>JAUMIR010000003.1:142445000-147445000 GCA_030847615.1 Gambelia wislizenii
GGAGCTCTATAAGAGACAAGTGAATTCACATGAAGATTTTTTTTCCCCCTGGGGTATATGATACACAATACAACATAAGCTATTAAAGCTATAGCTCTAACTCCAGCTACTAGTCCCACTAGAGAAGACTCATTGAATCAAATGCTCAAGGGCAAGTCAATACTTATACAAATCCTTTTGATTCAATGGGTCAACTTTATTTGAGAGCAGCAAATGGATTTATGCCATTGATTTAATGTAAACATGGTTTTTGGATTTCCCCTATTGCTCTTGTTTACTAACTTTTGTTTTATTGTTTAATTTCCTCTCCTTTGTGTCCTTTCTTTTCTTTTGCTATCCTATATATATATATATATATATATTAAAAAAGCTATTTAAAAACAATGCACCAGGGACTTCCAGCAGGGGGAGTGAAGATGACTGACTGGTCCTAACGAAGCTCCGTGGGGCCTTTCAAGATAAGCAAGTGGGAGTCTGAAGGGAAGACTTCCAAATTTCTTCTGCCTGGGAAGGAAGGGGAATACTGGGGCTTGCATTTTATGTCCAAGTAATGTTTGGGGGTAGTGGAGAGATCCCTACCTCCAATTGCGTTTGGGCAGGTTGAGCAGCCATTGCTTTTCTTGATGCCTTTGGGCATTAGTCTTCACCCCTCCCCCACTTTTGAGCCAAGACTTTGGGAAAGTGCTGGGACTGGAAAAGAAAATAATCCAGGGAAGTCAAGTTACTTCCAACAATCTCTTTTCATCCAGAAAATTAGATAACTGAATGATTGAACTGAATGAACTGAAAGCTTCCCTGGTCATTTGGTTAAAAAAAAAACAAAAAAACCAGAGAGCAAGTAAAAAGATATTTATATGGAAGATAAACTATAAACTAAAACAATCAACTTCTTGAGGTGGAAACGACAGGTCTGCAGTGATATTTGTGGAAGGGACAGAAGGAGCAGAGCAGAGCAGAGTTCTGAGTCTTTGAAAAATCTCCCCCCCCTGCTGCTGCTGTTAGAGTGAAATTTGGCTAAAAGAACTGCGTAGGCTCTAAATACGTAGCTACGAATCAGGAGATAAGAGGGGAAGGGAAAAAAAGGAGGGGGGAGGGGAGGAGGAGAGAATGTGGAGAGAGCTGAAGAAGAGCAGAGGGTGAGAGAAAGGAGCAAAGAAACATGAGTCGTGAGACGGGGTAGGAGGTAATAGGTGTGCTTTGGAGGCAGGCTGACAGAGGCAGAGACATACAAGTTACCGAAGAGGTGGGTGAAATGCAGAAATAGATATAGACAGAAGGTGGGATGGGTTTGGCTGGTTAAGCGAGTGGAGAGGTAGAGGGCTCAGTTGAAAGATGTCAGTAGAGTGTGGAAGCAACGGAGGAGGCCAGGAAGAGGATTGTGGGAGCGGAGAGACAGAGGGGCACAGGAGATGGAGGATGTTGGCAGGGTGTGGAAGCAGATGGAGGAAGCCAAGTAGAGGGTCGTGTGAGCAGAGAGACAGAGGGGTGCAGGAGATGGAGGAAGTTGGCAGGGCGTGGAAACAGATGGAGGAAGCCAAGCAGAGGGTCGTGTGAGCAGAGAGACAGAGGGGCGCAGGAGACGGAGGAAGCCAAGCAGAGGGTCGTGTGAGCAGAGAGACAGAGGGGTGCAGGAGATGGAGTAAGCCAAGCAGAGGGTTGTGTGAGCAGAGAGACAGAGGGGCGCAGGAGACAGAGGACATTGACAGGGTGTAAAAGCAGATGGAGGAGGCCAAATAAAGGGTTGCCTGAGCAGAAAGACAATACCAGTGGAACTTATATAAAAATAATTAGAGGATCTAAAGCCTCAATAATTTGATGACTGACTAAGTTAAAAGTAAAATATTGAGCTGAGAAGGGGTCCCAACTGATCAGAGTTGGTTGGGATTTATAATACAATTAGTGGGAAAGTTACAATAGTTGCAGTTTAAATAATACTGAATGGCAACTGGGTTGAGACCCAGAGCTTACACAACTTTGCAAGTGACACTTTCAAGAAGAGGCTCAATTGAAATGCCTCCTTAAACATCTAGATATTAATGCTCAAATTCTGGATGAGATCAGATCTCTTAAGAAAGAGATGAAAGAAGATTTAAAGAATTTTAAAAGAGACATAAAGCAGGATTTGGATAGAATAGAGAAAAGACTGGATAAGATGTCAACAGATACAAGAGATTAAAGAGGATGTTGATAACATTAAATCTAGAACTGTAATTTTGGAAAACCAATCAGAGGGAATCACCAAAAAGCTGGAAAAAGAACAATATACAAATTTATCACAAGAAATAAGATATAGAGAAAAATGCATAAAATTAAGAGGCTTACCAGAAAAAACTATATGAAAATCTACAAGAAAGGCTAATTCCAACACTAGCAGAGTATATAGAGGTGACCAAAGAATGTCTGGAGCAGGAATTGGATAAACTTTTTAAAGCAAACTCGGCAATAGCAAAGGAAAGAAGATTACCCAGAGATATTGTAGTTTCATTTATAAGAACAAAATTTAGGGATAAAATAATCCAGAAAAACTATACAGAAAAATTAATAATTGAAGGGAAAGAAATACAGATTTATAAAGATACCCCAACAGGGATTCTTAAACGGAGACAAGATTACAAACCTCTGATGCAAAAATTAACAAGAATGGGAGTGAATTATAGATGGGAGCAAATTGAGGGGGTTTCTTTTTCATATCAACAAAACAGATACAAAATAAACACAATGGAAAAGGTAACAGAATTTTTGAGAAATATAAATGAAGAAGAGCAAAGGTATGAAGAAAGAAGATGGAGGAAAAAGAGTAAAAAGGAAGAAAGTGGAGATCGAAGAAATGCAGAAGCGATAAGGCGCTCAAAAGAGAATAGAGATAAAGAGGAGGAGGAGGATGACGAAGAACTAAAAGAAGGGACATCTGAAGAAGAGGAAAGGAAAAAATATGGTGGAAGGTGGTGAGGAGGAGGAAAAGGAGGGAGAGTTATAAGAATGTTATTGAACATAAAATCATGGAAAGTAAAAGGACTAAACACAACAAATAAAAGGAAAAAAGTCTACCACCTTTTAGGAAAGAACAAAGCGGATGTTATTTCCTTGCAAGACGTAAGAATAAGGCATAGAGATGGTGGATATATTAGAAATAATAAATTAGGTCATGAATTCTTATCACTTTCACAGAAAAAGAAAAAGGGAGTGGTGATTTATGTGAATAAAAATATGAAGCAAAACATATTATTAATGATAATGAAGGACATATGGTTGGAGTAGAAATCAAGCTTACGAACATGAAAATATATTTGATAGCACTCTATGCCCCATTGGATAAAAAAGATAAATTCTACAGGAAGTTGCAATCAGAAATGGGAAAACTGGAAAAAGGAACGATAATCCTCACAGGAGATTTCAACAGAGTTTTAGACGGAAGAAGAGACAGATCGGGGTCCAAAAAGGAGAGCCATGTAGACTTCCAAAAATATGTTTTGATATGATGGATGAGTTCAATTTGGTTGATCTCTGGACATCAAAGTACCATATGGAGAAAGGGTACACTTTTTACTCAGACGTTTATAAAATGATGTCCAGAATAGACATGTTTTGGGTAACAAAGTATCTGCTACCTAAAGTTAAATCTATGGAGATACTATCAAAAATTGTATCGGACCATAACCCGATAAAATTTGATTTAATACAACCTAAGAAGGAATATATTTGGAGGTTAAAAGAAAGTGTATTAAAAGAAGAAGACTTTGTGCAGAGAATGAGAGATAGAATAAAATGGTTCTTTGAAAAAAACAAACTGGAAGACACTAAGATGAAAGTAATATGGGATGCATTCAAAGCAACCATCAGGGGTATTTTCTTGAAGAAAGGAGTGGAAAATGTCAAGAAGTGGAGGGATAAAAATCAAGAGCTTCTTCAAAATTTAAACAAAAAAGAAAAAAACAAAGAGAAAAACCTCAGAATACCACCTTACAAAAGGAAATAAAGCTATTGACAAGCAAGATTAATGAAAACATGATAGAGGAAATTGGACATAAATTAAGGAAAGTGAGAAAGGTTTTTGAACAAGCTAACAAGACCGGACGATGGCTTTCTTATAGACTCAAAAGAGATATGGAGAGGAAAAGCATTACAGAAATCAAATCAGAAGGGGAAACCTTGACAATGCAAGAAGATCTTAAAAGTGCTTTCTTTAAATTTTACTCTTTAGTATATGAAGCACAAAATCAAGAAAGCAGATGGTAAGAGAGAATGGTTAAATATATAAAAGAAAATAAATATACAGTACTGTCAGAAGAACAAAGATTAAATCTATGATATCCATTTAATAAGGAGGAAATTACAACAGCAATTAAAAACATGAAGAAAGGGAAAGCCCCAGGCCCAGATGGCTTTGCGGATACATTTTATAAAACGTTCGAAAAGGAAATAACGCTATATTTTAAAGGTAATAAATTCAATTCATTCTGAAGGGATGCCGGAGACATGGAAGGTGGTGAACATAACAGTGATACCAAAAGAAGGGAAGGATAGAACTGATGTCAAGAATTACTGGCCGATTTCCCTCCTGAACATGGACTACAAAATCTATGCAACAGTATTAGCCAATAGACTCAAGGATGTCCTAAAGAATATAATACATAAGGATCAAAATGGGTTTCTCCCTGGGAGATCATTGTCATGGAATATAAGAAACGTTATAAACATAATAGAATTTTTGGAGAAAAACAACGAGAGGAAAGCAGCTATAATATTTGCTGATGCCGAAAAGGCATTTGATAATGTAAACTTGAAATTCCTAATACAGATGATGGAAGAGCTGGGATTTGGCCACTTCATAATAGCTAATGTGGAGAAGATATATGCAGATCAAAAAGCTTATATCCTGATAAACGGGGAAAAAACACCAATAGTACGAATTCAAAAGGGTACAAGACAAGGTTGTCCCCTATCGCCGCTGTTATTCATTATAGTTTTAGAAGTACTAATGAATAAAATCAGAAAAGAAAAAGCAATACAAGGATTAAAGATTAAGAATTAAGTGTATAAGATTATGGGATTTGGAGACGACTTAGCAATAACTCTGGAAGATCCAATAGAGAATGTAACTAAATTGATGGAAGTTATAACAGAGTTTGGAAAGTATGCTGGCTTTAAGATCAATAAAGATAAAACTATAATTCTTGTAAAAAACATTTCGAAAGAAGAAGAAGAAAAATTAAGAGTAAGATCGGGGTGTAGAATATAAAAGAAAACGAAATACCTAGGAATTTGGATCTCAAACAGAAATTTAGACCTGTACGAGAATAACTATATGAAAACTTGGAAATCGGTAAAAGAGGACATAGTGAAATGGCAAAAATTAAATCTATCCCTACTGGGGAGAATAGCTACAATAAAAATGTCTATCCTCCCGAAGATGATGTTCTTATTTCAGAACCTACCAATCCTAGTGAATGAGAAACCATTTAAGCTGTGGAAGAAAGATCTAAGTGAGTTTATTTGGAATGGTCGAAGATCTAGAATAAAATGGCAAACTTTAACTGAAAAGGCAGAAAGAGGGGGGACGAATCTACCAGATTTTATTTATATTATAGAGCATGCAGTCTTGTCTAGATATCTAAGTGGATTGACCTAAAGGATGTAAAATTGTTAACAATTGAAGGTGCTGGTTTAAGATTAGGATGGCATGCCTATTTGGGATTTGATAAGGCTAAGGTACATAGGGACTTCAATAATCATATTATTAGAAAAGCTCTCCTGAAACAATGGCAAATATTTAAACTGCAGTATTACCCTAAATTACCGGGATGGATATCCCCTCAGGAAGCTTTCTTTGGCAGATGGGGAAACGGAGATGAAATGGAAAGATGGATAACATATAAGGATCTGTGTTCGAGGAATGAAGAAAATGTTATTGTCATAAAATCAAAAGAAGACATGATGAAAGATGGCTGGAAACTGAACTGGTTTTCGTATTAACAGCTGTATAAGAGATTTAAACAGGAGAGAGAGGAACTTGGCTTTATGGAAGAAGAAATTGACATGGATAAAATTATAGCAGGCAAGAAGAAGAAGAAAATAGCAAAAACATACAGTAATCTCCTCTCAAGAGAACAAGAAAAAGAAACAATTAGGGAGGCAATGATCAGCTGGGCAAGAGGTTTTGGGGAAATAATTGAGATGGACAAGTAGGAAAATGCATGGGGGAAAACAAAAGTTTTCACAGCTTGCCAGACCCTAAAGGGAAATTACCTGAAAATAAGCAACAGATGGTATCTGACTCCAGAGAGGCTGAGCAAAATCTATGGTACAAAAGAGATAACCTGTTGGCAGTGTGGAAAAGAAAATGGTTCGCTAATCCATATGTGGTGGAAATGTCAGGTCATTAAAAAAATACTGGATTAACATCCATAATATTATACAAACAGCATTTAAAATACAATTTCCTTTCAATCCCAAACTATATTTACTGAATATTACAGCAATACTGGGAAGACAGGATGAAAGAAAATATTGGAGAATATTATTATATCTATGCACAGCAGCATGCATGAATCTGGCCGCAAAATGGAAAAACAACGATCAACCTCAAATTGAGGAATAGCTGAATAAGGTTTTAGAAATGAAGGACAATGATAAATTAATGCATATACTGAATTAAAAAAACATCGGATAAAGTGGAATTGGAATGGCTACCAATAATAGAATATTATAAGAAATGGTGGAATATTAAAATTGATATTTAGAGAACTTTAAAAAGGAAAAGTAGAGGGAAGCTGGCAATAAAGGAGAAATAAAAAATGATTAAAGGATGAATTGCAATTAGAGGAAAAAATGATAAGAGGAAGGAGGGGAAAGTATATTAATATGAATGGAAATAGGAAGATAAAACAAAACGTAGAAAATGAAAAAATTCTTTGGGTTATTTGTACAGAGGAAGTCAGTATTTTAGATTGATTAATGTATTTATTGAAATGGAAGCTAATTTGTCTATGAAAGAATGTATGTTATTGTACATAACGAGTGTAAAAATACAATTTTTTAAAAAATGCACCAGAAAGTATAATCCTATGTATTTAGTGGCACAGCTGATAGCACAGTCCCACAGATAGGACCATTGATGTTAGAGGTGGGACCATGCTCCCTGACATGAAGGGTAGAGGTTGGAGCACAACAATCAGAAACACCAAGCAATGAAACCAAGGACATGGCAAATGACTATAAATGTTGCTAGTCTTAGACAAAGATGTTTGGCTTTGCTTGACATTTTTTTGTGGTTTCACTTAAGAAAGAAACTCCAAATCTGCCTTGAGTCTTTAAGGATCATATTTGGATGGTCACAACCTAAGTCTATATAGATGTCTCCTAAGACACTGACATCTTCATTTTTCTTATTAAAACTATTTTGACAACATCATCCTTCCAAATTCCTCAGATGTTTCACCTGAGGGGGGGACCTTAACATTCTGCCTACAGTAAATGTAACCAAATTGCCCAGATTCCAAAAAGAAAAGTGGGGGGAAAGTTAAGAAAATGCTGAATTGGAGTGGTGGTATAAAGAGACAATGCATTGCAACTATTGCATTCTTTTCCTTTGACATACCAAAGCCCACTCCTTACACCATGACAAAGTAGTCACAATTTGTTTATGTCATAATTTAAGGTTGACTGAATTTTGCTTTCTTGCTCTCAACATATGCTCTCTTACTGCAGACCTACTTTTCAAATTGGTTTCCCTCACATTTAAAAATATAGTTGTTCTTTTTCTTTCTTGCTGGTCACCTTTATCAGGTTGCTGTCAGTATAATTATCAGAGGTGGCAGAACTGCAGATGGTTAGAAATGTGTTTGGGATGTTATTTTGTCCTAAAATAAGGATGGAGTAGGTGGGAAATCTCTCAGAGGGAGCGAGAGAAAAGGTAGCCATTAATGTTGGCTTCTGTCAATTATCTCTTCACATATCAGATATATCCCTTTGGCCAGTTCTTTGTCCAATTAACAGAATTAATTTGTCCAACATATGATTCACAAAGGTGTGAAATGTCACACCTTCAAGATGAAATGCTTAAAAAAACTTTTGTGCTAATCAGGTGTCCTTCAGCTTTGTTCTTAGTGACTTTTCTGGAACCAGAAAATGATGGAAAATTTCAAGCCATGTCCAAAATAATAAATCCATGGGGCTTACTCAGACATTCTGCAAAGTAAAGGCACATATGTTCAAAAGCAACATTACTTATTTAGGGTTGAACTTTCTGGCCACTTTCACTGTAAGTTGTCCTTTTTAGCAATGTCAATAATAGCCATTCAGTGGGCCCTCGGTATCTGCAGGATCATTATCTGCAGATTTGAGCAACCGCAGGTTGAACCTTGCAGCAGAAAAAGAAAGAAGAGGAGCAGACCCAGTGCATTGCCACAGTCTCAGCTGCCCTGCCAGTCCCTAGCCTGCATGTGTCTGCTCCTCCTCCTCTTCCTTCAAACCTCCCTCCTTTCCTCAGTTTCCTCCATGCTTCAGTTCCCCTCTGCCCTTGCCTGCCTCCCCCCACCACCCTTGCCTGCTAACTGGGTAGCAAAGGCCACTGCTGCTCTACCGGAGCTTCTTTGCAGTGAGCTGCCCAAGTTTGCCCAATGCTGCCACTGCACCCTCTTCCTATGTGCAAGAGGTGCCTCCAGGTGGAGACACCCCCATGAGGCAGCAGCAGAAAGCCAGGGCTCTACTATCACTTCCTCATTGTCCCACGGCCGCTGCTCCAGCCTTGGCCATCTTGCCAGAAGTGGTGGCCTCCACAAGTCAGTTAGCAGGGGAGAGGAGGCAGGTGCAGGCAGTGTGGAACTAAAGCATGGAGAAAACTAAGGCATGGATCGTCCATGCTTCAGTCCCCCCCCCACCTCCTAGCAGTCACAGAGGCCACTGCTTCTTCTGTCTCAGCCTTCATGCCCTAGCCTGGGTGAAAGAGCTACATTCAGTTTGCAAGAGGAGGAAGAAAAGAGAAGGCCTCCGCAGGACACAGATCAGTGGGGAAGCTGAGGTGGTGGCAGAGCACATATTCTGTTCCACTTCTTCCTCCTCCTCCTGCAAATCATGGGTATCTCTGTCAGCCAGGCTGGTGCATGCAAAGCTGAGGCAGAAGTTGTGGTGGCCTTCATTGACTCAGTTAGCAGGCAAGGGGGGAAGGTAGGCGAGGACAGGGGGAGGAACTGAAGCATGGAGGAAAATGAGGCATGGATGGTCCATGCTTGACTTCCCTCCCTGCCCTCATCTGCTAACAGCCATAGAGGCCACTGCTGCTTCGGTCTCAGCCTTCTGTCAGGATCGTCCATGAATTCTAGGATATAGAGTGGAGTTCATGGAGGACCCTGACAGTTTGTTAGTTTGAGACTGGTTCTATCTTGGGCCTCTGGAATGTCTGGGAGACGTTGGTTGCCATGGGAAAGCAGGTCCTACCAGGAGCTCAAGGCCAGACAGATGGTTCAGCGCCTTTCGCTCCCCCATGGTATACTGCCCTCCCTTTTCTGCTTTCTCACGCTGGGTGTCTTTTATCTTTTTCACTGTTAGTTTGATCCTCAGTTGCAGCTTTGCAAATGTCCCTGACACATGCTTCTCTTCCAATAAAGAACTCTATTGAAGATATGTGAGTTTGTGTTCTGTGTACATCACACCTTCACACCCTAGCCTGGGCAAAAGAGACACACAGTTTGCAGGAGGAGGCAGAAGAGATGCAGTAGGCCACTGCAGGACATGCGCCAGTGGGGCAGTTGAGGTGGCAGTGGAGCGTGGATTCTGCTCCTACTCTTGTATGCCACATGTGTCTCTTTTGCCCAGACTGGGGCATATGAAGCTGTCCTACCAACAATAATAGCAATTTAACTGATTTTATAAATTTTAATTATGTATTTTTTAATCTGTTGTTTTATGGAAGCCGCCTTGGCTCCCAGTTTGGGAGAAAGGGGGCATACAAATGAAGCAAGCAAGCAAGCAAGCAAGCAAATAAATAAATAAATAAATAAAATGTATATAATACCCCAAAACTGTGGAACTTATATAACAATTCTCATATAGTATAGATACTGTGAGCAATTCTTATTTAATATAAAGCCAATATATGATACTTCTATACCAATTGCTGTGTAACTATATACTGTATATCATAAAAAGAATATATAATCACCAAATCCAACATGTCAGTTCAAGAGTTCTGGCCCTCTGCTGCCACCTTCATGGAAGTATCTCTGCCCAGAGCCACTACTTGCACAGAGGAGGATTGTGCAGCAGTGGCAGACAGACTCAGACACCTCCCTGGAAATAAGAGGCCCAAGTTGAGTGGTGGTGACCTTTGCGACCCAGTTAGCAGGCAAAATCAGGTGGAGATGACTGAGCCATGGAGGAAACAGAGGCATGTAAGGTGGTCCAATTAGCAGGTGATGGTGGGTGGGGGGAGAGCAGCTAACTTGAGTATCTCTTTGTTATCTGCGGGGCAGGCTGGAACCATCCCCTATGGATACCAAGGACCCACTGTAGTTTCCCAGTCTAGATAACTTCTGTATCAAAAGGATGTGCAAGGTATTGATCTCAGCCAAAATTGCATCTGTTCTTTGCAGCCCTGGTGGTGAAACCTCTATGAAGTGAAGTACACAAGAAAAGCATTGTTGGAACAAAAAGGCCACAGCTTCACTGGTTATATTGGTAGAAGCTTGGCCTAACATGGGGCAAGGACACAAGAATTGTTTTATTGACTTATTTAGGCTTGAACTTTCTGACCACTTTCACTGTAAGTTGTCTTTTTCAGCAATATTGATAATGGTCATACAATGGGCTGATCAATGGAAACCCATTTCACCAGCCTGAAGGATTCCACATCCATGATAGCCCTTGCATGGTTCCCCTATGACTGGGAATGAGAACTGTTAGGACTTTTTCAGACAGGGACTTTTACCCCATATCTGCCTCGCTACCCACCCTCCCGCCCCTGCCACAATTTTTTTTCAGACACCTACTTTCTTGTGTGAAAGAAATTGCTTCTTCTCCCCTTGGCTGGCTGGGAGTAAATGCAACTGTTGTAAAGCTGCATTTACAACCCGGAAAGCAAATCTCGCCCATTCTCGCGAGAGAACGATCACACAGGGAATTTAAAAATAAAAACTAAACAAAACGTCAAAAAGAAAAACTAAGCCCCAAAACATTTTTTTTAAAAAAAAATACACAAGTAACCCAAGGATGGGGGGGGGAAGGTATCACTTATCTCCTTGTCCTGATCTGGACTGGAAGTCTTTGGCACAGACCTCCCCCCACGGCAGGCATCACACCAGCATAATGGGAGAATGGGGTGCCTTTCAGACCACCCATGATTCTGTGACAGAAATGGAACAGGTGGTCTACTCATGATATTTCCCCATGATTACAATAACTTGGAAGCAGCACGGGGGGTAGCATGGAACAGGGACAATGGCATCTGAAAGGTAAGACCTTTCTCGACCCTGTTACATGCCTGCTACAGATTTTAAAGCCCATCTGAAAAAGTCCTTAGACATACACACACATGAAGCACGTTCTGAATACCTTACCCAAAATCCTTTACAGGATCGCCCCCTCCATGGGGATGATGAGTACTCAGGCCCAGTCTTTCCATAAGCTGGACCAAGCAACAAGCCAAAACTGCCTTAAATTGTGACAAAGAGAAAGCAATATGGGTAGAGAAATGTATTCCTCATTAAAACAACACCACGTACATGTCGCTCTCCATATCTACTGGAGACATATTCCCAGACTTACCATTTATACATGAAACTGTCGATAATAACAATCCACCATATAATACCATAGAATTGCACTGGAGGACCTAGAAAATACCTAGAGATGGCACCTCTCAAGGCATCTGAAGGTCCTCCAGTGTGCCTCTATGTTCCAACTTTCTCCAGATGCCTATAGAGACTTCCCTCCCATGGTTAAATGAAACTGCAGCTATCAATACCTGATAATAATAATAATAATAATAATAATAATAATTTATTTCTATCCTGCCCCTCTGCAACGCAATCGGGGCGGCTTACAATATAAAAACTCCATAGTCCCAGTACCCTAGCCCACCCCCCTTAAAATAATATTAAACTATAAAAGATTAAAAACATACAGTAAATTAAAAATATATAAATTAGAAAAATATTAAAACATACAATAGTTTTTTTTTAAAAAAAATGGTTACAGCTCAGGGAGGACAACCGAGTCTTGGGCCGGGATAGTTATTCAGGAAAGGCCTGCCGGAAAAGATCCATCTTGACAGCTTTTTTAAAGCCGTCTAAGGTGTTAATAAGACGGATCTCGTCCGGCAGGCCATTCCATAATCTGGGAGCAGCAGCGGAGAAGGCCCTCTGGGACGTCACCGACAGCCTTGTTTTCATAGGCTGTAACAGATTCCTCCCAGAGGACTGAAGTGCGTGGGGAGGGTCGTACGGAAGGAGGCGGTCCCGGAGATAAGTTGGACCCAAACCACGCAGGGCTTTAAAGGTTATAACCAACACCTTGTACTGTGCCCGGAAACGAATAGGCAGCCAGTGGAGAGCTTTTAGCACAGGTGTTATATGCTCTCTTCTGGAAACACCAGAAATCAACCTGGCTGCCATGTTCTGAACTAGTTGAAGTTTCCGAGTTAAGCACAAGGGTAGCCCCATGTAGAGCGCATTACAGAAATCCAGACGGGAGGTTACCAGTGCATGTACCACAGTTTCGAGGTCCCTAGTTTCCAGGCAAGGGCGCAGCTGGCGTATCAGCCGAAGTTGATAACAGGCAAATGTTTTGTGATACAAAATTCACAAAACATTAAATCATTTCTACAGTAGAAACTGGTCAATCAATAGAACTGTCTACCACAGACCTTCTCCCTAGTCATACACCCTTTGATACAGTAGCAATGTAGGAGGCCAAGAGTCACCATGTTGTCAGTAAAACAAAGAATGTCAGCTTCCCTGTCCCCCCAAGTGACAACCTGAAAAGGAATGTCGGTGTCATACTTGGAAGAACAGTATTTAGCTTCCTCAGTAGCTCAGACAGGGAACTTCCCTGTCCACAACATCCTTCAGTAGGCCAATGGAGGCCCCTAATTACCAGCTAGTCCAACATCCCAAAAAGGCCCAAAAAACCTCACAATCAACTGGGATAAAGTGTTACAGCACTCTGAAGCAAGAAGGAGCTCAACTGCAGCTCAGAACCACCTCTCTGGGTGCAAATATATCTCCAGCTAAGTTTGTGGACCTCTACTTTGCTTAAGATTTTTTATTATTATTATTGAGCAACCCCATGAGGAAGGATATAAAAAATATTCTTCAATTTTCTTCTCATCTCTACATATCACGACACTGTGTTGAAAAATTGGCAAGTGGTCATGAGATTCTCCCCCTTTGTGCAAGAGTGAAATGAGCACAAGAACAAGATAAGCAAGAAATATATGTCTACACTGAGAAGCTGGAAACTTTCTATGGATTCTTTAACAGTGCCACACACATAGAACAACAACAATACAATACTTGCTATTTGTTCACACAACACACACAAAATAATGTATGCCCTTATTTGTAACCATCTTTGACTGAAGAGGTGCTGTTTCAGAAGTGAACAGGCTGAAAAATCTTTAAGCCTACCAAGCTATTTAAAAGTTTCCTAAGATACCTGAAAGACAGGATGAAACTGACAGGATGAAATCCTAGCAACATCACCCTGTTGAAATAGGTATTTCAAAATATCCCTACTCCTCAATAAATCAAAACAGGGAATATACAGATCCTATAGTTGAGGAGCAGGTGGCAAAACTGCCTAAAAATCTCTTTTCGATATTTCACCCAAGAACTAATTTCATGTTGAAAAGAATGGATCATTTTTACTGTTAGTTTAGCCGCATGAGTCCAAGCTGCCCATTTTGTAATGCATTATCCATTTTTCCCCAGGGGTCATTTGTTTCCAGTGCAAATTTTACAGAGACATATGACTCTGATGCTCATAGATTCCCTCACACAGACCCACTTATGTATTTCTGTGTGCATAAATGGCAACAGAGCTGTTCTCCTTTTTTCCCTTTAATCTTAAGAAGATATGAGGGAAAAAAGGAAGATCCTAATTCTGTGTCATATTGAGCAACATTCTGATTATTGTAGCTGAAAGAGACAGAGGCTCCAATCCCATGCAAGAAATTGCCCATTTTCCATTTCTCCTCAAAGCCACCTGTAGTCCCCAAGACCAATTTGCCAGGCACATGTATTCTGATTCAGGAGAGAAGCAGGTGAGAAATATTTTTTTTTTCCTTTGAAAATGAATCTGCTATGGCTAGAGATAACAATCATTAACTTACCAAAATAGCATTATCTTAAACAAAAAACACTTAGTGATGTCCTTCATATGTTTGCACACAAAATTAACTGTTTCACAGGGAATAATATGTGGCCATTTCCAGTTCTTGGAGAGCAGTGTACTTCTATTAGCACTGCTTAGTGCTTTTCTCCCCATTTCTTGGGATACATTTCTGGACTCAGCATTTATAAGTGAAACAGCAGATAATAGCAAAACCTATTAAAATAAAGGACCTCCAGTACAAACATACCATAGAGTTGCATGGGAGGACCTAGCGATTCCTACAGAGGGCACCTCTTTAGGTATTTTCCAGCACAGCTCTATGGTATGCATCCCTATTTTTTCTGCCATGGATAATTGAAACCAAAGATATTGGTTCTGTGGATATGGCGGGTGTGTATGATCTATAAGGACTTATGCCATGTTTGTCCCTATTTAATCCTTCCAGGTCTCTGAGATGCTAAAGAGGCAAAATTGAATGGAGCCTAGGAAGCGATGGAGGCCCTTCTTCAAGTCCCCTTTTCACAGAATTTAGGAAGGTGGCAATAGGACATAGGACTTCTCAGTATAGTAGCATAATCTCTTTGAAATGCCCTCCCTCAGTCTATAAACCCGATGCCTATAGCTATGAATTTGACTTAGTGAAAATGGCTTTATTTGTCCAGATATTTAATAATGTCTACGGTAGTGTATTGGGCCTAAATAGCCTAAAGACATGAGATCCTGTCTAATCATAGAACTAAGAAGGTTAGTACTTAGAGGGGAAACCACCAATGAATACCAGGTGCTGTAGGCTGCATTTCTGAGGAAGGAACTGGCAAAACCACCTGTGAGTATTCCTTGCCTAAGAAAACACCATGAAATCCATGGGGTCACTATAAGTCTTAGAATCATAGAATTGTAGAGTTGGAAGAGACCATGAGGGCCATGCAGTCCAACCCCCTGCCATGCAAGCGACTTGAAGGCACATGCCTATGCTCATACACTGTAGTTATTGGCTATTGTTTTTAGAGTGTGCAACCTTTTATCTGTGAATGTTTTAATGTTGACATTTTGGTATCTTGTTTCTGTTTTAGCTTCTTTGTTGTCATTTATTATTTTATGCTTTTTAAAAATAGCTTAATGGCTCGTAAATTTTCTTAAAATATTTTTTGATCAGTCAGGGCAGAAATGTGTGATGGAATACAATAAATGTGTGCATATCTTATTTCCATTAGTCAATTCAGAGCAAGTCATTGATTCTTATAGTCCGCTAATGTCTCTTCTATCTAGCAGAGGTTTGTGTGTGTGTGTGTGTATGTTTCTTTCAAGTTTCAGTTTTATAGAATCTCAGACCAAAGCAATCCTATAACCTGCCTTTTCAAACCAGGGATGTTGAAGACTGAAATGTGGTCTCCACTGAATTATGCCCCCACCCTTGACTTACGTTTATTCAAGCATTTCCAAACCTTGAGTCACCCAACTTTGTTAGAGTACAGTTCCCATTATTCCTAACCATTCACCAAGTTGTCTGTGAATGACATGAGTTGAAATAAACATCTGGTGAAACAATCTTGGGAAAGAGGTTGGTGATTTTTATCTTCTGTGTAGCCATTCTACACACAAACACACTGAATAGAAATGTATCTTGCATATACATAAGCATATACATGGAGTCAGAAAAGAGATAAATAATTTTTAAAATTAAGACAGATTTCTCATTTCTGTGACATGTTCACCTCACATGAGGTTTAAAGCTAAGAAAACCCCAAACCTTGAACTATATATATAATAGCAGAATAATAAAACCATGACAATCTAATATCTGAGAAACTTTGTCATCTTTTGCATGTAAAAGTCTTGCATGTGGAAGTTCTCTTGGAGCAAATGAGGCTAACAAAATACAGCTCCAAATGCTTGTCAAAGTATGCAATTTAAAATGGGATGAGAAATCCAATCTCTACAGAAAAACACAGAACTTTGAATTGTACTATTTTTGTTCTGTTGCTTTTTCAATAATTCATGCATATTACTTCTTATAGTTCTTAGCAGGCAATTTATTTTTGTTATTATATCCTGTTAAATTCCTTATTGCTATATTTCTATTGTGTTTTTTTAAAAACTTAGGCTGGCATTCTGTTGAACACTTACAAAATCATAAGACAGACTTACACACTGTAGCATATCTGTATTCATGGTCCTTATATAGTCATGATCATGAAGCTATTGCCATGAACATAACTGCACCCCATAGACCTACTTTACTGGCCATCAGCTACATGGAGAGAAGGGGGGTTCATTCTGGAGGTAATCAGATCATAGGTGGATGATGTTTCCACCTCCTCCCACCAGACAATGAGGCTGCAATGATTAGAAACGGGACCCTGGTTGCACTTCCTTGTTGTAACTTCACTGGCTGTTGGAAGGGGGTGGAAAAATCCTCCTCATTGCACCCCAATTGTTCGTAGAATGGACACCCCTCTCTCCACATGGATTATGCCCAGTAAAGTAGGTTGTGGGGGGGACTCAAGCTAGGATAAGCTACTTAGCAACAAAACTATGGTCTCTCTGGCTTTTCTTCGCAAATGAAGATTCAGGAAGGACTCATCCCGCACTTTCTGCAAGCGTGCGGATGACTAAAAAGGCCAATCCAAAATAGACAAGTCCGGTTGCAGAAAGCACAGCAGAAGTTTTCCTTGGGTGATGTTTCCAGGTTTCCAGGTTGTGATTTTTTCCACGTTGTCGTTTCTCTTCAAGACTTGTTCGGCGTGAGTTCTCAAATAAGGCTGCAGCAATGGGGATAGTGTGTCTCCATGCCTCCATGTGAGGCCAGGGTGGACCATTGTTGGTGATCAATTTGGCTGAACCTGAGGTGTTGTTTCAGGGAGTCCTTGTATCACTTTTTTGGAGTACCCCTCTTATGCTGACCCATGGTGAGTTCACCGTAGAATACTATTTTAGGGAGGCGATGGTCCTCTATCCTAGAAACATGCGCTGCCCAGTGCAGCTGTGTTCTCAATATCATGGCCTCAATGCTGGTGATCCCTGCTTGCTCAAGGACAGCAACATTTGTCACATAGTCAGTCCAGTGTATATTTAGGATTGTGCGTAAACAGCGCTGATGGAAGCGTTCGAGGAGTCGTAAGTGGTGGCGATAGGTGACCCATGTTTCAGTCCCATAAAGGAGAATAGACAGTACAATGGCTCTATACACACTGATTTTTGTGTTTTGCCTCAGGTGTTTATTACTCCAGACTCTTTTGTAAAGTCTTCCAAATGCGCTATGTGCCTTTGCTAATCTGTGATCAATCTCTGTCAATCTTGGCATCTGAGGAGATGATGCTTCCCAGGTACGTTAACTGCTGAACGGACTTAAGCACAGAGTTGCTGATGGCAATGTGGGGATGGTGGTGTTTGTCCTGTGGTGCAAGCTGGTAAAGAACTTCCATTTTCTTCAGGTTGACTTCCAGCCCAAACAGCTCTGCAGCTGTTGTGAAGCAGGATGTTAAGCACTGCAGAGCTGCATCTGTGTGGGCAACAAGGGCAGCAGCATCAGAAAAGAACAGCTCACGAACTAGATAGTTTAGAGTCTTAGTGCAATTTATTTAACTCAGACAGCTTAAGTTAAATAAGCTACCATCAATACGGTAACGTATATAGATGCCATCTTCTTCTTCGAGCTCTGCCGTAGCTCTTTGGAGCATCATGCTGAAGAAGACTGTAAATAAAGTTGGAGCAAGAACACAACCTTGCTTCATTCCATTCGTTATTAAAAAGGGCTCTGAAAGAGCATCGCCATATCTGACTTGACCACGCTGGCCCTCGTGTAGCAAGATAATCATTTTAAGGAATTTGGGGGGACATCCTAGTCTTTCCAGGATCTGCCACAGACCTTTCCTCCAACTCACAGTGTCGAAGGCTTTGGAGAGATTGACAAATGTTACATAGAGACCCTTGTTCTGCTCTCTACATTTCTCTTGCAGTTGTCTAAGGGCAAATACCATATCTGTAGTACTCCTATTGGCTCTGAAGCCACATTGGCTTTCAGGAGGAAGTTCTTCTGCAATGGCAGGTACTAATCTGTTCAGGAGTATCCTTTCAAGGATTTTGCCAGCAATAGAGAGCAGTGTTATTCCTCGATAGTTTGAGCAATCGGATTTTGCTCCTTTTTTTCTTGTACAGGGTGATGATGACTGCATCTCAGAGATCTGATGGCAGTTCCCCCTTTTCCCAGCAATTCACATGGAGTTCGTGGAATTTATCATGGAGTACATGACCTCTGTGTTTCCAAACTTCAGGTGGGATTCCATCAATCGCAGCTGCCTTGCCGTTTTTCAACTGCTGTATGGCCTTAAGGGTCTCTTCCAAAGTGAGAGCTATGTCCAATTCATTTTTCATTGGTTTTTGTATCATACGTTACTTAACTAAGTACTACATGTAGAATCTTGGCCTTAGTTTTGATAAAAGACTGGTGCACAACTTGAAAAATTCTGCTGGAAATGTTTCACAAATTGCCAAGAAAAGCCCTGAAGAGAAACTTTCAAAATAACTAGAAAAATTACTTATCATAATCCACACTCACTGCATTAATTTCATTCTTCTCTTGTTGCTCTACTCTCTGTAACTCTGTAACTCACAACATGTAGCTATCTTACTTATGTTGTTGTATTTCCAGGTTGTGGGTAAATCCAGCATAAAGATGACAATTCAGATTCTGCTCAATCTCAGTAATAAATCAAAAATTCCAAACACAAAAAGTACCTATTTTAAAATTTAAGCTCCTTTAAGAGCCCAACACTCAAATAGTGATCAGTTGGTAGCCAGCTTTAACAGATGGACAGATATAACTTGATCCTCTGGCAGTACAGATTAATCTGATGGGGGGAAATGAAATAAAACTAAATGTAGGAGAAAGAGAAACTGACAGATTGATGCCTCCTTAGCATCACCACAGCAGCAAGTCCACCACTGATGTTTACCCTGTGAGTAATATTAAAAACCAACTAGACCCAAGAGCCATCATTTTAATTTACTACAGTAACTTTGATTAAAGCTTTAGTTGGAGCATTATGGAAACTATTAGTGGTGACTGATTAGAATCCTGCTGCTCTCTGTTGTTACCCACGCAAGTGTTCTTGTTGTTGTTGCTGCTGCTGCTCCTGTTGTGTACCTTCCAGTAGTTTCTGACTTATGGTGACCCTAAGGCAAACCTATCTCAAGGGTTTCTGAGGCTGAGACTTGCCTCGTGGGTTTTCATGGCCAAGTGGGGATTTGAACCCTGGTCTCAAGAGTCATAGTCCAAGGACTTTATCAGACTTGGGAAAATGTGGCAGAAAATCATATCCAAAATTATGTCATAAGTATGTGATGATAACACATAGGGTTAAATTGTCAGATGCCCGTATCCTCCACTGTTCCTGAGGTGTAGCGCTTGCACAGACAAGGTGTCACTTACTTATTGATGGGCTAAGCCATCAATAAAAAAGTGATGCCTTATTCATGTATGTGATGTGATGCCCCCAGAATGGCTGAACGATGACATTATCTGATAATTTTGCCCTTTTATATTATCATTGTGTCCTTATGACTCAATTTTGGACACGTTTGATAAAGTCCCAACACTCAAACCACTATGTCATGCTGGCACTACAATCCCAAAATGCTTCAGAACTCAGTGATATAGGGGAGCCTCAAGAATGAGAGGTTTGCCATCAGTGTCCTCTGATCTGGAACAGCCCCAAGTCCCACCTGAGAACCTGAGATCCAAACTATATATCTGAATCAGAGGTGGCAACCTGTATTATTGTCAGGAGCCGATTTCAACTCCAATCCCATGTTGGCTGCAACTGCCCATGCCCCCAAATATCTCCTTTTTGCAGCTGTATCTCACTAAAATGGCAACCAGATGTGACATATGGGGGGGTGGCATTCTGGGAGAGTGGTGATGTGTGGGGGTTTTTTTCTTGTAAGCAAAGTTAACATGATTTGGAGGTAAAATTGCCCAAAAATAATGCAATTTGTTTGTTTTTTAAATGAGGCATTCAAGGCATTTTGGGTACTGATGGATGGTTTTGGCCACAAAGTGGGGAATCTAGGCTGCACAGAATCCCCAGGCCATGTTTTCCCAACACCTGACTTAGATGCACTTGACAGCTGCTTCATCACTTGCATATCTCTACCACAGGAGATATGGAATGATATTTATTTTTATTTATTTTAGTTCTCATCTTTGTAGAACCATTCTTGGGAGGTGCTTTTTGTACTTTTTAGCACTTGTATAACAAAATTATTTTAAGTTGCAGGGGGGACAACTTTGTAATTGCAGGTTTTCTCTCCCATCCCCGTCTGTGTGTATGTTAGGGACGTAATTTTTCAATATGTTTCTACTCAAAGGAAGCAATGAATAACTTTTGGGTAAAAATTCCACGGGTGGGGGGAGCTTTTGAAAACCATACAGCATTCAAGCCTATTTGCAATTCCGAACTTATTCTGTTGTAATTGGAGAAATATTGGCCACAAAATTTGCATGTGGATGATTTGCATAGAAAACAGCATTTTCTTTGCATGAAGCATCATTTTCTACACTGAAAATAACATTTCTGCATAGAAATGTTAGCAGAAAATTAGCATTTTCTACTCAGGAAACATTTTCTGTGTGGAAAATAATATTTTATGTAGAAGCATTATTTTCTGTGTAGAAAATGCTGTTTTCTATGTAGAAAATGTCATTTTTTGTTCAAAGAATCTACATGCAAATTTTGTACAGAATAATTACAGTCCACCCTCGGTATCCAGAGATGCTGCATCCACAGATTCTGCCATCCACAGCTTGAATAGATCCCCCCCCCAAAAAAAAGAAACCTTGATTTTGCCATTTTACACAAGGAACACCATTTTACTACACTAATGCAGCAAGCACTGGGGTTTAGTCAAGCTTAATAGTTATGGAGATAAATTAGTATATAATGGGATTTGAGCATCCACAGATTTCAGTATCCAAGGGGGTCCTGGAACCAAATGCCAGTGGATATCAAGTGCCCACTGTACAACATTTTGCACAGGAAACAGCTCTTTCTATGCAGAAAATATTAGTTTTGGCCACCTCAGAAACCTGAGCCACCAGGTTCAAGACTGCAACTGCAAATTACAACTGCAGATCTATCTCTTCAAGGACAGTGTAATCCATCCAGGACAGGCTGTATCCATATTCCCTGATCTGCCTTTCAACTGACCAGGACCACCTCTGCCTTGTCTGGATTGAGGTTCATTTTTTGTCCTCATCCAATCCATTGCTGATGCCTGATACTGGTTTATAATGGAAACCTCTTCCTTGGAGCTAGGTGGAAAGGAGAAACGGAGTTGGGAGCCATCAGCCTACTGGGGGCACTGAACCCCAAACCTCCAGATGACCTCTCCCAGTGGTTTCATGTAGCTGTGGAATAGCATGGGGGATAGAATGGAACCCTGAGGAATCCCACAGACCAATAATCAATGAATTGAAAAGGTATCCCCCATCATTATCTGTTGTGCTAACCCCCCTCACCAAGAAGAAATGGAGCCACTGTAAAACAGTGCCTCCAAGTCCTATCCTTGAAAGGCAGGCTAGAAGGATACCATGCTCGATGATACTGAAAGTCACTGAGAGGTCTAGCAGCACCAACAGAAACACAGTCTCCCTGTCTAATTCCCAGCATATTTTGTCCATCATGGCAACCAAAACAGTCTCCATCGTATAACCAGACCTGAAACAAAATTGAAATGGATCAAGATAATCTGTTTCATCCAGGAATCTCTGGAGTTAGGAGGCTACCACATATTCTCTTACCTTGTTTGAAAGTGGAATATTAGGCATTGGTCAATAGTTATCCAATAGGTAGGGATCTGGGGAAGGCTTTTTCAACAAAGGCCTTACAACTTTCTCCTTTATGTATGTTGGAACCCTTTCTTGTTGTAAGGAGGCATTGACTACTCTCTTCACTCACATGGCCAGTCCCTTGCTGATCTTTTTAATGGACCAAGAAGGGCAAGGGTCTATTGGACATGTGATGGCTCTCAGTTCCCCATGGATGCTATCCATATCTTCAGGTTATACTAACTGGTGTGTGTGGGGAGAATCCATTATTATTGGCCAAGGACTGAATCAACTATGGCATCCAAGTCAGAATGGATTTGAGAGATTTTGTCTGTGAAGTGCCCCATATTCATTATAAGATGATACAGCTGCTCTTGGTGGGTTACTTTATTATTACATTTCTCTTCATATGATATTTCATTTCAATGGTTTATATTTAACAGAAATTGATAATTGATATATAACTGTAGTTCACATTTGGCAACATTCAACAGTTGGCATGTTTTGAACTGCCCAATATTTAGGGCTGACATTCAATCATATTTAATATTTGATTGGATTTAATAATTGACATATTATAGCATTTAACATTTTGACCACATTTGATTGTTGATTTACGATATAACACAATCTGATACATATTTACTAGTAAGTTCCAACGAGTCAAATGGGATTTACACTATGGTATGGTCCACAGCGTTGTAGGCTTAAAATTATATTTAGAATTTGACATCTGACAACTTTGATGCCACATTTGATACAAACAAAAACAATAAAGAAATGCCAGTGAAGTCTATGAATTCTGAAATATTCATATTCAAAATATAATTTTGAATTTTGCATTCAAAATATGAGTGACAAAGTTGGCAAATTTCTTGTATTTTCAACCTTGGCACAGTGTCACATTTACAGTTCCAGTCCAATAATAACTGGAACAACACAGATGTTGTTTATCAAAGCGGTTAATACAGTTTAGAGTATGCTATACTAACATCAGCTTAATGGAAACAAGTTTTTTTATATGTATCACAACAACCACAAGAGGTGTACTGTATATGAAAGGAAGAATAATTGCTGGAAGCAGTGGTATTTCTCATAGCTGCCCATTTCTCCATGGATAAAATCATATCTGAATGTAAGTATTTTTCCCCCTAGAAAGTGAAAGATAAGACGGATGTTGGGTAATCATTATGCCTAGCTCATGCTCCAATAACATGATTGTGGGCATGATGGAAGCTATATAATGCAGAGGTACTGAATATAATTTATGGCTTCTGGAAACAGACTAGGTTTGCTTTGATTCTGTATATTTAGCTTAGTGTGCTGAAAAGGTGCATATTTAACAGTTCTGCTTTTATGTTTTAAATGGTTACCATTATATGTTTAAAGTACTGGGCTTATGTCCTTATTTAAATCCCTAGCACTAATCTTCATAGTTGAGTTCTCCCCTCAGGATTCTATATTATTTCCTGTCTGATTGCAGATCAATTATTTCTGTGTTATTGTTAATTTCTCTCCATAACTATTAAGCTCGACTAAACCCCAGCGCTTGCTGCATTATTGCTGGGATTTACATAGTTGTGTTCCAGCAAACCTTTTTTTAAAAACCTTTTTGGTTTAATGTCTGTTATTTTAGGAATGCCTCTATCTTTAAATAGCAGAATAAGGGTATAAATTTGAAATTCAAAGCAGGTAACATATAATTGATAATAATGATTGATTACATTATATACATTATGAGGAAGTGATCTTAAACTCCTAGGTGTCTGAGAGGCCATAGAATACTCTAGGCATATCTCTCATTTGATCAGAAGGCTCCCCACTATGACATCAAAAGTTCCACTGGTTCTTGACCAATGATGAGAGGACTGGAACAGGGACTTCTGGGGGCATGTCAGGAATGGTCATGTCTGCATAGGTTCCAGAGCCTTCTTGTTCCAATTTCTAGGAAAGAGGCAACCACCACCAAAAAGACCCTGTTGCCAGTTCCTGCCAATATGCCTCAGAAAGTTGTGGGACAAAAATAAGACACGTTAACACATAGGCAGACTAGTATAGGAAAACAGGACATTTCAGACAACATGGTTCCAGGTTGGGTATTGCTTTGTAGATCATAACCAGAGCTTGGAAGTGAAGTGTTATGAGAAGTATGTTGGGGGGGGGGTGTAATGGGAACATAACAGTACTGTTTTTGCTCAGTAACTGTTTTGAATCAATTGTTAAAAGATTTATAAAAGCATACATTCAGAATGAAAAAAAAGAATAGAAAGAGAAATATTTAGGATATGATTGTGGGCCTGAAATATTCATAAATATGAGTGGAACATATATCCAAAAATGCTTATATAAATGGTTATATTGTAACAGTACTTTTTCATACAGTAAGCAACACTGGGTTGTTCATTTCTTTCACTATTTCTTGAAACAAAGAGTGTTGTGAGGGCATTTTGGAGTTTTAAAAAAATTTAGGCAATTTTTAGGTTGATTGTCCCTTCAAAAAAATGAACTAAAAAGACTTAAGGTAACAAGGAAATAATAAGTAATTTTCACAGTTCTCTTCCCACTGTGAGAAAGTTTTTGAAAACTTCAATGATTTTGGAAACTATTTGCAGTTTGGGACTTATTCTGTAAAAAAAATCACATGTGGTTTTTGTGCATAAAACATTTCCTGAACAAGAAACAGAAAACTTCCTGGTGGCTTTTTGTGTAGAAAATGATGGTTTCGGTGCAAAAAAATAAGCAAATTTTGCACAGAATAAGTCCAGAAATGCATGGATTCTTACCAGTCCAGATTTCTTCTTTTCTAGTTTCTTCTCGTTTCTCAAAAATCAAGAACACTTTTTAAAACCATGCTTGACATATTTTAAAACTTCTTTCCATCTCTTGTCATCTCTTCCATCTACCATCCCTAGAGTACAGAATTCTGAACTAGTTGATTTTTCTGAATATTTACAACAATGGAGGCTCCACATGAACATGTTACAGTAGTCCAATCAAGATGTAATTAAAGTTGAATATAAACACTCTTTTCCTGTCTAACTACCCTCAAGGCACCAGATTCCATCAGATCCTGGAAGCTAAGCAGGGTTAGCTCTGGTTAGTACTTGGACGGGAGACTGACAATGAATACCATGTGCTGTAGGCTATATTTTAGAGGAAGGAACTCAAAAACCACTACTAACTACACCTTGCCTAAGAAAATTCTATGAAATCCATGGGGTCACCATAACAGGCAACCTGAAGATGCGTGCACTTGCACACACACTTTATCACATTCACCATACATGTGTAATAACAAAAGCTAGCTCTCAAACTCTGAACCTGATTCCTCAAGAAGAATGGAACCCCATCCAAAGCAGGCTGAAGCCCTTATCCATGCTGTCTATTAGCTACTGACAAGGACAGAAGCACTTCGGATTTTCTTCATTAACCTGCAATTTGTTTGCCTATACACAGTCTTCTATTTCAGACTGTTATAATCTCTAGAAGAGTGAAAAGAGACAGAACTGGGTGTCATCAGCCAACTGTTAACACTGAAGTGCAAATCCATGGATAATCTATTCTTTTGGGGTCCATGCTGATGTTAAACAGCATGGAGAAGAGATTGAAGCTTGAATGACACCACAAGATCACAGCGTTGAGCAGGAAGAACTAGAACCATTGTAATATAGTGATAATTCTTACCTTCAAATTGTGACCCAGATACCAAGAGCTATAGTTTTAAAAACTAATTTTTCCAAGCTCTGGTGTTTTCTGTTCTAAATAACAGTGTATCTACAAAGTCTGAGACAGGATGTTTACCCTACAGAAATGGAACAAACCTGTTCCCTGACACCATTAATCATGTCTCTGTATTCTATGGTACTTCCAGCTCTACTTCCTGGGATCCTTTTTTAGAGAGGAAATGCCAGCAACTGCACTCAAGACATTCTGCATGCAAAAGATGTCCTCTACCACTGAACTATCACTCCTCCCAAGCTGAACACGTAATTCTGCCATAAACATGGTTTCTAGCAAATGCTTAAACCATCCACACACTCACCCTGTGGACTCCAATCTAAATACTGTACTTCCAATCATTAGATTTACATAATATTCCAAATTGGGTTTTGTTTTCTTCACATTCTGATATGCATATAAAAGGTTAATGAATCCTTGCCAGTAAGACAAGTGTGTGACCTTTGGGATGATTTCTGTTCTCTTGATGAATTCCCCCTCTGAATCTTAGCTGAGAAATAATTCAAATGAATAGCCTAACCATCTCTCTTCCACAACAGTATTTTTGTGTGTTGGGGGGGGGGATACTGCTTATAGGACCCAAATAATTTTAAGAGAGCAATATGGTGTAGTGGTTTGATTGATACACTAGGGAGACCATGGGTCAAAGCCCTGATCAGATGTGGAAACCCATTGGGTGGCCTTGGGAAAATCTCTCTCATCCTCAAAGGAAGGCAATGGCAAACCTCCTCTGAATAAATCTTTCCAAGAAAATCTTATGATAGGATCACTATAAGGACTTTTTCGGACAAGTAAAATGCAGCGCTAGCAGCCTCGCCACGTTGTGAGGCTGCAGTGTGCAGCCTTGCAACGTGGCGAGGCTGCTTGTGCTGCATTATACTTGTCCGAAAAAGTCCTAAGATGGAGTTGGCTTGAAGGCACATAATAAATTTTAAGGTTTTTTTTTTTTTTTGCGCCCACCCCCAACCTATTCCACCTTGCACTATGATTTGTTACTGCCCTTTTAGTCTCTATGTGTATCCTCTTCCTGTAAGGAGACTGGCGATGCTACAAAAGGTTTCCAGATTCTAAGCCTACCCCACCTGTTTGAACATGGCTTCCTGACAGAGAGCCAAATTACATGTGTTGTTATATGTGTGATTTAACATAACATGTACCTTTTCAACAACAAAAGAACTGCTGGATGGGAAGGGAACAATCAATTAGGACTGCAGTGGGCAGGTCAATGCCCAATCTATTGTCCTACACCTTGGTCCTGTCTAAAAGCCCCAGGTGGTATTTCTTTCCTGATGCAAATAACATTTTGGGAACAAATGTTCATTAGTGCACACTGAGAGAAAAAAATAAAGTCCCTCCCCTTGCCCACAACAGTTCTGATTCTGATCCCTTCTATGAGCTCATCTACACTGGTGTCATAATCCAGAGCCACTCCAGAACATTATGCTCCAGAGCTGCCCTGGATCAACATGATGCCGTTTACACATACCAGTGTGGATCCATTCCAGATTTGTGCCATAGTCTAGACTGGCTGCTGGGCCAACACCAGATCAGCCCCACTAGCCTGCCCCCCTCAGTGCCACCACCACTGCCTCACACACTGGCCAATCAGCTCTCTGCAGAGCCTGGCCATTTTCGTTGCTACTGGTGAGGTCAGAATGAGGCACCTGTGTGATCAATGAGGAGGGGTAGAATGACCCCCTCTTTTTGATCACATGGCACAGCATCCTGTTCTGACCTCACCAAAAGCAATGGTGATGTCCAGGCTATACAGAGAGCTGCTTGGCTGGTGGGCGAGGCAGCGTCTGCTATGGGCCTGGAGGGACAGGCCACTGGAGCCCATGCAGTGGGTGTGTAGATGTGTGGACATCAGGGCTGCTCCAGATCTACCCTGATCCAGCTGTCCACATGTCCAAAGCACTGGCACTACCCCAGAGTTTCCTGGAGCCACTTGAGGTTTCTGTTAAGCCAAATTTTTGTGTACAAATCACACCAGATCCAGGATGAGTATGTGTTTTATCCTTAAGGTAGACAAAGCCCTATGACACACATTTACTGTTATAGACCTATTCAGTATTACAATGTTAATTTCATTCCTGTCTGTTAAGAAGCAAGTTTAATTTGAAAAACTTGAATAAAAAATTAATTTAAAAAAGAAGAAGCAAGTTTAATACAATACCATAGGTTTTATTTCCAGGTAAATGTGTTATAATAGCTTTTACCTTTCCATACCCTGACACCCTCCAAACGTTGCTAGATTACAACTGCCATCATCCTTTACATGCAGAGTGGTACTAGTGGGAGTTGTAGTCCAAAATACCTGGAAACTGCCAGGCTGGGGAAGGCTGGTGTACAGGCCCAAAGTGTGTGTTTAATACTACATATAGTTTACTTTCAGTGGGCCTTTATCTGGAATCTCAGCCTTCCAGTTTTTCCTATGTGCTCCCTCTCTATACTACCTCACCCACTACCTCTACCTCACTCATCTGGGCTAATTTCTGAGAACTGGTTTCAATATGCCTGTCAGCTTTTTCCCCAGCCTTGTTTTATATGCCTTCGAACTTCTGCAATGAATGGGAAACAGTTAATTTTTGAGACTGCCACAGCTGTAGTAATTTGACTGCAAATTAGGCTTAGGGTCAGAGAGGGGAAGTGTCTGATGTTAACAAAATTATCTGTTTGGTTTTATTTACAAACCCACACCATAAACTCAGTTGCAATTCAGTATAATGTTAATCTAAGATATTGTAAAACTATACGAATTGATGATAAAATTACAGACAGCTGGGGTTTATGATGAAATACAATAAACTAACATAAACCAAATCCACACTCCAAGAGAAACACAAATGCTAAAATCAGGATTCTGAGCCAGTGCACTGACATACTTTCAAATCAAAACCTGAGCTGCCTTACAGCTACAGGAATGAGAGAGAAATATACCTGTGGAAAAAAATGCAGAGAAGAAAAGCTTTGGCTGGCCAATCCCCTGTTCCTGGTGTTTTTCAAAGAAAACATCGATAGAGGAAATTACTTAGGAAAGATTGATTTTTGTGAGTTATTAGAGGATAACGTTCACAGCAGCAAAACACACAAAACAATAACTGGCCTTTGAGGGTTCATTGAGCAGGGAAGCAAAGCCAAGGCATTTAGATAATTGCAAAAGATGTGCATTTCAAAAAATCAGTACAGCTATAGCATAGAGGTCATATTATATAATGGCAAATAAAGCATAAACTGCTCCCCTTGCCAAAAACATGGCCCTTTGCGGACCCTGACCGTACTGCCCCTCCGCCCCTTGAATGATACAGACACATAACTTCATTTTCTATAACGTGTATTGGTTACATATTCGGAATACATGGTTAGGTACAGGTTAGTAAAGTAAGAAATACATGTTGAGGTAGGTATATTTGTAATAATATGGCAATAAATTGGCTGCAACTCGCAAGCTGGAATGGTTGGCGGCAATGTATGGGTCGTGATCTCCTTCTTGCCCATCCATGTGGGCAATGGGGGATTGGTCCATCCCAATCCCTTCTCCTAGAGGAGAGAGCCAAGGGCTGGGCCATCCGCCCAACTCTCTCTCCTCCCCTGAAAACAATTACATGTTAGCAATGCGGGAGAGGCCTCCCTTGAACTTGAACTTGCCCTTGAACTCATGCTCAATGGATGCCCCTCTTCTTCTTGCCCTATCACAGCCCAATACATCCGCCCACAAATTGTGACATTTTAATGGCCAAGGGAGGGTGGGTGGGCGTTTTGCAGGCTGCGATGGAGCGCCCTGCTGCTGCCTCCGTCGCCGTCATGCCTCTGGGCCGATCCCGGCCCCGCACAGCCTTTTGTAGGCTGTTTTCCCGCCCTTCTGCCAAACAATCGGGGCGAGGCAGGCCTGCCCCCATTGGTTCGCTCCTTCTTCCTCCCTCCCAGGCTGCTGGGAAGAAGAAGAGAAGATGGTGGCGCCCTGTGGGCTCACCATGCGGCCACCCCCTCCCCACCCCCCGCCAGGCTTCCCAAGCTGAGTGGGGTGGGGAAGGGGGGCGGAGATAGGAGGGCTGGAGGGAGGGCGGCCGGATCGGGCCACAAAACAGCTTGCCAGCCAGCGGCAACCCTGCTTCTGCTTCCAGACTCTGAAGTGACATTGCATTTGCATTCCTTCTGATTCCACTTTAAGAGCAAAACTGAAGAAAAGGGTTAACTACTGAAAAGTCCTTACAAAATATATAGGACAACAAAGGCTCAGTCTAACAAGGAATAGGCAGTATTAGTTTCAGCGGAACCAGAACTATAACCTGTTAGAGCTAGCAACCTTTGCATGCCTAGACTTATTGCTAGTTTGCATGTTTGCAAACTTCTTAGTCCCAGATCCAAATTTCTTCCTGCATCACTTTCTTTCAGCATCACTCTAACATCCAGCCATGTTTATTTTTCTCCTCTTTCCTCCATTAGATCACATATGCACCAATAATTTATAAGTAAACCTACCCTATATGTTTCACAAAAGAGCTTGCTTCTCTCTCTGCTACACATGTGTATGGGTATGGGTGGCAGTGGGACTACCTGTTGTTCAGCTTCTGCCTTGCTGATTTCATTAGTTTCCTTTTGAATTCAAGTACCATTTCTCAACAGAACTTAGCCTCAGATCCATGTATAGCTGCCTCCAGTCACGAACTACAGCTCAGAACATCCTCTGACCTTTATTGGACAACACTCTCAGATTTTGGTTTGGTCACTGGACTTTCCCAGGCAGAAAGAGCTATTAAAGTTTCCCTTCTTGAGCATAAACTCTGCACTGGCAGTAATAGTATGCAGTGTTCTGTGGTTCTGACTCCTCTATAGCTTGTGAGAATAAAAAATTACAGAAGTATACTCCATGACAGGCAAAATTATAAGAATTTTGGGTTTTTTAAATCACTTTTTAAAGGACTTTTGGAGAAAATTTTTGAAAGCTTTTTGCTGACCAACCTGGGAAATGATAAGACCAGAAACAGACATGAGTTCTAAAATGGGCCACTTTTTAAAATCTATCCTATTTGTTAACTCCCTCTTGAGAGCTGCAAGGGGAGGGAGCAACCTAGTGTGGGAGCATCATTCTCCTGTCTCTATAAAAACTTAACCATCATTTCAATCTGTCAATGGGGCTGGACCCCTTTTGGAGATGGAAGGGAAGCTCCCACACCTTTCTTAACACTGCTGGCGTTTTCCACTGCCACCCTGTCCCTGACCCTTGGTATAGTTACAAAAGGAGTGCCCCCCAACCAAGCATTCATGCTTAAACTTGCAAGGCTTGCATGAGTCCACTTCTTTGAACCTGAATTACCAGCATAGTAACTTCTGTGCCTGTCCAGAGTCTCCTGAGGGTCAAAAGGACCCACTTCCTACAATATTATGAACCAAATGCCCACCATGTGACCACTCACCTTACACCAGCCAGGCAAATGTCATGAGATATATCCACAACTGAGAATGCACCATATCCCACCTAAGGGTGGGGTAGATGGCTATCTTCATACTGAAGGCCTCATTGTATAACATCCATGTGCAACCAGAGTGATGCCACATGCATAGGTTGCACCTTGGTAATTACCCCTGTGTAGGTAAAAATGGACCAGATCTACTCAACTTTCCTTTCCTAATCTTCTACTTCTCGTCAAATTTGTCCTTATCCTTCTTCTCCAATTCACTATACAAGAGTGTTAAAACATCTACACATTCTCCTTTTAGGATCTTATTCCTGGTCACCTGTAGCAAATGTTCACCCGGGGGAGTGAGAGCTCCCTAATGGGAATACACCAAATGTAAGTGCAAAACACAAGTGCCTATCCTAGCAGTGTGGCCTGCTCCTCCAGACATGGTGTGGCCTACCACCGCATAGTCTCCCTGGCACCAGTATAGGCATACAGCCAGTGGGGCCTACTCAGCCACCATTATGATGTCGGCAAGGCCTGTGAGTGGGTGAGATGCATCCTAATAGCATGTGGTCATCAGCTGAACTGAGGCATAGTCAGCCCAATGGGGGCCACCACTACGCTCAGGTGGCTGATTACTGTGCACCTTACAGCTTAATGTTGCATGGTCCTCTGCCATAACCAACAAGAACAGCCCAATAGGGGCCTGTTGCTATAATGTCTCTCCTGGCCTAGGTAAATGAGAACAAGGCCTGCCAGGACCTTGTTGTCACCTTTGGCCAGATTGCCTCTGGCCGTATGGCACTGCTAGGAAGGAAGGCTGAATAGCCAAGGAAGGAAGGGTTGGGGAGGAACAAACTGCAGCCTGACTAGAATGTGTTACAGCCTGGTGCCACATGGTCTGCTGCGTAGCACAGCACAGGCACAGCCTGATGGGGAATTGTTGCTCTACCTTCCCCAGCCTTGGCAAGCAAGGATGCAGCCTGTTAGGGCCTTACTGTGACCTCATCCACATGGTCTCACTCCAGGCTTGGGAGACAGCCTGCTTGATTATTGCCACCAGGACTAGGAAGGTAGGCTGAAAAACCAAGGGGGATGGATGGGGGGTGTAAGACACAGCCCAGACACAGATGCATGGTCATGCTGGCCCTGTGTGGTCAGCTCCTTGGATGCACTAACCTTAAAGAAGATCCAGTGACCACAAGAGAACACCTTAAAAAACCCACCACTCAGGACCCAGACAAGTGATTACCAGGTACTGGGTCATGCCGTGTCCAAACTCTCAAGCCTTGGCACAGCATGAGTAAGCACCCCTCACCCATCCAATGTACAGTACTTACCCAACATTGGTCTGCAGTTCACAACAAGCCATCCCTTTGCCTCTATACAATGTAAGCAGCAGCAATGCGAACACCTTAAAGTTGTGAAGCAAAAGATGAAGAGGAGGGGCAGCAAAGCTTTACAAGTAAGTAAACTATGGCTCCACTCCCATGTTCTTTGTCACAGTGCCAACCACTGAAGAACCAAGCACTGTGACATCATTTACACTAGCCTCTTCTTTCATTGAGGCCAGTAAATCTATCTCCCCCTCTGCACAGCTACACCAGGCAGGGGGAATCCAAATTTTCTGCACAAAATCTATTTTTGTGCAAAATACTTTTTTGATGCTGTTCCTGCTACTGATGATGATGATTACAACAATGATCACACACACCAAAAAAACCAGTCTTTTCACTTTCATGTATAGGGTAAAATATTGCATGGTGGCTAACTTTTGTTTTCTTGATGTGGTATCTCACGATACCCTTTCTCATTGAGGATTAGAAAATGTGTGCATATTTTTTGTATCATTGCTCTCATACAATTTCTGGCTCCCCTCTGATTTTTACCAAAGTATAGTGACAGTGAATTAACCACATATCTAGATCTCTCTGATTCAAGACAAGGGGACCATGACCTGTTCTTTAATTTTTCTGGATTGTGTCCAGGAGCCCCTCTCCCAAGTAATTTAACTGTTAATGATAGCAATAAAAACACACACATTTAACATTCATTATCTTTTCCCAAATTAACTTAATTTATATATCACCTTTCTTCCAATATGGGACCTTTAGTTGCTTTTTTCTCTATGAGATGTCTCCTCAGTAAAATGGTGGAAGAGGAGTATCATATGGTTCAAGTGCTGGCTGATGCTGAGTTTGTGCTGTAATGTGCACATTGAGGCTACAACAATGCAGACGTGAGAAGAATGTAATTGTGCCATAGGCTAGTGGCTGATAACATTCAGATGCAGTTTTAAAGTAAGTATAACAGTTTTAGTTACCTTCAAAAATGACAAAGAGCTATTTCTTTAACAAGTGTACTTTTTAAAAAAGAGAGAATATTGAGTGGTAACTACAGTAAATGCTTTTGGTTCTTGGAACTTTATTACTTTAAAAATACTTTTCAAACTTTGGGTTTAGATCATTCTTTGAATAACAAAAATGTGTGCACTCAACACCTATATGGTGTACTACTTCAGATATGTTGTCTGGTTGATGAAGGGAAGGAGCATACACATTGAATCTCCACCATATAAAACCTCTTTGCTGAATTTTGCCACTAAATGTTGCTCATTGTTTCATGTTGCCCTTCTTTTGAAATTGTACTCCCTCCCACCCACCGAGCAGGTCTCTCCAGATCTGCTTCAAACTTTGCTGAATTGGACTCATCAGGATTTGATATCACGTGGGAACTGCAGAGATTTTACAAAACCATTCTAGACACCAGGAAAAGAAAATACCCCTAACAAACAGGGGCACTCACTCACTGTACAGATACTGATAAAATCCAAACAGGCTAAAACTCTTTTCGGGTATACGTTAATGTAACACCGATATAAGTGTTGAGGAAGGAGGTACCCAAAACCTCATTTTGCTGAGGGCAGCTAGAGGGCTTCCTGACACAGTCCCACCCCCAACCCAGCCCCACTGCCACTAATCAGCTGTGAAGGGATGCCCAGGTTGTTCTTGCTGACCTTGGCAACCATTGCAACCACTGAATAAAGAACAACTTTTCCCTGGGTGTGGAGCTTGGTCTTTCTTCTCCTGGTGCACAAGAGCAGGTGAAATGTACCTAGGTGTGTCCTTGTAGCCAGCCAATGGCCAGGGGGACAGAGCTGCAGCAAAGAGTTCCCCAACTGCTGTTGCACACTCCAGGAGAAAAGAGGCAGGGAAGGAGGAAAAGTTTCAGTCCACCCGACCCTCAGACAATTGGCATAAGTACATTGGTGGAGACTCATGCTCCATTAGCCTGATAATTGTATCTTGGACAGTACGCTCACTAAGTGAAAAAATCATATTTGAACTGCATGGCAGGGAGTTGGACTGGATGGCCCTCGTGGTCTCTTCCAACTCTACAATTCTGTGATTCTGTGAACTATCTTTCTAAATGTATTGTGTCAGGCTACAATCCACTCCACTCACAAACTGCACTCTTGCATGCCTAATATTCCCACCTGGTGCCTGTCAGACACAATGTCATGGAGCTGTTTGGGATGCAGTTTCAGAGATCAGGTGCTCATTGTGTAAATGGGCAGCCTCATCTTAATTTCATTCTATAGAAAGAGAAGGTACCTAGAAGAATCATTCCCACACAAAATACATCAGTACAAGTTGGCCTTTAAATAAATAAGGCCCACTTGTATTCCCTTTGCATCCAATTAACTGTCAGGCCTACTGCTTTAAAATGCTCTGCTCAAAAAGCAGTGCATTTAATAAGATGGTCTCTCGCTTCATCCTCAGAAATGGTACAATAAAGAAAATAGCAGTTAGCTACAGCCATTGGATATAATGCATGACAGATAGAGATGTGTCTACACTCACAGAAATCCATGGCTTAAATTCACTTGATTGGATGTTGCATGTGACCAGAGACTGCAGTCTCTTCTTATATTCCACATATATTTTTTCCTGGGCTGTGTCTATCAGTGGTGATTGATGATATCTATGTCATTGGGACTCCAGGTTTTAGTTTAAACTTTAAAAAATCCATTCAAGGTGTTGATTCCTATCTCCAACATATGTTCAGTATCTTGGGTAGCTCTTTAAAAATTCAGGCTAAAATCCCAAGTGGATTCACCACCCCACTGGCATGGCAGTCATCAGCCACAGACTACCTACAGTATAGTATGAGCCAATTCAATCAGGTAAGCTGTCAAATCTCAAAGCAAAGATTTCTGTGAACAGGCTTGTCAGCTTTTCAAGCCTTATCTAGCCCAGTTTGCTAGTAAGTGTATCTACAACAGTATTAATATACATAGTCATTTAAATGTGCCCCCCTTAACCCTATCAAGAGTCTAAAATCATTTAGCTGCACCAAGACACCACTCAGATTTATAGTTCCTGAAGTGTAAAAGAGCTATTATCACAATTTGGTTACAAAATAGTTATTGGTTTTCTACTCCCTTTCTGTTCTTTCTGAGAAGAGTCAAATGTCTAGGCAAGTGATAGCCTCTAAAACAGGCATGGACAAAATGTGGCCCAACTGAAGCCCTGAAGCCCCATTAGTGTGGCATCTGAAGCCTGCCAGAAGTCCCCTCAAAGCATCCAGCTCCCCCAAACTAAAACATTGAGTAAATTTTCAAGTGGTTTTTTTTTGCCCCCAAACTGGCTAAATGCCCCCAAACTGTCCACAAATGGAGTTCTTTGCTTCCCCAATCCCAATATCCCCCCCACCCCAAAAACAGCTGAAAATCAACCAAAATGTACCACCATTTCCCCTCTTGTGTTGATTTGCCAGGGGGAAGTACATTATGCAAGAAAAATGGCTGACTTGCTTAAATGGCAGGAAGCAGGCAGTCCTAACTGGCCCAAATGGCCATGGATCAGCTGAAGCTGTGCTAAATCCAAACCACTCCCAGCCTCGGGGTGTTGAAAATTCCTTAGAACTACCCTCACCTGGCCTGATGTTGTGCCATTATTTTTGATAGGTCCCTGCATTGAAGGAGATTTGGATCTGGAAAAATCCAGCTCTTCTCGCTCCCCCATCTCTTTCCTACCTCATCATTTGGCTGCTTTCCCAGCATATCTTCAACAGATGAACAATTCTGCTAGCAAATGGCACTATCAGCACAGATCTTGGAAATCATCTGCTAACAGAGGATTCTGTTAGCGGAAGAAACCTGTGTCTAATCTAAGGATGGAAAGAATATTCAACAATATTTTTAAAATAGCCAAAAATGTGTTTATCAGTTGTCAGGAAACCCTGATGAGAAGACTCTGGAAATTAACAGACACAGGGGAACGTGCAAAAAAATTGCATTCCCAACTGTGTCTGAATATCACAACAAGAACAGACAGGGCGACCTTACCAGACGCCACATCCTTCAGCCATTCTAGGGGCGTAGCGTGGGCATCAGTAAGCTGTCCCTTTTGTATTGATGGTGAGCAGCCAGTAATAGAGAGGGACGCCTTACTGAGGCCTGTGCTATGCCCCCAGAATGCTGGAGGATGATGTCATCTGGTCAGGTTGTCCCTTCCTGTTCTTGTCACTATCTTTTGATGTGGTTTTTGCCACATCTGTTAATCTCTTCCTTACAGTTTCAAACTTGTTCTGTGTGAAAATTTAACTTCTGTACAGGTAGCTTGTTTCCTGTGCAGAAGATGTTGTTTTCTATGCAAAAATTCACTTAGTTTTTTTAACAAAACAAAACTGTTGACTTTCGCACAGTGAGGACAATAGTAAAATGATTTATTCTTGCCTGCAAGAGTTACATTTTCAAAGATTTGCATTCCTAGGTTAAACAATTTTGGTAAACCACCTCCGTCTCCCCAACTATTTCTCTTTAAAATCTTAAGTGACCAGCTTCTTGGCACTTGTCACCTCCCCGTCAATAATCTACTGATAACATAATGGTAACGATTTTCAAATAATAACTCAGAGGCCAATATAGGTTTTAATAAAATAGTAGAATGGTGTATTTCTTTTAAACATGCACGCACGACTTCTTGTTCTTAAAACTTGGTAATAACAGCGCTGAGTTACAGGTTCATATCCAATGTAGCTATTTCATATATAATACTTCATCTCTTCTGACTGTTTCAACCTAACAACACAGACCCTCTCCTTACTAGAGTTCTGTAAATAATAAGAGTTATCCTTTCTTCCACTCTTATCCTTTAAAAACTTAGTTCCCTCAGGAACGCTGACCAATTGATTCTTCACTGAACTCTCTCGGTTCCTATCTCTTCTAAGAACCGTCCCGATCCTCTCTACAAATGGTCCCTCACTCCCCCTCTCTCTCACAGCCTGGACTATTTATCTGCTCCCAGCTGCTCTCTCATTGGCTAGCTCCAGCTGTCTTCGGATTGGTCAGCTGCCTTTTGGTCTTCTCAGCTCACAACTGTCCTTTTGTTCGTCACATAAGAGATGAAGTATTATATATGAAATAGCTACATTGGATATGAACCTGTAACTCAGAACTGTTATTAACAAGTTTTAAGAACAAGTACTCATGCCTGCATGTTTAAAAGAAATACAACATTCTAATGTTTTATTAAAACCTATATTGGCCTCTGAGTTAGTATCTGAAAACCGCTACCATTGTGTTATCAGTAGATTATTGACGGGGAGGTGCCAAGTGCTAAGAAACCAGTCATTTAAGATTTTAAAGAGAAATAGTTGGGGAGACGGAGGTGGTTTACCACATAAATATTTTGGTGGCAGTGTCGGGATCCGAAGAGGTCCAGTGTCTACTAGTAGGGGACAGTGTGTGTGAGTGTGTAGAAAAACAAATAAAGTAGCAGTGAATAAAGCCACTCTAGGTTTGAGAAAATAACCAAAGCCAAAACACACTGGAAAAGTAAAAGTCAGTAAAGAAATCTCTGAGGTATTGATACAGGGTTAACTGTAGGAGATTTGTTGGACAATTACCATCTTGAGAATTACCTAGTCTCTGAGGTAAATGTATTGAGGTATCAGTAAGAGACTAGTGTTAAAACTACCCAACACACTCGGTGATTCCTGAGGTATACGTTAGGGTAACATAAGGAATCATTGCTTTACTGCAAGAACCAAGTGTTGGCTTTAGAATTTGGTTGAGGCACTGACAGTTTAACAGTATTTCCTGAGTCATTGGTAATAGTATGGAAATACTATAAAAATGCCTCCTAAGAAAGTAAAAATGCCAGCTGTGACTGAAATGGTGGAAGAACAGGAGGTTGGAGAAGAAATGGTGGCTAGCCTGGATACTACCTATTCAGGACCTCAAGAAAGTTTAGAGATATGGAAAATAAAAGAAAGAATGGAATTAACCAGACTTGAAAATGAGAGGCTTGTGAAAGAAAAATAAATTGAAAAAGAACAACAAATTGAAATTGAAAGACTCAAAGTAAGACAAGCTGAAACAGATTTCCAACTTAGAATGAGAAGTTTAGATCAGGAAATCCCTCAAATTCAGATGGAAGCTGAGGTAAATAGAGTACCTCAAAGTGATATGAAGAGGTTTCCCAGATACTACAAGGGAGATAATATTGACTCCTTCTTTACTAATTTTGAAAGGACTTGTGATGAATTAAGAATAAAAGAAGACAGAATGAGTTCTATAAGATCTCAAATTTGTGGGGGTTTGACAGAAATTTATGCTGAAATGAGGGCTGAGGAAGCTCAAGACTATGAGTTATTTAAAGAAATGGTGAAGCAAAGATTTGGTTTAACTCCAGAACACCATAGGAGAGAATTTAGAAGGATAAAGAAAAGACCTGAGGAAACTTTTTCTCAACTGGCGTACAGGCTAGATTACTATTTAAAAAGCTGGATAGATGGTTATACAGTAACATCCAAAGAAGAGTTGCAAAGTTTAATCGGTTTGGAACAATTTTATAATATAATTCCCCAAGAATATAAACGGCTAGTTCAGGATTTAAAAAAAAAAAAAAAAACAGTAGCAGAAGCTGCTAAAATGGTTGATGAGTTGGTGTTGATAAGAGCCCACAGAAAACATGGTACAACTGATAAATATAATTAAAATCTTAATTCCAATAATACAGATTTACACTGTAACAGAACAGAGTAAAACAATAAGCAAGGATCAGCAATTACATAATTGTTGCACTTGCTTAAGCCCAGAAAGCTTTTAGAAATAAATACATTTTGTGTGGATTCCTAAAAGAAATCTTCAAAGATGGCACCTAGATCTCACTACTCAGGATGCCTCCACAGCACATTTCAGTTGGTTACCCTACAAACCACTCTCACTATCTGAGCCATCCCAGCTAATCTTAAATCCTGGGTTGATTAGTAGTGGGAAAAGTAATTCCTGAAATTCTTGGATCATGAGCCATTTTGGGCTTTGTGATGTATTATTAATACCTTGAATTGGGCCTCGTGGCTCATTGGCAGCCAGTGAAGAGATTTAAAAACTGGGTTGTCAATTCATCACTAACATCCTCCTGTCAACACATTAGCAGCAGCATTCAGCACAGCTGGAAGGCCACTGTAGAAAGCATTTCATCGAGACAATCATGTTGTCAAAACAGTGTAAACCTTTTCTTTTACTTTACTATGCTTCTGAAACATGACTGGAGATTCCTCACACAGAAGGACTCAAGGGATGTTATCCATCCCCACATGAACACATACATACAGTACATATCTGCATTTATCTCTGTATGCAGATTGGTGAGAGTTCTATGTAGTCAGGCATAAGAGCTCTCTAGCAGAGAATTCTAAGTATCTCAACAAACTGCAAATGCTAGGATTTTGTAGAAAGGAGCCATGACAGTTAAAGTGGTCTGAAACAGGTACAACTCTGTAGTTCAGATACACCTGCCTCTCACATTTGGCCATTCTTTTAGAGGCAATCCATAAAACTAGCTAAACCCGGTGTAACATGCACCGTTATCTACATATATAAAATGCTTCTGTATGATTCTATGTTTCCATTCCCATTCTGCTGATTGGCCACTTAGGAAACATGTCAAGAGTATGATCATCTGACACATTAATATATAATCGTTCAAATCAACTATAATGGCTAATTTCATGCCAAGAGCCCCTCCACCACTGTCATGCAACTGTGCGTACACACAGACACATAGACACATACATACTGCTAGACACACACACACCACGTGCACCATGATGCAAGAGTCCCACCACCACCATGCAACCACACGTACACACATACATACCACACAACACACATACCGTGCAACACACATACACATGCCACACTACATACACACACCATGTGCGCCAGGACATGAGAGCCCCTCCACGGCCACCATGCAACCACACATACACACATACCACATGCACCAGGACGTGAGAACTCCTCTGCTACTGCCATGCAATCACACATACACACAGAAATACCACACTGAACACATACACACGCCATGCTAAACACATACACACACCATGCACAGCAGTATGTGAAAGCCCTTCTGCCACTGGCATGCAACCATACATACACACAACACAGCACACACACACCACGCTACACCCACACACCACACATGCCAGGATGTGGGAGCCCCTCTGCCGCCACCATACAATCACACAAACACCCCATGCTACAGACACACCCTACACTACACACACACACACACACACACCACATGTGGCAAGATGCAAGAGCCCCTCCACCATAATGTTTAGAAAGGTCTTGACATTTTCCACATGTTTCCACTCCAAGGCCCAAGAGGAAGGAACTGTTACAGACAACACTGAAGGCCCAGGCCGCAGCTACAGACAGTGTCCAGGGCCCAAGAGGTTAGGCAGCACAGAAAGGCCCAAGGTCCCAGACCCTAGGCAGCAGAGAAAGTCCCTAGGCAGCACAGAAAAGCCCCAGGCAGCACAGAAATGCCTCTGGCCCCAGACCCCAGACAGTACAGAAAAGCTCAAAGCCCCAGGCCCCAGACAGCACAGAAAGGCCTCAGACCCCAGACCCCAGACAGTATAGAAAGGCCCCAGGCTGCGCACAAAGGCCCCAGGCAGCACAGAAATGCCTCAGGTCCCAGGCACCAGACAGCATAGAAAGGCCCCTGGCAGCATAGAAGGGCCCCTGGCAACACAGAAGGGCCCCAGGCAGCACAGAAGGGCCCCAGGCCCCAGATAGCACAGAAAGGCCCAAAGCCCCAGGTAGCACAGAAAGGCCCCAGGTAGCACAGAAAAGCCACAGGCAGCACAGAAAGTTGAAAGTCCCCAGGCAGCACAGAAAGGCTGCAAACAGCACAAAAAATCCCCAGGCAGCACAGAAAGGCCCCAGATGCCAGGCAGCACAGAAAGGCCCCAGGCAACACAAAAAAATCTGTAGGCAGCACAGAAAGTCAAAAGTCCCAAGGCCCCAGGCAGCACAGAAAGGCCCCAGATCCCAGACAGCACAAAAAATCCCCAGACAGCACAGAAAGGCCCCAGGCTCCCAGACCCCAGGCTCCCAGCAGCACAGAAAGGGCCCAGGCCCAAGCTGCACATGCGTGGAACAATGGAAAGCCCCTCTGCTGCCACCATGTTTAAAAAAGACTGAAACTTCCACATGTTCCCACCCCCAATGTGCTGATTGGCTGCCCAACAGAGAGCTTTGATTGGTTGGTAAGTTTCTTAAGTGACCAGTCAGTACACTGGAAAGAGCAACATATACAAGAGAATTATACATTCAGATCTTAATATGTTTCTGTCAAACATAGATTGTTTAAAAGATTATATTATGGGGAGAAAAGGGTCCTAGCTAAGAGGGGAAATCACAAAGATAAAAAGTATATGGAAAAGAGGGTATCAGTTTGGATGTAGAATTGCACTGCAGTGCTTGGCCAATCTCTGCAGATTTTTAAAGGCTGTATCTAATAGATACAAAGGGTGATAGTCTGTAAATTAAGTCTCCAAATCCCAGTGATTTCTAATGGATGTGGAATTTAGTCTTAAATCTTAAGGCCAGAACAAGGAGGCAAGGCAGGAGTCAGCTATGACCAAACCATCAGTGACACATTTTTTAAACAATATTTTGAGAGGGAATCAAATTTTAACACTCATCTCTGAAATATTGTTAAATTTTAAATTCAGAAAAAATGTTAATGTTATATCTATAATATGTGAAACGTTGACTGTGCCAAGGAGTTGGTGCAATTACCTTCAGAGAGACACTCTGAAATTTCCAAACACTTTGATTCTTCCTTTTTGTTGTTCAGAAGCCTTTACAGTCCCCCCACCCTTCATTCTTTTATATAACAGAAGCACGCTCCATCTGTGCTTATGTTTAATAAGCAATCTCGTAAAACAAAATAAAGAATTAAAAGTGGGCATTGTGGAAAGTTTCAGATGGTGTCAATGTGCAAAGTTCCATTTGGCTTCTGGCCACAAGAATGCTTTCAGCTGATGGTTCACTCCCATGGGAAATCATTAGAGAATGTTATATTTCAATATGCATACACTCAAAAGGGAAAGAAAAAAGTCCCAACATTAATAATAGTTGTCTACCATGCCTAAGAAGGTTCTTGAACAATAAAAAAAGATACCAAGAATATACCTGGCAGATGGATGGAACTTCAATTGGACATTCTTGTCATTCACCAGAATATATGAGCCAAACATCCATTGTTTATTGACCTTCATGAGTTTATGGAAAATTCATAGAAAGAAGGCCCCATTACACCAGTAATGCTACGAAAGACTATCTTCTTATACAGAATTAATTTCAGCATGATCTATCTAAAGTTGATTAATTTCAGAACCCATTGGTTTCAATCCATAAAATCTTATGGATTTAGGAAAGTTATATTTGTGGTATGTGCAATGGTATAATCCCTACAGTATATCAGATCTCTTCCTCCAAGAAGAGAGGAGAGAGAACTTGGAGGAGGACAGCCAACCATACCTCCCCCATTCCAGTAGAAACACTTACACCCTTTTTTTCTCTGGTATTGGAACTCCAATATTGGGGGAGGCTTGTTTCAGGAAATCTTATGGAGGTCTAACCAATGCTCACTGGCTCTCGGCCATGCCGTGCCATACATCACTTTATTAAATAGAATCATATAGTTGGAAGAGACCACAAGGGCCACTCAGTCCAATGCCCTGCTATGCAGGAATACATAATCAAAACACTCCCAATAGATAGCCAACCAGTCTTTATTTAAAAGCCTCTACAGAAGAAGACCCCACAACACTCTGAGGTAGTGTATTCCATTGTCAAACAGCTGTTGCCATCAGAAAATTCTTCCTAGGTGGAATCTATTTTCTGGTAGGTTCAAATCCATTGCTCTGTGTCCTAGTTTCTGGAGCAGCAGAAAACAAGCTTGCTCCATCTTCAATATGATATCCTTTCAAATATTTAAACATGGCTATCATGTCACCTCTTAACCTTCTCTTCACCAGGCTGAACATACCCAGTTCCCTAAGGCATTCCTCATGGGGCATGGTTTCCAGACCTTTCACCATTTTGGTCACTGTCTTCTGGACACATTCCAGTTTGTCCAGTTTGTTTCCACCATCTCCCTGGTTTCCCAAGAAGCCAGGAAGAAGTCCCACATGATGTGACCAAGGCTGGTCACATGCAGAGGGGCTCAGTGACATGTTGCGGGGCCCTTCATGGCTTCGGAGACAGTGAGGAAAATCATAGTGGAGACAGCTGCAGGGATGGGTCAGCATGCCTGCTTGGATGTCAGCCTGTTCTGTACAGGTAATGGGGGAAGAATGGGCCAACTCCACAGCCAGGATATGCCAGCAGAGACCCAGTATATCCTGCCTCATGTAGATGAGTTCAGAAAGAAATGTTTCCCCTGAAGGTCTTAGAGCTCAGGCAGATTCACTACAATATAGCACCATGCCCTCAAACTGGCCATTAGTTGATATTAGCACCAGAGCTGGTGTCCATTAATTCCCTCCTATGGATTTCTATGAGCCCCACAGGATTTTGTATTTTCGGTGGGCTGCAATGTCAGAATATTGCCCTGCCCAACTCAAACAAACATTCCTGACACTGAAATTATCAGATTGATATGATGTTGGTTTTGTGCTAACTTTATGCTAGCTTCAGATTGGTTGTATTGATCCTGCTTTTAATATGTTTTGATGTCTTTTGCTTGGAATTTATTGATTCAAAACTTTTGTAAACCTCCTGCAGGACTTCATTTGTGTACAGTACAAAACGCATTCATAAATTAAAATAAAATGTGTAACTATAAAACACCCTGGGTCCCTTGGGTTTGCACTATTCTGACCCTGGAGCCTTTGAGATATTCAAAGTGAGCATTTTCTCCCTGCAAATATTATGCTGATTGACAAATTGTTCATTTATTACATTCTACCCCTGAAGCACACACACACACACACACACACACACACAAAACCAATAGAGTAAATTGAATGGTTCCTTGCCTTTTAGAGCTTTTTGTACCTATTTTAAAATATCGGTTTGGGTTGAGGTGTTCACTGTGTCCTTTGTACTAGAAGGGAAAGTTGGACTGGGACTTAACTCTTTGATGTTTATACTTCCAACAAAGGCAAAACTCTTTCACTTGGACTACAATTGAGAAGTTTTATCTATACAATACCTAAAGATTTTTCCAGATGTAACAGTACAGAGACTTCTTGACAAATTCACTGTTCCTTGCCTAACAAAGGAGCTATTAGCCCCACACAGGACAGTGTTTGCCTGAATCTCAACAGAAGTTACTTTACTAATCGATTTGACATTTTATTGCCTATGTTTTGCTGCCCATTGTCCCCAGCCCACACATGGCCAAGAAGGGGAGTAGCTTCTGCCTGCATTGACATCCCTCTAGACCATCTTAACTGACAATACAAATAATAGCTGATACACAAGGTAGACCTGTGACTCTAACGTTTGTTATGTGAAACACTTGCGGGAGTGGAAAATCCACTTGAGACCTTTTGGCTTCAATTGGGAGTTAGAAGCAACTGAAATGGCATATGAGAGGCTCACTTGCAAGACCTTGGACCCTATGTATACAGGTGGAGTGAAGGAAATATTTAGGAGGCAGGTGTCCAGAATCAATGGATGGAACTGTATTGAACAATTGTAACATTCACACACACACACCACATTCATCTAATCAAGTTAACAAGACTTTCAGAGTAAGACAAGAACTTAATAAGGGAATAGTCAGGCTATTATACTGCACCTAATTCCTGAAGCAGCATTACTCTTGAGTAGCAGCAGCAAGAGCAGGGAGGGAGAGGTTTGCAAAAGAAGTGTTGAGATTACTGGAGTGGGGGAGGAATACCTAAAGCTGGCTGGAAGTGTCTCAAGTTCTGGGAAAGTTAGAGGATAATTCAGAAGGTGAGGGGAGAATGTAGCATCATGGATTCAATTGGAAAATGGGACTGAACCAAAGAACTTAAGATTGTCAGGAGTTAGAGACTGAACTCCATTATAAAATGGCTGAACAACTGCAGAACCATGGTGAGTCATAATGGCTGACTGCATGAACCACCAAGTCATGCCTAGTCAGGCCACTAGAGGGCAATGTCCTGTAGATGTATACATAAGAGAGCTCAGAACAGAGCTCACTTCCTCCTCTCTTCTCTTCCTGTGAATGCTGAGGTCTGGTGAAGCTGTTTCTCCTTCAATTGTAAATATTTGTATATATTGCAACTGTTTGACTTTGAAGATAAAAGTGCCTCCTGCTTATTTGGATGTCAAACACTCTGTGTGAGTATTCTTGGGAAAGGGTTGCTACTGAGTCTGCTGAGATAGGTTTTGTTTGTTTGTTTGTTTGTTTCTGCTGGGGATTGAGTGTCCTATCATCCCCTGACAAAGATTTCCAGGGTTTCCTTTGAAGTTGTATTCTGGATCAAAGGAACATTTGATTTCAGATAGTTCTCAATTGTTTTACAAAGGGATTCCGAATAGCCAAGATCTGGGAGATTGTGGTAACACTCTTTGGTCTCTCAGATGCAAAGGTGTCAGCTTAATCTACATAGCCATGAAGTGCCCACTGTATATTTCAATCATGTAGACTACCTGTCTCCTTGGTGTTTCCATTTTAGAGAAGATGCAGCATGTTTGTATTCAGGTGTGAATTTGTGGGGAGTTTATGGGGGTCCTTCCCAGGCATATCCATGCTTGCCCTTAGCATCGCTCCTGACTATGTCATGGGATGCATTTTATTTCCTGGTAGCCCTTGGATGGCCCTTCCAGCCAGATCAGCCAAATTTGATATCAAGGCACTGTTTCCAATCACAGTGAACCAAAGCTGTGAGCCAAAGTGAACCAAGTAGTGTATTATGGTTCTTACAGTGGGGACCATGGGGATGTAGTGTTACATGTTGTCACTCTTCTTCTCCTGTATAATTTTTAAGATCTTTGCCTGATGAAGAAACCAGTAAAGCTTCTAAAGTTTGCCTGATGTATTTTGTGCATTTTAATTGACCCAATAAATCTATCACTGTTTTGTGGATTTTGAATTTTGTTGTACTTTACTGCAGTGCCAACATGACTACCTCTGACTATGTGCTATTATAAATATTACTTTTAGTATTTTAGATATATTTTTGGGATACACTGAGCTAATGAAGCGGGTTGGACAATGACTAGAGCGCAACTGGCGGAAAACTCGACTCTTATCCGACAGGACTGGACATAGGAATTTTCTTTGGTCCTATCGAGAGGCAATACGTGCAGCGCAGAGATCCTTCTCCTCTGCACGTATTGCATCTGCAGAGTCCCATCCAGCAGAGCTGTTTAGGGTGGTAAGGGAGATGACGCAGGTTATACCTGCACAGAACCTATTGCTTAACCCAACAATGGCCTGCTGTGATGCATTTAACAACTACTTTGCAGATAAAATCTCTCGGATAAGAGCCGACTTAGATGCCAGCATTTTGACAGAAACAATTGACGAGGTGTCCAGCAACTCCGTTGATGTAAGTTTACTGAATCAATTTCAATCTGTGAGTACCGAGGACGTGGACAAGCTACTTGGTAGAGTGAGGAAGACGACCTGCCCTCTTGATCCTTGCCCTTCATGGCTGGCCATCCAGGGGGGGGGGCTGCCTTGATGGTGTTCCTTAAGGACATCATCAATGCATCCCTCAGGGAAGGGTGTGTTCCATCTTGTTTAAAGGAAGCGGCGGTTAGGCCACTCCTGAAAAAACCTTCCCTAGACCACCTGGACATGAATAACTATAGGCCGGTTTCTATGTTACCATTCTTGAGCAAAGTGATTGAGAGGGCAGTTGCTCTTCAACTCCAAGTGGTCTTGGATGAAACTGATTATCTAGACCCATTTCAAACTGGCTTCAGGACGGGATTTGGAGTTGAGACTGCCATGGTTGCCTTGACCGATGATCTGCATCTAAGCATCGACAGGGGTAATGTGTCTCTGTTGGTGCTTCTGGACCTCTCAGCGGCTTTCGATACGATAGATCATGGCATTCTTCTGGATCGCCTGAGAGGGTTAGGAATCGGAGGCACTGCGCTCCAGTGGTTCCGGTCCTTCCTCTCGGGCAGGTCCCAGAGGGTGCGGCTTGGGGACAGCTGCTCCAGCAGAAAGGAGCTTACTTGTGGTGTTCCACAGGGCGCCATCCTGTCCCCGATGCTGTTTAACATCTATATGAAGCCGCTGGGTGAGATTATTCGGGGTTATGGGGCTGGGTGTTATCAGTACGCTGATGACACCCAGATCTATTTCTCCTTGTCCCGATCATCGGCCTCGAATCCCAATGGCATCTCGCCTCTTAATGACTGTCTTAAAGCTGTAATGGGCTGGATGAGGAAAAACAGATTGAGATTAAATCCAGACAAAACGGAGGTGCTCAAGGTAGCGGCCCTGAAACCAGGAGTTGAGTTGCAACCTCCAGTCCTGGATGGGGTCACGCTCTCCGTTAAGGACTGTGTTCGCAGTCTGGGGGTACTCCTTGATTCATCGCTTCAGATGACGAGTCAAGTGAATGCGATGGTCAGGAGCTCCTGTTATCAGCTTCGGCTGATACGCCAGCTGTGCCCTTTCCTGGAAGTAAGGGACCTTGAGACTGTGGTGCACGCGCTGGTAACCTCTCGTCTAGATTTCTGCAATGCGCTCTACATGGGGCTACCCTCGTGCTTGGTCCGGAAACTTCAGTTGGTACAAAATATGGCAGCCAGAGTGGTCTCAGGAACATCTCGGAGAGATCATATAACTCCAATACTAAAATCTCTCCACTGGCTGCCTATCAGTTTCCGGGCCCAGTATAAGGTGTTGGTTATTACCTTTAAAGCCCTAAATGGCTTGGGTCCAATTTATCTCCGGAACCGCCTCCTCCCATACAATCCTCCCCGCACACTCCGGTCCTCTGGGAGGAATCTGCTTCAGCCACAAAAATCTAGGCTGTCTGCAACCTCCCAGAGGGCCTTTTCAGTAATCGCCCCCAAATTGTGGAATGGCCTGCCGAATGAGATCTGTCAGCTGACGAGCTTGAGTAGCTTTAAAAAAGCACTAAAGACGGATCTCTTTCGGCAGGCCTTTCCTAATTAGATCCCGGCCTCAGGAACTCAGTCTCCTGGCTTTTTAAAAATTATGTATATATTTGTTTTTAATGTGTTTTTTAGCTAGAAGGTTTTAATCTTATTGTGTTTAATGTCTTTTTATGTGGGAGGGTGGGGGTGGGTGGTGTTTTTAGTCATTATTATAATGTTTTAATTGTTGGAAGCCGCCCCGATTGTTTTCAGCAGAGGGGCGGGGTATAAATAAATTTTATTATTATTATTATTATTATTATTATTATTAATTTGTATTTTTATATGCATTGTGTATTTTATTTAAGTGTAGTGTGCTAAATTTTAATGACCCATGGGTATAAACAATAAACTTATGGACACAGTGTTTGGTTTGGTTTGAGGGGTTTTGGCTCTTCCCCACTCGATGAGCTTTCAACAGCCCAAGATATAGTTGTCCTGAGAAAGTATGCCAACCTTAAGGACACAATGGTGGATTTCACAGCTAATTAAAGATATGAACTCTGGTTTCCTAAGGAGAGCACTTACCAGATTCAGCATTCAGTATGATGCAATATGAATTGGGAGAGGTTATCATAAAATAACAGGTATCACATGATCATATGATCAAATCACCATCATTTGGATTGTCAGGTCAAAACTGTGGCCCTGAAATTTCACAGCCCAAAACTGAGAGCTAAGGATGATATCTTGTGTATCACAGGAAGCATGCCCTGGTGACTTCACAAGGATAATATTACAAGGGGAAACCCCTGGCAGTGCCATTAAGCACAGTACATTATCAATCACAGTTGCACAAAGTATGCCACAATAATAATGCTGATGATGATGTTAAAGAAAAACAACAACTCCTAGTGCTCATCTACACTGGCCAGAATACAATATTCTGGCCCTGGATCAGGCCTTCTGCTCCCCCATTGCCTGCACAAAACAGGATGGATCCCACACGGATACACTGGCGTGTCTCTGCAGCCCCCATCACTGTTGTCCACGTTGCACTCTCCAAAGCCCGGAAGGGAGGCTGCAGCATGTGATCAAGGCCTCCTGCATGTGACCAGCCTTGGTCCCATGCTGTGGGCCTGCTTCCTGGCTTCAGTGAGTTCAATGTGGACAGCAGCAGTGACAGGCCAGCATGACGGTATCCATTTTTTCCCCTTCAATGAAGTGTTTTTTCCTGGGTATTTTGATGAATTGTTTTAATGGGTTTTACCCCATCTTCCCCCCATCTTGGCCCTGGGTGTCATCTGGATTGCCTGCAGGCAAAATGGAGCAAGAGTGCTGTGCTATTTGAAGTGCAGTGTTCCAAGATGAAGGCAAGACAGTGTAAATAGCCCATCTAGACAACTCCTAGTCTAACAAAGGAGGGGGAAAATATATTGAGACACCTTCCAAATTCTTGCTTTCATCCTGAGATTCCTTCTCCCAGGAGAAGAGGAGCCAGACCCTGAGATTCAGGTCCTGAGATCTGTCAAACCCATAAATAAATCAAATAATCATCCCATTGGAGATATCTAAAATCAAAGTGCTTGGATCCATGTTTTCAGTGGGGAATCTGAAGACCAAGGTTGACAATTCAGATCAACCAAAAACTTAGTAAACCTTGGATTAGTTACTCTTTGATCCAGTTCTCCATAAGTTTTTTAAGGGAGGGAGACCATTGTATAATATGCGAAAGAGAGAAAAATTGCTCACTGATATTGTTACAGTTCTCAGTAGTAACTGGTGAATGAAACAACTGATCTTTGCATAGCTTCTTTTTAAATTACACTGAGACATATTAAAGTGTCCTGGGATTTCCCTGCATTTGATTTATGACTCTGATAAAATAAGACACATATAGTTAGAAAAGCAATGTATAACCATGATTTTTGTTGTTTGGACCAATAAATAAGAATTCTGAGAACTGTAACAGATTTCTCTGAGTAGTAACTGTGGCTACAATTTATCTCCCCCTCCAATGATTTAAAATGGGTACAATTTTCCCCCAGCAAGATTTAGTTGCATGAGGTGTTTACCACTGGATCTGGTTTGGGAAAAGTAACCAAAACTATATCCCAGCATGGAATGCAGAAAGCACCATTTGGGATATCTAGAAGGGGCCCCTGACTTCTGAAGGTGTACAGATAGGATATCAGATGCCCCTGCATCAGCAAAAATGTATTTATTTATTTATTTATTTATTTGCATTCATATCCCACATTCCCAAGATGGGAATGTCTTGAATGCCAATAATGGCTGATGTTTTTTAAAAAAATAAATCAGCACAAATACATCGAAGAATAACCTGCTAACTTCTTTGGTGTTCTTGGTTCCCCAGTCAGGTTTTTGTTGTTGTTGTTGTTGTTTTGTTTTAGCCATCCTCTCAGGCCTCATCTACATAGGAAAAATATACCAGCTCCCTGCCAGCATATTATCACCATGGATCTGGCCCATTCCTCCCCCCTTATCAGAACTAAACAGGTTGGAATCCAGACCACCATGCCGTCCCATCCACTACCACCCACATCACATTCTCTGATGCCAAGAAGCTGGCCTGTAGCATGTGATCAAGGCCCCCTTCATGTGACCAGCCTTAGTCTGCTTCCTGCCTTCAGAGAGAGTGACATGGATGGCAGCTGCAGCAATGGGCTAGTGTGGTGGTATGGACTCCTATGGATCCATGAGGCCCAATCCGTTTTTTCCAAAGAGAAACAGTTTTTCCTGGGTATTTTGCTGAACTGCTTTATCAGGCTCATAAATGACACCATTTTAGAGACGGAAAGAATATTTCAAAAATATTCCAAAAATGGTTGGAAGTTTGAATTAAAAAGGTTTTTTCTTGTCAGTGAAAGGAAAATGGGGGATGGGGAGCCTAGCCTCTCATGGAAGGGAATTCCTGGGTATTCCTTCTTCATAGAAGGTAGTCAGTCTCTATCCTCTCTGTGCTAAAGAAGGGGCATCCTCACATGGAGTCTTGTCATCATAATGGCTGTCAGCATATACATAGGGACCATCTTTAAGAGGGTTCTATAATCAAGTCTATAGGTTTCCCTCCTGTCTTATCTTTGATGGAGTTCTGAAAATATGACAACAAAGTACTCTTTTTTATCTTATCATGAGCATCCAGAGTTACTACACCCATTTTAGCCATAAACTCATTGCACTATCCCCTTGTGTTCTAATAGCATAAATACCAAATACTATTATAAAAATGACTTACCTAGCTCAAGTCTGGTTTTATGGGGAAAAGGTGAGTATAAATAAAGCTAATGATGGTTAGAACAATATGTTTATTACGTTTCTTCAAGTCAACTCTGACTTTCTTTGCAAGATTTATTCACTCAGTGGGCTTCCGCTGCTGAAGAGGGGTTCAGATCTTGCTCTTCTGGATTCCTAAACAAACATTCAAACCACCACAGTCACTTCTAGATCAATATGCAGAGAACAGGCTTACCAGGATAAGAATTGGGTTTCCATACAGATGTTGCTAGATTAAAACTCTCACAGTCCTTCAGCACTGACAAGGTTGATTCAGGCTGATGGAAGTTGGAGTGCAACAACATCTGAAAGACCATTCTGTTGAGAGAGTGTGACTTGCTCAAAGTCACCTAATGGGATTCCATGGCTGAGCAGGGACTTGAACCTTGGTCTTCCAGAGTCATAGTTCAACACTCGAATTACTATACCAGACAGGCTCTTGATGATGATGATGATGATGATGATGATGATGATGATATAGAGAATTTGTTCTTGGAATGATTTTCAACTCCTCTTTGGGGTGGTAATTACTACTACTCCATCTAGGATGGTAAAAGATGATGGAGGAAAAACTGGATACATGGGACTAGGACTAGTCTAACCATAGGGAAGAATCCAACCAGTGAACTACCAAGGAGAGGAACTGTGAAGGAACTTCTCTAGTATAAAATCTGTTTATGCAGTAATTGATAATTATTTGCAAATTCCTTTGCCCATAATTTTCCTCTATTTAAAACATTTTGCATAAAACCATAGTCTTTAAAATTCCTGCTTACCTGACTGGGTAGACTAAAAGTACAATGGCAATACTTCACTGAATAGAGCCTGTAAAGCAAGGTCTGTTGCCAAAGGTACTGCAGCTCGACCCTTAAGCTGACATTTAAGAATCACTGGCTCCCAAATGCCACATCAGCAATCAAGGGAGGCACAGTGGTTAGAAGAAACATAATTAGCACAGCATGCTCCATTTAAAACCAATAATGCTGTTCTCAGGTTTACTAAATGCCAAGCATAAATGGGGAATATATGACATTTTTTTAAAAAAGAAAAAACCTTGATGTATCTTGAACAATACTTTAGAAAGGCAACAAGCAGAAGACAGTGGGGGCTTTTTAGATACATACTGCAGGCCATCATAATCAAAGCTGAACAGGTGGCAGCAATCAATGCCAGCATTTCATTTGCTGACCATTACAATTGGGGCTGTGTCATCCATCTTCCCTCCACTGCAATTTTCATTAAAAGGATTTCCAATTAAATAATATAATGGCAATGCAAAGAAAGTATGACAGGTTGAAATGCCAGGTAGGAGTTGTGAGTCTTGGCAGGCTGGAGAAAAGATGTCAGCTAGGTAGCAGCAGCAGAGGTAAATTGGGAGGAGCAGTCTGAGTGAGGGGTGCTTGAAGAATTCTATATTTTGGAATTCACATATGAGATCTCCTGAAACATCCTTGTCTCACTAATAGGGTTGGAAAAATTATTCAAACATATTTAAAAAATGGTTACAAATGTGTTTCTTGAGTGTTAGAAAACCCTCAAAAGAAGAAACATGGTCTGACAAGGATCTTTAGAGTGCAGGATTTTGCATAAAATTCACAGATGCAGGGCTTTTGCACATAAAACCCTCTCTCTGCACAGAAATTGTTGTAGTTGGGGACTTATTTTACACAAAATTTGCGTGTAGGTCTCCAAAAACATAACACAGCATTTTCTATCCAAGAAACAGCATTTACTATGCAGGAAGCAGTATTTTCTGTGCAGGAAAAACAAACTGTTTTCTGCACAGGAAATGTTGCTTTGTAGGGGAAGGAGTGAATTATGTGCAGAATAAATCCTGAACTGCAGTTAGCCTTCAAAAACTGCACACTTTTGGAAGCCTTTTGTTAATCAAGGATAACATTGTTAAAATGATTTGTTGCTTCCTTTAAGAATGAAATCAGTGAAGAACTACATCCCTGTTCATCAATATGCAGACCTGAACTTAGCTATTTGGCCCATTTTGTATTTCTCAGAATGTTGCAATGTTGCAAATGTTTTAATATAGGGCTTTAAAGGGACAGGTAGAATCTGTGAAGGACTAACCTTTAGCTATGTGACTTGACCACCTCCATATTTAAAACACAGAACCTCTCTTGGCAACAGCCTGATTGTTTGGATCTGCATCCACCATCTATATGAATCAGTTGGCTACTCAGTTACATGATGGATATTAAGTAAGAGCATTTGAAGGAGCTGCCTCATCCACAGCCAAGATAACACATTTGCAGACCAAGGTTATTTTAAGATGAATGAATAAAAAGACATACAGATCAACCTTGTATCCATTGAGGTTATATTCCAAGACACACCCATACCCATGGATACCTGAAACCATGTAATAATAGGAAATCCTATTATAGTCTGAGACGAATGCTGGAAGTTGACCATAGAATCACATTAGAGGGCCTAGAAATGCTTAGAGAGAGCATGTTTTTTTAGATGTGGATAAGTGGAAACTATGTATACCAAAACCATGGATATGAGGGTCGACCTGTATGGAAGCTAACCATAGACACTCAGTGGTAGGATGATGATCTGAGCCCCAGAGCATCATCTCACCACTCCTCAGTTATGGATGTCTTCAGCATATTATTTCAGCAGTGGCACTAAGGGGATCCGGAGAGACCGAACCATACCAGGTGACACCATCAGAGGGATGTGTACACCAGCCTTAGTGATGCCACTTAGTGATCATTTAATTCATTCATCTCAAAAATAAACTTCCAGGCTCCAATCATTAGCATAAATCCAAGTAACAGAGCCAGCATGGTGTAGTGGTTTGAGTATTGGACTACAATGGAGGCCAGGGTTCAAATCCCTGGTTGGCCATGAAAACCCACTGGGTAACCTTGGGCAAGTCACACTCCCTCAGCCTCAGAGGAAGTCAATGGCAAATACCGTCTGAACAAATCTTGCTGAGAAAATCTTGTGATAGGTTCACCTCAAGTTCACTATAAATCGGAAATAACTTGAAGGCACAGTACTAATACTTCTGTATTTCATGACCTACTACTACTGGTTGATGTTCAAAAGCTGGCTCATCTCTCCCATTCAAAGTGACTCCATTGATTTATAATTTGTAGCTATAAGCAGTCTTCCAAATTCCAGGTTCATTTTGTCACAAGTTTCTTGTACAGACTGGATAAAATCTAATAACATATCCTGAGTTATTTTTGCCAGAATTTGTATGACAGCTAGCAAATTGCACTTTAGACATGGGGATATAAAAATACAAAGGGCAATGCCTACCAAACTGAGGAGGAGGAGGAGATTTAAAAATCTTGCCACTGGAATGCTGCAACATGCAGTGCAAGCAAGTTGCACCAAGAACAGGATAGGGCAAGCTGAGCCAAAATGCTGCATAGTACAGCTGTCTGAAACTCAGGAGCAGGGTGGACAACTTGGACAGTGTTGGAGGCCAAATTTTCAGACCCATCCTCTGTCACTGGCCAAACCTAACCTGAAAGTAGTAAATGGTGATATAAAAATATCATTAAACAAACAAACAAAATGAAACACTGGCCTCCACTCCCGTAACTTTTCTAAATGCAAAACTGGCACTCCTTGAGGCCTCCAAGAGCAGTGAAACCAATTAAAATTATTCAATGTTGGGGGGCATGTCTATAATAATATTTGAGGGGCTCATGCAGCTGATGGGCTGAACTTTGTTCACCCCATGATAGGGAATTGCTGCTTGTAGGTGTTAATGGTATTGAATGAGCAATGGAGCAATGTTCTTGGTCAGTATAAGTTAGCTTCTTAGGTTCCCGCCTTGAGCTTGAGCATGGTACCCAAGTCATTCACACACTTCTCCCATAGGATATGGAGATATACTTTCTAAAGATATACTCCTAACCAGGAGTGAGGGGCCTCCCTAATGAACCTCACTAGCCTTAAGAGAACTCTCTCCTTCCTCTTCTTTTTCTATAAATTCTGGTTTAGGCAAACCTATGTGAAAATTTAGGGAATGAACAGACCCTCTCTGGGCTCATCTAGACAGGCCAGAATGCACTGGCTCCCCACCAGTGTATTATGGCTATGGATCTGGATCTTTCCTCCAGTGTTACCTGAACAAAAGGGGATGGAGTCCATACTGGCATGCCAGTGCATCTGTGATGAACCAGGTCATGCACACACATTAACTCAACATGCAGGTAAGTTTAACATGTTTTATTGAGCAAGGATATGCAGACGGTTTCACTTCAAAGCCAGTTCTGGCCAGCCTAATGCTAAGCAGTAGATAAGAGTAGCATTTAGGTTTTGATTCCCCCAGCTGCCTGGGAACAATTAGTAGGAGGAAAGGGGAGGGGGAGATCAACCCAGATGGTGGACCTTGAAGCTAGGCAAAAGAATTCTCTTTCCTAGCCTTTGAGGCGGACTGGCTGGAATCCAGTACTGAGGGGCCCTTTGGGAAAATTCCAGAGGAAACCAACCTCATGTCGAGGCCTAGCCGGGATTCCAGGTGACTTGACTCTAATACCCAGAATCCCGGGGAGGGCACAACACCATCTCTGCATCCACTGCTGCTGTTGCCCGCATTGCTCTCTCTGAAGCCAGGAAGCCAGCCTACAGCACGTGATCAAGGCCCCCTACATGTGACCCCTACATGTGACAGCAGCTGCAGTGCCAGGCCGGCGTGCCCATATCGGCTCCTCTGGTTGCACAGGGCCTGATCCAGGTTTTTGAGCAGAGGCAGTTCTTCCTGGGTAATTTAATATAATAGTTTAATGGGCTTTACCCTATCTGCCCCCATGTTTGTCCCTGGGGTCATGAGGACTGCCTGGGGCCAAAACAGGGCAACACCCATGCATTGTTAGGACTGAAGGTCAAGAGGAGGTAAATAGCCCATTTAGAAAAGCCCTCTGTCTCCCACTTCTCCCTAAGAATATTTCACTTAACGCATCTTTCCATTTCCCTAACAGTTCTTCAGCTCTTTCTTCCAAGGAGAACTTTGTAAGATAACTTCAAAATGTCACTTAACACAAAACTGTGTTAAGCATATTCCTTTTTTTTATATTCACATTTCATTCTTGAAACAAAATTTAAAATGTGGGTGAGAACAACAATCATATAAACAGTAGTTGATAAAGATATTTTTATACAAATATGCTTTTAAAAGAAAAGAAAAGAAAAGAAATAAGCCTGCAGCTCTAGAATATTTACTTGGGAGTGAATCCCAATCACCCTAGTGATTCTTACTTATGAGTAGACATTTGCAGATTTTTGCAATACATAAAAGGCTATGTTACCTGTAGAGCAGGTATATGCAAAGTGAAATCCATGGGCCACATAATGCTGTTGAGGCCATGCTGATGCCCTCATATTTTTCCAATGCTGATCCCGTAATGCCCCACTCACAAAATCTTTGGTCCCCAGGCAAAATTGCCTGCCCCTAAATTGCCTGTACCCAATGCATAGGGGTGTGCTTTCTTTTACCAACACTCCATTAAAGGCTTGCATCCCCACAAATATATATATATATATATATATATATATATATAGTTTTCTCATGCTTAGTCTAACGTCATTGGTTAACAGTGACACAACCACATAATTATACATTTTGGTTTTTTTTCATTCTTCAGTGAAAGGAACTGATGTCCATTTTATAGCCTAATATTGATGCTACTACTAATACAGTTGAACCCCCATATCCACAGAACCAATGTCCACAGTTTCAGTTATCCGCAGGGCACAAAATAGGGGACACATTCCATAGAGTCATGCTAAAAATGCCTAGAGAGGCATTCTCTCTAGACATCTTCTAGGTCATCCAATACAACTCTATGGTATGTTTTTACCTGAAGTCCTTTATTTGAATAGGGTTTGCTGTTACCCATGATTTTTGGCATCTACAACCAAACCTCCACTGATACAGGGGTCTGACTGTATATACCATATTTGATTATAGTCCTCCAAAGGACATTTGAATAACATAATCAGAATAATATCATATCTGACAAGTTCTTAGTCTTATCATGATTTCTATTTCTAAAGATATAAATGCATACTATATGAGAATAGTAACAATTTTCTAGAACCTGTTTCAATATAGCTTTCTTGCAATACCCACCCTTCTGGTTGTGTAAATCCAATTTTAAAAGAATTGGATGAAAACTCTTCCTGTGCAGATAGGAACAAAGACTCACAAAATCAAAACATGCAAACCCTGCCGTGAAAGGCCATTTTGTGCCGAGGAGTGAGCCTTTCAATGGATAAATACTGACAGCTTGAAAATCACCAACAATTTCAGGCTTTAATTTTAGAACCCAACATGTACTGAAAACATCAACCCACTTTGAGTTACAGTCCTCAACGGAGCCAAGGGGGAGTGGGGTAGGAAACAGTGCCGATTAAGCAGAGTTCTGCTTAACTTTGCTTTTGGATTGCCCTCCAAGCTACAGGGGCTAAATACAAGTAGAAATGCTCTAGAGAGAAGTTGGATGCCATCCAGAAGTTTATAGCCTTCAGAAGAGCCCTATGGAGAAGATGAAGCTACTTAACATTTTGACTTTCCCATCTGCTTGGAAATAAGCAAAGAAAATGACTGTTAATAATTAGTGGTCACAACTACAAAAGTTTTCAAACAGATTTCTAGCAGCCCTAGTTATAAGAGGTTTCCAAAAGTTGTGCAGATTTAGCAAGCATGATGTTTGTAAGGGCAGCTCATTCAGATGACTTTTCTTTTTCATACAACTGCTGCAATTAACAAGAAGCAAAATGCTGGTATGGTAGGAAAGGGATTTCTTATTAAGATCAAATGTTGCTGGCAAAGCAATAGCTACCCATTTTCTGATAATAATTGGTGTGAGTGAGCTAAATTTAAATCTTTACTATTTGAATAAGTGGGATAGCTCTTTTCAACTTTGACAGAATCATGCTCAAGATTTACAGTGAATCTAAGTTGATCAGGTAAAGCCATGACCCTAGTACAAACTTTGAAGAGCCTTAGGACACGTTAACATCTAGCATCATTATTGTGGCATAAACTTTTATGGTTCAGTATGAAATCAGTTCATTAGCTACTATGAACTCTCTGACTGATTTTTTTTTAACTTGGGGAGGACAGGGAAGTACATTTGTATCTTGTCTTTGCTCAAAAGAACTAAGTTCACATCCCCATCCCACTTTTATTCTTTAAAAAGTTGGGAAATGTGAGAGATAGTACTGAATGTCTCTAGCAGAGTTAATTACATTGGCAAGGCAGAAGCTGAACAGCAACCAGTCTCATGCGCACACACAGGGTCTAGCAAAGAAAGAATTGAACTTGATCTCCTTTGTAACATATACAAATAGTGAAAATGCATTAAACAATTTGTTAGTGAATTAAGAACCACTGTCTCCAACCCAAGAACAGTGAGAATGCAACAAGAATTGATTCTAGCACATCTGTACTTATTCCATCTTTCTTCCACAGAGCTTACTTTTTCTGTTTTATTCTCACAACAATTCTCTGAAGCTACCTAACTAAACATGAATTTGTCCTTTCATCCACAACATGCTCTCCTGTTTCCCTGAGCCTCTGACAGTGATTTATGACATATGATTTTAAAAACATAAAAAGCAACTTTTAATGGTAGGCTGAGGGATTCTGACTAACCCAAGCTAAGATGCTAAGATGCTATGTCTACAGTGATGGAAGTAATATTTTTAATATAGATCTGCCTAACCTGTGGTCCATCTGACCAAACACGGTCCCCTATCCTTGCAGGGGTTCAGTATTGCCTTCCTGTTTCCTGTATGTAAAGGCTAAACAGGGGTAGGAGAGGTGGGGTGTCAAACACTTGGGTGTGGGATGTAATAGTCTTACTGCATTACTAGTTGGTCAGCTCTCTCCTTACAAACCTCTATCTATGATTTTCTGCTAGCTGATCTATCTGTGGTATTAGAGCAATATAAGAACATTTTAAAATAAGCATACTGTATTATACCAAATCAAATGTAACGATATATAATTGAATACCATGGTCATGATTATCCATGCCCTAATATTTCTAATTTTGACATAGGTTTGAAAAAGCTGTACAGTGAAAAATGCTGATAAGAAGAGAATCAACTCATATGAAATGTGGTGCTGGAGGAGAGTTCAAGGGGCACCATGGACTGCTGAAAAGACAAATGAATGGGTCTTAGAACGAATCAAGCCTGAACTCTCCCTATAAGCCAAAATGACTAAACTGAGAGTATCGTACTTTCGGCCTATCATGAGAAAACACGATCCAGGGTTGGTTTAAGGGCCCTACAGCACCTGCAGCAGCAGGGGGGCCCATCATTGCAAAAACATTATTAGTAGTAATCTGAATTCCTGTATTGTGAATAGGTTAGGTTAGGTTACATTGACCTGAGATAAACATATGGGCCCCCCAAAATAAAGTGTTGCAGCCCCCCCCCAAAAAAAGTCCTTAAACCTGCCCTGACATGACCCATTAGAAAAGATGATAAGGCTTGGTAAGGTGGAAGAAACTAGGAAAAGAGACAGGCTGTATTATAGGCAGATAGACTTAATCAAGGAAGCCACAAGACCTTAGCAGGGCTGCTGATAACAGGGAGACTTGGAAGTCTCTCATTTTGATAGGGTCACCATAAGTCAAAGTTGACTTGACAGCAATTGACAACAGTCAGGCTAAAGACCTATAAGGCCCAGCATTCTATTCACAGTGGCCAACCAGATAGCAGATTCTGGTGCTTACACTGAATTGCATTTCCATTTTACTGCCTACTCAGCAAGTTTGGAGAGATCCTTTTAGAATCTGTTTCTATCACTATTTGGTGAACCTGAGAGGGTCTGTCTGTATTGATTTCCCAAAAAGTTTGTTATATTGAGTCTGTAGAGCAAAAGACCTAGTCTGCCAAAATATGTCTGTGTCAGAGAAAGCTGAGAGATGTAACTGTACTTGTTCCCACTTGACCAAAAGCCCAGAAACGGACATAGTATGGTTTGTCTTGTTTATTAGAATCAGAAACAATGGGTCATTCAGCCTAGAAAGTGTTATCTTCTTCTGGGCGCATTGCCCAGTTCGGCTGCCTTGAGATATCAAAAATAGTAGCTAGACACAGAGAGCTGAGAAATGGTTTTTGTTTCAAAAGGTTTTCTAAAATTAAAATCTGCCTGGTAACCACTATAATACACATGTGCAGTGCCTTAGATTTTTAGGTTTTGTTTCTCTGTAATATAAAAAAGATATGTGTGCCTTGTTTCAGGAAACACAGCGTGGCGGTTTATGCCCTGTGTCACTTTGCTAGCAAAGAATAAAAGTCATCTGAATACAATTGAACCTTGACTTTGAGATTTCCTTATGATTACCCAGATAGACCTTAACATTTTGGTGCGTTGGCTGGGAATCTCAGGGTCAGGGATATTTCCCCTGCCCCACATTTGTTCCTGGCGGTTCCTGGATCGCATCATCACACACGACAGGGGAGCTCCTTCAGCGTTTGGCTGATGCCCAGGTTTGGCTGCAGGAGTGATTAGGGAACAGCCAGGCCAACAAAAGGGAAAGCAGAGGTTCTGTTCAGATTGCTTTCTTCACCAGCGCTGGAAGATTTTTTATGGCCTAACCAGTTCAGGCAAGTATAGTGGGGCTCTGAGTCTTTCACTGTACTATACATCTGTATACCTGTATACCTGTAAATCTGCTAGCTCCATTGAGCTAAAGGGAAAGCCGATCACTTTCCAGTTCTGTTTCTCTGTCAGGAGGGGGAAAGGGGGTTTCCTGTTGTGTGTGAATGCTGTGTGAGTGGTGAATGAATCCCTCTTGTGTCAGCAGACTGGTCTCCACCAATTACCATGGCTGGTCTGATTCCCTGTCACCCTCCCTCACTTGTCTGTCCACTATACTTTTAGAAATCAGTTAGGATAGGAAGGAGGATGGGGGGAGGCTCTTTAAAACCTTTAAACACCATGCATTCCTCTGAAGTTTTCGGCACCTCCCAATGCAATGTTACTGACACGAAGACCAAAAGGCAACTAGCTGAGAGAATCTTTTTATAGCCTGCCTCTGGAATGCAGTAATTGTGAGAGCAATCCTGAGAACCCTGAAAGATATACCATATACTGCAAGGTGAAAAAAGTTTCCTGATGATCCACCCCCCTCCTTGAGCCAGCCCAAGATGCCTAATTGTTCACTCACCAGAACAAAAGCCTGTTTCTTAACCTGTTCTGAAGAGAAGTACTGGCCAGCCTAGGAGATTATTGTCCAGCCCAGAAGAAGAGTTGCCACCACCTGATGTTTGTCCCCCAAGGCAACTACCCTCTGTATCCCTGATGTCACCAGCCAGTATCTCCTACCACCCCTGGGGAATCAGAGACGGCAGTATATCTGTCCTTGGAGAAGGTTTCAGATAAAGAAGAAAACCACCCTGTTCCTGAATTTAAAGCCCAGGCAGGAAACCCCTGAACATCCAGCTGTTTAATAGAAAAATAACAACAGAAAAATAAAAGCTAAGTCCAGTAAGAACAAAGCTTCTCTGGCTGGCTTCAAGCCATTACATTCCAAGCTGTTGTCTGTCTGAACAGTACCAGCCACAGTCCCAGACTTCTGCAAGGGCTGCAAGGCCAGATTTGACGATCCTTATTAATATCTGCACTCACCACCCTTCAGCATCTCTGACTTGTTAAACTGGAAGACACATGGCCCTCTTAAGAAGTGGAACCAGAGAGACTTTTAAATATGGTGTCTGCCATAGTTTCTGCACAAATTCCTACCTGGGGCATATCCAACAGTTAATGGCCTACCTGATGATTAGTGAACAAAGAATGCAGATTCAGGCCAACTTAAAAGAGAATGCCAGAAAGGCTGCCTGTGATGAGAGAGCCCATGATCCAGATGTTTACCTACAGACCCTTGCCCACTGTCAACTCCAGAGGATAAAAAGACCAGGCAGACTGTAGTCCTTCCTGCATGTTGCAGTCCACCCCTGATACCCAGAAGAAGTTACAGAAGACTGATGGGGTTTGAAGAGATGTCCCTGGTCCCTGGTCCCAACTGAAAGCTATAACAGATGAGGTTTAACTCAATAGAGAAGTTAAAGAGAGGCAAGAAGCCATCAAGCAGATGAAAGAAAAGGCCAGTCTGCTGGCTGCAGCTTTACAGCAAAAAACCTGCAGTGTGATGCATAAATAACACACTCACATTAACTCAACAAGTATCCCTTATTGAACAAGACACTGCATTCTGATAACATGCAAAAAGCAGAACTAAAGCTCCCATAACCACAGCCAACAGATAAGCCCTCTAGTGTAAGAACGGTATGCAGGGGGAGGAAGAAGATAGATGCGCCCAGGTGGCACGCAGCCTCGAAGCCCCAAAAAGAGAAAAACATTCCCAGACTAGAAGGCGACTGGCTGAATTCCAGGAACTGAGAGGGCAAGCAGGGAGCCAGGCCAGGAACCTCATGTCAGGGCCTACCATGAATTCTACTCTAATACCCAGAATTCAGGACAGGGCACGACACCCCAACACCAACAACAACCACATTAACACCCTGGGGTTGCCACTGATTTCTACCACCAGTCCCTGTTGAGATAGAACCAAGGTGCTTACTGCAAACAAGAAGGCCACTGGAAGGATCAACGTCCTGAAAAGAAACCGCCCCTGACAGCTTTGTGGAAGAGGATGAGAGGGTTTCCGAGGGTGCAGATGTGGGCAGAGCTGGGAAGCCAGACTCCTTCCCTCCTGTGCTGGGAGACCTTCCCCCGAGAATGCCATTCAACCCACAGGTCACAGCATTTCAGCCTGACCAGATGCTCCAACCTGACCAGACTGCCCAAGCCATGGCTTTGCAGGAGCACGAAGACATCGGAGACCAACGTTCAACATGAATTTGCTTTCTTGCCCTCCTGTCCCTGACTGGAAGAGACCTCCTGTGCAAAGTGTGTGTCATCTTGTCCTTTTGTTCTGATAGATCAGTAACTGCTACTGCTGGAAATCAGCTCTTGACCCTTACCTGTCCTGTACAAAAAGCCTGTTTAGGAAGCCTGGAGAATCAGCCCTGATCTGGGGCTCTGTGTCCCCTGTTGGTTCAACACTCTCCTGAATCCTGAAGCCTCACTGAATCCTGAAACCTCACAAGTCATTAAGTAAGTTCCTGGTGTGTGGTCTGAAGATAATCCTGGAGGTTTGACATGAAGTATTGAACCTATCTGAACTCAACTAAAGCCTGAAGTCTGCTTAGATATATGAACCAATCCCAGTATCCCATCCCAGCAGTTGCTAGAGCCTCAATACAGACACACATTGACAAACTGATTTAATGAAGATCCTTATTCCCACTGTCTCCCCACAAAATACATCTCTGCTGCTTATAAAGAAACCTAGCCTTGGTTTGAATAATCAACCTGTAACAAGTTTTAAGACAGTTAAAACAAGCCTTGACCAGTTCACCAGTCTTGAGACTGCCAGACATCTTCCAATTGTTCGTAGATGATGGCCAAGGAATGGCAGTTGGAATCCTGACCCAGAAATTTGGAACCTGGAACAGACCTGTACCCTACCTCAGTAAAAACATGGATCCTGTGAGCCAAGGATGATGAAGTTTTCCTCCTTAAGAAAAGTCCAGAGCACACCCAAACAATGTCCTCCAGTTAGAGTGGTGATAAACTGGATAAAAGCTCAGAGTTAAAAGAAAGGGCCCAAGAAAAATCAGAAGGCTAAGCCAGTGGTTGACAGAAAAAAAAAAGCCTCAAAGAAAGTTGAGAAAAGAACAGCTGCAGAGCCAGTATCAGCATCTAACCAGTTTTAAAGAGAAAAGAAGAAAGAGAATCCTGATGATACAGGAATAGATTATTGAAAAGCTATGGTCAGTGATGAAGAGAGAGAAAAGAAGAGAAAACCTGTTCATATTAAAGTCAAGGAGTAAAAGGATGAGGATGAAGATGATAAAGATGAAGATGGAGAAGGTGAGGAAAATAAAGATGAGAAGACTTCAGATGGAAGAAAAACAGAATCTCAAGGTGCTGGCTATAGAAAAAAACTAAATAAGACGGGGGGGGGGGAAGAGAGTTCTGATCCAGAATATGATTCAGATGATTACCTTAAATCCTGCTGCTCTTATGCCTGTTCCAGAAGCTCCTCTACATGACTGCAAAAGATCGTGACAACTATCCCCTCAAAATGACCTAATTTAAGAGATGTGCACATTCCTGAAAAAAGAAAAATTATACTGTTCACTGATGGCAACAGTTTTGTCAGCAAACGCCAAGCAAGCTATGTTGTTACTGAAGATAAAGTTCTGATGTCCAAACCCCTACCAGTGAAAACCTCAGCTTAGGAAACAGAATTAGTTGTGCTAATCAAAGCCCTGCAATGAAACAAAGAAAGAGCCACCATTTGTACTGTTTTCAGATATGCCTTTCTAACTGTGCAAGTATATAAAGCCCTGTACAAGAAACGTGGGTTCCTGACTGAAGAAAAGAAAAAAGAGATAGTACATATCCAAAAAATCCAACTGCTGTTACCTGAGATCTGAACCCCAAGAAAATCGCTGTCATCCACTTCAGCCCATACTGGGAAGTCAAACTCTATTGCCTGAGAGAAAAAAGTCTGCACTGATAGAGCCGCTAAAGGAGCAGCTCAACAGTCTCTACCTGAACCTGAAATCCTGATGGCTATACCTGTACCTGATTACAGTAACTCTAAATATTCCTGGAACAAACCTGAAGAAGTAACTTGTCAGGGCTATTACAAGCACCATGGGTGATGTAGTCTCCCAGACAACTGTATATGGATTCCTGTAGCTCTGAGACTTTCTGTGATACAACACATGCCTGACTCAGACAAAGAAGCCTTAAAGACACCTGATAGAGAAAACTTTCTGCATCAATAAGTTGTCCTCCTGTGTACAGAAGTGTCCTGAATCTATGTTACCTGTGCCTGATCCAACCCCAGAAAGAGACTGACTTCCCACATCAGATCAATGTAGATAATAAAACAGCTTTTACTGCAGAAGCCACTGCCAGATTAAATTGTGCTCTGGGCTTAAAACTGGAAATACCATTGTTTTTGGAGACTTCAAAATAGCAAACAGTAAAATGTGTCAACCAAATTATCAAGCTGCATTTGTGAAAGATGTGTCATGAGATCTGTGCCAAATGAACTATAATGCTGCCTGTTATACTGTTATACATAAATATACCCCTAAACTAGATGGCCTAATGCCCTATAAGCTGATATACAGAAGACTGTCATGCCTCCCTGTGATTGGGAAAGTTCTGGAACTAAGGGGGGACATTTCCCTCAAACAACAGCTCAGAGAGTCAAAAGATACAGTCCTGAAAGTTGGCCAGTATACCAAACAAGCCCCTTGGAACTTACTAAACCTAACCATGCTTTCTGCCCTGGTGATGCAGTTTGGACAAGGAGTCATAAAGAAGATGCATCAAGAAAGACATGAGAAACACCTTTCATTGCCCTGTTAACCATTTCTACTGCTTTAAAGAGTGAAGAAAGTCCTGCCTAGTTCCATTTGCTATAGAGGCCATCCCAGTACCCAGCATCCTGGTCAGTTGCCTGCCAGAACAACCTTTAGATGACCCCGAGGCAAAGATTCCTCGAGTAATCATCCATCAAAGCCTCCTCGAGTACTGGTGCTTGAGAGAGCGAAGCCATTGGATGGGAGAAGCCTCCTCAGGACCGGCAACCGAGTGAATGAAGCTCTGGAGGGCGCTGCAACCTCTCCCAACCTGGAAAAAGGAGTTGATCACCGCCCGAAGATGAGAAAATCTGTCCTGAGTTGGCTTGTCTGCCTTGCCTTACAACATAACATTTGTTTATAATGTTTTTACTGGGTATAATCATAATGTTGCTTTTGTTCCCCCCACACTATAAAACCAAATTCACCAGTGACCCCTATAAAAGCTGCATCAAAATAGTTAAAGACAGGGAACAAAATTGGCGAAACCCTAGTTTATCAAAATAGCTATGCTTGTCTGGGGTCCAAAAAGACCTACACATTCAAAACATTATTTATTTGGCCTGCCAGGAGACAGAAACAACTGTCTGTTACAATCCTTAAAAAACCCCTGTCCAGAGACATTTTCAGATACATCATATACACTCTGGAGGGATCCTGATGTCATGAGTTCAAATGAACTCACCCAACCAAAAGACAACCCTCACCCTAGAATCCTGTTATGTGCCCGGCTAGCTCAGTCGGTAGAGCATGAGGCTCTCACCACTGTCCTGAGTAATATTGTGTGCTGTGAGCTACTTGAGAGTCTCAGTCTCATGATCCTGGTTGGCCCAGTAAATCAGCTACTGGTCAGACGGCCACCTTGACCAAAGTTTCTGTTTCTTCTCCATGTACAGCAAAACATGACATGAGCCTTAATTTGGTATTGGTATCAGTGGCAGGGACAGTGATTCCCTAGCATTGTTCTGCCTTAAAATTGTTAGATACATTGAAAAAAGACACACACTCCAACACTCTGTCTTTTCTGAATCATGGACAAAAATGTCAACAACTTTTCATGTTCCTGAGGTTACAAAAAATCTGTTTGTCACATTTGCTGAAAAGATAGCTGAAGCTCTGCATGTTAATAACTGTTATATCTGTGTGACACCTAAATTAGAGACCAATGGCCCTGGGAGATGACTGAGTTAAATGTCAGTGAATTTTACCAAAACAAAACAGATGTTGTTTCACCTCATAGTAAGAAGATGCTCAAAACCACCATTGTCAACAGATGTGTCCAGAAAATTAACCTGTCTGCCCCAGAAAGAGGATAGGTCCCTTTTGATATCATGACTCAGAGAGATCCCAGGTTTGCTCAGTCAAACTGGCCTAACTAATCTGTAATCCTGTAACCTGTGGCCAGATGCTGTAGTTCAACCTGAGTATCAGTCATGATATATACCTGAACCTGATGGGCTGTACTGAATTTGTGGTCAGTATGCTCATTCTGAATTCCTGAATCCTGACACAGGGACCTGTACCTTAAATAAAATCCAACTGTCCTTTTTCCTGATTCCCTTGACAGACAGTGAGCATTTGAGACACCTAGTTCACAACTGAAAAAAATAGAGCATCCATTAAGCTTGGGAACTGAAAAATAATCACTGACACAATAGTTAAACTGACACATGTAAAGGTTTGAGATTTTGTTTACATCTGGTGAAACTGAAAAAAAAATGGTCTCTACTGATAAATGAGACCTGATCCTCCAGTCAGGAAAATGAAATCTCAAAGGGGGGAATGAGAGGATCTGTCTGTATTGATTTCCCAAAAATTTGTTATATTGAGTCTAGAGCAAAAGACCTAGTCTGCCAAAATATGTCTGTGTCAGAGAAAGCTGAGAGATGTAACTGTACTTGTTCCCGCTTGACCAAAAGCCCAGAAACGGACATAGTATGGTTTGTCTTGTTTATTAGAATCAGAAACAATGGGTCATTCAGCCTAGAAAGTGTTATCTTCTTCTGGGCACATTGCCCAGTTCGGCTGCCTTGAGATATCAAAAATAGTAGCTAGACACAGAGAGCTGAGAAATGATTTTTGTTTCAAAAGGTTTTCTAAAATTAAAATCTGCCTGGTAACCACTACAATACACATGTGCAGTGCCTTAGATTTTTAGGTTTTGTTTCTCTGTAATATAAAAAGATATGTGTGCCTTGTTTCGGGAAACACAGCGTGGTGGTTTATGCCCTGTGTCACTTTGCTAGCAAAGAATAAAAGTCATCTGAATACAATTGAACCTTGACTTTGAGACTTGACTTTACCCAGATAGACCTTAACAAACCCACCCTAAATTATTCAGTGCCCTCAGAAAATCTGGCCGGCAGCTCGCTCTGCATTTTGTTACACTTTGGACTTTTTTGGACAACAGTTTACAACGCTAGCAGCCTCGTCCCAATTGCGAGTCTGCAGCGCTGCAGAGCATTCCTTTCGGATGACACTCTGCCCTGCTGTCCCTCTTGCGGTACTGTTGCGTTACCACGGGGATGCAGCAGTGTTATGTTTGGCATTTTTCTACTCACGAAAGTTGATCGTGAGTAGAAAAATGCCAAATATAACGCTGCTGCATCCCCGTGGTAACGCAACAGTACCACAAGAGGGACAGCAGGGCAGAGCGTTATCCAAAAGGGATGCTCTGCAGCTCTGCAGCCTCGCAACGGGGACGAGGCTGCTAGCATTGTAAACTGTTGTCCGAAAAAGTCCTTTCTCTCCCATGTTTTGTGAAATTACAATAGCATGATTTTGGGTGCCTTATCATACCAACAACATTTGTGTATGGTGTGCACGAAAACCTTTTGATTAGTTTGTAAGTAGCAGATTTTCCCTCCCCCCAATGCAGACAACTAGGTTCCATGTTAACAGGAAATTCTCTCCAACCCATTTGCTTCTTAGGAGATTTTCAGACACCGTTTAACAGTGCCTACCGTGTGATGAGGTCCCGGGAGAGGAACGGTGGTCTTGCGAGGGAGGGGGTCATTTTCGGACACCTCTGTCCCTTTTCCAGGATCCTTCATGGCACGTCCATGAAGCTTTGGAAGCGGCCGCATCCGTGAAGCTTTGGAAGTGGCTGCACCATATTTTAAGCATGGGGAAGAGGGACAGCAGCATCCAAAAATGACCCCCTGCCACGCAAGAGAGCTGTTCCTCTCCCAGGACCTCATCCGATGGTAGGCACTGTTAAACGGTTTCTGAAAATCTCCCTAGTATCACTGAATCTGCAGGACCTTCTTTTGAAAGCTTAGGCCTGTAATATCCTAAATATTGATTGAATTACAAAGCGTGCTATCAGCATAGACATCTACAAGCATAACTTTGGATCAAGGCTTTCTCAAAGTCTTTTTGTTTCCCAAAATGGAGTGGAATACATCATAAGATGCTGCTTGTGTGTCACTTAAGATGAAATGAATCATCATTAAAAAATAGACAAAAGAGAATGTGGTTGTTCATAAAATATCTCTCTCTCTCTCTCTCTCTCTGTGTGTGTGTGTGTGTGTGTGTGTGTGTATTTCTCAACTGCAAATTTTGAAACAGTTGCTGTAATTTAAATAGAAATACACTACATCCGACCATAGTAGAGGAGAATGTGTTATTTACAATCTTAGCTGGCTTTCCAGGTTCTTGTTACTTACTGATAAGCAACTTTAAGGTCAATGTTGCCCCTTCTCGTGGTCGTGTATCTTTAAACTAGACTGGAGCGTATAGGGTTTCAAACAGAGGATTGTCTTCTGACATACTTTCAAATAGAGGACTCTCTTCTGTAAAGTAGGACATATGTTCATCCTAATACCTAATAAAATTTGTATGAGTACTATGATGAAGCAATTGCCACCAGCCTTAGGCAACACAGGAAATAGTGAGGGATAATGGAATTGCAGTCCCAAAACACTTGGAAAGCCATGTATCCCCTCTCCATGAGTTAGGACTTTATCAGACCACCCACCTAAACCCCATTCTTTTGCTGGCAAAACTTCGCTGTTTTTATGGGGGCAAAGGAACTCCCAATGCCACACTTACCTCTAATCCCAGCAAAAGGCTTCCTGGTAATGAACGAGGAGTGAATGAAGATCTGCTCACTTCCTCATTTGAAATCCTGTGGATCCTCACGAGAATACCTAGCACGGGATATTAACAAATAAAAACAAAAATAACAAAATTAAAGTTTTTAAAAGCACATAAATATACTATAAATGTCCCAAGTAAACTGAAGAGGGTCATAAAAAGTATGTCACCCACCTGGATGTTGTGATCTCACCCAGAAGTGTTCTCACCGGACCAGCCATTGGCACTGCATTCACATGGGTACAATGGTGTGAAGTTTCAAGCACCAGCAGTGCCAGCACAAAAGTACCACAGGGATCAATGGCTTGAGCTGGCAATTAAAAAGTACATTTTTTTTTAAGTGGACATGATCATGAAAGGGTGACACCATCTGGTATGATCATTAAGCATCCTTACGGTGCCTTATTTGCCTTGTCTGATAACATCCTTAGTCATACAAGGTTGAAGAATGCCACTGTACTTTTGACACATTAAAAGTGCCTACCATTTTTGAAAATATCAACTAGAAATTAAAAGTGGTGTTATTAAAGAAACACAAAACCTCACAAAACTGCCTCTGCCCTGAGGAGTGCTATGTTCCTTCAGCAGACACACTGTCCACTTAGCAACAATCCCCAGCCATTTCTGAGCTATTCCTTTCAGTGCCTTCTGTTGCCTTCAAACTGCAACTGCCTTCGGGCTTCCTTGGGGTCAGAAGCATCTACTACAGCCTGGGCTTTTTAAGAATGTGCTTCCAATGAAAGCAGCTGGCCTAAGTCCAGTAAAGCCCACCAGGCCAGATGAGACCCCATGATGCAAATTGTACCAATCTGGCTCCTCTTAAGCTGGATGGATATAATTGGCTCACTGTGCTGAAAACACACTGGCCCTTGGGGTCTACATGGCTGCCTGATGCCATGACCTGGCAGTCTATTGCTAGGTCCATTGGGGCATATCCAGTAGTCTGTTTACAAACAGTTATGTCTGGAAACAATCCATTGCCTTTTAGACTAAGTGGATAAATCCCCTCTTGGGCAGATGGGCCTGAGTCAAATCTCGACTCATATAAAATGCAGGCAGGCTGTACTATTCCAAGCAAGTAGCTAGCTTCCCTTCTGGATAGGTTCTCAATGCTTCTATAGAGTTCTAAATAAATTGTGGGAGTTTCAAAATACAATAAGTTGGAAAAGGGAGCTCAAGTCTACCTAGAAACTACTTTGGCAAGGAACCACATTCTTGTAGTGATGCAGCAATAGGATTGATATGCAGGTTCATGCCATGCCTTCAGGTTCACGGGCTACAAACTTCTGAATTACAAGATGCTAGAGAACAGCAGCTGAGGAAACATAAGGAGAGTATCAATAAGATAGACAGACAGACAGACAGATAGATACTATAGATAGATTGATCCTATAAAGCTATATTATGGTAACGTATTTTTACATGAAGAGCTTGTGTTGAAGCATCCTTCTCCTGGGATTCTATATTTGACAGTATAGTTGCATGTATTATAACTCAGGAAGCACATGCATTCAGCCATGTGCATTGCGTACGTTATTCCAATATTGGTAATTTTTTGTGTATTATCAAAGCAAATGGAAATCTTTTTGTTCTTTGTTTAGTTCCTGTTGAAGTACACCAAGGTGCCAGTTAGACAGTAGTTATTGTTGCGGGGCGTCCCGGGACATATTGATCCCGTATTCGTCCCTCGTTGTTTACATGATTTTTGTCTCTGATTTGGATATCCCGGGAGATCCTGGGATCATTGTTTACACGGCATCACGTCCCGTGTTATGTCCCCTCTCCCACTATATACTATCCCTTTTTTGTTGTTGTTTACATGTGTTTATGGTCTCAGGATAATTTTTAAGCTGTCAATCAAGGATGCAATTACTCATTTTTTCACAACCTCGGTGACTACTTCCTGTAGAGTTTCCTACCACGAATGATGCTATTGGCTGGCACAAATGTTTGTTCAAATTTCTGCATTGGTCAGAGAAGGAAGGCAAAGACAACCCCCTCTGCACAATTTGGTTTAAAAAAACCTGGTGGGTAAATGCCCCCCAAAAGTTAAAATCCATGTAAAAGGAGAATGCCAGTATAGACACACAAGGCATTTTAAAAGACAAACCTCAGTTGGTGCAATCGTCTGCCCAGACACTGGCAGTTTTTACTGTGCCTTTAAAGCCATGATGGAGGGGGTGGTGGTGGTGGATGAATGAGCGATCATCCACCCAGACACTGGCAGTTTTTACTGTGCCTTTAAACCCATAATGGAGGGGATGGTGCAGGGGGTGGGTGGATAAATGAGCAATTGTCCGCCCACCCGCTTGCAGTGTTTACTGTGTCTTTAAACCCATGGAGGGGATGCAGACAGGGGATGAATGGGCTATCATCTGCCCACTGTCTCTTTAAAATTTACTCTCTCTTTAAAATTTAAACCCAGCATGCAGAGGAGGGACAGGTTAAAGCTGAAGGGTTTGCAGTGTAGAAATCCATTGAACAGGGTGATTTAGTGCAGAGACACATACACAAACCTACATGAAGCTGGAAGGGAAGCCTTTGTTTTCAGCTGGTGAGGCTGAATCTATTGAATGGGTGACTGACCCCTCCTCTGATCTCTGAGCCTGCCCCTGGTCACATTGATTTCTGGTCATCACCAAGTACCGAGATATCTTGTCCCAAGCTGTTTACATTTCCAATTTTCCGAATCCTCCTGTGACTTTTTAAAAAATCGCTACAAACCACGGGACAGAAAATCCTGCTGGTTGAGGGATAAAAGGTGGCCCCCCTTCCAAAAATCTTGGGACTGTCACAATGTACGTGTAAACAACTAGGGATTGACACGAATTCATCCCACTACATATTCATCGTGTAAACGGCACCCAAGATCTGCCCTGTCACTTGTTCCTGACTACATCTCTAGCCACCCAAAAATATTTGAAATCAAACACAGGCTTGTTTGGGGTGGGAGGGGGAGACTCCTAACAGTTTTTAAAAGTCACTGTTCACTGTACCTAGAAAAGAGCACTACAAAGTAGTGCTTCCTCTGTCACCACACTCCACCACAATAGCACATAAAACTAGTCTACACTGGTTGTGCATAGGATCTAGAGAGTAAGGATCGAGGAATACTACGGCACTGTTGTACAAATGAACTGCTAAAAATGGAAGCTTTCACAAAATGCAGGTGAATTTTCCTATAACAAACCAGCATCTTACAAGCACTGGCCCTGAAAAGTCTAAGTAAATACCCAGGAGCCAGATTTGTCAGTTGAGAAAGCTTAGCACTTTCATTAACTGCATGAACTCCCAAGTCAGTCTGATTCTGCTCAGACTTCTGGAAACATCTAGTTCACACTCAGCATGCCCAGAGACTTAATTGAGGCATTGAACAGCTGCCAAGATTCTTGTTCTAGCATCAGTATATACCATGCTTTGCAAAACAAGCTAAACAGCTTTGTTCCAGGTTGGCTTACAATCTGCAGATCTGAAAGAATCACCTTCCAAACTGAAGTGCCCTTGTTGGGAAGGCATATGTACTGTTCAGCTTGGTCCATCTTCATTGTTTCTGCTCTTATGGTATTAAAGGCAGACACCAGGATTCCCAGGACATAATAGAAGTGACAGGCATTTATGTCTAGAGAGAAGGGGATAATAACTTGTTGATTACCTCTCTACAGAATTGGTTTATAACATTCCAAATCATAAGAATTGTCCCCCTTGGCACCTCTTGCACGACAAACTGTATGTGCAAGCATGGTACAGTTAAACAATCATGAAGTCCATTTGTAACTTAATTTTTCTACAAACAACTCAATCTTATGTGTGTCTACAAAAAAAAAGAGTCACATTATCTTCTGTGCAGCTTCCATCTTGTTACGAATGCATTAGATTGCAGGATTATAGTGAAATTGTCTACATATTTACTCAGCAGTATGCTCAATAGGGATTACACCCCTTGATTACACTCTCTGGTTTCCAATTTCAGTCATATATAACTCTTTGTAACCTAAGTGATCAAGAAAGACAGTACAAGAGATATTGGTTGTGTCCTCAGAATAGAGACTGCTTGTGAGTTATCAGGCTATATAATGGCAGGTATGGAATACATATGGTCATCAACCTGCTATTTTGTGGCTTCCAATCCCTCCAGCCCTATCCTCCAAATTTTTACAAAATAGCTGAAAAATCACAAAGTATCAGTTGAAAAATTCATTTACCTCCACTACCTCCTCAAAGACCAACCCTACTGCCCCCCCCAGCTGATTTCCACCCACAACCAAGGTGAAGTGTCATGTTACTTCCAGATTGACCAGGATGCATTTGTGTGGTCCAGTGATGTGGCACAAGGGCAAAAACTGGCTTCCACTTTGGATGAAGTGCAGGTGACCACTCCTATATTATGAGGGTCTACATTCTAGGAGAAAGGGGGTGGCCAATACCCCGCCCCCACAAACATTCAGGTATAAAACCTTCTAAACAACATGTTGCTCTGTGATCTAGTCAGGGAGAGAAAGCTTAGCTCTGATTCATGAGCTGTTGAGCAAGTGGCAAAAACACATATCTACCACTTCTCAGTACAGTCAGCCTTCCACAGTCGTGGGCTTCGCATTCTCAGTTTTGATTATTCACTGTTTGTAGCTGCTGGTGAAATACCTTTACAGTGCTGCAATTCCAAGACTTTGTCCTCCTTCTCCTCCCCCTCCTCCTGTCCTGGGAAAGCTACAATCTTCACACCACCATGATTCCAACAAGATTTGCAAAGACCTTCCCCCTCCCCCTACTCTGGCAGGATGACTGGCTCCATCCCTTCATCTGCCCTTCCTCATCCTCCCCTTCTTTTCCTCCACTCCAGTCAACAGCTATAGCTGTTCCTCCCTTTACTGCATTTGAATGATGCCTCCACCAGATTTGCAAACTATGCCTTCTCTCAAGTCGAAGTGAAAAGCTAAGCCCTGGCAGCAGCAAAGGCAGCAGTTCCTGGGCATGCAAACCTCGATCCTTTTCCCACCCTTGCCTTCCCCCTCCCTCTTCCCAGCCAGCACCACCACTCCACTTCTTGTTGTCATCTGGTACCCAAACACAGCTGCCACTTTAAAACGCTGATGCAACCCCATCTTCCCTCAAGCCAAGGTGGGCTGGTGGTGCTGGCTGGGCAGAGGGAGGGGGAGGCAGGAGAAGGTGAGGGTGGGTGAGAGGGAAGAGGCTTCAACACCTGGGAACTGCTGCACCTGGCCCTTTACACTTCGGCTTAAGGGAAGATGAGGTTTTAAAGTGGCAGCTCTGTTCGGGTACCAGGTGAGAACAAGAGGTGGAGTGGTGGTGTTGGCTGGGCAGAGAGAAGGGGAGGGGAGGGTGGGTAAGGGGTTGAGGTTTGTGTGCCTAGGAACTGCTGACATTGCTTCTGCTATGGCTGGGCTTTTCACTTCGGTTTGAGAGAAGACAGAGTTTGCAAATCTGAGAAGATAGAGTTGAATCAGAGCTTTAAAGTGCCAGCTCTGTTTGAATGCCATGTGAGAGCGAGAGATGGAATGGTGGTGCTGGCCAGGAAGAGGGAGGGGGAGGCAGGAGAAGGTGAGGGTAGGTGAAGGGGTGAGGTTTCCATGCCCGGGGACTGCTGTGGTTGGGCTTCTCATTTTGACTTGAGAGAAGATGGAGTTTACTAAGTGTTTTAAAGCGGTAATGCTCTGTTTGGGTGCTAGGTGAAAATGAGAGGTGCAGTGGTGGGTGCCAGCCACACAGAGGGAGGGTGAGGGAAGGGTGGGTGAGGGGGAGAGGTGTGCGTGCCCGGGAACGGATGTTTTTGCTACTGCAATGGCTGGGCTTTTCACTTTGGCTTGAGGGTAGATGGATTTTACTGAGTGTTTTAAAGTTGCAAAGCTGTGTTGGTTGAAGGTGAGAAAGAGAGGAGCTGTGGTTTTGTTGCCAGGATAGGAGGATTGAGAGAGGTGTGGGAGACCTAGGAACTTTGCAAATCTGGTGGAGGTGTTGTCCTTCAAATGCAGGAAAAGGAGGTACAGACAATGCTGTTGGCAGGAGTGGAGGAAGAGAAGGGGGAGGATGAGGATGGGGTGGGTGAGCAGGCAGAACCTGCAGTCTCCTTGGTGGTCACCATGGCAGCTGCTGTTGCTACTACTAACATTCAATTTGGAGTGGAGGGAGGCAGAGGGACTTTGGAAATCAGCGGAAGTATCATGCAGGACAGGGGAGTTCTGGCAGTGCTCTTGGCAGTAGAGGAGTGTACAGCATTTTTGGGGCAGGGCTTAACTTATTTGTGTGTTTTTCACTTCCGTGGTAGTCTGGCACAGCTAATCCCTATGAATGTGGAGGGCCAACTGCACAAGTTTATTTCTGGAAGGGTTTTGCCATTCTTTGTGGGGGGAAGAGTCCATATCTTTGGCTTGTCTGAATTTCAGGATTTCTAATTTTTACATTTCTCTAACCACAACATGTCAACAAACTAATGATCTTGCAATTTCCTGCCTGCCTCTGCAGCTTTATAAAACCAATTCAGGCCAGATTCTCCATAAGTTACTCTCACAAACATTTCAATACAATAACTAGGAGAACAGGCAAGCATCTGAAGAATAGACATTTTAGAGATGTGTATGGAGGGGAAAGAAGGCCTATTAAGGTACAGAAAATAATCCCCAAGACTGAAAATTGCATTTATCAATGAGGATAAGAGGATGAAAGGAAGAAGAGGAGGAAGATTTTTATATGCGTCCAAGGACCCTCAATATGTATGTCCATGTTACAATAATATAAAATGTCAATAGCATCTAAAAACAACCACTTAAAATTACAGGTAATGGCATAAGAACCTGCACTCAATTCAAGAGCACAACAAAAGGCCTATTAGCTGGAATTGCATACACCCACCACAGCCACAAGCCTTTTAAAAAAATTTATTTAGTAACTGAAATTCTCCCCCCAAAAAACAGAAAGCAAAATCCTTTACAGCACAGGCAGATTTCATTTTTTCGCTTCTGCATGACTAAAGTGAAGAGCAGGCTTTCTTCTGATTCTCTTTAGCAGGCTTGCACAACCTGTGGCCCCCCAACTCCCAGAAGCCTGAGCCAGCTGTTCCAATGATAAGGAAATCTAGGAGTTGGAGGCCAAAACATCTAGAGGGCTGAAGGTTGTGCAGGCCTGTTCTTTAGGATCAGGGTCTCTCATGAAGTGATATGGGGCTTGGTTACACTGGCCAGAATACACTGCCTTCCAGACAGCATATTTTGGCCCTGGAGCAGGCCCATTTTCCCCCTTTACTGGGATGAAGGATAGAAGTCTTCATGCACATACCAGCTCCTGCAGGCACATGCTGACTGGTATTCATGTGTGCCTCCCCCACTGTCACACATTGCTCCCTCTGAAGCCAGGAAGGAGGCCCTCAGCATGTGATCAAGGCTGTTCACATGCAGGGGCCTTAATCATGTCTGGGGGCCTCCTTCTCAATTGCAGGACAACTCCAGCAGCAGTGATACAGGGTGGTGTGCAGGTACGAACCATGAGTTACTACATAATACAGGGTTTCCTGGGTGTTTGATTAAAACATTTTTAAAGGCTTTACTTTGGCTTCTCCCCTCCACCCTAGCTTTGCCTCGGATGTCATCAGGACTGTCCGGAGGCGAATTGGGGCAAGAGCCCAGCTTCATTTGGACTGCGAGGCTCCAACATGCATGGAAGCTGGGGTAAATTGCCCATCTAGACAAGCCCATGGTCCTTTAGGTTTCCTAGTCCCAAGGTACCTAAAATTTGAGAATAAGTACCACAATGGTACTTGTGGCTTAGGGAGTGGCTTAGGGAGCTGGGCATGTTTAGTCTGGAGAAGAGAAGGTTGAGAGGTGACATGATAGCCATGTTTAAATATTTGAAGGGATGTCATACTGAGGATGGAGCAAGCTTGTTTTCTGCTGCTCCAGAGACTAGGACATGGAGCAATGGGCTCAAAGTATAGGAAAAGAGATTCCACCTAAACATTAGGAAGAACTTCCTGACAGTAAGAGCTGTTCAGAAATAGAATTCACTGCCTCCTAGTGTGGTGGAGCCTCTTTCTTTGGAGGTTTTTAAACAGAGGCTGGATGGCCATCTGTTGGGAACGATTTGATTGTGTATTCCTGCATGGCAAGGGGATGGACTGGATGGCCTTTGTGGTCTCTTCCAACTCTGTGATTCTATGATTCTATGAATGCTGAAATGAACCTGGAAGCTTACTGGCAGCCAGAAGAGCCCTTGCAGAGTTGGCCCAAGACTTTTGGCAGCCTAAGTAAATTACAAAGTACTCCTCAGCTTCAGGTATGGAAGTCAGATTACTAGTGGTGAAACACTGGGAACTGAATAGCATCCTCCACCACATCTGAAAAAAGCAACATGCTACTGGGGGTGTGGTGTGGTGCAGGAAGAACTGTGTAATATGCATGCCTCTACCCTCCAAGAGAAACAAAATAGCCGGGGTGGTAAAGAGGAACAGCTGTGGGGATGCTGCTACTGCACTTCTGCTGCCTGACACAGTTGCCTCACTTGGCCTAATTCTCAAGTCAAGCCTGAATCCTTACACAATCTACACTTGACCTGTGAACAGCCTAGCAGCTGCATTCTGGACTAGTGTGTTCTCTAGCAAAACCACTCTTATAGCCAATTGGTGATATCTTGCTGCCACCACAGTCAAAATTAAACTTTTTTTTTTTGCATGTCATTATAAGTTGATGTTTTGGAGTTGTGAAAACCGTAATGGATAAACACAACTGTTTCAGTTTAGCTGACAGTGAGGTGTCCACCCTATCTGTAGTATGTGGGGAAATCATTATTGTAATGCAATACAATCTTGTATATCCCATGTTGAGCTCAGTTTAGGAATTTTCCCTGCATGCATCAGTTTCTTCCACTTCCCCTTCACTTTTCACTAGGCAATTTCAGCCAACTGGAGCAATGGGTCATTCATCACATGACCTAATTTAAATATTATGACACTTTGTTTAAGTTCCTTTTAAGTTAAGGCTCCATGCGGCTGTAGCCATGTTGTTGTTGTTGTTTGAGTTCCTTTCAAGTCACCATGTAGCCCACATCGCTCAAGGCTGGGTGAGTCTTATCCTACCCTAAATCCTCTTAGTTAGCTAGGGACCTTTTAAGTTTGTTTTAATATGTAGATTAAGATAGATATACCTTCAGTAATTTTTTTATATGCATTTTTAAACTGACTTCTTTGTTGTTTTTAATGAGTCTAATTGATTGGGTGATCAGACCACACATTTAAATGTTAATTGAGCTGTGTCTGCATTCCAATGTGTTACTCTGCCTGAATTTGACAGAAAAGGTTTTTACTTTAAAAGAAGATATTTTTATTTTTAAAAAGGGCTAGATCCCAGGAATTTTTAATACATTTTTAATTCTAGACTCATACTTCCCAACACTATCTTACCCAACCATCCTAATGAGGACCATACTTCTTTGGCACAGAGTAATGTTGGCAGATTGCTGAGTGGAAAGGAAACAGAAAACTGGGAGGGGGAAATGGGAACACTCCCTCCTGCAACATTTGGTTCCAGGGTTTGTGTTTGTGTTTGTGTGTGTGTGTGTAACAACTCTTTGATTATACCTCTGTGTCAAAACAAACTTGTTTTTCTGCCTTTATCCCCATGTAAACAGACAAACACATATCCAGGGTGGAAATATTTTGTCTCCAAGAAATATTGCTTCAGGATCCATAACAAAAACATAATTAGAGTGATTCATTTCATTTAACCATGCATGAGATTCTCCCAGAAGGTTTTCAAGCATGTTGGTGCAGTCATGCCAGGGCTACTATTGCTGGTTCTATTAGAAGCTGCTCAGATGAACTTTGAATCCCCTGAAGGTTCTTCTCTCTCCTCCTTCCCTCCCACCCTGTCTCCCTCTTCTACTTCTTCATGTTTGTTTCTTCTCCTCTTCCAAACAATGGAGAAGGAAGAAAGGAAATGATAGCTTTATAAAATGGAGATTGAGTTCACCTTTCTTCCTGAAGTAGCTAACAGTTCCAGGGAATGTGCTCCTTACAGAATAGATTTCCTTGCAATGAAATGGAGTCCTGGTGCTTGGATTGTTATCTCTGTAATATCTGTTTACTTCCAAGCATTTTGAAATCAAAGAGATTCTGACAGCAGGAAATGTGACTGCTAATCCTTCACTGGATTCCCAAAGAGGAATAACACCTGGGGCCCATGTAGTAGCACTTAGACACATCCTGTCTATTTCCATTTTAACAATCTTGGTTAAATTTCAAGCTGTGCCTTTTCTGGGACATACACTCAATTATGTATCACCCCAATATCTACCATATATCTATTACCTAGCTATCTACCAGCACATATTACCTGGACTGATACCCACACACACAGACACTCCATAATTCACTAATTGGCTATATTTCATAAAGTGGCTTATTATTGGCACTCCATGTGGTTGGTAGTAGACCAGGAACTCCCAAGTACAAGTAATCAAGGTTTTCTCAGAGAACCCAAGGTAGTAGCCTGCTAAGATTCCTAAAAGACATACCCAGGTAAGGATTAAGCAAACCCCTCTTGGACTGGTGATTTGTGGTGGAAAAACCTAATTCTCCTGGACGTACATAGAAGTGAGTAATTCAATAATCCAGTCAAGGTAGCTGGACACTCATTGCCTTGCAAAACTGGTCTTTTCTCTCACCTGTACTAAAACAATGGAGGTTTCCCTGATGCCCATCAGTTTTAATGTTTCCACCATCAGCGATCATTAACACATCCGGAGAAGCCATTGTTTAATCATGGGAAACTCTGGCAGATATTGTGTTCCACTCAAAACACCCTTTCAGGGGGAATATTGAGTATAAATATCATCCCAGAACACCCCCAAAGTGTGCACAGCTTCCCTTCTTCCCATCACTCTGTCAATCTGTGTCACAGCTTCTAGACAAATCTCTGCTCGTTGAACAGGTATAGTATAACTCATCATCCAAAACTCTATTCCTCTATCCCAATACATCCTACTTTCTTTGCTAGGCTTGTGTGACTGCTTGAAGCCTGAATATATATTTTATTTCTGGGCTGTGAGTCTCATCCCGCCATTACCCGGCCTCTTGCTGCCACATTTGAGAGAATTAAAATTCCCCATGAAAATATTGATTTTTGGTAGGGACGCGTGGAATTTCCACAGACCTCATTAATTGGGGTAATACAAATCTGGATCTCTGTTCTTCCTGCTCCTGATTGCTCCTGATCCTTACCAAGCAATCATTTTAATGAACAAAACACAGGGTGGGGTTTTCCCCCCTAGACAAACTAGAAATTTAAAAGGTGAGACAGTACACACTGGCCATACTGATCCTGACAATACCTCTGTGAGGTAGGTTGTTATAGTTCATATTTTAAGGCTGAAGAACTGAAAATGGACACCTTTCTGTGATGATCTCAATATTATGTCCCTCATTCCTTAATAAGGTGGATATGACTTAAACTTTGATTGTTTAAGTGTAAACAAATGAACAACATTAACAGAACAAACTAAACAGTACAAATTACTATATCCAATACACTGGTGAAGGATCAGTTACATTCCTGTATATTAAGGTTGGGCAAACTGTGGCCCACTTACATTCCTGTTCTGCCTCCCTCCAACAAAAAGTTGTAAATTGCCCATCACAGAAGCCTCCAGGAGAAGGGACTTACCTTTTAAATACACCACGGGTCGCTGTTTTTTTTAAAAAAAAATGCTTGATTTTCAAAAACAAAAATCATAGAAATTTCAGCCAGCCTGTTCCAGTTCCAGTTCCAGTTCCAGTTTTTATTTTATTTTGTTTTATTTTATTTTATTTTATTTTATATTATATTGAATTTTCCTCAAGGGAATTCCTCAAGGGAATTCAGTCCCTTGAGGGTGCTAGGGACTGAAAAATCATTCATGGAGTCACTGAAGTCACTCACCCTGATAGATGATAGATGGATGCATGATCAATAGATAGATAGATAGAACTTTATCAGATGCAGCAAATATGGTGTCATAAGGATGCCTAATGACCGTGAAAGGGTGCACATACCAGATGACATTGTCCTTTTGTGATCATGTCAAGTCCAAAAGCCATCCTTTTTTCTTGATGGCTGAAGCTGTCAATAGGTCTGCCCTGGCACTTTGTTGCCAGCATTGCCAGCGTTTGAATCTTCACACCATTTTGCTCATGAGAATACAGCATCAATGGGCAAACACTTCCAGGTAAGATAGAAACAGCCTGGTAAGGGATACTCTTTTTATGAACACACACACACACACACACACTGTACTGGGGACCTTTGAAGTGAGTTTCTGTGGTTGTGTAAACTTTTTGTGTCTTCGGTTTGTTTTGTTTTGTTTTGTTTAATTTTCAAATTTGCCACTCTAGTGTCTTGTTGCGAGAATCACTGAGATCTGGAACCCGAAAGTAAACAGAGCTCCATTCATGCTCTGTTCCTGCTGGGGTGCCTTTTCACGCTGCCAAAGGTAGGTCTCGTAGGGAGGTGCTTTTGTCAGGACAAATTCGCTTTTAGCTTTAGTGGCACAAGCATGTTAATGGGGGTTAGGTCTGATAAAGTCCAAAGACAGAACCAGCTGACCCCCCACAATCTCCAGAAAGAAAAACGAGATGTTGCTAGTCTGAAGCTTGTTTTTCCTATATGACAAAAATGGAAGCCAGGTTTGTTTGTTTGTTTGCCAGTTGCATTGATGGGTCAGGGTTTTGTTTTTTGTTTTTCCATGACAAAGCTACCTGTCAGATACTTGTGTGCCAGCCTTGGATTGTGTATGTTCTTCAAAGTCTCCAGTGTTCTGCTGTCTCCAAACAAGCTGCCACTGAGACAAATTATTTATGGCAGATTTGGCTTCAAGAGGCTTTACAACTGTGTAAGAATGCCAAAGAAAGAAAGTCAGCAATGGGGAAGGGGGGAATTAACTAAACAACCAACATGAGTTTTGCTTAATATTTTGAACTGAATTTTCAAATGAATTGGGAGATAAATTGACAAAGAGCAAGGATAAGAAGTTGCAGAACAGTATTTTTAAGTTATTAGTTGCTTCTATAGTTTCAAATACCCCTTCAAGTAACTAGTTACCAGCACAGTTTCATTTTAAAAAAAACCTCTTTTCCTATTTATCAACATTAGAATGATTTGCATGCTGCAAACTTAGTGGCCTGTGATTCAAAACTCACTCTCCTCCAATTAAGGATGTAAATACCCACTTACTTGGACAAATAACTACAGGAGTTTTCTCCCCACTGTGGGAGAAAATGTGCATTCTTTCACACTATTCTCCCTGTATTCAAAGATCCTGAAGTGTTGCAGAGGAATTATTTTGCATAGGAAAAGATATCTATTATTTTGCAGAGGAAAAAAAAACCTGTGTGCAAACTCCTCTCTGTCAATTTTTCTATGCAGATTAATTCCACTCCAAGACTTCAGGACATGTTAATATGGAGACAGAATTGTCCACGATTCTAGCTGGTCTATTACTCTTCTTGACAGGATTTCCCAACTGTTGAGAACCCAATTCTCAAACCAGGGAACAAATAATAACAACTATTTGTTCTATCCCTACTTCCCATTCACCCCGTCATCACCTCCACACCTACCACAGAGACCAAGAAAGCAGCAAGAGTTAGCATGTGATATTCTTCTTCTACCACCTACTGAGACTGAACCCTGGTAACTATAAAGTAACTTATAGTAATACCACAAAAGTGATGAAGTTATTCATTATGTTGTGAGAAGTGTTTGAATCCTGTGGCCCTCTCAATTTGTTGGACTTTAACTCCCCAAATTCCTCACTATCAGCTATGTAGGCTGGGACTTGTAATGCAACAACATCTGGAAAGCCACATGATTCTAATCATACTATAAGGCACTTATATTATACCTTAATTATTGCAAAAAGGAATTATTTACAAGTAACTGGTATTTACAACTAGCATGTCCATATTCTAACAAAGATCAGGGAAAATTCTCAGGAACAGCTTTACACAAATCTTGTGCTAATTATTTTGTGGGCAAACATCTCCAAAATGCTTAATACAGAGATGTTAGTCTCTTTTGTTTATTCTTGGGTTCTCATTCATTCTACCCGTACTTCATTTCTAAAAGGGGAGATGTTCATCAAAAACATCATGTCCTCAGTAGGTGGGCTAGAAACTCAATTCACAATTCCTAATTTAAGGGATCTAGGATTGTCCAGTGGTAAGGAAATGTACTTTGCTTGGTTCCTCTTGTGCAGTTTCACATACTTGCAAAACTGTACTTGATCACTGATGTGGATTTGGGATTGAGCTCTAACACATACCTAAATGCTTTGTGACCAAGACATCTTAGACAACATTTCTTCCCATATAAACCTCCCTAGAATTTCAGATGTGATGGTCTTCATCATGACTTCCTTGTCAGAGAACAGAGTGGAATTTAGTAGCAGCAAGACTCCATCTTTTCTCTCTCTTTCTCTCTCTCTCTATCTCTATCTCTGTCTATCTATCTAAATATCACAGTGCCTTCTTTGTAGGATATTCTGCATTATTGAACCTAAAGGACTAGTTGCTTGGTAACTCTTACAAAACAAGCTAATGCTTTTTTAATTGTTTTTACATGACATCTGAAGGTCCAATGCCAGTTCTTAGCATCACACTAACTACAGTATATTCCGGCATATAAGACGACTGGGCGTATAAGACCACCACCCCAATTTCCAGCCAAAAATCTAGGCTTAGGCATATATTCGCCATATAAGACCCCCCCCCAATTTGTCTGGCTGGCTTACTGGCTGGGGGAGCCTTGCCAGCTGATCCTCTTTGTTTCCCAACTCACGAAGATCTCCTCGTGAGTTGGGAAAGCGAACAGGATCAGCTGGCAGGACTCCCCCAGCCAGCCAGCCACAACATTCGCCCCTCTCTTCAAACTTCTAGTCAAACTTGACTTGAAGGTGGAGGAAAGGGACAAAAATGCCCAGTTTGCCTCAGCAGCCCCCTTCCCTCCATCTTGGCTCCTCCGAAGGGGACCAAGGCGGGGGAAGCAGGAGCAGCCGTGGCAAACCCCTAGATTTGGCCCCTCTCCCCATCTTCAAGGAAGGTAGGGAGAAGGGGCAAACATGCCCCGTTTGGCTCCACAGCCCCTATCCCTCCTTCTGGGCTCCCTTCCGAAGGGAGCCCAGAAGGAGGACGTGGAGTCATGGAGCCAAACCCTGGGATTCGCCCCCTCTCCCCCCCTTCAAGGAAGAGGGAGTGAATCTAGGGGTTTAACTCCACAGCCCCGATGCCTCCTTCTAGGCTCCCTTTTCAAGGGATCCCAGAAGAAGGCATCGGAGCTGCAGAGTTAAACGGACCCTCTTCGCTTGCTCTCCCCACCTTCCATGAAGGTGGGGAGAGGGGGTGAATCCCGGGGTTTTGCTCCACGGCCCCGTGTCCTCCTTCGGGCTCCCTTCAGAAGGGAGCCCAGAAGGTGGGATCGGGGCCGCGGAGCAAAACAGGGCATTTTCGCCCTTTTCCCCCACCTTCAAGGAAAAGGGCAAATCTAGCGGCTTGCCTCGGCCGCTACAGAGGCGATCGAGTGGCGGCCGCAGCAAACTGCAATGTTCACCCCCTCCTCTGTCTTCCATTGCTCCCCAAAGAGGGAGAAGGTAGAGAAGGGGGTCAAATGAACTGCAAAACACTTTGCTTCACCCCCCTGCCCCATCCCCTGCCTCTTTGCTCTATTTGCGAAGAGGCAGGAGATAGGCAGGCAGGTGAAGCAAACGTATATCCGCCGTATAAGACGGCCCTCAATTTTGGAGGGCATTTTTAAGTGCTCAAAAGTCATCTTATACGCCGGAATATATGGTATACTGTTTCAGTGTTCTATTGTCATATTTGTTACTAAAATAATTATATTGAATGATATGGATAGAACCCCTTGTCCACTATTGCATCCACTGAAACTTATCAATTGTAAGAAGGCATCAGTGGGGCATCCAACTAATACGTTTTTGAGGGGGTGGGAGAAATTGATTGTTTTGGGAAGAGGGGAAATTAATTGGTGGGATTTTTACAGATGCTACAGCCATTGGTTTCCTCAAATATAGGGGGCATCCAATATGTCCCCTTTTTTTGGTGGCCTGGGCAGGATCTGTTCTGCTCTGTCTACAGTAAGTAATGCCAAGTGAGGAGTGGGTAGCATATCAAGGGCTCCAGCCTTCATTCTCCTTCATACTCTTGATGACATAATCAGGTGCATAGCACAGCCAGGGTCCTTTGAGACTCTTTTATCCCCATTTTCTGACTGTGTGGCCTTCATGCAGACTGTGAAGCAGAACTGGGTGAAAAGATCAGGAGACCTCCAACTCCCATTACCTAGTAATTTGAGGAGCCTTTGAATGGAAAGTAAGGTGGTTGTTGTTTTTAATGGCTGAGTCAATCACATTAAGCCCTACCTGCTCACATTAAAAAAGTTCTGACACTCTTGTGGTGGACTCTTGGACAGACTGACCCAATGGCCAAAGTTACAGCAACAGTAATTTCTCAATTTCAGTGACTAGTAAATGATGATTTATTTACTTATGTTCATTGGAGAATTAAGTATTCTGTTGAAAAGTGCAAGATTACTAATGTAGGAAGAGAACTGGAATATTGGGGGCTTTTTTGACATTAATAGGCCTGTTGATTTTATGCTGGTGTAGCCAGGTAAATTATGTATATATTGTTTCACAGCATGGCTCTAGACAGTGTATTATATTGATGGATTGCATTAAATGTATTCATTTCAAAGATATTGTAGGTGTTTTATGTCCGGCTTCTGTCAAAGATGCCCATTAAATCTGGAGATTTCAGAGAACTCTGTAAAAGCAGAATGGGTGGTAAAAATCAGTTTGAACTGCAATAAATTGTGACATTGCCACTGGGACAATGTCCTGTTCTTGCATACAAGTATATTTTTGCACCCTTCTTCTCCACTTGCAAACAAGAATAGATTCTAGTAAAAGAACCATAGCTGGTAGGTAATGATGTCTAACCTGCAAACCACTCACCCTCTTCCCCATTTGATCAGCAAATGTGATTAGAAGAGATGGGGGAACAGTGGGTGAGGAGGTGTTAAATACTGCCTCCTCCACAGCATTTCTCTTCTGATGGCATCTACCTCTTCCTGATTCATGCTTTCAACATGAGCAAACATGGGGTTGGGAGTTCCTCGTTTGTTCTTGAATATCTTGTTCTGCTCTAGAAGACACCTGTTTTAGGCTACCATGTGAGTTCATGGCTGAGGTGAGGTTTTTGACCACCACACCATAGTCAACATTAAAGAGTACATCCCAAGGTCTTTTCATATTGATGCTGTTTTTATCTCCTTGAGAAAATTATGGGCATAAAAATAAAATCCTTAACCATCCTGGAGGAAAGCATTTCCTAGAGTTGAAAGGAATTGTTATTGTAAAGTTACAATTGTGAAAAAAAACAGGATGATACTAGATCTATAAGAACATAGTGCCAGTAATTTCCAGTGGCAAGCAACATGGCAAGCAACATTGGCCATAGTCATGGAATACTAGGAACAACAGGCTCATATTCATTTCAAAATGGGGAGCTTGTGGTCACTCAAAACACTTAGAACTGTATCTTTCAGTACAGTGGAGAGTTCCTCACAGTGTTAAGCATTATAACATCTCTGCCTTTGAACAGATGCTCAATGGAAAAAAATATTGAAAACTTGAATCAATTCCTTTAGATGTGCAAAAAGCTATGAAAATCTATCCAGTGTTTCAGACAATTTGACCAAACAGCCGCCTGTCAGGTTTATAAATATCTGATCTGGATCTTCGCACAGAGTATGGGGGGGGGGCACTTGATGCTTCAAAATGAAGGCAACTGCTGATTAAGATTGGCACCACATTGCTTAGAAAAGTGGTAGGCAACTACTGGGCTGTGGGCTTCATGTAGCCCCTGATGGGTTCTGCAGCCCACAGAGCCCCCTCTGCCCAAATCTTTTTACTTTGAAATGTTCCTGGAGCCTTCAGGGGTTGTTAATTGCCTTTAAATTAAATTGTATCCCCCTCAGACAACAGTGGTTTTTTTTTTTTCCCCTGAGAAAAACATTTAAAAAGAAAAACAAATTGATTCAAGTTTGGTTAGCAAGTATGATGTGCCCTGTAGGGGGTTCAGAGAGAGTGAGCAAAATAATCCCCCTATCCTCTGAGTTTGCAAACTCCTGACTGGAAGACATCTGTAATTTTTAAAGGATTAGAGAATCATAGATTTGAAAGAAACCTTAAGGCTCATCTAGTCCAACACCCTTGCCATGCAGGAATACACGACTAGAACACTCTTGAGTGATGGCCAATAGCCAGTCATCTATCTGTATATAATAACAGTATGTATGTACTGTAAAACAATATGGGAGTGAAAGAGTATTTAAAAATTTTCCAAAAACTGTCAAAACATGTATCTGTCTATCTGTGCTTTGTTTTCTTTTGTTTTTTTAGTGTTGAGAAACCCCAACATGAAGAAGCCTGGACTGATGAGAATCTTCACAGTTCAGGATTTATTCTGTGTAAAATTCACATGTGGTTGTTTTGTGCAAGAGACAGCCTTTTCTGTGCAGGGGGGGGGGACACATTCCTACATAGAAACATTATTTCCTGCACAGAAAAAGCTGTAATTGGGAATTATTCTGGTCAAAATGCACACACAGCAGATTTGGATAGAAAACAGCTTTTTTTCTGTGCAAAATTTAATATTATTATGTAATCTTTTCTGAGCAGAAAGTGCTGTTTATTTCACAGAAATGCTGTTTTCAGTGCAAAATAACCAGCGGGACAATTTTTTTTCCTGTTCAGTCCATGATGGATGACTTAAATTTACATCAGTGTGTCCCAGGGATGTTGTGTTTACAAACTTCAGGCCTCTCTCTCACTCAGTATCAGTATTCCAATCTGTCCTTAAATAAACTATCTCAGTGGTCAGCCTCTCTACTAACACAACCAATTTCCAACCCATTTGTTCTGCATAAGAGTTGCTATGGCTGCATCCAATTATGGTTTGCCCAGCTCTGCTATTTGGAGGGTGGGATGCTGGTAGCCTAGGGCTTTCTGGCCCTACATTAGGGGTCAAGTAAGAAAGCATCTGCCTGCACACCCCAGCCCCCCCTCAAAAAACTTTTAATTATTTGTGTTTCTTTACAAAGTTCTTCAATAACAGTATGGATGGTCAGATACAGACTCATTTTTCAGGGCCAAACAATGTACAGTAGACTCAGGCAGGGGCTGGGATCTTGGTGTGTTACATTCGGCCAGTATCAGTTGGTGGGGTCAATGAGGCATGGAGTCGGAAGGGGGGCTCTACTCCCTTGGATCAGCAAACCTGTTGCAGCACAGTCTGACAACATTCTTCATTTGGGTGAGAATGATCTAGTTAAGATGCCAGGGCTCCAACTCGTTGGCATGGTGGTGGCAGACTATCATATCAGCCAATACTTATTCCTAGAGGATCACCTCTTATGGACAAAAATGTTACCAAAACAGGTGTGGCAGAGAGCTTGTAGTAACTCCATGATCAATGCAGCCCAGCATTATGCTGATCAGGACATCATTCATAACCTCACCTGGATATCCTATCCTATCACCAACCAAGGCATAAAGTATGTACAGATTTGGCTTACCTATACAGAGGCAACTATGCACTTTTCTCCGGAGGGCTGTGATCTCTACTTAGACTCACTGATTCATCAGCTATGGCAATGTATTCAAATGACATGGGGAGGGGGTGTCAAGCTGAGCTGGCCCTCATTTGTGGATGATATGGAAGTGGGGACATTAGGCACAAGTTAAATTGTGGGGAGGGAAGCCCTGGGGTGGCTAAATGGATGGGAAAGGGGGGAACCTGATGTCTGGGCAGATGCAGGTGATCTTACCTACAGCAGACCATTTGGGCATATCTCATGGACTGGCTGATACAGCAAGCCCTGCTAGATGTTTACCAGATACCCAAGGCTTCATGCTCTGTCTGAGAATTTGCTAGCCTGGAAACCATCAGGCCCGGTGTCCTCTCAATCTTTTTTTGCTTACACATTGTCTACTCAAGAAAGAATGCATGCATACATACACAAAAATAGCAGATTTGTAATTGCTGTATTTGTATTAAATCACCATCTGTGATCTCCGTGTTTTACAGAGCAGTTGGTGCTGCAGGCAATGTTGTGGCCATCCTATTTAACCCATAACACAGTGTCTGGACTATCTATTTTGGCACAACAGCTTTGTCTGTGCAAAATATAATATTATTATGCAGGACTAATATGTCTGAGCAGAAAATGCTGTTTTCAGTACAAAACAACCACATGAATTTTGTGCAGAATAAGTCCCAAACTGTGAATAGGCTTTGAAAACTGAGAGTTTGGGAGACTTTCTTGCAGAGGGAAGAGAATGGCTAAATATACTTATTGCTTCCTTCAAGGGGCTGGTTTACACGGCAGGTTTTATTGTGTTAAGTTGCACTTTAGCGCTTTCCCGCATCAGTGGTGGGTAGATTACACGGTATATGTTTACACAGCTATATTTTGTGGCTCTTTGATTTTTTCCGCTTTGAGGTTCACACAGCCAAAAGTGCTGGGGGCATGGCCAAGCATTGGAGAAGGAAAGGAATGCCATAGGAATGTCTGCCCTGGCCCAAACTCCATGCTTAACAGCTTAGAGGCAGTCCGCCTCCCCCCCACTCCCTTCCCACAAATCAAACGGAAGGTTTTCCTCCTTGCTTAACAGCATTTTCTCCCAAATAGAGGAAAGCCAGAGAGAGAGAGAGAGAGGGAAAATAACAGCTTAGATCTGATGCAGCCCTTCGTGAAATGGTTTGTCTCCCTCCCCCATGCACAGGATCACAGCTGACGAAATGAGCTATTACATACTTGCAAAACAGCAGAGAGGATGAGAAGGAATGCTCCCTGAATGAAAATTGTTGGGAATCCTTTTTGTTTGCAAACTGGCTTGCAAAATAGCAGTGAGGATTTTCCAAAGTTTCCTCTAATCGCTACTGTCTTTCCCTCCCTCCCTGCCCCTCTTTTAAGCCCACCCCTGCATTATCAACCAATCACAATGCAGCTCTGCTGTAGCTCCTAGTGGAATGGGTGTTTACACTGCCAATAATACGCTACATTGCAAATATACCTGCAAAAGTAGCAACATCCCTTGCCACACTATATTTGGGTGTTTTCCCTTCCCCCCTTCTGAATGAGGTGATGCTGTGCTGTGATCCATGGGAACTAGGAGCTATCTTAGCGGTATATTTAGAGAATATTTGCCCATGTAAATGACCCCAAGGACAACCCTAGTGAAGATTTACACCCCTAACAGCAATGCTTCAGACTTTCCTCGTGAAAAGAGCATATTCAATTTTGTGGGTAAGTCTCCTGGTCATGCAGAAGGTAGAAAATGTGAGGATATGTTTTGCTCATTTGTTCCAAACGTGTCTGCAAACAGCAGAAGGCTTTAGCTTGCTGGTTCATTTCAAAAGCTTGTTCAAATGGGGGTGGAGTGATGGGAAATGTGTAGTGTGCAGTATAGAGGAAAATAATTGCATTCACCTAGAAACAGAATAATGATTGACACAACAATGTGAATGGCTGGCCTTACAATGAGGTTTTCTTTGTTCTCTGCAAAGAGGCTTAAAGCTTGTCACCCCATTTTAATTGAAGATGACAGCTTGGCAAAAGGAGCAGCTAGGTGTGAAACACATCTACTGCTGGAGGGAGGCTCTCTGCAGAACTATGACCTGAAATCTAGAAATCACCAACTGTGACCTTCTCTGAGTTTTACAGAGCAGTTGGTGCTTCAGGCAATGTTGTCAACTGTCCGTTTCCCCAGAAGTGACACACCAGCTGTACTGAGTATGAGTCAGAAGAAGAACAGTGCACCAATGCAACATGCTCTTTTCCTTACCTGGGATGAGTCAGCAGGATCTGCCCTATTTCCCGCTCAGAGTGAAATCTGGTGGGCTTGTCCATATGGAGACATCTCATGCAATAAGGCAATAATGTGGTTAGACGTTGGAGCTTGGAAAGTTATGTTTGAAGGTAATTAGTTACCGTTAATGGTCCAAATCTCCCAACAGGAGCTAGCAAAGTAAATAGATATCAGTGTCATGTTACAAGATTTTAAAGACAGCTCACCATTTTAGTTACTTTTGAATACTAGGAAAATAGAGTGATATCATTAAAATATTGTAATGCTATAATGGCAGCTCTCTCCCCATAAATATATTATTGAAGGGTATTTTTTAGGTGGAGGGATGCTGTGCTGTATTTTTATCTTTATTGTTATGTTTTTAAATATGTTTAGACTTTAAAAAAATTAATGGAGTTTTAATAAAATAGCTTGCTTAATTTGTTTAAACTTTTTTCATTATAAGGTTATTAGCTCTATCTTTTTAAAGTTTGCTGTAAGCCACCTTGGGTCCCATGTTAGGAGAAAGACAGGATGTTAGTTAACTTTAATTTTTACATACTACTGGGCTCCTCCTGTCTACCTCACCATCACCTCAACAGCCACAACAGAACAGGAAACAAGTAGCAAGAGACACCACATAAGCCATAACAAACCATATGAAATTCCTTCTCCACCATTTGGTGGGGACACATCCTGTAACTATAAAGTAGAAATGTTACAATTACAAAGCAGAAAGGCATCAGTTGAGGCTCAATTGCAATTGTAATGTAGTTGTGGGGGGGGGGGGGTAGGCAACTGCAGTAAATCCTGTGGTGCAATTTTATGTTCTGGGATGATCCAGGGACAATATGGGCTGCAAAACATGCCCCCCCCCCAAGAAATAGGGTGGAAAGAGAAGCAGAAGTGCCAGAAATCCACTTTTGTTTTAGAAATATGACCTTGATGTTTTATTATTAGACATAGCAATATGGCTTTGTGACCTATTTCAAAGGTGTAGTGATACTGCCAGAGGCATCCCAGAGATGTAGTCCACTGATTTTTGACCAGAAAGTGGGTATATGGAGGGGCGTAAGGGTGGGGGACACATGTGGCTCTAGGGCTATGCTTTGTTGACCTGTACCCTAGATGTTGGGTAAGCAGAATTAATTAAAAATAACTCATTACTTGTAGCAGTTTACAACCTCCAAGCTGTGGTGCATACATCGGAACACTGGAAGTTGTCCAACGCCAGATAATACTACTTGTCCCACCTGTTTCCTGATCATCTCAAGTGGAAATGCCAGGAGCTGAACTTGGCATGTTAAGCAGTCAACCCATGTGCCCTACCATTGAGATACGGTTCTTTCCAGGCTTCATCTCTGGTGTTTTCCAAACCTAAGCTGAGGCAGGATTAGTGGTGACAGAGGAAAGAGGTGGCTCTGCATCTCCAGCTATGGGGTGTGTGTGCCTTTTATACCCATGCCTCTGTGTAGCTCTTATTAGAGTTAACAACTTGTGCATGCTTATACTGACTATTTTGCACATTACTCAATAGGAGTTTAGGCACACATATGTTTACGGTGAATTTCTATTTGTTAGGTTCTCCCCCCCATGCCCCCCCCAAATACTGTCTCATTACCTGCATCACCCCAACCTGCAGCCATTTTCCCTCTCTCTCCTCCATTTGACAATGAGTTTCTGTACACACAAGTAATTTGTAAGTAAAGCTACTTTATACATTTCAAAAAGAAGGCTAGGCTTGTTTTCCTTCACAGCTATGTGTGGGTGTGAGTGTGGGACTGGTTGTTTTTCAGCTTATGCTTTGTCAATTTGATTAGTCTGCTTGAGACATCCTGCTATCTCTCACATTTTCCAACAGCTATTTTACCCAGGCATGAACTCAGCCAACTATATCTGCCAAGACTAGTTTAGGAGCAAGAAGTATAACCAGGAATCACCACTTTGTCCCACATTGACACCAACTGACAAAGCCCTTTTGTTGACAACCCTAAACTAAAAATGGTGAATTCAACGTAGTGAGAAATAGAGTTCTTTCCCCGGCACTCCCTACAATGACCATGGGAATTTAACAGTAAGGAATGCTCACACAAAAGGAAGAGGAAGTCATAGAATCATAGAGTTGGAAGAGACCACAAGGGCCATCCAATCCAACCCCCTGCCATGCAGGAATAAACAATCAAAGCATTCCTAACAGATGGCCATCCAGCCTCTGTTTAAAAACCTCCAAAGAAGGAGACTCCACCACACTCTGAGGCAGTGCATTCCGCTGCTGAACAGCTCTTACTGTCAGGAAGCTCTTCCTAAAGTCAGGAAGTAATGTCTGAATTGTGCAACAACACATTTTAAAGTGTATGCCCTACTGGTGGGAGGGGGAGCAGACTCTTTTAGGCTCTCTCTCAGGCAATTAAACATCTTGAGCCAGCACTGTATCTAGTTTGATACTGTCTCCATGAACAATAACTCCTAGAAACATGATTTTTAAAAAGCATAATGGCAACTGCTCTAAACTTGTTTATTTGCTTAACCATCAGACACTTCACTTCATTCTTCACTGTGATACCTAATGCCCAGTGATAGCTATACCCCTTAACTTGCACAAAAACTGCAGTATCTACAGTACTTAGTAAGGAATAAGTCCCATCAAATGCTGGAAGAGTTTTATTCTGAGTAAATTCTCAAGAGGATTGTATTATGACTCTGCAGTTCTAAAGGCATTTACAGTACCTTGGAGTAAGCCGTATTGAACTCTGTAAGGTATAGAGAGCACTGCACTGATAGTCTTGTTAAAGTGGGGGGGGGACTACACTAGCAGCTATCTCAAGATCTGTGAAATGCTGAATGCTGTAAGTTGATGATGGATATGAAAAGCGGAAGCAATCTTCCCCTCCTCCTCCCTATAAGAGTTGTTTTACTGAGTTCTGTCTCCATTTTATTAACCTCTTGGTGCCTGCTTCTCACTGTTTTTAGTGCAGAAGCATGAACAATATTTCACAGAGCACTCCAAGTGCATACATGTATCAAAAGAGAAATAAAAGGTGGCTTCTCTATCTCCCTTTGCTTTGCAAGCCTTCCTTCTCTGGAATAAGATGCTTAATCAGATTCTTTGCCTGGATGGGCTGTAATTATAGCATATAATTGCACTGTGTTTTATCTCTACATGGCTTTTCCATTACAGAAGTCCCTTCAGAACAGGGCTTTTGAGCTAGGCAGCACTTATCTGTGTTTCAAGTGTCTCCATCATTAATTCATTTGCTATTCATTGTAATAAAACTAATCACAATGAATTTATTTGGCATAATGTGGATATTTTATGTCCTTTCATCATCATTCCTTGGCAATTTCAATTACAGCCATTGCCTGATACCAGGAGAGCTACCTTGCATTTTCTCACTTTGCCTTCTCAATGCATCAGTGTTAGCAGCAGAGTCATTTGTACCTGCTACCAGCATCAGGAAGAATAATGATGATGAGAAAACCTTTAATCAAATTCTGGGCTAAAGAGTGAGCATGCTAAGAATCTTCAGTGCCAACAGCACCTAAAATTTCTTCAGGATTTCTCACTGTAGTAAACTCCCATGTAGTTATGCCAACATTGTTGACCAATCATCATCATCATCATCATCATCATTATTTTATTTCTATAGTGCCATCAATGTACATGGTGCTTTACAAGAAAAAGAACAACAAAACAGTTCCCTGCACTCAATATTACAATCCAATGAAGACATGATACAAAAGGGAAGGGATGGCAGTAGGGGAAGGGTGCTGAGCAAGGGACAAGGAGGCTACCAGTTGGATTTTCAAAGAACAGCTTCTGACTGATTTCTGACTCTCAGCTTGACCACTGGTTTTGCTAGCTGGGGGATTCTGGGTGTCAGGCTCATCCCTGAACTCTGGGTTTTGGAGTGGAGTTCATGGAGGACCCTGACATGAGGCTGCTTTCCTTGCCTAGGCCTCTGGAGTTATGAGGAGAGGCCAGCCCGCCTTGTAGGCCTGGGAACTCCTCTCTCCACAGCGGCTCAAGGTCATAGCTTCCAGGTGCAAGCCGCCCTGAGAGGGAGGCATCTATCCTCCCTAAAGGCCTTTCTCACGCTGTGGGGTTTATCTGGGAGGTTTGCTCTAGCTATATTCAGTTTCGGCTTTGTTCTATGGTCCTGACACATGAATCCTTGCCAATAAAAAAAATTATTGATTGAATGTGAGCGTGTGTGCTTGGTACATCACAGTAAGCCGAAACTCCCCTTCAATACCTAATCCTTTTGAGAGGTTCTACCCGCAATGTCGGAAGATGCGGAGGCTGGAACCCAGATGGAGAAAGACCTGGCTGCAAGCGGCAACCAGGGAGCCGGTGCCCCGGGGGAGGGGGCCGGTGCATCGGGGGATGTTGCAGGAGCTTCTGAAGAAGACTCGAGCCAGACCCGCCGGAGGGCTGGGAGGTTTACTCATCCCTTCAACCTAATGGAGCTGGGAGCCAAGCAAGCCCTGGGGAGGGGCAGCCTGCCACTCTCTGGCACTCCAGAGCAAGGAGCTGGAATGGCCCTGGGAGCCAGCTGGCCCTGGCCAGGCGATTGAAGCTGGGAGGAATGCTGGTCCTGTTGGTGGGACAGGCCCCTGGTCGAGGGGCACCAAGAACCGGGGGTGCGGTTTTCGCTGGCAGAAGTAGGAGCTGAGGTCTAGCAGTTGAAGCAGCAAATGGGGGTGATGCAAATGAGCCTCCTAGAGATCCTGCAGAGGTTGCCACCACCACCAACTGCCACTGGAGGAGCCCAGCCTCCCCAAGTTCAACCAGTGGCCACCCCGGCACCCTGAGGTCCCTGGCCCACTGGCTCCTGGACCAGCCCCCCCTGGAGGGCATAAAGCACCGAGACTTAAAGGCGACCTTTGATGGAGATGCGGCGAACCTGCCATACTTCCTGACCCAGGTGGTGGGGTTTATGACCCAGTGGGATGAGGAGTTCCAGACGGAGGCTGCGAAGGTGCAGTATGTGTCCAACCAGCTAGAGGGAGAGGCGGCACAGTGGTTGGTGGGGCTTTATGATATGGGAGCCCCAGAACTAGGAAACTTCCATAAGGTCCTGCTAGCTTTGCGGGCTCAATTTGAAGACCCCCCTGAGAGTGAAAGGGCCCGGGCGGATCTCAGGCAACTGAAGCAAGGTTTGAAGACCATGGGGGAGTATGCCACTGAATTCCGCTGCCTGGCCAGTCAGGTGCCCAACTGGACAGAGGCCATAAAGTTGCAGTTTTTCCAGGATGGCCTGAACGCAGACATCCTCAAATGGGCGTTGTTCCAGGGGAACCCCGAGACCGTCTAAGGGTGGGTACGGCTTGCCAGAGAAGTGGAGATGCTGAGACAGAGCGTCAAGCTGGCTCGGCGCCAGCAAGGATCTAAGGGAAAGACCACCGGGTCTACTGGAAAGAAAGGTAAAGCAGGCTGCCCAGGTGGAACCATGACAAGAGAGTCAGAGAGGGAGAGAAGGATGAGAAAAGGCTTGTGCCTGCACTGTGGAAAAGGGGGCATCACATAGCTGAATGCCCGGAGAGGAGCCCTTGGGAACCAGCTGCAGCCAAGAAGCCCCAGCAGAGCGAAGGGAGGTTGTTGACGTTGAGGGCCCCACTCAAGCCCAAGGCTAAAGCAGCAGTATGGGACTTGATACCAGGCCACATGGTGGGGGAGTCTTCGGAAGAACCAGATGACAACAGATCTTACTCTTCCGATGTGGAGCCAGCGGGAAACAGCTCCAGCCCGCCCTACTAAGCGCCCGAGAGCGGGCTAACCCTGAAGGGTGCCTGGATGTTGTGGTGAGTGGGGTGAAAGGCCCTTTCTTCATAAAAGCCAAGTTAGGGGTTGGGAAAGGTGGGGCCACACAGAAAATAATGTTAATGGTTGATTGCGGGTGTTCCCAATTCCTAATGCACCCCTTCCTAGTCAGTGAGCTGGACATTAGCACTATCAAGCTGGACAAGCCAGTGTGGCTGTCACAGATGGATGGGGGGATGATGAATGGTGGCCCTGCCAGGCGAATGACTGGTCCAATATGCATGAGAATGGGGAATCATCAGGAGGAACTTCAATTTGTGATTGCCCCAGGGTTAGTTCCCGCTGTAGTGGTGGGACTAAACTGGCTAAAGTTTCACAACCCCATCATAGACTGGGTAAAAGAGACAATGACTTTTGCAGATCCTGTGTGTGTGTAGGAGCACGGGGTGGGGGAAGTTCTCCCAAGGGAAGGAGCCCCTCTAGAGGCCAAGTCACGGAGCTGCACAACCACTTTACTCCAAGGGGAGCTGAAAGGATTGCCAGTGGAATATAAGGCATGGCAATATGTTTTTGAGGAGAGGGAATGTGACATTTTGCCACCGCACAGACCCATTGACTGTGCTATTGAGATACTTTCTGAGACTAAGCTACCCAAACCCAGGATTTATTCCATGACGCTGGCTGAGATGGATGCCCTCCGGGAGTTCATAGACAAAAATTTGTCTCGGGGGTTCATCAGGCCCTCGAACTCACATTTAGGGGCCCTGGTGATGTTCAGGCGTAAGGCAGATGGGGGCCTGCGTTTCATCCAGGACTACCAGGGGTTGAATGCAATCAGCGTTTCAAATCAGTACCCCCTGCCCTTGATGGACATACTAGCCCATCTCTCCAAGGGGAAGATATTTACCAAATTGGACCTGAGGGGGGCTTATTACAGGGTACGAATCAAGGAGGGGGATGAATGGAAAACTCCTTTCAAGTGCCCCCTGAGGGCTTTCAAATTCCTAGTAATGCCTTTTGGGTTAAGTGGAGCTCCAGGCATTTTCCAGAACTTGATCAATGATGTATTGAGAGAATTTCTGTACAAGGGGGTCTTGGTGTATTTGGATGATGTATTGATTTATTCTGAGGACTATATGTCCCATGTGAAACTGGTGAAAAAAGTGCTTGCTAGACTGGGGGAAAACCATCTGTATGCTAAGATGTCAAAGTGTGAATTCCACCAAAGCCGCTTGGACTACTTGGGGTACCGCATCTCAAATAAGGGGATAGAAATGGACCCGGAACAAGTCAAAGGGATGTTGGCATGGGAGGCCCCTAGAACCAGGAAGCAGCTGCAGAGCTTCCTTGGATTTGCTAACTTTTACCGGTCCTTCATCCTGACTTTGTGACGGTCTGACTGATCTATTAAAAACCAAAGAGGTGGGGAAGAAACCCCAAAAAGGAACGGGGAAGGCAGAGAAACCTCCCTAAAAGATAGTGTGGTCTGACCAATGCCAACAGGCTTTTGATAAGTTGAAGAAACTCTTCACATCTGAACCAATTCTCAAACACCCCGACCCCTCCCAACCTTTTGTAGTCCAAGTTGATGGTTCAGATGTAGCAATGGGAGGGGTGCTGTTGCAATGGGGGGGAGAGCTGAGGCCGTGTGCATACCTGTCCAAGAAATTCAATGAGACTGAGCGAAATTGGCCTGTCTGGGAAAAGGAGGCGGGTGCAATCAAACTGGCCTTAGAAACTTGGCGTCACCTATTGGAGGGATCTTCCAAACCCTTTGAAGTTTGGACAGATCACAAAAATTTGGAAGTTTTAGCCACCCCAAGGCGGTTGAGCCCCAAACAAGTTTGGTGGGCCAGGTTCTTCTACCGGTTCAAATTCACCCTGAAATTTATCCTGGGAAAAAGAATTTCCTAGCTGATGCTTTGTCCAGACTTCCCCAACATGACAGCAAATGAAAAGAGGTCATTGACACAGTCTTCTCCCCTTCCCACTTGGGACTAGCAGTCCTAACATGCAGCAAGGCCAAGCATTAGAAGGCCCAAGCCAGCCCCTCTTTGGAGCCAGGGCCTGATCCTAAGGCAACCGACGTTGCCGTCCCACCAACTGTAGACGCTGGCCCCGGTGAGGCCCCGGTGAGGCCCCGGCCATGCCAGAGCTGGCTCCTCCTTTCCCCTCCTCCCGGGGTGATGGGGGTTTATGGCAATCCCAAATGGTGTCAGTCCTTCCCAAGGACCCATGGTTTTTGGCTCACCCAGGGGAGGTGACCCTTTGGGAGGGCTTGGCTTGGAAGGGGGAGCGCCTATATGTCCCAGAGGCCATGAGGCTGTCCATTCTCAAGCAATGCCATGATGATAAAAGTGCTGGATATTTTGGGTATGTAAAAACCTTGCATTTGGCCTGGAGACAGTTTTGGTGGCCAAAGATGAGAAAGGAGGTGGAGGAGTATGTTAAAGGGTGCTCCACATGTGCAATGGCAAAAAGGGGGTCAGGACAGCCAAAAGGCCTGCTCCAGCCCTTGCCTACCCCATCCAAGCCTTGGGAAGTCATCAGTATGGATTTTATAGTGGAATTGCCGGAAAATAGGAAAAAGACTGTTATTTGGGTGGTGACTGACATGTTTTCGAAACAAGCGCATTTTGTGCCTGCAAGAAACTCCCATCAGCCTCCCAGTTAGCCAGGCTGTTTATTCAGCACATTTACAGACTACATGGGATTCCTGCTAAGATAGTGTCTGACCGGGGGGGGGGGCTCAGTTCACTTCCCAGTTCTGGAAGGCATTCACAAACCTTCTGGGAGTTGAATTAGGGCTCAGCAGTTCCCATCATCCCCAGAGTGATGGGCAGTGCAAACGTTCTAATCAGGTTCTTGAACAATATTTGAGGTGTTATGTGAACTTCCAACAATCTGACTGGGTGGACCTCTTGCCTTTTGTGGAGGTCGCCTATAACAATGCCACTCACCAGAGCACCAGCTTCTCCCCTTTTAAGATTGTTTCAGGGCAAGACTTTAATCCTCTACCACTAGGGAAGGGAACATCCAATGATCCAGTTTCAGTGACCCAATGGTGTCAAAAAATTAGAGATGCCTGGCCAAAAGGTGTTTTGGCCTTGGACTTTGCAAAAGCATTATACAAACATCATGCTCACCAAAAACGGGACCCCACCCCAGAGTACGCCATAGGGGACTTAGTCTTTTTGTCTACCAAGTTTCTTAAAAGTCCCCAACTTCAAAGAAGTTGGGGCCCAAGTACATAGGTCCTTTTCCTATTGCTCGACTGATAAACCCAGTGGCTTTTGAACTGACGCTACTCAAACTGTACCATAATGTTCACCCTTTGTTTCATTCTAGCTAGCTCAATCCGGTGTGCCCTCCAGACCGTCATCATCCAGACCTGGGACCTGCACCCCATCCTATCCTGGTCGACAACCACCAGCATTTTGAAATTTCTGAAGTGTTGGACTCTCGGGTTCACAGGGGGGCTTTGCAATACTTGGTAAAATGGAAATATTTGCCATTAGGGCATGCCGAGTGGGTTAGTTGTGAACATGTGAATGCTCCGTGCTTATTACGAAAGTTCCATGCCCGCTTTCCTGATAAGCCAGGCTGAAAAGGGGGGATTTTTCTTCGGGTGGGCGGTATGTCAGGCTCATCCCTGAACTCTGGGTTTTGGAGTGGAGTTCATGGAGGACCCTGACATGAGGCTGCTTTCCTTGCCTAGGCCTCTGGAATTTTGGAGAGAGGCCAGCCCGCCTTGTTGGCCTGGGAACTCTTCTCTCCACAGCAGCTCAAGGTCATAGCTTCCAGGTGCAAGCCGCCCTGAGAGGGAGGCATCTATCCTCCCTAAAGGCCTTTCTCATGCTGTGGGGTTTATCTGGGGGTTTGCTCTAGCTGTATTCAGTTTTGGCTTTGTTCTATGTTCCTGACACACATGAATCCTTGCCAATAAAGAAATTTATTGATTGAATGTGAGCGCGTGTGCTTGGTACATCACACTGGGAGTCATAGACCAAAAGGAAGAAAAACAACATCTCCAAGTTCTGCTTCAAAAATTTGTGTGAGAAAATCATGAATAGATATCTAGTTCATTTTAGAAGAAAGGCATTAATGTTTTTCCCCACCTTTGGCTTCCGTTCCTTTCCTCCTTTTGTCCTTTGGCGAACAAAAGAAGGCTGGCTAAAGATGGAGGTTTAGAACGTTCTCAGCAGGATTATATCTGGTGAAGAAGTGAGTGAAAGGACATTTCAATCCAGAATCAAATCACTCATAAACTGGAAATATTTGGAAATGTACCATGGAGGTTCATAGGCATAAAACTGACAAAATACAGAGGCAAATTAGAGCTGAAAGGGTCACAAAAGCTTCATTACATATCAAGTATGCAGGGATAGTGTTGTCTTGTGAAGGGATGGAGTAAAGTGGAGAAATGAAATTTATCTCAGCAAAGTCAGTTCCTGGACTCTAAGAAATTCAGCCAGATTTTCTAGCAACACAATCACACTGCAAATCAGGCTGGGCAAAGTGCACCCCATGGGCAGCACACAGCTCTCAGTACCCCCATAAGTCCCCTGACCCCCATTTTTAAAAACAAAAATCTGGATGTGTGTTCCCCCCAAAACCAGTCCAATATGGGTCAAAACCATTACAAAACACAATAATTTTGCCCACAACACCTAGCCCCCCCATACAAACTTTTTTAAATAATCAAGATAAGCTGAAAAGTGGTCAAAAATGTAAACTGAGGTGACATGACACCATTTCTGTTTTTGTCAGACACACCAGTGTGGCGCACAGGAGAAGCACTGGGGTGAAAAATGTTCCTGCCCCTTCCACAGTTGCCTACTTTTGCTATAGACTTACAAAATCAAAAGCTGACCCATGTGGAACAAACTACAGCTCAGTGAGATGGGTGGTGAGAAATAGTTCATTTGTTATGGTAGATTTATGGCACATAGGTACCCTATGGCAGGGCATCATCATCATGCTTGTCTCATAAACACAAGGAATAATCAGAAACTGATGCAAAATGTTCATCGCAGTTTTACCAGAAATTATATCAGTTTTTCAGTAGCAAGGTCCCTTATGGGTACCAACAAGTTCAGGCTGGACAGAAGTTTGGTATAGATTACTAGTACTTTGTGATAAATTCCCATAACCAGAAACTGGGGGAAACTCACAGCAAGCCTTGGTGGGTCCTGTAGTTGCCATGAATTAGCCAACAATGATATCTCAGTTAATAAACAGTCACATATCAACTGCCTTGCCTCAGCTGCCATTCCCAACAATCTACACATAACAGACTTCATACTTTTGCATGGGAAAAGTGGGGTAACAGGCATCTCCCAGTCACCTCACACTTCTGGGTTAGACTTCTACTTCTAGAATAGGGGTGGCCAACTGCAGAGATTCTAGTGGCCACTGTCCTGAATCTGGGATATCACTGCCAAAAATGCCCCCCCCCAACCTGGAACTGGCTGAAGGTCCATTTCTGGTACTGAAAAAAAAAAAAAGTGGCTTTCCCTTAAAAAGTGTTGGGTGGGGCTGCAACATATTTAAAATGTGATGTGCAGCTTCCAATGGCTTCCAGGAGACCCAATTCAGCTTTCTTACTTTCTGTCTCTTGGAGCAGTCAGAAAAAGGGTGGTCTGGTTAATCCAGAGGGGTTGAGCCCTGCAGAAACACATCTTTCCACAAATGGTGGCCACCTGCAGCTCCAGGGCTGATTTTTCCCCACTGCTATTCTAAAGGATTTAGCTGAGGGGTTTCTACCTACTTATTTGCTTGAAAAATTGGCCTGTCTTCTCTCTGACCAGCTGTGGTATGGCAAGAAACTGCTGCTGACATCCTTTTGATGCTACTTTAATTTAAATATAAATTGCACCTACATTCACCCGTTCCTCTAATCTAACTATCTCTGAGCATAAAATATAGTATTTATCTGTTACCATGGATGGTAAGAACTGTGTCCCATTCATCAGCCAGTGATAGGTTGTAGTACAACTCTTACCTGAAATTACTACGCACTGAAAGGCTTTTGCAAAAATAGACAGCATCTGTGCTACAGAATGGAAGCTGTCTTCTGATAAAGTCTCATATGTTTAAGGCAAAATACAACATTCAAAATTCACAAATAAAATATTTTCTAGATATGCCAGGCTGAAGTTCCAGTGAGGTTTTAAAATAATAATAATAATAAAAAAAATCATTTGCCCAATATGCAATTCATCACCTGTATAAATGAGAACAAAACACAACATGAGAACTTACCACTTAAACAAAAGTCATTTGAAGTAAATATGCATCATAATGATTATCATTAGCTTCAATGAATTCTTAGATCTGTTCCTAATGGCCACTCCATATGGAACAGTTTTCCTGGGAAACTTACTAAATAACCATACAACTATTAAGGTGAACCAGATAGTGTTATGGAAGCAGCCCGAGGTTACTTTTCTCACAATCTTTCATCAAAATCCAGTAAACATGAGGAACAGTAAGACAAAAAACAAGTGTTTTGTTCTGACTAAAAGACACCCAAAACTGGTTTCTACCATCCCACCATTTACTTTCTACCTCTTTTTTTCACTTCACCGCTTCTTCTTTGAGAATGGAGGGGGTATCATTTTTTAAAAAATCACTCAAAGATGAAGGATTTCCCTTGGGAGAGAAAACAAAGTATGTCCCCATTGCTTTTGAACCATCATAGAGACCACCCAATCCATATTTTTCTCCAGTGGTTCCACTCATAGTTGTTGTGGGGGTGGGTGGGGAGGTCAGCAACACATGCATTTGCTGTCAGCACAATTTCAAGATTAGGAAAACTGTAGAGCTGTAGAACACAGATAAGCAACGTACACACCATGGTTCATGGTTTACAAAGCTGATTTTGTGCCCTCCAAAAAGTCATTGCTGACTTTCAGTGCAAACTGAAAATTTACAAACTGCACAAAGCCCCTTAAAGCGAGCAAGAAATGCATTTTTTCCCCAAAGGGTTTTGTGGGAAAGGGTTGGCCACCACAATCTGAAACAAGCCAGGAAGAAACTCTTAGAATATGTTCATATTTCTCTGAATGTTTAAAGGACTTTTTGAGTTTGCTGATGAACGTCAGTGGTGTGATTTGTGGCTGAATGTTGGCAGTAGCAGAGGCTGTCCTGCAGCAGGTTTAGAAGCAGAGGGATTGACTCCCAGAGCAAGCAAAGTTGCTCATCCCCGCTGTAAAAGAAACTCAATACAGAGGAAGCCCAGGGAGACATCTGTGGGTGAGTTTTGCCCCAAATCAAGTTGCAGACCATTTATGTAGGATGAAGCATTTCAGAAAGCACAACAAAACTGCCTGATCCAGGTTTCTTTATTTAAAACTGCTTCATGCATGACTACAACAGAGCTAAATTTTATTCCAAGTAAAAGGAGTATGCTTGGGGATTATTTCACTCCCCACCAAGGGTAGAAAATCATTTTCAGGGGTTTGAAATTCTTGGAGGTATCCATTTTGCACCTGTCAAGACTTACTGTGAGAAGAAGCAAACCTTGCCTCTGAAATCTGCACATTTGTAAGGATTCAGCACATTTAGGAAAAAGAAATTTTCCACAAAAGTATATATACCATGTGAAAATGCAAATGACTAAAATAAATACAGTTGAAAAATACACATAAACATATTTTAACCAATGAGGAAATGCATCCAGAATGGTGTGGGGAAGATTTCCCTTGGGAGGAAAACATACAAACAAATGTCTCACAACTTAAGATAGACAAAAGAATGGGCAGGTGTGGGTTGGAGAAATGCAACAAAATTAAGACTGAGCAATTTGCACATCTCTTCTTCCCTCTCTATGGTTTTTAGTTGAACTGCAGCACAAGTCCCTTTTGGTAACAGAGAGGCCCAGATCCAGCTCTCAATAATAGATGTTAATTAATTGTGTCACATCTGAACATCTACATATGTTCAGAATTTTCAAAAGGCAGCATGTGGATCCTCCTATGATTTGTCAAGTTCCAGGACAATCAATGCCTGGCCCTTAAATTGGGCAGGTTTTCCAGCTACACCATCTGGGCAGCTTCCTGCATGCCATTTCTCAAAGGAAATAGTTTGCCTGCTAGGACTTAGCTAAGGTTGGGAGGTTAATACAAGTACTTGCTGTTCAATGCACACAGAAGTCATACTGTGTGTGGAGCTAAGCTACAGAGCAGCATACTTCATAGGTCCGCCAGTAGAAGTGCCTTCATTATCTAGCTAGCAAAAGTCTCCATGTACTTTTGCCAATGACTAAAGTGTTAACCACCACCCTCCCCACCTTACTTTTCAATGTTAAGTGGAAAGAGTACTTAGAAGGAGAGGGTGCTTAAAATAACCATGTAAAGCAGAGCTATACATTCAGTTTCCATTTGTATTTTGGAACCCTGAGTCTGCATTTCCCCTGCCCGAGATGTTGGAGGTGAGCAAGCATGGAATTTGCAAAGGGAAAGTGGCAAGTCAGAGGTGGAGTTCTTAATACTTCTTTCATCCAACAATTTCTGGCTGGCTGAAACTCGCTTGAATGTCTTTTTTCTCTAAGTTAGGAACTCCATTAAGTAATACTTACACTGTAAGCATGAAGGATAGGATTAATTAAAGAACTTACCTTTCACCTTACATTTCACATCAAGGCCACCCCCAGATATTTTACTGTTTGAGGAAAATTAGCAAATGACACATATACACAGCCCATCCCAAGCTCATGTGCACAATAGCTAGAGCCAGTCAAGTTATTTCTGCACAGGAGGCAGAAAATCCCTAAAGCATCTCTGCCTATATCTGACATTAAAATGAGAACAACAGTGATGATGAACCAAGCAACAATTTTCTGCCTTTTCCCAGCTCCACAGCCTTATGGGCAGTCTAACTTTGTCTAATAGAACTGTACACCCCCCCCCATAGATCTAGTATCTCACATAGGAGTGGGTAAACTATCAGTTTTGTTATTGCTTTAATGTGTGCATGTTGCAATTTTTCACTGGTCAAAAGTGAACAAAAATGACATTCTGAACCCTCTCTAATGAAATCATAGCTTCTGTAGTTTGCTTCTTACTTGCTAATATAAATTCAAGAGAATTCTACTTTGATCCTTATTTTGCTAAATAAATAAATAACTGTTCTAAGGCTGAACTCTTATCCTACACCAAGTTCCTGGGAGTAAGTCCCACTGAATTCACTGGGATTTCCATCTGAATAGATATTCTTACAACTATGTTGTAAACTAGTCAATAAAACCAGCTTCAGGAATACACATATCTCGAGGCATACTAGAAATGTGCCACGCAGTTACCAAAATGGTTGTGCTAAGTCAATTGTCAGCCACTGTTGAGTTGTGTTGGCCAGCATTCAAGAGCTTTTCATCAGATTGTAATACACAAAACTAGTCAGTCATGTTTTCATTTCTTCTAAGCACAGTTATTCCCAACTTTCTCCTTTTCCTCTCCCAGATGTGTCTCATATCAATGAGCTTTGCTTTCCCCATCCTATATCTGCTTCTCATTGTAATGGCACAAAATTATGAATAATAATCCACAGAACAGTTCAGGTAAAGACATGGACAGTGTTCTGTCCATGCACTGTGCTCCAGTGGTTCCACATTTTCCAAGGGTTGCCCAGAAATGGCATGGAAAGGCAGACAATTTCTGCCTGCTCCACACAGCCTATTTCTTCAGTACTTGTCTTGCATCACAGCCACTATATCCACAGGATTTTTTCTCCTGCCACTGCTGACACTACTTATGTTTTTGATGGTAGAGATGCAGCTGTAGCAAATCAAAATTCTGGCCAAAGGTGTCAGATGATTTTTTCTGTTTCACCATCTCTCTCACACAGAAAATAGCAATATGACAATTTTTTCCTGATGAAGAAATTTGTAAAATTGGGAACATTCTTGTAAAAAATAAAATGGCCCAAACTCTCACCTATCTTTAATGAAGTGTTTGCCTGGTGTACCATAAGCAAAAACTTAGAAAATGGCAAGCCTCCACTCAGTCAAGACTGAAGATTCCAAGAATGTTCAAAATGGTAGGTTCTGCTTACAGAGCATGACCTGTGTATCTTAACCAAACAAACAAACAAAATGTTGGCATGCACAGGAGACAAAAGTTGCCTCTGCAATCAGGTAAGTCATGTTCCATGATCCAATCTACCACTCTCCACACTCTCTCATTTGAGGAAAAGTGGATTTACTATTCAATAGTCTTTCTTTTTTCCATTCTTCATGCCACAGAACACTTATTTTCCTTAGAACACTTTGAGAAGCTGAGATTCACAATGTCATAAAGATAACAAATTGGCAGTAATTTCTACCCACAAGCATTGTCCATATATTGACAACTGTATGCTGTTTGAATAGGTATGAGTGCATGTCTCCTCTATTCGCCTATCCATCTATCTTTGTTTCTCTGTCAGTATGTTTCTGTGAGTGCTTCTCCCTTTCCCTCCCAACCATATTGTACTTCCTTCGTAAATCTCTCACAATACAATGAAGTCTCTCTGTATTTATACAGTACTGATGATGCAGAAATGCATCATAGCATGGGAAATGGTTCTTAACTCCTCTTCTATTAGTTAATAAGCTACTTGAAATGCATGGAGAGAATGTATCAATATTAAGGGTAATGACTGCCTGATTCACAACATATGATAAAGAAGAGAGAGAGGTCTCTTTCACAGACAAGTATTCCTTAGTAATTGCTGTAATAACTTGGGCAGATTAAAAACAACAACCTATATATTCTTTCTTCAGGAATCATGTAGAAAAGATTGCAAAATTGCACATAGTCCACCCTTTACTCCAGCTGAGATCACTAGGTAGATGGTTTCTGAAAGTGCTGCTAACGTCTTAAAATTGGCTTTCCCTAAGCTTCAGATGCGGTCTGGAGTTGTAGTCTAATTCATTTGGAGGACACTAGTTTGGGGAGGCTGCCTTAAAATACTGGGCAACATTTACAAATGAAAAGCCTTCAAATGCAAACACATCACTAGTCCAGCTCAATGGCATGTTCAAAGTTGTAATGGTTGAGTGTGTATCCCCTCATCACACAGTTGATATTCTGCTAGATGAGACTAAAATGCACAACTTCCTATGGAGGTTTGGAGAGACAGTCTTAAGGACAGTGGGGAACTTCCTCAGCAGACCGTTGGATCTTTGGTTCTAATATGCTTATATACTTATATTTTGTATTTATATATTTATATGCTGAGATATCTGAGAATGTATATGGGAAAGCATGCCCTGACATCACAAGTGTGAAATCCTACAAGAGAGGTACTTAGATTTCAAACTCACTTGCTATGAAACAGGTTTTTTAACAATGTTGTTTTTGAGCTTATTTATTTCTTACGTTGAGAAAAGTCATGATTTCTGAGTGAAGATCATCCTTTAGTTGACCTTTTAACTGCTGTGAAAATGCATTATGTCATCTTTGAGCAGGAATTATATACTTGTGTATTCCTCAGTACTTTTGTAATTTCCAGGTACTTACAGAAGGACAAAACTGGAAGGAAGTGGGGAATGGACAATTTTCCTGAAAAATCTCCTCAAGAGACAAGTTGCCTTTCCCAAATCTGCTTGAAACAACTGCACAATGAGAAACAGACAAACCAAACCCTGATGCAGCATTGTTTCATTTCCTTAGAAGGAAAAATGTAAGCACACATCACGTTTGATAAAACTGAATAGGATCACTGGGTACGAATTGTAAGTGCTTTGGGACCAGATACAGTCTGTGGATCCCCAGTTGGCCAACTGTGGCACAGATGCCAACTTTTTGTTTGTTTGTTTGTTTGCATTTCTTCACAGAAAACCATGATGCTAATCAACACCAGGTGCCCAGAAAAATCTTTATTTCTGATGTGAATAGTCCACAAGAACCAAGCATCAGTGTATCTCTCAGGAAGTCTTGAAATACCATCCTCAAAGGTGAAACAGGGTCCAGAATATCTAGGCATTGTTTATCTAAGCCTTTGAAGATTTCAGCTTCATTAAAAGCTTAGTAAATCACTGTTGACTATATCCAAATGTTTGTTTTTAATTGCCATCAAATCGGCTTTGAATTATGGCAACCCAACACATGAGAGACCCCCAAGTCTCCCTGTTGTCAAGAGCTCTCCTCATATCCTGCAGACTCAGGACTGTGGCTTCCTTAAGTTTATCCATCTGAAATGCAGTCTTCCTCTTTTCCTACTGCCCTCCACCTTACCAGGCATTATTGTCTTTTCTCATGATATGTAGAAAATACAATAGTCTTAGTTTAGTCATTTTGGCTTTAGAGAGAGTTTAGGCTTGTTTGGTTCTAAGACCGATCTGTTTTGTCTTTTTAGCAGTCCATATCCAAATGCAGCCACTGTAAATGAAAAACAAAACATTGTGATTGTCTAAAACAGAAACAAGATTAAGAGTTGATTTTCAGGATAAACGGGAGCATGGTTTTCATGGTCTCTGTTTGTGGTAGCACAATAGCACCCAAGATGAAAGGTACCAAATATGAAGTTTTCCCAGGAGGGGAGTGTAAAGGGAAGAGGGGCAGTGAAAGTTGTTTGGAACCACATTTCCCCTTTTCAACATCTGTTTTCCTAATATATGTGCATAGTGATTGAGGTTGGAAATAGCATCTGTCTGCAGGCTCAGATGTTTCCATTGGGGATAATCAGAGCACAAGGCAGGCAAAGATGCCAGTGGTGAACTTTATACCATGTTAAACTGTGAAAGGATAGGAGATGACAGCAGAAGGCTCTTGCCAGCTTGCATCACTGTCTACAGAGCCCTCAGCTTTTTCTGCCATCCTTCTGGACATCTTATCTCTCTTACTGGGGAAGGCTTCACAACTCACAATCCATGGACAACTCTTCTTACAGATCTTCAAAAGGACATCATAAATTGTTAAACAAGTCAGCTTTAAGACACTGTCTTTCAGTAGATACAACAGTCCAGTTCACATAGCAGTCTGTGAAGCAGTTTTTACATACTCAGAGACCACTGGGTGACTGTAGCAGCAGCTGCTAATTAGCTGCAGGCACCTGGAAAGGACCTCTTTCCTGTCTTTTCAGCATTACTGTCCACTGTTTACTTGCTTACTCACTTATGCTGGCAGCCTCTGGTTTCTGGAAAGGAAACAAGCAAATATAAAGGACATCTTAAACCAATCTCTGTGGCTAAAAGAAATCTGGAGTAAACTGGACTAGGTACTGGATGGTGGTTCCACTTCCAAAAGTGTTGGAAGAGATTTCTCCACGGCATCTTATAGTTTACTAGTTGTACCTAATGTAACATATGCCGGTGGTGCATTAAGGGTGAGTTGTTCTATTGCTCTGCCCCCGCTGCCGCCGCCACAACCAGTTGACTGCCTGGCTTGCATTGCAGTGGCAGCAGGGGTGGCGGGTCGTTGATGTGAACCCCTGGGCACCTGGGCGATATAAAAAAACATATCAAAAGTTGGTCTATTACTATAAGAGAGTAAATAGTGTCTGCTATTCAAAAAATCCAATTAATTAGTTAGGAGGTCCATCTTCACTGACTCAATTCTTACAAAATAAACCATATCTATATCTTTATCTATATATGGTTTGGGTATGTTTCATTTCCTATTGTGCTGATTGGCAGCTTAGGAAACATACCTAACCAATACCCTCACTCCCTCAGCCAATCACCATCCACATGCAAATTCCCTCTCCACCTCAAAATCCACTACTGCCACTCAATCTGCATCTACGCCCCCAGCTTCACAAGGGCCCCTCCCGCCTCTCACTCCTTCAGCCAATCACCACCCACATGTAAAAAAAAGTAATATTTTTTTCCCTAAAATAATACCATGTAGCTGAACCATGTGAAAGGAACACTGCCACTCCAAGCTCCATGCTGCAACCACCACTTGAAACCTCAGCAGGACATATAACGGTGTATGTTATGCCAGGCACACCTATACTAATACTAATACTAATGGTAATACAATTATGCCAGTGGCTCTTAACCTTTTCTTTACCAGGGACCCCCTTTAAACATCTTTTGTTCCCATGGACCCCCCAAGACGTAACTCAAGATTTAAAACCCTAACAATAATAACAACAACACAATTATGCCAGTGGCTCTTAACCTTTTCTTTACCAGGGACCCCCTTTAAACATCTTTTGTTCCCATGGGCCCCCAAGACTTAACTCAAGATTTAAAACCTTAACAATAATAACAATAAAACTTGATAACAACAATGCCTCTTAACAATACAATTACAACAATGCCTCTTAACCTTTTCTTTACCAGTGGCCCCTTTAAATATCTTTTGTTGCCATGCCCCTCCCACAAGACTTTAGATTTAAAAGAACAACAACAACACAGTTACACCATCCATGAAATCTTCCCTCAGATGCACTGGAGTGGGAGCAAAGACTTTTCTCCTGCTTTTTCCTGCAAGTGTATGTCTGGAGTGGGTTGAATGGCAACGTGCAGCCCAAGTCAACCAGCCAGCCAGCCCGCTCCTTGGCTCCTGTCACATGTCTACTCCACTGCAGGCAGGAGGGGAGTCTGAGCAGCCTTCAAGCCTTTGCAGATACCCTGTAAGGACATTGAAGACCCCTGGGTGCCCCAGACCCCAGGTAAAGAACCACTGGTCTAGATACTTGGCGAAAGTAGCATGCAAAAGCTCTACCTCATTTAGAGAAGCGGGGGTTCAGGGACCCTTGTCTACCACTTAATTAACAGAAATTAATAGGAAAGGGAGCAAAGGAGTCTCTCCACAAAGGGGTGGAATGGTCACCTCTAACTTTCTTGTCAGTCTTTGGGCTTGCCTTTGTCCCACCCACAGATTGCAGAGCCTCAGCCTTCTGCTCAGATACCAGCTGCCTTTTGAGGGCAGCATGCTGGATTCCCATTGGAAGAGTCTGGCAGCCAATGAGAGCTCACTTTGCTCCATTCTATTCCTCCTCCCTCACCAGCTTTAGCTTGTCCCACTGGCCAGAGGTTTTTTTAAGCAGGCAGCAGCCTGTCCAGTGCAACATTTGCAAAGAAAGTCTTTCTCCTCAGAGGAAGCAGAGCCAGGGGAGACCAGAGTACCCCAAGGGGACCCCCAAGGAGGAAAAAGAGGGCCTAGAACCCCAGGGCAGCCTCCCACCTCCTTCCCACCTCCAGTTTTTTGTTTGTTTGTTTTTGCAGCTTGTAACTTCTTTGGGGGCACAAGATGCCCACTCATTAGAGGCTCAGTGAGAGGCACCAGGCACAGCCTGGAGACGAACTAATGCAGGAGTAGCCAAAACAGCAGACCTATGCAGCAGAAAGGGCACAAAACAAAGACTTCAGGTAGCAGCTGTTCCACAGCTTTGACCCACTTTCACACACACACACACAAAAGTTACAGATAGCAAGGTTCATCCAAAAATATCTGGATGTCTTTATCTTCAGTTTTAGTATAAACAAACACAGTATATATACAGCAAAACTCATTAACAAACTCAACAGCAACTCTCCCCTTTCTCCAGAACACCTACTCACATACAATGTATCATGTGCTTTGGCTAAATAAGAGTGTTTGCTAATCATCCCTCTGCCTAGCCATAGCTGTGAACAACCCACTTCAGCTGTGCTAGTCTGTGGTCTGTTGTGCCAACATTTTTCCTTTTGTACTTAAAGCAATATTACTCTGACAGAAGGAGGAGGGAAGGGCTCAAGCTTTTGGGTGAAGAAGAAGTGAAGAGCAGAGGAAGAGGGGAAACCTACCCTGCAAGGTAGGACAGGAGGAAAAAGTAGAAAGAAGGTGGGGGAAGCATAGAAAGCAACATTATTTTTCACCATGCATGCATATTAAGACAGCAAGGGGAGCTGGCAGAGTACTTAGTTACTGCAGCTTAACAGGCAAAGATGTGACTGTAGGCCAAGGAGGTGGTAGTGAAAAACACCCTCAAGCTGCTGATTGTCTGGCCAGCAGAGTACTACGATTGGTTGGGTATGTTTCCTAAACAACCAATCAGCATACTGGGAATGGCAACATACCCAAGAGAATTATATAGATAAATAGATTACATTTATTACTCAAAATTGTATAGATAAATACTGTATATTGCTGCATACAAGACTACTTTTTAACACTTGAAAATCTCCTCAAAAGTGGGGGGGTGGTCTTATACCCCAGTAATCATACTCCCCTGCTGTGAGAATGATTGAAGTGTAAAATGGCCTGGGTAGTTTTCCCAGCAGATCCTTCCTCCTGCTGTGAGAATGACTGTTTTGCCTTTGAAGAGTTAAATGGCCCCCCATTTAGCTCAGGAGAGTCAAAATAATGTTTCTTTTCAGGACAAGTTAGCCTAAAATTAGAATTTCTGGATTCAGATTTATCATTCTGCATCAAGTTTTGTCTATGGTGAAATTCTCTTGTCTACCAGTGTGGCTCTAAAATCATTAATGTGCTCATTCATTAATGTGCTCATTCAAAAATTTGGGATTTGATAACTTCATATTAACCAACTTACAGTATTAATGCAACCTTACTTTCCAAAGATTGAGCACCACAGAGATTTTTCAAAGTATCCCATGCTTTTTTAGCTGTTCTCAGTCCTTTAATTTCACAGACTATTCCATCATCTATAGCCACTGAGCTGGCTGGCTGGTGGGGGACAGGCTTTCCAGCCAGGTGGCTGGCTGGGGGGGGGCAAACTCTATATTTTAACTTAAAAATTGGGGGGGGGTTGTCTTTTGCACCCAGTCGTCTTATACGCCGGAATATACGGTATCTATATTGGTTGGATTGTATGTATGGGCTGAGAGCTGAATGGTGAAGAAAGCTGATAGGAAGAAAATCATGTCGTTGAAGATGTGATGCTAGCGAAGAGTTCTGAGGATACTGTGGAATGCTAAAAAGACAAATAAATGGGTCCTAGACCAAGTCAAGCCTGAACTCACTCTAGAAACCAAACTGACTAAACAGAGACTACTGTACTTCATGAGGAGACATGACTCACTAGAAAAGACAATAATGCTTAGAAAGGTAGAAGGCAGTAGGAAGACATACCAGATGGATAGATTCAGAGAACACAGCCCTAAGTCTGTGAAAACTGAGCAGGGCAGTTGAGGAAAAGTGTCTTGAAGGTGCCTCATTCATAGGGTTGCCATGAGCTGAGGTTGACACAGCTTTTCATGCAAACTTTTCCTTTGCTTTTTTAAAAATAATAACCTTAGGTGGAAATAGAGTAAAACGAAATTGAGACTAGAAAAAAAATTAAGATAAATCAGATTTGTCTGATGAAGTAGGTATCTATACCCATTCTCTACAAGTTCTCTATGCTGTGCAAAATGTTTCATCATTTGGGACTATATAAATATTAGACTATTAGACTATTAGAATATTAAAATATTCTAATATAATTACCATACGTCCCCCTTTTCTTAGACACATCCTCTTTTTCAGAGCTAAAATTTCTGTCCAGGCAGATTTTTTAAAAAATGTCAGGGTTTTCTTACAAATCTTAGCCCCATCTCTGAAACTCAGAAGCAAGCAGCCTTGGTAAGTCTAATTATTGTGAATCTATGGGATGAAACGAAGTGCCATAAAGAGAATATCCTATCACTTGGGATGGTCAAGATTATAGCTTGTGAATTTAATGCCATCACTCTGTACTGAGGAAACTCATTGAGAGAGGCAGAAGGGGGGAAACAGACTGGCAGTGAAAGCAGCCCTAGCAAGGAAGGAGTTGCTGTGTGTTATAGAGTGGTTTATTTCCCCCCACTTTCACTTCTCAAGACCCTCCATCCATCCTCCCTTTTGCTGTCCATAGCTTTGTGGGGGGAGGTTTCCCTTGACAGTTTTCCTTGCTGACATCCTACCTCACAGAGTTGTTCTGGAAACCTGCAGTATTGGAATTTTGGATGAGCAGATATGAGGGATGATCCCAGGTTATGCTGGGATACTGATGAGGTAAGCAGTTCAATTGCTGATATTATTAAATATCACTAAATAATCAGTTCAATAGAATGAAGGTTAAGAATAGTTCCAGTAACACTTATCACAATTTATATAGTAGGAGTATTTAAAGTAAGAGTTATCGAGCAATTGGTAGTTTAAAATGGTCAGTCAGTAAAAGTCTCCTCGTTTTACTTATCAAAGTATAGGAACCCTAGACTATATAAACATAACGAACTTAATAGGATTTATAGAAACAAGTACATCTGAAGTCACTAGCTCTTTTTTTCTTCTGTGGACTTGTCTGCACAGGGAAAGTACTCCATCTTGCCCACGTCTCAGAGCTCTCCATACAATGCAGGGCATTTGCTCTGTTCTGGCTCCGGGCAGTCCTTTCCACCCTAGGGCAGATATGGGGCTGAGACAGGGGGAAGCAGGGTAGGCCCGCCACACTGTTATAAGAAAATACCCAGTTTGCTCTGTTACAGCCAGCAAAAAAAAAAAAAAAAAAAAAAAAAAAAAAAAAAAAATGGATTGGGCCCTGCATGACCACAGGACCCCATCCCTCGCTGCTGCTGCTGCAATCTCCCTGGCTCTCACAGAAGGCAGAAACAAGGCCCACAGCATTTGTCCAAGGCTGGTCACATGCAGGGGACCTTGATCACATGTTGTGGGCCCCTTCCTGCATTCTGAATCAGCAAGGAAAATGGCAGCAACTGCAGCAATGGGCTGGTGTGCCCATCAGGACTTCCTCCCATTCTGTGAAGGAAATGGGGACCAGGCCAGATTCATGGCTGGGATATATAACTAAGATTATTTCCTTCTACTTCTGTTGGCCAGCTTTACTGGTCTGGTCTATTCACAGAATTCACTGGGGTTCAGATAATATCAGAGAGACAATCTTTTGTTATTATATGTTGTTATGTGTTTTGATAAAATCCAATAAAATATTTTAAATCTGTAAAAATATCAGAGAGACAACTCTGGCCTATTACTTACAAAATTGTTACATTAGCTAATCCTTGAATAAGCTAACAACTTGAGAGCATTTGATACTACAGTTGTCCCTTCATATTCACTGGGGTTAAGGGCAGAGCACCACCGCAAAAGTGAAAAAATGCAAATAAGTTAAGCCCCACCCCCAACATGCATATTACATTACAGTATCGTAGACTCCACTCCTGCCAACAGGACGGCCAATACCTGCTACTACACAACTCCAGCTTGCTTTACCTTTTACCAAAACAGTACTGCCCATTTAAAACAGTAAGGTTTAAAGTAACAGGCAGTAATGTTTTGTTGCAAGGTAAGAAAGCAAGCTGGAGGTGTTTTGTTGCCGGGACAGGAAGAGAAGGGAGGAGGGTGGGGTCTTGGAGTTTGAGCTAGTTGAACAGCAGCTACAGACCACAAATATGCAAAACTGTGAATCTGAAGAGACAACTGTAATTTGCCCAGTATACTTCACGAAGATCCACTTCTAGTACTTCAAAAAGTGCATACTCTCCCTGGTGGGGGCAGGGAGAGAGATTATTGGACAATTTCTCCCACTTTAAAAACCAGCAGGGCTTTTAGTGTGTTTTATTAAGTAGGATAATTTCATGCTGTTATGGTTTTAAATTATGGGGGCGTTTAGGAAAGTAATGGCAAAATGGTTGCCTACATTACATGCCAAAATTGCTATTACTTTCTGAAACATCCTCTTATGTATGTTTACTTTGCTGACAATACTAAGGGAAACAATTGTAATGTGGTACATCTTGTTCAGACTATGAAAATCATATTCTGAGGCTGAGATCTGCTGTGCAATTAAGATTAAATATTTGCATGAAACCAGCATTGTTCTGTTCGAAGTTAGCAGGGCTGCTGTCTTACTGAACTCAGGCAAATATAATTCTGAGTAGACTGCATAGGATTGTGCTGTAAATTACTTTCCACACTGTGGACTTAGCTAGAGACAAACAACAGTTTATTTCACTGCTAAAGAAGGCGTTTCACTCATCCAATCTTTCAACTGTCTCATCTGTTGAGCAATAGAAAAGGAGGAAGGGGAGGGAGAAAAGAAATGTGGTTACACCTTTAAGACTTTAAAAAAAAATTGGTATGAGCTTTGTGGATATAAGCCCACTTCTTCAAATGCAGTACTGAATGGTGTTAAGGCCTCAGGCATAAAACATATTTATCTATTTGTGGGAGTGGGATATAATGTAGTAGGATCCATAAAGATGCAAATCATGACCCTTGCCCTACATTTTCAAAGGGCTGCATAAGGTAACACTGTTTTTTGAAATCTTTACAGTGGTCAGTTAGTGTTGATGTGTGAGAGCAATAAATTTGCTTACCAAATGTCAGTTTCCCAGAGTTCAAACCTCTCTCTGAGAAGATTCCTTTTGTTATACGTGCAGTAGTGAGAACTTTTGTATTAATATTAGTGTGCCATGAAGCCATTGACTTTGTTCATACCTCTGCTAATGGATTGGAATTTGTGAATATAATTCAATTCAGCAGTTTCTTTTCCTAGTCTTCCTTTGTAATTTCCTTGTTCAAGGACTGCAACCTGTAAATCACTTACTATGTGTCCAGGAAGATTGAAATATTCTGCAACTCTTTTGGGGTATGCCATTTCTAATGTCAGATTTATGTCCTTTAATCCTCTCATGTAGATATTGTTCTCTCTGTGCAATGTAGAGTATAGAGGGGCATTGCTGGCATAGGAAGGTGTACGTATATCACATTGGAGGAAGAGCAAATAATGTACCTCTGATGCTGTGACTGATGTTATTGGCCCCTGTAATATTGCTCTCAGAGTAGATGTGGGGACACAGTTAGCCTCTGGGTTTGTGGCAGGGTCTTATCCCTGTATTGCCATCCATTTTATATATCCCATTGTAAGTGAGTAGCTGTTTAAGATTTGGAGGCTCTCTGTAGGTCAATAAAGGCCTGCTTGCCAGAGCCTGTGGGAGGGATGTATTATTCTCTAGAACTTGTTGTAGCTAGTTGATGATGCATTGGAGTGGTCTCAGCTGGGGACTGTAGGTGATCACTAGGGTATTCTTTCATTTTGTGGTTTTGCTCTCTCTTGTAGTAAATAGTTCCTGGGTATTAACCTTGCCTTGTCAATGTGTTTCTCTACCTCCTTAAGTGGATATTGAAGTTTGAGGAATGCCTGTTGTAAATCCAAGAGTTTTAAGTCTCTATCCTATGGGTCTGAGCAGATGCAGTTGTCTCAGAGAGCTTGGCTGCAAACATTAGATTTGGTAGTGTGTTCTTGGTAGAATCTGGAGGCATGTAAGTATGTGTAGCAATTGGTGGGTTTTCGAGAGAGTGTGGTACAGTTGCACAGTGGTGTCAAGAAAGTTAATTTATTGTGTGGGTTGTTCCATCCTCAAGTTGATGGTAGAGTGGAAGACATTGAAGTCCTGGTGCAACCTCTCAAGTTATTGCTTTACATGTGGCTGAATTACTAAGCTGCCATCAAGAAATCATAGGTAGAGGAGAGGCATGTGCAAAGGAAACATTGTTCTAGACCAGCCATGAAGATTGTTTGCTTACTATAGGGAGCCCTGGTGGCACAGTGGTTAAATGCCCATACTACAAGCCACAATGTTATGAGTTTGATCCAAGAGGGCTCCAAGGTTGACTCAGCCTTCCATCCTTCTGTAGGTCGGTAAAATTGTTGGAGGCAAGTAGCTTTAAAAAAAAACAACATTGTAAACCACTTAGGGAGTGCTTTGGCACTGATAAGCAGTATATAAATATCAATGATATTGCTATTGCTATAGTGCCATGTGGGTGCCAATGGCAGTGCAACTGACTTAGAGATACATATCATTCCCCAAAGTGAAGTAGTTATGAACTTTAAGAAAATGTCTAAGAAACTTTGTTAAGTGTTTCAAGAATCTACAACACCTGTTTGACAGTGACAGACAAAATAAATATATGTCTGTATTAAGGGCAAGAATGTCTGTGTCAAACAATCAGGCCATTTTCAACTCTCTTCGGAAGAGTATTGTTCATTTCGAGCCTTTAGCAACTTGTGGGATGCATTAGCAGACATTTAAAACTGGCATCTCAATAACAGAAACATATCTGTAGCTGTGTCAGCTACACCAGATTTACAGAACATGTTCACCACCTAGCCCAGTGTTGCTCTCCACTCATATATCATTCCTTGCCATCTTCTTGACAATGTCCCTGTTGTTGTTTCAAGTCCCACCTGTACAGTAGAAAGCAAAAGGTTTATCACCTCCCCATGAGTTGGGTTCAGCTTTGCCTTAGGTCACAAACAGTAAACCCTCATCCAAAAGGTATTTCAGCTGCTATTTCTGACTGGGTTCCTCTCTTTTCCTTTAGTCCCTTGCTCCTTCTTCCCTGCAGAGAGTTTTCATCATAATGGCCTTGTTGAAGGATATTACCATAAGCTCTGTCCTCTACACTTTTTCTTCAGAGGAGGTTAAGAGGGGAAAAAAGAATGAACAGATTCTCTGGGTGCCCAATGATCCAGGCTAACCATTATCAACTGCCAAACATAAAGCACAAACTTATGGAGTGCATGGAATACCAGCTTTAACTTAATTCCTTTGGGCAATATTAAACAGCTGTAACAGTGGGCTTTGTTGCTGATAAGTTCAAGGGGGGAAAAGAAACATTTCAAACATGGAAATAATATGATTTTGGTAAAATAGTTATCATTTGGCACAAGATAGAATCCTATGAACACTGACTACTGTGCCCCGATTTGTCCAATGGTAAAAAGAAATGTTGTTGCACTGACAATCTCTATGCAGAACATTTTCCATGTTACATTTCCTGTGTAGCCATAGGTTAATTTATTTTTAAACTTGAGATGATAATGTGTTAGAAATACGTATATTTGTTATAAGAATTTCCCATGGAATTCTCTCTACCTCAAGTTTAATTGCCAAAATATGGTTAGGTGTAAAGTACACTTTCTAGTCAATATGACCTTCTCAACAGCAGTTTTCTGGCATTTTTTGCTGTTTTCTCATATATATATATATATATATATATATATATATCAGTTCCCTTCCCCTTGACAAGACTTACCTTGTCAAGATGTAGCCTTTTCATCATCCTGCCACTGATGAGAAGATGATCCACAACCAAGACCTTGTCTAGTCAGACTATTTACTGCATCTTGACCCTGTCTTGGAGCCCTGCAGTCCAGATGAAGCAGGGCATTTGTCTCATTTACCCCTGGGCAGTTTGCACAACCCCAGGGGCAAAGATAGGGCCAGGACCAAGTAAAGCCCATCAAATCTCTTTTTAAAAAATACCAGGGAAAAAGTTGCCAGAAAATGGATTGGGCCCCACCTGTGTGACCACAGGAGCCCACACCACTATGCCAGCCCATTGCTGCAGCTGCTGTCTTCTGTCTGCCTTCATCCTTCTGCAGCCAAGAAGCAGGCCTTGCAGCATGTAACCAGGCTGGTCACACGTAGAGGGCCTTGCTCATGTGCTGTGGACTGGCTTCCTAGCTTCAGAGAATGGGACACGGGTGGGGGCAGCAGCTGCAGTGACAGGCCAGAGTGGCAGTCTGGACTCCATCCCATTTCATGCTGGTAACGGGAGGAACGGGCCTGATCTGTGGGCAGAATATGCTGGAACCAGGAAGGACTTGAAAAAAGTTAAGAGTAGAACAAATACTAGGAAGTCAAAGAGCATGAAAAGTCATGTGGAGAAATAAGGATGAGGCAAACAGAGAAGCATCTGATGAATTGAAGAAAACATAATAGGAGCCAGTATTATGCAGTAGGAGAAGGAGAGTTGGTGGTGTTTCTAGGTGGAGCAGAGAAGTGACTTCTCCTCATCTCTTCCCTAGTAATGGAAAGAATATTAAAACATATATGAAAAAGCATCAAAGAACATGTTTCTCGAGTGTTAGGAAACCCTGACAAAAAGAAACCTGGACATATAGGAATCTTTGCAGATTTGGGACGTATTCTGCACAAATTTTGCACATTTTCTGCATGGGAAACAGCCTTTTCTGCACAGAAAATCACATTTCTATGCAAAAATGCTATTCATGCACAGAAAATTATGTTTCCTGCACAACAAATGTGAATATTGCACAAATAGGTCCTTCACTACAGCATTTTCTATGCAGAAAATAATATTAAACAATAGATTTTTATTCAGAAATATTATTCTCTGTGCAGAAAATTCTGGTTCCTACACAGAAACTGCTGTGCTCTATGCAAGAAGATGGTTTGATGGGCAGTTGCACTCCAGAGGTTGTTGGTTGGCAGATCCCTTTACCCTGTAGCCAATATTTAGGTCATCTTTTTTTTTCTTGGAAGGGTCGGAGGGTCATCCAGCCATGCTGCGGCGTGACCGGATGATGTGGGTAAGCTGCGATGGAGCTGATAAAGGCAGCTCCATCACAGCCACCCCGTAGTCTGGCTCCAAGCTGCCGAAGACCCGCCCACCCTCCCTTAGGTCATAACAAATTATACACATTGCAATTTGCGGGGAGGATGCCATGGGTCATGATAATGGAGTGAGGTAAATGGGGTCTCCGTCAAGTTCAAGTTCTAGCACAAAGTCAAGTTTAAGTTCAAGTTCAAGGGAGACCCTGCCTCTAGTTGCTAACAGTTACTTGTTTGCAGGGGAGGAGAGTGAGTCGAGCAGGTCGGGTCGGCCATCATCTCTCTCCTCCGTAGGAGTTGGGATGGACCGACGTATAGCCATTGACCCACATTGGTGGGGCCAATGAGAGATCACGACCCATGCATTATTGCCAACAATGTCTTCACTAACCTATATTTAACTATGTTTTCTGAATATGTAATCAATACAGTTATTACAAAAACCACAGTGTGTGAGTGTTATCTAGGAGGGCGGAGGGGTTGTACAGTCTGGGTCCGCAAAGTGGAGACCCCTCCTTCTCTAAGCCATGCACTGAATCCACTATTTTACTTTCTGTAAAAACTATCAGTGAGATTTATGTTCCTTCCCAGTGGTCCCTCCACTTACTAGGTTGAATTCAGTGAGGATTGCTTCTGAATAAACATGTAGGGTTCTGTTTTAAACAAATAAACCAACTTGCTGTTTTATATATTTAAGTGCACAATAAATTAGAGAGGTAGAGCTAAAGCCACCATTGTGCTGGCATTGCAATGCTAGTGTGGTGGAATTTTCTTCCCCTCTGGCGCCTCCAGTACTAGCTGAAAATAGGTTCTGGGGGGTTTCCCAGCCCTTTAGAGCAGATTTTTTTGGGTGAATGGGGGCTCCTACATGAAAATGAAATAACTGAAGGCCAAAATGATTGTGGTAATTTGTTATTCAAGAATAGCTGACCTCATATTCTCCTCCAAATCCTTTGAGTGTGTACAAACTCTGGCATAGAATAAATGGCTGCAAAACCATGAAGTCTGTGGCATTTTAGTCCAGGGACTTTTTCAGATGGCAATTTGTAATGCAAGCAGCCTCGTCCCCACTGCAGGGGGGCCATTTCAGATGACACTGTCCCTGCGCCAATACTGTTGTGAAAGAGCTGGGAGGCTACAGCACCATATTTGGTGAATTCCTAATCACAGAAGTTGACCACGATTAGAAAATCACCAAATATAGCGGTGCAGCCTCTCAGCTCTTCCGCAACAGTATCGGCATCATCTGAAACGGCCCTCCTGCAGTGCAGCAGCCTCACAATGGGGACAAGGCTGCTTGCATTACAAATCACCATCTGAAAACTCCCAGGTCTGTGGATCCTGTGGCCATCCAGATTTTGTGCTGTGCTGCAATTCCCATCAGCCCTAGTCACTACAGTAAATAGGTCAAGGATGATGGAAGCTATAATCTGATGTCTGCATGACCAGAGGAGCCCATCTAAGTGACAGAGTATGCTTGCATGCAAAAGGTCCCAGATTCAATCCCTAGCATCTCCATGTAGGACTAGGAAAACTCCTGCCTAAAAACCTAGGGACCGGTTCCATGACAGGAAAAAGTTCGTGAGATTCCGGATTACCGTTCTTTCGCATCAGGAGCACATAAATCACACGAATTCTGGCTTATTCAGAAGATGCAGCCTGATGCAGCCAGTTTCAGTTTTTCTTAGTTTACACAGGCAAAGGTGGGGGGGGGATCGCCTCCAGATGATTAAAGCCAGGCAGGAGGCAGGGAGGGAACAAGGAGGGGGTCATGGAAACCATAAATAATGAGAGGAGGAAAAGCGCAATAAAACAAAAGATCGAAAGAACGATCTGTCAGCTTCCCCCGTCTTCCCCTGGAAAGGCTTCAATAAAGAAAGGAGTGAAGGAGGACGAACAAGCAAAAGTATGGTGGAGCGATCTGCTTCCCTTCCCTTTGTGCACGCGCACACACACACCACAGAAGCAGGGGCTAGCCCTGCCTCCGAAGCCTTGAATAAAGGCAAGTGAATGGAAGTGCAAACAAACAAAAGAACGAACATGCGATCGGCTGTTTCCACACACACACACGAATGAACATACATACACACAGACACACCAGCGAAGCAGGGGCTAGTAGCGATCGTCTTCCCAACCCCCAAAGCCTTCCTTTGAAACAGACAGGAAGGGCTCAGAGCTGACTTTCCAAAGTGGGCTGCAAGCAGAAGAAGGGTGAATTTCTTCTCTCCAACCCCTCAGTCTATTCGGATAAAGCACAATGGTCACTCCAACCAATCAGGATTCAGCTCTGCTCACAGTAATTCGAAAAGGTTGATGCCAGTTTACAGGATGGTTAGTTCCCATGACCAATTATGTGCATTTTCACTAACTTAAAAAAAAGTCTGGAAAACTAGCGAAAGCTGATACTGCGCGACTTATGGGTTTTTTGCACCCCCTTCTTCTGAAAAGGGTGCTGTTGCTTCAAAATGTGTGGTAACTATCAGGCTTCTTGTCGCATTCTTTGAGGATTCATTTTGCCATGTAAACGACCCCCTGGATAGCCACTGGCAGCCATTGTCAACAATACTGGGCTAGATGGATCAAGGTCTAACTCAGTATGAAGCAGCCTCCTATCTTCTTGTCCCTATTTGAAAAGTTGCTTGCGCCTGCCTTAAATGTATATGGATTCCTTTAATCTGTGAATGGTATGAAGGACATTGTACGTTTTATTTTCAAATACTTTCCTTGTAAGTATGAGTTTCAAAGACAAGCTTTCAGTGAGTAACCATAATAAATGGGTCTACTGTCTTTTCTCTTCCTGTACATATTGCTTAACCCTGTCTCTCTCAATTGACTGTCAACAGAACAAAAATATCAATATCTAAATCTACTCTGTATTATGCTTTGGCTAATAATTCACTTTGCACTGATGGTGGCACAATGACATTTTGGGGCTAATGATCCAATAGGTTATAAAAAAGGAGACATTTGGTGTCAGATTGTTTGTATTAATAGTAGTATGGAACAATACAAGCCACCATTGATTTTATAGCTTTTCAGTCACTGAAAGCAGCGTGTTTTTTGTCATGTTGCATAAATGATCAATCAGTGTTCATGCCCTGCAGTTAATTGGCACTTAGAATAATACTCTGAGAACATGATAAAATGTTAAAGGAAAAGCAGCTTTCCAAAAGAGCATTGTTCTAACCATGCTCATAAAAAATTAAGAAGTCTGAGTACAAATGGAATCACATGAAAACATTAAAAAAGGTAAGAAGAGGATGAGAAAAAAGAAAGTCATGAATATGGCCAGAAGGTTCTGAACTGGGTAAGAAAAAAACTATCATGGTTGGACAGATTGTCTTCTATAATGTACTACATATCTTTTTGTCCTTTTGCTTTCTCCTCTTGATTCACTCATAAAGATTGGAAGAAAGAAAGAAAATGGATAATTATAGGCAGTGTGTGTAGAATATGCAGTCCTGTACTTGGGAGTAAACCCACCAAATGTTTCCATTCATGCAAAATGTATTGAAGAATACTATTACTTGTATTGTTAGGGGGTAAATTTTCAGCTTTTTGAGATCAAAGGCAACTGTAGGCTTTATTTTCAGACATATATATATACATGGCTGGGATTTGAACATGACATTAACTTGCAACAGAGGCATGTGACTGAGACAGAATCCAAAGGTAAGAAAGAGAAACAAAGATTCCAAAGAACAAAGAGGGAAGAAGAGGAAAGGGGAAAAAATGAGGCAAAAAAGGAGGTGGAATGCTATGGGGCCAGCTGTAATAACATTTCCATAAAAACATTTTCAACATATTGCCGTTTGTGTGTGTTGCTAGTATTTTCATGAATTTCTGCTGCAAAGGGATCTTTCAGGATCAGTTCCCACTGTGCAGGCAGTACACTGATAATGAGGACATTTAGGCAATGCAAATGTTAAATAGGTGGATGTTCACAAGAGGGCACAGACATGGGAGAATGAGAAGCACTCACTATGGCATCATAGAAATAATATGCAATAAGAAGGACTCGTGAAAATGGGTAGGCACTTTCTGGACTGGGAATTGCCTTTTCCCAAGGGGAAAAAAACAGCTGCTCCTTCCTTGCTGGGCAGCTGTGATTGGCCTGCAAGAGAATTATTATTTGGAGGAAAAAATTCTGGAAAACATATGAAAAATAAGTAACAACTGCACATTTGGTGCATTCTTTTGTGCTAATGGGCCCCACAAGGCAATCTAATTTTGTTCTCACCATCTCGTCAAACAAGAAGACTAAAAAGACAGAATTCCACTGGTGAGCAACATGTAATGATAATACAATACAGGTTGCCACCCGTACCTGCAGGGGATACATTCCTGGACTTATTGTGGATACATGAAGCTATGGATAATAACGAACCCTATTGAAATGAATTACTTCTGGCCCAATGTCTTGCAGAAGGATACCACAGAATCATGATGGAGGACCTAGAAAATGCCTAGGGAGGACATAGGGCTTATTTATATGGTGAAATACTCCTCAGAGAATTCGAGGAGAATGCTTTTTGTCCCAATGGGATCCCACATCATTTTACTGTATTCAGAAGGAGGCTTGTTTTCTGCTGCTCCAGAGACTGGAACACGGAGCAATGGATGCAAGCTCCAGGAACAGATTCCACCTCAACATGAGGAGGAACTTTTTGACAGTAAGAGCTGTTCGGTAGTGGAACGCACTCCCTCGGAGCGTGGTGGGGTCTCCTTCCTTGGAGGTCTTTAAACAGAGGCTGGATGGCCATCTGTCAGGGATGCTTTGATCAAGATTTCCTGCATGGCAGGGGGGTTGGACTGGATGGCCCTCGTGGTCTCTTCCAACTCTGCAATTCTATGATTCTATGATTCTATGAAAACTGTAAATACTCTATGGGAAAAGCCATTGCAGCTTTCCCCATATTTTAAAAAAAAATTCTGAAGGAAATGTTCATTCCTGCTTGTTGGGACAACCAAATCACTTTGCTGCACATTCCTGATAAGAGTGGAAGTGGAAAGCTGATTGGTCGGACATGCACAGGGGGAAGAGTTGACTGGCAAGGCAAGTGACCAGAACTGCCATGTTGGATTTTCTCCATAGCCATCATGCACTGAGGCAATGAAACAGCCTTCTCCTTTTTTGTGTGTTAATTTAAGTGGAAGATCGCACTTCTGCACCTTGAATTTGTTTTTGTTTTTTTAATACCCTTCGGTGGCAGCAACTGGTGACAATAAAATCACGAGTAATTCACTCGTGCCGGCCATCTTGACTTGTAGGCATGCCCATTTGAACCTCAAATGTGTATGGCTTCATGTGTCTGTGATCTTGGGGGAAAAAACATGGAGACAAATGAAAGCTGCTGCAAAGTGGCATTAGTGCACATCAATCCACATTTTATTGCTCTGTATAGACAAACCCCTATTTTTTTCAAAAGTGGATAAGTGAAACTGCAAATATTGCTCCCCTAAATATGGAGGTCGACCTATACATAGTTACAGCACTATGATTTCACTTAAACTGTCATTTTACAGCATCCTATAGAATCCTGGTCTTTATAGTTTGATGAATCACTAGAATTCCCTTGGATAGAATTCTAAATGTCCATCCCTAAACTTCATACCTTTTCATTCCACAGGATGTAGCCATAGTGCTATAATTGTGTAGTGTGAAAGGGCCCCATAATAAGAGAAAACAACTCTGCCAAGATCCATGTTATTGTTAAAGGGAACCTGGGGTCAAGTATTGAAGACAGAGGCGTCAAGCTGCAGTGATTCTCATTTGGTAGTAATGGGATGGAGAAATTTGCCTACTAATTAAATAAACTTTATCTGGCTTTTTCTCTCATTTTCTTACTGCACTTCAATTCTTGTTTTAAAGAAGTGGTGCCCTGTTTAGCAGTCCTATGATAGCCCTGTTTAAGTATTTGAGGGGATGTCACGCTGAGGATGGAGCAGGCTTGTTTTCTGCTGCTCCAGAGACTGGAACACGGAGCAATGGGTGCAAGCTCCAGGAACAGAGATTCCACCTCAACATGAGGAGGAACTTTTTGACAGTAAGAGCTGTTCGGCAGTGGAATGCACTCCCTCGGAGCGTGGTGGGGTCTCCTTCCTTGGAGGTCTTTAAACAGAGGCTGGATTACCATCTGTCAGGGGTGCTTTGATCAAGATTTCCTGCGTGGCAGGGGGGTTGGACTGGATGGCCCTAGTGGTCTCTTCCAACTCTGCAATTCTATGATTCTATGTTCCAAAGTTAACAAAATCATACTAAAGTGCACTTGAGAGGATTGTGATGAAATGGGGAGTTATTGCTTCTGCTAACACTATTGAACAAGATGGTACATGCTACTGGTTTTTGTTAAAAGAATAACTCAACTGCTACCTTCCATACAAACAACTGATTTTTAAAAGATAAAGGGTAGGATATGTCCTCCACATATACAAATGCTTGTGTGTGAATACAGTGGAATACATAAATAGTCTCCATCAGCAGCTGTATTTTATTCAGCTATTTGCGATAGCATTTCCACACATCCCTTCCTCCCAACCCTCAATCAGCTCTGCAGAAAGACTTGCTGCAACTGAGCCTCTATGCATAAAACTGCAGCACTGCAGAGGAAATTGCAGCTCTGTAATAACGTGGCTGCAATAAACCCCTTGACTTCTATTGCTTCTGTTATTTATTGGGTCCCCAATGGCAGTCAAGCAGATGCACATGCAGAATGACAAAGAACATTGCTTTTGCCTCTGTTGTGATTGGCCTCCAAATAAAGAGACTTTATATCTCACACTAAAGAAAATATCCTTAAGCCTATGAGCTGCATTTTAATAAGCTATTGAAAAAGATGACCCAGTAAAAAATCTAGATATTCACTCCGCCACCCATAAAAGACACACTCTACAATTCTCTCAAGCATTTTGAAAATAAAATTGTTATCTAATGTTTCAATACTGGTTTTGAATTTCTAGAATCTCAGTCTTGCATACAAGTCCACTTAAAGGGGAGGCTGAAATATGCAAGTAGTAAGCAAATATACCCATCAGAAATGCAGCCCACAGTGGGTATTGCTGTCTGTTAACATGCCAGAAAAGATCTGTTGGGTACAACATTATCATCCTAAAACATTATCATCCTATAATCAATAACTTAGTAGTTCAAAGAAAATCAAAGTGCTGTCCACAGGGGACCCTAAATCAAGAATCTGGAGGATGTAATGTAGGAACTACATTATATGCCCCCCACAGTCCAGCTTTAGTCAATGGAAGGAATAGAACTGCAGCATGCAACCCACTGAAGTGGAACTGCTTCTCCCAGCTGCACCAGGAAAGATTACCAGGCCATGCTGATAAATCAAGGATCCAACTTTATTTAAAGAAAGAAATCAATTTCTGTCCCTCACCCTGACAAACAAGTATCCAAAAAGAATGGGAGGCCTGGCCCTTATATCCTAATATAGTTTGCCAAGGCTGCCAGGCCACTACTGCCAAATGCATGCACTGGGAAAAGTCCATGAAGCTATCAAATTCAGTAGAACTTTTGCCTTTTAGGCAGTTGATCATTACAGTTTCCTGGAAGGTAAACAATTATTCTCTATAGGTTTTCCATGGTTTTTTTCTGGGCTGTGAGGCCGTGTTCTGGAAGAGTTTATTTCTGATGTTTCACCTGCATCTGTGGCTGGCATCTTCAGAGAATGGTTGGGTAGGGGTGTGTGTGGGGTTTATATACTGGGAGTTCCTGTTGGAGAGGATATGCACATTTGTGTATTTGGATGTCTCGTTCCTAGGGTGGGAGGATATGCAATGAGGATTAGTATCTGTTTGGCTAATGGTCCATTGTCTGCTAGAAATCCTCCTGTCCCTGGGTGAAGTTCATTTGCACGTGCTGAGTTTTGATTGTGGTGTTTTTCAGGACTGGTAGCCAAACATTGTTTACTTTTAGGGTTTCTTCTTTCCTGTTGAAGTTGTCCAGGTGTTTGTGGATTTCAATAGCTTCTCTGTGCTTTCTGACATGATAGTTGTTGGCCTGGTCCAGAATTTTGGTGTTTTTAAACAACATTTTGTGTCCATGTTGGCTTATGACGTGTTCTGCTACTGCTGATTTTTTCCGGCTGGCCCAGTCTGCAGTGTCTCTAATTTTCCTTCATTCATGTTTGCACACTGCACTTAGTGGTCTCTATGTAAACTTGTCCACAGCTGCATGGTATGCGGTAAACTCCTGCAGCTGTGAGAGAGGCTCTTTTGTCCTTCACTGAGCGTAGCATTTCTTGGATTTCCTTGGTTGGTCTGTAGATCATTTGGAGGTAGTGTTTCCTCATCAGTTTCCCTATTCTGTCTGTGACTCCTTTGATGTATGGTAAAAATACCTTCCCTTTGGGTGGCTGTTTTTCTTCTTCATTCCTGTGTTTTTTTCTGGGTCTGGCTGCTCTTGTGATGTCTGATCTGGAGTAACCATTAGCCTGTAGAGTCCAGTTTAGGTGCTTCAGTTCATCCTCCAGGTAGTGGCGTTCACAGATCCTTTTTGCGCGGTCTACCAATGTTTTTATTGTGCTTCTTTTTTTGTCCTGGTTGATGATTGGAGTTCTTCTGTAGGTATCTGCCCATGTGTGTGGATTTTCTGTATACCTTGTGGCCCAACTGTTGGTTTGGTTTGCGGATGACTAGGACATCAAGGAATGGGAATGTTCCTGCCTTTTCTTTTTCCCATTGTGAATTGGATACATTGGGAATTATTCCCTAACTTTGCTACATGACCCATTCCCCACTTTCTTGGTGTCTTTATACAATGCAACCTTCACAGTGCAACCTTGGTATCTTTATACAATGCAACCTTGTTCTTTTGAAAGCATTTCCCTAGCACCAGGATACATAGGAAACAGAGATGCAAGCATTTTTGGGTTAGCCATGTTAGGGTTCCCTTTCACAACACAACCAACAAGGAAATTCCTTAACTTTCATGCACTGGCTTGAGACTTTGCGGTCCCCCAACTTCATACTTTGTTGCACAATCCACACAGTACTAGACCTAGAATGGAGGCATTCTGCAACATTGTTATCTGCACAGTTGTAAACAATGTCCCCCAATCCCAACCACCTGGCCATGCAGATTTTCTCCCATAACAAAACAAGCAAAAACACTGAAGACCTAAATAAACAAATAAATAAATCCTGACAAATCTAATCATTTTCAGCATAATGACTGTTCATTTTTTTCTTTGTCTCAGCCAATAATGTCCTCTCTGCCTTCTTTTTTTATATATATAGAATCATACTGTAGCAAAACAGATGTGATATGGTCTAATTTTTGCTAGATTGGGCCCATTCAGAAGTAACTGAAATTTCTTCCATTGTGTGTGTGTAGGAGAACTGTATTGGAATTCACCGAGGTTACAAAATACTTCATAATAGAAAGAAGTGCATGTTCAGTTTTCTTTCATCTGGTTTCATTTTACTTGTTTTCTTGTTCTGGTTGCCTGGGTAGAACACAGTGATTTTGCACAGGTGAAGTATTTAACTTTTATACCTCATAATATATTGAAAATCATATTGGGATCTGAAAATATTCCTCAATTCATACAATGCAAGGTTGCTGTTTTTATTGTTTTTGATCCTAGTACATGAGGATTAATAACAATAAGAGAGGATAGGTATAAAAGCTTCCAGGTTGGGTTGCTCCATTGGTACAGAAGCAAGGGTGCCCTGCTGCTGTAATGCCCCACTTTTACCTAACTCAATGAAGAGGCTTCAAGGTGAATCCAAGAAAGCTTTATTGAATGTTAAGCTCAGCACAGCAGCAAAGTCATTGCCAGACCTGACAATATAGCATCAGTTTCACTTTTAAGAACTTGCCGCAACTCCCTTTCCTGAGGCTCCCTTTCTTTCCCATGTACACCAAGCCATACCATGTAGCCAAGAGACCTTGGTTCCCATCAAACATCCTCCATCACCTGCACCCCTTGCCAACACACACCAGCCTCATTTCTATATGGCTACTGAGCAGCTAAGTAAGCTTTAGCATGGCAGAGAGGCCCAAACATACAGTATATGGGCCCTCTGACAGCTGCTCTGTTTCCTTTGAGAGATTACCATTAAGAACAGAGGGAGGGCCTACTGAATGAGTAGGCAGTGGAGGTGGCATTTATTCCTACCATGTCTTTAAGAATAGGGTTACATTATGACATGACATCATTTCCCCAATTCATTATTGCAGGAAATGGCAGCTTAATGGCCTACCAATTGCTGCTGCTCCCAATTACTTCAAGTGTTTGGAAAAATCTGTATTAAAAGAAAGAGCGTATGACTACCATTGCTTCATAAGCCATACCAACCCTGACAAGGTTTATGTTTTCGCATGATACCATATTTTTATTTATTTCATTTATATTCCACCTTTCTCCCAGAGTGGGACCCAAGGTGACTCCCAGGGACAATCAATTGAAAAACGTTTACAACAAATTTTTTAAAAAGCATTAAAATCACCACATTAAAAACAGAATACAATCATTTTTAAAACCTGTTTAAACCTACATTTATGATCATTACAACTACAACTCTCAGACACAAATCATAAAAAGAAGTACATTTTAACTACTTGTGCAAAGTGCATTTCCACAAATATATTTTTGCTTATTCTTTTCTGGGTGACAACAACATATCTTTGAGATCTAAAGCAAGTGGAATCTGCATGACCATTATGAGCAAGGCTCAGCAACCAGCCATTTTTACAACTACCACCCTAATTCACTTAATATCTGATATATATGTATGTATATGTGTATATATATATATATATATATATGTATATATATATATATATATATATATATATATGCATGCATTCTATATGGAACTACAGACTTGTTCTTTTAGAAACTGGAACCCATGGATTATGGCACACCCAGGGCTATCAACTGCCTTCCTTGCTATTCTTGTCATATTGTAATGATACCCATCATCCCCAACTGCAAAGCCCAGCATCTCCCACCTTGATTTTACTTTTAAATTGGCAATAGTTTGGTATCAATTTGGCTAACCAAGCCTTTCACAGGCTGATAAGAAACAAAGATGAACTCTGGGGCATCAGGAGTTAAGCACATGGTAAGCACATACCATGCCAGGAAAGAGGCCAAAGAAATTCCCCAAACATTCACATCTTGACACAAGCAACCAACATCTCTTTTGAAATGGAGAATGTTTTTCCTGCTTCTTGTCTGGAAAAGGTAGACATTAATCAATACAGTTGGGATTTTCATTGTTTTGCAAATCAGGATCCTTGGGCCACATATCAACAAGTCAAAGGAGGGTTGCTTGTTAATCACTAGATCCAAATACATCTCCATTTCCCAGTTCCTGGCTAGTCTGGAATTCCTTTGTTTATATTATTGGGAACCATCTGAAGACAAATGTTTATTTTATCCAGATTGTACTTTCAAAGGGGATTTTTCCTATAAAAACCCACCAAAATCTCAGTTTGTTGCTCAGATCCCCCCTTCCTCCCAAATATACATAACTCTGTCCTGTGACACACACACCCTCTGTAAACCCTTGCCTTCCTTCCAAATCCCACTAATGCCTCCCTGACCCATGGTCAGCTTCCACCTGACTCAAGCACTCCTTTATCCATTCCTATAATCTTAGCTCCCTTTTCTAAATTCCACCTGCCAACTTTGGGTGCAATTGTTTGCTGCTACTACTCAAGAGTAATTCTGCTTCTCATGAAGAGAACCTAGCTGCAGGATCAGGTGCAGTATTACTTTAAAACATCAGTCTAAACCCACTTTTAACTATTTCCTGCTTTACTGAGATAGTCTTGTTTGTGTGATTAAATGAATGTTTGTGGTATGAATGCCTTCTGTTCAGTTCAATAAAGTTCCATCAGTTATTTTCATCCTTGACTCCATGTTCCTTCCTGGCTCCACTGATATACAGAGGGCTAAAGATTCTGAACATTACACAACTTCTTGCATTGCCATTTGAGTTGCTATAATTCCCCAACATAGACCAATACATGTGTGTACCTTTTCCACGAACACAAGAGTTTCGTGTAACAAAATGTTGCTAAATAATTTATCTCCACCTTGACAGCCTGTGGATAAAAGTGTAAAAGAGGGAGGGCATTTCTCCTTCAGCCCTTAAAAAAGTTCAAAAAGGAACCCAAAGCAGCAGAATGGTACACTCAGTGGGTGTGGAATGCTGGCTGACAGTTGGAGGAATGAACCAGAAAACTGGGGTAAGAGAGCAATAGACTAAAGTACTATATTCTGAAAAAGATGGTCTCTGCTTGGTTGGAACCCTGAACAAGTGCACACGTGCATGCACACACACAAACAACTCCCCCCCCCCAGTTCCCACTTGTTATGCAGATTTATGACACTGGTCACTAGCATTATGCACAGAGTGAAGAGAAGAATAGTATGTTTTGACCTTGAAATCTGTTAAGATTTTCCATTGAAAATGTGGGTTAGAGCAGAAAGATAAATAAGCATGCCAGCACTGCAGTGTTCATTCTAGAAGTGAAATAAAATTTAAGACTTGCATTCTACCCCTGCCCTACAGTATGGACAGATCCCTCTATCCCTCCCTAAGATACTAGGAAATAGTAAAACAAAACCCTTCATATTGCAACTTCAGTAGTACATAAATATCTGTCTTACCATAGCTATTCACTTGGTTAGAAAAGAATCTGGGTTGTGATTTATTGCAATAAAAGTTAAAGGTTAATAAGCTCCACCATCTCTTTTCAAAGTATTTCTTTAAAGGGGATATGAGCATTACCAAGTTATGACAACTAAAAGTCTTTGTATTTTAGGAAGAAAGAGGGGAAGAAATGAACACAACTTGGCCTGGTTCATAGGAAGAAATATAGCAGTGTATGAAACAAGAGCTTAACACCATGCTAGTTAGGGCCACTTTAATCTCACCATGACATAACAGATGAAAGAAGCTTGTTTTGGTGTAAGCATTTTAGTTTTTTATTTTTAGGGAAAAAGTTGTTTTTGAAGCAGTTTGTATTGCCCAGGTTTTGTGCCTGCTCTTTTTTCCATAAGAAGGAAATTCCAGTATTTGGAGATTATTAGATGCAGTAAAAAAAGTACCTGAGGAGAACACCAGGACAATGTTCTGTGAATGGGACCCGCTTTCACATATTCTTGTGCTTGTTGCAGCACTGGAGCACAACACAACAAGTAAGATGTGTGAAAATGAGTCCTGTTCATGGGAAAGGAACATCATCCTGGCATTCACCTCAGGTATTTTTTACTGCATCTGATAATCTCTTTACTCAGAGAACACTTTACTCCTAGGAGATTTTCAGACACAATTTTCGGCAGTATAATATTCCAAAACAGCTCCATTGCTGCCATGCGGCAGGCAGGGGAACAGTTTTGGACGACGCTATTCCTCTGCCGAACCCCTCTGTGTCACTTCCATCACAGAATGGAGGAAACCGTGTCATATTTCATTCATGATTGTTGCCCGTGAGTGAAATACGACGCGGCTTCCTCCATTGTCTCACAGAAGTGACACGGAAGGGTTCAGCAGAGGAACGGTGTCATCCAAAATTGCTGCCGTGCCGTGCGGCAGCAACGGAACTGTTTTGGAATATATACTGCCGAAAATCGTGACTAAAAATCTCCCTAGTCTCCTGATATATTCCCAACTCTATCTTCACTTTTCTTTCTCATTCACTTTCTCTGCCTCTTCTCCCATTCTTACTGGGCCTCTCTCAGGCCAAATGCTTCAGACTCAGAGCCCTATCACACTACACTGTTATTCCACTATTATTCCACTTTAACTGCTATGGCTGTCTCCTGTGGAATTTTGGGATTTGTAGTTTAGTGAAGCCTAAGAGCTCTCTGGCTGAGAATGCTAAATGCCTCTCCCTAATCTGCAAATCCTAGTATTCCACATGAAGCAGTCAAAGCAGTTAAAGTGAAATGATAGTGCTCTAACAGTGTAATGTGATAGGGTCCTTAAAGTGAAAGGAATTCAACATTCAGTGTGGTACCCTTCCTTGCTTAGCTGCAGCCACTTAGGGGACCAGTTCAAATACGGCTGCTCTTGGAAAAGAAGATAAGGGGCTTGTCTATACTGGCCAAATACTTCAGCCCTGGCCCTGTTCCAGAGCCCTGTAGTCCAAATGACACAGGGCATTTACCCCATTCTGCAAACAGGCAGTCCAAATAACCCCTGTGGCAGATACAGGGCTGGAACAGGGCAAGCTGGGATAGGGTCCTTTAGTAGGATATAAGATAATAATCGGTTTACCCCATTTCCACTGGATCAGGCCCCATGTGTCTGAGGGAACCCATCCTAAAATGCTGTCCTCCTTGCCGCTGCCAGCTCCCTGGATCTTCCAGAAGCCAGGCTGGGGTCCTACAGCATGTTACCAAGGCTGGTCACATGCAGGAGGCCTGCAGTCACATGTTATGGGACCTCTACCTGGCCTCTGTTAGCAAACAAATGGTGGCAGCAGCAGCGGCAGCTTCAGTGATGGCCCAGTGTCCTGTTTGGACTTCGGCCCATTTTCTGCAGGTTAAGGGGGTGGAGGTACAGGTCACCTCCACAGCCAGGATATGCCGGCAGGGAACCGGTGCATCTTGGCTAGTGTAGATAAGCCCAAATTATATAAGGAAAGGTGGAAGGAACTGAAAAAAATTAGGTGGGAGAAGAGAAGATATGGGAGTGGGGTAACAGTACTTTTCAAATACCTAAAGTGCTGTGACACAGAAATGGATGCATGTTTGTTTTATGGTGTCGTGGAGGGCTGAACTAAATCTGTAGAGCCTCACTAAATCTATAGAGGAGAATAGGTTTCAGTTGGACATTAGAAACAATTTCAGAACTGTAAGAGCAGTTCAACTCTGCAACTAACTTCAGACAGGGACCTTTTTCTTTCTTTGAAGTCTTCAAGTAGAAGTGAGATAGCCATCTCTTAGGGATGCTCTAGCTCTGGATATCCTTCAGTGAATAGGGGATTGGAATATGAGGTTTATTTTTTTTAAAAAAATCACAACTCTATGATGTTATTATACCTTCGTCTAACACTTTGCCTGGGGAGAGTGCACACCCATTGCTAAACATAGGAAACCAAAAGGTAGATGCCTCAGGGAAACCACCTCATATTTATTAATTAAAATATTTATTATACCCCACCCTTTATCCAAAGATCTCAGGGTGGCTTACAATTTAAAACCACAAATAACTGTAAAATTATAAAAAGATTAAAAATATATTAACTAGTTTCTCATATAAAGCTGAGATTAGGGTCAAGAATGGTATTATTCCTTTTCTTAATCAACACACACTCTTTGGATTCTCTCACACTTTACTATCAACCAAACACACTGACTTCATGCCTGAGTGGCTTCAGAAATACTGTCTTCAATATTGGGTCAAATTAGCAGCTTACATTATGTCAACAGTACAATGAGCTGTTACATGCATCAAAAGACAAAAATATCAAAGAGGCCACTGGTGTATCCTTCCAGTGCATGGTGCCAGTGTTAGGAATGCTGGCAACAAGCTAGCAGGTGTTACCTAACCTGATAGGCCCCATCTTGGAATATCAAATAATTGGCAATATTTAATAACTAGCTATACCTGGCATAAAATACACCATTATTTATATATAAAATGCTTCAATATGCTTCCATTCCCACTCTGCTGATTGGCCACTTAGGAAACATGTCAAGGGTATGATCATTTGACGCATTAATATATAACATTTCAAATCAACTATAATGGCTAGTTTCATATTGAGAGCCCCACTGTCACCGCCATGCAACCGCATGTGCAGACACATACACACACACAACACATGCATCAGGACACAAGAGCCCTTCCACTGCCATGGAACTATGCATATACACACAGCACATGTCAGGATGTAAGAACCATTCCGCTGCCACCATACAACTGCACATGCACACACACACCCATCCCAGCCTACAGACACCCCACACACAGTACACTCCCCATACTACACACACACCCCACACCACACACATACACACTCCATGCTACATACACAACCACATGTGTCAGGACATGCATTCCCCTCCACCACCATGCTTAGAAAGGACATGAAGCTTTCTACATATTTCCTGCCCCAGTGTGCTAGTTGGCTGCCCAATGGGAAGCTTTGATTGGTTGGGAAGTTTCTAATACTGTCAGGGTCTGGGGTGTGGGCAGCAGATTCTAGGAGCAGAGATGGCAGGGCCAGATCAGGAACAGAAGACACAGAGTCCAAAGTCCAGGCAGAGTCAAATATAAGCAAAAGTCCAAAAACAGCCCAAGGTCAGAGCACATACCAGATATCTAGGGCCCAGGGCCCAAGAGCAAGGAGCAGCTACAGACCACACAGAAGGCCCAAGGCCCAGCTACAGACAGCACAAGAGGCCCGAGGCCCCATGCCAAAATCAAGCCCCCACCCCAAAAAGCAGCAGCTACAGACAGCACAGAAGACCATGTTGTGGTAGCCAAGACTGCGGGCAGAATGCTACTCTTAAATAGCAGTTCCCCTGCTACAGGTGTGCTGCATGATTGCTGCCAGCTGCATCTGAAAGCTTGGCCCTGGTTCTTCCAAGTCTCCCACAGCCAGGGCCTTACTCTACAAAGAGGCTGTGCCTGCTGCTGCAGCCAGTTGCATAGTCCTACAAGGAGAGGCAGATCCTGGCATCTAAGCAGCCAGTGAGCACACTGAAAATGACAACATACCCAAGAGAATTATATATAGAGATTTGGCTCAATGTGGCTAGCAGGTAAACCAGGAATCCCAAAATACCAAAGTTGGAGTCATGTATGACCAAAGGAGAGGTGTTTAGAAATTCCCCAAACAAATACTCAGGTCAGAGCTTAACACCTGGAGGTGAATCATTCATTAACCAACTCAATGATAGCAGAGTCCTTGATGATTGAAAACAGGTCCTTCCTTCCCTTGTCCCCTTCCAAAAAAGACTCTGCTTACTTCTGTTCAGTTCCAAATACAGCACCCATTAACTATTGTTAACTCTTCCAGAGCACCCATTGCCTAGTCCTGGGAACCTCTGAGAAATATTGTATTCCACTCAAAATCCTATCCCTTCAGGGGAATTATTCCATATAAATATCACTCCAAAACACCACCCAAGTGTGCACAGTTCCACTTCCTCTTGACCACACATCAGACTATGTAGTCATCCTATCTTCTGGACCCCCTCACTGTTGGTGTACTTCACGAGTACAGATCTGCATGATGGGTATTCAGCAGTTCACCTATCTGGGAAGCATCATATCCTCAGATGCTAAGATTGACAAAGAGATCGATCACAGATTAGCAAAGGCACATAGCGCATTTGGAAGACTTTACAAAAGAGTCTGGAGTAATAAACACTTGAGGCAAAACACAAAAATCAGTGTGTATAGAGCCATTGTACTGTCTATTCTCCTTTATGGGTCTGAAACATGGGTCACCTATCGCCAACACTTACGACTCCTCGAATGCTTTCATCAGCACTGTATACGCACAATCCTAAATATACACTGGACTGACTATGTGATGAATGTTGCTGTCCTTGATCAAGCAGGGATCACCAGCATTGAGGCCATGATATTGAGAATACAGCTGCACTGGGCAGGGCACATTTCTAGAATAGAGGACCATCGCCTCCCCAAAATAGTACTCTACAATGAACTCACCACGGGTCAGCATAAGAGGGGCACTCTAAAAAAGTGATACATGGACTCCCTGAAACAACATCTCAGGCTCGGCCAAATTGATCACCAACAATGGTCCGCCCTGGCCTCACATCGGGAAGCATGGAGACGCACTATCCACAAATGTTGCAGCCTTATTTGAGAACTCATGCTGAACAAGTCTTGAAGAGAAATGACCACAGAAAGAATCACAACCCAGAAACACCACCCAAGGAGACCTTCTGCTGTGCTTTCTGCAACCAGACTTGTTTATCTCAGATTGGCCTTTTTAGTCATCAGTGTGCTTGCAGAAAGCAGGGGATGAGTCCTTCCTGAATCTTTGTTTGTGAAGAAAAGCCAGAAAGAGATAGTATAGCTCAAAAGCCCCTTCTCTATTCCGCTGTTTAAATACTTCCTACTATCTTCAATAGTCTTGTGTGAGTGGCTGAAGCCTGAGTGTTTGCATGAATGCTGCTGATATTAATTTCCAATAAAGATCATTTAATTTTATCTTTTGGTTTAGGAGATTATCACATGAGTTTAATTATCTGGGACAGGGATGCCACAGGATCAAGAAAGGGCTTCCTTTTCAGATGACATTGTCCATGTCCTGTTCTGCCCCCATGCTGCTTCTGTTCTGTTCCATTTTTTTATTGATGGGAAAACTGTCAATAGATTGCCTGTTCCATTTCAGTGATAGAATCACAGGGGAGTGAAAAGGCAACCCGTTTTTGTGGCGCAATCTGGGAGGTCTGTGCCAAACACTTCCGGGTACAATTGGGACATCCAGGTAAGTGATAGCCATTTTTGTACCCTCCCTTGTTTACTTGGCTTGGTTTTTTAAGGGTGTTTAGGTGCTTTGTTTAATTTGTTGACATTTGGTTGTATTTTTATTTTTAATTTTCCCGTGCAATGCCGGCCTCCTTGTAAGGTCTGTGCAGAACACCTCCGGTGGTGATCGGGACATCCAGGTAAGTGACAGCCTTTTTTGTACCCTCCCCTGATTCCTTTTTTCAAAGTGTATTTAGGTGCTTGGTTTAACTTTTAGATTTTTATTTTTAGTTTTGTTTTTCCTGCACGATTGTTCTCTCGTGAGAATGGCTGGGATTTGGTCTCCAGGAAGTGAATGGAGCTCCATTCATGCCAGGTCTGCCAGAGGGGAGGGGAGGACTTTTTAATCCAGAAAAAGGTAGGTGTCTGAAAAAAAAATTAAATCATGACAGGGACAGGGTGGGGCGGGAATTAGAAGGTGGGACAGGGACGCTATATTTCTCCCTGTCTGATAATCTCCTTAGAATCTTCTCCATTACTACTGGTATACATAGGTTAAATGATCCCACTGTTGCCCAGCCTCTCATTGCTATATTTGAGCTAATTGAACATAATAATTTTGGACACTCATGGGATCCTCATGGTCCCCACACAATTTGGGTAACACAGGAAAATCTGAAAGCATCAGGGTTTGGTATTAGTAAGTCAGTACCCCTTTCAGCTAAACAAACCAATGCAATTCTAGGCTTCATCAATAGGAGTATAGTGTTTAGATCAAGGGAAGTAATAGTGCCACTTTATTCTTCTTTGCTCAGACCTCACCTGGAATACTATGCCCAGTTCTGGGCACCAAAATTCAGGAAGGATATTGACAAGCTGGAATGTGTCCAGAGGAGGGCAACCAAAATGGTGGGAGGTCTGGAAGCCATGCCCTGTGAGGTGTGGCTTAGGGAGGTGGGTATGTTTAGCCAGAAACAGAGAAAATTTCAAGGTGATATGATAGCCATGTTTAAATATTTGAAGGGATGCCGTACTGAGGATGGAGCAATCTTGTTTTCTGCTGCTCCAGAGACAAGGGTATGGTGCAATGGACTCAAACTACAGGAAAAGAGATTCTACCTAAACTTTAGAAGGATCTTCCTGACAGTAAGAGCTGTTTGGCTGTGGAATGCACTGCCTCGTAGTGTGGTGGAGTCTCCCTCTTTGGAGGTTTTTAAACAGAGGCTGGAAGGCCACCTGTCAGGTGTACTTCGATTGAATATTCCTGCATGGCAGGGGGTTGGACTAGATGGCCCTTGTGGTCTCTTCCAACTCTATGATTCTATGATTCAATGAAGAAGATAGTCTCAAACACCCAGAATGGAGGTTGCTTGTAGGCACTGTAGGGTTGCCAGCTGTTGATCACTCTCTCTGCGTGTGTGTATGTGCCTTCAAGTCTCCTATTGATTTATGACAACCCCATGAATTTTCTTTTTTTTTTTTTAAGGCAAGAAATACTCAAAGGTGGTTTTGCCAGTTCCTTACACTGAAATATAGTCTACAGCACCTGGTATTCGCTGGTGGCCTCCCATCCAAGTACTAACCAGGGCTGACTTTGTTTAGCTTCCAAGATCAGATGGAATCTGGTGCTTTTAGGGTATTTTGGTAAAACTCTATCTTTTATTGTGATGAGTTGTCACAAACTTTTTTCTACAAGTCTCAGCATTCAGAACTAAACTTAAAATTGAGAGGAATAAATTGCCACTTGATTGAATCATACAGATATTTGCACTCAAACATGCTTGAGACAAATATTTTCATCTGCATTGGTTTGCATTTTTCACCTCCTTTACTCTGTGACAAATTGGAAATGAAGGCAAGTAGAGTCTTGTGGACCTACTTTCAAATTTTGGGTAGGCAGCTACTCTGTCACTGAAAAATAAGTGCTGGTGCTTCTTTGTCTATACCTAGCCTGAGAATGGCCTAGGGTAATGAGAAAATGCATATTCCTTAGTCTGTGTTGAATATTTTCCTAGTTTTGCTCAATATGTAATTGTGTGTTTTGTTTTTTAATGACAGTGTCTGCTCCAGACTATCCAACATATTCTGAAATTACTTCCTTTTATTGTCATCACAGTCAGAGACAGGGGACTGGAATACCAAAGACATCAGAACTGTATGCCACCCTCATACACTCTGAAATTCCTTTCTCTAGATGATAAACAATAAACTCCTTGCTGTGTGTGCAGAAAACTGGACTACTAGTGAATTAAAAGTTGTCCTCTCCTGCTTCTCAGAATTAGAAACACTTATATAAGCCATGGTGCTTAAATAATCAGTCGTTTAGAATTGGCTTATGGAAGACAGGTGAAAATAAGTGAGCCTGTGGGGCCAAAGGCCTGTTAGAAATGAAGACCACTCCTTCAGTTATTATCAGGGGTATAATACTGACAGGAACAGATATTCAGTTAAGCACAAGCAACCTTGCAAGCCATCAAACCCACCACCAAGGCTAAGCTGGAACTCCTCATAAAAGTCTGTCTGGTCTTTTAAAAAGGTTTCCTAATATAAATCAACAGGCAGTAGGAATGTTGTTAAGGACAAGCACAAAAGGTGGGATTTAGGTAGTAAAACAATAAGTACTAAAAAGGCCAATCCGTGGACTTAACTCTGCAATATGTCTTATAGTCAACACTTTGATATGTGTGCGTGTATATATGTACACAGAGAGGGGGGGGAGGCAGAGTGAAGGAGGGAGGGAAGAAAGGAACCAGTCAAATCACAGTAGGTATAAACACCACCTGGCTGCAGGTATAACATATTTGGCTTTAGCTAAAGACATGGTACAAGATGCAGATAATGTGAACTTCCTTAACATTTTTGAGCAAATATATTATAATGATGAAAGATATCACAGGGACGTAATAGCAAAATGATACAAAGGGCTTGTAACAGGAAAATTTGGCAGGCTGATGAATATTTCTTCAGCATGGGAGGCTAATATTGGATCACCCATAACCAAGGAGGAATAGACACAAGCCCTTACACCTCCTGTCCTGAAATACTTCTCAGTATTGACAAGAGAAAATACATTAAAATTGCTTCACAGGTGGCATTATACACCAGCAAAAATGCATAAAATAAACCACAGTATTTCCCCTTGCTGCTGGAAGAAATGTGAACAAAAAGAACCTTATGTTCACTTTTGGCTAGAATGTCCATCAATTCAGAAATTCAAGGGAAATGTAATTATAACAATAATGAAAATTATAAATCAAAATATAATATTTTGTGGGAAATTACTGCCATTGTCAATATTTATTAGAGCAAACAAAAAGCTACACCATAAAAAATGAATCATATTTTTGATATATGCAATTGAGTTCATCTTGCAATTTAAAAAAGTAAGCACAATCTAGAGCTCAAAACTCATGGGCATTCATTTTTCTGGCACATTTATATCCCACCATTGGTATTTTTAAAAGAAGCATGTGGAGAATGTCCCTTTGAAGTAAGCTAGATTGAGAGAACCAATGTTTTTGCCAAAATGTCACCCACGATATTGATGACAGAGAGGACTTGAAAGCTCCATTCATCTACACCAGACACAAGCAGACTTTAGGACTATGGGATCTGCTGGGCTTTTCAATTAGAATCTTGGGAACATGAATCCAGAACCAAATCCTGGCAGGGAAGTGATGGAAAATGGAGGATCAAAAGGTGGAACCAGTTACCTGTTCCTCTCTAGAGCAATTTGTTGGGTCCCTGAAGGCTTATGCAGTCTAAGGTGAATGAAAATGGGGAACAGTTCTATCAGGGGCTGTCCAGAGTTTAATATAAAGAGTATCCAATGTAGCAGTATTCAGGGAGCCAAGGAAAGTGCTGGAAAGGTCTAGAAGCAGTATGGAGATTTCTTTCTAGCAGCCTTTCATGCTTAGAATTGAGACATGTAAGCCTGAGGTGCCAGAGTTCCACTCCTAAGCAATATCACACTGGTTCTTTGGCTTTGTAGGGCATACCAAACACCTTGAGTGTGCTTCTTGAATCATATTGGAAGTTTTGACTGAAAACCCAGAGCTCGTTGACATGGGCCTGGTCTATAGGAGCTTTTTGCTCATGGTGTCAGCATAAATATATCTCATCCGACCAAGAGATCAACACAATTAAATTTTAATAAATCACATTGCAACACCCCCCTTAATAATGTGAAGAGTAGCTGAAAATGAGCACAAAATGAGAAGTTAATGCAAAACAATATGGAGGGAAATAGACATAGTTACAGATGATAAAAACAAATGCAATCATATTTTTACAGTCTAAAAATTCTTTAGCCACTGGGAGAATTAGTAGGATCTGTTCCATGCCTTGAATGAGATTCTGGAGTTCTGCCTCCAGGTAGGGGTGACATAATGGTGGCAATGTAGCTTCCATGTCAGTACGGCAGTGAATCCACTCTAGGAGTCAGCCTGGATATTAACAGACCTATCCAAAGTGCTGAACCCTGGTGGCTTAGGTGGCACCTCAGGTGGCTCCTTTAAAATTTAAACAAAAAGCCAGTGTGGATTCATTACCCCACTGGTATAGGAGCCACCAGATACTGCTATGGACAAGAGAAAATGTTGTTTGAGTTCAGTTATGATCAACATTCACCAACATCCACAAAATGCAAAAGTGGGAGAAATCAAAACTGATAGACTTGCCCATCCCTCAGAAACAGATGAGGTGAATGTGATAACGTGATAAAGTGGAAATCCAAGGAAATTCCAACTTATATAGATTGGATAGGAAAAATAATAGAATTGGCTAAACTGGATAAATTAACCAATTTAGTGAGAAGACTATCACATACTTACTTGAAAATCTGGAAACCATTTATAGACTATATTAAACAGATAGGATGGGACACCAGTACAATAAGGTTTGATAGTTAAATATAGATATCCTCTTATTTGTTAACACATATATATGTATATATCCAATATGATATGATACAAAGCTACACTAAAGTAGGTTAATAATATACAAGAGTGGTGAACATAATACTTCTAATTAGAAAACAGTTAGAGAATATATGGAAGGTTTTTTAAAAAAAATGTTAAGGGGGAGGGTAAACAGGGTTTAGGGGGTATTATTGTTTGGATGTTATTCTTTGCTTTTTTCTATTTTGTTTGCTATTTTTGTTGGTTTTTTCTCTTGTTTTTGTGTTGTTTGTATATATGTTTATTTGTGTGTTTAAATATTTGAATAAAAACTGTTTTAAATGGAAGAACCAATTGAGAATTTCATTCCATTTTGGTCAGAATTTACCAAAATTTAAAAACTTTGAAAGTGGGAAACATGTCCATTCTCTACTGCTAGGATATTTGTAATACTAAATAGGTGGCAAAATTATGGTTAAACAGCTGGTTTAAGAATTCTCCAGAGTAGAGCCAGGTTCCAGTCACCAAAGGCCTCTGTGATATCTGTAGTCAGGGTAATTTAGATTTCTGCAAAACCTTATGGTTCCCTTTTAGTGTTGGCTACCATATGACTTTAGTGCTATTGAGAGTGGTGGTCTGTGACCCAGTGCCACCTGGGGAGGAAGTTTCCAGGAAAGAAATAAACAACTGTAACAAATGGGCACAAATATGGTACCTGTCTCTGGCACATTGTGGGGAGAAATTGCCAGCCGCCCACATCAGATCGTTTGAGATGCAGTGGTGTAATTTATCCAGACTTTTAGGCTCTCCGCCAACATTTAAAAACAAATACACCCTAGCACAAGTTTGTATAATTTCCCACCCCAAGACAATAGGGTGCTATGGTGCAATCTTTGTTCTCTAAAGTTGTCTAAGAAGGCAAATAAAGACACATGATTTTAGCTGATTTTCTCCCTCCTCACTGGATATATAATACTGTCAACTATCCAAAAGAATGGTGGTCAGCCTTGCTTCTGTGTCTTTAACTGGAGTTTGATCCACAAAAATTGGCTAATGACATTTTCATAACATTATCTCCTGCCGAGGCCTGTAGAATAATCTGTCCTAAAAGATAAAGCTGAGGAAGCAAGCTTTCAGAATTGCAAGTGTCCATACTGAACTTAAAACAACAACAATGGCACCCTGGAGAAAAGAAGCAACCTGTCTGGTGTAAAGCATGGAAGAATCTGACAGAGTTGATACAAAATCAGGGCAGAAAATGGTGGGTCAAAGATAAGACCTGGAAGTCCTTCAAAACCCCCATAAGCGCATTTATCTCTTCCAAGGGATCACCTAGAGTTATCACTAAATCATCAGCATACGCTGTTACTTTATAGTTGAACTTTCCAATTTTGACTCCGTTTATTTTTGTTTCTTCTCTTATCCTTCTACATAATCCCTCAATTATCATCAGAAATATAAGTGGGGATAGAGGGCATCCTTGCCTTGTCCCCTTCTGAATCTGAAGGGCCTCTGTGCTTTCTCTGTTAATTATTATTTTTGCCGATTGATTCTTATAAATAATTTTCATCCAATTCATAAATCTCTCCCCTACACCTATTTCTTCTAGGATTTTAAACATAGTTCGCCACTTGACACTATCGAAGGCCTTTTCCAAATTGAGAAAGATTAGAGCAAGTTTTTTATCATTATGTTTCTCATAATATTCTATCATATTCAAAACGAGCCGTACGTTATCTTTCAGATACCTCCCTGGGAGAAATCCCCTTTGATCTTGGTGTACCCAACCTGAGAGTAAATCCTTTTCAGTCTATTTGCTAATATCGAAGTGAATATTTTGTAGTCAACATTCAATAGTGAAATCGGTCTGTAATTCTTAGGCTCACATGGATCTCAGTTTTCTTTATGTATGAGTGTAATATTTGCTACCTTCCATGAATGTGGAGACACTTCTTTTGTTATTTCGTTTAATGTTTTCTTAAGTGGTAATGCTAATTGGTCTTCCAACACCTGGTAATATTTCGCTGAGAATCCATCTGGCCCTGGAGCTTTATTTGGTTTCAAATTCCTTATTGCTTCCGTTATTTCCATCATTGAAATAGGTTGGTTTAATCCGGCTCTTTGCTCATCTGTGAACTTCTTCCAATTGAATTTCTCAAACAGTTCTTGAGTTTCCTCCTCTGCTATTTCCTTCTCTTTATATAGCCCTTCAAAAAAAATTCTAAAGGTATCTTTAATTTTCTTTTGCTCTGTATGTATCTGTCCATTTAATCTAACCTTAGCAATAACATTTCTTTCCCTCATCTTTCTAAGCCTAAGAGCTAACCATCTTCCCAATTTATTTGAGTGCTCAAAGTAAGCTTATTTCGTGAATTTCAATTTCCTTTGAATTTCCTCCACCATTTCCGTTGATATTTGACTTTGGAGTATTTGTATCTCTACCTTCACTTCTTTTTTGTTGGGGTTTTCTTCCAATTCCTTTTCCTTTTTTCTTATTTCCTCGTTGAGTTTCGTTAGTCTTTCAGATTTCCTTTAATTTAATAAGGATAAAACAGTAATCATTACAAAAAATATGATGGAGAAGGAAAAAAAAAGATTTGGAAGAAAAATCAGAATTCCAAATAGTTAAAAAAGCAAAATATTTGGGTATTAACATAACAAATAAAAATTCGGATCTCTTCCAAAATAATTATAAGAAAATATGGGCGGAAATAAGTAAAGACTTGAAGAACTGGCAAAATCTGAGACTTTCTTTTTTAGGCCGTATATCGGCAATAAAAATGAATATTTTACCTAAACTCCTATTTTTATTCCAAATGCTCCCGATTATTCGCAATGAGGTAGACTTGAAAAAATGGCAAGGAGATATATCGAAATTTATTTGGTCGGGAAGGAAACCACAAGTTAAAATGAAAACTCTCCAGGATGTGAAGGAACGCGGAGGTTTGGGGGTACCCAATTTGAGACTTTACTACGAAGCAAGCTGTCTGACATGGATAAAGGAGTGGACTACTTTGGAAGATGAAAGACTGCTGAAAATTGAGGGAGAAGGAAATAGATTTGGATTTCATGCTTATCTTTTCTATGGTAAAGATAAAATCAATAATGATTTTAATAATCATTTTATTAGAGGTACACTATTAAGAGTCTGGAAAAAATATAAAGTTAGGCTGTGTCCAAATATACCGATATGGGCATCTCCCCATGAAGCTTTTTTTTTTTAGCAAAGAAGGCATCCCATTGAAAAAATGGATTACATATGGAGAGATGATAGTAAGAAAAGATAGTAAACATCGTATAAAAACACAAGAGGAATTGGGAGCAGATGGAATTGAATGTCATTGGTACCTATATAGACAGATAAAGGAAAGATATAACATGGATAAGAAATTGGAGGGTATTGAACAAATCGATATGGGACATTACCCAATTAGGAAATTACCCAATTGGGAAATAAAAATTACCCAATTAGGAAATTACCCAATTAGGAAATAAAAACATGATTACAAGACTGTACAAAACTTTACTGGAATGGGAGACAGAAGACAATACCATCAAAGAGGCAATGATAAAATGGGCCCAAAATATAGGTCACCAAATTGAGCTAAGACAATGGGAAAAACTGTGGACGGATAGGACGAAATATACCTTAAGTCAAAATGTCAGGGAAAACGTCTATAAGATGTACCTGAGGTGGCATCATTCACCCACAGATTAAATGTACAAGAGTATGAAAAGCAAATGTTGGAAGTGCGATCTACCATCTTTGGTGGACTTGCGATGAAGCCAGGAACTATTGGAAAAGAATACAAAAAATAATAAGAGAAATACTAAACGTCAATATCCCACTTAAACCAGAATGTTACCTTTTAGGGATGATAAATGGAGTTATAGAAAGGGAACATGGTAAAATGCAATTCTATATGTTGACGGCTGCGCAAATTGAATATGCAAGATTATGGAAGTCCAAACAAACGCCAACTATTGAAGAATGGATAATGAAAACACGAGAAATGGTAGAATCAGATAGATTAATGGTATTGTTGAAGGGTAAATCCTTGGGTACACATTATGAAGACTGGAAAGCCTTCTCCAATTTTCTAAAGGATAAATGGGGAGATCTGGCAGCAATTAATGTATAAATAAAATCCAATCTACATTTTCTTTATATTTCTTCGCAACAAGGGAGGGGAGAAAAAAAGGAGCAATGGAGAGACTATGCGGGATAAATAGAATTTATTATTTATCAGTAAGCAATGGTAGTAGATAAAAACAATAATATGTGGGATAACACCAATTCTACTTATCTCCCAGAAGTTTTGGTATAATATACAATGTAACAGATTTAAAGTAGTATGAATATGTGCAACACAGAAGGAAAAATATACAGACTTAGTAAAGGTAGCAGTTAATCTTAAGAGTCAAGAAGGAATGGGGAAATTTTAGAGAGACGGAACTAGTTTCGGATAGGAAGTCGTCTTTTTTTTCCTTCTTTCTTTTCTTTTTTCCTTTTTTGGGGAGCAGGGTGGGGGTTTCAGGTTTTTTTGTTTTTTGTTTCTGTCTATGTTTTGATCTGGTTTTCTCCTTTTCTTTTCTTTTTCTTTTTCTTTTTTTAATTATTGTTAATGATATAATATTAACAGAAAAGAATGGCGAAAGCCAACAGGGTATATAAAAAGGGGGAGGTGCGCACATACACACAAACACAGACATATATATATATATATATATATGTATATAAACACAAATATATACATTTCTGATACAAGTATTGTATCAGAATAGTTCTGATCAACTATTGTTTATAAGTATAGGCATCTGTTATATTAATTTTATTGAGCTGAAGATAATGGCTGTCACTGAACCCACGATACAGGACTTATGTTTCTATTTCCAGTTAATTTATTATGAGATGTCTAATAAAAATTTCTTGTGGAAAAAAAAAGATCTGGAAGAATTGATGTTCATTGTCTTTCAGATGTCAGTCCTGGTTCAATACCTTTAACAAGGGAGCATTGTTGTCCACCCACACCCTCCCCCCAGCAGAAATGAGATCTTGGAAATGAATGCATTATTACGGCAGCAGTGGTATTCAGAATGACCTCATGTTCAAATCTGCCAACAATATAATGGACAATGAGCAACAGTTGGGTGATTTTCTGCTGTTACTCTAGAACGTCCATCTCAGAAGGGAGCAAAGCACAGCTCTAGAGCTACATGCAACACTCAAAGATGATTTTGTAGCACCTGACTCCTCAAAACTGCTCATCCCACACATAATTCTACCAAAAATAAGTGAATTGACACTCTTGGATGCTTACCCCCCCCCCCCCCCCGTATTGTTTAACATGAGAAGGTGAAAACAAAAATGGGCTTCTAGTCAGTTTTTTGGTTGGTGGTAGTTTTGTTTCCATTTTTGTTTTTATAATTTTGTGGTTTTGGGTGTCCATGTGGATCCTGGTGGTTTCCACAGATTTGGACCCCAGAGGGTTCCACAGTTGCCTACTCCAGATGTACTAAGTACTGTTCTCCTGAACAGTTACTCTGCTTTTATGATAATGGAGAAATAACCTGATGACAAAGAATTAAAGAAATAATAATTATTATTAATGATGAAGTGACAGGTATCATTTCAGGTCTGTGAACTTCAGAAAATATTTTTAAAATACCCTTATCTCTAAATAGCATGCACTTGAAAGCCTCCTAAGATAAGACAAGTGTTCTCTCCACAGCAAATTAAGAATCTTCAGCAGCTACTGAAAGGAGACATGGTTTTAAAATACATGCAATAATTAATTTTAGTAAGTATAAAATGAACATTGCTTACCCTCCAATTTTGAATTTGACAGAGACTGTCCTGGTTAATCCCCTGTCATCCCACTTTTTCAGTTGCTTTTAAGATGTCCCAGTTTCTCTCTCCTCCTTCTTTCTCCCTTTGTCATTACTTACTTCAATGACTGCAAACTGAGTTCAAAGTGCAAAAGTAGTAATGGGGAGAGGAGAGGAGAGGAGAGGAGAGGAGAGGAGAGGAGAGGGTAAAATCCTCCCTTTCCCAGTAGGCTCAATGAAAAGCAAACTGCTGTAGCCTCTCCAAACTAGTGTGTTCTTCCTCATTAACAACCTTTGCCATTTTAACCACTCTCAGGTGTTGTTTGGCCACACATGTCCCAGTTTTCACCTGCGAAATGTTGGAGGGTATGTCCTTATCACTCCCGCGTCTATTTTCATTTAAACTAGAGCTCCAGACCACTGCAACAGTAAAACAAAAAGCAAAACAAAAAGCAAAACAAAAGATCTAAGCAATGCCTACACTGCTGTCTTGTAAATAGCAGGTAAAGAATCCCCACTCCAATTTTTCCAGTAGTTTAATAGAATGATCTCCGAACAGATTGGATGTTATGCTCTTTTTATCTGCAGCTTTTAATATTGTGTTGATTTACAGTTTTTTTTTAATGATATTGATTCTTTTGTGTGGATTTTGTATGAGTTGCCCTGGAAAAAAATGTTATTTGAATGGTAGACTCTAAATTCACAAATATGTTACTGGGCAGGACACTGTTTTCCTGATCAGACTACCCATGCAGAACTGCTTTGTGGAGGGCCTTTCAGTAAATGGTGCAGTGCTCTATATATCCTTCCACGTAATGTCTCCCACTCATTTATTGAAAAAAAAATACTGCAAGTGTTCTAATAGGGAATTATTTCTCCTCTCTCCTCCTTGTCCTCTCTTAAACCAGCCTTTCCCCACATACTGAGAATTAGAGCCTTACCGCACTCCAAAGAAAAGTAGCAAAGCAGCAGGAACTTTCCATCTTCCCTGATGCCTTACCTCATGACACCAATGTTCTTTTGTTCCAGTCCCTTAGGGGATTGAGGTAAAACCACATCTTTTTGCTAACCAGAAAAATAGGTTTGCAAAAAAGTCACTGATTTGCCTCGTTCCTCTGTCGGACTGTAACAAAAGAATGCTGGAAGAACACTGATACCATGCAGTAAGGCAGTAGGAAAGATGGAACCTTCCTGCTGCTTTGCCACTTTTCTTCAGAGTGTGGTAAGCCCCTTAGGGGCCTTTCCATACCACACAATTATAGCACTACAATTCCACTTTAACTGCCATGACAATATCCAATGGAATCCTGGGGCTTGCAATTTAGGGAGGAGTATTTCACACGCTCAGCCAGAGAACTCTAGTGTCTCTTGAAACTGCAAACCCTAGAATTCCATAGGATGCAACCATGACAGCTAAAGTGGAAAGATCTCATCATAATACTACAGTTATACATGGTCCCACATTATCAGCATCCTATAAAGCAGTGGGCATCCTGTGGCCTTTCAGACAGTGGCAACTGATGCCTCCCATGTCATGTAGGTGATAAAAAGAGTTATGAAAAGTGTTGAATTTATCCACAAAATAGAGTTTAGCATGTTGGATATCACCTTTAAAGTTCAGACTTAAAACCAGAGCAGATTCACCCCTCCCTCCCCCTGACAAAGAAGCCCCAATCTGCAACAGTTTGCAGATGTTGTTGGACTGTGACTCCCACCATTCCACATAACTGGCTATGTTGGTTAGGGCTGATGAGATCTCTCTATTCTCAAAGAAAAGTGTCCATTCCTGGTATAAAATACCTTCTTCAGGCTTTCACTGCTACTCTTTCTTACCTCCCAGATCTTTTGCCCAATCTGCTGTGATGTCATTGTACTGCTGGTGTTAGGAAGTCGTGACTTCTCCAGCTGTCTGTTGTTTTAACTAGCATACAATTGTTTAAAGGGACTTTAAGAAGTTAGAAGCTGACCTTCAAGCTGTTTTCATTAACTCTTGTTAAATCAAATTACTTCTTCCTTCTCTGGGCACAGACTTTGGAATGACATCTTACTGATGCAGAATGATTGAGAGGCCTCAGAACCTGCTGACAAGGCTGGCCCTGGAAAGTTTGTCCATACCTGAGGCAAAATGGTAGCAAGTCACCATGACCACCTCACTTATACTCATCCTGTCAAATGGCTAATTGGCCACTGAGGGAAGCAAGGATAGCACCTCGAAGACAATTTATTCCATGCAGAGTTTTTACCAAACAGTTGCTCCATAAGGTGGCATGATCTTGGACAAAACAGTAGTACTTTAGAACAATTTACTCTAGGAAAGTAAATATACATGACTCCATCTTAGAGGTTCTTTCCAATCTTTCCCCTTATTCAGGAATAGGAATTGTGCAGTCCTCTAGAAGCTGTTGAACTGCAACTCCCAGTATTGGCCGGCTATGCTGGCTAGAGCTGTTGGGAGTTGCAGCCCAAGAGGGTTGTTCAAGTTTTCACCAACAACCTAACACATTGACTGAAAGAAGGTAACCCTGGAGCTAACCTTCAGGGTATGGTATTTTGGACAAAATGCATCCAAGCTTTGCTCCCTCTTAATTATGCCTAGATCCAATGTCTGTGAGAAAGGGACTTCAGATCACCCATGATCAAGCAGCCTTACCCATAGATCAAATGCACCCAGATCAAATGGCATGCACTGATCAAATAGTGCAATGATTAAACAATCTAATGCTTATTGTATGGGATGATGAAGAGAGACTTGCACTGTTACTTCTATACATGACAGACATGCACAACTTTCCTGTACAACCTCCTCCTTTGTTCATTGCAAAATTGGTTCTATGCTGTTTTACTGAACTGCTTCCCACACTTTATTATCTTGTAGATGTCATATTGTTTTATTAATTGTATTTATGAATACATAAATGCATTTTTCTTCTTTTGCAAAGAAATTCTGTCTGCCATGTCAGCTACACAGAGAGATAAATATTCTCAAAATGAATAAATTAAAATACATTATGATTTCACGCCACTACGTGAATCAGGTAATAACTGCATATTTGGTTGCTTGCAGTGACCTTACAATGTCTATAGCTTTTTTTCTCTTAGACTTTTATCTCAGAAATCCGTTTCTTCTAAGCACTTCAATCCTAACCTATTCCACATGTGACAGAGACATGTTGGAACTCAGATCTTCTTGATGCCTGATCTAACAAATATAGGAACAGGCTTTAATAATGTTCCTGACTTCCAGAGTCCAGAATAAGGTACAACCATGGTTTTTGTTCCACTTTCATGGTACAAAGTTCTTTCCATGCTCTGTTTTCAATTCAGTCGGTTACCCATCAAACAACTAACTTTGGCCTTGATCCTGTTGAGGCACAATGCTTGCAGAGCCCCTGGATTCACAAGTGGTTGTATATTCTCTGTGCTGGGGATGGAAACAGTATTTGAAAATATTTGGAAAAATGGTTAAACACATACACACACGCACACCATATTTCTCAGGTGTTGAAAAACTCTGACAAGATGGGTGAAAATTTTTGCAGTTTGAAATTTATTCTGAGTGGGAAATGCATGTGGCGTTTTTTTGTGCGCAGAAAATAGCTTTTTGTGCAAAGAAAGCACCATTTTCATTTCAGGAAACTTGCTTTCTGCACAGCAAACTTGTTTTCTGCACAGAAAATCCTCTGTACAAAAAGTGCATTCCCCCCCACAGAATAAATACCAAACTGCAAATAATGTTTGAAAACTGCACAGTTTTCAGTGACTTCCTCATGGCAAAGAGAAGAATGGCAAAATTATTTGTTCTTGCTTGGCATCTACAGAGAAGGTCATTGCTACCTTGTGCAAGGAAGTGTCCTGGACTTCCTTGGAAAAGCTATTCTCAGCAGTTGTGAAGCAGCCAGGGTGCAAGGGGACAGGATGGCATGCCAACTTTGTGCCTTTTTGGTGACTGAACACAGCTTCTCATTCCATGCTGGTACTAACTACCACCTTAGTCAGATATCTTTCCCTCCATCCCTTCCTAATTCTATGAAACTACATCAGCAGGGCTTTTTACTTTACCAGCATTGATTGGATCTTCTCTTTTTTACTTTCCATGACTATTACTGAAATTACTGGAAAGCCATTAGTATGTGATATATTTTTGGTAATGTACTTTTAAAATCTGTTAAAGCTTGTGCCACTACTGATAGCAGTTCATCTGTACATGGCTCTCTTTCCAGCTTGTCTCACATTACTAATGATACAGGACATAGTGCATTTATCTTGTTCAGAGTCCATGTTGTCTCTTCTTCCAGTTCAGCAGGTGTATATCACCAACTGAAGCACATGGTCTTGGAAGTTACTGAGGTTTTGCTAATGTTGGAACTCCAGGGTTACATTATGTGTCATGCACTCAAAACTTTTTCTAGTACATTCGATCCTTTCCTTGTACACAACAATCAGTATTTTGACTTTAAGTAAAATGCTTTAGAAGTCCAAAGACCTTGGTTTAAATGTTTAGAACAATTTCAAGTTTCAAGGGAAAGCTAAGGCTCATGTAAATATGACATCTTCAAATTACAGGAAAAGAGATTTCACCTAAACATTGTGAAGAGCATCCTGATGGTAACAGCTGTCCGACAGTGGAATATGCTGCCTCAAAGTATGATGGAGTCTCCTTCTGTTGAGGTTCTTAAACAGAAGCTGGATGGCCATCTGTCAGGCAAGCTTTGTTCCTGGATGGCAGGGGGTTGAACTGGATAGCCCTTGCGGTCTCCTCCAGCTCTATGATTCTATTACTCTATTTCTCTCTGGCTTTTCTTCGCAAATGAAGATTCAAGGAAGGACTCATCCTGCACTTTCTGCAAGCGTGCTGATGACTAAAAAGGCCAATCTGAGATAAACAAGTCCAGTTGCAGAAAGCACAGCAGAAGGTCTCCTTGGGTGATATTTCCGGGTTGTGACTCTTTCTGCATTGTCATTTCTCTTCAAGACATGTTCAGCATGAGTTGTCAAATAAGGCTGCAGCATTGTGGATAATGCATCTCCATGCCTCCCAATGTGAGGCCCGGGCGGACCATTGTTGGTGATCAATTTGGCCAAGCCTGAGATACTGTGTCAGGGAGTCCTTGTATCACTTTTTTGGGGCACCCCTCTTACACTAACCCATGGCGAGTTCACCGTAGAGTACTATTTTTGCTTAAAATGATTTTTTTTTTAAAAAAATGACTCGATACACCATCTTTAAATTATGTATGAGTATGTTTGTCTCAAGTGCATTTGTTCATGCTATGCATTTGTTGTTTCCCTCTCCGTGCCTTACCATTCTGAATTTTCTTCACAGTTGTGGGCAATGATTTAGTCATACTTAAACCTAGTTCATTCAAATCAATGTGACTTGATTTGTTCATGAGTAACTTATGTCCCACCAATTTCAGTGGGCCTTCAGTATATATGATAACGGCCTCATCTACACAGGCCAGAAGATGCCAGCTTCCCACCAGTGTATTTTGGCTCCATATCAGGCCCATTGTTCCCCCTTTACCTGCACAAAACAGGGTGGAATTCTGCATGGACATCCTGGCCCATCTCTGCAGGTGCCATCACACTCTCAGAAGCCAGGCAGGAAGCCCTGAAACATGTGATCAAAGCCCCCTGCATGTGACCAGCCTTGGTCACATGCTGTGGGATTGCTTCCTGGCTTCAGAGAGTGTGATGCACCCAATTGGAACAAGAGAATAAACAGACAACACTACATGAGATAAGAACTAGAGCTAAATGCTTGAAAATAATGCGATTACCAGAACAGGTTAATGAAGATTTATCTACGAGGATAATCCCTGAGTTAGCAAAGTTTATAGATTAGAATCTGGAACAGCTTGGTTTGGAGATTAATAAATTGTATCAATTAGATTCCTGGATAGCCAAGAAGCAAAAACTGCCAAGAGATATAGTAGTGTATTTTGTTAGGGAGAGAGTTAAAGAAATTGTTTTACAAAGGATTTTTTTCTGAAACATTTAAGATAGATGGTAAACAATTGAGAATTTTTAAAGATATTCCAATACAAATTATAAAAAAGAGGAGATAATACAACTTTTTGACAATGGTCTTGAGGGAAAAAAATATAATATATAGATGGAATAAACTGGAATGGTTAACATTGACCTATAAGTATAAAAAATACTGGATTAACTCAATAGGAAGTGCTAAGGATTTTTTGACAAAATGTAAGGGAGAGAAAAACTATGGTGGGGTAGTTAATACAGGGAAGAAAGAGAAGGAAGAACACAGATATAAAAGCTCAGGACAGAGTTTAGAAGAAATAAAACAAAGGGTAGAGAAAAAGACAGAAAAAGACATGAGGAAAAAAAAGGAAGGAAGGCGGGGAGAAAGAAGAAATTAAAATGGACTCAGAAGCAGAGGAAGTAGAGGAAGCAGAGGAAGCAGAGGGAACAGAGGAAGAAGAAGAGATTGAATCAGAAGGAGAGGAAGAGGTAGAGGAAGGAGAAGCTGAGGACCTTTCAGAATAAAATATTGGAGAACGACTCTAATAGGTAAGAAATTATTACCAAAATAGTATCACAGAATGTCAGAGGACTGAACGCTCCAAACAAAAGAAGGATAGTGTTCCACTACTTAGAGAAACAAAAGTTGGATGTAGTATGTCTTTTAGAAACACATATTAAGGGAACGGATGTTAAATTTCTAAGAAATGGGAAACCAGGGAAGCTATTTTCAATGGAATTTGATAAGAAAAAAGCTGGAGTGGCTTTGTATATTATCACAAGATTTGAATCAAAGGAAGTCTTTAAGGATAGTGAAGGTAGATATTTGGAAGTAAGAGTGAATGAGAAAAATATCTTGATAGTTGGAGTCTATGGACCATAGAATAATAAACAAGAATACATACATAAACTATGTTACAAGATACTTGAATTTTATTTTGACCATATTATTTTGATGGGAGACTGGAATGGAGTCCTGGATACAGCAGAAGATATGTCTATGAAACCATCAAAGAAAAATAAAGATGGAAGATTACAAAAAGTAATGGAAGAAATGATCAAGAATTGTCACTAATAGATATATGGAGATATGAGCATGGGAAGGAGAGAGACTATACATACTTATTCAGATAGACATAAAATGTGGTCTAGAATAGAATTCTTCCTCATAACAAAAAATTTAGTAAAGGATGTAAAAAGAGCAGAAACACACCAAAAGATTATTTCTGATCACTGTCCTATTGGATTAAATCTGGATGGTCAAAAAATACAATATAGATGGAGAATGAAAGAGGCATTGTTTAAAAATGAGATGATTACAGAGGAAATCAGAAAAGATGTAAAGCATTATTTTAAAGAAAATATGGGGAAGGGAACCCCAATAGAGTTGTTTGAGATGCAGGGAAAGTGGTAATAAGATGATGCCCAATGAAAAAAGAGGTAGAAATGAAAAGAGAAAAGAAAAATAGATTAGACAAATTACTGGAGGATGTAGCAAAAAGAGAGAAAGAAATGAAAAGGAATTTAGGAAACAAGAAAATAAAAGAGGAGCTAGTCATTCTGAATAAAAAACTGGAAGCAGAAATGATGGAAGATTTAGCAAAGAAGTTACAATTTACAAGATTAAGATATTTTGAGCAGGCTAATAAAAGTGGGAAATGGTTGGCCCACAGATTGAGGAAAGAGAAGGAAAAAAGGATGATAATGGGAATTAGATGGAATGGGGAATGCTTCACAAAACAAAAATATATTAAAGAAATATTTTGGAAATATTATTCAAAAATATATGAGGCTCAGCCCTTAGAAGAAGGGAAAATGGAAAGGATAAAAGAATATTTAAAAAAGGGAATGATATCCTAAATAACAGAGGAACAAAGAGAAGAACTGAATAGAAAGCTAATAGTTCAGGAGATAAGAGATGCCATCAGAAGATTAAAAGTGGGAAAAGTTCCAGGCCCAGATGGGTTTTCCTCCAAATACTACAAAATATTTGAAGAGGAGTTGTCAATTCCACTTTATAATCTATTTAATGAGATAAATAGTAGAGGGTGCCCAGGATCTTGGCAAAATGCAGATATTACATTAATTATGAAGGAAGGTAAAGAGGCTGAATCAGTATCGAGTTACAGACCCATCTCCCTGTTGAATGTAGATTATAAAATATTTGCTAGTGTCTTGGCGGAAAGGTTAAAGAAAGTCTTGGTAAAATGGATTCAAGAGGACCAGAATGGATTTTTACCAAATAGACAGAGTAAAGACAATGTAAGAACTTTAATAAATATAATTGAATTATATGAAAAGTATAATGAGAGAAAACTGGCAATAGTACTAGCAGATGTGGGGAAAGCATTCAACAAGGTGAGATGGGAATTCATGTTTAATGTATTAGAAGAAATGAACATTGGGGATGAGTTTTTGAATTGGATTCAAAATATTTATAAAAGACAGGAAGCACAAATAATTGTGAATGGTGAGAGGATGAGACAGTGTAGAATCTTTAGGGGAACAAGATAAGGCTGTCCGCTGTCTTCTCTGTTATTTATAACTACATTAGAAGTCTTAAATAGGAAGATTAATTTAGATTCAGAGATTAGAGGGGTGAAAATTCAGAAAAATGAATATAAATACAAAGCATTTGCGGACAACCTGATCTTTTTCCTAGATAACCCAACTATAAGTATGCATAAATTATTAGAGACAATTGAGGAGTACGGTGATTTAGCAGGTTTTAAAATTAATAAAGATAAAACAGTAATACTCACTAAAAACATGAATAAGAAGGAACAAGAAGAATTAGCCAAATTATCAGACCTTAAAATAGAAAAGAAGGCGAGATACCTGGGGCTAATTATAACTAACAGGAATATTGATTTATTGAGAATAACTATGTTAAATTATGGAAGGAAATAAAAGAAAGATGTAAAGATGTGGTCGAAACTACACCTGTCGTTAATGGGCAGAATGGCTACCATAAATATGAATGTACTGCCAAGAGTAATGTATCTGTTCCAGAATCTCCCAATCCTGTCCAAAATGTCACTGTTTAAGGAGTGGCATAAAGATCTTGCCAAGTTTATACGGGCAGGGAAGAAGCCCAGAATTAAGAGGAAAATTTTAGTAGATACTAAAGATAGAGGTGGTTTTTGGCTTGCCGGATTTAGAACTATATTATGATTCTTCTAGTTTAGTTTGGGTTTTGGAATGGCTACATCTACAAAATATTAGATTATTACAGCTGGAGGGATTCAATCTCAGATATGGATTCCATGCCTATATGTGGCATAAAAAAGTAACAGTGCATAAAGAATTCAGTCATCATTTTGTAAGAAGAGCACTTTTGAGAACTTGGGGAAAATATAATAAGTTTTACTTAAGAATGCCATTGTGGGTTTCAAACCATGAAGCATTTTATCAAAGACAAAGTTTACAAAAAGGGAAATGGTTAACATATGAGATATTATTAGAAAGAAAGGGCATGGCTTACCAGATGAAGACTCAAGAAGAACTGAGAAAGGAAGGCATTATCTGTCACTGGTTTTTATACAGACAGCAGGAATAAGGCATCATTTTTTTATTGACAGCTTAGCCCATCAGTAAAAAAGTGATACCTCGTCCGTGCCAGCACTACGCCCCAGGAATGGCTGAACGACGATAGTGTCTGATAATTTTGCCCTTTGTGATATTGTCACATCCTAAATGACACCATTTTTTTGGTGCAATTCATCTTGTTTTATAAAGTCCTTTGCCAAATTATTTCTAGTAGGAAGAATGGGCAGAAAAAAAAATATTGGCATCTTTCCATAAACCAGAATCTCCTGCAGCTCTTTTCACGCTTGTTTTACAATAGTTTTTCTGTAATAGTATTTCAGCAATGTTTCTCTTGTGAGCTGCCAATTCTATTTTCTTTTAATCCTCCTCATCAGTTTCTTGACGTCAAATCTCTCCACGTTCAGAAACAAACTGGATCTCCTGATCCCTCATCATGGCATCCATTGCCATGCCTTGAAAGTCTTGCTTTACAATGTGAATCTTATGCTTGACCTATATAAATATTTGTTTCTTGATTGCACTTCTGTATTATGAGACTGGAGGCCAATTTTATCATCATTATTTCCCCCTTATTAAGAGAAGTAAAAATTATACCTCAGAATAACACTAATCACTACAGTTTTTCCTAGCTATATATTAATGTTGTATACCTCTCATTGCTTTGACACATTTGTACTACAGCTTCCAGTGTTAAAATTTAAATTGGATGTTACATACAAGCCATTTGTGTGTTTTACTAGCACCAGTGTTTTGCTACTTTTTTACCCATTTGATAGCTTACCGTTTCCATTTCAGGAATGAATGAATCCTTACAAGGATCTGCTTGTTTTATAGATACATTGACCTTGCTAGTTACATCTATTTGCTTGAAATATGGACTACAATACTTCAAGTACCTATTTCCCTGAAATACAGACTATGTCTTCACACTTCCTGGTTTCTATTTTACAGCACTGTAGAGGAAGAAAAATACAGTTGTCCCTCCACATTCACAGATTTGACATTCACGGATTTGAGTATTCACGGCTTGAAAATATTCTTAAAATATAATGATCCTAATAGCAAACCTTGATTTTGCCATCTTATATAAGGGACACCATTTTGCTATGCCATTGCATATTGGGAGGCATGGAGACGGACTATCCACAATGCTGCAGCCTTATTTGAGAACTCACGCCGAACATGTCTCAAACAGAAACGACAACGCAGAAAGAATCACAACCTGGAAACATCACCCAAGGAGACCTTCTGCTGTGCTTTCTGCAACCGGACTTGTTTATCTCAGATTGGCCATTTTAGTCATCAGCACGCTTGCAGAAAGTGCTGGATGAGTCCTTCCTGAATCTTCGTTTGTGAAGAAAAGCCAGAGAGAGAGAAAGAGAGAGCATATAATGGGACTTGACTATTCACGGATTTGGGTATTCACAGGGGGTCCTGGAACCAAACCCCAGCGAATGTGAAGGGACAACTGTAATGATAGAAGCACAGATGTAGAAGACCCAGATTCATAGAATCATAAACTAGGCTGCTGCACAGCAAGGGGTCCATTTTGGATGACGCCGTTTCTCTCTCGGCATCATCCGTGACTGTTGCGGCTAGCATTGGAGGTGACAGCACTGTTTTTCACTCACGGAAGTTGTCCGTGAGTAAAAAACAGCGTGGCCGCCTACAATGCTAGCCACAACAGTCATGGATGACACCGAGAGAGAAACAGTGTCGTCGAAAATGGACCCCTTGCTACACAGCAGCCTCGTTACTGCTCCAGAGGCTGCTTGTGCGGCAAGAGGCTGAAAGAGGCGTATGAAAATCTCCAGAAACACAAACCAACAGAAATAAACACACATAAATGTACATGTGGGTGTAGCTATGGGGAGGGCAAAATAATGGTGTTGTCCTTCAAATAGGAATTCTGTGCCCCCATTAAATTTTCATTCAACCCCCTTGGAAATTTTGGCTTCTTTTCTTTGGATGCCTAAAATATGTTTCTAAATACTCGACTGAAGTGTTAAGTTCTTGCAATGCTAGAAATTTGGAGATTGGAGGTCAATTTCACTGGAGGCAGAATTCTTATGGGGTGGGAGAACACCCTCATTTTGTATGTGGGACGAAACACCCCTATGGGATTCCACAGGTGAATGGCCATGGAGTTGATCTGGAGTCCCCCAGCACCACCTTCTTGGTTTGTCCCTTCAGGAAGGAATATTGCTTCCAAGTCCCATCCCAGAGAGGCAGCCCAGAAGGATATCATGGTTGATGGTACTGAATGCCACTGAGTGGTCCAGAAGAACCAACTGAGACATACTTTTTTATCCTGTTCCTGGAAATGTCATCCACCACAGAAACCCACTGTTTCTGTTCCATAACCATCTTGAAACCAGATTGAAATGGGCCCAGTTTATTTAGCTCATCCAGGAACCCCTGGAGTTGGGAAGCCATCACAAGCTTCAGTATGTTACTGAAAACTAGAATATTAGAGACTGGCCAACAGAACATTAGAAAATCCAATAGAAGGGGATGTAAAGGGGCCTTTCTCAATTTAGGTTTTACAACTGTCTTCTTTAGGCACCAAGCATTGTTGAAGAGAGGCATTACACACTCCCATTGACCACTCAGCCAGTCCTCCTCTGGCCTCTTTGATCATCCAGGAAGGGCAAGAATCTAACACATATGTGGTGGCTCTCACTTCTTCAAGGATCCTATCCACCTCCTCAGGTTGTACAAGTTGAAACTATCCATTAACATCATACAAACCAGCCAAGGTTATATCCACTGGATCTGTATGAATTTGAAACAGCCAAGTCATAATGGAACTGAGTGATTTCATCAGATGTCTGATATTCAGACATTTACAAATGTCTAAATGATTATTACATTTCTATTTTCCTTTCATCCAAGGTGCTCAGAGTTCTGTACATGCTTCACTACTAATATTGCATCTCACAACAATCCTATCTGGCAGGTTAGGATGAGAGCAAGTGCACACCAACCAGTTAGCTTCATGGAATTTAGCTTTCATGCACCAAGATGGGGATTTTTAGTCCATCCCCACCTCCCACCCTAGTCACATTTTATTGTAGAATCCACACAGAACTAGACCTATATTCTGCAGCATTGTCACCTGAAAAGTTGTGAACAACATCCCTAAATGTCAGCCACTTTTGTTTCACTTTTATTTTCTTTTTACGCCCCTGTCCCACTTCCGCCCCCCCCCCACACACAAAAGCCCTTCTGGGTCAAAAAATGTCAAACAAATCTATTGATCTATGTCACAGGGAAACTTTTTTTTTGTCCCAGCCAGTTTAATATATGGGGGGGGGGAGCCCACAGTGTAGCAAATCAGAAGTACCATGTTGCTATCATCACTAAACTGGTCCTGTTCAGGTTCAATTGAAATGTAGGATCAGGAAATACAAGAGGTATACTTCCACTAATTAACTTTAACCTTGAATCCATTGCAATGCTCACTGGAATCTGAAAACACTCCACAACACACTCGTAGTAGATGGGGATTAGTCATAACTTTCCCTGGTTCTAAAGCAATGCTGCAACTACTATACCACTCCTGCCTATGTCCACTTGACTGAGGCTGGGGGCAGAAATGAAATTTGAACCATGGGCTTCCTGAATCATAGGTAGTCACTCACTACACAATTTCCCCTGCTTTCTATTATGTCTGCAGCTCTAATGTGACATTTCAATTGTCTGCAGTAATCCAGAGGCAATTTGATCACAGTCACAGGTGAAGCAATGGTTACAACTGTTTGCCTTTAGCAAAACCAGGCAAGCAGAGATAGATAACAAGACAGGTATTCCAGGAGACTGCTGTGCTTTCACTATTCTCCTAGGGATTTTTTTTTTAAAAAAAATACTGAAAAATGTATTGGTTTTAAAAATTATTCTCAATTTTTCTTGTATCATTTACATTTCCAAAATGTGGGATTTGACCATCTGTTTCACTCTCAATGTGCAGATTGGGTCACAGCTACTGATGTTTCATAGAAGTGGAAAAATACCCAGCAGAAAGGACAATGAAGAGGACCACACATTGGCCAAGACTAGAGTATGTCCACTGACAACAGTGTTATACAGCTACCTTTGCAGTAAAGCCATCACCTAATCCTTCTATGATCTTCTAATCAAATGTGGTTTCAGGACCTGATGAATCGATAAGCTTCCTCAAATGTTGAAGAACTATGAATTTGGCCACCAGATGGAGCAATAAGATGACTACTCAAGCCAGACAGCTCTGAATTTGAATACAATGACTTCTAGGACCCTGAGTGCATCCCTTTTCTACCCTCCTTAAATAAATACTTTTTAAAAAAGTAGTTAAAACCTCAAAGTGAGGCCAAGACAAGGATTTATCTGATGAGTCATTGCTGAATAATACTTAGAAATCTCTGTCCAACACAGCATGACCAGCAAGCAGAAGGTCATGAAAATTTAATTGATTTTTTTCTTTATCTTTATTATTGTTTTTTTTTTAAATTTCAGTGTCATTTTTAGATATTCTACACTTCAGAGGTGTGTGTGGAATTAATTTAAAGTAGCAGTTTTAGTTCTTTGCTTAATATCATGAGAGTGAAATTCTATGATTCTATTATTCTTTTTTCGTATTAATCTTGATAAATAGATACAGCACATGGTAAGCTTTAATGTTTACATTAAACCTTGTACACCATTTCTCATATGCACCCAGTAGCATCTATTGCAGAATTTCTGGTGAATCCTCCCTCTCTCTCCATGATCATGAATTTGTCTGAGTCTTCTTCACTGCTTTGTGGTGGTTAGCTACATGCCTACGTGGTTGTGAAAACTCTAGTCCAGCCTTTCTCAACCTTTTTATCCTGGAGGAACCTTTGAAATTATTTTCAGGTCTCAGGGAATGCCTGCACAAACATTATTCTATATATTTCTATTTCTTCCCCCCACAATCACAATCTCTTGAGAAACCCCTAGCAACCTCTTGGGGAACCCTAGGGTTCCCGGGAATCCTCGTTGAGAAACACTGCTCTAGCCTTAAGTGTGAAGCTGCAGAATGCTAGGGAGTGAAAAGAAATTTTGTGACAAATAGTGACCAATGGTTCTATACTGCAGACATGGACTCTGACACAGGGGACGGGGGGGGGGGCTGCAGCCCTCCACCAAGACTAGACTCGGTGGGCTGAACCCTCCCCAAAAATGAACTGGCAAAATTGGACTACCAAGATGAACCCTCTATGACATTATCAATTAGAAGTATATCAAATTATCAAACAGTAAGCAGTATTAAATCAGTGGCTGTCACCGAGCTCTCCTGGGAATAATAAAGGCTGTCTGCAATATGTCCCGTGCAAACTTACATGGGAGTAATCTACATCAAACACTTGGAGCACACTTCTAAGTGCATATTGTATATGCAAGAGCCTTCATGTTTAGGGATGTTTGAATAATTATGGATGGCAAGAACTATTTTGCCTCCACCTGTCAAGTACTTGCAAGGAGGCAAAATTGATATCAACCTGCCTGCCAATGTTGAGCCCCCACCCCAACTTAAAAACAGTTTGGGGTCTCTAGCTGCAGGATGGTGGTAGAGCATCCTACTGTACTACAGTCCTGTCACATTGCAGGGCAAAGCCTCCATTTCCCTTTCTGAAGTGACAGAAAGGAAAGGAAAGGAAGCTGCTAGTGGCTTAGATGCAGTAACGTTGTCTGGACATATGTACAAAGCAGAGCTGCCCACAGACCATTGTGATGCCAGATTAATCTGATCTCTTTTTTGGATAGTGTTACAAGCTTGGTAGATGAAGGGAGCAGAAGCAAGCAAAAAAAAAAAGTGCTTTAGTTCAGAATGGATAATATGGGCAGTTCTGGAAAGAGTGACTTTGCCACAACTGAAAAACTCTGATTTTCATTTTGGTTCAAAATACCCATGATTGTGTCCTTAGCTTAGGATAAAGCTATACAAGACACTGTTTGTCAAAGGCACAAATTAAGAATTTATAAGTGCATTTCAAATTAGAGTTTGGCATAATGGTTAAACTCAATTTCAGTGCCTCCTCCAACCAATGAAAGACGATTTAGGCTGAAAGACAAAATAAGGTTACTGTATATTTTTTGTCCTTTGAAGGACAGTTCTGCAAATAGATTTTTCTGAAGAAGGTACTTGGTGCGAATTAGACCTATGAAAACCTAGTTTTATCAAAGATTTCTTTGCTTCCCACATTTTTTTCAGTTGCTTTAGCCAATTATAAACCTCCAAATTTAATAACATTGTTCTTTGGGCAAATCCAGGAACAAGTCTAAGTGAGATAATAGCTGCAAGAACTGCAGCAGTCTCCAAGATTCACTAATATCTTTCTTTTGTTCTGCTTACAGAAGTACACCTTTGGGCTATGAAAAAAGGGTGGAATCCAATGGACTGCAGTTGTGCAGCTCAGGTACACAAGCAGTTCCATGCCTAGATCCCACAAGAAGAACTGTGACTGCTTGTGCAACTAGAAAAATGAACAGAACTCAGCTAGCATACAGTTTTCTTTCACTAAAATTATCTTGGATTTAAGCCACCAGTTAGTTGGTTGAATTATTTTATCACAAGCCATATTAAGTCTATTTCCTGAAATAATTATTAGTAAACATGAGTGGGGGTGGGGGTAGTGGCTGGTATTCTGTATTGGAGTTACAAATTTGTTACCTAGGGTTTCAGATCTGTACTTGCTCCGTATTCTGTAGACTATATAGTCTTACAGTAAGACTATGTAAAAGCCCTCACCCCAAGCCCACCTTAAGAGCCAGAAAATAAGGGCAAAGGAGGTCTGTTGAGCTGCCCATTAGGTTGCAAGGATGATTATGCTCCCAGCATATGAAGCTTGACTATCAGAAGCAGGACCCCTGTCTCAGTTCCTCATCTCAGCATCACTGCTGGTGGGAGGGCATGGAAACATCTCCCTCTTTGTAACCTGATTGGCAGCTGAACAGATCTCCATTTCTTGATGCAGCTGCTGGCAGTTAAGGTGGACTGAGTGGTGGTCATGTTATGTTATTGAGTTATGCATACATAACTAAGTAGCTCATGTAGAATACCAGCACATGTCTTTATTGTCAAGCTTCAAATAGTTGGTGTTATATTTAGAAATCTAGATCACTGCTGGGCTGATAATTTTCTGAACACTATTATGATTCTACATAGATGCAGATAACCTGCTCCCACAAACACATACTAGCAGGCAACCTATTGGTTAGTTCCAACTAGAGTAGATCCATTGAAGCAATTGTTGAATGGTGAATCAACATATAAATAAATCTCATTGATTCAATGAGTCTGTTCTAGTCAGGACTAACAAGAGGGTTTAAGCCATAGCTTGTTTCCCAGTAACAGAATGACAAATGAAAAATGCAACCTTATAGGTACTTACTCAGCTCCATTGAACTTATACTCAGGTTTACAGCTATACAGTTGAAAATGGTCTTAGAAATGATTTAGGTAGAAAAGAGATTGAAAATATTGTAGTAAGTATCGTGATGCTGTACCACCTATGTATTTAGTTAAAAAAATTAGTTAAATATTTTGTTAAAATTCACTATGCTTCATCAAATGCCACTACCATGGTTTACAAAAAGTTTTTTTTTTAATGTCCTGACAAAGCCACAACAAAAATGGCAGAAGACACATAAAATATCCTTTGTTATGAGCTACCTTGGGTCCTACACTGGGAGAAAGACAAGATATAAAATAAATAAATGTGTATATAACATACATGTGTACATCTCTTGTAACATAGGCAGCTATAGTACTTTCCTTCCAAAAGAAAATGGCTATGATGCAGTTTATGATTCTCAAGTGGTGGGAATATCTCCCATAAAAGCAACAGCAAAAGTGTGAAGTCGAATGCCTGCATGGCCGGCATCCCTATGTTTTTCATGTTTTTGTTCCCCAGGCTGTGAGGCCATGTTCTGAAAGATTTTATTCCTGATGTTTCACCTGCATCTGTGGCTAGCATCCTCAGAGAATGGTGGCATAGGGGTGTGTGGGGCTTATATACTGTGAGTCCCTGTTGGAGAGGATATGTAAATTTATGTATTTGAATGTCTAGTTCCTAGCGTGGGAGGATATTCAAGGAGGATTAATGTCTGTTTGGCTAATGGTCCATTGTCTGCTAGAAATCCCCCTGTCCCTGGGTGAAGTTCATTTGCATGTGTTGAGTTTTGATTTTGGTGTTTTTCAGGACTGGTAACCAAACTTTGTTTACTTTTAGTGTTTCTTCTTTCCTGTTGAAGTTGTCCAGGTGTTTGTGGATTTCAATAGCTTCTCTGTTCATTCTGACATGATAGTTGTTGGCCTGGTCCAGAATTTTGGTGTTTTTAAATAACATTTTGTGTTGTCTTGCATATCCTCCTTTCATATCCTCCCACACTAGGAACTAGTCATTCAAATACACAAATTTACATATCTTCTCCAACAGGTACTCACAGTATATAAATCACACACACCCCTATGCCACCATTCTCTGAAGATGCCAGCCACAGATGCAGATGATATGTCAGGAATAAAATATTCCAGAACATGGCCTCACAATCTGGGGAAAAACCCATGAAAAACAAAGGCAAAAGGCTGTACAGGTTTGGGTGATTTCAGAAGTGTAGATACAGGGAGAGGAAATAAGGGCATTGACCCCCAAATAAGAATGTTGATCTCTCCTGTCATGATGGCCTGCCCAGCCATCATGGAGACTTCATCTACAAACTCTATAGTTCACAGCAGTGGGAAATTCCATTCCCTGGATTCCATACCATTAGCTGTGGCTTAGGGGGTGGAACCTCATTCCCTAAACATGACATCACATCACCTGACTGGAGAACCAACCAGGCTTGGCAATGCAGAACCAATCAGAAATCTGACCAGAGGACTCTTAAGTTCTGACCTTCCTTTGTTCTGGGCTGAGCACATGGAGAGAGCCGCATGGCTTAGCCTCATGCAAGAGCCATCTGGCTGGGGCCAGATGGAGAGACACATACCTTTGGAGAGAGATGCTAAAGTGTGATAACAGAGGTTGGGGGAAGCCAGTCTCTCTTTCATGGGTCTGATAACATCAAAAGGCCCTTAAGTGATACCTGAAGTCTCAGGAGGAAACTTCCATTTAAAGATTCTGAATTTCCATCTTCAGAGCCACCTAAGCAGGCTAGCAGAGCCTGTCCTACCCATTCCAGTTGGGACAGGAACTGATTGCATGACACCAGAAATGTAAGTTACTATTATTCTTAGCCTAGGGACCGTCTAGCTAGTTGTGTTAGCTTTTATGATTTTATTTTAATACTCTGACTGAATATATCTTTTCTTATAAACCCAAGCTAAAATCCTGGGGGCATGTTGTCCTCCAAGTAGCCTTAAGCCTTTGGAACTAAAAATAAAGCTTTTTCTGTTTCCTAATCTCCATGATCGCATGCCTTTCTTGGTCAGCTATCTGAACTTCTCTGGGATAGAGAAAAAGGTCATTGTTGATATTTTAACACAACCTGTCTGGCTTCTCACTGTGCTAGACAAAGGTAAGGGTTAACTCAGCAAGTGGTGGTGGAGTTACCTTAGAAAGGGATTTCTAGACTAGAAGAACGCTTGAGAGTGTGTTTTCGGATTGTACAAATAAGCTGGAAGCCTTCCATTCCTGCTGGAAGAGAAGGGCCAGCTTATCACACCTCCAAATGAAATTTTCCTGCAGTCCTTAAAATGCTAGCATTGCAGAGAGGGAGTCACTGAAAACTGTTCACATCTGGAACCTATATTTGCTCTGTCCACCTTCCCTTGGTCACTTTGCCTGCCCAATCACAAATATCCTAGCACACAGATTAACCTTTGGCTATTTTAATGCCTTCCCTTATAACACAGATTCATTCGCTCTTTGTTCATTAAGGAGATTATCAGAAGCAGCAAAAACCACACCAAAAGATTGCTAGAAGAGGAAGGGGTGACCTTATCAGACAATATCATCCTCCAGTATTTTGGGGCATAGTGCAGGCATCAGTAAGGTGTCCCTTTTTATTAGTGGCTTCTCCCCATCAATACAAAGGGGGAGCCCCATCTGTGGCATCTGTGGCTACACCCCTGGAACAGCAGAAGGATGTGGGTGTCTGGTAAGATCACCCTTTCTGTTCTTTTAGCAATCTTCCGATGCTGTTGGGAACATGATTTTTGGGTGCATTTCCCCACATCTGATAATCTCCTCAACCTCCACATTCAGACTTCCAACCATTACACACAATTTTCTGAATTCAACCCTCACTCATAAAGCACACAAGCCTCCACTTAGACATCAACTGACACACCCAAAGCTTTCAACCCCAGTTCACTCACTAACTGACTGCCACTCTTAACTGTCATGCATCTCTTCAAACACACCAAAAACCCGCCCATTACAGTCTCCTGCTCTGGGATTGGTTCCTTTCAGGATCTCGTCTCATTTGCTCATCTTCATGCTTGTCACACCCAACACCTCTGGGTGGCTGTCCCCATTTTATAAAAAGGTCAATTGAGTGTGGGGGGGATAAATGTTTATGCAATTACGAATGGAAAATGCAGCATTTTTCTCTTTTCACAAAATTAGAAGTTGGGGTTGCACAATTAATTCAACTGGAGGTAGATTTGTGGTAATAAGTTCAGTAATTTAGAAAAGGAAGCAATTAACTTGTGGAATTGGTAAGTATTCAATATATTAATGATTGCTATATGTGATGATGCCTGCCTGGCTTTTGAGTATCTTGAGTTCACTGGGGAACAGAACACTAAGTTTGTTTGTTTGTTTATTTATTTATTGAATTTATATCCTGTGTTTCTGCCAAAATTGGATTCCAGTTAGCTAACAATAATTTTTAAAAGATCAAGCTAAAACATTAATTTACAAAAGTGAAAAAGGATTAAATAACAATATTATTTTAAAAAACCTAATTAGAAACAGTTAAAAACACTTAAAACATATTTAAACATATGTTTAAAGTTACAATGGACCTGGTCTGATCACAAATGCAGTTACTGTATACTTATTCCAAAGCACTATTTCTGTTCAACCATTTCAATCCATCATTTTGGGCATCCATATGTATTTCCCCTACCAGAGTGTGTGAACAGTTCAGCAGAGAGTATTTTACTAAGCCACTATATAAGAAACACCAGAAAAGGACAAGATTGAAAGGTTTTTATTTATTTATTTATTTTTCAATTCAAGGAGTATTGCTTTGTAGCTCTGCATCACTTGCTGCCATTCCATTTCATCTAACACTTGCTGATCATCACTGTCAAAAGAGCCTTTTGAAACTATAAGCTACTCTTGACAGAATCTCCAATGGCACTATCAAATCTAAACTATGAAAGTTTTACCAGTAAATACAGCCATTTGTCATCACTTTCCTCTTGACCGGGTGTTGCAAAGTGCAAAACATCAAGCACAGGAATTTTGTCCTTCTCTTCTAAAGAGAATTTGAATGTGTGACTAAAAACTACCAGGGTTCACCAGACTAATCAGATGAAGCAAAGCAAAAATAGAATGCACCACATCTTTGACACACAAAGACTAATAAAAGGTTCACAGACTGAATAGCAAGGAGGAAAGATATTGTCCCTTTCCAACCATCTTCTCATTAACCCAGCCTCCTGAAGCCAGTATGAGGTGGGTGAGCTGAGTAAAACCTCACAAGTTATAGCCAGAACATGAATTTTGCTAGATTTGTCCCTCAGGTAGGAGTTACCTGACTGCAGAGCATGGAAAGTTACTTTTAAGAACAAATGAGTTGCCGTTATAGTTCTCCATGCCCTGAAGTAATTCATTACCTTTGTAATTATATTTTTAAAAGGTAAGTCTTCACCTGCCTATTTCTCAATACCAATTACAATAGCTATTTTGTTATTTTTTTTAAAAAAGCCCACACATTTGAATGCTACAAGCTGATGATTTTTTAGTACGAAACATGCCATCCTCCCATCCACCTTGTTGTCACCTTAACTCCCACAACAGAACATGAGGCAGCAACATAACACAGAGCTTTGCCATCACTTGAACTATGTTGCAAATCTTCTTCCACCATTCAATGATGTCTTCCAACATTCATACCCTTTTAACTATACAACTGTTTTATGGTTTTACACTGTTTTACAGTGGCTCCAGTCCTTCTTGGAGGGGCGAACCCAGAAGGTGGTGCTGGGGGAGGTCTGTTCAATACCCTGGGCACTAGATTGTGGTGTCCCTCAGGGTTCAGTTTTGTCCCCCATGCCGTTTAATATCTACATGAAACCACTGGGAGAGGTCATCCAGAGTTTTGGGGTTCAGTGTCATCAGTATGCTGATGACACACAACTGTATCTCTCCTTTTCATCTGACTCCAAGGAAGCTATTTCTGTACTAAACCAGCGGCTGTTCTCAGTAATGGATTGGATGAGGGTGAACAAATTGAAACTTAATCCAGACAAGACAGTCAATAGATAGGCAGATCAGGGACTAGGGAATCAGCCTGTGCTGGGTGGGGTCACACTCCACCTGAAATCTCAGATTCACAGCTTGGGTGTGCTCCTGGTCTCGGATCTGAGCCTGGATGCTCAGGTTTTGGCTGTGACCAGGAGTGTATTGGCACAGTTAAAACTAATGTGCCAGCTGTGCCCATTCCTTGACAAGTCAGATCTGGCTACGGTGACACATGCCTCGATTATATTCCATTTGGACTACTATAACACACTCTATGTGAGGCTGCCGTTGGAAACTGTTCAGAAACTTCAGCGGGTCCAAAATGCTGCAGCCAGGCTGTTGACTGGGGCTGGATACAGAGGTCATGTGACCCCCCCCCCCCGTTGAAACAGCCTCATTGGCTTCCGGTCCTTTCCGGGCAGATTTCAAAGTGCTGGTTTTGACCTTTAAAGCCCTAAATGGCTTGGGTCCATACTATTTGAAGGACCATATCTCCCTATACAAGCCAACCTGAGTGTTAAGATCAGCGGGGGATGGCTTTCTCTCAGTCCCACCACCTTCACAGGTGCAGTTGGTGAGGACTCAGGAGAGAGCCTTCTCCGTGGCTGCTCCCAGCCTGTGGAACTCCCTTCCACAGGGGATCGGTTGGCCACATCCCTGCTCTCTTTTTGTTGGCAGTTGAAGATATTTTTATTTAGGCAGTCATTTGAAAACATAAAGTTTAATTGGCATGCTCCTTTTATTGCTGTATTTTTCTTCGTTTGCAAAGAAAAGCCAGAGAGAGAGAGAGATTTGTATATTTAATTTATATCCCACCTTTCTTCCAGCTGTTAATACAAACATTAAAACACAATTAAACCAGACTTCGATTTTAAAAAACACAACTTAAAAACAGAATTTAAAAGCAATTTTAAAAATATGTTTAAAACATAATAAAATCAAAATAGAACACTACCATTAGAAGCTCCATCTGCTACCACATATTAAAAACCAAATGCCTCCCTAAATGCCTCCCTAAATAAAATGGTCTTTACTTGTCAGCCCAAAGATATCAGGGGACGGGCCAACAAAATTTCCCAAGGAAGGGAGTTCCACAACTTGGGAGCAGCCACCGAGAAGGCTCTCTCCTGTGTCCTCACCAAACGTGCCTGTGATGGTGGTGGTACAAAGAGAAAAGCCCTTCCCAACAGATCTTAAAGGCAGGATTATATAGGGAGAAGTTAGTAGTAGGTTGTTTGCAGTGGTGAATTGCTTCCAAGTTTTTCTTAACAGCAGAAAATACTGGCTAACTGACAATCTTTACCACTTAATGATTCCAGCATCAGTGATGATTACCATATGGGAATAGTCATTACAGATCAAACACCGCAGAAGAAATCATATCAGCTCATAGCCCCTCAAGCACTCTGGACATAAATGGAGTCAAACCATACATTAAACTACATCCAATAAATTATCATGTGTATGAAAAATGGTCCCTTGAGTGCAAATGAAATTATCAAAAGTAGATATGAATGTTCACTTTCACAGTCTTTAATTTTCACTACACTTGTTGGCAACCAACAGGAATGCAAGCATTTTGCAAACAGAGATGAGTCAGAAATTCCTTGGATTTACCTTTTAATGCAAAGTTACCTAGCTTATGAAACTGAACCTGAGTGCAAATGAAATTTGTGGTTGGAGATCCATATATTTCAGAACTAGTGACATGGGAAACTATCAGACGCGGCAAAAACCGCATCAGAAGAACACTATGAAAGCAGAAATGGATGACATTACCAGATGACGACGTCCTTCAGTATTCTGGGGGCATAGTGCAGGAATGAATAAGGCATCCCTTTGTACTGATGGCTTAGCCACATCAATATAAAAGCCTCGTGTACGCCAGTGCTATGCCCCAGGAATGGCTAGAGATGTGGGCATCTGATAATGTTGCCCTTTCTGTTCTAGTTGCATTCTTCTGACATGGTTTGGAATGCATTTTTTTTTTTTTTTGCTGCATTCCACCACATCTGATAATTCCCATGATTCACAAAAAAGTGTGCTTGTGAAAAAAGTGTGGTTTTGATAAAACATTTGGGGGGAACTACACATAAAATACATACACAATGTGTGTGGAGTTGTGGGGAAGGCTCAAGCTCTAATACAGACCCAAACAAGAATGAAAGTCGCAGGAACTTTGAGGATATTAAGCTTAACAGATCTATCCATCCCTGGGCTTTTCAAGACAGGCTGTTTACACTGTCTTGTCCCAGTCTTGGAGCCCTACAGTCCATACAATGTAGGGCTTTTGCGCCATTTCACCCCCAGGCAGTCATGATGATGCCCAGGGTAAAGATGGGGGAAAGACAGTGTAAAGCCTGTTAAAATGTTTTATTAAAATACTCATTAGGTAATGCCTCATTAGGGAAAAATTGATCCAGACCCATGGGAACACAGGAGTCTATACATGCACTCTGGTCCATATCTGCAGCCACTCTCATTGTCATCTGCAACACTTCCTCTGAAGCCAGGAAAAAGGCCCACAGCACATGATCAAGGCCCTCTGAATGTGACCAGGCTTTATCACATGCTTCAGGCCTCCAACCTGGCTTCAGAGGTAGTGACACAGATGGCACCAGAGGCGGCCACCAGTGCAGGCCAGCATGTCCATGCAGACCTCCTCCCATTTTGTTTAAGTGACTGGGGAAAACAGGACTGATCCCAGGGCCAGAATACGCCAGCAGGAAGCCAACATATTCTGGCATGTCTAGCCAAGCCCCCGAGTCACAGAGAATGCATTACATTTAAGACAGCAGCATTTAAAACATATCATGGGTGGAATACAGGGCACACAGCAATAATAGTTTCAAACAGAGTTGCAAAGGACCCCAACTTCCATTCAGAGTCTGTTTTGGCAATTCAGTCTGATCCCAACTTAAAATAAAGATTCAGAAATCAAAATCATTACATCTTCTATTGACTTGCATTGGGATCTCAAAACAATCTGTCTATTTGCTTGTTTGCTTTGAACACTGAGTGCTTAGGTAAGTTTATTGGGAGGAGCAGATATACTTTTACTGCCAAGATGTGGACAACAAGAAAGCTGATGAGTCACAAAGTTGACATTCCACTCCTGGCCTTCCCTGAAATGTCACGATGGTCCCATGTGCATCTATCCTCATTTCCTTGCCCTCATCTCTAACACTGGGTGGAGTAATGTCAGCCAACCTCAGGACTATCACAGGAGGCTGTTAAAGCAGCACTTTAGTGGGATAGTAATGAATTTGGCCAGTACTTATCAGATGACATTGTGGCTATCCTGTTGGTGCTTTGCATTCTGGGACTTTTTCAGATGGGGTAAAAAAAAACAGGGAGGTCAGGAGGAGGATGGGGCAGTCCTGCTTCCAGTGATCAGTTTCAGACACCACCATCCTCCTCCTGTCCTTCATTCATCCTTCCTCTGTGCTGGAGGGATGAGAAAGGCACCACTTTTTATTGATGGAAGTTTCCACCAATAAAAAGCAGTGGAGGGAAAACGAAGGAAAGACAGAGGGAGAATGAACAAAGGATGGGAGGAGGACGATGGTGTCTGAAATGGATTGCTGGAAGCAGGACTGTGCTGTTTTCCTCCTGACCTCCGCAGGGGTTTTTACCCCATCTGAAAAAGTCCCTAGTCATTGCTGTTGTACCCCTTTCAGCCGATGGGAAAACCCCATCATTACCTGCTAATATCACTATTGTTCCACTGCTGCCCCTGGTGCAATAGGTCCCTTCACTTCAGTTCTGGGATAACTGCAGTCATGTGAGATGAGGGGGGCTGATTCTTCTCCTCTCCCCCTTCCCCCTCACTATTCCAAAGCAGCCCACCTCATACCACGTAACTGCAGTTACCCCAGAACTGAAGTGAAGGGACCTATTGCACCAGGGGGTGGCCAAAGGAACACAGTTGTGTGAATGAAGAGAGATGTGATAATAAACATTTTACAACCAGTGTGTTCTTTCCTTTAATAATGTGATTTTAAACAAAGCAAGACAAAGCAAAAACTGGAAAGGCTCAATAAGGGACTATCTAATGAATGTTGGAAATGTTTAAGTGAAACTGGAACTTTTTATCATATGTGGTGGTCTTGTAAAAAGCTAAGAAATTTTGGTCTCATCAGTGCAAGAAGAATGGTTAATGAAGCTCTCTCTACAAGGTAGCTGAGATGGAGAAATTGACTATTTCAATAAAGGAAGGGTCCACATATAATTAACTTTAAGAAAAACTAGAATGAAGTAACTAATTACATGGTTAATAAATGGGGCAATCTTAATAGATTTGGGTTTGAAAATTAGATATTAATTTCAAGTATGTAGCATATACATTTTACAAACACATTGTTGTATCTATTAGAAATCACTTGAAAGTAGATTCCAATGTATATCCAGTAGTAGCATCTATAATTTATATATCACTTAAGCTACTTATACAATAACTACATGAGAGCCAGCTAAACAAGAGGAAGTCAAAATATTATTCATTTATACCCAACAACTTAAAAAGGTGGGAAGTTTAGTAGAATACATATCATGTGTAGCTTTAGGAAAGCAGAAATGTATGTGTATGTAAAAACTATGTAATATCTTGTGACTGGTTTTAGTATTTTTATGTTATTTTAACATAAATCACATAAATGTGGGGTTTTTATTTGTTGTAATTATTAATAAAAATAATTTAAAAACAAACAAACCAGAAAGCCTCTTCTTGATTCTACAAAACACCATTGTGGAGCCTTTATTTATGACCAAAGCAAGCCATCTGGAGAACATACTCTGTTTCAGCAGAGAACTGTACATCCAGGAGCATGTTCTCCTTGTCTTAGGGCTTGTCTATATGAGGCAAAATGGCAATTCAAAGCAACTGCTATTTGTCTTAATGGTTTGGGGGGTGTTTTTTGGCAGACTGTAAGCGTGTGAGGCTATCTGCCTTTGCTGTGCAAACAGGCATACCTGCAAATAAAGATGGTGGCCGTGAGTGAATTACTTGTGTTTTTACTTACCTCAGTTTGCAGCCACTGGACAGTATTTTTTTTTAAAAAAAAAAAACCATATCCAAGGTGTGAAAGAGTGACCTTTTGCTTTAACAACAACAAAAAAAATGTTTTATTGCCTTAGTGCTCGTTCGCTAAGGCAAAAATCCAACATGGTGGCTTTGGGCACTTTCGGAAAGCAAATCAGTTTGGTCGCTTGTCCCAATGAGCAGGAATGCACATTTCCCTCACTGTTGTTTTAAAATATATAGGAAAAGCTGTGAAGGCTTTTCCCTTGGAGCATATGAGTGTTTTGGGGGCCCTTCTTCACAATATGATGAATAGATGCAGGATTCCATTGGGACAGATCATATTCTCGCATGCTGTGAGGAGTATTTTCTCTGTGTAGATATTTAATTTTGATTATAGGCAAGGCCTTTTAGGTCTCAAGGTAAGGGCTGCATGCAACATGCAAAGAATATGCTGCCCACAATGACTGACAGCAGCTCCCCAAGCATTCAGACAGGACACTTGCTCAGTCATAACCAGATATACTTGGGACTGAAACTGGGACCTTCTACAGCCAAAGCATGTACTCTTCCCTGTAGTTTAAACAATCCTCTAACTCACTCAAAGTCTCTGGCAGGAGATAAAAGGCAGCAAGTGTTCCATCATCTTTAGCAAATCAAGGTTTCCACTTCCCAAGAGTATGTATGGTTTTCACAGGCTCTGGAAAGTGGCAGAAAGTCCAGCCAATTAGGAGTAGGCTGACTAGTTGGCTGGCTGGCTGGAGGGGATGGGCTTTCTGAGCTGACCAGAGGCTTCACTCTAGTCCACTTCAGAGGCACATAAGGCAGTTTCCAGGTACACCAGAGGTCAGACCACATCAAAACTTCTCCCCATTCACCTTCAGTTCTCAGTTTTGACATTTTGTTATTGGAAGCAATGTCTCTTGATCCTGACTTGTAACAACTTTGGTGGTTTTGGCATGGGCCGGATATACTTTGCAGAAGATGGTACCTGTATGCCTGTCACATCTGGTTAACAGCATAGGTTCTTAATGGTGACAAGCCATAATGATGACTTCCCAAAGAACCTATGTAATTCTTATTTAACACTATAAAGAGGTGATTGTATATTGTGTATTGAGTAAAAGAGTGCATACGGAATTCTCCGCTGTTGCCCCTTTAACTGTTTCATAGGAACCTCAACCTTTGCTTCTATACCTATCATATCTGATTAGGCAGAGGACCCCTTTGAGGACTTTGAGGGTCTAACCAGTAAGGGTCACATCTGGTTCAGGGGCTGTTGGCCCTGTCAGACTCTCAAGTGTTAGCAGAACCACATATTTGCTTTTGCCCAGGTGGAATAGCAACAGCAATAGTATTGATATTTATATACCACTTATCAGAGCCAAAACACTCCCTAAGCAGTTTTACAATGTTTTTTAGCTTGGTACTCATTTTACTGACCTATGGAAGGATGGAAGGCTCACTCAGCCTTGAAGCCCTTTGAGATCAAACTCATAACATTGTGGCTTGTAGTGCTGGCATTTAACCACTGTGCCACCAGGGCTTCTTATCTTGGAGCCCTCTGGGATTGAACTATCGAATCCTATGTCTCTCATGACATGGCTAAACAGCAAGTGGGCTGCGGGAATGTGTTTTTATTAGCTGGCAGATGGGTCAACCAGTGCCTGGATCCAAACTCATTCTAGGCCATGATACCCTAAGAGGTGGGGGTGCTTTGAGACTCACCTGTGATACTTTTTCCTATTCCAGTAAAGGTTTACTGTCTTAATTCTTTTGTCCATTGGAGCCTCCCTTTGAGCCATTGGCTCTGCTGAGTCTGCTTAGAATCAAGGAGTCAGACATTGACTTTTAGGTTCCCTGAAAGCCTCTAACCCAGAAATGGACAGAAGAGGAAAAAGAGAGAGAAGATCAGTACACCATATGGAATTCAAGAAGTACATCTTCAGCTAAAATAAATTAAACAGCTTGTTAAGACTACCTAATGTGCTTTGAGCTGTACCACCTACATTTTCAAGGATATTCTCTCTGCAAAAATATGTTTAAATAAATAACAAGTTATGCACCAGGAAAGTCAGTTTAATATAACATACTGGCCACCCACAAGATATTTAGATATTCTGAGCCATTGGGCCTGGAGGCACATGGCTGATGTGTGAAAAAGTTGGATAACCTCTATCCAGAAAATGAATTATTTTGTGTATGTCAGTGTTGCCAGGCATTATTACACCCCAGGACCTCAGCTTGGTGTTATGAAATAGTTGTAATAAGCTTTATGAAACCAAGAAGATGGAGCACTTCGAATCTGTCTCTGAGTCAACATTCAGGAGGCCTTAGGCTGCTGCTAAAATAATTCTGTTCAGAATGGTTATTTTACACAATGCAGACATCACCATTCATGTATTTGATATTTGATCTAAGGAGCCTACCTTGGCTGCATAAATTAGAACATGCTATTCTGTTAGCCCTGTGGCTGTGTCTTCCTCCTGAGGAAGCTCAATAATAGTCTATGGCTGATGCAACTTGTAATCCACTTAAGATAAACACAGTGAAGCAGCTACACACGGCAGTTCTCCACGGGCTTACTAGGCCACCTATTTCTTTCTGTTGCTTGTTAATGACCACAAAAAGATAGCTGTCGAGCATCTGGCGGGTCAAAATACAACCTTCCAAGATAGCTGTTGCATAGCAAGCTTTGTAGCTGAACACTGGTTTACACCCGGCTTGCTAAATATCTAGTCCAAAAATGGGAGGGGGGGACTTGCTGCAGTTGACCATTTTCTTGACAGCATGTTTCCATATGTCAAGACAAACGTTCTCATCTAAGATAAATAAAATAAAATAAAATTGTGTGCATTCCTTACAGCCCTACTCTAAAGAGATTCCAGTTGCCCGCTTGTGGTCCCCAGCCTGGCTTGTGGGGGAGATTATGATGTTTGGGTGCTACATGCCAGTCCAGCCATTTCACTACCCAAAGCAGTATGTTAAGTTCAGCTATGTCAGTTCATACGGTGGTGGAAGGAGGTAATGAAGGAGAGAGAATTGGTACTTCCAGGGTGGGTTTTGCACAGGACATGTGCTCAGACTGGACACTCCTAAATCACTACAAAAAGATAGAAGAAACTCCTGTAGTACCTTTGAGCCTGCAGAGATTATCAGACAGGAATGCAAAAAGCATTCCTGTCCCACAATCTCCAATCCTGCCCCTGTCCTGGCACAACAACTCTCCCCATCACACTTACCTTCTCTCCCATCAACAGGCAGCCCAAGATTGAAGAGAGCTTTAATGGAGTTCCATTCATTTCCTCGACTGAAATCCCACCTGTTCTCTCGAGAAGACGTGAGCGCAGGAAGTTCAAAAACAAAAACACACCCAAAAAAGTTACAAAAAGCACATACACACACTTTAAAACTTCCAAGTAAACCAGGGAAGTTTTTTTTTTTTTTTTTTTAATGTGTCACTTACCTTAATGTCCCGATCTCACCCAGGAGTGTTCTGGCAGGACCGCCCATTGAGGCTGCATTCATGAGAGTTAAATGGACTGAGATTTCACACTCCAGAAATGCTGGCAGCAAATCACAATGGGGGATCTATTGACAGCTCAGCCCATCAATAAAAAGAAACACCATAATGATGGCAGTAGAACGCAAAAGGACAATGTCATCTGATACTGGCACCCTTTTGTGTTCCTCTGGCATCATTATGGTGCCACATTTGCCGCATTTGATAATCTCCTGAGAGAAAGAAATTTTTAGCATAAGGTTTTGTGGAATCAAGTCTATTTCAACAGATGCAGTCCATGAAAGCTTATGCTACACATTAAGCTACCAGACTTACCTGGCGGCTTGTTTGTGGTTCCAGCTGGGGCCTCCCCCTTTTCCCCACAGCTCGGGCATGGCCAATGCCATGCCTCCATCTTCTTCCCTACAGGCCTTGCACCTGGATCAGGGATGTTGAAATGGCAGCCAATCAGGTCATGGCATGGCCTTCTCTGAGTGGCTGGAGTCTGTTCAGGGCAGCCAATCAGAGTCAAGCATTGTATTTGAATCTGATTGTCTGGTGGGGAAAAGGAAGCCATCCCTTTGTTGCAGACTTCCCTCTGGTCCGACAGCCGGATATAAAGTCCTGGCTGCTGCACCAGAGTGGTCAGTCACTCAACAGTATCCCCTAGAGGCCAAAATTGCTGCCAACACCCAATGCAGTCTTTATAGCCAGCCCATTGGGAGACTGGATATCCAGGGGGACTACCTACCACTGTGAACCAACCAACACTTCCCTCCTATCATCAGAGAGACAGATAATTGTAGCGAAACCAAGAGGTATAGACATGTGCAACATCAGTGTATAGAAAGATTAAGAAGACTATTTATTCAAGTAAGTTCAGTTATATCAATCCCCCATGAAGCAGCCTCTTCCATGCCCCAGGCATGCTTTAAAGCAGTGGTTCCCAAACTTATTTGGCCTACCACCCCCTTTCCAGAAAAAATATTACTCAGTGCCCCCTGGAAATTATTTTTTTTTATTTTAATAGCAATTAAACAGAAGGATATATGTATTAATGTTTCTACCTTTTTCGTAAAATATAGTAAAGAAAGGTGTAAATTAGAAACATTGAAGTTTGAAATTATGAAACTATTTATTGAACTCAGAATAGAAAGGTAATACAAAAAAAGTTAAAACATTCAAAATCATCTTAATGAGAAGGATGAACCTGGTATGCTGCTACCAATTTAGTAATCCTCGGCTCTATTTTCGTCAGCAGTAATCTTAAATCACTGCGGTTGACTATTTGCAATTGATTTCTTTTTTGTTGTTGTTAATAAATTGGTTACCACACTGAATCCACGTTCCACTAAATATGATGAAAGAAATTCAATTAAGAACTTTTGAATTACAGCCCATATTTCAGGATAAGCCATAGGGATCTCCTTTTGCAGCCAGAATTCTTGGTAGTCGCTTTTGAATTTAAATTTCAGTTCATCATTTGTAGTTACTTCCATCAGTTATTCTTGTAACTGTGGAGATTCTTATGTGTTTGCACTTCAAATATGATCCAAAATCCAATCAGGTATGTTCATTTTCAAAATATCATCAAATCATTGATTAAAATCTGAATGGAGAGCATCCAAGTGCTCACAATAAGAAAGTATGTCTTCATCTCTTTTTTTCTGCTCCTGATGAATTTGGGAACTGGCTGAATTCCCCTCATCCAAAATTTCGTTTGTAGAGAAGTTTTGTCACAAATGCAGAAATAACAGATTTTGTTTTTATTAAATTCAATTCATCACCTTGAAGCTGAAGATTGCTTTCATTAAATATTTGAAACAAGTCGGTCAAGTAAGCAATGTCACTTTTGGACTGAATTAAATTGGATCGTAAAACATCATTTTTATCCTTCAAGAACTCCAGCACCGAGTTAAACAGCTTATAAAACCTATCTAAACCGGCACCCTTTGACAACCAATGAACTTCTGTATGAAGCAGCAAACGATTAAATTCTTCATCGTTTTCAATACAAAGCTGTTTAAATCATCTGTCATTCAATTATTTGCTTCTGATTGTGTTGATAGCTTTAATTAGATATTGTAATGTAGGCGTACACTTAAATTTTTGACAACTAGATGTTGACGATGTATGATACAGTGTACTGTGAATGCATTCGGCACCTCCTTTTTAAAATATGCAAGAAAACCCCTGTAGTTCCCTACCATCACTGGTGCACCATCTGTGGCTACTGATAAGATATTACTCAGAGGTATTTCTTTTTCTTTTAAAAACTCATCCAGTGCATGAAATATTGATTCTCCTTTAGTATCAGTTTGCAAATATTTAGCAAATAATAATTCTTGGCAAATTTGTTCTTCCTTTGTGAACCGCACGTATGCTAAAAGTAAAGCTTCATTTCCTAACAAAGTTGACTCATCAAGTTGAATAGAAAACCGAGATGTTTTTTAAATAGCCACACAATGAATCTTCAACATTTTGAGCCATTTCATCAATTCTTCTTTGCACTGTATTATGTCTCAACGAAATTTTCTTGATAATATCAGATGCTGACTTGTGTAGCACAGTACGTATTACTTCACTTATATCCAGTATAATTAGTTCTTCACCAATAGTATGAGGTTTTCCTGATTTGGCAATCATTGATGAAATATTGTGAGAAGCAAGCAAGCCATCGCCATTTGTGTGGTTGCGGTTGAAAAGAATTTTGCCAATGTCGGTTGTTTGATAAATTTTTCTTTTAGTGTTCGAAAATAAGATAACCCTTATCTTTTTATCACCATGAATTTTAGTCAAATGTTCTTGTAGTCTGGAAGGTTTCATAGCTTTGTTTGATAAAACTTTCTGGCAAATCAGGCACATTGTTAATGTATTGTTTACAGGCGACTCAATAAAGCCATATTTCAAATATTCAATATTATATTGTCTACATTTTTTCTTTGGTTGAGTCATTTTTATCTGTAGAAAAAATAACATTTTTATGGAGGTATTTTTAATTAATATTTTTATAATGTTTTGAAATATTTTTGTAAAAAACAAACTAACATAAATACTAATGAAATAAATAAACATGATATTATTAATTGTAAAGTGCATATAATTATTACAAAATAAATAAATAATACTCACCAATTATAGTCGCAGTATTTGTTAGTTAACATTAACTTGTCATAATATCACAACAATATAACTTAGGACTTTTTCAGATGGACAAATACACCGCAAGAAGGGTCGTCCCTCTTGCGACGCTGCTGCGTTGCAGAGGGGCGTTTCGTATGATGCTGCCCCCTGCTGATTCTGTTCTGGTACAGATCACAGCTCCAGTGTCATATTTGGCCATTTCTTAATCATGGTCAACTTCTGTGATTAAGAAACGACCAAATATGACACTGGGGCTGCGATCTGTACCGGAACAGAATTGGCAGGGGGGTGGCATCATACGAAACGTCCCCCCTGCTGCGCAGCAGCGTCACAAGAGGGACGACCCTTCTTGTGGTGTATTTCTCTACCCGAAAAAGTCCTCAGAGTCATATTACACCATAATTTTCCCGTAATAATTATGGGAAATCTCCTGATTCATAGTGTGCTCCACAATCTGCTGGTAGTACTGCCAGTAGCCAGTACTGCTGCTGCTGGTCCAGGCTTTGGCCTTGCGATCGACTAATCGCAAGAGTGGCAGTTGCCTGGAGCAATGCTCATAGTGCTCACATGTTTTGGAATGGCAATTCAGTGGCACCACATGAACAGTAGCAGTGTGCGATTGCACATACCTCAATGCAAGTGAGGGAGTATGCAGGAACTGAGCCAACGTCCAGTACGTTTTTCAAAGAAAAAATAAGCTTTATGAGCAGAATACATAAATCAATTTTTCTAAGTCTTCTCTTCATTCTTTTATGGTTTCACCACCCCCTTATAGTTATTCATCGCCCCCAAATGCACCTGTGGCCATCACTGCCCCCCAGATCGCTGCAGCACCCACCAGGGGGTGGTAACGCCCACTTTGGGAATCACTGCTTTAAATTTACAGAAATAACAAGGTATTAAAATCAAAGCATTCAGTTATTCTATGTTACACTCCATTACTAAGTTTAGCTACACATCTCAACCAAATTGGAAGAAATTAACATAATTCCCTAACACGATCCTAAACAGGCTCTAAAAGTTCTACTCATTATGTGCAGTCTCTGTTGGTTTTCAGATGGTATCAGGGAGCTGTGAGCTAAGCCAGGCAGCTTATTCTAACAGCCATTGCCCAGCCTTTGGCTCTCACATGCTGGAATATAAAGACCTTCCCTTTGTCTTTGTTCAAAGCTGCATGGTCTGACTCTACAATGGCTCACACAAAAGCAGTTATACCTTAGTTGGGATTCCCAGTTCAAGAGTTGTTATTGGCCATTCCTGGTCTGGTGATGTGATGTCATTGATGATGCCATTGTATGAGCTTCTGTGTGGGTGGGGTTTTAGAACCTCCCTTTCAGTTAACCCTTTCCTTATCTGATGCCATGTTGGCAAGACAATACTGTTTTCAAATAAAGGGAAATGTAGTTCTCTGGCAGAATGATGGAAATTGCAATCAACCTTGAGGCAGGATGATGGAAACTCCATTATAACATAAGTGAATGGAGCTCCGTTCACTCTCTGTTAGTACCTGGGCTGCCTTTAGCAGGATTAAGGTAAGGTCTGGTGAGGGGGGGGGTCTTTTGCCAGCATAAAATTGTTTTAAAATATGCCAGCAAAAGAACAATTATGGGTGTGGTCCAATAAATTCCTACCTCTGTGCAACTGTGGTTGATGCTTAATGTCATCAGCAGGGTCCATGTCCTGTGCCATCATACTTGCAATATCACCAGACCCTGCCCCCTGTGACATCACCAAGGTGTTATCCCTAACTATCACGTTTTGAACCTGAAATCTTAGGTTCTAGGGTGGTCCTGATCTGGCAAACCCAAGGGTGCTTAGAATTTTTTCATACAAAAATAAACCATCTAGTGTCCATGTTTATGGACAAAGGCAAATAGGCATTTTCTGTTGCAGGCTTAGGAAATGAGAGTGATGGCTCAATGTACCAGCATTTTGTTTGATTTTTATGATAACCATTCAGTATTCTTTACACAAATGAATACAAAATGTGTTTTTTTCCTGGTGTTTTTTAGCAGATTAGTCCAGCCATTATGCAGGCTGAGGTAGCCACCACAGGCACCAGAAGGACAGGGGGGTGGAGAACCAATTTTCACTGTTGGAGCAGGGTGAACAATTTCTGGGATTTTTTGCTCGCTATACCAAAATAACTTGTCTAACTTTAGGCACAATGCTGCTTGATTTCAAAGGGTAGGTGACAGAATAAAATGTCTTAGGAGATTTTCAGACACGATTTTCAGCAGGATATATTCCAAAATAGCTACATTGCTGCTGCGCGGCAGGGGAGCATTTTCGTACACCGCCGTCCCTCTGCCAAACCCGTCCGTGTCACTTCCGTGACAGAATGGATGAAACCGCATCATATTTTATTTATGATTGTTGCCCGTGAGTGAAATATGATGCGGTTTCCTCCATTCTGTCACAGAAGTGACACGGAGGGGTTCGGCAGGGGGATGGTGTTGTCCGAAACTGCTCCCCTGCCGCACGGCAGCAACGGAGCTGTTTTGGAATATATCCTGCCAAAAATCGCATCTGAAAATCTCTGTAGACTAGCTCTGGCTATTTTTGCATACACCTGGAAGCTAGTTTGAGAGCCATTGTTTGAATGTAGAAAGCAGACTTAGCAGTTCATTCTTCTCTAGCATCTCCAAACCTGATTCACTTTAACAACTTCTCTCCCTGCTAAGGTTATTTTCCATAAATTCCACTCCTTCTCTTATAAACTTTTCATCAATGTTTCTAAAATGAAACATTCCAAAACACCATGGGGACCCATTTCCTGACAAGTAGGGTTGCCAGAGTGAAAACCTGATAGGGTTCCTGTACCTTTAAAGGTTGTGTAGAAGATGGCATTTCAGCAGGTGTTGCTTGTTACGTGATTACATGACCAGCAGCACCTGGTGAAATTCCCTCTTCTGTACAACCATTAAAGGTATAGAAGCCCTATCCACTTTTCACTCTGGCAACCCTGTATGTGATGATAATGGGAATTATTTAGATTAGAATAGATTAAATTAGATTAGATTAGATTGATATTTGTGCATCTATTCCATCACTAATTCCACAAACATTTTACTGCCATTCATGACCCTCTTCTGTGAAACCTGGACATGATACACCCTTGCATCATAAGCATCATCTTCCCAGGTTTGAGAATTCTGTGCTATTTCTGTAGAAATCTAAACAATATGCTGTATGTGTAAACATGTGCACAAGGGAAATACAGAGGCATATTACAGCAATATAACCATACGTTGTTGTGATTTTTCACCGAGTTGGCTTCAATTTATGATGACCCTATAAATGAGCAATGTCCATGAACACTGGTCGTCAACAGCTCTGGTCAAGTCTTGTGAGTTCAAGGCTGTTGCTTTCTTGATTGCGTCAATCCATTTGTAATGTGATCTTCCCCTTTTCCTGATGCCTTCCACTTTACCAAATTTTATTATATTTTCCAATGAGTCATGTCATCTCATAATGTGCCCAAAGTATCACTGTGAAATTCAAAAAGGGGCATAGCTTGGCTTTGCACATTCATTTTGCACAGTTTGTGAGGGCATCAAGTTCTGTCTGAGTTCCTGATTCTGTCTGGAAAGCAACTAGTTACCAGCAAAGTAGAAACAGCACTAGTCTAGGAAGGTAGCCAACTGTTAATTAGCTCACAGGAATGCAAACACAGTCAAAGGTCTAGTCCAGTAACACAGTTGAAAAGGTTAGAGGCATATGGCAGTGAGTCAGAGTAGGTCCGAAACAGCCTGGGAGTCAGCAGGAGCAGGCAGCAGATTAGTCAAGGACAGTCCAAGGTCTAAGCATTAAGGTAACAGAAGTCAAGGTAACCAGAATACAGGCACTGAAGTCAGCAGGAAGCTGTCACCAGGAAGATCAGCTGATCTTTGAGAAAGCCTCCATTGCCTCTCCAAGCATATATAAAGTAATTAAGGCTTTGTCAGGTGTTTCTTAATGAGCAGGTTTTTCTCATAAAGTCTCAGAGGCTTCCTTTTGAGCTTGCTGCTGGGTATACGATGGTGGAGGTAAATCCCTCTCTTCTTCATCATCCTTATCTGAATTGGCAGGTCTCTGCTGGGACTGACACCAACCCACTCAAACCAGGCTCTTCCTCTGCTTGAGCCTCTAGGGTGGCAGGGTTCCCTGCTGGCACAGATGTATATAAACCTGTGCCATGGTCCCTAAGGCCATTCCCTACCATGTCCTCCTTCTCCTCTGACTCTATACCCTCATCAGGCTCACGGGGGATGCCAAATTCCTTAAACTGTGCACACCACAGAAAATGATCAGACGTGTGTACCCACATAAGTATATGTTGCCCCAGCCATCTATCTTACGAGAATTCCTTGGTCCCCCACCATGACAAATTTTCTGGATACTCCTGCTTCAACCATGCCCACTATTCTAAACTTTTAGCATACAAGAAGTTTTTCTACACTACAAACTTAAAGTAGTTTGATATCACTTTAACTACCATGGTTCCATCCTATGGAATCCTGGGGTTTGTAGTTTGTTGATGTGCTCAGAATTCTCTGCTAGAGACTTTTAGTGTTGTAATTCAGGACTAGTGCTCCTTAGTATCTCCCCTAACTACACATCCTGGGATTCCATATGACAGAGCCATTGCAGTTATGTCGTAACTGAGTACCCAACTGATAGGAACATGAGGTTCAACCATATTATTTCAACAATAGCTTTTACTATCTGGGTGCACTAAAGTTGTGCTGAAAGTTCATTCATCCCATTTTCATGGGACCATCCATCCTCACACAAATGGATAGCGATACTTGGTTTGTGTTTGAGGGAGTGCCTGGATTTCAACATGGCACAGTTTTTAAATGCTGGCACTGCAGCCACAATGTTGTGAGTTTGATCCTACAGGGCTCCAAGGTTGACTCACCCTTCCATTCTTCTGTAGGTTGGTAAAATGAGTACCCAGCTTGTTGGGGGCAATTAGCTAAACACATTGTAAACCGCTTTGAGAGTGCTTAGCACTCTAAAGCAGCATAGAAATATAAGTGCTATTGCTATGGCTATTCCTTTTTGTCTGAGAAAGTTTTGGCTTACCTCTGTTATATGCTGTGCCCAAATTGTCCCATTCCCAATTTCTTTAACTTTCGGGGATCTGTGGCTTCACACAACCAAAAGATGCTCTGCACCTCCTAGCTTGGCTCAGTTTCTTTCTGGGAGTGGACCAAATTGTTAGTGGGTACACTATCTGATCTCTGAAGTCATTTTCATTTCACACCAACCACTGGGGAGAAAAAAAATGCTAGATTGAAAAGTGTGTCCCAGCTTGAATGTTTACTGAGAATATATTTCCACACCACAGCTTGAACAGGGGAAAAAACATGTTTCCTGAACATCAATGCTGTAAGGAAACTAGCATCTTAAAGGTATTAAACATAACCAAAATACATTGGGCACATGGTGTCATATAGAACCCTGTTTATTTGCAGTTTCTCTAACGTTCCTGTTTGCTGTATTGGGAGCCAACTTTGTCCTGAAAGAGAATCTGGAGAGAATATATCCAAGCATTGAAAAAAAATGTGGAGAGGAACAAAGCTAAATGCCTCACAATTATCTTTGCATTGCAACAAATATTGATTTCCTTATGAATTTCACAGAAATTTGTCACTGGACTGTCAAGGGCAAGATTGATTCTCTTGCCTATGGGAATGTTATGATATCGGCATAATTAGCCCCATCACTGCATTTGCACAATCCTTTTTGACATTTCTCCTGCAGTGGCAAATTAGCACAATTTTGATGGCTTCCATCCATGTCTCATCCACCAAAGGAGAAAAATACACCTTAATCTCTTTCTCCTGAATAGTTTTCCTTTCTCCCCCCCCTCTCCAGGGGTAAGAGAGTGAATGCCATTATTACTGTAATGACTGGAGAGAGATGTTAAGTGGAATAGATAAAATAATAATGGCAGAAGTGGCTCTTTATAATGCTCATGCTGAAGATGGGGGTTTCTCTCTGTCCAGATAGCACTGGATGTGCTCTAACAATACCTTCTTTAACATTACTCCTGAAGGATATTAGATAACGTTTTCAAATCACACAGAATGTAAAGTTCTTTGGGGAGTGGTGGAGAACAATACTGCAATTTCTTTTGCCAGATTGGTCTTCAAAAGAATCTATAGGGAGAAAGTATTTAGTCATCTCCTGCATACCAAGTTTGCATGGTTTGGGGTCCTTTACATGGCAAAATAAATCCTCAAAGAATGCGGCAAGAAGCCTGATAGTTCCCATGCATTTCGAAGCAACAGTGCCCTTTTCAGAAGGAGGGGGTGCAAAAAACCCATAAGTCGCGCAGTATCAGCTTTCGCTAGTTTTCCAGACTTTTTTGATTAAGTTCGCAAAAAAGCACATAATTTGTCATGGGAACTAACGATTGTTTACCTTTTCAAATTACTGTGAGCAGAGCTTGAATCCTGATTGGTTGGAGTGACCTTTCTGCTTTATTCGAATAGACTGAGGGGTTGGGGAGAAGAAATTCAACCTTCTTCTGCTTTCAGCCCAGTTTGGAAAATCTGCTCTGAGCCCTTCCTGACTGTTTCAAAGGAAGGCTTTTTGGATTAGGAAAATGATCGGGAGGAGTAGCCTGTGCTTCGCTGCTGTGAGAGTGTGTGCGTGCATGCATTCGTGTATGTGAGAGAAACAGACGATCACATGTTCGTCCTTTTGTTTGTTTGTCCTTCCATTCACTTGCCTACATTCAAGGCTTCAAACAATCAGGAATGAGGCAAGCTTCTGTGGTGTATGTGTGTGTGTGTGTGCATGAAGGGAAGGAAAGCAGACTGCTCCAGCATACTTTTCCTTGTTCGGGGCTGGGGAGGGGGCAGGGCCGGTTTAAGGAAATTTGGGGCCCCCTGCAATGCTTTACTTTGGGGCCCCCATATGTTTATCTCAGATCAATGTAACCTAACTTATTCACCATACAGGATGTTCAGATTATAGTAGGACCCAAAACAGCACATCTACCATAGAGTCTTCCTAGAAAATGTGTCTCCCCTAGCCCTTTTCTAGGCCTTCCAAGGCAACTGTATGGTATTTTAAACCAGAAGTCCCATTATTTTCAATGGCGTTCACTATTATTCATGGTTTTCAGAATCCACGCCCCCCCCCAAAACCAATTCCCAGTGGATAAGAGGAGCCTACTATATTACATAATTTGCCACCAATAATTTAGTTTAAAAACTATATTATAGGTACTAACATAATATTTTTTGTTTATTAACAATTAATGTAATGGTGTCAATTTCCTCAAAGAAAATAAAGGGTAGACTACAAGCTAACCATGAGTTAGCAGTGTGATGCAGCAGCAAAAAATGCCAATGCGATTCTAGGCTGCATTAATAGGAGTAGTGTCTAGATCAAGGGAAGTAATAGTATCACTCCATTCTGCTTTGGTCAGACCTCACCTGGAATACCGTTTCCAATTCTGGGCACAACAATTCAAGAAAGATACTGAAAAGGATGGTGCGAGGTCTGGAAGCCATGATGCCCTATGAGAAGCAACGTAGGGAAGTGGGTATGCTTAGCCTGGAGAAGAGAAGGTTGCAAGGTGACGTGATAGCCATGTTTAAATATTTGAAGGGATATCATATTGAGGAAGGAGCAAGCTTGTTTTCTGCTGCTCCAGAGACTAGGACATGGAGCAATGGACTCAAACTACAGGAAAAGAGATTCCACCTGAATATTGGGAAGAACCTCCTGACAGTAAGAGCTGTTTGGAAGTGGAATACACTGCCTTGGAGTGTGGTGGAGTCTCCTTCTTTGGGTTTTTTAAACATAGGTTGGATGGCTGAAGAAGACCAAGGGGGAAAGGGAGAGGAGAGGAACCAAGACATGTTAAAAGTAGCTGGAAAGATGGGCTGGAGGGGATCTATGTGCAAGGAAAGAAAGAAAGAAAAAAGAAAGAAGCCCTTTCTGAGGGAGACAACCCTCAAATTCCCTGTCTCTCTCACACACACACACTCACCCTCTTCGACATGCCTCTCCCTCCAGCTTCTGCCATGGAGGGCTGCTGTTTCTTTCTCTTTCTCTTTAGTTTTGGAGAGGCTGTTTTGTTTGTTTTTTTAAAAAAAAAGCCAGCAGGAGGTTTTTGGAGGAGGAGGGTAAGAGGGGGCTCCTCCCGGCTGTCTCCTGGCTGTCTCCTTTGTCAGATTAAGGAGGCCAACACGGGGCCCCGTCTTGACTTCTGGGACCCCTCTTGACCTCGGGGGCTCCTGCCAATGTTGATTTGGCAGACAGGTTAAACCGGCCCTGAGAGGGGGTTGACAGATCACTCTTTCGATTCCTTGTTTGTTTATACTTTTCTTCCCTCTCATTATTTATGGTCTCCATGACCCCCTCCTTGCTCCCTTCCCACCTCCTGCCTGGCTTTAATGATCTGGAGGCGATTCCCCCCCCCCTTTGCCTGTGTGAACTGTAAGGAAGACAGATTTGCTCATCTTCCGAAAACAAAGGAGTCATGTGATTTATGCTCTTCTGATGCGAAAGAACGGTAATCCAGAATCTTGCAAACTTTTTCCTGTCGTGGAACCAGCTCCTTTGTTTCTCTAGCTCCCTGCCAGTTTTTTTCCAAAGCCACCCATGCAAGCAACACCTAGTTTACCTGTTCTAATCTTACCTGTCCCAATGAAGTTATTTTAGCATTTTTAAAACTCCTTGGATGCTTTGCTGAGCATCAGATTTGCCTCGAATTCAACTTGACCATTCACAGCAGTCATGATCTTTCTCTTTTTCCACAGATTGTATCTCCCTGGACTTTATCAGACACATGAACAATTGTATCATAATGATGCCACATAAATGTGAAAGGGCGTGCATATCAGACGACAGTGCCTTTTCCCATTTATGTATTGGCCATAAGCCATACTTTTTTTTATTGACAGGCCAAGCTGTCAATAGATTGGCCATGGCAATATTTTTGCCAGCATTGCCAGCATATGAAATCTCATGCCAATGTCCTCTCTTCATTCCAGCATCAATGGCCAGTCTGCCCAGAACACTTCCAGATGAGATCACAACATCCATGTAGGTGACACACTTTTTATGACCCACCCCAGTTTACTTGGGACTTTTATATTGTGTTTATATGCTTTGTGTAACTTTTACTTTGTTATTTTTTAATTTCCCGCATTATGTATTCTCGTGAGAATCCGCAGGATTTCAATACAGGAAGTGAACAGATCTGTTCACTCCTCATTCATTGCCAGTGAAGCCTTTTTGCATGGATAGGAGGTAAGTGTGGTATGGGGAGTTCTTTTGCAGGCATAAAAATGGCAGAAATTATGCCTGCAAGTTTAGGGGGGTGGTCTGATAAAGTTCCCTGTGAACCAGTTTAGCAGGAAAATTTCTGTCTCCATAGCTTCAGCCAACACATTTGGTAGGAAGATGAGGAGACCCATACCAACCAAGAAGTTGGAGAAGGCTGCTCTATAAATTTCCACACACATGTCACAAGTTCTGCTAACAATTGTTAGTCTAATATAAGATGTTTGTAGGCTGGTGGAATCTGTAACAAGAAGTACTGACCAACCTAACTAACTTTCAGTGACTGCAAAGTCTGCTTCTGAGTTATCTTTATGCCTTTCCTCAAAGCTATTACTGAAGCTTAACCAAGCCAAAGCATGGCATCATTAATGAATTGGTGGGATGGAGGTTGCCAAGCCATAAAAACAGCCAGATAGGAAGCTGCTCCTATGTCGACTTGATGGGTACCATAAATGGATAAGCTAAAGTATTTTCATCTTAGCTAGACTGTTGATATCTGATGGTTCATCTTCAAAAGTGGGTCCAGAATTTAGATAAATAATGTTTCCAAGCTCTGACTTTACTTCACTGTACAGACTAGCAGTTTAGCAAAGAGCAAGCCAAGTTACCAAGATGGTTGAAGACTGCTTCCCTTATTTTCCAAGGTTCTACATCACACTGAGAGTTTGCATGGATTCAAAAAAGCACCTGACTGCATATATTCAGCCTCAGACTCTTCTGATGCTGTTGGACTATGTTTCTTACCAGCTGATGACATCAGCATAGCCGATTACTGGGGATGATGGGAGCTGCAATCCACCATCATCTGGAATGCCACATGTTCCCAATTCCAGTCCTACATTAAGCAATTGATTGACACTGAATGCTAAACATCCAAAGTAGTATATCATCACAGAAGACAAGCCATATCTTATTTTTTTTGGTTTTGTTTGAAGTGCCTCTATCCTTTTATTTCTCCATTTTCATTTAACAAACGTTAGCATACTTATTAATATTCCTCAGCAGTCAGACCAGTGTGGTGGAGCATTAATATAACATTTTTTAAAATGAAGTTCCTGTTCTACTTGAGTTACTCAGTAAATATTTGGTAATCTATCTTGATACGTTCCTGTCTGTCAAGGGCTGTTGCCTGCTTGATGCTTCAGCTTGAAAAGCAGACAATGGCAACAAGGAAGGTGCCTTCCTGCAATTTTAAATCCCCTCTTTCTTAATTATTCATAAGACCACAGCTTCCAGTGTTTTAAAGTCCCCAGCAACATGAGTAATTACAAGTTGTGTGGGGCATTTACTTTGGTGTAAATGTATAATGATGCTGAACACTGGAGGAAAACGTGTCAACACTAACTGACCTAAAAGCAAGAACAAACACATACATTTCACTGATGTTTTACTTCAAGGAACATCAAGGAAAATCATGCCCTAATTATTTATGAAGTCATCCTTGATCCTACAGAATGATCCAGTGCCAGCATTGCATTGCTAAGAAAGGATGGGAGATTAATAGAATCATGCTTTTCCTGAGTCTTGTCTCTTTCTCTAGCAGGACTGGCCATATTTCTGAAGGACAAACTGATGAAGAGGGCTACCTGGAGGGAAAGTGAAAGAATTGTTTGCAACTGAGTTCCTCTAGAACAAGAACTTGAAGTTCCTTGAGTGTTGGCTGGATCTAATGGGAGTTGCTGTCCAGTAAAATACAGAGGTCTACAAGTTGTCCAACATGTTACCTGAATTGTGTGGATTCAGTGGAACACACTCATGTCACTCAAAATATTATATTCAATTGGGGAATTTTAATTAGCTCAAAATATGGCAGAACGAGTTTGGGTAACTGGTGGGATCTTTACACCTGTGTACACCAGTACTAGCTGCCAAGACAACAAGCCAAAAAGTTGAATGGAAATGGTTTTTATTGGAAAATAATCATGGAACTGCTCACACATGCACTCACACTTCAAGCAATCACACAAGGCTAGTGAAGAATCAGGAGGAAGTGTTGGGATAGAGAAATAGACTTCAGAGATCATGGGCTATACTTTACCTGTCTAAAGAGCAGAGATTCGTGTAGCAGGGAAGACTCAGATTTGGATCTGAGGGTCACACAGCAAACCAGCAGAGTAACAAGGTGAAAGGAGCTATGCACATTTTGATCATCTTTTGGGGTAATATTTATACTTAATATCATATCCTTGAGGGGTGTTTTGAGTAGAGAACAATGTTTAAGTGACTTTCCCAGAGTGGAACAATGGAAGCTCCGTTTTCGTTTATTGCTGTTAATGGTTGAAACATTAAAACTGATGGGTTTGAAGCAACCTCATAATGTTGGATACTAGAGGTGTGAAGGAAGACCTTTGCAGAATAATGGGTGTTCTGATCACTTGTTTGTATTGGAGTATGACTCATTGCCAGGTGCATCCAAAGTTAGCACATTCCTCCCTAACAACCTGTCTAAGTAGGCTTCACATAACCAGACCTGGGCATGACTGTGTTTGGGGAATTTCTAAGACAACTTCATTTAGGTTTCTGGTGATATCTGAATAAACCCTCCTGGGGATCGCCTGGTCTACTGGGACCTACATGAACTGTCAGTTATTGCCAATCTAGGAATTATTGCCAATTAATGTATGATTGTAAGGGAGGGGGATATAAGGGCATGTAACAATCCTCCTAGAACACCAGCAATGTGTTATTCTCCAGATATTGGTGGACTGAATTTATCATCAGCCCTTGAGTGCTGTCTGGGGTTAATGAAAGTTGTTGTCCAGTAACATATGGAAGTCCATAAATTATCCATCCCTGTTCGTAGAAGCTCCTTCTATGATTTATTAATGTGAAGATGGACCCTACCCATTGCTGCTGACCCCACTGAACCTTGATAATAGACATCTGTAGTGGGGGACCCTAAACATGTAGGCTTCCACTTCTTCTGGAACCCTGTATGGATTTGGGTCTCAAAACATGTGGATGCATCTCTGCTGCAGATGTCCATGTTCAATGTGTGATCAAGGACAGAGCTAGATGGAACACAGGACATCAGGAATGGAACTAACAGTGCAGACACCTAATCAATGAATGGAGCCCATCTTCAAATATGGAATGCATGAAGGAAGCTAATGAGTCTTTTGATTAGTAACAAATTCAGGATTAACCAAAGGAAGTGTTTCTTCCCTTGCCATAGGATAGACCAAATCGATTTTTCCTCTGGGCTACAGATATTGTACATAATCCTGATCATTGGCCATGCTGGCTAGAAATATGAAGTTATAGTCCAAAACAAGTAGAAGACACCTAGTTGCCTACCCTTGCCCTGTACTTAAAACCTTAAAGGAAGCACACAAAATGAAGTATTCAGCAGTTGCTTGTATGGGTTTAGAAAGCTTCACCAAAATTTATGGAGAACCAGTCCATCTGCAGTTAGCAGCTATGACAGCTAAATGAAAAATTGATTTACATTGCTTACCAGTCCATATGGAAGAATCAGGAAGTTTGTATAGTACAATGAGCAATGCACTGGACTGGAGTTTGGGAAATTCTGGTCCATGTCTCTACTGTGCTATGGGTGACTGGGTGACTTTGGATTATTTATTTATTTATTGGATTTATATCCTGCCTTTCTCCCAAGATTGGATTCATTAGTCCCTACGTCTCAGGCTATTCAATGCTATGGAATTCTGGGATTTGTAGTTTTGTGAGATATGTAGCCTTCTCTGTCAGAGAGCTCTGGTGCCACAATAAACTACAAATCCCAGGGTTCCATAGGATGGAGCCATGCTAGTTAAAGCAGTATCAAAATGCATTATTTGTGTAGTGTTTGAGCAGCCTCAAAATCTCAATGAAGTTAACAGTGTTGAGGTCTGGAGGAAGTGGGTAGGAGGAGAGCCATGTACAGTGCCTCAAATTCACTGGAAGAAATGCAGGGTACAATAAGATAAAAAAAATAAACAAACTAACAAATAAACAGGCATGCATCACATTAAAGCCATGCTTGTGAGTTTCTAGCTATCTAGGGGTTCACCATTGTAAAACAGAATGCTTGACCAGATGGGTGGCTTAATCCTTCTTGACAATTTTCACTCTGGTGTGTAACTATATATCTATATATATCCATATCTATCTATATCTATATCCATATCTAATAGCTGAGCAATGTTTGACATAACTGTAGCTCTTATCTAACTTTAGGACTTAAAACATAGGAAGTACTATGTTATTCCTGGCATTACAGTGAGAATGAATGGCATATGGTGCATAATAAGGTAGGCTGTCCTACTACTGCAGTGCTATCACAGCATGACTGTCTGCTGTCAAAGTGATACGCATCTGTAATTCTGACATGTTTGCAAATGCTTTGTGGCTAGCTATTCACCATTTTGATGTGACTAGTTACATTTTTCAAAACCATGTTTAGACTTTGGGGGTCTCTAATAAGAAATAAAAATGTTCTGTACAGTTAAGCAAAAGTGGTTGAGAAGTTAAGGCTCCTAAGAAAAAACACAAACACTTGAGGGCACAGATTCTCAAAATCAATCATAGTCAGCCTTACCAATAAGGAAAATAATTCTTTGTGTGTCCCAAGGGTAACTAAGAAAGAAGAAATCCAAATGGTTACCTCCTCATGCCCACTTTGTATCTTAGGTCCAAGTTCAAATAAATCAATGTGAACAAGGTTACACACACTCTACAGCAAAGTTCAAGGATCACTTGCCAAAGTACTTAAATTTCTATAGTGACTGTGAAACCAAATTGGGTGTGTGGGTGTTGTAAGAGATGAAATATTTGTAGGAATTACAAATTCCTACAAATTTGTAATTATTACAAATTAGGAGAGTTAAAAGAACCTCCAACAGTTATGAAATTTGCTGGAGAGGTGTTAAGCTCATGCGTACACATGCTAAGGACTTTATCACATGAGGCTGGTATTTCACAATTACAGCAAGATATTAGTGTACAGGTCAACCCCCATATCCACAGGGATACAATCCAAGACATGGATACCTAAAACTATGGATACCTAAAACCATGGATAATATGGAAGTTTTTTAATTTCAATGTGATGAACACCAGGGGTTGACCATAGAAGCACATTGGAGGACCTACAAATGTCTTGAGAGAGCATATTTTTTCAGACATGGATAAGTGAAACTGTGGATACCAAGGACTTTATCCCTTCCACTTCCTGTAATGTTTCTGTCCTACTAAAGCTAAAAGTGATATTGTCCTGACCAAAGAACCCCCCTCCCCCCATCAGACCTACCTTAACCAGCCTGAAAAGGCATCCTTGGCAGTAACAGAGCACAAATGGAGCTCCATTTACTTCTGGGTTGCAAATTTCGGCAATTCTTGCTAGAAGACGCGAGCGTGGTAAATTTGAAAAAAAAGAGAAGAAAAACAAAGTCACAAAACATACTCAAAAGTACAAAAACACACTTTAAAAGTCCCAAGTGAACCAGGGAGGTTCATAAAAAGAGTGTCCCCTATCTGGCTGTCACAATCTCACCTGGAAGTGTTCCATCATTGATGCTGTATTCAAGTGAGCACAATGGTGCACAGTTTCAAATGCTGTCAATGCTGGCAACAAAGCACCAGAAGAGATCTATTGATGGCTTGGGCCACGAATAAAAAGGAATGGCTTTTTAACAATACAAGATTGCAAAAGGACAACATTGTTTGGTATGCACCCCCTTTCGCATTCATTAGGCGTCGTTATGATGCCATATTTGCTACATCTGATAAAATGCCAAATCCATGGACATGGGGTCAACCTGTATTTGGCTAGTACTTATCACATGATGTCATGTCTATCCTGTTGCTACTTTGCATTTCATTCATTTTTGTAGTGCATCTTTTCCTAGACGGTGGCTTCCAATATTGCTGCTATTCCATTAGTCCCCCTGGTGTGATATGTCCCTTCCACTGCAGTAATGATATCACAGCAGTCATGTAGCATGAGGGGGTGTGAGTTTCCTCCTCTCCCCTCCCCTTCCCCCTTACCATTCCCAAACAGGCTGAGGTTGCTTTTACTCCTTGCCTTTTGTTTTTAAAATGTTTGCTATGGTTGTGTAATTATGGCAAAACAATAACATATTTTTTTAATCATTTCCTTGTAATTACAGAACCACAGAAAAATAAAGTAAAAAATAAAAAGGCACACATGTGCTGAGTAGGATATATATAGGTAGGAAGGTGGGGCTACAGAGCTGGTGTGGAAGGGACCATGGATTGCCAAAGCAGCACCTTCACATAGTTGCAGAGGTGTGTGCTACTGAACATTTTGCCTTCTGCTCAGGCTGAAACAGTGTGACTTGCCTAAGGTCAGCTGGTGGGTTTCCATAGCCAAGTGGAGATTTGAACCCTGGCCTCCTTGGCTCCTAGTCCAGCATCCAAACCATTGCACCACACAGGCCCTCTGCCTAACACTATACTTTCATGTAATATTTTTCAGTTGATCTGTATGAACAAGAAAAAAGAAGAGAAGTAATACCCGAGTGAAAATCTGGGGAGATGATACACAAACTGACTATAGCTTCCTGGGATCATCACCACTTCTTAAGAGCAAACTCTTCTGGAAGTTGTTACACAACTGGGTTCTTGCCCATTTAAGTGTAAAAGTAAAATCAAGAAATCACAAAACAAATTTGTCAAGTATACTAGGGCCAGAATTGCATCAATCAAAGCCAAATGTGAACACTACTGAACCTAATTAAAAATCAATTATGTTTGATTGATTAAATACTGTCCTACTTCTAGAAAGTGCTAACTACAGTCATTTGACCATGCCACCCACTCTTTGCAGTCTTCTAATTATAAAATAGTGGCTCAGTCAAAAGGTTTGTGATTCATGAGATATAAGAATAGAAGCCAAGGTACAGCAAAGTTGTGCAATTGTGGCTCCGATGAGCCCTAACCAGCAGAGTCAATAGTAGGAATATGAGAGTTCAAAAATATCTGACAAGTCATGGTTGCCCATGGTGGGAGCAGAGGGGTCAGAAATCAATACCCTGGAGGCCAGAAAAAGGTTTCATCTCCTCAAAAGGGACTACTGTTCCTGTACATTTCATCCAGTTCTGATACAATAATTATAAGTATGGCTGTTTGTTGATGTTGTCTTTATAGTCACTGGGGAGATATCCAAAGGTCCAGGTTCTCTGAAGCTGAAGCAGAGTGGCTTGAAGTAGCCCAAGAAAAATTGACTTCCTATCCAATCATAAAAGTGGGATTGAAAGTGATATTTTTTTTGTTTCCTTTGAACATCTTCATACACATTATTCAAGGAAGAACACCTTTAAATTTATATTCAGTCACACTTCAGTACTTTTATCTTCATTGCTATGCTTTAAAAGCTTTAAACTGATTTAAATTAGTGTTTTCAACATTATGGTTTATTTATTTTTTAGCTTGGGCATTGTTATTTGTTTTAGCTGAATATTATTTTAACCTATGCTGCACACTACCTTGGGTCCTAGATCACTACTACCATTCCACTTAAAGAAATCTAAGTTCCTCAGAAAATGTTTGTCCCAACCACCAGCATAGCCATATGCGTGGGGAACCCAATTTGGTGGCAGAGAGGAAGTGCCGGCCAGAAGGCTGCTGAGATGCCTGTGTCTTGGGGAAGAGGGCAGGGAAGAGCCAGAGGGTTTTTTTTCCCATTTATTTTTTATTAGTTACAATTATATATTACAATTCCGGATTATACCCTCTCTAAACAGTCACAGCTCCCTATCATCCATCTCTCAGATATAAACATAAATGCATAATACATAATCCATACATAACTTTATATATTTATACACACATATATAAACATCATTGTCTTACGTTGAATTAGTACACACATATTTCTGTAATTTCTGAACATCTCTTATTAAATTGTAACTCTATTAATCTTATAAAACATAAATCAACGTTTCAGTCACCTTTTTAATTAAAACTTTATTTGGTTTACCCTTCCTGACTTTTCTTTACTGTCAGGGGATCTTCATCTTATTTATCTCTTCCCTTTCTGCTTATTTCTTTCTAACTGTGGTTCTTCCAGTCTTATATTATCTTTTAATACATATTTCTTAAAATCTCTTACATCTTATTCATCTTTATATCTTTTAAGGCACTATTGAAGCTAAACTTGTTCTTATATCTTCCCTCTTATTCTCCAGACTTTTGTAAATATTTCCCATTCTTTCTCCTTTTTTCTCATCGAATTTCCCTTCAGGAGTGCTGTCAACTTATCTGCTTCCCACATTTCATACATCTTAATAATCCATGTTTCTACTGTTGGTGTTTCTTTCTTTTTCCACATTTGGGCATATAACATTCTAGCACATGTAATCATGTATAATAGTATTCTCCATTTCTTTTTCATTTCAGGGTCTCTTATTCTGTCAATCATGTTTAATAAGTATATTTCAGGGCTTAATGTGAACTTAATATTCAAGATTTCTGTAATTTTAAGATGTATTTTCTTCCAGAATGTTTTTGCTAATGTGCAATTCCACCACATGTGTAACAAATTACCTTTTTCTTTCCCACACTTCCAACATTCCATACTCCCTGTTTTATACATCATATTTAACTTGACCGGTGTTAAATACCACCTAAAAAACATTTTAATAAAGTTCTCTTTCAAGTTCTCTGCCAATGTAAATTTCAAAGTATTTTTCCATGCGTTTCCCCATCTGTCTATTTCTATTGCAACACCGAAATGCTGAGCCCATTTGACCATGTTTTCTTTTACATATTCCGATTCTAATTCTCTTTTTTTTTTTTTTTATTTTTTTTTTTATTGATAGTTTTTATGCTGTTACATTTATCTTTGCATTTTGGTATAACATTATCTTTCTGATGTCTGAATTTCAATGTAACTTTTTACAGGATAATAAAATAGGCGAAATTAATAATCGTTAACTTATTACATAAAGAGTTTCCGCATCATATTACATGTATTCTTAGAGTACTCTACCATCTCTTATTTACCTTCTTTTCTGCACATAATTTTAGAATCCTTTACCCTTTATTCCTTTTCCCTTACCGATACCTCCCAGATCTTACAAACTTTTCCCTTTGAACTAATAATTACAGAATGCCTCTAACTTAAATTTCATCTGAGTTCTACTAATCTAATCAGAACCTTAGTGTTAACTTGGACCTGTACATTTCTAAGTTTGTGTTATTTACAAAACATTCCAGAGGTCCAAGTTGACCAGATTTTTCCATTTTATCTCCCAATATTTTTGCATCGGCAACCATTCTTTCTCTGTCTTCTCTGTCGGAGTATCTTTGAGCCTTGCAGTAAGCCAGTCCATTTCCATCATATCTCTCATTCTTATCAACCAATCCTCTGTCGTGGGTATTTCCTTTCTTTTCCATTTTGCCGCGTAGAGAATTCTGGCAGCTGATGTCATGTATAATATAACTCTCCAGTATTCCTTCACTATCTTTGGCTCAATTGGGTCCAACATATTCAGTAAGTACAGCTGGGGCCTCATAGGAAATCTAATTCCAAAAATTTCATTAATCATTGTGTGAATTGTTTTCCAATATTCTTGTGCTTTTTGGCATGTCCACCATGTGTGATATAAGGTTCCCTTCGCTTGTTCACATTTCCAACATGTTTGTGGACATGTCTTGTAGATTTTATTCATCTTTACAGGTGTCAAGTACCATCTTGCAAATGTTTTTGTATAATTTTCTTTTAAGCTTTGGGCTGATGTAAATTTTTGAGTGTTTAACCAGGATTTTTCCCATTTTTCTAATTCAATGGTTTGTCCAATGTCTTGTGCCCATCTTATCATTTGATCTTTGATTATTTCGTCTTCCAGTTCTCTTTCAAGTAACATATTATAGTATTTTGATATATGCTTCTTACTATGACCAAAAATAATCTCGTCTATCTTATTTGTTTCTAATTCAAAGTTTTCTAATTTCATATCCATCTTAAATTTTTCATAAATTTGTTTATATTGGAACCAGTTTAATTTGACACCTTTTTCCGCTAGCTGATCTTTGGATTTTATTTGTATAGACCCGTGTACATCTCTTTCTATAATATCTCTATATTTAAGCCAAGCTTCTCCCGTCTCTTTAGTTCTTCCAAAAAAAGCCTCTTCTGTTGAGGTCCACAATGGGATATTTTTATAGAATTTTTTCTTTATACTTATCCATGTATTCAGCAGAGCTTTCCTTATACAGTGTAGATCGAATTCTTTATTGTCTTTCCTTTTATTATAACATAAGTACGCGTGCCATCCATACCGCAGCGTTGTACCTTCCAAATTCCGATTCTAATTCTCTATCTGTTAGTAATTTGTAATACTTTGCTATATGATGTTTTGGATTGCCAAAAAGTATTTTGTCTAGGTCATTCTTTTCCATTTCAAATCCGTCCAATTTTCTGTCTATTTTATATTTTTCATAGATTTGTTGGTATGTAAACCAATTAAGTCTTATTCCTGCCTTTTCCAATTGATCTCTTGTTCTAACATTTACTATTTTTGCTTCCGGGTCTATTTCCAACAACATTTGATATGTCAACCATCTTTGTTCCTCTGATCTAAATTTATTGAGAAAGGCTTCTTGGGTTGAAATCCAAAGCGGTGTTTCCCTATAAAACATTTTCTTTATGCCTAACCAAGATTTTAATAGCGCTTTCCTGATGTAGTGATTGCCAAATTCCTTATTTTCTTTCTTCTTATTATACCATAGGTATGCGTGCCATCCAAAAACTAAGTTGTGGCCTTCAAGTGCAAGTAATTTCTCATTGCTCAGATGTATCCAATCCTTAATCCACATAAGTGAACAAGCTTTGTAATAACGTAATAAATCTGGGAACGCACACCCTCCTCTTTCTTTTTTATCTGTTAGCAGTTTTAGTTTTATTCTAAATCTCTTTCCCTCCCAGATAATTTTTTTAAGTTCTGAGTTCCATTTTTTAAAGCACATTGTATTGATAATTATTGGAAGATTTTGAAATAGGAACATGAACTTTGGTAAGATTGACATTTTTATAGAGGCAATTCTCCCCATGAATGACAGATGCAATCTAGACCAGTTATGCAGATCCTTTGTTATTTCTTTCCATGTTTTGTTATAATTATTTTCAAACAAATCTGCACTTCTTTTAGAGATCCATATTCCCAAATATTTAAATTTATTCACCACTTTATAATCTGTTATTTCCTCTATTTTCCTATCTTCCTGTTTGGTTGTATTTTTTGTCAACACCACTGTTTTATCATTGTTTACTTTAAATCCTGAGACCTTTGCGAATTCCTCTAAAGTGGTTTTAAGTTCTTCTAGGTGTTCCATTGGATTCTCAATGAAAATAATCAAGTCATCCGCGAAGGCTTTAATTTTATATTCAAACTTTTTGATCTTAACCCCTCTGATCTTGATGTTATCCCTTATACTATTATTTAACACTTCTATTACCGTGATGAAAAACAGTGGGGAGAGAGGGCATCCCTGCCGTGTTCCTTTTCTTATATTGATTTTCTCTGTTTTATCTCCATTTATTAATATTTGCGCATTTTGATCTTGATATATTGCGTTTATCCATGCACTAAACTTCTCTCCCACATTCATTTCTCTTAACACTGCTTTCATGAATGGCCATTTAACGTTGTCGAACGCTTTCTCTGCATCGATAGAAATCATAGCCAGTTTCTTTTCATTGTGACTTTCGTAGTACTCGATTATGTCTAGCACCGTCCTCACATTATTTTTAATATAACGTTTCGGCAGAAAGCCGTTTTGATCTTCATGGATAATGTTACTTAATATATTTTTGAATCTTTGTGCCAAAATATCTACGAATATTTTGTAATCCAAATTCAAAAGCGAAATTGGTCTATAATTTCTAGGTTCTTTCTTATCTTTACCTTCGTTAGGGATCAATGAGATAAAAGCGTCGTTCCACGAATTCGGGATGCCATCAGTCTTGATTAGGTTCATTGTTTTTTGCAGTGGTATAAGCAGTTCCTTCTCCATTTTTTTATAATATAACACTGTAAAGCCGTCAGGTCCTGGTGCTTTATCATGTTTCTGTCTTTTTATTGCCTCCACGATTTCCATCGCTGTAATATCTCTATTTAATATTTCTTTCTGGGATTCCAACATTCTTGGTATTTTCTGTTTTTCCAGATAACGATTTATTTTTCCTTCCAATGTAGATAACTGAATAGGTTCTTTATATAATTCTGTATAGAAATCCTGGAGTCCTTTCTTAATTAACTTATGTTCAGTTGTTATTTTACCATCATGCTTCAGTTCTGTGATTATTTTTGCCTCCCTTTTTCTTTTCAGTCTTAACGAGAGCCACTTCCCTGGCTTATTCGCCATTTCAAAGTTTTTCTGTTTTGCCTCTCTCATTTTTTGTTCCATTTCCATAATCAAATGGGATTGTGCTTGTTTTTTCAAGATTGTAAGCTCAAATTTATTTTCCTTGTTCCCTGGGTCTTCTCTTAACTTTTCTTCTTTTAATTTGATTTCTTCTAAAATCTGGTTTAGTTTCTCTGTCTCCTCCTTTTTTTTTTTCAATTGCTTTCTTAATGAAGTAGCCCCTCATTACAGCTTTACTTGCATCCCATATGATTTTCATATTTATTTCATTGGATATATTTTCCTCGAAATACAATCTTAATGCTTCTTTTGCTTGCCTGATGTTTTCTTCCTCATTTAGCAGTGTATGCCTTAATCTCCAAGTAAATTCTCTTCTTTGTACTTGTAGCGTTATCATAATGGGGTTATGGTCCGATATCCATTTAGGGATAATTTCCATTTTTTTGATTATGGATGCCATATTTTTTGTCGCTAAAAACATATCTATTCTAGATTCAGAATTGTGTACATCTGAGTAAAATGTATATCCACCCACCCCTCCGTATTTCCATCTCCACACATCTAATAGTGAAAGTTCTTCCATCATTGCAAAGAAGGCACTTGGAAGTTTCCCTTGATTCTTTGTCTTACGCTTTTTCGTTAGTCTATCTTTTAAGGGATCTATCACCCCGTTCCAATCCCCCATTAATAAAATTCTATCTTGTTCTACATTGTTCAGTACTTCTGATAATTTTTTTTAAAAAAATTCTTGAGCCTGATTGGGTGTGTATACTCCTACAACCAATATCTTCAAATCCTGAAATTTAACTTCCACCCCCAAATACGATTCTTCCTCATCTTTGAACATCTCTTTTGCTTGATACTTTCTATTAACATAAAGGGCCACTCCCCTTTTTTTCTTCTGATTTGCTGATATAAAATTTTGGCCCATCTTAGGATTTCTTAAGATTTTACTATCTCTCTCTCTAATCCTTGTCTCCTGGAGACAAATTAAATCAGCTCTTGTTTTCTCTAGGTAGTGGAAGACTTGATTTCTTTTATATCTTGAATTTAAACCTTTAATATTCCATGATGTTGCTTTTATTTCCATTGTCTTTTATTATTATTACTATTAGATTTTTTATTTGTTTGTTTTTATTAATCTTTCTTATATTGTTTCCCTCCCTCCTTTAAATTTCTTCTTCTGCCTCTTCTAATTCAGCTTCTTCTATGTCTTCCTCTGTTAGATCCTGTTCTTCTTGGTTATCAAGGTTTCCTTCTTCTTCTTCCTCGTCTCCTTCCTCCTCCTCCGTGTCTTGTACTGATTTTTCTTCTGTTTGCCGTTTCTGTCTTTCCTTTCCCTTTTGTTCTTTTAGATCCGTTGTGCCTAACTCTTCTTCTTCCTTATTCACCTTTTTTCCCTTTTCCTTTCTTCTACCTTCTTTCACTATTTTTTTACAAAATTCTTTTGCTTTCTGTACAGAGTTTATTCTTAATCTTTTACGTTGATATATGAACGATAATCCCTCCACTCTCTCCCATCTATAATTAATTTTATTTTCAATTAACACTTTAGTCAAAAATCAGTATTCTTGTCTCTTTTTCAGTACTTGGGGGTGCACGTCTTTAAATATCTTTATCTCATCTCCTTCTATTATTAATTTTTCCTCATAACTTCTTTGTATAATTTGGTCTCTTATTTTCGCTCTGGTAAATGAAACCAATATATCTCTTGGGATATTTTTTTCCCTTGCTATGATTGAGCTTATTCTAAAAACTTTATCCACCTGTAACTCTAATCTTTGTTCCTCTGTGTCAATAAATCTAGCTATCGTTGGGATCACTCTCTCAAGTAAATTTTCTCTTTCCCTTTCTGCTAGACCTCTCAGCTTTAAACACCTTTCCCTGTACCTCAAATCATTAATCAATACTTCTCTTTTTTCCTGCTCCTGCTCCTGAATAATATGATTTGTCTTTTCTTCCAGTTTTTGTGTTTCCTCCTGTGTAGTATTTACCATCTTTTTAATTTGTTCCATATCTTCAGTTAGTTTTTCTAATTTCTTACCAAAGTTGTTTAATTCTTTTTTAAGATCTGCTTTCATTTCTGCCCTTATCTCTTTCATTTCCTCTCTGATCTCCAGTCTCATTTTTTTCATCTCTTTTCTCATTTCATCTAATATAATACTCATATCCATTGTTTTAGTTATTCCTTCTGTTGAGGGTCTATGTTGGAGTACAAGTTGTGTTTGTGACTGGGTGGCTTTTCTTGTGCCTGAAGCCATACTCTCTATTGTCTCTTTTAATTTACTTATTCAGTTTAATTTACCCTTCTATCTTTATAATTACAAAGATATATATTTCTAATAAACAGTACAATTTGCTAATACAGATATATCATCTATGCTATACCAGACAATTGAGTTGGGTTAACCCATATACCACTATCCCACTATTCAGGTTTCCACCAATTCCTGTTTAACCCCTTTATTACCTCTGGTTTAAGAATATTTTCCCAGGTTAGGTCTTTCTCTTTCTTTCTTACAATAACCCCCAGTATCTTCCAATCTTAGATTTGTTATTCCCACTCAGTCACTGTATATCCTCCACCCTCTCCTTCTTACAACCCTGGCATTCTTTGCCTTTTCTCCTCCCTCCTTTACTCCAGACCGCCACCAGCTTTCTCTTCCCCTCCCTCTTACGGGTTGATCTCACCAACTCTTTCTATCTTTGTCTTTATCCTGCCTCTTACTCCGTTTTTATCAAATTTATTTTCTCTTATCTTTTCTCCTTTTCTACTCCTTTTTTACTTGACTCAAACTCTACCACTACCTGTCTCCAAACCACAGCGGCCCCCAATTCAGCTTATCAGCTCCCCTTTTTTTCCCCTACCCCTTCATGTCACCGCAGAGTTGCAGTCCAATTTCTTTGCTTCAGTCTGGCTCTCCCGATGTTAGCTTCTTCAATTTTCCGTCCTCCTTCACCTGCTGTTTTCGCTTCTCTGCGGAGCTGCAGTCTGTCTTTTTGCCTCCACTTTCTCTCTTCCCACTTCTCCCCTTTGCTGGCTCCCCGTAGCTTTCTGTCTCTGTGCAGCTCCACAGCACGTCTCCACAGAGTAACAGTTCCTCTTTCTTATTAACCTTTCTCTCCCCGCGCTGGATCTCCCTTAGTTTCTATCTCTGTTCAGCTCTTCAGAATCTCTTCCCCTTCCTCCACGTCTCCCTGGAGCTGCAAGTCTTTTTCTTTTTTTCTTTTTTTTTTCTTTTTTTGTCACTCTTTCTTTCCTGGAGTGGTTTCTTCAAATCTTTCCCACTATTTTTGTACTGTGTCCAGTCCGTACCCAGCTCAGCTCCAGACCTTGGCTGCTCGCTCCCACTTCTTCTTCCACGTCTGCACTCGTGGTGTTTCTCCTTCTACTCTCCTACTCTGGACTGCTGTCTCCTTCGTCTCCTTACATCTTGTTGTTTTCCTCTCCTTCTCTCCTCCTGACGTCTTCTTCCCTTACAATCTATTTTCAACCATTCTCCTTTCTCCTTCTCCTTTCTCCCACACCCTCTCCTTCAGCTAAAACTTCCCGATTCCAAACTGTTTCTTCTACTCTCTCTTTCTTATTCTCAACTCGGATATTCCACTTCCTTCACTTTACATTCCTCTTTATTCACTTCAACCTCTCCAAATAACTCCTTCCTCTTCCACCTTCTCGTAGTTTGAACCCGTTCTGGAAGTTATCTCTTGTCGAAGATATCTATTCCCTCTGCAGAATTTACTATTGTGAGTATTTTATAAATTTTAAAAAAGCGCTGGCGTCGTTAGAGCTACCACTTAGGCAGTTTGTTTGCCACCGTTCTGTGGCTCTGCGGCCCCACCTCCCTTCCGAACTTCTCCGGAGATGGGGTTTAAGGGACCCCCAGCGAGCCCCACCGTTCCCCCTTACCGGGCAGAACTATGCAGCAATTTTCTTCCCTCTATTCTAATGTGTATTTTTCGAGGAAAGTGCGGAGAACATGATGGCAGACAGATTGCTGAGCAAGAGCCTTCACCTTCAGCAACCTCTCATGACGCCGTCATGCCGGAAGTCCCTTTTAATGCTGAGCCAGAGGGCTTTAAAGGCCCTGCCTCCCCTGCCTCTCCTTCTTTGGATCTTAATCATGCAGAGAGCACTCAGCTTTGGTTGGTCTTTGGGACTGAGTGGTGCTGAGCTGTTCTTTCTTTTGGACAGTTGCCCGGGTGAGACTGAGCAGCACAGCCAGTGCTAGGTTGCACGGTGCAGTTCTTTGAGTGGCATTCGTCCAGAGGAGGGCAACCAGGATGGTAGGAGGTCTGGAAGACATGCCCTATGAGGAGCAGCTTAGGGAGCTGTGCAGTAAACTTATGTGAAAAAATAGTTTTAGCAGAAGTCTTAATCCTCTACGCTGATATTCTTAACCTATTTTGGATAAATGACAAGGAAGTCAATTTCTAATTATGCTGTTAGAAAATCAAGAATGCTGATAGTTTAATTGAAAATATTTTTTGAAATGCAAGAAACGATTATGGAATTATATGTAAAATTTTGAAAGAGCTACATGTGGCTTATGTCTGAAAGATGTTATGAATGTTTATTTTAAATCTTTAATCAATAAAAATGAAAATTTTAAAAAATCCTGAGGGATCACCAAATTGCCCTATTAAATATTTCAGAATGGAGAATGTCTGTTCTGGACTGTCTTTGAGATAAGAACTTTTGGTATTAGGTTTTCATAGAATTCATAGAATCATAAAGTTGGAAGAGACCTCAAGGGCCATCCAGTCCAACACCCTGCCATGCAGGAATACACAATCAAATCATTCCCAACAGATGGCCATCCAGTCTCTGTTTAAAAACCTCCAAAGAAGGAGACTCCAGCACACTCTGAGGCAGTGTATTTCACTTCCAAACAGCTCTTACTTTCAGGAACTTCTTCCTAATGTTTAGGTGGAATCTCTTTTCCTGTAGTTTGAACCCATTGCTCCATTTCCTAGTCTCTGGAGCAGCAGAAAACAAGCTTGCCCCATCTTCAATATGACATCCTTTCAAATATTTAAACATGGCTATCATGGCACTCCTCAACCTTCTCTTCTCATTTATAATCCATACATTAAAAGACACATTTTAAATATCAAGATGTCTGTTCCATGATTCTCTGACTCAGCCTTTTTGTCCTTGTATTTTTTTCCACAGCACCAGTTGCTACCCCAGGGTGTCCTGGTCATCTTGTTGAGACTGGCTAGTGTCATCTTGTTTGATCTTCTTTTCCAGCTCTCAAGGTACTGGGACATCTAGCTCCTCACATATTTCTAATAGCTGTGATCTGGTTGATGCAATCAGGACATCCTCCCCTCTTGAGATAATCAGTTTAAAAGTGTATCCCCAATGATACTTTACCTCTTTTTGCCTCAAAGGTGCAGTGAGCGGTCTGAATAATCTCAGCTTTCTGGGGGTTTCCAGAGAGAGATCCGGGAAGACTTGCATCTTACGTTTTTGGTACGTCAAGGCAGGCATCTTAGCTAGTGCTGTCAAGGTTTGAGTCTTGGTCTGGTAGCTGGATAATTTGACTAAAATATCATGGGGTAATGCACTTTTCCTTGTATTAATCATTGTGGAATGGTGGATTCTTTCCATGTTTGTTTCTTTGAGAGCCAGCAGGTATCATAGAATTATAGAATTGTAGAGTTGGAAGACCACAAGGGCCATCCAGTCCAATCTCCTGCCATGCAGGAAATCACGATCAAAGCATTCCTGACAGATGGTCATCCAGCCTCTCTTTAAAGACCTCCAAGGAAGGAGACCCTATCACGCTCTGAGGGAGTGTGTTCCACTTCCAAACAGCTCTTAGGAGATTTTCGGACGCCTCTTTCAGGCTCTGCCCGCGCAAGCAGCCTCTGGAGCAGTAATGAGGCTGCCGCGCAGCAAATGGTCCATTTTGGACGACGTCGTTTCTATCTCAGCGTCGTCCGTGATTCTTGCGGCTAGCATTGGAGGCGGCCGCGCTGTTTTTTACTCACGGACAACTTCCGTGAGTGAAAAACAGGGCGGCCATCTCCAATGCTAGCCGCAAAAGTCACGGATGACGCCAAGAGAGAAATGACATCATCCAAAATGGACCCCTTGCCACACAGCAGCCTCGTTACTGCTCCGGAGGCTGCATGCACGGCAAGAGCCTGAAAGAGGCATCCGAAAATCTCCTTACTGTCAGAAAGTTCTTCCTAATGTTGAGGTGGAATCTCGGTTCCTGGAGCTTGCATCCAATGTTCTAGTCTCTGGAGCAGCAGAAAACAAGCTTGCTCCACCCTTCATGTGACACCCCTTCAAATACTTAAACAGGGCTATCATATCACCCCTTAACCATCTTTTTTCCAGGCTAAGCATACCCAGCTCCCTAAGGAGATTGTCAGATGCAGCAAATGAAGTGGAACAGGGATGCCGTAGTATTGGGAAAGGCTTTCCCTTTCACATGACATTCTCCCTGTCCATTCTGCTCTCGTTCTGCTCCAGTGCTTCCCCTGCTTTTTTTAAATTCATAGCTTAAGCCGTTAATAGATCCATCATTCCATTTCTGCAATGGAATGGCAGGCATGTGAAAAGGTACCCATTATGCTGGTGGGATGCCAGCATTAGTGGGAGGTCCGGAGTGTCAAAACACTTCCGGATACCCCCCTTATGACAGGCCTCTGCTGCTGCAGCCCAGGTCGCCCCTCCCTGCATGCGACTGACATTCCTCCCTGCACCCCAATCACCAGCCCTCCACCCCCCGATCCCCAGACCTCCCTATACCTGATCGCCAGCCCTCCACTCCCCAGCCCCCCTCACACCCTCCGATCGTCAGCCCCCCACGCCCCCCGATGACAGCCCTCCCTGCACCTCGATTGCCCCCTGCACCCCCAATCACCAGCCATCCCTGCACCCCGATCTCTCCCTCCACCACCCCAATTGCCAGCCCTCCCTGCATCCCAATTCCCCCCTCTACCCTCCCGATCACCAGCCCTCCCTGCACCCCGATCGCCCCCTGCACCACCACCCCCAATCACCAGTCCTCCCTGCACCCCGATCACCCCCTTCACCACCCCAATTGCCAGCCCTGCCTGCACCCCAATCTCTCCCAACACCTCCCCTTGCTAGCCCGATCGCCCTCCCCCAATTTCCCCTTGATTGCCCCCCCCCATTGTCTCCAGCCTGTACCTTTTAATTCCGGCTCTCCTCTTCTCACAAGAGCAGCAGCTGGGATTACGGGCTTCCTGGCACAAGAACGACTGAGGTAAGTGTGAAAGTTTTCATTCTTGTGCTGGGACAGGGACGGGAGAGGGGCAGGAAAGGAGATTGTGGGACAGGAATGTTTTTTTGTTGTTGTTGTTGTTCCTATCTGATAATCTCTTAAATCTTTCCTTATAAGGAAAGACCTTTCACCATTTTAGTCGCCCTCCTCTGGACACGCTCCAATTTGTCAATATCCTTTTTGAATTGTGGTGTCCAGAATTGGACACAGTATTCTAGGTGAGGCCTGACCAAGGCAGAATAGAGTGGCACTGTTACTTCCCTTGATCTAGACACTAGACTTCTATTGATGCAGCCCAAAATCACATTGGCCTTTTTAGCTGCCACATCACACTGTTGACTCATGTTCCACTTGTGATCTACTAGGACTCCTAGATCCCTTTCGTATGTAGTCTTGTTCAGCCAGGTCTCCCCCATCCTATATCTATGCATTTTGTTTTTCCACCTTAAGTTCAGTACCTTACATTTTTCCATATTGAATTTCATTTTGTTAGCTTTGGCCCAGCTTTCTAGTCTATTCAGGTCATTTTGAATTTTGATCCTGTCCTCTAGGGTATTAACTACTCCTCCTAATTTGGTGTCATCTGCAAATTTGATAAACATGCCACTAATTCTGTCATCCAAGTCATTGATAAAGATGTTGAATAGCACTGGGCCCAGGACAGAACCCTGTGGCACCCCACTGGTCACATCTTTCCAACACGAAGAGGAGCCACTGAGGAGCACCTTTGGGTTTGGCCAGTCAACCAATTACAAATCCATTGAACAGTTAACTTGTCTAGCCCACATTTTACAAGCATGTTTGCAAGAATGTCATGGGGAACCTTGTCAAAGGCCTTACTGAAATCAAGGTATGTGATATCCACAGCATTCCTTTCATCTACCAAGCTGGTAATTTTATTAAAAGAGAGAGAGAGAGAGAGAGAGAGAGAGATCAGATTAGTCTGGCATGACAAACCCATGTTGACTTTTTGTGATTTTGGCATTGCCTTCTAAATGTTCACAAACTCTCTGATGAATGATCTGCTCTAGAATCTTCCCTGGTATTGATGTCAGACTAACTGGACAATAATTGTTGGGATCCTCTTTTTTCCCCTTTTTGAAGATGGGGACAACATTTGCCCTCTTCCAGTCTGCTGGGACTTCTCATGTTCTCCAGGTGTTCTCATAGATTATTGTCAATCGCTCTGAGGTTACATTTGCCAACTCTTTTAATACCCTTGGATGTAGTTTATCTGGTCCTGGAGATTTAAATTCATTTAGATTAAGAAGGTATTCCTGTACTACCTCTTTATGTATTCTATGCTGGATTTTCCCTATTGTGTCCTCTATTCCTTTATTCTGAGGTTGATCACCCTTTTCCTTTTCTGAAAACACTGAGGCAAAGAAGGTGTTGAGTAATTCTCCCTTTTCTCTGTCCCCTGTTAGCATTTTGCCACCTTCTCCACATAGTGGCCCTACCATTTCCTTCTTCCTTTTGCTGCGGACATACTCCCCAAAAAAACCCTTTTTATTTTTCTTAACCTCTCTAGAGAGCTTGAGCTAATTCTGCGCTTTAGCTTTTCTGACTTTACTCCTACACATGTTTGTTATTTGTTTGAATTCTTCTTTGGTGATTAATCCAGGTGAGTATGATCGTCAGTAGTGTGTCTTGCCCAGCCGCTCTCTGGGACCGCTCTCAAGTGAATATTCTCAAGGCATCCCTGGTTTTCAAAATCCTCCACCTTATTAAGGATCACATTCTTGCGATTGTTCCAGTGTTTGAAGTTTAGCGTCATTAGCTATGCCTTGCTGTAAGACTTCATATGCCATATCTTCAGTTTCCCCGATGTGAGTGGTAAGAACAGAAAGCATGGTATTAACTGGTTCAAGCACAGCTGCCCAGTCTTTCTGTACTATAGTCACTCTCAATTGTTCCTGGAGATTGGGAAGCAAGGGATAATTTGGTAGTTGTTGGTCAGGCTTCCCACCCTTTCCTCCCCTGGATGAGCTGCATGTCATGTTGTCTTCTACGGGCCCGTCAGTCTCAGTCATTGTGAGTTTAGTTTCCTTACTTAACAGGTGCACAGAAGCCCAAGCATTATGAATCTTTATTGTTTCATGCAGCTGTTCTGACTACATTTTTCAGGACACTAAGTGTAAGCGAGCTTCTAGTTAATTATAGTTATATATCTAGTTAATTGTATTTATGTATGTATTTCTTTATTTATACCCTGCTCTTCAGCCACAAGGTTATCAGAGCAGCTTATAAATTGTTTTAAGCAATAGCGATTTACGCATCTACACTGCATTAAAAAGTTTCCACTGTGTGTTAGCTAATTACAAGGGAGATGAGTCAAGTTTCAGGATCTACATATGAGTACTCAGTATATCATGCTTACCATACACTCATCCAAGGTTGATCGAAGAGGTTTGGGGGGGGGCGGATTAACTCAGGTTGAATATGTGCAGTGATAGGTCTTTATGGCCTGTCTACACTCTGAGGCAATATTTGGTGGTTTGGGAGAATAGGCCAGGCCCATTATCTATCCATGCTGATCTGTCACCTTTAACAAAGTTTCAGTTTGTGGCAGTCACCTCTAGAGCTCTGGCTGCCATTGGCTTCAGTGGGGTTAAATATGAACACACTTGTTCCAAACTGATGCTGCAGCTACAGCAGCAGCCATAGGTATGGAGTTGTCTGCATTTCAGAAGATTGGTCGCTGGAGGCTGCACACCTATTGCAGGTAAGTGTGGCCATTACAGTACTAATGTGTTAATTTTCTCTCTTACAGATTCTAGGTTTTGGCCACAGCAGTCCCAAGTTTTCATCTATGGCCACAGCATGATTTATTGGGCTGTGTGACAGGCCTGGTTGAGCCATTTCAGAACCCATTTGGGACTTGGCCGCATTGCTCTCATCGAGTGGATGAGGAGGAATGGCCTGCACAGGCACAGCTTGATGCCTTTTCTGTTCAAGGAATGCTGAGGCTTCTGCCTGATAACCTGGTCATTCATTTGGGTGGTAATGATTTACGATTGTTGAAGGGAAAGGCCCTTATATTACTGGCTCTGCATGACATAAGAGTCATTAAGTCAGAGTGGCTGGAGGTACAGATCATGTGTACTTCTGAGGCAAATTGTGGTGGGGCAAGGGGAACCCATGCCTGATTGACTGGGCTTGCAGATGAGTTAACAAGGAAATTCTGAATGCCATGGAGAAGGGTTTGGGTCATTCCCTGCCACACCCTGATGTACTATTTGAAAAGCCTGATATTTATAGAGTTGATGGGGTTCACCTTTCAGAGGATGGGAATTTGATTTTTTTTTTTTTTTGCATAATCTGCAACAGGGTTTGAGTTCCCTGTTAGACAATCTGGTGGGGGTAAGGGGCTAAGCAGACTCTTTCCCCTTTTCTATAGCAGGGAGAGGGGAAATTTGGTACCGTAGATCAGTGAGCACCTATGGTACCTCACCTTTGGAGGTGAAGGGAGGTATCTGGAATGTCCCCTTTAGGTCCTGCGAACTGAAATGTTATGAGAAACACTCATGTCTGTGGAAAAATCCACTTATGAAAATTATCTTACAAAGGGGAGTAGCAACTCAAATGGCAAAACAAGAGGTTGCATAACATATGAGATCTTTACCCAATGTATATGTGTGGAGCCAGGAAAAGACACAGGAGTCATATACCTAAAACAACTGATGAAACTTTATTTACCTAAGTAAAGCATTCACATGTGACACACATTCATTTAAACAAGCACACAAGACTTATCAGAGTAAGGCAAGAGATTGTTAGATAAGGGAATTAGGATAGGGCTTCTTGGGGTAAACTGCACCTGCTACTGAAGCTGGGTCTCTCTGGGAGAAGCAGAATTACTTTCAAGTAGCAGCAACAGAAAGTGGGGCAGGAAAAACTTAGGAAGGGGAATTTAGGATTATGGAAGTGGGAAGGGAGTGCCTAAGGTCAATTGGAAGCCAGCCAGAGGTCTGTGAAGTGTTAGCAGGGATTCGGAAGGATGGAGAAAAGGGAGGGATCAAGGAATGGCGTGATGTGGATTTAGAAGAAAGGAGGATCTGAACTAAAGAACTCAAGTTTTCCAGGGGTTTTTATAAGGAAAATTCCTTTGAAGATGCACTCTGGATCAAAGGATCATTTGTCTTCAGATAACTCTCAATTGCATGAAGAAAGGATTTCTGAACCAGTCAGCAGTTGGGGAAATGGGTGTGATCTAATATCAAGTGATTGACAGGCACTTTTCCTTTGACTAGGGGATGTTCTGATTTGCAAAGCAATGAAATCAACCAATGCAGCAGATAGCTGTCAGTCAAGTCCTGCATGTCACAGGAAGAGTCTCCTTGTTTCACAAAGGAATATTGCATGATTGTCATAAAGGTGTGAATGTTTGGATAATTTGGCAGAGTATGTGCATGAACTTTGTTTGACTCTTGTTTCCCAGAGTATCTTTGCTTCCATCAGATCTTGGGTGGCCTGGTTTACTGGCCAAATTAATATCAAGCCAATTAAACATTGATCCCAAATAAGGATGATGGGGCATGCAGTGGTTGCTGTTCATAATAATGGGATATGCAGTAGGATTACAAAGGAGTGGGGGAAGCGATCTCCTTTGGGGCTGGCCTGAGGCATAAACCCTCTCTTTAAGCCCTGTGACTTGGGGGAGGGACTTTTGGGTTGGTCTTCCAGATGTGGACTGACTGGGGAGCAACCCAGCTTATGGGTTCTCTCTGGGGTTCAGCTGTTTTCACCCACAGGAGGATTGGGAGGAGGTCTGGGAGCTGACTGACTGCCCAACAATTTCCACACTAGGTTGCTCCCCCATTGCAGATCTCTTGGAGAATGTTAATTAGGTTAAATTTAAATAAAGTGGGTCTTTATACCCATTTCATGTATCTGGTCTCTTTATTTCCTGATCTGCCAGGGGAAAAAAAAGCTGCTTAAAGATATTCCACCTTGCTTTTCATCTGGCTTGTATTTACTGAAAATCCTGTTATTTGAGAAGACCAGTCTGGGAGCCAAAGGCCTCATTAAATGTTTAGGAGCATTAAGGGATGCTTGGTTTCCTCATACTAAGACAATCCATTGGTTCCTCTAGCTCATTATTTTCAGCTTTGACTGGTGACTGTAGCTCTCCAGGGTTTCAGACCAGATTCCTTCCTAGCCCTATCTGGAGATCCCTGGTATTCTTTGGTAATCTCCCATCCAAGTAATAACCAGGAATGACCTTGCTTAGCTTCCAAAATCAGACATGACTTGGTGTGTTTGATGTAATATGTTTTGGAGGAAAACTGGGTGCTTTCTGTTTTGAACAACCTAAAAGAGTACTTCAGGTAAACTTTTGTACTTGCATTGCCAGATACAGTGACCAACAGTTTCAGAGTGATCAAAAAACTTTATTCGCACAGAAATCCAAAAAGCATATCATACAAGATTGTTGCTGAGAACTGAAACTTAAGGGCTACACACTTTATTAAAAGTGTATTACATTCTATAAAATCTGGTGGGCTTTAACACCATTGGCTAATCATCATCCCCTGACATGATGCTCCCTTACACCAGCCAGCCTCTTTTTCCCAGGCCAACTTTGCAGCTGCATTCTTATCTTTCCTAAAGCCAGCCAAAAACTGTTACCACTTCCCTCCACATTTGGCAAAGACCACTCATTAACAAGTACCAAAAAACAAAATGCAATGAGTATCAAGCTTACAGAAAGATAACTGAAAATGGCAGGATGAGGCACTGTCAAGGACCGATCCTGACAATTTTGTTGCCTGGATTGGGTGACAGAGAGGCATGCTGCTTAGTACATTCTGAATTCAAAGCTCCTACGATACACATTGTTTGAGATACTAAAGGGTTGCTAGCTTAAGACATCTATGTCACAAGTTAGTTACCATACATGAAAGTGTTACTATAAGAAACTCAAGTCATTTGTTCAGTGTCACCATCTTACATAAATGAAGAGACTGTTTTCCATGAGAAGCTTAGATTATGTCAAAATAGATTGGTTCTAAAGTTGCCATTTCTCTGATAGATTCAGTATGCCTGAGACTCATACTGCCATTATAAGATAGAGGTTTATAAGATCACTGGCAAGGGTCTTGTAATTTATGGAGCATGAGTACTTGAGTAGGGCAGGGGGATGCAATGAGTGAGAACCTGAGATGTGAAATTCCATTAAAATGCAAATATTCAAGGAAAACCCTGGGATGGGGGGGTGGGGAGTCCCTGTTTTTCCAGTAGACCATTCCATCATTTCTTCAGATCATGATAATGGACACTTTATTAGGGAAATAATAAGGTTGAGTCTCTATAGATAAGAAAAGGTTTTATGAGAGTTTCCCATTTCCAATGGGTAAGATGCTCTGAGGCGATGCCATTTTCCTTTTTTTAATTATTATTTTATTTTAAATGTATTTCACAACATTAAAGATCCATTACTTCCTTTACACTGTTGTCTGGATTTTGAATTTGTTTCTAACATTGGCTTTTTATCTTTATTACATTTAACTCTATTATACCATTAATTTCTAAATACAGGATTTTCCCTGTATTTCCCCGACAGAGAGATACATATTTATCCCTTTATTTACATGTTTAACAAGTTTCCTTAATCAATAAACCAAGTTGCTCTTATACTATTCCCTTCAGCTTTCCAATATTCAATTAGGCTACTCCATTCTTTTCTGAATTCATTTTTCGACTGGTGTTTTATCCAACAAGTGAGCTGTTCCATTCGAGCTACTTCTGATAATTTCCTCATCCAGTCCTCACTATTTGGAATTTCTTTTGATTTCCAATTTCTCACAAGAACAATACGTGCTGTGGTGGTCATGCAAAGCATCATACTTTTATATTCCTTCGGGAAGTCCCTATCAAACATATTTAGTAGATATAGTTCTGGTTTTAATCTGAAGTCCATTTTAATTATCCTTCTTATCAAATTATGAATATTTATCCAGAATTTTTCACAATTTTGCATGACCACCACATATGAAAAAAAGTGCCTTCAGCCGGTTCACATTTCCAACATTTACTTATTTTCGTCCTATACATTTTCGCTAACCTTGGAGGGGGTCATGTACCAACGATATTGCATTTTATAGCAGTTCTCCTTCAGTTCGCTGTTTATCAATAATTTCATATTTTTCCTCCATAGAACTTCCCAGCTCTCTATTGGGATACTATCTCTTACATTTTGTGACCATCTGATCATAAATTATTTTACTGCTTCAGACTCCAAATCTAGCTTTAACAACAATTTGTATACTCCTGATACCTTGACGGGTTTCTCCTCTGTAATTAACTCATCAAATTCCATTTTTAACTCCTCAATTCCTATCAACTTTTTGTCCATAGTAAATCTCTCCATGATCTGCCTATATTGAAACCAATTGCAATTCATTAGTTCCTGTTCTAATTCCTCTCTTGTTTTCAGTCTAATACTTCCTTTCTGAACATATAATATATCTCCATACGTCCACCATGTTTCTAGATGTGGCATCTCAGTTCTTCTAAAGGCTTCTTGAGGAGAAACCCATAAAAGTATCTTTGTATACATCTTGTTCTTCATTTCCTTCCATGCTTTCAACAAAGATTTTCTGACAATATGTTTATTGAAGTTTTTATCTATAATCTCTTTTTGATACCACAAATAGGCATGCAGCCCATATCTTAGATCATTTCCCTCCAAAGTTATGATCATGTCATCTTTTAATAGGAACCATTCATTTAACCATACCAATGCACAAGATTGATGATATAATTTTAAATTTGGAAGGTTTAGGCCACCTTTGACCTTTTCCTCTTGCAGTAACTTCCATTTTATTCTCGTTTTCTTATTATTCGATATAAACCTAGATAGATCTTTATCCCATTCTTTAAATAACTTATCATTATTTAATACTGGTAAATTTTGGAAGATGTACAGCATTTTTGGTAGTATCATCATTTTAACTGCGGCCACTCTGCCCATTAATGATAAATTCAACTGTTTCCAGTTTTCTAAATCTTTCCTAATATCTTTCCATTTTGTCTTATAATTATTTTCAACCAAGTCCATGTTATTTTTTGTGATTACTATACCTAAATATTTGATTTTCCTTTCTATTCGAAAGCCTGATATATCTTTTAATTTTACTTCCTCTTTCTTCCCTATATTTTTAGTCAACATTACAGTCTTTTCTCTATTTATCCTTATTCCAGAGATCTCGCCAAATCTTTCTAGTAGTTTCTGTAAATTTTGTATCGATTGTAATGGATCTTCTAATGTTATAGCCAAGTCATCGGCAAAAACTGACATTTTATATATATGTTTCTTTATTCTAACTCCCTGTATATCATCCTTTTGTCTTATTTCCCTGCATAATACTTCTAGAACTGTGATAAATAGCAATGGAGAAAGGGGGCATCCTTGACGCACCCCTTTCTCTATTCTTATTTTATCTGTATGTTGACCATTTATTATGATTTGAGCAATCTGTTTATTATATATCACTTTAATTCCATTCAAAAAGTTTTGTCCTATACCCAGTTCACGCAAAGTTTCTATCATACAGACCCAGTTTACACTGTCAAATGCTTTCTCTGCATCTAGACATACTAGTGCAAATTTTTTTCCTGGATGTTTCTCAAAGTATTCTATCAACTTTACTATCTTTCTTATATTGTATCTCATATGTCTATTTGGTAGAAAACCAGTTTGATCTTTTCCAATCCATTCATTTAATATTTTCTTCAAGCGTTCCGCCATGATTATCGTAAAGATTTTATAATCTGTATTTAAAAACGCAATGGGTCTGTAGTTGCCTAATTCTTCTAGGTTTCTATTTTCTTTTGGTATTAATGAAATATTCGCATTTTCCCAGGAGGTTGGCATTCTCTCTTCTCTTAATATTGTGTTAAATGTCCTTAATAGGGGTTTCTTCAATTCTCCTTCGAATGTCTTATAATATATTGCTGGGAATCCATCAGGACCCGGAGTTTTCCCATTTTTTAGTTTTTTCACTGCTTGCTCAATTTCTCCCATCGTTATTTGTTTATCTAATTCTTCTCTATCCAAATCTCTTATTTTCTGTAATTTTTGTGATATCAAATATTCCTTAATTTTGGCTTCCTTTTCTTCCTACCTTTTACGTTCCTTAAACAGACTTGTGTAATATCTATGGAAACAGTTTCTAATTTTATCGGGTTTGTTATTATATTTCCATTTTCCTTAATTTTCAAAATTTGTTTCTTCTCTTGTTCTTTTCTCAATTTATATGCTAGCCATTTTCCAATTTTGTTTCCTCCCTCATAAAATCTTTGTTTTACAAATCTCATCTTTTTTTCTATCTCTTCCATATATTCCGTCTTCATTTGATTTTGTATCATCTTTAATTCATTTTTAACTGCCTCATTTAGTGGATCTTTTTCATGTTCTTTCTCTTTCTTTAGTAAAGCTTCTTGCAACATTTGAATTTTCTCTTTTTTCCTTTTATTTCTTTCCCAGTTTGCTTGCATAAGAATCCCTCTCACCGCTTTACTTGCATCCCATACATTTTGAATCGATGTCTCTCCTTCTCTGTTTTCTTCAAAATAATTTTTCAATGCTTGTCTTACTTTTTCTTGTACCTTCTCATCTTGCAATAAAGTTTCATTAAGTCTCCAATTATATTCTCTCTTGATATCTTTAATCGTCAATAATATTAAGTTGTGGTCTGATAACACCTTCGGCAATATTTCCATCCCTTCCACATTCATTGTAATATTTTTAGAGACAAGAAACATATCTATCCATGAGAAAGATTTATGACATTCTGAATAACAAGTATATTCTTTCCTTTCTCCATATAAATGCCTCCATACCTCAGTAAGTGACAAGCTTTCCATAAGTTTCACAAATGATTTTGGCAATTTCCCTTGTCTTTCCTTTTTTTTAACAATTTCTAATTGTTCTATCTTTTACCGGATCCAAAAATCCATTCCAATCTCCAAGGAGTATTAAGCTTTCATGTTCCATATCTAGGAGTATCTTCATCAAATTTCTATAAAACCTATCTTTATTTTCTGATGGTGCGTATACTCCTAAAATCAAGGTTTTTCCCCCCCCAACAAATTCGTTTCCACACCTAAGTATCTCCCATCTGGGTCTTTTAATACCTCTTTCATTTGCCATTTCCTATTTATATATAATGCTATACCTTTTTTCTTTTTTTGTCCTGAATTTATAAATTCTTGGCCCATCCTCCTATTCCTCAATAGTCTCTGATCTTTGTCCTTTATATGGGTTTCCTGAATACATATAATATCCACTTTCATCTTCTCCAATCTATAAAATATTTGATTTCTTTTATTTGGGGAATTCATCCTTTTAACATTCCAAGATACAATTTTTATTTTCATTTTTAATGTTTTGTTTATATACTTATTTGTTATATCTAATAACACGTCTCTTTAACTAGTATCTGCTTCTTCCTCCTGGCTACCTTCATTTTCGACCTCTTCCAGTAATCCATCATCACTCTCTATATCTCCTACTTCTTCTTCCTCTTCTTCCTCTTCATTCTCCTCTACCACCAATTCCTCTTCTTCACTACCCTCTTTTTCCTCTAACTGTCTTCACTACCCTCTTTATCCCCTCTCATTTTCTCAATCTCTTCAATTTGTTTTTCTCTTCATTCCTCTGACCCTTCTTTTGGGGATCTTATACATCTACTATCATCTTTTGTAGGTTTCTCTCTATCTCCGAAGTCTTTCTTAAATTTTACTATAAAGTCCTTTGCTTTCTTTACCGTGTTTAGTCTATATTTTCTCTGATTATAGGTAACTGTTATACCTTTTATTTTTCCCCACCTATACTGAATGCCTTTTCTCCGCAGCTTAGAAATAATAAATTGATAATCCTTTCAATTCTTTAGTATTTGTGGGGGGGATATCTTTATATATCTCAATTTCACTAGCCTCTATCATTAACTTGGATTCAAAATTTTCTTGCAGGATTTGAATCTCTAATCTTCCCTCTAGTGATCGCTAATCTTCCCTCTAGTGAAATATATAACAATATCTCGAGGAAGCATCCTTTGCCTAGCAATCTTTGAGTTAATTCTAAAGATTCTATCCACCTCAAAATCCATCCTTTCCTGAGGGAGTTTGATGTATTCCGCTAAACTTGGTAAAATCCTTTCATAGAGGTCTTCATTTTCTATCTCCACCAATCCTCTTAATTTCAAGCATTTCTCTCTTAATTTCAACTGTATTTCTAAATTCTTTTCCTGGACTATCACCTGCTCTGCATTTATTTCTTCCGTTGTTTTTTTCTATTTTTTTTAACTTTATTTGACGTTCCTCTACCTTTTCATTTACCTTCTCTACATCAGTCATTATCTTATTCAGTTTCTTTCCAAATTCATCTAATTCCTTTTTAACATCTTTCCTCATCTCTTTCATCTCTATTATCATTTCTTCTCTAAGTTTCTTAAATTCCTGTATCAATGTTTGCTGAATCTCAGGCATTTCTCCTGACTGACGTCTCGTCATTAAGGTATGAATTTGTAGTTGTATATGTTTTTTAGCAGGCATATTGTCTTCCAATAGATAATCCAATATATTATATATAGATATTCCAATATAAATTGTCCAGTATAGATAATTTTCTATACTTATTTGAAAAATAATATTGTGTATATATTCTGTAGAATTTACAATTGTGTATAACGTATACAACAAATATATATTATTGATGTATTCTATTATAATTGATAAACCTTATCTAATATATTGTATATATATTGTATTACATATAACACTACCAAGGTGTTGTATAGTTGCTTAATACTTATTCACAATAATCAAAATTGTCTCATATATTAACTCAGTACATTTCTCCAACAAATTTGCTCTAATCAAATTGTATACCAACTAACATTATTGTCAATATTTTCAATTGCTTCAATTTCATTTATAATTTCTAATATTATCAATTTCAAAAGTTTCTCATACAATTATAAATTCTTATTTACTCATGAGAAGCAAAGAAAAATAGTTCTTAATTATTAATCAAGACCCAGCTTCAATTACACTTTAAGCCCTCTTCTTCCTTTTCCCCAGTTGTAATTCCTATTCCAAATTTCTTCTCTACTTCCAGTTCCTTACAGTTCTGTTGTTTTTCAGTTTCCACCAGGTTCAAAATCTCAGTGATCTATTAAACCTTCTCACTTGTCTTTTCTCTTTCTTTCCATCTCCAATCAGTCCTTGAAAGATTTATGTCCCAATCAATAAAGATAATGAAATATCTGAATTTCAAATCACTTAACAATCGTAGGTTGAGGCATCCATTTCTGGACCCACCAACTCACCTGTAAGAAAAAACTCCATGTGTTGCACTTTCTCCAAACCTTCTCTACACCACTTTTCCTCTCTGCCTCCCTTTCTCTTTCGCTGTTTACTCAGTCTCAGTCTGTTTACTCAGTCTCTTTCTTTCTCTTTCTTTCTTTTCACTTCTCACGTTCCTCCAGCCCCTTCGAGGTTCCTGAGGTGAGCTGTTTCAGCCCTTTCCTCCCCACTTTGTTCTGCGCCTCACCATTCCACTCCACACCTTCACCTTCACCTTCTCTCTGACCACTTTTAACTTTCTCTCCTTTCTCCTCCAACTGCTATCCTTCTTCTCAAAAACATTTCTCTGTTCCCTTTCTCTCTTAAACCGTTATTATTTTCCTATCTTCCCTTCCCCTTTCTCTACTTATCCGTTCCAGCTCCTTTCTCTCGCCACTTTTCTTCTTCGTTCATACATCCGCTCCATCTTCCCTTTGTACTCCAGTCTCCAGTCTCCGTCTGTCTCTGTTTTTCTGCTGAGTACCTCCGCGATGCCTCCTCTCCCTCTTCTCCCCCACCTATTGCTCTCCGTCACACTTCTTCCATGTCCTAAGTACTTATAACTCCAGCATGAAAGAGTTGTTGAAACCAGACTCACAGTGCTTTGCTTGAATTGTAAGTCCCTTTGTTTTCTTCGCTCTTAAAAAGTCGGTGAGGTTGCTTGTCCCTTTCCCAAGAAGGGATACTGGTTAGAATCGTTGCCGGCTCAGAAGCTCCATCAGAGCCCTTGTGTGCCCCCTCTCGTCGTCAGACAAGGAAGGGGGGGACACCAGGCACTGGAATGAGCTTTACGAGCCCACTCTGTTTCTCCTTTCACCAGGGGAAAATCTCCTGATCATACTTATCAGGACTCGTTCTAACCAGCTAACGCAAAACTGCTCCCGCTGAGCTGCCTGCGTCCGTTTGCAACCTCGTCGCCGACTGGAAGTGGCAATGCCACTTTCCATGGAGTTTGTTCACTTTCCATGAGAATGCTGAAGATGCAAAGTGATTGTATTATATTTGTTTTATTTACAAATATACTGCAGAAGAGTGTGGGCCTGACATAGATTGTGGTGGCAGACAGGAGGGATGATTAACATTTCCTCCACCATTCCCCCCCCCTCACTGCAAACACAAAGCCAGATCCACAGTTAAGGGGAAAACCACTCAATGGCAAACATAATATGAGAAAAGCAATGGGTGGAGATGTCCAAGCTAATCCCCCTTTGTTTCTTTGCTATAAATCATGCTGTGCTCCTACAGCTCTGCAACAGCCCAGTATGGCCCTCAGACATGGGGAAATAATAACTGGATTCTGTTGTAACTTCTGTGAATTCAATTACTGCAAATAGACAGCCAACTCTCTCCTTGTATTTTGTAGATAAATCATCTGTTTCATATTTTTTTTTTTTTACTTTTGTGGTTATTGTGTGAAAATGATTGAGAGGAGATATACTATAAAAATGCATGCTGCAGTCACTTTGAAATAGCTCAGCTTGACCACTGTAATCACTCAAAACTTGGTTTTGCTTTCCTTCTTTTAGACAATGTTTGTACACATGCAGGAAACCCTCCCCTTGCATTCAGTAGGGCAGCTATGAACACCTGCTGAAAACATGTCAGTGCACTAGTGGATGCTTGAGAGTCTTTTTTAGTCAGCAGAGAAAGCAGGAGATTTATCAAGGCACCAGAAGATTGCCATGGCTGGCCAGTGATATTAATTTGGCCTAGTGAGTCACAGGTTGGGCAGAACAGGCCTGGTTTAGACATTACACATGCAACATAATTTCCAGCCATGGGGAGCAAGAACCACATTGCAGCAGAAATATTTGAAATGTTTAAATCCTAATCATATCCACGTCGAAGTAAATCACAATGAAATCAATGGGGCTTATCTCAGATGAAGCTTGGTTCAGGATGGGTTGCCAATCTGCTTGATTTAAGTGAATCTCAGGTAAAATTAAAGGGTAACTTTTGGAAGAGGGCTTATGTCTGTCAAATCATTTAGAAATGAATTGCTATGACAGAGGAAGTATGAAACCATTTTTTTTTGCCAGCAATCCAGAGATTCACACCCAAAGATTTAACTTTGTTTTTCAAGTACTTTAATGAGTTATCCCTAGCTAGTTTACTGAAGAATTTGACTTTAAACTTAACATAAGTGGATAAATATATAAAATGGCAGCCCTCAGCTATCTACTCTAGTAGTCTCACACCTTCTTTCAATAGCTCATCCTCAGATTTTTCACAACACCTTAATTTGCTATAAAATATGAATACTTAAGCAGTTTGGATTTGGTTTCAAAAGTCTGTAAAGCAAACAGGCTTCAAGATTTTCTCTCTCTGCACATGCAGAGAATGGTTTAAATTTGGTACATGCACACACAGAAGGATTGACCTCATATTATTTTTTTAAAAAACAGTAGAAAAAGCAACATGAAAGGCAGAAGAAAATCTTAATGGTAGTCTAAATACAGGTATTGGTTTGGTTTGTATTATTGTGTTTTTGCTTTTAAAAATGAACAGAGTAAAATGAGGAAGGGTAACATAATGTGATGAGGAAGTGAGTCCAACTTATGGTCAAATATTTCAATGAATCTACACTATGGGCTCATCTACACGGGCCAGAATACTCTGGCTCTCTGCCAGGGTATTCTGGCTGCGGATCAGGCTGTTCCTCCCCCATTACCTGAATGTAATGAGATGGAGTCCAGACTGCCATACCAGCCTGTCACTGCAGTTGCCATCAGCATTGCTCTCTCCGAAGCCAGGGAGCCTGCCTGCAGCACATGATCAAGGCCTGCTGCATGTGATCAGCCTTGGTTACATGCTGTGGGCCTGCTTTCTGGCTGCAGAGGGAGGGCAATGTGGACAGCAGCTGCAGAGATGTGCTGGTATGGGCTCCTGCAGACCTGCAAGACCCAATCCATTCCTTCCAAAGAGAAATAGTTTTTCCCAGGTATTTTGCTGAAATCTTTTACTGGGCTGAAACCCTGTCTTAGCCCTATCTTTGCTCCAGGCACCACAAGGACTGCCCAGAGGCAAAATGGGGCAAAAGCCCTGCATCATTAGGGCTGTGGGGCTCTAAGACAGGGCCAAGACAGGGTAAATAGCCCCTCTAGACAAAACCTATGTGTAAAGTAAGTATAATATTATACAGTAGGACCCCTGTATCCACTGATTCATTATCCACTGATTCAATTATTCATGGGACACATAACACCACACCTACCATAGAGTCTTCCTAGAAAATGTGTCCTCTCTAGCCATTTTCTAGGTCCTCCAAGGCAATTCTATGATATTTTAAACCGGAAGTCCCATTAATTTCAATGGTTTTTGCTATTATCCATGGTTCTTGGTATCCACACACACCCCTGAACCAATCCCCAGTGAATAAGGGGGTCCTACTGTAACTTAAAATTGAGGTATGTGATTTCTGCATTTGTTGATGGGATGGGCTGTAGGGAGATGGACCCTCAAGAGAGCTATAGAAGCCTGAAATTGCACTCCATTCTCTCAGGTCTGTTCTAAGATCTGTGAGAACATCTAAGAAGAGACTGGTCTGGTGTCATTTCTTATAATCACTGGTTGAGAAAGAAAATCTTATGATGTTCTCAAATGGGGCCAGTGTCAACCTAAAAGAAATATCTACTTGGCTTAACTGCCAGTAGCACACTCATCACTAGTAATACTAAGCACTGATAGAGTTCAACTATTTATGACACTTCATGAATATTGTTAGTGATATATACACAACAATTCTGCCACCTGGACTAATATTAGTCTCCTCTCTGAGATTGAAGGCCCATCAAGCTAGGGATATTAGGAAGGAGAAACACAGTGAGACAAAAGTGAAGCATAGCAGGAATGAGGGAGAAAATCACTGTGAAGATAGTAACAATGGCTCAATAGGGATTACTAATTTACCACACAAAGTTTTATACCATGGATTTGCTTGGTTGCCTCTATTAATAAGAACATTTCTCAATTGCTACGGTCTATAATGTGTATTAAAGCTTGGAGACCTTATGTAGCGGTAAGACTTTTTCATGTCAATCACTTGATAAGATGGTTGTCTCTACTGGTAATCTGTGGAAGGTTGCAGCAAGTGGGAAATATACCTCTCCAAACTGTAGAGTTTTCATCTGCCTTTTTTGCCATGGTTCTTAAATTTTATTTTCTCTGACCTTTTTTTGGAGGGGGGGAATGGAATACTTGCCACTTTTGAAAAATATTCTCAAGTTTCTATATGTTTTGGTAGAGTACTGAGACTTTTAAAACTTGTGTTTATTGCTGAAATAAACTTAGCAGAAACTGAAGAGGGGGGTATCTTGTTCCAGGTCATATTACAAAGTTTATGAATTTAACCTTATAATGGTTAAATTAGCAAATTGTAAGGCTATTACAATGATTATTAAGGCACTAGAGTCATATCTACTGTGATGAGGAGACTATGGATTATACATGTGATTAATCATTAGTGAAAGGTGTGAATTTACACACAACTGAATGCTTTCATAGGATTAAAAACCATGTAATCTTCTTTTCAGAAAGCTTGTTTTCCAGTCATCGCCCCACACTAAAAGAAAAGAAAAGAAAAATAACAAATTTTAAAAGAGGGAGGAATGTTTTATTGATCTTGAAATGGTCAGTATGGATAAAGTTTCAATACTGTGAGAATATATTAAAAATCTGCTCTTGTACAGAAGGTACCCAGAATTAGTTTACACCATAACAACAGAACCGGTGGCTAACTAGAGGTTGGAAAAAACATCTGGAGGACCAAATCTACCTATTCTTCATCTATATTAATGTCATTTTTCATGTAGTCCACACACTTTTCTAGAGAGAAAGAGATTCCAGTTTTGCTGATTTTATTTTCTCACAATGGCCACAATAGGTAGATGTGGCATGGGTGTGGAAAAGCTGAAGTGCAAACTACCCTTATAACCACTGACTTAGGGCTTGTCTGGATGGGTAATTTACCCTGGCTTCCCCCCAGCTTGGAACCCTGAAGTATAAACAATATAGGTCTCTTGTCCTGTCTCACCTCTTAGCAGTCCTGACGATGCCCAAGACAAAGCCAACGGGAAGCCAGGGTAAACCCATTTAAACATTTTAAATGAACACCGGGAAAAACCTATGTTATGTGCGAAAACCTGCAGCATGTGATCAAGGCCCTCTGTATGTGGCCAGTCTTGATCACATGCTGACAGCCTCCTTCCTGGCTTCAGAGAGTGTGACACATGACAGCAGAGGAAGTACCCACCGATACCAATCAGCATGTGTTTGCAGCAGCCGGCATGTGCGTGCACACTTCTGCCCATTTCATCTTGGTAACGGGGGTGGGGAGGGAACACCAGCTGTTCGAAACAAGCCCCTAGCGAAGAGCCGTTCAGCCAACTAAACACTCACTGCTGGCCATTGAGAGGGAAAATGGAATGAGGGTGATCTTGGGCTTTGATAGCCTCAACATATCTAGGAGCTGCAAAGTCATGGTGCTATGTGTTTTCCAAGATATCCTAAAGACATTTTACTGCATGTGAGTGATGAAAGGCCAAGGATGGACATTAGACTGTTTTCAGAGTAGAGTGCCCCCTAAGGGCCAAATAGGGATTGTATGGTTGTCCAGTTCTTACCTGAAGATCAAATGCCTACACTGAGAAGGGCTGATCTAGGCAGCTACTCTTGTTGCAGCTTTGTTTTTAAAATAACAAGTTTGTACTCATTTCATCGAGAAGTCAAGTAGCTTAGTCAAGTCCAGACTAGCCACAGATGGACTCAGGCACGTTCCAGTGGCTTTTTACCAACTATCTATAGAATATGTTGACTAATGTGTCAAATTCCTAAAGTCATGTTGTCTTTGGGCAGGATTCTTCATCCTTTTTAAAATTTTCCAGCTATCTTATCAATTTACCAATAAAAGCAGTAAAAATAACTCCAGTGCCAAGTATCAGTTTACTGCACCATGCAAAGGGTTTTTAACTACAGATGCTTTTTTAAAAAAAGCTATGTGGGGATTAAATTCAAAGCAGGTCTAGGGTTGAAGGAAAGGAGTGAAGCAAGGATTTGACAGGTTCTGTAGTGCTGGCACATCTGAAGTGTACAGCTGATGGGGGGGGGACTTTGTCCCTTTCCCCCATCCCATTGCCTGGCCTAAACGCAAACATACACCATCCTACCCATCCCCAATCAGTTAGGAATTGTAATAGTCCATAGCTTGATGTATATTTTCCTTCAGTTAAACATACCTTGTTGAAATGATCTCATTCTGAACTGTTCTGATTTGCATTGCTAGCCCTGCCCCCACTTGCTGGCAAAATGAACAGAAAATTATTTCACTGTCTTCAAAATGATATTGTCACCCCTTCTGATTCCCCAGATTAATTATCCCAGCATTGCTTTCACTTTCCTATATTTAATTTTATTTGGTTTTTAGCCACTCTACAAAGGAAAAAAATGTAATTACTCACAAAAAGATAAACTCCATTAAGGCAGACAATACAACTATCAGGGGCCATCCACCAATAGTATATTTTCAAAAACTATTGCAAAACACAGATATCAAACCGAACATTTAGAATGAACTCTCCCACACACACTACATATTTTTAATGCAACAGCAGTTACAGCATATTTTAAAAGAGAGCCTTGAACTAAAAACCTGAAAAATGAGACTGTAAAGCTTTTTTCTTGAATAAAAAGTCCTTATCTAGTGATTGTTAGTCAAAGTCATAGTCATAACCTGAAGAAGTTAGGGGTGTTTTTTGGACTACCTATTGACTGGGGTATTGCAAGCACGGCAGTCCAAAAAGGTGACTTTTCAAAGCTCTTTTCATACTTATCAGGGACGGTGACTATTTTTTGGTCCCTGACCTTGCGCAAAAATAAATAAATAAATAAATAAATATCCCTAATGCCATCATTTAGTTTGTTTTGTACATACTTTGCAATCATTTTCTTAGTGTGAGTTACTACTTTTCTCATTTCTTCAGGGATCATCTCATTCCTCATGCTCTCTAGAAATTAACAGTGCTACTGTATACAGTCCGCCCTTGATATCCACTGGGATTTGGTTCCAGGACCCTCTGTGGATACTAAAATATGTGGATGCTCAAGTCCCATTATATACAATGGCATAATAAAATGGTGTTCTTTATACTAAATTGCAAAATCATGGTTTGCTTATTGGACTTTTTTTGTGTGTGGCGGTATTTTCAAGCCATGGATGGTGGAATCCATAGTTACCGAATCGATGGATACAGAGGGTTGACTATACATATCTGCTTAGAAGAAAGCATATTCACTGCTAGGTAAGCGCAACAATATTCACTCCTAGGTAAGTGCATGTGTGATTGCAACCTGGCATGGAGGATTAGTCTAGCATGGAGGATGAGTACTCTCTTCTCTAGTACATATCCATGTAAAAATCACATTTAGGCAACCTTTACATTTAGGCACATTTAGGTGTAGCCTGGGAAGCCAGAGAGATCACACCCATTTTCCCAGCTGAGGAACTAGATTCAAGGAAGACATCAGCAAGCTTGGTGAGGCTCACAAAAGGATCAGAGAGAGATTCACATCTCTCCCCCCCACACACACACACATGGCTGGGAAAAGAAAGCACCATCTCAATAAATATCACTGGGATGATGGGGAAAGCTTTCACTGCCCACATCTTCCAGTAGTGTTGGTGGACATCAACCATGGAATAGGAGCAGGGGGATACCTGTCCCACCCCAGAATGATTTATACTGAAATTCCATCTCTAAATCTCAGTAGGGTTGTTTAAATGGCAAAACTACTCCTCAACGAATGCAATGAGAAGATGACTTGTCCTAATGGCAATCTGTATTGTTTTGCCATATTGTTAAGGGGTGGTGATGGCAAAAAATCTGCAGGAAAAGCCTTCAGAGCTTTTCCCAGAGTTTTAAAAAAACTCTGAGGGAAATGCACACCTCCAACCATTAAGACAACTGTGTGAATTGGTGCACGGTCTGGAGGGGGAACAATAGACCTTCTGATTGGTCTGGTGTGCAGAGGCGTGGTCCTGTACTTCACCCTTTCTTTTTTGACAGGGTGGGGGGCAGCCATGGGAAGGAGGAAGAGGAGGAACTGGGGAAGGGAGGATGGCATCCTCTTCCTCCCCCCTCCCTCTCCTGCACACATCCTAGGAGCTGCCATTGCAGGGATTGGGGAAGGGAGGATGGCTCCCTCCTCCTCTCCCCTTTGCAGGTGTCCTTGGTGCCACCATCATGGGGATCAGGGAAGGGAGGATAGCTCCCTCCTCCTCTTCCACATCCTCATGGCTACTGCCGCAAAGCTTACAGGGACCAAAACAAAAACAAAAACAAACCATTAAGACAAACTGCAGCTGCTGCAATTTGACAGTATTGTGGAGCAATCTATTTTTGGGGAGCTCGTATAGATGGGCTATTCTAAACCTTTTGATACAGATATGTGAGTAGATAGGAGGGACTAGTGTGTGTAGGCATATACCAGAGATTGAAAAGGTTTTTTGGATCAAACCTCCTGGAAGCCTCCTGCATTGGCCATGCTAGCTGAAGATTCTAGGATTTGTGTCCCCAAAGAATAATTTTTCAAGCACTGATACAGACACAAATACATGTGTTCATGGCTCCCAACCCACAACTGAATGTAACATGCCTCACTGCTGCTTTTGACCTCTTTGCTGTTGTGCTGCCTTAAACATGAATGTGAAGACACTGCACCATGTACAGCCTGTCATTTCAAAGACAGCAGCTGCTGAGCCACGGTTTTGAACAGCTGATAGCGTATTGTATAACAATTATGTTTTTCTAGAATAATGAACCATCACCTTGGCTTTTAAATCAGTACAGGCTAGGCTATTGCAGAATTGACAAATACAGCACTCAGCAGGGAAGGAGAACCCTGCCCCCCTTCTTCACACAGGGACACTGCACAACTCTCTCCCAAGATAACTCAATTAACTGGAAATATACTAGCGAGAAGGCCTGATCCAGCTTCCATAAATGAATGGGGGCTTCACATAAAATTGTATCTCTAGCATCACAGCTGTCACTGGGAAGAGATCATTCTTATCACTGACTACAATGTTATGTCCAGAGCGATGACCTTGGAAAGTAATTTTGTTGATCAATATTTGTTGACACTGAAATTAAACAGCAGTTACTGCTTGTGGGCAAGCTGCAAAGAAAGTGGATTTCAACACTGTAAATCATGTGTGTGTGAGAGACCATGAATATGAAAAAAAAGCAACTGACTGCCCTTTTTATAGACAGAACCGGGATCCTAGAGGATACTATAAAATCAGAAATCGACTTAATAAAATCTAACAAAATTATCAGAAATAAGTGTTTATAAAAAGCATCAATTGTTTTGGGTTTCCACCTTCCTTGGTGATGTCCACTATAATGAGAAATATGTGCATGTACATGGGTCACCTATCGCCACCACCTACAACTCCTTGAACACTTTCGTCAGCGCTGTCTACACACAATCCTAATTATACACTGGACTGACTATGTGACGAATGTTGATGTCCTTGAGCAAGCAGGAATCACCAGCATTAAGGCCATGATATTGAGAAAACAGCTGTGCTGGGCAGGGCACATTTCTAGGATGGAGGACCATCGCCTCTACAGTGAACTTGCCACGGATCAACATAAGAGGAGTGCTCCAAAAAAGTGATACAAGGACTCCATGAAACAACATCTTAGGCTCGGCCAAATTGATCACCAACAATGGTCCGCCCTGGCCTCACATCGGGAGGCATGGAGACACACTATCCACAATGCTGCAGCCTTATTTGAGAACTCACGCCGAACAAGTCTTGAAGAGAAACGACAAGGCAGAAAGAATCACAACCCGGAAACATCACCCAAGGAGACCTTCTGCTGTGTTTCTGCAACTGGACTTGTTTATCTCAGATTGGCCTTTTTAGTCATCAGCGCTCTTGTAGAAAGCATGGGATGAGTCCTTCCTGAATCTTCATTTGCAAAGAAAAGCCAAAGTTCAAATACTGTTCCTTCAGTATTTGAACTTTCCAGCTGCCATGAGTAGGCAACTGTAATGCAGTTCGCATTTCAAGGAGAATGAACCTAGATCAACATGCAAACTGAAACAGATTTATTGTTTAATATTCAAGCTTCTCAAAATTTTTCAGGCAGTTTTCCAGACAAAAAAGTGCATAAAAATACAATTGTTAAGAGAAAGTCTGGACAAGAATGCATATCCTCATCAGAAAAGAAACTTCACGAAGACTGTCTGAAAAAAATCATGTATCAACTCTTGTACAAAAATTTGTATCTTAATAAATATGCATATGAATACTTAATTTGTTTGTTTATGAAAATATTTATATCCCACCCTACATTTGAATATTTCGGGAAGAGTGACAATCAATAGGCTAATTTAAAACAGCATCAAATTTATGCAGAAACTGGAGGGAACAAACTTAAGGTGGTGCGGCAACCTGAAAGAAGCCAAAACTGACTGATTTGTCCACCCCATCTAGCTCTTATACAACACCTTGATACAGCAGAATTAAGCAGGTGAGGTTTTATTCTTCTGTCATGTTATCTGCACACCAGGAAAAGCTTTCCCTGCCAAATTCTGTATGCCAGACTGTTGTTAATGTCACAGAAGCAGAATTTAAGAGTTGGCAAATGTCCTGTATTTCTAACGCAAATGGTAATGTTGGAAACTACTCTCTCCCCCATTGCTTTTATGAGCCTAACACCAGTACTGCTTGATGACTTCTCATCAGAGAGACATAAGGTTGCCAATTGCCCAGGAAACTTTGCTTCTGGGCCCATTGCCAAAACAGTAAAGGGCAAGGTGGTGATGTTTCTCACCCCAAAAGCTCTGTCTTCCCAAATCATTTAGGTAGCAAACAACCTTTTCAGCCTTAACCAGTTTGCCAGTTTAAATCAAAACAAGGCCACATAAAAACTGCAAAATTTGATCGAGAAAGTCTGGACTTCTGTTTTTTAAGTTCCAACTAGAGTAAATCCATTGACCCAGTTGTTGCAAAGCGCATCAGTACATAGGCAAATTCCATTTATTCACTGGGTCTCCTCTAGTCAGGAGTAACAACAGGATTTAGGCCATATACAGCAAATAAAGATTTACAAGCTGTTTTCATGGCAAGGAAAAGGTTCATCTGTTTAATGCCTTCACATTGTTAGCATTAGTAGAGGAAGACCAGGGGGTCATTTACATGGGCAAATATTCCTCTAAATATACCACTAAGATAGCTCATTGTTCCCATGGATCGCAGCACAGCATCGCCTCATTCAGAAGGGGGGAAGGTAAAACACCCAAATATAGCGTGGCAAGGGATGTCGCTACTTTTGCCGGCATATTTGCAATGTAGCGCTTTATTGGCAGTGTAAACAAAGGGCTGCATCAGATCTGCATTGTGATTGGTTGCTATTATGTAAGGGGCGGGCTTAAAAGAGAGGTACTGCGTGATCAGGAAACTGAAAAATCCTCTCTGCTATTTTGCAGAAGGTCTGCCAAGAAAAAGGATTCCCAAGACCTTTCAGTCATAATGTTCCCATTTGGTCATCTCTGCTTGGGGAAGGAAGGGAGGGAGGGAGGGGGAGAGAGAGAGAGAGAGATGGGGGAGGGAGGGGGAGGCTGGAACAACTTGTGCACCTTAGGATCCACGGCATGGCTGCAAGGTCTTTTAGCAGAGAGATTACTGTCACTCTGCTTCAGGACTGAGTTCATTTACAGGCAGATTTACAGAGACAGAGACAGAGCCACTACTTTGATCTTTCCCCCCTGCTATTCGGGCAGCGTCTGTGAGTCTTGCCCTATGTCCTTCCCCATACAGCATTTGTCTGCTTGGGAGGCCACGCCCCCCACACTTATTCAAGTCTGAACTTAAAAGCGACATAATTAGAAAAAAACCTGACTGGCACAGCTGCGGAAAAGAATTAAACCACAAGTTGCCGCAATAAATCTGCTGTGTAAACCAGCCCCAGGGAAAGAAAAGCAACCTGAGACTTTGATATCAGTCTCATCCACTGGTAGATACCCCTCTTCCTCTTCCTCTTCCTCTTCCTCTCCTTCCTATTATTATTATTATTATTGCTGCTGCTGCTGTTGTAAGACTTTTAAAACCAAATGTTCCTGTACTTTTGCAATAGTGTTGAGTATATGAACAATAATATGTCAGCAAGCTGCCTACAAGCTGCTGGCAATTAAGGCATTCAAGTAAAGAAAGTTAGTGAATTGGTAAGGCAGCAATAAAGCTGGCTCCTCAAATAAGTTCATCTGGATAAATAGATGCTTTATGCTGGGAAAGCAAAACTGGAGACACTTATGGGAAGAAATCTAGATTGCCCAAGCCAGAGCTATTTTCTGTATCTATGATACTTAAACCTCTAGCATGAATTAAGATCATTATTTCAGATCTCTGTTTGATATTCTTTAAAGACTTAAGCTCTACTGTATGCCATAGGCTGTTTTGCTGTTCCTTGGATAACTTTAGCAGTGAGAAAATTGACCAAATCCACACTACACAAATCATCTAGTTTGAAACAGGATTATTTGCCATGGTTCCTTCCCCTTGAACCCTAGGTTTTGTAGTTTTATAATGACTTTAGCCTCCTCTGCCAAAGAGCACTGGTGCCTCACCAAACTATGAATCCCAGGATTTCCTAGGAAGGGGCCATAGCAAATAATCCCACTTCAAACTGGATTATTTGTGCAGTGTGGATTTGGCGAATGATACAGCAAGGAGAGGATCACACCCTTACTGAAGTAGAGGAGAACTTTCATCCAGACCCTTTCAACATCAGTCTCTACTGAGCAGGGTGGACAACTTGAAAGAGATAACAGGACCCTTGTATCCTGCACAGTTGTGTGGGGAAAAAAGAATTTCAGCTGATCAATTTTGCCTAAAAAGATCACCTGCTGAAATGCCAATTTCCACACAACTATTAGTTACAGGAACCACCCTAATTCCACCTATGCAAACAATTCCCTTCCCAGAAGAATCTTGTACCCCTAATGATGGGGTAGAAAAATAGGGATATAACTGACATGGAATAAACTCTTCCAGAACATGGCCTTGCAGCCCGGAAAAAAACCCCCACAGAAAACTCATGGATGCTGACCGTGAAAGCCTTCGACTTCACATAACTGACATACTTTGAAGTCCACCTCTTCAGACATATCATTATAAGTGCTGAAGTCATAAATCTCAGTATAGTTATAAATGTGGAATACTTTGCATTACAATCAGGACAACACACAACACTATTGTTGCTGGGGAAATCCGTTACATGCCTACTGTAAGGACTTCATCTAACTCAGAGGGAAGCCTGAGCTGAGTGGCAAATGTCATCATGATCTCCACTTTCCTGCCACTTCAGCTCTGTGATATATGGCTCCATTGTTCTACCAAACTTATTTTCCAGGAGTTCTAACATATAAGGATCTGGAATAATTCCAGCCCAGCTTATGCCAGACCAAGGATCTCTCTTCACTGAAGCTAGGCTTGACCTGATCAAGCAGTCATAAAAGATTCTAGTAAACCTCACTTTTAAGTGCTACTTGATAGCAAGGTTATTTGAACAAAATATACTTATTTTACCTTGGACATTTTGTTTCCTGTGTTGTTGTTTGGTTTGGTTATTTTGGATTCCTGCTGCACCCTGCCATTGTTTTCACATGACTGTTCATCTTGACTAGTGCTGCTAAGCACAGGGTGATAGCAGCTATTACTTAGTTGTTATGGCACAAGGCCTGTGTGAATCTGCAGAACAGTACAGTTTCTGCGGTACTTCCCATCTTCACTTCTGAAAAAGAAATGGTATACATCTATTTCACAATTTCATTTATTAGAAAGCCTGAATGGCAGAAATTTGTAAATTTCTTCCTGGAAAAATGTGGCAACAGTTGCACCCACCATCCCCACTCCCAATAGTTAATATGCCCCAAGGCCCTGTAGAAAATGAAATTATGGTTGACACATCACTGTTTCTGCGGGTTACTAATAATAGTTGCAATTAAACTGTAGCATAAATATCTGCATGCAGAGATAGGCTATGCCAACACTACAACCCCTGTACAGAATCACAACATTGTGCAAATATCTAGCATTTTAAACATTAAATTTCAATAAAACCTGAAATGTACTTACTAAAAATGTTACATATGTTAGAAGATAGCATTGCAAAGAATCATTGGAAAAATTTGATGTACAGAGTGACAGCAGCAAGAAATTGGTTCCCCGGACTCATCTGGGCGACTGGCTTTGTGGGCTGGGGAGCCCCCCGACTCCCTTGGTATACGTGGCAGGCATGGATGCTGCCATGCCTGCTGAGTATCCTCTTCCCCAGACTGCCAGGCAGGATGGGAAAAGGATCAGGGGCACCCAATCGGAAAGAGGCTGCTCTTATCCAATTGGCTGTTGCACCTAGCCATCAGCCAATCAGAAGCCCAGGTCTTCCGAGGCTTATGATTGGCTGAGGGATGTGGCTAGGCTTCTTTCTGGTCCAGCAGCTGGGGATATATTCCCAGCTTTTCTGCCAGACCAGGCAGTTGGCTCATTGAAGCCGAAGACCAACCCACCCTCCTTCAGTTAGGATGCATTTGTATTAATTAGAAGTCACTGCATTTATTGTATATATTGTATCATTGTACTGTTTGCTTCTCTGTCACAATTTTCCTGGGATGGCGGTGAGCATGGATTCGGATCCAAACTTGAAGGTGCAAGGGTCTCCAGTAAGTAATGTGCCAGGTCATGTTAAGGTCAAGTTCAAGTTCATTACCACGGAGACCCTGGGGGAAGGGGTTCAGAGTGTGCTACCCTCAGGGGGCATCACCTCCTTGACCCCCCCTTCTGGGTGGTTTTGGATCACGTGATCATATCACATGACCAGATCATGTGATCTGTTGGCAGGCGGGCTAACAGTACGTCATTGACCAAGCAGGTGGGTTGGTTGATATCCGGTCATATAACCCATGCTCAGGCACCAACCAGTGCGGCTATCACCCAAAGAAAGTTGTGGCCGTTATCGCCAATACCTTGTATTCATATTTTATTCATCCTATCAAATATATCTTTCTGCATGAAATTGTGTTTGTCTTTTGTGCTTATGGGGCGGTAGGGTATGGAATAGGGGGACCTGTCTCACCTCAGCATGCAATAGTGTATGCTCATAAATGGAAAGATAATGAAGTACCAACAATGGAAGAATGGTTAATAAAACTTTACATTATGGCTGTCAGAATCAGTCCCAGACATGACCTGTTTCTGCCAATTTCAGTGTTTCCACTGAATAAATTTCCAATAAAACCTGAAATATACTTACTAAATATGTTACATACACTAAAAGATAACATTAAATAGAATCATTGGAAACATTGGTGCTATACTCAACCAAAATGCACAATACTGCTGTATGTGCAACTCCACTTGAGCTACTGACAGCAGGATACATCCTTTGTGCTATTGCAAATAATTCACCCCATATGGGTTGCATGGCTTATGCATGTGTATGTCATTAAAAGGATGCCAGCCAGTGGCCACAATCCTCTATGGTTTAATGTACTGTAATAAGTCTGCATGTAGACCTATACCAAGCTCAGCATATTTATTTATTTATTTATTTATTTATTTCTATTATGTTTGTATGCCGCCTTTCTCTCAAGATGGGACCCAAGGTGGCTTCCATAAAACAACAGTTTAAAAATATAATGTATAAAATTGTATACAATTGCATATTCTAAAGTCAAATTAAAACATATAAAGTCTAAAAAGTACAAGATAAACAAACCCTGCTGCTTATACATTAAAAGCCTGCTTGAAAAGAAAAGTCTTTGTCTGCCGGCCAAAAGAAATCAGGGAGAGGGCCAGCCTAGCCTCTCATGGAAGGGAGTGTTACCCAAAATGTTCCTTGGAAAATTCCAAGAAAATATTGAGTTTCTAATATGTTGGGGAAATTAGCAGCAACAAGACTTTAGTTATGTGAAAGGAGGTAACAAGGGAATCTTGCAAACTTTTGTCTACTGGTACTAGTCTGGATGGAATACATACACATGTAAAATTAAGTATGGTTTTTATTAAAGAGTTCAAAAATAACACCACACACACACACATTCACCCAGAAAAAGCATTCACAAAAGGCTATAGGAAAAGCAGTAGGAAAAACTTGGATAGAGAATAGCAAGAGGATTTGTTGGGGTGATACAACCTGTCCTGTGGTCAATCTGGCAGAATGGATGGAGGAATCTGGGGTGGCTAACACAGAATGACAGGGTTTCCCCCTATAACTTTGCGTGCTGAGGGAGATTTTGGGGGTGATGTTTATACCTCCAAATACACCTGAGGGGATGGCTGCTTCATGGGTTGAAACAATAGATTTCCTGAGCCTTCATGGATTGCACAATGAGTTTCCTGGTCTTGACAAAAGGTGAGAAAGATGCTAATGTGTTTCTTAATGTCCAGTAATTGGATTTTAAAGGCTTGAGCAAGGGTCTTAAAGTTTGGGGATTAAGGAAAGGAAATTTCATAATCAGCAAATACAAAGGTTTTTGCCCATCCATTATCTCCCTTTTCTGTGTCCTTTTTTAGCTATTAGCCTTAGGCTTCCCAGGATGAGGCAGGGCACTTAAATGACCTTTTGAGACCATCCTACCTTTTCCCTTGTGGAAGGACACATTGATGAACCAAATCAATAATATTAATATTAATACACAATTTCTGAGGTCTCCAGAAGTGAGGTGCAGGCCAATGCTAACATTCCAGAAGTGGGGTGTATACCATGCTAACAGGAATTCTAGAGGGTGGGAACAGCCACTGAGAAGGTTCTCTCTCAAGTCCTTACCAAGTGAGCTTGTGACAGAGAAAGCCTCCTCCTGGTGACCTTAGGGTTCTGGCAGGATCGTATTGGGAGATGCAGTCTTTCAAATAGTCTGGACCTAAGCCATTTAGGACTTTATAGGTCATAACCATCACTTTGAATTGTGCTTGAAAATGAACAGGTAGCCAGTGAAGCTGTTTTAACAATGGAGTTATATGTTCCCTGTAACTGGCCCTGGTCAGCATTCTGGCAGCAGCATTCTGGACCCACTGAAGTTTCCGAACAGTTTCCAAAGTCAGCCCCATGTAGAGCACATTATAGTAGTCCAAGTGAAATGTAATCAAGGCATGTGTCACCATGGCCAGATCCGATGTCTCAAGGAACAGGCGCAGCTGCCACACAAGTTTAAGCTGTACAAATGCACTCCAGGCCACTGCTGAAACCTGGACACCCAGGCTCAGAGCAGAATCCAGGAGAACACTCAGACTGCAAGCCCAGGATTTCAGGGGCAGCGTGATCCCATCCAGCACAGGCAAAGTCCCTGTTCCCTGATCTGCCTTTTGAGTGACCAGGAGCACCTCTATCTTATCCAGATTAAGTTTCAATTTGTTTGCCCTCATCCAATCCATTACGGACAATAGACATTAGTTCAGAAGATGAGATAGAGTTGGGTATCATATACTACCCCTCAACTTACTGTGTGAAAGAAAACCTTTCAAACCTAACCAAGCCCACAATTTCCTTTTTTTAAAAAAGCTACTCTTATAGACACCTGCTCCAAATAGCTACTTATCATTCTAGTATGATTGTAATGCAATTTCTTGTTTTTGCCTTTGTCAAAAGTAACCAGAATAGTTACTAATAATCCTCTCTCTCTCTCTGGCTTTTCTTCACAAATGAAGATTCAGGAAGGACTCGTCCCCTGCTTTCTGCAAGCGTGCTGATGACTGAAAAGGCCAATCTGAGATAAACATGCCCAGTTGCAGAAAGCACAGCAGAAGGTCTCCTTGGGTGTTGTTTCTGGGTTGTGATTCTTTCTGCATTGTCGTTTTTCTTCAAGACTTGTCTGGTGTGAGTTCTCAAATAAAGCTGCAGCATTGTGGATAGTGTGTCTCCATGCCTCCCGATGTGAGGCCAGGGCGGACTATTGTTGGTGATCAATTTGGCCAAGCCTGAGATGTTGCTTCAGGGAGTCCTTGTATCGCTTTTTTGGAGTGCCCCTCTTATGCTGACCCATGGCGAGTTCACTGTAGAGTACTATTTTTGGGAGGTGATGGTCCTCCATCCTAGAAATGTGCCCGGCCCAGCACAGCTGTGTTCTCAATATCATGGCCTCAATGCTGGTGATCCCTGCTTGCTCAAGGACAGCAACATTCATCACATAGTCAGTCCAGTGTATAGTTAGGATTGTGCATATACAGCGCTGATGAAAGCATTCGAGGAGTCATAACTGGTGGCGATAGGTGACCCATGTTTCAGACCCATAAAGGAGAATAGACAGTACAATGGCTCTATACACATTGATTTTTGTGCTTCAATAATAACTGAAAATACATTACTGCAATGGTATGGATACCTTTGGAATAAAGCATATTATCCTGTTAATCTCATTTCCTCAAGACTCACTGCAGAGCTTAATGCAACAGCATGATGCAGCATCTTCTGGTATACCTCCACTATTTAGTGAACTCCCACTCTACTAACTAGAAAAGTAACAAACAAATTTCAGTTACATCAGAAAAGGGGTACCATCTTTCTTCATTGTGTCGCAATCATCATATAATATATTCATAACCTTGTTGCTAGGAACTGATTACAAGGAACTAATGCCTTGTGAAGTTTATCCCATAACAGAGGATTCCAGGTGGCAGGGCTCCTGAGATTTTTTAACACCAGACTGACAAGTAAATGTGCACTAGGTGAACCTCTTCTTGTCATGGAAATTAGTATTTCACCTGCTAAATATATGTATTTCTCACTGCTGTTAAAGGTGGAGGCCTCAGGTGACTAAGAAAAAATGAATGACAAACCTATTTTAATCTGGTTCTCTGGAAAACTAGAGGGTTGCCAGCTGATCAGGAACAAAATAGGCTGATATTGGCTTTTGTATGCTTTAGCTGCAATTTGATAAGTACAAATCAGGAAGCAAAACTTTTCACAGTGTGCACACAGACCTATCTTATCTACTGATGTCTGCAAAATGTTGCAGTTAAAGTGACAGCTTCAGGGTCCACTGAAAAATTAGCAATTGTACAAATCTTGTCTAGCACAAAAAAGGCTTTTTGGTGACCTATTTTTGCTAGCAAGTCTAGATAGAAGAAGCAACTGGTTATGTACAATCAGTGTTTTGAATGTATGTTTATTTGTTCATTTCAAACAGAACACTTAGTTCTGCTCTACCCATTTTTTTCTCCAATGAACCTGCATCTTTCCACTTTTGTCTGTACCCTGTGCAAACATTCTTGTGGCCTTCAACTCAATAACATGATGTTTCGTTTTCAGAACACAATCTTTACAAAAGAATAGCATCTACATCCATCAAAACTAATTCAATCCCATCAAGGTCATTATCAGAGGTATTTTAGAAAGCTTTTATTTGCATTCAAGCTAGCTCCATTTATAGCATTTTATCAGACACTCTTAAAAAACCCGTGGGGAGATTGGGAAGAAGACACCACTGTCCTGCTTCTGGAGGTCGATACCACATGCACCATCCTCCTCCCATCCTTCCTCCGTGCTTCCTCCATGCCGGAGGGATAAAAAAGTTACTGCTTTTCATTGATGGAAGTTTCCATCAATAAAAAGCAGTGCCTTTTTCATCCCTCCAGCACGGAAGGAGAATGAATGAAGGACTAGAGAAGGATGCCATTGTGCAGTATTGCCAACCAGTAGCGGTATAGTGGCATCCTCCTCCAGACCTCCCCAAGTTTGTTTGTTTCTTTGTTTTGTTTTTTATGTGCCTGATAATCTCCATAATCTGTCCTTAGATTTCACTTTCAATAAGAACAGATGAATTGAATTGCCTGGCTTTCTCAAACTAAAAATCTTCCTAGTCCAACACTACCATTGAACAATAGTGAGCAGCATGATGTCACTGCAATATGAGTGTATACTTAGAAACAAGGCATGATAAAGTACCAATTCCCTGAGGTTTCTCCTCAACATCTGGAAGTTGGAGGTATCACACATGAGACCTCTCTGGGTCCTTTCACACTACACAATTGTAGCACTATGATTCCATTTTAACAGCCATAAGCCTTGTCTAGACAAGCTATTTACCCCATCTTGGTCCTATCTTGGAGCCCCGTAGTCCAGACAATACAGGGCATTTGTTCCATTTTGCCCCTGGGCAGTCTGCATTACCCCTGGGACAAAAGATAGGGTCAAGACAGGGTAAAGTCCATTATAACACTTTTTAAAAATACCTGGGAAAACTGGCTTCAGATAGCAAAAAATGGATTGGGCCCTGCCTGACTTCAGGAGCCCACACCGCCATGCTGGGCTGTCACTGCAGCTGCTATCTGTTGTCACTCTACCACAGCCAGGAAGGAGTCCCACATCATGTAACCAAGACTGGTCACATGCAGGGTGCCTTGCTCATGTGCTGCAGGACAGCTTCCTGGCTTCAGACAGTGGGATGCAGGCAGTGGTGGCCACAACAACAGGCCAGTGTGGCAGTCTGAATGCCATCCAATTTCATGCTGGTAACGGGAGGAATGGGCCTGATCCACATGGGCAAAATATGCTGGTGAGAAGCCAGTGTATTCTGGCCTGTGTAGACGAGCTATATCACATTTGTAGTCTGATGACACAACTAGAGGAACTCTCTGGTTTAGAATTCTAAATGACCATCCCCTACACAGCAAATCCTGGGATTCTATAGGAAGGAACCATGGCAGTTGAACTGGAACCATAGTGCTTTAATTGTTCACCATCTATGTACAAAACCTGGGAAACCCATGTTTTGCAGAGATACTATGCCTCTCCCCTCTCCAAATTGAGAGGTGTAGTCCTTAAAATGAAAGGTCAAAGCAATTCAAATTTACACAGAAATTTCTGGGTACTGCTATGCCGGAAAGATGCTAAAGGAGTCATAGGTGAAATTTCATGGAAAAGGCAGCAGCAGCTACTGGCTTCCTAGTCACTGGGAAAATGAATCCACTTTGGGTTGGAGTCTAGACTTTAAAGGATCTGTCGAAGTTGTTGAGCCTATTATGGGGATATTGTTCAGCACCATGGAAAGTGCCTTTGAAATCTAGACTAACATTAATCAACCCTTTGACATGAAACCAATAAACCACCACAGGGAAAATGGGCATTTAAGGTAAAACTACTCTTCGCTAACATGGCACCCTCCAGATGTGCTGGGCCACAACTCCCATCATCCACAGCTTCATAATTACATTTCTTCCTTCCTAATTCAATGGTTTTGTGAATTGTAAGGTTTCTCAACTAACCACTTCAGGAGGTTTGCATTCAGTTCAGAGGCTGGCTGGGAGTGGTCCTGGAACTTGTAGCAGATTGTATTCTTTTCATCTCATAGCTGTTCATTAATTTGAGGTGGGAAGTGTCTGCATAGGCATTTGTAGTTGTGTTTGTAATGCCATGGTAAGAGTGGACCTGTAAGTTAAGATAAAAAGGAATAGAGGACTATTGTTCAAAATGGCAGACCTGGTTGAGTTCCTCCTCTCTCAATCTGCAGCATCTCATTCAAATTACCTATATACTGGTATCACTGGTGTAATGCATTATCCCTCTCCAGTTCCTGATAACTGGGTGGCTATGGTGAGAACAAGTGGGTTTTAAGGAACAGAGAGATGCTCAGAGTCAACTGATACAGTAAACAAAATAAGATATTGTCCTTGACAAAGGTGGCATGCTGAAATGCACCAGCCATTCTTTAGTTTTGTATTTAACTGTGCATGCAGTAGGCTGGATTAGATGGCCCTTATGGTCCCTTCCAACTCTAACATTCTATGATTTTGTGATCCTATAATTATTACTCTTTGCTTATTGTTTTATACCTTTAACTAATCCAACTAGAGGTGGGGAAATCTGTACACTTCACTTTCTCCCACAATCACATTTTTCAAAGCTCAAATTCTTTCCATCCTACATATGAAGAAATCTGAAAAAAATAGTTTAAAAATCTTCAAATATGATTTGAAATCCCCTCCCTGCATGACCTAAACTCAGTAAGTTTAGCTTTTCTCAGCATGGAGACAACAATGGTGTACCTGCCTGCCAGAGAGATTTTAAAATGAGAGGAAAAGATATGGGAACCTTAATGCAGCATTAACACAGGGCTTGTCTACATGAAGGGAAAGACCTGCCTTAATAGTTTTACAGCCCCCATAAACTTCTCATGCCTGTAACTGAGACAGCAGCCATGAGTGGATTACTCACATTTTAAAATCTGCCACCACTGAACTTTAAAAAAACAAAAAACAAAAAACAACTTTCTATGGTGTACACAAGCGATATTCCACCCCCCCCAAAAAAAAGAGAGAGAAATCAGAAATCTCCATTTGATCACCATAGTGATCACTTGCTAAGGCAAAAATCCAACATGGCAGCAGCATGTACTTGTCCTGTAACCCAGCCTCGCTCCCTGAGCTCGTCCAGCCAATCAGGTTTGCCCTTTGTCTTGTATGGGAAAGCGATTCATGTCGAATTGTTTGTCTTAACAAGTGAAAATGTGTATATCACTGGAGCTTTTTAAAAAAGTCAGTAAAAGCCACAAATGCTTTTCTTGCATAGTTTTTCCTCTTTTTGCCCCCCCCCCTCACAATACAATGAGACTATGTGGGATCCCATTAAGACAGCTCATTTTCTGAGCGGATTCTATGAGGAGTATTTTTACCATATAGACAACCCCACAGTTAAATACACTGGAACTCAAAGCCAGATTTTAAAAGCTAAACACAATCTCCACTCCCACCCTGTCCTGTCCCAGTCCTGCCACAATCACCCTCCCCACTGCACTTACCTCCTCTTTGGTCGACAGGGCAGCCCAGGAGGGAAAGGAGCTCTAACGGAGCTCCATTCACTTCCTGGATCGTGTGGGAAATTCAAAGGTAAAAACAAAAATACACACCAAAATGTTTTGAAAGGCACATACACACACAAAGAAATTTACAAGTAACCCGGGGAAGGTTCAAAAAGAAGGGTAGCTTACCTTGATGTCCCGATCTCACCCAGAAGTGTTCTGGCAGGGACCTCCCATTGACGCTGGGATCTCACCAGCATAACGGGGCACCTTGTCACACACTGGCAAATCCAGAACACAAAGGGAATGGGGGATCTATTGACAGCTTCTTGAGTCAATAAAAAGTAGTGCTGGTGGAACAGTAGCAGAATGGGTGCATAACGAGCAGGGACAATATTGTCTGATAAGGGAGCCCTTTTGTGATCTCCTGGCATTGCTGTAACACCACTTTTGATGCATCTGATAATCTCCTCAGAGTCTCCTGCTTGGATGGATGATTGTTAGGTATGGTTTCTCTCACGTTCAGTTTTTTTTTTTAAAAAAACCATCCTAAGTATGAAGAAACATGAAATATGAAAGTATTGATAAATTCTTCTCAAAAATGGACTGAAAAATGAATCAAAACCATCATCAGCTTCCTTACACACTTCTGCCCCTTCCTCTCTTTCTCTTTCTCTTTCAGACCAGAATTCAAATGCTACCTTGATAAGAATGAGTTACAAAAGCAATCTTCCTTCACCCTGTCAAAAGCTCTCTTGGCTGCTCTTTTATTTATAACAGATTCAAGTGAATTCTTCCCCTCACAAACATCACATACAGGCTTGCTGACAAGCTTCTGACTGTTGTTATGACAGTTGAAATTCCTTTGCTTTTGATCTGACCTAATAATGACCTAGCAAAGGAAAACAAATCTGTCCATGCTTGAAATAGTTTCAAGTTTATTAAAACTTGGATTGAAGCAGTTTGATTCCCCTTCCAATTTGGAATAAAGTGGTGGTGGGGAGAACAGATCTCTTAAGCATCTGCCAGCATGCCAAAAAAATCAAGCATGGAGCCCTATTTAGGCTAGATTCTCACATTCAAACTTTATTATGATAAACACACCACAAGGTGATTTCCCCTTGTATTTGTTTGTTTGTTTAATGTTGTGATTATAGCTTCTCTGTGCAAACCATCTCATAAGGTGTAGTATTTTCATCACCTCCTAGGTCTTCTCTACACTGGCAATTCACCCCATCTTACCCCCTACCCATCTTAGAGTTCTGCTGTCTTGATGATGTAGGGCTTTTTGCCTCATTACTCCCAGGGCAAAGACATGGTTAAGATGGGAGGAAGATGAGGTAAGGCCCAACAAAACATTGTTGTGTTTTTTTTAAAAAAACTTTTAAAATGTGTTCCAGCCAGTAAAAAATAGATAAGGCCATGCATTACTGCAGGAGCCCATTCTGGTGCATGGCCCGTAGCTGCAGCTGCCTTCTGGCTCACTCTTCCGTAGCCAGGAAGGGGGCCTGTAACATGTGACTAAGGCTGGTGACATGCAGGGGACCTTGCTCGCGTGCTGCAGGCCCTTTTCCTGAGATCAGAGAGTTCAACCAGAGGCAAGTGAAGGCAGCTACAGCGACAGGCCATCATGCCCATCTGGACTCTGGTCCATTATTTATATATATTATATATATTATATTAATTATATTATATTATATCATATCAAGTGAGAACCGGAATTTTCAAAAAGAGCAGTCCAGTTATGCTCACAACAGACTGACCTCCAAGTATTTAGTATGCATCTTTTTAAAACCTTTTCTTTACCTGATACCCCCCTTTAAATATCTTTTGTTGTCACAGACCCCTAAGCCCTAACTCAAGATTTAAAACAACAGCAGCAACAACAACACAATTACACCATCCATTAAACCTTCCCTCAGAGGCACTGGAGGGGGAAGGAAGACTTTTCTCCTGCTTCATCCTGCAAGTTTGTGGCTGCAGTGGATTGAATGGCAATGCACAGGCCAAGCCAGCCAGCCTTTGCCTTGGCTCCTGTCATGTGGCCATTCCACTGCTGGGTGGAGGTGGGCCAAGCAACTTTCAAGCCTTCATGCGCCTTGTGAGGTCCACGGACCCCAGGTTAAGAACCACTGAGCTAAATAACCTCTAATTACATACCAAATGTTGTGGGGGTATTTCTATTGCAAGTATAAATGGCACCCACTCTTCTTGCTCTGTCTTCTACAGGACCAGGTGACTAAAGTGAGAAGCACACGAGGCAGACTTATTTAAAGAGGGCCTTTCATGAGGGTTCAGGGCTCCCACAATATTTCTAATCTTGTGGGAGCTTAGAGCTCTTGTGAAAGTAGGGGCAGAGTTTAAATATTCCTGCCTCACATGTATCAGCCAGTCTTGAGCAAGTAGGTCAACAGAGAGGGCTGTCCCATATTGCTGTTTGAAAAACCTGGCAACTGTCCCTGGGGGGACTGGGGAAAACATAACTCGGGTCCATATGCATTCTTATAATAACAATAATAATAATAAAATTTATTTTTATCCCGCCCCTCTGTTAAAAACAATTGGGGCAGCTTACAAAAATTAAAATACCAATACAAATTCATATCCCCAAACACCACCCACCCCCACCCTCCCCCATAAAAAGACATTAAACCAAATACATTAAAATAACTGATACAAAATCACATTACAATAACAAATAATAAATAATAAACAGCCCGCAGACTAAAAAGGGCCAGGAGCCCCTGAGGCCGGGAACTAATTAGGAAAGGCCTGCAGAAAGAGATCCGTCTTTAGTGCTTTTTTAAAGCTACTCAGGTCATCTGACGGAACTTGTTCAGCAGGCCATTCCACAATTTGGGGGCGATTACCGAAAAGGCCTTCTGGGAGGTTGCAGACAGCTTAGATTTTTGTGGCTGCACCGGAGTGCACAGGGAGGATTGTATGGGAGGAGGTGGTTCCGAAGATAAGTTGGACCCAAGCCATTTAGGGCTTTAAAGGTAATAACCAACACCTTATACTGGGCCCGGAAACTGATAGGTGTTCCTGAGGGGTGTGGGAGAGGCTTAAAACTCTAGCCACTCCTGGCCATGCCCCCTCTCGCTGCTGCTCAATGCTGATGGTGAAGGTCAGGCCTTTATAGTTTTCCCTGTGGGCTCTTCCTCTCACTGCAGCTTGTCGAGAGCTGATGGTGTAGGTGGGGCCTTTATAATTTCCCCTCTGGGCTCTTCCTCTCACTGCAGCTTCTTGGCAACTCTGGGTGCATCTACCGTGTAGAAATAATGCAGTCTGACGCCACTTTAACTGCCATGGCTCTATGCTACAGAATCCTGGAATTTGTAGTTTCATGAGGCACCAGCACTCTTTGGCAGAGAAAGCTTGACCTTGTAAAATTACAAATCCCAGGAATCCATAGGATAGAGCTACAGCACTTAAAGTGGTGTCAAACTGCATTATTTCTACAGTGTAGATGCACTGTCTGTCTTCTCCAGCCTGCAGTTGCAAGTCAGTGATATTTTTGCTCTTGAAATAAAATGTGATTCCCCCCTAACCCAGCACCAGGTCCAGAGGCTACAAGGACTGGTAATTTTCAAAGAAATAGCCATGTTAGTCTCTTGCAGCATAAGAAGGAGGAAGGGAGGGAGCGTGGAAAAACAACATAGCAGCACCTTTAAGACTAACTGGTTTTTATTTTAGCATGAGCTTTTGTGCTGCTACATTCCTTAGTAAGTTAGCATGGTCTCCACGGCACTTCCGTTCTCTTTTTGCATATAGGGGCATCCAAGGAAGTCAGAGGTAGCATAAGAAAATCCTATTTGCATGAGATCTCTTCCAGGTTTAGAATAGCATTGTCCAGACTGGAGCTTCTTTCTTAGAATGAGAGAGAGAGACTGCAAACAGGAAATGACACACCTTCTGAAATTTGTTCACTGAACTTAATATTAACTTTGCATTTGGTAGTTCACATTCCTTCATGAAAACATTGTTCTAATTTCAGTACACATGTTATGAACTCTGAATGAATAAGGAGCCACTGTGGACTTAGGAGAAACAAGACCTCCATGAGCCTGTATTTGTATAAATCACACGGGTATCTCAATCTCCAGCCCCCAATTTTGGGGAGTTAGACAACTCAGACCACAAGCAAACACAGGTGAATTGGACCTCATTTTAGTTCTTCCTAGAAAACAAGAGCCTAAACGTATGCTAATAATTAGAGGCAAAAAATTACAAGATTTGTGGGGATGCATTCTTGTTCCCTTTTCTTTAAGTAGACTGCCTCAAGAGTCTAGAATGAATTTTCATGGATTCAGATTATTCAGTCTGCAAGTAGCATAGTGATAATACTTTTTCTCTGAAGTAACTGTCAAAGATCAGATGTCTGATCCATGACACTACAGAACTGGTGTATATTTTGCTGGTAATGGGCCCTAGCTCTCTAAAGCCAATAAACCCAAGCCATACTGCAGATCTGAAGACAACACTTCCCTATTCCTTCCAGTTACATTCTTATGACTGACTGATTTTAGAAACTCCTTGTTACCCAAATTGCATGGGGTCCACGAGGAACCCATTTGTGTGGAGATACTGATATGGGGAATTTTAATTAGCTCAATATAGCAGCGAGAGGGCAGGTAACTATGGGACCTATGTATACTGATACTCACTGATTAGACTCCAAGCCAGGAAGTAAAATAAAATGATTTTTATTGAAAAATAATCAAGGAACAACTCAGACGTACAATCAGGTTTCAAGCAATCACACAAGGCTATCAAAGAAAGTAGGAAGTATTAAGATAGAGGAATAGAGTTCAGGGTGATGGGCTATACTATACCTGTCTGATGAGCAGAGGTTTGTACTGAGAAGGATACTCAGGCTGGATGCTGAGGTTGCACAGAAAATGAGCAAAGTGACAGCATATAGAAAACTGTGCACACTTTGGCTGTTTTTGAGGGTAATATTTATACTTGATATTTACCTTTAAGGGGTGCTATGAGTGGAAGACAATGTTTGAGTGAGCTTCCCACAGTTAAACAATGGAAGCTCCAGCTTTGTTAATGGACTTTAATGGTTGAAACATTAAGTCTGATGGGTTTTTACGCAACCTACTATTGTGTGTATATGAGAGGTGTGAAGACAAACCATTTACAGAACCCTGGGTGTTCCAGCCACTTAACTGTTTTAGCATATGTCTCACTGACATGTGTGTTTAAGAGAATTAGCACATTTCACCCTAACTACCATCTGAGGGGGCTTCGCATACTTCCCGGGCATGTCTGTTTTTGGAAATTTCCAATACCTCTTCTCAGGTTTTGAGCAAACCTTTACCAGTCCTTTGGGCAGTCCTGGTCTACTGCTAACCACATTAAGTATCAATATAAGCCAAATTTATGAATTGTAACCAATTAGTGAATTATGGAAAGGGGAGGGGGTGTAAGGGCAGATAACATCCTGATCTACAATGGCCTATTTCCAGGCTGGGTGTCCACTGAGATATCAAATGACCTTACAAGTAACAGAGAAGTGCCAGGAGCAGATAGAACTTGGGCATGGATAGGAGGAGGGCTGTGTCTGCATGCCAAAAAAATGTGGATTGCCCACTCAGTAGACAGGACAACCTCTCTAGAGTTGCTTTGTGCATACCTTTGTCTAAAACTGTGGATTGGATCCACTGATCTCATTCCACTGATCATGTTTAACTGTTTCTGTCAGCAGAACCAGAAGGTGAGGATAGTCTCTTTTCTATCTACAGGCTCCTTATGTCACCATCTAAATCTGCTTTGGGGATCTGGGAGGACTTCCAATGCACGTTTTGGGTTACTGTGGAGGGCTGGGCTGCGGGAAGAGGGAAAGAAAGTCACATCAGATTAATAATGCCCACTAACACAATACTGAATGTTATCTGTTGTATAGTAAAATAAGACACATCACCTACCCTGGAACAAAAGCTGTGACAAATTTATTGCAACCCCTTCTTCTGGAGAGTATATTTCAATTAGAAACCCCCAAGATCTGTTGGAAGCCTTTCAATTCCACCTACATTTCAGCAGTGGATTAGTGATATATCAATTAATATATGTACCAATAATCCAATTAAAACTATTCTCTGAATAAACTATCTGGCTGTGTTCCAAATTTGCAGACTATTTAAACTAGCTAATGGAAACATTAGAAGCCCGGCTGCATATTCCGTTTTCTAATTAAGGTAGTATTTGGCTGACACAGAACCAATTTACATGTAAAAAACCAAACAATTAAAAAAGGTCACATAGCACAAAGTTATGCATTTTGTGTTTGCAGATTGGGCTAGTCGGCATATAACAAATAAACAGAGTGTGCAAACAAGACTGAACTTTACCGCACATGCACCCAGCTTGACACATGGTGGATCTGTGGATAATCTGGCCTCTATTTGCATTTTATAATTGCCTATCATGAATTTGTAAAGGCATAATAAAATCCCTATTAAAATTAGAAAACAAGATTGCAAACATGACTGTGTACAGAAAACATCCTCACCTCTTTCTGTTCAAGATGCTGTTTAAAAGATGAAAGAGCATCTTGGGCCACATTTTGTCAATGAAGTCTGTTTAGCCTGGATGGAAAATGAGACAAATTGTTGGTGTGCCATTAGACAACTTACTTACAACACACACACACACACACACACACACACTGCTTTGCTTGCACAAGTGGCCAATTCAAATGTAAAGTCACATACACACATGAATTGGTGGGCTCAGATATTCCACGTACATGGGTGAAGGAGGTTTCCTATGGAATGATTTTAGAACGGGGATCAGAACTGTGCACATGTTGTGGACTGCAACTCCCCTTAGTCCTAACAAGCATAGCCAATGGTAAGTAATGCTGGATTTTGCAGTCCAACATCATCTGGAGGCCCATATGATTCTCTTTCCTGTTTTATAACTGCTATGCCAATGCCACCTCAAGCTTTCTCTTCCATTTTTCTTCTATCCTAAGTATTTTCTTACATCTGTCATCATTATAAGTATTCATAATGCACCTTATGCCCTTAAGTTCACTTGTGATCATTATGCATTACTATAAAGGTCAGTAAATGATGGCTGGGGTGAAATTCAGCTCACTGAATTACAACACCTAACATACACATATATCTCTGCTCCAGAAACAGAAGTACAACCATGAATAAGTGAAGAGAAGAAGGTATATAGTAGGAATGGAGTGAGCTTTCTCTACAGGCAGAATGACCCCTTACAAACACACTGAAAGCACTGGGTTGCACTTGCGGACCCAGACCATACACCCTGCTCCTCTTCCTTAAAGAATACACATACTACAACAAGTTGAAAAAACAAATGTATTGAGTACAAGATAAACATAATTGGTTAAGTATAGGTTAGTATGAAGATAGTTGATATTAATATAATTGGTAATAAAAGGCCGCAAAATGCTGATGGCTGCAAATGGTTGGCACTATTGCATGGGTCCGGATCCCTTCATTGACCAACCCTGTGTTGGTCAATGGACTAGTGTCAGTTGCCACCGACCCCTCCTGGAGGGGAGAGTTCCTGGCCGAGCCTCCTTGCCCAACACTCTCTCCTCCCCTGCAAACAAAGTGTTAATCACTACGCTGGGGGAGGGGTTTCCGTGAATTTGAACTTGAACTTGACAGAGACCCCCCATTCGCCTCCCTGGATCAGGGCCCATACCATCCGCCCAGCAACTCGCGACAACAATAACATGAACATACATGAAAATAAAATAAGGAGGATAGGTGGGTTCTTTGGCTCAAAGGAGCCAACTGAGAAGCCCGTGCCAGGGGCCAGCTTATATACTGGCCTCCACTGCAGGCTCCTTGTCATCTGCTCGCACTTCCAGAGCGGCTGGAAGTCCCACCTCCTGGCATCCCAGGAACCAATTGGGGTGAGGTATGCTCACCCCCATTGGTTGCCGGTTTCCTGCTCCCTCCTGGCCACAATGAGAGCCGGGAAGAAGGAGGCCAGCAATGGTGGCCCCCACGACAAACCATGCGGCCGCGGGGACCACAGATAGAGGAGCCACAGGGGGATGCCGGCCAGGCCGCAAATTGGCCCACCATGAAGCAAGTGAGCCCCCCTTCTCTTTACCTCTCCAAAATGATAGTGAGATCACTTTACCTTGTCCCATTTCCTTTTATGCCTTTCTCTGCTTCCATTCAAAGCCATTGTCTGGTTGGGCAGGAAAATGTTGACCCATGATGGGATCAAGGTCAAAGTATTTGTGTAAGGGTGAATTTGGATGTAACCTTCTGCAGCTCCTTTGGTTTCAAAAGGAAAAGAATGAAAGGCAACTCTCATGGACAACATATACAGGACTGAGCTTGTACTTTCTGCCTAAATTGAACTGGATATCATGGAAGAGGGGAGAGAGCCTCATCATGCCTTCCACCAGCAGGCCATTATTTGCTCCAGGTAGTTACAATGTACATACATGAGCAGGGACAGCCCCACCACAGGGATGCAAATCTTTGTAAATTTTGATCTCACAGTCAAGAACAAATGATTTTACAATTTTTTCCTTCACTCCAAAAAGTCACTAAAAACTGGGGCATTTCTGAGCACTCTATTCATTCTGTTTTCCCCAGGGGAAATTGTTTTCTACTCAGAAAGTGGTGGTTTTTTTCTGGAAAGAAAGAAAGAAAGAAAGAAAAGAAATACACACATGCACATTTCTCATTCATAATATATCCAAAACTGAAGATTCTTGCCTAAGATTCCCCTCATCAGAGTTTTCCACCCTATGATAAACCTATTTTTCAACAATTTTTCAAATATTTTCATATATTTTTTCCATTCTTGGAGCGGATGTGATTTACAGCTTTGCCTCAGCAATAAAACTGCTGGGACTGTTGGTGTACAATAACATTTCTTCCCTTCCTCCCCTCCAATGGCAAGAAAGGAAAAAGAGCAACTAATTGTAAACATACTTTACTATTTAGAAGGATACACATGGGCAGTCCAGTAGCCACGTTTCTACTGCACCCTGGCAATCCATGCCGTGATCCAGGGACTTTCTGATACAACTTCCATGAATGTCAAACCCAAACTTTTGAGGATAAAGCTCCTCAGCCCCTTCTGGTTTTTAATGAGTGAAATCAGAAAGGACAGAAATTAATTTTGATTGCTTTATATATTGACAGTGACCTCTGGATGTCAGGAGCTAATGTTCCATAACCTGAAGTTTTGGAATAATAAACTAATTAAAGTTTCTGCTCAAGGTATTCCACTCTGCTTCACCAGAGTCTCTGATCTACTTACTGTTTTGTTCTCTTTGCAGAAATGGCTACAATAAAAACAAGCATTAAACAGCAGCTACAACGGAATGTTATAAAGGTGGTTGAGAATGCATTAGAAGAGTCAAATAGAACATTGCTTGCTGTTTCTTTTCCACTAAGTTGGCACTCTGTCATGTGCTTTCTTCAAATAATCAGCATCATTATCTGAATAGGCCCTCAGAGCTTACCAAGGTGATCAGCAGTTGCCTTAAAACTGTCTGCAAGCCAGACTGACAAATCTCTGGACTGCAAACATTCTACAGCTGGTACAGAACTTGTTTTGCCGCATGCAAAAAAGATGAAGCTTTTACTGCTGTGAAAAAAACAACAGGGTGGAGCATGTTTCACCAAACAAAAACAGAACCAGAAGGAAAAATATACAACCCTTTGAAATGCCTAAAACATTGTTATCCTTCCCTGAACCTTCCTTTCTGCTAAGATTAACTTGCAGCCATTTGGGCTAGGTGCCTGAGATGTCAAGCCAGCAAGCCTTCATTTTGCCTTTGGTGTCAGGTATTACAATTATGCAGACAGAAGAAAGTGCATATTGATCCAAACACCTTTGAAGAAACTTCATTTGAAAAATCTGGCTGACATTTTGATATGATTCACATGGCAATACCTGAAATGTAAATGGCTGAGGAAGAAGCTAATTGCAATGTTTCCTCCTATCAAGCTGTTCAGTTATTGTTGTGCAGAGAAGATGGTGTGCACCTGCAGAAGCTGAGAACAGACTTTGCTTCAATAGCAATTTCTCTACTAGGAAGCCTAAATTTGAACCTCAGCATCTAGCATTCTCCAGATGGCACAGCCACTAGTCATGATGGCTGGACAATTCTGGGAGTTATAATTTTAAAAAGGAGCATTTTCAAGATCTGCTCTACATGGAATACCTGTGCTGTATGCCTGGGCCAACTTGGGGGTGGTCTAGATAATGAAAATATTCATATAATTTGGGGAAAATACTTTTTGTCCCAATGAGATCCTGTGATGATTCACCTTAATTCAGAAGGAGGGAGGCAAAAACTCCAAATACCAACGTTTTTTAAATAATGCACTGAAATGAGCATTACCACTCATTTGGACATCTGATTCTCATCACTGCACATTCTCAGCAAGGGTGGAAATGGAAAGCTGATTTGTCAGATGTGTGTGGAGGCATGCTTCCTAGCTATGAAATTTCCAGAAGGGCCATTTTGGAATTTTGTAGTATCGATCTTGCACTTTTTTGCTGCACTGAGGCAACCAAACAGCTCTTTAAAGTAGAAGGTCACACTTTTGTACATTCGATTTACAGTTTTGTTTTGTTTTTTGTTTTTTTGAAAAAATACTGGGTAGCAGTGACAACTTGTTGAGAATAATAAAACAAGTAAATCACTCTAAGCCACCATGTTGATTTGCAGGCATGGCTGCATGAGCATTTCAAACATGAATAGCTTTGCATACCAGCAATTTTACCAAAGGACTGTGGAGACAAGTGAACACTACTGCAAATTTGCATTAATGCTCAGCAAACCATATTTTGTCTTCTTGTCTAAACAAACCCTTGGAGAAACATCATAAAGTACCATTGCTATCATGTGTCCCAATAAACTTGGATTCTAGGGAAATGTGTCAAGTTGTCATGCCTAACTTGCACCCAAATCAACTGCCAGTGGAATGGTTTTTGAGTCATATCTTGATCCACTAGTTTTGTTAGAAACAAACTGAGCCCTCCAGTCAAATCATGGACCTTTTCATTTTACATTCTCATTTTTTTTTGTTCCGTTTTTATGCAGTATGTTCAGCCCTGCCTGCTACTGAAATGAAAACTAGAAGTCTTATGTTCAAAATACAATCATGGGGAAATGATAGCTTATAAAAGGACAGACAGAAAAGGAGCCTTCAAGATAGCATATAAAATGTTTCATCAGAAAGAGTATGTTCTGAAATCCAATGCAGTCATTTAACTATGTGAAGAAAATAACTTAGTGCCCATGGGGTCTTGTCATTCATTCCCACTACTTCACAGTGGAGCAGAAACTGCTTTCCATAACTTCTAGCCAAAGCTGGAAAAGTAACTTTTTGTGCCTACAACTCCAGAATCTACCAGCGAGATTTGGGGAGTTGTAATCCTAAAAGTAATTTTTCTAACCACTGCTTCTAATCAAATCACATGGTGTTTGTAAACCTCTCACAAGTTCAAACTATTGTACAAATTTGCTACACTCAGATGTGCCTAACCTATAAGCAAACCAGAATACACCTGCAAGCCAAAATCCTCACTTTTCAGAATTTTGCAATCTGGTCCATGACTCAACACATGCACACAAAAATGCACACAAAAAAAGCATTAATGAAAATTGAGCACTATGATGCATTGCTTTTGGGGAGGGGGGAAGACTCTCACAAAAAGTGTGCACACTAGGAAAACTAAAAAAAAATGTGTATATAAGAGGAAATGCACATGAAAACAAGTACTGATTGTCATGCTGACTTTTTTGATGTCTTTTAACATCAAGGAGCCCTGGTGGCACAGTGGTTAAATGCCAGTACTGAAGCCACAACATTGCAGGTTCGATCCCAAGGGCTCCAAGGTTCACTCAGCTTTCTATCCTTTCGTAGATTGATAAAATGAGTACACAGCTTGTGTGGGCAATTAGCTAACATACGTTGAAAGCCACTTAATGTGGTGTAGATGTGTAAAGTGCTATTGTTTAATGATTTGTAAGCTGCTCTGAGAGCCTTTGTGGCTGAAGAGTGGGGTATTAAATACCTAAATAAATAAATAAGCAAATAGATGTGAACATCAACTAGTTAGGGAAGTGAGAAATTTAGCAAAACCAAAATAGACCAGTTACTTCACAAGGCTTATTTTATGACTTATTTTGCTATCCTAACTTGGGAAATAATAAGGGTTTGTCTACTTTCTCTGATTTGGTGTTCTCTGGAAGCAATGTAGTGTTTACAATAGCACCATGTTGAAAGCACCACTGAAGCAACAGAGACTCTCTACGGAAATTTTTCAGGCAACCAATACATCCATGCCAGCCATTCCGGGATCATATTCAGTTTGTGATGGCATTAAATCAGTTCTGTATTGAAGCAAACTCTTTCATCTGCTCTGATCAGTATTGATTAATAAAAAAGAAAGAAAAGCAAGTTACCAAACAGATAATAAGCAGAATAGATTAGTTAGGAACATGCCTTTCAAATTCATGGGGACTGAAATAAACTAGAATAAATTAGTTGAATAAAACTGTCTGTAGGAGATCAAATTCATTAATTTAGCAGTTTACTAGTCAAACAGACATTAAATTAAACAGAATGGAAATCATCACTGTGTCAGTAATAAAGCAACCTCATTACTGAAGTTGGTAAAATATCACACTTATAAAATTTACTTTGAAACTGTTTTCTTGGTTATAGGAAAGTATGTAGCATAATTTTCATTTCAGTGTACTCTTATTGAAATCCATGGGACTATTCTTCTTTTGCAATATCATAGCCAAAATGATCACCTTGAATACATTAAGGACCTATGATTTCATTGATGCCAGTGGTCATTCCACCACTCCAGATCATAATTATTCCCTTCATAGTTGCAAACTAGTTGTCACCTTATGAGCAGTCTTCTAGTGATTAACCTCTCCGTTGTTAGCAGATGACAGTCACATAGCAGTCACCCCCATGCCACAGTAAGGTGGTGCAATCAGTCTTTGTGAATGTGGGCAGAATTAATACGTAATATTAATTGTATAATTTCAGATTATTTATTGCTATCTTCTCTCATGTCTGTGTTATTTGAAGTATATTGAAGACTTATCTCCTGGGAAGTAATGCCATCTGATTTTGCTGGGATTTACTTCCTAGTCAGTGTGCGTAGGATAGTACCCTTAAATGCTTTTGCTGTCATAGACCATTTGTTAAGGATCACCCAAAGAAATTGGTTATTTGTTAAAGATCACCAGATTTCTTTACATTAAGCTGCCATGAAGAGATCATCTGAAAGCCTTCCCTTGACAAGTGTCTATCCAGAAAGTCCTGCAGTTATCTGCAGAACATGAAACAGAACACAAAACATACCATAGAGTCATCCTAGAAAATGCATAGAGAGGCATCCTCTCTAGTCATCTTCTAGGTCCTCCAAGGCAACTCTATGGTATGTTTTTATCAGAAGTCCATTATTATAATAGGTTTTGCTGTTATCTGCAGTTTCCAGTATCTGTGGTAAGTGTAGGAACTAAACCCCCATAGATACAGGGGGCCGACTGTATAGACAAGTTCAGTGCTAATAATTTAACTTATTTATATATGGACATTTCAGAAACTGATACACAATTGATCCTCACAGTTTACATTGTTCTTCAACCCATGTCGAAGCTTCTGTACAATGTGAACCAGCATGATGTGGTGGTTTGAGCATTGGGTTATGACTGAAGACCAGGTTTTGAATCCCCACTCAGCCATGGAAACTGGGTGTCTTTGGGCAAATCACACTTTCTCAGTCTCAGAGGAAGGCAAAGGCAAAGCCCCTCTGAAAAAGTTTTGCCAATAAAATCCCGTGATAGGTTCACCTTAGAGCCACCATAAATTAGAAATGACTTGAACACACAACATCAATGTTAATCTGAGCTAATGAAGGCACGTTATATTGCTAATTTAGGGTTGTTCATCATTTAATCATTGCAGTATCAAGTAAAGTACATGTCTGAATGAACCACTTCATCCAGTTTTGAATGATTCTCTCACTTCCCGCACGCCTCTTCCCAATTCAGCTTACTTGTTTAAGAGGCTTTCTAGACCCTTTAAAGAAACTTTGGGGAGGGAAAGGGGAGGAGAGGGGATAATGCTTAACTATACAACTTGTGTTGTTTTTGCCTTATGATCTCCTCTAATCAGCTGGGGCACCTTTCCCCCTTTTCAAATTTCAAGTATTTATTGGAATTCAGAAACATGTACTGGGGATTTCCAGTGCAGTGGTAATTACTGAGAAGAGTTGTAGGAGAAGTGTTGTGGGAAGGAAACACCATCTGCATTCCTGTAATGGCTCTGCTCAAATGGTCTTGTTTGGTCTCAAATTCTCCTGATCATATTTTGCGGCCAAGAAATTGGGTTGGATTTTGAACATTAGAGTTGATTAGTTTGCTAGTTAATCTGGCTACAAGCTATATGCTATTGGGGGGCATGGGAGAAAGAAGAAACAAAGAAAGTACAAGCAACAGTTGTGAGGATTTTCAAGTTATGAGAAACCTTACTTTTATATAAGAATTATTTGGTTCATTTAAAAATGAGTGCATTTTTCAATAATACATGTTTGCAATTAGTTTGTTCATGGCCCATAATGACAAATGCTAAAAAGTGGTTCTGACTCAGCGTGAACACTACTGAGGAGGAGGGGGGGACAAGGAAGGGGGGTGAGGTGAGAAAAAGAAGAGGAGGTGGAAGAAGAAGTTGTTGACCCTTCACAACTGCTTGATACACCAGCATGTGATGGAGGTAAGTTGCCTCCAGAGAGTTGCCCAGTGAGCCATCCCTGAAGCAGTTGTAACAAACTGATTTATGAAGTTAGAGGAGGGAAAGGACTGGCCTCTTTTCTTATCCTTGACACCACCAGTTGGTGACTCTACTACTATTACAATTCTTTACAGCCAGTGGCAGATAACTGTTGGCTAAAGCAGCTGAGATGCAAGAATAGGAAAAAGGGATTATATCTTTAGAGCATGTCTCCTGGAAGTAAAGTACGTCTTTAGGGCATGTCCTGGAACATGCTATTGTGGTGTGAGAGGGGTTGAAATGCGCTCTGAAAATGATGCTACCACATTTTTGGTGCATTACAACGTCATCTTCCCCAGAATGAGAAAAACCCTAAAAACAATAATTCCTCATTCCTCTTTCAATCTAGGTTGAAATTTGTTGGGATACATTTTATTATGAAGTGACTTAGCTTGTACTTTCCCATTCGAAAATGCAATCTGGAATGCAAATATCTTTCATTTTTTTCCCCTACTTCTCCAAATGTTGTGATGCAATTCACCATTTTTTTAAAAAAAATGCATACAAAAACATTTGTACTCTAAGAAAATTAACCTTAAAATGCTCTTTAGAGGATACAAAAATGTGTACAAAAAGACACACATTAGAGTGAAATACTTAAAAAAATGCACACATTTAGTAAAAATTACAAACCAAAATGTGTGTGCCATGAATACTCAAGCAGAGACAGAGGCATATGAATTTGTATGTAGACATTTTTAAAAAGATAAAAAAAATGGTGTACAAATGGGACAGGATGAATTTGTGTTTGAAAAATTGTTAGTGTTATATGAAGCAAAAGAAACTCATCTCTATCTGTCAGTGGCGTCATTCCAAGGCAGGCAGGCAAGCCATATGGAAATACCTTGATATAATCTGTCCTGCACCTGACAGATGCAAAGCAGTTCCTATAGCATCATATCATTGCTCTGAACCATGACTGACGGACAAGGGGAGGGAAGGACAGTGGAAATAACAGCCAGAATTCTACATGGGCTGCTTATTTAGATATGCATAGCTAAACAGCATCTCTGGGCATAGTCCCCTCAAACCTATTTCACTGGACATCAGCTGTACCAAGAGAAGGAGGAGATGGAAAAATCACCTGCATCCTGATCACCAGCAGGACAGACCTCTTTTTGATGACCAACCATGGAATAATGAGACCAGACACAGAGAGTTATAAGTGAGATCAAAACACCAAGGTCCACTTCAAGGGTAGACTCCTTTCCCACTCCCTGTGTCCCAAGACCTAAAGATGCAAATTCCAGAGTCCTGCCTTTCATCAAAGGGGTGCCAAGATGTTCACTGAAACTCTTACGTTCTCTCTCCCCACCACTACCTGCCACAGACAAGGGACAAGCATTTGCTTAGTTCCTCCCCCAGGCCAGCCAATAGGGCACTCAGTTCCTGTTATAGATCTCCCAGGAATAGCATATTTCTTTCTTCAGAATGATGTATGCCATCAGCTCTGTAGAGCTCTGGGTGTAAAAACAAAAACAAAAACAAAACCCTGGTGGGATACAGAAGAAAGTAGACCAACTGTCTGTTTAAAGTGTTGTGTATCTCCAGGTTTACCCTTCTCTAGGCTAGATCAAGGCATCGGGGATCCCCCTCACAATGACATATTTCGTGTGGCAAAATAAAAGACCATACCAGGATTCATCCTTGGTCTCGTTTTGAGAGAATACAGATATAATAAATAATAACAACAAGCAACAACAATAATCTACACTATATGACCAGAAAATCATGTAGAGCCTGAAGAAAGAGGACCTTGCATTTCACAAACCCAAGTATTGATTTCAATACCCAGGAAAACCAAGCTAGTGCTGGGCTCCTCTGTTTTCTCATGCACTAATGGTATCCCCCAACTCTTCAGTTAAGTGTGGGGGATACCTCATTATAAAGGCACATTGTCCTGTCCCAGCTTGGCCAATGAACAACAACAACAAAAAAAAAAAATCATTGAGGTAATGGACCACCCCTCTCTGCCCTGATTTGAGCTTAAGAGCACACTAAAGAAAAGTACTTGTTTTCTGCTGTGCCAGAGACTAGGACATGGAGCAATGGGTTCAAACTACAGGAAAAGAGATTCCACCTAAACATTAGGAAGAACTTCCTGACAGTAAGAGCTGTTCAGAAGTGGAATACACTGCCTTGTAGTATGGTGGAGTCTATTTCTTTGGAGATTTTTAAGCAGAGGCTGGATGGCCATTTGTCAGGAATGATTTGATTGGGTATTGCTGCATGGCAGTGGATTGGACTGGATGGTCCTTGTGGTCTCTTCCAACTCTATGATTCTATGATTCTACTGAATTGTTCAAAAGTGGAATATGACACTGACCACCCTATAGGAAAAGCATTGTCCATGCAAAATAAGCCTTCAAAATCCCCATGCCAAAGGACACTGTGCAAAGTTCTGTAAGAATGGTGTTATTAACTGATTCCCCTTTAGGGTAAGACAAATGATGAATAAGCCTATATTCAGAACAAAGATCCTTAGAAAATAAGGTATCTGGATTTCTTGGAAATGAATCCAAAAACCATTCTTAAACTCATTCTTCAAATAACAACCTGAAACATGTTCTGGGTAGAGGTGCAAAAGCACCTCAAGCCTATCCAACTTAATTGGGCTGGGCCTTTTTGAAGTTTCAGGGGCACCCCCTGGTCCCCTTACCTGACTGCTGCTCCCTGTGTTCACCTGTGCCTTTTCCTTTCCAACAGTTCAAAAATGAATGCAACCCACTACAAATTGAACACTCATGCTGGAATTTGCAGCAGCAGTGCATTCAACCACCCCAAATTCCCAGCATAACCTATTCTAAGTACTAGCAACCACCGGCTCTTAACATCCATCCACACTTGGACTTTCTGAATGATATGACCTCTGTGGGACTTCCCTCCTTGAACAGGTAACACAGGAGTTATAGGTTGCATCCAAAATTATGAATGCATTTGATCCCACCTCATGGCAGGGTTCATCACCACCATCATTTTGAAAGCCTCATCATACAACAGCCATGCAGGTCCTAAAAAACTATCATCCCTATGGATAATTTCCACATATTGCATGAGCAAATACATTCTCCAGGTCTGCACCCTTGCAATAACCCCTGCATAAATGAAAAATCCTGACAGCCAGTTTCTCCATGTCCTATCTACCTTATACCTAGAATATTTTTCTTTCTTTTACTCATCAAACCCCTTCCATTTTTTTCCTCCAGCTCTCTGTAGAGTAGAGAAAAAACATTGACATAATCCCCTCACAGGATCTTGTCTATAGTGGGCTGAGCTAGATGGCAACGTAGGGGCATATTTTTAACCCCTAAAGGGTTGGCCCCATAAGCTAGGGTAGGCAGATATGCCATAGGCCACAACACCACATAAAAATTAATAAGCCCAAGCACTACCATGTGGTCCACTGGAGGCCTAGACGAAGCCACTATATGGCACAAGGTTGTAACCCTAAAACTGGGCTCAAAAACATGGCCATGCATGTGCTGGCAGGAGGCTAGACTAGGCTGCTTTGACCCAAAAGGCTTACGCAGGCTGCAACCACTGAAAAAGAAAAATTGCCCACTGTAACAAAGGGTCCAGTAAATCCAACCAAGGCCAAAAGAAAACTGCCACACAATATCACCTCCCTCAGATGGGCCAGATGGGCATGAAACCAACCCACTGGCCAAAAGAGATCTGCCCATGAAACAGAATATTCCCTTGGCCTAATGAGGCATATACACATCCTAAGAACAGCCAAAGAGCCTGGATGGGCATGTGCCACCACCCAGCAAGCCCCCCAATGACCAAACCAGAATAATCAGAAAACTATTTGAAAATAATTAAATTAAAAGGGTAAGAGTAGAAACTATTGGGACAGGGTGAAATGGAAAATTTTCCACCCTCCCTTCACTGACCCATACATTACAAAACACTAGGCCAAAACTGTCACAAGTCCCCAATATGAAGTCTGGTATCCATAAAGCATGCCCAGAAAGAGGCACATGAAGGGGAAGACAGGGCTCTTGTTGCCTCTGACTCAGCCCTGCCTCCCCACACACTTTATGGCAGAGGTAAAGACTTCTGGCCCCTTGGCCATGGAGACCATAAAAGATTATCCCTCCACTGCAGTGCTGTTTTTCAGGCAGGTCTGGGACCCTATTCTCAGTGCAGCTGATGCCTGGTAAAATAATTGGTGGGGGGGGTCAATCGTGCCATGATTGTGATTATGTTGGGGTTGTGAATACAGATCAGTTATGGATGCAAACTCCAGGTTATGAATCCATAAGTGTGATAGTGAAATCTGGCCAATACTGTCATGGTTACAATGTGCCAGTCCTTTTCCCTAGTAGCTGATCAAGGTATAAATAGACAGTGATATAGGCCTATATTCCATATTATGTTATTGGAGGAAAACAGTGTGTTAGTAGGATTCCACTGTTTTTTCCTAATTACTCATACAATAATGAATTTGGGACTTTTTCAGACACCCCTTACTACGCAAGAAGCCTCCATAACAGTAATGAAGCTGTTACCAGGGGGTCCGTTTCAGACACCTCCGTCCCTCTCTCAGCATCATCTGTGACTGTTCTGGGTAGGATTGAGGGTGGCCATGCCATTTTTTATTCACGGACAACTTCCATGAGTAAAAAATGGTGTGGCTGCCCTCAATCCTACCCGGAACAGTCACAGAGGATGCTGAGAGAGGGACGGTGGCAGTCAAAATGGACCCCCTGCCACGCAGCAGCTTTGTTACTGTTACAGAGGCTTCTTGCACAGTAAGGGGTGTCTGAAAAAGTCCTTGTTCTTATAATCCCCAGGCATGCTAACACTTGTACAGTCAGTTCTGTAACTGATCATGGAGTAGTTTCTGAAAGTGGTTTGTGCACTTGAAACTGTGATGGAACCCCTGCTTATACATTGTTCAGAACTAGGCATCCAAAAGTAAGATTTTGCTTGTACTAGGAGAAGGACATTATTGCAAAGTAGCCCTGGTGGCACAGTGGTTAAATGCCAGTACTGCAAGCCACAAACTTATGAGTTCAATATCAGAGAACTCCAAAGTTAACTTAGCCTTCCATCCTTCCATAGATTGGTAAAATGAGTACACAGCTTGTTGGGGGCAATTAGCTAAAAATCAATGTAAATCACTTAGGGAGTGCTTCGACACTGATAAGCGGTATATAAATATCAGTTCCATTGCTACTACTATTGCTATTGTATACTGGTACAGATAGATATTTCATTGGTAAAACAACAGTGCCTTGGTTAGCCAAAGCTTAGGAAACTGATCTTGGGCAGAGAGCAGAGGTGGGGAACCTCTTCCTTTTGGAACCATTAAAACTGGCCCATTGGCCCAAGATCTCTCCTTCTTTGGGCCTGCATTCTTTCATCAGTCAAGGGACTCCTCCCTAAAGGCCAGATGGGCCTGAAATCCACCTAAAGGTGAGTGGGAAAGTATATTTCAGTTCATTTTTAAATAAAATTTTACCAAAATTCACAAATTTCTTCCTATTCAGGGAAATGCTTAAGAATTTAAGAAATAAAATGGGAGGAAAATTTATACTGACAGATTCACCCATCCAGGCAAAGAGCTCTGAGTGGCCAGTTCTTAAAAGGGGGGTGTTCAGAACCTATATTGTATATTTCAATCATGTTTGTAGTGTGAATCAGGGCTGCCATTCTCCACCCTCCATGACTGTTTCTCTTTAACAGCTGTATGGCAAACAGGTACAAATGATCCTCTTCAGTCTGACAATGGCATTATCTGTTGAATTTGACCAGTGGAAATGGCTGAAGTCCTCTTTTGGTTCTTTTCTATGCTTGCCATAATTTGCATATTTCTTCCTTGATTTTGCCATCTACAAGAAGGTTTGAAAGCAGACAGCTGATTCAAATAGACAAAACAAAAGTGGCAGAGGCTTCCCTATTGTTGTGGAGGGATCTCAGAAAGATGAATGTTCTTTTTTCTTTTTTTTAAAAAAGAACACTTCTAATTTGAGAGTTGTAGATTCGACTACAACTAAACTGTAACACCTTTTTTAAAAAATCACCAACCCAAACCTATAATTTTGTTGCATGCAGGTCTTTGATGACATGAAGAGTTGCTGTACATCTTTCCCCAAAAGTTTGTTTGTTAAATAACCCATTAAAAAACCTAGTCCACAGTCAATTTAAACTTTTTTAAAAATTCAAGGATGGTCACATTTTTAAATTATTGTGGCTTGTAAAGTTTTGATTATTAAAAAGATGATCATTGCTAAATTCCTGCCAACCAACAGGCAAAAGCACAAGGATGAAATCTAATTAAATCAGAGGAATAAGCTGGGGGGGGATCCCCAAAACAAAACAGAAAATTAGGCTGGGGCGGGGGGGGGATCCCCAAAACAAAACAGAAAATTAGGCTGGGGCGGGGGGGGGGCGACCACGTGGCGTGGAGCCACCCTAAAATGAAACAGAAAATTAGGCTGGGTGGAGCCCTAAAACAAAATGGAAAATTGGGCTGGGGCGACCACGTGGGTGGAGCCACCCTCGAAAAACAAAATAGAGAAATAGGCAGCAGCAGCGACCCACCCTCAAAAAACAAAACAGAGAAATAAGCAGCAGCGGCAACCAAGGGTGTGGGGGGGGGCGAGGACAAGGAGGCCTGATCAGGAAGGAGGTAGGGCAGCCGCAGAAGCCAGGATGCGGGCGCGCTTTGCAGCGCGGCGTCCAAGGGTGAAGGAGGGCGACGGGCGGAAGCAGCGGGAGGGAAGAAGCAGCCCAGGCGCCCCAGGAACCCGACCGCCGGCAGGGAGGGCAAAGAGGAATCAGCAGAAGCGGCAGCGGGGAGGCCGCAGCAGCCGCACTGGGTGCGCTCTGTGCCCGAGGGGGGGGCGAGGAGAAGAAGCCGCCCTGGCGCCCCAGAAACCCAACCGCCGGCAGGGAGGGCTAAGAAGCAGCGGGAGCGGCAGCGGGGAGGCCACAGCAGCCGCGCTGGGTGCGCTGTGCCCGAGGGGGGGGCGAGATAAGAAGCCGCCCTGGCGCCCCAGAAACCCAACCGCCGGCAGGGAGGGCGAGGAAGCAGCGGGAGCGGCAGCAGGGAGGCCGCCCAGGCGCCCCAGAAACCCAACCGCCCAGGCGCCCCAAAAAGCAGCGGGAGCGGCAGCGGGGAGGCCGCAGCAGCCGCGCTGGGTGCGCTGGGCCCGAGGAAGGGGAGGGAAGGGGGAAGCGAGGAGGGGGGGGCGAGGAGAAGTAATTCCAAGTAATTACTCCAAGTAGCAAGTAAACAATCAAATAGTAATTAATCCAAGTAGCAAGCAAAACAATCAAATAGTAATTAATCCAAGTAACAAGTAAAACAATCAATTAGTAATTAACCCAAGTAGCAAGTAAAATTCCAAGTAATTAATCCAAGTAGCGAGTAAAACAATCAAACAGTAATTAATCCAAGTACAAGTAAAACAATCAAATAATTAATTCGAGTAATTAATCCAAAAGATATTAATTAATTAACCAAAGATTGAGTAATCAAGAAAGATGGGAGGGGGGGAGAAGGAGAGAGACCACGTGGCAAAAAGAACAAAGAACAAAGGACAGACTCCCAAGTCAATTTTTTTAAAAAAATAATCAAACAAAAGTTAAAACAGCTAATCCAGCGTCAAAGCAATTGATAAAAGCTCAAGGGAATAAGGCAGTGAGAAAAAGACGGGGAAGCTGGAAGGGAAGGGAAGCGACCACGTGGCGAAGAGAACAAAGAGAACAAAGGACAGACTCCCCAGCACCATTTAAAAAGAAAAATTCCACAATCAGCAATCAGCACTCAATCACAAATGCACTCAAATAAAACCACCACACAGCTGGGCTGCTGGCACTCATACAAAAAACCCCCAAACACAGCCCAGCCAACTTAGCTCTCCCTCACGACTGAAGCAAGTAGGAAAGACCGACGTTCCTCCTTCTTCGATCCGGTGAAAAAGAGGAGGGAGCCAGGGGCGGCAAGGGGTAAAATAGGCCCTGCCTCAGCCCCGCCCCTGACTCCTCCTGACCAGGGCGTATCCACGCCCTGGCCAACCCCTGCGCTCATCTCCATGCCCATCATTAAAACACCTCCCCCGGATCTACCATTCTTCAAGATCAGGGGGGGTGTCTGTTTTAAATTATTGTGGCTTGTAAAGTTTTGATTATTAAAAAGATGATCATTGCTAAATTCCTGGCTTTTATTTTGGGGCTGTACAAAGATAGGTACTTTGAGAGGAAATGCTTTTGTCAAAGTTTATTTGGAGAGAAACTAACCATTATTAAAATGAATATTTCAGAAGCATCTTTTAAAAATCATCTAAAGAGGATCAAGTTTCCCTTGTTTGAGATTTAATTGGAAGTGGTCCAGTTATCCTGGATGCATTTTGATGTAGTCAAGACAAATTAAATTTGGATTATCTGTTGGAACAAGAATTAATTTCATTTCCACCAACAGCTAGAAGAAGATTCACCAAGAAATTTCAAAGTACTTCCAATGCCAGTAGTAAAAACTTGTTTTGAAGAAATGTCCAGAGGTATCACCTTTAACTTCAATTATCAGATATGGGAAACTGCATACGTAGGGAGTAGAGAATTGAACAGTAGGATTTCTTTTTAAATACAGGTTGCTGAATTTGATGGTTGAAGCAGGGGTAAGAGACAGAGGCACAGCATTTCCACTCAGTCTATCCTCAGTTACTGTGCTTTTGTTTTTAATGTGTTTCCTCCCATTGAAACTAATGGGACAGGATTGATCTATCCCAGCTCCAGGGCACATGTGGGGGGCCTTGGAAAGCTGTGGATACTGTGAAATTGGCAGCCTTTCTGAGCATGCCTTCTTGATCACCCTTGGCACTCAACCGTTGCTGCCCTTTTCTAATGTCAGAATTCCAAAATCAGAAAGGAACCATTATGAGAGGGAGGATTTTTGAGGCTGGATTTTATTCTCTCTGAGGATAAGCCACTGTCTTCACCTGCAAAGGAGAGATTTAACAAATTAAATGGCCCTTGAAGCTGCCTGCCTGGTATGATAGGATCACAGCTTTAAGAAACTAGACTTCTAATATAAGGTGATGGGGAAAAGTTTTAGTGTCCCCTATATGTATACGAAGTAAATAAATATTTTTTTGTTAGTAGCTGTTTGAAAGAGGTGGCACATGATGCTACAAAGGAGGAGGGGGGAGGAGGGGGGAAGGAAGAAAAATAATTTATACAAATAACTAATAAGTTTGGGTGTTGGAAGTGTAGCATGTTAAATACTGATTTAATACATGCATCATGGGATTATATTAAAGTTCAAAGCTGTTGCAGGACAATCTCCCAGGTTGTATATTTAATAACAGGCATTGATTTACAATAAAACGTTTTAATTAGGCTATTGATCTATGTCCCAGACATCTTGAATGAAGGTATTTAAAAAAACAAAACCCTGACCATAAACTTCTTAATGAGAGCTCAAATTGTTTTGGAGGGATCCTACAGGAATATAATAACATCTGTTTTTAGAGAATTGTGATTTAAAGCTTTTAAAATTGCTTTGATGGGTAAATTAATGGCTATGGCACACAGCAGGAATAATTTCATTTGGCGAGCTCATTTTTCTTTGAAATGCTATCTTTAATTTTGGAATAATTTGTTTTAAAATTCTGTGTTTGGAAATGAAAAGAAATAGAAAATATGGAATTCTATGCAAAATATAACACATACAATAATTACAACAGAACCAAATGTATCTCAACCACATTTGATCTTCAATGTGATCTAATAAAGTATTAATGTTCCAAATTCTCATATATCCCATAAAAACAATAACCTGCTTTTCAGATCATTACTACGATTATCAACCAATACTTGCACTATTAAGAAGATGAAAGCTTACAGGCAATTTGAAACCATCAAACAACTGGGCATGTCTACTTTTCAAAATTGTGGAGAGTATATCTACATTTCCAAATTTATCTATAAAGACAAAGTTAGAATTTTCTATAAAGACAAATTCCACCACAAACTGATGGACATCGAGGCATTAGGCTGGATGTCAACACCTTCAGCTATATAAAATGTGTTATATGAGTTTGTGCATTTTGTAAGCCTTTAAAAAAAAAAAAAAACCTTCTGAACACTACATATACTATGTTATGTGTTTCTTCACCATGAATTGAAAATAGTAATCATTTCCTAAAGTTAACCAAGCAATTTTAGTAGACCATACAATAGTTTTAGTTCAGAGCAGAATATATGAAGAAACTTGGAAATGATTAAAAAGCAAATAGAAGTGATAAAATGACTGGCACAGATGGCATTCCAGATGAATTCTACCAGATGTTTAAATTAGTTTTCAGGCAACCATTGACTGATTTGTGCAGTAAGATACTAGAAACAGAAGGCCTCCCAAAATGCTGGAGAAAGGCAAGTATAATAGTACTGTCTACACCCAACATTATAGGAAATAGTGAAGGTGGTATAGCCCATGCAACCAAGAAAATAAGGTTTTGGCTTCTCTCTTTGCTTAAGACAACAGGAATTTACATTAAGACATTCAGCCGGATGAAGGAAAAAAAAGGTTTATACTAGGGATATTCAGATGTCCTCAAACCAAGTGAAGACCTCTTCCATGATTGGAGCTCTGCTTCCAGAATGCTCCTCCATCAAACGTCCAGGCATCCCACCATGACCACAGATTAACAAATTCAGCAACATAACCCTGCCCTCTATGTAGAATTTTCAGAAAACTAGAAGGAAGTGCCCTAAGGAGGAGTGCAGATTCAGAACTCTCTTTCTGTTAACCTACTTTCATATACCTAAAACCAGATCCAACCCATTGATGTTCATCCTGTCTTCTCGTATCATCCATAACTTCCTAATCATCAGAATGAGGGCAAATCTATGGACAATGATCTCCAGTGCTAGCCACCAGAGCCAATTCATTTGCTCTCACAGACATATTTCAATCTTATGTCCAGTCTAAAGTACCTGAGGGTCATACCACATAGCCCTGAAACTCTGTACTTTCTCTCAATCATACATTAGAATTCATGTAAGGGCAGACTATGTTTATTGCCAGGCAATTGCTGAATACTTCCCCCAATGGGCAGATGTTTTGAACCTGTGTAGAACCTTTCACTATGATTAATTACACTCCATGTGATTACTGCAATGCAGTGATGGGAAAACATAATTTTGGGACATTTTTAAAATGCCTATATAAATTCACTTTTGGTTTGGCTTCTTGGTATCTTCTTCTTCTTCTTCTTCTTCTTCTTCATGATATTTGGAGAACATCAATGGAAGGGTATTTGAGAAAGAGAAGTGAACCTATATAGGACACAGATGATTGGTTATAGATTAAACTAAGGAAAAAGAAGACACTTTCAGAATTTCCCCATTTCCTCCATTTTTTTAAAGAGTTTTTTCCTGTCTTAATCTAGTGTTTTGAATGCCTTGCTTCAAATTATATTGCCTTGAAATAGGATGCGTATTTTTGTTAATTATATTGGCTTCATAGAGGAGACACTTCAGCTGAAGAATCTGAATTGCATACTTCCAGAGTGTTGAAATGCCAAAATTATTTTGAATTAATAAACCCTGAGTAATGTGCCTCAAATGTGCATTTTCTTTCTTTAAAATAATAATAATAACAATGGGTTTGCCTTCCCACTGTTACTTGTCTTAGGTTGTTATGGCTAATCAATTTGCACCAATATAGCCTTCTACATTCCTGCCCATTGGAAGGGAGGCTTTCAAGATCAATGCAGGTAAAAAGATTCTAAAATTAATCCCTGGCATCAGTTTAAAGAATTTCATCTAGAAGAGCTGGCCAGAAACCTGGGACTGTAAACAGTACTGAGTTTAATGGACAGATAGCCTGTCTCAATTTGAAAACATTCCAACTGCAATCTTAACACAGCATAGCAAGATCCTCCTCAAGTACTGTATTTTCCATGATGCTGCTGGTCCATGTTGATACTTGTTAATAACAATATAAGATTCTTTAACACAGCTTTACTAGCCATCTGCATTATGAGTTGAACCAGTGCTCATTCCAGTACTGTCCTCTTCATTATTAGAGTCAGATTGATTCTCTTGGGGCCCTACCACATTACACTGTTATAATGCCATTATTCCACTTTAATTGCCATGGGGACATCATATGGCATCCTGGCATTTGCAGTCTTGGGAGGATTCTCAGAATTCTCAGCCAGAGGGTTCTTTGGCCTCACTAAACTACAAACCCCAGAATTTCACAGAATGTTATGGCAATTAAAGTGGAATAATAGCACTATAACAGTATAGTCTGATAGGCCCCTTAGTCTGTTGTTAAGTCTGAATGGAAAATGATGAAGTCTAGGAGGTTGCCTAGACAGTGAAAAAACTCCTCATAGAATCTGAGGAGAATACCTCTTTCTCAATGAGATCCCACAGTGATTCATCGTATTTGGAAAGAAGGTGCCAAAAACTCCAAAAACTATGTGGGAAAAGCCTTCACGGCATTTCCTGAAGTTTTGGGGTTTTTTTAATGTGGTGGAAATGTGCACTCTTGCTCATTAGGACAACCAAATTGCATCACTGCACATTCCTGGAAAAGAGCAGAAGTGGAAACCAATTGGTTGGAAGTGCGGGGTGTGTGTGTGTTGCTGGTTACATAGTGTCCAGAAGCGCCATTTTGGAGTTTTGCAGTAGTGATCATATGCTTTTTTGCTGTGCTGAGGTAACCAAACAGCTTTTCAAATGGGAGGTTGCACTTGGCCACCATACATTTACAGTAATACACACACACACACACACACACACTGTGCAGCAGCAGCAACTTGTTGAGAATAATAATATGAGCGATTCACTCCCAGCCACCATGTTGATTCACAGGCATGGCTCCGTGTGAACATCAAACATGGATAGCTTCGTACACACGTGATTTTACAAAAAAATAAAAATAAAAAATAAAAATAAAAATGGAGACAAATGGAAGCATTATATCTTCTTATCTAGATAAGCCCTAGCTCAACCTGCACATGCAAGCTTGATGAAGGTTCCACCCTTGATGCCATCCAATGGAAAACTAACTGTGGTGGGCATCCTTTTGGTTACTCTAAAATAGAGCAGACCCATTCAATCAACATGTAGACAAATCCCCTTGATTTAGTGGGTTTACTCTAGTTGGGACTAACAACAGGATTTAGGGAAATAAAACTATGATAGGGAGTACATTGTAGTATAGTGGTTTGAATGATGTGCCAGGACTCCAGGAGACCAGTGTTGACAGCCCTCTTCAGCCTTGGGTGACTTTGGGCAAGTCAGGATCTCTCAGCTTTAGAGAAAGGCCTCCTTTGAATAAATCTTGCCAAGATAACCCTATGATAAGTTGGAGTTGATTTGAAGTCACATAACATCAACAAGAAGAACTGTGATAAGGCTATTCATGCAGGTGAGTAGGAAACATCAGAAGATACCTTTGCAAAGCAGCTATAGTCATGTCTTTGATTCCGATGTGAATAAACCAAGGGGTCATGTGTGTGTGGGAAATCCTTAGCTTATGAGGTTACTATTGGTCACTTTCCTTTAATATCGATCTGGGGAATCACTGAAAACAACTCTTTTAATATTTTCTTCCCCTCCCTTCTTTTTAAGGAACCATACGAAGCAACGAAGAAGAGACAGCCAATGGAAACCTTTATTTCTCCAGAGGTACAACCCAAGATTGTTCTGTTAATTAGTTTGAGGGACTTGCTACGTATTTCTACTTTTGATCAGTCACATGTTTCACTCCTCCATTAACATGGCAAGTGATGCAGCATAACAAGCTCTACTTTCCTGCCACACAGTAGTACTTTGCTTGAAAACAAAAATCTGCTCCCATATGGAAAGAGCAAACTGAATGAGGGCGATTGCTACATGGTTCAGATCTTCAGATAAACAGGTAAAAACACAATCCAGTCATTGAAACTATCATTTGAGGTGAAAGTGTTGGTTGGCATTTTTAATGTTCATCTTCAGTTTTGCCACCTTTCCCACTGAAGGCAATGATGAAATGATTGTAAGAACTGCTGCACCTGCAGATAAATAGGATGAAGGCATAAAAACTTCAGTACCAGTAGGCCATTAAAAATTTTCAGTCAGAGCCATAAACCCAAGGGTGGAGTTCCTTTACACATGCTGGGGCTTTGGAGTGCTCTGATCCCATCCTGAAATCCCTTGTATCCACCCAAAAAGGAACCCAAGAAATTTGGGGTCAGTTCAGAGCAACTGGGCAAATTACTGAAGCTGAAACACAAATCCAAACTGGCAGTACATGCAGGAATTTTGGTTTGCAGTCATGAAGTTCAGCCCATGATGTTACACCAGAACTGGAAACAAATAATGAGGTACAAATATTTAGGAAGAGGAACCCAGTTACTCAAACCCAGTCTAAGTAAAGAACTTATCATGTGGGTAAAATTGTTGCTGCTCTGTACCACTTCAGACTTCAGGTGAGGCACTGAATGTATGTTTCCTGAGGGGGGAAATAATCTACATACAGAATACTAGGGAGTTGTCCAAACGATGAAAAAACTCCTCACAGAATGTGAGTAGAATCCTACCTGTCCTAATGGCATTCCGTGCGATTTTGCCATATTGTGAAGGAGGGAGGCAAAAAGGCCAAAAACCTCACCAGAAAAGCCTTCCCTGCTTTCCCCGTCTTTTTTTAAAAAAATGAGGGGGCACACATTTCTGCTTGTTAGGACCAGCAAGTCAATCTGATTCGCTTGCCCAAATGAGAGGAAGTACAAATCTGATTTGTTGAGCACAGGGGGTGGGGCTTGCTAACAAGGCACCTGCCCACTGCCACCATGTTGGATTTTTGCCTTAGTGGGCAGGCACTAAGGTGAGAAAATGGGGTGTTGGAGTTTTCTTTCTTTTGAGCTCAATTGAAAAATCACTTAATCACACCTTGAACATAATTTTGGAGGAAAAAAATAAGGTCATCATCAGCAAATTGAGGTAAGTGCAATTGCGAAAAAATCACTTGCAGCTGCCATGTTTACTAGCGGGCATGCAAAGCTTATGGGGGCAAAAAAAAAAACCACCATTAGGACAGGTCATAGCTGCTGTGAAATGTCATTACTGCGAGGGGGTCCATTTTTTATGGTCTAGACAAGCCCTAGCACAGCATGGGAAAGGCTAGTTTAGATGCCTTTCTAGTTTTTGATGTGCAAGAATGGTCTTTGTTGATGTTCTGGTTGCTCTTGTTAGCAGGAGGATCATTAATAGTGAATACAGTAAGCCTGCTGAAAGATTGAAGTGGTGCTGTCTGAAAACTATATTACATGATCTGTGGTTTGTGTATATGAGGTCTTGGAAAGGATATTAAAGCACCATATTGAAGTTGTTTGGGGAGGCTTCTCATTTCCCTGTTTAAAAAAGAGGGGGGAGGGTCTTGATCTGTGACAGTCTCTTTACTTTTTAACAAAACAGTACTCTTTGGAATGAAAAGTGATGACACCAAAGCTATTCTAAGTTCTCCTGCTTCTCCTTGTAATATTTACACAGAATTGTTGTGTCATCTGATCATGTCCCCCTCTCCACCATTAGAAGAATTCTATCATCTGGAATGGGAGCAAGAAAATATGGCATCATGCTATTGCAAGAAAGGGGTGGGTGAGATTAATGTAGTTTATATTTTAATGGAAATTTAAAACCAATTGGTGAAGTGAAACTGTTGTCTTTTGTAATTTCCACTTTTCCAAATTTGATATACAGTTCCCCAAGTTTTAAAAAAGGGGGGAAATCATTCAAAATTGCATATATTAAGGGAAAGTACAGAGAAAAATATGTATATATTAATGATAAAGTACAAAAATACCTTTTACAAGGAAAATGCATATGAGAAGCAAAATTAGATATAAAAATGTGTATATTTGCAGAAATCCACACAAAATGGCAAATGAATTTTTATGTCAAGGTTTTTAAAAAATATGCTCAAATTCATGTGGAAACTGGATGACATGAGCTCAAAGATGGGGGGAAAATGAAAGACTAACTGAAACAGAAATTAATAATTTCTCCATCCCTAACATACCATAACTGCCTAAATATTACAGGAAGGAAGAGAGAACATGACAGCAGACTTCCACACTGAATATCATGTCTAGTTCAACTGAAAAGTTCAATAGAAAGCAGGGGCAGACCTGCTTTCAGAATGATGCTTAACCATGACATTCAGAACTAGGCCTTCAATACTATTGCACCTATTATACAATAATTCCCCAGACCTAAAAAAAAATTCACAAAAACAAACAAAAAAGCCACCAACCCCCCTCAGTGATTCTGATCATGCACAGATGTGCAGTCACACTTTCTCTTATTCAGTTAAGCCACAGACCAATCAATGTCTTTAATTTTTTTTTCATATGCAACAGGGGCACACAGATACCCCCTCCATAATAAAAGGGGGGCAGACCATGTTTTGTTTAACTGTGTTGCCTACAACTAGCACTCTCTTCATAGATCTTTATGTATCAACCTGCTCCAGTAAACCACAGAGCTTCCACCTTAGCTGTTTGAGGAAGTTTGTCTTCAAATGGGTAATTGGTGTGCTGTCCTCCTCACTGTCTGAGGCACCTGCATGGCGGATGGTGGGTGGGGTACACATGGGATCCAGTATGAAAAACAAGTGACGGTGTTCATCAGCTTTTCATGAAAGGGAGCTGGGTTCCAGATTTTGCTTCTGCCTGCCAAAAACCTGATTAGTATACATGCATCTTTTCAAATGGGTCCAGCGTATTACCCTGTGCTTGTGGGATCAGATACTTGGATGGGGCCTGTCCCTGAAGAAGGAAACATATGACAGACTGGTCAAAACAAGCTGTGTGTACAACACAATACAGGACATAATGGCAGTAAAGGATGAATATTCCATCCTTGCAGCAACAAAGGAGTTATGGATCCATGATTTATCATATGAACAAGTTTAGTGGCATTTCAAGCTTTTTTGAGGCTACCTGCTGTTAACTTTTCTGGGAGAACTGTGACCATGACCAAAGTAGAGAACCCGGGGCCAAAGAAGTAAATAGAGTGGAGTGTTTTTGTCTAATACCAAGGGGGGGGGGAGAAACCATTTTTCTCTGCTTCCAGTGTAGGAAATTAGAACCCAAAATGGAGTACTAGTGAAAAGCCCAATAAATCTTTTACTGCCCTCAGTCCCAGTAACAGGTCTTCTTTGGCACTTGAGAATGGTCACAAGTATTTTGCCTTTTTTATTCATAGAGAACAAAATTTACAAAGTCATTCATACATTTTGTCTTTTCTCTCTCTTTTTTTTTTTTGTATTTTTTGTTTGTTTGTTTTATATTGACTTTGAAAATTGGGAATATTCAAAATACACTTTTTACCCCACTTCATTCTTTCATTATTTACAGGTATGTACAAGAAAAATGTAAGAGTTTTTTTTTTAATTGTATTAAAAATCTTTGCTGGTTGGTTTCATTATATGGATGTTCCATGGGATGGCTCCATGGCTTCTGGAATGATCCCACCTGGCACGGACTGAAATGACATTGGGATGGGGGTTTTCACAGGGCTCTGACGAAATAGTCCTCCATTTGGTGATCTGTGTTTACACTGTATAGAGGGCATGGTGGCTGAGCTGCTAAGAGGCAGTGGCAGGTTGCTACCAGAGGCACCTGTGAGTGTCCTACTGGCCCCATGAGTTGTCTGTTCTTGTAAAAAGGAGGTGACAGAAAGTTGTGTGTTCTGGTATTCACGGACAGGCTCTAGGGTCTGACTGGGTGGCATGCCACCAATCTCCAAGGCTGAGATTTCAATGGAGGCTGGAGAGAGTTGCTTGTGAGCTAAGTCTTCATCAATTAAACTGTTCATACGCCTGTGGACCTGCTCCAGGTTCACTTCTTTATCCTGTGTGAGAGGAAGAAAAAGGCAATTAATTCAAAAGCATGGCGAGTTTCACCACAACCATGCAAACAGAAGATGATGACATATTTGTCTTAAAAGTATTTAAGTTGCCTTTCCACCCACAGTGAAGACAAAAATATTACTCTTTCTGGTCTCAAGATTCAGGTCGCTTTCACTGAGTCTACTTTGAAGTATATCAGGGATAGTCAAAGTGTGGCTTCAGGGATACATGTGCCCCCCACTGTGCTGATTAGCCACCCCAGATTCCCTGGACCACCTTTTTGGGACAAAAGTGGGTTAATTAGCTCTTCTGGAACCTGTTTAAAATCTCACCCACCCACCCCATTTTTCAAAACCAGAAATTAAATTTTGGTGACTTCAATCCTCCCCACCCACACTTTTCTTTGGTACTTTTGGTGGTCTGAGCAACCTTCCTTCTGGAAGGTTCCAGCAGCAGAAATTCCCAGATCTTCCACACTTGATCACCACTGAACTAGACAAAGCCTCCATAACTTGACATGTACTAAGTTTAAAGGAGCTCAGCAGCCAAGTATAGAAGGTTACCAGGAATTTAATAAACACCTAGTTTGTGCTGCTTACTGGAACTATAGCATGATGATTTCAAACATCTAGTAGTAGATGGCTACTGGGCTAGACTTAGCTTGGTGAGCCACAGGTTTTGAAGGCTTGGCTGAACGCTTGGATCCCAAAGGTTGAGAGATGGCAGAATTTGGGTGAATCCAGATTTTGGTCCATGCAACTTACCTAGCAGAAACAAATGTCCCCTTCTTACCCCCATGGCAGTCTCTTTAGTTCCCCACACATATTACAAAGTGGTTGGGAGAGCACCTGAATGGGGTAGACTTCAGTGCACAGGGAAAAGAGAAGGAAATTGAGCAAGGACAGCTTCCCCTCTACTTATTGGAAGGTACTTTTCCCTAATTGGAGGGATATTTTTTTTTCCTTTTGTACCACAGATTATTCCCTCCAACAGGATCTCCTAGGGCTTGTCTTGCTCCTGTCTTTGAGCCCTGCAGTTCTGACAATGCAGGGCATTGACCTCATTTTTCCCTTCATGACCTCTCAAGGGAGGCAGGGCTAAGAGGGGGAATTAATTAAAAAAAAGACCCAGGAAAAGCCGCTCCCACCGACAAGAAAACAGATCAGGCCATGCATGACCACAGGAACCCGTTCTGGCATGCTGGCCCATCACTGCAGCTGCCCTCTGCCATTGCTCTTCCTCTGCAGAAAGCAGGCCCACAGCATGTGACCAAGGCTGGTCACATGCAGGGGGGGAATTGGTCACATGTTGTGGAACAGTTTCCTGGCTTCAGAGAGAGAGGGGAAGATGGTGGTGGCAGCAGCAGTGGCAGCAATGAACCAGCATGCCCATCTGGACCTCCTCCTATTCCAGAGAGGTAACAGGGGAGAAACAGGCCTGATTCATGGGCAAGATACACCGGCTCCCCACCAATGAATCCTGCCCCATGCAGATGAACCCCTAGTCTTCTACATAGCATTTTCAAAGAACTGGACATTGAAAGGGCTACCATAAGGCAACCATAGGCCAAAGGGAGTAGGGAAGGATGGCTGGTTCCATCAGCCCAGTTACACACTCTTATATCTGGAGCCAACCAATTAAATAATTGTTTTGTCTCTAATTGTGGCTTTCTATAAACTTCCAGGGACAAATCCAAATAAAGCATAGGTATGTGCATGTGGATATGTAAATGACTGACTTTTCACACACTTAAAATTTAGAACATCTGCCTTATGTCTTGCTGTATACTCTTAGACTAGCAGAATGTTGTTTGATTATACTGTTGTACACCATTTCAAACAGGTATTATTTTATGTGCCCAGGGTCCAAAGCCACAGTTTGCAGAGAATTCCCAACTACATGATGCTTACTCACACATGATAGTGTGCCTGCTTTTTTTTTTTTTTTTTTGTTATTCCATTTGTTAATGTGAAGTGCTATGCGTGAAATGGTCCTGTGGATGGGAATGTAAGGAGAGAGAAAAACCAGGTTTATCATGATAGGACAGATAGTTTAGCAATCAATTTGATAGAAAGCCAGAGGGAAGTTCACTAAGGAGGAACATAACAGTAATTAAGGGGTAATTAATAGTTTGTTTGTTTTTAAAAAAAAAAAAGGAGAAGGAGAGGTGATCTGCCATCAACAAAATTCTTATAAGTAGGGTTAAAAAGAAAATGACAGAGGGAGGTACCAGCACTAAGATTTCAAATTTGTTTGGAGGGCGATTATACATATAAATTCAGGGTCAGAAGCAATGAAGAGAAAATCTATTGTTAAAACAAAAAAAAAACAAAAAAAAAAAGAGGAGAGTGTGAAACAACTTATACCAGACATCCATGCACTTGGCCCATGCTGTGCAATAATGATAACCATACCACCATGCTGTGTACCTAAGTCATTCATACTAAAAGTCAGTTGAAGCTGAAGGGTAAAACAAAAGATATTGACTTCAGATGTTGCTCAGCTAACTAATGAAAAATGTTCTGAAATCTAGAGCAGAACAAAAATTTTCAGGGGAAATATAGGAGCCATAATTCTCACCTTCAGCTATCTATGGTCTTTTAATGGGAGCCTCCCAATTTCCTCCCACATACTTTCCTATCCTGTCAGCCCGCACTGCTCCATTAATGCTTGTATACAGAATATGATGTGGAACAAAATAATGATCTAATTATTCCTCCTACCAAAGCTATTAGCCCACATGGAGTGCCAGTGATGGTGAGAAAAGCAATTGTGTCACCAGCCCATCTCTTTACATAGCCATTGCTGCAGTGATATAGGATGGACTCATGGGGTCATGACAATCACTCCACTACTTTTGACATAGTAAAGATTTGAAACAGTTGTTGCTAAGTAAGAGAAACTCCTCACTAGATCTGGTGTGTCAAACCAGTTTCCTATTTTCCTTTCAAATAGATTCTCTCTTTGACAATTCCAGAGATGTTCAGTTGTGAACCAAGTGTGCTGATTGCCAACAAAGACTCCTCTAAGAGTTTAAATAATACAGATGTTGACATATGTACCAGAAATGTTGTTTCTTCTTCATTTTTTTTAAAAAACATAGCCATTTGCATGTAAGGAAGAAACTTCAATTTATATTTCAAGGCAACATGTAAAAGTGGTCTTTGCCATTGCTGATCACCAGAATTTGAAGAGACCAAGGGAAATCTAATTTGGTCTGACAAATTATACCTTTCTTTATCCATCTAGGCAGAAGTCCAAAAGATGTCTGACATACTGATTTGACTAATTCATCAATCATTCACTCTCATATTATGTGTCCCCCCCCCAAAAAAAGCCAAATGTGGTATAGAATATCAAAGCCCCCAAGAATTCTTTCAAAATGCTGGCAGCTGATATCAAAAAAAGTAACTTTTCAAAGCTCAGAGTATAGCTTCCTATCATCAATCATAACCATAAACCTGCTGCCTAAGATAACCACCTCATTTGAATGGTAAGGGCAGCTCTGTGTGTTGATGAGCATGTTTCTTGAGTAGGCCCAACATGACTGATATCTTGAAGGATATTAGTTGTGTACTTTCCAGGAAGATGGTTGATTTTCAACTATTCAAAGGGCATCTCATGTCTATAATAGATGGCCAGTAAGAGAGTCATTTGGAAATTCTGCATTCACTCCCTTCGTTATTGCTGTCCAATTTGTCTAGCTCATTTCAGTTCCAATTTATCCTTTCAGAAATTTACAGCAGAAAAGAGGGTTAGCTATAATAATCAGCCTGCTGAAGGGAAGAAACAAGTGTATCATGTATTTGGTTGCCATTTTAAAAATACTATCCATCATTATGCCAAAATTAACAGAATAATGTTTTTTATATTAATTAATCTACAATCTCCGTAGTCAAAGCTTCCAATGCAAGATGTAATCATACCACTAGATGAATGTAAAAATAAGACTAAATGGTGTATAGTAATTTAGTACTAGCAACTGACCTAGTCAAATATAACTTAACACTATATAAAATTTGCTGGCTGTATTCTGCATGCAATTTTGCTGGGATTTAGCAATTCTTGTCTTTTATTGAATATAATGGGAGCTATACCTACTTTAGGAACTGTTATATGTGTTGTCATTGTGAGTAGACTAGGTCTGGCCATGAAACGTATGTTAATGCAAAATAATACGTATCTGTTTATAGTTTTATAGTTATTATTTATTTATGTGTACCTGTTAATTTTTTTGTATATTATTTTTGACAATGTGTTCTGTACACAAGCATGTCATAGACTAAAATACTGATAACCCTCTCAACATACTTAAGAATAAAGCAGACATATAAAAATCAAGGGATAAGGTAGCATATAAATCTGTTAGCTGTAAGTAATTTGTTCAGCTACAGTGAATAAAGTAGTTGGGGTTTTTCAAGATGTGGAAAATGTGTCCCTTTATTTTTGCAGAAGTTTCCAGTTTCCTGATTGCTGGCACTTCTCCTCGGTACAATTACTTGTGAAGGGGGAATATGCCATTTTTGCACAGGCAATTGGTATTAGAACAGCCTCTCAGATTTATATTAGTATCTGCAACTGTATATCATGTTACCAATTCCAAAGCAGAAAATGGTGTAAATCATCATAGACCTCAGTTGTTACACATTGTGGCATATACAGTTAAGGATTTTCACCCAGATTTGATGAAAATACTTGCAATCTTGCTTGTTGGGATATTTCTCTGCCAAGTAAATGTGTTGTTAATCATTGGAGGCAGGAAATCATAGATATTTGTGGCACCCAGAAATGTACATAAAGGTCTCATAAACCACAGTGATTATGTTTTGGTATATTCTTATCAGGGATATACAGTACTTTAAGAAACCATCCTAAAATCCAGAAGGTTAGGATGCAATGAAATAATTATCTATAAAGTTTGGACAACTCCGTGTCCTACCTTGTGGTCATACAGCACCAGATCCTGAACTTTAAGCTATTTAAAATGGATTATAATATATCACTTTTTACTATATAGAGAGCAAGAAATGCCAGATGTCCAAACTGGTTTCAGGAAAGGAAAAGGCATTAGGGATTGTACTGCAAACATATGTTGGATAATGGAACACAGCAAAGAATATCAACCTGTGGTTTATAGATTACAGAAAAGTGTTTTACTGTGTAGACTGGGAAAAATTGTGTGCTGAGTTGAGATAGTACCCCCTATACCCTTGCCCTCCCCAAAATAAGACAACAACACAAGGTACAAGCAGAAAAGTATATTGATACAGGTAAGATATATATATATATATATATATATATATATATATGTGATAAGAAGTTGTCAAAAATTGGCCACAACTTTCTTTGGTGATAGTTCCTGTGGTTGGACCACGGGGCATGGGTAAAACCGGGCATCGGCAAGGCCCACCCACCTGGTTGATGATGTATCTGCTAGCCCGCTTGCTAGGAGATCACGTGGCTCCAGTCACGTGACCCGAACACGTGGTCCAATCATGGGATCCCGTCATGTGACTGAACATGTGACCTGGTCACGTGACCTGATTTTGAAGAGAGGTGGGGCCTCCATGGCCATGAACTTGGCCTTGCCATGACCTGGGACTTGACTTACCAGAGACCCCCAGGCCCCTTGATCAAAAACAGGACCCATGCCCCTCCACCACCAAAGCCAAGCTCCTACCTGCCCTGAGCTTGGCTGCCACCAACGATGCAGCTATCGCCAAAGATCGTCCTTCTGACTGGAGGGACCTGATGCCTGAGCCTATCTGAGGAGTAGATCGAGTTCCGGCCAGATGTAAGAGATGTAGGCTGATGAACGCCATCTGCCCAGGTGTTGGATGGTGGGTGCTGACATGCCTTCTGCTGCTGCCATGGCTGCTGCTCCAATCCTAAAGGAGTGACCTCTGAAACCATCAGCGGGGCAATCGAGAAGACGTAACATGGATCGCAGCACACTGATGAACTGGAAGTGTGTCACAGGGGAGAGGTCCTGATGGATGAACAGGGCCTCAGCGCCACCCAGGCGCTGCCATAGATAATGCCGCATGCATTAGACTGGGCAAGCTGGTGACCCGTCAAGCTTCCTGACCTGCAGGGTGACCCCGCAGCCACGTTGGTTGTTCTTGGACCGCCGGATGAGCAACTGCAGGGCCTCCTCACCCAGTGCTATGTCCTTCAGCTGAAGTGCTCGTCCGGACTTGTTGGCCTTGGAACCGCAGACCAGCTCCAAGACATGTAATGCTGCAAAGAAGGCGATTGAGAAGGTGGAGCAGAAGAGCAGAGTTTCATACCTGGAACGGCAAACACTGGGAAGAGCTGTCATCAGACTGCACAGAAGTCTGTATGAGATAGGTCTACGAGTGTCCTGCCTGTTGCTAGCCATACGCCACCATCCTTCGATTGCCTTCCGCACAAGGAATGACGTGCAGGGATCGCCTTGCCCAGCCACCTTGCTGAAGGAAGATGGCCACCAGGTGTAGAGATATGGATCTGGGGGCAAGGCCCCTGTCCTTTAAGTACGCCATGTAGTGTAGGATCTCACGCTCCGAAGATGGTCAGGAGTTCTCGTAGCCGTGCTGTCATCTGAAACTGAAGAAATGCTGTACCACCCTTGAGTAGCTGGCACGGGTGGAGGGTGCCATCGAGTTGAAAACCCCCTGGATCACCGCTCCTTCCCAAGGTGCCAGAGCTCTATCGGGAAGGTCGTCGGCGTTGTATCTGCTCCTGGAGACAGTTCCCAGAACCTGTCGTCCTGATGATCCATAGCTGTCTGAGCCCTTCTTACTCTTGAGACTAGGGCGCCTCTTCTTCCTCTTGTGTCTAGCCCCTTTCCGGCTCCTATCTCCCGACTTGCCACTTCCCCGCTCTGGGGAGGAGTCGGCCGATGAGACGACACTGATGTCACTCTGCGCTGGGGAGTGCTGCCTCCTGCGCCGTCCGCTCCCTTAAGGGTGGCCTACTCCCCCAAACTAGGGCCCGGATGCCCCGTAGCTTGCTCAGACCCCCCCCAACAGACCCCTCGGTGGGTCAACCTAACCAGGCACCCCGCTGGTGCCTGTTGATAGGCAGCCCCCCTGCCTGGCCTACCCCTAGTGGGTCAGGCATCACCCTCTGGCCGTCTGAGCCTAGGGCTAGCCACTCCCCACTAGCCCTGCTGAGGGGCCCTGGTCCCTGCCTGGCATCGCCCGGCGCCCACTAGGACGCCTGCTGTAAGGCCGTGCTCCCGCCCTGGGCCTAATGCCCTTGGGCTGCCCTTGTTAGCAGGGCCACTACCCCACTGCCACAGGGGCCTCCTTTGTGCTGCTTGCCACTAGCTTCGCTCTTCTGCACCGCTCGCCACTCGCTTCACGGCCTGGGGCCACTCTTCCTCGTGGCCGGGGCTATGCCGCCAGCCGCGCTGCCATCGATTCTTCGGTCTTCCCCACGCCTCTCACCGCTCGCTGCTGTCACAGCCATTCGCCGCCGCTCATAGCCAGGAGGCCTCTTCTTGGAGCTCCCAAGAGCTCCGTCCTCTTCAGCTCTGGCAAGCCAACTGGTCGGGTCCGACCAAGAGCCGGGAATATATTCCTGACTGCCGGACCCGATTGGGGACTAGCCCCGCTCCCCAGCCAATCAGAGGCCTCCAGAGAGCTGCGCCTCTGATTGGTTGAGGGGTGCATAAGGCAGCCAATCAGGGGACAGAAGCTCTCCCCTGATTGGTCGGTTTACGATCCTCTTCCCAACCTGCTTGCAGGCTGGGAAGACGACCTCCGGCAGGCATGGCAGCGCCCATGCCTGCTACACGTGGGGCTTGGGGCTTCACCAGCCCACAACTTGGGCCGCCGGTAAGTCCTGGGCAGCCGAATTATGGTTTGCTCTAAAAGAAATCAGAGTGCCACAATATCCAATTATCCTGACATATAACCTATACTCTGGACAAAAGTCCACTGTCAGGTTACAGTATGGAGAAACAAAATGGTTTCCTATTATTAAGGAAGGCAGAAAAAATTCATTTTATCACTGCCTTTATCATTATATGCAGAACATATACAGAAAGCAGAATTGGATTCAGAAAGAGAGGGTGTGAAAATTGTGGGGAGGAATCTGAACAATTTAAGATATGCAGATGTGACCATAGTAATCACAGACAATAACAAAGACTTGCAATAATTACTGGGGAAGCTTAAGGAAGAAAGTGCAAAAGCAGTATTACAGATCAATTTTAAGAAGATAAAAATAATGACCACAGATGATTTACATAACTTTAAAGTGGGTAACAAAGACATTGAGATACTTAAAGATTTCTTATATCTTGGCTCAGCCATTAGCCAAAATTGAGAGTGTAGTCAAAAAATCAGAAAAAGATTAAGCCTTGGAAACCAGCCATGAAGGAGCTAGACAGGATCCTCAATTGTAAAGACATATAATTAAATACCAAAAGTCAGAATCATCCACACCATAGTATTTTTAATTTCTATGTATGGGTGTGAAAGCTGGACAGTGAAGAAAGCTGACAGAAAGAAAACAAACTCATTTGTAATGTGGTGCTGGAGAAGAGTTCTACATATAGCATGGACTGCTAAAAAGACAAATGAGTGGGTCTTAGAGCAAATCAAGCTTGAACTTCCACTAAAAGAAAAGATGACTGAACTGAGGCTTTGGATATATCAAGAGACAATGTGACTCATTGGGAAAGATGGTAATGCTTCGTAAAGGGGAAGGCAGTTGGAAGACTGCACCACTGGTGGACTGATCCAATCAGGGAAGTCACAGACCTGAGTTTGCAAGACCTGAGCAGAGCTGTTGATGATCAGGGATCTTGGAGGCCTCTCATTCGTAGGGTTGCCATAAGTCAGTCAAATTGATGGTAATGCAGATCAGGAAAGTGGGGTACAAGGCACTGTGAGGGAGTTGCAGATGACTGTGTTGCAGTCATCTTCTGTGATGTCAGGCATGAGGAGAGGCAGATCTCTTCATGGGGAGGAGACCCAGGGCATGGGAAAGGAGACTTGTGGGAGGTGTTCCTCAGTGTGCCTTCCAGTAGACAGATGAGGAGCAATCCAGTTATTAGGTTGCCCTCAGGGTCAGGAATAAGTCAAGGAGTGATGCCTGCCTCAGATGGTCCCGCACTAGGTTGCTCCCTCCTCTTGCTCCTTTCAGTGCAGTTTACATAGATTCTAGGTTAAATAAAGTGGTCCTAATTCAGCCCAGTTCTCTGTATCTGCTCTTGTTATTCTACGATTGGTCAGCAAATAGCAGCAGCAGTAACAATAGATCACTAGCAAGGTCTCAGAGAACATTGTATTGTGGAAGCAGGTATCAACACTATGCTGGCGTAACTATGCTACCATAGGTGGCAGGAGCAGGAGAAAAGAGGCCATGGGCACAGAGGTCATAAGGAAAGGAAAGCATTTGAGAAACAGACTGCTTGGGAGGGATGGAAAGAATCTTTGAAAATATTTTTACAAAATTCTCAAAACAACAACAACATGGGTTTTGAATGTTGAGAAACCCTGATGAGAAGAATCCATGACTGATGAGAATCTTCGCAATTCGGGACTTATTCTGCACAAAATTTGCACATGGTTGTTTAGTACAGAAAACAGAATTTTCTGCACAAGGAAATGTTCTGTGTGAAAAAATATATCTCAACACAGTAATATCAAAGAAAATTGGGAATTTTTTTTATATGTAAAATTCACACATGGCTTACTTGCATAGAACACTGCAATCACTGCACAGAAAATTGCATTTTCTGCTTAGGAATTGATATTTCTGCATTGAAATCTGAGATGTTACTAAGGCTGGTGTCACCTCTCCCTCCAACAGTGTCACCTGGTATGGTTCAGCCTCTCTGCACAACCCCCCCCCCCCTAGTACTGCCACTGATTGAAATATTATTTTCCATGCAGAAATGGCTGCTTCCTGCAGATAACATTCTGATTTTTTTTTCCTGCACAAAACAACTACATGTGAATTTTGCACAGCATAAGTCCTGAACTGGAAATAGCCGTTAAAGCCATGTGGTTTTCAAATACTTTCTCACAGAGGGAAGAACATTGCTGAAATTACTCACTGCTACCTTCAAGAGGAAACTTAGTGAAGAAATAAATCCCAACTGCTCGGAGCCAGCAGATTTTGTCTGTCTTCCTTCACCTTAGAAGAAATGTAACACTTGTGCAGGACACTAACAGGATTCTGGCTTGAGTCTACTGCTCACACCAAGTAAAATTGAAAAGCTAGTCTGGCATACTTTTCTGTATTCAAAACATTATAAGCCAAACTTAATGACATTTGAAAGTTTGGAAAAAGAGCCAGCGTGATGTAGTGGTTTGAGCATTGGACTACAACTCTGGAGACCAGGCTTTGAATAACTGCTTAGTCATGGAAACTCACTGGGTGACTTTGGTCAACTCACACACTCTCAGCCCCTGATAAAGGCAATGGCAACCACCCTCTGTATAAATCATGCCAAGAAATCCCTACGATAGGTTTGGCTTAGGGTCCTCATAAGTCAGAAATGACTTAAAGGCACACAACAACAAAGTTTGAAACTCATGCTTGCATCACTGCAATGACTGAAACTGTTTCCCCAAACCTATTTTCAGCAGTGCACCTCCCATGGGATCCTATCTAACATCTGGCATCTGTGGCATGCTCCTAGTTGCAGGTCACTTTGAGAACAAGCAGTTGGAGAAACTCCCTCAGGGTCCTGCCACAATTGCTTGTCCCCAAACACCCCATGACTGGGATAAGTACTGCAAATATCATTTCCAAGTGCTCTAATCTCCAGCACCTCAAAAACACTTTGCTCATGATACTGCCAGGCTGCAAAGGTAAGTTTTGGGGGTCATGTTTGATTATTCATTACCATAAACATGAATACACAGCAGATATGAGATTATGTCAAATTTACAATTTTATAATTGCTGAACAGCATGCCACCCATTGTTTGTTTAATTGTTTTTCAACTGTATCATCAATTGTTTTCATTATATTTTGTTTTAACTCATATTGCAAGTCCTTGTGGGGCCCATATTAAGAGAAAGGCACAACATAAATGTAGACTAAAACCCTATAGCACAGATGTAGTTAAGAATACTTAACTATATATCATCTCCTGACTTGACTCCCCAAACCTAGCTTAACAGCCAGCAGTCACACTGAACTGGAAGTCTGTTTTACTAGTGATTAGGCCACAGCAGGATGCTGTTTCCAGCTGCCTCCCATCAGTTATATGCAGTGTGACAATCAGAAGCAGGATCCCTGTTGGAACTCTTCATCCCGCTGCAGATTGCTCATGGAAAGATGCTGGAAATGTCCCACTCGCCACCAGAACAGACCTCTGTCACTTGGTGCAGCTGCTGGTTTTTGAAGTAGGTGGGAGGGAAGGCATTTGCAATCCTGGCAATAGTGTCACAATCAAAAACAGAAATGCCTTATAGTTCTATAGAAAATATAAGGAATGGATGGAAAAGTTATTGGGAAATGCCACAATGGAAAAGCTAACCAACAAAATTAAAGGGAAACAATTTGATTATTTTTTAAAAAAAACACAGAAACCTGTTGTAAAGTGTATAAAAGAACAACAGGGGGAGGGAATGATTCTTGGATTCAATAACTCATCAGTGAAGCAGGGATTTAAGTGTAGCTTGTATAGAAAGCAATGCTGATATCTCAAGGGGTTAGGAAGGAAGTAACATAGTAACTTGGAATATATATTATAGTTTACTTGTAATATATCTATAGATATATAGATATATACCTACAGAGAGAGAGAGAGCAGCAAACAGACAGACACACCCACCCCTCCCCCTGTATCCATGGAAACAAAATTCATGATTCCAGATATCCACAGCTGAAGAAATAGGGGCACATATCATAGAGTAGCCCAGGAAAATGCCTAGAGAGGTATCCTCTCTAGGAAGTGCTAGTTCCTCCAATGCAACTCTATGGTATGTTTATACTGGAAGTCCTTTATTTTAATAGGGTTTGCCATTATCCACAGTTTCAGTTATAAATGGTAAGTCCAGGAACAGATCCCCCATGGATATGAGGGGGCAACCCCCCCCTCTCTCTATATATGCACACACACAGAGAGAGACATATGAGAGAGAGAGAGAGACTCTTTCAGGCCTTTGAGGCATGGAGCTATAGCTGCTCATGAAAAATGTATAATTACTTTTTAAAAGTAACTTTCCAAGCTCTTTCAAGGAGAATAGAGAACAGCAACATTGCCAGTGTGTAATAGTTGAGATCAGAAGTGGTAATCCTTAAGTAACAATCACTGGTTTCCTAACAATACAAAAGGATGTTCTTTTGTTATGTGTGAAATGTTCTGGAGTGTTCTGTCACTGTAAATGAACCAGTCTAATCCAGCTTGCTGTAGCTGCTGTTATTCTATGTTAGGGAAGGCGTTAAGGAGGTAAGACAAAACTTTTGCAGTTGAAAGAAATGAGAGTGCAAAATGAGCTTAGAAAAGGGGCATTAACCAAAATGAGCTTGGGGAAAGGGTATTATGACTAAACAAAACGGCTTTTATGAGACTTTGTTAAGATTTGTTGGGTGCTAGAATATTGCTGTAGCTAGGAAGCTTCTACTCATTTCTTAACAACTTTAATTAACTTTAGAAGTTTACATAACAAATATGTGAGGTTTTTTTCTGGCATAGTGGGTGTTATTGTTATGTAATTATAAAAACCTACACACTCATATATAGATATAGATATGAAATGGAAATATCATAACGCTTATATAAACACACAAGACAAATTTGCAATATTCAACACTTGTTTGGGAACAAGAGGCATTTTGCACATCTTTTCCTTCTTTTCCTTCATCACTTCTATAAACATAGGAACCAACTCTGAGTGAGATGGTGAAAAGATGAAAGGTTCTCGTTAATAAAACACTTTGCATTTCCTGGTGGAAGATCTGTGAGGGGTGGGTGAATTGTGAGATGTGGTGGGTAAATCTTTGTGACTATGGAGATTTTCGGACGCCTCTTTCAGCCTCTTGCCATGCAAGCAGCCTCTGGTGCAGTAACGAGGCTGCCGCACGGCAAGGGGCCCATTTTGGATGATGCCGTTTCTCTCTCAGCGTTGTCCATGACTGTTGCGGCTAGCATTGGAGGCGGCCGTGCTGTTTTTTACTCACAGACAACTTCCGTGAGTGAAAAACAGCATGGCCGCCTCCAATGCCAGCTGCAACAGTCACGGACAACACCGAGAGAGAAACGGCATTGTCCAAAATGGGCCCCTTGCCACGCGGCAGCCTCGTTACTGCACCAGAGGCTGCTTGCGCGGCAAGAGGCTAAAAGAGGCATCCGAAAATCTCTGTACATGCATATGGACAATTATTTCAGTTCCATAAACCATGAAATTATGTACAGTGGACCCTCAATATTTTCTGGGAGTTTGGTTTGGTTCCAGGACCACCATCACCCCTGGCCCCTGGATACCAAAATCTGTGGATGCTCAAGTCCCATTACATACAATGCAATAGTAAAATGGTGCCTCTTATATAAAATGGTGAACAGCAAGGTTTGCTTTTTGGAATAATCCACCCCAAATATATCCAAACTGTGATTGGTTGAATTTGTGGATGCAGAACCCATGGCTATGTAGTTCCTATGCTCTTTTCAATGAGGGAAAGTTCATCTGTTCTGGGTACAGTGTGGTTTCACCTGGATAGAGCCTGTACTATATAACTTTTAAATTAACTTTCTGTATTTTATCTTTTCTGTATCCTATTACACTCCAATCCCACCCACACAACTATGTAACTGCTAATATATCTGTGGCTTTAATATTATACCCCATCAGTGCAACTGAGGAAGTAGATTGAGATCCATTAAAGTGTATGTGTGTGCGCGCGTGCGCGAACATGTGTGCACTCATGTTGAAATAAACCAGCTAGTCTTAAAGGTGCTGCCAGATGCTTTCTCCCACTCATTCCCTTTAAGATTGAAACTGAAGACTGGGAAAACATAAGGTGGATAGGCCATGTGTGAAGAACTCACATTAGTCCTAGACTTCTTTAAAGACCTATGATGTAGATGTGGGAATTGCTTGTATGACTTCCTCATCCCTGGACAACCAGCCCTATATTTAGGCAAAGTGAAGTGGCTGCCTTGACCAGCAGATCTGGGATGAGTAATGAGAGAGCAGGAAATGGTTAGTTATTAAAATGTATTATCACCATATTTTTATTTCCAGGAAGAAGGAGAAGACACTCATGATTTTCAGCCTTAGGTGCCAAATAATTTCACTGACCTAGGGTGCCATGAACCTTGATTTTGGAAATGGGGGCACATCTTTTGCTGTGCCTCAGAAACCAGCATGTCTTGGGTCAGCCTTGGATGTTTACTATGGGGAAATCAATAAATCTACCAGCCCCTTCATTTATGAACAACCAACAAAAGAACAAAGAGGAATGGCTTGTGTTTTTGTTTTTTTTTAAAGAAACATTGGGACAATTTCCTTTTTAGAGATGAAGATGAAGGTATTGTATTATTCTCCAGTTAATTTCACTGGACACAGTTCCATTTTTCCATTTGCAGAGAAATAATTCTCAATGTACTTTTTTTTAAAAAAAAATGTAAGCATTACTGAAATAAATCATGCCCTACAAGTATATAGTGCTGTTTTTCTTTTGTTTACACATACTACAAATACTTGTTGGAGGCAGAAACATGTGAATAAATTTGAGGATTGGAGAATACATTGGATTTCATCTTAATGTTTTAATTCTGGTTAGAGAAAAATTATTTCAGATTTCAGGAAAAAATGTTTCAGATAAGGTAAGAGCAGCAAAAGTCAAGTACAGTACAGTATTAACTATTGCTCTCCTTCTATTTATACCCTTAGATTACAATGTGCGAAACCCATAGCCTGTTGAATTAAGGAGAAATACTGTATAAACAAAATTTTATTAATGCAGCATCCCTCCTCCCACTTGTCAGTCAACTGGATGGAAAAGTGATGTAACGCCGTAGTAGAGCATATGGTCTACATGAATGCAGAAGACCCCAGATTCAAACTTTGACATTTTCTGGAATGGTTATGATAAAAGATAAAAGAGGCAGCTTTTTGTGTTCCTACATCTCCAAGTCCCACTTGGATAACCCTTTCCTACTGTTGCTCCCTTGCATTCATGTAGGTTCATGAACCTCTTTATGAGCACTGAGATTCTTTATGTCATCATTACTAATAGCCATTGAAAGATATATTTCATGAATCTCCCTAGTCCTTCTTCAAGGGTTTTTCCAAAAAGGTTGTGACAAAAGACAGCTTTTTACTGTCATTCTCTTGCATTCATACAGGTTCATGAAACTCCATCTGAACAAGGACATTCCTTATGTCATCATTACCTCTCTCTCTGGCTTTTCTTCGCAAACGAAGATTCAGGAAGGACTCATCCCGCGCTTTCTGCAAGCGCGCTGATGACTATAAAGGCCAATCCGAGATAAACAAGTCCGGTTGCAAAAAGCACAGCAGAAGGTCTCCTTGGGTGATGTTTTTGGATTGTGATTCTTTCTGCATTGTCGTTTCTCTTCAAGACTTGTTCATCGTGAGTTCTCAAATAAGGCTGCAGCATTGTGGATAGTGCGTCTCCATGCCTCCCGATGTGAGGCCAGGGCGGACCACTGTTGGTGATCAATTTGGCCGAGCCTGAGATGTTGTTTCAGGGAGTCTTTGTATCGCTTTTTTGGAGGGCCCCTCTTACGCTGACCCGTGGCGAGTTCACCGTAGAGTAGTATTTTTGGGAGGCGATGGTCCTCCATCCTAGAAACGTGCCCTGCCCAGCGCAGCTGCGTTCTCAATATCATGGCCTCAATGTTGGTGATCCCTGCTTGCTCAAGGACAGCAACATTTGTCACATAGTCAGTCCAGTGTATATTTAGGATTGTGCGTAGACAGCCCTGATGAAAGCGCTCGAGGAGTCGTAGGTGGTGGAGATAGGTGACCCATGTTTCAGATCCATAAAGGAGGACAGACAGTACGATGGCTCTATACACACTGATTTTTTGTGCTTTGCCTCAGGTGTTTATTTCTCCAGACTCTTTTGTGAAGTCTTCCAAATGCACTATATGCCTTTGCTAATCTGTGATCGATCTCTTTGTCAATCTTGGCATCTGAGGAAATGATGCTTCCCAGGTAGGTGAACTGCTGAACGGACTTGAGCACAGATCTGCCGACAGCAATGTGGGAATGGTGGTGTTCGTGCAGGCTGGTAATAGCCATTGAAAAACATACACCATGAACTTGTCTAGTCCTTCTTCAAAGGCATCTAGGCTTGTGGCCATAAGTAAGCTCTATACGAAGTAGGGTCATCCAACTCCCCCCACCCACTTTTTGGTCTAGCCTGAATCTTGTGTGAGTCAGGTTTTTTTTAATTACTTTGAATTATCATATTAAGAGAGATAAAATAAGATGTTTAGCTACCCGATGGACAAATACACTCAGCAATGGAGCTGTTTCAAGAAAGAGCTCATTGTTGGCATAACTGGTATTATTTCCCAGTCCACTGGTGTGAGTTCATTAATTTATTTTTAAATCAAAGCTTGTTTTCTAACTGCTACGGCACGAATGCATTTGACAGTTTGCCTAATTCATTGAAGGAAATCTTGTGGTCTTCCAAGCACATGTTGCATATACAGAGATGTTTGGGTTCTGAGTGCCTGTCAAGACTATATTTCATAATGAATTATACATGGATGACTTCCCAAATTGCTGGTAAATTTAATGCTGGGGGAAGGAAACATATCCTGTATTCACAGGTGAAATCTGTTAGGATTTAAACAAAAAACCAAAAACTTCCAGCTACCCTTCAAATTTCACATATAGTTTGCCTGAGGAACAACTTTCCAATTCCCTTCAAAATTTGCTTTAGGCAAAATCCAATGGCAACATAACCTGTTGTGACATTTTACTTGTATTATTATAACTCTTTTGTCTTATTTTGTCTTCTTCCAGTTCTTTTTTATAATTTGCTAAAGAAGTTTTCACCATAATTTGCTCTGAAATAATTTAAGTGGTGAGTCACGGACAGGTTGTACAGACACACACACATGCTTAGAGCTGGCTGACTCTATGCATGAGGAAGTATTTTCCCAGAAGACAGAAAACTGAGCCCAGTTGACTTCTAGAAGACACATGATTTCTACAATAATCCCAAGATTTCTTCTGCTGCTTCTTTCCCCCACCTTAATGTGAGAGAAATCAAGTGTACCACATAACAGTTATAGTATTCATATTTGTTACATGGGTGAAATAATTCAAAATACTAATCTCATGAGTGGCAGACTAGCACAGACCAAGGCATGTTGCACCTAGTATGGGTGGCATATTGCCTCCTGATACTGGTGTCCCTACCCCCAAATTCAAGCCTGATTCCATTGTGTGAATGGCCTTTGGAGCTTCCAGAATCTTTGGAGATTATCTGACATGGGGGAATGCACCAAAATAAATAAATAAATAAATAAATAAATAAATCATGTTCCCAACCACATCAGAAGATTGCTAAAAGAACAGAAAGGAAGACTACCAGAGGCCACATCCTTCTGCTGTTCCGGTGGCATAGCACTGTGGTGGATGAGGCTTCCCTTTTCCACTGATGAGGAGAAGCAGCAAATTAAAAGGGATGCCTTACTGATGACTGTGCTACGTCCCTAGACCACTGGAGGATGACATCGACTGGTAAGGTCACCCCTTCCTCTTCCTTTCCTGTTCTTATAGCAATCTTCTGACACAGTTTTTGCCACGTCTGATAATCTCCAATGTTCCCCCATGGCTAAAGATCTCATGAGATTAAGGGAAGTGTGACATCCACATACAAAAATTCCTGGGTTCAGTCCCTGGCATACATGCTTAAAAGGATCTATGTTGCAGTGCTCAGAAAGGCCTTTGCCTGGGATGTAAGAGAGCTGTGTGGCTATTGGAACAGGACTATACAAATGGATCAATGGTGTGACTCAGAACAATGCAGATACAGAGCATTGAAGGAAGATGAATGATAACATTTTCCAGGAAAATGCCACATCAAATGAGTATTTTGTATGCATGCCAAGATCTTTGACAAAATGATCTGTTTGAAAATGCTAATGTTGAGTGCTATGGAAATGTATATTTTCTGCCAATGAGGTGTGTGCCTTCATGACAGGCAACTCAAGTAGCAGGAAAGGTGAGCACAGGTGTGGCTTTCAAGGAGTGGTTGGAAGCATAGGATTCTTTGCTAAATGATTTTATGAATGTTCACCATGGTTCTGAGACCCAAACTCTCCACATTGGCCATCTCCATTTTAAAAAATGAAAAAGAAAATGGGGAAAGGAGTGGGGAAAGTATCGAATAGCATGGCTCGTAAGTATAGCAGTGGAGGAATCAAACATTCCTAGCCCATTCAAACCTGGGGCCCATCTACACAAGGGGGAAAAAATCCCAAATACCTTGTAGTAGTGGCATCTTGCAAGAGCAGCGACATGTCCAAATGGTTTTATTGGCCACAGAAGCCCCCATAAGCCTCACATTCCTGATGGCAGCTGTGAGTTATTTACTCACATTAGTTCATCACTGCCCCCAGGTTTTTGTTTGTTTGTTTGTTTGTTCTTTGGTCATTCCAAGGAGCACTGGTGTGATAGAGTGATTCACCAAAGTGAAACAGAAAATATTGATCCATTTTATCAGCTTAGTGAGCAATCGTTAAGGCGAAAATCCAACATGGTATCAGCAGGTGCTTGCCCTCCTTGCAAGCCCTGCCCCCACTCTCACCCAGCCAATCAGCTTTGTGCTTCCCTTCAAAAATGTTATTGTTTGATAGTCCAAATGAGCAAAAAATGTGCACCCGCCTCGCAGTTTGTGAAAAAGTATGTGGAAATCTGTGAAGGCTTTTACCCTGTTGTTTTTGCCATTTTGTCCCTCCCTCCTTCTGAATAGTGTGGATTGGCACTGGATCTCATTTAGACAGGTAGGATTCCCAGCAAATTCCACGAGGGGCATTTTCATTGGTTAGACGGGCCCCAGTTAATAGTGAATCAAACACTTGCAAATTACTTTTCAACTTCAGTCTTATCATGTAGTTTTAAAATACAGTTCAAAATAGAAAGAGAATGTCAGTGAGAAGGTTGCTTTCCTTTAGTTGAGGAGTAAGGAGTGCAAAATACTTAATCATTTCCCCCTGATTAATTGTGTTGCCCTGGATTTTCTTCCCATCACTCATCAATCATGCTCATCTATCTCATGCATGCCCGTGACAACTAATATTCATTTCTTGAAAGTCTTGGATTGATTTTGGTGTGTTTAAGCTATAGTTGAATGCACATTGATTCAGGAGTAGGAAGCCATTTTAAAGGAAACAGGACATGGATGGGGAAAGTGCCCCCCCCCATCTGCAGGACCCCAAGCCCCCAGAAAAGGATTTTTTTTTTAAAAAAAAGGGCAAAAAAATTACTTGCAAAATGGCCAAAAATGCCACCTCCCTCACCTATGACACCCTTCTCAAATGTAAAATATCACCAAAAGATTGGGCAAAGATATTAGCAAGCTCAAACTGGAAAGTACTTCCAGTCAGATGTGGGTCATTTTGGGGCTGATTTTTGGCTGAAAATGTGACCCTGCAATTTGTTGAAGGGGTGAAAACTTTCCCCTGCTACACAGACACACACCAGTAATTCCCTGGAATACAGTTTGAAAATGAGTAGCCTAGCCAAATGTCCAAAAGCTAACCAACTGACAACATGACATCTAGCACATATCTTTTACACCAGTTCAGGCTATATGCTGGTTGTTTTACATTCTTTCCTTGTTGGGAGCTATATCCTGGCAGTTTGGTGTGAAACATACACATTCCACACTTCATTCCTCACTCATCCCAACTACAGTATATGCCAGAAAATAGTTCAATCAACTGTCACAGAAATTATCAGCCTAATGGCCAGGTTTACAATATTCTTTCATTTTTGATTGGCATGGTGGGTGTCTTCCATCTTAAAGAAGGTAAAAAGCTAACAGTATTCTGCATCTAGGAATCCCTGTGTATCAACATGACAGACATTTTATATTATTTTACTGAAAGAAAAGGGAGATACACGGTGAAGGAACTGTTTTGAATTTCTTTTTATTCTGACAATGTTTTTTTTTTCTTTAGTGTTATGCTAAAATTCTGCTTATCATTTAACTTGCTATCACGGCAAAGTGGTTTGCTGCATCAGTTGATCTGCTGCAGTGAATATTAGAGATGAAAAGAACTAAATTTTCACTCTGAAGACTTTTGGGAAAGGGTAGTGGCTCCATTCTGCTCTATCTACACTGTGGTGTGGACTGTGGAATCTGGAATAAGAGCTGTAGTATGGTGAGGCTTCCTTAACTCTGGCGGGGAGTTTCCAGTGTGCTGGATACCATTTTACATAATTGACTTGTGAGCATACAAGATGGAAACTTGTGCTCGCTCTCTCTGCGCTTATTCTGGAGGACAGTATTCACATGCAAATCGCATGAACAATTTAATGCAAACTACTGTTGCAAGTGATTTGTTCCACAAATTTTTTTAAAAAACTAGAAACCTAAGATGGGTAGTTTGTATCTTTTTGATCAAAAAGCTTGTTCTCGTTATCTGTGTGTATTTTGTTTCATAATGGGCAAATGAGTTTGACCAGGATCCGGCATTGTTATTGCAACTATGATGACAGTGCTCCATCTTTGTAGTTCTGATTGACCATGTTCCTGCAAACCACCCTTCACAGCCAGGCAGCATTCTGACCACTGGAGATTGCTACACTAGGAAATGACATCCACACCATCCTCCTGGTCATGTGTTACGCTGAGAACAGGCAGATGGGGAAATGCCTCAGGGTCCTGCCACACACTACTTGTCCCACAGCATCATCAATGAGAGCGTGCTGCAGACTTAATTTCCCAGCACCCTAATCTCCAGCACTTCACAACTGTGTTGGATGGGCCACTGTCAGGCTGCAAAGTTAGGGTTTGGGGGTCATGTCCAGTTATTTGTGACAGCAAATGTGAATCCCCAGCAATTATGATATCATAAGTCCATCTAATGATATAACCACGGAACAGGATGCCAGATATTTATTTCATTTACAGTCTTCTTGCACATACAGTAGTCCCTCCTCATATATGTTTTTGCTTTCTGTGGTTTCAGTAACCCACGGTCAACTGTGGTCCAAAAATATTAAATGGAAAATTCAAGAAATAAACAATTCATAAGTTTTAAATTGTGGACCATTCTGAGTAGTGTGATGAAATCTCACTCCATCCCACTCTACCCCATCCCAGGATGTGAAGCATCCTTTTGTCCAGTGTACCGACACTGTATACACTACCCACCTGCTAGTCACTTAGTAGCCATGTCAGTTAACAACCAGCTGTCACACTATCACAGTGTTTGTATTTATTATTAGTTATTGTTGCTAATCTCTTACTGTGCCCAGTTTATAAATTAAACTTTACCATAGGCACATAAGTATAAGAACAGCCATAGTATATATAATGTTCAGTACTATCCACAGTTTCAGGCACCCACTGAGGGTCTTGGAACATATCCCCCACAGATAAGAGGGAACTACTGTACTGCAAAGATCTTGAGGGAGGGGAACACTGATTGTTTCAGTCTTGTTCAGAAGACAAAACTAAAACCAAACTGCACACTGGCTTTTTTAATTTTTTTAAAAATGGCAGGGTGTCTTGCCAAGTTGACACAACTTGTTTTTCTGAAAACAAGAAATTATGGTGAATATTCTTTACATCCCTAAGGTAAAACACAGCTTATAGTTTCCCTCTACTGCTCTTCCTTCCTGAGCTTCTTCCAGCACAGAACCTAGTGCTATGGTACTACAGGACAGGCTCATACATGAATGATTATTACTCGATGACTGCAGTGTCAAGTGGTGGACTTGCATGCATGCTAATGTGCTATCACAGAATGATCACCATGGACAGTACTTTCATACCACCTCACAGCTATGAGGCTTTTAAATGGCACAAATTACTCAGTGAACCTCTGATACATGTATAGTCTGCTGCATAACTAAGGCTGCAGTTCTAAACCCTGTTGTTTTGTAATATTCCTATTGGACACAATGGGTCTTGCTTTTGGACAGACAATTTAGGTCCACATGGCCAGCATAGCTGTGCCATGGGGGGGGGGATCTTTTGATGTGGACTGGGAACAGAGACAGATGTTCTGGCTGAGGCGCATGCATCTCAGCATGGAGAGTTGGGGTGGAGCTGGAGCCTATTTAGGGCATCGCCGCCCTGGCTCTCCCTCTTTCTTTGTCACTCAACCTACCCACCAACCACTGAATAAATGTGATATAATTGGTTGCTTTGGAGCCAGGTAGAAATTTTTATCCTTTTACCTGGGGTCTTTGTGACTATCCCACACTGTGGATGTGGACTTGACAACTGGCTTTAGGTGGTGTCTTAAATAGGCTTGACAGGGAAAGGGTAGACTGGTGAGCACCTTGGCACATCCCACTTTTGGGGGTGAAAGGGGGATCTGGAACTTCCCCTGTAGGTCCCGTGAGCTGGGGGTGGGGAAAGGGACCTCCTTTGGGGCTGGCCTGAGGGATAAACCCTCTCCTTAAGTCCTGTGATTTGGGGCAGGGACTTTTGGGTTGGCTTTCCAGATGTGGACTGACTGGGGAGCAAACCCAGCTTATGGGTTGTCTCTAGTGTTCAGATATTTTTCCCCAAGGGAAATTAGGAAAGTGGTCAGGGAGAAGACCTCCTGCCCTAGCAGTTCCCACACTAGCTTGCTCCCCTGTTGCAGATCTCTTCAGAAATGCTTAAATAGGTTAAATTTAATAAAGTGGCCCTATTTTAACCCAATAGATTGTCCATCTCATTGTTTCCTGGGTCTATCAGCAAATATATGATTGGGCTGAAAAACACTAGCACATGGTCTCCATAAAAGTATGAACTGACCCTGTGAAATATCATGCCTTATACATCATGGAGGGTCTGTAGATGTATGGTTGTTACTTTTCTTTGGAACCTTTTAACCATCATCAGCTCCCCGACTTATTTTCCCAACTCTGAATAACTCCGGTTTGTCTTGAAAAACCTACGGTTTACTGCACTGTTTTGCCAGTGATAAAATTGTTTTATTTCCTGCTCCCAAATAACAGTTTATTTCATATTTGAATATTAGAATACAATGCAATACAGATGATTATTTAAAGGAAAACTTTAGCAAAAAAAAAAAGTACACAGCTTTCAGACATGTGATTGAAATACAGTAAGAAATAATTTAAAAAGCAACATAAAATACAAACATACAATGAAGGGGAAAATATAACAGTTGAATCCTCTTGAGTTTTCATTCACATAAAACAGAGAGCAGAACAAGAAAAGAAATAATCATGAAAGTGTGGGAGAAACTAAGGCAGATGGGGGAAAGTATGAAATGCAAAAAAGAAGAGATAATAATCTAGATTGCATTTTTATGTACCAAAAATACTCAGTTCCCAAAGCAATTTAACTAACATATACTGAAGGTATGCAAAGGTTCCAGTTGTATCAATTTTATCTTGGAGGAGATCCATGCTTAACTGTAACAGGGCCTGACCACACATGCTTAACAATGGCAATGATTACCCATAGGCCTTTTCATTACTTTTCTTTCCAAAGAAATTGACATTTTTAGGGTTGGCTCTCACAACCAAGCTACATGATCAGCCATCCCATGTAATATCTCTCTAGTGTCTCTGCACAATTTTAGACTCCATGGAAAACAGCATTACTAATTTAGCACATTCAGTAAGGACCATTTCACATCTTATCAAATTAGCAAGTATATGCTTCTGTACTATATAAACTTTGTATCAATTTTATTCTTTTCCATTACCAAATAATCAAGAGTGGTGTATGTGTGTTGACTTTTTTGTATTTGTTGCTGAAAAATTGCATTTTTAAAAAAAGTCATCTTGATGGCAGTTATGATATTTTATTTCTTACATTTTACTGGGAAACCCAAGACTGAAGAATTGTTAATATCTGTTTTGAAACGTGAGACCTACACACACCTTGCGTACAGCCAGGAGCTCAAATGTGAGAATGTTTCCCTATATTTAAAAAAGAAATAAAAAAGAAATGTATGTACCGGTATATAAAAAACTAGTGTGCTTGGGAAAAAGTTGCAGCCTAGCCTTCACCTTGACATGCTAGTTTTCAACGTACAAGTCATTGCATAGGAGGGAACATTTCCAAATTTTGGCCCATCTAAAGTGGTACTGTCCAATAATTAATATATTACATGAGTCTGTTAATTGTTAAGCTTTTGAAAGAAAGCTTAATTTTTTTTAAAAAAAAAATCCAAATGTTTTGAGGTAGGTTATACCACCATTCCCCTATGGTATAATTCACATTGATGTTCTGTAGGGGATGACAAGGCACAAGATATGTAAAGCTGGTGGCCTCATGGGATGGATGGTTTTCATTCTCTGACAGTGCCAGAAGGGCACGCAGCAATATTGTAGGAAAATATCACATCTACCCACTGAATGTTCTCCAAACTGGAGCCTCGTGTGATTATTTCAAAAAGATATTGGTTGGCAGGAAGATAAGTGAAGGCACTGACAATGACAAAATGCCACTATTTCAGTTTCTGCAGCACTATCTCATGACTGGCCCTTTCAAGGAAGGAATCTAAGATGAAAAGGTCATCCTCAAGGAGTGTGTATTTTTTTAAAACATGGTTTGATAAGAAACAGTTAGGCAAACATGACTCACTTTCTGATGTTAAAGAGCAACAAGGCTGTCATTTTGGGATGATTGTAACAGACAGCTGTTTTCATTGCGGAGGGAGAAGGAAAGATTCTTAGCCAAGTGGCACAAATACCATCTTTGAAGATGTCCTTGCTAAGTGGTAAAGGAACTGGAACCGCACTCCTCCTTTGCATTCAGCCTTCCTAGTATTGTTACATCACAATACCTGTTCTATTGTCACACTACTCTATGAAAAATAAGGCTACGAGATATATTTGCAGACTGAAGGCACAAAAGGTCAGCTTGTAGCCTCACAGAACATTTGCAATAAAAAGAAGTGTTTGTATCTGTGAACAAAATCTTTAACAGATATGTTAACAGGATGAAGGGTCAACAGCAACAAAAGAAATACTGTGTAATTTCAGGAGAAAATCCATTGTAAAAAGGACCATTGTTGTGAACTCTTTTCCCAGCAATTCTGAAAAATGTTCAGAGTGTCAGCCCATCTTCCATGGAGAACTCTCAGTGATAGCGTCTAACTTCTGGGTTCCTTATTAACTGCTACAAAATGAGGCAGATGTAAATTAGGATAGATACAGAAGGTTCAGTGCATTTTTTTGACTACCATGATTTTCAGATTTAAAATTGAGAAACAACCACCTGATGTTAGAGAGCTACAACATATCTTCATGAAACTGAGGAAAGTACAATCTATATTCTCAGTGGGGAGCAATGTTGTACAGGTAGCCAATGCAGTGAGTTGCATTCATGTAATGGTGTGCTCTGTACTAAAGCTCAACAGGCAAATCAAACTATTGCACAAATATTTCTCTCTAGTCCGCAGCCATCAAGATTACTGTCTCTTCCTAGAAACCCCCTGATGTGATCCTTACATTTTTGTTCCCTTCACTTACTGAGCTTGATTACAAAGAAATCCCCTAGAAGGAAATCCCCCTAAATCATGGTGAATAAAATCTTCTACATTGGTAGCTGGAATCCTTTATCACCATCTACATTACATAACTATACTTATGTTTAACTATGTAGCAGAGGTGCTAAGAAACCTTGTTAATGAATTGCAAAGATGTGTGTCAGAACACCAGCAGGAACCCTTGATGAGCATTGGTTCCTGATTGTGCATGGGTCCCATTGGGCAATGGTCACTTTGCCACCTTTGTTGCATAGTAACATAACAACATTCCTCTACTGAATACAGATGTTATGAAACTGTCCAATTCTAATTACAGTGGGCCCTTGATATTCACTGGGTTTTGATTCCAGGACCGCCATGGATACCAAAATCCATGCATACACAGGTCCCCTTATATACAAAGGTGTAGTAAAATGGTGTCCCTTATATAAAATGGCAAAATCAAGGTTTGCTTTTTGGATTTTTTTGGGTGGTGAATATTTTCAAGCCATGGCTGGTTGAAACTGTGGATGCAGAATCTGTGGATACAGAGGGCTGAGTGTATCATATACGTAAGTCCACTTATGAAGACCTTAACTCCCATAAAGGATTCTGGCCGGTTGCTCTAAAATCTTGGTGTAAGATATTTGTGAAGTTGGCAGGACATCACTGATTAGAATTCTGCACTAGTAGAGTGGTCAGTGTGCATGGCTTGAAGGGCAAAGCAATTCTTAGGAGTGGTTTGTTAGAATTGTTAAAGATTGTTTAACAATTGGCTTATAGGCCCTGACTCTAATAGATGGTTATGTTAGCAAAGCTGGAGTTTCCAAAGCATTCAGGGAACTAGGAGCATTCAGGATGCCACTGGAATTTCAAGTGTGAATCAGGCAGAGAAAGAAATATGAATAGAATCACTGCAAGGAAGAATATTAAAAAATGACAGAATAGGTCCTTTCCCCAAATGAAAGGAAACAGTAATACACTACCTAGTTAGAATACTTTGAGATAAAATACAAGTGACTTCTATTACTAGTTGGTTGTTGGGTTTGTTTGTTTGGTTTGTTTTGACTATCCTATAGAACACTCTATCAGAAAAGTTTAGACAAATAATAATCACTACACTGTCTCAAGCAGAGCTGGGTGTGCTGAAGCCCAGGGACATCCAAGCCAACTCTCTACTGAACTGAAAGATGGGAAAAACACACACACACCTTGCCTCAGAGTGTAAAGTGATCTAATGGCATTCCTGGAAGTGATGCTGGGCTAGGAGACTATGGAGAACATCATGCGGCTATGAGCAGATGCAAGGCTTTTAAAAAAGTTTAAGCAGCTAGGAAAATTTCTAGGGGCTTGTCTACATGGGCTAAATATCCCATCTTGCCCCCATTTCAGAGTCCTGCAATCCATATGATACAGGGCTTTTACCCTATTCTGCCACAACCCCAGGGCAGATATGGGGCTGAGACAGGGGGAGGCATGGTAGGTCATAATAAAGCATTGTAGGAAAATACCCAGTTTACTCCATTACCACTGGCAAAAACCGAATTGGGCCCTGCGTGTCCCTAGGAGCCTGTCCAGCACGCCGGCCCTCACTACCATCACCATCTCCCTGGCTCTCCTGGAAGACAGGATGGAGTCCCTCATCATGTGAGCAAGGCTGGTCACATGCAGTGGATCTTCAGTTACATGTTGTGGCCCCCCTTCCTGCCTTCCAAGTCAGCAAAATAATAATAATAATAATGGTGGCAGCAGCTGAAGAGATGGGGCAGTGTGCCTGATTGTACTCCGGCATGTTCCTTACAGGTAACTAGGAAATAACGGGCCAGCACTGCAGCCAGGATATGCCGGTAAGGTGCCAGCGTATCCTGGCTCATGTAGATGAGCCCTAGGTCACCACATAAAGTAAGACAAGTGGCAACCCCTCTGAAAATTTCCCCCAAAAAGAAGGAAGAAGAAGAGGAGGAGGATAGGGAGGGTGGTGGTGGCAGAGGTGCCAGCAACAGCTTGACTGGATTTTTTTTCCAGGTCTGGATGGATTATAAGAATCTTATGTAGGTTAGGCTTTCTGATTATCCTACATCACACTATTTTTCACAGCAGCATCCTTTGTTGTAAAGAAAAGAATCAGGACCTGTATACCTTGCAGCATGCAGAACACATTCATCTGTTGTTTTTTAATTGTGTAGACACTATATGTGCCCACTGTGTGTGAGTGCCAAGTTGGCTAATTTGCAATGTTTATTTCTCCACAGAGAACTCATTGTTTTAGAAATGGCCATGAAAACTACAGAATGAAAATCACACACACAAAATTGTCAAGCCTATTAATTGGCACTGTCAACCAATTAAAGAATTAATCATCTGCATTTTAAGCAATTAACTGATTAAACTTAAATAAATGTGCATATCACAAAAAGCCCATCATAAGTCATCCTTCTTAAAAAGAAAGTGAAGGAATTGAGAATGGGAGATAACACGTTTTTTAATAAGGACAATGTAAAGATCTTTAAAAAGAAAGCCATCCTGACTACATTTTTATTATCTTTACTGAGGTATTTCAGAGCCAATATAGTCTTTAAAAATATACAAGTGTGCTTTTAATTTCCAATGTTGCCCTCATTAATTAAGAGTGCCCCCCCCACTAAGGAAACAGCCTGATCCTAAGCATGTTTACTCAAAAGGATATCCAATTCTCTTCAGTGGGATCACATGTGAGAAAGCATAGGATTGTACTGCAGCCATGTGTAGATGTGGACTAGGGCTGAGGGTGGGACAAATAAGAACTTAACAGTTTCCTTGTACTGATTTTCTGATTAAAATTGCACCCTGCTACTGTTTGCTTTGTAGGAGAGATCAGACCATGTGGGGGACTTTCAATCCTGTAGAAGTTTTGGATTGCCACTCCAGTGATCCCATACCCTTGATCAATCTTGCAGACACTTCTAGGATTTGACATTGGTTGGGTGGAGGGGAGCAAAGATTCATATAGCATCCAATAAGTTTTTAAATGCTGAGCAAACAGCTGTTTCAAGGGGAGATAACAGTAAATAAAATGCCACGAGAGAAATGTGTTTACCCCATGGTTACAACCCCTGAGCCAATTCCACCCAACTCCAAGTGGCTACTAATAATTTTTTAAAAGTAATGAGAGATCTTGAAATGGGACTGAAGCATTGCCTCACATCCCATCCAATACCCCCCTCCCCCCACACATCCTTTCTGTTCATATCCTCAGTGGCAATGCTTCCAAAGGAACACTTCCAGGACTGAGCTGTTAAGCTTTCACTCCAGTCCACTTCAGGTTTAGTTGACTAATCTGCCGACTGAGTGAACTAAAGGTTTCAGTCCTCATATTAACATATATCTGTGCATAGACAGAGCCTTCCACACATCATTTCCTTGCAAATGAAGAATGAGCATATGATGCAAACGGCTGCATGAGCAAACTGGTCAAAGCTATTTTCCTGACAAATAAAGCTTCCTTTCAGGAGGAAAAAAAAAACATTTTGGAAATACATACAAACTGACTCCCTATTTCTTCAATTCAAAGCAAGATACTGGATACTTGGAAGACAATTTGAATGGACAAGTAGGGAACACAGACAAATGGAAGGTTGATGAATAACTCCCTCCCTCCTCTCTCATTCTCTGCCGAGTTTCTATATGGTTATTGTTGTTATGTGACTTCATGTCAACTCCAACCTATTGCAGGGGATTCTTGGCAAGATTTATTCAGAGGAGGGTTCCATTGCCTTCTTCTAAGGCTGAGAGAATGTGCCTTGCCCATGAACATCCAGTGGGTTTCCATGGCTCAGGAGGGATTCAAACTCTGCTCTCCCAGATCCTAGTTTAACAATGAAACCACTATGCCATCCTTGCTCTTACTGTATATGTGGGAGGCATGTCAATTACTGCAATACCCTGGCAACTAGAGAAATAAAAAGTGATGGATTTATGTTTTTTCCCTGCTGGGTGTGGCTGTTGCTTTAACTGTCTGGAACAAAACATCTGTTCAAGATAAAAGCAAGTTCAAGTGCCCTGATGTCTCAAAGCCTCTCTGAGAGGTAAGGCTGTTAAAGATTTTAATTGATGCAAACAGATGCTGTCTTTTTTTGCAAGTTATCACTATGACAAGCTGATTATTATTGCTTTGAAATATGTGCAAGAAAAACCTTTGATAACAGGCAATTTCATATTCTATCTAAGAGATGCTTTAACTAAAAGTCACACATTTAGGACTTTTCAAATGGGGAAAAAAACCCCGCTGAGGTTGGGAGGAGGATGGCGCTGTCTCTCTTACAGCGCTCCATTTCAGATGATGCTATCCTCCTCCTGATCTTCCCCTGTGCTTCCTCCATGCTGCAGGTGTGAGAAATGTGCTGCTTTTATTAATGGAGAACCCCCATCAATAAAAAGTGGTGTGTTTCTCACTCCCCCAACACAGAGGAAGCATGAGCGAAAGTCGGGAGGAGGACGGAGTCATCTGAAACCAAGCACTGTAAGCGAGACAGTGCCGTCCTCCTCCCGACCTCAGCAAGTTTTTTTTCCCCATTTGAAAAATTCCTTAATGCTGAAGAGTATTATTTTTAGGAAGAGAGAGGGTGTTGGGGGTGGGGGAGGATCAACCACTCATGAGCCTTAATGACTTATTGTTTTGTTAATGAATAGAATAAGGATTTGGTCATCTGTCCACACAAAGGAAAAGAGCATTACCTATTCCTGTAGGAGCCCTTGAATATTTATGTACTGTTAACATCCATCCCTCCTTTTTTTTGTAAAGGATTAGTACCTTCCTCAAAGAAGACTGAGGCCAAATCCACACTACACAAATAATCAACAAACTGGATTATTTGCCATGACTCCTCCTCACTAAATCTTGGGATTTTTAGTTTTAAAAAATCTTTAGCCTTCTCTGCCAAAGAGTCCTGTTGCCTCACCAAATTTCAAATCCCAGAATTCCATAGGAAGAAGCCAAGGCAAATAATCCAGTTTCAAACTGGATTATTTGCACAGTGTGGATTTGCCCAAGCTACATATAAGCACATAGGTTTGTTGGTCCATTATTCTAAACCTCCAACTGCAAGTAACTGTCATCATGGAATGTAACAGTCTCTCCATGCTGTGTATAAGTGAAGTGGAAGGGCCCAATTTACTTCCCATGTTAGGAATAAATCTTTTAAGTGGCTCTCTTTAAGCTAGGAGTCAGCAACCCTGTGGCCTTTCAGGTGTTTTTGGGCTGCATCTCCTATAGCGATGTTATTATTCAATGAGATTATCACACTACACTGTTATAGCACTATTATTTCACTTTAACTCCTATGTTCCCTCCTGTGGAATCCTGGGAATTGCAGTTCAGAAAGGGGTCTTTAGCATTCTCAGCCAGAGAGCTCTTAGGGCTCACTAAACTACAAACTCCAGAATTCCACAGGAGGCAGCCATAGCAGTTAAAGTGGAATAATAGCACTATAACAGTGTAGAAACTAATAAAGTTTCCTCTCAAAGGTAGCAATGATCAAATTCAGCTATTTTCTTCCCATTGCAAGAAAGTCTTCACAGACCACACAATTTTTGAAGGCTATTCACAATTTGAGATTTATGCTGCACAAAAGACACACATGGTTGGTTTCTGCAGAAAATAGTACTTTCTGCATAGAAAATGACATTTTCTATGTGGAATATAATATTTCAATATAGAAATATTAATACCTTCACAGAAAATGCTGTTTTCAGTTCAGAAAATACTATAATTGGGGATTTATTCTGTGTAAAGCTCACACATATGGTTGATTTCTGTAGAATACAGTATTGTCTGAACAGAAAACAGCATTATCTGAGTTCTGCGCTGAAATATTATTTTCAATGCAGAAACATTGTAGAAAACAACCATGTGCAAATTTTGCATAAAATAAGGAGATTATCACAGGGGTCCCTAAAACTGTGCCTGTCCCGCTACCCCCCACTCCGACCCACTCCTGACCCACTCCTGTCCCTGTAACATTAAAAAAAAAACTTTTCAAACACTTACCTTAAAGCGGGAGAGAAACGGCTCCCCCTCCCCTTGGTTTCCCTGCAGTAAATGCAGCTGTTGTAAAGCTTCTTTTATGACAGTGAAGCCAAATCCTGCACGTTCTCGCGAGAGAATGATCACGTGGGAAATTTAAAAATAAAACCCCAACCAAATGTCAAAACAAAACAAAACTGAAGCCCCCAAACAGAAAAAAACCCACAACCAATAACCCGGTGGGGGGGAAGGGTGTCACTTACCTGGATCTCCCGCTCAAACCCGGAAGTCTTCGGCAGGGACCTCCCACTGCCGTCACTTCCAATGTCATCTCGCAAGCAGAACAGGGCATCTGTTCACTTGCCTGTCGTTCCGTTATCATAATGGAACAGGCTTCTTATTGACGGCTTTTCCCCATGAATAAGAGGAAGCATGGGGGGGGGGAACAGGGGCAGAATGGGAGCATCACAGAAGAGGGACGACATCATCTGAAAAAGGGTGCCTGATAGAGATCTCCTGTCGTCTCTGTCCTGGGATGTTTTGCCCGTGTGATAACCTCTGAAGTCATAACTTGTGAAGATTTTCAACAGTCCACGAACCTTCCTGTCAGGGTTTCTCAACACTCAAAAAGCCTTTTTTTAAAAAAAAAAATCTTTCAAATCTTTTCTAATATTCTTTCCATCCCTAATCTCCTCTCAACACTAGCCATCATAGCCAATAGTGATGAATGGAAGCTGCAATCCAATAACATGCTACCCTTGCTTTAAACAGCACACATTTAGCCCTAAAGACTGAGGGTGTTAAATGCATGCAGAATATCCACTTAGGGGAACACAGCTGACCAGCCAGGTGTGGTAGCCCACCAACCTCATGTTCTTATTGCTTACCTGGAACTTTAAAAATTGCCCATTAAGCTTTTGGCAGGACAGAATTTATGGCTACATATGGCAGGACCCTTCAAAGGTTGCTGGACTGCAATTCCAGTCATCCCTTGCAATTGGGTATGCTGGCTAGGGAAGAGGCTACATCCAACAACATCTGGAGGGCCATAAGTTGCCCTTTTCTGATGTATGGACAGTTTTCAATTTGGTGGATTTCCACTTTGTATGTACTTGAATTCAAGCATGCAAAAAATATTAAAGGGAAGGAGAACACTTGTATCTATCTGACCCACATAGGGTAGAACTCAACATTCATGTCACCAGAGGAAAACATGAATACTTCAGCTGCAGTTACCCAAGACTGGATGAAGCATAAGGTAAATAGCCTTAAAATATCTTTTTCTGGGAGTAGAGAGGAGAACAGTTATCTGTATTGCTAGTTGGGCACTATAACACAAGCCCAGAAATGGAAAAAATAGTCCAGATTTAGGGGGTAGTGACAAGATATGATGTTTTGAAGAGCTCTGCACATGTGGATGTGTGACATTGGCACCAACTTGGCAGGTCCCCAGTTGGCCAGCAGACAAATGTAAACTAGGCATGGGTTTGATTTTTTTGAAGGAATTAGGAATGCTGATTATGTGAATTTAAGGCAGCTCTAAACATCCTTGTCTATCATTCTTAACAGAGGGGCCAAAGGCATGGTCCCTGGGCTACTCTCTTACCCCTAAAGATGGTCTCTCCATGGCAAAGTTGAGGCACAATGGTGGGGCAATGTGGGGATATTTGCAGTGCTGCTGCTGCCCAGGCTGTATCTGCTCTATAAATAAATACAGGACTTTAGTTGCCAGAGCTGTCATTTTGGTACCTCCCATAAAGCATAAACATTAGGGATTGTTTAAAAAATATATATCTATCTGTATATATAAGATATAACTTTTTTAAAAAGCTGCATTTAAATGCAATTATCTCCATTCATAGTCTAATGAGCTGAGTTGTGAGTAAGCACTTAGAAATTCCACAGCTTCAGTTTCCTCTCCTTCCCCCCTCTGACTTTATATTTTCTGCCCCTATTTGTGATAAGAATAAAAGTTATGGACCTCTTTTGGTGTTTCTTGATGACAACGGTTGCTGCTCCACCACAACTCCAGGGCTGCCACCAAACAGGCCAGGAGCAGGCCTACTGCCAAAATGCAGAAGACCCCTGCAAAACTGTGAAGCTTCAAGGACTTTCCATCAGTCTGTGCATTGGTATGGCTGTTCAGGTCGCAGCGTCCCATCCGAGGCCACCATTTCTCTTTAAATACATCCAAGTATCCCGCTTCTTGTAGTTCTAAGATCCTGCAGAAATTATTTAAGGCAGAAAAAGGCATTATTTTTTTCCACTGGGAAAGCTTACAGAGAGGAAATTTGTGACTGGAAGACCATTGGCACATATTGCTTTACAAACAGAAGGTGTATTTCCACTGTAGAAATAATCCAGTTTGATGCCACTTTAACTGGCATGGCTCCATTCTACAGAATCATAGGATTTATAGTTTTCTGAGGCACCAATACTCTTTGGCAGAGAAGGCTAAAGACCTTGTAAAACTACAAATCCCAAGATTCCATCACTTAAGTGCTACATCACTTAAAGTGATGTCAACCTGCATTATTTCTACAGTGTAGATGCACCCAAATGTATACCCGTTGCACACTGAGCTATGAACTCTGAAAAGTTCTGCAAAAATAATATTAATAACATTTAATAACATGAGATTCAAAACGCTGTAAAATAAAATGAAACAGAAATCACTATCCAAGAGGCTTTTCACATACTGGGTTAGAGCCAGAGATCATATTGGCTAAGAAAGAAAAGTATGGCAACAGTGTTCAGGAAACTGGGGCACAAGATTTAACATGGCATGAACATGGATGAGGATATAAAGACTTGCAGATTTTTCCATCTCTGATGACTGAATGCATCCCAATACCCTATGGAGAAAATGGTCAAACCATGCAAGATTTTTCACATTTGGGGCCTTCTTTCGTGGAAAAAAATTGTGGGGAGGAAAAAAAACAAACCCCCAGTATTTTGAATAGAAACAGTGTCATTTCTTCAAACTACACTGTTTTCTGTGGAAAATATAAGGTTTGTTTATATTCATTTTTGCACAACCCTGCCCCCAAAAAACCCTCAAGGGTGTTGTCTAGATGAGAGGATATAATGCTGATTCCTGCACATTAATGCAAAATCACAGCAGCAGTCTTTTTTTCTCCATGGTCCTTTGGCAAAATTACTGTTATGCAAAGCTATCCATTGTTTGAAGTTCATATGCACCATGCCTATGATCAAGATGGTGGCTAGGAGTGAATTGTTCACGTTACTATTCTCCACGTTGTCACTGTTGCAAGGTTTTCTAAACATGTAAACCTATGGTGTACAAGTGCAACCTTCTGCTTTAGAAAGCTGTTTGGTTACCTCAGCACAGCAAAAAAGCATACGATTACTAACGTAAAACTCCAAAATGGTGCTCCCGGACACTACATTACCAGTAATCCCCCCCCCACCGCACACATCTGACTAATCAGTTTTCCACTTCTGTCCTGTGCAGCAATGCAAATTGGTTATCCAAATGAGTGGTAATGTGCTTTTCTGCATTTTTTTTTTAAACATAGGAAAAGCCACAAACCCTTTCCCATGTAGTTTTTGGCACCCCTCCTTCCAAATACAGCAAATCACAGTCGGATCTCATTGGGACTAAAGGTATTCTCCTCAAATTCTATGATTTTTTTTTTTTACCATCTAGATGACCCCAAGGTCACAGATCCTGCACTGGGAGTTGTACATATCTCACAGAGCTAGGTCTCTGTAGCTCTTGATGATACTTCTTCAAACCCTCTTTGTAAGCTATGCAGCCCCCTTCCAACATGGCCATTTCCAGGTTGTCAGAGCAAGGGGATCAGTGGTGATGCACCCAGCTTTTTCCCTTTAGCTGGATTCATTGTGAGGAAGTCAGCTGCAGGGACAGCACCAGGGATCCGTAGAGATTCCTGCTGGGGCTAAAAGAAAACAGTTGGATTACTGCTGCTGATCCCCTTACTCTTTGAAAACCTGGAAATGGCCAGGTTGGGGTGGAGAGGGCTGCACAGATTACAAGGTGGTACTTGGGGAGAGCTTTTGCTTGTTGTATGGTCAGAACAGAATTCCAACCCAAGAAATGACCAAAACAGTGGGCTGTGGTGTTGTAAGGCACCTTAATAACAGGGTGCCAGGCAATATTTTGGTGCCAAGATTTTTGTTTTTCATAGAAGTCCCAAGGTCTGAAAAATCATTGAAAAATGTGCAAAAACTTTGGTAATCTCATCCAACAAGAATATGTGTGTGTGTGTGTGTTTCCCCCCTAAAACAATAAGATTTACATCCCTAAATTTGGAGCATTGCATTTGTTGAAACTCAATTCTTTTGACCCTTTCATAACAGGAGTGGATTTTGTGACAAATGACACAGTATTGTAAATTACAAAGTTCCAAAATTCTCCATGGCTTTGGAAAACAAATCATCAGCATGAGTTCTCAAACACTACCTAACTGTAAGTTTAACCTGTATGGGTGTACAACTACAAATATGATGTAAATCAAGCCCTAAATGTGGGTGCATAACTCCCACTCCTTCCACCTTGAAGAGATGCAAGGAAATCTCTCTGGGTGATCTCGTACAGCAGGTTTTATTGTGGTCTTTTTGTATGGTCCCAGTTGGGGGGTTGCTTTGCAAGAGAAAGGTGACAGAACATTCACTTATAGGATTGGTTTTAAAATGGGGAAGGGTTTGCTTTTGTAGTTGCAATAATAATGAAATGTTTGATGCTGCAGCATTATACTGCAATTGCTGGAATAAACTGGAACTGACTGAGGTATAACATCCTTATGATGAAAACCAAGAGGTTTGGTCTCAATATCGAGCTGTACATGAGTTTGACTCATGAGAAAGAGCAACATGCAACAACCCCTTTAGCTGAACAAGGAGAGTTGTCAGAGGAACATCAGCTCTTGCACCATTACTATTGCCTTTCTTGTCAAGACCTGTACATGGATTTAGGGACAGGCCCTTGGGTTCAGTTTTTCACTGCTTTCCTTCTGACATTTGGTTGGAAGTCCCATTAATGGTTGCATGGAGAAAGTGGTACTGCAATTACTAATGTGTTTGATGCTTCCTCCACAGTGGACCAGCTGGTTGCAGTCATCAACATCATGTATCAGGGCTTCAGACCTTTCCTTTAAAGAATTACCCATCATGGCCATAAATAGCAATTTAAGGATTTTCAGTTTGTTCATTGCACCTGAGTTTGTTTAAGCAAACCAGTTCACATTTTAAATAAACATGTCTATTGTTAATTTTTTAAAATTATTTTTATTCATAACCAGTTTCAATATACAGCAATCATTAATAATAACATAAATTTTAATAAATGTGCTTCAATGGGGTCTTGGTGCAATACTGCATGATAAAGTCCCAGGACTCATCAGTACCTCTGCATGCCCCATTGGCAGCTATGAAATCTACTAAATAATTTATCTCTTACTGATGACCCCTTGCCCTTGAAGGTTTTCACTAATTTGTCGCCATTAGTTTATAATGAGGCATGGCTCTCTCACACAGTTCTGCATCCCTGAGCCAACCGATGTGGGAAAAAGCTGTGTTACCACGAAGGCTGTTTAGCATGCCATGAAAAGTTTTAAGGCTATTGCTTACCTCTGCCCCTTTCCCCCATTCCCATAATTCACCTGAATTACCAAATAGGATGTACCACATCCTGGCCCTGAAGAAGCAGGGAGGGGTGGATGATAGTATATTACTATGCAGCCAATTCACCATTAAACAGCTCATGGGCAAAAATCTAAATATCAGCAAACAGGATCCTTGGTTTAATGGTGGGAAGTAATTGAAGCAAGATCAATTTTCTATTACCTTTGAGAGAAGAGATCCCTGTATGGACTGCCATGCTGGAGTGCTATTCCATATCCTTTGCTACTGATGCTGTTTCCAATGACTGTCACGGAACACTCATCATCTGTCAATGCTGCATATTCCACAACTGCAACATCCCACAAGAATGCATAGTTGCCTTTCTTTGCCTGTGAAAATAGCAGCCAATTTTTTTAATTTATTTTTTTTTAAAGAACCCTGAAAGCATTTCTCCATCTTGGGTATATCCGCCTTAAAATTCTAATCTTTTTTTTTTTTTTTTTTTTTGGCATCGTAATAGTTTTGCAATTCTCTTCAACAAGTCTCAATTTCAGAACAGAGAGATGTTTCTTACTTCAACATAGCAATTATTTAAAACTTCCATAAAGCTTTCACACACATTATGCCAGAGTGTGGAGATTCCAAATTCACTTTTAAATTTCACTGTAAATAAAAGTATTTTATGGCAGTATCAGATATGCAAAATATGAGTATTTAAAAAGAAAATAACTTTTCTCAACATTGCTAACACAAACAACATCTCCTTGAATTTCTCTCCAAGACCTCAGTTGCACAGAGTTCTCCATTTAACTTAGACTACACTTCATGGCAATTCTGCTACCAACCGAGATCCCTGTCAATTTATTTTTGAATGCAGATTAGGTAAATTTTTAAGGTAGAAGGACACTTTGGACAAAAGTCAATGCCAATTCTAGTTTTTAAAACAGAATTGAGAATTGACTGCTACTAGTATGTAAAGGGATCTTGTAGAAACTTAGAGACTAACTGAGAGAAAGAAGTTGTAGCATAAACTTTTGTTGACTTGGCCTACTTCCTCACTCCATGCATCTGAGGAAGTAGACCAAGTCTACAAAAGCTTATGCTACAACATCTTTCTCTCAGTTAATCTCTCAGTTTCTACAAGATCCCTTTGCATACTGATATTACAGACTAACATAGCTATGTCTTTCAATTCTGACTCCTACTACTTAGTCAGCATTGGGATATGCATTTCAGATGTACATAAAAGAAATGCCTTCATGGCCAGACTACCTTTCTTTTCCCAACAACAGCCAGCCAGATGTCTCTGAACATTCACAACCAAGGCACCATGATGATATTTCCTAGATGTTTCTCCCCATAGTTCAACAAGTACACAGCACCTGGACCTGAAGCTTCTCTTTACCTATCATGGCTAATAGCTACTGAATAGAGGGATAAGGCAGGTTGAGAGCTGTGCAAGAGGACACTAGCATAGTATATATAAAGCAGGGGTATCTTTGGGACCCTCACCCTCTCCAGACTCCTCAGACCACTTCCTTTCTGGCAAACCACAAGATGAATTGTTGCTCTTGGGAGCCTTCAGGGGTGGACATTCGCCTTTGAAATAGGTTACAGTCCTTTTACTATTTAACATATTTATTTTTTTTTAAAAAAACTAGCTTTTCAAATCAGAAGAAGACATCTGGTCATGGGAGGGGTGTAGTTTAGCATTTTGTGTAGTTAGGGCTGTCAGTGCACTCCTTGGAGGGTCCTAGGGGCAAACCACATCAACTTCTGTATGTGCTGCACTGTCTTGCTCTGATAAAAAGGGACTTTTTCTAAGCTTTTGCTGATGTTGTTTAGGAACTCCTTTATTCCAAGTCTCAGGAGCTTCCTTGAGCTCTTCCAAGTGCCAACAGCCCAGGAACTACAAAGATCCTTAAAATGCAGATGAGTATCCAATACTGGCACTATGTTCATCCAATGCCTTGTTGTAGCAGTTGTACATTTTTAAAGATTGCAGCAAGAGACATACAATACTGTATTTCATTGCATGGCCAATTCTCTCAGGCTAGTGCTGCTCCTTCTCCCCATCCCATGGATTAAGATGGCCACTGTCCGGCCCACAGAGGAGTGATAGAAACTGCCAGCCAGCTCTTTGACTACTGACTTCTCTCAGCTGTTCCATTCAGCTAGCAGCTAGATGCCTCTGTTGGAGCCAGCAATCCAGCATTAAACTGGGCATATAAACCTTGAGTAAACTTTCATTTCCTCAGACAAGTTGAAATAATGTCATTGATGTTTCTTTCTAGTCCACAAGAATAAAAGAGTTTCTGAGCAATTTTCTAGCACTATTTGTATTTTGGGACTTCATTTGGTAACATTTCTTTTTGGAAAAAATATACATGGTTTTTCTGTGCAGAATTTGTTGTTTGGGACATGAATCTTTTTTCTTTGAGCAAAACATAGTATTTTTGCACAGGAAAGATTGCCAAATTAAAAAAAAAATTGTGCAAAACTCACATTTTACATATTTCCCAAACTAAATGTTATGTCATGAAAAAACTGAGTACATTTCTCTGGCAACAGATTTTCCTGAACACAGTACAGATCATTTCACTGCTGTTCTCCTTTTCCTCAGCAGGATGTCTTTACTGTCAGGGTACCCTCTTTGTTCACTAAGGATGTAATTATCAATGAGTCTTCCTCACATACCCATTGTAAGTATAATGTTGGGGCTTTTTACTCTGCTAGAATTCTAATGGATCACAGCTTCAAAAAAGCATAGTGGGTTTTTTGCACAGGTTTGACTGACCTAAAATTAGGAGAGATTAATTTTTGTGGGGTAATTGTATTCTCAATGAAAAGTGAGAATTTGAAACAAAAGGAAAAATAAAACTTGAAAGGCTGTTTTATCTCAGTTCTTGGGTCAATTCTCAATTCTAAAAAAATAAAAATAAAAATGTGTTGGTTACCTCTCCCTCAACCAAGTGAAAACCCCAAGATTAGAAGATAAAAGAGGACTCCTAAGGAAGGAATAGTTTGTCCTGAATCCTGGCAGAGAAAGCTTGTAAATACTTGTTCAATTCTGAATTCACTGATCACTACTCGTAAAGTGTAATTGTTTTATATTTACAGTTGGCTAGATTAACACATTCAATAACATTATTTGATTCTTAATTAAAAAATCTGTAGAGGTCCTTCTTGCCACAAAATAAAGCTTTGCAGGTGTGAGAATGAACCGTGCCTTCAGTTTTATTTCAGGGGGGAAAAAAAACCCAATGTGCCTCAACTATTGGAATCCTGGAAAACAGTGAGCTAATCAAAGGAAGGCTTTTGTCTAATGTCATGGTAAAGGAAAGAAGCTGTATTCTCCCTCTAGTTTCACTTGTGGATAATATTGACTTATATTAGTACACACCTACACAAGCTTGTCTGCAAATGTCAACCTTAATTGGGATTCCAAACAGTGAGTGCATGCTGTGTGGGTGAGATGAATGTAAATAGTTTTTGTTAACATAAGATATAAGCAATGTCTCTGCATGGGAATTGGGGGCCGGAGTGGGGGGGGGGAAGATTATAACTTCCTTGGTTAAAGTAATCATTGACTTCCCCATGCATTTAACTAATATGTTTTTAAATCTCTAGTAAATGTACAAAGAACAGAGTAACAGATGGGCTGGAGAATTTAATGCAAATAAATGAGTAACCATAAACACTGGCTTCCAAGATACTCATATTTTTAACAATATTTTGTGTTTTCTCATCAAGTCCAGGAGAGTCACATTTATTGTTAGAGAAAAGAACACCAGGGCCCCCCATTGGCACATGTGAGTTTCTTTTTCTTTGTAGTGTTGGCATTGTATACCTAAATAAAAGATGGAGAATCAGACTAGATATTGCTGCAGCTATGATAGTGGGAATTGAAATCAGTGCTATATGAGTTTTTTTTTCCCTGCCACCTTTTAGTGTATAGTAGAATTCTCAACAATGACGCTACCTTTCTGCAATGGTGGGATTGCGTTCTCTGTGCGGCAATTGGCTATGCTGAATGTAGTAATGAAGATGGTAGGGTCTCCAATCCCAGGCAGGCTTTAGCTGAGGAGCCAGACTAAATGTGCCAAACAGCTACTGGGCAGCAGCAGTAGTGGTGTGTGCGTGTGTGTGAGAGAGACACTGTGGGGGATCTCTCAAAGACAATGGCAGTGGCACCATAGCTAATACTTGTTAGTACTGCGAAGATGGAGGCACCAGTAAACCCCTTTTGAATGTATTTTACCACAAGAACTCTATGATGGGATAATCCAAAATGAAACAAAAGATAGTACCAGACGATGACACTCCCTGGTCAGATGGCACTCAATGAGCTGCTGGGGTACAGAAGTAGACAACAACAAGTATTGCTGTGGCTAATGATGCAACTGGACCCAAACTGAAACCATTGATTGTTGATGGTCAGTAAATGTGGAAGTTTCAATATTATTATATGAAAAAGGTTCTACTAGCCATTATGAATGGCTCTAGATGCATAAGAGCCATTTTCCCCCCTACTGTAACAAAGATTGGTTCTTATTATTATTGTTCTTCCTCCAAGTAACCCTGAAAAATATAATTGTCTGAGAGTAAGAGGGAGGGACTATGATTTCCAACAGAAAATTCTCAGTCCACTTACTCACCAAACAACTATCCCTAGAATTCTTGGGGTGAAGACAGTGGTACTATTGTAAAGTCATTGTAGGTCCATAGTGCAGAGGTATCAGCTGCCACCTTTTAGATGTGGATAATTAAACTAGTTTCCTTTCAGCATGCTAGCCCATAAATAAATAAATTAACAAAGTATGACAAACTCCAAAACAGCATTTCAAAAGTGAAAATAAATGTGAATGAGCACTCATTCATCTTTACATAAATGGCAGAATGAAGAAAGTTCTTAGCTGATCAAAAATAGTGTAAACATTTTTAAATGTATGCATGGATTTGTGTATATATACTTTTGTGAAATGCACCACAAGTCTCACAAATATGTAAAATCTGAGAAAAGATTTTTTTTTCTTATGCAATGAGTCTTGGGAGGTGTAAAATGGATACAGGTTGAGTCTCCCTTATCTGGAATTCCAAAATCCAAAATTGTCTACATGGGTGGCTCAGATAGTGACACCTTTACTTTCTGATGGTTCAGTGCACACAAGCTTTGTTTCATGCACAAAATGATTTAAAATATTGTGTATAAAATTACCTTCAGGCTATGTGTATAAGGTGTATATGAAACATAAATGAATTTTTTTTATTTAGACTTGGGCCCCATCTCCAATCTCATTATAGGGCCCATCTATATGGGGGGTGGGGAATGAAGTACCTCACAGTAATGGCATTTTGCAGCAGCAGCGACTTGTCCTGATGGTGGTTTTGGCCCAAGAAGCATCCAGAAGCTTCACATGCTAGTGATTTACTCACATTAGTACTTCACCACTGCCAAACTTCTTAAAAAAAAACATTGTCTAAGGTGCGCTGGAGCAATAGAGTGATTTTCTAAGTTAAAAGGACAGCAAAACAAAAAAAAACGAAAAAAAAACCCCACACACTGTTTTATCGCCTTAGCAATTGCTCACTAAGGTGAAAATTCAACATGGTGGCAGTGGGCGCTGGCCCTGTTAATGAGCCCCTCCCCCCACAGCCACCCAGCCAATCAGCTTTGTGCATCCTCTTGTATGGGAAAGCAATTCAAAGCAAATTGCTTATCCTAACAAGCAAGAATGAGCACCCCTCACTATTTTTAAAAAACTATGGGAAAAGCTGCAAAGGCTTTTCCAGCACTGTTTTTGCCATTTTGGGCCCCCTCCTTCTGAATACTGTGGACTGATGTGGGATCCCATTTAGACAGGCTGCATTCCCAGTGAATATGATGAGGTTTATTTTCACCGTTTAGACAACTCCTATGTATATGCAAGTATTCAAAAACCCAAAATTTTGCAAAATCCAACATACCTCTGGTCCCAAACTTTTTGGATAGGGGAGACTCAACCTGTATCATCAAGAATGTTTTCTCCAACAAATTGGGACAAATGTGATACATACCAAGTCCACAATATGGCATACCACTGATCTAGAATGTGTTACAGAAGTCAAGGGAAACATCCAGCCTATGGGCCTAATCCAAACCACATGAAGTCTCTATCCAGCCAACCAGATTTTTCTTGGCCTTATCTCTGAACAGTGATTGAAGTTAAGGGCTAGCATCTCCCTCCCACGCTGTAGTGAAGCAGTAATAATTGCAGCTTGTTTGCATCCCTCTCATGCCTTGGTGCAGTTTTGCTAATCCCTGTGCAAAGAGGCAGGCAAAAATACAACTCAGGAGACACATGCACAACTACAGGCAATGTTTAGAGTGGTGACTTTTTTTGCTCCCATCCATATGCACCAGAAATCCTGCTTACCTGCATTAGTTGCTATGTCACATGTGATATAAGCAGTGTGCTGTTATTTATTTTATTGTTGTTATATTTTAACTGCCAGAGATGGGGAGAGTGTTTTTGAGATTTGCTGCCTCTGCTACCAAAATATCTTTGGTGGCTTTGGGTGCTAAGTACATGTTGACTTAATTGAATGCTGTATGTAACAGGTCTAGTGCAGCCTATGAGAAATCATTTCACTTTGGCTGCTGCATAGCTTGGATTGTGTTTCACAAAATAAGAGACAAAATCTAGGAGCAAATGGAAGCTGAGACACAAGGTTGTACAAGACATCTTTGCTTCATGTATTTTGTATCAGTCTGTTGCTTCAGGGTTTTTACTGTCACCAGCTCTCTTGAGCCTACAGTCTGCTGTCAGGAATGATAGCCCATATCTACAGTCTGCCTCCTATTTGCTCCACAGGTGCTTGGGGAAATATTATCGTCCATAGGCATTCCATTTCTTTTACAAGCCAATGCCTGAAGATGAACACTGCTGTTTCAGTCTCAGCTGTACAGACTGTTTGAGGCTGAGACAGAATGCTCCCTTTCAGTTTGAAAAGCTTTCCAGTCTAAGCTACAAAATAAGGCAGAAATAAAGTTTTTGCCCATGTCTGTTGCCTTCTTTCTTTCTCAAATGTGGTACTGGAGTTCAGAAACTTACACTGAGAATTTGGCATACCAAGTTAAATGGACCACAACTCAGAGAAAAGTGTATTTAAGCCTTTTAAAATTGGAAGGCAGACATTATGTTTACTCAGCTCCAAAATACCAGTAATTGTTTAGATTTGAAAGTACAGTTGTCCCTCCATATTTACGGATTTGGTAGCCACGGATTTAAGTATTCACGGCTTGAAAATATTCTTAAAAAATAATAATCCAAAAAGCAAACCTTGATTTTGCCATCTTATGTAAGGGGACACCATTTTGCTATGCCATTGCATATAATGGGACTTGAGTATTCACAGATTTTGGTATCCACGGGGGGTCCTGGAACTAACCCCCAGTGAATATGAAGGGACAACTGTAACTTGCCTCCCCCCCCCATATGTCTACTATCAGAGGACAGTTGCTAAATGATATTTGTGTGTGTATATGTCCTCTGATAGTTACAAGATTTAAGATTAATTCAAAGATTCAGATTCAGTTTTTTGTTTGTGTTTACATTGTTGTTGTTAATCATAGACGATTGTCAACTTTGACTTATGGCAACCTTATGAATGAGAGCCCTCCAAGTCACTGTATCCTCAACATCTCTTTTCAGATGCTGGGCCATGTCTCAGGGCTATGGCTTCCTTGATTGAGTCTATCCATCTGGAACAGTCTTCCTCTTTTCCTACTGCTTTCTACCTTGCCAAGCATTATTATATTTGCTAGTGAGTGATGCCTGCTCATGATATGTCCAAAGTATGACAGTCTTATTTTAGTCATCTTGGCTTTTAGGGAGAGTTCAGGATCCATTTATTGGTCTTTTTAGCAGACCACAGTATCCATAGACTCTTCTCCAGCACCACATTTCAAATGAATTGATTTTCTTCCTATCAGCTTTCTTCACTGTCCAGCTTTCATAATCACACATAAAAATTATAAATGCGATAGCATGGACAATCCTAATTTAGTTTTTAATGACATCTTTACACGTCAGGATCTTTTCTAGTTCCTTCATAGCTGCCCTTCCATGTCCTAGTCTTCTTCTGAATTCTTGCCTGCAAATCTCCATTGGGAGAACCCAATCTCAGTGGCTGCTTCTAGCCTATGGAATTCTTTGCCAAGGGAGATGCAGTTGGCCTACTTTGTGCTCTCTATTCACCAAAAGACCTTCTTATTTAAACAGGCCTTCAGTTTTTAACTGGTCAGTGTAGTGCAACCGGTGTGTTGCTTCTAAATGTGTAAGAAGTTTAAATTTGCTTTTAACTGTTCTAAATTAATGTTTTTAAGTGGATTCTGTTTCATATTTTTTAAATTGTGTTTCAGATTGTTTTAACTATATTGTTTTAACTTATGGGTACCATATGGGAGAAAAGAGGGATATTAGTTTAGTAAAACAAACAGATAAACCAAACCGCCTCCTTTGGCTATATAGAATCTGATGGTACTAAACATAGCCTTTTCAAGTTTCTGCTTAGCATAATCAATATGCGTTGTTCAAGAGCCCAACTGATGAAACACCACCCAAATATACTTAAAAGTTGACACCTTTTCCAATAACTTTCCAACCACTGACCATTAAGGGGATTCAAGCCTACTACTAAAAACATTATTTTGGTTTTCTTATCTATACTGAGCCAATTTTGCTTACAATAATCTTTAAGTTGTTTCAGTAATCTTCTGAATCCTATTTGAATATATTAGCATTATATTGTCCGGATGAAGCAATACTGAAACAGCTTTGCCAACTACATTTCCTGGAAAAATCAGGGTTCTGATATAAAACTGACTTTGGGCTCATCTACCTGGGCCAGAACACACAAGCTCCCTATCATCATATTCCACCTGTGGATCTGCCCGTTCCTCCCCTATTACAGGCACAAAACAGGCCGGAGTCCAGACGAGCATGCTGGCCCATCCCTGCAACCACCACCACTGCCCTCCACATTGCACTCTCTGATCTCAGGAAGACAGTCTGCAGCATGTCAGCAAGACCCAGCACATGTGACCAGCCTTGGACACATGCTTCAGGCCCCTTTCCTAGCTATGGAAGAACGAGGCAGAGGGCAGCTGTAGTGACAGGCCAGCTTTTTTGTATGGACTTCTGCAGTCACAAAAGTCCAATTTGGCTTTTTTCTGCTGGCTGGAATGGATTATACTGGGTATTTTTTTTAAAAAAATGCTGAAAAGGGGCCTACCCCGTCTTTCCCCTGTCTTTGCCATGTCTTTGCCCCAGCGATAGTGCAGACTGCCCAGGGACAAAATGGAGTAACAGCCGTGCATCATCAGGACTGCAAGGCTCTAAGATGGGGGTAAGATGGGATAAATTGCCTGTGTAGACAAGCCCTTTATCAATCATTTACATGCAAATTGAAAATCAATGGAGCCAAGACACTACTTTAGCAAAAACTCCTTTTGAAGTTGGGTTGGACAATTGGCCATGGATGCCAAACCAGACCTTTAAAGTAATATCAGTGTAAATGTCGTTCATTTTGTTGTAACAGCCTGATATTCAGATTAACCAGATTTCTCCATAAATGATATCTCAGGACGCAGCTTTAATACTAATAAATGAAACATAGGTGTCCTATGCGTAGTTAACAACAAGATGCTGTAACCAAAAAAATAAATAAAAATAAAATAAAATAAAATAAAAATGATCAATTTTCAAATGTCCTGGCTGAAATCCAGTTTGGTCAGTAGCATTTTTGTTCCCAAGTCCTCCAACTTCAAAAACAGATGCATTACATCAAGTTTTCCTGTGGTATCAAACAGACTTATTGGCATATAATGGGCTTGATCGTTACAGCCCATTTCAGCTCCATCCCCCTTTAAAAATAGGTACAATAGAAGAGGTTTATTTCTTGAGGAAATATGCCAGATCTATAGATATATGTAAATGAAGTGGCTAAACCAAGGGCCCACCAATCTTGAAAAGCTTGACATGTATTTAGGAGATGAAATTTTCTCTTCGGACTTACTGCTCTTAATTGTAGCAATTAAAGATTCACTAACATGAGCATAAGGTACAAGGGTGAAAAATCTGATAGTGTGAATATGAGGGGTTCAGCCATATCATACATCTGAGATGTACCATTAAATAATTTGACATAAAAACTTCCCAGCATGCCACATATATATAAGAATATGATTCATAGTGGCTCATACTCTCCCCAAATGAAACAAGGGGAATTTCTGAGTTAAAAAGAGGGGGTGTCGGACAGTGCAGGGAGATGGCAGCCTCTGAGATCCCATGGAAAGTATATGCAGCCTCCAGACTTCTGGAATTTGTCTACCATAACCTTGGAGAAAACTTTCTGCTCCCTCCCGCTTTCTGAAATTGGAAATACATAATACTTATATTTTAGATTATGTATGTGATCAATTATATATTGGCAGTGCAGTGAATTTGAGACACATGCTATTATTGACTTGGGTGTGAAAGTGGGATAGTTTAATTTGCAGAATGAAGAGTGTAAGGGGAGAGGGTGACGGGGAAACAAACTGGAAACAAACACCTTCATTGTCGTTTCTGGTAAAGATGTGTTAAATTACAGCAAATAATATAAGAAAAGACAGGAGATATATTTCCAGACTTTGGATGAAATAACAAGTTATGAAACAATGACACTAACAACTGTAGATGTGAAGCAAATACATTCCCTAAATCTCCTGAGAATAAGAAACCCACAGGAGAGAAGAAGAACAAATAGTTGCTTTCACAGAGAAGCAAAGGGAGTCCGTCTAACACAGAATGATGGTAGAATGCCCAATAACTCCTCTTTATTTTCAGGAAATGAGATGTTGAACAAAATCAGCTGGATGGTGCTCCAACCTTTTGAAATCCATATGAGAAATAAAGAAGCAGGTTTAGCAGTTATGATTACTGTTAGAAATCTATCCCCACCATCATCAATTATGGTTATTAGTAGTAGTAATCATACCATGTAGTCATTAGTAATCGTAGCAGTTATGATTACTTTTGGTAATATTAATAAGAAAAGACAGAAGTTATATAGAGGGGTATCTCCCCCCCCGAAAACATTTTGTATATAGTGTTTTGCAATATTGCAAGGCAGGGTGATAAGACAAAGAGGGTGAGTTGACTATGACCACCCGATCAGCAAAGCAGTATTTGTAATCAAAATTTCCTAGTTCACAGCATAGGCATTTTTCAATGCTGAGCATCCATTATATTAATATCAAGAGCCCATCAACATGGTCTGTAATCCATCTGCAAACTCCCTGTGTGACATGTGTTTATAGGTATCCTAAAAATTACAAAGGAATCAACTTGACTCTCTCTTATATAGGCACTGTTGAGAAATTCCCTTAAAAGATAAATGATAAAGCACCAAGCAATGCATATTAAAAGCTCCGTGACTTATATAGGGATATAAAACAAGTCCTTTTAACCTACTAAATTCATTGAAGAGTTCACACAAAACTCACGGACCCCCACTAGATGCAAATTTGCATGAGCTTTCAAAATGTGCTTTGTAAAAGTTCATCTTATGAGACTATTAAGGAAACCTGGGATGTTCTGAGAGTGAGGCATAAAGGAGATTGTAACATCTGCTCAGCGGTGACATTTTAAAAAGACAATAAGCAAGGAGTAGTAATGAACAGACAATCTTTAGCAGAGAATGTAGTTAGGAATATATCTCAATATTAGGACTTCTTGTGGTAAATCATGAAGCGGGAAGGTAAGTTCTGCTTCTGACCTGATGAAACAACCAACAGGGAATTAGTAAGGTGATGAAATATATTAAAGCATGTTGGACAGTAGAACGTTCTTGAAATTCATTAGGCACCAAACCACAATAATGCTTAATCATAGTTATTGTTCAAACTATTCAAATCCACTGAATATTTGAATGTGTTTAGATGTTATGCAGAGATGGGACTAAAGGACTAGGTAGAGTAGAAAGTTCTCCAGTGTAGAAATGCATTTGTAGAATGAAGGGTGAAGAACACTCACTGGCCTATTCCTGACTTCTACATATTTAAGGTGCTATTTGCATAAGGACATTTGTGTCTAATTCATTTCCGTATGATCCATTGCTTAATTTTTGCAAGGTGGTGGATATCCCCCCCCCAAAAAAATCAAAAAACAAAAAACCTCTGTTTCTGTTTTGTTTGGTTCCTATGAACCCCATCTACATTTCCCCCATCCTTTCATATTGAGTTACAAGACTTTTGAGTTTTATTCCTACACAGAAATCCCTGCCCTCTGAACATATTTTCCCTGAAATGTGCATTTATTTGTGCCATTTCCTATATTTTTGTAATCATTGGCCAATAACTAAAGTATTCTTCTGTATTTTTTTACATAGGGATCTAATTCTTTGCTTATTTCATTCTCAAAGGAAGCAATGAATAATTTTAGCAATTTTCTGCCCAACTGCATTTTTGAAGACTGTCTGCACTTGAAGACTGAATTAGCACGCAATTCTTCATTTGGAGTTTTTGAACAGAAAACAGCAATTTCTATGAACAAAACAGCATTTTCTGCACAGAAAATAGTATTCATGTACAGAAAGATTTTCTATACATAAAATGATATAGTGGGGGACTTAGGAGTATTCTCCACAATATTCACATTTTGTTTTGCAGAGAACAGTATTACCTGTGTTTTTATACAAAAATAATAATTATTTTATAATATTATAATATATTATTGTTATTATTATTATTATTATTATTGCAAGGAGGAGGAGGAGGAATGTCATCAGTCCAGGATTCTCCTCATCATGATTTCCTGACCTTTCAGAAACATATTTTCAACAAGTTTTGAATATTTTCAAGTTCCTAGTTAGGCAGATTTAAGCTATTCACATTATACGACACATTGTTGTGCAATTTTATTTCCCAGAAATAAATAAATACATAACTCCTGTAAGGCTTTCAAGTGAGGGAATGCTCAAAGCAGGGTGTCATTTTCTCACAATAATGTGCTTGTCTTGGAAGGTGTGACAATGCTATTTTCACCAAGGCAGAATTCCAACTTAAAAATTCTGGGAAAAGACTAGTAGCCAGTGGAGCTGCTGTAACAAGGGGGTTGTATGATCCCTGTAGTCAGCTCCTGTTATCAATCTGGCTGTATCTCTTTGGACCAGCTGGAGTTTCCAAACACTCTTCAAAGGCAGCCCTACATACAGTGTGTTACAGTAATCCAGCTGGGATGTAATTTAGGCATGTCTCACCATGGCCAGATCTGACATCTCAAGGACCGGGAGCAACTGGTACACAAGCTTTAACTGTGCAAATGCACTCCTAGCCCCTGCTGATACTTGGGCTTCCAGGCTCAGAGCTGAATCTAGGAGCATCCCCAAGCTGCAAACCTGTGTCTTCAGAGGGAGTGTAACCCCATCCAGCACAGGCTGGATCCTATTCCCTGATCTGCCTGTCGACTGACATTGTAAGCAATACAGGCACCCTGGCACCATTTCTCAGTTTTGGAGAGTGAGAAGATCTGCTATGGTGTATCCAGCATCACACCCCTCAATATACCCCAATGAAAAGGAATCAAAAGGCACATCAGTTTGATTTCACATTGATTGCTATGCCATGTATGAAGCTATCAAGGCATGACACATGGACTAAAGCTACCATCAAAGGAGTGATCAAGGGCTGGGTTGTGTGGGATGCTCACAGGCACTTCAGGTAAACTGAGGCTAAGATCAAAGGAGCAGGATTTGACAGATACATGTGGCACTGACCAGCTTCCCTTGTGCATGGGAAAGCAAATCTTGAGGTAAACAAGGTATTGAATATAAAACAGCCACTTCCTCAGTTTTATCTGTGTCTTTTTTTCTCAAAATGTGCAAAGCCATCCCAATAAATCTCAGACTCCACTTCAATCAGATGAGATCAATTTCTTTGATCAGATGCAGAAAAAGGGTCATTTTAGCCATTGTTTTAGGCTCACTTCAAAGGACTAAAAAGGGTATAAGAATCTTGATTTTTTTTTAACCATTCAAGTGTGGTCCCCATGGGCTCTCCATCTGCCTACTTACTCCACTACATTCTAAGGAGCCCACCCTTAAGCTCCACACAGTTTGAGTCCCATCTCTTTTTTCAAGACAGACAGTATAGTCCATTTTCCTGAACTGCTATTTCCTTTTCTCTTTTTAATCCCTTTCCTATCTGAAAAGTGTGTATTGTGACTGAATGCTTCTTTTTGTGTGCTGATTCCTCAAATAAAGATTACCTTTTGTTACTAAGCTGGGATTTCTTTACAGCCAGAACTGGTATACAACAGGGAAAAAAGATCCTGTAGTTACAAAGCTTCATTCAGGCCAATTTGAGCTAATTCATTCCCCTAATTAATATCTGAATAAGAGCATTTTTTTAAATAACACCAGTTATTTTCCTTTAGATTTTCCTTGGGGTTTTTTCCCGGGCTGTGAGGCCATGTTCTGGAAGATTTTGCTTCTGATGTTTCACCTGCATTTGTGGCTGGCATCTTCAGAGAATTTTCCTTTAACTGGATATACTGCAACAGGCACTGGTAGGTCCTTGGGATATTTCTGAAGACCTTATCCTTGCAGCACATCCAGCTGAAGGATCCTCTCACTTTCTGACAACCTGGAAATGGCCATGTTTGTGGGGAGGGCTTTGTGGCTTATAAGATGTGTCTGGTGGGGCCTTTGGTTGTTGTGTGGTCAGAAAAGAATTCTAAACTATGCAATGGCTGAGACACATAGTTGTGATGTCATAAAGCAGACTTATGACATTGACCTAACCAACAGGATGCCAGCCAAGCCTTGAGATGTGAAAAATCTTGTCTTTGGGGTGTTTTTATGTTTTCAGGATGAGAAATTTGGAAGTATTCTTTACATCTCTATTGAAGAGCATTGCCATATGAAACTGTTACATAACATATATTATCCTTTCACTATCACATGAAGATATGAAAAGGTGTTATATACATTTTACAACAGTAACAATGCTGAACTGTTTTCCTGCAAGCACAGGGAAGTAAGATGGAGTTTAGCATGCCATCCAAAGTCAGTAAGTATTTTTTCTCCACGTATGTGTCATGAATGCTGGTTTGAGTTTTGGTGACATTTGTACAGATATTCAATAGCACCTGTAAAATGTTTTGCAAAGGTGCTAGATGGTAGTTTGGTATCATCAATAAAAAGATGCCAGTAGGGCAATATCTGTAAAATCAAATCATCAAGAGTGTATGAATGAGCCATCATCTCTCTGATGTGCAAGAAATATTTACTGGGATTTGCACTTGAATGTACAACCAACAGGGTAAAGGGATGGACATGCTGCTTTGGCTTATCAGATTAGGGGTGTTTAGATTCCCTCAGAAATGATAGTAATCTTATTTTATTTTTATTTTTAATGCTTCTTTTGCTTAATAGAAACCTATAATTTTTCTTAGGGACAAATTTGAAAGTGCCTTCAGAAAAGAATGGGGGTTCAGTGCACTGGATCAGGTTTGTTTTTATTTAACAATGCAGTGGCTCCTCGGTGTCCACTGAGGGTTGGTTCCAGGACACCTCCCCCATGGATATAGAAATCTGTGGGTGGTGAAGTCCCATTATATACAATGGGGTAGTAAAATGGTACCCCTTATATAAGATGGCAAAATCAGGGTTTGCTTTAAAAAAAAATTGAACCATGGTTGGTTGAATCCATGGAGACAGAATCCATGTATACAGAGGGCCCATGGTGCTAGAGCACATGGTGCTTCCCAAATATACAATGCAGGGCATGGATCTTTGGCTTCCAGGAGCCATCACTTAAGGATATCCAGCTCTCAAAATTGGACAGGACCCAGATGAATACAAGATGCTTTTCCAGTGGAAAGTGTATTTCAGACTTGTCACAACACTATCCTTTCTTCCTGCTTGTATGGAAGTCTATAAAAAAACATACAGTGTAGACTAGGATGGTGTAACTCTGGATTTTTTTAAAAAAAAAAACACAAGAAAATAAGCATTGTCCAGTGGAAAGAGGAGGAAACTTCCTCTCTGTAGTCAACATTTCAAACAAGAAGTTAATTCATTTGATTACATTTACTTTTGCATTCATGAAAATATTTTTCCTATTTCATTTGCTAATGTTGGTTTTGTTCTAAAAGAAAAAAAAAGGAGTTCTAGATATTTTGGATGACATGAGCAACTTGCCTAGCTGTGAAAAGTGACAGTTAAAATATAAGTATTATATTTGATTTGACAATGTTATTAAATATCAGAGTTGGTTTATGCTGAGCTTTACTCATGTGGCAACTTAGGTCAGCCAGGTACTAGAAAAGAACTGCATTGCTGTTCAAATTCTTAGGCAAAGTTGAGTTGGTTAAATAATTTGAAAAGTGAACAATGACAGAAAATTAAAAATTTGACTCAATTTGATAATGTTATCATATAACTTTAAAGAATGTTCCAAGTGTGTTTTTTAATGGTAAAAATTGCCATTCTCATTCTATTTGCCAATGTGATGATAGAACATAAAGGCTAAATAAATATATCTACAATGCATAGAAGTTTGTGTCTGGCTTTTCTTCGCAAACGAAGATTCAGGAAGGACTCATCCCACGCTTTCTGCAAGCGCGCTGATGACTAAAAAGGCCAATCCGAGATAAACAAGTCCGGTTGCAAAAAGCACAGCAGAAGGTCTCCTTGGGTGATGTTTTTGGGTGTGATTCTTTCTGCATTGTCATTTCTCTTCAAGACTTGTTCGTTGTGAGTTCTCAAATAAGGCTGCAGCATTGTGGATAGTGCATCTCCATGCCTCCCGATGTGAGGCCAGGTTGGACCACTGTTGGTGATCAATTTGGCCGAGCCTGAGATGTTGTTTCAGAGAGTCTTTGTATCGCTTTTTTGGAGCGCCCCTCTTACGCTGACCTGTGGCGAGTTCACCATAGAGTAGTATTTTTGGGAGGCGATGGTCCTCCATCCTAGAAACGTGCCCTGCCCAGCACAGCTGCATTCTCAATATCATGGCCTCAATGCTGGTGATCCCTGCTTGCTCAAGGACAGCAACATTCGTCACATAGTCAGTCCAGTGTATATTTAGGATTGTGCATAGACAGCGCTGATGAAAGCGCTCGAGGAGTCGTAGGTGGTGGCGATAGGTGACCCATGTTTCAGATCCATAAAGGAGAATAGATAGTACGATGGCTCTATACACACTGATTTTTGTGCTTTGCCTCAGGTGTTTATTGCTCCAGACTCTTTTGTGAAGTCTTCCAAATGCACTATATGCATTTGCTAGTCTGTGATCGATCTCTTTATCAATCTTGGCATCTGAGGAGATGATGCTTCCCAGGTAGGTGAACTGCTGAACGGACTTGAGCACAGATTTGCCGACGGCAATGTGGGGATGGTGGTGTTCGTCCTGTGGTGCAGGCTGGTAAAGAACTTCTGGTTTCTTCAGGTTGACTTCTAGCCCAAACAGCTCTGCAGCTGTTTGTGTATTGCTAATATAATACAGTGCCTTTATTTATATTCTTATGTCTTCTATGAGTTCTGCATCTGATATAATAAAAGGGTGCTAAATAGTAATATATCTATTATGTGAATGTAAATATTGCTAGTAAAATCTATGGCTCAATTTTTATTTTTATTTTTTAAAAAGTGTTTTCATAGCAGCTGAAGCTGTACATGGATTTTTCACATCCCTGATGGGTAGTTTGGAAAAATATGCCAGAATTCCACAATTAGCTGTTTGCCAGGAATGAGGAGTGGGAGAAACTGAACCAGGTAACCCCACCCATTTCCTGGAAAAGTTATTGACAGGGTACCACCATATGGCTTCCTGGTAGGATTGGTCATATATAGTAAGTCATACAGAAACACACACAGATGAGAGTACCAGTCAAAACAGCATAAAAGTCAAAGTCATCTGTCTCCATCCAATGGCTCCTGGAAGCTCCTAGATAAATTAGAGTATACGGGTGACTGGCACATTATTATGAAAATTTTTCAAAGACACTTTCTATAAGGCTTCTGAGTAGATATATATCTGATCATGTTGCTGTAGCATAACTGCTTCAAAATGCAGGGCATTCTGCAAAGTCAGTCCTCTTTTGGTGGTTAGAGAGGTAAAAAATGAGGATGCAGTAATGAGAAAATCAACTTAAAAATATGAAGCTAATGTACCTGACCCAGAAAGACCACTGCTAATTAAAACAATATCCCTAGGCTGATGATGGCAAGGAAGACAGCAAGTAAACTAATCAGGGGGTGTATGTGTATGAGGGCATGATCTGGAGCTCATTAAAGTCAATGGAGGATTCTAACTAAATTCAGTGGTTCATGATGTGGAACACTTCCAATAGCTTCATGATGTAAAAGGGATACACTATATACTCAGTCACTCTCCCAAGAAGATATTTGTGCACAATGTTTTCTAGGACTGGTAGACATGAAAGGGGTGCATCTATGCTGGTATGTAAGCTGATATGCACTCTTTCTATTTGGATGATGCTTTCTACACGTATGTGGACTTTGGTCAAATAATATGTTGCTCAGAGTCTGTCTACAGGCAGAAATTCAAGACATACAGTCACTGGTATGATTTTATGTGTCATCTTTATTATCCATTCAGACCAGTAACAAGTCTGGAATTGCTACTGAAATTGGTTGCTCCTCAGGCAAAACCTCCGAGAAGTTTCCAGGGAAGCCAAAATAATTGAACCCGACAAGGAAAATGTTGGGAGGGGGAGGCAAGATACATCTCTCCACAGGTTGTATTCCAGCTCACTTATACCAACATTTGATTATATTTTAAAATACTGAGGGAAAGTAAAACAGTTTGATAAAACTAGTGAAATTTCCCAAGGGTCAACTAATGCATTCCTAGCTTCTTCAGCGTATGGTTGAATTATACTGTGTGACCTGAAGAAATGAGCACTAGGATATTCTAATATGAATGCTTGAATATACTATTTGCTCTTAGGCAGCTATACATTTCCTAATCAACTAATACTTCATCTGAGAAATAGCTTTATACAGTGTTATGGAGGTAAACCATATTGCTTAGTTCATTGTAGGAATTTATATGCCCCACAATGCTCCTACTAAACTAAATTTCTGAAAAGTTAATTTCAAAAAAGTTCAAAAATGTTACAAATACTGTTAATGCTTATTTCATGTCTTTTCTTTGTTTTGCTCAGTTTTAACATACATATCCTAATTTTGTATCTATACATAGTTGCAGGTCTTACCTTAAAATGTGTACAGACAAAAACAGAAAGTTGCTTTTCTATGATGGTGACAGCTATAATGCAAAGAAACATAATAATGGACGGAGGGACAACCAAGATGGATAAGGCTAGTAAGAACTGTCTTAGCTGCATTACATTTTTAAAACTCCCAACGGTAGATTGATACAGCTGTTCAAATACAACTGAAGTCACAGGATTCTTGAAAAAATGGCAGGACACCAGGGAGTATGACAGTTTTACTACTACATTCTCCATCAAAACCTTTATAACAATATAAATATGTTCCAGGTGCTCCAGAAATAAAGTGTTTGGGCAGTTTATCTCTCCCATCCCTGCTCTGGAAATGAAATAAGTTATTGATGTAATTCCTGCCTATTTTTAATCAAACCGAGAGATGAAAACAAAAAGTAGAATGTCGTGCCACCTGTATATTTTTCTTAAGAGGAACAAAGGATGACCAAAATCACAGAAAAAATATGGTGTCTGGGATTCACCCATTTAAATTCTTCCTCTCTAATTTTAATGTAGGAGTAATTGGGGCCCATGAACCTATAAATATAGGTCAGACACAGTTATTGTATCTCACCAGAGATAGGATCTAACTTTGATCTCTCTCTCTCTCTCTCTCTCTCTCTCTCTTATCTTGGCCCAAAACATTTTATGTTTTGTAGGTGGCAGCTGGTGGCTCCAAGGTTAGTTGGGATGATGAACCTGCTTCAGTCTTTAGTTCAACTTTAAAGGTGCTATCCATGGTGCTAAAGTTTGTTTAGGAATAACACCTGGATTCAACATCTGGATAGCTCCTTTAAAGTTCAGGCTTTAAAGTTCAGACCACAACAGAGAATATATTCACCATCCATTCACCATCTTCCACTGGTATGTTCCAATATGTTCCTAGCTCCTGTTGCGGCACATCCCCTCTCCTCAAGTTTGAGAGTAGTTGAAAACTCAACTCAGTGCTGTATTCAAACATTGTTTTCACTTTTTCTATCTTCTGGCAAGAAAGAGACAGAATGAATTAAAGAGAATCCCATAGAGTACTTTCCTTGTTCTAATGACTTAGGGACACATCAAAGAGTGTGGTACAGATGTCATTCCTCATGTTTTCTCCATTTGGTCCCTTGAGGGATGTACTCTCAGTGGACCTCTGTCCCTCAGTTCCTCCTCCTCTTCCTTGGCACTATTAGTGCTGCCCATGTGCTTGCCTTTCCCTTTAGGGAAAGAGGACAAAATGTACCGAGGTTACTATTCCTCTCTCCTCTCACTGTTGTGCTCACTTGCTTGAAGTGGGCAAGGAAACTGGCAGCTACTCTTTTACAGGAGAAACAGCAGGGCCAGGAGACTCTGGGAATATGCAATGGGCCCTAGCAGAAACTCAACTACAGCAACACTAGTCCCAGCCCTGCATAACAGACAAATACATATTATAAGCTTTATCAGTAAACCTAGGGAGTGGCATGCCTCTTATTAAAGGGGATGTTCTGTGTGCAGATGCAGGAGTAAGGGCAAAGCAGAAAAAGGATTATCTGAGGGTACTACCTATCTATAGCATAACTACAACAGAAAAGGTATGCTCTGGGGATTTTCAAACCACGGCACCTGCTCCAGGCTCTACCATCTTCCAAAAATGAATCCAGAAGTAACTGTAAGTCCACTCCTGGTTTCAAAACCACCCTCTCTTTTAGATGGAAGAATGCAGGGAGGGCTGACTTGGTACAAAATTCCACATACAAAAAAGTACCATATTTGATGAAAGTACAGGATATTATAGAAGGATTCAAATTGCTTCTGATAATCCATTCTAAGAATTGCCACTTCATTCTAGCATCAGAAAAGCTGTAAGGTCATGAAAAGTATATGCATATAATGGTAGGGATGGTATGGGGGAATGGATGCATGAATGAGCAGAACTGCAAATTAAAACAAAACAAAACACCACAATTCTATGGATGGGTGAATGCAGAATGACACTTGACTTTACATTTGAAGTTCTGAAACACCTGAATAAACAAAATGGCTTAAAACCAGATTTGGATGCATGCAACAATATGTGCACACAAGCAATTGACATATACACTGTTATTTGTCAAAACGTAATGTCTTAGCTGCACTCTGTTATGTGCATAAGGAAAACACTCAGATGCAAGAAGGAAATTTGTTAGATTTGCATTTCCATATGAAAATATCTATTTTGCATTTCTGGAGATGACAAATGGAACAAATTTTGCCTTGGATTCTGTATTCTGGAGAGGATGAAACATGCATAAAGCTGTACTTTTTAAAGTTAAAATACCTTTATTGAAGTTTATGCATGAACATATAACCAAAAACGTAGACATGACTGTGTACTTTTGAAAAACTTTTTTTTAAAAAATGTGCCCAACTAAGAATGGGTACATTCAAAAAATGTGCATAAAAATGTATACTTTAAAAAATGTACAAATATTGCAAAAAAAAAAAAAATGCCAGAAAAATATTCACCAAATTTGACTTCCCTATTCTTTAAATCATTGGTTCTCAATCACTGGTCCTCCAGATGTTTTTGACTTCAACTCCCAGAATCTGTCGTCATTGACTATGCTGACAGAGGCTTCTGGGAATAGAAGAAAAAAACAACTGTTGGATTAAAGGTGAGAACCTTTACTTTAAATAAATTAAATCTTGAGATGGTTCGTGATGTGCAGATGTACCCATTCCTGGTTTATGCATGCTCTCTGCATTAAATTGAGTGTTTGATAATGTATCATATTTACTCCATATGTACTCTTTGACCATGCTAGTACTGTGATGTCGAAGGCTTTCACGGCCGGCATCCAAAGGTTTTTCGTGGTTTTTTTTTCTGGGCTGTGAGGCTGTGTTCTGGAAGAGTTTATTCCTGATGTTTTGCCTGCATCTGTGGCTGGCATCTTCAGAGAAGAATGGCCTAGGGGTGTGTGGGGTTTATATACTGTGAGTCCCTGTTGGAGGGGATATGTAAATGTGTGGATTTGAATGTCTAGTTCCTAGGGTGGGAGGATATGCAAGGAGGATTAGTGTCTGTTTGGTTAATGGTCCATTGTCCATTGATTTACATATCCTCTCCAACAGGGACTCACAGTATATAAACCCCATACACCCCTACGCCACCATTCTCTGAAGATGCCAGCCACAGATGCAGGCAAAACGTCAGGAATAAACTCTTCCAGAACACAGCCTCACAGCCCAGAAAAAAACCCATGAAAAACCTATGCTACTACTGTTATTGCAGGAACTGTCTCATAATAAGATAAATAAAAATAAAACAGTGCCACACTGAGAAGGGTTAAAACAGTCAATCCAAACCTGCAAGGCCAATTCACTGAGGACAGAGATGTAAAGCACTGCTTGATTTGTTCTTGTGCAAGAGAACAAAAAAAGTATTTTTCACTCCCCTCTGGCTGGAATTAAGAGAGGTTTCTGTGCATTCTTGATATGTTTGCCTGTCAAGGCTTGTCTGTCTAAATCTCAATTGCACAAAAAATGGTGGCTTGTGCAAAATACAGTGGTTTCTGTATTCTGTATTTGAACAACTGTTAAAAATGTGAGTAAGGGGTGGGAGTCTTAGACTATTTGTTTTCACTGAAGGATGAAAAATTTCTCATGGGGCTTGATAATTTTTTTGACAGCGTTACCAGAATTGATGTGGGTCTGTGGAACCACTAATGACCCAGAAAATATGATATTAAGTTGGGGAATTGTAATTAGCTCAAAGGTTAGACAGTGAGTGGTCAAGTAACTGGCAGAACCTTTTCACCTGTGTATACCTGTACTCACTGCAGAGACTCTGGATTAAAATAAAATAAACAGGATTTTTATTGGAACATAAACACAGAAGCATTTACACACGCACTTACCCTCATGAGTGATCACACAAGGCTAATGAAGAATTAGAAGGAAGTATTTAGATAGAGGAATAGATTTGGGGAATGGGCTAAAATTACCTGTCCAGAGAGCACAGGCTCATGCAGCAGAGAAAGACTCAGGCTTGAAACTCAGGGTGATACAGCAGTCAGGAAGAGTGACGGTGTCCAATTGTAGCAGCACATCTTGGCTATGATTTTTTGGGGGGGTAATATTTATACGCAATATTGTACCCTTAAGGGGTGTTTTGAGTGTGAAACAATGCATGGGTGAGTTTCCCAGGGTTAAACAATAGAAACTCTGGCTTTGTTAATTGCCGCTAATGGCTGAGACCTTAAAATTAATGCATTTATGGCCACCTCTGTATTGTAGATAGGAAAAGGTGTGAGGGAAAGACAGGTCATGGATAATAGCGTTCCATCACTGTTTTGGTGTATGATTTACTGCCAAGTGCATCCAGGGAAGATTAGCACATTTCCCCCTAATGACCCTGAGTAAGAGGGGCTTCGCTTAATCCCCTCCTGGGGGCATCTGTTGTGGAATTTCCAAGGCAACTTCTTAGGTCTTTGGGTGACCTTCACTTTAATCTATATTTGGCTCGCCTGGTCTATCTTAGACCTCGTGAACTGTCTAATATTGCCAAATTAAGAATTATTGAAGGGAGGAGATATAAGGCTGGGTAACAACAGTTGGCATGTTGACTCTTTCTTTTCAGGGATGAGAACAATTCCAACTAGTGATATCCCTAAATGAGGGACATAAAGGTACACATGCATTGTATAGAGGTATTCATTTACAGCCCCTCAGACCTTCCAATATTTTAAGGCAAAACTTATTCAGCAAGGTGACAATAAAGGGATCATTACTCCACAAAGGTTGGATGACTTATTGCCCTTTCACAGTACACAATTAGGTCTTTAACTGCCACTTAACTGCTGTGGCTGCACCTTATGGAATCCTGAAGTTTTTTGTTTGGTCAGAGCACTAAAGTTTTCTGCTGAGAAGTCTAAATATCCATCTTAAACAGCAAATCCCAGGTTTACATGGAATAGAACCATGGCACTTAACGTGGAACCACAGTGATGTAATTGCATCATGTGAAAGGGCCCTTAAATAACTATATGGCATGTATTTATAATTAGATTTTCTTCAGTCCATTAAATTTGCACCTTTGACTTCCTTGATTTTTTCCAGTACAATATATACTTATGTAGAGAAGAATGACATAGTATGGGACAGTCCAGGGCTGGTGCACACTGTTCAGATGGATATGATTAGAGCACCAGTGAATGGAAGTACTGAGGTTCTTATGACATCAAACCAACTAGCAACAGAGTGAAGTCATTCAGGCTATTTTCAGATCACTTTGCATCTGATACACACAGATGTATAGAAATTCAGAATTTTATTTTGAGATATTTCTTTTAGGTCTAGTTTACCCAATTAAGGGCAGTTGGCTTTTTTAATTAATTGGTTAAATCAAGATTATTTTGCATATTACCAAAAGCATCAATAAATATGCCTTTTTGATATAGAATTTTCATTTACTCAAGAAAGGATACGAATTGTTTTCAGAAGGAATTAATATTGTTTAAATATTGTTACCTAATACACCAGAACCAAAGTAGCCTCATGGAATCAAATGATGAGCTTTTAACTCTCAGTCTTACTAATTAAAATGTGATTTCACTGATTAATCAACAAAAGCTTTATTTGCTTAAGCTACTGATTAAAACTACTGTACTACTTCTACTTTTCTCTTGGTTTCTGCTTGAGCACCATTCCAATGGAAGCATAGTTCAGACTAATTTCAAGTTATTTCTTTCCTTCTTTTAACAACCTGAGATAGGCAGGCAGGCAGGCAAGCAGATAGACGGACAGACAGACAGACATACAGACAAGGAAATATATTAACGGATCCCTGCATTCAGTTCTAGAATGGATGAGGGTGCATAAATAAGAACCCAACTGCAACAACAAGGAGTCGTGGAAATGTGCTCTCCACATATGAGTATCGTCAGACTCTCTGAAGGATCAAGTTTGAAATATGGTCCTGACCTAGCATTCATCTTGGAATTTTAGGTGGCCAATATGGGCTACCTTTTTATCAACAGGTTACGGAGGGGGACATTGTTGTCCATGATATATGTGCTGAGATCCATATTGGTGGATTCTCCTTATTTGGTCAATCAAAATGACATAAAAACATGCACAAGCTTGCAAGATCTTCAGTGGTCTTAATTAGATGAGGTGAAGATGGAGAAATGATGGTGTTTGCTTGCTGTAGTGAGATACAATGAGGGGGGGGGGTCTACAGACATTCAGATAAGATTTGATCATGTTTTAGGTTTCCTCTGCAGTCACATCTGCTGGGGGCAACTAAGGCAAGAAAGTTTAATCCTTCATTTCTGACCATAAAATCCAGCTGTAAGCTCAGAACTGCATCCATTCTGAGAGAAGGACACTGTCTTCTTTATTGATAGAAAAGTCTCTGGGTAAACCAGCTAATGCATTTGAAATGCTTATCACATTTTTTGGAGTTCTGCTGCTTTCTGCACATAATTTTAACTTCTGCATTTGTATTACATTTATTTATTTTAAAACTACTAGGTTATTACCTACCCGAAGGCTTTTGTGGAGGTGGGTATAGAGGGATACACATTTTTACATAGAGTTATCATGTAAATGACTGGCTTAGCAACTTATACATAAAAGAACTTGTAATAACACTCTGGTTGTGAAAGAAAGCTAGGAGTCAGGGATTCATGAAGAAGTACAAGGACCCTTAAATAAAACTGTAATGGATTAGAGTAATAACCATTCAGAACTGAAAGTCAGGGATCAAATGTGGGTTTGTCAAAGGCAGGATGATTTTGATTGTCACTGAAATGCCTAGCTTTGTGTAAAAAGCAAGGGGAAAGACATCACCAATTTAGTTCCAAATAGATATACAAGCTTTCTTAGGAAGAATAACTAGCACTGCAATACCTGCACTTCTGTCTGCTTTGCTTTCTAAAAAATAAAAATAAAAATCCAACAATTTATTATTTCTGGCTGATTACAAAACATAATCATAAAACATAAGTGTAGCTTTGTGTCACCCTACACAGAAATATTAAATACAAACCTTCTACAGTTAAATTCATTATTCATCTCTTCTTACCTTCCTGATGCCTTCAGAAGGGTTTGCCACACAGTTATCAGCTCCATTATTCTTACTGATTGTCTTCCACAATTCAGCAAAAGTGCTGTCTTGTTCTAAAGGATTTGTTCCTTTCGCTTTAAAGTATTCATAAACAGCAGAATCCCTGACAGTGCCATAAGATACATCCATTTGTTTTGAAAGATCTTGAAATGTTCTGAAATGCAAGGATAGTTGAAATGTTAGTGGAAGCTGTGACAATACTGTAGTTTGGTTTTACTAGTTCAGGGTAGATTTTTCTCCCCTGTCTTTTCTTTTCCTTTCTGTTTTCCCCCTTATATACAATGGGTGGGCAACTTGTGGCTCTCCAGATATTGTTGGACTACAGGTCCCATCAGCCAGCCTTCACCATTAGCTATGCAGACTAGAGCTAATGAGAGTTGCAGTCCAGCAATACCTTAGAGGTTTGACATTGGTCACCCTGATCCACATCAATCGGTGCAGCTTAAATATAGTTGCTCAGGAAGTTTCAGATACGGAGCAGAATTATAATTTAGTAATCAATAATTTAGTAATAATGACTACCAATAATTAGTCTAATAACACTACAGATTTAGATGTCTGTATATATAACTGAGTATTTAGTATCCTCTAAGCATCAATTTCTGTATTTGTCATCTCTTCTGGATTCTTCGCTATCCGTAGCCCATGATAAATTTTGACACTATACACTGTCAATTTCTCAGCATCTCCTCTGAAAGTGAGATTAAATAGGACCCCCTTGCTTATCCTATTTCAGGACTTAATAATAAGTAGTGCTTAATGAATGATAAGGGAATGCATTGGAAATGTACAGAAGAAATACATAAGAGGCATGCTGTGCTAAAAAAAAGTCATTACAAAATGCTCTCTCCTGCATGCTACATTAGCATAAGTGTAGAATGTATATTGATATTTATGCATTATACATAAAAGAAAGAAAAATATAACAAAATAATGATTTCACATTGAAGGCATCATTCTAATTATTGTTCATTAATTGCATACAATTAGAGCAAGACAATATCTTGTTATAATGGGCATATGGGAAGAAATGCTGTCAAAGGGTGGGGTGTGGAGCTGATTCTCTTCTCCCAGACTGTTGTCTCTCTATTTCACGACTACAACATAAATAAAAACAAAGCTTTGATGTATGTGGGAGATCAAAATGAATTACACAGCCAAACCTAAAAATGAAAGTACTCTGAATTATTACTGCACCAGCCACTGCTAAATGAATATATAACTGTCGCAGAACACCAGAGATATCGCTTTCATCCAAAGCATTTGAAATGCTAATTTCCTTCTTTTTATTAGTATTTATTCACTGACTTTTTTTTTTTTAGTGGCCAGAGAAACAGATCCATCTTCATCTCAATGGATGATTATTTATAATCGATCCTATCCAAATACTTTTCAATCAATAGACTGTGATGCACAGGTGCACCAGCTGAATTTACGTCACTGTTCAGCCTGGCCACCTCATCACTTACGCTGCCACCAAATTAATAACTGTGGAGACTGCAGTTCAACAGTTATCACCTTTATGTCAAACTCCCTCCTTATCTCTTCTTCCTTTGGGTTTCGATGGATAGTACTTGTTTTACAGGGTTATCATGCCAAATAAATACTAGTAAGGGAAATAATTCATGAGGAGTCTGGATTGGATAAACACAACATAAAGATTGATTTATTGTGTAAACTGTAACATAAAATGGTTTGAACTTTGTCTTCAACTTGGTTACTTTCAAACTGGTTGCTAGTCCCACTCTGTGGTGACCATATAATTTCAGAAACTGCCAGCTTCAATGACAACTGGTTTAGGTTCTTTCCTTGCTCTCACTCTATATTCCAGTCTGCCTCTGTTCCTCTTAACACTTATTCTCACTGCACATACATTCCATCAGCTCCTCTCACAGCCATATAGCACTTTTTCAGATGGGGCCAAATGCCCCGTTCCTGCCCTGTCACCTCCATTCCCATTCCTGCCATGGAATAAGGTAAAACCGTTCACATACTTACCTTGATTCCACAGCAGGAACTTCCTCCCCCTCCCCTCACTCTCCGGGAGTAAATGCAGCCATCGTAAGGATGCATTTATGACCTATAAAGCAAATCCCACACGTTCTCACGAGATAACGATGCAAGGGAAATTAAAAAATAAAACTTCAAAAATACATTTTGAAAGTACACCAAGCACAAAACACACACACACACACACACACACACACACACCAAAAAAAAAAAACCCACAAAAAAATCCCAGGTAACCCAGAGAGGGGGGGAAGGCACCACTTACTTGGATGTCCTGGTCCATGCCTGGAAGTATGCAGAACGGACCTCCCCCCCCCACTGCAGCTGTCATCACGGGAGAGAAACAGGGCCCCTTTCAGACCACCCTAATTCCATGACAGAAACAGAACAGGTGGTCTACTAACCATGTTTCCCCATGATTAAAATATCACAGGATAAACCAGAATGGGGACAGGAGAGGCACAGAAAGGGGTCAACGTCATCTGAAAGGGAGACTTTTCCTTGACCCTGTTTCCATGCCTCCCACGGAATAAATAGCCCATCTGAAAAGTCCATAAACATTTCAACCATCTCCTCATCACATCACATCATACCTTCATCTCTGCCTTTCAATTGTCATCTCTCTTCTTCAACTGTCATGCACCTCTTTTCACTCTGAGAGAACCCTCCCATACCAGGTTTCTGCCACAGGATTGGCTCCTTCATGCTCTCTTCCCATTTGCTCATCAACATTCCATCAGACGCTCATGACACACTCTCTGCATAGACTGGTTCAGTCTTGCTTCTAGATCCCTTTCCACTTGATAGTCCTAGGTATAACTTCTGTGAAAAATATTATCCAAAATTCAATTCTAGTCCCAACTAGAGCAGATCTATTAAGTCAGTTGGCATGGCATAAGTTGCTGACTCCACCAATCCTCATTGAATCAGTTGGTCTACACTAGCTGGGTCTAGCAACTGAATGTAGGCCTTTGTGTTTAAATGGACATTAACTACTATTCATGTGTTTCCCCACATATCATAAGCAAAAGCAAAATAGGCTCCAAATAGATTGCAATGAAAATTTCAAGGGAAGGGAGAGATGGGCAAACTAGGGAGGAAAGAGAAGTAAGAGTAATAGGGAACAAATCACCCCCCCCCAAACCAAGCAGGAATTTATTTTGTTGATAGTCATCTGTTTGGTGGTATGCATGATGGATAAAGGTTTCAATTCCACATGCAAAAAATGTTCAGAAGGATGATCCTTAAAAGTGCCAATGTTCAGATTATGTATGCTGGGCTGGGGTGAAATGTCTGATTGACCAAAGATTTATTAGGTGGCTCTAAGACAAGGTGGCTCAAAGACAAGTTGTTAAAGCCTGTTCAAAGAGGTTTACAAGTTAAAGCTATAAAGGAATAACAGTATGAATATTATTGGAAAAGTAACATGAAGTCATTCTAATATTTGGGATATAATATTTCATACTCATGTACAAAAATGAAGAATTTCAAAACGTTTCTCCCCACTACAAGACATTTCAAGAAGTTTGTGCAGTCCCTCCCCCCTCCCGCCTTTTAGAACTTTATTGTAAACCATTTTTGCAAAACCACCACTCTATTTATCTATCTATCTATCCATCCATCCATCTATCTATCTCTTGGTATGTTTTCTTTCCCAGTGTGCTGATTGGCCGCTTAGGAAACAATCCCCTCCCTCTTCTCACTCCCTCAGCCATTCACTACCCACATGTAAAACACTGTAATATTTTTCCCACAATAATAGTGTGTAGCTGAACCGCATGAACCCTTCAAATCTACTATAACAGTGTATGTTATGCCGGATACAGCTTTCCTAGTATTTGCACAAAACCAGTGTATCTTGCACAGAGACAACATTTTCTGCACAAAAATTTGGGGGTTTCACAGAAAACAATGTTATTTTTGCAAGATACATTTCTGGGAAAAGTACTGAAATGTGGAAACTGACCATTTCCTTGATAGGGTGTCTCAGTGTGATGGGACACTCTGGTTGAGAAGAACATTTATGCATAATCTTTATGTCCCTATTCAATACAAACCACAAGAACATGGGATAGTTAAAATTATCACTCATAGACTTCCACTGTTACTTAATAAATAGCACTATGCAACATCCAGGTATTTAAAGCCCATTTATAAACTTGAAGAGTTGATGTGCCTCCCGCAGAAGGACAGGTTGCTTACCTGTAACCATAGATCTTTGAGTGGTCTTCTGTGAATTCACACAGTTGGGTTATTCCTGCACCTGCACAGAACATTCGGAACCTTCTGGAATCGCTAGGCAGAACATTTTTGGTGGTAGCTCTGCCCACCCTAACGGTCTCTCTGAGGTGCTGCCGCCCAATTTCTCTCAGTTCCTTGAAGAATGCCGCAAGTAGCAGCATCTAGAACATTAAAGCATATGTCATAGCAGGACATAGAGGGGAGGATGGGTAGGTCTGTGTGAATTCACAGAAGACCACTCAAAGATCTATGGTTACAGGTAAGCAACCTGTCCATCTTCTTTGTGGTCTCTGTGAATCCACACAGTTGGGTAGATTAGCAAGCTTCACCCCAAGGAGGAGGGTATGCCATGCTCACAGGTAAGACGAGGACTACTGTAGTCATACTAACAGCATAACACAATTTATTAACAACAATGTCAGTAGCAACCACACTCACTTATTGAATGGAGGATAACTGAACTGCTCTCCCAAAAGCAGCCTCATTTTGAGAACAAGTGTCCAACCTGTAGTGGGAGATAAAAGTTAAGGGTGTTGACCAAGTGGCTGCCCAACAAACATCTTCCAGTGGAACACCAGAGAGGAATGCAGCTGAGGCGGAGACAGCCCTGGTGGAATGTCCACGAACCCATACAGGCAACAGTTTACGAGCCAGTTCATAGCACAGGGAAATAGTCGAAGTCACCCACTTAGACAGATGCTGAGGGGATATTGGAGTGCCCAACTTGAAAACTGCATAAGAGACAAAGAGCCTAGGTGACTTTCGAAATGGAGCTGTCCGCTGTACATAGAAGGCTAGCACTCTCCGAGCATCCAAAGCATGGAGGGTCTGCTTGAATTCATCCTTTGGCTCCTGCATCAGGGAAAGAAGAAGGATGGATTGGTTGACAAGGAAGCTGGAAACCACCTTCGTAAGGAAAGACAAGTCTGGTTTGAGAACCACCTTGTGCTTGTAAAAGGCCAGGTATGGTGGATCCTAACATAGAACACAAAGCTCACCAGATCAACGTGCAGATGTGATGGCCACTAAGAAGTCTGTCTTCCAAGACAACAGTCTCAAGTCCATAGTCGCCAAGGGTTCTAAGAGGCTCCTTGTAAACTGCGACAGGATGAGCTCGAGGCTCCAAGCCGGAATGGGCTCAACTACAAGTGGATGGAGGTTGATGTAACCTTTCAAGAATTTCTTGACTATCGGATCATGGAATTGAGACGAGCGACCTCTTGCCTGGAATTTGACAGAGATAGCCACCAAATAGCATTTCAGTGAAGAGACAGACAAACCTGAACCTGAAAGGTGCATCAAGAACTGGAGGATGGAAGCCACCGTGCTGGATTTGAAGTTGAGACCATGCTCCAACAAGAAGGATTCAAAGTGCCTCCACTTGTAGAAGTATGACCTTGTAGGTCACACTTGTAGAAGTGGAAGGTTGTAGAGAGGCATCCACCATGGCCTGGATATCCAGAGGCAATGGAGGAAGTGACCGTTGTGTCGGGTTCAACGATGGATTTAAGGTCGGATCCTCCAAGCCATCAGTCTCAGTGTTTTGAGGTCTGGATGCCAGACCTTGCTATCCTGGATGGTGAGCAGATAGGGACGCATTGGGAGGTGTACGAAGCATCGATGGGCCAGGTGAAGCAGAGGAGCAAACCATGGCTGTCAAGGCCACCACAGGCTGAGGAGGATTGCATCCGATCACAGCTTGGCCACCACTCTGGTCAACACCAGAAATGGAGGGAACAGATAGAGTAGAGGTCCATTCCATCGACAGAGGAAAGCATCCCCCCTCGAACCTGGGGCTCGGGACCTGGCACCGAATTGACAACATTGCCTGTTTGCGGAAGTTGCAAACAGGTCCACCTCTGGGGTTCTCCATCAATGGAACAGGTCCTGTGCTACGTATAGATGCAGCATCCATTCGTAGACGGATGAATTCAAATGGCTGAGTCCATCGGCAAGAAGATTGTCCTCCCCCAGAAGGTGGATGGAGTGGAGAAGTGTTCCTCTTGGGTTACATCAGTCCCAAATCTCCAGGTTCAGTGATAGTAGAGATGGAGACCTCATCTCTCCTTGATTGTTTAGGTAGTACATGACGGAGGTGTTGTCCATCACCAACAGCACTGTCTTTGCTCTTACCAGCTCCTTGAAAGCCCCAAGTGCCTTCTGCACTGCCATGAGCTCAAGGACATTGATATGGAGCATCCGTTCTTCGGCACCCCAAGTCCCTCAAACCTCTTCAGTCTTGAGATGGGCTCCCCAGCCTACCAGGGAGGCATCCGTAGTGATCGAGACCTCTGGCTGTGGAGGCTCGAAGGGCAAACCCGAGAGGACATTGCCCGGTTCAAGCCACCAGTCCAAGGAGCGCTGGATTGCCCAGGGCATAGTCAGGAGTTTGTGAGGTGGGTCTCGCAATGGATCAAAGACTCCCCAAAACCAGGACTGGAGTGGTCGAAACTGAAGCTTGGCAAAACAGGTGACCGATGTGGTCACTGCCATACAACCCAACAGGACCTGCACCAAATGTGCCAAGACCCGTCGGGACTGACAGTAGGTATGGATCAAGGAATGCAAGGTCTTGAAACAGGCCTCTGGAAGGTACGCAACTACAATGCACAAATCCCTATGAACTTGATGGACTGCATGGGATCGAGCTGAGACTTCTCCAGGTTGACAACTAGTTCGAAAGACTAGCAGATCCAGTGTCAGGCAAGACCTGACTACTGGAGAGATCCTCCAGTAGTCGATCTCGAGACTCCGCCACCAGTAGCCAGTCATCAATGTAAGGGAAGATGATCACCCCTTGCTGACAAAGGAAAGCAGCCACCACCAACATGCATTTTGTGAAGACCCTCAGAGCCACAGATAGTCCAAAAGGCAGAACACGGAACTGGAAGGCCTTGTCCTCAATCTGGAATGCAAGGAATTGCCTGTGGGCCGGGTGGATCCCCACATGGAAGTACACGTCTTTGAGGTCTATAGATGCAAACAGTTGCCTTGCTGGAGAAGAGGCAGAATCGAAGCCAAGGAGACCATCCGAAACCTTTTTGGGACAATGTAGTCATTTACCCCTGACAGTTGAGGATGGGACGGAGCTCTCCATCCTTTTTGGTAACGAGGAAGTATCTTGAGAAGTAGCAGAGGTGGTGATGGTCTGGATCCATGGGTTCGATGGCCCCTTTCAGAAGCAACGTCTTTACCTCCTCAAGAAGGGGAGGGGAGGGCAGTGTAAGTCAGATTTGACCTGTTGGAGGCAGCATATTGAATTTGATCCAGTAATTCACATTATATTGTGAGGAACCCAGCGGTCTGTATAATGTGAAGCACCCAGCGGTCCAATGTTATCGAGGACCAGATGTCCTGGAATGCTGATAGGCGATCTCCGAAGAAAAGTGTCTAGATGACAGAAAATTAGAAGAGAGAAGGCACTCAAAATCTCCTCCTGCCCTGATCCTTGGGCCTCTGCTTGGAGGGTGGCTGGTATCGGGAGGCAGATGCCTGGCTCCTCACTGAAGAAGCAGGTGATACCAGTTATTGGTATCATGAACGCCTACAGGATTGTGGCATGTAGCCTCTCTGAAAGGACTGAGTGTAGGACGAAGATTGCCAACCCGTGCAGCCCCTTGACCAGTACACAAAAGATGAGGACGATGGCATACCGTACTTCTGTGTGGTTGTCCTCATCTTCTGCGTGAACTCCAGTTTCTCTTTGGTGGAGCTGTTAAAGAGACTGGAGTGGTTGAACGGCATATCCTCAATGGTGGCAGATGCTTATGGGGCAAGCCCTGAGGAGCAAAGACACACATGTCTTCGGAGAGCAACAGACCCACCACGGTTTTGGCTGCACAGTTGGCAAAATGTCTCACAGAGTTCGTTTTTTGTTCAGACAACATCTGGGTCTCAGCCTGGATTGCCTCTGTCATCTGTCATTGCTCATCGAGGAGGTCTTGCAGGAGTGGACCCATACGTTCCCACATATTGATAGGCCCCCATGCAGGCCGAGTAGATGGCAATTCTGAAGCTTAGATCGGCAGCAAAGTAAATTTTCTTGTCGATGATGTCCAGCTTCCTCCCCTTGGCATCCACAGTGGTCGTCTGGGCACGCCACTTGAGTCTATTCTGGGAGCCCCCCCCCCAAGCTCGGGCGAGGAGGTATCTGCAGCCAATCAATATAGTCTCCTGCTATACACTACAGTCAGTCAATTCTCTTAGAGGTGGACGGAATGGAAGGATTTTCCCATGAACCTTGGGTGAGCTTCAGGAGAGAAGGTAGCACTGGTATACTGGCAGCAGGAGGAGCGTTTGATTTGATCTCTTGATAGATTGTGTCAACCAGATCAGACTCCTCAGGGACCTTCAGGTCCAAGGCATGGGATATCCACACCACCTGCTCTGAGAACAATCAAATGTCATCAGTCGGAGACGAAGAGTCTTCATTCAACAAGTCAGGATTTGGAGATGGAACGTACAGTATGTACGAAACCGAGAAGGCCGAGGACACTGAGGAAGATGAAAATGGTGACAGGCTCTGGCGTCCACGGTGCAATGAAGAGGTATGAATCGGTGGTGTAGGAGGCAATGGAGGCAGCGGGCGCAGCTCTTGATGCGGATTCAAGGGAAAAACAGTCTTCACTGCCACCTACCTCATCTCCTAAGCCAAAGAATTCCCCCTCACTAAAGAGATGGGATCGTTGCTTGCTCGTGATCCTCATTTCACTTCCCATGCTGCATTGGTTCTTCCAATCTCCCTTCCAGAACAGGTAGGGCAGGAAGAACAGGAATGTGATTCACTACCCCTCCATCCACAGAGGAGGACACAGCCACAGTCAACCCAGCCATTTAACCAACTGCCATCAGATGAATTACCCATCCAGCCTGTGGCCTGCAATGTGACTGCCTGACTTCCAACAGACCAGTACAAGGTTACTCTTATGACCTGGAACATCACTGGGTGGCCAACGGCCCACAGAGATCCTTGTCCTAGTGACTTCCTCACCCAATATGACATTATACTGATCCAGGAAACATGGACTAATAAGGATCTGTTAATAAATGGCTTTCATTCATTCTCAATTCTGGCAGAGCCAGGGAAAAAGCATGGAAGAGCTAGAGGCAGCCTGGGTATTCTGGTTTCCATCACCCTATGTGCCATAACAAGGCCTCTTTTCCACTTTTAAAACATATGCCATTGAACTTTGCTGATAATAAATGTCTACATGCTTCCAATGAAGAAGAAATCCCAAATCAGAGGCCTGTGGGCTGAACTGGAATCATACACTGCTAATCTCATGTTGCAGAATCCAAATGCATTTGTAATTTTGGGGAGTGGGTGACTTGAATGCCAGACTGGGCCCCAACAATCATACCCTATATGCCCAGCACAAATGCCCTCCTCCTGATTTTGAAGATGATGGAACTCACCCCATCCAATGCTCAAAGGACAAGAAATCAAATTTTGCAGGACTTTGTCTGGATCAAACAGTATTCAGGCTGAACCTTCAAATCCTAAATGGTGCCCTGTAAAATGACTGCCCAGCTGAATTCACTTATATCTCTGGGTCCAGAATGAGTGCCATTGATTACATAATCATTTCTAGGGACCTTCTTACCTATGCCAAGGAATTAGAAGTTATTTGAAAGTGATCATTTTCCAATTCTGCTACATCTTAATGACTTCACTCAGGAGACACACACCAGGGAGTGCTTTCACCTTTTTGTGACACCATCAGGAAGGACTTATCGCTGAGCTAAATGAACCCCCCAACTAAACCAAACAATAAGTGAGGTATTGGCTTCAGACCAACTTCAGCATCTTAGGACTGCCCTGATATCAGCTGAGTTCCCTGATAAAATCTTGGAAAATTACAATACACTTACCCAAGCTCTACACCAATATCTAATCTGTCAAAATAGCGTACATCAGTGGAAACAACAACAGCACCACTCCAAACCATGGTTTGACAAGGAATGTGTTAATGCTAAAAAAGCCCTCATTGATACTTATCAGGGTTACCTATCTAATAACATCCCAGATGCTGTACCAATGCTACTTCAGCAGAAAAGAGACTACAAAAAGCTGCTGATGAACAAGAAAAAAGAAGCCACGAAGAATGACTGGACACAACTTATACAGGAAGTCAGATCCAACAACACAGCTCTATTCTGGCATATTACATCAAGTTCCCAGAGAAATGGGCAAGCTACAGTGGATTGTCGCATCCCTCCAGGGATATGGGAGGATCACTTTCAAGCACTTTATAAGGACAACTACATTGAAAGTGGATGCACTAGCCAAAATATAGAAAATATCCAAGGGTGGCCACCAGTGACAGCGACAGAGATCAAGAACCTTGTAGCCCAGCTGAGAATGGGGAAGGCTCCAGGGGAAGACTTAATACCTGCAGAAGCCATTAAAAACACCCTTGAGTTTTGGGCCCCTATCCTGGCCTCACTTTTCACCTGTATTGACAAATATGGTCGAGCACCCAAGGATTGGGGTCTTGTAATCATCGTCCCCATATATAAAAAAGGAAACAAGGATGATCCTGTCAACTACAGACCAATTAGTCTCCTCAATACAATCAGCAAACTCTATGCAAGACACTTACAGTGGAAATTTCAGACCTGGTTGGAGCAAGAAAACATACTTGCAGAAGAACAAGCTGGCTTCAGGGAAGGCCGCTCCACCATAGACCAGTGCCTTGTACTCCACCACCTTATTGAAAAATACTCCACCTGCACCACAGTTTCTCTCTATGCTGCCTTTATAGACTTTAAAGCAGCTTTTGACTCTATATCCCGAACCAAACTGTGGAAAAAACTGGAGGCTTCTTTGATCAACCGACGTTTATTCCATCTAATACGTATGCTGCATGAAGGGACCTCATTAAAAGTAAGATGTAACCCCCAGGGACATCTCACCAATGACATTGTCACTGAGAAGGGTGTCAAGCAAGGCTGCATTCTAGCTCCACTCCTGTTTAACTTCTACATCAATGATTTGGTGGATCACCTCAACAACACTAACTTCCATCCCCCAAAATTCAAGGGAAGGCATATCTCAACGCTGCTTTATGCGGATGACGCAGCAATAATTTCAAGAACTCCCATTGGACTAAAAAGAGCCCTAAGAGCACTAACACAATATTGCAGAGTGGAACAGCTAGAACTCAACTATCAAAAAACTAAAATCATGGCATTCGCTAAAAGGCCTAAGAAGTACAACTGGAATATATATGGCCACAAGATTGAGCAGATCTCTTGCTTCAAATACCTGAGGGTAATTTTTCAAGCTACTGGTAGTAGGGAAGCACATGGGGAGTATGCTGCTTGCAATGCACAGAGGAGTACAACAGCCATTCTCAGATTTCTTAAGACAAGAGGAGGCCACTATTTACCTGCAGCACTCACTCTTTGAAGCCAAACCAATAGCACAACTGCTTTACGGATCCCAATTGGGACCCTTCCCCAACCCTGCTCCATTAGAACTTGTCCAATCCAAATTTTTAAGATCAGCTTTCCATCTTTCTATCTGAGCTCCTCTAGGACTCTCAGTTTATGCTCAGATATAGCTAAAATTCTACTGGGATTTAGTCATAGCTAGCTTTAATTGGAATCATAGATGGAACAGTTTCACAGGGAAATTATATAAGAATTGCAACATTTGAAAATTATTATATGTATGTGCATAACAACATATTGTAAATGTTCAAGATGGAAAATCTTAGATGTGGGCAGAGAAGTACTTCGGAGGTAAGTGGAAGGGGGAAGGATTACTTTTTTTAAATTCCCAACCATTGCAAAATAGTGCAAGGAGGAGATACGTGTCTTTAGTTCCCAGGACTATCACAAAGGAATCTAGAATATTGGGGAAAGAGAGAGGAAGGTGCACATTCACTTGAAAGCCAGACTTCTTGCTGAGGAAGTTGCTGCCCTTAATCACAGATATTTGTTGACTGCCAGCAACTGATCTGTGCTTGACAGAAACACACACTGCACAGGATCAAAGGTATTTCCTTGTTTATTACCTTGGACAGGTGCCCCAGGGCTTCCCATATTTAGAGATCTTGACAGGAGCCGATTAAGGCAAAAGTCTTTTTCTGGCAGCTCTTGTTGAAAAAGATGTTTTTGGTCATGGAGACTAGGTTTGACATATTGTTGGTGGTAACACCCACATACCCACCAAACACAGAAACACACATACATCTATTCCAGTTTGCTGGGGTAGGGGTGCTTTTATGTTGTCCTCCTACTTGATTACAACTGCTGAAATAGAGGTGAGATCAAGGTAACCCTTCACCTCAATGATCTTGCTGAAGATCACTGTGGTGGGGGAAGCCTGAACCTTGACACTCTCCACACCCCAATAATGCATCAGAAAAAAACCAAAGCCAGGAACAGAGATGACTCTCTCCACACATGACAGGAGTGACTCTCTCCACACAAATGGATATGGAAGGAACCCTTGCATATCCATGGGTTCAATATCCTCAGATTTGAGCATCTACAGATCATCACTGCACACCTAAAATGGCAGCTCCCATACCTAAAATGGCAGTGTCTGTACCTAAAATGGTGCCACCAATACCTAAAATGGTACTGCCAGATACCTAACATGGAAGTGTCCATATTTATAATGGCTGTACCATTGATTAATAGGGGACTCTACCATCCATGGCTCTTGCTATTCACGGGGCTTACAGAACCAAACCCCTGTGGATATGGAGGGTGCACTGTATTTGAGAGCAGAAGCAAGCTAATGTGAATCCAGTTTATTTTTAAAAAATTGCAAGGACAGGGTTTCTCTGTTGCACTATTAAAAGCAGTATACTGTTTAGAGATGTGAGCCAGGGCATTCTCAGCTGTAGCATCCTGGAATGTCCTCCATTTGGAGGGCCAACTGATGCTGACATCGCTCTTATTTCAGTGCCACATTAAAAGCTATTTGTCCACTAAAGGCTATGGGACCTATTGAAATGAGTTTTCAATCCAGCTTGTGAGTTTAAGGTGGTTGGGTTTTGTCTGGTTGGTTGGTTTTTTGACTTGTTAAAATTTTGCATTATTGTAAGGAGTTTTTAAAAAAGTTTTAAGGGGATTTAAGGAGTGTTTGAAGATGATGTTTTTGATTGTATATAGCAGGCATGGGCAAAGTATGGACCACAAGCTATATGCAGCCCCTGAAACACACTTTTGCAGGCCATGAAGCCCACCAGTACCAAATCCCCCCAGAGGAGAGCCCCAAAACATGCAAAAAAACACTCAGAACTATACAGAAAGCCAAAACCCTCTAATTTTGACAGTGTTCTTCTCAAGATGGTGATAGAAGCTGACAGAACTTCTGATTACCATTTTGGGAAGGAGTCAGATGAAGGCAGAGGTATCTGGGATCACTGTCAGGGGGCATGAGCACGCAAGAGGTTGGGGGAAAACAAGCCCTGGCTCTTGTGCAGTGGCCTATCCCTGGTAACCAGGATGGATTACAAATCAATCAATCAATCAATCAATCAGTCAAATCTTCTTTCAAACAAGATGTGTAGAAATTACTGTTCCCACATTATTTATGATAGGAGAAGTGGGGCATAGGGAATCCAAAGTGGGACCAACAGGTAGCCTTTCAATGTGGCTTGCCCATGCCTGGTTTAAAATATAGGAGGAGATGTTTTAAAATTTCAAACATATTGGGAGAGGCAATACTTGCTGCTCTCCTGCAAGCAAATTCAACAAGACATGATTTACAGAAAATGTATAGCTGCATGACATCCTCTCACCTTTATTATATAATTTATGGTATTTATGGACTAGGGGGTTTCAGGTGCATCAGTGGATCAGAAAATCACTGTAAAACAATATAGTCGTCCATTCACATTTGCGGGGGTTAGGGGCGGAAGACCCCCATGAAGGAGAAAAAAACATGAATAATAATAGTCCTCCCCCCACCCGCCTGCAACAACCCACCTGGTCGCCACTGGCTCCCACCCCCAGCCCTTTCCAAAGTGGTGATGGGGGCTTCAGGAGCCCCTGTCGCCACTCTCACCCACCCCCAGCCCTTTCCAAAGTGATGATGGGGGCTTCAGGAACCCCCATTGCCACTCGCTCCCGCCCCCCGGCCCTTTCCAAAGGGGCAATGGGAACTTCAGGAGTCCCCGTTGCCACTCTCACCCACCCACTGCTCTTTCCAAGGTAGCGACAGGGGCTTCAGGAGCCTCCATCGCCACTCACTCCCCTGGCTGCCTTGGGAAGGGACGGGGATGGAGAGCAGGAGGGAGGGAGGCTTTCCACCCCCCCTTCCCAAGATAGCGATGGGCTTCATGAGAAACCCTTCGCTGCCTTGGGAAGGGACAGAATGGAGGGGGGGCAGGCGGCTTTCACGAATAATCAAAACTGCAAATCTGAAAGTCGTGAATGTGGAGGGGCAACTATATTTCATAGAATAGAACTGTAAAGCACATGTATTTCTCAGGCATGGTTTAAGTGGATTTATTTTGCTAATAATTGGAGGTATGGCACAAGAAGTCTAGATATATTTGAGTTTGTACGCTTTTGGTCATATATATAAATATCATGCCTATTATGTGTTATACATAAACCATCAGCAGCCATGGTCCATGCAGGAGGGTGACACTACATCCCGCAGTTTGATGTTGGCTCAAGTCATGGGCCTCAGTTTTTTCCCCCACCATTTTTTTAAAAGCATGTTTACAAAGAAAGGGGGGATGAAAAAAGGGCTAGGGGGAATACATAGGATATGAATGTGGACTAGGCATTTTAGGGATGGAAAGAAATTCAAAAGGTTGAAATATGTGTTGGAAAATCCATATGAAGAGAAACCTGACAAGAATTTTTGCCATCCAGGACACCATAGGTTGTCATATTGTAACCAAAAACTAGAGCTTACTTTTTTCCTTTTCTTCCCCAATTCTTTTTTCTATTTGTGTGATCACTTTTAAGTTGTCATCCTGAGAGAATAGCATATTTTATTATTTCTTTGGGCTTGACTATGTGTTTGTGTGTGTGGTGGGGGTAAAATCCAATTGAAAATCGGACTTCTTCAGCCCAGAACTATGCTGGAGCTGCTTCACATGATATTCAGACCACTCTGGTCTGGATTTAAGTGCCACACCTATCTGGCCAAAAAGTTCAAATCTCTCCACGGGATTTTTTTCTCCCTGCTTTAAGTCCACTGCTGCCACCTAGCAAAGCACCTCTTCCCAAAGAGCTTCATGTATACTCTTTAAGAAGGCAGACCTCGATGTATGGCCACTCCTTCCGAGGGTCAGAGAGCAACTCCGCCTGGCATAGTCATTCCTTCTAACCTCATAATGAACAGCTGTATGCTGGGAAGGCCGACCCCAGCATATGGCCAATCATTCTGAGGGTCAGAGTGAGTTACTCACTTGATGTAGTTGCTCTCTCTGACCTCATAATGAGCAGCCGTATGCCAGGAAGGCAGACCCCTAGCATATGGCCAATCATTCTGAGCATCAGAGAGAGCAACTCTGCCTGGCAAAGGACAACAGACACCACATTTCCCCCCTCCTCGGTGCTGCCACCACTGGCTCTGCCTTCCTAATTCATACTGAGCAAGTGACTGTGTACTGGGAAATCAGAGCCAGCAGTGCGGAGGAGGGGGGGAAATGGTGGCACCTATCAGGCAGCACTTGTCCTGTCTCAACGGCTCCCCAAATCCAGTGTGGATCCTTTGTCCACACTACAGTTTTCTTAGAAGTTTCCAGCAAACTCTAGAGAAAATTGTGAGTCTTCTAAAACTGGGTTTTAAGAGGTATATCCCCCGGGTTTCTTTCAGATAGGGCGATAAGTTGTGTGGCACTATCACATTAGATTTGGGGGTGGCAATTCAGATTTTCTTGCTAGTGTAGACAAGGCCTTTGTAAACCACTCTTTTTTTTTTTTAACTGAAGAGTGGGGTAAAATCACCCCATAAATAAATAAGTGCATAAAGCTTTATTTTTATTCACTTTGTTATTCATTCACTTCCCCATCTTGCAGTGCAACCCATATCCCATAGTTCTTAATCTTTTCCCCTCCCAATTCCAAACACAAAACACTTTGAGTGTCTCCTTCCCCACTGAGCGTCCTGCATCTACTACAACAAAACTCTTCAAGCTGTTAAGCTGATTGAAGCATCTAAAGTGGTTTAAGTTGCTATAAGGACTTCTATCATTTTAAGCTCTTAAGCAGCTTTAAATAAGGCTTGTGAATAGCATCAGTCACTATTTGCTAAACTTTTGTGAATGACTAGTGCTGATGTCCAAAATTACTTGGGAACCCCCAGTGCATCTTTTCGTCTGTACATTCTGTACATATTTTTAATCTGGTCTTAGATATGTCATAAATATCAGCTGAGATAAAAATTGAAAGAAGAACAAGGGCCAATAACCAGAAAGCTTTGTGTGAATTAAAAAAAAAACCCTACAAAGATGCCACTTTAAGCTTCAACATGGTTCTAAATTATGACTGTAGAGCAGTAATATTTTATCTGTTTCCACTTTAGCCAAGGCCCTGCACATTATAATTCACAGAAGATATTATTTATTAGGCTTGCAGAGCATGAGACCAAATATGTGATGCTATGTTTACCTGCCATGCAGGAGCAGTTAGAAGTCTAAGTATTGGGGACCTTATCCTCAAATCAGAGGCCTTGTGATGGAGGAGATGAATGATTTCTTCAAGGAAGAGTTCTACAACAGAGAAATCTGGAAGATAATCTTTCTACAAGATTCCTCTTCCCCCCATAATGTTTTCCACTCATTTCCACAGCTTCTTTAACTGATAGGTGAAGATGAACAGGGTTTGGCCGAGGCACTTTTTCTCTGACAAGCAACATGGTACTGAATACACCCTGGTACTGAAGCCAACTAGACTGAGAGCTAAATTTTCTTACCAGCAATGGGGTATTCCACCATAACTGAAAACAACAGGCTAGTTTCTGGGAAAGCAGGACAGGTTGTGTGGCACAACCAGCCCTGTCTTCCAAGACAGGTTAACACATATGTGGTGGACGGAGGATCACTGGAAAACTTCCACCCCATCCACAATATCTGATGACTGACAAAATTCCCTTTCTCTGTGCAATGGTAGAACAAGCTCTGAATGTGAACAAAGCTAAAATAGGATATGGGAATTAATTCCTCTCCAGAATATGAAATCCCAAGAACCTGCTCTATGTTACCGTATATTCCGGCATATAAGACGACTGGGCGTATAAGACGACTGGGCGTATAAGACACCCACCCCCAATTTCCTGCAAAAAAATCTAGGCTTAGGCATATATTCGCCATATAAGACCACCACCACCCAATTTGGCTGGCTGGCTGACTGGCTGGGGGAGCCTTGCCAGCTGATTCTCTTTGTTTCCCAACTAAGGAGGATCTCCTCGTGAGTTGGGAAAGTGAACAGAATCAGCTGGCAGGACTCCCCCAGCAAGCCAACCACAACGTTCGCCCCTCTCTTCAACCTTCCAGTCAAACTTGACTCGAAGGTGGAGGAAAGGGGTGAAAATGCCCAGTTTGCCTCAGCAGTCACCTTCTCTCCATCTTGGCTCTTCTGAAGGGGACCAAGGTGGGGGAAGCGGGGGCATGCACGGCAAACCCCTAGATTTGCCCCCTCTCCCCACCTTCAAGGAAGGTGGGGAGAAGGGGCGAACATGCCCCGTTTGGCTCCACAGCCCTGATCCCTCCTTCTGGGCTCCCTTCCGAAGGGAGCCCAAAAGGAGGACAGGGCTGTGGAGCCAAACCCCAGGATTCGCCCCCTCTCCCCACCTTCAAGGAAGAGGGAGCGAAACTAGGGATTTAACTCCACAGCCCCGATGCCTCCTTCTGGACTCCCTTTACAAGGGAGCCCAGAAGAAGGCATCGGGGCTGCAGATTTAAACGGACCCTCTTCGCTCGCTCTCCCCACCTTCAAGGAAGGAAGGTGGAGAGAAGGGGCGACGATGCCCCATTTGGCTGCACAGCCCCGATCCCCCTTCTGGGCTCCCTCCTCCTGCGACTCCCCAACCCACAGGAGGCTGCCCAGCCTCCTCGTGGGTTGGGGAATGTGGGATGGCCAGGTGGCTGGGGGGCTGGAGGGAGGGGCTTCGGGGAGGGTGGAAGGATGGCTGGAGGGAGGGGGTTCTCAGCCACCCACCCCCTCCCCGAAGTCACAATCTCAAGCGGGATCGCTGCTTTGGGGATGGGGGGGGTGGCTGCAGGGAGGGCAGTGGAAGGAGGGGGCTTTGGGGAGGGTGGAAGGGTGGCTGGAGGGAGGGGCTTCGCAGCCACCCACCCCCTCCCCGAAGCCATGATCTCAAGCAGGATCGTGGCTTTGAGGAGGGTGGCTGGCTGAAGGGAAGACGCTGGAGGGAGGGGGCTTTGGGGAGGGTGGAAGGGTGGCTGGAGGGAGGGGGCTTTGCAGCCACCCACCCCCTCCCCGAAGCCACAATCTCGAGTGGGATTGCGGCTTTGGGGAGGGGGTGGCTGGAGGGAGGACGCTGGAGGGAGGGGGCTTCGGGGAGGCTGGAAGGGTGGCTGGAAGGGGGGGCTTTCCAGCAACATTTGCCCCCCTCCTCTGTCCTCGGTTTCTCCCCAAAGGGGGAGAAGGCAGAGGTGGGGGTGAATGAACCGTAAGCACTTTGCCTCACCCCCCCCGCCTGATCTCCTGCCTCTTTGCTTCATTTGCGAAGGGAGCAAAGAGGCAGGAGTTCAGATGACGGGATGAAGCAAAATGTATCCGTCGTATAAGACGAGCCCTGATTTTGGAGCCTGTTTTTCAGAGCTCAAACCTCATCTTATATGCCGGAATATACAGTATGTGAAACAATGTTGAACAGTCTTACTGCTTCGGTATGTAATTAACTCAAAGATTTGGACACAGACCAATAAGCTGGACACATGTGCAACAAACACAAATAAAGTTGACACAATATAAACTGCAGCTGATGAATTAAGATCTATACAATCTCCTTACCACTTTTTCATATGCTTTGATTTTGTCCCTTGCAACCTAATCTCTTTTAGCTGAAGTATCAACCAATAATCCTTCGATTACTGGTGGAAATAATCTCTCCCCCCCCCCCGGATTCTCATCATGGTTTAGACTTGTTTTATTCTTTAAAGACACCTGCAATTATTGTCCATAACCTTCACTTTTACTGGTCTTCCAATCTTATATTTCTCATTGCCTGGTATTATAAATGGAAAAGCGTTCTGTAGGCTCAATATCGACAGTTTGTAAACTGAAGTTGTTAATGCATATGATGCCCCATTTAGTCTAATAATTGAATTAGTTCTCAATCCACAGAGGGATTGTTTCTATTAAGAAGTATTGTAACAAGAGAAAGTGTTTCCCATTATAATTATGACCACAGCCACTATTGATACCCAACATTTATGGACTGCCAGCCATTCAAGGTGCTTTCGAGTTGCTGTGACCAGAGGAAAATGACTGTCCAGAATGCAGATCACAAAACGGATATATTGTGGCAGCCTAATCCCAGGTACAACCAAAAAAAGGAAGCCTTAGTTTCCAAAGAAAGCCAGTAACAGCCGCCTTGGCAGAAAGTGAGGCTGTAAATTGAACATATAATAAAGATATAATTTTATAATAATCTGTTGGGACTGGTGCTCTGTAAGCAGTACTATTTTCTAAAACATTGTTTAGTGTCAAGTCTCATACTGGTATGTCTCGCAGCAATCAATCATATTGTGCTTTAAACGCAACAAAAGTACAATTTCTGATACATATGTAATAGGCTCAAAACTAGTTTTTGCCCATGCATGAGCTCTTCCTGTAATAGGTTCATTTGCTATGATGTTACATTCATTAATATTCTAATTACTCAGACCAGATGTGCCAGAAATCAAAATGTCAACAAAGAATGTGAGACTCACTGGCTCCATCACATAAGACATTTTCTTAACACCCAATTATACTCAGGTGCAAGAAAGCACATATACTTGTAATGTGTGAAGATATCTGTCTAGTTCCCTTTCTTTTAAACAAATAAAGGGCTGCATTTCAGTCACAGATGAATAGTCTGTTCTGGGTTAGAAGTGGGAAGGATGCATACACATCTACTTGCCAAATAACATATATGATTCCTAAGGCCAATGCAGGCTTGGGTGAAGAAAAGCAATGTAATATATGAAGCTCACCCCAAAGTCCTGTGGGGAAATTAAAATAAAAAAAAAAAAGAATGAAAGGTCAGTTTTGCAGGCCCTATAAAATGAAACAGAATTTTGTGTCACAGAAATAAACACAGTCATTTGTCTCAACTACAGCTTTAGTGTCTAATCCAAAGTGGATCAAGGAAACACTGACACATCTTTAATTTCAAGTCCTACACAACTAAGTTTTATTAACACTCACTTTTGCAAATGTGGCAATACTACAGGACCGGGAATTGTTACAGTACAATATTTTTATGGAAGGTTTTACTGCAGCAATTACTGAGGCTATAATATTTCAGAAAATGCTGAAATCCTTAAAAAAAAAAAAAGCTTCTCTGTTTGTGCCACAACAGAGACAATGCATAAATATGGCCTTAATTACAGTTCAAGGGGAGGACAATCCACTGAAACAGGAACAAACATCTGCTTTGATGTCATTGTCATCCTGTGCACAAACCTTGACATATGGCCTCCTTTACCTTTCAGAAAAGGCCACAAAGAGGTCTCCTGCAGTGTCAGTCTCTTCTTCATCCTCTTTTGGGTGAGTACAAAGGCTTTAGTGAAGATGATGGATAAAGTTTGACTGCACCAAAGAAACAGAATAAAAAGCAGTTTTCTAGCCATTATGGCAATGGAGCTTAGCACAAAACCATTTATGGATTAGGTCCTAGTGAAACCTCAGTAATGAAAAATGGGCTCAGTAATGAAAAATTGGCTGTTTAACATTTCTAGGGCTGGGTCTTCTGTAAAAATGTCTTGTCCTGCTCAGAAGCAGGATACATTTAATGAAACACATGCTAGTCTTTGTTTGGAAAAGGATGGTGGTGGGGAGGTATTTTGAATACAGAATTTGAAATGTCTGTTGTTATGTGTCTTCATATTGACTCTGACTGACAGGGACTATCACAGGGTTTTCCTGGCAAGATTAATTTAGAGGAGATTTGGCATTGCCTTCCTCTGAACATAGCCTACAGTACTTGATATTTCCTGGCAGTTCTCTTCCAAGTAGTAATCAGGCCTGACCTTGCATAGCTTCCAAGCTCAGATAGGACCTGGTGTCTTCAGGGTATTACAGATCTTTCATGACTATATGTGTACTATATGAAATCCCTTCACTAGCTTTCAAATTCCCTTCTGCTTCTAGTATGCATTTCTTGTCTGTGCATTTAAAACTCCCCAGGCTATCTTCCCTTCCATCTTTCCATCCTTATTTTCATGTTTCTAACTTGTGCTCCTCCAGCTCCTTCAGCCTTTTGTGGTCGGGTGTATTTTTCCATAGAATGGTCTTATTCCAATAAAAAATTCCTAATCCAGCTCAGCCATACTCAGATACTGTCCAAATTCTTTTTCTATTGCATGATGCTTTGCGCTCTCTCTCTCTCAATTTATACCTGGAATGCCCTCCTAGAAAATTGAAGAGTTTCCATTCTTCTCCACAAAGTTCTTCAAAAGTCACCTTTACTGTGAAACCACAGTTCATCCCTCAAAGAGCATGGAATATTACTTTTTAAAGAGAACTAGTTAAATTACTTATTATTCTGATTACTCAACAGGCCAGTTACTTGTTAGTGTTAACTGTAGTCCAGAAAGTAACCCACTCGTGTTTTTTGTTGTTGCTTTTTGCTACCATTATGTCATTTAAATATACAGGAAAATTATCTGTTTTCCCTCCATCTCTGATCATCATATTTTTGAGTGTACTATTTATTTTATTAAGCGTTTGTTTACACCTCTCAGCCTATGATTCTGAGTGAATTAGCCAGCCAACCTGGCAAAGTACTCCTCTTCCCCGTCCTGAACCCCCATGCACTCACACTGAATAGCTCTTTCTCTTCCCAGCAACAGTAGCCACTGCTGTCATTTGGTAAGAATGAAGGAAGAGAAAGGAAGGGCAACTTTTTGTTGTTGTTTTAATACACACACACACACACACATATCCAACGCTGCAGTTTCTACTGCAACTCAAATTTTCAGTGTGTCTGGCTCCTCTGCTGTTCACTAGCTACACAGTATCCAACAAAGAAAAATTACAGGTATAGCCATTTCACCTCTGCTTCTTCTCCTCCTCCTCCTCCTATTACTCAGAATGAGGGCTTTATCACACCAGGCTCTTCTCCCACTAAAAAAGTGTTGTTTCTAAAAACACTATGCAATCAGGGTTCCTCTCTGTCCATTTGCACCTTGGGAACTTTTCCAGGATTACAACCTTCATTTGCATTAAAAGCTTATCACACACAGGACTTGGAGTTGCCCACCCAGTACCTCATCGAAGATATTATCTCCAACCCTTTTCCTAGTTTGACACACATAAACAGAGAGAGAGAGAGAGAGATGTCCCCCCTCGAAATGTAAATGGAAACAGTCTTAAGTTTAAAAAGGCTTTTTTCCCCTTTTTTTGGGGGGGGGGAGGGCTTCTTGATCGGGATAGATGAGAATGCTAGCTTCAGACTTAACTAATGGCTGGCAGATGAAAGCCAGCAGCTACTTTAGTCTCACCTATCCTGATTCTGCCTTTCATCTGCCAGCAATTAGTTCATGGTAACCAAGATTTACTTTCAAATGATACCACAGACAGTTAAACCCACTCTGAATAAAGCCAAGCTCCTATATTCCCAGAGTCAGTGATCCAGAAGTGCCTTCTGATTGGAAACAGTTAAGTCCAACATACTAACTCATGCAGACTTAACAGATATTCTCTTCTGAAACTGAGCAGTTTGAGCTCATAAGAGCCATTTGACAGGAGAACACACTGCTTGTGACGAATGTTGCTGTCCTTGAGCAAGCAGGGATCACCAGCATTGAGGCCATGATATTGAGAACACAGCTGCGCTGGGCAGGGCACGTTTCTAGGATGGAGGACCATCGCCTCCCAAAAATACTACTCTACGGTGAACTCGCCACGGGTCAGCGTAAGAGGGGCGCTCCAAAAAAGCGATACAAAGACTCCCTGAAACAACATCTCAGGCTTGGCCAAATTGATCACCAACAGTGGTCCGCCCTGGCCTCACATTGGGAGGCATGGAGATGCACTATCCACAATGCTGCAGCCTTATTTGAGAACTCACGACGAACAAGTCTTGAAGAGAAACGACAACGCAGAAAGAATCACAACCCAAAAACATCACCCAAGGAGACCTTCTGCTGTGCTTTTTGCAACCGGACTTGTTTATCTCGGATTGGCCTTTTTAGTCATCAGCGCGCTTGCAGAAAGCGCGGGATGAGTCCTTCCTGAATCTTCGTTTGCGAAGAAAAGCCAGAGAGAGAGAGACACTGCTTCACTCATTCACTTGAGTTTTTGAATGGAATATGAGCAGTGGGTTGACAAGATGGCTTTTGAAGCAACTTTGAACCACTTTCTAACTTCATGCTTCTGTGACTTGATTTCTTTTTTAAGGAGAACTAGTAGATCTCTCCCACCATAATACCTTTCCATGGTGATGGGATTGAGTGCTCCTCTGAGGCAAGAGGCCATGCTGCTGGTAGCAGGAGGTTCTTCCATGTCAGACAGACATTTGTTGAGGAGCCAGAGTAAATGTGCCTAATAGATACTGGACAGCAGCAGTAGCAGGGAATGACACTGGCAAAGGATCTCTCAGAGATAACAGCAGTGGCACCATAGCTAACACTTGTTAGTACTGTGAAGGAGGTACAGTAAATCCCTTTTGAATATCTTTTACCACAAAAATCCTATGATGAAACAATCCAAAATGAAATAAGAGAGAGCACAAGAATATGAAAGTCCCAGGTCAGATGGCACTCAACATGGTATTGGGGTACAACAGAGGACAGCACTGTGGCTAATGATATAACTGGACTCAAGACAAAATGGTATTCAGCTGTTGATGTGCTCACCAGCGAAAGGCAAGTCTGACGTTGTATACAAGACATATTATAGGAACATGGAATATGAGGAGCATGAATCAGGAGGAGCTAGACATAGTAAAACAAGAAATGGAAAATGTACACATTGAAATACTTGGGGTGAGTGAGCTAAAATGGACAAGAATTTTTTTATCATTTACAGTATTTTACTCATGAAATGAAATTATAAGAAGAACTGGGGTGGCAGTAATAGTGAGGAGAGATCTAGCAAAAGCAGTCAAAGGCTATAATGCAAAGTCTGAATGTATCGTATAAATAAGAATGCAGGGAAATCTGCTACTATAACAATAACCAAAGTTATGCTTTAGCTACAGAGGCTGAAGAAGAAACTAAAAGATTCTGTGCCAGAGCCCAGGAGATAATTGACCACACACCAAAACAGGATTTGTTGTTAATCATAGGCAACTGGAATACAAAAGTAGAAAATAGTGCAGAATCCAAGATTGTAGGAAAATTTAGCCTAAGATGAAGAAATGAAGCAGAAGAGCAACTGCCTGAATTTTGCAAGGCCAACAGTTTGTTCATCACAGAGACATCCCTCAAGCAATCCACGAGATGACTGTATATATGGGCATCATTTGATGGCCAATATAAAAATCAGATAGACTACATAATCAGAAGCAGATGATAGAGAAGCTCCATTATATCTGCAAAAATAAGACCAGGAGCAGATTGTGGCATAGACCATGAACTATCATAAATTAGAATAAAGATCAGAAAAAACACGAAACAAACCATGGTTACAAAATACAACTTGAAGAACCTCCCCATACAAGTTAAAGATAATGTGGGAAAAAAAGATTTGTACTATTAAGCCTAATTGACCAGGAGCCAGAAGTACTCAGGACTAAAGCCAGGGACACTGATGATGTAAATAAATAAATAACATTTCTACAGCCATAAAGAAAGAAAAGTCTCAATAGATGACAGATGAAATTCTTCACGCAGTTAAGGACAGATGAAAAGAAAAAGTAAAAGGGGACAGAAATAGGGTCAGAACCTTGAATGCAATTGTTCAGCAGTGTACAGGGAGAAAGATAATTACTATAATAATCAATGCAGAGAAATAGAAGATGACAACAAAAAAGGAAGAACAAGAGATCTCTTCCACAAGTTCTGAGAAATCAAAGGGAAATTTAAGCCAAGAGAGGGGATGATCTATGGCCAGTAATGGAACACACTATATGACCAAATAAAAAGGTGATGGAAGAAATATATTGAAGAACTATATGAAAGTATGACAATTTTATTTAAGGATGAACCATTTGAGGATTAAGCTCCAATTTTAGAAAGTGAAATGGAAGCTAGATGAGAGCACTTGGGAGAAATAAATCACCAGGAACAGATGGCATAACAACAGAGAAGCTTCAAGTATGACAATTTTATTTAAGGATGAACCATTTGAGGATTAAGCTCCAATTTTAGAAAGTGAAATGGAAGCTAGATGTGAGCACTTGGGAGAAATAAATCACCAGGAACAGATGGCATAACAATAGAGAAGCTTCAGTCTACAAAGAGAGAATGTACTCTAGTTCTAACTAAAATCTGTCAACAAATATGGAAATCAAAACAATGGCCCACAGATTGGAAATGCCCAGTTTACATTCCAATCTCCAAGAAAGGGGACACCAAGTATTGCAATAACCACAGGACCATTGTTTTAACTTCCCTTGCTAGCAATGTGATCCTGAAAATTCTACAACAAAGATTTCTACCATATAGAGAGTGAGAAATATCAGCTGTCAAAGCAGGGTTCAGGTAAGGAAGAGGCACTAGGGATCACATTGCAAACATACATTGGATAATGAAGCACACCAAAGAATTTCAAAAAAAAAAATTAGCCTGTGCATTATAGACTATAGCAAAGTCTTTGATTGTATAGACATGAAAAACTATGGATCACACTTAAAGAAATTAGTGTATCATAATATTTGATTGTCCTGATGCATAACCTGTACTCAGGACAAGAGGCTACTATCAGGACAGAATAAAGAGAATCAGAATATTTTCCAATTGGAAAGGGGGTCAGACAAGGCTGCATTTTATCACCCTATCTTTTATTTTTTTGCTGAAAATATCATACATAAAGCAAGATTCGGAGGAAGGAGGCATGAAAATTAGAGGAAGGAACATCAACAATTTAAGATATACAGACGACTCCACGCTACTAACAGAAAACAGCAAAGACTTGGAACAATTACTGAAGAAGGTCAAAGAAGAAAGTGCAAAGTCACTTGAACATTAATAAGTTTACAGTTGAACATTAAGAAAACAAAAATAATGACCAAGATGATTTACAAGACTTTAAAGCAGACAATGAAGACATTGAAATAGTTCAAGATTTTCCATAACTTGGATCTGTCATTTATCAGAATGGAATTTGTAGTCAAAAAAACCAGAAGAAGACTAGGACATAGAAGGGCAACTATGAAGGAACTAGATAATTTCCTGAAGTGTAAAGTTACAACATTGAATACCAAAGTTAGGATTGTCCATACCATCATATTTTCAATTTGTATGTATAGCTGTGAAAGCTGGACAGTGAGGAAAGCTGCTAGGAAGAGAATCAACTCATTAGAAATGTAGCATTGGAGAAGAGTTCTATGGATACCTTGGATTGCTAAAAAGACCAAAAAAAAATGGGCCATAGAGCAAACCAAGCCTCAAATCTCCCTAGAAGCCATGTTGACTAAAGTGAGACTGTTGTACTTTGGACATATCATGAGGAGACATGACTCACTGGAAAAGACAATAAAGCTTGGCAAAGTGGAAGACAGTAGGAAAAGAGGAAGACTGCATTGCAGATTGATAGACTCAACGAAGAAAGCCATAGCCTTGAGTCTGTAAGACTTGAGCATGGCTGTTGATGATAGGGTGACTTGGAGGTCTCTCCTTTATTGGGTTGCCATAAGTTGAAGTTGACTTTATGGCAATTAACAACAACAAAGTAGATTTCTAAGAGTAGCTTGGGGCATACTATATTTAGATAGATGGGTATATAACTAAATACTTTTTATGAGTTTCCCTAAAGCACCTGGAGGGGAGAGGTTATACATTCTCAATAATGTTATAAACATAGCCAGTTATATTTTTAGGAATGCAGACCACCTAGACAACTAAATATATTCTTCTTTTAGGTTAAAGGCTTCTGTTGGCAATGTTTTTAAGGCCAGTAAGATAAGCCTTTCACTCAGGGCCCCTATGCTAAGCTTCTTGTTCAATGGTGCAACTAAGCTATTCTATTTGAAGTGAATGGTTCCAACAAGATGAAGTGCCTGCCAAAGGCATGGAGTCTTCTATGCTTCTTTGAAGAGAAAATGTGTGCTACTCATGTGCCAAATTCCCATTTGGAACTTGGTGAGTTGTTGATAATTTCATTTGTTTCCTCCTCCCACCTTACCCAGATGTCTTCTCCAAGGAACAAAATCACTAAATAGCTAGGTTTCAGGTCTCTCCCTCTGAAATTCAAAATAATATAAATGTTAAATTCCTGTCTAGAATACACATGAAAAGCACAAGTAAACATGAGGATCAATATATTTTAACATCCATTTATGTTTGATCTAGTAATATATGGCATATATAGTATCTTCTCTTTCTCCGCCCCCCCCCCCCGCCAATCTCTTTGTGTGTGGTATACAATACATGTAGCATAGACCAGTCCTCTCCAAACTAGTGTCCCCTAGATGTTTTGGATAATACTTTTGAGCAATTGTGACCATGGTGTCTGGATTTTGGACAAAATAACTAGTGTATAGAAGGTTCCGTCACCCACTGATGGTGTCACCAAATGGAACTGGGGACTCAGAATTGTCCTGCCAGAGGCCATAAATGCATCTTAAAACTGATTAGACCCAAAATTTAAAGCATAAATCAATAAGAAATGAAAAAGAGTGCATATGAACCAGCAGTAGAACAACCACTAACAAAGAATTATAGCTGTCAACCAACCCCAACTCATTCAAATCTGGAGGCCCACCAAAATAGTCTTTATAGTGGATCAAAAGGATTGTAGTTTGGGATCCATATAGCTCCTCAGGGAAAACAAATTCAACCACATAGTCACTGCTACAAAAAAGCCCTTCTTATGTGTCAATATCACCAACCTCTGAAGGTGGTGAGACATGAAGTGTGGCCTTTGCTGAAAATCTCAAGAAATTGGAATGTTCATATGGAAGAAAGCAATCCTTGAGACACAATACAGGGCTTTAAATGTCAATGTGATCAGCACATTGAGCTCTGTGACGTTGAAGGCTTTCACAACTGGCATCCATAGATTTTCCTTGTTTTTTTTTCTGGGCTGTGAGACCTTGTTCTGGAAGAGTTTCTTTCTGATGTTTTGCCTGCATCTGTGGCTGGCATCTTCAGAGAATTGTTGGGTAGGAGTGTGTGGGGGGTTTATATACTGTGAATGGAGTTTGCTATCAGTCACATAAATTAATATGTTTTCCAGTCTTAAGGCTGCAAACACCACAGACCCATGACAGAGTAAAATTGCAATAGAATACAAGCCTAGGAAACTATAGTTGTGACTGAAGTGGGAAACTGGCAATATAGCATGTGTGGGAGTGTAACCCAACAGAAACCCAACAAAGAAAATAATTTCACATGAAAATCCACTTTCTCAGGCAATAGACTTCCTGCCAAAGGTTTCATGAATTCTTTTGTGAGTACCTGATATTTTAGAAATTGTTCAGAGTCACTGAATTTAACTGCCTGCATTCATATTTTTAGCACAAACACAAGTATCAGAGGAGCTAAAAAGTGTCAAATAAATATATAAGTAACAGATCCCATCCTGAAGCACTGAACTGCAAGTGGAGGTATTCAGGTAACAGTAGTTCTTTCTGCTCTTTGATGATCACAAGAATGTTGCATACATGCAAGGTAAGCTATCACTGTTCATTTGATAAACATTTGCACTAACATAGGACAAGATGAAGCTTCTGTGTATATGGGTAGAAGAGACTTGACACAACATGGAGTACACTCCTTTTAAACCCTATGTGATTGATATATATTCGTTTTTTTCTAGTATAAGCTAACAATTTATACTTTGGGCACAATCCAACAAAAACTAACTGTGAACTGTTACTTACTTCATGCATACTGCTTGATGACAGTACATGCAAAAGGGATCTAGGAGTCTTAGTGGACCACAAGCTGAACATGAGTCAGCAGTATGGTGCAGCAGCCAAAAAAGCCAATGTGATTCTAGGCTTCATTAATAGGATTATAGTGTCTACATCAAGGGAAGTAATAGTGCAACTCTATTCTGCTTTGTTCAGACCTCACCTGGAATACTGTGTCCAGTTCTGGGCACTACAATTCAGGAATGATATTGAGAAGCTGGAACGTGTCCAGAGGAGGGTGACCAGGATGGTGGGAGGTCTGGAAGCCATGTCCTATGAGGAGCGGCTTAGGGAGCTGGGCATGTTTAGTCTGGAGAAGAGAAGGTTGAGAGCTGACATGATAGCCATGTTTAAATATCTGAAGGGATGTCGTAATGAGGATGGAGCAAGCTTGTGTTCTGCTGCTCCAGAGACTAGAACACGGAAGCAGTGGGTTCAAACTACAGGAAAAGATATTGCACCTAAAACATTAGGAAGAACTTCCTGACAGGAAGAGCTGTTTGGAAGTAGAATACACTGCCTTGGAGTGTGGTGGAGTCTCCTTCTTCGGAGGTTTTTAAATAGAGGCTGGATGGCCATCTGTTGGGAATGATTTGATTGTGTATTCCTGCAAAGCAGGGGGTTGGATAGCCCTTGTGGTCTCTTCCAAATCTATGATTCTATGAAAGCTATGTCTATGTACTTGAGTATGTGTGTGCCTGTCCATCTGTCTCTCTATCAATGCATCATATACATGAAGCCTAGGTGCCTGAACTTTAGCATGCATACTAAGGGAAGGCATAAAGATGTGCATCTCTGGGTTATTTGGTTTTTAAAACAGATTAACAGATTTTAGTCAATATAAATCCCTCTATAGCTGGCAGTACCATCTTCAGTCATGAGGTGGGAGACTTCCCTAACCAGCAAAACACTTTTATTCACAACAGTGGCTCTTATTAAAAGGAGGCATTCCATAAGAAGCCAGCTTGCCAAAACATGACTAGCGAAAGCTGCTATAAGTACAACTTAAATCTCCAGGGAAGGAAGGTGCAGGACAAGCAACAGACAGTGTGGGAAATTGCTTTCTAATTCTCTGAAGATGCAGGTGAAATGTCAGAAAGAAACTATTCCAGAACATGGCCTCACAGCCCAGGAAAAAAAAACACACACACAAGGAAAATGTATGGATGCCAGCCGTGAAAGCCTTCAACTTCACAGTGTGGGAAAGATTTTCCTTGGTTTTTTCCCAGGCTCTGAGGCTTTACAAAAGAATTCCACCCAGGGACAAGAGGATTCCCAGCAGATTATGGTCCATCAACCAACCATTAGCTAAACAGATACTAACGAACCTTGCATTTCTATGCCCAGAAACTAACCATTCAATTACACAAATTTACATATACTCCCCAACAGGGGTTCACAGCACATGACCTCCACACACACACCTACCCAACCATTCTCTGAGGATGCCAGCCACAGGTGCAGGCGAAACGTCAGAAAGAAACTATTCCAGAACACAACCTGACAGCCTGGAAAAAAAACAAGGAAAATCTATGGATGTCGGCCGTGAAAGCCTTCGACTTCACAGTGTGGGAAAGGCTACATGCAGAGTAGCTGAGAACCCAAAGCAGCAGCTTGCCAGACAGAAAACAAATGAGAGTGCAGGTGAAATTTGGGGTGGGGGGGATGCTAGGAAACCAAGAGCTTGTTCATATCCCTAATTCTCAAAGTGCCTAACATCAGTGATAAAATGCAATGCTGTAAAATATGAGCAGTAATAAACAATGTTAAAAAGAGGAAGACACATGTATCTGAAAAGAGGAAGTAAAACATCAGTTGTTTTGCCACATATCTTACATGCTAAAAGCATTTGGAAGACCTCATGCCCCTCATTTCACATTCTTGGTTGAAGGTCAAAGCCAGCCAAATTGGGGGGATGGTTTGTTTGTTAACAACACAACTCCCACAGTGAAGAAGACTAATAGAAGTTGTCCTGCTGATTTCAGTAAGTTGTTGTTGTTGTTGTTAAATAATCTTTTGCTGGATTATTTTTCCTTAAAAGTTGCCATCTATGGAAAATGTCTACTGCTTTTGCTTTAGATGAAATGGTGACAATGGTGGGATGAACATAGAAGAATCATCTTTACTTTGCATTTGAATATGTGCCAAAACCCCTCAGTTCTTGCCTCTGCTCCAGTTGCCATGTAGCTTGAGTTGGAAAACAATGTGAGTAGTTTTAAGAGTCTCACTGAAACCACACATTTGCACTTCCTAGGACCTATCACAAGACAAAATGCTTCAAACAGCTATGCATCTGTGAAGTCTGTGGTATGTTCCCTGCGTACAAATTACATATATATTTTTCAAAAAATGTGAACAGCCCCACAATGTGCAAAACCAGGGGGGGCAGGGGGAATACACCAACACACTTTAGCCACTGGAGCAACATATACAAAATACATACAATAGAAAAGTATGTAAGCAAATGCATACATTTGGAAAAATGCACACAGGTTTCCATGAAGAATGACAAAACAATGTTTCACAAACTGATGGGACCAAAGGGTGCGATGGGATGGGAATGGAGGTAAAATTTAGAGAAATGCAAGGAAACTGAAACTTCTTCACATTCCCTCACAAAACCTACGGCAGCTAGCCCAATCAGCTGTAAGATTGCCTACATTGCAAACAAAACAAGCAAACAATGCAGTTAACCTAAACACAGAAGTGATAGAAATCCTACTAACTAAACATTTAAAGTAGAAACAAGAGCTTTTACTATTATTTATTCATGGCAACAGCATTAATGAATCTTGTGCACACATGCTGAACAAGATTTCTTATGCCTTGGGCTTCACCGTAAGCAGTTCTGGAGCTTTCCATTTCATTGACAAGCCCAGGATGCAGTTGTGCAGAGCCAAATAAAACAATCTTTCCTTTCAGACACTGTGAGCCACTGCAAGTATTTTGTTAAGAGAAAAGCGGAGGGATATTATTTTACATCACCTTGTCCTCTTTTCTAAATTATTCAAACACTGAAGAAAAGACACCAGCCCTCTTTCAAAAAGCCTTTTCATGATGCCCGTTCAGGGTTTTGTTAGCGGCTGGAATTTTTTAGCTTTGTTGCCATGGGCAGAAACATTTATCTGCAAGAGTATCAGCTTCCTTGCCTTCACAAATGTCTAGATGGTTCTTCCAGGGTTTTTTTTTTTAATGGTCTAGTTTTTCCTCTTTTCGGTGAATGCTAAGCACTCTTCTACAACCTAGTCCAACAGCTCATCTAATCAAGATTCAATTCTTGGGGCTAAGGATTTACTGAAGCTCTTAGTCACCAGCTGTGGTGGATGTGTTTTATAATTTAAGTTTTTAGTTTTGAAATTCTTGGTTACTGAGACAAAGCTATCAGTAGCATTAAAAAAAAAACCCACCTCTTTATGCATAGTCACTCTTTCAAACATATTGAAGAGCTGCAGCATGTTCATTAGTTTCAGATCTGGTGCTCCAGAACTGAAAAGAGGGACTATAAAAGGAGAAGCTACATACTTCTGAATTCTGCAGCATTAATAATACTTTCCATGTGAGAACAGACAGACTATATTATGTAGATCAACTGGAAACAATGCAAAGTAAAAGGCAGTTATGAGCAACTGAGGAAAAAAAGAAATTATTTATACCAGGGATGGGCAAAGTGTGGTCCCCAGGGGTTAAAAAAAATCATGTTTTGCCCTCAAGTGCTCTACATTGGGCATAGTGGACACTTTTGCCATATTTTTGCCCCCTCAAGCTATTTTAAGCCCAACAGACGACTATATATAAAAGGCTTGGGTATGTACAATAAGCCTGGGTATGTTTCCTCTCCCAGTGTTCTGATTGGCTGCCCAGGAAACACACCCAACCAATCACCACCCATATACAAATTCCCTTTCTATCTCAGATACCACTCCTGCCATTCAATCTGCATTTATACCCCCAACCTCACAAGGGCCCCTCCCTCCACTTACTCCCTCAGCCACTCACTAGTCCCAGGTTGTGACAGGACCCAGGAAGTCAACTGGTGATGGCAGTGGCAGTGGGATGCTGCTGCTGCCACTGCGACAGGACTCAGAGCATCAAGTGGCAACGGGACACCACTGTTACCATTGTGACAGGACCCAGGCAGTCAACTGGCAGCAATGGCAACAGCGGCAGGGCAACAGAGCAAGTCACCCTCAACAATTCTGGGACTGTGATGTATGTTATGCTCAGTCCAGCTAATTTCTTTTAAAAGTAAGTAAAGAGGAAGTACCTACCAATCACTTACTGTTATTTAAAAAGCAGCCTCCTTAGCCTACAAGGTCAAAGGGCAGCCTAAAAACAAAATGGAAATGCCACCCACACCCCTAGAGAGGATTTGGGGGCATTTTTATTTTATTTTTTGTGGGAAGGTTGCAGTGTCTGTGTGTGTCCCTCCAACATGTCTTGGGGGGGGGGCTAATATGGGTCCCTAGCCTCCCACAATTGCCCACCTCTGATTTATACAGATGGATTCACTATTTGGCAAAAGCAAATGTGATCTTGTAAAGACCTTACTAAATTATCATGTGAACACTTTTAGAGCTCAGTCCTATGGTCATTGGCAGGGCATACCAGAGGCCATAGTTTGTTTGTTTTCGGGTTTCCCCATCTGAGGGAGATTTTTCTTCAGAGTAGATGATATGGTTTTGAATGTATTAGTTAACACCAAACAGAATAGGGCCATTGAATCAATTGTTGACTGCGGAGGCAACACATAGGTAAATCTCGATAGCTCAATAGCTTTAGTGAAGTTGGAACAAATAATAGGATTCAGTCCATGATTTCCTAAACTATGGGATTATCCCTCCTTTGTGTTCCCCATGAATCAGAGGGGAAAAAAAGAGGTATCCCAGAGGAATATGGGGAAGAGATGTGCAGGAAGTAACGCTTTCCCATTCCTCTGGAGTAACCCACAAACTTGAGTGGGTATATGTATCTCCTTCCTATTAAGGGAATAAGGGATGAGAAATTCTAAAAATGGGGGATAAGTATTGCTAAAAGACTCAAAAGAAAATTAAAAATGCAATGTCTTCTGCCTTCCACTCCCACAATCTATACTAGTGGAATATATGGAAAGCATTTTCCTTCTGCTTGGGTTTCCCCACCCTCATAAGATTATTCCACAGGAGTACTCCAGTGTCCAGAGGAGGGCGACCAGGATCGTGGGAGGTCTGAAAGCCATGCCCTATGAGGAGCAGCGTAGGGAGCTGGGCATGTTTAGTCTGGAGAAGAGAAGGTTGAGAGGTGACATGATACCCACGTTTAAATATTTGAAGGGATGTCATACTGAAGATGGAGCAAGCTTATTTTCTGCTGCTCCAGAGACTAGGACACGGAGCAATGGATTCAAACTACAGGAAAAGAGATTCCACCTAAACATTAAGAAGAACTTCCTGACAGGAAGAACTGTGCAGAAGTGGAATGCACTGCTTCCTTGGAGTGTGATGGAGTCTCCAGCTTTGGAGGTTTTTAAACAGAGGCTGGATGGCCATCTGTCGAGAATGATTTGATTTTGTATTCCTGTATGGCAGGGGGTTGGACTAGATCGCCTTTGTGGTCTCTTCCAACTCTATGATTCTATGATTCTACTCTGATTAATAAGAATTAAGTTGCTCTGCTTTTTATTTCAGTAAACCACTGAATATGGAACATGCTTTGTCACAAAATAATAAAAGCAAAGTATTTAATCCCTTATTGTAGAATTATTTTTTTAAAGATGATGTCTGTCTGTACCTGGACAAACCTTTTGAGGAGGGTGATGGAGAAGAAATCTATTTTTTGAAAGCTACAGCCAGAATTCAAGCAACTCCCAGCAGCAGGTTTCAGCCGTTTTACCTAAATCAAGCATATTATTTATTTATTTATTTATACCCCGCTCTTCAGCCACAAGGCTATTTACACATCTAACGGCATTAAACAGTTTCCAATGTGTGTTAGCTAATTGCCCCCAGAAGCTGGGTACTCATTTTACCGACCTACGAAAGGATGGAAGGCTGAGTGAACCTTGGAGCCCGCTGGAATCGAACTTGCAACGTGGTGTCTTGCAGTACTGGCATTTAACCACTGCGCCACCAGGGCTCAGATTATAAAGCTAGCATGCAAACCATGTCATTTGAATCAGACACATCTGGTAAATGACATGGGCATTTGCCAAAATGGCATGGGGGGGCTACTTTAATAATTGATTTAGATTTGTTTTCATTGCCTCCTTCAAATTGTTTTCTCCAGCCACTCAGATTTGGATAAACGTTTATTAAAATATAATAAGAAACATAAAGGGTGTGGGGAAATTTGACACAACATCAAGTTCAAGCGCCCTGTGGATTTATGGGCTTTTACCCCCTAATCCCAGCTTTCTTGAGGTCAGCTCTTGAGCTGAGGAAACTTCTACAGCTTTCATTCCAGCTAGAAAAGAACTCAGGAGCTTCTGGTTATTGCCTCTCTTTTGAAGTGATGACTGAGCTTCAGAAGCTAATTTGCTCCTATTTGTATTGTAGGGATATGATTCTTCTAATTTTTCTTCACAAAGGAAACAATTAGTAATTTTAACAATTTTCTTCCCACTCTGGGACAATCTTCAAAAGCAGGGTAGTTTTTGAAGACTATTTACTATTCAGGACTTATTCTATACATGGTTACTTGCATATGGATATTTTGTGCAGAATTATAATATGAATATGTCTGAGTAGAAATATTATTTTCTGCCCAGAAAATGCTGTTTCCTACACAGAAAATGCTGTTTTCTGTGCATAATAATTATATGCACATTTTGTGTGGAATAAGATTCTCTCACTTTTTACTTGTCAGGGCTTTTAAATACTCAAGAAAGGGCCTGTCATAACGGTGAAAATTATCCACTTAGAATTCACTTAGAATCCTACCTGTCTTAATGGGACCCCATATAATTCCATCATATTCAGAAGGAGGGGGGCCAAATCCATCATAAACCCCAAGAGAACAGTCTTCAGGGCTTTCCTTAAGTTTTTTAAAATCTCCGTGGGGAATGTATATGATTGATCATTAAGACAGGTGATCGAATTAATTCGCATAGCCCCAGAGAAGCAGAAAGCTGATTGGCTGGATGGGAGCAGGGGGAGGGGCTTGCTAAGAAGTCAAGCTCCCTGGAACCACCATCTTGATTTTCACCTTAGCAATCATGTGCTAAGGCAATGAAACAGCCCTTTTCTCTTTTTTTAATGTTTATTTTGGCAGAATATTGCACTATCGCCTTTTGGCACCTTAGATATGCCTTTAAAAAAACTGTTCAGCAGTGGCAACTGGTGAAAATAAAAACATGAATCATGGCTGCCATTTTGAATCACAGGCATACCCATTGGGACAGCAGAAGTGGGTAGCCTCGCATGCCTGTGATTTTGCCAAACACTGTTAAGATAAGTCGATCCTGCTCAAATTTGCATGAGTACACATCGATCCACATTTTCCCCTCATATAGACGTGCCCAAGGAATTTTTCTATTATTTTATTAAAATTTACAAATATTATTTTCCTAGTGCCTAAGCGTAGGGACAGCTCTACACATTAGACAAGAGAAGTCTGATGGAGACATGAACTCAATATGACAAATGTGAAAGGTCATAGTACCATATTAAATATCATTGTTACTGTATTTGGGTTAAAAATAGTGTTTCAATCAAATGGTACTAACTTCTACAGTGCTAGTGGTGCATTTCCCCTATAATATCATTCACTGATAACTGATATACTGAGAAGTGTCTAGAAAAGAGAGACCTACATAAATCTAGGGACATTTCTATGGCATCAGAAGAGGGAGAGGGCACTGGGGCTTTCTCTTTGTCAGCCCCATTTATCTTATGAGGAAAAAAGGCGTAGAAATGACTTCTTCCAAATCTCTTGAATCTGACAGAGGATGTGGCATTAAGTGCTTTAGGGCACATTCTGAAGCGTACTTCTTCCACACTGTTTTCAGCTCAGGGAGAAAGAGAGAATAGTTTGTGATTCAAGGAAGCAACCAGGATTTGCAGAGAATACCAAAGAGACACTTGATTGCTAGAACATGTAGTACACACTCTGTGGATTTTTTTAAAAAAAATATAGCTCATTTTATGAACATAACAGTCCAGACAGACTTGGGAACATTTGCTTTCTTACTTTATAAATTGGTAAACTGTTTTCATGCCTCCAAGGGACCATGTTGAACTTAAGTCCATCATGGCTGACTCCTTCCTGGGATCTCAATGTTAGGCATTTAAGCAAAAGTACTTCTCTTTTTCTTCATCAAGTACAAGAGCTTTCATTCATATTAATAAAGTAAAATTCTACTTTGTTAGAAAACAGTGTGTGTCAAAGCAGCAAGAGAGCAAAGCCGCTGGTCCTGTAAAAATCACCAAGCAGTCAATTCACAAGGATGGTAAGGAGGATCATAGTGTGCTTGTGATGCTAGTTTTCCCAGCTTCCTATAGACATTATACTGTGAAGTAACAACATCCCACCCCTAAATAATCACAGCTTGGTCAAATTTAAATAATGAAGCATTTTGAGTTGAATTCCATCATTTGTACTTGCACAGATACTTCTCATCTGGCAAGGCATCTCACCTGCAGTTAAGTAAAGAACTGCCATAGGCTGTGACATGTAAATGAGATAGCCTTTTTACAAAAGTACATGTAAACTGAACAAACTGGAGCTTTATGTATTACTAATACTCTCCCCCTCCTTCTTCAATGGGATGAAGACATGGATGGTGACTGCTATAGCTCTGATCCTTCCAGAGACACATACAGAGAATGAAAAATAATGTTGTATGGCTAGCTGCATTTATTCCCTGGCATTGTTTCTGTTTGCCCCAGACAATAGAAGGCAGGTGTTTGGAAGTAGTGAAAGCAGAATATTGAACATGGTTACAAAGGACTGGGGTATGGTTGCAAGTAAGGGTAATGGGGCTTGAGCCAAAAGCTGGGGCATCAAATTCAAAAGTGGGGAAATCATATTCAAAGGCAAAAAAAAGTCAGGAAGAGAGCATTGCCATCCTAATTTGTTGTTATTGTACTCAAAGTTACCAAAGGCTGTCCAATAAATGAAAGAAAGTCAATTCCTCTTTGCAGTCTTACAATTTTAAACCAAATGACATGATATGAAGAGACAGGGAAAGGATAGGAAGAGTGTCTTATGGTTTCTATTTATTCATGTGGAGACGGTGACTCTGGTGCCAGTGGATAGTGAATCCACTCTGGGTTTTAGTTTGAACTTTAAAAGAGCTATCCAAGGTGGGGACAGGCCCAGAATTTTGGATAATTCCTTTAAAGTTCAGATTAAAACACAGAGTGGATTCACCACCCCACTGCCCTTGGAACCATTCAACCTCCACTTTATTTACTTATTGCATTGTTATCCCACTTTTCCACTGGAATAGCTCTCAAGGTGATTAACAGCATCATTAAAAACAATGTGGAAATTAAACAACACCATTAACACAATCACATAATCAGTATGATGTTTGGATCTCTATGTGATTATACCAATTCACAAATACATAGGGAGCTGTTTGTTTGACAGGAACCCCATCCCACCCCATACTAGGAATGGAAAGAATATTTGGAAATATTTTTTTAAAAAAAGATTGAAAAACACGTTTTTCAAGTATCAAGAAACCCTGATGAGAAGAATCCTGGACTGACAAGAATCTTCACAGTTTGGGACATATTCTGTACAATATTTGCATGTGGATCATTTGCACTGAAAACAGATATTTCTGCATAGGAAACAGTTTTTTTTTTCATTCAGAAAATAATGTTTCCATGCAGAAATATTATTTTCTGTATGGAAAAAGATGTTTCCTGTGAAGAAAATGCTATTTTCTGTGCAAAATAACCACATGCAAATTTTATGCACAAAACTCCCAAATTGTGAATAGGATTTGAAAACTATGTGGTTTTCTAAGTCTTGCTCACAGTGGAAGAAAACTGTTAAAATTAATTGTTGCTTCCTTCAAAAAGAAACTTGGTGAACAGACACCCCCCCCCCAGATCTTAAAGAATGGTAGATCCGGGGGAAGTGTTTTAATGATGGGCATGGAGATGAGCACAGGGGTTGGCCAGGGCATAGCTACACCCTGGCTAGGAGGAGACAGGGGCGGTGCTGAGGCACGGCCTATTTTACCCTTTGCCGCCCCTGGTTTCCTCCTCTTTTCCACTGGATTGAAGCCCACCCTCCTGCCTCTGCCACAGTATGAGAATTCTGGTCGCGTCAAGGGCCGGGTAGGAATTTTTACCTACTCTTTTCTGAGGGGTGTTTTGCCTACCCCATACTGTCACTTGGGACTTGGACAATTGGCTCAGGGTGTGGTTTGTTAAATAGGTGGTCATTTGCAGGGAGTGGGGAGACAATGATCAGGCATTCACCTATGGCAACCTCAAGTTTAGTGGAAGGATGGCCCTCACGGAACTGTACCAGCATCTTAATGGATGGGGTGCAGCAAGGTAGGCTATCCTTAGGGCCAGCATCAGATTGCGATCCTTCCCAGAAGCTACACGGCTTAAGGATCTATTGCCTGGGGCAGGGCCCTCCAGCAGATGGCGCCCAAAGGGAACCCCGGATGCCGGGATCCCCACTGGGGCTCAGGTGAGTCGCCCAGGGATGCTGGGAGATAGGTCACTTGTGACCAACTGCCCAGCTGCCCCCGCAATGGGTCTCCCCCTTTTACAGGTTTGCATACCCCAAGAAATATGCAATAAATAGGTAAGATATCAATAAAGTGGCCCGTATTTCAACCCAATCTTCTGTGTCTGGTCTCGTTATTTCATGCGTCAATCATTAACAATTATGTCCCTTACCCCCGTACTATATTGAGAAGGAATATGGCCAACTGTCATTCACTTTCAAACAGACTGTGGAAGTTATTAGATGGACAAAATACAGCATCATAGCGATGCCACATAACCACAAAAGGGTGCACAGATCAGACAATGTCGCCCTTTCATGGTTATGCCCTGTCAAAACCCCATAGTTTTTAATTGATGGCTTAAGCCGTCAATAGATTCCCCTGCTGCTTTTTTGCCAGCATTGCCTGCGTGTGAAGCCTTGGGCCATTTAACTCTTGTCAATGCAGAATCAATGGCCCGACCAGACAGAACACTTCTGGGTGAGCTTGCGACATCTAGGTAAGTGACAAACTTTTTTGAACCTCCCCAGGTTACTTGGAGGTTTTTTACTGTGTATATGTGCTTGGCGTGACTTTCTATGTCTTATTTTTAGTTTTATTTTTGAATTTCCCACATGATGAAATTGTGTTGGATTTCAAAAGAGGAAATGAATGGAGGAGATAAGTGCAGGGGGGGGGCGTGTTGTTTTGCTGTCATATTTTACTTTTTATGCTGGCAAAAGAACATTTTAAAGGGAATGTCTGATAAAGTCCAAAATCTGAATGCTCCATGTGAATGCAAACTTGCTGGATCTTTTTATCTCAGGGTTTGGGGTTGGGGAGATCATGCTAAAAAGGGACCTTGGAGTATGATGTCTTCATCTGACATACAGCAACACACCAAAGTCAAGGTGCACAGTACCCCAAGTGTGGAATGTTGTCACATGAAGCAGAAAATTCCACAAGTACTTTCCCATTTTCCCCAGAAGCCAAATAAATTAATAAATAACACATTTTAAAAAAAGAAAAAGAAAAAAAGAGGAGCACTTGTTGCACTTTCATAGCTGCCAAAAACTGCTGCCTGGGGTAGCTGCCTCATTCTCTTTAGTGATGGGCTGGCATTGGTACTCACTAATATAGACACATGTGGAAACTCACCAGGTACAAATAATGATATACTCCCTTTCAGCAGACAAAAGTTATGATTATGCAAGCAGACACAATACGCTGTGTATGCAATCAGCAGACAAACTTGAACCGACATGCCTAAAACATTCATAACAAGTGTAAATGTTAGATCTTATCTGACAAATGCTCCAATTTAAAATGCCTTTGAATTTGCAAATGGTCTACTTTTCTATGTGCCCTACTTTGTTTACTTTTTAGTAAGCTACTTAATTATCATCACAAGGATGCTTCTGATCCTATGCTCTAGAATATGGATATAGTTGTACAACACTGAAGTTTTGCTAACTAACGGGAAGTAGCAAAAGGAGCCACTCTATTGTTCATTAAATTCAGCAGCATACATGGGTGAGTGAGTAGCATTAGCAGATGTTATGTCCACTGATAGATGCAAGGACAGAAGAGGCACAGACTTGAATCTGCCCAGTGTATGGGTTTTGCATTGAGAAGGTTCCAGGGCCCTGCCACCACTCAACAGCCGGGGCATTGTGGGGCATTTTGCTGCCTCCTCCCTTATCTCCAGTGGGAATGATTTTAGTACTTTTAGGACGAGGTAGAGGGTAGCTCTATTGTGAAGCACATGAAAGTGAAGACAATAAGGATTCTGTGGATACTTAGCTGCCTTCCCAATATCACTGTCTTCACCCTGACTGATGGAGCAGTCATAATGTCAGAAGTTTCCTTCACTATCCAGAGAGGACCTCTGCAGAAGATCTCCTTCTCCACCATCACACCCAGTGGTTCTTGGTCAATCTTGCAGGGAGTATAGGACTGGTCCCTTAACTAATGAGTTCTGAATTTCAATTGAATTAAAATATCACTGTGTATATAGAGTCTACAGACCAATAAAACAAAGTATCCACACATAACCAGAGATGTATAAATTCTATGGATAATTCAGATAATCTGCTGTTATCTTCTGCCATCAATTTGCTACACATTTCTAATATTGGTAGGGAAAAGGGAGCTAATTTTATGTGATGAAATCACAGCAATGGCGTAGAGATCTATAAGCTTAATGCAGAGGTAACATTGGATATATAGGGAAATATTGGGACTCTGATGGCACACCTTAATCTCTTCAAGCAGGCCTGCACTTCTACAGCATTTCCATATTTGACATCTTGTTTGCCTAAGTCTATGCAGAGCTCAACATGTGTACACTCCAGTTTGTTTGTTTGTTTGTTTGTTTGTTTTTTGTGAGGTGCAACCTTTAAGGGTTGGGTTTGGCCAGTGCAGAACCCTATGTTAATATGATATATAATGAAGGCAAAGGTGATGCAAGCATGCCAGAGTCAAGACAACTGGGAGAGGTACCACCTAGAGTTTATCTGCACTGTGCTGTTATAGCATGTTAGATACCACTATAACTGCTGTGGTTCCTTTCTGTTGAATCCTTGGATTTGTAGTTTCATGATGTAATTAGAACTCTCTGGTAGAGTCCCCTAGTCCTATAATTCCCAGGAGTGGTCTTGAACTTTTCTCAGCCTTTGGTCTTTTACATACCCACCACCACCACCATCATCAACACCATCATCATCATCGGACTCAAAACGGCTTAGAACAAATTAAAAATTACATCATTAAAAATTCACAACATACACTAGTGAAAACAAAACTAAACAATCAAAAAATTAAAACCAGGTTTAAACATAAGTAATTAAACTCATGTACATACATACACGCTAGCACAATTAGTAAAATCCAGCAGTGTTTAGGTGAGATGAGCTTTATAGAGTGACTCATCAAATGCTTGTATAATCAGAAAAGTCTTTACCTGCCTGGAAAAAGAAAGTAGGGAGGGTGCCAGTGTACCTTCTCTGGGAAGGGAGTTCCAGAGCCTGAGGGCAGCCACTGAGAAGGCTCTCTCTCGAGTTCCCACCAGATGTATCTGTGAGGGTGGTGTAGCTGAGAGAAGGGCCTCCACAGCAGATCTCAAAGCAAGAGCTGGTTCATAAAAGAGAATACAGTCCTCCAGATAACCTGGACCTGAGCCATATAGGGTTTTACAGGTGAAAACCACCACTTTGAACTGTGCCTAGAAACAGACAGGCAGCCAATGGCGTTTTTGCAACAAGGGATTTGTGTATTCCCTGTAGCCAGTCCCAGTAAGAAATCTTGAAGAAGTTCTTTGGACTAGTTAAAAAATTCCAAACACTCTTCAAAGGCAGCCCCATATGTAGACAGTAATCCAGCCAGGATGTAACTAAGGCATGTGTCACTGTGGCTAGATCTGGTATCTTGGGGAATAGTCGTAGCTGGCACACAAACGTTAACTGTACAAATACACTCCTAGCCACCACTTAAACCTGAGTTTCCAGGCTCAGAGCACACCCAAGGAGCACACTCAAGCTGCAGACCTACATCTTCAAGAGGAGTGTAACCCCATCCAGCACAGGCTGAATCCCTATTCCCTGATCTGCTTTTTGACTGACCAGGAGCATCTCCATCTTGTCTTGACTAAGTTTCAATTTGTTAATACTCATGTAGTCCATTACTGATGACAGGTACCAGTTTAGGTCCAAAATAGCTTTCTTGGAAAAGAGTAATAAGGGAGTTGGGTGTCATTTGCATACTGATAGCACCAAACCTCAAAACTCCAGACAACATCTCCCAGCAGTTTTATGTATATGTTAAATAGCATGGGGGACTGAACTGAGCCCTGAGGGAACTCACAGGCTAATAGCCAAAGGGCCGAACAGGGGTTCCCTCAGCACCACCTTTTGGATTCATCCCTCCAAGGAAGGAAGGAAGTAACTGTAAAACAGTCCCCCCCCAGTCCCATCCCAGCAAGGTGCCCCAGAAGGACATGATGGTTGATGGTGTCAAAGCCTGTTGAGAGGTCCAGCAGAACCAACAGGGACACATACCCCTGTTTAATTCCAAGCATAGGTCATCCACCAAGGCAACCAAAACTGTTCTCTGCCCCATAGACAGGCCTGAAACCAGATTGAAATAGATCTAGATAATTTGTCTCATCCAGAAACCCCTGGAGCTGGGGGGGGGGCACCACACACTCCAGAACCTTGCCTAAAAATGGAATGTTCAAGACTGCCCAATAACAATGCAGAATGGTGAGATTCAGGGAGAGAGTGATGGCTTTATAACAGCTTCCTTCAGGCAAGCTAGAACTCTGCCTTGTTTTAGCAAGGCATTAACCACTTCTTCTACCCACTCTACCAGCCTTCCTCTAGCTTTTTAAATAAGCCAGGAAGGGCAAAGATCTAACACACATGTGGGGGCTGTCACCTCTCCAAAAATCCTGTCCTCTTTCTTAGGTTGCAAAAATGGAAAAGTAAACATAATCATGACAGAAGTGAAATGTTGATTTTTTTAGAAGAATATATATTTACAGGTTTATCTTCTTGTATTTATCATTTATGGTGAGATAGTGGGCAGAGGGAAACAGGGGATTAGGAGAGTCTCTAAGGAGTCCAAAGTTACTGCTACCATGGCAGTTAGGTGAGTCAGAGCTGGCAATTTACAACTGCAGGAGGATATGTGTGTTTAGGGAGAGTACATTGTTATGAAATTGTAATTGTTATGAATGACTGTTCTATCTGGACTATTTCTGTATCTCATTAGGGGTATGTATACCTCTAGTTGAGAACAATCAATGCTAAGTACCTCAGCAAAGTACAAATGCCAGGACTACATAGGATGGAGCCATGACAACTAAAGTCATAGCAAACTGCTGTTATTGTACAGTATAATGTGGATATACTCTCAGACAGTTAAAGGGATTAGATTAACTGAAGTGCAAACTGAGAGGTGTAGTTCAATTTTCTCCTTTAAACCTAGTCAAGATACATTCCAGAGGGGTCATTGGACCTCCTCAGGTAGCTATACCTCTCCTCATCTGAGGATTTCATGAGGTAAGGTCAAAGCAATAAAAAATAACAAATAAGTAAAGCCTATTGAGTCTTTCTCATGGAATATTACGTTACCTGTTCTAACTGGTGATACATGCTAAATATTTAATGGAAAGTATAGTTAGAAGGGATCTGGGAGCAATGCCTAGTCCATAAAAATGTTCAGTTGTATGGAAGGGGCTACAGAGTCATAAGACAAGATTCTCCCATATTGGAAATTTAATAATAGAAACAATGCTCAAGTTCTCTTTGAAAAGTGGCAATATTATTGCACAAGGGAGGGGTTAGCTTCCTAATATTGGAAGGAAATCCAGGTAAGATGACAGTTTCAATGGATCAGAATACTGTCTGCTCTACCCTCCTGTGTCCCAAATCTCCTTATTTCTGGAAAGAAACATAAATTCAAACAAATCTTTTAAAAGTGTTACAGAACCTAAAGAAGCAAAACAACTCTACTGCATTGCATACAGTTTTAATGGTGGGAAACTAAGTTAGAAATCTATAAGTAAAGCAGTGTGAAGCATTGCCCCCCCCCAAAAAAAAGCCCTCTGTGCCTAGTAATGGATGAAATCAAATGAGAACTCAATGGCAAGGTATCTAAACCAATATTTAAAGGCATTAAGGAAAAAAATAAAATAAATGCCCCAGAACTCCTTTCCAAGAATGCCTGTGAAAGCTTTTATAGTTACATGGGGAACTATAACTAGGCAACTATATATAAACTTTTATAGTTACATAGGAAACCTTGTTCTGAGTCAGATAACTTCTCCGTCTAGCTCAGTACTGTATACACCAGAATTTGGACAAGTTACTTACTGGACTACATCTCTCAGAATTCTCCAGCCAGCATGGTCTGTAGCCCTGCTGCGTGGAAGGGGTTGGGACATGCAGTCCAAGCTCTAAGGTACACTGACTGACAGAAAAAGTTCTCCAGAGCTTCAGATGGGGGTCTTCCCCAGCCATATCTGGAACTTTCAGGGACTCAACCTAGGGCTCTGCATGCAAACCTTGGGGGGCTTCCATCCAGCTACCCCACTTAGCATACAACTATACTTAGCAGTTAAGCATTTCAGGCCACACTTTATGGGCTCAAAGGGCTTGCCACATATTTTCTCAATATTCTTCTTCAGATCAACTGAGAACAAAGATAAACTATTATTATCTCCCTGTTGAAAACTGGAAGTGTAGCTGCTGAGGCTGAGAGAAAATGGTTTGCCTAACATACTTAAAGCACTTCAGTCTTGTTATCCATTGGGAAATTATAACAGACGTCAAAACAGTGGAGCAAACATCAAGGAAAACACAGGAGCACTAGTATAAGAACTGAGACATTAGATGTGCCTTTTCAGAAAGTCAATCATGGAGAATTCTCACAGTTTGGAGGGAAGAGTGAAGAGAAGGTGACAGAGATAGGAAAGTCCATTTCACATGTAGAATACACTGCTATTGTAACATGAATCATTCTCTCCAGTGTATGATTTCAGCAAAAAAGAAGACACTTTCAGATCCTTTTGAACTGAGGTAATCTGCTCAGGCAACAGGGAAGGACTGAGCCCTGTGAGAAGTTCCTTAGTGTTAAGAAGAAACCGAAGATTCAATTATTGTTTTCAACAAGACAGAATGAAAACAGCATTTTTTTTTCATTTTAGCTCTCCAAGCAGGTGTCTTCAAATGAAATCGTCTCACTATCTCCTTTGTACATTATCACTGACTGTAACAAATTGGTTGGAAGCTGGTTCTTGCCAATTTTGTTGACAGCTGGATGTAATCACACCTCAAGATGAATAGCTGAAAGTTTTAATCATTGACACAGAACAAGGTAAAAGGCTAAAACATACTACTAAGAATAAAACTATGAAGTTTATTATATGGCAGGTCAATTTATCACATTGACTTATGATACATACTGCCTTCCGTCCCAGCTACACCGACACCTCTGCCCCTTCCAAAGCAAATGACAAATCTCTGATGTGCATGCAATTTTGAATGCTTAATTATATAAAATTATAAGCAGAGCTGAGGTTACATGCATAGATTTCACAAACATTAAGGCCAGATGTAACATAATATATATTTGTTTTTATAATGAGATTGTACAGCTGTAGCCATATGGTAGATTATGGAAGATAGCTTCTCAAGCAGAATAATGAACAGCTTTCACTTAATAGCACCACTGCAGTTTCCTAGCACTCTTAGTTTCAAAGTAGAATTGGAATTCATTTCTGTGTAAGATTACAGAACTAAGATGTGTGGGAGGAGTTTCTTTATTTCAATTAGAATAGCTTTTTTTAGACTTTCTGCATGCTTAGTAGTCCATGGCGTTCTAAAGTACCTTTTAATATCCTGCTTGCTGCCCAATCACTTTCTTTGTATTTTCTTGGAGTTCTGATTTCTATCTAGGTAGCCAAAAAGTGCTCTTACCTTATAGGATTGTCCATCCTATTTACTGTGAGAAATGCTGCTAAATTGGCTGTATAGGATGAACATACAATAAGAGTGAATAGCCACCAACTTCCCATCACAATACGCATTGCCACAGAATTGACTGTAGATTCACCACCTGAAAAAGAAACAAAGACAGTGAACTCTTGGAAACTCATGCCTACATTTTTCATTTATTGTTAGTCCCAGCTAAAGTTAATCCACTGAATCAATGGAATTTACCTATATTCTGACTCACCATTCAACAATTGATTTACTGAGTGTACTCTAGTGGGGGCTAACCAATAGGATTCAGGCCTTAAAAATTGTAATATTTGTCTGTAGTGGCTTTGACATTTCTCTGTCATTCATTTGCTTTAAGGGACGTATCACTGACAAGTTCTCAGATGTACACCTTAAAGAATCACACATTCAAACAATGGCTGGAGTTTCAGTGATTGAAAAGTCATCTACCCCATGTAGAGGGACCACATGGACCTCCTCATGGGACTTTTGGAACCGAACCATTTCAGATGTGGGTGAGCATATGTAAATGCTTTGCTAGGTAATAAACCAACAAGACAACCAACAACCTTCTCCATGTAGAAAACTTGCAATCAGAAAGAAGAATAGTCTCCACCACCACCCCTTCGAAGGTGCTACCAATTTTGAGTTTCATTTCAGAGGTGATCCATGGAGGATCCAGAAGCCTATGGAACTTGCTGGAAAATGCCCCTAGTTTTCTTGCAATTCTTTTGGCTTTTCAAGTAATTCTGAGACAGTTTTGCTGGATGAGAAGTTCCACAAATTCATTTCAAACCTCTGCTGCATTTATCACAAACAACATTCATTTCCAGATAAGGGTTTCCTTGGTGCATCATCAAAAAAGACCATCAAAAATATTTAGTGAGATAAACTGATCAAAGGAAACCAGCATTGGAAATCAGCAATTGAGGGGAGAAATATGTGAAGAGGTAAAAAGCAACTAATATGAATGACCATACTAAAGAATATTAGACAAAGTCTGTCAAAATAAATTTCTCACACACAAAATCAAAGATGGATTATTTATTTGTTTATTTAAAGAATTAAATGAATCATGAACACAAAATAGCATTAGCTACCTCAAATTTGTTGATCTATTTTTAAATTCTTCATTTCACAATCTTTAGCAGTTCTTTTTTAAGGACGATGTCTACTCATTTGTGCTTGTTTGATTCAAAGCTACTAATTTGTGATTATACCACTGAGAGTTACTTAATGTAACTACTTTGTGTTTTATATTACTGTAACCCATCAGATAACCATCTCAAAGACACAGTGGGTGAAGTTTCCCATTAAAAGTTCTGCATTTTGCTGTTTCCTCAAAAAAACTTTTTTAAAAACCCTGTAAGTTTCATTCTACAGAGTGCAGTTAAAGGAAGGGGAGAGATGAACAACTTTACTCAGTCATCAATAAACCCCATCTGCAAAAAGATAGCACTAATATGGGAGTCTATTTCAGAAGAACTTACACTGCATTCCTAAGCCTCTGGAGGGATTAGGTTATGGAAGAGATGCCCTTCTAGCAATAGCTGGGATAAGACTCCAAACCAGAGAATTTTAGGGGCAGGGATCTGCTGGATCCAAAGCTGCTCCATTCCTCCAGTGGGGGCCCCATTTTGGACACCTTATGTACACACATCTGGAACTGGTACAACTGATCCTTCCACCCTAGTTCAATAGGGGGTGCAAAATACAATGGTCTACAGAACTAAAACCCTTATCAAACTGCCCCCTCCCATCCTGGTCAACACTATATAACAGGGCTTGGAATGATGCAGTAAATCTTTCACTTTGCTCCTCCTCTGTTCCACAGAGGACTACATTTGACCAGCTGCAAAGAATTCAAGGCATGAGTTGAATATATTCCCATTCTACTTGTTTCAATGTACAAGAGTTATGCATCTGCATAATCCTACCTTGGAAAGAATTGGGAGCAAATGTGTTTAGCTGTTCCTGGATCATCCCTGTTATCTTGAGGAAAGTGTAAAAAAAAAAAAAAAAGGCAGTGGAACAAGTTCTAATCTACCTTTCAAAATATTATTTACTAGGCACTGTGGAAAAACAACAGAAGGCAATCCAACATCATCTTTATTCTGTTCTTCTGGGTTTTCCGGGGCATGTATTTGGCTGATGTTGGAAGAGCAATGCTGGACTACATGGAATTTGGTCTTATCCAGCAAGGTAATTTTTATGCTTTTATGAGCCTATTTTATTGCACGAGGAAATGGTGCCAATTATAGCCTACAGGGAACACAGCACTCTCTCCAGTGGCAGATGATCCTAAAAATAAGCATTATAGTCAGACAGGAAATGGAGTACAGTTGTCCTTTCCAATTCACGGCTTTCTAATTTGCAGTTTTGTGAATTCGCGGATTTGCAAGGCCACAGGGAGGGGGTGAGCAGTTTTTGGCTTTCTCCCCCACAGGGAAAGAAAGTTGACCAAACCCACGGTGAGCGCTGTGAGCTTGGTCAGCTTTTCTTCCCTTTTGGGGGAAAAGCTGATGGTTTAGAAAGGGTGGGGGGAACGGGTGGGCAGTGGGAAGGCTTGTCTGGCCTCCCTGCCACTTTGGAAGGGCCAGGGGGAACGGGCAGGCAGGAGGGAGGCTTCCCTAGCCTCCTTGCCACTTTGGAAGGGGTGGGGGGAATGGGCAAGTGCCGGGGAGGCTTGCCTAGCCTCCTTGATGCTTTGGAAGGGGTGGGGGATTGGGCGGGTGCTGGGGAGGCTTACTGAGCTTCCCTGCTGCTTTGGAAGGGGCAGGGGGAAACGGGCAGGTGGCATCGAGGCTTGCCTAGCATCCTCACCGCTTTGGAACGGGTGGGGGAATGGGCAGGTGGCAGTGAGACTTGCTTAGCCTCCCTGCCGCTTTTGAAGGGGTGGGGGATGGGCAGGCAGCAGTGAGGCTTTCCAGGCCCCACTGCTGTTACTTGTGGGTTGTTGTTTTTTTCAATTTCACAGGGGTGCTCCACCCGTAACCCCCACAAATTTGAAAGGAGGACTGTAAAGCTGTTCAGGGGATGAGATCGGATATACAGCAAAATGTTTTCCACCACAGTACAGTAAACCCCAACCCATTACCATTAACTTTCAGCCACCTGTTTTAGAGAACCAAACTGTGTCAACAGAAATATCACATTTGGCCAGATTTTCCACATATCAAGAAGATTTTCAAGCAGGCTTTCTTCACAGATCCCATATTTGTGTGTGCGCATATGCATGTGCCTGTGTGTATCTGTGTGTGTGTGTTAGGGGATGATAGGACACTCAATCCACAGCAGAAGTCAAAATACTATCTCAGCAGACTTAGGAGATTTTCAGACCGCGTTTCAGCGTGCCTAGCACGGGAGGAGCTTTCGGGAGAGGGACGGTGGTCTTGCGCAGCAGGGGGGCATTTTTGGACGCCGTTGTCCCTCTCCCGAAACCATCTGTGTCACTTCCGTGAAGCTTCGGAAGCCGCAGAGCCATATTTTAATAACGGGCAACCTCCGTGATTAAAATATGGCTCTGCGGCTTCCGAAGCTTCACGGAAGTGACACGGATGGTTTCGGGAGAGGGACAACGGCGTCCGACAACGCCCCCCTGCCACGCAAGACCGCCGTCCCTCTCCCGAAAGTTCCTCCTGCGCTAGGCACGCTGAAACACAGTCTGAAAATCTCCTTAGTAGCAGCCCTTCCCAAGAATACTCACACGAGTGTTTGACGTCCAAAATAAGCAAGAGGCACTATTATCTTCATAGTCAAATGGTTCCAATATATATACAAATATTTACAATTGAAGGATAAACTGCTTCACCAGGCATCAGCATTCTCAAGAAGAAGAGAGTGAGCTTTGACCTAGTTCTCATATATATATACACACACACACACACACAGGACATTGCTCTCTAGTGGCCTGACTAGGCATGACTCGGTAGTTCGTGCAGTCAGCCATTATGACTCAGCCTGATTCTGCAGTTGTTTGACCATTTTAAAATGGAGTTCAGTCTCTAATTCCTGACAGTGTGTGTGTGTGTGTGTGTGTTCAGGGATGTTTCTTAAAAAAAAAAAAAAAAAACAAGAAGCATCCAACCATATGACTCATCCCCACAGCTGCAGTTTGAAATGGTTCAAGTCAGTATAACACCTATACCCAACAATTTTTCTGGTCATGGAGTTTGGCCCAGGAAATCATGTGAGCAATTCTGGGACAGACTCTGCATATGGGATGTTTGAAAAGCTTATCTACTTTTACAAAGCAATGCACATAAACTTGGGCAAGATTTAGCAGTTCAAGACAGCTGTGAGGAATTTTGATTGAAGTTACATTTTAAATATTTCACCCCACCCTTAAAGTAATGGGAAATGATCAACATTTTTAAGAAGTATAAAAGATACTTCTTTTATACTTGTGTGTGTGTGTGTATGTGAGAGAGAGAGAGAGAGAGAGAGAGAGAATGAATGATTGTTTACTCCAAATTTCAATGTTCCCATCCATGTCTTATGTAACAAACTTAAGCCATTTTTACTTGGCTAAGGTTGAAAGAATTAAATTCCTCTCCAGTGGATAATTTTTTTACAGGCCTTTTTTGTTGTTGTTAATTTTATGGATGGGAAACCCAGTAAGTTACTCAGTATATCACTGTATTGTATTTCTTTTAAAGTGGAAGACACCAACCAAAAAATAACTTGAGATCGTTTTGACAAGCATCTGTGTACTGAAATATAAGGTATGTTTTGAAATTGTGCTAAAATGTCTACTCAGATTTTTTTTTTTACAAGCAGAACAAGACCTGTAATGTGCCCTTCAAGCAGTTATTTGCTAGAGGTTAGTCCATAGCCTAGCCTTTTGTTCCAAGATTGAAAAGCAGTGAATAGCTATCAGAACTGTTTTTGTCAGAGAGGGAAAAAAATATTTGACCAAGTACCTTGCTGAACAAAAGCTCCATACACAATCCAAATGGCACTGTGAAGCGTGGAGGAAGTGGAGGCACCAGACTGGGAAGAATTCTGGGCTCTTACTGCTTGGATTCGGTTCAGCACAAAGATCAGAACACCAACAACAGGAATAGCAGCTGCAATGCAAGCCCACACTGCAAAATCAAAGGGGGCAAAGAGAGAAAAGATGTTGATCTTCTCCTCTGGCTTCTTGATTAGGATCCCGACAGAATAATCCATGTAGCGCTTGCTGAAGTCTACAACACTCTCCCGTTCTGGAGTTATAGTGATGGCAGAGATTGCCAGGTCAGCTCTCTGCAAAGTGAACAGAAACAATGGTAAAATGGCTTCTTGGTCCAGTGGAGTTGTTTGGTAGACTTTCCCTAGTAAATGAAAGGAGTAAAAGAAGAAGAAGAACCTTGAGAGCCTGCTCCTAATCACATCTCAGCCCATCAAAGTTTAAGGCTGGATGCAGCAATTCACTCTAGACATGTGAGCAAAGGCATCACAAACTAGCCCTCATCCAGGGCCATGCTTCCATAGAGCAAGATGAGGAGAACCCCTGCAGGCAGAACCATCTAGTTGGTATGTAATTCTTCATAAATTTTGTTCCTGAAGAGACTGATGGGTAAATTCTATCAATTTCTTCCCACTGTGACAAAATTTTTGAAAAGTGTGTAGTTTTCAGACTATTCACAATTCAGGACTTATCCTGTGCAAAATTTGGATGTGGGTTGTTGGCTTTTTTTTTTTTTCTTTTTCTTTTCTTTTCTTTTCTTTTTTTTTTGCACATAAAACAGCACTTTTCTGCACTTTTCTTCATAGAAAATAACATTTTGGTACAAAAAAAATTATCATTTTCTGCATAGAAAATGTTGTTTTCCATGGAGAAAATGCTGCTTTCTGCACACAAAAATCTGCAAATTTTATGCACAATAAATCTCAAACTGTGAAGATTCTTGTCAATCTAGGATTCTCCTTGTCATGGTTTCTCAAAACTCAAAAAACACATTTTAAAAAACATTTTTAAGTATGTTCAGGTATTCTTTTCATCCCTACTACAAAGGAAGAAAAGACAGGTGAAGGTAAGAATTAATGTCTATATGATGCAGCAAGATTTTTTTTAAGCACAATGGGATGCCATTTGGCTCAGATTCAGGTAGCAAAAGGTATTGGGCCAGCATCATCATCTGTGTATCTCTCAAGTCTGCAGTTCTATAGGTCTGCAGTTCTGTTTTAAATATTTCAATTAATCCTTAGTCTGCTATGGAATTGAATATGCAAACTTAATAAAAATAATTAAAAAAATATAACGTTGAAAGCACTTAGATTTTTTTAAAAGTCCATATGACACGTTCATATACAAACTATTAAAGCATTTGTGTTAACTTGTTTCTAGCTACTCAATTTCGACTTTCTAAATGCATGACATTAATGGAGATGTGGCTTGGAAAATGATTGGAAACAAATGATTGGAAAGAAGACAGAGAGGCAGTTTAACTCCTGAAAACCCTTACAGTTTGCCTAGATTTTATTACATATTGATGTGCCTCTTTAACATTTAGTTGAAAGCTCTACCATTGTAACCCAACTGCTCATAGACAGATTGCATGGGAAACTCAATATGATTTTCAGAGAGAGGGGAAACATCAAAAAAGGATACTTGCAAACTGGAAATGCTTCAAAATAGTGAGAAGACTAAGAGTATCTCGTTATAGCAGTAGAGCCATTCTCTGATCTTGTCTTTGGCTTTTCGTTTACATCTAAAACTTTCTCCCAGCAGAAACAACAAGAAGTTTCATATAATATGGGAGAGGAGACAATGACCACATTAATGAATATTAATGCCTACAATTTCAATCTGTTTCTATGAATTCTGTTTCAATCTGTTCACTTCTTGTTAGAAATGTAACACTTCCAACAAGTAACATTTCCAACAAAAATACACTGCAGCATCTGCACACCAGAGGACTCTGTGCTGAAATACATTCTGTAGCACTTTAGCAGCATTTACTTAATCCAGAAGAACACAAGTGCCTCCAGATCAAATGTATCTCAATCACTTTGAGATTGGTTTTCCATTTTCTCCATTTTGAAAGACTTTTTTTTCTTTAAAAGGCAAAACTATAGCTTCCTCTTGGGAAACCACTCAACTGATCATTACACAATACTATTACGGTACTACAAAAAAAAATGAGCATAACAGACATCTAGCATACTGGGAAATCAAAGTGGAGTGGCTTTTAGTAAGAAAGCTAAAGCAGAAAAGACTCCATTAAGCATGCAAGGAGAATTCATATTCTGCTGGTGTCTGCATATACAATAATTTATACCAGTATTGAAAGGTTACAACCTATAGCTATTTGACAAAGTTTCAAGACACCTAAATCCAAATTGAATATTGAAAGGACTAGGACACGGGGGACTTGATAAATTACATTCCAATAATTTTACGTCAATTGTGTAAATTAGGTAAATTTTACGTAAATTGCACTTTAGGTACAGTATTTAAGAAATTTAGGAGAAGATAAAGGTTCCTGATAAAATGATTCTTTTGGATATCTGTATGTTGATGTTAGAAGGGCAATATTCCAAATATTACTTCCATGACTGAAGATTATTAGGACTCAGTTCCTTTAGTGGACAAGAAAGGTGGCTCAAAGTAATGGAAATGCTAAATTTCCTTCAATTAGATATCTTTCTTTATACCAGGGCTATATACCTTGTTAATTAGTTCTCCAATCATGCCGTTCCAGGAGCTGTTATGGAGCTGTTGTCCATACTTGCCATCCGGTGACTGATAGATTTCATACTTAAAGCCCAAATTCTTTGAAAGTGCATCCAGGACATCAATGGAAAAGCCTTTATAGCGCTTGGGTTGCCCAAGTATATTCTCAGCCACCATAACAAAAGGCTCTTCCTGAGAAAAAAGCAAGGTTTAGGCTGATGTTTAAAATGATTTTTTTAAAAAAATGATTCAGACAAATGCATCTAACTCATAGTATTGAAGACACCTAGAATGGGGACTCATTAAGCCTTCAGCACTGCAGTTTCAGAATTAGTGGGTTCTCTTTCTTAGAAAACAACACAACCACCAACAGACTTCTCAGACAAAAGTGAGCAATCTGTTACTCTTTCTTCCATTAGTCATAATTATTAGCAACCCAAGAATAAATGCTTAACAGTGGTTGGCCCCGAGGTGCTCTTGGCTTTTATGAAGTGCACAAAGAGACAGGGGATCCTGTAGGGGAATGGTTTCAGTATGACACAGATTATGTGTTAACTTGCTAGGGGGGTGCCAGCCCTACTGATTTTACTGCTGTTGCTCTTGGCTGTCTTTCCGAAGTGGCACTGATAGCCTCTTGGGATGGAACAGCTCACCTCCTGGACAGAGAGGAGCTATGATTATGACCCGTTCCAGCTTGAGGGGAGAAAAAGAATAGCAGATGGGTGGAAGCCTGTCCTAAAAATCTCAGAGATGCACTCTGTCACTTTAATGTACTCTGATCTGAGAAAAGCAAAGGGAAGAGGGGGTGAATCCCAAGGAATTGCAGCTGAGAATTGGAGGGGAAATTGCATTTAACATATTGCAGATTACAGTCTCTTTTCAACTTGGATTTGACATTACAAATAAGCAGCTGGCATGGCCATACAATTTTCATAAGGGAGGGGAACATATTGAGGTCACAGTGTTCAAACAACTTCTAAGTTACATGTTGTTTCTGCAACTATCTTACATTGTTCAGTGCTTCAGACAGTAGTTGGTAACCCAATCTTTCTTTAAAAAAAAAAAAAAAAAGAATTCCTGAGGCAAATGTCTTCTGCCCCTATACAGGAAAACCTCCATTAAACATTGGCAGCATTGAAAATGGAGAATGTTACAGTACACAGAGCAACCTACTTGTCTCTACACCATTCAGACGCAAACAAGGTTGAACACTACTACAGTCTGAGGCTTTTTTTAATAGGCACCCCCCCTTCAAGGGAACTTTGAAAATTCTCAGTGTCTTCCCTAAGTTACAATTTCCATGATATTTTTGGATGAATTCATGGCAGTTGAATAGGTGAAAAATGTTGACAGTTTTTTTAAAATTTCATGTTCATTTCCATTAGCTTCAGAAAGATTTTTTGTTTTTGTTTTTCAGTGTGTTTTGTTTTTCAAACTGTCTGTTTGACATTCCAACTATTTTTGTCCTATATCTGAGTGTTATGCATACGCGTGGGGGGGGGGGAAGTCTCCAAAGACAAGTTTTTGAAGTCTCCAGGGAACCAAGCAGTCTCTAAGATAGCCCTCAGGGTTCCCAAAGTAATGGAGTTATGTGATTCTTGAGCTTGAATGCTTACATTCTGGACAGCTCCCCAAGTGGGCTGAATGATAACTTCAGTAAAGGCCCTTTATATGAACCAAATATGGATGTGTACATATGGGGGGGGGGAATGGAGTGCCCCATAATGGAGGCACTCCATTTTTTTTTTCATATGTACACATTTTTAAAAAACAAAATTGATTTTCATTATTTAATTTATGTTCTTCCATGGATAACCCTGTTTTCCTTATGAGTTTTATCATCTGTCTCAACAGAAAAGCATGGCAGAGTAATTTGAGATGTGGGATTGCAAGACTATCTATTTAGATGAAATATGCTGTGCCAGTTTTGTAAATCTAAACCTCTCCCATCCCTCGCAATAACAATTTTTAATGAGTTTTTAGCATGGGAAGAGTGTTTGGTGTCTGGTAGAAGGGGGATAGCTTGAAATAGAAATTGTCATAGGTAATGCATGAATATTGACTATGGTAATTCATCAAAGTAAAGAGAGAGTTTTAGAAAAGACAACTGCCCTAATGGTTGACCTTCTCAAACTTTTTATCACTGGTGTATGGTTAAGGAAAGCAAGTTACAGTACTTCAAATCCTTTCTCAGGAAAAAGCCATTATATTTAAAACACGAGAAACATACTTCTGTCTGTGTTTGTTTTTGAAGATTTCATTGTTCTTTAATTACAATATTCAAGAATAATCATTAGGATTTAGAATAATTAACTGAAAACCCCAAGAAATCTGGAAGATTTTTTGAAATTGAATTTAAAAAACAGGAGACAGCATTTTCTAAAAATACTAAAATATCATCAGCAAAAAAAATTATTTACATGGGGTTTATTGTGCATATGTATGCATTTAATATTCTTAGTATTCATGATGATTTCTGCCAGGGCAAATTACAGTGACAAAAAGGATTGGGAAAAGAGTACAACTTTGTCTAGTTCCTCCCGATAGCTTTATGGCCTGGAAAAGAAAATTATTAGTGTAAATACAGTAATAGCATTCGAGCATTCATATAGCTGGTGGAACAGAGTAATAACTTCATTCCTATACTTAACCTTTTGCAAAAGACTATTCCAATAGGTCCATTCAACCCCGTCAAAAGCCTTTAAAGTGTCCAAAGACAAAACTGACATTCTTATTTTAGATTTAGTGCCCCAATGAATGACATTTGGAGTGTGTTTAATAGATCTGGTGATAAAGACTGTGGGATCAATTACAATGCATTCAGAGACAAAAATATTTATTTTCTCAGCAAGAACAGCAATTAAACCTTTGTAGTCTTGATTCAGTATGATTATAGGTCTGTATGCTAAGATGAAAGATAGATTTCCTGCATGTTTTAAGACAATAATGATTTCAGATCCTTCCTACCTTTTAGGGTGATCTCCAGCACTGAGACTTTCAGTAATGAGAATCATAAGTCTGAGGAGGACTACAGGATGAAAAAACTTTATAAAAGGAAACTATACATACCTCTAAACAGGGCAATCTTCCTGTTCTTTGTGATTTAATGACTTCTACTTTCTTTGGAATGATAGGGCTATTTAAAAAGGACATATGTTTAGCTTGAAGAAACTGCAAATTCATTGCATTAAAATTAATATAAATGATGCTGGGATGTTTTTAAGATTTTTAAAAATTTAAACTTAAAAATCTTAAATTCATTATTAATTTTACTAGTTGATGCCACCAAACTATCCTGCTCATATTATACCACTAAGAACCTTCTCAGGCTCATTTAATAAGGGAGAGGGCCTTCTTGGTGGCTGCTCCCAGACTATAAAACTCTGTCCCCAAAGAGTCCAGAATGGACCTGTCTGTACTTTCTTTTCATCAACAGGTTAAAAACATTTCTGTGCCATTAGGCATTTTCAATCTGATGTGTGCTAGGCTTTTAAATGCTGCATGACTTGGATTTTAAAGTTTTTATATGTTTTAGTATTTTAATGTTTGTGGGTTTAGTGTATAAACTGTTCAATTTGTTTTTAATCTTTATATTTATACTTTTAATACTTTGTATTGTTTTTAACTTGGACTGTTTGAAAGGTGGGATACTAATACTAATACGAATACTAATACTAATAGTTTTTGATACATTACTTCTTAGAGCATTAGCTAATAACCCCCACTTTGTATTGCTATATTCATAAAATATTCTTTTAGTGTTATCTATTTAGGTTTGGCTCTTTTCCAAGTCTAAATAAAGTCTCGCTCTGTCCTTTTATGAGAGAGAATAGCCAATATTCTTGTACTTCTCGTATGTTGTTTCAGAGTTGCTTGATTTCCTCTAGTAATTCCTCTCTAGCTATCTTCTTTACCATTTTTTAGTCTTGAACCTTCCTTAAACAGGAAATGTTTTTATTATGGCTTCAAACATCTTACATAGCAGTAATTGTGAAACACCACAGTATTAATTTTCACCAAAAATACAAATTAAACTATAATTTCTCCAGCCTTAGTCACTGTATCCTGGTTACTGAGCAAAGCTGTGTTCAATCTCCAGGTTGGGAGCTCTGCAAATTAGTATGTTTGACTAGAGCAAACAGGGGTGTTGTCTGAACATGAGATAGGTTCTATTTTCACTGTGTTGATGGGAACTAACAAGTTCTGGGGAACTAAAAAGTGATCAGCATGGGAATCTGATTGGTGTCTAGCTGAATAGAAAGTACAGTCTCTGTGATTCACACTTTTGTTTCACCAGGCATCTACCACATTCATTTTTCCAGCAGCTTGGAGATAGCAAAAAAGTTTGATGACGGAGGAATATATTGCAATTTAGTCATCTAAAACTAGATTTGAATCTCTGCTAATGACTGTTAATGACAAGTGTGTCATCGTGTGGAACAGTTTGGAGAAGAATTGGGCAGGAGCTACTGATTACAATGGTGATTTCTCCTACTTTTAGAGGAGCCTCCTGCAAAGAATTGGTATTAAAATTTAGGATATTTTAAATCTACTTCATTTTTTTCCTTTAATTTAAAAAATATTTTATAATCTTGCATCTCTAGTTAAACATGTTGAGCCCATTCAAGATGTATGAGAGAACTTTTAAAGTATCCTTTTTGAAACACCAAATCATTACAAGTCTCCACATGGTATAATTAATGAACAACTGCACTATACCACCTACCTGCAAGATTCTCAGAGATATGGCCCCAAAATGTAACATTTAAGTTTTCTTTACATTGTGTTTGAGTAATATCCATTCAGGGAATAACATTTGTTTCAGCAATAATTGCTTACTGCATTGACAAGAAATGCATTGAATTTCCAATATATAATCCCATTTCACTTTGGTGTGAATAAAGGTGTTTCCTATCTTCAAATGTGGCAATATAATTGTATTTGAAGTCATATCTTTCAGCCTATGAGTTAATAAACAATCCAGTGATGGGGATTGATGTATGCAGAATTCACTGTTAAAGTATCATTATTTGTAATGTTGTTTCTTCTAGGCAGTCCACTTTGGCCCTTAAAGGGGCAATCTATTTATTGCCTTTCTTTCCTGGTCACGAGAATATCCATTTTGGAGGATATTTGGGAGATAGCTCCTACCTTTTTATATAGCTTTAATTTACCTCATTCTAATTTTTTGGTTCCCTTAGAGGTAATAGGTAAAAAGTCTTGAATAAAGTATCATAAAATCTTCAGTTTCTTGATCGATAGTCCCCTGTCATAAATAATGGTTTGATTTGCCTAAGGCCATTTGTTTTAATCCCCCCCCCCGCCCTATAGTTGCTTTTCCCACTGGGAGTTTTAAGTTCTCTGGGAGTCTTAATTTATCATGAGTATACTCAGTTTTCTTCTAAGGCCTTATTCAGTCCCAAGAAAAATACTGAATTAACTTTCTCATTAGTTGAGAAGTCACTATTATTGGTATTCTTGTCATCCTTTTGAGTAGGAAAAGCCGAAACAAGACATCTACTTTGGTGGTTATCGATTCTAATTTCTTATAGCTCACATGAAATGTTTCAGCAATAAGAAGATGCTGGTTAGCCAAAATGGTCAATCCGTTCTTTAGTTGAACCCTCATTAGAAATAATATTATTATTATCAACAAATTTATTTTCAGTATTTTTTTAAAAAAATCAGATTTTGGAGTTGCCATGGCGGGAGACATAGACCAAGCATGCAGCATCAGACATGGATACACCTGTGCTTGGTTCTGTCCAGCCAGTCACCCAACTCAATTCTGCCCGGGGGGGGGGGAGGAGTGGGTGAAGTGGGCACAGACCAGAGAAACTAGGACATGCCAAGTACTTATCCAGTTTAAATTTGACCAAAGGCTACTAAAGCACCGAACAGCATTCATCACCCATATGGGCCTGTTTGAATTTAATGTTCTTCCTTTTGGCCTACACAATGTGCCAGCAATGTTCCAGAGGCTAGTGGACTGTCTGCTGAGAGGTTGCAGTGACTTTGCAGTTGCCTACCTGGGTGACATTGCAATCTTCTCTGACTCCTGGGAAGGTCACCTGGAGACTGTCTTCTAATGGATCTGGGATACTGGACTAACTGTCAAAGCAAGGAAGTGCCAGTTTGCGCTGGACCAAGTGACTTACTTTGGCCATGAGGTGGGTCAAGGGACCACCACTCCTTTGCAAGTAAATGTGGAAGCTATATACACCTGGCCTACCCCACACACCAGAAAGTAAGTACCAACTTTCCTTGGTCTGGCAGGTACAGGAAGTTCATACCAAAATACAACCAAGTGGCAGCAACCCTGACAGATTTGACAGGTTCCAAGAAACTGAAAGTAGTAAAGTAGATAGCAGAGTATCAAGAAGCATTTGAGGCCCTAAAGTGAGCTCTCATGTCCGACCCAGTGCTGATGGTACCAGACTTCGACAAGCCATTCATCATGGCTACAGAAGCTTCTGACAGAGGGATTGGAGCAGTGTTGATGAAAGAAGGTCCGGGTGGCATCTTGCACCCTGCCTTGTTCTTCAGCAAGTAGTTAAATGTGCAGGAGTCCAAGTGGTCCATGCCAGAGAAGGAGTGCTACGCCATTGAGTATGCGCTGGACAAAGTGAGATCCCATGTTTGGAGATACTGCTTCACACTTCAGACTGACCATGCTGCTCTTCAGTGGCTCCACACCGTCTAAGGAGCTAACAAGAAGTTACTCTGGTGGAGCTTATCCCTTCAAGACTCTGACTTTGACATTCAATATGTGTCTGGAAGCTCCAACACAATGGCTGACTCTCTCTCCCACAGAGGACTGATCGGGGTTAGGGAGGGGCATGTGTTTGCATACTTGTTCCTGTGACCATGGTTAACCTGTATTGTTTTGTGTTTGCATTCTTGTTTTTAACTCTTGTTCTTTTCTAGCTCACAGGTTGAAATCCCAGCCAGTGTGGTTCCAGCTTCCAGCTATTCCCAGACGGTCTGAGATTTGAGGGCATATGATGATGGGGAAACTCCAGTTCCCATCATCTGCAAGCTCAGCAATCAGGGAAACAGAGGGTTAAATAGGGTGTGGCAGAAAAGTAACACCTTTAGTATCAATATCATTGCTGAAGTAACAAGTGAGCAGAGACAGGTTGACCAATCAGGACTTACGGAGTGGCAATCTTAAAAAGGTAATAAAAGCTGCCTTAGAACCATGAGGCAGAGAGAGAACAAAAGGGGGTCCTGAGATGGGCACATCACATCTCAGGCAGACATGAACAAAGAACAATGGGCCCTGAGATTGAACTTCATCTCAGTGTGTGAGTAGATCAGGAATGTATTAGTTAGTTTGCATTTAGAAATTTATGTTAATTTCCCATTTGGCTGAATGTAACTGAATGCTTTACTATATCTGTAACTTCTAAGACATACTTGGAAAGGTAGGACCTTTACATGAGAATTATGTGCATTCTTTTGAACTCTGAATTAAATAGCTTTTCTAATCTATCTATCAGCTGATGCCTTCATGTGCCTTGTTGTGCTTGGATGCTTTTCTTCCCTTTGGGTCAGAGGAGAGGGGGTTGCATTAGCTTTGCAAGTGGCAGGGAGTAGGAAAAGGAGAACACACACAGTCTCCCTTTGGACTGTGTGCATAGGGGTAGAATACAAAGGGTGGTGACAGCTAGGACAATAGGGGGTGCTAATGAGGGAATTAGCAGCGGAATTCCAAGATTGAATCTCAGAAAGGCAGCTTAGGGGTTCTCAGGCAGAAGAACCTCCACAAGCTTCACAGTACATCACAGAGTACCACACTGATATGCTACAGATGATGAGGCACTGAACAAAACTTTTAAATAGATAAGAATAAAATTTGGCTTTATGGGGGGAATCATATTTTTTTAAAAACATTTTGCTTCCTCATCTCAAACATGTTCATACCAAGACAGTCACCACTTTCAGTGTTAATCCTTGTAGGTCACTACCCAAGCGTCGTTCCTGCAGGCTTCCATTGAGTCCTTTCTCAGAGTCCCATGTTGCCAACTGAAATAGAAACACAAATGAGATAATGGTACATTTTCAACATGTCTAAAATATGTCCAACAGCTGTGAGATGGGAAATGTATATGCAAAGAGACAAAAAGCTCAGAGAATAGCAGAACAAAATGTTCCATTATCCAAACAGTACCAGGAATATAATCACAGAGCTATAAATTGATCAATGCATAGGCTCTTTGGTTACATGTACTGCCTCCTGTGCTATCTGGAAGTATAATTTTAACATGCCATTTGCTATAGATTACTTTGCTACAGTTTTAGTCTAGAGCAAATTGAGTTACCACTTTATTGATACAACTACCTATGAGCTTAACACTCCATCTCTGTCTTTGTTCCAATAATTATGCACATTCATCTCATTGTTCTACATAGGTGGCTAGTAATTCCGCACTAATTTTGTTTTTGAAGGAAGTTACACATAATTCTAGGAGATTATCAGACACATCAAAAATGGCATTATAATAATGTCAGGAAATTGCAAAAGGGCTTAATTATCAGACGACAATGTCCCCCATCGTCTCCCAAGCATTCCACTGCCATTCCAAGGTCGTTCTTTTTTACTGATGGGGAGAAGCCAGCAATTGATCTCCTGTTCCATGTCTGTTCCTGATTTGCCTGTGTGCAACAAAGTGCCTCATTTTGCTGGCAAGATACTGGCGTCAATGGGTGGTCCTGCCAGAAAAAACTTACAGGTGAGATCGGGACATCCAGGTAAACTACCCTCTTTTTTTTTTACCCTCCCCATTTACTTGTACATTTTAAACAGTGGTTTTTTGTTTGTTTGTTTTTGTTTTTTTGTTTGTTTGTTTGGCTTGGTGTCACTTTTACTGTGTTATTTTTCTTTTCATATTTGAATTTCCTGCGTTTGCATCTTCTTGTGAGAATGGGCATGATTTCACTCCGGGAAGTGAAGGGAGCTCCGTTCATGCCTGGGCTGCATTTTGGAGGCAAGAAAAGGTAAGTACGGTGGGGGTGGGGGTGATTGTTTCAGGACAGGGGCAGGAGTGGAGATTGTGGGACAGGAACACTTTTTGCATTCCTGTCTGATAATCTCCTTAGTAATTTTCTTCCTGATGCAAGAAAGCAATTGAAAGTGTTCTCTGGAAGTAGCATGGATCTGTCTACCCAAATCTATACTGTAATGCATGTCCTGTATCATAGGACCTACTAGGACAGTGTAACGTTACGTTGCTGAAAACTGTACTAAGCCAAAAAGAAGGGAATTAACCAAGTAGGAATGTAAAAAACATTAGAAAACACTGTCCCTTATCCCTTGAGTGTACTCTGGTCCTAAGAAGTGAATCATATAGTTGAAAGAGCTACCCAATACGATGCCCTGCTGTAGAAAGTGCCCTAGAACCCAGCTGTAGAAAATGACCTAAATGGCCATCTTGTGTGATGTATGAGCATGCCCCACTCCCCCAGTATTTTTGCTGACTTGTTAAAACTGTTTCTTTCCTGGAAACTTGCTTCAGAGCAGGAGCCAGATAACAGACCAACATTGCAATGGACTGCAGATCAGCTCCAGTCCATCGACCACCACCTTAATTGGAAAAGGCCTAGAACATATGACTCAAGTGGGCAGGTGGGAACTATCCCCTTAACTCTATGCACATAAGAAGCAAAAATGCTGCATGCTGAAGAAGCAGCTGAGATGAAGCCAGGAACTGGGTCAGGTCAAGTATCAATATCAGGAAATGACTCACACTCTTCATTGAATTAGCTTAGTGATTTGGTTATCTGAAGCCATCTTTTACACCACACAAGATTCTAATTATGAAGCACCAAGAACATTGAGACATTATTTGAGGACATTTGAGACATAAACTAAAAGTGGTTAGTGTATTCCATTTCAGTTATTGCAGCAACCAAAACAAAAGACAAAGCAAAACAACATTTGGGTTTAGTATTGCCTCTGATGGCTGCCAGAGTGCCGGGGAGGAAAACTGGGAAAATTTAAGCAGAGGGGGAGAATGCAAAAGAACACGTATGACTATCAGATGAGTTTTAAAAAATATCATAAGGATGGGACAATAGTCCAAAGGGCTAAAATTATCTGATGATTTTGTTACTCACCCATTCCCCCTGCATGGCAAGGGCATGAATAAGGCATCACTTTTTATTGATGGTTTTTCCCATCAATAAAAAAGTGATGCCTTATTCACGCCTGCACCAACCAGTGGGAATGGGTGAGGACACAGGCATCTGATAATTTTGCCCTTTGGGCTATCATCCCATCCTTATGACATGATTCTGAACACATTTTTTGCTGTGTTTTCCTGTGTCTGCTAAAGTCCATATAGAGAGCAAGAATCATGATGACCGGGTGATACATCAAGCAACATTGTGGCACAGGTGGACAAAACCCTGGTCACATATGTCACAAATTGGCAATCTGGAGGCACTGGGGAGAGGACATCATGAAAGTGAGTAGTACGGAGGCTATTGATTTGAGTTTCAGTCTATTAGGTTTCTGTGGAGAGGGTTTGGCAGATTGTTCCCTCCAATGTTTATACAGTTGTCCCTCTGTATCCACGGATTTGGTATCCACGGATTTAAGTATTCACTGCTTGAAAATATTCTTTAAAAAAAATCCAAAAAGCAAACCTTGATTTTGCCATCTTATATAAGGGACACCATTTTGCTATGCCATTCTATATAATGGGACTTGAGTATTCACGGATTTTGGTATCCACGGGGGGGGGGGCAGTCTGGAACGAAACCCCAGCAAATATGAAGGGACAACTGTACTACAAATCGTACCCCACCACACACACATACAGAGATTCACTCACTTTTAAAATTTGACTTTATATTCAATACTTTCCTTTAGGTTTAAACCTGGATAATACTGTGGTAGTGTGCAGAAGACTACTGGTATTGTTATTTCTTTAATGGCACCTGTAATTGCTCTTTGGAAATCTATAGCTCTTACTGCACTCTGGCACATGACCAGCTAGGTCAAAGATGAGGAAGCAGGATGCTATAACCATGTGATTACAGCAGGACATGATTTCCAACACTCATCAATATCACAAAAGAGCAATATTGAGGTCTATTCAAGGGTTTTGCCCATCAGTAAAAAGTGACACATAATTAACAGGTGAAGCACACACAGATCATGGGAGGATGATGATATCATGCAATAATGGAAACCCATTCATGCTACTATCCCATCATAATCACACAATTTCAGCCCTGTGTGATACAGTCCTAAAACAAAGATTACTATTCCTGCCCTCCCTCTCTCCCCTAATTCCTCCTGCCCATGGCCACCTTTCCCATCAGTCAACCTACAGTATTTTCTTTTCTCCTCTCTGTATTCCATTGCTCCTATGTGCACATATCACCTGTAAAATACTCCTAATCAGCTCCATTATGGTGCCCATAATGCTCTACCCAGTGTGCAAAACAACAATTCTGCCCTACCCACTGTTACTAATCTCGGTGCCTCCTTTTCCCTAATCTGACCTTTGTGGGACACACATGGAAAGTTGAAGCTCCAACATATCTGGAGGGCAAAGCCAGTTTGTCTCACTCCCAAGGTGACCAGTTGTGTCTGACCTTGTCATTCTGTAATACCTGGGGTGCTGACAACATCCTTGCACCCACCATCATTATTTCTACCTCTGTGTATAACTGTATTATTTCCATAAAAAGTAAAAGTCCTTCAATACAAGGAGGTATTGCCTGTTCTTGCCTTTGGCTCTCAACTCATATGTTGCTTCCTGTTCCAATGAAAGAGGTACCAGTGGCCACTGTAGCAACAGACATCTGCTGCCTACATCAGTAATAAAAAGGAAGACCAAGTTCACACACTCCTGCCTCTAGGTACTTCACAGAATGTGGAGGGGGAGGGGAGGAATGCTGCACATATACTGTCCTGTTGCCTGCTTCAATGAGAGATAAACCCATGTGCTGGCATGCTGGCCTCCCTAAACAGAGACTAGCCATTGTGATTTAAAGCTGATGATCTCTCCTTAGTGACTGCTTATTATGACTTCATGCCAGTGATGCCAACTTGAAGGAAATGACTTGTCATCATGACAATGCTGTTGCTGCTTGTCTGAAGGAGTGTGGAGATTGACCATTGTGACTTCATATTGATGCCCACCTGAAAGCAAGAGAGCTCCCACGTTACTAAGCCCTTTATGATAAAGGCAGAACCAGCCCAGACAAGGGCTTGTCAACTTACTTTCCTATCTTACCAGTCTCACCTTTGCTCAGGCACAAACAACTCACTAATGCTTTTCTGTTTAAGTGATGACATGAATGATTTCTAATTCCTCTTGACTCTTTGTGATGGTGCGTCTCTGTGCTATGGTCAGGGTTGCAAATGATTGCCTATCTCCATATGGGCCTGCAAGTATGTTGGGACCATAATCAGAGGCCGCCCACAGTGGTTTCTAAGGAAAAAGACATTTTAATTGGTTGCCCCTCAGCTTGTGCCTGCCCAGAATATGCTCCGATGCCCCTTTAAAACTAACTGAAATACTGTTTATTTCTGCAGGGTTTGTTTTTTTTTTAAAAAAAAGTCTTTAAAAATAAATCTGCCCCCTATATTCTTTTTGCGTTGTTTTTATGTATCTTGTCCCATCCAGGGGGAGGGGGGCAGCTTACATATATATCAGAAGAATGCAAATCTGGCAAGAAGTCCAGACCAGTAGAAGTTCTCAGACATACCCAGACATCTGGGTCCAGATGCCTGAAGACAAAGGTGTTTGGTAAGCAAGTCTTTGAGGATCCTGGACAGAACCCAGGGAGAAAACAGGAGCTGCTTCATAATGTTCATGTCCCCTTAAGGCTGAGTACCTTTATCTGTCTCTACTTCCTTTTTAGGAAACACAGAACTCTGAAAAAGGGGAAGAGTTTTGGCCTGTTTTGGCCTCTCTATCACCTCTCTAAGGGTTTGTGCTTGCTATACTCTGTCTGGGTGTGATGGCTCCATTGAGTGTCAGGCCTTTGAAACTGAGTAGACAGTCTCCTGCTGTGCCTCCATTCAGGGGCTGCCATTTCTGGACTTGCCTTTGAGCTGTTCAGTGCTCCAGTGTCTTAATGATCTCTATCCTGGACCCCTTCAGCTTGGGCTCTGGAATCTCAAGTATCTTTGCCCCAGGGGTCTCTTGAGTGGTGGGCTCACTGATTCAGGGTGCATCCACACTACATAAATAATCCAGTTTGAAACTGGACTATTTGCCATGGCTCCTTCCTATGGCATCCTGGGATTTGTAGTTTGGTGAGGCACAAGCTCGCTTTGGCAGGGAAGGCTAAAGATCTTGTGAAACTACAAATCCCAGGATTCTGTGGGAGGGAGCTATGACAAAGAATCCAGTTTCAAACTGGATTATTTACGTAGTGTGGAATAAGTGTAGAGTGCTAACAGTTCTCTGTCAGCACTGCAGACTCCTTAGGCTGTGTGCCACTGCTGCCTTCTGGAGATCATGGAAACCTTCTGATTTCAGCCAGGTTTTCTATATTACTTATTTTTTCTGTATGCTGCTGTAATAATATGATTGAACAGCAGAGTACACATTTTAAGAATAAATTCAATAAAAAACAAATAAATACACTTCTTGCCTGTCAAACATTTCTTTAAAATGAATCAATGAAAAGTTATTTGGGGATGAGGCAATGCCAGAGTGACACCTTGAGAGCAAAGAAAAACTAAAACTGCAATAAAAAGAGGGGAAAGAAATCTAAATTCAAAACTAATAGTACAATGTTACTCCCTGAAAAACTCTTGAAGACATTCCCCAGTCCAACTTATATCTTCAAGAAATTTTGTTAGCACGTTGTCTACCCTCAGTAAACATCATTCAGTGATTCACAATACCTATTTTTCATACTGTCTGCAGAACAATTTGATCACAGTTAGCATTTATCTGGCCTCTCCATCCATCACCAGCTCTCCCTTAAGAGAACTGATGAGCAACACCTGAGGTTTCACATCCTTCAGCCTTACTTCCACAATTCCATACCCTTCCTGAATAATTTCAGTGTTGTTTCATATATCTTTGAATGAACAACATGTGTGTGTGTGTGGGGGGAGTCAAATGTGTTCAATGAACCAAGATCTGGTAAGAAATAGATCTCTATATTACTTTCACAGTGGGTAAGCTCTCATTATTAACACTTTTTCTTTTCACTTTGAGAATACAGATCTGCTGATCTCTTTGTATTATTTTATTTTCTGCCAGACATATACAGTACAGAATTCAATTTTAAGACAGATGGAATATTCAGAGAGTGCTGAGAGCCAGCATGGTGTAGTGGTTGGAGTGTTGGACTAGGACTCTGGGAGACGAGGGTGTGAATCCCTGCTAAGCCATGGAAATCCACTGGTGACCCTAGGCAAATCACACTCTCTCAGCCTCAGAGGAAGGCAAAGGCAACCCCCCTCTGAACAAATCTTGCCAAGAAAACCCTGTGATAGATTTGGCTTATGGTTATGATATGTCAGCACTGACTTGAAGACAGATAACAACGACAGCGTTCAGGGAGGTGTGGTGATATTTAATAATTATGGACTTTATCAGATGTGGCCAATATGGTGTCATAACAACGCTTAATGAATGCAAAAGGGCACATATATCAAACGATGTCATCCTTTCATGACCATGTGTAAAGAATAAGCTGTTCTTTTTTATTGATGGGCCAAGCCATCAACAGATCTCCCATGGTGCTTTTTTGCTGGTATTACTACCATTTGAAAATTCGCACCATTGTCCTCTTTTGATGTCAGCATCAACGCCAGAACGGGTAAGAACATGACAGCCAGGTAGGGGATGCTCTTTTTATGAACCTCCCTGGTTTACTTTTAGGTTTTACAGCGTGTTTCTGTGCTTGTGTGTATGTTTTGTGTCTATATTTTTCTGTATTTTTAAATTATGCTGCACTTATGTCTTTTCGCAAGAATTGCTGAGATCACAAGAGTGGAAGTGAATGGAGCTCTGTTTGTGCTCTGTTTATGCTGGGGCAGCCTTTTCACACTGCTCAAGGTAGGTCTGAAATGTGAACCAAAACTTTCAGGACTTATCAGACTAACATGCACAAAAGTTTCTGTCCCACCAAATGCTAATAGTGTACTTGTGCTGGCAACATAATCCTTTCTTTCAGACCTACCTTCAATAGTGCCAATAAGCACCCCAGCATTAACAGAGCACAAACAGAGCTCCATTCACTTCTGCGCTTGTGATCTCAGTGATTCTCGCAAGAAGTTGCAGGTGTGGTAAAGTTTAAAAATACAGAAAAATACAGACACACACACAAACACACACACACATCCCTCCTTCAGAGTGGGTTGATAAAGTCTCTACAATCAGTCCCACATAATAACACTACGTACTTTATCAAACAAACCACAATCAAGATTTATCTCCCACCATATTTTAATTAATTTTCCAATTTATGGTGGACCTATCATGGGGTTTTCTTGGCAAAATTTGTTCAGAAGGGGGGTGTCTTTGCCTCCCTCTGAGGCTGAGAGAGTGTGACTTGTCCAAGGTCACCCAGTGGGTTTTCATGGCTGAGTGGGGATTTGAACCCTGGTCTCCAGAGTCCTAACCCAACACTCAAACCACTACATGATGCTGGTCCTCCATTCATATGACTGTAAAATTCATACACATTTCTCAGCAAAGTGGGAGGATATTGGAACAAGTAGCTCTTTATACTGTTAGGCATATAACCTGAGAGGCTATAAGAAAGGGTGATGCTGCTACATGAGCATTAATTACACTTTTATGAAAGTTTTACCAGAAAATATGTCCAAGTCAAGTGTTTGCCATCGCTTTTCAGCCTTTTGGCTAAGATCAAGTGTGTGTAGTGTTTGCCCATACATTACACCAATTAATTTTGTTATTAGACAGTGAATAGATTAATCTTTTCTATTGCTTATTTCTAATAGTGTTTCCTCATTGTTTCAAAAGTGGGAGCCAAACCAAAGGAAACAGGTCTTTCCATTGTTCAACTCAGCTATTTTTTCTTCTCCCTCCCCACCCCCAAAGATAACACACAAATCCTGTGCCCCTGATCTTCTTAAATTTAAACATGACTAATCCCATTGAGATCAATGAAAGAAGGCAGCTATTACTGCTTTTCAATGGATTGGGCCCTGTATTTCTAAGACTAAACATTTGTTACATTTGAATAAAATCTAACTAAATTCAGCACCAAGGCTCGGACTTTTTAAATACATGCTGGAAATCAGCCAGCATATATAAAATTCACTATTATGTTTGACTCAAAAGAAAGAAAAGAGCTACAATTTGCTTCTTGCATATTAAACAGTTTGAGGTCCGAGGAGGAGGAGAATTTGTCAAAGGCATTTGTATAGTTTCTCCTTATTTCACACCAGCCATCAAATAGATATCTGTTTTGTATGCAGGGGTAAAATTCTACAGTGTATTAAAAAAAATTAATGATGCAGATAAGCTTAATAAATGGGACACACAGAACATGATTCACGGAAAAAACATTCCCCCCCCCCGCCCAACTCTCTGAGTCTCCAACTATTCCACTTGCTCATAAAATGTGCTGATTTTGACTTGTACTTGTTCTAGCAGGCAGAGCATGGCTCATAGGATCGATGAATTTCTGGATATGTACACCAATTTTTGACAACTGACCTGTCAAGATCAGTGCCTGAAAAACTAATTTCCAGCACGGTTAAACAAAATGAGCCCTGCTGCTGTTTGATAAGACTGTTACAGTCCTTGTTCCGCTCAAAAATTAGCTACACCTTCTATCAGAATTCTTAAAGCCAAAGGTTACAGCACAGTCATGAATTGATGCTAGAGATAAAGCCTCTGAATCTGATGATGACAAGCAAATGCTCACAGGGATCAGTCACTTGTAGAATAAATTTCATAAAATGTTGGTCACTAGAAAATATAGTTGCCAAGGCAATCCTGTGTTGGTTTTTATCCTTATATTATTAAATTGTGGAGTTGGCCTTAGATTCCAATCCCAAAGATTTGCTGTGCCTGTCTTGTGTGAAATAGCATTGTATTACCCTCACACACTGTAATGTTGTTTTGTCCTGATTTTACGTTTCATTACATTTCATGAACAATAAATGATATTATATTAACAATAAATAATATGGTGTTTTTTATCTGCTGAGATTGCTGGCAGCAGCTTGAAGAGTTAGGAAGAAAATGGAAGACACAGCTGATAAGCATGTTGTGGTCCAGGTAAACATTACTTATCTTAGAAAGCCATTTTCAGCAACTATTGTGACTGGAATATGTATTCCATACCATAGTCTTGAGTATTTTACTCTTGAGCTACATGAGGAAAAGGCATGTATGGACATAGAGGAGTAGGTCTGCCCACAGTGAGCCAATATTTTAGTACACATAAAGATTTAAAAGAAACAAAATGACATGAACTGTGTGTTTGCTAGGGATGAGAAAACATTGAAAAAAAATGTATTTTTGAATGCTAACATCAAGTTTCCTTTGCAGAAGGGAAACAATGATACCATTAAAAAGTGACCAATTATTGCATTATCCTTTTACTCAGTTCACATTAAGAAAGTTGCCAATTAGATTAGTTAGGATTAAGCAAGGCATTCTTTAAATAAGCTTTTGTGCTTTCTTCCAATCACTAGACTAATGAGGCTCAAGAAACAGTTATATAAAAGTAAGTTATTGGAGAGTTTTGTGAAACTTCCTCTGGGTCTAATTGCAGGTGAGGTATTTACTTCAACTAGACAGAAACAATCTTACTTGCTTTAGCAATTCTTCCATTTGTTTTGTACTGTTTATGGTGAAATATTTTTTTTCCAATAGATTTCCTTTTAAACCTTCATGAGGATCAATTTTATTTTGTAACATGTTTGTGTGAAATATGTCCTTTGCTCTTTAATATCTATGGTGAGATAATCCTTGTAATTGGAAAGTCAATATTTTTAGGATTAAAATAATCTGTATCCATGCAGTATCGTAGGAAAAAGCCCTGGACTAGCTCCTTTGTCAGTTCTATTCAGTTACCAAATACTCATTGGGGCGGAGAGATATCTGTATAGATAGAATGTATTAACAGGCTCAGTCACATCACTCCAAATCCAGCCATCACCATCACCACCACCACCACCATCATCATCTGCTGCTGCTGTAGCCGAGGTATTTTTTTTTTAATTTTAAAGAAATACTTTTGGCTGTTCAAAGTGTTTCCTATACATTTTTTCAGCCCTGTGAAATTGTACGTCTATTGTTATCCACATATGGAGGAGGTTGAGATATTGAAGCTCACTTACTAAATACATGACTGAGGTGACACATGAAGCAAGAACCTCTTGTCTCACACCTGAGTTGGCCACCAGCTCTTTGCCAACCTTTCTGGTTTAGCTACACATTATTTATAGATATTAAGTCTCCACAATACTCAGTAGTTTGGACTCTTTAGAATAGCCATGTGACATATTGCTTGTACCTCTCACTGGGATGTACTAAAAGGAAGTGGTGCATATCACAACTCTTACACCTAGATAAACAAACACAGCGGCAGCTGATAAACTACATCTCAACTCATCTGTGCTTTATTGGTGGCCTGAACTGTGACCCTTCTGTGGAATATTTGGTCTTCTGGGAAGCAATCAGAACCATGGGAAGCAATCAGAAGCCAACAGAGGTTAGATAAGAGGCGTTTTCACACTATACAATTATAGCACAATGATTCCACTCAAACTGTCATAGTTCCATCCTATTCACAGTTTAGAGAGGGACATGTAGAATTCTCAGAGCCTCAATGCACCCAAAGAATAGCAGTAAAGCAACAGGAACATTCTGTCTTTCCTGTTGCATTATCACATGACATTGGCATTCTTTTGTTCTGGTCCCATAGCAGACCAAGATAAAATCACATCTTATAACCAGAAAAATATGTTTACAAAAAGGTGCAGTTTTACCTCAGTCCCCCACAGGACTGGAACAAAAGAACACCAGAAGAATTCTGGTATCATGTGGTAAGGCAGCAGGAAAGACAGAACATTCTTGCTGCTTTGCTGCTTTTCTTCAGAGTGTGGTAAAGCTCTCAGTCAGAGACCTCTAATGCTTCACCAAACTACAAACCTCAGCATTTGCGGGCCCAGACCATTCAGCCCCCCCCCCGCCTTCCGGAATAACACACATACACATGTTTCCTTTGATTATATATTGGTTACATCTTCAGAATACATGGTTAGGTGCAGGTTAGTATATGTAGACAAATACATTGTTGGAGTAAATACATTATTGGCAATAAATTGGCCACAATTTGTAAACTAAATGGTTGGTGGCAATGTATGGGTTGTGATCTCATCATTGCCCACCCATGTGGGCCTTGGCTGAGAGTCAGTCCATCCCGACTCCCCTGGAGGAGAGAGTCAATGGCCGGGCCATCTGCCTGACACTCTCTCCTCCCCCAGAAACAAGTTTTGTTAGCAAATGGAGGATGGGATCTCCCTTGAACGTGACCTTGGAGTTGAACTTGTACTTAATGGAGACCCCTGGACCTCAATACCTAATCACGACCCATTACATGTGCCCGCAAATTGCGACATGAAATGGAGCACCCAGGGAGGGTGGGGCGGGCTTCAGCTCTCCTGAGCCGCATCTTCAAAGGCCGCGACAGAGCGCCCGGTTGCCACCTCCACTGCAGCCTCAGTTCTGGGGCGGGCTGTGCTTGCGCACGGCCTTTTAAGCCCCATTTCGTGCTCTTTTTTAGCCAATCAGGGGCCGGCAGGCCAGCCCCTGATTGGTCTGAGCACTTCCCTCCCCCCCAGCTGAGGAGGCCACTGGGAAGGGGATGGGTAGATGGCAATGCCCAGAAGCTCGCCATGTGGCAGTCACCCCTCCCCCCCGACCGAGTGGCCCGCATGAGGCCTGGTTGGCAAGGGAGGGGGGAAGGAGGGCTGGATGAAATGTGAAAGGGACTGTGGTGAGGCAGTACAGTAAAGGAGCCAGTACTGAGAGCCAGCATGGCGGATGAAGTGCTGGATTCACTTTGCCACTAGGTAAGATGCAGATTCAAATCCTTCCCCAGTCACAAAGCTCATCGGATTTCCATGGATGAATCATGCTGCCAACCTACTTCACATCACAAGGTTGATGTGATGATAAAATGGGAAGCAGATGGCTCATGTACATTGCCTTAGCTAAACAGAGGAAAGGTAGAATAAACATTAAGAAATATAGACGACTCCTAAACTTATGGAGGGAAGGCTATTTGCCAAGCTTACCTCAGTAAATTGGCTAGGGGAAAAAACACTGAGACATCATGTCTGTAAAAGAATGCAGAATAAAAGAGATATTGGGTGAACAGCTGTGAGGCTATTAATCGACTGCAAGTTCTTAGAAGAGACCAGATCCAAAAGAGAAAAGACCAAAGTTAAAGACCTCCCATAAAAATCTGGCAAAGAATAAAAAATGTATTCTTTGCAGGGTTATGGATGCAAGAGTGTAGGTTGGTACTGTTTCTCCTGTCTCCACCTTAATCTACATCCCAGAAGAGAAGCATTAGGAAAAATGCTATCCCTTATTGCAGAGTGATTTGTAAGAACAATTCCAGACTCCAGGATTGACTATACAGTTCGACAGTGCAAAATGACTTCATTCTCCCTTCTACCTAAACACAACAGAGTTCAATGGAATGATTCTGCCCATTCCTACAGCTGATAAGGAACTCAACTCCATTGATTATCCATTAACTATCTTTGAACTAATATACCCTTTTTGTTTGTTGTCTCTTAGGGGCTTACCACACTCCGAAGAAAAGTGGCAGTGCAGCAGGCAGGTTCCGTCTTCCGTGCTGCCTTACCACATACTGTAATTATTCTTTTGGAGTTCTTTCACTCTGGTCCCATGTGAGACCAAGGTAAAACCATGTTTTTTTGCTAACATGTTTTTCTGGTTAGCAAAGACATGGTTTTACCTCCATCTCCCATGGGACTGGAACAAAAGAATGATGACATCATGCAGTATGGCAACATGGAAGACAGAGCCTTCCTGCTGTGCTGCCACTTTAATTCAAAGTATTGTAAGCCTCTTATACTTTCACCATCAAGAAAGGGTGTCTTCTTATGCTCATATTCCTCTACTGAAATAAGTCTCAATTCCCACAATATTATTAGATCCTGGGGACAGAAGAAAAGACCAGCACTTTGGGGGGGGGGTGTGGCAGCAGCAAATTTTCATCAGAGAAGTCTCAAAATTGGGGGGGGCACCAAAATCACACAAAAAAAATGTACAGCCCTCTCCAATGTCTCCCACCAGGAAGAAAACATTTGAAACTTTCTTGAGAATAAAATGAATAAAGATTTACATCCCTTCTTTATACTGAATCAATCACAATGATACCCCCTCATATTTTGTGTCTAGGTCTTAGCCAATCTGGAATATACGTAAGCCATGGTCTTCAAAGCCTCTGGTGAGGAAAGGAGATGAGGAAACTGTAAATCTGCAAGTCCCTTTCCCAAAACACACAAAAAATACAACAGAATACATACTCATTAGGTCAGCCAGCCTCTAGAGCTTAGAATAGATCTAATCAACTTGCTCAAATACATTTAGACTGTTTCTTCAGGCCAAGGAATGTGACTTCTGTTGGTAAGGTGCATACGAATTTATGTTGTCATATAAATGATAATAAACCATCACTATAGAATAGTGGAAACATGAGCATTAAACAGCATGATTTTATAATGAACAAATCATTCTCGACAAACTTCATTGCCTTCCTGATAGAACTGCAGAACTGGAATTTGCAAAGAAGAAAAAGAAGGGACAAAGGAACAATATGTTGGTATTTAAAGGCAATGGGTTACAACTGTTGCCCAGGAAATCTAAGTCATAATAATTTGAACATTTTGCCCGTAAAGGCAACATTGTACACAATGTTACTAATGAACGGAAGGAACAACAAAGCATGAAGAATGGGGGGGGGGGATAATGTCACTGAAAAGACACCTAATAGTGACCTTGTGATTCAGAATTATAAAGAGGATTTCTCTGCAGGAAGGGCTGACCATGTTACTCAAGTGTCCAGGGAAACTGAGATGAAAGGAAATGTGGTGCTCTGTATTGCCTGATACTACATTGAGGCTATACAAGAGCACCTGAGACCATAATACCTACTGCAACAGTCACACTTAAGGAGATTATCACACTATACTGCTATAGCCTATTATTCCACTTTAACTGCTATGGCTGCCTCCTGTGGAATCCTAGGATCTGCCACTTTAGGGGAAGGGCATTTAGAACTCTCAGCCAGAGAGCTCTTGGGCCTCACTAAACTACAAATCCCAGAATTCCAAAGGAAGAAGTAATAGCAATTAAAATGGAATAATAGCACTATAACGGTGTAGTGTGATAAAGCCTTTTAAGTTTTGGTGAGAAGGACTGAGGTTGATATCAATCTGTTTCAGAGCAAAATTGATCCAATAAAGGGAGGGAAATGATCAAAAATGGATCCAGAAGAGAGAAATCCCTAAAATCCAGCCTTTATTGCCCCAATTTATGGTTTGTCACAACCTTCTTTATAATATAGCCTTGTTGCAACAGAAGGCAAGTTCATCCTCAAAATGGCAAGTGTTAAGCCTACTGCAGAACACTATCCACAAATTTTGAATTTTCTCTTCAAAGAACATTAACCATCTTCCTCACCGATCACAACAGCTGTTTCCAATGACACTGTATATATCCATCATACAAAAGGGAAAACTGAGACTGAGGAATTAGAAGTTGCTTAAGGCTTCTCAGTAATTTCATGGCCGGGAAAGAATCTACACCATAGTGCTCTCACTCAACACTCTATGCTGGAAAATGGCTTACCAATTTTGGAAAACAATTTCAATTTTCTCATGTATATAGAAAATATGAAAGGGCATGCCCTTAAAGAATGAATAAAACATTACAAAATTACAGGGTAAGACAGCTATCCTGTCAGAGGCAGATATATAGATTATGCCTAGAGTACAGGTTGCCCACTGTATCCGTGGGGGATATATTCCCAGACTTACCACAAATAGTTGAAACCGTGGGTAATAGCAAACCCCACAGAGTCATGCTGGACTCTAGAGTCTCACTGGATGACTTAGAAAATGCCTAGAGAGGATGCCTCTGTAGGCAGCTCCAGCACGGCTCTATAGTAACTTCCACTGGGGAACCTAGGAAATGCCTAGAGGGACCATATTTTTCAGATGACAGATAACTGAAACCATAGGTATCACTTCCACAAATACACGGATGGGGGGGGCTGTAATTTATTCTCTAATCTTTCTTATTATTTTGACATCTTTCTCCAAAATGGGCAAAATGGGCAGATCCTGTTTTCTATTAAGATAGGATTACTCAGTTGGGTCAAGCTGAACACAAGCCCTAAGTCATGTATAGAAATTATTTATTTATTTATTTATTTATTTGATTTATATGCTACCCTTCTCCCAGAATGGGACCCAAGTGTTCTACTAGTTTCCAGGGTTTACAACCAAGGGAGGAGGTGTCATATGCCTTGAAGACCACAAAACATAACCAGTAGGTTGAATTAATCTTCATGGGCCCCCATCTGTAAAGGTATGTATTAGAAAAGCAAAGCAGTGACAGAGGAATTTCTCAAAGCTGCTTCTTGGCATGATACAAAATGGGATCTGCTCTACAAAATTTATGGTCTTTATTATAAAAAAGGTAACATGCTAAAAAGTCAGGTACAATTGTTTTCTGTAATGTATATAACTAACCTAGCCCCATTTCACTGGAATGTGTTCTGTTTACTAGAAATAATTTGCTTTGCATACAATTGTATTGAGAAAAGATGATAATGCTTACTCGTTCCAGAATTATGCAGGCACAGGGGTGGGTTTATCCTACCCAAATTCAAGTACACTTAAAAGAACAGAAACATGATTCAAGCATTTGATCAGGCTTATGAATAAAGTCTGCTTAAAATGTCTTTTACTGGTACATTTATAACTCGTCTCAGACATAATAATGGTCCAGATCTGATATCCTTGCTTCTAGATGTGGTTTCTACAAACCACAGTTTCCTGAGTTTGGTCACAATAGCACATAATGACTCAGGCACAAAAGCTTTGAATTGGGACTGAATATAATTCTGCCCTCTGTCTTTGCTGTTTCTAGTGCAAATGTTGGGGAAGGTGATGAAGACATATACAGAGAAATCATATGATGGAGAGAAGACATTATTTACATGTCATGAAGTGGCTGAGGTTTTTTTTTAAAAAAAAATAAATAAATAGGTTGCCACATAGTGGCTTGGCTAGATTCAGAGCCTGGCAGTCAGGAGCTCTGAAACTAGGAGCTGGAATGCTCCAAGGAAATAAAGCTACATGTTGGCATAGTGCTATCTCCAGGGGCAGTCTTGGTGGGGAAAATATGGCTACTGTAATAAACTTGGAGTGGCAAGTTAGCTTTCTTTCAGTTTTTTTAAATAAATAAAAAGAATATATTGTAAACCCATCAATTCTGGTCTCTCAGCCATTAATACAATCAGTTAAGTTTTGGTTTCCTTTACCAGGTGGGAAACCAATCTAGGATTTGTCTTAGCCAGATCACTTCAGGATATGAAGTAGGGTATAGATATTAGTCCCCCAACAATAGAAAGGTGTGCTACTGTGGGTGAGACTGGCCAGTCTCTTTCTTGGTCAGACACAACAAGAAAGAGACTGGTCAGTCTCACACCCCCCCAAAAAAAACAATGGCAGATCTAGCCGCTTTTTCACTAGCAAGCCCACACAAACACATGTCCGACCAATCATGTTTGGCTTCCTGGATGTGCCCCTATTTGAATTGGTTGTTCAGACAGGTGGTTATGCACATTTTCACATATGTATTTTTTTGAAAAAAAATCACGAGAAACAGTAAAAGCTGTTATCACAAACTACTTGGAGTTTTCAGCCCCTTCCTTCCGAATATGACAAATCCTGGCAGGAGTTCATCTGGACAAAGGTATTCTGCCTGCATTCTATTAGGATTTTTTTTTATTGTCTAGACAACCCCCCGGGAGTCCTCTGCAGTAGGTACTCGTATACATAGGTGAAAAGACCCCTGCAGTTACCTCCTCTAGACTTTGATCTCATGGGTGGGTCTCAAAGCACCCCCACCTCTTAGGGTTAAACATGTTTTTTTTTTTTTTAATAAACAAACCTATTTTCAGGGAAAGTGTTTTGGTCTGTTTCAGATCCTGTTTTTACCTGTTTTTCTTTGCTGTACATCACCTCAGGAGTCCTGGCGGGCTGAGAGGCAATAAACAAATACTTCAGTAAGGAAGTATTTAAATAAACCACAGCGGATACAATGCTCGTAACTCTTCTTTCAAAGCATTTTCTGAAATTTGCTTGACTTTGACTGGATTATGGTGAAAGATTTTCAAGTATGGGTAATAAACAAACATTTAAATACCAGATGTACACAATGATTTTTTTAAAAAAAAATGTTTTAAAAATTATCTGTCCTATTGTCCATTTCCAAACATTGGCAGGTAAAAGAATCTTTGCCTTTTCATTTACTTGTACACCTAGATCAGGGGAGAGGAAAACTGCAGCCTAAAGGACACATGTACCCCAGACCCATTTTTGTACACCCAAGCATCAAAAAGTCCTCTAGGGTGAATTTTTGCTATATGTTTATACTTTTCTGGTCAATTTAGACCCAGGAGAGACTTTTTAACAAAAGGACAGAGACAGGAAGCGACTTCTGGATCATTTGCTGTTGTAATTAAGGCTTTGTCTGGACCTAAAATGGTCCAGGAAAGAATATAGCAAAATTATCTCCCACAGACTATAGAGGATATTTGATGGCATTTGGAGGCAAAATTTGATATATATTTGCGGGGTGTGTGGTTTGGGTTATGTCCTTCCAATGCAGCCCCCTAGCCTCCAACAGTTGCCCACACTGACCTACATTTTAACTGCAATGTCCTTGATCACAAGCATCACCAAAGAAGTCATTCTATTATGCCAGGCCTATACAAGTTGTGAATCATTAAGTCAAACAGCAGCCATGAATTGTGGCTTATTTGACAATGCTTCAGCCATATTTCTACTATTCTGGGCAAGCAGCAAAGAGACATATTTATTAAACTCCCAATGAGTTTAATAAATATGTTTATTAAACCATGAACAAACTCCATTTTGGTCAACCAGGAGGCTGAGTTCAGTCTGATGGGTCAAATTTTCACAGTATAGAACACTATGAGGAAGGTAAGAGGATATGTTGCCATATCCAGGCTACCTGTTTAAAGCTATTAAATACTGATGATCATTTGCCTGGGTTGATATATTGATGCCTAGGGAGGTCACCTAAGCTTTCCAAGCATCAAAAACATACTGATTAGAACCAGCAGTCAAGTAGATGAGGTTAAATAAGCACAGGTACAAATTAGGTACTGTGGGTTATAAATATCCCATGTCCACCTGTGGTGAAATAAATTGCTTCAATTAATGCCAGTCTTCAAAGGAAAAATGACAGCAAAATGCTGATGAAGGCAAAACAAGAGAAATTAGAGAAGGACATTGGCAGTTGTTCTAAAATGGGCTGCTTAAGTAAGAAGCAGTCATAGCAAGTAATTTTTTAAAAGCTCAAAAATAATTATGTTATCTATCATAGAATCATAGAATTGTAGAGTTGGAAGAGACCATGAGGGCCATCCAGTCCAACCCCCTGCCATGCAGGAAATCTTGATCAAAGCATCCCCGACAGATGGCAATCCAGCCTCTGTTTAAAGACATCCAAGGAAGGAGACCCCACCACGCTCTGAGGGAGTGCGTTCCACTGCCAAACAGCTCTTACTGTCAAAAAGTTCCTCCTAATGTTGAGGTGGAATCTCTGTTCCTGGAGCTTGCATCCATTGCTCCGTGTTCCAGTCTCTGGAGCAGCAGAAAACAAGCCTGCTCCATCCTCAGCGTGACATCCCTTCAAATACTTAAACAGGGCTATCATATCGCCTCTCAACCATCTTTTTTCCAGGCTAAACATACCCAGCTCCCTAAGTCTCTCCTCATAAGGCATGATTTCCAGACCTTTCACCATTTTAGTTGCCCTTCTCTGGACATGCTCCAATTTGTCAATATCCTTTTTGAATTGTGGTGCCCAGAACTGGACACAGTATTCTAGGTGAGGTCTGACCAAAGCAGAATAGAGCGGCACTATTACTTCCCTTGATCTAGACACTATACTTCTATTGATACAGCCCAAAATCGCATTGGCCTTTTTAGCTGCCGCATCACACTGTTGACTCATGTTCAACTTGTGGTCTACCAGGACTCCTAGATTGCTTTCGCACATAGTCTCATTCAGCCAGGTCTCTCCCATCCTATATCTATGCATTTCATTTTTCCGCCCTAAGTGCAGTACTTTACATTTCTCCGTATTGAATTTCATTTTGTTAGCTTTGGCCCAGCTCTCCAGTCTATCCAGGTCATTTTGAATTTAATGCACCATAGAAGTGGCCATTTACAATGTTATAAAAGTTTGTAACTATTTTCAATAAGGTACAGAACTGAGAAGATTGTACATTATTTGCAAAATGTCAACTATTAAGACAGGTGAGATGGAGGAACAGGGCTTTATAATACAGTCAGTCAGGGAGGAGGAAACAATGTATATCTGTGTCCATTTTATACCTAGATTGTACCCTTCCATCCATGAATAGAGGGTTTGGCCATCAAGAGTCAGGTTTCACTTCTCATGCAGTAATTCTGTCCACCAGATACAAAGATACAACAACCATTAATTTGTATAATGACAATAATCATATCAGCTTCTAGCTTCAGGAGAAAATCTGCTTCTGCCATCACTGCATGATACACATTTAAGGGAATCTACTCTTTTCTGAATAGCCTTGCTGGTCCCAGGCAATTTAGTAAGAGGTGAAATTCTGCAGCTTTAAAATTCTCAGAATTAGGGATTAACTAGAAGCATTGACTGACCTAATTAACTGTTTGGTTTGGATGCAACACTAAATTATGGTGTTAAACTAATGCACAAGTCTCAGAAATGTTTGCCCATCTCCTCCCCTTTTCTGGCATGACCACAAGGAGATTGGAAACCTTTTCCTTTCATATAATCACAGTTTATAATCACAGGTTAGAAGAGACAAATACTGAAGAGTGAGCACCCAATGGAATCCACAAGAAAAAAGAGGAGCTATGTCTATGCGTACACTCTAGATGGTCTTTATTTTAATTCATTTTTTAAATTTCGAAACAATCCCAACATGGCCTATGTAATAATTTTGATGGCCTTCTTCAGGAGCTATATAAAAACAAATAAAAATAGCAATGCTAAATTAAAAACCAAAAGGACAACACACAATTAGACAATAATGTCTATATAAAACCTCATAATAAGTTATAATTTTTGTAAATTGCTTAAACCCTATACGTACCAATAGGCAAAACTAGCCCCAGAAAAAATTTCGGGAACTGAAAAATCTCATTCAATTTTCTGAACCAACAAAACCCAAAGAACCAGATGTGAGGGGTTTTTTATTTATTTATTTTACAGATGTCCAGAAAAAAAGGGGAGTGAGAGAAGCGGGTGTGACTTCTTAATGTCTCTATCTGAAATAGCCTTGACAAAAAAATTACTTTACATTTGAAAACAACTTTTATTGGCAGATAAACAGAGCGGCCATGGGATGTCCCATGGCCCCAGAACTGGCCAATATATACATGGAGAGGTTTGAAAGGGAATTCATCTGTCCTAGAAGTGGGTTAAAAGAAAACAACTGTTATTTTGGGTCAGGATTTTAGATTATTATTTTTATATATCTATTTGGAATGGAAGTGAAATTGATCTAATGGAATGCCATAGGTGGATAAATTCTAGGAACACCAACATACAATTTGATACAGAATTCATCAATGCAGAAATTCACTGTTTGGATTTGAAAGTAAAAGGAGGAGGAGGAGGAGGAGGAGGAGGAGGCAGAGATCACTTTACAACCTCCATGTATAGAAAACCTACAGATACCAACACTTATTTAAGATTTGACAGCTCACATTCCAGATCACTTGGATGCAATCTTCCAGTTTTCTTAAGAACAGAGTGAAGAATCATAGTACTTTGGAAATATCTGCTTATTTCCAAATAAAGAAGTTGAGGTAAGTGGAAAGGGTGGACAAACATAAGGACAGGGAAGTCTCACTTTCCAAATAAAGTGTATTTGGACACTTTTTATTGGCTTTGTTCACATGTTAGACTGTTTCCTCCCTTGCTTCTCCTCACAGAGGCAAAACAATGGATTAAGCCCCCAGCGTATAAGCTGATGTAAGTAGTTAGAAGCCACTGCCCATCTAAAATTACTAAGCAAGAAACCCCCCACCCTTAGATATCCATAATCTTCTTCTGGTATTAGCAAAACAAAACACTTTCAAGAGAGAAGGTCACATTACACAGCCAAAGTGGATGCATACAATATAAATTTCATGTAAGTTGTATCTGAGGTTCAAGAAGAAGAAAAAACTGATAATAAAATTCAATTTAGCCATTTCTTTACAAATAGGATCTAATATGCCAGTGTTGCAAGGCTACAAAGTGACAAACACTTATGACCCCTGTCAAAGTTTTAACAAAGCAGTCGACTGGGAAATAAACAGAAGTATATTGTTGGAAAATGTCTGACATGCATCAACATTGCGCAACCCCTTTATCACACTGGAAAATAACCGGGGAAATAGAATGTCATGTGTCAACATTCTGCAGCTTTTCCAGCCAAAACATATAATGTACGTTTATATTCTCTATCTCATTTGAAAGGTCTGTACTACATGTTGAAGCGGAAGCCTACTCTGCAAGCAGAAGATGAGTGCGTATTGAAAGCTCAGAAGGCCTCAGCAACTGCTACCTTTGCCTGGTTAGTTGAGAGCAGAGTTCACAAATTGTTTGGTCTCTGACCTGTGATTCGTAGTGCCAATTCACTCACACATAAAATTTGGGGGGGGGGACTAGAAACTTGAAGCAAAAAGAAGGTTACATGCAAATACGATGTTATATTAAGACAGCATCAGTTTTACACAAGGCTCCTGTTCTGGAAAATGTCAGCTACAGGTTGGGATCTGAAAATGATGGAGAACAAGTTTATAATTGATCAAATGTGACTTTTACAGTAAGACGGTGGCCTAAATCCAGCACCATACTAGTGGATGTCCACTAGTATGGTGGGTCTTTCTTTCCCTGCCAATAGAAGCCCTCTGTGCCACCTGAAAACCTCAGTGTTGCCTGGACCATTAGAACAGGTTTTGTGGGTGTGATAGGAGGCTACAGAAGGCAGGGGAGGACAAGATACTCATGTTGTGCTGATGAATATCCGTTAGCACAATGTTGAATTAAGGAGTTACCCTCATCCCAGTTCCACTGATGGAAGCAGTTCTGCCTTGCGACTGACAGTGCTGGATCCCAGCCAGTACCTTACTAGTCAAGTTTAAAATAATAACAATACTATCAGCACAGACAATATATATTCACCATGGTCTTATAGTCAGCCACTGAAAACTGAAACACATCCTTTCTATGGTATTAATGAGAGGTGTAGCCACTGGGGGGGGGGAATGAAAGCATTGCCCCCATGACATTTTCCTTCAGTCCCTAAATTTTTAGCATTGCAGAGAGTAAGGCAATAAAAACTGTTCATACCTAGAACTCTTAAGTTGCCATTCCCTTGGTATTTTGCCTTCCTTTTTCTTTGGATGCCTAAACTGTATTTCTAAATGCATGACTGAAGTTTTAAGTTAGTGAATGTCAGAAATTTGGGAGCTGGAGGAAAATTTCAGTGCAGAGGAAAGAGCTCTTATTTTACAGGCAAGGCCCCCATCCCCCCACCATAGCTACATCCCTGGATATTGTAATGTTACCTCAGACTTATGTAAACATATATGTGGAAGTATGAAAGGAGAAAAATGAAAATACAGGGGGAAAATGAAAATACAGCCAGCCATCTCAGATTTATTGCAAGTACTATGTCATTGGTGCCCACTCCTTAATGTAATAAAATTTTTAAAAATCTATAAACCATAGCTTACCTACTCTAATTAATATGGGAGCACTCAATAAATATAATAGTCAAAAGAATAACACCATGGAAACCTTTTTCCACAATCATGTGTGGAACATCTGCTGTAGTGACCATGCACATGGTCAGTTCATACTTTACACTTGACTGAACCTTTCTTCCCTACATCACACACAAATCAAGTGAATACTTCTCTGCCTGAACAAGAATATGCACAAATTTGTCTCATGGCCCAAACCAAAGATTGGCCATTGCAGACTCTGATCAAATAGCCTTTCACCCACCATGGCTAGCCTCATCAAGGAATATCTTGTTTCCCTGGGGAAATATCCAAATCTACTGTCTTCCTGGTTCTTGTACAGTGAAATGGTAATTGATGTACTTTGGTAATTAAATGAAACATCTTTTTCATTTTCAATTCTGGGAAAATAACTTTTCTTCATTGTGCGTTCAGCACAATATTACTTTTGCACAGTACGCATGGGGTCAATGTGGCTTCTGTGTTTGTGAGATGTCAACATGTATGCAGCTGACCATTATGGAAAATTTGGATTCTCTGATGCAGATTAAATAGAAGTTGCTCCAGTTGCTCAAACTGTCACAGCCTCAGTATGTTTTGGCTTTTCCCTCTCAACTCATCTAGAATTCTATTACCCAACGATATATAAATATCTGCCAATTTGCATGTGTCAATGTAAGCTCTTCTTTCAGCTGGAGAAGATGAGTAGGAGGGTAGATTTGGCAGGAATAATAACATAAGTATGTTTTCTGATGTCACTCACTTACATGGGAAATTCTCCAAGTCCATCAGAACTAGTAGCATCATCACTGATGCCAATAGAACATCCATCTCTCAGTAGTCCAGTCATTAAGGAGTAGGTTCAATAAAGGATGGGTTACTCTGTCATTTTGGTCACGTCCCACATTCATTTTTTAAAAACCTTAAGTTCTTCCAGTCCCAAATATAAGACATTTGCAAATTTTGGAAAGTCTTTTAAACAAACTGATATGAAATTCTCCCTCATTTGCACCAGCAAAATCAAGTAGATGCAGTTTTTCCAAACACGGAAAGGAAAATGTGATGCCTGTCTGTCACATACTCTCCAAGTCTCCAATTTGGCAGGAACAGTCCAGATTTATTGCTCTTTCAGCTGCTTTTAAAATGTCCCTGTTTCTCTCTCCTCCTCTCCCTCCCCCCCTTTGTCTTCAGCTTACTTCAGTTGCTGAAAGCTACATTCATAGGGCAAAAGTAGTTTGCACTCAATTAATTCAGTGTGGGGAGAGGAGAGGGGAAGGTAGATTTGTTACCCTCTATGCTCCGGGGTCATGGAGACATTAATTTGGGGGGAATGAATGTACTTGGCTTGGTTATGCAAAAAGGGAGAAACAGCTAGCAGATCTTTTGACCTTTTGTATACTGGTAATTGGGAGGAGACATTATGCTAAATAGTATAATAAATTGATCGTTATTTAGGAAAAACAATAATAATAACATTCATGCACACATTCAGGCTTCAAGCATTCATGCAAGACTTAATGAATAAAGTGAGAGAGATTGAGATAGAGGAATAAAGAAGGTGGCTGTTTGTAGGTGATACAACACCTGTCCTGTAGAGATGAGGTTGCGGAAGAAACCAGAGTTTTCTGGGCTCCCAATCTGGAATGGCTACAGTTTGATTTGGCATCAAGAAGAAAGTGAACTGTGCCTGCTTGAGTGGGGTTTTGGAAGGGTTTTTATAGTCAATATTTGCCTTCTGGGGATGGGATTTAGAATAGAAGACAATGTTTCTCAGAAATGCTCAAGTTGAGACAAAAGCACTCTGGATATGTCAATGGCATCTTAATGTGCAAATACTTTGCAACGGAAAGGGAGAAAGCAACTCCCTTTGCTTAGGGATGGATGAAATAATGAGGGTCACTTACAAGGTTGAGCCTCCCAGACTTGGCTGATAGGATTAGCCAGGTGTACATGCCTTCAGCTGCCTTACAAATGAGCATTTCTTTAGAATTTAGACAGCCACTCCTTGAGTGCATACCTGACTGAGTCTGAACACTAGTCTTTGCAATTTGTTGGAATTTTCCAGGGTTAATGGCCACATTGCGTGGAAGGCCACATTTGACCCAATTATAAAATATTGACAATTATGAATACAGATATGGGGCTGGGGGTGTCAGGGTAGATAACAGAATCTTGCTCTTCCCAGGAGGTTCAGGGAAAAGCAAATTTCTCCTTGTGTGTTCTTCCTCATTAATAACTTTTGCCATCTTGACCAAACTATTATGTTTCTTGGCCACATGTGGCCTGGGTAAGCCTCCCAGAAAAAAGGAAGTGGCGACCTTAATCCAGTACAATCATGACAGAAATTCAAAATCAGAATTTACAAAGTTATTACAAAGCACCACACCTGGATGTTTTAAATCTGTCACTTCTGTTTCTCTCAAGTTTAGTGTTTTAAAACTTTCCAGCCCAAATACGAAATTTGCAAATTTTTGCATGCTCTTCTCAAAAATGAGCTGAGGCAAATTTCTTACCCATCCCTAGTATCAACACTGGTGTAATGCAACAATGTATATACATACCTTTGCTAGTGCCAGATCATATCAACCCAGGTTTTTTTTTTCCTGGTGTATTTCCTTGTCAGCAGCTCCATGCACTGAACCAGAAACTGCTTTTAAAACTTGATCAAGCTTAAACAGCATTTGTAGGTTTGGAACTCTGAAGAGGAAACAGATGGGAAAACCTAGGTGCACACACAGAGCTGCAATGCTCTATTTTATTTATATATCAAGCACATTCTCCTCTTCACTAGCCACCTAACAAAAAACAACAACACTATGCCAATACTATGCACATACAGTTGAAAATAAATACAAATAAAACTTCAATTGATAAAAAGGAAAGGAAAGATGAGCACAACAAAAATAAAGGAGAAACAACAGCAAAAAATGAGAGCAAAAAGTGGGGAGGATGACCTACACAAATTCTACTGTAGGGGGTCCAGGTTCCATTTCTCTGTCCTTAGGACCCTTCCAAGATGCACAGGTGCCAAAAATATCAAATAAGCCAAGCCATGCCAGAAGTGCTAAGAAGTCTGTTCTGGTTTTGGGAAAAAAAACCATTACACACACACACACACACACACACAGTGCAAGGACCCTTTGCAAACTATTTTGAAGCTGAATTGCCTCTCCTGGAGAGTTCTGGCATATGGAAAAAAGAATAATTCTTCACAGATATAACTCTCCCCCCAGACATATAGGCTGGAATCTAGTTGGTTAGTTGTGAATAGATTAGACCCATTGAATCAACTGTTTAAATAATGAGGCAACACATAGCTAAATCCAGTGGATTTAATGGCTCTACTCTAGTTGGGAATGATGTAAGATTTAGGTCATTGTCTTCTAATGCAGAATTCTGACTTACACATTAGTTCTCTGTATGTCAAACTGTACTTAATTTTCAAAAAAGGAGTAGCTGTAACCTGTAAATCCTTGCCAGCTCCATCAGGTAAGGCCATAACTTCAGCTTGTGGCCTAAATTCAGCGTAACATTGGGAGACAAAAACAGAATTCTAGTAAACTAGCAGTTGCACAAAAAGGAGCACATTTGTTCTTATATGTGTACCTGGGTGGCCCTGGAGGTGTAATTTTTCCTAGCCGTACTCTTTGTTCAACTGGTTGTGAAACAGGTTGTACCAGAGCATACCTTCCAACATTTCACTGATGAAAACTGGAACACATGTGGCCAAGCAACATCAGAGCCTGGTCAAGATGAGAAAAGTTATTGAGGAAAAACACAGAAGCTAGAGATGCTGCAACGGTTTGAATTTGACAGAGTCTAATGGGAAGTGCAAAGTTCTGCTCCTCCTCTTCCCCTCCCCCAGCTGAACTGAGTGCAAACTGCTTTTGTACTTTATACTCAGTTTGCCCCAACTGAAGTAAAATGGGGGCAAAGTGGGGAAAAGGGATGAGGAGAGAAAAGTTGGGATATTTTAAAAACAGAGGATTAATCAGGACTGTCCCTACCAAACTGGGACAGTTGGAGGGTATGCAAGATGTTGCACAACTAAAAATTGGACTAGATTCCCCCCCTCCCATGGGCAGAGTCTATAAGTAGGTGCATGTATGTATAACACTTGGATAATGGCCTGCACTAGTGTAACTGAAATTAGAAGATTTATCACTGAGCTTGACCCCACAAGCTGGCTTTGGGGTTCCCATTAAACAAGTCTGGTTAAATAAAAAATGTATTCAAGTATATTTGTATTTTGCTTGTATGTGATAAAAGGGAGAGCTTTCTGTTCAAAAGCATGATACTTAAGATAGGCAGAAATTTCAGACATTAAAGGAACAGTTTTGTATGAGGCTCAGGGAATCAATAAAGATTTTTTTTTTCCTCCAGCACCAGGAATGAATGTCATTAAGGATGCTTATTAAGTTCCCGCTTCGGTTCAGGTGGCCGAATGTGGCATAGGTAACTCATTACCCCAGAAGGATTCTAATTCAGAAGCATTTTACCAGAGCGCTACAAAGCAAGTCTATATTAGTGTGCATTAGGGATTTTAGTTATTATAAATTACATTCTTTGAAAATCTCATTTAGAACCAGGAACTGAAATGATGTTGGAAGGCTCAGAGGATTAATTCTTCCCGAACAATAGACTGTCACTGATCACTCTGTAAAGTAATTATGCCAAATTTAATTATTATACAAGCTCATTCTAAGATAGGTGGAGTGTGCCCAAAGAGAGTTGGAAAAGGCACCACAAATGTGTATGCATTGGCTTTCAAAGTGGGGATTTACACATGTTTTAATTGAGCACAGCTTAGTACTGGGTTTTGTTAATTAAGGAGTTACCTTAGTTGGGGAAGGGGCCAGGGTACACACACATACACACACACACACACACACACACACATCAGCAATGTAATAAATTCAATCACTGAACTATAAAGATGTAAGGGATTCAATGGCCTACACAGTTCAGCCTCCAGAACTATAGTAGAATATGTAAAACATTGCTGAGCTAGAAGGACATATGGTTTTGGACACCCTTCAAATTCTCTACCACTTTCGCATTTGATCATGCATTTTGTACCATTCATTGCTCTCTGGGGAACTGTAGGTTATTTTCTGAAGCACCACACTCCTCCCCACAGTATGACCTACCTTGATAGTCAAGCTCCCATCCTTCTCAAATAACACCTGGAGATGAGAGGATTTCAACCAGGCGTGGGGCTGTTACTGCATAAAGCCTTTGCAAGAATCAAGAACAATGACCCAGATTACAAAAGACAGCTTAGTGAATTGGTCTTATAATTCATATCACCCACCATGGTTTTTCATTAAGAGTAACGGGCTAAACCTTTCAGAATTTGTGGCAGCTGGCTTTGCATACCTGGCTTTATGAACACTAGCTATATATGCAAATATCTGACTTGACATCCTACACTGTGTAAAACTTTATGTGGAAAATGAAACTCAAGAGGCGTTGAGACGGACTTTTAAAATACACACAAACATCCACTGAACCTGGTAATTACATATTTTTACAACATCACTTAACCAGTCACCCTATCTGTAGTTTTCCTTAGGCAGTGGAGGGAGTGGAAAGAACTGCAAGGTTGGGTGTTGTCAACTGCCAAGGCTTGGAAGACTGCATTAGCCCCCTTCTAGATCTCTCTTTTTTTAATAAATGACTAAAAACACACCATCTACACCCATGAGGTACAAATTTGCCAGTTTGTGGACCGCCTAAAATGTTTTAGGCTTAGGAGATGTCTTTATAGAACAAGGAAGTTGACTTCCAGTGTAATCAAAATAAAGGTCTGCTCTAAGCCTGGAGTGTGTGGATTTTTATTTATTTATTTATTTATTTATTAGCATTTTAATATAATTCTTAAAAAAATTCCCAAAATAAAAGAAGAAAACCAAATTTACACAGAACAAAAGAAAATTAGATTAATCATTCAAAAATATTTTTCATCATTATTTAAAGAACAAAGAATTACAATGGCAAAAATAAAAGAATTTTTAGAAAGACAAGATATCTCTCCATTTACGAATGAACAAAGAAAATTTTGAATCAATCTATAGCAATGGCAGAAATTTATGAAGCAATTAGGAAGATAAAAATTGACAAAGCCCTGGGTCCAGATGGCTTTCCAGCTAAATTTTACAAAATTATGCAATATCAATTATTATTACCCTTTAAAAGCACTTTGGATGCAATAATAGAAGGTCATTTTCCACAAACATGGCAAGAAGCTAACATTATATTAATTCCAAAAGAAGACCAGGACCATCTGCACCCTAAAAATTACCATCCTATCTCACTTTTAAATGTAGACTATAAGATATTTGCCTCCATTTTAGTTGAAAGAATGAAAAGAGTTCTTACAGATTGGATACACAAAGACCAAAGGGGATTTCTCCCAAATAGATAGCTGAGAAACATCATTTGCCATGTCTTAACTTAATTGAATATCACGAAAACCATAAAGACAAAAACCTAGCAATTATATTCCTAGATGCAGAAAAAAAGCATCCGATAACGTGTGTTGGACAATGATATGTGAAACCCTACAAGGTTTACAGGCTGGAGATAAATTTACAGGATGGATAAAAGCCATATACAAAACACAAAGAGCACAAATTCTTATAAATGGAGAAAAAACAACTCAGATTAAGATACAAAAAGACATGATACAAGACTGCCCTCTATCCCTGCTCCCATTTATAATGGTGATGGAAATCTTGAATAGAAGTATAAGATGAAATCCAGTGCAAATCAAGATTGGCACTTTTGAATATAAACATAGAGCTTATGCTGACAATTTGTTTATCTCTTTGGCTAAACCGGTGGAAAGAATCATAGCAATGACACAGCTTCTGAACAAATTTGAATCCATTTCTGGATTCAAAGTAAACAAAGAAAAGACAGTTATTATAACTAAAAATTTGAGTAAGAAAGAAGAACTTGAAATATTTGAAAAAATCTGGATACAAAATTGATAAAAAGTGCAAATATCTTAGGGGGCTAATATCTTAGAGTTATCTTAGACCAGTAAAAATACAGAGCTATTCAAAAAATAATTACAAAAGAATCTGGACAAAGATATATTTTTTTTTAAGAATTGGAATAATTTGAATTTTTCCTTCATTGGCAAAATAGCCACAATTAAGATGAATATCTTAACAAAGTTGCTTTTCCTATTTCAGGAAATATTCCTATTCTAATCCTACACAATGAAAAACCAATAAAGGAATGGCAGAAAGACATTTTGAAATTCATCTGGTCTGGTAAAAAATGTCGAGTAAGATTAAAAACATTACAGGACTCAAGAGAAAGAGGCGATCTAGGCGTTCCAAATTTCAAACTTTATTATGAGGCTTGTTCTCTTCTCTGGATCAAAGAATGGATGGTATTGGAAAATAAAAGACTATTAAAACTAGAAGCAGATGCAGTAAGATATGACTGACATGCTTATTTATTTTATGATAAAGACAAAGTGAATAAGGAATTTAATAGTCATCATGTACGTAAGATTTTATTAAAGATGTGGAAGAAATATTTAAAAAAGACTACGTTCTAAAATTCCACTATGGAATTCACCATATGAGTCCTTTTTTTTTCTTTTTTTTTAAGAAGAGAGGGCATTTCATCAAATAAATGGTTAATTTACAAAGACATACTGTTAATAAAAGAAGACAAACATACCTTGAAGACTCAGGAAAAATTAAAAAATGAGGGATTAATATGTCATTGGTACCTTTACAGACAGATCAGAGAAAGGTGCTTAATGGATTCAAAACTGGATGACACTGACACACACACACACATACAAAAACAAAAAAACCTTTGGGAGACTATACTAGAGGTTGGGAACAAGAAATTGATTACAAGACTATATAAACTTTTACTTAAATGGGAACAAGAAGAGGGAGTCATAAAAGACAGCATAAGTGGTCCCAAAATATCAGCCACACAATAGATCTAACACAATGGTAGAAAATGTGGAACAATAGAATGAAATATACAAAAAAGAAAGTACATACAAAATGTGTTTTAGATGACACTTGTCACCACAGAAATTAGCCAAAATTTACAAAGGACTAAAAAGCAATTGCTGGAAATGTGAACAAGAACAGGGCACATATTTTCACATGTGGTGGACTTGCACTGTTGTGAAAAAAATACTGTGGGAATATCCATAAAGTAATTTTACAAATTAACATCTCATTTAACCCAGAAACATTTCTGTTAGGTATGGTAGATGCATCTGTAGAAAAAGAACATGGTAAGATTATAATTTATATGTTGTCCGCAGCCAGGATACTGTTTGGAAAATATTGGAAAAATCTGTGTGTACCATCAATAGAAGATTGGTTACTGCGAGTATATGACATGGTAGAAATGGATAAACTTACCTGTTTATTGAAAGGGAAAAATGTAGAAAACTTCCAACAAGATTGGGGAAAACTGTCAGACTATTTAGAGTTGTCATGGGGTAACTTTGCCATTATTGGATTGAAAGAGTAAAGATAAAGATGACTCAAAAGAAATGGGGGAAGACGATAACAGACATATTTATATATACATAACAGAGTTAGTGAATGTGAACAATTGTAAATAATTTTTACATGTAAATAAATGTAAGTAATATATTTAAGTGAAAAATTGATTAACAATAGGGAAAACAAATGTGTAAGCTGTTAACAGATCGCTTTTAAATGGTAAAATGTTGTTTAATGTTATCCAAATGTGGTGTGGTGGTGAAAATGAACTTTGGTAGTAGAATAATCATAGAAATTATGGATAGGAGATTATCAACTGTATATCTCTCTGGCTTTTCTTCGCAAACGAAGATTCAGGAAGGACTCATCCCGCGCTTTCTGCAAGCGCGCTGATGACTAAAAAGGCCAATCCGAGATAAACAAGTCCGGTTGCAGAAAGCACAGCAGAAGGTCTCCTTAGGTGATGTTTCTGGGTTGTGATTCTTTCTGCGTTGTCGTTTCTCTTCAAGACTTGTTCGTCGTGAGTTCTCAAATAAGGCTGCAGCATTGTGGATAGTGCGTCTCCATGCCTCCCGATGTGAGGCCAGGGCGGACCACTGTTGGTGATCAATTTGGCCAAGCCTGAGATGTTGTTTCAGGGAGTCTTTGTATCGCTTTTTTGGAGCGCCCCTCTTACGCTGACCCGTGGTGAGTTCACCGTAGAGTAGTATTTTGGGGAGGCGATGGTCCTCCATCCTAGAAACATGCCCTGCCCAGCGCAGCTGTGTTCTCAATATCATGGCCTCAATGCTGGTGATCCCTGCTTGCTCAAGGACAGCAACATTCGTCACTGTATAACAACCATCATAAAGGGACAGTTGGGTAGGAGGTCAAATGAATGTGGGAAAATAGAAGATAGAATGGAATGTAGTATGTAAGAAGGTATGGGAAAGTGTCGAGAAAGTTTAAGAGTAGAAGGAAAGAGAGTAGATAAGTGGAATGAATTTCTTGTAAGGTAAAGGATGGGAGATAGTAGTTTGGAAAGAAAAGATGAGAGAAATGTATGGAACAGGAAATGAATGTGATATATATATATATATATATATATATATATATAATTAATGTAATGCAAATCAACAAGATTATCTGGCAAATACAAGACTATGTATGCTAATAAAAAAAAATTGATAAAAAAAGTGGGGAGCCCCGAGGAGCTCCAGAATACCCTTGGAGACAACTTGCAGGCTGAATTTTTCCCAGCTCTGTGCTTGGGTTTGTGGGCAGTTGACTATGGTGCAATGTGCAACACATGGAAGTAGACTCTTCAGTCCAAAGTGCCTCAGCTATTGGACTTGAGGATTTCCATTTGACATGATGGCTTGAAGCTGCAGTTGTAGATAATGTTTTGTTGCCTGAGAAAAGGCAGTGGGCTGAATATCCACAAAAGGTCTGAGCAAACTAACAATTGTGTGTGGCCTGCCAATCCTAGGTGCTATGTTGATATACACGCTTATTCCATTATATGCCTTCAGTCCTCAGGAACAGAGTCCCAGGTAATCCACAAGACCAGGTTCTAGTCTTAGGCTACAAGGATTCTAGTTTAGACTAGTGATGTGTGAGAAACATGCTCCAGTGACATTTTGCTGACCTCACCCAATCATGGACTATCAATGAACCAGATATTTGCACCACTGATTCTGTACATTGCTAAAAAGTGGATGATATATCTGAAGAGAATATGTCCATTTGGGGAAGTGTGCACATTTCAAATGTATGCAAAACATTACTTAAGCCTACTTTAATCAATGTGGCAATGCATTGAGGCAATCTGTATACTAAAAAGTAGACATTTCAAGAAATGCATCCCCAAAAAGAATAGATTTCATCCTATCTAAACACACACACATACTAGTATATTTTTTCTAAATGGAAAAGACTAGATGTGGAGGTGAACCAGAGGAGAAAGTCTGTAGATGTGGACTTCACTGATGTTTAAATCCTTTGTTTAGACTGAAAGGAGAATACCATTTGATATAACTATTATGGAGCAACCTGAGCTTGTTTTCACTTTCTTTCGAAGAGACTTCACTGAGAGTCATTCTAAATTTATTTAGATAGGAACAAACAGCTCAACCTCTTCCAACAAGAGAAGCACAGAGTGAAAATCTTAAATTGCTTTAATGGCAAGCAGTAGGTAAGGAGCATTCCTGTAAATGAAACATATAACCACCAAGATGTATTATTTATTTTTAAAAAGCACACACACCAGGAGCTAGGCTATATTAACATAGCTGAAACACAATAAGCATGAAATAGCTGGGAAAAAATAAACAGGAGGAAAACTTGCCTGAAGTAAGTGAAACAACGGTTCTTTATAAATAAGATCTGATATGAAATATTTATTGGCTGTTTGCAATTCTGTAAATTGCTAAAAATGCTTCAAGCTTCCAGGCAAATAAAAGAAAAAACAGGTTACTTGCATTTCTCTCTCTCTCTCTCCCTTCTCCTTTCTCCCTCAATTAATTAAAGTGTGTTGAATATGGAAAGACTTCGAAAGCATTTGACAGTATAATTCACAATGCCAGTAGAAATATGACAAGGCTAATCATTCAGTTTAAAAGAGTATTACTTTGCCTTGAAGGCATGTGTGTCCTATCAATTTTCCTGTGGATGGACAGTCAATAATGCTTTTCTAATCTCACACAAGCAGCAGAGGCCAAGCATCTTATTACAAGCTCCCCTCTTTCTTTAGAGAAGAAAACTCTAATATTAGACATGTCAGCAAAAACACTGTAGTAATTACTATGGTATCATTAGGAACAGGAGTGCATGGTAGGTATGTTTACTCTAATCAAAACAGAGTACAATTATGTCTTTGAAAAATTAAAGTTTTTTTCTCTCTTCTTCTCATCAGGCATCAGTGTCCTCCTTTTATGTCATTTCCTGTTCTCTGTATAATCACATTCATTTTTTTGAAAAATATTAGGCTAGGAACAAGTCTCATGGTCTAACAGTGTTTTCATGTACACATGTATCTTTGCAAACCAATCCATGTCTTTTTCCTCTTAATCTAGAGACTTTTTATTCACAGGCTAAGCTGTGACTAGCTCCTCAAAGAGATTCCATAGAATCATAGAATCATAGAAATGTAGAGTTGGACGAGACCACAAGGGCCATCCAGTCCAACCCCCTGCCATGCAGGAATCATGATCAAAGCATCCCTGACAGATGGCCATCCAGCCTCTATTTAAAGACCTCCAAGAAAGGAGACCCCACCACGCTCCGAGGGAGTGTGTTCCACTGCTGAACAGCTCTTACTGTCAGAAAGTTCCTCCTAACGTTGAGGTGGAATCTTTGTTCCTGGAGCTTGCATCCATTGCTCTGTGTTCTAGTCTCTGCAGCAGCAGAAAACAAGCTTGCTCCATCCTTAATGTGACACCCCTTCAAATACTTAAACAGGGCTATCCTATCACCCCTTAACCATCTTTTTTCTAGGCTAAACATACCCAGCTCCCTAATGTTCCATCTAATCATTAGGAAGAACTTCCTGACAGTAAGAGCTGTTCAGCAGTGGAATGTACTGCCTTAGGGTGTGGTGGAGTCTACTCCTTGGAGGTTTTGAAAAAGAGGCTGGATGGCCATCTCTCAGGAATGCTTTGTTTTTTCCTGCATGGCAGGGGGTTGGACTGGATGGCCCTTGTGGTCTCTTCCAACTGTATAATTCTATGATTCTATAAATATCATTATTTTCATGGTATTGAGGAGCATGCGAAACCAAGTCCCATTGTAATCACAAGACTACAGCACAAATGGGCAATCCTCTTTTCCCCCATTCCTGTTGCCACTAAGAAAATGTCCAGGTGACAACATGAATATGATTGACAGAACACTCTTTTTATAAACTGTCCCATATTGATGGCAAGTTTTATTTTATGTTTAGGCCTTATCTCTGTACTGTATTTGATTTGTTTTTTAAGTGTTTTTGGTGTTTTTACGTGAGCTCTTGTCTTCTCATGAGAACTGCTGAGATCTTGCACCCCAGCTAACACAGAAGTGGACATTTCTCTTAATGGAACATGAATGGGCCAGTGAGAAGCATTAATATATTGTTAATGAAATGTAATGCAAAGGTAAGTGTTACTGTTATGGGACCTTTAATCCCGTTCTTAAAATGCAAGTGGTGGTTGTCTGATAATTTCAGTTATGATGCCACGATGTTTCCACCTTCCTTACTCATGTTATTGCATCTTTTAAAGATGCTAGTCTGGTAATGTCCTAGGTCTGTTTAAGAGCCTCACATTATGAATAATGTGGCAGGTAGAATGCAGATGGGTTGAATGTTTCCATTTTGATTTCAAAATTAGTCTTGGGGGGGACTACTGGGGGCATGAGAATATCTCTCTTCAGAGGAGGCACACCTCTCAGTCATGTCACCTTCTGAGACACGTCACATGAGGATACAAAAAAAAAAAAAAAAAAAGGACCTTTGCTATGGCTTTTCCCAACCTTTGGAACATCCTACCAAGAATGTTTCAGTCCTAGTTACTCTTATGCAGGCTTGCAGGCTGTGGAAAAAACTTTTTTTATTTAAGCAGGCTTTTGGCAAATGAACTGGCTGTAGAAGACAAGGTGAGCCCTATGCTTTATTTTACCGGTATGCTATTAAACTGGGTTATAATTTTACCCCACTTCTGTAAAAAAGAATGAAGGAGTCCTGTGCACCATCAATACTAAACTATTTATTTTAGTATAAATTTTCATGAAATTCAGTCCATTTCTTCAAATTCCAGTTTTAATCTTAAAGGTGCTACAAGGATCCTTGCTTCTTTTCATCTGAAATGAACTAGCACAGCCATCTTTCTGATAATTTATGATTTCATTCTTCTCATAGTTTGATTTTATTTGTTCTAGGTAGTTGTGAGTTGTCTTAGGTCCTTTTCATTTTCATAATTATGACATAACCTTCATTCTAGGTTAGTGACATGAATGTTCCTAGGCAATATATTACTCCATAGTGAACAGGATGAAGTCATAAAGCTACATAGTTACCCCTGACATCAGAGTTCTTTATGAAAATGTGCCGATGTTCAATAGCTGTCTTGCACCTCACACTTATAGAAGAAGAAAGGTTGCACTTGAACCCTGGTAAGCAACTAGTTTTTTTAAGAGGCTCTTTTGAGAATTGAGTAACAAGTGGTGGGCAACTGTCCCAACACTCATGGACCCAAGGGGCCTATTATGAAGTTGCATTGCCAAGGCCAGGGTAAGATGGTTGAGGCCTTGGAATAGTTCTAAGAAGCAGGGCCTTCTTTCAAAAGAAGCACTTTTAAAGCTTAAGTGATGTTACTCTGCTGTAGCAAACACAACAAAGAATTTCATGACATGTTGAAGACAAATATAAAATGGTATACATTTTTGCCAACAGTCTCAAGAATTTGATCAGGAGGGCTTTAAACTGAGACAAATGGGGGAGGGAGACAGTATTCTGGAAGGCAAAAGGGCTGGAGAAAATAGTCAAACTGTCATAGAGGGAACAAGGCAAACAGCGCAAGGACCCAACAGTGGGAGGCAAAAAAACTTGCACAGGGAGCAAGTAAAGGGAACACATGGTCTCAGATGTCTCTACACTAATGCACAGAGCATGGGAAATAAGCAAGATGAACTTGAACTTCTTGCACTACAAAACAAATATGATATAATAGGCGTTACTGAAACCTGGTGGGACGAGTCTCATGATTGGAATGTAGGAATAGAGGGGTATAACCTTTATAGGAGAAACAGGCCAAACAGGAAAGGAGGAGGAATGGCATTATATGTCAGGGATATTTACACCAGTGAAGTGATCCATGACATCAATACTGGAAGCCAGGTGGAGAGCATCTGGATAAAAATTAAAGGGGAGGGAAACAACAGGGATGTTATTGTGGGACTCTACTACAGACCCCCAAATCAGACAGAGGAATTGGATGTTGCCTTTCTAGAACAGATGAACATACATGCAGAAAGGAGAGATGTAGTAGTGATGGGTGACTTCAACTATCCTGATATTTGCTGGCAATCTAACTCAGCCAAAACTACAAGGTCTAGCAAATTCCTTACATGCCTGGAAGACAATTTCATGGTCCAAAAGGTGGAAGAGGCAACAAGGGGGTCAGCTATTTTAGATCTGATCCTAACCAACAGAGACGATCTGGTTAATGGGGTGCAAGTGGTGGGATCCTTAGGTGAGAGTGATCATGTTCTCCTGGAACTTGTTATACAATGGAAAGGAGAAGCCAGGCATAGTCAGACACGCATTCTTGACTTTAGGAGAGCTAATTTCAATAAACTCAGGGAAATACTGGGGATGATCCCATGGTCAAGAATACTAAAAGAGAAGGGACCTCAAGACGGATGGGACTTTCTCAAAAGGGAGATACTGAAGGCACAATTTCAAACAGTACCATTGAGGAAGAAAAATGGGAGGTGTCTCAAGAAACCAGGATGGATGACTAAAGAACTTTCAATGGAGCTAAGTTTTAAACGGAACATGTATAGGAAATGGAAAAGGGGGGAAATCACCAAAGAAGAATTCAAACAGATAGCGAACACGTGTAGGAGTAAATTCAGAAAAGCTAAAGCGCAGAATGAGCTCAGGCTTGCTAGGGAGGTTAAGAACAATGAAAAGGGTTTTTTTGGGTATGTCCGCAGCAAAAGGAGGAAGAAGGAAATGATAGGGCCGCTACGTGGAGAAGATGGCAAAATGCTAACAGGGGACAGAGAAAAGGCAGAATTACTCAACACCTTCTTTGCCTCAGTGTTTTCAGAAAAGGAAAAGGAGGACCAACCTGAGGAGAATGGAACAGAGGACACAATAGGGGAAATCCAGCTCAAAATAAGTAAAGAGGTAGTACAGGAATACCTTCTTAATCTAAATGAATTTAAATCTCCAGGACCAGATGAACTGCATCCAAGAGTATTAAAAGAGCTGGCAAATATAATCTCAGAGCCATTGGCAATAATATTTGAGAACTCCTGGAGAACAGGAGAAGTCCCAGCAGACTGGAGGAGGGCAAACGTTGTTCCCATCTTCAAAAAGGGGAAAAAAGAGGATCCCAACAACTATCGTCCAGTTAGTCTGACATCAATACCAGGGAAGATTCTAGAACAGATCATTAAACAGAGAGTCTGTGAACATTTAGAAGGCAATGCCATAATCACAAAAAGTCAGCATGGGTTTCAGAGAAACAAGTCATGCCAGACTAATCTGATCTCTTTTTTTTGATAAAGTTACCAGCTTGGTAGATGAAGGGAATGCTGTGGACATTGCATACCTTGATTTCAGTAAGGCCTTTGACAAGGTTCCCCATGACATTCTTGCAAACAAGCTTGTAGAATGTGGGCTAGACAAGTTAACTGTTCAATGGATTTGTAATTGGTTGACCGGCCGAACCCAAAGGGTGCTCAGCAGTGGCTCCTCTTCGTCTTGGAAAGATGTGACCAGTGGGGTGCCACAGGGTTCTGTCCTGGGCCCAGTGCTATTCAACATCTTTATCAATGACTTGGATGAGGGAATTAGGGGCATACTTATCAAATTTGCAGATGACACCAAATTGGGAGGAGTAGCTAATACCCTAGAGGACAGGATCAAAATTCAGAATGACCTGGATAGACTGGAGAGCTGGGCCAAAGCTAACAAAATGAAATTCAATATGGAGAAATGTAAAGTACTGCATTTAGGGCGAAAAAATGAAATGCATAAATATAGGATGGGAGAGACCTGGCTGAATGAGACTACGTGCGAAAGGGATCTAGGAGTCCTAGTAGACCACAAGTTGAACATGAGCCAACAGTGTGATGCGGCAGCTAAAAAGGCCAATGCAATTTTGGGCTGCATCAATAGAAGTATAGTGTCTAGATCAAGGGAAGTAATAGTGCCACTCTATTCTGCCTTGGTCAGACCTCACTTAGAATACTGTGTCCAGTTCTGGGCACCACAATTCAGAAAGGATATTGACAAATTGGAGCGTGTCCAGAGAAGGGCAACTAAAATGGTGAAAGGTCTGGAAACGATGCCTTATGAGGAGAGACTTAGGGAGCTGGGTATGTTTAGCCTGGAAAAAAGACGGTTAAGAGGCGATATGATAGCCCTGTTTAAGTATTTGAAGGGATGTCACGCTGAGGATGGAGCAGGCTTGTTTTCTGCTGCTCCAGAGACTGGAACACGGAGCAATGGGTGCAAGCTCCAGGAACAGAGATTCCACCTCAACATGAGGAGGAACTTTTTGACAGTCAGAGCTGTTCGGCAGTGGAACACACTCCCTCGGAGCGTGGTGGGGTCTCCTTCCTTGGAGGTCTTTAAACAGAGGCTGGATGGCCATCTGTCGGGGATGCTTTGATTGTGATTTCCTGCGTGGCAGGGGGGTTGGACTGGATGGCCCTCGTGGTCTCTTCCAACTCTGCAATTCTATGATTCTATGATTCTATGATTCTACACGTGTTTATTGAAAAGTAAAGCAGTGAGGCTTACTTCCAAGTAAGCATGTATACCTTACAACCCTAACAACATGTGACTAGTATCCCAAACTACCTCTCTTCCTTGTGCATCTAACTGAGTAGGTGATAGTTCATGAAAAATGCATATTAAAATAACTGTGTGTGTGTGTCCCTTCAAGCTGCCTGTTGACCTATGGTGACCCCCATGAATTTCATAGAGTTTTCTTAGGCAAGGAATACTCTGAAGTGGTTTTGCCAATTCCTTCCTCTGAAATATAGCCAATGAACACCAGTGACAACTCAAGTGACCAGTGGAAGCATAGCACAAGGACATTCCCTAGCTTGGGGTAGCCAGTCAAGAGACAGGACACAGGATGCTCATGTTCCAGGATTATTTTTTTCCACGCCCATCAAAACTGTTTTAAACAAAATCAAAAGAGACAAAAAACAACTCCCCTGATTAATTTTAAATTGAGCAATGGTGATCAGGTGGCTTTAAGGGGCTCAGTTCCAACTCAGCCATCGAAATCATGACCCTGCCCTTGACCATAAACACTGCTTGTGCACACACCCTGTTGGCCTCTATAGTTGGCAATTTGTAGATGACAAATAGTGCTCTCTTGGAGATTGGATTTAGCTCAGAGACAACCATGTGCTAACTCCTAGTTTTGTTGATCAAGTAGAGCCCCTTACTGCCTTTTAAATTCTGTAACTCTGCACACAGAACATGGAGCACCTAGGCCATAAGGATTCATATGCAAACTTGAATGTTCATATTGCAGAGTTAAACACAGTGGTTTCTGAAATCATTTTCTGGCTGTGTGGTTTTGAACAGTGTTTCTGTTTGTTGCAAACAGCTTTTAATTCCATGGTAAATCAAATGCCTGCCTCCACTATGTTAGATTGTTCTGAGACATAAAAGCAAATGGCTTTTAAAAAAACAAGCAAACACCCATTCACATGGGCAGTGTGATGTATTATTTGCTATAGATGTTCAATCATATATCCCCCAGCATCAGAATAGCAAGAGAATAGGACACGGGGGGGGGGATAAAGATTTCAGCAGGAGAGTTGCTTAAATTGTCACTCAGAAAGAGAAGCACCAAATTGTTTCATCAACTATTTTATGAAATATACAACACTGTTTCCCCAAAGTTAATTTCTTTGGGGAGCTCCGACCCCTTCTTTCATTTTCATAGGGAGAACAAAGTCTGTACCCAATTCTATCCATCAAACTATGAATCAATAATAAATATCATTATATACAGATTGGTTTATTTTAAAATTATCCCTAATGGCTTTATCCAATGCTGGAATGTGACCTCCTTCTGGGCACACATGGGAAAATAATTTAGCAACATGTAATAGTGTTCAGGGCACTTCACGCCATATTTCTACATTCAAGAACATTAAAGAGACCTATTTACTGAGATGTTAAACACTGACAGGTCCTCTTTATCTTTCCCCTATAAATTTGCTAAGTACTTGGCACTGGCAACAATCATGTCCGGAGAAAGTAACAGTATATTTAAAACCTCAAGGGAAGTAGAAGTAATAGGCTAATTTTGCTCTTTAAACAAACATATTTACATTTGGCAATGGAATCAGTTCTGCAATTTGAACGAAGTATCATTATGGACAACCTAATCTTCTACGTCCCTAATTCAACCTGCAGTCAAGATTGAAATTCAGTGTGTTACTATGTGGAATTGGGGATACCTGAGTTCAAATTCCCCATCGAAGCACCAAGACTTCTTGAAGTATAGTAGCAAACAGCACACCCCAAAGTCAAAGTGCATAGTGCTCAATCACATTATTGCCACCAAAGGCAGAAAATTCAACCAACACCACTATCCATCCCTGACAGTGTACAACATTTTCCCACCATTTCAAGATACCTCAAATCTATTGTTCCCTCTGCCTAATCTAATGTTCACTTGATCTAGGCATAGGATTCATGGGATGAGCTTGGGACCATTGCTATTCTTCAGCCTAGACATCCTCACAGGATAGTTGTGAGGATAAAAAAGGGCATTCCCTTAGATCTGATGCCCTAAACCACTAGGTGTAATGGTAGGGTATAGATGTGATACATTTAAAATAAACAGTCATGATTTAATGGCTGTCTGTGCTCACAAGCTGTTTGTATAACTGACATGCTGCTCTCAATTATTTCAAATGTGACAATATCCTGATCCCTTCAAGCACTGCCTCCCAATATATCATTACCCCTTTCCAGGAGAAAAACGGGAGCCAATAAGATCTGAAACATGTATAGATATTTACTCCAAAATCAAGTGAAAGCTATCACCAGGAGATAATTCTTATGCTAAGGCAGGAGTCTAGGGGAACTAGAAAGCAACTAAAACTCTATGGCAGTTACAAATGTTTAACCTGGAGTTACACACTCTTTTACCCTAGTTGAGGGGCTACATAGAGACTGTGAAAGTCCCCCCATTTCCCACTTACAAGGAAGCAGCCATTGTGATGGGTGGGAGTCTGCTCCCCTGTCAATAAGGAAGCAGCTGACAGTCGCCGCCCCCCCCCCTCAGGTGCATGATCTCCAGGACAAGGGGGTAATGTGATAGGGAATCTGTTTCTACTGTCACAGCAGAGATCACCCACAGGAGGAGGTAGAAATGCAGTCAACTGCTTCCTGACTGAGAAGGGAACAGACTCCCATAGACTGCTGTGGCTGCATCCTGGTAAGTGAGGATGGGGGGGGGGGGATAAGGCAGGTGCCTACACATATGTAAATCTCATACAGGATTCTGGGCTATGAGTCAATGAATGTGGGAGCTTCCCCACCATGCCTCCTTCCTGGACCACTGGTACTGCAGGAAACCTTACAATGGGAGGATGTTGGGTCTACCGTATAACAGAAGATACAAGGGAAGTGGGGGCGAAGACTAAAGTTAGAATTCTGGGCAGGCAACAGACCCACTCCATACACAAGCTACAGAGCTAGAACTGAATGCTTGAAGCCAAGTGGGCAGGATCTCAGATATTCGTTGACCTGGTAAACTCTGAATTTGATATCAAGAAGTTTTTTCAGAAATGGAAGCCAATGGGGTGCCTGGTAGGCAAAATTACTCAAGTCACCTGAGAACATACCATAATTACATACCTTCCAACATTTCGCAGAAAACTGCCCAAACAACTTCAGAGTGTGGTGAAGATGGCAAAAGTTAATAACAAAGAAGTAGAGGTAGACCTCAGTATCCACAGATTCAATATCCATGGTTTCACTTATCCATGTCCAAAAATATATGTTCTCTCTAGGCATTTCTAAGTCCTCTAAAGTGATTCTATGGTCAACCTCTGATGTTCATCTCATTGAAAATAACAGGATTCCCTATTACCCATGATTTCAGGTATCCACAGAGGGTCTTGGAATGTATCCCCATGGATATGTGGATTGATCTGTATAGACAAGCTAGGAGAGGCTGCAGTGGTTTGCTTTTGCCAGAGTTTACTGTGAAGGGCAAAATCCCGCCCCCTTGAGTTAACTGAGTGCAAACCTTTGCACTTTTAACTCAATTTACAGAAATTAAAGTAAGCTGAGTATAAAGGGGGAAGGTAGGAGGAGATGAGAAAAAGCAGGACATTTTAAAAGTAGCTGAAAAAGTACGAAGACTGACTATTAATCAGGACTGTCCCTCCCAAATTGGGACAGTTGGAATGTATGTAATTAGGAAAAGTTTGGACCCACTCTACTGTTCATGTGAAGTAACCTTAGGCCAGTTATGCAGATTTAGCCTCAGAATGTTGATCATACCATGAGAAGATGGTGCTACAGCCCTCATGTCCATCTTGTGAGCTTCCAATAGGTGTCTGGTTGGCCACTGTGAGAAAAGGATTAGGTCAGAGTTGTGGAAAAGTTACTTTGTTGGATTACAACTCCTAGTACCCACAGTCAGCATAGTCATGCCAGTTGAGGTTTCTGGAGACTGTTGTCCAAAAAAGTAATTTTTTAAGTCTCTGGACAAGATAGGTCTCTGGTCTAATCCAGCAAAGTTTTCAGGTTCTAAAAAAGTTCTAAGTTTCTAAGAAGGTTCTAAGACACATGGTGATGTGAACAAGTACATGGTGATACTGTAAAGCTGGAGGAAGAGGGAGTTTTCCCGCCATGCAGTGGGAAACAGTGATGAAGTTGGAACATCTATTTTACAAACTATTGAGCTATACTAAATTTAAGAGTCATGTCCTCTTTATTGTGGCAGTAGATATAAACAGATTTTTTTAAAAAATCAAACAGAAGAAATGGTGTTAATTTCCCTGGATACAGATGCTGTCTGAAAAAGGCAGCAATTTAAATTAGTCTAAAATGTACTGAATTAAATTTTAAGGAAATTAAATTTACTAAGTCATTTTAATTACAAAGCTGCCCTTTCTGTGCATGTTTATTGGGGCCAAGCAGCTTTCTGAAGATAATGCCTTCTGATTTTATCACAGTGGGAGTTCTTTCCAAAGTTTTTTCCCCCTCACAAAGTTGCAGGCACACTCAAAGCCACTGTCTGGTAAAGAAGAAGAAATGTGATGTTTAGAAAGAGTGTGTTGTGTAAAAAACACTTACATTGCACAGCCACCACTAAGAAGCTTGTTTAGTGGAGGAAGTCTAGAAATTAATGTGGGTTAAGGCAGCCTACAAAATATTAAATACATGAGGTCCTGCTTTGTTTGGCATGTAGATGTTATTTATCAAAAATTATCCAGCTTCCACCCTGCCCCAAGGGCTCAGGAAAACTGTGCAGCATAATGGGTCACAGGATGATCACAAAGTCCTACATGTTTACTCACTGAAGTACTTAAAAATGCCTAAACCCTCTCTAGTCCTGACTAGAGTAGATCCACTGAATGCATTAGATTTATACATGTGTTGATTCACCATTCAACAACTGACAGAAGGGGTTTATTCTAGTTGAGGCTAACCAACAGGCTGCCAGACACTGAATGAAATGTGGCCCAGGATTCTCTAATCTCAATCTCAATGGGGATGAGTTACTGCAATTCTTCAACAACCTTAGCCAAGCAATTGCTTCAGTCCTACATATTCAGTTTTGGAATACAGCAGATCCCTGTATCCGAGGATGTCTGCGGATACCTGAAACCACGGATAACAGTGAACACTATTAAAATAATGGACTTGCAGTAAAAACATACCATAGAGTTGTGTTGGAGGACCTAGAAGATGTCTAGAGAGGACACCTTTTTAGGCATTTTCTAGGATGACTCTATGGTATGTGTCCGTTTTGTGTCCCGCAGATAAGTGAAACTGTGGATATTAGTTCTGCGGATATGGGGGTCTGACTGTACTATGGCCAGCACACCATTTATGAGTTTATTAAAACTAACTAATTAATGTATAAAGTGCCTACTGCATAGTATGATTATACTATATGACAAATTATTTCAGTTAACAATAAATAAATAAATAAATAAATATGCAAGCAAGCCATGTTAGGGGAAGATGGTAATAATATGGGTGTATACCTATGTTTCATTTTTGCTTGACACATAATAAAAAGGCAGAATGCAGTGCTTCTAACACCATTTGTATCATTGTTTCATGGACTGTTTTATTTTGACATGAGCTATTAATACCCATGATGTGGGCTGCAAAACACTCCTCTCCTTTTGTTTTTGATTACTGATTAGTAGAAACTGTGTATTAAAAATGTATTTTAAACAACTCTAAAATGATCAATCATTTTCAACAGCCAAGATAGTGCAGTGAATCAGTAATGAATTCCATTCTTCTTTTTGTTTGCTAATTTTGAGTAGCTTTCAGCTAGAATCTGATGGAAGCTAGTCATACGATTTTATAACATGGATTGCTTATTAATTACTACAGTCCTTTATGAGCCTCTGAGTTTATCCCAGATGAGAAGGAACAGATCCAAACACTGTGAAAATGAGAGAGGTAGAAGACTACTCTGTCTCTGCTCTTTAATATGCCCAGTACTAGTGCTTGTAGTAGGGTGACCCCTCATCAATTTTGGCCTTGGAGAAACCCTTTGGGGTCTCTTTTGTATGGTTTTCAGACCAAATTTAACCCCCAGTTAGGTCAGACAAATGAAACAGGCTCACAACTAGTGGGAGGGGGGAGAGATGGTTTCATTGGGTGAGCACCTGCCACAGGCTACAACTGAGAAGATATTGCAGGGAGATTTCATTGACATTTTCTCTCTGCTATTTCAGGAATTGCAAAATAAAGAAAAGGAAAAGCTGGATAACAGGGAGAAAGAAAAGATAAAGGAGGACAGGGGTGATAGGAACTGGGCCAATTTGTTGTTGAGGTTATTCATTTATGTGGGAGTCCTGGCCAAGGCACAGTCCTATCGGGCTTATTTGTTTATCCAATATATGATTATTTAGTGAGATTATATTGACTTTTCAGGGCCTGCCTGGCTTTTATACAATGAATATTTTATAATGAAGACAGCCAAGTACCCCACCATATGTTGGGATGTGATACATTCTCAACTTTGGATGCAAGTCATGACACCTGCAAGACCTAATCTGGAGAAAGGGCTGATAGAGGTCATCTTATTCAGAATAGTGGTACTTCTATAGTGCATCCACAAGGTTCCTAGAGATAGCAACAGGAGCTGCTGTGGTGGAAGTTTGGGTTATGCACATGCTGCCCCTCTGAGTAGTTACATCTGTTCCATTTATGGTAGACCCCACTCCTTTTGGAACTGTCTGAAAGGCAGGGATCCAGCAGGGGATAGTCAAGAACAGCAGGGAGATTAATCGGAGAAAGGAAGTGTGAATTAGGTGGTTTCACCCTAAAATGTGGACCAAATGAATTTCTTCCTACGTCCTTATGAAGTATGTCTCATGTCTTAATATGGTTGACTTTCCTAGACCCTTTCTAGGGTATTCAGCACATAACTGTCTTTGCTTTTTTATGCTTTTCCCTTCAATGATGTTGTCTAGGAATCTGTTCCCTTTCAAAAGTGAAACTTCTGAAGGATGTGATGGATGATACAGACATTTTGCTGAAAGCTACATCATGCTGATGGTGTTACAATAAAGTAGCACATCTGATTGAAAATAAGAAGAATCATGCTAAGACCTACAGATGCTGAGTGGCACAGCTCCTATTTGTTTTAATAAGGCTCACAGAAGAGACAATCTCTGTAAAGTTCATACATTTTGCAGACTGCTTTAAGCTTAGCAGTCAAGCCATCTGATAGCAGACAGAGAATTTAATCCAACCTATGGCTGAGTCCAAGTGCATTATCACTTCATCTTCAATTTCACCCTGCTCACCTCCCACCACCACCAAATATACAGGTTATTGTTGACATCTGTTGCCTTGTTTTTCAACACTTCAAAAAAGTGTTGCTTTCCCTAGCAAAGAATTTGAATGGATTAGAAAGCATGTTTATATGAGTTTCAGGTGTACATGAATATCTGCTATAGATGCTAGATCATGATGTTTAACTCACTACATTCATTCCACATACTGTTTCAAATCTGTTAAGACATGCCATTTTAGGGGCATCCTGGTAACTACCATTTTTTAAAAAAGTTGCATCCAGCTGTAAGACTGTTTCTGCATTTCAGTACAGAATATATGAATAGCCTCTCTCCATAGGAAGAGCAATATGGGAGCTAGAAAACCTGATTAAACATAGTGGTAGTAACTTCAGGAAAATAAATTTTGGAGCTCTACCAATCACAGCCATTTTATGTGATGACATTCCATTAATAATTCCTCAATGACATGTCACACTGCTTACATGAGTAGATCACTCATATACACTGAACTGAGAAAATGTGGCCAGCTCTACATGTTAAGTAGCCAACAGCTTGAGCTCATGCATGGTTATGCACTCCAAAGAAGCAGAGGGCATGGCTTCATGTGTATAAGAGAGAAGAACAACACTAATTAAGGCTGCAGTTCTATACATACTAAGCAAGAAGTCATCACACTGAACATAGTGGGGCTTACTACTAAGCAGCTGTACTCAGTAAAGTACTGGAGCCAGGAGCCACAGGACCAAAGAACTGGGAATTGTTTTATTATTAGGAAAAAATATGTCATCACCCATGAGGGTTGACAAAAATGAACATTTAAAAATTAAAAAAAAATGTGGTTTTTTTATTTAAATGTACTTAATCAAATATTTTGATTTAAAACAGATTTCCGGATTTTCTTAAAACTTTTAGAAAATGTTGCAGCCTAGATATCATAAAGAATACCAATTATTTTACTTCTAATGATATTCTGTAACTATTTTAACAAAGGTTCAAAGAAATGGAAGGTAAACTGATCAGTTATGTTCTGCAGGTGCTATGCAAGAAAGTCATGTTTTCTTTCTCCCTCTTTCTCTTGGGACCTTGCCGCTCTCTAAGAGGGATGGAAATAGGGATGGAAAATATTTTTTAGAATATTCAAAAAATGTTCAAAAATGCATGTGTCAAGTGTTGGGAAACAGATGAGGCAAACCTTGGACTGATGATATTCTTTATAGTTCAGAACTTATTCTGAGTAAAATTTGCACATAGACATTTTTTGTGCAGAAATCAGAATTTTCTGCATAAGAAACATGATTTTTGTTGCAGAAAAATAATATTTCTGCACAGAAACATTTATTTTCTATTGTGGAAAATGTGTTTTTTGCAAAGAAAATGCTGTTTGAGTGAACGAATGAATTCTGTGAGTGATTTTTGTGTGGAATGTCACCATTTTTGTGCAGAAAGCAGATTTTTTTGTATAAGAAACAGAATTTCTGCACAGAGAATAATATTTCCATGTAGAAAATGATGTTTACTTTGCAGAAAATAGTGTTTTCTGTGCACCCCCCACCAACCCCCCCATATAATTATTGTGCAGAGTAAGGAATTTATCACATGAACCTTTAAAAAGAGAATTAAAGCTGGATAATAACATTTTTGGTGATACTTATCACATGACATCACATCCAAATCACTGCTGCTATGTCTCCAAAGTATGTTTACAGTGTTCCTTGTCATTGATGGGGAACACCCATCAATAAGCTCCCAATTGACCTGCTGTGCCATGAATCCTCAGGTGCGATAAATTTCCCGAGATTGGGCAGTCCCTGTCGCAACATTCAATAGAAAGAAACCAGCTCCTGCTTGAACAATTGAAAGCCACAGGACCCCCCAACAACTTCCCTCCACCGCCCTTTATCTGGCAGAGACAAGGCAGAACAGAGTATCAGAGAGATGCTGCTTTATCTACATTCCTTTGCCAAGCCCAGTTCAGCACTGCTGCACCATGTGAAAAAGGCCTGGCCTCTGTGCGTGAGCACACACAAGAGCATGCACACACCTGAGAAGCAAGGCTATTTTTGTGATCCAGCTCAGGAGTCCTCCTAACCTGAGAACTCTCAAGCTGACTCCATCTGAGACACACTCTCAGGATTCCTCTAGCCTGTAAATCCCAGAACTATGTCTCTCTTCTAAGAACGCTGCTATCACTACCACCTGATTTGAACTACCCCCACCCCCCATTTTTACATGGTCCAAGAAGAGACCGTGGGGTGCTTAGGACCTTTCAGCCACTGGCTGAGATTTTATCAACCCCCTCCCTTCTATCCAGAAGCAGAGGAGAATAGCAAAGCAGCGATGAGCCAAAATAAATTGTGTGGAAGCTTGGCTTAAACCGGAAAAATAGAAAAGCTTTTTTTTTTTCAAGCAAGTTTAAGACAAGTTTAAAAGGTAAATTACTTCAAGATGAAAGCACTTCTTTCTCCAGGTTAGCATAAGTTTATAGAAATAACAAAGCATTTTCATACATTCAGTCAAGGAACAAAATAAAAAGTAACCCTGATGCAAGCTAATTAAACTGTTCTCTACACAAAAGAAAAAAAAAGCTACTTACAATACAGAAGCCCATGAGGATTAAATCTGTTGTCAAAGTTCAGCTGGACCACATGCTTATAATAAACCAGGCCCAAGCCATGTGCTTACTCAGAGCATGGTTCTCTGAAATACATCCATCCCTTCTGAGAGCTTTCTTTGTCTCACTAACATGCTCAGAACAAAGCATAAAACCTGATCAAATCGCCATTGCCAAAATCTGATTGGCCAGTCTAGTTTTTGGTGATGTGTTGTCATGATGATGGTATCTCAGGAGATGACCTCCACCTCCCACCTTGGTCTTAACCCTTAACCCTTTGTTTACCTGTTCATGCTGATCAGAGAATTACTGTTTGCAGATAATGGAAAATGTAGCCTTCGCAGCATGATGGAAGTTCCACCACCTTTTGCAGGCAGGATGATGGGAACTCCATCATGACACACATGATCTCAGTCTCCTCCCCTCTCCCCCTCCCTCCTGCTCTCTCCAAATGGGCTGGGTTTCTTTTTTTCCCCACTTTCATTTTTTTCCTTTGGATTACCCTCCTTAAACATTCTTTTGTCGGCATATTTTGTGGCATTTTTATGCCTGCGAAAGAACTCCCCACAAGACCTACCTTTACCAGTGGCCATGAGGCAGCCCCAGAATAAAGGGAGCATGAATGGAGCTCCATTTACTTCTGGGGTTGAGATCTTACCAAGATATCATTGTTAGCCCAAATACTCCTGGTAGTGGTAAGTTATATAATGTGCCTGAGCATATATTCCTATGCTGTGTATCAGTAAGTTTCCTTTGCTACTGCATAACATTTTAAAAGAAAGTTTTGACTCCTTCATACATTAAATGCATTATTAACAATCATTCCTCTTGCCTTCTAGAATTATAGACTTAAGGATATCAACCTGCCAAGAATTGCATGCACATTGGCATCTTAATGTGTGTCATAAACCCGCTCTCTGCAAAGAAAAACACATCACTAAATTACACAGAAATAAGATTAAACTAGGACAGCATGAACCCCTTTAATGTGCAAAGTTTTCTGTAACACCAGTTTCAGGATTCATTAGTTTTGGTGCTAATAATTTAAAATAACTGTCAAGAGAAAGCATGTGGGAAGGAAGCAGCTTTGGAAAAAGTGATGAATCCTATAATCATGTGTAGTTTGGAGGTAATATGCCATTGAATACATCAAGAATTTGACATGTGCTAAAAATGGAAATTCTGACTCAGACTAGAGTAGTGCCAGTGAAATCTAGGGTTTCTGAAAGGAAAGGAACTTGGCTTTAAGTGGTAGATATTAATAATTGCATTGGCAAGTGCAAAATATGTTCCTCTCTCCCTCTTTTTTAAAAAAATCAGGCATCAGACTGATGATTAAAAGAAATAGAGGAAAAATGTCTAGTGATGCTGGTAGAGCATTAGGAACAGAGCTTCACTGACAGCAGGCCTTTAAATAGAAATAAGAGTCTTTCAGAATAGTCTCACCTGAGGAGTGAGATCAGTGCTCCTCTAATGCCATAACACTGAGTCCCAATATCTGTAATATTATATAACATAGAGTGCAGACACAGAATGGTGGTGGAATCTATTTGCATTCATCTTTAGTGCCCTGAAAAGCAGTGCAGAGCCAAATTCTCCCAGATCTAGCTTTGCAGTTTCATTCATCCAAGGAGCAAAGGGCTGAAGAAGGGAAAAGACTGCACACTGGGATAAGGGAAAGAAGCAAATCTCTTCTACTCCATGATGTTCTGTCACTTGTAGAATAGCCCTGTCTGGGAGTGTGGGGAAGAAACATGTTTAACTGGAACAGTCTGAATCCTTGAGCACTAAGGTTCTAGCCCTGTGACATAGCCCTGTTTTGTTGGGCCTTAAGAATAAAAATTCAGAGGGCAATTAGGAATTCATGGAGGATTAACCACAAACTGTAGATCATCTGAAAGCCCCCTTTTTTAAAAAAAATTAAGTAATTTTACTCATGCTTATACCATAGGCCATTTGCATACAAAATAAATAAGAACAGTATAAAAGTGCTACATTATAAAACCACTACATAAAATAAACAGCATCTAAATATTGTGTATTTAAAAAGATAAAATTCAATACAGTTAAAACACATTGAATACAACCAACAATACTAAAATTAGATAAGAGCATCTCCATAGCAATGAACTGCAATATCCGCAACAAATCTTGCCCAAATTTTCATCACCTCCAAGACAAAAAGAGAAACCTTGTGAGTTACCAGAGTCAGTATCAGAAAGGAGATAGAAAATCTTTTTAGAAACAGTATTAGAATGCAGGTGAGACAGAAAAGACCCCAGAAATTTAGTTCTTGGTTCTGAATATACTGAACAAAAAAAACAATTAATGAGGCAAATCCTCAATTTTTGAGCCTCCACAAATACACAAACGAAGGGTCAAAGCTGTGTGAGAATATCTGTCATTGATCACAGCTATATGCCTTATTTGAAAATGAAGGGCTGTAAAAGCTTGCCTAAGTTTTAGGAATGTAAGCACACTAGGTAAACAGCCCTTTGATGGTCAAATTTATAAAGTCTATACCATTTTGAAAATGTAGAGTTGTTAATAGCCTGTCTGTTCAGTTGGACACCATGGGTAAAAATGTATTCATAGAATCATAGAATTGCAGAGTTGGAAGAGACCATGAGGGCCATCCAGTCCAACCCCCCTGCCACGCAGGAAATCTTGATCAAAGCATCCCCGACAGATGGCCATCCAGTTTCTGTTTAAAGACCTCCAAGAAAGGAGACCCCACCACGCTCCGAGGGAGCGTGTTCCACTGCCGAACAGCTCTTACTGTCAAAAAGTTCCTCCTCATGTTGAGGTGGAATCTCTGTTCCTGGAGCTTGCATCCATTGCTCCGTGTTCCAGTCTCTGGAGCAGCAGAAAACAAGCCTGCTCCATCCTCAGTGTGACATCCCCTCAAATACTTAAACAGGGCTATCATATCGCCTCTTAACCATCTTTTTTCCAGGCTAAACATACCCAGCTCCCAAAGTCTCTCCTCATAAGGCATCTTTTCCAGACCTTTCACCATTTTAGTCGCCCTTCTCTGGACACGCTCCAATTTGTCAATATCCTTTTTGAATTGTGGTGCCCAGAACTGGACACAGTATTCTAAGTGAGGTCTGACCAAGGCAGAATAGAGTAGCACTATTACTTCCCTTGATCTAGACACTATACTTCTATTGATACAGCCCAAAATCGCATTGGCCTTTTTAGCTGCTGCATCACACTGTTGGCTCATGTTCAACTTGTGGTCTACTAGGAGTCCTAGATCCCTTTCGCACGTAGTCTCATTCAGCCAGGTCTCTCCCATCCTATATTTATGCATTTCATTTTTCCGCCCTAAATGCAGTACTTTACATTTCTCCATATTGAATTTCATTTTGTTAGCTTTGGCCCAGCTCTCCAGTCTATCCAGGTCATTCTGAATTTTTATCCTGTCCTCTAGGGTATTAGCTACTCCTCCCAATTTGGTGTCATCTGCAAATTTGATAAGTATGCCCCTAATTCCCTCATACAAGTCATTGATAAAGATGACTTCACAAAGCTTTTCTTCTGAATTCAAGATAGAAAACTTGTCAAGTGGAACAGGATACAATTCAAGCAAATTATGATATCTGGAACTCCAAACATTGCAATTTGATAGCTGTTGGAAACATAAGCCCACTTAGTCCAGACGGACTTACCCAAAACCCTCTCACTACATAATCCAAGTTAGTTCTAGGAATGTAGGAATATAAGAGAAAGAATTAACTAGGCTCATCCAAAGTGCTAAAACTAATAGGTCAGGTGATTTACATTACATCTTATTCAATAAACTATCACAATAAAAGGTCTCTCAGTCACTGTTGTAGTATAAAATCACAGAACAGTGCTGGCTAAAAGAAATGGGTCACTGAGGAAAATATCAGACATGGAAAAAAACCATGGCAGAAGAATGCAATGATAACAGCAATGGGCAAAATTATCAGACAACAACTTCCTTCAGCATTCCAGGGGTGTAGTGTCGGCGTGAATAAGGCATCCCTTTTTATTAATGGCTTAGCCCCATCAATAAAAAAGTGAAGCCTTGTCCATGCCAGCGCTACGCCCTGGGAATGGCTGAGGATGCGGGTGTCTGATAATGTCACCCTTTCTGTTATTGTCGCATTTTTCTGATGCAGTTTGGGACTTTTTTTTTTTTTTTTTTTTTTTGCTACATTTCCCCACATCTAATAATCTCCTCAGTTCTGTAGATAACTGGATGACTCTCACTGGTAGAAGCAAAAGTCACTACTTCTTCCTCCTTTTGAGACAGTGCTTTACTACTATTGGGGTGTGAGAAGAAAGGGGACATCTGCCTGTTAACCTGGGCAATCTTAGGCCCTTTCACATTATACAATTAAAACATTATAATTCCACTTTAACTGTAATGATAACGTTCTATAGAGTCTTGGGATTGAAAATTTGGGGAGGCGTATTCAGAATTCAAAACCATAGAGTTTTAGTGTTTCACCAAATTATAAAGCCCAGGACTTCATAGGATGTTACCACGGTAGTTAAAGTAGAATCACAGCACTATAATTGTGTACTCTGAAAGAAACCCTAGAAGCCCCTAGAAACCCTATCATCTGCTGCTGCATTACAGGTTGTTTCTTCTGTGCTTGTGGAGTTTGCAAATTGAAAGGCATTGCGCCCCCCCCCCCGGGGCAGGATCATGCTTCTCAACCACCATGCCCTTCTTTTTCTATCAGGTATGGCCAAATCAACACCACAAATGAGTCTAAGCACAAATGAAGCCTGAACTCTCCCTAGAAGTCAAAATTACTAATCTGAGACTATTGTACTTTGGACATTTTATGAGAAAAGGTGATTGACTCACTGGTGGGGGGCTCACAATGATTCTTGGTAAAGTAGAAGGCAGTAGGAAAAGAGAAGACCACATTGATTTGATCAAGGAAGACACAGCCCTGATTTTGCAAGATCTGAGCAGGACTGTTGAAGTTTGGGGCTCTTGATGTCTCTCATTCAAAGGGTCATCATAAGTCAAAGGTGACTTCATGGCACATAGTAACAACAAATGACCAGTCAAGAGTTTTCCTCAGCATTCCTGAATGTTGCTCAGTTATCTAAAACAAAATAGTTTTGCAAAACAGTTTTTAAAATTCCCTCTGAATAAAGGAGAAGCAAATAAAGTGGCTGCTGTTGGCTAGCTGGTGTATTATTGTAGAACATTTCATGATTGCATTCACTCCTATCTAGAAGATTTTCCAAGATACATAAAGCAAATTATGGAGCTTGCATTGCAATCACACAAAGTTATGAATCGGTTTTCAGTGTAAGTTATTTCTCCACCTCTTGCCATTTCCCCTTACAATCCAGCGATTTTATGTTTGCATAAATGAGAGAGAGCAGGTGGCTGCAGGATTTATCTCTTTCCTGGTATATCATCATGTCCTATTTGTGACTTCAGCAGAACTGTGATAAATCAAGAGTATCACAATGTTGTAATACTGTGGGAAAAGAGAGTAGTTCATTATTGCAACCAAGAGATTATGACCTAAATCCTTCTGACACATGCCATGGAATCCTGCTGCATTCCTCCTTAAAAAAAAATTCTCTAGAGGTTTTCCCAGTCCCCCAGAGCAGCCTTCTGGTGCTTGGGAGGCTGAAGTGGGAGATCATCCCCCAATACTTGCTGAATTCCAAACATATTTCACCTGCTATGCCCAGAGCTGGACACAACCCCTTGACAACCTGATCCAATTTTATTTATATTAAAGAAAGTCAAGCCAGCCAAGAATCAAATCTCAAAAAAGTTTTGACAGCACAGATTGGTATGCCTAAAACTAGACTTCATCATCTACAGGCCTCAAAGCCTAATCCGATGCAATGAACAGTATTGCATTAGTGTCTCTCCCTGGTGCTATCCCAGAGGCATCAGGCATACTGGGAGGAAGCAATGGTCATTTAGCTGGACTTGCCAGCAGCACCCTGAAATGAAAGCTAGCAGTCTCCTAATATTTTAAAAAATAAAACCTGTACATAAAGCTGCAGCAGCATAACACAACATTTATTTAAAAGGATAAATCAATTAAAAAGCAGCAGAAACTAAAGTAGACATCAAAAGAATAGTTACAAGCCATGAAGATAAAAGCTACTTATATCAAATTAAAATGGTATATTCCTGATATCAAAAAGGGAAAGAACATGCCAGGTAGACCTCATTGGAGAAGGGAGTCAACAATGGGGGCTACTACACAAAAGGCTTCCTCCCGAGTCACCATGCACACACTTCACCATACCAGGGCTCTTGGAGCAGACAGCATGATAAAAGTTTTATTGTTCTTGATGTGTACAATCACATGCTACTTTCTCTATTAAATAGGTATAGCAGATTTTTTAATGCATTTTGGAGACTATCAAAACATGTTTAACCAGAGACAACTGTAGAACAAATAAAGACACAACACATAACAGCCTAAATATCTTAAAGGCACTGGATCCCATCTGATCTTGGAAACTAAGCAAGGTCAGCTCTGGTTAGTATATGGATGGGAGATTACCAATGAATACTACACACTGTGGGCTATATTTCAGAGGAAGGAACTGGCAATACCACCTCTGATTATTATTTGCCTAAGAAAACCCTATGAAATTCATGGGTTTGCCATCAGTCAACAGTTGACTTGAAGACACACACACATACTGGTACCTTTGTCACACCATCTTCATATTCTTAAATCTATTTTTCATCTCCAGTCACCAAGAGTAATATGTTAGAGTCAGTAAAAAGTATGCAAGATGATGTTTCTACCCCACCAGGATCTCTCATCAAACAGGTTTTCTGGGGTGATGGTTTTGTGTGTCTCTGTGTTTGTATTTTGCACTACTACCAAAATAAAATAAAATAAAATAAAAACAATTCCTACCCAATATGACTGGATGCCATAGCAGGACTTAGAAGGCAATTCAGGGGTGCACTGTGGACAATAATGCTTGACTCTAGTATATTGCTTTCATGTTTCCAAACATCTGAAGTTGCCTTTCCATATCAAAAGTTTTTGAACAACTGCCACAGTTCAGGGGAGGTGCACTGCTCTTGCCCACCATTGTAATTATCAAATTGCCAGTGGTTAATAGCAGGGGGAAATCTCACTGACTTTCTTTTAAAACACAGTCTGCATTCCTCACTAAGGATGTAATTTATCACTCATTTTCTTGTCAAAGGAAGCAACAAGTAATTTTAGCAATTTCCTTCCCACTGTGAGAAAGTCTCTGAAAACCACACTCATTTTGAGACTTATTCTGTGCAAAATTTGCTAGGTGTTTTGCACAGAAAACAGAATTTTCTGCACAGAAAACAACCATTTCTGTGCAGAGAATATTTCCACACAGAAATTTATTTTCTATGCAGAAAAAGCTGTTTCCTTCAGAGAAAATGCTGTTTTCAGTGCAAATCAACCAGTATAAATGTTGCATGGGATGCCCCAGTTGCTGGAAATGGCTTTCACTGTGCAGAAGACAATATTTCTGCATAGCAATATTATTTTCTGGACAGAAAATGCTGTTTCTTGCACAGGGAATGCTGTTTTCTGTGTAAAAACAACCATATATGAATTTTGCATAGATTAAGTCCCAACGGCAAAATTATTGTCAGTCCAGGATTCCTCTTATCAGTTCCTCTCTCTCTCTCTCTCTCTCTCTCTCTCTCTCTCTCTCTCTCCATATATATATATATATATATATATATATAAATCACTCATTTTTGAATACTCTTTCCATTCTTTGTCCCCACATACCTTGTTTATAATGGAGAATCATGCTTCCAAGGGGCTTCTGGGAGCACCATTTCTCTTGGAAACAAAGCATATGAACAGTGTACATCTTGATGTGAAGAAAAATAAAATTTGATGGTGGCCATGGAAGTAGGGATGTGGGGGTACAGTTCTGGTGTGGACCTGTGTGGTACTTTCAGGGAGTGGTGATGGTAGTAGACAAAAACAGCTTCAAGTATTTTGCCTACCCATGTCCAAAATATTCTGTTGAATTTTTAAAAGTTCAGCTGTGCTTAACCAATGGTGAGATTCACTCTAAAACAGCAACAGGGGTGAAAACATCACAATTAGGAAGCAAGGTTCAAACCACTACTAAGTGAAATTACACTATCAGTAGTGATTTCGGCAAGCTGCTTAGGAAAATGTGAAGGGAAACAATAAGGCTGATTTTAAGGAACAGATGATATTTCAAAAAAAATGAAGCTTTAAAAAGTCTATGAAATGACATCAATGAGTAACCAATAATAAATGTTATCACACAGAACAGAATGTTTCTTGTCAAATACAGCATGTGTCTGAGATGGTAATTTTGGTACTCTTCCAGGCAGCCTGAGAAACAACTAAGAGGCTGGATTTATAAAAGGAAACAGCATATAATGCTGTTGTAAAGAGAAAAGACATACAAATAAGCCATAAGATTTCACATACGGGTATGCTAAAGCATTGGTCTCTTCTGCCAAAGTGGAAAGCAAAAGAGGGTTAAGTCCAGCCTAGTTTGAAATTGCATGTACCTGTTGTGGTGGTTCCTGAAAATGGATGACTTGAAGGACAAACAAATGATGCTGATAAGAAGAGGATGGGAATGATTCCAACAAGTGCAGCCACTAAACACAAAAAAATATATAGAGTACATGAAGAACTTCAAGTGAGGAAAAGGCAACTGGCCTTACCTCCACTCATCCTTGAACTTTACTTGAATTCAACACAGCAATTTATCTTCCTCTGGTTGCTTCCCTGCCTCCTCCTCCATCTCTCTCCTCTGTCCTCCCCCTCCCTTTCCTTCGTGCAATTTCCTCCTTCAAAAACAAGTCAGCACAGGATCAATTAACTGCTGAGTCCTTTCTTTTCTGATTTTTTTTTTTTTAGAAAAAAAATACACCTTTTAAATGCAGAAGGAAAACCACAGGCTCACTGACACCTCTGTCCTCCCATTCTTACTAACTATTAATTCATTTTGGAGATGCATAAGGAGCTGGTGTACCAATGCAATAGAAGCTCCTTATTTTGTTGAAAAAAATTAATGAAGGAGAATTTTTTCACCTCTTGTGACATGTTGCAAGAAGAAACACACCCTAGCTGTAATCCTGTTGGCCAGTTCACTACATCAGGGCAGGTGTTGCCATAGGCAGTGGTGTGGTGGTAGGAGTACAGTGGCCATGAGGGCTGCAACAATTGGGCATAGGGGTGACACTTAAAGCTGTCTCTGTCAGGAGAGAAACCTGGCCTGCCAGCTCCTAAACTGCCACTATACAATGCAAGTAGAATTTGGAAAAACCCAACAAAAGCAAACCAAAGAGATTTTCACATCCCTTTCACAGCCTTCAAACACTCAAATTATTTTTAAAATCTCCTCCTCTTGGTGTTATAAACAGGCACTCTGAGTTATTTAAATTATTTTAATTGATAGTAAATTAATAACTTATAGATAATTTAAGCAATAATTTAAGCAATTTCCTGATATGGGGGGTGGGGGTGAGAGGGGGAGAGGGGGAGAGAGATCTCAGGAAGAAAAAATAACTAGATCTGAAGGCCTTCTCTTGAACAATAAGGTATCTACCTCATATTTGGATCTTTGCATAGACACATGGATCATTGCACAGGGGAAAAAGGGGGAATTATTTGCATGTACTGTATATTCTGTGCAATGGCGCAGTGGTTAAATGACAGTACTGCAAGCCACCACGTTGCAAGTTCGATTCCAGCGGGCTCCAAGGTTCACTCAGCCTTCCACACTTTCGTAGGTCGGTAAATTGAGTACCCATCTTGTGGGGGCAATTAGCTACACACATTGGAAACTGTTTAATGCAGTGTAGATGTGTAAATAGCTATTGCTTAAAACAATTTGTAAGCCGCTCTGATAGCCTTGTGGCTGAAGAGCGGGGTATAACTAACTAACTAACTAAATAAGAATCAAAATATTCTGTGCAACATGCATGCCTTTCCAAAAATACGTTTTCTGTACAGGAAAACTACATGACAACTGAAATGGGTCCACAGAAGGGCAACCAAGATGATGAAAGATCTGGAAACCAATTCTAATGAGGAATAACTAAAGGAACTTTGTACATTTAGCTTAGAGAAGAGAAGACTGTGAAGTGACATGATAGCTATCTTTAAATAACTGATGGAATGTCATGTAGAAGATGGAGTGTGTTTGTTTTCTGCTGCTGCAGAGACTAGAACCTAAACAAATGGATTCAAATTACAAGAAAAGAGATCCCACCTAAACATTAGGGAGAATTCCTAGACTGTAAGAGCTGTTTGACAGTGAAATAGACTGCCTTGGAGTGTGATGGGATCTCCTTCTTTGAAGGTCTTTAAATGGAGTGGTTTTTCAGGAGTGTTTTAATTGCATATTTCTGCATTGCAGGGGGTTGAACTAGATGGCCCTTGTGGTCCCTTCCAACTCCTGGACATTTTTCACAAATGAATCCTCCCAACAAAGTTGTGGAACACAAATAGTATTCAAAATTGTACAGAAACCATTATGTTCATGGAGCAGACAGAAAATTGCTGAAAATATCCATTCTTGCATGCTTTCAAGATTTACATCTTCTCCTCTATTTAAACCTACTTTAGGTGGCACACAGTGTAGCAGCCAGCAAATCATGTATTGTCTATTAATGTGTAATGTATTTAAAAGGCCACATAACATTGAAGAAATAACCACTCCCACCACCCCTAGCAACACAAGTCTGCAAAATGGGCCCTTATGCAAGGAGCAGGAACAACTAAGTCCTCACCCAGCCCAACCTCAGGGCTCCAGATACAAGCAACATGCAAGTACAAGTATGCTGAAACACTTAGGCTCTAAGCAAACATATGTTTCCTTCTATTGCTTGAGCTCAGACCCTGCTTATATATTCTGAGAGGTTTAGCACACTAGGGTTGTTAGAAGTGATTGTCTTGCTTTAGAAGGCAACAGATATATTGGTTGATGGACGCACAGCATATCACATGCTGCTCAAAAATCCATTCCTACAACTGTATGAAAATACTTCATTCCATTTCCTACACACTGCATTGGCCATCTATGCTCCTCCTCCCCTCCTCCTTCTCCAATTAGTCTTCTCCTCCACAGAGGTTTCCCCTCCTCCCTCTCCCATGCGTCATCTCTTGCTCTTCAACAGCGCACTCTCCCCTTTTAATTAAGAAAATTATGCTGCATGCCTGCACAGTATCATGAGAATGCAACTACAAACATTTCTGTAAAACCATTCTCCACTTTACACCCAGCAAGCTATGGATTCTCCATTTCCAAAGCAGATCAGGGCCTCCCCCACAGCAGACAAGCAAGGAGTTTCTCTTCCTTCCTCAGGAGTAAGCCTCTTCTGAACTCAGTAGGTACTTACTCCTGAGGTGCAAACCCACAGACAAAATGTTGAGGCTGGAGGGGGTGGTTGACCGCCTCCATTAATTGACTAACAAATATTTGCAGGTTTTTTCTTTTCAATTTCAAGAGGACAAAAACCAGCTTAACCCAACCTGTGGGGGAAAGCACTGGAGTGTGCCTAGCCGTGCTTACATGAGAGTAAACTCCACCGGGCTGAAGGGGGCTTACTTTTGAGTAAAGCCATGTTGGAAAGGAAAGAGAGGGGCCAGATGTCTTACCGGCTAAAACATGATCCTGATTTATTTATTTTTGTAAAAAACAAACAAACCTCAATTTAAAACATAGCAGAAGGAAGAGTGGTTTTGAGAAATTCTCTCCCCCAAAACCAAAGCTTTTCTCTCCCACTTCTGGGTGCAAAGAGCTCCAGATACAGATTCCTTTGTTCATCAACTCTACGTCCCTGCAACAGTACCAGGCACTCACCACCGCCCCCTCCCCACATGCCAAATCACCCCACCCCTTAAAAAAAAAACCATACACCCTCTTCCCTGTATTTGTTTTAAATAAAAATATACATTTAAGTCTGCCCTGGGAGTAGCCGAGGGGCACTGGTGAGCTCTTCAAATAAGCTGAAAATCGAACAAGACAAAGAAGTATAGGTAAACACAGACAAAAACTGAAGGACAGACCAATACACGCCCACTCTGTCACATGTTCTTCTCTAATTGCACAATGATATTACTGCACAAGAAAGTATGGTGGTTTTGCAGCGATACTGATTTCATTCATGGGGATTTTTCATGAATGAAAAGGAGCGCTATGAAGACACCCCACAGCCAAATCAGCAACAAAAGGGAGGCTGCATTGTGCAATCAGGAAAAAACCCATTTGCACAATAATGCATAATCATGACTAATGGATAGTGCAACAAAGCCCCATGTAGGAAACCTCTAAGACACAAACTGCATGCTACACTGCAATTGTGTATAGTATTAGTTGGATGGGTCCTTCTCTAGTGCAAATTCTTGGGAACAGGCCATTTGCATTGGTGGTGAGTAAGTAAAAAAAGTGCTTAACACTTTCCTTATCCTCTGTTCCTTTGTAATACTTCTCCTCACAAAGCTCAGGATATTTGTTTACTGGGAAGGGAAACAACTGGAGTAATTCTATGGTTAAAAAAACAAAAAGCTGACAATAAAAGGTCTATGCCAGAGCTGCAGAACTTGGCAGTAAGTAGGGGCCAAAATTAAAATAGGCTAAACCTCAGGGCCTCAGATAGATTTTTAGCAGCTCACTTTCCAAGTAAATGTATACTTACTTACTTAATTAATTAATAGTTAATAATGAATTAATAAAGTCATAAGTACCACTTCCTTCTCCTGCTCCTCTTTCTCTCCCTGGGTGCCTCACTCACTTCACAGTGCTCCTCTCCCTCTATCTGCCCTGGAGGTGCTTACTGTGGTGGCCATGCCTGTATCCCTGCCGCCGCCGCCACATCATCTCCTCACAGAGCAAGGGAACACAGAGGCTGCTTCATCCCCCAGAGGCCAGGGGCTTGAAGCAGCCTCTGAGTTCCCTCGCCACCATCACTGCACCATCTCTTCATGTGAGGGAATGCAGAGGCCACTTCAGCTCCCAGCAGCCAGGGGCTCAAGCAGCCTCTGTGTTCCCTTGCCTCCACCACCACTGCCAAATTGGCACTTCACAGCTGGCTTACACTCAAGGTAAAAGTACTTGAGCTTACCCAAGTAAGACAGCACCACCAATGTCTCCCAGCCGCATGTGGGGCACCATTGTGGGGCAGGTGCTTCCAGGCAAGGTGCTCTCTGTTTGAGCTGGTACTTCTTTTTAACTGGTTGTTTTGCTTTGATTTTATTTCAAATGTAAGATTGGCGGCCACCATTGACCAATCAGAAGCTTCATGGGCCTCACAAAACACTTTGAAGGGCTGCATTTGGCCTGTGTGCTGTATGTTGTACAGGCCTGGCCTATGCCCCAATGGAATTATATTTGATTTTTTTTATCACACTCTGTCTTGGGTGTGTGTGTTGTAATAACAAAACAAACACATTTCTATAGTTTACTATATAGTTATTTATTTGAGTACAACATTGTCTTTCTTGGATTCCTTACCATCCACCATCACTCTGTCCCTTACCATTTTCTTGATTCTGCTGAAAGATTTTATAGAGACTAGAAATTTAATATCCCACTTAGTTTCTCGACTAGGACAAGTCTTACTTATGCCAATTATACCATAATTCACCTGGAAATCGCTAGGAGCAGAGTTGTACCATTTCTACTATTATGCTCACAGAATCAGTATTAGAATGTATTAAGGAATAACGGCCCATTTGAGAACAATTTGCTAGACTCCTTCCTGACAGTCTTAAATGTTATCTTTCAAGGTTTAAATGTGTGAGAAATTAGAAAAGACTATTTCCGCAGCTAACGACTTTAGAAGTGTGAGCAAAATCACTTCTACCATTTGTTTGAAAATGATAGCATTTCCCCCAGATAAGCAGAGTGTTATTCTCCTCCAGTAAAAAAGAAAAAAAGGAAGAGGAAGGGGGGAAAGACAAAGCATTGTTACCCTCCGCACATCTTTGCCGAATGTTTCACTGTAGCTGGTTCCAAGTATTTCAAATTGGACATAAGGGTTGGCTCCATCTTCTCTGAATTCCATTGCACCTGTGAGTCCCGTGATATGACCCTAAGGAAACAGTTTCATCAGTTTTAAGATCAGAAAATAAACTGGTTTTCCAAAGCTCCATTTATACATATCTCAAAGTGACTTGCCTGTGATTAAACTCAATGTAGCACTGTCAATTCAAAGCTCCACAACTGAAAGTAGCATTGTGCATTAAAAGCTCCACAAGCACCCACAATGGTCTACAGACAAAGCAAAGACTATCAGTACTTCTAAGTGCTATGCAAGCATTAAACATGTATAAGAATTGCAAACAGAGCAAAGGCAAAAAACAAAACAAAACAAAATCTTATATGGATTGAAATCTGAATTTTAATAAGGCCTTCTGAAGACATAGCACTTAACCATAGTTTACAGTTGTCCCTTCATATTCGCTGGGGTTTGGTTCCAGAACCCCCTGTGGATACAAAAATCCTTGAATACTCACGTCCCGTTATATGCAATGGCATAGCAAAATGGTGTTCCTTATATAAGATGGCAAAATCATATTTTGCTTTTTGGATTATTATTTTTTAAAAAAATATTTTCCAGCCATGAATAATTAAATCCATGGATACCAAATCCATGGATACGGGGAGAAACTGTATTTTCAGTATCTAAATACTCTGTCAGAGCTGGGCAATGTCCAGGTTGTGGGCCAATTTTATTGCACACACACAAAAAAAACAAAAACAAAAACAAAAACACTATCTAATTGGTCCACACAGGTCTTGAACAAGTCCCCCCCCCCAGCAGTCCTGGCAGCTCAGAGAAGGAAGAGGAAGTGAGGGACCAATTGAGCCACAGACTCATGGTGTACTCCTTCAGGAGGCAGCTCAGTTGGCTTACATTGTTTTTTGTCTTCCACAGTGGGGGAAGATGGGGAGGAAAGAAAATGATTCACAATTCCACTAGTTCCTTGAGAAGCAACTCCCTGAGGCCTCAAAGTATAGTCTGTTTTGCTCTTCCTTCATTTTCTCCCATCAGGAAAAAAAGAGGGAGGGTAAAGCTGCCTCAGGACTAAAGTGGTGCCTTGAGGTGCCAGCTTAGTTTACTTCACTCCTTGTTATCTTTCCTGCCAGGGAGGAGCAAAACCATTACCTCAAGGTGTGCATGTTTGGCCAAAGGAAATTAGATATACAGTGTAAACTCCTGCCAAGTAACAGAGGACATAGATCTCACCTGTTCTAATTGGCACTCTCTGTAGCCTGTTATTCTCTTCTCATCTAATGGTACAATTCCATCCCCAAAGCCTGGAGGGAGGAAGGCTGAGGTGGGGCGTGAATTTTGTAAGGATTCCCTTTAAGTATTTGCAAACTGATTTACCTGATTAATCTCTGAATACTCACTAGTCTGTTTCCTAATGTGCCCTTTACTATCCTCCAGTCCTGCTATGCCACAACAATGTGGTTGGGTTTCTTGGCTTAGAGGTTCCCCCCCTGCCCCCCCTGGCTTATAGGTCTGCAAATTTCATTTCAGCTTGCTTATTTTTACCTTCTTAATACTTTCCAGCATTGAGCGGCCTCCATTCCAAGGCTTGGTAGATTTCCTCATGCAGTTCAGGCTTGCCATGCTATGCCACTTCCTGTCCTCCAATTTTCTGTGAAAGGCATTGGCCAACATGAGCACACTGTCATAGAGATAGAGGCTGGAGACCTGCAAACAGGGACAAAACCAACATGGTTTACAGGAATGAGAAACAAAGCCCAAAATGTAAAGGGCTAAGCAAAATGGGCAAAACTGGGTCTGAAATACATCTATGACCCTCTATTGCCCCCATCTCAGTAATGTGACTGTAGTAATCTGAAAACTTTTGCAATAATGTGCACACTGTGGTACTGTTACTGCAGTGATGTGAGCACTGAATCAGATCACAAAGCTCTAGAAGACTCCAAACTACTAAATCAGAATACAAAGCTCTAGAAGGGTCAAAGTAGATTGCTGAACATATGACAATAATGTCCAAAATAGAATCTTAAGGAATCTTACAGCAAGGCCCAAATAACAAGAAACCTGTTAAATCAGTGGTAATGTAGTAAATCAACCTCTGTGTAAGTTCCACTGATTCAATAGGTCTACTCTAGTTAGAATTAACAAGATTTAGGCCTGAGTGATTGGTGCGTGCAGCTCATTCTTCTTTTCAACTCTTAACCTTGCTTTCTCACACTTGTTCTCTAAGAAAGCGATTATGGAGGATGTTACTATTTAGTCTTCATATTTTAGCTGCAGAAGGAACAGCAAAACAGTTTCTGGACACAGGGCCAGCCCACCCACAGGGCAAGGTCAACATATCAGCTCAGATGCTGGATTAGGAGGGTGGCAGATCTCACCTTCACTGTCACACAAGCCAAATGCTCTGCTCTGAGGACTAGTCAAAGTGACTCATCAAGATAGATGTTTCAGTGCCTCACTCTGAGGGTCAAGTGTTTTGCTTAAGGTCATCCTTCTGCCTCAGAGTAAGGCAGTATGGGTGGGGTAGCCATGGAGAATGCCTCTGCCTGGCTAGCTCACCAAAGCATTGAGGCAATGGGAAAGGGGAGGACTTTCCATTTCCCTTGATGTTTACAGCTCTTAGGCTCTGCTTTCACTCTGTTGTCACTCAGAACCCCCAGTTCTTTCTTCACAAAAAATGGAATGCATGCATTCTCTTGGGGCAAAATTAACTTATCTTCATATAGCTGTACCATATACCTTTCTAAGGTCCCATCTAAACGATGAAAAAAAATCCATACGGCGTTCGAAAGATCGATCGTCTGTACAGATGATCGTTTGAACATAAACGTAGCATTCGGAAGGGGGGCCGTGAATACCCCCGTAAAGTCTGGCATTCTGGTGTTCGGTAAATTTGCTGGATTCTGGAAAAAAATCCGTACAGACATTTGAGTGTTTGATCATTTGTACACCTCATTCGCACACATACGAACAGGCAGTGTAACCTGATTGGCTGGCTGAGCAGAGGGGGCTTAGCTAGGAAAGAGGGGAATCAGGAGCAGCCACCATGTTGGATTCCTGGCTAAGCAAGAGTCCGGTAAGTCCATGAAATGGAGATATGTATGTTTATTCATTTTTATTTCATGTTGTAAAGACAGAACAATGACTGTCCGCATCACAGACTTTTTAAATAAAAAAAAAATGGCAGGAGATTTAAAACCTCTGGATAGATAGTTCACTGCGGCCAGCTGGCTAAGCAATTGTATGGAGTTGGGGGGGATCTAAAAAATCATGTAGGCAGATTGTACGCTTGCAAACGTCTGCCTTTTTGGATTTTTAACCCCCTGTATGGATTTTTTATCCATCATGTAGAGGGGACCTAAGTGTTTACATCCAGGGTGGGTAACTCTGGAGGGAAACTGTTTTCACCCCTGCATCCCCTGGCAAGTTGCACTGTCTGACAATCATGTCTAGAAATCACTTCTGGTTGTGTTTTCTCTTTTCCAGTTAAGTCCATTTTTCAGTATTTGGGAATGTAGGATATGAATGTAGGGTGTGACTAATGTAGGGTGTGAATAAACTACTACTCCCGAAGCAACAGTTTGTCATTTTTCTGTTATTTGCATAAATTCAAGCTGGAAAAATCACCTGATTTTTTTCTTTACTTTGGGGGAGTGCTGGGGCTTTGGGCCTGAGGACCTGAAAAAAACAGCCCTTAGCAGTCAAATGTAGCCCACAGGTGAAAATTTCCTTATCTTTGACTAGAGACTGAGTAAGAAGGAGGGACATTATAGGGAGCAAAAAAAAAAAAAAAAAGACTCAGAGCCAGCCTGGTGTAGTAGTTTGGATGTTGGACTATGAATCTGGAGACCAGGGTTCAATCCCCACTGAACTATGGAAACCCACTGGGTGACCTTGGGCAAGTCAGACTCTCTGAGCCTCAGAAGAAGGCAATGGCAAATCCTCTCTGAACAAATATTGGCAAGAAAACTCCATGACAGGTTCACCTTAGGGTCACCATAAGCCAGAAACTACTTTAAGGCACACAGCAACAAACAACAAACAAAGGTAGCAATATGAGAGTGGGTGTGGTGCAGTGATATGATTGTTGGACTAGGACTCTGGAAAACTATGGGTACAGTCCCCACTAAATGAGATTGGGCAAGCTATACTTTCTCAGCCTAAGAGGAAAGCAATGGCAAACCTTCACTGAATAAATCATGCCACATAAACCTTGGATAGGGTCATCATACATTGAAGTCTACTTGAAAGCACATAACAACAAGAAAGTAGTAGAAAGGCCTGTGTGTAGGATCCAATATGAAGAGAGAGGGACAGATGTGTGCTTTTCATTCTGCTGCTGGTTAACAGCAGGACTGTAACTTTATCAAGTAGGCTCAAGAACTGTTGTAGTGGTCACTTGCAAATCTGCAAAATAGAATCAGGTTTGCCTGTACATTCCCTTGCAATAGATAATCTATAAGATTTACAAACAAAAAGAAATCAAGAATGCTAAACTGTGGGTCATTTTATCATCATCAAGCAGTTGGATCTCTTTTCAACCAGGTGTTACAGCCATCCTGAAAACATAGCTTAAGTCCAGTCTCCCTCACAACGTGACTGGAAAAACCATGTTGTTGAACTGGACCCAGACCCCTTTCACATTTCCAATGTGGTTCACCCCCAGTTTCTTGTTTGGATGTGCACCAGGGGGAAACCAGAATGTTTTCTTTAACCTCTCTGTTATTTGTTTATTTATGTATTTATTTACCTTGTAATTTTCTTATTTTGTAAAATTTGAATCAGTGTTTTGTTAATATGGACTCAATCTTTCAGAAATCAATATTCTTACTTCCTTTCTCTTTGTTTTCTGTCAGCTATTATTTAGTCATTTTAAATCCTAATGGAATGAAAATTACAGGTGTATGGTTATTCCTGCCAGCCATCCCATCTGCCAGAATCCAGGGAGAGTGGACGAAATATTCCCATTTGAGAAGCAATTAAAAGGGGGATGATACCAAATAAGCTCACGTTGCTTATATGATGGATCTGTTAAGGAGGAAAATATCCACAAAACAAATATTTTCCAGCCTGTGGCAGTGGTTTGTGGCAACTACTGACAGAAGTTGAAGAATATTTTCCCAACTGATGGAAAACTGTTTTCCATTTTATCCACAAAGAAAATAAATTAGATGTCATTACATTATGATTTTTTCTAAAGTTGCCCCACTTCTACTTTAAGTGCTCCAACAAAATGCAAATCAGCATTTATGTATTAACTACATTTATACCCTGGCCATCCTCTAAGGGGCTCAGGTCATATACAGTTTGCCTCAACACTGCAACGACAACAGCACACTGACTTTAGACCTTTGCAGGATCCACCTGTTTACATAGAGGGCTTAACTGGAGGTGTAGATACAGATGTACATATAAACTCCACCCCAAAATATACTCTTAGCAGTTAGGGATTCAAGTCTTCACTAATTTTGTTCTTGAAGAAAGCAACAATTAATTTTAGCCATTTTCTTCCCACTGTGAGAAAATGAGTTTTGGAAGGAATTCACATTGTGGGCCTTACTTTGCACAAAATTTGCGAGGGGTGGGGGGAGGATAGGTGACAGAAAACAGCATGTTCTGTGCAGGAAATGCTGATTCCAGCACAGAAGATTCTGCTTTGTGTTCCAAAGAAGTGTAATTTGTGCAGAATAAGTACTGAATTGTGAATCTTAGAATAATAGAATTATAGAGCTGGAAGAGACCACACGGACCATCCAGTCCAACCCCCTGCCATGGAGGAATACCCAATCAAAGCACTCCCAACAGATGGCCATCCAGCCTCTGTTTAAAAACCTCCAAAGAAGGAAACACCACCACACTCCAAGGCAGTGCATTCCACTTCCAAACAGCTCTTACGGTCATGGAATTCTTTCTAATGTTTAGGTGGAATCTCTTTTCCTGTAGTTTGAGTCCATTGCTCTGTGTCCTAGTCTCTGAAGCAGCAGAAAACAGGCTTGCTCCATCCTCAATATGACATCCCTTCAAATATTTAAACATGGCAGAAAGGAACTATTCCAGAACACGGCCTCACGGCCCCAAAAAACCCCAAGGAAAATCTAAGGTTGCCAGCCGTGAAAGCCTTTGACTTCACAATTTTTAATTATATTTTTTACTTTTGTGTGTTGTATTTTTTTTTATCTGCTTGCTTCCAAAATTAGAAGTATGTGTGTGTTTAAGAGTGTGAAGCCGAGTTTAAAAAACAAACATGAAAGAAAAACTGAAAGGAAAGGAAATGTTCCTTTAGGATTAGTAAATTAAGATACATTTTTGCTTTTAATTTGTAGTAATTAAATGTGAAATAAATATGAATGAGACTTCTTGCATATGTATTTTTGTCTTGGCATGTATTTGACATGTATTATTACTTATGGAGTAGAGTGGGTATGCACATTATGGTATATTATGGTATGCACATTATGGTAGAGTGGGTATGCACATTATGGTATATTATGATTATGAATATAACATCATTATATTATGATTCTGCTCTCACACAACAGATGTAAAATAATCAAGTACTGTATACATACACATAGCTTAATAAGTCTGTACAGTCACCTAGCATGTTAAAAAGCTTCAATGATTATTCCTGTCACTGCACCAAGTCATGAATATTTACTTTTAGCAAGTGGCTTTAGACCATTCAAAAATCCCATTATTTTTAATTGTAATATTAAAAAGTGTGTATCATATTATGCAATAAGTACAGAAATGGCATTCTTCACTAAAGGTATGTTTAAAAAATCTGTAGTGTGCTGCACAAGAGGGGTAAAAAAGGGAATCTCATTTGCATTTCAGGGACAAAACTATTTCCTCTGACTCCATATCATGTGCCTTTAGTTACAGGATCTTGCCAGCCTTCTCCTAAGTTGTTGCCTCAAATCTTTAAATCCTTTTCACTGAAACCACCAATTAGTGAATCATAGAAGACAATGTGTTTTTCCCAAATATAACTTTTCTAATGTCATGGATGGCATCAATGGCATCAATTTTCCTGCCAAAAATGCGGATGTGGCAAAGAGGAAAGGTGTAAAGCTTATTTATGCTCAGTACCTCAAGCATCACCACAATTTTCAATTTGCTGCTAAGACCCACTGGACATGGAAGCATATTGGTATAACAAATTTGTGCAAATTGCTGAACCATCATGCAGGGGCTGCACAGGTGGTCTCAGGCATGAGGAAAAAGAAAATTAAGGAATTATCTTTGGAGCAATGTGCTTGGATTGGTAGAAGAGGAACATAAAGAAGAAAAACAAGGTCAGAGATTTGTTTTCTTTGGGTTGACTTAGTTATGCTAAACTGCTGAGCTTTCTTTTCTATGCATTGGGGAGAAACAATATTTCCCTATAACAGACATAACCCAGCTACCTCTCCCTTCAAGAGCCAGGGTGGACTTTTAATTTATATTGTCTGAGGGAAAACACATTCCTCAGTTTACTGTTCTCTTTCCATTATGCACCTTGGAAGATTTGGCAAAATCACCAACCTTCTTGCAAACTTGGGCCTGTTGCTTTTTGTACAAATCCCAGAATCAACAGTGAACTAGTCCAAAAAAAGTGACAGCTCCTGGCTCTGCTTTATTGTAAGCCAGGTCTTAGGGCACACTGTCATAACATTGCTGGTGTGAGGGCTGTCTAAGGTAATATCTCAGGTCCATGCTGTAGTTCCTCTCCAAACCAACTTGGAAACTGGGTTAACCTGGACACAGGGATTGTCACATGCCTCAGAGCTTCCAATATAATATTTACAATGTGGTAAGGAATTGTGCTGCAGCATTTCCTGTGCAATTAAATCCACATTAGAAAACTTTTCAGTAATGTATCACTGCTGAAAAGCTTTACAGAATAGCCTGGTTATGAGCTCCACTAATCACAGGTATTTACATCTGTGAAGTTTTACACTATGAGCTAGCTCATACATACATGCCCACCATTTGATGATTGTGCCATCGAATAGTGACTTGCAAAGACGAATAGGTCATCACAGAACAATACCACAAATTGTTCAGTATGAACATGTTGAGTTGCAATTTCTGAACCATATCCAAGGACATGTATTACATTGCAATAAGCCATCCTGCAGGTTACCAGGATCACTGTGACCAGACTATCTCTGTCCAGGAAAGGCTGCAGCTGATGAACAAGTCATTGCTGCTTGCTGGTAAAAGGTGCTCTGAGCCATCAAGGCCTTCAATAATAACACTGGTCCAAGCAGCACAATCAAGCTACACATCTGCTTATTTGGGAAGTACAAACTGTACTGAGAACAGGTTTCATACTCACTTTCCAAATCTGGGAACTACCTACTCACAGTGTCTCCACCTTGTCAAGATTAACTTTTCATGGCCTTAACACAGTTCATTACCAAATACAGAAAGTAGTTTAGTACCTCCACATCCTCACCTGGTCTGGGAGACAAAGATAGACAGAGCTGGATGTCACTAGAACACTAATTTCTACATCACTCAGAGTCTTCCTATGGATCTTAAAGTGCATGGCTGGATTGGGGTGGGTGGGGATAAGATGGAACCTTCAATTGCCACAGAGGTCAAACATCAATCCCCCACTCTTACTTTTTGAAATGAATAGAACCACCATATCACTACCCCTAACAAGACACCTTGATAGAAGGTATCAAATCCCGGTGAAAGATCAAGCCGAATCAACAAGATTGTGCTTGCTCTCTCTCTCTCTCTATCTCTTCCAACAAAGGTCATCCACCAGAGCAACCCAAACTGGCTCTGTGCCCAAACCTGGCCTAAATCCAAATGGAAATGGGTCTAAGTAATCTATTTCATCCACCACCTCCTTGAATTAGACATGACCACTCTCTCAAGGAACTTGTCAGAAAGGGGATATACTCATGATCAATCAGGTCTTGTACGTTTAGTGAAGTTTTCACCACATGTATGATATGCTCAATTCACGCAATGGCCAGAATGTTGTTAAGATGATCCACATGCATGAATTAACTTTATATGTGTGGGTGTCCTTTTTCAGGCACTGTGGGAGTCCATATTCCCTTCTTCCCTGTGCAGTGCTCAAAGCCCACCCACCCCCAATTTTCTGCAAAGCGCTGGAAGCCATCCTGCATGGCCATTCTGTGCTTTGCAGTGAGAAGGCATGCTCAAAGTAGATCATCTTAGTCAGATGCAAAACGATTACAAGAGTGCTGAGATCTGCTGGGGTCCTCCAGAGTCTCAGCACTGCTGTGATCATATCACATCTGACTATGGGGGCAGCTTCATAGGCTTTACAGTAAGTCAGGGGAAGGTTATAAGGTTCAGTTTACCATAGGTCTGCATATGGATATTTGCACTACACTGAGTTGATGTAGGATTAAGGCCAATTTATATAAAAGCATTCTTCCCAGAAGTGTGAAAACATCAATGTGGAGAACAAATTGTAGTTTCTCATTTGTGCATGCAAAGAAGACAATCAATGATTTACCTCTCTAATGTATGAGGTCTGTCTATTAAATAACGAGACTGATACAATAACCCATCTTTATTTATATGTATTGCAATTCTAATGCTCATCTCCTTCAATATACTCCCCATTCACACTCATACACCAATGCAGTCTTGTTTTCTACTGGTCAAAGGTGTGGAGCAGATCAGTTTCTGTCAGCTGTTTCAACACATCTCCTGTTTTCTTCTTTACTGCATCAACTGACTCAAAACATGTTCCTTTAAGCACCAATTTCACTTTAGGGAAGAGAAAAAAGCTGCATGATGCTAATTCTGGCAGATATGGAGCATGTTCAAGTGTAGTAATGTGTTTGTCAGCCAAAAACTGCTTCATAGAAAGTGCTCTGTGAGCAGGTGCATTGTCTTGATGAAGAATGGAATTATTTTCCCACAATTCTGGTTCCCCCTCCCCACCCGACTCTTTCTTTCAGCTTTGTCAAAACTTCCTTCTAATATTTCTGGTTCACTGTTCTGCCTTCTGGAACCCATTCTGCCAAAATTAAACCCTTGATATGAAACAACAACAACAATGAGCATGGCTTTGAATGTGGACTTGCTTTGATGTCCTTTTTTCATTCTTTAGCATGATGCTCCAAAGGGCTGTGGCAGAGCTTGAAGAAGATGACAGCATCTATATACGTTACCGTACTGATGGTAGCTTGTTTAACTTAAGCCATCTGAGGGCTCACACTAAGACACTAAACTATCTAGTCCATGAGCTGCTCTTCACTGATGATGCTGCCCTTGTTGCCCACAGAGAAGCAGCTCTGCAGCACTTAACATCCTGCTTTGCAACAGATGCAGAGCTGTTTGGGCTGGAAGTCAACCTGAAGAAATATGGCACTGAGCCGTCCCAAGCTTCACGGAAGTGACACGGACGGTTTCGCGAGAGGCACAGCGTCGTCCGAAGTAGACCCTTGCCGCGCAGCAGTTTCGGGAGGCTGCTCGCGCGGCAAACCGGCATTTTGGCAGGTCTGAAAATCTCCTGGGAGGCATGGAGACGCACTATCCACAATGCTGCAGCCTTATTTGAGAACTCACGCCAAACAAGTCTTGAAGAGAAACGACAACGCAGAAAGAATCACAACCCGGAAACATCACCCAAGGAGACCTTCTGCTGTGCTTTCTGCAACTGGAATTGTTTATCTCGGATTGGCCTTTTTAGTCATCAGTGCACTTGCAGAAAGTGTGGGATGAGTCCTTCCTGAATCTTCATTTGCGAAGAAAAGCCAGAGAAATAGCACCTTTGGAAGTCTTTACAAAAGAGTCTGGAGTAACAAACACCTGAGGTGAACACTAAAATCAATGTGTATAGAGTCATTGTACTATTGTCCTTTATGTGTCTGAAACATGGGTCACCTATCACCAACACTTACGACTCCTTGAAAGCTTTCATCAGCGCTGTATATGCACAATCCTAAATATACACTGGACTGACTATGTGACAAATGTTGCTGTCCTTGAACAAGCTGGGATCACTAGCATTGAGACCATGATATTGAGAACACAGCTGCGCTGGGCAGGGCATGTTTCTAGGGTGGAGGACCATCGCCTTCCCAAAATAGTACTCTACGGTGAACTTGCCACGGGTCAGCTAAAGAGGGGTACTCCAAAAATGTGATACAAGGACTCCCTGAAACAACATCTCAGGCTCGGCCAAATTGTTCACCAACAATGGTCCGCCCTGGCCTCACATCGGGAGGCATGGAGACGCACTATCCACAATGCTGCAGCCTTATTTGAGAACTCACGGCGAACAAGTCTTGAAGAAAAATGACAATGCAGAAAGAATCACAACCCGGAAACATCACCCAAGGAGACCTTCTGCTGTGCTTTCTGCAACCAGACTTGTTTATCTCAGATTGGCCTTTTTAGTCATCAGCGCGCTTGCAGAAAGCGCGGGATGAGTCCTTCCTGAATCTTCGTTTGCTAAGAAAAGTCAGAGAGAGACGATTATGATGTTTTCCAGTGCATTGACTGTCTTTTTGTCTCAGGATCATACTGGAAGATTCAGGTTTCATCGCAAGTGATGATTTTTTTGGAAAAGGTTTGGGTCTGCCTCAAGCTGCTGCAGAAGGTCAGTGCAAATTTCCTTGCAGTACTCTTTTTGCTCTGGTGTGAGAACTCTAGGGACCATCTTGGCACAAACTTTTCTCATGTTGAGATCTTCATGCAAAATTTTCCATGCAGTGTCTTTGTCAATGTTCATGGCTTCAGCTGTCATTCAGCTACTGAGTTGGCAGTCTCCTCGAACAATATGGATTATTTTTTCCACAATTTCTTTGGTTCTTGAAGTGGAAGGTCATCCAGGGAGTTCATTGTCTTCTACATTTTCACGTTCTTCTCTGAATCTTTTGTGCACTTCAAACATACGCTCATGAGATATGCAGTCTTCCCCATAGGCATCAGTAAGCATTTGAAACTATTCCGTTGTTGTTTTGTTCAATTTTACTAAAAATTTCAAAGTGACATTTTGCTCGACTTTTAAACTTAGCATTTTTCCAGCACACAACAGACAACACAGCTGCTTTAAATGAGGACTGGAAATTAACAGAACAGCTGAGATTTTTGATGTTTGTCATGCAGGCTCAAACATGTTCAAGGTCACCACTCAAGCATTCACAATCAGTTCTCCCTGATTTTTCTGAAAGGTAGAAACACAGTCTCATTATATGATAGGCAGACCTAAACCATACCTACGAGCAGTGAATTCCAAATCATTTCAGATCATTCTCAGAAGGGGGCTTAGAAATCTAGGAGCAAATTACAGGTTAAAAAAAATGTTGTTGCTTCTTGGCCTTTTGGCTAAGATCAAGTGTGTGTTGTAGTATTCTGTCATCCACACCTGGCACTCAGGGGGAAAACTTTTCACACAAAGAGAAGAATAAAATGGGAAAGGGTAGGGGGACAAGGGAAACCTGTTTGGGGAGTGTTTTTCAACTTGTCTGTAATGCTGAGAAATAAATAAATCTGTAATGCTGAGAAAGTTCAGTGGATCAAATGAAGGACTTTTGTTAAGTTTAATTTCCTTTCTTCAAGTAACTTTAAAACTACCTTTCTAACAAGACAAAATTAGTAATTCAGAAGAATAATGCTGCTTGGGAGACGACTGATTCTGCAACTGAAACATGGCTCCTTCAAAACCACATTTCACTCCAATTCAGGAAGGATATTGACAAGCTGGAACTTGTCCAGAGGGAGACCAAAATTATCAAATGGTCTGGAAGTCATGCCCCATGAGGAATAGCTTAGGGAGCTGGGTATGTTTAGCCTGGAGAAGAGAAGGTTAAGAGGTGACATGATAGCCATGTTTAAATAATTGAAAGGATCTCATATTGAGGATGGAGCAAGCTTGTTTTCTGCTGCTCCAGAGACTAGGGCACGGAGCCATGGACTCAAACTACAGAAAAAGAGATTCCACCTAAACCTTAGGAAGATGTTCCTGACAGTTAAGAGCTGTTTGGCAGTGGAATGCACTGTCTTGGAATGTGGTAGAGTCTCCTCCTTTGGATGTTTTTAAAAAGAGGCTGGATGGCTATCTGTCAGGAGTGCTTTGATTGTGTATTCCTGCAGTCCAGGCAGTTGAACTAGATACCCCTTGTGGTCTCTTCCAAACTCTATGATTCTATGAAAACTGTCAGTAAGGCAGAGGGTAGGAAGAGAATGTGATGGCCAGGTGTCAGCATATTCCCAGGCTGAACATCTAACTTTTACTCACCAAACACACCCTGCAACTGGACACAGCAATTATTTGCAAAGGTAACAATAGATGGAGGTGAACCAGAACACATTCTGGTCTTCTAGAGACAGACAGACACTGCTTAGACAGTCACAGGATTATGTCTGTGCATACATTATCTTACTCTTCTATAGCCTTACAGCCCCAAACGATTGTATTATAGCCAAAACATGCAGCCTTAAACCCAGAGGAGTTAGATTCTTCCTGCAACAGATTTATAGACCAAGCAAAGACTGAAGCTGATTGCGCCTTAGAGCATCTTTCCTGGAAGCAATGCTTATTTTCAAAACAAACTGAGCCTAGTAAACATATTTCTGTTCACCTGGAGGCTTCTTCTATTCTCCTACTTCTTTTGGTGCTTTTCCGTTTTAATTTTAATTTTATATTTCATAGACCAACAAAACAAAAACTGTTTACATTCAAGAAAGAAATACAAAGATGGCATACAGAAACAAGATAAACAGAGCCATAACAAGGCTCATAAACAGGCAACAGGAGGGCATTTTCAGATTTGAAACTGGGATGGACAAGATACATTATTCACTACTGAATGCCATCAGTCCTGACTTGTGTTTATGCCTCCACATAAGAGAAACAGGGACTATGTGGAACTGCAACTTCTGTCTTTCCTCACCACTGGCTATGCTGGCTGGGGCTGATGGCAATTGCAATCCAAAAACATAGGCCCATATGTTCTCCAGCCTCCACCAACACCTTAAAATGTTTAAGGCAGAGTTAATTTGGAGAGACATAAGGTGGCATGACCAAAGATGGATGCTTGATTTTGCTCTTAAGAAAATTGATTGTAGCAGGGATGAAAAAAGTATTGTGTTGGTCTTGGGATTCTTAATGGAATTATTCATCCAGAATGGAGGCAGAACTCTGGGGACAAAGCTAAGAAAGAAATAAAAAAGAGAAAGTTCTCAGTGCCTATATTCATTAACTTAAAACAGTCCCAGAGTACGCAAATTCTTTATCAGTCTGTTTCTGATTAAGAAATTGCAGACTTTCCAAAATACGTTGTAATGAACAAACACAAGCATATTAATGAAGTTATTCTCTCTTGGCTATATTTTGTCTCTAATCTCCTCTTGTCTTCTCTGAAATTCTGGGACAAACCAAGAAAGCAAGACTTAGCGATACAGCACATCCCTATGTGGAGGGAACCAAAATCTGACCAGGTAAGCTACTGATCAAGTAGACTGAGTAGGAATCTGAGAACAGCTGTGTGTTTTTCAGAGCAAGAGATTCCTCAGGCTAAGGGTGATACCAAAGGCTTGAATAGTATTGACCTCTTGTCTCACCTGACACTTGCTGGGTGGCCTATGAATATTGGATGGAAGGCACGATGGTGCTGCAAATGCAGTAGAGAGAAAGCTAATAATTCTCTCCACTGCCAAGTTGTCATGATAGTACAGAACAAGGCACATGCATCTAACTACTCAAGACCTCAGTTGAAGACCACATGATCTTAAGTGGACCACTGTTCTCCCTTTGAGTTACTTTGTACTTCAGTAAGAAATCTGTCCTGGGGAGGTGGAGGTCTTATCTGATTCTTTTTTCACTCATCAAAGGTAAATTAAATGGCCAAGTTTGACAAGACCATTTGGTGGGCCGAACTTCAACTGGGGGGTAATTAGGCTCCTAAGAACGAGAAAATAAAGACAAAAAAGCTAGTCAGACCTGTTCTGCTGGAACTAAAGGGAACAGGGGAGAGAGAGACCAGCTAGTAAGTTTCCATTGATGTTATTATTGTCATGTGCCTTCAAGTTAACCTTCAACCAGTGCACCATCTCCACAGCTGCACAGATTGCACAAATATCTCTCTATGACAACTAAGGGGATTTTCTAAATGGAAAGCTATCTTTTCTTCTCTGGATTACACATGTAGCCAGGCAGTAGAATGCCCATTCAAGAATGCTGGGAGCTCCTGCTTTGGCATATACTACCAATCAGGAGAAGAAAACAGAACCACGCACTAACAACTCTAAAACCAGCTTAAAGTAACCTAGAAATCTAGATGGCTTAAAGCAAAGATTTGTATTGACATTCAACCACCCTACTTTACCTTCAACCCATTCTCCCTATCAGACTTCACACACATAGCCTATGTCCCTCATTGTCCATCCCTCTGGACCAGTCCCAACATCTTCTCTTTCCTAGGCTTCAAAATCCTGTTTCTTCTACTTGTCTTTTTGTTGGTGTTTTTGACTGTTTCAACCTTTTTCCTGAGTGTGGGCAGCAGTAGCATTCATAAAGCAATGCCTGTCTTCTCTGCCCCTCTGTGATCTTAAGGAAGCTCAATCAATCATGGCAGAGGCTTTACTGCACATCATCATAATTGTATTATAGCTATTGATTTTGTTTTACCTGGAGACTCAATCAAGGTTACAAATTAAAATGACTACAATATAGTTTAAAACATACTGAAGGTCAACATTAAAAAAGAATTAAACTAGTAACAATATTAAAACAATTTAGCAATTTAATAAGCTACTCTCTGTTCATATCTTAATACCACTGAATTATTTTACAAAGGGGGGTGGGGTTGTATGACATTTGTGAGCAGCAAAATACAAAAGACTACTGAAAGGGTTTCAGCCCATTTAAGGGTCTCCAGTGACAAAACTTGCAATCACTCCCTTCAGAAACTCTTCTATCATTTAATGGATAGCCTTATCAGGGAATTTTCACTGATACTTGGTTTTGATTTCCTTTTCATCATTTTATTCTTTTACACACACACTTGTACATTCCTAAACAATTTGTCTCTATTGTTCATATCCTTAAAATGATTGCCCTTTACCTGCTTAGGTTTTTTTTTTTTAAACACAGAATCAACTTCCTTCTGAAAGTCACAATTTTTTTTTCTTCTAATAATCATGGGACACAAATTCGATCCCAGCCATATACTTTGGGCATTTCTGTGAGAATAAGAAACTTCAATGACCCTTCCCCACAAAGCCTGGCTTTCCTTTTTCCTTTTTCTTTTTGATTACAGACAGACATTCTTTAGGTGAATCCAGACAATATGCACTCCTTTTCTTATTCTGGTAGCAATCACTGCATGACAAACCACAGGAATTATTCCTAATGTTCCACAGCACTGTGAAGGTCATTTCTCCATTAATTGGGTCTCAAGGAGTCTTAGTTGACCAACATAGATACAGAGTACCTCATGCCAGACTATGGGAGAGTAGACAGTACACTGCAGACGTGGGCCACCAGAATGTATCAGCACATGTATGCACACATATTCAGACACATACTGTACAGAGAATGTTACTGAATGCATTTTTAAGGCCCCGTCTTTCTCCAGAATGAATCCCTAGACTTGCAGTTTGGCAGAAATGCTGGATAGAGTAGTTGTGCTTTCACACCCCTGGCTATTAGCTGCCGATGTTAATGAGTGAAGATCCAACATGGTGGATTTTAGACATATATTTCACGAATGTATCTTTCAGAGATACTCAGTCTGTACTACTGTAGTTAAGCTAGTAGAGTGAAGCCCAGCATGGATAAGCATAAGGAGCCTCTCATGCCATGCTTTTCCAGGACACTATCCATGGTAATGGTGCACATAGTCATAAAGCATTGGTGCTACTGTTCCAATGATTCTTCCAATCTCCTCCACAGTATAGTTTTAGGGTAAGGCTTATTAACACTAATGTATGAAGAGTGAAAACTACACTGTTCAGCAAAAGCAATAGGTCCATGGTTCTGCCCTATGTGGTGTGTCTATAATACCTTAGTTCAAGAAAAACAATTTCTGTTCATGTTATAGCAGAAGGTCCAGCAGCAACATTGTACTGTCCATGAATAGTTACAGAGGAGAGCAAAGGAATGCTTTGATGTATCTAATATATTCACATGGAGGACTATGAATATAAAACTATTAAGAACACAGAAAAGCCATGTTGCTTCAGACAAAGGCCATTTTAGAACAAGCTTCTGTTCAAAAGTGCCCAGTCCACTACACATGGGGTTCGTGAACAGTAGTAGGACACTGATACTACTATATTCTCCATATTACATTTTCCAGCAACTGATAATGTACACTGGGATATGCCAATATATAGCCAGTTTCACTAGCAGTCATTGATGGCCTCATCTTCCATGAATTTAATCAGTCTCCTATTAAAACTAATCAAGGTGGCAGACATTGCTACATATTGTGGCAGCGAGTTCCAGAGTTTAAATATGCTATGTGAAGAATCATGAATATGTTAGATCTATTCCAGTAACTCCTGTGAAGAAATATATATTACTCACAGGAAAAAATTTTTTTAGAGAGGATTAATTGGCATCATAAAAAACTATCATTGACAGAATAGCCTTCACAGAGATGAGAGCAAGATATTTCAAAACAATCCAGTCTCTCTCATGATTTCCGAATAGTGGCAGCTGGTGGCTTCCATGTCAATGGATGGTGAATCCACTCCAGATTTTACAATGAACTTTAAAGGAACTATCCAAGATACTCAATTCCACCCCAAGTAGATTTCAGCAACCTGGATAGCTCCATTAAAGACTGGTTAAAACCCAGAGCTAATTCACCACCCTGCTGACATGGAAGCCAACAGCCAACACTGCTGTTTCTGACTAGGATCACCAGGCTGCAACCCAAAGATTAACAAAACGTCTTTCCTGATCAAGTCAGGGGCTAGGGTGCCATCACTACTCCCAGTACTGTGGCCGATTCTTTCCAGATCTGTACCTAGTGATTGAAAGAGCCCCACCACCTGATTTCTGGGACCTAGGTAGAGAGAGCTGCATGGTTTAGACTGTGCACAGAAACACAGAGCAAGAACCCCCTTTTTGGCTTGGTGGGCTGTAACGATAAATGCCAGTGTGGTGTAGTGATTTGAGTTCTGGAGTAAAATTTGACTCAAATGCAAACCCTACTGATGGAATCCATGGAAACCCCCTGGATGAACTTGGGCAAGTTGAACTCTGTCAGCCAAAGAGAAAGGCAATGACAAACATCCTCTGAATAAATCTGACAAAGAAAACCATATGGTAGGGTTGCCATAAGTTGGAGTCAACTTGAAGGGAAATAACAACAATCGTAAAAAGCTCAGAATACTTCTCACACAACATCTAAATAAGCAGGCCATAGGTTTAAAGCAAACCTATATATTAAGCCATATTATTATCCCCATGTTACACACTGGGATGGGGTAGGGCAAAATTATATTGGCTTATTTAAGGATACTCAATTACTTCAGAAATCATTGAGGAGGGTGTGAACCAATTTTTTTCCACTCACATGTGCTGAAATACTACAATTCTTTAGGACTTTATAAATGCTTTCTGTATGTGCTGAATTTCAACTGAGTAATGTCAGATGCCTTAGGTCTTTTCATGCCATATTTTAAATAGAAAACCTCAAAAGAACAAATGTAGTAGAGGTAAATTAGTGCCTGCACACAGAAAAATTGTAAATAGAAATAACACACAGTAGAAATGGAACCAGAGGCATAGAGCTGTGAAATTATTTTTCAGCAATAACAGAAAACCCACACCTTAGCTAGTAAATATATGATTAGAGGAAGTAATAGATGATCTGCATCATACAACACAACTAATAATAAAAAAAGAAATCGTTTTGAAAATCTGTCCTCACAATAGTATATTATTCCTACTCCCCTGATGAAACAAGTATACAGATCAGCATCACCTCCAGCAATCATTATAGGCTAGCATTTAACATCCCCGGGGAATAAAGCTACAATTACATGTAACAATAAATGTGTGGCTTCTGCCAAACTTCAGCTGTACAAAACACATTCAATAGTCCCACCTTTGTGGTGTCATTTTTAGCACAAGTTACCAATGCCCTCCATGCCTCTACCTCCTACCACTGGTGGCCTCTGCTGGTAAGAATGTGAAAAAGAGCAATGAGATGGACAATACTCTGTTGTCCACATAAAGTAAGATGTCCTTGATCTGTCAGAACTGAACGTATGGTTGTCACTCTGGGAACCAGCCAGATAACAGCACAGCATGTAGTTGTAAGCCCCAGTGTTAAAAGAGTTGGCTCCTGGATTCAGTTGACTAGAGTCTTTGTTTGAAAATTCCTTTGCTTTGTCTATTGCTATGCCACATGGGTTAATCAATTTCCCAACATACAACCCATGTTAGAGGACAAAAAGGTCACCCATGTGAGGTCCACCTAGCTCTGTGTGCAAATCAAGCCTCTAGGTCTGCCAGCTAGAATACTTTTTCAGAGACACATGGGATAAAAGTGATGAAAATAACAAAAGTAACACGTTTAGTAAAGCTAGGTAGGTGCTTACTAGGAACCATCTTCATAATGACATCTTCATGGCTGATGCACTTCCCAAGAACACTTGCCAGATTATCTCATTTCTTACTTTAGGAGAACTGGTCACATTAAGAAGACTTATTCTCTAAGTATTGGAGTCTGGTCAAGCCAATGTTTTAAGCTATTGTGGGGTTATTTGCTCTATTTTAATTGCTGCTACATTTTTTTAAATGTTCATTTTAGGAGGGAATTAGAGTTGCCCTGTGTTGGGAACTCTAAAAGTTAAATTCTTTAAAAAAAAATCCCTCCAGCAGAGTGCAGTTTAGAAGAGTGACTCAAATGTATTGCTTTGCCCTTGAACTATATATATATAATAAAAAGAAGCATGCAGCTTTAGGTTCAAATAATTCAAGAAACTTTGCTTAACTGAAAGAGGTGAAGGAGAGAAGAGTCATCCTGACTCATCAGCTAAGGAAAGGAGAATAAGATGGCTGCCCAAGAAAAAGAGTGTGGGACAGACAGAAGCATGTTAACTACAGAGGCTGAGATGAGAACACAAGAAGTCTAACAGGGGTTGCTCTATGGGCAAGAGGGTGTGGGGGAAAGAGGATGCTTCAATCTTTGCCAGCACATTTTAATTAAAACAGGTGTGAGCAATTATGGCCCTCAAGAGGATCTTGGTTTGCAATTCCCACCACCCTTAGCCCACCCCAATTAAATTTTGGCATTCAGTGTGAGAGCATTTCCTCAATATATCAGCAACTCAAAGAACAATGTCATTAAGGCAAATTATGATGCATGTAAGAGTCATATCATGAATATAAACTGTGTTTCTAGCCTGGCAGGGCCTCTCTATATGGTGTGTCAGGGATTCTACCCTGGAAACCCTCCTCCATCATGCTATGGCACATGCTGACTTTATGGATAAGCCCAGGTAACAAAGTTCCTCCTTGGCCAAGTCATTTGGAACAAGCAAAACACAAACTAATAAAGATTACACACACACACATACACACACACGGCTGAAAAGGTGGGCCAGAGCATAATTGCTGGAAGGAAGGCAGATCAAGTACAGTGGGTCTGGCACATTCAAACCACATAAGATTTAGGAGCCATGTCACATCCTTCTTTGAGCTTTACAGACAGTTTTCCAAGGCTTGTCAGACTGAGCTTTACAAGGCTTGTCACCAATAAAGATAAACTCTCTGTGTGCTGTTCATGAGGACATTCAGAAGCAAGTACAGGTCTAAGAGGATTTTTGTTAATTCCATTAGATTAAAGTTAATGTGCTGCAACCTAAACATTTTTCTTTACTAGCCTATTTTCAAAATTTATTTGCATCTATAAATATTACCCATAAATATTATCCTAAAAAGCTGGCAGAAATTTGCTTACTTACTCCAAACTCATTAAAAACAAACATAGCCAGCAACAGCTAATGAAACAGTTGGCCAGAGATTATTTATTATAAATTAACTGATTTAATGATTGTGATACATTCCAAAATAAAAGCCATTTTCAAAAAGCAGAAAATGGTATACCACCAACTTTTTAACAACCAACTAACTTCCAACCTATTTGGGCATCCTGTCATCTGATGCCTGTATGGAGCCCTTGGTTGCCTTTCATCTGGCCAGAGAACCATTAGCCCAGGTAAGGAAGGGAGAAGAGCTTTGAAACATTAGCCTTAGCATTAATTTGCTAGTATTGTGTGATTAAAGAAAATTAATGTCTCAATGTTAAAACATTAAGGGTAAGCAGCATTTTATTTTATTTTTTGCATTGCTCTTTAATACAATAATGAATAGATCACTAAATTGGAGGACGGGATGCAAAAAAATGGCCTTGAAGGGGGAAGCTCCTAAAGTTATTCTTCAACACACACAAAGGTCCTTATTAACTGAAGAATTTGCTAGTGGTGGTACCTCAAGTTTGAAATACCCTCCCCATAGAGCTTCACCTGCTTTTGTCATAGGTCAGGATCTAGACCCAGATGAGGAGTCTGAACAGCAGATTGAAGAAAAAACTTGGGCAACTCTCCCAGGCAAAGAGCAGCCTCAGGTAGCTCTCCCCATTGAATGGCAACCTCAGCCAGAGGAGGCACAAAGGCAGGACTCACTTGCAGCTGAATTGGCAGAGGATGCAGCTTGGAATGCAGAACAGGCCCTGGGCCTGTGGACTTGGCACATGGAGCAGACAGCAGAACAATGACATTCAATCAGGCTCCTCGCCAAGTAGCTAAGGCTTTGATTAGAGCTGGTTGATACCACCCCATTTAAGAATTGAATCTGCCTAGGGCAAGTTCTGGAAGCAACTCATCTTCCTTCTGGACAGCATTCCTGTCTCCGGAGTCCTGCCGCTCAGACCATGGGCTTCCTGATGACTTCCTGGATTCTTCAACCCCCCCCCAAACTGTTTTGACACACCACTTGATTGTTTTCCTGAACTGGGATTGTCTTTGGTGAAGGTGTTTCTCTAAATGGACTCCCATAGGCAAGAACGCTCTTTGACTGTGATTGATTTATTGCCCTTGCTTGAACTATCTCAGACTCTCAGCTAATTGTTTCCTCCTCTGCCTGCCGTGTGTCTGTGTGTGTGTGCGCGCGCGCGTGCATGTGCGCATGCACTAGATGAGTCAGGACAGGCACTTGTACATTGTAGCCTTTCAAGCAACAGAAAAAGACTATTAATTCTCCCAGAATGTTTATTTATTTTTTAAAAAAAGTAAAGGCTTTTTATGTCATGTTTTATGTCTTTATATTTTATGTTTTTATCTCCATTTTGTGGCCTCTCCATTGACGCCCCCTTGTTGTGGGAGAGAGGCTTGCGTACCCTAATGATATTTTCAACTATGCTAGCGGTGGCATAATAGCCACCGGTAGGGTCTCCCATGCCAGAGAGGTCAAAACCGAAGGGTCTGACAAAGAGCGTCAAAGGGTAGGATGGGCTCTCTAGCCTTATGGCAACCATCCTAGGAGAAGGAAAACTCTAATCCCAAACCCAGGCAGATGGTGTTTGTCCAAACCTGTAAGGTCAACAACCTAAGAGAAGGAAACTCTAATCAAACCTACGACCTGAGGACCTCGCTGCTACCGTCCATGCTTGCAAGGCCACAGCAGATGAACCTTTGGTTTAAAGGGTGAGGCCAGTTCTGTGCACGCTGCGCTCCACCAGAAAAACCCATTGCACAGGCTCGAAGGAAAAATCCAATTCTGAAAAAGCCCTGTAGCGATAGGCAAGGGACGAAACAGCAGATGCAAAGATACACTGGAAGCCGCAGACCTAACCCTGCATGCAGGCAGTTCAGGACTCCCGAGGCTGACCCGGGAGATGACAGTCTTGTTCGGCAGCATCCTGAATGACCAAGCAGCCTTTTTTAAGGAGAGCACTGCTTGCTACATATGGAGAGGGCCTAGAAAAGTGGCCTAACAAAAGCTCATCCTCATCTACCTGGTTGGCTAGCCATGGCCAACGGGCATCTTCTGATGCGGTCAAACAAAGGCAAAGAAATAAAGGCACACACCGGCCTCCAAAGGTGTAAATAAACTGATGCTTGCATGTTGGAACATCAGAACCATGCGAGACTCTGCAGATAGTGGATGGCCTGAGTGTCGTTCTGCTCTAATAGCCCATGAACTATCATGACTTAATATTGACATCGCTACTCTTAGTGAAGTTCGTCTCCATGAGGAAGGCAGACAAAAAGAACATGGCGCCGGCTACACACTTTACCTGTCTGGCAAACCCAAAACCGAAAAACATCTTTCAGGAGTAGGCTTTATGATTAAAAACTCCATTGCCTCCAATCTCGAAACCTTGCCAACAGGACACTCTGATTGCATTGTTTCCTTACGCCTCCCACATGTTGTTCTCTTTAGTATATATGCCCCAACTATGCAAGCCGACCCTGTAGAGAAAGAAAAATTCTACACAGACCTATGCAACCTCATACAAAAAGTCCCTGTAGACGATAAAATTATTATCTTTGGTGACTTCAATGCCAGAGTAGGAAAGAACTCTGCAGCCTGGAAAGTTGTCTTTGGCAAGCATGGTGTTGGAAATTGCAATGATAATGGATGCCTCTTGCTAGAATTCTGTGCAGAACAACAGCTGACTATTACAAACACTATCTTTCAGCAGAAAGATACCTTGAAGATAACCTGGATTCATCCCCGATCCAAACATTGGCACCTCATTGACTATGTTCTAGTCCACCAGAGAAACATTTGTGATATCTGTCATACTAGAGTGATACCCAGTGCAGAATGCCAAACGATCATCACCTAATAAGATGTAAACTAAATCTTCATCTTAAGCTCAAACCTAAGAGCAGTGGCATCTTAAAGAAGAGACTCCAAGTCAACAATCTCAAACAAGCTACCATGAGAGGCAACTTCCAGGCAAATCTGCAAACAAAACTTGAAGACCATCCTACAGATCCTATTCCTACAGTGCATTGGCAACATATCAAAAACAGTATCCTCCAGTCTGCAGAAGAATCCCTCGGGTTCTCCTTCAAGAAAAATCAAGACTGGTTTGATGAAAACAACCAAGAGATCCAGGAGCTGTTGGCAAAAAGAGAATTGCTCACCAGACATACCTCGCCCAGCCAAGTTGCCATGTAAGAAAAGCAGCTTTCCATCTCACATGTAGTAAATTTCAACAAAAGCTCTGAGACATGCAGAATAAGTGGTGGACTAATATACCAGAAAAGACACAACACTGTGGAGATCTGGATGATCTTAGAGGATTTTATGAAGCTCTTAAAGCAGTGTTTGGACCTACTTATCGGGTCCAAAGCTCCTTATACAGTACAGATGGTCAAACATTAATTACTGATAAAGCCTCCATCCTGAATCGATGGGCTGAACATTTTCAAAGTCTCTTTAGTGCCAACCGAGTAGTCCAAGGCTCAGCTATCCAACATATGATACAAAAACCGATGAAAAAATAAATTGGACATAGCTCCCACTTTGGAAGAGACCCTTACGGCCATACAGCAGATGAAAAACGGCAAGGCAGCTGGGATTGATGGAATCCCACCTGAAGTTTGGAAACACGGAGGTCATGTCCTCCACGAAAAATTCCATGAACTCCTTGTGAATTTCTGGGAAAAAGGGGAACTGCCATCAGATCTCCGAGATGCAGTCATCATCACCCTGTACAAGGAAAAAAAGGAGCAAAATCTGATTGCTCAAACTATTTAGGTATAACACTGCTCTCTATTGCTGGAAAAATCCTTGCAAGGAGACTCCTGAACAGATTAGTTCCTGCTATTGCAGAATTACTTCTGCCGGAAAGCCAATGTGGCTTCAGAGTGAATAGGAGTACTACAGATATGGTATTTGCCCTTAGACAACTGCAAGAAAAATGTAGGGAGCAGAACAAGGGTCTCTATGTAACGTTAGTCGACCTCACCAAAGCTTCGACACTGTTAGTAGAAAAGGTCTGTGGCAGATCCTGGAAAGACTGGGATGTCCCCCCAAATTCCTTAAAATAATTATCTTGCTACATAAGGGCCAGCACAGTCAAGTCAGATATGGCAATGCTCTTTCAGAGCCCTTTCTAATAAGTAATGGAATGAAGCAAGGTTGTGTTCTTGCTCCAACTTTATTTACAATCTTTTTCAGCATTATGCTCCAAAGGGCTAAGGCAGAGCTCGAAGAAGATGGCATCTATATATGTTACCGTACTGATGGTAGCTTGTCTAACTTAAGCCACCTGAGGGCTCACACTAAGACTCTAAACTATCTAGTTCGCAAGCTGCTCTTCGCTAATGATGCTGCCCTTGTTGCCCACACAGAAGCAGCTCTGCAGCACCTAACATCCTGCTTCACAAACAGATGCAGAACTGTTTGGGCTGGAAGTCAACCTGAAGAAAATGGAAGTTCTTTACCAGCCTGCACCACAGGATGAACAACATCATCCCCACATTGCCGTCGGCAAATCTGTGCTTAAGTCCATTCAGCAGTTCACCTACCTGGGAAGCATCATCTCCTCAGATGCCAAGATTGACAAAGAGACCGATCACAGATTAGCAAAGGCGCATTTGGAAGACTTTACAAAAGAGTCTGGAGTAATAAACACGTGAGGCGAAGCACAAAAATCAGTTTGCATAGAGCCATTTTACTGTCTATTCTCACCTATCACCAACACTTACGACTCCTCAAATGCTTTCTTCAGCGCTGTATACGCACAATCCTAAAATATACACTGGATTAACTATGTGACAATTTTGCTGTCCTTGAGCAAGCAGGGATCACCAGCATTGAGGCCATGATATTGAGAACACAGCTGTGTTGGGCAGGGCATGTTTCTAGGATGGAGGACCATCAGCTCCCAAAAATAGTACTCTATGGTGAACTCGTCACATGTCAGCGTAAGAGGGGCGCTCCAAAAAAGCAATACAAGGACTCCCTGAAACAACATCTCAGGCTCAGCCAAATTGATCACAAACAATGGTCTGCCCTGGCCTCACATCAGGAGGCATGGAGACACACTATCCACAATGCCACAGCCTTATTTGAGAACTCACGCCGAACAAGTCTTGAAGAGAAACGACAATGCAGAAAAAATCACAACCCAGAAGTATCACCCAAGGAGACCTTCTGCTGTGCTTTCTGCAACCGGACTTGTTTATCTCTGATTGGCCTTCCTGAATCTTCGTTTGCAAAGAAAAGCCAGAGAGGGGGGGTTATCTCCATTTTGTGAACCCACGAAAGAACCTTTGTTATTGGGTAGTATGGAAATTTAATATATACAAATGAGAGCCAGTGTTCAACATTGATCACAAGAACATTAAATTAGGTATTCAGCTGTAGCCTTTGTTATTATCTTCATGTTCAACTTCTCTGTGGGCTTTAACAGAAATCAGTACAATTGGCTGATAATATCTGCCTCCAATGTGAAATCAAAATTAGGCTAAAAATGGAGTAAGGATACAAAAAATGGCTGAGACAACTGGATTAGCCAGGCTGTAAGTAATGTAAACCAGGGGTGGGAATTGTGTAGAATTCTGTCGACTCCATCAGGAAAACAAAATTAAACAAAGGGGTTTTGACGTCTCCAGGAAGAAAAATTATTTACTGATTTGAGGTCTGTTGCTTCCAAAAAAACCCGAAACAAACAAACAAAAAACGCTATAACTCAGAAGTGGTCAGAATTGTATTTCCAGTTTCCAGAACATGATGGATCATATTGTGTGGAGCAGAGGCCAAAAACAGAATGTGCCTCACCCTCCATGGCTTTCCACAGTTGCCTTAAAGGAAACAAACTGAGATTTAACTTTTCTATTTCCATTTCCCCTTCCATTAGTTCTCTGAGACTTCACTAGCAAAGCCACAAATCACACCCTCCTCCCATGGAAAGAAAAGGGATGGGTCCTCTTGCTTATTGGCCAGCAAAGCTACTGACCTGAAGCATCTGGAGATAACCTTCTTGTGGGTCGCAGAGGAGTGATGATATTCGGTGGTTGTTCTTCATGCATCTTTGATTGTTCTCTCTTGACAGAGGAAAGATCTGTCTTATGACTGTCATCCTCCCCAGAGCACTGTGCACCAATTCTAAAATTTCATTGTCGCTGATTTCCTACAAGAAAACAACACATTTGGTTTTTTTTTAAAAAAAAAAAAACTACACCTTTCCAATATCTCCACCTCCCTGAAAACAAAATACTATTTTAAAACTTCAATTTTTTTTTAAAAAAAATACAGATTAAATCCAGCCCCTGTAGTGTTGTGAAAACATTTCTTAAAACAATGGTAAAATGGGAGTGAGAAAACGTGATACTCTTATTTTGTTAAAACCATGCAGATCTCAGGCTGGTCAATATCTGGATGAGAGTCAGCTTATTAAAAGGTCCACATAAGCTTCTCAGGCTTCCAAAGGGAACAGAGGGATATAACTGTAATAAATTAATAGGCAAAATAATTAAAACAGAGCAAGTTTATGCTTCAGTAAATGCCCAACTGATTCTTCTTTTCTATTCAAAGTTCAGACTGATCTGAGGAAGAAAAATGATAATTTTAGTTAATTATAAAGGATATCACAAGCTTTCTTCACAACCTTCTTTCAGACTCTCTCAGTTTCCCCATCCTGGGTAGAGATAAAAATCCTTATTTGGTTCATCCTTGTTCAACAAACCAAAAAAGTATTTTAAAAATCTCCTAGATGTTTTTTTTTTTTAATTAGTCCCAGGAAGAAATTCTTCACATATCTACTGCGTGCTAGATTGACAACTGCCTGCCAATCTTTCTTAGGATCTACCTAGGTCCCCAGTTTCTCCATCACTGTGCTGTTAATCACTGGCCCACCCACCTGGTACTCTTTTAGCCAGATTTCTCGTGATACAGCAAACACCTATCTCACAAAAATACTGAAAATCATTACCATAAGATAGATGAAGACTAATAGCAGTGACATCTATAAAACAGGATCAGAGAAATCAATTAAGGTATATGCCTACCAACAGCTTCAGTACTACCTATGCCTGCTCAGTTTGACCACCATTTTTAGAATGTTAATCTTGGTTAATTCTTCATTTTTTTCATAAATAACTGCAAATGTGTAATCTCAATATGGAATAAACTGGTACTTTTTTGCACTTGGCATACAAGATTGTCTCCTTAAATAACGCAGTTCAAGTTTGCATAGGTCTTGAAGCTGAACTCCTGCTTACTCTGAGAGTAAGAAACATGAGCATCAAACCACAATTGAATTTATATTTCATACCATTTATCTTGGTGTGAATTAACACAGAAGAACGTATATAGCTTTTTCACAATTGTTTAGCTTTATGTACTTTATAAAGAATCCTTTACTGATCATCAGTGAAGTTCAGGACTTTTTGTGCACAATTTTTGTACATGGTTTTGTTACACAAAAAACTTCATTTTCTGTGTCAGAAAGAAAAAAATACTGTTATTAGTGCCACCCCCCAAAAAACCCCTCACATCAAATGCAACTTTTGGGCAAAGTTAGTCCTCAACCACATTATTTTCTACACAGAAAACAGCATTTCCTGCACAAAGTATGATATTTCTGCACATTCATGTTATTTTCTGTACAGAAATGTTGTCTCCTTGAACACAAAAAATAGATGTGAATTTGCACAGACAAATACTCTGAGACTAATCTTCAGACAGTCATTTAGACATATTCACCATTGCTATCAACAGCTTCATAGTACAGATCATTTACATGAATGAGTTCAAATGGGAACAGTTTTTGTAATTAGAATGGCAGAGGAATTTGTGATCAATGGATTTGTTTCCCTAAGGCAGTCGTGAGCAACAGGTGGTTCACTACTTCCATGTCTGATATTTTGCTATCAAGACTGCTTTAGCTTTGAAATGACAGCAAAATAAAATAAAATTTAAAAAAAAATAAACAAAAATTGGTGGCACAGGTACAGCAAAAACAAAAACAAAAAAAGGCCTAATATTCCTTTCAGAACAAGCCAAGGGAGAAGACTGCATCATGTTTTAAAGCACAGTTGGGTCAATGGAAACATGATTGTGTTTTAACACAAGGTGTGAACTCCCTGTGTGTCATGGTGTAAAGGGCTATGGTTTTATGTGTGTGTGTGCCACAGCCACAGCCACTGCCACACTGCAGGGGGAAGGGAGACAGCCTCCAGTGGATACAGGATGTGTGTGAAATTTCACCTTTGGAGTCATGAAAGTTACCCAGCCTGTTCTAGTATACTATTTATAGTTGGAAGTATGTTCATTCTGTTGTTGTTGTTGTTGTTGTTTTAAAAATCTTCAATTATTTCATTCCCCCCCTACCTGCATTATTTCTTAATGTAAGGGATTACCCAAGGCTTATAAATGAATAGAAATAAGCCATTTCTACTGATTAAATTATGGAATACACCTATACACACACACACTGGTTTGGCACATAATCATCTGGCCACTGCCCAATCAAAGTGAGCCACATAATCGGCTTATCAAAAAAGGCCACCAGCACTGAACATGATATTCCATGGTATAGTACTATCCTTATTTCTGATTTGTGTGACTGATTTTTAAATGAGTAATATTTAAGAGCTATGAGGTAGCCAGATTCAAATAATCCCTGAACCAATTGTGCTTGTGTGAGTAGTTTTCTAATACACAGAAAATATTAAAACATGGAAATATTGTTTTTTAAAGCAGCAGGCATGCTGAAAGTATAGTATCATGTATTCTATACATGCCAACATGGTGTAGTGGTTTGAGTATCAGACTATGACTCTGGAGACCAGGATTCAAATCCACACTTGGCCATGGAAACCCACTGGGTGAACTTGGGCAATCACATACACTCAGCCTCAGAGGAAGGCAAAGGCAAACTCCCTCTGAAAAAATCTTGCCCAGAAAACCCCATGATAGGTTCATCTCAGGTTCACCATAACCCCAAAACAACCTGAAGTCACACAACACACACATACCATATAATATTAGCATTAGTTCAGCTTTTTAAGAAGATACATGCTGGCTATGACATATAAAGCCCTATCCAGTTTGGGTTCAGGCTATCTGAATGACTGTGTCTTCCCATATGAGGCTGCCTGGGCTTTTGGATCTTCAGGGACAATCTTTTCTGAGTTCCATCAACTTATAGGTACAGCGACTGGGAAGGCAAGAGAGGGTATTCCTAGTGGCTGTTCCTGGGCTTTGGAAGTCCCTTCCTAGAGAAACTAAGCTGGATGCCACCCAATCACTTTATTCAAACCCCTCCTTTCCTCCCTTTACTGGGACTCAGGATAAAAAGAAATATGAGAAAAGCCACATGGAGTTAAAAAACAAAAAACAAAACTAAGATTAAAATATTATTAAACAGAATTAAAATGACTTAAACAGAATTAAAATGACTTAAAGCATAAATTTGGAAACATAGAGTGAAAGTAATACAGCACCCTAAAAGAGAAAGCCCTTTACATGAAAAAGGATCATTTGCTGCACTATGGCCATGAGCATGCATGGAAAGCAGGACAGAACATGGATCAAGGACTTGCTCTGTGTCAAGCCCTAATGAAAGTGCTGTTTCAAGTGATACTGCTGCCCTAAGACCAAAGCAGCTCCAATTCATCAAAGCACTTGCCATCTATACAGTAAATTATGTCCATCTGGTGCCAAGTATGACAATAAATAGGAAGTATTTCTGCCCACAGGGCAGAAAAGTGGGAGAGTCAAGTATGTGCAGATGGGACTGGAATGAGTAGTAATCAACCTCCTAGAGTGCACTCAAGAGTTTTAAAGCTTGGAGCCAAGGGGGTAGGAAAGTCATCACAACCTGATCCTCCCAAGCCCCAAACTTTCAAGGTTATTTACTCCAAACTGCTTGCCTTTGTTTCTCTGTGGACCTGATTAATTTTGAAGTAATAATAGCCATGAAAGGTACTTTCTCAGCATGTGTTCAGTCTTTCAGTAAACCACAAGTATGCAATTAAAAGAGGTAAAAACAAAAATCAGAGATAAGTTATACTTTTAATGGGGTCAGCCAAACTATTTGAAAAATGAGAATCCCTGCATGAGCGCTTGAAACATCAGACTGGTTATTTCTAGAACTGTGTTATCAGCAAGTCATAGATTTTTTTTGTGCAATTACATGTTACTTTGACGTGCATGATACTGTTCTATTGTCTTTTCATAGATGATGGTGATGATGAGGATGAGGATGAGGATGATGGTTTAAATCCTGCTTTTCTTCTCAATCCATCACTCAAGGTGGCTTACAAAAGCATTTAAAATCACTGGCCAGAATCCTCTATCAGCTACTTAGTTATTTAACTAATTCCCACTTCTGGCCTGACCCTCCTCTCTCAAACCTGACAGAAGCATCACTCACCCATGCCCCAATCACCAGCAGAATGGTCCTGCTACTTTCCATACAGCTAATGTCTGATAAAACAGATGGTGGGGAAAGTTTCAATCATCACAATAGTATCAAAATAATGACTAAGTAGCAACCACAAATACAAAACAGTTACCTAGATTTACTAACCCATAACTGTTTTCTTTTCTCCCACCATTACCTTTCTGCACTGGTGGGATTGTGGGCTCCTTTGAGGCTAGAGGCTGTGCTGATGGGAACAGTACTGATGGTTGGGTCTCCCACATCAGACAGGCTTTTGCTGAGGAGCCAGACTAAATGTGCCAAACAACTACTGGGAAGCACCAGTAGTGGAGGTAACACTGGTGGAGGATATCTCAGAGACAACAGCAGTGGCAGCATAGCTAATACTAGTTAATACTGTGCAGGAGGCAGGGTAAGCCCCTTTTTGAATGTCTTTTACCATGAAAACCCTATGATGAGACAATCCAAAATGAAACAAGAGATAATGCCAGAAGATGAGACTCCTAGGTTGGATAGCACTCAGCAAGCTACTGGGGTACAGCAGAGGACAACTATAAGTAGCACCATGGCTAATGATGCAACTGGACTCCAGCCAAAAGGATGTTCAGCTGTTGACATGCTCAGAGATGAAAGGAAAGTCCACAGTTGCACAACACATATTATAGGAACATGGAATGTGAGAAGGATGAATCAGGGGAAGCTAGATATAGTAAAACAAGAAATGGAATGGATGTAAACATTTCAGTTCATGTTCATTTGGACCGAGTGAGCTAAAATGGACAGGAATGGGACATTTTCAGTTGGATAATTACACAGTGTTTTATTCTGCAAATGAAAATCCAAGAAGAATGTGGTGGCATTCCTAGTGAGGAGAGATGTAGCTAAAGCAGCCAAAGGATATAATGCAAAGTCTGACTGAATAGTATCAATAAAACTTCAGGGAAAACCTATCAGTATAACCATAATCCAAGTTTATGTTCCAACTACATAGGCAGAATAAGAAGAAATTGAAAGATTCTGAGATTGGACCCATAACTAGGTTGCTCGCCAACCTGTCATCTGCTGGAAGGCAGACCTGAGGCACCTTCCCCAAGTCACATGACTTTTTAAGAGTGAGCAAAAACCCCAGATCTACCTCAAGAGTTGTTTCCTCCCCTTCCTGGGCCACAGGACCTAAACAGGCAGTTCCAGAGTCCTGTGATTCACCAAAAAGAGTGCCAAGGTATTCACCGTTTCTCTTACTTTATTTCTCCCCAGTACCTGCCAAGTGATCGCCTATTTAGAAACACTACCCATTGCCAATCCTCAACATCCCCTAGGTACAGTGTAGGGTAGGAGGAAAAATAGGGAAAAGGGGAGAAAATTCCTACCCAGCCTGGAAGCGACCAGCTACGTTCACATTCCACTGGAGGTAGCCATATAGGCCGTGTGCTGGTGTGAGGAGTGAGTTGTTTTCAACTGTGTTTGGCCATTTGGGGAGCATTTAACTGGCCACCCAGGGGAGTAGGGCATGTGGTGCTAGGCCACATCAGCTGTGGGGGTTCCTGGGATTTGCAGGCCTCAGTTGTGGTGCTAGGTTGCATCGGTTGCATGGGTTCTTGAGAACTTTAGGCCATTGGGGGAGGAAGTCCTCTAACTGCTGCTTGAACATTTAGGCCATGATGGTCATATGGATTTCTGGGGTTGTAGGCCAGGTAGACCCCTAAAAGAAGTAGGTCTCAATTAGGCTTTGTGAGTGTTACAGGGGTTTATAGGGTTTGTGGACCAAGTAGGTCCCTCACAGAAATAAGCCTCAATTAGGCCTTGTAGTGTTAGGCCTCATAGCCTTTAATTTTTAATAGGCCCAATTGGCCTTCTCAGGCCTAGCGCTGCACTGGGTGCCTAGAAGGTCTGGAGGCTTGTTAAGCCCAACTGGGTGAGGATTTTAGGGAAGCCAATTAGCTCTCATTGGGCCTTGGTTTCTCCCGTTGGCCCTGTTTGTTTTGGGTTTCCTTGTGAGTCATAAATGAGGCTCAAGCACCTTTATGTAGTGTACATAGGACTATACCAACCATCTTTCTAGATCAATGCATTCATAATCATGGGAAATCTGTCTAATATTCTTTAAGTACTAACTCTGCTGTAAATATTCCATATAGATCTACAGATTTGTCATCAGCCTCATGATCCTCATGCCTATTAAAATTTAATCTTTGGATTTTTCTCAGGGACATATTTTTGGAACTTTTTGGTTCAGTAAATTATTAATCTAATTAAAATTTATAATTTTCCTTCATTACCTCTAGGAAAATTTGGGGTTTAATGTGAAACATAATTGTCTCATTTTGCAATTTGTGTTATGATAACTGAATGCAACTAGAGTGTATTTAAATATTCTCCCCAAGCCAAAGTAGCTAGGTACTGCAAACATAATAATTTATGTTCTTTATGTGCAAATAAATAAATTAATACACAAATAGACTCAATACCAGGGGTACCAAATTCTTAAATAATAATCTTTACATTCCTGTATGTGCAAGTATTGTAAATATTTTTTTCTGAGAGGAAATGGTAGTGGTTTTGCAAGAGACTAACCCACAAGTATGTGCTAGGCATGTAAATTTTTGCTTTTGCTTTTCTTGCATGTGAGAATGAAAAATCTCTTTTTTTTTCTCCTCACAGGGCAAGATGCCAAGTGGTTTTTGTGTGTATTTACAAAGAAAGTACTGCATTTGTGAGGTAGCTTTATATGTGTGTGTGTGTGTGTGCATGTGTGAGTGCGTGCACGTGCACGTGTGCACACATGCACAATGATATGAATACTTTTTATGAAAGATATGACTGCTGCTTTGCTGCCTAGATTTTGTAAAAAATAGACGCAGAGGATGGGTTGTTGATCACTTTTTGATAATCTCTGCTGTCCTTCTGTGTCGTGTGTGTGTGTGTGTCTGTGTGCCTTGCTTAAAAAAAGGTACAAAGAGTAGTTTTGTGCAGAGGCTTCTTGCTCAAATTGTGAAGTACCCATTCCTTCGTTCTCACTCAGAAGATAAAAAAATCTCATGCTGATTGCTAATTTTTCTTTCTCGGAAAGGCCAAGAAGTATAGTAAATATGCTTTCCATACCTGGATTGTCACACAGTTCAATGAAAAACTGTAACTCTAAAATTATCTTAGTAGCTTATCTGTCTACAAATGCTTTCAGAGATAGCTTAAGAACATTGCTGCCTATCTCAAGATGCAATCCCCCATTTCATGTACAGTCGGCCCTTCGTATCCATGGGTTCTCTGTCCATGGATTCAACCAACCATGGCTCGAAAAATATTCCAAAAAGCAAACATTGATTTTCATCATTTTATATTAGGGACACCATTTCGCTATGCCATTGTATATAATGGGACTTAAGTATGAATGGATTTTGGTATCCACAGGGGGCTCCTGGAACCAACCCGCAGTGGATTTTAAGGGCCCACTGTATGGATATATGCATGGCTAGCAGCTGAACTTTACTTAACACTAACAATGGGGCAGAACCCTCAGGTGCCCCTGGGGGTGCCAGTCTAGTTCTGAAGATATAGGACACTCTATGGGGCTCACAGACCTGACATTCAACAGACGGGAATTGCCAAATCATTCAAGAGGAGTAGCTGGTTGGTACCATTGCTCCTTTCAAGCATCTTCCAACTGAGGTGTTTGGCCCATTCCTCCTAATATTGGGCTGGAAATATTAGCCATTTGTGGCCTAAAAGAAATAGAGTACCAGTCTGATATGCAGGTTTGTAAGCAGTACAAGTTGACTACAATTAACAAGCTATAATATGTGATCTGTGTACTGAGCTAACAAGTTTCTGTTCTCCTGCTCACCTTCTTTTTCTCAAATCTTAATAAATTGTCTGAGGATAAAAGCCCAACAATAGCCCATTACTAATACACTGTAACCTGAAAAGCGTACCTTCCCCTTAAAGTATTTTTCCCAGGAACTTCTTAGGACTTTGGATTTAGGACACAATAAATCCTAGGTACAATAAATCAGTATGCTTTGAATTATCATGCATTTTCAGTACAACATTCACAATAAGAACTAGACAGATTTTCAGTATGTATTTGCCACCAAGGCCTGTTATTACAAGAGCAAGTAGGTAATGGCAGCTGGATCACAGAAATATCTCTGTAGATATCACTGTTAATGATTTCCAAGTCAACAATGCCAGTACTTTTTGCCAGCTGGCAAGGTTTAGAGCTTCACTTCATTCTTCCGTAGCTAATCCTGCCAAACCCCATACCTATACTGTACTATATAGACTTGCAGCTCAATGACATCCGGAGGGCTGCAGGCTTCCCACCCTTGGCATACTGGAACTTCAATTGGTACTTCCAATGACACTAGACCCATTTGAATCAATGAGATTTGTACAACTTTGATTTATTATTCAGCAGCTGATTCAGTGGTTGGTCATTCAACAATGATCCAATGGACTGGAAACTGTTTAGATTGAGAATGAGGAAGATTCAAGATAGAACAACCCTGCCCTCCCCGCACAAAACCTTACATGTCAACCAGAGCATATATTAATAGCTGTCAGTCATGATAAGTAAATGACACTTCTAACTTAAGGAGCAGAAAATTGTACCTGGATTAACCAACAAAATTCAAAGGGTAATTTAACACCTTCATGCTCTGTTAGGAGTTGCTGGAGGCATGGACCAGCCACTGTTTTTTCTGTGCAAAAATATCTCAAGTATTATACTGTATTCACTAAACATGCCATATCGTAGGTTTGGCACTATTCCCATCAAGATAATACATTCTTGGTCATTAACGCACCCTCTTCCTCCTACTCCATCAATATTAATAGTATTTATTAGGAGAATGGAAAGTTTTTGTAAGACATATACAAGATGTGACCAATCTGACTTGCTTGAGTTTTGGAGGAAAAACATTGTCCCCAGTGGACATATTAGCCAAAAATGACATCAGACAAGAGAAAATAATGCCACTGGCACCAACAATGAATGGTGGCATCAAGTGAAAATGGAAAGGAAGGATGTCTAGACTGTGATAGAGATAGCAAAGTAAATAATCATCCATCATGCACTGAATGTGTAGCATGGCCACTGACAGTCAAAATTACAAGAGCAGGTGCTAAGAATAGCTTTGCAGAATTGAGCAAACATGGGAGAGGGTGTTAAATCAAGGATCCATTGAAAGCTAGAAAGAAAGTGAATTAGAATAGATATGGAAGAAAGTAATGACACAGCCGAATCCTATTACTCAAACCTCTTCATATTTCCTTGCAACTAAGTTCTACTGAATTTGATATTCCTAGGTAAATCTAGGGCAAAGCAGTTTAGAGCCAAATCATCCATCATGGGATAAGAATAACTATGGAAACTATAATGGAACTGTAGGACTGATTGATGTGGCAGATCTATATTGTATTTTTCACATGGCTGACTCTCAGAGCAGCTAACATATATTTTTAAATACATGTTTAAATATAAATTATTTATATGTCAAGTAGTGATTCCTACATTCTTACTACTTCTTGCCCCTAGAAACTACTCATGTGCTTCTCTCCCACATGAGCACCAATTCATATATATCAGGGCTGGTTAAAAATGTATGAATTATCCCTTGTTGAATAAGCCTATCAGATACTAAGAGCTGATTCATAAATTCATACTCATAGCTTGATAGTTCAAATTCAGCAATGATTCAGGTTTCTGAATGAACCACTATAGACCTAATGCCCCAAACTCTCATGTCATCCCAAACTGCTTTCCCATAGAGTCAGTACACATATTCAGCTGCCGCTCATGAACTGTACAGTAATCAAGGGATAAACATGCAGTACATGCCAAAAGCAGTTTTAAAACTTTATTTATTTATTTATTTATTTATGTGTACCCCGCTCTTCAGCCACAAAGCTATCAGAGCAGCTTACAAATTGTTTAAGCAACAGAAATTTACACATCTACACTGCATTAAGCAGTTTCCAATGTGTGTTAGCTAATTACCCCCACAAGCCAAGTACTCATTTTACTGACCTACGAAAGGATGGATGGCTGAGTGAACCTTGGAGCCCTCTGGAATTGAACTTGCAATGTGGTGACTTGTAGTACTGACATTTAACCACTGCACCACCAGGGCTGCTATTGTTGCAAGTTTATTAAACCTTTGCAAGTTTATTAACAATTTTGATTGGCATGTTGATTTTTCAGTCAGGAGGCCAGCTTTCACAAGTGATCTTCCTGCCAATAGTGCTAAGGAGGCATGTCTTAATCTGCTTCATCCTCACACACTATATGAGAATGTGTGCCACACAATATCTTTTTGAGCATTCAGCCATGTGTTGATTTGCCATGTGTATGTTTGTGTGTGCTTAGCTTTATAAAGAGAAAAGACAAATAGACTCATAGAATCCTAGAGTTGGAAGGGCCATCTAATCCAACTCCATGCCACAAAGAAATGCACAACTAATCCCTGGAGCAGCAGAAAACAATTTGCTCCATCTTCTACATGACATCCCTTCAAATATTTAAAGATAGTTCATTCACATCTCAGTATTCTTTTCTCCAAGCTAAACATATCTAGCTTTCTAAGTCATTCTTCATAACACTTGGTATCCAGACTTTTGGCATCTTGGTTGCCCTTTCCTGGACACATTCCAGCTTCTCAATATCCTTCTTGAACCAAGGTGCCCAGAAATGAACACATTATTCCAGGTGGGGTTTGACCAAAGCAGAATAGAGTGGCACTACTACTTCCCTCAATCTGGTCACTATGCTTTTGTTAATGCAGCCCAGAATTAGATTGGCTTTTTGATCACACTGCTGACTCATGCTTAGCCAGTGGTCTACTAAGACCCCTAGATACTTTTCACATATACTGCTTTCAAGCCAGGTGTCACTCATTCTGTCTGTGCATTATATTTTTCCTGTCTAGATGTAGTGCCTACATTTATCCATGATGAAATTCATTTTGTTAGTTTTGGTCCAGCTCTCTAATCTGTCATCATTTTGAATTCTGTTCCTCTCCCCTGGGGTATTAGCTATCCCAACCCACCCCCAAGCCTGGTCCCATCTGTCAATTTGATAAGCATGCCTTCTATTCCATCATTTAAGTCATTTATGAAGATGTTAGACAATAGTGGACTCTGGACAGAACCATGAGGCACTCCACTAGTCACTTCTCTCCAGTATGAAGAGCAACCATTAGTCAGTATTCTCTGGGTTTGGTCTGTCAGCCATTCACAGATCCACCTAAATGTAATGCTGTCTAGTCCACACTTCACAAGCTTGCTTGCAAGAATAGCATGAGGGAGACTGTCAAAAACCTTACTGAAATCAAGATATACTACATCCACAGCACTGCCCTTATCTGTCATACATGGAACTCTATAAAAAAGAGAGTTAAGATTAGTTTGACATGTCTTGTTTTTGATAAACCCATCCTGATGAAGCAGGCATGGTTTTCCCACCCCTATTTCTTTAGACTGGTGGGTTGAGGGTCCTTGACACTTGTCAGCTATTCTGGATTCTGTCTAGGGTTCCTTTATCATCTTCAGGTCACAAGGGTGCCTAATTCCTGATGGTGGGAGAAACCAGACAGGCAGAGTTAACATCAATACTCCATTATTCTAGGAATCTCAGGATATGTACATAGGATAATGAGCAGACTCTTTGGTAATGTTTTAGGCTATTTATGATATGCATTTGCAGATATGCAAACATATGCATTTGTTTTAGGGAGAAACACAGACACTATCTCGCTGCTTGGCTTTCATCTCATTACATTACACTGCATGCAAGGCATACCTTCATTTCATTATAGTAGATGGCACATCAGATATTGCACTCTCATAAGGACTGAACCTTTATCTCTCTCCATCTTTTTAACAGGATATTTAATAGTTAACACACAGAGGAGATTAACCAATATAACTTAGCCACGTATCTATTAAAAATACAATATCTGATGTTAAAGAACTATGCATCTCTAAAAAAATATCTGTAAATACACAGATATTCAAGGTTTAATCTCCTTGAGCATTGATAAATCTTAACAGCATCTGTTATACCCATAAGCATCTTAATGGGCATGAGGCATCAGTTTATCAGGAGCAGCACAGATTGAAGGCAACATAGTTGGTTTTTTTGGTTTTCATATGGTGCTGACTGCAGAGCAGTCTACCTGCTAGCTCTAATCTGGCTTCTTTTATTCTCTGACTCTCCCTCACTTATGATATCCAATCAGAACATAGATCTTTAGATATGATGCACCCATGGTACACTTGGAAGTCTCTGGCTGTCTGTCATCCTAATTGTATCGGCCATTACACCTGCAAGAAGATTATTATCAGTCACATCTGCTCACATCTCACAGTGTTATTAGAAGCAGTGGTAGACTCTCCATTGATGCCCCCTTGTAATGGGAGAGAGGCTTGCGTATCCTAATGATGTTTTGAGCTATGTTGGCAGTGGCATAATAGCCACTGGTAGGGTCTCCCATGCCAGAGAGGTCAAACCTGAATGGTCTGACAAAGAGCATCAAAGGGTAGGATGGGCTCTCTAGCCTTATGGCAACCATCCTAGGAGAAAGAAAACTCTAATCCCAAACCCAGGCAGATGGTGCTTGTCCAAACCTGGAAGGTCAACAATCTAAGAGAAGGAAACTCTAATCAAACCTATGACCCAAGGACCTCGCTGCTACCATCCATGCTTGCAAGGCCACAGCAGATGAACCTTTGGTTTAAAGGGTGAGGCCAGTTCTGTGCACGCTGCGCTCCACCAGAAATATCCATTGAACAGGCTCGAAAGACAAATCCAGTTCCAAAAAAGCACTGTACCGATAGGCAAGGGACGAAAAAGCAGGTGTAAAGATGCACTGGAAGCTGCAGACCCAAGCCTGAATGCAGGAGGTTCAGGAGTTTGGTCACTCAAGGCTGACCCGGGAGATGACAGTCTTGTTCAGCAGCATCCTGAATGACCAAGCAGCGTTTTTTAAGGAGAGCACTGCTTGCTCCATATGGAGAGGGCCCTAGAAAAAGTGGCCTAATGAAAGCTCATCCCCATCTACCTGGTTGGCTAGCCACGGCCAACAGGCATCTTTTGATGGGGTCAAACCAAGGAAAAGAAACAAAGGCACACACCGGCCTCCAAAGGTATAAATAAACTGACGCTTCCATGTTGGAACATCAGAACCATGTGAGACTCTGCAGATAGTGGACGGCCTGAGTATTGTTCTGCTCTAATAGCCCATGAACTATCATGATTTAATATTGACATCACTGCTCTTAGTGAAGTTCGTCTCCATGAGGAAGGCAGCCTTAAAGAACACGGCACCGGCTATACCGTCTGGCAAACCCCAAACCCCAAACCTTTACAGGTCTGGCAAACCCCAAACTGAAAAACATCTTTCAGGAGTAGGCTTTATGATTAAAAACTCCAGTGCCTCCAAACTCGAAACCTTGCCAACAGGACACTCGGACTGCATTATTTCCTTACGCCTCACACATGTTGTCCTCTTTAGTATATATGCCACAACTATGCAATCTGACCCTGTAGAGAAAGACAACTTCTACACAAACCTATGCCACCTCATACAGAAAGTCCCTGTAGAAGATAAAAATATTATCCTTGGTGACTGCAATGCCAGAGTAGGAAAGAACTCCGAAACCTGGAAAGGTGTCTTAGGCAAGCATGGTGTTGGAAATTACAATGATAATGGACTCCTCCTGCTAGAGTTCTGTGCAGAACAACAGCTGACTATTACAAACACTATCTTTCAGCAGAAAGATAGCTTGAAGAAAACTTGGATGCATCCCCGATCTAAACATTGGCAGCTCATTGACTATGTTCTAGTCTGCCAGAGAAACATTCGTGATGTCCGTCATACCCGAGTGATGCCCAGTGCAGAATGCCAAACAGATCATCGCCTCATCAGATGTAAACTAAATCTTCATCTTAACTTCAAACCTAACCGGGGTGGCATCTTAAAGAGGAGACTCCAAGTCAACAATCTTCAACAAGCTACCATGAGAGACAATTTCCAGGCAAATCTGCAAACAAAACTTGAAGACCATCCTACAGATCCTTCTCCTACAGTAGTTTGGCAACATATCAAAAACAGTATCCTCCAGTCTGCAGAAGAATACCTTGGGTTCTCCTACAAGAAAAATCAAGAGTGGTTTGATGAAAACAACCAAGAGATCCAGGAACTGTTGGCAAAGAAGAGAACTGCTCACCAGGCATTCCTCGCCCAGCCAACTTGCCGTGTAAGAAAATCAGTTTTCCATCTCACATGTAGGAAACTTCAACAAAAACTCCGAGACATGCAGAACAAGTGGTGGATCAATATAGCAGAAAAGATACAATGCGGTGCAGATCTGGGTGATCTTAGAGGATTTCATGAAGCTCTTAAAGCAGTGTTTGGACATACTTATCAGGTCCAAAACTCCTTATACAGTACAGATGGTCAAACATTAATTACTGATAAAGCCTCCATTCTGAATCGATGGGCAGGACATTTTCAAAGTCTCTTTAGTGTCAACCGAGTAGTCCAAGGCTCAGCTATCCAAGATATGATACAAAAACCTATGACAAATGAATTGGACATAGCTCCCACTTTGGAAGAGACCCTTAAGGCCATACAGCAGATGAAAAACAGCAAGGCAGCTGGGATTGATAGAATCCCACCTGAAATGTGGAAAGACAGAGGTCATGTCCTCCATGAAAAATTCCATGAACTCCTTGTGAATTGCTGGGAAAAAGAGGAACTGCCATCAGATCTCCGAGATGCAGTCATCATCACCCTGTACAAGAAAAAAGGAGGAAACTCCGATTGCTCAAACTATCGAGACATAACACTGCTCTCTATTGCTGGAAAAATCCTTGCAAGGAGACTCCTGAACAGATTAGTTCCTGCTATTGCACAAGAACTTCTCCCTGAAAGCCAATGTGGCTTCAGAGCTAATAGGAATACTACAGATATGGTATTTGCTCTTAGACAACTGCAAGAAAAATGTAGGGAGCATAACAAGGGTCTCTATGTAACATTTGTTGACCTAACCAAAGCCTTCTACACTGTGAGTAGAAAAGGTCTGTGGCAGATCCTGGAAAGACTAGGATGCCCCACCCCAAATTCCTTAAAATGATTATCTTGCTACACGAGGGTCAGAGCGGTCAAGTCAGATATGGCGATGCTCTTTCAGAGCCCTTTCTAATAACTAATGGAGTGAAGCAAGGTTGCGTTCTTGCTCCAACTTTACTTACAATCTTCTTCAGCATGATGCTCCAAAGGGCTACGGCAGAGCTTGGAGAAGACGATGACATGTATATACGTTACCATACTAATGGTAGCTTGTTTAACTTAAGCCACCTGAGGGCTCACACTAAGACTCTAAACTATCTTGTCCGTGAGCTGTGCTTCGCTGATGCTGCTGCCCTTATTGCCCACACAGAAGCAGCACTGTAGCGCCTAACATTCTGCTTTGCAACAGATGCAGAGCTGTTTGGGCTGGAAGTCAACGTGAAGAAAACGGAAGTTCTTTACCAGCCTGCACCACAGGACAAACACCACCCTCCCCACATTGCCATTGGCAAATCTGTGCTTAAGTCCATTCAGCAGTTCACCTACCTGGGAAGCATCATCTCCTCAGATGCCAAGATTGACAAAGAGATCGATCACAGATTAGCAAAGGCATACAGCGTATTTGGAAGACTTCACAAAAGAGTCTGGAGTAATAAACACCTGAGGCGAAGCACAAAATCAGTGTGTATAGAGTCATTTTACTGTCTATTCTCCTTTATGGATCTGAAACATGGGTTAGCTATTGCCACCACCTATGACTCCTCGAACGCTTTCATCAATGCTGTATACGCACAATCCTAAATAAACATTGGACTGACTACGTGATGAACGTTGTTGTCCTTGTGCAAGCAGGGATCACCAGCATTGAGGCCATGATACTGAGAACACAGCTGTGCTGGGCAGGGCACGTTTCTAGGATGGAGGACCATCGCCTCCCAAAAATAGTACTCTACGGTGAACTCGCCACAGGTCAGAATAAGAGGGGCACTCCAAAAAAGCGATACAAGGACTCCTTGAAACAATATCTCAGGCTTGGCCAAATTTATCACCAACAATGATCCGCCCTGGCTTTACATCGGGAAGCATGGAGACGCACTATCCACAATGCTGCAGCCTTATTTGAGAACTCATGCCGAACAAGTGTTGAAGAGAAACGACAACACAGAAAGAATCACAAGCCAGAAATATCACCCAAGGAGACCTTCTGCTGTGGTTTCTGCAACCGAGCTTGTTTATCTTGGATTGGCCTTTTTATTCATCAGCACGCTTGTAGAAACTGTGGGATGAGTCCTTCCTGAATCTTTGTTTGGAAAGAGAAACCAGAGAGAGAGAAAGGGTAGTCTCATCACTTATCTTATTTACATTTGAATAAGTGTTTTACCCAGACTTAGGCTGCTGTTAGGTTCTCAATAATCATAGAATCATAGAGTTGGAAGAGACCACAGGGGCCATCCTCTCCAACCCCCTTCCATGCAAGAATACACAATCAAATCAATTCTGACAGATAGCCATTCAGCCTCTGCTTAAAAACCTCCAAAGAAGGAAACATGCACCCATTCCAATACATCTAGCTTTTTACATTATATCATATATACCATATGCTATACTCTGTAGGTTACTCTAGGTTACACTCTGTACTTCAGAGGTTTATTCCCAGGCCTCAAAACTGGTAACCAAATACGCTTGTCCTATAATACCGGCTCTTAGGAATCACAATGTTCCTTTCTAAGTGTGCACAGACTGACTGTTTATTGATCTGTTCTAGGACCTTTCCTGGTATCAACATCAAGCTGACTGGTCAGTAGTTGCTTGAATCCTGTTTTTTGTCCTTTTTGAAGATGAGGACATTTGTCCTCCTCCACTCTGCTAGGATTTTCCCTGTCTCCCAAGAATCCTCAAATATAATTGACAGTGGCTGAGATTACATCTGCAAGTTTCTTTAGTACTCTTGGCTGCAGCTCATCTGGCTCGAGAGACTTGAATTCATTTAGAGTGGCTAGGTATTCCTTTACTGCTTCTTTACCTATGCTGGGCTATAGTCCTATGCATGATTTGTTCCATTTCACAAGTCAGAGCATGGTGTTTTGTTTTGTTTTTTTCCTTTTGGAAGAAAAATGAGGCAAAGAAGGTATTGAACAGTTCACACTTCTCTCTGTCCTCTGTAAGCATTTCACCATCTTCACTACGCAATGGTTCTACCATTTACTTGTTCTTCTTACTCCAAACATAGGCAAAACCCATCCTTTCATAAATCTTTACCTCTTTTGTGAGCCTGAACTAATTCTGAGCTTAAGCTTTTCCAACTTTCACCCTAAAAGTATTGCCTATTCGTTGGTATTCTTCTTTGGTGGTTTCCCCCTTCTTTTTCTTATACAGTACACGTGTCTTTTAAATCTCAGTCCATCTGAAAGTTCTTTGTACATCCACCCTGTGGTGTGTGTTTTTTTAGATACCTTCCTCTTTTTTTCCTAGTTGGAGTGGATTGCAACTGTGCCTTCAATATCCCACCTTTAAGAAACTCCCATGCATCATGAACTCCCTTCCTTTTGAGAAATTAGACAATAATCTGCATGAATGGTGCAAAGCATGACAATGGAGAAAATCCCTTGGTGCTTTGCTCTCACAATGGAAGAGAGTCCTCTCATGACAGTTGAGGAAACATCACTAGACTGTCTTGCTGTGTCAAGATAGCCTATCTCAACCACAAATGACACTGGCAAAAAAAAATCACATCCCTAAATAATACTGTTTTGCAAGAAAAAGTATAGTAAGTGAAACTGTCTTGGAAAGTATATAGCTCAAGCAAAACTTATCTGGCTCTTGCTGTAAACTTGCTATCCATCCTTGGCAAACCCATCATATAGTAGTATTTCCAGCAGTTAACACCCTTTCCTTATGGTAGACAAAGGGTATGTGTGCTGTTTGAATTTACAGATGTTATACTTTTTGGGGTGCCTAGAGATGTCAGTTGATATTCAGGAATTTTTCTGCAACTTTTCTGGCTTGCCTACATTCAGTATTTCTTGTCTTAACAAAATAATATTTTGCATTAACCACAAAGCATAAGATATTGTGTGGGTTTTCTGTTTGTTGTTCTCCTCTCTGCTTCCTGTTTAGTGGGTTCATGCAATGTGAGTTGCAAAGGGCTAAACTGATCATTATCATCTAGACTTACTTGTTTAAATTTTACCAAAGCCAGATTTTCAAATATTGACTTTTTGCAACCTAAAAACACAACCTAGCTCTGCCTAAATGTCATGGGCCCAAATTTAGTGATCTGAGGGTGAAGTCAAAGAAGAATAGAACTTTAAGTTTGCTTCTTTGTTTTTGTACCTCAGATATTTTTCTGCTTTCTGTAAAATACTTGTATTTTTGTCTCCCAGAATCCTTCATCAGACTGGGTATGAGGGTAGATGTTGAAGCCACAGGAACCATAGTTAAACTGATGTCCCAAGATGGAGTCTGATACTTGAAGACTTATAAGGATTTGCCTTAACCCTATTTTTGGATTTTGCCCATAGATCACACGTGCTGTGCTTCTTTTTTCTTTATAAAATATTCATTTCACTTGTTTAAATATACTGCTATTTCTAAGTAGGCAATTCTGGAATTAACCTCCTTATCCTACAAAAGCCTCTACTGCTCAATTTCAGCTCCTACAATTTATGCTACAGATTCAGAAAAAGGCTAGTTTGTATATTCCCAAGCAGTGTCTCTGAGGTTCAAAATCTGTGTAACAGATCCTGTGTTGATTTGGTTGCAAACTAGTATAAACAGTAACTTGGCTGATAATGAACCCCAAAACATTAAGAGTACCAGCTGATGCAATCAGATGGCTGGTGTAGTCTGAGGATAGGCAGCCAAGTCCCAAATGTACCTGATATTGCATCACCTCTAGGGAGGAGACTAATGGTCTACAAAAATGAGTACCAGTACTCTTTTGATTGAACAAGATTGGTCAGCTGATTGGGCAGATGTCAGACTAACTGATTTTCAGTCTCCTCTGGAGATGAGCTACAATCCATCCTATGAACTGTGCTGTCCTAGGGCTAAGCTACATGAACCAGGATATGTTGGCTCCCCACCAGTGTATCCTGGCCATGGCTCATGCCTGTTGTTCCCCTGTTACTGCCTCCAAATGGGCCAGAGTCCAGACAGGGATGCTGACCCTTCACTGCAGACACTGCCATCTCCCTTGCTGTCTAGGAAGGCAGGAAGCTGGCCCACAACCTATGACAAAGGCCCCCTGCATGTGGCCAGCCTTGGTCACATGTTGTGGGACTTCTTCCTGCCTTCTGGGAGAGTGAGGCAGGCTGGCAGCAGCAGAGAGGGCTGGCTTGGTAGGATGGGTTCCTGTGGTCTCGCAGGGCCTGATCTGTTCCTTCCTGGCATGAACAGATTAAAAGAGGTATTATTTTAAAATAATTTATTAGGCCCTACCCTGTCATGCTCATCCCTGGATTCTGGGTATTAGAGTACACTCCAGGGAAGACCCTGACATGAGTTTGATAATAGGCCTGACATGAGTTTGGTTTCTGGCCTGTTTTCCCTGCCTGGGCCTCTCTATCTCTCGACGGTAAGTAGCCAGCCCGCCTTTTGGGTCTGGGAACGCTGTTCCTCATGCAGCTTCAAGGCCACAGCAGCTGGAGGTGGCTGACCTCCTACAGCCCTCCCCACATACCATTCTCACACTCTAAGGGTTTATCTGGAGGCTGTAGTAGGTTGTGTTTAGTTCTGGCTTTGCCTATGATACTGACCCACATTTCCTTACTTAATAAAGAAATCTTATTGAGTTAATGTGAGTGTGTGTCTCTGGTACATCACAAATTGTACCTGATATTAGCCCCATATCTTCCCTGGGTGGTGGTGAGGACTGCACAGGGGCAGAGCGGGGCAAATGTCCTGTGTTGTCAGGACTGCAGGGCTCTAAAATGGGGGCAAGACAGGGTAAATTGCCTGTGAAGACAAGCCCCTAGTTGATAACCCAGACTATGCTGATGAAATAGACAATGCTAGCATGAGAGAATCTCAACTATACTATGCTAAAAAGATATACAAATAGACAAATGCAGTAATGGATGCTGCTAGATATAGCAGGGTCCAGGGATAATAACCCTCTTTGATCCCTGTGTGTTCACAGATGCCTGTTTGGAAATGTTTAGTTCTCAGCAGATGAGAATGCATTCCTTAGTGGATAAATGGCTAAGTTGCATCATTTAACATTATAACATTCCTCTAGGTGTTTATTTATTTATTATTTTATTTATTAAGTTATTATCTTTATTAGAATTTTTCCCATGATATATAAAACAACAAAGAAAACATAACATAACATTACATATCAAACATAACATAGGCCCTAAGGCATACAAATTAACCACCAAAAACATAAACATAAATATGAACATAATCAACTTCCATCATTCCATCTTCCTGTTGGGCTTTATAACTTCAAAGAAATTCCTCACCATCAAATACCTACTAGATTTCCTCTTAGTTCAATTATTTCTCTTTACTTCCCCTTATTAATTCTTCCTTCAACTATTACTCTCTTACAACATCCAATTGTTTCCCCAGTATTCTTTCCATAATTTACTCATTTTTTCCCAATCTTGTAATTCCTTCAATGTTTTCCCTTCATCTATTATAATGGATAATTTATCCATCTCATACATTTCATAAAGCTTTTCTATCCATTCCTCTACAGTGGGAACTTCCTTCCCTTTCCATTTTTTTGCAATTACTAGTCTGGTGGCCGTAATCGCATATAATAATACCTTTCTATATTTTTCCCTTATATCTCCGTCTACTCTATCCAACATATGGTTGTAGTGGGTACTCGATCTCTAATGTCCTGTTTATTAGCCTATGAACCTTCCCCCCCAATTTTTTTATTTTCTTACATTCCCACCAAACATGGTAATATGTGCCTTTCGAGTTGCCACATTTCCAACAATTATTAGATATATTCTTATAAATCTTATTCAATTTTTCAGGTGTCATATACCACAAATTCATTATCTTATAGTAATTTTCTTTCAAGTTATTACTTTTAGTAAATTTTATATTTTTACTCCACGCTGTTTCCCACTGTTCTAATTGTATCTCATGACCCATAAATTGTGCCCACTTCACCATATAATTCTTTATTACTTCCTTTTCTTGACTAAAGCCCAGTAAGAGTTTATATATTCTTGAAGTTATTTTATTTTTCCCTTTGTCTTTCAATATCCGGTCAAATTCTCTTTGTTCACTTTCTATTCCATCTAGTTTCAAATCCATTTTAAATTTTTCCATTAATTGTCTGTGCAGAAACCAATGACATTCTATGCCCTCATGCCTTAATTCTTCCTGCGTTTTCATTTTATATTGTACTCCATCTTTCTTTAGGATTTCCTCATACGTTAACCATTCTCCTTTAAATAAACTTTCCCTTTGATAAAATGCTTCATGGGTAGAAACCCATGTTGGTATCTTTGAGTAAATCCACCTTTTATATTTCTCCCAAACTCTCCATATAGCTTTTCTGACAAAATGATGTCCAAACTCCTTATGTACCACCTCTTTCTTATACCACATATAAGCATGGAATCCATATCTTAAATTAAACCCTTCTAACCGTAACAGTCTCTTGTCTTTTAAATGTATCCATTCTGAGATCCAGTTTAGGCAGCTTGCATTATAATATAATTCCAAATCTGGAAGTCCCAGTCCGCCCCTTTCCTTAGATTCCACTAATATATGCCTCTTTATCCTTGGTTTTTTCCCAGCCCAGATAAATTTAGCCAAATCTTTGTTCCAATCTTTAAATATCGCTGATGAAGATAGAATGGGAATATTTTGAATAAATACATCACTCTTGGAAGTACATTCATATTTACTGTTGCAATTCTTCCTAGTAAAGATAGTCTCAATTTCGTCCATCTCCTCAGATCTTCTTTAATTTCTCTCCATCCTTTAATATAATTATTCTTATACAGATCTATATCTCTGTTTGTTATATTTATCCCTAAATATCTTCCCTTCTTTCCCATCTTGAAATTCGATATTTTCTCTAATTCATCTTCTTCATACTTAGACATATTTTTAGTTATTACTATTGTTTTTTCTTTATTAATTTTAAATCCAGCTAATTTCCCATATTCCTAAATTGTTCTCACGAATTTATTGATACTCTCCTTCGGATTATCTAGAAAAAAGACAAGGTCATCCGCAAAGGCTTTATATTTAAATTCACTTTTTTGTACTTTCACTCCTCTAATCTCCGAATCATTATTGATTTTTCTATTAAGAATCTCCAATGTCAATATAAATAAAAGTGGTGAAAGCGGACAGCCTTGTCTAGTTCCTCTATTTACTCTACAAGGTTTAGTTCTTTCACCATTTATGATTATCTGGGCTTCCTGTCGATTATAAATATTTTTAATCCAACCCAAAAATGTATTTCCAATCTCCATCTCTTCCATCACTTTAAACATAAATTCCCATCTCACTCTGTCAAATGCTTTTTCTGCATCAACTAGTATTATCGCCAATTTTTTTTCATTCTGTTTCTCATACAGTTCAATTATATCTAACAATGTTCTTATATTATTTTTTATGTCTCTATTCAGTAGAAAACCATTCTGATCACCGTGAATCCAATTTACCAGTACTTTTAAAAATCTTTCTGCGATAATACTAGCAAAAATCTTATAATCCACATTTAACAGGGATATGGGCCTATAACTAGTTACGAGCGATGGGTCCTTATCTTCCTTTAAAATTAAGGAGATATCCACTTTTTGCCATGATTTTGGACAACCTTTACTGTTTATCACATTAAATAGATCATGAAGTGGCATGGTTAATTCATCTACAAATTGCTTATAATATATAGCTGAGAACCCATCCGGGCCTGGTGCCTTACCAGGTTTCAGCCTTTTGATCGCATCTCTTATCTCTTGCACTGTAATTTGCCTATTCAATTCTACTTTTTGATCTTCCGTTATTCTAGATATATTCTCATATTTCAAGAATTCTCCAATCTCCTTAGTAATTTCTACCTCTTTCCCCTTTTTCCTCAAAAATATTTGTAAAATATTTATAGAATATTTCTTTTATTTCTTTTTGCTTAGTATAACGTTTTTCATTCATTCTAATCTCTGTTATCATTCTCTTTTCTTTTTCCGCAGTCTATATGCCAGCCATTTCCCACTTTTATTAGCCTGTTCAAAAAATCTTAAGCGAGTGTATTTCAATTGCTTACCTATCTCTTCTACCCATTCAGTATTTAGTTGCTTCTTCAATATATTTAACTCTCCTATTATTTTCTCATTTCCTCCCTTCCTCTTCAACTCTTTCTCCTTTTCTGCTATACTTCTTAGTATTTCTTTATTTTTATCTTTCTTAGCTCTCTTCATTTCTATTTCTCTTTGCATCATATATCCCCTAATTACTACTTTACCAGCATCCCATACCATTTCTATTGATGTTCCTTTATCTAAATTCTTGCTGAAATAGTTTTTAATTTCTTTCCTTATTTTTTCTATTATCTCATCTTTCTTAAGAAGAAGTTCTTTCATCCTCCATCTATATTGTAATCTAGGTCCCCTTAACACCAATTCTATTGGGGAGTGATCTGATATTACTTTCTGTTGTATTTCTACCTCTTTAATACTTCCAATCAAACTCTTTGACACAATAAAATAGTCTATTCTGGACCACACATCATGTCTATTTGAATAATATGTATAATCCCTTTCATTCCCATGGATATGCCTCCATACATCTATCAAACATTGTTCTTCCATCATTTCTTTCATTATCTTCAGGGCATTCCCCTCTTTTAAACATCGTTGTTTCTCTTTCTGCACCGATCTATCCACTTTTGAGTCTAAAACTGTGTTCCAATCACCCATCAATATTACATATTCAAAATTATGTTCCATCTATCTATCATAAATTTCTTGTATATATTGCTTCTTATTATTTTGCGGTCCATATATTCCCACCAAAAGTATATTCTTTTCTCCGATTCTAACCTCCACACCTAAATATGAACCTTTATTATCCTTAAATACCTCTTTTGAATCATATTTTATGTTTATATAAAAAGCAATTCCTGCTTTTTTCTTATTGAACTCTGTTGCATATAGTTTCCCCAATTTACCATTTTTTATCAGGTTAATATCCCTTCCTTTAATGTGTGTCTCTTGGAGACAGATAATATCCAACCTTTGTTTTTCTAAATAATGAAAGACTACTCTTCTTTTTGGGGAGAATTTAACCCCCTTACATTCCATGATACTATTTTATTAAACATTTCATCTATTCCACACTGTTTACAATACAACAAATCAAATTTTCACCCACTTATTCCAATATACCTCCTACTTCCCCCTCCAATATTTCTTCCTCCTCTGTCTCAATCTGCTTCTCTGTCTCTTTCTCCCCCTCTATTAGTTCTTCTTCCCCCTCTTCTTCTTCATCTTCTGTCTCCAAATCCGATCTAACTTCCTCTTCCGTCTCTTCTTCCTTTGTTATACTTCTATTCTCTATTCCTAAGTTTCCTTCCTGAGTTTCCTAAGTTTCCAATACAGATTTTATCTGTATTGTATTTTAATTTTTGTAAGCTGCCCCGATTGTTTTAACAGAGGGGTGGGGTATAAATAAATTTTTTTATTATTATTATTATTATTATTATTATTATCAAATTGTATTACTTCTTCTTCTACTAATTCCGATTCTGTTCTAACTTTACTTTCTTTCTTCCTTCTATCTCTTTCTTGTCCCTCCACTTTATCCTCTGTCCTTTTTCTGTTCTCTTCCACACTCTGTTTATATCCCTTGTAAACCTTATAATCTTTCTTTTCTTCTTTTCTATTGCTCTTACTATTTTCCCCTTCCTTTCCTTCACCAGTCTTCTCTTCCTTCTCTCTTTTTAGTTTCCCCAAGAATTCTTTTGTGCTATTCAGTGTCTTTATCCAATATTTTTTATATTTATACGACAAGTTTAAACCTTCTAGTTTATTCCATTTATAGGGTATATTTTTCCCTTAAGACTATTGTTAAGAATCCATATTGTCTACGCCTTTTTATTAGTTGAGTTGGTATATCTTTAAATATTTTAACTTCCCTTCCTTCTATTCTCAAAGCTTCTTCAAAATTCCTCTGTAAGACTATCTCCTTGACTCTCTGACAAAATAAATTGCAATATCTCTGGGTAACTTATTTTTCCTGGCTACCCAGGAATCTATTCGATAGATCTTATCAACCTCCAAGTCCAGCTGATCCGGCTCCCACTCTATAAATCTTGCTAACTCCGGAATTATCCTTGTAGCTAGATCTTCATTTGGTTGTTCCGGAAGCCCCCTTACTTTCACACACCTAGATCTATATCTTAATTCTTGTACTAGGTGTTCATTTATAAAGAAGTGTGCTTAACAGGTGCAGATGATGTAAAGATTCAGTTGTTATGAAAGTATAACATCTCACCTGCCATAAATTATAATGTAATGAATGTGCCTAGGCATTCACATGTCTTTGTTTGCATATCTATAATTGCTAGTGATAAATCAATTATAAAACTAACAGCCTGCTCCTTCTCCCATAGATATATCCTGAGATTCCAATACTTAAGAATGTTTAAGTGGAGTGTTGATATTAACTGTGCCACATACAAACACAGACATGTGTCAAATCTACTTTGCTTTACTACAGCATAGTAGAGGAATATTTACAGTAAATCAGAGACTCCTCTCTGATGACTACATTACACAGCATTCAGCAAATTACAGTCCTGTAACTGCAACGCCCAGACAGAACTGCTCATGGTTACAAAACATACTTCTACAGTATATTGCCTCAGTCATTAATCAGAATGGAGACTGCAGTCAAGAAATCAGAAAAAGACTAGGACTTGGGAGGGGAGCTATGAAAGAACTAGACAAGATCCTCAAGTATAAAGGCATATCACTGAATACTAAAGTTACGATTGTCCATGCCATCGTATTTCCCACTTCTATGTATGGTTTTGAAAGCTAAACAGTGAAGAAAGCTAATAGAAGGAAAAGCAGCTCATTTGAAATGTGGGATACCATGGACTACTAAAAAGATCAATAAATGGGTCCTAGAGCAAATCAAGCCTGAACTCTCCCTAGAAGCCATGATTAAACTGTCATACTTTGACCATATCATGAGAAGACATGACTTGCTAGAAAAGACAACAATGCTTGGTAAGGTAGAAGGCAGTAGGAAAAGAGGAAGACTGCATTCCAAATGGATAGACTCATTCAAGGAAGTCATGGTCTTGAGTCTGCAAGACCTGAGCTGGACTGTTGATGATAAGGTAACTTGAAGGTACTCCATTCATAAGGTTGCCATAAATCAAAGTCAACTTAACAACAGTTAACAACAACAACTATTATTATTTTAAACTGTTTAACTTGTTGCTTTAATGTTATTTGTAACATTAAATCAGCAGGGCTGCTGATGGCAGGGAGATTTGGAGGTCTTTCATTCACAGGGGTCTAGGAGATGTCCTTAGGCAAGCCAACAACATGTCCAACTGTTTATATTGGACTGACAGGTTATACAAGTATAAAGCTCCCACAGGATTCTGGCCATTGGACTAATGGTATATGATCAGCAAAAGAAATGCCAGAATGCAATCCAGTCCTTTTAAACCCAGTGATAGTTTCCTAATAATCTTCAGGGGCAGTCCTATGCCCCTGTAGAGCATATTTTAATAGACTTTATGGCCCAAGGGATCTTCCACAGAGTTCCCAAGAGTTATGCCAAGCTCACAAGTACCCACAAAGTGTGAATCTAATAATTATGAGGAAGTGCAGCCTTGTACAGAAAAGGATATATTCTCAATTTAGTTTAGTTTCTCTACTGGACAATAATATGTTCACCTTTTCTGTGAGATTTTTCAGACACTCTAAAAAATACCCTGCGGAGGTCGGGAGGAGGATGGTGCTGTTCTGCTTCCAGTGATCGATTTTGCACGTGCTGTCCTGCTCCTGTCCTTCCTCCAGCCTTCCTCCATTCTGGAGGAATGAGAAAGGTGCCACTTTTCAGTGATGGACGTTTCGGTTAATGAAAAGCGACACCTTTCTCATCCCTCCAGCACGGAGGAAGCATGACCGAAGGGAGGAGGACAGCATTGTGTGAACTCAATCAGCAGAAGCGGGATGGCACCTTCCTCCTCCCAACCTCCGCAGGGTTTTTTTTTTAAGAGCATCTGAAAAAGTCCCTGGACTGAGCCTCTACGTGTTAGTCAACATTCAGTCCATCATGACATCTAGGGTTTGTCTGTATGAACCCCTAAAAAAAGGAATACCTCACACTAATGACATTTTGCAGCAGCTTTGACCTGTCCTAATTGTTTTTCTACCTCCATAAGCTTTGCATGCCTGCCACAAGTGATTTACTCACATTTGCACTTATCTCAGTTTGCAGCCACTGACCTTATTTTTTTTTCAAAACAATGTTCGAGGTGTGATTGAAAATTTTTCAATTGAGTTTCAAAAGAAAGAAAACCCCAACACCCAGTTTTCTCGCCTTCACACTTACTTGCTAAGGTGAAAATAAAACATGGTGGCAGTGGGTGCTTGCCTTGTTAGTGAGCACTGTCCCCTGTGCTCATCTGGCCAATCAGATTTGCACTGGCTTTCATTTGGACAAGCGAATTAAATTGACTCACTTGTCTTAATGAGCAGGAATATGCATCCCCTCGCTGTTTTTAAAAAGAAATGGGAAAAGCCACAATGGCTTTTCTGGTGAGGATTTTGGCCTCCCCCCCCCCCCATTCACAATGCGGCAAAATCACATGGAATGCCATTAGGACAGGTACGATTCTCCTCACATTTTGCAAGGAGGTTTTCACCATTTGGGAAACCCCCTAGATAATGAATCAGGACTTCAATAGGGACCTTGCCATCAGTTGAAAAAGAGTGATAAAGCTTGATATGAACAACATAGTGCTGAGACCCAGCCCTGAAACTGTAGATGACCTCCCCAGAGGTTTTATAATGATGTTAAACAGCATTGAGGACAAAATAAAAGCCCTTGCAGACCACATAGGCCAAAAATCAAGAAATATCCCCCCACACCATCTTTTATAATAATAATAATAATAATAATATTTTATTTCTATCCCACCCCTCTGCAATGCAATCAGGGCGGATTACAATTTAGAAATGCTCAGACTCATAGGACAAGAACAACAATAAAACAGTGCCTCAGGTTCCATACAGGCAAAACTTTACACAAGGAGAATATAATAGATCATACCAACAGTAACTTCTAGGACTATAATGACATTATATTTTCTGAACGAGAGAAACACTTGCATTAAAATAATTCTTAGATCACCCGACTATCAACGAATGGAATAAGTTGATTGATATGATTGAACTGGATATGCTGACAAATAAGCTGCAAAATAAAAAAGAGAGCATATGGAGAAAAGAATGGAAACCGATTTTAAAATACAGTCGTCCCTCCACATTCGTGGGGGTTACGTTCTTGAGACCCCTGCGAATGTGGAAAAACCGTGAATACCAACTGCTCCTGCAAACCCCCCCCCCGAGGGAGGGAGGCGGCGGGAGGGTGTCTGCCCAGCCTGGCTGGCCTCTCTGCAAGCCTTCCTGAGGGGACTCCGGGCCTTAGAATACCCGGAGCCCACTTAGGAAGGCCAGGACGGCAGCAGGCAGGTGAGCAGGCGGGCGGGTGGGGAGGAGGCTGCGCTGCCACCCCTGGCCTTTCTAAGCAAAATCATAAAATCTCCCACTTCGGAAGGCCGGGGAGAGCAGCGGGCGGGCGGGCGGGCGGGTGGGGAGGAGGCTTTGCGGCCACCCCCGGCCTTCTGAAGCGAGCGCTGGGGCTTTGGAGCCCCAGCGCCCGCTTCGGAAGGCTGGGGAGAGCAGCGGGTGGGTGGGCGGGCGGGTGAGCGGGTGGGCGGGGAGGCGGCTGCACTGCCTCTCCCTGGCCTTTCTCAGCAGGCTCCAGGGCTCCAAAGCCCCAGACCCTGCTGAGAAAGGCCAGGGAAGTCAGCCTGTGGGTGGGGAGGAGGCTGCGCTGCCTCTCTCCGGCCTTCTGAAGTGGACACCGGGGCTTTGGAGCCCCGGAGCCTGCTTAAAAAGGCTGGGGAAGGCAGCGGGCGGGTCTCTGCCTTCCTCTCCCCAGCCTTCCTGAGTGGACTCCGGGGCTTAGAAGCCTTGGAGTCCCCTCAGGAAGGCCGGGGAAGGCAGCGGGCGGGCGGGGAGGAGGCTTTCTGAGCGGACTCTGGGGTTTGGAGCCCCAGAGCCCGCTTCAGATGGCCTGGGAAGGCAGCAGGTGGGCGGGAGGGAAACTGCCCAGCCTCTCCCCGGCCTTCCTGAGGGGACTCCGGGTCTTAGAAGCCTCTGAGTCCCTTTAGCAAGGCCGGGAAAAGTGGAGGGAAGGAGGCTGCCCGCTCCACCCCCCGGCCTTCCTGTGCAGACTCTGGGGCTTTGAAGCCCTGGAGCCGCCTCTGGAAGGCCGTAGAAGGTGCAGGAAGGAGGTTGCCCCACCTCTCGGCAGCCTTCCCTAAGGGGCTGGGGCTGAACTGCGAATAATCAAAACTGCGCATGTGAAAGCCACGAATGTCGAGGGGCAACTGTATTGGCAAAAAAAGGGTGAACTACAAGATTGCAAACTGATATAGGTAAAAATCCCCAACAGAACAAGAAATAGAGTCCTAACATATGGGTAAATAACTTAGAAATAGACACAGTCATTTATGGTTGTGTAAGTTTTTTATTGTGAGTCTGATAATCGTCAAATATCAAACAAATAGGAAGCCATAGAACAATTTTTGAGGTTTAATACAGCAGGAAAAATTGATATCAATATTTGACATGGATAATTGGCATATTGCAAGATACATTGTAAGATGATTACTATGTACATATTATACAGATATACAATAAAAAATAAAGTGGGGAAAAAAAATTCTTAGATACCAGTTCACTAAGCTGCTCCGGTTGTTTTTTTTTTAATGAAACACTTACACTCTTACATAAAACTAACACTGACCCTCAAGTGAAAGTGTTACATTATTTTAATTGTAGCTTTAAATGACTGATCAATTAATGGCATAATGTGCATAAATTTGCAGGTGCATATGAACTTTATTTCTAAAGAAACTTGTTATGCTTTTTTTTTTAAAGGTATATACACATGGAGCAGGCACCATCTTAGAAAAGGCACCTTCTCTCCTTTGCAACTGATTAACTAATTGAAAGTTACAATACATACGGTAGATGGGTCCATAAGTGAGACTAGGGACTTTATCAGAATAGTGTCTAAAAATGCTGTAATTCAACGATTGAGGAAAGCAGAAACATAGTGGCATGATTCTAGTAATTATTGCGCATCACCGTAATCACACAATACTACCACCAGGGAATTATCACATGACCACCATTAGTGGTTTAAGAACAGGATTTCAGCATGTGCTATCGTAACACTTTGCATTGCCTTCTAATCACAGAGTATTAACGTCTCCTCCTGGCATGCGCCTCTAAGAAATAAAATTCTCTTACTTCCACAATTTTGCATGGGCGAGATTTCAGCTGTTTCTGTGAGAAGATGTGAGACTTTGCTCTAAAACACTAAAAACAAATAACCAAAGAAATTCACAAATAAACAAACATAAAAAGGTACCAGGAAAAGGCAACAGTTGATTAAAAGAGCACCTGAAGGTCCTCTTCACATTCTTCCCTGGAAGTTTAATTATGTGTTCCCATTGGGAAAGGGGAGGGGAAAAAGAGGACTGCCCATTCACACTGGAATTGTGCAATTACAACAGGTCGTGATTATCACATGCTCATCAATACCGTGAAAAGAGTGATATTGATGGCTTTGCCCATCAATTAAAAGTTATGCCTAATTAATGGGTAGAGCATGCACAGACCACAGGAGGGTGACAATATTGTGTGATAATTCCACTATTTCAGTCCCATCTGATAAAGTCCATGGCCTTAAAAAGTGGAGATGAATTTAACTCATCCACTGAGATGGAACATTTCAGTCCCCCAGAGTCACTTTTTGGTGCAGGCATTCTGTGGCATTGTTACCTGCACAGTTGTAGACAATTTCCCCAAATTCAGTTATTTGTCATGTAATGCTTGCTTGCTTGCTTGCGTCCTCTTTCTTTCCTTCTTTTTCTATAAACAAAACCATCTGGGAGAAAAAAGTTACCCCAACGAATCTATAGACTTTTGTGGTTTGTTCTGGGGGTTTGAGGCCAGCAAATGTAATTATTTTGCAATGTTTTGAAGCCAGTTCTATGCCCCTACTTTTTTTGAAAACCGTAAAGCAAAAAGTGATGTGCTCTAGTTGTCAGGCTATTTTTCGCCATTTGGGAGAAATCCAGATTTCTTCAGTGTTGGGCAGGGGAGATGCCAGAATTCATTGCTGTGTCAACAGTGTTACTTTTAGATTTTCCTTGGTTTTTTCCCAGGCTGTGAGGGCATGTTCTGGAATAGTTTCCTTCTGATGTTTTGCCTGCATCTGTGCTGGCATCTTCAGAAACTATTCCAAAACACGGCCTCACAGCCCGAAAAAACCCCAAAGAAAATCTATGGATGTTGGCCATGAAAGCTTTTGACTTCACACAGTGTTACTTTTGTTTTAAATAATATGGTGTAATTTCACTTTTATTCCACCTGTCACTTTCTGATTTTGGGTGGACCATACTTGATTTTACTAACACTCTTTTGAACTTAGGAAATTTTAAAATCTTGTAATACACTGAGATTCTTAGTGGATGTCAAATATGCTGTTATGAATCACACAATGCTTTTTTTCCTTTTAATCCTACTGCAAGAGGATTAAAAAAAGATTTATCTGAATGCAGCCCAGTAGGAAAAAAAGTTCTGCTCACATTCCTTGATATCTCCATCCTGTTGCTCTTATTTTGTTTCAGTTCAGCAAGCTCTGCTATGCTCTTGAAAATATCTCCACATTTACAACATTAATCTCATAATCACAAGAAAGAAGCAAATGCTTTAAATATGTCTAGGTTCTTAGATAATTTACAATACTGAATAGTGCATGATTCCCCCCTCCCTCTGGCAAGGAGTATGATACATAAAAGAAACAAAAGGAGGGGAATGACAGACAGCTTGTGGTGAGGTAATAAATGGAACTTTTCATGTCTTGTTGGATGTATGTTAATCTGAATTGACTGAGAGCCATTAACCTCAACAGCCACAAATGGCAAGCCTCCAAATCAGGGAGCGCCTCTAACCTTCAGTTCTCACACTTATTTTAGCAACTTGTAATTAAATTTATTTTGTGGCATTTCAGGCATCGGCAATGTGTTTTCCATTTATCTCCCCATCAAAGCAAAGTAAAATTTCTATAATAAACAATTTATATTTATCCAAGACTCCAGTTAATGGAAGCCACAGCAATAAGGTTATACACAAGGAGAAAATTGCCTTCTAGAAATAATGGATTTCGAGACAGTACTTACTGTACAGTCAAATTAGGCAAGAAAGGCAAATCCTACTTCCTGTTTATATTTTTTTTTCCTTCACTGTTGTGAAAGGAAAATCATTTATCCTGTTTCTAAGCTTCATGTTTGTTCTAGACAACCTTGTAAGCAAGGAATTTGCATGAGAAAGTCTAGTGACAGAACGTAGCATATGGATATCAACAGCTTACATGAATCTCAGGATCTTAGAGTAGGAAGGTTCCACAAGGCCCATCTTGTCCAACCTCCTTCAAATGCAATACTCCATAACTAAAGCATGTCTGAGAGGTGGACATCAAACCACAACTTAAATTGCCCACCATCCTCCAAGATAGTCTGTTGAACTGTCACAGAATTCTTACTGCCAGAATGTTTTTCCTGTTGTGTAGTCAGAATTTGCTTTCTGGTAACCAGGTTATAATCACCATGGTGACTGCAAACACTCTATAACTCCCCCTTTAATTATAACCACCTTATAAAAATCACAAAGCAGGAAGCTACAAGTCAAATTTATCTGTGAGCCACTTCTACTGTTTATTATTAGTTCACGAGGGGTGTGTCATAAATGCATAATGGAAATTTGTCTCTGTTAAATCTTTAATCTGTTTAACCATACATCCAAAGCAAATATATAGGGGGAAAGTCCAGTGCTGCAAGTATCACCACCATCTCAAAGTTATCATTTAATAGAACATGTACAGGATGTGCCACAAACTGTAAACTCTGTAACTCTTACTAAATACTAGTGAGAAATCAAATGTGCTCTGTCCCACATCCCACAGGCTTTTCTGTATTCCATCTTTTACACCACCTTTCACTCAACAGTGCATAACAGCCTTCAAGAACTGCCACATGCTCACTTGAAACAGACCCTCTCATTTAATCCTTATTTTCTTCCCTGTTACTCCATTCAGAATGATTTATTACTGGCTCTGGCTCATTCTTTTCATTCTCTCTCTCTCTTTCTCTCTCCCCAGAGATTTCACTTTTTATCTCTTATCATCCTCATGTGGCTGAGCAATGTCAGCAGCATACATTCCCCCCCCCCAGCACATTGCCAGCAGTGTTCATGAACTAAAGAAATTTCAAAATGGCCATGTAGCCCATAAAGGCCCATTCGGCACTCACTATGAGCTGCAGTAATTAAAGTAGAAGCCACCATGTATCCCATACTGGGAGAAAGTTGGGATATAATTACTCAGGGGACTAAAAGCAGCCAAGGAGATGGTAGCATTTGTTCTAGGGTCTTATATTCACAGAATCACAACTCATATGACCCAGAGGGATCTCAGAGTTTCAGCAAGTTGCAACCAGCCACCAGAAGTACTAGATGCCAGCTGGATGCTTGTTAACTGAGGCACATATACACATCCAGAAACAAACTCATTATTTATGGGATAAACAACAACAAGAAGTACAACAGTCAATAACACAAATATTGGCTGATGTGAGTGGGACTCCTCAGTTTGTATATGTAATAGGATCTCTGAAGGTCAACCATCCCAGTCAGACTGAGGAGGTAGTGTTCTCCACACTAACTGCAACATGATTTCAGCATACTTATCTACTTCTGTTGTACTTCTCACTCAACTCTGGATCTTTATTTGGATAACACCTTGTACACCTTGATCTTGTATATCTGGCTTTCCTGTCTTTCTCTACATGGACTTGCCCTGCCCACCTGTCTTGCTTTCTGCATTTCTGCTTGTGTCATCCTTGGGCAGAGATCTCTGATTCCAGCCTGTGATCAAACACAATTGCTCCTTGTACTGTGTCTGGTTGGCTAAGCTTCTTGGTGTTTCAGTTTAGTCTTGCATTTGGTCCTGCAAAGACTTATGCTGTCAGCATATCTGAATGGCTGGACTGTGTACAGCTCAGAGATAACAGAGACATTTGTCTTTATTCTGTAATCCTTTTCCAGTTCTTAAAAGCCTTGGATGCTACGCAGGTCACACAACCTGCTTTCGTTTATCCCTTTCCTATTTTAATTTTCCTGTCTATGTGCGACAGGCCTTCAAATTGCCTATCAATTTATGGTGACCTCATGAATTTCATAGGGTTTTCTAAGGTGTGGAATACTTAGAGGTGATTTGCCAATTCCTTCCTACATTCAACTAAATGTTAACTTTCACTGCTTCTCAGTGACTTACATAATTAACACTCTTTTCTAAAATATATCTAAGTAAATGCACAACACCAAATGAAGCTGATCTATTCTTTATAGAAAAGGATACTGAATATCTCTGAGACTTGTCACTGACATTTTGCTTTCAGAGAAATCTAAAGTCAGTGTGTAGGTTCTTCCTCAGATGAAACAGGGTAGGAATTATGAAGAAGACCATCAGAGTAACAAGATTACTCAAGGTGGTTTCATGTAACCTCTAATATTTCCGGAGGCTTAAAATCTCTTACATGATAGAAGTGGATTTATGTGTCAGTCTGGAACAGCACATGTTCCCAAGGGAATGACAATAACATCTGCAAATGCCAATGGGCATGTTTTCCAATGACAAGGGAAAATGCAATTGGCTATGTATTGAAGGTGGCATGCTCTATTACTAGTGCATGTACTTTACAATCTGTAAACATTCATGTGAGAGTATCTGAAATTAGAATCATACCTGAAGGAGCATGTCCTCTTATGGATGTAGGACAGAAGGATTTACATGATTAATTCTTCCAAATCCATACAAGAGTTAAAAATGATAACCTATCCTTATCTCTATATTGGTAGGAGTATAAAAACCTCTGTAAACGAACAACATAGCAAGTACTGTTGCGAAGAAAACGTGTAAGAATTAAGATAAGTGCTCCATTTTAACTGTCAGATTCTAGAAACTGGGTTTCTGAATGTTAGAAATGGTATAGTTGTCTATATTAATACAATTTAATTTTATAGATTCTGTATAAGTGTGCACATTGATAGTTAATCACTGGATAATATTTATGTAGCTAATTATATTTGTTTCCATCATTACACACTCCCCAAGACGTTAATATGTTACATTCTGAACAAGAATCCCCATTTATATTTTGCTAGGAATGAGTATATCTGACAGTAATGGAAGGGAGAGATTTTAGCAACATACACCCACTCATACAACATACATGTCTCGTGCACATACTTTTAGTTTTTAGATAGTGCAACAAATAACGGGAAGAGCATGCCTCATATAAATGCAGTAAAGAATATACAATGTACTTATATTTATGTGAATACGAGAATATACAATGTACTTATATTTATGTGGTTTCCTCTGTGGCTTTTTTTTTAAACTAAGCTATTACAGAAAAAAAGAACAAGTTCCATAAACAACACAGGGAGCAGAGAAGATTCATAATGGTTTTTCGGAGGTAGTAATTTTATACCTACCACCCCTTTTAATTTCCATGCATTACAGCTAACCAGACAAAAGCAATTTATAGTTACTGTTAACATATACTGCTGCCTTCCTCCAAATGATTAGTGAGAAGAGAAGGAGAAAATGAAACGTGAACCAAGAAGTCTGTAGTTAAACTTCATGTTCCCTATATAATGCATTAGCACAGAATAATGGATACACCACTCTCTTTATTTAAATATTTTATCAGCCTTCAGCCCATAAAGAACATGTAATTATTAAGCTATACAAATGTATATAATAACACTGCTTCCGCTAAGTGACTTGGGATTTATAAATGTGCATACAGGTTTTTTTTTCTTTTCTGCTTATAATGTATGCTCTCTTCTCACAGTCTTTCAATATGATCATTGCAAAATGAAGCTTAAGATGATTAAGTTCACACACATGTGCATGCACACACACACACACACACACAACACAAATAAAGGACAATTATCCTTTTGACAGGATTTGGTACATATAAATTGTGCATGTGTATTATTTTCACATAAAACTGGATAACTGTCATACAATCATCTCACTTCTGAAATACCGATTATACTGGATCAGGCTAACAGCTAATCTTCAGTAATGTTCACACACTGAAAGAGACTAGAGTATAATGGCCCTCCATGTAGACTCAGTGCCTTCTCAGTTGTCAATGGTAACAGACTGCAAGCTTACAGTTCATCAGTAGCTACATATCGGCATTTCTTAGGTTTCTACAGTGCAGATTTCTACAGTGAAATACTCTCTGCCTTTCAAGAGTAGTTAGTGGAGTAGGTCAGCCTGGGGAAGAACAAGATGACAGGCCTTTCCATTCCTGATTTTGTTTTAATCTTTGTCAGGTTCTCTGCTCCAATCAAGGAGCCATGTGGAAATGGAGCTGTTCAATCTCCCCCTGCTCCAGGAACTGAAGATAACATGATAGAAGTACTACTGTCAATGGCCTAAATACCCTAAAGGCACCAGATCCTGTCTGATCTTTGAAGCTAAGCAGGGTCAGTCCTGGTTAGTACTTGGATAGGAGACCGCCAACAAATACCAGGTGCTGTAGGCTATATTTCAGAGGAAGGAAGTGTCAAAACCACCTCTGAGTATTCCTTGCCTAAGAAAACTTTATGAAATTCATGTGGTCACCATAGGTCAACAGGTGACTTGAAGACACACACACACACCACTGCCAGTAAGTGAGCACAGGACAGCTAAATTGACTTTGGCTTTCTCTGACAGAATTTGCATACTCTACAGGAAAAACAATTCCAGCAAGCAGGCAGGTGTTGTCATGCAAAATGCAGAACTTGGTTTACCAAAGAAGTCTTGGAGACAAAACACCACACCTGAAAGCTCACCTCTATTGAAACATTTTAGAGGTCCTAATAAAGTTATTACCCAACTTTTTATTTTACCCACTCACTGATGGCATGGCTATACAGTATTTCATTTTTATTTTCTGGGGAAAATCCCACAATTAGACACTCAATGCAGGATCTACAAACTGAGGGAGATTTTCCATCACTCAAGGAGGACTCCACTACACCAGGTCATCCATCTTCCTCAAATAACTTCATAATAACCATAATCCTAGTTCAGCTGACTTTTTAACCTAATGTTTCTCCTAAATTTAGTCCACAGTTTTGCTGATATAGGGATTGCCATGTTACTTGGCAATCCTATGTGTCTTGTCCAAGCCAACACAGGAGCCAATGTGCTTCACCTAAAGGCAAAGGACAGACTATGGAGTGTCTGACAGCCTTTTGTGGTTCCAAGGGGCAACTACATCTCTGCTGGCAATCACAAAACACACCAGACACATATATGGAGAAAAATAAGGCCACAAATGGTATTGATTGCAGGTGCAAACAAGGTTGGCATTGTCATGGGACTGGATCCAGACATCAGCCAACCCACCTGTTAGTTGACAAGCCAACACCCAGCCCTTTGCTGGGTAACACCAGGGATGACAGTCATGGGATTCCACATGGGCAGACACATCTTTTCCTCTGTCACCAGTGTGTGTGTGTGTGTGAGAGAGAGAGAGAGAGAGAGAGGCAACTCCCTTCAGGGTGGTATTCCTACTGTTCCAACCCACCCCCTCAGGGGACCCCTCCACTGTTTGTTGGATGCAATTTCCTGGATCCAGATCCCATGCAGAACTGCCTACAAAAGTTGTGACAATTAAGAATAAAGCTGAAAAGCACATAGTCGCACTAGAAGGAGGAAAGGAGATAAAGCTCCACATGCTACCACATGCTATACAATGGTAAAAACAACTTTTTTTTAAAAAAAGCCCCAGAATATGGAACGCTTCATGAATCTGTGGAATGCTCCATGAATTTGTGTAGCCCCTGCACAAGGATGGCACAAAAATTTGTGAGGTATTTGGGGAGCTTTTTAAGAAATAAAAGTTTTTGACCATTGTATAGTACTTTGTCTCCTTTCATTCTTCTAATACACTTGAATGTAAGCTATGAAATACAAAACTCAGGGGGGGGGGACATGAAATTTCCAATTAGACTGAGGTTACCACACTGGGAAGCTTGTTTAAATACTCTATCCCTGGACCTGAGTGAAAATTCCTGGCGGTTCAACTCAGTTCCTGCCTACCAGCCAATAGTTTTCATTCTATTGGCTGGTGTTTCCCAGAAGCCGCGCCAAAGGGCACAGGCTTCTGGAAAGAAGAAACTTGACTGGTACCATGCCCAGCGTTGAGTCAAACAACACAACATGCATAGCCAAGTTGAGTATATTAATTTTCCAAATTGATATTTAGAGGATCTTTAAGACCCCTGAGAGTTTAGGGTAACAATTGTGTCAACAACCACAACATGCCCTATGGACTGCAAACTCACCTCCCAGTAAGTCAGGAAACACACTTGTCAGCAGAAGTGGAGAAAGGCAATTCATTCTACATCCCTTGTAGTCTAACCTGATATCATTGTACCATAAGCAATTCTTCCAGCTTGCAACTTCCATCATGAGACATATGTCTAACTACAGTTCCAGTGGCTATAACATCTGGTCAGATTTTTGGACCAAATTCTGTTACATCCAACCTGCTGGAGAGCTCTAAAGTACAGTGCAACCCCTGTATCCACAGGACCGGGACCCATATCTTCAATTACCCACATCTGAAAAAAAAAATGTCCTCTCAAAGAATCTGTAGGTCCTCCAGTATGATCCTATGGTATGCTTGATCAGAAGCCATGCATTTCAGCTGGGTTCACTGTTCTCTGTGGTTTTGCATTTCCACAGTAAATTCAGGATCATATCCCCACAGATATGGTGGGGATCATACTGTACTGGAATGTTAATCTCTTTAGCAGCATTTTAATGAGCCTAATAAAGATATTAATGAGCCAGTGTGGTGTAGTGACTTGAGTGTTGGATAAGGATCAGGGAGACCCCTGCTCAGCTGTGGAAACGCTTTGGGTGATGTTGGGGGAAGTTGCATTTTCTCAGCCTTAGAGGATGGCAATAACAAACCTCCTTGTCATAAATCTTGTCAAGAAAATCCTATGATAGGGTCACCATACATTAGAGGCATATAACAACAATAATTAAGGTATTACCCAACTCTGAACTTTAAAATTTTACTTAGGGTCCTGATGGCTATGTTTCTTTTGTATTTGCTTGCAGAGAGATGTGCAGAAAGCCCTCAAAAGTTGTGTTTTATTCCCTTCCCTTCCTTTTCTTTTCTGGTAAATCTTCGGATAACACTGTTGTCTCTAACCTAGTCAACAGGATTAAGCTCACAATAAGCTCCCATCTGGTTCCCTTATGTGAACTGGGAACCAGAGTTTGAAAAATTTAATATTTAAAATAAATCACTGGGGTCAATTTGGAAATAAATTCATTAGTGTTAATATTTCTAGTGAAAACTACAAGCTCATTCTCAGTTTAATCATTAATACCACATTTTAAAACATGCTAGTTTCAAAAGAGATCAATTAAAATTACTAAATATGACCCAAAATAGTCAAAGTGCCCTCTCATTGCCTCCCCAAAGCAATAAATTAAAATAGCATGAAAATTTCTCTTTACTTAACCCATGAATACTATTGGCCTTTAACCATTTAAACAACAATTGTTAAAATCATTATTAAAATGTTCAATAAACTGGGGTAAAAAAAATGATTTTAAACTCATTTTTTCTAAGTTCTGTGGAAAAGTAGCTGTGCAGTTGTTAAAGTAATCCGGGGTGGGGAGATCTTGAGGAAACTCCTCTACATACAATATAGAAAAGCTAGTCAATCTCTGTTTCTGCAACTGTATATTCCACCCTTCCCTCCCCAATGCACTGTCACCAAGCCCCACACCTCCCCCTGCCCCCAATCCTATTGAGTAAAAATTGAGTTATCAGGATCATTCTCAGTGAGTGGCCCAATTTCCCACCCACATTCTCATTCCATCCCATTTTCACAGTGGTGTTCATTATCTGATGCATTGTTTGGTGCTCACCTTTAAAAATACACACATTTTTTGCTTTATGTATTTTCCCCCAGTGGACCATGTGTACATTTTGGCATGGCCTAAAGCATGTTTGTGCACATTTTTGTCCAAATATACACACCACATTTTTGGTCATGCACATTTTTTAAAAATCCCAAGGTTTTGTGAGCAGTTTCCCCTGCACAACTGAAGACACACTTCACAAATGGAATGTTGAGGTAAGACACATTTCTTTTCCGATGTCAGTGATGGAGGTACAAAAAGAATATTTACATTTGGAATGGCATATCCAACTAAATTCTTCCCCAACCCTAGCAAAACATATTTGACCGGAAACAATAATGGGACTAAAAAAATGCATACACAAACCATGGAAAACAGTGGGTCTATTTCACCTGCATGGAACTTTGTCTGTCTCTAGCCTCAGACAAAAAAGAAAGACACATTTGGCAAGTAGGAATAAAGTGAATGGGGAGAAAGTAAAAATGTGCAGGCAACTCATGATATATGCATCATCATACTCTTACCTCATTTACATAGACCCAGTGACTATCCTTTGAAGCCAGGTTGGTTTCCACAGCCTAGAGAAAGAAAAGAAAAGGAATAAACAAACAAGTGAAAATAAAGTTCCTCAAAACTTCCCAGTTAATGTATGCTTTGTGCGCCAACACATTTATAATATTTATATTTCTGGCAGTTTTCAGTCTCATAAAATGGTTATATAATTGAGTAACCTTCACTTTATTATGATGTATGTTGCTACCTGCACTAGTGAAGCTGATAATAACAGAAGAATGCAGCATCCCACATCATTTGTTCATTTACAGGAAAATCCACAAGAATGTGGCTTAATTCTCACTGACATGTAAATTTTGTCTGTTTCTTAGGACTTCCTTTACTCATTGGCCTAGGACACAGACCAAGCACATTTCAACTGCAGATGTTTTGTGAAAGATCAGTGGAAAATATTAGTCTTTTTTTGTTTCAAAATGAAGACCAAAATGATTAAAAATTTGTAAAGGGCAACATAAATTGTGCTCCAAGCACAGTTCCTAATGGTCACCTAATGGTTTTATCAACTCTTTTATTGGCTCTATCAAGAAACTGGCATGTCAGAATCTATTTCATGAGCATTAGGCAGTAATTTCAACTGGATCTAGCAGAGCAGGGACAATGGCAGCAGCAATAGCTGCAACAATGGGCCAGTGTTCCTGTGTGGACTCCAGTTCATTTTCTCCAGATAACAGAGGCAGAATGAACCGGGTCTGGAACCAGGATACACGGGCAGGGAGCTGGCATATCCTGGCTGGTGTAGATGAGCCCCAAGTCACAAAAGTGTTGGAAACCGCTTTCACTCCTCATAACCAGTCCTGACTGGTTATCTTTTAGTTAATGGTAACATAGGACATAGTGGGCAAGCTCAGGATACCCTGTAGATCATCTTATCCAAGAAATTTCCTAGGTGCCCCTACCCTTTCAAAAAATCACTTTGGGTTTTGTTATTGTTAAAAAGTTGAAAATTTAAAAAATGAAGAAAAAAAGAAGTAAGCACTCTTCCATATGTCCACAAATAAGGGTATCTAAGGATGTTGGAAACACAGTGATTAGTGTTAAAACTGAACCCGGTCTTTCCAACCTGGTAGCCTCCAGATGGGTCAAACTATAACTCCTGCCATCCCCAGCAAGTATGGCCATTTAGTATGAAAGCTGTAATCCATCACACCTGGGGATCACTGGGTTGGGGAAGGCAGGCTTAGCTATTCACCTTGTGTTGTTGTGTATAATATATAGTCCACTAGGTTTAAAATGTGATGGATTATTAATGGAAAATATTTCAGTGTATGTACAAAAAGATTCAGTCATTCATATACAGTGTGTTTGCATGCATCCGTGTGTGCACATCTATTTTTCATAACATCTCTAGTCTTAATTCTAGACTAATGGCCTGCGACGTTTCCATCAAAAAGGAAAAACTGCTTTTAAGGTAAATAGTGCATTCAAAAGTGGAGACTTTTCAGCTTTCATTTATTTCACCTTACAAATGCCCCCAAATGTATCATTTCTGAAAATTTAGTAAGAAAAGACATATGTTGAAATGCACAACCTGGTTTCCCTTGGTTTCATCTAAAGCTGATTTAAACAAGAATACTGTTTTTCTTTCCTTTAAAAATGTCCTCATTAATTGCAATCCATTAATGTTATTTTTGGAACAAGTTGTTAAAAATCCAGGTGGCAATAATGGCTTGGATCCTGAGAGAACTGAATGGAAGAAAGGCCATAGATGAACTTTTCTTAAAGAAAACAGAAACTAAACAGCCTTTTCTTTGCAGAAATGTTTTCTGTCTAGAAAATGCTGTCTTCTATGCAGGAAAGTTGTTTTCTGCAATGAAAATGTCATTTTGTGCCCCATAAAATGTCATGCAAAGAAGTTGATAAGACCCATGGGGTAATTATCAAGTAATATCAACTAAAGTAGAATATTGAAGAGTTTTCAGAGAGAAACTTTATGGGAAGTTTCAGGTTCTAACAGATGTTGAGGACAGGTACCTCCACACTGCTTCTAGTAAACCAAATAAATAAATGCAAAAAGGATGACAAAATGTTTACAGAAGCTACAACAGTAATATTCTACTTGTAACTGCATTTATGTTTGTGCCTGTAAACAAACATGTAACATGTAAACTTTATTTCTTTGAATCTATATTCATCTATCCATCCCTTTATTTATCTGCCTTTTCCTCCAGACTAGGAGATATGAGTAGCAAGTAGCTTAAATTTTAAAAAATTATGCAGCAGGAGGAAAAGTCTGTGCACCCTACATAAGTCAGCTGAACCTATTTCATAAGCACCTCTGTCCCAAATGACCAGCAAATCATCTACCTTGAGGATGAGATTTACTCTAATGGTGAGCTGCTTTTAATGCTACAGCTGTATCACAGAGCCTAATTTGTTTTTATCTTCTTCCTAATTGGTGCTGAAGGAAAGGGCAGAAATCTGTCTGATACTTGTAGAGTGACCTGCTAACTGGATGGATACAGATGTGATGTATCATCTCATCATGTTCACTCTGTGCTTGAAACCATACTTCCTCCCGATAGCTCTAGCCCACTAAATACACAGGGATCAAATGGACTTTCTATGTCAAGGATGGGGAAAGTGAAGTCCTCAAAGCTGTTCTTACAGCTGTTGACTAATCCAATCACTTCTTATCCTCAACCTAAAAAAAAAAAAAAAAAGCTTGTGAGGGGTGTGTATAAAAATGGCTTTGCAACTTGCTCGAAATAAACCAGTAGATAGTGGAGGAAGGCAACTGGCCAGGAACCAAAAGGGCAAAAAAAGAAGAAAGAAGAAGAAAACAAAAAGCCGTAACACTGGACTTTATCAGATGCACTAAATACGGTGTCATAACGATGCCACATAAATATGAAAGGGTATGCAGATCAGACGACGTCACTCTTTTGCATTTATTTCCTGTCAAAATCCCATACCTTTTTATTGATGGCATTCCTGGCGTGCGAAACATCAGGCCATTTAAATCTCATCACTGCAGCAAGAATGGCTGGTCCGGCAAGAATACTTCCGGGTGAGATCAGGACATCCAAGCATGTTTAGCTCTTTTTATGACCCTTGCCAGTTTACTTGGGACTTCTAAAGTGTGTTTAGGTGCTTTTTAAAACTTTTAATGTGTTAGTTTTGTTTTTATTTTTGTATTTCTCACACAACAAAGTCTCACTAGATTTCAAACAAGGAGGTGAACAGGGCTCTGTTCACTTCCTCTTTAATGCTGGGGCTGCCTTTGCCAGGAGAGGAAGGTAAATGTGTGTGTGGGGGGAAGCATTCTTTTGCTATCATAAAAATGGTGTGGTTTTTTTTGTTCCATTAAAAAAAAACGTTTAAAGGGGCGAGTCTGATAAAGTCCACTGTTTCTCTGTTTTGATTACTTGGCAGTTCACCTATGAAGGCTAGGTTGTTTTTTCACAAAGTAAGGTAGACAAACAAGGTGGGAAACAAGGCAAGACCGAACAGTTGTCAACCTGATTATGAAACAGAAGGCAAACAAACCATGAGTGGTTTTTCTATGCTTGGCCTGCCTCCTAATGCTATATAAGTTTTAATTGCAGTATACAAGTACTGGTCCAACAGTATCTGGTGTCAGCTCAGTAGCACACCTCAACTAAGGGTCCCAGATAGAAAGAGCGGGGAGAGTGCCTGAGAGACCTTATACGACTGTTGCTGTTCAGAATAGACAATGTTGACCAATCATATGTTTCATTATAAGGTAGGGATGGGCAAAGTGTTTCTGCAGTGAAGCCTTCATGGTCTCCACCCACTTAAATGACTGAAAAACCCACTCTGCACAGTTTGGGGACCATGAAGATAATTCTATCATGTTGGGTTTTGTTGTGTGCCTTCCAGTCGTTTCTAACTTATAGTGATCCTAAGGCCACATGGTTTTCTTGGCCAGGTTTGTTCAGAGGAGGTTTTTGCCTCTGCCTTCTCCTTCTTTTTAATTGGTTTTGTATTCATACATTATAATACCAATCCATACTTATTACCAAAATACATAATATTACCATAAATTTAGCAATACTTCTATTAAACTTATTTCAAAGCTTAACATAAACTCTTTAGCATAATTCTCTTCAACAACATTAATTCCCCTACCCCCCCTCTTCTCAGTGCTCCCCTTCACCGGAGCCATTATCCCTTACTTAATATCTCCAGAATCTCATTTCTTCTCATGGAGGTAACCTCCCATCCCTTTTCTGTAGTACCTTTTAAACAAATAACGTCCAAATTTTGTCAAAATCACTTTCTTTCCATAGTCCTCTTCTTATTTTAATTCTACATGTTAATTTATCATTAATTACCATTTCCCAGACTTCTTTATACCACTCCTCCACTTGTACATTTATTTGAATTTTCCAATATCTTGCTATAATTAGTCTTGCTGCCATTAATAAATTTGTTATTAAATCCTTTTCTGCTTGACCCCCATTCTCTCCATTATAAATGGACAACAATGCTATACTTGCTCTCCTATCTATATTTATATTCAAAATATTCTCTATTTCTATAAAAAAAAATTCCCAAAACTGCTGTACATATTTACAATTCCACCATATATGCATATATGTACCTATTTCTTGACAGCCTCTCCAACAATATTTTGAGCTATTCTTATCTATATTATGCAATCTTACTGGTGTAAAATACCATCTCCATATTATTTTATAATAATTTTCTTTTATCCGTATTGACAAATGTTTTAGTTGTCTTTGTCTCCAAATATTATCCCATTCATTATCTTCTATTTTTTGTTTCAAGTCCTCCCATATTTTCCTTAGCTATTCTGCTTTATCTTTATTATCATTTTTTATCATTATTTTATTTAACTCATCCTCAGAAGAAGGCCTCTCTTCTTCTGAGGTTGAGAGAATGAGACTTGCCAAACATCACCCAGTGGGTTTCCATGCTGAACAGGGATTTGAATCTTGGTCTCCTAGTCCAAAACACAAACCACTACGGATGGATGTGTACCTATGGTAAGGTAAAGTCTGAACACCACTGCATCCGTAAAGCATTATTAAAGATCTGGTAGCAGAAGAAGAAGAAGAAAGCTTCTATAGAAAGATTCCAAGTTGGGTTTCCTCACATGAGGCCTTCTTGAGCAGATGGAGGGAATCAGAAAGGTGGCTAAGATATAAAGACCTAATTATTAAATCTGAAAATAACACCTACACCCTGAAATCAAAAGTAGAACTAGAAAAAGAAGGAATCCAATTGAATTGGTTTCTTTATGTGCAAGTGAAGGGAAGATTTAAAATGGATTTAAAACTAGAGGATTTTGAGGAAGATATAACAGACATAGATAAGATATTTCTTCATGTAGGAGATAAATTGATAACTAAATTCTATAAAAAAATTACTGGAAAGAGACCAAGAACAAACATTATAAAAGAATCAGTGATAAAATGTGCCAAAGATATTGGCAAACCACTACACCACACTTGCTCTAATGGGGTGTGGCCTATGCAAGGCCACAGTGGGGGCATTTATAAAAAACAAAACAAAACTAAAAGTTATGTGTTGGGGGGGACCTCTCTTGCACATATAACAGGGTAGAGGGACCCCCAACCATACAATATTGCCCCAGCCACTAGAAGTGGCAGCAGGGTTTTTTTCAGTTTAATTTTCTTTTAAAATGGGTAAGGAACCTGGGGAGAGATGCATCTTTGGGGGGGCATGTGTGGCCCTGACCTGAGGAAATTACCCCTTGTGTAAGCATCTGAACATGATGGCATGGGGCAAAACTGGGCGCCAAGTGCCAAAAGAAACCTGTGTAACCTTTTCATTTTTTAAAAAACATATTGATTTCATTTTAAGCTATGATACTTGGACTCCAGTCTTAAATGCAATCTGCATTTCACACATACACACTTTACTCCATTTCATCTTTGATTTTATTGAGAATTAAAGAGTGTGTGTGTGTGTGTGTGTCAGAGTCATCACTGCACAGCTATGAAATCTCTCTCTGGCTTTTCTTTGCAAACGAAGATTCAGGCAGGACTCATCCTGTGCTTTCTGCAAGTGCACTGATGACTAAAAAGGCCAATCCAAGATAAACAAGCCCGGTTGCAGAATGCACAGCAGAAGGTCTCCTTGGGTAATGTTTCCGGGTTGTGATTCTTTCTGCATTGTCGTTTTTCTCCAAGACTTGTTCAGCATAATTTCTCAAATAAGGCTGCAGCATTGTGGATAGTGTGTCTCCATGCCTCCCAATGTGAGGCCATGGCGGACCATTGTTGGTGATCAATTTGGCCGAACCTGAGATGTTACTTCAGGGAGTCCTTGTATCGCTTTTTTGGAGTGCCCCTCTTACGTTGACCCATGGCGAGTTCACCGTAGAGTATTATTTTTGGGAGGTGATGATCCTCCATCCCAGAAATGTGCCCTGCCCAGCGCAGCTGTGTTCTCAGTATCATGGCCTCAATGCCTACAACCTAGCACATGTAATAACTAGGCCCAACAAGTGTATAGCTGGGCATCATTTCATTTTCAAAATGCATTAATTATATTTTAATTACTTTCAATATGCCTATAGCTTCTAGTACCGTCTCCAAAAGGGATGTAGCAGAATTCCATAGCAAGACCACAGATTTGCCCAAAACACAGTTCAAAGTGATAGATAATTAGTTAGATCAAGGGACCGTGCTGTGGAGACCTCTCCCATGAGAATGAAGTAGCCAGCGTTCTTCCTTTTTGTGTTGTCTAATGCCAGGAAGTGTGTCCAATGGTGGCAGCAACAGCAGCTTGCACTCAGATAAGACAGACATAATATATTCAGGTTTGATAGTTGTATATCGTGTATATAGTTGTATATTGTGTATGCTTCAGTTTACCAAACTAAGGGCTACTCTAACCCGTGTACCCCTAGGTACATTTGCTAGTAGTCTATAAAAGGAAATTTGTGTTTATGGAAATCTTCGAAGACCTTCAATAAGGTTTCATTTTACATCGCTCAAAAGTTACATAGTATTTATATGCATGTTAACTATTGAACAACTACGTGGCATAGCACTGTTGATACAAGTTAATTGTAGAGCTGTCAGAAGGAACATTTCTCTAAAACCACAAATTTCACATTAACTAAACAACTTAATCTTCTGGGAAAATTCTGCTTGGAATTTTAGCAACATGCCTTATGTTGGTTGGGTTTGAAGTGATACAGATGACTGGATATTTTAAGCTCCAGTGGCTGCTTATTTGCATATTATTGCACTGACAAGGCAAAAGAGATGACACATATTTAATTAAGAGCTGTAGAAAGAACCCCCCCCCCAGTGTCTTTCAAACTTTCTACTTTCTCCAGAGGTATGCCTCCCCAGTCATCCCTGCATATTGTGCAAGCCCAAGGTACTCAGACAACCTGCTGGTCCTCACTGTCATTCTTCATGGAATAATAAGAACACACCCAACACACCCAAGAGGTACAGGAGAAGTTTGATGATGGTGGGTAAACTATTTTTCAAGAGAGCTTATCTGCTATTACTGACATTCTTTATGCAAAAACTTTTTTAAAAAAATGCCAAGGAGCTCCATGGTCCTCTGGAGCACAATATGGGTTTCACTGTCTGTATGGTAGAATTTCTGGAGATGGCTACCTCTTTGCAAAGAAAGGGCAATTCTCCATGACATGAGAATTTGGGACATGAATGGCGAATGTGTGATCCTGACAATGTTGTTGGATTTCATCACCCATGATCCATCACTAACAGTTATGCTAGCTAGGGCTGATAGGAGTCATAGTCCTACATCTGTAGAGGTACAAATTCTCAGGAGCTTGGCTCTTTGCTCAGAAATGTGGGGAAATGCTTAACACACATTGGGAAACTAAATATAGATGAGGAATGTGTAGGGAGAAGTCATCTTTGTCAAGATGGGACAAGAAATCATCTGTGCCACCTGATGAGCAACTTCTAGACTGATGTGTATATCTGAGTGCAATTCACTCAAAATAATGTAGTGGGATTCCTTGCCCTCTTGTCATGATCCAGGAGCATATATGGTACCATATTGATACATGGCAGTAGCTGTGACAGTTGGCTGCTCCAAGCAGTTCTTAGCTGTTTAAATGGGGGGGAAAAAGGGGGGAATTTGAAGGCATTCGTGGGACCATGCCATTAAAGGAATTTCCTTTGTTTGGGAGGATGAAATGGGGCAAAACTGGTAGATTCCCCCCCCCCCAAAAAATATCTGCAGAAATGGTACACAATAAATTTAACACTGAAAATTGTAAAAATGGCATGAACCAGAATTAGACTGATCCATCCATGGCTAGGAGTGTGAATGAAAGCTTTCCAGAAACAGCTGTTTTGAAGAGAAACTTATTTTCAGGGCAGTCTGCCTCCTGTCAATTTTCATGATAAATCACCACTCTGCATTTACAGTAAATTAATTTTCAGTATCCACTAGATGATGCTCATGTATTCTACCATTTCATCTTGACTGATAAAGAATAATTTCTGGCCCATTTTAACAGCTACAGAAAGTTTTAATTTTCAAAGCTCATTCAAAATGCATTAGTGCTGTTTTCTGTGCAAGTGATTATATGTCTATACAGATTTATTTTAAGAGGACACATCATAAGAGTAAACTTATTGAGCAATTGATTTTGTTCATCTCTATTTTATTTCTCATAGTAATGCTGGGTCTTAGCTCCACCCGAAATCCATACTGTCCGCTGTTTTTGGGAAGGGTTCAACACACATCGTAGCCCCCCTAAAGTTCAGAATAAAGCCCAGAGTGGTGCCATTGCCCTACTCAGATAGGAGCCACTAGTCTCCACAATTCCCTTTTGCTGCAGCTCATGAAAGAGGAGCATCTCCCATGGAAATTGATAGAATTGAAAATGTACTTTGACTCGACTGTGTCCTTAGTATCAACATGGCTGCAACCCACCAGCGGACATATCATCAGTCTTTCACAGTTGGAAATCATTTCACTAAGGAGATTATCACCTGAGGCTAGTATCTCAGGGCAAGCACATTATGAAAGGAACAAGGAACATACCAGTTTGAAAATGTTTCTTTTCACACCTCTCTTCTTTTGCATGATTGCACTGCTTTGAAAACCACCTTGGCGTGAGAAGTCCACTGCAGTTCTGGCATTACAGCAGTTAGCACCATAACGGAGCTTGGATCTCCTACTATCCTGCCCTCTCCACCTCCCACTCACTATTGCAAAGCAGGCTAACTGTGTGCCTGTATTTTAATTTTTTTTGCATAATTGCAATAAAACAATAAAACAATAAAATAAAAATAATTTTGTTTTTGCCATAATTATGCAAACACAACAAAGATAAACATTTTTTAAAAATCTGACAGGCACAGAGTTAGCCTGCCTTGCAATAGCAAGGGCGAGGGGGAGAAAGGAAGAGAATCAGGCCCACTCATGGCACTAACTGCTGTAATGCCAGAACTGAAGTGAAGGGACCTATGGCACAAGGGCCAGCAGCGGAACACTAGCAACATTCAGACCTATTCATAGATTTTCCCCGTCAGTTAAGAGGGACACCACAGTAACACCAGCTACAGAACAGTCACAGCACTGTGTGATAAGGTTCAGCCATAGATGCTGCTATCCTGCTTTAATTCAATTTTTCTAACTTGTGTGATAATCTCCTAACATGCAAAAGAAGTGTGTGTCTGTACTGACTGCAGATTATTCCTTCAAGAAACTATGTATTTTAGCATTCAGGATTTTTGCATTATACTGTTGTAACTGAATTAATATTTCTCTTTCTTGTGTTGGCTAATGGGGAGCTTTACAACAGAATGTTACCAGAAAGAAGCTACTCACCAAAATTAACAGTGGTCTTGCAGACAAAAATAAAGGGCATTGTGGTGCTCTTTAGAAATTTAGAAATCCTTCCAACTTAGTCTGTAATGAAGACACTTTTCCTTGAACAATTCCAACATGGTTACTGATAGTGTGGAAAAGGACCACACAAATGGACCTCATTGATGTGCTTTTCCTTTTAGGATGAAGCAAAACTCAAAACTGTTGTCATGTTAACAATAGATATTTTACCATGCTTTAGAACAAACAGCACTCAGTCTTAGTCCTTCTTGTTCCATCCTCTTGCTTTTTTCACTGTTGATCACACCCTTTCACTTCCAATATATTTATGGCTGGTCTTTCCAGGCCATCTGTTAAAGAAGAGTGAGTGCTTTCACAGGTAGTTGGGTCATGTAAATGCTCTCTTAGCCACACAGGAGCTGGTCACAATAAACTAACTGACATAAATGTGGGACTATATCTTAAGAACCCCTATAGATTTTCATCATGGAAAGATGTGACCAGTGGGGTGCCACAGGGTTCTGTCCTGGGCCCAGTGCTATTCAACATCTTTATCAATGACTTGGATGAGGGAATTAGGGGCATACTTATTAAATTTGCAGATGACACCAAATTGGGAGGAGTAGCTAATACCCTAGAGGACAGGATCAAAATTCAGAATGACCTGGATAGACTGGAGAGCGGGGCCAAAGCTAACAAAATGAAATTCAATATGGAGAAATGTAAAGTACTGCATTCAGGGCGGAAAAATGAAATGCATAAATATAGGATGGGAGAGACCTGGCTGAATGAGACTACGTGCAAAAGGGATCTAGGAGTCCTAGTAGACCACAAGTTGAACATGAGCCAACAGTGTGATGTGGCAGCTAAAAAGATCAATGCAATTTTGGGCTGTATCAATAGAAGTATAGTGTCTAGATCAAGGGAAGTAATAGTGCCACTCTATTCTGCCTTGGTCAGACCTCACTTAGAATACTGTGTCCAGTTCTGGGCACCACAATTCAGAAAGGATATTGACAAATTGGAGTGTGTCCAGAGAAGGGCAACTAAAATGGTGAAAGGTCTGGAAACGATGCCTTATGAGGAGAGACTTAGGGAGCTGGGTATGTTTAGCCTGGAAAAAAGACAGTTAAGAGGCGATATGATAGCCCTGTTTAAGTATTTGAAGGGATGTCACGCTGAGGATGGAGCAAGCTTGTTTTCTGCTGCTCCAGAGACTGGAACACAGAGCAATGGGTGCAAGCTCCAGGAACAGAGATTCCACCTCAACATGAGGAGGAACTTTTTGACAGTAAGAGCTGTTCGGCAGTAGAACACACTCCCTCGGAGCGTGGTGGGGTCTCCTTCCTTGGAGGTCTTTAAACAGAGGCTGGATGGCCATCTGTCAGGGATGCTTTGATCAAGATTTCCTGCGTGGCAGGGGGGTTGGACTGGATGGCCCTCGTGGTCTCTTCCAACTCTGCAATTCTATGATTCTATGATTGTGTCAATTTGGCACAGGTACTCATGGAGTTGGGGGAGGCATACCAACTATGGATCATATAAAATAATGCAAACCTGAATGTTTAATATTTATAAATCATAGGATATGAAGGGAGAGTAACAGTGCTATTGTCATGATGTCTACTAAAGAAAGAAGCCCAATTGCATTTTAAAGAATTTGATGTGCTTATGGTTGCAGTCTAAGAAGCTACTAAACATATCTATTCATCATTCAGTTTCTCACAGCTAGATATGTGAGATGTTTCCATTCGAGAAAAATGGTCAGGATTCAATGGACTACACCCACTGATGGACAGCTCTGTTGTGGAACCAGGGGGGAATCATTCTCTCTCTCTATGCAGCTGCTGTCCATTGTCAGCAGGATTTTCTCAATGTATTCCCCTGCCTGTGGTAGCCCCCTATGCCAGTCAAAGCTCTGTTCTGGAAGGTGACACAGCCCTGAAGTGTAGATCAGAAGAGTAGAAGGACCCTATGTGGGGAGGTGGAATTGCCTGCTCCTTCTTTTGAGGATGGAATGGCTTCCAGGAGTAGATTAGACTGTTGGGTACCTTACTGTTTCATCCTTGCATACAATACTGAATAATTTTTGCAAGTTTCTCCCTACTACAAGAGAAAATGACATTTTCTGCACACTATTCTACTGGTATTTATACATTGCAAAGTATTCTATGCAGAAATATGGGGGGGGGCAGTTTGCAGTAAAAAACATGAAGTGATGAAAATGGTACCTTAACTGTGGCACCATGTTCACATATGAAGCTAGCCCCTATTGTTGAACACACACACACACACATATACACACATCTCTCTCCAGGATCACATCCTTGGGATTCAAACTGTTGCATCACCTGTAAATACCTTAAGCAAACTGGCTCATCACTTGCCAGTCCTGCAATCTTATATATGTGATTGAATGCAGACATACAGGATATCATCAGTAATACATAGGATATCATCAGTAATATATTAATTCAGTTACAACAGTATAATATATGCTTGCGAAGAATTGGAAAAGTGTGGAGGCCCCAAAATTGGAAGAGTGAAAATATAAACTACTAGAGATGTATGAAATGGACAGATTAACAATAATTTTGGATGATAAGAAAACTTTAAAGGACTATGAGGTTTGGAAGAATTTGATACCCCTATGGAAAGAAATGGGGGGGGGTTGTTAGTAAACATAGAATAATAACAAGACATAGAGACAATAAAAAAAAAGGAAACAGAAACTTAATGAAACAATCAAGAATTGGGATGAGAATGAAGCATGAAATTACGCACTTGAAGAAGAAGTGGAAGCAAGTTCACAAATTTTATATATTTTATTGATCAACTGAGTGATTAGAATACTGTTGTTACTCGTTAGTTGGATATTGAAACATGTGTGTGCTTTGTGTTGGTGCGGTGTTGTTTTGTGTTAGGTTGTTTTGTAATTTATGTTTAATATAGGAGTGTATGAATATATGACATTTTGCAATAAAATAAACTATTAAAAAAAAAGGATATCATCAGTAATATATGGGCATTATACAGCTCAGTTTCATCTACTATGCTAATATACCTACTACCTACTATATAGCTCAGTTTCATTTTTGACAACTGAAGAAGGCAGAAGCCAAAATGTTTTGCTCTTAATCCATATATTTTTAAGTTCTGCTTGTTAATTGCATCAATACACACACACATACACACACAGAGGACGTCATCTGCAATCAGTTCTTCTGGGGAATCAGGCTTTATAATGTGCTTGACTTTGTTGCTGTTTTAATTTGTTTTAACTGGTTTCACTTTTATGATGGTTTAATTGTTTTTCATGTATACACACTCATACACATATATATACACAGAAACATACATACACAGGTTGAGTATGCCTTATATGAAATGCTTGGGACCTGATGTGTTTTGGATTTCATATTTTTTTCAGATTTTGGAATACCTGTATTTGCATATACATACATAATGGGATATATTGGAGTTGGGACCCAAGTCTAAACATTACATTCATTAGTGTTTCATATAAACCTTATACACATTGCTTGAAGGTAACTTTATACACTGCTTAAAATTTGTGCATGAAATAAAGTTTGTGTACACTGAACCATCAGAAAGCAAAGGTGTCACTATCTCTACCACCCATGTGGGCAATTTCAGATTTTGGAGTATTTGAGGGTTTGGGAATTCCAGATAAGGGATTTTCAACCTGTCTGTATGTATACAGATATAGACATAGACATAGATGGGTCATCACCAGCACTTTGAATTCTGCCTGGAAATGGACAGCCAGCCAGCAGATCTGTTGTAATAAGGGAGCTGTGTGATCCCTGTAACCAGCCCCAGTTAACACTGTGGCTCCAGCTCTTTCAACCAACCAAATTTTCCAAACACTCCTCAAAGGCAGCCCCACACAGAGTGTATTACAGTAATCCAACTGGAATGTAACTAAGGCATGTATCACCATGGCTAGGTTTGTGATCTCAAGAAATGGTTGCAGCCAACACATAAGCCTTAACTGTGCAAATGCACTCTTGGCCACTGCGGAGACTTGAGCTTTGAGGCTCAGGGTTGAATCCAGGAGCACACCCAAGTGTGGACCTTTATCTTCAGAATGCAGGAACACACCCAAGCTGTGAACCTACATATACCCCATCCAGCACAGGTTTAACTCTTATTACCTGAGTTGCCTTTCAAATGACCAGGAGCACCTCCATCTTGTCTGGACTGAGTTTCAATTTGTTTGCCTTTATCTAGCCCACTACTGATAACAGGGCAGGGCACGTTTCTAGAATGGAGGACCATCGCCTCCCAAAAATAGTACTCTATGGTGAACTCGCCATGGGTCAGCGTAAGAGGGGCGCGCCAAAAAATCGATACAAGGACTCCCTGAAACAACATCTCAGGCTTGGCCAAACTGATCACCAACAATGGTCCACCCTGGCCTCACACCAGGAGGCATGGAGACACACTATCCACAATGCTGCAGCCTTATTTGAGAACTCATGCCGAACAAGTCTTGAAGAAAAACGACAACGCAAAAAGAATCACAACCCAGAAACATCACCCAATGAGACCCTCTGCTGTGCTTTCTGAAACCAGACTTGCTTATCTCGGATTGGCCTTTTTAGTTATCAGTGTACTTACAGAAAGCATGGGATGAGCCCTTCCTGAATCTTTGTTTGCAAAGAAAAGCCAGAGAAAGAGAGAGAGAGAGAGAGAGAGAGAGACTGACAACAGGCACCAGTTTAGGATGAAAGTTGTTTCCTTAGATCAAGTTGGAAAGGAGTAATAGAGCTAGGTGTCATCAGCATAATGATGGCACAGGACCCCAAAACAGTTTTCTGTATATGTTTAATTGCATGGCAAGGCAGAAGTGAGCCCTGAGGGAGCCCACAGGCCAATGGCCAAGGGGTCAAACAGGAGCCCACCAAGTATCACCTTCTGGTTGCCCCACAATTGCCCCTCCAGGAAGGAATTAAGCCACTGTAAAACAGTGCCTCCAAGTCTCATCCTCCGACAATTATCACATGATTAAATATTTATGTGTAAACCAGTCTATAGTTTCTTTCCAATGGTGGACATGTAACTAATAAGATATTTTGAGGAATATTTCAAAGCACAGAAGGATGGCAGTCAGGCAACTCATAACAGTTTGCCTCCTGGAAAGAAGTAACTCTATGCTGGCAATTTGATGTGCTGACCTCATGAGAAATTTATAATGAACACACCAAATTTAAAACTGGCATTGACATTCCGGCTAAATGAGTCTCAGAAATAACAACTTGCAGTACTGCCATCCCATTGCTCTAATTATACAGCAATTAAATTTTCCCCCTGTATTTGCAGAGTGTATGTACTATAAAACACATCAAGACTGCAGATAGTTCAGATCACATTTTCTAAATATAACTTGCAGCTGAGCAAATTCTACATATGCTTTCTGATACACTCACACTCTCATTGCCAATGTAGGCACACCCACACTAGTCGAAACATATATATTTGATGTAAGTAGTTAGCCCTTGGAGAAAACTGCCACCAGGCAGGTAGGTCATGGAACAAGAAGGCACTCGGAAGAAATCTTACTAGAGCTCCACAAGCCTTAAGGGAACCATCAGATTTCAAAAAGTACATTTAAGCCATTCCAAATTGCAGTAGCACTCCTGGAGTTAATATTGAGTTGACATTTCTATTAGAAACTCAGACATTCTAGGTTTAATATCTCGATCATTCCAAATTGCATCATCCCAGAACTTGGCAGGCAGGTTGTCAGCCTCAATGCTGTTTCTTGATCCCAAGCTAAACTGTTTTTAGAAAGATTAAGGTGTTTTAAAAAAATTTAAGGCAACAGGGGCTAAAGTGGCAATCTTTCACCATCCACATAAGTACTTTATAACACAAGCCTCATTATTTATTAAAGGCTGAGGAAGGATGAAAAGTCCTTTATTTGTTTAACTTGTGCTCCAGATGTTTAATGCTGATTCTTTAATTTGAAACCCAGCATAAATGAAATCGTAATAAAGTACCTCTGGGGGCACATAGTCTTTACATGGTGCACTACATACATATTGATTATGTGGCCAAGAAATCTAGTGTAGCCTCAATCCAGAGCAATCTGGTTCACTGCAGATTAAATTGTTCAATGCATACTTTGTTGTTGTTGTTGTTGTTGTTGTGTACCTTCAAGTTGTGGCAACCCTAAGGCAAACTTATCATGGTGGTTTCTTGGCAAGATATTCAGAGGTGGGTTTGCCTTTGTCTCCCTCTGAGGCTGAGAGACTGTGGCATGCCCAAGGTCACCCAGTGGTTTTCCATGGCTGAGTGGGGATTCAAACCCTGGTCTCCAGAGTTGTAGTCCAATGCTAAAACCACTAGACCAAACTGGCTCTTTATGTAATAAATTTATATGCCACTTTTCCATAGTAAGCTGCATCCAAAGTAGCTCACAATAAAACCCGCCTACCCTAGTTTATTCTGAAGGTAGTTCCAAAGGCTATCGCTGGCACAGAAGATGATGCATAATGTCCTGTCAGGAATGAGGAGCATTTATTTATATATCTATTTATTTAAATATTTGTATGCCACTGTACATTGAAAGATCTCAGAATGGATAATATTACATTTTAAACAATTGTAAAACAATTTGGACAATTTAAAACAACCCAGCATAATTGGAGAGCAAAATAGCAAACAAAATAGGTCAAAATAACTATAACAGGCCAAAACTGAACTATGATCACTGGTCCCCCCAAATATGGATAAATAGCCAAGTTTTAACAGTGTCGAAATGGATCCAATATCCACTCACAGTGTGCATGCAAAGATGATGAGAGTGAACTTTCCACAGCCTACTAAGTCCCCCAATTAAAGAGCTTTCTGCATTACTACAATAGATTGCTTGTTACTGTGTGCCTTCAAGTCATTTGTGACTTATGGCAACCCAAAGGTGAACTTGTCATGGGGTTTTCTTGGCAAGAATTGCTCAGAGGGGGCTAGGCACTGCTGTCCTCTCAGGTTGAGAAATCGTGATTTGTCTAAGGTCACCCAGTCAGTTTCCATGTTCAGAGTCCAAGTCCAGCTCTCAAACCACTACACCATGCTGGTTCTCTCCTATATCTTACTACATATTTCTAAATTATTTTGCTACACCCGCTGCCACAGCAGATTTCTCTCATCAAGGTCCTATTCAGTTTAGTTGGTGGCATTACAGTGAATTGCCTGGCTCTGTCAAGAGCCATCTGGCTCTTTACTGCTGGCTTTGTTTTGCCTTTTCAACAAGTGATATCCCAAACTGTGTCTCCCATACTGCCTTTGCTGCAATGGCTGAACAGAGCCAGGGCTTAAATAACCAAACAGCTGTTGATACAGCTGACCTCTGTTAAGAAGCATAGACCAGGTAGCTGCTTCTCTCACTGGTGGAAACATGCAAGTGCAGCATGTGGTTGGGGCTGCCTATCACTGTTTGTCTTCATTATAACTACCACCCCTACCACCATTCACAAAGAAAAATCTTGTGTACCTTCCTGCATGAATGATGAGAATGTCAAACTGTTTATGAAACTGTTTTGTTTCACAAGCACTATCAGAAACTAACGTATTTCCCCCTCTTTCTCCTTTCCTTCCATGAAAGAGAACAAGATTTTGACTAATAAGATTCTGTACTGTAATATTTCTGTTAGTATTCTGCATCATAGAATACCAGCAGCAGTGTATAGGCTTGGAGATATCTATCTATTGATCCATCAGTCTATCAATAGACAGATAGATATAGCTATTGACAGATTTAGGACTTAATCAAACGCGACAAATATGGTGTCATAACAACGCCTATTTAACACAAAAGGGTGCCTATATGGCACAACATTATGCTATGGTGATTGTAAGATGTAAATAAGGTGTTCCTTTATATTGATGGCCCAGGCCCAAGCCCAAGCCATCAATAGATCTGCCATGGTGCTTTTTTTGTGGTTTTGCCCAAGTTTGAAACCACGTGCCATTGTGCTCATGTGAATACAGTGTCAGTGGGCAAAACATTTCTGGATGAGATCACGAAAACCATGTACAGGACACTCTTTTTAGGAACCTCCCTGGTTTAGCTGGAAGTTTTAAAGTGTGCTTCTGTGCTTGTGTGTACGTTTGGCATCTTTATTTTGGTGTATTTTTAAATTTTACCACATGTCCATCTTCTTGCAAGAATCACCAAGATCACGAACATGGAAGTAAACAGAGCCCCGTTCATGCTCTGGCAATGCTGGGGCAGCCTTTTAACACTACAAACGGTAAGGTCTGATAGAAAGAGTTACTTTGGCAGGGCAATTATGCAGAAAGATATGGTGGGAAAGGAACGCTAATGGAGATTCATCTGATAAAGTCAATACATATAGATATAGAATAGATATTGATATTACTATAATTCTCAGAATCTTCCATCCAGCTACAAACTGGACATGCTAGCTGGAAGATTCTAGGATTTGTAGTCCAAAAGAGGTAATTCTTCCAAGCTCTGTCCCTGTTTGGAGTTCCATATCTAAGATGATATATAGAAATATTAGGGGTTGGCTTCATAGAGTAACTCAGCAGGTCTTTTTCTTTAGATGAACTTGTTAAAGGAGATCCTTCACTCTACATGTGTGGGTAAAAACAATTCTAATTGTAATCCCAAATGGTAAGGATCAAATCTGTATCTTGCTGCAGTTGCTTCACGGACATAGGAGATTTTCACACGGGGGAAATAACCCCTGCAGAGATCGGGAGAGAAACAGGGTTGTTACGCTGCCAGCGCTCTGTTACGCACACCCCTTCCTTCTCCTGATCTCCCGTCATCCTCCCTCCATCCTGTGTCCATTTCTCTTTCGATATTTTTTACTAACGAAAGTTCTTTACTAACGAAAGTTAGTAAAAAATAGCAGAACATAGCGGGAGGGAAATGCTACATAATGTCCATTATGTTATAGATAAAATTAAATACCAATTCTCATGTATTCCAAAATTAACTCAAATGGTTGTAGCAAGAAAGGAACTGTGGAGATGCTCAGATGCAAAAAGAACAACATCATCAACCAAAAAACCCAGGAAGGTCAGGAGGAGGATGCCACTCTACCACTACAAGCTAGTGCATGACTCCGTCCTCCTCTCATCCTTCATTCATTCGCCCTCCATGCTGGAGGGACAAAAAGGGCACTACTTTTTATTGATGAAAATTTCCGTCAATGAAAAGTGGTCCCTTTTTCATTCCTTCAGCACAAAGGAAGGACGGGGTGTGCAGTATTGACGTGGGACCGTGGCATTGTCCTCCTTACCCCCCCCCCCAGGGTTTTGTTAAGAGCATCTGACAAAGTCCTGTGTCTGCCACAGTCAGTTAACTAAATTAGACATAATAATCCAGCCTAACAAAGAAAATTTTACGCCAGATTTAAAGGACCACACCCCCTTAAATATGGTATCTGTGGCCAATAATCCAACTCAGCATCCTAAAACTCTCCATAAAAATCACAACTTTATATCACCAGGTGGGGACACAAGTGCAAGTTACACCACACAAGTGAAAACAGTGTGTGTGTGTGTGGGGGGGGGTGTACACGCATGGGGGGTGTCTTACACATCTCTCCCTACAAGCTTGCAGTGGCTACTGTCCTACACACTTCCAACATAATCTAACAAATAGGTGATTCACTGTAAAAATTAAATTAAAATGAAAACTGTGTTACATGGACACTGTGTATTGGGAAATTTGTGCAAATAAATTTTTGCACACACACACACACAAAATTTGAAGCAGAATCCCCCCCCCGGATAGTAGGCCATTTTCTCAGCTGAATGTCTTGATGTGCCAATGTATCTATATTTGAGAACATTCTTAACATCCCTTCTATGCAGACATTAGGCTCGACTATACTCAGTGCATACTTATCTGAAAGGTAGAAAGGTATGTTTGGGTGAAGTAACATAGGCTACTCTCCCTATAGAAATACAAACACAAGTTGAACATGAGCCAACAGTGTGATGCGGCAGCTAAAAAGGCCAATGCGATTTTGGGCTGTATCAATAGAAGTATAGTGTCTAGATCAAGGGAAGTAATAGTGCCACTCTATTCTGCCTTGGTCAGACCTCACTTAGAATACTGTGTCCAGTTCTGGGCACCACAATTCAAAAAGGATATTGACAAATTGGAGCATGTCCAGAGAAGGGCGACTAAAATGGTGAAAGGTCTGGAAAAGACGCCTTATGAGGAGAGACTTAGGGAGCTGGGTATGTTTAGCCTGGAAAAAAGACGGTTAAGAGGTGATATGATAGCCCTGTTTAAGTATTTGAGGGGATGTCACGCTGAGGATGGAGCAGGCTTGTTTTCTGCTGCTCCAGAGACTGGAACATGGAGCAATGGGTGCAAGCTCCAGGAACAGAGATTCCACCTCAACATGAGGAGGAACTTTTTGACAGTTAGAGCTGTTCAGCAGTGGAACACACTCCCTTGGAGTGTGGTGGGGTCTCCTTCCTTGGAGGTCTTTAAACAGAGGCTGGATTGCCATCTGTCGGGGATGCTTTGATCAAGATTTCCTGCGTGGCAGGGGGGTTGGACTGGATGGCCCTCGTGGTCTCTTCCAACTCTGCAATTCTATGATTCTATGAAAACAGAGTAGTTATTCAGACCTGTCAGAATCCTAGAATGGGAGGAAGTAAACTTTCTCCCATCTCTGTCAGGAAAACAAGATGCCCTCTCACAGCTTGGCAATATTGTCCTAAATGACTTCTATACCAAGTGTCATTGCCAAAATAATACAAGCCATTGAATTTGAAACCCACCAGTCTAAAACCATGCCATTGAGTGGGTGGGAGTCTGAATGCAGATTTAGGAGATTTTCAGACAGTGTTTAATAGTGCCTACCGCAGGATGAGGTCCTGGGAGAGAAACGGCACTCTTGCGCAGCAGGGGGTCATTTTCGGACGCTACCATCCCTCTTCCGGGATCCTTCATTGCATGTCCATGAAGCTTTGGAAGCAGCCGCGCCATATTTTAAGCACGGAAGTTGCCCGTGCTTAAAATATGGTGCGGCCGCTTCCAAAGCTTCACGGATGTGCAACGAAGGATCCCAGAAGAGGGACAGCGGCGTCCAAAAATGACCCCCTGCAGTGCAAGAGTGCTGTTCCTCTCCCAGGACCTCATCCCACGGTAGGCACTATTAAACGCTGTCTGAAAATCTCCTAAATCTCAGCTATCACCAGATGTATGAACCTAGCTAGCAGCATGGTCAAAAGATCCATATATTCCTGAGCGTAGCTTTTGTGGCATAGGTTCATCATCAGGGGGCTGTATGGGCTAAAAGAAATGTCATATGAACCTAAATTTCCTATGTCCTCTTTGAATTGTTGCCCCAAAGTGAAATGTGTAGAAACTCCAGTCATACAATATGACAGTAAGTTAGGATTCCTTTCTCTTCTTCCTCCCTATGTATAGAGTACACGTGGGGCATGTGTTTAGTGAGCAGCAAGGCAAATGCTGCCTTGAGTTCCTTGAAGAAATGATTTATAAGTAATATATAAAGGATTATTAAGAGGGAAACCAGAAATATATGCATGAAGCAGCACTTCATTTCTGGGCACAATTCAATGTGCTGGTCTTGACCTATAAACCCCTTAGGTCCAGATTATCTGAAAGATTGTATCTCCCTCTACGAACCTGCAAAGATTTTAAGATCTTCAAAGGGAGGCTTTCTTTTGTTCCGACCACCATCACAGGCTGGTGTGGTGAGGACACAAGAGAGAGCCTTCTCTGTGGCTACTTCCACCCTCTGAAACTCCCTCCTGGGGGAGGCTAGGCTACCCCACTCTGTTTTCATTTTGCTGGCAGCCAAAAATGGTCTTGTTTAAGCAGGCCTTTGATGTATAATTGTGCCTTTTATCGGGATGTATTTTTATGTTGTTTTTTTATTTTTATTTTTTTACATTGTATGTTTTTAATTGGTTTTAATTGTCATTTTGATTGTTCTGTGAGCCACCTTGGATCCCACTTTGGGAGAAAGGCAACATAGAAATATGCACATAGAAATTGCATAAATAAATAAATAAATAAATTCTACCCTGACAATGACCAAAATGTCAAGTCCAAAAAATTCACAAGGCTACTGTGTTTTTGTTTTTACCCTGTAGGGTTTTCCCCTTGTTTACTCAAAAGTAAACAGCCTCTGTAAGATTCAGCTGTTGATAGGCACAAATAGTAGGAATCTGTGACACCCAGACTGAATTACATCCTATTGTAACTGACAATACCTGGGTCATTTCAGTAGATTGCAACACTGTTTACAAAACACATATCTGAATCTTCCATCTAACTATCAAGGAAGAAAGTTCGTGTTTCCCGACATTTTCTCTTTTCTAAGCCTCTCTTTATTATTTCAGTGCTCCCACCTCAGGCCAAAATGCCAAATGGGTAATATAGCAAATGGTGTTGGCTGTGTCTACAAAGTGGCAGTAATGCAATGCAATTCTCTCCCACTTTACAATTCACAACTTGGAAGGAAAGAAATAGCAGGGAGTAAAATTGCAGCCTCACATACAGCCCAGCATGGATCTGAGAGTGATTCTGGCCTTAGGTCACACACAACTGACCTGATTGTAAGCAGCAATGTGGATTCCTCCAAAGGAGTTAACTGATGTAAATACATTATTAAGAACAGTTACAACAGTATTGAAATATTAAACCGTTTGCCTCTATCATGTCAACTAATTACCATTTTGGCTCTCCTGGGTTTGGTTGCATTTGATGATTGCTTACATTAAGTGCTCACACGGAAACTGATGTAAATGGTTAGATTATGCACATATGGTCTGATTCTTCCCTGACTCATATCTTCTATAGTCATTTGAATGTGGGCAAAGTGGTAGCAAAATGAGGCAACTATACATATTACAGGTCTATACATACAGACTAAAAATTAAGTCCCACTGAATTAAATGGAAATTAATCTTACAGAAGAAAGAACAATACTGTACTGTAACTCAAGCATTTGAAGCTAATTTGCACAAGAAAGCATGAACATGTTTTTTAAACAACAACCCTACATTGTCCTAAATCTTTAAAAAAAATAGATATCCTGAATACAAAATCACTTTTATGTATTATATATATTCCAGAACTGGCTGACAGAGATTGGCCCATCTGCAGAGATATCAGAATATCTGTGATTTCCCCAGTTTCTGCCACAAAAACTACAAATTTTCTTGTGTGTATGAGTGTCCCAGATGGGCAGCAGGTCTGAAAATATTATCATTTGATCCATGGGGGGGAACAGTGATTAAAGGCAGGAGATGATGCACAGCAGATCTGTATCATATTGCTCAGAGACATATTTTCCTATTTTAACTGCACTCAACTGATTTGACACACAAGTCAATCGGCAAAAGGCAACAAGACGTAGCAAATGAGGAAAAGGAAACCAATGACAGACAGATGGTCGTTGTACTTCAGATAGCTCTGAGAGATACTATGACAGTGTTTCAACATTATCCAAAGCTCCAGTGGGTCCTTCTATTCCTTATGTGAGCTTTCCCTACACTAGTGCCCTCCAGAAAGTGTGAAGTAAAATTCCTGTAATTTACAATCAGACTGGCCAGTGGGAATGCTGCTGGGAGATGGCTAGCACTATAGCACTCACACCACAAATACAAGACACAATAATGTATGGCCGGTGCTACTACTGTATTCTGTAAACACTTGCAATAATGTTGTTGTTGTTATTTGTCTTCAAGTTGTTTTTGACCTATGGTGACTCTAAGGTGAACTTATCATGGGGTTTTCTTGGCAAGATTTGTTCAAAGGAAGTTTGCCATTGCTCTCCCTTGAGGATGAGGCCAAAGGGCACCTACTAGATTTCTATGGCAAAAAAGGGATTTGAACCCTTGTTTCCTATAGTCTTGTGTGAGATTCTGACAGTGTGTGTATAATGTTTTTCCCTTAAAGAACAGCAGAATGCAGAAGGCTATTTTATCAGATAGCAATGACAGCCAGTACCACACTTCTCAAATAAAATTGCAAATGGAACTGCAAATAAAAAGCCTTGATTATGCCTTCCTACAAGTAGGACATTATAAAAATAGATAACTTTGGGTCATTTGGAAGTCGATCCAGACTTTATACAGTAGGACCCCCATATCTGCTGGAGATTAGTTCTGGGGGCGGGCATGGATACTGAAAACCGTGGATAATAGCAAACACCTTTGAAAAATAATGGGACTTCAGGTATACAATACCATAGAGTTGCCTTGGTGGGCCTAGAAAATGGCTAGAGAGGACACATTTTCTAGGAAGACTCTATGGTAGGTGTGCTGTTTTGTGTCCCATGGATAATTGAAACAGTGGATAATGAATCAGTGGATACAGGGGTCCTACTGTACATGAAAGGTTTGTGATGCCATTTCTGGGGCCTAAATTAAGTAATTCATTGTCCTTCCTATACTGGTAGAGTCAGAAGCCATCAGAACCCTTGGCAGATTATTCTGGCTCAATGTCCACATGCAGAGGGATACTGACTGCTCTGAATGCAGGCCTGCAACCAATCCTAGATAGAATTGCATTCCCCTTGAGGAACAAACTAGGTCATTCAGGAGTTCTGGGTCATCTTTAAGAACAACTACATATAAATTGTACTACAAATAGCTAGAACTGGAAATTACAAAAGTATATCCCCCTGTTGATCTCCAGACACAAATCATCCCCCAGGATAACCAGTGCCTAATCCAAGTCTTTCTCAGAAGTTACCAGTGAAAGCCAGATTGAAAAGCACTGAAGATAATAGCAGGCAAAAATGACCCCAGCCCAAAGGTAGTAATGCACACAGTTCAAAACAGTCTTTTATATCTTGAGACTACAAAGTATATATCCACTTTTGTGAGTATAATATTGGCAATGGCAGAAAAGAAGAAAATCTACAGAAATGATAGGTTCCATACACTCCTGCCTATCTTAGTGTAAGGCTGCTTTTCCCAGCAAGCATCTCCAAGAGTAATGCATCTTCAAAAGTATGGTAGGAAATCATTCAAACTATAGGCTTACTGGTTACTTTCCTGTTAAAAGCCATTTCACCCTTTCTGTCAAATAGAAATGCCTCAGGGCTATATTCCATGTCAATTATCAGCACATGAAGACAACATGCTGTGCTCAGAACATCCTCTCTCTTAACCTCCCACTATCATAATTGTCCTCTGTTTCTCTTCATTAGCTCCATTTGGCATCCCTCTCTGTAATCCATATATTGGCCTTTTCCTCTTGGACAATTCTTGTCTGCCTCTCTCAAGAAGGGTAAGACTTCTGGCTGACTTCTAGGGAGGGGAAAAAAACAGACATGACTGCGATACATAAACCACACATGCATCCATGCAACCATTTTGCCGTTTCTTGAAATTCTGCACAGTCTGCACACTGTAAATTATTGTTACAGAAATTTTATACAGTGGCTCATTTCATCTCCATTTTAATAGCTGAGGCTCAAGACTCAGTACAAAAACTCAGAGGATTCATCTTTCATTACATTTTCTATGAAAAGTGCTGTTTGATTGTCCTAAGTTTGTTCAAAGAGCTATGCAAAAAGGCAAACTGACACCTCTACAATCACCTCTGCTATGTGTGTGCTTGTTTGGCATTTACACATTGCCAAACAAGCACACACTCTTTCAGCCAGCCAGAGCCCCCAAGGAATGATCAATAGATAAAACCATTCAAAAGAGTACAGTGGGCCTTTGGTATCCTCTGAGGTTAGGATCCAGACCCCTGCCTCCTGGGAATACCAAAATCCATGGATGCACAAGTCCCATTATATACAACAATGTCTAAGTAAAATGGAGTCCCTTATATAAAATGGCAAAATCAAGGTTTGCTTTTCAGATTTCTTCTTTTTTTCCCGGGGGCGGGGGGGGGCGGGATATTTTCAAGCTTGGATGGATGAATCTGTGGATGCAGAATCCATGGATATGGAGTGTCACCTGTATTGGAGAGTGTACCAACCATTCCACAGAACCTTACTTTGCTCCTCTGCAATGCCAGGTCGGTTAAGAATAAAACTCATATTATTTACGATCTACTCTTGGATGAGGATGCCGACCTGGCTTGCTTCACAGAAACCTGGCTGGGAGAGGATAGCGCTGTCACATGGGCGCAGGCCCTCCCAGCCGGGTATTCTGTCAGTGAGCAGGTGAGGGGAAGTGGGCGGGGGGGGGGGCGGAGTGGCTCTGGTTTATAAGAACAATCTGACCTTGACCAGGATACCTGTCCGAAACACAGTCCACTTTGAGTGTATGTACCTTAGCCTAAGGACCAGGGATAGTTTGGGGATTCTGCTAGTATACCAACCACCCCGTTGTCTAGCAGACTCCCTAACTGAGCTGACACAGCTGGTCTCAGAGTTGCTGTTGGAGTCGCCCAGACTTTTAGTTCTGGGCAACTTTAACATTCCACTCGAGACCAGCTTCACAAATCTGACTGGTGCAGCTCGGGAGTTCATGGAAACCATGACAAACATGGGCCTATCCCAATTGGTCATTGGGCCCACACATTGTGCGGGTCATACTCTTGACGCGGTCATTAGTACGGAACAGGAATATCCGTGGGCGGCGGTTATTAAAACCGCCTCATTGTCATGGACGGATCATTTCCTAGTCAAGACTGAACTAAGAGTCTCTTCCCGCCCCACCGGGGGTGGTGGACCCATTAGAATGGTCCGCCCCCAAAGGCTAATGGAACCAATAGGATTACAGAAAGCCTTGGAGGGTTTAATGGTTGGTAACGCCGGTGACCCTGTTGAAGCTTTGGTTAATACCTGGAACACCGATCTTACCAAGGCTATTGACACGATCGCTCCCAAGCGTCCTTTCCAACCCGCCTCTAACCGTAAGCCATGGTATACTTCAGAGCTTAGGAAAATGAAGCGGGTTGGACAACGACTAGAGCGCAACTGGCGGAAAAAGTCGACTCTTATCCGACAGGACTCGACATAGGAATTTTCTTCGGTCCTATCGAGAGGCAATACGTGCAGCGCAGAGATCCTTCTCCTCTGCACGTATTGCGTCTGCAGAGTCCCGTCCAGCAGAGCTGTTTAGGGTGGTAAGGGATATGACGCAGGTTGTACCTGCACAGAACCCATTGCTTAACCCAACAACGGCCTGCTGTGATGCATTTAACAACTACTTTGCAGATAAAATCTCTTGGATAAGAGCCGACTTAGATGCCAGCATTTTGACAGAAACAATTGACGAGGTGTCCAGCAACTCCATTGATGTAAGTTTACTGAATCAATTTCAATCTGTGAGTACCGAGGACGTGGACAAGCTACTTGGTAGAGTGAGGAAGACGACCTGCCCTCTTGATCCTTGCCCTTCATGGCTGGCCATCCGGGGGGGGGACTGCCTTGATGGTGTTCCTTAAGGACATCATCAATGCATCCCTCAGGGAAGGGTGTGTTCCATCTTGTTTAAAGGAAGCGGTAGTTAGGACGCTCCTGAAAAAAACTTCCCTAGACCCCCTGGACATGAATAACTATAGGCCGGTTTCTATGTTACCATTCTTGAGCAAAGTGATTGAGAGGGCAGTTGCTCTTCAACTCCAAGTGGTCTTGGATGAAACTGATTATCTAGACCCATTTCAAACTGGCTTCAGGATGGGATTTGGAGTTGAGACTGCCATGGTTGCCTTGACCGAAGATCTGCATCTAAGCATCGACAGGGGTAATGTGTCCCTGTTGGTGCTTCTGGACCTCTCAGCGGCTTTCGATACGATAGATCATGGCATTCTCCTGGATCGCCTGAGAGGGTTAGGAATTGGAGGCACTGCACTCCAGTGGTTCCGGTCCTTCCTCTCGGGCAGGTCCCAGAGGGTACGGCTTGGGGACAGCTGCTCCAGCAGAAAGGAGCTTACTTGTGGTGTTCCACAGGGCGCCATCCTGTCCCCGATGCTGTTTAACATCTATATGAAGCCGCTGGGTGAGATTATTCGGGGTTATGGGGCTGGGTGTTATCAGTACGCTGATGACACCCAGATCTATTTCTCCTTGTCCCGATCATCGGCCTCGAATCCCAATGGCATCTCTCCTCTTAATGACTGTCTTAAAGCTGTAATGGGCTGGATGAGGAAAAACAGATTGAGATTAAATCCAGACAAAACGGAGGTGCTCAAGGTAGCGGCCCCGAAACCAGGAGTTGAGTTGCAACCTCCAGTCCTGGATGGGGTCACACTCCCTGTTAAGGACTGTGTTCGCAGTCTGGGGGTGCTCCTTGATTCATCGCTTCAGATGACGAGTCAAGTAAATGCGACGGTCAGGACCGCTTGTTATCAGCTTCGGCTGATACGCCAGCTGTGCCCTTTCCTGGAAGTAAGGGACCTTGAGACTGTGGTGCACGCGCTGGTAACCTCTCGTCTAGATTTCTGCAATGCACTCTACATGGGGCTACCCTCGTGCTTGGTCCGGAAACTTCAGTTGGTACAAAATATGGCAGCCAGAGTGGTCTCAGGAACATCTCAGAGAGATCATATAACTCCAATACTAAAATCTCTCCATTGGCTGCCTATCAGTTTCCGGGCCCAGTATAAGGTGTTGGTTATTACCTTTAAAGCCCTAAATGGCTTGGGTCCAACTTATCTCCGGAACCGCCTCCTCCCATACAATCCTCCCCGCATACTCCGGTCCTCTGGGAGGAATCTGCTTCAGCCACAAAAATCTAGGCTGTCTGCAACCTCCCAGAGGGCCTTTTCAGTAATCGCCCCCAAATTGTGGGATGGCCTGCCGAATGAGATCCGTCAGCTGACGAGCTTGAGTAGCTTTAAAAAAGCACTAAAGACGGATCTCTTTCGGCAGGCCTTTCCTAATTAGATCCCGGCCTCAGGAACTCAGTCTCCTGGCTTTTTAAAAATTATGTATATATTTGTTTTTAATGTGTTTTTTTAGCTAGAAGGTTTTAATCTTATTGTGTTTAATGTCTTTTTATGTGGGAGGGTGGGGGTGGGTGGTGTTTTTAGTCATTATTATAATGTTTTAATTGTTGGAAGCCGCCCCGATTGTTTTTAGCAGAGGGGCAGGGTATAAATAAATATTATTATTATTATTATTATTATATTAATTAAAAAACAAGCAAACCTAAAACACTCTTTCAAAATAATTAACCCTCCTCTCCAATGCTAAAACAGCCAGAGCAGTTTTGAGGAGCAAAGACAAAGTGAAACAACACCATTTTAGATGCCCACTGGTAGATGAGAAGAAATGGACCTAGACTAGCTTCCTTTAGCTAGGAATTACACAGACAGGGTGCTGCTACAGAGAAATCCCTGTCACACATACACACCAACCTAGCCTCAAAAGATGTTGGGACACACAACGGGGCCTCTGCTGAGGATCTTAGTTTTGAATTAGGCTATTCACCACCAAGAATGAACTCCTGAAGTGGAGTGGCTGATTTGAAATGAGTCTTGAAGACTAACAAACATAAAAAGGTAAGGAATACAGTGACCAGAACTATGAGAACAAAGTCACATCTGCTCCTACCATTCATAATTTTATGTACACCGATTAGTTTAATCCCTCCCCACTCCAACACTGGGCTTTTAAACACACTCTGGAGATTATCACACAAGGCTTCTACAGAGCAGCAATCACATTTTTGAAGCAAATGGAAATACATCCACTTTAATACTGGTATGGTGCTGCACATTCCTTCCGCACTGCCCTGCTTCCTCCCTATTATTGCCTATGTAGGGCATGCAGCTCAGTCTGGAGGGGGGAGACAGATTGAGCTAGTGGAAGAGGGAACGAAAAATCGGACCATCAAAGAGGGGAGCTGATTGGTCGGGTGGATGGGAGGGAGATCAGGCCAGCAGATCACAGCAAAATAACAACAACAACAACAATGGCATGACTCAATCTGCTTGAGAATACCATGGGGGATTGGGGTGGCCCCTCATGCCATATGACTGCTGTTTTTCTGAAGTGGAAGAGATTACCACACAAGGGGGACTACCGGGATAACAATGCTATTGGGAGTCATTGATGGGCTTTCACGTTCAATGACAAGATGTGCTTCGGAAACAATTGAAGCACACACCAGCAATGGGATGAAGATGATGTTGTGTGGTACATATTACCCAATAACACTAAATCTCGTTCTAGTCCCACAACAGAAGCCTTGTGTGATAATCTCCTCTGTTTAAAAGCATAATGCCAGGAACTAATTTTATGAATGGTAGGTACAAATGTGGTAATTGACAAAGAGTTGCTGTAATTCTTTTCAACATTTTACATGTCAGTATGCAAAGGGATCTTGTGGCACCTTTGAGACTAACTAAGAGAAAGAAATTGGTAGCATAAGCTTTCATAGATTTAAGTCTGCTTCATCAGCTGCATGGAGTGAAGCACCTAGGAACAGACCTTTATGAGCAAGCTTTATGAGCAGGCTGCAACAGTGTGTGCTATTCACATGGATAGTCTACTCATAAAGGTCTGTTCTTAGGCACTTCACTCCATACACCTGATGAAGTAGATGTAAGTTAACAAAAGCTTACACTCCCAACTTCTTTCTCTCAGTGTCAAAGGTGCTACAAGAACCCTTTGCATGCTGATTCAGACTAACATGGCTATGTCTTTGAATATTACATGTTGGTTCATGCTTGTTAATTTTCAAGGAGCCATTTTATATCTCTGGTTCATCAATTTTACCTTGTGAGTGCAATCCTGGTGCAAATAGCATTATCCATTTATTCTATGAGAAAGGCCTTAATTCTGCTCTAATTGTTCTTGATCTCTTGGCACAGTCTGACACCACTGATCATCACATTTTCCTGCAAATTCACTGCTCTTTAGAACTTAGGGACAGGCTGAGATCCAAAGACAGGCTGAGATCCAAAGAATGCCCCACTTGGAGAAGTTCCCTTTCAGACTACAGTACTTCCTTGACATCTTTAAACAGCAGCTCCTCCATCCCACATAACACTCCTCTTTTGAAACTGGGGTAGCTTTCAAAGGTTACTTGTGAGATGACACAGGAGTCATTTAAAGGAAAAAAAGAGAGTAGAATTGAACTGCACATGCTTAAGTCCTTGCAAATACCCCAAGTAGCCTGGGCATTCTATTATCAGCTGTCCATCTTCTTGCCTTGCACACTTTCTCTTGTTGGCTCTTCCTTCCCTCCACTTCCTTTGGATGGACCCCAAGACCCAGTTCTCACCTTTTTCTTTTCTCTTGGTATGCTGTCTCAGTAAGGCAACACATTCATTCCCACAGTTTCAGCTATCACTTACTCAGTGATTCTCCCTAGCCCTAATTTCACACAAACACCCCTCCACAAGGCTATCTTTTAAAAGGCAATATGTGTGCAACACCAGACACACTGCTCACACTTTAGGAATATTAAGAATAGTATTCTAACATAGAAGTCTGCATACGCAGAACCTCTTGGCTAAAAAAATGGTGTGAACACAAAAAGCTACTTCTCAGTATTAGAGCTGCAGTGGGTGCCAATCTCTCATCATTCATCTTAGCAATGTTCTTTCCCTCCAGATGCTATTATTCCTTTGCCTGTGACCCATCCACTTAATGAAGTGAAATTAATTTAAAGTAATAGGAATTTTTCAGAGCCACAATCTACATGAAAGCAGAAGGTTTAATATGGGAAGAACAAATGGCCTTTTCACGGGAGAGTGACTGCAAGCACTGTAAGGAAATTTGAAAGGACGCCATACCTTTAAAAGCAGAGAAAGTATTAGCAAAGATAATACACTGTAATAAATAAGACAAATCACCACATATATCATTGGAGCTGAAAGCAACGATGCAAATTTAGACTGACTTTTTGAGCCAGTCTAAATGCTAAGCAATTACATCCTGTTTCATTTGTATCTTTTCTTTCAAGCCCATTCACTCATTACTTTTTCTACTTACAGCATCCCATAGCATATACTTGGAAAAGTGACTTTTTGGACTGCAACTCCAGTATGCCCTGTCCAGTATAGCCAATGCCCATGCTAGCTAGGGGATTTGGGGAGTCATCATCCAAAAGGTAATTTCTCTGAGATTTGAATGTAAAACAGGCAATCATAAAAGATGGACAGTTTCTGTAATAGTATGAAAGAAAATTAGGGCTTAATAATTTTCAGATTCTTGATCTGAATGTTCTGGCAGCTACTGTCAAGTCCCACGAGCTTTCGCCAAATCCACTTACAAGTCAGACTAATATGAACAAGCAGTATGTTGTCTGTCACAATATTTCAACATTTTAACACCACACTCTTTTACATTCTCATGATTGTCATGTCAGATGATATTATGTGCTGACATTCCTTGTCACATAGCTGGAATTGATATTTACACCCAAATAGTGTGTTGCCTTTTTACTGCAGATATTGATTGTTATCCATCAACTTTCAGACACAAGAATCCCACCTACACCCTAGTTTATAATCAATGTGTCTAGTCTCTAGTTCATAGATTGCAATCCAGTAGTACTAATTCAGTGCCCGAATACTCACAACATATTAACAAAGCCATGGATTCCAATCAGCTAGTGCAGTGAACTCTGCTTGTGAAGGCAGCTCCTCCCACCACAATCCCTCATTACACTGCTGTTTCCTATACCACATTTCACACTCTTCCAAAAGGCCCTGAGCCTTCAGGAGTGGGTTTCTAAATGATACGTGGGTTCCAGCAAGGATGCCCTACATGACTAGAGGAGAGTTCCCCTTCCATATCTTTCCAACCAAGCAATTGTGTGAGGGATCACATATTAAACTATAAACTAGTATTTCAGGAGGGGTGGGGGTGGGAGAAGAACATTCTCTTAAAATTAAATGTTCTATAAAAGGAGAAGGTTGTTTGCTTTTTAGGAACCTCAGGCAAGTAGACAATATTTGGAGCTGTGGAATTGGGAGATATAATGTGGTTTATTCTGTGGGTATATATAAGCTTTCACTTTTGGGGTGGGTGTGGTGGGGGTGACAAGATTTTCTGTTCTTGCCTCACCTGCCACAGTCAGGTCAGTCTTTGGATCACCGCCCAGCATCTGGGTCTTTCTTTGAACTCTGTTCAGGGTAACCTGGTGAGTATTACAATTTGGTCAAAAGTGCAAGGTTTCAGGGACCTTTCTTAAAATTCCAACTTTACAGAAATTCTTCCCCTAGGGACTCTGATGGTTATGTGCCCATTTTGCCTGAGATTCTTTTAAGTGCAAAGCAGCAATGGCTTATCTGTAAATCATCTTTTGAAAAACTATTGTTTCATGCTGCAGCCTTAACTTCTTTGGAACTTTTAGACCTTCTGAACTCATAACCAGGTCTCAATTTGACTCTCTGGACAATGCCTTAGCTATTATTATTATTATTATTATTATTATTATTATTATTATTATTTGATAACAGTGACACTCAGTGCTTCAGAAGCCTCCAAAACTGATCAAAAGTGCAAAAAGATATTCCATTCCATTGTCTCCTGCTCAGACCAAGGGCTTATCTACATGGGCAATTTACCCCATCTTGCCCCTGTCTCAGAGCTCTGCAGTCCTGATGATGCAGGGTTTTTCCCCATTCTGCCCCTGTCCTGTCCTCATGACCTCTGGGGCAAAGACAGGGCTAAGACAGGGGCAAGATGGGGGTAAGGCCTGTTACAGCATTTTAAAATAATACCTGCTTTAATACATTCCTGCCAGCAAAAAACAGACCACATGACCACAGAAGCCAGTTCCAGCATGCCAACATGTCACTGCAGCTGCTGGTCTGCCATCACTTTTCTGCAGCAGGAAGGAGTCCAGTGGCATGCGACCAAGGCTGGTCACATGCAGAGGGCCTTGGCTACATCTTGTGGGACAGTTTCCTAGATGCCAGGAGAGTGAGGGAGACTGCAGGGACAGCAGCTGCAGTAACAGACTAGTATGTCCATCTGGACTTCCTCCCATTTCGTTGAGGTAATGGGGGAGAGATGGGCCTGATTTGCAGGCAGGATACACCAGCAGGGAGCCTGCATATCCTGGCCTGTGTAGATAAGCCCTAAGAATGTTTGTCCAATTGCTGCCCTTAAGGCTTTTATTACCATTTATGGTTCTGCTCAAGGGTTTTCATTCTCTCGTATTGATGGACTCCATTTGACTAAATATTAGTTCTGGTCAGTTAACATGTTAGCTTAACAAGCTTTGGGTTTCAGGGCACTTCCTTTCTGTTTCCATTCTTTTTGTATTGGGCTAGTCAGTACTGCTTCTGCCTTTAGTTTCACTGACCTATCTATTCAGTCAGTTGGGCTTTAGTGCTCTTCTGCTTTCCCTCAATCTGCCAGCCCCATTGTATCAGTTGCTGCTACCATCATCTTCCCTGCTCTCCCAGCAACAAGGAAGCCAGCTGCAACATGTGACCAAGGCCCCGTGCATGTTACCAGCCTTGGTTGCATGCTGTGGGTTTCCTTCCTGCCTTCTGGGCAAGCCAGGGAGACCACCAGTGGCAGTGAGGGCCGACCTGCCGGGATGGGCTCCTGCAGACATGTGGGGCCCAATCTTTTCCCTCCTGGTGGAAACAGAAAAACAGGCATTATTCTAAAATGTTGTATTGGGCCCTACCCATTCTTAGCCCCATCTGAATCCTGGGATGAGCTCTAAGATGGGGCAAGACAGGGTATATTGGTTGTGTTGACAAGCCTGGAGGTTGGAGAGAAGGCTGCCACTCACAGCTTTTATAATGTTCATGAAGGCTGCAGCTCCAAATGAAGAATGGGAGACAGTGAGAGAGAGAGGCAGAGAGTGGATGAGGGAAGTTACTCTGTGAACTGAATATTTCTTGGTGATGCTGATGCTCAAAGCTCATCTAAAGATACAAAGCTACCCTTCCTGTATATATATATATAAAAACTCTTCTGTTTTGGTACCTCTTGCCTGGAATGAATGTGTAGTTTGGGATCTCTACAGACAGGTCACGGTTACCAGCTACCCTTGAACTCACACAAACCTGCCCTACCTTCCAAACCAATAGTCTGGCGCTACCATAAGGCCTTGATTGGAATCTAAATAAGGATCTTGTAGTAAAAAGGTTAAGGTAGGGTGCAAGTAACCCAAGGAGAGGATCCTGAAGAACCAAACTGCAGACAGGCTTTTGTCACAGAGAAATATGAAGCAAATTTGCAAAGTCCAAAGACAATGTGGGAGTCCCTCATTGGGATAATACATTTTAAGTGAATGCATAGGAATTTTGATGTGGCTAACATTGGTTGGAGGACTGTCATTTCAGTGTGGGGGACTGTAACTGAATTTCCTTTAATGCAGAGATGGGCTACAGCAAATGGTATTGGGGGAAATTTGTCCCTGTATCATTCAATGGGCTGTGTCTCCCCTGAAATCAGATACCACATGTCCATATTAAAACCACTAATTACTTTCAATTTCAGTTTTCACCTGTTTTCAGCTTTGGGGAATGGGGCTTTTCAGAGTAGAACAAGGATGTTTCTTTGCTTTGTGCCATACCTGGAAGCCTCCACTTTGGAATTTGGAGAGCAATGGAGAGATATCGGACCCCAAAAATGAGGGTGCAGGGCTTTGGGATCTAATGGGAGTTAGGGCAAAAATGCACTGCATCATCCCTGTGCTATAGCAAAATTTCAAATTTGAAGACTCTTTCTTGGGAAAAGAAATTCAGTATCCAGAGCATTATGATAAATTGTATGACATTTCTGTTGGGAATTTTGCATCAGGAATCGCCACTATTCCATTGAATGGTTACTTTTGCTAAAGGAAATATATACTGAAGTTATGAAAAAAGTTATGTGAATTTGAATGACAGCTGCAAAACAGGCAACATGAATAAGAAATACTCAACAATAGATACTCATTTACATATTTTAATCTTACCTGTTCTCACCCTTTCTCCATAAGATGAACAGAATTGTTTACACATTTCCGCATAAAGAAATCTTTTTTAGAATACGGTCATACATGTCACATCTAAGGAGCCTCCAAAGAATCACCTTTTTCAAACAGATTTGTTGTTGCCTGAACATAAACTGCTACTCTTAATGCAGCTTGTAATAAACATCTGCCTTCCCTATTTTTTTCTCATTCACATGTTAGATTATCTATCCAAGCCATAATCAGCAAGCAAAACAATCAAAGTGCTTTGTGGGGGGAAAATGATTAGAAAATGTTTGGTTGAAAGTATGCTGAAATAAATTACTATCTTTGTTAGATGATCCTTCTGGTAACACTGAACAAGCATTGGCATATTTTAAACAATAGACCTTAGAAAACTGCACACAGCAGAAGAACAATTATGTACAAGTATAGCTTTGTTATAAACAAATGCTTATACTTTTATGTTAAAGAATTCAATACCTTAAGAAGAATGGACAGCAGAGAGGAGCTCAACATGTGACAGATCAGAGGAAGACAACTTGTGCCTCCCCCACATATTGCTGGGCTGCAACTCCAACCATTCCCCCACTGGCTATGTTGGGTGGAGCTGATGGGAGCTGAAATCTAACATCATCTCAAAAGCTACAAGTTACCAACCTATGCCTCAAACTGATGGAGCATACTGTTTTGTGGCTAGTGGTCCAGACTCTAGTGTCACTACCTGATACCTGCCTAATACCTTATAGTTCTGCAATTCTGCCAGGGCCTGAAAAAAATGCCTAGTCAGTAAAAAAAAGATCTTATAAGGATGTTCAAGAGGAACTGTCACTTGAAAGGACACATTAGTGGAGGGATGGACTGAGTGGGCAATGCTGGTTTTGAAAAATAGATTTCTTTGCACAGTAAATAGTATGGGGATAAGTTGCCAGCTTTTGAAAAGGTGAATTGCAGCTTTTGGAGACTTCCAGGAGATTCAGTTCACCAATTTGTTTGGGCAGAAACTGGTGATTTGGGAGGGATCAAGGTCCACTAAAAATGCCTTAGGGGCATATATGTCCCAGGGCTGCATCTTGCCCACCCCTCTGCTACTGAGTTAGAGCTTCTCTCTCTCTCTCTCTTTCTGTGTGTGTGTGCACGCCTTCAAGTCACCTGCCAAGTTATGGCTCATGACTTCATGAATTTCACAGGGTTTTCTTAAACAAGGAATACTCAGAGATAGTTTTGCCAGTTATTTCCTCTGAAATATAGCCTACAGCACCTGGTATTCATCAATGGTCTCCCATCCAAGTGCTAACCAGGTCTGATCCTGTTTAGCTTCCAAGATCAAATAGGATCTGGTGCCTTTAGGGTATTTAGGTCCAGATGAAAACTTTTATATGAAATGTAATTTGCTTTATAAACAAGAACACAGAAGAATGCATTCCAAGCCATGTCAACAGTGAAACTTAAAAGGATAATACAGATGGATTCCCATATCTGCGGAACCAATATACATGGTTTCAGTTATCCACAAGACACAGAAAGAGGAACACATACCATATAGTGTTCCTAGAAAATGCCTCTAGAGAAGTGTCCTCTCTAGAAATCTTCTAGGTCCTTCAATAATAATAATAATAATAATAATAATAATAATATACCCCACCCTCTGTTAAAACAATTGGGACAGCTTACAAAAATTAAAATACAATACACATAAAAATCCCAAAACACCACCCACCCCCACCCACCCCCATAAAAAGATATTAAACAAATATAAATTTAAAAAGCAACTAATCTAAAATCACATTTAAAAAACAATAAATACAATAAATAGCCAGCAGACTAAAAGAGGCCAGGAGCTCCTGAGACCGGGATCTAATTAGGAAAGGCCTGCCAAAAGAGATCTGTCTTTAGTGCTTTTAAAAAGCTACTCAGGCTTGTCATCTGACGGATCTCGTTCGGCAGGTCATTTCACAATTTGGGGGCGATTACCGAAAAGGCCCTCTGGGAGGTTGCAGACAGCCTAGATTTTTGTGGCTGAAGCAAATTCCTCACAGAGGACTGGAGTACGTGGAGAGGATTGTATGGGAGGAGGCGGTTCCGGAGAGAAGTTGGACCCAAGCCATTGAGGGCTTTAAAGGTAATAACCAACACCTTATACTGGGCCCAGAAACTGATAGGCAGCCAGTGGAGAGATTTTAATACTAGAGTTATATGGTCTCTCCGAGGTGTTCCCGAGACCACTCTGGCTGCCATGTTTTGTACCAACTGAAGTTTCCAGACCAAGCATGAGGGTAGCCCCATGTAGAGCGCATTGCAGAAATCTAGACAATAGGTTACCAGTGCATGCACCACAGTCTCAAGGTCCCTTACTTCCAGGAAAGGGCGCAGCTGGCGTATCAGCCGAAGCTGATAACGGGCGCTCCTGACTGTCTCATTCACCTGACTAGTCATCTGAAGCGATGAATCAAGGAGCACCCCCAGACCGCGAACACAGTCCTTAACGGAGAGCACGACCCTGTCCAGGACTGGAGGTTGCAACCCAACTCCTGGCTTTGGGACCGCTACCATGAGCACCTCCATTTTCTCTGGATTTAATCTCAATCTGTTTTTCCTCATCCAGCCCATTACTGCCTTAAGACAATCATTAAGAGGAGATTTGAGGCCGATGATCGGGACAAGGAGAAATAGATCTGGGTGTCATCCGCATACTGATAACACCGCATACTGATAGCCCCATAACTCCAAATAATCTCACCCAGCGGCTTCATATAGATGTTAAACAGCATCAGGGACAGGATGACGCCCTGCGGAATGCCACAAGTAAGCTCCTTTCTGCTGGAGCAGTTGTCCCTGAGCAACACCCTCTGGGACCTGCCCGAGAGGAAGGACCGGAACCACTGGAGCGCAGTGCCTCCGATTCCTAACCCTCTCAGGCGATCCAAGAGGATGCTATGATCTATCGTATCAAAAGCCGCTGAGATGTCAAAAAGCACCAACAGGGTCACACTACCCCTGTCGATGTTTAGACGCAGGTCGTCGGTCAAGGCAACCATGGCAATCTCAACTCCAAATCCTCTGCTAAAGCCAGTTTAAATGGGTCTAGATAATCGGTTTCATCCAAGACCACTTGGAGTTGAAGTGCAATTGCCCTCTCGATCACTTTGCTCAAGAATGGTAACATAGAAACCGGCCTATAGTTGTTCATGTCCAGGGGGTCAAGGGAAGATTTTTTCAGGAGTGGCCTAACAGCCGCTTCTTTTAAACAAGATAGAACACACCCTTCTCTGAGGGATTAATTGATGATGTCCTTAAGGTACACCATCAAGGCACCCCCGCCGGATGGCCAGCCATGAAGGGCAAGGATCGAGAGGGCAGGGCATCTTCCTCACCCTAACAAGTAGCTTGTCCACATCCTCGGTACTCACAGATTGAAATTGATTCAGTAAACTTACATCAACGGAGTTGCTGGACACCTCATCAATTGTTTCTGTCAAATTGCTGGCATCTAAGTTGGCTCTTATCCAAGAGATTTTATCTGCAAAGAAGTTGTTAAACGCATCACAGCAGGCCGTCATAGGGTTAAGCAATGGGTTCTGTGCAGGTATAACCTGCGTCATCTCCCTTACCACCCTAAACAGCTCTGCTGGACGGGACTCTGCAGACACAATACGTGCAGAGGAGAAGGATCTCTGCGCTGCACGTATTGTCTCTCAATAAGACCAAAGAAAGTTCCTATGACGAGTCCTGTCAGATAAGAGTCGAGTTTTCTGCCAGTTGCGCTCTAGTCGTTGTATAACTCACTTCATTTTCCTAAGCTCTGCTGTATATCATGGCTTATGGTGTGGAGGGGTTTGGAAAGGACGCTTGGGAGCGATCGTGTTGATAGCCTTGGTAAGGTCAGTGTTCCAGGTATTAACCAAAGCTTCAACAGGGTCACCGGCATTACCAACCATTAAACCCTCCAAGGCTTTCTGGAATCATATTGGTTCCATTCGCCTTCAGGGGCGGACCATTCTAATGGGTCCACCACCCCCGGTGGGGCGGGAAGAGACTCTTAGTTCAGTCTTGAACTGGAGTCCAATGCAACTCTATGGTATTTAAACCATAAGTCCCATTATTTTTATAGGGTTCGCTGTTATCTGTGGTTTTCAGTATCTGTGGACTTTTTCGGACGTCTCAAATGCAACGCAAGCAGCCTTGTCGCGTTGTGAGGCTGCTGCACTGCAGGGCGTCCCTTTCGGATGACGCTCTCCCCTGCCGGTACTGTTGCGGTACCGTGGGGACATTTGAGTGTTATATTTCGCCGGGTTTTAATCACGATCAACTTTCATGAGTAAAAATTAGTGAAATTTAACGCTCAAATGTCCCTGCGGTACCGCAACAGTGCCGGCAGAGGAGAGTGTCATCCGAAAGGGACGCCCTGCAGCGCAGCAGCCTCGCAACGCAACGAGGCTGCTTGCGTTGTATTTGAGACATCCGAAAAAAGTCCTGTGATAAGTCCAGGAACAAAACCTCAATGGATAAGGGAATCTAACTGTAGTATAATTTATTTGTGGAGGAGGTCTTGATCAATAATAAAAACAAAAAACAAATACAACAAAATAAATAGTATTTCCTTTTTTGGAGTACTTGTCTATCATTACAATCCAGCAATGCATAAATCTGATTCAAAAAGAAATCTGAACACAGTCAGCCAAACCCCATGGCTATCATGGTCCTCTAATTCCAGATGACTTTTAATGTGGTGGGGCACACACTGGATCATAAGTTCTTTCCAGAAAAGAAACTGGGTAGTAAAAGCAGATCTTGAATTGTTTCCCCACCCCCTTCTGTTGGGTTTTCAAGCTGTTTAACATTACTGTAGGATTTCTCACAGGAATGCAAAGAATATTTGTATTCTTGGCAAAAGAGGTTGTTTTAGTACTTTGCAACAGCCTACTGACCAGTCACCAGCCTCCATTAAAGTTCCCACCTATAGTGGTAAAAATTAGACCAGGAGCACACAATTTGTCAAAACAAAAACAAAACAAAATATCTCTGCTCCAAATAATATTTTTTCCCCTCAGAAAGCAACACACATGTACACGGCGGTTGGGGGGTTGGGAGAAAGTGCAAACACAGAAACACTGAAAGTTGGATGAAAAAGATGTAAACAAGCCATCAGATATGTGCATTTGGAAAAAAAATCCATGAAAATATTGTAATTCTGTCCAATTGCACAACTTACACAAATATACTCCTTGCAAATGGAAGAATTCTTGCTCAAAAAGGCAGGAAAGATCTTTTCATCTTGCAGACAAGGAGGAAAAAATGCTTTCTTTCATTCTTATATGTGAGAATGAAACAAGTGAGGATGAGGGATGCAATTATTTGGTAAATTCATCCTCAAAGGAAGAAATGAGTAATTTTACCATTTTTTCAGAAATATTTTCTGCACAAAAAAATGTTATTTCCCACACAGAAAATGCTGTTTTCTGTGCCAAAAAATGTGCAAATTTTGCACAGAATAAGTCCCAAACTATGAAGATTCCTATAAATTGAAGATTCTTCTTTTCAAGATTTCCAAACACCTAAGAAATATGTTTTTGACCATTTTAAATAAAACTTTGGAATATTCTTTCTATCCCTAGTGAGGAACTCTATCTTTAGCTTTCTTAGAAGCTTATCTGGGTCTCATAAAGATATCAGTACTAGAGAAACAAGCATGTCTAGAAGACAATTGATCCATTGTTCCTACCCTCTGATATGTGCAGCTACATGTAAACACTTCCTAGCTTTTAGGGCATGTTCTCTTTAATATGTAGGGCAGTGAGCCTTCCTATTTAAATGCCCCATGCACCACTGAATAGACCCCATAATCTTCTGTGGTGTGCAAATTTCCATCCAATAAGAAGGAAGGAAGGAAGTTCCTCAATTGACCATCTGCAGATCTGGAAAGTCAATATAAGCAAAGCTATTCAAATGCTTTCCCATTAGTATTTGCAGCATAGCCTTAAAGCACAAAAATGTGCTGCAATAGTGAATGTTTCAAAAACCTCAATACTCTGTTCCAGAAAAGTATAAATTGACCCAAGTGCTTCATATATTTTGATACACTGCAGCCTGAAGTGATCTGGTGGAATACAGACAAGCCTAGCAGCCTAACACAGCACCCAGAACCATAGAAAAATAAATAAATAATTGTGATCTAAGAATATTGGAAGTCATTTGTTTCTTCTGCCTTCACCCCCCAGAGGACACTCCAGTGTCTTACTGCAAACGAAAACATTAGTTTTATGGTGGTTTTAAACAACCTTACATAGTAATGCAGCCTTGGAAAAGAGTTAGCAAAACCAAATAAATGCTATTATGTACCTCTGATTTTTTTTTTTTTTAGCAATTTCAGATAACTGTTCTAGTTGTTTTGAAGTCTAGTCTTTACAGAGTGCTCTAAAAATTTCGGCCATCCAGGGCATGAGGACTGGTAGGAGGACTGGCATCCCTGTGATAAGTTTCTCACCTCCTGGCCCCACCATTTAGTGGAATTCACTAGAGAAATCAGGGCCATCAAGTAATGATCTTCTCTGCTCTTCCTAAAAATGAAGAAGGAAGGAGGGGGGAGAGAAAAAGAAATGTGGCAGCACCTTTAAGACGAACTGTTTTATTTTTATTTTCACAGAAACCCACTTTTTGGACACAGCTGTTATTAACTGCCATTGAGACTTCAAAATCACCCCATCCTCAACAGCCCTGCTCCACAAGAGGCTTTCTTATTTGAATCTATCACTCCGTGTTCCTCTTTTCCTATTGCCTTCTATCTTACCAAGCTTTATTGTCTTTTCTAAGGACTCATGTCTTCTCATGATACAGCACTCTTGTTGTTGTTGTTGTGTGCCTTCAAGTCATTTCTCACTTATGGTGACCCTAAGGCAAACCTATCATGGGGTTTTCTGAGGCTGAGAGAGTGTGACTTGCCCAATGTCACCCAATGGGTTTTCATGGCCAAGCTGGGATATGATACAGTACAGAGTGATAAATGCTCAGGTGTAAAGTATATTTACACAGTTGTGGGAGTGGGATGAAATGTAATATGATCCAGAAAGATGCAAATTATGACCCTCCCCCTAAATTTTCAAAGGACTATATAAAGTGATACATTACATTTCTTGTGGAATGTGACATTTCTTTTTTTCCTTCCCCCTCCCCCTTCCTTTCTCCTTTTTATGCTGCAAGAGACTAACACAGCTACTTCTTTGAAATCTAATCTTCCTAGTGAATGTCATTGATCTGGATCTCAGGAAGGGATACTCATCCTTGTGTGAAGCCCCATATTCCTTGTGACATGTGCAACATTTAGACTATGGAGATTTTCACACGCCGAAAATATTGCCTCCAGAAACCGGGACAGAAATATTTCTGTCCCGGAAGCAGCGCCGCGGTTCGCACGCTCACCTCCCTCTTCTGTTTTTCCGTCGTCCTCGCTTTGGGTTTTTTCCTCTCTCTTCCGGAATATTTTATTAACGGCAAACTCCCGTTAGTAAAATATTCCAGAAGAGGGAGGGAAAAACCCAAAGCGAGGACGACGGAAAAACGGAAGAGGGAGGTGAGCATGCGAACCGCGGCGCTGCTTCCGGGACAGAAATATTTCTGTCCCGGTTTCTGGAGGCAATATTTTCGGCGTGTGAAAATCTCCTATCTCTTATTCCCATGTTAAAACTGCCCATTATTTGCTCTGCTTCAGACTGATCGTAGGGGACTGCAAATTTGAAGTCTCTCCTGTCTGGGAATCCTGAACAAAGATAACTGGTATATAAGGAAGACAGTTAGGGTAGAAAACTTTCTCCTTCACATCTAGTTTTCCACATGAAAAAATAGAGTTCATTGTGAAGTCAAAGGCTTTCACGGCTGGTATCCATAGATTTTCCTTGTTTTTTTTCCGGGCTGTAAGGCCGTGTTCTGGAATAGTTTCTTTCTGACATTCGCCTGCATCTGTGGCTGGCATCTTCAGACAATGGTTGGGTAGGAGTGTATGTGGAGTTTATATGCTGTGAACCCCTCTTGGAGAGTATATGTATATTTGTGTAATTGAATGGTTAGTTTCTGGGTATAGAAATGCAAGGCTCATTAGTGTCTGTTTGGCTAATGGTTGGTTGATGGGCCATTATCTGCTGGGAATTCCCCTGTCCCTGGGTGGAATTCTTTTGTAAGTGTTGAGTTTTGATTCTATTGTATTTCAAAACTGGGAGCCATATTTTGAAATACTCCACACCACACCTATCCAACCATTATCTGAGGATGCCAGACACAGATGCAGGTGAAACGTCAGAAAGAAACTATTCCAGAACACGGCCTCACAGCCTGGAAAAAAACCAAGGAAAATCTATAGAGTTCATTGTGTAGCAATTCTGGACTGTAACATTTCAAACGACAAGTGGCTAAGACTGAATGTTCCAAGTAGTCCTCAACCATGAAGAAGCATGAATTGCCCTGTAGTGTTACAATTCCCTCTCTCAAACACACTTTTAAGTTCCTGCAAAAACAGTGTTTATATGCTTACAAAACACAACACTTACAAAAGAATTCCACCCAGGGACAGTGGGATTCCCAGCAGATAATGGCGCATCAACCAACCATTAGCCAACAGACACTAACGAGCCTTGCATTTCTATACCCAGAAACTAACCATTCAATTACATACATTTACATATCCTCCCCAACAGGGGTTCACAGTATATAAACTCCACACACACACCTACACAACCATTCTCTGAAGATGCCAGCCCAGATGCAGGTGAAACGTCAGAAAGAAACTATTCCAGAACACAGCCTCACAGCCTGGAAAAAAACCAAGGAAAATCTATAGTATTTTTACTCTTCTGATTTTGGGGATCAATTCTACCCCAGCTGGAATAACTGGAGCAACTGAAAAAAATCTATCTGCATAATGTTTGGGATGAGAACAAGCATGCCAAATGATGTTCAGAATAATTAGCACATCAAATGTAAAAATACAAAGCTGACACAGATTTCATATGAGAGTGGTGGGCATGATGGGAGGGGGTTCCTATTGCAACAGACTAACCATTGTTTTCTTGTATTAGCAGGATTCAGTACTATCCCACAGGTTCACAAACCCCCTTTAAAAATCTGACTTTTCAAACCATGTTTACTCCAGTTAGAACTTTCTGGTGAACAGCAAATCTATTATCATGGGGTGGGGGAAGCGTTCCATTTCTAAGGTTTCTCAGAGAAATCTAAGGGGAGTGGGAAATAGATATTTTTCTAACAGTTCTCCAAGAATGCTTGTAACACTGCCAAACTGGGTAACATCCTGCCCCCTTTCTCAGGCAAAATCCAACTTGCAAAAAGGGAAAACAGCAGGAAGGAAAGGTAGAATATTGGTTTAGGAGGCACAGGAAGCTATAATTTTCATACTTCCAGACCTGGTACAGACCTGATTTGATGCCTGGAGCTGCTTCTAATCAGCCAATCTCACCAAGAGCATGCCCCCCCCGACACACACACCTTCACAAGGGACACAGGAGAAGGCCTTCTCAGTTGTGGCACCCCACTTGTGGAATGTCTTTCTCTTGGAGGCCCAACTGACAAGGTTTCTTTTCGAGATCAGATCAAGATATGGATTTTTATTAAAATCTTCAGGGTTAACCTGATTTATTTTTAAGCATTAACATTTCAAACACTGTTAAAGCTGTTTTAACCTGTTGAGTTGTTTAATATCTGTTTGTTTTATTCAAATTATTCACTGATTTTTCATCTGGAATGGTTTAAATGGTTTAAATTGCTTTATCTGTTTGCTGCTCTGAGATCTCATAATACATCGGTGTGATGAAAATATCTGAGCAAATGAATAAATAAAAAAGAATGTATGCTTGCAAAAATAAGGGCTAGCAAAGCAGGGTGGCTGATGGCCAACTAATTAGGAGCTGGACCTGAATTCTGGTGCAGCTTTTGCTCATAATGAGTTTGGAGACAATAAATACTTCAAGGTAACCATTACAAGTCCCTTTCTCCCCACCCAAACTTCAGATTCATTCTTATACATATTTACTCAGATGTTAGTCTCACTATGCTGGGTGGGATTTATTCCCAAGGAAAGTGTGTATAGGATTGCAGCTTGAGAGAAAACATTTTTTTATGTAGTGTCTATGAATGATAAATATCCTGATACCCATGAATACAATCCAGGAGAGCAGAAAATAATAGAGTGCTAGAAAACACAAGCTGACAGCATTGTAGGAAATAATTATACTTAAGCCAAATGTGATGCATCTCTCAGCTGTTCATTCCCATTTGCTGTAGTTTATCTTGCACATTGGAATCTGCTACCTAATTGTATGAAAGAACTCTGCCAATGCCTCTGTTATTATTCAGGTCAGGTGGAGGCAATGATGAGTCCTTTGTCTGTATCCTGGACTTGATGGCTGAAGTACATAAATAGGGGACAACTCTCCCAGAGTCTTTATTCCTGTACTCAGTGGGTAGGAGGGGGATGGAGAGCCTTTCGCCTATGTCTTAGAGTGGATAGCTGAGGGGAATAAAACAGGGGCTTTGCCCAAATGGTATCTGTTCATGCCAAGTAAAGGAAGATGGAGAGCCTTTTGCCATGCAGCTCAGTTCATGCAATCCAAGCCGCAGGCTGGAACCAATACTATTGCTCCTTCAGCCCATGCTCCATTCAAAATATGGCCACAGGGGGGAGAAATATGGTCTGCAGGGGACAGAAATTACTAACATTTAAAGTGTACAAATAACATGGTTGCATCAAACACCCCAGAGTCTGATCATTAGGCTTCTGTCCCTCCTGGCTTCTTAAATCAAATAGTGTTTCATGTCCCAGTGTTACAAGAGTGATGACTAAAAATTGAGCATGTACATTCTTAAAAATCCATGCAATTGTTAACAAACTTTGCTGAAATTGAATGGGAGAGCGGGTTGAATAAAACTGCTTATTTGGAGAAATGATTATGATTATAGCAGATTGAACTCTTACACCCTTACCCTCTGTTCTATTCTGGCTCCCGCTGATGCTGCATGTTATTTCAGCTGTGAGTTCTGCATTGTTTTCTTTGAAATTAGTTGGTTACTTCAATTAGTAAGTGGTCGCAAACAGCCACACCAAGCGTTAGAGCCTTGGCACGAAATGCAAGTGCACACATATGTAGGCACACAATTATCAGAAAGGCCTTCTGGAGTTTGATTCAAAGTACACCTATCTTCTGCCAGCCCATCAATTTATTTCTTTACTGTATTTGCCCCCCAATGAATGCACTGAAGTACATTCACCTCATGTTAAAGAATCCCTACTGATTTATGTGGCAAATTATGTCCTGGCAAATGAAAGGCAAAGGATTTTAAATGTGTATTTATCTTGTGTTTCCAAGTCACCTGAGAAGGGAAAGCCAAACAACCCACTTCTCTGTGTGGAATGCAAGTTGCTCCATCTAGTACCCACAGTGTGCTTCAGAGTATTTCTACAGTATACAGTTATACCTAGGTGCCAGTTTATAGAATCTTAGGAGTTGCAAGTCCTCTCTAGATGAGCTTTGGGGGCGGGATACAAACACATCTGAAACAGCAGGTATTTGCAACTATGCAACCTGTCTTCATGGTGAAAAGAGCCCCCCTAAACTCCTCATGACCCCCTAACCAAGAGGGTGGCCATGAGTGATTTAGATCTGCCACTGCAAATTTCTTTTTTTTTAAAAAAAAGTTCCCCATGGGTTCCCCATGCACAAAAGTGATAGTTAATATTTATTTTAAAAAAGAAAAAAAGAGTATAAGATCTCAGGCTGCATTTACACGGGTAAATATTCCCCTAAATATACCACAAAGATTTCTTCTTGTTCCCACGGATCTCACCACAGTATCACCTCATTCAGAAGAGGGGAAGGAAAAAAACTCAAATATAGCGTGACAAGGGATGTCGCTGCTTTTGCCGACTTATTTAGAAAGTAGCGCGACTTAGCACATTATTGATTGTGTAAACAACCATTTCGCTAAGGGCTGTGTGAATTACCAGCAATCTTCCCGATACATTTGCAGCAGAGCTGCACTGTGATTGGTTGTTATGATGAAGGGGGGGTTTGAAAGAGGTGGAGTGAGGGAGGGAGATGCAGTAACAATCAGATGTTAACCACACAATTGTTTTCCTTTTTTGGAAGAAGAAATAAAACCATGGTCTCTGCTATTTTGCCAGCCTGTTAAAAGAAAAGCTGGAGGAGGAGGAGGAGGAGGAGGAGGAGAGGAGAATTCCAATCACCCTTTCAGTCACGGAGATTTTTCCCCCCATCAAGCCCCTCCTCCTCAGCTGTGTGCATCTTTGCTGTCTGTGCTTGGGAGATAGACAGAGGGAGGGGGCAGGGAGGGAGATCAGGAGGGAAAGAAAGAGAGAGAGAGAGAGTTTTCTCTGTTCATTCCCCCTGCTATTTTGCAAGCCTGTTAGAAGAAAAACCAGAGGCGGAGGAGAGGAGAATTCCAATCACCCTTTCAGTCACGGAGCTAGTCCCCCCCGGCAAGCCCCTCCTCCTCAGCTATGTGCCTCTTTGCTGTCTGTGCTTGGGAGGCCATGCCTCCGCACCTTTGCCATCTAAACCAGAAAGTGAAATAGTAAACAAAGCAACTGAATCCCCCATAAATCATCTAAACTGACCGGCACTGGTGCAAAAAAGCACTAGAGAGCAATTTGCTGCAATCAAATCTGCCGTGTAACTGAAACCCCAGTGTTATTGACTTACTGGACACTTGCTTAGTCAAAAATCCAACATGGTGGCCGTAGGTGCTTTCCCGGTTTGCTAGCCCAACACCCATGCTCTTCCAGCAATCAGATTATGTTGCCTATTTGTATCTGTGCAAATGTGAATGTTCAAATTATTGCACATTTGCATGTCATACAGAGCTTTTTTAAAAAATCCAGATGACGCCCTTGATGCAATGCACACAGAGTTCGCAGTGGATTTGGCTGCCCCCCTTCCAAATGACATGTATTTATGTGCATGTCCATTTGAACGGATTACCATATGTTCACATCCCGTTTGTATTATTTTGACCATATAGACAAGACCACAGTTTATTGAGGTACTTAGACTTCTCTGCTAGTGAGTCCTAGTCCACATACCTATATAACAGTAGATGATTCCAAGTCACTCAGCAAATTACAAATCCCAGGATTCCATAGGATAGAGACATGGACAGTGGCAGTACTAGGGGGGTGCGGAGAGGCCTAACCATGCTAGGTGGCACCGTCAGAAGGAGGGGTGTCACTGACCTTAGTAACGCCACAGGACATGGCAACTAATGTGGTGTCACATTGCTATAACTCTGTAGTGTCAATAAATATTAACACTCTTCAGCAACCAGTAGAGTAGCTGTGTTAGAGCCAAACGGCATGTAAAGTGGCAGATCTGTAACTGGATATCTTGATTTTAGAAACCACAGATATTCAGAAATGATGGAGAAAGTGTTTGGACTGAGACAGTGGCATTTGAGAAGGGGTTTAAGTCTAATTGATGATATTTTTGTGATCAAAATCCAATCTGTCCCCATAGTGGCTATTAGTCCACCTTGGGTTTCCTGCCTTTTATCCTCATCAGGGCAAATAGAAGCTTTCTTTATATCTGGGGAAACAGCAGAAAGGCACATTAATGTTATTCTCCTAGTTTTGTTCCTCTGATTCAGGAGAGGGGGGAAAAAACAAACCCAAACATACCCGAGACAGAATGGTGGGAAAACCACTAATAAAATGGTATGGTAGCATGCATATCATGGTGGAAAAATATTTGAGTTAAGCAAATACAGACAAAAAGAGTGGGGGTAGTCATTAACTTGCAAGGCACATTAGGCTGTCAGAAATTAATTGATCTAAGGTCACTCAGTGAGATTTATGGCTGAGCAGAGATTTGAAGTGGCCATCCTGATTACTAAGTCTAATACAGTTCAACCCCCGTATTTGCAGGGGATACATTCCAAGACACCCTGTGGATACCTGAAGCCATGGATAACCGGAAACCCTATTATTTTCAATGAGACAAATGCCATAAGTTGCCCTTAGATTTGCATTGGAGGACCTAGAAATACCTAGAGAGAACATATTTTTCAGACATGAATAAATGAAACTGTGACTATCGAATCTATGGATATGGGGGTTGATATGTACTTACACCCACTCTGTCACAGGTGAAAGGAGGTCTACATGGTTCCTCAGGAATCTGAGTCATCTACCCTTCTACCTCTGCTCCCAAGCTTAGAAATCATATACTGTACATACTGGATGGCATTATGTTTGTGACTTACAATGGTGTAAGTCCAGCCTGGATCATTTTAAACTATAGTAGGACCCCTGCATCCATGAGGGATTGGTTCTGGGCCCCACCACAGATGGTGAAATTCATGGATAATAACAAACACTGCCGCCACTGTGCCAGAACCTTCCACCTGCCTGCCTGAACCCTCTGCCCACCCACCTGCTGTGCCACAACCCCCCCCCCCATGGAGAAGCCTCATCCCTCCATCCCCTGCCCTCCTGCCAGCTTCGCTGTGCTGGAATCCCCCCTGAGAGGTTGCCTCCTCCCTCCCTCCACTGTGCTGCAACCCCCCACAAGCTCACCTCCTCCCTCTTGCCCACCCACCCCACCATCACCATCTGCAGATAACTGAATCTGCAGATGGTGAATCAGCGCATGCAGGGGTGCTACTGTACATTTTTGGCTGCTACAGAGGTCAGAATTCTCACACAATGACCAAAACCCCCTCCCTGGGGGGGAAACTACTTTTAGCTTTAGGAGCCCCCTCTCCACAAGCATTTAGTGTCTGGTGGAGAGCAGGGGGCATCTGAGAAGCATTTGGCTGTGTCCTTATAGCCAGATGCAGAATAATAGCATGACCCACCAAGATTTCTGGGTAGTCCTCTGAGGAGATGCCGTTGTTCTGTGTCTGGATACAACCAGACATTTCACTGATGACCCCTGCTCTCCACCAGACACTAAATGCCAATGGAAGGGTTTCCTGCAGCTGAAATGTGGGTTTGGAGGGGTATGAAGGGGAGATGTAGTATAGTTCCACATGCAGAAGTTTTACAGTATGTCTTCCCAATGCAGGATCTCAGGTAACAATGTTACCTACAACACATTACTTTTTTGGCTAATGGTGTTACCATCTCAAAAAGTCATTTTTTTAAAAAAAGTACACACAACCTGGCAATAGTGTTAAATTTTAAGTGAAACAAAACCCTCCTTTTTGAGACAGTAATCTAGAATCATTTTTCTATTTAAAGACACTTTTTAACAAGTAACTGAAGATTAGCAAAATGTAACCAGCAATGTAAGAACTCTCTCTTCTAATAACAATAATGGCAGTGAGTAACAAGTAACAACTTACTTTAAAATCATAATGCTCCTAATTCTGTTCTATTCATTTTCCTAAAATGTTTCTGCACTTATTTTCAAAATGTCACTGAAAATACAATGAGAGGTAGGAAATTAACCAAACATTTGAAGACTGGACATTTTTTAACCACCTCTGTTATACTACCTTTTGGGGGAATAGTGTTGGCTATTCTCCTGATTAGGAACACCATTTTCTCTGAAAAAAAGGCCATACTGAAAGCAAATATTAATTTCTTATGTTCAAGCACTTAACTTTTTCTTCCTGTATCTTTACATCATATTCACAAAATTATAATGTGTATGCATTTGGAAGCTTTTTAGATTTAACTGGTTCTTCAGTTGGCTGAAGCAGTGAACTCTCATCTGAACAGCAAGGGAGCACTTTTTAAAAGTCATTGCTAATGATTCATAATATTAAATCCATCTAAAGTTGAGGGTATTTTCTGAGAGTGCAATTAGGTTTTTCATGCTTTCCATAGAATCCAATCTCCTCTAATACTACAATTCAATGGCTTCACCCAGCTTCTTATGTGTTTGGTTTTTTTCATGAAACAAACATTAGCACAAAACAGTATACTCAATTTTAACAGCATAGGATGCTGTGCTTCTTCCTGCTTCTCTCCATTCACTTTTATCCATACATCACTACAATTATTTTATGATGGAGTTTCTCTTACATGATTAGGAGTGCAAAAGCAAAAAAGGATTAAAAAAACAAAAACAAAACCCCAAATCTCAAATAACTTAGAGGAAATAACTCCTTGCATGCACATGCATGTAAAGAAATCCTGTAACTGTCATGGGCTCAAACCTGAGTTCCCTTCCCAGGAGCTCCAGGTTAACCTCCCTGTAGGGTTAGTAGAGTATCCTCACCCCAGGATGCTTCCTACGCCCCCCAAAACCATCCAATCTGCCACCACCCACTGGGTCAAACTGGGGGGGGGGCTTATTTCCCCCTTGGGACCCCCCCTTTTCTCATGCACAATGCAGTGGGAAGTTGTGCGTAGTCTATATTAATCAGTGGCACTCCTTGCCACTATAGAATCAACTAACTCCCTCCTCCTAACCCCAGAGGAGGCTCACAGTAGCATAGTCAAGAGTAAGGCATGTGGTAAGCATCAGTATAGGAAGATTAATAAGTTTACTTTATTCAAGAGAAGTAGTCATGCAATCTCACATGAGACAGGATTCTCCCCTACCTTAGGCAGGCAGGCTTAAAGTGATAGCAATACAGAGTATCAAGATCAAAGCATTACATTACTCAGGTTACATTCAGTTACTAATTTAGCTACATTCAACCAAAGTAAACAAATTAAAAAGAATTCCCTAACGCAACTAAACAGGCCCTAATCTCTAATAAATACTTGCAGTTTGTTGCCTTGAGATCTTATCCAGGCAGCTGGGAGCAAAAGCCAGAGATGGAATGGCTGTGCTCTACCAGCATAGCAGTCTTTGTTTTCGCACATTTTCCAGAATCTCTCTCTCCAAATCCCACTCATCTCACTCACACTGGTCTCAAACAAAAGCAATTAAATCATCTCCAAATTTCCCGGGCTTAAAGCTGTAATTGGTTAGTCCAGTCACATGGTGTTATGGTAATGATGTCATCTCATTAGCTCTGTGAAGGTGGTGCTTGAGCCCCTTCCCATTAACCCTTTTCTTACCTGATACTATGCTGGCAAGACAATTTGTTTACAGACAAAGGGAGTTATAGTTCTCTAGCAGAATTATGGGAGTTGCACCTTGTGGCAACATGATGGAACTCCATCATGACACACACACCCCCCCGCAAATCTCAGACAGTCTGGGATGCTGAAAGCAGGACCAAACAGTCTGGGATTTCAACCTGTGAGCTAGAGCAGAAAGAGTTAGAACATATGCAAACTCAAACAATACGTTGAAACAAACCATGGTCATAGAACAGCATGCAACACCAGTTTTCCTACCCTCCCACCAAGTCCCTGTGAGAGAGAGAATCTGCAACCGTGTTGGAGGTTCCGGACACATGTTGAATATCAAAGTCAAAGTCTTGAAGAGATAAGCCCCACTGGATTGACTTCTTGTTAGCCCTCTGGACATTGTGGAGCCATCAGAGATCAGCATGGTCATTGCACTGGAGTCTTGAAGCTGTTGAAAGACTGTCTTCAGGTGATGTAGGGGATCACCCCAGTCATCAGGGAAGATAACGATGTCATCTAGGGAGGCAATCGCAAAGGCCCCACCACCTCTCAGCAGAGGGATTACAAGTCCCTGGAACAATGTGGGTGCTTTGTGAAGGCCAAAAGGAAGAACACTGAATTCAAACAGGCCCACATGGGTTATGAATGCCGTGCTATGGCCAGGCGCTATGGCTAAGCCCCCTGCCAATAGCCTATGGTCCAAAGCAAGCAGAATAGACACAGGACAAGTCCCAAATTCTTGAAAGGGTCTCCTGCATGCGGCATTGGGCAGTGTTCAGGATCCACCTCCTCCTCCAAGGCCGTCGTCCCGGCATGTGACACATGTCTAGGCTGCCCTGAAGATGGCTTGCAGTTGTCAGCAGCCACCACATGCTGAGGATGAGCGGTGAGACCTGGAACAGGTGAGAACAATGACACAGACTTGGCTGCCAACTGAATGAACTGCTGCTGATGGTTCTGGTCGAGGTTGGAAGGGGGTGTAACATCCTCCAGGCCACCACCTTCCACACGAGTATCACAGGCACTATCCAGTCATTTCCCTTCATCCTCTTTTGGGATTGGCAGAGTCATAAGATGCTTGGGTCTCTTGTAGAATGTCTGCAGGGAGACCACATAGTTCATTGTCGACTTCCAGAAATTGGACAAGGCATTCCACAGTCCCAAGCTGCTCTAAGACTGTGGCCATACCTTCCCATGACATCTCCGTCTTGGTGGGCCAGATGAACTGGAGGACTAACACTGGACCTCTCAGCATGAAGGAACGTCCTCTTGCACCCTGTTTGTGCCAAGCAGTCTGTTGCTGTGGGGCCAGCTGGAGATTCTCATTTGCAGTCGCCCAAGTGGCCCTGGGTGTCTCCTGCAACTCAGAAAACAAATCTCCCTCCCACTGGCACTGTATCAGACTCAAGGGTCTGACTCTGAACTGGGCGTGGACCAACAGCTGTTCCAGTGGCTGCCGGCCTTCCTGTTAGCCATCTGGCCAAGTCTCTTTGGAAAGCGGGTCATCGGCAATCACAACTCTGGCCTGCAGGGGACCTGAAGGCCTCCGTTTGTCATCCTTTGCCTTCTGCCCTGCAGCTTGTTGAGTCTGATCATCTTGCTGCTCCTTCTGGAGTTGTTGGAACCCCACCGGACCGATATCTTCCATCGGGATCGCAGGCAGGCATGATTCAGACTGTTGACCTTCCAGACGATGAGTCATTGTTGACAGGGACAGGTTCTCCCTTGTCAACTCCTGTGGGTGTGTTGTTGACCACAGCATCCTGTAGGGCTACATCTTCCGCTATGGTGCCATCTGATGGGAAGTCCTTCTTGTCAGAATACACAGCTGTTGGATGTAGACCTCCACTGCGCATCTGCATTGGTTGCTGCTCTTGAGTCTCATGGAATTGTTCCACATGACAGGCCAAATCTTCACCCAATATAGCAGGGCAATTGAAGTCATTGTAGACTGCAAACGTCCATTGGCCCTTCCATCCTTTGTATTCCACTGGCACACGAGCCGTAGGAAGCTTGATGGATGGGCAGTCGAAAGGTCGTACAGAGACCAACGTGCTGTTCTTCAAGAACTTAGGATCAACATAGGTACGATGAATCGCAGAGAGTTGAGCCCCTGTGTCCCTATACGCCACTACTTCTTTCCCATCCACCATCAATGTATGGCGTTGACGAGGCAGAATAGTCGTAGGGTCAGGTGGCACCTCCTTCTCATCTGTCATAGGTGCGGATGTGGATGCCCTTATCATGTTAATTGCCTTGGGCTCCTGTTTACAGTTCGCTTTGATATGGCCAATTTCTCCACATGAAAAACATGTCAGGACAGTCTTCACCTTCCCCTGTCCTTGAGGAGGTTGTGCAGCCTCCTTGGGAGCAGGTTGGAATGGCTGTTGCTGCTGTTGTTTAGGCACACCTTGTGATCCTGTCTTCTGGAATTGCGGATTCCGGTGATCTTTGGTGGGGGATTGATTCCCCAACTTGTGGACAGATTGATTCCCTGGCTTTTGCTTGTGTGATTCCGCTTCCTGTGGCTGCAAGTTCTGGTTCCCTTGGGTTTCCATAAACCGTTGAGCCAGCGTAGTCATATCAAGCATAGTCTTAGGGTCTTTATCCAAAATATAATTGTGCATAGCTGGTGGTGTATGCCACAGAAACTGTTCCATGGCTATCGAAGAGAGAATGCTTTTGACGGTGTCAGCTTTGGCAGCTTTAGCCCAGAGTTCACACTTGCGAGTGATACAATGTCCCAGCTCACGACAATTGACTGTAGGCATCCACCTTGTAGCCCTCATCTGTTGTTGAGCTGCCTCTGCTGTTAAGCCCAGATGGCTCCTAGCCAGCTCCAAGAAAAGATCAAAATCATGCATCTCTTCTGGTGCCAAACCCGCCTCCACAAACCTGAGAATTGGTGGGAGCAAGGGGCGCAGCTCACGCATGTAGTGCTCCTTGCGTACCCCATAGTCAACACAGACTCTCTGAAAAGTCATGATGTATTCATCAAAATCCTGTCCCTCCTGAAATGTGGGGTAATGGCGGGTTGGAGCTGTTAACATGGCAGCTGGCTGTGGCACATTGGTTATTGGGTTTTGCGCCTGTTGCGCCATTTTCAATTGAAATTCCTGTTCTTCTAGTTTCAATTCCTGTTCTCTTTGCTTCAGTGCCATCTCCTGCATTTTCAATCGCAGCTGGCGTTCAGTGTCTTTTTCTTTCGCTTCTGCCTCCTGAAGTTGAAGTCTGAATTGAAGCTCCTTTTCTTTGTGCTGCATTTGCAATTCTTGCAATCTCAGCCACCGTTGTCTTTCTTCAAATTCCTGTGGAGTCATCTGGGTGACATCCAATAAATCATCAGGTATAGGAGAAGCAGCAGAGATACCAGCATCACTGGCTGTCACAGGGTCAGTCATATTTGCTTTAAATTTCTCAGATTTATGTGAAAAGCCAAAGTATGTACTTTCCTAAACTCCTATCATTGCAGAACCCGTCCACTATAAAAAAAATTTAAAAGCTTACTTTGGTTGAATGTGTAATAATTCCTTTTTGCCAGCAGAGGGCAGTGGTTCTGTGGGGGGGGAATTGGCTGCCCCCCCACCAGGTAGAAGCAACAGGAAAGAGCAGAACACAGGCCGAAAAGCAGATTAGAAAGACAGGCTAGAATCCTAATCAAAGTTCCCCTCCCTTTCTATTTAACAACAGGAGAAAGGGGGGGACTTTAAATGGCCCAAGCAGCACTTGGGAACACAGGGAAGGTCCCCCTGCCCAGGAATTCAGCTAGCTCTTTCTGTTCAAATGAAATAAATCTTAAGAAACTGCAGTTTCCAGCACAACAGTGGGTTAAAGCTGATTTTCCCACTATTGATTTCCCACTCGAAATCCAACTCACCTCCACAAGCCACTTTTGCTGCTGTGGGGTCCAGAGGCATGTTTATAAAGGTTGAGAAAAACAAATCTGTCATGACAAGGGCAAAAGCTACTCAGGAGGTAGACTTCAGAAGCTCCCAAATACAAAACTATTATGGATGAGTGTAATGTTTTCAGTATTTTATTCAGTTATCACACAGCCAAAAGGACCCCATGATTGCACAAAACATGGCAATCACTGAATTCTTCCAAATCACTTTCAACTTGGAACTCCCATAACTCAGAAATGACTCCTTGCAAGCTACACAAATCACTTGAATCCTATATCAAATTACTCAAAAGGGCATCATGGTTGTCTTTCTTCCATGTCTGAACCAATGATTGGTTGCTTTTATTTGCTTTACAACAGGCACAGTCCTGATCCTCAATTGAAACTTCATGTGAATAAGAATTTCTGGTCACATGAGTTCTCCTACATGTAGTTTTCCATCTTGTTATAAAATACTTGCCAAATTCTAATAATTAAATTCAACAGTATTCTGTTTGTGTCTTTGATAAAACTCCAGGCATATTGCTCGGGATAAGAAACCAATGAATTCACCTTGCAATTTTGTGCACTGTTTGAAATTCAATGGGATTCTGGCTTCAAACAGTGGGCAGATGGGGCTGGTGGAGGTCCAGGGGGTGTTAAATGGGGTGAGTACAGTCCTGAGACCCTCTGCAGTGGTCAATCATACAATAGGCCCAGAACAGGATAACTAAGTTTGGCTAGTTAAAAAGCAGAAAATCTTTTGAGATTTCATTCATGTCTTCTGGAGCACACAAATGACAGTTCTCTTTTTAAATGATCATTTTAATTGAATTTCCCACACAGCCTCATAATACATAACAGCAGGACAGATGATCAAACATGTTATTGAAAAATGTTGTGTTCACTCATAGCTTCTTCTTTTTCAACTGAAAACTCATGCAAACTCCAAGTTCTAATGTGCTAATTACGTGGGAGTGTGATCAAACAGCTCTCTAAAAGAAAGATTCAGTTTTACACCACAGCCAATGACAATAGTATCAGACTATTTTTTTCCCCCTAATCATTGGAGTCAGACATTATTACAGTTTTCAGTCATGGGGGGGGGGTTCAGAAAAGCTTCTTTTTGAAAATCTTTTTATTTTGGTCCTTTGCTTTGAAGAGCTTAGAATCAAATGATGGTTGGGAACAACAAACTCAAACCCAACAAGGAAAGCAAGAATAAAGAGCAGGGAAGTGGTGACAGAACCTCAAAATAATGCTAATTTGTGTTCTAACAGATCTGATTTTAAATAAATGAAAATGCATTCAAATAAATTTCTGTGGAAGCACAGTTGCCAGCAAGTGGAAGAGACCCTTTCAATTTAAATGTGGCAAAGACAGATGCAGAAAAATAAATTTAAAAGAATGTCTAGCATTCCAAGACCTCACAGTGACCATTTTCTAAAAACAAAACAATTTTTTTGTCGATTTACAAAATATGTGGCAGCTGAGAGGAAATAAATATAAGGGCCCCCTTCATACTACACAATTATAGTGCTATGATTCCACTTTAACTGCCATGGCTGGACTCTATGGAATTCTGGGGTCTACAGTTTGGGAAGGCCCTACTCTGACTGAGAAATCTACATACCTCATCCTAAACTGCAAATCCTTCTGTGCTGACTTCTGTAATACTGTACTCTTATTTTCATTTTGGTTCTTCTACTTGTTTATAGCTATGCTACTTCTGTATCTGAAAAAAGTGGCCTATAAATTTTAGTCTGAAAAGATGCAACATGGGGCTTGTCTACATGGGCAATTTACTACATCTTGCCCCATCTTAGAGCCCTTCATGCCCTAACCATGCAGGGCTTCTGCTCCATTCTGTCCCCGGGCAGTCCTTACCACCCAAATATGTGGTTCAGACAGGGCTAAGATGGGGTAGGGACCGATACAACATTTTAAAAATAATACCTGTTTTACTCCATTTCTGGTGGGAGTGTGTCCACAGGTGCTCATCCTGGCAGTCTGACTCTCGCTGCTGCTGCCAGTCTCCCTAGCTCTCCTGGAAGGCAGGAAGGAGTCTCGCAGCATGTGACCAAGGGTGGTCATATGCAGGGGGCCTTGGTCACATATTGCAGGCTGGCTTCCTGCCTTCCAGGAGAGCTAGGGAGATGGCAATGGCAGAGCCTGCAGTGATGGGCTGGCATGCCCGTCAAGACTTCCTCTCATTTGGAGGTGTAACAAGGGAACAACAGGCCTGATCTATGGCCACAATAAACCAGCGGGGAGCTGGCATACCCTGGCTCTTGTAGATGAGCCCTTCAACTGTAAACGGAGACTAGGATGGCTATGCCAGCATATTTCCTCATCATTTCAACTCAATGCCAGGAAAAGTTTCAGCTGTGGAATTTCTGCTTGTCAGATAGCTACTAAAGACGTGTGTGTGTGTGTGTGTGTGTGCGCGCGCGCGCCTTCAAGTCACCTGTCCATGTATGGTGACTCCATTAATTTAATAGGATTTTCTTAAGACAAGGAATACTCAGTGGTGGTTTGTCATTGCCATCCTCTGAAATATAGCCTGCAGCACCTGGTATTCCTAGGCAGTCCCCATCCAAGTACTAAACAGGTCTCATCATGCTTAGATACGAAGATACCATAGGCTGCTTAAGGCACTATACCAAAAGAGACAATGAAATGGGGAGGGGGAGGAAGGAAGTGAGGATAGTGGGGAACTCAGCTCAGTAAAAAGGACACACTATAATTTATATTACAGCTTTCAGAGTTTAATTCTGCAGGGTCAGTTGTAGTTCAAATTAGCTGTATTTTGATCTCCCATGAGAAACACTCATTGTCCATGAAACCAGTTAAGTTACGGCAACATCATAATTAGATCTGTGTAGTCATGAATCCACAGCCATTAGACCAGATCTAAGTGAAGTACTAAGCACTAGGAAGTAGGAGGGTTATGTTTTAGGTAAAATAATAGTAATAAATCCCAATTTGTGACATGGTTCAGTGGAACCACATGTTTCTTTCAAAGAGGAGGGTTCCAGGCTCATCAGTTGCTAAGATTGCCAGCAGGTAAAATGGACAAATTGTATCAAGAAATCAACTAAATAGAGCACTAAGCTCTTTCAAAACCCAGCTGGTGGCTGCTGCAGAAGAAAACTCTCAATTTCACTATCAGTGCCAAATGCACCGCCTTCCTTTCCTCCATAGAACTGTGTCTGCAAAGTAGCTCTTTGCAATCAGCCAAGTAAAATATTTCTTAAATAAGGCACTCTGCAATGGAAACTGGTGTGGTTTCAAGATTGAAATGTCACTCCAAGAAGAAGAAGAAGAAAAAGTTGTGGCTTGAAAAAGGTATTACTTTCCACTTTGCCCTGTGGAATGGCATTAGCAATGGTGATGGCCAAGAAAAGCACATTGGAAATTGGCAGTGATAAAATGTCAGACAAGTTGGTGTGAAGAAAATGCTCAGCGCACTGAGCTCAAGTCCAAATCAGCTTTTGTTGCCAAGATTCTCAATAATAGCATGTTCCTAGTGGAAGAAAACAACTCCAGGGAAATTTAGACCTTATACAGAAATAGTTTGATGGGAAGAGGTGATTTTTAAAGAGAAAACATTCTGCTGGCCTGCTCTGCTGTGCTTTTTGCCAGTTTGATTGAATCTTTAGCAATTATTATTTGCTAATCAAAAAAGGAGAAAATGAATGTGCAGCTTCAAAGAAATTTCTCAGCAAGAGTGAAAAGGAGAAAGTACTGCCACTAACCCTTAGTATTTATGATGTATGTTTGGAGTGCTCAAAGCACTCCATATCTTCTTATTTTTGTTGTTAACATTATTTATACCCCAACTTTCTCCAAATTTGACACTCAAGGAGGTTTACAAATTAAAATGAATACAATACAGTTAAAATATACAAAAAAGTTACCATTAAAATAGAATTAAACTATTAACAATATTAAAACACCTTAAAATACACACTTTAAAAGGGTACAAACAGTGAAAACAGTGCAATTTAAAACAATATTGAACCTGTTTAAAAATCCAATTGTTCCCTACCCTGACACCTCCTGCCCCATATCTGTAATAAATTGGTAATATTTAATAATTAGCTCAAATGTGACCTTCCACTTAGTGTGACCATTAAAAGCTGGAAAATTCCAACAAATTGCAAAGGCTAGTGTTCAGACTCAGTCAGGTATGCACTTAAGGAGGGGCTGCCCAAATTCCAAAGAAAAGTTAATTTGCAAGGCAATTGAAGGTCTGAACACTTGGCTAATCCTATCAGCTAGAGCTGGGAAACTCACACCTATAAATGATCCCCACATCTTCACCCTCTCCCAAATAAAGGAAGTTGCTTCCTCCAATTGAATTGCAAAGTATCCACACATTAAGATGCTATTAACATATCCAGAGTGTTTTTTTTTCTCTCCTTGAGCAACTCTGAGGAGCATTGTCTCCTACTATAGATTCCATTCCCTGGAGGCAGATGTTGACTATAAAAAACCCTTCTAAACAACACCAAATTGTCTTCAGCTCCTTCTCCTAAATGTCCATGCTGCCAGTTTGCTGACAGACCCTCAGAGCTCACTCTGAGATCCTGCTGCTGCAGGAACTTCTGCTCTACAGGACAGGTGCTGTATCTTCCACTATCCTTCTATCCCAATATTTCCTACTTTATTCACTAGCCTTGCATGAATGCTTGAAGCCTAAGTGTCTGTGTGCACATTGTTATTATTGTTTTTCTCAAAGATCAATTATTGTACTATCTAGCATAGCATCTCCTCCTTAGTACTGGTAAACATAGGACACAAGATTCTGCAATCTGTTGCCCCCTCTCACATAGCCAAGCTGAGTATATCTAATCCCCAAATTAATATCAGTATTTTGAGGGTCCTTAAGACTCCAAACTCCAAACATATAGGGTAACACCAAATTAGAAAAGAAGAGAAAATTACTGGATTAAAGATCAAAGGATATGAATACAAATTAAAGGCCTTCGCCGATGATTTACCAATTATACTGGAGGATCCAGTAAAAAAACATTTCAAATTTATGGGAAATACTTAAAAGATTTGGTGATTTATCTGGCTTCAAATTATATAGAGAAAAACTATAATAATGACCAAAAACTTATCAAAGGAAGAAGAAGAAAAACTCCAAGTGGAATTGGGATGCAAAATAGTAAAGAAAGTGAAATACTTGGGGATATGGCTAAGTAAAAGAAATATTGATCTTTTTGAGAATAATTACAAAAGACTATGGTTGGAAATTAAAAAAGATCTACAAAGATGGAATAAATTAGATCTCTCCTTCTTAGGAAAAATTAACACAATAAAAATGAATGTTTTACCTAGGAGCTTATTCCTGTTCCAAAACCTACCCATTTTACAAAACGACAAATTAATTCAACAATGGACATATGAACTGAACAAATTCATTTGGAGCGGGAGAAAGCCCAGGATTAAGTGGCAAACTTTAACAGCAAGCAAAAATTCTGGGGGAGCTTCATTACTGAACTTTAGCTTATATTACTTGGCTTGTGGAACAAATTGGCTGATGGACTGGATTAGATTGGGCAATGATAGACTTTTAACACTAGAAGTCTACGTTAACAGATATGGTTGGCATGCTTATATGGTATATGGAAAAGCACAAGTGAACAGAGAATTTGGAAATCACATAGTAAGAAAAGCACTATTGCTTTTAAATAAAGCAATAGACAAATTTTATACTAAGTTTACCTACTTGGATTTCTCCCCATGAAACCACAATAGGAAGATGGCAAACAACGAGAAAATGGTTAAGATGCAAAGATTTAATAGACCAACAAGTGTGGAGAGAAGGAACAGGCATAAACCTACGAACCCGGGAGGACATAGAATCATTGGGAGCATGAATGAATTGGTTCAAATTCTTACAAATTAAAAGAAAATTCCAAGAGGACAAAAATAAATTTGATTTTGAAATGATAGAAAATGACTTAAACAAAAGAATCTGGCAAAATGATGGCAGGAAAATAGCCCAAATGTACAACCTGCTCTTAAACAGAGAACTGGAAAAAGAAATAGTAACAGAAGCAATGGTTAAATGGGCAATTGACATAGGAGATTCGATACAGATGGAAGAGTGGGGAAAAGCCTGGGAAAACACAAATAAGTTTACGGAGTGCCTCCAGTTGAAGGAAAACCACTTAAAGATGGTAAATTGGTGGTATATGACACCCACAAGAATAAGTAAAATATACAAAACAAAAGAAAACCAGTGCTGGAAATGTGGCAAAGAAACAGGGTCACTCTTTCATATGTGGTGGACATGTCCAATTGTTAAAAAATTCTGGTCCAAAATTCACAAAAAATGCAAGAAATATATGATATTCAATATGAAATGAACCCTAAATTGTACCTGTTAAACATAACAACCCCAATTGAAAAAACAATCTTAAAGCAGTACTGGAGAACAATACTATACTTAACAACAACAGGAAGACTGATAATAGCTGCAAAGTGGAGAAGTAAAGAAATACTGCAGATTAAAGATTGGGTGCTTAAGATCAGAGAAATGCAGGAAAATGACAGCTTGACTTGTATCCTAAACAAAGCACAATGTATTAAGGTGAAGGAAGAATGGGCACCAATTCAAAACTTCTTGAAGAGAAGTTGGAATATAGAAGACTGAAAATAACAATATGGTGCCATTTAGATAAAGCCATTCTATACCGGGGAGAAGTAGGGGGAAAGGACTTAAGAAATGAGACAGATGATACTGAGAAATTGAAGCAAAATCATGAGTAAAATAATATAAATAACAACCAAAACAATATCAGTAGAGTATTTGTAAAGAACTATAGTAAATGGATGGATATGCATTAAATAAAATATATGTGTATGGATAAGTAAATATGCATATACTCAAAGGGAAAGGGAAAATAATAACAACAATAATAATAATAAGTAAACAAACAAAAATTGAAAATATTTCTAAGAATATATTTATATACTTATAGAAACTCATTTACAGTCATCCCTTCACATTCGCAGGGGTTAGGGGCAGACAACCCCTGCGAATGTGAAAAAAAAAACATGAATAAGAAATGAGCCTGCTGGCGAGCGGTTTTCCACCCCAAACCCTTCCCAAGGCAGTGAGGAGTTTCCTGAGAAGCCCCTGGCTGCCTTGGGAAAGGAGTGAGGTGTAGCGCGAGCGCGCCAGCTGGTGCCCACTCCCCCTTCCCAAGGCAGCGAGGAGCTTCCTGAGAAGCCCCTGGCTGCCTTGGGAAGGGAGTGGTGTGTAGCACGAGCGTGCCAGCTGGTGCCCACCCCCCCTTTCCAAGGCAGTGAGGAGCTTCCTAAGAAGCCCCTCGCTGCCTTGGGAAGGGAATGGGGTGTTGAGCAGGGGGGGCGCAGGCAGCTTTCCACTAATGATAAAAACCACGAATGTGAAAGTTGTGAATGTGGAGGGGCAACTGTATTCACAAAGTAACAGAGGTATGATGGAAAAATGAAAGATAGAAATTGATCGAAATCGAGATATCTACATAGGGAGTCACTTTTACAAACACTGAATGTGTAAGGAGTATAGAGAGAGATGTGTAGGTATGTATAATGATACTGTAAGAATTGAAGGTCGATGTATGTTGGAGAAGGTATGTGTAAGTAGAAGGAAAGAAGAGAAAAGAAGAAATGAAAGGAGAGTATAAAGAAGGAAGAAAAAGAAAGAGGGGGTAGGGTTGTAAGTAATAAGAAAGGAAGTGAATGAAAGGGGTAAATGAGAATGAGAGAAAGGAAGAGAAAAGATGGGAAGGGAAGAGAAAAAGAATATTAAATAATAATTATGAGAATTATGGAAATAAGAGCGTAAAATAACTTCTAGAGTCATTGAAACAGGTATGCATGTATGTATGCATATATAAATGTTTGCAATGGATATATGTTTGTATGTGGAGCTTAAATTGCTAAATAAAAATTAAAAAAAAACAAAGACCTGGATGTGAATCATTCACTAATCCACTCAACAACAGCAGAGTCCTTGATGCTTGTAAAATGGGTCGTTCCTTCCCTCATCCCTTCCAAGAAAAGACCTTGCCTCCTCCTATTCAGCTCTAAATACATTGACCATTAACAATTGTAAATTCTTTGAGTAGCACCCATTGTCTAGTCCTGGGAACCTCTGAGAAACATTGTATTTCACTCAACATCCTATCCCTTCAGGGGAATTATTCCATATAAATATCACCCTAAAACACCACCCAAGTGTGCACAGTTCCACTTCCTCACAACTTCACATCAGCCTGTGTAGCCATTCCATCTTCAGGACCCCCTTGCTGTCAGTGTACTTTGCAATCACAACACTGCAGGATTGGTACAGTATAACCCAGCATCCCCTTACTCTATTCCTCTATCCAAATACTTCCTACTATATTCGATAGCCTTGTGCGAGTATCTGAAGCATGAGTGTGTCCATTCAGTATAGGCTCACTGAGAGGTACCTGGCACTGCCTGGGGATGAACTAGACCCAGGAGTATCCAAACAGCAGATAAACTATGCAGCAGAATAGGGCTTGAAATAGGCTTCAGCTAGCTTGTTTATGTGAGTGCTGTTATTATTTTCCAATAAAGACCATTGAACTGTACCTTTTGGCTTAGAGTCCTCTTACTGGCATACGTAGGTTAAAAGATCTTGCCATTACCCAACCTCTCACTGCCATATATGAGCTAATTAATATTCCCCATAATATGTTTGAACACTAGTGGGATCCTTGTGGATCCCCACGCAATTTGGGTAACGAAATGGAGAAATACAGCACTCAGATACAGCCTAGATAAAAACTGTATAGAGCTTTATAGGTCATAATTAGCACTTGGAATTGTGCCTTTATAAGCATAACAATTAGGTCATCATTATTATGCCCATGTTGAGCTAGAGGGCTGAAGTACACTGACAGACAACTCTGCATGTGTTCTTCTGGAAAAGCACTAAGATCATAAGAATAACCCCACAGGAGTAGACCAAATGCTTTCTTCATCCTGCATTCTGCTCCTACAGTGGCCAACTAGATGCATATGGGAAGCCTACAGACAGGATATTAGTTCAAGAGCATCTTCCCACTTATGTTCCCTAACAAAAGGTACAGAGGCATTTTCCCTTGGATTCAGAATGCAAGGTACCATGATCCGTAGTTTTATCTTGTATAAAGCTTTATCTTTTATAAATGTGTCTAGTCTCCTTTTAAAAACCATCTACCTTGACTAATCACCACTTCCCATGGATGTAATGTCTATAGTTTCAGTATGTATGGTGTGAAAAACAGTTCTTTTGGGTTGACCATAATCTTATGTCATTCAGATTCATTAAGTTCTAGTATTGTTTATGAGGGAGGGAGGGTCTCCCTTCTCTACACAGGCATAATTTTACATACTTCTAATGTCCTCACTGTTAGTTGGTCTCCTCCAGTAAATAGTAGAGATTGAGAATTTACTTCTTTTTTTCCAAAAAAAGTAAAGTGTTACACCAATAGGGCTAAATCCAGTGTCCCCTGCTGGGACATCAGAATTGTCTTCCTTCCCCCTTCTCTCTACACTCTCCTGCATTGCTCAAAATCTATCTGTGTGGGAATGGGGTGGGAGTGGGTGTGATCCAGCTCTACAGAGCTTGTGTTTGAGGCACATTGGGGGTGGACTCAAGTAGAGTAGGGGATTCTGCTTTTCTGCCAACTGAGGTCCACCATTGTGCCCACTGTGCAAAAATATAGACAGTTACAGACATCTCCAGCTTATTTGACAGGTTAGGGACCAGGGAACTGTCCAAAAGTGGAACTGGTTGAAAAGCAGAACCTAGTCTTCTTTTAGCTTTCAAATGCAAGAATAAACACTAGATGGCACCAAGTTGACTGAGAGAGAGAGAGAGAAAGCATGCCAATTAGACTGAGAGAGGAAGAAAAAAAAACCCACCAGCATGCTGAATTGACTGAGAGAAAAGAGAAAGCAGTAGCAGTTGTCAAAAGAGCAGACCAGGGGTTGGAAGTGAACTACATGGCTATAATTTAGATCTGTCAAAACAGCAAAACATAGAAAAACAAGCTGTCGAAAAGAGGGGGAAAACCAAGGGATGCCTGTATGATTGTTGTATTTCTCAAAGTGACTAAAATAACTCCCTTACAAATGCCACAGGGTCTTTGCCTGAGATACAAAGCACACTGTTCCTTCTCTCCACCTCACTGTCACCACAACACTCAGGGGTGTTTTAGCAGCAAATTCCTGCACTGGCAGGTGTTGAAGTAGATGGCCCTGAGAGATTCCTTCCAGCTCTTTGATCTATGATTCTTTGATTCTGAATAAAGCACAAGGTACATCATAAACCATGTGATATTTCTCCTCCAGAATCTAGTGAGACAAAATCTCCACATCTATTGGAAGAAAAAAAACTTTAGATGTTGCAGTTGTGCCACAAAAGAAATGAAGTTATGTCCCTGCTTTGTAACAATGGCAAGGTAACTTTGACACACCTTTGTTACTGCAGAAAGAAGTTAATTACATGGAATAATTTATTTGTAACCACTAGCTTTCAATATGCCACAAACTGTGCAACCTTTCTTCATGGGGAGGTGCTCTGTTCTTTGGTAGTGTCAAGAATGAAATCAGATTACCCAGCTTGTGGGGGCAATTAGCTAACACACATTGGAAATTGCTTCATGCGATGTAGATGTGTAAAGAGCTATTGCTTAACAATTTGTAAGCTGCTCTGAGAGCCTTTGTGTCTGAAGAGCGGGGTATAAATACCTAAATAAATAAATAAATAAACAGATTCACATCTTCAAAAAGTAAGGAGGTTTGATTACCTGAAGTTCTACAAGTACTAATATGAGCAGGTAAAGTTTTAAATGCACGCTGTGAATAAATGCTTTCCATTATAAGAGATAATTACTTTCTGTATCTATCAGTTGTCAGAATGAAAAATCAAAGAACTGTTTCTCTGTTTTTTAAAAAGACTATTTCCACCAAGCCTTATCTAGCATGTTTGCATTTAAATTGGCTTAAAATATATTTCCTTAAGAAGGTAGATTATTGTAGTAATTAAAATTACATTTTGCTAGTGATATTGCTCGCTCATAATGAGGGCATAGAAACTTATTGATTGCTCCAGAAATGCTGGATGTCAAGGAACTCCCAGCAGAGGACCATGTAATATTTAACCTCTTCACATGCTCTTTAACGAAAAGGGTTTTGTCATTCTGTCATGTTTTCTAGAATTCTGTGAATCTTTATGTCTTCATTATAACATACTTGTTCCTTCCCCATAGCAGCTCCTGGCAGCATATATGAGCAGTTTTTTCTAACAGATTTAACAACTATCCTTTCATTATTTGAAAATTATCATGGTCAATAACATACATTACTGTGATTTCTGGAGATGAAACCCTGGTACAGAAGGGAACCATAGGATCAACTCCTGCCACCTGGCCTAGGTATGAAAGTTGGAAAATTGCCCTGTTTTGGTTTTGATTTGTCTGAATCATGTTAACATTTTCTTTGACTCCTTGTTTCAGATCAGGTTGGGAGACTTTGGTTTCTCCCTCCTACAGAAATCTGTGACATTTTAAAAATATGCTTTCTCTCATCTAGTCTTTTATGTAAACATTTTACTCAACAAACACATTCCTCCGATTGGTTCAAGTCTGTCTATATGTATTGTTTCAACTGTATACAACTTTACCCATTCTCACTGTATGAAGCGCATATTATTTTGTTCCCACTTTATCTGAAACACTTTGTAAGCCTCACAAATGTTTGAATTCTTGGAGTGAGGTGTGTTTCTTCCCATAATAAATCCTGGAGGTGTCAAAAGGCTACTTCCATTGAGACTCTCAAATCCAACAGAATTCATTTTCATCTCCATCTGGGAGTTATCATACAACCGTGTTGTCATAACAAATCACTGGCCTCAATATGAGCTTATAAAGTCCACTATGAATGTAGAACAAATTAAATCCTAGAGTAAATCAAGCCTGAACTCTCCCTAGAAACAAAAAGGACTAAATTAAGGCTACTATACTTTAGACACAACATGAGATTACATGAGTCACTGGACAAAGACAATAATGCTTAGCAAAGAAGAAGGCAGTAGAAAAATAGGAAGACCACATTACAGGTGCACTGATTTAATCAAGGAAGGCACAGTCCTGAGTGTTAAAGACCTGAGCAGGGTGGTTGATGACTGGGATCTTGGATGTCTTTCATTCATAGGGTCACCATAGATCAAAGTTTACTTGATGGCAAATAACAAGAAGGAATTTTAACTGAGTGAGGGTACTGGGCCATCAGACCTACTGGTGACAACTTCATCTGGAACCAAACTCCCAGTTTCTCAGTGGAGACATTTCTCAATGCTAGTCCAGATATGGGAGACCCTTTAAACTGGAGTCAGTAGACACTGAGAATACACCCTTCTGTATGCAAAATTTGTGCTCTGCAACTGAGCTATGATAACTGTCTTCAATTAAGCTTTGTTCATCTCTCTCTCTGTGGCTTTTCTTCACAAATGAAGATTCAGGAAAGACTCATCCCGCGCTTTCTGCAAGCGTGCCGATGACTACAAAGGCCAATCTGAGATAAAGAAATCCGGTTGCAGAAAGCACAGCAGAACGTCTCCTTGGGTGATGTTTCCAGGTTGTGATTCTTTCTGCATTGTTGTTTCTCTTCAAGACTTGTTCGGCATGAGTTCTCAAATAAGGCTGCAGCATTGTGGATAGTGCGTCTCCATGCCTTCCGATGTGAGGCCAGGACGGACCATTGTTGGTGATCCATTTGGCCGAGCCTGAGATGTTGTTTCAGGGAGTCCTTGTATCGCTTTTCTGGAGCGCCCCTCTTACGCTGACCCGTGGCGAGTTCACCGTAGAGTACTATTTTTGGGAGGCAATGGTCCTCCATCCTAGAAATGTGCCCTGCTCAGCACAGCTGTGTTCTCTATATCATGGCCTCAGTGCTGGTGATCCCTGCTTGCTCAAGGACAGCAACATTCGTCACATAGTCAGTCCAGTGTATATTTAGGATTGTGCATAGACAGCGCTGATGAAAGTGTTCGAGGAGTCGTAGGTGGTGGTGATAGGTGATCCATGTTTCAGATCCATAAAGGAGAATAGACAGTACAATGGCTGTATACACAATGATTTTTGTGCTTCACCTCAGGTGTTTATTACTCCAGACACTTTTGTGAAGTCTTCCAAATGCGCTATATGCCTTTGCTTATCTGTGATCGATCGCTTTGTCAATCTTGGCATCTGAGGAGACAATGCTTCCCAGGTAGGTGAACTGCTGCACGGACTTCAGCACAGATTTGCCTATGGCAATGTGGGGATGGTGGTGTTCATCCTGTGGTGCAGGCTGGTAAAGAACTTCTGTTTTCTTCAGGTTGACTTCCAGCCCAAACAGCTCCGCAGCTGTTGCGAAGCGGGATGTTAGGTGCTGCAGAGCTACCTCTGTGTGGGCAACAAGGGCAGCATCATCAGCGAAGAGCAGGTCATGGACTAGATAGTTTAGAGTCTTAGTGTGAGTCCTCAGATGGCTTAAGTTAAACAAGCTACCATCAGTACAGTAACGTATATAGATGCTGTCATCTTCTTCAAGCTCTGCCATAGCCCTCTGTAAGCTTTGTTCATATAGTGTGAGAACTGGGTCTAATTATTTCTCATGGATAAAGAATTTAATAGTTCAGAACCTTGCTCCCATGCATGGCTGTGCTGTATTAGCTCTGACATCATAAAATGTTCCTTGATTTTCTCCCATAAATAATTATTCTGACTATAACTTTTCTTTTAATTGCTAATATATCCCAGAATTCTGACACTAGTTTAAAAATAAACTTTTGGAAAATAATGAAAATGATGAACTAAACCACTAAGATACATTTAGCTTGACTGGTGCATTTTGTGGTAATTCAGCTCTGAAGTCTTAAAAGTCTATGGTGCAATGAACATGAGGAGAATGTACTTTTATACTGGAACATTAACAGTAACCAAGCTCTACAAATTATAATTTTTATAAGATACTTACAAGTTTTATGATGTTAGATCATGAAATTGTTAATCAGAAGCCATGCTCATTTTATATTTTCACTGGACAATTTGAATTGTATTAAAAATTGGGTTTTTTTGGGGGGGGTTGTACATTGATAGAAGTGAGGGATTTAAAACAAATGGAAACCTATGGTGAATGCTAATAATGATATTTTTGTTCCATATGGCAGAAGGTAGTCATAAATGTGCCAAATGGTATAGAAATAGAATAGAAATCTATGGTGTGATTTTCAAATATTGTTCCTTCCTCCATTAAGAAACCTCACATAAGCCACTCAAAAAAACTTTTTTATATATAATTTCTTTTTTTCAACACATAAACAACATTGACTACATAGAAAGAGGAAAAAGAGAGAAAAATAGAAAACAAAAATAAATAAATAAAAGAATACAAAAATTATGTGAAACTACGAAACAAACATTGCAATTGAATAGCATAAAATACTACCACGAACATATGGAAAGACCTAAAACAAATAAATATGTCTATGGAGATTTTCAGACAGCTAAAATCAGCCTCTTGCCGTGCAAGCAGCCCCTGGAACAGTAATGAGGCTGCTGCGCGGCAAGGGTCCCTTTTGGATGACGCCATTTCTCTCTCGGCGTCATCCGTGACTGTTGCAGCCAGCATTGGAGGCTGTCGCACTGGTTTTTTAGCCATCCGAAAATCTCCTATATCTAATTTCTAAACCAAACATAAAACATTGATACTTCCTCCTAGCTACTCTTCTATCTGGAATAGTTATCATTTATTGCTTATCTAGCTTCTGATAAAAAAAATAAAAGAAAGAAAATGTATATGTACTAGTGATACTATAGATTTCTATAATCTCTAAGAAACTCCTATCATTACTAAAGGATTTTAACAGTTATACCAAATTATAATAAAATATAGAGTTTGGTTTTAATAATTCTGAACTCATATTTTTAAAACAAGAATAATGATAACTTCTCCAAAAATGTTTTTTTTTTCCTTTCCATCTTTTCCCTAAATATTTTATTACAGGTAAACAGCACTTTCCAACATTCGTAGGTCTTTGTACTAATGATAAAGTCTGTCAGCTTCAATCATGTCTTGTATTTTTTGGATCCAGTCTGCTGAATCTGAAATGGTACCGTTTTCCCAATGCTTAGCAAGAATAATTCATACTGCTGTGATTCAGTATAGGATAACCCATCCGTATTTCTTCTCATCTTCTTTATTTAATATATTAATCATATTAAGCAGATAAAATTCTAGACTGAGTGGAAATTCTATTTTAAAGATTTTTTAAAAAATTGTTGTGTGTATTTTGTACCAGAATTTTTAAATTTTGGTACATTTCCACCACATGTGGAAAAGGGAGCCTACTTGTTGTGAACATTTCTAGCATTTATTAATTTTAGTCTTGTATATTTTTTCTAGTCTTGTAGGTAAAGTACCACCTGTGCACCATTTTCAGAAAGTTTTCTTCAAAGTGTTCACATCTTGTGAACTTTTGTGGTTTTTCACATGTGTATTCTGAATTTTCCAATTGGATCAGATGTCCTACTTCCATTGCCTATCTTATCATTTTATTTTTTGTAGGTTCTTGTTCTGTTTGTTTTTCTAAAAGTAATTTATAAAATGTTTCTATTACAGTAACACCCCTGTATCTGCTGATTCACCAACCATGGATTCAATTATCTGTGGTTGGTGATGGTGGGGGGAAGGGAGGGGAGAGGAGGGACCTCACCTGCCCCATCCCTTCCCCTGGGAAGGCTCCTGTCACTGTGGCGATCACTGAGGCGAAGGGGGAAGGGAAGGGGAGGGATCTTGTCTGCCCCATCCCTTCCCCTGGGAGGGCTCCTGTCGCTATGGTGATCACGGAGGTGAAGGGGGAAGGGAGGATTGGAATAAAGGGGGAGGGATCTCACCTTCCCCTGGGAGGGCCCCTGCAGTGGTGGCAGGGTGGTGGATGGTGTTTGCTATTATCCATGGATTTCACCATTCATGGTGGGACCCAGAACCAATCCCTGGCGATATGTAGATCCTACTGTATTTTCTTGTCATTTCCCCAAATAATTTCATCAAATGAGCTTCTTTTCATTTAAAAGTCTTGTAAATTGTGGTCCATTCTAAACCTCTCAAGTAGTTGCTTATTAAGAAACAAATTAATTTTGTGGCCTTCCATTTTCCCCTCTTCAGATTTTATGGACCATCTGTCTTGTTCATTTTTTTTTAAAGATATCTTTGTAGGACACCCAATTACCATCAGTGTGCCATCGGCCAAAAAAATGAAAAGAAGAGAAGGCCTCTTGAAAATTTCTCAGATATTTTGCCATAGAAGGAATAGCCACATTTGCTTCAATTTCACTTCAGCTTAAGTTTTGGTGGGGAAAAAAGAAAATTTCCATGACCATAGTTCAAGAGCACTTCAAACCATATCAAATATGAAAGTGAACAGTAAAGCAAGGAGATGGTCACTTGGCAGGATTTTCTTGACTTTTTAGCAAGAAGAAGATATGAACGAGAAGAAAAATATATAGGGGAAGGGGAATATTCACCAGTCCGCCCAACACTGGCTCTGGCCTCATCTGCTACCAGCAGGTAGCTCTTGATGCACTGCTCACCTTGATATGCAGTCATTAGTGACCTCCTACCCCCAACCATGGTGTGAAGAGGTATGCTTGAAGGCATGAATGAGAAGCTGCCAATCCCAGCACAGGATGTTGGGATGGGATGGGTGTCTGCAAGGGAGAGTCTGAAAGAATGACAGTTGAGAAGAGTGTTGGGAGTGAACTGTGGTGAGAGAAGGTGATATAATTCAGATGAGAGAGACTAGGTGGAAAGTGAATTATTTGAGTGGAAGTATGGTCTGTCACTAGTTGAAAAAACTATTGTTGATATACCATTATCATACAGTCTTGGACCTCTCCATTGATGCCCCCTTATCGTGGGAGAGAGGCTTGCGTACCTTAACATGTGTACCCTAAATATGGGATCTGAAACATTGGTCACCTATTGCCACTACCTACGACTCCTCGAACACTTTCATCAGCGCTGTATACACACAATCCTAAATATACACTGGACTGACTATGTGATGAGCGTTGCTGTCCTTGAGCAAGCAAGGATCACCAGCATTGAGGCCATGATATTGAAAAGACAGCTCTGCTGGGCAGGGCACATTTCTAGGATGGAAGACCATCGCCTCCCAAAAATAGTACTCTACAGTGAACTCACCATGCGTCAGCGTAAGAGGGGCGCTCCAAAAAAGCGATACAAGGACTCCCTGAAACAACATCTCAGGCTCGGCCAAATGGATCACCAACAATGGTCCACCATAGCCTCACACAGGGAGGCATGGAGACGCACTATCCACAATGCTGCAGCCTTATTTGAGAACTCATGCCAAACAAGTCTTGAAGAGAAACGACAACGCAGAAAGAATCACAACCCGGAAACATCACCCAAGCAGACGTTCTGCTGTGCTTTCTGCAACCGGACTTGTTTATCTTGGATTGGCCTTTGTAGTCATCAGCGCGCTTGCAGAAAGCACGGGATGAGTCCTTCCTAAATCTTCGTTTGCAAAGAAAAGCCAGAGAGAGAGAGACAGTCTTGGAAGTTAGCACATTGTTATAATCAACTAAACTTTTGTTAACTGTTACACTGGCTCATATTGGATTTATTTCCCTTAGCATAAGGGGTGGTCACACTATCCAAAAGATTGATTACACACTGTTAGACAAACATATCCACTAAGAGGGTCACACAAAGGCATAGGCCCCTATCCATAAAGGAATACCAGAAGGGGACCTAGAGTAGGGGGGGCAGTGATGGACAGCCGGAGCTGAGAAATGCGGAGCCAACCTGGTGAGGTGAACGTCACACATGGCCTTAAGGACTCACTGCGTTAAAAGATAAGGGTGGATCTATTGAGTTTTATGAGGTACTCATATTCTGAATAAAACAATAGGCCCCCAGTCCCATTAGCTCTTTTGAACAGGTGATAAGAAACCAACCAAATTTGAGTTTCTGATCTGCCATTGATGGTTCCTTGTATTGGCAAGATCTGCTGAAACACTTATGAAACTGTGAGAAAGATGTAAAAGTTGCTTAATAGGGAACAAGAGGAAGTAATGATGCTTGGCAGATGAGTCTATGGAATGCCTGAACAGCAACTTAATGTGACACTTATTTAATAGAACCCTTAATTCTGCAAGACTGACACTACTGGCTCAAAGCAGCATTGCTGTAAACACAACTTCAGGAGAGTATCTAGTTCATATAGCAGAGAGCAAATATTCAGATAACTTCACTAAAGCTTTATAATTGCCAATCCAAATATAAACCTATGGCCTAAAAACCTTATATGTAGTTTCCATGAAGCTAGATACCCTGTCAGTATTATGTTATCAGTTAGCCTTAGCTGTCTCCATTGCAGCAGCAATGAAAGAGAGGAAGGAACACAACTGCAAATCTCTCAGGAACTTATTCTGTTTCTGACCTTAAGGTCAATATATTGAAGTAAAAGTTGTTTGGAAGTTAGACAGAGTGTGAGGTTATTGAACTGAAGTTCATGTGCAGATTTGGTACTCTGTCCCTTGGCTCTGACTGAATCTGGGGCAAGATAAAGCCAAGCTGGCATTCATGTCTCCATAGAAGTCCTCTTGTCATTTGGATGGTTCCTAATCCTAACATAATCCAACAGTGGCAGCAAGGGAAATCTGCCACCACACTTGCCTCATTTTCTAATTGGGTGGAAAGAAAGGAGGAGCTGGTATATATCCAAAGTCACCAAATCATCCCTAGTAGTTGAGTACCTGCATCTATTTACATTGAAGGCAGGATCTACCTTGAGATGGGAATGCTTGAGAATAAAATAGCTAGAGGAGAAATAGCTAGAGGAACAGCCAATAACTAGAGGAGAATTCTTCCCCACTGGGTTTTGATCATTAGAAACTCTAAGTATCCACATATATGTACATGCAGAGTTATGAAAACTGAGCAATAGTCTGCCCTACAAGATATTTGTGCTTGACTTTTATTCCCACTATGAAAGGGCTTTCTGATGCCTTGTGATAGTAATATGTTAATGTCATCTGACTGAGCTGTTTGCATGCCATATGTAGTCCCTTCCCCTTGCAACACTATTTCCTAAACAATAAGGGAAATGTATCTTTATATTTTATTGTGGCCTTAAACCCTCTCCCTCCTAATCCATGCAGATAATAAGGGATTCATTTCTTGCTAATTTCATTCTTGAAGGAAGCAATAAGTAATTTTAGCAATTTTCTTCCTACTGCAAGAAAGTCTTCAAAAACTGTGGTGAATTTTCTAATGTTTTGTCCTACACAGAATAGTCTGGTTTCTTGCCAGACAGGGTTTTCTAACACTTGAATAACAATTTTTCAACAATTTTTTGGAAAAATTTTGAATATTTCTTCACTCCGTAACTGATGTCCAACATCTTCATCATATGCTTCAGGTATGGAAATAGTGTACCCCTCCAGATATTTTTCAGCACCTGGACAAAAGCACTTCCTCTGTTCAACACTCCCTTCACTTTACAGTACTGGTTGTGCTGTGCTGCGGGGAGCCTAGCTAGGAAGTAATTCACTTTGTAGCAAGTTAGTTCATTCATGTTACTTTTTGTAGTAATGATCTGGAACATAGTTACTTTGGGGGCTGTAATAGCCATAGCTGCAATTTACTACAGAAACTTTCATTTTTGCTACGACTACAACTGATATAGCTACTTTATCTTCCTTACATTACTGGAAACAAATAGTCTATCCCCTACATCATATTCCTTTTCCTGGCCAACCTGTGGGGTTTATAACTGACTGAAATTCAAACTGATAATCTTCCAGCAGCATTTATACTATGACTGTAATATAGGTTAGTCGCAATAACATTACTTATTCAGGATAGCATTCTTCTTTTAGAGTATGGCTGCTTATGTATCCAAGTATGGCTGCTTATGTATCCATGTCCCAAACTGCAACCTTACAGACAACTAAATCTCTCCTACACACTCTTCCTCCCTCCCTCTATCTTTCATTAACACTGTTTTTTCCCCCTACAAACACCTCAGAATAACTTGCCTGTCTTTCCCTGGCAGTCTCCCACCCAGGCAGCTTACGGGGTCACACTTGTTGTGCATTAGAATGCAGTCAAATTAATTGTCATTCCCAGGGTATACACTTAGCAGAGTTCGAATTCCTCTGACACTTCAGCCTTTCCATCCCACTGACATACCCCCTTGTTTTCATGAAAAAATAGCTCAGCTCTCTACAACTCTGGTTGCTCATTAGCCCAATATATTGCAAACACTGTTGGCTTTCACTGTAATGCAAACACAGGGTGCCACCTCGATTTAAAGAGAGAGAGAGAACTTAGAAGAGATGTTGTAAAATGAGACAACACCTGCAAGGTAGGAAAGAAAATTAAACAGGCATTTGTAAGAGGACATCAAACCACAGTTTGCCTCATCAAAGAAGGCAGGGGCCCTGCAGATGTAGGGGGTATTATTTCCAGAACAATACACAGTGGAAGTATAGAAAGGATATTAACAATATCTGGAAGTTTGACCTAGAGATGCATAATCTTTATTGCACACACAATTTCTCCTCCAACAGAGCTGTGAATTTTCAGAGTGTTCCGATGCGCCTCCCCACCCTCTGATCTCATCTTTGTCATGAGGACTAAATGTTTATTGCAAAGGAAGATATAAACCGCCTGCCCTTCCTGACATTTATTGAACCAATACTCAACATTAAGTTTCCTCTCTGGCATCCTAGAGTGAGATAAATAGGGATTTAAATGGCAGAGAGCAGCAAAGGCTCTGTAGATTTTTATTTATGCATTCATTCTCCCAGGGTCAGGAATAAAGATGTACCAGAGAACAACATGTGCTATAAAAGCTAACAGTAACATCGAGCTATAGGCTTTCTAAAGGAAATTGCAGGTAATCATTCTCTTCCCTCAAAGACAGGCACACTGACACTGCCTCTCACAATCTCACAAAAGATGGCTTCCAGTGTTCCATCGTATTCTAGAAATGGAAACCCTGAGAGCAATGCACAGATGAGAGGGTATGCCTATGCTCAAAGTTAGTGAATTGTGTAATCTGGGATATGGCCAAAAGGGGTGTCATAAGCTGACCCTTCTCTTTCAGTAGGAAGGGAAGGCTTCCAGCTTATTTGTACAACCTGAAAAACACACTTGCAAGGGTTTTCTAGTCTAGAAATCCCTTCTATAAGGGCAGGCCACCACCACTCACTGACTTTACCCCTTTCCACATCTAGGCAGTGAGAACCAGACAGGCTGGTTAAAGAAACAATAATAACCCTTTTATCTAATCTAGAGAATGTTTTGATAGCTGACCAGAAGCAGGCAATTCAGGGCAGGTTAGAAAATAACAGAAAGCTTTATTCAATTCCAAGAGTCTATGTTATTTGGGAAGGCAAAACATTCCCAGGTTCAACTTAAGGTTTCTACAATTATACATTTGTTCAGAGCACTTAACCAAATAAATCATAACCTAACACAACTAACTAAACATTTCTCTAACTACTAAATGTAAATGTAACTTACAGTCTCTGTGATGGAATTCAGAGTCTTTTTGGATCCTTTTAGGCCTATGGACAACATTGGCTTCCCCCCAACCTTTTGTTATCACAGTTTGATATCTTGTTGATTACTCCATGGCTTTGTTCCATTCTATGGTCTCTCTGCCATGGGCTCAGACCATGAGGACCCCTAGGCTCTGTGGCTCAGAGACCAGAACAATGAAAGATCAGAACTTTTAAAGTCTTAGCAGGGCCACTTTCATTGGTGCTGCAATACCAACTGCTGATTGGCTCTCCAGCCAGGTGATGTGATGTTTATTCAACGAGGTTCCCACCCCCTTAACGGACGAAATAAAGAGTGGAAGTTTCCAGTGTTGTTCACTATGAGTTTGTGATGAGGATTCCATGATGACTGGCAGGTCATCATGACAAGGGGTAAAACATGACCTGGACCACTTGCTATTCTTACAGGGATAACAAGAATATGTATTTAGAGAAAACAATGCTCTGGGGGTTAAATGGGTCTACCATTCTTGGCACAAAGGGAGAAGGCTGTACTACATTTAACCAGAAACCCACACTGAGTACCAGATGTTTTAAATGATTATCGTGGAAGATGACATGCTGCCACTGTAAACAATAGCTCCCTGTGTCGTTTGAAGCTACAGTCTAATACCAGTTCACTTTTTTACCAGAATTTACAAGAATTTATAAGATACAAGTATGAGAGAAAGCAAAACTGTCAAATTTGCCTAACCCTTTGGATGGAGAAGAATTTCTTTGTAAGGCGGCAGCAAGCAAAGGGAAGCCGCAGCAGCCTTGTAGGCCCCTTCGGTGGTGCGGAGGCCAGCTGGGGGAGGGGGGAAGCCGTGCGGGCTGCACAAAGGCCTGAAGCCTTGGAGGCCCCTTTGGTGGCGGAGGCCGTCCTGGGGGGGAGCCCACATGGAAGCCGTGTGGGGAAGTCGGCAGCAGACAAAGGGAAGCCATGTGGGCCGCACAAAGGCCTGAAGCGTCCTTGGAGGCCCCCTTGGTGGCAGGGGAAGGGAGCAGGTCAGGAAGGGAGCGGTTCCACGCTGGGGTCCACGTGGACCGTGCTGGGGGGGGAGAGGCAGCGGTGGATCAATATAGTCAATAAATCAATATAATCAATCAATATAGTCAATCAATCAATCAGTCAATCAATATAATCAATCAAATCGATATAATCAGTATAATCAAATAAACCATCAAACAACCAATCCAAACACTCAAAACAATCAAAACAATTAGCAAGAGAGGGGAGGGAGACCATGTGGTCCAAACACAAATTCGATAACAAATCGATTAGCAATCACACAAAGACAGTGCTGGGCTGTTGCTCAATCCCACAATCCCACAAGCACAGCACAGCCGACTTAGCTCCCCCTCCAGTTCAAAAAAGTTCCAATTGATAGATGTTCTCCCTTCTTCAATCTGATGGAAAAGAGGGGGAAGCCAGGGGCGGCAAGGGGTAAAATAGGCCTTGCCTCGGCCCCGCCCCTGGCTCCTGCTTGCCAGGGTGTAGCTATTCCCTGGTCAACCCCTGTGCTCGTCCCCATGCCCATCATTAAAACACCACCCCCAAATCTACCATTCTTTAAGATCCGGGTGTGTGTGTCTGTTATCAGAATTTACTTAAAAAAAAATTAAAGTGGGAGAAACAAAAATGCAACAATTTGCCCTACCAGTAACATCTAGAAACACAACATGTGTTCCATGACTTTACTGAACTGAATGTTATGCCAGCCTATTCCACTTCAGGCTCCTGCTTCTGAGCTGGAACATATTGAAGCACAACCATGGTGTGTCATGCTTTTTGTATTTTCTGAATAGATACCAAAGAATGAGGTAATTCAGGTCTATTATTTTCAGCATCAGTGATGTAGCGTCTAGATGTGAACTATGCTCCTTTGTAGACTAAATAGGACTGTCCATCCACAACATCCTGTGCATCATAATGAAGCATATTCCACCAATCTGTGATTAAAACCTACTTTTTACCATATGGCTTTCTGAAAGAGACATTTTGGTCATTCAAATTTAATATGAAACATGAACTTTAAAGTGGGAGGAAACTGTAGTATGACCTAACATTTCAGAACATATAGAAAAGTACACTTTTAAAACAATATGTTGTCCCAATTCACATGACACCGTAAGGCAGGAATCTGCTGTTTAAAAACTGAGAGGATAAGAGAGAAGGAACTAACAGTATTCCTTTTTAAAAAGCTAGTTAAAGTATAAGCGGGAAGTCTTTCCATTTTTATTGGAGAGGAGGGGTGAAGATGTAAGGGGGGAGAAAGTGTGAGTTATTATTAAGAATTGTGTATAACCAGGTGTCTGTGTTTCTTTTTCTCCTTTTCTCTTTCTTTCTCTCCCCACCTTTTTTTGTTTTGTTTTTTCTTAGTGTTTTAATGGCTCTGTATATATGTGCAAACATTTGAATAAAAATTATTTTAATCAAAAATTTGACAATGAAAATTAATACACTACAGACCTCAGGCAGATCATTTGGGGAAAACTAGCTTCCGCTTTTAAATTATGTTAACCATTTATCTCAAAAAACATGAGCACCTTTGAATCATCATGATTTTTTTGGGAAAGATGCACTTAATAGGAATTAGAAACTTTTTAGTTTAACATTTGATAACTTTCATCCTTACTCAATAATGCCTTGATATTTTGTAAGAGTATTTTGCTGTAATAGCCACTTATTGGTTAGTTGTTACTCCCTGTTGCTCCTCTCTTCTAATTTTGTAATTGTAATTGGGTTTTTTAAAAAATAAAAATTAAAAATTAAAAGCCTTTTTTCTTTTCACCAGTCTCTACTTTTTTATGGTTTGGGTGGTGAATCCTATACTTTTTTTTTCTTTTACCATTCTGAAGGTAGGTAGTGAGGTAGCCTTATCTGCTTTTACCCTTTCTGTTTTGCTGTTCATGCATGCTCAGTGAGAGATAATGGATGAAGCTGCTGCTTACCTTGCCTGTTGTAGGCAGGCTCACACAGCTACAGTTGAATGAGTTAGACTAGATCTCTCTCTTTACTAGCTCAAGCTTTCTTTATGGCATTGTTTACTGCAGACACACTGCTGCAACCTGGTATTGAAGTCTGTATTTTTCCAGCCCTCCTTCACCATTCTCCTATTGCTTCTGCTGCTAAAAAACAAATCAAAGAAGTAACTGGGAGTCTGAATATCCCTTATATTATGAAAAAAAAACAATAAACAATTAGTATGTGTTTGTGTGTAAAATTATTCTTTTTGCATATATTATGGTCAATCACTATTAACGACTGTGTTTTTTTTCCCAATACAAACATTACGGTCTTGTCTACATGATGAAAAAAAAAATCTGTTTGCGGGTAAAAAATTTGAAAAGGCAGCTGTTCGAATAAATACAATCTGCCTACATGATTTTTTACCCCCCCCCAAAAAAACTCTGTATGACCCCCCCTTGCCCAGCTGGCTGGAGTGAAAGATCCAAGCAGTGATTTTAAATCTCCCACTGCTTTTTTTCATTTACAAAGGTGCTTGGGATCTGGACATCCATGATTACATTTTAATAAATATAAACATGAAAAAAGTCTGTAGCACGGACTTACCAGACCCTCACCAAGCCAGGGATCCAACATGGCAGCTCCTTTCCCCCTTTCCTAATCCCACCCCCTCTACCCAGCCAGCCAATAAGATTGAACTCCTGTTCATATTTGTGTGAACAGGAATGTACAAACGGCCAATCATTCGGAAGCCACATGGATTAATCCCTCAGATCCAGAAATTTTTCAGAATTCCAAACTGTCAGACTTTATGGGAGAATTCACGCTTCCCCCCTTTTGAATGATACTTTTGTATTCAAATGATCATTTGTACAGATTGTTGATCTTTCAAACACCGTACGAATTTTTTTCATTGTGTAGACAGGACCTACATTAAGTGTAAATCATTTATGTAGTGCCACATAGATTACCTGAGTTTGATGTTATTTTTCTTAATGACAATATTAATTGTTTAGTACTATACCTAAACAGAATGATTCAAAAACTAGGGATACAAAAGGTTAAATCTACCATATCATAAATATATGTCACATAGTTTATTTTCAACATACTCTTCAATCATTTTTAGATCCAGATAAGTTTCCTGCTGTTTGTTGTAAATTGGTAAAACTGTATCTTGATTGTGACACAGCCTCAGGTAGGTAAACCATTAAAAGTCTATGCAAGATTTAAAAAATAATAATGTTGCATTGGAGTGACAAGTGTCCCAGGATAATCTGGATGTGTTATTTCAGCAAAGGTATTATAAAATACCTGACAGCCACCTTTAAAGATATAAGTGTTACTGAGCCATAAAACTCACTGGATGACTTTAGGCCAGTCACTTTCCACCTGATATACCACATAGAAATGTTGTTACGATAAATTAGGGAAAAGGAAAGTGATGTACACTACCTTAAATTCAATAAAAGAAATGTTGTACATAAATGGAAATGATAGAGATGACATCATGAAGGTACATCCCTACGATATCACAAGAGGTCATCCCTAGGTCTCACAGAATATGCCCTGGTGACAGGATATCCCCTTGACCTGGTGTTTGGAGTTGGGTGGGTGAGGATGAACTGTTGTTATGATCAGATCATTTCCTTGTGAAGTTTGGTTTGGTGGTAGCAGATATTCCCTGTAGGATTGGCAGACCAATTAAGATGATCTGGCTCCCGACACTTATCAATTCTGAAGTATTCCTGAATGCTCTTTGCAATTTTCTGGCTGACAGACCTGGCAATTCAGTAGCGGTCCTGGTGGCATTATGGAACTATGAGGTAGAAACAGTCATCAATGTAATCATTCCTAAGCATTCAATCCAGTGCTGTGGATCATATAATTCACCCTGGTATATAAACAATTTATGGTCTATGTAGCAGACTGGACAAAGGACAGAGTGCAGCTGATGTGGGTCACATAGCAAGTATGACTGAAGATCAGCTAAAACACATCATTGTCCCTATTAAGCTGCAGTGAGATTGGCAAAAAGAAATCATACTGTTACCACTACTGTATTATCAACATGTTATCCAGCAGATCTCTTCTATATGGTGAAGAGCCTGTTGGGATCAGGTTCAGAGGGATAAGTAATGGAACCCTTGGTGCCTGCTGTGACAATTTTGCAAAGCACTTCAAGGAGTATTCATTCAGAACCTGACACCAGAGTTATCACAGATTCTGAGGAAGCATCCTGTGTTCCATTGGGTCAGGTTCCTTGAGATCAGTCTTAGTTGTTGTGGCCTGACCATGCAGACAAGATGCTTGAATTAATCCACCACAGAACATGCAAGCTTGACCCTTCATCATCTTGGCTATTAAAACATAGCAGAAATGTATTGATTATGTGGATCCAGGGGGTGGCCAATCCCTTGTTATGTTAGGTGGAGGTGCCTACTATCTTGAAAAAGGAAGTAGATTATTTGAACACATTTCAGTCTGGCTTCAGCCCAAAGCAAAACACCAAAATGTTCTTATTTGCTCTGATTGATCACCTATTCTGGTTGAAAAATGGGAGGAGTCATATCCTGTTTATCTTATCAGATCTGTCAGCTACTTTTGATACCACTGACTATGGTATCCTACTGGACTGGCTCCACTGGGTGAGAGTAGAATGCACCATGTACAATGGTACCACTCCTATCTGCAGGACCACTTTCAGAAAGCAACATTAAGGGATTCCTGTTCAGCCTGAAGGCCATTAAACCTGGGATGCCATAGGTCTCCATCTTATCCCTCATGCTGTTCAACATCTATAGGAAACTACTGGGTGAGGTCATCTAGGTCTTCTCATTAGAGTGTTCTGAAGCTGCTCAGGAGCTCCAGAATAAATATAAATAAAGAAAAATTGGAACAGTGCTTGGATGTTGTAATGGGTTGGATGAGGGCCAATGAAGCTTTGTGGTTCTCAAGTGTGGGAGTCAGGTAAGCAACCTGACCTGGATGGAGTTGCTCTCCACTAAGGGAATAGGTATGTAGCCTGGGAGTACTTCTAGACCCATCTTTGCAACTGGAGGCTGAAGTGGACTCTGTAGTTAAAAATGCTTGGCTCCAGATATGACTGGTGTGCCAACTATAGCTTTCTCTAGACAAGGATAACTTAGCCACAGTAGTCCATACACTGGTAACTTTCTGGTTAGACTACAGGGATGCCCTCTATGGGAGAGTGTGTTTTAATATGATTTCGAAGCAGCTACATCTAGTGCAAAACATAGCAGGAACATGTTGATTGACACCCTGACTACCACAAAAATAACAGATAATGTCTGTCTTAAAGGAGCTGCATTGGCATGCAATTCACTTCTGGTCTTAATTCAAAGTGCTGGTGAGGACATTTAACATCCTAAATCCTTGATACGTGATAGAGCACCTCTCCCTATATATACCTGCTCTAGAGCTGAGGGCTGCAGGATGGGCCCTCCTCTGTGTCAAACCTGTAGAGGCACTATGAAATGTGAGGACATGGTGCAGGCCTTTTCTTGATGGTGGCTCCCCAATTGCATAATGCTCTCCCCTTGAATGTCTGATTGGTGTCAATGTTGGCTTTCTTATGGAGCCAAGCTAAAACACTGCTTTTTGTTAAAGACTCTGGGGACTAATTTCCCTTGAAATTTACATGTACATGATTCAAAAATTGTTGTACCTTTTAAAACCATTTCCACTGCTGTCCTTTTAAAAATGTTTTTATCTTGTTTAAATTATTTATGGTTTTAATCTGGAAGTGTTTTAATACAACACCCAACCTATGGAAAGCCTCCAAGTATGTGGGCAACTGTAGCCTCCATTACAGCAACCTCCACCTCTTTAGCAACTCTTTAGGCATAATTCTTCCAATATTAGAGGTTATGTACAGTCATCATGACTGTTGGCCGCTAATAAATTCCTCCTACATATATCTATCCAGTCCCCTTTTATAGTTGTCCAAGTTGGAGATTTTCATGACATTTTGCAATAATGCATTCTATAGTCAGACTATGTGCTGTGTCTAGGAATGTGAACAATTTTTATAAATTTTCTCACCCTCAGTCAGAGAGAGTGTCATAAAACACCAGAGGACCCTGGGTTTTTTGCAGGGGGGGTGCTGGGTGGGTGGCGGGGAATGCCAACCCTGGCAGATTTTTCACTACTGTGGAAGAGTAGGAAATAAACATCTTTTTTTTCATCAGAGGCAGCAGTAATAATAAAAAAAATGTGATTTTACAGCCTCTCTCTCTCTGTGCATATATTGTATTATATTATATAGTATATTATAGTATATTTAATGGAGAATTATAGGGAAATGTTATCTTATAAGCAAAAACTCTGTTTTTGCACAAAACTCTGATGAAATTTTCATTAAGAAGGTCCTGAAATGTGAAAAATAACTGAAAACATGTGCAAAACTTTCATAATCCTATCCAGTGGTGAGAAAACACTTGAAATGAATAAGTTAAGATCTATGTCCCTGATTCTATCACATCCAATTTAATTTTTATAATATAGTAAAACAACACCATCTTATCAAAAACAGCAACAGTAGAAACACCCATAGACAAATCATCTGAAAATGTCTAAGAGCCTGGAATATTGTAAAGAAAAAGACATTTATATGAGAAGTAAAGTTTTTGATTTTTGTTTTTTTAAATCAGTATAACTTTCTTAACAGGGATTTTAATAGGACAAAACTACCTGCAACATCTGGAAAAAAAATCCAGAAAGCAGCAGAAGAAAATGCAAGAACAAAATTAGTAGCCCTAGAGAAGACAACTAGAGGCATCATTGTAAGAAGTCATCCACATATAACCTCAAAGGGAGCACCTTGGAACTATGAGGTCTCAAAATCACTTCACTCCATTTGCAGTGTAACTAAGTCTTTCATTATGTTTATGGTTATGGGGATGTGGCCTCATCAAATAGTGGAGGAAGAATGTCACATACTTGAAGGGTTCACTTGTGCTGCTGCCCCTTACTCTGTTGTGCATGTTGGAAGCAACACGAAGGTGGCTAGGAGGTAAGTGTGTTGTGCACCATAAGCCAATGCTATTCAGGTTATTTAGAAAGTTTTTAAAAGAGTAAATACATGGTTAATTCTGAGAATCAGGAAAGTAAGTATTTATGTTTAAAACCTAAAATATGGCAACTAATCACTTTGGGGACTTGGAACTAGAACTATAAAAGTAGCTAATTGTCTTTTTTTTAAGGAAAAAAAATAAGAAAGTAACATTCCAAGCTTTGTTACAACCACATATCATGTGCTACTCAAGATTTCCTTTAAAAAAGGCCTGCACCCTGTCACCCACCCAATCTTTTAAACCATCAGACCTTTTAACTCTACTACCCACACCTTTTTCATGCCATTTAGCTCTAGTATGCTGTGTATACTCTTCCATATTTTTCAACAGTACTTTTTTCCTGAGTCCTCTACCCAGTCTGCTTCACAATGTTTACATGTCCCTGAATAACATTGTCCAGGGCCTGTGGGATGTAGAGAACATAGAATCATAGAATTGTAGAGTTGCAAGAGACCGCAAGGGCCATCCAGTCCAACCACCTGCCACACAGGAAATAATGGACAATAATTTCATTGGATTCAATACTTTCAACAAAAACAGCCTTTTTATGCCTCATAATCTATTGGGGGGGGAATTCCCCTCACCTTGAGAGTTTGCACACTGATGAACTAAGTATGCACAGAGCAATTGGTATAGTTTTAAATGTGAACAGCTAAGTTAAACAAGCTACCATCAGTACGGTAACATATATAGATGCCGTCTTCTTCTTCAAGCTCTGACATAGCCCTTTGGAGCATCCTGCTGAAGAAGATTGTAAATAAAGTTGGAGCAAGAACACAACCTTGCTTCACTCCATTAGTTATTAGAAAGTGCTCTGAAAGAGCATCGCCATATCTGATTTGACTGTGTTGGCCCTCGTGTAGCAAGATAATCATTTTAAGGAATTTGGGGGGACATCCTAGTCTTTCTAGGATCTGCCACAGACCTTTTCTACTCACAGTGTCAAAGGCTTTGGTGAGGTCGACAAATGTTACATAGAGACCCTTGTGCTATGTTCCTCTTGCAGTTGTCTAAGGGCAAATACCATATCTGTAGTACTCCTATTGGCTCTGAAGCCACATTGGCTTTCCGGAAAAAGTTCTTCTGCAATAGCAGGAATTAATCTGTTCAGGAGTCTCCTTGCAAGGATTTTTCCAGAAATAGAGAGCAGTGTTATGCCTCGATAGTTTGAGCAATTGGATTTTGCTCCCTTTTTCTTGTATGATGATGATGATGATGACTGCATCTTGGAGATCTGATGGCAGTTCCCCTTTTTCCCAGCAATTCACAGGGAGTTCATGGAATTTTTTGTGGAGTACATGACCTCTGTGTTTCTAAACGTCAGGTGGGATTCCATCAATCCCAACTGCCTTGCCATTTTTCATCTGCTGTATGACCTTAACGGTCTCTTCCAAAGTGGGAGCTATGTCCAATTCATTTTTCATGGGTTTTTGTATCATATGTTGGATAGCTGAGCCTTGGACTACTCGGTTGGCACTAAAGAGACTTTGAAAATGTTCAGCCCATCAATTCAGGATGGAGGCTTTATCAGTAATTAATGTTTGACCATATGTACTGTCTAAGGAGCTTTGGACCTGATAAGTAGGTCCAAACACTGCTTTAAGAGCTTCATAAAATCCTCTAAGATCACATCTGTATAGCACTGTGTCTTTTCTGCTATAGTGACCCACCACTTGTTCTGCATGTCTCAAATTTTTTGTTGAAGTTTACTACATGTGAGATGGAAAGCTGCACTGGGCAGGGCATGTTTCTAGGATGGAGGACCATCACCTCCCCAAAACAGTACTCTACGGTGAACTCGCCACGGGTCAGCGTAAGAGCGGTGTTCCAAAAAAAAGTGATATAAGGACTCCCTGAAGCAATATCTCAGTCTCAGCCAAATCGATCACCAACAATGGTCCGCCATGGCCTCCCATCGGGAGGCATGGAGACACACTACCCACAATGCTGCCGCCTTATTTGAGAACTCGTGCAGAACAAGTCTTGAAGAGAAATGACAATGCAGAAGGAATGAAAACCTGGAAACATCACCCAAGGAGACCTTCTGCTGTGCTTTCTGCAACCAGACTTGTTTATCTTGGATTGGTCTTTTTAGACATCAGCGTGCTTGCAGAAAGCATGGGATGAGTTCTTCCTGAATCTTCATTTGTGAAGAAAAGCCAGAGAGAGAGAGAGAGAACAGATAAAATGTGCGCAATTCAAAAATACACAAGAGTGTGCTTTGGTCAATGGGGAAAATGTGTAAATCAGGTAAAATGTTTAAATAAATGCACAAATTATCAAGGATGTGTTTAAAATTGTACATATGGGGGAAAAACATAATCCTGCAACTGAATATGAAAGAAGGATAGGAAGAAAATAGAAGTGAGATTTGAAAAAACAAACAAACTATGGAATCAAGACTGAGAAGGTTTCCCACCTCTCTAATCTGAGGTGTTACTTGGCCACATCATCTTTCTGTGTCTTTAAAGAAATGGTATAGTTTGTTAGAATTTTGTTGCCGAAAGCCTTTGTTTGAGATCAAAATTTCTCTGTGTCAACAAAAGCCAATTTTCATTATGTATGGCAGTGATTCCCAACCTTTTTTCACTTGTGTACCTGTTGGCAGCCCATTTCCATAAACTGTACCCTTCATGCTAGCAAAATGTTTGTAATTAATATAGTTGCTGTTATTTCAAATTTATATATTGTACCTATAAACAAATAGCCAAATAATGGAATTAAAAAACAATTGAATAATAAGGTGAACAGACAGTGCAAAAAAACCCACACACACAAAAAAAGTATACACAACAAATATTTAGTGAAATCCTTGTGCTTGTTTTGAGGCACATAGTTTTTTTAACTCAGGTCCCGTCTACACAGTAAAAAAAATACGTACACCATTCAGAAGATCGCTCTTCCGTACACACAGCTGTTCGGATTCATATGTTTCATTCAGAAGGGGGGCTAGCGAATCCCCTATAAACTATGTGGATTCGGCATTCGGGAGGATTAACGGATCTCGGCATAAAATACGTACAGCCGTTCGAATGGCTGATGGTCTGTACACCCTGTTTGCACACATACGAACAGGCAGTGTAATCTGATTGGCTGGCCAAGTAGAGGGGGCAGGCCTAGCAATGAGGAGCATTGGGAGCAGCCACCATGTTGGATTCCTGGCTAAGCAAGAGTCCGGTAAGTCCGTCAATTTTATATATATTTATTTTTATTTTACTTTGTAAATAGGGAAAACCGAATGTCCGCAAAGCAGGCACCTTTTTAAATTAAAAAAAAAAAGTGGCGGGAGATTTAAAACTGCCGCTTGGCTTGCTCGCTCCAGCCAGCTGGGGAAATGGGCTCATACAGAGTTTAGGGGAGTAAAAAATCATGTAGGCGGATCGCATGCATACAAATGACTGCCTATTCATATTTTTTATCCCCAAAATGGATTTTTTTTAAATCGTATCGACGTACCCTCAGATTCAACTGATAGAGTCTTAAATCTGGAATCTGCATTCAGCTTACTATGGTATTTATTTATTTTTTATAAAGGTTTAAGAAGAGGAAACCCTCGCTATAAATTTTCTTTTCTCCTTTCTGGTACATAAAGGATTTCACTCAGAGGGCAGTCAGTATGATGCCTCTCCACTTCCAAAACTGGAGACTCTTGTATGCCCATTGACACAAAGCCTTCAGCTATAGGAGGAGGCTGCTTTGTGCACAATGAGGCAGAGGCCTTGGACTTTGGGAGGGGAGTTGACAGCATCAATTCTTTGTACTCCCCACTCCAAAAGCCTGAGGCTGCCATGCGCAAATTCACAAAACAGCCTCCAGCTTCAGATGGGAGCAGGAAGAGTCACCGAGGGGTGGTGATTGCCAAATTCACAAATGTAGAGGGCTGGATGTACATAAATTGTTAAAATTGACTTTATTGGACTCTGTCCAGAAATTCTGGAATCCCCCCCCCATCTCTCTGGCTTTTCTTCACAAACGAAGATTCAACATCTTTATCCATGACTTGGATGAGGGAATTAGGGGCATACTTATCAAATTTGCAGATGACACCAAATTAGGAGGAGTAGCTAATAACCTAGAGGACAGGATCAAAATTCAGAATGACCTGGATAGACTGGAGAGCGGGGCCAAAGCTAACAAAATGAAATTCAATACGGAGAAATGTAAAGTACTGCATTTAGGGCGGAAAAATGAAATGCATAAATATAGGATGGGAGAGACCTGGCTGAATGAGACTACGTGCGAAAGGGATCTAGGAGTCCTAGTAGACCACAAGTTGAACATGAGCCAACAGTGTGATGCGGCAGCTAAAAAGGCCAATGCGATTTTGGGCTGTATCAATAGAAGTATAGTGTCTAGATCAAGGGAAGTAATAGTGCCACTCTGTTCTGCCTTGGTCAGACCTCACTTAGAATACTGTGTCCAGTTCTGGGCACCACAATTCAAAAAGGATATTGACAAACTGGAGCGTGTCCAGAGAAGGGCAACTAAAATGGTGAAAGGTCTGGAAACGATGCCTTATGAGGAGAGACTTAGGGAGCTGGGTATGTTTAGCCTGGAAAAAAGATGGTTAAGAGGTGATATGATAGCCCTGTTTAAGTATTTGAAGGGTTGTCAGGCTGAGGATGGAGCAGGCTTGTTTTCTGCTGCTCCAGAGACAGGAACACGGAGCAATGGGTGCAAGCTCCAGGAACAGAGATTCCACCTCAACATGAGGAGGAACTTTTTGACAGTAAGAGCTGTTCGGCAATGGAACACACTCCCTTGGAGTGTGGTGGGGTCTCCTTCCTTGGAGGTCTTTAAACAGAAGCTGGATTGCCATCTGTCGGGGATGCTTTGATCAAGATTTCCTGTGTGGCAGGGGGGTTGGAATGGATGGCCCTCGTGGTCTCTTCCAACTCTGCAATTCTATGATTCTATGATTCTAGGAAGGACTCATCCCGCGTTTTCTGCAAGCGCGCTGATGACTAAAAAGGCCAATCCAAGATAGACAAGTCCGGTTGCAGAAAGCACAGCAGAAGGTTTCCTTGGGTGATGTTTCCGGGTTGTGATTCTTTCTGCGTTGTCGTTTCTTTTCAAGACTTGTTTGGCATAAGTTCTCAAATAAGGCTGCAGCATTGTGGATAGTGCATCTCCATGCCTCCCGATGTGAGGCCAGGGTGGACCATTGTTGGTGATCAATTTGGCCGAGCCTGAGATGTTGTTTCAGGGAGTCCTTGTATCTGGAATACAGGGTGGGGTATAACAACAACAACAGCCAACAACAGCACTAAGCTGGGTTTATTTTATTTAAAATACTTATACCTTATCCTTTGTCCAGCAAAACAAGAGAGCTAACAAGGATAAAACTATAAAATGGCCGTTAATAACTGCTTTGGAGGATGGTGGACTCTCCTTCTTTTCTCTTTATCTGAGGCCTACCAGCAAGGCGTGCAACCTCTATCAGCAACTACCCACAGCAATGACAGTGTCAGTTCCTTGCTTCCTGAGGGTTTGTCAACCCCACAGATATATCTGAAGAAGATACAATCACCACCACCACTTGCCAGCAATGGCTGAAATACTCCATGAAGCACTGCTGTGATCAAGATAAATGCAGGCACACACAAGTTGGTGCCAAGCACCACAGAAAGATGCCCTCCCTATCCTCTTTTTGCCACCCTTCCATCCTTCACTCCACCAATCAGTGCAATCATCCCCACTCCAGCCATGAGGGAGGAAAAGATGGCAAGAGATCAGAGGAGGGAGCAGGAAAGGTGGGCTCAGGGGAGGCAGACACCCAATTAATGGCACCACATCAATATGACGCTCCATCCCACTCTCCCCTGCACCCCCTTGTTGGCTCTTGTCTCTTTGCTTTCTCACATGAACACCACTGGAAGTAGAAATTCCTGCTTCTCAACCTCCTCCATTTTTTATCATTCTGCCATTATCTTAAAAGAAATTCACATACTCCTTAGTGTCCTGCTGCATACTCCTGGGAGTACACATACCCCTGGTTGGGAATCACTGATATATGGAATACCTGAAACACAGGAAAAATTATGTGTAGTTAGGTCCCATTGACAAGTGATGGGACTTCATTTTACCTTAATTAACTTGTTCTATTGGTTTCCATGAGATTTATTAATGCCTAACTTCACCTGGATCATGCGAATAAAATTAAATATCCACATTTGCTATTAAAAACACATTAAAAGTAAGGCAAAGAAAATGCATACTTGATAACTTCTTTCTTTATTGTTTAGAAGTGGGATTGTCTTAACATTAGCAGCATAGTTTTTATGTCACTAAAAAAAAAATACCCTTATTTCTATTCTTTTTTTTTTTATGTCAAAGAGGTAAAATTACACAAGGTCTTGTTATCTAGCAATACCAATCTCAAATCCCAAAGCTGTTTTTGTTGACTTCATTCACTGTTCATTCAATATATAGGAGTGTTTTTTACTTGTTGGTATAAATTATATTTATAGTCTCCTTGATTACAATAGTAGTGCAGAAATATTCTACGAGTGATTGGAATATGTTAATGTAATATACAAGCAGCTAGTATTTGTTAAGAAGTAAGATAAACGTTGGGGGTGGAGGGTTATTCTCAAGAAAGACATTTTAAAGAGTCATTCTGTATGTTGCCAAGTTTTTTTGCAATTACTATAAAATGCCGAGATGAATCAAACTCATACATATAAGAAGTCCGTAAGAAATTTTGCCAAATTATTTTCTTTTGTTTCTTTTGGCTGCCCTCAAAGCTAAAACATCCCTAACAATGTTTCACCAGTGCAGAAATCTTCAAATTTGCTCTGAATTTTGCTTCGCTGCCCCTCACTCACTCACTCTCTCACACACACAATTGACACAGATGTAGAAAAAGATTTGAACTCTTGTAATAATTGCTCATAATCCCAGAACAGGACATCTCATCATTCACCTCAACATTTGCCTTTGGAAAACCTCTGTAGAAATACTAATTTCACCAACTAAAGTATAGTCCCTGTTCTGTTTGTGCTACATGATCACCCTCCTCTATATAACACAATAGAAAGAAGGCCTGTCTCCAATTTTGATAGTTTTGGTGGGGGGAGGAGATAGCTCTTGGTGGTCATAGTGATGGCAGGCAGGATCTCTATGCCTGCCACCCATGGTGGTAGTGCAGAGAAGGGGATCTGGGATGTATGTCACCATCTTAATAAGGGGAGCCAGCTCTGGGATGGTTACACTAGTGGCAAGGCCAGCCTCATTAAAAGAACACCAAGATGTGTGGCTTAGAGCTTTGTTTAGTGCCATTGCTCAGACACCCTCTGCCATCATGGTCCAAGGGTCAGTGAATGGAACAGCAATCAACTGGGCTCCAAGTCAGTTTCAGTTCCAAACTTGTTGGTACCACTGTCTTGACATTAACCCACACTCCTGATTTATCTACATGGAAGGCAGGTCTGGCATCAACTGCAGAGCTCTGTATGCAGGCCACAGCTCTGCTCAGAGCCCTCCAGCCCTTGGACAGAATTTTTTTTTTTAAGTAATTACAGTAGGCCCTGATGAGGCTGACAACAGCCAACATCTGCCCCAGTATGCCACACACCAGTGCTAGCCATGATAGAGTTATTACATCCCCAAACCAAAGTATTCCCTGTTAACTGTGTTACCTCATGGGTGATGAATGTCTTTCTGACTATCTATCTATCTATCTATGCATCTATCTATCATGGCTTAACTCTAATTTGTCAGGGGCAGGGAGTCATATCCATTTCTTTATTCCATATGTTAATCTCAGGGGCTGGTGCTGCACATTCTTGCTGCCTCCTGCATGGATCTCAATGTGGATCCACTCATATCTGAAGTCCCAGCCTCTGTTCTCAAGGGTTTGGGATCAAACCATGAAATTCTAGGCACCAAAACATGTTGCTGTGTACAGGGATGGGTCATGACTTCCCTGTTAAAGGGCAGTGATTTCACTCTGGATTTTAGATGAACTTTACAGGAGAAATCTAAGATGCAGAATCCCTTATGTGGCTAGAGTTCAGCACACTGGACAGCTACTTTAATATTCAGAGTAAATGTGGCATGGATTCTCCTTCCTTGACACAGAAGCCACTATGAGTTCTGCATACAGAACAGCTATTTTGCTCACCATGGATCACACCATATTCAGAGCAATGGTTCTGCATGAATGCTGTTTATGTAGCCATCTACACATACAGCTATTGGGGAGGGGGGAGTTTGGGCGTTAGATTGGTCCTTGGCCAGTTACTTCTGGTTCCTCATCCTACGATTAAACTTCATCCCTGGAGACCCCAAGAAGAAGGCTAAAAAACCCTGAAACCCAAGGTCAAACAATGATACCTGAAAAACCTGCCTTTTGCAACTGCAAAACAAGTAGAACCTCAGCAGGTACAGTTTCCTTTAACACAGCCTCTCTGTGATGGGAATGCAACTGCTGAATTTTTGTTGTCAGTCACTGTTAAAACGAGGGAGAAATGTAGCAACTATATCTCTAGGCTAGGAATTATCAACTCCTGCTATGCCTAGGTACATGTCACAATTGATGGGAGCTGTATTTGCTATTTTAGTCTCCTTACTTCCACAGAAAAGTCCGTTCAAATTGATTTTTGCAAAAAAATCAAACCAATGTTGACTAGTTGCCAAGCAGCATATGTTCAGAAAATGCAAGAATCAACTGCTTCTTCAGTCTCCTATCTATCTGCATGATACAGACATAGTTTGGCCTCTGGCTGAAATTACAGTAAGTTCTCCAAGGGCCTTCATTGTCAAGATATCCCCTGCATACATGATTTTTTTCCCTTTTGCCAGAAGGCACCAAGGTTAGTTTAGCCCCAGGCTTCTAGAATCTTCTGTGTGGCCCAGCCTCTTGGGCAGATTTTCTGAGATTCCCTGAGATGTCTACAAACACATCAGCTTACCAACTCTTTAAAAGTATCCTCACAGCACAAATTTATTTCTGTAAGAAAATTATTCAAAGTAGGTCAAAACAAACACTAAGAGAAAGCTTTTCAGAAGAGGAAAACAAAGTTCATGGTTGTTATATCATTTCATCACATATTTGTATAAGCACTATAGACACAAGAATGGCAACAATTTGAATCCTGCTTCTTCCACAAAATATTAGAACATGATTCCAAGTGATCTGTCATGACAATTCCTCATGATTAAATGCTACACATGTTTTGAATTTATGTTCAGAATGGAAAGTGGTCCATGTGCTGGGATTTATATTGTTATACAAACACCATGGCCAAGTTTGCAAGCAATAATATACCAATGTTCTTATGAATACTCCCTGCTGTTCATCCCTCCTCCTACAAGAACAAACCATCGTGTATAGATCTAGATGGTCAAGGAAGAAACAAACCAGAGTTCCTGGTTCTAGAGATAAAAGGAGTATCTGAAAATATTCATAAAATGGTTGAAAAACATGTTTCTTAATCCCTTGATCTTGTAATTCTTCTCTGTTTTTCAAAACATAATCCTCTCCGTTTTCCCATTTTATCAGTTCTTTATATCTAATCCAGTCATCCTCTTTAGTCCATCTGATTTGTACCGCTTCTACAGGAAATAACCAGATAGGAGTACCTTTATAAAATTTTTGTTTTATGTTTTTCCATATCTTTAACAGTGGACCTCTAAAAGTGTGGTTTTTGAATTCTCTGTCTATTTTTGCCTTATCGTACCATAGGTACGTGTGTATGCCAAATCTAAGATTGTTACATTCCAAATTTATGAGCCTGAAGTTATCCAATTTCACCCATTCACTCAACCATTTTAGCCCACAGGCTGTATAGTATAACTTAAAGTCAGGAAGGGCAGTGCCACCTCTATCTCTACTGTTGATTAAGATACATTGGTTTAACTATTTGCAAATAAGTGAGAGATTTAAAAAGGATAAAATGACTTATGGATTTGAGAAAGAATGGAATAAATTAGATAAAGTTCTCTGGGAAAAAGATAAAGGGAAAATTACCAAACTGTATAAAATCCTCTTGGAAAGAGAACTAGAAAAGGAGACTGTGAAAGATACAATGGTAAGATGGGCTAGAGATATTAGAGAACCAATTAGTCTAGAAGAGTGGGAAATTGCCAGATCTAAAACGAACAGTTTTACAGCAAACCAAGAACTAAAGGAAAACTACTTCAAGATACCTAGTCGATGGTATCTTACACCCGCGAGGCTAAGCAAGATATATAAGCTGCAAGATAATAGATGTTGGAGATGCAATAAAGAAATTGGCTCCTTACATCATATGTGGTGGGGGTGTACAATCATAAGGAAATTTTGGGAAAGAATACATAAAACTACACAAAGGATGTTGGGTTTTACCTTCAGTATGGATCCCAAACTTTATTTGTTAAATATAACATCAGCTTTAGAACCCCAATATGAAAAGAAACATTGGAGGGTGCTGCTATATATAATTACCGCAGCTAGACTTAAAATTGCAGCTAAATGGAAACTAAAGGACGCTCCGACAATAGGAGAATGGATGGATAAGATATTAGAAATGAAAAATAATGACATGCTAACATGAATTATTAATAAAAGAGACCCAGATGAAGTGAATGAAGAATGGGCTGTAATTACAGAGTATGTTTGTAAGAGATGAAATACCGGAAAATTGGATTAGGCTGAGATCCAGTAAAGAAAGGATAAAAAAATAAAGGGCCAGATGGGAATGGGCAAACTAAAAGAATTGGGAAAATTCAGGCAGAGATGATTTAAATTTAGTGAATATATGAATAATACTTAAATAGAGAAGGAAAGTTAGAACTGTGTTATAAAAAATCTTTAAGTTAGTAAAACTTAGGAAGGTAAGGAGGAATAAAAAGAAAGGATCTGTAGTTTTTGTTGAGTTTGTTTGTGAATGGTCTGTTATATTTGGAATAATAATTTGGAATAATAATTGACTCATCAGATAACGACTCTGTATATTAATATTCTTTTGTTTTTGTAACGGACATGCTATGTGATTTATGTTATGTAAGATTCTATAAAACTAATATAAATAATTTATGGGGGGAAAAAACATGTTTCTTAAGAGTCAGGAAATCCTGATAAGAAGTTCTAAAAGTTTTACTCTCAGCAGGAGTAGAACTTTTGCAAAGGTAATGGGTACTAATTGGTCTTTCAGGACCAAGACACTTCAAAATACTTTGCATTTCAACAAGGATAGTTCACAATAGAATACATGAGGCCCTCCACTTTCATGGTGGTTAGGGGTGCAGGACCCCTGCAGAAGTGGGAAAACTGTGAATATAGGCCAGCTATAATTAAATGTTTTGACCTGAGGGAAGACTTCTCTTGGGATATCTACATCCTCCAGCGTGATTCTATGGTCAGCTTCTTATGTTGACCATAGAATCATGCGGGAAGACATAAACTTTCCTAGAGAAGTTATCTCTCCAGCATTTCTAGGTGTTCCAGCATAATTCTATGGTCAACTTCCACCAGAAGTTGACCATAGAATCACACTGGAGGACCTAGCCATGCCTAGAGAGAACATATTTTTTCAATCTGTGAATAATCAGATCTGCAAATGCTTAACCCACAAATGGATGTGTCCAGAAGAGGGTGACCAGCATGGTAGAAGGTCTGGAAGCCATGCTCTATGAGGAGTGGCTTAGGGAGCTGGACATGTTTAGTCTGGAGAAAAGAAAGTTGAGAGGTGACATGATAGATATGTTTAAATATTTGAAGGGATGTCATACTGAGAATGGGCCAAGCTTGTTTTCTGCTGCTCTAGAGACTAGGACATGGAGCAATGGGTTCAAACTACAGGAAAAGAGATTCCACCTAAACATTATGAAGAACTTCCTGACAGTAAAAGCTGTTCAGAAGTGGAATACACTGCCTCGTAGTGTGGTGGAGTCTCCTTCTTTGGAGGTTTTTAAACAGGGGCTGGATGGCTATCTGTCGGGAATGATTTGATTGTGTAATTCTGCATGGCAGGGGGTTGGACTGGATGGCCCTTTTGGTCTCTTCCTACTCTATGATTCTATGATTCCATGAAATGTGGAGAGATGACTGTATCTTTTCACACCTGCCCCACCCCCCCACATCCTAAAGCTAAAGTGGCAGATTAAGTCATCATCCCTTTTCATCAAAAAGTTCTGGAGCTAGAACCCTGGCTCCACTACACTAATGCTTAGTACATTTTGGTACAAAGGAAATGACTGCTTTCTGACTGCATGCAGGCTGTTTTGCCACAACATATTCAGAGGGCAATCCTCCCCATGCCCTTTTTGCATGGATCTATATACTCATCAAAATGTGAAGGTGACTGAGTTGCAGCCATAACATAAAAACCATCCACACCTATTATCAAGTAGTGCTATGAATTTAAGTAGCATCCAGATTGCCTAGACATATAGATAAAAGCTCTTTCATTGTGTTATAATAAAATACCTATTGATTTTAATGGTGCCATTCAAGGAGCAGGTACTACTTGACATAAATACAAGTAGTCCAGTCTGGATATACTCACCCCCAAGAAACAGTGCACATCATTAGCCTCTGATACAATCAGATCCTTTCCTTTTTAATTAGATTTTTTTAATCTCAATTCCCTCAATTTTATCTGGTCCATAAATTTTAAGTGGTTCACCAATGTTGCTTCTATTAAGATCATTTATTTAGATTTAAAAGTGCCAATGTGCAATAAATACCGTCTTCCTTGAGTGTTTTAGTAAATGTTTCTGTTCCAAAGCTATGAATCACACACTTCTTCTATTTTGTTGTAAGGACTACTGGCTGATCAGAAGTCACTGCAGTAGAAAACACATATTTGGATGGTGGCCCATACAACACTGCTGCCTGTGGTGTGGTGTCTTCAACAAAAGCCAAGCCCCCTCAGGATATTATGCCTGTACAGCAGGGTAGCTCAGCACTGTGGCATCGAAGACACCCTCAATGCCATATGCAGACATAGCTAAGCTTCACAGAAAGTATAATCACATGGTAGAACTTTAGCTGGACTATATAATTTTGCACTGCAGTTGAACGGACATTTTCAAATGCTTCCTCCATTTTTTACAAATATGTGTATGTGGGAAAATGTTGTCATGGAAGAAATTTAGCCCTGCCTCCCCTCAGGTACTTTTATGTTTTGCATGAGACAACATTCTAAACAGAGCAGCAATGTAAAGGTAACCACACAGCAAACATCTGGGTGCTATGATTTTGTTTAGTTTGGAAGTGAGATGGGATTCAGCAAGCCAGAAGCCAGAAAGAGATGATTATAAAACCAGTGTCCTCTTCTCTGTGGATAGGAACCATGCCCCCCTCATACAGCTAAAATAGCTTTGAACCACTAGATCAGGGATGGTCTTCCAGATGTGTTGCATTGCAACTTTCAGCTTTCCTCACCACAAGCTATCCTGTTTATACTACTGGAAAGCACCTTCATTCATCAACTGAAGGGCTAAATTTACCCATGCTTGCTGTAGACGATCATGCTGCAATAGGCAGACCCAGACAGAATGGGTTCAAATATTCATTCATTGACCCTGTCTAGCTTGCCCTTCACTAGGATTTATTAAAATCCCATTGATTTAATTTGTCTACATTACCATTAGGATTTAATTCTAAACTTGGGGGGATGAATATCCAGCAAAACTTTGGGCATCACAAAACAAATCAAACAACTGCATCTTCTTGAGACAACAGATAGGCTGAAATATGAGTTGTATTTGGGATGATCTATAGCTAGAGCCAGCGTTGTGTAATGGTTTAAACAATGGACTATGTCTCTGGAGACCAGCGTGTGAGTCCCAGCTCAGCCATGGAAACCCACTGGGTGACCTTGGGCAAGTCATAGAGCGGGGGGAAGCCAATGTTGGGGATGACAGGACACTCAATCCCTGGAGGAAGCAAAAAATAGCTCAGTAGAAGTCAGCAGCAACCTCTTCCCAAGAAGGATACTCACACAGAGAGAGATTTTCTTCTGAACAAAAGGAGGTACTTTATCCTGAATCTCAAAGCAATGATGATATGTACAGGTATTCACAAAGTAGATGGACAAACTGCTACTCCAGGCACTGGATTTGCTCAAGAGAGAAAGTGCTCTAGGCGCAGGCTTCTTTTATACAGTCCCTCAGGGCATTGGAACCCCCAAACACATGGGTGCCTTACATCAGCCTTTTGTACACTGCACTGTGCTTTGCACACCACACTCTACTGTGCACCCCACACTTCAGCCTGACTCAATGCCCTGCAATCTCCTGAGCTGTGGCCTCCAGGTTTGAGACTGGGCTTGGCCTTGGCTAGGCTGGCAGACTTGGAGTTGTCTGGACATTTTCTAAGGAGTTCAGACACTGACTCCTGACAGCCATTCCCTAAACTGAACTGCACTAGATAACTACTGGCCAATCTCCTTTTTTGGACAGTGGTCTGGAGTGTGTGGTGGCCTCTCAGCCCCAGGGGTTCCTGTATGAAACTGCTTATCTAGATCTAGATTTCAGTCTTGGCTTGGTGCTAAACCAGTGTCTGTTGCCAGTAATAGACTGGATGAGGACAAACAAATTGAAGCATAATCCAGACAAGACGGAGGTGCTTCTGGTCAAAGGTGGATCAGGGAATAGGGATTCAGCCTGTGCTGTATAGGGATACACTCCAACTGAAATTTTATGTTCACAGCTTGAGCATACTCCTGGACTCAGATTTGAGCATGAATGCCAAGGTTTCATCAGGAATGCATTTGCACAGTTAAAACTAGTGCACCAATTGCACCAATTCCTTGTGATGTCAGTTCTGGCTATGATCACATGTCTTGATTACATTGTGGTTGGCTTATCCTAATGCACCCTATATGGGTCTGCCTTTGGAAACTGTTTGGAAACTTCAGTTTGTTCAAAATGTTGTGGCTAGGCTGCTGATGGGCTGACTCGAGGAAACATATAACCCTCCAGTGGAAACAGTTTCACTGGCTACTGGTCTATTTATGGTCAGAATTTGAAGTGCTGATTATGTTTAACATCTTATAACACTTGGGTCCACGCTATCTGAAAGACCATATCTCCCTGTACGAGCAGGGCACCCCGTCCCCCATGAAAGCAAAAAGATTTATAAATTTTGGTTGGGAAAATAATATTGCATAGTATTTATTAATATACATAATTTCTGAAGCTTACTTATTGATAGTCACTGTGGTAAAAATGCCAATAAAAATAAATTTATATGTTACAGTATGATCTTGATTTTTGGAATAGTGTTTACAACAAAATGTGTAGCAGCAATTAAAATCAGACAAACAATGACCCAAGAGGACTACTAATATAAAATTTGACTAGGTTTACTGAAGGTGTGTACCCTTGAAGAGATTATTTTAAATATGTTTTAATCTGTTTCCTTTATATTGTACTTTTATTTATTTGTGCTGGTCTACGACCACAATAAAGAAATTCTATTCTATTCTTTTACAACAAGATGATTGCTGTTTTCTTTGCTGTCACCAGCATTTGGCAATTTATTTGCATCTCTTGCCATATGGAAAGGTTAGCTAGCCCATGGCAAGCAAAGTGAGTTCAAGGCTCCCTGCAGTGCTGGAACTGCAGAGAGGGAAAGATGATGCCCATCTCCTCTGCAACCAACAATATGAGCAAAGGTTGGTATTTGTGGTTATTGCTGGAAAGCAATGGCAGAGTTGCTTCCAGTTGTCTCTGATGTTGTGAGGCTTTCCAAAGATGTAGCATGAGGTCAGGAACAACACACTGCCTTTTAGGGCAGGAGCATGTCCTGGTGATAACACGTCTTTGGTTGTCCTTTCAAATGTCATCCCCAATTTGTTACCACTGATAATAAGGTAAGAAATGTAGGAGTGCCAAACTGCTGCTGTTGTTTTTAAGGAGGATTCAGTTTGCTTTAACCTTAGCCACTGCTGATAATTATGTACTACATAGATAAGACTTTCCTTTCTCTCTTTTTGTCCTTCCCTTTTTGAAGAATGAAACAGAACATTGTGGCAGAATTTACACAACTGATCTCATCCTTATAAAAATGTGAGTAGATTAAAAAGAGGAAAACAAAGCTTTCTGAAATGTGTGAGTTTTTTTTTTGTTTGTTTTTTAATGTGTGAATTGAAGACATTATATTGTGTTCCCACAGGAGTACAACAACCATGGCTTCTGAAGTGCACTGTAATTTCCACTAAGCGAAGATTACCAGGTAGCAGACTAGCCCAAGATCATTCAGTACCAGCCCTATGCAAAATTAGAAGGTATAAGCAATAAAAAGGGTAAGGATTGGCAAAAAAAGAAAAAAAAAAGAAAGAAGAAGCTTCAGTGGAGATTATCAGATGCATCAAAAGTGGCATTATAGCAACACCAGGAGATCACAAAAGGGCTCCATTTTCAGATGGCGTCATTCCCCCCTCGTTATGTACCCATTCTGCTGCTGTTCCACTGGTGCTGCTTTTTATTGATGCAAGAAGCTGTCAATAGATTCCCCATTCCATTTGTGTTCTGGATTTTCCTGTGTGCAACAAGGTGCCCAGTTATGCTGGTGAGATCCCAGCATCAATGGGAGGCCCCTGCCAGAACACTTCCAGGTGAGATCGGGATATCCAGGTAAGCCACCTTCTTTTTTTGTACCCTCCCCGGGTTACTTGTAACTTTCTTAGTGTGTATATGTGCTTTTCAAAACATTTTGGTGTGTATTTTTGTTTTTACTTTTGTATTTCCCACACTCATGTCTTATGGCGAGAATCCACAGGATTTCGATCCAGGAAGTGAACAGAGCTCCTTTCACTCCTGAGCTGCCCTGTTGACTGGAGAGGAGGTAAGTGCAGTGGGGAGGGTGATTGTGGCAGGACTGGGATGGGACAGAGGTGGGAGTGGAGACTGTGGGACAGGAACATTTTTGTTGTTGTTGTTCCTGTCTGGTAATCTCCAGTACCTACCCTCTTCCCACAGTAGCGATATAGGGATAATCACTACCACTGTAGTTTATCATTATAGTAAGTGAAGGATTAAAAAAGCAGACAGCAGACAAAGCTGAGCCACATAATTCAAATAGAATGTAGGCAGGAAATTTTTTTTCAGTCTGATGGGATATTGGTAAGTTGAAAGTGAAAGGTATTGCTCATTTTGCATAGCCATTCACACAAAGGGATATGATTGGGCCTCTTAGGATGGGGAGAATGAAAACTATTGTAGATAACCCTCACATGGGTAGCCAAAATGGTCCAGTTATCAGCCTTTTTCTTTTTGTGGGGTGTATGGTGTTGAGAGATTCTCCACCAAGGCTAGTCTGACCAATCTCCTATGTATTACTTGTTTGGTGCAGCAGTTGAAAAAAATACCATGTGGCAAAGAGTTTACCATCCCACAGAGCTACTAGGGAAAGCTGTTGGCTTTTGTCCCTGCAAGCTATTTATTCTCTCTATGGTACTGGTGCAACGTCTCATTTAATGATAAAATTTTAGGAGGAGATGGGTCATATTTCTGTGACTCAGATTGGTTCAGGAAAAAAAAAACTTCTGGTTTGGGGGCACTCACTTCTGAATCAACCTAAGACAAGCTTGGGAGAAATCTTCCTCTTCTACAAAGTGCTCCAACATTTTCTCTGTTATCCCAATTTGGGTTCAGGGGGAGTGGAACCCCAGTGAAATAAAGTACTTGTTAACTGCCATCAAGTTGACTCTAACTTATTGTGACCCTATGAATGAGAGACCTCCAAGTCACCCTATTGCAGGTCTTGCTGACTCAGGGCTGTGGCTTCCTTGATTGAATCTATCCGTTGGCAGTATGGTCTTCCTGTTTTCCTACTGCCCTCTGTCTTGCCAAGCATCACTATCTTTTCTAGTGAGTCACATCTGCTCATGATATGTCCAAAGTACAACAATCTCTGTTTAGTCATTTTAGCTTCTAGGGAGTGTTCAGGCTTGATTTGCTATAGGACCCATTCATTTCTCTTTTTAGCATTCCACAATATCTGCATGGTGCTTCTGCAGCACCATGTTTCAAATGAGTTGATTTTCTTCCTATCGGCTTTCTTCACTGTTAGCTTTCACAACAATACAATGAAACTGGAAATACGATGGCATGGACAATCCTAACTCTAGCATTCAATGATATTTCTTTACACTTTAGGATCTTGTCTAGTCCCTTCATAGCTACCCTTCCAAGGCCTGGTCTTCTTCTGATTTGTAGGTTGATGAAAATTCTTCTAATCTCCTTGTGGCTTTCTTATAATTTTGCCCTGAGCATAGACTTCAGATTTTGTATCACAATTTCACTTCAATCTAATTTAGCAGTAAGGCAACTTTTTTCTTTAGTCTGTTGTGGAGTTCAGAAAATGGCTCATTCTGCAGTGAGAAGTTAGTGCACATAAATAGCTTCCTACATGGTGACAGTTACCACAGGAAGAAATTTTACAGAGGGGTCCATGTGGAAGCCATGCTGTGTATCCTGGCTCTACTTGCTGTTACATTGTGAATAGTAAGATATTTTTCACCCCATTAAACCTAGCATTATTTTTAGGTTGAAGAAATGAAGGAAGCAAAGTATAAATAAAGTCTAATGTATGAAGCAAAACCATTGTCCTGTCAGGATGAGAAATGGTCAATTACAAATCACCTTCCAGTAACCATCTTGCTTACAATGTACATTTTAATTCAGCATTTAGAAAATGTGGAACAATGTTTATGTATATACTCAATCAAATCTAAAACTGTCCCATATTACACACCATAATTAGCAATAACTTGACTAATTAATTGTAACCATTATTTCAGGCATTCTCAACCACCTCTTAACATGTTTTCTTCAAGAAAAATATCCTCTAAATTATAAGCATTATTTAAAAAGAGAAATGCAACAATATTGTATTGTTCAGCTTGTTTATCCTGCATGAAATATTTAGAATTAATTTTTTTTAGGGGGGGGGACAACAACAGAATATCATTTGCAAGTAGTGCACCATCACATGACGCCATAAGGACAAACAGCTTAAACTGCATATACAGTTGTCCCTTCATATTTGCTGGGGTTTAGTTCCAGGACCCCCCGTGGATACCAAAATCCATGAATACTCAAGTCCCATTATATGCAGTAGCATAGCAAAATGGTGTCCCTTATATAAGATGGCAAAATTAAGGTTTGCTTTTTAGATTATTATTTTTTAAAGAATTTTTTCAAGATGTGAATACTTAAATCTGTGGATACCAAATCCGTGGATACGGAGGGACAACAGTATACACACACACACACACACACATTATTTAATGGAGAAAAGGTGTGTTGTTGGCTATATCCCTTGAAAAATAGAGACAAGTATCACTGGTATGATCAGAATATAATGGGATGAAAAGATACAATGTGCACAATATCTCCAAGGTAAAAGGTCTTTGAACCTAAAGATGCACTGAGAGGAGTGGAACAGAAAATCACCTGACCTCTTTCCCCCATTGCAAAGGTACCTGTGGCTTCTCCCATTGCACTACTGCCACTGCTACCTTTACTTCTGCTATTGTAACCACAGCAGCAAAATGACCACACAGGATTGTGGACTTGGCCATTTGGGGGCAGATTTCTTATTTATTTATTTATTTATTTATTTATTTGATTTATATCCTGCCTTTCTCCCAAGATAGGATCCAAGGCGGCTTACAATCATTAAAAAAATACAGCTAAAAACATCACAAATTACCAAAAAAAAAAGGATTCAATTAAATTATCATTGTTAAAATGTAGTTAAAAGACATGAGTTAAAAACATAAATTATAAAAATACAACAATAAAAGCAGCACACCAATTAAAATTTATGTTTCAAATGCCTGCCTAAATAAAAATATCTTCAACTACCAACAAAAAGAGAGCAGGGAGGGGGCCAACCGGACCTCCCATGGAAGGGAGTTCCTCAGTCTGGGAGCAGCCACAGAGAAGGCTCTCTCCCGAGTCCGCACCAACGGCACCTGCAAAGGTGGTGTGACTGAGAGAAAGCCATCCCCCACTATCTTAACACTCAGGATGGCTTGTATAGGGAGATACGGTCCATCAGAGAGTCTGGACCCAAGCCATTTAGGATACAACTGCTGATATATATTTTTAAAAAACACCACAAAAACAATTGTGCAAAGTGTCTCCAAAAAGCACTGCTACCGACTTATGCCCAAATTAAAATTTAAACTTTAAAAGAAAATTTATGGTGGCTTCACTGAAGTCTAAGGAATACATATGCTGGCACCATGCAAACATCATGTGAGATGACTGAACCAGGTGCGTGTGTGCATGCACACAAACATGCACACACACGCACACATGCGCATGCACACACAATATTCAGCTGGGTCATGCAAGGTATTTTTTGCACACACAGCACACTCATTTGCTCATGCTAACTTCTAGTCCCATGTGCTATCACACTGAAATCATGGCCCATATGGAAGATGAAATTTAAAAAGCAATCTTAGAATTTGTTTTGAATATGTGATTAATTCTGTAACTATAGAAAGAGAAGAGAATAACAGTAGTTAAACATTGTGTTTTATCCATCCATCCAGCAGAATACATTCATAATGATGTTTGAAATAGTTGTAGAACAGTTCTTGCTAGAGCTGAAGCCATTTCTTTCCTTTCTCTTTTAAAGTCACCTTAGTGGGGCGGCTTTGTCTAAGTTTTCCCATCCTCCTTTCATTGTCCTTTTGTTTTATACAATTCTATGTAATGTTCATTCACATGCAGATCAAGGCATTTACTCCCTGTTAGCTGTGATAAGTCAAACCAACAAAGCAGTCAAATTTCTATGCAAGAATAATAATAATAAAACTGCCCACTTGCACATTAAGTTTTTTAAATGAAAAGGCAATGAGGAAACTGTTTAAAGTGTGGGGTATTAAGCAAACACTGCTTTAGTGAAGTTTGAACTGATAAAATTTTTGGACAGCGGTATAAAGAGTCTGAATAAAAAAAACAACAATAGCAAAGTCATTACAAGCACAGCAACACAAAATTAAAAAATCTGCATCCCATTAGTAGAGAGTTGTAAAATATGGAATGTAGTTCAAGGGCACAAAAAGTGTTTCCCAAGAGAAAACAAGATACTAAGATCTCTCCCTCTCTCTCTGGTAGTACACTTGCATACACTATACTGTGATCAAAACACACTCATCATGCATATCTTTGCTCATTTCTCCTTCCCTGGGCATGAGTATAAAATATTTTGCAATTTTTCAATTATTCTTCCCACTGCAGAACTTTTTTTGTGAAAAATTCTGCAAAAAAATAAATAAAAACATTTTTTGGTATAAAATCCAACATTTTGGTGCAAGGAACAGTGTATTTTGTGCAAGATCTATTGTTTTTTATGCAATAGAATGTTCAGCATTTGCAGAAAACAAGTTTTACCAAAACGTTCCAAAATGTGTGTGTGTGGGGGGAAATCTCATGGCTGTTTTCTTCATGAAATACTCTTTCATCAAGAGCATTTGTCAGTACTCTTTACATCCCTAATAGACACCCATTCAATCATCTACTACAATAGTTCTACCAGATTTGAGAGGGCTGTGAGCAGAGTCTATCTGCCTCTATCATCTCACTTTCTCTGCCACCCTCTTTCTTCCCCATCACAGTAAACAGAGAAAGAATTCATGAACCACTTCTACCCAACAACTATTCTTCTACAAATATCACCAGCAGATTTATTTATTTACAAATATTTGCAAACTGCTCAGATCTGAACATTTCAAAGGGGTGTACAACGATAATAAAACACCAGATATGAAGAATGTCCAATATAATATTTATCTGGTCCATGAAAAGCATGTTATGTTGGACTATACAGGGAAAGCTGGTGTAAATATATGGATCAAAATGATTGTAGATAACTGGCATCGTTGAAAAATACCTGAAATTGCATGACTACAAGGACCTTCCTCCCTCAAAATAGTATTTGCATCCAGAGTATTTGCTGCCATGAAACATGAGATCCAGTGATAGTTTCATTAGGAGTGGTTACTCAACAACTGTTTACAAGCAGCGGGCACCACTTCTTTATGCAAGAAGCATTCACCACACCTTGGATCTACCCAGCCAAACTTATTCATCTTGCTTAATTTGCTACAAGGGTCAACAATCAGGAGAGCATGTGCTCACTTTGGCTACATCCTCAGGATACAAAACTAAAACTGACCCCAAGCTTCCAGACAAGATGCAGCATTGGACTCCCCTGTTGGGCATGTCACAAAAACAACATCAAGGTCACTGCAGAGACAAGTGATTTTTTCCCTCACAGTTCTTACAAAAAAGCCACAGTGGGCTTCTAAAAGATCCGAGCCTCTATTCACCACAGTTTATATTAATAATCTCCAAAACACTTTGACGAGTTCCATTGGCTGGCTGTTTGAGGAAGCAATTGAAGCAGGCTTCTTAATATCCCTTTATTGCCATATAACAAGCAAACATATGTGCTTTAATACATTTCACAATTGCACCATTTGGTCTCCAGTTACTGTCCAAGGAAATGAGCAAACACCAGCGAGTTGGAGAGGGCACTCAAGAGCAATCATGCTGATAGTCTTTCATACTACACCATTCCAATGTGACAACATTACTAGCTCTATCCACTACCAAATAAAAAATGTTCTAATATAAAACATATCCTATTTCTATTTGCTTGCTGTCAGACTTTGCAGAATATCTATTTTTAAAGGATAACTCCAAAATTAAGTACATTTAAATTCCGTTTATGCTGTAACATATCTCCCTGCCCCAAGTGAAATAAATAAGACTTCAGTGTGCTCCCCTTTGGTTCATGTATATCTAAATTTGTTGACTGCTTTTCCCACCACAATTACTTCTGAAGTGGCTTACATTAAAAAAGAAATTCACAAAATTTGATCAACTGTACTGTATAAATCAAAAATGCATAATGTTGTCTTTTTACAGTGGCCCTCTTTCATAATGTTAGTGGTTGTCTAGATGGTGAAAAAAGTCCTAATAGAATTAGCAGGGAATACCTTTTCTCCTGATGGGATTCCACAGTGATTTGCGTTATTCAAAAGGAGGGGGGCCAAAAACTCCAAAAACTGCAGGGGAAAAGCCTTTGTGGTTTTTCCTGAAGTTTTTAAAATAATGAGATGGAAATGAGCATTCCCACTAGTGGCAGCACATTTTTGGTGAGGGCAGAAGTGGAAAGCTGATTGGTTGGATGCGTGTGGGGGCAGGCTTGCTGGTAATGAAGTGGCCAGATGCACCATTTTGGAGTTTTGTGTTGCCAATTGTGAACTTTTTTACTGCACTGAAATGACCAAACAGCTTTTTTTTTAAGTGGAAGTTGGCGCACCTTTGTTTTCAATTAAAAAAAAATACTGTGCAGAGGCAACAACTTGTGGAAAATTATAATGTGAGCAATACACTCTTGACCACCATGTTGATTCGCAGGCATGGCTGCATGTGAACTTGAAATATGAATACCTTCACATATCAGCAATTTTGCCAAAAGGACCATAAAGACAAAAGAATGCTGCTGCAATTTTGTGTTGATGTGCAGCAATCAGCATTATATCTTCTCATCTAGACAACCCCTTAGAAGTTAGGGAAAAGAACACTCCCATTGTCTGACTATATTGCAAAGCACTTTCACCACGTTTTATTTCGTAGTACTCAGTTCATGCTGATTTAAAATTTCTGGCAAGTCGTATTTTCTTTCCAACCTATCTGCAAAGAAATTTTTATATAGCCTAATATGTCTCCATCGGAAAGATATTTTGTTTAAAATGTGTCCCTTCCACTTTTTCCCTAGTTAATCCCCAGAGTGTTTTATTACATGAATCTAGTCCTAACATCAAATGATCACTATATATAATTTAAGCCAACCATTCAAAATATTTTTCAAACTGAATAAAACTAGGAACTTTGGTCTCTCTGCTCATTACCATCAAGATATCTTTGCCTGTCATTGACAGGAATATAAGCAGATTTCCCTCCATATGAAAAGTTACTCTTTTCCCATCATTCTGATATATGTATAAGGATATAACAGATGACCCCTCCACCTGAAAGGAAAACGTCTGTAGCCTACTATTCTGTGCTGTAGGCTGCAACCAGCACTCACAACCAGCACTCTGTCAGTGCACCTGTTTGGCTCCAGCGATGGGCATGCCATTATATTTGAATGTGATACTTTCCTTAAATTCATAGAGTACATCCAGTGATGGAACTGTTCCAATCAGTGCAATTGGAAAGGAGCATCTCCCTTCCCCATTGCACCTCCTGTCCGAACCCAGAACCTGATACGGAGTGCTGGGACACCCTGTGAAACTTGTTTCCAAGCAGGACTGATGGCAGCCCCCCCCCCTCTCTCTCTCTGTGTGTGTGTAAAGAAATTTCCAATGTGCTGGTGCTACAGTGCCAACATGACATTAGATTTAGGTCACAAAAAGGCAAATTAGTCTTTACCCTGTGTAGCTTCATCCCTAACCAAAACAAAGCTAAATTAAATTATCCTCACCCCTCATACTATTCCCCCATTTCCCCTGCTTTCGATACCTTTGCCTTATCCTTTTGCCTTCCTTTTGCTCCATTTCTCCTCTCCCCTCCCCACATCAAAATTGAAGCCAGAGGTTTCTGTTAGGAAGCACCACATATATTTATGGTGCTGAATAAATACACAAACCTTTGTACACTGAACCATGCAATTAGCTGCAAAAGCCAAAGGAAGGGTTGAATGTATGTTTCTCAAACAGCCACCCATCCCATGTGATAAAGAAACTGAGAGCCATCTATCCCACATGAAAAAGACACTGAGAGCAGAATTTCATATTACAGGAATTCCTGACTGCCTTCAAAGGCTAACATGAGGGCAGAGGAGGCATTTGCAGAGGGAAACCAGCAGATTGGAAGTAAGTTGTTTAATCAGTGGTGGCTGAAGGTTGCAATGTTGGTCGGGTGTTAAAGACACTCCAGCTTTTAGTCCAAACTTTGAAGGAGCTACCCAAGCTGCTGAACATATTTTTTTTTGGGGGGGGGTAAGATTCAGGACCCTGGATGGCTCCTTAATCAATTTGAGAAAATGTTCAGCACCTTGCATAGCTCCTTAAACAGTCAGGCTGAACCCTGGAGCAGATTCACCAGTTTGCTATTACTGGACTGACCAGCACTTGTGCTTTACTCTTCCTAACCAATTCCTCCCACTTTTCCTAGAGATCTTCAAGACTGGAAATACTGTATGTTCAACTGTATGGGAAAGATGAGGTGCATGCCTCACTATCTGACTGGACTGAACCCCCAGACAATTTTCCACTGAAAATGTTCATGATTTCCTACACTGAATAATGCTTATGGTGATTTCACATATATTCTTGACCATTTTATTCTGCACTCCTTTATGCACATGGAAAATTGGTATACAATTTTGAAAAATAATAATTACAAATAGACTAGAACAGAAGTTCAGGCAATATGTGCTTTCCAGGGTAATGTACAGTTTTGCTCTAAGGAGAGTTTCAAAAGCAGTCTGTGAGATAGCAGAGCAATATGCCATTTAAGGGTGGTGGTACATGAAACAAATGAACAGAAATCCCAATAAGCATGCTGAAAGCAGTTTTTCAGAAAGATACATCTAATCATAACTTTAGAATTGTAGTTTAACTGGTATTTACAAGATAACACTGTACTAAGGAGCCCAGGCCTGATTAAGTAATCCCCTTCCTGTGGTTTATTTATATTTTTGGAAGTGATTCATACATGGAAATCCACTTATAGATTGCAGAATCCACCAGTGCCTTAACATGGTTTAATACAATCACAAACCAGATAAAACTTTCAAATCGTCTCCAACAACTGTTTTTAACTGTATCCAATACCTATATACCGTTGCTTGGGATATTTCTTTTTATCTTGTTTTTGTAATCTGCCTTAGGAGCTTTTCCAGAAGGAGGTATAGAAATCTTATAAATAAGTAAAGAGTTGAGTAATCAAGTGATGCTCATGTATATCTGAATGGGCTTTGAGTCTGGCCTAAGCTCAGAAGAATAAACAAAATGAAGCAAAGAAATGAATGTAAAATGTTTCCTATTCAGAAATTATCAGCTGATCATTCTGTATACCCCAGACTAACACTGAACAGTGAAAGATAAAGTAATAAAAATCGTCTCTGGGTGGTTTGTCTGGAAGGATCTTTGAGGGAGCAAAGAGAAAAGAAAAGAAAACTCCTAAAACACCATTTTTCAATAAAGCATTTACCAAGAAGTGTAGATTCTTCAAGGGAGACCAAAACCTAAGATTGCTAGAGCTGTCAGAAAAAGATTACAAAATGCTGCAAGACGGCAATGCCTGTTCTATAAAGTGCAATGGAATTAGTGGCATGCTGAAATAAGGGACATCTATTAAATTCTAAGGAAGTGTTCTATTCTAGAATGAAACAATTCTCTGGAGAAAGAGTGCTTTTTCTTCTGGCAAAATTATTCTTTGGCTGGAATCTAACCTTGCAATCCCACCAAAGCAAATGATATACAGTATAGTTGAGGATTATGTAGAAAAGGGGAGCCCAACACAGTTCTCAGTTGCACAAGTGATAGAATAGTGGGAGACCACAACTAGGGATAGCTGTACTATCCCTTGTGCAACTGAGGAAATAACATGGAGCTCTACACTGCTTTTGTCCATTAACATTATGCAGGATTTGTCTGTCATCAACTGTGGTTTCTCTTTCTTTTTGGCAAAAGACAGTGTTTTTCTGCATTCCTCCTTGACTATATCCCTGGCTTCCATCCATAGCTCCTCTGATACCGAGTCGATTAAGCTTCACAATACAAACCTATTTTTCATATTTTCTTTAATTTCTGTGGGGATGTTCTTCAGGTTGTATTTCTTTAAAAAAAAAAATTAAAGCTTTACATACTGTAAAATAGTAACTCTACAGTACATTACATGCTCTTGTTGTGGTATTTTTACAATTTACATTTTACATAAATACATTTACATACATTTTATTTCCTTATAATTTCTTCATACCACCTCTTCTCCCTTATCTTTCTTTTAACATTCACTTCCTAACCTCTATTTGCTACATCTCCTTGTATGTATTACAATCCTCTCTTCCTTTTTTTTTTTATCATATTACTGCAAACTTATTCATTACTCCATCACATTTATCATCATGTTTTCTCCATATTTTTTCTTTAGGTATTCTATCACTTTTCCCCATTTCTTATAAAAAGATTTCAGACCTTGATCCTTTAACAATCTTGATAATTTGTCATTTTCTATCATTTCCATTATTTTTATTTTCCACTCATCTATAGTCAGAATTGCTTCCTCCTTCCAATATTTTGCATATAGCATTCTTGCCGCTGTTATTAAGTTTATTATTATTTTCTGTTGGTTTATCATTAATGTTTCATCTATCATGTTTAGTAAAAATCTCTCTGGTTTCATTTGCAAACTGATTCCTGTTCTTCAGATTGTATTTCAGCATGATGGTTAGTTTAGTGTTCTTCTTCAGCTTTACTTTAAATTTAGATATTAATAGTTCATGGTCTGTGCCACAATCTGCTCCTGGTCTCATTTTTTTGCAACAAAAACAGAGTTTCTCCTTCTTTTGCTTCCAGTTATGTAATCTATCTGATTTCTATATTTTCCATCTGGTGATGTCCATGTATTCAGTCATTTCTTTGGTTGCATGAAGAATGTGCTCATGATGAACAGACTGTTGGCCTCACAGAAATCCATCAGTCAATCTTCTGCTTCATTTCTTGATCGAAGACCAAATTTTCCTACCATCTTTGACTCTCCTCTGCTTCCTACTTTTGTATTCCAAACAACTATGATTAACACAAAGTCTTATTTAGGTGTGTTATCAATTCCTTCCTGAACCCCAGCATAGAAGCTTTCTATGTCTTCTTCTTTTGCCTCTGTGGTTGGAGCATAAACGTAGAATATGGTTATATTAATGGCTTTTCCTTGAAGTCTTATTTACATGATTTGGTCGGACTTTGCATTATATCCTTTGACTGCTTTTGCTGTATCTTTTCTCACTATAAATGTCACCCCATTTCTTCTCATCCTTTCATTTCCCAAGTAAAACTCTGTGTAATTATCTGATTCAAAATGCCCCATTCTTGCCCATTTTAGCTCACTTACCCTAAGTATTGCAATGTTTATGTATTCCATTTCTTGTTTTACTTTGTTTAGCTTACCTTGGTTCATGTTTCTTAAATTCCATGTTCTTATAATCTGTGTTCTGAAGCTTCTGACTTTCCTTTTGCACCTGAGCATGACCACAGCTTGACTTCCTTTTGGTTTGAATCCAGTTGTGATGAGAGTGACATCGTTATTCATAATTGCACTCTGCTCTGCCATATTATCTCATTGTGTGCATCCAGTCACTAATTCATGTTTCATTCCAGATTGTCTCATCATAGGGTTTCCATGGTGAAAGAACTTTAAAGAGGGAGTTTACCATTGCCTTCCTCTGCACATTCGAACAAGTGTTAGCTATGGTGCCATTGTCATTTTCTCTGAGAGATCCTCTGCCAGGGTCACCCACCACTACTGCTGCTACCCAGTTGTTGTTTGCCAAATGTTGTACTGGACTAAAAAGAAATAGACATTGCCAGAACATTCTCCCCCCCCCCACCCGTAGTTGGCAGGAATGGTTTTACTAAGACAATGAAAGATCTTATCAGGAGGGCTTTAAACTGAGTTGTGTGCGGGAAGGAGACAGTATTCATGAGGACAGGAGTTCCTCAAATGCTGGAGAAAATAGCCCAAATGTTATACAGACAACAAGGCGAATAGTACAAGAACCCAACAATGGGAGGAATAAAACCTTTAAAAGACAGATGGGGGAATGGACCATGGTCTTAGAACACCCTATACTAATGCACAGAGCATGGTAAATAAACAGGGTGAACTTGAACTCTTAGCACAGCAAAACAAATATGATATAATAGGCATCACTGAAACTTGGTGGGATGAGTCTCATGATTGGAATGTACTAATAGAGAGGTATAGCCTATTTCAGAAAAATAGACCAAACAGGAAGAGTGGTGGAGTAGTATTACATGATAAAGAAGTGTACACTTGTGAACAGACCCATGACTAAAATCCTGGGAGCCAGGTTGAGAGCATCTGGATAAAAATTAAGTGAGAGAGAAACAGCAGGGATATCATTCTGGGGGTCTACTACAGACCTCCAAACCAAACTGAGGGCTTGGATGATGCCTTCCTAGAAGAGACATCCACACATTAAGAAAGGAGTGATGTAGTAATAATGGGGGATTTTAACTATCCTGATATTTGTTGGAAGTCCAACTCTGCCAAGACTACAAGGTCCAACAAATTCCTCACTTGCCTTGCAGACAATTTCATTGTCCAGAAGGTGGAAGAGGAAACAAGGAGATCAGCTATGTTAGATCTGTTCCTAACTAATGGGGATGACCTGGTTAATGGTGTGGAAGTGATGGGATCCTTAGGGGGAATAACCATGTTCTCCTGAGTTTGTTATACAGAGGAAAGGGGAAGTCAAGCATAGTCAGACATGCATTCTAGACTCTAAGAAAGCTGATTTCAGAAAACTTAGAGAATTACTAGAGGTGATCCCATGGTCAGAAATACTAAAAGATAAAGGATTTCATGAAAAATGGGAGTTTCTTAAAAGTGAGATATTGAAGGCACAACTTCAAACATTTTCAATGAGGAGGAAACATGGCAAGTGTCTGAAGAAACCAGGATGGATGTTGAAAGAACTCTCAGCTGAGCTATAACTTAAAAAGGACATGTACAAGAAATGGAAAAGGGGGGAAATCACCAAAGAAGAATTCAGACAAATGGCCAGCTCATGTAGGGGGAAAGTCAGAAAAGCCAAAGCTCAGGTGGAGCTCAGGCTTGATAGAGAGGTTAAAAACAATTTTAAAAAAGCTTTTTTGGTTATGTCTGTAGCAAAAGGAAGAACAAGGAAATGGTAGGGCCGCTGCATGGAAAAATGGCAAAAGGCTAACAGGGGATAGAGAAGGCAGAACTACTTAACACTTTTTTGCTTCAGTCTTCTCCGAAAGCAGGAACAGTGCTCAACCTGGAGAAGATGGAGCAGATGATGTAGTAGGGGAAATACAGCACAGAATTGGTAAAGAGCTAGCTCAGGAATACTTGGCCAGTATAAATGAGTTCAAGTCTCCAGGGCCTGATGAACTTCATCCAAAGGTATTAAAAGAACTGGCAGAAGTAATCTCAGAACCACTGTCAATAATCTTTGAGAATTCCTGGAGAATAGGAGAGGTCCCAGCAGACTGGAAGAAGGCAAATGTTGTTCCCATCTTTAAAAAAAAAAAGGGGGGGGGGAAGAAAACCCAAATAATTACTGCCCAGTCAGCCTGACATCAATACTAGGAAAGATTCTAGAGCAGATTGTTAAACAGACAGTATGTAAGAACTTAGAAAGGAATGCCATGATCACTAAAAATCAACATGGATTTCTCAAAAACAAGTCATGCCAGACTAATCTTACCTCTTTTTTTGATAGAGTTACAAACTTAATAGATGAAGGGAATGCTGTGGATGTAGTGTATCTTGATTTCAGTAAGGCTTTTGACAAGTACCCACATTATATTCTTGTAAAATGTTAGTAACCTGTGGGCTAGACAATGCAACTGTTAGGTGGATTTGTACTACCCTTTGAACCCAAAGGGTAGTCAGCAATGGCTCCTCTTCATCCTGGAGAGAAGTGACCAGTGGGGTGCCACAGGGTTCTGTCCTGGGCCCAGTGCTATTCATCATCTTTATCAATGACTTAGATGAGGGAATAAAGGTATGCTTATCAAATTTGCAGATGACACCAAATGAGGAGTAGTAGTTAATACCCCAGACGACAGGATCAGAATCCAAAATAACTCAAATGATTAGAAAGCTGGGCCAATACTAGCACAATGAATTTCAACAGGGGGAAATGTAGGGTATTACACTTGGGCAGTAAAAATGTAATGCACAGATATAGGATGGGGGACAAATGGCTTGAGTGGACCACAAGCTGAACATGAGTCAGTCAATGTGATTCTAGGCTGCATTAATAGGAGTATAGTATCTAGATCAAGGGAAGTAATAGTACCACTGTATTCTGCTTTGGTCAGACCTCACCTGGGATACTGTGTCCAGTTCTGGGCACAACAATTCAGGAAGGATATTGAGAAGCTGGAATGTATCCAGAAGAGGGTGACCAGGATGGTGGGAGGTCTGGAAGCCATGCCCTATGAGGAGTGGCTTAGGGAGCTGGGCATGTTTAAACTGGAGAAGAGAAGGTTAAAAGGGGACATGATAGCCAGGTTTAAATATTTGAAGAGATGTCATACTGAGGATGGAGCAAGCTTACTTTCTGCTGCTCCAGAGACTAGGACATGGAGCAATGGGTTCAAACTACAGGAAAAGAGATGCCACCTATACATTAGGAAGAACTTCCTGACAGTAAGAGCTGTTTGTAAGTGGAATACACTGCCTCAGAGTGTGGTGGAGTCTCCTTCTTTGGAGGTTTTTAAACAGAAGCTGGATGGCCATCTGTTGGGAATGACTTGATTGTGTATTCCTGCACAGCAGTGGGTTGGACTGGATGGCCCTTGTGGTCTCTTCCAACTCTATGATTCTATAACATTCCCCACCACCACCACAGAAGTCATCTATCTTAATAACAGCTTGTTCCAGAGTTCTTATTTATGAATCTCAGCATTGTTTGGCCTCTTTGGCCTAGTACACTCATCACATGTTGGCTATCTTCCAGAGCTGCTGCTTCCTTCTCTTAACCCTCCCAAAGCCCCATGCTTCCCTGACTATTTAGGAGCCTGTCCAGTGCTCCTCACCTCCATCATCAGTGAGGCCAATCTGGTCCTCTTTGTTCTGGTCTGTGAAGGCCATCCTCTGTTCCTGGCTGGACCAGATTGACTCATCTCTCTCCACTCCTCTCTGCACCTCTGCTGGTCTCTTGCTGCCCTGGCCTCCTCCTTTGCAACTACCCAAGTGGGCTTTGCTGGCCATCACCACAATCACCGGCCTCCTCACCCTCACCATTCCTGTCCTTCCTGCCTCCACCATGACTGGTCGAGCAGCTCTATTGGCCATCGTCATTGCCTGAAGCCTCCTCTCATGTGACTGCCCAAGTTGGTCCTTCTGGCCACTGCCATTGATATTGGTGCCAGCCTCCTTTGCTCTTGCTGCTCCATTGCAACTAAGACCAACTTCCCATTTTGCTGTCACCACCAATATCATGGCCAGCGTGGCCTCCATTTCCATCCCTTCTCCATCCTCTTTCCATGAGACTTCCCAAGTGTGCTGAGGCCACTACCTCCTCTTCCCTGGCTGTTCCTGTCAAGAAGCCACTGCCTTCCCTTCCATATATATCTTACATGTACAATATTTTAATTAAAGAAGGGTTGGAAGCCTGAAGGCAAATTCATACAAAATCAACACTAAAAACAATAACATTGTAGCCTCTAAGGAAATGTCAATACACAGGAGTAAAAGAAGTATAGATTTACAATGTAAATTAAATCCAGTATACTTTTGAATGAGAGCCAGCAGGGTGTAGTGGTTTGATTGTTGGACTGGGACACTGGGAGACAGGATTTGAACCCCTGCTTGGCCAGGGAAACCCAGTGGGTGGCCTTGGGCAAATCACACTCACTCAGCCTCAGAGCAAGTCAAAAGCAAAACCCCTCTGAATAAATTCTGCCAAGAAAACCCTGTGATCGGTTTGTCTTAGGGTCTCCATAAGTCAGAAATGACTTGAAGGCACACAACAACAACACCTTTGAACATCAGGTATAAGAGATGAACAACAGGGGAGGGCTGAACACATTGTGCCTTGTTGGTAAGCCTCCAAGAAATATCTGGCTAGATAGGGCAGGAAAAAAATTGCTGGACATGATGATGTTTTAACCAGATTTGGGCAAACTCTCCACTTCTGAGGGAGATAGAAACAGAGAAAGGGGAAAGAGGAGTGCACAATAGATTGTAGTTTGAAAGCATATAAAAGTTCATCATTAATATGCCCAAACCCCAACTTTCAATGGTGAAAGGGGGCTGATACATCTTGCCAATGGACAGAGCACTGCTGTATGATGAATTCAGTCTTTGGTTAGATTCTAGAGCAGGGGGAAATAAAGTGGAGTCCTGAGGGTACACACAACCCTCAGGGCTGCTTTTTTGGCTTCTGAATCCTTAAGACTCCTTTGGACAACCCAATTTCTGGCAAAATAAAGGCAAATTTCCTCTTATGATTCTTACTATCCTCCTTCTCCTCTTTCCACCTTCTTCCCTGCGCTGGAATTCAGGACTGCTTACAAATGTTGAAGCAGATACAGCTAAAAGTACACATCATACAAACATTAAAACATAACACAGAAACAAAAAGGCTCCCCTCTGCACTGTTTACAGGAGACAACGGGGGTGGGCTGGCTTCAAAATGGGGGTGGGCTGGCTTCAGCCACTTCTCTTTTTTTCTCCATTTTTTTCATCATTAGCAGTCTGTGAAGCCCCCAGATGGTCCCATGGCCAGAACATTGGCCCCTGGACCTGCTGAGGTTGTCAACCCCTGTTCAAGCACCTAAAGAGAAATGGTTTTAATTATACTCAGAGATTAACCTTCTTGGGTGGCACTGACCAGATACTATTGTTAAACCTGCTCAATTGCATGAGACTGTTGTGAAGATAAAACACAGACAACCCAATAAGTACTGTCCTGAGCAACAAAGGATAAATTATTTGAATATACATTCTACTGAAATCAATGGAACAAGTAGGTCATGACTTAACGCTCTTGCATTTTAACTGAATTATAGTGTGACTGGCTTATTCTGGGTCCAACCTATTGTCAATAAATGCAAAGGATACTTAAGAAAAATGTAAAAAACAAAAATAATTAAACTGAAGCACTCCAGCTGCTTAGCACAGACTCCACTCAACCATCCATTTCTAGGCAGGGTTCGTCTAGGGAAAGGAATGCTATCTTCCCCATTTTTAGTGGACCCTGCCTGCTGCCCAGTGTGAGGGGGGTACCCTAAATATTTTGGAATAAAATATTGGAGAAAGTAAATTTATCACACCATTATAAATCCTTCCAAGAATGGGATGGTGGCAATCAGCAATGAAACAAATCACTCAGGCAGGTACATGGTAAAGCCATCATATAAATGCTGTATGATTGTGCTGTGTTCATATTTCCTCGTTTTCTTTTGTATCCTGAAAACTTGAATAATACCTCAACACATTAGCTTCTGACTTTCAGCATTTTTTACCACATTGGGGAGGTGTAATTGACTAATTGGATCACTAGGCATAACATTTGTCATTTAATCGATAGAGCAAGTCAAATATCGGATGAGTGGGAAGTATGGGGGTGGAGGGAGAATCAGTAAAAATAACCACAAGCAATAATAGCATAATATTAAACCAGGACAGTAAACATGCCAGAAACTGCTATTGACATTTTTTTCATAATGATATGTACTGCCAAAATGCCTCACAGTACCTTGTTCTTCAGTGATTAGATGGAACAGCCAATCAGTCGATAATTCATATGAACAGGGTGCATCAACATATTCACAAACAAACCCAGATAACAAAAATGCATCTTTAGTTTTAAGCTTTGCATGATAAAAACTCAGGCCTGTCGATATGATTGGCAGTTCTTCTGTAGGAATCTGCTGCTGGTGAGAAGTCACAAAGAAGTCAATGGGCAAGAATGGCCTGGCTCCAAAGTCAATCCTATCTAGCAGGACTGTTATTTGCATCCTTGCAGGGCTTTTGCACATATTCTGCCTGCATTTTGTAATGAACTCCCCAAGACACACCTTTCAAGTATGGGGGAAGACAACAATCTGTATTCTTTAATATGGCCTTTAGCACCTGATACAAAATATTAATATTGTCTAGACACACTTTTAGGATAAATGTCATGGATTTTATCCAGTGGTGGACTTGTATTAGGGAACTATTCTACTACAAGCTGAAGCATCTTGAGTTTTGGGTTTTTTTGGTAAATCTCCCATGGCTGCCCACCCTATCCCCCCTCAAAAGTTGCTCTTGAGGGACAGAGACCATCTGGAACAGTGTAAGATATGGTATGGAGGGCTACAAAAGGTGGGGAATTGGCAAAATACAGGTGCCCTCCCTTGTGCAACTGGAAGCACTTTCTGCTAGTGCAAGATCATCACTGGCTACAACCTGCACTTAATCATTTTGATTGATTTAATTACTGTTTTGGTTGTTTGATCACTTAGTACAACTGTAAACTGTATCAACTATAGGATAAAATGACATATACACATACAAAATAAATAAATGAGGCTTGACCCTTCTTTCCATTGTTTCTTTCACTTCTCCTCCCGCCTCTTTCCCCTTGCCTCTTTCTTCATGCAGGAATTTTCTTTAGGCTGGCTTCAGGACTGCTGGGGCCCACCTGTGATTGATCAGGTATGATCTGGCTGACACTTGGAACTACATAGCAAGCCCTGCCTGGATTTACTTTCTCCTTTGTTCTACAAGGATTGTTTGATGGTCTTTGGCATTTTCCAGGAAACTGTCTACACCTTACAGCTGCTGGGCGGAATCCCACCACCAAGCCGCTGAAACTTTAATCCCCTACCTCATTGCTTCCCATTTCCACTCATGTCAAACCTCAGACTGACAGTGCCTTAAGGCATTCTTTGTCTTCATGTGGTGCAATGAACAACAGAATAATAATGTTCCAGATATCAGTGAATGCATCTGTCATCTTCACTGCCTTGTGCTGAAAAAAAGTAACACCGTGTGCTTACGGAACCTTCAATCTTCCATCAAGGAGATCCCCTGCCACCAGCACTGGTAACTGCACGGGAGAACAAGTCTGGGGAAAGGAGAATAGTAACCATAGTATTACTCTCCCACCTTCCACATGCACCTTTTTGAATGCCTAGCAACCAAACAACCTAAGGAAAGAAGTGGAGATTGGTTTAATGGCAGAAGACCTCACAAAGGAACTGTTTTCAAGTCAAAAGCAGGGCTAAAAGGCTGGTCTTCATCAGAATGGGACTGTAAACAAAAGGAGAGTGAGGTAAGGGGGGGGCTCAAGTATGTTGCTCAGGAAGTGAAAAGACAAGAGGAGCCCCCAAAAGATCCTGGGAAGTACTGAGGTAAAGACAAGTGAAGAAAGAATATTGGATCTGGCTGTTGGCGGTAGAGTTTGGTTGATTAATTGGCTAAAACTACTTTGGTGAAGCACAAACTATATATATGAGGCACATGTGACATTTGAAAGAGAAATTCTCTTTTCACTCACCTACAAAAAGAAATGCCTAGTTAAAGATTGTTCCCATTATGGGGCGGGGGACAAAAATACCCACATGCATCCTCTAAGTATAAAGTATATTTTTTCCTCTTTCAATATTTCTAGGTCTATTTTTACAAAGATTTAAATACCTTAAATATAATCAATCAAGATTTATATAGTCCAGTGACAAACCTACCTGGTGCTTTTACCCACCAGCTCAACAAGAGCCTGCCTCATAGCTGGAGCAATACAAGCACTGGACCAACGTGTGGGCATCAATGATAAAAATTATAAACCCTGTGGGTTAGGACCTTGACATCTGACAGAGCACCTCCTCCTATATATGTCTGCCAAAGGATTAAAGACTATTGGTGGGGCCTTCACTTTTTCATATTATACACAGTTTAAAGTGTTTTTATTGTATGCTATCCTGAGATCTTTGGAAACAATGGAATATATAAATAAATAAGCTCTCTAAGGCAGGTATCTGTACACAGCCCTAACCATCTATAGCAATTTATAGCTATAAACTGAGGAGGAAACTTGCTTTTCTTTTACCACTTTTGTTTCTAGTCACCCTCACAGCCTCATATGGCCTAACTTTTCTGTCATAATGACCCTCCCATAATAACACCTCAAACAAGATGCAGACCTGAGACTGTTCTGTCAGCAATCTTGCGCTGTATGATTTTAAAAAGCACCTTTGCCTGTTGAAGATGCCAGTGGACTTCTAAAGCTAGTATGATAATGTTCTGCTTTTAAAAAGATGGTCTATTAAAGTTTTCACCATAACATGTATGTGGGATGTTGTGTTATGGTATGCATGGCTATCCCTGCCTTTTATTCAATGGTTGTCTTAATTAAGTGTTCTTCAAGAAAGCACCATGCAATAGTGCTTTTGGCAGTTAATTCACCTACTTTTTTCAGTTCACAAGCTTAGATACTGTATTATTGTTTATAGACTACTTTTCACTTAAAGGCAAAATGGAACTGAAAATCCACTAGTAGGATTAATCTCAGTAAAACCTACTATGTTAAGATTAAAATGCAGGCATCTATTGCAGTAACCCAGATGGTGAATGATCTTTGCATATCATTTGGTACTGAGCTTTTTAAAAACACCACCAACAAAAATGGCTTGTTGACTAGCAGATAATTTTTTTTTAATAGTTGACACTCTTGCTAAACTGAAATTATTTTTCTACCCACCCACCCACCCCCCAAACATATTTGGCAATGTCAAGAACACCTTCTGTTTTAAATGATTTTTGGCATTTCTTTGTATTACAAAAGTATCTGTTTTTTGTCATTGCTTTCAGATATCACACTTTTAATGGTTTTTACTTTCCTTCAATGACAACCGCACATTTCCTAGTCAATGTACCACCATGGCATCATCACCATGATCATGTGGCCATGTTGGATCAGTATTCCAGGAACTGCAGACCCCTCCTCCCAAAAACCACAAATTTTCCAAGCTTGGTAGAATGGCAAGCAAGGCAGAAACCTAGGACATTTCCCCTTTACTTGCTTTCTCCTCCAGCCCTTCATATTTTTCTTTCCAGACATTATCATAACTGGCTATGTGATATTAGGATAGCTGAACCATGACTGACTAATTCAGAAAGAAGAAAGCAGGAGAAGTTGCCAAAAAAAGAAAGAAAGAAAGAGAAAAAGAAAAAGAACACTCACCAGTGATGTGGTAGATGGGGGAAATGCTAGGATCGAATGATACTGAAAAATATGAATTTCCATGATTTGTAACTCAACAACTTTGCAGATTACTATTTTTTTGAAATGCCAAAATCAAAACAGGAGAAATTGTAGCTTGTATTTCCTCAACACTAATCATTCACCTATTTAAAAATATTTTTATCCCACCCTACATTTGAGCAACCCTGAGTGGTATACAATAAAAACCAATTCAAACAATTTAAAGCAAATTTAAAAAATAGTCTAAGGCATAGAAAAAGTTAAACCAGCTGGCATCATGTAGATGGAGAATTTGAATGAAATCATTCAACCTCAAATGCTCTAATGAAAAGCCATGTGTGAACCTGGCATCAAAATGAAACAAGTGACAGCATCAACCAGGCCTATAAGGGGGAGGCTATCCACAACTAAGGCACCAAAGCAAAGAAGGCCCTCTCCCATATCTTCATATAGTGTATTGCTTCCACTGATGGGACACAGATAAGGTCCCCTCTGACAGACTTTAATCACCACGCAGGCATCTAAATCTTTCACTTATCAATGTTGTGCAACCTGTGCTACTGGCATGCATACATCAAAACAGTCAGTAAAGATACTTGCAGGGGATGAACAAGCAAGTTTAAATAAACAATGGCTAAATCCAATTTTAGCCCCAACTACACTCTACCAAGTTGAATTAATAGAAGCTACATAAGTATTGACTAAGAAATCCCATTCATTCTAAAGGGTCTACTCAAGCTGGAACTAAAGATGAATTTAACCCAGAGTGCTATGATAGATACCTCCTGATTGCACCAAATATGATTAATAGTCAGGGGTGGTCATGTTAATACAACAAAATTAACAATACAGATTGAACACAAAAGAACAATACAGATTGACCCCTGTACCCATTGGATCAGTATCCATGGGTTTACTTATCCATGTTTGAAAAAAAAGTCCTCTCAAGACATTTTCTAGGTCCCCCAGTGTAATTCTATGGTATGCCTCCACTGGAAGTTGGGCTGGAAGTCAATCATTTCAACAGGATCCCCTATTTTCCACAGTTTTACATATCCCCATTACATATCCACATTACCTCTCCACTGACGCCCCCTTGTCGTTGGAGAGAGGCTTGCGTACCCTAATGATGTTTTGAGCTATGCTGGCAGTGGCATAATAGCCACTGGTAGGGTCTCCCATGCCAGACAGGTCAAAACCGAAGGCTCTGACAAAGAGTCAAAGGGCAGGATGGGCCCTCTAGCCTTATGGCAACCATCCTAGGAGAAGGAAAACTCTAATCCCAAACCCAGGCAGATGGTCCTTGTCCAACGCTGTAAGGTCAACCATCTCAGAGAAGGAAACTCTAATCAAACCTACGACCCGAGGACCTCGCTGCTACCATCCATGCTTGCAAGGCCACATCAGATGAACCTTTGGTTTAAAGGGTGAAGCCAGTTCTGTGCACAGTGCACTCCATCAGAAAAATCCATTGCACAGGCTTGAAGGACAAATTCAGTTCCAAAAAAGCCCTATAGCGATAGGTGAGGGATGAAACGGCAGGTGTAAAGATGCACTGGGAGCCGCAGACCCAATCTTGCATGCAGGCAGTTCAGGACTTTGGTCGCTTGAGGTTGACCCGGGAGATGACAGTCTTGTTCAGCAGCGAACAACCAAGCAGCCTTTTTTAAGGAGAGCACTGCTTGCTCCATATGGAGAGGGGCCTAGAAAAGGTGGCCTAACGAAAGCTCATCCCCATCTACCTGGTTGGCTAGCCGTGACCAACGGGCATCTTCTGATGTGGTCAAACCAAGGCAAAGAAACAAAGGCACACACCGGCCTCCAAAGGTGTAAATAAACTGACACTTGCATGCTAGAACATCAGAACTATGTGAGCCTATGCAGATAGTGGAAGGCCTGAGCATCGTTCTGCTCTAATAGTCCATGAACTATCATGACTTAATATTGACATTGTTGCTCTTAATGAAGTTCCTCTCCATGAGGAAGGCAGCCTTAAAGAACACGGCACCGGCTATACACTTTACTGGTTTGGCAAACCAAGAACTGAAAAACATCTTCCAGGAGTAGGCTTTATGATTAAAACTCCATTGCCTCCAAACTCAAAACCTTGCCAACAGGACACTCTGATCACATTATATCCTTACGCCTTCCACATGTATATGTCCCTCTTTAGTATATATGCCCCAACTATACAAGCCAACCCTGTAGAGAAAGACAACTTCTACACAGAGCTATGCCACCTCATACAAAAAGTCCCTGTAGAAGATAAAATTATTATCCTTGATGACTTCAATGCCAGAGTAGGAAAGAACTCTGAAGCCTGGAAAGGTGTCTTAGGCAAGCATGGTGTTGGAAATTGCAATGACAACGGACACTCTTGCTAGAGTTCTGTGCAGAATAACAGCTGACTATTACAAACACTGTCTTTCAGCAGAAAGATAGCTTGAAGACAACCTGGATGTAAACTAAATCTTCACCTTAAGTTCAAACCTAACAGGGGTGGCATCTTAAAGAAGAGACTCTAAGTCAACAATCTTCAACAAGCTACCATGAGAGACAACTTCCAGGCAAATCTGCAAACAAAACTTGAAGACCATCCTACAGATCCTTCTCCTACAGTGCTCTGGCAACATAACAAAAACAGTATCCTCCAGTCTGCGGAAGAATCCATCGGGTTCTCCCACCAGAAAAATCAAGACTGGTTTGATGAAAACAACCAAGAGATCCAGGAGCTGTTGGCAAAGAAGAGAACTGCTCACCAGGCATACCTCACCCAACCAACTTGCCATGTAAGAAAAGCAGCTTTCCGTCTCACATGTAGCAAACTTCAACAGAAACTCCACAACATGCAGCATAAGTGGTGGACCAATATAGCAGAAAAGACACAACGCTGTGCAGATCTGGGTGATTTTAGAAAAATTTATGAAGCTCTTAAAGCAGTGTTTGGACCTACTTATCAGGTCCAGAGATCCTTATACAGTACAGATGGTCAAACATTAATTACTGATAAAGCCTCCATCCTGAATCGATGGGCTGAGTCCGTTCAGCAGTTCACCTACCTGGAAAGCATCATCACCTCAGATGCCAAGATTGACAAAGAGATCGATCACAGATTACCAAAGGCATATAGCACATTTGGAAGACTTTACAAAAGAGTCTGGAGTAATAAACATCTGAGGCGAAGCACAAAAATCAATGTGTATAGAGCCATTGTACTGTCTATTCTCCTTTATGGATCTGAAACATGGTCACCTATCGCCACCACTTACGACTCCTCGAACGCTTCCATCAGTGCTGTTTACGCACAATCCTAAATACACACTGGACTGACTATGTGACGAATGTTGCTGTCCTTGAGCAAGCAGGGATCACCAGCATTGAGACCATGATATTGAGAACACAGCTGCGCTGGCCAGGGCATGTTTCTAGGATGGAGGCCCATCGCCTCCCCAAAATAGTACTCTACGGTGAACTCACCACAGATCAGCGTAAGAGGGGCACTCCAAAAAAGTGATACAAGGACTCCCTGAAACAACATCTCAGGCTCGGCCAAATTGGTCACCAACAATGGTCCACCATGGCCTCACATTGGGAGGCATGGAGATGCACTATCCACAATGCTGTAGCCTTATTTGAGAACTCACACCAAACAAGTCTTGAAGAGAAACGACAACGCAGAAAGAATCACAACCATCACCCAAGGAGACCTTCTGCTGTGCTTTCTGCAACCGGACTTGTTTATCTCGGATTGGCCTTTTTAGTCATCAGCCCACTTGCAGAAAGCGTGGGATGATTCCTTCATGTATCTTCGTTTGCGAAGAAAAGCCAGAGACATTTCCACATTAAAGTCTGGAAATGTATCCCCCACAGATGGGGGGGGGCACCTGCCCCTTTATTTTCCAATCAAAATGCAGAAAATACATCAAGGAAACTTTTGAGGCTTCACTGGCTTCTTCACAAGGAAAAAATGTTAAAAATCATACAGGATAAGAAGTTGGCCAAATATGATTAAGTTAGCTTGTCTCTTTTAATACTTGGACACAATACAATGTATACACAAAGGAGTGAACAAAGAACATGTTGAATATACAATAAGCCAACTACAAATGATTAAAACATAAGTTTGAAATCACTTACTCTGCGTTAGTATGATTAATGGGGCAGGCCTATGGGTAAGACATTGTTGCAGTACTGAGAAATGGCACAATTACTTCTTTTGAAAAGGAGAGTTAAAAGACTTGTCACAAAAGGGCAGTGAGTACAATTTGGTGGTTAATTAGCACTTCTAGTGAACCGCACCATTAAACACTGTAAACATAATTTCCAACCTGATCACTTTTTGACATCCTCATTGGTATGAAGTAAATTACAATGAATGGCAATATTGATTGCTCTGTGTTAATTAAGAACTGGCAATCTCTCCTGAAATATAAAAGGTGATTCACTGACCACTTATGTCAACTTCAGTAAGAATGCAAAACTGTAGGAGCCAAATGGCATACTTTTTATCAACTTAACTGCAGGAGAGAACAACACTGTAAAACCAAGACAATAAAATAGCTGATAAGGAATAAAATACTGTGGCGTATTGCAAAAACACAGTTGGAGGAGAAAAATAGTCAAAATACTAACTCTCTTAAAAAATTAATTTCATTATTATTATTATTATTATTATTATAAAATACTAAAGGTTGTGAGTAAACAGGAGAATTCATGAAGCCTGTTGATCAATAGCAGTCACAATAAAGAAACCTTAGGAGAACCTCCACAAGAACTAGATGTTACAATGAATTATATGAATTATACAACATTTCTGATTAAGTCTTTGAAATTTTGAAAAAAATAAATAAAATAAATGTCACATTTCTTAACCACTTCATCCTGGGCCTCAGCTGACAGTAGAAACATAAAAGAAAACAATTATAGAACTGGATTAAGAACATGCAGGAGATGTGAAATGCAAGCATCCTGCAAGTTAGCACAAGGTGAGCTGCAGATGTCTTTATACAGACATGTCTAAATTCTGGCTGATTTTTGTTCAGAAGCTACTTTCCTGATATGGTCAAAAGGCAGAAACGAAAAAAGAGACCAGCCCACAGCTTGATATGTGAGGACATAGTGTGAGTCTTACCTAATATCACTCAAGCCTAAGGTTCAGGATTCATTGTGGGCTTAGGACATTTGAAATGAAAACAACAAATGGTAAAAAAGATGGAATGTAGAGGCGAATGTGACATCATTTGCTCCCCACCCTATCAAAGCATCTTCCTACCAAAGTGAGTCCCAGAATCTATCACATTGAATAAATTGTCCTGATGCAAGAATGCACATATGGAGACTTCTGGGCAGCTTAATGAACAGAAGTGAATCTGCCTTTGAGGCTGCTATTATCAATGCCATCTGTCAGGAGTGTTTTGATTGTGTATTCCTGCATGGCAGGGGGTTGGACTGGATGGACTCTCTGATCTCTTCCAACCCTATGATTCTATTACTCTAATTTAGTTTAGTGAGTTCTCAGATTTCTTCCTTACGTGATATTGCATGGCAGATTCTTTCAGTTGCTGTGATGACATGCACAAATAAGTGCAAATGGGAGTGAAACGTGTTTGCTCAGGAAAGGTTGGGGTAGCATTAAACTGCATGGTGTCCTTAAAATCCAAGGACACCATTCACCAGATTTTGCACAGGTCCTATTCACAGTAATGTGGCTTGAACAGGAGAGTGTCCTGCCACTAGTATTCAGAGGCTGGAATTACATACTGACCAAAAACCACGCTACTACACCCTGTCCCTTGCCTCTATTTCTCTGTAGTATTGAAGACACCTCATCTCCTGAAACCACAATATGGTGTGTTACTCCATCCCTGCCAGCCAATGTTCCATAATGTCGTGATGTCAAAATACAAGGCAACTTGTACTGAACAGTAAAGGGAAGCAGAGGGAGGGGGGGAAATACATACAATTGTCATTTGGGTGCTACCTGTATATTTGAAGCGTGGCTTCAAACTGGGGGGTGGAAAGTGAGTGCTTGGACCTCCTCTTCCTCCCTAGGAACACCTGGCCTTTGAGTGCCTTTAAAGCCAGCTCCAGCCAGACCATCGGCAGCAGCAGCAGCAGCAGCAGCAGCAGCGTGGCTTCAAACTGGGGGTGGAGAGTGAGTGCTTGGCCCTCCTCCTCCCTAGGAACACCTGGCCTTTGAGTGCCTTTAAAGCCAGTTCCAGCCAGACCACCGGCAGCAACGGCAGCAGCAGCAGCAGCGTGGCTTCAAACTGGGGGTGGAGAGTGAGTGCTTGGCCCTCCTCCTCCTCCATAGGAACACCTGGCCTTTGAGTGCCTTTAAAGCCAGCTCCAGCCAGACCATCGGCGGCAGCAGCAGCAACGTGGCTTCAAACTGGGGGTGGAGAGTGAGTGCTCCTCCGTCTTACCTGAGGCTGGGAAGGAGGTGGGGGCAGCCATCGGAGTAGTGTTGGGGAATGGGAGATATGGCTGGAACAGAGCAAACAAATGTTGCAAGAGAAGATGGGATCACTGTTTGAAAGCTATTCCGTCTTCAGTTCCCTCTGTTTCCCAGAATGGCTTGGAGAGCAGATCAACCATTCCATAGAACCTCACTCTGCTCCTCTGCAATGCCAGGTCAGTGAGGAATAAGACTCATATCATCCAGGATCTTCTCTTGGATGAGGACGCTGACCTGGCTTGCTTCACAGAGACCTGGCTGGGAGAGGATAGCGCTGTCACATGGGCGCAGGCCCTCCCAGCCGGGTACTCTGTTAGCAAGCAGGTGAGAGGAAGTGGGTGGGGGGTCGGCGTGGCTCTAGTCCATAAGAACCACCTGACCTTGACCAGGATACATGTCCAGAACACAGCCCACTTTGAGTGTATGTACCTAAGCCTGAAGACCAGGGACAGCTTGGGGATTCTGCTAGTCTACCGGCCACCCCGTTGTCTAGCAGACTCCCTAACTGAGCTGACACAGCTGGTCTCAGAGCTGCTGCTGGAGTCCCCCGGACTTTTGGTTTTGGGGGACATCAACATCCCGCTCGAGACCAGCTTAACAGGTGTGGCTCGGGAGTTCATGGAGACCATGACAAACATGGGCCTATCCCAATTGCTCAACGGGCCCAAGCATTGTGCGGGTCATACACTCGATGCGGTCTTTAGTTCGGATCAGGCATATCCGTGGGTGGAGGTAATCAGTACCTCTGCTTTGTCGTGGATGGATCATTTCCTGGTCAAGATGGAACATAGAGCCTACATCTGCCCCACCGGGGTTGGTGGACCCATTAAAATGGTCCGCCCTCGAAGGCTAATGGAACCTATGGGTTTCCAGAAAGCCTTAGAGGGTTTAATGGTTGGAAATGCTGGTGATCCTGTCAATGCTCTGGTTAATACGTGGAACACCAACCTTACCAGAGCTATCGACACAATTGCTCCCAAGCGTCCTTGCCAACCCGCTTCTAACCGTAGGCCATGGTATACACCTGAGCTTAGGGAAATGAAGTGGTTTGGATAATGACTAGAGCGCAGGTGGCGGAAGACTCGACTCTTATCTGACAGAACTCGCCATAGGAACTTTCTTTGGTCCTAATGGAAGGTAATGTGCGCAGCGCAAAGATCCTTCTCCTCTGCACGTATTGCGTCTGCAGAGTCCCGTCCAGCAGAGCTGTTTAGGGTGATGAGGGAGCTGGCGCAGGTGTCCCCTGTGCCAAATCCCCTGCTTAACTCGACGACTGCCTGCATTTAATAACTTCTTTGCAGATAAAATCTCTCAGATAAGAGCCGACCTAGATACCACTATTGTAACAGAAACAATGGACGAGGTGTCCAGCGACTCCGCTGATGTAATCATACTGGATCAGCTGCAATCTGTGAGTACCAATGACGTGGACAAGCTCCTTGGTAGTGTGAGGAAGACAACCTGCCCTCTCGACCCTTGCCCTTCTTGGCTGGCCGTCCAGGGAGGGGATGCATTGTGGAAGTTCCTTGTGAGCATCATCAATGCATCCTTCAGGGAAGGATATATTCCATCATGTCTAAAGGAGGAGGCTGTTAAGCCTATTTTGAAAAAACCTTCCCTGGACCCCCTGGCTATGAATAATTATAGGCCAGTCTCTTTATTACCATTTTTGAGCAAGGTGATCGAGAGGGCAGTTGCTCTTCAACTCCAAGCTGTCTTGGATGAAACCAATTACCTAGACCCATTTCAAACTGGCTTTAGGACAGGCTTTGGGGTTGAGACTGCCATGGTTGCTTTGACCGACGATCTGCGTCTGAGCATCGACAGGGGTAGTGTGACCCTGTTGGTGCTCCTAGACCTCTCAGCAGCTTTTGATATGATAGATCACAGCATTCGTCTGGATCGCCTGAGGGAGTTAGGTATCGGAGGCACTGCTTTGCAGTGGTTCCAGTCCTTCCTCTCAGGCAGGACTCAGAGAGTGCTGCTCGGGGACAGTAGCTCCAGTAAAAGGGAGCTTACCTGTGGAGTAGCACAGGGTGCTATTCTGTCCTTGATGTTATTTAACATCTATATGAAGACACTGGGTAAGATTATCTGGAGTTACGGAGCTGGGTGTTATCAGTATGCTGATGACACTCAGATCTATTTCTCCGTATCTCGTTCGTCGCTCGCGAATTCTGACGGCATCTCTTCTCTCAATGAATGTCTTCGGACAGTAATGGGCTGGATGAGGAAAAACAGATTGAGACTGAATCCAGACAAGACGGAGGTGCTCATGGTAGCGGCCCCGAAACCAAGAATTGGGTTGCAATCTCCAGTCCTGGATGGGGTCACACTCTCCTCCAGTGACTGTGTTCGCAGTCTAGGTGTGCTCCACAAAGACCTAGGCTGGCAACCACCTCCCAGAGGGCTTTCTCGGCTGTCACCCCCAAATTTTGGAATGGCCTGCCGGATGTGATCCGCCTATTGAAATCATTAGACAGCTTTAAAAAGGCTGTCAAGACGGTTCTCTTCAGGCAGGCTTTTCCAGAATAGCTCACCCTGGCCTCAGGAACCCCCTCTGGAGGTTGCTTCTGGACCTCCAAACTGATGCTGCTTGCTCGAAAGGGTTTTTAATAAATTGTATTATATACTGATTTTAATTTGTATTAATTTAATAATGTCTTAAGGGGGGAAGGGATTTTGAGTTGTTTTATGCTGTGTACTATTTTATTGTTGTAAGCCACCCCGATTGCTCGCAGAGGGGCGGGATATAAATTATTATTATTATTATTATTATTATTATTTTATATCACATAGCTCCCTGCTTGGGTATTTGCAAATGGATGGAGAGTCTAAGGTAGCATTTGCAAAAGTAGTTCTGTCTCCAGCAGTCTCCAGCAGCAATATACAATGGTTCATATTTCCCCCCAGATTACAGAAATGGTCATCACTTTTGCCTCTTTTTTTAAACTGAGGCTGCTTGCAGGTAAATTTTGTTTTGAAAGTCTGAAAAATATCCTTTCAGTCACCAATGAAGTCAGCAGAGCATGAAGGAGAAAAAGGGCTTCAGTGGTATATTTTATGCTGTGATAGCTTAATCTGAAACACTTTTGAAGATTCAGAACCAGGAAGGGAATGCTAAGTATGGCAAAGCTGAGATAAACAATTACTTGATGGATTACAGAACTTAATTCTCTTTCAGCTCTCCTTCTAGCCACAAAAGCAAAAGAGTTAAATTGAAACATAAGTGACAGTACAAATTACTATTTAAACATCAATACTGTTTAAATATGCTTGGTCCATTTGTAAGTGCACAGATTCCAATATGTGGGATCCTCATAAAAGCAAGCATGCTACTTATTAACAGTCTCTAGACATGCAGCAAATTTTGCCTTTGCTTATGAAAACAGTCTTCAAAAAAGAATTGGTGGAAAGAAACAAGACAACAGTTAAAGAGAACATATCAAATGTAGACTTAACCTATTCATTCATGTTGGACACTGGTTATTTCAGGTGACAGTCTGCATGTGTGTTCATGAGCCATCACAGATAATCACCAAAGAAAGCATTTTATTTTCACTACACATTAGACTGAACTCATTAGAGCTAGTTCATACAGCCGACTATAACTAAAAAAAGTGCTGAGCAACTGAGCTTAGGTAAAAAACAAAAACAAAAAAAACCCTCACTGGGTTATCATAACCATTGTGGTGGACATGTCCCTCCCTATCATCCTATGATTAATTTTGCAAGTACTCCATGCTTGATTTGCAACAGGATACACAATACTTACAACAAGATACATAGCATGGATGGTAATATAGGAACAAAACCATACCACAAACCCAGATGCCAACCCTGTCTCCATATCTATTCTGGGAGCAATATTACAGGGACCAATAACATCGGAGGTGCATTTACTTGCTCCTCCTCCCATGTCATATATGTCATCCTATGCCAGCTCCTCTACACTGGACAAGTGTTTATGCAATTAGATTAATGGAGATAAATATGATATTAGAAATGGTAATACCCCAAAAAAATCAGTTGCAGAACGTTTCAGTCTTCCTGGACATACAGTAAGGGATTTACAGGTCATAGTCCTTGAAAAAGGGAATTTCAAGGGAAGACTAGAAAGAGAAACAGCTGAATTGAATTATATTCATACATTTCAGTCTTCTCAGAGAGAGTTTTGAACCCAGGAAAGCTGACTTTTGGTAAGCAGATTTATTGCTTTCACACTTCAACACTAACTGACCATGTAAAGATCTGAAAGACATGAATCACCTCACCTAGTCCTTTGAAAATTTAGAGCAAGGGTCACAATTTGCACCTTGCAGGTTCTATTATATTCCATCCCAACTCCTATAACTTAGGCACACTTTATATCTAAGACCTTAATATCACTCTTACTGTATCTGAAGAGGTGAGTTTATAGCCATGAAAGCTCATGCTAAAATAAAAACTGGTTAGTCTTAAAGGTGCTGCCACATTTTGTTTTTTCTCCCTCTTCTTTCCTCTTTTTTTTATGCTGCAAGAGACTAACACAACTACTTCTTTGAATACTTGATTTCAGTCATTCATCTCCTCCAATAACATTAAATCATTAGGTGGGGGAAAATCATAGAGGGGGCAATAGCTCAGTGATAGGGCACATGCTTTGTATGTACACAGTGAATGATTTTATATGTTCCATATTCCATTAATATGGGCAGTGTACACTTGTCCCTTCCTATTCATGTCTTTGTCTTTTGCAGTTTTGCCTATTCGTGGCTTCTGTATGGGGGCGGCAGTGATGGGGGTGCCATCAGGGGAGCAGCAGCAGCCCAAGCTTCCAGGATCATCATGCGGCTTGGCAGGGGTGGATGGGCTGCTCTCGAACTGAGCTCCAAGGCTCTTTTCATGGTTTGGCTGGGGGGAGGGGGACTGGCATCCCCCCAGCCAAGCTGCTCTTGGCCCGAGTGGCATGGTGGCAGTGATGGGATGCATGAAAGCAGGGTCATGGTGGTGGTGATGGGGCAAGCAACGGTGGGGATGGTGTGGGGGGGTGGCAGCGGTGGCCTAGGAGGTGTATTTTTATTCATATTTTTCATTTTTGCGGGGATCTTGCGCCCCTAACCCCAGCAAAAATGAAGGGACGGCTGTATTTTCCATTCTTCCCTTATAATGTCCAAAGCTTCAGTTCAAATTTTCTTCTGGATCCCAATCAATTAGCCTTAAGAGTACAAACCTGTTCTTTACATGGTCTTTACATTCTAGAATGATGTTCTTCCAATTGTATATTGGCACTATGATTGATTTACTGAACTTCTTTAGTTTTACTCTATTTTTAGATACTAGCAGTTCATAGTCTGTGCTGCAATCTGCTCCTGATCTTATTTTTGCAGAGAGAATGGAAATTGTCCATTTTGCTTCCAATCATGTAGTATATTTTATTTTTATATCAGCTATCAGGTGATGTCCACATATTAAGTCATCTGTTTAATTGCCTTAAGAATGTGTTTCCAATGAACAAATAGTTGACCTCACAGAATTTAATAAGTCACTCTTTCACTTCAGTTCTTGATCCTAGGCCAAATTCTCTGTCGATGCTTGGTTCTGCTGTTTCCTATTTTTGCTTTCTAATCACCCTGGAAAATCTTTAGTAGTTGCCAAACAAACAAACAAACTTTAGTGGATTAGTTACAGAACTATTGAGTCACTATGGCCCAGGTTTTTATGTTACTAGACATGGCAATCTACTTTACAATCAATGGCCTAAATCCCATGCTATACTAATGGATTAAAAAGACCCTCTAGTGCTATTAGATTGGATAACCCATTTGTTCATGTCGTGATGCAAAACAGTTGTGTAACTTTTTCTGTAAGGAGTTGCACAACCACTTGAACAATAACAGCTGTACTGGATGTTGGGGCATAGAAAGACACACTGTGTCCACCATGACCACCTGCAGAGCTGTTCCACATTGACAGGACGCCAAGGAGAAGGTTTTCTTGAGAGACTTCTGCAAAAGACTTCAGTCTGAGAAGGAAAAATTCCTTCACCCCAGCACACTGCCTTGAGCTCTGGCTTGCCAAATAAAGACAGGAACAAGGCCAGCCTTCACTCAACTTGAGGGCTTTAATCTTTGTTTGCAGTATATTTACAATATATACACAGAGTATAGAACAGCCATCTCTAATACTCATAAATCTTTCTCCTAACCAACAAACTGCTTCGCCAACCACCATTCACAACAAACCCACACTGGAGATAATTCTCATCTCCTTTTTATAGGCAGTTAAACAATGCCTGTTACATTAGGCATCTCAAGTGTGCATATTCTCAAGTGCTAACTCACACACACACACCTGCCACTGGAGCTTACCGACTTTCATTGCTAAGCTTACAGCTCCATCTTTTGGTCACATCCATGTCATTTCCTAACACTGGATACTAGCCTAGTGCCAAATCTGCAAATGCACCAGCAAAACAGGTCTTATGTTACTAGAATGACTTAAGCTATGTTACCGTCTCTCCCCAAATATGAAATAATTTTTTTCCTATTGTTGTCATCCTAAATTGCAGATTGTCAACCATTCCAAGACTCCATCAGATGTAAAACACTGTATAAATATAACATATTATTGAGAAAGCTGTATATATATTGCATTGGAGTTCTGAATACCCAGCTTCCTCAAAAAGAATGACTCCTATCACAAGCTGATTTGAGACCATTATTTCAGACTCATCAAGTGATAAAAGAGTCGTGTTGGTTTCTTTCTTGAACAGTAATTTCTACTGACAAGCAATTTCTAATTGACAGAACATTCTGAAAAGGCAGATTAAAGGCAACATAAAATAGTAAAATTGTGCAATTTCCTAGCCACAGCATGAGAGAATAGTAAATAAAAAGTAAAATGGGGATGAAAAGTTTTTAGTCACACAGCAAAGTATAAATGTATAATTACATGCAAACATACACATAGGTACAGAATTTCCCCCTCCCCCTGTAAGTATCATGGATTACTTTCACAAATGGAACAAGATGGCATGAATTAATTGCAAACATTCCACTTGAAGTGTTTAGCTTGGGGTGGGCTACATCCCAGGGGTTGAGGGTCACACTGGACTGTCTCCTTGAACCCAGAGTACTGATGCACTGCCACTATTGTGGTGTCAAAATTTAGCAGTGATTGACTAATTTCTAACCACAAAGTATGGTGGTTGCTCTCTCTTGTGCAGGGAGGCATTACAGCATCCTTCTGTATCATGGGGTCCGGCAAAAATAATCACAGGACATAGCAGTAGGAAGCAATCACACAACTTAGTATGAGGAAAGGAGAAATCCAAACATACCACTACCATGCTTTGGTTGCAGCAGGAGCACCAGGTGGGCTACAAATATTGCATGCTGTCCACTACTGCTTTAGGAGAACTCAACTCAAAGGTTTATGGAAAGCAATATTATTGTGGGTTCAAGATTTTTTCTTCAAAAAAAGAAAAATTCTTTGCCTGGAACCCACAATGGGATCCATTTAGAGCTGGATTTGACTCACTTAATGCTTGTCTACACACGTGAAAAAAAAATGACACACACACACACAGCCAGATCTGGGCCAATAAGGCCACATGACATATGGCCTTATACCAGAATCTGGTGTGACAAGGCCACATGATGTATGGCCCTCTCTCAACAAAACATGAGGATGCTACCTTAATCTGGGTTTTAAAAACTCACATAATTTTCTCTGGAGTTTTCTGAAAACTCTGGAGAAAATTGTAGTGTGAACAAAGGATTCAGCCTTGATTCTGGGGCTGAGGAGGCAGGACAATCACTGCTAGACACAGGGGCCACCATCCCCCCCCCCTTGCTGACACCATGACTGGCATGCAGTCACTTATTCTGAGGTCAGAACAAGATGGCCAGCAATGAGCCCAACAGTGAGGAGGTCAATCAGGGTACCTCCACACAACTGATCACATGGCTGGCCACTTCATTCTTACCTATAAGTGTGTGACTGTGCACCAGGAAGGCAACGTGCTGTTGTGCAGTTGTTCATTCTGACCTCAAAGTACATATTCCAGGGTATAAGAAGACTGGGCATATAAGATGACCCCCCAATTTTCAAGTAAAAATATAGAGTTTGGCATATATTCACTGTATAAGACCAGCCCCCAATTTGGCTGGCCGGCTGGCTGCAGGGCTGGTTTAAGGAATTTGTCCCCCCCCCGCAACACCTTATTTTGTGGACCCCATATGTTTATCTCTGGTCAATCTTACCTAACCTAACCTATTGATAGTATGGGATATTCAGATTCTTACTAATAATGTTTTTGCAGGATTAGGGTTACAAAGCCCCCCCCCCCCAATGACAGGCCCTCCTGCAGTTTGCAGGGACTGCGGGGCCTTTAAACTGGCCCTGACTGGGTAGGTATAGGCGGGGGGGAGGGAGGGAGGGAGGGAGGGAGGGAGGGAGGCACTGGCACTGGCCCTATGGCCACCAGGGCCACCATCAGCAGCAGCAGCAGGGGGGGCGGCAAGGCGCTGGCAGGAGGGGCTGCCCAGTACCCTCTGGCGGAGGGGAACTTCTCTCAGGGGCGTCAAAGGGAGAGCAGGGGAGGGGGCTGCCCGGGTCCCAAACTAGAGGGCTCTACAGAAGGAAAGGGCCAGGGCCAGGGCTGGGCAGGAGAGCCAGGAAGCGGTGGCATCCCTCCTCCCCCTGCTGTTTCTGGAAGGTGCCAAGTCTTTCTGCCACTGAGCCTCCCCCCCTCTCCCCCCCCTCCGGATTGGTGCCCCATTTCCCTGAGGCAACTCTGAGGCGGGCCTTGGGTGCGGGGACATGTTGGAGTGCCAGGCAGCAGGAGAAGCTGTGGATGGATCACCTGGCCCAGGCCCTCCTCACCCTCCACCGCTACCTGCCAGCCGCAAAGGAACCCCGCCTCGTCGTCCCCAAAGTGGGTGTTTGGAAGGGAATGAAGACGGAGGGGATGGGCAGCATCTGTGGCAAACCACAGGATTTGCCCCTCTCTTCCACCTTCCAGGAAGGTGGACGACAGTGCCGAAAACACCCAGTTTGCCTCGTCCGCCCCCCCTCCATCTTAATTCTCTTTGGATGGGAATGAGGACGGGGGGAATGGGCAGTGGCCATTGCAAACTGTGGAATTTGCCCCTCTCTTCCACCTTCTAGGAAGGTGGACGAAAGGAGCGAAAGTACCCGGTTTGTCTCGTCCGCCTCCCCCCATCTTCATTCTCTTTGGACGGGAATGAAGACGGAGGGGATGGGCAGCATCCATGGCAAACTGCAAGATTCACCCCTCTCTTCCACCTTCCAGTCACCCTTGACTTGAAGGTGGACAAAAAGGGTGAAAACACCCAGCTTGCCTCATCCCCCCCCTCCGTCTTCATTCTCTTTGGACAGGAATGAAGACAAGGGAAGTGGGGGCAGCTGCAGGATTCACCCCTTCCTTCCACCTTCTAGGAAGTTGGAAGAAAGGAGCAAACATACCCGGTTTGCCTCGGCCACCGCTCAAAGGGAACATTCCAAAGGGAACCAACGCACAGGAGATCGAGCGGTCGCCACGGCAAACTGCAACGTTCGTCCCCCTCCTCTGTCTTTGGTTGCTCCCCAAAGGGGGAGAAGGCAGAGGAGGGGGGCAAATGAACCGGTAAATACTTTGCCTCACCTCCCTGCCTGATCTCCTGACTCTTCATTCCGTTTGCGAAGGGAACGAAGAGGCAAGAGATCAGATGGCGGGTGAAGCAAAGTGTATCCTGGTATAAGACAACCCCCGATCTTGGAGGATAATTTTCAGGGTTCCAAGGTCATCTTATATGCCAGAATATATGGTAAGTGACTGCACACCAGGAAGGCAGAGCCTCGGCATACAATTGCATACTCTGAGATCAGAAAAAAGGCAGCCAGCCATGCCATCAATGATGAGGAGGTAACCCAATCAACCTCCTCGCAGTTGATCTCATGACTAGCCACATCATTCTGACCTCAGAGTGAGCAACTGCACAACAGACGTGGCAGTGCTGTTGAGGTGCTTGGTTAGGCAGCAGCAGCAGAAGCAGCAGCAGCAGACCTACAGCAGCAGGCTTATACACTAGGGGTAAAAATCCAGATGAATCACTTGTGTAGACAAGCCCAGGAACAAGTGGCAGAGATCTGGGCTTCAGCCAGGTATGGTGTGGTGCTTAAAGTGTGGCCAGAGAGTAGTCTGAATGTAGTCCAAATTTCATGTGGAGCAGCTCCAGTCCAGACTAATCTGAATTGCATCTGGATTTTACCCCCACCCCCGTGTAGATAAGCTCAGACATATAAAAGATACTAGTCACAATCTATGAGAGCCACCGTAGCATAGTGATTTGAGCATTGTACTACAACTCTAGAGACCAGGATTCAAATCCCCACTCAGCCATAGAAACTCACTGAGTGTTCTTTGGCAAGTCACACTCTCTCAGCTCAGAGGAAGGCAAAGGCAAACCCCCTCTGAACAAATCTTGCCAAGAAAACCTGTGACAAGGTTGTCTCAAGCTGGAATGACTTGAAGGCACACAAACACACCAAATCTCATGGCCTGTAAATGGGAATGTTTATGGCCTTCAGAATTTGTTTCTCAAGCACAAGGTATCATCAAAAGTGAAACAGGGTTCAATCTACTGGTGAGACAACAGTTCTGTACATATGCTGAGGAGGAAATCCTGCTTAACTCAATAAAACCTTATCCCCCATGCCCCAATGTGGGAGGTGATTGTTATGTCCTTTTTGGTGAATATTGCATTTTATTTCTATGGGGGTGATGATTTAGAGCTAGTTTGCCTCACCTTCTAGCTTGTTTCTCAAGTTGTCAGCCAGCTGGAGCTATTGGTTGCAGATACCTCTCTGTGGGTAGTTGTAGTTTGTTTTTGGACCATTGTGGCCCTTAATATTGTGGGACTTTATGGGGTAATAGCTCTGCTTTTGGTAAAGGAATGAAATAAGATGATTTTGGTTCCTTCTAGTGCTACTTTTTTTTTTCAAATTCACCCAAATGTATTACATAACTATAAATTTTGAATACAAAAACAACATAAGCTGCCAAATACTGTCAAATACTTCCACATGTGGGGGGAAAGCCCCCACAGCAGATTATCAATCAAATGCTGCCAGATGAAGAAAATTCATCTGGCTATTAAATCTGTATAGAGTATTGAAGACCATTACGTGTCAGTTATCAATTACACATATAATTATACAGCAGGTCTCTTTTATCCACTGGAGTTTGGTTCCAGGACCACCACCACTCTCCATAGATACCAAAATCCATGGATGCTCAAGTCCCATTATATACAGTGGTGTAGTAAAATGGTGTCCCTTGTATAAAATTGCAAAATTAAGTTTGTTTTTTGGGATTCTTTCAGGGCGGGGCGATTCTGCAGAATCCATGGATACGAGGCTGACTGTATTCCAGTTAACTGCTAATATTTAATAATAGATTATTAGGCTTTCTCTTAGTCCCACCTCCATCACAAGCTCACTTGGCAAGGACTCAAGAGAAAGCCTTCTCAATGGCTGCTCCCACCCTTTGGAACGCTCTTCCACAGGATGCCAGCCTCAACACCGTCCTGATTTCTTTTTGCTGGCAGGCAAATATTTTTCTTTTCAAGCAAGCTTTTAATGTAAAAGCAGCAAGGCTTGTTTTATCTTGTATGTTCTAGATTGTATAAGTTTTAATTTTATTTTATAATATTTGAATTGTAGATATTGTGTTTTTTTAATCTGTTGTTTTATGGAAGCTGCCTTGGGTCCCATCTTAGAAGAAGGTGGCATAAAAATGAAATGAAATGAATAAATAGTAGAATTTCCAATATCATTGATTAGATCAGCATAATTGGCTCTGCTCATATAGTTGTTTCATTCAGATGCACTTCCAAGCAGATAAGATCAACTCACCATGGGCAAATCACCCCCATAGTTCTCAATTTGTGTGAAAGAGGCTTGCATTTACCAAGTGTCATAAAAGAGATAGCAGTTTTCATAAAAATCTACTGGGGGTGGGTGGTCATTGATAAAGACTCTTACCTCAGTAGGAAAATTGAGAAGATCAAAATGCAGGCTAAAAGGTACTGAAAGTTTCCCCTTTCAGTAGAGCACTGAACTCATTTTTTTAAAGCTGTGTTAAGTTCATTGACTCTGTAGTCAAGGTAGAAATACTACAAAAAGAAGCAACCCTGGCATACATGTACAAATCGCCAACAGTTACATACCAGTCACATGGGCAACTATTTTAAAGAACCCAAACAAACCCTGAATCTTGAATGTAAAAACATTAATCATATTACACACAATTAATTTATTTCACTGATGTCCTTTCAAATGCTAAACTTATGAGAAAGCTAATGAGCCATACCAGGTGTCTTAGCTTAGATTGTTTTCAAATTTCATGAAGTGAGATAATGCAAATGAGGAGTGAGTTTGCACTGAGCCTTCCAAAGCCCTCCTGATAAGTTGTTAATAAACCTTGGCAAATTCTGATTATGGTTGTCTCATTACCTGCTTTGCTCCATTTTCCATAATGTTGCTAAATCAACGTTCTCAAGTGCTAAAAGATTGCATTTATAGTGGCTCACCTGAATAAACAGTGATGCATTGCAGAACACAATAATTTCTTGCTTTTCTTATTGTCACTCTTTACCACAATGACAAATTTTAATGCCTTGTCTAATCCGTATTTCTTTTCTGAGAAATCTATATCTGTCAGAGCATGCCTTTTCACTTTTTTTTTTTTTTTTTAGTCTGCAAAGATACATGTGAAACATAAGTAGGGATTGTGGACCCTCCCTTCTGAAACATTTTGCAATGCCCTATCCAAATTCTTAATTTCCCTCAATTTTTCACAGCATTTTTTGCCTGGAGAGGAATCTCCAAGTTCACCCAAGAATTTGACTTTGGAAGAAATTTGGTTAAAATTCTAAAGACTGTCTGATTTTGAACTGGTTCTTATAGAAATGACTGAACCAGATCCTATGCATAGAGAAGCTTCAAATGGCTATAGCAGCCATCACATTTCACAGATATTCCCAGCCTGAGAGCTTGTTTTCTAGCCTCCTTAGCAATACTCTAATCTTCCTTGGTGCTCTGTTCAATTCAAGGCTAAGACTGCTTAGGATCTGGAAACATAACCAAGACTCCATGAGTTTGAATATGGGAAAGGAATCCAAATAGGGACAAATCCAAAAAGAAGATCTAAAGGCAAAGCAGAGGTAAAACAGAATTCTACCAGTGAGTCAGGTTCCACTGCTATTTGGATTACCAACCAGCAGTCCAAGATCCAAAACTAGCTAAGTTCAAACAGAAAACTGCCAAGGGTAGTCCAGAAACCAAGTCAAACACAGTTGATGGCCAGGCACCAGAAGATCAGTCATAGCATAACTCAAGGCATACAAGAGTCACTGGCATAGTCTTGGACTCATCCTAAACTTTGTTCCCTGAAACCCAACTAGGCTAGGAATACAACTTTTATGAGTGAGTAGCCTGAGCCCTACCCCAAAGTCAGATTTAGGCTCTCTATCATTAATCTTCTTGTGAGAAAGGCCCTTCACTTGTGGAGACGTCTTTCTCCCAAAAGACTCCCCTGAACCTGAGGAGCTCTGTGTAGTCACACATTTGTTGTGTTGGATTCATTCCCCACCTCCACCTTCATGTGTTTCTGCTCCTGCGGGCTGTGAAGGCCTTAGCCTCATCCTCAAATTCTGAAGCCAATCTGCCTCCCTTTATGCCCCCAATGATCTGAGGTTCAAGTGACTCCTCACCTCCTCAGGCTCAGAGTGTGTGTAAGCAGGAAGCTCATAGTCACTGAAGGAGTTGTCCAGTGGGGGCATCCCATCAGTGAGGTCCACACACTATGTGTGGATGTAGAAGTGGGCCTTCTCAACCATGGAACCCCAGCCATGGAATGTCCTCCCCTTGGAGTCCTAATGGCACCAACACTGTCTTCGTTTAGGTGCCAAGTAGAACATGGCTGTTTATTGAAGCTTTTGGGTCTCACTAGTTTACTGCAAAATGCTTTGCACATGGTTTTAAACAGTTCCGATTTTTAAAACCAGTTTTAACTTGTTAATGTGATTAAGGAGATTTTCAGACATGCCAAAATCCCTGTTTGCCGCGCGAGCAGCCTTCCGAAACTGCTGCGCGGCAAGGGTCTTCTTCGGACGACGCTGTGCCTCTGGCGAAACCATCCGTGTCACTTCCGTGAAGCTTGGGACGGCTCTGCGCAATATTTCAATCACGGAGGCTGCCCGTGCTTGAAATATGGCGCGGAGCCGTCCCAAGCTTCACGGAAGTGACACGGACGGTTTCGCCAGAGGCACAGCGTCGTCCGAAGAAGACCCTTGCCGCGCAGCAGTTTCGGGAGGCTGCTCGCGCGGCAAACAGGGATTTTGGCATGTCTGAAAATCTCCTAATATGTATTCAGTCTATTTAAATTGTCATTTTAAACTGTTTTCATAGGCTTATATTAATTTTACTTGTATTACTGGGATCTTGTGGAATCAATATTTCAATAAAGTAACATTTGGCTTCTTTGGACAACAGATAGGAAGAATGAAGAAGTACCTTTTAGTAACTTTCTTGGTCTTCATTTCTCCTGTCTGAAGGAGCAGCTGAATGTGATGGGAGAGCAGGAGAGTGGGTGGAGGCAGCCTCTCCCTTCTGCTGGGAACTGCCTCCACAGCTTTAAAATTGGTCATGGTGTCAGTGGTGGTTTGTAGCAGTGGTGGCAGCTGCATCAGCAGATGAAAATACACAGAAAAACCCAAATCCTTCATACTGCACATCCTCGTAAATACCTGAAATGTTATGAATCTGGGCCATGCCATGTGTGGCCTGATAGCCCCAGATTCAGGAAAAAGACCATGCCACATATGACCTGATCACAGCACATTCAAGGGCATTCACATGGAAATTTGGGGGATTTGACAGTGTAGACAAGCCCATTATTAGGGATGGTAAATGTCATGGCCAGACAGAGGTTTCTGTGCACCAGGATGGTTCATAATCCCCTGAACCATTTCTTAAACTAATCAAAATTTCCTGATTCTCAGTCATCTGAGTCAATTTCAGTTCCAGTCCTTGCACCATGACCAAAAAGTGAAGGTTACCTTATAAAGTGAGTACACAGAATTCTCTTTTACTGTGCAGGCTATTTATTTTGTATGTTCTTTTAAAAAAATTGCTAGTTTTCTTTGCAAGCAAATTCTCTATTTCTCCAGGGAATTTGTGTATGTGTGCTATGATTTCTTAATACTTCTATATATCAAGTATATTTCAAATGTGCGGTGAACAGCACCATTGTACACCTGTTTATTCAAAACGAAGACCTATTCAGTTTTAAAAAAATACTCCCAGGTAAGTGTATCTAAGACTGTAGCCTTAATACTCAAGAAGGCAGACTATTCAAAAGCGTATTTCAGTTACAGCATTGTTTTCCAAGGCAGAAGTATTACCCCAAGCAAAACAAAAGTAGGAAAGGAAAACATAGAAAATCAGGTAGGGCATCATTATAGGTAACACCAGAGATTGTACAAAAGAACTCCTGTGGCAAATGTTTTATATGAATACACTTCCATTTTATGCTAAGCATTTACGGAGGGGGAGCAATTAATTCCTCAAATTTGTAAAGATAAAAATAGCACATTTTTCCTAGGTATGCATGATATTATGATACACAATCCAAATTCCATGTTTTTAGTTTGACAGTTTTTGTAGCAAGTGTGCATATTTCTGAAGAGGTATGTTCTGGTATGTTTGTATGTCAATTTTTTAAAATTCATTCAGCAGACAGTGCAAGTCTCCCAGGTCACCGCTTGGCCAGCTCCATTTGGAGACTTATTTATAGTCAAGTCTGTCTCCTTGGTTAATGTGATGGCTGCAGAATGAGGCAGAAGAACGGGTTACTTACTGTAACTATAGTCCTTTGAGTGGTCTTCTGTGAATTCACACAATTGGTTAATCCTGCACCTGTGCAGAGCACTTCAGAAACTTCTAGCACCTCATTCTAAACATTTGGATGGTAGGACCGCCCCCTCACACCTGGTGTATATAAGCCCATCCCTCTCACCAGCAGCTCAGTTCCTTTTAGCCACATTAAATAAAGTGAGAGGTAGGACACCAGAGGGGAAGAGGGCAGGTTTGTGTGAATTCACAGAAGACCACTCGAAGAACTATAGTTACAATAAGTAACCCGTTCTTCTGCTTCGTGGTCTCTGTGAATGCACATATTGTGTAGATTAACAAGCTCAGGACATAGGATGGTGGGGGTGTCCAGACCAATAGACGGAGAAGAAACACCACCACAACATGTTTTAAAAGAAAATAAATACTATATTATGACATAGGTAGAGTTAAAAATGATCTGAGGATGATTGTGCAAGAACTGCCCTGGCAAGGGCTGCACCACCCATAGTGACAGAGTCTAACTTGTAGTTCTTCCTAAAAGTGAGTGGTGTAGATCAAGTGGCTGCTCTGCAGATGTCTGACAGTGGTACTCTATTCAGAAATGCTATTGAGGTAGCTGTTGCTCTAGTGGAGTGACTCCGGATGGAGGAAGGCAAGGGAGTACCCGCAGCCTCGTATGAGATCCTGATGGTCAAAGTCACCCATTTGGAGATTTTTGGGGAAGAAACAGGGAGGCCCTTGTTGGGGTCAGAATAGCATACAAAGAGTTTATAAGTACAGCGGAAGGCCTTAGTCCTGTTGAATTAGAGTTCCAGTGACAATTTCATGTCTAAGGGGTGGTCCAAGCTGGAGCGTTCAGTGAGTGCGTAGCCTCGAAGGTTGGGAGTACAATGTCCTGGTTGAGAGGGAACAAAGAGACCACCTTGGGCAGGAATGCAACATCTGGCCAAAGAACCACCTAGTTCCCATGGAACTAGGTATATTGGGAGTCCACCCTGAGGGCACAGAGTTCGCTAGTTCATCCAGCTGAGGTGATGGCAACTAGGAAGGCCATCTAAAGGGACAGGAGACGGATGTCCACTGACTCCAGTGGCTCAAAAGAAGGACACGATAAGGCCTTAAGAACCAGCTGCAGGTCCCATAATGTGACTGGTCCAGCCACTGGTGGGTGCAGATTCTTGTAGCCCTGAATAAAACATCGAACCAGTGAGTCTGTGAAGCAAGAGCCCTTACCCAGACTCTGGAGATTAGAGAAAACCATAGCCACATAAGTTCGTAGTGATGAAAGTGAGAGGCCTTTCGCTGACAAGGATGCCAGGAAGTCGAGGAGGAGCAGGACACTTCTGCTGGGAAGATTCCTTGAGCATCTAAGAACTTGCAGAATTTCTGCCATTTGTAGCTGTAAGACTTTATCATGGAGGGGCGTTGAGCTGCCTGGAGTACGGACTGTGCGGAGTCTGACAACTGCTCTAATGGTCTATGAACCATGCCGTTGGGTTGATTATTTCTAGATCCAGATGGAAAACTTGTGAGTTCTGCATTGACAAGAGGTCTCTCCGTAATGGAAGGCAGCAGAATCATCGCTTGGAGAGGAGAAGAGGAGCGAACCAAAGTTGCCTGGACCACCACGGTGTTATTAGTATGCAAGTGTCTAGATCAAGAGAAGATAGTGCCACTCTATTCTGCCTTAGCCAGGCCTCGCCTAGAATACTGTGCCCAGTTCTGGGCACCACAATTCCAAAAGGATATTGACAAATTGGAGCGTTTCCAGAAGAGGGTGACTAAAATGCTGAAAGGTCTGAAAACCATGCCTTATGAGAAAAGACTTAGGGAGCTGGGTATGTTTAGCCTGGAAAAAGATGGTTAAGGGGTGATATGATAGCCCTGTTGAAGTATTTGAAGGGGTGTCACATTGAGGATGGAGCAAGCTTGTTTTCTGCTGCTCCAGAGACTAGAACACAGAGCAATGGATGCAAGCTCCAGGAACAGAGATTCTACCTCAACATTAGGAGTAACTTTCTGACAGTAAGAGCTGTTCGGCAGTGGAACATACTCCCTCGGAGTGTGGTGGGGTCTCCTTCCTTGGAGGTCTTTAAACAAAGGCTGGATGGCCATCTGTCAGGGATGCTTTGATTGTGATTTCCTGCGTGGCAGGGGGTTGGACTGGATGGCCCTTGTGGCCTCTTCCAAGTCTACAATTCCATGATTCTATGATTCTATGAAGTTGATCTATCCCACTTGAGCTTGGCTACAACTCTGGAGAGAAGTGGGAATGGGGGGATAGTATACACCAGAGTCCATGTCCATTTAAACCTGAATGCATCCCGCAGCATCCTGGGGGATGGCCTCTGTCTTGAGCAATAAAGGTTGCACTTGGCATTGAGATGCAACGCAAAGAGGTCTATTGATGGTTGGCCCCACTGTACAAAAAAAGGGGAATAGGATGCCTGGGGCTAGAGCCCACTTGTGGCAGTTGCTCCTGGTCCAACTCAATGAGTCCGCAATGTCATTCTGTTCCCCAGCTAGGTGTATGGCCTTCAGAAATATGCCTCTGTGTATGCACCAATCCCAGATGTGGTTCGACAGGTCTATGAGGGTCTTGGATCTGATTCCTCCCTTTTTGTTGATGTAAAAAACTGTGGTGGTATTGTCCGAAACCACTTGGACCACTCTGTCCTGCAGTGAGGATCTGAAGGCCTTCAGTGCCTTGAACACCGCTAGGAGCTCCAAAGCATTGATGTGCAGGTCCATCTCCATTGGTGACCAAAGGCCGTGGATGGTCAGGCCATGAGAGTGTGCACCCATCCTGTTGTGGGTGCATTTGTCGTCAGGGACCTGGAAGGGTGTGGAATTTCAAAAGGTAGACTACACCACACATTTTGTGGAAGGGACCATCACTCCTGATATCTGAGTATTTCCTGAGAGATGGACAGCCACTTCAAGGGTCTGTCCCTCATTGGGTTGAAGGATTGGAGGAACCATGACTATATGAGGCGCATTTGCAGTCCTGCAAAGGGAGTCACCACTGTGGCAGATGCCATGTGACCCAGAATTGTCTGGATGAAGTGTGCTGTCACTCTCCTCCAGGGAATGCATTGAACTATCATGTCCTGTAGCACCACGAAACATTCTTCTGGGAGAAACACTCTGCTCTGGATGGAGTCCATTTGGGCCCCGATGAACTTTGCGATTCTTGATGGGATCAGATATGACTTGTCCATGTTGACCCAGCAGTTCAAGTCTTGGAGGAGGGGGATTGTGATCACTACATCTCCTGCCACCTCCTCCTTCGAAGGTCCTGTAATCAACCAGTCGTCCAGATATGGGAAGATTACAACACCTCTTGTGTGAAGAAGGGTGATGACAGGGGCCATGCATTTTGTGAACACTCTTGGAGCCGTGCAAAGGCTGAACAGGAGTGCTTTGAAGCAGTACATCTTGGGGCCAACTGCAAATCTAGGAATCTTCTGTGAGGCTTTGCTATTGCAATGTGGAAGTATGCATCTTGAAGATCAATGGTGGCATACCAGTCTCCTATGTGGAGGAACGGGAGGATAGAGGAAAGGGTGAACATTTTGAAGTGTTTCGATACAATAAAATGGTTCACCTCTTAGAGGTCCAATATAGGGCATAAGCCCCCACCTTTCTTGTTGATGAGTAAGTAGTGGGAGAAAAAGGAATCTCCATGCTGGCATTGGTGGACCTCCTTTATGGCCCCCTTTTGTAGTAGGGATTGAACCACTTCTTTGAGATGTATGGAAGGAGGAGTAGATTTGATAGAGCCTGTGGGGGGGGGGGAAGGCTGTCTAATTCTATGAAGTATCCATTTAGGATAAGACTGAGGACCCATGAGTCTAACGTAATTCTACATCATTGTTGGTAAGCAGTGAGGAGACCATCTGATGGTGATTCAATTGGAGGCACAAAAGTCAGGGTCATGTGGTCAGACCCTTTGCTTAGAGGGCTTGGGCTTTTTCTTTTGGAACTGAGACTTATTTTTTGCCAGGGCTTGGAACTTTCTCTGATATGAAGCATAGGCCTGGGTAGTATGTTGAGAGCAGGATGTTGGAGGACTGAACCTTCCAAGAAAGGAAGGAGGGAAGTGTTTGCTGTAGAATCGTGAACGTGAGGGGTGGCTAGGAGGAGGGATGCCAAAGAGTTTTGCTGTTGTATGCATTGGGTGTGTATGCCCCAGTTTAGTGTCTGTCTCCGAGTGGAAGACACCAACTTCATGGAATGGAAGATCTTCAATCACTGTCTTGGCCGTAGAAGGGAGGCCGGATGAAGGGAACCAAGCATGCATCTGGACAGCGATGACGTTAGCCAGGATCTTTCCTGCGCAGTCACATTCTTGGCTGATATTTAGATAAGAATTCCCCTCCCCTATCCATCACTAGACTGGAAACCTTATGAGAAAGAAATTCACATTCCACCACATTCACCCACTCACGGAACCTGTCTGCCAGCCTGATTTTTCTCCTTTGGTAAGTATACATAGGTGTTCTTAGTGTGTCTGTCCACTATCATAAATAAATAGTGGCTACCCCCTTCAGTGGGCTTATAGGGGCCTGCTAAATCAACGTGGAGAACTTCAAAGGGTCTGTTGGTGACACATTGGGTATTTTTGGCAATAGGGAAAGACTTCACCTTAACTTTCCTGCACACTGCACATTCTAAGAACCTTGAGCAGTGCTTCATGCTTAAACCAGGGCACACTTTTGTTAGCTCCTGTAATCTTTTGTAACTAGCATGGCCCATTAGCCTGTGGTAGTATTGAACACACTTGTCATGTAGGGGCACATTGTCTGCAGGGTTCACATTTGCTACCTTCCCTTTAGGCAACATGTAATACAACCCATGTTTCTTTGTCCCTTTTGCACAGACATTATTCATGTTATGCCTTTCTGTTACTGTACAGTGTTCCCCCTTAAATATCACTTTATAACCAACAGCAGTCATTTGGGACACACTTACTATACAATTCTCTAGTTTGTTAACACATAACATATTTTCAAAATCTTTACCAAAAGATGGCACATATGCAGTGCCCATTTTCTGCACCTTGCTGGAAGCACCATCTGCAAGGGTAATATTGGTTATGGAAGCATTTTTAACATTGATTAACAACTGTAAATCATTAACCATATTGTGCATGGCCCCACTATCAAGTAACCAAATTCTTTCCTCGGTACCATCAGGATGGTGCTGTGCTACGAAGGCATGTCTTGCAGCCTGAGAGAATTCCCCCTCTCCTATCCGGTGCAGGCATCCTACAGTCCTTCTGAAAATGTCCAGGCCTTTTGAGTCTGAAACAGTGTTTCATGTAGCTGCAGACTCCCTCCTCCACATCAGATACCTCTGGGTATGTTTCAGTGCTCTTTTGATTGCATCTGGTAATTTATGGCTGTTTATTCTCCTCCATCCAGGAATCAAATTGCTTGCATTGGACCTGTTCCAGAATATGCCCAACTACCAGGTCTACAGACAAATCACTCTCCCTGGTGGTCTGCAGACTATACATTAGAAAATCCCTTTGGCAAAAAGCCGAATAAAACAAAACACTTATGGGCTTCTGGAATGTTCACCCCTCTATTGTCCCCTTCTTGAAAAAGCTGCCTCATTTCCTCCAGTAGACGGCTTTGTGTTATAATGTCTCTTAGTTTATATCATCTTTGAGAGGCAGGATGAATTCTGATGAACCATTTTCAGAGCTATCCAAAACTGAAAGGCTGCCTTTGCTGGGGCCACATGTTTTAACTGGGAGGGACTGAGCAATAAGAGAATTGCAGCTCTAGTTTTCTGGTCTGCTAGTCTGAACACTGCTATTTTTTCTTCTGAATCCTCTGGGATCATACTTTCATTCTCCAAAATGTGCCAGAAATTGTCCTTAATTAATAAAGCCTCCTTGTATAAACTCCATGCTGAATAATTTCCATCAGCCAGCTTTTCAAAGCAGATGAGACTATTATCTGGCGTTCTGGTGATTGAGTCAACCATTCTCCAACTATGAAAACAGAAGCAGCTGGCAGCTGGCAGCACTTCAAGGTTACTTGAAGATATTAAAGGGCCTGGCTGAAACTTAACTGTTTCTCAGTCAACTAGCCCAAAATACTCAAAACAAAGTTTCTGGGAATTTTTTGGGGGGTGCACCTTATCAAATCTGAGATCAATCAGCTGGGCCCATAATCACTGTCAGGGGATGATAGGACACTCAATCCCCAGCAGAAGCCAAAAAAACTGTCTCAGTAGACTCAATAGCAACCCATTCCCAAGAATACTCTCACACAGAGTGTTTGATGTCCAAATAAGCAGGAGGCACTTTATCTTCAAAGTCAAACAGTTGCAATATATACAAATATTTAAAATTGAAGGAGAAACTGCTTCACCAGGCCTCAGCATTCACAGGAAGAAGGAAGTACAGGACATTGCCTCCTAATGGCCTGACTAGGCATGACTTGGTAGTTCATGCAGCATGGTTCTGCAGTTGTTTGACCATTTTATAATGGAGTTCAGTCTCTTATCTCCTGACAGGTTCCTTAAAGTACCAGTATTGATATTCCGGTCCCCAATAATACCTGTCGGTATAGGGGCCTCCTGGCGGTGGTGCTTCAAAATGGTACCAATCGTATCGGTCCCACCATTCATCTTTGTACCACACCGAATTGTTGTCTGTATCCTGAGACCTACGGGATGGTGAAAGCAACGGATGCATATGTGATCTAGGTGAATGGGACCAAGACACTCAGCAGGACCTGCATCTCAGATCTCAGAGATCTCGGTACTGGAGACTTAGAGCATGGTCTCAGAGAATGTGTCTTCATCTTATCCGGAACCTCTGGCATTGGTGAGTGGTGAAGCAATTGGGAGCATGACCTCTGTGTCAGAAGAGAGTGAGAGCGCCAGATTGGCATCGAGTGAGAGTGAGACCTGGAGTCTTGGTGTCCTCTAGATCAGGACCAGGAGCGGAGATGAGACTGGGATCAATGCTGGGAGCAGGAGGAGGATTGAGAAGCAGATGGGGACCGAGAATGGTACACCGATTGAGGCTGAAACTGTGAGCGGAACTGAGAACGGGACCAGGCCTGATGTTGCATCATGGAACCGATGTCCAATGGCAATCTTGAATGCGAGATCCTGATTATTCTGACACCAAGGGACTACTATCCGCTGCCTGTGCCACCATGTAAGTAGACTCCCCTTCTTGGTGTTGTTCTAGAGATGGTATCGACAATCACTTTTTCACCTGAGGCGATACCGGGGAGCCATCTGCCATCTCCTCTCTGGACCTCTTTGATTTAGGGTTGTGAGACTGGCAATCTGATTGTTTGGTCTTCTTATGCTCCCTAGACCAGCCTCTGCTGGGGGATTCCTTCCTCCCATCAGCCTATACCTTCTTCAAAGAAGGATCCTTTGCTCTGGCCACTTTCTGAGGAGATTCCGGTACCGACTCCATCTGTACCGACCTCACTCCACTTGACAAGGTTCTGGGATTGTTGGAATGGGTTGGCCAGTACCATTGTCTCTAGCCCGAGTTGAGATCGGGCTTGCTTTGGCAGAGTTTTTTTTTTTCCTGTATTGATATGGAGCCCTTTTTAGATGGGCCGCCTGGTGACTTAGGGATCAAACATGAACCCGAGGCCTTCCTCGATGCCGAGGCTGAAAGGGCCTTCTCATGGAGTTGAGCTTTAAGCTTCTTGTATCAGTTTTTCCTGGCCTGTGGATTGAAGGCCTTGCAATGCCTGCATGAGAGTACATCATGGCCCTCACCGAGACAGAAGAGGCACTTTGAATGACTGTCAGATTTGGTCATTTTAGCATAGCATTGGGAGCAAGATTTAAAGAAACCGGCCCCAGACATTTTCAAGGAGAAAGAGAAACACGGTACTATCCAGTCCAAGATCAGAATCCAGTCATATCGGTTGAATCCAGAAGGGATGTTGATGGAATCTGAGTCAATAATACAGTCAGTCCGATCCAAGAGAAACCAATCCATAGGGAACAGGCAAGAGAAGAGTCAAAGTCCAGTCCTAGGTCAGTAGAAAAAAAATAGAACAATGAGGCTCAGTAGAAGTTCCTTCAGTGCTTTCCATGTGGCAGAAAAAAAGAAACTGGGCAGTTGGTGAAAGGGATGGGCTTATATACACCAGGGGTGAGGGGGGCAGTCCTACAGCCCAAACGTTTAGAAAGAGATGCTAGAAGTTTCCGAAGTGCTCTGTGCAGGCACAGGATTAACCCATTGTGTGCATTCACAGAGAACACAAAGAAGAACTATGTGATCAGAACTGTAAGCAAGGCAACACCAGTTGCTTCTAAACAATATGGACCAGGAGAGATGCCATTAAAAAAACCCAATGAGAAATGTAAGAACTCTAACAATTGTTAAGCTATAACAATTTGTAAAAGATAATCCATGTCCATGCTAAAATCCAGTGGTCACAGTTGATGCAAATTACCCAGATTACATATGCATGTAGAGTGCCTTAATTGTACCACTCAGTCAAATGGGCAGAAATTCCATTCAGCCTTTTTATATTATAATAATCTGATTTAAGATGGTGCTACTCCAGTTACATGCTCTAACCCATTGCAATTGAAGGAGGCTGAACATGGGAAGACTAAGGAGATTATGATACACAGCATAAACCATGTCAGAAGATTGGTAGAAGAACAGGAAGGGGTGACCTTACCAGACAACGTCATTCTCCAGAGTTCTGAGGGTATAGTACAGGCATTTTGATTAGTGGCTTCTCCCTGTCAATACAAAAGGGATGCCTTACTGATGCCTGTGGTACACCCCCGGAATAGCAGAAGGACGTGGGCATCTGGTAAGGTTGACCTTTTTGTTCTTGTAGAGATTGAGAACACAATTTTTCGGTTGGGAATGCAATTTTTTTGCACATTCCCTCGCATCTGACAATCTCCTAGAGGAAGAAATAATACTCCATATTGGGTGACTTTAGGTTCATATAGATGGGATACAAATCTACAATTCAGTGCATATATTAGTAACTTTTTTTGCCACCAAAAGTTTAAATTTAATTTAAAAATGTACAAGATATTCCAAGCAGAGGAATTTTGAAAGGGGCAGGCACAGTTCTCTGCTGAAAAAAAAAAAGAATCCATACACACCCACATATTTTGAAGCATGAACTTCCATGTAATATGGTTTGCTTTAGATGTGTGAAATGTTATGCAGAGACCTGGGTATAAAGAAGACACGCTGCTGCTGCTGGTGGGGGTATTGTACAGACCAAGGTCAACGAGAGATTCAGTGGAAAAAAGCACTGATCATCATAATAATCTTATTAACACTGACTGTATTAATAAAAAAATATCGGCAGAAGGTAAGCCAGTTATCACATTGTTGTGTGCTAACAGCCAATTATCTTGATTCAAACCTCTAGTGATAGACTGCAGCCTGCTATGTTAATGAAATCAAAGGACAATAAAGAACTTTTGGCCAAGAAGCTTTATTCTGAGCACAGTCCTGGTCAGCTGGGGTGGGTCACTGTGGAAGGTGGAGCAGGTTTTGCTGCTGCCCTTCTATGATAGGGTGTTTTGGGCAGAAAACAGACAATTTTTGCAAGATGATTTTTCAATTTTTTTGTGGGGGGGGCTTGTAAGTATTGGGGTAACCCAATAGTCATTTGGGGATTTTAAAAATGCTTAGAAAATTGGGGGGGGGGGAGATGGGGTGCTTTGGATGGGTTCAGAAGAACCCTGAGGATCGAAATGGGGGAAGCCCCTGAAGAGCTGCAGGTTCCCTTTCTCCACTCTTGCAGTATTACATGCACCCTTGAAGCAACTGATGAATTCTTTTTATATATCATGTATGCCAAAATCCATGAGAAATTAATTTTAGACCATTACTATAACTAATATTTCAGGATTTCTTAAATGCCTTAGTTTAAGCACTGCATACTAAAGAATGAAGGGCTTTCAGAACAGAGATCATGTATTTTATTTACAGATGTGTACAACTAATTCATATGTTTTTAAAACTCTTTACAGAAGTAAAGATTGCCAGTGAACATGTTTGGGCATCACAGTAAGGCAGAATGATTGATAATTGTGACTTACCTGGAATGGGGAAGCATGTGGATGCATACAGCCTGAGTCTTCCCACTACAAGTAGTAATGATGCAACTAGCCACTTCTTCATGTCTGTGTATACCTGCTGACTTCACAGATGAAAACAGGGACACAGATGTACATTCATAATGGATGTGGACAAGAAAAAGGAGGACACAACCAAGGTTGTGGCCAGACAACCCAAGAGCTCTGGGATATTTTTATATGCACAAGAGGGGGTGCCAGTACTTGCAGGGCAACCATTTTGAAACAAAAAGAAAGATAATTTGTAGGATTGGCACAAATTCAACAGGTGCAGTTACATTCCTACCCCACACCTGCTCATATGGAACTCCAGTGATATGGGTAAGTTTCTTGCAATTCCTCATGCTACTGTATGCCACTTGTTGTACGCACTGCTCAGTGATGTAGACTCAAGCCAATTGAATTGGACTCAAGTCAGGCTCAAGCTGCTTCAGTAGCAAAGAGTCGACTCAACAATAAATGATGCACTGACTCAACTCAACTCATGATTTGTATATTTTTAGCAACTGACTTGCTGGACTTGGTTCAATAATATAACACATTCATCCAGAAGCCTTACAAAATGGAAAATGGTTTTCCTCATTTGAACAATGCTTCCATGAGCTCACTGCTTTTTGCCTATTGGTCACACGATGGAAGCAGTATCAGCAAATGCTTTACAAAAGCTTTAGAGAGCTCCTCGGATGTGCAGCGGGGACAGGCTGCTGAGCAGGCCTCAAGCCCTGCGTCAAGCCCATTGTCTAAGCATTTGCTGATAATTTAATTTTTTTACCTAACTTTGTGCACATCTTCTTGAATGTCTAGTTATTGAAACTCTCACACCACCCCTACACACACAGCACTACCACCTCCTTTTTTTTCTGTTAAAGCTGGCTCCCAAACTTGAGAGTTGATTTGAGACTTGATTTGAAAGTATCTTGCAAGGACTTGACTTAAGACTTGGAGGGGGGAAAAAAACTTGTACCGTAAACATCACTGGCACAGTTACCCCTCTCAGAAAACTATAAAATCATGAAAATCATGTGGCAAATTCCCCGAGTCATTCTCCTTCACCATAAACCAGAGGGTACATCAGATACAGCCTCCTGCCTCTGTTCCCTTCCTTCTTCCCCTCTGTGGCTTCATTACTCTCTTCCCCCTCCAGTGGCATGCCATGACTTCCACTTAACAGCAACAGCACATACCTTGTAGCTAGGGACCATGCACTCTCCACAGGATTAGCACAAGATATTTTGCTGCCTGGCAGACAGAACAGCAACTGGCACCCCTTCCCGCTGCAACCATTCCTCAAATTAAAGTGCACAGTATCCAATGTTGGCTAGCTGGGAAGCAGAGAGTTGAAACACACACACAAAAAGCATGCATTGTGCATGCTTTACCATGATGTCCAGACTTAGTAATTTGGCTTGATTTTCCTCCAACAAACCAGAAAAATAACCCACGTTTTTTTTTTTAACATTTATTCCTCTAGCTTGTTGGAGAAAACCTAAGCCAGATTGCTAGGTGTGGTTACAGAGCACTTGCCCTATAAGGGAAATGGTTCAACATGTATGAACTGCTCACAGATATCATGCAAGGTCTTGCCATGGATGTGAAAGGTTGCATAAAGTACTAGACAGATTACAATGTCCCAGAACATCAATCCCCCTGCAGGGCTCCAAGGTTGACTCAGCATTCCATCCTTTCCTAGGTTGGTAAAATGAGTACTCAGCTAGTGGGGGCAATTAGCTAACACGTTGTAAACCACTTAGGAAGTGCTTTAGCACTGATAAGCAGTATAGAATAGAAGTGCTATTGCTATTGCTATAACTGGCTGGCTAAATTGCATCCCCTCCACTAAGAATGGCCACCATAGCACCACAGATCTATGGAATGTATCATTTTAAAAGAGAAGTGCCGGCACTTGAGTAGCATAAATTTCCTAAGTCATCCATCTCCCTGGATTTCATATATAAGAACTTGTTGTTTAAAGGCCCTTTGCATATAAGCTCAGACACTATGATTTTCTATGATGTCATTAATCCACATAGTCAAGAGTAGATAATTGACTGTACTGAAAGAAGTACTGGGGTGAACCGAGCACAAATTATAAAAGATGAGATTACTTAGTAGTAAAGTACTTGGATGGGAGACCACCAATGAATGACAGGTATTGTAGGCTATGTTTCAGAGGAAGGAACAGGCAAAACCACCTCTGAGGATTCCTTGCCTAAGAAAAACTTGAAATTCCTGGGCTCACCATATGTTGACAGGTGACTTGAAGTCACATACACATAACAAAATAAGAGCATAGCACAGACTTTGAGAAGTACTCTCTTTCAATGTCCCTTCATTTTTGGGGTGGTCCCATATAAAGAGGTTCCAGCAGGAACAATCACAAGGCATTGTACTACTATTATCTCCATAATATTTTTTCCTGATACCAAAAACATGTAAAGAAGTGGTAGGAAAATATGGAAGAAATATAAATGGAAGATCAGTTTGCCTGCAAAATCATGTGAATTTAGGTGACTGTTCAAGCCTTGTCTAGAAGCACCACCAGACCACATACAAAAGCTTTAATTTCTGGAAGGAAAAGCCTTTAATGTCAAATATGTTTCTAAAAGCTGTTAATTCTCCCCTTTTATTATTTCCATTGTGCTACAGCAGGGGGGGGGTGTTCTGGCTCCTGAGAGCCCCTATTTCCATTATCACACATACTGTGAAAAAATTAAAAGAAAGATGGTCTTATATGCAGGTTTGCAGAATATGGGCTAGATAAAGGGGCATAATCTATTTCTAGGTCACCTTTTACTCTTCTTACCATATGTCATCTTTATTTTTCTCTTTTCCCACTGTTGTGGAAATGGAAGTAGCTGTGTTGGAAGCAAGGGATTTCTACTTGAGGAACCAGCTGCTAAACACAGTGGGCTCTTTCATGATGCAAAATTACAGCACTGAGATTCTATTTTGAACTACCATAGCAACATCCTGTAGAATCCTGGGATTTACAGGTTAGGGAGGGGTACTTAGAATGTTGAGCTACAGAGCTCTTGTGTGTCCCCAGACAACAAAACCATAGGATTCTACAGGATGCAGGCATAGCAGTAAAACTAAAATCACAATGCTGTAACCATATACAGCTGTCCTTCCGTATCCATGGATTTGGTATCCATGGATTTAAGTATTCACAGCTTGAAAATATTCTTTAAAAAATAAAAATCCAAAAAGTGAACCTTGATTTTGCTGTCTTATATAAGGGACACCATTTTGCTGTGTCACTGCATATAACAGGACTTGAGTATTCATGGATTTTGGTATCCACAGGGGATCCTGGAACCAAACCCCAGCGAATATGGACAACTGTAGTGTGAAAAGGCCCTGTCCCTTCATGCATATTAGAAAGGATGTCAAACTTTAGGCAAAATGAAATAAGGCTATATTACTTTTTAAAAAGTAGCAAAACAAAAGAATGGACTAGAAATCCTGATCAGAATAAAATCAATATAATAGGACTATTAAGGGGGGAGGACCCAGAAAAAGCAACTGACAAAAGTGCAAAAGAAAAAAACAAAACAAAACAGAAAAATATATTCCTGCAATTATGAATAAGGTAGAAGAAAACTTGAAAATACCATTTATTAAAAGTTAATATAACAGCTAATATATCATTTCTTCTTTCATATCTTATGTTTTTAATCTCATATTTGAGCTACTTGAAAATCCCCTTAGGCTGAAGGGTGGTGGGGGGAACATATACAGCACATATAAATACTAGAGTATAGAAATAATTAGTTACAAAAATCTAATTCAGACAATTGCAACCACAACTATTTTTTTAAAAAGCAGGTAGCTGCAAAGAACTTGTGTGCAATTAATTTCCTTTTATAATAATTGAGGCACGACTAGTTATAAACTGCTGTTTTAACTTAGCAAGACATGATGCCACTCCTGCAGTCTAACTGTAGTTAAAAAGGTGAAGCCTTACTAAATGCTGGAGGGAAAATATATTATTCAACTGCTGGGTTCTGTTGCACCCCTCGCGGCTACCTTTTGCTCTGTTGAGAGTTTTGAGGCAACAGTCACAGGCCAGTGACTTGTAGCACAGATTTTTTTTATGTAACTAAATGATCACTGTATTAGTTATTTTTGAAAAATGTAAAATTACAGAGTTGTCTTTTCAAAATACAATTATAACAGCAACTAACTATTCCCCCCAGAACTACAGCTGCAGCTAATTACATTGTAATAGTAATTTTCAGCTAACTTTTCAGTTACAGTCCCATGTAGTTAGGGGGTTTAGCTAGACAGGCAATTTACCCGTTTCCTCCTAGTCTTGGAGCCCTGCAGTCCAAATGACACAAGGCTCTTGCCCTGTTTCACCTCTGGACAGTCCTGACGATTCCCGAGGCAATGCTGGGGAGAAGCTGGGGTAAACCCATTGCAAATATTTTACATTAGCACTTGAGAAAACTCATGTTGTGATTTTATATCAGTTGTTTTAATGTATTTGGTTTAATATCTTTTTATGGGGGAGGGTGGGGGAGGGTGGTGTTTGGGGGTTTTAAATTGTATTGGTATTTTAATTTTTGTAAGCTGCCCCGATTGTTTTAACAGAGGGGCGGGATAAAAATAAATTATTATTATTATTATTATTATTATTTTATGGAGAAAACCCAGATGGGTCCAGCATGGGAATGCAAGTTCTATACCTGCATGCTGGCCTGTATAGCCAAGACGACAATGGCACCACTGCTGCTGGAGTTGCTCTGAAGTCAGAAAGGAGGTCTCCAGCCCATAAGCAAATCCCCTTGTGTGTAACTAGCCTTTATCACATGCTCAGGGCCTCCTTCCTGGATCAAGAGGCTGTAACATGGAATAGTAGGGGAGGCACCTGCCAATATTGGCCAGTGTGTACATGCAGACTTCTGCCCATTTTTTCTCAGTAATGGGGGAGGGGAAACGGACCTGCTCTAGGGCCAGAATAGACAGGCACAAAGGATACTTAGACAGGGAGAGGTAGATACTCTGTTGAATGAACCTTTCCTTTTACTTTTCAGCTAGCCCAGGTGAAGCAGTTGCAGTCCTGAATTCATACCTGGAGGCAACAATGAACTGAATGGGAATTTTTAAATTGAAGTTAAATCCAAGTAAGGCTATACTGTAGGCATATGACATAAGATCATGATAGTGGCATTTGATGTAATCTGGGTGGAGTTCTGTCTCTAATAAAATATTTGTTTTTATGGTTTAAAAAGGTCCGGAGAATTCAAAATAAGATTGAGAGCATGATTACCAATAACAGGGCTATCCACCCTCACTGTATTGCTCAGCAAAACATAGTTTTGCTAAATTGCTATCCTCCAAGTTCAGCAATCTTTCCCCATAAAGCAGACACACTTTATGGATTCTTGTCCTAATAAAAGGAATGTCAACTTCCAGCCATAGCAAGGAGGAGAGAATCCCAGGAGCAGTGCCAGCAGTTCCTTCAGAACCTTATTCTGGATGGTCTTAACTACTGCAGCATGACCCTGTCCCCATATCTCTAGACCATATAGCAGTTGGGGCAATAAAGCTAGCTGTAAAGATTTTTAGGATGGGCCTATCATTGACCCTTCCAAAAGATAATATCACCTTTTGCTGTCCTTCAGACTAGAAGTTTTGCTGCCTCAACATGAAGTTTCCAGTTTCAATTATAAGAAGACCCCCCCAGGTATTTAAAACGGTGACATTGTCCAATCAAATGACCATCTAATGACCACTTATGAAGACAGAGTTATATACTGCCTTTAAAATTAGGTTTGCATCTATAAAACACTAAATAGTTTGGGGCCAGGGTGTCTGAAGGGCTGTTTTCTCCCAATCAGATCTTCAAATATGGACATAATACATGCGGCCCAGCTATTTAGATAAATGACTATTGAAACCAGGGATTTTTTAGTGGTTTTAGTGGTGATGCCACAGACAAATTCACTTGGCACTATTGTTAGCTTTTTTCCTATTTACTTCTGCTCTTAATAAGTTGATTTTTGTGCTTGCAATGTTAGTTATAGATTAATTTAAGAAAAAAAAACCCCTCACAATGCAGTAGTACAATTTTTAAATAAAACATAATATGTAAAATCCTCAGTTATTAAAAATATACACACATCTTGAAATGACAACAGTACCTGAGGCAACAATTCATATGATGCAGAATGAATTTTGAAAAGGTATTTTAAGAATTTTTTAAAAATGATGATGGTTTTTTAACATTTGGGTTTTATGCTTGTGAAAAAGAGAGCTGGGCTCATTGTTTATTTTGATCATCATGAAAACTGCATTGTTGATGTTAATATCTGTAACTGAACGTTGTGGAGGACAAGGGAGTTTATTTTCTAAATAAATAATAAAGCAACCCACAGATTTCAATCTGTTTAAGCACATATGTTTTGGAATTAACTACCAATATTCAGGACTATGTACACACATACACTATGGATCTGCACTGATAGAGACCTTTGTAATACTCAGTCCTACCATTAGTTTATTGTTCTCAGTATAGTCTACACTGCCAGGAATCAAACACATGATTGCTTATACATCTAGCCCACTATTGTCTATTTTGATTTTCAGCAGATCTCCAGGTTCTTTTCTACCCTTCTGTTATTGCATTCTGATCCTGATCCTCCTTTTAAATAGGGGATGCTGGGGTTTGATCTGGGGCCTCTCTGTGTGGAAAGCCAGAGCTGTATCACTTAAGCCATGTACCATTCAAGCTAGTCAAGACCATTTACAGTATATGTTTGAGCCCATTTTTTTTCTTAAAAAAGAAAACACTATCAAATAATCCAGTAGATTTTTTTTAAAATGGCTTAGGTCTGAATCCTATTGTTATTTCCAACTAACCTACCATCACTGAATAAATTGTTGACTGGTGAATCAACATTTCTGCAAAGCCCCTGCCTCACACCCATTTGCAAGGGCTGTAGAATGATGTGGGGCTGTGAAGAACTACCATCACTTTTTTGTGCGTTGGTCACCTTCCCAGGAGTTCACATGCTTTTGGGGGCTTCAAGAAGGTTTGGCCAATCAGGTAACTGACTGGTGCATGGTGAAGGGAGTGTCCTTCGAGGCAGAAGAGAAGTTTCACACTGCATTCAGGTCCATCTGGGGAGGATAAAAGGTGCTTTCCTATTTCCTTTACTGGGGATGTGGTTCTTGCTATCTTGCCAGTAGGAGCTTGAAGAAAGAAGGAGAGGGATTGGCATAGAAGAAGAGGAGCAGTAGGAAGAAGAACAGTAAAGGTTAAGGACAGAGATGAGGACAGATGGAAGGGAAAGAAAAGAGATGGAATAACAGAGAAGGAGGAAGACTGGGAAGGGAAGAGAGGCAAAGCAGCAAGCAGTGATTAAAGCAAGAAGTACATTAGTGGAAGTGATGCCAATCCCACTGAGTCAATGCATCTGCTGTAGGTGGGAGTAGCAATAAGATTCAGGCGCAAGCCTTCATAATGAAACAAAGGTGGAAATAAAGTCATAGATTAGCATCTTCTGCCTATAGGGTTTAGGTTCAGATTATTTGAAAGACCATATCTCCATATACTAACCTACCAGAGTTCTGAGATCCACTAGGGAAGGCTTTCTCTTGCTCCCACCACCATCACAATTTGCTTGGTGAGGACATAAGACAGAGCCTTCTGAGTGGCTGCTCCCACCCTCTGGAACACCCTTCTGTTGGAGGCTAGGCTGGCCCCCTCCCTGCTTTCCTTTTGCCTTAATGGCTTTGTGTGTGTGTGTGTTTTTAATGTTTAACTTTTAATGTTTCAGCAGGGAGGCTTTTTATTGGATGTTTTATTTATCTTTTTAATCTTCTGCTTATTATTAAAATGATTTTAAAATGTTTTATGGCATGATTTTAATGATTTTAAATGTTATCATAATTGTTTTTAATTGACAACCTCTGGAAATCACCTTGGGTCCCGCTTTAGGAAAAAGGCGGCTTATAAATGAAACAAAGAAGTGTGTGTGTGTGTGTTTTATGCATAAATCAAATCCAACAGAAAGAAGCAGAGATGGTACTACAAGCAATAAAGGAAGGCTGGCAGTACCCAAGAGGTATAAGTACAAAGGTCTGTGATTGTTCATTTGCCCTGAAAAATTGGCTTCCAGAGAAAGCCTGTCAGTTTTCTACCACAAAGTAGTCACATCAGGGCAGTGGCCAAACTCATATTCTTTTTAATGCCACTGTAGTAATTCTACCACAGTCAGGGCCGGTTTAAAGAATTTTGGGGCCCCCTGCAATGCTTTATTTTGGGGGCCCCATATGTTTATCTCAGATCAATGTAACCTAACCTATTCACAGTACAGGATGTTCAGATTACAGTAGGACCCCCGTATCCACGGATTCATTAGCCAGGGGATACAAAACAGCACACCTACCATAGAGTCTTCCTAGAAAATGTGTCCTCCATAGCCATTTTCTAGGCCCTCCAAGGCAACTCTATGGTATTTTAAACCAGAAGTCCCATTATTTTCAATGACGTTCACTATTATCCACAGCTTTCAGAATCCTTGCCCGCACAGAACCAATCTCTAGTGGATAAGGGGGGCCTACTGTATTACATAATTTGCCACCAATAATTTAGTTTAAAAACTATATTATAGGCACTAAGATAATATTTTTTGTTAATTAGCAATTAACGTAATGGTGTAGATTTCCTCAAAAAAAAAAAAAAGAAAGAAAGAAAGAAAGAAAGAAAGAAAGAAAGAAAGAGTGGACTGCAAGCTAAACATGAGTTAGCAGTGTGATGCAGCAGCAAAAAATGCTAATGTGATTCTAGGCTGCATTAATAGGAGTGCCTAGATCAAGGGAAGTAATATTGACACTGTATGCTGCTCTGGTCAGACCTCACCTGGAATACTGTTTCAGTTCTGGGCACAACAATTCAAGAAAGATACTGAGAAGGATGGTGCGAGGTCTGGAAGCCATTATGCCCTATGAGGAGCGGCTTAGGGAGCTGGGTATGCTTAGCCTGGAGAAGAGAAGGTTGAGAGGTGACATGATAGCCATGGTTAAATATCTGAAGGGATGTCATACTGAGGATGGAGCAGCCTTTTTTCTGCTGCTCCAGAGACTAGGACATGGAGCAATGGGTTCAAACTACAGGAAAAGAGATTCCACCTGTATATTAGGAAGAACCTCTTGACAGAAAGAGCTGTTCGGAAGTGGGATACACTGCCTGGGAGTGTGGTGGAGTCTCCTTCTTTGGGTTTTTTTTAAAAACATAGGTTGGATGGCCTATGTTTGGAATGCTTGGATTGTGTGTTCCTGCAGGACAGAAGCCGATTGGATGGGATGGCTGTTGGGGTCCCTTCCAGCCCTATGATTCTAGGCTGTATTCAGAGCCTGGGAAAGTTACTCTTGGATTACACCTCCCAGAATCCCCCTGCCAGCACCCTTCTCAAGGTGCATTGTTCCTTTTCCAGCATTCTCTGGGGTCCACAATGTCCTCACAGGGGTTCCTCAAAGGCATGAAGGCTGCTTGGCCCACCTCTCCCTGCAGTGGAGCAGCCACGTGACAGGAACCAAGGCAAAGGCTGGCTGGCTGGCTGGCTTAGCCTGCACATTGCCATTCAATCCACTCCAGCCACAAACTTACAGGAAGAAGCAAGAGTGCCTCTGAAGGAAAGTTGAATGGATGCTGTAATTGTATTGTTGTTGTTGTTGTTAGCTATTATTATTATTATTATTAGCTATTATTATTAATATTATTAGGGTTTTAAATCTTGAGTTAAGTCTTGTGGCAACAAAAGATATTTAAAGGGGGTCCCTGGTTAAGAAAAGGTTAAGAACCACTGCTCTACCCAAAGGCTCTCACACAACACTAATGGGATACTGGTGTGTTTAACGAAGGAAGGAAGGAGAGAGAGAGAGAAAGTCAGAAAGAAAGAAAGAAGGGAGGGAGAGACATGGGGGATAAAAAGTGAGAAAGAGGGGAGAGAGAAAGAAAGAAAGAAATTCTTTCTGAAGAGAGAGGAAAGAGATGCCTCCCCCGCCTCTCACACACAACACACACACACTCACCTTCTCCTGGATGGCTGGCCTTTTGACAATGATTCTGGCAAGAGGGGGCGAGTGAACAGCAAACTCCCTCCAGAATCAGTTTCGCTTTCTATTTGGGAGACACTATTTTTTTTTAAGCCAGCAGGAGATTTTTGCAGGAGGAGAGTTAGGACAGGTGGGGCCCCTGGCTGGGTGGGCCCCCCCGCAAATGCTGATTTGGCAGACTGGTTAAGCCGGCCCTGACCACAGTAATACCAAATTGTTCTTTCCTACATAGGGCCCTAGCAAGTGACTTCTTTCCTACATAGGGACCTAGCAAGTGACTTGAATCTAGGGGGAAAAAATCACTTTAGATAATCTTGGTGAGATTAGCATAAATGTTCATTATATAGTTGCTAGGCAACTTGCAGCTGAGGCATTAAGAGAAGTGAATCCATGGTTTGCACAGCAAAGGAAGAGCAAGGATTCTTCCTCAAGCATGAAATGGGAGAGCCAGTGAAGTATTAGCAGACCCACTGGAAGGGTACATTTTCTTCCGACTGAAGGAGCATCAAGGAAAATGGAGAGGGAAATGCAAAGCAACCAGACTGGAGAAAAACTGAAGAGAATGGGCAGGAAGACGTAGGGAAACACCATAAAATGAAAACACTTTTAACAGCACACTGATAAGGAAATATTGGAAGAAAAAGAAACCCAGATTATAAAACCCTGCATGTCTACAGTGTTGTCCACATGATACTTATTAACAATGTTTCTTTGTTCCCTGCCCCACCTTAGAACAACAGTCCTTAGCACAAGCCTGTACAATAGGTCAGAATATAGTATTCCCAAATCTAGCGGGTTGTGGGAGTGGAGTACAAAAACAGCTTTCCGTGACTTCATGTCTCAGGTGAGGTTTGAACTAAGCCTCACTCTTAGTTCAAACTCTCTTAACTATTGTCCAACAATATACTCAATGCCTGTTTTCAAATACACACTTTTGAAGGCATTATCAGTAATAACATCCAGACTACAGACTAGACTACAGGGTAAAAAGCTGAACTTGACAGGAACAAAAGTTATCCCAACTACCATCTGCTTCTCTCTAGGGAACACATTTCACAGAATATTTTCTAAGCAGTGGCTCCCTCTAGTGTGTGCCACTACATGAATAGCCTTGAGCACTTTAAGCTGGACATGTGTAACTTGGACATTCATCCTAGAAATTAGAAATATCTGGGAAAATCCCCCCCCCCCCGAAACAACACAGCTTGTCTCCAGCAATGTTTACCTGTGGCTACATTCTACAGTGCATTTTTAATCCTCATGAAATAATGGCTGTCCCAAGAAGCCCTACCAATGTCCTAGGTGAAGGAAGTATGCTTTAGAATGCATGGGGTGGGGTGTGGGATCAACAAAATCTGGGAAACTTAACTTTTTTCTTATTATTGGTGCTTCATTAGCCTCAGAACTGATTCCCTGAGGTGATGAGAAGTATGTAAAATGTCAATCAAGGGCTTCTTCCCTTTTCTAGTTGTATCAGTCAACTCATTTCCCTCCCTTCGCAAATGTCTCCTTCAGGACAACGGGCATTCAAGCATATTTTAAACAGGTTTTTCTGTTACATGATGAACAAATGAGAATATCCAGTCCAGGTCTTGTCTCAATGCTAATTTAGAACTTCTGTTGGTGTGAGCTTTCTATTACTTCTATCAGGTTGCTATTGTTGTCCACACATAGACAGAGGGTTCTTAGTATTCCCTTGGGGCTTGGTTACAGGATCCCCTGTGGATACCAAAATCCATGAATGCTCAAGTTTCATTATATATAATGGCATAGTAAAATGACGTCCATTATATAAAATGGCGAACAGCAAGGTTTGCATTTTGGATTCCCCCTGAAAAAAATATTTTTGAGCCATTGTTGGTTGAATCTGTGGGTGAAGGATCCATGGATATGGAGGGCTGACTATATTATCTTGCAGTTCAGAGTATGAATGGTAAAGAATGAAGAGCTATGGTGCTGGATGTTATGATTGTTTATGGAGTGAATTCTCCTGCACCAACACTTTCATTTACTGTGATACCAACACACTTCAGAAAAAAGAAGAATAAACCAGGGTCGCTTTAAAACTATGATTGCACTTGGAAACAACCTATGGAATCCTAGTATTTGCAGTTTAGGGAAGGGTATTTAAAATTCTACAATCCCAGGGTTCCATAGGATGTTGACATGGCAGTAAAACTGGAACTATAGTGCTATAATTGTGTATTGTGAAAGTGCTCCAGACATTACAATTCTATGATTTCATGTGGTGATGGATGTAAGCATACAGTTGCACCTGTGATTATCTGTTCTGGGTTGGTGTGTAAGATGCCCTCTTCCACAGTCTTTGTACCTGGCAAACACCATATCAGAATTGCCACTGAATTCTGCCTCAAAGGATGATGAATCTAGAGGTTTCTGCTGTATCAAGTATCTCATGAATTTGAACAAAAGGTACCAGTACATTGTGTCCTATGGTCTCAGCATGGGGTGGGGGGGGAGTCTTTACCCTGAAAGGTCAAGGCATGTTTGTTCCTCTCCACTTGGCCGTTGAGCCACCAGTGAAAAGAGAAAAGGAACTTCAACAAAAGAAGTGACATTTCTCAAAGGAATTGCACACATTCTTAAGTTACTAGTACATTTTCCTCAAAATGATACTCAAAGTGAATGGGAAGGTTTTTCTCAGAGTTACATCTGAGAATTTCAAAGAGTGCCAGGAGTTTTCAGGACTGGTAAAAGAAGCAAACACAAAACATTTTCCATACATTCCAATCCTGCTCATTGTCTGTATTTGGACAATCATCTCTCAACTTCATAAGCCAAGACATGAGTGAGCTCCCTTCCGCACAGGCTTCATTCTTCCCTTTCTGGCACAAGCAAACAAAACCAGTCTGAACTGGCTCAGAGAGAGGGGAACTGTAGCACTGTCATATCTGGAAGTTGATCTAGGACTGACATAGGAGATTTTCAGACAGGCAAAAATCGCCCCTTGCCGCGCGAGCAGCCTCCCGAAACTGCTGCGCGGCAAGGGTCTTTTTCGGACGACACTGTGCCTCTAGCGAAGCCGTCCGTGTCACTTCCGTGAAGCTTGGGACGGCTCCGCGCCATATTTCAAGCACGGAGGCTGCCCGTGATTGAAATATGACGCGGAGCCGTCCCAAGCTTCATGGAAGTGACACGGACGGCTTCGCTAGAGGCACAGCGTCGTCCGAAAAAGACCCTTGCCGCGCAGCAGTTTCGGGAGGCTGCTCGCGCGGCAAGGGGCGATTTTTGCCTGTCTGAAAATCTCCATAAAGTGACTTCAGATGAAGATAAGTGAAAAAAATCTATAAAAACCAATGGGTCTTATTAGAAATAACACTAAACTGTGGTTTAGCTGTGTGTGTACAATTCTGAGTTCTAGCTCATATGACTTACCTTCTGTAATATATTCTTCTATGAGTAGATTTTTTTAAGCCTATTATATTCAAACTTAGAGAACTCAATTAGTTTTAACTATGGTTTGTTCATATAAACTAGGAATAAACCACGGTATATGATTCTACTTTGTTCACTAACTGTATTTTAATTGCAGCAGAGAACCTGTGGCATTACTAAGGTGGTTGTCACCCCTCCCCCTGACAGTGTCACCTGGTGCGGTTCAGCCTCTCTGCACACACACCCCATTGCTGCCACTGGCCCCTCCAATACTGTTCAACTACATTACTCATCAGCTCTGACTGTGCCAACTGAAAGGGAAAGAAGTTGTAGTTCAGCAGTGTTTCAAAGGTCACAGGTTAAAAAGAACTGGTTTTAACTAGAGCTCACCACATTCAGATGTAGCAGGAAATTCTGGGCTACTTTAGAAGTGAAAACAAATATTTCTGATGTTATCCTTATAGCTTTGCCAAAGAGGAGCACATACACTTGATGTGTCCTGAGTAATGCTAAATGAAGACAAACTAATTTTATGTGTCTTAAAGTGTATGCTCTGGCTCTCTCAACAGTTCCTACACTTTACAGATTTGTGCTAAGTGATCCCAAGAGCTTTCCCAGATGAGACAAAGAACCATTGTGTCCAGGGGGCCTTTCACATTATACAATTACAGCAGTATGATTCCACATTAACTTCCATGGCAGCATCCTATGGAATCCTAGGGTTGTAGTCTAGTGATATTACAGAGTTCCCTAGCTGAGAATTCTAAATTGTTGTTGTGTGCTGTCATGATGGAGTGACTGCAACTCTCATCATGGAGCCAGGGCTACATCTGCCAGAACTACATTTCCCATCATCTGTAAATTTCCATTCTCTACTTTCCAGACAAAAGGCAATACAGGGGGTGGGGACCCTCATTTCCTAAACATGGCTTTACATCACCTGACTGGAGAGCCAATCAGATTTGGCCAATAGAGTTTTGAGTTCCTACATTCTGCAAGACACAAGGTCTTGAGGATCTGAAGAAGCAGACTGGAGACCACACATGGCTGAAGAATGATCAAAGGACAGCCACATGATACCATGAAGTCTGAGGGAGCAGACTTCTGATATGACTCTGAATTCCATCAACACAGACTCATTACCATGGACTTCATAAACTGTGAGTTATGATCTTCTTAGCTTAGGAGAATGTGCTAGCTAGAATGGCATTTGTTTTTAAGATTTATTTTAATCCTCTGACTGAATACTATTCTATGTAACTTTTAAGTTGGGGACCTGGAGGGAATGCTTTCTCTACATGATATTATTTCTGCTAACTGTTTAATTGCTTGAACTAGAAATAAAGCTTTTTCTGTTTTTCCTACTAAACCACATACACATGCATGGCTTGGGTTAACTACCTTGATTCTCTCTGGGATAGAAGGGAGGCGTTAGGAGTAACCCTCATTTAAGGCTGGAAAGTTTAAAATAACAATGTGATTGTCTCCTTGTAATCACATTTCAAAATTAAGCTAAATCAAGGAGTGGTAGCAGATAGATACCAAAGAGAGACTTAGTTCTAGGGGATTTCTGGGCTAGAAGAATCCCTCAGGTTTGGGTCTCCAAAGGGGTAGCTCTTGGGTGCTCAGGCAGGAGGACTCCAGTGCCCTATCACATGTGCCTTCAAGTCATTTCTGATTTCCTCTCCCTAAAATTCACTTCCCAGGATTCCACAGGATGGAACCTGGGCAAGGAAAGTAGAATCATAGTTCTATAATTGTGCAAAGTGAAAGGGCCCCAGGCCATTCTCTGGAAGAATGCTATCTCTGGGTGACCCTCCAGAAATGTATCAGTGGACTAATTTGATGGTCTACTGATAAATAAACTGAAAAATTCAGTTGGCCACTAATAAACTGTATTGTATCTTGTGCATGAGGTACTACATTTGAGTGGTTGCCACTGAAGAAGAGATTTCTTTCCTAAAACACATAGAACTTCACTACACAAAACTCAGAAAAGTCTCCTATCACCTTCTTGTCCATTCTTGTTTCTTCCACTTATTGGTAGTGTTGCTCCCCATTTCTTTTCTTTCTCTCTCTTCCTTCCCTCCAACACTTTCTGGGCAGAACTTAGCAAACAGAAGCCTCAGTACATATGAATTTAGGAGGCCAGTTGTGCTGTGCAAGGTCTTCAGCTTCCCCAAATAAATGCCATAATGACGTTCCTTTACAGAGAAACTACTGTGCAAGGAAAAATAGGTTACCTCCAGAAAGAACAGGAGCAGGCAGGTACCATCTTTTGTTGTGCTTTGGCAAGTTACAAAGTAATAATTGGCTGATTGTTCTCTTACAATAAAATGAATTTTGCTACAGTAATTGGAAGAGTATTTTAAACTATCCTTGATTGCCATGTATTGTTGGAGGAACAATAAGCAGGTTAACTTTGTTCTGCTGCTATGACAGCTTTAGGTGAACCTCAAAAGGCAGGATGTGCTGCAACTTTCAAAATATTTGGATTATTTCCTTTTGTCCTCCTATTATTATTTTTAAAAACTCCTCAGAATGTCTCTAGGTCTGGGGACAATCAATAATTGTTCGGTTCCCAGACCCCACAAGATCCCCTCCCCCATACCCTCATACTTCTATCACTTCTGGTAAAGAGGTTTTTCAGTCTTCTTTTCTCCTTTATTTTTATAATTAGACTACATAATAAAAATGTAGACAAAATCTTTGGTGAATATTATATATAGCATAATTAATAAATCTAATCTATAAGTCATTTGCAAACATCTTTTCTTTCCAGCATTCAATCTAATCACTTATAAAACCTTTAACTAATTCTTTAATTACATTGCTATATATATTGTTCATACCCAATTACCTTATTTCTTTTCTATATCCAGCTTCCCTCCTTCCAGTTACTAGTTCACAATGTATGGGTTGTAATTCCTTTCTTATTAAGTTTCTGTTTCACTGCATGTTCCCTCATTGATAAAGGTGAATTTCAATACCTCTTTTGAAGTTGCAAAATTCTCTTGATTATAAAGCAGCATCTGTTACCAACATACAGTTTTCTTTTAATTGTATTACTTTGTATTATTATTTCTATTCTTCCAGATTTACCACTCCAATGGAACTGCATTTCTTCTTCAAAAAGATTATTACTTTATTCCAGTCCTCATAAAATCTATTTAGGAAACCCTCTTTTAATAATATAGATAACTTATCAATTTCAATCATTTCCAAAATTTGTAAGTGCCATTCTTCCATGCTCAGCTTTTCTTTCATTTTCAACTACTGAGACTATAAAGCCCTCATTACAGTTATCGTGTAGATCATGATTTTCCCCCCTGTTTCTTTGTTTCTTGGTCAAGCATTATTTTATAATGTAATATATATATGTAACTAAAGTAGTTAAGTTTTTGGTTTCATTTGAAAATTAAATTCTAACATTTCCATTATCTGTTTATGCATGTCTTCCCAAAATTTTTAGACCTTTTGAGAATTTCACCAAATGTAGAAATGTGTACCTTTGGCTTTATTGCATTTCCAGCATACATTACTTTGATTTTTGTACATTTTCTCTGAGGTGAGGTGCCATCTGAAGAACATCTTGTAGTAGTTTTATCTCATGTTAGTTGATCTTGTCAATTTCAATGGGGTTGTCTAAATGGTGGAAATACTCCTCACAGAATGTGAGGAGACTTCTACCTGTCTTAATGGCATTCTGCATCGTTTCACTGTATTGGGAAGGAGGGGGCCCAAAACACCAAAAACTCTGCAGGAAAAGCCTTCATGGCTTTCTCTGGAGTATTTTACAAACAGCAAGGGGCAATGCACATTCCTGCTCCTTGAGACGAGTGATTCTATATGAATCGCTTTCCCATAGGAGATGAAGTGCAAAGCTGATTGGCTGGGCAATCTTGATCCTGAAGCTCACCTAATTATTTAAATTTATAAGTTTGATTGTCCTTATTTAGGAGATTTTCAGATGGGGAAATTATTCCCAGGGGAGATCGGGACAGAATTGTTTCTGTCCTAGAAGCAGCGCCGCAGTTCACAAGCCTACTTCCCTCTCCCGATCTTCCGTTGTCCTCATGCTGTCCTTTTTCTAGTTCCCTGCCATCCCTTCTGTGATATTTTATTAATGAGAATTCATTCTTAATAAAAAGAACTAGAAAAAGGACAGCGTGAGGACGACAGAAGAGTGGGAGAGGGAAGTGGGCATGCAAATCGCGGCGCTGCTTCTAGGACAGAAACAATTCTGTCCCGATCTCCCCGGGGAATAATTTCCCCATCTGAAAATCTCCTTAGTAGGTATTTATATGTTACTCATTCTTACGTTATTCATCCTCTATATTTTTGTTTCTGTGAAAGGCATTTTTCAGTCTTTTGTGACATTTCAAATAACCTTCACAACCTGTTTAATCAGAGGCTATAGCAGGACAAAGAAAAGTGAGTACACTTAATGAACAATTAATCCTTTTATCAAAATATGGTCTGAATACTATTAGTGGGGACATAGAAGACCCATTGAATCAATGGGATTTACATAAGTGTTGGCTTAGCATTTAACAATTGGTTCAATGGAACTACCCCAGTTAGTATTGCCAACAGGATTTACACCTTTTGTCTGTCTCCAGCCTACTTGATTCTTTTCCTAGAATGTTGTTTCCTCTCTTTCGTGCAGACATTTGCACAAACCATTCCCTATTTACTTTGTAATACAGTTGTCCCTTCATATTTGCTGGGGTTTGGTTCCAGAATCCCCTGTGGATACCAAAATCCATGAATACTCAAGTCCCATTATATGTAATGGCATAGCAAAATGGTGTCCCTTATATAAGATGACAAAATCAAGGCTTGCTTTTTGGATTATTATGTTTTAAGAATATTTTCAAGCTGTGAATACTTAAATCTGTGGATACCAAATCCATGTATATGGAGGGACAACTGTATTTGTTAATAATTTAAGATAGTATCTATGTGACATGGTCCACTGTGCCACTTAAGCTCCCAACACACACTACAATGGATTTTGGTGTGGCAATGCAAATTTAGAGGAACTGCCTGCTCATTATTCAGCATTTACTTAATGTACAATAAAAATATCATTAAAACTTAATGGGATGAATCATGTTGAAACAACTGCTATATGTTCAAGTAATGACTTCTGATTTGAAAGAATACAGCAGATGAGATTAACGGAAATTTTATCTGACCAAGAACAACTTATATCTTTAAAAGACAGAATAACTTCCCATCCTGTTCTCTTGAATTTGGCATCTTAATATTAAGGATGTAAGTATGTCAACACAAAGAAGCCTCACTAATTTCAGTAGGAGAGGATGTGACATGAACTTGAACCTTTTGCGGAAAACAAGGGGATGTTAACCTGCTTAATGTTGCTTGCATTGTCCCATAGGAGAATTTGAGGGCAAATGGTCATGCATTTAATATTTGTAGGATTTCTGAGAACAGTTACAAGATAGACCAGTATTTCCCATCCCACTGATTATAAAAGTAGGATGTGAAATGCAAAGCTTTTTACCTGGTATGTTTATCCACTTAAATTAAGCAAGAATTGCTAATATCTGCTAATATCTGAAAAGGAACACACTCAAATAGCTCCACTTGAAAAGGATATTCAGTTTTATATGAAACACAAGCACACCCAACTCAGTGGCAGCTGATACTTCCCATGCCAGTCAGGCAGTTAATCCCCTCTCAGTTTTACTCTGAAATTTAAAGGCGCTGTCTCCAAAATAGCTTCAGCACTATCAATGGTGCCTTTAAAGTTCAAACTAAAACCAACAGTGGATTTACTGCTCCATTGACTTGGCAACCTCCAGTTATCACTGATGGGCTGAGCTTGAAAGTAATAATGGTCTACATCCACTATTGCACCCTTGGCCAACCATTAGTATGGCAGGGCTTTCCTCCCCATGACCATTCCTCTGTACTTCATGAAAATCTGTTCTAGAGGGTTCACTCTCTCAAGGAAGTTCTGAGGGGGCATGATGGGCTGAACTGGAGCAATGGAATCACCCCTTCCCAGCACTGCTAACAGCATTTTAGGCATTTGCATGAGCCACTTTCTATGCCGCCCATAGTCCCATGATAATCAAATTTCATTTTAAATGTCTAATTAATGACAAGAAGAGAACTTTTATCACATCTAAATCAAATCATTATCCATGCAGGCTAATTAATGTGTCAATATTATTCTTAGTTCCAGACTTCCTGGTAAAGAGATTGGCAAAACGGCAAATTTCTCTCACTCTCTCTCTCTCAAGATTTGCTTTGCTTTTACTGAAAACATATTCTCTTAAAGTGACTTAGGATTATCTCCCTTATCTCCCTATATGGTCTCAGGTGGGCTCTGATACTACTAGAAATATTGCCAGGGGAAGAGGGGCAATGACTGGGGAAAGAAGTCAGGAGAAAGAAACCAGTGCACATACAAAGGATTCAGCCTTTCTCACCCATGCACCTCCATTTTATTCTAAACATTGCATCCGCTACCTATTCATCAATACATGACTGGAGCACAATCAAGTTTAAACAAACAGATCTGTTTTCTTCTACATGCTGCTTGAGCCTCTAGATTAATGATGGGCAACATGGGGCCCCTGAGATTCAACTCCCATCAATCCGTGCCAGCAGAGCATTCTGGAGGATCACAAATAGCTTAGCTACCTATGCCTTTCATCAATGAGTAATCAAGGACTGCCCAAACTCTGGCCCTGAATCTGCAAGGCACTGAGAGATAAATTGTGTGTGATGTGATAGATATAGGCCTGAGTCCTATTGTTAGTCTCAACTGGAGAAGACTGTCATGTACTAGCTTCTTAAGCCTCAGTAACCAGCAACTTCAGGGGTTAAACAGAAAGCAATCTAAAGAGCGAACTATACAAAATTGTTGCTTCGAATGAAGCTCATAGAAAAAACAGTAAAATAAAAAGTATTTACAATCACTCAAATCTAGTGGGCAATTTCTTCTTTTCCTCAGGTAACTCATCATTCACAATCCCTGTTCTCACTCAGCCTAGGCTCCACCTACTATTTCCCACATTCCCCTGCAGGTGCAAGGCCATCCAGCCCATTTCCAGACAGATACAATCCTCCCTTGTCTCATCTCTGTACACCAACTTATTACAGTGTAAAAAAATGCAAAACATTAAATGGTCAAACATAAAAGCACACAACACTTGACAAAGACAGAATTACCAGCAGGGAGGTCACTTTTAGGGCCCGATCTTGACACTGATCCACTGAATTAATAGGTACAGTTCAGATGAACAGTTGAATTTAGACCATGACATGAAGATGCATGATTTTTTTAAAAAATAGTAAACAGCTACTAGGGATGTGCAATCAAATAAATGAATAACATTTCCTATGCAGTATGACAAGACCTTATCTGCAGTAAATGTAATGTATAAATACAGACTTTGTGAAAGGTTAGAACTGGAAATAGTAAATTATTCTGCATTTGGGTCACATTGCTGATGTACTGTTATACAGATAATTGCCGTTCTTTTGCATATCTGTATTAAGCTGTACATAATTTGCCTATCATTCTGCCATAAATACTGTAAATATAAAGCCACTGTTAATGGAAGTGTTCCACTTTAGTCTGAGAAAATCACATTCAGGAACTGTGAATGACAAATGTGATTCAATTCATCCAAAATCATGACAGAGGCACAGAAATCAGGGCAATATGTAGTTACTAATTTTTAAACACAGTTTTGCCTATGGTTTTTAAGATTTTATACAGTAGACCACATCCTGTTGAAGTCAACAGCAAACCTCTGTTGGGTTTGATCAGCCCTGGACTGCACTCAGATTCTCGATATAATTTGTCTCATAACAATAACAACAACAATGTTCATTTCTTACCTGCCTCTCCCTATGGAGAGATGCACTACCTTGGGGGCAAGAGGCTATGCTGATGGTAGCAGTGCTGCTGGTTGGGTCTCCCATGTCAGACAGGTTTTTGCTGTGGAGCCAGTCTAAATGTGCCAAACAGATACTGGACAGCAGCAGTAGCATGGGGCAACACTGGTGGAGGATCTCTCAGAGACAATGGCAGTAGCAAAATAGCTAACGCTTGTTAGTACTGCACAGAACGAGACAAGGTAAACTCCTTTTGAATGTCTTTTACCATTAATACCCTATGTTAAGATAATCTAAAATGAAACAAGAGATGTTGCCAGAAGATTAGACTCCCAGGTCAGAAGGCACTCAAAAAGCTACTGGGGAAGAACAGAGGACAACTATGAGTGAAACTGGATTTAAGCCAAAAGGAAGTTCAGCTGTTGACACGCTCGGAGGTGAAAGGACAGTCCAAAGTTCCATAACTCATATTATAGGAACATGGTATGTGAGAAGCATGAATCAGGGGGAAGCTAAATATAGAAAATCAAGAAATGAAACATATAAACATTACAATACTTGAGGTGAGCAAGCTAAAGTGGACAGGAATGGGACATTTTCAGTTGGGTAATTACATAGTGTAATTACATAGTGTTTCAAGAAATGAAAATCTAAGAAGAAATTGGGTAGTGAGGAGAGATGTAGCAAAAGCAGTGAAAGCATATACAGTTATCCTTTCATATTCACTGGCATTTGGTTCCAGACCTCCCCGTGGATACCAAAATCTGTGAATACTCCCATTATATGTAATGGCATAGCAAAATGGTGTCCCTTACATAAAACGGCAAAATGAAGCTTTGCTTTTTGGATTATTTTTTTTAAAGAATATTTTCAAGCCGTGAATACTTAAATCCATGGATACAAAATCTGTGGATATGGAGGGACAATTGTAATGAAAAGTGTGACCAAATAATATCAGTAAAACTTTAGCAGGAAACCCATCAATATAACCATAATCCAAGTTTATGCTCTACCTACAGAGGAAGAAGAAGAAGAAATTGATTGATTTTATGCTGGATACCAGCAGGAATTTGATCAAACTCCAAAACATGACTTCTTTTTAATCCTAGGAGATTGGAATGCAAAAGTAGAAAGCACAGCATAATCAAAGATCATAGGAGAATTTGGCCTAGGATCAAGAAATGATGCCAGGAGAATGGCTGACTGAATTTTGAAAAGCCAACAGTTTGTTAATCACAAATACATCCTTCAATCAACCAAAGAGGCCACTGTATACATGGACATCACCTGATGGCAATATAGAAATCAAATAGACTACATCATTGGAAGCAGAGGACAGAGAAGCTCCATTCTCTCTGCAAAAACAAGACCAGGAACTGATTGTGACACAGTCCATGAACTGCTAATATCAAAAATTAGAGTAAAGCTAAAGAAGAGCACTAAACCAACCATTGTGCCAAATACAACCTGAAGAATATCCCCATAGAATTTAAAGTTAATTAAAAAAATAGATTTGCACTATTAAAGCCTAATTGACCAGGAACCAGAAGAACTCTGGACTGAAGCTAGGGACATTGTCAGGAAGGAATGCAAAAAGACACTGTTTGCAGCCAAAAATAAAGAAAAGCCTCAATGGATGAGGATGAAACTCTTCAAGCAGTTAAGGACAGACAAGAATCAAAAGTAAAAGGTGACAGAAACAGGGCCAAAACCCTGAATGCAACTGTTCAGTGATTTGTGTGCAGGAACAAAGAGAACTACAGGTTGGCCCCTATATCTACAGGAGATATGTTCCAAGAGTTACTGTGGAAACCTGAAACTATGGATAATAGGGAAAACTATTATTTTCATTGAGACTAATGCCAAAAGTTCACCATAGAATTGCATTGGAGGACCTAGAAATGCCTAGAGGGAACTTTTTTTTTTCTGACATGGATAACTGAAACCATGGATACCAAATCTGTGGATACAGTGGTCGACCTGTGCTATAATAATCAATGCAGAGAACTAGAAGGTGACAACAAAAAGGGAAGAACAAGAAACCTCTTCTACAAGATCTGAGAAATCAACAGGAAATTTAATCCAGGATTGGGAATGCTCTACAACCAGCAGGAGAGCACATTACATGACCAAGTACAAAGAAAAAGATGATGGAAACAATACACTGTAGAACTATATAAAAGACATGAAAGGAGGACAGATTCATTCAATGAAGAACCATTTGAATAGCAATAGCAATAGCACTTCTATTTCTATATCGCTTATCAGTGCCAAAGCACTCCCTAAGTTGTTTACAATGTGTTAGCTAATTGCCCCCCCAACAAGCTGGGTACTCATTTTACTGACCTACAGAAGGATGGAAGGCTGAGTGAACCTTGGAGCCCTGTAGGACTGAACTTACAACATTGTGGCTGCAGTACTGGCGTTTATCTACCACACCACCAGGACTCCCTCATTTGAAGATGAACCTACAATTTTAAAAAGCGAAGTAGAGGCTTATTTAGAGTGCTTGGGAGAAACACATCACCAGGAATAGACCAATAGAGCTGTTTTGTTATAAGTTTAGTTATAAGTAAGTACACAGTTTTACATATTTAAAATTTTATATTGTAAACTGTTTTACTATATGCACCCTGTCCTGATTTTATGATATATGGTGTGGGGGAAAGGGAAAGGGAGAGAGAGGAAGAAAGAAGGAAAGCATAAAGTTAATAATTTTTGGAAGTTACCAAGATAATAATTGCTTATTAAAACGTATTAAATTTTGGAATGTGTTTTAATCAAACTATATCATTGATATAGGCATAAAATTGAAAAAATCAAAGTAATTTGTTATTTTTATAGTTTCTCTTTCATATTGAATAGACCCATTCTCCTATTATTTTAATTATAGAAAATTTTATAATAGTTTTGTCCTTGTAATCTGAACAGTCTGTATATAACTTTAACTTTTATAAGAGGACACAGTACAAATTATAAAAAAGCACTTTACATGTCTTGCAAGTGATAGAACTTCTCTTAGCGGTGTGTGATGTGGTGGATCTGAGACAGTTTGTGTACATCTTTATTGTTAATGGCTAAGGCAATAAGCTCACTGACTACTCATTTTCATTTTTTCATCAACAGTGTCTTAAAATGAAGAAACCATTCCCCTGTCATGGTGTTCTCAATCTTGATTTTTCTTTTCCTTCACAGTGACACCCAATGACTACAGAAATATATTGCACTATCTTCCAAATGAAGCATAAACATTTTCCCCACCCCTTCAATCTTATTATCTACCCAACAGAAACTGGTGGACCTTTACTGTCTATGACGATTCTCTGAAGTTTCATCTACACTTTGCACTTTAACCATATTTTGAATGCTTTTTAACAAGCGAAAAAGGAAAGTACACTGGCTATGTTCCAGGAGCAGTTAGTTGTGATTTGTCCTTCTGAAATCAATGGAACAAATGCACAGTTAAATGCTTAAGTCCCTTTAATGTCAATACAATTTAGAGACAAGCCATACAATCAACAGTCTCCCTTAATGCATTTGTTACTGTGCTATGCCATGGCTGGTGCAACATGCTTCAGTGTGTTTGTGTGATTAGGGGAACTGGAGAAATCTGAATGGAATCTGCTTGGTATTGGACTTCCAATACTCTAACAAATCAGAAACCATGTAAGGAATCTGTGAGTAGCAAATGGAATTTGCTAGTCAACAGAATGTCTATTGTTGTTTTGTTGTTGTTGTTTTAATATTTATATTCCACTTTTTCCCAGTCTGGGACTCAAGGTGGCTTACAAAGGCTAAAACTGATATGGCTAAAAATAATTACATCATACAAAATGTAACATATAGAATATAATTAAACTATCAATAAAATTATAAGATTTAAAAAAAAAACAAATATAAGCAACACAGCACATGAAAGTCTCTTTTTTGTGAGCTTTCAGCCCTCAAAGGCTTGCTAAAACCTGCCTACCAAAGGATAGCAGGGAGGGTTCCAGCATAACCTCTCTAGAAAGGGAGTTCCAGAGACTGGGAGCAATCACTGAGAAGGCCCTCTCCTGTGTTCCTACTAGATGTACCTGTGAGGGTGGTGAGACAGAGAGGTGGCCCTCCCCAGAGGATCTCAGGACACGAACATGCTTGTATAGGGAGACACAAGAGACTATCAGACAGGAACGCAAAAAGAGTTCCTGTCCCACAATCTCCAGACCTGTCCCTGTCCTGGCACAATAACCCCCCCCATCAGACTTACCTTCTCTTGCCACCAAAGGCAGACCAGGTATAAACGGAGCTCTAATGGAGCTCCATTCACTTCCTGGACTGAAATCCCTCCTGTTCTATTGAGGAGACAAGAGCGTCGGAAGTTCAAAAAGAAAAAGAAAAATACACACAAAAAAAGTTCACAAAAGCACATTCACACACTAAAAAAGTAAGAAGTAACTTGGGGAGGGTACAAAAAGAGGGTAGCCTACCTGGTTCTTGTGATCTCACCCAGAAGTGTTCCCCATTGATGCTCTATTCATGAGTCAAAAACGGTGCAAGGTTTCAGATCCTGTCACCAAAACTGGATGGCTGATCTATTGACAGCTGTCACCCATCAATTAAAAAAAAAGCCACAATAATGACAGCAGAATGCAAGAGGATGATGTCTTGTGATATTGGCATCCTTTTGTGTTCTGCTGGTGTCATTTTGGTGCCATGTTAGCCACATCTGATAATCTCCAAAGTCTTTCAGACAACATGGACCTGAGCAATATAGCGCTTTGTAAGTCATAACCAGCCCTTTAAATTGTGCCTGTAAACCGACCAGCAGCCAATGGAACTGTTGAAAGAAGAGAATTATGTTGCAGACTGACTCAGAGAAATAAAGAGACTGCACACCAGATATGGGTTGAATAAAATGGGCTTTATTTATAACCCTACCTATTTAATTTCCCTTCAAATCTTCAGCGGGGGGAGGCAACCTAGTGTGGGAGCAGCTGGGGCGGATCGTCCCTCCTGGACTTATGCCCCCCAGCTTCCCCGGGTGAACACCTGAGCCCTGTTGAGCAACCCTAAATGTGGGGTTGCCCTCCAGCCGGCCCATGTCTGGAAGGTCAACCCGAAAAACCCTCACCCAATCCCTACAGATTAAGGTGAGGGAATTACCCTTCAGGCCAACCCCAAGGTAGGTCTCCTTCTGTTCTCCCAGATCTTGCAACCTAAGGAGACCCTTTCAGAGACCATCCCTTCACCAAAATCAGTGCCAAAGGTGTACACAGTCATCTACACCTCCCCCCTTTCCCGCTAACGACCAGATAATTTTACCTAATTAGGCGCCACCTAAGCCCATCATGCCGCCTTCCTAGTATGGGGTAGGCGAAAAACCCTCCGAGAAAAGGAGGGAAAAAATTCCTACCCGGCTCCAAAGCAACCATTATCACACTATTCCAGCGGCGGGAGGGTGGGTCGCCAAAGCAAAGAGGGAGAGAGGAAGGGCGGGCCAGTTTATATACTCTTGGCCCCTGCCCCTCCTCTCATGTCGCCGGCGCTCGCTGGTGATGCAACAGAGCCGGTCTCCCTCCTCCCAGCCTGCAATGAAGAATTCCGCCCTGCATGCCCTGCGGGCGGAGCAGAATTCAGGTACTCACTGTAGCCAGCCCAGTAGCTCTTTGGACCAACTGAAGTTTGCAAACACTTTTAGAAGGCAGCCCCACATAGGGTGTGTTACAGTAATCCAAACAGGATGTAACTAAGGCATGTGACAGGTGGTCAAACCCAACATCTCAAGTAAGGAATGCAGTTGGTGCACAAGCCTTGACTGTGCAAATGCACTCCTGGCCACCACCAAAACCTGGGCTTCCAGGCTCAGGGCTGAATCCAATACATTCAAAAAGATAAAAAAAACTGCAAAGGGAAAGCCTTCACAATATTTCCTGGGGGTGGTTTACACGGGCAAATATGCCTCTAAATATACCGCTAAGATAGCTCATAGTTCACACGGGTTGAGGCACAGCATCACCTCATTCAGAAGGGGGGAAGGTAAAACACCCAAATATAGCATGGCAAGGGATGTCGCTACTTTTGCCGGTATATTTGCAATGTAGCGCATTATTGGCAGTGTAAACTGTCATTCCGTTAAGGGCTGCAGCAGATCTGCATTGTGATTGGTTGCTATGATGCAGGGGCAGGCTTAAAAGAGGGGGACTGAGTTCAGTAGCGTTCAGGAAACTTTGAAGAATCCTCTCTGCTATTTTGCAAGTCTGCCAAGAAAAAGGATTCCCAAGACCTTTCAGTCATAAAGTTCCCATCTGGTCAGCTCTGCTTGGGGGAGGGAGAGAGCGAGAGCAAGAGAGAGAGAGAGAGAGAGAGAGAGAGAGAGAGAGAAACAATTTCACTAAGGGCTACATTGTGATTGGGGGAGGGAGGGGGACTGAGGGAGGGAGAGTCAAAAATCCTGTGCTATTTTGCAAGTCTGTGAACCCTGACTAAACAAATCATGCTGAAAAAACTTGTGAAAGGTTCACCTTAGGATCCTTGGCATGGCAGCAAAGTCTTTCAGCAGAGATTGCTTTGGGGAGTGACTGAGTTCATTTACAGGCAGATTTAGAGAGACAGAGACAGAGCCACTTCTTTGATCTTCCCCCCTGCTATTTTGGCAGTCTGTGAGTCTCTCTTTAGCTCGAAAATGCAGGGCTTCAAATTCTTTCACTCACGATCTAGCCTCTTCCTCATAAAGCCTTTGTCTGCTTGGGAGGCCACGCCCCCCACACTTTTTCATTTCTGAACGAAAAAGCAGCATAATTAGGAAAAAAAACCTGACTGGCATAGCTGCGGAAAAGAATTAAAGCGCAAGTTGCTGCAATAAATCTGCCATGTAAATGAACCCCTGGAGTTTTCTAAAAACTCCAAAGGAAATGCACATTCCCACTCATTAGGACAAGTGATTCAATTTAAATCATTTTCCCATAGGAGAGGAAGTGCAAGCTGATTGGCTGGATGAGCACTGGGGCCAGGCTTGCTAACAGGGCTAGTGCTCATTGCTGCCATGTTGTATTTTTGCCTTAGCGAGCAAGCACTAACGTGAGTAAATGGGGTGATGTTTTTTCTATTCTTCTTCTTGTGTAAAGGTGAAATATCACTTATGCACACTGTGGAGATAGGGTGGTTGTTGTTGTTGTTGTTGTTGTTTTTAAAGTTCAGTGGCAGCAGATTTAAAAAGGTGAGTAATTCACTTGCTGCCACCATATTTGCTAGAGAGCATGCAAAGTTTATGGGGGCTTTAAGATCATTGAGACAAGTTGCAGCTGCTGTGAACTGTCTTTATTGCAGATCACTCCATTTGGAGGGGGGCTCGTACAGACAAGCCCTTGTTAAGCGGACATCTTAGTCAATAAGACTTAGTGCAGTTTAGGCTCTAAATCCAGTTGTACATTGGTTTACCTCACCACTACACATGTCCTTGATTGATGCAGTTTATGCATCCAAAATTGCAGAAAGTTGCTGTATAATCTTGGGTGGTAAAGGGAACCAATAAGAAGACTCCTTAGCAAATCATAAAGTGGATAAGAGGACACATCCAGCCAAAAGAGCCAAAGGGTAAATTAAGAGTTTGTCATATACCATATATTCTGGTGTATAAGACTGCTTTTTAACATTTGAAAATCTCCTCAAAAGTGGGGGGTCGTCTTATATGCCCAGCAGATCTTTTCCCCTGCTGTGAGAATGACTGCCTTGTCTTTGAAGTGTTAAATTCCCAGGGCAGTTTCCCCAGCAGATCCTTCCCCCTGCTGTGAGAATGACTGCTTTGCCTTTGAAGTGTTAAATTTCCCTCCATTTAGCTCAGGAGAGAAGAGAAGCAGTCTTTAAAAGGACATCAAGTTTTGTCTATGGTGAAATTCTCTTATCTGAATAAAAGCTTCTGGCAGAGTTAAATCATTCTTTAATTGCAAGGTATTTACTATGGGATTGTATTTTGGTAAACTTGCCAGGAAGATTCCTATTTGCATAGCTTTGGGGATTTCCTCTCGAGGAGTTTGCAAGTGGCTCTAAAATCATTAATGTGCTCATTCAAAAATGTGGGATTTGATAGCTTCATATTAACCAACTTAATTATTAATGCAACCTTACTTTCCAAAGATTGAACACCACAGAGATTTTTCAAAGTATCCCATGCTTTTTTAGCTGTTCTCAGTCCTTTAATTTCACAGACTATTCCATCATCTACAGACACTGAGCTGGCTGGCTGGTGGGGGGCAGGATTTCCAGCAGGGTGGCTGGATGGATGGGGGGGGGCAAACTCTATATTTTAACTTAAATATGGGGGGGCGTCTTATATGCCCAGTCGTCTTATACACCAGAATATACAGTATATCCATAGTGGGTGGTGATAGAATCAAAACAGAGGTTGAGTCTGTCTTATCCAAAATCCCAAAATCTGGAATATTCCAAAATCCAAAATTGTCCACATGAGTAGCTGAGATAATGATACCTTTGCTTTCTGGATTCTTTTATATAGTTTCTTTTAAGTATTGTATGTTTTAATTTTTTTCTTTCTAATTTATATATTTTAATTACTGTATGTTTTAATCTTTTATAATTTAATATTATTTTAAGGGGTGGGTGGGCTAAGGCACTGTGTCTATGGAGTTTTTATATTGTAAGCCAACTCGATTGCGTTGCAGAGGGGCGGGATAGAAATAAAATTTTATTATTTTATTATTATATTATTATTATGGATGGTGCAATGTACACAAACTTTGTTTCATGCACAAAATTATTAAAAATATTGTGTATCAAATTACTTCCAGGCTATGTATATAAGGTGTATATGAAACATATGTGAATTTCTTATTTAGACTTGAGCCCCATCTCCAAGATATCTTATTATGCATGTATTCCAAAATCCAGAATATTCAAAAATCCAAAATACCTCTGGTCCCAAGCATTTTGGATAAGGGAGACTGAACCTGTACTGATCCCTCACCTTCAATCTAACGTAGTATAGCACAGCAACTTTCTTGGATTGTGCTTCTTGTTTTGAACATCATGTCAGGCAAAACAGAGGCAAAGACTGTGTAGCAGAGAGTTTACAAACAGATTTCACACCATGAAAAATATACATTTGTCCTCTGCCACTCCTACCAGAAAATGAAATGTCAGCTTGGATTTTAAACATGATTAAACTTCCTAGTAAAACTAAGCAGAGGCTCTTTTTATTGGTAAGGGACAAAAAAGATTTCCTACCATTGGCTTGTTTTATTTTTATCAGTTCAGATGCAGCGTTTGTGTTGGCAGTAAGAAGCAGCCATATAATTTATTGCTATAGCTGGCTCACTAGCTCACTACATGCCAAACAGGTTTATAGGAGCATAGTGTCTGCAATTTGAGACCAGCTAAACTCAAAAACAAGCTGTGCTTATTTTTTCAAAAAACTCACCCCCTTTTCGGCAATGTTTCTATACAGAATCCCACCATTTGCTATGGATGTCATTATCCCAATCACAGAGGTAAATTTAGGCTCAATCAATTAGAACAGAACAGGTGAAGGAGACAAAGGTCTGAGGCAAGGGTACAGACAAGAAAGCTGGAAGAAGCAACGCTCTCCAGTTACAAAGGACTTTATCAGACTAGTGACTAAGGAGATTTTCAGATGGGGTCAATATTCCATGGAAGTCACGGAACAGGTTCGAGAAAGGGGCTCCCTTTTGGATGACATCGACCCCTTTCATCCTCCTCCCAGAGTATTCTATTCACAATGAAACATCGTGAATAGAACACCCATTCTGTGTCTGTCACAGAATCAGGGATGTGGGAAAAGGAGCCCTATTCCTGTTCTGAGATGACAGGCACGGGGGAGGAGGTCCATTCTGAGCACTTCTGGCCACGACCAAGACATCCTGGTACGTTGCACCCTTCCCCCCCTCCCCAGGTTACTTGAAATTTTTGTTATGTGTTTTGGTGCTTTGATTTTCCTTTTGACAGTTGGTGTTGTTTTTTTTTTTAATTTTCAAATTTGCCACGAGCCCGTTCTTTCGTGAGAATGGGCGCGATTTCAGTTGCCAGTCATAGAGGCAGCCTATGACAGCTGCATTTACGACCGGCCAGTGAGGGGAGAGGGAGGACATTCCTGCCGTGGAATGAAGGTAAGTGTGCAAACATTTTTCCTCTATTCCGTGGCAGGAACAGGATTGGGGCTTGTGGGGCAGGAACGGGGCATTTGGCCTCATCTGAAAAAGTCCTAAAAATGCTGTAATTCTGTGAATGAAGATAGCGGGAACATTGTAGCTTTATAACACTTATTATCACATATAGCTGTAATCACATGAAAGAAATGACACAGAATTATCACACAATGACCACTAGCACTTCAAGAACAGGAGTTTACTTCTGTGATTTAGCATGGGTGAGATTTCTGTTGTTCTTGCGAGAAGATGAGAGCATGCTTAAAATGCCAAACAAACAAAAAAAAACCCCTAAGATTAACAAAGTTAATGAACACACAAGCATTGAAACAAACCTAAAAACATGCAAACTAGACAAGACAGTTCATAAAAAGAGTGTCCTGTGTTTCATTTTCACATTCTCACCCGGACATTTGCTCATTGAGGACCGCCCATTCACAATGTAATCTTGCAATTGCAATGGGACATGTTTTCGCATGCCCTCAGTACTTCAAAAAAGTTATATTGGTGATCTATTGATGCCTTCTCCCATCAATTAAAAGGAACATCTTATTGGTGAGAAGAAACAGGAGAAAAAGAAAGACGACGCATCAGGCAAAACCAATTGGAAGAAGCAGTAGGAGCTTTTACTCACCAGCTACCTGTTATGTTTCTCAGAATATATACAAACACATTTCCAGAATTAGTTGGGGGGGGGACATCAAACATATACTAGACAGTGTGCAATACATTAAAGAAAATTTTACAACTACCTCAGTCTGATGTAACATTCCCATCTCTTCCTCTGGTGCAATCACAAGGAAACTTTTGCTTCTCTTTTCATTTAACCACAGTTTAGCCTATGACCAAATCCCAAGCTGTGGTTACCCTTAACTGTAGTTTATTAAAAGAAGCCAGATTCATAAACAATGGGCTGGACTGCATACAATGTTAAACAATAACTTTGCATGACCTGGACAAACCTAGACAAGCTTGAGCAAACTGTCAGAAGTGGAACTTCCTTCCACTCCCCTCTTCTCTTCCTGTGCAGTATGGAGAAGAATTTATCAGAATTTAAATTCACTTTTCAAGCATCTTGAAGTTGGCACTATCTTTGGACCATAGTTTGAAACTCTAGCCAGCTGAAACTGCCCTGGTTCATACACAGATTTGGTTATAGTTGAAGATGGAAACTGGTTAAGTCATTGCAATATCCCCCAAAACTTCACTGATGAAAACTGTGGTCAGACCACATTAGAGTATAGTGAAGATGGCAAAAAGTATGAACGAGGAAGAACACACAAGCTGGGAGAGGTTCCAACAGTTTGCTTTTGCCTTAGCCTACTGGAAAGGGCAAGATTCTGCGCCTTCCTCTCCTCCCCTACTTGCTGCGTAAATTGAATGCAAAGGACTTTTGCACTTTGAATTCAGTTGGCATCATGTCCCTGTTTAAGGAGAAGTTTCAGGCTTAAGGGATAGCAGAGTGGATGTAACACTGAGCTGCCTTTCAGCATCTATTTCTCTAGAGCTACAAGCATCTTTGACCAGGACAACCAGCATCCATAACACCTCTTGAAAGTAAACATCTTCCACAGACATCCAAATCCACAAGACAGGAAAACTTTCAATTTATTTGTCCTGTCGGAAATAACAAAAGCTTAGCACCTTCCAAGTTTCATCCTCCTGCCTCAGAACGTGAGAAGGACAGTTTTTGTGTTTGCATGGGCCACATATGATTGGAGGATTAAGCCCCTCTACTTCACTTCCTTGGGGAAATCCTAATAAATATTCAGTGTTTTCCTTTACTCCTTTGTCACCATAGATTCTGAAGGCCTGACTTGCATGCTATAAGATTGCCTCAGAGTTCATGGCTTTTCACACATATTCCACATCTTTTAATTTAAATGACACATGACATTCTATATAAGGAATAACAAAACACATGGAGACGGGATCATGTGAGTCCCATCTTTCTTTATTGTCACTTTGCTCACATGAAAAAAAAAAATGACAAGCCAGAAGATGAGAGCCTCCTGTCCATGTGGAGGTTCTCCACACAAACTAGAACCCTGGAAAATCAGTGTTCAGAAATTCATGGAGTTGTGACATACAGAAGATTCTGCTTCAGGCAAAGGTGCAGTGGCGCTTGCACACTCCCATTTGTTTTGTGAACTCTTGTTTAGCACATTTGAATAGGAGTGGAGATTTGGTTTGTGGGGTGTGTGTGTGAGAGAGAGAGAGAGTGAGTGAAAACCATTAAGTCCTATTATCAGGTTTACTGCATTTATGACTATGAAAGAATAAGAAAGGTTGTCTGTTCACTAAAAGAGTGGGGGTGGGATTCAGTTATCTCCTCCTCAAGACAAATGATTGGTTTTTATCTCCAGAAATACTCTTGGTTCAAAATGGCAGGGGCAGATGCGGTGCCAGCAGCTACAGATTGGCTAGAAGTGGCTATTCCTGGCCCACCTTGCAAGGCAAGAAGCAGCAGCTCATCATGGTAGAATCACGATAGAAACAGAACTTGGGCTGCTAAGAGTGGTAGAATGAAATGAGTTAAGGTCACAGGCATGGAAGCAATGGAAAATACAGTCTAAAATTTATGGCAGGGCAACATTCCATCTGATCTTGGAACATAAGCAGGATCAGGCCTGGATAATACTTGGATGGGGGACCACTAATGAATACTAGGTGCTGTAGGGTATATTTCAGAGGAAGGAACTGGCAAAACCACCTCTGGGGAATTACTTGCCTAAGAAATCATCATCATCATCATCATCGTCATCATCATCATCATCTATATCCTGCCCTGATAATGGGATTCAAGGTGGCTAACATCATATATAAAACAATACAAGGCCCTCTCCCTCATTCCCACCAAACGAGTGGAACAGAGAGAAGAGCCTGTCCAGACAATCTTAATTCTCTAATGGGCTCATACAGGGAGGTACAGTCCACCAAATAACCTGGGCCCACACTGTACAAGGCTTTATAGGTAAAAACCAGCACTTTGAAGTTTGCCCGGAAATGGATCGGCAGCCAATGTAGCTGATGCAACAAGAGAGTTGTGTGCTCCCTGTAGGCAGCCCCAGTTAACAAAGTGACTGCAGACAGTTCTTTGGGCCAACTGAAGTTTCTGGGCACTTTTCAAAGGCAGCCCCATGAAATTCATTAGGTCACCGTAAGTTGACAGGCAATTTGAAGGCACATAAACACAAGGCTGTTGGGAACTTTAGAGGCAAGGAGAATGAGTTTCTTTTGAAGGTAAAGTAAAGGTAGTAGAAGATTTAAGAAAGCTACAATGCAAAATACTCTGCAAAACTTTCTGTCTTCTCCCACCTTTCAAAGGCCACATTACTTCAAAGTATCAGCATTTATTCATAATATCTACAATAACTTGGAAATGCCTTTGCATCAAATATTAACAAAAGAATGCTGTAATACTATGGACTTTATTAGGTGCAGCAAATATGGCATTGGCATCATAACGATGCCTAATGATCATGAAACGATGTCTAATGATCATGCCTGCATACCAGATGATGACATCCTTTCGCAATCATGTCAAACCATCAATAGATCTCCCCTGGCACTTTATTGCCGGCATTCCAGCGTTTGAATCCTTGCACCATTGTGCTCATGTTAATACGGCATCAATGACAGAACACTTCCAGGTGAGATTGCAAAAGCCAGATAGGGGATGCTCTTTTTATGAACCCCTCCCCCATGGTGTACATAGGACTTGTGTGTACTTTTTGTGTGCTTATTTTGCTTTAATTTTTAAGTTTGCCACGCTCATGTCTTCTTGTGAGAATTGGTGAGATCTCAACCCCGGAAGTAAACAGAGCTCTGTTTGTGTTCTGTTTATGTTGGGGATGCCTTTACATGCTGCTAAGGGTAGGTCTTGTAGGGGGCAATTTTTGCCAACATAAAAACACTTCAAAATATGCCAGCAAAAGAACTTTTTGGGAGGTTGGTCTGATAAAGTCCTATGTTAGTTTGTGTTTATTTCTCAGATTGTCTTCCTGAACTATTCCACTTACCCTTAGCACAAGTGTCTGCACAAGTATTTATAATTCTGCTTTTTTCCCCTCAAAGAGGCTTGTTGTGAATATAATAGGGAATAAAGCCAGGAAGAGGAAGAGTCAAATGTGTAACATTAAAGTGGCTGTCATATTCAGCAGGTAACAGGATTCCAACATGCAATACGTCCTTTTGTACAGAGTTCATGTTGAGATTAACTTAACTGACAAATTACTCCCACAAACATCTCCTTTCATTATTTCTCTGCATATTGTATTGTTTGTAGTGTGTGTGTGTTTGTGTGGACATGATGATGCAGAGAAATACACATAGAAAACCGGAAGTGATTTGTGACAGAAGGGAAGATTTAGCACCAAATTCTATATAGATTTCTTTCCAGTGCATGCAAGCAATCAAATGCTATCTTAAGAACATTTTATTTCCATTGCAATGCTATTATCAAACTTGCAAACACAGGACCTATTGTTTAAATAATATGTGGCAAACACTCACTTGTGAGAGCTGGGGGCAGAAGGATAAAGGGAATTTTGAAAGTATTATTTTTATATTAACTCTCAATGGAGTTGCCAGATTAGTCCAAGTTCCATCTTTTCTCTCATTTTGCTCTATTCACAATAGTAGTCGAATCCAGGGCCGGTTTAACCTGTCTGCCAAATCAGCATTTGCAGGGGTCCCCAAGGTCAAGAGAGGGCCCCGAGGTCAAGAGAGGGCCCTGTGTTGGCCTCCTTAATCTGACGAAGGAACAGCCAGGAGACAGCCGGGAGGAGCCCCCTCTTACCCTCCTCCTCCAAAAACCTCCTGCTGGCTTTTTTAAAAAAAACAAACAAACAGCCTCTCCAAAACTAAAGAGAAAGAGAAAGAGAAAGAAACAGCCCTCCGTGGCAGAAGCTGGAGGGAGAGGCACATCGGAGAGGGTGAGTGTGTGTGTGTGTGTGAGAGAGAGAGAGGGAATTTGAGGGTTGTCTCCCTCAGAAAGGGCTTCTTTCTTTCTTTCTTTCTTTCTTTCTTTCTTTCTTTCTTTCTTGCCCATGTGCCTTCAAGTCATATGGGGGCCCCAAAGTAAAGCATTGCAGGGGGGGGGCAAAATTCCTTAAACCGGCCCTGGTTGAATCATTAGTTGGTTCTGAAACTTTAGTCCTTCATATACTTTGAACTTCACATCCAAGAGCCTGCAGCCACCATAGCCAATTGTAGGGGATTCTTGATGTTGAAGTCCCACACAATTGGAAAGAGAATGACTGATCTAGCTAGAAGCATGAAGCTGACAGTCTTCTCTTAGGGTCTGTGATCAAGATTTAGTACTCAGCGGTATAAGAAGCCCTGGTGGCGCAGTGGTTAAATGCCAGTACTGCAAGTCACCATGTTGCAAGTTCGATTCCAGAGGGCTCCAAGGTTCACTCAGTCTTCCATCCTTTCGTATGTCAGTAAAATGAGTACCCAGCTTGTGGGGGCAATTAGCTAACACGCATTGGAAACTGCTTAATACAGTGTAGACGTGTAAATTGCTATTGCTTAAAACAGTTTGTAAGCTGCTCTGATAGTCTTGTGGCTGAAGAGCAGGGTATAAAAATAAATAAATAACTAATATTATTATTACTGCACCTGTAATTGGAACTTCCACATGGCTATTATGGTTATGAGTCATGAAAACAGACAAGGTGGAGGGAGTGATGTTGTCATGTGTTGCCATTTTATTTGCTATTATCGGGTTTGACTGTGGTGACCCTATGAAGGAGAGGCCTCTATCAGCCCTGGTCATCAACAGCCCTGCTCAAGTCTTGCAATCTCAGGGCCATAGCCTCCTTTGTTGAATCGATCCATCTGCAATGCAGTCTTCCTCTTTTTCCTTCCACTTTACTCAGTATTATTGTATTTTCCAGTAACTCACGATGTGCTCAAAGAATGACAGCCATCTCGGTTTCCAGTGAGTATTCTATCTTGATTTGCTATTGTCCCCCATTCACCTGTCTTTGGGCAGTTTATGTTGTTTACAGAAGTCTCCTCCAGCACCACATTTCAAATGAGTTGATCTTCTTGTCAGTTTTCCTCACTGTCCAGCTTTCACAACCATAAACAGAGCCTGAAAATACTAAATCCCAGTCTTTCAAACCTGCAAACCCTGACATCAGAGCATTAATGCTAAGGATGCACAACTCCACCAGAATGGCAACTCTGTGGCCTAGGAATGGATATGCCAACCAGCTATTGCATAAACTCTCAAAAATCTCCAGTTCTGAAGTTCTACTAATAAGGTTTCTTTTCTCTCCTCAAACTTCTAAAATACAGCTTGGTATTGCTGTGAAATAAGATTGTCAACCTTTGAATATAAGAGAGAATTAATACTCTGTTGTCCACTGGCCGGTTGCTATTTTTCTCAGCTACAAATCTACTACCAGTAAATTAAATGCCACAGTATTGCTTATTAACTTTTTCACCTTGCACAGCTCCTTCGGATGTGCTGTTTGCAGCTAATTTTCTTTCCATCACTAGTCTCTCCAAAAGGGGGGAAGTTAGTAATTACATCTAAATGCACCCAAATTCGGTTTCCTTTTGAATATGGAGACTGAGAGAGAGAGAGAGAGAGAGAGAGAGAACTGCAGACATATATTGGACACACTGGTATTTTGAATGGTCACATACTAGGGAGGCTTTGTCCCTGTGCAACAAGTGAAAATTGTTTTGCTTTTATCTAAAAAGAACCTATTACACTAAAACTTGTATTTTGGAACTTCTTTCCAGGGTCAATTTAAATCACCATGACTATAGGCTTTAAAAGTCTGCTGTCCTCATCACTCACAAAATTAATTTTACTAGTTTATTTTCTGTTATGAAATAAGGCTGGATCATGTGTTGTAACCTACCATCTGATTTTAAAATATTTGCTGTGGTGTCTGCCTCTACAAGACTCCCTCCTACATAGAACAATTTAAAGTAGATTTTGATTGGCATTGGCTTCTCATGGACCAGTCTGTGGAAGCATCTTATGACCCAACAGGGATAACATAGAGATACCAGGCTATATTAATCTGTACCTCCGAAGACACCTATACATGTGGATATTGCAATCTATTTGGGAAAACTAAGAGAAGTGGACTTGTGATTGTGTAAGTTGCAGTGGTCAAACAGCTACTGTATGTCCCACATTCAGGTGCTGCTTTATGCATCAATGCTTCCAGGCAGTCCCCTCAGGCTGTAACTTCCTTGGAACTCCACATATCTTTGAAGGTCCCTATATGGAGAGTGCTAGTTGTATGGTCAGTCTCAAAAGTCTGAGAAGTAAATATTTGTAGTTAGGGCTTGGAGTTGGTTTCTCAGTTTGTGTGTGTGTGTGGGGGGGGAAGGTGGGTAATAAAGAAAGTGAAGAAGAGGAAAGAGTTGGAAGAGACCACAAGGGCCATCAAGTCCAAACCCCTGCCCTGCAGGAATATACAGTCAAAGCACTCCTGACAGATGGCCATCCAGCCTCTGTTTAAAAACCTTCAAAGAAAGAGACTCCACTGTCAGGGAAAATAGACATTGTGAGTAAGTTTTTCACCAAGGCGCCAGCCGGCTTATCAGAAGCTCATAAATCTGTCTATTCTTGTTATTCTGTTCTTTGGGGGTTAAGAATGAGAAATCGAAACTTGAAATTGGTTCTTCTTTCGTTTCTCGCAAAGACTGGGTGTTCAGGGGCTATATAACTGGGAGGGGTTATTGGAGCTAGTTTTAAGTTTCAAGCCTGTGTGTTTTCTCTTGCTTTTGAGGAGCTCTTTGCCTTAGCTCCAGAAGAATCTTGGACATATAGAAGCATGGGTGAATGTCTTCTAATGTTTATTTTGTTCTCACTTGTTTATTATTAATAAAAGCCATAAAGGATTTTCAGATGGCATTTTTCTTTGCACCAGAGGAGTACTTGTTTTGCTCAGAAAAGCTCACGCTGTTTTGCTGCATGTATCACTGTTCGGATGCACAGTGAATGACCACATTCTGCATATCAAATGACATCCACCACACTATGAGGCAGTGTATTCCACTGTTGGACAACTTACTGTCAGGAAGTTCTTCCTAATGTTTAGATGGTTTCCCCCCCCCCCCCCGTAGTTTGAGTCCATACCTCCATGTCCTAGTCTCTGGAGCAGCAGAAACCAAGTTTGCTCCATCCTCAGTATGACATCCCTTCAAATATTTAAACATGGCTATCACGTCAACTCTTAACCTTCTCTTCTGCAGGCTAAACATACACAGTTCCCTATGCCGGTCCTCAAAGAGCATGGCTTCCAGGCCTTTTACCATCCTGGTCGCCCTCTCTTCTGGACACATGCCAGCTTCTCAATATCCTTCTCAGAGGAGGAGGGTAAGGGGATGGTGGAAGGGGAAGATATGATGACATAGGGTTTTCTTGATTCTGTACCAGTATTGGGGAACACCTTGATCCATGAGATTTGCTACACCTCCACCTCAGATGTGTTTTTCAACCTACTGCTAAAGACATTTTTTCTATTCCAGATGGCTTTTTTCTAATAAGTCTTCCCACTCCTCCATTTACTGAGGCTACCCCTTGCAACAATAAAAATTATTTTGAAGTTACAGTCACACTAAAAGAGGAGCAAAGTCATCCCTCATTGAGCTATAATCATAATCTAACATTGTCATACCTTTGTTATTAGAAAATGAATTAAATATAAATACATAATCATTTGTAACTTCTTACTTCCGTGTTAGGTGAGCTGGTACTCTTGGATGTAGGGCATGATTTTAGCACTATTGAGTAATGGATGACTTCACACATTGGCATATTTTTAGCACCCTTTTAGCAGAACAGTAGCTTGATTCTGAGAAAAGCAACAGGCTCAAAATATTGATGTGTACATTTGTTTTAAGTGTCAAAAACACCTCTTATTCTTAGTCATCTTTGGCACTTCTTGCAAACACATCCAAATCTTTAACTGTTCTTCTGACAGCTCTTCCCCATTCCTTTCCTAAAACAGTCCTTTGCTTCATTTACTCCCACTGCCCTGAATTTACTGGCTGCTTCAACTCATGTGATTTTCTAGGTGATATAAGATTACATCTGACATCACATCATAGGCTCTCACAGGAAACACATGGACTGTAAGAGCCAAACAAGTTAAATGGGAAAATGGAGCAAAGAGGAAGGGAAAATATTATCAAGAAACAGCTGTTGTAAGGGAGGGGGATATCAAATGAGAACAACAACAACAAAAAAAAAGAGTGTTCAACATGGTAATCTGTTCAGATGTGAACATAGAACACTTGACATTACTCTCCTATGTATCAAAATCATCATCATGATGGCTGGGCAGGTTTCTCCAGGCAAAAACATGAACTGGCATTTCATTGAGCACAATGGAAAGAGTTTTGCTGCCAAAATAAATTAAATAAAATAAAATAAACCTAGCCAGAAAAGCCAATTCTTGCAGTGGCTTCACCAATATTAAACAGTCCTGCTAAAGATTGCTCAGCTCGTCTGACAAATGAGGAATATCACTGTTGCAGAATCCTTTGCTCCAGAACTATGTTACCTCAAGCAATAGGTGGAAAGTAATCAGTGATTATCTGCAGCATAATAGTTTATATATCTCCCAAGAATGTGCCATAGTAGCTATGAAGTATCAAATAAGACATTTAGCAAGCAGACCAGAAGATGCAAGAGATAAAGTTTCAGAGGCAAATTCATGGGACACATGAACATTTGCAAGATTGGAGACAGATCTTTGTAAGCCAGAAATTGAACAATTTCAGTTTCAATCTTTTCAGTCTACCATTATTAGGGACATGGTGCAGGGGATCAACACTGTTAACAGTTAACTGACTAGAACAACACAGGTATGTATCTGTATTGGCATGAATCATTATTGAAACACTCCTTTCTCATTTACACACAAAAATCAACCAAAAAGCTCTCAGCATGGCATAATACCTGTTTAAATCACATTTTGAAACCAAATCAGCAATGTCCTGAAGATAACCAATGTGGTTTTCTCACATTAGTGCCTAGCTATAGTGTGCAGCATTTCGTAGATATGGTACTTTACAAACAATAACAAATTTGGCCCATGACACCAAGATGAACAAAAAGCCTTCATTGGCTCATGACAGCAACTGATAGAAATAGATAAGTTACTCTCCTTTCCACGATTTCTTAGCAAATACATTTTCCTGAGGACTGTCTCAAAATGAACATTTCCAATTATTACTTTCTTCTCTTTTACTTGGTGTCAGAATATTAAAACCATTATTATTTTGTGAAGATGACAGGCATTGTCCTCATTCTGCCTAAATTAAATATGGTTCTACGCCTATTAACAAATGACAAACAATGATTAAAAATATGTAGGCACATCCTCAAAAGAGACAGTACCATAGCATTTAAAAGATCAATGTAGAGATTATTTACAGATTAATCTTGGCAAAAGAATGAACACAATCAGTACGATGTGTTTTTTTTGTGTCATACAACGTAAGAGACACACATTGTCTCTTTCTCTCCTCCTTATAATCTCCTAATGGAGAATTTACTTTAAACCCCACACTAAAATAAGATAGATGAAGCTGTAAGGCTGATTCCCCCCACTAATACTGTACATTTTCTACCAATGAATCACAGTACCATGTAAACATCAGGGAGCCCTCTTTCTTTTCTATTTTTGTTTCAATTTGCAAGGAATAAATAAGGATAGTTATCACTGAAATACACAGATGTATTTAGTTAATTGTCTGAATACATTGTTTTGCTGACTGGGACAATATGGGAGTCCTAGTCCAAGAATGTGCTAGTAGAGAGTAAAGCTGTCTTAAGTGTACCTCCACTCCTCCCCTGCAAATGTGCACCCCATATTCCACAGCTGTCACAGTGTGCCCCCCATATACATTTAGTCATCAGGGGAGCACGGAGTGCCCACACAGTATCCGGCTGCATTTGTACAGCAGGGCACACAAAGATGATGACACCCTCATAGACACCCCAAAGATCCTCTTTAGACTTGCTAGGATAATGTCATCTTTGTTTATCTGGCTGCAGAAATGTGGTGTTGCACGACTGTCTCCTCCACTGGCAACTAAATTATTGTGGGAGAATGCTCTGGCAGCTGACAGGTATGACAGGCATATAGGGGCTCACTATGTGAAGGCGGTACTGCAATGAACTTAAAATGACTTACACAGATGTAACAGGAGTTTACTCCTGTTACGTCACCAACAGGATTCCAGCCATAGCCCAAGAAAAGTAATATTTCAATGCTCTGCTCTTGGGAGTACTCCTCAATTCAGAATTATTACTGGAGTCCTAGGGGCCCAGTTCAGGAGTTTAGTCCAAGTTTACAAAGCCCTAAATGATTCAGGGCCTAAGTATTTCAGCATTCCCCCAGTACTAACTAACCTGGGATATTACATAGTGTGGGAGAGCAGTATTTCTGGAGTCTCTGGTGAGTGTGACTGACAAACCAAATACATGGCCTCAGAGGGAATGAAGAAGAGGCAGTCACAGCTCTATTGAGCCATGGACCCAGCAGCTCAGGGAAAGCCTTCCCTCCATCTCAACAGACACTGCTGTGGCCTTTACAAGAGAGAAGAAGAGGAAGGCACAGCCCCATCCTAGCACAGCCTAGCAGTGGATGAAAGAATGGCCAATATCTGCTGGATTTAATGCCCTCCCCCACTGCCATTCTTTTTTCCTTATGTTTCGTGCCTTATTTTGATTGTAAGCGTAAGGGCAGGGAACTGTCATATCAAATATTTGTAAGCCACATTGGGAGCCTTTGTTTGGCTGAAGAATGGGGTAAAAATACCCTACTTAGAGCAGATAGATAGATGGATGAATAGATACGTAGGTAGGTAGGTAGGTAGGTAGATAGATAGATAGATAGATAGATATGGCAAGGGTTTGTTTTGCTGGCAGCCCTCAGCTGTGGGACTTTCACCCAGTGGTGATCTGGTGTCTTTCTTCATTGCTATAATTTAGTCACCAAAACACATATATTTATACAAGCCTTCGGGGGAAAGGCAAGTGTTCCTGGTGGCGCAGTGGTTCAATGCCACTACTGCAGCCACCACATTGCAAGTTCAATTCCAGCGGGCTCCAAGGTTCACTCAGCCTTCCATCCTTTCGTAGGTCGGTAAAATGAGTACCCAGCTTGTGGGGGCAATTAGCTAACACACATTGGAAACTGTTTAATGCAGTGTAGATGTGTAAATAGCTATTGCTTAAAACAATTTGTAAGCTGCTCTGATAGCCTTGTGGCTGAAGAGCGGGGTATAACTAACTAACTAACTAAATAAAATAAAACATGTGTTTAGTTGCTGACACTTACTGGTGGATTTATTTTATTTTCTTATGCATTTAGGAATTTAGAATTGTAATCTTGATATCATGTGTGTGTTGCATTATTCTTTATGCAGATGGTTAACTAACAGCAGCAGCCCCTATATTATTTCCTGAGGAACTGCAGCTGTTTAAGCCATGCCCTTTATCTATATATTGGAATAGCCAAATAGATTCTAAACAAGTGGTGTTACCAAGCAACTGAAGCTAATATTCCACAGTATAAGTATCCAATTATCAATCAATACAGCCAACAGAGAAAGTCAGAGTTGGTAGTTTCAAAATGCTCTAATTCAACCTTCCTCTCCACCTGGTACTCATTGCACTCCTCTTCATTCCTACTGTACATCACCTTCACAAAATGTCCATGCAGAGGCTGAGCTAGCCACAAAATGGCAGCAAATAAAGGTTCAATTCACTATTTTTTTATTTTTTTATTTTTTTGCCAACATGATGCCACATGAATATAAATAAGCCATTTCTTGTCCTTTAAATATCAAAACTGGCACAGAACATCCACAAAGCTTCTTCTCCTGCTGCCAGGTTTCAGATCACTGAGCTGAACTCTTCTCTAACTTATACTATAGGGTTACTCTCCCTATAACATTTTAGAGGCAATTGAAGGCTTTCTTATTCTTTTAAACCCTCTTTGGACTCTTATTGTTTTGGTCTAATTTTAAAATATAGCTCCTAATTGCTTTATGCTGTCTTTATTAGCAGAAAGGGTTTTTAATGCTGCATTTTTACTGTTTCTTGTCTTTACTTATAGTATTTTAAGATATATATTTTACTTTTTATTTCATTTGTTTTCACCAGTAACTTGACCATAGAATATTCTTTCATGGCTAGTCATAAAAATGTAATAAATCATAAAAGCAAATGGTTAAATGGAAATTGTTCCACTGCAAGCAATGTCGCTTCCTCTCAATAAGTAAAGGTAAGTTTCCTGACTCAGGTATATCATAGACATAGACATTCTGCAGGAGAACTGAAAGAAGAACCTTGGGAAAAAAAGAAGATATTCTTCCCTCCATACTTCTCACATCTGTGAGTAGTCCAGTATATTATCTTCGTAAGTCTGGGTGTTCTGTCTTCATCACAGGAGAATATGCAAAGGTTCACTGAGGATACAGACAGTTCACAGTACAACTAGAAGTGTAAAAAAGTGTGAATTCCTGTTCCTGGGCTTTCCACAGAAAGTCTCAAGTGGTCCTCTAAAAGAAGATGCCGACATATGGAAGATAAGCTTGAATTCTTTCCTGTATCCAATAAGAACACCTTTAATTATTAGAAAAGCATGATATGAGCATTTTGGGAGTACAATAGCAAAATCTGAGAGGTATACATGAGGACTCTGGAACAGATCTACCACAGAGTCAAAAGATGGCAGTCAAACCCCTGTCTCTTAACCTCAGCCACCATTTTGCAGTATGGGGATAAAAAGTTTAATCTATCGACTCTGAGAGGCATTGTTGTAAAGATTACATGTATATGATTACAACCAATAATACATGTAAGTACTCAGAATACTTTTATAGCCCTATAGAAATGAAAAGTATTGTTGGTTTCAGGAGAGCATTTCTAAGGTTGCACTTGGTGTAATAAAAAATAAAACAGAAAGTCCAGTGAGCAAGGGGATCTTGTAGCAACTTTGAGACTGAGAGAGATAAAATTGTAGCATAAGCTTCCATAGACATAGGACTTTAGCAAATGTGGCAAATATGGCATAATAACAATGACTAATGAACATGAAAGGGAATTAACATGAGACGATGATGTGCTTTCATGATTATGTGTAGGGAACAAGAAGTTCTTTTTTATTGACAGACCAAGCCATCAATAGATATCCTGTGGCACTTTTTTGCCGGTATTGTCAGCATTTGAAACTGCACACCATTGTCCTCTTGTGATTACAGCATCAACGGGCAGAACACTTCCAGTTGAGATCGAAAAAGCCAAGTAGGGGATGCTCTTTTTATGAAACTCCCTGATTTACTTGGGACTTTGTGAGTGTGGAAGTATATTGGGGGGTTCATAAAAAGAGCATTCCCTTCCTGGCTGTCATGATCTCACCCGGACGTATTCTGTCATTGATGCTGTATTTCCATGAGCACAATGGCGTGAAGTTTCAAACGCCAGCAATGCTGGGAACAAAGCACCATGGGAGATCAATTGAAGACTTGGCCTGTCAATAAAAAGGAACAGGATTTTAACAAGACATGATTGCAAAAGGATGATGGTGTGCCCTTTCATGATCATTAGGTCTTGTTATGATGCTATATTTGCCTTGTCTGATAAAGTCCTAAGTCTATGAAAGCTTATGCTACAATTTTCTCTCTCTCTCAGGAGATTATCAGACACGTCCATAAAGTACCTTAGGAGAATGGCAGGATGACATTCCTGTCCTGTTAATGGGACCTGGTTTCACATGTCCCCATGCTTGTCACATTCTGATCCTGTACTTCAGCAGTTAGTAAGGTGGTGTTTTTCATTGACGGGGAGCTTCCATCAATGAAAAGCACCGCCTTACTAACAGCTGAAGCACAAGAGCAGAATGCGACGAACACAACATTGTGTGAAACTGGGTCTCATTCACATGACAGGAACGTCATTCTGGCATTATCCTAAGGTACTTTTTGCTGCACTTGATAATCTCCTTAGTCTCAAAGGTGCTTCAAGGTCTCTTTGCTTACTGATATTCCAGACTAATATGGCTATGTCTTTGAATGCTACCCCATTTAGAAAGTCCAGTAAATGACATTGATTAATACACAGAGTTGCCATTGATAGATACTCGTGTGTGTGTGTGTGTGTGTGTATTGGGAGTGGCAGTTGATGTGAAATTGTAGCACTTACTAGATTTTTAAAGAAGATCTTATCTAATTGCTTGAACAGATCACCTGTAATCTAAGCAAATCATAACACATCTCTATAATGGTAATCAAACTGTGAATATCAGTTATTCTGGAGAATGCTGAACATATAGGGATAAAAGCTTTACAACACATGCATTCCTCTCTTCATTCAGACATCTTTAAAGATGCCAGGGTAGCTTGAAGTCCTCTTCATCCGTAAGACAAATTGAAGCTCAACAGAAAGCACTGCAAAAGGTCTCTGATGATAATGTCCAACCAATGGGCTATTCTCTGTCAAGAATCACCACCTGGGGTTACCTGTTCCCTAAATCTCAATCATGTCTTGCAGCCTTCATGGAGATATGAATCAAATGATTTCACCCCAACAATGAGAAGAGAGACCTGCTGTGTCAGAAGCTGAACAGAAACTACTGCCTCATTTTACAGACAGCCCCAAAGAGCTGTCAGAAGGTAATTACCATTGGTCAATGTCTTCTTTGTAGCCATCTGGCAGTATTTATCTGAAAAACAATTCTCTATGCAAGAATTGGCTGTGAAAGAAATCTTTTTTTCTGTAGTTCGTAAGCTGTTACAGAAGGAACATGTGTCCACCAAGATATAATAATATCCAAAAAATGGTTTGGTCTGTATTTGCTGGCCTTTAGTGTGTGTTCTCTTCTCTGTATGCACACTTGGGTCACAGAAGCAGGAGTTACATTGGACCAGGACAGAACATTAGGAAAGCCATTCCAGTTAGCCAAAGGTAGACTGTAAGAACAAGGTCTAAGACAGAAGTAGTAATCATGTACCTTTCCAAATGCTATTGAATTTCAGCTCCCAGAATTTCTCACCAGTGGCTACGGTATGTATGGCTGCTTGAACACACAGTCCAACAATATCTGAAGACTGCACAACAGGGATGTAGCTCTGGGTGGAGGCAAAATGGGGACATGTCCCTCTTAATAAGAATTCTGCCCTCCCAATTTTCCTTCAGTCCCTAAATTTCTAGCACTGCAGAGAGTGAACCATTGGAAATAGTTCATACGCTTAAACTCTTACTTTGCTGTGTTTACATTCTGTTTGTAATTTTGCCCCCCTTTTTGGAGGCCTAAACTATGGACTTTTTTGGACGACTCTTTTACACCACAAGCAGCCTCATCACGTTGCGAGGCTGCTGCGCTGCAGGGCATCCCTTTCAGATGATGCTCTCCCCTGCTGGTACTGTTGCATTACCACAGGGACAGTTGAGCATTATATTTGGCGTTTTTCTAATCACGATCAACTTTAATGAGTAGAAAACCGCCAAATATAACACTCAACTGTCCCCACGGTAACGCAACAGTACCAGCAGGAGAGAGCATCATCCAAAAGGGACACCCTGCAGCGCAGCAGCCTCGCAACGCAATGAGGCTGCTTGCGCTGTAAAAGAGTCGTCTGAAAAAGTCCTAATTCTCTCAAAGTTCATCTGACATTTTAAGTTACAACAATGCTACCAATCTGTGGTCTGAAGGAAAATGGCCTTCTGCTCATCTCATATCATTGCCTACCCATGGCCTAATCCACACTACACACGTAGTCCAGTTTGAAACCAGATTATTTGCAATGGCTCATAGAATCATAGGGGTCAGTTACATGACCGTTTTTAATGTGGAAAATCCCAGCTTACCTCACTTTTGCTCCTGTGCCAAGCTGTTTACACAATTTTGGCAGAAAGTAGTTATTCTGATAAATTCCAATAAATTAGTCATTTTGCAGTTCACAAGGGGGGGGGGTGGCCTCTGTGACTGACAGTCCCAGAGACCAATCTCTCCACCCCTTCAGCCAGCAAATGGGGAAGGGGGCGCACAGGCAGGAACAGGCAATACCAGCAGAGAGATCAGCCTACGGGACTGACAGTCCCATACACCCATCTCTCCATCCCCGCAGCCAGCAATCAGGGAAGGGAGGAGCAGGGAGGAACAGGCTGCAGTGACAGAGAGATCAGCCTATGGGACTAACAGACCTGGAGGCCGATCTCTCCACCCCCACAGCTGGCGCTCGGGGAAGGGGGGTACAGGGAGAAACAGGCTGCAGCTGGTGGAGAGACTGGCCTACGGGACTGACAGTCCCATAGGTCCATCTCTCTGTCCCCACAGCCAGCAATTGGGGAGGGGGGGCGTAGGGAGGAACAGGCTGCAGCAGTGGAGAGATTGGCCTATGGTACTGATAGTCCCGTAGGCCCATTTCTCCGCTGCTGCAGCCGGTGATCAGGGACAGGGTGGTCACAGGGCATTACAGGCATCAGCGGTGAAGAGATGGACCTCTGGGACTGCACAGTCATGGAGGCCCATCTCTCCACCACCGCAGCCTAAGATCAGGAACGGGAAGAGCACTGGGGTTACCTGGTCTATTGCTTAAAAAATGGCAGATCCAGTATCGCAAGGCATCTCCTGCAAGTCCACCCCCTCTGAGGTCCAACCAATCACAGGTCAGCTCTGCTGTAAGCCCCTGTTTTGGGAAGATTGCTGGTAGATCACACAGCCAATAGTGCACAACTTTACGGAACTTTTCAAAAAAAGTCAGGAAAAATAGTGGAAGCTTATATCGTACTTCTCGTGGGTATTTTGGTCCCCCTCCTTCTGAATATGGCGACATTGGCCCGAAATGTGTGGGGACCATTAGGATTCTGGGCGAATCAGTTCAGATTTTGTTTTTTGTTTTTTACCGTGTAAACGACCCCATAGAATCATAGAGTTGGAAGAGATCACAAGGGCCATCCAGTCCAACCTCCTATCATGCAGGAATACACAATCAAAGCATGACCAACAGATGACCATCCAGCCTCTGTTTAAAAACCTTCAAAGAATGAGACCACCAGACTCCAAAGTAGCATGCTACATTGTCAAACAGCTCTTATCATCAGGAAGTTCTTTCTAATGTATAGGTGGAATCTCTTTTCCTGTAGTTTGAACCCATTGCTTTGAGTCCTAGTCTTTTTCTAGGCTCCTTCCTATTGAATCCTGAAATTTGTAGTTTTACAAGGTCTTTAGCCTTCTCTGCCAAAGCGTGCTGATGCCTCACCAAACTACAAATCTCAGGGATCCATAGGAAGGAGCCATGGCAAATAACCCAGTTTCAAACTGGATTATTTGTGTAGTATGGATGCACCCCATGTGTCCTACTCTTCTCTTTCATTTGGAATCCTCAGCTTTTGCTCCATTTCATATGTTTGTGTCTGCTCTAGAAGGAACTCAGTGCCTGATTTTGTTTCTTGGTGTTTTTTCTCTTAGTTTTTTTTATGAGACTTTATGCCTTCCTCTTAACAAATTGGACTCAAGGCAGCTAACAACAAAAAAAGAAAACTACAACCAAGAACCATTTAAAACTGTAAAAGAAACAAGTTTAAAAGCAGTCAGAAACAAACTACAACAAAGCAAAAAGTAGAACTTGCCTGAATTAAAAGCCCCTTTCACAATCCAGCTTTTTTTCGTAAATGAAGATTCAGGAAGGACTCATCCCGCGCTTTCTGCAAGAGTGCTGATGACTGAAAAGGCCAATCCGAGATAAAAAAGTCTGGTTGCAGAAAGCACAGCAGAAGGTCTCCTTGAGTGATGTTTCTGGGTTGTGATTCTTTCTGTGTTGTCGTTTCTCTTCAAGACTTGTTCAGCATGAGTTCCCACATAAGGCTGCAGCATTGTGGATAGTGCGTCTCCATGCCTCCCGATGTGAGGCCAGGGCGGACCATTGTTGGTGAGCAATTTGGTCGAACCTGAGATGTTGTTTCAGGGAATCCTTGTATTGCTTTTTTGGAGCGCCCCTCTTATGCTGACCCATGGCGAGTTCACCGTAGAGTACTATTTTTGGGAGGCGATGGTCCTCCATCCTAAAAATGTGCCCTACCCAGTGCAGCTGTGTTCTCAATATCATGGCCTCGATGCTGGTGATCTCTGATTGCTCAAGGATAGCAACATTCGTCACCTAGTCCAGTGTATATTTAGGATTATGTGTATACAGCGCTGATGAAAGCGTTCGAGGACTCGTAAATGTTGGTGATAGGTGACCATGTTTCAGACCCATAAAGGAGAATTGACAGTACAATGGCTCTATACACATTGATTTTTGTGCTTCGCCTCAGGTGTTTATTACTCCACACTCTTTTGTAAAGTCTTCCAAATGTGCTATATGCCTTTGCTAATCTGTGATGGATCTCTTTGTCAATCTTGGCATCTGAGGAGATGATGCTTCCCAGGTAGGTGAACTGCTGAATGGACTTAAGCACAGATTTGCCGGCGGCAATGTGGGGATGGTGCCCTTTCACAGCAGCCTATTTAAATGACAAAGGCCTGTCTGAAGCCAGAGGCAGAAATACAATAGAAAAGAGTGCAGTCAAGTCTTTGTGGTAGGGGATTCCAAAGTCTGTTCTTTCTCTCTGACATACTTCAAGCTCCTGAACTTTCCTCCCACATGCCATGACCTAACCCATGCAATGATCCAATTCTTCCATTAATCCAAGAACTACCAAATGGATGTGCTTATTCCACATATTCCACATATCATTCTACAGGAGATAAAAATCAGCATCAATCATATTCTCTGTTGCTACAGTGTACAACCAGATAATGCCATACCTCCTTCTCTCTCTCTCTCTCTCTCCCTCTCTCTCTCTTATCTCACTATACTCTTATAGCACTATTATTCCACTTCCACTGCTATGCCTGCATCCTTTGGAATCCTGGGACATGCAGTTTAGAGAGGGGCATTATAGCTCCCAGCCAGAGAGCTCTTAGGCCTCTCTAACTACAAACTCCAAAAGTCCACAGGAGGCAGCCATAGCAGTAGAATAATAGCACTATATCAGTGTCGTGTGATAAAGTAGTTTCTCTCTCTCACACACACCTCTGCAACAGCAAACACTTCCTCAAAGAATATGAAACCAGGCCCTACAAGCAGTACCGACACCAACATGGCAACCACTGCATATCTCCTTCCTGCCCTGGTCCAATACATCAGAACTACCAAGTAACACAAAAGGCATCTATATTAATTTCCTCAAACTCCAGCATTGTTCTAATCCCTGTGATGGGCGGCAATTCTTTGGGATTCTGCTTTACTTACTCTTCCTGCACGGCTTCAGACTCTGATGTGACTGGAGTATGCAAAACAGAGATGTAAAATTTCTGGTAATTTTGAGACCATGGGTCAACATAGTCCCCCCGCAACATTTTTTCCCTAAGAAAAAATGGAAATGTTCATGAAATTGGGGAGTGGGGGACATTAGTACCTTTTATAGCCAAAAATTCACTTTGTTGAATTAGGGACACAAAGGGCTTTATATATAATTTGGTTTTCCCTAAAATTATCATGTTTCAAATATTAAAAGTACAATTTATTCAGATTACAATAATTATAAATGGAATACACTTATTTAGATTTTCAAATTTTTTTTCCGATCACAAGTGGATCTACAGTGTCCTGAACTATAAGAAACACCTAAACTGTAGGGAAGCTCTTTGGTTTTGTGAATTTATGTGTAGGCAAAACAACAAGAAGAACAAAATCAGAAGAAACTATCTGGATTATTAAATCAAAACATAACAAAAACTATTTTCTCTCCTCTAGTCCTCCATAGTGACAAGCAGACATAGCTCATCCCCATAAAATAGAACTCTGAAAAGAAAAGAAGGAAGAGGAATTACAATGGTCTGATACTGTATACAGTCTTACATAAAAGTCCTCATCTTACATGGTTTTCATGTACAGTTTTAAAAGAGAAGCCTTCTGTGCAGGAGGAATAAATAATTTGTGGGGAGTAAATATATCAACACTTTGTCTTACACATTTTAACATTCTAAAAGAAAATCCTTCATAATCCTCCCCCTCCCCACAATTTTTTTCCAGGAAAAAAAGGCTTCTAACAACTCTTCTAACAACAAAAGCCTTCACAACTCTAGCTCAAAGATGACAATATTCTACAATACGGATGGAAAGGAAATTAAAAATAATGACTGGAATCCTGTTGATGAATCTCAAGTAGAGCTAACCCATTGGATCAACTGCTGAATGATGAGTTAATGCATAAATAACTTCAATCAATTCAATGGGTCTACTCTAGTCAGTACTAACAACAGGATTCAAGCTGATATTCAAAAATGGTTATTTGCCCAACATGGAAAGGCAATTATCTGATTCTGGTGAAAAGTTTAACTTTTTCCTGGCTTCTTCACTGTGTCTGTTTACTCTGCTTTTTATAATTTCCTACAAATTTGAAATCTGAAGCTATATAGCAGAAAAGACACAACACTGTACAGATCTGGGTGATCTTAGAGGATTTTACAAAGCTCCTAAAGCAGTGTTTGGACCTACTTATCAGGTCCAAAGCTCCTTATACAGTACAGATGGTCAAACACTAATTACTGATAAAGTCTCTATCCTGAATCGATGGGCTGAACATTTTCAAACTCTCTTCAGTGCCAACTGAGTAATCCAAGGCTCAGCTATCCAACATATGATACAAAAACCGATGAAAAATGAATTGGACATAGCTCCCACTTTGGAAGAGACCCTTAAGGCCATATAGCAGATGAAAAACGGCAAGGCAGCTGGGATTGATGGAATCCCACCTGAAGTTTGGAAACACAGAGGTCATGCACTCCACGATAAATTCCACGAATTCCTTGTGAATTGCTGGGGAAAAGGGGAACTGCCATCAGATCTCCGAGATGCAGTCATTATCACCCTGTACAAGAAAAAAGGAGCAAAATCCAATTGCTCAAATTATCGAGGTATAACACTGCTCTCTATTGCTGGAAAAATCCTTGCAAGGATACTCCTGAACAGATTAGTTCCTGCTATTGCAGAAGAACTTCTCCCTGAAAGCCAATGTGGCTTCAGAGCCAATAGGAGTACTACTGATATGGTATTTGCCCTTAGACAACTGCAAGAGAAATGTAGAGAGCAGAACAAGGGACTGTATGTAACATTTGTCAACCTCACCAAAGCCTTCGACACTGTTAGTAGAAAAGGTCTGTGGTAGATCCTGGAAAGGCTAGGATGCCCCCCCAAATTCCTTAAAATGATTATCTTGCTACATGAGGGCCAGCACGGTCAAGTCAGATATGGCAATGCTCTTTCAGAGCCCTTTCTAATAACTAATGGAGTGAAGCAAGTTTGTGTTCTTGCTCCAAATTTATTTACAGTCTTCTTCAACATGATGCTCCAAAGGGCTACGGCAGAGCTCGAAGAAAAAGACAGCATCTATATACGTTACCGTATTGATGGTAGCTTGTTTAACTTAAGCCACCTGAGGGCTTGCACCAAGAGTCTACACTATCTAGTCCATGAGCTGCTCTTCGCTGATGCTGCTGCCCTTGTTGCCCACACAGAAGCAGCTCTGCAAAGAGATCAATCACAGAGATCAATCATAGATTAACAAAGGCATATAGCGCATTTGGAAGATTTTACAAAAGAGTTTGGAGTAACAAACACCTGAGGCAAAGCACAAAAATCAATGTGTATTGAGCCATTGTACTGTCTATTCTCCTCTACGGGTCTGAAACATGGGTCACCTATCACCAACACTTACGACTCCTCGAACACTTTTATGAGTGCTGTATATGCACAATCCTAAATATACACTGGACTGACTATGTGATGAACGTTGCTGTCCTTGTGCAAGCAGGGATCACCAGCATTGAGGCCATGATATTGAGAACATAGCTGCGCTGGGCAGGGCACATTTTTAGGATGGAGGACCATCACCTCCCAAAAATAGTCCTCTACAGTGAACTCGCCATGGGTCAGTGCAAGAGGGGCACTCCATAAAAGTGATACAAGGAGTCCCTGAAACATCTCAGGCTTGGCCAAATTGATCACAAACAATGGTCCGCCCTGGCCTCACATCGGGAGGCATGGAGATGCACTATCCATAATGCTGCAACCTTATTTGAGAATTCACGCCGAACAAGTCTTGAAGAGAAATGAGAACGCAGAAAGAATCACAACCGAGAAACATCACCCAAGGAGACCTTCTGCTATGCTTTCTGCAACCCGACTTGTTTATCTCAGATTCGCCTTTTCAGTCATTTTATCAAGTTCAGATAAATACTAGGCAGTATTCCATGGCTAGAGATGCTAAAGGAAAAGGATCCCAGCATGGGAGGGAATTCATGAAGAAGTGTCAGGATCTGCTTCTCCCTGCAGGACTGGGCCCCTGGCTGCTAAAGCCAGCTCTGCCTCTCTGTGCAGAACTGGGCCCTGGCTGTGGAAAGTCTTGAAAGAACCAGGACCAAGCGTAGAGCAGCCAGGGGAACTGCAGTTTAAGAGCAGCATTCTCCCCACATGCTTTGTCATAACAATATGGTGTTCTGTGCTGTCTGTCACTATTTCTTGCTTTTGGACCTTGATTCTTTGTATTGACCTGGTTCTTGTGTTTGGACCTTTGCTTGCTTCTTGGACCTGCCTCTGCCCCCTGGATGCCTCATATGTGTTTGCCTTTGGCTTGTATTTGGACTCTGGCTTGTCTTTGATCCTACCTAGACTTTGGACTCCGTCTTCCATGCCCGGGCCCCTGACTTCTGGACCTCACTTGCCTCTGACCCTCGGGTTCTGGTTCTCCATCTTCTTGCCTGGCCCAGTGTCTCTGCTCCAAGACCCTGCCACTGGCAAGAAGGAACTTCTAAAAGCACAATCACAAGCAATTCCATGTAAGAAGAAAAATGGGAAACATCTGAAAAAGCCAATGTCTCTGCACAGTAAACTCGAGGAGGAAGTGAAAAGAAAAAAGAGCATGTATAAAGAATGGAAGGAAGGACAAATCACCAATGAAGAATATAGATGTGTAGCCCAAGCTTCCAGGAATAGTATAAGAAAAGCTAAAGCTCAAAATAAGCTGAGGTGAGCAAGGAGCAACAAAAAGGGTTTCCTCCCACCCCAAATATGTTTGAAACAAGAGAATGATGAAGAAAATGGTGGGATTGCTGCTCAGTAAGGCTGATAAAATGCTAACAGATCACAATGAAAAGTTAGAATAGCTCAATACCTATTTTGCTTCAGTCTCCTCCCCCCCCCCAAAAAAAGAGGACTGTGTGTTCCCATGCAGCAGTGGGAACCATGGCACCTGCCAGCATTTTTGAGACACTTTGGAGAATGGGTGAGGTGCTAGAGGACTGGAGGTGAGCAAACATTGTCCCTTTCTTCAACAAAGAAGATCCAGAAAACTACAGGCCAATCAACCTAACCTCCATACCAGGAAAAATAATAGAACAGATTATACAGGAGTCTGTTTGCAAGTATCTTGATGACAACATAGTGATTAGTAGGAGGTAGCATGGGTTTGTCATGAACAAATCCTGCCAAACTAACCTTTTGATCAGGTCACTAGTTTAGTAGATGGCGGGAATGCTACGGATGACATTTATCTAGATTTCATCAAAGCATTTGATAAGGTCCCCCATAATATTTTGATTTGCAAACTGATTAAATACGGTATAAATAGAAGCACCATCAGATGGATCCATAATTGGTTGGAAAACTGTGTTCAAAGAGTTGTCATCAGTGGCTGCATTTCAAACTGGTAGAAGATCTCAAGTGGAGTGCCACAGGGTTCTGTCCTCGGGCTGACACTCTTCAATACATGTATCAATGGTTTACATCACGGGGTGGAGGAAATCAAATTTGTGGATAGTACAAAACTGGAAGGGGTAGCTAACACACTAGAAGATAGGAACAGAATTCAAAAGGGCCTTGATAAAATAGAAAACTGGGCTGAAATTAATAAAATGAAATTCAACAAAGACAAATGAAAAATTCTACATTTAAGTCACAAAAAACCAGATGCACATGTATACGATGGGGTCTATATGGCTCTGCAGTACTACATGTAAAAAGGTTCTTGGGATTATTGTTGATCATAAGTTAAACATGAGCCAGCAATGTGATGGTGCAGCTAAGAAGGTAAATGCTAGTTTAGCCTGTGCTAATAGAACCATAGTTTGCAAGTCAAGGGAACTAATAGTCTCACTATATTCTGCACTGGTCAGACCTCATCTGGAGCACTGCATTCAGTTCTGGGTGCCTCATTTTAAGAAGGATATAGACAAGTCAGAGTGAGTTAAGAAAAGGCCAACAAGGTTGATAAGAGGTATGGAAAACAAAACATATGAGGAGATGTTGGAGGAGCTGAGCATGTTCAGCTTGCTGAAAAGAAGACTGGGGGATGACATGATGTACTCTCTGAATACCTCAAGGGCTGCCACAGAGAGGAGGGTGCAAGCTTGTTCTCTGCTGCCTCAGAGGGTAGAACTAGGTCTAAAATGGTTTTAAGTTACAGGGTGGTAGATTTCAACTAGAACTTCTTGACAGTGAGAGCAGTTCAGCAGTGGAGCCAACTGCCTAGAGAGGTGGTGGGGTCTCCCTCTCTAGATGTCTTCAAAAAGAGGCTGGGCAACTACCTGCTGGGGATGCTCTACCTGGAAATCCTGCATTGAGCAGGAGGTTGGATCTGATGGCCCATGAGGCCCTTTCCAATTCTGTGATTCTACATTTTTATGAGTGGGCTAGACTTTAGACTAGGCTTTTCATTCTGTCCCCTATTATCACTCACTCACATACAAAGATACACATCTACACATGATTTTCCATACTTACCCTTACTCTTGTCCTGAATCCAAAAGCCCAATGCACAATTTTATAAAATAAAACCCCACTCTTCTTTTGCTTCAAAAGCGTTATGAAGGTGGAAAATCTGGGTATTAACTATATAACAGTCATCTTCTTGTAACTTATGAATAAAATAAATGAGTGGTTGGAGGGCTGAATTAATCAGTTATCTTTTCTATCTCATTCTTGCCTTCACATACCACTTCAGCCAGCATGTTCTTGTAGCTTTGGCTGATTTTCCTCAATCACCAATGAAAGAGAATCAGAGTGCCCAATCCAATACTATAACTACCTAATAAAGATATAATGATAGTGTCATAAGAGGAGGAGGAAAGGGATGCTGCTGCTGCTTACACAGAACTTTGACTGGTACTTTTTACATGACTTAAGAAGTGGCCTCTCCTAGTTCTCAGTGAATTTCCATTGATGTATACAATAGAGATGTAAAGAACACTGTCAGATTTTCTTCTCCTCAATTACAAAGGGTGTTTGGACATATCTTGATGTGTTACAATAGGTTTTGCCATTTTAATGATATGCTTGCAATTTAGAGGAGATTTTTTGTGAAAATTTCATATGCACAAAATATTGCTTAGTACACAACTGAATTGGGGCAGCTAGAGTAGGAAATGCCCAAGACTGAACCTAAGTTGTACATGCAGAACATGTATTCTGACACCTGAGCTTGTGGGCCTTAAACAGTTCTCTCACTAAGCTATTTATTAAACTTAGAAGTCATATTTGGAGGTATAGTGTGGGAGGACAAAATGAAGAGTGCATGTGACACTTACATCTGTACTATGCTGGATTGCAGTGTATGTAATATAGAACCTCAAGCACATCTCATTGTGCATATGGAGGTCTTGCATACTCAGACTTTTTTTCATTTTAGTAGAGTAAGGAGGTCAGTACGATAAAGGAAAGTGCATGTGCCTCTACTCATTCTAATTAAGGGCTCCACCATAAATTTCAAAGTGCAAATGCATTTGTATGTGTATTAGAGTTTGTGACCACATTGTATTATTAAATGGAGAGAGCATTGATTCTGCAAATAAGTGTTCACAGATTATACATCAGTGTAAACCCCCCTATATCTGACAAAATGATTTAACAAGCTAATTTTCTTTAAAGAAAGAAAAAAGCATCAATAGCAAAGTGGGGGGAGGGAGAGAAGAATTAGTTTAATCTGGGTAAAAGATGATCTAATTATGTCAAACCAGTCATTTGGGGGGGGGATGTGTGAGGAGTCTAAAAAGTCTGCTTTCCAAGATATAGAGAGAGCCAATCAATAGTCTATGGTGACCTTATTCTAGATTCATCTATATGTAGGAGAATGATTTAAAACAGCAATTAATGAGAATTTACAAGATACATGGGCATACAAGCACAGCTATTTAAAACATCTATCCGATAAAGAACCACAAGACAGAGATCATATAATTTTCCATATAAATATTCCCCAAATTATCCAGAATAGCCCATTGAAGAATAGTAATTGGTAATGTAATGAAACATGTCTACTTGTTATTGCAGCTATCAAAGGGTTTTTGTTTGGGGGGGGAGTTGTTCAATCTAAAAATATCAAAGGCTATCCTTATATAGTGCTGACAATTTTCAATTTCTGTTCTGTTCTAATGACTTGCTAAAAATTCATAGTTATGAACTAAGACTGCTTCAAAAAAAAAAAAAAAAAGAACTTATCAAGATTGGAAGAAAATAGTTCAGCCATGGTGAACTGCACAAGTAGACCAACACATATGCACACGGTTTTTAAAAAATCATTAAGCAGAACCACGAGACAAAGCAATCAGTAGAATCACATTGGTTATATCAGAGCATTATTATACAGTAGGCTTTTGGTATCTGCTCGGGCTTGCTTCCAGGATCCCCCGTGGATACTAAAATCCATAGATGCTCAAGTCCCATTATATACAATGGCATAGTAAAATGGTGTCATTTATATAAAATGGGAAAAACAAGGTTTGCTTTTTGGATTTTTTTAAAAAAAATATTTTCAGGCTATGAATGGTTGAATCTCTGGGTATAGAATTTGTGGATACAGAGGGCCAACGGTAAAGAATACTTTGTATTTAAACAACAACAACAAAAATTCATAGGATCAGAGACAGATTCCTCCAGAACAACAACTGATCTACCAGACAGTTGCATGATAAATTTGTATTTAAGTACATAACTGTGCACTAGGCATTGACAAATAAACCTCAATTACAAATATAAGAGAAATGTTAAATATCTTTCAGGTTAAAAAGTTATGAGTCAGTTGCCATTTTCTACATGCATGCACTCTTGTTCACAATCTAATGTACATTCACAAGCATGAAACTACATGTATTATGTAGACACAGAATAACACACTTAACTTATAAAAAGGACAGAGACAAAGGGCTAGATACTCATTCTTTAATATAACAATAACTATCATCATCATCATCATCATCACTACTACTACTACTACTATCACTACCACTACTAGCTGGACCTGGTGTAACATGCACCATTAAGAAACTCCCCAAAACATGCCCGGTAGACCTCACGACAACCCTATAAGGTAAACTTGTAGATTTGAATTCTTTCTCCTCCTTTTCAGCATTCCACACTTTTGCCAGAATTGTTGAAAGTGACTCACTCTGTTGTCCTGCCACTGCCAGTTGGCTGCCTGGGTCCCGTCACAGCAGTAACAGAAATGATATTACTGTGTAGATTTAGTTCATAAGTGGGCATTGTGCAGCCCTGAGGCACTGGTGAACTAGAAAGGCCTGCAACCTTAGTAACTATAGCCAACACTGTAGCACATTGTTTGGTCACTCCCAGTATGTCATTGGAATATATAAATTTGCATGTGGATGAGGATTGGCTGAGGAAGTGGTTGGGTATGTTTCCTAAGCGGCCAATCAGCACATGGGAAAAGGCAACATAATCAAGAGAATTATACAGTCTCCCTTTCCTATTTGTGGGGGTTAGGGGCACAGGTCCCCCACAAAAATTTAAAAAGTGAATAAAAAATATATACAAAAAACAGGGGGCTCCCACAAGGGGAGCTTTTCTCCTCCTCCTTGCCTCCACCACCGAGATTTGAGGGTGGGGGAGCGCTGTCCTCTCCCCATCCTCCCCCTCCTTGTGAGGAGGAGAATCACTGATCTTGATGCAGAGGTACTGCCATAGGCAGGCATGACACAAGCCTTGTGGGGACAAGAGGAGACGTGGTGCATTGCCCGATGGCTGCCAGACCAGGCACAGTGGGCACTCCAGATCCAAGGCTGCCCCCAGGGAGCCCTCCTCACCCTCGACAACATGAGGAGCCAGAGGGGGAGGGGGGAGGCCAGCAGTGCTGGTGGAGGGACTTCCTCAGTGACCGTCAGGTCCACCTTCATCCCGCCAGCCTCCTTCTTCACTGGCACCGGGGACGGATTGGCTTGCAGAGACCACGAGGTAGCAGTGCCTGCAGCTGAGAAAACCTCCTCACATTCCAAAGTGTCTTCACCTCACCGGCCTCCTCCTTCACTGCCACCGGGGAGGGCTTGGCTTGTGGAGGGCTTGGCTTGTGGAGATCATGAGGTGGCCGCGGCTGCGAAAACATTTTTGAAGCTGAGGAGGTCTTCTCGGCTGCTGCCACTGTTGCATCATTGTTTCTGCAAGCCAAGCCCTCTGCAAGGCCTCCACAAGCCAGGCCCTCCCAGTGTCACTGACGGAGGAAGTCCCCACCTCAGAAGTGAGAAGCAGCACCAGCCACCAGCTTTCTCAGAGGCCCATCTACTGCACTGCTCCCCAAGGCAGGTGAGGCAGCTTGGAAGGCTGCGGCAGGGTGCTAGCCATGCTGAGCTGCTCCCCCATCACCGTGGCTGCTCGGAAGGTGCCATGGATGCTTCCCATCCAGCTGCTGCTGTCCACTGAAGTGCAGGGATGAGAGCAGGGTGGGATGGGAAGTGGCCATGGTGGCTGGATGGGCAGCTGGATACCCCATTGCCATGGCTGCTTCCCATCCCACCTCTTGGCCCCACACTTCAGCAAGTGAGGCAGCTCAAAAGGTGCAATGACCACTTCCCATCTAGCCATTGCCCGCTGAAGCGCAGGGCTGAGCACAGGGTGGGATTGGAAGCAGCTACAAACACAGGAGTCCTCTCGGTCCTATGCTTCAACAGGTAGCAGTGGCAGCTGGATGGGAAGCGGCAATGGCACCTTCTGAGCTGCCTTACCCACTGAAGCACAGGGCCAAGAGTGGGGTGAGATGGGAAGTGGCCACAGTGATGGGGGAGCAGCTCAGCATGGCCAGCACCCTGCTGGAGCCTTACAAGCTGCCTCACCTGCCTAGGGGAGTCCCGCCGCCACCGCCCGCTGAAGCGCAGGGCCGAAAGGCAGGATGGGGAGCAGGCATGGTGGCTGGATGGGAAGTGGCGCTCATTGCAAAGCCGTGCATTCCCTGTGGGGGGGACCAAAGGCCTTGAAACCCTCAGCAGCTTTCCATGATAAATGAAACCACAAAATGAAAAGACGCAAAAAGGAAGGGGTGACTGTATATATAGATGGTTATTATTAGTAGTAGTATTATTTCTTACCCACCTCTCCCTATGGATTGAGGTAGGGAACAACACATTAACACATAAATATAACATTGGTTAAAATCACATATCAATTAAAAACATATATCAATTTAAAAGAGCAAGTAAAACCAAGACATTTTAAAACAGTCAACACACAATTTAAAATTCACACTCTAAAATCATTTGGATGGGCCTGCCAGAAGAGGCTAGTCTTTAACGCTGATTTGAATTTGGACATCATATTCACCTGTCATATCACTTCCAGCAGGCCGTTCCTGAGTCTAGGGGCAGATGAAGAAAAAGTCCTCTGTGCAACAGTTGCCAACCTAGTCCTGGCTGACTGAAGCAAATGTCCCCCAGAGGACCTGAATGTGTGGGGCAGATTATGTGGGAGAAGGCGATCCCATAGGTAACCTGGACCCAAACCATGTAGGGATTTAAAGTTTATGACAAACACTTTGTACCTTGTCCATATCAGCTATGGACAAGTAATGTTTCCTGACGCTGCCCAAACAATGATCCATCTCTCTTGAAATCAGCCATAGGTAGCACACATGAATTACAGTATAGTTAGACTCCCTTTTGACAACGTAGGGAGAGGCAGATTTTGTTGTTGTTGTTGCCAGTATTTCTCTGAATTACAGGATCTGTATCTCTTTCCTGCCATTTTCAACACATGTCAGCATAGCCATGATCATAACTTCCACCCCAATCATGACATGCATGCAGAAAGCAAGATATCAGAATAATGATAAATATTTACAAATATATATGGGAATACTTATGTATCCTTCAGAGACAAAACAAGCAAAGCATTCATAGAGTAAATGGATAAATTGTCAATTCTGAAAAGTGGAAAATAACATTTTCAGAGATTAATTTCTTCTCACTGTAAATATGCCCATCTAGGAAAGATTAAATGGTACTACTTTTTTTAAGTGGTACTTAGATCTTAAAATATGCCAAACTGGCAGAGAAATGCATTAGAGAAATGTCAGATAAGGGTAGATTTTTGAGAGCTAAATAAACATTTTCAGAGACTTTGGCTTGGACGGAAAAGTGTACTGCACTAGTAGAAAGGTACTTACACTTGTGGAGTGGGGGGGTGTGTCCTAAGATTTCCACTGGTTCCACATTCATCTGTAGCCCCCCCCTTACATTTCAAATGATCCCCAGGATCAGTTTAGGGCAGCTACCATGGAACAGAAAAGTCCCATTTCATGAAACTGCACAAATTGTCATATCAAAAGGCCTGGAGAGTAGACATTTTCAATCTGCATCCCCTGAGAGCCATCTTAAGTCAACACTGCCTTTTAAAGAATCTTATTAAGTGTTATTAGATGTCCATTCTCACTTACTGTCAGCAGGCTTGAGGGCCTGTTTTCAGGCAGAAAGACAGGCTATGAATATTTTAAATAAATCAGTGATCCTCTTGACAAATCTTTACAAGCTCCAACTTGTGGGAATAATAATACTTGTTTGCCCTAAAGGTCTGTGGTGAGGATTACAATAAGACAGAGAATATAAGGTATTCTGAAACTTGACAAAGCTACATAAATGCTACATCTGTCTTTTACTTCCAAAATAAGAATCATTATCATCACCATAGCAGTGACACAATGACTTCAGCTTGGTCCAACCCTAAATTAAACTGGAATGCTTTGGAGAGATCTGTGGCTCTTCCAAGGTAGACCAGAGGTCTTTGATACAGGGTACTGTGTGCTTTGTTTAGACTTTGCCATATTGGAACCTGGCCTCTTCTTGGCTTGACTTGCTTTATTCCAACCTAAAACTCTCCTTGGTTGATGTTGCCTTACTGAACATTGCCTCATTAGCTGTCCATGGAGTGGCTTGACTTGGTCTTGTTTCCTTTGTTGGAAACTGACCTCATGCCTAGCACCCTGCTCCCTCTGGCTGAGGCTACTACCTGCACGGACAAGCTGATAAGTACTTCCTTCATCAGACACATCGATTGCAGTTTACTTGACATGCATATATATTTTACTACATTTTAGTATTGCATTTTGTTTAGCACTGCATCATGCAAATATACATGAATTCTAATAACCACATCTTCTTCAGTTATAGACATTCTTCCATGAATGTTTGATCAGGAGTATGAGTGGTTGGGTTTGTTTGTTTGTTTTAACAGGAGTGGTGGTGCTGGGAGATCATAGAGTTGGAACAGACCACAAGGGCCATCCAGTCCAAACCCCTGTCATGCAGGAATAAACAATCAAAGCATTCCTGACACATGGCCATCCAGCCCTTGTTTAAAAACCTCCGAAGAAGGATACTCCACCACACTCCAAGACAGTGCATTCCACTGCCAAACAGCTCTTACTGTCAGGAAGTTCTTCTTAATGTTTAGATGTAATCTCTTTCCCTATAGTTTGAGTCCATTGCTTAGTGTCCTTGTCTCTGGAGCAGCAGAAAACAAGTTTGCTCCATCCTCAGTATGATATCCCTTCAAATATTTAAACATGGCTATCATGTCACCTCTTAACTTTCTCTTCTCCAGGCTAAACATGCCCAGCTCCCTAAGCCACTCCACACAGGGCATGGCTTCCAGACCTCCCACCAGTTTTGTCGCTCTCCTCTGGACACATTCCAGTGTGTCCATATCCGTCTTGAATTCTGATACCCAGAACTGGACACAGTCTCAAGGCACCACACTGGTGCATAACTTTTCTCTCAGCCATCTGTAACTAGGCATGGAACACATGGTTGCAGATCATTGGCAGGGGCACACAAAATTGCCACGTTAAGTACTCTAGGCATGTGCAGTTATAGAGCCAGTACTTGAGAGATATTTTCTCCCCTTCTCCAAACCTCCAAAGTTTCAAGGTCTGTGTAGAATATTAGGGCTATGGAATCTGCATGCAAAGCTCTTCAGTACCTTAGCTGTATTCATTACAGCGACCAGCTTTATCTCCCAGGGTCTGAAAGGCATAAGAAAAATGTGGCCCAGAAAGCAGAAGTGTTTTCAGACAAGTAACTAGAGCAGAAAAGTTGTATCAGTTGTCTCAACACAACTGATTACAGGAAAGCAAAAAAGGGACTTGGCTCTTTCCTCACATAATAGTCAATGCATGGGCAAAGCTGGAAAAGAGCTCTTTGAAGAACCCTTTCCTGCTATGAATTGGTTGTCTGGGCATAGATATACAGTATGTTCTAATGCATCAGCAACAAGACATCATTTCAGAGCTTTGAAACATTACCTTTGAACTATCATTCCAAAATTCTCCAAGCCAGCATGGCCAATGAGCATATTGGCTTGGGAATTTCACATGTTATAGTCCAAAAACAAAGATTTCCAAACTCTGGATCAATGTCAGATGTCTAATTCTCCTAACTGAGAATTTCTACTAGCATTGGTTGCACAAAGAGTATTTGTTTATGCAGTTGGCCCTCCATATCCACGGGTTCTGCATCTATGGATTCAACCAATCACTGCTTGAAAATATTTGGGGGGGGGAATATTACTGTTTGCCATTTTATATTTGTTATCCATGGGGGGTCCTGGAACCAAACACCAGTGGATATTAAGGGCCTCTTGTACTTCTGTCTTTATATCTTTCCACTAAAAATCACCACCACCACCACTACCAAATCACCACCACCACCACTACCAAGTGGTATATAACAAAAATAAAGATTGGATCAGCTGCCTCTTGATTGGGCTGGTGGTAGGCAATCAGTATTTGACAATTTCAGCCGTGCAAGTGAAGATGAAAAATTTCAACGGTTATCTTACTTGCTGTCCAGAAAACAAATATTTCTGCTCAGTTTTCATTCAGTTCAGTGTTCCCAAAGTGTTTTTAAAAACCAGTATGTGCAAAAAAACAAACAAACAGATTTCCTTGAATGAGAATTGTGAGCTTTTGTGAATAATACAGTGTGTACAGAAAGTCACACGTACTTTTTGTGCAAGATTTCTGTTCTATATACAAAACCCAGCAAAAAAATCTTGTGCAACATATAATTATTTTGTGGTTCAAGACTGTGGGGTTTGGCACAACCATGTTTGTGTAAGATTTTTATTCTGCAAAATGGTGGGTTTTGTGCAGAAAACAGCAATTTTGCACACAAAAATTGTGAGTGACTGTCTAGAAGTAGTGAGTTTTTGTGCACCCCCCCACACACGATTTCCATTTTTTTAAAAAAAAAAAATATTTTGTGCAGAATAACTTAGTGAAATACTTTGGGATGTGCAAATGCTGGGCAAAAAACTACACACAATCCTTCCTGCTGTATTATTCTTCCAAGCTAGATCTAAATGCTGGGAAAGCCATTTTCAGCCAAAAAAACGAATAATGGCAAACCTCCTTTAAATCCTGCTGACAGATGTTCAGATAACCTGTCACAGGTGGGACGTGCTGTTATTCCAAGCACAAGCACAAACTTCACACATTGTGCTCTGACAAATACAGTAGACTTTTCATTCAGATAGGCTGATATTTTAGCCTTTTAAAAAGTGAGCAAGGACCACTTTCAACCAAATATTAGGGGTAAATGCATTATCAGGCACATGATACTGTACCACACCAAACACTGTGCATTTATTTCTCATCATCTCCTTCAGAGATCATTGCACATACTGATCAAATATCAGTCTCCTTTCACAATAACAATATGACAAGTCTTACTGCAAAATACTCAGCAAAATCCTGACATATTTTCACTTCAGTAGAAATAACCTGAAGGTACACAACAACTACAAAGCTTTCTTTGCTGCATTTACCAATGATAATCTATTCAGACCTTTTCCAACCAATTTCAGAAAATAAAGAGACCACACACACACACACACACACACGAGGTGAAATAAAAGGGTCTTTTTTTTTTAACCCTACCAATATAATGCCTTCTACATCTTCAGTGGGAGGAGGGCAACCTAGTGTGGGAGCAGCTGGGGCAGTTTGTCTATCAGAGACTGATACTCCCCAGCTTCCCCTGGCGAACATCTGAGCCCTGGAGAAGAACCCCAATGAATGGGGTTGCTCCCCAGCCAGCCCGCATCTGGATGGTCAACCCAAAAGTCCCTCACCCAAGCCACATGGATTATGGTGAGGGATTATCCTTCAGGCCAACCCCAAGGTGGGTCTCCTTCACTTCCCTAAGTCATACAACCTAAAGTAGGCTGTTCCAGAGACCCTCCCTTCACTGAAATCAGTGCCAAGGTGCATACCGAAAGCTATGCCTCCCCCCTTTCCCGCCACATATAAGGGACAAGCATCCACCTGGGCGGGGTGTCTCTTGGACAGGACCAAACTTGCCGCCCTCATGGGGTGGGGGGAAAAGCTAAGCTACTCTGCCTGTCCCCACATGCCATGGCAACAACCACACCCCAAACCTGGACTCCCTGATCTGCTCATCTTCCTTTGTTCCATCCTCCTCATCCTTCTTCCCTCCTAATCCTTCCTCCTTGTCTCTTCTTCCCTCACTCAGTCCTCCTTATCTCTCTCCAACCTCCTCATCCTCCTTCGCTCTCCTCCTTTGCTCTCCTCCCCAATCTGTCCTCCACCGTCGATCACCATCAAAGAGGGAGAAGCAAGGGGCAGCAGGGCTTAAATAGCCTCTGCCCCTGCCCCTTGGTTTTTGGCATAGGTGTATGTGCATTGTGATGCCCATTTAAAGGGCCTTGATCCCAAAGGGCTCCAAACTTCACTCAGCCTTCCATCCTTTCATAGGTTGGTAAAATGAGTACCCAGCTTGTGGGGGCAATTAGCTAACACACATTGGAAACTGCTTAATGCAGTGTAGATATGTAAATTGCTGTTAAAACAGTTTGTAAGCTGCTCTGATAGCCTTGTGGCTGAAGAGCAGGGTATAAATAAATAAATAAATAATAAAATAAATAAAAATAAATTGGCAAATGCGGCTCCCTCTACGTACGGCCCTGCCACTTGGAAGGGAGCCAGGTTTTCCTCATAAAGTACAAGTTGGGAGGCATATTGGACATCTGCTGGTTGGTTCCACTGGTTCTTTTTTTTTCCTGCCTGGCCAATGCCAGGAGCATATTTGCATGGGGAGTGGCATCTAGCCTTTAGTTATTGATTGACTGATTTATTTAATATCCTGCCTTTCTCTCAGGACAGGTAATACCTGGATATTTCTCTCTTCTTAACACTGATGATTTAAATCTTTGTTCCATTTTAAAGATAATTGAAGCAGCTTACATAAGGGTTTAAAAAGAAAAAAAATCTCCCAAAAGTTTTGGGTAGCTACTCTCTCTCTCTCTCACACACACACCCTACCACATTCTTGTTAAGACTGTCATGTTGGCTATCCCTGGCTTTCATGACTTTGGCATGACTTCAAATGCCTCATCTGATTTGTCATGAAAAGCACCTGAATGTTCTAGAACAGTGGTTCTTCACCTGTGGTCTGCGGGCCCCCAAGGGGATGCAATGACCTCACAGGGGGTCCACAAAGGTTTGAAGGTTGCTCAGCCCATGCGACAGGAGCCAAGGCAAAGGCTGGCTGGCTTGACCTGCACATTGCTCCACTCCAATCTGCTCCAGCCACAAATTTGTAGGAAGAAGCAGGAGAAAAGTCTTCTCTCCTTTCCAGTGCCTCTGATGGAAGGTTAATGAATGGTGCAATTGTATCATCATCATCATCATCACCAGGTGTTGTTGTTGTTCTTGGGGTTTAAAATATTAAGTCTTGAGGGTCCACAGCAACAAAAGATATTTAAAGGGGGTCCCTGGTAAAGAAAAGGTTCAGAGCTACTGTTCTAGAATGAACATTGTAGTGGGCTACAAACTGTGACATTCTGAGCTACTGTAGAGGATTATTTCACTTTAACATGTAAACAATCTTTAAATGCAATGCCTCATCAGGATTTCATTTTTATATACAATGAAATATTTATACCGTATCTCATATCAAAATTGCATCTGAACACAGTACCAACACACCACTGGAGTACTGTAACAAAAGCCTGTTCACCAGTTACACCAAGAAGGGCTATGTCTCAAATGAGTCATTTGAGAATGATGTCGATGAGGAACAGGAACAGAAAAGATTAAACTGAATGTGCATTTTAGTCCACAAATAAATTACATCTGGATTACAGATGTAAGAAATGGAGAAGCATAACAAAACAATGTAAGCTTCATTTGTCAATTTGTACCCTAAGGAATCCAAGTTGTAAAGCTGCAATACTCTGCCAATCAAGAGTAGAGTGGTATGAGTTCCAAAAGCAAGGAAACGGAATCCCAAGAGAAGACCTGGCTCAGAGACTCTGGCTACAACTTCTGCCAGAGGCTCTGAATGAATGAACTCCAAGGCAACCCCTTTATCAACCCTCTTCCCAACATTTAAAATGAGGAAGCACACACCAATCAGTACAATGACATTTTCATTTGCACATTCAATGACATTCAAGTGCCACATCAAGGGCTTGCTGAAGACATGCTGATGATTAGAAAAAGAGCTAACTGACAAGGAAAAGCATGACCACTGATCTGGACTTGCAAAGGAAGTCATATTTGAGTGTGAATTGTGCCCCACCTGTTTTTGTTTCAACACTAGGGATGTAAACTTGCAACAACTCCATCCTTGAGTGCAACGATGAATGACTCTTATAGTTTTCCCCCTGCCACAGGAGAGAACAAATATTCCTGTACAGTTTATGCCCTGTATAAACATACTCCAAAGTGTTTTGAAAGTTATTCCACACAGAAATATACATGTTGTTCTTCTGTGCGATCCTAGGGGTTTGGGCAACCTCCTCATTTTGTGTGTGGGAAAAAAAAAGTTATCTTGCACACAATTGTATAGGGGGGAAAAACATTGTTTCCAATGCATGTGGACTGGAGGGTTGAAAAAATATGTTTTGTGCAACCCACCACCACCACCAATTTTGCAGAAACACAGGTTTCTAAAAATATTGCTATTTTGTGGGGGTGGAGAGATTGCATAAAAACAAGATATTCAAATAAAAACATTTCTTTAAAAAACAAAACAAATTATTTTCATGTGAAAAATGTGTGTTTTTTCCCCATTCTCCTCCTTTCATTTTCAGGCTAAACAGCTCATGGGCATTTTTGCACAGAATGATGTCTTGGAACACTTTGGCCTGTACAAATACTGAGTACAAGTGAAAAATACTTGCCTTTATATTATTCTTCCTAACTGGATTTCCCAAGTTTTAGGAAACTAATTTTTTCATCAAGAAATGAATAACAGTGAATATTCTTTCTATCCCTCTTCAACTCTATTTTTACTGGATTTTTAAAAAGTATGATTGAGAAAAAAGAAAAAGGGGAGGAGAAGGGGGGATACATAGTACTGTATATGAACGTGGGCTAGATCTATACAGTTGGCCCTCCGCTTTCATGGGGATTAGGGGCACAAGACACCCGCAAAAGTGCAAAAAACACAGCTACAAATAAAAATTGCAAATACTATTTTTTTTAACCTGAGGGAACACTTCTCAAGGAATTTCTAGGTCTTCCAGCATGACTCTATGGTCCATTTCCAGTCAAAGTGGATCACAGAATCATGCTGGAGTACCAACAAATGCCTAGACAAAACATACTAATCAAATCCGTGAATCAACCAATCTGTGAATGCTTAACCCTCAAATGTGCAGGGATGACTGTACATTAATGTAAGCTGACCATATATCCTAAAGCCCCTTTTGTTGAAGTTGGCATCTAAAAAATATACATCATGAGCAGCTAAAGCAGTGAGATCTTCTGACCATTGAAAATAGATGGGGAATGTTTAGTTTTCCAGACTTGGAGTACAAGTCTTTTGGCATTAGTATGAACATGCAGGATCCAACGACATTGACTGTTAGTTAAATTCTATATCTTATAATCTAAAAGAACATGAGTTTTTACAACCATAAAAATTGTTTCCAGTACAAAATTGATAGGTTGTAATACATCCAGCCAAAATGGGGTAACCCAGTGAACATGACTACATCATATGATACAGCAGAACATACCTTTTTAACACATTCACATCACTGCAAGATGGCAACGTGCCATTTCTTCTCTCTACTTTCTTTACAGAAACAAGATTTTTTTTTAATTTTCAGCCTAGCAAATTCTTTCTCTCTCTGTCTCATTCATACAAATGCTTCAAACTATGCCCATGCTATTTTATTCAGGTTGTGCTTTCATCCATGCTATTATATACTGAGCTTGTGTTTATTTGTTTTTAACATCACCTGATGCATGCTGAGAAACGTCTGACTTACTTGGAATACATAGTTGAAATCTACAACTGCTTGTAGAGCTCAGTGAGTTGGGTGTGGCTTATATCACCAGCTCCATCTCTGGCAGAAGAGTTAAATGCTGACTAAAAGTAGGGTCATTATGGGCTCAGGAAATATGACTTTGTATTCAGAATATCCAACCACACACAGTGAAGGCAGTTCAGATCTTGGCCAACAATAAGTTTCCTAGGGCAATGTCCCACTCAGCTTATACATCTTCTTACTATAAAGTATTTTGGCCACCCATTTACTTTCAATTTCACTTATGGTGAAATGTGGCACCAGCTTATGCAGTGGAGAGTCTTCTTAGGTACAGGAAGCAATCCAGGAAGAAGCTTTTGACATGGGAGCAACTAGGAAGGGTGGAATAATGTTTTGAAAGCTGAACTTGAGGAGTCAAAGTCATTGGAAGAGATATACCAGGAAATGGGGGGGGGGAATAGGAATGGAAAGATAGGGTCAAAAAAGAACAAGGCACAGCATAGAGTACCTTAAAAGTAACAAAGAATGTTTTGTGCTATATGCAGAAGGAGATAGAAAGCAAAATGAGTGTAAGGATTTAAGAAGTAGGAGCACATGGTCTGAACAATGGAAGATGTGAATGATTTGGGCAGCAAAGTTTCAGCCATTTTTGGCTTTGCTCAGCCTTCCAAAAGACAAACGGCAGTGATGAGTAATGAAATCTCAAACCCTTGGAAAGCAACTGTATCCTGGCTAGAACACTCTGCAGAAGTAACGACCCGATTCCAGTAAACAAACAAGCAGTCTCATTTGCAAATCAATATCAATGAATGATGAGAGGAAGGGGTGGGTGTTGTAACACACAAGAGCAGCCCACTAGTCTGTTGATTTATTTGTTCACCCGCAACCACTGACAGTGCTCATACCTTCAGTGATGTGGTAAGCAGATGGGACATAAGTGCTCACTTCTAATTATAATCTCAGTACAGAAGCTTCAGTAGTTCCAGAAGATTTGTTTTGCTCTGCCTTGACAAATTTTTGGTCAAGGTGAATGAAATTGGCTGTAATTTCATCCACAGGAAGAACACCTTGCTGTAATAATGTTTTCACTGGGCCATTTCCTCTCTGTCAAGATTTATACAGAGACTTTTATTTAATTCTAATTTTAGGTTAGCAATAGTGAGAACACTAACGTATCTCATTAAATGTCCACACAGAGAACTTCAATCCATACCCCCCACACCCCTGAGGAATTCAATTAATGCAAAATTTAACTCCACAGTATTGAGCAGGGAGGAAAGGCATAAATTTACATCGTTATGAAAAAAAGTTTAATTTGTCAAAGTGCTATAAGGTTACCTCCAGAGAGTAGCTTTCTCCAGGAAATGTAGTGCTAACACGAAGAAAGGAGATAGGTCCATGAAGTCACATCTAATAGTCCTAGAGTCTATTACCATTAGGAGACAGCATGGCATAGTGGTTTGAGTGTTGGACTATGATTCTGGAGACCATATCTGGGACCCTGGGACCCTTAGACCTCATGGCCTAAGGCTGGAATCTAATGTATTGAATTACTCAAGACTGTGGGGTTGTCTAAACAGTGAAAAAGCCCTTCATGGAATTCGCTGGGAATTCAACCTGTCTAAACAGAATCCCACATCAATCCACTGTATTCAGAAGGGGGGCCCGAAGTGGCAAAAATGATGCAGGAAAAGCCTTCATGACTTTCCCCGTTGTTTTTTAAAAAAAGAACAGCAAGAGGTGTGTGCATTCCTGCTTGTTGGGACAAGAGATTCATTTTGAATCGCTTTCCCATAGGAGAGGAAGTGCAACGCTGATTTGCCAGGTAAGCGCAGGAGGCAGGGCTTGCTAACAGGACAAGCGCCTGCTTCCTCCATGTTTTCCCCTTAATGAGTTATCGCTAAGACAATAAAGCAGGGTGTTTTTTTTTATTATTTTGCTGTCCTATTTAATTGAAAAATTGCTCTATCATTCTACTGCACCTCGGACATTTTTTTATTGGTAGTGGCAAAGTAGAAACACAATTAAATCACTTGCAGCTGCCATCTAGCATGCAAAGCTTATGAGGGTCAAAATGAAGGTCAGCTACTTGGCCATTAAGCCAAGTAGCTGCTGTTGCAAAATGCCATTACTGGGAGGTACTCCATTCCCACCCCCTCGTATAGATGGGGGCCTGTGTGTATTCAGCCTCATTACTGTTTCTTTGCACAGCAGGCACAAGGCATAGTGTACAACACTGTTCCCTGTGACTGAAAGGCTATAAGAAGCCTTAGATTGGTCAGGCCTCGTAGAACACTAGTAGTCTGACCTTTTACCCTGTGCCTAGTCAGCACATTAGTACCTTCTGCCCTTTATTTATTTTTCAGAGTCACCAGCATCCAGGTCATGCTCAGACACTAGTCCAAGCCTGCTCTAGCAAGCGATCCCAGGGCACTCAGATCACACTCAATACACACTTCAGATATGGATGTTTCAGCCACCCACAATCTCTGTCTGACTCTGACACACACACTAGGTTAGGCTTTTAATGTCTTGACATTCTTTGCCTGGAAGCCCATTCATACAAAATACATTTGGATGCATGTCTCATGAGAAGCAAGATGGAGTGTCTGAGAAATAATAATACTCCACAAAGCAAAATATGGTAAAATGTAGCAGATTTTAAATGCTCCAAAAATTGCCTAAATTATCTCAGTAATCCCTACCTATTTATTATTTATTGCTAATATTTTATACCATCTGTCATTTTGCAATACCAAGATGGTATTGATATACAATAAAATAGCATAAAAACAGCAGCTGAAATAATATTCATATCTCACATGAAATCAGATTTTTTAAAAAACCTTAGGTTAAAATACCTGGGTAAACAGACATGTTGTGTCCTGGTTGTAGATCGATATAATGTCAGTGTCATGATACAATACTAAAATGATACAATGTCACCTTAAGGGCAAGGGCATCATAGAAACATTATGTCATGATAGAAAAGGCTCTCTCTGTTGTTGTCATGTAAGGTACCAATGGCACTTGAAGAAGAGCCTCTTTTGATAATCTTAAAGCATGGTAGGATCTGCTAGGGAATGGCATTCCTTCGGGTACTTGAGTTTCCTAAGCTATTTAGGCCTTTAAAGTTCCAACACATAAATTGGGTTCTGAAATGAACAGGCCACTGGTGCAACTCTTTTAGGATGGGTGTCCTATAACTCCACCTGGATGTGCTACTTATAGTTCTTGTCACCTCATTTTGCATTATCTGAAGGTTCCCACTTGTCTTCAAAAGCAGTTCCATGTATTATGCATGTGGGAAGTGACCAGTATACCCTGCATAACATGTCTGGGAAGAACCACTGTGGACAAAATATCCCTAACCAGGAACTATTATTGCTACCAAACTAAGGTGAGCTGGTAAAATCAACTCCTAGCCATTGAGGCCACTGAGGCCTCAACTGACAAAGGTGGACCAAGAAGTACCCCCAAATGATGCATCTGCTATTTCAGGGAAAATGCAACCCTGTCCAGAACAGACTGTACATTTTATTCTCAGACATGAAAACCACCTGCCCACAAGGCATCTACTGTATGTACTAAGGAACCAGTCTCAAATTATTTGCCCTCATCCATCCCACTGCCAAATCTATGCACCAGTCCCGCACCTGCACAGACTCACCTGCATGAGATGACACAGAGAAATAAAGTTGTGTCATCAGAATATTGCTGAAACCTCACTCTAAATCCTTACATGACCTTACCCTGTGGCTTCCTAAACATTTTTTTTAAAAATATATGATTTAAGATGGACTCATACAAAATCTTACAGTTTTGTTACCAAGCAGAAATCCCCCAGTGCTACTTTCTGAAGCAAATCCTCATGACTACCCACTAATATTCCCATTTCTCATTATTTATTCCAGACTCTGGTTCTGCTACATGCAGGGGTGGGAGGGGGAATCTCAAAAGAATCCCACATTTTTTTCCAGAAATAAATACACTCCATATGAAGATCAGAGTAATGTGTGCAAGACAGGCTGTTTTTATACAACTAAGAAAATTTACATACAATAATTAATTTCATGTGGTATTTTAAATGGAAAATGTAGGTACTCTTTGTGAAGAACTGGGGCTCTCCTGGTGTGCTCTATCTATAAGAAAAACATAAGAGTTTTATCTTGTGTCTCACAGCATCTACTTTAAAAAGACTCAGAAGATTTGTCTAACAATACCAAAAAAATGTAGGCATAAATAATGTGTGTCTGAAAACATAATTTCTAGTTTATGTAATGCAGTAGACAGTCAGAATTATAAGTAATCTATATTTTAAGGCGATTATTTCCAAATTCTTTCCTCAGAGCATGATATCCAGACTCATGCCAATAGATTATTTACAGCAGTATCAGAAGTTCCCTCCCTTCATTTATATTAAAATGGGCCAGTGTTTTCCTTTGAAACATTGAATGGTATGTATTAACTAAAATAGTACAGGTAGACGCCTGTATTCACAGATTTGGTATCCACGGTTTCACTTATCCACACCTGAAAAAAATATGTTCTCTCTAGCAATTTCTAGGTCCTCCAATGTGATTCTATGATCAACTTCTGGTGTTGGTCTCATGGAAAATAATAGGAAAATATTATCCATGATTTCAGGTATCCAGGGTGTCTGTGTCTTGGAACGTATCTCCCACGGACATGGGGGTTGAGCTGTATATCCGTTGCAGTCAGATATTGCATTATTGTGAACTATCTCTTCACATACTATCACTCCCTACCTCACAGAGACAAAAACATACTTAGTCTCCTGTTGCTAGGTGCTCACAGGTTGCTGAGAGATCTAGTAAGTATTGTTTTCTTTAAAATATCCCAAACAGGAAATAAGAAGTCCACACCTACAGATAAGTAGACCAAATAAAACTTCAAGTTCCAAAGGGCTGTATATTCTTGTGAGAAAAATGTATTTAAAAGTTGTGATTTGTCCAAGATCAGAACCTGGAGACTTACTTTGTTGAGCTGCAATGCCCAGAATCACTGGGCCAGAATTTAGTTCAGACAGTAACTATTCCAAGCTTTGTGCAAGACTTATAATTAGGCCAACTTTCTTGAACAGACAAGAACATAAAATTTTCTAATCTTTTAGATGAACAACTCTCCACAAAGTGTAATAAGGAGTTCAGCAGCTTTTAACTTGGGGAATATTTGCGGGGGGAGTTAATTAGCATTTTGATAATGAACATTAGACAAGCCACTCCCCCTCCAACCCATTTCCCTTTGAAATGGAATGATTCCAATAACGGCTTATATTGTATGACTATTGTATTGAGATCAAATATAGGGATACGTTCCAATCATATGTACATTCTAAATATAATTAAAATTATTTTTCTTATACATTCTTTGAGAAGAATATCAAGTCATTATTAACACAGATTTTTGTCTTTGTATAAACAATATTTTAAAAAATCACTGATGATATTCTAAATACATGTAGGAAAAAAATGTAGACATTTCTGTAAGAAAAGTGGAGTTGCAATTTGATGAACTGCTGACTGGAATTCTTAAATCCACTCTAGAAAGTCATCCCAGTTGGTATATGTTTAAAACTATTTCTATAGTTGTGTGCAGCCAGCAGCCTTTCACAAATTACTGTGTGAGTCAGTGATAAAGAGCCTAAGCATAAGACCTCTTTCTGTCTCTCTGGCTTTTCTTCACAAATGAAGATTCAGGAAGGACTCATCCCACATTTTCTGCAAGCACGCTGATGACTGAAAAGGCCAATCTGAGATAAACAAGACTGGTTGCAGAAAGCACAGCAGAAGGTCTCCTTGGGTGATGTTTCTGGGTTGTGATTCTTTCTGCGTTGTCGTTTCTCTTCAAGACTTGTTCGGCATGTGTTCTCAAATAAGGCTGCAGCATTGTGGATAGTGCGTCTCCATGGCTCCCGATGTGAGGCCAGGGCAGACCATTGTTGGTGATCAATTTGGCCAAGCCTGAGATGTTGTTTCAGGGAGTCCTTGTATCGTTTTTTTGGAGCGCCCCTCTTACGCTGACCTGTGGCGAGTTCACCATATAGTACTATTTTTGGGAGGCGATGGTCCTCCATCCTAGAAACATGCCCTGCCCAGCGCAGCTGTGTTCTCAATATCATGGCGTCAATGCTGGTGATCCCTGCTTGCTCAAGGACAGCAACATTTGTCACATAGTCAGTCCAGTGTATATTTAGGATTGTGCGTATACAGCGCTGATGAAAGTGTTCGAGGAGTCGTAGGTGGTGGCGATAGGTGCCCCATAAAGGAGAATAGACAGTACAATGGCTCTATATACACTGATTTTTTTTTTTGCTTCGCCTCAGGTGTTTATTACTCCAGACTGTTTTGTGAAGTTAGGGGAAAAGTGGGGAGGAGCATAAATATTATCCTGTAGCTGCACTAGGGATGAAATTCTCCACTAATTTCCTTTCTCAAAGAAGCAATGAATAATTTTAATCATTTTGTCTTTAAAAAAAAACAACAACGCTTCCAATCTGTGCTGTTTTTGAAGACTATTTGCAGGTTGGGACTTACACTGCACAAAAATACCCCACATGTGGTGGCTGTGTGCCTAAAACAGCATTTTCTCTGCAGGAAACATTTCCTATGCAGACAATAATATATCTCTGTAGAAATATTATCAGCACAGACAATGCAGTTTTGTGCACACAACAACCACTTGCAAATTTTGTGCCTCAAACTGTGCAGATTCTCATCAGTCCAGTTATCTTCTCGTCAGGGTTACTCAAACATTTTAGAAACACATTTTTTCAACCATTTTTCATTTTTAAAAAATATTCTCCCCCATCCCTCAGCAGCTCTCATCCTACTTATTGTGTCATGACAAAATGACAATCCTACCAACTTGAGTCTTTTTTTTTTCCATTCAGTTTATGGAAATCAAGTTATCAGGATACCGAGACAAAACATTGGTAACAATGAAGAAACGCCACTGCTGATGTAGAGGCTTAGGGCAGTTATTCTCTCTGTCCCAACATTTAAAAGCCTTTCTAGCATGGCTATAGGGAAATCAGCAAGGATGCCCTCTAGCTGCATTAGAAGGAAATGTGATAAAGGTCATTCATCTTGCTGAAGAGAAGCACAGTCAACATAATCTCATTGAACTAAGGATTCATTTACTTACATACACCCATCTTTCTCTGGGGTGATAATTTGTATGGATGCTTTGGCCATCAACAAGAGAAAGCCTTTATATCATAACCTATTGCCTACTAAAACATTATGGTTTCTTATGAATGAAGTGCACACATCTGATAGACATCAATTGCTGAGAGATCAAGTAATATACGTGTATCTATAATTATCTTTTATCTGTGAAGAACCATCTGGTTTATTTAAGAACAGCCACACAACTGCCAGATGTGGTGCAAGGTGACCAGAACTGAATTAATTTAAAACAACAGCTGCAGTTTCCAAAACCACTTTTTTAAAAAACACCAGCAAGCATATATTGGTTTTAAATATTACAAGATTCACATAACTTAAAAAGCACAAAACAGGTTTCCCAATGGGGAAAATGTCAACAAGTCACTTCTAGGTTGCCATTTGCATCAAGGTTTTGCATCAGGTTTTGTTGTTGTGTGCCTTCAAGTCACTTCCAACTTATAGCAAACCTAATGTGAACGTATAATGGGTTTTTCTTGGCAAGATTTGTTCAGAGGTGAGTTTGCCTTTGCTTTCCTCTGAGGCTGAGCCAGTGGGGCTTGCCCACAGTCACCCAGTGGATTTCCACAGCCGAGCAGGGATTCAAACTCTGGTTTCCAGAGCTGTAGTCCAATGCTCAAACCACTACACTATGCTGGCTCAAGTGCTATAACCTTTTTTAAAAAAAAATTAAAAGAAGTAGCTTCCACATTCTGTTAATGCTTATAGAAGCTGGTGTGGGTACCTCTTTCTGATATTAGGCTGTAACTAAGAAGACAACAAAGAGCAGTCAATGGGCCATATGTGAGCACCAGCCTCTTACGTGTTCCCCTAGTGCCCCCGGTTTTTCCAACCCCCGCTTTTAAGACTCGTTTTACAGTTTACCTCTGAAATTCAGTGATGAACTGCCAAATGCATGACAGTCAATGACACTGTCAATATTATATACACTTCACATGTTGCAGTCAATATTATATCCAATACTATATTTCCCAGTGAATGGCATAATCAAAATCATTCTCTAGTCAATATCATATTAACTAAAGTCTCATTCATCTAGAAGGAAATTAAGTATAATCTTTAATTAATTTTAAATGATTGGGACTATTTTATAATTTTCTTGTAATAATATCATCTGAGCAGGTTTGGAGTGATTTTATTATGTTAATACTAGGAAGTAATGATTTTAATTAACTATTAATGGAACAAAAATAAATTGATTCATTGAGAGTGGTGCAGCATATGTGGGCACTTTAATTTGTTAATATTCAGAAATGTGATGAAATATTTAAAAAGTTAAAAGTGAATATTTCTGTTCAAGCTACTCCAGTAATGCCCCTGGCAAAGACAAGATTTTGAAATAGATTAAAAAAAAAAAAAGACAAAAAGTGTCACCCTTGAGCAGCTGACAAACCTGAACAGTGGCCCCTGGACCCATAGTATTTGCTCATTCCAGGTGTAGGTTTTGTCTTTGGTTTGCAAAATCAGGAAATCAAGCAATTAGGATTCTATGGGCAGAAGTGGGATTTCTGTGGGATTTCATCTATAGGAAAGGTTGAATCAAATCTGTCTAGAGAAACTAGGTTTTTATATCCAGCAAGTGGATTCAAAGGAACAACAAAAACTAATACTAGATGCCTATTAACTACAACATTCTTGAAGACTGGGGGAGGGGGATCTTAAACAATTGAAAAACCCTACCAACATTGATCATTCAAGATGCTTTCACAAAGAATGTCCTTGGAACTCAAATGCCATTTGCACACACATTAATAAAGTGCAAAGCTTTTTAATCTGATTGCTTTAACTTGAATGGATGGAATAGTGCCAGACACACTGATCTCATCCACCAAATGTGGTCCACAGCACAGTGCAAGTCTATTAAAATAAAGTGACCCAAATTCAATCAGAAAAAGTTTCCTGAAGAATTCTTCAATTGCCCTTATAGGACTTTATATGCAGTTATATAGCCAGCCATAAAATCAAAAGTAGTTTCTGTGGTTTGAGAAGAATATATCATTTAACACAAAAAGAATGAGGCTTGTAACAGGCTTAAAAAAGAATCCCTAGCATTTGGACAAGGATATGAGAAGAACTTAAAAGTACATTCAGACCTCATACTTTTGTTTGCTACATATCTAGGTTTCAGCTTCTCCTTTTTGACCTGTGAAAACACTGTGACCTAAAGGGAAAGGTGAGTCTCCTATTTTATGCCGCACCAGGGCCTCTGCCTAGTTTTTGAATCACACTGGTCTGGTTTGGACAATCAGTCCTCTGCTTTCTTAGCTACAGTGTACCACTCAGGAGCAAGAAAAGGAGCTATATACTGATTTACTTGCCCTCATTTGCCCCCTCTCTTCCTCAGTACTTACATTCTGTCCTGTAAGGACATTTCTAACAAAAGGAATATTTATTTTGAAAAGAATAAATTTACCAGGAAACCACAGAAGTAATGTATTTTATTTATTTTGTATATGCCTACCTAGTTTATGTATGGTATTTATGATTTTTGATACACTTGTTAAAACTTTAATAAAAATAATTTGGGGGGAAAAGGAAACATTAAAGGGTATATTTCATATTATAATTTATTTTCCTAGAGTTGGAGGACCAAAAGATAATAGTGCACATGATGGTAAGTAAACTCAAGGCTGGTCTTTTGCAATGTGCTGTATATTGGGCTTCCTCTATAATAACAGCAACAACACCAACAGCAGGAAGAACAATCTGATTTTTTTTTTAAAAAATCTACTAACACTCCTTAACCATCTCCAGATGGCCTCAGTGTATTATAAAAAGGTTTGAAGAGGGGTAGCCAGATGAGGCTTCCAACAGAGAGAGTTCCACTGAGTGGGCACTGCAGCATTTAGGAAAATAGAGTTAATGGACTAATCAGAAATAAATCAGGAGGGCTTTGAAAAGCAACTGGAATTCCTTTGTAATATAAATGAGGGGAGGGAGTGGTGAATTTTCAAACCAGTGGAACAAATGTAAATCATTACCATTTGAGTTTTCCTTGCACAGTGTTTATCTAGTAAGATTTCCCAGTTGCTAGTAGGATTTAGGGGCCAGTTCCATGGCTATTTTTGTTGCGGTATTTATCGCATTAGCGCAGTTTTGATTTAGCGTTGCAAAGTTCCCATGATATTATTTTGGATCCTACTTAGTTCCACGATGTAGTTCAGATGTGATTATAATGTGCATTTAAATAAGATGTGAGGTTCTTTACTTTGAACTATTTTAGTTCCCACGACATCGATATTCTGCATATTTTAATGATCTTACCTGTCAATCAACGAAGTACGTCATTCCTTTCCAACGTACTTCCTTCAGGAATTCCCGCCACTCATTCTCCCATTGGTCAGCTGTTTCCCCCCCCCCTCATTGAGTTCTGATTGGGCTTCTCGTCATCATTTATGGTCTTTGTTCTTTCAATAGTGGTAACTCAACTTTGGGGGGGGTGAACGATCATAAAAAATTCCATTGGGGGGGTAAAAAATATGAATAGGCTGTTGTTCGTATGCATACGAACCACCCACATGATTTTTTACCACCCCAAACTCTGTATGACTCCCTCTTCCCCAAGCTGGCTGGAGCGAGCAAGCCAAGCGGCAGTTTAAAATCTCCCGCCGCTTTTTTTAAAAAAGGTTTCTGCTTTGTGGACAGTCGGTATTCCCTATTTACAATATAAAATAAAAATAAATAAGCATTTATTTATTTTCATGTATTTATCGTAGCAGCCATGGAGATGTTAGCTACGCTAGATTCCCGTGGCAATTTTTTCAAACACATCAATACTCCAGTGACATAAACATAACTGCTCTTGTACTTTCTCTTCCCCCCGAAGATCCAGTAAATCAAGACTCACACCATGGCTCCAAGCTATTCCCCTGCCACCCTTCTTTGTTCTCTGAACTGCCTCCATTAGGAAAACGAAAGATGTTTTAAGAGGATGCTTCAAAGCAGATGTTTACCGGAAAGGATCTGTGGGCGGGTTTCTGTGGCGTCATGTTATCGAACTGCCCACTTCTGTGGATGGTGGATCTTCCGAACTTCAAAGTGTCGGATAGTTCACAATGCGTTAATGCACAAATATGCGGCACTTTTTAAAAAAAGTTAAGAAAATCAGCGGTGTCATTAAATGCGCCACTTAGGAGTTTTTCAGACCCCCTCCTTCTGAAAAGGTCACTGGAGATGCAGAACACGTGGGAACTATAAGGCTTCTTGGCGAATTCTTTGAGGATTATTTTTGCCGTATAAACGACCCCTGACTCTTGTTTTCATCAGGCTCTCTCTGTTTTCAGATATAAGGGGTGTGTGGGTGCGTTCATGCGTGCACACTTTCAAGTCATCTTTGTAAGTTATTCTTTCAAAAGTTTTTCTTAGGCAAAGAATACTCAGAGGTGGTCTTGCCAGTCCCTTCTTCTGAAATATAGCCTGCAGGACCTGGCATTCCTTGGATGTCTCCCATCCAAGTACTAACCAGAGCTGACCCTGCTTAGTTTCCAAGATCAGATGGGATCTGGTGCCTTTAGGCTATTTAGATTGACTCAGATTTGAGATGCATGACTCCTTTTCATTCAAATGTCTCATTTTCATAGTACACAGTCCTCTACAGGCACAATGCCTCTAGGACAGTGGTTCTAAACCAGTGGGCTGCAGTGTCCTCACAGAGGTCCATGAAGGCTTGACGGCTGCTCAGCCAATGTGATAGGAGCCAAAGCAAAGGCTGGCTGGCTTGGCCTGCACATTGCTCTTCACTCCAGCCACAAATTTGCAGGAAGAAGCAGAAGAGTCTTCCCTCCCCTACAGTGCCTCTGAGGGAAGGGTTAATGAATGGCATATTATTATTATTATTAGGTATTATTAGGTATTATTATTGTTGTTGTTTTTAGGGCTTTAAATTGTAAGTTAAGTCTTGGAGGTCCACGGAAACAAAAGGTGTTTAAAGGGGGTCCCTGGTAAAGAAAAGGTTAAGAGCCACTACTCTAGGAAATACTTGCTGTTACGTCAACAAATATCTGTACTCTCCATCAGAGACGGTTTCATTGGATGGTCCTACACACACACACATGCATACACACACACTATAAATACAGATTATTTAGACTAAACTGTTGTTTTGTTTTGTTTTTAAATGTCATTCATTTTGCTGGAATCTGTCAGGAGACCCTTGCTCTTTTTGTATGTCTGTTTATTCCCCCCAAAGTGAGGTTGAAATGGAAGAATCAAATAAGACCCAATAAATATTATATTACTTATTTCAAAGTCAGGGACTGAGTCAGAGCAGAAGCTACAGCTACAAAATCCTATCTATGTGAGTACTAGGATAAATCTCCCTGTTGTTTTGTTGTGGCTTTTGCAAAAATGTAGATGAAGAGTACAATCCCTGCTAAAATCCACAGGACCTTTGCAAAGAGGATACTGTAAAGCTGTAATCTTGTCCGTTAATTTCAGTGGACCATTTTGAAGAGATGGCTGGAAGCACAACAGACAGAAAACAGTGAAACTGCCTGACTGACTGGAGTTGAATATTCATATATGGTAAAGCCAAGAGGACAAGTGTCCTTTGAAATGACATTATAACTGAGGACAGACCTAGATGGAAATGCTACTGTTCTCCTGACTACATGATAAATTCATGTCTCTTTGACATGGAATAGCCAAACTTTAGAGATGGGTGAGAAACTCTTTAAGTTAATGTTCTGATATAAACTGAACCAATGTCCACCCACCAAAACCAAAACTGAACCAAACCAAAGCAATTCACGATTGGAAATATGTGCCTTTACAAGTTTGTAATGCTATTCCCATGTGCAAACAAAGCAGATTTGGGGAAAATACATCTCAAAAATGTGCATAAACATGCTTTGGACAAGGGGTGAGTGCATACCAAAGTTTGAAATTTCACACAGAAATATGTACACATTTTCATGCCATTTTAAAAAAGAAATATAATCTGGTATTGACCCAAGTTGCAACAAGCTTTCCCTTGCATTTCCGTCTCTCTCTCTCTCTCTCTCTCTCTCTCTATATATATATATATATATATATATATATGATAGCTAGAACATTCACAAACAAAAAGCACTGTGGTTAGAGGAATGGGAAGTCCAGCTCATCTGAATTAATTTTCGCCCATCCCTTTCCAGACAGACATTGCTACTTCAAAACAAGTGAACAATGGATAACTGGCTTGAAGAGGTTTTTCTGAGGCATAAACACACTGAAATAAACACCAAATGAAGCTAGCAAGACAGAGTGCTTACATACAAGAGTTTTTGTTTTGTTTTGTTTTTTAGTCCTGTGCAATCCTACTGCCCTATTCATATAATTTTCCAGAAGGTCCAGACTTTGTCATCTCCACTTTTCGGGGGTCGGAGGAGTCAAGAAAAAAAAAGACGATGGAATAGCAACACAGTGCCTTTTGTGTATTAGTAGTAGTAGCCTTCTGTTCCGACGTACCAAGAATCAGTCAAAGAAGAAACATGTGAAGACAACACATCCAAACAGCCAAAACCTCTGAAAATTTTGTCTATTAACTTACTGCAGAAGATTTTATGTGTACTATGCTATAATATTTATTGAGATTTGTCTTGCATCTTTCTTAGGAAAACAGTGACTGCACTCTGTTAGCTAAATAAGCACAAATAAGGATCTGTGCTAGACTTTGAGACCATCCAGTGGATCTGAATTTTAATAATTCCTGTTTTAGAAGCAACATGAATGAAAGCTAAGTTAATTTAACATACAAACCTAAACAAATGTTTAGTGAAATTATAGTGAAATGCCACATACTACGTGCTTTTGATGCATCTGGACTTTGGGGTTCTTGCTAAAATATGAAACATGTTAAATTAGAAAAGATTACAAATCTGGTCTCTTTTACTTGTACTTTTTAAAAACTTTATTAATTTCTGTGGGTATACATTGTGTGAAAGCCAGCATGATGTAGTGGTTTGTGTGTTGGACTACAACTCTGGAGACCAGGGTTCAAATCCCTGATTGGCTATGGAAACCTGCTGGGTAACCTTGGGTATGTCACATTCTCTAAGCCTCAGAAGAAGGCAAGGGCAAGCCCCCTCTGAACAAATCTGGCCAAGAAAACCCTGTGAAAAGTTTATTTTAGGATCACCATAAATTGGAAATGACTTAAAGGCACACAACAATAAGAAATACTTCATTCAAGCCACTTTGAATCCCATCTTGGGAGAAAGGTAGGATATAAATCAATAAATCAACAGATTGTTCTTTATAGAATTTAATGTAGGTAGCTGCAGTTTATTAAGGACTTTATCAGATGCGGCAAATATGGTATCATAACAATGCCTAATGAATGTGAAAGGGCACACATATCAGACAATGCTGTCTTTGCTCAGTTTTGTGTGATCAAAAAGCCATTCTTTTTTATTTATGGGCCAATCTGTCAATAGATCTCCCATGGAACTTTTTTGCCGGTATTGCTGATGTTTGAAACCTCACACCATTGTCCTCTCATGATTTTAGCATCAATGCCAGAACACTTCCGGGTGAGAATGTGAAAGCCAGGTAGGGGATGCTCTTTTTTATGACCCCCCCCCAGTTCCCTTTAAATTTTAAAGTGTGTTCCTGTGCTTGTGTATATGTTTTCTGTCTTTGTTTTGCTATATTTTTTAAATTTTACTGTGCTCACATCTTCTTGCGAGAATCGCTGAGATCATGAGCACGGACGTGAAGAGAGCGCCATTCATGCTCCGTTAATGCTGGGGGTGCTTATTGATGCTATTGAGGTAGGTCTGAAAGAACGGGTTATATTGCCGGGGCAAGTAAGCTGTTAGCTTGTGGTGAGACAGAAACGTATTTGCATTTTAGCCTGATAAAGTCATGAAAGTTTTGGTTCACCTTGGACAAAATGACTTGCACTGACCAAATGATATACTTTTGTTCAGTTGCCATTTTTGTTATTGAGCTTTTTGACACATCAGGGTATCATATAGGATAGGCATCCATCTTCTCTATCCATTAAACCCATTTCTACATGTTCATGTACAGGGGCACATACATATATGCACACTTTTCTTTTTGCTCTCTCTGTGTTACTTTGCATCATCCTAAGCATATAAAAGGTGAGCTGGAAGCGAGTGACAGTACATATTCAGGGCTGATGATGTCTTTCTGTATTTGGCTGACATAGAACAATCTTTGCCTAAGGAAATGTAATCTTATTGTATAATTACAGCATAGTCTCCAGTGGTAGATTTAATTTAATCACATATGAATGCTTGCCCTTGATGAACATCCCAGAATGTACCTTTAGCTTAATTCTCTCCCAGGAGATATACTGTACGTGAGTAATCAATATATAAGTTTCACACCACTCTATACAATTCTGTGCAGTGAAGACATGAGGGACAAGCACTGTCATATCAGAAATGACACTTGGATTACATACAGCCTCTTCTATAGTCCACAATGGTCAGAGTTGTGCAATACCCCTGACAATATGTACATGTTTCTGCTCAGAAGCAGATGAAAGGCCCTCCCTCCATCCCAACTGCCACTGCCCTGGCCTCAGAGAGAGAGAAGTGGTAGCAGTATTTGCTGGACTTAACCCCTTCCCACATTGCCATCCCCTTTTCATTTTGTGTCATGTCTTAATTAGATTGTAAGCTTCAGGGCATGAAACTATTTTTTTATGTTCTACTTGTAAAACAGCATGTATGGTGATGGTGCTATATTATTATTATTATTATTATTATTATTATTATTTAATAACAAATAATAATAAATAATAATAGAAGAGCAAGGAGTGATCTCTAGATTCTCACAAGAATAGTCCAACAGGACCAAGGAGAGATAACTTTGGCTGTCTAGAAAATCATTTTTTGGGGGAGAGCTTTCCCTGCACATTTTATCCCTCCTTTTTTGGCATGTGTGTATAGTAGGAAAAGTATTATATTGTTCCTAACCTCTTTCCTTCTCTCATCAATCCCTCTTGTTAACAACCCCTACAGCTTCACACTGCTTATTCAAAACCATAGCAGCCTTGCAAGTTTCGCATTTTGAATTCGCATCTCCCTATCCTAAATCAATTGTGTTCTATTCGGTATTTGTTTGTATTTTGCATATACTGTAATGTTTGTAATTTATTAAGCTCTACTATAATATTTGCTATTACCCAATGCAATCTGTTTTGTATATCTTTATTTCTGAGCATTCAATAATTTCCACTTCTAAAGAGTTCTGTGTAAATAGAATTCATTAAGTCCAATTTGCTTAAGACATGATATCAGACTCACAAGGTCCCTGATAGGTATGTGTACTCAGAACATTTATTGACTTTATTTATTTACTAAAATATTTATATTCTGCTCTTTATCTGAAGATCACAGGGCAGCTTACAATAAAATCAACCTAAAACAATAAATAATTACAAAAGTTTAAAAGATTAAAAAATACAGTCAGCCCTCTGTATCCACCATTCTGCATCCACCAATTCTACCATCCACAGCTTGAAAATATCCCCCCCCCAAAAAAAAATAATTCCAAGAAGCAAACTTTGATATTGCCCTTTTATAGAAGGGACACCGTTTTACTACACTATTGTATATAACGGGGCTTGCGTATCAATGGATTTTGGTATCCACGCGGGATCCTGGAACCAAACCCCAGTGGATAACAAGGGCTCATTGTATATTGAATAGGTTTTCAATTTAAAAACAGGCAGTTTGAAACCAGTTAAAACAATTTTGAATGATATAACAATAAAATTTGTGCAGCCTGGATAAAATTAGTTTGGCCTAAAGGCTTAAATAAAAAGCCAGGTTTTAAGTTGGCACTGAAACAATTCTAACGTTGGAGCTAATTGGGCCTCCAGAGGGAGGAAATTCCACAACTGGGATGTCACTGCAGAAAAGGCCCTCTCCCATGTCCTGCCACAATGTCCTCCCAAAAACATGGGAGAGTTAATTCATGTATTTCAAGGGCATACTTGATAACACTTCAGACATTTGTCAAAATGCTGAAAATACCAGATTGCGGTTTTTAAAAACAAGGTTTGTAATCTTTGTGGGTATAGCCATTCTCCTATCATAATGTCCTTATACAATGACTAATGCTGACAGGTAACTAAAGACATGGCTTATCGTTTCAAGTCAACAAATGACTCTTCTTAGCCTCTGCATGCACTTTAGCTACTGCTTTCACTCTTTGGGTAATTTCTATGGCTTGTCCTAGGAGAGACAGGACAAAGTAATGAATGACACAATTAGGAAACCGCAGATGGGAAGTCTATGGGTTGTTTAGCCATGATCAGTCAACATGTTGCTTTGGAACACATAAGCCAAAATTCTTAAGCATTCTGGCTTATTGTGACATCTAAATGTTTCCACTATAGTCCAGATACCAGAGTGTGACTGTTACAATGGTGGAGCTAGACATTTATTTCCATTACTGAATCTTCACTAAAACTGCAACTCACCAAAGAATACTTCAATTCCTACTTTACAGAACTAATATTACAATTGTTTCTGTTCTGTGCTATTACACATGCATAGTAAAACTACAGGTACAGCCACCAAAAGGGACACTACTTTAAAGAGAATAAATTCTACTATTTTACTGCTAGGTTACCCAGAGGCTGTATATTTGTAATAAGCAACCTGGAAAGACTTACAGGGATTTATCATTGCATGGTTTTAGGGGGAAATGATTTTCACACTCAGTCTTCATAGAGAGGGAAAAAAAACATAGCTATTTCTTAGAGTGTAGGCAGGTGCCATGAAATCCTAATTTCAGAAAGAGCTATCTAAGTGCAAATTGTTGTTGCCTCTTAGCAGACATGCTTCCAAATTGCATGTCTCCTTATAACCTTGTGCTTATTCTTTTTTAAAAAAGCAAAATACCTGAAACATTTTTTTAAAAAAAATGAAATGGGTCTGTTTTTTACTCCTGAATGGACAAAACTTTTGTGCCTGTGAGAGCTACTTTCTGTTCCTGCAAACAGTACTTTTCACAGATTTTGTATAGATGTGCAAGTGCTGTTTATCTGTTATTCAGTTTCATGCTGCCTTGGTATGGTTTGAGAGCTGTAACAGGGGAGACGAGTGCAGCTCTCTATCATCCAGTGTGAAGAAGGAAAAGTCATCTGGTAGGAAAGAGACCTCAACTTACATATGAATTGTATACTGTCTTATTTTCTCAGAAATAATATGCATCGTTCTCAGAAATATTATTTATCAAACATTACATATCATCTAATTATTTCATCATTATTACATATCATTCTATAATTTATAATTATATGGGCATTTGCCACCTGATTGTTATCTATCCTTCCAAGCTGAGTAACAGGAATGTGAGAATGGTCAACCTAAGTAACACCATTAGCTTAACTTCCAAATGGGAAGACTGGCCCAAGACAACTTTTTCCCCCTGCCTGAAGTGGTATAGCTAAATGTAACTTGCTCAGGAATTAATAATACCCAAAGTTATTTTGGCATAGGAAGCAGAAAATCATTTCAGTACTTCTTTTTCTTCCTGGCAATAAAAATACAATATTAACAAATTAAATTGTTGTTGTTGCTGCTGTTGTTGTGTTCCTTCAAGTCATTTCTGACTTATGTCAATCCTAAGGCAAACCTATCACAGAGTTTTCTTGGCAAGATTTGTTAAAAGGGGGTTTGTCTTTCCCTTCCTCTGAAGCTGAGAGAATGTGACTTGCCCAAGGTCACCCAGTGGGTTTCCATGGCTGATTGGGGTTTCGAATCCTGGTCTCCAAACTCCTAATCCAACACTCAATTCACTACACTGTGCTGGCCCTCTAACAAATTAAATAGCTAACATTTAGGTGAGTTTCTGTGATACTCAAAATATACTGACTGAGGCAGCTGTCTCATTCTGCCTAATAGCAAGGCGGGTCTACTAAATGTTGCACAGAAAGCGGGCTTGCTGCTCACTGGTGGGCCGTTTTGTGGCCTGACTGGAACAGCCCCAACAGGAGCCCTCCTATGTGTGGCCCCCACCCCTGTGGGGTGTGCAGGTCAGGTGACTGCATGGGTGGTCGCTATGGGGGCTGCCATGGCCTCCCTGTCTCTCTTCCAGTGCTCCCCATGGCTGGGAGAGGTGGGAAACACTGGCCAATCGGGGCAGGGCTTCCTGGCCCCGATTGCTGGCCAGCTACCAGGGGGAGGGTCATAAGGCTGGGCTGCGGTGCGGCCGGATGACATGGGTAAAGCTGCAATGGAGCTGATAAAAGGCAGCTCCATCGCTGCCGATGTGCATTCTGATTCCAGGGAGCCAAAGAAGAAGATCAGAGCAGCGGCAATCGGAGACAGCCACTACAGCCTCTAACCCCACCTCACCCAGCCTTCAGGCCATTCAGGCCTCAGTGGAGGCCTGCAGGCCTTCGGGGAGGGTGGACAGAAAGCAGACCAGGTGGCAGTGTCAGGTGAGGAGCTGCCCAGACCACGGGGACAGGCTGCGGAGGTGGAGCAGCATCGGGCTGTGGAAGACTGGGGGTGGGAACCCCCTCTCCTGGGTCCGGCTGCGGGAGCAGCTCTCTGGCCATGGGCGGCAGGCAGCTGCACTGAGCTGCGAGGAACCAGGGGCAGGAAAAAAACGCTCCTCGGTTCGACCATGGGAGCAGCTCTCCAGCTGTTGGCAGTGGACAGCTGCAGCAGTCCATGAGCAGCGAGGCTGCCGGGTGTGCGGGTTGGCACAGGGGGCAGCAGGGGGCAGGAGCAACCCCCTCTCTTTGGGGAAAGCCGGCCATGGGAGTGGCAATATGGCAGGGCAGCGGCAGGCCTCGGCAGCTGTTTCAGCCCTAGAGCCCCTTGGGGGCTGGGGGTGGAGATGGCCAGGTGAGGCCCTGTGGCACCCCCCTTGGCAAGGCACTGCAGACTACACTGCCACCCCCACCCCACCTCGGCGGAGGTTGCGACCCAGAGGTGGAGGGTTTTTCTGCTCCAGGCAGGGGTCACTTGGGATGGCTCCTGGTGAAGGTGAACATCACCCCCACATGCATGGGGGGCCCTGGTGAAGTTGGGGATTCAGACACTGGGGGTGGAGTCAGGGGTCATCCTGACCCCCTCATTCTTATCCTTTTGCAGGATTTGGGCTGCACAGCTGCAGCTGACATCAATAGTAATTTAAAAAAAACATGCACAAGCACATCACACGGCTGGGTCGGGGTTGGGCAATCCCGTTAAGAATTGGACCCAAAAAGACATTGAAAGAATGCCACCATACGGAGCCAGAGCCCCAGCCGGATGCCAAGCCTGCACAAGGGGGTGGGGCAGCCGGATCAGGAGCTGGGGCCCAGCAATGGTTCTGACCTGGCGTCAGACCTCCGGCCTCATATTAAGGTTTTTGCTCCCCCCATTCCCATTATAGCAGATGTTATGGGGGCACTGTCCTTAGTGCTGCAGAGGATGGACAAAGAGTATCCCCCGGTGCGACCTGTGGCCCACGAGTTTCCGGTAGCCATGGAGGGTCCTACGAACAAGGATCCTAGTACATCCTCAAGTGTGGGCATAGCAAGCGGCAGTGGGCAGTCCCGTCATTCCAGAACCAGAGAGCAGAGCGATTCCAGGGATTCAAGGTGCTCAAATTCCCATGGGTCATTATCACTGCGGTGCAGTGGATCGAGAGGTAGGTGGACCCCGACCAGGAAATGCTGGAGGTCACAGCAACGGAGGGGGTCACGGTCCCATTCTAGTGCCTCCTCAGGTGAGTCTTCGGATGAAGACAAGTTCAGGTACTGGGGAAAAGGGGCCTTTAAACCTGGTTTGCCAGGGTGGGCCCTCAGGCTCAGAAAGGCCAGGGAGAAAGCTGAGGCCAAAAGAAGAAGCGGACGTAAGAACCCCCAGGAGAAGAACTTTGGGAGGTCAAGTCAAAAGAGGACCCTCCTGGGTCCTAGGGAGGCCACTTGTATCACAAGGTGAGTTCCAAGATACTGCAGGGGTATTATGTCGATATTTTCTCATTGGCTCCACCTCCTGGTGAAGAAGTAAGGCTTCGCAGGTGTGACAAAAAGGAGAATGGCAGGGCCACTTCAGAGGCAGTGGAATGCACCTTCGCCAACTGGCTCAGTGGGTATGAGGTTTTCATGGAGGTGGTAGCTTTGGTTTTCCCAGAATGGGCTTGGCACTTGATCAATCACCTTCGCCAGGTGTTGACGGTAAGGGCTCAGGCGGGGGACACCAATACCATCCTATACGATGTGGAATGTAGGAAAAAACCCTCCAGGTCACCCATGCACAGTTGGGAAACTATTGACTACCCCACATGGCTGCAGGCCACAGGGCCTGGTAGGTGAGAGAAGGGTGAGGCCTCCAAGCCAGGAGAGAAGAAGGATTGGAAGAAACTGGTATGTTGGGAATACAATGGAGGCAAATGTACCAGGTACAAATGCCAGTTTGATCACTCTTGTGACAGCTGCAGGGGCGAGCACCCGAAAGTGAACTGCTCCTGTCAGGGTGGGGGAGGGCAGTCTTTTCGGAACAATCACCCTGCCTCCTCTGGTGCCAGGAAGGAGGCACGGTCTGGCAACAGCGCCAGCACCAACAGTGCAAAATTAGGTGAGCGCCGGGACGGGGGTGGGGGTGGGGTCGCATGGCTTACACACCGGTCAAGTTGGACGCCATGTGATCAATCCTGGCAGCCTACCCCAAAAGGAATCAGCTACCTATTTGGTGGCTGGGTTCGAATTTGGCTTCTGCATCCCGTTTCAGGGGCCCAGAGATGCCTCCATTTCGGGCAACCTAAAATCAGCTGCACAGTTGCCTGAGGTGCTGGCTTGCAAGATGGAGAAAGAACTCAAGGCGGGCCACATCGCTGGCCCCTTCAACCAGCCACCCATGCCCAATTTGCGTGTATCACCACTGGGGGTAGTTCCAAAGAAAGTGCCTGGGGGAATACCGGCTCATCCACCATTTATTGTACCCAAAAGGGTCATCCATCAAGGACGCTATCCCACCGGAACTGTGCATGGTGAGATATGCTTCATTGGGTCATGCGGCTCCTCCAAAATTGTGGGCACGGCGCACTCATGGCAAAATGTGATATACAATCAGCATTCAGATTGCTGCTGGTGCATCCAGATGATCAATGCCTGCTGGACTTCAAATTCCAAGATAAGTGGTATTACAACATGGCGATGTCTATGGGTTGCTCCATCAGCTGCACAGCTTTTGAAACTTTCAGCACATTCCAAGAGTGGGCCCTCCAACACAGCGCAGGATCCCCATTTGTCACACACTATTTGGATGATTTCTTAATGATGGGGCCGGCTGGGGGGAGGAATGTGGGTTCTTACTCTCGTCCTTCCAGTCCCTGGCTGAGGAGATTGGGGCCCCTTTGGCACCTGACAGGACGGTTGGCCTAGCAACGTCCCTGGTGTATCTGGGTATACAACTGGATTCTGTTGAAGGGGTGTCGAGGCTGCCCAATGACAAGATAGCAGGCTTGTGGGCGACACTGGAGGGCCTCCTGGGGAGTGAGAAAGCCACGCTGAAAGAAGTGCAATCGCTATTTGGTCATCTGAACTTCGCATGCAGGGTGGTTTCCCCGGGGAGGGCTTTCTGTGCACGTATTGCACACCTCACCAGTGGGGTCAGAGCACTGCACCACCACATTCGATTGACCAAGGGGGTCAAGGAAGACATGAGGGTGTGGCTCATCTTCTTGGATCAATACAATGGGGTCACAATGTGGCAGGGGTGCCTAGAGGCGGGGGGTGACCTACAGGTACACTCCAATGCAGCTGGCAGCTTGGTTTTCAGGTTCTACTAAAATGGACATTGGTGTGCCCAGCCATGTCCTCAGGAGTGGGCTGGGACAAGTCTCTCCAGGGACTTCACATTCCTGGAATTTTTTTCCCATTCTGGTAGCTGTCACATTATGGAGGGGAGAATTCAGGGATAAGAAGGTCTGCTTCTGGTATGAAAATCAGGCCATGGTTAGGATCAACAGGCAGTCCTCCAGGTCTGAGAGGGTCATGAGGCTGGTGTGCAGGTTTGTGCTAGTCTGTCTGGAGTCAAATATCAGTTTCCATGTGTGACACATTCCTGGCGTGGATAACGAGACAGCGGACACCTTGTCTCAGTTTCAGAACAAACGGTTCCACTTGCTGGCCCCGAACGCTGACTTGCTAGCAGTCCCATTTTCAGCAGACCTCTGGAGGCTTGGGAGTGAACCGTATTCCAGGGCGTAGTGGACTCCTTGGCGCCTTCAACATGGGCTAGCTACAAGAGAGTGGCATCCCAATTCTTGGCCTTCTGGAGACAGCACAGCTATGGGACGGCGTGGCCAGCATCGGAAAGAGAGGTACTGCATTACCTTGCTTCACTGAAGGAAAAAGGTCTGGTGTCCAGGACCATCGGGCGGTGGGCATTTCCTTCTTCAGCAAAGCAGCTGGTCATGGTGACCCCTGTGACACCTTCATGGTGAGAAAAGCCATGGAAGGTTGGAGGAGAGCGGCACCCAAGTTAGTGGATGTGAGGCAGCAAGTGTCGTATGCTCTACTGACATGGTTGGTGGCGTTGCTGCCATCAATATGTCATTCCAGCTACGAGGCGCTGCTCTTCAGCACACCTTACATCACCACTTTCTTTGGGGCCCTGAGTGTAGGAGATGCCGTTTGTTCATCTAAAATGGATGCATCTGGCAGGGCTCTGCAGATGCATGATGTGGTCATCACAGACGAGAACCTGATTCTGCACATACAACGCTCTAAGGTTGACCAGTGCAGCTTTGGGGCCACACTGCATTTGAGAAAGGTGGTTGGATATCCCCATGCCCGGTGGCCTGCATGCAAGACTTCATACGAGCGAGAGGCTCTGAAAATGGACCCCTGTTCAGGCACCAGGATGGGCTACCGCTGACTAGGTTTCAGTTTGTGAGCATGCTGAAGATGGCTTTATGTCGGATGGGGCTGCCAGCAGAAGAGTTTGGCAAGCACTCCTTCAGGATAGGAGCCGCCACCATGGCGGTGCAAGAGGGCCTGTCAGCAGAAACCATCATGAGGTTGGGGCGCTGGCGGTCCGGGGCCAATGCAGTGTACATTCAGCCTGAGGGAGCACTGCCTGTACAGCCAGGGGCCTTGGCAGTCCGGTAGGGCTGCCTGTTGATGTGGATAATGGTTGACAGAAGGCGGTTCCCATGGGGAATGCCTTGGTGGCAGATGTCATGGGTCGTGATAATGGAGTGATGAAAATGGGGTCTCCATTAAGTTCAAGTTCTAGTGCAAAGTCATTTTCAAGTTTAAGTTCAAGTTCAAGGGAGACCCCACCTCTCGTTGCTAACACTTCCTTGTTTGCAGGGGAGGAGAGAGAGTCAGACAGGTCAGCTCAGCCACCATCTCTCTCCTCTACGTGAGTCAGGATGGACCGACAAATAGCCATTGGCCCACATTGGTGGAGCCAATGCGAGATCACGACCCATGGCATTATTGCCAACCATTTCGCTTCCAAGTTGCGGCCAATTATCGCCAACAATGTCTTTACTAAGCTGTATTTAACCATATTTTCTGAATATGTAACCAATACAATTATTAGTAAAAGCCATAGTGTGTGAGTGTTTCTTAGGAGGGAGGAGGGGTTGTATGGTCTGGGTCCGCAAATAGGTCTTCCACTACTATGCCACTGTGTGGAAGGAAGTCATTTATTTCATTGTTGTTTTTTAAAATGATTTCTTCACAGAAATACAGTTGCTGTAGATCTTTAATGTCTCCATGAAACCAATGACCTTTGTGCTTTCAATAACATATGGCTAAAACTTAAAACCTTCAGAAATAGGTTTACAATTTAATCAACACCTATTTTTCAGGTTCTTTAATTCCCATATATACTGCAGTACATACAGGATAACACATACTATTCAGGATCTACTGTGCATACAATTATTACTTCCCTAACAGAGTTAGGGAAAGCAAGCACTTAAGCAATGAAACACAAATGTGAGGTCATGTCTAAAAATTAATCATCCATTATTAATTAGTCATCTCAAGTATTCAGGTAAACGATACTTAAATTGCACAAAATTATCCCTTGCCTTGAATTCATTTCCCAACTATTCACAATTTTATACACATTTATATATTCAGGGACCACAGACATTTCTTTGTGCTTGATTTACCTTCAGAATGCATGCCTAGGAACGTATAAACTTTAAAACAGAAGATGCAGTTTAAGCATTTATCCTGCCTATTAAAAGAAAATGATATATAGTTGGAAATAAACTTTTCTGGACTATTATGTGTGCCTGTTTATCTCTGCATCTGCATCCTCTGAATGGAACAAGCTATAAACAATGTAAAAGATAATTTTTACTGCAGTGATGCCAGATTTAATATCCCACAATTGAGTATTCTAACATTCTAAAATGTTTTGTAAACTTTTGACCAGAATTGGCTAATGAGTTACCCAGAGTAAGGCCTTGTCTATATGAGCCAAATGAAAAGGCCTCCTGCTGTTCCTGTGCCCAGCAGTCCAGAAAATGCAAGGTTTTTGCCTGAATCCTAGTCTGAACTCTCTACATGATGTCTGGGCAGTTCCGACAAGAATCCAGGGCAAAAACTCCCTAAGACAGAGCAGATACTTGGCAAAGAAAAACAAAAGACACCTCAGTTTGCTGCATTTTTTTCCAGAGAAAATGGTGAGTTTTGTTACCGCAGTGGTGTGTATGTGTCCACACGCAGCCATTTTGTGGCTGGGTTGCACATGTTGCATCTGCTGAGGAAACCACAAAGCATCCAGCCATATGGCTATGGCTGGGCACCTTGTTTCTGGCCTCAGAAGATGTGTCTGGCATGAGAAGAGAAGCGTTGGTTTGTGTGCAGGCAGCAGGTGTGCAGACACCCCTCTGTTGCCGCAATGGAAGAGCAGGTAATGGGGGGGATGCTGCGGGCCAGGGCTGGAATACTCCGGCCAGAATGTGGAGCTTTCTGGCCAGTGTAGACAAGCCCTAACTTTCCCTGGGGTCTAACATATGTAATCTGTGGAGAAACAAAAATATTCATGAGTTATTTATAGGGAAAAGAAACTCTTTCTCTCTGGCTTTTCTTTGCAAACGAAGATTCAGGAAGGACTCATCCTGCGCTTTCTGCAAGCGTGCTGATAACTAAAAAGGCAAATCCAAGCTAAATTCAAATTTTGAGCTTCCACAGGCTCATGTTGGTCTGTACTGCTCAGATTATCTACAGGCACAATTTCTGTTCCAGGATCCTCACACTGGCAAACAGCTGCTGATGTGTTCAGAAACACACACACACACTTTTGAAAATGCATCTTAGAAAATATAAACTTTTCAAATGTGTATGAACATACTGCTTCAACAAGTTTTAGTCAGTGGGCTGAATGTGTGTTAGCAACCCATCTTTAAAACGTGGCATAAGCAAGATCTGTTCCCATAACCCCCTCCTGCAAAACAACCAGAACCACCACAATAGAATGAAGTGTGAACCTGATGGAAAGGTGAGATAGGGAAAACATCCACAGAGGTGAGCCTTATAAATGTACATATCAATATTAACATGGAACTATGGTTCCTTATCTGTGAAGTGTTTGTTTGTTTGTTTAAACAGAGAGATGTGTTGCAACCCCTGAGTCTCCATAACAATGACCCCCTCCCCATTCCTGCTTCTCCCTCTCCTGTCCTTGGGTACTTCTCTTACCATACAAATAACCTACTTTTGATTCCTGGCATCAAAGGTATATGAGTGATACTGTTTAAATGTGGAGCTAATGACAATTGGGAACAGGAGCATTCCTTTCTATTGTGACCCAGCCCTACTCCTGTGCAGTGAAGACCAGCTGTGTGGAAAGGATGCTTTAGCTGGCTCCTAGAAATGAGGCACAAATTGCTTGGCATCTTGGTGAGTGGTGCCAAGATGCAGAGAGGCTAGAGTGGAGCTTGTGGGCACTATAAGCCAGCTTTGCCCATCATCTCCCTCTTGTTAACTGTTCAGACCACCCAACTATCTCACAAGCAGTGCAGGCATTTGGATGGTCAGCTTTGGAGCCAGAGAGGAATATGCTCCCTCCTTTCCAGGGTGTTGTCTACCTTGCACTGTTTTGTATGGACATATGGGGTGTCTTGTTTGGGATATGGGTGTTTAAATAAGCAGTCACTGGCAAGTAGATGGGTGGAACTAAAGGGGCAGTGATGGTGAGCACCCCAAGCACATATTTGGTGGAGGTCTGCAGACTTGTTCTTGTGGGTCATCCAGTCTATGGGGTGGGAAAGGAGATCACCCTTGGACCTAGCCTGGGACACCTTTTCCCTTTATGTCATAGTATGTAGGAGATATTCCCTAGGTAGGTTTCTCTTGTTGATAGCTGACTGAGTACATGCCAAAATAGTGACTGGCATTCCAAATCTGGGTGCTTCACTCTGGGGTAGTTAAAGAAAAAGTGAGGTTGGAAATCCCTTCCTCAGGCAGAACCCACATAGGGTCCTTTCTCCCACAGATCATTACAGGTAAATAGTTTATGTAAAGTGGTCTGATTTCATTATTTCCTAGCGGATAAGTAATATTTCTTTGAATTAATCAGGGTCAGTGATACATAAAAATATGGCAGAAAAGCAAAGATACACTGCATAAGCTGTTGTGTTATTTTATAGCTGCTTGTCTCCTCCTAGCACCAGTATGAATATCCTTAACTTGGATGACATCCGTCTGCAAGTTATGTACAGTAGAATGTACCTGGTGGCTGCTGAAGACTGAACAAAATAGTTCCAGTAGTTATAAGTGACAAGAACTGCTGCAACAGTTCCAAGTCACACAGGGCAACTCACCCAGAGATTTACAAATTATAAACATTAAAACCTGCAGTGAAAATGCAAGCCTACTCACACCTTCACTTTAAAGGATCACCACACTCTGAAGTAAAGTGGCAGTGCAGCAGGAACATTCCATCTTCTGTGCTGCCTTACCACATGGCATCATTGTTCTTCCAGTGTTCTGCCATTCTGGTCCCATGGGAGACCAAGGGAAACTGCATCATTTTGCTAACAGGTTTTTCAGGTTAGCAAAAAGATGGACTTTTACCTCGGTCTCCCATGGGACCAGAACGAAAGAATGACAATGTTGTACAGTAAGGCAGCACAGAAGACAGAACCTTCCTGCTGCATTGCCACTTTACTTCAGAGTGCAGTAATCCCCTTAATCTCAAATTCTTAACTTCTGAAGTGACAATGGATGATGGACAAGGTGCAGAGGTTTTCTTTAGGGGATTACCAAATCATTAAAGGTGATTGTTATGTGTAGTTTTTCAGAATACATGCATTTTTGCTCTAACTTTTTTTAAAAAAAACAACAAAAACCTTGATTCTCTATTTGGTTTACACCTTTTTATATGATGCAGACTTCTTGATTCCATTATACATCATGCTTAGTTATCTAAAACTGAGAGCTAAAATCCTTTTTATACCTTAATGATCCATTTTCATGGAATATTAAAACTCAGAGGTGCATTAAAAATAGGTCTTCCATGCTTCACCCCATTACAATGATTTTCTAGGGAAGTTTATATCAAAGTATGGAAGGGGGTGAGGAAGAGACACACTTCTTTCTTTAGCAATGTTATTGTCCTTTTTTGAACTCCATTATTTAAGTAATAACAGGTGCAGAGCTGTCATATTTCAGTACCTCAAATCTGGCCATCTTTACCTGTATATTATTGTAATTTGCCCATTATACAAATTATTTTTTTATTATTATTTTTCTTCTACCACTGTGATATTTTTTTATACTGTAGTAACCACTGATCTGAAGAAACCTGTATAGAGGTATGCTTACACAAACTGTTAAGGAGACAAAGAGTTGACTCAGCAGGCTTTTTGGATCATCAGTTAACAATGACTTTTCAGCTAGAAGAAAACAACAGTTACTTATACTACCAATGGGACATTTATTACCACCCTCATGGTAGATCTTTCCTGTTCAAACAATATCCCAAAGTAATAAAGAAACAAAGGACTTTTTGGATGTTTAAAAAGTAACACAAGCAGCCTCGTCAGCTTGCGAGGCTGCTGCGCTGCAAAGCGTCAGTTTCATATGACGCTCGCCCCTGGCGGTACTGTTGCGGTACCGCGGGGAGAGTTGAGCATCATATTTCCTTGATTTTTACTCATGATCAACTTTCATGAGTAAAAATCAAGGAAATATGACGCTCAACTCTCCCCGCGGTACCGCAACAGTACTGCCAGGGGCGAGCGTCATACGAAACTGACGCTTTGCAGCGCAGCAGCCTCGCAAGCTGACGAGGCTGCTTGCGTTACTTTTTAAATGTCCAAAAAAGTCCAAAGAAACAAAAAAAAATAGCCATGTTAGTCTGGAACATCAGTAAGCAAGGGGACCTTGTAGCACCTTTGAGACTAACTGAGAGAAAGAAACTGTAGCGTAAGCTTTCATAGACATTGTAGACATCTGAGGAATTAGACCAAGGCCAAATCTATGGAGATTATCAGATGGCAAAAAAAAAAAAGTGTTACCATCCCACAATCTCCTCTCCTGCCCCTCTCTTGTCCCTGTCACAGAATAGTAACTAAAAGTTTCAGATTTACCTTGTTCGCGCTTCCATGGCAGCGGAAGAAAATCCCGCGGGTTCTTGTGAGAAGACGAGAGCATGGGAAATTCAAACATAAAAACCCAAATAATACATAAAAAGTGGCAGCAAGCACAAAAACACACTTAAAACGTTACAAGTAATCCAGGAAGGTATGTCATTTACCTGGATGTCCCAATCTCACCAGGAAGTGTTCTGGCACGGACCTCCCATTTATGTGGGGATTACACCAGTGAAATGGGCCCCTTTTCACTTAGAGGACATCCCATTACAGAAATGGAATGGGGGATCCATTCACGGCTTAGCCCATGAATAAAAAGCAGCACCAGTGGAATGGCAGCAGAACGAGAACATGACAACAGGTGAATGATGTCATCTGAAAGGGATCTCCTGGTGTCATGATAACGCCATGTTTAGCACATCTGATAATCTCCTATGAAAGCTTATGCTACAATTTTTTTCTCTCAGTCTCAAAGGTGCTACAAGATCCCGTTGCCAAGTGAAACAAGTTAGATACAAGCATCCTCAATAAGATTGGGGGGAGGGGAAATAACTAAAAACAAACAAAAAATAGTAGCATAAGAGGAATGATCAGATTAAAGAAAGTCAGTCTCTAAATGAAACAGATAATTAAGCATTAAAAGCTTATAGGATTTTTTTTTTTTTAAAAAAGAAAGTCTTCAATACATGTCTCTCTCACACACTCCCCGTATCCATGGGGGAAACGTGCCTGGACTTACCATGTATAAGTTAAACCATGGATACAGCAAACTCTATTAAAATAAAGGACATCTTGTACAAACACACCATAGAGTTGCATTGGAGGACCTAGAAGATTTCTAGAGATGATGCTTTTGTAGGCATTTTCCAGTGCAACTCTATGGTATGTATCCCCTACTTTGTGTCTCTTGGATAACTGAAACCATGGATATTGGTTCCACAGATATGGGGGTGGGGGCAACCTGTTTACACTCAAGGAGGCATTTCACCATTTTGGTACCACTACTTAAAATACCTAGTACTCATTTATGTAACCTTACAAGAAAACGGGCTTTTAAAGCTCACCTGAGACCTGGCCAGGCCATATGGGAGAGGGGAGTTTTCCATGTTGTCTGGTCCTGGACTGTTAGGGACTTTAAAGACTGACACCAGGAAACAAACACAGCTGGAACAAGATTGGAGTTATAGGCATCAGTCACTAGGGATGGAAAGAATATTAAAGAATATTTCCAAAAAATAGGTTTCTTGACTTTTGGAAAAGCTTGAGGAAAAGAATCCTGGTCAGCTGAGAATCTTTGAAGTTTGGGACTTATTCTTTGCAGAAAAATGCTGTTTTCTGTGCAAAAAAATACCAACCCTCATGTGCATTTTTTTCTGTGCAGAGTAAGTCCAGAACTATGAATAATTTTTGAAAACTGCAGAGTTTTTAAATATTTTCACCCACTGTGGTGGAAAGTGGTGAAATTATTCATTCTTCCCCACAAAAACAAAATTTACAAAGATTTACATCTCTGACATTCTCTGACTCCACTACATAGTAAGCAGATAGCTACATTTTGAACAAAATATAATTTTGATCTGTTTTTAGAGAAAACATCAGATAGGGAGCACCATTGTAATCCACACTAGAATTAACTAGGGCATAAATTACTTTCATATCTACTATCTTGCAAATGGACATTCCCATCATAATGTTGATTTCTGGACTCAATGTATACAAGCAACTTGTTGCAATCAGCCTGTTTAACATTAGTATTTATCGCAGAAGCCCCATTTTTGCTCTCTTCTTCATATCCATTTTTTGTATTTTAAATATTTATATAAATTTAGATATTTTATCTTTGTATTTCACAATATTTTAATCTCTACATATAGCTTTTAATCTTTATATATATTTTCTTTGCCATAAATAATCTAAACAGAAAGGCGTATGACAGAAGTAAAATTAAATCTTATACTGCCACTGCATTTGAGAAACATCGCTGGTATTTTAAAGCTAAATGTCATTGTTAATCTCTCAAATTGTGTGGGAATCATGCGACTATTCAGACATTATTGGACTGCAGCCTCCAGCATTCCTATCCTGGCTAGGACTGTTGTAAAATGCAGTCCAACAGCATGTGGACATCTGCATGATGTAAATAAAATTGGCCCTCCATATCCATGGCTTCTGCATTCATGGATTCAACCATAAATGGCTTGAAAACATTAAAAATATCCAAAAAGCAAACCTTGATTTTGCCATTTTATATAAGGGGCAAAATTTTACCACACCATTGTATATAATGGGACTTGAGCATCCACAAATGTTGGTATCCACGGGGGTCCTGAAACCAAACCCCAGAGGATACCAAGGGCCCAGTGTAAAGGATTTACTCATTCTATAAAGTAAATGTAAGGAGAGCATCAACTAACAGAAACTTAATTACAACATATACAGCATCCATAAGATCTAAGTCTGTCATGAAGTCCAGCATGGACATGGGAGGAGACTTAATATATTTAATGAAGAATCATGGCTATGCATATTATGGGGCACATTATTTCATTGAGCATGCAACTTTTCCTGGCCAGTTTGCTTGTTGGACTTGACTCAGGAAAATTGTGTTCAAGTATCTGTGGGAAATGAAACTGCTGTGAAGATGAAATGAGAGAAAACCCACATCAAACAAATTTGAGCTCCTTGGAGAACAGTTAGAACAACACCATGAAAACATCATGCAATAGGAATAAATCCTCCAAGATCTAGTGAGTTTGATTTCACATTGGCCACCGATCCCTTCAAAGATTAAACAATAAACAAACCCAGAATACAAGTAGATCATCAGGAGCATCAACACTGTCTAATATGAAAAAAGATGCCAACAGTGTAGTGAAAATGATGAAAAATAATTGGCTGAGCTAAAATAGCACCTTTTCAGTGCCTGCATGGCTGTTGAACACATGTTTTTTTCTTCAAAACATACATCAAAAACTTGGAAATTTTTGGATTTCTTTTCTTCTGCAAAATCCACCTGGTTTTGCAGAAGATGTAGATTTGGTGAATCTATTAAAAAGCCAAAACTTGGGACTAAATTTCTCACCTATATCTACTGAAATGTGAATCTCAACCTGAAGGATGGACTTGAATTGTCTTGGTTTACCCTTATATTTCTTGTGGCTAAGATCACACACACAACTCTCTCATGAAGTACTGTCCACACTCTAATCCCTCCCTCCCTCCCTGGTGACATCTGAATGTAGTATCAGGATTTCATGCTGAGTGAAGGACTGTAAATGTTTGGGATCACTCTAAAGGAAACATGGATCTTGACCAAGGGATTGAAAGCAACAGATCAGGGCAACAAATTATTGTTTGGGCAACATTTCTTTTTCTGTTACTCCACACACATTCATTACTTTTGTCCTGAAATTATAAGCAACCGACAATTCAGCACAGCCTTAATATATATATATATTAAGGGGATGGAATGGTTAAAGAGGAAATGTACAATGAGTAACATTTGAAGTGAACTTTAAGACATGCTCCATTAATAAAACAAATGTCTTCATGCTAAAATTCTTCCCAGAATATTAACATCAACAACTCCCTCTGGTTCTGAGCTTACTTTTCAATTCTGACCCTTTAATAAAAATATCATGTATTTCTTCACCCTAAGCAGTCTTCTGCTCCCACTGAACTGCAACCTATTCATGAGATAACCACATACATCACATAATTTACTCATGCTGAAATAAGATTTTATCATTTGTTATTAATTTAGCAGCCAGCATTAACAGACTATGCACTGTATTTTCCATAGGCACTCATACAGAACTTTGAAATCCTTCATGCATAAGACTTAGAGCAGGAGTAAGGTGAAAATATGAATTTACATGTGTTTGGATTAACTTTAATGTTCGAATACAGAAGACAGCACATAAGAGAATCCAACAAGTAAGCTAAATTCATCACATCAGTAGCTTTAACATTAGTTACTGATCTTCTACCAGACAAATGTTGACCCTTGCTTAAAAACCAGTAATTATTGAATTTAAAATACTACCAAACGTCTAGATAATTTCATACATGTCCATTCTCAGCAAACGCAAAAGACCTATGTTAAATAGATCAACCCACAATACTAGGACTCCAGGACAGCTGGGTTTGAAATCCTGCTCAGCCATGGAAACCCACTGAGTGACCTTGGACAAGTCACAATCTCTCAGCCTCAGAGGAAGGCAAAGGCGACCCCTGTCTGAAAAAATATTTCCAAGAAAACCCCATGATAGGTTCATCTTGGGGTTGCCATGATTCAGAAACAACTTGGAGGCACACAACAACAGCAAAAACACCACCACCACATATGGGATGGAGTATTTGGGTGGAAAGGGATGGTTTGAAAGGAATGTGAAGTCAGACACTCTGCTGATATTGGTTGCTGCCCAGTGACAAACCACCTTGAAATCCCATCTTGAATCCCACAGTGAAAGAAAGGAACAATACAATTTTAATATATAAATGAATGTAATTCCACTGAACCTCAGTTGAGATAATTTAAACACAACAGCATTGAATAAGTAGGTTCAGCTACTCACATATTTTGTGTGCTGCAGGGCCTAAATCAATTAGGGTGCTGGGGATGTCATGTTACCAAAACAGAATCCCCAGCATGTAGTCCTTGCGGCTGCCAGAATGCTAGCTCTAGAAAGTTCCCAAGTCCTTTGGAGCAGGATATTGGGGTTCAGTGGTGGTTGCAGTGTGAAGGGGGGGGGATCAACCTGCTTCTGCTGAATTCTGTTGTTCTGACAGATCTGAATCCCACTTGAGGCACTGGGCTCTGCCACAGCCACTTGGCCTACCACAATCTTCAAGACCAACACTGCAGAGCCTAGGCAAGCCCTTAGTGTCTTGGGAAGTGTGGTTGATGACAGTACATCTTTAGCCAAACATGTAGGGGTACTGAGTGTTTCTTGTTTGTTTATTTCTGGTCTACTCCATAAAGAGCCATTTGATCCTTTCCTAGCAATTATTCTGGAAACTCAAGAAAGAAACTGTGGTTTCTGAAGAATTACCAGTAAGCCATGAAGATGTATTTTTGGAGCAATTTCATTATACTTGGACTGCTGAGAGCTACCCACTTCACACAGACACCTTTATTGCATACATTGCATCAATGCCTTCAAATCTCTGAGGTATTAAACATAGCAAAACTTAGTAACAAAACTCAGAAAAACCTATTAATATACTGACACAAAAAAGCACAAAGTATCGCATGACTAAATATCATGAATCTGAGTCAAAAATCAGTTATGTCTAAATCAGCCACACCGTTTTAAGAGCCCCAAACCTAGACAGTTTACACAGTTCAGAACCACAGCTATTCTACATGTGTTGCATCCTACCTACACTAGGGAAAAAAACAGCACCATATCCAAGCATTCTTGAAGCTCAGGAATGGAGCTCAGTATCTGAGAACAATGTTTCCAAGAAATACATCTTATATTGAACTGAAAGGGAAAACATGACCTTTGCTGCAGCTATGAATAAGTGAACATCTCATAATAACATCATGAAACTTTTAGCTTTCGGAATATTACAGAAAATGTTTTCCCAAAAGAAGACAGATCTCATTCTCTCCCACTACCCACCACCACCACTTATAGCACTTGAAACAAAGGTGTATGATATATATAGGTATGTTCTTAGAAAATCTGGGAGAGTTTATTTTCTATTTTTTGCCTTGGAGAAAATGTCATGTGAAATGGAAGCCTTCTGTGGTTGCAGTCACACTATCTCTAGGTAAGCAAATACCATATGTCAAAGTGCCTCATGTTTCCCCATTAGACTTCAAAGACTTTCACCTGCCCCATGATAATAATTTTCTTTTATTTAACTCAAAATGTTCCCCAACCTCATAAGAGGTGTGAAAGCAATTTTGGCTATTTCTACCATATCCGAGGCTATTTTAGAACACAGAGGGTCCTTTACCTCCAGTTTTGAGATAAGCCTCCCCTGGATGTAAACCAGCCCAAGGTGAAGAAAATGTTGCAAAAATGCTTCAGATGTTTCTTGGGGGAAGGAGTTGGGAGCATTTTGGGTAATAATAAAAAGTGGTGTGGATGTCTTTGTGGGCCACAGATAACCCATGGGTTGCACTTTCCCCACTGCTATTCTAGTTCTTTGGGTTAACTTTTGAATATATCTGCAAAATGTGATGATGCACAGGGTACAAAGCAGATTAAACATGACCCATTTTGTCCCTGTTAAGTCATTTGAAGATTTATTTATTTTTTTACCTATTAGGAGGGAAAGCAGAAACAAGTGTGCTTAGTCTTACCTCTATCACTGTTCTAATTTCCTTCTCAGAGCCAAAAGGTGACTGTCTATAAAAGAAAGCCTTTTATACTGATGTAGGCAGACTATATGTTTTGGAATCATAGACATTTGGGGTTCCATAGCATCGGTGGAACATATATGTGTAGACTTCCCACTCTGGATAGTCCCAGTCCACTGGTGAACAACAAGAAACCCTTCTAGTGTCTTACTAAAATTTGTTACAAAACTTTCCATTCCTTCCCACTCCTCATCCTTCTTTATTTTAGATCTTCATTAATCTTTTTCCCCTCCTTTTACATCATGTAACTTCTTGTTTTGTTTAAGACAGTGGTGGGACTTATAAAGCCCACAGACTACATGAAGGCTGGATGTGTGTGCTCTTTGTACACACTAGACTCCCATTGACCCCCCTCCCAATCCTCCTCATTTTGGGCCTCAATCCAATAAATGCTTTGGCTGAGGGCGGGGGAACCAATTCCAAACACAAAGCTTATATTAAAAATGATGTTTCATGGGCCCCTGTCCTCAAACAGGAGAAAATAGTCTTCAAAATGACCAGGATATTTTTTTTTGTGGGGGGGTGTTGCTGGCTAGCTAGAAGTCATTTCCTTTTCCCAGAATGTCTCTTTTTGGTGTGTGAAAATGCACTGCAGGCTGCTGAGAATCTAAATGATTTTTTTTTTAAAAAAAATGGCATTCTGAACCTCAAAGCAACCTCACCCTGGTTTAAGATATCAGTGAATTAATATTTATCAGCAAATCGATATTTGCATTTAACCTTCCCTACTGTTTGAGAAAAAAACTGAAAGCAAAGGGTTTTTTTAAAAAAAGGATTACATCTCCATATGCATTCAATAAATTTATGTGTTTTTAAATTGGTTGATGAGTATTTGCTTTATCACCTTCAGATTTATGGACTGAGTTCGTATTGTGTTTCATTTTGGATATGCTTGTACCTAAGTGTGTTTGGTTAGGTTTTGGTTTTTGTTTGTTTTTTTGGTGGGTGGGGAGTTAACTACATTTTAAATGCAGGGGCAAAATAGTCCATAGAAGAATATTATGTGTCCAGAAGCCATGGAATGGTTGCTGAGTGAGAAGGGGAAAGAGAGAAGCAATTGAGAAGGGGAAGCCTGAACTGAAGACATCCACACTACAATTATTACTTTCTTGGTAGGTTCCTTTCAGGAACAGGTCATTCCTGCCATTCACTCCACCATTTGATACATACAAGGTAGCATCGCTTAGCCTCTGCCTACATGAGAATTGAATTGCCTTCCTGAATTGCCCCCTTTGTAATGGTAAAGAAGTGAATGGAAACAGGCCAAATGGTAAAGAATTCAAAATAACAAAGGTGTGGGAGGAGCAACTGGTGAGAAAAGGATTGTAAAGGGTTTAAACTGACCAATATATGAAAGCCACACCAGGCTTGCTGGTTTGTAAATGCTTTTACATTTCTGTATTTTCTTTTATTGTTCATTCTAAGCAACAACCATGAGTTAGTAACTCTGTAGATCTCTATCTGTAATAAAGCTTTCTGTTTTTTTAAACCTGAAGCTGTTGCGTGTTGTGTCTGTAGAAGGCAGCTCATGACAGTTCCACTTTAACACACAGTTCTTTAGCTACACCTAGACTACCAAATGATATAATTATATAAGTGGATATTTCATTGTTTCCTTAAATCTATTATAATAAGCGTGTGATAGGAAACTGAAGAATATGTTTTTAAAAAGAACATATATAATTCAATTTCTGAAAGCTAATCTTCATATGGTAATAAAATTTGGTAAGCACAATTTTGTTGAAAACGCACAATATTAATCTGGTCTAATCTTTCTTTACCTTCCTTGAAGCCATCTAGCTGAGTTAATTTGGATAAGCTGCCAGTTAAATTTGAATAAATTTGAGGCGGCCCGTGACTAGAGTGCACTGGACCATTCATGAAACTTGGAAGCACACGGATTCTTATGAGAACACTGAAAGGGAGTCTCATATATGTGTAGGCTTGAAGCTAATTTATTTATTTATGGTACCAGCATTGTGGATAAAGAGTAGCTTAGTAGGAAAAAGTCCATTATGCTGTGAAGGAAAGTATTTATATGCTTATGTCAAGAATGGCCCTGTGCATTCTATCCTCAACTCATTTTGATTGTTGGTTTTAAACACACACACACCTTTGGACAGTGTTTTTCATCATGTGCCATTCTCCACTAGCTCAGTATCTGTCAGGAGGAGCCAACAGCCAGCCTCAGACTCAAAATAACTCAACTAGAATAGGGGATTCCACCACAGGCCCCAGCACATACTAGGAAAAAGGGCAGTTTATAAATACCAAGGGACACACCCAGAGACATACCCCCAAAGTGGCTCCAGATTCCAGCACACAACCAAGTGTCAGATCCTCTGCTCTCTCCAAGACCTAAATAGCAAAGAGAGTGCTGAACCCAACCAGAGCCCCACAGCAGATGTCACAGTTCATTCCTAGGAGCATAAGGCCTCTGAGATCTATGTGGGAAAAGGATGCAGGAACTGGTGCGTGCTCTAGACCAGGGTTCTTTTGATGCCACACAAAGTGGGAAGAAAACCAGTACCTGCTATAAATTTGCTCAAACATTACATGGTTGTTGCATCATCTGCATCTACTCAGTTCCTTCCCCTCTTGCTGAATTTCTTGGCTGAAGAGCTACATTGCTGATATAATGAAGAATCTTGGGACACTGTATACTATTTTATGATGTACAGCACATCTTGCCTAGGACTTGCTGTTGTTGTGTCTTATCAGCATGATGAGAAACTGACCCAAACTACTCAAGGTCAATGGGAATAAGACAACATTTCTTTTCCACCATGAATTATTTTTATTTTTATTTTTATTTTTAAATGCCTTCCTCCAAATCACCTCAGAAATGCTATTCTTCATTCCTCCAGCAATTGTAGACATGTGCAGGTGGTCCACAGAGTCATAAATACTATGGAGTTAAGTAACCTGTTAGCTCCATATGGCCCATATGATTGCCAAATTATTCCCTTCAGCTGTTATTTCAAATGCATGGACCCTTTAGAGAGAGCACATACTTCCATTATTCAACATTCCTTTCCTAAAGCTTTTTCTGTATCAATCAAGGTTCAGTAACAGAAGATTTTTGAACAAATTACTTCTTAATTCAGCCCAGACGTATACTCCTGCAGGGATCTGGAAAAATATCAGGATCATTAGCCCTAATAATTCCTGTAATAGCACTTTTCTCTGGGGATGGGTGAAGCGGCACAATAATTTAGTGCATTACCTTTTAAACTTCACAGTCCTGCAGAGCTATTGCCTTTCCAACATGTGAATGCAGACTTCATGAATATTAGCAGGAGTTACAATTTTAGAGGTGACTACTTTTATAGCATGAAATGAAATATTGTTGCTCAAATGAACAGAAATAAAACTCCATCCCTGGTTTGGCCATGTTCTTTTCAGCAAATCTTGAAGTCAACTTATAAGAGCATCCTTCCAGACCTCGTATGAGGCAGATATTTAAACAAAGCCATATACGAAGTGACTCAAGGCACACTGAGAAATACAGAAGTTAGCTGAACTGTTTCCAAAGGCTTACAAATTAGTTGTAAAATATGATTCTTAAGAACCCTGGAGATGTTCAAAACTCATCAGAGGTCCTTCAATAAGACCACCAGGAACAAACTTTTCTTAAAGGCAGCATGCCTGTCACTACCAATCCCTGCCCCCTGCAATTTACAGGAGTTATAGAAGAATGTTGTCTGTGCTCCTGAAGCTCTGTCTCAGATCCATAGCTTGGAAATTTAATTTTGGACTACAAGCCCCAGAATTTTCCAGCTAGCACATTCACTAGGGCATGGAACTTGTAATTCAAAAAAGAAACTTTTCCAGGTTGTATGAGTCAGAACCATTAGCAAAACACAATGGTTCTAGACAAATTCATGTTGGAATTCCTCAGAAGGTCAATAAGAAAAAGATTCCTTCAAGACAGAAATCTGAAAAAGATGATTTTTCTACAAAATATATGATATGATAATTGCGGTTGCATTTATTCTTTGTTCAGTACTTTTCATTCATGCTTAAGAAACAAACTATCACTTGCAGAATTTTATTATGAAAATTAAATCTAGATTCCAGGCTAATATCAACAAAATAGCCAATTAAATTGCTAAATTAAAGTCAATAAAATATAAAATAGAGACTTCAAAGCAGCATTGAATTATAATAATGGGTCAATTTTGATACAGAATAAAATGACAAGTGAAGAGCAATTATGGTCACATTCTGTAGGTATCACACAAATGGAATTGTCTGAGCCCTGGTACTTGAATTTTTTAAAAGAAAACTTATTCACGATTATACTTCACTTTGGAAGACAATGCATGAAAATAAACAAATGCCAATATTATTCCACAAGACAATGATAACCAGATTGTTGTCCAACAATTATGTTTGAATTTTGATTAGTTTCATATTTTTCAACAATTCTCAACTATTAAAGAAAAATTGGCAACAAACACTTTTATACTATAGTTTAATAGGCAAGGTTTGTTATCAAGCTGCCATAATACAAGTAGGTTTCTGTGTATGAGCTATCAAATACGTATCTTCAAGTGGCGCTTTACTAGACTGATAAACTTGAAGGATATTTTTTACCACAGCTGTTAGTACACACAAAGTGTAAAATAAAATATAAATACATATTTTAGACTAGAATGGGGAAACTTGTGGCCCTCCAGAGGTTGTAAAACCTCAACTCCCATCATGCCCCACCATTGGCACAGCTATCTAGAGATGAGGAAAACTAGAGTCCCAGAACATCTAGAATGGCACAGGCTTACCACCACTAATTCAGAAGATCAGGCAAACCTATTTTATACAATCACTACCCCTGACTATTGAGGAGACGCAATCTTTAGCCATCTATCCTGTTCTTGTTTCTTAGTCAACAACCAACTCTTCTCAACAATCCCATGCCTTTTAATCCAGGTTTTCACTAACTAGTTTATTTTTCAGAAGAGACAATAGTAATTAATCCATAAATGGCTACAGTGGTCCTCAAGCACAGAGAGAACCTACAGCTTTACAACCAAAGTCTCATTCATTGTCAACTTCAAAACAGAAATGCTGCAGCTGAATATTCACCTTATCTTTGCAGACCACATCAAATCCACCTTCTTAGAAGACAGCAGGATACAGTTCAATGATCAAAAACAGGTGGATATAAGCTTATTTAGGCCCTACCCAACAAGACATATACATTCATAATGGTGCATTACAGCTTTTAAAACAATCAACACTAAACCAAGTTTGAACATGGAGCATATGAATACTTCCCAAAGAAACCAGAGACAGTTATGTTCTCCAATTATATGGACTATATTCACTATATTTTCATGGTATGTTACTAAATGTACAACTAGAACTAAGAGTTGTTCCAAAGTGTTAGTAAATTTTGGCTACACCATTTGATCTATTTTCAGCAAAGATCTTCCAGGTCAAGATCCCAGAAAGAACATACTAACCTCATTGATAAAGGTTTGTGCTCCCCTTGGACTCAGAAGTAAGATTGCTCTTCGTAACGTATCTCGATAGCGATTCAACTCTTCTGTTTTCATAGTAGTAAAAAGGCTGGCAAAAACCCTGCTGATGTTTCTGTCCACTTTTTGTAAAGATACATCAAGTCCTAGTTTTGAAGCCTGGTCCAGAAATCCTTGCAGACCACGAATATCTGCCAAAGAGAAATAAAAAAGATAATTTTGGTTTTTTAGAGCCAAGAATACAACTCAGGGCAAAGAAGACAAAGAATGACCATTACTTGCCTATAATTTGTACCTTCCCTCTCATGGTGATTAAGCAAACATGAAATGCCACCATTCACAGTGTACAGTCTGGACTCCCAAATTTCAGGTTCATAACTCTTAGGACTTTATCAGACGAGGTACCTACCATTGCAAAACCATGTCATTTAGGCTGTGATGATAACACAAAGGGCAAAATTATCAGATGCCTTCGTCATTCAGCCATTCCCAGAGCACAGCACTGTTGTGGATGAGGCATCACTTTTTTATTGACAGGCTAAGCCGCTAATAAAAAGTGACATCTTATTCATGCCCACGCTATGCCCCTGAAACAGCTGAATGATGACATCTAATAATTTTGCCCTTTTGTGTTATTGTTGTGTCCTTATGATGCAGTTTTTGCCATGTCTGATAAAGTCTTTAGTAGCCTGGCCATTGTGTTTAGTGTTAAGCATTATGCCATCTCAATAGGAAGGTCGAGTTTTCTTTAGCTGAAGGTGGTCACTGCACTTTGCCACATTTCATTTCAGTGAGCATTCCCTGTGAACAGAGTGATGCAGAAATGATGATCTTAACTTATATTTCCTGGAGATATGTTAAGTGTCACTGAGACATGATATCATGAAAGTAATTTAATGCAACACACAGTGACTCCTCTCAAGGTCAATCTGAAAATTGCCTCTGAGATCCACACCTAAGTGGCTGACACTGTTTTGTCTCTAAAAGAACATGTTCAAAATTTGGGAGGGGTGAGACAGCAACACTATAGTGAAGATGCAGATTTATAGATAAAAATGCCATTAAAAGTCATTATTTCACAGAGACTGGCGGTCAACCTCATAGAGTATGCAAAATTATTTGAATATTTTCATCCATGCCTTACCCTGAGAGCTCCTGCACATATACCCTATGCCAGAAGGTGCTGCTAAAAATATCCCTTCCCTTGCTTCTCTCTACATTTCGAAGTTCTTGCTTATAGCATGGCTGACTACAACAGTCCACATCATGAAACCATGTTAGATTGTGGTTTAATCACAATTAACCATTAAACAGTGGTACCACACTTTCTTATTTGCCTGAATGCCATAATACAAGTAGATGACCAATATTCTCTTCTGAAAAATCAATAACAGAGTCTAAGAAATGCCACCCAGAATAACATTTCTAAACCAATCCCCTCTACAATTCCTCCATGGCACTCAGAGATCAGAGAGTGTCTCTCCCTACATTATCCTTACAACAATTCTAGTTGGCTGAGATATGTCTGAATGCAAATCTCCACAGGCTAGGTCAAACCACACTCTGACTCTCATTGTAATGTAAGAGCTTAGAACTGAATTATTTTTTTTAAGTACTGTTTATCTCATGAAAAGGAGCACAAAGAGAAAGATATTGTTATACAGGAAATGTTACGGGGGGGGGATCTTGACTATTTTTATAATTTGTATGATTCCTGTATACTAAAATAATCACAATGACAAAGTTGCTGTTTTCTAGTTACAGTGTTTGACTAAAACTACCATCTTGCTGTTTATATTTTTTTAATAAGAATTCTATGAATTTGAGCCTTTGTTCTATTTATTGCTCTATATTTCTGATATCTGAACCACAACAATAGATTTAGTTCTTCCTCATAATGTCCAACTTCAAACTGAGATGATTCTCTTTTTGGTTGAAGAGCAGCACATTTTATCAGCAGCTAAAGCCATTTTGTAAAAAAGAAACTTTGTTTGAAAAAGAATGATGAGTGAGTATCACATTGTTTTGGATTGATTATATTTCTCTACTAACTTGCTGAGTACCCAAGAAGTAGCTTCTGAACTGAGCCATATGTGTAGTTGGAAAGGAAGATGACTTGGGAGATTTTCAGACAGGCAAAAATCTCCCCTTGCCGCGCGAGCAGCCTCCCGAAACTGCTGCGCGGCAAGGGTCTTTTTCGGACCGCGCTGTGCCTGTGGCGAAACCGTCCGTGTCACTTCCGTGAAGCTTGGGACGGCTCCGCGTCATATTTCAAGCACGGGCAGCCTCCGTGATTGAAATATGGCGCGGAGCCGTCCCAAGCTTCACGGAAGTGACACGGACGGTTTCGCCACAGGCACAGCGCGGTCCGAAAAAGACCCTTGCCGCGCAGCAGTTTCGGGAGGCTGCTCGCGCGGCAAGGGGAGATTTTTGCCTGTCTGAAAATCTCCTTGCTTAACAAATGTTTGTCAATATAATTATAGTCAAGTTGAGTTCCAAGGGACATAGCATTTCTGAATAAATAGTTTGTGTGTAGTAGGGGAGTCCTGAACAGTTGCTGTGTTTTTTTCCAATAAACAAAGCAAACGAAAACTTTCCTACATCAGTCCTAGATATATTTACATACTTGGAAGTTATTGTCAACCATTTCTATGTACTTTACATGCAACAGACTGATCTAGAACCACAGTCTTACATAGATAATGGCCAACTGTTCTAACAAAACTTTAAACATAACTAGCAAGTTTGCTTAGGCCCTACTGTTGGACTCTTGTTTTAGTGGTCACATCCAGTTTTCCATGGAAACCAGTCTTGTCATAACCTTTCATATGAGGGATATCAAGAAGATATGCCTGTGCTTGCCTCAGATTTAAACCTTGAGGAGTCAGATGGTGCTTCTCAAAATGGGATGTGAAATTTCTGATCGCTCCTCCATTTCACTCCCCATTTAGAGAAATATTCAAAATGCTTGAATGTTCTAAGAACCTCCACCCATATCTCTTTTGCCCTTCAACCAGGGCTGATTTAAGGGCCCTGCAACACCTGCAGCTGCAGGGGCCCCCGTCACTGGGGGGGGGCATAGTAACCCTCCTCCTGCAAAAATGTTATTAGTAATAATCTGAATATCTTGTACTGTGAATAGGTTAGTTTAGGTTCTGAGATAAACATATGGGCCCCCCAAAATAAAGTGTTGCAAGGCCCACTCAAATTCCTTAAACCGGGCCTGTCTTCAGCTACCTACAAATCTGTTCCTTCCTCCAAACATACTCCTTCCTTACCTATCCTCATACATTTGGGGTGGTGACAGACAAAAGAGGGTGGGGGTTTTCATATCATCTACCAGCCTAGATGTGTGGTGGATTCTGGGAAGAATATTTATTTCATGGCTTCCAATGTCTGTCAGTTTGGATAAATGGAGGAAGCCTCTTTTGGCCACAACTGCTTATCTTCCTGCAAACAAGGTATGAGGGGAGAGATTTTTTTCTGGCTGATAGGTGGCAGCAGTTGCCTTTTGGGGTACAGGAAGGCAGGTAAGATGGCAAAGTGAGAGGTTTGTTCTTTAAAAAAACATACTTTTGGGTTGGCTAGGAATATTTCCCAATTTTTCCCAAGGGAGAAGGTGGAATCAGAGAAAAATAACAACCATGAGCTGATCAGAAGATATCCTATCTTTATTTACTACATCTATGCAATAACTAGTTTGGCAATTACCACTTCATTAATATTTGTTGTCTGCATACAACCACAATTTGTACAATGGTAGTGCATCACTTAACTTTTATTCTTTAATCCTCTTTCTCCCATTGTCAATTGTCTTAAAATGAATCTCTTTCACTCTTGCCATCTTCTGAATAAATCTCATTTTTAATTTGATGCAATACATTTACTTCCAGTTCATAAATTAGCAGTACATGCAATGCTGTGAGAAACCTCTGTTAGTACTAAACAATAATTTATCTGTTAGTAATGGTTTTGTTTTGGGAGTTGTTTTTGGTCTTATTTTTGGAAAGACACTTTCTACATATTTATCCTTGGTGAAATCATCAATGTGAATCAATCTTTCTCAGTACATGTTAGATTTTGCTTGTTCCACCACTCCACTGCTCCTATATTTAACTTTGCCCATTATCTCATAATACTTCATCTTATTGGCATTTATTGTTAGTCCAAGTGGACAACACCAATTTTCCAAGCTAGTGAAGAGTATCATTATGCCTGCTGGTTGTATGACATGAATTGCCTATGGTAAGGAGCTTAACTTTACATCACTGTGCCACCCAGCAATATAACATACGTGAGGACTGAGATGGTGATAAAAAGCTATAGCAATTCCACCACTATAAACAAAGACAAAGTCTAACAAAAAACTAATTACCATACGAATAAAAAAAGGCAACATAATTCTTTCAGTAATGGGAGTCTTATTTCTTATAAAAAATACTCAAGTTTACAATTTTGTCATGCTTGTGTCCTCTGAAGACAGTGAAAAATTATGTGCAAACATTAAAAGTCATTAATCCACGTTCTTCTTTTACTTCATCAATGATTAATAGTGTCAGTGAAAGTGATACTAGTTTTTGCCTACCTCTCCAAAATTTCATAGTAGTTCCTACCCACTTCACCAGAATCTCTCAATGTAACAGGAATTGTTGAAAAACAGTTTCCTTCTGATTGGTTTCTGGGACTGACAGTATACATGATGTGGCCTAATTTACAGCAACAAGGCACACCTCCATTTCTTAAGGCTATAACAGCTAGTCATTTACTGTTCATCTGGATTTGTTTTGGCAAATCAATTTTCTGTCCTACCCTTTAACTTTCCTCATTGTTTCACCATTTTTTCAGTTCACAACAGAAGCTCTCACACTGAATTGTGAGGAAAATTCCTTTAAGTTAAAAGTAAAAAGAGACACATTTTAAACACAGTAGAAGATTATTATTCTGGGATTAGAAAACAAGTATTCAGTTGTAGAAACATAGGATTTTATCAGACTAGCCCCTTTAAACATTCTTTTGCCAGCATTTTAAAAAAAACCCACATTTTTATGCTGGCAAAAGAACGCACGCGTGCACACACACTTACCTTCCTTTCCTAGCAAAGGCAGCCCTTGCAATAAAGAGGAAGTGAATGGAGCCCCACTCACTTCCTCATTTGAAATCTCACAAGACTTGGTCATGTGGAAAATTCAAAAATAAAAATAAAACTAATACATCAAATGTTTTAAAAAGCCACATACTTTAGAATTCCTAAGTAACCCGGGGAGGGTCATAAAAAGAGTGAAACTTGCCTGGATGTCCTGATCTCACCTGGATAGGTTTGTGCCATACCGGCCATTCTCACTGCAGTGACGAGATTTAAATGGCCTGGGGTTTTGCACGCCAGCAATGCTGGCACTAAAGTGCCACAGGGGATCTATTGACAGCTTCAGCTGTCAATAAAAAGGTATGTGAATTTGACAGGACATAAATGCAAAAAGGTGACACCGTCTGATCTGTGCACCCTTTTGCGTTTATGTGGCATCGTTATGACGCCATATTTAGTGCATCTGATAAAGTCCATAGACTTGGAAGGACCACCTCAACCAACCCCACCATGCACGAATCCATCACTGAAGCTCCTGTAAGAGGTGGCCATCTCATACTTTTAAAAAACCTTCAAGTGAAGGAGAGTCCATTCCCTCACAAAGTACACTATTCCACTCTTGAACAATTCTTACAGTCAAGAAGTCCTTACATATATATAGGTGGAATCTCTTTTCTTGTAATTTGAATCCATTGATTTGGGTCCCACTCTCTGAAGCAGCAGAAGACAAGCTCACTCCATCATCTGCATGACAGCCATTCAGATATTTAATGATAGGAATCATGTCACCTCTCAGTCCAACATTACGAGAGCAGATTTCCATTTGTGCAACCTGACTTAGCCTTTCCTTTTCCTCTTCACATCCTCCTGCATGCCCTATAAATCTGCTACAGAGGGTCTCCAGACTATCCAGAGCAGATTAGGTGGAGGGAGGGGGAATTCAATCTGCCTGTTGTGTTCATTCTGCTGGTGGAAGGACATGACCAGATACAACACCAGGGAGGGGGCAGGGGACTCATCTCCAGATAGATCCTAAAATAGATTCTAAAATAAATCCCAGAGAACATACATCTGATAAGATTAGTGTACACATGATATTTCTGCTGGTTATTAAGAGGAGCAATGGGTTAAACAGCAGAAAAACCTTTGAAATGTAATGTATATGTCAATCCTTGACTGACTAGTACCTCAGAGAAGAGGAAGAAGAAAAGGTTTGTCAACCCAGGGTTCCTTGAAAATACCACCATCAATTACAACCAAAGCTTAAACCTATTCATTGAAGAAATGTCTTTGCAAGCTGTTTAACTTCCTCTCAAGCACTAGTTATTCTACCATGTCAACAGAGTGAGTATGTATGTATCCACATGCTTAGGAAATGATGTTTCTAGATGCTTCTATATAGCGTATTTGGATTGGGTCAAAATGAGTGAAAATAATCACAGATCACTTTTCCACAAGGAACCCTGGGAAGGGAGAAAGCCATGTCATCACAGCACAACATTTTGCCACACCTCCACTTCCTGTCTCTGCTGCAGACCACAACTCAGCCTCTCTGGCAGGTCTGGGGCTGTTTCTTCTACTTTGCTTCATTTTGGTAACTCTGGTGTCTGAACTCTTCCAAGTCTTTTCATGCTTACTTTACTTGTTTCCTTTTTGCAGGCATTATTGATTTGTTTGCATTTCCCTTGGTCTTTCCTTTTAAATTCCCAACACCTTCCAGTAATTGCCTCTGCTATGTTTGCAGCCTTTTTTTAACAGAATGTACGTGAAAGCTTTAAAGGACATTAACATCATCATCACACATTAACAGGCTTTAACATACGCTGTGTGTCATTCTGAATCTTAGCACAGAACAAGAAACAGACTGCAAGTGGTATGTTACGTGTCTCAACTGACATTACCAAGTAGACTGCTCTTCCTAAAGAAAGAAGCAGAGAAGATGAAACATGAATGATTAATGGCAAGCTATCTCGTCTTGTTGAGGGACCATGCTCCACAAATCTTACACCTCAGAGAAACAATATTTTAAGAGGAGTGCCTTAAAGAAGGGCTAATTGCAGTAGTCTAATTTGCTTTCTAGGACCAACTGGAGCTTGAAAGTAGCACAGTACAAAAAACAAAGTTACTTTTTAAAAGTAATGTAACGTACAGTAATATGATTGCTTGCTGTTTTTAAGGTACAATGAGTAACTTTTATTTATTCATAAAATGTTGATGGGAGAATCAACTGAGGAGATTTTTTATTACTTTGGTATTTTAAAGTTATTTTCAGCTAAAGAACCAATCAACCAAATAATTTAAAAGAAACACATCACTTATAAAGTAACAATAATGTCCCTTTAAAATTGTTGCCATTAACTGACATTAAGTCAACTTCGACTGATGGTGACCCTATGAATGAGAGACCTCCAAGTCCCCTTATCATTGACAGCCCTGCTCAGGTCTTGCAAACTCAGGGCTGTGGCTACCTTGGTTGAGCCTGTCCACCTGTAATGCAGTCCTCCTCGTTTTTTCGTACTACCTTCTACCTTATCAATCATTATTGTCTTTATGCCATCTCATGATATGTTCAAACTACAATATTCTTGGCTTAGTCATCTTGGCTTCTAGGGAGAGTTCAGGCTTGATTTGCTCTAAGACCGATTCATTTGTCTTTTGGCAGTCCATGCTATCTACAGAACTCTCCATCAGCACCACAATTCAGATGAGTTGATTCTCTTCTTATCATCTTTCTTCACTGTCCAGCTTTCACAAGCATACATATAAATTGGAAATACAATGTCATGGACAATCCTGAGTTCAGTATTCAGATATGTGCGTGTGGTGCACATGTGGGTTTTGCCTAGTTCCTTCATAGCTGCCCTTTGAAGTTGTTCTTCCAATTTCTTGACTGCAGCCTCCATTATGATTAATGACTGAGCCAAGTTATAGGAAATCTTTGACTATCTCAATGTCTTAATTGTCTCCTTTAAATAATCTGTGGTCATTGTTTTTCTTTTCTCAATGTTCAACTGTAAACGAGCCTTTGCACTTTCTTTCTTGACTTTCTTTAGTAGCTGCTTCAAGTCTTTGCTATCTTCTGCTAGTAGTATGGTGTTATCTGCATATCTTAAATTTTTGATGTTCCCTCCTCCCATTTTCACATCTAATTCCTTCCTCTGAGTTTAATACAGTTTTGCATTCAAGTGTACAAGTTAAACAAATAGGGTGATAAAATGCAGCCTTGCCTGACGCCCCTTGCCAATTGGGAACCATTCTGTTCTCCATATTCTGTTCTAACAGTAGCTTCTTGTGTGAGTACAGGTTACACATCGGTATAATCAAATGTTGTGGGACACTCATTTCTTGAAGAGTGATTGTCCAGGAAAGCTACCAGATGCCGACAACATATAAACAAACTCCTTTAGAAGTCGGTCCTGATAAAGTCCACAATATGGGAAACCGGCCAACTCCTAATGATAATGAGGTAAACACAGTGGAGCCAATTGAAGTTCATAACAAGCAGGAAAACACACAGAGAATAGTCCAGAATACAGTCCAAGGGTCAAGGCTTACAGAAGGCAGTATGGTTGAGAAGCAGGTCCATAGTCCAACAGGATAAGCAGACAGCATAGTCACAAGGAGGTCCAAGGTCAAGCAGGATTCAAGGCAACAAAGACAAGGAATCACAGATAACAGCCACAAAGCTTTCACCAGGGTGATCAGTTAATCGCTGACAAAGGCTCCATAGCTCCCCCCAGGGCATATATACTGTAATCACAACTGTCCTAGGTGCTCCTTAATGACCCGGGCTTTGAGATAGATTTTTTCAGAGAATCCTTGCAGTGCAAGGATCGAGCAGGAGAGCTTCGTAGCTGCAGCGCAGCAGGGGGTCCATTTCGGATGACACCGTCCCTGCGGCGAAAACGTCCGTGTCTCTTCCGTTTAGGATTGGAGCCTGCTGCACCATATTCAGCCAGATTTTATTCACGGAGGTTGTCCATGAATAAAATCTGGCTGAATATGGCATGGCAATCCTAAACGGAAGAGACACGGACATTTTCGCCGCAGGGACGGTGTCATCCGAAATGGACCCTCTGCCGCGCTATAACTACGAAGCTCTCCCACTTGATCCTTGTGCTGCAAGGATCATCTTGTAGCAGGAACCAGACGCAGGACCACAGAGAAACTGAAAAAGTGAGCTTTTTTGCGCGGACCCTTGGTGGAATAATTTCCGAAAGGCCAAGAGTCCCGAGTCATTCTGAAAGCAACTTTTTATAGAAAAATACGTTATGTTATGAAATACAAACAGAAGCACTTCCCTCCACCCATCTGGTGGTTTCATGGTTTCTGAAACCCATATTTGGTTTTCCTTCCTCACAATACTGTTTACATTTCAGGAAATCAGTTACAGACTGTAGCAACATAAGCAGTTTGCAATGTCTCCATGTTAAGGTCTCTGTCACTTTAACCTCAAATGTTTACAGAACATTTGATAGTATTTGCTATCTGATCTTTACCTCAAACACAGTTCACTCTGGTATTGCAATCTTAGCACATCCTAATATACGCAATTAGCAATTAGCAATTAGCAATATGAAAAAGCAATATGAAAAAGGCATATTAAAATATACTTTTGCTAAGTTCCTGCACATAGCTACCACAATCTGAAAATATCTAAAGTCTCAGCAATCTTCTCCTGGCTTCCTTTTGGGATCTCTGTTGGCTGAAGGATGGTATGGGTAAGTCTATTTCCTCTTCCTCCTCCTTATACTACTTGGCAGGGCTTGCTGCTAGGACTGGTGCCAATCCACTAAGACCAGGTTCTTCCTCTCTTGGGACTCTAGGTTGGCAGAATTCCCTGCTGGCACAAGTGTAGATAAACTTGTGCCAGGAACCATAGGGCCATTGTCTGCCATGTCCTCCTCCTCTGACTCCATAACCTCATTAGACTCACAGGGCATGACAGTGATCCATAGTTTTTCGTGATCGGCACAATCAAAGGCTTTTATATAATCTATAAAGTACAGGCTGATTTTCTTCTGAAATTATTTGGTGGGCTTCATTATCCAATGTATGTTTGTAATATAGCCCTTTATGCACCTTTCTCTTCTGAACCCAGCTTGGACATCTGACCTTTCTCACTTGATATATGATAAAAGTTTATTGTTGAATTTGATCATCACTTTGCTTGCATTGGAGATCAATGCAATGGTCTGGTGGGTACTGCAATCCCTAGTATCCCATTTCTTGAGGACTGGAATGTATATTGAGCTTTTCCAATCTGTGGGAGCCATTCTTTTGTTTTCCATATTTCCTGACAGATTTTAGTTTGAATTTGCGTGGTTTCTGTCTCTGTTGCTTCCAACAGCTCTGTTAATATGCCATTTACTCCTGGTGATTTATTTCTCCCGAGTGTTTTGAGTGCAGCTTCCACTTCATTTTCTAAAATTGTGCATTCCTCTTCAGATTGTTCTTCCTTGAATGAATCTGTCATCCTTTCATATCTTTTATATAGTTCTTCAATGTATAGTTTCCATTGGCTTTTTAAAAAGCATGCAGTGTGTTTCCCCTGCTGGTCGTAGAGCATCCCCACTTCTGGTTTAAATTTCGCTTTGATTTCTCAGATCTTGTGGAAAATGTCTTTCCTTTTTTTGTTATCTTCTATTTCTCCAAATTAATTGTTATAATCGTTCTTGTTTCTCTTTCTTACAAGTTGTTGAACAGATGTGTTCAGGGTTCCAGTCCTATTTCAGACTCCTTTTAATCTTGTTTCTCATTGGAACTTAACTGCTTGAAGAGTTTCAGCTGTTGTCCGGTGAGGCTTCTCTTTCTTTTTGGCTGCAGACAGTGTCTTTTTGCATTCTTCCATGACAATGTCCCTGGCTTCAGAATAGAGTTCCTCTGGCTCCTGATCAATTAGGCTTAATAGTTCAAAGCTATCTTTAAATTATTCTTAAATTACCTTTAAATTCTATGGGGATGTTCTTCAGGTTGTATTTTGGCATGATGGTTGGCTTAGTGTTCTTCTTTAGCTTTAATCTAATTTTTTATATTAGCTGTCTGCACCACAACCTGCTACTGATCCTGTTTTTGCAGAGAGAATGGAGCTTCCCCATCTTCTGTTTCCAATTGCATAGTCTTTTATTTCTGTATTGGCTATCAGGTGACATCTGTGTTTAAAGTTGCCTCTTTGGCTGCCTGAAGGTGTTTGCAAAACTTTTGGCTTCACAAAATTCACTCTCCTGCTCCAGTTCTTGATCGTAGGCCAAAATCTCCTACAATGTTTGGTTCTGCTTTGTTTCCTACTACTACATTCTAATCACCTATGACTACCAACATTTTGGTGTGTGATCAATTTCCTCCTGGGCTCTGTGGTCTTTCAGTTTCTTCCTCTTCTGATTCTGTAGTCAGAGCATAATCTTGAATTATGGTTATACTGATAGGTTTTCCCTGAGGTCTTATTGATATTATGCAGTCAACCTTTGCATTATAACCTTTGGCTACTTTTGTTACATCTCTACTTACTTTTAATCCCATACTATTTCTTCTAAGATTTTCATTTCCTAAGTTCACTATGTTGCTATCTGACCAAAAATGTCCAATTCCTGTCCACTTTATGTCACTCACCCTGAGTATGGCAATGTTTATATGTTCCATTACTTGTTTAACAGTGTCTTGTTGCCCCTGATTCATGCTTCTCACATTCCACATTCCTGTAATATGTGTTGTGCAGCTTTGGTATTTCCTTTCACCTCTGAGAACATCAATAGTTGAAGGTCCTTTTGGCTTGAGTCCAGTTGCGTCATTAGCCACAACACTATTTATACTTGCCCTCAGCTGTACCCGAGTAGGTCATTGAGTGCCATCTGACCTGGGAGTCTCATCTTTCGACACTATCTCTTGCTTCATTTTGGACTGCCTCATCATAGGGTTTTCAAGGTAAAAGGCTTTAGGAGTAGTTTACACTGCCTTCTTCTGCATGGTACTAACAAGCATTAGCTATGGTACCACTTTTTGTTGTCTCCAAGAGATCCTCCACCAGTGTCTCTCTCTCTCTCTCACACACACACACACACTACTGCTGTCACCCAGTAGCTGTTTATCACATTGCTTCTGGTTCCTCAGCAGACCTGACATTTAAAAAAAGCACTCCAAGCTCTTAGGTGAACTAATGGCCACAAAAGTAACAGAATTAATATCTGTTGTTGTTCTAATTTGCAGTTGTTTAGCTTCTCTTGCTTTTCTTCCAGCATCAAGAAGAATTCTGAGAAATTCAAAACCTTGCTCTCTTCATTCTAACTCTTCGGATAAAATTAACAAAGCTACTTAATGGGCTGCTTTAACTTTTTAACTTAAATTATAGCTGAAAATGGCTCCCTGAAGTTTTCAGTTTCATCTCAGGAGAATATTATGGCCCTTCCTGTCCACTGGGACTCAACTACTGCCATATTGATATGCTTCAGAATAAATTACAGTTAACACTCTGTGTATTGGGTTGGCCATAATTTAATGATTGTATAGAAGCTTCATTTGGTATGGAATGAAATAGTGGTCCATCACCTTTGTGAGACAAGTGAAGAGAATGCATTATACCAGAGTTCCAGCATCTGCACTGATATGTTACCCTTCTACACATGGTTACATTGTTGTTGCTGCTGCTGTTGCTTTTAAACCTATTAGGCCATTAACAGCATGATCCCAAAATATGGCCACTTTGTCTCATCTGTAGCACTGAGATTACCAAAATCAACTGAGACCACCATTTTAGCTATATCATCCACAGACCAAACAGCAAGGGGAGGCTGAAACATATGTTTCATAACGGCTTTATTATTACAACATTTCCTCCTTCCCCTGGAGAACCATCAAAGTTCAGGCCTATATAGTTTCTGGAGGAGTGGTAATACAGCCTTCTTTTGTTGGAGCATTCAATGAGCAGGATTAAGCAGGTGGTAGGGAAGTAACATTAATTGAATTTTGTATTTTTATGCATTTTCTTTTAAACTGTGGTTGCATGTCCAGAGCCCCAGAGAAAGGGTAATTGGAATAATTAATGAATGCTTATCACTGTGGTTCAAGAAAATGACTTCACATTTTAATCTCATTTACACCCCCACCCCAAAAAGAAATTCCTTTGTTTCTTGAAAGAGAAAATGTTCTCTTCCTTATTTTAGAGAGAGGATATGACCATGAACCCTTTGACAGCATAAACCACCAATGAAATTATGGAAAATTCCTATAATATATCTCTCCCCAGAATATTTATCTGACCAGAACAGATCACTCTTTTTTCTTTGAAGAAATAACAAGAAGATAGCACCCTACATTTGCCATTCTTAATATAGCTGTGCTTCGTGTTTCTCACCTACACGTTGGTTCCTAAATGCATTCTGTCAGGAAGACACTTTCTCCAAAGTTGTTTCCTACAATCCATAAGCCAGGTTTCTGTCAGTGGTCTACTCATGTGAGCTGTGTAAAATCTGTGCAGCCTAGTCACTCAAGATATCACCTTCTAATCTTTGGGCTGGAAAATTACAATTTTCAGTTTTCCACTTCAGGGAAGAGTAGTCACACCTGAGTTCACTGCTCTGATATTACACTGCTAACAAGGAACTCTACTTGCATGGGTTTCCTTTTGGTTTTTGGTAACTCTAAGCTTGGAAAAGTGGTCATGGTGGTCTCAATGATTCTGGGAGTTATAGTCCACAACAGAAACTTTAGAGCAGTGGTTCTCAACCTTTGGTCCTCCTGATGTTTTGGACTTCACCTCCCAGAATTACTGAGCATTGGCCATCCTGGCTGGGACTTTTAGGAAATGAAATTAAAAGCAACTAGAAAAACTAAGGTTGAGAACCACTGCTCTAGACCTTTATTCAGGTGAACCAGCTTTAGATTGGCACTGCTCACCCTCAGACTGAGGAGCCCTTCTTCTAAAAAATGGTGGTGGTGTGCATATTTATTGTTCTGTGGTTCAAGCACTGTAGGCCCTTTTGTGTGTATGATGATTTTGAGATTTAAGTCTAGAAGCAAACAGAAAAGTAGGATGTGAATGGGCGTTCTATAACAGAACATCTGTATAATATAATGAGTGTGGTGTAGTGGTTTGAGTATTGGACTAAGATATCAGGAGACCAGGATTTGGCTAGATGATCTGATTAACAGTCTGACCTGCTATAAGGAGGCTTTATATGTTTCTAGCATAGGATTTAATAGTGCTTTGCCAGCCTTGTCTAGTGGTTTGAGTGCTAGACTAGGACTGCTGGAGACGAGGGTTCAAGTCTCCACTCAGCCATAGAAACCCACTGGGTGACCTTGGGCAAATCACACTCCATCAGCCTAACTGAAAAGCAATGGCAAATCTCCTCTAAATAAATCTCACCAGGAATACTGTATAACAGGGTTGCCATATGTTGGAGTCAATGTGAAGGCACATAACTATGTAAAAGACATAAGAGTGAGGAACGGCACCTATACGAGAGGAAAAGATGAGACTAGGGACTTATTCATTTGAGATATTTATAGTGGAATAGTACTGGTAAAGTCACAACCTTTCATGATGTCATGGAAAAGGGGGAAATCACCAAAGAAGAATTCAAACAGATAGCAAACACATGTAGGAGTAAAGTCAGAAAAGCTAAAGCGCAGAATGAGCTCAGGCTTGCTAGGGAGGTTAAGAACAATAAAAAGGGTTTTTTGGGGTATGTCCGCAGCAAAAGGAGGAAGAAGGAAATGATAGGGCCACTACATGGAGAAGATGGCAAAATGCTAACAGGGGACAGAGAGAAGGCAGAATTACTCAATACCTTCTTTGCCTCAGTGTTTTCAGAAAAGGAAAAGGAGGACCAACCTGAGAAGAATGGAACAGAGGACACAATAGGGGAAATCCAGCTCAGAATAAGCAAAGAGGTTGTACAGGAATACCTTCTTAATCTAAATGAATTTAAATCTCCAGGACCAGATGAACTACATCCAAGCGTATTAAAAGAGCTGGCAAATGTGATCTCAGAGCCGTTGGCAAAAATCTTTGATAATTCCTAGAGAACAGGAGATGTCCCAGCAGACTGGAGGAGGGCAAACGTTGTCCCAATCTTCAAAAAGGGGGAAAAAGAGGATCCCAACAATTATCATCCAGTTAGTCTGACATCAATACCAAGGAAGATTCTAGAGCAGATCATTAAACAGACAGTCTGTGAACATTTAGAAGGTAATGCCATAATCACAAAAAGTCAACATGGGTTTCAGAGAAACAAGTCATGCCAGACTAATCTGATCTCTCTCTCTTTTTTTTTTATAAAGTTACCAGCTTGGTAGATGAAGGGAACACTGTGGATATCACATACCTTGATTTCAGTAAGGCCTTTGACAAGGTTCCCCATGACATTCTTGCAAACAAGCTTGTAAAATGTGGGGTAGACAAGTTAACTGTTCAATGGATTTGTAATTGGTTGACCGGCCGAACCCAAAGGGTGCTCAGCAGTGGCTCCTCTTCGTCTTGGAAAGATGTGACCAGTGGGGTGCCACAGGGTTCTGTCCTGGGCCCAGTGCTATTCAACATCTTTATCAATGACTTGGATGAGGGAATTAGGGGCATACTTATCAAATTTGCAGATGACACCAAATTAGGAGGAGTAGCTAATACCCTAGAGGATAGGATCAAAATTCAGAATGACCTGGATAGACTGGAGAGCTGGGCCAAAGCTAACAAAATGAAATTCAATACGGAGAAATGTAAAGTATTGCACTTAGGGCGGAAAAATGAAATGCATAGATATAGGATGGGAGAGACCTGGCTGAACGAGACTACGTGCAAAAGGGATCTAGGAGTCCTAGTAGACCACAAATTGAACATGAGTCAACAGTGTCATGCGGCAGCTAAAAAGGCCAATGTGATTTTGGGCTGTATCAATTGAAGTATAGTATCTAGATCAAGGGAAGTAATAGTGCCGCTCTATTCTGCTTTGGTCAGACCTCACCTGGAATACTCTGTCCAGTTCTGGGCACCATAATTCAAAAAGGATATTGACAAATTGGAGCGTGTCCAGAGAAGGGCAACTAAAATGTTGAAAGGTCTGAAAACGATGCCTTATGAGGAGAGACTTAGGGAGCTGGGTATGTTTAGCCTGGGAAAAAGACGGTTAAGAGGTGATATGATAGCCCTGTTTAAGTATTTGAAGGGGTGTCACACTGAGGATGGAGTGAGCTTGTTTTCTGCTGCTCTAGAGACTGGAACACGGAGCAATGGATGCAAACTCCAGGAACAGAGATTCCACCTCAACATTAGGAGGAACTTTTTGACAGTAAGAGCTGTTCGGCTGTGGAACACACTCCCTCGGAGCGTGGTGGGGTCTCCTTCCTTGGAGGTCTTTAAACAGAGGCTGGATGGCCATCTGTCGGGGATGCTTTGATTGTGATTTCCTGCATGGCAGGGGGTTGGACTGGATGGCCCTCGTGGTCTCTTCCAACTCTACAATTCTATGATTCTATGATTCTATGATTGTCTCCCATTTAAAATCCATTTATTTTCTCCCAGAAGTAATCCATGAATTGTTCCTGTTCATGCTAGAGTTCTGCTTCTCTTTGCAGATGCAGAAGAGCCATATCATTTTCCCAGGGTTTTTTTTTTTTTGTGGGGGGGGGAGATAACTAGTGGTCAGTGCATTATGGGCATAACGTGCATGCTTAGTCATATGAATGCTGCATCCAATCACTGTCTCAGTTAACTTATGGGACAACTGAAAGGCAAATAGGCAGCTCCAGAAAGGCTAATAGGTACTTCCAAGTAACCTTTCTCATTGCTCTCTTCCTTTTTCTTCTTCTTTTTCTTAAAGGATTGAAAATATTCCCTAACTTTGGCATGATGTTTGCTGCGGGTGTGGCTTTGGTGTGTTTGGGTGGAAGGAGCAACAATCACTCTGCCACTGATCTTTTAAAGCATCATAGGAAAGATGCACAGAAACAATCTTTCAAAATGTTAGAATAGTGCAACTGCAGCAAGAACTAAAAATACTAGACACATGCACATGCTCTCTCTCTCTCTTACACACACACACACACACACACACAGAGTTTGTGTAAAGTCAGAATAACATATATTTGCCAATGTGGGTGTGTGTGCCTAGCAAAGATCCCCTTGGTCTAGCAATGTGCACAAAGAGAGAAGGTTGTTAAAAATAGAAAGAAAAAGATAAAAATTTCCGCCATACTGCAATTAAAAATTTATGGCATTGAAAAAATTACATAAGAGGGTTGTTTGGCCACAATATAGATCTCCAAAATTTTGGTATTACAGCCAGGAAAGGGTACAAGGCAGAAACTAGGGAGGCCGAGTGAAAAAGCCGCAGTGTGGAAAGACAAAAGTGGAAACCAACGCTATCCTATTGGTATTAAAAGGGAAAATGTGAAAGGTACTGGTATTTCCTGGTATTTCTGGAAAGGCAGGTTTTCATGAGGAAAAGGGGAAGAGTATAAACAGGCTCCAGAAAAATCTGTTTCTACATGTGCCACACAATTTGTTCAAAGCCCAAAGGACAGCTTCCTGGGCCTTTTCATGCAATATTTGAAACAAATTATACAACAATGATTATTCACATATTTGATAATGGGAAGACCCATTATCTCATTATCTGCCAGCACAGCAATCAGGTAACCAAGGGTTAACTAGGGTCTGGAGAAAGGTAACACCTTTAGGGCTAGCATCATCACAGATGTCATAGATCAGCAGGGACAAATGACCAGTCAAGGATTCCAGAGTGGCAAATCTTTTAGATGCTTTGAGGACGAGGTGATAAATATTCTTTGATGAGCCATGAAATAGAGAGTTCAGAGAGACAACAAAGGAGCATCCTGCAGTGAGAACCTGAGGTCGCTGGGGGGGGGTGGCTGTTTGAGACAGGCCTAAGGGCCTTGGCTCAGCCCCCCCCCCCAAATTGAACAGACTGGACTTCATGTCAGTGAGTAGATCAGGAAATGTATTAGCTACATTGTATTAGGGAATTATGGTTATTTTCCAACTTGGTTGAATACATAAATCTATCTGTAACTTCTATTAATGTACCTGGGAGGGAGGAACCTTCCATGAGAATTATCTGCATGTTGTGAACTCTGCTTAGAATAACTAAGCTTTTCTAATCTTTCTTTCAAATGATGTTTACATGTGCCTTTTTGCTCAGTTGCTTCTTTTCTCTTTGGGACAGAGGGGAGATAAAATATCTGTAGTGACAGGGAGTAGGAAAACCCCCAGTCTCCCTTTGGACTGTGTTGTAAAGGGTATAGAATTCAAAGGGTGATGGCAACTAGATAAAAGAAGGGACAATTTAGGTGTTTCCAAAGGCAGAGGAACCCCAAGATTGCATCTCACAAGGGCAGCAGAGTCTCTGGGTAGAGAGCAGAGAGGGGGTGGACGAAAGGAGATGGTGGCTGGAGAAGATAGTGGATTTGAGTTGTTCACAGGCAGAGTGCTTGGGGAAAAAAGGGAGGGAACAGAGTGTTTTCTCCCAGAAGTTTTGCTAAGGGGGCAGAAAAGTTTTGCTCAGACACTTGCTATAAAGGGTTGGAGGGAAAGGCTCTGTGTTCACAACATACATACACGTTCTTAGAATTAAAGAAAACTCTCATTTGTCTCCTACAACAATAACGTCTGAGGGGCAGAGCCAATATGGACTTTTCAAAGTTGGAAAGCTACATATTTCATAGACTGCAATGAAAACCATCACCAGAGCAGAAAAGAAAACACAAGTTCCAGCCTTTACCAGCCCATATTGTGTGCTCTCAACATCCAGTCACATGCCCAAACTGCTTCTGCCAGGATATACAGTACATCATATATTTCTTTATGTTCTTTGTATGTGGGTGAGTGGGTGTATCAAAAGCTTGCTCCTTTGGATCAACCCCCGAGGACAGTTATCTCACTAACTGCTTTAGAAACTCAAAGTTTTTTGAATGGTGCTTCAGACTTCCAAGTGTGGTACCAAACCTTTTGTCTGGTTGGCATCTCAGTGGGAGCATTTCCATTTAAAACAGTGTTTTAAATGGAAATGTATATAACAAACATTTTTTCTGATGCTCAGGTTCATAGGAGTAATTCTAAATTACTCTTTTGACTGTCACTCATTTCCCTAGAATTAGAACAGCTTCAGGAATAAAAGAATAGTGTTCAGTCCTGCAGTCACTCATAGTGTATTAAAAAGCAGATAGCTAAGGGAACAATCCAGCCAAAGTTAAACTTCTACTGATTTTAAAGGGAGAGAAATACACCAAAATGTAAAATGCTTGATTTTAGCTAGACCATGTCTCCAATTTTCATATAACAGAAAGGCAAGTGACAAGGCCATATTCCCTTAGATTCTGAGAGTGGAGGCACACTTTTTATGCAAAATTCTTCTGTGTTTCAAACAAAACATGCCTTCCCTTTGAGGTGTCTATGATCAATGTTTTTCAATATATATGTGTTCTCCTTGGTTATGTCTTTTTTTTTTAATGGAAGGTGGCATGGCAAGCTGAGGATGTTAGAGTGGACAGAAACATACATAATGGGCAGTCTCTAATGAGATCAGGCCATTCTGTTATATCAAAAGAGATTGGATGAACCAATCATATCAAATGAATTATCACATGATGTAATGTTTTGGGTAATGTTCCACTTCATCCAACACAACCTCTCAGTAAATTCAGAAGAACTTTATCAAGCAAGCAGAGTTGATCACAGTATATCAATGTGGTCAGGACAGAAGGCTTGTGTAGTTATATAGTATATTAAATCCCACACAGTTCAACCATTACAAAAGCTTATATACCATTTGTTAGCAACTCAAAACATTCCGTCTTCCCAGCACTACCCCTCCTTTATCCCTAGTACCAGGCTTCTCACAATAATGACCTTGAGCTACTCACAACTCTAAATTCCTTCTCACACATCTGCTCATTATCCCAGACCACAAATATACACAATCTCTGTTTTCCAACATCCCACCCAACAGTATAGCTTACCCCAACATCCTTCATTACCAAACAGAAGGCCAAGCATTTCAAACAAGCATGACAGAACCATGGCTGGACCATGGACCTGTCACATGGCCATTATCACTTCCCCACAGAAACTGACTGAAAGGAAGTCAACCCAAAACAATATATCCTGAAGAGTTGCATTGGGCAGCTTCCTTTCTTGGTGGATATTTTAGCTTCACAACAGACTTTATTATTTAATTTCATTCATGTACACAAAAGTTGCCTAGCACTAACTTAGACTAATATCATGTAACACAGCATTGTCTAAGCAGACTTAAAGCAGTCTTCCAGGATTTTAATAAGCAATCATTTCCAGATATAGAACATGGGACCTTCTGCAAAGTACTGTATGTGGTCTACAACTAAGCCTCAGATTATCTCCTTAAAGTACAGTTATATATCAGACAAATCATGTTTGGACACCACAACAAGCCACAATATGGTTTGTTGACATCTGGCTTGTTTTGATGTGCTCATAAATAAAACTTTGCTAATAGCCATGGTTTGTTAAATAGGTACAATCCACAGTCTGAAACCCATTTTTTGTCCTTGGATCATGAGCTCTACCTTGTTTTGAACACAGGTTATCATTCCTGCTTTGTTTTCTCACCTGCCCATTTGCAACTGTGGCTTAAGCAACAAATCATAGTTAACAGGAACCATGGCTTATCATGATTAGTTAATGCACCCCCACTTTGGGAATTAGAATGGTAAAGTTACCATTTAAGTTAAGATTTGGGGGAAACTTCCCACTCAGTGAACTCAGATTAGATACCTAAAAGTAATTCAGCAGTCCAAACAGTGAACAAAATACAGATCTCTTCCCCTCTTCCACCATATCCATGGTACTGGTCACCACGGTTTCATTTAACCATAGTTGGGGGAGAGGTCTCTCTAGGCATCTGCTGGAAGTTGATCATAGAGTTGTGCTAGAGGATCTCCAGGTGCCTAAAGAGAGGCATCCTCTCTAGGCATTTTCTAGGTCCTCCAGCACAATTCTATGATATTCTATGGCAGTTTGCTATTATCCACAGTTTCATTTATAAATGGTAAATCTGGGAATGTATCCCCCACTGATATGGGGGTGGGATGACCTGTATTACAAAAACAGCATCATTTCACACATTTCTAGAGCATTACCTTTCTTAGAATTATTACTTCTGTCATGATATTAGCAAGTGAGGATCACACTATTTGGTCCAATAAGCACAAACTTACCTCCATTATTTTCAGTAATAACGACCAAAAAAATATCTTCTATGCATAAGACTGTTCTTTTATCATAAGAAAAAAATTCTAGGACAAAATCTTGATGCCAGTTCAGTAGCATTACATGCCTTCAATTATATACACTCAAATGAAATTTAGTTGTTTTGGGAGAGTAGAATTAAGATTAAATTATTCTTAGGCCAGATTCACACAGAGATATAATTCACACAGAGACAGAAATTGATTTCTTGATATTTTTCAACTGAATGTGTGAACCAAGCTCACTGAAAAGCACTGTGTCTAGAATGATATGAAGTGATGTTATCACTTTCACGTTCATTCTGAGACGGCTTGTTGACAATATGGAAGTCATCAAATTGTGATAATGCAAGTTTCTCTCCTTAACTACACAAGGAGTTATGAACATGTTCTTCACATGGATGATCACCTTTTTCTATACTTTTTGTACAGCTTGTAAAATTAATGTTGCCCTCTGATGTCTGGTGGGTACTTTAAAAGCCAGGAAGTAAACTCCTCTGCAATATGCCTTTGGCCAGAAAAAGTGCTTTGGTAAATTAATGGCTCTCTGTAGATACCTAGAAACAGTAAACAAAATTATTTAGTTTAAGTGCTCAAAACATTCCAGACTAGTAGAAGAGTGTTCCGGGGAAAAGGTTGTTTGGTCAACTTTAACTAAAAGCCTTTCCATACAGCTTTCCCCCACCTTTTGATATTTCATATAACTGGAGGTGGGTGAATTCCAAAGAAATCTTCATTTGAGGAGGGGAGTTAGAAGTTTTGTTTTATTTTTCCTTTTTTCATCATTTACTAAAAGCCACATAACCACTCACAACAGTGGGAGATTGCTTGGGGCTACTGCTACTGCACCCTAACTTTGGTCTGTCTACCTGAAAGACTGCCCCCCAATAGGAATCAATGTGGGTTCTTAAATCTTTGGAGGAGTCTCTTTTCTTGCTCTTGCCACACTTGGGTGCAAGAAAGGACCTTCTTAGTGCTACTCTCAGGTTTTTCTCCCCTTCCATCCATTTCCCTTCTTCCAGCAGGGGAAGACATTTGTATGCAGGCATGTTTGGAGAACTCAATGGTTTCTTGCAACTTTCTGGCTATTGAGAAAGGGGCTTTGAATGGCTGGATACCATATATTTTCTCCATGCTGTGTTGTTATATTATTTTTAATTCAATAGTGTCTTAATAGCACATTTGTTCTCATTCACCAATATTTAGCATCTTCTGGACTGACCCCCTAAGCCCATCATCAGAGCCAGCAGCCACTTCAGCAAGGGGGAGAATGTTTCCACCCACCTCCCATCAGTGAGCAAGTCTGTGATAAGAAGCAGGTCCCCTGTCACAAGTCCTTATCACAGTCTTATATGCAGGAAGGAGGGGAATGGAAACATAATCTTCCTTGTGTCCCAGTCACCAGCAAAACAGACTTCCATTGTTCAGTCCAGCTGCTGGCTCTTAAAGTGGACTATAGTGGCATTTTCATAGATTTTCAGTCAGACTACATAGTCTTGCTGAATATGGAGCAGTTATGGATCTGTAATCTAAGCTATGAATCTGTAAGTACAATATTGAATACAAGCCATCATTTTTTAGCATTGTAACTTTTAATTATTTTATATGTACTTAGAATCATAGAATCATAGAATCATAGAATTGCAGAGTTGGAAGAGACCACGAGGGCCATCCAGTCCAACCCCCTGCCACGCAGGAAATCACGATCAAAGCATCCCTGACAGATGGCCATCCAGCCTCTGTTTGAAGACCTCCAAGGAAGGAGACCCCACCACGCTCCGAGGGAGGGTGTTCCACTGCTGAACAGCTCTTACTGTCAAAAAGTTCCTCCTAATGGTGAGGTGGAATCTCTGTTCCTGGAGCTTGCATCCATTGCTCCGTGTTTCAGGCTCTGGAGCAGCAGAAAACAAGTCTGCTCCATCCTCAATGTGACACCCCTTCAAATACTTAAACAGGGCTATCATATCGCCTCTTAACTGTATTTTTCCAGGCTAAACATACCCAGATCCCTAAGTCTCTCCTCATAAGGTATCATTTCCAGACCTTTCACCGTGTTAGTTGCCCTTCTCTGGACATGCTCCAATTTGTCAATATCCTTTTTGAATTGTGGTGCCCAGAACTGGACACAGTATTCCAGGTGAGGTCTGACCAAGGCAGAATAGAGCGGCACTATTACTTCCCTTGATCTAGACACTATACTTCTATTGGTGCAGCCCAAAATTGCATTGGCCTTTTTAGCTGCCGCATCACACTGTTGACCCATGTTCAACTTGTGGTCTACTAGGACTCCTAGATCCCTTTCGCATGTAGTCTCATTCAGCCAGCTGTCCCCCATCCTATATCTATGCATTTCATTTGTTCACCCTAAGTGCAGTACCTTACATTTCTCCGTATTGAATTTCATTTTGTTAGCTTTGGCCCAGCTCTCTAGTCTATCAAGGTCATTTTGAATTTTGATCATGTCCTCTAGTGTATTAGCTACACCTCCTAATTTGGTGTCATCTGCAAATTTGGTAAGTATGCCCCTAATTCCTTCATCCAAGTCATTGATAAAGATATTGAATAGCACTGGGCCCAGGACAGAACCCTGTGGCACCCCACTGGTCACATCTTTCCAAAACGAAGAGGAGCCACTGCTGAGCACCCTTTGGGTTCGACCGGTCAACCAATAATGGAGGGGGGGAGCAGACATAATGTTTTACTCTCTCCCCCCCGCCCCAAGAAACTGAATGAGAAAGTAAGGGCTTGTCTATACGGTGAAAATAATCGTAACAGGATGCGAATGGAAGGCAATCTGTTCATACGGGCATTCACAAAAATACATGTCATTAGGAAGGGGGGCAGCCAAATCCACCACAAAGTCCCTGTGTGTAGCATCTGGGGATTTGTCCGATTTTTTTTAAAAAGTTTTGTACAACATGAAAATGTGTGATTGCTCAAACACTCGCATTCACACAGATACAAACAGGCAGTGCAATCTGATTTGTTGGACAAGCATGGGGGCAGGGCTAGCAAACAGGGAAAGCACCTGCTGCTGCCATGTTGGATTTTCAGCTAACCTTGTTTTTAATCAAGGTTCTAAGCCATCTGTAAACCAACTTCTGGGCAAAAGGTGCCAGGTAAATCAATCAAACAAACCTTTAGAACTTGGCTAACCAAGGCAGTTTCATACTCACTTATCTACCCACATATTTCTATGAAATTTGCTCATGGCACTGAAAAACAGGTAAAACCACCCCTTCTGCAGGGAACAAATAGTGCTATAAACTGGGAAGTGGATTTTAGTACATCTTGAAATCAAACATTTTCCCAAACCAATATAAGGCTTTTCTGTCATACTTTCCTCAGTTCCCAGTTTTTAAAAAAATGTAATGTGTAATGTTCACTCCAGGAGTCAGATACTTTTCCCTCATGGTTTAATCCAGTGAGTTTAACAGAGAGGCATAGACTGAGTTATCAGATATTATAAGATCAGACTTTAATAAGACTCTTTACATTGCATGCAGATTTCACTATAAAATGAGTTATCTTTGGGGGGAGGGGCAACAAAAACTGGCCACATGCTAAATGCAACATTAGTCCCACCTAGAGCAAATCCACTGAAATGGAAATTATTAGACCCAACTAACCTGAGTTCAGTGGGTCTACTACATCTTGAACTAACCTTGGATTTAGCCAAATATGCAAAAATGTTTTAAATGACGAAGATCTAATTTAAAAATTTAAAAATCTACTTTTCAATTGAAAATCTTATATATTGTGCATTTATTGATTTCCATAATGCTGGAACAAACACTGCTTAGCATCAAGCCTTTCACTGCTAGTTAAACTGGTGCTACAGATATGAGAGGGAATACAATTGCATCAGTTGGTTCCACCCACACCTATAGCCTTCCTTTAAATATCTTCAAACTTTAAACAGATATGTGTAGGATGGAGTTGACTCTGCTTCTGCAATGATCTTTTGATATAAATGTGTTGCACCACCTTTCAATATCTATAAATTCAATATCTATAAAAACTTCTAAAAAAATAGAAGTTTCAGATATGTGTGTTGCTCTTACAGTCTCTTCACAGGTCTGGAGTATTTATCCTTTTGATTTTTGCCAGTGTACATAGTGGAATTGTTACTCCACTTTCACTTAGAATCATAGAATCATAGAATCATAGAATTGTAGAGTTGGAAGAGACCACAAGGGCCATCCAGTCCAACCCCCTGCCACGCAGGAAATCACGATCAAAGCATCCCTGACAGATGGCCATCCAGCCTCTGTTTAAAGACCTCCAAGGAAGGAGACCCCACCACACTTCGAGGTAGTTCCTTCCTGAGGAGGCAACAACAGAGCAAGAGACAGATGTGGCCCACAGAGCACTACACCATGGAAAATCAGTTGTCCCTTCATATTTGATGGGGTTTGGTTCCAGGAACCATCCCCCATGTATTCCAAAATCTGGGAATCTGTGAATTTTTTTAAGAATACAGCTGTCCCTCCTTATCTACAGATTTGGTATCCATGGATTTAAATATTCACGGCTTGAAAATATTCTTTAAAAAATAATAATCCAAAATGCAAACCTTGATTTTGCCATCTTATATAAGAGACACCATTTTGTTATGCCATTGTATATAATGGGACTTGAGTATTCACGGATTTTGGTATCCATGGGTGGGGGTGTGTGTCCTGGAACCAAACCCCAGCAAATATGAAAGGACAACTGTATTTTCAATCCGTGAATGCTTAAATTCATGGATACCAAATCTGTGGATATGGAGGGACAACTGTACTCAGGCACAAACTCTATTGCAACCTCCCCCCTAGCTGTAGCCCTCCTGATGTACTGGCCTCCAACTCCCATTATTCCTGCCCACTGCCTGTCCTGCTGGGGCTGATGGGAATTGTTCTCTGACATATCCAAAGAGACCTGGGTTCAGGAAGGCTGCCTCTCAGAATGAAGACCAGCCAGTGGACATAAGTCACTAGTCTTCGTTTCAGTGGAACTTCAACAGGAGAACTTCCTGGAGACAGGGTGGCAGGATGCCATTTAGACTCCATTATTGTAATAGCCAAATCCACTCTTCAGATATATAGCAGGTTTCTATTTCTGAGAAACATGAGAAAAGGCAGTTTGCAATACCCCCAAAATAGGGATGATAATTTTGTTCTTGAAAGAAACAATTAATTTTTGTAATTTCCTTCTCACTACAATGGTTATCTAAGACTAATTGCAATTTGGGACTTATTTTGCACCAAATTTGCACATGCTACTTTTGCACAAGAAACATTTTCTGCACAGGGAACAGCATTTCATGTGCATAAAATGTTGTTGGGGATTTCCTTTGGTTAAAGTTCTCAGTTTTATGCACAGAAAATTCTATTTCCTATGCAGAAAATGATGTCTTCTGCCCCCCCCCAAAAAAACTACACTTTTTTTTGTTTTTTTTGTTTTTTTGCACATCATAAGCCCTGAAAATTCATATTAGACCAGGATTCTCCTTATCAGGGTTTCCTGACACTTTTTAAAACCATTTTTGAATATATTTCAACATTCTTTCTATCCCTACAAAAAAAAAAAAAAAAAAAAAAAGCTGTATTCCTTATTCAACCAACCACCTACAAAATTTATTATATCCCATCTTTTCCCAGTCCACAATTCAAAGCCACTTAAAAGGTTAAAACAACTTTTTAAAAGTTCATATCATACAGAGGTTTAAAATATGATTCAACTATAACTAGAATCAAAAGCAATCAGATGTGTCACTATTAAAAAGAAAAACACCAAATATACACAATATAGCACATTATGAAAAGCCTTTGCCCCCTTAGCAAACAGTCCTCAAATATCTGCTGTACAGAAAGGTCTTCATCTACCTATAAAAGGATTTTTATTTGTATTTTTATTTATTTATTTATACCCCGCTCTTCAGCCACAAGGCTATCAAATTTATATATCTACACTGCATTAAGCAGCTTCCAATGTGTGTTAGCTAATTGCCCCCACAAGCCGGGTACTCATTTTACTGACCTACGAAAGGATGGAAGGCTGAATGAACCTTGGAGCCCTCTGGAATCGAACTTGCAACATGATGACTTGCAGTACTGGCATTTAACCACTGTACCACTTAACCACTGTGCCACCAGTCTAAGGGCTTGTCTACATGTAGGGCAAAAACTACAAATAGAGTTCTGCCTACATGACCTCACATTTGCCCCTGAGCCCTGTGAATTATTATTTTCCAGAGGGGCATGTCTTCACTGTCCCTGCAGAGTTTTGTCCCCTGCCACCACTGCCACCACCACCGCCACCTTGACCATAATTTAAAGCTTGGGAGGCTGTTCCCAACTGAAGGAAGTGGTTTTCTCCCTTCCCCTGGCTTGGCAGCGCTGCCTACGCCCACTCTCCCATCACATGAAGATGCACTTCAAGAAAGTGATGGAAGCTCTTGAAGGAAATGACGGGTGAGCGGAGAGCAGGCAGAGGCTGCACTGCTGAGCCAGGTGAAGGGATAAAGCCTCTACCTTTGGCCGGGAACCTCCCCCTGAGCTTTAAAATGGTTGTGATGGTGGCGGCGGCAACTGGAACAGTGGACAAAAATGTGTTGAAAAACTTTTATCATCAAAATTCCACATCTAGGTAATATACACCAGAATGCCCCGAATCTGGATCATATGACATGTGGCCTGACCATGCTAGATTCGGGGTAAAGGCTGTATATCATGTGGCCTGATCACTGCAGATTCAGGGGAATTTGCAGGGGGATTTGGGGTTTTTAATAGTGTACACAAGCCCTAACTTATCTAGGGAGGTGGGTTCTACAGCCTGGGAGCAGCCACTGAGAAGGCCTTCTTCTATGTTCCCACCAGATATACCTGTGAGGGTGGAAGGGCAGAGAGAAAGGGCTCCCCAAAAGAATCCAAAATACAGCCATGCTCATATGGTAGAATACAGTTCTTCAGATAATCTGGACCAGAACTGTTTCTTAGGCATTCAGAAAAAATATCTCTTTTAGAAACATTTAAGCTTACCATAGGGAGTTGTCAATCCCCCAAACATCTGATTCCATTTGAAAACAGACATATTCCAAAATGTCCAGTATGCAAAACAATGGAAATAACAACAGAATCACAACAAAATCACCACCTTTAAGGGTACAATAACCTTTTCACATTTAGCACAAAAGAATAATCAGAAGTCTCCAGTTGGATTTCAGTTTTCCATATTAAAATACATAATGAAAATTCTTTCAAGAGATTAATTACTTAAAAAAAAAAAAGTGAAACAGACATTGACCAAAATCGGTGCCGGAAAGGGAATCCCTGAAGAACTATTCCATTCAACACACTAATTTAATTATTCACCTTGAAATAACTGCACCACTTCCCAGACAATAAATCATTCAGACTGAATATAATAGCTTTTCATTTTCCCCACCCATCCCACCCCATCCCACCCTTCCACTACCAGTCAAAATATTCAAGGACACTATATATAGTCAGCATAATGTCCAACCACTGCTGCAAATAACTTCTTATATATTATTCTCTCTAACAATCAACTGATGCGTATCAACATGACTACAACCAAAATGACTACAACTGGGCAACACAAAAGTGGTATCATGCTGTGGGGAACTCCATGTTTTGCAGATGTACAAAAATATATTCAGGAACAATAACCTAAGGGACAGGGGGCAGGAAGAACGTAGTCAAATATGGATTGGATATGGAACTGAATGTCTGTTGGAGAGGAACAAAGAGAAATTTGGAGATGGAGAAAATAGTATTATCTTTGAGGAAATGTTGCTCATCTACTAGCAAAATGTTCCAAAATTTTGTTGGAAGTCCCACTTCTGCTTGCATTATAAACATGGGAAACAATTTCGAATTAAAAGACAGTTTGGCACCTCACTAATATTCATGATTTTGAGGCCTGAATATTATGAATTTTAATGGGTAATATTTATGTTGAATATAAGCTATCCTGAGAAATAATAATAATATAAAATAACATACTGTTGCAAAACCATATACAGGTCCCCTGTCCCACCTCCCCAGTATTCGCAGGGATATGTTCATGGGCTTATCGTGTGTAAGTGAAACTGCAGATAATAGCAAACCCTATTAAAATAAAGGACTTACTGTACAAACATACCATAGAGTTGTGTTGGAGAACTTAGAAGATGCCTAGAGAGGATGCCTTTCTGAGCATTTTCCAAGATGACTCTGATATGTGTCCCTATTTTGTGTCCCACAAATAACTGAAACTGCTGATATTGGTTCTGTGGATACAGAGTGTGTGCAACCTGTACCTGTTCTTGCAGATTAATGCCCTCAACATGAAATTTCACTTTTTAGTGAAGCAGAAATATTCAAAGGAATAACAAGAGTTTCAACTATACTTAGGCCTTGTCAAAATATCCCATGGGTTATCTAAAATATTTTGAGGATTTGGAGCAATGTGACAATGTTTTAGTGAATAGCATTTCGAAAATACTACATCTAATTCAGAACTGGAGGATTTATTTACACCTTAATTTATAAATTCATGTCCAAAAAGAACCTGAATTTAGACTGATATTTTCACTCTTGACTAATCATGGATGTTTGCATCTGTTTGAATGACTGATTTTTCTCTAAAAGGTAGGAGTGTGACATGGGAAACAATCAGGTTCATGTTTCATCAAGCACATGATTCTGTGCAAGGGGAACTAACCTCCTTCTGACTCCACTCTCCATATTCTGCATACCACTGGTCACATTTTCTTGACATCTGTGTAGCAATCTTTAAGAGAGCAAAAAACACAGAGACTTTCAGGAGGTATAGCCAATCCCAGAAAGGATATTGGTGGTAGGTGCCAGTGGCAGCACTAGGGGTGTGTGGAGAGGCCAAACTGCACCAGATGACACTATCGGAAGGAGGACTGACACCTTAGTAACACCACAGGTAGATGAACCAGACTGGTTCCACTACTCCTTTCCCCAACCTTAGATGATATATGCAGAGAATGTCCAAATGAATATATTCAGAATGCATGGTGTCATGCCCATCATTTGCCATTTCAACATATTTGCTCAGTACATGAGTTTAACGCTAATATAAAAATCAAGAATAGGAAATTCTGTAGCTCTGTTTCAGATCATAGCAGGTTTTGATATGCATATAAATGGTTTTCTCACTGGCAGTCATGACTATTGCTTGCCTATTTTAATGTGTTCTTTGACTAAGCTGGATGCTTCCAGAATTTTCTTAGCCTTTAATTACCTCACTGAGCCATTATTGTTCATTTATCAAATGCAAAGCTCTTTTAAGTCAGTACTGTGTAATCATTTATGTTGACAACAAATTTGTAGACAAATACCACACTAGAGCACAGAATAACTGAAGTTAGAGAATGATCTCAAAAAGAGTAAAAGAAAGTTATATCTTATGTGTGGAGAAAATTAAATCGAAAGGGGAAGCTTAAAGTAAAGAAGTGTGTATGTGTGTGAATGTATTCTACATACTGAATATAATTGGGATTTCTGATAGATCTTATTTAGTTGGAAACCTTTACATTTAATTTATCATTCCTAATAATTTATAATTAATTACAATTAATTTATAATTCCTAACAATGAGCAGTAGTCAGGTTATAAGGCCTAACAGGAGTCAGGAAGGAATTTGGAAAGTGATAGGCTGGCGGGGATGGCTTGTTTTCCTGGGAACATGGTTTTTTTTTTAAAAAAAAATGTAATGTTTTGAATTGTGCTTTTCATTGGGCAGAAAACTGAGATTATACTCAAAAGTGTGTAAGTTTTATTTCTATGCAGGAATTTGTGTTTTTACAAACTGCACTATTTTTAATAATCTCTGCCAAAATTGTCTAATTTGAGTAGTCACACAGATTCCTCTGCAGAAGAAAGACCCATATAATTTTCCTGTATGTGTATTCTTTGCCTAAATAAATAAATAAATAAATACTCCCAATATTTTTGCATAAAGATCAATAGATTCTGCACAAAATTGATGTTTTCTGGTGCAACATTTTTTTCACCCCAGGAAAACCACAAACAATTCTTGCAGAAACCAATATTTTCTCAGTTAAATCTATAAATACAAAGAATTCTAATCTTCTCTTCCTTAGAGGGGCATCTCATGTGTTGTGACACCTTTTTTTCACCAAGGACGTGAATATCAATGAGCACTATTCACAAGCTGACCTCAGATCAACCACAGTTTCCTCAGCAACCCTCTCCATTTGGGGGCTGATAATCTCTCTCTCTCTCTCTCTCTCTCTCTCTCTGGCTTTTCTTTGTAAACGAAGATTCAGGAAGGACTCATCCCACGCTTTCTGGAAGTGTGCTGATGACTAAAAAGGCCAATCTTAGATAAACAAGTCCAGTTGCAGAAAGCACAGCAGAAGGTCTCCTTGGGTGATGTTTCCGGATTGTGATTCTTTCTGCGTTGTCGTTTCTCTTCAAGACTTGTTCGGCATGAGTTCTCAAATAAGGCTGCAGCATTGTGGATAGTGTGTCTCCGTGCCTCCCGATGTGAGGCCAGGGCGGACCATTGTTGGTGACCAATTTGGCCACGCCTGAGATATTGTTTCAGGGAGTCCTTGTATCGCTTTTTTGGAGCGCCCCTCTTATGTTGACCCATGGCGAGTTCTCCGTAGAGTACTATTTTTGGAAGGCGATGGTCCTCCATCCTAGAAACGTGCCCTGCCCAGTGCAGCTGTATTCTCAATATCATGGCCTCAATGCTGGTGATCCCTGCTTGATCAAGGACAGCAACATTGGTCACATACTCAGTCCAGTGTATATTTAGGATTGTGCGTATACAGCGCTGATGAAAGTGTTCGAGGAGTCATAAGTGGTGGTGGTGGTAGGTGACCCATATTTCAGACCCGTAAAGGAGAATAGACAGTACAATGGTTCTATACACCTTGATTTTTGCGCTTCGCCTCAGGTGTTTATTACTCCAGACTTTTTTGCAAAGTCTTCCAAATGTGCTATATGCCTTTGCTAATCTGTGATCGATCTCTTTGTCAATCTTGTCATCTGAGGAGATGATGCTTCCCAGGTAGGTGAAATGCTGAATGGACATAAGCACAGATTTGCCGATGGCAATGTGGGGATGATGGTGTTTGTCCTGTGGTGCTGGCTGGTAAAGAACTTCCGTTTTCTTCATGTTGACTTCCAGCCCAAACAGTTCTGCAGCTGTTGCAAAGCAGGATGTTAGGTGCTGCAGAGCTGCTTCTGTGTGGGCAACAAGGGCAGCATCATCAGTGAAGAGCAGCTCACGAACTAGATAGTTTAGAGTCTTAGTGCAAGCCCTCAGACGGGTTAAGTTAAACAACCTATCATCAATACAGTAACATATATAGATGCCGTCTTCTTTGAGCTCTGCCATAGCCCTTTGAAGCATCATGCTGAAGAAGATTGTAAATAAAGTTGATATCGAGAAGCCAACTCAATAGCTGATAAGGAGCTCGGCTCGGCAACAACCCAGTTGAAAAGCACAGTACCTGGTGTTGTCAGTAGCAGTCCTACAGGGTCAGAAGTACACACACAGAGAGAGAGTGCAGAACGAAGAGGCAGTCCAAGGTCAAAAGGGTTCTGGCAGGTGGGTCAACGAAGGCAGTCCAAGGTCAAGATATCCAAAGTCTCAAGATAGCAAGGTTCCAGGAGAGTCACAGGCAGAGGCTTCCTCCAGGTAACGCAGACTGCCTGAAACAAGGAACTCAGCCTCCCCCAGCTGCTTATGTTGGCCCAGCTCCCACTCCCAGCTGTGGGGTGATTGATGAGCTTCTGTCTCTTAATCTCTGGGAACGACGAAGCCACGCCTTCTCTGCTCTCCTTTGGCTAAAGGTAGGTACCTGCTCTTCTACCTCTTGCTCTTGCTCCATTATGTCTCCCAGGCTTGGTCCCTGAGCTGGGGGAGGGCTAGGCTGCTGAGCCCTGGGTTCTTCAGGGCTAGACTCAGACTCAGCCAGCTCTTCTGCTACTGGCTCAGCCTCCTTGCTTTCTGATTCCTCAGAGTCCTGACTGACCATGACAGTTGAAGCAAGAACACAACCTTGCTTCACTCCATTAGTTATTAGAAAGGGCCCTGAAAGAGCATTGCCATATCTGACTTGACCGTGCTGGCCCTCGTGTAGCAATTTAATCATTTTAAGGAATTTGGGAGGACATCCTAGTCTTTCCAGGATCTGCCACAGATCTTTTCTACTCACAGTGTCGAAGGCTTAGGTGAGGTCGACAAATGTTACATAGAGACCCCTGTTCTGCTCTCAACATTTCTCCTGCAGTTCTCTAAGGGCAAATACCATATCTGTACTACTCCTATTGGCTCTGAAGCCACATTGGCTTTCAGGAAGAAGTTATTCTGCAATAGCAGGAACTACTCTGTTCAGGAGTATCCTTGCAAGGATTTTTCTAGCAATAGGGAGCAGTGTTATGCCTTGATAGTTTGAGCAATCAGATTTTGCTCCTTTTTTATTGTACAAGGTGATGATGACTGCATCTCAGAGATCTGATGGCAGTTCCCCTTTTCCCCAGCAATTCACAAGGAGTTTGTGAAATTTATCGAAGAGTACATGATCTCCATGTTTCCAAACTTCATGTGGGATTCCATCAATGCCAGATGCCTTGCTGGTTTTCATCTGCAGTATGACCTTAAGAGTCTCTTCCAAAGTGGGAGCTATGTCCAATTCATTTTTCATCGGTTTTGTATGATATGTTGCATAGCTGATATGTTGTATGATATGTTGCATATGTTGGACTACTCGGTTGGCACTAAAGACACTTTGAAAATGTCCCGCCAATCGATTCAGGATGGAGGCTTTATCAGTAATTAATGTTTGACCATCTGTACTGTATAAGGAGCTTTGGACCTGATAAGTAGGTCCAAATGTTGCTTTAAGAGCTTCATAAAATCCTCTAAGATTACCCAGATCTGCAAAGTGTTATTTCTTTTCTGCTATATTGATCCACTACTTGTTCTGCATGTCTCAGAGTTTTTATTGAAGTTTACTACATGTGAGACGGAAAGCTGCTTTTCTTACATGGCAAGCTGGCAGGGCGAGGTACCCCGGGTGAGCACTTTTCTTCTTTGCCAAGAGCTCCTGGATCTCTTGGTTGTTTTCATCAAACCAATCTTGATTTTTCTTGTGGGAGAACCCGAGGGATTCTTCCATAGACTGGAGGATACTGTTTTTGATATGTTGCCAAAGTACTGTAGGAGAAGTATCTGTAGGGTGGTCTTCAGGTTTTGTTTGCAGATTTCCCTGGAAGTTGTCTCTCATGGTAGCTTGATGAAGATTGTTGACTTGGAGTCTCTTTAAGATGCCACCCCTCTTAGGTTTGAACTTACGATGGAGATTTAGTTTACATCTTATGAGACAATGATCTGTTTGGCATTCTGCACTGGGCATCACTCAAGTATGACGAACGTCGTGAATGTTTCTCTGGCAGACTAGAACATAGTCAGTGAGGTGCCAATGATTGGATCGGGAATGCATCCAGGTTGTCTTCAAGCTATCTTTCTGCTGAAAGATAGTAATAGTCAGCTGTTGTTCTGCACAGAACTTTAGCAAGAGGCGTCCATTATCATTGAAATTTCCAACACCATGCTTGCCTAAGGCGCCTTTCTTGGCTTTGGAGTTCTTTCCTACTCTGGCATTGAAGTCACCAAAGATAATAATTTTATCTTCTACAGGGACTTTTTGTATGAGGTGGCATAGGTCTGTGTAGAATTTGTCTTTCTCTACAGAGTCGGCTTGCATAGTTTGGGCATGTATACTAAAGAGAAGAACATGTGGGAGGTGTAAGGAAATAATGCGATCAGAGTGTCCTATTGGCAAGGTTTCAAGTTTGGAGGCAATGGAGTTTTAATCATAAAGCCTACTCCTGAAAGATGTTTTTCGGTTTTGGGTTTGCCAGACCAGTAAAGTGTGTAGCCAGTGCCGTGTTCTTTAAGGCTGCCTTCCTCATGGAGACGAACTTCACTAAGAGCAGCGATGTCAATATAAAGTTGTGATAGTTCATGGGCTATTAGAGCAGAATGACGCTCAGGCTGTCCACTATCTGCAGACTCTCACATGGTTCTGATGTTCCAGCATGCAAGCATCAGTTTATTTACACCTTTGGAGGCCGGTGTGTGCCTTTGTTTTTTTGCCTTGGTTTGACCACATCAGAAGATTCAAGTTGACCGCGGCTAGCCAACCAGGTAGATGGGGATGAGCTTTCATTAGGCCACCTTTTCTAGGGCCCTCTCCACTTGGAGCAAGCAGTGCTCTCCTTAAAAAAGGCTTGCTTGGTCATTCAGGATGCTGCCGAACAAGACTGTCATCTCCCGGGTCAGCCTCAAGCGACCAAAGTCCTGAATCACCTGCATGCAGGGTTGGGTCTGCAGCTTCCAGTTTATATTTACACCTGCTGTTTCATCCTTCGTCTATCACTACAGGGCTTTTTCGCAAATGGATTTGTCCTTCGAGCATGTGCAATGGATTTTTCTTGTGGAGCGCGGCATGCACAGAACTGGCCTCACCCTTTAAACCAAAGCTTCATCTGCTGTGGCCTTGCAAGCATGGACGGTAGCAATGAGGTCCTCGGGCCATAGGTTTGATTAGAGTTTCCTTCTCTTAGATGGTTGACCTTACAGGGTTGGACGAGCACCATCTGCCCGGGTTTGGGATTAGAATTTTTCTTCTCCTAGAATGGTTGCCATAAGGCTAGAGAGCCCATCCTGCCCTTTGACGCTCTTTGTCAGAGCCTTCGGTTTTGACCTGTCTGGCATGGGAGACCCTACCGGTGGCTATTATGCCACCGCCAGCATAGCTCAAAACATCATTAGGGTACGCAAGCCTCTCTCCCATGACAAGGGGGCGTCAATGGAGAGGGGGGGCTGATAATACTAGCCTACAATAAAGGGTTTTGGTTTCTTTTCTTTTTTAAAAAATAATAAGGATTAGAGAAATAATATGATCTACTTGCAAATGTGCTATGATCAAGCAAATAAAACACAGGAAGTGAATTATGATGACTGTTACTTATTGAACATAATTACTGATAGGCTACCTAACACAGGGACCCGTATACAAAAGATTAAAACACCAAATATCAATATAATGTAAAATGCTGCACACAAAATGGTGGTGGTGGTCATGATAGTAGTAAGTGCAGCAGTAGCTAAAAAAACAGAAGCAGTCAAAGAAAAGGACCAGAACCCATTCAAAAGCTACTAGATTTTTAAAAAGATAATAGATACACACTCTATAACCCCACCCCAAGTTGTGCATGGTTGAACCATGAATTTAGGGCTCCCATGATCATTTGGGTTTTGCTACCTGCCCTATATTATAAAAGTATTCCTCTGCTGGAAGGTTTTGAACAGAGGTAGGACATACATTTGTCAGGGATGCTTTAGCTCTAGGTTCCTGCAGAAGCAGGGGATTGAACTAAATGGCTTGTGGAGTCCCTCCCAAGTTTCATAACTTGCAAATGAAAAGCAGGACATAAATGCCTAAGAAACCTCAGCAGTCAAGATGCCGGATGGTATAAATGAGTAAGAACACAAAAGCTAGGAGAGGCTGTAACAATTTGCTTTGCTTAAGCCTACTGGGTAATTCAAGACTCTTCCCCCTCCTCTCTTCTCCCCTTGCTGACCTGAGTGCAAATGACTTTTGTACCTTGAACTTAGTTTGACATTATTGAAGTAAGTTGAGCACAAGTGTGTGTGTGTGTGGGGGGGTATTAGGAGGCAGAGAGAGAAACTGGGATATTTTAAAAGCAGCTAGGAAAGTGGAATGACCGAAGATTAATTGGGACTGTCCCAGCCAAATCAGGATGATTGGAGAGTACGAACTTTACAATTCTAAGGGCCTGTCTACACGTGGGGCAAAAACTCCGAATGGAGTTCTGCCTACCTGCCCCCACATTTGCCCTGAAGGCCTGCACATTATTATTTTCTGCAGGGTCATGGGGTACCTTGTCTTCAGTGTGCCGCAGAGTTTCAGCCGCCACCACCACTAACAGTACTGCCACCCTGGCCATAATATAAAGTTCATCAAGCAGTTCCCAGGCTCAGCAGTGCTACCTCCGCCTCCTCGCCCATTGCAGCAAGAAAGCCAAGAAAGTACTTGAGGGAAATGATGGGAGAGCAGAGCATGGGCAGAAGCAGCACTGCTGAGCCAGGGGAAAGGGAGCAAACCTCTCCCTTTGGCTGAGAACTGCCTCCTGCCTCCTGAGCTTTAAAATGGCAGTGGCGGTAGTGGACAAAAATGTGGAGAAAACCCTGAATTCTCTAGATAAAATACCCAAGAATGCCCCAGATTTGGACCATGTGGCATGTGGCTTGATCACCCCAGATTCGGTGAGAAGGCCATATATTATGTGGCCTGATTGCCACAGATTTGGGGGAATTTGCAGATGGATTCAGGGTTTTTAATAGTGTAGTCATAGAATCATACAGTTGGAAGAGACCACAAGGGCCATCCAGTCCAACCAACTGCCATGCAGGAATACACAATCAAATCATTCCCAACAGAGGGTCATCCAGCCTCTGTTTAAAAACTTCGAAAGAAGGAGACTCCACCACACTACGAGGCAGTGTGTCAAGCCCTAAGTTTCTGTGAAGAGGTTGAAGGTCCATCAAGCACTGTACGTCTTGTGGATTCCATGTTGATAGTTAAACCTAGTGACTAGTCAATAAAGATCCATTTCCTCTCCAAGTTAGTCTTCTCTTTTTGCTGTTCTAAAACAAGATGTTATTCCTTTTATAGAGTCTGTGTTGCATCAGAGGCTCGAAGAAACATTTTCTAATGCTCAGAGTTGTTATTTTAAAATCCTCAATGGTGCCAGTAGAGCAATTATATTCCTTCTATTTTAGCCCCCACAGTGAACAGTGGGTGAATTTTGAGTCAACAACCAGATTGGGTGAAGTTGTAAACCTCTTCTACACAGGGGTGATACTGCCAATACAGATCAGCTCTTCTTTCTTACTTTAGGATTTTAAAAAAAGATAGAGATATTAAAGTACATATTATGTATTTACCATAGCATGCCATTTAGCCATTAAGCTGCAGTCTTATATTGACTTACCTCAGAATGTCCCACAGATCTCAAGGAGCTTTACTTCTAAATAGACATCTACAGAAATCTGCTATTAGACTTGGGATATGGAATCTACATTTTGTAGAAGGAGAGACTCTTTCTACCCATGGACGGCATTTGATCCCCAGAGCATTTTTACTAGGGTTGTACATGGCTTCTCTGAATTTGTTTAGAGCTCAGTTCACCTGTCCAGAACTGGGCCTTATTTGGATCTGGAACAAATCCAATCTGGACCCTGAATTGGAACTCTGATATGGAAATCTGAATCAACTTGCACAGGGAAAGCAAAATAGCTACATTTTCCCACAAATCTTCATAAAATTTATAGACATTTGAAGATAATCTCACTTCTTGAGAAAGAATGGCAAGCAAAACACATCAGGCAGTTTTGTTTGTTTAAAAGTTAACAATGCACTGGTATGATGATGATAATAATAATTATAAACTGACCACTTACTTGAGAAGAGAGTGTTTTTGCTTCATTCTGGAATCCACAAAAAAGTGATACCTTTATTGGCCAACCAAAATTCAAAATAGATGATGCAAGATTTCAAAGCTCTACTGGCTTCTTTATCAGGCAAAAGATGTTAAAACATAAAAAAGGGGGAAAAAGAAAAATGATGGTGTTGGAGTCATGGGCCTACATGTTGTTTCAGATGTTCCTTGTGTTGCTGTTCAGGTGAGGGATCTCATGCAGGCAGAGACCACTCCTACTTCTTGGCCATGTGAGCTGAGATAAAGAAGTGTAAAATTTAAATCTTTTTGTAGCAATGAGCAACCTCTCTGGTATCTGGAATGACTCTGTACCTTTGCGAAGCAGTGAGTTCCTTTGTTTAGGCAGAGATCATTGGATTTTTCAAGAAGTCTCTGTATTGCTGTATATGGAAACAGGTAAAACTTAGCCAATTATAGTCTAAAAGAAAGCTTTACCTTTGTGGGAGGTAGAAAGCTTGGAGAGTTTAGTCCCAGTCATACTTCCTTCCCTCTTGTTTAGGGTTCCCCTTATTGTGGCAAAATGAGGTGTCTTCAAATCCGAGAAACACATTTAGGGGTAGCCATGCTGGCCATGTAGGAAAACAAAATCCAGAATCTACAAAAACATAGAGCTCTATTGGCTTCTTCATCAGTCAAAGAAAAGTTCTACTGGCTTCTTCATCAGGCAAAAGATTTTTTTTTTAAATCCTTTTTATTGAATTGCATAACATAACCTATTCATATATTTTCTTACTTTATATGTTTTACATTGTGTGCAATTTACATTACAATACTAACATAAAACATATATAATTATTATGATTCTTGAAATTTACTATAAATTCAAAATTAGAAAACAAAAATTGCCATATGTTTACAATTTCTTATTATTTCTAATACATAAAATTTCCACTTTTCCCCGATTTTGCAGGATTTATTCAACAATTGTGCTCTTTTATAAGATTGCCCTTAAGACTTGAATTTTAATCTGTTCCTTCTAAACTTCCTAATTCTATAAGATCAACTTGATCCTAATTACCTTGTCGATACATAATTCTATTTATCTTAAAATGATCAAATTTTATCCAAATTTTTCCATTTTTTCCTCCAGTAGATCTTCACTGGAGACCATTCTTTCTCAACAGTATCGACGGTTTTATCTTTTAGTATCAAAGTTAGTTTGTCCATGTCCATCATATCCCTAAGTTTAATTACCCATTCTTCAACAGTGGGAATTTCTCTTTTCTTCCACTTAGCCGCGTAAAGTAATCGTGCCGCTGATATCATATATAAAACTATTCTCCATGATCGATTATTTAATTTCCCTCTTATTTCATCTACCATATTTAGTAAATATAGTTCTGGTGTCATTGCACATTTTATATCTAAAATCTCACAAACCGTAATATGTATCTTTTTCCAAAAATGTCTTGCCTTAGGACAGCTCCACCAAATATGGTATAAGGTACCTTTAGAGTTATCACATTTCCAACAATTCTTATTACCAATATTGTACATCTTATTTAGTTTGACAGGTGTTAGGTACCATCTATAGAAGATTTTTAAGTAGTTTTCCTTTAAATTTTGCGATAGTGTAAATTTGTGTGTTGCTTTCCAAGCTTTCTCCCATTTTTCTAATTCAATTACCCGACCTATATCTTGTGCCCATTTAACCATTTGCTCTTTGATAGTCTCATCCTCCATTTCCCTCTGCAAAAGGGCATTATAAAATTTTGAGATGTTATGTTTTTTCTCACCAAAAAATATCTTATCTAATTCATTCTTTTCTAATTCAAATTTTTCAAGTCGGTAATCCATTTTAAATCTTTCGTAAAGTTGCTTATAAAGAAACCAATTCATATTAAATCCTTTTTCTTCCAGTTGTTCTCTAGTATTTATATGTTATCTTCTATATCTTTACCTATTAAGTCTTGATATTTTATCCAATTTTCGTTTCTTGTCTTCGTTCTACCAAAAAAGGCTTCTTCAGGCGATACCCATAAAGGGATTTTTCTATAATAATTTTTCTTCATATTAGACCATGTTTTGAGAAGAGCCTTTCTTATCACATGATTTTCAAAATCCTTATTCTCCCTTTTTTTCCGTACCACAGGTATGCGTGCCATCCAAAACGAAGGTTGAATCCCTCCAAAACCAACAACCTATTATTGGTTAGAGAGATCCAGTCCTCCGTCCAGGATAGCACGCACGCCTGAAAGTACAGTCTTAAGTCTGGCAAGGCGCACCCTCCTCTATCTTTCTTATCTAGTAAGACCTTCCACTTTACACGTTGTCTTTTCCCTTGCCATATATATTTAGATAATTCTTTCTGCCATGTTTTGAAACAACTCATATTGTGAATAATCGGTAGATTTTGAAATAAAAACATAAATCTAGGTAGGATATTCGTTTTAATTGTTTCTATCTTTCCTAATAAGGATAGATTAAATTTGGACCATTTTTTCAAATCATTCTTAATTTCTCTCCATAATTTACTATAATTGTTGTCATATAGGTCCAAATTTCTTTTTGTTATCCATATACCTAGATATTTAATCCTCTTCTCAATTTTATATCCAGTTTTATTCAGTAGCTGTTCTTCTTGTGTTTTGGAGACGTTTTTTGTAAGAACTGTAGTTTTCTCTTTATTCACTTTGAACCCTGCGACCTCTGCAAACTCATTTAACATCTTTCCTAACTCTTCTATTTGGTTTATAGGGTCTTCCAGAAAGATTGCTAAGTCATCAGCATATGCTTTAATTTTGAATTCTTGGCCCTTTATTTTTGTACCTTTAATTTTTTCATTGTTTTTGATACTGTTAATTAGTACCTCAATCACAATAATAAAAAGAAGGGGTGACAATGGGCAACCTTGTCTTGTCCCATTTCTAATACTAAATTTTTCTGTCCGTTCTCCATTTACTAATAATTGCGCCTTTTGATCTTCGTAAATTAAATCTATCCATTTTAAAAATCTCTCTCCTGTATCCATATTGGCCATCACGGTTTTCATAAAATTCCAGTTCACTTTATCGAATGCTTTTTCAGCATCTATGAAAATCATAGCGAGACTTTTCTCATTATGAGTTTCATAGTATTCTAACAGATTTATAATAGTTCTAATATTACTCTTTGCGTATCTGTTTGTCAGAAAACCATTCTGATCTTCTTGTATTATTTGTGAAAGCACCTTTTTCAGTCTTTGAGCCAATATGGATGTGAAGATTTTATAATCGCAGTTTAATAGTGAAATGGGCCTATAATTTTGAGGTTCCTTTATATCTTTTCCTTCCTTTGGCAGTAGAGATATATGAGCTTCTTTCCATGTTTCAGGAATCCCTTCTTCTATTATTTTGTTAAACAAACTATATAAAGGTATTACAAGTTCATTTTCCATCTTTTTATAATATGTTGAAGTAAATCCGTCTGGACCTGGTGCTTTCCCGTTTTTTAGTTTTGCAATTGCTTCAACTATTTCTGCCATTGTGATGTTCTTATTTAAACTTGCTTTCTGTTCAGTTGTAAGTTTCATGATCCTTTGTTTTTCTAAATATTGTTCTATTTTCTGGTTATCCACATTTTTTAGTGCTTTATCATTGTATAACTTAGAGTAAAAGTGATGAAAACTTTTCTTAATCAGGTTGATATCCGTCACTAATTTTCCTTTATATTTTATTTCATTAACGATTTTCTTCTCTTTCATTTTGTTAAGTTTTTGGGCCAACCATTTCCCTGATTTATTGGCTGTTTCAAAATATTTTTGTTTCATCATTCTCATTTTAGCTTCTATTTCTTCTACTATCTGGGATTGTGTTTCTTTTTTCAACATATTAATCTCTTAAAAAGATGTTTTTAAAAAGAAAGAAAAGTGATGATGTTGGAGGCACAGACCTACATATTGTTTCAGATGTTTGCTTCAGTCTGTTACTCTATTCTGCTATTCCCTAGTGAGATTTGTGACATGGGAGATTTTCAGACAGGAGAAAGAACTTTGTCACACTACACTGCCATAGTGCTATTATTGCACTTTAACTGCTATGGCTGCCTCCTTTGTAATTCTGGGGTTTGTAGCTTAGTGAGGCCTAAGAGCTCTCTGGCTGAGAGTTCTACATGCCCCTCCCTAAACTGCAAATCGCAGGATTCCACAGGATCCAGCCAGAGCAGTTCAAGTGGAACAATAGCACTATAACAATGTAATATGATAAAGTCCTACATGTCTGCTTTTCCCTGCTTACCCAGATTTCCAAATATTGATGGGTTTTATTGATTCCTTTTGTGAGCCACTTTGGGTCCCTCTTTCAAAGGTACCTTTCTGCTTTATTACCAAACGGGGCCAAATTGATGTTCTCTAGAGTTGGTACAAACTAGTCTGAATTAGCCTATTTTGGTATGAAATTCAGGATTTGGCTGAAGCAGTTGAATAATGGAATGAGAGAGGAGGCAATGTTTCCCCTACAGTCTCAGGTTCCAGAGGGTTAGAAACTCTCCATGTAAGTTGATACGTGGGGCCTTAGAAAAAATGACAATTGGTAACAACTGCTGCTGACTACTTTCTACTGCTTAGAGTCTCCTGAACAAAATACTGTTCAGGATGTTTTCTCACTGGGGAGGAGAGATCTCAGTCCAACCACCAATATGGATCCAAGCTAGTATGCTGAATCTATAATCCCTAAATGGCTTGGGGAAATCATGCTGCAGCCCAGAGACAATAATAATAATAATAATAATAATAATAACTATGTTTTATTTTTAACCCGCCCCTCTGCTCGGCAACCAGGGTGGCATACAACAGGATTAAAACAACAGTAAGTTAAAAAATTTCCTTCCCAATCCTAACCCTCCCACCCTGATAAAGAGATCCGTCTTTAGCACTTTCTTGAAGCTATCAAGATAGTAATAAGATGGATCTCGTCCAGCAGGCCATTCCAAAGTCTGGGAGCCGTAGAAGAGAAGGCCCTCTGGGAGGTCTGTGACAGGCTAGTTTTCATAGGCTGCAGCAGGTTCCTCCCAGAGGACCGAAGTGTGCGGAGGGGGGTTCATATGGGATGAGGCAGTCCCGGAGATAAGATGGACCCAAGCCATGTAGGGCCTTAAAGGTCAAAACCAACACCTTGTACTGTGCCCAGAAACTGATCGGCAGCCAGTGGAGAGATTTAAGCACAGGTGTTATATGCTCTCTCCTACATGTACCTATAATTAACCTGGCTGCCATATTTTGTACCAGTTGAAGTTTCCAGGTTAGGCACAAGGGTAGTCCCATGTAGAGTGCATTTCAGTAATCCAGATGTGAGGTTACCAAAGCATGTATCACAGTTTCCAGATCTGTTGTATCCAGGTAAGGGTGCAGCTGGCGTATCAGCTGAAGCTGATAACAGGCACTCCTGACCATCACACTCACCTGAATAGTCATGTGAAGCAATGAATCTAGGAGTACCCCCTGACTGCGAGCATAGTCCTTAGAGGAGAGTGTGACTCCATCCAGGACTGGAAGTTGTATTCCCAGACCTGGTTTTGGGCCTGTGGCTGTCAGTACCTCTGTTTTGTCTGGATTTAGTCTCAATCTGTTTTCCCTCATTCAATCCATAACCATTCTGAGACAGTCATTGAGAGGAGAGACAGAATCTAAAGTCTGAGCCGACAATCTGGTCATGGTAGAAATATATCTGAGTGTCATCAGCGTACTGATGACACCGAGCTCCATGCCTCCGGATGATCTCTCACAGCGGCTTCATATAAATGTTAAATAGCATCGGGGACAGGATGGCATCCTGAGGAATGCCACAATTAAGCTCAATTCTGGAAGAGCAACTGTCCCTTAGCCTCACCCTCTGGGATCTGCCCAAGAGAAAGGAACAGAACCAAAGCAGAGCAGTGACTCCAATTCCTAACTCTCTCAGGTGATCCAAGAGGATGGAATGATCTATAGTGTCAAAGGCCACTGAGAGGTCCAAGAACACCAGCAGGGTCATACTACCCCTGTTGATGCTCAGGTGGAAGTCATTGGTTAGAACAACCATGGCAGTCTAATCTCCATATCCTGTCCTGAAGCCAGTTTGAAATGGATCAAGATAATCAGTTTCATACAAGATGGCTTGGAGTTGGGAAGCAACTGCCCTCTCGATCACCTTGCTTAAAAAAGGTAGCAAGGACACTGGTCAGTAATTGTTCCTGTCCAGGGGGTCCAGGGAAGGTTTTTTCAGGAGTGGGTTAACCACCACCTCCTTTAAACAAGATGGTACGGTACCTTACCTGAAGGACGCATTGATTGTGTCCCGTAGGAATACTCTCAACGCTTACCCCCCGGACGATCAGCCAAGATGGATAGGGATCAGGAGGGCACGTCGTCTTCCTCACTCTTCCAAGGAGCTTGTCTATGTCATCGGTACTCACAGATTGAAACTGATCCAGTAAAAATGCCATCAACGGAGTTGTTGGACGCCTCATCTATGGATTCTGTCAGGACATTGGCATCTAAGTCGGCTCTTATCTGAGAGATTTTATCTGCAAAGTGGATGTTAAACGCATCACAGCAGGCTGTCGTTGGGTTAAGTAGGGGGTTTGGCACAGGAGGAACCTGTGTCAGCTCCCCCACCACCTTAAACAGCTCTGCTGGATGGGACTCTGCAGATGCAATACGTGCAGAGCAGAAGGATCTCTGTGCTGCACGTATTGCCTCCCAATAGGAATCAAGATGCTTCCTATGGCGAGTTCTGTCAGATAAGAGTTGAGTTTTCCACCATTTGCACTCTAGCCATTGTCCAGTTCACGTCATCCTCCTAAGCTCCTCTGTGTACCAGGACTTACGATTAGAGGTGGGCTGGAAAGGACGCTTGGGAGTGATTGTGTCAATAGCCTTGGTAAGATCAGTGTTCCAGATGCTGACCAAGGCCTCGACAGAATCACCAGTGTTGCCAACCATTAAACCCTCTAGGACTTTCTGGAAACCAATTGGTTCCATTAGCCTTTGAGGGCGGACCATTCTAATGGATTCACCACCCCCAGAGGGGCAGACAGTGGCTCTTAGTTCCACCTTGACCAGGAAGTGATCCGTCCATGACAATGCGGAGGTTTTTGTAACCTCCACCCATGGATATCCCTGTTCCGTACTAAAGATTGCATCGAGGATATGACCTGCACAATGTGTAGGCCCGTCAACCAATTGGGATAGGCCCATGTTTGTCATGGTTTGCATGAACTCCTGAGCCGCACCAGTTAGATTTGACGTGCTGGTCTCGAGTGGAATGTTGAAGTCACCCAAAACCAAAAGTCTGGGCGATTCCAACAACAACTCAGAGATCATCTGGGTCAGTGCGGTTAGGGAGTCTGTTAAGCAGACTGCTCCCTTCCAGACATGTCAGAGCCACATCCAGTCAAGGTGGCCAGTTAATCATCTGATTAACTTCCAGCAGTTATGGGGCTTTCATTCTTTAAAGGGTTGCCTTTTCCAGTTTTTGACCATTTTAAAAAAAAATCAGTTAACTTTTTATTTGGATTCTCCTCAGTGTTACTGAATATTAGTGAAACATGTTATCATGATGATTTGTCCAATAATAATTGCACCACTGTTACTTGATGCGTGATACTGGGTTCAACTAAGTCAGTCAGTCAGTGGGTCATCCGAGTTCATATTCATATAAATCAAAAGGTTGTTTCAGTTGGCAGTCTCTTTTCTGCATATCTCTAGTGCAGAAAAGAAAAGGAAAAAAAAACACCACAAAACCCCTCCCTAAGGTCAAGAAGTTCGTTATGCTAACATAGTGTTCAGTATTGCTGCTGGACAGTAATTTTACTTTCCAGTCACCAAAGTGTAGACAACTATTATCTCCTTTGCATCTTAGGTTTGAAAATGGATTCTTCATTTATTCTGATTAGCTGTGATGTAAAAGCAATATTACTTCTGCACCTTTTATACTTGCTAAATATTCCAGATTACCAAGAAAGCTGTAGGTCTCTGAAAGGCATGTCTTGCATATTGTAACACCATTTAATCTGTCTATCATTCTCTTGACAGATTATTGCTAGTATATTGCAGGTCTGATTTACTGTGGGTTTGTGCATTGTTGTGGCCATGATATTTCACGCTAAGTTTTTCTGTTTGTCCGCTGCTTGAATATTGAGATTGGGTCTGCCAAGATCCTAGTTAGGGTAATAATGCTGCCTGATCACTTGTTGTGAACTTTTTCACCACTGCCTTTACCATTCTTCTAATCTATATCTATATCTACATCTATATAGATATCGATATACAGTTGTCCTTTCATATTTGCTGGGGTTTGGTTCCAGGACCCCCCGTGGATACCAAAATCCATGAATACTCAAGTCCCATTATATGCAATGGCATTGCAAAATGGTGTCCCTTATATAAGATGGCAAAATCAAGGTTTGCTTTTTGGATTATTATTTTTTAAAGAATATTTTCAAGCCATGAATACTTAAATCCATGGATACCAAATCCGTGGATACGGAGGGACAACTGTAGATTATTTTTTTTAGAAAAAAAATGGCAATGATCACATATGAATTATTTTTACCAAAATAAAAAAGTATACAAAATAAAATAGGAAAGCTAAACTTGAACCCAGTCTGGGGTGTAGCTACAAAGGGATAAATGAGGGCATTGTACCTCTGAATGAGGATTCTGCCCCCATGAAATTATAGAATCATAGCATTGTAAGGGACCACTAGGGCCACCTAGTCCAGCCCCCTGTCATGCAGGAATACAGAATGAAAGCACTCCAAAAAGATGCCCATCCATCCTCTGTTTAAAGACTTCCAAAGACAGAGAGTCCACCACCTCCTAAGACAATATTCCACTTTTCCAATATTCCGCTTTTACAGTAACCCCCCCCCCAAAAAAAACCTTCTTCCTAAGCTTTAGGTGGAATCTCTTTTCTTATAATTTGAATCCACTGGTACATATTTTAGCCTCTGGAGCAGAAAAAAAAAAGTTGGCTCCATCTTCTACATGACATCCCTTCAGATATTTAAAGACAGCTATCAGGTCTCCTCTCAGTCTTCTCCAAGCTAAACATACCCAGTCTCTAAGTCAATCCTCATAAGTCTTGGTTTCCAGACTTTTGATCAAATTTTCCTGCAGTCCTCAAATTTCCAGCACTGTAGAGTATGAAACATTGAAAATTATTCACATTCTACAACTCTTATATTTGCTGTGCTCCCATTCACTTGGCAACTTTGCCTGCCTCTTTTCTTTGGATGCCTAAATTGTATTTCTAAATGTTCACTGATGTTTTAAGTTACTGCAGTGCCATGGACTGAAGGAAAATTTAATTAGGGGAAATATATCTTACTGGCTCCAGAATTGTTATTTGAGTCATCATTCTCATTTTACACATGCACAAGCACACACACGTGCACACACATACACATACACACAGAGAGAGATTCCTGAATATATAGTTGCCCCTCGACATTCGCGGCTTTCACACTCACGGTTTTGATTATTCGCGGTTTAGCCCCAGCCCCTTAGGGAAGGCTGCCGAGAGGCAGGGCAACCTCCTGCCTGGACCTTCTCTGGCCATCAAGAGGCGGCTCTGGGACTTCAAAGCCCCGGAGTCTACTCAGGAAGGCCGGGGGGTGGGGCGGGCAGCCTCCCTCCCTCCCTCTGCCATTTCCGGCCTTCCTAAAGGGACTCCGAGGCTTCTAAGACCCAGAGTCCCCTCAGGAAGGCCGGGGAGAGGCCAGGCAGCTTCCCTCCCGCCCACCTGCTGCCTTCTCCGGCCTTCCTAAGTGGGCCCCGGGGCTCCACAGCCCTGGAGTCTGCTCAGAAAGCCTCCTTCCCACCTGCCCGCTGCCTTCCCTGGCCTTCCTGAGGGGACTCCAAGGCTTCTAAGCCCTGGAGTCCACTCAGGAAGGCCGGGGAGAGGAAGACAGCCTCCCGCCTACTGCCTTCCCCGGCCTTTTTAAGCGGGCTCCGGGGCTCCAAAGCCCCGGCGCCCACTTCAGAAGGCCGGGGAGAGGAAGTGCAGCCTCCTCCCCACCTGCCCGCCCGCCCGCCCACCCACTCACCTGCCCGCTGCCGTCCCCGGCCTTCCGAACTGGGCACCGGGGCTCCAAAGCCCTGGCGTCTGCTTCAGAAGGCCAGGGAGAGGCAGCGAAGCCTCCTCCCCACCCACCCGCCCGCTCACCCACCCGCTGCCATCCCCGTCCTTCCTAAGCGGGCTCCGGGTATTCTAAGGCCCAGAAAACTGCAAATTCCTCAGGAAGGCTTGCGGAGAGAGGGGGGGTTTGCAGGAGCAGTTGTTCTTTGCAGTTTTTCCACATTTGCGGGGGTCTCAAGAACATAACCCCCACGAATGTGGAGGGACGACTGTACTACATCAACATTTTTACTCAAGATGGATTAAGAAGTATAAACTGCTTATTGGTTATTTTCTCTCACTGGGGTCCTGTCCATACGAGGAGAAATGATACGAACAGGTCCAAAAAGATAGACATTCCCAGTGATGTGAACTGCCTACATGGCCCAAAGAGCCCCCCAAAAAAACTCCACAGGACCCCCGTAGGACCCCGTGACCCAGTAGGACACCCTAGCCAGCTGGCTGCGAGTGATTTACTCACGAGTAAATCTTCCACCACACACACACACACATACATATATATATTTAAAAAGCTTCCTGTGGCGCGTTAAGTAACGAGCTCCCAAGATGCTGAGCCAGCCAAGATTGCTCTAGCTGGCCCTCTCTCTCTTGAGGAACCCTTGGTGCTGGGAGCTTCCCAAAGCAATTCTTCCAGACGGGGGGCATAAAGGGGGGGGAGCCAGGGGTCCATTTACTACCTATTTTTAAGAATGTCATCTGACTGCTGTGTGTGGAATCGAGTCTCCAGATTCCAGGCTGGGGCTGGAGAATCTGTTTGAACAGCCTTCACCCCTCCCCTAGGAACGACATCCAGAAGAGTAGTGGCCTTGCCTGCAGGCAGATCTGGAGCCTTCTGGTGAAACCCTTCCTTCCACCTTTGCTTGAAAGCGAGAAAAATGGGAGAAAACCTGGTGGCTGACTTTAAGGGGCTGCATTTCTCCATGCCGTCAGGGCTTCGGACCCTTGCTTAGCAGTAAATCCAACATGGTGGCCTCAGCCAATTCCCCTCTTTCCTAGCCCCGCCCCCTGTCCTCATCCAGCCAATCAGATCCCCCTGCCTGTTCATATGTGTGTGAACATGACTAGTCAAACGGTCACACATTCGATCGTTGTATGGAACTTTTTGAAAAATCTGTAAAAAGCCCCAGACTCACTGCGAACAGACTTTAGGGTGAGTTTTGCCGTCGCCCCCCTCTGAATGACACGTATTTGTGTGAACAGCCATGTGAATGGATCGCCGATCATTCGCACGCTGTTCGGTTTTGTTTTTTTGTTTTTGTTTTTGCCATGTAGACGGGCCCTCAGAGAGCATGTAAAACAAAGGTCCCCAATGGACTACATCGCAAAAGATGAATCATTGTTTAACAGTCATGTGGAAAGAAGTGTGTTTACATTACATATTTAGATGAGGTATTCACAAATTAAGCTATTTCTTTCTTAACACTTTATAAAGTAGGCATTTCCATTTATTATGTATAAGATCTATTTTTCCAGTTGCCAAGGGTATCTCCTATCTTAACATTTTTATTTATTTATACCTCACCTTTCTTGTTAGCTCAAGGCAGCCTAAAAGGCTGATTGCTTTGATATGATGAAAAGTATGTACATTTTCTCTTCTGATGAGCAATCTGGGTATCCTCAGAAGAACCATTTCTATTTACACACCATGTTATGTCCGCCCAAAAAGAGAGTTCAAAGCACTTAACATCATAAAACAATAAACAAACAACAGAAGCCAAAACAAAGGCAAACACTAGCAACAATTAACAATCTGCACAAAAAAGTCAGAGGTGGCTACTTAAGCAGCAGTTTTTTTATCTGATTCCCAAAAGCATACAGACAACTTCCAGACTGAGGGAAGTAATAGTACCACTCAATCCTCTTTGGTCAGGCCTCACCAATAGAACTCACACCAAACCAATGCATTCAGTTTACAAGAATGCAGCTCCCCTGGCCGCCGCGGAGCTGGTTGCCGGGGAGCTCCTTTTGCACAGAGGGAGGAGGGGAGACCAACCGCGTCACCGGCAAGGGCCGGCGACACGAGGAGAGGGGCGGGGCCAGTGATATAAAGGGCAGCCCGCCCCTCTCCTCGGCCTCTCTTTCAATCTGGCGATCTGGCGGTAGCAGAGGACAGCTGAGGGTCGGAGGAGAGCAGCGAGGATTCTCGGGGGGGGTTTTCCCCCCCAGTGGTTTGGAGATCAGGGGCGGGATTTTGCCAGGGGGCGGATTTGCCAGGGTCTCCCTGCTTGCTCAGGACGGGCTAACGGGGTGGTGGCTCGGGCTGGCATCTGCCTGGTTGTGTCTGGGGTGGCGGCCTGGTGATTAAGGGCATCTTGTCCCTGGGGCATTTATCAGGCGGCTGCCTGATACAGCGGGGGTCGGTTGCGGCTGTGACCAACCTAGGTTTTGTTGCTGGCCCTTGGCAGGGACGACAGGGGTAGAAAGGTTGTCTTGGCGGGCCACCAGGGGGCCAGGCAGAGGGTTGTTTTGGCGGGCCACCAGGGGGCCGGGCGGAGTGTTGTTTTGGCGGGCCACCAGGGGGCCGGGCAGAGTGTTGTTTTGGCAGGCTGCCAGGGGGCCAGGCAGTAGGTTGTCTTGGCTTGCGTGTTGCCAGTTGGGGTGGTTTGGCGGGCCACCAGGGGGCCAGGCAGCAGTTTGTTTTGGCGGGCCACCAGGGGGCCAAGTTTGATAACATAAGCCTTCCCAAGGCCTGCAGTGACGCAGGCGGGCCAACAGAGGTTCCACCTGAGAAGTGGTGTTGGTTGGGGGCCATTTTAGGAAAGTGTTATCAGGCTGGGGATAAAGCCTCCATTTTGCTGTTTAAGGCCTTAATTTTGCTGTTTTCTGAGACTGGGGATTAGATACCCAATTTGGTTTCCTGTGGGAATACTGTTGTTTCCTTTTGTTGTTTATGCAGTTAAATCTGATTGCTGGTACTGTTGCCTGAATTAGAGTTAATAATAATAATAATAATAATAATAATATTTGATCAAGAGTTGATACAATAATAATAATAATAATAATAATATTGAGTGGCACTTAAGCACATCTGCTTTAATGGCTCCCAAAAAAGGAAAAGGGGGAGCAAAGGGCAAAGGGCCGGCACCAAAACGGCCGGCACCCACTCCCCCTCCTCCCCATCACAGTGACGACGACGAGGATGAGATACCGTGGCAGGCCATACTGCAACATATCCAACAATTGGAAAGGATTCAAGGAATAGGGGAGGTTGAATCTGTCAATACAAAAAGCTCAATGAGCAAAGGAAAAATTTCTAACCAAATTCTTGCACGTTTAGATGAATTAGAGAAGAGGATCCATGGAGATGATGCTTCGGGATCGCAGCAGACGGAAAGCCCCTCTTATGTGCCATTGGGGACCGGTTTGGAACCTGAATCTGTGGTCGTGCCGAGGCATGCTGGTGAGTCACTCAATAATTACAATGCACAATCTTACACAGGGTGGCCATGGGTTAATTGGCATACTCCCATGGTTAATAATGGGACACAGAGTGATACCCAGTTAGCACAAGGCACAGGAGTCATGCCTCAACAGGCATTCGGGTGGGGTGGGCCTCAATGGTATCCATGGGGTCCATTTGCCTTTGGTGGGTGCAATGTACCTTCCGCTGGTTTATCGCAGACCCCAGGATATGATACAGTGGCATATCCGGCGGTCCCCTTTGGGGAGATGTCTCTCCCTCTTGGTGATCATTTGCTCCAGTCCACCCGAGATAAAATTTTGAAGGGTGAATATGTTGATGTTTTTTCACTTTTATATCGGGAAATGGAAAAAAAGGATAGAGAGGATTTGGATGAGAAGGAGAAGGAGAAATTAAAAAAGCGAAAGGTTGAGAGGACATGGTCCAATTGGCTATCTGGATTTTTGATTTTGGCTGGGGTAATGGTGAAGGCTCAGCCGCAACGGGCTGGGGCTTTATTTCAATATATAGATATCATTCATAGGGCTTACGTAGATTTTGCTGGCCCGGCTTGGTTATTATATGATGAGGCTTTTCGTATGGGAGCGGCTATTTATCCATCTCTTCGCTGGGACATGATGCATCCCCAATTGTGGATGCAGCTCATGACCCCAGCGCGTCCCATACAGGGTGAACGAATGCATAGTGGTCACCTGTTACGGCCAACGGCCGGCTCAGGCAATAAATCAGCTTCTATGGCTTCATCATCTCAGGTGGGGCAAAAGATGCTTTGTTGGGAATTTAGCTCACACGGGCAATGTTCCAGGAAGCCTTGTAGGTTTAGCCATGAGTGCTCCATTTGCGGAGCCTCACATTCCTTTCGGAACTGCCCAAGAGGAAGAGGCCAGTTTAGAGGCTCCAGAGGGGGGCAAAGTTTGGGTAGAGGAGGTGGCTCCCCAGCCCCTCCTCCTAAAGGGCCCCAGCCCAATTAAATTAGATATTTTGGATGCCTGGCTTGCCGTTTACCCGGATAGGCGGTCGGCCAATTATTTGTTTGAGGGTTTTCATTTTGGCTTTAGAATTCCGTACCAGGGGCCCAGGGGCCCCTTTCGGGCACGTAATTTGAAATCAATCCAGGGGATGGAACACGTTGTTAGGGATAAGATACGGAAAGAGGTAATGGAAGGGAGGGTAATTGGCCCATTTATGCGATCACCGGTGCCTAATCTGAGGGTATCCCCATTGGGTATAGTACCCAAAAAGGCTCAGGGTGAGTTTAGGCTTATTCATCACTTGTCCTACCCCAGGGGTGAGTCAGTAAATGACGCCATCCCCCCTGAATTATGTTCAGTTAAGTATACTTCATTTGACGCGGCCATACGGGAAGTCAGACGACATGGTAGTGGAGCTGAAATGGCGAAATGCGACATTAAGTCAGCATTTCGCCTTCTCCCGGTTCATCCTAGTGATTTTGAGTTGTTAGGTTTTCGTTTTGAGGGATCTTTCTATTTGGACCGAGCATTACCAATGGGGTGTTCAGTATCCTATAATGCTTTTGAAACCTTTAGTACCTTTTTGGAATGGGCCCTCAGGACCAAAACGGGTATGCATGGTGTGGTCCATTATTTAGATGATTTTTTATTTATTGGTGAGTATGGTACGGCAAATTGTGGGTTTCTGTTGCGTCAATTTGAATTGATGGCAGAGGAACTTGGGGTTCCCCTTGCCCCAGAGAAAACAGAAGGTCCGTCACAACAGTTAACTTTTTTAGGCATCGAAATTGACACGATCAAACAGCAATGCCGGCTTGCTGAATCGAGAATTCAGGAGTTGAGGGTTAGGGTCAGTCAATTTAGGGGCAGACGCAAGGCCACCTTGAGGGAGGTTCAGGTTTTTATTGGACACCTGAACTTTGCTTGCAAGGTGGTCGCCCCAGGGAGGGCTTTCCTCCAGCGTTGGTGTGACTCCATTAAAGGTGTAAAAAAGCCATTTCACATGATCAGGCTAACCAGGGACATGCAGGAGGATCTGCAGGTTTGGCAGGACTTCTTGGGGCACTTTAATGGAGCTTCATTCTGGCGTGAGGAAAGGAAGCTGCAAGGCGCATTACAGATTTCATCAGATGCAGCAGGATCTATAGGAGTCGGAGTTTACTTCGGTGGCCGGTGGTGTGCAAGCCAGTGGCCTGTGGATTGGTGCGGGACGGACATTACGTTAGATCTTACTTTTCTGGAATTTTTTCCGATTCTTGTGGCTTCTTTCATTTGGCCTGGTGAGTTGGCGAATTCATCAGTACATTTTTGGTGCGACAATTCGGCAACTGTCCAGGTGATAAACTCCCTTACATCTAAGTCTCCCCGGGTTATGAAATTGGTTAGGTGTTTTACGTTGCAATGCCTTAAATATAACATCTTGTTTATGGCACGGCATGTGGCGGGCGTTAACAATGAGATTGCTGATGCTCTTTCCCGCATGCAGATGGAGTGCTTCAGACAGTTGGCTCCGGATGCCGAGCCCAAGGGCGACATGATACCGATGGGTCTATGGCAGATTGGGAGTCCGAAATTTGGAGGGCCCTAGGTATGTCAGTTGCTGTCTGCACGAGAAGGGGTTATGCTAGAGCAGTTCAGGAATTTCAGCAGTTTAGAAAGCGAAAGGGGTTTCAGCAAGGTGTTAAGGTCCCAGTTACACACCTCTTGCAATTTTGTGTGCATCTTTATAAAAAGGGTTTGGCCCCTCAATCTATTAGGGGCAGGCTAGCAGCCTTAGCTTTTTGGTTGAAGGTTCAGGGGGCCCCGGATAATACGGGTGACTTTAGGATTCGAAAGGCATTAGAGGGATGGGCTCGGGAGAAAGGCAGAAAGAGGGATTTACGGGTCCCCCTTTCACCAGTTATATTAAAGGGTTTACGCCAGGTATGGGCTGGGGTCTGTTCCTCACCCTATGAGGCATCGCTTTTTCATGCAGCCTCTTTGATGGCCTTTTTTGGCGCCTTGCGAATCAGTGAGCTCGTGGCACTTTCTAAGTGTGATATGTCAGGGAGGGCCTTGGAATTGGGGGATATAAAGGTGATGGACGAGCAGGTCAGTTTCACGCTGCGGTTCTCGAAAACAGACCAGCTAGGTCGGGGTAAAATTGTTAAGCTCCAACGCTGTAGTGATGATGCGTTATGTCCGGTGCTCGCTTTACAGGACTATCTTCAGGTACGGGGTCAGTACCCAGGATTGCTGTTTATTCATGCTGATTCTTCTCCCTTGACTAGGTATCAGTTTTGGACTGTGACATCCAAGGCCTTGCAGAGGATGGGGCTGGAAGGTGTTAAGTTCGCAACACATTCCTTCCGGATAGGCGCTGCCTCTACGGCGGCTGCAATGGGGTTGCCCGCAAGGACCATACAGGGTATTGGGAGGTGGCGGTCATCCTCCTACCGGAGGTACATCCATCTGTTACCATACTAACTATTTTCTTCCCCTTTTGTCTTCCAGATTTTAGAACTCAGCCGGTGAGACGTCGGGTGCTGATCTGTGGCCACAGTATGGTCTACTGGGCAGCCCGACAGGCCCGATTAAGTTATTTTGGACCTCACCTGAGCTTGGAAGACATGGGGGTGATAGAATGGTTGGGAAAAAGGGGCCTTCGTTGGCATGGGCTCATGCCATTATTGTTTGAGGAACATGTTAGGCAACCGCCAGATGTTCTGATTATACATCTGGGGGGAAATGATTTGGGCTTGCTTAAAGGTAAGGCCCTGGTGATTCAGGCATCACATGACCTGGGGGTGATTAAGTCTACATGGCCTGAGACCACTATTATGTGGTCAGCTATACTGCCTAGACAGTTATGGAGAGGGGAGGGGAACCCCCGCTTGATTGACAGAGCACGGCGCAAAGTCAACAGGCAAATGGGGAAGTTTTTGTCTTCAATGGGAGGTTGTTACTTAGCACATCCTGGGATTGTGTTCGAGAGGCCCGAGCTCTACAGGGCGGATGGGGTACATCTCTCGGATATGGGAAATATGTTATTTTTGGGTGATCTTCAGCGGGGGTTGAGGGACTTGTTGGCTCAAGCTGGTGGGGGATTAAGGGACTAAGCGGATGCTTGCCCCTTATCCATGGCGGGAAAGGGGGAGGCGTAGATCATGGTGTACACCTAGGGCACCGATTTCGGTGAAGGGACGGTCTCTGGAAGGGTCTCCTTAGATTGTATGATTTGGGAGAACAGAACGAGACCTACCTTGGGGTTGGCCTGAAGGATAATCCCTCACCTTAATCTGTATGGATTGGGTGGGGGACTTTCGGGTTGACCTTCCAGACACGGGCCGGCTGAAGAGCAACCCCAAGTACTGAGGTTGCTCAACAGGGCTCAGGTGTTCGCCAGGGGAAGCTGGGGGCATAAGTCCAGAAGGGACGATCCGCCCCAGCTGCTCCTTCACTAGGTTGCCTCCCCCCGCTGAAGATTTAGGGATTTAAATAAGTAGGGTGATAAATAAAAACCATTTATTTCACCCCATATTCTGCGTGTGGTCTCTTTATTTCTCCGACTCTGTGTGCAAAAGAGGTTCCACTTTAATATTATGAAGAGCTTCTTTAGTGTAAGAGCTATTTGATAGTGGAATAGAATGTCTCAGAGGAGAGTGGGACTGTCCTTCTTTGGAGGTCTTTAAACAGATTTTGGATAATTATCCCTCAGGATCTCTTTAGCTGTGCATTTTTCCATAGCAGGGGAGAGTTGGACTGGATAGCCCTTAGCGTCCCTTCCAAATCAATGATTCTATGATTGTATGCTTCCTTAGGAAAGTTTATCACTTCCTTAGGTAGAGTAAGTAAGACACCTTAAAGGTGGATATAGACTTATAACAGCATTTGGAAAGGCAGGTAGATAAGTAGCATAGCAGTCTTTTATGAAAAGTATCTAGTACAGCATTATTAAACAGTCTAATCCCTAATGAATAATCGTTTATCATGAAATTAACTTAGGATAGGCTTACATCTCTAAAGGAATTGTCTTCACTTTTCAGTATTAATGTATAAACGCACAAAGCTTTTTGATATCCAAATAAACTGGAGTTCTTTACTTTTGATTTTGTGTCACATTTGGGGGGCGGGAGGAAGAAGATTCCCTGTACCTGCTCATGTTGCACATTAATTCCACTATAGAAAACAATGTGTTTAACTTCAAATGTCAGAATAATTAAAATGGATTAGCAGCTAATCACCACTGAAGAGATACATCCTATTTTAAAATTCTTATCATTTCTGCTTTACCAAAAGCTGTCCAGACACCTGAATTTCAGCCTTTCATCCACAGAGTATGCTGCACTCATCTGGACTACTGGAGTGTGATCCTGGAAATGTAGACGAGGTTCAAATGGGCTGGGGAAGAAGATGTGTCCACAGAAATGCTGGAGATGAGACATAGGAACATGCAGAAAGGGTTCAACGGCCAGAGTAAAAACATAGAAGTTTGGTTGGTTGTGAGGTACCATGTTGAGCAAACAAGAACCACAGGTCCATAGGCAGGAGGATAGCCAAAAACAGGTCAGAGGCTCGGCAGTGAATATGGCCCTCATCAGCTTCTGTACATACCATCTTATTATTTGCCTCAGTCAGCTGAATGAACAAACATACTGACGTGAAGAGGAAAAATCTATGTAATCTCAAACCAGGCAGGAAAGGATGTTTCCCACCCCTACAATGGTACACCTCAGCTCACCATTGGCAAATATGGGGTCTATCTATTAAATAATGAGACAGTGTTTCTACCTTTCAGACAAATCAGGGAGAACTGATTGTGAATGCTGGACTGGTGACCTTAAACATGTCTGAACCTTCATGACACACATCAATACTCTTGGCTGTTCAGTTAATTGTCAATCGTTGTTTAAAACAGCTGTGTTGTCTGTTGTGTGCCGAAAAAAAATGCTAAGTTTAAAAGTCGAGCAATGTGTTAATTTGAATTTTTAGTAAGATTGAACAAAACACCAATGGAATCTTTTCAAATGCTTACTGTGGTCTAAGGCAAAGACTGCATGTCTCGTGCACAAGTGTTTGAGTAGCACAAAAGATTCAGAGAAGGGTGTGAGAATGTGGAAGACGAATGCCCTAGACGACCTTCTACTTCAAGAATGAAAGAAATTGTGGAAAATATTAGCCAGCTTGCTCGAGAAGACTGCCGACTCAGCATTTGAATGACAGTTGAAGGCATGAACATTGACAAAGACACCGCATGGAAAATGTTGCATGAGGATCTCAACATAAGAAAAGTTTGTGCCAAAATGGTCCCTAGGATTCTCACACCAGAGCAAAAAGAGTGCCGCAAGGAAATTTGCACTGACATTCTACGGCAATTTGAGGCAGACCCAAACCTTTTTCAAACAATCATCACTTGTGATGAAACCTGGATCTACCAGTATGATCCTGAGACAAAATGACAGTCAGTGCACTGGAAAACACCATCATCACTAAGAATGAAAAAACCACATCAAAGCAAGTCCAAATTCAAAGCCACGATCATTCGGGGGGGGGTGACATCAAGGGCGTAGTTTTTGCAAATGGGTTCCAGAAGGCAGAACAGTGAACCAGCATTATTATAAGGTCATTTTGACAAAGCTGAGATAGTCAGGGGAAAAAAATGCCAGAACTGCGGGAAAATGGTTTCATTCTTCATCAAGACAATGTGCATGCTCACCCAGCACTTTCTGTGAAGCACTTTTTGGCCAATAACACAAACCTACACTTGAACATCCTGAATATTTGCCAGATTTGGCACCATGTGACTTCTTTCTTTTCCCAAAAGTGAAATCAGTGCTTAAAGGAATACGTTTTGAGTCTATTGATGCAGTAAAGAAGAAAAAGGTTGAGGTGTTGAAACGGCTTTGACACACTTTCTTGGCAGTAAGCCTTGTTGAATGGTGCGACTTAGCTGTGAGCAAATACATACATAATTTGGTTGTGGTTTTGATTTCCTCCTGATCCAGATATCTCTTGTTACCAGAACACGGGAAAGTTACTTTTTGGACTGCAACTCCCAGACTGCTCCAACCAACATGGTCACACTGTCAGGGGATGATAGGACATGCAATCCCCAGAAGAAGCCAAAAAACTGTCTCAGTAGACTCAGTAGCAGCCTGTTCCCAAGAATACTCACACACAGATTGTTTCCCGTCCAAATGAGCAGGAGGCACTTTTGTCTTCAAACACAAACAGTTGGAATATATACAAATATTTACAATTCAAAGAGAAACTGCATCACCAGGCCTCAGCATTCACAGGAAGAAGAAGGAAGTGAGCTCTGTTCTGAACTTTCATATATATATCTATATCTATAGGACATTGCGCCCTAGTGGCCTGACTAGGCATGACTTGGTAGTTCATGCAGCATGGTTCTGCAGTTGTTCGGCCATTTTATAATGAAGTTCAGTCTCTAACTCCTGACAATCCCCTCCAAAATGGTCAAACTACTGCGCAGGACATATCTTATCATCACAACATAACATCATTAACATACATTGTTGGACATCAATCGTCTGTCAGTTGACCTTCGCTTTTGACACCTTTCACTTTACACACTAGTGACAAAGCCCAGCCTCTTTGCCAACTCCTCGTGGCTTCCTGCTGGAAGGGCTTTTGTGAGCAGGTCTGCAACATTGTCCTCAAATAGACAGTACTTCAGACACAAGACACCTTCTTCTATTAACTGCCTCACATTTGGTAGTGTACCACAATGTAATTTGTCCTGCATTTCAGATTTTCTGCTTCTGCCATAGCTATGCAGGCTTATGAGTCCTCATGCACCTCAACAGGCATTTGGTACAGCTCCCCAAGGTCTGCAAGCATCTGCCTTACCCATTGTACTTCACTTGCCATCTCACACAAAGCTGAAAATTCAGCTTCAGTGGTACTAATGGCTACACAGTTCTTTCTTGATCTCCACACTATGGGGCTCTCTGCATACCTGACCACCAACCCGGTCACTGACTTCCTGTCTGAAGTCTCAGCAGCTAAAGAGCTGTCCACATAGCACTCCGGGGTCACCTGGCTTCCTTCCAGCTTCAAATGGATGTCCCTGGTCCCCTTGAGAAATCTAACTACCCTCTTCAGGACTTCCTAATCCACCCTCCTTGGCTTGGAGATTCTTCTGCTGAGCATCCCAACTGCAAAACTGATGTCAGCCCTTGTGTTGTTTGCAGTAAACAACAGACTGTCTACCACTGAGTGGTACAGATCAGGCCTTTCAAATTCCTGTTCTGCCTCCAATTCACAAAATTAGTGGTCATTGTGGTTCTGACCACCTTAGCCTCACTAAGCCCACACTTGGCCACAAGACTGTCCATCTTCTTCTGGCTTAGGAAAAATTCTCCAAGATCAGTTCTTTCTACCTCTATGCCTAAATAACATCTCATGCTGCCTAAGTCCTTCAACTTGAACCTGTTTTCTAACTCCACCTGCACTTTCTTGACATCACTGATGCTCTTTCCTACCACACAAAGGTCGTACACAAAGATAATTAGCATGACAGCACTATCACCTGCCCACTTGGTATACACACAAGCTTCTGCGATGCTCCTTGTATAATCTAGTGAGACCAAAACTTGGTGTATTCACTTGTTCCAGCAACGTGTGCTTTGTTTCAAGTCGTAGAGCGCTTTGCGTAACAAGTACACCTTGCTCTCACCTGCACTGTCATACCCTCGGGCTTGTTCCATGAACACTGTCTCTTCAAGATCAGCATTCAGGTATAGAGTTTCAAAGTCAAAGTGTTGCACAACACTCTGCCTCTTGGCTGCTACGGCTAACACTAACCTAAGACTTTCTGGCTTTGCTGTGGGTGAAAAGGTTTTGTCAAAATTGGTGTAGCACTCCTGTGAAAAGCCTTTCACAACTAAGTGTGCCTTAAACTCTTGTGTCCCATCAGGCATGCCCTTCAGCTTATACACCCACCTGATCTGATAATTTGTGGCTGTTTATTCTCCTCCATCCAGGAATCAAATTGCTTGCATTGGACCTCTTCCAGAATACGCCCAACTACCAGGCTGTCTTTGTTGGTGCCACATGTATTAAGTGGGAGGGGCTGATCGATAAGAGAACTGCAGCTCTAGCCTACTGGTCTGCTAGTCTAAACACTGCTATTTCATTTTCTGAACCCGCTGGGATCATGCTTTTATTCTCTAAAATGTGCCACAAATTGTCCTTAATTAATAAAAGTCTCCATGTATAAACTCCATGGTGAATAATTTCCATCAGCCAGCTTTTCAAAGCAGACAAGACTATTATCTGCCATTCTGCTGATTGAGTCAACAATTCTCCAGCTATGAAACACAAACAGCTGGCAGATGACAGCACTTCAAGGTTACTTAAAGATATTACAGGGCCTAGCTGAAATTTAACTGTTTCTCAGCCAACTAGCCAAAACCACTCAAAACAAGAGTTTCTGGGAATTTTTTGGATGCAACTTATCTACTCTGAGATCAATCAGCTGGGCCCATAACCACTGTCAGGGGATGATAGGACATGCAATTCCCAGCAGAAGCCAAAAAAACCCTGTCTCAGTAGACTCAGTAGCAACCCGTTCCCAAGAATACTCACACAGATTGTTTAATGTCCAAATAAGCAGGAGGCACTTTTATCTTCAAACTCAAAATAGTTGCAATATATACAAGTATTTACAATTCAAAGAGAAACTGCTTCACCAGGCCTCAGCATTCACAGGAAGAAGGAAGATGTGAGCTCTATTCTGAACTCTCAGATATATATATCTATAAGACATTGCCCCCTAGTGGCCTGACTAGGCATGACTTGGTATTTCATGCAGCATGGTTCTGAAGTTGTTTGGCCATTTTATAATGGAGTTCAGTCTCTAACTCCTGACACATACTGCCTGAAGAATTCTGGGAGTAGAAGTTGAAAAAGTAAGTTTTCTAAGCTCAGCTACTACCCTTCTCATCTGAATGGGTATTAATAATATATGTGTTTCATTTTATTTAAGACATGTAGGGCAAACTACAGCCTTGAAGAAATTACATGACTCATAGGTCATGCTGAGGAACAGTAGGAGGTGCAGTCCAGAAACATGGGGACAAATCACTTTGCTTACCCTGATTTAGAAGGAACCTTCCATTCCAGTTCAGTTCAATTTCTCCTGCTCTGATGTTATAGCCTCCATCTACTTCTAAATATCACTACCATTCTGAAGTAGAGTCTGTGTTTGCTGAAATAAGCATCTACAAAGAAGGTTGCAATACTTCTAAGAATGACATTTCAAGTATTTGAAAAACAGGCTGAATGCAACCACAATTGACTACAAATTGATGACAGGGACAAGAGAAGAACTTTTTATATGCTCTTTTATGCAAGGCTGGCATTCTGTCCCATTACAATCAGCTGGCCTCTCTCTAATAAAGGTTCACCTTCCCCATGCCTTTCACTATTCAAGGACAGAAGACCAAGCTATCCTTTGATCTTTTATGTTGTCAAGTTGACAGAAAAGATGCAAGAAATGGGATACTCTTAAAATTATAATGTTTCAGGACTATAAGGGAACAGAGCAGGCTACATGCTAAATATTAAATACACTATTCCAAATCCTTCCTTCAGTTGTTCAGCAAAAATACACACAAACATGCATTTCCCAACTATATGTCAAAACTATAGCAACACCAAGAACCAGGATCAAAACTATGAAGATGAGGAGGAATGGCTATGAAGATCATCAAGGGCTTGAGTTTCAGCAGAAAACAAGTTCAGTTGCCATTTCACTAATTTACCCTCTCCCTTCTCCTTTAAGGTAAATTCAACTTACACCAGAAAAAAATAATACGAGGTATTGCTATACTTGGTAATTTTATTCTGGTAAAGACATGCCTGTCATCCAGTTTTGTGGTTTAAGGTAGCTTGTTACAACATGTTACAACAGGTCCAAGGTAGCCTATTGTGAGCTACTTTGGGTTTCATATTGGGACAAAGGTGATATGTATATTAAATAATAAAATAATCATCACTGATGCAAGGTTGTTCAGTGTTAATAATATACAGGTCAAACCCTGTATACATAGAGTGGGGGGGCATTCCAAAACCCTCAATGGATACCTGAAACCATGGATGAAAGGAATCCTGGGAGCTGACCTAGAAATGTCTAAAGAGAACTCTTTTTTTTCAGATGTAGATAAGTGAAACCATGGATACTGATTCCGTGGACACAGGGGAGTACCTGTCTTTTACATTAATGGCCAGTGTTACCAATATAAATGTTACTTTGTTTTCACTCTGATTTCACAGTCCACATCACTCCACCAACCATGTGCATAATGGATACTTGTCAAACTCTTTAAGATTATAATCCTTGTATCTTTATAAATTAATTGTATTTCATGAAAGTTCATGCTGTAATAAATCTGTTTTTCTTCAAAGTTCCACATCACCTCATTGATATAAATTAGATTTAGATTAGCCCAACCTCTAATGGCTTTAAGGTGGGCAATCAAAATTCTTTTAAAATCTGTCTGGCTATTAATGGTGCTGATGTTTGATGCTGAAGTTTTATTGTTCCCACCTTCTTTATGTTTTTGATCTCTGTTCTGCTTTTATTTCGAAACCCAGATTTGTTTTAGTGACTTCATTGTTTTCAATTTACTGTATCCTCTTTGGGAGATTTTTTTTTTTTTTAGGTTTAGGTTTAGGAGGATTGAAAGGTGGTGCATAAATACTTTTATAAATAAATAAATAAAATAATTTGGTCTAAAAGATTTGTTGTTGTTAACTCTTTTAGACTCATGAAAATTCTGTGAATGAGAGACCTCCAAGTCACCCTCTCATCTACAGCCCTGCTCAGGTCCCGCAGATTCAGGACCATGGCTTCCTTGATCGAGTTTCTCCATCTGTAATGTGGTCTTTCTCCTTTCCTATTGCCTTCTACCCCACCAAGCATTATTGTCTTAACTAGTAAGTCATGTCTTCTCATTATATGGCCACCAAAGTACAACAGTCTCAGTTCAGTCATCTTGGAGTCTAGGGAGAGTTCAGGCTTGATTTGCTCTAATACCCATTTATTTGTCTTTTTAGTAGTCCACAGTATCTATAGAACTCACCATATCCAAATCAAGTTATTTCACAATCACAGATAGAAATGGGAAATACAATGGCATGGACAAGCCTAATGTTAGAATTCAATGATATATCTTTATAATTCAGGTTCTTGTCTCGTTCCTTCACAGTAGCCCTTCCAAGTCCTAGCCTTCTGATTTATTGATGGCAATTTCCATTCTGATTTATGACTGAGCCAAAGTATGGATTTTTTTTTAATCAATGTCTTCATCATCTACTGTGTAAATCATCTGTGGATTTAGTGTGTCATATATTTCATGGATTAAAGTCCTCTTCATCAGAAGCACCTATGAAATTGAACTGTAGTCCATGGAAAGTATACTATTATGAATTTAGTAGCATTTAAAGAGCTTGGGTTGTTTAGGGTGCCTGTTACCTTGGACTTTGGATTTCTCTGGACTGATACATGGCTCTGGACAAATACATGGAATATATAGTCAATAGGAGTATAGTGTCTAGATTGAGGAAAGTAATAGTGCCACTCTATTCTACTTTGGTTAGACTTCACCTGGAATATTATGTCCAGTTCTGGGCACCACAATTCAAGAAAGCTATGGATGAGTCCAGAGGAAGGTAACCAAAATGGTGGGAGATCTGGAAGCTATGCCCTATGAGGAGCAGCTGAGGGAGCTGGGTATGTTTAGCCTGGAGAAGAGAAAGCTAAGAGGTGGCATGATAGCCATGTTTAAATATCTTAAGGGATGTCATACTGAGGATGGAGCAAGCTTGTTTTCTGCTGCTCCAGAGACTACGATATGGAGCAATGGACTCAAACTCCAGGAAAAGAGATTCCATCTAAACAAATTCCTGACAATAAGAGCTGTTTGGCAGTGGAATACACTGCCTTGGAGTGTGGTGAAGTCTTCTTCTTTGGAGGTTTTTAAACAGAGGCTGGATGGTCACATGCCAGAAATGCTTTGACTGGGTATTCCTGCATGGCAGGGGGTTGGGCTAGATGGCCCTTGTGATCTCTTCCAGCTCTATGATTCTATGAGTCTACGTCTATTCCTCTGGAGTTTGTCACAAGTGAAAAAGTGTATGGGACTTTGGAAAGTATGATACTTCTCAGGAATAACTTGTTTATATTTCCATTTTTAAAAAATACATCCTCATCCAGTAGGCTAAAGGGAACTACAGATCAAACTAGCTATATACAGTTGTCCCTTCATATTTGCTGGGGTTTGGTTCAAGGACCCCCTGTGGATACCAAAATCCATGAATACTCAAGTCCCATTATATGCAATGGCATAACAAAATGGTGTCTCTTATATAAGATGGCAAAATTAAGGTTTGCTTTTTGGATTATTATTTTTTAAAGGATATTTTCAAGCCATGAATACTTAAATCCATGGATACCAAATCTGTGGATATGGAGGGACAACTGTATTACAAATGGACTAAAAGCTAGATTAAAGGGGAAAGGAAAATGAAGATAAGTATAACAGACATTGATCACATTGTCCCACAACAGTATTGAAGATAACACCAAGCGAAAGTTTGGGAGCAATTACTCTCCTAAACCCATTATTATCACACCATGAAAAATGCAAATTTTGATAATTATGCAAATTTGCTGGTTGGTGTAATTTATGTGATTCCACGTATTTAATGAAGTAGTTTCTATTCCTGAGCAATGGTGTGGGCATTCTATTAAGCTCTTCTTAATTGAGAATTTTTAGAGGAACCATTTTTGATGTTTCACTAGATTTTTCTCCTATATCTACAATCAGCAGAAAATGTAACAACTTAATTTTATTTGATTTAATGTGTACTTGAAATAACTCTCAATATAAATATTACACAGCCTTCCACAGTGTATATATTGCATCACACTTTAATGCTTGCTAACTTTAATGCAAATTCTCCTTGCTATCTTGTACATGAAAATTACAACCTACTCTCTGCTTGTAAGGAATTCAGGGTACAGATCAGGGCCCTGCAGAACTAGCCTACAAGGAGGTATTTGAAATGTGGTCTCCTGCCAAATAATTCATCAGTGCTCTCCTTATTTTGTAATTTCTCCAAGTGCCGTATTGTCCTAAATAGGATTTATGATAGAAATCATTTGCTTTCATAATAATAAAACCCAACTGTCCTTAAGGATATGTGGCTCATCAGTGTTATATTGTCTTTTTTAAAAAGGCCTCCTGCTTCAAAAGCACACGGTAGTTCATAATGTCTTGAATACCTCTTCCAGACCCCTTCATATTTTTTTTCTGGTTAAGGCTTGCAGTTCAAGAATAGCATAGTGGAATTATCTAAAAGAAGCTTTGATCTCCAAAAAGGTTTGCTTTTGATGATTCTTTTCTATGCAAAAATTCATGGCTATTTGCATACCCTTTGTGATAGATGAGACATATTTATTCATTATTTGCCTTCACAAGCATTCAATCTAAGTTTGCTTTTCCAGTAAAACTTTAAAATATTCTAAAATTTTGCACTATTCCCACACCCACGGGAAATAAGACTGATTAATTGCAACCTGTGTTCTGGGAAGGATTTGTAACATTTATTTCCCAGTTGAGCAAGACTGGTGATGCCTGTCCTTTAATCGGACATTTTACCATTTTTGTGGAGAACGTGTCAGACAATGAAAGTATAACCCTGATATTTTCAATTTAGAATCTTGACTATTATCCCTTTTACTGGAGCTGGGGGGAGCTTAGTGCCTTCAATACAGTCACCTGAAGAAGTGTGTGAGGCTACCAACAGGCTTTGGATTTAGCAATGGCAATGAGGACATAAGTGTTTCTATGAAAGGGTATGTCCATATGGGTCCTATGTGAGTTGTATGATATGAACAGGCCAAACAGGAGGCAAATCTATTTCCCCCTTTAGGAAAATAATTTGCAGCCTATAGTCCCCATATTCTGCCCTGCATTATCTCATGGATGACAACTTGGCTGAGCATTAGTCACAGGTCTACAACAACACTGTGGAAGCCCACATGCAGTTGCACAGAGTTATTGAGAATCTGATTGGGAGCTCCATTTTCTCTTTCTTTCTGGATCTTCCTATTTGTATCTCCATGGTGTTCTAGTGGAAGGTTTTTAATAGACCTTGCTGGTTCTTGTTCCATTTGCTTATCTCATGAACATCTATGTTGATATTCCTGATCATTTCACCCTCCTGACTTTGGTTATCGATTGGGATGCTTTCAGGCACCATACTGAGGCTATTATTTATATATTCATATATGCAGTATGACAAAGTAAATAAGACAAGTATATACCCCAAGTAACCAGTAACCCATATTTTGATAATAACAAGATCAACCAAGAGGCAAAACCATTTCCTGAAAAATCTCGGACAGGCCTTTGACATGTGAATTTGTATGCTTCTGAAAAACACCTAATAGATCGATTGTTGGCTATGCATTTTGCTTTTATGTTTTCACGGCCAGCATCCATAGATTTTCCTTGATTTTTTTCCGGGCTGTGAGGCCATGTTCTGGAATAGTTTCTTTCTGACATTTTGCCTGCATCTGTGGCTGACATCTTCTGAAGATTCTCTGAACATTCTCTGAAGATGCCAGCCACAGATGCAGGTGAAATGTCAGAAAGAAACTATTCCAGAACACGGCCTCACAACCTGGAAAAAAAACCAAGGAAAATCTTTTATGTTTTAATTGTGGTTTTAATTTATTTGCTTTTGTTGTTTTGTTTTACTTAAAAATTTAAAATCTGTATTTTATTGTTATTATTGTTAGCCACTTTCAACTTCCTTTTATATGGCAGAAAGGTTTTTACACACACACACACACACACTTATCTCCTCTCTCTCTCTCTCTCTCACTCACTCACACACATACATGCACACATGATAAAAGAAACAGGGGATAAATGTTAACTGACACATTTCCAAAACGATAAAAACACAGTAACACCCAGAAAGATAAGAAATACTTCAGTAAAGAAGAGACAGTAAAGAAGAGTGTACAGATTTGCATAAAATTCAGGTTTGCTAGTTTTATGTGGAACAGCAAATATGTTCACGTGGCACCATTCATTACTCCAGTTTGACAAGATAGGCTTTCCTGAAACCTTTCCTGTGGTTATTGGTTTGTCGTTTATAACTGAGGGATAGTAACTGAGGACAAGCATACTTTCCAACATTTCACAAATGAGAACTGGAACCCATGTAGCCAAGAAACACCAGAGTGTGGTCAAGATGGCAATGTTATAAATGAGGAAAGATGGACAAGCTAAGAGACCACAAGTTACAGCAGTTTATTTTTTCCTGAGTCTACTGGGAGGACAAGATTCTGGAGATTATCAGACAAGCATCTAAAAAAGTTTTTGTCCCACTATATTTTAAAGCGTAAGTATCCTGGCATAATAACACTTATCACACACTGCTGTAATCATGAGAAAGAACCACCTCAGAATTATTGCAACATGACCGCTAGTGCTGTTTACTTCCCCATTTTTGGATGGGCAAGACTTTGGCAGTTCTTGTGAGAAGATGCGAGTGTGCTTAATAGTCTAAAAACACCTAAATTAATAAACAAAATAAACACAGAAGCACTGAAAAACACTTAAAAACTTGCCAGCAAAATGGGGAGGTTCATAAAAAGAGCATCCCATACCTAGTTTTCATGTTCTCACCCAGAAGTGTTCTGGCAGGGACCACCCATTGATGCTGAAATCATACCAGCAGAACGGGACACAGTTTTGCACACAAGCAATACCACAAAGAGAAACACCATGGGATATCAATTTGCGGCTTGGCCCAGTAATAAAAAAGAACACCTTTTTCACAGCAGTGAGGAAGACAATGTCGTGGGATAGGGGAGCCCTTTCAGGGTATCGTGTCATTAGCACGCCATATTTGCCACATCTGGTAACCACCTCTGTTCACCTCTCTGCTCCCCCCACACTGTGTTAATTGAGACTAAATTACTTTTGTACTGTGAATTCAGTTTGTGGCAATTCAATTAAGGGGGAAAGTGGACATAGGAGAGAGAAACAGAGGCCTTTTTAAAATGCAGCTGAAAAATGAGACAAGTGAGGAAAAATTGGGACTGTCTCTGGCAAATTGGGAGAGTTGGAGAGTAGGGGAAAATGTGATGATCTGTCTATGAGAGGATATTCAGGCCATCATGATTTTAAGAAAGAGATGCCTCACCTCTGGCTTCCTTTTATTCATACATGTGAGCTTGCAGCTGACGAAAAAATTGAACACTGGGATTTCTGAGTTCATATTGTATATCTTTGGCTATAAAACTACAGTTGCTCCCCAGGCAAGTGGATCAGTTCTTCAGAGCTCTGGTTGATAACAGCCCACAGAACAGAATACTGGGATTATCTCTGAAGATCAAGGTTGTTTTCTGTAATACCATGTAGCATGAAGTATATTCTGGCAGATAACAAGAATATGTGGTTGGCAATATGTTCATTAGATGAGCAGCTTCAGTGACACTGAGGGACTGTCAGGACTCTTTGGCTAACAAGAAAGGAACCGTGAAAGCTTATCTATAGCCCTTTGCCAAAAGATTTAGAAATAAGGATGGTATGTCCTATAACTCACAGGATTGTCTTTCTTCCTAATATTTATAATGCTGTGTTCTCTGAGCCACTGTGAAAGAAATACACATTTGAAGCCATGTAAGTCAAAGACTAACAGCCAAATCTTCAAGTCATTTTCTCACACTTTAACCTCCCAATATTTTTTCATGGAACTTAAATCCAAATGAATATGCATAGGATTGTAGTTTAAAGACAAAAAGCAGGAAGAAATGAAATTAACAGTGGTTTTTTTTTTAATATAAACATGGAAATGAATTGCAATTCACAGCCATCAGTGTGCAAACTTATAAAAACAGTCAAAAGATGTTGAAGCTTTTGTTTTTTAAAGTCCTGTAATAGAGGAGTTGTTCAACTCAGACAAAAACTTATTATCCTGGCCTGTTCACTTACTCCAAGCATTGAGTTGTCATTCAATATTATCTAACCTTTGTCCATGGATTTTTGAAACCTTTCAAAGCACTGGGCTGATTTTAAGAAAATTTAAAGGAACTTCAACAAGGCTTGTGAATTCTGCCTATATCATAATATGAGGTGAATTCAGAGGGTTCTTACTGAGAAAAATGTGAATATGTCAAAGCAAGCCAAGGAATGTAGATGAAAATTAACATCATTTTTCAGGAATGTTTTGCATGTTTATACTTGACCTGGAGGAATATCTGCCAATACGCTTTGACATTTGGCCACTTTGCCTGAGATCTACAATGTCACCTCTGTATTTTGACCCTCAATCAGTATTTTTTATAACTGGGTTGGGGATCATATTGTCTTCCAGATGTTGTTGGACTGCCACTCCCCAAAGCCCTAGTCAGCACAGCCAATGGTGCGAAATTGCAGTCCAACAAGAGCTGGAGGGCCACATGATTCCATAAACTGCCATATATATTTCTAGCTGTCTGTGAGGGAAAAATATATGTAAGAAGCTGTCATGTATTCTTTTAAAAACAACATCTTAAAGGAGCTTCCAAAGACTCCAAATTTTAGATAAGGAATAGTGGAAAGGGATTACTATATCCCTTCAGTCATTTTTCTACTTTAGTCATCTTCCAGCTGCTTTTCTTCACATGGGAAGAAATATATTGGTGCTCTTACATTTTTTTCCTTGTAGGTGGAAAACTAATTTTGGGATGGCTTTGATCAGAAAACTAGCCAAAGGAGCTTTCGCACCCATAGTAATTCCTTCATTTACATTTGTCCTCTTCTAAAACTGTTTCACAATTTGCAATGTGTAGATAGGACTTAAATGTGTGTTTGTTTTTCATAAGTTAGATAGGTGTTGGCTAGACAGTGAAAAAACTCCTCATAGAATGTAAGGAGATTACCTTTTGTCCTAACAAGATCCCATGGTGATTTGCCATATTGGGAAAAAGGGGGTCTAAACCCTCCATGTACTTCATGATAAAAGCCCTTGTAGTTTTTCATGAAGTTCTTTAAATGGTACATGAAAATGTGCATTCCCACCCATTTGGACAACTAATTTGAAGTGGAGTGCATTCTGAAAGTTGAAATATGGTCAGATATCCATGGGGAGTAGGTCTGCTAGAGACAAAGTGGCCAGAACCACCATTATTGATTTTTGCAGTAGTGATTGTGAGCAATTTTGGAGCAGTAAAGCAACAAAAACAGTTTTTTAAGCAGAAGATCACACTTCCGCATCTTAGATTTATTAAGAAAAAAAAACCTGTGCAACAGCAGCAACTTTGGGAGAATAATAACACAAGTAATTCACTCATGGCCACCATCTTTATTTGTGTGCATGCTCCATGTGAACTTCAGACATGGATATCTTCCCATACTAGTGATCTTAACAAAAAAATTGTGAAGACAAATGAACACTGCTGAGATGTGTAGAAATGAGCATTATATCTCCTCGTACAAATGACCCATAGTTATATTCCCTCTATTTCCATCCTTTTCTATTGAGCCTACAATTTCTTCTCCCCCTCAAAAGCAAAGATAAACACACAGGGTCAAGCATGAGTCTGGGAACCACCTCACCATAAAGAGACTGCAAAGAGCCAGGGAACATCACAGTTTGAAGAGGCAAAACACTGGACAGGATGTGTCTAAGGACTTTATCAGACACAGCAAAAATTGCAAAATTACAATGTTATGGTAGCCCAAATGGTTTCCACTATTGCACAACATTGTTATGTTCACATGGTCAATCTGTGCTCCAGCCATGAATAAGGCATTGCTTTTCACTGACAGGACAAGCCATCAATAGCCTTCAATATTACTCTTTTCACAGTATTGAAGAGCGTGGAAAAACACATCCCGCTGTAATCATAAGGTTACAGTGTGAATGGGCAGTCCTCTTTCACTCCCTCCCCATTCCTAGAGAGAAAACCTCTGGGTGAGAATGTGAAAACTATTCACCGGATGTTCTTTTTATGAACTCTCCTGGTTTGTTTATACAATTTTAGGTTTAAGTGTTTGTTTGCTCATTTACTTTGTAAATTAAGGGGTTTTTGATTGTTTTATGTGTGTACACATCTTCTTGCGAGAACCACTGAAATCTCACCTATGCCAAATCACAGAAGCAAAGTTTCATTCTTGAAGTGTTAGTGATGTTCATGTGGTGGTTCTTTTGCACGATTACAGCGATGTGCAATAATAAGTCTAACAATGCCACTATGTTTCCGCTTTCCTAATTCATGGAATTAGAGTGTTTTTAGATGCTAGTCTGATAAAGGACTTTATCAGAAGGGCTTTTTACTCCATGGCAGGCATGGAACAGAGTCGAGAAAGGGTTTCCATTTCAGACGATGTCCCCTTCCCATGCTGCTCCCATGCTGCTTCTGTATTTTTTTATTCCCGGGGAACCATCATGAATAGACCACCCATTCCGTTTCTGTCAAAGAATCACAGATGGTCTGAAAGGTGCCCTGTTCCTCTCTCATTATACTGGCATGATGCCAGCCATGGGGAGAGGTCTGTGCTGGACACTTCCAGTCGAGATCAGGATGAGGAGGTAAGTGGCACCCTTTTTTTAACCCTCCCCAGGTCACTTGTAACATTAAAAGTGTGTTTTGTTGCTTAGTTTTGCTTTTTGACATTTGGTTTAGTTTTAATTTTTAAATTCCCCTCACAATCGTTCTCTTGTAAGAACGGGCAGGATTTGCTTTCCAGGTTGTAAATGCAGCTTTATGATGGCTGCCTATACTCCCGGCCAGCCAAGGGGAGAGGGAGGACATTCCTGTCTCAGGATAAAGGTCCCAAGTCCCAAGCCTCTCCACTACTGTTTTCTCCTGCCATCTATGCCACTGCCATATCCCTAGCATTTACCACTTTGGCCCTTATCCCAGCCATGTTTACAAACAAAATGGCAAATATTTATCTGGGAGGAAAGATTGACTGGTTGGTAACTCTGGTCATGGCTATGGGAAAAGAAGGCTGAGGAGGGGCATGCGGGGAAAACATGAGGACAAAGCTTCCACAGGCAGATATACCTATCTGCTTGTTACTTTTCTTCTGAAATGGCAACCTTTCCCACCCCTTTGCCCCTCACGGCATCCTCCACGACTGCAAGACAGCTCTCTTCTTGGATGTCTATTTTTGGCTTTGCTTATGCATGTTTCTAATATCACCAAAGGCCAGAAATTTTTCACACATAAATATATATTAAACCAACAGCAACAACTGTTTGCAGTCAGAGAGCACCTAGTACTGAGTAACTAGCAGAGTGCTACAGTTGAGTGATGTGTCACTCGGGGTGGATGGACTTTGTATACGAGTACAGCGTTCCAAGCATGACCAGCTTGGGAAAGGGGCGACTCTACATTTGCAGAGCCTAGTAGATTCATCACCATGCCCATTGGAAAGCATGCATAGGTTTCTGGAGAGGTGTCCCAAAATTTCTGGAGAGGTGCCCCCTTTTTATTCATGGGGACTTGTCCCCAATGAAGAGGTTCCAGTTTGTCAGTACGTTGTGGGCTGCATTGAGACAGCTGAGCTTGCCAGCGGAGGAGTTTGGGAGCCACTCCTTTCAGATTGGAGTGGCTACCACAGCAGCACAAGGGGGCCTGCCTACAGAGACTATCAAACGGCTGGGCAAGAGGCATTCTGGGGCCTTTGCAGGGTACATCCAGCCTGAATTATCTATTCCAATGCAGACCGACTAGGGGACTGGAGTCTAAGTAACAGCTGCAGGGGTTGGCAAAAGGCATGGCCCGTGTGGGTCCACCTTTTGTGGTGGTAGGCATGGGTCCTGATCCAAGGTCATTGGTGGGGGGAGGGCATCTCCATTAAGTTCATGGTCAATGTCAAGTTCATGGTGACCCCCTTCATTAACGATGGGTGAGAAAGAGGAGGGGTCTTTGGGCTTGCAGGGCCCAGCCAGGACTCCTCCCCCTTCATCATTGTGGTGTCAGTGTCAACCAACAGTGATTTCATCAACCGGCATTCGGGTTGGTCAATGTATGAATCTGGACCCATGCTATGTGAGCAAACTATTGCAGCTGTTATCAATAAAGTTGTGGCCTTTATTGCCAATATATATCTACCTTATCCTTACCAATATATCTTTCCAAATATATTTATGTGTCTATCCTCATTTGGGAAAAGGAGGGAGGGGGAGATGTCCAGCCTGGGCATGCAAATATATATTAAATCAACAGCAATGACTGTTTGCAATTAGAGAGCACCTATTACTGAGACCCATTTCTAGTGTAAACAGAAAAGACATGTGGATCTTATAATGTCGTTGACAGAGACTTAGCTGAATCAGTGTGACCTTTTAAAAGGCTTACCAGCCTGAGAAAACGTGCAGTGAAAAGGCAGGAGTTTGATGGGGAGGGGTAATCTTTCCTATATTGCTTCTTTATTTTATTTTATTGAAAGATTATAGCAAGAAAGAGTTCACACATATTCGTCATATATAGCTGCCCATTTTTTTCCACTGATGAAGAAATGCAACCCATATATTAAAAGATGTCTGTCTACCTAGCTATAGAAATCCCATCTATTTCTATTTAATTTCTTCCATTAATTTTGTATTGTTTAATATTTGTTGGGTTCAAGACAGCATCTCTATCAAAACATTCTAAATTTCTACATTTAAATCTTTTATTTTCCATATCTAGTTTGGTTCACTGGTATCAGAGAGTTTTATGGATGGTTCAAATAATGAAGGGGCCAGAAGATTCTGGTTCAAGCTCGTTCTGAAGATGTTGATGGTCTCAAGACTTGGCACCAAGTTAAAGGTGCTGGAAGCCAAGCTATCCCCAAACCATGTCTTGATGCACCTCTGACCACAAGTATTCTTGATTCTTGCAGAAGGTTGTGCTCAGGATTCATGTTTTGAGGCAATCAATTGCTGGCATGCATAAAGTATTTTAGACAGGTGAGAGAAAGAAACTGGAATGATCTTGGAATCTAGTTCATCACCTTTTAGTCTTTAAATGATAGACCAGGTTTGGGAAAATGAGGTCCCATGAGGCACCCACTCCTATTTTTCACACACACACACACACACACACAAATCATAATGACCCCATACTCTCTAGAGCATGTATTGTATGTTTGGGGCAGAGTGGAGAGCCTTTTTTTTCCCCACCCCTCAAAATTGAAACTGACTTCTGGTATATTTCCTGCTAGTTTGAAAAAAAGACTTATCTTGGGCCTAGAACAGCCAGTAGGGTGGACATGGCAAAACTGTTCTAGGGCTACCTAAAGGACATGTAGGGTGCTTTGGTTTTTGAAATGGGGACCATGGTGGGGAAAATGACCCTAGATTTTACAATAGGGCTGCTGATGCACTGCAGGGCTACTGACACACTGCAGAAATAAAGCAGTTTGACACTGCTTTAACTATCCTGGCTCTGTCCTATGGGATCTTGGGATTTAGTTTGTTGTGGCACCATAATTTTCTGACAGAGAAGACTAAGTATCTCACAAAACTACAAATCCCAAGATTCCATAGCATTGAGCCATGGCCATTAAAGCAGTGTCAAACTGCCTTATTTCTGCAGTTTTCTGCAGGTCTTTGTGTGCCCCCTTCAGCTGGGGGAACCCAAGCAGAGCCTACCTGTGCTGAAGAGATATATTTACATTTCTTCATCTTCTTTCAGGATTCTTATTTAAAAGCCTCCAAGCTAAAGTATGAAAGCAAATATGGGAACATTTAACAAGCCTTTGTGGATTCTTAATGGCTCAGTGGGTTGTCAGTGCCTCCTGTTCTTTGCATGGATGAGCCTTTTTTAAAAAAATACAAAACATACAAAATGGTGTTGTTGTTGTTTTCCATCAGCAAAGACCATGGACCTATTGGTATAATATTAAAGAAGCAAACTCAATTTCATTTCTAAAGTTCTCATTTTTATAACACTGATTCCCATTTCACAAAGAAAGCAAATACACAGGAAATCAGCCAAAATTAATCCTATCACTTTGAAACAGGAATAGGATGCATATAGGAGAGAAATATCATTATTTCATTTCAAATTGTGTAATCCCCATGGGGGAGGGGAGATCCAATTGTCTGCCTATTCTTCCAGCAGATCTGTGGATTGACTATGTTGTCATCTATTGCAACTGAATTCTAACATAGTAATCTTAACTCTGATATTTTCCTTCTCAGGCTATAGACTACTGATAACTTTGAAGACAGGTTGTTAATGGCCAGAACAGAGCTTCCACACTGTGAATTGTGCATCATAGAAGTTAGTTAAGAACAGACATAGCAAGGGAGAGCTCAATGAGCTAGTTTTTTTAGAATTTTCTGTTTAAAAGGAATCTAGGAATAGTTTTGATTGTTCAAATTAAAAGAGTGGAAGTGGGATCAATGCCCTTCTTTTTTGACTTGGATAGAATTTTGAAGCTCAAACCAGCAATGACAATTTTAAGCAGGAAAGTTTCTCCTAGCAGGAACCTGACTGGGGAGGGACTTGGACTATTAGAAGACAAGGGAGTTTATAAAGATATTACACATGGGAATAAGATCATAAGGAAACAGAATTCTTTGTGTTTGTCTTCACAGTGGGAGATGTAGGGTAGATATCCTTCCTGAACTGATATTCTCAGGAAAGACGTCAAGAAATGTAGCAAATAGTGAGAACAAAAGATGAAGTTCTAGGCCTTACTAGCAAGTTGAAAATTAAGAAATCACTGGATTGAGGCACTTAAAGAACTCAAATGTGAAATGACTGATCTTTTAACCAACTGTCAGTGCATTGGAAGAAAATGGATTGAAATCTATGGAAACTTCTGCTAAAATTTATCAGTTAGGTGAAATCCACTGAAATTGAATTATTTGCCATGGCTCCATCCTATGGAATCCTGGAATTTGTAGTTTTACAAAGTCTTTAGCCTTCTCTGCCAAAGAGTGTTCGTGCCTCACTAAAATATAAATCCCAGGATTCCATAGAAAGGAGCCATGGCAAATAATTCAGTTTCAAACTGGATTATTTGCATAATGTCTCAAAAGTGCTGCTAGATTCTCCCTCTTCCTTCCTTTTTAAGTGGAAACAGACTAATAAAGCTGCCCTTAAGAGCAGCCTTCATACCCCATATCTAGACAGTGGGTAATGTAACTCATCTTAATTTTTAATTTTTTTTTAAAGAGTTATACTGGTGAAGCAGGAAAGTGCAAGTCTTGTCAGTTAGTTCTTTTCTTGATAAAGGAGTGGAGATAAAAAGATAAAACTATCAAGCATGTAGACAAAGCTTAGAAAAACACTTTTACAAAATAATTATTTATAGTGATAGTTCTACCCCCTAGTCATGATAGTGCCATTACAGTTGCCATTTGCAAACATCATATTTTACTTTCTTGTTACTAAGAGTAACTTTTTCTTTACAACAAGAACATCTGACTGCTACAGTCTATTGACCTATGGTACAAAGTGCATTATCCTCTTGCCCAACTCATTCTCACTTTAACAGACCATGAAGCACAACATGAACCAGCATTTGAACCATCTCCTCCACTGTTCAGTGAATTCATATCCCAGTAACTACAAAAGTATCTATTATACCACCTAATTGAAATTGATTTTTTTATCATTAGCTAAGAGAAAGATTTATAATAGACATGAAAACAGTTGGAATAGGGCTGGTGGATCCAGAATTTGCAAAAATAATAACCTCAGGCAATGACCACTTGATTTCTAGATTTTATAAACTTCCGTTAAAATCAGAAATGGAAGATGAGGTAATAAAGTATGCTGAAATGGGCTCAGGATCTAGGACAAAATGTTGAACTGGAGCAGTGAGAAAAACATGGACTAAAAGACTAAAGTACACATTAAGTTATGGTTTAAAAGAAAATGTATATAAAATGCAATATAGGTGGTATCTCACCACATATAAATCGGCTAAAATGAAAAAAAAATATTAAAAACAAATGCTGGAAGTGCACCAAGGAATTAGGTACTTTCTACCACTTTTGGTGGCCTTGTCAATAGGTTAAGCACTATTGGAAACAAATTCACAATTATCATGAATTTTAAGGAGAACATAGATCCTAAAATGTAGTCAAAGATTGTTGTCACTGTTGGTGTAGTTGTTTTGTATTTTTACTTTCTTCAATGTGGTTAAGATTTGGTTGATATGTTTGTATTGTTCGTGTGTATTTTTCCCCTGTCTTCTATATTTATGCTTGTGTGATGTATGGATGATTTTAAATTGTTGTAAATCAAACAATTTAAAAAGTATCTATTATGCCACGAAAGTAATGAAGTTATACTTTGTGAAGTTGCAATTGTAATGTATGTAACTTACTTACACTGTCATTAGAAAAAGAGCCTCAGGGCAGCAAGTTATATTTCAAGGCCTTCTGTTTCTTTTCTTGGATACCCAACCCATACCCAGTTTTTTCCCTGAGCCTTTGCATCTCTAGCTATTCATCAGTGGCCTGCGCATTCAGACTAGATGTATTTATGATGTTCTCTCTGCCATCACCAAGCTCTGCCCTGTGACATCAGCAAAACCTGTCTTCTGGCATCACAATCTAAGGAATTCCAGAGTCCTAGCCCCTCACTTAAAGTCACAGTGCATAACCAGATCAACAGATTCACACACACCTCTGTTGTGTCAGAACTCAATCCTACAGCAGATCCTTATGCTGGGTTCTGAGATGTATCAGCCAAAAAACCAGCCTTTGCATCACCACCTAAAATTCTGGCTTTATGTCTATTGAACCTCAGTTATGCAGTCAGTCTCCACACAATTGTTCAAAATATAACATATTTATCAGCATGGTTCTGTCAAGCTCAAGAACAATTATAAAACAGAGGTCTATCCAGCTTGGTAGTTGGTTTTAGATGTTGCTGGAAAATATATCAAATAATCCCAGGGATATTGGCCATGGTATGTTTGGATGACTGCAGCTGTAGACCAGCCAAGAAGCCTCTTTCATACTACAGAATTATAACACCATGATTCCAGTGTAACTGCCATGGCTCCATCCTAAAGAATCCTGGGGTCTACCAATTGGTGAGGCACTATAGCTCTCTGGCTGAGAATTCTAAATGCCCCTCCCTAAACTGTGAATCCCAGGAATCCATGGGATGTTGCCATGGCAGCAAAAGTGGAATCATAGCACTATACAGCAAAGTGTCAAAGGGTTCCAAATCAGGGGATTGATGGAAGTGTTATTTTGGTGCAGGATAGGAGAAGAAATCTTGGCTGCACCAAGCATTACAGCTAAGTCATTCTGTCCTGAATAGAATGCACAGAACAAAAGAAAGAGAAGGGCACATGTTACTGGTGCCTGATCCCAATAAGAAACTTCCAAGCCTGGTTTTCTCACAAATCGGGGCAACAAGGGTTCTATGTGTTTATCTCCTGTTATAGACCACCTTTACTCCTACCACTACCTATCATCAGGAACACACTGTGAAAAACCTCTTGATTTAGACACTAGAAAACAGAAGGATTATACACATGGAATAAAGAATGCTGTCAAACTATTCCCATAACTACACTTGTTCCTCCACATTTGAGGGTTAAGCATTCACTGATATGATTATTCATGGATTACTGTATATGCTGCCATCTCTGTTGCTGCCCTAGATGCAACTAAAAAAATAGGTTCTCTCTAGGCATTTCTAGGTCCTCCAGCAGGATTCTATGGTCAACTTCCACTGGATGTTGATCAAAGAATCATGCCGGAGGACCTAGAAATACTGAGAGAACACTTCTCTAGGCATTTCTAGATCCTCCCATGCAATTCTATGGTCAACCTCCAGCAAAAGTTGACTATATAATCATGCTGGAAGTCATAGAAATACCTAGAGAAGTGTTCTTTCAAGTTAAAAAAAAACAGCATCCTATATTTGTGTTTTTTCCACTTTCATAGAGATCCTGCACTCCTAACACCTGTGAATGTAGAGTGTTAACTGTATTTCATTACTCCTATAGCCTCATTGCTCCAAAATGTAATGCCATGTTTGAGGAATGAGCAACTCCTGATTCAGTGAGCGTGTGGGAAGCAAGATTACCTGCAACAAAGATGCTCATTTAGCCTCGCCTCAAAGGATGACCAAAAAAGGCAAAGGAGCCCTAATCTTAATATTAATTCAAATGTTTTAGCACCATAAAGTTGCTGTGTCTGCTAGGGAGAAAGCCCCAGTCTAAATCATACTTCATGCAGAATGCCATAACTGTTACACTGCACCAGCATAGCCACACCATTGTAGGCAGAAGCAGCAGGAAGGGAAAGGGCATGGATACAGTGGGCATGGAGGAAGTAAAGCATTGGAGAAATAGGCTGCTCAGAGCAGGCAGAATTTGTCTACTCTCCCTTATCACCACTGTGCAACCCTGGAGAAAGTGCAACCACTGGTAGGCTACTCAGAGCAGGCAGAATTTGTCTACTCTCCCTCATCACCACTGTGCAACCCTGGAGAAAGTGCAACCACTGGTAAAGTTCAGCAAGTGGATGCTGATCTTCATGTGTTTTGTTACTTTATTTCAAATGTGGAAACCAATGGGCATATGAGACAGAAACAGATTAGTGTCACACCTTGCCTTTCAGGTATGAATGTTCAGAAATGTTTTGGTGACTCAGATGACAGTCTTCAAATCATTTTAGTGTATCTTCATTCAATTCAGAAACTGCATTAGTTTTAATGGAACAACTACAACTTGTTAAATTGAGCCACTACTCAATATGTTCAACATGCCTGTAAAGCATTCATATTCAGCTTCCCTCAAACTTTTATTTATGCAGAAAGAAACAAATCTAATACTGAATGTGATATCTATAGTAAACCTTTAGCTTTCAAAAATGACCTCCATGGGCAGATTTTATCTGAGCAGACAAGGAGAATGCCATTAGAAATCCCAGTGGTATCACTAAGGCTGGTGTCACACACACCCCAACAGTGTCACCTGGTGCAGTTCAGCCTTTCTGAACCCCCTCCCCCACCACCGTGCTGCCACTGAGAAGTCCCTTTCAGGTCTTATAGCTTACTCTTGGGTTCCAGAAATCACTACTTCTATAATAAGAGGTTTACACCCTTACCTATTTCCAGATTGTAGAGATTTATTATATAGTAAATATTGAAATTAGTCTCCAGAAGGTGGTATAAGATTTAATTGATGTTTGTCTTCTTTTCCACACCACTCATATTAGGCCTGTATAATTTTGTCTATAGCCTCTTTGTAATTCAGGGCATCTGTTTTATCCATGAAACATCCTTCTTCCAAGGCAGAAGTGGGCACATTTTTTTCACATTGCCACCAACACCAATTCCCTCCCAGAATTCCCTTTAAAAGCAAGGTGCATAATAAGCACAGACAGAATTTGAAAGCCTCCCAAATCAGTAAGTATGCTTCTTAACAAAAGTACACACTGTTCATGCACCTTGTTTTCAAAGGAAATTCAAGGGATTTTGTCTGTAATACTTGGCAGCACACTTGGCAGCTGCCGCGCGTGGCCCTGGAGGGTTTAGGAAGAATTCACCTCTCTATCACAGAAGTTGCCCATTCTCTGAGAAGCTCTGTGCTGCACATACAATTATCTCATTTCATCCTCAGAAAAATTAGAGAAATAGGCTGTGATATAGCTCAACACCTCTTTGTGAACTCCAAATACACACAAGGCCAAATCTGAGTGTTCAACTACACCATATTTTGTCATCATGTTCATGCCATTCCTTTTAGCTTTTCCATAATATAACAATGCCCCAAGGTAGCAAGAATGCCTAAGAGGTTCTGATCTCATAATGTGGAAGGCAAAACATTACTTTTATACTATCTTAAAAAATACATTTGGGGAACAATTTCTAACCTAGTTCATCACACAGTTCAATTTACATCAATGTTAAGGCAAGAAGAAATAATATTTGCAGCCAACAAGGGTCAGCAGGCAATTTATTTGATTCCTTTTAGCTGGATCCACCTCTGATATGTCTAAAGCAGTTCAAGCTCTTAGAAAAATAAACCTACTGGATCTTCATTTATTTGTATGGCCTGTCATCAGGACACGAAAACAAAGTTCACACAGGAAACACACAAGGAAAGGAAGAAGTCAAACACATGACATTTGTAAGACTAATTTATGTTTGAAAATGAGAAAAGATGAAATAGAATTACTCTCTTTCCAATATTCACATTAATATCTGTTCAATTAGTCAAGGAATATAGCATAAAAGAGTCAGGAGGGCTTAGGAACATCAGGCAGCTGTCAGTATGACCTCTGATTTTATAATCAGGACTATAGACTTAGGAGAGAACTGTCAGCATGGAATTATGCTCTGAAAGAAACACGTAATGCCTTTATAACATCTCCACACTAATGTTACAATCCACACAGCAAACATTTTTCAGCAAATCCAGATGTAATGAATATATTCTGATCATTTGGGATCTTAGATATAAACTTCATGCACAAACCTCCAAATCTATTTAAATCAAATAAATTATGTTGCCCTTCATTGGCATTTTAAGCATAAGCATCTTTTGGCACCAGGTTCTGAATCATATGTATAGGGTATACGCCTGCACAAATGGCAAATTATTATGTGGCATGCAGTATGTGGCAATCTGGGGTATTGTCAGAAGACAAGGAAGACTACAGGTGGGTGCTCTCACTCCTTTCCATGAATATTGAACAATGAATGAGGAGCATAAGGAGAGGAATTGATAATAATGTTCTACCAGTTTCACAGCTTTAGACATTTTTAAAAAGGCTCTTTGTAACATTGGAGGGAAATGTGGGTTGCAGTGAGCCAGTATAAAGCACTGAAATACTGTTTCCTTTCTAAAGATGGAAACACTGTATAAATTGTTCAGAAACTGCTACAGATGGGAATGATAGCATTTTAAAAAAAATGCTAGTCAAGTATTCATCCAAAGGAATGGTGCAACTGAAGAGTTTACATCCTCATAAGAAGCTCAGAAATGTATTGGCTTGGAAATAGAAGATTGGGTCAGTTTTAACCTTTTTTAGACCTGTTGTATAAAGAAAAACTGGTTAAACCCAGAAGGACTGAAATGAAGAAGAGAAAAAGAAATGCTTTGACATTTTAAGCAGGGCCAAATGAACCCCAGTGATGCTGTGCGTGTCCTTTGGGTGGGATGGAGTAGAGCTTCTGGTAGGAGTGTGATTTAAATCAGAGAAAGGGCAATAAAGGAAAGGTTTTAAAACCTCTTTCCATGACCTTCAGAACATCCACACTGGCTGCTAATGAATTAAAAACAAAACCTGGGAGATCTTATTCACATCTCTCCTGAATCATGCCTACTTTGACTTAGAAGTATTTATTAGACTAGGATTTTATTAGGTTTGTGTTCTATTAGGCTTCTGTATAAATCCAAAGAACTCTTCAAAAGAAAAAAAACACTAGCCATAATTTGGAGGTGGCTTGTGAAAATCCTAATGCCCAGAACTGCTTTACCCCCAAATCCCCTTCCCAATGGAAGGTTAGAAAATATCACAGAATATGTGCACAGCTCAACTTGTAACACTCTGGCTCCAACTTATTTTGATATCATAGAGTGCAGCTTACATTCAAGACACCTGGCAATTAGTTCAAGGGTGGATCTGGCCTTGGTTTCTTAAAAAGCAATCTTTTATTCCACATATACTAGTATGAGTTTTGAAGCTGAATGAGCCTTCAAAAGCAGCTTGTGATTGAGAGAGGTGTGTGCTTCTTCAAAGAAAAAGGTTAAAAAAAAATCCACTAGGTATGGTGAAGTTCTTAAGCACATTTAAAGTAGCTCTTGGTTCTTGGTCTTTCTTTAAAAAAATAATAGGCTTAAACGAACAGAACAATCTGAAAAGTCTATAAAGCAACATGTCACTTTGTGGAGAAAAAACAACAGCCAAACAGTAACAGTGGTTTTTTTTTTAAAAAAAAAAAAACACCTTAAAATGATAACTAAAATCATAAACAAGAGATCTTTATAAAGCACACTTTTTTTCTGTATAACAGAACATATACTGCCCCACTGTAAGATTCTATACAAGCCTTTAGACAAACATCTTAGATGACCGAGAACAGACTGATTATGTCATAATAAGCAATGACATCTGAATGCTTACACTGAAGGGACTTGGCACAAAACAGCTAAACCTCTTGCTCTAAAGACAGCATTCATCAAATACATCTCTAATCAAACACTCACTATCCCAGAACATCTGCAGTACTGGCTGACTACCTCCATCAGGCCCAAACTGAGACCACTCAGTCCAGCAAGAGAGACATAGTGTCATGCATGCAGAGGTCCTTACTGGATCAGGAAGCTTGTAAGTAGACTGAATATTGTTGGGCACCTCCGTTTCAATATAGATTTGAATGTGATATACTGAATGTGACCTTCCCCACTCCTAACATACACTTGAGTTGTTTGGTGAGGACAGCAAAGTATATCCCCAATCACTGTGTCACACATCTGGACTGAAGTCAGAATGTTTTAAAGAGTGTACAGCAACACAATAAAGACAAAGTCATCAAACACATGCCTATTGTCTTTTTGTCAAGTTTACATTTAATCAGTTCGCTTCTCTAGTACAAGACATTTGGGTTTTTGTTTTGTTTTTATGAGAGCATGAATCTCCCCACCCCCACAACTTCATGGTAGCCTCCTCAGTCTCTTGATAATGCTAATAGAATAAATGCATGTGCCATTAGAGGACATAAGTGTCTTGTGATAAAATAACCTATCATTAAAAATATATGTAGAAACACAGGGTAACTAGTACTTATATAGCACTGCCATCTTCTAACTATCTTTGTTACAAAATTTGAAGCACTGAGGAAACTAAACATTGATGCACAACATACAATGGGAAACTGATTTTCAGCATTGGGCAGGTAGCAGACAAGATCCATTCCCAGATCCAAAATTGTTCATTAACATTTAAAATAAGGTGATAATTTGGAACATCTGAGTTATTTCCATGACTGTTTAGAAGTAAAAATGCTTACAGCAGAAACACAAAATACAAACTTTGTCATATTTACTAAAGTTAAGTGTTTGGGGGAGTCCCTTCCCCACAAGTTTCTTGTATTTGGAATATTTGCTTATTTATTTTATACCTACTTTGACTACTGAAAAGCAGAACCTTTCATTCTTATTGCAGCAGTTCTTTTGTTTAAAAAAATTGGCAGACACCTCCCTATGTGAAATGCAAATTTGGCATGAAATGAATGGTTTTGTTTGATTCATTTCCTCCTGAGCTACCCAGTAGTATTCGTTCATTCTCACCCCATAGAAAAGTTTTCAGCCTGCTTTATCTACTGAGTAGCATAGTCTAAATGTATGGCTTCCAAGGAAGTCGCAATAAACAACAGTGAATAGCCTTGAGCCTTTTTGCTGTCTCACTCCCATTGGCAAGATGAGATACATCAGAACACTACAACTACACAATACACTTCTGCATTCCAACTTCCAACTGCTCCAGCTGCTATCTTAAAATTACTATGGCATGCCAGAATTAGCTACAGGTTAAGAATTATAGGTTGGGAACATTTTTTAAAAAATCTACATTCAATAAAATCAGTTGATCTTTATTCAGCATTGTCATCCCAAACCTACAAGCATTTGTTACAATACAGCAGGAATATGTCAGCTTTAACAAATTGCTGATAACATATGAATGGAATTGCAGAAGTACATCAAATGAAGCTTTAGGCGTCCCTCCACAAGATATCTGTCTTAATATGCTTGTGTCGTGATGGACTGAGCAGCCCATCATGGAGAGTTCATCTCAAAATCTACAGGTCACACCATTGGAAAATTCCACTCCCTGGGTTCCATAGCAACAGGTATGGTAAGGAGGTGGGAACCTCATTCCCTAAACATGACATCATATCACCTGACTGGAGAGCCAATCAGATTTGGCAATGCAGGACCAATCAGATATGACCAAAAGACTTTTAAGTTTCTGATTCCTTTGTTCTGAGGGAGATGCTTGGGCCACATGGCTTGACCAGCAAGATAACTAGACATGATAATGGAGGTTGGGGGAAGCCGACCTCCCTCATGGGCCTGATAACGTCAAAGAGCCCCAAGGGATATCTGAAGTCTCAGGAGGAGACTTCCATTTAAACAAACTCTAAATTCCATCTCCAGAGACTGAACTAGGCCGGATATGAGAGCCTGGCTTAGCCCATCCCAATTGGGACATGAACTGATGATTACGGACATGAGAAATGTGAGTTATTATTATTTTTCTTAGCTTAGGGAATGTGCATAGTTAGCATGTGTTAGGTTATGATTTATTTTTAATACTGTGACTGAAGATATTCATTGTAAATCGAAGCTGAACTCCTGGAGGTGTGATTTCCCTCCATGCTAAACCTTAAGGGCTTAGACAAAAAAATAAAGCTTTTTCTGTTCTTCCTAACCTCCATGGTCATGTTCCTGCTTGGGCTCACTATCTGAACTTCTCTGGGATAAAGGGTGTTGTTAACATTTTAACACAACCTGTCCGTCTTCTCGCTGTTCCAAGCAAGAAAGGGTTAAAACTCAGTGAGTGGTGGTGAAATTCGAAGAGAAAATCCCTGTTTTGGGATTTAAAAAGGGGCAACCCCTGTCTTTAGGCAGAGAGGCTCTAGAATATCACAGCTTGTATTCTGACTGAGCACAAATAAAACACAGGTTAGAATTCTGTTTTGGGAAACATATGTGTAGCATACAGTAGCACCCCCACATGCACTGTTTCGCCAACTGCAGATTCAGTTATACATTGTTGGTGATGGCGGGGAAAGGGAGGGGGAAGGAGAAATCTCACTTCTCCTGGCCTTCCCCTGGGAGGGCTCCTGGTCCCCGCTGTGGCAATTGGGACGGGGCGAAGGGGGAAAGGAGGGGAGGTGCAATCTAGCCTCCTCCCCTTCCTCCTTCGTTCCCTCAACCACCCCTGCGGCAGGGCCATGGTGGGGGGAGGGGGAAGGGAAGAGCGATCCATCCCCTCCACCCCCATGATCACCACTGCGGTGGGGCCATGGTGGGGGGAGGGGGAAGGGAAGAGCGATCCATCCCCTCCACCCCCATGATCACCACTGCGGTGGGGCCATGGTGGGGGGAAGGGGAGACCAATCTAGCCCCTTCCCCCCTGCAATTGCCACTGAGGTGGAGCCATGGCAGGGGAGAGAAGGGGGAGGGTGATCTGTCCTTCTTCCCTTCCCTCTTCGCCCCCATAATTGCCACTGCAGCAGGGCCATGGCTGGAGTGAACTGGCAAGGGGGGAGCAATCTAGCTCCTCCCCTTTCACCCCTTGATTGCTGCTGCAGCGGGGCCATGCCAGGGGTGAAGGGAAGGGGAAGAGTGATCTCATTCCCCCTTCCCTCGGGACTGCTCCTGTTGCCAGGGCAGGGCCATGGTGGGGGTGAAAGGGGAAGGGGAAGAGGCTAGGTGGCCCCTGGCATGGTGTTCACTATTATCTGAAGAATTTGCCATCTGTGGGGTGGGCAGGAACCAATCCCCTGTGGATACGGGGGTGCTACTGTATAGCTATGTTTCCATAGCTACATCTTCTGAAGCTACAGGTCTTCTGAAGCTAAACTTTCAAGTGATGTAGCCCCCACAACATGGTCATTTCCAGGAGTTCTCCACAGATGAGGTCTTTGCAGCCTGTCCAGCCACAGTAAAATAGCTGGACACATCACTACTGCTCTACTTGCTCTCCTACAACATGGAGACAGCCATGCATTGGTGGTTATGTCATTTTAAAGGTGATTTCTGGTGCAGAGATTTGGGTATTGTACAGTCAGTAAAGAATTCCAACCTCTGCAATGACCAAAAAAAGTGAGTTGTGATGGTGAAAGTCCATAAATGTACTTAAATATGACTGTCCTTGTAGGCTGGGAGGCAATAAAGAAATACTTTAAATAAATAAATAATATGTGCACTAATGTTAATGTTGGCAGATAAGTAAACTGATGGAGAAGTGCATGTTTACAAACTCTTAGTGGACAAACGCCACATCATCAGAGGTCCTACACATGCTTGTTCTCTGCTGCATGAGTCTCCCCTACAACAAATATCAGAGCAAACACCCATAATGCATTAAGATTATGTATCAACACAACACATTGCACCGGCAGTGGCAACAGAACAGTCTTTCTCTTTTCCTCCTCTCACTACTGCAGCCCTCAAAACCATGCCCAAAATGGTTCTGAAGGTCTGCCATCCCCTACAATTTTGAGATTACACAGGGAGCTACACTGGGTAGAGGGAGCATCCCTTCCATTTGTTTTGGATTCCACTGCTCTGCCAGTGGAAGTCCACTGCTGGATCCTGCCTGAAAGCTGTGACCATCAGAAACAGTAGTCGATCTAGAAGAAGCAATGGCAGTCCCCATGCTAGCAAAAAGATGTTCAAGGTTTGTGGATTAAGTGAAATCCATACATTTACATACTTGGCCCTAGGTATTTCTTTCAGAATTCTCCTGACAGCAGGATAATACATATTTCAGTCTTTTTAACATGCAGAATCTCACAAAAGACATCATTTCTACTTTAAACACATTAAACGTGCCCTTGTCATTTCAACTCAAGAGTTTAAAATTCAGTACCATCATTAAGTCCATCTTCAAAGTCAAGGTAACTGGATTTTGTCTCAATAGACGGCTCTAGAGAAATCCTTTCCATTTTAATGGAAAAATGAAAGCTCACCTAAAAGCATCATCTTGAACACCATTCTAATAGCAAATATATCTGCTCTTGAAAGGATGATCTTCAATCCAGTGGTCTGTATCTACCACTGAATTTTGGCCTTTAAAACGCATTGATTTTTTTCCTGCTGACTTTTCACAGTACAAATGTCATTGTTAGATACAGTAATTGAACCAAGCAATATATTCAGAGGCTAGATATAATGTTTTGTGGACTTTAGCTTGATCTTTCAGTGTAATCACAGTCTTACCAACATCTTGTTGGCACTATCTAACTTTTTGTGTATGTTACTGGCTGGTTCTAATGCACAGAATATTGAAAATATTATTTTAAAAAGCATGCAAATCTTATAGTTGTTCCAGTATTAATGCAAAACTTGCAACTAGTACATAAAGGTTTTATTTGTCACAGCAAAACTGGTTTCATATATATTATTTTCCTAATTGCATACCTTTATATTCATGATAAACAGCAGTTGATGACAAATCTTTATGAGCTTGCCTATATGGTCAACTAAACTGGATTTCCCTAATCAAAATGATAATTTTGTGGTTAACAATGGGCCAGATCAAAGGATATGACAGGGACATCCCTCCTAAGAATGTGAGAATCCATAAAGTAAATGTCTATGGTTTCCTCCATTTCTTATCTCAAAGTCTGCTCTGTGCTGTTTCCATGTAATTTTCTGTTGTGCTTTGTTTTGTTGTTGTGGACAAAAATCCATCCATCAGTGTGTGGTTGTGTACAAGCATTCCCCCCCCCAAAAAAAGTACACACTTGCAGGGGAATTTATTTTTGCTTTTACAAATTGTGCATATTGTTTATACACATTCTCTCCACTGATTAGAACTGGGTGGTCAAAGTGCAAGCCAAGCTTTATTCAAAAGAAAAAATGAAAGCAAAACTAAGACAGAAGTGGGCAGACTTTTCTGCCCACTTCTGTTTTTATTTTGCTTTATTTATTTATTTATTTATTACATATTTAGCTGTCTGTATGGTCATGGTGGTGTAATGTTATATCCCAGCATCCCCTCTGCAAAGACCATAATCCTTCACTTTGGTTCACTATTTTGGTTCATATCAATTGGAAACAGTGTTTTGGTCAAATCTGGCTTTAAGGCCCTCCAAAAGGCTACCAGGAAATAAAATGCACTCCAGAGAAAGGCAGGAGACAAGCTGAGGGCAAGCATGGAATATGCCTGGGAGAGGCACATATAAATTACCCACAAATTCACATCTGGATAAAAACATCCTGCATCTTCTCTGAAATGGAAGCACCATGTCTCCAGAAGAGACAGGTATCTTACAGGCATCAAACATACATAGGGAACTTCATTACTAAGTAGATTAAGCTGGCACCCTTGCATGCAAGAGACCAAAGAGGATTGCCTGTCAATCATTAAGATATCAGATTGTCCCCAGTGTCCCAGATCCTGGCTGTCTGGAATCCCTTTGTAATATACTTAAGAACTATCTGAAATCAAATGTTCCTTTTGTTCAAGACACATCTTCAAAGTGGTAATTTCTTATAAAACCCAGGAAAACTCAAGTTCTTTGCTTCAGTCCCACTTCCTAATTGTATCCATGTCACTCCATTCCTTTCCTCCCCCCACCCCCACTTCCTAACATTCCCCAGGACGCTTATCTAGCTTCCCTGCTGAGCTAAGGGTTCCATTCCCAGCTTCTCTAATCCTAAGAACCCTTCCCTAAGTTATGCCCACCCCACTTCTTGTAGCCTTTGTTGCTGTTGCTCAAGAGTAACACTGCTTCTCATGAAGATCACCTGGCTTCAGGAATCAGGTACAGTATGCCCCATAGCCTTAACTATTCTCTTCTAACTACTTCTTGCCTTACTCTGATAGTCTTGCCTCCTTCAGAAAATGAGTGTGTGTGATGTGTGAATGTTTCAGTTCAGTTCAATAAAGTTTCCTCCATTGTTTTGTACACCTGACTCTCATGTATTTCATATGCTACACCCATATACACAAGGTTTAAAGATCCTGCAAAGTTGCACAAGTTCTTGCTAGCCGTTTGAGATGCTTCTAATTCCCCAATTATAATAATAATAATAATATAATAATAAAATTTATTTATATCCCGCCCCTCTGCAAACAATTGGGGCAGCTTACAACAATAAAATAGTACATAGTATAAAACATCTCAAAATCCCTTCCCCCCTTAAAACATTATTAAATCAGTACAAATTAAAATCAGCATATAATACAATTGTTATTAAAAACCCTTTGTAGCGAGCAGCATCAGTTAGAAGCTCCAAAATCAACCTCCAAAGGGGGTTCCTGAGGCTGGGGTTAGGTATTCCAGAAAAGCCTGCCTGAAGAGATCTGTCATGACAGCCTTTTTAAAGCTGTCTAATGATGTCAATAGGCGGATCTCATCCGGCAGGCTGTTCCACAATTTGGGGGCGACAGCCGAGAAAGCCTTCTGGGAGGTGGTCGCCAGCCTAGTTCTTTGTGGCTGCAACCAATTCCTCCCAGAGGACCGGAGAGCGCGGGGAGGATTATAAGGGAGAAGGCGGTCCCTGAGATAGCTTAGGCCCAAGCCATTTAGGGCTTTAAAGGTGATAACCAACACCTTGTATTGGGCCCAGAAGCTGATAGGCAGCCAGTGGAGGGACCTCAGAACCGGAGTAATGTGGCCCCTCCTAGATGTTCCAGAAACTAGCCTGGCTACCATATTTTGTACCAGCTGTAATTTCCGAACTAAGCACAAGGGTAGCCCCATGTAGAGTGCATTACACAAATCAAGATGTGAGGTTACCAGCATGTGCACAACGGTCTCAAGAACCCTTACTTCCAGAAAAGGGTGCAGCTGGCGTATCAGCCGAAGCTGATAGCAAGCGCTCCTGACTGTCACATTTACCTGATTTGTCATCAGGAGAAATGAGTCAAGGAGCACCCCTAGACTGTGAACACAGTCACTGGAGGAGAGTGTGACCCCATCTAGGACTGGAGATTGCAACCCAATTCTTGGTTTCGGGGCCACTACCGTGAGCACCTCCATCTTGTCTGGATTCAGTCTCAATCTGTTTTTCCTCATCCAGCTCATTACTGCCCGAAGACATTCATTGAGAGAAGAGATGCCGTCAGAATTCAAGACCGACGAACGAGATACAGAGAAATAGATCTGAGTGTCATCAGCGTACTAATAACACCCAGCTCCATAACTCTGGATAATCTCACCAAGCGGCTTCATATAGATGTTAAATAACATCGGGGACAGAATAGCACCCTGTGGTACTCCACAGGTAAGCTCCCTTTTACTGGAGCTACTGTCCCCGAGCAGCACTCTCTGGGTCCTGCCCGAGAGAAAGGACCAGAACCACTGCAAAGCAGTTCCTCCGATGCCTAACTCCCTCAGGCGATCCAGAAGAATGCTGTGATCTATCGTATCAAAAGCCGCTGAGAGGTCTAGAAGCACCAACAGGGTCACACTACCCCTGTCGATGCTCAGATGCAGATCGTCGGTCAAGGCAACCATGGCAGTCTCAACCCCAAAGCCTGTCCTAAAGTCAGTTTGAAATGGGTCTAGGTAATCAGTTTCATCCAAGACAGCTTGGAGTTCAAGAGCAACCGCTCTCTCGATCACCTTGCTCAAAAATGGTAATAAAGAGACTGGCCTATAATTATTCATAGCCAGGGGATCCAGGGAAGGTTTTTTCAAAACAGGCTTAACAGCCGCCTCCTTTAGACATGATGGAATATATCCTTCCCTGAAGGACACATTGATGATGCTCACAAGGAACTTTCGCAATGCGTCCCCTCCCTGGACGGCCAGCCAATATGGGGAAGGGTCGAGGGGGCAGGTTGTCTTCCTCACTCTACCAAGGAGCTTGTCCACGTCATCAGAACTCACAGATTGAAGCTGATCCAGTATAATTACATCAGTGGAGTTGCTGGGCACCTCGTCCATTGTTTCTGTTACAATAGTGGCATCTAAGTCAGCTCTTATCTGAGAGATTTTATCTGCAAAGAATTTATTAAATGTGTCACAGCAGGCAGTCGTCAGGTTAAGCAGGGGATTTGGCGCAGGGGACACCTGCGTCAGCTCCCTCACCACCCTAAACAGCTCTGCTGGACGGGACTCTGCAGATGCAATACGTGCAGAGGAGAAGGATCTCTGCGCTGTACGCATTGCCTCCCAATAAGACCAAAGAAAGTTCCTATGGCGAGTTCTGTCAGATAAGAGTCAGGTCTTCCACCACCTGCGCTCTAGTCATTGTCCAAACTGCTTCATTTCCCTAAGCTCAGGCTTATACCATGGCCTACGGTTAGAAGTGGATTGGCAAGGACGCTTGGGAGCAATCGTGTTGATAGCTCTGGTAAGACCGGTGTTCCAGGTATTAACCAGAGCATCGACAGGATCACCGGCATTTCCAACCATTAAACCCTCTAAGGCTTTCTCGAAACCCATAGGTTCCATTAGCCTTTGAGGGTGGACCATTTTAATGGGTCCACCACCCCCGGTGGGACAGATGTAGGCTCTAAGTTCCATCTTGACCAGGAAATGATCCGTCCATAACAAAGTGGAGGTACTGATTACCTCCGTCCACAGACATGCCTGATCTGAACTAAAGACCACAGCGAGTATATGACCTGCACAATGCATGGGCCCATTGACCAATTGGGATAGGCCCATGTTTGTCATGGTCTCCATGAACTCCCGAGCCGCACCTGTTAAGCTGGTCTCTAGAGGGATGTTGAAGTCCCCCAAAACCAAAAGTCTGGGGGACTCCAGCAGCAGCTCTGAGACCAGCTGTGTCAGCTTGGTTAGGGAGTCTGCTAGACAACGGGGTGGCCAGTAGACTAGCAGAATCCCCAAGCTGTCCCTGGTCTTCAGGCTTAGGTACATACTCTCGAAGTGGGCTGTGTTCTGGACAGGTATCCTGGTCAAGGTCAGGTGGTTCTTATGGACTAGAGTCACTCCGCCCCCCCACCCACCCACTTCCCCTCACCTGCTCGCTAACAGAGTACCTGGCTAGGAGGGCCTGCGCCCATGTGACAGCGCTATCCTCTCCCAGCCTGGTCTCCGTGAAACAAGCCAGGTTGGCATCCTCATCCAAGAGAAGATCCTGGATGATATGAGTCTTATTCTTCACCGACCTGGCATTGCAGAGGAGCAGAGTGAGGTTCTGTGGAATGGTTGGTCTGCTCTCCAAGCCATTCTGGGAAACAGAGGGAACTGAAGACGGAATAGCTTTCAAACAGCGATCCCATCTTCTCTTGCAACATTTGTTCGCTCTGTTCCAACCATATCTCCCATTCTCCAACACTACTCCGATGGCTGCCCCCACCTCCTTCCTGGCCTCAGGTAAGATGGAGGAGCACAATACCATCCAAGGGGAGAAGATGAAGGCCCAGGTGCACACTCCGAAGCATACAGCTCTCCACCTCAGTCTGGCCTCCGCTCTGCTGCTAGAGAAGATGGTCACTTGGGCAAGTTTCAGCCTCCAAACTGGCCATTCCCACAGCCTCTAAACGAGGATAGCCTAATTGTCATTGCTGTGTTGGTGGTGCACCGCTAGGAGAGGTAATACTTGGGCTCTAAAGACCAAGATTAATCTTGGTCCCACAGCTGCCAAACGTCACCATTGTGCCGCTGCCACTGAAAGATGGAAGTTGGGGCTGGGCAGGCACACACCCTCAAGGCTTCGCAGAGGTTCTGGGGGGAGATGGTATCCTGGGCTGGCTAATATAGCCTTCCCCACCCTCACCATTGCCGCTGTGCCACCGCCACTAAGAGGTGGACATTAGGGCTGGGCAAGCACATGCCCTCAGGGCTTCGCAGAGGTGCCGGGGGAGATGGTGTCCTGGGCTGGCTAATGTAGTCTTCCCCGCCCTCACCATTACCATTGCACCGCCGCCGCTGAAAGGTGGAAATTAGGGCTGGGCAAGCACCCACCCTCAAGGCTTCACAGAGGTGCTGGGGGAGATGGTGTCCTGGGCTGGCTGATATAGCCTTCCCTGCCGTCACCGTTACTGCTGCGCTGCCGCCGCTGAGAGGTGGAAATTAGATCTGGGCAAGCACACACCTCAAGGCTTCGCAGAGGTGCCACAGCCTGACTCAGCGAGGGTCAAGGCTGTGCTGTCAGCCATTGCTCCTCCTCCTCCTCCTCCTCCTCCTCCTCTTCTTCTTCTTCTTGTTCTTTTCAGACCTTAGATATTTCCTGCCAAAAGTCCTGCCAATGGTTGAGCTGGAGCCGGCTTTAAAGGCTCTCTAAAGGCCAGGTGTTCCGAGGGAGGAGGGGGGGCAAGCACTCACTGCCCACTCCCAGTTTGAAGCCATGCTGCTGCTGCTGTTCAATGAACGATTGAACAATTGTTCAATGAACAATTGAAGTTAATACCTTCTGTGGGCTTTCCATGGACATCAGTGATTCACATAACAGTGGGTCCTAGGTGGTGTAAACCAGTTGAAATCCACAAAATAAAGCCAACAGAGCTAGTCCATCACATATCCATCATCCTTCCATAAAGAAAAGTATTCAGACGATAGCACAGAGCCAGCTTATGCCATAAGGATGCCCCCACACATTCCAATAGAGCATAAACATGGTTTTGCCAAAGAGGGCAACAAAAAACAGAAAGCAAAGGAGCTGAAAGTAGCAAAGGACCAGAGAGAGAGAAACCGTTCTCAGAAGTGCCTAAACCAGTGATGGGCAACCTTTTGAGTTTGGTGTGTCAAACGTTGCCAAAAAACTGAGCATAACTCGGGTGGTGTGTCACTTTGAGGAAAAAACATGTATGTGTGCAGGATTCCTGCTTTGGGGAGGGTGGGAGAGGAGGAAAGTGGAAACCGGGGCTTCGAAGCCCTGATTGCCACTTTAGGGAGGGTAGGAGGGGGGAGGAAAGTGGTGACCAAGGCTTCGAAGCCCCAATCACCACTTTAGGGAGGGTGGTGAGGTTGCCGGCGGGGGGAGGAGGCCTATGGCCATGTGTCATCAGAAATGGCTATGCGTGTCAGTGCTGACACGCGTGTCATTGGTTCGCCATCACTGGCCTAAACATACTAAGGCTTGATGCCTTTCAGAAAACAATGTTCCTTTTATTCTGAGGTAAAATTAGAAATCTTAACTCTCTCTGGCTCTGTCATCACATTTTTGCATTTTACTAATTGACCCTAAGGAAGGAAATTTTGTTTTCTGATACACATTAGTCCTCAATATTTTTAGGAACTAATGCAATGCAATGCAATGCAATATCTGATAACTTTTTGTCTCTTGGTCATTTACCACACAGACACATGTTCTGTCATGAAGGACAAATGAACAAGACACCCACTACACAAACGTTAGCTGCAAAATCAGGGACATAAATGATCAGAAAAGTTCCTTTTGCTTCTGCAAGATTACCTGACATTACCATTAGTCAGACAGTATAAATTATGCCAATTAATTGCATATCCAGTGCTACTTTAAATTTCCTTCAATAGAGGGGAATATACAAAGAAGAGACTGGTTTGCTAACTAAAGAGAACAAGGCACTCAAAAATACTACTTATAAAAGTAACTCCCCCTTTATGTCCTCTGTCTCATGCTGCTTATGATCGTAATCCTGTGATCTAACAAGAATCCTCTTAGAAATACAAACATACACTTTATCTATCTATCTCTCACACACGAGACGAAGCATAATCACACAGTAAGATGCTTCCGCCTGTTTTTTGCTCTCCTCTCTGTTGCATGGTACTGAATTTCTCTTTTAGCAGTACCCTCAGTTTGTGATGGGAAGTCAGGCTGAGTCCATCCTTTTGGAGCTTCTGTCAGGTTGCCAAGAAAGTTACATACCAGCCTTTGTTTCTCAAAACCAGGGTTGGTGTTTGATACTGTTTTCATTCTGTTTCTTTAACTGATTTTTTAATGTATTTTTTTTTAAGAATATTTATCTGTTGCATGTTGCCCAGGGGATCTTAACAGACAGAGAGGCAATAAACAAATACTGAAAAATAAATAAAATTTTGCTGTTGGAGTGAAGGAACAAACAGTAGAATTATACTTAATATCACAAAGGGTTCGTTTACACGGCAGATTTATTGTGGCAACTTGCACTTTAATTCTTTTCCACAGCTGTGCCAGTCAGGTTTTTTTTATAATTATGCCGCTTTTTCATTCAGACATGAAAAAGTGTGGGGGCGTGGCCTCCCAAGCAGAGGCTTTATGGGGAAGAGGCTAGATTGTGAGTGAAAGAATTTAAAGCCCTGCATTTTCAAGCTAAAGAAAGACTCACAGACTGCCAAAATAGCAGGGGGGGTGGGGAAATCAAAGAAGTGGCTATGTCTCTGTGTCTCTCTAAATCTGCCTGTAAATGAACTCAGTCACTCCCTGAAGCAATCTCTGCTGAAAGACTTTGCTGCCTGCCGAGGATCCTAAGGTGAACCTATCACAAGTTTTTTCAGCACGATTTGTTTACTCAGGGTTCACAGACTTGCAAAATAGCAGAGGATTTTTGACTCTCCCTCCTTCAGTCCCCCTCCCTCCCCCAATCACAATGCAGGTTTGCTGCAGCGCCTTAGTAAAATGGTTTCTCTCTCTCTCTCTCTCTCTCTCTCTCTCTCTCTCTCTTTCTCTCTCTCTCCCTCCCTTCCCCAAGCAGAGCTGACAGATGGGAACTTTATGACTTGGGAATCCTTTTTTTGGCAGACTTGCAAAATAGCAGAGAGGATTTTTCAAAGTTTACTGATCGCTACTGAACTCAGTCCCTCTCTTTTAAACCAGTCCCTGCATCATAGCAACTAATCACAGTGCAGATCTGTTGCAGCCCTTACCAGAATGGTAGTTTACACTGCCAATAATGCGCTACATTGCAAATATACTGGCAAAAGTAGTGACATCCCTTGCCACGCTATATTTGGGTGTTTTACCTTCCCCCCTTCTGAATGAGGTGATGCTGTGGTGCGATCCGTGGGAAATATGAGCTATCTTAGCGGTATATTTAGAGGAATATTTGCCTGTGTAAACCACCCCAAAGTGATTATCCTTAGATAACATGGAAAGGTAGGAGAGAAATGACTACAAATATGAAACCCCAGAAATGTTTGTTTCAAAGGTATCATTCTTAACCTAGCCCTCCTAAGACAGTGTCATGCTCTGCTTCCAGAACTTGGAAATAGACTCTGAGTCAGAGACTGAAGCAGTGGACATGCCAGGATCTGCTGAACCAGAGCAGGAGGATGTTCCAAGGCCACAGGCCTCAGACACAGACAATAGCATAGGTTTGTCAGTATCAGCTCTGGCAGGGGGTCCTGCCCATTCAGATACAGAATACAACTTAGCTGTGCCTACCTTCACAGCATGCAGACAACAAAAGGAGGGCTTGAGACAGTCTCAGTGTGTTTCTAGGAAGCAGCAATTAGTTAAGCAGCAGCTACATTAGCTGCTGTTCTATAACTACGCAGCACTGCCCTCCAGGGGTTGTGAAAGATTATCTTACCTATCTGATTACCCATTATGTTCCTGATCTCTGGACTGTGTTTGTTTATTCTGGACTCTGTTTGCCTGACTGGATTCTGCTGGACTGACCTAGGTCCCGTCTACACGATTTAAATAATACGTACGCCGTGCGAAAGTTCGCACTTCGGTACAAACGGCCGTTCGGATGCACATGAATGCAAACGAGGGGGGCCCCGGTTTTTCCACCCTGAAATATGCACACGCGGCGTTCGGGAGGGAAAATGGATCGCGAAGAGATATCCGTATGCCGTTCGGATGGCTGACGGGTCTGTACGGTCCGTTCACACACATATGAACAGGCTGTGTAATCTGATTGGCTGGCCGAGTAGAGGGGGCGGGGCTAGCACAGAGGGGAATTGGGAGTGGCTGCCATGTTGGTTTCCCGGCTAGCGAGCATTCGGTAAGTCTGTGAATTTATATGTTTTTTTATTTTTATTTTATATTGTAAATACGGAAAACCGACTGTCCGCAAACCAGGAACCTTTTTTAAAAAAAAGCAGTGGGAGATTTAAAACTGCCGCTTGGCTTGCTCGCTCCAGCCAGCATCGGGAAGAGGGAGTCATACGGAGTTTAGGGGGTTTTAAAAATCGTATAGCCGGTTCGTATGCATACGAATGACAGGCTGTTCATATTTTTTGCCCCCCATATGGATTTTTTTATGATCGTATAGCCGCACCCCTAGACTCTGTTTGCCAGACCTGAACTTTGTTTATTGGACTTTGCTTCTGGACTTGTATTTTTGCTTGCTAGTAAAGTATGTGACTGACTTCACACTGCCTTGATTCCTTTGCCTGGCAATTAGTCTGGCTGTGCTGTGCCTTTGCTTATAAGCTGTGTAGTAACAAGCCTTTCTTTTGTTGCCCAGACGTTGTTTGGACAGAAAGCTCTCCCCAGAATCTAAAACAACTTGCACCATGGACAGGGTACAGAACCAGTGGCAGCACTAGAGAGTGCAGGAAGGCTGAACTGCACAAGGTGATACCATTGGGGAGAGGGGTGACACCAGCCTTGGTCAAGCCACAGCACAGAGCAGTTATATTTTCTCCCTGTAAAGGCACTCTGAAGAGAATAGATATTCATGGCTGTTCTTAGCCCATGCGTTCAGCCTCAATGTGTGTAGCATCTCCACACCAGACTGACAACCAGCTGACAGGAATCTGAGCCAACACATAAACTGTGGGTAGCATGTCCCCACATTTGTTTTATTTTGATTTTATTTGTATCACAGGATGGGTGCCCTCCAACATGAAGCCAAATTAGCTAATAATCCCATTAATTGGATATAGCCATAAGAAATGGTTATATACTTGTCATGAAGGGTAATTCACAAAAGACTTTTTCGGACGGCGATTTGTAACGCAAGCAGCCTCGTCCCCATTGCGAGGCTGCTGCACAGCAGGGGGGCTGTTTCAGATGACGCTGTCCCCCTGTTGATACTGTTCTGGAAGAGCTGGGAGGCTTCAGCACCATATTTGGCGCTTTCCTAATCACGGTCAGCTTCCTCTGCGATGTTCACACAGCTGCGAATCAAGATGGCAGCTGTGTCAGTGTTTTGCATGGGGGGGCGAGGAAGGTGAAGGGGTACTTGCAGCGCCTGGAGATGGTGAGGAGGGTGGCCACCATGAGGAAGAGGAAGAGAACCACTCATCCTTCACCTATCCTGGTGGCAGCAGTGGCACCCTCTGATTCTGGCTGCAAAGGGATGGTAGTAGTTGCCTGGCCAGTTGCTGGGAGAAGGAAGAGGAGGGTGGCTCTTTGCTGCTTCATCTAACCTTCCATTGGAGCAGGGAAGAATGGCCTTCCTCTTCCTTCTCCCAGCAGCTGGCCAGAAATCTCCTACCATCCCTCTGCAGCTGGAAATGGAGGCCACCACCACCAGGATAGGTGAAGCGCAGGTGGCTTTCCTCCTCTACCTTGCAGTGGTCACCATCCCCATCGTCTCTGGGCATTGCTGGGTCTCCTTTGACTTCCTCGCCCCCCCCCCTGCAAAACAACACAGCCACCATCTTGATTAGTGGCTGTGTTCCCCTTTGACAGTACGGGTTTTTTAAAAATAAAAGTTAAAAAAGTGCATGATGACTAGTGCTCCCGGGTGCTTGACAGCAAGCCCACACCTGTACATGTCCAATCAATCAGATGTAGAGTTCCACCCTCTCTGGACTGCACAACACATTGCATTGATGTTTGAACAAGCATGAATGTGCATTTCCTTCAGAGCTTTTTAAAAACATATGGGAAAAGCCACGAAGGCTTTTCCTGTGGAGTATTTGGAGTTTTTGTTCCCACCCCCTTCACAATACGTCAAATTGCCGCATGATCCAATTGGACAAAAGGTATTCTCACATTATATGAGGAGTTTTTTCACTATCTAGACAACTCCTAGGCTACGCTTAGAAATGTCACTAGCCATGACTTTATTCAGACAGTGTTGGTGCAATCTATGCAACTCTAAAAACTGCATAACTTTACTTGAAGGTTTCAGTGTATCTAACTAGTCTGTTCTAACCAAAGAAAAGCTGGGTATTTTTCTAGTCAATACAATTACCTCTGACATCATGTGACATAAAGAGCATTTTGAAAAAATCTTTAACTTCTGCAGTAAACTCATTCACAGAATTGAACAGTGGCTATGGGCAGCTATACCTGAATTCAGACCTGTAGTATGAATCCTCCAGTCCAAGGTCTCTGAGACCAGTTACTCTAGCTATCAGAATCTACTCCACTACTGAAGAGGCGAAAGGCAAAAGTTCTACAGTTAAATCTGGCCTATCTAGCGTCCTCATGCTTAGTGTCACTTTTCCATTTTATTTTTAACTCTAAAAACAAACATTTTTGAACAAATACTAAAAAAAGAAGAAAAAGAAGCCCCCCACCCCATAACGTTTCAGGAATAATGAGTAAACATTACTTGTTACAATGAGAAGGTTTACAAGTTCCTGTAATATTATTATTATTTAAAAAATAATGCTATGTCCTTGTTTTCCCCAAAGGTAACACACCACAGGTAACACTATTACTTCCAGCACATTATTTCCAACCTCTAGCTGATCTGCAGTGCAGAAAATCCTACCTCAGAGATGCCCTTGCATTAAGAAGCTTTCAAATATTGCCCTATTTATTTTCATAACATTTTTATGTTCCATTTTTACATTAAAAAAAGGATTCTTGAAGTGGCTTACAAAATGACTTTACAGTAACCCATTCTTAAAACACAGTACTTCCTATCAGATTAAAAGCAGCATGGAAAAGCAAGACCACAAAGAGTTAAATTGAATTATCCATAAATTAAGTGACAACAACATTAAAAGCTTATTTAAAAGGAAGTATTCAGTACAACTATAAGGAACATATTTTTTGTTATCTGGAGTGGGTTGTTGCCCCCTCTTTTTTTTTCTTTTTTCTTTTTAAAGAAGACCTACATCCCTGTGGAACAATCTCCAGTCAACTTTAACAAGGATATTCTCATCCATGAAACTTCAGTGTGATAATTAGATGTGCTTATATAGAGATATAGAGATATAGATACACCATACACACACACACACACACACACACACACATCTCAAATGAAGCTTGAAGGAAAAACCAATTACAGGAAGACCTGAAAAGCCCTTAACATGCAACAGAAATGTCAATGGTCATGCTGTTCGGCAAGCATCATGCTCTCTGTGTTCAGTCAAATGATGGGGCTGGTTAATTCTATTATCACTTTACATTCCAGTTCTGATCATATAATTACCTAATTAAAAGTTTAAAATATAATTAACAGCATATTTAAAATTATATTCATGACTCTATAAACATTCTGTTAGATTCTGATCACTTTGGCCAGTGGTTTTGTGGTGTGTTTTGAGGTGCATCATGGCGGTAGCTCTAGCAATACTCCAAGGATAATCCAAAAATGCAAGTGCTTATTTTATCTCTCCCCCACATTTTTTATAAGGCATTTTTAAAGTTTACATCTTCACTTGAAGCAGGTCTTTTGTAAAGAAAACTATTCTTGCCCACTGAATACCAAGCTACTCTAAAATGTTTTGCATTACAACAGAGATAGTTCATAACAGTACATTGTTGTTGGCACTATCCATTTTCCCTCCCATTACCATGGAGACTGCAGGTAAACTCTGAAGAACAGAAGAGCCCAAGGGGAGGAGAGCAGCAAATGATGTTGTCATTCCTGCTGATCAAAAAGTCCTGTGTCTTTGACCCTGTGAGCCCTTCCTCCACTACACCACTGTCTATGTTATCTCATTCTACACAAACATACAGATCTGAAAGATTGTAGCTCTGTCTAAGTCAGTGATGGACAACCTTTTGAGTTTGGTGTGTCAAACTTTGGCAAAAAACTGAGCATAACTCGGGTGGTATGTCACTTTGAGGAAAAAACATGTATGTGTGCAGGATTCTTGCTTTGGGGAGGGTGGGAGGGGAGGAAAGTGGGATCGGGGCTTCGAAGCCCTGATTACCACTTTAGGGAGGGTGGGAGGGGGGAGGAAAGTGGTGACTGGGGCTTCGAAGCTCCAATGAGGTTGCGGGAGGGGGGAGGAGGCCTATGGCCATGTGTCATCAGAAATGGCTATGTGTGTTAGTGCTGACACGCATGTCATAGGTTCACCATCACTGGTCTAAGTAACCTTACTTCCAGGGAGACTACCCTGAGCATTTATGAGTAATGCAAGGAGACTAATTTTAGTTTTCATATATGAAATCTGTATTTTGACCATGGGGACAGTTTTGTGGATCAACGTGCAAATGGTGCAGATATCAGTATTGTGCCAATATTGTTTGTACAAGCCCAAAGTAGCCTTTACAAAAGCTCCATAGGGGAAGCTTGGGGAACTGAGCTTATCACCCAGACAAGGCTTCAGAAGCATCCCTATGCATAATGTCAAAGAAATGAACATTTCCCAGCCTCTAAAATCCTACCCTTGCTGCAGTCATCTCTCTTGACATGGAACAAAAACTAAGTCAAACTGTATGGTCAGTTTCTGCAGAGACCTCCTGGTGGACCATATAATTCCATCCGCTACCATCTGTAGTGGGGATGGCTTAATTTTTAAAACTGTCATTGTTGATCATATAAGCAGTGGCAGCAAGGGCAATCTCAGGATTTCTAGGACCATTTTAATGTCATGGTACACCTCCAGTATCAAACCCCTTTTCAATCAGACATTTTCTGCAATCTTTCCAGATTTTCTGCAATCTTTCCAGAAGGCCCCCAAAATTGTGTTCATTCAGTGCTTTTAGATGTTCAGGAAACCTGGAACAGGGCCACCCCCAGAAGATTTTTAAGTACATGGGAGGACATATGGGAGGAGGTATTCTCTTGATTATTCACAAACTACACTGCTTAGTGCTTTAAAGGTCACAATCAGTATTTCAAAACACTAGAAATCCTAGCTTCTGGAAATCTATGAAAAATGCAAATGTTTGTACTAAAAATAAAACATGGATGCAAACACTGGAAGCACAATAGGATTGATGTTTAAGAATATGCAAATATTAACATTTGAATATGCATAATGGAAGCCTGTATGGCATCACTGCATATATCTGAAAAAATACCAAAACTAATTAGAATTAAAATTGTCTCTTGTAAATGTGCCCTAAGAATAGAGCTGCCTGTTTTAGAAAACATGGAACTGCCATTCAAAATGGCAGTCCAATATCAAGTTCCTCCTTCATAGCATACAATATGGCACCACAATTCAAGAAGGATGTTGACAAGCTAGAGTGTGTCCAGAGGAGGGTGACCACAATGGTGGGAGGTCTGGAAGCCATGCCCTATGAGGAGCAGCTTAGGGAGCTGGGTATGTTTAGCCTGGGGAAGAGAAGGTTAAGAGGGACATGATAATCATGGTTAAATACAAGGTATTTGAAGGAGTGCCATGTTGATAGAGCAAGATTGTTGTCTGCTAGCTCCAGAGACTCCATGGAGCAATGGATTCAAACTACAGGAAAAGAGATTTCACCTAAACATTAGGAATAACTTCTTGATGGTAAGAGATGTTCAAGGGTGGAACACACTGCCTTGGAGTATGGTGGAGTTTTCTTCTTTGGGGGGTTTTAAACAGAGACTGGATTGCCATCGGTCAGGCATGCTTTGATTGTGTGTTTCTGCACGTGGTCTCTTCCAAGTCTATGATTCTTTGTTTCTGCCCTGTCAGAGACAATCAGAGATGTGAAGCAGGCAGAGTGGGGTGAGAGGAACATGATAGACAGTATAATGGTCTGATACACAAGGTAGACTGTTTGGAACAGCCATATTACAAATGTACATCCTGGGACCTATATGAAAACAATAAAGTATAAGCAAAAGGTATATTATCTTTCTTCCTTCCTTTCTTTCTTTTGTCTATACCATTCAATACAGTTGTCCCTTCACGTTCACTGGGGTTTGGTTCCAGGCCTCCCTGTGAATACCCAAATCCATGAATACTCAAGTCCCATTATATCCAATGGCATAGCAAAATGGTGTCCCTTATATAAGATGGCAAAATCAAGGTTTGCTTTTTGGGTTATTATTTTTTAAAGAATATTTTCAAGCCATGAATACTTAAATCTATGAATGCCAAATCTGTGAATGTGGAGGGACAACTGTACTTCATAGGCAAAAAAAGGAGCATGCTTATAAAATCTCACACTAATGATAGTTGCCCAAGCCTGCCCCAGCACATTTGCTCATTGTGTAGGGATGTAATTATATATTATGTTTCTTCTTGAAGTTAGTAATGAGTAATTTGAGCAATGTTCTTCCCACAGCAAGACAGTACACATCCAGTTTTTGAAGGCTATTTGCAATTTGGGATTATTCTGTGCAAAATTTGCACATGCTTGTTTTGTGCAGGAAACCACATTTTCTGCATGGAAATTAATATTTAAATGTAGTCCTATTAATTAATTCCTGAACCAAAAATGTTGGTTTCTGTGTAGAAAAGGCTGCTAGAATTCACACATGGTTGATTTGCATAGAAAACAGCATTTTCTGTTTAGGAAACTGCATTTTTTGTGTGGAAAGTAATTCTGTTATGTCAATATAGAAATATTAATTGCTGCACAGAAAATGCTATTTTCTGCACAGAAAATGCTGTTGTTTATGCAAATCAACCATGTGTGAATTTTACATAGAATAACTCCCTAATTACAGCCTTTTTTTCTGCAGAGAAAACAAGATTTTCTGCAAGGGAATCAATAGTTCTGTATTGAAATATGCTTTTCCAGGGGGTGGGGGGGGGCTGCTTGCCTGCTTCCATCGGAGGGCACACCTGCTGGAGGAGGATGGAGAGGTGAGTGGGCCAGGCAGAAAAAAGCCACCTCCTCCACAGGTTGGAGGGCAGGTCTTATTTAGGAATCTTTGGGAAGAACTGCAATGGCTCTGTGGTTGGCTATGTTCCAGACCTCACCGCCATTGAGCTGGGCCTGAAGGGGAACCAGCACTGCCATTCCAGCAGGGCCTCAAGCAACTGCTACAACACGGAGAAAGAGAAAGCTTGAAGGAAGTTGTATCTCGCCTCTGTTATTTGCTTAGTCTTCATGATAGAAGTTGTGGGGGGATACATTGCCCAGAGCCTGGCCATCCTGACAGATGCTGCCCTTCTTCTGACTGACTTTGCCATCATGATAATCAGTCTTTTCTCTCTCTGGATGTCATCATGGCTTCCTACCAAAACCATTAATTTTGTCTGGCGTCGCACAGCCAGAATATAAATATGTGGATCCCATTTGCACCTTCCTATTTCCCATCTTGGTCCTTGGAACAACTCTGAGCATCTTCCGAGATGCTGTCCTGGTGCTCATGGAAGGTACCCCCAAAGGTGTGGATTTCAACAATGTGAAGATGATCCTATTGTCCATAAGTGGGATGAAAGCCCTTCACAGCCTCCATATCTGGGCTCTCATTGTGTCTCAGCCTGTGCTCTCAGTCCACATCGTGATCAATGAAGACGCAGATGCACAGACTGTCTTGAAGGAAGCAAGTTCCCAGCTGCAGAGGGCTTTCAATTTCCACACAACAACCATCCAAATAGAGAACTACTCTGAGGACATGAAAGACTGCCGGGAGTGCCAGAGCCCCTCTGACTGACCCTTTGTACCCAACAGGGAAGGTCAATAAGCAACCTGTGGACGGATGTCCGTCCCTTTTGAAGCTGTTACCTCAGAGTTTCTACCAATGGGACCTGACTTTTGGACCCTTGGGCCCAAATAACTCACTTGGAGCCTGAAACAAACTGTTCTTAGTTTGTTTGGGAGCTAAGCAAAGAACCAACGTCTCCCCCCCCCCACTTCCTCTCTCTTTTCTTCACTCTGTCCTTTTTGCGTGTTAGTCCCTCCCTCCTTTCCCAAATGTACTTTTTTAGGAACCTAAACTGAAACAGCAGGATTTCTCAGCCTATTTACTGAAATAAAGAAAAAAAGAAATATGCTTTTCCACACAGAAAATCCTGTTTCTCATGCAGAAAATGCTGTTTTCTGCACAAAACAACTACATGCAAATTTTGAACAGAAGAAGACCCAACTATGAAGATTCTCATCAGTCCAGGAATCTTCTCATCAGGGTTTCTCAAGTCTTAGAGGGGAATAAAACATGTTTTTCAGCCTATTTTTGAAATATTCTTTCCATCTATATCATTGTGAAAGTATCTACTCTACTTCCTTTATACTTTATTTATTCATTCCACAGTCATTAGTCTTAACGCCAACAGAAGCCAAAAACATGTTTGTTCTTTTGGAAGAGTGATATACTGGAGACACATATGTAGGCATAATTTTCCTACGGTTAACACAATTCAAGTAATACCTCTATAGCTGCAGTATGTGAAATGTCTGCTGTATGGCAAATTGATGTTTATATGCTTTCCTTTATACATATTGGGGGCATTATTTTTCTACATTCCACTCAGAGATTTAACTCCTAGAAGCTCTGGGAATGGAAACACACCCTGAATATTGGGAAATCCAGCAATTTGTATTAACAATATTTTCGCAAGCCATCTCTCACAGTCAAGAACAAGGGCAAAATAGGGACAATGATATAATTGGAACAGGTACTTTCCTGGTAAAATGGAGCCAGTCAGAATGTATGCAGTTCCAACAATGGCAGAGCCGAGGTTTGTGCAATTTTTTGTTTTAGAAAACATTTCCTCCATTCCAAATGTAAGCCAGCACTTACTCAGTATGCTTACATTGCTGTAATACATACTTGTGTAGCCACAATGCCAATATGCATTAAGCTGGAAGGACATCACTAGCATAATTTCCATTTATTAGTAGGTTGTTTTTATAGGAAATGCAAAACCAGAGTTAGACACTAATTGAATCAGAACCTATAGCCAATAAAAGACCAATAAGTATTTTGCAAGGTTTTTGTGGACCATTTAGTGGGTGACTAACAATATTAGGAATTGAGAAAGCGGACACTATGTGAAATGTCTGCCCTGAAACAAATTATAAATTGAGTTTTACTAATGCATTTCTGCCTTGGCTTACAATAACACCTACAGCTACTTCATTTCCATCAATAGGCATGTAATGAAAACTTTTTTTTTTTTTTTTTTTTGGTAAAGAACATTTACAAACCCTTAAACAAAATCTCCCACCATAAATGTACTTGGTAAAATGTTTAAAAGGGGTACTGGCTTTTTAGGAATTAGTCCATCTAAGAACTAAAAAAAAATGTTAGCCATGTAATTCTGAAAACGTAATGCCATGCTGTTTCTCTGTGAGTGAACATGTAATTCTCGGTATTGTGGACCAAAGCACAGGTTGACCAAAAGGCAGACTAGGGGGAACAGAGAGTACTGAATATTGTCCATCTCATGTTTTCTTTTAAGGTTAAGGTTAAGGTAAGGGTTAGTATTATTGTCAATTATCAATATCAACTGATAATTTATAAATAACCCAACCCTTATCTTAACCCTAACCCTTATCCAAATATGTTTGCAAGACAATCCCAACCAAACAGAAATAGTTTTGATTGTATTTTCTTGATAACATTATCAATTATCAATTGATAACACAAGCCACACTGAAATGGCTACCCTGAACTGGCCACCCTGAAAAATCCCATTCCAGAACTTTTCACCTTTCATGCAAAGCATCATTTTCCTCTGAAATCTTCTATCATGGCATCATTCCCAAATGAGAATTAATACACCTATAAACCAACATGTTATCATCCTTGGAGCTGAAACTCCTTTCACTTTTTACAAAAAAAAATAAAGGAGACAAAAATCTAAACACCGGTCCTCTTTATTTATTGGCCACTGGTAGACTTATTAGGCTCAGCTTCTGTGAAGTGTTGGAGGAACAAAATGGGTCACCTTCGGCCTTATACTCATCTATCACATCAAAGGACATGACAACAGAATTGCTATGTCACTCGAAATAGTGAACAAACCTTACCTGATACATTTTGTAGTGATAACAAAATATAACATATGACCCTCCCTTGCTTTGTGCAGCAGAGGTTTCTTTGTTAGTTTTCCTTGTGTTCCCTCAGTCATCCAGCTCATTCTTGGCCCGGCATTCCCCAATTCACCTCTTATCACAGACCTGACAATGATGTAGCGAGAGTTTTACCCTTTGATTGTAAACTCTAGGGGAAAGGAACTGTGACAGTGATGTGGATGTTTCTAGAATTTTTAAAATGAATATTTTTTGATAAAATGCATGATAGTATGAACTGGAAAGCTTGCACAATATCTATTCCAGACAGAGCAAGGAGGCAATAAATCCATAGCTTAAAATGTTATTTTGTTAAAAAGTAATTTGATTTTTGTTATCCATTGCTTTTGAAGTAAATTGTTTATAACTTATAATATACTTATAATAAGGATACATTATTACATAGTTCTTGCTGATTAGTTGCTTTTAGTTAATTTTAATTTTTAAAAATGCTTAAAATGCAGAAGGCTTCCAAAGTGACTATCCCAGAAGCAACATTGTAGGTGTAACAACTGAATGTTACTTGTAATACTTCAACAAAGTAAGAACATTGCCAATGTCCATGTGACTTTTTGACTGAAATGAGAATTATGATTATGCCAAAATCACAGATTATATGTGTTTTTTCATATGTTACTTTCAAGATCTTATGTATTCAAAATTTTCTGACAGACAGTTTTTGCTACACTAAATACACCATTCATATGTTCTAATTCCATGTAGATATTGTGCTCTGTAAGGTCTCTCACTCTATTCACCAATATCTATCAAAATGTCCACAGATAGAAGAGTACTGTGTTTTGCAGCCCAGGAAGCTACTGTATGGGGGTTTGTAATTTCTCAAATTGATAAGAATTTGATTTGGTGCTGTCATCTTGTTTTGATCTCACGCTACATCCTTAACTCACCCACTGCTGAAATGTTGAGACCCTACTCAAGACCCTACTTAGATAGGGATTTGGCTCTTGGGTCAAAAAGTTTGTCCACACTTGTTATTGGCCAAATCCTTACCTTCCACATTGTACTCCCACTGTACAATTATCAACCAAAAGAGATGTGTATATTTGAAAATAACAGGAGATAAGGAGACCACGTGTAATGGCCGGGCTATGGATAGTAACCTGTCAGAAGCCATGGGCAAAGCCAATAGTTGGGACTGAAGTATAAGGCAGAACCAAAGGACAAGCCAGAAAAGACCAAGAATGGCTCAAGGATCAAAGTAAAGATCGAAGAATACAGAGCTATGCTTTGTTGTTCAAGCAAGGTACACATGGAGCAGAAAGCCCTCTTATGTTTTCTTCTTGACAAAGAATGAATCTGGAATGGAGTGGGGAAAGTGGTGCTCACAGGCCATATGTAGTCTTCAAGACTGTTTCTGAGGATCTCAGAGGGGTCCCATGCTCATCCATCTCCCCCCCCCCAAAAAAAGCCAAAAATGACTAATAGTGTTCCCCCAGAAGCCTCTGGCCATTTCTCTCCTATTTCCCATTTTATGATATTTTCAGGTGTTCCCCCAAACACCCTTTTAAGGCTTGTGCAAGTTTCCTCCCCACAAATCAAATAGTAAGTCCCAGGGTACATCCCACCCGGGTCCAATAGGGCAAAATGAGGCCCCCAATTCCTCTACTTGCTAAATCCTGGTTTAGAACCTGAAGGCTCTGAAGTTACCACCTGTAGTTTACTGATGTGCTAACTATCTATAGATCCAAACTGCTCCTGACTAGGGTCATTAAAAATAGTTGCCAACTATCTTACTCACAATGAAAAGGGGGTGTATTGAGAAATCAAGACCAGCCCCTGAAAAAAAGTAGAACAGAATGTTGTTCTCACAGAAATTCAATAGTTCTAAAACATGCTTTTTGCACATAAAACATGCTTTCTTCACATACATATTGGTTTTTTTCAGGAAATATTATGTGCCAGAAACATTAGTTTGGATAACATAAATCACATTTTCTACACAAAAATGCACATTTTCCATGCAATTTGATTTTTAAAAAAAAAAACAATCCTAAGATTCAATTCGTAACTTCTGTGTTCTTATGCAGCAGTGAGAAACTTGTAGAAAACATTTGTTATTACATGCAGTGACAAAATCAGTGAGAAAATTCTATCACTACTCCTGACATTATGCTTCATTAGAAGATATAGAGCCATGAAGCAAAGAGTATCCATGATGTGAAGTTGAAGGCTTTCACGGCCAGCATCCATAGATTTTCCTTGGTGTTTTTTTTCCCCAGGCTGTGAGGCCGTGTTCTCGAATAGTTTCTTTCTGACGTTTCGCCTGCATCTGTGGCTGGCATCTTCAGAGAATGGTTGGGTAGGAGTGTGTGGAGTTTATATATTGTGAACTCCTGTTGGGGAGTATATGTAAATTTGTGTAATTGAATGGTTAGTTTCTGGGTATAGAAATGCAAGGATTGTTAGTGTCTGTTTGGCTAATGGTTGGTTGATGGGCCATTATCTCCTGGAAATCCCCTTGTCCCTGGGTGGAATTCCTTTGTAAGTGTAGGGTTTTTATTCTATTATTTTTCAAAACTGGGAGCCAGATTTTGTTTACTTTTATGATTTCTTCTTTCCTGTTGAAGTTGTCCAGGTGTTTGTGGATTTCAATAGCTTCTCTGTGCATTCTGACATGATAGTTGTTGGCCTGGTCCAGAATTTCTGTGTTTTTAAATAGCATTTTGTGTCCAGGTTGGTTTATAACATGTTCTGCTACTGATGATTTTTCTGGCTGGCCCAGTATGCCAGGACAAGAGGATATACCCAGAAATTAACCATTCAATTACACAAATTTACATATACTCCCCAACAGGGGTTCACAATATATAAACTCCACACACTCCTACCCAACCATTCTCTGAAGATGCTAGCCACAGATGCAGGCAAAACATCAGGGAAAAAAAAAAAACTATTCCAGAACATGGCCTCACAGCCCGGAAAAAAACCCAAGGAAAATCTATAGTATCCATGATGTTGTTGTATTACATGAATCAGATATAGACTGATTTGTCCATCCCTAGATATCAGATGTCCCTTAAAAATAATGGGATGTCTCGTAAAAATATGGGATGTCCCTTAAAAATAATGGCCATCAGGCAGTTCTTCTTCCAACAGTTAGAGCTAATATTTATATACACTCCTTCTATATTGATATGAATGGATGATGGGAGGGAGTCAAAAATTGTTACTCTAGAGTCTGATTTATTTTTATCTTTCCATTGACATCAGAATTCCATCTGTTTCGTACTCATGTAAAGAAGTTTAAAGATTCATAGCCCTATTTTCAAAATACATTTAAACATATTCCTTTCCCCTATCTGTCTGCAACAAAAAAAGGGTGCAGGCATCTCAAGTGTGACAAGGGATGGCTATTTTTAGGGGAGAAGATGAATGGTGATCAAAGAAATTCAGAAGGACCATCCACTTGAAAATTTTGCTCTCCCTCTTCATTGCAATAGCAGAATCAATTCCCCAACCTCAGCCAGCTCCTTCAAATGTGGAAAAATAGTTAGGAAGACAATAAAATTAGAATGACTCAGAATGCGGGAACATTCCTGGGAGAGTATGAAAATGACTGGACTGCTTATGGGGAAAATTTTGAGTGGGAGGGTAAATGACTCAGCTCAAAGTGGGCACTGCAAACATAGCTGGGGAGACTCTCTCTGACAGACACTCCTGCCAGAATATTAATTATATTTGAACATGCAAATGAGTAGAGAACACAAAAAGGATCACTCAGCCAAAGTTTTCTAATGCAGCTGTGGATCTGCAAGAGTGTGACTGCAAGAGGCACCTTTGGTGGAATGCCTACAGCCGCTCCATAACCAGTGGAGATAAGTATTATTTCCTCTGCGACAGCGTGTAAATTAGCTGGTGGACCATAGTGCATCTCAATATTATCTGCCTTACCAAAGAACAAGAACAGATTACAGTGAAAAGTTGCTGTCACTCTGTTGTAACTTCCTGGCTTTCCCCTTGTCTCCACCCACTAGCCAGCTGTTGAGAACTCACTGAAAATCATTGGAAAGAGGATGGGATGCAAAGAATGGGAAATTGCAGTTTTTGCATCTGAACTGCAAGTTCAGATGTTTACCCAGGCTCTTTATTGTGAAACAGCAGCATACTCTTTCCTCTTGGCCAGGCAGATCAGTTCCAATAAAGAGAACGAAACCACACAAACAGGGTCTTTGAATGAGCAGGCACCTGGGAACACCAGGTTCCCCATACTTTACATGATCTATATTGCAGAGGGAAAGAGCAGCAGGTGAAGAGGAACATCTGAAACAGGGATGAATTATGTAAAAAGTGACAAAAAATATGCCCACATTTTAGACCACACTGCAAGGGTAGGCAAATTATGGGCACTATAGATATTGTTGGGCTGCAAATCCCACCAGCCACCACAGCCAGTGCTGAAGACGGGATAGATTCTTATGATGTAGACAAGGATCAAATATCATTCTGCTACATTAATTTTGTACTATGGGTGGCGTAGCAGGAAAATAAGGGTTAACTAAAACATTCATCAAACCAGATCCTAACTCATGGTTCAGTAAAAGTAGGTGTCATGGAAAACTAGCACTTAGTGTACGCTTTCACACAGACACTCTGCACAGTGAACACTGCATCACAACAAACATGAAACATCTTCAGTTCATTGATTTAAGAGTACTACACACAACATGTAAGATCAGTTTACGGTAATATACTACTCTCCGAGGGAGAAGGCACAGTTTAAGCAGATACCCATGAGATGTGTTTTGAGGGACACACAAGCTTTGGAAATGTTTTGCATATACAGAAGCAACAGCACAAATAAGATCACTAGAATTTAGATTCCTCAATCAATTCTTCCTTCTGAGGTGACTGACTTTCTGTAATAGTTGGTGTACTTGGTCATAGAATAATAGAGTTGGAAAAGATAACAGTCCAACCCCCTGCCATGCAGGAATACACAGTCAAAGCACTACTGACAGATGGCCATCCAGCCTCTGTTTAAAAATCCTCAAATAAGGGACTCTGCCACACTCCAAGGAAGCATGTTTGATTGTCAGACAACTCTTACCCTAGGAAATTATTCCTAATTTTTAGGTGAAATCTCTTTTCCTATAGTTTGAATCCATTGCTCAATGTCCTAGTCCCTGTAAAAGCAGAAAACAAACTTGCTCCATCTTTAATATGACATCCTTTCAATTTTTTAAACACAGCCATCATATCACTGCTTAATTTTCTCTTCTCTGGGATGAACATATCCAGCCCCCTAAGCCATTCCTCATAGGGCACGGTTTCTGGAACATTTACCATTTTGGTCACCCTCCTCTGCACATGTTGTAGCTTGTCAATATCTTTCTTGAATTGTGTTGCCCAGAGCTGGACACAGCATTCTAGGTGAGGTCTGACTAAAGCGGAACAGAGCGGTACTATTACTTCTGGACCCAGACCGGACTGCCATCCTCCGCTCCCCTCTCTTAGTAAGACACATACACCAAGTAGGTTAACAAAAACTGTATTGAGTACAAATGCAGAAAATTGGTTAAATACAGATTAGTATATATAGTTGGCAATAAAAGGCTGCAACTTGCAGATGGCTGCAAAATAGTTGGCACACATGCATGGGTCGTGATATCATTGACCAACCCCATGTTGGTCAATGGCTTCAGGCTGGACATTTCCGAACCTCCAGGAGGAGAGAGCTGCTGGCCAATCCGTCCCGCCTGACACTCTCTCCTCCCCTGCAAACAAGGTGATCATTAACAATAAGAAAAGGGGGGCGGTCTCTGTTTTGAACTTGAACTTAAACTTGATGGAGACCCCGCCCCTTTTTACCGGAGCAGGACCCATGCCATCCATCCTGCAAATTGGGACAAATAACATAGACAACATGATATAAAGGGAGGGTGGGCGGGTCTTCAGCTCCACATGAGACAACTGAGGGAGACCTGTGCCGGAGCCAGCTTTTATACCAGCTCCGACGCAGGCCCCCCACACACACCATCTGCCCATGCCAGAAAGCATGGTTGGATGACCCACCTCCATGGTGCAGGAGCCAATCGGACAGGGGAGGCCCACCCCGATTGGTCCACTCTCTACTGCCCTTCCCAGAGCTGGGCATGCCGGGAAGGAGATGATTCCCACAGTTGTGGCCCCCATGGCGGACCGCACATGGCCAATGGGGGCTACAGGAGTGGATCACCGAGGGGTGTGCTGGCTGGGCCGAAAACCGGCCCACCGGTTAACCAGTAAGCCCCCTTCCCCCAGTCTTGACACTATACTCCTATTGATGCAGCCCATAATCACATTTTTTTAAGATGATGCATCACACTGTTGGCTCATGTTCAGTTTGTGGTATACTAAGACTCCTAAATCCCTTTTGCATGTACTGCCATCAAGCCAGGTGTCACCTATCCTATATCTGTGCATTTCATTATTTCTGCCTAAGTGAAGTACCTTACATTTTTCACTGTTGAAATTCATTTTGTTAGTTTTGGCCATCCATCCTCATTTCTTTAGATACCTCCCATTTTCCTCCTTATTGGAACTGTTTAAAACTGTGCCTTCAATATCTCACTTTTAAGAAAGACCCATCCATCATGAATTCACTTCTTTTTTAGTATTCCTGACTACAGGACTACACTCAGCATTTCCCTAAATTTATTGAAATCAGCTTTCTTAATGTCTGGAATGTGTGTCTGACTATGCTTGGCTTCCCCTTTCCACTGTATAACAAACTCCAGGAGAACATGGTCACTCCACCCTAAGGATCCCATCACTTGTACCCAATTAACCTGGTCATCACTCTTAGTAAGGATCTGATATAAAATAGCTGACCCCCTTGTTGCCTCTTCTACCTTCTAAACAATGAAACTGTCTGCAAGGCAAGTTTAGAATTTGTTGGACCTTAAATGTTTGGCAGAGTTTGACTAGCAACAACTATCAGGAGAGTTGAAATCTCCCATTACTTCTACATCTGTCTTTTTGAATGTTTGGACATCTGTTTCAGGAAGGCCTCATCCAAGTCCTCAGTCTTGCTTGAGGGTCTACAGTAGACCACCACAATGACATCACTATTGTTTCTCTCCCTCTTAATTTTTACCCAGATATTCTCAACCTTACTTCCAGGATATAAGTCATAGAGTTCTTCACAGCTGTAAACCTTCTTGACATATAGTGCTACTACTACTACTTTCCTGCTTAATGTATTTCTCTAAAACAGGTTACATCCCTCTGTTACTACATTCCAATCACAAGACTCATCACACCAGGTTTCAGTGATACGTATTATATCAGAATTGCTTTGCTGTCTTAAGAGTTCAAGTTCATCTTTTTTATTTCCTACGCTCTGTGTATACTGTAGAGACATCTAAGACCATGGGACATTCCCCTAGCTACTTATTTAAGTAACCCCCTCACTGTTGAGTTCTTGTTCTATTCTCCCAGTTCTCTCTATAACATTTGGGCTATTTATCTCCAGCACTTGATAAACTCATGTCCTCAAGAATACTGTCTCCTACCTCCATATAACTCTAATGATCTCTGTGGTCCTCAAGGGCCTTGAAGCTATGCTTGTAAGTCGCTTGTATGTTTTCTTGTCCCTGCTTCTGTATGTCAAGAGTCAACATGGTGTAGTGGCTTGAGTGTTTGACTAGGGCTCCAGGAGACCAGGGTTCAAATTGCACTTAGCCACAGCAACGCACTAGTTGATCTTAGACAACACTCTCTCGGCCTTTGGTAAAGGAAATGGTAAACCTCTTTGAATAAATTTTGCCAAGAAAACCTCATGATAGGGTCACTATAAGTTGGAGTCAACTTGAAGGCACATAATAACAACTTCTGTATGTCAGCTTCTATGTTGCTTTAACTAAAAGGATTTATGTTAAGAGTTTTACCCTAGGGGTAGGCAACCTGGGCTCCTCCAAAGTTCTTGGGCTACAGTTCCCATAGCCAATGGCAATGGATTATTAGACTTGCAGTCTAACATAATCTGCAGGGCCACAAGTTGGCCACCCCAGCTCTGCCCTAAAGAAAGGCTTCCTATATTCATACATCCAATTAAATGCCCAACAGACTGCAAGTCCATATAACATTATATGTTAAAAAGGTTTAAAACCCTAGAATATCACCAGTTATATATCAGCTAAAAACTGCTTGCCCTTGGCTGCTTTTTCACACCTTTTGGAAGAGTCATAACCTTTCAGAAAAATAATGCCTTTGAAACATCTTCAAATAGAAACCACAGGTTCGATGAATTCCAAACAAGTTTAAGCTAACTCTCCTTGTATTCTTCTACTTTCACCCTCAGTATATTTTATTCAGCAACATATATCCCCTTGTTTGAAAAGAAAATGTATCTTACCAAGGATTTGGTGAGCTACCTCCTGCTAAGTTCCTTGTAGCAAAGAGCTTTTCTAAAAAGTGCAGTGCCCTTTCACTTCTCATTCATGTTTTTCAGTGCTTCCATCTCTAACAGTGCTTAGTACCAAGAGAACTTACCCCTTCTTCCCAGCTTCAAAACAGAAGTATGTTTTTGTGTTCACTCAGATTGTCACATGTAGCTGAGCCCTGGGCAAGTGATAACTTTCCTTTATATAACAGATATGGCTGAAGCACTGAAAGCTTTTCATGAAGAGCCTTGTACCCACCAGTACCTTTTTAGCCATCTCTGCATGGAAAAGTAAGGGCACTGAAAAAGGCCTTCTCTTTGCCCAGGTCTTTCCCTCTAACTGCCTTCTGTTAGATCCCCACTTGTTAGAAGCATGAAATTCTGAAGGCCTACTACGAAGATAGCATGAAACTGCAGAATAATTTCCAGTCCTACGATTGTACAGTCAAGAAATGGCATATGGAGAAGATGGAGGGGGGAGAGTGAGAAGTCCTATTTAGGTGTAAAGTTATGTACAGTTGTCCCTTCATATGTGTGTGTTTCACTTTTGCAGTTTTGCTTATTCATGGTTTGTAGCTGCTATTCAGCTAGCTCAAATGCCAAGACCCCACCCACCCTCCTCCTCCTCCTCCTCCTCCTCCTCCTCCTCCTCCTGTCCTGGCAACAACACAACTCCAGCTCACTTTCTTACCTTGCACTAAAACTGTGCTGCCCATTTAAAACAGTAAGGTTGCTCCTTTCCCAAACCGAAGCTAAAAGTTGCAACACTCACCCCAGGTACAAAAACCTCAGCCCTCACCCACACTCACCTCCCCCCACCAGGTTACCCTCCCTCTGCCCTGCCAACAACACAACTCCAGCTCGCTTTCTTACCTTGCACCAAAACAGCACTGCCAGTTTAAAACAGGTTGTGTTGTTGGCAGGACAGAGGGAGGGAGAACTGGGGAGAAATGAGTATGGGTGAGGGGCATGGTTTGTGTGCCTGGGGGCAGGTGTTGCTACCATGATGGCAGGTATTGGCAGTCCTGTGGCGGGAGAGGACTCTACAATACTGTAGTGTAGTATACATGTTGGGGGCGAAGCTTAACTTATTTGTGTTTTCTTCACTTTCGCAGTGGTGCTCCATTCCTAAGCCTGTGAATGTGAAAGGACAACTGTTAGTTTATATAAACCACACAAAGAAGATCTCTTCTGAGATTATTAACAATGGAGCAGGGGCAGGGCTAGTGCACTCCAGACTAATGCAAAGAAGTGAGTGCTCTCGCAACAGAGCTCCTCACATATTGCTGGTTGGTGTCTCTTGGTGCTGCTTCTGCATCCACTTGCAGTGTGGTCAGGATTTTTAGTCCCTCAGAAAGGTGGTGTTGAGGTAGGAGGATAAAGGAGGTGAAATGGCATTGTAGGCAACTTAGCCAATCATCATTCAGATCTCTTCAGTCTCTTTGCTCACTATTGGCTCTGGATGGTATGACGTATGGGCATGCTTTATTTTTAACAGGAACAGTAATCTAAAATCCCTTATGCAAACTGAAAAGGAACACATCAATTTTGCATAAAATATTTTTTGTTTTTGTTGTTGTGTGCCTTCAAGTCATTTCAGACTTATTGTGACCCTAAGAAGAATATATCTGGGGGTTTCTCGACAAGATTTGTTCAGAGGAGGTTTGCCATTGCCTTCTTCTGGAGCTGAGACTTTTCCAAGGTCACCCTGTGGCTGAGTGGGAATTCATATCTGGTCTCCTGGAGTCCTAGTTCAGCACTCAAACCACTACACCAGCTTTGCTCTTGGATTTATTTATTTATTTATGTATTGTAAAAAGAAGAAGAAATCACCAAAAATGCACAAAAACCTTACCCAGCTAGCAGAAAAACTTCTGAAATCTTTCATTCTTGCATGTGAGAAGTAAGGTAATTATCACATGAGGGGGAAAAAGTGGAATTCAAGCAGGATAGTAGCTCTATGGCTGAAGCTTATGACATGATGTCGTTGCTGGCATGTAATCACCCCATTAGTGTGGCACTCTTTTTCATTGCTGGGGTAAACCCATCAATACACTCCCAAAATCTGTGCTGTTTCAGGAGTTGGCTGCTGTGATAAGTGTCTTCACTTCAATGGCAACATTAAAACAGTCATGGGGGCTAATTTCCCTCCCTCTTGCTATTCTAGAGCAGACTAACTCTGTGCCTGTCAGGGTTTTTTTTTTAGTTTTTTTTTTTAATTTTGCTGTTTGCATAATTACAGCAAAATTATAAAATAAAAATAATTTTAAAAATAATTTTTGCCACATTTATGCAAACAGAGCAAAGATTAAAAAAAGCAGACAGGCATGGAATTAGCCTGCTTTGGAATAGTGGGGGGGAGGGAAAAGAATCAGGCCCCATCCTGCCATGTGGCTGCTATAATGCCAGCACTGAAGAAAGAGACTTTATTGCAATAGGGGAATTTGCAAAGCAGAGCAGTTGTGCAAAAGAACAGCGGTGCGATAGATGTGTGAAGATGTACCTCTATAGACAAGTTTTACCCCCATATTACATCACTTTGTAACATGTCTTGGAGAGACGCCTGTGTGAAAATGCATTTCACAGAACAAGCATACAGTAAATTGTGGCCAAGGAACATATAGGCATCATAATATGTAGATTCATGGCAAAATATCCACTAGTGCTGCATTTTGCAATGTGCACTTGGTCCCTACATATAGATAATTTCCACATAGACCTCCATTACTGTTTATTAAAGTGCAGAGGCTCAAAAGAAGCAGCCAAAAAGGATGACAATTGGGATTACGCTATATCCATTAATGTACCTTCCAATAGGCATTATGACAATGCAAATTTGCTGTTCTTATGAAAACTCTCTGTGCTTCCCGTCACATTCTAAAAGTTAGATGTGAGTGAGCTCCTCTCAACTCACCTCAGATTACTCTTGAAATTACCCATAGTCTTCCTTTAAAAAACAGTCAGGAAGAATTTGAGTGATTAGCAGGAGTTGATTTCAAGACTTTTTTTTAAAAAAAGTCCTTCTGAAGCAACTGTTTCTGAGCAAAAGGGAGGAGGGAAGGGAGGAAAAGGCCTTCATCCCTTCTTCTCATCTCCTTCATTACTTCTGTCACAGCTAGTCCAAGTAATTTCTAGTAATCTTCTCTATTAATCATAGTTACGATAGGTCCAAGCACATACTACTTCCTTGCCCAGCTACACCTTTCAAGAGCCCCTATGGTCCAATGAACAATCTTTTCACATACAATATCTTCATCAGCAGAACTTGGAAACTGAGGGGGGGGTGGCTGGGTGAGAAGGTGGGACAATAGTTCCCACAATATACAAACTAGCATGGCCAGTAATCAAAAAAGTCAACTAGAGCAAAAAGTATAGTTTCCAGACTCTTAATGGGCTCTTTCTTTGAAGAGCCTATTAAAATGTTTTGATTGAAAAGGCATCACTCTCATCCTGATGTTAATGATTTAAATGCCCAAGCACAGCAAATTCAGTCTAATGGTCTTCAAAGTAGCTATATCTGCATGCTCATGACAATAGTCATATTTCATTCTATATAGGATATATGTGCTTGAAAATATCCTTACCATACAGCTAAATTATGGCTGTTCTGGGATTTGTAAAACTACAGTTGTCTCTTCACATTCGCTGGGGTTTGGTTCCAGCCCCCCCACCACCACGTGAATACCCAAATCCATGAATACTCAAGTCCTATTATATGTAATGGCATAGCAAAATGGTCTCCCTTATATAAGATGGCAAAATCAAGGTTTGCTTTTTGGATTATTATTTTTTTTAAAGAATATTTTCAAGCCATGAATACTTAAAACCGTGAATGCCAAATCCATGAATGTGGAGGGACAACTGTAGTTATATTTTATTTTGTATAAAGCAAAGCTTCATACTGAATTCCATGGCTTGTTTGCAATTTTTGTTTTACAAGCAGTCAAAGCGAGGGTAGGGAGGAAAACCATATTTATTTTATAATAATTGTGTCCTGACTTCACTGCACTGTATGAAAATATGAACAAATACAAACACATTTTTAATTCCATCTCCCTCATGTGGTTATCCTTATGGAGGGACCGAAGACTCCAGTGATAATACCCAGCACACTTGATAGTGTTTGCATTTACAATTCACAAGATCACCACTGAGGTTTTTTCCTCATATGTGGCATCCAGTTGTTTGGCATCGTAGGTGACTTCAGATGAAGATGCAACATAAATTTTACAGTGTTTGCAGAGATAGTATTTGACAGATTTTATTATTTCCATACAAAAAAACAAAAACAAAAACATGAAAAGATATGCATGGTTTCAAGACTATACAGTAATATCAGAAAATAGCTGATTTAAAAAAAAGAAAAGAAAGCAGAGAAAATGTTCTTCCAAGTTCTTCTCTTGACAAGAACGTCAAGGAAATTCTTCCATTTCAATGTACAGTAGGACCCCTGTATCTGCTCGGGATTGGTTATGGGGGGCCCTGTGGATACTGAAAATCGTGGATAATAGCGAATGCCATTGAAATTAATGGGATTTCTGGTTTAAAATACCATAGAGTTGCCTTGGAGGACCTAGAAAATGACTAGAGAGGACATATTTTCTAGGAAGACTCTATAGTAAGGATGATGTTTTGAGTCCCGTGGATAACTGAATCAGTGGATAATGAATCAGTGGATACGGGGATCCTACTGTAAGCGATTTTAGGCAAGCACAGCTCCACAGCTCGTGCTTGTATGATTGGCCAAAGGCATCTCATTACATTTGATGGATTAATTCATTCATTCATTAATTTTTCTCCCACCTTTCTCTCAATAATGGGGACTTCAAGGTGGCTGACAACATATTTAAAAACATTGAAGATTAAAACTGTACAAAGCCATTAATAAAAGGATAAATACAGATATAAAGGTTATTTTAAAAGCAAATAAACAATTTATAAAGCTAAAACATTAAACATTAAAATTCATTAAAATACCATACACAAACCTTAAAAACAGCACCACTAATATGGCCCCTCAACTAACCTGGACCTGCTACACCCATCTTGCCACTGAATTATCTGACCCAGAAATGCCAGGAACTACTCTTCAACAATTTAGCAACATCTGCCCCTAATGCAAGTAATGTTTGTAGTACCATAGGGTGTCAGGGTACAGTACTACAGTGTATTTTTGCACCAGAGACATATACATAAATAAATTAAATAGCTAATAATTTGCTGCTGTACCATGACAGACTGGAAGAATAGAGTGCCAACTCAATCTGGCTAATGATAGGAATGGTTCTACATGATTGGATAAAGCTTACTCATAACTTTCCATTTCTCCAAAGGAAGTATCTCAGATATTCCACAATACACATCTATTCCAGCACAATTGTATTGCCTGCTTTCTTGTTCTCCTGCAGAAACACAGCAAATATTCATAAGAACAGTGAAAATGAGCAACAACCTTAAAATCTGAATAGATTTAGATTTAAAATTTAGATGAAATAGCACCAGAGAATCAGTACCTGAAAGATTATGAAATGATGCAAGAGTAATGTTGGTTCTCCCTTCAATTATGGTGGCAATCAGAGTGGCAGGATTGTGCACTCCCATCACAGACAATTCCCTACCTTTTAGCACTGATTTTTCAATCCCTCCTTGAGAATAAGAGCCAGAAAATAAGTGTGTGGGGGGAGATAAGAGATATACCATCACCAACTTTACTGCAGTTTCTATATAACTAAGGCCTTGTCTAGATAGGCTATTGACCTTGTCTTGCCCCTGTCCTGGAGCCCTGCAATCCATATGGTGCAGGGCTCTTCTCCTGTTTTGCCCCAGGGCAGTCCTGACAACACCTGGGACAAAGATGGGGGGAAGATGGGCTAAAACCTATTAAGCCATTTTATTAAAATACCCAGGAAAACCCATTTCATCTGGGTAAACCCAGATTGGGCCCTGAGGGAACACAGGAGTCCATACCTGCATGTTGACCTGTATCTGCAGCCATTGGCACTACTAGTATCTCTCTGCAGCCAGGAAGGAGGCCCTCAGCATGCGATCAAGTCCCCCTGCATGTGACCAGCCTTGATCACATGTTGAGGGCCTCCTTTCTGGCTTCAGAGAGACATCGGTGGTATCTGTGGCAGCTGCAAATTATGGGCCGGTGTGCAGGTATGGACTCCATCCTGTTTTTTGCAGGTAGTGGGGGGGTGGGCCTGATTCGGGGCCTGAATACACCAGCTGGAAGCTGCCATATTCTGGCAGGTCTAGACAAGCCCTAAGATATGAAAGCATGATTTAAAATATGAAACCATGATTTAATGTTGGTTTCAAATCCAGGTGAAACAGTAGTCCTGGTAATTGCTAACTTCAATTAATTTTGGTGTGATGTGTCCCTTAGCTATGGTTCAGATGTGAAGGAGGAATTAATTCCCAAAGGAGAAAGGAGAGAAGGGCATCAACAGTACACCATCTGTTCAAAGATGAAAACAGACATGCGGCAACACTCCTATTTTCGTAAGAAAGATCACTGCCTGAAGTGCTTTCCCTTGTAATGCATTTGTGAAGGCTCTACTCTGTCATGATTTATTGATTTTGCCTCACACTGATTTTGCACCAGGCTGTTCACCACATATCCAAAACAAGACAGAAAGAAGGTACTATTTTTTCTTGTTGTTAAAAAGAGGTTACAAAACCATAATTGGACACAGACGTGTAAATATGCTATTGTAGTTCAAAATATGTTTCAGGTTGTATAGTATGTGAATTTGCTGCCTGTGCAGTGCATAACGACATCCTTTGTGCTCGTATGTGTGCATTTATGTAAACATGGCATAAGAAATGATATGATACCACAACAACTCCACTGAGAGATGGAATTTCTGGACACCTGGAACAGGAGACAGACTAAATCTCAAAAATGAGTAACTCATAAAGCCCATACCAATAATTTTAACAAGGCAAGGGTGGGGGAGATAGTGACATATGAGATTATAGATGCAGCTAATGTGGCACCATAATGCTGGCAGAGGAATGCAAAAGGATGCCAATATCAGAAGATATCATCCTTTTGCTTTTCGCAGGCGTCATGGTGTTCCTTTTGATTGATGAGCTGAGCCGTCAATAGATTGCCCATCTCATTTTGGTGGTGGTGTTGCTGGCATATGAAAACTTAGGCCATTTAACTCATGTGATTGCAGCATCAATGGGCGGTCATGCCAGAACACTTCTGGGTGAGATTGCAACATCCAGGTAAGTGATGCACTTTTTACAACACTCCCCAGGTAACTTGTAAATTTTAAAGTGTATTTCTGTGCTTGGTGTAACTTTTTTGTGTATTTTACTTTTTATTTTTGAATTTCCCATGCTCGCATCTTCTCATGAGAACAAGCAGCATTTCAGTCCAGGAAGTTCTGGGCTACCTGTCAATGCGAGACAAGGTAAGTGTGATGAGGAGGGTTATTGTGCCAAGGCAGGGGCGGGATTGGAGATTGTGGGACAGGAACACTTTTTGCATTCCTGTCTGATAATCTCCTTACTAGGAGCTGCAGACAAACAGGTGCTGTTTTTTAGTAAGTAGCTAAAATTCTAAAAGTTTTAATTTGGGACTGTGATCCCAGAATTCTCTGGTCAAGATAACAAGGGAGCACGTTTACTGAGATTTTGTAAACTGTAGTCCAAAAAAGACTATGCTATATGTCTGCTAACTAAATATCACCACTGTGCTCAGGTCATATATCAAAGATAGGCAAAAGGTGGCTGGTGAGCCACATGTGGTCCCACCTCATTTTCAACCACTAGAGCAACTCAAGAAGAAAAACAAAGTTGCTAATAACAGTCACCAGTAAAACACTAAATGTTTAACACAATGCAATTGATCAGCTTGTCAATTACTTTGACAGTTTCCAGTCTGAAAGCAAGACACACCAAGCAGTTGACTAACCTAGGGTGTGTTTACACTGGCAGGAAACCCCAAACCTGCCTCTTAGCCCCCACAGATGTTTTTTATTTGTAGAGGCCCCATAAATGCCACACCCACCAAGGCTTCAACAGATTATCCTGCCACACTGAAACTCTTCAAGGAGCTTTTTATGTGGATAAAGAAGTATGAAACATACAGGTAATTATGTAAAGAAAACTGATTGTGGTCCATTTGAGATAACAATGTTGGAAAGACTTTAATTATTCTTGCTGTGTTTCTGCAACAACAACAAAAAAATAAGATATATGTACTACATGAATAAGCATCAGTGAAATGGATGGATGGTGTTGCATTGGCCTTGGATAGGGTTGCCATAAATCCTGGAAAACCAGGAAAATCCTGGATTAAAGGGGCAGAAAGTTGTCCTATCTGGCTGGGCTCCTTGAAGCAGCAGATCCCGGATTCCAACTCCATACTCGCTATCTGCAGGCTCTGGGGTCATGTGATGGGAGAGTGCAGGCTAGGTGGGAGAGTACAGAAGGCAGAGAATAATGACAACCCTAGCCTTGGTTTAAGTGTGAGAATCAACACAGACAGAATAACCTTGGATCACCTACCATTTTAAGCACTGAATGAGGATTTAATTATGGAACATCTTTATTACTTGTATTACCTATGGATTCATCAGAATATAAGAAGTGTGACACAGTACAGGTTATATGGTAGCGTTCATGTCTAGAGCAATTGCCTCTATAATGTTTCTATGAATAGGCAATGCTCAAATGAGATTATATTGTTATAATTTACTCTTTTGTGGTTTATTGGTTTCATTAGTGCAGAATTCTACTTCTGGGGTTCGTTATTTGTTGTATGGTCATTTACCCCAGTGTGGGTTTTTTTGTCTTTACTTTTTTGTCTACACTGTTACTGTAGGTGATCTTGCACCAGCATAAAAGGGTGGTCCAATGCTGATCACATGTCCTATACATCACATTATTTCTGGCCACATGACTGGGGATACTCTGTTGTTGTTGTTGTTGTTGTTGTTGTTGTTGCTTTGTTTACTCATGCATGTGACTATACATTGTTCCAGAGTACTGCATTACTGGCTCAGAGGAGATCCGTCAGATAACAAGCCTGAGTGGCTTTAAAAAAGCACTAAAGACGGATCTCTTTCGGCAGGCCTTTCCTAATTAGATCCCGGCCTCAGGGGATCCTGGCCTCTTCTAGGCTGCTGGCCATTTATTATATTTATTGTATTTATAGTTTTAAAAGTGATTTTAGATTAGTTGTTTTAATTTATATTTGTTTAATGTTTTTTTATGGGGGAGGGTGGGAGTGGGGGTGTTTAGGGATTTTATTTGTATTGTATTTTAAATTTTGTAAGCCGCCCCGATTGTTTTAACAGAGGGGCGGGGTATAAATAAATTTTATTATTATTATTATTATTATTATTATATGCTTATCCAGATATGCACAGAATCAAAATATTTTTAAAAGGTAAGAAGCACCATAACGAAGTCCCGTCCATTGGAAACCTCGCTCCCAGCTTCACTCCAAAGCCAATCAGCCACACAGGCAATAATCTGGGATTTCATCTCAAAAGCAGAGCAAATCTTTCAGACCCAGATTTTCCTTCAGAAACTCTGATGAAGATGTGAATTATCAAAAATGTGTGGCAAATATACTGTGACTACAGAGTGAGTATGGGGTGGTTTTTTGTGTAAAAAAGCTCCTAGTAAATAATTTTGACTGTTACTGTACTAGTCAGGTAATGCTTGATTTTGCAAGCGTTTTTGAAATGTTTCCCCAGTCAGCTGGAATAAGAAGTCTTTATTTTACTGCTTCCTCTGCCACTGCTACTAGCTGGCCATGATACTACACCACAGTAAGTTAATTTAAAGTTCATAGTTTCCCAAGTTGATTTAAAATTAAATATTATTAGTTAATTAAAAAAATGGCTCTATAATGGATTTAATTTATCGCAAAATGAATTAACTTTAATCATTTGAAAATCATTCTATAATGAAAAACATTCATTATAAAATGAATTGATTTTTTTCTATAATGTTAATCTTAAACAAATGAATTGTAAATAATATAATAATATTTAATACATTAAAAATAGATTAAGCTTCTCAAATAACAATTAATTAATTCTTAGGTGCTTTAAGGATTTTTTCTTAATTTCAAAATAACAATAATGAATATATAAATTGTACATGTTTACAATCTTTTTCTAACCTGAGTTATATCTATTTTTTTTAGCAGAGGGGCGGGGTATAAATAAATTTTATTATTATTATTATTATTATTATTATTTGGATGAAAAAAATCAACTAAACTTCACTCACTTTCCCTCAGGGTATATTATCCCCTTTGAATGTGCAGCCCTTGTGTAGTCAGCCAACCAGAATAATGGTTCCCTGCCTGGTAGAAATTTTCCACCTTGTAGAAATTTCCCACCCTTGTTCTACAAGTAAATGGCTTGACAGATTAAGATTTAGACCTATGTTCCTTACTTCTTAGAGCAATATGAAGGATTATTTTGTGAATGTCATACAGCTAAGGAACATCTATGTGTGAATCTTGAGGAGTAAGTAGAATGTTGTTACACATATGGAAATAGATTTTCCATTTGTCTAAAAGCTACCCAGGTGAACATTGTCAGTTAATAATATTTTCTTTATTGATGAGTACAATAAGGTCTACTTCATCAAAACAGGCAATTTAAACTTGGTCTGAATGTCATAAGTTATTTCATAAATATGCAGAATATCTACAGAGCTGAAACAAACTTACTTAAATTTGAAGCAGGAAATTTCTTAGTATCATGAATATGAAAATGTGAGTTAATATAGAATAATACATGCAAATCTGAGGATTTGTTCTGCATTAAGATTGCAGGTATGTGAAGCTATCCATGCCCAATAAGTCATGGCCAAATCACTTACATACTGTATCTATTCCTAAGAAATTCTCAAGATATTACACCACCACTATTGAAAAGGATGTTTATTGTGCTAAGAGCAATAGTAATTTTATTCTCTGGATTTCAGAAATTGTTTCCATTAGTTTGCCACAATGGTTGTTGATTATTCCCATACCACTGCCATTTGGACTCGTCATCCCCACCCTCAGTTTCCTAGACTGACTCCAGGAAGATTTCACTGTTCACAGGTGCTGAGTAGCTGCTCAGCTACATGTTGAATTTCTCAGGGAAATTTCTGTAATTTAACATGGGAGCCAGATGGTATTAATGGAAACCAAGTAGTCAGTCAGCAGAATGGATGTCAAAAGAGCACTGCTACTACTAGGTAAGCCTGCCTAGAAAGTGTGACACAATTTAAGATGCGGGTTGTCTCATGTAGACTAGCCCCAAGGAAGCTACTTACTAACACCACCCTGACACACAGGCTCTATCCCTGACTTCTGAAACTCACCTGGAATTGAGGAATTCTTTCATCAAAATCCATGCTCTAAATTTAAATGTTAAATATGCAATGTCTAAAAGAAAAACCCTCCAAACATGAAGCATCTAATCCTAACTTCTAATTTTGCACTAATCCAATAGATATAGACAACAAAGATTTGTATGCAGGTGAATGAGTGGTGAGTCAAAGTAGTACTCTATCTCTCTTTGGTACTCCTCTCAGAAAACCAAGGGGTTTCTAGACCAGGGATTCTTCTCTGAATCCCACATGAAGATGTAGCAGGGCATTACAGGAACGACAGAATTCTCCATCCCTTCTCTGTCACCTCCCCACAGGCTACTATGTCCTAATCCTACTTTTCTTCCAGCACGTTCGTAACTTCTACAGGTGTAATATAGCCTAATAGCAGAGATGTAACTCTTCATTCATTTCTTTCTCAAATTTTAACAATTTTCTTCCTACTCTGGGAATATTTGTATGGATTTGATTCTGAAGAAAACAGTTTTCTGTGCAGGAAAAAAAAAACTGTGCAGAAAACACTGTTTCCTGCACAGACCATGCTGTATTCAAGGGGGGGGGGTCAAAAAAGAAAAATTCCACAATAAAAGTTTGTATGACATAAGTCATGAATCCACCCAAGGTTCTCCTTGTCAGGGTTTCCCAACACATGAGAAACACATCTATTGACCTTTTAATTTTTTTTTCAAATATTCTTTCCATCCCTACCTAACAGTAGCATTATTCTGCTTTGTAACAGCAGTAAACCATCGCCTCCCAAAAATAGTACTCTATGGCGAACTCTCCATGGGTCAGCGTAAACGGGACACTCCAAAAAAGTGATACAAGGACTCCCTGAAGCAACATCTCAGGCTCGGCCAAATTGATCACCAACAATGGTCCATTCTGGCCTCACATCGGGAGGCATGGAGATGCACTCCCCACAATGCTGCAGCCTTATTTGAGAACTCACGCCGAACAAGTCTTGAAGAGAAACGACAACGCAGAAAGAATCACAACCCAAAAACATCACCAAAGGAGACCTTCTGCTGTGCTTTCTGCAACCAGACTTGTTTATCTCAGATTGGCCTTTTCAGTCATCAGCGCGCTTGCAGAAAGTGCAGGATGAGTCCTTCCTGAATCTTCGTTTGCGAAGAAAAGCCAGAGAGAGAGAGAGAGAGAGAGAGAGAGAGAGAGAGAGAGAAATACCACATACACTACTTATAACAGTTATCAGAAAGATCTGAAAATTCCTGACTTTAGTGGATCTGCTCATACATCTAAATATCTCTGGGCAGTTGAGTTCTAACATGCTCTTATTTGTACCAGATGCATCAAATTTGCATATATATTTCCTTAGGCCTCTAAGAATAATCCCATGCAATGATAAGAGGGTAGCATATCATTGGAGATTATCAGACAGGGGACAAACATAGTGTTCCCATCTCGCCAGCTATTTCCTGCCCCACTCCCGGACCTGTAGCAGTTTAAAATAAAAAAATTCAGACCTACTTTAATCCCGGCATAACAACTGCTCTCCTCCCCTCAGGCAGTCCAGGAATTAATGGAGCTCTCATGGAGCCCCATTCACTTCCTGGAAAGGAAATCCCGGTCATTCTCATGAGAGGACGATCACACGGAAAATTCAAAAAGAAAATACACATCAAAAAGGAAAACAAAACCCCAAAACACACTTTGAAAATCCCAAGTAAACCGGGGAGGGTAGGAAAAAGTGTGTCACCTACCTAGATGTCCCAATCTTGACTGGAAGTGTTCAGTATGGACCTCCCTGTGACTCTGGCATCACACCAGTGTAACAGGGCACCTTTTCACTCACCTGTCATTTGTTACAGAAATGGAATGACGGATCAATTCACGGTTTAGCCCATGAATAAGAAGGAGGGCAGGGAGAATGGAAAGGGAACTGGAGCATAATGACACAGGGAAAATGTCGTCTGAAAGGGAAGCCCTTTTGCGATCTCCTGTCGTCCCTGTGATGGGTTAATTTGGTAGTCTGATAATCTCCATTAAGTGGAAAGCAGATCACTTCATGAACCCAACACTTGTTATAGCATCTACTATGCAGGATCAAATTGATAATCTGGTTCATGATACATTGCCCTCTAAAAGTGACAGAGAATATAAATGCAAATGGTGAACTTCCTTGAGCGAAGCTCTTCTCCTTTAGTTAAACATAAGTACAATCTATTAATAATTAGATTGTCCTCACACTTGAAAAGCAGTTGGACAGATTTCTTTAGAGTTTGTTATACCTGCACAATAAAAGAGGTGGGGAACAATCTATGTGAGCACATTACACTCCAGTCTACCCAGTAAAAGTAAGCAATGAATGAGTAAGCCAAAATGTTTCCAATGGGCTGAAGGAAGAGAAGTGGAAATATTAGAGACAGAGGAAAAGTAATGGCAGAAAAGAGCGAAGCCCTGAACTGCAAACATTCCTCACTTCCGACCCCAAAACATCCCATGTCCCTTAGCAAGTACCAATTAAGAAGAAACATGAGAATCATAGAATCATGGAATCATAGAATTGCAGAGTTGGAAGAGACCACGAGGGCCATCCAGTCCAACCCCCTGCCACACAGGAAATCACGATCAAAGCACCCCCGACAGATGGCCATCCAGCCTATGTTTAAAGACCTTCAAGGAAGGAGACCCCACCACGCTCCGAGGGAGTGCGTTCCACTGCCGAACAGCTCTTACTGTCAAAAAGTTCCTCCAAATGTTGAGGTGGAATCTCTGTTCCTGGAGCTTGCACCCATTGCTCCGTGTTCCAGTCTCTGGAGCAGCAGAAAACAAGCCTGCTCCATCCTCAGCATGACATCCCCTCCCCGTGAAACACATCCCTATCACCAGGCACAAATGCCACTCTGTCATTGACAAATATAGTACAGTGAGTGTGTATACTACTCTGTCATTGACAGATGTGGTAAAATATAGGCACTGTCAATACCCAATTATGTCTCTAACTATATCATAGCTTGTTCTTATCAACTGGACTCCTCTCTTCTCTCTCTGGTGATATATATCTTACTTGGGAGAATGAAATCTGCCATCCTTTTGGCTGGAAGCTGTTTCTGTCAAATCACTTCTTAAAATTTTAGTGCTTAACACACCAAGAACAAAATGATGACGTGAGGCCCTATGTGAAGACTTGGTTTTATGCCTTTTGTTTTTTATATTGCTTTGTCCAGCCATGGCTACAATTTCATCCCAATGGCTTCAGCTCAGCTAAAGGTTAAATCCCACAATGGAATGTTATTAATAATTTTTAATGTTCTCAAACAAAGAACCAAAAATATAGAGTCAAAAATTACTGATATATGGTAGTAAAAGTTGAAATTTCATTTCCTAATGAAGTGAAAAAGAAAAAAAAGAGAAAAGCAAAGAAAAGAAACTAAATTCATGCATCATCAGATGAGATTTGTCATAATCTAGCTTCCTATGCTATACAAAGAGACATCTATTAACTAATCATGGGTTGACACTGGACTGACTATGTGACAAATGTTGCTGTCCTTGAGCAAGCAGGGATCACCAGCATTGAGGCCATGATACTGAGAACACGGCTGCGGTGGGCAGGGCAAGTTTCTAGGATGGAGGACAATCACCTCCCAAAAATAGTACTCTACAGTGAGCTCGCCATGGGTCAGTGTAAGAGGGGCGTTCCAAAAAAGTGATACAAGGACTCCTTGAAACAACACCTCAGGCTCAGCCAAATTGATCACCAACAATGGTCTGCCCTGGCCTCACATGGGAAGGCATGGAGACGCACTATCCACAATGCTGCAGCCTTATTTGAGAACTCACGCCGAACAAGTCTTGAAGAGAAATGACAATGCAGAAAGAATCACAACCCAGAAACATCACCCAAGAAATCCCTCTGCTGTGCTTTCTGCAACCGGACTTGTTTATCTCGGATTGGCCTTTTTAGTCATCAAAATGCTTGCAGGAAGCGCGGGATGAATCCTTCCTGAACCTTCATTTGTGAAGAAAAGCCAGAGAAAAAGGAAAAAAAGAGAAAATAAACTCAATTCATGCATCATGAGATGAGATTTGTCATAATCTAGCTTCCTGTGCTATACAAAGAGACATCTATTAACTAATCATGGGTTGACAACTAACCACAAACAACATCTGCACTCATGGTTCAGTGTTGGCTATCACCTCTGGCTCTTTCAGGCCATAGCTTATCATAACATCTGGATCTGCACCTGTGGCATATCCCTAGCTCCATTCTCTAGCCGCCCACTCTGAAACATGAACTGACAAAAGTGACTGGAGAAAAGGAAACCAGAAACAAATGGATTATATGATCATCTGCGCTGCACTTTGTCACTCAGTGAAGAAACCATGATTTAATAAAAGAAGAGCTGCTTCTTGTGATGTGTGAAACTGCTAATATAATAAATCTTACTGGCTAAATATACAGGTACTAAAACCTGTGATGCAACATCATTGAGTCGCAAACTTCCTCACTCTTCAAACAAGTGTGGTTCCCCACCCCTATATCTCAGACTGAGCAGTTGATAGTACTTGTCACTTGTCAGCTAATTCTTGATTCTCTCTGGGGTCATCTCCACCATATACTTCTTGTTATAACCACATGGCTAGAACTCTGGTGTAGCCATAATTTTTCCTCTCATTCTTTTGGGCCCTTAGGGGAAGACTCACACCACTACTCATTTAATGATCCGCATCTATCCAATGTCCAGCCACTAAGAATTCAAGGGACCCCTTTTATAGAGCTCTCCCTGTAAAGATGGTGTATATGACAAGACAAATGTACTCAGATCGAAATAGACCTTTGGTTTGGTGCATGTTAAATCCACTGGGCAAAACTCCTTGAAACCAAACTGTGAGAGAGTGTCTGACAGAAAAGGGATTCCTTGAGTTATTAGTGGCTGGACAACGGATAATATGAAGGACATTAAATGAGGAACAACTTGTCTCCTCCCCTAAGGACCTAAAAAGGTGAGGAAAAAAATGTCATAAAAATTCCAGCCATGTGGTTTTAACAAGAGGTCTATGGAGAACTGAGTATAGGCATTCCTCAGTTAACAAAGTCTTAGATGAAGAAGTTCATTTTTACAAAGTTCTTTTCTGTTCACTCAGCCCCTCTTCTTTCTTCTCCTCTGTCTAATTGGAAGGTGTTTTTTTTTAAAAAAAACACACACACAACAATATTGGTATTAAGATGGTGGTGAAGGACTAGAGAAACACATTCAACTGGTAGGTTGCATCAGCAAGTCTGCAGTAAACAGTACAATAATGTTTGAGCTGGAAATAATGTAAATCTTCTTACCAATTCTACTCTAGTTATCTGTGAGCTCATCTACACAAGCCAGGATATGCATATCCTGGGCATGGATCAGGCCTGTTCTACCCTGGCACTGCTTCCAAACCAGCCAGTATCCAGACAGAAACACGGCCTGTCACTGCAGCCACTGCTGCCATCTTCCATGCTCTTCTGGAAGCAAATAAGCAGCAGCACCACCAGCAGCACCAGCAGCAGCAGAGCTACACTTTGGCCACCAAAATGGAAATCATTAAAAAATAAAAAAAAGCAGAGGCTGGTGAAATAAAAAATAATCTCTTGGATGCATTTTGGAAAAAGCTTTCAAGTGGTCTGTAGATGGCTCAAAATGTTTTTGTCTGCTTATACAAGGCTTACCTACCCTGGTTGTTTCATTTCACATGTCCATATTTGTTATTTTTTGGGGGGAAAACTTTGGTGGGACATGCTGAACTGCTCTTCTTTTTTGTGGTGTAGGAACCTATCCATATTTTTTCCATGGTATTTCTACTTCTGATACCAAGTAATGTCCAGGTAATGTCCTCTGTTTGTTACCAGAGGTATACCTGTATACAAATGTCTTAAAAGTGTCAAAACAGTCCAGAAAGAAATGGAACTTGATGAAATGAAGTGTGCATATGATGCTTGATGTATGTATACAATGTTCTATTAAAGTAGACTTATGAAGAGCTGCATTAGGTACCAGCTGTGCTCCAAAGAAGTGTACAGGCCACAAGCAAGGAAGCAAAAAAGCTTCAGTGACACCTAAAAGGGTGGAGTCCAGGAAGAGCTGGAATCCACACAAGATAAAAGACTACAACAGGATATCAAGCAAAAGTCTGAAACCTGTTCCTCTACTTGTCCAAAAAGGCAGCAGAGAAAGAATTCCAGTTGACAGTCACATCAGATGAAGAAAGAAGTTTCAAAAAGGATTCTCCACAACAGAGACTGTTGTATAATAATAAAGTTTGTGAAAAGTGATAACCCTATTCCTCAAAGTTGACAAGGGAGGCCATACGTACCATTAACATCTTTTCAGCATGGGAATATACTTTTAAAAGTACAGATTTTAGGCTAATATAATCTACAGAGTATAAGAGATAGCATAAGAATTAATTCAAGTTGTTAGCTGTTTGTGTGTGTGTGTGAATGCAAAACAAGCTTCCACTTTAATGTCAGTCTGGGGAAAATGCCAGAAACTCTGAAATATAAATAAGGTAAAGAAAATGCCTGTATTCAAGAGGTGACAGCACCAGTAGATTTTTGAGTGAAGATAAACCTCAACAGATACACTAGCTGTACACTGACAGGTAGGATTGTAATGAGTCCTTCCATCAGGATAAAGATAAGACAGAGCCAGTGAGTCCTTGTTTTGATTGGTCAACTGATTGAGCAGGTATTCAGAGAGAATAAAAGAGTTAAGATAAAGCCCCCAAATTAGACATTTTTGGCAGTCTCCAACAAAGACAGCTCTTGGTGCCTGCACAATTCCTAATGAACTAATAGACTAATGACCACTCAGAAATGCTGCCCCAAAATGCTGATTTATGCTGATATGGATAAAGATATACTGGGAATAGATATACAGTATGTTGATATAGTAATAGATGATGAGGATGGATAAAAGGCTATATTATATGCTTTAGAAGGGTCATGTTCTTACAGGTGTTAATTATTACAAGGTTAGTTAAAGAGCTAAATAAACTGATAAAGACCGTATGAAATAGTCTTATAAAAGTATAATATCATGGTAATGTGATGTGATGAACTAAAAAACACCTTCCATGTAATGTAATATAATGACACTAAGTGCCCAGACATTGCTGTGTCAGTGTTTCTCCCTAAGGGGAATGTTACGCTTATATACCTATAAATGTTTGTAAAAAATTGCCTTAAATAGTACCAAAGAGCCTTCTCCTTTCTTATATAAATATCCTGAAATTCCAATACTTAAGAATGCTTAAGTCAAGTGTTGATGGTGACTTTTACTATCTGGGTTAACCACCATCACAAATTGGGTACTCAGGTGTCCAGAAGGTGATGGTGGTGACCCCAGACAGAATCCAGATTAGCTGACAATTGGCAAGGACCCTCAATCCATCACTCTAAGAGATAGGGGTAGGGAACCATGCCTGTTTCATCCACCCTTATTTCATGGGCATACATTTTTATGGCCAGAGAACCATATGACAGTATAATGTCATACTGAATGTTTCAGTTAACTAGGTGGTGAGAATGGGAAGTATGGATTGTCTATAACATCACAACAAAACAATAAATCTTGGTTTTCCTTGGTTTTTTTCTGGGCTGTGAGGCCGTGTTCTGGAATAGTTTCCTCTGAGGATGCCAGCCACAGATGCAGGAGAAACATCAGAAAGAAACTATTCCAGAACACGGCCTCACAGCCCGGAAAAAAAGCAAGGAAAATCTATGGATGCCAGCCGTGAAAGCCTTCGACTTCACAATAACTCTTGGGTTAAACAAGTGTTCTAACCTTCAGGCATCTCCTCAGATGGTAGTTTATTCAATTAAGTGTGATGCCTCACTTTCCTCCAAGTATCTGGTTGACCAACATAGAGGAAGGATGTTGTATTGGAAAGAAATATATTTGAGCTAGCCAGAATCATTTTATGTTCTATAGTCTTATGACTGACTAATATAATGAGCTAGCTTTTTTTTTCTTTACTTTGCTGTCCCTTTACTCTAGCATTTCTAGACATCACTGACAAACCAAAAACAGCATAACATCATTGCTAGACCACAACTTCATATAAATCTGTAGTTTCTAGCCTGCAAAATTATTTATTCATCTCTGCGCAACAGGCCTCCCAGAATACCAGCTGGAAATAGTTGCTCTTAATATAAATGTATTAATTACGATAAATATAATACATATCAAAGGTCTAATAAGGGGGGGGGGAAACATTTTTAAAAGGCAGCAGCTGGGATGCAAGGAATGCAAATTGCCCTTGGTTATCTAGAGAGTTTCTCCATTGGAGGCTATCTCTACATTTTATCACATCAAAAGTCAAGGAAGATATAGCCCATCCTGGAAAGGCTTGGCACACCCATTTGATGACTCCTCTCACAAGTATTTTAGTCTGTCAGAATAAAGGCACAGAGAGGCAGGCTAAAATTTTGTCCGAGTACTGAGAACATATTTCTGTCATCTCACCTCATCTCAGATGATGAGTTATAGGAAATTAATCTAACTGACTTACTCTTGGAACTTTTAACATCATGAAAGAGCTATTAAAAGCAGGGAAAGTATGAGACATCTTTGTTTCTGCCCATAAAATATAAGTACATAAAAGCACAAAGCAACAGCAACATCTTTATTTCATGACATGTAATACAACATACAGTTGTCCCTTCATATTCATGGGGGTTTGGTTCCAGGACCCCCCGGGGATACCAAAATCCGTGAATACTCAAGTCCCATTATATGCAATGGCATAGCAAAATGGTGTCCCTTATATAAGATGGCAAGATCAAGGTTTGCTTTTTAAATTATTATTTTTTAAAGAATATTTTCAAGCTGTGAATACTTAAATCTGTGGATACGGAGGGACAACTGTATAACTAAACATAATTAGCCTGCAAACAGATATTTTAAAAATTGCCCAACCATGTATAGCTTGAACATTCAATTCCATGTCGAGACAGACACCAGTGTTTTAAAATACATTCCACAAAGGATTCTGATAGTTGTTGTATTATGGCTTCTAGAACAAAGGTTATGGCATGATGAAAGAGAAGGATTGCATCTCAGACAACATGCAATCAATAAGAGAAAGGAGAGGGAAATATGGAATCCAAGGTCCTGTCAAAAATATAATAAATTCAATTTTTAAAATAGGCAAAATACTGTCAACAAATGTAGAAAAAAATATTTCCCTAAAAATGTACTTTTCCCCCAGAGTTATCCATTCAGTCTTGCTCCATTAACCACAAGAGGTAACAAAGAAGGTAGAGGCATTTTAATTATTTTCATAATTATAAAACATTTTGCCTGAGGGTACAACATTAGTCCTTCTGTTACATGCTTCTAAAGAGTCCATCCCACTCTATACATCTTCTCATGTAAATTAATTAGTGACAACAAGAATAATTATCCATTCATTGAATCACCAATATTAATCTTTCCTTGTGTCTGTTTCAAAGATCAACCAGTTATATACAGCAATCATATCACATATCTATCAGCAGGATTCCCACAAAATGGTGAAAACACACAATGAAATGTGGGCTGGGCTGATGGATCTTCATATAATATGCAGAAAGCTTTTCTTTCAGTTTTTCTTTTAATCTATTCCAGTGGCTCTTAATCTTTTCTTTATCAGGGAACCCCTTTAAATATCTTTTGTTGCTGTGGACCCCCAAGACTTAAATCCAGATTTTAAAACCCTAACAACAACAACAACAACTCCTGATAGTAATAGTAATAGTAATACATCAGCCATTAACCCTTCTCGAGAGGCACTGGAGGGGGAAGGAAGACTTTTCTTCTGCTTCTTCCTGCAATTTTGTGGCTGGAGTAGATTGAATGGCAATGTGCAAGCCAAGCCAGCCAGTTATCTAGCCTTTGCCTTGGCCCCTGTTACGTGGCCACTCTACTGCAGGCAGGAGGTGGTTTGAGTAGCCTTCAAGCCTTCACAGGCCTCTTATGAGGACATCCCAGCCCCCTGGGGGTCCCTGGGCCACAGGTTAAGAACCACTGCTCTACTCTATCTGACCTGCCGCTCCTTGGAGTGCATATTGTCACTCAGTTGCCTGCTTAGGTAGTACCTGTGCTGATCAAGCAACATTCTGAAATGTTCAGTTTAACCAAGTTGACCATTATGAAGTCAGATTTTTTAAACATGCAAACAGGAAAAGGGATAGTAGAAGAGGATTGGTGTACTGACTGCTGATGTCACAATGACCCTAAATTTTGTGTAGTGGGAGATCTTTTTACATTACTACTGGAGGAAGGGAAGAGTTAGTACATGTGACAGAAGTCTTGAAAAGACAAATTGTTCAACTGGTAAGGTTAAAAATAAAGAAGGTCATCTGGATATGCCAAGTAAGCAGGCAGGCAGCCAAGGCAGTAAATGGTGGTGGGTTCTCTAGGAGAAGTTCATTCTTTGTCTAAGTGACAAATTGCTTTAGTAGAGGAGCCAGGCGAGACCCAAACATTTTTTTAGGATGCACTGGAACTGTACTAAACCCTTATGTTATGGACCTTCTGGCAGAAATATTGGAAGAAAGGTTTTGGTCCAGCCTTTTTTTGGTTACTTTTAGGGGACAAAAATAACTCTTCCTTCCACTTAATTTGGGCCAAGGGGCACCAAAGGGCTTTCTAATCCATGGCTACCCTTTTTAACAAGCACAAAAGCTTTACTGCAGCTAACAGAATAGCCTGGTTGTATTCCTGTATGCCACAAATGGAAATGGAGGCCTTTTTTATCACATGGTCATTCGTATGTAGCAATGATGGTTTCATTTCATTTAGTTATTTTTAACTAAATGCATTTGTATTGTAAGCCACTTTGGGTCCCATAATGGAAGAAAAGTGAGACATAAATTAATTAAATACATAAATGCTGTTGGGCTCTTCAGATTACAACTCCATGACAGCTTAATGTGTAGAAAGTAAAGTCTTTATACTTCTTATAAGAAAACAGGTGAGAAAGCCCTTTGGCACCTCTTCTTAAATTATGGTAACTCTCTCTGACTGAAAGCTAACAGTACAAAAGTCCCCTCCTTCCTTTGTAATCCATCCCTCAATTGTAGTCTGGATATTAGGAATACCAACCCCTTACCATCCACACTGGTTGGGCTGAAGCACAGCAGAATGCTTGCCTTCAACTCTGTCCCAGTAGTCTAGCTAGTCATAATGTCAGTGCGATAACAAAGGCATCGGGGTGCAACTGCCACTGTCCTGGGAACCTTCAAGTTATACACAGAAGTATAACTGAAATTATGTACATCTGGTCCAGCAGGGGAGCATTAACAAGAGATAAGCCACTTATTCTGAAGTATTTCTTTTGAAATCTTTAGTAAGTCCAGGGCAAAGACTTTTGAAGACTGAAGCTTAAGGAAAGTGATGGATCAGAGAAAAGGCCAGACATGAAGAAGCAAAGAGAGTTAGCAGGCTCCACAGATACTTGAAAGTCAAATAGGTTTTAGCAATAATGCATTGATCAGAAACAGATGGTAATATCACATAAAGTTCAAAGGTAAATTTGAACCCCAAACTGTAGCCTGTTCAAGGACATCTTTAGCTTTGAAGGGAAAAAATGCTATGTTACCTTTCTCTCACTGAGGTTTTTTCACAAGAGTACTGAGGCACAGAGGCCACAAAAGTGCTTACAAAGAAGCATGAGGCACTCAATTATGTACATAAAAAGTGTGATATAGCCTTTGCCACAGTGTGCACTCACACACATGCCCTGAGGATTTTGTTGCCTTATGAGATGCAATCTTGGGTTTCCTCTGCCTGGGAATTCCCCTTAATTGTGCCTCCTTTGACCTAGCTGCCACCACCTTTTGAATTCTACACCCCCTTACAACACAGTCCAAAAGGAGACTGTGGGGTTTCCTTCTCTACTTTCTGCCACTTGCAGAGATTTACCCCCCCTCCCCTCTATCCCGAAGAGGAGAGAATGACTGAGCAACAAGGCACGCGTATGCATCAGCTGAAGAAAGATTAGAAAAAAGCTTACTTATTCCAAGCAGAGTTCATAACATACAGATAATTCTCATGGAAGGCTCCTTCCTCCCAGGTACATTCATAGAAATTACAGATATAGTTAAGCATTCAGTTAAGCATTCAGCCAAGTGGGAAAATGAAACATAATTCCCTAACACAATCTAGCTAAAACATTTCCTGATCTACTACTGACGATGGAGCTCAGTCTGTTGAATTTAGAGGTGGCTGTGAGCTAGGGGTATTCAGCCCGTCTCCAACAGCTTTCCTCCAGTGGCCTGAGGTTCTCATCTCAAGGTCTCTTTGTTCATATCTTTGTTCATCTCCCTGCCTTGTGGCCCCGAGGAAAAATTTATTACTTTGTCTTGGAGGTTTCTAGAAGATCACCACTCTGTAAGTCTTGATTGGTCATTTGTCTCTGCTGACCTGTGACATCTGTGATGATGCTAACCCTAAAGGTGTTACCTTTCTTCAGACCCTAGTTAACCTTTCATTATCTGATTGCTGAGCTGGCAGATAATGGGAAATGGATGTTGGGGCATAGAAAGATGCACTGTGTCCACCACAACCACCTGCAGAGTTGTTTCATGTCGACAGGACGCCAAGGAGAAGGTTTCTGGAGAGACTTCTGCAAAAGACATCAGGCTGAGAAGGAAAAAAAATTCCTTCACCCCAGCACACTGCCTTGAGCTCTGGCTTGCCAAATAAAGACAGCAACAAGGCCAGCCTTCACTCAACTTGAGGGCTTTAATCTTTGTTTGCAGTATATTTACAATATATATATATATATATATATATATAGAGAGAGAGAGAGAGAGAGAGAGAGTATAGGACAGCTGTCTCTAATACTCATAAATCTCTCAAGCCAACAAACTGCTTCGCCAACCACCATCCACAACAAATCCGCACTGGAGATAATTCCCATCTCCTTTTTATAGGCAGTTAAACAATGCCTGTTACATCAGGCATCTCAGATGTGCATACTCTCAAGTGCTAACTCACACACACACACACCTGCCACTGGAGCTTAACTACTTTCATTACTAAGCTTACAGCTCCATCTTGTGGTCACACAAATGACATGTTGTGTGTCCCATGTGTCATTTACACCTATCCTTTTATATACTGTCACCTTATTTGCTGATACCTATAGAGTCTGAGACCCTGTTCCCATTATTTACAATGTCACAATGTTTTCCTAGGCCTTGATAGCCCATGCTACTGACCCACCCGGCTCTGGATCCCCTGTTGCTATCATTTATCAATTTCCTTTTACTTACAGGACTGACCATCCCACCAAACATATCCTGGCTATACTCTGCCACACACACCAGAGCTTTGGTGTTCTTCCACCCCTCCTGTTTAGTGCATGTTCTCCTGGCTCTTTCTGGAGTGTTTTCAGTTCCTTTACTGCTGCCACAGAAGAGGCTTGTCCCTGCTTTACTATGAAGAACTTTCCTTTCTGAGACCTCATGGGAATCATGAATGTACCTTGACCACCCTCAGTGTCACTGCTACTAACACTGGCCTGAGTGTCTTGCCCATGAGTCTCAACTTGTTCTTGTTTCACAGTCACTATCTCTGGCTTTGGTTGCAAGTCTAATGAAGTGCTAGGCTCTTCTGGAGTACCAGGCACCTTCAAAGTGCCCTGTTTACTCGAAATTCCAGGCTGTTGTGACACACCTGCTTTCTCATCTAAGACATCCCTGGATGCATGTACCCCTCCATTTCCATTGTTCTTATCTACCCCACTGGCTTTCTGTTTTACATTAACATTTTGGTCAGGGTATACTCTCTTCCACCCAGCATGAGTCTCAAACTTAGCACTCCTTGAATACAAATTCCTATTCCCATCCATCAGGAACCTGTACTTGTTCCCCTCATAGCCCACAAAACGCAACATTTGGCTTTTGGGCTGATTCTTTTTCCTGAACTGAGGAGGAATGTACACTGAGGCAAATTGTCCAAACACTCTTAAGTACTTTAGGTTTGGTGCACTTCCATACAATAAGTAGTATGGTGTTTGGTTTATTGCACTGCACCATGACCTATTTACAATATGTCAAGCGGTTCTTGTTGCTTCTCCCCACAAATTAGCTGGCGCTCCAGAATCCTCTAACATACAATCCCTTATTTGGTTTATCATCCCAATCCTACGTTCAGCCAAACCATCCTCAGCTGGACATCCAGGATTTGTAGTTTTATGTTGGATCCCTTTCCGCCCAAACCACTGCTGCAAATTACTACTTAAGAAGTCCCCACCTTTGTCAGTCACAACAGTGCCAAACTTGTAGGGAAACTCCCTTTCAACAGAATTGACCCATTTTTTGATCATATCAGCAGCCTCACTTTTGGTTTTGAGCATTGCCACATAGGTAAATCTGGTATGCCTATCTACTATCAATAGGGTAAACCTGCTACCCCCTATACTCTTTACTTGATGCGGCCCTGATAAATCCACATGTACAATGTGAAAAGGCATCTGGGTTATGCATCTGCTCACCTTTTCTACAGGGTAAGCGTTTACCTTTACCTGTTTGCAAATAGCACAGCCTAGGTAACTTTTACAGTTCTCTACCTTGAACTCTGGGCAAACCTCCTCTAGGTTTCTCAAACCTTTGAAGGCCCATAACTCTATGGCCCATAACTCTTATATGGCCCATAACTCTATGAAGGTAATGAGCACACCCATCATGCAGTGGCTTATTTGTTACATTTCCACACTGCACTTATACTACCATTTAATAAATGTGATTTTTCTTTATGGCTTTACCACATGCTACTCCCTCCTTGGACACAATTCCCTCATCTCCTTTGAAAAGGATTTCATATCCATCACTGGTTAGGGATGCCACACTTACAAGGCTATTTTGTAGTTTTGGTGCATACAGTACATTATGAAATACCTTGTTTAAACCAGGGATTAATACAGACCCTTGAATCTCTACACTGCCAGATTCACCATCTGCAAATACCACAGTGTCCACTGGTGCTGGCTTTGGGCTCTGTAGTGTTTCCCTATCAGGGGTCATATGGTGAGAACACCCACTGTCCACAATCCAGACAGACTGGTCCTTTTTCTCATTTACAACTCCGTCTACAGTAGTAGCAAACCCCCTCCCATCTTGGGGCTTGTCTTTTCTTTTTCTTTGTGAGTTCTGTCCTTTTTTTGCTGCAGAGACCTTAGGACAGTTCTTTATCAAATGTCCAGTCTCTCCACAGAAAAAACATATCCGTGTTTTGCAGACAGCAGCACTCCCTTCCTCAGGCAAGGACGTGGATTGGTTGGTTGGTTGTCTCCTCCAGCTGGTCACTCCCTTGAAGCTCTCCTCTGAGTCTCTCCTCTGTGCCTCTTCCAATATTCTGGATGCCACGAGGTCGACATTTAAATCAGCTTCGGCTACTCCTTGGAGACTGTACATTAGAAACTCCCATTCACTGTTTAGACTACTCAGGAGTATAAAAGCTTTTTGGGTTTCTTCTATTTGGATGCCACACTCGCTGCACTCTGCAAAACTATCCTGCATCCTTTTTAAATGCACAAGCACGGATTCACCTTTCTGCTGTTTACAACAATACAGCTTTCTGCTGCACAACATTTTTGACAAGGCTGCAGCTGGTTGGTTGACATTCTCAAGAGCTTTCCAGACTTCAAATGCTGACCTCTTGTCTCTGATATTATTCAGCTGATTCGGTTCTACAGGTAGAATAATGGAAGCTCTAGCTTTCTCATCACCTATTAAATCATCCTCATTAGCAGGATCAGGTTGTTTCTTTACATAGTCCCATAAGTCCTGCTTTATTAGCAAAGCCTGCATGTAAATTTTCCAGGAAGCATAGTTCATCTCAGACACCTTTTCAAACCTGATTGCTGTTTCCATGTTTGCACTGAGTCTGCGACTTAAACAGATGCAAACAAACACACTGATAACAGTCCGGGCAGGCTGCATAAAACAATTAGCTTCCAAAGCAAACAGATAAGAGCAGAGTCCGTGAGTAGACACACTTAACTCACTCCTTTCCAGGACTTTTCTCTTCAGCCCTCCAGGAACACAAAACAGCTCACCAATCGCAGAACCATATCTACCACAGCTTCTCAAGCATTGTCCATGCGAACAATGGGCCCATAACCCTTTTTGGGGTGTAGAAAGATGTGCTGTGTCCACCACAGCCACCTGCATAGTTGTTCCACATTGACAGGATGCCAAGGAGAAGGTTTCTGGAGAGACTTCTGCAAAAGACTTCAGGCTGAGAAGGAAAAAAATTCCTTCACCCCAGCACACTGCCTTGAGCTCTGGCTTACCAAATAAAGACAGCAAAAAGGCCAGCCTTCACTGAACTTGAGGGCTTTAATCTTTGTTTGCAGTATATTTACAATATACATATACAGAGTATAGGACAGCCGTCTCTAATACTCGTAAATCTCGCAAACCAACAAACTGCTTCGCCAACCACCATCCACAACAAACCCACACTGGAGATAATTCCCATCTCCTTTTTATAGGCAGTTAAACAATGCCTGTTACATCAGGCATCTCAGATGTGCATACTCTCAAGTGCTAACTCACACACACACACCTGCCACTGGAGCTTAACTACTTTCATTACTAAGCTTACAGCTCCATCTTATGGTCACATCCATGTAATTTCCTGACAATGGAGTCTTCCCATTATCATACAAAATATGAAACATTATGGGACAAAGTAGACCAGCAAACAGAGGCATCATCTGGGAAGATTCACTCAGAAAGCCAGCATTTGTTTTACAAGTTAATATACTCCCATATGAGCCTGTCTGGAATGTGAGACTTTCAAAAGAGGCCCTGTGGCATGCCTCACCATCTGGAGAGCTTAGGTTGGTGTATACGTCAAGTAGGGCCTTCTCTGTAGCAGCACCTGAGTTGTGGAATTCCTTCCCAAGGGAAGTCAGTTTGGCTCCATCTCAGTTGACCTTCTAAGCAGGAGACTCACATGGATATTATTCCATCAGACCTTTGGTGTGTGTTTTTTAGATTTTTTTAAAAATATATTGTTAAAGTACATTTGTAATAATTTTTATTGTACGTTGCTTTGTGGACTCTTCCATGGGCAGAAAGGTGATCAATCATTTCTAATAACAAATGAATGGGAAGTGCCTTCACACAGTGTGCTGCTTTGCTCTCTGTGTGAATATTAAAACCATGCCACAAGGGGAGAGCCAGTCATGTGGGACTTGGGTCTTTCTCAATCAATCATTGCCACATATAAGTGACAATTTGGTGGAAAAGCCCTATGCAGCTATCCCTACCAACATGCTCCAGTAGTCAGAAGTAAAGCCTGGAAAAAGATACTTTTTGGACTACAGTTTTCAGAATCCCCAAACACGGCCCATGAGTCTGTTCACAGGCATGCTCATATGTAGAGCTCATATATGTAAAGATATGTATGAATGCCCTCCTAACACACATGCACACAGAGTTTGGTTACGATTCAGGTAAACCTGATCTGCAGAAACCAAGATGGAAAAGGCAGTGCTGTGGAACACTGTGTGTCCTTGGATTCATTACATTAAGTGCTCAGAATACAGCTCTAGCTATTTCAATAATGTAAATGTCGGAGGATGCACTGTTCCAACTTTCAAAGTCTACCTTTGAGTGGATATTTATAGCAGCATTTGCATAACTGGTAAGTAATACAGGCCGCAGAAACTGGCCTGAACACTATTTGCTGTGTCAGTCTCATTTCTATCCAGCAGAATGGATATATTTCATGCCTATGCTGGGGTAAATTTAAAGTCATTCCAGTGGAGTTAATGAATACAGCAGGATATAAAAATGGCATAAGAAAGCTTGGGCCATGCATTTCTATTTGCTTACATAATACATGTCGACTAAGGCAAATATGGAAGTTCACCGTGAAATTAAAGTATACATTTGTCATATATTATCAGGAACATATTCCCCCATTTTCTCTAGATGCCTTTCAGTTCACTCACTTTCTGCCTGAAACTGGATGATCTGAAAACTGCTAAAACATGTTTCTATAGCAATTTTATATATCCCCCCACTTATTGGTAAAGCTTCAACATTTGGAGATACAAAAGGTGTTCACCACCCACAGTGAACATATCTAGCAGTTGTAACCAGTGGCAAAGGCACGCACCACACCAATAGGTTAAGTCCTTGGGACCAACCAGCATTACAATGTTAGCAATACTGTATTTTGAAAAAGCATACTGAAATGTATAAAACTTCACTTCTCCTCACCCCAGAGTACAGCAAAATCTGCAATCACAGGAAAGTCTACATTAAATTCTAATGGGGCACTGACCCCCCATCATGACATAAAATAAATCCCTTTCCATCTCCATCAATTTATTTATATCCTAACCTTCCTTCAAGGAGCCCAAGAGGACATACATGCATTTATCCTACTTTAACCTCACAAGAAATACGAACAGTAAGAAAAGTTAACTGGAAAATTCAATAAAAAAACATTTTTTTAAAAAAAAGGAGTGCCTTCATAAGTCCTCCCACTCAACATGAAACCAGGGGATTGTCTATGTGGGAAGAAATAATGTCATACCTGTGCATTATAAGCAATTTGCAGCAGTGTTCCTTTGTCTCCACAGTGTTTTGGCAAAAAATGATACTATGCAAAGCTCTCCTCTGCAATGTTCACATGGCCATGAATCAAGATGGCAGCCGTGTCACTGTTAGGCATGGGGGGGAGCAAGGAAGGCAAAGGGGACCTAGCAGTGCAGCAGCCAGCGATGATAACATGGGCAGCCACTGCGAGTTAGAGGAGAGTGGTTCACCCTTCACCCATCTTGGCAGCGGTGGCGGCAGCCTCCAATTCTGGCTGCAAAGGGATGGTAGGACTCCCCTGACTACCACTGGGAGAAGGAAGAGGAGGGTGGCTCTTTGCCACTTCATCTCACCTTCCACTGGAGCAGCAAAGAACCAACTCCTTTTCCTTCTCCCAGGGGCCAGGAGAGTCCTACTCTCCCTTTGCAGCCAGAATCGGAGGCCGCTGCCACCACCACTGGGATGTGAAGTGTGGTGTCTCCCTCATGGTGGCTGCCCTCCTTGTCATTTCCAGGTGCTGCACTACCAGGTCCCCTTCAACTTCCTCTCCCCCCCCCCGCCCAAAACAACATGGTACTTTTGACAGTAGTTTTTTTATATAAAAGTTTAGAAAAGCACACAATCACTAACATTTCCAGGTGCTTGAAAGCAAGTGCACACCTGTACATGTTCTACCCTAAAGGACTGCACGACAAATCACACTAGTGTTCGAACAGGCAGGAATGTGCATTTTCTTTGGATCTTTTTGAAAAATATGGGGAAAGCAGCAAAGGCCCTACGGAGTATTTGGAGTTTTTGACCCCACTCCTTCACAATATGTCAAATCACTGAGGGATCCCATTGGGACAAAAGGTATTCTCCTTGCATTATATGAGGAGTGTTTTCACCATCTAGACAACCCCCAGGCAAATATTTTAACCTGGATATCCCAGTGTGAGCTCCATTTTACAACTCCAGTTTTGTATCTTGGCCAGGAACAGCATTTAGGGAGTGCAGAAAGCAACCCTGTCCATCCCATCCATTTCCAACTAGAAGAATGATTGTTAAAACTGAATGAGTTCGCTGAAATGGACAAATTATCTGTTTTGATTAAAGAAAAACAATTAGAGAACTTTTTAAAAGATTGGAAACCCTTGATAGACTTTTTGACGAAAAAAGAAAATGACTTAGTAATTGTTGGTTTTGAGAATTAATATGAGTTAGGTATCAGAGAAAGCTTATGATGTACATAGTTTGCAGAGAGCAGTGCAAGATTATTTTACTGTATTTGTGTATAGCTGCTGAAAAGAAAGTAGGAAATCATCCATCTATACTTTTATCTATATCTATTTATCTATTTTCTATATAGTACTTCTTTCTATTTCTTATTTTCTCTGTTTCTGGGTCCCCCCCTCCTTCTTTGGTGTTTTGTTTAAATATATGAAACTTTTATCGTATGTGGAAAAATCTTAATAAAAATTATAAATCCAACTTCATGCAGCTGGAAACTCCTGCATCTCTGTCCGACACACTCATTCTATTATACTCTGCCTATTTTTTTTAAAAAAAACAAATAATTAAATGACTACATGCCAGACACATTCCTAAATCCAGGGCTTTTTCAAAGGTTTTTTTTTTGTGGGGGGGGGTAAATGTGGCATGGTTTGGTGTGTCTATGGTGTGAAGGGCAGTTTCCCTCTTTACTGATTTAAATTAGAACATTCTTATATATATTATTAGAAAGATCAGAAAGAGGAGGGCTAGACTTACCGGATTTGCAAAACTACCATAAGGCATGCGCCTTAGTATGGACGAGTGACTGGATCAAACTCGAAGACCGGAACCTCTTAACGTTAGAAGGGGCAGGATTAAGATTAGGCTGGCATGCGTATTTAGGGTATAAAAAGGCAGCAATCCATAAAGACTTTAGTAACCATATCATAAGAAGAGCACTGCTACCATGTTGGAATAAAATTCAGAAACAACATTTCGGGAGGATACCAAAGTGGATATCCACAGTTGAAGCATTCATGGGAAGATGGGGACAAATCAGGAAACCTGATAGATGGATTACATATGAGGAATTATTGAAAATCAAGATGGATGGGAGGCTAGAACTAAAAACAAGGGAAGAGTTACAACAGGAGGGATGGCAATTCAACTCGTTCTCGTACCAACAAATATTCAGTAGGTTTAAAAAGGATGAAAAGGAGTTTGGCTTCTTGGAAAGACAAACAGACTTACAAAAGATCATATGGGACGAGAAGGGGAAAAAGATCACAACATTTTACAACTTATTTATCTCAGAACATTTGGCTATAGAACATGTGAGAGAAGCCATGGTAAAATGCGCAATAGACATTGGTGAAGAAATTCAATTAAATGAATGGGAAGAAGTGTGGAAGAAAACAAAAAAGTTCACGGCCTGCCAGGATCTCAAAGAAAACTTTTTTAAGATAAGTAACAGATGGTATATGACACCAGACAGAATAAGCAAAATTCACCGGGCAAGGGAGAACAGATGTTGGAAATGTCAGAAAGAAAGAGGTACATTGAAACATGCATGGTGGACTTGTCCAGTTATAAGTAAATTTTGGAGGAAAGTGCATAGAATAATCCAAAAAATATTCAATATTAATTTTGAATTGAATCCGAAGCTATACCTTCTAAATATTACCTCAGTTCTGGAAAAAAAAAGTAGAAGGAAAACATTGTAGGATATTACTGTATCTGTGCACAGCCGCCCGCATGGTTATTGCTGTGCAATGGAAAAACAAAGAGGAACCAATGATAGACAATTGGTTAAATAAAATAATAATGATGAAAGAAAATGATAAATTAACACAAATAATAAATCAAGAGGTGGCAACAAAAACGGAAGAAGAATGGCTACCAGTATTTAATTATTGCAAGTTAAGATGGGGGGTTGACAAAGATATAGAGATATAGGGTGAATCAAATGGAGATAGATCAGGTGTATCAAAATAAGTAGAAACAAAGGAGAAGGTTAAGAACTAAAGAAGGGAGGAAGGGGAAACAAAGATGGGATAGACAAACAGGAAGGATGAGATAGAAGAAGCATTAGCGAAGGTATAAAGAGTTAATAGTAGAAAAACGTGTTAAATGGAATAAAGGGAAGGGTAGAAAAATATATATATGTAGTACTACAAAATACCTTGAGTTACTTGGACGAGGGAAGTCAGAAGATTTTTATTATTGTTGATGAATGTTGATACTGCTTTGTTTTATTTTGCTTCTGTAATCTTACAAGATGATTATAAAGAACATATATAAAGAACATTCTTATTAGAGTTTTAGGACTTTATCAGGCATACTAAATATGACATTATAATGATGCCACATAAACACAAAAATGTGTGCGTATCAGATGACATCGCCCTTTAGCATTTATGTGTTGTCCTTAAACCTATCTATTTTATTGACAACCCAAGCCATCAATAGATTGGCTGTGCCAATTTTTTTGCCGGCATAACTGGCATGTGTAACCTTGCATCTTTTTTTTTATAATGTACTTACCTCGTGAATGGCCAAACTGGCCAGAACACTTCCGGGTGATATTGTGATATCCAGGTAGGTGACACACTTTTTAAACCTTCCCTGGTTTACTCAGAAGTTTTTAAGAGTGTTTTTGTGCTTTCTGTAACTTTTTGTGTTTTTTGTTAGTTTGTTTTATGCTTGAATTTCCTGCACAATGAAGTCTTGTGGGATTTCAAATGAGGAAGTGAATGGGGCTTTCACTTCCTCCTTCATTGCCAGGGAAGCCTTTGCCGGGAGAGAAGGTAAGTGCTGGGGAGCATTCTTTTGCTGGCATAAAAATTGATTTTTTTTTATGCAAGCAAAAAAATGTTTTAAGGGGCTCATATGATAAAATCCATAGTATTAAAGTGCAAAGGTGTCATTTCACTGATACACTGTAGGACTGTAAGTCTTTTTTTAAAAAATAAATAAATAAAAGAGACAGAGAAGAGGATACTTTTTTGCCCCCAATTAAAAAGAAACCCACTCTATCATGGGAATAAAATGTTGTAGCTGGTGCCAGGAATTGCCAGAGAATAGCCTTGGATAACAGAAAGATCATGAGGATATTTGAAAACAAAATTGAAAAAAAAAACCCTCTGAGAGATACAGCAACAAACACCACAACCTCTAGTAAACTCCTGAAACATATGCCCCATCTGAAGGTGCCTTTGGTCTCTTCACTTCAATTGAAGCTATGCTGTTCATGATATTGTTCTAACTATCAAAAATTGTCCTGCCCTTTTTAAACACACATAAACACATACCATACTTGTAGTCAAACTGGGCTTGAGTCTGAGACAAGAAATATGTTTCTTTCTTTGTTGCCTAAATTTTACTAAACAGTTTTACCTTGCCTTTCAGGCCAGATGGCTCTCCAGAGCAATTCTATTTATGTACATTTTTAGCAATAATTCTGTTCAATTCCATTCCTAAATTAGTCTTACAATATGCATTGAAAGATGTATTTTAATATACATTTAACTGCATATTTTCCTTCACAGCACATATATAAATTTTATTTTGAAGTGTTTAAATTACTGACTACTATGTCACAATATCGAAAGACATGCAAAATTGGGGCACAGCTAAGTTGGGTCACCACATACATGCACACAGAGATATCACATACACAAACCAAAATATATGGGTGAGTGTTAAAGTTGGAATAGACTTCAAGCTCACCCCATCCTAGTGATATCCAGAGCTTGAAGTAGTGTTTTTAAAGCAATTTCTTCTGTTATTGACTTGATGGTACCCCAGAAGTCACTCATTGTGGTTAATGTTGTGAAAATGCTCTAGTATCATGGTACACAGGGCTTGTTTAATTACAGTTGTCCCTTCATATTCACTGGGGTTTGGTTCCAGGACCTCCTGTGGATACCAAAATCTGTGAATTCTCAAGCCCCATTATATGCAATGGCATACCAAAATGGTGTCCCTTATATAAGTTGGCAAAATCAAGGTTTGCTTTTTGGATTATTTTTTAAAGAATATTTTCAAGCCACGAATACTTAAATCTGTAGATACCAAATCCGTGGATACGGAGGGACAACTGTACTTGCTAGTTTTGGAACAACATTTTAAAACCAATAAAAATGGCTCCAGATTCTGTATGTATATATCTATATCTATATCTATATCTATATCTATATGGGAGCATTTGCAAGTGAAGGATAAGATTTTAAGCTTGGACTAGCTTTTAAGCTTGACTGAGGAGGATGGAAGGAGGGGATGGAGTATTTGCATTACATTTGATTGCCTTAGCAAGCCAACACTTGTCCATACCAAGGCATGACATGTATTATTTAGCTGTTTAAAGTATTGAGTGTGTCTCGAGAGAAGTAGAAACAGAATGCAAACATTGTACCACTTGCAGGAATACATGTAAAGAAAAATGCAATGATTGCAGCATGGAACACTTGCATCATGAGTGGGGCATTTCAGTGGCAATTCACCAGAGCCCTAGATCCTTGGAGTTGCAGGAAAGGCCTTGGGGAAAGGTCTTTGTTGCCACGCCTAGTATAAATCAGCTAATTTCATACAGAGATTCATACAGATCTCACTGGGAGATCAGAAATTTGAAAAAAACATTAAAAAATGACTTCTTCAAAAACAATTTGGGTCTAGTTCTCTCTCACAATGCACTTCATCAGGAACAAGTACTGGTGATCCTGCATCTTAATCTAGTTTCACCCCTGTAGTTTTTCAGATTTTGGAGAGAAAGGACAAGCTCTTAAAAGCATGAGTTAATCATCAATGTCAGTGCTAAAAAACCCTCTTTTTTCCTCTCTGTTTTGTTTTTCTATTAGGGCTTGTCTAAACCCAACCGTTAGAGAAAATGGCCAATATTCACTCATCTAAGAACACCACAGGCAAAAAGACAGCTGGAGCTACTGCGTAGCATGAAGCTCACTGATCAACAACTGTTTTGCTCATTCTGCCTAGTGTAAGACCCTGGATTTAAAAGCCAACAGAGCAGTGATCTGTTCATAAAGCATAAAGTAACCAAGTACTGGCGGTATTATTTCAGACATTTGATATGAACAAATTACATAATAAGATACAACAGGGTTTTTAGCTGTGTTTGTAACAATTGTATCTTATCTCCTGAGGTTTCTTTTTCAAAGCTCTATCTATATACTCTGGACACTAGTATCATAATCAGTTTGTTGTTGTTTTTAATCCAACAGACTACATCTAAAGAGACTGGCATAAATTGTTAATAGCATCCCCTTTCCTCTAATCCCTGTGTTACTGAAAACAACTGAATGGATTCAGTCATGTTTTTATCAATACTTTTAATGAAGCCTGTCAACCTCAGTACCTGAGCTAAATGAAGTGCACCAGGTAGGGGCTACAAAAAACATGAAGTTTATTCAGCATATGGCCTGGAGCAGCACAACAAGATGGGAAGAGGCATATATGCTATAGCTCAGAATCAGTAGATTTCACAGGCTTGTTTTTACAGACTGGTATAAGTTAAGTAGCAAAATAAAATAATATGCATCTTAATGCCCTCCCCTTGGAGACCCAATTGGTGCTAACACTCATTTCATGTAGGTGCCAAGTCAAAACTTGGCTGCTCATCAAGGCCTTTGAGACTCATTAACTCATCTCAAATTCTGAGGTTACACAGTTTAAAATGTTTTTAAATCTTTTAAATTTGTTTTTAACTTATTATGATGTGTTACCTACCCTGATAGCCCCCATTTTGGAATATCACATAAACTGGCATTATTTAATAATTTGCTTAATGTGTCCTTCCATGTCTGTACCAGAGACCCGCAAATACCAAGGCTGGAGTCATGTAAAACCAAGGGAGAGGCCTTTGGATAATCCCCAGACAAATACTCAGGTCACAGTTAACACCTGGAGATGAGTCACTAACTAATCTATTCAACAATAGCAGAGACCTTAATGCTTGTAAAATGGGTCCTTCCCCTCCTACTCCCCCTTCAACAAAAGGCCTTGTCTGCTCCTGTTCAATTCTAAAAGCATCAACCATTACTGATTGTTAGCTCTTCAGGGGTACACTTTGTTTTAGCCTGAGAAACTCCAAGAGACATTGTATTCCACTTGAAATCCCACCCTTCAGGGGAATTATCAGATATAAATATCACCCCAAAACACCACTCAAGTGTGCCCAAATCCCTGCTTTCCAACTTTCTGCTGTCTGGACCTCTTTGCTGTCTGTTTACTCAAGATCTCAGCTCAGCAGGATCAGTACAGTATAACCTACTATCCCCTTACTCTATCCAAATACTTTCTACTATCTTCATTAGCCTTGTGTGAGTACTTGAAACCTGAGTGTTTGTGTGAATGCTGTTTACATTAATTTCCAATAAAGATCATTTAATTGTACATTCTGGCTTAGAGTCTCCTCTGTAACTACCACTATACACAAGTCAAAAGATCTGCCATTGCAGGAGTCTCACATGCCAAGTTGAGTTAATTAAATTCCCCAAATTAATATTAGGACATTTAGAGGGTACCCACAGAACCCAAGCAATTTGGGTAACAGATGTTTAATATATCTTAGCATCATTATCATTATTATTTCGAGTTTCTATGTATGGTTGTGAAGGATGGACAATGAAGAAAACTGATAGAAGAAAATCAATTCCTTTGAAATGTGGTGCTGGAGAAGAGTTCTGTGGGTACTGTGGACTACTAAAAAGACAAATAAATGGGTCCTAGAGCAAATCAAGCTTGAACTCTTCCTAGAAGCCAAGATGACTAAACTTAGACTGTCATACTTTGGCTATATCATGAGAAAACATGACTCACTAGAAAAGATAATAATGCTTGGTAAGGTAGAAGGGAGTAGGCAAAGAGGAAGACCACATTCCAGGTGGATAGACTCAGGACTTTTTCAAATGGTTGAAAAAAAACCCGAGGAGGTCAGGAGAAGAATGGGGCTGTCACGCTTACACAGCCCCATTTCAGACAGCCCCGTCCTCCTCTGTCCTCCTCCCGACCACCTCCCACGTGCTGCTGGAGCCTCTTTTTATTGACAGAAAACCTCCATCAGTAAAAAGCAGTACCTGCAGCACGGGGGAAGGTCAGGAGAAGGTCGGGAGGAGGACGGAGGAGTACAAGGCTGTCTGAAATGGGGCTGTGTAAGTGTGACAGCCCCATTCTTCTCCCTATCTCCTCAGGGGTTTTTTCAACCATTTGAAAAAGTCCTCAGTCAAGGAAGCTGTGGCCCTGAATCTGAAAGACCTGAGCAAGGCTGTTGATGAGAGGGTGACTTTGAGATTGTACATTCATAGGGCTGCATAAGTCAAAGTCAATTTGACAGCAGTTAAGAACAACAATTATTTGGAACTGTTTAACTTGTTGTTTTAAAGTTATTTGTAAGCTGCCTTGAGAATCACTGCTTGCACATCCTCCTTCTCCTCATCATGTGTAAAACCAGTATGTAGAGCATAGTTTCCTTTCCAGAGCTTTGATTAAACTCCTTACCACCTATGTTAGTGTGGCCAACATCAAGATGAAGGTAACTCTTACACTAGGGAATATAGCAAATCAGTTTCCAATCTTGATATGTTTACTTATAAAGAAATAATCAGACTAAACTTTCAAAATACTTGTTTTTAAAATAAAATTAACCAACAAACCATTTACTAGCAAAATGTATCTGGATCCCAAGAATAACTCACTGAAACAACTTTTAGTAGGGGATCCCTGGGCATTCCTAGCATAACTTGTAGACTGGTCTTACCTCTTTCCTATCCAAAGGGAATTTCTTGTATACCAAATGGAATTCCTCTAAGGGCAATAGGCAACTCTCAGACTGGGAAATTAAAAACTAGTTGACCAATAGTGTTGGATGATTACATTATACACCCACTAGTCATTGTCTGAATAGTTCATGGTAGTGATGTCAATTTTCTCTTATTTTACTCTCACATACAAGAATGAATATCTTCAAAGGTTTTCCCTTTCTTAGGTAAGATTACAAAAGTTTTTTGTGTATTTTCCAATACTTGTTCACTTTTCAGGGCCTTTTTATGCACGCACGCATGCACACGCACACACACACACACTGTATGTATATATATGTGTGAGTGTGTGTAAATTGTTAGTACAAAAAGTTATACAATGCTATTTTTTGTAAATAAAACTTGTTTTTGTGTAAAAAACAAACATTGTTTTGCACAAAACAAGTTTTTGCAAAAATTCCCTCCCCTCAAAAAACAAATCCTTCAGCAGTTTGACCCTTTCCTCAATGTGATCAGACACTCTTTCTTATCAAGGATGAGAATATCTGTGAGTATTCTTTACATCTCTTGTTTGAATGTACCTATTGGTACAATAGGTACAGAGTTACAATAGGTTATAAAAATGCATCTTTTGGTGTCCTCAGTAGCCTGGACAGGGTTCTTTGTTGAGGCATCTCTAATACATGGAGATGAAGGAGGAAATTGGTCTTTAAGGTGCCATAATAGTGTGCTGCACTGCAGACTAATAAGGTGATCCCTTCCGGTACTATAATTATAGTGAATGTCAGTAGAAACCATAGTGTAAGGTGGGGCAGAAAGAGAAGAGTTTTCATTAAACATTTCACTTCCTTTAGAAGGGCCTCACTTTTGCTGATCATTCTGATTGGATGCATTCAGGGATGAAATTGTTCACACAGTACACAGGGAAGGAGGAAAGCAACATATCCCCTCATTGTTGAGGCAAGCAGAGAACGCTCCCTGTCTCTACATGCTACACTGCAAAATCAAGTTTCAGAATTTTTAAAAACAAACTACCAAGTAACTGTCTCTAGACAAAGTGTCTGTGTTTATTTGTGTACACACATGACTATAAAGGAAAGCTAAAATTAGCATGTTGTCAATTTGCAGTGCTTCTTAAAATCAAAATAATGAATGAGAAGTCTATAGACTTTATCAGATGGACAAAATATGGTGTCATAACCATGCCACATACCCACGAAAGGGCGCATAGATAAGACAACATAACTTTTCTTGGCTATGTCCTGTCAAAATCCCGTACCTTTTAATTGACAGCTTAAGCTGTCAATAGATTCCCATGCTGCTTTTGTGCTGGCATTGCTGGTGTGTGAAACCTTGGGCCATTTAACTCTTATTTTTGCAGCAAGAGTGGCCAGTCCGGCACAAACACTTCTGGGTGAGATCACAACAATCCAGTTAAGTTTCACTCTTTTTATGACCCTCTCCAGGTTACTTGGGACTTTTAAAGTATGCCTAGTAGTCTCTTTTAAGGCTTCATTTTTGTTTTTATTTTCAAATTTCCCATGCGATGAAGTCTCACTCTGTTCATTTCCTCTTTATCGTCGGGGAGCCTTTGTCAGGAGAGGAAGGTAAGTGCAGGGGGGACTGGTCTTTTGCTGGCATAGAAACGGGTTTAAGAATGTTTTAAAAGGGGTCGTCTCATAAAGTCCTGAGGTACTGAACAATGAAAAATGATTAAGAAGTCCATTTGAGAAGTGTTGTAGTAATGCCCACAGAGAACAATGGAAAATTAAAGTTAAACAAAGAACTGAAACAAAAATCATAACAAAACAAAATAAAATGTTGGGGCTCTGGGTTAGTGAACCTCCTTCCTAAATCTGCCAGCACAATTCCGGTCTGGTCAAGAGTGATGCTATTGTGCCTATAATTGTCTGAAAAGCACACATTGTGATCAATCTGTTCTACCTCTACTGTGCTATTTTTACTATACTGATGCCATACTACAATATCAGCAAAATCCATGCCTGCTTTGTTAAACTAACATTACTGAGAACATTTCCTCCTATTCTATGAGCAGCATATAGCAAAATATATAGTCCCTTCATTGCTGACCAAACAAGGAATAACGAGACCAGACACAGAGAACTGGGTTGAACAAGGGCCACTTTATTTAACCTAAATCCTACTTAAAATGTGTTGAATCTGGGAAGGAGCAAGAAGGGGGAGCAATCTAGTGTGGGATCTGCTGAGGCAGGTGTCACTCCTTGACTTCCTCCTCAGACTTTTCCTGGGCAAATTACCTGAGCCCCAAGGGCAACTAGAATGCTGGGTTGCTCTCCATCTGGCCATCTACTGGAAGGCAGAGCCAAGGAACCCCACTCCAAGTCACAGGACTTAAAGTGAGGGCAAAGCCCCCAGGCCAGCTCCAGGGTAGTTTCTTTCCCCACTCCCCAGCTCTCAGGACTTAAACAGGGAGTTCCAGAGCCCCCGTTACCATAAGGTTGCTATTGTGTTCACCATACTCTTTATTTGCTCCCCCCCAACACTACTTGCCAAGTGACTACCTATTTAAAGACACCACTATAAACTAATTGTCTAAGTCCCCCAGACAGAGTGTAGGATGGGTTAAAAAAAAAGTAAAGGGGGGAGTCCTACCCAGCCTCAAAGTGATCAACAAAGCTAACACTGCATTGGAGCCAAGAGGATGGGTCAAAGCAATGTCCAAAGAGGGTGCACTAAGTTTTCAACCCTCTAGCTCCACCCTCCCACATCTGTTATCATGGCTATCCACACCTGATGCATTCATCACTGGTCTCTCATCCATCAGAGGCCAGCAAACGTGGGCCCTTCCCCATAGCACTTTATGCCATGCAGGTATGGACCTATATAATTGTCTGAAGGAAGAATATAAATATTGACTAATTATTCACCAATGGCCTAGGTTTCAAGAGAGAAGGATATAATTAGAAAAGGAGCTTTCTCTATGCACTCAGAGGTACTGTATCTTGAACAATCAACATTCTAGGCCCAGACTTTGAGAAAGAGAGAGAAACAATTTTACCTGAACATCCACAGCCTCTGTATTTGTGATGTGGCTTCTTTATCAGTAGCAAAGTATCATGAAACGGAAGAAATTATGCTCCTTGAAGATTCCATAATTATTGTGCTTTAATGCAACACAGGGAGCAGAAACACGTTTCCAATTATTTTCAAATGTCCTACAGAGAAGAAAGGAGTAGCCGCACTATCTCCAATCCCCCTTTATTACAGTCATTATTTCTGTGCAAGGATGTACAACTTTTGTCAACCATGCTAATAATGACATGAAACACTGAACATTACGGAGGCAAAAATCTCTTTCTGCTTCCTAAAGGTTATCAAAAGTGCTGAGAATGGGAGAATAGGAGAGTGATGGGCTGCTACTACTGCCCCTTTTTTTTTCCTTACCACCCCTCCCAACAGGTATAACCCTTCCTAAATTGTTTCTTTATTAATGGAAGGATATGCAATGAAGCCTTCTGAAAGGTGGAAGTACTTGAAAGGAACACAGGTGTATAATTACTAATAATATGCTGCCAGCCCACATCTTTCTGAAGTTTTAACACCATATCTAATTTTTATCTCCAGTTTAAGGGAGGGGATAAATTATGCCCTTGAAAAGAAATCCTGTTATTTCACCTTGAAGTAGGACATCTCTTTCTGTGTAGCCTATCTGTGCTACAGAGGCTGAGTCTCAATTGTCAGTCAGGTCTATCATGTACTCTTCTTCTTCTCTGCATGTATATTGAAATGTAAGTTCCCCTTAATTCAATGGGACACACTCCCAAGTAAGTGTGCATAGGGTTGTAGCCTGAACCTTTTAATTTATTTGCAAGAGCTGCCTTCCTTTAACTGTTCCCTGTTCTTCAATAATACCACCCATTCTGGTCAGAGCAAATAACTATTTTCTTAATTATGGTGGCTGTTCCCTTAGCCAACTAGTAATGTAACTACTCAAACAATACAATTACTTTCCCCCTTTGTGGTTTATTAAAAATATGCTCATTACAAGCACACTCCGTACCACATTTTAAAATGTTTCAGTGCAACAAAATCTTTTGTAGGCTCATCATACACATGCACAAACACACGTATCAGGGTGACATATTACTTTTAGGGTCGCTAGGAGAATGAACATCATAGTACCTTCTTCTTTATGAGTACTCAGAAGTAAGCCCCACTGAGTTCAATAGGAATTAAGGAAGGAAATCTGCAAAACATAATATTTTCCAGAAGGCACGAAGTATTCTCTTTTGAATGGTTGACTCAGAGGCAAACTACCCAAAGAATTAATTGTAGCTTGGGAAAACAGAGCTGATTTGCAGCTCTAAAAGGCTGATATTTTCCCATGTTATTCTGTGGGACACAGGTGGGAAATTGTAACACTGAAAAGTATGCAATTTTTCTGTTTTGAAAGAAAGACAGAAGGACAGCCAACAATTCCTGTGACTCCCTTCCTGTTTTTGCTCCTGATCATCAATTCTACACAGATGTGGAAAAGTGACCAAACAGTTGTAGAACAATGTGAAGTCGAAGGCTGTCATGGCTGGCATCCATAGATTTTTCCTTGGTTTTTTTCCAGGCTGTGAGGCTGTGTTCTGGAATAGTTTCTTTCTGATGTTTCGCCTGCATCTGTGGTTGGCATCTTCAGAGATGCCAGCCATCTTCTCTGAATATGCCAGCCACAGATGCAGGCGAAACATCAGAAAGAAACTATTCCAGAACACGGCCTCACAACCCAGAAAAAACCCCAAGGAAAATCTATAGTTGTAGAACACCTATGGAGCCAGCAGGGCACAGTGCCTTTTGTGCTAGATGATATACAATCAAATCTGCTTTAATGAGCAACTGGAAGCACTCTGTGTGACAAAAAACAAAGTAGTCAATGCTTTCAATAGCAATTTAGGATAAGCATCAGAAAATCAATTTGGATTTATGATGCAGAATTGGTTGGGCACTAGCAAAAGAACAGACGTTGGGATTGCCATCAGACTTACTGTACAGTCAGCACTGGGAATGTAAGGAGTACTCTTAAATGTTCTCATTCTTGAAGAGAAAGAAGGTGTCAAAATGTGGAAGTCTACCATTAAAAAGTAGGTTCAATCCCCATGAGATTTGTCACATTTCAGAACTATTTTGCAAAATTTCCCCAAATGGTTTCTGCACCAAAACACTGGAATTTGCCCCAAAAACGTATTGGTTTTAAGCAAAAGTATTGTTGCTTTTGTGTGGAAAAATAAAATAGTCAAATGTTCACAGAAAAGCTACAAAGTGCAAACATTTGTCAATAAATTTAAAAAAATTCTCGGCCCATCTGTACAAGGGGGAAAAGTGTGACTTGGTGCATACTCACGCAGATTCAAAGCAGAATCAACTTTTCTTAAAGGTGTTTGGCAAAATCGCAGGCATGCAAGGCTATCCGCTTTTGCCGTCCCAACAGGCATGCCTGTGATTCAAGATAGCAGGCGTAACTTGCATTTTTATATTTGCCAGTTGCTGCTGCCAAATGTGTTTTTTTTTAAAGGCATGTCAAAGGTGCAAAAGTGTGATATTCTGCCTAAATAAATGTAAAAAATACAAGAAAAAGGCTGTTTCATTGCCTCAGCACACTATCACTTAGGAAAAAATCTAAGATAGTGGTTCCGGTGCACTTGCCTTCTTAGCAAGCCCCGCCCCCTGCTCCCATCTGGCCAATCAGCTTTCTACTTCCACTTTTCTGGGGCTATGAGAATAAATGCAATCGCCTGTCCTAATGATCAATTCATGCACATTCTCCACAGAGTTTTTTAAAAAACTTTGGAAAAGCCCCAAAGGCTGTTCCCTCAGGGTTTATGGGGGATTTGGCCCCACTCCTTCTGAATATAGCAGAATTATGTGGGATCCCATTAAGACAGGTAGAATTATAAGCAAACTCTAAGAGGATTTCACCAATTATTTTCACCATTTAGACAGGCCCTCTCTCTCAAAAAGGGTAAATGTTTCTACATTTTTCTAGAATGAAATAAAAGATTTTTACTCCTAGCCCACACTCTAGTAGAAGTATCATTCATGATATTAAGATTATAGTAATATCTGCTTATTATCCCTTTAATATATATGGCCTTCATTACAGTTTATATTTACCATGTATAATTAAATAATTAATTAAGCATTTAGTTAATTAATATCATAACATACCACAAAAATACTGTGTTGAAAGAACAAGGGATAGAATAGAAACATATCCTGGGAAATTTTCATTAAAATTATTATTAGAATGTCCTAAATCCAATTGCTAGTCCCACCTAAAACAAATGCACTGAATCAATTGCTGAATGATAAATCAACAGTTGTGTAAATTCTACTGAATCAATTGGCCTGTTTTAGCTTGGACTAACAAAAGCATTTAGGCCAACATGGGATTAGTGATCCAAAATGGAGAAGGGCAAATAGTTTGAATATATACCATAATATCACAGATCAGGTTGTACACTGTCCATATTTTGAGGCTGATGTAAGTTTAAAGGGTCATTATCCCAGGTAACAGGTTGTGTAATCAGAGCTTCATGTATGACTGTTGGAGATTCTCTATCTTTTGTGCTACTTCTCTGTGAAACAGACTGAGTAAAGAACCAGACATAACAGAAGAATTCAGACACTTAGCTGTCCAAGGAAACAAGATATTTTCTGGTTTCGGTCTGATAAAAAGTGAAGTACATTTGTGCAGTTATCCAGTGTTTAATGCACTGCTCCCTTTTTACTCTTCCTGTCCATTAGACTACTTGCATGATATAGTAAGCTTCAATAGGAAGAGGTCATTAAATACCATCTTAACAGCATACACTGTATTTGAGTTTTAAAAAAATTCTTCATAGAATCATATTATTGTAGAGTTGGAAGAGACCACGAGGGCTATCCAGTCCAACCCCCTGCCACACAGGAATACACAATAAAAGCATCCCTGACAGATGGCAATCCAGCCTCTGTTTAAAGGCCTCCAAGGAAGAAGACCCCACCACGCTCCAAGGGAGTGTGTTCCACTGCCGAACAGCTCTTACTGTCAAAAAGTTCCTCCTAATGTTGAGGTGGAATCTCTCTTCCTGGAGCTTGCATCCATTGCTCTGTGTTCTAGTCTCTGGAGCAGCAGAAAACAAGCCTGCTCCATCCTCAATGTGACACCCCTTCAAATACTTAAACAGGGCTATCATATCGCCTCTCAACCATCTTTTTTCCAGGCTAAACATACCCAGCTCCCTAAGTCTCTCCTCATAAGGCATGGCTTCCACACCTTGCACCATTTTAGTCGTCCTTCTCAGGACACGCTCCAATTTGACAATATCCTTTTTGAATTGTGGTGCCCAGAACTGGACACAGTATTCTAGGTGAGGTCTGACCAAGGCAGAATAGAGCGGCACTATTACTTCCCTTGATCTAGACACTATACTTCTATTGATGCAGCCCAAAATCTCATTGGCCTTTTTAGCTGCCACATCACACTGTTGACTCATGTTCAACTTGAGGAGTGTAAATCCAACTTGGTGGATCCAAAAGCCTTATAGGACATATACCGTGTGTCTTTAAAAGTTGTAATGCAGAAGAAACTGTGGCAGGTAGAGTGTCTTTTACTGATATATCCTATGGCAAGGACTAGCAGCATATGCTGAAGTGCCTCTTTTCTGCACAAAAACTAAAGGTAGAGTAGCCATCTCCATCACACAGCAAATTCAGAGTCTCTACTCATGCCTACCAAGTTAAATGAGTACAAATTAGTTTTGTACTTTAAATTGCGTTTGCAACAACTGAATTAAGCTGAGGACAAAGGGGCAAAGTTGAAGGAGAAAGGAACTGGGGCATTTTAAAAGCAGCTGAAAGATTGGGACGACAGAGGATCAATTGTGACTATCCCTGCCAGGTCAGAACAGTTGGGGGATATGAAATTATTGCTTAGAACTTTCTCTTCTTTAACTCATACAGCTATAATCCTGATACCATCTCCCCATGCCCACCCCATTAACCTGAGCAAAAAGCTGTCCCTAGTGCCTATTCTATGGAGATTATCAGACGGGACCCAGAAACTCTCCCTGTCTTGCTACCCCCACCACCACTACACTCCCACCCCACTCCCATCTCTCTCCTGAAACTTAAAAAAAAAACACCATACACTTACCTTGCCGTGCTATAAGGAATCCTCCCCATCCCTTTGGCAGTCAGGGCGTGAATGGAGCTGTCACAAAGCTCCATTCATGTCCTGGAAAGCAAATTCCACTTGTTCTTGTGAGAGAACGATCACGCGGGGATTTTAAAAATAAAAAGAAAAGAAAAGAAGTGACAGCAAGCATAAAAACACACTCAACGCTTTAAAAGGAACATGGGGTGGGGGGGAAGGGTTTCTCTTACCTTCTCATCCCAATCTCAACCGGAAGTGCTCTGCAGGGTGTGGAAAGGACATTCCACTGTGGCTGGCATTGTGCCAGCATAATGGGGCTCCCTTTCAAATGCCCAGTATTCCGTGACAGAGACAGAATGGGCAACTTATTCACGATTTAAATCTTGAATAAGAGAAAGCGGCGGGGGGGGGGAGAGACAGAAGAGGCATGGATGTTTGATACCATGGGGACAATATCGTGTAAACAGGAAGCCCTTTGGTGATCTCCTGTCATCCCTGTGGTGGATAGAAAGGTTGTCTGATAATCTCCTATGTTAGGAGTTCCAAGCACAGAAATATTTTCCAAGAAAGCAGAGATAGCATTGGATATTATGCTTACTGCAACTGAAGACATATTTTGACTTGAACAAAATAAATTTATAAATACAGTGGGCCCTTGGTAGCCACTGGGATTTGGTTTCAGGACCCTCCATGGATACCAAAATCCATGGATGCTCAAGTCCCATTATATACAATGGCATAGTGAAATGGTGTCTCTTATATAAAATACCAAAATCAAGTTTTGCTTCTTGGAATTAATTTGGTGGGGGGGGGGATAAGGCATGGATGATGGAATCTGTGGATACAGAGGGCCAACTGCAATTTAGTTTAACAATGAATTGACAAAACAGTGCACTACACACATTCAAGATTTGAGCTGTGTGCAGATATTTTCAGCTTTCAACCTTCTCAGGTTGGCCACCTCTTGTTGTGATTCTCTATACCACATAATTAACCAGGATACAAACATTAATTCTCTATAAATGTTCAATTCAAGCCACTTCAAATTTCTCCTAGAGATTTTTCAGCTGAGGCACTCTTTAAAGAGGTAAACCAAAAGCAACATATCCTAATAAACTGACACACATGTGCTGCTTTCTGCTGTTCTCTGCTTCTCCAAAATATGCTCAATTATACCTTCAGGTCATGAATATGATTACATTTGAATAAATTAGCTCTCATACAGGTCCTTGAAGACTTTCAAGTATAGCAGCACAATTTGGAAAATACAGCAAAAATTAAAAGAAGAAACATATTTCACTGTTTATGTCCAGCGGAGAATACGTTACTTTTCCTTGGAGTGCTACTTTGTTATTTAGAGTTTTATCACTTGAATATTTATTGATATTAAGCTTAGCAATTTAATTAGTTTTTGCAATGTAAACATTAGTGCTTTGCAACATATAATGACAATAATGGTCAATTAATTTGCTTCACTGTCCTCCGGTGGATAGCGTCAGCACAGCGTACCTGTGTGCCAAAGACTTCCTTTGCTTGCCAGAAAGTGTCAGTTGTGTCTATAAAAAGCACTTCACAATCACTTTGCATCAATGTCTGGTAGTTTTTTTAAAAAAAAAATTAAATGCATGAACACACATATACACAATGCTAATTAAGTTGCGTGTCAGTGTGTATACCTGAGTACCCTTTCAAAAAGATGATTCAGTTGACATTTTGGTTCACAGTGTTCACTGACTGGATAACTAACCAAAGGTGCTCAAGTTGACCTTAAAAATCCTTAAAGTCATGGGTCCCGAGTCCCTCTGGGCAGTCTATTCCAAGCTTGATATAGCTGAGCTTGATATAGCTAATTCTGAAGTTTAATTGGAAGCACACTTCACCTGAGTGAACACTTCTCAGTGCCAACACAGAGATGCAAGAGAATAATCCACCCTCAGAGGAGGTCACCTCTTGCACTTGCAGTTTGCTGCTTTATTCCTGTAATTTAAGGTCCAGACTTTTAATACACTATATATATTCTTTTCATTGCTTCTAAGCTGCTGTGGGCTTGATATACAAAATAAGGAAAAGCTGCAAGATTTGAAGGCTTCACCTCCCTACCATTGCCATTTGGAGACATGTCTACAATTTCTGTAGATGATTTTAAAATAGTTTTGTAAGTATATTGGGCTTTCTTCCTTACCTGTATACCTTTTATATGATTCACTATATTAATTTCTGTTGATCTTATGTTATATAAAAGTTAACTAATTATACATGTATGCAACTTTTGCACTTGTTCAAATCATGTTTTTTTTTTAAAAAAAAGTTATTAACATTATGTACATTGTCTTTTTAATGGACTCTGAAGAAGGCCACATAAATTATTTTTGGACGAAATGCCCAAATTATGGGATAAAACTTTCCTTCTCTTCCTCTCCCTCCACCTCTTCTTCTTCTTAATATCCTGAGACTTGGTCTTGCCATCATATCAGGTTTTACCAATCATTTCCACTCATTTTTGCTTTTGGAAGAAGTCATTACATACAGTATAGTCATTTTAATGAGTCATTTCCTTTCAGTGATACTGATGGGCAGCAACATCAGCTGTAACCTAGGAGATTTTCACACAGCCTATTTGTCCCGTTCCAGGAATGGAACAGGGTCACTGAAAGATTTTTCTTTCAGACGATGTCCACCCTGTTCCGTTCCTACAGTGTGACTGTTCTGTTTTCTCCCCGTGATATATTATTCATGGGGAGAAGTCATTATTAAGCACCTGGTTCTGTTTCTGTAACAGAATGCAGGTGTGCAAATAGGATCCCCATCCCTATTCTGGAATCACAGGGACAGGGGAGGGGCTCTGTGGCAGGCACTTTCTGCCATGATCTGGACATCCAGGTAAGTGGGACCCTTTATCCCCCCCCCCGGATTCCTTGTATTTTATTTCATTTTCCTTTTTATTTCTTGATTTGACAGCTAGGGGAGGTATTTTAAAAACTTCCCCTGGCCGGCTGGGCAAGGAGGCAGGGAGCCTGTTCCCAGAGCGAAATGGAGGTAAGCGTATGAACATTTACCTCCATTCCGTTGCAGGAATAGGAGAGGAGGTGGCTGGACAGAACCAGGGCTTTTGGCCCTGGTGTGAAAATCTCCCTACTCAGTAAATTGCTCCTTACTAAAAAATACAATAGGAAATTATCTGCTCTGATTAGAAGCAAGATGATCACTTACACCAAAGCAGAATTCAAAGGAGGAAACCTATCTGCATAAAATCTGACAGATATGCAGGGATGCAAATGTAGAAATGTTTACTATGATGCACACAAACATACAATACATCTCACTATGGTGGGGATGAGTGTGGCTAAATGCACCACTGCTCAATCAGTTGTCCAAGTGCTAACTGCTGATGGGCAACTTCCAAGCAATTGTATCAGGATACTAGGTTTATACTGGGCAACACCTAAGGCCAGCTGCGAATGCACAACTGCCTTTTAACAGCCCTTCGAGCAGAGGACTGTCCTCTTTAAAACAGGACAAGGCCACTGTAACTTTAAGGAGGTACATAGAGAAAGTCACATGAGCTTTTTTGTTGTTGTTGTTATTAGTTTCTCACAGCACAGTAGAGTGATTATCTTGGAGAAATGCATCCCTGGTACACTACATATTTGAGAATATGAAGTCCCTCTCCCTTATCCTTGAGACATAAAGGAGACTCTGCTCTTTATTATAAAAAGGAGAAATGGGGGTGGGGAAGGAATGTAGGAGCACCTTTAAGTCTAATTGGTTTTTATTTTAGCATAAAATATTTTATGCCAACCACTTCTTATTTATCCCACCCACTTCTTTGGAATTAATACTCAACATTTTTTTTTAATAAACTGGCTCATTGATTTGAACACATCAACTTAAAGAGTGGCTGGGACATGTTAAAACTGAATTACTATATTAAGAATAGAAATATTCAGAGGCCAAAAATGTTCTGCAGTCTGAAGTGATGGCAGCAAGAGCACACTCTCTCAGAGTGTTTACAAAATGTGTCACTCATACAAAATAGTGACAGTAAGTGGGCAGCCTCATTGTCAAAATTGTCTCATTCTTGTTTTGACAGTGATAATTGTGGTTTAAATTAATCCTTAATTGAGCAACATTTTCTTGCTGGTGCAACAGTCCACCAGGAATTCCTCCTTCATTTTAATGAAGGGAATAATTCAAATGCCTCTGGGAATTAATGTTCTAGGTTCCAGCTACAATCTTTGTTGTTCTTCCATATTCTTCCCTGCTGGATAGAGTTGCTAGCATGAAAACTGGAGAGGGCTCCCATACTTTTAATTTCTGTACAATAGGGAAGTTCAGCAGTTGTCCCTTAGAACCTGGCTGTGTGACAGGCAACACCTACTGAAATTCCTATGTCTACACTACCATTAAAGGTACAGGAACCACTTCCCATGTTCATTCTGACAACCCTATTGCCAGAGAATGCAACTCTGAAGTCTGCTTCACACACACCATTAATGCACTTATACTACATACATACAATAAACAGTGCCTTCTCTATAGTGGTGCCCTGACTTCAGAATGCTCTCCCAAAGGAGTTAGAATAGGCATCAACCCTGCTTTCTTTGCAGTGCCAAATCAAAATGTTTCCTTTTACCCAAGCATGTAATAGCTTAATCACTTTTAATTGATTTTTAATGGATTGATTTGTTTCCTGATTGAATAGCTGTAATGTTGCTTATTATGTAATTTTATCATTGCCATTGGTTTGGGTTTTGGGTATTATTGTATCTCTTGTCTCTAAAGTACAGTTTGCACATTTATAAATAAATAAATACTCAAAGTGCTAGACTGGCTGGGGGAGGGTAACTCCATAATTCCCAAAACCTTTTTGATTCATTACCTCAGAAAGTAACCCCTGAAGCAGGAGGTAGTTTAATGCTCCCCACTTATAATGCTGTAATGCATACAGCTGGCTGTGATCATTTTCAACTTTTGGAGACACTGAGGCAGTGTACTTTCCTGAATGTACCACCACAAATCGCCATCTTACTGTAAGGTCAATGAATACATAAGACATAAACCTATATTGAGAATAGTGTTGTGTTAAGCCAATCCCAAACCCTTCTGAGTTAAATGACATTTTTCACATACATAAAATTATTCACTGTTGTGGGGATTTGAACTTGCCTAAACAATGCATGCCATTAATAAGCAGAAGCTTACTGGAAGAAAGAGCTGTTCAAAAAGGATTTAAATTTGCAATACACAGACACAGTTTTAAAATTAATCTAATTCTTTAAACATAAGAGAAAAGAAAGCATTCCCTCTCTCTCTCTCTCTTTCTCTCTCTCTCTCTCTCTCTGTACCAACACCACTAATCCTGCCACTTTATTTTTTACTGCTGCATTGAAGTTGCTGACTTGGTAAAATTAAGTCTCTCTATCATCTTTATTATGTTTGTTAAACCCATAAAGACAGGCACACAAATCTTGCTGCTAACTTTGTACTCTTTGCTCTTGACACTGGAGTTTACAGTTAATGAGACTTCTTCCAGTCACAGCAGGGCTCAAGATAAAAAAAATAAAAATAAAAAGACACCACCCAGAATAATTTTGAATTCAAATGTGAGATTAAACACCTTCCCAGAACAGAGATACACTCAGCCTCAAAACAGGGCTGGCCCAAGGCATTTTGGTGTTTAAGGTACAAGACAAGATGGGAGTCCTTGCCACTCAGTATATGGAAACCAACTAGAGTGGCAACTGAATTGTACTTCTACAATGGTGATGGGACAGCATCTTTCACCCTCATACCTGACAAGGCACCAGGCTAGTTCTGAGTGAGGTAAGGCAGGTAGTACATACAGCCCTAGACATCAGCAGATGGAAGCAATAACTGATCACATAGCATCAGCTAACTTGTGGTGCTGTGCCTGCAAGTTGTTTCAGACTTATGGTGACCCTAAGGTTATCATGGGGCTGTCTTGGCAAGATCTGTTCATAGGAGGTTTGCCTTTGCCCTTTTCTGAGGCTGACAGAGTATGAGCTGCCTAAGGTCACCCAATGGGTTTCCATGGCCAAGAGAGGATTTGAAACCTGGTCTCCAGAGTCATAGTCCAACACTCAAACTACTACACGATGCTAGCTGTAATAGAGAAGACTTTGTTGTTAACTGCTGTCAATTTGACTTTGACTTATGGCAACCCTATGAATGGAAGACCTCCATGTCACCCTCTCATCAATAGCCCTGCTCAGGTCCTGGAGATTCAGGGCCATGGCTTCCTTGATTGAATTTATCCATTTGCAATGTGGTTTTCCTCTTTTTCTACTGCCTTCTACCTTACCAAGCATTATTGTCTTATCTAGTGAGTCATATCTTCTCATGATATGGACAAAGTACAACAGTCTCAGTTTAGTCATCTTGGCTTCTAGGGAGAGTTCAAGCTTGATTTACTCTAGGACCCATTTATTTGTAGTCCACAGTATCCATAGAGCTCTTCTTCAGAACCACATTTCAGATGAGTAGATTTTCTTCCTATCAGCTTTCTTCATTGTCCAGAGTTCAAAACCATACTGAGAAACTGGAAATACGATGAAATGGTCAATCCTAACATTAATATTCAATTTTATATATATGTATTGTTATTGTTGGTGATATGTGACTTCAAGTCATTTCTGAGTTATGGCAGCCCTATCATAGGTTTTCGTTGGTATGCTTTGTTCAGAGGAGGTTTGTCATTGCCTTCCTCTGAGGCTGACAGAATGTGACTTGCCAAAGGTCACCCAGTCAGTTTTCATTCCATGCGATGATTCAAACCTTGGTCTCCAGAGTTGTAGTCCTATGCTCAAACCACTACACCAGGCTGGCTCTCTATACTTCAGGATCTTGTCTTGTTCCTTCATAGCAGCCCTTCCAAGTCCTAGTCTTCTGATGTCTTGACTGCAGTCTCCGTTCTGGTTAATGACAGAGCCACCTCATGCTATGCCTGCACTGCCTCAAAGTAAATTGCCCATAATTATTGTGTTATTCCTAAAAACATACCCCACAAGGCTTCTGTGTCTTTTAATAATTGCACATCTGAAATATCATTATATCTTCTGTGTCTATCACAGTAGCTCCACAGTGGTCAATGCCTGACTTGTTCAATATGTGTGTTTCTTACAGGAATATTGTCAGGAAAACAAATATGGCATCCCTAGTAGCACTGCTTGTTAGGCCAGTCATTTAGATCTATAATGACTTGGACTCTGAAAGCCACAAGCAGAAGGAAGCTGGTTGGGGGATGGTTGAGACAGACTGTGTCATGGTTAACAAGTAATTTTACCAAAAAAAAAAAAAAAAATTCACCTTCCTAGGTTGGTGTGATGTGTGCCTGTGCCTAAGATTTTACATGTGCTATGGCAAATTCTCCCTCCCATGTTAATATTAATGACTTATCAGATGCATGTGTGAGCCCACCCTTGGACACTCACATCCACATAAAATGCATGGTCAAGGCATAAGTATGAAATAAATGGAGCATGGGGTTTGTATACTTCAGGTACTCCAGAGTATGGATGAAAAGAAGACTCACAAATGTTCTCATCCCTATTGAGAAAATAGGCAACAGCTGTGATTTTTTTTTTCATAATTCAGGACTTCTTCTTTTCTATTCTTTTCTCTTTTCTCTTCTTCTTCTTCTTCTTCTTCTTCTTCTTCTTCTTAGCAAAAGATTGATTTGTGCAAACAACAACCTTGAGGGCTTTACTTGGTAGGGTGAGGAAGACGACCTCTCAATCCTTGCCCTTCATGACTAGCCATCCAGGTGGGGTGCCTTGATGGTGTTCCTTAACATCATCAATGCATCCCTCAGAGAAGGGTGTGTTCCATCTTGTTTAAAGGAAGCGGTTGTTAGGCTGCTCCTGAAAAAACTTTCCCTAGACCCCCTGGACATGAACAACTATAGGCCGGTTTCTATGTTACCATTCTTGAGCAAACTGATCGGAGGGCAGTTGCGCTTCAACTCCAAGTGGTCTTGGATGAAACCGATTATCTAGACCCATTTCAAACTGGCTTTAGGATGGGATTTGGAGTTGAGACTGCCATGGTTGCCTTGACCGACGACCTGCGTCTAAGCATCGACAGGGGTAGTGTGACCCTGTTGGTGCTTTTAGACCTCTCAGCGGCTTTTGATACGATAGATCATAGCATCCTTCTGGATCGCCTGAGTGGGTTAGGAATTAGAGGCACTGCGCTCCAGTGGCTCCGATCCTTCCTCTCTGGCAAGTCCCAGAGGGTGCTGCTTGGGGACAGCTGCTCCAGCAGAAAGGAGCTTACTTGTGGCATTCCACAAGGTGCCATCCTGTCCCCGATGCCGTTTAACATCTATATGAAGCCGCTGGGTGAGATTATTCAGTTATGGGGCTGGGTGTTATCAGTATGCTGATGACACCCAGATCTATTTCTCCTCATCCCAATCGTCGGCCTCGAATTCTGATGGCATCTCTCCTCTTAATGATTGTCTTAAAGCAGTAATGGGCTGGATGAGGAAAAATAGATTGAGATTAAATCTGGACAAAACAGAGGTGCTCACGGTAGTGGCCCCAAAACCAGGAGTTGGGTTGCAACCGCCAGTCCTGGATGGGGTCACGCTCTCTGTTAAGGACTGTGTTCGCAGTCTGGGGGTGCTCCTTCATTCATCACTTCAGATGAATAGTCAGCTGAATGTGACGGTCAGGGGCACCTGTTATCAGCTTCGGCTGATACACCAACTGTGCCCTTTCCTGGAAGTAAGGGACCTTGAGACTGTGGTGCACGTGCTGGTAACCTCTCGTCTAGATTTCTGCAATGCGCTCTACATGGGGCTACCCTCGTGCTTGGTCCGGAAACTTCAGTTGGTACAAAATATGGCAGCCAGAGTGGTCTCGGGAACCTCTCGGAGAGACCATATAACTCCAGTATTAAAATCTCTCCACTGGCTGCCTATCAGTTTCTGGGCCCAGTATAAGGTGTTGGTTATTATCTTTAAAGTCCTAAATGGCTTGGATCCAACTTATCTTCAGAACCACCTCCTCCCATACAATCCTCCCTGTGCACTCCGGTCCTCTTGGAGGAATTTGCTTCAGCCACAAAAATCTAGGCTGTCTATAACCCCCCAGAGGGCCTTTTCGGTAATCACCCCCAAATTATGGAATGGCCTGCCGAACGAGATCCATCAGACGACAAGTCTGAGTAGCTTTAAAAAAGCACTAAAGACTGATCTCTTTCGGCAGGCCTTTCCTAATTAGATCCCGGCCTCAGGAGCTCCTAGCCTCTTTTAGTTTGCTAGCTATTTATCATTTTTTTAATGTGATTTTAGATTAGTTGTTTTTAATATATATTGATTTAATATCTTTTTTTGGGGGGAGGTTGGGGTGGGTGGTGTTTAGGGATTTTAATCTGTATTTGTATTTTAATTTTTGTAAACCGCCCCAATTGTTTTTAACAGAGGGGTGGGGTATAAATAAAATGTATTATTATTATTTATTATTATTCCACCCCCAACCCCAATATTTTTATACATACATTGTTTTATGGTCAAGATGTTGGGATTTGTGCAAAATTCCATTTTTTACACAAAGTGATGAGCAACCCCACCCCCATAGTCTCCACCAGTGGGGAGAAAACTTTTGGAATTGCTCATTTTCATATGCAAGACTGAAACAAACAAAAATGTAAATGCCTAATGCAGAGCAGACACAGAGGGACTCTGATGGTGCAGTCCAGCCTTTGTCTGTATGTACATTGCTTTTTCATCTGAATGGAGAGGTAAGCTTTGTTTCTTTCTCAAAGTATCTTAGGATACAGCCAATTTAATGTGTCTCCTAGAACTCAGCAAAAATCACAAGGAGCAGAAAAAAAAGCTGCACACCTTTTCCTGCATAGGTTCTGCCTTAAGTTCTGTTTCAATGTTAAATGGAGAGATACAAACATAAAAACATCATAGCTTGAATGTAGGCAACTATTCATTTTAGTATCTTTTCCTGGCAATTAGACCTAATTCATTTACTCACTTTGGATCAAGAAGTAATGTAGTGCTTCCATTTGAAAATAATGATGTAATAATATATTTCATATTAGAACACCTCGTACTGAAATTCAGTCACGCAGCTTGCATTTCCAGTGGGCTTGAACACTGCAACACCTAAATTATGAAGCAGTTCAGGGAAGCAAACATCAGCTATGCAAAAGACCATCACTTCAAAAGTAACATATTTTTAGAAAGTTGATTTGTTTTCTTTCTTTCTTTTTTAAAAATATAACTCAAAAGCTCCACTCATAGGGAGGAAAAAGAGGCCACATCTATAGTAGAAAAAAAACTAGGGAAACTCAACATGGCCCTAAAGGCTTAACATAACAAAGGGGACATCTGGCATGGGAACTGATATCTGTGCTGGGGGAGAACCTTTATTTATTTATTTATTTATTTAGCAGAGCACTTGCTCTGCATGCAGAAGGTTGCCATGTTCAATCCCTGACATTTCAAGGAAGAGCTGGGAAAGTTCCCTGTCTGAAACCTTAGCAAGTCAAAGCCACTCAGCATTGCCAACACTGAAGTAGATCATGAGCCAATTCAATGTAAGACAACTTCCTATATTGGCAGGCAATGTGTCCTAGTTCTCTACATCAACACTGTAAGAGACCAGATGCTCCAAATCTTATTGGCTCCCATGAAAAAAGTATTGTTGGATTATTAATCTTTTAAGAGTCCAACCCTGGAGACCCAATGTGACGAACAGCTAGATGAACGGATGGGAGAAGTATGTTTCAGGAGCCAATCCTCTGGGAGGAAGCAGAAAGGGGATGGGTTTGGATGTTTTAAGTCTGGTTGACAGTTTAAGAGAGGGAGAATGACAGTTGAGAAGAGAGATGGCAGTTGAAAGGGTGATGCAATGTGATGAGTTGAGGCGGGAACGTGTGAATAGGTATAGGTGAAGCTGAGGGACTGTATGTGCAGGGAAAATATGTATTAAGAGGAAAACAGGATGGTCAAAATATAAAGATCAAAGTAGTTCTGTTATCTTTTTAACAATAAACCCTTCTTTATGTTTGTTATTCATATCCAGTCTCCTCATGGATTTATTTGGCCTTAATAATATATAACTGGCACTTTAACCCTGTGAACACACACACAGGTATTATCCATCTAATTCTGGAACTGTGGTTTCCACAGTTTATTCGTTCTGTGGCAGCAGTGGGAGATGAAATCCCCTGTGTCACAAGTATGGTGGCAGTGAAAGTGACGAGGTGTCCAGGCTGAGTGGTGATGTAAATTCAGCTGGTGTGCCTGATTGTCACACCCAAAATTTCAAGAGACAGCATAATAAAAAGAAAGGGATACAAATAGTGTGCACCATGTTAGGTGAAAGGTGGAACAGGCAGAGAGCAGAGCCTTCATCTTGTCCTCTGACTGTCTGGCAGCCAAAGAGTGGCCCTCTTTACAACAGGAGTGCACCACAATTTTCAGTCCCAAGGGCCCCATGTGATATTTTCTGGGGAGCCAGGGGCCCCACATACATAGGCAGATAAAGAGTTTTTCGTTTTGATAGTGCTTTGAGTTCACTGTTGATGGAGAAAAGCAGCTTTTAATAAAGTACAGTACTGTCTGTATTTGCTGTTTTTTATGGGTATGTCACGGTGCCATGGTGATTATCATCATCATCATCATCATCATCACATGCACACATCTCAGCATGCACGTATGGGGATTACTGCTGCCTACTGATATCTAAGGATTGCTGACCAGTGCAAGTGGGGGCAGGGCAGTGTCATGTCCAAGATTCTTATTTCTCTGCCACTTCTAGCAATGGGAAAATGATAGTCTCAGAAGTGGGGTCAGTGTGTACTGGGAAAGACTACTGACTCTCTCTTCCCTAGCAATTACCCTTGAGTTTGTTGTTTTCTGACAAACACTAGTTGTGGGAAATCACTAGCCTCAGAAGCCAGGAAACCATGATCCCTCCATCCCAAGGGGAAAGTGGATGGGAAACTGCCAATTTGGGGGGTTACACAAGAAGTAGTTGAGGGTTGTAATCAGTCTTGCTTTACTTGGGCCAGGAAGAAAGTTTGTCGCAAAGATATCTATTTCCATATTTAGCATAAGCATCCAGATCAGCTTGGAGCCTTCCTTCTACATACTGTGGCAAATAGCATTTGTGTCATCTAAAAAGTCTAAGCAGGAGCTGTTTGATCATGTGGGTTATATTCAAAGTTGTGTATGTGAAACAGGCTGTGATGGTCTAGTTGCACCAAGACACTGCTGAGCCAGATACCCAGCAAGTGTAAATCAACAAGTTCACTGGGTTCAGTGTGAAGCTAATGGAGTGTCACTGATTTAGAACATCAGAAGATATGGGCAGTTGACATCAGTGGGACAACCTATAAAGTATAAAGTGCTGTTCAGCACAAGCAAGGACATAAAATTATGACTCACTGTATTTCACGTATTACATTTTTATTACAACTGCATAGGTTAAGCAAATGTGTGATAGACAAGTAAATATGTTAGTTTTATATGAGTTTAACCTGTATAGACAAGGAGTAAGGCCTAGGATTTTATTTTGATACTCTGGAGATTATCGGACGTCCTTAATACCCCAGGACAGGGACACCACAGGATTGAGAAAGGGCTTCCTTTTCAGACTATGTCATCCCTGTCCCGGTATGCTCCTGTGCTGCTTCCATTCCATTCCATTTTTAAATGGCCAAAAGCCATCAATAGATTGCCCGTTCCATTTCTGAAACAGAATCATGGGCAAGCAAAAAGATGTCCCCTGTTTCTGTGGCGTGATCTGGGAAGTCCATGCCAAACACTTCCGGTGGCGATCGAGACATCCAGGTAAGTGACAGCCTTTTTTGTACCCTCCCCTGTTTACTTAGGGTTTTCTAAGTGTGTTTTTCTGCTTTGCTTTACTTTTTGATGTTTAGTTTTGTTTATATTTTTAAATTTTCCGCCTGATGCCAGCCTCCCTGGAAGGTCCGTGCTGAACACTTCAGGTGACAATCGGGATATCCAGGTAAGTGACAGCCTTTTTTGTACCCTCCCCTGTTTATTTGGTTCTTTAAAACTGTGTTTAGGTGCCTGGTTTGATTTTTTGATGTTTGGTTTTTAAAAACTTCCCTGCGCAATGGCGGCCTCCCTGGAAGGTCCATGCCAAACACTTCAGGTGGCAATCAGGACATCCAGGTAAGTGACAGCCTTTTTTGTACCCTCCCCTGTTTACGTGTGTGTGTGTGTGTGTGTGTGTGTTTTAAATTATGTTCTTGGTTTGACTTTTGTGTGTGTATTCTTGCTTTAAACTTTGAATTTCCCATGTGATCGTTCTCTCGCGAGAATAGCAGGAATTTGCTTTACAGAAAGTGAATGGAGCTCTCTGAGAGCTCCATTCATGCCTCAGCTGCTGGAGGGGAGGACTTTTTATTCCACTAAAACCTAAGTGTCTGAATTAAAAAAAAAAAACAGTTACGGGGACGGGAGGGGTGGGAATTAGAAGGTGAGACCGGGATGCTTTATTTGACCCTGTCTGATAATCTCCTTTGACTATACACCTATAAAACACAGCATCTTGTTTATCATAAATCCTGAGATCTACAGAAAGGAGTTCATCATGCCATCACAGTTTAGAATAGCCTTGCAGTGCTTAGATGAGAACTGTGCAATCTGTGGCCCAGCCAGGGCCGGTTTAACCTGTCTGCCAAATCAGCATTGGCAGGGGGTCCCGAGGTCAAGAGGGGGCCCCGAGGTCAAGAGAGGGCCCCGTGTTGGCCTCTTTAATCTGACGAAGGAACAGCCAGGAGACAGCTGGGAGGAGCCCCCTCTTACCCCCCTCCTCCAAAAACCTCCTGCTGGCTTTTTTAAAAAAACAAACAAAACAGCCTCTCCAAAACTAAAGAGAAAGAGAAAGAGAAAGAAACAGCAGCCCTCCATGGCAGAAGCTGGAGGGAGAGGCACATCGGAGAGGGTGAGTGTGTGTGTGTGAGAGAGAGACAGGGAATTTGAGGGCTGTCTCCCTCAGAAAGGGCTTCTTTCTTTCTTGCTTGCTTTCTTGCCCATGTGCCTTCAAGTCATATGGGGGCCCCAAAGTAAAGCATTGCAGGGGCCCCCAAAATTCCTTAAACCGGCCCTGGGCCCAGCATTACAAATGCACAGCATTATATATTATGGGCTACCAGGTTTCTGCCACTGCAGCTCCAAACCTCAACTCCCATTGCTGCTGCCTTGCAGCGAACACAGATTCACTAAGCTTCCTAGTGGTTGTCAGGAAAGGGTAGCAAATTATGTTCACTTTCCACAAAAAAGTGATAACTTCATTCATATTGCTTTTTTTCTGGATTTTGGAATTTGTTTTGCTGCAGGGCCAACATGACTACCCCTGAATACGTTCACTTTGGTGCATCACAAGTTATACAGATCTGGTTGCTAGGGATGTCAGAATCTGACAGTTTCAAAAATTTTAAACCACATGTTCTTTCCATCCAAAATATGAATTTGTTGTATTTTGTTATATTGGTCAAAAATGAACTGAACTGAAATTCTCCCTAATTTCCACCAGTCCAGTTCCCACAGTCAACTTAAAATAGAATAGAGATGGACATATTGTACCTACATACCTTGGAGGTCTTTAAACAGAGGCTGGATGGCCATCTGTCGGGGATGCTTTGATCGTGATTTCCTGCATGGCAGGGGGTTGGACTGGATGGCCCTCATGGTCTCTTCCATCTCTACAATTCTATGATTCTATGAAGATAAGCAGCCTCTTGGGAAAAAAGATGTGGCAAACCAATTTCAGAACTAATACAGTTAAACACACAGGAATTTCAACTTTTCCTTGTGAATCAAAACACAGGTATTCAACCAGATCATAGAACCATAGACTCATAGAATTGTAGAGTTGGAACAGACTACAAGGGCCATCCAGTCCAGCCCCCTGCCACACAGGAATCACGATCAAAGCATCCCTGACAGATGGCCATCCAGCCTCAGTTTAAAGACCTCCAAGGAAGGAGATCCCACCACGTTCTGAGGGAGTGTGTTCCACTGCCGAACAACTCTTACTGTCAGAAAGTTCCTCCTAATGTTGAGGTGGAATCTCTGTTCCTGGAGCTTGCATCCATTGCTCCGTGTTCTAGTCTCTGGAGTAGCAGAAAACAAGCTTGCTCCATCCTCAACGTGACACCCCTTCAAATACTTAAACAGGGCTATCATATCGCCCCTTAACCATCTTTTTTCCAGGCTAAACATACCCAGCTCCCTAAGTCTTTCCTCATAAGGCGTGGTTTCCAGACCTGTCACCATTTTAGTCACCCTCCTCTGGACATGGTCCAATTTGATTGTTTAAAGTTAAGCATTCAAAACCCAGTGGAAATGGATTACTCTGCCAGTTTTTGATTCTTCCACATTCAGTTTGTTTTAACACATCAAAGATTTCCCCCCCACTCAGATTGAAAAATTGGACAAATAATTATCTTTAAAAACATGAACTGAAGCAAAATTCTTTCCCATCCCTATTTGCAGCAGCCATGTTTGAGGATCTAATTAATCCATGAGCTCTGCCCCACCTTCCCTACTTGATCTTTATCCTTACATTTTCATTAACACTGCACTCTTACATATGCTTTCCTGAACTAAATGAAACTTGCTCTTAGGAAAGTAAACCTTCACTTATTGCCATTCTTATAAAGAAAAGCAAACCATTTCAAAAGCCCCCCTCTTCTTCTGGATGAGATTGCAAGAGTTTTCTGCATTTATTTATTTGTGAAGTCAAAGGCTTTCACTGCCAGCATCTATAGATTTTCCTTGGGTTTTTTTCCAAGCTGTGAGGCCATGTTCTGGAAGAGTTTACTTCCGATGTTTCACCTGCATCCGTGGTTGGCATGTTCAGAGAATGGTTGGGTAGGAATGTGTGTGGAGTTTATATCATGTGAACCCCTTTTGGGGAGTATATGTAAATTTGTGTATTTGAATGGTTAGTTTATGGGTATAGAAATGCAAGGAGGATTAGTGTCTGTTTGGAATTCCAGCAGATAATGAACCATCAACAACCATTAGCCAAACAGACACTAATCCTCCTTGCATTGCTCAGTGTCAAGTTTCTAAGGCATTTATTTGTGAACTGATCCAAGAAGAATAGGCCAGTTTTAGAAAGGAGGAAATGATACGTTGTATCATAAACAAATACACATTTTCTTTAGAAATCTTTAGGTAATTTTCCACATTGTGCCAAATGAAGAGTTTAATAGTCTTCACACTGACTGGAATAGTGTGAGCACAAAAACAGTGAAATTCACTCTTATATCTGATGAAGTAGACTTAAGCCTACGAAAGCTTGTGCTACCAACTTCTTTCTCTCATTTAGTCTCAAAGATGCTACAGGATCCCTGTCTATAATGAAAAATGGTTTCTGCATGGGTAATATAGCCATGGAAATTCAAAGGTTTATCAGAATTTTTAAAAAGCTTCTCTTATCAGCATCATCATTCAATGGCTAGGGACAATTTCTCCCGTATGTCAAATCATATAGAGAGGTCATGGGAACTTAATTTCATAATCTGACATGTAATTCCTTGGGTAAGAATTTGCTGACATTGAAATTTCAGATGAGGGGATCACAACAGATTGATTTGCCCCATATATACATGGAGTGGAGTGGAGTTTTATTCCTCCCTATACAACCCATCACACTATGCCAGAAAGTTATTCCATAGAGAGATGATATGAGGGATGGAGGAGTGAGAGTTACCCATATTAGCAAAGGGAGCTTCTGCTCATACAAACAGAAATTTGGATCTGAGACAATATTTGAAAGAATAATATTGTAATAGTCCATGCATCTGAGGTTATCTATATGTGGTACACAGGCAATAAAGGATGCACTGCATCCTATTTATTGTACTTTTCCATATAAGAGCATCCAGTAAGGATTTTTACTTATTTATTATGAATTGAAGTCATATCTAAAACAATACATTTTTAACTAAAAACCTATGCTGGGTAAGTCAGAGATTTATGTGCACAGAATTTAAGGGTGGTGAATATGAAAGAAAACGTCATTAACTGCTATAGAATCTAACAATCTCATTTTTTTAAAAAAATAGTAATGGCAGAAATTAGCCTCTCACTAGATTATTATAATGCCCCTTCACAGTGGTAATTTTTATAAGGTACAATGTATTTGTGGTGGTGCTCTGATGCCCATCTTGGTAATTAAATCCATTGTAGACTGACTAAAATGGTTTTGAAATAGAGTAATTTCAGGACTGATCTGCAGCTGGCATTCTCCAGTTGAAACATATATATAATGTTTTATAAATGACGATGTTTATGTTCTTCTGTACTCCCAATCCCATGTGAATGGAATTACATAGAAACATCAGAAACTGTAATGGACATCCTAAAAGATTCTGGATGGTTCGCTAGTCTCAATCAAGTATGCTGGTAACATGGGCTGGAGTTTTGCTGGCATGCTAAACCAGCATTGAAAGAAGTAAAACAATTGATAAATAAGTTGTTTGGAGCTGCCTCCCTTCACCACCATTGCATGAGTCTTAAAGAAGTACCAGTACCAGTACGAATCTGGATATGATAGAATCTAATGCAGTGTCATCTGTCTGTCTATCTGTCTGCCTGTCTGTCTATCTTACTATTTTGCACAGCAGCTGTGGAGCAAGCTTATTGACAACACACTCTCAGTGGGTCCAGAGAATATTCAAGAAGTGAATCATGCCAAGAAGTGTTCATTCACACTAATTTCACCATTCTTAGATGTCTCATACCTGGCACCCATAGCTGGCATAGCTTGCACCCACTAGCATCAGCCGTGTTCCCCATCTTGGAATTCATTCTCTGATTGGCCCACCAATACTGTTTAACTGAGCTGTATTTTTTGTTTGTTTGTTTTCCTTCCTAGTAGCCAATCAACACAGTCTAGGGGTAGGACTCCACCCACCTTTTGACCCTTTTTCAAAAGTTGTTTTTGTTCTGTGACTCCTCATATCATAGCTGCTTGCTGCCTTTGCCATTTTGTTCATTATACTGCACAACCAATGCCACCCCCCACACACACACACACAGAGATAGAAAGAAGATACAATTTCACCTTTGTACACTGGGTTATTGTTGTTATGTTTTTAGCTCTCTCATATTCAAAATAGGTGCCCTAGATATTAATCTCCACAGAGTTCATTACAAAGTATGCTCTTTAAAAGATCAATGTGTATTTTCAGAATAAACTGAATTATGATCTTACATTTGAAGGCAATTAACATTGTCATTTCCTGGTTCCTGAGTGTTAAGTAAATTGTTCTGTCTAATAACCCTGCAGTTCTGAATTTAAACTAACCAAGATAATATCCCTCTTCCCTGCTCATGTATTTATAGTGCATGCTAAAACAGATCATGCTGCCTTTTAGATGTGCCCCACTGCATCCAAATTTTTAAATGATACTGTTAACAAAGTACAACCTACAGATTTGCTTTTCAGCAATGGATCTCTTATCTAAAAATGTAAATCCTTCTGGGAGAATGTTTGTAAAATTATCTGAGAAACATTGTTGCTACTCCCTTCTTGGTGTCCACCATTCCAGTCTGTCATGTTAGAATAAGGAAAGTAATGTGGGAGAAAATTCAGTAAGCTTAATTCTCAAGGGTGATAGCAGCTTGGGAAGTAACCACAGTCAGTTCCTTCCATATGGCCCCTTGTGCTCTTGCAATATCGGAATGGCACAGGGCAAAGGCTAAGAGTGGCACCAGTCGTGTAACTGGACCAAGGCTCTGCCACAATGATACTACACAGACCTTACCTTCATAGGTAAGGATCATGAATGATGGAGGGCAATCAAGATCATGAAAAGTATGGAAATGAAGCCCTATGAGGAATGACTTAGGGATAAGGGTATGTTTAGCTTGGAGAAGAAAAGACTGAGAGGTAATATGATAATCTTCTTTAAATATTTGAAGCTATTGCATAGAAGATTAATGTTTTCTGCTGCTCCAGAGACTAGGGGAAAATATAGCACGTAGAGGTACATTACCAGGCATTCAAAGCAGCTCCCTGTTGTCTCCATGGTTTTCTTTTAAAAAGCTGCCTGCGAAGCAATGCACAGTGAAGAAGTCAGATGGGCCCCTTCCCACAAATCAAGATGACAGCCATGAGTACAGGCCTCTATTCCCCCTCCAATAATCATCGCTGCACATTTTTAACTCTTTCTTTAAATAGGCTTCTCATGATGGAGTTCTATCCTCCTGCTACAGGGTGGTGCAACTCCCATCATGTGCAAGAACTACATTTCCCACTATCTCCAATCAGCAATTCTCTGATCATTGTGAACAGGTAAACAAGGGATTAAGAGAAGTGGGAGGTGGAGCTCATCTCCTGGGATAACATCATCATGACATCACATCACCAGACTGAACTGGCCAATCAGATTTGGGCAATGGCGATTTGAACAGTTTGTAGGTTTTCATTCTCAGCAGATGGCTGGAGTCTGACCATGAGGAGAGACAAAGAAGCTCTCTGAGAGGATATGGATCTCAGAGAGCCTTGCTTGACCTGGCTTATGACGAGCATGTGGCCTAGCAACTCTTGGACACCAGATTATTCTTTATAGACTTCTGGAATGTAAGTAGTCTTTCTTTTGTGTAGGGACAGTTTAGCTAGATCATGCCAGGGCTTTTCATTAGGTTTTCTCCTTGAGTGGATGCAGTTCTATACTTTACTATATCTCTGTAACTTTAAGCTGAACCTGGAGAAAAAGGGCATTTTCTTCATGAAATGGTTACCTCTTAAACGTGATTTACTTGCTTGAATAAATAAGCCTTTATTTTTCCTATCTAAGCCAAGCTTTCCACATGCCTGTGTTTGGGTTGTGCTACATTGATATTCTCCTCTGTTTCTGGAGAGAGGGGAGTGGGGTTGGTAAAATCTCATCCAGGGCTGGCAAGGCCCTAGGTACCCCAGCGGTCTCCTCTTTGTCTGTTAAAAAGGGGTTTTCTTAAAATCAAGAGGTGGTGACAGCAAGAGAGACATAGTTGTGTGATTTCTAGGCTAGAGGAATCCCTGGGAGTGTATCTAGAGGGATCCAGCTTGAGGGTTTCCCAGAAGGAGGTCACCTGAGTGGATCACAAAACGTAACCTGGCTTCTAAGGTGTGTGTATGTGGTATGTGCATGCACGTACAGAGGCCAGGGTTGAAGGAAGACCCTCCACTTGTAACAAATATTTTTTCTACCCCTGCGCTGCAATACAGTACACATTTGGTCCTCTGGAAGGCCAAAATGGTTCTTCCAGACCAAGTAAGAGGAAAGCCCTCTTCTGCTTGCACAACGGATCAATTACTTGTCAACTTCCTCTGGGCTCAGATTGTGCAGAGCTGTGAATCAGTCATTCAGATGATTGGTAATGCACAGCACTACATAGTTAAAGAAAACTATAGAAAACCATAAAGTCCCCTAACACGTGGTAAATGGAGTTTTTCCCCCTCCCTCAAAAAACACCAAATTTCCTGTGCAGCTCATTGGGATGGCAGGTACTCTCTGAGAATTGTAAGGGGTATTTTCATCGTTTAGACAACTCCTAGGACACAGACCAATGGATTCAAATTATAAGAAAATAGATCCCACCTAAACATTAGGAAGTACTTCCCAATGGTATGAAATTGTTAAGTAGTGGAATAGATTGCCTCGGATGGTGACAGAGACACCTCTGGGAAATTCTAAATTATGTAAAATACTTTCAAAAGAACTAATATAATTTCTTGAAAAATGTTGTGTGTGGACTCTCCTTCTTTGGAGGTCTTTTAAAACAGGCCATCTTTTGGGAATGCTTTAGTTATATATTCCAGCATGGCGGAGGCTGAACTCCTATGGTTCTATGATTCAAGCAGCTAAGATAATTTCCTCCTTTCTCTGGTAAATCAATTAGCCATGTAAAATCCTGAAAGATGTGGAATCACCATCCTAACAGTCAGAGCAAAGGAGAAGGCGGCAAATATAGGGATGAAAAGAATTTTGTTAGAGTTGACAATTTCAACAAAAACCTCATTTTCCTGAGATTCACTGCAAGAAGAAACACTCCTTGAGAACCTGCATATTTGTGAGGCTTCTGGGGAGTTCTAAAGAAAAAGTGTGCACAAAACAAGGTGCACATTTGAAAATGCAAATGACTAAAAAGACATGCAGTTGAAAATAATGCACAATCACACTTCAATCAATGGGGAAATGTATATACTAGGTAAAATGTGTTAATTGGAAAAATACCTAAATATATATGGGCAGTAGGAAAAATGCATTAAATATGCACAAATTTCAATGCAAAAAAAAAAAATGAAGCCTAACAACTGGATCCAGTTTGTACGAGGGGGGGAGAAAATGCAGGAGAGATTCAGAAAAACCTGACAAACTCAGGACTGAGGGACTTTCACATCCTTATGTATCTGTAAAGACAGCCTATGAACAAGAAGACACAGTGCTATTCCCAAAGACCACACAAGCCTAACTTTGAAGTTTCAATGGGCTTTCAGCTTCCATTGATATAAGAAACAGGCTTTCTCGGCAGTGTGGCTGCTCTCCCCACAGTCCCATCTTTTGGCCAGAACAGGGTGGAATCTCCTTCTTGACTGCATGTTCAAGGGCCAGTGTGGATCCAATTCATAGGAAGAGACATGATGGATCAGATCAAAGACCAAGGACATTTTCAGACACGACTTACAGCGCAAGAATCAAGCAGGAGAGCTTCACTGCTGCAGTACGGCAGGGGACCCATTTCAGATGACGCTGTCCCTCTGCCGAACCCCTCCATGTCACTTCTGTGACAGAATGGAGGAAACTGCATCATATTTTATTCACGGGTAACAATCATGAATGAAATATGATACGGTTTCCTCCATTCTGTCATGGAAGTGACACGGAGGGGTTCAGCAGAGGGACGGCGTCATCTGAAGTGGGTCCCCAGCCATGCTGCAGTGGTGAAGCTCTCCCACTCGATTCTTGCACTGTAAATCACGTCTGAAAATGTCCTTACTTAGTCCAACACTCTGTTCACTCAGTGGCCAATCAGGCACCTACAGAAAGCCTGGCAGCAGGACATGAATGCAACAACACTCTCCATCTTCCATTTTCCAGCAACTGATATAAAGTGTCAAGCTGCCTCTGATACTAGAATTAATACAGTGGGGCCAACTTGGTATCCACTGGAGTTTGGTTCTAGGACCCCCTGTGGATACCAAAATCTGTGGATGCTCATGTCCCATTATATACAATGGTGTAGTAAAATGATGTACTTTACATAAAACAGCAAAATCAAGGTTTGCTTTATGGATTGTTTTAAAAAATATATATTTTTGAACCATGGTTGGTTGAATCCGTGGATGCAAAATCCATGGATATGGAGGGCCAACTGTATATAACTAACCTGACTAGCAGTCATTGATGGTCCTATCCTCCGTGAATATATCCAATCCACTTTTAAAGCCATCCAACTTGATACTAGATTCCATTATTGTTTTTAAACTGCTTTTTAGGAGCTGTCTATATGGCAAAAATACTCCTCATAGAATTCGAGGAGAATACGATTTGTCTTAATGAGGTCCCGTATCAATCCACCATATTCAGAAGGAGAGGGGCCTAAAATGCCAAATACTCTATGGGAAAAGCCTTTGCGGCTTTTCCTGCATTTGAAATAAAAAAACTGAAGGAAATGCACATTCCCACTCTTTGAGACAACCAATTCGCTTTGCTGCACATTCTTGATAAGAGTGGAAGTGGAAAGCTAACTGGTCAGACATGCACAGGGGATGGAGCTTGCTGGCAAGGCAAGTGCCCCAAACTGCTATGTTGGATTTCCACTGTAGCGATCATGTGCTGAGGTGATGAAACAGCCTTCCCCCCCTATTTATTTAAGTACAATATTGCACTTCTGTACCTTGGGTATGCTTTGATTTTTTTAAAACAAAAAATACTGTTCAGTGGCAGCAACTGATGAGAATAAAAATGTGAGTAATTCACTTGAGCCCACCATCTTGAGTCGCAGGCATGTCCATGTGAACAATGAATGTGGATAGCTTCACATGCCTGTGATCTTGCCAAAAAATCATTGAGACAAAATCTGCTGCCAATTGGCATTAGTGAGCATCAATCCACATTTTGTAGACTCATATACACAAGCCCTTATTGTTGTTGTGGTGGTGGAGGTGGTGGTGATGGTGGTGCTGTGCCTTCAAGTCATTTCCAATTTATGGCAACCCTAAAGTGAACCTATCATGGGGTTTTCTAAGGCTGAGAGTATGTGACTTGCCCAAGGTTACCCAGTTGGTTTCCATGGTTGAGTGAGGATTCAAACCTTGGTCTCCACAGTCATAGGCCAGCGCTTAAACCACTACACCACACTGGCTCTCCAGGCTGCTTTTAGGAGCATTTACTTTAAAGAGTATTTTAATGCATTATACACATGTTTTATCTTTGTATTGATTTACTTGTTTCTTTTATTTCTTTGTCACCTCAAGACCCCTTCTGGGTTGGGAGTTGATATATAAATACTTTAAATAAATAATAAATAAATAGTCATAATTACATCTGGAGGAAATGAATTCCACAGATTAATTGTATGAGGACACTAACCTGACATTTCTATGAAGACCGTGCTTAGCTTTGGTCATTTGGGGCATCTGATGCTCTAACTGAATCTGCATATCCCATCTGTGAGTGCATCAGAGAGGGAGAAAGGGAGTTTGGGTGGAAAAACCCTAATACTTCTATTTCTTTGACTAGATTACCCACCCACTTGAGTACTGTATTTGGGAAATGAAAGCTCATTTGCTTTCAAAGACACACAGAGAAAGAAGATATCAGACATAAAAAAATGGATTACATCACTACTTCAAATGGCCTTAATGTATGGTCAGCACTGCATGAAGATGTGCCATTAAGTTACAAGGAAGTAAAGACCTCTGGGAGAAAGGGGATACCTGAGATGTTTTGTGGAGAAGCTGAATGAGGATTTACATTCATGGGAGAAGGTCTCCTTAGGCGGTAACTTCAGAATTATCCCAAATGGAGTACATAAACAGGAACTCAAACTGCACTGCTTTGCATACAATTGTCAATTAGCTGCATACTAATAGGACCTACAACAAAACGCTGCAGCCCAGAAAGTTCCTCTTTAGTATTCCTGCCAAGACATCTTCCACAATAATCCATGTGTATGCTGAAAAACCCTCCAGTTTTCAGGGGATATTTTAAATCCCCTACAACAGGTAGTCAGGATTACATATTCAGTCTTCTCTGAGTTGTTTGTTTCTCACCCCATTCTTTCTTGAAGCCTTAGGGTCTCCCTGAGCCTTCTAATACAAACTTCTTCTTTGTGAATGGTTATATAAGGAAGGCTGAATTTGCTGTTAGCATATAGAATGAGAATGCTTAAATACCCTAAAAGTACCATGTCCCATCTCATCTTGGAAGCAAAGCAGGATCAGCTCTGGTTAGTACTTGGATGGGAAACCACAAACAAAAACTAGATGCTGTAGACTATACTTCAGAGGAAGGAACTTGCAAAAACACCTCTGAGTATTCCTTGCCTAAGAGAACCCTATGAAATTCATGGGGTCGCCATAAATCAGCAGTCAAGTTAAAGGCATACACACATACATATACAGGAAATTTTCACACAAGCAATCTGTTCTGTTGCAGGCATGGAACAGGGTCGCTGAAAGATTTTTCTTTCAGATGAGGTTCACTCTGTTCCATGCCCTCAGCGTAACAGTTCTGTTATCTCCCCGTGATATTTTATTAATGGGGAGAAGTCATTATTAACCACCCGTTCCATTGCAGAAACGGAACCATGGGTGTGTTTTGGAATGGCAGCCACAGCGGAGAGGTCTGTGCTGAGCACTTCCAGGCACCATCGGGACATCCAGGTAAGTGGCACCCTTCTCCCCCTCCCCAGGTTACTTGTATATTTTTTTTCCTGTGTTTTGGGCTTGCTTTTGTGTTTTGACATTTGGGGGGGTTATGTTTGAATTTGCTGTCCAGTCCTTCTCTCATGAGAACGGCCGGGATTTCAGCCAGCCGGTCATAAAGGCAACCTTACGATGGCTGCATTTACAGACGGACAGCAAGGAGTGACGGAGCCCATTCCTGAAGCGGAATGGACACAAATGTGCAAACATTTACCTCTATTCCATTGCAGGAACAGGAGAGGGGCTTGTGGGACAGAAACAGGGCTTTTGGCCCCGTTGTGAAAATCTCCACAGAATGAAAACCTGAATAAATGGAATTACTTTTCTTGATGTTCAGACCAAAGTTTATAGCTGATGCTTCAGAACGGATCTATCAGCTCACATAATCAGAAAGGGATCACTTGATGAGTGGATCTTACCCACCTAGTGTTGTCAGGTGGGGCTAATTTATGTTTACCTACTCATTTAAAGCAGTGGTGGGCTGCATTTGGCCCCCCAAATCCCCACCAAAACCCCTGGCTCCCCCAGTTTTAAAATTGTCACAATTTTGTGACAATTTTTGCCTGAAAACCATAGAGAAAATCCCCCCAAAACATATTCTTCCAATAACAGTAAACAACAATCTTATTTTCATAACTCTATAAGTCTTCAGATAAACTTTGAGAGATGAATATTAACAAAACATTCTTTAACAAAGAATGTTAACAACGATAATTAACAGAACATTCTTTCTTAAATATTATCCAGACTAATTCTTGCCAATTAATTCTTGGTATCAGTTTTCCAGAATTTATTGTGAATTTGATCAAGTCATCCCATACATGCACACACAAACTTGTTTACATTTCTCAACTCTTAATTGTGTATCATTGAGCATTTTCAGTTTCTCTTTGCTTGATTTTTCATTTTTAAAGAAAATCCTTATATTAGTTTAAAAGAGGTGAGCTAGAATTTTTTTCAGACGCCATCCCATCAACACCAGTAGGAAAAGTACATCATAGTCCTTCGTCACTGTATATCATTAAGTGTTTTTAGCTGCTCTTCATTCTAGACAAGGAGCCTGGCAACAGAAGTGCATTGTTCAAAAGAACAAAGTCTTAAGAGGAATGGTCTCATAGAGGAATGAGAAATGCAAGTTATAGTTCCAGACTCATCATTTATATTTATTTATATTTTATTTATTTATTTATTTACGTATTTACACGCATTTCAGCCACAAAGGCTCTCAGAGCGGCTTACAAATTGTTTTAAGCAATAGCACTTTACACATCTACATTGCTTTATAGTACGCTAGCATTTTTCAAAGTGTGTTAGCTATATTTGTACTCTGCAAGTGGCTTTCCACTTGATTAGGGCTGCAACTTTGGTCTATGCAGCATGTAACAAAGCGAGAGAGAGACTGAGAGGAGAGATGGTCTTTTAGGTATTTCTTTCTGCTTAGCAAGATAAATAAACCTCGTTCTAGAACAAAAGTGTTCATTACAGTGAGCCATCTATCAAAAAGTAGGGATAGAAATCTTCACTTACATCATCCTTGCAAGGGAGAACAAAAAACAAATTCTCCCTGCTGGCAAGGTAAAATTATCACTTTCTGCATATTTTGGGGGAAAAAATTGCAACTTTGTGTGAAAATTTCATAAAGTTATTTTAAGCAAAAATGGGGAATTTGCACAATATACTTTTTGACATAAAAAACACAAGCAGACAAATTGTGCAAACGCCATTAATTTTTACTCTTGCTGCTGATGGGGAAAAGTGCTGGCCTTTATCCTCTCATGTAGGATCTTGATGACTTTTAAAAAGCAGTGTCTTAAAGGGCCTCCACTATGCTGTGGCATTACTTAAATCCAGCTATGTGCTGACAACACTGAGAAACTACCACATCCCAGATCTCCTTACTGCCAGGAGGAAAGGTGAAGGAATGCACTGCCTCAGCAACTTGGTTGACACCCTATGCTATGTTTCTGGTTTTATAGCTTGCTTGTTGTGCAGGTGCTGCTTTGCAAGTGCTATATGTTGGGGGTGTGAGAATATAGTCACAAAGGGGTTGGAATAGATTGGAAGAAACCATGGTTTGCTTTAGCTGGCTTGAGCTAAAAATCTGAAATGGAGTTTTGCTAGTGGTCACAAATGTTGGGCATTATAACCTTTTGCCTAAATGCAGACATAAAGGTGGTTGCTTAGCTTGAAGGAATATTCCTGATAACATAGTCTGCAACTCTGACGACAAACTGGCCTTTGTGGTTTTGATGCAGAAACAAAGACCAACAAGTGGACCAAAGAGTTAGGCTTAGGAGACAATTCAATTTCCCCCAACATATACAAGACTTTTTAAAAAAAGAAAAGAAATCCAGCTTTGCGATTATGCTCTACTACTGTACTACACATGATGGGTTGAGACACAATGTGAATGTGCACACTGATGAAATGGGTGTATATTTCCCTGGGGCAAAATTTCAACAAACACTCCCCTATTTCAGCTTAGCACTAGCCCATCCTTCTATAGCAGAAGTCTTCTCTTTATTCTTTAAGAGGAGTACCAATGGAAGACAAAGAGGTGCAACAAAGGCAGAAATATACCACCCATAGCTTCTATATATATCTGCTATATCTCTGTGTTGAGGATACCTTTCAGCTCTATGCACACATGTATGTAGACCAGCCTTCCCCAACTTCATATATTCTAGATGTGTAGTAACTAGGGATGTAATTCTTATTTCTTTTTCTCAAAGGAAAGAATGAGTAATTTGAGCATTATTCTTCCCGGTGTGAGAAAGTCTTCAAGCCACACTACGATATTGGCCTCAACAGACTGGCCCCACAGTTCACAGTTCTGCTAGCCTGTCACTACCACCCTACTCTAGGTCCCCCTCTAGTATCCCTTTTTGGATTGGGGCCTGAGTCTCATTGTGACTCTCTCAGTGGATAGATTTATATAATAGTGTGTATTCTTTTGGTCAGTGTGGCCTTCCCTTTATTATAAGGGAAATAATTCAAGATGAGTCAGTGAAACAACTAACAAACGAACTTATTTGGCTTATTATATCAAGGCAGTAACAAGTCCCAAAACTATATAATATTGAACAGCAACACTTGCTCTTTCATTTAGTGACAGTCATGTTACTCTCAGACATCTACTTAATCTCTCCTTACTCTCAACTGATTCACACCTTTCTCTCATAGCAATTCACTCCCAACTCTCTCCCACACCTGACTCATCCAACTGCTTTCTCTCAATTGACTGTCTCTCAAGCTCACTCTCACAGAGGCTCCTCCCATCACAGACACAATTTCCTGCACAGAAATACGATCTCCTGCACACACAAAAGCTGTTCCTGTGAAGAAAATGTTTCTATGCAAATCAACCACATGTTTGTTTGTTTGCCCAGAATAAATCCCCAAGTACAGCTTTTTCTGTATAGGAGGCAACTTTATCAGTTTTCAAAGAAGTCACCGCATTAGTCTCTTGCAGCATAGAAAGGAGGAAGGGATGGCAGTAGGGAAAAGAAGGAATATAGTAACACCCTTAAAACTAACTGTTTTTTTTTTTAATTTTAGCATCAGCTTCTGTGGGTATAACTCCACTTCTTCAGGTAAGATACAGAGTGTCTGTACAATGACGAACATATAGAGTACAAACTCACTCTGCACTGCATCTGAAGAAGTGGGTTTATATCCATGAAAGGTCCAGCTAAAATAAAACTCAGTTAGTCTTAAAGGTGCACCTTTACATGTGCAGACAGTATTTCTGTGTAGAAATATTATTTTCTGAATAGTAAATGCTGGGGTGGGAAGTGGAATATTTTAGAACATTTTTTCATCCCTAGTTAGAATTATAAGAGAGCTGTATGACTTACCAAATGGTCAGGTTGCAATCCAGGGTGGTGTGGAGCTGCTGGCTCCATCTTGCTGGTTTCAGCATGTTTCTTCTCCCCTGGGCCCCATGTGACTGGGTGCCAGATTGGGAATAAGCAGGAAAGCATCAGTCAATGAGTTTAAACCATGGTTTAAACTCATTGGCTATGGACTGCCTTCGTCCCAGGAGTGCCAATCTTCCTTCAGGTTAGGCTGGAGGCTATAAATTGGCCTTGTGTTCCCTGGCAAGGCCAGTTCCTGTTGGTTTGTCATCCTGTCCCATCCACTCCCTTTTTTCAGGCCTATGTACCGATTGGTCATACGGATGTTTCTTACATGGTTTCATTCATGCTCTCACTTGTATATATTTGTCACAACTTTGTGGCAGCTTCCAACTTTGTGGGATGAAGGATGGCTGCATGGGTCCTGGATCCAGGATAACAGCTGCCAATGTCTCCTCAGCAATGGTAACATAGGGGCTCCCCTTTTGGGAGACTCAGGTGGTGGGGCAGAGACGGTATGCCCTGGCTGGGAGGACACCTTCTCACACACCACAGTGGCAGGGGGAGATTGAACTGGCTTGTGCCAGCATGGATTCTCCCATGTCATCCCACAGGTTCCAAATGTGGGCTGGAGGTTTGGGCTCATCCATCAACAGGTGGGTTGGTCAATGCCAGGATCCAGACCTATGTGTAGGCTGTACCCAATAAAAGTTCTGGCCTTGTTTTCCCAACTTAATCTGGTATTGTATCTTCCTTGCAGAGAGGTCCTTGCCCCTGAACTCGCAACACCCATCACCACAGCCTACTAGCTATTGACCATGCTTGCTGGGGATACTGGGAGTTGTAGTTCATTCACATCTGGAGCATGCTAGGTTAGGCAGAGCTCATATAGACTTAGTCTTCTCATGCTCTTCTCCTCTAGCACAACCTTTTCTCTGCATCTAATATTAAAAGACCCTATCCTATGTAGACCTGAAAAACCAAAGTGTCAGAATGCGGTCTTTCCCATTTGCCATAACTAAATTGCTGTTTTTTACACTGCAGATGCAGGGTGAAAGGTGCAGAGGTAAGTAAACTCAAGCCAAAGCTTCTTAAACTGGATAATGAGTCTGGCACATTGGATTGTCATCCCTTCATCACAGTTATTTCCTTTTGTTTATCCAAAGAGCTAAGACAGTGTGCGTGGGAGTCAAACCCTTTTCTCCTCACAACAGCCTTGTAACTTAGATGGACAAATAAAGGCTGGCCAAAGTTCATTTTGCAAGTTAAATGTCTTTGGATCTAGGATTGTGCTTTTGAGTAAATGGGCAAACATTTCACATATAACATTTGCTTTATTCACTCCATGACTCCAGACAATCATAAAAATATAGAAGTACTGAAACAAATTTATATGTAACAATTTCTGGCAGTTTTTTTTACCTAATTTAATTACCTTTTTAATGTCTCATATGTATTACTAAATAAAAAGGCTAACAGGAATGACAAAATTCACACTTAACTCAGATAACCTAATTATGCAAAGTGTTGCTGCATATATGACTGCGAGTCGGAATGAAGATGAAATGCATAATATAATTTGTACAATGGTTTTCAGACCAAATTCTGTCAATTAGAAGTAAAATGTTTTTCTTTTTTGACTGACACCATAACAAACTGAACACAGAACCAGGGGTAGGAAGAGAAAAATCCATCTGTGTGGATCCTGCTCTATTCCACATAGTTACAAATACATTTTTTCTCAAGTCAAAAGCTTACTGTAATGGTATCATATTATGTCAGTAATCATGCTTCCAATTCATGTTGTTACCTGGATCACTATCCCATTAAAGATGTAAATGTATGATGTAAATATGCTAAGGAAATGAAAGTTTACATCTAAATAATCCTGGTACAACTGCAGCAATACCATTGCTGAAGCTAATCAGGCCTGAAGTAGATTCATTGCCACACTGGAAGACAACTGGCACTCCCATGCAATGAATCCACTCTGAAATTCCAAAAAAGAATGAGTGGGTTATTTTTAAAAAATGAATATCTGAGCCATCCTGATATTAAGCATACCAGCTCACAGCAAACCACTGAGCAGTAGTAGAAACTCTGACACATCTTCTGCCTCTTCAAATACAAGATGAGAAAATTGCCAGGTGATATATCAAACATGAAGGACAGAGTTATATCTTGTACACATATTTTTGTAGCATACTCTACCTTTTTTAAAAGCCACATACTAATTCATACCCTTCCTAAGCTAAAGCAAAAAAATCAGATGAGCAGGAAAGTTTAATGTGGATCAGTCCAAAGATACAATATATAATATTCTAGGTTTGTAATTAAGGTACCAACGGCTTCTCATTTTTGCATTGTTATCCCAATGAATTTCCATAATCATTCAGCACTACTCAAAATATTTCACTTGCAATCCAAGCTGACAAGACATGCATTCACATGTAACAGTAAGCCATAATTTAGTTATGTGGTATAGCAGGAACAGTCTTCTGCACTCCCTCTTCACTTTCCATTTCTACCTTTTCAGATTTCTAGTTTGTCTTTATGTATGAACCAAAATCTCTGGCTTAAAATATACTCCAGCTTCCCAGAAAAATCACAAAAACTATCCAGTGTCTAAAGTTGGTTTGTTTTGCAATTCTCTTTAGGACTTTATCAGACACTAAAACACACACACAATGGAGGTCAGGAGGAGGATGCCACTGTCCCACTTCTGGCAGTTGATAATGCATGCCCCGTCCTCCCTCCATGCTTCCTCTATTCTGGAGCAACGGAAAAGGCACCACTTTTTATTGATGGAAACTAAGGAGATTTTCAGACCTGCAAAATGCCGGTTTGCCGTGCGAGCAGCCTCCCGAAACTGCTGCGCGGCAAGGGTCTACTTCGGACGACGCTGTGCCTCTCGCGAAACCGTCCGTGTCACTTCCGTGAAGCTTGGGACGGCTCAGCGCCATATTTCAATCACGGAGGTTGCCCGTGATTGAAATATGGCGCTGAGCCGTCCCAAGCTTCACGGAAGTGACACGGACGGTTTCGCGAGAGGCACAGCGTCGTCCGAAGTAGACCCTTGCCGCGCAGCAGTTTCGGGAGGCTGCTCGCACGGCAAACCGGCATTTTGCAGGTCTGAAAATCTCCTTACTGTAAGCCACAATTCCTGGCTTGCACATAACAAGCCAAGTTTGGATTGCACATAATAAAAGACTAGAAATCTGCTGTAATGAAAGTAAATACTGGTTTATTTCTCCTCACCAAGGAGAGGGGGTCCACTCAAACTGAATAAATTGCAGAACTTGCAGAACTATAGAATCATATAGTTGGAAGGGAGCAGAAATGGACATATTTCTGCTTGTGCACATACAGTAATCTCAAATTATGTTTTACATGGTTTGTGTATGAACTTATAAAAAAAACTATCAGTGATCAAGCGATAGAAAGTATGGAGAAATAACAGTCTGTTCATTTGGCACAATCCAAAAGCTTTTGCATTGACAATATATAGCGAAATCCCTCTATCCAAAGAACCCATCCAAACCCATATTTCCATATTACTTGAAAGTCTATATTTTTTCAGTTTTAGAAAATGTGATCATAATTGAATCTTTAAAGAGAAAACATCTTAAATGTATACTTGTGAACAAATCCTATTTTATTGTAACACGTCAAACTGCACCAGTGTTTTCTATGGTCCTAGGTACAGTTCAAAGATAGACTGAGGCAAGTAAGATATTATTCTGCTATGTGCCTGCCTCATATTTAAGATACATTTATTTTATTTGATATTTTGACTACTCTTGACAACACTTAGTATACAGGGCATTTGGAAAACATATTAAAGGAAAACTGAGAGAGAATGTGATAGGGTGAATCCTTTAATTGCAATTGTTGACTCTGACTTATGGTGACCTGAGGCAAGATTTATTCAGAGGAGCTTTGTCATTGCCTTCTTCTAAGGCTGAGAAAGAGTGACTTGCCCAAGTTCAACCAGTGGGCTCACATGAATGATCAAGGATTCAAACACTGCTCTGCCAGAATCCTAATCCAACACTCAAACCACTGAAACACACTGACTCACAGTTTGTAGCTCCTTGAGTACACATATGCATATGACAAGATAAATGAAATATCCTAGTAGAAAAAGACTATGTCCCAAATAATTTAATTTTAACATAACACATGCGTAAGTCTTTGTACACAGAAAGCACCACAGTTGTGTCTACCTTTCAACCCACACAATGTCAGTGCCATCTAAAGGTGTATTTTCACAATTCAGTCATGTACACATCTATTCAGAAGTAACTACAGTACATTTGACTGCAACAAGGGTTAAGGCCAGGTAGGATTTGCAACCTTACAATCATAAAATGTCCATCGCCCCCAACAAATATCTTAAATGTTTGCTCTTGTTGTTTTCCTTCCATTCTCCAGCAGTTTTTTTCCTCCTCCACCAGTTTCCACACTCACTGCTTACTTTACTTATTATCTTTTGCTGATAATAAAGGGAATTTACTGGGTAAATCAGAGTTCAGCAACTTTATATAAATATTCGATATAGGTTTTCAAAGATTACTATAGTATTCAAAGGTTGAACTAAGAATTCAGCAGTGATACAGCTCACAAAATTTAGCAGTGATTTGAGCTGTAATCTTATGATCATTTTTTAGGAAGCTGTCATATCCTTCATAGGAAAAGAGATATCAAAACATAGGAAGGAGTATCACCTGAAACTCATCAAGAGTCAACTGTGCTCCTTATGAGGTCTTGAAACCAATGTTTATTGCTTGCTGCATACTAAGAGGAAACAGTATGAAGATTATCAGACACCTTAAAAGTGGTGTTACACAAATGCCAGGAGATCGCAAAAGGGCTCCCTTTTCAGATGACCTTGTTCCTCCCTTGTTATGCATCCGTTCTGCTACCATTCCACTGCCACTGCTTTTTATTGATGGGAGAAGCCATCAATAGATCACCCATTCCATTTCTGTCACGGATGTTCCTGTGTGTGACAAGGTGCCCCATTATGCTGGCGAGATCCCAGTGTCAAGGGGTGGTCCCTGCCAGAACACTTCTGGGTGAGATCAGGACATCTATGTAAGTAACACACTTTTTATGACCCTCCCCAGGTTACTTTAACATTCTAAAGCATGTTTTTGTGCTTGCTGTCATTTTTTCCCATTCTTTTTATTTTTATTTTTGAATTTCCAGCACTTGCGTATTCTCACGAGAATCCACGGGATTTGATCCAGGAAATGAAGGGAGTTCTGTTAAAGTTCTGTTCACTCCTGGGCTGCCTGAATGATGTTAGAGAAGGTAAGAGTGATGGGGAGAGTGATTGTAGCAGGTCAAGAACAGGACAGGGGCAGGAATGGAGATTGTGGAACAGGAACACTTTTTTCGTTCCTGTCTAATAATCTCCTATGATGGTTTAACCTCATTATGTCACAGCCCCCTGAAGGTTTAGAACAGGCTCCAAATGGAAGAGATGCCCATCAGTTAGGGCTTGTGTCCTGATGGGGGTACTCCAGTTTCATGTCCCAAGTATTCCTGGCATTTGAAGCCACTGGTAATGCAAGTGATCCAGAGTCAGGACCATGGTTCTGATAAGTACCAGAGGCGGGGAATTCTGCCATCAGGTGAGTCTCATTAAGGCAGCCAGTGGATCTGCCTGTCCTTTTTGGTTTTTGGAAATCTAGGAATTAATCTGCTAAACAGTAAAGATGTGAAGGGGGAAGGTTAAGTATGGGATCACACAGCCTGGTAATCCTCTCTCAGCTTTATTGGGCAGGTTCCATATCTGACCCGGAGGACCATCACTGTGGGTTGCTACCCTGGTATCCCTGAAGTTTCAATGGGCTTCAGAAGCAGTTCTTTCCACCTTGCCAGGTGCTTCCCAACTTCACCAGATCTGTTGCATCTGGGAGGAGATTCTCCAGGGTCACATCCATTACCTCAGCCTTCCTGTTTTAGTAAGGATACAGATGGAGGAAAATTCTACCTTTTCCACCCTTCAAGAGGGCAGCTGTACCAATGCCAGAAAATATTGTGGGGTTTATAGACCACTCCTTTCTCCTTTAGCAGTGTTCTTCCTTGGTGGAGCCTGAACCATGGCTTTTAAAGTTCTCTTCCACTGGCCATTAGTGCCGTTGGCATTAACCCATTACTGAGAAATTGCCCACTGGTGGCATGCAGTGTGGATACCACAGTGGTCAGAAAAAACTGCTTGTTGGTCCCAGTGTAGGGTCAAGGCCTGATGGGTCCCACCACTGGCTTATAAATGTTTGGTGAATTCAAGGTGATTTATTTTTAAGTAAACACAGGAGATTATCAGATGCATTTAAAGTGGCATTACAGGAATGCCAGGAGATCGCAAAAGAGCTCCCTTATCAGATGATGTCATCCTCCATCATTATGCACCTGTTCTGCCAGCACTGCTTTTCATTGACAGGAGACACCATCAATAGGTCCCCCATTCATTTGTGTTCTAGATGTGTGCGACATGGCATCCTGTTATGCTGGTGAGATCCCAGCGTCAATGGGAGGTCCCTGCCAGAACACTTCCAGGTGAAATTGTGAGATCCAGGTAAGTGACACACTTTTTATGGCCCTCCCTAGGTTACTTTAACATTTTAAAATGTGTTTTTGTGCTTGCTGTCACTTTTTTCTGTTCTTTTTATTCAATCCAGGAAGCAAAGGGAGCTCCGTTAGAGCTCCGTTCACTCCTGGGCTGCCAGAACGACATTAGAGAAGGTAAGTGTGGTGGGGAAGTTGATTGTGGCGGGTCAGGGATGGGAGTGGAGACTGTGGGACAAGAAAGCTTTTTTTCGTTCCTGTCTGATAATCTGCATATACAGGGCTATGCTGCAGGATGAACTGAAAGCAAAGCAATGGGATTTAAGCATGACGGAGTCCCATTTCATTATTTCTGTAAGGATTAGTAATGCCTGGCTTTTACACAATTGTGTCCATTCTTAATTTGAAACAGTGACCTTCCCATTTCCCTTTACTTTAAACTGGCATGAGTACATAGTATTTGCAAAGGTAGCCTTTATTCACAAACATTTAATTTAAACCTGTATTAAAAGGCTCCCCTACACACATAATTATACACAAACATTTCTGTGCTGTAGAACAAAGGAGTAAAGCTGGCAAAATTAGACACTTCATAATCTGTGTTTACTACCCATAAAACATATTTCTCCCCACTCCAAATTCTCCCTTCATCTGCTTGTTCAATAGTCTTTTCAAAATGAAGCAAAAAAATCCAGACATACATTTAGTGATTTGAAACACGAAAGTGTGCTCATTTAAAAACTGAACAAGGCTGTTTTTCATGTTGTTGTCCAAGGGCACCACATCACAAAAACATACAAAAAATGTTTCAGCCAAAGTATGTCTGTTATTGCACAAAAGTAATTATAACTAATAGAGGCTCTCAAACATGGTCCTTGGGACAATAACAGGATTTCTAGCAGTGTGAGGTATAGTGATCTGAGTGTTGGATTAGGGCTCTGGGAGACCAGGATTCAAATGACCCCTCAACAAGGAAAACCCACAGGGTAACCTTGGACAACTCGCACTCTCTCAGCCTCATAGGAAGGCAATGGCAAAACCCCTCTCAACAAATCTTGCCAAGAAAACCCCATGACAGGGTCACCTTAGGGTCTCCATAAATTGGAAACAACTTGAAGACACACAACAACAGCAAACTACAAGTCAGAGATCTTTGCCTCCAGCTACAATTGTTCAGAGTATGTGCCAGACCACTACTCACATAGCTGATTGTTCATCAGGACAAAAGGCAATAAACTAAAACAGGTGGTAACAAGCTCTGGTCCTCCAAAATTATTGAATTTAAATCCCAGAAAGCTCAGGCAGTATGGTGAATGACAAAGCATTATGGGAATTGGTTGTCTAAAATAACTGGAAGTCCAAAGGTTTCCCATCCTTGCATTGGAACCATCACCAGATATTCTGCAATGTGTATAACTGAAAACCTATTTAAATAATAATTAATAATAATAATAATAATAATGTCATTACACACTAGCTACTTAGAAATTAAAACTGGATGCCATGACCACAGCTGGGTTTACTGTCCTTGAAAATAACAAAAGGTGTAGGGGTGGTGGTGGTCTGAAATCATGTTCCAGCACAGCAATAAATCCTAACCTAGACCAATAAAGTACCCAGTTAAGTTTTGATCATCAGGAAACTTCACCTCCACATTGGTGACCAATCTAGAAAAGCCAGGTTTCAAATTAATTTCTCCATTGGCTAGACCTCAAATTTGCAAGTATCAATAAATGTTGATATCAAATCTTGATTCGCTATCATCCCCAAAGTGAAATTTCATCTACCAAAGTGTCCTTCTCGAAAATGTGTGTTTTACATATATCTGTTGGATTAGGCTTCAATTTCCAATGCTGTCTCTCTAAGGAAGTCCTCTGCCTTGGAGAAGCAATACCAAACAGAGTTGGCAGTCATTGTCTACCTCCATCAATATACCAAGAGGAAGTCATTGTTATCAAAACCTGCAATTTCCTGTGCAAAGAGGGTTATCAAACCTCCTCATCAGCGGTCTCTTCTCATTTACATCCTAAAATCACGGTTACTTTCCCTTCCCTTCCAATCCTATTACTATTATATTTACTTCTAGTTTTGTAGCTACTAATACCTGTCTTCTCTTGATCCTGATAAGTACATCTCAGGCTTGCTTGTCTCTGTCCCTGTATCTCTGAATGGACTCCACTATTTGACCTTTTCCTGGCTTTGTGCTCTGTCTGATTTGTCTTCTTGTCCTTTGCCACAAGCTTGACACTGTATAGAACAAGGCCTCTTTCACACAAAACATAGTTGAGGACCTTGTGGGACATGTCAATCATCTGGGTGTCTCCCACAGTCAGCTCTGCCTACATGATGGAGTCAAACACACTATGGAACAGCAGTTCCTAATTTGAAATTATGCAGTCTTGTAATCAGCATTCACAATTAGCAACAGAGACAACACTTAGGAATAGAGATAATGTCTACACACTTAGCAATTTCATGAACAGTGTTTTTTAAAAAGTAAAGAGTAGATGCCAAGGATCCACACCAGCTTCAGCATAGAAACTTTAAGTTCTGTGGACATTTCTATGGACATTTTATACACTTAGGACTTGGCATAAATGATTCCCAGTATAAATAGGAAGAATGTGACCCCAAATTCAGATCAGAACCACATTGGGGTTAAAGCATTAAAGCCCTTTATATATACTCCATTGGGTTTCTGACATAGTTGAGCCCTTCTAGTTACTCTTTTTTTAAAAAAAAATGGTAACAAATAATTACACAAATGGCATTCAACCCAGTTTGGTTGCCAGGGTCTGTGAAGTTTCCTCTTTAAATTTTTCAACATATTGATAGACATCCAATATTTAAGTTATATGCCAGAACGAAATTCTTCATGTGGACTGTACCTAAGACCCAAGAAGTGCTGTTCCAAGCATGTCAGATATAAGTTGCTGTGATATTCCATATGGGAAAGGGGGAAGCAGGGTGAAAAGATATAAAGAAATAAACTACACATGTGGTAACAATGGTAAATTAATTTTGAAAGCAAGGAATGCAGAAACTTGAAAAGAAACACATCACAGAGGACCAGTTTGGAGCTCTTGTTGCCTACTGCCTTACATACAGTATATGAACCCTGCCAATCAGTGTCAACAGTTTATTAATATTTGACTGAAAAATTGTGAGATGAATCAAACTTCAACTGTCTTGATAAGGTGTTGCTAAGCAACTTGCAGTCTGGCTGAAAATTAGTTTTCACAGCAACCTTTCACTCAAAAGAGAAGCAAAAATGTGTGTCCATTCAAAATGTTTTCCCAGTCGGTTACACAAAAACTCAAAGTACTATACCAAAACATGTCTTTGGTCTACCTTCTTCTGCAAAAACAAAGACTACAGAACTTTCAAAGAAATTGGAGACTCGGGAGACATTTCTGAAATGATTCATGCCACTTACCATAATCGCTGTCATAGAATACGATAAATTTTTGCCAGCGCAGTTCAGTGACTAGCTTGAGCATCACATCATTGAGACGAACAGGCGGTCTGGCTGCTAATGTGTATTCTTCCTCCTCCAGGCTAGGGTTTAGGTGGCAAGCTGTCCGTGGGGAACCTCCCGTGTTGCGCTGTACAAAGAGGTGAGGGATGTGCATGGCATCTGTCAAGGACTGCAGGGCGTTGGCAGAGGCACAACCAGTGGAGGTCACTAAGGCTAATATCCCCAGGGTCATCAGGTCACAGGCTGGGGAGAGCAAAAACAAACAAACAGGACAGCTAGATGAACATCTAGAAAGGTGTGACCAAGACAAGTCTATTAACAAAGTGAACATACTGAAGCATACTTGGGACACATAGCACTTTAAAATAAATCAAAAGGTGCTAAAATGAATATTCACTAACACTAGAAATTTGTCTTTTAATTATCACTGTCACTCATCCTAGAGAACCAGCATGGTGTAGTGGTTTGAGATTTGGACTGTGTCTCTGGAAACCAGGGTTCAAATCCCTGTATGGCCATAGAAACCCACTGGGTGACCTTGGGTAAGTCACACTCTCTCGGCCACAGAGGAAGGCAAAGGCAAACAAATCTTGCCAAGAAAACCCCATGATAGGTTCACCTCGGGATCACCATAACTCAGAAACAACTGGAAAGCCCACATTAATAACAACAGTCATTCATCCTATCTTTCAGAGCCCTTTTTAGGGAGGGGACAAATATGTCTTAAGACTGTCTAAAATCTTTAGGGAAGAAGAAGAGTACAAGAAATAATACATATCATCATAAGCTTGGAGAATGCACATTTCTCACCATTTCCCCACATTCAAAAAGCCTTCCTTTAAACAATCTTATTATGAACTATTATACATTCATTCTAATCTTTTTGATCAACCATCAAGTATACTGGTAGAATGTAAATATTATAAATATGTATTATATACACATAATGTAGACATTGCCTTTGGTGGTGGATGGAATGTTGGTGGTTGACCTGCCAACTGCCATTTCAGCTTCATTAAATGATGAGACATTAAGTTGTTCTGAGGCAGAAATGGCAGATCCATGTGCTACTGGGCCTTGCCAGTAGCTGTCATGCGACTGGTCCATTGCCCTAAATGATACACTTTGTGAGGCACTGTGAGAAAACCTGATTTACAAAGAGGTAACCCCCCCCCCCACTTCTCAATGTATAAAGGTGAAGGCAATCAAATACCGGGGCCTAAATACCTTAAAGGTATCAGATCCTATCTGATCTTGAAAGCTAGGCACAGGCAGTCCTGGGTTAGTACTTGGATGGGAGACCATCAACGGAAGCCAGGTGCTGTAGGCTATATTTCAGAGGAAAGAACTGGCAAAACCACCTCTGAGTATTCCTTGCCTAAGAAAACCCTATGAAATTCATGGGGCTCCCATAAGTCAACAGGTGACCTGAAGGCACACACACACACACACACCTGGATCCCATTCTGGGAGAAATACAGAGTATTATAGATAGATAGATAGATAGATAGATAGATAGATAGATAGACAGATAGATAGATAGATTAACCTAATTCAGGTTGTGCTGAGCATCAGAAGTGTTTGGTGTAAAACATTCTCTGTCATTTGCCACTGTACAACCTCTCTTTTTCTCTGAGAATGAGAGAAAAGATGGGAAGATATGATGGAGAGCACTATGAGTCTTCACAGTGCTAACTCACCTCTAGCTGTCCTTCCTCAGACATTAGTGTCCTGGCTAGTTCCAGGACTCTCTGCAGTAGTGATGGGGGTGGGCTCAAGAGGGACACAAAGATATCTGAATTTCCAAATACTTTACCACCTGAAATGTTTGCTTCACTACAGCTAGGGCTTGTCTTGATGAGGCAATACAATGTGGATTGGTGTGCAGTAATGCCAATTTGCAGCAGCATCCATTTGTCTCCACAGTTTTTTGGCAAGATTGCTGGTATGCAAAGCTATCCATCTTTGATATTCACATGGGCATGACTGTGAATCAAGATGGTGGCTGCAAGTGAATTACTCACATTTTTGTTCTCCATAAGTTGTCACCACTGAAGAGTTTTTGTTGGTTTTTAACAGAAAATCTAAGGTGCAGAAGTGCAACCTTCCACTTAAATAAGCTTTTTTTAAAAGCTGTTTCATTACCTCAGTGCAGAATCACTACCACAAAAAACCAACATGGTGGTCCAGCCACTTCATTGCCAGCAAGCTCTGCCCCCACCTCCCTGACTGCACATCCAACCAATAAGCTTTCTACTTCTATTTGGTGAATACAGTGAATCATGGTGAATCACCACGGGATCCTGTTGGGACAAAAGGTACTCTCCTCAAATTCTATGAGGAGTATTTTTACCATCTAGACAACCCTCTAATTGATGAGCCAACCCTGGCTGGCTGGCTGGCTGATGTCTAGTATTTCTAAGGACTTCTTAAACAAACACTACCATCTCTCTCTTTACCCTGCTAAAATTCCCCCCACCACAGCTTACATATAGTATATACTGAGTGCATCTCTCTCTCTCTCCATATATATATATATATATATATATATATATATATATATATGTTCTGAGAGCCTGTTTTCAAAGCAGAGGAAAGAAATGAATTTTAATAAATGAATTTTATTAACACCATCATATATGTCTTTTAAAAATCTGGAACAGCAGATGCACTTTCAAAGGCCTATGAATTTCAAGCCACCTGCTACTCAAGACTGACTGTTTACCAAATTGTAAATGTTTTTTGTAGCTTGTTAAACTAAATCAGCCATTACTTGCTTCCAACAAAGGCGTATGTGTGTGTGTTTTCTTTTCCTTTCCTTTTTGCAAAAAAGTGCGCAAAGAATCCAGCACTGTCATGTCCAATCATTTTTACTTTTTTAAAAAAAATACAAGAAGCAATTTAAAACAGTGTGCTGAGACAGCATAAATCCTCTGAATATTTCAATACAGCCCCAGTAAAACAATTAGTTACCTGGTTAGCCAGAAAAACAACTCTACATAGCAAAAAAATTTCAGGACTAAAATTCAATGTTATCTGCCTAAAAAAGGAGCAGGTAGCTCAACCAAGACATAAATAGCCTGGATCTCAAGGGAAGTTACTTTCTTTCTTTTGCTTAATGGAGTTGAAATTGTATTGCCTAGGGGTTGTCTAGACAGTGAAAATAATCTTAATAGATTTCACAGGTAATACCTTTTGTCCCAATGAGATTCCACGGTGATTTGCCTTATTCAGAAGAAGGGGGGGGGCAAAAACACACTCCAAAAGGCCTTCACAGCTTTTCCCAAAGGGTTTTTTTTTTTTAATGTGTGGAAATCCGCATTACTTCTCAATTGGGCAACCGATTTGCACTGCAGTGTATTTTCGGCAAGGGCTGAAGTGGAAAGCTGATTGGTCATACATGTGCGGGGGGGGGGTTGCCACTAATGTAGTGGCAGGAAGCACCATTTTGGAGTTTCACATTGCTGATCATGTACTTTTTTGCTGCATTGAGTTGACCAAAACAGCTTCTTTAAGTGGAAGGTCATACTTGCACACTTTTGATTTGCAGTTAAAAAAAAAATACTGTGAAATGGTGACAACTTATTTATTTATTTAGAGTATTTATACCCCACTCTTCAGCCACAAAGGTTCTCAGAGTGGCTTACAAATGGTTAATTTAACAGTTCCTTGCCCTCAGGCTTACAATCTAATTATGACATGACACATAAGGAAAACAGAATGGCAGTGAGGGTAGAGATTAAATCCATCAAATACTGCTGGTTCTTTTCTCTTTCCAATGCTAGAGCAGTGGCAGTTGAGGTGGAAGGAGGGCCTTTCACCTGCTTCTGGGCCCAGGCCTGAGGAGTTCTGCCTGCCTCTACATCTTATAGAGAATATTAATGTGAGTAATTCACTCTCAGCCACCATGTTGATGTGCAGGCATGGCTGCGTGTGAACTTCAAACATGGGATAGCTTCACATACCAGTGATTTTACCAAAGGACTGTAGAGACAAATGAATGCTGCTGTGATTTTATGTTACTGCATAGCAATCAGCATTATATCATCTCAACTAGACAACCCCCAAGATTTTACAACTCTTCATCTCCTAGGTTTTGTCTGCATTGGCCGCATTATGTCCTGCACTGGCCCCAGATGGACCACAATGGTGTCCATATGCACAGGACCCAATCCATTGCGGTGGTGTCTCATTGTCTGTTTCGCTGGCCCATCACCCTCAGTGCCACTGCTGCTGCCGCGGCCTTACTGGCCACTTCAGCAGCTCTGTCTAAGAGCCTGGTATCTCCTGTTGCTGCTGTTGAGGTAAGCAAAGGGCACTGCTGCAATCAATGAAGAAGCGGGAGTGACCCCCTCCTTGTTGAGCATGTGGTGCAGCACCCTTTGCTTACCTCACCATCAGCGATAGAAGATACCAGGTTCTCGGACAGAGCTGCTTACCTCTGCTTTCCTCACCAGCAGTGACAGAAGATGTCAGGCTCTCGGACAGAGCTGCTGGGCCAGAGGGTGAGGTGGTGGCAGCACCAAGGGTGATGGGAATAGGGCAGATATGCTTGGTGGGTGGTTGCGTGGACAGCTAGGTCACTCCAGCTCTGGCCCTTTCTAGCTATCCACATGCCAAAAGACCCTGGAGACAATCCAGGGGTTTCTGGGAAATACTGGACTTTTCTCCAAATTTGCCTAGTATAGGGCAAAGTCATTTTAAGGGCCAGAAAGTGTGAATCCTGCCTGGAAAATGCTGTACATCATCAGGACTTCCAGTGCCAGATTTGGGTGTTTGTGGCCCATACAGACAAGACCCTACTGCCCACACAGCCAAAGAGGGGAGTGACTTCTGCTTGCATTGAGATCCCTCCAGACCATCTTAACTGACAACAACAAAAACAATATATTGCCAAATAAAGAACCTAACATAATCATTCCCCCCCCCTTCTCCTGTATGATTTTGAACACTTTTGCCTGTTGAAGAAGCCAGTGGAGCTTCAAAACCTTGCATGGCATATTGTATACATTTTTGGTTGGCCCAATAAAAATAACTGTTTTATGGATTTTGCATATTAGGAGATTTTCAGACCTGCAAAATGCCGGTTTTCCGCGCGAGCAGCCTCCCGAAACTGCTGCGCGGCAAAGGTCTACTTCGGACGACGCTGTGCCTCTCGCGAAACCGTCCGTGTCACTTCCGTGAAGCTTGGGACGGCTCAGCGCCATATTTCAATCACGGAGGTTGCCCGTGATTGAAATATGGCGCTGAGCTGTTTCGGGAGGCTGCTCGCGCGGCAAACCGGCATTTTGCAGGTCTGAAAATCTCCTTATTAGTCTGCTGTAGGAAAAACAACAGAAAGTCTTGTGCTACCTCAAAGTCTAAAACTTTAGCTGCTGTTATGATAATGTTCACTGTTTGTACTTTTTTGCTTGTTAATTACATCCCTCTGTCCTCTATAGATAAATAGAAATTCACTTAGCAGCTGATGATCTACCTCCCCTCAAATGTGATTTATTTTTTCCTCAGTTCCACCACCTTCCCAGGTATGTAGGAACAAGGCAGAGGGCTCTTTTGGTGGCAGCTCTCAAGCTTTGGCATTCCCTCCCTAGGAAGGAGTTCCTCCTTGCTCTCTTTCCACTGGCAAGTATTTGTTTGCTTTTCCAACAGGTTTTTGGAATTGACTGTAATGGACTTTTATGGTGTGCCATTTCATTGCTTGTTTTTTATCTTCTGGCTTTCAATGGATTTTAATACTATACATTGTTTAATTGCATTTAAAATAACTTTTATACGTTTTATTGATGTTTTTGTATGCATTTTAATCTTTATTTTTTAATCTTTGTACGTCATCTTGAATCCCACTCCCTGCATTGCCCAGAGTATAGTTCCACGGACAGAACTCTGCTACGGCTCCCTCATCATCATCTCCAGGATTCAGAGTTTTGCTGTTAAGAGCCCCCTGAATGGGCCTTCCATGGCTGATGGTGGGGGAGGGGGGATCAGATAAGCACCTGGCTGTGATCCACGACCAGACACAGGCCAATAACATTGTCCACCTAGATCTGTTAGGGTCCTTCAAAGGTCTTGGTGGATGGTGCCATAGTTCTGACATGGCAACATAGACAGATACTTCTCCGCCAGCCAGGGAATTGTGGTTCTAGGGAACTACTGTAGCAAACCATGAATGGAAATGGGGGTGTTTTGGCCATTGTGGAGTGTGGAGAAGAATACCAACCTGTACGAAAGAAGGAGGAGGATATACATGGGTGTACGGTGGACTTGTGCTTGCCCATGTTCACTAATAAGATGCCTACTACTGTGAGCTACCTGCCTACAATATGACTTCTTCTATGTAAATGATAAACTCAAAATAGGTTCTGAACATTGGAATATCCTTTAAAATTCAGGTGCACCATCACTTCCCTTGTGAATATAGCACCACCACATTATTTTTCCTATGTTTACACACACACATACACACACACACACAAAGGCCTAGGAAGAATATTTTTTTCTAAAAATATGGGAGTGGGTTCACAGTAACCCTAAACAATTATAACCAAAAGCTGATGCCTGTTTACTTCTACAATTGTTGTTATTTGCTTGCTTGCTTGCATTTCCAGGCCTGGTACAGTCCACAGCAGATGAAGGAGGATGGAATGTGGCTCCCACCAAAGCCTTCCCACCAGTATTTCATGCCAATGAGCTTTCTCAGTGTGTAAGATTTATAAATACTTATATTGGATGTGATACGGAATTGGTGATAGCTTTAAGCAGAGATAGGCAAACAGTAGTCCGTAAACCAGTCCCACAACCTTCATGCCCCACCCATCTAAATTTTACATCAAGGTATGGTCACTTGTTTCCAATTTCACATGTAGAGAAGGAAAATTAAATATTTTGTTGCATATGTCAAGCCAAACACCTACTTTAAAAGGATGGTTTTCAAATTATGATCAATAGTTTACACTTCAATAGTACATCTCTTTTCAGATGATAAACATGGTATCTTTCTATGCCTGACTGTGCATGTACCATAGCTGTTGAGAATGTGTTACTGCCAAATAGATAATAATATCAGGATAGTCAGACATCCAGTAGTTAGATTTATTCTCTAAAAATGATGTGATGTAGCAAACAAACTGCACAGATCTGCAGAGCTAAGTGGCAGTTGCAAATGTATTAGTTTTGATGCTGGTTCAGAGCTCACTGGGGGAGGTGCTAGGAATTCTGCTGAGCTGGTGTTTTAGTTATTCCTATGGAGTTGAACTGAGCAGTTCTGTTTGAATCTTGAAGTGTGAAGATGGTTTTTCTTCTGAAGATGCTGTAATATATTGTAAATAGTCTTTCTTGTGTTCAAGTAAAGAACAAGAAGATTTTAGACATAAGCCTGTGTCTTTGCCTTTGTTCTGATGCCTGAAGGAATATTTACTCTGCTACCATTTATTGCTGCCTGGATCTTTTGAAGAGGTTCCCAGTGCACACTACCACCTGATATATAAAGCCTGACTGCCTGTGATTTCACTTTGTGTAGCAAAATGCATTTCCAGTTAACACGCCACTATCTAGAACATAGAACATGAAGAAGTTGACTATCTTTGCTCTGACACAGCAAAGTAGCCACCATATAGAGTACCAAAGAATACAATTACAGAGTACCAAAGAATACAATTAAAGAGAAAATGGTAAAAGGTGTCCACATATGCTTGGCATACCATGGAGATATGTGAGCAAGATATGTTCAGCAACTTCAGGGTCTGGTGTTGGATTAAGGCATCATTTCACCAGGATATTTAACTGCCCAGTTCAATGAGCTTTTTAATTCTTCTCCTGTTTCAAAAATAAATCACCAAAGGCCAAGACTGTCTAAAGTCAAATGGTTTGGAGCATCTAATAAGTTAATCATTATGCCTTCCCCCCACCAATCTTTTTCTTACATTTCCTTCAAACACACTTGTCTTCAATTTAGGATGTCAAAACAGATTCTCTGGGTGACAATTCCAATATCCCCCTTTCCCCCCTGGCTGCTTGACAAAGGGACACTGTTGATCAGACTCCATAGAAAATCACTTCACATGTCAGAAAAGAGCCAGAAGAAAATTATCAAAAGTCTCAGCCCTAAACAATTCATGCCCTAGTGCCATATCCAACCAAGCTGAAGAACAAGTGAGAAGACCATTAGTAATAATGTTAACTACCCTGATAGCCCCCATCTTGGAATGTCAAATAATTAGCAATATTTAATAATGCAGCTTACTGTTGCCTTCCAAGTGGTTAGCAAGTAAACCAGGAACCGCCAAATACCAAGGTTGGAGTCATATATGACCAAGGAAGGGGCCTTTGGAAATCCCTCAGACAAATACTCAGGTCAGAGATTAACACCTGGAGGTGAGTCATTCACTAATCCAGTCAGCAATAGCAGAGTCCTTGATGCTTGTAAAATGGGTCCTTTTTCCTTCCTCTCCTCTTCCCCTCCAACACAAGACCTCGCCTGCTCCTATTCATTTCTAAACACACTGAGCATTAATGATAATTAACTCTTCAGGAGCATCCTTTGTCTAGACCTGGGAACCTCCGAGAAACATTATATTCCACTGAGAATCCTATCTCTCCAGGGGAATCATTCCACATAAATATCACCCTAAAACATCACCAAAACATCCAGTTTCTCCTCCTACATCTATGTTGCTGATTTTCTTTGAGAACCCCAGAATACATTTCTGAGAACCTGCTGCTGCACGAATCTCTGCTCTTCTGAGAGGTCTCATATCACCTATCCAAATACTTCCTACTATGTTCGACAGCCTGGTGTGAGTATCTGAAGTCTGAGCGTTTGCATGAGTTCTGTTACTATTAATTCCCAATAAAGATATTTAACTGTATGTTTTGTTTAAGAGTTTCTTCCGTTACTACTGGTATATATAGGTTAAAAGATCTTTACCATTACGCAGCCTCTCGCTGCTATAATTGAGCTAATTAAATATTCCCCATATTAATTTTGGACACTAGTTGGATCCTTGTGGACCCCAAACAATTTGAGTAATAATACTATCTGTAAACAATATCTACATTTCAAAAACTAGATAACAATATTCCAGTAAGTGAGGGTTTTTTTAAAAAAAGCTTCAGAAAACATATTGATTTTAGATCAACTGAAGCTACAGAAACAAAAGGCTTATTTCTCCTTTATATGAATTGGTCAAAACATGTTAACATTTTATAGTTAAAGGAAGAGAAGAAGTGCTTTTAAACTTATTTCCTTGATGGCCCTTCCCATAAATGCATGCCAGCTTCATTATCTAAATTTACTCTCTATTAATTATAGGGATATAATTTTTCCTCCTGTTTCCCTCCCAAGGAGGTGACCTGATTTCACAACAAGAAAACATTGCTTTGCCAAATGGGAGACCCATGTCTGGAAGCAGATTTGATTTCCCAGGCTCTCTGCCAGAGAAAACTTAGCATGTCATACAGGTAATTTATTTAGTCCCAGCTGGAGGGTAAATAAAGGGTGGGGGAGTGAAGTCAAAGCCTAAAAGAAAAGGAAAGAAAACCACCAGGAAGGATCACCTGGCATCAATATCACCTCAGTCTAAAAACAATGTGAAAGGCTGAAGGGGGCAAAATAAATTTCCTAAACAACCATGTGTACATCCGTGGCATCACTATTGAAGGAATAGGTCACAGACAAAGCAACCTATAATCACCTGTAAATTTACATATATACAGCTTTATCTATTTGTTTCACAAGTGACAATTGAGTTCTTCTCCCAAACTAAATTCAGAATGTATTCTGGATGAAAAGCTATGATTCTCCCAAAAATTTAACTCAGAAAAAAAAAAATCCAACATTCTCAATGAGGGTTCCCTGGAATCCTAGGGTTCCACATGAGGTTGCTAGGGATTCTGCAAGATAACTGAGATTGAAGGGGAAAAAAAAACACTTTATTTTGAGTTGTAGATATAATAATTTTTAGGAAGGGGGTTCCCTGAGACCTGAAAATTGCTTCAAGGGTTCCACCAGGGTAAAAAAGTTGAGGACTTTATCAGACCAGCCTCTTGAAACGTTTCTTTTGCTGGGATATTTTGAAAAAAATTTATGCTGGCAAAAAAATCTTCTTTACCAGACCTACCTCCAGCAACCTCAGAAAGGCACCCCCTGCAGTAATGGAGCTTGAACAGAGCTCCATTTACTTCCAGGTTCCAAATCTCAGCGATTCTTGTGAGAAGATGTGAGTGCAAGAAATTCAAAACTTAAAGCAAGAAAAAGACATAAAACGTAGGCACAAGCACAGAAACACACTTTAAAGGTTCCAAGTACACTTGGGAGGTTCATAAAAGGAGCATCCCCTACCTGGCTGTCACGCTCTCACCCGGAAGTGTTCTGACAATTAACACTGTATTCCATGAGCCCAGTGGCTCAAGGTTTCAAATGCTGGCAATATCAGCAACAAAGCACCAGATGAGATCTATTGATGGCTTGGCCCATCAATAAAAAGAAACAACTTTTTGACAAGACATGATTGTAAAAGGATGACATTGTATGGTATGTACACCCGTTCATGTTCATTAGGCATCACTGTGATGCCATATTTGCTGTATCTGATAAAGTCCTGAGGCATTAGATACCAATACGTCAAATCAGTGAATACAAATTGTGTCCTTTAAGCCTTGTTTTTGAGTAACCTGTGGGGTCTGTTGGTACCCTTATTGTAAAACACTTTGTTGCCTGTTTATTGATGTATAATGAATGTTGCTATCCATATATAACCGTCAAAACATATGGGAGTTTAAATTGTAAGTTGCATATATTGGAAATTGTTATATTCCATTGTGAATTATTATAAGATATACTGGTTAATGCTAATGTTGCTACCTATATACAACAGTCAAACTATGTGAGATTTTAAATTATAAATTCTGAGTTGCATATATTGAGAGTCATTAACACTCTAATGGGAGTTCACTATAAGAAATGTTGGATGTTGCTTATGCGAACTTGTGAGTTACTGTAAGAACACTATTCATTGTGAGTTGCTTGTGATTCATTGTGAGTTGCTTGTTTTTGAGAGTTGCTTATATACCAATGTGGATTGTTTTTACAACATTGAGTGCCACTATAAATTTAATATTCCTCATATACAAATATTTAAACACAAACTGTTGGAGCATAATTCAACAGTGGTATTGTATATACATAAGCAGTGGTATTGTATATACGTAACACATACAGTTCCCAGTCATTAACACAGTTAAGTGAGGACCTAGCCTAGCCAGTATTCTAGCAAAAGTCCTGAAAAGGCTACATTAAAGGCTCCTTGCCAGCCTCTTTTCTTTCCTTGGAGCTTACTTGGGCTATGCAGCATGTAGGTCTCACATCAGGGTCCTTCATTAGGAGGCTCTACTACCCAGAAACTAAGGACTTTTTCAGACGTTGATTTACCGCAGAAGAAAGCTCGTAACACTTGCGATGCTGCTGCGCAGCAGGGGGCCCGTTTCATACGACACTGTCCCCCTGCCGAAATCAACTGTTTCAGTTTCGGGAGAGATTGGGCCATTTTTTATTCACAGGCAGCTTCTGTGAGTAAAAAATGGCCAAATATGGCGTGGCTGCCTCCGATCTCTCGCGGCAGGGGGACAACATCGTACGAAATGGGCCCCCTGCTGTGCAGCAGCCTCGTAAGTGTTAAGAGTCTTCCTCCGCAATAAATCAATGTCTGAAAAAGTTCCAAGATGCAATCATATGGCAGTATATGCAGTGAATGGAATGATGGGAAATGGTTCCTACATTATTACTAATCTTATCAGAAAATTATGCACCTCGTGCCTGCTAATTCCCCAAATGCTGCTGTACATCCTTGTGACAGCTTCATATGGCCATCCCAGTTGACACTGCTATGTCCTCTGAAGAAAAGAAGAAGCAGACACGGCTTCATCATGCCTAGACCCAGAAGCAGATGAAAGGCCTTCCATCCATCCCAGCTGCCATTTTCCAAGCCTCGGAGGGAGAGAAGAAGAGGCTGTATCTGCTTCTACCCCTTCCCCTACTACTTTTCTCTTTTCCTTGTGTCATGTCTTATTTAGATTGTAAGTCTGTGTTTGTATGTACAAAACAATTTGTAGGCTGCTCTGAGAGACTTTGTGGCTGAAAAATGGGGTATAAATGGTCTAAAGAAAGAAAGGCACTGAGAATCATGTGTAATGCAGTTTCTTCCCTATTGGTGCTGTTGCCACCACCAAGCATCCTAGGGGAAAGTAACAATACCAGTATAGAAGACAAGTGCCCTAAGAGGTCCACTGTAACCCAAACTAAACTTAAATATCTGCAGGGTTAGGCCTCATTAGTCATGGGGGGACCTTTTTTTTTTCTGAACTCACCTTGCCAAATTTCACCATCACCACACAAGTAATAGCTTGCGGATTTATGGGAAATGAGATCATGACCTTCTCATGTCACCTAATGGTTATACACCTAGGTTCTTAGCTATGTAGACAAATGGGAGAATGTCTAGACCAAGGCTGGCTATTATGGAACTATAAGAATGTGTACAATCACAAGGTTTTTGACAGCTCCATTGCAATAGCAGAGGCTGCCTGCTGCTATGCCAGCAGGCCATTCCTTCTCAGTTCTTGGAACTTAACCCCCCCCTCATTAACTGGATATAACTCACCCCACTAATCTTCCCATGAAGGACAGGGCTGGGTGATGGGATCTTTGAAGGAGAAGGGCAAGAAGCTTTACAGTGGCAACTTATTCCCATAATAAACACTGATCAAAATTAAGTCACAGTCCGAGAAAGAAGGTTCTAGGGTGTGTAAGAACCCTCAGCATTAATTTCTATGGGAGTTTTCAGGATCTCTAATATTTATAATGTACCCCCCCCTTCAATTTACAAACACTTCAGAAGCATGGAATTTTAAAAACATTAAATGGTAAGAAAGTGTTTAAGAATGGTTCTGAAGTGTCAAGAGAAGGGCCTAAATACAATTGCTAGTGGCACCGGAATATAGATTTATTGAATTGACTCCTGAATGGTAAGTCAATATTTATGTAAACATCATTAATTCTGTGGGTCTGCTGTGGCTGAAACTAGCAATTGGAGGCAGGCATCATGCAACCCAAGTATTTTTAACTATGCTAGGCTGTTCAAAGATATCCTGATTCCCCCCTCAAATATTTTTGAGCCATGGTTGGTTGAATGCATGGATACAGAACCCATGGATACAGACGACCAACTGTATGTTAAAATGTGCACTTCTACATTGCATAGCAACTGTTGTTTCCACATGTCTGTGTATATGCCTTCAAGTCACCTGTCAACCTATGATGGCCCTATAAATTTCATAGGTGTTTCTTAGGCAAGGAGTACTCAGAGGTTGTTTTGCCAGTTTCTTCCTCTGAAATATAGCCTAAAGCATCTGGTATTCATTGGTGGTCTCCCATCCAAATACTAACCAGGGCTGATCCCACTTAGCTTCCAAAATTAGACAAGGTTATGTTGTCTTTAGCCTGTTTCTACATCAGCTCACAGAAAATATGTATGTCTGGCATTATATTTACCATGGTAGTCTTTGGAAAGGAAAGCAACTTCTGGCCCTACAAATATGCCTAACTAAAGCCTGACTATACTAAAGTGTAATAGTTCTGCTCCAAAAAGATGTGCTGAAGGATTACTAAACTTGGCAGTTTTTGGCTTATAAACAAGCTTCAAAAGGTAGCAACCAATACATTTGCATGACAGTGGGGATCTAGCTTCTGTTTTATTCCAGGCAGCCTGGCTGATCATCCTAAGGGTTATCTTCATAAACCAGAAAAGACCCGGAAATGTATTTTTATCTATCCTTAAGTGTGAAAGTTCAGTCTACATAGTGGATCATGTTTAAGGTTGCAATCCTCTGCACATTAACCTGTGTACAAACTACAGTAAATCTAGTAAGTAAGTGCTTGCTTCTGTGTAAATATGCATAGATTTATAATTCATCTCTTTAACCCTAAAAACATTTGCTTGGAGGTCAAATCGTACTGAAATCAATGGCCCTTACTTTCTCCCAAAAGATGATTAATTAGGAACAACCTGGAATCATCAAGTGGAATTTTGGTAATTAAAGTGATTTTACAGAAATTAAAGTGAATTTGATTAATTCATTTCAATAGACTGAAACAGTTTATGTATATCTTAAATATATTTGGGTATAAACTGGTTTGGTCCTACTTACATTGCCCATGAAGAATGAAGGCTTCCCTAAATGGATAAACCAAACTCTTTCACCTGCATTCTTGTAAGCTGTGTTCTCTTCAGTGGTCACACACACACACACTAATCAAATTTTCATTAAATTGATCTGTGTGTGTGTGTGTGTGTGTGTGTGTGTGCATCTTTTATAATACACAAAAAGATTCCTTTAAGCTTCATTTAAAAACACAAATCAAAGCCTGACAGCCACACAAACCCTGAAGTGTTCATCCAAGCTCCTATTTTGATTGGTTTTCTAATCGGAACCCATTAAAATGATGGTGAGTTCTTTAAGAGCCTTGATCAGCTAAGAGATCAAAACATATCAAGTCGAAAGGCCAACTAGTTGTATGTTTAATTAAGGCTTAAGATCTTTCAAAAGACACATCTATAGTGATTCTCTCTCTGTGCCTCAGTTAATGACCTGGATTGTTAAAAAGAAGAAGAAGGAGATGTATATGAGTTTGCTTGACAGGAGTGACAGAAAGGGAACAAGAGGATCATACTGTATCTGGAAATAACTGCTATACCAACAAAGTAAGTGAATATAAAGTATGACTGCATATTCATTTGAGATGAAAGGGGGGAAAACCAAAAGAAACTGGCAATGCATATACAGACACTTAGCCCTCACTTGCTGTCAGACATTTCTACATCTAATGGACAAGATATACAATGCAAAGCCTACATCAGAGATGGGAAATTTGAGTCCTGCATGTTACTGGACTATAGCTGCCAGCAACCCTCACCACTGGCTATGTTGGCTAGAGCTGTTAGAAGATTAAGTTCAACATCCAGGTTGGCAGCTCTACCTTCACATCCCTGAATTAGCCTCAGATTCAGGGACAGAGGCGGATCTGGTGGCCTAGAATACAAATTGACCATAAAAGAAGCAAGGCACACACATAGTAGATTTTTTTTAAAAAAAATCCTGTATACACTGTAGTAAACCTGAAAGACTGGGAGAAGGGCAGTCATACCGACAAATGCAGAATGTTGATATGGGCACATAAGAGCTGCTTCTAAAAGTAACTATGAGTTTTCAGTTCCAAACAATATACCGAGTATCCAATGACATCATATTAATGGTTAGCAGTAACTGAAATAACTGAAACTTCTCTTGATTCAGAACTTTGACTATGAACTTTATCAGATCATCCTCCTCAAACATACTTTGGCAGCATATTTTAAATTGTTTTTATGCTGGCAAAAACAAAAAAAAACCTTTACCAGACCTACCTTTGTTATGCATGAATAGGCAGCCCCAGCACTGACTGGGAGTGTAAAGTAAATATCTATTACTGTCAAAGACCAGTAAACAAGAACCAGCAATAACTGCAAATACAAACATTTTAAAACATTTAAAACATTTAAAAGTCATTAGCAAAGTAAAGTAAAACAGTAAAATTGCATATTACATATCTGGTAGGTGTTTAAATATCCCAAAAACAATCCATAATATACTAATCCATGGCACTGATCATTGCTTGTCTCACTTTGATTGCTGCTGTGCAAAATTTAGCTACCTTATATGTTAGAGTAGGATTAGTGTCAGAGAGTAGCAGGGCAGCATAGGACTGCTCATAGCATCCAGGATACTTACAAAGTATTGGCCGGATGAGATCAGATCGCAAGTCTCTATAGAACAAGCACTGGAGAAGTACAGTCTCTACAGATTCAATTTGGCCAAAGTCACATGGTCAGTGGCTCTCCAGATAAGGAATTTTCCTATAACATCCTTCAAGGACAGCTGAAGGAAGAGCACGACATCATGCCAAAGTAAAGGCATTACGATGTTTTGGCAATTCTAAATTACTTAGTTATGCCATAGGGATTGTAAGGTATCTCCTGTATTCACTGACAATAAAGGAAGAGGACCTGTCAAGATCCATTTGACATTCTGTATCAGTGATACACTGTTTTATAACTGCTTTGGCCTGGTCAAATCCCATATTTAATAAAGAATCAGAGGAAAGGCCCAAGGCCAAAGACTTAGATGTGACCGCATTATACCATGTAGATTGAAAGTGACCCTTCAGAACAAGTGGAGCAAGCCCAATAGGAAAAAAGGATAACCTGAGCCAATAAATAAGAATGGCCATCCAAACTCTGGCTTCGATTCTCAAAAAAACTGTCTCCAGCCGCAGGATGGCATTGGAAACACATTTTGGAGCCTGAAGGATTGATCTTAAAAACTTAGATTGTATGCACTCCGGCAGAGCAAAGTTGGGGAAAGGACTTTGCTTAAAAAAGCTTCAGGGCTGCTGGAATGTAATGTCCTCCTTTGGACTGAGAGTGAACAGAGCTCCGTTCACTTCCTGGTTCAAGATCTTGCAAGATCAATTCTCGCAAGAAGATTCTAGCATAGTAAATCTGAAAAATTAATCAAAATAAACACACAAGCACAAGGACACACTTTAAAAATTACAAGTAGACTGGGTGGGTGGGGATTCATAAAAAGAGTGCCCCCTACCTGGCTGGCATGATCTCACCTGGAAGTGTTCTAACAATTGACACTGTACTCACTGAGCACAATGGCATGAAGTTTCAAACACCAACAATGCCGGCAAAAAGAACACCACGGGAGATCAATTGACGGCTTGGCCCACCAATAGAAAAGGAATGGGTTTTTGAAAGGATGGCGTCAACTGATATGTGTGCCCTTTCATGTTAATTAGGGAGATTTTCAGACAACACTGTTATAGTGTTACTATTCCACTTTATTTGCTATGGCTGCCTCCTCTTGAATCCTAGGATTTGCAGTTTAGGGAGGGGCATTTACAACTCTCAGCCAGACAGATCTTAGGCCTCACTAAACTACAAACCCCAGAATTCCACAGGAGGAAGCTAGAGCTGTTAAAGTGGAATAGTAACACTATAACAGTGTAGTCTGAAAATCTCCTTAGTGTCGTTATGACACCATACTTGCCTGGTCTGATAAAGTCCTATAGCTGCTGCCACACTGCAGAAATAATGCAGTTTGACACCACTTTAACTATCATGGCTCTGTCCTATGGAATCCTAGGATTTGTAGTTTGTTGTGGCACCAGAGCTCTCTGACAGAGAAGGCTAAATAACTCACAAAACTACAAATCCCAGAATTCCATAGCATTGAGCCATGGCAGTTAAAGCAATGTCAAACTGGATTATTATTTCTGCAGTGTGGCAGCAGCCTATGTCACTTAATTCATCAACACTAAACCCATTGATACTAGAAATGTTCGCTTTTGGACAAGCTTCATTACAGGAGAACAAAGAAGGAAGACAGCAAACAGATGCTATCAATCACCTTCCTCATGTAGTTGCTAGGTGTGGACTTTATTTCTCCCCCCTCCCCCCAAAAAAATGAATTCAGTGTGATATCTCTGTTTCGTATTTGTTATGGGCTTCACTCTTATTTTTCATTCTTCTATTTCCTTTCTAAAAGTGACACTGAAATTGGATTTCATAAAAATTCTTAGTGTGTGCTGGTCAGTTTAGATGACAATAAAAGTAAATATTAAGTTAGCACTACTAGTAAAGAGAATTTTATATGTAGCTGTCATCTATGTTCATGCTCCTTCAAATCAGACATACCCACATTCCAGAAAAACAGAAATAAATGTAGAAACTCAATTCACTTTCATGTTTTTACACTGATAACACCCATTTAACAAACTCTTGCCCAGATTTTTAAACTGGTGAAGTTATTACATCACCAGATGCCCCACACTGAAAATGTATGACACAATCTAACTAATGCAGTTGGTCAGCTCTAGAAGACATGCAAGTTAAAGGCCTGGAAGAAAGCAAATGACAAAAAGGGATAGGGCAGGCATCATCAATAGATCTTGCCATGGCCCTGGAAGCTGCCCAAAGATGTCAGATGTTAATATTAGCTGTGATACCATTGTTTCCCCCAAACGGGTTTCGCATAACTGGAAAAGGTTTTGTTTGTATCCTTTCAAATTCTGAAGTAGAATCTGTCACTCCCCCCACCCCTATCTGTCCACTGCCATAGATCACTCCTACTCACTCAGTATGAGTCAGGAGTAAAACTGTGAAGAGAAGTGTGTGTGTGTGTGGGGGGGGTGTTGTTAGCTATGAACAAAAAACTGTGAAACATCTCCTTGCAACAGTTCTGTCAAACAATTTTCCAGTGACTCTTTACAGATCAATCAAGCAAATGGCCAGGCTGATTTTTTTTTTTCTTCAACTCATGGAGTAATTGGAAGTCACTTGCTAGGCAAAGAAGCCTCTGGTTCTCTAGACAGCTCTATGCAGAGAGGGTGGGATTGATTTTTCTTACTTGAAGGAAGCAGCAATTTAAATCCAGTTGAAAATGTCTTCTGATCTCCCATATAGAATAAATAAACAAAATGTCAGTAATATTAGAGCAGAGCAGCTCCACACATGCATGCATGTCATTTAATGCCTGCTATACTGAAGTGTGAAGAACAGGCCACTACAGTTCTTACTGCCAGAGATCCAAGTTTTTTTTTTATTGCCTCACATTATTCCCAACACAAAGCCTTTAAAATTTAAACTGACTCTGTCCACACATTCAGCTGCCAGTCATTATGTCCCACTTCACACCTGCCTATTGGCAACAGTTTGCACTTGTGAATGGGCTGTCATAAATTCAACTTTTACATCACCAATGTCACTTCAAATGTAATGCTTTTCCAGCATTGTCAAGCTACACATTCAGCTGTTGCTTGAGAAGTATACAGGATCCTGTATAGAGAGATCCAGTGGTGTTATGTGCATTGTAAATGAGGTAGTAACACCTCTTGGTTATCTATGGAATTACCACCTCCCAGTCCGTCTGTAAATGTCTTGTACACACTAATAGCTCTTTCTTCCCAGCTCTGTCAAGACAGAACCTCCCTACATGAACCTCCTCCTCAAGGTAGTAAGATCGCCTCCTTCCTTATTTTGCTTTAGATTGGTAATAAAGACTGTTCTGTCCCATTGGTCTTTTAATGTTGTTTAATGTTCTGTTGCCCTTTAATTTCAATTTTAATGTCACACTTAAACTTTATTGGGTTATTTTTTTCCCACCTTTTTGCTCCTGTCTCTCTTAGTTTTATGTGAAGTTTTAACATTTTTAAAAAAACTGTACATCAGCACAGGCACTTGGTGCACAGAGAATGCAATTTACTAAATAAATAAATAAATGCTAAGAAAGTATTCGTCTGTAGCTAGCTAAGTTTCACCATTGTCACAGTCTCTTGGAAACCATCAGGGGTTTATCTGCTACCATACAGGACACTGAATTAATTGGGACTCCATAATTTTGTTTAAACATAGAACCCCCCCATCTTTTTTTTTACTCTTAAATCTCTACTCCAGTTCAGGTCAGAGACATCTCCCTTATCTTAAATACGGTATGCCCACAAATTACTCATTCAGCTGGAGAAAAAAAAAAACTTCAATATAATGTGTGCATGCTCTCTCCTTGTAGATTTATAATTTCTAAAATCTGTACCCGGCATCCCAGCCCACAAGGCTCCCAACATTGAAAATATATGAGAAAACAAAGAGCATGAATACATAAGCATTCAATTTATGTCAAATCCCACTACAAAATTCTCTCACCCACCTCCCAATGTCCAAAATATTGCTCTGGAGGAGACAAGTTTTAATTGGGGATGAATAGTTGACCTGAAAAAAGTCACTAGTTTTATTCAAACTGGTCAAAAACCAATGGCACCTCTAGTTTCAGGTTATGTCTATGCTACCCCTGCGTCAATACTTTTTTCTTCATTAGCTCTGAAGACACAGGGGAACACTGACTGCTAATAAGAGGCTACAGACAACAAGCAGAGCACAGCCACAGTAACAAACTGTGTCACCATTTTATGTAGTCTATAGAGATTCTTCACATAGAATCACTGAATCATTGAATACAGATTTGGAAGGGACTGCAAGGACCACCTAATCCAACCCCCTGCCATGCAGGAATATACAATCAAAGCATAACTGAGAGATAAACATTCAAATGCTGTTTAAAGACCGCCAAAGAAGAAGAGCCCATATTCGCCCTTCTATAGAAATGTTATTAGTTCTGTTGAAAGTCTTCTTACATATTTCAGAATATCTGAGGTATCTCCTGAACAGTAACTTCAAACTTCAAGCTTGAAAAATTTCCTTTAACTTGGTTGAACTTATGTTAAATGAAGGATTTTTTTTCTGAACAGCATTTCTTGCACTATAGAATAAAGTGATTAAAAAGATGCAATGGACACTGGATACTGGTCTATCAATGAACAACTGCCAATAAACTGTTAAAGTTAATATGTATAAATTCAAACAGTCCTTGTTGTTCCAGTAAGAGGGCTGGAAAACAGTAATAATGACCAACTTTTTTTAAAAAAAAATGAACAATCAGTTTAAAAAACCAGAAGTGGTGGGGGGTTTTTTTTTGTTTTTTTTTAAGAAGTTTAAACCAGCCAACCCTACTTTCTCCACAGAACCTGTAACTGGGCGAACAAACAAAATCAAGCACCTATACTGACCAAACATGCATATTCAGCCAACAAACTGGTTGTCTGTTACATCCTCCTTAGGAATACCTAGAGTTGTTATCACTCCCTTGCTTACCCAGATTTCTGATCAGGTGTGAATACATGCTAAAAATTTTCTTAACACTTGTCAGGATGTGTTATAGAGGATCTGATCATCAAGCAGCCACTAGTACATGATGCTTAGTTACCACACTAAATTGCTGTCTCTATTCACTGTGCCTTCTGGAGTAATGATATCCCTGATTATCTATTACTTATGAGTATATGTTTTGGATTGTTTTAATCTGCCTAACAGTTTGATTCTATTTTAATGTTGATTTTTAAAGCCATAAAATATTCACGTTTAGTTGTAAGTGGCCTTGATTCCCAGTTTTGGGGGAAAGGTGGAGTAGAAATAAAGATGACAGCAACAACAACAACATAACCATTCCTGTTTTCAAATAAATGATATAACATAGTTGGCTATCCAGCAAGCAATCCAAAGGTTACCCTGGACAATTTGGCAAATATCTTTGGCTGTTTCACACCATTTCTTCTCTGTGACTTTCACTCCTTAAGTACTCATTATAAATGGTCCACATCTTGATCCTCGAATCCAAAACTATCAGAGCTATCTATGCGTTTTAACTCTTTAAAAAGTTCATGCAGAAAACAGATCTGAAAGCACATACTGGACCATTGTCCAACATTCTTCTTATCTATGAAATCTTGAGAGTGATAAAAAGTTTCACAAGTCTCCCTTCTCTCTCTCTCTCTCTCTCTCTCACACACACACACACACACACACCACAGTACATACTACCACTAAGTCATGTTCTCTAGATTTTATCTATTATCTCTTAGGACTTTATCAGATGTGGCAAATATGGCATCATAAGGATGTCTAATGATCGCAAAAGGGTGGGCATACCAGTTGACGTCACCCATTTGTGATCATGTATTGTGAAAAGCCTGTTCCTTTTTATTGACAGGCCAAGCCATCAATTGATCTCCCATGGCGATTTGTGCCAGCATTTGAATCCTCGCGCCATTGTACTCACATGAATACAGTGTCAATGGGCAAACACTTCTGGGTGAGATCGCAACAGCCAAGTAGGGGTCGCTCTTTTTATGACCAGCCCCCATTTACTTGGGACTTTTTAGGTGTGTTTTTGTGCTTTCCTGTACTTTTTTATGTGTTTATTTTGCTTTTATTTTTGAATTTCCCGTGCTATCATCTTCTCACAAGAATCAGTGAGATCATGAACCAGGAAGTGAACAAAGCTCTGTTCACTCTCTGTTAGTGCCTGGGCTGCCTATGAATGCTGCTAAAGGTAGTCTGATCAAAGGGGTTCTTATGCCTGCATAAAAAAATGTTTTAAAATGCACCAGCAAAATAACATTAACAGGGGGTGGTCTGATAAAGTCCTTAAAAGACAGGTCTATCAACATTCATTGCACATGGTAGCTATAGAGAACCTCCATGGGCAAAAGCATGACGCTTCTGGGTGTAAAATGCCAGAGACAAATAACAGTAGATAGTTACTACTGTCATGTTCTTCTTGTAAGTTCTCTCTCTCTCTTTAATGTTCTTATAATTTTCTTGTCTGAAACCCTTACAAGTCTTTGGAGAGAAGTCTGAACCTGGGAGCCTCTGAAGCACAGGAAGAATGTGACTATTCCTCAGAACTGCAGCTGTCTAGCCATGCCTTTTAAATATATCCATCCAGAATGCTTCATAAGAGGGCTATAGCTCACCTACCACTGTTTTGAGTGAAAGAATGTGACATTGCAGCAAACAAAGAAAAGAGCAAAATGACAAATCCTCTCTATGAAATTGAAAGCAGGGTAAAGGAAATCTAAATGGCTGTTCCACTAGTTTTTATACTGGCAAATAAAATTAATAAGACCATTTAGTAATAAACCAGGGAAAGAGAACAAGATTTGGAAAACTAGCACTGAAGCTTTCATTTCATTTACTGGAGTTTATTAATAAATAGCCATCTTCCTTCACTAGCACTCTGAAATAAAATGCTGAACATGTTCACTCCTCAAAGAAGAAAAAATGTGTTCTTAGAGTTGGAGTCGGCAATACAAATTCCCATACAACGTAGCAATGCCATCAAGTGGTCAACTGACGCATTGATCAAATTCATCATTTTAATATGCATTCAGCAAACTAGGTTCAAGTGTGAAAAACTGACTAAAGAATTAGAAAGTAATATAGATCAGTAGCATAAAGTTTCTTCATTAAATGGGAAATAAACTACACTAAAAAGATTTCTATTTCATATTTGCCAGAACAGCCAGTGAAAGAAGGATGAATTTGAGGAACTGTAGAGAACCCAAGTAGGACCTGCAACAAATTTTCTTGAGAGTGGACCTCTTTAGCTATGGCTCCTTCCAAGATAATCCATTCCAATCCATCTCCCTTATCTCCTATTTCTATTCCCATCTCTAAGAGTCAGCCAGCATTCTGAGTCTACTGAACATGCTTAGTATTCACTGGACTGTCTTGGAGTTCTGCATCTTTGGTCCCCCCAAAAGAACTTGTGTACCTATAGGGTTAGATTTTGGCTGAGAAATTGAAGAAGTTTCTTAACAGCAACAGCAGTTTGACAATGTTCAGTCATATAGGGTGGGTGATACTTTATCATGGATGTCTTGCATAGTTGGCCCTGTGGATCCATGGATTCCGCATCCATGGATTCAACCATCCACAGCTTGAAAGTATTTTTTAAAAACTCCAAAAAGCAAACCTTGATTTTGCCATTTTATATATGGGACGGCATTTTACACCATTGTATATAACGGGACTTGAGCTGCCATGGATTTTGGTATCCAACAGGGGTCCTGGAACCAAACCCCAGTGAATACCAAGGGCACACTGTATTCATCAAAATATTTGACTGGATGTGAACTAACTACAAACCTAACTACCACAAGCAATAGATGAGCATTGTATTTCAGTTTGGTTTGGATAGGAATTTACTCCAAACTGAAAAATTACCATTACTCACACCTCTCAAACTTAAACATGACCAGGAATGCATTTTCTCCTCAAAATTCATACACAACCATTGTTTGCAATTAGTTGGGAGAGGGGGAAATGGTGCAAGAAAATAAATGGGGCACTTGAGGGGGAGTGCAGAGAAGCATTTTAGGGAGAATCACTTAATTAAAAATGCATTGAGGGGGGAAAAAGCACAGGCTTAACAGTTTCTCTAAAATGTGAACAACAATAGGTTCCATGCAGTCAAAAATTCAATACATGCAAAAACTGCGATGGAACAGAGTTAGCACTGGAAAAATCTGAACCTGAGCTAAACAGGTCTTGAAAGAATTGTTCGCCCTTAGCTATTAAATAAGAGGGTTTTAGGCACAGAACTTATTATTTGATTTTATCTTAATGGACACCACACAGGTATGAGGCAGAACATCTCCACAGTCCTTCCTCTAGAGTCCAAAACTATGAACTGTTGGCCTGAACCATTTAGCATTCTCATCTGTCTCCTTCATCTGTTTTGCTGATGCCATTACAGACACCCCTGCATTTCCAATAGCTACCTCCCAGCTGCTACCTTCTTTTTGTCTTTGTGAACATTCATTCATTTGGGTGGCATCTGTTTGCCTAAGGAAAAGCAAACATCACTACAGAAAACTACAGAAAGGAAGTTAGTGGGGTGGGGGTGGGAAGATGACAAACTGTGATACAAACTGTGACAGCACATGGTAGTGGCAGCAGTCACAGGTATGCAAAGGAAAGATGTGCTCTTAACCAACCAGGTACCTATTTTGGATCACATAGGGAAAGTAGGATGTTGTGCCTCCACCCACTCACACCCCACCACTTCTTTCTGAGCCTTCCATAGGTGCAGTAATTCTACACACATAGAACCTCTGCAAAGGTTTGGATTTAAAGTCACACATACATTAGCAACCTTAGCAACCTCTGGTCCTCAAGACACACTGTTACCCAGTAAATGGAATGCCTCTGGAACTTCTAGAGGGCTCTCCAAAGAAACTAGACACATCTCCTTCCCCACTGTAGCTCATACTGACATTGCAGTGCAGATCTTGAAGGACAATATTGCTGCAGTCCTTGAGATTTAAACTCAGATTCCCTTTTGTCAGCTTTTGGTGGATACCCAGTAACAGCCTTATTTATTGCCCCAATTTAAAATGCAATGAAATTCATGATAGAACAATACTAAAACAGATAAAGGGACTATTAAAAGGGGGCCCATTTCCTAACAGGGAGACTTCTCAAAATGCTTGAACAGAAATCTTCTCAAGAGGCTTTTTTTTTTAAAGAAAAAAAAATGCACCTGCCCATGGGAGGTGTGTTTAGTGCACAGATTAAAATTAGTTGCCCCTTAACAATCCTTTAGTTACATTTACATATTCAAAATCTGGATGCGTGTGAAAGAGTGGACTTTCCTGACCTCCTTATGGCACGTTTGCTCATGAAATGGGAATTCAAATCCTTAGGAGTGACTGGGAAAAAAGAAGGGGAAACTTATTGAATCTTCCAGATCAGTTAATAAGAAATGCAAGGATACAGATGATATATAAGGGTGTGCCTGTTTTAGGAATGTACAGAAATACACACTGAATACTAACTAGAGCTCCAGATGAGTATTCCAGGAAAGTGTGGTCCACAATTGGGTCACCATCAAAAAGAAGCAGCTTTCTCTAGTCATCGCCTGCCTAATCTGTGTGGGTTAGTATATCCACAGAAGGAACTCTGATAACAGATGGGCAAATCCATGTAGCAACACACAGCTCTTTCATGCAAGTTTTCCTACACAGAACCACTTGATCTCACTCATCTATAGTCTGTACTGTTGCAAATAAGATTTGCTTCATTTAACTCCTACAACCACATATCTGTGGGTTTTTTATCAAGCAGCTGGAGATATGATGAAAGCTAATCCTTTCTCCATTAACCAAGATGAAGTACCAAACAGTTAAGCCATACAAATATATAAACACCCCTAAATATATCCTAAATGTTTGGTTTCAGGAAAAGTGCTAAAATGAAAGCAGGAGACACTCCCATTCATTCCTGTTTAACTATCCTGCTCTTATATAGCACAATTGTACTAATAAGTTCTGCAAAGCTCTGGTTGTATTCTGACAACTCATTCTCCACCCACAACATTCCCTATAACTTATATTCCTTTGTAGGACCTGGGACGGCTGAGATGTGTAAACATGTAATGTCTCATCTGAAAAGGAATATCATGATACAACATTTGGTAGGCCTATCCTGTTCTAATGTCCTAGTCCACAACCTTCTGGTGCTGCAGGCATCTAATTTGTGGAGGATCCATTAGGATCCCTACATGTAGATTTTTTTAAAATGTAAACATCTGGGGAATGCCAATAAATTCAGTAGCATATGTTTTTGGTGAGGTTTTTATGTGCAGATTTATTAAGGTGGGGATTACAAGAACCCTTGGCAAACTCTAAAGAATTTTGGTCACTGGCAGTGGTGTTTGAGTATAGCACAACCATGGCTAACACAGTATTTATGGTTGTGTAATTTCCACTTCTCCCTCAATACATATCATGTAACTACTTCTTTAGAGTCAGTGGACAATAGCTTCAAGGTTAAACAGTAAGTTTTATTGTCACAGTAAATGAAAGAGCTAAGTATACAAAATCATTGTTTTGAATGAGGCTCATATGAAATACAGTAAAATAAAAAGTGTTCACTATCAATCAAAATCTGGTGGGCACTCTCTGCCCATTGGTTACCCATCATCCATATGCCCCGTTCTCACTCAGTTATAGCTCCACCTATTGATTCTCATAACACCTGCAGGTAGAAGGCCATCTTTGCCATTACCAGACAGACTCTACACTACCATGTTTATTGTCAGCCACTGCATTGTTTCAACTGCAAAGACTGAAAAAAATTGAACAGTCTCCATCATGACTGCACCCAATAACTTAACATATATAGGTTTGCTGGCAGGGAGGCTGCTTTTGCCAGCCAATCCTGACAATATATCCTAAGAAATTGGAACTTAGGTAAGAGCTGATGGATGTGCAGGACACATCTAGCACTTTAAACAGACATCCAAAGAAGAAACCCTCATCTGAGCTTAGGTGGAATGCTTGGAAAGGAACAGGACAAAAGGAAATGCAAAGCACTGTAGACTGAGATGTAAATAGGTGCCAGATTATATGTTTAGGAAGAATAGCATTCTATGAATTTACTAAGCTGTTTTATATGGAAGGTGATCATTGGCTCCATCTAGACCAGTTTCTAGAGCCTTAGAAAGCATGTGTGTAGATTGGTTTAAGTATATAGCAGCATAATATAGCAGCTAATAAACAGAAAATTAAGACCTTTGATGTTCTTTTCAGACTTTAATATGCTATAAGGGATACATTTTTTTCATTTTGAAAAATGCACATTTTTCAATATAAGATACAAACATTTCACAAAACAGTCCCCATGATACATGGTGCATACAAAAGAATGCTTGGAGATGGGCAAAACCTGGCTTTGTAAACAAATCTAAAATTATTTAGTCAACAGATAGATTTTACTAGTTTGCCTACCCACATGTTCCTTCACATTATGATTTCTTGATTAAAAAGGATCAACTTTTCAAAATTATGGCTACCTAGAAAAGATTTTCATTTGCTATAGACTGGGATTGGAGAAAAATCCCTTGGTTTCTATTTCAGGACAGAAATAAAGCAAAATGGCCTGGTATTCAATATATAACTCATCCCACTAACTTTCTAAACGACCAGTTGTATGACAGCACATTTGAAAACAGGACTTATATTTTTCAGTTAACTAAATTTCAACTAAAGAAAAGGGGAAGAGGATTCCCCAGAGGAATTAAAAACTGGTGGAAATTTATCAAACATATAAAATGATAAAGAGTCTATGTGATCAGTGGTTTCTCAAGGGGAGTTTCCTATACCACTAGCACTAAGAACCCAGATGTTACACTGACATCAATGAGACTTTATATTATCTTTGCATTTGAGGTGCACTGTTGAGGTCACTGTTAGTGACTGAGACAGTCCCGTTTTCAAACAGGAGGTTGCACCACCAGGCACTTACATGAAATATGATCACTGCTATGTGTCACATAGCCTCATTTTGCCTTCTTACCTGAACAGCAGGTAAAAGATCCAATCAATCATCACATTCCGAAAGATATTTTCCCCCAAAGCAGCTTCTGTGTCTTTTGTATGATTATGCACAGTTTCAAGTTGCTGGTTTTGGAGAATGTCTTTGGTCTTTCTGATGATTAAGATGATTGTTCCCAGTCTAAAATTCATTTTAAATCAATGAGCCAATGGCTTTTCCTTTCCAGTTCATAACTGGTTTCTACTCATCCATGAATAAGTCCTTTCCACATATTGTTTGTTTGCCTTATTAATGTGCTCTCCTTCTACAAGAATTAAACTAATGATTGGAAATACAGTACTAGTAACTCATAATCTTTGGGATTGTTATTCCCCCTGAAGTTCCCAAATTGTAGTAATAAAAAGGGAAATTAATATAATTAGTGTTTCAAAGAACTGTTCGTTTGACCATGCTTAATTTCATTGTGAGAACTGAAGAATTTTCTATAGCTGTTCAGAAATAACAATATGGGCCAGTTTACATGTGACACATCACACAGGTTATACATCATTGTATGGTACCAAACAATGGGGATATACAGGCTCCCTCACTATGCTAAGAAACCTGATTAAAGGTCGTGTTCACATATACATTATCCAATAATGTGTTGCCACTTAAAGAGCTACTGATGAAGTTGCAGCTTGGTGGAAAGTATGGAGGTCAGTGGTTCCATGTGGAAGCTATGTGAACCCTAGATATGTAAAGTTGTTGGGGAATGGGGAGATCTGCAGAGATGTGTCTAGCTAATTTTTGGTAGATGGGTGTGCTGCAAGGATGTCATTTGCCTGGAGGTCCCTGCACATGCCTGTTGCAGTGCATCCAGCTACAGAAAAATAGTGGGAGACATCTCCACCATCACTCTCCACTCTCTAGTGTCATGGAAATGTCTGTGTTGGAAGTGGGGAGGCTGCATAGTTTAAATGGTAAGTTGGAGAGGGTTGCACCAAGAGATGTAGCTACAGAGTGAAGCTATCTGCCAAACATAGGTCTCCCAATGCAATATTTTAGCCATTTTTTTTGTGAAGTATCACACTTTAAAGTACAATGAGAGCTTCAGATATTTTTAGCTATGTGCATCCCTCTTCCTTTCAAAACAGAGGGATGTATCCACTGATACCTTTTCTTTGTATAAAACACTCCCACTCACTCAAGGAGGGGGGATCCAATAATATTCTTCCTTCTTTCACTCCCACATGCCCCCTAAAGCTTTTTCTGTGGGGGAATCTTTGGCATAGTAAAGGATATAGCAGAAAGGATGGAACAACTCTCAAAACCCAGATACACCAGTTTGAAAAAAGGGCAATATTTTGATTATTGGGAAATCTGGGGGCTCATTCAATCATACATTACCTATTTCTTATCATTAGACTATTCAGCACTTGACTACTCACAACTAAGTGTGTGAATGAGTCCATTGAAAAGCACTGTGTTGAGGTTATGCAAGGTAACACAGAAGTCCTATCTGCCATGATTCATCCACATTATGCAAACTGTCACCTGATGCTGCAGTTGTCAAGTATGAGCCAGCCCTGACTTTCCACCCATCTATTTCTTTTCAAGATTTAATACAAAGAAATTTGACATTAAGTTGAGTCCCTTTTAATCATTCTTTCTTTTTTAGTTGTTCATTAACATGGTAAAAAGTATCTGTTATTGGAAATTCTCAAATTCAAAAGGGTCCTAATTGATGTCAAGGTAAAAGCAATATTAACTATGAAAAAAAAGACAATTGATACTTTTAATAAAATTATTGTTAGGTGTTAGAGAAGTTTGCAGAGCCTTATAATTAATTTTAACATTTGTCTAATTTATTGAGCAATTTCAAAGAGAATGACATAAAATGGGAATGCTAATTGTTAAATGTGGGGCTGATGATAAATGCAGGTAATAGAGTTTAAGGCGGTGGTGGGGAGCATACTAGAAATTAATCATAGATTTAAAAGTCATCAAGAAAAGAGCCAGTTCTTGTTGATATAATTTTTTTAGTATTTCTTTCAAAATATTAACCCTTCTCACTACCCTTTAAACCCAAGTATTATGTCTTCAATATACCTGCTATATGTTTTAGTGCAGATGCAAAGCACTGGAAGGAATACTTGGGGAACGATGCTACATTGCTTGTTTAGAGAGTCGTACACTTTCTCCCTTGTGTGGCCTAGACAGTCAGCTCCAGTTTTGGGAGGTGGGGTGGGGAGGTATTTGGCAAGGTTGCTTTAATGCCTCCCTTTCTGATTGGCCCATATCTGCTCTTTCCATGAACTTGCCCTCTCTCTCTGGACCAAATCTGTACAACCACCCAGAAGGTGAGCACAAGGCAAGTGAAAGATGCTGCTCTATTTCTTCAATCTTGTCACTCCTCCCATACTTGGAAACAGTGGGCAAACATGCATGGCCAAAAAGAGGGTCAATGGCTACATCGAGAGAGTTGACAGTGGGCTGCATGGATTGTTGGATTTGGCAGAGATACCCAACGATGCCTCCTCTGACACCAGCCCTGTGTTTTTCATCCCATGGGAACAAACTGTTTTTTCTATGTTTTATAGTTCTACTCCACCTTTCTGCTTATTAGCACCCAAAGTGATTTACAACCACAATCAGCAACAACTTGTTGCCTGATTACTTAGTGTCTTAAAGCCAAACACCATGAATAAAATGAAGAACAAAATATTGGACTGTAAGACAGATAATCCACACACAATAAAAAAAGAAATTAACCCCCCAAATTGACTGAAGCCTAGATCTTCCTGTTCTCCCAAGGAATAGAAAAGCTTTGTGTTGCTTCCTAGAGGTCAACAAGGAGGGAGAGTGTTGCAAAGAGAAACTTCCACTATAACAATCAAAAAGTACACTACATGTAAGATTGCTCCCCCCCCCACCAAAAAAAAAACCAAAACATTTTCAGGGCTGGACATCTGGGTGTGAACAAAAAGCAAGCCAATAGACAGGAAGACAAGCAATGGGTTAATCTGATGTCAGGCCAGAGTTAGAGTGTTACAGAACCAGGTGGAATGCCATTAGCACCTTGAGCTCTTTGACCCCTCCTCTGAACTTACCTACAATATCACTCCCTGGCCACAGTCCTCAAATATGGCATCAATAAGCAAGCACTTCCCTCTTCTTGAACATTTCCACAAAAACACTGAGTCCTGGTCCCACCGTTCTGTGCTCAAAACACTTTGCAGCTACACAGATATCAAGATCCAGAGTGTCCCAGAATCCAGCTGCAATCCAGACATCATAGGCATATGACCCCTGTTTTTTCTCTCTCTCTTCCAAATCTCTTTTATATATGTAGTTTTTTTTCTCCCCCAAGACATTTCTGTCTAAAACGCCTGATCAGTTCTTCTGATTCATCAAGGTATGAGACCTTTTCAAGAGGGCAATGCTGCTGGTAATATGTATGTGTTCCCTGAATCAAACTATTAAATGAAGAAACGAGAGCACAACTCCAGGAAAAAAAGTTATTATATGAAAGCAGCTCCATGTAGCACCTGATTATACTCTTCTGCTCTGTCTTCTATGGCAACAATATTCATCAATGCTGCTGTCAAGACTAGAGCTCTCTTGTACAGATGGGAGATAAATGTTTATAATTTAGGAGACTAGATCTCATGCAGAGTTTACACCAGTGGAATTGGCTCCAAATACCTGCTCCCCATCTGGACATGCAGGGAGATCAATGAAACTGGGAGATGAGACACCCCCTTACAACTGGAGGGAGAAACAGTAGGGGGGAGAAACATTAGGGAGGAGAACTGGAGATGGAAATACTGTAATGCCATCTTCCAAATACCCCCCTCTTCTCACCAATTACTGAATAACAAATGATAGGCTGGCTCTGTGGATTGCACAGAGAAGCATCTTTATGCAAGGGGAATTGTTTTTTGTTTATTCATAGCTCACTAGTTTCTCATTAAAGTCTTCCTCTACATCTCCAGAACTGCATTAGCTATTTTGTCATGCAGAAGTTATTAAGCAGTATAGGTCTTACACATGAATATGATTGTGGCTGCTCAAGGGCAATCAAAAACTTAAGCAAATATGTCCAGAATAAAATGGGTAAACCAGTGGAGACTAAGTGTTTACACTGAAATAGCTATGTTTTGCTCCTTCACTTTTTACAAAGTACTGACATGGCATCATAATCAAAATGATCTTCTCTTACACAGTTCCTTTTTATATCGCTTTTTAAATGGCAGAAAAGGTGGCTTCTGGGACCAAATACTTGTGCAATTTGGAACAGTTATGCAATTTCAACAGATACAGACTGACTGCCATTTTTGTTTCCTATTTAATATTTTAATTTTTGTGTGTGTGTGTGGCTTTTTGGCTTTTGAGAGGAGCAATTTTGAATTGCTCAGTGATAATCTTACTACTGTGCACCCAATTTGGAATACCTGTGCTGTTATCTTTCCCCTTGTTGTACGTGTATTACAATCTTTCTTTCTGAGTTGCTCCCTTATTATCAAAATGCTTTTTCATTGCCATGGCTTTTAAAAAAATATTTCCTCAAGAACACTTACAAAACAGGCATTTTAGTAAGCTGCAAAATGGGCAGTGCCATTGCACCACTGTGTTTCTTGTCAATCATTTAATCATTGCTAAAATACTTTTTTTGCTCTAGCTTCAAAAAAATGTGATTCAAGTATTTGCAGATTTGTGCCAAAGCATAAAAACACATTTGCAAAAATTAAATATTTTTTCCATGAAAATCAAATATTTGATATTTAAAAGGCATGCCAAGCTGAACTGTCTTTTCCCTACTCACATAGCTATGTCACATTACATCTCTGAATGTAGATGGATCATAACAGGATGTTGTTGTCATGTTCCTTCAAATCCTTTCCAACTTATGGCAATCGTAAGGCAAACCTATCACAGGGTTCTTTTGGCAAGATTTGTCCAGAGAGGGTTTGCTATTGCCCTCCTCTGGGGCTAAGAGGATGTGACTAGCTCAATGTCACCCAGTTGGTTTCTGTGGCTGAGCAAGGATTCAAACCCAGGTCACACAGAGTCCTGGTCCAGCACTTGAACCACACAGAGTGCACATGCACGAAAAGAGCTCTTTCTCAACAGTATGAAATATCAACTTTAATTCGAGGTAGTTTACAGAAATGAGGGGGAACCACCAGGAATCAATATTTGAAATCACTCTAAAAAAAATAAGCATCAAAACCTTTTCTTATGTAACATCACTACTGCTTGCTGTCCATTTTAGTGGTTGGTTGGTTGGTTGGTTGGTTTCCCACCTTTTCTCTAGCACTGGGATTCAAAGCAGCTTACAGAAATTTAGACAAATACAGATAAAAGCTCAGATCAATAAAAATATACAGAATGTTGAAATGTAATTAAACTGCCAATAGAATTAAAAGCAACATACTCCTCATCCTTATCATCATTTATGTATATAGTGCCATCAGTGTAGATGGTGCTATACAAGTAAAAGAATAACAAAACTGTTTAAAACTGTTTTAAAACAAAACTTTTTAAAATGTCCATTAAAAAGCAAGAACAGTACAGCTACAATTAAGAGGTATTTTCCTATAAGCAGTTTCCAAAGGTCTATTAAAATAACAAGCACCTACAAAGTATTTTTCAGTCAAAGGACACCATGGAAGGAGATAATCAAGTATCTCTAGGAAGGGAGTCCAAAAATCTGAGCACAACCTCCAGGAATGTTTCCCGTGAGCCTAAGTGGGATGGGATCTAGTTTAAAGATCTTAAAGCCCACACAGGCTCATATAAGAGAACAGGATCCTTCAGATAACATAGACCCAATTTGTATAGGGTTTCATAAGTAATAATCAGCACTGAATTATGGCTGGAAGTGGACTGGCAGCCGGTGGAGCTATTGTTAACAAGAGAATTGCAGATTCCCTGTAACCAGCCCCCATTACAAATCTGGCTTCAACTTTTGGACTGGGTGAAGTTTCCAAACAGTGTTCAAAGGTAGCCCCACATATCATGTATTACAATAATCCAAATGGGATGTAACTAAGGCGTGTGTTCCTGTCAACAAGCCAGACAACCCAAGAAACAGACACAGTTGGTACACTAGTTTTTATTAGGCAAATGCACTCCAAGTCACCGCTGAAACCTGAGCACCCTAGTTCAAGGCTAAGTCCAGGGATACACCTAGGCTGTGAACCTGTATTTTCAGAGGGAGTTTATCTCCATCCAGATCAGGTTCAGCTTGCAGCTGACCAGGAGCACCTCTGTCTTGCTTGCATTAAGCTTCAATTTGTTTATTCTTATCCAGTTTATTGCTAATAACAGGTACTGGTTTAAAACTAAAACAGCTTCCTTGGAATTGGTTAGAAAGTAGTAACAGAGCTGGCTGTCATGAGAACAGTGAAAATCTGGAAAGCCTCTCTCAGCTGTTTCATGTATATGTTATACAGAATGGGAGAACAATACTGAACTCTGAGGGAGGCCAACAACCAAGAGGTTAAACTGGAGTCCCTCAGGACCATCTTCAGGGCTTATACTTCCAGAAAGGAACAGAGCCACTATTAAAAGTGTCTCAAAGTGCCTTGTTATGATACAAGGCAGCCCGGAAAGATACCATGGTTGATGGTGCCAAAAATCACTGAAAGGTCCAGCAAAACCAAGGAGAAATGTTCCCCCTGTCAAGTTTCCAGCATAGGTCATCCATCAAGGCAACCAAAGCAGGCACCATTCCATAACCAACCTGTAGCTAGACTGAAATGAAATAAGTCTGTCTTATCCAGAAAACCATGGAGTTGGAAGGTCACCACACACTCTAGTATCTTGCCAAGAAATGGAATATTGGAAATTGACTGATAATTACCTGAAATAGTGGGTTTTGTGGAGCACTTTTACAACTATCTTAACACTGCCTTCTTCGTGTATGCTGGAACACTGACCTGTTATAGCCAGACAATGACTTCTCCCTTTGTCCACTTGATCACTCCTCTTCTGTCCTTTTTAATGAGCTAGAAATGGCAAGGATATAGTATACAGAAATGGCAAGGATCCTAGCATACACTTGGATCTGGCAATACTGGCAAGCCCCTGCCTCCAATGGCTGGAAAAAATAGCAAGTACTTAAAACAACTGGGGCATAAAGCTAGCAAACAAGCAGCCCAGCAAAGTCACTGAGAGAATAGAAGGAAACTCTAGTGATTTCCTATTGACCTTGGAATTTGACTTCAGGCATAGCATCAGACTGCCTCTGTGGTCAACCAGTTCCCACTACCAGAAGGATTCTAGTCTTGGGTGTTAATCCCTTCAACAAGGAGATCCAATGGAGTGGGGGGAGGGGTGAGAGATTGGTGCCCTGACCCGCTTTTAAAGTCCATTGTTAAAATAAATAACATCAGCTTGAGAATCCAGTTTCAGATGAATATTTGTAACAACCAGCTCTTAAGGGAGCTCACTACATGAGCATCCCACTTTCTATGTGGGCAGGGGTTCATTCATTCATAACAACAACAATACAATGTCAGCTTGACCTCCTGATACGTGTAGACTGACTGGACGCTCCAGTTACACCCAATTCAGAGACAGGGAAAGATTTCTCAGGTAACCAACTCCAGAAGAGCCAGAGATGATAGGGAGATCAAAGCAAACTAAAGAACCCATGGATATTTCAGGTTTACAGGCACCTTTTTAAAATGTATTTTATTATTCACAGCATCCAGCCCATTCTCTGACATCACACTGGGAATCCATTCCTTGGAGCTGGATTTATTGCAGCTTGAGATTCTTTCTTTCTTTCTTTCTTTAGACAACTGTCTGTTTCAACAGATGCCTGGTGGGCTGTAATGTCTTAGTTCACACACAAAAATGTAATTGGTATAATACACACTACATCGCATATTGTCAAACAGCAATGCATGTATTCAGCTCTGGATAGGATTTACTACACATCTTCACTTCAGGCTTACTTTGTTACATGTTGGAAATCTCTTTAATCACTCTTCACGCCTGGTTAGTTAAGCTTGCCATAAGTCTGTTTCAGCAATATTTCCTGATTTCCCAGAAAGAGTTATATATCATGCAAATTTCTCTGATCTAGATGAGGTGGGCATAAAGAGGCTTTGTCTCCTTCTCACACCCATTCCACATCTCGACTCTGGCAGACAATGACCTTGTACATTTATTATCCTTTGTATTTCCACTGGGAACTGTCTTATTTCTTGTGATAGATTTAGTCTGACACAAGTATTTCCCAATTTTACAAGATGAAATTTATTTCTTCCATTGATATCCAACTTCCTTTGTTCCACCAGCCTCAGGCACAATATGCTATTGCCCTGACATGGTACTAAAATCGAATCTGAAAAAAGCCAGATCCAAACATGCTCAGTGTGTTGAAGTCTTGCAACAATACTGGCCTAAACTCCCAGGGTCAGGGTTAGAGGTGGAAGAATGATCCCCAAATATCCCACATCTCAGTTCAGACAAGTACACCAAAATTACAAACTAGCATGGGACTACTATAATAAATAAATAGTGTATGCCATATGATCTTCTTATAAAAATCATATTCATAGTCATTCTAAATATGGATGCTTGATTTAAAAAGTTTCATTTGAGGAAATGGGAAGCAGGCCAATGCAGAGTTCCAAGCAGTGATGTAGAATCGAATCAACTGACTCAGACTTAAGTCAGACTCAAGTCGCTTCAATGACTCGCCTTGGACTCAATTCAACAATAAATAATGCACTGACTTGGCTCAACTTGCAACTTGTATGTTTTTAGAAACCGACTTGCGGGCATTGGTTCAGTAACATAATGCATTCATCCAAAAACTTTACGGAACAAAAAACAGTTTTCCTCCTTTCAACAACACATCCATGATCTCATTGCTTTTTGTCTACTGGTCATATGATGGAAGTGGTAACAGCAAATGCATTAAGCAATGGGCTTGAGGTAGAAGGATCCTTCTAAAGTTTTGAAAAGCTTTAGAAGGCTCCTCTGATGTACAGTAGGGACAGGCTGCAGAGCAGACATCAAGCCCCACCTCAAGCCCATTGCCTAACATGTTTGCTGTTCCCCTCTAAGAAATGAGCCCCATGCTCTGCAAGTGAGTCTTGCCTGCTGCTCATAGGAAAAGCTTTAGAAGGCTCCTCTGATTTGCTGTGGGGATAGGCTGCTGAGTAGACCTAAACCTCTGTCTTAAGCCCAGAGTGCAGGGCACGTTTCTCAGAAGGAACCAGCAAATGCATTAGTAAATGGGATTGAGATGGGGGTTGAGGTCTACTCGGCAGCTTGTCCACTGTTGCACATTGTGAAAGATGTCCATCCAATTGTCAGAGTAGGCCCCTAAAGAAGCCTCTCTGCCATGTTAAGATTTGTTTTGAAATTACTTTTGATCATCTTGGTCACCTTTCCCAGGACATGTTCCAGCTTGTCAATATCCTTTTTTGAATTTTGGTGCCCAGAACTGGACACAGTATTCCAGTTGAGGTCTAACCAAAGCAAAATAGAGTGGTACTGATACTTCTCTTGATTGGGATACTGTACTACTGTTGAGGCATCCCAGGAATGCAATGGCTTTTGGGGCTGCTACATCACACTGTTGACTCATTTACTTTATGATCTATTAAAACCCTATATCCTTTTCATATGTACTTCTTTCAAGCCAGGTGTCATCCATTCTGCATATCTCTGCATTTTGTTTTTCTTGCCTAGATGTAGTACCTTACAGTTATCACTGTTGGAATTGATTTGGTTAGTTTGGGCCCAGTTTTCCAATCTGTCAAGGTCATTTTGGATTTTGATACTGTCCTCTGGAGTATTAGCTATACCACCCTCCCCCAATTTGGTAGCATCTGCAAATTTGACAAGCATTTGATAATATCAAGTTACTCTGCCCCCATTCTCCAAGCATGTAGACTATGTGGGAACAGAATATGGTACCAATGGGAATGAATTGATTATTTTATTCTTGTGTGCAAGAAAAAATAATTGCAAATATTTTTCTCCATGCAGGGTGAAATTACGCCAGGCATTGTGCATTTTAAAAAATATTATTTTTCACACTTTAGGAGTGTTTTTTTTTTTCCAAAAGAAAGTTTGCAAAAATCTTGTGCAAAAATAAACACTTTGTGCAGTAGTGTCACTTCTATCAAATATCCTGATTCCTTTGGAGTCTGAGCAAAAATATTGGAGTCTGAGCAAAAACCAAGATTTCTACCCATAGATGGTGGCTGTGGTGTTGTGGTTGTTTTTATAAGATAGGTATTCTTATGGTTCCTAGTTTTTCTTCATCATTTCAATATGTTAAGAAAAATATTGCTAATTTTCTCTTCACTAGTTAAACTTTTAAACTTTCAGACGATATTGGGATGGCACAAGCTGTTGTGGGCAACACTCCATGACATGTCACATCTCAAGATTGTTCATTTTCCTAACTGGCTCAGGGGGGGGGGTCTACCTGTATATAATGTTAAATGTGTAGTATGCAATGTCATCTCTGATTTTTAATAATATAATACTAAGAGCATGGGGGAGCCACATTCTCATCAGGACCCCAATATCCAGGGTGTAGGTGTGAAGGAGGCATTAGGCAGACATGGCTTCAAGGCAGACAATCACAGCTCAGGAAGCAATGTGAATGGGGGCAGGGGGTGCAGATGAGAAAATACCAAAAGCAGGAGTGTGTGTCTTTGGCAATTCGGACAGGGTATGGAGTTGGAGACAGGGTTTGAAATTGATACAGACAGGGTTTTGAGCTGATAGAGACAGTTTTGGATTTGAGGAAGAAGGGAGAATTACTTATGGTATTGTGGAATCTAAAGAATAGAATATTAGGGTTTATTATGTTCTCATAAATCTATTCTTCTAATTATTTTAAACCTGGCTTTGGTTGGCTGTCAAGCCTGAATTGGAGTTAAGCCACACACTCCAAACTAAAGAACCCACACATCAACAATGCCACAAGACTACATTTAAAGGGGTGTCCCTGAGGACCAGTAACCCAATCCAGCAAGGGAAGAATTGGGGGAATAAGGGCAGGGTGAGTGGCAGGATTCCTTGGGGTTGGTGTTTGGGGACCAGTCTGGGTAAAAGGGTCTGTCACATCTCAATATCCAGAGAGGTAAGGGTTAAACCTTCCTTCTCCAGTTGTGACCCTGACAAATATCAGCCCTTCCATGTGGATATGACTTAGGTGTGTATGGGCGGGGGGTGTTCTAATCCTGCCTAAGAAGCCTCAGCCTTGTCCTCATAGCTGCATGGTAGAAGTGATTCTCACCAGGTTCACAACTTGGAAGGGAAGGATTAAACTTCTCCACACACATAGCATGAAGTTTTAAGAAACAGAGATGACATGGCATGCTACCCTTTCAACATAATGTGTATATAGGTCCTGAAGGTCAAATTAGATATTAAGGAGAATGTGTATTCCCTGTGACTTAAACACGTCTCCTCCCAAAGTAGGATTTCCTTGCAGACAAATGCCTCAGCAATCAGACTTGCAAATGAAACTTGTTTTTATGACCAGCCACATAATGAAACTTGTTTTTATGACCAGTGTCATGGCTTCCAATGACCAGCCACAACACAAAGCACACTAAATCCAAGATATGTAGGTGAGGAAAATAATGGCCTTTCACTGCTTAGGAAGCACCTCTTCCAAAAAAAAAAAATGATAAAAGCATAATCTGATTTGGCCCTTAAGCAGACATTCTGCAGTAGTTGTCCATCTGCTGAAACAAAAAGTCATTCCAGAGTGGACAATATCCCATAGGGACTAGGTATATCTCTTCTCTTGCTACATGGAATTTCAAAAGTAGCAGTTAACCAGGTTCAAAGGAAAGAAGCAGAATAACTTCATACTACATTTTTAGACAAGTTTCCAGATACCTAAAGACAAAAGAAGCCCTGCCCCCTTCTATTTGATACTATGCACAATTATCTCCAGTTTAATTAATGTAAAAGGTTTTTCTTTTCTCTTTTCTTAACATAGCATAGCTATAACCTTTTTAACATTCAGGACAAGATGTTCTGAAACCCACCAGCTGGACTTCACTAAGCTTCACTAGCTGATTGGCTAGTCTGGTTTCCTAGCGACAACAGGCAACTGAGACGCATTCACAGCCTTGGATGAGATAAGCAGCTAAATAGTCTATTTGTGCCCAACAATGTGCTAATGCACTGGAAAACAGATAAAATACTAAAGGAATAGGCATCTTCAAGTGACAGCTCCTTGCTCACTGACCCTTGTCCAAATCATTTTAATGTAAAGTCATTTCCTACAGATCAGATCACTATGAAGTATTGAAGCAAGGACATTTTAGAAAAATGTGATATTGTTGCAGACACTCCACATTGTACTTCAGTACACCAGAGGCATTTGGGTTAAACTGATGGTGTCCGTATTTGGACAAACAAAACAATGAACATTGTAAACACTCTTTTATTTTAAAATTCTAAATCCTAATGGAAAAAGAAAAAAGGGGGAATTTGAAATAAGCTATATTGTACTGTCATAAGAAACACTCTTTCCACTCACACTTTGAGTACCTGGGATTAAAAAGTAATGAATCAATTAGCCTTTACATAAGACAAACATCCTGGATCTTCCCCAAAATCTGAGGAACAGAGTAAAGTTTCATTTTGTTTTATATACTACAAGATTCTTGGCACTGTTGTAGATTATTGTCCCATTGTATCAAAAAATGCATATTTCCCCAGTCCGTCAAGACATAGGAATGTGGGGTTGTCTAAATGTTGAAAATAATCCTTGTAGAATTCAAGGAGAACATGTGTTGTCTTAATGGCAACCAGCAGTGATTCACCATATTCAGAAGGAGAGGGGCAAAAACTGCATATGCTATGCGCTAGGAGACTGCGTGGTTTTCTGTGATTTTTTTTTTTAAATACTGTGTGGGGAATGTGCATTCCCCCTCATTGGGACATTTGATATGAATCACTTTCCCATAGGAGGGGAAGTATAAAGCTATTGGCTGGATGAGGGGTGTGGCTTGCTATCAGGGCAAGTGCCCAGCACTGCCATATTGGATAGTCATCTTATCGAATAAGCGCTAAGGCAAGGAAACAGGGTGTTCTATCTTTTTCCTTTTTTCAACAGATGAAATATCGCTGAAGCACACAGTAGAAAATAGTTTCTACAAACATGGGCCTATCCCAAATGGTAGTCGGGCCCACACATTGTGCGGGTCATACCCTCGATGTGGTCTTTAGTACGGAGCAGGAATATCCGTGGGCGGAGGTTATAAAAACCACCGCATTGTCATGGACGGATCATTTCCTGATCAAGACTGAACTAAGAGTCTCTTCCCGGTCGACCGGGGGTGGTGGACCCATTAGAATGGTCCACCCTCGAAGGCTAATGGAACCAAGAGGATTCCAGAAAGCCTTGGAGGGTTTAATGATTGGTAATGCTGGTGACCCTGTCGAAGCTTTGGTAATACCTGGAACACCGACCTTACCAAGGCTATCGACACGATCGCTCCCAAGTGTCCTTTCCAACCCGCTCCAAACTGTAAGCCATGGTATACAACAGAGCTTAGGAAAATGAAGCGGGTTGGACAATGACTAGAGGGCAACTGGCGGAAAACTCAACTCTTATCCGATAGGAATAGAGGGGTATAACCTTTATAGGAGAAACAGGCCAAACAGGAAAGGAGGGGGAATAGCATTATATGTCAGGGATATTTACACCAGTGAAGTGATCCATGACATCAATACTGGAAGCCAGGTGGAGAGCATCTGGATAAAAATTAAAGGGGAGGGTAACAACAGGGATGTTATTGTGGGACTCTACTACAGACCCCCAAATCAGATGGAGGAATTGGATGTTGCCTTTCTAGAACAGATGAACATACATGCAGAAAGGAGAGATGTAGTAGTGATGGGTGACTTCAACTATCCTGATATTTGCTGGCAATCTAACTCAGCCAAAACTACAAGGTCTAGCAAATTCCTTACATGCCTGGAAGACAATTTCATAGTCCAAAAGGTGGAAGAGGCAACAAGGGGGTCAGCTATTTTAGATCTGATCCTAACCAACAGAGACGACCTGGTTAATGGGGTGCAAGTGGTGGGATCCTTAGGTGAGAGTGATCATGTTCTCCTGGAGTTTGTTATACAATGGAAAGGAGAAGCCAGGCATAGTCAGACACACATTCTTGACTTTAGGAGAGCTGATTTCAATAAACTCAGGGAAATACTGGGGATGATCCCATGGTCAAGAATACTAAAAGAGAAGGGACCTCAAGACGGATGGGACTTTCTCAAAAGGGAGATACTGAAGGCACAATTTCAAACAGTACCATTGAGGAAGAAAAATGGGAGGTGTCTCAAGAAACCAGGATGGATGACTAAAGAACTTTCAATGGAGCTAAGTTTTAAACGGAACATGTATAGGAAATGGAAAAGGGGGGAAATCACCAAAGAAGAATTCAAACAGATAGCGAACACGTGTAGGAGTAAAGTCAGAAAAGCTAAAGCGCAGAATGAGCTCAGGCTTGCTAGGGAGGTTAAGAACAATAAAAAGGGTTTTTTTGGGTATGTCTGCAGCAAAAGGAGGAAGAAGGAAATAATAGGGCCGCTACGTGGAGAAGATGGCAAAATGCTAACAGGGGACAGAGAAAAGGCAGAATTACTCAACACCTTCTTTGCCTCAGTGTTTTCAGAAAAGGAAAAGGAGGACCAACCTGAGGAGAATGGAACAGAGGACACAATAGGGGAAATCCAGCTCAAAATAAGTAAAGAGGTAGTACAGGAATACCTTCTTAATCTAAATGAATTTAAATCTCCAGGACCAGATGAACTACATCCAAGAGTATTAAAAGAGCTGGCAAATATAATCTCAGAGCCATTGGCAATAATCTTTGAGAACTCCTGGAGAACAGGAGAAGTCCCAGCAGACTGGAGGAGGGCAAACGTTGTTCCCATCTTCAAAAAGGGGAAAAAGGAGGATCCCAACAACTATCGTCCAGTTAGTCTGACATCAATACCAGGGAAGATTCTAGAGCAGATCATTAAACAGAGAGTCTGTGAACATTTAGAAGGCAATGCCATAATCACAAAAAGTCAGCATGGGTTTCAGAGAAACAAGTCATGCCAGACTAATCTGATCTCTTTTTTTGATAAAATTACCAGCTTGGTAGATGAAGGGAATGCTGTGGACATTGCATACCTTGATTTCAGTAAGGCCTCTGACAAGGTTCCCCATGACATAATTGCAAACAAGCTTGTAAAATGTGGGCTAGACAAGTTAACTGTTCAATGGATTTGTAATTGGTTGACCGGCCGAACCCAAAGGGTACTCAGCAGTGGCTCCTCTTCATCTTGGAACGATGTGACCAGTGGGGTGCCACAGGGTTCTGTCCTGGGCCCAGTGCTATTCAACATCTTTATCAATGACTTAGATGGGGGAATTAGGGGCATACTTATCAAATTTGCAGATGACACCAAATTATGAGGAGTAGCTAATACCCTAGAGGACAGGATCAAAATTCAGAATGACCTGGATAGACTGGAGAGCTGGGCCAAAGCTAACAAAATGAAATTCAATACTGAGAAATGTAAAGTACTGCATTTAGGGTGGAAAAATGAAATGCATAAATATAGGATGGGAGAGACCTGGCTGAATGAGACTACGTGTGAAAGGGATCTAGGAGTCCTAGTAGACCACAAGTTGAACATGAGCCAACAGTGTGATGCGGCAGCTAAAAAGGCCAATGCAATTTTGGGCTGTATCAATAGAAGTATAGTGTCTAGATCAAGGGAAGTAATAGTGCCACTCTATTCTGCCTTGGTCAGACCTCACTTAGAATACTGTGTCCAGTTCTGGGCACCACAATTCAGAAAGGATATTGACAAATTGGAGCGTGTCCAGAGAAGGGCAACTAAAATGGTGAAAGGTCTGGAAACAATGCCTTATGAGGAGAGACTTAGGGAGCTGGGTATGTTTAGCCTGGAAAAAAGACGGTTTAGAGGCGATATGATAGCCCTGTTTAAGTATTTGAAGGGATGTCACGCTGAGGATGGAACAGGCTTGTTTTCTGCTGCTCCAGAGACTGGAACACGGAGCAATGGGTGCAAGCTCCAGGAACAGAGATTCCACCTCAACATGAGGAGGAACTTTTTGACAGTAAGAGCTGTTCGGCAGTGGAACAAACTTCCTCAGAGCGTGGTGGGGTCTCCTTCCTTGGAGGTCTTTAAACAGAGGCTGGATGGCCATCTGTCGGGGATGCTTTGATTGTGATTTCCTGCGTGGCAGGGGGGTTGGACTGGATGGCCCTCGTGGTCTCTTCCAACTCTGCAATTCTATGATTCTATGATTCTATGACTTGTCATAGGAAGTTTCTTTGGTCCTATCGAGAGGCAATACATGCAGCGCAGAGATCCTTCTCCTCTGCACGTATTGCGTCTGTAGAGTCCCATCCAGCAGAACTGTTTAGGGTGGTAAGGGAGATGACGCAAGTTATTCCCGCGCAGAACCCATTGCTTGACCCAACGACAGCATGCTGTGATGCGTTTAACAATTTCTTTGCAGATAAAATCTCTCGGATAAGAGCCGACTTAGATGCCAGTAATTTGACAGAAACAATTGACGAGGTGTCCAGCAACTCCGCTGATGTAAGTTTACTGGATGAATTTCAATCCGTGAGTACTGAGGATGTGGACAAGCTACTTGGTAGGGTGAAGAAGATGACTTGCCCTCTCGATCCTTGCCATTCATGGCTGGCCATCCAGGGGGGTACTGCCTTGATGGTGTTCCTTAACAACATCATCAATGCATCCCTCAGAGAAGGGTGTGTTCCATCTTGTTTAAAGGAAGCAGCCATTAAGCCGCTCCTGAAAAAAAATCTTCCCTTGACTCCCTGGACATGAACAACTATAGGCCAGTTTCTATGTTACCATTCTTGAGCAAAGTGATCGAGAGGGCAGTTGCGCTTCAACTCCAAGTGGTCTTGGATGAAACCGATTATCTAGACCAATTTCAAACTGGCTTTAGGACGGGATTTGGAGTTGAGACTGCCATGGTTGCCTTAACCGACGACCTGTGTCTAAGCATCGACAGGGGTAGCGTGACCCTGTTGGTGCTTTTGGACATCTCAGTGGCTTTCGATACGATAGATCATAGCATACTCTTGGATCACTTGCGTGGGTTAGGAATCAGAGGCACTGTGCTCCAGTGGTTCCGGTCCTTCCTCTCGGGCAGGTCCCAGTGGGTGTTGCTCAGGGACAGCTGCTCCAGCAGAAAGGAGCTTACTTGTGGTGTTCCGCAGGGCGCCATCCTGTCCCTGATGTTGTTTAACATCTATATGAAGCCGCTGGGTGAGATTATTCAGAGTTATGGGGCTGGGTGTTATCAGCATGCTGATGACACCCAGATCTATTTCTCCTTGTCTCGATCATCGGCCTTGAATTCCAATGGCGTCTCTCCTCTTAATGACTGTCTTAAAGCAGTAATGGTCTGGATGAGGAAAAACAGATTGAGATTAAATCCAGACAAAACGGAGGTGCTCACGGTAGCGGCCCCAAAACTAGGAGTTGGGTTGCAACCTCCAGTCCTGGATGGGGTCACGCTCGCCATTAAGGACTGTGTTCACAGTCTGGGGGTGCTCCTTGATTCATCGCTTCAGATGACTAGTTAGGTGAATGGGACAGTCAGGAGCGCTTGTTATCAGCTTCAGCTGATACGCCAGCTGCACCATTTCCTGGAAGCAAGGGACCTCGAGACTGTGGTGCACGCACTGGTAACCTCTCGTCTAGATTTCTGCAATGCGCTCTACATAGGGCTGCCCTCATGCTTGGTCTGGAAACTTCAGTTGGTACAAAATATGGCAGCCAGAGTGGTCTCGGGAACATTTCGGAGAGACCATATAACTCCAGTATTAAAATTTCTCCACTGGCTGCCTATCAGTTTCCAGGCCCAGTATAAGGTGTTGGTTATTACCTTTAAAGCCCTAAATGGCTTGGGTCCAACTTATCTCTGGAACAGCCTCCTCCCATACAATCTTCCCCATGCACTCTGATCCTCTGGGAGGAATTTGCTACAGCCACAAAAATCTAGGCTGTCTGTATCCTCCCAGAGGGCCTTTTCGGGAATCACCCCCAAATTGTGGAATGAGCTGCCGAACGAGATCCATCAGATGACAAGTCTGAGTAGCTTTTAAAAAGCACTAAAGACTGATCTCTTTCGGCAGGCTTTTCCTAATTAGATCCCGGCCTCAGGGGATCCTGGCCTCTTTTAGTCCGCTGGCTATTTATTGTATTTATTGTTTTTAAATGTGATTTTAGACAGTTGCTTTTAATTTATATTTGTTTAATATTTTTATGGGGGAGGGTGGGGTGGGGGGTGTTTAGGGATTTTTATCTCTATTGTATTTTAATTTTTGTAAGCTGCCCCGATTGTTTTAACAGAGGTGCAGGGTATAAATAAATATTATTATTATTATTAGTAGTAGTAGTAGTATTATATAAAAGGTTTGGGGGTGGCAAATTAAAAAGGCAAGTAAATCACTTGCAGCCGCCATCTTTACCAGCAGGCATGCAAAGTTTTTGAGGGCCAACATGCCATTAAGACAAATCATAGCTGCTGTGATTTGCCATTGCTTCAAAGAAATCCATTTTTTCTCCCTCATATAGACAAGCCCCAAGTTTCATAGTTTATTACTGGGGCCTATTGGATGTTACTGGACTCCAATTGCCATCAGCCCAAACCCAGCACTGCCAATGCTTGGGGTGAGAGGAACTAAAGCCAGTTGATAACTTGTTGTCATGCAACAGAGAAATGCATCAAGGACCCATCAACTATTATATGACACATGATAAAAAAAAACCAATCCAGCAAAAATAATACAAAACTGTCAAGTAGTCAGAGACCCTGACATCTGGATATAAATGTATCAGATTCACTTCTGCATTTTCCAGTCAATGCAGGAAAATTTCATCATAATATTTCACTAGATTAAGTTATCACTCACCAGTGACAAAATTATATTCCATGCCCACTGCGGCTGCCATAACCACAAAACATTTGCTCTCTTTCAGGGATCATAACATCAGTTCCAAATGCTGATTATATTTTAGCTGCTTCAGATCTTGCTATAAATCCCAAGACAGATCTAGCTAGATGTATTTGGTAGAAAGCAGTGCAGTGGAGTATACTAGTAATCTATTCCCATTGTTTTCAGAAAGTGAAGGTTGGACTACCTCTGTTGACCTACTTCTCAATCTTGGTTTATCAATCTGTGGTACAGTAGTTGGCCAGCCAAAATGAAGCCTTTGGTTTAATTTAGAACCAAGTTGTGTTCATCTCCTCTCCCTAAATTCTGGGCCATTAAGATTTCTTAAAGCTACAGAAAAACAGCAGAGGCAGGAGCTACTTAATCTCTTATTATTCCTCCAATAATAATAATAGCAGCTGCTACTACTATTACTACTCTCCTGTATCTGTTCTTTCTTAACTATGAATGAAAACACAATATGAGAAATGAAGCTGTTTTGGGCATAAACACAACTAGAAGAGAGACAAAAGCCTAAGCAACTATTTCCCTCACCATTCCTCTATCTAAATTAAGGTCTGCTTGTGGTTTAAAAATACATATGCACACCATTTCATATCCAGTTGAGGCTTCAAAACCTGGCTGAGAGTTAGAGCAATCGGCTTGGTTGGAGGACAAAAGCACTAGCTAAGCCCTCAGTTTCTCATGTCAGCTTAGGAAAAAGATAACTTTTTGCAAGTCAAATTCTTAGCAATACTCTTCATTGCTGGCCAGGCCAGTTATCTGTCAGTGTTAATATAACACCCTATTGACTGTAAAATATTCATGGTAGAGTTATATTCAGATGTCCTAGGCTAGCCTTTCCCAGCCTGGCCCCTCCAGCTATAATGGACTGTAGTGTCCATTGTCCAGACCTACCAGGCAGGGGGGATTGGAGCAGGTTGGCTTAAAATGCTGCTACCAATTATAAAAAAAAACAACCTTAAATACTAAGTACTTAAATTCAAGAACCATTACAGCCGGAGTTGTGGGCAACTGTGGAGGGGGGTGGGATCCCTTCTTCACATTTGCACCACCCTGCTGGGCCACACCAGCACACCTGACATGAGTGGAAATGACATCACATCACTCCAGTATCATTTTTGGTCAAAAATTGACCAAATCTTAAAGGATTTGGGGTATGTGGGGAGCTTGGGGGACATGTGGTGGCAAAACTTCTGCATTTGCAGTTGTTTAGACCCATTTGGGGTGTTGGGGGCAAAAAAAAAAATGCCCAATTGATTTTTTAAAAAATTATGAAGCTAAGCACAGATACATGGTCTGATTGACATGGTGTTTCTCTTTTTTATAAAAGTCAATTGAACAAGGCTTTAGCTATTATAGTTTCATGCAACTATGCTATTTTCACCAAAAATGGCTTTGCAAGTATGCAAATTCCTGTTGAGACTGACAAAAAAAATTAAGATTGAACCCTTGCTGTTACACAGGCAAGGAGATAAACACTCTAACTTGTTTTCATCTTAAAAAGTTTACATTCCTATTTCAGTGATGATATGGAAGAACAATGAGTAATTCCATTCTTTTGGTCTCTGCTCCCCTATCCTACATGTAGAGAGAGCTGAGAAAGAATGAGACATCTCAGGGGATACACAGATCATTACCAAATGAGCAACTGCAATGTCCAGCCATGTTCTCATCTATGTAGCATTCCGTTGGTTTGCAATGTGTTTCTCTCCCCTTGTATAACAAGATACTAGGATTAAACTTGGCACACATATTTGGGAGACAATTCTACATTTTGGAGACCAATCCCATATATCTTTTTAATATGCCTGGGAAGATGTAATATCACATAAATGTGATACTTTCCTTGAACATTTATTGAGATGTCAAAAGTAAACCAGATAGATGTGCTTACAATAAAATTCTGTTTTCAGCATTGAAATAGTTCCTCAAAAGGCACACCCTTTTTTAAAGAGAGGAGGGAAGTTTCAAAATGCATTACAGTGCAATATCTGAAGGAAGGCCTCTTTAAAACACTGTATGTACTCTGCTAGACTAGACCATATTCAGCTTGCTTGGTCTGCTTTTTGCTTCACATCATTTAAACATTTCCTTCATAACTCAAAATTTCACTTGACAAGAGAGGGATTTAAGCAGATAACAAGGATCAGTGGAAAACAGTGTAGAAGACTCACTCATTCACTACAACATCAACTCCTGGGACTGATATTTCAGAAGACTGATGGATGTGCGGTCAAGCAAGAGAGCAAAACATATAATTTATACCACAGTGTTTTTCTGCCAAAGTAAAACAAAACTGGCTTGCTGAGAGTACATTTTACTTAAAAATATAAAAGATGTAAATTAATTTCTTTTATTCAGCTAACGTTGCCCCTTTGCTGCAAACAAATGTCTGACACATAGACAAATATGCAAACTTCCATTGAAAAGATTCCCAATTTACTTGATTTCATAGGCCTGGTACAAACATAATGGCTGTGTTCACACCAAATGTTGTGCCAGAACTCCTAAGAATTCTGAGCAGTAGTTGCTACTGCTTAACTTTTCCTCCATGTTAGAAAACTGAAAGAACCACAAGCCCACCAGGGGTCATTTCATCCTACACAATTATTAGACTGTGATTTCACTTTAACTGCCATGGCAACATCCTACAGAATAATGGCATTTGCAGTTTTGGGTGGAGTACTTAGAATTCTCAGCCAGAGAACTCTAGTACATCAAACTACAAACCTCAGGATTCCATAGGATGTTGCCATGGCACTTTAAGAGGAATCATAGTGCTATAATTGTGTAATATGAAACAGCCCCAAGAGCAGGAGAACTTAGCATAGTGTTAAGTTCTGACCTTCTGACATGTAGTTCCACTAATAAGCCAGAGTCTGAATCCAGGGCTTGAAACTCACTTATGGATCCAGGTTTGTTCAGATACAATGCTAAGCATGTCTGCCTCAGCAAGGTTCTGGTTACTTCAGCTGCTTCACTTGCAGGAGCATGGCCGGCTCTGAGATTAGGCAACATGACATCAGGTGACAGATGTTGGGCTGAACAGGAAGGCTATTGAGGAAAGAAATATGTGCCATGTGGCCTGCCTTGTGTCCCTTAACCTCATATGCTGCCTACAGGTATGATAGAAAATCTGGACATAGAGTATGCTGTCCCATCATCAATGTTTAAGTAAAATTCAGTGTCAGACATGTTCGCTTTCATACATGGAATAGAACAGGCAACATCTTTTTTTGCTTCAGGCAAAATTTAAAAATTTTGATGTTTATGATTTCATTTTCCTAGTGTTCTTTTGTTTAGCAATACTTCCCTAATGTAAATATTATAATACTTCGTAATACTTCTTTTCCTTCACTATGTATAGTAACATTGTTTTCCGGTTGCTGATTCCGTCTACCTGAGCATCTTTCACTCCATTTTGCTACTTTATTTAATTTCTGCTGGCTTGCCACCTCCAATTATTTGCCAAAATGGAGAGTGAATTCTTTTTTGTATCCTTCCATGGGGCCATCTTCCCCCATCCCATCTCCAATCAAACATTCAAAGGCAGCAATCCTATATGACACTAATGGAGCATAATGTTCTATAAGCATATTTCCTGGAGCTTCTCTTCTAACATCAGTGCACACTCCATGACCTCTCCTATGTATCTGGGAGAATATCTCCTCTCTTCTCCCAGCTGAACTGCAGCCAGATGCTGCCCACTAAATAGCCAGGGAGAGTTACATTGGTGCTGTGAAACTGCATTGACTGGGATAAAGGGCATTGTTCAAGGAGGTACTGAATACCTCATTTTGCAACCAACATATGTCACCAACAGGATTCTGGCCAGTGACTCCAGGGGGAAAAGTGGGTATTGAGGAGATAGTAGACCACAATAAAAGACAAAGTAATGACAATTCACATTAGAGCTGTCCTCTACATCAGCCAAAGTTATTTTAGAAGCTGCTGAAGTCCTGGTGTTTGCTTGCTTTCCTAATAACTCTCTTGGACTATTCTCTTTGAAAATTATGTGTCCCCCTTCCCCTATTTCAAGTAAGAAATGCATCTAATAAATGGGAGACCCAAATTTTGCTGGTTGAAATAGGAATTGCTTTCTAGTATGTAATTTCCAGACATGTGGCAAGAACCCTCTAAGCCTGTGAGAAACACTTGCACAGGGGCATCTAACTGCCAGATCCCCTTTCCTAATGGGTATTCAGTGCTCACTCACTCCAACAGCAACAACAACAGCAACACCCTCTTATCAGCCAATACATTTTGTTTGTTTGTTTGCTTGCTTGCTTTTATTCCTGTGAATAAGCAAAATGACCAGCAGTTACTGGGGAGGGGGAGGGGTCAGCAGAAGCAATGCTATATATAGTAGCAAAATCTGTACACAAAAATCCTTCAAAATAAAAAATTGTTGAAAAATGCATAAAAAGCCCCATAATTTCATTCCAGTAGGGGAAAGACTTTTAAAAATATTTTCCTCTTTTTAAACATTTTATTTATTTATTTATATCCCACTCTTCAGCCACAAGGCTATCAAAGTGGCTTACAAATTGTTTTTTAAGCAATAGCAATTTACGCACCTACACTGCATTAAGCAGTTTCCAATGTGTGTTAGCCAATTGCCCCTACAAGCTGGGTAATCATTTTACTAACCTAAGAAAGGATGAAAGGCTGAGTGAACCTTGGAGCTCTCTGGAATCGAACTTGCAACGTGGTGACTTGCAGTACTAGCATTTAACCACTGCGCAATGAAAATATGTTCCCAGACTTACCATGAATACCAAAAGTCACAGATAATAGCAAAACCTATTAAAATGAATAACTTCCAGCCCGATTGGATCTGTGCCTAGAGAGACCATGTTTTTCAAGACACTGGCAACTGAACCCACAGTTACTGGTCCCTCAGATATGGGGTCAAATTGTACATTTTGAAGAGTGCATACACTGAAGAGTGGCAGTATAAGCCTTTATACCCAATGTATTAAGGTGAGCTTATGGTCATAGAAGAGTGAGCTAGCAAAGGAAGGTGGCAAAAGACCCCATCAACCTGCTAATCAATAGGTTACAGTGCTTCACCCCATGGGTCCTCGTTCCACTATAACACTGCTGGTATATTATTAAAGCTAAGCAGATGTACATTGAGTCAGTGCTTGGATGTGAGACAGCCCATGGATTTCACACCTGCAGATCTGAAGAAAAAACAGGTACCAGCATAACTACTAAACTAAAATAGCTTTGTGATAACAAAAAATAGTGTATCTACAAGAAAATCATACCATCTGCCTTTGCATCAAAATAGAAAGAGACTCCCAGGAAGACTGAAGAACACATTGTAACCCTGTTGCCATCCAACGGCATCTGTCAAGTGAAACATGTTTATTAAATAAGCTTTAATGAAAAATAAGTGAAGATTGGAGATGAGAACCCAACTGGAATGAATAATGTCTTGCCACCAAAACATCTAAGGCCAAATACACCAATAAGGAAACTTGTTTGAGATGCAGGAAATACTACATTTCAATTTGTGATGTTAATCCATTTTACTGCAACAATCATGCACTGTCTAAGCACTGGGACAGCCTGCCTCAGTTCTCATGCACTAGGTGACCTTTCTTGTCATTTCAATCAGTGCTACAATTTAAAGTCTCGATTAAGCATTATCTGAGATCCAGCTAAATGGGGCAAGAAAATAAATACATCTCAAAGCTACTATCATTTTTGCCCATGATCCTGCAGATTTAATCACAATGGCAGCCACAACATGGGGTTCTTCCAGAATGTATGAACTATAGTATGAGTGAAATTTAGGAAACACCATTTTTGAGGTGGGGGGGGGCTTTATCTCCAGACTCTGGATCCTGTAGCATATTGACTAGGAATCAAGTCCCACTGATGAATGCATCCATATATTAGTAAATCTTTCTACTCCTTTACTATCAATATGCATTCAGAAACAATACTCTGCCTTAGACTTGGGGAAGACAACATGGCTTTCTCCAGATGCCTTGGACTAGAGTTCCCATAATCCCTGACCATTTGCCATACACTCTCAGGGCTATGTGAACTGCAGCCCAAGATATCTGGAAGGCACCAGGTTGCCTACAATGCCTCAGAGAGCTGCAGGCTAAAAAAAGAAAAAAAAGAGTAGAGTTGGTAGAAAGTTCTTTTCTCCCAAGACAGTGTGGTGCAGACAACAGATGTGCCCTTGAATGACTCCTTTCTGCCATTTAATTGTACAATTGTCATTGAGTAGTGTGCTGTATTTTTATCTGGTATGATTTAAAATTATGTTTTAAATTATTTTGAACTGCTTTTCAGCTATCTACTTTTAATAATACAGTTCTTTAATTGATTTTTAAACTTTTATAATATAACATTTTAGCCAACTTCTACAGTATTTTAAAATTTGTAAGCTGCCTTTGGGCCCCCTGGTGGAGAAAGGCAGGATACAAATTGATTGATTGATATTTATTAAATAAATTTAGTTCTTGGGAAGGGAGATAAAAACACACTCTATCTGGGCTCATTTTCACAAGAGACAATATGCCTGCCACCCCTGAAAATAAGAAGTCATGTGTGTTTGCCAAAAGGGGACATCATCACACTCTCCCTATTCTCAGATGTGTCTCTCTGCAATGCACACACACTCTGTCATTCTGATTTATTTTTCACTCATCAAAATGCATATTAAACCCACTCTTTCTGATTATGACAGAGGTATTAAGTTGTTACAGTGTACTTACAGATTTTTTTAAATCAGCTTTCACCATCCAAGCACCCACCAGATGTGTTGGACTACAGTCTTTAGCATCCAACCAGCTGCAGGCTGCTAACCATCTGAAGGGTACCATGCTGGGGAAGGCTGGTATAGGCATGGAAAGAATATTCAGAAATACTGAAAAACATGTTTCTTGAGCTTTGGAAAACAAACAATGGCAAGAGGAATCCTGAACTGATGAGAATCTTTACACTCTGGGACCCATTCTTTGTAAAATTTGTATATGGCACTTTAAGCCAAAAACCTTTTCTATGCAGAAAATACTGGGCACAAGCCTGCATCAGATATGTAGCCAGGTTGTCATGGGTACAATCCATCTCCTGATCTGACCACCCAAACCCACTTAAAATCCAGGAAGCTAAGCGAAGGGACAGAGTTCTGCAGTGATGGCAAGCAGGGTGCTGAAGGAGGAAGCATCTATCCCCCTCCCATTAGAAAGCAGCAGAGCAACAAGGAGTTGCAACAGAACACTGTAGTTCCCTTCTTCTGCTCATTGTACCACTGCTCGCTAGTGGGAGGGGGCTGAGTGAAATAACATTCAGCATCAGTCTCAGCAGCAACACTGTCCTCCTTCTCTTAGTGCAATTGTCTAGGTTTTCAGGTGGGTTCCAGGGGCATTTACAATCATAGCAATGGCGCCACAGTTGTAAATGTTAATACCAAACCATTAAGAGGTCATACACCTGGATTATGACATCCTAACTGCCTAACAGAAGTACTATGATTCTATGATTCTATGAAATGCTGTTTCCTTCACAGAAGGAATATCCCATGTGCAAATTTTGCACAGAATAAGTCCTGATCTGCAAACAGTCTTCAAAATTTGCAGTTTTCAAAGACTTTCTCACAGTGGGAGGAAAATGGCCAACTTACTTGTTGCTTCCTTCAAGAATGAAGTAAATCACAAAGGCATATAGTGTATTTGGAAGACTTCACAAAAGAGTCTGGAGCAATAAACACCTGAGGCAAAGCACAAAAATCAGTGTGTATAGAGCCATTGTACTGTCTATCCTCCTTTATGGATCTGAAACATGGGTCACCTATCGCCACCACCTATGACTCCTCGAGCGCTTTCATCAGCGCTGTCTACACACAATCCTAAATATACACTGGACTGACTATGTGACAAATGTTGCTGTCCTTGAGCAAGCAGGGATCACCAGTATTGAGGCCATGATATTGAAAACGCAACTGCACTGGGCAGGGCACGTTTCTAGGATGGAGGACCATCGCCTCCCCAAAATACTACTCTATGGTGAACTCGCCATGGGTCAGAGTAAGAGGGGCGCTCCAAAAAAGCGATACAAAGACTCCCTGAAACAACATCTCAGGCTCGGCCAAATTGATCACCAACAGTGGTCCGCCCTGGCCTCACATCGGGAGGCATGGAGACGCACTATCCACAATGCTGCAGCCTTATTTGAGAACTCACGACAAACAAGTCTTGAAGAGAAATGACAACGCAGAAAGAATCACAACCCAAAAACATCACCCAAGGAGACCTTCTGCTGTGCTTTTGGCAACCGGACTTGCTTATCTCGGATTGGCCTTTTTAGTCATCAGCGCGCTTGCAGAAAGCACGGGATGAGTCCTTCCTGAATCTTTGTTTGCGAAGAAAAGCCCAGAGAGTTAGAAGAGAGCACAAGGGCCATCCAGTCCAACCCCCTGCCATGCAGGAATAAACGATGAAAGCATTCCCGACAGATGGCTATCCAGCCTCTGCCAAAGAAGGAGACTCCACCACACTCTGAGGAGATTTTCAGACAACACTGTTATAGCGTTACTATTCCACTTTATTTGCTATGACTGCCTCTTCTTGAATCCTGGGATTTGCAGTTTAGGGAGGGGCATTTACAACTCTCAGCCAGAGAGATCTTAGGGCTCACTAAACTACAAACCCCAGAATTCCACAGGTGGAAGCCAGAGCAGTTAAAGTGGAATAGCAACACTATAACGGTGTAGTCTGAAAATCTCCTATGTCAGTGCATTCCACTGCCAAACAGCTTTTACTGTCAAGGAAAATTAGGGAAATCAAGGTAGGAAATTACATCCCCAGGCTGGTATACAGCAATGGAAAATTATAACTATGTATTAATTTTCCAGAGGTTCATATACTCAAAGATTATGGATATTTACTTGGAACAATTAGCAGCCCCCTACTCTGTTAGCTAGTTTCTAAGACTGCAGCAAAAGTCTCTTCCAGCCCTGCTATTTATTGTGTGCAAAGAATGCTCTCTGTCACTCAGCCATAACACAAATCTCATAGGACCTCATTCCACATAAAGAACACACAATATAATACAGGCCCTCCTCTGAGAGATGGGAGTGACTAGGGACTTTTATCAGATGGGGCTGTAATCACATAATTACAGTGCCACAGTACCACAAATGTGTTTCCATTATTGCACGACACTGCCGTCAGTCCTCCAATGATCAATGTGTGCTCCACCTGTTAATTGCTCATCACTTTTCATTAATGGGAAAATCCATGAATAGACCTCAATATCACTCTTTTCACCGTATTGACGAGCGTGCAAAATCATGGCCCACTGTAATCCTGCAACTACAGTGTGAATGGGCAGTCTTTCCTCTTCCTTTCCCTTTCCAAACAAGAACAAAGGATGCACAGGAAGCTCTAAAAGAACTGTAACCTTTTCTTGGTATGTTTTTACATTTGTTTAAGTGTGTATTTGTTAATTTCTTTTATTATTTATGTGTTTTTGGTATGTTTAAACAAAGTTGCATCTTCTCATGAGAACAGCCAAAATCTCACCCATACAAAATCACAGAAGTAAAATCCCATTCTTAAACTGCTAGTGGTGGTTATGTGATGATTCTGTGGTGATAGTATTGCATGATTGTGAGATAGTATTGTACGATTACAGCAATGTGCAATAACTACTGTAATCATGCCACTATGTTTCTGCTTTCCTCAATAGTGGAATTACAGAATTTTTAGACACTAGTCTGATAAAGTCCTAGCTCTCATGTAGGATTTCTAGGAGCTGTTCCAGGTGCCTGCTGAGAGTGAGAATCAGGGTATCTCTTACTGTTATCAAAGATAGTGTAGGTTCTCTTCCCTTACTGTCAAGGATAGGACTCCTAGACTAGGGTGGAGAAGACCTTCTGCAGGCTGGATCTGGACACTTGGCGAGCCAGTTCAGGCCTGTTGGAAATCATGAACAAAACATCATATACAGAATGCATGGGTGGGGAAAGAACCAATTTCCCTTCCAGTCACCTGGAGGAAAGTAACCAGAGGAGTGACTTTTTTTATAAGCCTGCATTGATAGTGTGATCTCCTAGAGAAGTGCAACTGTCACTAGCTATAAACTAAGAGGACACAAGATGTCTTTAGATGTGTAGGAACCGATAATGATTTGATTGTGTATTCCTGCATGGCAGGGGGTTGGACTAGATGGCCCTTGGGGTTTCTTCCAACTCTGTGATTCTGTGATTCAGCATTGGTCTTTGAATGGCCTTTCATTTAGTGGTGGTGACAGGCTTTGGCATGTGCTGAGGCCAGAGTAGAGGGGGGAGTTGTACCCACCAAAGGCCACTGCAGCCCACCATTGCTGCTGCCAAGTCAGAGGTCACTGAAGGAGCACTGGCCTTCAATTGACTTTTGATTTAGCAGTGTCGGGTGGCAGCCCTCGATGTATAGGGAGGCCAGAGTTGACCCGCCAAAAGCTGCCACTGCCATGAAGTCAGAGGCAATTTGAGGAGTGCTGGCCTTCGAATGGCCTGACTTGGTGGCAGGAAGCGGCCCTTGGCATATGGGGAGGCACAAGTTGAGGGGACCTGCATCAGAGGCCATTTAAGGAGCACCGGCCTTCGAATGGCCTCTGACTTGGTGGTGGCCCTTGGCATGTAGGGAGGCACGAGTTGAGGGGGGACCCCTACATGCCAAAGGGCACTGCTTTTCCCCACCACCACTAAATCAGAGGCATTTCAAAGAACCAGAATCATGAGGCACAGGAGAGGGTTGGCGGGGGGCAATGGAATAGAAGGGGAGGCAACAGCTGCAGTGGTGGCAATTGGATGGAGGAGGGGGATAGAAACGTCCTCCCTTCCTCAACCTCTCAGGCTGGAACATCAGTGTCCTCTTACCTAGCCACTTGGAGCAGGGTGAGAGAAAAACATCCTGTTGCGGCCACACAAAATCGTTTGGCAGGCCGCAAGCAACCCGCAGGCTGTACGTTTTGAAGGACTGCTCTAGAGCATACAAGACAGTTATATTTTCTTTTATTCTTACTGATAATGTTTTCAAGTTATGCATATTCCTTATTTTCTCCCATCTGCATCTATTTATTATAATTGCTACATCCATTTCCCATAAATCTTTAAGGTAATCTTGTTGATCTTCATCTTCCAATAATATTTTATTAATTTTACTTGTAATAACTTTTATCGTGGCTTTCTCTTGGGCAGCTTGTAAAATTAATTCTTCAAATTTTGTATATTTTCTACAACCTCCCTCCTTTAACTATTTTTTGCCCACTGTTCTAACTGTGTTAATTTGAACCATGTAATTTCTTGTTCTCTTAATGCTTTTTCCAATTGACTCTTATTTTTCATTTTTTTCCACCCACGCCTTCAATCTTAGTATTTCTTGTCCTCCCAGCTTTATTTCCACTTCATTTCTTAAATTTGCTGGAAAACCCTCCAGCAATGGCACTGGAGTTAATGGATGTTCCTGGAGCCAATACCTTTTTCTATTTGATCCAAATATCTAATATATTTTTTAAAGAGACAGACTGTAGTCTTTCCCTAAATTTCTTTTTTTTAAAATTATTTTTATTTATTTAATTTTAAAATTAAATAACATGCAATTTATACATACAACTTAACAAACACATATAACAGTGATTCCCTCCACCCAGGGACTTCCCTTTACATTCATCCCTCTTTCCAAAATACCATTGTTTCCAACTCAGGTTTGCTTCCTCTCCCCTTTATTAATACAAATTCTAAGAATTTATTCCATTTTTCACCAAAACATTCTTATTTAGCCCTCCTTTTTTTTCTTTAACCATATTTGTTAATTTCTCATTTATAGCTATATTCCATACTTCATTATACCATTCTTCTATTTGGTATTCACCTTGTGTTTTCCATTTCTTTGCTATTATTAACCTTCCTGCTGTCAGCAGATTTGTTAATAAATCCTTAACAATTTGAGATTCTTGTATTTTTTCACAATATGATAATAATTCTATTTCAGGGCATAAAGGTATATTTATCTCCAGTATCTCACTTATTTCCTTCATTACTATTTTCCAAAATCTCTGCACATATTTGCAATTCCGCCCCATATGAATATACGTTCCCAATTCTTGGCATCCCCTCCAACACTGTGCTGAATACTTTTTATCTATTTGAGTCAATCTTACTGGTGTTAAATACCATCTCCATATAATCTTATAGTAATTTTCTTTTATTCTTACTGATAATGTTTTCAAATGTTGCATATTCCATATTTTTTCCCACTTGGATTTGTCTATTACAGTTGCTACATCTGTTTCCCAAACATCCTTAAGATAATCTTGTACTTCTTCATTATCCATTAATATTTTATATATTTTACTTGTAATACCTTTTATATTAATTTTCTCATGAGTAGCTTTTATAATCAATTCCTCAAATGTTGTATTTTTTCTACAACTTCCCTCCTTTAACCATTTTTTGTCCATCGTTCTAACTGTATCAGTTTAAACCATGTGAATCCTTGCTCTTTTAATATTTTTTCCATATAATTCTTATTTTTCATTTTCCCCATCCATTCCTTCAACCTTATTATTTCTTGTCCTCCTAACTTTGCTTCCACTTCATTTCCACTTCATTTCTTAAATTTGCTGGGAAACCCTCCAACACTAATACCTTCATCTTTTCTAATTACATTAGCTAATATTTCTATTACCAAAGCAAATATTATTGGGGAAAGTGGGCTGTAGCTTTATTACTATTACTGTAGCTTTATTTTTTTATATACAGTTGGTCAATCACGGTCAGGGATGCTTTGATCATGTATTCCTACATGGCAGGGGGTTGGACTGGATGGCCCTCGTGGTCTCTTCCAACTCTACAATTCTATGATTCTATGATTCTATGTAGTAGCAGACATGTAAAAACTTAACATCGTAGGGCTGTGTGTGCATGTCTCTGTGTGCATGTGTGTGTGTGTTCATTACTAATCAGGATCTGTAAAGCTCTCAGATACAAACTTCTCAGCCATACCAGTGCCAGTCAGGACTAAATAGACTGAAATCAAAGTAGTAGAATTGCAAAGTCATGTTCACTTTAGACATGGTTTGACCATGAAGGAAATTGGATTCTAGTCTAGGAGATAATCAAAAGACACTAAGTATACACCTCAGAGTCATGGTACAATGTTATTGGAATATAGCTTCCAGTCTTAGCAGCTTTGCATATACAAATTAGGATACAACACAGGAAAAAGGTCAAATTTGGATAATACAACAAGAATCAATATATAACGTCCTTGCAACTTCCTTAGATTTGATTATGTGTACACTGCAGCAGAAGATTTAATATTATGCATTTTATTCATATTCACTTTGTCAAATATCTCTTGTAGAAAGAGTGTTAATCCCAAATTGCATTTAGTCCGATAGAGGAGGGAAATTATTTGAAGAAGTGATACATTTAGTTAACAGTATCTTAAAGAACTGAGCAATATCTGTTCCTTTGGCTTAACTACCAATTCATAATGAGGGCATGTTCTCCAGAGCTTTTTAATTACACAGAGTCATGGAAGAAATGCACTGATGGTGCATAATCACAAACCTCTTTACAGCATATTTGGAATGATTATTATTTTAATATTTTATTCCAATAATGGAACTCAAGGTATGTTACAACTTAGTACAAATAATGCAGATTTTAAAACTATACAAAAATATCAAATGTGTGTGTGTGTTTTTGTGTGTGTGTGTTATTAAAAAAAAACAATCTCAGAAGATGATCAGATGGGGACAAAAAAGTGTCCCTGTCTCACCATATTATCTCCCCCCTCCCATCCCCGTCCCGGCACAATAACACCATTTTTCAGGGTTACCTTATCCCACACACACCCTCCCATTGGCAGCTCAGGAGTGAATGGAGCTCAAACAGAACCCCATTCACTTCTGGATTTGAGTTCCTGGCTGTTCTTGTGAGAGAACAAGCGCGTGGGAAATTCAAAAATAAAAAGCAAAATAAAGTTTTTAAAAAGTTACACCAAGCACAAAAACACAGTTAAAAAATACAACTAACCCGGGGAGGGTACAAAACAGTGTGTCACTTACCTCCTTGTCCCAATTCTTGTGAGAGAACAAGCGCGTGGGAAATTCAAAAATAAAAAGCAAAATAAAGTTTTAAAAAATTACACCAAGCACAAAAACACAGTTAAAAAATACAACTAACCCGGGGAGGGTACAAAACAGTGTGTCACTTACCTCCTTGTCCCAATTACACCTGGAAGTGTTTGGCATGGATGTCTCACTGCAGCTGGCATCGTGCCAGCATAACAGGGCACCTTTTTACTCACCCGTCATTCTGCTACAGAAATGGAACAATGGGTCCGTGAATTAAAAGCAGTGCAGGCAGAATGGAAAGGGCATAGGAGCATGGTCACTCCATGATGACAACGTCTGAAAGAAAAGCCCTTTCGTGATCTCCTGGCATCCCTGTCCTGGGATATTTGGGTCATCTGACAATCTCCTCAGTCTAGTTTTAGTAGGAAACCACTTTGAAGAGGAAGTAGAAAGTAGTTCACCATACACCATGAACATCTCTCAAAGCAGAAATCTGTTAAATCTCATGGAAACACTTAAGATTCCTTCATGAACTCCTCTGAAGTCTAAATTAAGGCACTAGTAGTCCAATGTTCAGATTTGACCCTAGGGGGTGATAGTGGCTGATTGCTGCCTGCCTTCCTTTTGTTTGATGAAACTATATATCAATATCTAAATCAATGTCTTCAACTATAGATCAAATATAAGACTGTGATCCCTGCCCAATTATGCAATTTTACTCACTTCCTCCCAATTTTCTAAACCTTCTGAGCTTCAACAGGATTTCGAAGAGGCTGCAACAATATCTAAAAATATAGGGAAAATATAGACTCTCCTTCTAAAAGGACATTAAGATCAGAAGGTCAGGCTGCTCAGCTCACTGCAGTGTACCTATAATAAAAGAGTGTGTGAGAGAGAATGTATCTCAGGAGATTATCAGATGGGGACCCAAAAAAAGTGTCCCCGTCTTGCAATCTCCTCTCCCGCCCCCATCCCGGCACAACAACTCAACTTTTCATTCCTATCTTGTTCAAGCAGTGCTCCCTCCCCCTTGGCAACCCAGGTATGAATGGAGCTCGAATGGAGCTGCATTCACTTCCTGGTTTGAAATCCTGGGCTATTCTCGCGAGAGGATGAATGCATGGGAAATTTAAAGTTTAAAAGAAAAATGCACACACACAAGTGATAGCAAGCACAAAAACACACTTAAAAAAAAAGTAACCCGGGAAGGGTACAAAAAATGTGTGTCACTTACCTCATTGTCCTAATCACACCCGGAAGTGTTCTGGCACAGACCTCCCACTGGTGCTGGCATAACGCCAGCATAATGGGGCACCTTTTCACTCACCCATCATTCCATTACACAAACAGAACGGGCGATCTATTGACCGTTTAGCCCAGCAGTAAAAAGAACTGCTGGTGGAATGGGAGCAGCACAGAAGCATGGCAACTGTTGAACGACCTCATGTGAGAAACAAGCCCTTTAGTGATCTCCTGGGATTTGTGTAACACCATATTTAGTCTGTCTGATAATCTCCTCAGTGTCTGTGGCATCTGTGGATCACTAATACTGTCAAAGAAAATGGTCTTTGCCGTACCATTGTTTTTGTAGTTCCTGAGAATAATTTTTCCATTTTGAGTAAAAATCAGGTCTGGTTTGATTTTCAAAAAGACAGGCCAGGCCCTGAAGGTTAGCTAATGTAAATACACAGTAGGGAGATTTTCACATGGGCTATATATCCCGTGGCAGGAACAGAACAGGGTCGGGAAAGGTTTTCCCTTTCGGACGACGTTGACCCCGTTCTGTCCTGCATCCATCCTACTCACGTGACTGTTCCAGAACAATGTAATCACGATTTTTCATCGTGAATAGACCTCCCGTTCCGTTGCTATAACGCAATCACAGGTGTGTGAACAGGAGCCCCGTTCCTGTTCCGAAATGACAGCCACGGAGGGGAGGTCCGTTCTGAGCACTTCCTGGTACGATCTGGACATCCAGGTAAGTGGCACCCTTTATTTTACCCTCCCTGTTTTGATTATGTGATTTAAAGAGTGTTTTTGTGCTTGGTGAACTGATTTTATGTTTGGGGGAGTTTTATTTTTTAAATTTACCGTCCGGCGTTATCACGTGATAACGTGATAACGTTTCAGACGGCCGGTCGTAAAAGCAGCCTTACGACGGCTGCATTTACGGCCAGCCAGCAAGGGGAGGGGGAGCCCGTTCCTGCTGCGGAATTAAGGTGAGTGTATGAAAGATTTATGTTATTCCGTGGCAGGAACGGGAGAGGAGGTAGCGGGGCAGTAACGGGGCATTTTGGCCCCGTGTGAAAATCTCCTAGGTTAGAGCTTCACAATACCAGCCATGTCTTATCTTTCTTGGAAGCAAGTCCATGTTACAGAGGTGTAATTGCTGAGTCCATGTGAAAGTCTTTTGTTTTGTTTTCATGTTATCTATGCAACTGTGTAAGAAGTTACCGTGTTATGGTTTAGTTCTAATCAGCTCTGTATGAAGAGTAAAATGAAACTGTTTTTGTTCACTGCCTATGTGAGAGGGATACAGACAGTACAGATGATTTCTTCTTAGCTCTGTAGCTTGACTGATGCAGTCAGAATGTATACCTGTTTCTGTAGTGAACTAGAATTTTGAAAATAAACTGGAAAAGATCATTTTTCTCTATGTCTCCATGCTTTAACACACCTAGGAATACTTGAGGGCAATTATTCCTCATACTTTTGCTGTTCTGCTATTGTTCCCTCTGAACATGTACAGATTGCTCAGAGGGGCTGCCTATCCTGACAAATACACCATGCCAGAGGCTTCAGAATTTGACAGAGTGATTTTTGGCTTCTTCCAAGTTCCACTGGCCAGTTTTGAATTGAAATTCTGGGAGGGCTTCCTAGAAACAAGAGAGAGGGGGCCTACCATAACACATGGTGATTTTTAAAGTGCTAGAAAACAGGAGAGAACTCTCCAAGGCACTGCTGCTAGGATTCCTGAGGCAGGAACACAAGCAGGAAAAGATGAGAGGCTGAGGAATTATTGCTACAGTTCCAAAACTTTAAAATAGGGTGGAAAAATAGCAGATGACATTTTAAGGTGCTCTTCATGACCTTCCTGAACTTAAAAGGGAAAGAACAAAAAAATGAGAACTACATGCCCCCTTTTGGGGATAGTATATACAGACTTAGGCTATGTCAAGTACTTCAGCTATTTTTTTTAATGTTCGGTATAACTGTTGGTATTTTATTTATTAATTCCCAGCTAATTCCCAACAATTTAGAAATCACTCACAAGCATTCCTCTCCACCCTCCAGTGATACCTAGTTATTGGATGCCCACACACTCACTCTTAGCTTATGTCTTCTGGATTACCCTTCATATTTTATTCTAAAGAATAGCCAGATCTATATGTGATTAGTTGCATGAGAATGAAGATCTACATTTGACTCTATATTGGATTTCGCCAATCTCCAATTTTTGCTGCTTCCTCCCTCACACGAAAGACAACCCCATGCCTTTCAAAGATCACATTTTCCAAGTCAGCAACAAAATGTTTGATATAAGGCCAGACCTCTTCTTTTTCACCATAATGTTAATTCCTAAAACCATGTTTTACCACAAACCAAGACCTCCACACGCTCTCCAGATGTATTGTACTAGAACCTCCACCATTTCACATCAACAGATGGCAACCCACTGAGAAGAGCTGGCACACAGTTTGTCTTACACTTGCATTCTTTAGGTTCTAGTACATATGGCAATAATTCTTATCAGCACCAATTGAGAAAAACTTATTGTGCAATATGTTATGAGACAAATGGCCAGATGCAGAAAATCAAACTGCATTAGGTTTTGCTATATGTCCTTTATCTTCAGATTTGTAACTCAGAATTCAAGGAAAGCACTTACATTAACTATTCCTTTCATGCTGAATTTTTTTACATTCCATTTTCTTGCTACAGACTTCTCCCCCCCACACCCAATCTGTGATTGCAAAACAGAAAACCGCCACCCATATCAAATGAAAGAGAGCTGCGTGTAGTCTATGAAGTCTCAGAGTAAGATCAAAATGCACTTGTGTGAGCACGGAATGCATTAATTTAAGTCCTGTCACTGCCATCAAATATAAGACCTAAACCAGCTACAATTTAAAAATATGGAGAAGTTTGTACTGGTTTTGATACATTTCCAAGAAACGGAAATAGCTCTACTGATCCAAAGCATGGAAGGCCTTTTTTCGTCACTGGAAACTGAAATGCTACAGACAGCAAGTGTCCACCATCTGCAATGATAGGTACAGTCGGCCCTTTGTATCCATGGATTTGGAATCCATGATTCCACCACCCACAGCTTGAAAATATTTTTTTAATTAATCCCAAGAAGCAAACCACGATTTTGCCATTTTATATAATGGGACTTGAGTATCCATGGATATTGGAATCCATGTGAGGGTCATAGAATCATAGAGTTGGAAGAGACCACAAGGGCCATCCAGTCCAACCCCCTGCCATGCAGAAATACACAATCAAATCATTCCAGACAGATAGCCATCCAGCCTCTGTTTAAAAACCTCCAAAGAAGGAGACTCCACCACACTCTGAGGCAGTGCATCCCACTTCTGAACAGCTCTTACCATCAGGAACTTCTTCCTAATGTTTAGGTGAAATCTCTTTTCCTTAGTTTGAACCCTTTGCTCTGTGTCCTAGTCTCTGGAGCAGCAGAAAACAAGCTTGCTCCATCCTCAGTATGGCATTCCCTTCAAATATTTAAATATCATGTCCCTGCCCAACCTTCTCTTCTCCAGACTAAACATGCCCAGCTCCGTGAGCCGCTCCTCATAGGGCATGGCTTCCAGACCACCCACCATCCTGGTCACCCTCCTCTGAACACATTCCAGCTTCTCAAAATCCTTCCTGAATTGTGGTGCCCAGAACTGGACACAGTATTCCAGGTGAGGTCTGACAAAAGCAGAATACAGTGGCACTATTACTTCCCTTGATGTAGACATGATACAAACCCCAATAGATACCAAGGGCCCACTGTATTTATAAATTTATTTTTGTTCAATGAAAAATATGTCTTCAGTTGCAGCAAGCATTATATCCAGTGCTGTCTCTGCCTTCTTGGAAACATTTCTGTGCTTGCAAGTCCTGACATAGAATAGACAGTATATGCTTCCTTATCCCCTGTGAGAAAAATGGACAACTTCAGGCAGGGTGGGATTTAGCAGAGATTTGGAAAGTTACATACCGTCCAACATTTTAAGATGAAAATTGGGACGTGTGGCCAAGCAACATCAGAGTGTGGTCAAGATAGCAATGGCCATTACACTGGGCCCTTGATATCCATTGGGGTTTGGTTCCAGGACCCCTGTGGATACCAAAATTCAAAATACCAAAATCCATGGATGCTCAAGTCCCATTATATACAATGGCATAGTAAAATGGCATCCCTTATGCCAAATGGCAAAATCAAGGTTTGTTTGGGGAGATTTAAAACAAACATATTTTCAAGCTGCGGATGATCAAATCCATAAATAAGGAAGGTCAACAGTAATGAATAAGAACACACAAGCTAGGAGGAACTGCAGCAGTTTGTTTTTGCCTGAGCCTATTGGGAAGGGAAAGATTCCTTCCCCTCCTCTCCTTTACTCTCCCCTCTGTTTTGATTGAGTGCAAACTACTTTTGCACTTTGAATTCAGCTTTCAGCAATTGAAGTTAGATATGGACAAAAGGGAAAAGTGGGAGAAGGAGAGATAAACTGGGACATTTTAAAAACAGCTTGAAAAGTGGGATGAAAGAGGATTAATCTGTACTATCCCTGAAAAATAAGGATAATTGGAGGATATGGAAATATTTGGTTGGCCTCCAAGTCCCAGAATTTCCTGGGCAGTGGTCATGATGGGTAAGGCATTCTTGTAGTCTGAAAAAGGAGCCTTTTCAAACTCTTGAATTTAGATGGGAGAAATGGTACCAGAGGAATGTATTAACCCCCCAGTGCTACAGACTTAGTTTGGCTTGAGTAAAGCTTCCTTCACATTGTTTTAAAAGCTAAAGAAGATCTGTCCACTGATCTCATACTATTAATAATGGTATATGCAGAGCCAGCTTTGCTGTTGGGAAAAGATTTGTACCCTTGCTTTTACTTAATTTTCTAGAGACATAACTTGTATAACTTCAGTGCATAGCCTGCAGGAAAGAAGTACCGTAGGTCTGCACCTTTGATTATTTCTAACACACTGTACACTTTTATGTTGGAATCAAATCGCGTTGAAACTTACTTAAACTGATTTCTGAGTCAACACACACAGGATTTATGTATTCTGTTACATTTATATCTCACTGTTCCTCAAATGGCTTGGGACTGCAACTATTAATAAGTAAATGAATCAACAAAGGCTTTAGTTGATTAATTGGTAGTGACTGTTTTTAATCAGTGAGCTCAGGAATAAAGAGCACATTTTAAAAAAAAATCTTATTAGGCTACTTTGGTTCATTGTGCTGTTAGAATGAAGAAGGAAAAAGAAAGATAAAGTCCTTCTTTCTAATGAGGGGTATTTATTTGTTGAATTGTGTTTGCATTTATGCAAGTTTGTTGAAATGAAATTGCTAAATTAATCATTGAAAAGGCAAATGACTGTTTAATTGGTCCTGAAAACAAAGAGAAGGTAAGATGTTCTATACCTGTAATTCAAAACAGAGTGGTAAATTGGGGCACAAATAAATGAAGTGCTTGGGAATGATGCCACATAGGCACTATCCCACAAGGTCCGCAGAACTCCTGCAGCCAGATGTCACCACAGCAATACAAAGGGAAGAGTAACAATTGCTGGCCTCACAATTTGTATGTTCTTCCTTGAGAGTTATGCTCTTCCTTCTTCAACTTCATATCTAGTTGAGGCTTCAAAAGCTGGCTGAGAGTTACAGGTGATCATATAAGAAGCATTTGGCTTGGTTTAACAAACAAAGGAGCTTCCTCCCACAATGGTTCCTATGAGCAGGGAAGGCTGTGTGTATGTGCCTTCAAGTCGCCTACTGACTTATGGTGACCCCATAAATTTTTTCATAGGGTTTTCTTAGGCAAAGAATATTCAGAAGTGTTTTTGCCAGTCCCTTCCTCTGAAATATAGGCTACAGCACTTGGGATTCATTGGCCCCTCCTAAGTAATGACCCCAGTTACCTTCCAAGATCAGTCAAGATCTGGTGCCTTTATTGCCCTACTTCTTTTCTACAAAACCTTAGGCATGGTCCACTTACCCTCATCATCAAATAGCACCAAGCTTAGAAGTGAACAGTTCTTCCTTTGCCATTCTTCCCTCTCTTGGACTGTAAACTTTTAAAGGAGGCAGAGGGTAAGGAGGGACAGACAAACCACTGTATTTCTAGTCCATCTCACTTTCCTTCTCTCGTTTTTGCAGTACTGTACTCTGAAACGTTTCACCAAAAACAACAACATACATTTACATGTTTGTAAGTGTGTTTTCTCTAAAAGGGCACAGTAGAAAGTATATATTTGTCTCAGAACATGAATGTTTGCTGTTCAATACTTTTAATATTATTCTTTCAAAGTTTCCACAGGACTGGGCAGGAAGCATGAAACCAGTAGATCCAATCTGCACAAGTTCCAACCTGCACATCAAACTTACTTGCTATGCACACATGGCTGGTTCAGTTCCTACCAGAATTCAAAAAGACTGGATTTCAGAAGGATCTCTAGCAGGAATCTGCCTGACTCTTGTTTCTGAAGCTCCATGTATATTGATGGGAAGGGATAAGCAATGCTGCCAACACTTTACAATACCCTTGAGAAGCTGTTGCTCTTTCTAGTAATCTTAATGAGTTGCCAGCACAGATCACATTTTATGGCCAGAAGACTATCCATCACTCACAAACAAATGTTGATCACTAGCGAACATGATATGTCATAGACATGGTAGAGTCAGAGTATCATAGAACTGGAAGGAACTTCATGTGCCATCAAGTCCAACCTATAGCTCAAGGATCTCCAGCTAAAGCATTCCTAGCAAGTAGCTGCCCAATTTTTTTGGAAGACATCCAGAGAAGGAGACCCTGCCATCTCTCTAGGCATTGCCAAACCACTCTTAATGGCAAGAAGTTCCTTCTAACGTTCAATCAAAATCTACTCTCCTGTAACTTCAAACCATTAGACCTAGTCCTACCCTCTGGGGCAGCAGAGAACAGGCCTGCTCCCTCCTCTCTGTGACACCACTTGAGGTATTTAAAGAGTACTATCATGTCACCCTTCTATCAAGAGTACTATCAAGTCTTCTCTTCACCAAGCTGAACATCATCATCATCATCATCATCTAAATTCCACCTTTCTCTCGCCAGTTGGACCCAAGGCCCATGTATGAGGCGTGGTGGTGGGAAGAGGACATAACAGAAGCATCTTCTAACCAAATTCACTGTGATCTGACTCAACTATAACTGGAAATCATGTGAATGGGCTGGGGCACACCACAAGCTCACACAGAAACTTGCAACCTCATTCCTTCTATGGCTGGTCTTCAGGAATTTGCACAATTTCTAATTTCTTAGGAAGCCTCCCATGCACACACACACACACACACACACACACACAGAGTATAAAAAAAGCCTAGTGTTATCCCTAGACATGCAGTTGTAAAAAAAAAAAAAATCAAAAGGATTCACTACCAATAAAGGAATCTCTGATTGTGTATTTTGTATTTTATTCACTGCTCAGGAATCAGTGTTTTGTGACTGGTGTATACAAAATACTGACAGGCTGTGGGGTTGGATGAAAGACAAGAAAACCAGGAAAGAATGATAATGGAATGCAACATCATGGGAAAAGAGGGCTCTACACCAATATTTAACAACAGGTTCTCCTGCATTATTTGTGTCTGGCACATGAAGCACTGGGTAGATGACAGCGATATTTTGTGAAATCTACCATGATGGCAGGTGCAACCAAATGCTAGACCCCTTTCACCCCTCCATTTTTTTATTATTATTTTTTTTTTAGTTAAGCTACAATATGTCAGGAACGACAATTGTGCATCTCTCCAGATCCTGTTGAACTGCAATTCCCAGTAGACCTAGCCAACATAGCCAATGGAGAAAATGCTGGGATCTCAAGTCCACTGACATCTGGAGGACTCAACAATTCCCAAACCTGAACTCTGCAAAAAAAAAAAAAAAAAAAAAAAAAAAAAAAGCATATGAGCTTCTTTATTTCATTGGCTTCTAAGTCCTGCAACAAGACAGCGCCTGACAAGGCTCATGAATTATCTAGAATAGAGGTGGGAATCATCCATATGTTGCTGAGCTGTAACTTCCAGTATCTCTCAATATTAGTTATGTTGACTAAGGACTGTTGGGAGTTGTAGTCCAACAATATCGGGGGGGGGGTTACCGCCACTGATACGGAAGTATTGCTAGACCAGGGGAATGAATCAGATTGTATCACCAGTGCAAATATAGTTAGAAAATGTATTTTGGAATAAACAAGATACCAGCATCATATTAAAAACATCACACACAAAAATATCTGACAATGACATCTGCTTCAAAGAGCTTGTGATTCCAAAAGTTGCTATGTTTATTGAATTTCATTGGCAAAGAATTTTAGGTCTCCCTGACATCCTTCCTCAATTTCAGTATTTTGGCTTTTCTTTCATCTCTCAAAGTTGCTCTGTTATGCCAACGTTGTGACCTCATTAGGTTTCAAAACAACAGAGGAAGAATATATAACAATATATTGAACTCAGAAACTAGGGCTGGAACCAGAGAAATTGAGGAAGGGTAAATAGTAGTGTTTGAGGGAAACGTCCCTGATCAGAAATAGGTTAAAGAGAGCTAAAAGATTCAAATAACACAGAGTGAACAAAATGCCAAAAAACAAACAAACAACTACTTAGGAGTTTTATCTACAGGTGAAGCACAAAGATTACTGAAAGTGTCACCAAGCACAGATGTCTCCATCTCCCACAATCCAAGTCAATTTCAGTGCCTTACATTTTTTAAAAACCCTCTGCATATAAAAAAAACTGCCATGCATGTGACCAAGAAAGTTTTAACCTTTTACATGGAATCCCATGCTGTTCTCACAACATGTAGACCCAGGAGCTGCATAGATAAGACAGATGGGTGGGGAATGTCAGCTCTGTTTTTCTTCTTAAATCAGCAGAATGAGAAGAGAAGGGGCAAGCTCAGAATGACTGGTGCATACAGAGCTGCAGCTCTGAGTCTTGTAACGGCTGCACCTTTGTGGTGGGAAAGAGTAAATGGTGGATGGATCCATATTGTCAGAAGACCAAACTGATCCTTGCAGAGGGCTTTTGAAAATTAAACCAAGGACCACGGATTAACCACGCCTAACCTGGAGTAACTTTCACCAGCAAAACTCCAACAACTTTATCAGATGTGGCAAAAATTGCATCATTATGATATCATGATAGCGCAAACAGGTCCCGCTATAGCATGACGTTGTCGCCTTCATGTGGTCAATCTGTGCTCCAGCTGCAAATATGGTGTTGCTTTTCATTGACAGGACAAGCTGTTAATAGCTCTCAATATCACTTTTTTCTCACTACTGAAGATGTGTAAAACCAAGTTCCGCTGTAATCGCGAGATTATAGCATGAATGGGTGCTCCTCTTCCCACCTTCCCATTCCCAACAAGAAAATATCGGGGTGAGAGCATGAAAACTATCCAGAAGACATTCTCTTTATGAACTGTCCCATTTTGTTTGCACAGTTTTAGGTTTGTTAAAGCATTTGTGTATTCATTTACTTCTTAAAATTAGTTTTTTAAAGTTTTTAACCATGCTCGTTTCTTCTTGTGAGAACTGTTGAAATCTCGGCCATGCTAAATCACAGAAGTAGAATCCCATTTTTAAATCACCAGTGGTGGTCATGCAATAATTCCATGGTGGTTGTATTGTGCGATTACAGCAATGTGCAATAATAAGTGTAATAATGCCACTGTGTTTCCACTTTCCTCAGTTGCGGAATTACAGCATTTTAGGATGCTAGTCTGATAAAGTCCCAACTGGTATGATAAATACAAAGGAGAAGTTACACAATAGGCTGTGAAAGATCAGTGTTACACACAACTGTTTCCCTTGAGGTATACCAAGCATGTTCGCTACAAAGATATATGGGCAGCTGTTTCACCTCTTACTTGTTTCTCTCTCTTTCTGGCTTTTCTTCACAAATGAAGATTCAGGAAGGACTCATCCCGCGCTTTCTGCAAGCACGCTGATGACTAAAAAGGCCAATCCAAGATAAACAAGTCCGGTTGCAGAAGGCACAGCAGAAGGTCTCCTTGGGTGATGTTTCCAGGTTTTGATTCTTTCCACGTTGTCGATACAAGGACTCGCTGAAACAACACCTCAGGCTCGGCCAAATTGATCACCAACAATGGTCCGCCCTGGCCTCACATCGGGAGGCATGGAGACGCACTATCCACAATGCTGCAGCCTTATTTGAGAACTCACACTGAACAAGTCTTGAAGTCTTACTTGTTTACTATATTTATTAAACATCTTACACACAAAATAATAATCTGCCATCATTTCAATAATATTAATAAAATGGTTTAAAATCACAACAAATAATTTAAAAAATAGCAACATAAAAACCCAGCACTACACATGTGTTCAATATCATATGCATTGGCAAAGCTAAACACACTGCCCACACAGGAGCTAAAAACCAAGTAATTGGGACTAAGGCAATAGATCTAATATACTTCAAATGGCTAAATGCTTAGCATTTCTTGCTCTGCAAGTCTTCCTTTTCCTAGGACAAAATACTCAAGTCTGCTGGGAACTTTCTCTCTAAAGAGCCCATTCTGCTTCTTTTCTAGGAAGATTCTTCTGAAACAAGAAAAAGGTATCTGTTCACTGTTTGATTTTGCCAGTTGCTTCCCTTCACCATGACTGTATTTCTTTCTCTCCCTTTCATAATAGCTCAGTCTGAAACGGTCTACTCCAAAGTTTGCTGAGACAGTCCATCCTAATAAAGACATCATCTTGTCAACATTTTGATTTTATTCTAATGGATTAATGCAACAGCAAACTTGTCAGCAAGAGGCCAATGCACTTTAAAATGTTTATGTTCTGTCCTTTTAATGCAAAACTGTGGTTTATCCCCTCAACGTCAAAATATCTTGCAAGTTCACGCATGAAAGGAAAAACAGCCAAGTGGCTTAACCACCTTTGCTCTCTGTATATGTGTTAACTAGACCCTACCTATATTTTGAATGTGTACATCCTAAGAGGGCACTGTGTCCCTGTATTCTTTTATTACTTTTTTCATAGTGTCTGGATCTCCACCATCTATCCCTCCCTCCTGTATATGCAGGGCCGGTTTAAGGAATTTTGGGGCCCCCTGCAATGCTTTATTTTGGGGGGCCCATATGTTTATCTCAGGTCAATGTAACCTAACCTATTCACTGTACAGGATGCTCAGATTACAGTAGGACCCCCGTATCCATGGATTCATTATCCATGGGACACAAAACAGCACACCTAGCATAGAGTCTTCCTAGAAAATGTGTCCTCCCTGTTTTCTAGGCCCTCCAAGGCAACCTCATGGTATTTTAAACCAGAAGTCCCATTATTTTCAATGGTGTTCACTATTATTCATGGTTTTCAGAATCCATGCCCCCCCAAACCAATCCCCAGTGGATAAGAGGGGCCTACTGTATTAAATAATTTACATATGAGGAACGGCTTAGGGAGCTGGGCATGCTTAGCCTGGAGAAGAAAAGGTTGAGAGGTGACGTGATAGCCATGTTTAAATATTTGAAGGGATGTCATACTGAGGAAGGAGCAAGCTTGTTTTCTGCTGCTCCAAAGACTAGGACACAGAGCTATGGGTTCAAACTACAGGAAAAGAGATTCCACCTGAATATTAGGAAGAACCTTCTGACAGTATGAGCTGTTCGGAAATGGAATACACTGCCTTGGAGTGTGGTGGAGTCTCCTTCTTTGGCTTTTTTTAAACATAGGCTGGATGGCCATCTGCCAGGAATGCTTAGATTGTGTGTTTCTGCAGCGCAGAAGCCGATCAGATGAGATGGCTGTTGGGATCCCTTCCAGCCCTATGATTCTATGATTCTAGGCTGCATTCAGAGCCTGGGAAAGTTACTCTTGGATTACACCTCCCAGAATCCCCCTGCCAGCACCCTTCTCAAGATCTGGTTGCATTGTTCCTTTTCCAGCATTCTCTAGCCCAGTGGTTCTTAACTTGGGGTCCGCAATGTCCTCACAGGGGGTCCACAAAGGCTTGAAGGCTGCTTGGCCCACCTCCTCCCTGTAGTGGAGCAGCCATGTGACAGGAACCAAGGCAAAGGCTGGCTGGCTTGGCCTGCACATTGCCATTCAATCCACTCCTGCCACAAACTTGCAGGAAGATGCAAGAGTGCCTCTGAGGGAAAGTTTAATGGATGGTGTAATTGTATTGTTGTTGTTGTTAGCTATTATTATTAGGGTTTTGAATCTTGAGTTAAGTCTTAGAGCAACAAAAGATATTTAAAGGGGGTCCCTGGTAAAGAAAAGGTTAAGAACCACTGCTCTAGGTCAATGTCTCTCACATAACACTAATGGGATACTGGTGTGTTTTAGTGACAACAATAAAACCATTGTTCCCAGTAATATTACTCCAAATTTTAATGTATATTCTTTATATTCTTCTGTTAAAAGAGCTAGAGTATTGTAGAAGTTTCAGCATTGCACTGTGACTATGGAGACCAGGGCCTGAATCCTTACTTAGCCATGAATACCCACTGGTTGACCTTGGGCAAGTCATACTCTCTCAGCCTCAAAGGAAGGCAAAGGCACACCTCCTTTGAACAAGCCTTGCCTAAAAAAACCCATGGTAGATTCGCCTTAAGTCAGAAATGACTTGAAGGCACATAGACAAACACACACAAATTTCTTTTGCAGGCTGAATTCAGTTGGTAGCAAGGGGAGGAAGCTGAAGAAGACCAAGGTGGAAAGGGAGGGGAGAGGAACCAGGACATGTTAAGAGCAGCAGGAAGGATGGACTGGAGGGGATTTATGTGGAAGGAAGGAAAGGGAAGGAAGGAAGGGAGGGAGGAAGGGAGGAAGGAAGAAAGAAACCCTTTCTAAGGGAAAGAGACAACCCTCAAATTCCCCCTCTCTCTCATACATACACACTCACCCCTCTCCGACATGCCTGACTGGCTTGCATTTTGCAGCAGCAAACTCCCTCCAGCTTCTGCCACAGAGGGCTGCTGCTTCTTTCTCTTTCTCTTTCTAGTTTGGGAGATGCTGGTGTTTTTTTGTTTGTTTGTTTGTTTGTTTGTTTTGTTTGTTTGGTTGGTTGGTTGGTTGGTTGGTTGGTTGGTTTTAAAAAGCCAGCAGGAAGTTTTTGAAGGAGGAGGGTAGAAGGGGGCTACAAAACAGAGGCTCCTCCCAGCTGTTTCCTGGCTGTCTCCTTTGTCAGATAAGGAGGTCAGCAGGGGGCCCCCTTGACCTTGGGGCCCCCTGCCAATGCTGATTTGGCAGACTGGTTAAACCGGCCCTGTGTCTATGTACAAGGAACTCTGGAAATCATAGTTCTTGAGATAAAATGCCACAGAGAGAAGCTCAAATCTGTCAGTTACACTGTTAGTTTGAAAGAGAAGACTTCATGCAGCTATGTGCTTTCCTTTACAGAAGAGAAACCCTCTGCTTGAAGGACTGCCCTGTCCAATTCAAAGGTAAACAGTCATTTAAAAAAGAAGAATGTGGGTCCTGAAGTTGCCTATCACCAGTTTTCATCCAGAGACAATGCTGAAGAGGCACACAGGTCACCTGGTGCAGGCATCCCCACTGTGGTGAGATAGACTGCATTTTATTTGTAATTATTAGTATTGGCAGTGTGCTTTTCAGAGGTATAAAACCTTTGAAGGGAATTTAAACACTAAAATCACATAAAACACATACCAAAATGAATATAAAAAACAGAATAACCACAATTCACAATAATATCTAACAGTTTTAGCAAACTTTATATGCAATCTTAAGATCCCTATAGTAACAGGGAATGAATCCATTATTAGACTACCAAATCCATGTGATAATGACTCTGATTTAGCAACAACAACCTTAAATGAATAGCAGCAGTGAGCTCTCCATTACAGTGCTAGACACTTCACAGAAGTGATGCCATTCATCAACAGGATTTGCTCACTGAATCCCAAGTAATAATGGTAACATTGATTATTGTACCTTCTACTATTTTTTCTTGTTTTAGCTCCATGTACCAATGGGAAACATATGCCCAAAGCACCACTAACTCATCTAACACAGATGCTTTCTTTTCTTCTTCCTGCTCTGTAAATTGCCCAAGCGTTGAGCTCGTGCTGCCATGTATATGACAGTGAGGATGATGGAACTAGCAGGAGGCACTTACTAACAAGAATAATTTCAAAATTTACTCTGCTAATACAAGCAACCCTTCAAAGTGTAGATAGAATGTCAGATGGCATTTCGTCACATATTTATTTGAACCAGAGGCCTATGATCTATGTGATGAAGAGAGGAGATGGTATAACATGCATCACTGATAGCTGCACAAAAAAAAAAAAAAAGTTACCGGTGGTGGAGAAAATGTCTTCTTTGACACATGAAGAGAGGATGATGAAGGTAATAGCTTCAAGCCTGAATGGACTGATTTCTGTTACTCTGGTGCATGTCCTCCAAGCAAAGTATGTTTGTTTGTCTCAGAGACAGTGCAACGCCTTGTCATCATTATATTAATCTGGGTGGGAAGAAACTATGACATTGAGGCATGGTTTTTCCCTTGCAGCTTGTGTCTGGCTCACTAAAGCAAACATCCAAGAGGGAGAGATCAGGAGTTGGGGGAAATGAAAGACCATACACTGTGCATTTGGAGTACTGCTAGGCCTAACATCTCTTTTTCCTCCTCATGTTGTGGCTGGCACCCTGATTAGGAGGGCCAGAAAACAGAATGTCTATTCTTTATTTCTAGAGCAGTTTCAGTGTCTGACTGAAATGTTGAAATAACCCAGATTAGCCCAATAAATGCTCTACATCATTTATTTCCAGAGACATTTTGGGTTTGTTGTGTAACTGATCACACAACCAGGCATGTGACAATGCTCAGAGGCCACTGTTTGTACTCCTCCTCCTAGCTTTAATCAGACATTCTTCATTACTTGACCTCTGAGTGGGCCATATGCTGCCCTCTAGTTGTTTTGAACTATACCTCCCATATGCTTGAGCACTGGTGGTACTGGCTGGGGCCTATGGGAGTTGTAGTCTAAGACACCTGGAAAGCATCACCTACCCTTGTTGTACTGTTAATAAATATCAAGAAACAGGACTGACTCGCAAGGAAAGTAGATGCTGGGGAACCTGTGCGCAGGGCACATGTCCACAGCAATCTTGACACTGTTTTCCTTCTCAGAGACAAGCAGGAACTAAATGTGGCTGAGGAAAGCATGCTGACCAAAGGAGTAGAAATAGGTAGCATACTTCTATGTGTGTTACTCAGAGGTATGTCCCACTGGGTTCAATGTGGCTTAGTCCCAGATAAATGTTACAGGATTATAGCCTTACACGTATTCACCTCTGGCTGCCAAAAGGTTAGGAACCGCCCAGTCACTCAGAGTGCTCAAGTCTGTTCAATCAAAAGTATGGTAAAACATATTATGTAAAACCAAAATATTTGAAAACTTTCTCACCAGTTGCATCAGTACTATTGTTCTGATATATGTTCAAGATGTTGTTATTGTAAGTGATATACAAATTTGATGATAATGATAATGAGATGATGATTTGTTTTGTTAACTCTAACCTGAAAAACATACTGGATGTGATAATTTTGCTGAACCAATTTAAAGAATACAAAAAGAAAATATGCCATGTTGTTCCTCCTCCCCCATTTCAAAACCTATTTTGCAGTAATATCTTTATAATGTCCACTAATAATGCCATAACACAAAGATCATAATACATTTTTGTGTTCTCCAGAACTCATCATCAAGCAAGATGAATACAAAGCCAAGAAACTGGGATGATGGAAGGGTTGCTGATGTTCTGCCATGCACTCTTCATCTAGTTGCAGTTTTGAGATGAAAAATGGAAGAAGGCTACAGATATTCTAGCTGTTGTTGTTGTTGTGTGCCTTCAAGTCATTTCTGATTTGTGGCAACCCTGATGCGAACCAATCATAGGGTTTTCTTGGCAAGGTTTGTTCAGAGGGTGGTTGCCATTGCCTTCCTTTGAGGTTGAGAGGGTATGACTTACCCAAGATCACCCAGTGGGTTTCAATCATGGAGTGGGGATTATAGACATTCCAGCTAGGCTCTTTTAAGTCCTGAGATAGTTTCAGACTACACATGGGGCTCTCCCCAATATTAATGGGAAGAAAAAGGTGTACAAATAAGGGAAAGAGAATTTGCTACTACATGATGTGATGATGGCCACCAACTTTGTGGCTTTAAAACAGGGTTTGATAAATTTAAGGTGGGTGGCTACCAGTTATGATGGATACATATTACCTCCACTACCAATATGTCTGTGTCTAGCAGGTACTGAGGAGCATGAGTGGAAATGTGTTGCTTGTGGGCTTCCCATGCACAACTAGTTGGCCACTATGTGAACAGGATAAGCCTAGAATGACTTTTCTTATGCTCTTATGACAAGTAGGAGGATGATTTATATTATATATAAATCCAGCTGTTTCTCAGGTGTTTCTTAGGGAGCAAGAACACTGATTACTTGGTGTTTGAATACAGCAGGAGAAAGAAACTAGACTAGTTTTTATATTAACAAAGCTGGAAATAATTTTAGAGGATGTACTAGGTATCATTTGAGGTTAAGACTGCTCATATATTTTAGATAAGATAGGTATTTTCAGTTACTTTGCTCTCTTTAAGTGAGAACAAAGGTTTATAATAGGATTCCCAGTATAACCTTAAACAGATTTATTTTGAGAGAGAAGTATTATAAAGGTCTGCCTTTCCTGATTTTTTTCCCTGTTCTTAAAATGTTCTTTTAAGTTGCTCAAGCAGTATCTGATGGACACATTCTATTATTAACAGCTGAAATACAAAGCAGTATAAATTGATAGCAAAAGCACATTAAGATAGAAACAATTACATTCTTTTAACTCAAGCCTGGAGTCCCAAAATACTAGTTGCAATGGACTCCATACTTCTTTCATTGCTTAGAAGGCACTTATAAGAAACTGCAGCAAAAGGGGGAATACACTTGGGCATGATGGATGTTGTAAGGTCTCATTATGTGGTACAATGCAACAGGTTAATTAATTATTATGAGCACTAGCTGCTGATGGCTCCGATGTCAGTGGCAATATGAACCCAATCCAGGATTTAGTTTGAACTGTGAACAAGCTCTCTAAAAGTGGTGAAACTAGTTTTTTAAATTCTTGTAGTAATATCATATGCATTTCATCTACTTTGGTAGTTAAATCAGTTGAAGGTCTTCTAGCTTCCTGGGTGTGTGATCTAGTTTGTACCAGAGTTTTCCTTATTGTCGTCATCTTTACCTAATTTGACCCTCTTTTCAATATATACTTTTCTATTGCTACTGCACAATTATATACTTAATTTCCTGCTCACTAAATATTACAATATAAGTTCACTTCAGTAGCACCGTTCGGAGTTCGGTAAACAATTACAGAAATCTTTTAGCTCTATACTTAGTTAATAAACAAATTCATTAATGTATCAACAATTGAGTTATTATTTTCGTCCCAATTCTCAACTCGGGGTCTTTAATTATCAAATTAGCTTAGTCTATCTTTGGGTATTTTTATCCCAATTCCTTATTTTATCCACTTCTTCCTTCTTCCTTTCTCTAAAAAGAAAGGGGAAAAAAAAAAAGAAAGAGCTCTTCTTCTCTCTCTTTTCCCCTGCTTCCTTCTACTCCTTCCCTTTGATAGTTTAAGTTTCTACTGAGATTTTTATCCCAATTGTTGATACTATGTAGTGCTGTTATTAATGAAAAATCAACACCTAGAGTAACCGGAAATAACAGAAAATAATAATCAAAACAAAGCAAAAAATCTATAATTAATATATAAATCTAAATGCCACTAAGTAGTTTAGTATATTAAATTCTTGACTATGTGGCGGCAACAATTAATTAATAATTCAATTGCACAATCTCAGTTAATTCAACTTCAGTCCAGCCAATCAATTTGTCGTTACAACCTCTTAACACGGTACTATATATTATTAATCAGGTAGATTGTTCTTTGGGTGTGTCCTTCAGAAAACTCACCAAGTTTCTATAGTATTTTGTTGTATTTTAAATATATAGTCCGTCTACTTGTCTTCTTTTTTTTTTTGACACTGTGATTCTTATCTGTTTGCTGTCTCTTTCTTTTTTTCTTTTCGCTGTGTCGTTTTTGTCTTCCCTTTTCCCAAAGTTATTTTCTTTCCACTGTCGCTCCGGTATGTATTCCACTTTCGCTCCTATGTGTATTCCTCCTACTTCGCCTCACTTTGTTACGTTGTTTCTTTTCCCTCTATTTGCTGCTTGTAAAGTTCCTTGATACTCTGTTTTTCTTTTAGCTGTCCTTTCCTGGTTACTCCTTTCGGGTTCAAGGTCCTTACCTCTGTCTCTTTTCTTATGTGTTGGAAACGTAGAATATTATTGACTTGGAGACTTTATATTGTTTATATTGTTTCTCTAAGATTTCTTTGTGTTCTTTGTGTTCTCCTCTACGGCGTTTCTCCCCAACGCCTTGGAGGCTCCGCTCAGGTGTTGTCTCTTTCCAGCTTTCCCCACTTTAGTTGCTGAGGTTATACCTCAGAGTTGCTCTCGCCCTTTTGAATCAAGTTGCAGTTCACTTGATCTATTTCTGTTACGTCCCATCAGAAATGCAGACTCATCCACAAAGGAGTTTTAAATGGAAAAGAAAAGAGAAATCGCTACTATAAGGTATAACTCACGCTCGTTGTTAAAAGTGGAGGCGTCGCTTAGCCCGCAAAACGGTAGCCTCGCTCGGGCGGGGTTAATGGCGTTTTTAGGTCTTTGCGAGTCTATACAGGGCATTTGAAGTGTTTCCCACTTCGTATCCCCGGACTTCGCAACCTTTCGTTGCCCCCTCCGCTTGTCCAATACCTTGGGCAAAGTTTACCACCATGGGATCTCTAACTTGGTGGTTTATCCCGAGTTTAGCGGCAGGTCCCCCAGAGCTTCCAGAGAACCTGTCTGTCTCGACGCCGTCTCCACCGGAAGTCCACAATTGTGAATCCTTAAAGTGGAGAAATGTGGGGCCAAGAGACATTGCCTCATATATGTTGTTGTCTTTGTTGTTTATTATTGTTGTGTGCCTTCAAGTCGTTCCTGACTTATGGCGACCCTAAGGCAAACTTTCTTGGCAAGATTTGTTCAGAGGAAATTTGCCTTTGCCTTCCCTCTGAGGTGAAGAGAGTGTGATTTGCTCAAGGTCACCCAGTGGGTTTCCATGGTTGAATGGGGATTCAATTCCCTGGTCTCCAGAGTCATAGCCCAACGCTCAAACTACTGTACCACACTGGCTCTATATATATCCTCCAGCAACTGATATCTCTGGATATAAAGTACTATATTATATTTTCCCCCTTTTTCCAGGGGAATTGTGTTTGTTCTGACAGTAATGTTGGAACTGAGCAGGGATGGGAAATGTTTGACACTTGCCCCACATCCTCACTATTAATTATGTAGGCTACCGGGTGCTGTGAGTTGCAGTCCAACAACATGGAGAGGGCTGAACATTGCTTACCAAGGCTCTTTTTGTTCTTCTCCAAGTGACACAGAGCCAATATGTCTGAAGCAGGTAGTCAAAATTTCAGCAGACCTGTTGCTCTTGCTACTAACAGTATCCCATCATTTCTCCCACTTTCTCCTAGTAAATAGGAATACAAAATGTTTTGTGAACTTACTGGACAGTTAGTTTCCCCACCCTCATGTTACTTGATTGGAAATCTAGTGACTACATATATTGCTATATAGAAAAAAACTGAGGGGGGGGATGAAACACATGGCTATATCTGATTGTTAGTCACAAGTAGAATAAATTCACTGAAGCAATGGAATTTGTCTATGTGCTTGACTTAGCAAGTTCCCAGTGATTAGATGGGTCTGTTCTGCTTCAGAATAACATTTGGATTTACCACAGCAATGGCACAGCAGTGCCAATACAGTCATCCCTTCACATTTGCGGGGGTTAGTGGCACAAGGCCCCTGCAAACATGAATAAAAATAGGCCTCACTGCTGCCCCCACCCTTCCCAATGCGGCGATGGGGCTCTGCGAGCCTCGTCACCACTTTTCACCTACCTTTATTTGTTTAGGAAGGGCACAGGGGGTGGGAGAAGAGCGGCGGCGAGACTCACAGAGCCCCATCGTCGCTTTGGGAAGGGCAGAGGGGGTGGGAGAAAAGTGGAGGCAACCCCCGTCATCACTTTGGGAAGGGTAGAGGGAGTGGGAGAAAAGTGGCGGCGAGGCTCGCAGAGCCCCATCATTGCTTTGAGAAGAGCAGGGGTGGATGGGAGAAAAGCAGTGACAAGGCTCTCAGAGCCCCAACGTTGCTTTGGGAAGGGTGGAGGTGGTGAGAGAAAAGCCATGACAAGGCTCACAGAACCCTGTCGTCACTTTGGGAAGGGCGGGGGTGGGAGAAAAGCTCTTCCCCTGCCCAGCCCCCCTCCCTTCCCACCCCACCTCCCAGAGCCAAGCCCCAGGAGAGCGGGGAGTTGGGTGCGCAGTTTGCTCGGGGAGTGCCCCATTTAAATTGGTTCCCCTCCCTCGTGTGCAAGGGAGAGAAGCTGATTTAAATGGGGCGCTTGCTAAGCAAACTGCGAATAGGCGGAACTGCGAAAGTGAAAGCTGTGAATGTGGAGGGACAACTACATTTAGTTCCAGCCTATGTGGACCTCTCTTTTTAGCTAAAAAATGTATTTTGTGCAGTGTTTTTTCTGCTCCTGTTTGTGTGTGTGGAAAGGCCCAGAATGCAAAAAATAAATAAATCATAAAGTGTGGGGGGGAAATCTTGTAACATATTGATACTCCCTCTATGGTTTGGGGGAGGGCTAGAGATATTTTTTTCCCACTTTTGCAGAGGTTCTGCAGGACATATTTGCATTTGTCCTGCAAAAGCTTCTCTTCTGTTTACACACAAAATACCTTATGGCAACTTGAACTACCTCTCTCTGGCCAAATCCACACTATATTAATAATTCAGTTTGAAACTGGATTATTTGCCATGGCTCCTTCCTGCTGAATCCTGGGATTTGTAGTTTTACAATGCTTTTAGCCTTCCCTGACTTGCTATGTGGCGAATGTTGCTGTCCTTGAGCAAGCAGGGATCACCAGCATTGAGGCCATGATATTGAGAACACAGCTGTGCTGGGCAGGGCATGTGTCTAGGATGGAGGACAATCACCTCCCCAAAATAGTACTCTACGGTGAACTCGCCACGGGTCAGCATAAGAGGGATGCTCCAAAAAAACGATACAAGGACTCCCTGAAACAACATCTCAGGCTCGGCCAAATTGATCACCAACAATGGTCCGCTCTGGCCTCACATCGGGAGGCATGGAGATGCACTATCCACAATGCTGCAGCTTTATTTGAGAACTCACGCCAAACAAGTCTTGAAGAGAAATGACAACGCAGACAGAATCACAACCCTGAAACATCACCCAAGGAGAACTTCTGCTGTGCTTTCTGCAACCGGACTTGTTTATCTTGGATTGGCCTTTTCAGTCATCAGCACGCTTGCAGAAAGCATGGGATGAGTCCTTCCTGAATCTTCATTTGTAAAGAAAAGCCAGAGAGAGAGAGAGCCTTCCCTGCCAAAGACTGCTGGGGTCTCCCCAAACTACAAATCCCAGGATTCCATAGGAAGGACGCATGGCAAATGATCCCATTTCAAACAGAATTATTTGTGCAGTGTGGATTTGGCCTCTGGCTAGTCTTATGTGAGGTTACTGAACTCCCCTCTTCCCCACTTCTTTGGCATGGTATATTGCAGTGGGCATCCACTATCCTATTGGCTTAAAAATTTAAAGTCCATCAAATCTGTTGGGAGAAGTTGCTTACAAACTTCTCCCAACAAGAAGAGAACTCAAACTACCCATGCATTTGCAAAAATAACTCTTTTTGCACATGTGCCAAAAATTTAAATCTTTGTTTTGAAATTAGGGTCATTTGGGTAGATTTTGTTATGCAGAATGGTCTATTGTGCACTTGAAAAGAAGCCATGGGCAGTTAAAAATTACTACCCCTTTCCCGCTTGTCCTCTGCACAATAAAACCATTTAACAAGAACAAATCTGCTATGGATGAAAAGATATGAGTGTCCTTAAAAAACCCTAAATATTAGGTTGGTGGCACTTTAGAGTCAATCAAATTAAAAAAAAAATCTTTTCTGCCAGATTAGACCTCATTAATTCACCCCAAATCCAGCCTTTAAAAGTAACAATTATCATCATTTCCCACATCCTCAGTTTAGGGGTCTCATTATAATAAAATATGCTAATTTTCAGTATTTATGTCAATTCAGATAGTGTGATGGCTTAAGGCAGAGGTGGAGAAGTGCAGCCTGTGGGTTACATGAGGCCAAAGGGTTGTTTTTGTGGCTCCCACCTGCTCCAATGTTTTGTTTCTTTTTAACAAAACCCCCACAGTCATGCCCTGGGTGGTGTGGGGGCAATTATGCCACATATTGAGCCCTCATGGGCTATTTTAAGCCCAGGAGAAACCTTCATTTTGAAAGGAAGTAAACTAGAAGTTGAGTTCTGGTTCACTTCCATGTTAAATAAAGCCCTCTTCTGTACTTAAAACAGCCCAGAGAAGGCCAAGATGTGTTGAAATTGTCTCCCATGGAGGAGGTGGGGTGTTTATTTTTTTTAAAAAAAATCCAGGGGTTATGATACATGATGGTGGGGTGGAGGCAAACACAATCTTCCAGTGTCTTGCAGGGACCAGTGTAGTCCTCCAGTGATGACCAGTTGCCCACTCCTAGTTTAGTGCTAGAAGATTATAAAAACCTTTGTTGACTGTGATGATAAAAAAGTACTTTTTCTATGAAAGAACACTGTTAACTAATTTAGGAGATTTTCACACGGGACCAAAATGCCCCACTACTGCCCCACCACCTCCTCTCCCGTTCCTGCCATGGAATAATGTAAATCTTTCACACATTCACCTTCATTCCATGGCAGGAATGGGCTCCCCCTCTCCTCGCTGGCCGTCCGTAAATGCAGCCATCATAAGGCTGCTTTTACGACTGGCCATCTGAAATCCCGGCTGTTATCGCATGATAACGGCTGGGTGGTAAATTTAAAAAATAAAACTCCCCCAAACATAAAATCAGTTCACCAAGCACAAAAACACACTTTAAATCACACAATCAAAACAGGGAGGGCAAAATAAAGGATGCCACTTACCTGGATATCCAGATCATACCAGGAAGTGCTTGGAATGGACCTCCCCTCCACAGCTGTCATTTCAGAACAGGAATGGGGCTCCTGTTCGCACAGCCATGATTGCGTTATAGTGACGGAATGGGAGGTCTATTCATGATGAAAAAATCATGATCACATTGTTCCAGAACAGTCACGGGAGCAGGACGGATGCAGGACAGAATGGGGTCAACGTCATCTGAAAGGGAAAACCTTTCCCGACCCTGTTCTGTTCCTGCCACTGGATATATAACCCGTGTGAAAATCTCCTTAGAGCTAGTGCACAAAAAAATGCTTTCTGATATCCTTAGCATTGCTAGGAAATTGGAAACATGCCATAGGTTCTCACATTCCCTTCCTAGGTATGCAACTATATATGCATGGGTGCCAATTATGGTTGCTCCATAATGAGGACATGAAAGCCCAATTTAACCCTGGTTATGAAACAAACCCTGGTTATTATGGAGGACAATTGGCCAGAAGTTGGGAGTGTTAGATTTTTGAACTATAACTCCTTGAATCTGTCAGCCAGCTTGTTCACAAGCGAGGAGATTCTAGGGATGTTGTCCAAAAAAGTAATATTCCTAATCTCTGTAATTAGCCCCACTCTGTAATTAAATGCACTATGATTAAAGCAAACCATGAAGAATTCACAAGGGAGAGAAAGGGAGGAGGGAGGAGTAAAAGAGTCTAGCTATGGCTAAAAAAATTAGGAACATTCATCTAACCAGTCAAAATACTCTGAGCAGCTCACAATAGTCAGATGCTTTTGACTCTGCCAATTAAAATAAAGAGTTCTTGGGCATCTAAAAAATTTTCAGACAGAAAAAATTGCATTTCCAGACACACCAAGATGATTTTAAATAAACAAGGAAATAAATAAACTGTACTGATGTATTTACAACAGTTATTATTTTTTTAATGATCTGTAATAATAAATAATATAAAGGAAGAAGAACTGGAATTGAATTTAGTAGCAAAAAGTTCTGTGTCAGATTTACCTTCCCTCTGAGCAGAACATAGCTATTATGAAAAAAGAAGTTCTAATAATTATATCCTTTTTAAATCTTGAGAGATTCTTGGGAAGAAACTGTCCTGCTGTTTTCAGTACAGTGAGGAGATAGGTAAAGAACAGATTAGAAGAAATCAAGAGAGGTGGGAGTGAGAACTGTGTGAAAAGACCAGGACCTAGAAAAGTTACCTTTTTGAAGTACAGTCTGCTTTCCACATTTGCGGGTTTAACTTTTGTGGATTTGATTGTTCATGGATTATTTGCTGCCACCTCCACTGCTCCCCCATGTCATTTTTAATAGGGAATCCAAACCTTGCGAGACTGAGATTGCAAATACAAGGTGAGACTGGTAAATTCCTAATAAAAATGACTCGGGGCAGCAGTGGAGGCAGCAACAAACCCCACCAGCCACCCACTTCTACCTTATCAAGGAACCCTACCACCCTGAAGGCATCTGCAGTGGGTTATATCTGTGGATCATACTTTTTGTGTGTGTTAAATATGGTTTGGGGGAGGGCTAGAGATATTTTTGTTTTTTCCACTTTTGCTGGGTGCCCCTATGCCCAGCAAATGTAGAGGCCCAATTGTAGATGAAATACACATTGGCTGGGGAATATTGAGAGTTCTAGTGCATAAAATAAGTTTCCCAAGCTCTGGCAAGGAGTCAAATTACAAGGTAACACTTGCTGCAGACATACATACATACATACATGCATATGTATGCATGTGTGTGTGTATACACATACAGACCATAATTGTATCCTCTTCTACTGGTGATTGAGGCTTGAATGGGAAGTGAGTACAGTCTGGTGAGAGTCTCTTCTGGACAGGACATGTCAACCCCCCCCCCCCACACACACACAAGCTAAGTAAAGTAAGAAAGAGCTGGTTTCAATATAAAAAGGGAAGAGCAGGAAGGAATCTAGAGCTCCTTTTAAACTGTTGAGTTTTAACTTGAGTTTTCATGGGTTTCAATCCACTTCCTCATGTGCACTGAGGAATTTTAGCAGTTACATACTTGTGGGAGTGGTATTAGAGTACAATGGGGTACAGACATATGCAAATTGAGGCAGTGGCCATGAACCTTCAAAGAGCTATGTATGATCATACAGTTTTGTCAAGCAGCTGTCCTGTTAGCCTTGAGACATCAAAGGAATACATTCAATATACAACAGCCCCTTGGTATCCACTGGTGTTTGGTTCCAGGATACCAAAATCCATGGATGCTCAAGTCCCATGGTATACAATGGTGTAGTGAAATGGTGTTCATTATACAAAATGGCAAAATCAAGGTTTGCTTTTTGGAATGTATTTATTTTTTAAAATATTTTCAAGCCATGGATGGTGGAATCCATGGATGCCAAATCTGTGGATGCAGAGGGCCAACTGTACCTGGAAGTTCTCTTGAAACTTCTGAGGAGAAATATTTCAGTACATGTGCTGTTGTGATGAGAACCTGTGTATGAGTGTGCACAGTGTGCCAAGAAAACATTATCACTGTTCTGTGGACTTCCTCTGCTGACATTCTGGAACTTGCTCCTGTTCTGATGGTGCCTGTCATATTGTTTTTAAAACTTGATTTTTAGGAAGGCTTTGGGACTTAGGAAGCTATTGTGATCTTCCTGGTATTGGATTTTGAAACTATTCTATGCGGAATTGCTTTCTGGTCAATTAAATTAAATTAAACCTTATATCTCTTTATTTGATTTTTAAAACATAAGCTTTTAGTAGTGAGCTGCTTGCCTGTGGGTTTTATTTCCTATTTTCCTCTCTGATGTTATGATTGCTTTATTGTTTTATTGGCTTTAGATGTTATTTGCCTTGGACACTTTATGGAAAAGCATGATCAAAATAACAAAAAATAAACAAATTATATCCTTCCTAACAATCAAGCTCTAAGTACTGAAAATGGCATTGTTCATTAGGGGAAAGAGCTGTCTTCATCCAAACAAATGGGACTATTATCAAGCACTTTTGAATCCTATGCATCTAATTCCAGAATGATAATCAATAATTGGTTTTCAAGGAGCTGGTGACCTCAGGATGTGGAAGAGGTACTTTTATGTGGTAGAAAACTTGGCACCACAGACATTCTTGACAAGTCTGACAAGGGATCATCTATTGCACCAATTTCTACTGATACGGAAAGTATGCAAGCTTTTGAAATACATTGATTCTTGATTAGGAAGAAAAGTGCTTCAATAACAGTAGACACTTTTTGAATGAAATTTTGGCAGATAAATACAACATCAATAGCATAGAGAAGCCTTACACAACTGGTTTATCAACAGGACATTATATTAGGGACTTTTCTGATCAAACCAGGTGAGTAAGAGAGACAGAATAACCGAGAAACCAGATGAATTCTGTTAAATCTATCTGCACTACAAAGTTAACTTGTTGACATCAGTAGGTAATGGGAGGGGACATAATACATTGATACAGATAAGATCATCATTCATTCATAAACTAGAACGTTCAAAATTTAGGTTTCATAGTGGTCACTCACTGCAGCTGAAGCTACAGAGCAGAAGATCGCAAATACAGTACTCCAGCATTGCTAAGTAGGGCTAGTTAGGAAAGAATCCCTACAGAAACACTGGAAAGATGTTGCCAATAAAGGAACAACTGACAATATGGATCTAGATGAACCGATAAACCATACCGTTTTGAGTGTATTTTGCACCAAAATAAAAATACCTCAATATTTTCTACGTATAATAACTAGGTGTGTTTTTAAGTAAACAGATTTTCCCAAGCAAATTCCCTCGTGGTCTCTTCCAACTCTGCAATTCTATGATTCTATATCAAGATTTCCTGCGTGGCAGGGGGGTTGGACTGGATGGCCCTCGTGGTCTCTTCCAACTCTGCAATTCTATGATTCTATGATTCTATGATTCTAAAGTCTCATTGTTGTTCCTGTCCTCAGTGGGATATCTCAAATGTCAAGAAACCCTTTTGTTCATTGTGGATGCAAGTACTAACAAGTATGCTTCACACCCCTATGATGTAGGCATTTATGTGTATAGGCCCTGCTTCACAGTAGAATTTCTAAACATGGTGGGGGAAGGGAAGACTCACTTTTCCATCTGTTCCATCTGTATAGCCCACACAGTGAGGCCATGCATGAACATTTCTTTTTGTGGGGGGAAGAGGATTGGCACCAATAATGCGGAAGAAGTACAAATGCTTTGATTTTTTTTTTTTAGGGTACTAATGAACTTGCACACTTGAATGAAAAAGTGTGATACACACTGAAGCAACTTGTTAATAAATATTGGTAAATGATAGCAGATTGGCACATCAGACTACAGGAAATGGAAGCCATCTGTGAAACTGTCACAGGAAAACAAGGAAAACCCTGACAGCGAAACCTCATGCACTGCCTTAGACTGTGGTGGATCTCCATCTCTGGAGGTTTTAAACAGAGGCTGGATGGCCATGCTTTGATTGTGTGTCCCTGCAGGGCAGGGGGTTGAAATAGAGGGCCCTTGTGGTCTCTTTCAACTCTATGATTCTATGAAAAGAAAAGGAAACAACTTGCAAATATGTTACTGAGTGGCTGTTGGATGAATGAGTGTGAAGCTATGCTTGAGAATGACAGAAGGCAGTCAATCCCAGTACAAAGAACTCTGTGATGGGAGGGAGGGGCCTCTGTGAGGGAGAGGTGGATTTTTAAAAAGAGGGTTTGTTGATGTCTGTTGAGAGTTGTCATTCAGACACATCAATTCCCCATTGTCTCTCTCAACTATCTCTCTCAACTGACAACTCTCAACAGACATCAACAAACCCTCTTGAATTCTGTCAAGTGTTTAGAACTAAGCACCGGAACTGGCTAAAGTATCAAATATTCTGCATCATATAATTAACAAAATGAGCTGTTTGTTAATCTGTTAAACCTATCTCTGACTGGCTTCATTCAACCTGGGTCAAGGGGTGGTCATGCTTACCATTAAAGAGACCACTTTTAAATAGACCTAAGGTTACCCAAAGGCCCAGGACCCAAATCTAAAAAGGGATTGAAAGGAGGGCCACAGGACAAGGTGAGAGTGGCGGGCAGCCAAGGTTAGGAACTGCAAGGCCAGCTTGGTGAGGCCAAGATCCCACCATCCCACTTCCCTACCAAATACAAGGAAGATGTTGCTGAGTTGCTTCACGTGCCAAATGGCTAGGCATACTGAAATATAACACTATAGGAGCTCCTCTGTGCTTTATGTAGAATAATCCTACAGCCTCTTCACATTCTGGCCCCATGCATTCAGGTAGCTCTCAACAAAGCAAGGATCTGGACCACATTTGTGGCCCAGGATTGTCCCATACAAAACTCAAGAGAGGCCTGGCTGTGACAGAATGTGTAGGCATAGCCATGGAGGGGAATGTATACATCTGCTTGGCTGAACTGAACTGCTTGATTGCCACAGGAAACCACTCAGTGGCACACTCTCCAAACATGCAAAAGTACTAGAAAGCACAAAAAAAAAAACCACAAAAAACCTATGGATGCCAGCTGTGAAAGCCTTCGACTTCAGATTTCACTTTTCTTTCTTTCTTTTTTTTTTCTTCTTCTTTTTCTTTCCCCCTTTGGTATTGTAATCCAATACAGTGAGCCCTTTGGTTCTGTGGGGGTTTGATTACAGGACCTCATACATATACAAAAAATGTGGATGATCATGTCCCATATTATGAAATGGTGGTGACATGAATGCAAATACTTCAGTGTGTCCATGTTCACATCATCACCATTTTTTAATATGGGACACGATGATCCACAGTCTATTGAATTTGTGGATCCAGAACTTGCACATCTGGAGGGCCCACGGTAGAATGTGTAGCAAAACCATGGTCTAAATAATAATATGTAAAATGTAGTCATATTCCAGTAAGTCAGTCTTTAGAGCATTCAACCAAAGCAGCTCACTTTGTTTATTATATGATGCAGAATATTCAGTAATTTAACCAGTTCCAGTGCTTAGTTCCAAACAATTGACAGAACTTTTACCACTTAAAAACAAACAGAACCTTAATATACAATCTATGCTTTCAAAGAAAACACTGCCTTCACTCCAAATCTCATTTTTTTTCCTGTAGATTCAAATTGGAATGAATTTGTGCAGCAAATATTGGCTACTGAATGAGGTTATATGACCATTTTGAAACTCTGTGATTTGTATTGGTCTGATACATCCCTGTAGTTCAGCCATACAAGCTAAGAAAATCTTCTCACTGCCTGTCAACAATTATCCAGAAAAGGATCAAAATACTTTGGGGAAGAAATATGCATGTTACAGGAGATCTGTGATCAGATCTTTCCACCTCTTCTTTCTGGGTTAAGAGGAGGAAGGGAAGGGCAATGTGGATTGAGACCTTAGTGCTGAGGAATGGGAGATAACACCCCCCCCCTCCCTGCCTTGCCATTTCCTTGATGGAAATCACCTCAACATGTCCAAGCTGCTCTTTTTATTATGCCATGCATCCCTGAAGCTCTTATTCCGTTCATGATTAATAATGAGACATTTTTTCAAACTGATGTCTTGCCTTTTCTACTTGCATGGTTAGCATTCATCAGACCACACCAGCAAGCATGTGGCATACAATCAGAACTTGATTACTTTAACACTTTATTCAGTCTCAATGACAAACTGTCCTTCCTTTCTGGCAGCTGCATTTTAGATTAACTGTACCATCCATATCACTAGGGAGGAGATGGCTTAGGGGAAGGAAGTGGTAGCTTCCCATTTCAGATCTTGATCCCAGTTTGCAAGTCACTGTATCCCCCCACCTAACCATGGTGTCAATGTCTTTCAGGATTAGGGCCATCAAGTTTTCAGCATCTCAAGTCTGAAGACTCAGGAAGCAGGGCTTTGTGATATCACAAGGCACGATCCAGTGATGTCACAAAGTTCTCTATGCCTGGGTTGATCTTGACAGCAAAACCCAGAGCAGAGATGGAGAGAAATGTGTTAAGAAAAATGGCAGGAATTAAATCAAGAAAGCAACAGGTGAGATTTAACTTCCCACTCTATAGTCTTAAAAGTAAAATTGGATCTCACAGCCAAAACCTGAGACTTGGCAAGTAATGGGAAAACATGGTATCATTTCCTAGCATCAGGATGCATTTCTATATGGGGAGAAGAATGATGGGGGAGCATGTTTGTGCCCCTAGAAAAGGTGTCATCGTTAGCATGGCAAATATCTGGTATCATTAGCAGTGCCTCTGCCATCTTCCAGCTGCCTTGTCTCCCTCTGAGAAGGCAAGAAACACAGCTAAGCTAATTGTGAAAGTATTTGGGGAGTGGCTCAATCCAGGGGTAAGATGAAGGTATTTGCAGCTTAGTTGTTCAGCAATCAGCCTCTGTAGAAAAGATGAGCCATGGCCACAGTTTGGGTGCTGGCAGCAACTTTTGTACTCCTCCATCAAGGAGATGCCCTTGCCAGCTCTGAGACTCAGCCTTGAATCCTGTGACACCTAGAAAGGAATTCTGGCTATTCTCCAGTGTGTGTCTCTTCTAGTTTGGTACCCCGGCTTCTGACTGATGCTTGGCTTTTTGGCCTTGGGCTGCTAATGACCAATGCTAACTGCACCATACTGCTCCACATAGTAGTTTATGACAGCAGCAAACTGGGGACAGGGCATGTCCACCTGCCACTATGTCAGAGTTTCCAATCAGCACTGCAAGGTCCTGATATGTATGTTGTAATATAGACCTTAAACATCCCAAATTCCAATCTCCACTGAGCCACAAAGTTCATTCCATGACCATGGACTAGTCATTCTTTCTTAACCTAATTTACCTTACAGAGTTATTAAGAGGAAAAAAGGAGGGGGCTCACAGAAAAACAGTAAAAGTCACACAGTCAGGGGCGGAGGCAGAAGCTAAAACTTTTGTTCTTGCATGTGGGAATGATATTTGCATCTTACATTTACAGGACCGCTGCCAATTTGCCTCTTAATGGGATACACTAAATAAAGTATTTATTCTGCAGAATTATAGGCCACAAGGTAAGGGGTCCTTAATTAAATCCACAAACACTACCTCTTTATTTTGTCCAGTTTCTGAAGATTGTAGCTAAGTGAGCCATTGTATAAGGAGGCTGGCTCCATTTCTAGCCTAATCCCCCCACCCATCAGTGACATCCTGCTATCCAAGCATATGTTTCCTACCCATTAGGACTAGGTTCAGCCCATTTTTAAATAATTCCTGACTGTATACAAGGGAGCCCAGATTTGTTTTGCCTCTCAAAACTGGTGCATCTTGATGACAGAGTGAATCAAAGCAAAGCAGAGATGGGCATCTGTACTGGATTCTGCCAATCACTGGTAAATTAGATCACAAAAAGATGGCTACTTTGCAGCTGCTGTTGAAAGCTACTTGGTATCTCATTGTTATTACAAACACTAATCAAATTGTGATTAGCATTCATTTGTGCCAGAATTGGCACTGACTGACTATTGCTAAGAACTAATCCACTAAGGGCTGCCCAAAGCTACTCAGATCTTGCTGGTTTAGCTCCTTCTACTGCAAGACCAGGACTGTCATCAGGCATAGTACAGTGGCCTCTGAACTGAAATACCATGATGGGCCCACAAATTTTAGCTATACAGTTTATCATTGTATGTTTATTGTCAAGAAAGGGGAGAGGGACTAGTGGGTTTTCTTTATGGATACCAAAATAAACTGGTTTGCTTTGTTTAATTTGTACCTTGATTTGGTGGGAGTAGGTGGGATTGGCTGCTGTACCTCAGACAACAAAATGTTTTCGAGACAGATCTGCTTTCCTGGGGGTAGTTCTCCCCAGATTGCTATAATGATAGGTTTATTATATACACATGCATTAAGCAGGAGATGTAAACACCAAGTTTTCTCACAGGTCAATGGATCCTCTCTGGACAGTTAGGTTTTGAGAAGCAAAACTATCAGAGCCCTATGTTCAACTCCACATTTATTTATTTATTTAAACCAAAGTTTCATGATGCTTCCTGTTACAGGGGGAGTTTCTCATCCCTTGAATAGCTCTGCCACTAAACAATTTTCCTTTCTCCTGCTTCATTAGGTTAACATGGAGGAAAACACTCAGTAAAGCTGAAACCCAAATTAATGCAACGGGCCCTGCAAAAAGGGTTGCACAAATATTTATGAGTAAAATTCTACACTTCTGTCTTGCCAAGTTCCCCATAAAATCTCTATATTTGGCAGGGCTACTCCATTTTATAGTTTTAACTTCCTTTGGCATAATGTGGCATATTTTAATTAAACACAGGATGCAAAGTACATCCAGAGTTTTCCATGCCTCTTGGCTCATCTCTTTCAGTATGTCATCATGGAAATGCAATTGCATGGAAATGCTTCTACCACACATCTTAAAAAGAGTTAGCTCCATCCAACTACTAGGCTATGCAACGATTGTTAAAATATCCCTAGCAGACATACTGCCTATTAAGGCTGAGTTTCCTGATTCAGAACACGAAAAGAGCTCTGCTATAAAACAGCATTCTGTTACCAATAATAGCCCATCTGATGATCCTAGGAAATGTCTAATGTTCATGCAAAACATTGGAATGAAATAAATTTAGCACAGTTAAAATGAGATCCAAATATTTATGTCAGGATTACTTGCACACCGAGTCATGAAACTACAGATCCCACAGTACAAACCCAATAATCAGGATCAAAAATACCCAAGTCTATTGCCTAAAGTAAGATGTTGATGGTAATGGAGAGTGCCAGTGGAAACATCTCATGTTTCAACAGCCAGATGGATTTTCCTTTGTAATTCATAGAACTGCAATGGAATTGCAAATCAATGGTGCTTGCAAATTTCTCACATATCTAACCTACACCATTACAAAGGACTACTACTTTTCCTATAGTTTATATTCCATTTAAGCAAATAAAACATCTCCCTTTTGAAGATCTGATCCCTTTTTAAAAGTCATTTAAAAATAATAATTCTACAAAATGAGATAATAATGTGAATCCAAAACATTAATGATAGTAAGTCATTCTAGGAAAGGCTTTCAGCAAACAAACAGCCTTTGACTTAAAGTACAGCTAGAGCACATTGAAATGCCTGTGCTTCTGGTTTATTTTTGTAGGAGCTTATTTTTCAAGCCTATTTAGGGCTACACCACTACTCTAGTTCTACAGAAACCACAATAAGACTGTAGTCTCAAAAGCCTTTAAAGAAAACCATCAGTTAGTTCTACTGAGCCCTTAAGTTGTTATGAACATGAGAGATGAATGAGAATTTTATCCAGTTAGACTTCACTTTGGTTGCCAAATTCACACTTCCCAAGCCTAAACACAAGCTGGAATGCATTTATACCTTGGCATCCATACTTTTTCAAAGTCTACAATTCATGCAGGGAGAGAGGGCAGTAATGTGCCAAAGTGGAGAAATGGGGGTGATACAAGTAAAACAACATAAAGCATTTTATTCAAAAGGGGAGGTAACACATCAAAATTTGTGCATTTGAAAAAGCACCCACAAAACACATGCACCATAAATGCATTAAATGCTTATATTTTGGAAAATGTGCATAAAAATATATGCTTTTTTGTGCAAACAAAATACCCCTACAACCTGATCCAGAAATGGAGAAGAACAAACTTAACAGAGGGGTGGGGGGTGCTAATGAGAACCAGAATAAAACTGAGTTTAATACAGTCACTCATCCCTAAAATTGGAGTTATGTTAAAATTTCCTGCTTTTATCATTTAACCAAAAATGTTCATGCAAGCCACAGGATGGTGACTGCCCTGCATTTGGCTGAAAGTGCAATGGAGTGGGGAATGTGCTTAAACTAAAACATACAAGAGAGAAAAAAAATGGGGGGAAACCCTATGTTCCCTGCCAAATGAACTTGTAACTTGAATTACCGTAATAAAAAAAAAATCATCATTACAATGAAGTCTTATGTTTTGATGCCCTACTGTGTCGGAAAGCAACAAATGAACATATTATCAGAAGTCCAACATTTAAAGAATTCACACTGTAGTTTACCCTTAAATAATAAAAAAAAACCATGAGCATTTAACATTTACTGTCTGTCAGGGTTCATCTAGACATGAACTCGTGCGGAACTTTCTCTAATTTTTCACAGGGTGACAGAAGAAGTATCTCAGCCTGGCAACTGGTAGCCATGCACAGTTTCTTTGTCAGCAGGGGACAGGCTTCATAGCTTAAGTCAAGATTAGAAGAAAGACTCTTTGTAATCTACAAGTTAGGCTGCTCTATTGAAAGTTACATAATCAGAGTTGCCCAAGGTATGCAATGACCTTGGGAGTTTCCACAATGATCAAACAGAATGTATTATAGCAGTTCAATATTAATGAGTCTGAAGAAGGGAGTCATCTTTTTATACCGCTATTTAATAACTCAACATTAGAACCATGAGGTGCTGAAAAGTATGTGTATATAAAGCCCTAAGGACTTATTAACTGACTCTTTCATTTAAGAATCAAAATAGACCAAGAAACCTCAAACACCATCTTCTCCCTTCTGCAGCCCTCTACATTGTCTGAAATCCTACTCTGGAGAATTTCTTGACCCTCTGGAGCAGGTTTTGAGGGGCTGTAGATGGAAATGGGAGGTTGCTCCTCTCTCAGATCCATTAATGGGATTTATTCCATCTGCAGAACAAGCCTACTGGATCCTGGCTAGAGATTATGAAAAATATCTGAAACAGAGGGCTGTGAAATGTAATGCTCAGAAAGCATAGTATAAGCCAGCACAGGGCACAGTGAGTTACCACATACATACAAATGTGCATACAAACTACAGGCAAGAAAACTTTGTCTGTAAGAAATTTTTCAGCTTTGATATATATTAATTCACCTGGGGCTGGGGCTGAATAAGTATACAAAGTACAGTATGTGAACTGCTTTTAAAACTGCCAGCATAACCTGCTAGAATTACAAAATCTATCTTTCTACACATGATGACTTCTTTCTATTTACAATTTCATCCCACACATTGTGTTTACCAGAAGAAAGATAAGGTATATGAGCCTCAGAAGCTCCAAATACAGCAACTTCCTACTGAAAGAATGTGATCAAAGTTTCACAAAGGCTTTGATATCATTGCATGAACAGTCCTATTATAAAAATATTGTTGTCATCATAAGATATCCTTCTAACTAGGGAACTTCTGTCCGTCACACCATGTCTTCCTACTCAGCACTCTGCATAGAACAAAAAAACAGTGCTGATATAATGATGTGAAACTGTAGATCTAAAAGTTCTGCCCTAAATACATTACAAAATAACTCTCCCCCTCACCTGCCACCATCAGACAGATTTTTTTCAGAAGCAAAATTGATATGCTAGTTTGTTTCATGGTGTAAATCTTTTTAATTTCAATTTCATGCCCTTGAATCTCTGACCCCAGCAGTATTCCATAAATATTTAGGCAGTTTCTACCCAACATGGTCTCTCATTTTGAATACTAATTCAAACAGCAGTGAATAAAATGAAGTATTGCTTTGATGGAACTAGTGACCACCCATGAATACCTAACACTATATGTTTGTCAGCCAACATGTTAGTCAGAATTAAAGAAGTCATTACTAAGACCCAGGAACCCATTGCATTTCCTAATATCTTCTGAGGCTAGACTGTGAAGGTAACAAATATTGTTAACCAAATAAGCATTAATGTTGTAACAACCAGAAAAATCAATAACCACACAAAGCCTAAGGCCAGGAACAACAACAAAAAATCTAAGAGGAGCATGCATACAGATCACTTTTATAATGGAAAAACAAAGGCTATCTGGTTTGTGCTGCAATTTCTATTACAAGCTCTAAGAGCCACCAAGGATGTCAACATATTTACTTATTTACCAAAAACATTTTAGAACTATCCTTCATCCTCAAATTAATAAAAGATCAGTACCTAAAAGACATGAAATCACTAAAACAGGTAATGAATACTTGTACATTGGTGGACCTCACTCCTACCCAGTCATACACTTCAGAAGAGAACCATTTAGTGGTGATCATTTAAGAGAACAACCACTAGCTATTCCAAACTAAATCAGTTTTATACCATTACATTATCCAAAACAAATCTGATAGACCTCTAGACCCTACTGAGCTCCTTGCAGTGTCAACAGAAGTCCCGGAAAGCCTAACTGTCCTATTTAACTTTGTAAATTAATATTTTAGTGGGATTTAAAAAAATATATTGTAAGCTGCCTTGAATCCCATTTTTGGGAGAAAGGTAGGATATAAATTCAATCAATCAATCAATCAATCAATCCCTGGACCCTGCACCCACGAGGACAAAAGTAGGATTCATTTCAGATTGGTGTAAATCCAAAGAAAGTCCACAACGTCCAGAGAGTAAGAGGAAAGACAACAGTTTTTAGAAAGAAACAAAGTCCCTCATTAAATATAGATTCCCACAACACCATCACCAATATAATTTTCCTGGAGGGAAGGATTAATTTTTTTATTTTTTTTAAAAAGGGAAATACCTGTCCCCACAATATTAGCTCCTTTTACAGATGGAAAGTCACTTTGTTACTTTAGGAACATAAAATGTATTATGTATAACTTGGCTTGATATAAAAGCATCATGCCTGATATATTAAAACTACAGCTTTTTCAGAAAATAATTACAAATTTAATTTACTTTTTACTTTTATATATTTTATTTTTTGTTACAAGTGGAGTTACAAGGCCATGAACCTTAAGGAACCCCTTTCCCTTTGCCAGTTTATCAGGAGCTGGCAAAAAGGGAAGAAGAAGAAGAAAAGAGAATGAGGATAAACCATAAACCATAATGTAACAAGGAAAATGGTTTTGCCTTCTCTAATCCCCCATAGGGACAAGCAAACATAAAGCACTGATACTCATAAAAGGAAACCAAGACCAGGAATTACAATGAAGTAAGATATTCTACACAGTCTTACATAAAGGTTACCTGCTATATAGCTTTTAGAAATAATGTAAGAGGAGTAATTTCAAAGTAGGACCCCTGTATCCACTGATTCAATTATCCACAGGATACAAAACAGCACACCTACCATAGAGTCTTCCTAGAAAATGTGTCCTCTCTAGCTATTTTCTAGGTCCTCCAAGGCGACTCCATGGTATTTTAAACTGGAAGTCCCATTATTTTCAATGGCGTTCGCTATTATCCATGGTTTTTGATATCCATAGGGGCCTCCAGAACCAATCCCCCACAGATACGGGGGTCCTACTGTATGAACACTTTAACTTAAACATTGTATTTTTCATTCTAAATGAAAATATACCATAATACACCCTATTCAATTTTACTGGGAAAAATGCTTCTGAAAAAAATTGGAAAAAAAAACTTTGCCTCCCCCTCCCCATTTTTTCTGGATGTTTCTCCTGGGCCTTTACCTCTCTACCTTCCCTTTTTTAAAAAAATAAAAAATAAATCTCAATTGTGTACCAAGAAATGTCATCTAGGAAATGAAGAAAGAGGAATTCTTAGCTACGTCCTATCATGTAAAGAACTTCTCTGACAAACTCACCAAAGTCCAAGCCTCACCAACTTTCAGAAATGTTGTAATACCCACTTCTGTGTGTGTGAGAGAGAGAGGGGGGGGAGGAGAGGGAGGGAGAGTGGGACTCACAAATAGCAGAAGTGGTAGCAGAACTTTTTTATTCCCCTACCCAAGGCCTTTTGTTTGTATCTTTGCAGCTGGAACTATAGTAGCAGTCTCACTTTCCAGTCTGCATACTCCACAATTCCCTGCATTCTTCTAGGGCACTGTGGAGGATGCAAAATGTCAGCCAAATAGGTAAGATGCAGAATATTTAGAGAAAAGTCTACAAATTGTCTCTTTATTTTGGGATGGGCAGGGAGGAGTATAAAAAGAAAAAAATATCAGAAATGTTCTCAGAAATATGTCTTTTGATCATACACACCAATTCTTATTCTCTGGCTTAGCCTTCAAGGGAAATATTATGCTACAAAGAGAGAATGTCAAAGGCAAATTAAACCCGAAGCCTCACTTTGGTCAATAAATCAATTTTGTGACAGAGCTTTGACTAGCACTGCAATAGAACTCATAAAGCAGGGATCAGGCAATTTGGACACCAGATTTGATGGTTCCATCACTCCAAATCATTTTAGAATCAGGCACAGATTTCTCTGAAGTCTGTACAGACCAGAAACCATTCTATCCCTGCCTCTCAGCACAGTGTCTCCCTGCCACTCTTATCTTCCCTTAACTGGGCTCAACAACTGGAATTATTCACAGGGTTTGTGAGATGGTCTCCATGGCAGTGACCAGATGATACTGGAAGGGAAGTTGGCAATGGAATTCTATTCCTCCATATTGATTTCTAGTGAGGACAAAAAAGGTTGAGTTCACCCTTTTCAAAGAGCCCCACACATCAGATGATTTCAAATTTAAATTATTACCACCTGCAGAAACACAGAGTAACCATATCTGTATTTTAGAAGGAGAATAAATAATATAACTGTATGACTATCCCTTAGTTGCTGGTGTTACTTGAAATGGTGAGGTCTGTGGGGGATCCACTCATGACACTAAAATTATGATATTATTTGGGGGAATTATATTTAGCTCAAATATATGGTTGCAAGAGGTTGGGTAACTTGCAAGATCTTTACACCGGTACTAACTGCCAAGACTCCAAGTTGAAGTGAAATAAAATCGTTTTTATTGGAAAATAAACATGGAAGCATTCACGCATGCACTCGCACTCACAAGAACCACAAAAGGCTAACAAAGAGGTAAGATAGAAGGGTCGGATAGAGGAATAGATTCATGGAAGTATGGGTGATATTTACTGGGCCTGAAGAGCAGAGGTTCGGGGCTCAGAAGAAGACTCAGGTGTGATATGAGGGTGACACAGCAATCCGGTAGAGTGATGGTGTCAGTATAACTGTGCAGACTTGGCTATTATTTGGGGTTAATATTTATACGCAACTTCATAGTCTGAATGGATGAGTGTAAGACAATACTTAGATGGGTTTCTCACCGTTAAACAAGGGAAACTGCGACTTTGTTAATGGTCGCTAATGGTAAGATTAGAGTTGATGAGTTTATGACAACCTCCTTATTGTGGGATAAGAAAGGTGCAAGGAGGGACATTTTTGAGGACAATGGGAGTTCTGGTCACTGTTTGTGATAGATTACTTGTGCCAATGTGTCCAAGAGGGGATTAGCACATTCCACCTCTATGGCTTTGTTTACTAGAGGGCTCCACATAAAACTATCTTGGGCATGGGTAACAGTATTTTTCCACACCTCCTTTAGGTCCTGGTGACCTCCCCTTGTCCTCACTTATTCTCTTCCCCAATATACTAGACCATGTGGAACATCTAAACATTGTCAAATTATGAAATATTAGCAAGAGGGTGTGTAAGGCATGGTAACACTGGTAGAACCATATGAGTCTAGGATTGCCGTGGCCTTTGAAAAGGAGATGGAAAACTTGAAATATTCCTCCTGGCCTTTGGCCAGAAGTGAAAGCATTCTACTTTGACTGGAAATGAAAGCTAACACAGAGTATTTTGTGTACTGCACAGTCCTGTGTAGTAAACAGAAACAATTCACATCACCCATCATTTGTTTTGAAAGATCTGATAAGCCTTGAAAAATATGGGGGTGGTTGTTTTCAGCAGGAGGGGTTTCTTTATTTGAAAATGATTCTATATTTGTACAGTTGAGAGTCAAGACACAATACCTGTAATTCCCCACTTTGGAAATGCCCTAGGTCTAGCTAGCTTTAGAGGAAGGGGGATTGCTCTGATGCTCTTGGCACAAGAGGGCTGTCAGAATCTTCCCAGCTTTCCAAGCCAAATCTATTGCAATCTTGAGAATAGAGTCACAGTATGCCCCTTGTTCGCCAGGTCAGCAGATGCAGCCTGCACATTCAAATCTCTCAGGGATAGGGTCATTCAGCCCATGAAGAGGCACTTCCCTGCCAGCTGGCCAGACCTATCTGGAATCTCCAGACGTAGAAGCAATTGTTCGCTTAGCCCAGCAGGAGCAGCATGAAGAGAAGCTGTAGCAGAAATGCCAGCATTTGCCTCTCCCTCAGAATCTGCTGCTGCTAAAAACCTTTATCTCCATCTTCATGGCAGAGATTTCATTTAAATGAGCTTCTCCAATAACGGCTTTTGGAAAACCAGGAAAGAATCCAGAAATCAGCTTTGGGACTTATTTCACAAATACTCAAAGTAGGAGCAGATACAACTTTGCAGCTTAGAGCCCTACCACACAAGACTGGAATCATTGATCTAGGGTGAAATCGGAACAGTCTGTGAAAGGGCTTATCTAAACACTCAGCAAAATCATTTGGTAGATTCACTGGTCTGGAATAGATTATAAATTGGTGTAGATGGGCACTATTCCCCCCCCTTAAAATCTAGGTCCAGGTTAAGCTAAATTTTTTCACTTAAAAAAAAATCTGATATAATACAAGAAAAAAGAAGAAGAAAAGAAAGGGAGAAACACATAGAATAGAATCTGATATAATACAGAAAAAAGAAGAAAAGGGAGAAATAAACAGAATATGAACATAGGATATACATACAGAAATATAAACTGACCATGTGTTCAAAATGAAGACTGTAAAATAAATTTTTGTATATAGCCAAAACAGGGAGATCTCGTCATCACCGAATGATGGATGCTGAATATCTATCTTTTCAGCACTGAATTATAGATCTTTCAGCAATAGTTCAAGCATGCAGGAGTTCACCATAATGGCCACCCACAAATTCCAAGTTGCAGGAATGGAACTTAGAAGTACATGTGTATCTCAAAATGTCAGAGTCTTCTAACACAAAACGAATATGCTGCAATATCTTCAATAAGTAAGGGGTAACCACTGAGCATGCCCACACCATTTGCCACAAGGAAGTATTATTTGTATAATATTGCCAACATTTGGTTGAAGCAGACCATTTCTTTCTAAAAAGGTGTAGTGCTGTACAATATATGTGAAATACCATTCCTTGCTGAACCAAACATAGTTCTAACTCTAAAGAGATTTTAAATACTAAAGCTAAATACTGGTTGATATACATAGGAATTCTTTATTCCACTCAGTTCTAACTTCATTAATAATAGATGTAATACTTTCCAACAAATGTTTACAATCTAGACTTGATAATTTCAGTTTCTCTAAAGATAAAATTCATGCCTGAAACACAGCAAGGGTGCTTGAAGCACTCAGAGCCACTGATCCAGATGTTGGGCCCATCTACACAAGGGGGGGAATGGAGTACCTCATAGTAGTGGCATTTTGCAGCAGCAGCAATATGTCTAAACAGTGTTTTTGGCCTCAGAAGCCCCCATAAGCCTCATATTCCAGATGGTGATTAAGTGATTTACTCATGTTAGTTCTTTGCTGCTGCCATTTTGTTTTGGTTTTTTTGAAGTCATCCTAGATATGCTGGAGAGATATAGTGTTTCCGATTTTAAAGGAAACCAAAACAAAAAATAACCACCCCATTTTATCACCTTAGTGAGCAATCACTAAGGTGCAAATCCAACATGGTGGCAGCGGGCACTTGCCCTGCTAGCAAACCCCACCCCCAATGTCACCCAGCCAATCAACTTTGTGCTTCCCTTCAAACTGCTTGTTGCTCATAGGTTTTTTTTTTTTTTTTTTTTTTTTTTTGAGGGCAGGCTGTGAGGCTATATTCTAGAAGAGTTTATTCCTGACATTTTGCCTGCATCTGTGGCTGGCATCTTCAGAGAAAATGCTTATTGTTCAATTGTCCTGACAAGCAGAAATGAGGAAAATCCCTCTTTATTTTTTTAAAGAAGTATGGGGAAAACCATGAAGGCTTTTCTTACATTGTTTTTCCCATTTTGGGCCCCCTCCTTCCAAACAGTATGGATTGGTGCATGATCCTATTTAGACAGGTAGGATTCCCAACAAATTCCATGAGGGTTTTTTTTTTTTTTTACCCATTTAGACAACCCATAGACACAAAAAGATGCTGCAATTGTTAATTGCCATAGAACATCCAAGGATAGCTGATAAGTAGTCTGCCATATCAAAAATGTTGAGAATTTTTGATCTGGGCCTGTTGATGGATCCAAAGTATAAACAGCACAATTTATCCCAGCTGACAATAATGCTTGGAAGGTAGAAGGCAGTAGAAAAAGGGGAAGACCACATTCCAGATGGATAGACTCAATCAAGGAAGCAACAGTTCTGAGTCTGAGATAGGCTGACTTGGTGGTCTCTCACTCATACGGTTTCGGTAAGACAAAGTTGACTTGACACCTGTTAACAACAACAACATTCTAATCTAATCAGGGAGCTCTGTCAATTTCACATGTTTGGTAGGATTCAAAAATATAACACACACCCTTGCAGCTTGAAGTGGTAGAAGTCAGGGAAGACTCTGTTAGAGGGTTTTGCTACACTTGCAGTCATAACTTTTAGTTTTTCCCTTTAAAAATTATTCACAGACATAAAATTCAAAATATGTTGATAGCAATAAAATGGAAGAAGCCAGAAGGAGACTAAGCACATTATCTAAGACTGAGCCCCATGGAACGAAGTAGGACTACAGGAAGCCTCCACTTATCTTACAGGTTAAGGATGGCAGCCCTGTCAGAAAGTGGAACAAGTTGAAAAGTGGAACCCATTTTTTAGCTTGCAAATGCAAGACTGAACACTAGATGGCACCTCGTTGACTGTGAGAGAAAAAAACAGCTGGCCAAGTAGACAGCAGCGGTGGTCAAAAGAACAGACCATTGGTCAAAAGTGTGATACATGACTATAATTGAGATCTGTCAAAAGAGCAGAACTTTGAAAAATGAGCCATAGAAAAGAGAGGGATGCCTGTAATATGTTATACACATGCATAAGATCAGGCTATATGGACAACAGATGGGTGAAGGAAACAACACCAGTGATCTTTATAGCTCCTCATCTTTACCTACTTACAAAGACTGACAGAAAAATATGTGTCGTGCAAATACATAGTCACATTTGCTTGTTTCCATAATTTAATATGGGTGCAGTACCTGGAATTTCATAGCTTCTGCCAATTTGTCTCTGAAGGCTGGTGGGTCAATTAACATGGTTCAGCTAAGGAGGTTAATGGATTCAGGTGGATCCTTCAGAGCTCCTGGAGGCCCACAGTCCACATGGGGTGAGGGACATCTCACCACTTTTAGGTGAACTGTCCTTCATGTTTGAGTCATGGGCTGACCCTGCTCAGAAACTTTCAGAAATTTCTGGTTGAGATGGCTGTTCCACCCATCAAACCCTAGTCACTCTGCAAGTTAAAACAAACAAACAATAACAGGAGAAAATTTAAGTGCTTATATTTATTATCAAAATTGTCCAACACATTTCAAAGATTCTACAGTTCCTTCATTGGAATGGAATGATATATATATCAGTCCATTCCAATGAAGGAACTGTAGAATCTTTGAAATGTGTTGGACAATTTTGAAATGTGTTGGACACTATCTATCTATCTATCTATCTATCTATCTATCAGTCCATTCCAATGAAGGAACTGCTCCATATCTCCTCCAGCACCTTGGATGGCAACTGAGGAATTTCCAGAAATGAGTGCTAGGAGATTAGCTGTCTCTTTCATGAACCTGTCTGCCTCCTCTGAATTCATCCTCCAGGCTCTCCTACCTTCAGAGTTGCAGCAGGATGTGTAGGACTGGTTTCAAGCCATTACTTTTTAAAATATGACTTTTAATTTAAAAATAACAATTAAAAAGCATAAAACATCTACATTAGGACCCCCGTATCCACTGATTCATTATCCACTGATTCAATTATCCATGGGACACAAAACAGCATACCTACCATAAAGTCTTCCTAGAAAATGTATCCTCTCTAGCCATTTTCTAAGTCCTCCAAGGCAACTCTATGGTATTTTAAATCAGAAGTCTCATTATTTTCAATGGTGTTTGCTATTATTCATGGTTTTTGGTATCCACAGGCCCCCCAGAAACAATCCCCAGTGGATACGGGGGTCCTACTGTATTACATATTAATAGCAGTATACCTATCACATGTCCCTTTGCCCCAATAAACCCCAATAAGGCTAAAGCCCTGTTTAAATGGGAAGGTCTTTATCTGCTGACAAAAAGAGAGCAGAGACGGGACCAACCAATCCTCCCTTGGAAGGGAGTTCCATAGCCTAGGAGCAGCTATCAAGAAGGCTCTCTCACATGTCATCACCAGGCAGACTTATGAGGATGGTGGGACAGATCTCCGAAAGATTGCCAGACTCAGGCAAACTCATGTAAGCATAAGCTTGCACCCCACTTCCAAGGCACCCCACTCCTGGAATGTTAGCATTGGCTATAGGCCTCAGAAACTGGCCAAGTTTGGTTCATTAATGTGGCATTTTACAAAGGGAAAAAGACAGGATGGTCTCAAAAGGTCATTTATGTTTTTCCCTGGAAAGCTTAAGACCTGGGGCTGTTAGGCCAAAAGAAGACACATTCCACATAAATGGGAAGGTAATGGATGGAGAAACCCTTTTGTATTTGCTGATTGTGAAATTTCCTCTCCTCAGCTCCCAACCTTAAAAGAAGCTGCTAAAAGCTGCTAAAATTCAATCACTGGACATTAAGAAACACATTTAGCATCTTTCTCACCTTTTGTCAAGACCAGGAAACTTATTGTGCAATCCATGAAGGCTCATGGAATTCATTGTTTCAGTCCATGAAGCAACTGATCACTTCAGGTGTATTTGAAGGTATAAATATCACCCCCAAAATATGCCTCATTGCACACAGTTGTAACAGGGGGGGAAACTCTGTTACTTTCTGTTAGCCAACCCAGTTTCTTCCATCCACTCTGCCGGACTGACTACAGGACAGGTTGTATTACCTCAGCAGAACCCTGTTGCAACCCTCTATCCCAAGCTTTCCTATTGTTTCTTTCTATAGCCCTGTGTGAATGCTTTCTTTGGGTGAATGTGTGTGTGTTTGGTGTTATTTTTGAACTCCTTAATAAAAAAACATACTTAATTTTAAATGTGTATGTATTCCATCCCTACTATTACCGGTAGACATAGGTTTGCAGATTCCGATTCAGATTCAGATACCCCCTCTTGCATAGCTAAAGTCGAGATGCTGCTAATTTCCCCAACATATTAGAAACTCGATATTTTCTTGGAATTTTCCAAGGAGCATTTTGGGTAACACTCATATGATACGGGCTTTCAGGTGGACTGGATCTAAACTGTATAGGTCTGGATCTAAGCCAGCTTTCAAATCTGCTAGTCTTTGTTTCATTTTATTACTCTGATTGATTTGAACTGTTTTAAGCTTTTAAATTTTATTTTGGTACTGTTATTGATTATAAATGTATAATGAAGTATAGAAATATATAAACCTATATATTATAATTTGCCACCAAAATGGGAACACTGAAGGGGTGTTTGCAAATATATTAAAACAAAGTGACATTTGGTCTCTGTTCTTTGAAACTTTGAATTGCTCCCCTTTCCACTACCCACAATCTTCACTGTGCTAATTGCTTGAAATCCAGGAAACATAAACAGAGGTAGCCATGTTGGCCATGCAGCAAAATGTAAGAAATTCCAGAACCCACAAAACAATGATACCTTTATTGGGCCAGCTGAAAAAAGCACAAATAAATCATGCAAGCTTTTGAAGCTCCACAGACGTCTTCAACAGGCAAGAGGTGTTAAAACACAAGAGAAGAAAAAATGATGTTAGAGTCACAAGCCGATATTTTGCCTTTAAGATACAGTAGGACCCCTGTATCCACTGGGGATTGGTTCTGGGGGGCCCATGGATGCTGAAAATCATGGATAATAGTGAACACAATTGAAAATAATAGGATATCTGGTTTAAAATACCACAGAATTGCCTTGGAGGACCTAGAAAATGGCTAGAGGACACATTTTCTAGGACGACTCTATGGTAGGTGTGCCGTTTTGTGTCCTGTGGATAATTGAATCAGTGGATAGTGAATCAGTGGATACGAGGGTCATACTGTATTACTTTTGTTATCAGTTAAGATGGCGCAGAGATATATCAATGCAGGCAGAGGCCACTTCCCTCTTTAGCTATGTGAGGACTGGGAAACAAAGTGCAGTAAAATCCAAGTAATCAAATTTCAATGTCATTTGCAACAGAAAACTAACTCCCCTTGAAATCCAAGCTTCCCCTTTGCTGTTTCTTTCTTCTTCCATTTGCCATTCAGCTGCCCTCTTTCCCACTAGTCTTTCCCAGATCCAAATAAATACTCCTGTCTGGCCCTTCCCTTAAAATCCTCAAAAGAAACAATAGGTTGAGCTGTGTCTCTCAAACTGCCTCTGGACCAGAAACCATGAATTTCAGTTTTGCTACAAAACATAGACATGAGCTGCAGTAAATAAATGTAACTTTTAAAACTCTTCTACAGATGAAATGCCACTAAAATATTTAGACTTTTTTCCTCTGCTGTTTCAACATTTTTACGATTACCATTCAATGTGATGAATTCAGATTGGATCTAACATGACAGGGGCTGTTTATCATTTTTTTTCCAGCTTGCCTAATAGACAAGGAAGCTTCAATAAAACAGTATTCCATTCCTCCATCACTGCTTTATCTTTTAGGAAAGGCATCTTTTGCTACAGAAAATGAAAGAAAGGTTATTTATGCAAGCCCCCCACACATGCAAATAACTGAAAATTATTCTAGTCTAGTGGGGAAAGAGATCTTGGGAAGTCACTTTTCCTAATTATTTTGTTATATTGCTAAGCCCCACCCCTCAAAAAACTCAATCAATGTTATTCCTACATTGTAAAGTAACTATACATTCTCATTATTCTGTGTGCCTAAGATAGTAATTTTGGATTCTTGGAAGGAAAATATATCAGACTGATACAAGCTGCTGGCCCATAGTATAAAACACAGCTAAGCAATGAGGCCACACACATACACTGTAACTATACAAGTAACTAAATGTTACAGTTACATGGTGACATTACATTATCAGTAGGCCAGGGATAAGATCAGAGCTATAATCACAGGAAATGGGTAAATTTCTACATATTATGGAGTGGAAAGGCGGTCACATGGCAGTCACATTGTATTAATTTTACCTCCAGTGTCAAAGACAGTAGGAAAGTCTGTCAGGGTTGGTCCCTTTTGCTCCTGCCATATTCATTAGTTTCCCTGTGAGCATAGCAGTTTGTGTAGGGATGAAATGATGTATGTGTAACTGTCTGAGCTTCATCTGGGAAAGGAGATAACAAGGCTTCTGTAATTAACAGTTCTAATTTTGAAGGCTAGGGACACTGGGAAAATGTTAACTTTCTATTTAAGGAATGCCTGGGTCAGTGGATGGTGGATGATCAATAGCTATGTTGCCCACCAGATGTTGTTGACTGTAAAATGCTTTTAACTTAGAGTGTAACCATTAGGTTTTCAGTCTCAGCAACAACCTTGTATTGTATGTTTCCTAGATTTCTCACAATAAAGCTTTCTGATCCAACCTGAAGCTTGTGCTGTATGAGTTTGGGAATGCTGGTACCTGGCAATACCCCCCGTGCTTATAATGTATAAGGAGGGTTCCCTACAGCAACCACAAACACACACTGAAGATCAATCTTAATCTATATGGGATTGATATTATAGATAGTCCTGACATGAATTTATGGAACTGGCAGCCTTGGAATCGATCACAATGATGGAGCCTCTGTTTCCCATATGTTAAACAGAAACAGAATGACACTCCAAAGGAATTTAGGTTCCCTTTACCAAGTGTGGGTCAGCAAAGCCACATGGGGAAATGGTCTTGTGTATCACTGATGGCCTGTCAAAATGTTAGGACTTTATCAGATGCAGCAAATATGATGTCATAATGATGCCTAATGATCGCGAAAGGGCACACATACCATCCAACATCATCCTTTTGCGATCATGTTTTGTCAAAAAGGCTTTCCTTTTTAATTGATGGGCCAAGTCTTCAATTGATCTCCTATGGTGCTTTTTTGCCACCATTGCCTGCATTTGAAACTTCATGCCATTGTACTTAGTGAATGAGCACCATTTGTGCTCCATTACTGCCAGGGCTGCCTTTCTGATGCTCCTGAAGGTAGGTCTGGTAAAGCGGGTTCTTTTGCCAGCATAAAAACACCACAGAATATGCCAGCAAAAGAACATTTCAAGATGGTGGTCTGATAATGTCCTTAGAAATTCAGATGCAGAGCTTAAAATGGGGCCACCTTGCCCTCTGCTCTCAAAGCAAGTGTAAGACCTCTCTACAAAATGTGGGGGGAGGGGGAGAAAAGCAGTTCTGAATACTGGCACACATTGCCTATTTCAGGAAAACTAGTGTCATTTCTCCAAGGCAGTAATTTCAGTTTATAGCTCAAAGGCTATAAAGCCATAGTTTCTGGGTTCTTAATACTGAATTTGAGGTTTCAAAAGTGTGAGTCCTAATTCAATCAGTCTTCCCTAGCCAGCTGCCATCCAGATGTGCTGGATGATAGCTCCCATTATCTTGTGTCAGCAAGCCAACTGTCATGTTGGCTGTGAGCGATGGAGGATATAGTTGAACACATCCAGAGGACATAGGCTGGGCTACCTCACTCCCTTCTTCATATGTGATGTCACTGAAGGTGATAAACCAATATCTGGGGGGAGGGGAACCACTTCAGTCAGTACATGGCAGCTCTTATGATTGACTGTTCTACAGCACTAAAATAACATAACATTCTTCCGCATTAGAAGACAGGGGAGGAGTTCTACCCTAGACTTCATACATAAACTGCACCATGGAACAAATATGAAGCCATTCTGAGGGAGGAACATGCCAAACACCTGTCAAGCTTGGCGTCAAATGAGACACTGGCAGGTGCCAGATAGGCTACTCAGAGCATGGCTGTCCATAATTATTATTAGATGTGTCAGGACTTTGCCATGCTTACCAGAACAAAACACAAACATTTTGTCCCATCAGCTCAACTGATGAGCTTGTGATAAGCCTGCGACTCATTTTTTTTTAACAAAGAAGGAGGGGGAAGAAGAGGAAGAAGGATGATGATGATGATGATGATGATCAGCCAGTTATGTTCTAAGTCTGTGAAATATGCCTGAAATGATGTCCACCTTCTATTAGTTCTATCAATACCACACCTGGCATAACAGGTTGAATTAGAACAGTGTGGGGCTGTAGGCACTGATGGACTAGAAAGGAAACCTAGCTCTATCATTCCTACAGTGGACATGAATGTCTGCACCACCAGACAACCCTCATTAACTAATCCATACAGCCACTGAAGAAAGTATACATTTTCCAAATCCTATTGTGTGATGCTGTAAAATAATCATTCTAGTTCCCATTATGCATTGCCTGCATGGTCACTAGAATTATGGAAAATGTAGTCCAAGAACAATAGGAGGGTTCCAAGTTGGAAAAGATTGTGGTAAAAAGATACTCTTAATTAACTACTTTATCTCATTACTTTTTATGGTTTGTCTGGAGTGGGATGCAGGATTCCTGCCACAGAGAATAAAGAGAGATGTTCCCACAGACATGTGAAAAGTTAATATTATATCTATGGGGTTTCTAATCTGTGGCAATTTTATTTGTCCACTATTTATGCTATCCCATGTCCTAACCATGATAATGAGTGAGAGAGAGAGAGAAAGTGACAGACAGACAGACAGACAGACAGACAGAAAGTCTCAGAACATGGAGTCAACTTTTTGGATCTGAAAGGAGTGGTGGAAAAGTTCCTCGAGCTGCACAGTCTGTCAGTTCATTCTATTGCCAGATCTCAGGAGAGTTTGCTGGTGCTAGAAGGGTAGAGCAGCAATAGTCATCTTGTCCCTGTTTGCCTCCTTCCTAAACTGGAAAGACATCATAGGAAGTTTCTAGTGTGTCAAGTAAAGTGAGCATTGTGTTTGTGTCTTTGAAAGAGGTTAGGATGAGAGATAACAAGCAGTCTGAGATCATCCATCAACTAACTTAAGAACACAAGAAGAGCTCTTTTGGATCAGACCAAAGTTCTGTCTAGTCCAGTGCTTTCTTTTCCCTGTGGCCAACCAGATATCCATAGGAAGCCCAAAACTAGGAAATGCACACAATAGCACTCTTCCACACATGTTCTTCAACAACTGGTATTTTGATGAAAGATATAATATGTAGCCATTGTGACTAGTAGCCAGTGATAGCCTTATTCTACATGAATTTATCTAATCCCCTTTTAAGGATATCAAATTAGCCAGCAATGCATTTTGTGGTATTTTTTTGTTTATTAATTGCATTTATATGCTGGCCTTTAAGGAAAAGTTCTCTAGACAGCTCACAGAATTAAACATATTAAAAACAACACTAAGATAAATACAGAAGGCCTTAAAATTATAAAACATATGAACAATTTCAAACTTAAAATGCAGAGAGGAAAGGGCAAATCTATTTTCCTACCAGTGAAAAGATGACAGTCTGGTTCCTAGGTGAGATTCCTTCAGGATGGCATTCCAAAATAGGAAATTAAATAGCTTCACTATGTACACTGTATTCCCCACACACACACACCCTGCTGGATTTTTTTTCACCTCTGAACCCAATTAACACAAATATGATGATGAGTTACAGCATCAGTGATACCTTCTCCTTCAGTGTACCCTTCTTTTCAGCATCTCTTGTGGTTGTACATCCCCAGTCATGTGGATGGAGGAGGACAGAAAGCCAAGGGAAACTCTCTGCCATGAATGGGCTCTTTCCTGAATTGTTCCAAAGTCAAATCTGACTCTTGAGCATTCATCTGATCATCCTCCTGCTTTACAACACAGCCTAATATAAGTATATACGAAAGCTAGACTGTAGGTCAACATCTCAATAATCACTTCTGTAGGTATGTTTAAAAATAGTTACAACACAACATCTTGAAAGTAGTAAAGTGGGCATGAGATAGATCTGTGCTTCTGAGGTGAACTGATTGAGGTGAACTGTTTTTTTAATACACAATTACCTGTTTCCCTTTTTCCAGCTGTTATGAAGATGCTGAGATAGAAATTAAAATGCTAATAGTCATCTATTAAACACTGTGCTTCCTGGAAACGTAATGTAAGGTTACACGTGGCATTGTGATTTTCAGTTCCTTGCCAACAAGAGAGTCAAATTGCAAGTGAAAATTTAGACTACAAGGTTTTCCTGAACCTCTTAGAAACAACAAATTATCTGTAGTACTGTTCTTTATGGCTATTTAGTTCTGAACCTTTATTATTGTCATCTATAATCAAAGTAGTGTGATTTTAGTGACTTTTAACATTTTCAGATTTAGCATAAATATTTGCCCTAACAAAATAAGAACACAGAGACAAACAAGTGATGCAAATCTGTTCCTGCCAACTGAACAATGTAGTACAAAAGCATTGTGGAAGCTTCTTTATACCACAATAGATAGATATCCATCTAGCCCAGTATTACCTGTTGTGACCAGCAGTGGTTCTCCAGGGTCTCATTACTTTATCAGATGAGCATCTAAAACACTGTAATTCCACTATTGAGGAAAGTAGAAACATAGCGGTATGATCACAGTAATTATCACGTGTTGCTGTAATCGTGCAATACTACTGCCATGGAATTATTGCATGACCACCACTAGCAGTTTAAAAACAGGATTTCAGCTCATACTATAGTAACACTTCTCTTCGCATTGCCTTCTAATGACAGAGTATTGGTGCTTTGTGCTGGCTTGCTTTAAGAAAAAAATTCTTAGTTCCATGATTTTGCATGGGTGAGATTTCAGCTCACGGGGTGGGGTGGAGGTCTGATAAAGTCCTAAGTCCTCAGAGAGGTTTCTCATTTGGTCCTTCAAATTGAATTTGCCAAAGATTGAAGATGGGGCCATCTCTGCTCATAGCATCAGCAGATCAGAAGAAATCAAATTGTCCATAAAAATATTGATGGCTCTATTCAGGGAAGGGGCATTCTCTCCCTACAGCCCTGCAATGATTGTGGTGCCTCATTTGCAGCACTCCTAACAATTAGTCTTTTCAGCCAGGGAAAACATGAGTGCAGAGCCTGTCTGCATGTTCACGTGAAAAGGTAACAGCATTTGGATTGTGCCCATTTTTTATGGCTTCTTCCCCATGGCTGAATCCTATAGCTGTTTCTTCAGCTTGTTCATTTCTGCTCTTATGATGTTCTGGGATGAATTTGCAAGTCTGCATAGACAAACAGTATAATCTCTAATAAATTTTCCTGAGACAGAAGGTCAAGAATGAATTCATTGTTTGCATTTGCCTGCAAAGCCTTAGAGGAACTGCAGCAGTTATTTGCTGGTGTAAAACTGAATTACTGAATTTGGGAATAATAGCTGGTTCAAGGGTTGCAGTTGTTACCTGCTTTTTAATCACTCAACTAATTATGGTAAAATATATTTGCATATAAATGTAAATAATTTTACATTGAAGCCTCAATGAAGTATTATTTTGAAATATATGATGAAGAATGCAACAACATAGAATTTGAATAAGCTAATGGTACACTCATGATTAAAAATAAACATTTATGATTTTTACATAATATAGCAAGATGCTAGAACCAAAATAGCCTTTAAAATAGACAAGTGTGTTGTTAACTCTCAATCCATCTCTTCAGTCACCAAGTGGAGCTGTTATTGATTAATCTCTAATTTAAGCTTACAGACTTAATAACAAGTGCAAGGAAATAATTCAGTCCCAGTCCAGTGTTTGGAACAGGCCAGAACTGGCAGCATTTGGATCAGAATCATAATTATTTCCTTTTCCCCATAACAAAGGCATAAGTATGTCATGTAACTTGCTGAGAGATAATGCCACTCCTTTTGTGGTACAACACTAACTTTCAGTTACTTTTTCAGTTACAAGAGTAATTTACTAAATGGTAGCAGAGCATGGTGTAGTACTTTGTGTATTAGACTAGGGCTCTGGAGACCAGGGTTTGAATTGCCACTTCACCACAGAAACTCAGTGGGTGACCTTGGGCAAGTCACATTCTCTCAGCCTGAGAGGAAGGGAAAGACAAAGCTCCTTTTAACAAATCTTGACAAGAAAACCCCATGATAGGTTTAAGCACTGGCTTGCACTATGTTTTGTGCCTTCATGGGGGTGTTGAGCGAAGACAGTATGCAGGGGAGAACAATCTGTGTTTGACTACAGGCCAGCACCTTGTACTGTTCATCCTTGCTACGTCTCCCAAAAAAACTACGGTATTTTAATTGGGAAACAGGAAAGTTCTGAGAAACAGGAAAGTTTAAAAAGTTACCTTTAAAAACTGTGACTATAACAATAAGTACTTCGGAAGGCCTTGGAAACCAATTACTTTTAACTTTTACAACTAACTGCCTTTTCAAAATAACCTTCAAGCCTCTGGAAAGCTATAATATTTATGCTTTGTTATTATTAACCAGGACCAAAACCCTGAAATCTCCTACCTGTTGTATATGAAGAACAGAGGAAACCCTATATATGCTCAAGGCTTATATATGTACCAACAAACCATGCTTAGGTTCTAAAGCAACAGCTAAAAGCCAGATTATAAAACCAGTTGCCAGTATCCTACAGCATTAAGAGAACAATGTAGTTTACCCACCCCGAGACAAGACTGTGCTCTTTGTTCATTCATAAAACCAGTCTTACTTACCTCAGCCATACTCTTCACAACCTTACCAACTGATTACCTTAAAAAACCACAGAGTGAGTTTGGCAATAAAAGTAGATAAGCATTCTGGGTTAAATGTGTATTTTAAAAGGAAAGGAGAAAAATAGATACATTAATCTTATGCCAATTCCTTATATCATTAATATACTAAAAGTAAGGCTGGAAAAAAGCCAGTTACTTGGTCATCCAGGCACTTAGGACTTTATACCAATGCCCAAGAATATGTAGCATTTTTCCAATCTGGTACAGAAACCAGAATCCAGCACCCAAACCCAAGATTAAAACGGTACGTTTATGTTACCACTTTGTTCCATGTATTTAACTCAGAGGACCTGGCAAAGCTAATAAACTAGTTGGTTGTTAGCAGGAGCGTGGATGCCAAAAGTGGGAATAATTGTCAAAGTCTGCCTTGGAATTTCTGCCCTAGTTTGAAATGCCAAGACTGAGGCTATTGAAAGCAGTACTTATCAGAGTTGGTGCCTGTCATGAATTTAGTGCCCTGCTCCCCACACTGACCTGAGCCTCACAGCAGTTCCTGCTGTCACCTGACAGTGCTGCAGCCTCCACTCTCTGTTCCTCTGCTGAAATGTGCTTACACTGTAGAAGTAGGCAGTGCTTTTGGACAAGAGTTGCTCAGGTTTTCATGAAACAGCTGGGAAAGCTCCATCTTCTGTTTTCCAATATGTAATATGTGATGTCATTCATTGCATTTTGGGAGAGGTAAGATGGCAGACACGTGGCACAAATCAGTCAAGTGGCTAAGCAGCTCCCATCTGAAGACACTATCACTGGGAAGCTGATGCTTGCCAGTGGGAGTTGTGGCCACAGCAGTGCTGGCAGCAACACCAGAAAGAGTAGGTATCAGTTTTGGTCACCCCTGCTGGGCTGCCTGGTCCCTGGCAGCTGCCCCAATGTGTCCGGTGCTGACGTTGCATCTTAATTTAATCAGAATGCAAGTGACTGGGGCTTGGAACCTCCTGTTGTAAGCAATATTAAGAATTATATTTCCTTTTCTAGATAAACAATTTATGTTACATGTTCATTTTTTTTAAAAAAAAAATGCTGCAATACTTTTAAATGCAGTGTCTTCAAACATCCGCAGCCTTCTCTCTTCAGTGAACCGCTAGCCATACAGCAGGATTGGAGAACAGGGTCCCCAAGTTGGAAGTTATACATTTGAGCAATCTGGTTGTCCAGTTTTGGGGGTAAAGACTTAATAAAAAGATCCATTGATCAGGTACACAATTGTCCCATATGCCACTACAGGGTGATCCACCTTGGATATACTTTATGGCATGCTAATCAAAGCCTGCAGATTATAAACTCTTGAGAATAGCTCCACGCCAGAGGAAGAAGAGTCCATTCTGGATGGATGCAGAGGGAAAACTGCAGGCATTTCAAATTACCGGAAAGGGAATTGTCATCACCAATGTCCCATACTACACTAAGCAGACCTTTTGTTAATCCAATCAGCATGAACGTGGCTCAAAATTTATATAGCTGCCTTGCCACATCTCCTCTCCTGCTTCCTTTCTGCTTTCATCTGTTAACGTAAAGTTGTCAGAGCAAATGGAACATCCTTTCAGGGGCCAGTTTTCAGTCTTCTAGGGAAAAGAGAGGACTTGTAACTTGTCTGCTGCTGATTCCTCTTCAAAAGTCAAGCTTTACTTGAAACTGTGAGCCTTGGGCTGCTGAAAAAATCCTTGTTCACATGCATTTTGTTCTTCACGTTCTGCTGTTTACAGCAATTGCCTTCTGTGTCTTCTTAGTGCTTTGATTCACACAAAATAGCACTGTTTGGTTCAATGAAATGGACCAAGGCCACTAAAGCAGATTATTTCATTCTCTCTGGTCATTAGAGACCTTTAGCTCCTGCTCTGAAGAAAGATTCTTGACTGTAGCAGTCTCTGTGCCTACCCATTTTAGGTCATTTATAAACAAAACATGTATTATGCTGATTCCCCCCACCCTCCTGGTGACTTCAGCCTCTTTTGACAGTGGATTGAGCAATAGGAAGCCAAATGTAAACTAATTTTTTCCTAAACTGACAGCATAGCACAGTGGTTAGAATGTTGGACTAGGCCTACATTGAAGAGGGTTCAAATCCCAATGAAGCTTGCTGGGTGACCTTGAACCAGTCATTATTTCTCAACCTTACCAACCCTTTCAGGGTTGTGAAGATAAAGATGTGGAGGAAAATTATGTATACTACCTTGTGCTTCTTTGGGGAAAGCAGGATATATACATTAACAGCAGTAGTAAGAAGAGGAGGACAGCAGTTTTCTTATGATTTGTTTTGTATGCACATATTCTTAAGAAAAAATATGATTGGTTACTGGAGGACAAAGTATTTTCTTGACAGTTGTCTCCATACTGTTCATTGTGTCTAGGCAACATGTGCCTATTTGTCAATCAGTTATGCTATTCATGCCACAACTAACAGCAGAGTTACCATAAATGAGCAAATTAATTTTTAAGAAAGCAAGTTCTGCTTGTCCTTGAAAATCCATCAAGTGTAGCTCAATTACACCCACATGCACACTATTAATAAAACCCAAAATTTAAATTACTGTTTGCAACCAAAGACATACATATCCAGAAAGAATATTATTTTCAATGTCCCCCTCTCCAATTGTTTAATTCTTCTGCAAAGAATAAATGGGAGAAACTGTCTACCAGTATATTTAAAACAGGTGAGCTACATGTCTTCACAGAAGGAGTGGATTCTTGTTAAAATTAGAAGTTCATTTTAAATAGATCCCCAGAATGTTTAGCATATAAGTTAACTAGGGAGGTGGCTGAACGTCACTGAAACAAGATATACAGTTGTCCCTCCATATCCATGGTAAGTATTCACGGCTTGAAAATATTCTTTAGAAAATAATAATCCAAAAATCAAACCTTGGTTTTGGCATCTTATACAAGAGGCATAGCCATTTTGCTATGCCATTGCATATAATGGGTCTTGAGTATTCACGGATTTTTGTATCCACAGGAAGTCCTGGAACCAAACTCAAGCAAATATGAAGGGACAACTGTATACACAAAAGACTTGCACTCAGCAGTACCTAGGAAATAAACAAAATTGAAAACAGAAAGTCACCGCTAGAATAATGTCTTAGCATACAATTTCCTTTAAAAATGTATTTCCCACACCAAAACATCACATATTAATAACGTCTAGCTGGCAATGCCCTCTGCTTTCATTCCTGTTTATTTTCTCTGTACAAGTAGGAGGCTTTCTGTTGGGTTCAGTTTGCAGATATATCAAGAACACATATGAAAAGGAAAATATAAAGTAGAAAAATGCAAGGCTACACACACTCTTGACCAAAGAGATCAGTGTGCACACAGAAGCAGCACTACTAGTATATCATTACTTTTCCCAGACATGCTGATAGGTGCAAGCACACTAGGCTATCAAGAAGATTGAGAATTCCTAAGGCACAGATACCTGAAAAAGACCAGGCTAAGATACAAAGATACATTAATAAAGAGTCCATATTGGGTGGAAGTGGAATTGACTTCTCTTAGGGAGGAGCAACAACTGGCCCACAGCTTCTGTCCATTTTTCGCAGCCTGTTCCTGCCACCAAATTACCCCTACAGTTGTATCTTCCCATGCTGCATCAAATTATGTTTTCAATTCCCCTTCAGACAGGCAAGGCCCCTTGCCCTTGAGTGTGAATGTGGTCCCTTTATGATCCATAAGTGCAATGCAGAGAAAGGGAGATAGGCTTAAGCAATGCGTGGAATCAATAGGTCTTATCACTGCACTTCAGTTGCACTGACTTTCATGAAGGAGAAGCATGTCCAACACTTTCCCTAGACTATCCTTAATTTGTTTCTTAACCCCCTTGCCCAAGAAAGGAGTCATGACGTTCTAAGGGTTGAATCAGGTCTTGTTTCCTAAGGCATAACGTGTCACAAGAAAAACACATTGTGAGACTAAAGCAACACATGTGTCATTTCACAAAATCCTCAGTCATGTTCAGTGACCAATTAGAGATGAATAATAAATATTCCGATGTTAAATATGTGTTGCTAAAATAGAAAATGTAGCAGTATTTCTCTGGCTCAATGAATTCCTTTGTACCACATAAATACAGGATTATAGTAATAACCATTAACATTTATACAATATTTTCCTGAGCAGCCAAAACATTATTCCTGAAGTAATACCTGTTACCTTTTATCCTGAATGACAGATGAGAGATTATAAATTAAAGGATAACATCTTGTCAAAGACCACCTTAGTGGATGACTCTATTCCTTCCTACCATGCAGTTCAGACAGTCAGCAACCCTCCACAATAGGGATGGAACAATTTTTTGTCAATTTTCTGACTGCTGAAAGTTCCTGCAAATTGTAGGATTTTTTTTTTCATTCCCAGTACAACATATATTGTGCACTTTGTGAGAAGTGTGCAAGAGTTTGAGAAACTATGTAGCGTTGCAGTAAAAACCTATATTTTCCAGTCTTTTTTTAAAAAAAACTATGCATAGAAAACTGTGCAGCTTTCTGAGAACCCCCCCCTTACCTACTTACATTGTTTTTCTTTACTTGAAAAAAGTGCACAAAATGCAAAGTTAAATTGCATGTGATATTGCATAAAAATAACACAGTGAAGGGCCGACATTGTGGCTTCAGCCTTTGCTAGTTTAAAAGCTGTGCAACCCAAATGTTACACAGCAGTAAAAGAAACTTGGGCTACTGAAACTGCAGCTACATGTGGTTTTGTTGAGCAACATTGCTGGATTCTGAACAACCTTTTTGGTTTTACATAGAAAACAACAATGCTCTATTGCAAAATGTTGCACAAAACAAAACAAAATGTTGCACAAAATCCAGCAATGCTGAACAAAACATAGGCAAGTAGGTTTTTTTCCTGCTTTACACACAGACCTCTCCATTGATGCCCCCTTGTCGTGGGAGAGAGGCTTGCGTACCCTAATGATGTTTTGAGCTATGCTGGCGGTGGCATAATAGCCACTGGTAGGGTCTCCCATGCCAGACAGGTCAAAACCGAAGGGTCTGACAAAGAGCATCAAAGGGCAGGATGGGCTCTCTAGCCTTATGGCAACTGTCCTAGGAGAAGGAAAACTCTAATCCCAAACCTGGGCAGATGGTGCTCGTCCAACCCTGTAAGGTCAACCATCTAAGAGAAGGAAACTCTAATCAAACCTACGGCCCGAGGACCTCGCTGCCACGTCTATGCTTGCAAGGCCACGGCAGATGAATCTCTGGTTTAAAGGGTGAGGCCAGTTCTGTGCACGCTGCGCTCCACCAGAAAAATCCATTGCACAGGCTCGAAGGACAAATCCAGTTCCAAAAAAGCCCTGTAGCGACAGGCGAGGGACGAAACGGCAGGTGTAAAGATGCACTGGGAGCCGCAGCCCCAACCCTGCATGGAGGCGGTTCAGGACATTGGTCACTTGAGGCTGACCCGGGAGATGACAGTCTTGTTCGGCAGCATCCTGAACGACCAGGCAGCCTTTTTTAAGGAGAGCACTGCTTGCTCCATATGGAGAGGGGCCTAAAAAAGTTGGCCTAACAAAAGCTCATCCCCAACTACCTGGTTGGCTAGCCGCGGCCAACGGGAATCTTCTGATGCAGTCAAACCAAGGCAAAGAAACAAAGGCACACACCGGCCTCCAAAGGTGTACTTAAACTGACACTTGCATGCTGGAACATCAGAACCATGCAAGACTCTGAAGATAGTGGACGGCCTGAGCGTCGTTCTGCCCTAATAGCCCATGAACTATCATGACTTAATATTGACATCGCTGCTCTTAGTGAAGTTCACTTCCATGAGGAAGGCAGCCTTAAAGAACATGGCGCCGGCTACACACTTTACTGGTCTGGCAAACCCAAAACCGAAAAACATCTTTCAGGAGTAGGCTTTATGATTAAAAACTCCATTGCCTCCAAACTCGAAACCTTGCCAACAGGACACTCTGATCGCATTATTTCCTTACGCCTCCCACATGTTGTTCTCTTTAGTATATATGCCCCAACTATGCAAGCCGACCCTGTAGAGAAAGACAAATTCTACACAGACCTACACCAACTCATACAAAAAGTCCCTGTAGAAGATAAAATTATAATCCTTGGTGACTTCAATGCCAGAGTAGGAAAGAACTCCGAAGCCTGGAAAGGTGTCTTAGGCAAGCATGGTGTTGGAAATTGCAATGATAACGGACGCCTCCTGCTAGAGTTCTGTGCAGAACAACAGCTGACTATTACAAACACAATCTTTCAGCAGAAAGATAACTTGAAGACAACCTGGATTAATCCCCGATCCAAACATTGGCACCTCATTGACTATGTTCTAGTCCGTCAGAGAGACATTCGTGATGTCCGTCATACCCGAGTGATGCCCAGTGCAGAATGCCAACCAGATCATCGCCTCGTCAGATGTAAACTAAATCTTCATCTTAAGTTCAAACCTAAGAGGGGTGGCATCTTAAAGAAGAGACTCCAAGTCAACAATCTTCAACAAGCTACCATGAGAGACAACTTCCAGCAAATCTACAAACGAAACTTGAAGACCATCCTACAGATCCTTCTCCTACAGTGCTTTGGCAACATATCAAAAACAGTATCCTCCAGTCTGCAGAAGAATCCCTCGGGTTCTCCCACAAGAAAAATCAAGAGTGGTTTGATGAAAACAACCAAGAGATCCAGGAGCTGTTGGCAAAGAAGAGAGCTGCTCACCAGGCATACCTCGCCCAGCCAACCTGCCATGTAAGAAAAGCAGTTTCTGCCTCAAATGTAGTAAACTACAACAAAAACTCCGAGACATGCAGAACAAGTGGTGGATCAATATAGCAGAAAAGACACAACACTGTGCAGATCTTGGTGATCGTAGAGGATTTTATGAAGCTCTTAAAGCAGTGTTTGGACCTACTTATCAGGTCCAAAGCTCCTTATACAGTACAGATGGTCAAACATTAATTACTGATAAAGCCTCCATCCTGAATCGTTGGGCTGAACATTTTCACAGTCTCTTTAGCGCCAACCGAGTAGTCCAAGGCTCAGCTATCCAACATATGATACAAAATCCAATGAAAAATGAATTGGAAATAGCTCCCACTTTGGAAGAGACCCTTAAGGCCATACAGCAGATGAAAAACGGCAAGGCAGCTGGGATTGATGGAATCCCACCTGAAGTTTGGAAACATGGAGGTCATGCACTCCACGAAAAATTCCACGAATTCCTGGTAAATTGCTGGGATAAAGGGGAACTGCCATCAGACCTCCGAGATGCAGTCATCATCACCCTATACAAGAAAAAAGGAGCAAAATCCGACTGCTCAAACTATCGAGGCATAACACTGCTCTCTATTGCTGGAAAAATCCTTGCAAGGATACTCCTGAACAGATTAGTTCCAGCCATTGCAGAAGAACTTCTCCCTGAAAGCCAATGTGGCTTCAGAGCCAATAGGAGTACTACAGATATGGTATTTGCCCTTAGACAACTGCAAGAAAAATGTAGGGAGCAGAACAAGGGTCTCTATGTAACATTTGTCGACCTCACCAAAGCCTTCGACACTGTAAGTAGAAAAGGTCTGTGGCAGATCCTGGAAAGACTAGGATGTCCCCCTGAATTCCTTAAAATGATTATCTTGCTACACGAGGGCCAGCGTGGTCAAGTCAGATATGGCGATGCTCTTTCAGAGCCCTTTCTAATAACTAATGGAGTGAAGCAAGGTTGTGTTCTTGCACCAACTTTATGTACAATCTTCTTTAGCACGATGCTCCAAAGGGCTATGGCAGAGCTTGAAGAAGACGACGGCATCTATATACGTTACCGTACTGATGGTAGCTTGTTTAACTTAAGCCGTCTGAGGGCTTACACTAAGACTCTAAACTATCTAGTCCGTGAGCTGCTCTTCGCCGATGATGCTGCCCTTGTTGCCCACACAGAAGCAGCTCTGCAGCGCCTAACGTCCTGCTTTGAAACAGCTGCAGAGCTGTTTGGGCTAGAAGTCAACCTGAAGAAAACAGAAGTTCTTTACCAGCCTGCACCACAGGACGAACACCACCATCCCCACATTGCCGTCGGCAAATCTGTGCTCAAGTCCGTTCAGCAGTTCACCTACCTGGGAAGCATCATCTCCTCAGATGCCAAGATTGACAAAGAGATCGATCACAGATTAGCAAAGTCATATAGTGCATTTGGAAGACTTCACAAAAGAGTCTGGAGCAATAAACACCTGAGGCAAAGCACAAAAATCAGTGTGTATAGAGCCATCGTACTGTCTATCCTCCTTTATGGATCTGAAACATGGATCACCTATCGCCACCACCTACGACTCCTCGAGCGCTTTCATCAGTGCTGTCTACGCACAATCCTAAATATACACTGGAGTGACTATGTGACGAATGTTGCTGTCCTTGAGCAAGCAGGGATCACCAGCATTGAGGCCATGATATTGAGAACACAGCTGCGCTGGGCAGGGCACATTTCTAGGATGGAGGACCATCGCCTCCCAAAAATACTACTCTACGGTGAACTCACCACGGGTCAGCGTAAGAGGGGCGCTCCAAAAAAGCGATACAAACACTCCCTGAAACAACATCTCAGGCTCGGCCAAATTGATCACCAACAATGGTCCGCCCTGGCCTCACATCGGGAGGCATAGAGACGCACTATCCACAATGCTGCAGCCTTATTTGAGAACTCACAATGAACAAGTCTTGAAGAGAGACGACAACGCAGAAAGAATCACAACCCCAAAACATCACCCAAGGAGACCTTCTGCTGTGCTTTTTGCAACTGGACTTGTTTATCTCGGATTGGCCTTTTTAGTCATCAGTAAGCTTGCAGAAAGCGCGGGATGAGTCCTTCCTGAATCTTCGTTTGCAAAGCAAAGCCAGAGAGACACACAGAAAACAGCAATGTTACACAACAAAAATGTTGTGTGAAATCCAATGATTTTTCTCAAAAAATGGCATGTGGTTTTGTTGTGCAACATTGTTGTTTTCTACACAAGAATCAGCAATCTTCCTCAAAACACATATATGTCTGGAAACAGTCTTTTGTGTGCAAACAACAATGGGGAAGCTGCGTAGCTTCTGGAAAACTGTGCAAACAAAAAAGAGGAAGCTGCATAGCTTTGTGCATTTCCCAGAAGTTTTCTGGGCAATATTGGCAGGTTTAGTGGAAGAACTCTACAGTTTTCCATTGGGTGGGGGGGGGGCGGAATAATCCCAAGTGTCTTTAAGCTACAGGACAAAAAACTGTTTCATTCTTCTTGACATCTGTTGTGACTCGGAAAAAATGAAATTTGCCATCTTTACAACAGTGTGCAAGACTACCCTTAAGCTTGCCTCCTCATGGATATGGAGCAGAGCAACCTTCCCCAATTTGGTATCCTGTAGATTTTTCTGACTCCAGTACTTGGTACTCCTTACCATTGGACATGCTGGCTGGAAAATATGGTAGATGAAGTACAAAGACATCTCGAGGGCACCAGGTTGTGAAAGCCTGATCTAAAAGGCACTAATGGTGTAAATCAGTTTCTTCATGAAGGACCCATACAAATGGCCATCAGGACATACATGATCACAGTTGCCCAAATGAGAGTTCTAGTGGTTATGCCAATCACAGTGGTCATGTATCTAGGGGGCTTACTGGACTGAGAAAAAAAGTGACAGTGCAGCAGGAAGGCTCCATCTTCCGCACTGCCTTACCACATGATGTTGTTGTTCTTCCAGTGTTTTTTCATTCTGGTCCTGTAGGAGAACAAGGTAAAACTGTGTGTTTTTTTGTTAATGTTTTTTCTGGTTAGCAAAAAACACAGTTTTACCTTGGTCTTCCATGGGACCAGAACAAACGAACGACTTCATGACAGAACCTTCCTGCTGTGCTGCTGCATTTCTTCGGAGTGTGGTAAGACCCTAGGTCCCATGTGGGAGTGGCATTTCATGAAATCAGCCCCTCCATAGTACCATCCCTCCCAGATTACACAGGAGTCCCCTATGTTTCTGTAGTACATTGTATGGATGCCGCCACCTGTCCAAATTTGGCCTTAGTGGGTATTTAGTCAATATCAAACCAGAAGCAAATAATGGTACAAGGAGCTGGACCTGGCATACCATACGCCATTTAAAAACTCCCCCCAAAATGCCCAGGAGACTTCATGACAACACTTTGATGTAGGCTGGTGGGTTTAACTCACCCACCCACTGCTCGTTCTGCCCCTCCCTCCACTCGTTCTGCCCCTCCCACCACTCGCTTTGCCCCTCCCCCACTCATTCTCCCCCTCCCATCACTCATTATGCCCCTCCCACCACTCATTCTGCCCCTCCCCCACTCCATGCACTCCAGAACACATAGGCACACCCCACATCCACCCCCATGTTACTCACTCTCTGGCTCCAGCCCATGTTTGAGATCTACATGGTCCCGCCCCCAGTGTGCCGATTGGCTGCCCAACAGACCTGTGATTGGTTGGTTAGTTCCCTAAGCAGCCAATCAGCACACTGGAAACAGCAACATACCCAAGAGAATTATATAGAGAGATATAATAACAGGGAACTGTAGTTCAGTAGCAGAATGAGTCTTTTTCTATAGGCAGGGCTGAGAAACACCATCTCTGAAGACATGGAGAGACTGTTACCAACAGGGTCAGTTTAAGAAATGTTGGGGCCCCCTGCAATGCTTTATTTTGGGGGGGGGCATATGTTTATCTCAGGTCAATGTAACCTAACTCAACCTAAGCTATTCACATTACAGGATATTCAGATTATTACTAATAATGTTTTTGCAGAAGGAGGGTTACTACAGGGGCCTCCACAATGATGGGGCACCCTGCATATGCTGATGCTGCTGGTTCCTTAAACCAGCCGTGGTTACCAAGCCGTGTGGCAGACAGCACCAAACTACATGGATGCATGCTCTGCCTTGATATAAGCCAGCTTCCTGTGTATGCACCAATATTTTTAATAGACCAGGTTGAAGAGGGGTGGGAAACAGTACAAACACAGAAAGGTGCTGAGATTTCTTTTCTTTTCTCAGTCTTTCCTGACAAAATGGCAATTATAGGACAATCAGTTAAAGGAGAAAACTAAGTACCCCAGCATTTTAGAAGAGGCTGAGAAAAATTTTGACAGGCCAGCACTGGTTTCAAAAACAACAAACAATGTGGCATCTACAACCCAATGGAAAGGAACTGACTGCTCACAGTTAATATAATTTAGGTGGTACATTGAAGCTTTATCTAACAGACACAGATTACAAGGGACAGTACTACAAACAAGCAACTATGCCTTTTGTGTCCCAAAATCTGCTCCCAGATCTTGTTATTATGCTAACCAAGAAAATATTGTCATGATCTAACGGCCAGATTGTAGTCTAGCCTTGATCATAAATTATCTGTTCTGGCAGAACCTGAAGGAAGTGTTACATCGAACACATTCACCTGGCAGAACACAAGAGAAGATTAAACATTTCCCTGTAAATGAAGATCTAAAAATGGAAGCAGAAACTCCCCTTTGCTTATCCCAGAGATATATCCAGTATCTCTATTGTGTTTCTTTTTAAGAAGATTATTTTTAGATAGTCAAATTGAGATAGTGCTTATCAGAGAGTGGTAAATGATATGGGCTGTGCTAATGAGATCTATGTGTGTACATTGCCTGCCCTGCAGAGCTGAAGTTTAATGAATTTTGTAATATATTGCAGCCAAAATATCATTTTATTTCTTCCATTTGAGGAAGGATATTTTAAGCACACACCGAATGAAAAAGGAGCAACGGTGCTGAAAATTATGGATTTCATCCTCAAGGAACAACGTTCTGGCTTATTTAATTAGGGGCCTACCTCAGTGTTGCATTTTACATGCCACCCTGGAGAAATGGGACAGTGTGCTTTTATTTTTCACATTTTTATTTTTGGTCTGGAGCAATTGCAGAATTATGTGCATCTCTTTAACAAAGAACGTGCAATTCCACCTGGAAGCTGGGGTGAGAAATATACTCAGCCCCTCTATTGAACAGTTTGGGATCATATGACTCTGTCCTGAAAAAAGGTTTTGGCAAAGTATATTGCAACATACAGTTAGTGTTGTCTCTATAAATTATGTCATATCAAGTATAATGTTTTTATTACTATAGCAATAATTTTAATAATTGTAGTATTAATATAGTAATAATTTTATTACTTTAGTGCCAACTGAGTAGTCCAAGGCTCACCTATCCACCATATGATACAAAAACCCATGAAAAATGAATTGGACATAGCTCCCACTTTGGAAGAGACCCTTAAGGCCATACAGCAGATGAAAAATGGCAAAGCAGCAGGGATTGATGGAATCCCACCTGAAGTTTGGAAACACGGAGGTCATGCACTCCACGATAAATTCCAAGAACTCCTTGTGAATTGCTAGGAAAAAGGGGAACTGCCATCAGATCTCCGAGATGCAGTCATCATCCCCTTGACAAGAAAAAAGGAGCAAAATCCGATTGCTCAAACTATCAAGGCATGACACTGTTCTCTATTGCTGAAAAAATCCTTGCAAGGATACTCCTGAACAGATTAGTTCCTGCTATTGCAGAAGAACTTCTTCCTGAAAGCCAATGTGGCTTCAGAGCCAATAGGAGTACTACAAATATGGTATTTGCCCTTAGAGAACTGCAAGAGAAATATAGAGAGCAGAACAAGGGTCTCTATGTAACATTTGTCGACCTCACCAAAGCCTTGGTCACTTTGAGTAGAAAAGGTCTGTGGCAGATCCTGGAAAGACTAGGATGTCCCCCCAAATTCCTTAAAATGATTCTCTTGCTACACAAGGGCCAGCACGGTCAAGTCAGATATGGTGATGCTCTTTCAGAGCCCTTTCTAATAACTAATGGAGTGAAGCAAGATTGTGTTCTTGCTCCAACTTTATTTACAATCTTCTTCAGCATTAAGACTTGCTTATCAATGATTTGGATGATTGAATTAGGGGCATGCTTATCAAAATTGCAGATGACACCAAATTAGGAGGAGTAGCTAATACCCTAGAAGACAGGATCAAAATTAAAAATGAGCTGGATAGACTGGAGATCTGGGCCAAAGCTAACAAAATGAAATTCAATACGGAGAAATGTAAGGTACTGCACTTAGGGTGCAAAAATGAAATGTATAGATATAGGATGGGGGAGACCTGGCTGAACAAGATTACGTGCAAAAGGGATCTAGGAGTCCTAGTAGACCACAAGTTGAACATGAGTCAACAGTGTGATGCAGCAGCTAAAAAGCCCAATGCGATTCTGGGCTGCATCGATAGAATTATAGTGTCAAAATCAAGGGAAGTAATAGTGCTGCTCTATTCTGCCTTGGTCAGGCCTCACCTAGAATATTGTGTCCAGTTCTGGGCACCACAATTCAAAAAGGATATTGACAAATTGGTGCGTGTCCAGAGAAGGGCAACTAAAATGGTGAAAGTTCTGGAAACCATGCCTAATGAGGAGAGATTTAGGGAGCTGGGTATATTTAGCTTGGAAAAAAGACGGTTAAGAGGTGATATGATAGTCCTGTTTAAGTATTTGAAGGGGTGTCACGTTGAGGATAGAGCAGGCTTGTTTTCTCCTGCTCCAGAGACTGGAAAACGGAGCAATGGATGCAAGCTCCAGGAAGAGAGATTTCACCTCAACATTAGGAGGAACTTTTTGACAGTAAGAGCTGTTCGGCAGTGGAACACACTCCCTTGGAGCGGGGTGGGGTCACCTTCCTTGGAGGTCTTTAAACAGAGGCTGGATGGCCATTTGTCCAGGATGCTTTGATCGTAATTTCCTGCATGGCGGGGGATTGGACTGGATGGCCCTCGTGGTCTCTTCCAACTCTACAATTCTATGATTCTACGATGCTCCAAAGGGCCACGGCAGAGCTTGAAGAAGAAGACGGCATCTATATACATAACTGTACTGATGGTAGCTTAACTTAAGCTGTCTGAGGGCTCGCACTAAGACTCTAAACTATCTAGTCCGTGAGCTGCTCTTCACTGATGATGATGCCCTTGTTGCCCACACAGAAGCAGCTCTGTAGCACCTAACATCCTGCTTCGCAACAGCTGCAGAGCTGTTGGGGCTGGAAGGTCAACCTGAAGAAAACGGAAGTTCTCTACCAGCCTGTACCACAGGATGAACTCTATCATCCCCACATTGCCATCGGCAAATCTGTGCTTAAGTACCTTCAGCAGTTCACCTACCTGAGAAGCATCATCTCCTCAGATGCCAAGATTGACAAAGAGGTCGATCAAAGATTAGCAAAGGCATATAGCACATTTGGAAGACTTTACAAAACAGTCTGGAGCAATAAACACCTGAGGCAAAGCACAAAAAGCAATGTGTATAGAGCCATTGTACTGTCTATTCTCCTTTATGGGTTTGAAACATGGGTCACCTATCGCCACCACTTATGACTCCTCGAACACTATCATTAGCGCTTTATACGTACAATCCTAAATATACACTGGACTGACTATGTGACAAATGTTACTGTCTTTGAGCAAGCAGGGATCACCAGCATTGAGGCCATGATATTGAGAACACAGCTGCACTGGGCAGGGCACATTTCTAGGATCGAGGACCATCGCCTCTCCAAAATAGTACTCTACAGTGAACTCGCCACAGGTCAGCATAAGAGGGGTGCTCCAAAAAAGCAATACAGGGACTCCCTGAAACAACATCTCAGGCTCGGCCAAATTGATCACCAAGAATGGTCCACCATGGCCTCACATCGGGAGGCATGGAGATGCACTATCCACAATACTGCACCCTTATTTGAGAACTCACGCCAAACAAGTCTTGAAGAGAAACGACAACGCAGAAAGAATCACAACCCGGAAACATCATCCAAGGAGACCCTCTGCTGTGCTTTCTGCAACAGGACTTGTTTATCTCGGATTGGCCTTTTTAGTCATCAGTAAGCTTGCAGAAAGTGCGGGATGAGTCCTTCCTGAATCTTCATTTGTTCAGCGTGAGTTCTCAAATAAGGCTGCAGCAATGTTGATAGTGTGTCTCCATGCCTCCCGATGTGAGTCTAGGGTGAACCATTGTTGGTGATTAATTTGGTCGAGCCTGAGATGTTGTTTCATGGAGTCCTTCTATTGCGTTTTTGGAGCGCCCCTCTTACGTTGACCCGTGGCGAGTTCACCATAGAGTACTATTTTTGGGAGGCGATGGTCCTCCATCCTAGAAACATGCCCTGCCCAGCACAGCTGTGTTCTCAATATCATGGCCTCAATGCTGGTGATCCCTGCTATAATAAGTAGGAAATAAAAGCAAAAGAGGATTTCTCAGGATGACAGGTTCCATGGTTTTAATGTCAAAAATTTATTACAGCACTTCCATTCAGGTTTACTTGTAGAAAGGCATCCAGCATCAAAGGTAAACAGTGGACCACAGTACATAGCAAAAATTGACTTGTGTCAGATGTCTCGTTTAGGATAATTTTCATTTGACACTCAAGGTCAATAATTGCTCTCTAACTATTGATCTCCTTCACACCAAAATAATTGAACTTTTAAGGTGAACACTGAAGCTTAATGGCTTGTCACATGACTTATTGCATCCAACCAGGCACTGTTAAAGGTTTCATGTACTGTAACAATTGATATTGATTTATTTAGGTTTCGTGAGTCCCCAAAGTATTGCCCGAAGGCACAATTCCACTTCCATTTATTTGAAGAGGAAATGGATTAGACCTTTAGTATGGGCTTTCCTCCTCTTGACTTACATTTCACCTGTTGTAAACCATTCTGGAGTAAGTTTAACTTATCTCCAAACCTGGGCAGAATTTAAAAGCCTCTTCGAAAAGCCTCCTCTAATCAATACATTCTGGTCACACAGGAGTTTTATTTTACTTACACAGTGAGCATTTAAACTTACTTGGTTTGAAAAACATTACTCCCAGATTTTTTCTCTCCAAAGGGATGCTATGAAAACTAATTTACACAGCACTTAACAGCACTGAAAGTGCTAACATTAGATATGGAACATCTCAGTTCAAATCACAGACCACTTATTAACTTACTGGATGGGGTAACAATAAAATCTTAGCTCTAGTCTACCATTTTAAAAATCAGAATTACAATGACCTGTCCTCTGAAGTTGTTGTCAAAGTAATTAGTGGAGCAATAGTAGTAACTAGGACCTGTTACACATAACAGGAGATGAATGGGGGACAGAGATGAGTTAACTTCTCCTAGCTTTTGTCCATTCTGGTACTTGGCAAATGTCAACATAAACTCAAGGATCCAGGAGGGAGATTCCACGGTCTATTGGGATTAGAAGATAAAGTAATTCATATCTGTCATGTCATATCCACAGTTAATGTAATTCCAGGAGTTGGTGTCCCCAGAACACCATCTGGTCCAGTGATGTTTGTTGTTGTTTTAGCTATGGAGATCCAAGGATGTGCGCAAGGTCATGTTTGGCTGACATCCTGAATTTTTGCTCATCCTGCCTTGTTATACCTAACAGATATACTAGAAGGAGGAGAGCTATGTACACTGCCTTGGGTTCTATGGAGATAATTTATGAGTACAGTATCTTTAAAAGAGGGGGTAATCAGGCTGCTCCTGAAAAATCCCTGCCTGGACCTGGTTACAGGTCCCTCTCCTGCCAATATCCTGAGCAAGATGCTTGAACAAGTGGCTGCTGAACATGGGTGAAACTGACTTTCTGGGTCCAATTCAGTCTGGTTTCAAGCCTGGCCTGGGAATAGGAAGTGCCTTTGTCACCCTCTAGAATGACCTATACCAAGGGGAGTTTCACCACTTCGATTCTCTTTGACCTTTCGTTGGCTTTAATCATCACCTACCACTGCATATTTCCAGAAATGCTGTCTGAACTGGGATGTGAGGGCACAGTACCACAGTGTTTTCACTCCTATTTGGGTGACTGGTTGCAGAAGGCGCTGCTGCGGGGTTGTTGATCTTCCCCAAAGCAAATGTAATGTGATGTTCTTCAGGGATCTATTTTATCCCCCATTCTCCTCAGTATCTACATGAAACAGCAAGGAACGGCAGTAGGCTGAGGGGTCAACAGTATGTTGATGGCACTCAGCTTCATGCCTCTCTATTATGTAATACAGGGGAGCAGGTGATGACCTGGTGCTTGGGCAAGTTAATAGACTTAATGATGACCAATAACATGAGGCACGGTCCAGACAAGATAGAGATATATGTTCTGGGTGGTTCATTTAGTGGTTAAGTAGACTCCAACCTCTTCTGGGAGCACTCCCCTTAAGGGATCTACTGATGGCATAGGTGTCAAAAACAACTTATCCCAGTAGACGTTTTGGTCTCTGCTTCAGAAATCAAGACACAACCCAGTGGATTCAAATTATAAGAAAAACGAGTCTACCTAGGGATCCTGTTAAGGACAACATCTTGGCAGTAAGAGCTGTCCAGGAGTGGAAGAAACTGGAGGATGGTGGACTCTCCTTCTTTGGAGGTCTTTAAACAGAGGTTAGATGGCTACTTCTCAGGAGTGATGTACTTGTGTACTCCTACATGACAGAGAGTTGGACTAGATTGTTATTTTGGTCCCTTCCAGATTTATGAATCTATAATTCTATAAATAGAATTTCAAGAGGAAAGTCCACCTAGGATGGTCAATGCATCTGTCATTCACTCTAAAGCAAACACTGTTTTCTCTTCTATCTAATGAGTTGGGAAACAACTCATTCAGAATACTCTGTTCTGAAGAAGATTGCAGAAGTACCAACAGGAGAGGGAAAGAGGAGGGGGCTAGCAATTGTAAGTGAAAAGGCACAATGATTCAAAGAATGACACATTAAATTAGGGCTTGCTACCCATCTCCTGCCTCGCAGACTATGACTCACATTGGATTTGACGAATCAACGAGAGACCATTTTAGCTGGAGTCTAAATCAGGCAAACTAGGCAACCCTCAGGCAAGCATGCAACACACACACACACACACACACACACACTTACTTCTCTTCTCCAAGCCACAGCTGCACATAATATTAGTTCAGAGTAAGAAATGTACCCTTTGTTTGATTGTCTGATACAGAAGGCATGCCCCCCTCGATCCCAGCAACACCCCAACATGCCACCACCAATGTGCTTCCACTATATTCTGAATTTCAAAAGAGCTGTCAATAACAGAAAGGTTAACAATTGTAGGGAAAGTTGACAATTCTGTACCTCCACATAGCAGTGCCATTTACTACATGACTTTGATTACCACTTCGTTTTCTGATGTCTGCCAGTTCCTTTAAAGGAGGGCTCTTATTTGTTCTTTGTACAAACAAGGAACAGTCTTTGACTGCCTTTAAAAGGTAAAAGTTATAGCCTTAGTTCAGGCACTTACTCAGCCAGCTAAAAGCATTTGCATGCCTCCTCCTCTCCATTTTACAGACATGTCATACTGATACTGGTGCTGCATGCAGATCTAGATGTCAATTTTAACTGATAGTTGTGCCAGGGCAGTATGGTTATTTCAGTAAACCTCTTGCTCCTCTCAGACATCAGGAATGGGAATAATACAACCCTCAATATGCTGTTGGACTGTAACTTCACAGCCTAGGCAGCATAACCAATGGTGAGGAATTCTGGAAGTCCAAAAACTTCTGGAGGCACACATGATTCCTACTCCTGTCATACATAAATCTAGATATAGATATCTGAATTTAGATAGGGTAGGAAATGTGTGATCCTCTGAATAGCAATGGTTGCAACACACATCAACTCTAATTAAAGCATCCATTCTCCACATCCACCATGAGAGATGCCAGGAGCCACAACTAGGCAAAATCTGAAGGGTCACAGATTGCTCACCCCTGATCTAGACTTTCCAACTCGAGATCCCTGCATCAGCAGCCTCAGCTAGAAACTGGAGTTTAAAGTATTGCAAGCTGAAGGCAATGCTTTCTTGACCAGCAGTGGCAAACGGGCAGGTTCCAAATAGTTGGACTAAGTCTAGGGTTTGACTACACCAGTCACAAACCCCAAATCCCCCTGAATCTGACTTGTGGCCTTTCCCCCACATCTGGAGTGATGGTGTCACATGCTGTATGGCCCTATTTGCACCAGACTCAGGGAACAGATCCTTAATCCAGGTTTTTAAAAACTCACAATTTTCTTCAGAGTTTGCTGGAAACTTCAGAGAAAACTGCCATATGAGCAAACCGTCTGCATTGGATTTGAGGGGGGGAGGAGGAGGAGAGGAAGGATAGGCACTGCCTGAGGTGCCACCATTTCCCCCCCAATCCTCAGCACCACTTCCCATACCAAGGGAGATCCCCAATGGTAATCACTCTCTCTGAGGTCAGAACCCCCTGCAACTTCTGCCATCATGAGGCAAGCCATTCATTCTGGCTTCAGAGGGGGTGACTACCACTGGCACTTTGCTTTTCCTGCACAATTGCCCCTTTGAGCTCGGGGAAAAGCAAATCCAGAGCAGTGACTTCGAGTTCAGGGGAAAGCAAATCCAGAGTGGGTTATGCACCAAAAAATCAAAGCCCCAGGGGTAGTTGCCTTCTCAGAAGGCAGAATGAGAGGCTGGCTCATGATGGTGGGGTCAGGAGCTTGTTCTACCTTCAGACCAGGTAAGTCCCACTGGTGCTTTGCTTTTCCCAGGTGATTGTGTGGCAGAAAAGCAAAGTGCCAGCAGGACTCATCCAGTCTGAAGACAGAATGAGCCCCTGCCCTGCCGTTATAAGTCAGCTGCTCATTCTGCCTTCAGACAAGGGAAGTCTGCTGCTGCTTTACCTTTCTGGCACACAATCACCCAGGAAAAGAAAAGCACAAGAGGGACTCACCCAGTCTGAAGGCAGAATGAGCCCCCCGCCCCCATTGTGAATCAGCTGCTCATTCTGCCTTCAGACCAGGGCAGTCCCACAGGCATTTTGCTTTTCCAGTGTACAATTACCCCGGGAAAAGCAAAACACCTGTGGAACTCACCCAGTCTGAAGGCAGAACAAGCCCTCACTCCACCATCATGAATAAGCCATCCGTTCTGGCTTCAGAGAAGGTGACTACCACTGAGACTTTGATTTTTCTGGAGCTCAGAGTCAAGTGTGAGTAACAGGAAGCCAGGTAAATACCCAATGCAGATTCAGGCTTTGGCAGGTGTGGCACTGAAATCTGGGCCAGTGTAGTCTGAATTTCATGTGACTGAACTCCAGGCCAAAGTAGCCCAAATCCCATCTGGATTTTACTCCTTGTGTAGTCAAGCTCCTAGTTAAAGATAATGTGTAAACTTTTTGCCCTTTATTTTTATAACTGCTATAGTTATTATAAGGCATATAGAAATCCTCAAGAGTTACTCTCAGTAAAATACTGTTTTAACCAAAACGATTGTCCTGGATATATCCAAATCTTACTGAAAATGTCCCTTCTGTAAAACTTCTCTCCCCTCACCATCCCAAATGAATTAACATATTTCATTATGAGCTTGTTTCTTTTTTAAAATATCGACTGCATCATTTTAAGAAAGGAATCCCAGCTCATTAGTGGACAATGTGTAGAACTTTCACAACAGTACATGCAGTGTACAGTATTTGCTCCTGCTTATGTGCATTCCATTTGTGAAAGCTGATAAATAAACCAAGCATAGATAACTTAGTATTGTGTCTGAACCCAAGATTATGGTTCATTGTGCCCCAAACAAGCCAATATTGTAAAACAGTTTTGAATCAAGAGCTTTTCCTCTGAAAAGCAACAAAGGGCTGTGCAGCACCACCACACAGTCCATGCACACTCTTCTTTAATAAGCAGGGTGGTCCAAACCATTATGCTACCTGACACAGAGGAGCCACAAACACCCACACACCCAAGACACATGGCAAAGTATCCAAAACCACCAGTTATTTGGGTAGATGAAGCAGAAAACCCCAAATACCTCTTTTTGTCTCTGTTGTTGCTGCTGTTGCTATTGTTGTTGTGTGCCTTCAGATTGCTTCCATCTTACGGTCACCCTAAGGTGACCCTATCATGGGGTTTTGCTGGCAAGATTAGTTCAGAGGGGGTCTGCCATTACAAAAACAGAGTAAATAAATACATATTTGATGCTTTGTCATAATGTCCCAAATGCTGTCTGAGGAGGCATTCTCACCCTACCTAATGGCAGGGTTGACCCTGTTAATACATTGCCATTTGTGAACATGACCATTGAGTCATTAAGCATGCTGAAGTACTGCATTTAGGGCGGAAAAATGAAATGCATAAATATAGGATGGGAGAGACCTGGCTGAATGAGACTATGTGCGAAAGGGATCTAGGAGTCCTAGTAGACCACAAGTTGAACATGAGCCAACAGTGTGATGCGGCAGCTAAAAAGGCCAATGCAATTTTGGGCTGTATCAATAGAAGTATAGTGTCTAGATCAAGGGAAGTAATAGTGCCACTCTATTCTGCCTTGGTCAGACCTCACTTAGAATACTGTGTCCAGTTCTGGGCACCACAATTCAGAAAGGATATTGACAAATTGGAGCGTGTCCAGAGAAGGGCAACTAAAATGGTGAAAGGTCTGGAAACAATGCCTTATGAGGAGAGACTTAGGGAGCTGGGTATGTTTAGCCTGGAAAAAAGACGGTTTAGAGGCGATATGATAGCCCTGTTTAAGTATTTGAAGGGATGTCACGCTGAGGATGGAGCAGGCTTGTTTTCTGCTGCTCCAGAGACTGGAACACGGAGCAATGGGTGCAAGCTCCAGGAACAGAGATTCCACCTCAACATGAGGAGGAACTTTTTGACAGTCAGAGCTGTTCGGCAGTGGAACACACTCCCTCGGAGCGTGGTGGGGTCTCCTTCCTTGGAGGTCTTTAAACAGAGGCTGGATGGCCATCTGTCGGGGATGCTTTGATTGTGATTTCCTGCGTGGCAGGGGGTTGGACTGGATGGCCCTCGTGGTCTCTTCCAACTCTGCAATTCTATGATTCTATGATTCTATGATAAGCAATCCGCATCCCAAGGAAATGTCAAGTCATGAATTCAGGCCTAAATGCAACTATGGCTCCCAACTAGAGTAGATCCGTTGAATTAATAACTTTGATGTAACTTGTGACTAAGGCCTCGTCCACACAGGCTGAATGAAATGGCCTCCCCAATTCCCTGGTTTTGGCCCCAATTCTAGTCCAAATTGTCCAGATGACATCCAGGCAGCTCCAACTAGAAACCAGGGCACCCCACCCCCACATAAAACAGTTATTAAAAACCTGGTGGGAAAAACTTGAGCATTCCGTGGCAGAAACAGGCAGCTGTCTGCACATGCGTGCTCACTGGTGGCCAATGCCACTGCAGCCACTGGTGTTGTGTGTCAGGTTCTCTGACGTCACAACAAAGGCCCCAGCATGTGACCGAGGCTGGGTACACCATTTCTGGCCTCGAACAGCACAATGTGTGACACCAGTGGTGGCAGTGGTGGCACCCATCAATACAGCTGAACACATGTATGCATACAATTGTCTGCTCCTGCCATGGAACACAAGGTAACGGGGGAATCCGAGGCAATTCTGGGGCCAAAATACTCCAGCCAGAATGCAGAGTATTGTGGACAGTGCAGGCAAAGCCTAACATTCAGCAATTGCTTCAATGCTCTGCTTGGGTCTAGCAATCAGTTATAATTTCCTGATTTAAAAATTCCAAGAAACTGATATGAAATAACAATTAAGCCTCTGAACCATTTGACTATACACCATCTACTTTTTCAGTCCTATGCACAGATTCATCTTAATATTGCTGTCTGAAATAATTGTGCTAAGTCCATCAGTTTCTCCTTCCCATCACACCTGAATAGGTGTTCCCAGCCTTCCTCTCATCATGCTCAAATAAAAGCCATTCTGTTCTTCTTCTTTCTTTTTTTCAATAAAGTGCAAAACAGTCACAAGGAAGCTGGGTGGAATGTCATTTTGCAGACAACAGCACACACAAAAAAGAAAGCTGTGTTCTTCAGCCGGCTTTGCCTTTGCTGGAAACAAAATTACACAGCCTAATGTGTCACAGAGTCTTCTGTTGCCAAGTCTATATTTACATTTTTTTTTCTTATTCCCAGAGATAATATTCAAGTCCCGGAGGTGCCTCCGGTTTAATGTAAGATATTGAAGAAATAGTATGAATTACCACTGCAGTGATTTCATGGTGAATTTGGCAACTAGCAAACAGTAAAACAAAAGAGAGGGAGGGAGAGAGAGAGAGAAACAGAGAAATGCTTTCTTCGGGCACTTCCAGTACAGTAGCTTCACCCAGAAAATAAGTGGTAATAATATTAGTAATATGTTTGCAGACACAACCTGAAGCTCTGTGGCAACAAGTTATGAAATAAAATAGTTAACTAAGATACAGAACTGATACTGACCAGTGGCAGCACTAGGGGAGTGCAGAGAGGCTGAACCGCACCAGGTTACACCATTGGACCAAGGGGTGACACCGGCTTTAGTAATGCCACCAACACTGACTCAAGTTAAACTCAGAACAAAAAGTTTGCCCCTGATAGCAAAGAAAGGGAGATTGGGGAGGGGGTTGCAGAGGAGGGAACAAATGTCATTAATGATCTGAGGTGGCAATAAAATTTGCAGCAAGGCATTTCTTAGAAATTACTTTTGTTGTAGCTATAGAAACTGGGAATGACAGCTCTGTATGGCCAAATGAAGGCCAAGTTTGGTTAATGTGACACATGGCAAGGTGTGATTCATACAATATTTTCCTTTTCTCAGCTCCAGCCACCCTGGCCATCTTCAGACAGATAGCTGCACGAATGATCCTAATGGGGAAAAGTAGAGGCAACATAAATCCCCGGAACTGTGACAGCACTTTTCCAACATCAATAGTCATGGCAGCCATATCCATGACTGCCCACTTTATATATTACATGCAGAGTAAACATTACTTGTTCTTTGTGTTTTTTTCTGTTTGTTCTTTGTTGTTGTTTTGCTCCCAGAATCCTCTAGCTTAGCAGGGAAGTGCCACTTGGGTTTTGAGCTGGATACCAAAATATCTTCCTTAAGATGTTAGAATTTAAGTTCATACCTTAACTGCTCATGAGAAAAACAGGGCTGGGAAATTTCATTTGATTTGTACTGTGGTGACCACAATCCCTTACTATTGATGATGCTGATGGGGGGAGGGGTCTGTGGAGTTGTAGTTAAAAAAAAAAAACCCAACCACCCTAATTTCTAAAAGGCAAAAGATTCATACAATCTGAAGAGAAACCAGAGTATTCCAACCACCCTAATTTCTACAAGTTCTGGTTACATTTTCCAATGGAAATGCACCTCTGAGGCTGCCTGGATATTTCAGAAAACACATTTGACAGTGTATATTATCTTGATGGACAGTTATGATGTCAGCATGAAGGAAACAAATGCATTAGCATTTCTGGAGAATGAAGAAGGGAGAATAGAACTGAAACTCCAAATATTACAACTCTGCTGTACATTAATATCTGCGTTTATTAAAAAGCATTCCCAAGCTGCAAATACAAGGAACATGAGAAGACATCTGGGCAGGCTGTCAGAAAACTAGTAGTGTTGCTGGTAGACAGAAAGAGTTGAACATATGAAAACTGTCAAAATTTATTCACCCTGACCTTCTGGGTTTAGCAGCCTTCTCTCCATGTTTGCCCTTGATATCAACTAAAACCGACCAGTTTCACATGCCTCTCCTGTTACTCATGGATAAAGTTTGCTAGCTCCCAGTAAAAGGCTTAGCTTTCCTATGCAAAAACTTGATACAGTACTAGATTTCAAGCCAAGCCATTATGGGCAGATACCTGGCAATGAGTACGGACACCCATCCGAACAGGAAAATACTGCAACTGTGGTTTTTTTAGAATTTTTATTTTTATCACTCTAGGTTTTAAAGAAACATTTTATAGCAAGGTCTGCTTAATGATGCAAAAGATTACTACAGCTCCTTTAAACATTCCCATTACAATAGCAAGGAAGAGAGGGAAGCTACACAAGCATGGGAGGCTCTGACTCATCAGAACTCACAATAATACAGAAAATAAAACCAGCCTTTCTTTATTTCATTTCCATTTTCACACGCCATTACTTGAGATCACCTTCTGACACCTCCTCTCACCTTTGTTAGTCTTCAGGTTGTAAGTAAATATCCTAACACTGCATTGGTTCAGAGAGAAGGCTTTATCTCACCAGCACAAGACTGAAATAGGAGCCAAACAGTTATAGGTCCCTCTAACTCAGGTGCATGGAGCCTTTAACTTCCCACATACCTTGGGCTTCAGCTCCCAGAGGCTGCAGTGTGGTCAGTGGTAGGGGAATATGGGCGCTATAGTCTAAATCATTTGAAGGGCTAAAGGTACCCATCTCCTTTAACTAATGTGAACATCAAATATGTGGATGGAAATGCCTAAGGGTGTATCCACACTGTAGTTTATAGCTGTTTGATAAGAACATAGAATCATAGAGTTGAAAGAGACCACAAGGGTCATCAAGTCCAAACCCCTGCCATGCAGGAACACACAAGCAAAGAACATCCAACAAACAGCCATCCAGCTTCTGTTTAAAAACCTCCAAAGAAGGAGACTCCACCACACTCTGAAGCAGTGCATTCCACTGCCAAACAGCTCTTACCATCAGGAGGTTCTTCCTAATGTTTAAGTGGAATCACTTTTCCGTTTGTTCTTCACCAACATATTCTTTAAGCAACCCAAGAAGCAACTCTATAAAAGGACATCTCCTGAAGCCCAATATACAGTAGTAATCAAACAGCCCACATAATTGGAAGCAGAAGATGGAAAAGCTCTATTATCTCTGCAAAAACAAGAATGGGAGCAGATTGTGGCACAGACAATGAACTACTATTATAAAAAAACAGAGTAAAGTTAAACTGCCAACATGCCTGAAGAACATAATCATATAATTTAAAGATAGTGAATAATAGGTTTGCACTATTAGGCGTAATTAACCCAGAGCCACAAGAACTCTGGACTTAAGCCTGGGACACTGTCAGGGAGGAATGCAAAAATATGCAATCTGTAGCCAAAAAGAAAGAGAAGCCTTAATGGATGACAGATGGAAATTTTCAAGTAGTTAAGGACAAATGAGAAGCAAAATTAAAAGGGGACAGAACTTGTGTGCAGATAAAGAAGAACTACTATAATAATCACTGCAGAGAAAAAGAATGTGTCAATTAAAAAGAACAACAAAAGAACAACAAAATCTTCAACAAGATCCAAGAAATCAAAGTGAAATTTAAACCAAAAGTGGGTATGCTCTATAACCAGCAGGGGAACATGTTACATGACCAAGTAGAAATAAAAAGATGATGAAAACAATACAGTGAAGAACTACATAAAAGATATGAAAGGGTGACAGATTCATTCAAGGAATAACCATATGAAGATGAACCTCCAATTTTAGAAAGTGAAGTGGAAGCTGTACTCAGAGCACTTAGGAAAAATAAATCACCAGGAATAGAATGTAAACCAATAGAGCTGCTTTAATGTACAGGGGCAGAATCTACTCTACTTCTAACTAAAATCTGTCAACAAATATGGAAAACAAAAGAATGGCCTACAGATTGGAAACACTGAACATACATTCCAATTCCCAAGGCAGGGGACATCAGGGATTGTAGTAACCACAGCACCATTGCATAATTTTCCCATGCAAGCAAAAAGATGATCAAAATTCTACAACAAATACTTTTAACAATATGGATCAAGAAATAATAGATGTCCAACCTGGGGTCAGGAAAGGAAGAGGCACTAGGGATCATATTGAAAAGATGCATTGGATAATGCAGCGTACCAAAGAATTTCAAAAGAAAATCAGCCTGTGCTTTATATAGTAAAGCTTTGATTGTATAGATCATGGAAAACTATGCATAGATCTTAATGAAATGGATGTGTCACAATATTTGATTGTATTGATGCTTAACTTGTACTCAGGACAAGAGTTACTATTAGGACAGAATATGGAGAAATAGAATGGTTTCGCACTGGCAAGATGGTCGGGCAAGGCTGCATTTTATCACCCTATTTGTTTAACTTGTATGGTGAACATATACATAAAGCAGGATTAGACTCAGAGGAAGGAGGCTTGAAAACTTGAGGAAGGAACATCAACAATTAAGATATGCACAGGTATACAGATACCATGGACTGCTAAAGAGACAAATCAATGGGTCTTAGAGCAAATCAACCTAAATTGTCCCTAGAAGCCAAGATAACTAAACTGAGAGTGTTGTACTTTGACCATACCATGAGACATGACTCACTAGCAAAGGCAACAATGCTCAGTAGGAGAGAAGACAGTAGGAAATGAGGAAGACCACATTACAGATGGGTAGACTCAATCATGGAAGCTACAACCCGGAGTCTGCAAGACCTGAGTAGGGCTGTTGATTATTGGGTGACTTGGAGGTCCCTTGTTCATGATGTCACCATAAATCAAAATCAACTTGATGGGAGTTAACAACAACATCAAACTACTACAACAAACAACAAGAATATCAAACTACAGATCCCAAGATTCCATGGAATGGAGTCATAATTGGCTGCACATAATTATGCAGTTTGGATAATTGCTCTAAGCAAGATATTTGGTACCCAACACAAAAAACCAAGTCTTAACTGCCTGCTCCTCTGTTCATGGAGGAGAAACACATAATTCGACATCTGACAACCTTTTCATTGTACTCAAAATTATCTGTCCATGGCCACTATTGTAGCAGAACTCTTCTAGCAATAGTGCTTACATTTCTATAAGGCTTTATTGTGCTAAGCACACTCTAAGCGTTTTACAATGTGTTCGCTAATTGCCCCCAACAGGCTGGATACTCATTTTACTGACCTACAGAAGGATGGAAGGCTGAGTCAACCTGGAGCCCTGCAGAATCGAACTCACAACGTTGTGGCTGCAGTACCGGCTTTTAACCACTGTGTCACCAGGGCTTCTAATCATCATCTTCAGTCAGGAGGCATTTTGTCCTTGAGGCTGTCCAAACTAGTGCCTGCAGATGGGGGAACAATTTCTTGTAGGCCATTCTAAGGAGGCCAACAACACTAGACAAGCAGTTTCTCAGTCTAGGAATCTCAGCTCCACACCTTTCAGAGGAAGTGTCCCAAACAACCTACTACCTACTCAAAGCTGGTCACCTTCTTAAAGGGTTTCCATGGAAGAAGCAGAAAGGTACCATTTTTGGTCCAGTTAAAGGCACAATTCAATGATGCTGCAATGCATGACTCCAGAGAGCAATTCCTTTACATTCTTTCCTGCAGTGGTGTCCAACAAGTGGCCCACCAGATGTTTTGGAGTACAGCTCCCCCAATTCCTGACCATTGGACTAGCTGGTTCAGGTTCTGGAAGTTGGCATCCAAAACACCTGGAGGGCCACAGGTTGGACACCACTGCTTTACAGCTTCACTTGACAGGAAGCACTTTGGTATTCATCAGGCCCTGTCCTGGATACAGAAGGACTCAGAGCTGGACAAGATGATACATTTAGTATGTGATTATCTCTGTGACACAGAGAGAGGAGAGTTAACTCTTCTCCTCAATGCACGCTGCCTCACTACCCCTCCCCAAAATGATGTGCTCCAAAACATGTCATTTATTTTGGATGGGGGTGATTTTTCATGGGGAGATGGGACAGGGTGAAGAACATCAAACCCTTTCCCTCTGTATCACAGTATCAAGCTGGACTAGGCTGTCCTGAAGTTGCTATTTCCACATATAAAACACACACACCACAACAACAACAAGACTGGCAGGGGGAGCCATTTGATAAATATAACCTCTAACCTAAGGTGAGTTTTCTGTTGGTAAGGGAGATGAAATTTGATTTCCTGGATTTGGCTGCTCTTTGGTTCCCAGTCCCCACATGGCAAAAAATAAAATAAAAATTAAAAAATGGGGGGAGTGGCATCTACCTCCATTGATATCCCTCGAGACAATCCTAACTGACAACAGACAAACATCTTAAGAATAATTTGGGCCTGTAACATCATTTTTCTTCTCCTGTATAATTTTTTAAAACCTTTGCCTGGTGACAAAGCCAGTGAAGCTTCAAAAGCTTGCACAGTGTATTTTGTGCTTTCTTTTAGTTGGCCCAATAAAAGTATCACTGTTTTGTGAATTTTGGATCTTGTTGTATGTTGCTCTCTTTTCCTGATCTCTGCTAGAGATTGTTACACATTTTGTTACACACTTTCTATCTTTGGGAGGTCTCCCAGGTGCTGAATCACCCCATTCTCAGTAGCTGCCTATAGAAGGTTCTCAATCACCTTGCAATTTGCTCCCAAATTAGATCACATTCCATTCTGTCTAACAGCCAAAGGAAGGACAATTGGTTGCAATGTAGCTATGCATGACTCCACACCAATGTAGTGAACAATTTCTCAGAAGGAAATCTGATACAGCTTTTGTGATCAGATCCCACCTTCCTTAGAGGATTTCTTTGGACAGCTAACAATCACCCAAATTCCAGTGCATGGTAGAATCATGAAACTAGAAGAAAGTTGACTAGTGAAACAGAGCATAATCCACATCAGTGCCAATTGCACAGAAGGTTTAAATGGTACTTATTGATGGTCCAGCAGGGACAACCCTACCGTTAGGAACAGTGAGGTGGCTCCCTCACTCATCAGATGTTTGGTGTCCAGATAAAAGCAGCAAATAGTTATTTAATTTGTTGTTGCTGCATTCTGATTGACAGGGTGGAGGAGAGGCTGTTTTGGAACTTCCTGTGTTGTGTGCCAAAATAAAAAGTTGGGCTTGGGTTCTATGCACTTGGGGCAGAAGGACAGGCAGGGGGGAGGTATGGGGGACTGCATGGTCTCCCTTGGCAGCCGCCATCTTGGCCGTCTCCTTCCCAGCCGGCCTTGTGGCCGGAAGGGGCAGGGACGGAGCGGCAGCCAATCAGGGTGGGTCTGCTCTTCCCCGATTGGCCGCGGCTGCCGGGACAGGGCAGGACATCTGGCCGGCCTCCTGCACAGCCGGATGACACATGAGGGAGGGCGACAGAGCTGATATAAGGCAGCTCCATCGGCTCTCCTAGCAATGACTTGGAATGATTATTGAAGAAAGTCAAGGAAGAAATTGTAAAGGCAGGAACATCTTCTCTTACCTTTTTCTTTAGCTAATTTTCTTTAATTAGCTAAGAGGAGAACCACAGCACATATTGGTTCACATTGCAAATACTCATGACAGAAATATAAAATGTTTCTTATAATGCCAGTGGATAATAGTTTTGTGTGTTCAAATCTTCTGCATCTCATATAAAGTGAAGACTCTTTACATCATATCTTTTTGCCTTTCTTTGCCGATACTGTATATCCTCTGTGAGGAAACTTCACTCTTCCAACTCTGCTTCCCTCAGCCATTCCAAAGTAATCTGCTCTCTTCTTGAATTTGATAAACCTATTCAAACACCCAGTAGCATTTTCAGTAAGTCTGTGGACTTGAACCCTTGCTTTTTGAACCTCAGACCATAACTTTGCTATCAGCTCTTTTCACAAAACTGGACAAGATGAGATTTATCTAGCAAAAATGGATGCAGCAGCCTGCAAGCATCTTTCACCATTCTGCAATCAGACAAATCCCCATTTAGACACTTACTGTAAATGGAGTCAGTTGCCCTCTTAAGCTTATTTTACTGTCTTAAGCCAAGCCCAGGATTTCACCCTAGAAATCCTGTTCTTTGCAGAGTGAACTACCTAATGCCACAGAAGCTGAGGTGACTCTCATTCTTACCCTCTGTAATACTCTGCTACAAATTAAGCCTCTTTGATCTAGCAAACAATGGAAACAGACTTTTCTCACAGGCAAAGGAGCTATGGCATTCTCATGCCTAAGTATGTTAATGTTAAGTGTGTTATGAATAGGGGGTGGGGGACACCTTAAAGATGAACATTGCCATGGGTTGAGAGAACTGTCACCAAAGATGCCAGGTCTGAGTTCAGGTGAAGACAGATATTGATGGTATTACATTGCAAATACACAACTGTCAAACAAAAGCATTCAGCAAAAGAAAAACCCAAACCAAGTGGTCAGGGTTGTTCCTATCATTAGTAGGGAAGAGGTGACTGCCTCATGCAGCAGATGCTAGACCCTAGACCAGTGGTGGCAGCCTTCTGGCTGTTTCTGATGGATTCCCCAGCCATTTCCCTCTGTTGGGGAAAAGAGCTGTGTGTGTGTGTTGTACAACCAGCTCTGGATCACCTACATTAACCTGCTGCCTCAGATGTGGTGGAGGACACTATTCCACTGCAATACTGAAAGAGCTTTCAACTGTCATTCCAGCTTCTGAACATGGAACAGGGAAATGGCATCACTCTGTCCTATGCCTTAGAAAGAAAAGTTGTCTTGGGCCAGCCCTATAAACAAATTTGTGCCTTTAGCATTCATACTTACTACATAGGCCAATTTAATTGTTGATAACAATAGTTATTCCATGGTAGTATCAGTACAGGTATGAGAAGAACAGGAGAAGGCATAAGACATACAGCAGCAAGTATGGAAATGTCACATCTGACCCCCCCCCCAGAAGAAATGTTATGCAAAATGGAACTGAATCATTTTCTCCCCATGCTCCAGTGACAGGAATATAGTTTCAGGGATCATTCTGAACCTCGGTTTACTGCTCTCATTAGAATCTCAAGGCCTGGGCAGCATGTTGGATAGCAGGTAGGACAGTAGGCCCAGAGTCTCACACCAATTTTATTACTCTAGATCAGTGATTCTTAACCAGGGGGAGGACCAACTCACAGAAGCCCCAGCCAGCATGGGCGATGATCATGGATTCTGGAAGCCAAAGTACAACAACATCTTGAATCTACCTGGCTGAGAACTATCTAGTTCCTCAAATATCACTTTTGACTGTCTTGTTGCTGCCTGCCAATGTGCAAAGCATTTTTGTATCACTTGTCCTTTTCAAATGGCATCTTTACTGAGCATGGGAAAGTTACTTTTTGGGTCAACAGTTCACGGAATCTCCCAGCTGCCATGGTGACATGCTGACTGGGAGAGTCTGGGAGTTGTAGTCTAAAAACATCTTTTTCCAGCTCTACATCTTTTCACTAGTACACCAATTAGCCAAGATAATGTTGGCAAAATACCAATAGGCAGACTATAATACACAGAGATAAAAGAATGGGCTGCTGATTTCTCAGAGATGCTCACAAGGGGCTATTGTAATCTTCCCAAACATTAAATTAAGGACTAAATGGCACAAATTGTCATCTCTTATTAATACTGTAAACAGTATAGGCCACAATTTGGGAGGAAATGAAAGCAAACTGGAACTGTCTGGCCAGCAAATATTCTCAAAGCATTTTCTATGAGAATTATATAAGTCCTGTGTGAAAGCAAGATGTTCCTGGCCATCAGTCTCACTCACTATGTTTGCTACACTGGTTTCATGAGCTATTACATCAGATATAATTTTCATAATTGGCTTCAGCTCTGCATTTGAGAAACTACTTGCACTGAGTAACTCTCTGCACACAATTGAGTTCCAGCTGCAGCATTTCAGGGGTTGTTCATTGCTAAAAATACATACAAATCTTAGTTTATTCCTATGGCTCCCTTCTTGCTATGTTATTTATCTTCTGTGCATGCAAACCTCTCTGGTCCTATCAATGTGTGTAGACACACAGATCAATATAAATTATCAGCTAAGTTATGACATCATACCTTTCTGGATTTCTTCTTTTAATTAGTTTAAAAATAAATGCCTCCCTCTATGGACACAAATAAGTGTAAAGTGGCTTTTGCATAAAACATATTAAAATGAATATGATTATGGAGGTGACCTTCCCACTGGGTTGTAATTTATATATTTAAGTGAAATAGCCTGTCCACAATAGATATTGGTACTGTTATGACTCCTCGAATGCTTTCATCCGCGCTGTTTATGCACAATCCTAAATATACACTGGACTGACTATGTGACGAATGTTGCTGTCCTTGAGCAAGCAGGGATCACCAGCATTGAAGCCATGATATTGAGAACACAGCTGTGCTGGACAGGGCACATTTCCAGGATGGAGGACCATCGCCTCCCAAAAATAGTACTCTATGGTGAACTCGCCACAGTTCAGCATAAGAGGGGCGCTCCAAAAAAGTGATACAAGGACTCCCTGAAACAACATCTCAGGCTCGGCCAAACTGATCACCAACAATGGTCCACCATGGCCTCACATCGGGAGGCAAGGAGATGCACTATCCACAATGCTGCAGCCTTATTTGAGAACTCATGCCGAACAAGTCTTGAAGAGAAACAACAATGCAGAAAGAATCACAACCCGGAAACATCACCCAAGGAGACCTGCTGTGCTTTCTGCAACTGGACTTGTTTATCTCGGATTGGCCTTTTTAGTCATCAGCGCGCTTGCAGAAAGCGTGGGATGAGTCCTTCCTGAATCTTCGTTTGCGAAGAAAAGCCAGAGAGAGTTGTGCATATTGCAATGCCATAGGACCTTGTAAGAATACTCCTGAACAGATTAGTTCCTGCTATTGCAGAATAACTTCTTCCTGAAAGCCAATGTGGCTTCAGAGCCAATATGAGTACTACAGATATGGTACTTGCCCTTAGACAACTGCAAGAGAAATGTAGAGGGCAGAACAAGGGTCTCTATGTATTATTTGTCAACCTCACCAAAGCCTTCGTCACTGTGAGTAGAAAAGGTCTGTGGCAGATCCTGGAAAGACTAGGATGTCCCCCCAAATTCCTTAAAATGATTATCTTGCTACACGAGGGCCAGCAAGGTCAAATCAGATATGGTGATGCTCTTTCAGAGCCCTTTCTAATAACTAATGGAGTGAATCAAGGTTGTGTTCTTGCTCCAACTTTATTTACAATCTTCTTCAGCATGATGCTCCAAAGGGCTACGGCAGAGCTCAAATAAGAAGATGGCATCTAAATATGTTACCGTATTGATGGTAGCTGGTTTAACTTAAGCCGTCTGAGGGCTCACACTAAGACTCTAAACTATCTAATTGGTGAGCTGCTCTTCGCTGATGATGCTGCCCTTGTTGCCCACACAGAAACAGCTCTGCAGCACCTAACATCCTGCTTCACAACAGCTACAGAGCTGTTAGGGCTGGAAGTCAACCTGAAGAAAACAGAAGTTCTTTACCAGCCTGCACCACAGGATGAACACCATCATCCCCACATTGCCGTCGGCAAATCTGTGCTTAAGTCTGTTCAGTAGTTCATCTACCTGGGAAGCATCATATCCTCAGATGCCAAGATTGCAAAAGAGATCGATCACAGATTAGCAAAGGCATATAGCACATTTGGAAGACTTTACAAAAGAGTCTGGAGTAATAAAAACCTGAAGCAAAGCACAAACATCAATGTGTATAGAGCCTTTGTACTGTCTATTCCCCTTTATGGGTCTGAAACATGGGTCATCTATCGCCAACACTTATGATTCCTCGAACGCTTTCATCAGCACTGTCTACGCACAATCCTAAATATACACTGGACTGACTATGTGACAAATGTTGCTGTCCTTGAGCAAGCAGGGATCACCAGCATTGAGGCCATGATATTAAGAACACAGCTGCGCTGGGCAGGGCACATTTCTAGGATGGAGGACAATCACCTCCCAAAAACAGTACTCTACGGTGAACTCGGCATGGGTCAGCGTAAGATGGGCGCTCCAAAAAAGCAATACAAAGACTTCCTGAAACAACATCTCAGGCTCGGCCAAATTGATCACCAACAACGGTCCACCCTGGCCTCACATTGGGAGGCATGGAGACACACTATCCAGAATGCTGCAGCCTTATTTGAGAACTCACGCCGAACAAGTCTTGAAGAGAAACGACAACACAGAAAGAATCACTACCCAGAAACATTACCCAAGGAGACCTTCTGCTGTGCTTTCTGCAACCGGACTTGTTTATCTTGGATTGACCTTTTCAGTCATCAGCACACTTGCAGAAAGCATGGGATGAGTCCTTCCTGAATCTTCGGTTGCGAAGAAAAGCCAGAGAGAGAAGGCACAGAATGATATGCAAACAATGAAATTCAGCATTTCTGACTGCTAAAAAGCAACTTTCTAGCCCTATTGACTAAGAAGAACAACCAGAAGGTGTGCAGCCATTTGACTAATAAAATCTCAAACACTAGCTAGGTAATTTTGAAGATTTGTGGGGATGGGCTTAATATCCTTGCCCCTCCCATGAATAGCAAATCCAGTATAAATTCTGCAAAATAAATATAAATTAATAAACAGAGAATAAACTGTGCAAACTGGCCTAATTTGCAAACGGCCAACAGAGCACAGAGTGACGATTATTATTTATATTATTAATATTAATATTAATATTTCTGGTGCAGAACCGTGGCTACCTGGGTACAGAGGTCAGAATTCTTTTGGAGTATTGTGTCAGTGTAACTACTGGCTATGTTGGCTATGTTGGCAGTTGCACTTTCTCTGAGCCTGCGTTCAAAACTTTCCATTATGGACCTTTTCAAATGGCTGAAAAAAACATGAGGAGGTCGGGAGAAGAACAGGGCTGTCGCGCTTACACAACCCCATTTCAAACAGCCCTGTCCCCCTCTGTCCTCCTCCCGACTTTCCCCCGTGCTACTGGTGCCGCTTTTTACTGACAGAGGTTTTCCATCAATAAAAAGTGGTGCCTGCAACATGGGAGAGGGTCAGGAAGAGGACGGAGGAGGACAGGGCTGTCTGACAGGGCTGTGTAAGGACAACAGCCCCGTTCTTCTCCCAACCTTGTAGGGGGGTTCAACCATTTGAAAAAGTCCTACGTCTATAGACAAAGAGTTCTGTGGCAGCCCAAGAGCTGGAATTCCTTCTAGTCAGTAGTCAGACACAAATCAGTGGCGGCTTCACCCCACTCCCATTACTTCTTCGGTCCTTGCTGGGAGAGTGTTATGCTTCATTGGTACTCAGTACAATTCTGCCCAGAATATTTATTCACTTGTTTTAGCTCATAAACACAACCAACTAGAGATGTAAGCACAGAGGGCATGAACTAATCAGTGATAAACACGTTCAAATGCTACTGATTTCAGTGGGAGAGATTTTAAAACCTCCTTAATTACCCATGCTGAAATCATTGCAATATAAACACGGGCAACACTTGTTGAATAATAACAACTAGTTAAGGGAAATCTGCATTAACAGGTCCAAAGCTGCTTGGTTGCAAAGAATCAGACTTTCTGCATTTATCAAATTTATGAAATTGTGGAGGCAGGGAAGAGTAAATCTTTATTTATAGGGTCTGGGTCTTAGTGAGCCAACGATTAATGTCACTCAATAATCCCACTCAATCTTTGTTAGAACTCCATACAAGAGACATTATTTTCTAAATCATACTATAAATAGGTAAGGACTAGTCATCTTTAGCCATCAGTATGACATTACAAAACCCAAATATTAAAGCAAAGACCAATAAGGTCAGAGCAGGCCATGAGCCCATGATCTGTAGGTGACATTAAGTACAGAGTAGAAGTTATCAGCTTCCTGCTGTCAGCCCAAGACTCAGAGCATGGGGGCACAATACATCAAGAGACAATCTGGGCTAAGCAGAGATTTTATCTGTGTCCGGACATTCAGCTCCATGAATTAGAACATTTACAGACATAATGGAAAGATTCAGACCGGATTAGACTCCAGCCACAGAGTTCATATCTGGGTCTCTTGTCAGGGCTAGCAGCTAGAATAGCAAGTCATGAGACACACCATTGGTGCAGCAGGCTTACAGAATGCTCAACTAGAACTGAATGAGGAGCCATGTCAGACATCAAATAGACATATAGGACCAGACAGGCCTTTATTGGCTCTTCTGGTCAACTGATGTTGCTCAGTTTTGAAAGTGCAATGCACCCTCTGTTGATCTGCAGTGATGTTGCTGCAGTCTGCCTGTAAGCTCTCCCAGAGGTCCTGGGGCTTTGCTCCCAAAGTTCCTAGTTCTAGATCCCTGATACCTTACATCTCCCCTTAAAACACACATACTCCTTTTGCATACTTATTGAGCTTCATTTGAATCATCATAGACTGTACTTTATGCATTAAATCACCATTGAAACTCTGTTTATATTTCATCCCTTCAACCCAAATGCACAGATGCTCATGTATAGCTGCCAACCAGTGACAGCTAAGTGAGTCTTCTCTGGGTTTTAGTCTGAACTAAAGGAGCTATCCAAGATGCAAAACCTTTTCTGAGGATAGCTCCCCCCTATGGATGGCTCCTTTAAAGCCTGGACTGAAACCGAGAGAGGATTCACCACTCCACTTACACTGGAGCCATTAGATGCTACCAACTGAGGACCAACCCTTAATGCATCTGATGAAGTGGGCTCTAACCTACAAAACCTTGGCTCATGATGAAGATTATAGTCTTCAAGCTGCTACAAGACTTGTTGATGTTGTTTTATACATGAGATTATCAGTGGTGAATAACGGCCTGCCTGTGGATAAATAATTGCAGTTACATCAAGATTTCTCTGTTAGAATAGGCCTCTAAATATTTTAACTGTCCAAAATTTGAATTTCAGTCATGCTATTTCTTGGGATTTTGGAGTATCTGTTAAGCAATATAATGTATTGGTAATGGCTGGAAACTGACAGATTTCTCTTGTCAACACATCCCACAATGGAGTTCCCCACTCACTTCCTGTATAACAACCTTTGTATGAGAATCTCCAAGTTTCTGCAAGAGGACTTCTGCAGTGAGTGGCATCTGTCCTCAGCACCAAAACCCAAGTAGCATGTGTAAAGGTTTGGGCATTCAGCAACCATCTTTATCATCAAATAGATACAAATATGGATAAAATTCAGACATAAAAAAGCATAGGAGATTTTCCACATTGGCAGAAATGTACTGCTCATAACTGAAATCAAAATGTATGTATTGTTACACAAATATACAGAAAGTTGCCTTATACTGAGTCTGAAAAATGGGGCATCTAGCCCAGTATTGCCAGTGTTGTAAGCTACTGTCCAGGGTTTCAGGAAGAATTTTCTCCTAACTCCCCTGACCTCCTCCTCCTGAACAAGAGTCCATCCCATTTTTCTCAAGGCCAGTAAGCAGCTGCAAGCTTATCTCTCTATTCTCATTGCAAATGTTATTACTTCCTTCCACAATTGGCAAAGAACACTTGTTAACCAGCACAGAAAAATGAAAACACAATTAGCAGCAAGGTTACAGGGAAACACTGAAATTGGCAGGAACAGGTAATCTCCGGGACCAATCCTGACACCTAGCAGATAATGGCGGGCTTGATATTTTAGCCCCACCCAACACAAAAGCCAGCTTCCAACACTGATGTCCCTCATTTGACCTGAACACAGCTAACTAGCTTACGGGGTGCAGAGCAATCCACATGATAAACAGTTCTCTCCTCTCTCCTGCCACTTCTCAGAATCAGCTGCCTGAAGAAACTGCCATACTGTCCCAAATGACAGGGCCAGTCCTATCAATACATTCATTACTGGTGCTTAACAATGCTTGCACAGTACCCCTTCTTCCAAGAAGCTCAGGACATTGTTTTGGTGTCTTCCCAATTTTAGTTTCTCGAGAATTATGTAATACCTTCCCATGTAAAAGAGGTAGTTCAGGAATACCTGGCCAGACTAAATGAGTTCAAGTCTCCAGGGCCAGATGAACTTCATCCAAGGGTATTAAAAGAACTGGCAGAAGTAATCTCAGAACCATTGTCAATAATCTTTGAGAATTCCTGGAGAACAGGAGAGGTCCCAGCAGACTGGAAGAGGGCAAATGTTGTTCCCATCTTTAAAAGGGGGGGGAAGAAGACCCAAATAATTACCACCCAGTCAGCCTGACATCAATACTCGGGAAGATTCTAGAGCAGATCACTGAACAGACAGTCTGTAACCACTTAGAAGGGAATGCCATGATCACTAAAAGTCAACATAGATTTCTCAAAAACAAGTCATGCCAGACTAATCTCATCTCTTTTTTTGATAGGCTTACAAACTTGATAGATGAAGGGAACATAGTGGATGTAGTGTATCTTGATTTCAGTAAGGCTTTTGATAAGGTCCCCCATGATATTCTTGCAAAAAAGTTAGTAACAAGCGGGCTAGACAATGCAACTGTTAGGTGGATTTGTAATTGGTTGACTGACCGAACCCAAAGGGTAGTCACTAATGGCTCCTCTTCATCCTGGAGAAAAGTGACTAGTGGGGTGCCACAGGGTTCTGTCCTGGGCCCAGTTCTATTCAACATCTTTATCAATGAATTGGATGAGGGAATAGAAGGTATACTTATCAAGTTTGCAGATGACACCAAATTAGGAGGGGTAGCTAATACCCCAGAGGACAGGATCAGAATCCAAAATGACCTCAACAGATTAGAAAGCTGGGCCAATATTAAAAAAATGAATTTCAACAGGGAGAAATGTACAATACTACAATTGGGAACTAAAAATGAAAAGCGCAGATATAGGATGGGTGATGCATGGCTTGAGGGCAGTACATACGCAAAGGATCTAGGAGTCTTAGTGGACCACAAGCTGAACATGAATCAGCAGTGTGATGCAGCAGCTAAAAAAGCCAATGTGATTCTAGGCTGCATTAATAGGAGTATAATGTCTAGATCAAGGGAAGTAATGGTGCCATTGTATTCTGCTTTAGTCAGACCTCACCTGGAATACTGTGTCCAGTTTTGGGCACCACAATTCAGGAAGGATACTGAGAAGCTGGAACATGTCCAGAGGAGGGTGACCAGGATGGTGGGAGGTCTGAAGCCCATGTCCTATGAGGAGCGGCTTAGGGAGCTGGGCATGTTTAATCTGGAGAAGAGAAGGTTGAGAGGTGACATGATAGCCATACTGAGGATGGAGCAGCCTTGTTTTCTGCTGCTCTGGAGACTAGGACATGGAGCAATGGGTTCAAACTACAGGAAAAGAGATTCTGCCTAAACATTAGGAAGAACTTCCTGACAGTAAGAACTGTTCGGAAGTAGAAAGCACTGCCTCATAGTGTGGTGGAGTCTCCTTCTTTGGAGGTATTTAAACAGAGGCTGGATGGCCATCTGTCGGGAATGATTTGATTGTGTATTCCTGCATGGCAGGGGGTTGGATTGGATGGCCCCTCAGGGCTCTTCCAACTCTATGATTCTATAATTCTATGTACAGATAGGTGACTTGTGTGATGTAATTTAGGGATGTTCCCAGCTAAGCAGGGTTATGAACCTCTGCCTCCCCTCAGTCTATAATCCAGATTCTAGAAAAGAAGATCAGGTAGAATCTAAATTTTAAATGATCTGACTAGCAAATAAAATTCATTGTCATTTTCCCAGTATGTGAATTCCTTCCTAGGAGATTCCTGAACATCTGTAAGAAACTACGGTAGCCATAACCCTGGCAAAATCTTACACATCCATGGGTATGGATAAGTGGGCTTAAAGAAAATCAACAGTTAAAAGGTCATGTGTGTATAAAGTTTGTGATTCTAGGCTGTTCCTTCAAAAATAACAGCATCTTGTGGCAACTTAAAAACTAACAAGTTTTTATTCAGCATGAAATTTAATGGGCTGTATTATAGTCTTGTTGCTTTTCAGCTTTTCCCCCTCCATGTAATAAGGTAATTAATAAAAGGGATAGGAAATATTTTAAAGAATATTGCGTGTTGAATGAAAGGTATAAAGCCTTTATCAAATCTTCCACTACCAATTTTTGTTTTTTGTTTTACTCAGTAGGGCCTGTGTGTTCTAGATTGCAGTAAAGTGGGTTTTATTTTGACAGCATTTAAACCATACTTTCACTGAACAGACAAAAAACTGTAAGATATGTGTGGTCTGGAAAAGCCTTCTTAACTGGGTAACTGGAAGGACTAGAATTCTTCTTGCTGCTATCAAGTAGGCAGCTACTGAGTAGTTGTATGTTTTACTATTTTTATTGCAGCGGGGGGGGGACTTTTATACCTAGCAATACTGGACACTTTATCCCCGGTCAGCTTTTTTATTGCCAGCATAGATAATATGTACAATATACTCTATATTGTAGTTATTTCTCAGTGTAGTCCATTACCTTGTTACACCTTCTCAGTGGTGCTTGACTTTAGGAATACTTTTAAGATTTAGGAGGTGGGCTCCTGACTTCAATGTGAAATAACTCAGCTTTGTTTTCTTCCAGATTTCTCCTGTGGGCTGCCTTTCGTTCACATATCTACACATAAGCCCCTTCCATGGTAGCCAAGATTTCAGATTTTCCTTTCCCAAGCATGCAGATGAAAATTCACAGGTTATTGTGCACCAGTTAGAGGCACATGAGCATTGTCAGGAATGGGGATAATATTTGGCAATCCTAGTACTTTAATTGTGTTTTCATTATGCTTTAAATGGGTTTCAAATAATCCACCCCGTACCCTTAGATCTTCTGGGAGGGGTTTATTGCAACCAATGAGATTGAGATTAACAATAACCTCCCAGAGATCTTTTTCTGTCACTGCTCCCAGACTATGGAATGCCTTGCCGGAAGAGATCCCTCAAGCAACCAGCTTGGAGAATTTCAAAAAAGCCATCAAAATGGCTCTCTTCAGGCAGGCCTTCCTCGAATAGAATAGACCATTTTAATGGATGCTTCTCCCTCATTTTATGTTTTTATGTTTTATGCTTATGTTTTTATGTTATGGTTTAAAGTTTTAGGGTAGTATTTTATATTATTGGTGAATTCGCCAATTATTTTTAAATATATGTATTATTATATGTAATTTTAAGGGGGGGTAAACTGTTTTAAGCTATTACTGTTGTTATGGATTTGTTTGTTTTATATCCAGTTGTTGTGAGCCGCCTTGATTGCCTGATAGGCAAAAGGTGGGGTACAAAAATAAAGTTGTTGATGTTGTTGTTGTTTTTGTTTTAACTGTGTTTTTTTAAGAGAATGGTTTAATTGATTTTTTAAAAAACTTTTATAAAATAAGATTCTTAGCTGAACTTTGTTTTAAATTTTTGCAAACCGCTTTCAGTCCCTTACTGCAAGAAATACAGGGTTAATTAAATTAGTCCCATCCCGCTGCTGCTTCAGACTCTATGATCTCTAGAAGAAAATAAGCAATCAGCTGGAAAGAATGTTTTAGTGCTCCAAGATACATTCCTTTAATTTCTGGAGTTTGTTTTCCTGTCATGCCTGTGTTGTGGGGGCTTGTTTAAATTGTCACAACATAGCTCACTCCCAAATGACTCAGGGTTTATAATTCTGCACAGGCTAGTAATATTGCAAAAATCCTCATTTATTTAATACAGTGGGATCTACTTCTCTGGATGTCTTCAAAAAGAGGCTGGGCAGCTAACCCCTGGGTATGCTCTAGCTGGAGTTCCTGCAATGAGCAGAGGGTTCAACTCAATAGCTTATGAGGTCCTTTCCAACTATAATTCTGTGATTCTGTTATTCTAGTACAATTATACCCCAACATGGATGGTATTCTTCAGCATGCTTCTCCCTGTGCCCTTGGTGTTCACAGTCAAAATCACCACCCACAAAACATCACACAGAGGAATCCTAGTATTCTGACTTGGTATGACTGGGAATGAGAAAATATGGGATGAAAATCATTTTCCAGATTTACAGGCACAAATTGTGTTTTACAGGCTTGGGCATTTCTTATTTCGCTACACTACCACAAAACTAGTACATACTTTCTACACCAACCTCTTAATGAAGTATCACAGGCACAAAACAGAACTTGCAAAAGCGACCTCTGCACTACAACTGTGGCCATGCTGTCTGGGGGATTATGGGAGCTGTAGTGAAAAAAGAGTCACTCCCCCCAGCTCTTCTACAAAACCTTCCATTCGCTCAGACAGCTAATGATGGGTGGTGGCCTCTATGTCAATGTGTTAGTGAATCCACTGTGGGTTTTAGCCCAAAATTTAAAGAAGTGAGTCCAAGAGCTGAACCCTATCCCCCTAAACAGGCTCAGCACCTTCGATAGCTCCTTTTAAAGCCTCATTGACACAAAAGCCACTAGCTACCAGTGTAGATTGTCACTACAGAAGTAAGGGGTTAGAGCAGCTCTCTTGGCTCTTCTTTGCTCTGCACTTCATGCAAAGAGAAATCTACCACTGCTACTACTCACTGAACATCGTTACCAAGCAACAGTCTTGTTTTTTTAGTTGGGAGAAGGAATAAGGATGTGAATGCCTGATTGTTTGCCTTTCTTGTTCTCTCTGGTATTGGTTTCTTAGTCCCTCCCCCTCCCAGCAAGTAAGAGAAGAGAAGCCAGGGACAAAAAGAAGAGAAACGAAATGGGTGGAAGGAGGCACTTCCCAGAGGGTGTGCCAGTAGTGACCCTCTGAACCAACCATCTGAATAGAAACATAGGACTTCCAAACACAAGATATCCCATTCAGAGGCTAATGGGTGAACTAACTCAGGGTATGAACAAACCAGCAATGCTACAGTTCAGTACAAAGTCTGTCAATGGACTGCAAACTTATTGCAATAAGTAAAACACTTTATATTAACTATCAGTTTTGCTGATGCGAATTGCTCTTGCCTGTTTATAACAAGAGATGTGTGTCCTTTTTCCTTTCATTCACTTAGGAGTTATTCAAACACAGCTGTCAAGTGGAAGAAACAAAACAGTTTTACTACATGGATTTGTTCTATTCATATAACGGAACAATTGTCTCAAGGCCATTAGTTTTTATTTTACAACCATTTACTGTGGTAACAATAAGCTGGGCCTAGATAATGCTGTATCTTCTTTAGCAAAGCCAAAGAGGGAAGTTAGCAGTATTGTTACAATTAGATCTGGGATATACAAACAGTCTCTTTTAGCTCCATGATATCTTTCCCCCACTCTGCTGTTGTCAGATCCAAACTGAACTACTGGAAAATATTAGTATGTTTAGCAGGACCGCATTTAGCCTTTATGAATGGAGCAACTTTCAAAACCTCCAGGCCAAATTAGCGGAGTAAATTAGCAGTAAGTAAATTAGCAGTAGCAAAGTAAAATGAGACAATTTACATTGCTGAGAAAAGAAACCCAAAAGGCTTCAGCAGCAAAGCTATGCAACTGGCACTGATTTGATGTTAAGAACATGTGTGTGTATGGCCCTAATGACCAACAAGAGTCAGATTTATGCTTGGATTAAAGCCATTGCGTATATTACACAATAGCAAACTTGGGTTTGCCAAAGATTGTGTACTCAACAGACAGCTGCAGTCACTCCATACTGGAAGTGTACCTCTACGAAATGTATAGTTCAAAATATGTTTCTGTTGCATTGCTGGCATTCGTATGTAACCCACAGGAGCACCATTAATCTCTCTCCCTTTATGGAGATTTTCAGACGCGATTTTCGGCAGTATATATTCCAAAACAGCTCTGTTGCTGCCGCGCGGCAGGGGAGCAGTTTCGGACGCCGCCGTTCCTCTGCCGAACCCCTCTGTATCACTTCCATGACAGAATGGAGGAAGCCGCATCATATTTCATTCATGGGCAACAATCGTGAATGAAATATGACACGGTTTCCTCCATTCTGTCATGGAAGTGACACAGAGGGGTTCGGCAGAGGAACGGTGGCGTCTGAAACTGTTCCCCTGCCGCGCAGCAGCAACGGAGCTGTTTTGGAATATATACTGTCGAAAATTGCATCTGAAAATCTCCTATATGTCATCCCAGCTAAAATGTTACCATCTCCATTTTATGGCTTGTGAATTGGGCCATGAAGTGAAAGAGGGCAATACCAGCCAAAGCCTACTCTGCATACATTCAGGTTCAAACTATATATTAAGGGCACATTCCCTCTGATTAACCCACTTTACTTCCCACATCAGAATTTCTTCAGAAAGCTCTCTCTCATCAATCACACTCGCAAAGTAAGCTTCTGTTAGCCTTTCTGTCAAGTCGCTGCTGCTGTTTGCTATTTAGAATTCTGTTTACTATTTAGTGCATCGGTAGCTGGGATATGCAGTTGTTAGCATTGCTAGGCCGGTTTCTCATTATACCAGTGACCTGACATGAAGAGGGCATTCTAGGAGCTGGGGCTGTTATGTGCTGGAGAGATGGCTTGCCTGCCAGCCAAGGTCACTGGCCCCTTGGGAATGTTTAAGGAAATTTGCATAAGCATAGATAACTATAATGACCAGGTGGTGGCAGGGGGAGAATAATAACACCCCCTAGCATGATGAAGGGTGATATAGTGGGAGGTGTTTTAATGGCCTCACATGAATCCAGTCATTGATTGCCCATGGTGTGTCACACCATGGCCTGAAAGGGATAGGTGCAGAGCTCACCTTATTTAAGGCCTTGACACCCCTGGTCTCCTGGCAGAATGTATTAACGAAGGGGTTTTGGTGCCAGAGCCTCAGAACTGTCTATGCAGTGTTACCATATGCATCTATATCTCAGATTGGCCTTTTCAGTCATCAGCACGCTTGCAGTAAGCGCAGGATGAGTCCTTCCTGAATCTTGGTTTGCGAAGAAAAGCCAGAGATATCCTGACAATAAAGCAATCTTAATCAATGTCTGTTGTGCATGTGAGTAGGTGTTAATGGAGTTCACCACATGTTCAATTACTAAATAATAAAGCACAATACACATGAGATGTCAGAGGAAAGACATGTGCTATGACAGACATCTGTTATCACTTTGGGGAGTAGAGTGAGGTTCTGATTCTGGTTATACCTCCATTGCCACCAAATGTGAAGCCTTAGGACATTTTCAGACAGGCAAAAATCGCTCTTTGCCGCGCGAGCAGCCTCCCGAAACTGCTGCGCGGCAAGGGTCTTCTTCGGACGACGCTGTGCCTCTGGCGAAACCGTCCGTGTCACTTCCGTGAAGCTTGGGACGGCTCCGCGTCATATTTCAAGCACGGAGGCTGCCCGTGATTGAAATATGACGCGGAGCCGTCCCAAGCTTCACGGAAGTGACACGGACGGTTTCGCCAGAGGCACAGCATCGTCCGAAGAAGACCCTTGCCGCGCAGCAGTTTCGGGAGGCTGCTCGCGCGGCAAAGAGCGATTTTTGCCTGTCTGAAAATGTCCTTAGACTAATCTCACCCACTGCCACCAAATGTCAGGGCTTCCCTTGATCCCTACCTCTGCCAACAATGTTTTTTTAATTGTGTTTTAAACTATTTATTTAAGAATAATAATTATAATCATGATATATACCATAATTCCTTCTTCCTATTAACAGACCTCTGTCATTAATGAAAGGATATTCTCCTGTTCCACTGCTGTAACCACCAATTGTAGGGACCTCCTATATGCTCCCATGTGAGATACTGTCCATCTACTATCTCCACCAGACACCATCTATTAATTACCACCACCAGGGCTATTAATTAGCTGTTGCCACCACAGACACTGTGTCTGAACCCAAGCTTTCTGATATACAGTTGTCTCTTCACATTCACGGATTTGGCATTCATGGTTTTAAGTATTCACGGCTTGAAAATATTCTTTAAAAAATAATAATCCAAAAAGCAAACCTTGATTTTGCTATCTTATATAAGGGACACCATTTTGCTATGCCATTGCATATAATGGGACTTGAGTATTCATGGATTTGGGTATTTACAAGGGTCCTGGAACCAAACCCCAGCGAATGTGAAGGGACAACTGTATAGTATTCCCGGAGGCCAAACGTATATATAGTAATACAAAAATAATACTTTATTAACAGAATTTGAACATAACCTAACAAATTATTTAATATATTTAAACCACATTCTCTCTCTCTCTTTCTCCCTCCCTCTCCCGTAGCTAACTCAGAACCTCTCTAACTCTCTTAACCACTCAAACTCTTAAAACCCTATTCAAACTGACCCTGAAAGACTACCCTCTTTATTCCCCTAATTCTCACCAACTGTCATTCACTAGCCTTATTAAAATCCCCTCAAACATTCCACTAATCACCACTCACTCCCATCATGCCATTCTTTCACCCCTCCTGACAGATCCTTACCTTCTTATCTCTAATAAATGAAACCCATTTTCCCCTGAACAGAGCATAACACTACAAGGGGCCATTTAAAAATGTGCTAAACATATCATCTAGTTCAACTGTCAGAGACACTTATTTCTAGGGCTGAAGCAAAAAAACTTCTCTCTCTAACCTGGACTCATAAATTGACTTGGAAGCCTTTGAGAGCAAATATGAAGGGAGGTTGGAATGTAGGAATAGAGGGGTATAACCTTTATAGGAGAAACAGGCCAAACAGGAAAGGAGGAGGAATAGCATTATATGTCAGGGATATTTACACCAGTTAAGTGATCCATGACATCAATACTGGAAGCCAGGTGGAGAGCATCTGGATAAAAATTAAAGGGGAGGGAAACAACAGGGATGTTATTGTGGGACTCTACTACAGACCCCCAAATCAGACGGAGCAACTGGATGATGCCTTTCTAGAACAGATGAACACACATGCAGAAAGGAGAGATGTAGTAGTGATGGGTGACTTCAACTATCCTGATATTTGCTGGCAATCTAACTCAGCCAAAACTACAAGGTCTAGCAAATTCCTTACATGCCTGGAAGACAATTTCATAGTCCAAAAGGTGGAAGAGGCAACAAGGGGGTCACCTATTTTAGATCTGATCCTAACCAACAGAGATGACCTGGTTAATGGGGTGCAAGTGATGGGATCCTTATGTGAGAGTGATCATGTTCTCCTGGAGTTTGTTATACAATGGAAAGGAGAAGCCAGGCATAGTCAGACACGCATTCTTGACTTTAGGAGAGCTGATTTCAATAAACTCTGGGAAATACTGGGGGTGATCCCATGGTCAGGAATACTAAAAGAGAAGAGACCTCAAGACAGATGGGACTTTCTCAAAAGGGAGATACTGAAGGCACAATTTCAAACAGTACCATTGAGGAAGAAAAATGGGAGGTGTCTCAAGAAACCAGGATGGATGACTAAAGAACTTTCAATGGAGCTAAGTTTTAAATGGAACATGTATAGGAAATGGAAAAGCGGGGAAATCACCAAAGAAGAATTCAAACAGATAGCGAACACGTGTAGGAGTAAAGTCAGAAAAGCTAAAGTGCAGAATGAGCTCAGGCTCGCTAGGGAGGTTAAGAACAATAAAAAGGTTTTTTGGGGGTATGTCCGCAGCAAAAGGAGGAAGAAGGAAATGATAGGGCCACTACGTGGAGAAGATGGCAAAATGCTAACAGGGGACAGAGAAAAGGCAGAATTACTGAACACCTTCTTTGCCTCAGTGTTTTCAGAAAAGGAAAAGGAGGACCAACCTGAGGATAATGGAACAGAGGACACAATAGGGGAAATCCAGCTCAAAATAAGTAAAGAGGTAGTAAAGGAATACCTTCTTAATCTAAATGAATTTAAATCTCCAGGACCAGATGAACTACATCCAAGAGTATTAAAAGAGCTGGCAAATATAATCTCAGAGCCATTGGCAATAATCTTTGAGAACTCCTGGAGAACAGAAGTCCCAGCAGAATGGAGGAGGGCAAACGTTGTTCCCATCTTCAAAAAGGGGAAAAAAGAGGATCCCAACAATTATCGTCCAGTTAGTCTGACATCAATACCAGGGAAGATTCTAGAGCAGATCATTAAACAGAGAGTCTGTTAACATTCAGAAGGCAATGCCATAATCACAAAAAGTCAACATGGGTTTCAGAGAAACAAATCATGCCAGACTAATCTGATCTCTTTTTTTGATAAAATGACCAGCTTGGTAGATGAAGGGAACGCTGTGGATATCGCATACCTTGATTTCAGTAAGGCCTTTGACAAAGTTCCCCATGACATAATTGCAAACAAGCTTGTAAAATGTGGGCTAGACAAGTTAACTGTTCGATGGATTTGTAATTGGTTGACCGGCCGAACCCAAAGGGTGCTCAGCAGTGGCTCCTCTTCGTCTTGGAAAGATGTGACCAGTGGAGTGCCACAGGGTTCTGTCCTGGGCCCAGTGCTATTCAACATCTTTATCAATGACTTGGATGAGGGAATTAGGGGCATGCTTATCAAATTTGCAGATGACACCAAATTAGGAGGAGTAGCTAATACCCTAGAAGACAGGATCAAAATTAAAAATGAGCTGGATAGACTGGAGATCTGGGCCAAAGCTAACAAAATGAAATTCAATACGGAGAAATGTAAGGTACTGCATTTAGGGCGGAAAAATGAAATGCATAAATATAGGATGGGAGAGACCTGGCTGAATGAGACTATGTGCGAAAGGGATCTAGGAGTCCTAGTAGACCACAAGTTGAACATGAGCCAACAGTGTGATGCAGCAGCTAAAAAGCCCAATGCGATTCTGGGCTGCATCGATAGAAGTATAGTGTCTAGATCAAGGGAGTTCATAGTGCTGCTCTATTCTGCCTTGGTCAGACCTCACCTAGAATACTGTGTCCAGTTCTGGGCACCACAATTCAAAAGGGATATTGACAAATTGGAGCGTGTCCAGAGAAGGGCAACTAAAATGGTGGAAGGTCTGGAAACGATGCCTTATGAGGAGAGACGTATGGAGCTGGGTATGTTTAGCCTGGAAAAAAGACGGTTAAGAGGTGATATGATAGCCCTGTTTAAGTATTTGAAGGGGTGTCACGTTGAGGATAGAGCAGGGTTGTTTTCTCCTGCTCCAGAGACTGGAAAACGGAGCAATGGATGCAAGCTCCAGGAACAGAGATTCCACCTCAACATTAGGAGGAACTTTTTGACAGTAAGAGCTGTTCGGCAGTGGAACACACTCCCTTGGAGCGGGGTGGGGTCACCTTCCTTGGAGGTCTTTAAACAGAGGCTGGATGGCCATCTGTCGGGGATGCTTTGATCGTGATTTCCTGCGTGGCAGGGGATTGGACTGGATGCCCCTCGTGGTCTCTTCCTGAGAGGGACAGGTCTAGCTGAATCCCTATAGCTCCCTTGGCCATTTTACTACACTTACTCGTAGGCCTCCAAGGGGCCCAAGGCTCGGAAGGTGTAGATAAGGAATTGGCATAGTGCAAGCTAGAGACATTAGAGTTGTGCAGACATATCATGTAGTTAGCGCGTGATCAGACAGTGAAGCCTGTCCAGCAACACAAACCAGCCAATTAACAAGAGCTTGAGCAAAGCTAACCTGCCCCGGCAACTAGATAAGAGAAGTTCTGCTTAGTAACATTTTTGAAGGCCAGAGATATGTAGCATTATGATTGGTAGTTCAAATAGCCATAGAAAGTGACCGAAGGAAATAAAATACTCCTGAAACAAAGAGAAGAGGCGGCAGTCTTTTTACCCTAGAGGGAGCTGTCCGCCCCAGCTGGAAAAAATAAAGAATCTCAACTTCTACTACGGGACTTTGGCTCTGTTCCTTTCTTGCGCCGTCCTCAGACCCTATATGTTCGGGTTTCCTTTGGGATTCCCGTAACATTTTCTGGGGGCTCGTCCGGGATTTGAAGGGACGGATCGCAAGTGACAGAGTCCTAGTCTGACGATTGGTCTCACCGCATCTTCGTGCCTGCAGGATTCACCGAACCAGGTCATACGGCGAGAGGGATCCCGCATCAATTGACCGCTGGTGCCTCTTCGATGATGCCTGTTGGGCATTGAGACCGGTGCCGAACCTTGGTGGTTGATTGAGGTTCTTCGGGAGGACGTCCTGCAGCGCCTACTCTGTGACTCAGGCGAGTATGCTTGATTAAGTAAGAATACGTGGTGAATAGGTACCTGGGAAGTCGGGCTGGTGAGGGAGCCCCAAGATTCCAGTTCCGCACGATGGGGGGAGGTCAATCTAAGCAAGTAACCCCTCTGGATTGTATGTTACAAAATTGGTCAGAATTTAAGAGATATATAGATTCAGGAGGAAGGAGTAAAGGAAAATTAAGGACTCTTTGTCAATTAGAATGGCCAACTTTTCCCATTGAACCAAGGTGGCCAGGGATAGGAACTTTAGATCAGGGCATTGTGGACAAGGTGGCAAATTTTTGTGCCCAGTATCATCCAGACCAATATTACTATGCGTCTGCTTGGCAGACTATAGTCTATTTGAAACCCCGTCCGAGTTGGTTAGAAAAATGTAAATGTATGGTCCTCCAGACATTGCCACCTACTAATAATCCCTTTTTGCCTCTTCCGGATTCGGGTTCTCCGGAGGATGACCCTAGTAGTCCTACTGCCCCACCACCCTATGTACAGGCTGTGTACCCAAAACTGCCCACACCCAAGACACCCCCTGCGCCGTACCGAGACAAACTGCGGTCGGCAGATCAATCACAACCCCAGGTCGAGGAAATGCCGCCCTTGGAGGGAGAAGAGGAAGATAAATTGTGTCCTCTGAGACTTGTCAATCAGATGGTTCCAGATCCTGAAGGAAAACACAAACCAGAAATAATGGGGGTGTATCAGCATGTCCCATTTACTAGTAGTGACTTGTTAAATTGGAAAGCTTCCCGACCCCCATGGACACAGGATCCCACTGGCATGGCACAGTTGTTAGAAGGTGTTTTTCAGACGCATGACCCCACCTGGGCAGATATACAGCAACTTATGAATTGTTTGTTTACTACTGAGGAAAAGGCACAGATCATTAGCCAGGCTAGAGAAGAAGTGAAACATGATTACCCCACATACAAGGAAGGGGAGAGGCTCCTACAGATGCAGGAGGAGGCAGTTCCTTTACGTGATCCCCAATGGGATCCTAATAAGGCTGAAGGCAGGGAACGTCTTACACGATATCATGGATACTTAGTGAAAAGTATGAGAAAAGGTCCACCCCGACCCATAAATCTGAAAAAGATATATGACATCCAACAGGAAAAGGATGAGTCTCCTGGAGCCTTCATAGAAAGACTGAAGGCTGTCTATCGACAGTATAGTCCCTATGATATGGATGATGATAAAGAGGATTCCCAAGGCAAGCAGGCTCTCAAGCAGAGCTTTTTGGCTCAGTGTGCCCCAGACATACGAAGAAAGTTACAGAAACAACCTGGGCTTGCCCACATGACTTTGGCAAGGATGCTGGAGTTGGCGTCACAAGTGTATGTAGGTAGAGAGGATGAGGAAGGAAAGTTCAAAAGGAGAGCGGGAGTGATAGCAGCAGTTTTTGGAGTGAATACCCCTGAGGGAAGGGGTAGAGGAAGGGGCAGAGGAAGAGGAAGAATAGGAAGGAATCAGTGTGCGATTTGCAAAAAGGAGGGACATTGGAAGAATGAGTGTCCAGAAAAAGAAAAAGGTGCTGTACAGGCAAGGCAGAGAGGGCGAGAAAGAGGAGGCAGAGGAAGAAGTAGAGGACGTGGCTGGGGAAACCCACAGGGGTGGACGCCCCAAATGCAGGGAGCAGCAGCCACAATGACTATGGAAGCTATGAGTGAAGGAAGCTCAGGAGGAGGACAGGAAGAGTGGGAACCTCCGTTTCAGGAATAGGACAGACCGGCTCCCAAAGAAAATCACAGTTGTAAAATAGTAATTCCTGGTTGCCAGGAGCCATTGGTCAAGGTTAAAATAGGCAATCAGGAGGCCTCTTTTTTATTAGACTCTGGAGCTGCAAAATCAGTGATCAATACCCCTATCGCCCCTAATGCCAAAACCACCACCCAGATAGTTGGAGCAACTGGAAAAAGGCAGAGTTGTTCCTATTTGCAAGCAAGGACATGTCAGTTGGGGAAACGTATGGTCACACATCAGTTTTTATACATACCTAGTTGTCCAGTACCCTTGCTGGGGAGAGATCTGCTGTGCAAACTTAGGGCACAGCTGACTTTTGAAGCAGATGGAACCATAGAGGCAAACTTTAGAGACCCTCCTACTTCTAAGTTAATGTTAACCTTGCCGGTTGAAGAGGAGTGGAGATTATACCCTGTGTTGTTAGATAGAGCTGATTGGCAGACTTTTGATGTGCCTGGCGTCTGGGCAGAAGACAATCCCCCTGGATTAGCTAAGGATGTGGTTCCAGTGATAGTGGATTTAAAGCCTTTAGCTGTTTCTGTAGCTATACCACAGTATCCCTTGCCGAGAGATGCAGTGAAGGGAATTGACGAACATTTACAAAGGCTTTACCAGTGGGGAATTGTAATTGACTCTCAGTCCCCTTGGAATACACCACTTTTGCCTGTCAGAAAGCCAGATGGTTCTTACCGTCCGGTGCAGGATTTGCGAGCAGTGAATCAACGAGTGGTTCACATACATCCAGTCGTCCCCAACCCATATACCCTGTTGAGTTTGTTGTCCCCAGAGTTGAAATGGTATTCAGTCATAGATCTCAAAGATGCGTTCTTTTGTGTCAGGTTGCACAAACATAGTCAGCCCATTTTTGCTTTCCAATGGGAAAATCCAGAGACAGGCCAGCGAAGACAGGTTACGTGGTCCCGTTTACCACAAGGTTTTTGTAATTCGCCCAGTCTCTTTGGTCAGGCATTGGCACAAGACTTGGTGCCATTGACACAGGGGGGAAACCCCTGGAACATATTGCAGTATGTAGATGATATTTTGCTGGCTACTGAAACTAGGAGTGAATGCCTAGAAGGAACAGGGAAGCTGTTACAATTCCTGTTTGAAAAGGGGTATAAGGTGTCCAAAAAGAAAGCTCAGTTGGTGCAACAACGAGTTAAATATCTAGGTTTTGAGATAGAAGAAGGGACCAGAAGGCTGGGAATAGAGCGAAAAGAAGTAGTCTGTGCTATCCCCACCCCCACTACACGAAGACAAGTTAGGGAATTCTTGGGAGCTGCAGGTTTTTGCAGGCTTTGGATACCCAATTATGCTGTTCTAGCTAAGCCCCTTTATGAAGCTACAAAAGGAACAAATGCTGAACCATTTGTGTGGGGGGAGCAACAACAAGAATCATTTCAGAAGTTAAAAGAGGCTTTGATGAGTGCACCCGCCTTGGGGCTACCAGACATGGAGAAACCTTTTGTTTTATATGTAGGCGAAAGGGACGGTATTGCAATAGGAGTGTTAGCCCAGACCTTAGGGTCTTGGCCGCGACCGGTAGCCTACCTTTCTAAACAAATGGGCCCTGTTGTTAAGGGATGGCCACCCTGTCTGAGAGCAGTGGCAGCAGCAGCTCTTTTGGTAGAAGAAGCAAACAAGCTGACCTTGGGACAGCCTGTTATCTTAAAAACTCCTCATGCAGTAGTAACCTTGATGGAACACAGAGGCAGTCACTGGATGTCTAATGCCAAACTTTTAAAATATGAAAGTATTCTGGTAGATAACCCCAATGTTCAGATTCAAACTTGTACTACTTTAAATCCTGCCACCTTGTTCCCAATGTCTGAAGATGTGTTATTACAACATGACTGTGTTCAGACAATGAGTGAAGTTTATTCCAGCAGACCTGATCTCAAGGATAGCCCGTTATCAAACCCTGAGGTTGTTTATTTCACTGATGGTAGCAGTTTTGTAGAAAATGGGATTCGCAAGTCGGGATATGCTGTGGTTGATGGTCAGGGACATATAATAGCTGCCAAATCACTGGGCCCCACCGTGTCAGCACAAAAGGCAGAATTGATAGCCCTAACAAAGGCTTTGGAACTGGCACAAGGGAAAAGGGCTAACATTTATACTGACTCCAAATATGCTTTTCTGACCTTGCAAGCACATGGAGCCATGTATAGGGAAAGAGGACTTTTAACATCAGGAGGAAAAATGTTAAAACATACCACTGAGATTCTCCAATTGCTAGAGGCAGTGTGGAGGCCCAAAGAGATAGCAGTGATGCATTGTAGGGGTCATCAGTTGGGCAATGACCCCGTAATTATGGGAAATCGAAAAGCTGATCAGGCCGCTAGGGAGGCGGCCAGGCAAGTAACAAGTTTACATGAAACTGATGAGGCTCTTTTGTCTTTACAATTAGCCAGCTTTCTCCCAGAAGAGGTAAAATACACAAAAGAGGAGGAGGCCTGGGCTATAGCTGAAGGCGCTAGGAAACAATGTGGGCTGTTTGTTTTCCCTGACAACAGAGTATATATCCCCAAAGCTGTGGCATGGCATGTGGTTCAAGAGGTCCATAAACAGTCACACATGGGAAGCACTGCTATGTCTAAGTTTTTAGAGAGACAAGCATACTTTGAGGGAATCCCTACGTTAGCTAGACAAGCTGCCTTGAGGTGTGAAGTATGTGCAAAGACTAACCCTAGAACTGGTCCCTTACAGCCCCCTGGTGTTCAGGCAGTAGGATTCACCCCATGGGAATCAATTGTTGTTGACTTTACTGAAATGCCACCATGTAAAAAGTTTAAATATTTGCTTGTCCTTGTCTGTACCTTTTCCAATTGGGTGGATGCATATCCTACCACTAATGAGCGGGCCGAACAGGTAGTCAAGGCCTTGCTACGAGACTTGGTGCCACGAAGTGGGATCCCCCTATATATCGCGAGTGACAATGGCCCGTCTTTTGTACACAAGGTCACACAAGGTTTAGCCTCTGTATTAGGTATCACTTGGAAGTTACATTGTGCATATAGGCCTCAATCTTCTGGAAAAGTAGAAAGAATGAATAGAACCTTAAAAGGGACACTGTCCAAAATGTGCCAGGAAACGGGACTGGATTGGGTGACTGTTTTGCCAATGGCACTTCTCAAAATCAGATGTACTCCAGACAGTTTGTTGGGACTTTCTCCATACGAAATTGTTTTTGGCAGGCCCCCTCTTAATGTGCATAGGCTAGAGGGAGATGTTGAACAACTGGGAAAGTTAGAGATTGCAAAATCTGTCCAAACATTAGGCAAGTGTCTGAATCAGCTTCATCGATATGTCAAGACAATTAGATATCCGTTCCCTGTTACTGCACTTCACCCTTTTTCACCAGGTGATAGAGTATGGTTGAAGGACTGGAAATCTAATCCCTTGGGACCAAAGTGGAAGGGTCCTTATGAGATACTGCTGACTACCCCAACTGCAGCGAAGCTACAAGGAGTCAAGCCCTGGATCCACTACACCAGGCTGAAGAAAGATCATACCAAGGAGTGGCAAGTGGTACCTAGCGATTCCAATCCTCTGCGGCTTCGGATCAAGCGGTCCGGGGAAGACAGGGCAGCATCGCAACGTGAGCCCCCTGTCTGAGGTCAGGTGACCAAGCACCGCCTTGAAGCAAAGGAGCCTTGGCCAGCCGAGGGTCATGGCGAAAGAAACAATACTGATCCAGATGTCGGATGGGAGCTTCAAGTGGGAAGATGAAATAGAACAGCGCATGGAAGACAATATTCAAGAATGTCAGAGAAGGAATGCCCAGACTCAGACTGAGGAAAAGAGGGTTCCCCCACCCATTTGCCCCACAGTCATGCGCATGCCATGTATTACTTTGCAGACTGTAGTCTGGCTTTGGGTAATAGGTGTGTTGTTGTGGCTTTTATTGTTCCCTCTCCCATGCAAGGGGTTCTTAGAAAGCAATTCTCTAATAGTCTATTCCGCTCATATTGTTAAAGCTTTTAATATCAGTAAGTGCTGGGTCTGTCATCAAATGCCTACAGATTCTCATACTGGAATGCCCTTTGTAGTACACCAACTAAATGATATAGAATATAATAGACCCTATAGGCCAGACAATAATACCGGGTACAACTGGACACATTTAGAACCCTCCACTGGAGGATATTATCGGGTTGGGAAACAAAAGGGAAGGTGGTGCTGGAGCTGTAATGAAACTAATGGCCCTAGGGTAGGTTCTAGCACCTGTGAAATAGAAATAAGGATAAATGGCGCATATATAAATGGCACCTGGGAGAGTAATTATATTTTAGCCAACTTAACAGGTGATGGCTACTATAGCGCCTGGACAATGACACAGAGATGTAAGAAGCCTTTTTCTGCACTAAGGGGCCACTATTTTGTGTGTGGCAAACGAGCTTATGCTATTTTACCTGAAAACTGGAGCGGAAATTGTTATGTGGCCACTATTTTTCCAGCTATAACTATCCGAGACAACCTACCTGTGGGGAAAATAAGAAACTATAGGGATCTGGAAGAATCCAAACAAATTGTAAAAGACTATCAACCTTTGCGCCATTGGGGAGGGCACCGAAGTCTGCTGAATGCCATGTATAGGGTACAGGCTGTTATAGAAATAATGGCAAACGAGACAAGCGAGGCTCTCACCACTTTGGCAAGAGAACAAGGACAGATTAGGCGGATGTTACTACAAAACCGGTTGGCATTAGACACCATGTTGGCAACTCAAGGTGGTGTATGTACACTTATCCACCAAGAATGTTGTATTTATGTCCCAGATAATGAACAAGATATAGAACAACACGCACAACAAATCATGCAAGTAGCACAGGTCCCACACATGGAAAAGGGTTGGAATTTGTGGGACTGGCTCACATCATGGTTACCTGATTTCTCATGGTTAAAAGGATTGTTTGTATTTGGCTTGATAACTGTGTTAATTAGCATTTTACTATGCGCATGTATACCTTGTTTGTTTAGGTGCTTACGTACTAGGCTTGAGGCTATGCTTGCTCATGATAGAAAAATTCTGCTTGCTCGCAGCGCATATCAGGAACTTAAGCAAACTAATGAATCCAACCACTATGTCTCTTCGCTTACAAGAAAAAGGGGGGAATGAGAGGGACAGGTCTAGCTGAATCCCTATAGCTCCCTTGGCCATTTTACTACACTTACTCGTAGGCCTCCAAGGGGCCCAAGGCTCGGAAGGTGTAGATAAGGAATTGGCATAGTGCAAGCTAGAGACATTAGAGTTGTGCAGACATATCATGTAGTTAGCGCGTGATCAGACAGTGAAGCCTGTCCAGCAACACAAACCAGCCAATTAACAAGAGCTTGAGCAAAGCTAACCTGCCCCGGCAACTAGATAAGAGAAGTTCTGCTTAGTAACATTTTTGAAGGCCAGAGATATGTAGCATTATGATTGGTAGTTCAAATAGCCATAGAAAGTGACCGAAGGAAATAAAATACTCCTGAAACAAAGAGAAGAGGCGGCAGTCTTTTTACCCTAGAGGGAGCTGTCCGCCCCAGCTGGAAAAAATAAAGAATCTCAACTTCTACTACGGGACTTTGGCTCTGTTCCTTTCTTGCGCCGTCCTCAGACCCTATATGTTCGGGTTTCCTTTGGGATTCCCGTAACATTCCAACTCTGCAATTCTATGATTCTATGATTCTATGAAGTGCCCCAAAATGTAAAATAGCCCATGGCTTTACATAAAGGGGATTGGGCAGTACTGGCTCAGCCCTATACTGCACAATCATTTCTAGGACTGAAGCAAACATGTTGTCTGTCTGCCTTGGAATCATGGGCTAACTTGAGAGTGAAATTACATTTACAGAGAGTGAAATTACATTTACCAAATTTACTCCAGAAATTCATTCTCTCAGAGCATTTAAGTGCCACTGTCTTCACCTTCTAACATACCATCTTGCAAACCATAAGGGCTATAAACCTACATTTTCTCTTAAGAAAAGCAGGTATAGTTGGACCCCCATATCCATGGGGGTTTGCTTCCTGGGCTTCCTGTGGATACCCGAAAACAAAAATAATAGCGAATCCTATTAAAACAAAGGACTTCCAATACAAACGTACCACAGAATTGTGTTGAAGGGCCTAGAAGATGCCTAGAGAGGCCACCTCTCTAGGCATTTTTCAACATGATTCTATGGGTATGTGTCTCTAATTTTTTTCCAGCTGTGGATAACTGAAACTGTGGATATTGATTCTGCAGATACAGGGGTACAACTGTATTTTGATAATGAAAGCAAACCAAGGCCTCACCCACAGTGTGAACAGGCTTCTACTGTGAGCTGCAAAAACAGCCATGTAAGCAAGCAGAATGCTGATTTTGCCACCAGCTCTGTTTCTCCCTAGAGTTTCACACTATCTGTCCAGTATAAAGAAGTGCTATGGTGTTTTATGTGTGTATACATATTCATCCTTTACCTCGTTGATAATGCAGGCATTAAAAAAAAAATAGAGGCTGAAAGTTTTGAGGATTGAAGGAAGTGCAGAGAAGACACACTGGTGATGTTGCAGGTGCTTTATATTAGTTGCCCAGCCAAACTATTTAAATCTGCCTTGGGGTGTGTAGCCAGTGCAGCAAAGCACACACCATCTCTGTGGTAACTATGTTGCTTTGTTCTTTTAACAACAAAAATGAACCATATTTGTTTAAAAAACCAAACTAGAAAAGGCAAATAGAAGGGGGGGGGGACTAGAAAAGTACCAAAAGGGGAGTTTTTCAAATTTTTATGTCCAAGTGTTGGCTTAAAAATCAATAAATAAAATGAAACTGTTGCTGTTGCTGTTGCTGTTGCTGTTGCTGTTGCTGTTGCTGCTGCTGTTGCTGCTGCTGCTGCTGCTGCTGCTCCTCCTTCTCTCTCTCTCTCTCTCTCTCTCTCTCTTTCTCTCTCTCCCTCTAGCTTGGTTTTTCAGATCATCTCAGAGTGTGAACTTAAGAAAGTCCAGCAAATGCACTAACATGCCAGCCAACTCTGAATTTGTACTAAATGCTGGGAGGCAACTCTGACAGTAGAGCCAGATTAGGAAGCGAGTCTGCTAAATTACAGCTAATTGTACTGCTTTTGCAGTGAATTTTGGGGTATAGGCCTTAAGAAACATTGCCTATTATTTCCATGTTGCTAATTAATGAGACATAAATTAGTTTCCTTTCCCTGACCTTTAATGGAGTTCATAATCCATGGAGTAGAAATGAAACAGCAGCAGAAAATTTCCACAGTGACACGCAATGCTTCCCAGCGGCCACATTCTGATAATAAATACAAACTTAAAAGCAGATAATAAATGCCAACTTGAATCCAAGTTGCATAGGTTTAAATGCTGCCCACCTTACAGAGTTTTTCCTCTTGCATGTCTTGAATTACACTAAATCAGGGATACACAATCTTTTGGGCCCTGAGACAGCAACATTCAGTGTTCATTGAGGGAACAAGAAACAACCATGAGCACACAAACACACACATGTGCATCTGTCCACACATTTTCCCCTTCCCCAACACACACACACACACACACACAGAGAGAGAGAGAGAGAGAGAGAGACTTCCTGGCAGGACAATAGCAATATTTGAAGCCAGGATTCCCCAATCCCAAAATCAGGTCAGCTGGGCTTCGGGGAAAAGTGAACCATCAGTGAACCCTTCAGTGTTGTAGGATGCACACGGTAGAAGAAAAGGACTAGCTGACACCTTGGATTCATTGTACCCCATATTAATTTATCCTACAAAAATTTGCCTTTGTTTTCTAATTGAGATCCCAAGATTGTATTTAAACTCAGCAGGATGCCTTGGTTAATAATGACAGATGAACTTGATAGCTTCCCTATCTGTTGCAATCTTCCCATTCAATGAGCAGCCACCAGTGTTTTCTACTGATGGTCACCCAAGTCTAGAATTACCAGCTTCTAATAGGTATGCCTGAAGTTTTTAAATATTACTGTTTTGGACTACAGCTTCCAGAGTTCTCCCAGTGGATTCAGGAAGTTATTCCAAAAGTAACACATCTAAGCTCTGGGTATGATGGTAATTCATAATATTTAGGAGTATTATAAATGAGCACAGGTTGCCCTTAAAATTCTTCTCTGGTTTGGAACATAATCTGTGGCAGATTTGGGGGAGAAGGCTGCTTTACCCTCTGATTTCTCCATCTTACTTACAGTTGTCCCTTCGTATTCACTGGGGTTTGGTTCTAGGACCCCCCCCCCCGTGGATACCACAATCCATGAATACTCAAGTCCCATTATATGCAATGGCATAGCAAAATGGTGTCCCTTATATAAGATGGCAAAATCAAGGTTTGCTTTTTAGATTATTATTTTTAAAGAATATTTTCAAGCTGTTAATACTTACCTTTCCATTGACGCCCCCTTGTCGTGGGAGAGAGGCTTGCGTACCCTAATGATGTTTTGAGCTATGCTGGCGGTGGCATAATAGCCACTGGTAGGGTCTCCCATGCCAGACAGGTCAAAACCGAAGGGTCTGACAAAGAGCGTCAAAGGGCAGGATGGGCTCTCCAGCCTTGTGGCAACCGTCCTAGGAGAAGGAAAACTCCAATCCCAAACCCGGGCAGATGGTGCTCGTCCAACCCTGTAAGGTCAACCATCTAAGAGAAGGAAACTCTAATCAAACCTACGGCCCGAGGACCTCACTGCCACGTCCATGCTTGCAAGGCCACGGCAGATGAATCTCTGGTTTAAAGGGTGAGGCCAGTTCTGTGCACGCTGCGCTCCACCAGAAAAATCCATTGCACAGGCTCGAAGGACAAATCCATTTCCAAAAAAGCCCTGTAGCGACTGGCGAGGGATGAAACCGGCAGGTGTAAAGATGCACTGGAAGCCGCAGCCCCAACCCTGCATGGAGGCGGTTCAGGACATTGGTCGCTCAAGCCTGACCCGGGAGATGACAGTCTTGTTCGGCAGCATTCTGAACGACCAAGCAGCCTTTTTTAAGGAGAGCACTGCTTGCTCCATATGGAGAGGGGCCTAGAAAAGGTGGCCTAAAGAAAGCTCATCCCCAACTACCTGGTTGGCTAGCCGCGGCCAACGGGAATCTTCTGATGCGGTCAAACCAAGGCAAAGAAACAAAGGCACACACCGGCCTCCAAAGGTGTAAATAAACTGACACTTGCATGCTGGAACATCAGAACCATGCAAGACTCTGAAGATAGTGGACGGCCTGAGCGTCGTTCTGCCCTAATAGCCCTTGAATTATCACGGCTTAATATTGACATCGCTGCTCTTAGTGAAGTTCGCTTCCATGAGGAAGGCAGCCTTAAAGAACATGGCGCCGGCTACACACTTTACTGGTCTGGCAAACCCAAAACCGAAAAACATCTGTCAGGAGTAGGCTTTATGATAGCAGAAAAGACACAACACTGTGCAGATCTGGGTGATCATAGAGGATTTTATGAAGCTCTTAAAGCAGTGTTTGGACCTACTTATCAGGTCCAAAGCTCCTTATACAGTACAGATGGTCAAACATTAATTACTGATAAAGCCTCCATCCTAAATCGTTGGGCTGATAGAGCCATCGTACTGTCTATCCTCCTTTATGGATCTGAAACATGGGTCACCTATCGCCACCACCTACGACTCCTCGAGCGCTTTCATCAGCGCTGTCTACGCACAATCCTAAATATACACTGGACTGACTATGTGACGAATGTTGCTGTCCTTGAGCAAGCAGGGATCACCAGCATTGAGGCCATGATATTGAGAACACAGCTGCGCTGGGCAGGGCACGTTTCTAGGATGGAGGACCATCGCCTCCCAAAAATACTACTCTACGGTGAACTCGCCATGGGTCAGCGTAAGAGGGGCGCTCCAAAAAAGCGATACAAGGACTCCCTGAAACAACATCTCAGGCTTGGCCAAATTGATCACCAACAGTGGTCCGCCCTGGCCTCACATCGGGAGGCATGGAGACGCACTATCCACAATGCTGCAGCCTTATTTGACAACTCACGACGAACAAGTCTTGAAGAGAAACGACAACGCAGAAAGAATCACAACCCAAAAACATCACCCAAGGAGACCTTCTGCTGTGCTTTTTGCAACCGGACTTGCTTATCTCGGATTGGCCTTTTTAGTCATCAGCGCGCTTGCAGAAAGCGCGGGATGAGTCCTTCCTGAATCTTCGTTTGCGAAGGAAAAGCCAGAGAGAGAATACTTAAATCTGTGGATACCAAATCCGTGGATACAAAGGGACAACTGTATTTCGCTTCTCTGATTCTATCAATTAAAAAGAAGGCAAGGAAATTTAGTCACTTTGGACGAGTTTATTGATTATTCACATTGAAACATATATACCACAGAATACATTTGCACAGGGTTCTCCATGTGCAGCATTCTAATTATTCCTCAACTACTCTCAAGATGGTTCCCACCACCACCACCATCCCTAACAACCATCCTTAGGTATGCCTTTATTACTTTATATCTGATGCAAGAACATTTGTACACCCTCCTTCCAAACAGAGAACTCACAGTATATTCCAAAATAATTAGATGCCTCCTCTTTTAAGCCTTGGCCAATCTTGATCACAATCTGTTCATGGGCTTCCTACAGTTTACCCCTGACAGAAACAGAATATGAGACTAGATGAATCCCAGTAGAATTCTTTTTTTACATTACAAACTAACCTGCAATTTGGAACCCTCCAGATTGTACTGGGCTACAACTCTAACCAAGCACAGCTAGCATAGTAATGGAAACTGTCGTTGAACACATCAGTAGGAAAACAAGTCAGTGACTGTTTCTCTCTGTCTCTCTCTCTTTCTCTCTCTCTCTCTCTCTCTAAACTGGCTAGCAGATTCTGGAATTCCAAAAAGAAACTCATCCAACTCTGACATATAAATATACCCTATATCAGTGTATACCATCACCACTACATTTGAAGGAAAACTTTTGCTTGCAAGCAAAAGTTTGCAGCATCAGCTCTATACAGTGAGCATTTATACTTCCAGGTATTTATCTGAAATGAGCCTTAACTTGACAAATGGTACTGTTTAGAGGTTTACTGCTTGCTGCTCAGCATGGTCCTCAAATTAATGAGCACTCCAGGACTCCCTATGGTTAGCTTCTCAGTACTAAACATCATCATGGCCTCGCTCTGTCCTGCACCCATCACATGCAATTCAGCTTTCATTAGCAAGACTGGAGTAGGCTTGAGTGGGAACAAGAAGGAAAGCTCATTTGGCCTGCATTTTATTGGCTTGTCCTACACTATCTATTCTCCCCCATGTGCCAGCTCCTGCCCTCTGTCCTGCATGCCATATCTGCTTGTTTCAGGAGGCAGGGGGCTGCAATTTACAAGTGCCCTGGAGCACTATGTTCTTTTGAGGTCAAGCCCCTGCTGGCTCAGCAGAACAAAGCTCCTAGGCAGAGTGGGCTGGGGACACCACATGTTCTGCAGGGCTTGGCTTAAATGAGCCAAATTCTGATTTTTCTCTTAGAGGATCTTCCAGCTGTCAGAGGCAGTTGTTTCATGATCTATACAGAAACCAGGCAAAGTAGGGACATCTAAACAACAAACAGAGGATATAGTTTGGATAAAGCATTTTAACGCATTACCCAGATTCAATGATACAAATACCTGTAGACTGCTGCAGAGCTTGTAAAAGTTCTTTTTTTTTTCATTCTCTGAACTGCTGGGTGTGAATGAACTGGCACATGGAGCCAGCAGCATTTAGAAGTAATGAGGCAGAAGTATTGAAGCCACCTGCACTGGAGGCTTCCTCGTTAACCTGACAATGAATCCACTCTGGAATTTAGTCTGAATTGTAAAAGAGCTATCCAAGATGCTGAACCTCATTCTCCAACAGGCTGAGTACATGCTCAGTAAAATTTGAAGTAAAACCCTAAGACCTCACTTCTTGTTGTTGTTGTTGTGTGCCTTCAGGTTGTTTCCAACTTATAGCAACCCAAAGGAAAACCTATCACAGGGTTTTCTTGGCAAGACTTGTTCAGAGGAGGGTTGCCATTGCCCTCCTCTGAGGCCAAAGAGTGTGATATGCCCAAGGTCACCCAGTGGCCAAGTGGGGATTCGAACCTTGCTCTCCAGTGTCATAGTCCAATGCTCAAACCACAGCACCATGCTGGCTCTCCTAAGACCTCAGTAGCTACCTGTAACTAGATACTTTGGGGAACCATGAAGTTACATATTGAACTTAATGTAATTAATAAAAGTGAAGTTACTTTATTAGTGGGAGACAGAAAGACAATGAGTAATGTAAGGAGTTACTTTTTTCAGCACTGCAAGAAGCAATAGCTACAGGCTATTCTTCAATCATTCAATCTTCAATTGTTTTTAAAAAGTAACAGGAATTAATTGCTTTTAAAAGATAACCTTCCAAGCTCTCAGGCTAAGCATACTTGAATGACATGGCCACTGCCTGAATGTTTCTGCAACATTTTGCTGCACTTTCTTTTAGCCTGTTCTTTACTATCTAGATGCAGATGAAAAAGCTGTCAACCCATTATTTGCCAGAAGTCAGGGACAACCTCATTAAATCAGTACTGAACTGATTACAAGTAAAGCCCAAAAGGTGTATTCTGGAAGCAGAAGAGCAGCTGTATGCCTCAAACCATTCCAATAACAAGTGGGTGGCTAAATCATAAAAAGGTGCTGTTATCATATAGGCTCTACTCATCCCATTACCTGCACCCCAGGTCAGGTCACTGATGTGGGTAGGAGTGATGTGTTCATATTACTGGAGCATGCTCCCTTCAGGGCTGCTAGGTGAAGACTACTCCCAGCCCTGAGATTTCCATGCCAAAACCTAAAGCCTAGGAACAATTCCTGGTGATGTCACAGGTGGCAGGCCCTGTTACAAGGGGTCTTGTCAAGGGATGATGTCATGAAGCATGAAACACTAAGCACCAATCACAGATACACTTTCAAAAAGAGAACACTAAGTCTAACAAATGAGGGATGGGTATATACACCATGTTTCAAGTCTTGTATGTCCCTGCCCTATGATTCCTTGCCCTCACCCTGAAGACCAGAGAAAAGGACAAACCTCTGAGATCTGGGACCCCTACTCTTACTACTGGAGGGATACAATGCAGTCCTTCCTTGCAGGGCTAACTACGGTAGTTGAACATATAACCTTGTACCCAGACCTTGAAAAGTCTGGAGAAGTAATGTTTGGGGACCAAATCTCCATAGTCATTTTGGCTGGAGGAATCCTCTGGTTCCCCTTTATACAGCTCAAGGAAAAAAGAAAAGAATTTTTTCTGAGCTCAGCCAGCCACAGCCCCATAGAGTGGCTTCGCCTTCGATATTCATTTCTCTCTCCTTCTTTTCTGCAATTATAATAATAAAGTAAAAGTTAAATGAAGCAACCCAGAATTTGGAGCAGAAGTTTATGGTATTTTATAGTATAATTTACAGATTGTGACCTTGAGCAATGTTATCATTTGCTTATCCGTAAAATGAGATACCATCTGCTAATTCGTTGTCTCGCAGCACACAATTTCTTTGCTAAGATTACCAAATGAAAAACCATAAAAGCAGGTCAATAGAAATGAGATTTTACTGGGCAGCAAGAGGTAAAAGCTTGGTTACAATATAAATTAGGGGTGAGCAACTGTGGTGGGGAGATAAATTTCTGCCTCTGGGACCCACCAAGAGCCACATAAACTTTCCTAAAATAAGAAGTTGGAAGTCTACTTTTGGCTTTGAAAAATGAGCAAATTTTTAATGTCAAACAGTGCAGAGTGGCCCTGCAACCTATTGAAAAGGTGAGGGGCCACTCCTAGAAGCTTCCATGGGAGTTAATTCATGCTTTTTTGGCTAGAAAAAAGGCCACCCAGAGGGATCAAGTGATGCAAAAACAGCCCTGGTTGCTCACACATGGCCCCAGGGGCTGCACTTTGCCCATCCTGAAACAGACAGATGCTCCATGTAAATGACTTGGATTCAAAGCAAGCTGCGTCCAGGTCCAGTGCTGGTTGAGACTTAAGTGGTAAAAGGTTTGCTGGTCCTGGGGGTCTGAGTGACTGATTGCTGAGTCAACTTTTATTACAGCCTAGATGGTACCCCTGGGGAACGGAGTTTTGTCCACAAGCTAAGTGGACAAAATCAGCCTGGATTGTACAGAAGATCACCCAGCAGAGCCTGGCTGTTGACAGCTCCAGGTCAGCTCACTGCACAGATTTATGTAGTTGAGTGACCCTGCAGGCCAGATTCTCGTTCCCTCCAGGGATATGGTAATGCAGTTCCCATCAACCCAAATTGGACATGTTGATTAAGGATGATCTAAGTTATAGTCCAATGTTTTTCAGAGCAAGGACTAATAAAGACTGCTCTGGACAATGCTTAGCCTCCCAAGGTGGAACTCAGGAAAGTCCACAAGACCACCAAAGCAGGAGAGAGTTAAGAAATGAAAGGATGTCAGGACAGAGGTCTTGTCTATATGGTCAAAATAATCCTAATGGTATGTGAATGGACAGTGATCCGTTCATGCGGACATGCGCACAAATACGTGTCATTTGGAAGTGGGCAGCAAAATCCACCGCAAAGTCCATGTGCATTGTGTCCGGGGCTTCATCCCAATTTTTTAAAAAGCTCCATTAAGCATGCAAATGTGTGACTGTTTGAACACTCGCATTCACACAAATACAAACAGGCAGCATAATCTGATTCGCTGGACGAGCATGGGGGTGGGGCTAGCAACAGGGAAAGCACATGTGGACGCCATGTTACATTTTCAGCTAAGTGAGGGTCCAATAAGTCAATAACACTGCAATCTTATACTCTTTTTCTTTCTTTCCTTCTTTTGTAAATACAAACTATTGCTTGTGTGCACTATGGGAAACTTTAAAAAAAATGGGTGGCAGGAGATTTAAAATCACAAGTTAATCACTCACCACCGTCTTTGCTAGGGGTCATGTGGAGTTTAGGGGGGCTCTTTTGGCTCTGAAGACAGGTCGCATCGTTACAAATGCCTGCTTTTTCAGATGTGTTCATATCCCCCCCCTCCGTATAGACAAGACCAGTGTAAGCAGATGTAGTCTACATTGCTGACTTAAGAGTCAAACCTCACATGAGTTTAAGCACATTTTTAAAACATGTGATTGCAATTGCTCTTGTCTCTATGTTTACCAAAGGTAGGTGGGTGGGTAGGGGTAACCAATCTGGACTGGGCTCATGATGCACCAGAAGGGGGCTCATCTCATACTTCTCCCCTGCCCCTGCAGTGATTTTCTCAGAGCTTAGAAAAGCTCTTTCTTGTGAGTACAACTCCTCAGATTCTGCAAGTTCCAGGCTCCAGGTCTTCCCACTGATGACCACCATTTGCCAAGAGGGCTATTTCCCCATAGCTTTTTTTGGGGGGGGGGGAAGGGAGAAATCAGACAAATAACACAGAGGGAGGTTAAGCACATTCTCAACCATGGTGGACTACTGGGGAAACAGGAAAATTTATGGGGTTTTTTGTCATCAAAGATACGGTCAATCATAAGTAAATGATTCAAACACATTGACTATGAACAAAGCTTGTTGTGACAAAAGGAAATAGATTTACACGGCCAGCTGAGATGGTGTTTAGTGAGATGAAGAATGCTATGCTCTCTCAATCTATATTCTCAAGATTCTGGTCTCCCATATACTTGGGGCTGGTTTACAGGGTTTTATTGCGTTAAGTTGCGCTTTAGTGCTTTCCCGCATCAGTGGTGGATAGTTTACACGGTATATGTTTACACAGCTATATTTTGTGGCTCTTTGATTTTTTCCGCTTTGAGGTTCACACAGCAAATGTGCTGGGGGCATGGCCAAGCATTGTGAGGAGACAAAGGAATGCCATAGGAATGTCTGCCCTGGCCCGAACTCCGTGCTTAACAGCTTAGAGGCAGTCACTCTTTGCCTCTCCCCCCCCCCAGCTCCCTGGCCACAAATCAAATGGAAGGTTTTCCTCCTTGCTTAACAGCATTTTCTGCCAAATAGAGGAAAGCCAGAGAGAGAGACAGAGAGAAACAGACTGTCAAAATAGCAGTGCAGCTCTGCTGCAGCCCTTCGTGAAATGGTTTCTCTCCCTCCCCCCATGCACAGGATCACTGCTGATGAATGGAACTTTTACATACTTGCAAAACAGCAGAGAGGATGAGAAGGAATCCTTTTTGTTTGCAAACTGGCTTGCAAAATAGAAGAGAGGATTTTTTTAAAGTTTCCTGTAATCGCTACTGTCTCTCCCTCCCTCCCTCTCCCTCTTTTAAGCCCACACCTGCATCATCACCCCTGCATCAACCAATCACAGTGCAGCTCTGCTGCAGCCCTTAGTGGAATGGTTGTTTACACTGCCAATAATGCACTACATTGCAAACATACTGGCAAAAGTAGCAACATCCCTTGCCACGCTATATTTGGGTGTTTTACCTTCCCCCCTTCTGAATGAGACGATGCTGTGCTGCAATCCGTGGGAACTATGAGCTATCTTAGCGGTATATTTAGAGGAATATTTGCCCGTGTAAACGACTCCTTGGCTTTACTTTTGGTTCCCTCCTCTCTCCCACTCACTCAAAACAAACAGAATTCAACACACACACCTTCTGGCATGCTTATTGATATACCAGAGATGGAGAATGTCTAGGCTCTCCGGATGTCACTGGACTACATTTCCACTGACCCTTTACCATTGTCTGTCCTGCCCAGAGATTATGGAAGCTGCTGACCAACAACATCCTGAAGGTCACCCATCCCATATTCCTACATTATATAAAGAACAATCATAATTAAGAACTGATTTCACTGGGGTGGAAAATAGAACCCAATAATAGGGTGAGGTAGTTTTGAAAGTCTGAATTAGAACAGAAAATTGGGGAAATATATTCACATTTGCCTCATCTGCTTGCAAGCATTTTAATCATTCTTACATTTTCATCATATGCAAATCCTAGTAATACTTTAACTTTTTCCTCTGGGGTAAAAAAGGGAAAAAAATCAGAAAAGGTAAGAAAGGTCAGATCTAACTTCCCTGCTCATTCAACCAAACTGAGTTGCTTTGCTTAAAATTAGGATAAAGATTCTTCCCAACAGGAGAGAACATTCAGAGTACTAATTATTTCATATGGATTCCTCCTTCATACTGAAATGAAAAAACTGTCATAATCATTTTGAAAAAAGAAAAGAGAAATTGAAAAGCCAAGCATAGTTGTTTGATTCATTTAGTCTTCTGGGACAACTCAGTTCATCCCGTTGCAGTTAGTTTCCAAGCATCTATTAGTTTTGGTGAACAAATTTAATTCTAATATATAAAGCATTCTGTTAATTCAATTTACCCAATTTCTCCCACTGCTGTTGCATGAGAAAGGGTCTAACTTAATATAGGTTGACTCCAAATGCCTTCACCCCTCAAACAATTCCAATTTCCCCTGTAGGTTAGATTTAACCTAAGTAGATAATGCAGCAAAAGACTGAATATATTATTTATGTAGTAGCAGCAACAACAACAATCCAATCAAGTCTCGCAGTCCAGTTGCCAGGCAATGACAAGGAAGAGAGTCCCTATGCAAGGGATAAAGGGGCACAGTGAAATTAATGGCTATTGATAAGTGCATACACTAAGTAACACATATATGTCATCCCTAAACCATTTGAGATGCAGCAATCAAGTTAATTGAAATGTACAGTCCAAAAACAAAAGATAAAGCTATTGTGGCATGTGCCTATTAAGAAAATAACTCTATGTGCTTTGAGCAGCCTCATAGATTTCAAAAACATTTATGAAACCCCATCGTGCAACTGCCCTGATTTTAAGGACAGTCCAAAGTGATAGCAAGGAGACCATTTGGGATGGAACATAAATTTAAAATCCCTTTTATTCTGTACCAGAGAGATGTCCTTGGTGCTCTTCAAACACCACAGGAAGAAACTCTGTAAAGTCCAAAACACTCAAGCAAAGTTGCAGGACATGGCTCTTTAATAGCCTCTGGCATCTGGCTCATTATGGTAGGACATGTTCTCTATTGCCACAGGTAGTGGGAAATTCCAGAAGGCCACCTTTTTGCAGGGTTGGCTCTGGAGGGCAGTCTTTTAATTGCTGCTGTCAGGATCTGTTTTCTTGGGATGAAGGAGTACTCGAAATACAGGTCTATGGGTGGCAAAGGAAACCCAGGAGTGGGTCAAGGACCCAAAAAGTGAATCAGACATAGGAGCCATGGCTGTTAGCGAAGAGGCAAGGTCAACACTAACAATTACCAATTCCACGGGTAACTGAGCATAAAATCATCAGATTATTGGTCAATTTGGTTCACACAAAGGATAACTTCTTCCACATGAGAAGTCCATCAGCAGGACATGAGTTCAATGGCATCTCCTGTCCCAAGTCCCCCAACAACTGATATACAAGGGAATACTATCTCTGATACTGCGGGGGCGGGGGTGATATATAGACATCCTGACAATTAGACACTGATGGCTGCAGTTCCCATTTAACATCCAGTGTGGTGATATAGGCTAAGGCTGAAAGGAGTCCAACAACATCTGGAGGAGAGATAACAAATTGTGTCATTTATAACTCCTTGTTTTTTGATAACTGCAGTGCATCTGTCTGTGTTTATTTGTTGTTTGTAATAGTTATGATTTTAAATGGTTTACATTTTATGAATAGTTTAATGGTATTTTTAACTCTGGTATTTTCTAAACTGTGTCTCTTTTAACTGTTGTAAGCACGTTTAGAGTTGGAGGAGGAGGAGTGAAGATTGGAGGAAGGAACATTAACAATCTACGATATGCAGATGACACCACAATATTAGCAAAAAACTAGCACATACTTGGAGCAACTATAAATGAAAGTCAAAGAAAGTGCAAAAGCAGGCTTAATGCTGAACATTAAGAAAACAAAAATAATGACCACAGAGGATTTACATACATTCAAAACAGAAAATGAGAAAATTGAAATAATGAAAGACTTCCCAGCCATGTGGAGATTGCAGCCATGAAATCAGAAAAAGACTAGGACTGGGTAGAGTAGTTATGAAAGAACTAGACGAGATCATAAAATGCACAGATATGACACTGAGCACTAAACTCAGGATCATTCAAGCCATTGTCTTTCCCATCACCATGTATGAATTTCAGAGCTAGACAGTGAAGAAAGCTGATAGAGAATAAACTCATTCAAGATGTTGTGTTGGAGAAGAGTGCTGAGGATACTGTTTATGACCAAAAAGACAAACAGTTTGGTTTTAGAACAGATGAAGCTAGCTCTCACTAGAAGCCAAGATGGCTAAATTGAGACTGTCATACTTTGGTCACATCTTGAGAAGACACAGCTCACTGGAAAAGTCAATAATGCTAGGAAAGGTGGAGAGGAAAAGAAAGGAAGATAGACCACACACCAGATGGATAGATGCGACCAGAGAAGCCATAGGCCTGAACCGGCAAGACTTGAATAGGACTGTAGAAGAGATGGTCTTGAAGATGTCTCATTCAGGGAGTCACCATGAGTTGAAGTTGACTTGAAGGCAGTTAACAACAGCAAGCTGCCTTGAGCCCTAGACTGGGAGAAAGTTGGGATATAAATAAATATCATTGTCGTTGTCATCATTCCTAGTTGTAGGCCCTGAATAAACCTCAGTCTTCCAGTTTTTAGGGATGATCAATTTCCCTGCTTTTCCAGGAGAAGAAAATTTAGGGCTTGTCTATACTGGGCAATAAAATGTGTATTTGTGCACAGTAATGCCAATTTGCAGCAGCTTTTATTTGTCTCCACATTGTTGTTGTTTTCAGATAGCAGGCATGAGAAGGCATCCACATTTGCTGTTCAAATGGGCACACCTGCAAATCAAGATGGCAGGCATGACAGAATTACTGTACTTGCATTTTTATCTACCTGAAATTACTGCTGCCGAACAGTTTTTTTAAAACCATATCCAAGGTGTGAAAGTACAACCTTCCACTTTAACAAAGAAGCAAACAAATAAAAATTATTTTCTTCCTGTAGCACATGATCACTACAGTGAAAATCCAAAATGGCACTTGCCTTGCTGACAAGCTCCACACCCACACACACCCCACATACATGTCCAACCAGTCACCTTCCCACTTCTGCTCATATTGGGAAAGTGCATCAATTTGCATAACTTGTCCCAATGAGCAGGAATGCACATTCCCCACGGAGCTTTATAAAAACTTTGGGAAAAGCCACAAAGGCTTTTCTAGCTTAGTTTTTTGAGGTTTGCCCCGGCTTCTGAATATGGTAAAATTATGGAGAATCCCATTAAGAAAACACATATTTGCTTAGAATTCTATGAGGATTATTTTCACAGTTTAAACAACCCCTTGGACTAATCAGGATAGCAAGCACTGACTAGACTTAGGCAAAATCCACACTACACAAATAATCCAGTTTGAAACTGGATTATTTGTACAGTGTGGATTTGGTCTTAGATGTCTATGAGCTAGTTGCTAATACCCAATCATAAATGGAATCCTTTAAACAATGTGTTTCCCAGCTCTACCAGACTCCTACATACTATCCAAGTCAGCTTCACAGAGTTTCTCTAAGTTTATGAGGAACAATTTCACAACTATAAGTAAATTGTAAGAAATAAATATTATTTTTAAAAAAATTAATCGAGAAAAGAAAAGACTAGTCAAGCAAGTGGAAGGCTATTTCAGAGATATCATATGGGAGCCAGCATCTCACCCGGAAAATATTTTAGATGTCCTCAGTACAAACAGTAAGGCAACTTTCACACACATTCAGATTTAATCTTCCCAAGGTCACTGCATTGCAAAATTATGCTTCATATTAGTATGCATATGGGGTGGAGATGTTCAGCCCACACTTTTCACATTTTCTACAGGTGACTGATAACATACAAAGCAACTGGCACGATCTGAAGCACTGGAAGCCTTGAGGGTGGCTCAGAAGGTCCATTTCATCCAGGGGTGGAATCAAGTGTTTTAGATTAATAGAAGTAATAGTGATTGTACCACTCTGTTCTGTTTTGGCCAGACCTCACCTGGAATACTGTGTACAGTTCAGGCCCACCATTCAAGAAGGCTACTGACAAGCTGGAACGTGTCCAGGGGAGAATGACCAAAATGGTGGGAGGTCTGGAAGCCTTGCCCTATGAGGAGTGGCTTAGGGAGCTGAGCATGTTTAGCCTGGAGAAGAGAAGGTTTAGAGGTGACATGAAAGCCATGTTTAAATATTTGAAATTATGTCATATTAAAGATGGAGGAAGCTGGTTTTCTGCTGATCCAAATATTAAGACACAAGCAATGGATTCAAACTACAGGAAAAGTTATTTCACTTAAGTTTTAGGAAGACCTTCCTAATGGTAAGAGCTGTTCAGAAGTGGAATACACTGCCTTGGAGTGTAGTGGAGTCTCCTTCTTTGGAGGTTTTTAAACAGAGGCTGGATAGCCATCTGTTGGGAATGATTTGATTGTGTATTCCTGCAGGGCAGGGGGTTGGACTGGATGACCCTTGTGGCCAGTTCAATTCTATGATTCTATGATTCTATTCTATGATTCTAAATGGCTTTCCAGGTGTTGTGGAACTATAACTCCCATTATTCCTCACCAATGGCTATTCTGGTTAGGATTTTGTGAAAGGGCCATATAATATGGAAAGCATATGTTGGAAAGCATATGTTTTGTTTGTCAAAGATCTCCGCCTCAATCTCCTATAGAGACTCCTGTACAAAACCAAGGAGAATCTCTGTCCAGAGCAGCAGACAGAACTCCTTGTTAGACAGATCAGCTAAGTGCCTCTCACCATATACATCAGGGTCCCATGAGACAGTTTGAACTATGCTTCTCTGTATGCAAAAAAGAAAGAAAGAAATCAATGTGACTACACATGGTCTGGTATATGACTGAATATGAACAACAAAAATAGATTCAGGGACAGGGTTCTTCAGAAGCCCAAAGGGGGAGGTATTAGTCTGTTGCAGAAAAAAAAATGACTCAGTGTTCTGTGGCATTTCTAATGTGTTAATCTTTAAGGACTCTTTGCAGAGGTTGAAAAGGTTACTTTTTAGACAACAGCTCTCAAAATCCTCCCATTTGGCACAACTAATGGCTATGCTGGCTAGGGCACTGTAGAACTTGTAGTTTATAAAAGGTAACTTTTCTGAGTCTTCCAGAAGTGCTTTATTATAATACTTTATCTTTAGTAAATACAGAGACGGGTCTGCCTTCACAGGTCACACTAATCAAAATAATTCTAGTAAAACAGCTATCTTTCCCCACACCTATTATTTTATCTTCAGGTCCAACCTCACAGCAAATGTTTCTTACCAGGGTGGGAAAAGTGCAGCCCTCCAGATGTTGTTGGACTTCAATTCTCAGCTTTCCTCATCTATGCAGCTATGCAGGCAACAGCTGATGGGAGTCATAGTCCAACAGCTTCTTGAGGGCCATAATTTATTCATCCCGGGTTTAGTCAATGCAGGGAGGCAGAAGAACTAAGCAACATGCCATTGCTTGTGCAAATGTATCAATCAGAATTGGAACTGGCTCACTGTAAAATAGAGCAATTAACAGATGTATCTCAAAGACTGACAGGACAAACAGAAATAAATTGTTTCAGGATAAGAAGGGAATGCACTTCTGATTTTGATTATACATGTTGTCCTTGGCATCATTAGAACTGCTCACGTCTACTGTTGTGTTTCCATCTCTTTTCTTCTTCTTATGCAAAGATCTTTGTTTGCAAAGAGAGATAAGAGGAGTCGTTCAAAGCTGTTTACCCAGTACAAAAAAGGGCAGCATTAAATGACAGCCCATTTGATAATGGAGAAATGAAATGTTTTTCAGAATGCAGTTGCTGCCATAACAACTCCCAGAGATGGCTAAAAATTGGTAAACACTTGAAAGCGTGCATGGAAGAAACAAATTAATAACATAAGCTCTGCAATGGTCAGGTTGCATCTTGTACACTTTGTCTAGTTCTGGGCACCATAATTGAGAACAGACACAGTATTCTAGGTGAGGTCTAAGGGGGTTAAGTGGAATATGTCCAGTGGAGAGGGATCAGATCTGGAAAGGAATGGATGAGAGAGCTGGGTATGTTTCAGAAATATAAACGGGAGACACAACAGCTGTCTTCAAACCTCTGAAGGGATGTCACTTAGAAGACAGAGCAGACTAATAGTGCAGTCCTAACTCAAATATGTGTTCTATGTAGAATCGTAGAATCATAGAATTGTAGAGTTGGAAGAGACCACAAGGGCCATCCAGTCCAACAGGAAATCACGATCAAAGCATCCCCGACAGATGGCCATCCAGCCTCTGTTTAAAGACCTCCAAGGAAGGAGACCCCACCACACTCCGAGGAAGTGTGTTCCACTGCCGAACAGCTCTTACTGTCAAAAAGTTCCTCCTCATGTTGAGGTGGAATCTCTCTTCCTGGAGCTTGCATCCATTGCTCCATTTTCCAGTCTCTGGAGCAGCAGAAAACAAGCCTGCTCCATCCTCAACGTGACACCCCTTCAAATACTTAAACAGGGCTATCATATCACCTCTTAACCATCTTTTTTCCAGGCTAAACATACCCAGCTCCCTAAGTCTCTCCTCATAAGGCATGGTTTCCAGACCTTTCACTATTTTAGTCACCCTCCTCTGGACATGCTCCAATTTGTCAATATCCTTTTTGAATTGTGGTGCCCAGAACTGGACACAGTATTCTAGGTGAGGTCTAAGGGGGTTAAGAACACACCAAAACCTTAGTACTGTCTGGCCTGCCATTATCCCTGCATAATCCCCTTCTACTAGGTGAACTCTCAGATCAGCTAGCAGATGGATCTATCAGCACAATACTCTGCCAGCTAAGGTCAGTCAGCAGAAGTGCTAAAAAGGGGTGGAGAGAGGGAGGAGCCAAGGTATGCCAAGTCCATACTAGGGACAGAGAGAATATTCAAAGATATGAGGGGGAAAACAAAGAAGGCAATTTATTAGTGTTGGGAACTCAAAAGCTGAGAAACTTCTTGAGTCACTCCTGTATTCCTAGTACCTTTTTCTTGCTCCTGAAATCATAGAATCATAGAATTGGAAGAGACCTCAAGGGCCATCCAGTCCAACCCCCTGCCATGTAGGAATACACAATCAAATCATTCCTGACAGATGGCCATCAAGCCTCTGTTTAAAAACCACCAAAGAAGGAGACTTCACCACATGCAGCAGCCAGGGGAGGGCAGGGGGAAGTCAAAGATCAACATCAACTATTGGAACTATTTTCCAATGTCCCACACATGAGAACAATGCCGCCCTCCAGGATCTGTGCAGGACTCCCAGGGTAGTCCCAGAGGATACATTCGTTGCTGTGCACTAACTTCCAGAACAGTCACCAATGAACCTCACTCAGCTGTTCCCCACCCCCTGACATGCCCATGGAGTGGCCAGGGGGAGGGTGGGGGGAACAGGAGCAAAAATCACTGCCACCAGCTATGTTCTGACATAGCTGGCAATGACAGCCCTTGCTTGACTGCACTCTGCCCACTACTCATCTGCACTCCAATTACCTACTGCTCCAGAGAACAGAGGGCAGGACAAGAACCAAAGGACCAAACTGCTGGAAAGTAAATTCCAGTTAAATATTTGGAGAAACTTCCTAACAATGGGCTCTTTGAGACTAGGGCAAAGAAGCCAGAGCTCTCAAAACAGAGCTCCTCACTTATTGCTAACTGGTCTCTCTTGGTACTGCTTCTATATCAACTTAGACCCTCTCCAGCATTTTAATACCTGTAGAAGCCAGTAGGAAGGAGGAGGATGAAGGGAGTTGTATGGCATTGTAGGCAATTTGGCCAATTATCATTCAGATCTCTTCCATGCCTTTGCTCATTATTGTTTCTGGATGTTGTGAGACCCACTAGAGCATGCCATCTTTTTTTAAAAAAGGAAGGGTGTTCTAAAAATCTTTTATGTAAACTGCAAAGCAATGTCTGTGCTCCCCTCAGCACCACAGCAGCAAGAAGGAGGAATGGCCAAGGAATAGAGTATGAACTGAAAGTATTCAACCATACAAGTCACTTGAGATTGTATGTATGTATGTATGTATGTGTATACAGAGAGAGAGAGAGAGAGAGAGAGAGAGATTTTTTTTAAAAAAAACAAACACCATCTTGGTGGGAAGAAAATGTTGCTGCTGGTACTAGAAATTGCTACTGAATAGTCCAAGACAACAGAAATATCTGGTTTCTGTATTTTTCTTTTAAAGCCTGAGAACTACAGCCACACATACCGCAGCCATCAACATTTACTTTTATTCATTTATTTTCTTACTCTCTCTGTGTGTATATTTATAATGTGATTCTAGCTGCTGTAAATTACAGTTGATCACAGGTTTCCATGCCATCTCTCTCTTATAAAAGAATACTGGATGCTGTGCTTTTCACTTCTGTTATTCACTGATGCTGCTGTTCTATCTTTCAATCCTGCCATCTCCTGGAAGCTTTAGGTATCTACTGGCTACTGATGTACAATACTTCCTTTCCTTCACTGAAATACAGGTCAATGTCTCTGTGTGAGCATATTCAAGTTGCTTGTTGATGTATGGTGACCCCATGAATTTCATAGTGTTTTCTTAGGTAAGAAATACTCAGAGGAAGTTTTGCCAGCTCCTTCCTCTGAAATATTGCCTACAGCACCTGGTATTCATTGGTGATCTCCCATCCAAGTACTAACCAGAGCTGAACCTGCTTAGTTTCCAAGATTAGACAGGATCTAGTGTCTTTAGGGTGTATATGGTCTAGCTATGTATAGGCCACTTCACTTCAGCTCTTCCACATCACCAATGATAAACTCTGTGGCTGTGATGTTGCTAGCAGGATTATGCTTTTTACCTTGGGTGAAAGTTACAAGAAGGGTCCATCAGTGTGTCCGTGCTAAGTTAGCACAGCAGGAGGCTTATCTGTGGTCTGAACCTCCTTGCTTTGGGGGTGGAGTAATAATACCAACCATCATATTTATTTATTTATTGGTTTAAAACAAATGGTTTGTATTTCTTTTTTGGGAATATGTGTGTGAATGAGGACTGTATGTGTTCAGTTCCCAGCAATCACACCTAGAAATAGATGCTAGGTGATTGGGAACTTGTTGTAGAAATAGATGCTAGGTGATTAGGAACTTTCTCCTTAAACACGTCATCATTCCTAAGGAGAAAATTAAATGAAATAATTAAGTAATGTTGTTAATGCAAAATATGCCCATCACCCCTTACATAGGTTGGTACACCCAGTCCACAGTGAAGTGGTCCCACATGGGATCAAATCAAACTTCACCATGAAGTTTATCTAGTGGCTCTGGAAAAATCAGATCTGAGTCTGATCATGAAATAATGCCTTAAAGTACTGAAAATTACACACACACACACACACACACACACATCTACCTTTTGGCAATAGAAATAATGTGCCTGTTCTGAGAAGTAACCGTGCCTCTTTCCAGCAGTGAAAATTTGCAAATTTGGATTGCTGCACTGCCTTCAGTCTTTTAGTGAGAGAATTAGCTCTACCTTGGAAAAATATAAGCCCAAGGCAATGAAAGCTGGTTAAATGCAACATAAATGAGGCTGTAAAATAATGTGAACAGGTGTCCCTTCAAGGCTAATATATCCCCTGTTATTTCCTAGAGTCTGACCGGCCCCTTGGATGGCATTTAATATCTGCTTAAAGAGCGTCAAGAGGGCACTCTTTCCCTCTTTCTTGCCTTGCCTTCCTTAGAGGGATGGTATAATTGTGAGGGGAGGGGCAGCATCTTGGTATTTCTGGTAACTTTGAGAAGTACCTTTTTCATTACCATAAGGAGCAATGTCACATCACTGCCAAATCAAGATATTACATTAATTGTTGAGCTTACTTGCTGCCTCAGAGGTTTCCACTGAAACACAAGCTAGAAATATTTCAAATAAACACAGTAAAGGGTAAAACTACATGCCTGGAAGAAGAAGATCTATGTTCAGCAGAGATGCTGCTCCCAATGGGTTTAAAGGAGAAGGACAAGACTTCCAGGCTAAGAAGTAATGAGTAGACATTGCTTCAGAAACTGTCCCTGCCATGATTTTTCCCCTTCAGTTCCTTTCTGATGCTAACCAGAAATTAGTCCTGCTTAGGGGAAAATCAACCCAACCTACTCTACAGTATTGTTGTGAAAGTAAAAGTGGGGGAATTATTGTGTATGCTTCCCTGAGCTGAAAAAAGAGTGGGGTAATATAAAATGGGTGGGGTATGGGCCTAATCATGCTTAGAATAGACCTAGTGAATTCTAGGAGGTTTACTATCATCCCAAGCAACCTGTTCTAGCTATTTCAGCGGGTGCATTCTAGCATGAGTGAAAGTGGATCTAAACCAATAAAATCATATCAACCATCCATATGTGATACAAACTGAAGGAGAAAGAGGGCAAGCACAAGAAAGATTCCCTATTCTCCTCCAGATAACTACCTCTTTATTACTATTCAATAGTGATATATTTTAAAGACATGGATTTGCCACCATGAATTTAAACCCAGCACTAGGAGAAATGTGTCAATAATATCAATAAACTGATTACAACAAGCTTAAATATGTTGTATGTATTTTATGTATAACTCAAAGTTCACACAGTGCAATATCAAAGGCCAGATATACACCAGTACCTTCTCAAAGAATTACTCACAATGAGAAGGTAATATAAACACAACTTGAAGATACATTATTTCATAGAGTGGCCATTCTCACAGGTACCCAATATAGAGACCATAACATGTGACTATATATCATTTACTGTGTGGTAATAATTTATCTCGGATGACATCCCATATATTTGATGATACTAAGTAAATTTTACTTCCTTTTAACTAACACAAGTTATGGTCTTTATAACCTTTAGTATTGATGCACACTAATGCCAATTCACAGCAGCTTTCATTTGTCACAATGATTTAATTTTTTTGCAAGATTGCAAACATGTGAAACTATCTGCACTCGCTGTTCAAATGGGCATGCCTGCGAATCAAGATGGTGGGCGTGAGTGCATTACTCACATTTTTATTCCCACCAGTTTCTGCTGCCCAACAGTATTCTCCCCCCCCCCCGCAAAAAAATCACACCCAAGGTGTGGAAGTGTGATATTCTGCTTAAATAAATTTAAAAAGAGAGAGAAAAGGCTGTTTTGTCACCTTGGCGCACAATCGCTATGGCAAAAATCCAACATGGCAGTTCGGGGCACTTGCCTTGCCAGCAAGTTCCGCCCCTGCACATATCTAACCAATCAGTTTTCCACTTCCACTCTTATCAGGAATGTGCAGCAAAGTGAATTGTTTGTCCCAATGAACAGGAATGCACATTTCCTTTGGAGTGTTTGTTTGTTTGTTTGTTTGTATTAATATGGGAAAGCCAGGAAGGATTTTCCCATGGAGTATTTGCCAGTCCCCCGCCGCTTCCAAATATGGTGGATTGATACAGGATCTCATTTAGACAAATTGTATTCTCCTCAGATTCTATGAGGTATATTTTCACCGTATACACAACCCTGGAGGCAAGGGAGGGAAAGGAGAAGCACATGTGTGCAAGAGAGAAAGGATGGAATGCATTTACTCACTTTTAAGATTTTCAGACTACACTGTTATAGTGTTACTATTCCACTTTAATTGCTCTGGCTTCCTGCTGTGGAATTCTGGGGTTTGTAGTTTAGTGAGGCCTAAGAGCTCTCTGGCTGTGAGTTGTAAATGCCCCTCCCTAAACTGCAAATCCCAGGATTCAACAGGAGGCAGCCATAACAAATAAAGTGGAATAGTAACACTATAATAGTCTTGTCTGAAAATCTAGCTAATCTCAGAATGTTTTTTTAACACTTAAAAATGAGGAATCATGGGAGATTTTCAAACTCCGCTTATTGTTCTGCATACAATCATACATTTTACTTCTAAATACAGGTATACCACCATTAATCAAGTAGATGTGTTCCTGGGCTTTATGTCTTTAACACAAACTTGTTTGCCATAGACAGAAATAACATGAAAAGAACAGGGATAGGTTTCTACACCACAAAAAAGAAGAGCAGTTCAAAAAGTTTCAGAAAACGTTTTATTCAAAACTAACATTATGCATATGTCAAATGAAATAACCAGGTCAGGTAAGCCTTGCATAAGTAAACAAAAAAAATTGAATTTTCTAGAGACCACTTGAAAGCTTCTTCCAAAATACATCCTGGGATTATTATTTTTCTTTCAACACCCTCCACTTTTCTTATGATTTCCATTTTGCTGGGGTGGGGGACTTATAGATCTATGCCTTTTCAACATGCCAAGGTAGCTGCAGGCTAATCTATTTTCCCCTTTTCTTTCTGTTTTGCTTTTCACACATGTTCAGCAAGTGATTCTGGGGGCAGCTGTTTACTGTGTGCATAAGCACACACATTTACAGTAGGATCACCTCACTTTCCTTCTTTGGAGGTTTTTAAACAGAGACTGGATGGCCATCTGTCTGAAATGAATTGATTGTGTGTTGGACTGGATGACCCTTGTGGTCTCTTCCAACTCTATGATTCTTACTCACAAAAGTTGATTGTGAGTAAAAATCAAGCAAATATGACGCTCAACTCTCCCCGTGGTACCGCAACAGTACCGCTAGGGGCGAGCGTCATCTGAAACTGACGCTTTGCAGCGCAGCAGCCTTGCAAGCTGACGAGGCTGCTTGCGTTGCTTTTTAAACATCCGAAAAAGTCCTATGATTCCACTGCAACTCAACACTGAAAGCCTGTTTTTCTCCAGTCATCTTTCACCATCCTCCCAATGCCAATACTGAAACAAAACAAAACAAAACCTTCCAGGTAGACAGAATACAAGAAAATGGGAGGATAGGATGTGTTCCCATTAAAAAAACTTTGTAAAAAGGAGCTTCTTTGGCAGAGGCTTTTTAAACTGAGATATACCTGTACACTATGTTGCATTTTTAAAGGAAATCATAGAATCATAGAATTGCAGAGTTGGAAGAGACCACTAGGGCCATCCAGTCCAACCCCCCTGCCACGCAGGAAATCTTGATCAAAGCATCCCCGACAGATGGCAATCCAGCCTCTGTTTAAAAACCTCCAAGGAAAGAGACCCCACCACGCTCCAAGGGAGTGTGTTCCACTGCCGAACAGCTCTTACTGTCAAAAAGTTCCTCCTCATGTTGAGGTGGAATCTCTGTTCCTGGAGCTTGCATCCATTGCTCCGTGTTCCAGTCTCTGGAGCAGCAGAAAACAAGCCTGCTCCATCCTCAGTGTGACATCCCTTCAAATACTTAAACAGGGCTATCATATCGCCTCTTAACCGTCTTTTTTCCAGGCTAAACATACCCAGCTCCCTAAGTCTCTCCTCATAAGGCATGGTTTCCAGACCTTTCACCATTTTAGTTGCCCTTCTCTGGAAATAAGTCAGTCATGTGAAATTCTAATCTGTTCTGTCATTTGTAGAAATAACTACAATCCACTGCAACCACAAATTAAAGAGGGGGTGGGGTGGGGCAGGAATCAACCGCAATGGCTTTGCTTTCAAAGCACTTTCAGGGCAGTAGAGTAAGGGCTACAGAACCAAAACCTTGTTTTTTCTTCTCATGCTCTCTATAGACGTTCCCAAAACAATAAGTCTTATTGTGTGCAGAATCCAATACACCATCTGTATAGACACTTGAAAAGATGGCACCAAATCACTAAAAGAATGAACGATACACCCATTCGCAACCACCTGCACTGCTTCAATCCAGAAGCATTCCAAAGTCCTTGCTGTGTTAACTCACTCAACTAGCAATGGTTTGTGCATGAACACACATGAATGACGTCTTGTATAGGAGTAGCACTCAACTACGTCTGACTTTTGCCCACCTGCTTTATTTTTTCTAATGTGTCTGCATCCTTTGTTATATTTTCCGTAATTACCTTTCTTCATGCATGAAATCTAGGTTCATTAACAAATTAAAGAATATCACATTATCTGCAGTTACAGTGAAATAAATTATGTTTCATAACTAAAACCTTACTCTAAAGTACCTTTAGAACAACATAAAGTATCCTTAAGATTTCTTTATAAAGAAAAGCCACCTCTCATTGCTTAGAAAAGAATATACATCTTGTGTGCATGTGGGGAAGTGATAATACCTTCTTAAATTAACATATGGAAACCCTATTTAAATAAAATATAAACTTCTTTGGTCCTAACCTAACAGTTCTAATGACTAGAGCTTGGAAATAAAACACTACAAGTAATATAGCTACCTGCAACAAGTTACTTTGTTAAAGTAATGAGAGTGTGAGACTGCTTCATTTCAAAAGCAACACAATAATTGAAAATGGCTGCACCCTTATTTTTGGTTTAACAAGTAACAGCTTCTAGGTCCTTTTTAAGCATTTTAGAGGTATTTTGTGTAGACTGTTACAGGTTTTATGCCCCCCTCTTATTGATTTAAAGGCTTTTCTCCCAAAGTACCAAAAAAGTAACAAAAGGTAACAAGTAATCTAATAAGCAATATTTAAAAGGGTAACCAAATTATCAAGGAACTAGAGCAACTCCCCTAAGCAGAAAGGCTACAGCATTTGGGGCTATTCAGCTGAGAAAAAAAAGGCAAGTTGAGGGACATGACAGATGTGTAAAACAACTGTACCATGTGGACAAAGTAGATTGTTCTCCTACTCTGCATTCTCTACACCAGGGTTTCTCAACCAGGGTTCCCTGGAACCCTAGGTTTCCACAAGAGGTTGCTAGGAGTTCCTCAAGATATTGAGATTGGGGACTTTATCAGACCAGGTAAATATGGCATCATAAGGATGTCAAATGATTGCAAAAGGGCACTCATACCAGACGTCATTGTCCTTTCATGATCATGTACTGTAAAATGAGGCATCATTTTTTATTGATGGCCCAAGCTGTCAATAGAGCTCCCATTCCAATTTTGTGCTAGCATTTGAATCCTCGCACCATTGTACTCATGTGAATGCAGTATCAATGGGCAAACACTTCCAGGTGAGGTCACAACCGCCAGGTCGGGGACATTCTTTTTATGGCCCATCCCCATGTATTTGGGACTTTTAAAGTGTGTTTTAGTGTTTTGCTGTACTTTTTGTATCTTTATGTTGCTTCTATTTTTGAATTTCCTGCGCTAGCATCTTCTCATGAGAATTGGTGAGATTTCAACCCCGGAAGTAAACGGAACTGCATTTGTGCTTCATTACAGCCAAGGAAGCCTCAGTGATGCTGGAAAAGGTAGGTCTGGTTGGGTGGGTGTTTTGATGGCATAAAAATGACACAGTTTATGCCAACAAAAGAACATTGGGGGGGGCAGTTGTCTGATAAAGTCCTACAGGGAAAACATTTTTTTTTTTTAGCTGTAGATATAATATTTTTTAGGCAGGGGTTCCTTGAGACCTGAAAATTGTTTCAAGGGTTCCACCAGGGTAAAAAGGTTGGGAAAGGCTGGTCTACACAACTGAAAGTGTTCTCCCTCTTCCATAACACTAGAATTGAGGGTCATCTATGAAAACTAATTGGTGGGAGATTCAAAGTTGATAAAAAGTTCTTCACAGAGTGCATAGGGAAACTATGGAAATAATTCCCCAGTATGTTATAATAGCTGTCCATCTGGATGGCTTTTAAAAGATGATGAGATAAATTCATGGAGTATGGGTCCATCAATGGCTAACACCTAGGATAACTAGATTGGAAGCTCACCTGCAGAGCCCAACTTACCCACTGAAATTAAAGCTTAACTCAAAATGGATTCTTATAGCATCTGGTTCACTGTTGGTCCCTCCTTCTGAAACAGGTGCCTTCCACATATACTTCTAAAGACTGCACACACACACACAATTCTCCAAGGCTTTTAACTAAAGTTTGTACCTGCTGTTCTATTTGTTTTATTTGACTGCTGCTTTATTACTTTGTTTTACTGACTGTTGCTGCTGCTCATGCTATTTTATAGCTTTAAAGAAAATAAACTGTAGTGCATATATTTTTATGTTACAATATTATACTGTTTTTGTGAGCTGCCTTAGAGACATCTTCTTGTGACATAGCATCATGTAAATATTTGAACACTAGCGGAAAAACAAAGTGTGAAATGTAGTTTCCAAGGGCTCTTAGCCCAACCCTTTGTGATAGTAAGCAGGGAACCTACATTGCTCATGCCACCCAGCATTACCAGATGCTCTGTGAGAGTGTCCAGGCCTTAGACATAGGCTTGAGCAACACCTCCTTATTAACAGTATCCACCAATAGTCTCCCATTAGCACCTTTCCCCAGGAGGATAGGTTTGATAGAATTAGGTCCACCAGGAACCCCTTAGTGGAGAGTTTGAACTCACAATTGTTCAGAAAGCACCAGTATTATGACATGCTGGAGAATTCTCAGAAAGCCTCCAACCTTCCTCTGCATTTTCAAAGAGAGCTTGAAAAGATCAGGGCGATTATGCAACAAGGTGAGGGAGCAGACTGGTTACTCTCCTTATCCAGTGAGTTCCTTTATTTGATTTTCTACCTCACCTCTTAATCCAAACTATTTTACTATTTTGACATAAACGAATAAAAGTATAATAAAACTGCTATGATCATTTTGCTCATAGGATAAGGCTTGACTCCCAATATAACAAATTTGGGATCATAGCAGTGGTGCCATAGCAGCTGAGAAAACAACAGATCTACTGCTGGCATATACAAATGACTTTCCTTCAGGCCAGCACTACACCCAGGGCAGTGTATATACATAGCAGAACAGCCTGTTTGATTCAGAGTTCCTTAATGACTATGTGGACCATGCCTCCATGCCTGAGTGGTTATGTAATTGTTCTCTTTAGCCTGTGACCTGATGACAAGCTTAGATGATGTGAGTGAATGTGACATGGTCCATCCCCCTTTCCCCCTAATTCTTCTGGGATTATAGAATTGAGCCTGGCACTGTTTCAGAGTAGCCAAGCCTGACAATTCAATCTGGTTGCAACCTCACAAATCCGACTGTATAGGAAGTTAGAGGGAGGGAGAGAGGAATGGGAAAGGGGTGTGGGATAAATGAATATGAATCTCTAGCAGAGCTCAATGCCCAAAACAAAAACAGCAGCAAATCTCGCCCCCGTGTAGAAATCAAAATGGGAACACCCAATCCCATCATTTGAGAGCCATTACGGACAGAAAAGTAATCTTCAAATTGAGTTTCTAATATGCATGGCTTCACATTTAATTAAAACCAAATAAGGTAATAATTGCATGCTAAGCAGCAATTTAAAATATACCGGCATCAAAGAATTATACAATATGCATGGACACTACAGGGTCTCAAGCAGATGCTGCCACTTCTACAGAAGGATATTTGATATTTCAGTTGGAAATTCATAACAATAACAGCAACAGTACTCAGATCAGTTCACTTAATTCTCTCAGACCTACTTAGTATTATATTATCCCCATACTATTTGCAAGGGGTCTGAGGCTGAAAGTCAATGGCTTGCCAAAGGCCACCTGAGTTCATGATAGAAATGAAGTTTGGACCAAGGGATGCCTGAGCCTTACACACACATCTAGTATCGATAAGTACAACTTGAGTGCACCTACTCCAGCATCATAACAATTACTGTAGTTTATATGCCTAACTTCCAGAACGTTACCTCCTATACTGCCAGCTCTCTGGTCACTCTGACAGATTCAACTCTATGAGTCAAAGGCAGCCTCTAGGCTAGGCTGAACAATGTTTGTCTCTCTGGATACTCTGTGAGTATTGTCAGCTGACTCTCCCAGGCTGAAGATAGACCACTTATCCCATAAGCAAAAAAGGACACACTAAGCCTTAAAAATCTTTCCCTCTAAGCCAGGTATGGGCAAATTTTGCACCTGGAATTTTGGAGGGACCCATTTTTACTTACCATACTTATTTACTTGCTTGCTTGCTTATTTTTTGCCTACAAATGAACACTATTATGCCCCAAGCCTTGTAATGTCACTGTTAGCCACTTTCCCATGTCTTTGAGCATTTTGAATCCCATGTCTTTAAAAAAAAAAAAAAAAACGCTATATAAGACTTACAAAGGTGAGGTGGGGCCAAAAACATTGCAAAATGGACCCATGGCTTGGGTACACTACTGGCCAATTGGGGCAGGAGGGGGGGAGCTGATCAACAAAATTTTGCAAGAGAACATAGAGGCCCTTGAGAGATAACAAGAACAGCCTTGAGACTTCATGTGCCCATGAGTTGCACCTCTGAGCAAAACCATTCCCTTGACTGAGTAGTCAATCAACACAGCAAGCTCTCTGGCTTCACCATGCATTGTCTGACCACTCCAGTAACTGAACCCCCAGTCTGGACTGCTGACCCTCATCTATTTATGTGGGTACCCCAGCAATAACTTAATGCTGAGGTAGACTCAAGCTCTCATGCCAGAGACACCAACTGGAGACTGCTGACATTTTGAACTCCTGTTCTTGTGGGGCGGGGGAGGAATGCCAATCCAGTGGAAGCACAAATCTGTTGGTGGTTGACCACTGCCCTCTGACAGTGCTTGTTTATCTGCATTACAGATAAACAAAGCAGAGAACACACTGAATCATAGCTGGTAGATGAACAGGTTGTGCTTTATATAGAGACACCTACAGCCATTCCTCTGAGCTCTATAGGAAATTGCAGAGTCTATAGGAAATTGCAAATTCAGATTGAGTGGCTGCCTTGGACAACTGAGTGCAGAGTGGAGTGAGTGGTAGTGAAGTGTTGGTAGATAGAGCTTTGTATCATATGGCCTGCCCTGCATGCCCTAAGCTAGCTGCCATCATTCACTGAAAATCAAAATGCTATCCTGTTGTCAGTGTTCTGGCTACCGTACATGGTATGGGAGGGGAGGCATATTGTCCCTTGCCTCAGTTAGTAAAATGACCAGGCCCTGTAAGACTCAATAATTCAAAGGTGTGAAGTGCTCCTTGGAAAGCAGGATGCCAAAACATATTAGAACACACTCAGCTCTCAAGCAACTATGTGTCCCAAACTCCTAATTCTGAGGCTAAATGTCAGTTGAACAACCTTAGTGCTTCAGGATGAATTGGGCAGGCCAGGTGAAATTCCAGACAAAAACCGGGAGGGGGATCAAGTTTCAGAATTCTTCTGTAGATTAGAACATCTATTAGCATTTTTAAAAGTGATACTTTGCAGTAAAAACCTGCATTGCAGTAAAATAGATGAAGAGATTCCATCTTATTTATAACAGTGCATTGCAAACACATGGCAGATACAGATGTAGCTGATCAAATATTTTAGCTACAAGGAAACAAACTCTTTCCAGCTTGTTAAATGGAATGCTGACTGCAAGTGATAACAAAGGAAGCAAAATCTGTTCCAAAGAGAAGAGTAGCCTCCAAGCATGTTTGTGTATGTGTGTACACTCACACACATAACTCCATATATATAATACTGTGTGCAGGTATACAAAACCCCTTCGAAAATCATGTTATATTTAAATTGATGAACCTTTACAAGCAATGTACAGCTTGTGGGGAAAACCTACACACAACAGCAAAGCAGCTATTTTAATGTGACAGCATAAGGCCCCTAATCGTGTGCTGCATGAACATTAAAAATCTCTCTTCCCACAAAGAAATGACAGCTGTGGAATGCATATTGTATACTACTGTGAATTGGATAATCATTTTTGTTTTTAATTTGGAAAGAGAACTTCAAACTGATTTGTTGTAAGTGGATTTTTTTTGTGGGGGAGGTATATGAGCAGATAATTATGACCAAGTATCTCAAATGTGTACAAAAAAGAGGATTTCAATCTTTCTCTCCTCCCACCCACACTGCACATTAAAAAATCCCTCCTGTTGACTTCCAACTGAAAGGATGCCTAATATCCTTCTGTTTCATTGGCTGGTGGGGAAATCACAGTACTGCATAGGAGCTTCCTGTGTAATCTTCTTAGAATTCACTTAGAATCCTACCTGTCCTAATGGGATCCTGCATAATTCTGCTGTATTCAGAAGGAGGGGAGACAAATCCACTATAAACACTGATGGAACAGCCTTTGAGGCTTTCCCTGATTTTTTTTTTTAAATCTCTGTGGAGAATGTGCATTTGTGATCATTAGGACAGGCAACTGAATTTATTTGCACAGCCCCAGAAAAGCGGAAGTAGAAAGCTGATTGGCTGGACAGGAGCAGGAGGCAGGGCTTGCTAAGCAGGCAAGCTCCCCAGAACTGCCATCTTGGATTTCCACCTTAGCGATCATGAGCTGATGTGACAAAACAGACTTTTTCTTTTATTTTTTACATTTGTTTAGGCAGAATAACACACTATCACACTTTCTCACCTTAGATATGCCTTCTTAAAAGAAAACCATTTAGTGGCAGCAACTGACAAAAATAAAAACATAAGTCACAGCAGCTGTCTTGAATCGCTGGCATGCCCATTGGGACAGCAAAAGTGGATAGTCTTTCATGCCTGTGATTTTGCCAAACACCATTAGGACAAGTTGATCCTGCTTTGAATTTGCATGAGAAGGCATCAATTCACATTTCCCCCCTTGTATAGATGGGCCCCAAGTCTAAAAATGGTGAAAGTGACAAGAAATCATATGATAATGAAGAATAAGATCTATGCTGGATCAGATGCACATCTTCCATCCAACATAGTGATTGCTTGTGGCTCTTATGTCAATGAAGCAGTGAATCTATCCTATTGTTTAGACTAGACTGTAAAGGAAATTCCCAAGGGGTGAACCTATTTCAGAGACCAGGTTCAGAACCTTGGGTAGGTCCTTCAGTGTCTGGACTAAAACCTGGAACAGATTCATTGCCCCACTAACCAGAAGCCATTAGGCAACACTGTGGCCTCCCAGATGCCTTCATGAAGCCAACAAGTAGGGGTTGAAGATAATAGTGTTATATCAGCATAATGGGCACCTTTACTATACCTGTACAAATTCAGAAAATCCTGTATCTCAGGTAGCACCAGAAATATTCCATTGAGAGAAGTCACTTTGACAGTATTATGCTTTTATTCAAAAGATCACTGCATTAAATCTTAGAAGCAGTGAACTTCATCCACATTGAAGATTGACAGAGCATTATTTCTTCTACAGGAGATCCTGCTGTCTTTTTGATAAAACATCTTTCATTCAGAGTCCACTCTACAACCTTTAGTTTTAAGAAAGCAGTGTGATGTGGGGAAGAGGACAGAATAAAGCAATTCCCAGAAGAGTCTTCGTAAAGCAAAGCGGTTTTGTGCTTTCTCTCTGTGTGTACACTTTCAAGATACAGAACCTGTTTACCCCTTTGTGAAGAACAATGAGAACTGTCTGCAGTAGTTCTTTTGTTAGAAATGAAGGAACACAAGATTAATTGGCCACCTTGAGGCAGTGAAGAAAAAAACACAGTTGAAACAAATATGTAAGGGTGAAAAATGGAAAGGGATTAACCTTCTCAGCTCATCTATCCATCACTCTAGCTGGCCATGCAGGTCTGTCACAGTGATGTAGAGGTATTTTGTTTCAAACATGTGGAGGGACATGTCAGGATTGGAGGAGGACCACCTGGCCCAGAGCTTTTATCTGGGGAATTCACTTGCAATCTCTCTGTTCAACCAACTACTGAGGACAGTCTTCCCCTGTTACAGCCACACTAAACATATGGTGTCAGCCCTAAGGTCCAGTTCCTAGCCTGAACAGGATCATGAACCTGTTCTTTTTGGAGAGCCAATGTAAGGTACCACCTAGAGTGTTTGACTAGAAAAGGCATGGGGATCATGCAGCCTTCCAAATGTTGTTGGAATAAAAAGCTCAGCCTTCTTCCCCCTTGGCTGTACTGGCTAGGGTTCCTGGGACATAATAGCCCAACAAGATGGAAGATTGCATGATTCCCAACCTTCAACTAGAACCAGTAAGACCTGCACTCAAATCCCTATTCATCCCTATTAATCTATGAAGCTGAATGTGGGGCCAGGGGCCAGTTACTCTCTCTTAGCCTAACCTATTTTACAGAATTGTTCTGCATATAAAATTGGGCATGGGGGGGGGGAACCATGTTCACCTTCCTGAACTTCTGGGTAGAAAAATGGATATAAGGAATAGCTTTGTTCTCCTATACTTTGCCCACATCCATGCTTTCCCCAATCAGGTAATCTCTAGACTGTTTTGAATGGTGACTCCCACTGTTCTTGCCCATTATCTTGGGTTGGTGGGACTCATACCCCAAAATACCTGGAGCAGAAGGCTGCATTGAAAGATAAGCCCTTTATGTGGAGGTTTGTATATACATAAGTACCCTCAGAGCTTGGAAAAAGTATCCCCCACCCCAATCACAGTTCCACGAATCTCCCAGGAAAGTAACTTTTCCAAATTTCATCCCTTTGGAAGATAGACAGCAACTGCAGCAACTCAGGCCTCTGCCGTCAGCAGCCACCTCATATAATGACATTTATCATGTACCTTATAGAGGGGAGGGAGGGATGGATGCCCAGGCTCTTTGTCATATGAAGTAGACTGTCATCCTCCTAGTTGAAGTGTATGAAGCAGACCCATTAAAGATACACATTAGAAGCAAAGGGCCTATTTAAATCTAAGACAGCCATATTTATACGGCTATAAAGTGCAGCCATATTCTTCGTTGCTTAGAAAAAGTAATGCATGCATTAAGAACTGAGCAGTTCCCCTGCTAGTAAATTCAGCCTTTTAATCAAGCCCTGTTTTGTGGTTGTTCAAATATACGAGGAGACTGCAAAGGTTTAAAGAAAACAAAACAAAAAGAAGAACCATGATGTTCAGAAACTGGATCATATTCTCTGAACACTTATGTGAGATGTGGCAACGTTCACATTTTCAAGAGCAGGAAAAACAAGCCCCACCCCAGCTATAATGTGTAATAAATACAGTAATACATAAAGAACAAGAATATACTTTATAGTACTGAACAGGAAAAATACTTTTGGAGAAATGATCTGGCATGCCTTGTTGATTTGGAACAAACAAAAGCTGAAGCCAAGCTTCTTGATATGTTGGTTTTATTCTATCACTCATAATAAATGGGGCCTTTTCATGTCTGTTCAGTCTTGGGGCAGCTCTATGCCAAAGGATTATGTTGATCCTATAACCAACAAGGTAAGTGGGATAATATTTTGACTTCGGGTTGCAATTTTACAAGTACAGACCATTGTACAGGTACAAGATTAAGCTGCTGGAATTATCACAACCACCCATGGTTCCCTTGTCTTCTCTGTATACTTAAGTTGGTTGCTTCATGCCCAGGGACATGAACTGGACTCATAGGACTTTTTCAGATGACAGTTTACAACGCTAGCAGCCTCGTCCCCATTGCGAGGCTGCAGCACTGCAGAGCGTCCCTTTCGGATGACGCTCTGCCCTGCTGTCCCTCTTGCGGTACTGTTGCGTAACCGCGGGGACGCAGCAGTGTTATATTTGGCATTTTTCTACTCACGATCAACTTTCGTGAGTAGAAAAATGCCAAATATAATGCTGCTGCATCCCCGCGGTTATGCAACAGTACCGCAAGAGGGACAGCAGGGCAGAGCGTCATCCGAAAGGGACACTCTGCAGCGCTGCAGCCTCGCAACGGGGACAAGGCTGCTAGCGTTGTAAACTGTCGTCCGAAAAAGTCCTCACTTGTCCCTCATTGGTAGATTCCTTCACAAACATATACACATGGGTGGCATGCTTAATCCCCATGGATTCCTTCACACACAAACACACATGGAATGCTTCCCTCTCTAGCAATGTTGACAAAAATAATCCCTGATACTCAGCTATTGGGCTTCGGAGTAAGGCTCCTTCCAGCAAAAATGGGAACTTTTTCCTTATGCCCTATAGTGACACTGCAAACAGGGAATGTGATTATCATTGGTTTGCAGCTTGGAAAGTATAAGTGCAATATGCTGAAACAGACTCTCTCATTCAGTGCAACCAGGCCAAGAAGCAATCCCAGGGCGGCAGCAGTGGTAGTGGTGGCAAGGCCTGGTCACCAGGTGCTCATTCCTACACCTTGCAAAGGAGGTAGCTGGCAAGCTCCCCAGAAGTGGAGGAGAGAGACGTGAGTCTCTAATTAATACAGTAATATAGCATAGGGCAGCAGTAGAGATGGTGGCAAGCCCTTGCTGGCAGGCATGCCATGAGGTGCACATTCTTTGTGCTCCCTGCCTCCAGAGCTTCTGCTCGTTCATTCCAAAGGCAGAAGTGGGAAGCTAGTGTGCTCCCTGGTGGTGGGGGAGCCCCAAAAATGCATGCTTCACAGTGTACTTGCTGGTTGGGGTTTACCACCACGTCTGTTGCTGCCCTACACCATATTACTGTATTAATAGGGGCTCATGTTTGCCTCTGAGGAGCCCACTGGCTGCCCCTTCGCAGGACCTGAAAGTGCATGCCTAGCAGTCGGGCCTGGCCACTGCCTCTGCTGCTGCCATAGGACTGCTTCTCAGCCTGATTGCACAAGATCTCAGGTACAGTACTTAAAAATAAAACCACACCTATTTCTGCATTTACATATTACTGGAGGTAGGGGAGCTTTAAGAATGTGCACCTTGTGGCCTGCCACCACCACCTCCACTGCTGCCCAACACCATTTCATTAATAGGGACTTGATTATCTGTGTGGGGGGGGGGGGTTGGTATCTGCAGTGGGTCCTGGAACCAAACACACATGGATGCTGAGGGCCTACTGTACGCATGAAGAGTAATGTTTAGTTTAACCTCATAGGAGACATCAGTGGGCTAGGTGGCCATTGGTTTCATTCAGTATAAAGCAACTTCCTATATTACACATCCTCGGGGATGGCCTAAGGCAGGAACCAGGAGTTTTCAATTCTCCAGATGTTTTGGAACTGCAAACAGTATATCTAATGTTTCTCTCTCTGGCTTTTCTTTGCAAACGAAGATTCAGGAAGGACTCATCCCGCACTTTCTGCAAGCATGCTGATGACTGAAAAGGCCAATCTGAGATAAACATGTCCGGTTGCAGAAAGCACAGCAGAAGGTCTCCTTGGGTGATGTTTCCAGGTTGTGATTCTTTCTGCGTTGTCATTTCTCTTCAAGACTTGTTCAGCATGAGCTCTCAAATAAGGGTGCAGCATTGTGGATAGTGCATCTCCATGCCTCCCAATGTGAGGCCATGGTGGACCATTGTTGGTGATCAATTTGGCCGAGCCTGAGATGTTGTTTCAGGGAGTCCGTGTATCACTTTTTTGGAGCGCCCCTCTTATGCTGACCCATGGCGAGTTCACCGTAGAGTACTGTTTTTGGGAGGCGATGGTCCTCCATCCTATAAATGTGCCCTGCCCAGTGCAGCTGTGTTCTCAATATCATGGCCTCAATGCTGGTGATTCCTGCTTGCTCAAGGACAGCAACATTCATCACATAGTCAATTCAGTGTATATTTAGGATTGTGCGTGTACAGCACTGATGAAAGTGTTCGAGGAGTCGTAGGTGTTGGCGATAGGTGACCCATGTTTCAAACCCGTAAAGGAGAATAGACAGTACAATGGCTCTATGCAGATTGATTTTTGTGCTTCGCCTCAGGTGTTTGTTACTCCAGACTCTTTTGTAAAGTCTTCCAAATGTGCTTTATGCCTTTGCTAATCTGTGATCGATCTGTTTGTCAATCTTGGCATCTGAGGAGATGTTTAGATATCTAATGTTTAGTGATTATGGAACTCATAGTCCCAAACTTATGGAGGGGAAAAGGTCTTCCATCGCTGTCTTAAGGCGTCTTAGAGGAGAAAAGCTTATTAGAATAGTGTTCCTAATTCTCTAGCTCCTGCCTGATTGCTTGCTTGCTTTCCTCTCTTCTCTTTCCTCTGAACTTCTCTTTCCTCTGAACTCCTCATTCCTTCCTCCTCCAGTTACTCATGCTCTTTCTCTTATTCCTACTTCACACCAAAACTGTAGACTTTGCAGGTATCTACCAGTCAAGCAGCCAAACTGGACTGGAAGGAAGTTTCCTCTTTCCATTGAGATCCAGCCCCTAACTTGGGAATCCATGACACTTCTTTCCCCATCTAAGCCCCAAAGGAAACTCTGGCCCTTCCCACCATATATGAAGATGCACGAGGAAGAGGTATAATCTCATATGCAATGGGCATGCCAACTGTATCAGTCTTTTAAAAAAAATGCTATTTACATAACTGATAGTCTAACTTTCTCAGATGTTGCCAATAAAAACAAACGTGTGTATGTCCATTTATCTATAAATGGAGTAAGTGACTAGGTCTGATTGTAGATTCAGAGTGGAATGCCAAGGCAGGTACTGATGAGATACAGTCTATTCCATTTGTAGTGTATTATCTAATAATATAATGCTACAAGTTCTGATTTAAAAAAAACAAAGCAAGAGGAAAATGTGTTTTCTGAACTGATAAAAGATGGACTATCAAACAATACTTGAAAAATAATAACAACAGCAACAACAATAAAAGAGGATGAAGGATGAGCTGATCCACTTAAAACAGCCTAACAGCTCTGCATAATCTTGCTACAGAAAAAGGAAAGAAGCTCCTGGAGTTATGATTCTTTCCAATAAGGATGGCAATTGTAAGTAGGCTCATAGTGTAAGAGGTGAATGCTTAAAGATACCTCCCCTTCAGTATGTAAGAAAGGAACATATAAAGCTACTTTATACTTTATACAGGGCAGTGGAATCTTTACCTCAATGTTGTCTACATTGGTATGCAGTAGTTTTCAAGCCATGGATCACTTTTCCCAAATGCCAGGGTTTCAGTCTCAATACTTGTGTCTTTTTCTATCAAAATCTCTCAGCTTTTGTCTTTTTGAATTTCTCTAACTCCTAACTACATTTCCCCCCATCCTTGTTTCATATCAGGTTTAAAGACTTTCTATTTTCTTTTTGTACTGGAATGTGTACAACTTTTGGGAGGAGGGCATTTTTCCCCAATGTACAAACTGACTTGCATAATTTTTATGATATATGCAACTTTTCCAATTTAGTAAGTACTTGTGTGTGCATTTTTCCAATTATGTGCATTTTAGCTGTTTGTATTTTAAAACATGTGCACTGTTTTGTGCACAAATTATTCCCTGGAAATATCTTGTGTGAAAACCCAAGGCAAAGTGCACAATTTTCTCATTGGGAAATGAGAAAATGCTCCTTTTATCAAGAGTGTTAGGTCCAATGAAACTACTTTCCATCTTCAAACATAAAATCTTTTGCATGACATTTTTTTCACTGACTTTTTAAAGCCCTTCCTAGAGAATCACTACTGGGAACAACTGAGAATTTCATAAAGAGCCTGAATGTGGGAGAAAATAAAACTGACAAATTTGTCCATCCAAACAGATAATGTTTAGCCATTTAAAGTCTGGGTTTGAATTCCGCATACTAAGGACTTTATCAGACTAGCAGCTAATAATGCTGTAATTCCACAAATGAGGAAACTGGAAACATAGTGGCATTATTACACTTGTTATCACATGTCGCTGTAATCATATGAATCAAACACCACAGAATTATTGAATGATGACCATTAGCAGTTTAACAACAGGAGTTTACTTCTGTGATTTAGCATGGGTGAGATTTCTTGCAAGATGTGAATGTGCTTAAAAACACAAAAAAACCTTTCTTAACAAAGTAAATCAACACATAACTGCTTAAATAGATCTAAAAACATGCACACAAAATGGGACAGTTCATACAAAGAGTGCCCTCTGGATAGTTTTCACTTTCTCACCCAGATGTTTTCTTGCCAGGAACAGGGAGGGGGGTAGAGGACAGTCCATTCATGCTGTAAACTTGCGATTACAGTGGGACAGGTTTTCACATGCCCTTCAATACCGTGAAAAGAGTAATATGGAGAACTATTGATGGCTTGTCCCATCAATGGAAAGTGATGCCTTATTTGTGGCTGGAGCACACAGTAAACAAGGGAGTGTCCAAAAGCAACTCCAAAATTGCTAGCAACTTAAACAAGATCTGGGAAAGCAGCCAAGCTCCAGTGATATTTAATTAGGAAGAGCAAGCAAAGTCCCGATTCGTGGAAAGGCAGCAATACAGGCAAAAGGCACACAGAGAAGAGTCCAGAATACAGGCCAAAGGTCAAGGCTTACAGAGGACAGTGTAGTCCAGGAGTTGGTCCGTAGGTCAGTAGGATCAGGCAACAGGATTGTCAGGAAATTCCAAGGTCAAGACACACGGCAAGGCAGCAAGCTTTCTCCAGGGAGATCAGTTGATCTCTGACAAAGCCTCCATTGCCTCTCCCAGCCTATATAAAGCAATTAAGGCTTTGCCAGGTGTTTCTTAATGAGCAAGTTCCTCTCATAAATTCTCAGAGATTTCCTTTGAGCCTGATTTTGTACTCAGTGCTGTGTATATGCCATTATAGTTGATTTGAAAGGTTATACAGTCATCCCTTCACATTCGTGGGGGTTACGGGAACAAGACCCCAGCGAAAGTGAAAAAACGCGAATAAAAGCAGCCTTCCTAAATACACACACACATGGAAACTGACCCAGCCTCTGAGCATTTAAGGAGGAAAGAAAAGCACAGCCCCATGCTGTGAGCATGCAAGCAAAGTCCCCCCTTGCCACTCTCCTCTCTTTTAACAAACTGAATTGCTTCTTTAAAACTCACATTTCTCCCCATGTCTCCTCATGGCCGAAAGAAAGGCACAGCTGCATGCTTGCCACCCCCTCTCTGTGTCTCAACAAATGGCATTTATAAATCAGCTTCTTTAAAACTCATGTTTCAAACCTTTCCTACACACATTCACACACAGGGAAGGTGCGGGTGGTATCTCCCAGCAAGCCTCCTTAAATGCCTCTGTGCATTTAACAAGGAAAGCTTCCTGCTGCCTGAAAGAAAAGCACAGTCCCATACTGTGAGCACACAAATTAAGCTTTCCTCCTTAAATGCTCAGAGGCTGGGTTGCTGGGAGATCCACCTGTACCTTCCCTGTGTGTGAATGTGTGTAGGAAAAGTTCGAAATGTGAGTTTTAAAGAAGCTGAGTTTTAAATTCGGTTTGTTGAGACACAGAGAGGGGGTGGTAAGCATGCGGCTGTGCCTTTTTTGGGGCCATGAGGAGACATGGGGCGAAATGTGAGTTTTAAAAAAGCCATTCAGTTTATTAAAACACAGAGAGGGGAGTGACAAGGGAGGGACTCTGCTTGCATGCTCACAGCATGGGGCTGTGCTTTTCTTTCGCTTTAGACCCTGAGAGGTTGGTGGGGGGGGGTTGGTTGCTTGCTGGGATCTTCCCTGTGTGTGTATGTGTGCAGGAAGTTTTCCTCCTTAAATGCTCAGAGGCTGCGTTGGGGAGGGGGAAAGGAATTCCCACGAATACATAAAACCGTGAAAGTCAAAGCCACAAATGTAAAGGGACAACTGTATATTAATGCTTCAAATGATTGTACTCTTGACATGTTTCCTAAGTGGCCAATCAACAGAGTGGTAATGGAAATATACCAAACCGTTTTATATGTATCAATAACAGTGTATGTTACACCAGGTATAGCTAGTGTGTGTGTGTCTATTCCTCGTAGACTCCTCATCTTCAATGTGACACAGCAACCAGGTAAAACATGATTTCTCCCCACCCACCCCCCATATTGTGAACAGCTGTGCCCTATTGATTTTGTCCACTACAAATGTCAAGAGGATTTTATTCAGTTCGGACTTTTTCAGATGAAGAAAAATAACGCAAGCAGCCTCTCCAGTTTGCGAGGCTGCTGCGCTGCAAAGCGCCCCTTTCGTATGACGCTCGCCCCTGCTGGTACTGTTGCGGTACTGCAGGGAGAGCTGAGCGTCATATTTCGTTGATTTTTTACTCACGAAAGTTGATCGTGAGTAAAAATCAATGAAATATGACGCTCAGCTCTCCCTGCGGTACTGCAACAGTACCAGCAGAGGTGAGCGTCATACGAAAGGGGCGCTTTGCAATGCAGCAGCCTCGCAAGCTGGAGAGGCTGCTTGCGTTATTTTTCTTCATCTGAAAAAGTCCTTCAGTTTTAATAAGAAGTTTCCAAAATGTGGCAATTTCTTCATATATTAAGCAGAAAGAATTTGAGATGGAGAGAAAAATAATGAATATGGGAGGAAGCAGGAGATTCACCCTTCTCTTCGCACTCTTATCTAGTAATTTATTTCTGGTTTAAAAAAAAAACATAAGAAACTTTTTTATGTCACACTAGACTATTTGTCCATCTAGCCTACTATTTTCTACTTTGATTGACAGTGACTCTACAGGTTCCCATTACTGGAAGAAAGTCTCTTCCATCCCTGAGTATGCAGTTCTTTTCACTGGAGATGCCAAGGACTGAATGTAAGACCTTCTTTGTCCAATGCAGTTTCTCCACCATTGAGCTATGGCTGCTTTCCCTACTTACTTAGCCTCCACTGCAGAAATAAAACAGGTTCCAGATTACTTCTGAAATAACACAGTTCCCATTTCATTTGGTTTAGCTGGATGAATGGCATTTATGTCAGGGATTTATTGGTAGAGAACACGAGGGGGGCAGATGGGACAAGGCGATGGAGAACTCTGAAGGGAACGCTAAAGTCAGCAGACAGGGAGACAATAAGAATTCAAGGAAGGATGTCCTATGGTCCTACCTGGTATGTGCATCATATGCCATTTCAGTTAATGTACATATTTTTATATTAATTTCTGCATGATCCCCTCTGTTCTGGTACATCACTTCATAGGCAAAAATTATAGTACTTGTTTAAAAACACTGATATTTTTAATAGTGACAAACATCTAATTGAAATACCTCAAGATTCTTTGTGTGAAAACTTCTATAGAAAGTTGTAGACAGCCTATTACCTATTTCAGATTTCAAAATGAAGGCAATTTGTTACTACAGTTCCATTAATGTATGCAACAATTGTTTCTGCACATAGTTTTACATTTATTGTCTTATTTATCCCTTTAGCTAGCAAGGTAAATTAAAAAAAAAACCCTCAAGAAATGACTGAAATGTGACTAAAACAAGCATCTTCTCGGCCTAAGAAAGGTCAAGGTGAACTTGAGCAGGCAATTTTTAACTTGATTGATTTGTACAAGGGAAAACATAAGATTGCTGAAAGAGAAGACGACATTTGGTAGAAGAGCCTCACAGTTCTCTCACATCATTCAGCCCTATCCAGCAACATAGAATAACATGTTTGTACTGGGTCTGCAGCCTGACATTCTCATGTTACTAAGCAGAACACAGTTTCCTGTTGATCCAACTTTTCTGCTGGGCCCTATCCAGTAGTTTTAATATACTGCCCAGACTGGACTGAAACCCAAAATAACACAATATGTATATTCTCATGTGAGAATGCACTGTCACTATCAACAGCAGTTAATGGATACTACACAAGCAGGTTGGAACAGAGGGAACTGTTAGAAAGTCACATAATTTGAATTCTTCAGCACAGATGCTGACATCTCCTAGCACCTGTTTTTATCTCCATTCCTTCATTCCAACCTTTTTAGAACTGTAAAACAAGGAAATGTTAACAGGATCTATAAAAAGGACTCTTTGAAGAAGGGACATTACCAGAAATTCACAGGGCATCATCTACATTATAAACTTGCTTTTCTGCCAGTTTAAGTGTCACAGCATCTCCTAATGACTCCAGTTTGGTGAGTGTTAAGAAGTCTGTCAGAGACCTTATGCTCTCTTCATAGAAGTACACTGGAAAGGACTGCCTCAGAGGTTGGTAGCCTCTCCTTCTCTGGAGGTATTTAAACAAGAGGTTTGTGAAGCCATCCGTCAGGGCTGCTATAACAATGGATTTCCTGTGTCAGTGGGGAATTGGGCTGGAAATAGTTCTCAGCCTTTCATCTTATGTCCCAGCAATTGCTCAGTCAAAGAACCCAAATCTCACTGCAAGAGAAACAGGGGGAGGGGGCATATTTTTTGAGGAGGAGATTCTAGTCTACATTCTGTTGTTATATTTATCATTTATGGTAATTTTTAAGGATATAAAAAGTGGGACTTGCATTATTTGGAGTAAACACACAAAAATACTGTAGGACCCCTGTATCTGCTGGGGATTGGTTCTGGGGGTGGGGGGTGGATGCTGAAAACCATGGATAATAGTGAACACCATTGAAAATAATGGGACTTCCAGTTTAAAATCCCATAGAGATGCCTTGGGGGACCTAGACAATAGCTAGAAAGGATATATTTTCTAGGAAGACTCTATGGAAAGTATGCTGTTTTGTGTCCTGTGGATAACAGAATCAATGGATAATGACTCAGTGGATATTGGGGTCCTACTGTAATCACTACATCCATAATTGAAATTTGTTATGAAAATCCAATGTCCAACCCAGATTAGTTCTGTGTGGCACTAGTGGTATGTGTACTCTGTTTGAGAACCACTTAACTAGATGATCTTTGGGCACCCTTCCAACTCTATGATTCTATGAGTCTCCAGAGTTCCTTGAGGGGGAAAGGATAACTTAAAAAAAAATCACTGCATCTACAGTAGAGACATCAATATCCTCAGTGGTTGGAACAGGGCTTTTGCTTAAGGAGTAAAATATGTTTATTAAAAAACTTGGTAGACTTGCTATTAATTTTATCACAACATGGCTATATATAACTCTCCAGCTGCTGTTGAACTACAATGCCCATCAACCCAGTTAGCATGGTCAGTGGTGAGGAATTATAAGAGCTGCTATCACAAAAAGAAAAAAAGGGAAAAAAAGAAAAAAAGAAACACACACATTATCTACTGCTTCAGACTACAAGTTTAGAAAGTAAGCATCGAGAACTCTGCCTCCATACATCCCTACCCCCTCTCTTTCCATGCTCCCTTCCCACATTCAGTTTCAGACCACACTAACATGATCCTTCCTCAGCCTTAGCATGTCTCTAGGGATAGGAATGGGAACCACACTGGGCCATTAGGTGGGTGGAGGTTGGCTTTAAGCCATTGTTTCCACTTCAGTTTCAGAATCAAGCCCTCATAGCAATAATAATTTGCAATGGAAGGAAAGCTCCCCTTGCAAATTATTGGTGCCAATGGGTGCTGTCCTCCCATCATAAACAAATACTCATAGTGATGCTCAGCTATCTCTTTAGCCAATAAGAATAGTATGTTTCAATCCCTTCTTTCCAATAATCAATGTACAGCTTCTAACATATATTATCCTACATTTATTCCTTTGTTTGTCTATACCTCTCTCCCCTGCTCCTCCTCCTCCACACCCTGCATGGGTTGTGCCTCTGTGCAGTGATTACTCACCATTTTCTACACTAGGATACTCCTAGGCCTAACTAATATACTACTCACCTTGAACTTAATTACTGTACTGTAAACACAGTGCATTTACAATTAGTAAAGGTAATAATTAAGTATGATTTGTTAAACATATAGTTAGATGTGCTTGGTGAAAACTTTTGTCTTTTACTACTGACAGGTGCTTATTAGAAACTCAATGTGTGACACAGGAACATGACTTCAACTGTGCTAAATTCTCCATCCCAGATGCTTTGGCTGATGGTTACATGAACACTGGGAGTTAAAAACATACTTTTCAAAGCTTTAGGAAACCCATGGTTTACGATTCTTTTCTTTTTCTTTACTAGCTGGCTGTTTTATGGTTTCACTTTTTTTCAGGTGACTTTGGATTAATCTGAAACTGTCAAGCCATGAATTCAAATTGTAGAAGGGCCTGATATGGGCTCAAATCAATTTCAATCCATTGCATGCCTCTCAGGATGAAACCCCCCCCCTTCTTATTTGGGCCATACAAGCCATCTCAAAAAGGGAGCAAAGATTTCCTAATTCCTCCACTGTTCTACTTCTGTTACTGTTTAGCCCATTGCCACAATATTCTGTCTCCCCTTATGCACACACCCTGATAACAATAGTCATCAGCACGCTTGCAGAAAGCGCGGGATGAGTCCTTCCTGAATCTTCGTTTGCGAAGAAAAGCCAGAGAGAGAGAGAGAGAGAGAGAGAGAGAGAGAGAGAGAGAGAGAGAGAGAGAGAGAGAGAGAGATTCTCTGTATTTGTCAAAAAGACACTTTCCTTTCACTTTCTACAATACCACTTGTTGATTTCTCCTTATTTGGTTCTATTGGTCAACATGAACTTGTTCCCCACTCAATGTTATAAATGTTTCCTCTGGTTTCAGTCTTAATAAATCACTTTACCAGACAACGTCCAAAATGGCATTAGAGCTCACATTCATGAAGTTAATTCAGGTATAAGTTAAGCTACAGTCAGCAAGTGGTAGACTGACAACTGAAACACATTATTTTTCTCAACAATATGGAACAAAGGATATCAGTAAAAGTACTGAGGAGTGCAGAGGAAAGAGTTTTGGTAGTTAACAATTTGTGAGGAAAAGCGTATGTTTTAAAGGATCATGGGTGCTCTCTGGCTTTTCTTTGCAAATGAAGATTCAGGAAGGACTCATCCTGTGCTTTCTGCAAGTGCACTGATGACTAAAAAGGCCAATCCGAGATAAACAAGTCCGGTTGCAGAAAGCACAGCAGAAGGTCTCCTTGGGTGATGTTTCCGGGTTGTGATTCTTTCTGCGTTGTCATTTCTCTTCAAGACTTGTTCGGCGTGAGTTCTCAAATAAGGCTGTAGCATTGTGGATAGTGCGTCTCCATGCTTCCCGATGTGAGGCCAGGGCGGACCACTGTTGGTGATCAATTTGGCCGAACCTGAGATGCTGTTTCAGGGAGTCCTTGTATTGCTTTTTTGGAGCACCCCTCTTACGCTGACCCATGGTGAGTTCGTCTTATATTAAAATGAAAGAAGATTAACATTGCAATCTCAAACACAATTACTAGGGAGTAAGTACCACTGACACTGATCTCTGAGTAGATTTGTCCATAATCATGTAGCAACCCTTATTATCCCATTGCTTATTTTAACAATTATTTCATTCACTTCAATGTTGATACTGGTCATTCTGTTCCACATTCAGGGGTCCACAATTTTCAGCTAAAATCACTGTCACCTGCCTTCCCATCCATCCAATTCCTATATGAAAATCTGGGTGGGGTGGAGTGAATACTGTTGGACCTAGAGCTTGAAAGTCCTCTGCGTAACTTAAGGATACTTTACCTAATCTTTTCTGGGGGGGAAACAAGGCCACTTCCCAAACCCACACAGAGTGCTTTCAGGGAGAGGCATTCCACACTTTCCCCTACAAAGATCAAAAAGTGGGACTAACCATGTCCTGTTCCCTAGATGTGAAACCTGGACATTCCCTAGATTTCTCCATCCTTTTTCTTAAGGTTTATTTAAACAGATTTAAACAATGCTGCTGCTGCTGTTGTTATTGTGCCCCTTCAAGTAATCTCTGACTTATGACTTATGGTGACCCTAAGACAAACCTATCATGGGGTTTTCTTGGCAGAATTTGAGGTTTGCCTTAAACTACTTATATTAAAGAGATCACATATTTATTTTATGGCTCCACTGAAGGAGAGATCAGCAGCTCCAACATGTTAAGCAACAATAAATTGTTCCAAGTACACTCTGGGGGATTCTACCTCATGCTGTAAGAGCAGGAACATGAAGAGGTGTGACTTCTTCCATATGTGACAAATATTTTCCTATTGGATGAAATTTTCTTGGGTGATAACTTACTAAAGGAAAGAACTACAAACCCTAGTTAAACCTGCCTAGATAGTCTGTTTTTGCTGTGTTGCAAAAGCAAAACATTTGCTTGCTTTTCAAACCTAAATGCTGTCTACTAGCCAAGAGAAACTTGAGACCTGATCCATAAAAGACTTTAGTGTGTGAGCTGAACCTCTAAGTTAAGGAGATTTCAAATCAAATGCTGACAACCCTAACCCACTGCCCTTTCTTCACCATAGGATGTTGCTATATATAGACATTGGAACTATACTATTCAGAGGCATAATATTTCAATTCACACTTGTGAGCTGTTGTCTTTTGTTAAATTCCATCCCCCTGCCCACCCTGAAAAGATACAGAACAGGCACTTATCATGACACCAAATGGTGCAAAAGCAGCATTATCTTCACTTGCCCATGGAAAGGAGAAGCACAGTGGCTTCTTCACATTAAACTAAAACAACAAAATTCACAAACACATGTTAAGAGGAGATGAAAAGGCATGGCCTGGCTCTATAGCAGCACAGCAGGGGCGGGGGGGGGATGAGAACTTCCAGATGTTGCTGGATTTCAACTCCCACCGTCACTTCTCAGCAAAGCAAATGGTGGGGAACACCATGAGTTGTGCTCTGACAATATCTTGGGTCTGCAGGTTGTCCCCAACTACTTGGGTAAGGACTGTGTTTAGTTCAGATTTCCAATAACAAAATACCTCATTAGGAAGGGACTGAATTGGCCATCCTCAGTGAGGTGCCCTGTTTGCAGTGGCATTCCAGGACCTAAGGTTCAATGCCTGATGTAGTTTGGGCAGTAGGTGCTAGTATGGCGGGAACAGGGGTCCTTACCTATGTCTTTCTCTTTGAAAATAAACATCCAGATGTAGAAATCCACTGACCTATGGTACCAAACACGTTCCTCTCATGTTCGCCTTGTTGGAACTCAGCATCCACAACAGAGGACAAAAAACAGCTTAGTAAATACTATGGATTTCTAACTTGACTTGTGCTTGAAAGAAATCAGCTGAGGCAGCCCCCCTTCACCCTCATCCTGCCAAGGACTTCTGGGAACCAATATACCCTGAGAGTGAGGCAGAAAAGAAGAGGCTTGGGTAATAGAGATTATGCCATCAGACTTCAAAGAGACCACAGCAATATGAGACAACCATGCTCTTTTATCTCTCTAATGTTTTGTTTCAGTTTGAGTATTACAAATTGTTAAATTGTGTTGGGGTTTTTTCCCTGAATTCCATTTTAATTTTACCCTGTCTTTCCTCCAGTGAGCCTGAGGTTGCATAAATGGCTCTACTAATTCCTGCGACAAGCCTGAAAGGTAGATCAGACTGAGAGCAAGTCACTGGCCCAAAACCACTCACTGAGTTTCATGGCTCATTGCAACTAATACTCAACAAGTAAATGAGTAAGTGGACCAGTCAGTCTTGTGTAGATGGAAAGGCAGACGTGCTATGATAGGTCTGGAAAATGGAAAAATCCTGTATTACGATAACAATGATGATGATGATGATGATATCATTTATACCAAATAAGAATGATTGGCTATTTCATCCAATGCAACCCACTCTCCATAACCTTACACCCACTCTTTTGCATCTCTTCTGTGACATCCCAGAACTGGTTTTAAAACAGCATTCATTCAAAACATCTATTCTATCACTAAGATGTACTTCTTCCCCTAATCTGTGAATCTTCAATTGGGAAATGATAAAGTTCAATGAAAGGGGTGGGATTTCAATGGATTATTGTTCAGAGATTATGAGTCCCTCTTTATTGTTGCTGGGACTAATGAAAGTAAAAAAAACATTAGGAAGCTTGTGAAGTGGCCTTTCCCAACCTTGCGGGCTCCAGCTGTCCTGCACTCTGCCTCTCATGCTGGCTTATGATGAAAGTTGTACTCCAAGACAACTACACTGGAGGAAGCTTGTATAAAGAGGGGGAAATACCAAGGGGTGAGAAAAAGCCATAGAAATAAAAAGAAAAGGCATGTGAATGTATGTGCTCCTTTTGTCAGGAAGTAAGAACAATTTGGACTGAGTTGGCATGGTAATGAGTTCTGCAGAACAAGATTCAAGGGGTGTTAGGCACTTCAAGACTATACATTGAGGACTTGCAGACAGGCAAGTAGGAGTTGCATATGCATTTTGAAAGACTGCTCCTACATATACCATTAGCACTGTCAATCTCTGCACCTTAAGGTTGAACACTTATCTACATTATCTTGTTTCACTATCCATAATGTATGTAACCGGCTTTAAAACTCACCTCCCAAATTATCAGTGGCAGACAATAACCCCTCTCCTGATAAGGAAGGATTATTGCTTCCCATGTTATTATGATAGCAAGCTAAAGGCCATTTTGTAAGGAAGATCAATTAACCACTGCTGGTCTCATCAAGGCATTTTTAAAAAATCATTCCCCTCTATTTCCCATGGTGGGAATGTAAGTATTATTTCTTGTGCAAATGTCACTACCCACAAGGACAATTCTGTGTCAAGAAAAGGTCTTTTCTGCTGCTTTGGCTGTAGGTCTTCATAGAAGGCAAAACAGCATTTTACATGGACATGCATAAAAGGTCTAACACCATTCCTGTTCAGCTCTACAATGTACAACAGTGATACAGGAAATGACACAGGATTACAAGAAGTGACTTACACATTCCATTTGGGAACTCCCAGTGTTCCCCTCTATAGGATGCTCAAATCCACACACTGTTGAAACACTCATTTGCACAGCTAGCAGTAGAAGAAAAAGGGAAACTCCACCTTCACTGATAATGTTTACTAGTGAAGTCAAAGGCTTTCATGGCTGGCATCCATAGATTTTCCTTGGTTTTTTTCTGGGCTGTGAGGCTGTGTTCTCGAATAGTTTCTTTCTGATGTTTCACCTGCATCTGTGGCTGACATCTTCAGAGAATGGTTGGGTAGGTGTGTGTGTGGAGTTTATGTGCTGTGAACCCCTGTTGGGGAGAATATGTAAATTTGTGTAATTGAATGGTTAGTTTCTGGGTATAGAAATGCAAGGTTCGTTAGTGTCTGTTTGGCTAATGGTTAGTTGATGGGCCATTATCTGCTGGAACTCCCCCTGTCCCTGGGTGGAATTCTTTTGTAAGTGTTGAGTTTTGATTCTATTGTATTTCAACACTGGGAGCCAGATTTTGTTTACTTTTAAGGTTTCTTCTTTCCTCTTGAAGTTGTCCAGGTGTTTGTGGATTTCAATAGCTTCTCTGTGCATTCTGACATGATAGTTGTTGGCCTGGTCTAGAATTTCTGTGTTTTCAAATAGCATTTTGTGTCCAGGTTGGTTTATAACATATTCTGCTACTGCTGATGTTTCTGGCTGGCCCAGTCTGCAGTGTCTCTCACGTTCCTTGATTCGTGTTTGCACACTGCGTTTAGTGGTCCCTATGTAAACTTACCATACCATGCAGCTGTGGGCAAGTTTACTTAGGGACCACAAAACACAGTGTGCAAACACAAATCAAGGAACATGAGAGACACTGCAGACTGGGCCAGCCAGAAACCTCAGCAGTAGCAGAATATGTTATAAACCAACCTGGACACAAAATGCTATTTGAAAACACAGAAATTCTAGACCAGGCCAACAACTATCATGTCAGAATGCACAGAGAAGCTATTGAAATCCACAAACACCTGGACAACTTCAACAGGAAAAAAGAAACCTTAAAAGTAAACAAAATCTGGCTCCCAGTGTTGAAATACAATAGAATCAAAACTCAACACTTACAAAAGAATTCCACCCAGGGACAGGGGGATTCCCAGCAGATAATGGCCCATCAACTAACCATTAGCCAAACAGACACTAATGAGCCTTGCATTTCTATACCCAGAAATTAACCATTCAATTACACAAATTTACATATTCTCCCCAACAGGGGTTCACAGCATATAAACTCCGCACACACACCTACCCAACCATTCTCTGAAGATGTCAGCCACAGATGCAGGCGAAACATCAGAAAGAAACTATTCCAGAACATGGCCTCACAGCCCGGAAAAAACAAGGAAAAACAATGTTTATTAGCTCTACTCCCATCCAGGTTCACGGCAGCCAAGTTCCATCTTGCATGGTAAAGCTAGAATATTTCTTCCTGAGGAGCTGAAGGGAGAGCATTCAACACCATCATCCCCATTTGCTGCTTGAAATAGTATAGTACACTCTACCACTTCAGGACATCTCATTCCACTCATGCATAGATCTGTTCAATGTGGCTACAAGGGTCAACAAAGGATATGTTAATGAGTGATGAAAGTCATAAGTGGTGTGTGAATGTCAGATCAGCCGTTCTTCTCTTACAACATGGAACATGGTTTGTTCAACGAATGAAGCAGGGTCACCTTTAAATACACTTCTAACATTTTCGGGGGGCTCATGTTATAAACCCTTCTGGTGCTTTTTATCCTACATTTGCTCCTTTAAAAGATCTCTAATGCTTCTATAAACACAACTACATTTATCCATCTCTAGGTGAAGAAGAAAATTTTTGGAAGGTGACTCAGCAACTGTTCACCTCTCTCTCTCTCTCCCATACACATACACACACACACACACACAGAGAGAGAGAGAGAGAGAGCTATGTCACTGCTCCTAATTAAGAAAGAATGTCATCCATCCATGCAGCATGGGTGTATGTTTCCTATTCTGGGAAAAATAAATAAATGACAATTTTAAAAGTGCAGAAGGGACAATAGTGGTGGGTGCTTCCACAGAAATGATAAATATGGACAGTATGAAACAGCTAGAAATCCTAAGGAAGATCATGACTTATGAACAGGGGGGGGGGAGAAAACAAAAGTATCATCTACAAAGAAAAGTGCACACATAGCTATAGATCTTGATGTCAGCTGTGAGAAAACTCATGAAGATTACAGCAACTGTTTACTGCTACTAAACCAGGGTGCCAGTTCCACGACAAGATAAAGTTCACAAAATTCTGGATTACTGTTCTTTTGCATCAGGAGTGCATAATTCACATGAATTCTTGCTTATTTGGAAGATGCGGCAAGTTTCGGTTTTCATTAGTTTACCAGGCAAAGGTGGGGGGCATGGCCTCCAGATGATTAAAGCCAGGCAGGAGGCAGGGAAGGAGCAAGGAGGGGGGTCATAGAACATAAATAATGAGAGGGAAGAAAAGCACAAACAAACAAAAGAACGACAGAGCGATCTGTCAAGTTCCTGATCGTCTTCCCTGCCCCGAAAGCCTTGAATAAAAAGGAGTGAAGGGAAGCACAAACAAACAAAAGTACGATTGGCCGTTTTCAGCATGCACGCACGCACGCACGCACATACATGCATACACCACCCAAGCAGGGGCTAGCCCCATTCCTGATCATCTTCCCTGCCCCAAAAGCCTTGAATAAAGACAAAGGAGTGAAGGGAAGCACAAACAAAAGCACAATGGAGCAATCCGCCAGTTGCAGCACACACGCACACACACACATACACACACACACCACCCAAGCGGGGGCTAGCTCCATTCCTGATCATCTTCCCTGCCCCCAAAGCCTTCCTTTGAAACAGGAAGGGCTCAGAGCAGATTTCCGAAAGTGGGCTGCAAGCAGAGGAAGGGGCAAATGGCAGGATTGGTGGATTTCCCTCTCCAACCCCTCCGCCTATTCGGAGAAGGCACAATGGTCACTCCAACCGATCAGGATTCAGCTCTGCTCACGCTAATTTGAAAAGGTCGCTGCAAGTTCACACAGACATTTGCAAATGATAAGTTCACAAGACCAATTGTGCACATTTTCATGAACTTTATCAAAAAAGTTGGGAAAACTAGCGAAAGCTGATACTGCATGACTTATGGGTTTTTCGCTCCCTCTCCTTCTGAAAAGGGCGCTGTGGCTTTGAAATGTGTGGGAACTATCAGGCTTCTTCTTTTCGTATTCTTTGAGGATTTGTTTTGCCGTGTAAACTGCACCCAGGAGAAAGAAATCTGCAGTCCTCCCCTCTGACCTCTATTATTTAACTGTATTGACCTATATAATTGGACCAACACTAAATTAAGCCCAGTAAGAGTTGACGCTCACATATCCAGACAGAAACATACTAAATTAATTCTAAGCTTTGGCTAATGGGGAATCAATAACAATGTGTGTGCATGCCATCTGGCCCTCAAAGAAGACATGCTCTCTTCAATTAAAAAAACAGTTCATATTTGCAATGATTAAAAGAAGGTCAAGTATAATATAGAGGAATGTATCAGAGCAGGAAAGGGAATATGAGCCCAGGTCTGGGACAAAGAGCCTTATCACTAAGAAAATTAACTGGAGGAGAAAGGAAACTCCAGAGTAGCAGCCAAGAGATAGAATCAAGAAGCAGATTACAACTGGGCTTGCTTTGAATGATCCATGAATCAAAATGTCTGGTTCTGTATGAGTAATTAGAAGGAGCTCTGCACATTTTTTCTACTCCCTTTTCCAAACACCAACTTTGCTTGCTTTCACAGCTAAGGACAAGAGCAATAGAATATTTACAGCCATGATGTGTAAGAACATAAAAAGAGCCATGGTGTCTCAGATCAAAAGACTATCTGGTCTGACATTCTGTTTCCAGGGCAGCCAATCACATGCCTATGAGAAGTGCACAAGCAGGACACAAAGCAAAATTTATTTTTATTTTATTTAAAATATTTCTGTATTGCATCCCAGCCCATAAGGGCTCCTGAGGTGGTGAACAATTAAAACAATACAAAGATTAAAACATTTTAAAACACATTAAAATACTCTTTAAAAACTCCTAAAAGCAATCTTAAAAAATCCTAGAATCCAGTTTTGAAATTGTTAAAACAGCATTTTCAAATGTTGAATGCCATTTGAAAAGTACTGTTTTGGCTGACCACCAGAAGCTTAAAAGAGATGGGGCCAGCCTAACTTCCTTGGGCAGGGAACTCCACACTCCACATGCTGCTACAGAGAAAATGATAGCACCCTTTCAGTCATGTTCCACAGTAACTGATAATACAGAGGCACATTGTGCTTGGTACCAGAGGGAACCATGACTAGTATCCGTTGATGGTCCCCATTCTCCATGATTTTTTCCAATTCCCTCTTAATGTCACCCAAGCTGGTGAGCATCCCTACATCCTATGGTAGCAAATTCCACTGTTTAACTGTGAACTCCTATCCTCAAAACAGCACCATCTAGACATATTTTTATTTGTTGGTTTCTTTATTTTGCATCCCTCGTTTCTTCCAATATTGTCCCCAAAATGGCTTACAATATATTTCCCCCTGTGTTATTCTGTGATGTGATCATTCTTTCCTATACATTCAATCTCCTTCCAAGCCACTCTCCAACTCCCTGACTCACTCATGCTTCAGCTGTAGAGGGAGAGCTGGCACAGCCAACAGTGGTTTTCTGGAAGCAACAAGCTGTGGGGAGGGTAAAGGCAAAGAGGAGTGTCTCCCTCCCATCCCCAGCACTTTGCACACTGCCTAGCAGGAGACAAGAAGGGGAGCAGGAGAGGGGTTAATGCAGGGCTGGTGGCCCTCCACATGTTGTTACATTCCAGTTCCCATCAGCTAAAGCCAGCATGGCCAGTGGTGAAGCAGGATGGGAAGAAGAGTAGTTCATCCACATTTAGAGGACCAAAGGTTATCTGCCCCTATGTTACTGAAGTTTTGCACTATCTGCTTTGGGTTGCAGTCAGCCCTCTGTACATATCAATGGATTCTTTATCCATGGATTGAAAATATCCCCTACCCACAAAGAAATCCAAAAAAAAGCAAACCTTGCTGTTTGCCAATTTATATAAGGGACACCATTTTACTTATTAAATTGTATATAATGGAACTTGCACATTCATTGATTTTGGTATCCACAGGGAATCCTGGAAACAAACACCAGTGGATACCAAGGGCCCAATGTACTTCAGCACAATGTATATAAGAGCAAGAAGAAAAGGAAAGAGAGAACTCTCCCATTCTTCCCTCTCATGGTGGGTTGGGACACCTTGTCACCACCACTGCCACTAACAAAAGCATACCTGGTCCACCACTGGAAACCAAAAGGTGGGAGGAGGAGTGTGATGGATTGGTGGTGATGTAGGGGACCTTGGATGTCCAAGCTGATTGATGAAACTAGATTGGCTGCAAAAGGAGATGACCTACTTTCCAATAATGTTTTCTTTCCAAGCCAGCTCTGCATAAGAAGGGGTTCCTGCCACAATCACTAGTTATTGCAAACTTCCATCATGTTAAAAATAGTAAGAAAAGGACTTTGTGCTATAAATCTTTTGCCCAATTTTGCATAAATAGATCAATGTATATTCAAAATAGTTTTCACTATATTACCTGATATTTTAATAAACTTTGTTTTTCTTGATCACTTTTTCTTATTTAAAATTATTACATAGAAATTTCTAGTCCTTTGCTGCTCCACAGTAAATGTTAAGTCCTTTGGGAGTCACTGAGCAGAAAGTACCAGCTCATTTTACTCAGACTGTACAACATCTGGTAGTCAGTAACCTCTCTGGGTCATAGGCAACCTTGCCTGGATTCCAGCCAACTGAAGTATTAAAATCCTCATATTAAAATTAATTATGTATCACACTAATCAGTAACATGGGTCATAAAGCAACCCAGTAAGAGTATGGGAATCAGGATGTCTTAGTGAAGTTAAATATCAGGAGTGGTTGATGTTTATTTTTTAAAGGACCATTTTTATAAAGGCAAACTATTTTGTAAATGCCCATTCTATTTAATACAAGCAGTAATCCCACGAAATGATTTTTAGCCAATTGTACAACAGGGTGGGCAAAATTCCAAATTCCTCTGACCTAAGTACACTCCAAAATCTTGTTTTGATTTTCAAAGTTAATCCTGCTTTGAGCTAGACCAGCCAAGGCATATCCTTTTAACCATTTGACAACACAAACAAAATGCTTTGGCCTTTGCTGAATTGAGGAACTCCCTGTTGAAGCACTTGCTGTCTCCTAAATGATATTTTGACTGCCCTACACTCACCTGGAGGATCATATGTTACAAATGCCACAGTGCCGATTCACAAGTTAGGTCACCACTTTCATTAGTAGCATCAAAGACAAATGGAAATGACTTGGCTACATATCAACTGTCATCTTACATAAACTTTTGCTCTGCACTGCCAGAGGATTCTTAAAACTTAAGAGAACAAGTTATAGCTCAGTGGCTGGTTCAGTCCTTGACATCTGCACACAGGACAGGAACAGACCCTATCTGAAATCCTGAAGAGCCATTCAACATTAGGCTAAAAGGACCCATGGGCTGAGTACATTCTGATGTTCACTCCTTAGCAGTCCATTATTAAAACTGGAAATATCCAGTAACTCGGTACTCAGGTAAAGCACTTAGTAACTCAGTATATGAAAAGGAGTGAACTCACACATACAATCAGCAGTTATTCACACTGGTTGTGTGAACTGCCTTCACACTGAGAAATATTATTCATTTATTAAATTAATGCCCATCCCACTGCCAACAAATAACACTCAAAGCAGTTCACAATGAAATCAGTACAATCAAATTAAAAAAAAAGAATTAAAACAAAACAAATAAATAAATATGAAAGGTAAAATATTAAATAGACAAATTAAAAATGCACCAATACAAAGAAAATACCACCAGACATTACATCAAAGCTCTCTTCAGCATCAGCCCAGCTTAGATGGTAAAGCCTTGTTTAAATATAAAGGCCTTTGCCAACCATGGAAAGGAAAACAGGGAGGGGGTCAACTTAGCCTCTTTTGGCTGAAAATTGGCTCCCCTGGGACAGCTATGGAGACAGTCCTCTTTCACAAACAGTGTCTTTCGGGTGTGGTTGGATCAAGAGAATTACCTTTTCTAGTCTTAACACAAAGACAGACTTGTAAGGCAGAATATGGTCTGTCAAAATAACTTAGGATAATAGACCTGAGGAGATAGGAAGCAGACCTTTCAGAGACAGGCCTTCTTGGGCTTTTCAAACAAGACACTAAAATGGCTACTTTTCTCTCTATCTTGGCCACCAGGGATTGGGCTCATTTGACAGGAGTATTCTAGGGCAACAGTGTCAATGACAAAACATCTGCTACTGAACTGAGGCTGTGGCCCATTCAAACTATGCAATTACTGTACAGAACTTTTATTCCACTGTAACTGCTGTAGTTCCCTCCTATGGTATCCTGGGATGGGCAGTTTAGGGAGGAGAATTTAGAATTCTCAGCCAGAGTGTTCCTAGTGCCTCACCAAATCACAAACCCCAGGGTTCCATAGGAGGGAATCATGGCAGCTAAAATGGAATAAATTAATGCAGTAACTGTGTGGTGTTAATGGGCCCCTGGTAACGTGTCTTGACACTCAAGAGTCTCTTCTGGATTCTTCAGTGGATCTAACTGAAGACAATTATTCCCCTGCCTCCTAAGGCCCAGTGGCTGCCTCTTGCTCCTCTATGTAGATTCATAAACCTCAGATCAAATTCTGACTTGGTTGTGAGAGTATTTGTATTCTAATTTAAACATCTATTTAAAAAGGGATGTGCTTTAAAAAGAAGCTTTTAACTAATGGAATGGAATCTCTCCAATCTCTTTTTGCCCATTTTAACGACATTGTGGCTGCATCACGTTTAATTTCTACTTCTAACCTATTTGGGGCATTAAAAAAAATCCTCTTCCTCTGTGTGTGTGTGTGTGGGGGGTTCTCATACATGATTTCCATGTGCCAGGAATATGGTTCTTCAAAGTTTTCACTTCAAAGCTATATCCTTTTGTCACTCTTAACTGTATTTTCAGGAAAATAATACCAACAGGTTTTTTTTTCTCTTACAAACAACTGGGATTAATACTGAAATTCTTCATCCTCTCCCCCCTCCTTCAGTGTGTGGCAGATGTGGATAGATAGATAATTTCTAACACAGTATATGTCTATTTCACCCACTGATCTCAAAATACATTACAAAGATGATTGAGTGTCTTACGGTAGGTGTGCCTTATTGATTTCTCTTGCTATTACTGCATCCAGGATGGCAGCAGGAGAATGAAGACAAGAGTTTGATGAAATCATTGTCACCCCATCCTTCCTCTTCTCCATCCACCTCCAACCTGAATTGGTATTGTACAGAGCTCCCTCTTGTCTAGTTGCTGATGATGAGCCCCTCTGCTCTTGAATTACCTCAGGTAAAAACAGACAGATACATAGCCAGTCTCAATCTCACTCTTTTCCCACTTTTTTTCTCTCTCATTCACTCACACACACATACAATCTCAGCCTCTCTCGTGCGCACACAGTATGTAGGCAGAGAATGACTGTACTTTCCACCATTACCACTTCTGTGCTTAATAATGGGCATGCTGGGAGCATTTTGTGAAGTTTCTTCAGCGTCTGAAGAATTCGATGAGTATAATAGAGTTTGGGCCAAGGCAGTATAACAGGGGTTGGGCACGTGGGACCCTTTCGGATGTTGTTAGACAACAACTCCATTAGGCCCTCAGTACTGACTATGTACTATCTAAGGCTGATGGAAGTCATAGTTCAGCAACATCTAGTGTGCCATACACATGCCACCTACATGTCCCACCACTGCACTAAATCATGACAGTGACGGAAAAAATAGGCAAATCAGTCTATTTCTCGGCCGTGTCATTTTTGCATGCATTCACCCCAATACTGTTCTGTCCTTCTTGAAGGACTTTATCAGATGTGGCAAATATGGCATCATAAGGATGCCTAATAATCACAAAAGGGCATGCATACGAGACGACATAATCTTTTTGCAATCATGTACCAAAATTCTGGACCAGGCCAACAACTATCATGTCAAAATGCACAGAGAAGCTATTGAAATCCACAAACAGCCAGATAATGTCAACAGAAAAGAAGAAACCCTAAAAGTAAACAAGATCTGTCTGCCAGTCCTGAAAAACACTAAACTCAAACTCAGCACTTGCAAATGAACTCCACCCAGGGAGAGGGGGATTCCCAGCAGATAACGGGCCATCAACCAACCATTAGCCAACCAGACACTAATCCTCCTTGCATATCTCCACTCAGAAACTAGCCATTCAAATACACAAATTTACATATACTCCCCAACAGGGGTTCACAGTATATAAACTCCACACACACTCCCTACCCAACCATTCTCTGATGATGCCAGCCACAGATGCAGGCGAAATATCAGAAATAAACTCTTCCAGAACACGGCCTCACAGCCCAGAAAAAAAAACCAAGAAAAATCTAAAACCCATTCCTTTTTATTGACGGCCCAAGCCAGCAATAGATCTGCCATGGCACTTTGTTGCTGGCATTGCCGGCATTTAAATCCTTGCACCACTCTACTCACATGAATGCTGCTTCAATGACAGAACACTTCTGGGTGCGATTGTGACAGCCAGGTAGGGGATGCTCTTTTTATGAAAGAAAACCCCATGTACTTGGGATTTTTAAAGTGTGTTTTTATGCTTTGCTGTACTTTTTATGTCTTTATTTTACTTTTATTTTTGAATTTGCTGCACTAGCATCTTCTCATGAAAATCGGTGAGATTTGGAACCCATAAGTAAATGGAGCTCTGTTTATGCTCCGTTACTGCTGGGGCTGCCTTTCTGATGCTGCTGGAGGTAGGTCTGGTAAAGGTGGTCCTTTGCCGGCATAAAAATGTTCAAAATATGCCAGCAAAAGAATATTAACTGGTGTGGTATGATGAAGTCCATAGTAATCTGCACCAAAACAAGAAAATTAAAGAAAAATGGCTGGAACATTCAGGAAATGTGAAAGCCAACAGACAAGGAAGTTCTGATCTGTGCATTATCTGGGAGGTATATATCATACTGAAATTTGAAAATATTCAAGTATTGTATTCAAGCGTCTCTATTACTTCAGCTCAATGTTCAGTACACTTTTAGTTGCCTCCACATAATTTATACAATCTAAGAAAATACTGAGGTGAGGATTGGTGGAGAGAACAGGATACTTGAGAAACGTATCTAAGTAAGATACAGTTTTCCCTCTATATCCATGGATTTAAGTATTCACAACTTGAAAATATTCTTAAAAACACAATAATCCAAAAAGCAAACCTTGATTTTGCCATCTTATATAAGGGACACCATTTTGCTATGCCATTACATATAATGGGACTTGTGTATTCACGGATTTTGGTATCCACAGTGGGTCCTGGAACCAAACCCCAGCGAATATGAAGAGACAACTGTATCTGGAAAAGTAGACAGGTGAAAATAGTAGTCTGCATGTGTTACATTAACAAGGAAGATAGCTGATTTACCTCTTGCTTTCTATGAGCAGGAGAAGAAGAAAGGTCAGTAACTCATGGTTCTTTTCTCCTGTCCTCTTTAGAGTGTGACATTGGATTTAAAGGTCTCACTGACATTATGATTCATGAGGCTCAGGTGATTTCCATAACTCATGGATATTAGTACTTAAAAAAAAATTTACACTAAAAATTGTTTAAACCCCAGGCAACCCCACAAAATGGAGTCACTTTTAGTCTCAGACATGGAAGAAAGGTATACATACAGCTTAACAGCATTACCAGCTATTTATAGTGACACTGGCATAATTTCATAGTATACAACACCTCTACTGGATATCAACCAGTGTACACAATACATGCCTATTGTCAAGTAAAGCATCTTCATCCAGATTCAAAGCCATAATTTGCACCCATTCAGCAGATTCTAAGGATGACAAAGGGTGTCCTCTTGATTATACACTGAGCAACCAAAGTGGGCATGTGGGTGTGGGTTGCTCCACAATGATAAAACTCTGGTGAAACTTTAGAAGCACTGACTTGGAGCATCTTTTGGAAATACCGTAACCCAAATCTAACTGAGCTAATTTTTGTGTTTTGGGACAGTGCTACTCAAAGTGGTGGTCCATGGACCAGCGCTGCTCTATAAACTATTGGTTGCCAGCCCTCAGCAAGTTTCTAGGAAATAAACAGTTGCAGTCAATGGGCACAAATAGCATGCAGGTCCCTGACACACTGAGGAGAAAACTGTACTGGTTCCACACAATAGCTAGCTTAAGAAGCAATGGTTTAGGATAAAAAATGTGTGTGGACTAATCCAAAGCTTTATATAGTCACAGATTGTGTTCCTTTTAAAACAAGGATTTTCCTATCATTTCTCAAACCTGGCAGGCCTTATTATTTTGGGGGGCGGGGTGGGAATCATGCCCCAAGTTTCTTTGGCTGAAGTCAGGAAGCTTTGGGCTCATTTTGTTTAGCTATATAGTGGGCCTTAGCCTAAAACAAAGGTTAGCAGTGAGCTGGCAACCAAGAGTGAAGATTTGCACCAGGGGTTAAGCCTACAGATCAATTTAGTACCAAAGGACAAACCAGGAGACAGGAGGCCCAAGGAGCAAAACAAGAGCCAGGGTTGGAGAACAACCTACAAGATTCTGGAGGATACCAAATTTCCAGATAACTATGTCCAAGAGCATGTAACAGTCAGTCTCGGTGTCAACATGCAATTAAGTGGCTCATCACATGAAGCCCCTCTGCAAAGCTGACATCCTTTTGTAGGTCTGTAAAATGAGTGCCCGGTTTGTGGGGGCAATTAGCTAACACACATTGGAAACTGCTTAATGCAGTGTAGATGTGTAAATTGCCATTGCTTAAAACAATTTGTAAGTCGCTCTGATAGCCTTGTGGATGAAGAGCGGAGTATAAATAACTAATTTTAAAAAAAAGACATTTGAGTCCCAGCAGCATATGCCAGGCAGAAAGGTCTTGATATAAGATAGGGAAAGCTTACTAGAGACAGGAGAGGTCTTCTACAGTTCATCCTCAATGGGCCTGGATGATCCTGAGGAGATTCATCCTGAGGAGATTCACTTCTTGATATGGTTCAATGGAGTTCTCGCTTAAGCCAACCAATTCACTCCGAGGACACAACCATTAGCCATGCTAGCTACAGTGAGCTCAAGGTCATTGTAGGTCATGTCTATTTCATTCTACAAATAATCCTGTGAAGTAGGTCAAGTTAAAAATGGGTCCCTGGCCCAGGTTTGCTCACTAAATTCCATAGCTGATTGGTAACTGGATCTCCCAGATCCCAGTCCAACAGTCTAACCACTACATTACACTGCCTCTCCAGTCTAGTTGCTGTTTTCCAACTTTGCTTTTATACTTCACCAATCTGTTTGGCCATGGTACCCATGGAACCAACAGGCTAAACCAGATGGATCTGATCCAGTTGGCTTCTTATACAAGGAGGTATGTATGCATATTTTGTAAGAACAAGATAATAAATTAAACACCTGAAATGGTCTGGAGCTCTTCCCTCTAAATAGTGACTGGTAGTTCAAAGATCGGAAATTTGATCCTCTAGATGTCAAAGTACTGCAACTCCCACCATTCCTCACCAATGACTATACTGGCTTGGATTGATGGGAGTTACAGTTCAACAATGTCTGGAGGATCAAATGCACTCCATTGCTGGCCTAGATGCAATACTAATGCATCAACTTACAATCTAAAAATATCATCTACCATAATGCCTTAACAAGAGCTTTCCTCCTTCCAGAATTGCTCTGTTTTTATTGAAGGCATCCTTGGTGAAGTTCTTCCTCATGTGTAGTCACAACAAGACTTCATCTGAGCTATCCAAGAGATAAACAGCATCTCTTTGGTTTAAGGCTTTAATCTCATCTTTGTAAAGTGCTTCTGACACCCTTTGCTTGACATCTCTCTCTGTACATAAATATTTGTTGCATGGAAGCAATTTGACAGCTATAAATAAATCCCAGATTAATGATTCTGAGAGCTGCTCAAGGAAAGATGCCCTGCCTTTACAGCATTTGTGGCAAACGTTGCTGCATAGGCTTCCCAATTCTCACCCTGCACTGTATGCTTTTTGCACAATAACGACAGGATTATTTGCACCTCCTTGAATAAGATGATCCTGTTCTGTATTGCCTAAACCAATAAACACTTCCATGCTCCCATTACAATCTTTTGTCAAATTCCTTAGTCATTAGACAAAAGACAAAAGCAATAATTCATGTGATGTTATGCATGCTGTAAACTAACTGAAATAAAGCCAAGACCTCCAGTCTGACCCCAAGGAAATGTCGGGGGGGGGATGCATTAATGGCAACTTTCTGCATTTCCAACACGCCAACTTCAATCCATTGAAATATAATCATTTTTGAAGTTGAGCAAAACACCATGATACATACCAGGCTCTCTTATTTGCAGGCACGAAAACAGATAGAAAGCATTCTGACTTTTAACGTTCACCTCACACCGACCTCATAGAATTTACTTCTTTGGGATTTTTAATCCTTGGGAAGTAAAGGAAAAATGCTGGAGGACCTTCTTAACTGAGGTGAAAGAATGTATTGATTGTCAAACAGCATACAAGCTGTGCCCTCTATTTCTGTCCTAAAAACTTTTTCAAGTTCATATGTGAGATAGAAGAAAATTTGTCACAAATGTTTGGATGCCAGAACATGGGAGACATTTGCAATCTGCCATATGTGAAGAAATATACAAGCAGAAACTGACACAGCATTCTATATTGGATGCCTCTGAGAAGTGGCTTGCAGAAGAAGGGTGAATCAGAAAGACATGGTAAACAGCCCTGAAATTGTTGTTGCTGTTGTGTGCCCTCAAGTCAGTTCCAACTTATGGCAAACCTGAGGCAAACCTATCACAGCGTTTTCTTTGCAACATTTGTTGGGGGGGGGGTGCCACTGCCTTTCTCTGAAGCTGAGAGAGTGTGATTTGCCCAAGGTCACCCAGTGTGTTTCCATGATTGAGCAGGGATTTGAACCCTGGTCTCCTGGAGTCCCAGTCCAACACTCAAACCTCTACACTATGCTGGCTTTACCTACTTTTAGTACTATCACATAAATGTGTGTTGGTCAGAATGTTCTAATTCTTAGAAAAAGGGAATAACAGCTGTGTTGTGGGAGTGGGGAATTACGATTCAGACTAACAGGAAGCTGGGAAGGGCATTCTCTCAGGTGTTATTTGTACCAGAAAGTAAGTTCACTTTTATGCCAAGGATTGCTCCCATCCCAAGGCAAATGGCAATTGTGGGGTTATTGTTGGGGTTACATGGGGATTTTAGCCCCCCTCTCCTCCTCTATAACCCAGTGCCTCCTTTCCCCCGGGGGGTTGCTGCTACATGTTGCATTCCACTTAAAGAAAAGCATTTAGTGTCATATGTGGTTTGACTATAGTATCTGTGCTAGAATAACTACAATAATACTTCCACCAAGATTCTCAGCTCATTGAGAATTTGACATGGTACCTATTGCACACACATGGGCACACACATACTATGGGATGTCTCTATCACTGCCACCACATGACCCCTCAATAGTCACTTTTTCTGTAAAGTCTTTGGTTCAACCCCCAAGTCCCCATACCTTACTCTAACTACCTCACTATGGCTACATTCTTTCATTTTTAATCTTGCTTCTCTCTATCTCTTCTGTTCACTACTGTTACCTTTCCTTCACAACCCTACCCTGACTTCCAGTGGATAGATGTTGATGGAGTGCAGTTCCCAGCATTCCTCACCAATGGCTATGCTGGGTTGGGCTGCTGAGAACTGCAATGTAACAACAGTTGGAAGGCTTCATGATTCCCATCCCTCTCTTAGAACAATGCTGTAAGGTAGGTCAATGTTATTATCTCCATATTCCCTAATGTAGAAAAAGCAATGCAGTTAGGAAAAAAAAGTGGCTTGCTTAAAGCTACTAAGTGAATTCTGGCAAACTTTGAAATTATTTTCAGCTTTGTCGCTTAGGTTGCAACCAAAATGCAAAATGTAGCTGGAAGTTAAGATCCACCAAACTAAGTTAATAGCGCAGTCCATTATACTGCAACAACTTCTCAATATGTATAACTATGCTTAGACACAAATTATAATTTTTGAGAATAAGATAATGTTTGAGAGAGGCATACACACATTTCTTCATCCTGCTGTCACCACTAGTCAAACAAGTTTTGGAAATGTCAGAAAATATAGAAACAGTTGTTTAACACAGGCAGAAGTGGGATGAATCTACATGTCATTAGCACTCATCCCTCTTTCAGGCTGTCTCCAGTTATCTCAGAAATCACCAGCAGCTTCCACCCCTGAAAAAATTTGGTCAGGACTAGATGATGCTTTTACTGGTGCTTTTGCTTGTTTATTTGTTTGTGTTTCTGTTTAGACAGTTTAGATGAGACACAGTAAACCGCAGCATCCTCCAATCCAGATACAACCATGGTGCATGGAGTGCAGGTTGATTCCCTATCATGCCATTTCCCCACTTAAAGTACCTCCCTAGAAGGAACCATATGCAGCAATGAGATGTTTTAGGGATACTGTATATATTAGCTGTTTTAAAAACTGTCTTTCTTTCATTTTTATGAACCTGTGTAGATATAGAAGTGGGGGAAAGATTAATAAATGAAGAAAATCACCAACCAAAACAAAACACAGCATTATTCAGTTCCACACAAGACAGGTGTTTCATCTCATTACCACAAGAAAATAGAGGACCACCAGAGATTTGAATGTCAGGTCTGAAAATTAATTTGATAATGTTAAATGTTAGAAATTGGAAAATTAATTCACCAGCATAAGCACTAACAATTAAAATTGTCTAATTCTTTAAATTAAATTTATTTAACTCATTGTTTGAGATGTTACTGTCAGGCTAGGCCATTGGAGAATGACATGGAGGTTGTCACTGATAAATTTAGGGGAGCCGATTTTACTACCAGCTCCTTCAAAGGGGCTTTTTTGAAGACCTCTGCCAGCACAGTGTAGTGTTGTGTGAGGGGAGGTGCTTTGATGGCCTCACATGATTAGAAGCCAGTAATTAGGTCACGGCATCTTATGCCATGACATAGGAGGTTCGGGATGGAGCAGAGGCTATTTAAGTTATTTAACCCCTCTTCCTCTTTTGGTTCAATTCAACCCACCCTCCCACCTGTGTCAAAGTATACTGATCACTTATGGGCTGGGTAGGATTTCCCCCCTGCTTTTGCACAGATTTTTTTCCCTACACCACACTGTTGCAGGGGGCTTGGAGAACTGGCCTTAGGGTGGTGTCCTAAATAGGTAGTCACCTGGCAGGTTGTGGGGGAGATGGGGATTAGTTTAGTGTACATCTATGGCACCTCTTTTGGGTGAAGGATGGCTCTATCAAACTACCCTTGCAGGTCATGTGACCTGGGGTGGGGAGTAGACTATTCTTGAGGCTGGCCCGAAGGCTGAGCCCTCATCAGAAGTCATGCGACTTGAGGTGTCTTGTCCTGGGGTTTTGCCTTCCAGTAGATGGTGCCCGGGGGATAGCCCAATTGATGGGACACACACCCCCCGGGGCTCAGGTGTTTAACTCAGGGAAGCTGGGAGGTAGGTCTGAATGCGACCATCAGCTCCAGCTTTTCCCCGCATTGGGTCTCCCCCCTAATTTGCATATCCAAAGGAATAAAGATTAAACAGGTAATAGAATAAAGTGACCCCTATTTCAACCCAAGCTTTGTGACTGGCCTTGTTATTTCATGTGTTGGTCATCAATTATCCTTTTAAAGCTGCTTTCCTGCAACCTTGAACTTTTGTCCACATGGATGACAAGGCCCATAGTTGGATTCTTGTGTGGGAACTCTAGGAATCCAGCAGTCTGGGAACTCTCAGAATAGGGGAAACTGTCTCAAAGCATGGGACCTCATCTGATAACCTCTTCAATTCAGTTTGTCACTCAGCTGCATTTCTCTTTTCTTTCCACCCCATCCCCACACATACACTTCACTCATACTCCTGTTTTGTTAAAGGTTAATATAGAATGGTTTCTTTCAATCAGAGGGTAATGATCCACTGCAAGTTCAGCAGTATGTGGATGGCTACAAAGATTGGTCAGTGAATGAATGGTGGAGAAGTGTTGGGTGGTGACTGGAAGTCTCTGGGCTATAGTCAGTCCCTGATGTGTTCTGCCTACTCTCCCTGTTGTCAGTTCACAGGAAAAAGAAAGGTATGAGAGGTACAGAAGGGAAGCTAATTTGGGAACAGGAGGTAGGGATTTTGCCCTGACTCAGGACTTTATCAGAGGAGCCCCTTAAAACATTCTTTTGCTGGCATTAAAAACAAATCAATTTTTATGCCAGCAAAAGAATGCCCCCTCACTACAATTACCTCTAATCCTGGCAAGGGCTTCTCCAGCAATGAAAGAGGAGGTGAACAGAGCTCTGTTCACTTCCTCGTTCAAAATCCAGCATATTTTCATGAGACTTCATCGTGCAGGAAATTAAAAAAACGCACCAAAAGAACACACAAAAAGTTACACAAAGCACTTTTTGTGTGTTTTGATGGAACACCAAAGACACAGTTTAAAACTTACAAGTAACCCAGGGAGGGTCATAAAAAGTGCATCACTTACCTGGATGTTGCGATCTCACCCAGAAGTGTTCTAACTGCATTCACGTAAGTACAATGGTGTGAGGTTTCACATGCCAGCAATGCCAGCACTAAAGCACCACAGGGAATCAATTAATGGTTTCAGCTGTCAATTAAAAAGTATGTGTTTTGGCAGGGACATAAATATGAAAGGGTGATGTAGTGTGGTATACATGCCCTTTCGCATTTGTGTGGTGTCATAATGATGCCATATTTAGTGTGTCTGATAAAGTCCTTCGTTCCAGAATGTGAAACTGTTACTTTTTTCACCTACAAGGCTGAAGAGAGGGGTATAAATAACTAATATAAATAACATATATATAAAAAAATAACTCTGGGAGTTGTGGTTTGGGGAAAAAATGTTCCGAAGCTCTGCTAAGTTCACAGTCCCACCCTTCAAGAACTCCAATAAACTCTCAATCTTTATTGCTTTTGGCCAATGGCCATTGCAAGAACCAAAATAATAAAACAATATACATAAAATTTCCATAGGTAATCTATATTACATAAATATATTAAAATTCACATTTAAACCCTTTTAGATCAAATTATCCCCGTTACAAGGAATAGCTATCTCTGCTATATATTTCTTCCTGGTCTTTTTAGCAGCAAGGGCAAACAAGGCTACTCTCCAGGTTACATATTTATCTGCGTCCATAAGGAGATAAAGTAGTTTTTCTTCAGAATTTAGAAAGACTTTATTGTCAGTTAAAGGTAAAATAAAACGCTCCCTAAGATCTTTATATAAAGGACAACAGATTAAATAATGTGCCAAGTCCTCTGAATGGGGGCAGCCAACAATACATGTCCGTTCATTTTTCGGAACTTTTTTAAACCTTCCATCTCTTTCGGCCGATTCAAACATATTAAGTCGCAGTTCTGTGAAAGCTTGACGCAACTGGGTAAAAGTCAAGTTATCAAAATAATCCAGATAATCACAGAATTGCCTAAGGCCATAATATAAAGGGGCACACGAAGAATCCCGGACAGTATGTAAATCTGCAAGTGTAGTAACTTCTAATATTGTGCTGTTTATTTTTACCTTCCTTGCAGGATAATCTAACCCTGCCAGTTCGCTCATTGAAAGCCCATACTTAGAAATTAATTGAGCTGCCCCATGAACCCAGTTCTTAACAGATAATCCATTATTAAGTTCCAGAAGACACTTTTTTGGTAGTCTAGAAATTGGCATCTCCTGGATCTTAAACCAATAATACAAAATCCTTTTGTCTATTTGGCTTTCTAAGGTTGGAACAAAAGTTTCGAGACGAAGCATAGCAGTTGGGGTATCCCTAGGAAGTCCTAGTAATGCCCTTAAAAAATAATTTTGAGACACTTCTAAACCTAGGACCTTAGGTATGCCCCAGATTTCTGCCCCATAAAGGATTTGTGCCAAAGTTTTAGCTTTGTAAACCATTAGAGCAGGCTTTACTAAATTGCCTCCCTTGTTAGCAGCAAAGCTCAACGTTGCTTTAGCCGATCTATAAGCTTGAATTTTGATATTTATCATATGTTGTTTCCAGGAGGCTGATTCAGAAAAGAAAATTCCCAGATATTTAAAAGATTTAACTTGTTTTATTATATGCTCATCTAAGTGCCAGGAGTGTATTTTGGGGTGCCTACCAAAAACCATAGCCTGAGTTTTATCGTAATTTATTGTCAGGACATTTTTTTTACAGTATGATGAAAGTCTGGCAAGCAAACGTCTTAAGCCCACCTGAGTTCTAGATAGGAGGATAATATCATCAGCATACATTAGCAGAGAAAGTTTTTGATCCAGAATGGTGACTGGGGCATACTGTAAACCTTCTAACTCCTTAACAATATCATTAATGTAAAAGTTAAATAAAAAAGGGGCTAAAATACAGCCCTGTTTAACACCAGTATAGGTATTTATTTTGGGGGAAAGATGGCCAGCCAAATCAACTTTGACCTGTATCGAGGTATTAGTATATAAAGCCCTAACAAGATATAATAAGCGGGGGTCAATATCTGCTTTCTCTAGCTTTTGCCACAAGAGGTCCCTAGGGACTGAGTCAAAAGCTGACTTTAAGTCAATGAAGCAAGCGTAAAGTTTTTGCTTCATGTTTTGAGTATATTTGCAGATCAAAAAATTTAATACAAAACACAAGTCAATAGTAGATTTCCCCTTCTGAAAACCAGCTTGGACTTCAGATATTAAATCATGTCTCTCAGACCAATCTTCTAAGCGTTCTAATAAGGTACGTGCATACAGTTTAGAAGAGATATTTAAAAGACTAATCGGCCTATAATTGGCAGGATTTTTTTTGTCTCCCTTTTTATGTATGGGGGCAACAATGCTTGATCTCCATCCTTCAGGGATACATCCTGATTTATTTATATAGGTAAACAGTTTGGCCAAAATGGGTGCCCAATAATCTGATTTTACATTAAATAATTCCATGGGAATCATGTCTTCCCCAGGAGCTTTGTTAATTGATTGTTTGGCCATATTTTTTTTAACCTGTTCAGGGGTAACCTCTGGCCATTCTGGTAAAGTGGCAATTTGAGGAAGATATAAATGAGGATATGGAGTTAGTTTGCAACTATATATGTTTGCAAAATATTCCTCCCATACATTACTTTGAATTACTGCTTCCAAAGAATGATCTATTGTTCTGGTCGCTCGTGCGATAATGTGCCAGAATTTTTGTGAATCCTTTTGCATAGCAGCATAACCCAGTTCTTTCCATTGAGATATATAATAATTATGTCTCTTTTCATTAAGTAGCATTTTATAATCATTCCTCAACCGAGCTATATATAAGTGTGTTTCCATGTCTTCCTTTTTGGCCTTTAGTTTTAGAACCCTCAGTGCTTTCACTAACATTTTTTTCGTCTTGCGACATTCCTCATCAAACCAGGTCTGAGATTTAAATCTAAGCATTTTAGAGTTAGACGATGATATAAGAAATGGTTTTAAATGAGATAAAAGGATTTCATATGACCCAATGATATTGTCAGATTCATACAGAATATTTTCTCTTAGTTTAACAAAATCAGATGATTTCAAGATGTTAATAATTCTGTCTTGGAGTTGTTCGTTCCACCTTAGTCGTTTGCCACCAAGGATTAAATAATTGGAGCCATCAACATTACGAGGAACAGTCAGAGAGCCAGATGTTAAAATATGCAGCTGTAAGGGGTTATGATCACTCTCAGCCCGGGGGATTATTATAAATGAGTCACGAAGTACTGGAACAGAGCTAGTGGCCATAAAGTAATCGACAGTACTAGCATGGCCTTTGGGAGAAATAAATGTATAATTCCCATTTAGATCTCCAAGACCATGGCCGTTACAGAGTTGAAGATTGTATTTGATTACTAACTCACATAAGTGTTTCCCAGCAGCATTAGCTGTCTTATCCAGAGCTGCCCTAAGGGAAAGTTCTGGGACATTTTCTATGCATAATCCAAAAATTGTGTTATTGAGGGAAACAGTGCCGATCCTGGCATTGAAGTCACCTCCAATGATCACCCATGGATTAGGAGATTGGATGTCTAATTCCTCCAGAATATAGTTCAATCTGTCCCAGAGCAAACATTCCTTAACACCAGATCTTGCTGGAGGAATATACGTACAGATAATGTGTAATGGTACAGGGGCAATATTAGAGATTGTTAACACTAGGAAATTAGAGGTATTTAATGAATGAAATTGGGAGATAATAGCATTAAGTGTGGTTGAAATTAGAACAGCAAGACCTCCTGAAGGTCTCCCAAACTTCCTAATTTTTATAGCTGGAATAGTGTAAGAAGTATAACCTTGTAGGTTTATAACACCTCCATTGGGTACCCATGTTTCTTGGAGAAGGATGATATCATATGATTGTACGAATTTTAAAAAATCCTCATCCTGTATCTTATTAGACCATCCTGCTATGTTCCAGGACATGACTTTGATTGAATCTGCAACAAGTCAAGATTTTCCTATAGAAGGCAGAGTGAATTGAGCATGTCCATCAGCTGTTTTGGTAGTATCCATTCCTTTGAAGCAGTTCCCAATACTCTCCATATCATGATTATTAACATTAATGTTTATGGCTAAGAGATTGTGTGAGTCAATTCTGTTGCCAGACATAAGGCCATCAGTAGGGGCCCCAGCTAATTCCATAATTTGTGTAACCCTGTTGGCAGCTGTATACTCTGATTCACATATTTTATTTAATCTAGCTTGAAGTGAATTCAGTCTACCTGTGATAAGCAACTTATCAAAAAGGGGGAGTCTGGTAAATGAATCTATAAGGCTGACTTCATTCATATCATCCATTAATATGTTGTTTGGGATGTCCTGAGAGGCATGGGGAATTTCAGGGTTGGGACATGTATCATCCAAGCAAATCAGATCCTCATCCGTCTGTCGAGGCTTATCAGAGTCCATCAATGACAGATCGTTTATAGAGGATGAAGTATTAGCAATTAAAGGATATGGTGCTGAGTAGCAAAAGACTCTTGTTACTTCAATATTTGATCGAGAGATTAATTTCTTCAATTTGTATAGCCTTGCTGCTATATCAGCATCCCTAAACGTTATAAGGGCTCTGGCCGTCAAATAATTATAAAATAAGTATTGGACATTTTCTATATCCCCTTCTTTCATAAAAGTTATTCCAAGGGCTGTAAGCTGTTGTAAAAAGTGGGATTTCCTGCTGAATTGGGAGATGAAACCATGTGGCTTAGGGTAGTTAATGAATGCTAGTTGTGATCTTTTTAGAACTAAAGATGGTGTATTAGATCTTGTTTGAGGAGCAGATAAATGCTGTTTATTGTCTTTTTTGTTTAACTGGGAGGTACTATTATTGTTACTGCCCTCATCTTTCCCCTCTAGTATCTGTTTTTTTATCTGAAGTCTTGTTGAGTTGCTAGAATCCACCTGGGAAGAGTTTGCTAATGGGGAAGGTTCATTTGGTTTTGCAGCCAGCTTTATTTCCTCTCTTTTATTCTTAATGGAGCCTGTAACCTCCCTTGTTAAACCTAAATTTGTAGGATATTTTGAGGGATTGTCTAAGAGACTAAATAGTCTCTTGAAGTTAAAGTTTACAGCCTTCCTAGCTCTGACCAGTTGTTTCTCCAAATTTCGGCTAGGAGCATTACTTATAGTCCCCCTCCTCTTTTTGCTCTTCTTTTTATTAGATTGCTTTTTAGATTTGTTATCTGACTGAGGAGTAACTTGGCTCAAACTAATATCATTACAAGGTGAGAGTTTACCCAAATGATCTACATCTGTATTTAAAAGCCCTACAGTTTTGGGGGGTGCGGCTTGTAAGATCCCTTCGCTAATAGTCCAGGATATTATATCTATGTTATTTTTTATAGTGGTTAATAGATCATGTTGTTTTTTTAACATGTCAAATAACACTGAGAAATGAGGATTTTCATTCACTATTAACTTGTTTAATTTCTCATCAGAGTCTGCTAAGGGATGCAAAGTTTCTTCATATTTGTGGGATTCTGCATCTAGAGCACTTAGCTGTTGGTTAATTGTTTCCCTACGCTTACTGTATTCTTCTAATGTTCTTTTTTCATTCTCCAATAAGATTTCCAAAGGAGGCATATCCTCAAAAAAAGACAAAATATCATCTTTATCTTTATTCTTAGGGTCACTTGTCTGATCTAAGTTTATGATATTATTATCTAGCTTTAGTTCTGGATGCTCATGATCGAGAGGCAGACTCCTATTCAAGTTAAGGCCCATTTTCATATTAGTTGGATTATATTCTGGTAGAGATAGTTGAGGATCGAGATCAGGGGTGTTGTCAGGTATATCAGAGGTAGCATCCTCAGTAGGGTCAGTTTTAACAGTATTAATATGTTTACCTTTCAAGTTATAAGATTCTCCCCTGTGAGTACCATTTGAGTACTTGGCCACTTTACCTCTGTTCCCTCTTGTGATTTTAACAAAGGGCCAGATTGAGCTGAAGGGAGTATTTTTGTTAATTTTAGAGGATTTTCTAGGTTTCTTTGAGAGGTCAGATTGACTCCTAGTTACTACCATGATGATTAGCCTAAGCCAGCAGAAAGGGGGGGGGACTATAAACCCACACTATAGAATAAATATCACAAGTACAATAAAACAAAAAACTATTAACAGTGTGATCATGTAAAATATATTATTATATATAAAATAGATAAAAAATGTCAATAACTATATATAGTAAAATCTGAGCTATATTGGTTAAAACAACCAGTAAACAGAGGCTACTGTAGCAAATTGAGTATTAAACCTGTTACAGCACCCTCTGAATGGCTTTGAGCAAAAAAGAAAGGAAACAGAACAAAATACAAGGCTAACTGGAATAATAATTATAAACATCTGCGAGATAAGCTCTCATTTCCTTACACAAGACACCAAAGCTTAAGCACAAAGTGGGACAGTAGCAAACAGCTGCAGCTGGGGATAGTGATGTGGGATGGGGGCAGGTGGCCTTTGACGTTGTCGCCACTACCTCCCTGCCTCTCCAGGGCTCCTCCACCTCAGGCAGTGCTACTGCTGCAGCGGTGGATGAGGGTGGCTTTTAGCTGCTCCCGGTGGAAAAAGTGGTGCCTGAAGCCTTTTTTAGAAGTTGCAAATGCCCAAACTCACTTCCAGTTGCTGCTGGAGGAAAAAATGATGGCTGAAGTCTTTTTAAAGGCTGCAGAAGCCCAAACTCCCTTCTAGCTGCTGCTGAAGGGAAAGGTGGTGGCTGAAGTCGTTTTAAAGGCTGCAGAAGCCCAAACTCACTCCTAGCTGCTGCTGGAGGTAAAGGTGGTGGCTGAAGGCGTTTTAAAGGCTGCAGAAGCCCAAACTCACTCCTAGCTGCTGCTGGAGGTAAAGGTGGTGGCTGAAGTCCTTTTAAAGGCTGCAGAAGCCCAAACTCACTCCTAGCTGCTGCTGGAGGTAAAGGTGGTGGCTGAAGTCCTTTTAAAGGCTGCAGAAGCCCAAACTCACTCCTAGCTGCTACTGGAGGTAAAGGTGGTGGCTGAAGTCCTTTTAAAGGCTGCAGAAGCCCAAACTCACTCCTAGCTGCTGCTGGAGGTAAAGGTGGTGGCTGAAGTCGTTTTAAAGGCTGCAGAAGCCCAAACTCACTCCTAGCTGCTACTGGAGGTAAAGGTGGTGGCTGAAGTCCTTTTAAAGGCTGCAGAAGCCCAAACTCACTCCTAGCTGCTACTGGAGGTAAAGGTGGTGGCTGAAGTCGTATTAAAGGCTGCAGAAGCCCAAACTCACTCCTAGCTGCTACTGGAGGTAAAGGTGGTGGCTGAAGTCGTATTAAAGGCTGCAGAAGCCCAAACTCACTCCTAGCTGCTACTGGAGGTAAAGGTGGTGGCTGAAGTCCTTTTAAAGCTGCAGAAGCCCAAACTCACTCCTAGCTGCTACTGGAGGTAAAGGTGGTGGCTGAAGTCCTTTTAAAGGCTGCAGAAGCCCAAACTCACTCCTAGCTGCTGCTGGAGGAAAAGGTGGTGGCTGAAGTCGTTTTAAAGGCTGCAGAAGCCCAAACTCACTCCTAGCTGCTGCTGGAGGTAAAGGTGGTGGCTGAAGTCGTTTTAAAGGCTGCAGAAGCCCAAACTCACTCCTAGCTGCTACTGGAGGTAAAGGTGGTGGCTGAAGTCGTATTAAAGGCTGCAGAAGCCCAAACTCACTCCTAGCTGCTACTGGAGGTAAAGGTGGTGGCTGAAGTCGTATTAAAGGCTGCAGAAGCCCAAACTCTTCAAGAACTCTGATTACTGTAAGAAATCATGAGAAGAAGCTTTAACAGTGGTCAGTTTCTTCAGGGGAAAAAAAAAACAGGGACCATGATGTGGAACGCCAAAGATTGTTTCAAATCTTTCCTATAACAAAGTTCCACAGATCTTCCCTGATAAATGCAGAAGTGACCTTGTAGCAGGCAACAGTCAGATGAACCGATCAAAATTCCTTCTCAGCTGAAGTTACATCTTAAGCAACCAAAACAAAAAACAATTTTCTCAGGAAGTATCCTGATTTCTCAATGACTTGTTTCAAAGAATGGCTGTAATGCTGTGTTGTATTATTGATCAGCACTTGGAGGAAAAAGAACACCATGAAGAAGCTTAGATTTGAGATAATACCTATTTTTAGAAGTTAGAATCTGTATCAATCATCATAGCTTCCTTTAGGAAGATGTACATGCATATTCTCATTGCCACTATTATCTTGGGTCAAACAATATTGAAGTGCTAATTAATAACCTGTCAATATCTTCCAAGTATACTCCTAATTCTGAATTTAAAAAATTGGAACAAATCTGTCAAAAAAAATCCCACCTAGCATGTCTCATCTACCAAGATGTTCCCTATTTGGGTCTGAGGGAAGGAGACAGAGCAAACTAACAAAGCTAGAGATCTGCTGCCAAAGGATTTTTGGGCTATTTAAAACCCATTTAAAAGTATTCAGCCTTCCTCATCATCGCAACACCACACAACACACAGTTCTCCTCCATCACTGCATACCCTCTAACTGTCCTGTTTTGGCAGGGACAGTCCCAATTAATCCTCTGTCATCCTACTTCTTCGGCTGTTTTTAGAATGTCCCTTTCTCTCTCCTCCAAGTTTCCCCCTGTGTCCTCAGCTTGCTTCTATTGCTGCAAACTGTATTTATATTTCATTAACTCAGAGGTGGGGAAGGACAAGAGGGGGGTGGATCCTTATCCTACCTAGCTGCCAATTGAAAACTGCTACAGCCAGTTCTAGCTTATAGTTTTTCTTCATTCATAACTTTTGCTCTCTTGACCATGCTCTGATGTTGCTTGGCTGCACAGGTTCCCATTTTCCTCTGTGAAGTGATAAGAGGGTGTATATCTCTCTCTACTATCCATTTTCATTCATTCCATTCATTTCACTCCCTTTTTACCTGGCTCTGGCATTCTCATTTGGATCAATGCCTGCTTAATCTTTCCCTAGGCCTCTATGTTTCCCTTGAGTACATTGCTTTTCCAGGCCCTTGCCTGGCCTATTCCTTCATGCAATAGCTGGAATTTTGTAGCCTTCCAAAGGTTGCACTGCAGTTTCCTCCATTCTCCATCATCATCATTAGCTACACAGGCTATCAGGGATGTAATTCTTCACTAATTACATTTTCAAAGGAAGCAACAAGTAATTTTTGCAATTTTATTAACAGTCCAAGAGAATCCTTGAAAACTGTACAAATTTTGGGACTCATTCTGCAGAAAATTCACATGTGGTATTTTTGTGCAGAAAACAGCATTTGCGCAGAAATATCATTTCTATGCATAAAATGCCATAGCTAGGGATGCATTTTGTATAAGTTTCAACAATTTCAAAATTCAATAATTCAATTTTGTATAAGCATTTTTGCCCACAAAATAGCATTTTCTGTTGAGAAAACAGCATTTTCTGCACATAAAATATTATCTATTATTCTCTACGCAGGAAATATAGGGTCATGTGTGGAAAATGCTGTTTTCTGGCCAAAAATCTAAACACACATTTTGCACAGAACAAATCCTGAATTGCAAAGATTCTTGTCATTCTGATATTGGCTTCATCATGGTTTTCCAATCCCCAAGAAACTTTTGTGGGTATCCCGGGTGGGGGGGGGGAGAGAATTTAGCAAATAATTTCAAACTAGGATAGCTGTACCTGGTGTAACACACCATTGTAGGAGATTATAAAGGTTATATATTAATAACTCATTTTATATATTTATTCATATATTTAATAAATTGTTGTACATGTTTTTTCTCAAAATCCTTTCACACAGTTCAGCTATATGGTATTATTTTAGGGGGAAATATTGCATTGTTTTACATGTGGATGGTGAGTGGCTAAGGGAGTGAGAGGAGGGAGGGGCGCTTGTGAGGCTGGGGGTGTAAATGCAAATTGAGTGGCAGGAGTGGACTGTGAGGTAGAGAGGGAGTTTTCATGTGGGTGGTGATGGACTGAGGGAGTGAGAGGAGGGAGGGGATTGGCTGGGTATATTTCCTAAGAGGCCAGTCAGCACACTGGAAAAGGAAACATATCCAAGCATTTAGATAGATAGATAGATAGATAGATAGATAGATATTCTTTACATACATGCCGGCTAGGGTAGATGGGAGTTGCAGTACAAAAAATCTGAAGGGTCACCATTCCCCTCCCCCTGACTCACCATTCTGTACCAAAGTTTTTCAGCTAGCTTCATCACCACCTGTGTTAATACACTGCAAGACTGATGGCCAGTTGCAGGGTGGGCATGAATAAGAACCTGGGAGCCATTTTTATCTTTCTCTGGATTTTGGCTGGACCCCTTCCAACTCAAGCCTGAAAAACCTACCCCCCCCCCACCAAATTACTAGAAGCTCCGCCTTAGGATTCCTAGATCTCTGGACCTGGTATTTGTTTTCTGGACCTTGAGTTGAGGGGAAGAAATCTCAGAGTAAGAACATTGCCTTGTAAAGATTTTTTTTTTAAAAAAAATACACTGCTGACCTTGAAACAACAACAAAAATGCTGTGTGCTATGGTCTTTACAGGTGTCCACCTAGCCAATTCCTCCTCTTCCTTTGTGGCTTCTCCTATATATTGTACTCCTATCAACTGTTCTTCTAGCCTCACTTTCCCCAGGTATGCTTATCATCTTCCTTCTTCTCTCTGTATCTCCAACTCTTTCTCCTTCTCCCATTCCACCAACTTAAAAAAAAATCCTTGAAGTCATGAATGGAGTGTTAGATCTCAGCATGTTAAAGCTGCAAGTCCAATTAAACACAAGAGTAAGCTTGTTTCAGAATAGATATGCATGGATATGATTGCCCTGCTGGATTATTGTCCCAATCATCATAATTTATCATTCATAATGGTCATCATCTTCATCATCCTGCCCTCCCCAAAATATCTGATGACTATTAGTAGCATTGTAATAATTATTACAGTATTTGGGGAGTGCAGACACTTTCTACAATCCATTAAAATCAGAGTTTTGGGGGAAAAAATTCTAAAAGTTTCTTTGATGGGACTAAAACCATCTACTTTTAAACCACTGCTTGCAAAAGTGTTAAAAATATAGCTAGGAAAAGCTTGTTCTTTTCTGTTCAGCACAGAGCTTGTAAAACTTCATTTCCTTCGGGAGTTCCTTGTTAAACTATGGCTGCTGACACAGTACAGAAATAATGCAGTTTGACACCACTTAAACTCTCAGTGCTACAGAATTCTGGGATTTGTAGTTTTGTGAGATACTTAGCCTTCTCTGTCAGAGAACTCTGGTGCCACCACAAACAACAAATCTCAGGATTCCATAGGATGGAGCCATGATAGTTAAAGCTGTGTCAAACTATGATTCTATTCCTTCCTTGGAGGTCTTTAAACAGAGGCTGGATGGCCATCTGTTGGGGATGCTTTGATCGTGATTTCCTGTGTGGCAGGGGGCTGGACTGGATGGCCCTCGTGGTCTCTTCCAACTCAGCAATTCTATGATTCTATGATTCTGTGAGTACTTCTGCAGTGTGTCAGCACCCTATGATTCCTGTATTTGAATGACATGCTTTAAGCAAGTGTGGCTGATGTTTAATGTACCCATATTTAGTGACTTCACTGAGGTTTTGTCCCCAGGTCTCAGGTCTGTACCTGAAATCTCAGGGTTTGAAATACTCCTACCCTGGCAATTGTACAGTACTTGCAAAAGAACCTGCAAGATACCACTGTACATTTAGAGTTTGGTTTTCTTTTATGATCAGATTGCATATAATGCACAACCAGCATTTTTATTCTTAAATACTTCCAACCCCTTTGACTTCCAGTTCACTCCTTGGGCTGCTCATATTCTACTTTCCTGCTTGCCTTCAGCTACGTTTTTTCATAAGATTCCTGTTTTTGTCCATGCCAGGCACTGGCTTGTAACCCCTTTCAAGTAGCATTTATTTTATGCTTTTATATGCCACCGTGCAGCCACTAGGTAATGAAATTACATGGTTGTCAGTTATGTAGCATTTTTTAAAAAAACAGCCACAAAGCTTGTGCTTCTCTAGTACAGCTCCTTATGCACATTTCTATAGCAGTTCAATTTGTGCATAATGATTTCTTTTTTTATAAATAAATAATAAAAAAGCTGATCAGAATATGCATCTTGAATTGGTATTCCATTACCACTTGGTGATTATTATAAGGACAAAGTCGTTTCTTAGAAGTTGTTTAATGCATGCCTAATCCTGCTGTTTCATTTGATTCTGTATCCACTGGTTCCTCCTGGGCACTCTGCCAATGGAATTTATCCTCCTACTGACAGTTGTTTTGAAGCCTTTGCTTATGAGAAGCTTTTTGACAAAGTACTGGAAGAATTCACTCCAAAAGGCTCATATTGGGCGAACTGGTTTTTAATTAAGACTGGGCTGGAATCTCCTCCCCCCTCTCATTTATTTTTTGCAGGGGTTATTTATTCCCCTATTAAGAGACACAGGGAATATCAGAATCTTTCAGTAGGGGAAAGAATCTCAGAACATCCAAGAGAAGGGCTTTTCTGGAAGTGGCAGAGAGTTTTTTCTTCTTTGGGAAAATGTTTTGTCACTCAGAAAGCAAGTGGCAAATACTTTCAATTGGGAATAGGATGCCTAGCCAGCAGTCTTGGATACAATTGTCTCCACTGGCCAATGGGGAGGGGGGAGTAACAGCCAGACCCAAGCTTCTAGGTGTGATGCTAGCATCATTTGCATGGGGTATTCTGCTCCAAACTACAAACTGAAATGTTGTTGGGCCGCTGAAGTCAACCAAATCACCACTGGAAAGGGTAGCAAAGTTGTTTTTTCCCCCTTGTTAAAAAGAAACTCTCTCAGTCAAGTCATCTTTAAAGGTAACTTCAATCCACCTGAAAGTGCTGCAATGGCAAATTCATGTGTGATGATTTTCCAATGCAATACTAGAAAAACTCAAATAGTATAAAAACTGTGAAGTTGAAGGCTTTCACGGCCAGCATCCATAGATTTTCCTTGGGGTTTTTCCAGGCTGTGAGGCCGTGTTCTGGAAGAGTTTACTTCTGATGTTTTGCCTGCATCTGTGGCTGGCATCTTCAGAGAATGGTTGGGTAGGAGTGTGGGTGGGGGGTTATATACTGTGAACCCCTGTTGGAGAGGATATGTAAATTTGTGTATTTGAATGGCTAGGTTCTGGGAGGAGATATGCAAGGAGGGTTAGTGTCTGTTTGGCTAATGGTTGGCTAATGGCCCATTATCTGCTGGAAATGCCCCTCTCCCTGGGTGGAGTTCATTTGCAAGTGCTGAGTTTGATTTTAGTGTTTTTCAGGACTGGCAGACAGATCTTGTTTACTTTTAGGGTTTCTTATTTCCTGTTGATATTGTCTGGGTGTCTGTAGATTTCAATAGCTTCTCTGTGCATTCTGACATGATAGTTGTTGGCCTGGTCCAGAATTTCTGTGTTTTGAAATAACATTTTGTGCCATTCAATGGAAATGCTCCTTCTTTCCCCACAGCCTCCAATAGGCTGTTAGGTTCACAAGTGACACCTTAGGGCCATCAGCTGTCCAGATCAAGTGTGAGTGGGTAAGGTGCCTCTCCTTGATTCTTGTCATGGGTATTTTTATCCTCAGATAGCAGCCACAAAGCATAAAGTTGTCACAAAGACACATACACACAGAGAGAAATATCTGATGCCATAAGCTATCCTAACCTGGCCAATGTCATGCAATGACAGGAACAAAGAAGGAAATGTTATCCTGGCCAATGTCATGCAATGACAGGAACAAAGAAGGAAATGTTATCCTACTTGAGGAGCCCATCAAGCCTCCTATAAAAACTTCCAGGCCAGCATTGCTTGCTGGCAGGGAGAAGTTGGAGACTTATTTTTACCACATGTCCACTCTGACATGCTCCAACTTCAAGTTTCACCATAGCCAAATCTGCCCAGGGACTGAGTCATGGCGTCCTTCAAGGCAAACCAGAATGAAGTCAAAGGGATCTTGTAGCACCTTTGAGACTAACTGAGAGAAAAAAGTTAGTAGCATAAGCTTTCATAGACTTAAGTCTACTTCATCAGAAGCATCAGACTTAAGTCTACGAAAGCTTTAGCTAAAAACTTCTTTCTCTCAGTTGTGTGTAGACAGGCCCTTACATATATCCAAAGAATGGCTGAAAAAAAAGTGTTTCACAAGTGCTGGGAAGCTCTGATGAGGAGAATCATGGACTGAAAAGAACCTTCATATTGACATATTGGTCTCTTCTTCTTCTTCTTCTTTTTGCAGAGAAAACAGAAAATTCTCTGAGACCTCCCTCTCCCCCCCAAAAAAATACTGTTTTCTGTGGGTAAAAATGTGAGAATTCTGTGCAGAAAAAGTCCCCAATTACAGCATTTTCTGCAGAGGAAACAAGGAATTCAGAATTTTAGAACAGCACAGAGAAAACTCATGCAATTGTGCAAAATGATGAAATTGGCTAGAAATGTAGAAGGAAAACAATAATGCCAAATGTATGTTATTTATTCTGTTTTTAATGTATTTATTTTATCCTGAAAGCCAATTGTAGAGTTCTGTGGGCAGCCATATGAACTGTTTGGCCCAGGTCCAATTCTTAGTCCTTACTAGGGTATACACACTGAATCAATGGAAGCTTGGAAAGTCAAAACTTATGCAAGTTATGTTGTTTCTTTGGGCCAGTTAGAATTGAGACTAATAATTAGATTTACAATTTTAATGAATAAATTTAAAAAAATCTTCAAATCTGTGACTGAATGGTCAAAACTTGGTGAAAAGCTTCAGGCCAAATGATGGACAGGGAAACCTTGCAATCTATGACATGCAGCATCATTGCTGACATGCCATTCTCAATTTATGGTTAGTAAATAATGTGGACTCTATAGACAGAAAAGTAGGAGAACCCTTTTTGAATATGGTAATGAAGTAAATAAAGCTAACATCATTTATTCAATAGCAGCTTCTTTACTTTGTGTGATGCTCATAAAGATGTCATCAGCAAGTTAGAAATTTTATACCTTCCTTAAAGTGTATCATGAAGCTTATTCTAGCAGTCTGAATAGTGGCTTATTTTATTATCAATATATGGTATGTCTGTCTCTATCAATCTCTCTCTCTTGTCTTAATATTCTCAGCAATTTTGAGCTTATTGGATAGGATATGGAATAAATATATACTCTTAAAAGCATGTACAGTATCTGCAAAATACCTTCTAAATGAGAAATGTCCTTGCTCACTAAAGTGCTGTTAATTTGTATCCTCTGGATTTAAATGAGCAGAAATAGCCTTTTCCTTAATAGTATGTTTTTTCAGTAGCAAGGTCTAATCAATGGTAAGTTAACTAATACATTTTGAGGGGTGCTCAGTCAAGAGGGAAAGTGAAATCTTTGTTGCAGGTGTGAAGAAAGTTCATGGCTTCATGGCACTGGCCTGTGCTTACCTTTCTCTAAGCCAAGCTAAAATGAGAGGGGTTGTTTTTGAGTGACTAGATGCTTGAATAGAAAATTTAATAAGTTACCCTGTACTGGAATACACGATAGCAGATGCTCCTTATATGGAGTGGAGAGTGCACCAGACTGCGGCTTTGAGGAGACCAATTGCACTCAACCATATTGGTGCACGTTGCTGTTAAGGTGGAGTTACATTTAAGATAGTACTTTGAGGATAGGTGTGGGTGTCTGTCTAGTGCAGTGTTTTCTGAACTATGGTCTTCCAGGTGTTTTGGACTTCAGCTGCTAGACTCCCTTATTATTGGCCAAGGTGGCTGAGGCATCTGGGAATTGAAGTCCAAAACACCCAGAGGACAAGAGTTTGGGAATTAGTGGTCTAGTGGATGTTCTGATTACCACTATTGCTCAGGAGCACATAAAAATGGTTCACAGCCTTCTTTCCTCCAAAGCAGAAACTGGAACACCACACTAAGGACTTTTTCAAACAGTGTAAAAAAAACCCAAGGAGGTTGGGAGAAGAACAGGGTTGTCGCGCTTACAGAGCCCCATTTCAGACAGCCCCATCCTCCTTCCAACCTTCCCCCATCCTTCCTCCGTGCTGCCTGCGCGAGAAATGCACCACTTTTATTCACAGAGAACCCCCATCAATAAAAAAGTGGTGCCTGCAGCATGGAGGAAGGATGGGGGAAGGTTGGGAGGATGGGGCTGTCTGAAATGGGGCTCTGTAAGCGCAACAGTGCCGTTCTCCCAACTTCCTCGGTTTGTTTGTTTTTTTTATCCTGTTTGAAAAAGTCCTGACTGTGTATTTCTTTGGTGGAAGAGACACTATATTTGTGGCAGGTCAAGTGATTGCAGATCAAACTGTACATACCCATTTTACATTTTCTGCTGCCTTTGCTCCTTCATTTCTTTATCCTTCGATTTAATTTCATACCATTATCTTCCACTTTTCTTCCATCATGGAAGTCAAGGTGGTGTTCTTGGGGTTCTCAGACAGTCCCTTATTTTCTGATTGACTGGATCTATATACCTGCTTAGCTTTGGCAGGGTGACTGCATGCAATTATGCTTAAGTTGCATTGAAGGAGAGCTCAGGGAAGACAAAGGTGAGTTTTTTTTAAAAAAAAGTGAATTGTGGAGAACTTGACAGAGGGGAAATGAATTTTCTTGTGTAAATTTAATTGCAGATAGAGTAGTAGAGTAGGAGATTTTAGGGTGGTAGTGTTTAATAAGCAATTGTATAGTCTGTCTAAATGAGCCAAGGTGGATATAATTCTCTGTGCCTTTGCGTCAAAAAGGGCACTTGGTTTAAACTCATAATCTGTTACTTCTGTAAATAACCCTCCTACCTGCTACTGTCACAAGTCCTGCAGATTTGTTTGCATTAATTATTTTATTTTCTATCCCATTTTTTTCATCCACAATAATCTCAAACATATAACCAAAACACATTAAAACCTTGACACAAATTAAAATATTCAGATAAAATCTCAAATTTTAAACAAGTCCAAACCAATAAGCAGTTCCATCCTGCCACTAGAATTTTTCCATGTTTTGACTCCTATTCTTATTACAATGCTTTCGCTCTTTTGGTGGGTAGTGTCTTAGCATGCAATGAGTATAATATGAAAGAATTCTGCTTCTACAGTGAGTGCCAACAGGAACAGGTTTTATTTTCCACTTGGCAGCTCCTCCTGGCACCACTACAGTGCAGATGGCAGCACATAGGAATGTGATGCCTGAAGCAAAGGGCCATGATGAGCTGCCTGTAGTATCCTCAGGACTGCACTGTTGGCTACCCTTTTCCTTAACAAATAAAGGGCTCAGTGTTTACAGGGCTACAGTTGTTGGGAATTAATTTGCATGTGGATATAACTCAAAGGACATTCTTGCCCCTGGTCTTAGTCAACCTCAGCAGCCAAGCCTATAGGTATTGGTGGTCATGGTGGTGGAGCAACCATCACACTTCTAGTTTTATTGCGAGACAAGATGGGGAGGGTGAGTGCCTGATTGCCTGACAGGGTCAATACACACACTTCCATTTCTGGTGCTTGCAATCTGCTACCTTTCATGCATAGCAAAAACTTGGTATATAAAATAATCCCCCTCAAGTAAGAAATATGGGAAGCTTTGTTGAAACATTTGCCTTTGTATATACATGATGAATGAAAAATGTAATGTAATATATCTCTGTGAACAAATCCTTTAAACAGTTTTGTGTTCACCCAGAGTGGGTGGCATAGGATTTGTTTAGATTGTCAACCTCTCGGTGAAATGTAGATTTCTTCAGAGGTCTAGGCACACATTCTGGTAGAAGACTTCATTCTTGTAGAATTCAAAGACTTAGTCATGTTAGTCTGGATCAATATGAAAAGGGTTCTTATAGCATGTTTGAGACTAAGGAGACTATCACACCACACTGTTACAGCACTATTATTCCACTTTAACTGCTCTGTCCTTGAAGATTATCACACCAGACCCTATAAACTGTTTCTATCCCACTACCCCCACTGCTACACTCCCACCCAACTCCCGTCCCTGTAAGGAAATTTAAAAAAACTCAAACCCTTCCTTTGTCACATGATCTGGAGTGCCCCCCTCCCTTCAGCAATCTGGGCATGAATGGAGCTGTTGCAAAGCTGCATTCACATCCTGAAAAGCAAATTCCGCCCATTCTTGTGAGAGAATGATCGCATGGGTATTTTAAAAATAAAAGAAAAAGAAAAGAAAAAAGTGACAGCAAGCACAAAAACACACTCTACAGTTACAAAGCAACCTGGGGAAGGGGGGAAAAGGGTGACATTTACCTAGCTATCCCGATCATACCTGGAAGTCTTTGGCACAGACCTCCTGGTGACATCACGTGTTGCTGGCATCTCACCAGCAGAATAGGTCATCTTTTCACTTGCCCATCATTCCGTTTCTATAATGGAATGGGCTTCTTATTGACAGCTTTTCCCCGTCAATAAGAGGAAGAGGGAGGGGAACAGGAGCAGAACGGGACCATCACAGGACAGGGACGACGTTGTCTAAAAGGTAAGCCTGTTAGCGGTCTCCTGTTGTCCCTGTCCTGGGATGTTTTCCCGGTCTGATAATCTCCCTCCTGTGGAATCCTGGGATTTGCAGTTTAGGGAGGAACATTTAGAATGCCAGCCAGAGAGCTCTTAGGCTTTACTAAACCCCAGAATTCCACAAGAGGCAGCCAGAGCAGCTAAAGTGGAAGAATAGCACTACAACAGTATGGTGTGATAATACTCCTGATCAAAGCACATTATTGCAAATGTGCAGCAGAACTCGAGTGTCTCAATGGTATTATAGACCACTTGTGGGAAATTGAGGTGACCCATCTTTTTCTTGTCTAAACAGAGTGGGATGCAAATCAAGATGGAGTCAAAAGGTAAATTACCTTCCTGATGGGGTGTGCATTTCATGCTACAGTAGGACCTCTGTAGCTGCAGGGGATTGGTTCCAGGGCCCCTCACAGATAACAAAATCCACAGATAATAATGAACATCCCCCCGTTGCCATTTCCGCCCCAGGAGTGATCCTGGGCAGTGAACCCTGGGGCAAAGAAGAAGAGAGGTAGATCTCTCCTCTCCCCCCCCTCGCCCCTGTGTCACTATTTCAGCCCAGGAGCGATTCTGGGGAGTGATCCTGGGGGCAAGGGGAGGCAGATCTCTCCTCCCCCACTTCACCCCTGTGTCACCATCTCGGCCCAGGAGCAATCCTGGGAAGCAATCCCAGGGCAAACAGAAGAGGAAGGCGAGATCTCTCCTTCTCCCCTACCCACCCACCCCCCACTGTCATCATCTGCGGATAATTGAATCCACAGGTGGAAAATCAGAGGATGCAGGGGTGTTACTGCATTTTTAAAAACTGTCAATCAACTTTACTCATGTGTCATGGCCAGCCAGGCTGAGGACTCAGAGGACTCAGGAGATCACCAAACAGCCGTGATTGGGAGCTTGGCCAACATAAAAAGCTGTGAGACACCAAGCTTCTTCGTCAGAGGCTATCTACATTCCCTGGTGAAAGCATCTGACTCTGACTATCTTGTTGCCTGAAACCTTGCCTCCTAGACTTTGGATTTACCTGGAACTCTCGATCTTGGACTGGACTTGCTGACCTGCTTGCTGGAACTCTTGACCCTGGACTGGACTCATTGACGTGCTCTCTGAACTCTTGGACCTTTGGGTTACCCCTGGTTTCTGCTATTGGACTGGTACTGTGCTTCTGCATTATTTCTGTGTTGTCACAAAGCCTTGCTTCTTGTGTGTCCCCATCTTATCATCCATCCCATTAGCTGCTTTCCCAGACATCATGTGTAATTGACCGCCTCTGTTGTCATGTACTTCCTGTAGCAGGCTTATCTGGGAATGTGATTCAATGTGATTCGTTGTCACAATGGGAGGGGGTGCGCATTTCTGTAGAATTTTTTTTAAAAAAAAAACTTTGGGAAAAGGTGCAAAGGCTTTTCCCACATAGTTTTCCCAAATTTTGGTCCTGCTCCCTCCAAAAATGACAGACTGCTGTGGGGTCTTATTTGGACAAATGGGATTCCTCTGGCTTCTAAAAGGATTTATTTCACCATCTAGACTGGTCCTGAATCTTCTTTCCCTCCCTACTCCCAACACACATATACACACAAATGCCCCCTTTTAAGAACTACAAATCAGAATGCCACCACATCATTGCCTCTTCATATGAGCTCAGCACTTTTGTGACATCACTAACTCTCAGTCTTCTTCTCACAGCCTTCTCACAGCCTCTTTGTTAGTACCCTGCTCAGAGGCCACCAATACTAATTTTCTGGGATGAGTAGCAATGAAGAGCAGGAACTTTTCAACTGTCATGCCTCATCTCTGGAACTCCATTCCCTTCTGCCAGACTTATTCACTGATGGATTCTAATGGACAGATAAAAACTTTTAATTTAATTTTATTGCTGTTACAGACCAGCTGTTAATATTTGTTAAAAATTTTACTGCAAATGTTATCATATCAGGGTATGGATGTGTTGAATTTAAATGTAAATCCCCCCGCCTAAATCCCATCATATATATATATATATGTGTGTGTGTGTGTGTGTGTGTATACACATACATACACATCAGTGATTTCCACCTCACAAACGGTGCAATGCTAACTTTGGAGTTGAGGCAGGGCAAAGAAAACTGAGACCAAGTTAGATATTACATCAATTCAATTGATCCCAAATCAAATTTATACTGAGCAACATCATTGGCGATCTACACATCTCTTTTCCACAGTGCCCTTTTCGGCTTTGAAAACAAGAAAAGGCTTTTACATCAAACCCACTGATGCCTACATCTATATAAACAGGAAACCCTGAAACCTCAAACAAACAAAAAATCATCAAGAACGTGGCTCTACAAATAAAATACATCTGTAATAAAGATTACTCCCCCCAAAAAATAAAAGAATCAAGTATCTTTAAAAACACTGCCTATAGAGAGGATATTCTCCATATATTAATGGTCTACAACATTATCTGGACAACATCAAGAGAAAATGAAGAGTCAGGAAACAGAGACCATTCATTCTAGATTTCCATCCAGTTTCTCCTATCACCTGACAACCAGAATAAGCTACCTACTGTTAGCAAACTGTGTAATCAGTAAACTACCTATTGTAGCACTTTGTCGGCCTGCAAATCTAGGCAAATTACTAGGGAGAGCTGTATTTAAACCAATCAGCAGTCCTGGCTCACCAGCCACTGGCAGATCACTTGCAGGTCCAGCAATTCAATGTATTTCTTGTATACAAATGTCCAAGATGTCATAGTCAGTAGACAGGTAAAAACAATTGACCTTTGCACATGTTTTACAAACCAGAAATCCAAAATCTTGATGGGAACAAATTGGAAGCATCATCCACAGAGAGCTTCAGCTTAGATAATCAAAGCCTCTTTGGTTTTTGCAAGAGAGGTGCCATCTAATTTGAAAACACTGGAAACAAGAGAAAATTCCTGGACTTGACACCTTAACACCATATTGTTTCAACCTGAAAGATGAAACTTGACATCACTCACATAGTGGTGAGTGATGCCACACTTCAGAATATTCTATCCTCAGTATACTATAACTGCTGCATAGCCTACAGTATCCTTTGATTCACATTAGAGTAGTTGAAAGTAGCAGAAACTGAAACATTTTCCTCTACAACTTCAATATTTCTGTTGTGTTAATCACTGCAAAAAATATATGGTTTAACTGGTCAACTGCATCAAAACAAAGTTGTATGAGGCACCGGTAGATAATTAAAAACAGTTTATATACTATATATATATATTATTAAATCAGATACAAAGTTTTTTAGTTAATTAATATTCAGATCATTTCATCCTGCTTTCCTGTGCCTTCAAATGGGGATGCCATTCAAAGAAAGTGTTGCCTAGAAATAGGGATGAATTTGAAACTAATTGTCTCATGTGTGAAGTCACAAAACAGTGAAAGCAAAGCAAAGCAAAGCTATTTGTCTTCTCTTGTCCTCAAATGGCAGCTCACCTGGTTGTCTGTTGTTGTTTGGTCACTTCTGAAACATCCAAGGAATTATGAAAGCACACAGTAAGTACTGGGTGACAATGACAATGCTGTGAGATGAGGGAGAATGCCAGAGGTTTCTAGACAAGGGTACTGACACCCATCATCTATAATCAAACAAAATTCAAAAGAAAATTGTCAGAGACAAGCAAAAAAGAAAAGGCAATAAATCCTCACCTTGGATCTGCAAATATTAGAGTGACCAGTCAAGTGAAGGAGAATATACCACCATGGGCTTCACCAAAGAATAATGGAAAATATGGGCCTAAATAGAAGTGCTTGCTCCAATTAGGGTAGACCCATTGAATCAATGGGATTTGGATATATTGTCATACATTCAGCAACTGATACAGTTGGTCTACTCTAGTTGGGATTAGCAATTGGATTTAAGCTAAAGACAGTGAACAATGACATTTGTCCATAATTGTAAAAGTCACCAGACCTCTGTCTTTTCTTCCTACTCTTTCAAAGGGGAATGAGCATGGAAGCATACACAGCCATAGAGATGGGCTATAGATGAGTGAGAATGATGGGAAGAAGGAAAGGACATAGAGAGATGATGTAGGGCATTGTCAAGCTAGGGAAGAATGGATGAAGCACAGGAAGAGAGGTGAAGATGCAAGGAGAAACAACATGCATTTGGAGAAGAATAGTTTAGGGACATAGGAAAGAAAGACAGGTTGATGAGATAAAGAAGCTATGAGAGGCAAATCAATCAATGGACAAAGACAATGGCTGGGGCAGGGAGGGAGAACAACATAGCCAGAAAAACATAAGCATCAGTGAACAGTGAATGGAAACTTTGTCTGATACTTACTGACCAACTCATCTATAGTGAGCTGAGACCATATCACCATGTGCAAACACTGAGAGCAGGGAATATCTTTTCTTCCCTTGCCAAATGCTTATTTTCAAGCATTGCTACATACTTTGAATGGCAATTTTCAAAACTACTAACCAAATGGCCAATTCTCCACAGCTAAAAATAATCATAAAAGTGTGTGCCATTTTGCTTAAGCCATCAATAAAGCTTATTATTCCATCATGCCAGAGATATATGATTATATGAGATTAATTGACACAAAACTAAACACATTTTCTTATGATCCAGATGCTGCCACATCCATGCTCCATTTGCCTCCACATAATGCCTTTCAATTTGCCCTTTCTCAAGTGATATACCAATTCTCTTAGTTCCCAGGTTCCATTCCATGTTCTTGTTCATTTAAACAAAACTTTGCACTGCCTTGCCTGCAAAGAGAAGTGTATTTTCCCCACCCCATCTCTGTTAAACTCTGAACAACTGTTGTTTGCTTCAGAGGGTAACAGCTAACTGACAGCCCTTTGCTTGTTATTTTACTTGTTAATTATCTGCCAGCATTGCCCACATATTTCTACTTCCCAATAAAATGTACATACTGTGAAATGCTGAATTAATTATACATCAGACTATATCGTTATTAGTCACGTTACCCAGCATGGTACACATACTAAAATGCATTTGGATCCAGCATGCTGAGAAGTATACTATACTATGAAAAAAAATGGGGAGGGGGAGCAAGCTTCTCCACATATAATATACTACTCTTTCTTAGCAATTTTGATGAATACTACTCTGCATGTATAAAAATGGGAGGGGGGAACTACAATAGATAGTCCGCAGGAAAAAGTCAACAAAAGGGTGAATGATATGATTTTAAACATTGATTAGATCAGCAATATGCATATCAAAGTTTGTGAATTTTACCTTTCTGGGCCACTCCTCAGCTGAAATATTCTGAAAGGTGTCACACACAAAAAGTAACTTTTTTCAAGTGTCTGTCTGTCTGTCTGGCGTGGGATAGCCATTAGTCTATTTCAACAAAAACAGCAAAAACTCTAGTGGCACCATAAAAGACTGTCTATTCTATTTGACATAAGCCTTTTGTACCGCACGCACAAGTAGGCTGAGTCCACACAGCTCCTGAGAACTAACATTTGTGATTGTTAAGGTGCCTCCAGACTCTTGGTTGTAGATATACATGTATATCCATATACATCCAATTACTAATTACAGGTAAATTAGATATATTAAATCAATGGAATTTACATAATTGGGATTAATTGGGTTTAAGCCATACATACAAACTATTTGGCAAGTTCTCAGGCTTCTTGATTACAGTTGACACTGGCATTGACTATAGTGGAAGATACAGTACTCCTGTGCTTTAAAGAAACTAGTGTTATCAAGTATCCAAAGACACAGCTTGAAGTCATGAAAAGTAGGCACCAAAACAACGACTGCATGCAAGCTTGCTTTCTTGTCTCACCTCCCCCATCAGCAGCAGCATTCCATAGAAAATTATATCCTGACATCTCTATACATAAAGTGCTTGGGTATGTTTCCAATCCCAGTGTGCTGCTTGGCCACTTAGGAAACATACCCAACCAATCACCTCCCTCCTCTAACTCCCTTGACCAATCACCACCCATGTGAAAATTCCCTCTCCACCTCACAATACACTCCTGCCACTTAATCTGCACCTACACCCCCAGCCTCACAAGGGCCCCTCCCTCTTCTCACTCCCTTAGCCACTCACCACACACATGTAACACAATGCAATATTTCCCCCTATAATAATACCATGTAGCTGAACTGACACAGTTGTATTTCCAGGTTGTATGTCCCAGCACCCTGACAGAACCATGTGAACCTTTCAAATCTTCTTATAACGACATATGTTACACTGGGTACAGCTAGTTGTTACGTATTTATTTGGAATATTTACACCCACAATTTACAAGTGGAAATATGATAGAGTACAATTAGCAACATGGTAAATTTTTCTTTTAAAAAAAAATCAGCAGCAGCAGTGACTGATAAGTGTGCCCACGTGCTGCTTTTTAAAGATGATCACATGGAAAATAAATTGCTCTTACCCTCCCTACCTGTCCCATGGTTTTGTCCTTGTGCCTATAGCCCTTCTTTGTGGGCAGTTGGATACCCTTCAGCCCTAGTCATTTCCCAGTAGGGGTGGTGACTAAAAGGCATTAACCAATTGTATTAACTATCCACTTACAAGGAATTTGACATAAAGAACATAAGAACAGCCATGGTGGACCATAACAAAGAGCTCTATAGTCTAGCACTGTGTTCCCATAGCAGCCAAGTAGATGTCCGTGAGAAGCCCACAGCAGGATATGCATACTATGTCACTTCCCCACTTACGTTCCATTGTAAGTGGTACTGAGAAGCACAATATGGAAACTGAGCGAACATCCAGCTGTCATGACTTTGATACCTTTATCCTCCATGTTCTAAGTGTTCCTCCATCTCTAGTCAATGGCACTACATGGAACTGTGTTAAGCACAGTGTCAAATGATGAATGAGCTGGTGGCTTTCTTGTCAAGGGTACAGTACACTAGAACCCCTGTATCTGCTAGGGATTGGTTCTGGGGGGCGGGGTGCTGGATACTGAAAACCATGGATAATAGCGAACACCATTGAAAATAATGGTACTTCCAGTTTAAAAACTTCATAGAGTTGCCTTGGAGGACCTAGAAAATGGTTAGAGAGGGCACATTTTCTAGGAAAACTCTATGGTAGGCATGCTGTTTTGTGTCCCGTGGATAACTGAATCAGTGGATAATGAATCAGTGGATATGGGAGTCCTACTGTACATCCACTCTGTTTTATGGCAAGGCTTTAAAGGATCCATCTAAGGTGTTCTTCCTAGTTTATGGACAGGGTTTAACACCTCAGATAGCTCCTTTAAAGCCTGGAATAAAACCTACAGTAAATTCACTATGCCCTTTATATGGAAGCCATTCACCAATACTGGGCATACAGAGTAAGTTGTACTAGTTGTTACAGAAGAGGTGAGAACAGTTTTTTCTTTGTTGTAATGCCTTCTCTGTCTGAGGAAAAGAGGAGCAAAAGAAACAGGAGGTGTTAGGGACTATTGAAGTGGCTGGCATAGAGAACTGAGTCTTCCTCAGTCTTGTTAACAACTGACTGACCAAACAAATGATACCACACTTTATCTGTAACCCTGCAGACATCACAAATATATGGCATCTGACCTCACAATAGGCCATGCAGCCTTTTCAAATTAACCATAGGCCCACAGGCAGTTTAACCACAGTATGATTTTGAGCAGCCCATAAGTGTTTTTTGTGAGACAAATCAGAAGGCAAGTTTCATTTCTAAACATTTTAAATACTGTACTACAAAAGAAAAATGGGAAGGGGAAAAGAGACTTTCTGGAAGCCTTAAGGGGTTAAAACAGGGTGTGATGAAAGGGGAAATAAGAAATTGAAATCACAACCATTGGGAGAATGCTTTCCAGAAGCCAATGATTTTAGAAATGGGTATGGGGATGAGGTACAGAAATAAATAGAAACCATGACATCTTATGTGAGTACAGCCAAATGTGGTGTGGTGGGTTAGTATATAAATTAATTGAATTTCTTTGTTCCCCACAGCTATTATAGAGCTATTATGTCAAATTACAGTTGTACCTTCATATTCGCTGGGGTTTGGTTCCAGGAGCCCCCACCCCATGGATACCAAAATCCGTGAATACTCAAGTCCCATTATATGCAATGGCATAGCAAAATGCCATTATGTAAGATGGCAAAATCAAGGTTTGCTTTTTGGATTATTATTTTTTTAAAGAATATTTTCAAGCCGTGAATACTTAAATCCGTGGATACCAAATCTGTGAATACAGGGGGACAACTGTATTACACTTCTAAGAAGTTATAGTTACTTTGCTAATCTAAATTTATACCTTTCTTCTCTGCCACAAGTACACAAGGAAATTTGCAATTAATACAACTAAAGTTTATTTAAAAATAATAATAATCCACAACTCCACCTGAATAAATAAGAATAGCATAATGCTCCCTCACACTCTAATAGGGTACCTATTATTTAACATTTTTGCTAAATATTATCCTAGCACCATCAACGACTTGATAATAAACAACAGGTGAATGATATGTCAATTAAGATGCTACTCACTAGAAGTAATGATGAAGAAAGTCAGAAAAAATTGAGATCCTACTAAATACATGAATATCCCATGAACACATTAAGAACATCCCCACAGAATTTAAAGATAATGTGAAAAATAGATTTGCACTATTAAGCCTAATTGACTGGAAAGAGGAAGTTAGGGTGGCCCATGCCATTGTATTTCCCATTTCTATGTATGGATGTAAAAGCTGAATGGTGAAGAAAACTGATAGGAAGAAAATCGAGTCATTTGAAATGTAGTGCTGGAGAAGAGTTCTACGGATACCGTGGACTGCTAAAAAAACAAATCAGTATTAGAGCAAACAAAGCCTGAACTCTCTCTAGAAGCCAAGATGACTAGACTGAGATTGTTGTACTGTACTTTGGCCATATCATGAGAAGACATGACTCACTAATGCTTGGGAAGGTAGAAGGCAGTAGGAAAAGAGGAAGACCGCATAACAGGTAGATAGACAAAATCAAGGAAGCCACTACAGTTCTTAGTCTGCAAGACCTGAGTAGGCCTGTTGAGCATAGGGTCACTTGGAGGTCTCTCATTGAGAGGGGAAGAGAAGACTTTTTTCCCTGCTTCTTCCTTCAAGTTTGTAGTTGGAGAGGATTGAATGGTAATGTGCAGGCCAAGCCAGCCAGCCTTTGCCTTGGCTCTTGTCATGTGGCCACTCTGCTTCAGGCAGGAGGTTGGCCAAGCAGCTTTCAAGCCTTCACAAACCCCCTGTGAGGACATTGCAGCCCCTGGGGGTCCCTAGACCACAAGTTAAGAACCACTGGTATAGAATATTACCTTAAATTATATACACAAAACATTTACAACATATGCCAAATTTCACAAGGATGAAATCATGCACCCTCCAGATACCACTGGATTTTAGCTCCCAGCAGTCCTAGCCAGCACAATCAATAGGGAGGCATGCTGGGAACTGAAGTTCTGTAACATCTGGAGAGCTATGCAAAGGGATCTTGTAGCACTTTTGAGACTAAGGAGATTTTCAGACAGGCAAAAATCGCCCCTTGCCGCGCGAGCAGCCTCCCGAAACTGCTGCGCGGCAAGGGTCTTTTTCGGACGACGCTGTGCCTCTAGCGAAGCCGTCCGTGTCACTTCCGTGAAGCTTGGGACGGCTCCGCGTCATATTTCAATCACGGGCAGCCTCCGTGCTTGAAATATGGCGCGGAGCCGTCCCAAGCTTCACGGAAGTGACACGGACGGCTTCGCTAGAGGCACAGCGTCGTCCGAAAAAGACCCTTGCCGCGCAGCAGTTTCGGGAGGCTGCTCGCGCGGCAAGGGGCGATTTTTGCCTGTCTGAAAATCTCCTAAGGGGTCGTTTACACGGCAGATTTATTGCGGCAACTTGCGCTTTAATTCTTTTCCGCAGCTGTGCCAGTCAGGGTTTTTTCCTAATTATGCTGCTTTTTCGTTCAGACTTGAAAAAGTGTGGGGGGCGTGGCTCCCAAGCAGACAAAGGCTTTATGAGGAAGAGGCTAGATCGTGAGAGAAAGAATTTGAAGCCCTGCATTTTCGAGTTAAAGAAAGACTCACAGACTGCCAAAATAGCAGGGGGGAAGATCAAAGAAGTGGCTCTGTCTCTGTCTCTCTCTAAATCTGCCTGTAAATGAACTCAGTCACTCCCCAAAGCAATCTCTGCTGAAAGACTTTGCTGCCATGCCGAGGATCCTAAGGTGAACCTATCACAAGTTTTTTCAGCATGATTTGTTTAGTCAGGTTTCACAGACTTGCAAAATAGCAGAGGATTTTTGACTCTCCCTCCCTCCCCCAAACACAATGCAGCCCTTAGTGAAATGGTTTCTCTCTCTCTCTCTCTCGCTCTCGCTCTCGCTCTCGCTCTCCCTCCCCCAAGCAGAGCTGACCAGATGGGAACTTTATGACTGAAAGGTCTTGGGAATCCTTTTTCTTGGCAGACTTGCAAAATAGCAGAGAGGATTTTTCAAAGGTTCCTGAATGCTACTGAACTCAGTCCCTCTATTTTAAACCCGCCCCTGCATCATAGCAACTAATAACAGTGCAGATCTGCTGCAGCCCTTAACAGAATGGTAGTTTACAGTGCCAATAATGCGCTACATTGCAAATATACCGGCAAAAGTAGCGACATCCCTTGCCATGCTATATTTGGGTGTTTTACCTTCCCCCCTTCTGAATGAGGTGATGCTGTGCCTCGACCCGTGTGAACTATGAGCTATCTTAGTGGTATATTTAGAGGAATATTTGCCTGTGTAAACCACCCCTCAGTGAAAGAAAGAAGTTGGTAGCATAAACTTTCATAGACTGAAGTCTACTTTATCAGACCCAGGAGAGCAGCACAGTCCTCAACCCTGCTTTAGCCCTCTGTACCTATTTGTGCATTAATCTGTGTGTGGTTTAAAATATAATCCATACAAAAATATTATTTAAATCCATATTTTTTATTCTATATTGTCTGAAAATATGCAGTTCTAAATGAATTTGATACTCTCTCCTTGTGAAACTAAGAGCTGCATTACAATTTTCAGTGAAGGTGTCAGCTAGTGAACGTACCAAGTTCCAATCTATATTACAATCTGGGTGGTGTGGCTCACATCCGTTCCTAATTTTAAACATCAAATTCTCACAGCAGTTCCTTGGCAAAGAGAAAAAAATACTAAATAATACAACATAATGTATGAAGACCTATGTTGCAGGCAAAGAATTGTACAATTTTGCACTAAACAAATGAAAATTTTTAAAAAAATCCAAGGACTCTTGAAAGTGACAGAAACATTTTAACAGGAAATGCATGAGCACATATCTGCCACCATTTGAAGTGTATCACAATTCCCATGGATTGCTCATGAAGGACACCCTAGTCTGAAGTAACAAATGGCAAAGTAGCCTGTTACAAATATTACACCAATAAAAAGCATTTTATGCAACTATTTTCACTGTTACAACTTAATGTGGTGATACATTAAAGCCAGATGATTTTTTCTGCTATAGTACTATTCTGCATAATGTATATTACTTTAATAAATATTTAAACTTATTAAATCATTTTAAATTGCTAATTTCTTCCCCACTGGCATATACTAACCACATTCACCACCAATTCAGAAGAATTCCATTCAGATTATGGTTAACAAGTGAAGAACTTCCAAAGGGATAAGCACAGTACTGAAAGCCTTAAAAAAAAAAAGCAGCATTATTTCATACAAAATGCAAGTCAGAAACATTAAAATGCAATCTTTTTTCTTTCTTTTTTTACTGATTTCATAATACAATCAAGGCAAGCACACATACAGTTTGTCTGAAGCCTCCTTTTCTTAGGATTAGTTCAAGCAACCCAGTCCATGTCTCAATCAGTACAATGGCAACTCTTAAGAAAGTTCAGTTCTTGCCAATCAGCTAATGTTTTACTGCTCCAGTCTGTAAATGGTATTCCATCAGAAACGCATAACAACTTAGAAAATGAATACGTTTCAGTTTTTGCTGTGCTTTGTCTGGACTCTAACACATTCTGCCAGGCTCTATCAATCAAGTTCTATCCTAACTTCACCTCTAATTGAGACAACATCTCCAAAATCCACCTTTAGTGCTGCAGGTCCTGCCTTATTTTTACACAGGAGATGGAGAGCTATTAAAATCAAAAGATGGCAAACCATTCAAAGATTATTTTACCTATCAATGTACAGGTTGACCCCCAGGTTGAACATGTCCGCAGGGGATATGTTCCAAGACACACACAGAGATACCTAGAACCATGGATAATAGGGAACCCTATTATTTTCAATGAGATGAATGACAGAGGTTGACTATATACAGTAGAACCCCCATATCCACTGACTCATTATCCACTGATTCAATTATCCACAGGACACAAAACAGCACATCTACCATAGAGCCTTCCTAGAAAATGTGTCCTCTCTAGCCATTTTCTAGGTCCTCCATGGCAACTCTATGGTATTTTAAACTGGAAGCCCCATTATTTTCAATGGTTTCCGCTATTATCCATGGTTTTCAGTACCCATGCCCCCCCCCCGAACCAATCCCCAGCAGATACGGGGATCCTACTATAATCACATTGGTGGACGTAGAATTGCCTAGGGAGAACATAATATTTTTGGCTGTGGATAAGTGAAACTGTGGATACCAAACTTGTGGATATGAGGGTTGACCTGTATTAGAAAGCCTTCTGGTCTGCAAACTGGTTCCTCCCAAGGGTAACCTAAACCCAGTTGAGGAAGACGGAGGGGGGGAAGCCTGCAATAGTCACTGAGACATAGGGTGCATCTACACTATCGAAATAATACAGTTTGACACCACTCTAATGGCCATGGCTCCATCCTACAGAGTCCTGGGATATTTGGTTTTCTGAGACACCAGCACTCTTTGGCAGAGAAGGTTAAAGACCTTGTAAAACTACAAATATCAGGATTCCATAGGATGGAGATACAGCACTTAAAATCGTGCCAAACTGCATTATTTTGTCAGGATATTGGGACAAACAGTAGAATTATTCTGTAAAGAGCTGAGATGTGGCAAACAGTCTGCACAGATCTGCAAAGCTAGCTGGCAGCAGTTTGCAGAAGCTAGCTGGGTAAATGTATCAATATTTGCTGGGCTCAGGGCTCAGAAGCTGGACTATGCAGCTGGGTTAAGCTTGTTAGTTCTGTGTTGGATTTCACAGAGGGAAGATGTTTTTCTTTTGAATGCTCTATATATCTGTAAATAGTCTTCATTATGCTCAAGTAAAGAGAAGTTATATTTTAGACATAAGCCTGTGTCTGTGCCTTTATTCTGATGCCTGAAGGAACAACACTCTGCTGTTTATTTTATGTTGCCTGGACCTGTTTAGGTACCCAATGCATGCTATAACACCTACATATTTCTACAGTGTAGATGTACCCATAGTGTGACTCAAGCCAGGCCCAAGACCTTTTGCTATCTGAAACAGTGAAAAAAATTATGTGACCTCTTCATTCCATATACAGAAGCTGTATGGTCTAGCAGTTCAATCCTGCTTCAGCACTGACTATAGGTAAGTTTCCTGCAGTGCATATGGGGTATCTAACTAGTTTATGGGCTCCAGGAAAGTAGTGGGTGAAACAGTTATAAAGTCCAGGAAGGACCACCAGGAGACTGCCACCTTTTCCACTTCCATCACCTGCTGCCTGAAATGATGGCCTCATTCTGTCTAATAGTACTCCAAACCTTGAGCCTATCCACAGAGATCCCTGATTTGATTTCCCCCTGTCTGTCTGTGAAGCCTAGGCCTTGGCAATGTTAGGACTTTATCAGATGTGGCAAATATGGCATCATAACAATGCCTAATGATCACGAAAGGGCACACATACCATACAACATTGTCCTTTTGCAATCATGTACTGTCAAAAAGCCATTCCTTTTTATAGATGGCCTAAACTGTCAATAGATCTCCTGTTCTGTTTTGTTGCCGGCATTGCTGGCGTTTGAATCCTTGCACCATTGTGTTCAGTGAATACAGCATCAATTCTCAGAACACTTCCGGGTGGATCAGGACAGCCAGGTAGGGGACTCTCTTAAAAAAAAAAAAAAAAAAAACTTCCCCAGTTTACTTGTAATCTTTAAAGTGTGTTTCTGTGCTTGTGTGTATGTTTTATGTTGTTGTCTTGCTTGATTTTTTGAATCTGCTGCACTTGCGTCTTCTCACGAGAATTGGCGAGATCTCAACTCCAGAAGTAAATGGAGCTCCATTCATGCTCAGTTACTGCCAGGGCTACCTCCTTGCCACTGCTAAAGGTAGCTCTGGTGGCAGGGGGAGTTCTTTTGCTGACAAAAAAATGCCACAAAATATGCTGGCAAAAGAACATTTAAGGGGGAGTAATCCTAATTCTCAGTAAGGCCTTTGACAAGGTTCCCCATGACATTCTTGCAAACAAGCTTGTAAAATCTGGGCTAGACAAGTTAACTGTTCAATGGATTTGTAATTGGTTGACCGGCCAAACCCAAAGGGTGCTCAGCAGTGGCTCCTCTTCGTCTTGGAAAGATATGACCAGTGGGGTGCCACAGGGTTCTGTCCTGGGCCCAGTGCTATTCAACATTTTTACCAATGAATTGGATGAGGGAATTAGGGGCATGCTTATCAAATTTGCAGATGACACCAAATTAGGAGGAGTAGCTAATACCCCTAGAGGACAGGATCAAAATTCAAAATGACCTGGATAGATTGAAGAGCTGGGCCAAAGCTAACAAAATGAAATTCAATACGGAGAAATGTAAGGTACTGCACTTAGGGTGGAAAAATGAAATGCATAGATATAGGATGGGAGACCTGGCTGAACGAGACTATGTGCAAAAGGGATCTAGGAATCCTAGTAGACCACAAGTTGAACATTAGTTAACAGTGTGATGCGGCAGCTAAAAAGGCCAATGCGATTTTGGGCTGTATCAATAGAAGTATAGGGTCTAGATCAAGGGAAGTAACAGTGCCACTCTATTCTGCCTTGGTCAGACCTCACCTAGAATACTGTGTCCAGTTCTTGGCACCACAATTCAAAAAGGATATTGACAAATTGGAGCATGTCCAGAGAAGGGCAACTAAAATGGTGACAGGTCTGGAAACCATGCCTTATGAGGAGAGACTTAGGGAGCTGGGTATGTTTAGCTTGGAAAAAAGACGGTTAAGAAGCGATATGATAGCCCTGTTTAAGTATTTTAAGGCTTGTCACGTTGAGGATGGAGCAGGCTTGTTTTCTGCTGCTCCAGAGACTGGAAAATGGAGCAATGGATGCAAGCTCCAGGAACAGAGATTCCACCTCAACATGAGGAGGAACTTTTTGACAGTAAGAGCTGTTCGGCAGTGGAAGACACTCCCCCGGAGCGTGGTGGGGTGTCCTTCCTTGGAGGTCTTTAAACAGAGGCTGGATTGCCATCTGTCGGGGATGCTTTGATCGTGATTTCCTGCATGGCAGGGAGTTGGACTGGATGGCCCTTGTGGTCTCTTCCAACTCTTGTTGTATTCTATGATTCTATGATAAAATCCTTAGTCTCTGGCCTTGCTTCTCTGGTATACTCATTACTTTAATCCTTTGCAACCTCCCTAGTTCTCTTTGAGACTCCTTGGATGTCTACCTCATCATTCTCTCTGCTTTGGCGCTGTTTATGGGAGCTAAAGGTCCTCTCCCTTCTGGCAAGTTGCTCCTACAGCCCCTTAACAATGGCAGTTTCTGGACCTGTGAGTACTCATACCTTCCAACATTTCACTGATAATTACTGAGATACATGAAGCCATGCAACATCAGAATGTGGTCAGGAGGGCAAGCATTATTAATGAGGAAATACAGGCAAACTAGAGGGGAGGCTGCAGCAGTTTGCTTTTGCCTGAATTTACTGGGAAATGCAAGAAGCAGTCTTCCTCCTCCCTCTCCATGAGTCAATTGAGTAAAAAGTACAGTACTTCTGCAGTTTTAACTCAGTTTGCAGCAAAGGAAACAAGCTCAGGACAACGGGGGAAGGGGAAGGAGGAGAGAGAAATTGGGGCATTTTAAAAGCAGCTGAAGAAAGTGGGACAACAGAGGATTAATCAGGGCAGTCCCTGAGAAATCAAGATAATTGGAGGGTATGGAGTACTTGATCTGTACCTTCTCCTACTGCAGTTTACAGTCCAGCACAGAGTCAGTAGGAGAAAAACAAACCTAACATGGAGCCACTTGATATATACCTATCAGTGAATTGTGTGCCTCTTCCATTCTTCATCAAAGGAGATTTTCAGATGGGGCTTTTTCTGTGGGGAACAGGGTCAAAAAAGGGGCTGTTGTTCAGATGACTTCGACCCCTTCTGTCCTGCTCCCATCCTGCCCCCGTGCTGCTCCCGGGATATTCTATTCACGAGGAAAAATCATGACTAGAAAACACCTTCTGTGCCTGTCACAGAATCAGGGACGTGGGAAACAGAGCCCTGTCCCTGTTCCACAACAACAGGCACGAGGGAGGAGCTCCATGGCAGGCACTTCCGGCCACCAACGAGACAGCCAGGGAAGTGCCACCCTCCCCGGGTTCCTTTTTTATTTTACATTTATTTTTTTATTTTATTTTGTGTTTTGCTAGCTAGGGGGGGTTAAATTTGAATTTTCCTCCCGCTCATTCTCTCGTGAGAACAAGCGGGATTTCCCCCGGCCAGTCGTAAAGGCAGTCTTACAATGGTTGCATTTATGGCCAGCCAGGCAAGGAGGGAGGACGCCTGTTCCTGGAGCGGAATGGAGGTAAGTGTATGAACATTTACCTCCATTCCATTACAGGAACGAGAGAGGAGGTGGAAGGGCAGTAACGGGGCATTTTGGCCCCATCTGAAAATCTTCTAAGAGGCGTAAGGCCCCAAGCATCCTTGAAAATCACACTTCCTAGTACAGTATACATGTTTTCTTTTAAATCCTAGATAAAGGAGTTAGATTATCTCTGATACGAATTTGGCACAGGCTTAAAGAAAGTCACTCCTTTATACTAACAGTTTTTTATTGAAGGGTTCCCCCCCCAACAATAATATAAACATATATACAGTACACAGAGAAGGGGGCTCACCGCTCGCTGGCGGGCCGTTTTGTGGCCCGACTGGCAGCCCCAAATTGAAGCCCTCTGCGGGCGGCCTCCGTCCCCCCACACACACGGGGAGGGGGGCGACTGCCTGGCCGGTCGCCTTGGAAGCCACCATCACTGGCCCGTCTCCCTCCCAACACTCCCTACGGCTTGGGGAGGCGGGAGGGCAGCGGCTGATCAGGGCGGCCCAGCCCAGCCCTGGTTGGCTGGCAGCCTGGCAATGGGGAGAGCCATCCAGCCGGGCTTTGGCGCGGCCGGATGACAAGGGCTGGCTGCGATGGAGCTGATTTGGCATCCAGGACTATTGCAGGACAGGCAGCTTGCATCTCCTTCTTCAGCAAAGCAGCCGGCCACGGCAATCCCTGCAACTCCTTCATGGTGAGGAAGGCCATGGAGGGTTGGAGGAGGGCAACTCCGAAGGTCGTAGATGGGAGACAACCATTGTCATACGAACTGCTGGGGCAACTGGTGGTGCTGCTGCCATCCATATGCCATTCCAAGTATGAGGCAATACTATTCAGCACAGCTTACACAACTGCCTTTTTTGGGGCCCTGAGGGTAGGGAAGGCTGTCTGCTCTTCCAAGAAGATTACGTCTGGAAGAGCCTTGCAGTTGTGCAACGTGGCCCTTTCAGATGGGAACCTGACACTGCACATACGGCGTTCAAAGGCCGACCAGCGCAGCCGTGGGGCCACCTTACGGTTGCAAAATGTGGTGGGATCCTCCCCGTGCCCGGTGGCCTCCATGCAGAGTTTCTTGCAGGTGAGAGGCCCGGCTAGTGGCCCCCTGTTCAGGCACATGGACGGGCTGCCAATGACCCAGTTTCAATTTGTGGGCATATTGAAGAAGGCCCTGCATCAGATGGGGCTACCGGCAGAAGAGTTTGGCAGTCACTCGTTCCGGATAGGAGCCGCAACCATGGCAGCAGCAGGGGGCTTGTCGGCAGAGTCCATCATGAGATTGGGAAGGTGGCAGTCCGGGGCCTATGTGGCATACATTCAGCAAGGGCGAGAGCTGCGGGCCCAGCCAGGGGCCACTGCGGACGAGTAGGGCTGCCTGTTGATGTGGATAATGGTTGGCGGAAGGCAGTTCCCATGGGGAATGCCTTGATGGTGGATGTCATAGGTTGTGATAAGGGAGTAAGTAAGGGGTCTCCGTTAAGTTCAAGTTCAAGTTCAAAGGAGACCCCTCCCCTTGCTTATAACATTCACTTGTTTGCAGGGGAGGAGAGAGAGTCTGGCGGGTCGGGTCGGCAATCATCTCTCTTCTCCATGGGTGTCGGGATTGACCGACAAACAGCCATTGATCCACATGTGCGGAGTGATGAGAGATCAAAACCCATATATGGCCGCCAACCATTTAGTTTGCAAATTGTGGCCAATTTTATTGCCAACAACACTGTATTACATTCTACCATGTATTTACTAACCTGTATTTAACCCATGTTTTCCAAAAATGTAGTCAAATATATTGTTAGAAATAACCACAGAGTGTACTTGTCTTGTCTTTGAGGGCAGAAGGGGCGGTACAGTCTGGGTCCGCAAAGGGGCTACCAGCAGATACTGGTGGCTCCTAGCTCAAGAAGGGGGGAACCTCACGTTGTAACACTTCAAGGTGAAGTGCCTTCCCCTCCTCATTTTGCTTAGATCCTTGCAGACAGTGAGGACAAGTCAGTAAAAGGTTTTATGAAATCACTAATTAGAGATGTTTTAGGACCATGACGTGTCTTCTTGGAAAAGATATTGGCCCATAAGAAATAGGCTTCTCTGCCAGGGCCTTCTCATAGATAAATTGCAGAAAAAATTTCCTTTCATATTTTCACAAATATCCCAGTTCCTAGCCCTGGCATAGAAATATTAAAAAAAAAAAAACTAATATATTCAGTATTCATGCCTCCATGGTGGTTGATGCATGTGAGAACATGGTAATTATGTCTGTATAGTGGAGGCAGGTGTGCATGCACACACACACACACACACACACTTCCCCAGAAACATCTGAACATAATGCAAGATGTGAGTTAGGTATTTCCAGGTTAAAAAGTTTCTGTATGAATTAAAACTTTGCTTTGGCAGACCCATATTCTCCCTAGCAGAGAGAGGAAGCTATTAGCTAAATCATAAATTTAAGTGAACATCTAAAAATTGTAAACTCCCCTGAGAATGGTATAAAAGGGTGGTAGATGCACAGTTATAAGGAATAAATAAGCCTCTTCAATGCAGCTGTTGAAATATGCATTTTAAAATATATTGTCTACCAATGTTTGTCTTTATTTGTAAGCATGGTGCGTGGGAGGATTTTTCAAGAACATCACCAAGAGTGAAAGCCAGTGGATAACTCCATTCTGACCTACACATTAGTCTGGGAGATGCAGCTCAAGTTGGTCTGTACTGAAACTCAGAGAGATCAAATTCTTCAGGAACCCCCATCCCTGGCCCTACTGTGGCACAATGCTGCAGTTAATCCTACCAGTGGGTATGAGCACCTTCCATTCCAATGAGATGCATGCACATGCCAGCTTCTGCATGACAAGAAGTCACATGCACACTGGGTGTGTCTGCATAGTAATGTACAAGCTACCTTTTTCTTTATTATCGCTGTTGAAAGGAGGAAGAGAATACTGTATACACTAGGAGCATATGATTTAATGGCTGAACATATTGTTTTCTCTGTGAACAATGTATCTCTCTCAATACAAGCCCTGCTCAAGCCCTTTGTGGTCTATTTATTGTGTGGGCTGCTACAGGAGAGGTCAAGGCAAAGTCATTTCCTTCTTGTCTTGCAAGAATGTGCTCCAGGCAAATTTTACACATGAAAATAAAATAGAAAGAGAGTAGGGATCAACCTGGTCTGTCCTAAGGAGGCAGCTGGCATGATAAGCCAGTCTGAATCTAACAATCAGGCTGCTACACTTGCGGATGCTTCACAACCATGGACACGATTCACCCAGAGTGACAGGCCTACAATGTTAAACTCAAAATCAGACATTTCTAAGGGAAGGAAGGAAGGAAGGAGTGCAAAGTCGTAGCGACTCTGCTATTGAGGGGAGGAAAACAAAAGAGAAGTCTCATATCCAGATATGGACTCACCTTCATCACATTGTGGCTCAAGGCAACAAACTTGCAGCACCCACAGCCTTGCTTGGCTGCTGTCTAATCAAAACTCTGCATATGTATGTACAATTTTATTTTGATATTTCTGTTTTTCCAGGATAAGTATGGAAAAATTACTGGCTAAGTAGGCTAGAGGGTCTCAGAGTAGTAGTTCAAACAGTAATTTTTCCAGACTCTGGTTCATGACATACTGGATATAAACAAATGACTGAAAATCTCTACAATGTTAGCAAGGCAGCCACAGAATTATGTCTTTTTTCCTCCTAGAAAACTAGGAGGTTTCTATAAAGGCACCAGATCCTGTCTGATCTTGGAAGCTAAGCAGGGTCAGCCTTTGTTTGTCATTGGATGGGACACCACTAATGAATCCCAGGTGCTGTCGGCTATATTTCAGAGGAAGGAACGATAAAAACCATATCCGAGTATTCCTTGCCTAAGAAAACCCTATGAAATTCATGGCATCACCGTAAGTCAACAGTCGACTTGAAAGCATGTGTACACACACACACATCTACCTGTAGCATAGTGTCTTCTACTCTCTTTATGTGGACTTTAGAAGATTACCCATCACTGTGAGATTTTTACCTCTAAAAAACAGTCCTAAATCCTTTGTCACCTTCAGCCCTGTGAAATGTTTCACTGAACCATTTCATGGGCTGGCACACACATCTCCAGCTTGGTAATTGTTGTGCATGTCCATCAAGTGCAGGCACAATAGCAGTTGTGTGTTTATCAGTCATATTTGCCAAACTCTGTGGATATCAGAGGTTTGGTCTTCAAAGAAAAAAAAACATACCACCATGAGTAGAATTTTTGAGATCTCACTGTAGTATATTTCAAGTGAGCAAATTTCTGTGTGTGCAACTGGCAGCCTTGATGCTTGCTACTGGTATGCAGGGACACACAACCATTCCATGTAACTTGACCCTCAGAAGAGGGAGAGTAGCTTTGAGCTTCAATTGTATTCCATGAACCAAAGGGTTCCTTCCATTATGGGAGGAGGCTCAAATGCAAGGGGAAAAAATATTTTTGCCAGTTCTTTCTCTTTACTATAGTTCCTGTTGCCACTCCTCTTGTCCTATAGCATCCTGTACAGAAGTTATTTTCATAGGGAAACAGAGAAAATTGTGGGGAGACCTCACACACCTTTTCTACCAAATCATATTAGTCAGTACACGCACCAGACGTATGCATCTCTAGGAAGTCTTTTAGCCTTGACAAGAATTAACATACAATGTACATCACTTCAAGTCAATTGTAAAGCTCAGGGCCAGTCATATATTTAGCAATATTAAAAAAGAAAAAGAAAAAGAAAATCTAGCTTGTCCCACCTCACTACGGCCACTGTCCGTTGTTTATTTTTAATTTTTGTATTTTGTTTTAAAGTATGTTTTAATTTCTGAATTATTTAATTGTATTTTAAGGGGGGTGGGATTGAGGGTCTGGGATGTATATTTTAATTGTTGTAAGCCGCCCTGGTTGCGTTTCGTAAAGGGGCGGGATATGAATACATTTTATTATTATATTATTATTATCCCCAAGTGGCAATGCTTGTCCTGGACTGTATTACTTCAGGCTGGCAGTGAGGGAGTGTGTGTTTAAATATCCATCAGGGAAAAAGGGATGGGGGTGAATTCCATGCACTCAGAAAAATAGCATGTCTAGGAGCAAGCTAGCCTGCATACCTTTCTTTCTTATGTGAAGAGGATGGGTGTTTAATGTATAGCCAGGGTTGATGCAGTGTTGAACACCAAGGCAGCCCTGCCCTTACTGGCAGAGTCCATAAGCAGCATTTACCACTTGATTATTCTGAAAGTATAGACTGGTCTTTAATTATGCTTGCTACTGGGGAATGGCCTTCCCTTAGAAGCCCTATTGCTGCCTACATTGCTGTTATTTTGATGCCAAGTGAAAACTTAAGACTTTTTCAAATGGTTGAAAAACCCCACGAGAAGGTCAGGAGAAGAACGGGGCTGTCGTGCTTACACAGTCCCGTTTCAGACAACACAGTCCTCCTCTGTCCTCCTCCCAACCTCCTCCTGACCTTCCTCTGTGCTGCTCACACTGCTTTTTACTGACGGAAAACCTCTGTGAATAGAAGGACAGAGGGAGGAGGACAGAGGAGGACTGTGTCATCTGAAACGGGGCTGTGTAAGTGCGATAGCCCCGTTCTTCTCCCGACCTCCTCGTGGGTTTTTCAACCATTTGAAAAAGTCCATAGTTGCTTACAAAAGCCTTTGGGGCCTAACAGGTTTAATTCAGACCTACACGTGTGCCTGGTTTTAAACTGTTTTCAAGTATTTTAACTGGTTTAAATCTGTCTTCTTTTAACTTCATAAATTGTTTGCTACATTTTTAGCCTTCTGAAATCTTTTCTACTGTTTACATTGTTTTCAATCGATTGTGCTATTTTACCATATGGCACCTTGAGATCTTTGGATAAAGGGTGGGATATAAATATTTCAATAAATCAAAATTTAATAATAAATAATCATACACTTATGAGCCTGTTCTTTGGCAAATGAAAGAGTCACACTTCCAAAGACCCCTTAGCTATCATACAAAGTACAATGCAACCAGAAATTGAGTCATTTGTTATTAAAGAGATTAATAGCAAAAGGGGAAGCTTAAAATGGGAAGAATGAGAATGCAGAAAAAGTATATCTGGTGAATTGTGACACAAATATCTCCTATCTAAGTTCCTAGAATACTGACTGGAGCAGAAAGGCAAAATTATAAACATTCAGAAGGACGTGAAGTTGAAGGCTTTCACGGCCAGCATCCATAGATTTTCCTTGGGTCCCATCAACCAGCCATTAGCCAGATACTAATCAGCCTTGCATTTCTATACCCAGAAACTAACCATTCAATTACACAAATTTACATATACTCCCCAACAGGTGTTCATAGCATATAAACTCTACACATACTCCTACTTAACCATTATCTGAAGATGCCAACCACAGATGCAGGCGAAACATCAGAAAGAAACTATTCCAGAACACAGCCTCACAGCCTAAAAAAAACCATTCAGAAGGATTCTTATCTAGTCATCTGTTCACATGCAATTTCCCTCCCCTCCAACTTGCAATCAGTATATACCACACATAGCAGCACACTACAACAAAGTAAGCCCCAGTGAAATCCTAATCTAACTCAGGGGTGGGTATCCTAACCCCCACGAAATATTTTTGAACTGCAACTCTAATATTCCTTACCACTGTCTATTTTGGCTAGATTCCCACCCCTGCACTAGTACAGGTTATTGAATGAACCTGATAATACAAGTACAACTATTCATTTGAACAAAATGTCTTCCTTTAAGACACAAGTTATAAGTTCTCCTATTTCAGGAAAGTTCTGCCTCAGAGCACAAATGTTCCCAGCATATGTTTCTCCTTAATTTGCACCAGTCTTATTAACACCACAGTCCTAAGAAGAAATTCATATTAATTCAGTAGGACTTGGTTTGAGTAGATTTACATAGGAAAAGGCTGCACAGGATGTTATGAGTTCAGCTTGAAAACTAACAGGTGGATTGCAAACAATAAAATAGCAAAACCAGTGTCATGAGAAATGGTATGTGAGGCTAAAGCTTGGGAGTAACTAGTTACAAATGCCTAATTGTTTGTAATTAACTCCTTATTGTCAGTAAAGAAAGTCTAACCCTACATACATACACGCATGCGCATGTGCACACACACACAGTAGTATACACACGGGCATGCACACGCACCCTGGAATGGAGGTTTGCACAAGGGCCTTTCCTCTGTGTCCCATCAGTAGGGGAAATACAAAGTGGGGAAACATGAGAGAAGACCTGCTCAGCAGTACATCCAGTATGTGGGTTGCCTTCCCTTTGGAGGTCCAATGTATGGCTTTCTATTACAGTGTTTGGGGACTAATTAATGTCAAAGTATGCATATACATGGTTTTAATTTGTTGTAGCTTTTAATGTGGTGTTAATGGTTGCTATGAGAGCCAATGCAGTATAGTGGTTTGACTCTTGGGACTACAAATCTGGAGACCAGGGTTGGAATTCCCACTCAGCCATGGAAACCCACTTGGTGACCTTGGTCAAGTCACACTCTCTCAGCCTCAGAGGAGGGCAAAAGCAAACCCTCTCTGAACAAATCTTGACAAGAAAATCCAGTGTATTCTGACCCCAGAGCTGGCCCATTTCCTCCATTACCGAGGTAAAATGGGCAGAAGTCTTCATGCACATGCTGAACGCCACACATACTGCCACTGACTAGTATCAGTAGACACCTCCCTTGCTGCAGGGCATCACAATCTCTGAAGCCAGGAAGGAGACCTTCAGCATGTGATCAATGCTGGTCACATGCAGGAGACCTTGCTCATGTCCTGCGGGCCTTCTTCCCAACTGCAAAGCAACTCTACCAGTTGTGGTATATAGCTATACAAGCTGGGTGTGCAGGTATGGACCCTGCATTCCCATGCCGGCCCCATCTGGGTTTTCCCACATAATGCAGGTTTTCCCAGGTGTTAATTTAAAACATTTTAAATGGGTTTACCCTGACTTCCTCCTAGCTTTACATAAGGCGCCAGAGGTGAAACAGGGCAAGAATCCTGTGTTGTTGGGACTGCAGGTCTCCAAGACAGGGGTGGGGGGAAGCTGGGGTAAATTGCCCATCTAGACAAAACCCGTAAGGCAGAAATAACTTGAAGGCACACAACAACATTTAATATTTTTTTCTTGTTTTAATCATTACTGTACCCTACCACCCCTCATTTCATGACTGCACATGGTGAACACTTTTCGGTGTCACACTGGTTGGACACTGTTTGGGGTTAAATCAACCAGATGACAGTCAAGTTCACAATGACCTGAGACGTGCCTAGAATAATAATGGTGGGAATCCCAGGTAGGATTATGCAGAAAACCCAGCCATTAACAGGTCTGTGCTAATCCTCTCAAACATGCAATCAGTGACCTTCCCTCAACCCATACCCTACAGATATCTCATCTATTCCCCCTACCTGTCCGAACATTAAGCATTCTTGTAGATTCCATCAATGTTTAGTTACTCCTGAGGTAAGACAATCAGCCCGTTCCAGATCCTTTTGTCGGTCCCTTGAGAAAGCCATCCAGGCTTTGTCATAACCAGAGTACCTCTTCAGGATATGAAATAGATATAAATATCCTAGCCCAGACCCCAATCATATGTGCCACAGACGAGACCCACCATTCTGTGTGTCACCTTGTCACTCTCTTTCTCATAAACTTAAGAGCGTATGTTCTTGTACAATAGTTTATCTCTTACGTTGATTTGAATAAAATACTTTAATTTCAACTGGAGTGCTCTATACAGTTAGTATTGTATACATAGGTGGAAAGACCACTGAAGTTACCCTCCTCTTGCAGGCCTCCTTTTGAGCTATAATTCCCTCAAATTTCAAGGAGACGCTCTTAGGGTAACATTAATTATGTACCGTTTTAATCTGGAAGTTTTAAAAATGTTTTCTATCATACACCACCCCAAAATCCCATGAAAAAGGGTCGTGTAGAAGTGCTATTAATAATCAAATGAATTAATGTATACATAAATATCATTAAAATTGTAAATTTACAATGGATAATTTCACTCCTTTTACCTCACAACTCTAGCTATTAAGATACCTTTTAGTTAAACAGTGTTACTTTACTAACTGGCAGAGGAAGAATACCATGTTTGGTACCAAGTCCAAGTGTTGGCTTGTGCTTCTACCTCATACATGTAGGTATTGAGGTGATAATGAGATAAACAGGAAAATAGCATGTTTTATATCACAGGCCAGCTGATTATAGCATCCAGGTGCCATTCTTTTTAAAGGTAAGTAAAAGCTAAATACATAGTTACTTTTAAGAAATGAAAAATTGAGATTTATTTGTAGCTACAATGGTAACAAAATATTTGGGGGAATCTTTAAACTATAATTGTAATTAATTACTTTTAAAGTAGTTTTCCAAGCTCTGACAGACAGGGACTAAGCTCAGTGTCTGGGCACTTTCTTTGCTGGCAGGTGACCCAAGATTCGGTCTCTGACACTTCTACAGTAGCAGGAAATGCGAAAGATCACTCCCTGAGGTCTTGGAGAGGATTGGCAGTGTTAGATGAATAAACAGTCTGACTTGGTAAAAAGAAGCTGCTTAACCATCATGTTAATTAAATTAATAAATCTTAAGATCGAAGAAGATTGAGTAGTCAATGACAATTTTCAACTTAAAGAGAGTATAACCATTCAGCCTCAGAGGAGGGCAAAAGCAAACCCTCTCTGAATGTTCTCAATAACATGATAATATTGATAACAAAGAACAATGAAATAACACTCTTCCTTGAAGCAAGAATATGTATATTACATTATTTTATTATTTATTTATTGGTTACATTTATATTTAGCCTTTCCTCCATCTGAGTGCAAGTTGATATACATGGATCTCTACCCACCCATTTTATCCTCACAACAACCCTGTGAGGAAGGGTGATGCTAGGAGAGAGTCACAGGCTCAAGTTCCCACAATGAGTTTCATGGTCTCTAAAGTTCCAGTCCCACAGTCTAATCTCTGCACCACATTGGCTTTGTGTGTTGGAGGAATGTACTTTTGGTCACGTGTTATATTATGTTAATGAGTACCCAGCTTGTGGGGGCAATTAGCTAACACACATTGGAAACTGCTTAATGTAGTGTAGATGTGTAAATAGCTGTTGCTTAAAACAATTTGTAAGCTGCTCTGATAGCCTTGTGGCTGAAGAGCGGGGTATAAATAAATACAAATAAAAATAAATAAATAAAAAATAAAAAATATATTTTAAGCAGCTTTGGGTCCCCTATCGAGAGAAAAGTGGGGTATTAAATAAATACATAAATAAATACATTCAAGATGTGATTTCCAATAGCCATACTCCTATCAATATATAAGGAGCCTCAGAATGCACTACTGTGATGCATTTGTTCCCAAGATATATACCTTGTACAACAACCTCAGCATGACACTCTGCAGATGTGTTGGGATACAACTCCCACCCTCCCCAGACTGCATAGTCAGTCCCACTGGCTGGGAATGGTGGGTACTACAGTTGTCCCTCTGTATCTACAGATTTGGTATCCATGGATTTAAGTATTCATGGCTTGAAGATATTCTTTAAAAAATAATAATCCAAAAAGCAAACCTTGATTTTGCCATCTTATATAAGGGCCACCATTTTGCTACGCCATTGCATATAATAGGACTTGAGTATTCACGGATTTTGGTATCCACGGGGGGCGGGGTCCTGGAACCAAACCCCAGTGGATACGAAGAGCCCACTGTATATTCCAAAACATCTTGAAAACATGTCTGCCTTAGAAGGTAGGCTGGGAAGCAGCCTACCTTCTTTGCTTTAAAGCAGTTGCCGTGAGCATAGCGTTTTACATTTGCTTGCCGACTTGAGCTGGATTTGAACCAACAATCTGAAGGGCAAGAGGCTCTAATTCCGTGTCCCTTAAGGTATGATTCTCCCTCACAGCTTGTAAAAACCAAATACAGAAACTCAGTCAAATGAAGCATTTCATGTCTCGGTGTTGACAGAAAAACAACAAGCGTGCAGATCCAAGTCCCTTTGCCATGTCTACAGCTTGTAACATTTCAATTGTCTCACCAACAATACCTCATCTCTAAGGAGGTGGTATTTAAGCTTTTGCACACAGTTTGTTCTTGTCGCTTTAAAGCGGTGTGATACAGCACTGGCTCATTGCACAGAGGCCAATGTAAAGGCATAGCCATGTGCCTAATCTAAGGTTTGCCTGTGGAATTGTTCATGTTTGAAGAGGCGCATTACTCAGAGAGCTTGTAGAATAATGTCATAAAACAGGAATCAGTCAAATATTCATCATTTCCTCACAGAAACATGTATTTTCAATGGGAGAGACATTTGGCAAAGTACTCAAATCTGTCAAAAATAGATGCTGCTTTGAATTATTTTTGAGCAGTTTTGTGCCTTCTTTTCTCCAGTACCTATTCTGCTATTTAGTCTCAGTAGTGTTGTCCTTGGATAAAACCACATGTGCTACATATCCAAATGCACACAATGTATATCTATAATGCATTTAAAATGAAGCATCTCTAGGGAGCAACCTGAATGTTCCCTCAAGTCTCCAAACTCCCCAGTGCTGTGAGCAGTTTCTACAGACAGAAAAGCTGCATTAGCCATGAATATAGCCTTGCTGAATTAAACCAATAGTCTCTCTACTGTACTCAAGCATCCTGTTTGCCAAAGTGACCAACCTTCAATGAAAAGACTACCCTCTGACAGTACTTAGAAAAGTAGGACACATGGTCATGCTAAAAGGACTTCCATATTTATAGGCGTTATGGGCCCTTCACTACAGAGTTATAGTACCATGTTCCACTTTAGCTGCCATGGCAGCATCCTATGGAATCCTGGGAGTTTCGGTATAGGGAGGGACATTTAAAATTCTCAGCCAGAGAGCCCTAATGCCTCATCAAACTATAAACCCCAGGATTTCATAAGATGTTGCTAGGGTGGTTAAAGTGGAATCACAACACTGTAACTGTGTAGTGGGAAAGGGACTTGTATCTCTGAGTGCCAGATGCTGACAGAAACAAAAGCAATGGCCACCACCATCATGCCCTCCTCATGTACAACTGGGGACATCTTCTTTGTCAATGCAAGAAACAAAATAGTAGACCAGATAGACCTACGCAAGCAATTCTAAGGTTTATAGACTAGCATGACCACTAAAAGTTACAACACAGAGGAATTTTTCAAAGACATGTCTGGGATGCAGGTCATGAAAGGACTAGCTGTATAAACCAACTGGCAGTTTCCTAAGCAAGCAACAGCATGGTTCAAGAAAAGATGTGATACTAAATGAAGTATGTAAAGACTGAGGCTGCATCTGCACTGCAAAAATAATCCAGTCTGACACCACTTTAACTGACATGGCTCAATGCTATGGAATCCTGGGATTCGTAGTTTGTTGTGTCACCAGTGCTCTCTGACAGAGAAGGATAAATGTCTAACAAAACTACAAATCCCAGAATTTCATAGCATTGAGCCATGCAGATAAAGCAGTGTTAAACTTTATCTTGTAGTTCTGGACCTATTTTCTGCAGTGTAGATGCAGTCTAAGTGAGCCAGGCACCAAAGAGGAAGGCATACACCTATAATCTCCAGAAGCTGTCTGCTATGGGGCAGTTGAAATGTCTCATGTTCATGATCACAGAAACAGAATGCCATCCAGATTTCAAGCATCACATCATTTTGTTTCAAATATTTCCTGCATTCCATAAACTTGGGGGGAATTCACAAAGTTACAGAGAACCTAGACAGTTAAGCAATAGGGGCATTTAAAGTTTGATTTGGGGGATGTAATTCTTTGCCAATTTCATTCTCGAAGGAAGCAACAAGTAATTTTAGCAATTTTCTTCCCACTGTGAAAAAGTCTTTGAAAACTGTGGCAACTATTCACAGTTTAGGATTTATTCTGTGCAAAATCTGTACATAGTATATGTACAAAGAAAACAGCAGTTTCTGTGCAGGAAATAACATTTTATGCACAGATAATAATGGGGTTTTTTGCACAGAATGTAATATTTCCATGAAGAAAATATTGTAGTTCTGGACCTATTCTGCACACAGTGTACATGGGGTTTGCATAAATATCAGCATTTTCTGCATGGTAAAGAACATTTTCTGCACAAAAACAGTTTTCTGAAAATCTGTTTCTTGTAGTGAAAGTGCTGCTTTCTGAACAAAAAAGCCACTGGCAAATTTAACACAGAATAAGTCCCAAATTTCTAAGATTCTCATCAGTCCAGTAGTCTTTTTGTCAGGGTTTTCTGACACTTGAGAAACACATTTTTGACCATTTGGGGAGGGGGAATATTTTCACATATTCTTTCCATCCCTACTGTTTTTATCACCCTGAAATAACCTTACATCCCTCATTGACACCAATGGCCCTGGGGAAGGCTACATGCCACATCAGTATCCCCACAGGTAGACAGGACTGGAGGGAACTAGTGTGAAGCCAGGGGCTGGCTGTGTTTCCCAGCCCCTACCATCCCCAAGAAGAATTATCAAGACAACATATAAGGCTCATGACACAAACCCTTCCATTCATGCCTGTTCAGAGTACAGATATCTATTATTCACGCACTGTCTTCGTATCAAAGCTTCACCACAGAAATTAACACCCATTATATAAAGGAACTTTATACAAGCCCAATGACATTCAGCTCAAGTAAACATACTTTCAATGGCATAGATTTAGCAGCTTTCCAAGGCCTGTCTTGCAAATATATACTGTGAATGGGTTTTAGGTAACCATAAAGATAAATGATTGAACAATATCAGGAGAAAGATACCAGCAACCACACTGTGTGGCAGCCATTTCATTAAGATGTTTTGGAGCCACAATTGTTGCATAAATCTTGAGCCACTGTGTACAAACACGTAATTTATTATGATAAAATGGTCTTTCATTGATTTACATTCTGTACAGGTCCAGGTTAAAGATCTGACCATTACTTTAAAAAGCTAAATGGTTACAGTTATAGCACATAGCCATCAAGCATCACAGCACCATTGTGCCTTGATTCTTGTGGCTGAGGAAAGGCCCTCCCTCCAGACCCACTGCCATTGCTGTGGCCTCTGAGGGAGAGAACAGCAGCCAGCATTTGGTGGACTTAAACCCCCCCCCCACTCTCCACTCATGTCTTTTTAGATTGTAAGCCCGAAGGCAGAGAATTGTTAAATTACTATTTGTAAGCCACTTTGAGGGCTTTTTTTGGGGGGGGGGTGAAGTACAGGGTATAAATGCTCTAAACCAGTGGCTCTTAACCTTTTCTTCAGCAGGAACCCCCTTTAAATATGTTTTGTTGCCGCGGACCCCAAAGACGTAACTCAAGATTTAAAAACCTAACAAACAACAACAACAATACAATTACACCATCCATTAACCCTCCCCTCAGAGACACTGGAGAGGGAGGGAAGATTTTTCTCCTGCTTCTTTCTGTAAATTTGTGTCTGGAGCAGATTGAATAGCAATGCACAAGCCAAGCCAACCAGACAGCCTTTGCTTTGGTTCCTGACATGTGGGCTGAGCAGCCTTCAATCCTTCATTGACCCCCTGTGAGGACATTGCAGACCCCTGGGCGTCTGTGGATCACAGATTAAGAACCACTGCTCTAAATGAATAAATGATATCCCAGTAATTGGTCACCATTGCAGTCACTTTTTCCCCAAAAAAGTTTCTTTAAAAATCTTGAAAATTTACTTTTAGATTCTTTGGAATAAAATTTAAATGCTACAGAGCTGCTGATCAGTGGTACAAATTACACCCCATCTTCAGCTTGACACCCACAACACAGCACAACCCCACTCTTGTATCATGTAATATTCTTCTTCCACCCTTTGGCTGGAGCACACTCCCACAACCATTGGGCAGCTAGAGTTAAACTGTCAGAAACAACGGAAGTTATCCCACATAGCAAATTTCCCCTAATTAAGCTATGATTGAAACATGATGCAATTCTAACTTATTTCCGGGAGAAATTAATCAATTACAAGAACTAGCTATTTGTATTGAGTTACTTTTGTGCCCTGGCCCAGACCCAACACATGTTAAAATAAACCTAATAGACTCTCAGTATAGCACCGGATAAAAGTGGAACTATACTTTTACAGGATGTTTACCACAGGGATCAGAGCTAAAAAGGTTAATTATCCTTGCTCTTTGTAAAAGCTGTATGGATTGATTCAAAACTGAATCAGTGCCAGAGTCTTTGAAAAGTCCTTTGAGGTACATAAGAATTCTTCTGAGATGTTTGCAAGGTGCAGGGGGAGGGAGTGGAGGAGTGTTCAGGTTTATACATTTTTCCCTTCCCTCAACCTTGTTAGAGTTAAAGAGGCTTTTAAAGTTCAAATTTGACCTCTGAAATCAAGAAATTCTGCTTCATCTAGTACAACACATTACAGGAGGCAGAGTCAGTTGGTTTGTAGTTGAGATTACATCTATGCCCACATGCCATGGTAATTTACAGTAAATCTGATAAAAGACAATGTGTGGTGGAGAGGGGATAATTTTATATCACAATCTACAAGGAAGAGGCCACTGCAGTATGAAAACAAGGCAATATGATAATGCTTCCAGTGCTAAAGTTATCTAGGAAGTGAACTATTTATAGGGACAGAGAACTTTTTCAGGAAGGAAGAATGTTACAGTTTTACACAAAGTACCAGTCCTGTTGTATCTGATGACTTAATCATACATTCATATGGAATAAGCAAGGGTGGATCAGTCTATTTCCAGTCCAAGTGGATTTTGCATGTGTTCATTCATATGCCCACTCCACCTTGTTTCCTCATTAAACCGTTACTTTACAAACAAAAAAATCCACATACAAACTAATATGTAAGTACATATTTAAAAACTTATTTTTGAACTGATTTTCTCACAAAATATGCATTTATAGATGCACATTTCCAAAAGCATTTTATTCTACAAGAAACATTTTAGAATATATATTGGTACATTTTTCCAGCCAAGAAGTGAATCATGACATTTGGAGAAGTAAAGAATCTGACAGCTTAATTGCATTTGGATCTATATATTCATCCAGGAGAGATGGATCCAGACAGTCCACATCAGAATTCACAAAGTTGACATTCTTCAATCATTCCTAAACAAGAGTAGAAAGATGTGGGTTTCAATCAGTTAAGTAGCTCGCTGTTTAAATTTCCTTAGAAAAGATGCCATTGCTGAGCCTTGCCTACCCTGTTGGGTTATTGAGAAGATAAAATGGGATTGCTCCTATGTTTTCCATGCTTAGCTGTTTGAAAGAAATGTGGAATACAAATGATGTTTAATAAATAAAGCACCAAAGCAGAAACATAGAAAGACACCACAAAGATCTTCAGGATCAAGCACACAACATCTCTTCACCGATATACTGCAAAAAACATCCCAATTCTCAACACACTTACTAATAAATCCTACTAAATTCAATGCACTGATTTCCTAGCAAATTACTTAGAATCACATATTGATGCTTGAACTAGCTGTTATAGCAAATATGAAAAGGCTGCTAAAAACAGAAGACTCTTCAATGTTCTCATAACGTCTTAGTGATACCAAATACGTGATCCCACATTTTCATGTTCTGAGTTTCCTTGTAACTGCAAGTGGTGGTTAATGGAGGAGTAGGGGAATGAACAATATCCCTCAAATAGATTTTCTTTGGGTTTTTTCCGGGCTGTGAGGCCGTGTTCTGGAATAATTTCTTTCCAAAGTTTCGCCTGCATCTGTGGTTGGCATCTTCAGAGAATGGTTGGGCAGGAGTGTATGTGAAGTTTATATGCTGTGAACCCCTGTTGGCAAGTACTGTATATGTAAATTTGTGTAATTGAATGGTTAGTTTCTGGGTATAGAAATGCAAGGCTCATTAGTGTCTGTTTGGCTAATAGTTGGTTGATGGGCCATTGTCTGCTGGGAATCCCCCTGTCCCTGGGTGGAATTCCTTTGTAAGTGTTGAGTTTTGATTCTATTGTTCTTCAAAACTGTGAGCCAGATTTTGTTTACTTTTAAGGTTTCTTCTTTCCTGTTGAAGTTGTCCAGGTGTTTGTGGATTTCAATAGCTTCTCTGTACATTCTGACATAATAGTCGTGGGCCTGGTCCAGAATTTCTGTGTTTTCAAATAGCATTTTGGGTCCAGGTTGGTTTGTAGCATGTTCTGCTACTGCTGATTTTTCTGGCTGGCCCGGAAAGTTACAAGAATAGCAGCATGGCCAAGCACTGGGATCACCCACTGCCTGAACTCTTATTGGGGCTTCCAGATGGACTATAGTTGTAGCCTCCCTCTCAGAATATGGCCTGACAGTGTCAATTCTGGTTGTTCCGGGCAAAAAAAGAAAACATAAACAATGACCATAGTCAGAAAAAAAGATGGTGAAAGCCAGTGGGCTAGATGACCAGATGGAGGTGGGCAGGAGAACATTTTATATAAGCCCCTTGCCATACACCCAAACCTCACAAGTGGCCTTGGTAAACATTAAAAATTAATTATGGCAGTGCTGCTTTAGTGGGTGGCCTCTTGTTTGCCACAGTTTCTGTTTCCAGCCTCAGTAACACACATCTCTGCTAAGATGTGTAGGTTTTACCAATGCAACATTATTAATCACCATTTATTTAGGAATTTTCTGTGCAGGACTTCAGCATTACCACTCCCAGGGCTGCTAGCAAACTAGAAATCATTAGGATCATTAAGATCATTATTCAAAAAATCAATAATCAAATTAATAGCATTGAAACTGCAGGGCACCCAGAGCAAAGTTGCTGCAACAGACAAAATCAAGTTCAAGAGTGATTTCAAAAGGCCAGGAAAAATTAAAAGGTCTTTGCTTGATGCCTGCAAAGAACTGAGAGTTAGAACTGGATAAGAGCTGGCTGGGTGGAAGGGAGCCCAAAGCAGGTCGGTCCAACTGAGAAAAGCCTTTCTCTGATAGTCACCCAATTAATCTTCAAAGGCAACTGATGGTAAAGACACCTGAGAAAAGGCTTCTCAGACCTGCCAGACCTGATGATCATGAGGAAGAAAGGGACTCTTCAGATTCTTTGGTTGTGAGCCATAGAGAATTTAAAAAGTAAGCACCATCAACATTTTGAACTAAGTTCAGAAGTAGAACAGCAACCAGTGGTACAGTTTTAAAACCAGTCACATACTCATAATGGCCAGTCTTTGTTAGTAACATAGCAGTTGCATTTTGGACTACCTGCTATATCTGTGCAGTCTTCCAATAGCAGCCTGATATATAGTAGCTTAACCCAGAGATTACCAGAGAATGGAAACATCAGTCAAACCCTCAAGAATTATACAATGTGTTTGTGTACATATATATGTGCAAGCATAAGCACACAGATACTGCTGAGGACATATGAGAGCTGTACAAAATTCCAAACCAGAAATAAAATTAACTTCACAGTAACAGTCCTGCCTCCCCTCCTCAGATTTAAACTAAAAATCAAAGAAATGGGTTGGGAGAGATCTGACTTTTGAAAAAACCCTCTTGACTTTGGAAACTTAGCACTAAATGGGAATTCAAAGCTGAACGTTTCTATTAAGCTATGAAAAATCTGCACTGAGAGACCTTCTGAAAACATTTCAATCCATATGAAAAACGAAGGAGGAAAACAAAATCTCAAACTGCAGCCAAACTGAGGAGACTACCCTACCGGTCATGGTGACATGCTGGACTGATTTAATTTTATAGATAAGTGTCCTGAAATTAGGCCTAGACTTTCTTGTCCACAGAAAGCTATGTCTTGCAGTGAAATGAACCAGGGGAAATATGGCTGTGTGAACAGTCAGCACAAAGCAATTACAGGAAAGTTATGAAGGGTGGGTTGTAGACAGACATCTGGCAGAACTGATGTTGATGGAAGCATCATTTTGGCCCCAAACCAAATACTGATGGCATGCCTGGGATGGCATTTCAGGCTGCAACAGCATGCAAAAAAATGCTTATGATCATCCTTTTTTACTGAGATAGAGTTCTCTGGAAGAAAGTCAAGACAAAGTTATATGTATTTTATTTTTATTTATTTACAGTATTTATTTATTTATACCACGCTCTTCAGCCACAAGGCTATCAGAGCAGCTTACAAACTGTTTTAAGCAATAGCAATTTACACATCTATGCTGCATTAAGCAGCTTCCAATGTGTGTTAGCTAATTGCCCCCACAAGCCAGGTACTCATTTTACCGACCTACAAAAGGATGGAAGGCTGAGTGAACCTTGGAGCCCTCTGGAATTGAACTTGCAATGTGGTGGCTTGCAGTATGTGGCATTTAACCACTGCAAAGGGGAAATAAGATATATTGTGACATGCAAGGTTCAAGACCAGAACATTTTGACTGACACGCTTTTAGATGACAGAATTGGCAGATCCAGTGTGGTGTAGTGCTTTGAGTGTTGGACTAGGATTCTGGGAGACTAGGGATCAAATCCCCAATAGGTGAGATTGGGCAATTCACACTCTCTGTGTCAGGGAAAACAGATGTTGTAATTAGAAGTTTATCTCCCCCCTTTTGGGTAATTTTGTTCACCAAGGCATTGAAGACGCCAGCTTGTCTATTAGAACTCATAAATCTGTCTTTTGTTGTTATGTTTTCTCTGTCCTTCAGAGCTGGAAAGTGGGAAACGAAACTGAGGCTTTAGATTTCTGTTGTTTCTCAGAAGGATTGAATGTTTTGGGAGAAGCATATAACTGGGAGGGGATTTTAGAGTTAGTTAGCCTCCTGCATTTTGGGGGCTCCTTTTCTTTTCTCTTAGCTCCTGAGGAACCTTGGAGTATACAGAAGCATGGATGAATGTCTTCTGTTGTTTATTTTATTTTCCTTTACTTTTTAATAAAGCCATAAAGAAAATTAACATAGCCTCTTTCTTTTGTACCAGAGGTGCACTTGGCTTTGCCCAAAAGCCCACACTATTTCACTGCATGCATGTCTGCTCGGATGGGCAGAGAGTGAATGTGCTCTGCATATTTTACAACAGGTTATGGGCCCAGAGTGTCTGGTTCAGGATTTTATGAGCCGTGAAAGCTTTTATGGCTGCGGATTGTTTGAGTCTATGTTGAGAGGGGCTCTTAACAAGCGGCAAACGGGGCAACTTGTCCCTCTGGTGTGATTTTTTTCTTTTGAGCTGTGGATTTTGGAGGCTGTTTTGAAGCTGTTGGAGTTTTCTTTTGTCTGTGCCTGGCAAAAATCTGACAAGCCCAGCACAGAGGGGATCTGGAATTTGAGAATGCCTGTGAAGAGCTGCTGAGACGGAACCATTTACAACGCCCGGCTGGTAAGCTACCCATGCTAGGGCAGCAGATATTGAGCTGAGAGGGGCTAGAAAATTTATGGACAATGTCTCAGAGCATGGCAGTTTTTCCCTTCCAAAAGCTATATGATAAGAACTATCGTTTGTGGGCTGTGAAGATGGAGGCTTATTTGCATCAACAATTGATACATGCCCCTATTGTAGCTACCCCTGCCCAAGGTGCTGCTCTTGCACAGATCCAGGCTGAAGAAATAGCAAAAGCTTCGCTCATTTTGGCAATTGAGGACAGTCAGTTGATTTATGTGCGAGGTTGTGCGACGGCCCGGGAAATTTGGCAGGCACTGCGGCAAGTCTATGTCCATGCTGGGACTGGTTCACAGCTTATGTTAACAAGAATGCTGTATAGACTAAAGCTGCAGCCAGATGGCGATGTCGCAACACATATTGCAACTTTAAGACAGTACTTTGACCGATTTCAGGAAGTCAATGTGGACTTTACTGAATGGAATAAGTGTTTTCTCCTACTATCATCCCTTTCAGAAAAATTCGATTCCCTAGTGTATTCCCTCGAATCCTTTCCTGAAGCAAATTTGACCATTAATTTTATTCCTGGTCGTTTTATGGAAGAAGAGGCAAAATGGCTGGAGAGAAAGCAGACTTCCCCGTTTCAAAGGGCTTCACAGCCGAAGACCTGCAGTTCTACAAATGACCTGGTAGATGGCTCCAAAGACTCCAGTAAGGGTGAAGTTCCTGCTTTTGCTGTGAAGGTGAAAACTTGCTGGAACAGTGGGAAGGAGGGGCACTTTTCCAAGGAATGCAAGACTAAGAAAAGGAAGAATTCTAAGACCAAGAAATCTACTTCCAGCATGACTGTTTTTCCAGTCGTTTTGCAAGCTGCAAAGGAACAAAAGGCACGTTTAAGCTTTTGGGCCGTGGATAGCGGCTGTAATGAACACATCTCCAATAATAAAGAACTTTTTAAGGACTTGAAAGAGACTAGCCCCTCAAGTGTGAGTTTGGCTGATGGATCCAAGTCAGAATGTTTGGGTAAAGGTACATGTTTTGTACAATGTTTGAACATGGATGTAAAAAATGTTCAGTATGTTCCTGGTTTAAAAATGTGTTTGCTCTCTGTTGCCAAGTTGACACAGGAGGGCTATGAAGTACAATTTAAAGGGAACAAATGTTTTGTTTTGAAGGATGGTGCCATTCTGGCTGAAGGTGTTTTCCATGACCAATTGTATTATATGTATGATTGTGTACAGGAACCTCAAACTGGTACTGTGATGGCAAATTCTCCCATGCATGATAATTCTGTGTATCTGATGCATCAGAGATTTGGCCATGCTAGCTTTAAGGTTCTTAGGCAGATGCCTGAGATGGTGGATGGGCTGAGTTTGAGGGCGTGTCAGAAGTACCTGGATTGTCAGAACTGTAAGAGATCAAAATCAAAGGTCCATCCTTTTCCCAAGCATAGTGACAGAAAGTCAAAAAGAATTCTTGAGTTGATCCATATGGACCTGTCTGGCCCCTATCCAGTATCCCTAGGAGGAGCCAAGTACATTTTGGTCTTAGTGGATGATTACAGCCATTTTTATTTTGTATTCTTACTCAGGAGTAAGGATGAGACTTTTCAGACTTTTAAAAATTGGGTGGCTTATGTTGAGAGACATTTCTCTCAGAAGCTGTCATCTCTCCAGACAGATGGGGGGGGGATTCATGTCAAATGAGTTCCAGAATTGGCTGAAGCAAAAGGGAATTTTCCACAGGTTGTCGGCCCCTTTTTCTCTCAGCCAGAACGGCATAGCAGAGAGAAAAATTGGCGTTTTCCAAATAATTAAAGATACCCTGATGTTTGATGCAAACATTGAACACAAGTATTGGGGAGAGGCCATGTTGACAGCTGCTTATTTGAGTAACTGTGTGCCAAGTTCTGTGGTTTCAAATACTCCCTTTTTATGTTTTATGGCAAGAAGCCATCTGTGAAGCATATTAGGACTTTTGGGTCCTATGCATGGGTAAATATCCCTAAAGCAATAAGAAAAAAGGGGGAGCCCAAGGCCAGGAGGCTGAGATTTCTAGGGTATGAACAATCTTCCAAGGCCTGGCATTTTTCCTTAAAAGATGGAAGAGTTTTGATTTCCAGGAGTGCTGAGTTCGAGGAGCAAGCTAACTGGAATCACATTCATTCCAACTCAGATGTAATTTTGCCTTCATTTTTAGGTGAAACTCAGCCTGATCAGCAGCAACAGCAGGCTGCTGAGTCAGGCACTGACACTTCCCCAGGTTTGGGAAGGGAGGGTTCAAAGCATGAGTCCTTTGATGTAGAGAGTGATTCAAATGCAGATTCTGACAATGATCAGGCCCAGCCTGTCATTCCCCGTCACTCTAAGAGAGAGACGAAGGGGGTGCCTCCTCTAAGATTCACTGCACATAATGTAAAGGTATGTCAGGTGACTTTTGAACCTGATAGTTTTACTGATGTTTTGAAGTTGTCTCAAGATGAGCAACAGAAGTGGCAGCAGGCAATGGAAAACGAAATGGAATCCATCAAAAGTCATGATGTTTTTCGTATTGTGGCATTGCCACAAGGAGAAAAGTCTGTAGGTTGTCATTGGGTGTATAAAAGGAAGCAGATGCAGGATGGGAGTGTCAAGTACAAAGCACGCTTAGTGGCAAAGGGATATTCACAGATAAAGTATCTGAATTATGACCAAGTTTTTGCCCCCACTGCTAAAGCATAAAGTATTAAAATTGCTTTGTCTATTGCAAGTCTGCACAAACTCAAAGTTAATCATTTTGATATAGAGATTGCTTATTTGAATGCCCCACTGGATGAGTGTATATATGTGGGACAGGCCCCTGGGTTTCACAGTGAGGGACCAAACCATGTGTACAAACTTGAAAAAGCATTATATGGCTTGAAACAGAGTGGTAGGTGTTGGTACCTTTGTTTGGATGAACAGCTGAAAAATGTTGGTTTTCAGAACAGCGCTGCTGATCCATGTTTGTACACAAGGGGTGTCAATCAGAATTAAGAGATTCTCCTTGCTTTTGTAGATGATTTATGTCTAATTACTCAAACTGACACACGAGTGCAAAAGTTTAAAGAAGAATTGGGTTTAAAACTCAGATTGAAAGATCTTGGTCAAATTAAAAATTATTTGGGAGTGGATTTCCAAAGGTTTGAAAATGGTGATTTTAAGATGAGTCAAGTTCAGAAAATTGAAAAGATTTTAGATCTTTGTAACATGTCTCAATGTAAACCTGCACAAAATCCTATGTGTTCAGATTTCATAAATATTGCAGATACTAGGTTGTATGAACACCCTGAACTTTTTCATTCTGTAATTGGAAGTTTATTGTATATTGCAAGATGGTCATGCCCAGATATTCAATAAGCTGTCAATGTTTTGTCCAGAAAGGTGTCAAAGCCAACTCAACATAATTGGCAAGGTTTAAAGAGATTGCTAAGATATCTACGTGGAACCATAAATTATGGTGTAAAAATCAGTTCACAAGGTTGCCATGAGTTGAAAGCTTTTGTCGATGCCAATTTTGCCAGCGAAATTTGTAATAGAAGATCTGATTCAGGGATGATATTTTTTTATGCTGGTACTGTTATACATTGGGGATCAAAAAAGCAATCCACCATTGCTTTAAGTTCTGCAGAGGCAGAATTTGCAGCCCTGTCGAGCCTGGTGACTGAACTGGTCTACCTGAAGCAGATCTTCAGTGATTTGGGTATGCTAATTTCAGGAGCTATTGAAGTCTTTGAAGATTCCCAAGCATGTATAACAATGGCAACAGCACAAGGGGTAAAAAATAGAACTAAGCATGTTGCTGTAAAATTTCAGAATGTCAGAGAAGCTGTTCAAGATGGTTTGATTGATTTGGTGTATTGTCCCAAGTGAAGAAAAAGTAGCAGATTTGTTTACCAAAGCATTGGGTCAAATTAAGCATGACCTTTTGTGTGACAAGCTGGGTATGATGTCTGAAGTGTGAAATACATTTGCCTGGATGAAAAATTTACAGGGGTGTCAGGGAAAATAGATGTTGTAATTAGAAGTTTATCTCCCCCCCTTTTGGGTAATTTTGTTCACCAAGGCATTGAAGACGCCAGCTTGTCTACGAACTCATAAATCTGTCTTTTGTTGTTATGTTTTCTCTGTCCTTCAGAGCTGGAAAGCGAGAAACAAAACTGAGGCTTTAGATTTCTGTTGTTTCTCAGAAGGATTGAATGTTTTGGGAGAAGCATATAACTGGGAGGGGATTTTAGAGTTAGTTAGCCTCCTGCATTTTGGGGGCTCCTTTTCTTTTCTCTTAGCTCCTGAGGAACCTTGGAGTATACAGAAGCATGGATGAATGTCTTCTGTTGTTTATTTTATTTTCCTTTACTTTTTAATAAAGCCATAAAGAAAATTAACATAGCCTCCTTCTTTTGTACCAGAGGTGTGCATGGCTTTGCCCAAAAGCCCACGCTATTTCACTGCATGCATGTCTGCTCGGATGGGCAGAGAGTGAACACACTCTGCATATTTTACAACACTCGGAGCCTCAAGGGAAAGCAATGGCAAACCCCCTCTCATCAAATCTTGCCAGGAAATCCATGATAGGATTGCCTTGGGAACACAAATAAATTGAAAACAACTTTTAGGCACACAACAACAAACTAAAAGTAGAGTCCTTGGTGGCTAACCTTAGCTCAAGGGTAGGGAATTTATTGAACTATAAATCTAATCAACCCTTTCCACTGGCCACCATTCATGAGGCCACACATTTCCCAAGTGTGACTTGTCTGGATCTCATAGGGCTGTGGGAGAGGGATATAGCAAAACACTTACATGTGAAAGGGATCTAGGAGTCCTAGTAGACCACAAGTTGAACATGAGTCAACAGTGTGATGCGGCAGCTAAAAAGACCAATGTGATTTTCGGCTGCATCAATAGAAGTATAGTGTCTAGATCAAGGGAAGTAATAGTGCCGCTCTATTCTGCCTTGGTCAGGCCTCACCTAGAATACTATGTCCAGTTCTGGGCACCACAATTCAAAAAGGATATTGACAAATTGGAGCATGTCCAGAGGAGGGCAACTAAAATGGTGAAAGGTCTGAAAACCATGCCTTATGAGGAAAGACTTAGGGAGCTGGGTTGTTTAGCCTGGAAAAAAGATGGTTAAGGAGCGATATGATAGCCCTGTTTACATATTTGAAGGGGTGTCACATTGAAGATGGAGCACGCTTGTTTTCTACTGCTCCAGAGACTAGAACATGGAGCAATGGATGCAGGCTCCAGGAATAGAGATTCCACCTCAACATTAGGAGGAACTTTCTGACAGTAAGAGCTATTCGGCAGTGGAACACACTCCCTTGGAGCATGGTGGGGTCTCCTTCCTTGGAGGTCTTTAAACAGAGGCTGGATGGCCATTTGTCAGGGATGCTTTGATCGTGATTTCCTGCATGGCAGGCAGTTGGACTGGATGGCCCTTGTGGTCTCTTCGAACTCTACAATTCTATGATTCTATGATTCAAATTATGTGTTTTCTATGTGTGCAGTTCTTTCTTTCATTGTGAGTATAATAAGGCTGAAAATAATGACAGTAAATTTGAGGTTTATAATACAATTATTTATATAGTACAACCAACATGCATGGTATATACAAAGGTGACATCGGGGGGGGTGGGGGAAGCAGATCCCTGGGCCAAGGGGCAGTAAGGGAATTATGGAGAGATGAAAGGGAAACGAAGAACTAGTGGGGAAGAGGCCTGTCCCATTACTGGCTGCCAATTCCTTTTACCATGTGTGTTGGATGCAGTTGGCCATTCATCTATGTCATTCCTGTCTGGAGCCAACAGAGCCCATTCCTCTTCAAAGGCCAAATGAACTTATCCCATACAAATATGAAGGTGGGACCCTCCTCCTGCTCAGCTGCTGCTCAGTAGTTCAGTAGCATATAGGGCCCTACATCACAATGGCCAGGTTGACAGGTTTAATGGGACAAACTTGTCTGTGTCATCATCCACCTGGGAAAGAAAGGCCAGCATTAAAACCAAGGATCTCATGGGCAGAGCCAACATTGCCATAGCTTCACAAGAAGAAGCCATGGGGAAGCAGCTACTTTACCACAGTGGTGTCAGGCAAAGAGGTTTCAAAAGCATACTTCACTGCAATCAAGAGACAAAGTATGTCATGTTTGGCAAGCCAAATGCACTTTGCAAGCCTCAATGGACAACTTGGCACTGCACATTTTACTTGGTAGGATTTCTCTGAGGTTGGCTTCTAATACAATGATGTATTTGACTGAATGAGCTTCAACACAACTCCCCTTCCTTCATTTCAATTCTGCTAAAAGTATAATAATAAGAAAGAAAACCTGAGGCCCAATTAGAAAGAATTGTCTCGGATGTAGATTGATGAGACGAGCGTATGCCAAATGAAAGTTGGGGGATAGACAGTGAGGAGGCTTTTCCACCTTGCCCAGCAGGGTGGGGAGAGGGTATTCCAACTAGATGCATAAAATTCCTTTGGAACTGGAATGATGATGTTTCTGAAAGGTCATCTGCACAAGTGCTGAGGAAATGCACCATTTTGCGCAGGTTTTTTCCCCAATCACAGGGCTTGTTAATAAAGTCACAGAAAAGGGGGTGTGATTTAAAAGTGCCAAACATCAAGACTTTTGCCGTCTGGGCCGCAAACTGGCCCACCAACAAGCTGGTGAGCCCCCTTCTGAAAGGTCATCTGGACAAGTGCTGAGGAAATGCACCATTTTGCACAGGTTTTTTCCCCAATCACAGGGCTTGTTAATGAAGTCATAGAAAAGGGGGCGTGATTTAAAAGTGCCAAACATCAAGATTTTTCCCTATTAACATGCTGGGATCCACATCATATCAAGGAATGTTTAGAGATATTTATGGTCCAACATCAAAGTAGATTAACATGGGATCCAGCAGCTCACCGATTTAACTCAAATGAAGTTCTCAACACTCTGTAAGGGTCAGCAGTGCACTGAAATTATTAAAAATGTACTCACACACCTATTCTGCATCCACTATCGTCCCATCTATGTTTTCTGTCTGTGACAGTGGTCCTCAATCTGCCTTTTCCATATGTGTGGACTTCCACCAATCCCAAATAGCTGGTTATGGATGATGGGAGTTGTAATGCAGCAAATCTGAAAAATACTGGGTTGGAAAAGATCATTCTATCACCTTGCTCCTAATCCGTTCCTCTGTCTTCCCTTCCCTAACTCAAATACCAATACAACAGATCCACAGCAGTTATTTACTGGTGAAGGTCATATGTTGGAGCACTACTGCAGCAGTTCCTTTATGCCCACTAGAACAGTAATGGTCTACTTGTGCTTCCATCGACAAGGGAAGGCTATATCACCCAGCACTCTCACTGCCGCCAAATCTTGGAAATATGCACTACAGCTTTCAGAAATGTCAGGAGTTAAACTCCACAGAAATAACATTTCCAAACTCTGCTCCTCTAGTCCTGGACAATGAGCAGAACTACACCTGTGCATGCTACCACAAAAGTGCAGGACAGTTAGTACAGCAAAGCTCATGAGAGCACCATTTTTCAAGACTAGCAGGAAGTCTTAACATACAGCTGAACACTTTCGCTTCCCAATGTATTCCTGTGAAAAGTCTCAGGTTTTGCTAGGAGAAAATTGACACATGAGCAAGAAAAAGATATATAATTAAATGCATTGTATATAATCATCTCACTGTATTAAATTGCAATATTTGGTAAGTGGTTTGCTATAGCATTTTGTATCTGATAGGACTTGATTGATGAACAGTCAACAGTTTAGAAAATGGTGATTTTATAATTTTCAATTAATTAATTAATTAATTAGAACATTTATGTCCCTCCTCATATCAAGAGATCTCATTTTATGCCTGCTACAAACTAGGAAGAGATGCCTACAAGTTTGCTTATGAGGCAATTATAGTTCAAGACCCTGAACAGGCATTGTAATGGAATACAAACTACATTTTCTTCAGGTATTCAGCTACTACCCCTTCCCATGAGTTTCCATAACTGGACATATTAGACACTTTTCAGGGTCACATTGGCTTAGGCAGACTGGAGGTCAGTTGAAGGTTATGATGACCTGAGTCGTGTCCAGAAATATAATGATGGGAAAGCCCAAGTTGGGATTAGCAGAAAGCCCCCATAATAGTTTTATGCTCACAACTTAGTCATTAAAGGGGTATGTGCTAATCCTTTCTTCTAGGACTTCCGGTGGCTAGGGCGTCGAGACAGGTCGGGTCTTTGGGAGCTCTGATGACCTTACCGCGAAACTCGAGGGAAAAGCCTTCTAAAAGAGACCTGATGGAGGCAAACATTGTCTAAGGAAATAGACAAGCGGAGGAGGCGACAGGTGACCAGAAGTCAAGGTAAAGTGAGTGAAAAAGGAAACCGTTTCACACCAAAAAGTAACTTGAAGGTCGACGCTAATCCTTTCTTCTAGCTCTGGCCATCAATCCTCTGTCTCTCTGAAATTAAGGCAATCAGTTGACTTTCAGCTCCTTTCATCTGTTCCATGGGAGAGCTATCCAAGCTTTGTTAGTACTAACTTGCCCCTCCAAAGCATGGAATAGAATATAAATATTAGACCCGAAACAATAGCAAGGTGTGCAAGTGTATGGGCCCAGCCACTCTCTTTCTTGGTGCACCACAGATTGGAACCTCCTGTGCCACCCTCAGATGCCTGTCTGAGTATCTTTGCTGCACGGAACTCTCTTCTCTTCAAGACTGGTAACTATCACTCTATCTTCCCAGACCTCTCTCTATCCAACCTTTCTGCCTTACTCTGCTATAGCCTTCTATGGCTCATAGGAATGTATGTTGTATATGTTAGTTTACTTTCTGTATCATTCCAATAAAATACTTTGCTTTACTTTAACTGGAGCCTCCTCTACAGTTAGTACTGGTATTCATAGGTGAAAAGATCCCCAAAGTTACCCTCCACTCACAGGCATCCTATCTGAGCGAATAATTCCCCCAAATATTAAAGGAGGTTTTGGCATCACAGGTGGGACTCTAGCATACCCCCACCTCTTAGGGTAACAGGGACAGAATGGTAAAGAGAGGTGGTAACTGGAATGATATGGATAACTGCTGGGGCCAGGACCCAAGGGTAGGGGTACACACACAAACAAACAAAAACAGACCTAAAGGTTCTCCAACCTCTAGTCCCGGAGACCCTTTGCATGAGCTGGTGCCTGAACTGCAGTGAATAGAAGGTACCTGTTGTTCAGGGAAATGGCAACAAACAAACAAACCCACAAGATTTTAGCTTAACCCATCCATTATTTTCACATTGTTCACCAAACAAAGAAACTGATGGTACAGACAACTCTTCTTCCCTGGCTCCACATGCTGATTAAACATCATTGTCAATAGTTCACTAGGACTTGGTCCCAGCTTCAGAACATTGCATTCCAAACTCCAAAGAATCCCACAATGACATGCAAGTTCAAGAAACACAAAACAGCATAAAATAACAAACATTGTTATGTTACAACAGCAACATTTTTACTATACTCTTACAATACTCATTCTGGGCAGAGGTATTGTTTGGGTACTCAGCCCAGTCATAATTTGTGGGCCACTGGTTTTAGGAATTATATTTTATTTTGTTAGGTATACAGAAAACCATTTTACTGCTTACTTAATGGGAACCAAGCTAGTTGAAAAAGTTTAATTCTTGATAGCTGGGAACAGAGAAAAAACTGTATTTTAGTAGCAACAAAAGTTGGTCAATTTCATGCATTATTTTGCATTCATTGCACTCTGCATTTGGTCTTACATTTAGATGTTCATCTGAATCACACAATAATACACCCAATTAAACTTTATTGTTCATTAACTACAGGAATATGGTTTATCAAAAGCCACGTGTAGTGTTTCAAAACACAACAGGTACTTAAGTTTTAATTATGAAATGCTGTTCTGAACTGCTTCTCAGAGAGGACATAAAAGAAAAGGTTGCAGGTAGAGATATGTCACATTTAAAAATATTCTAGTAACAGCTTGACACACAAAAATTAAGCAAATCAATCCTCCCTCATCACTTTATCATCAGGATGAAACCTGATCTGTCAAAAAAGCTTGGCCAAATATTTAGATCATTAACTTCTAAGAGTGACAAAGAACAGTATTATGCTAATTGCACTCTGAAGTTCAGTCATGGTTGGAGTCTTTGCAGAATGTGTTGCCAGCTTATAGAAGGCTTCGTCCACCACCTGTGAAAACAATGGATCCCATGGTAATCTTGACCTCTGAGCATGTGCCACTGAAATGACTGAGCACAATCCAAGATCATGGCTTCCCTGTCTCCCAGGTGCTGTTCACCGCTGATGCTTTCCCCATGCCCCTATGCAAGCAGATAGGTGAGCTTCTCCACTCACTTCCATATTGGGGAGGGGAGTAGCTCAACTGCTGAAAAATCAGAGCTTGTAATAGCTAGTTACAAATAACAAGTTGCTTGTAAATTGGTTCTGTGCTCCCAATAACAAATGAATAATCTATGTTATATTATGATTCCAACCCTGTAGAGTATAACTTCACTTCTCTTAATGGTGTAACTATAACTCAAAGTTACTCTTAGAGTTTCAGGGGTGCAGCTTCACTAAACAGTCAAGGAAAAATACCATGTGGTTCAACCGGTGACTCATGCTGTGCCTTGTGCTGCTGAGTCCACAGTCTTTCAATGGGCACTGTGTTGGAGGTGTCAGCAATATGCAGTTTGCTGATAATATCACCTTAGTCAACCTGTGTTTGTCTGAATCCTAATTTCACTGATGACTGTGAAGTGTACTGATGTTGTGTGCCTTCAAGTTGTTTCTGACTTATGACAACCCTAAGGTGAACTTATAACAAGGTTTTCTTGGCATGATTTGTTCAGAGGAGGCTTGCCATTGCCTTCCTCTGAGGCTGAGAGTGTGTGACTTACCCAATGGGTTTTCATGGCCCAGTGGGTATTCGAACCCTTTCCCCCAGAGTCCTAGAACAATGTTCAAACCACTACCCCACCCTGGCTCTCATGAAATGTATAGAGGAGCCCACAAATATCTTCTGAAGATCTGAGAAAAGGCTGCTCCTTAGAAGTTAAAGGACATGAATAAGCATCACAAATGCTTAGGAACTATCATGTTCTTTCAACACCTTTGCATTGTCACTTTCTAGTTTTTTAAGTTCCAATTCCTTATTTAAAGCATTTATATTTCTATACTGCTTATCAGTGCCAAAACACCCCCTAATTGGTTCACAATATGTTAGCTAATTGCCCCCAACAAGCTGGGTACTCATTTTACTGACCAACGGAAGGATGGAAGCCTGAGTCAACCTTGGAGCCCTGTAGGATAGAACTCACAATGTTGTGGCTGCAGTACCAGCATTTAACCACTGAGCCACCAGGGCTCCTTATCTGAGCACCAGTAACAGAAATCACAGGCATTTAAACTATTTCACCAATCCATGCTTATATGTTAAAGCAACACTTCTGCTAATGTCTAAAGCAGAGCTTGGAAAGTTACTCTTAAAAGTAATTAGTCACGATTCCAACAGAATTCCATCAGTAGTTACTGTTACCATTACAGTTTTAAAGTAATCCTTTATTTTCTCATTGTTGGAAAGTATTAGAATAGTTACATTTAGTTACTTTTTAAAAAAATAAAAAAACAGGCCATCACAGGCCAATGGTACCAAACACATCAAGGTAGCCTCATGCATATATACACGCCATAAGTATAAAAGTAACTAAAACAGTTACAGCTATACTGCAAATGGAACAGTGTTACAATCATGTTACAATCATAATATAATTTTATTATATCTTAGTTATTACCAAAAGGAAACATGGAAAAGTAACTAGTCATTTATAACTCGTTTCTTCCAGCTCTGGTGTAAACAAGCAGAAGTGGAATAAAAAGGAAAGAGATATTTCTCACTGCCACCAAAACCCTACAACTAAATATGTTCCTTTCAGAAAACATGGCTTATGCAGTGGAGAATGAAGAATCTTGTTCACTTTCAATATGGCTTTGTGGTTGGATTCTCCATTTCACCGGGTGCATAGCTTCCTCCTTTACCACTGATGAGGCACCTGCTGTCCTGGTCTGGAGGTAAGCACTTTGAGCCCAGGTTACTTGATCAGCGAGGATTTGCATGGATCTTATCTAAAACAACTATCCTATTTGGCTTCTAGGTTGCAGAAACCCTACTTAGCATTGCTTAAAGCTCACTGTCTTCAGGATATCTGGAGCTACTGCACACACACACACAAAAGTGTACATATGTACATGATAGATTGGACCTAGAGTTGTATGAATGCAAGGTGCTTGTGCCACAAGGCTCATAATATTGTCATTCTTAAATAACACTGCTTACATCTAACCTCTTTGCTAAACTACCTGTAATATCTGAAGTGCAAACTGTACTGCTTGCTCCCCCCACCTTCTCTCTTTTTTAATTTATTATTTCAGGAGCCAGCAAATGGAGCCTGAATGACACATGCAGCACCCACATTCCCCTTTTTGTGGCACCTTGTGCTCTCCAGAAAGTTTTTTTTTTAATGATATCCTGCTTTAACCACTAAATAAACTACAGTCAATGGGAATAACAACTAAATGGTATGATGTTGAGTGTCCACTGACAACAGTACATTTAGTTGCTGATGGGATAATCAGTATCATACTCATTATCATATAGAATAGTTAGGAACACATTAAAGTCAATTAAAATACATTTAAGATTTTAAGATTACACATAATTATAAATGCTATAATAATCAAGGGATATTATTTGTGAATAATGAGTGCAGGAATTCTGTTAATAATAGAAGTTCAATATAAAAAAATATATACATTAAAAATATAGCTTCTCTCCCCCCCACACCTTAAAAAAGTCTTCTAAACACTATCTTATCCCTTTAGGCCAAAGCCCTTTGGCATGTAGTACTCAAGCCTATGCCATGTCCATAAAGAAAGTGGCCCCTGGCCTGGTAGAAATTGCCCACACTTTGTTTATTTGTTCTTGCAAGACTCAAGGTGTCTTATGATTAAAATACTGTACATAAAAGGTAAAAACAAAAGTAATGAAGCAATATCCAATACACAGAACAGCACTCCCCCATGAACAAATTATAGGGATAATCAATTGGTCTAATCAATTTAAAAACTGAGTAAATTGTTAATCAGTCTAACCACATTTCATGGCATACCTGAGAGTAGAGAAATTTCTTAATCTAGCACCAAAAAAGAGATAATACCAACTGAAAGCCTAATGGAACCCATTGGAGAGAATATGTAATGAACAGGAAGAGGGGTATCCAAAAAAAAAAACCAACCCCAAAACATTTCCCCTTGTTGTCCTTTGAGCCAGTCTCAAGGATTTTCTGTTTCCCTCACGCCAAACTCTTCACTGGGTGATAGAAATGCTACAGTAAGAATGTGGAAATACAAGATCTAAACTTAGTTCAGCTAGAACTAAGAAACATAGAAAAATAATAAGGAATGGCAACACCCCCTCCCACTTACATATTGCCCTAAGTATGTCATTCTGATAAATTTATTTTACAGATATATGAGAGATGCTGTTATATCAGAGAGCTGTCCTCCTTATTAAGAGAGAGAAAGGGAGAAGGTCATACTCCTGTCTCCTAATTTATTAACATTGTACAAATAAATGTTTGAAGAGAATATGAATATTTTATGGTCTATGCTAAACTGGTACCTTAGGATTTGCTCTCAGTCTGAATAGACTGAGCTTTTTTTAAAAAAAAAAGTCTGCACATTTTTTAAAAAATTGCATAGTAGCTGCAAAATCTCTTGTGCAGTTAGTCTAACTGCACAGCCGAGATTTACATCTGCACTAGGTTAGCCTAAGCTTTTGCAAGGAGCATGAGATGCCATTTGGGAATAATATAGATGCAATGACCAAAAATAACTGATCTGCACTTCTCTGATTATACCATTCAACAGCCTTCAGTACCAATGTATGGCCAGCCCACTTCCCCTTTAAGTGCCACACAGCTGTGGTGGCCTAGTGGCTATTTACATGAATATCCCTCCTTTTTTTACATCCTGAGACTCTCCCTCTCTTTTGCAGTGGGTCTCATAGCACCTCCACTTTACTAGCCAAATATCCAGGCTGACAAATTTGGAAACTCTAATAATGGGAAAAGTCATTCTTAAATTGCTTTTGAGGTGCTCAGTGGCTGTTTTAGATTAATCCCTGATTGCTATTAATGTGGAAGAGAAATTGGTAAGAAGACAACTCCCACGGGGTCAATTTTCTCCTAAGAAACATATGATTATAAATGCAAGATTCATTTACATTTTGGTTTGTACTATATCCATCATCAAGCTCATAGTACTTTATTTTCACCACAGCAGATCTATTCTGCAGTTTAAAAGTAAAGGAGGCATTCTACTGATTAGGAATTAAAGCCTTTGATTTTAGAGAGTTACGTTAGCACTCAAAAATTTTATAAGAACAGCACTTAGGGGAAACAACCACCCAAATGATATCTTTTGAAAAGTTGGGACTGTTTATGACTCTATTGTTTCAACACTCTCGTGTGTGCACTCAGTAAGGGTTATTAACAAGGACTGAAATGGCCTTGTATTGACAAACACAAATACTGCTGTGTTAATAATCTGATGTTTGAAAGTTCCTACAGCTACTACTACAATTGTCCCTTCATATTCCTTGGGGGTTGGTTCCAAGACTCCCCGTCCATACCAAAATCAAGTCCCATTATATGCAATGGCATAGCAAAATGGTGCCCCTTATATAAGATAGCAAAATCAAGGTTTGCTTTTTGGATTATTATTTTTTTAAGAATACTTTCAAGCCATGAATACTTAAATCCGTGAATACCAAATCTGTAGGTACAGAGGGACAACTGTACTCTCTTCCCATTTTTAGTGTCAAGACAGTTTTATGGGAAAACTTTGCAGCTCCATCATGCCTAGGACCACAAGTGGATGAAAGGCCCTCCCTCCATCCCAGCTGCTACTTCTGTGGCCTCAGAAGGAGAGAAGAACAACATTTGCTGGATTTAATCCTCTCCCACCCTGCCATCCCCTTTTCCTTTTGTGTGATGACTTACCGTAATTAGATTGTAAGCCTAAGGGTAGGAAACTGTTTTGTTGGTCTTTTACTTGTAAAGCACCATGTACAATTATGGTACTAAATAAATAAATAAACTGAAGTCAAACATAAAATGAAATAACTTATTCTGATTTTCTAAGATAGCAACAAGGAACCCTAAAAGAGAAGTTTCCTTCCCTGTCTCCAGCACTGATTGTACATACTCAGTTGTACCATATCCACAAAGCACTCTGAGCAAGAAAAGTCCCACTAAAGATAATTCAAGTCAGAGCTATATGCAAATAAGAGCAGGCTCAAATCTCCCAGAGCAGAGAGCAACCAGTGGCACAACCCTTCACTTACTTCCATGAAAGTTGTCACTCATTCTTACTGGGAAGAACATGCTGTCATACTTCTTGATGCATTCCAAAGACAACAAAATGTGTACAGTACTTTTATCCTTTCAAGTGGATTGTTGAGCAGTAAGATTGGCCTTTCTGATAAAACTCTCTGTGCTAAAGAGAAGCAGCCACTAAGTTCCTGCTTCACATGTTTCAATATGTCCATCCTTGAATCCTAGACTCTTCTTAAACAACACTGGACCCTGTGTTTACCACTTACTTGTGACAAATTGGTGGTGAACACTTCAAATAGATTGCGTGCACCCAAGCATGCACCTTTAAGTTGCCTGTCCACCACATAATCCTTGCTCCACTAATTACAGTGTTCAATACCTCCTTTCACTTCCCCAAGCGATTCCACCACCACCCCGCCAAGTCATCCCTGAACCAAGGTGAATAAAGCATCCTGAGTATTTGAGTCTGAAGTACAACACAGGGGGATTAGATGGAATTTTTTGATTATATGTGTTGACTACTTCTAGCTGCTAAGAGATGCAAGTTACCACACCTGGGACTCCCATAGTTTAATCAACAACACCAGATCTGTAAAGAGTTATGTGAAATACTGACTCACTTTTTTTTTTGTGGCTAATAACATAACAGATAAAATTTTAAAAAACATAACAGATAAAAATAAAAAAAAATAATTCATCTCAGTAATGTTGACTTCCCCTACAGTTCATAAGAAATCTATTAACCACTAAAAAGCCAGGATATAGATATCATGAGAAGTTTGGAAACCCACTGAATTCAGCTCCTAAGGAAATAGTGAAGTGGTTTAAAACAGTCTTGTGGCCAAAGAGATTTGGGGAGATAATAGTGGAGCAAATAAGAGAATTGAAGCAGTATTCTCAGAACATCAAATTAGGATGCAACCCTGACAACGATGCCAAGTGACAAGCTAATACTTTTTACATCCCATCTTTCCTCCAGTGACCTCAAGAAAGAGCACATGGATCTCTTCCTCCTTGCTTTATCTTCACATGTGGAATAAATAATGAAAAAGGCAGGGACTAGTAATTAATCTAGCCCTCGTTCTAGAATCAGCACCCAGAAAGCCATATTTCCCCTATGATCTGAACATGTTGACCGTAGACCAGATGTGATCTCATGCACCCCACAGTAGAACAGTCAATCCTAGAAGCTTCCAGGATTTGCTATTCCCCCCTAAATCAAGTGTGTGTGTATGGGGGGGTCTCTAAGGTATCTTCAAAAAAGGGGGGGGCTTCTGGTCACCTTTACTTTTAGGGGGGAAAAATAAAAGCACATTTTGATGGTGTTGAAGCTATTGCCATGTCCCAAATAATTAAACCGGTGGTCTCCATACCCAACAAAGCTGCTCACCTTGATCTAAATGATATAACATTCTGAGGGAGTCAGCAGAGGATTGCAATCCCTACAGTGAAATGGAGAATGACAATCCCAACACTGTTTAAATAATAAAAAACCTATAATTTGAGAATTTGGAGGACATTCTCTAATAGTGCTTGCATGTCCAAGTGTCACTACTCACTGCCTTTAAAGATGGCTAATAGAAACTCTTTAGAAATGACTTGTATTTGTTTTCTTTAAATGAGGAAAAATTAAAAATGCGAGTGTGAATCATCGAAGCTGCTTTCTTATTTCTAGTGTTGTTGTTGTTTTGTGCCTTCAAGCCATTTCCAAGTTATGGTGACCCTAAAGTGACCCTATCAAGGTTTTTCTGAGGCTGAGAGTATGTGACTTGCCCAAGGTAACCCAGTGGGCTTTCATGGTTGAGCGGGGATTTGAACCCTGGTCTCCAGAGGTGTAGTCCAACACTCAGACCACTATGCAATGCTTATTTTTTCACCTCTTTAAAACACTTGATGTCCACAATAATGAGACACACTATAGTGGGGATACCTTTGCTTAACCATGGAACTTCCCATGGGTTATTCACATTTTGCAGCATAAGACCTTGTAAAGTAACAAAATATTTACTTTAGTTACAAGCTTTCAGTTTTGCAAGAACAAAGATTCTAGTTATTAATTTCAGCACTGAGGCAAAAGAATGACAACATAAAGCAGCCATAGCAGCTTCCTCCAAACTGGCTTCATCCAGATGCTTTGGACTATAATTCCCACAATCTCTGGATGCTATCCATGCTGGTTATGGATGATTAGAGTTGTAATCCAAAACATGTGGAGAACATTCAGAGGTTGGATTAGTGCAGCCAAAGTGCAAACCACATGTGTCAGTTAGGACTTTATCAGACATATCAAATACGGCATCATAATGTTGCCACATAAATATGAAAGGGTGCGCATATCAGACATCATCACCGCCCTTTCACATTTATGTCCCTACCAAAATCTGTCATATTGTATTGATGGCTTAAGCTGTCAATAGATCAGCTGTACCGTTATTTTTGCCAGCAAAGCCGGCCTGTGTAACCTTGTGTCCTTCTTTCTCACATACTTACCTCATGAGTGGCCGAATCAGCAGGAACACTTCCAGGTGGGATCACGACATCCAGGTAGATGATGCACATTTTTAACCTTCCCTGGTTTACTTGGAAGTTTTTAAGTATGTTTCTGTGCTTGTGTAACTTTTTGTGTTTTATGTCTTGTTTTATGTTTGAATTTCCCATGCAATGAAGTCTCACAGGATTTCAAACAAGGAAGTGAATGGGGCTTCATTCATGCTGGGAGAGAAGGTAAGTGTGGTGGTGGGTGTTCTTCTGCCAGCATAAAAATTGATTTTTTTTTTTATGCTGGCAAAAGAACGTTTAAAAGGAGTCGTCTGATAAAGTCCTAAGGGTTGAATCCTTATTACTTGCACCAAAATATATTTCCCTTTTTGGCAAAATTTCAACACCTTACTGACAGAAATCACCATGTTTCAAAAGCTGTTTTTAAAAATAATAATAAGAAGACATTACTTAAGTTGAAGACACAATACTTCCCCTATTTGATGCCCAAAATATTGAGTTATACAGTACAACCTTTGATCTCACATACAAATTTACCCCACACTTTCTATGATGATTTTAACCATACTTAATGGTTACTGTGACACTAATGGCAATCACTGTTAATGGTAATCAGGTTCTTGCTAAAGCAGAGTTTGCTAAAAGCTAAAAACACTGGTTTCACATCATGGTTAAAATGGAATGCTGGTTAGCATTAACCATGGTTAAAATTGATAAGGCAGAACCATGCTGAAGGATGTTGGAAAGAGGACAGGAGAAGTCTGTTTCAGGGAGATAAGAGGCTGGGGCAAGGGAGCACAACTCTGCAGTCCCTCCAAAATCTCAAATACGGTAAACAGAACAGCAGTGTTCTTTATAGTTTCAGTCCAATCTAAAGTAAATGAAATACAGTAGCATCTTCCCATACAAACTGACAGCTCTATGATCCTTGTGTGAGCATATTCAGGTTTCATCAGCACAGACTTTTGCTTTTAATTGCATTTGCTGATTGTTGGTTTAAAGCATTCAGGGTGACTAGAGGATTACAGAGGATGTTTTTAAAAAATGTTTGAACTAAGTTAAGCCTTCTGCCTGTGCAGAGAAATCAAATGGTTTCCTTTTCAGCCAAAATGTTCACCTAGTTGAGGATAAGAATTTTTTAAAAATTCCTTTGTGCTACCAAATTCTCTTTCCAGATCCCTACTCGGCTGTCCTGGGTACACATCTGAACAGAATCCACTTGGTATCTGCATAAATAAGAATTTGCACTGTATTGAACAAGACAAAGAAAAAACAGAGCTGCTGCCAGCTTCACATAACAGTAACATACTCTTTTCAGGTAGAGTATTTAAGCTGTGCATTTGTTTTCTATCATCCAATGAAAAACAAAGAGGTCCTTGCCCCTCCAAACACCTGCTTTTCATTTGATTTTTCTAACAAATAACATTTTGCACGTCAAATGTGAAGCAAGTGCATTTGCTGGGAGGAGATGTAGCTCTGTGGCAGATTAAACATTCTCCATGCAGAAGGCCCCAGTTTCAGTGATACCTCCAAGCAGAGCTATGAAAAATATTTGTCTGGAACCCTAGGAATGCCACTGATCTCCAGAGTGGACAAAATTAAGTTAGTTGGACCAGTGATCTGATTCAGTGTAAGCAGCTTCCTGTGCTACTGTTATCTCTTGAGGAAATGGTGCTGAGGATTTTCTACCTAGGGAAGCTTCAGAGGAAAGCTAGACTGACCCCCCCCCCACTTCCTGCTGTCCTTTTGCCAGCTGTGAGTTTTATTCATGCTGGCCTTTAGCACCTGATCAGCTGCTGTTTGTTACCAGTAGAGTGCTGTGTTCTAAAATAAGGTTTGTTTTCAACCATTCTTTAAATTTAATTCTGTTTTAATATGTGAAACTTGCTTTGTCTTTTTACTGTATTTTGTAATTTAGTATTATCATGAGCTGCCCAAATGCATATTGGGATATGATAGAATAAATAAATGAATTACAAATTACAAAATCACACATATCAAAAGGATTGCTTTAGTAGGGCTCCACTTCATACTCTTAAGCTGTGGTGCAGTGTGTCTATGTTGACCCACAGTAGGAATACTGGAGAAATAGAAAACTCATAGCCAGAAGCTCAGTTTGGTCTTCCAACATAACTCCAGTACTAAGAATGCATGCTCTCCCTTTCAGCCACTTTGTCCCCAATAAGCCACAGCAAAGGCAAAGGCTCTTTAATACCTCCTCTCCAGTATTTACTACAGCAGAGTTCTTGGCAGATACCTGTACTACACACTGAAAGAACATTCCAAAGTTTTTGAAAAATGGTCAGAAAGTTGAGTTTCTCAGGTACCAGCAAACCCCTATGAAAAGAACCCTGGATTAATCAGAATATTTACACTTCAGGGTTTACTGAACACAAAATCCACTTATACACTTTTTGCACAAACACATTATTTTCTTCAGAGAAAATAATATTTGTGCACAGAAATATTGTTTTCTGCACAATAAATGCTATTTCACTTGCAGAAAAATGCTATTTCTGTGTACACACACCCCACCACCATGTGATTTTTTGTCCAAAATAAGTCCTGAAATGTGAATAATTTTTGAAAATGGGGCAGTTTTCAAAGGCTTTCTTGCAGTGAGAAAAACATTGCTAAAATTATTTGTTGCTTCCTTTGAGAATGACATTAGTGAAGAATTGTATCCCTAGCCTGTAGTTACCCTCTGCTTAGTCCCTTTTCTTTCTGACTCTGGCTTACTGCTCTGCATGCACAGCAAGTGCAACAGATGCAAGGGAAGGGAGATGGCAAATTCACCTTGGCTTTCCCATTGTACATCTGACACAATGTTTCAATAATATGTTCAACATACAAAACTGAAGGAATGTACTGTACACCTAATCTGTACACACAGAGGGGGTGTCACAGAAAGGGATGTCCATGTGTTGCCATATCTTGAGATTAATGACTTCAGGATAAGGATGGGTGAATGTGTCAAACTCAATTTCACTCAGATTCTCATTTTTCAACTGCTAAATTTGTTTTATCTTGGTTCCAAGTTGGATTGGAAATATGTCTGCATTTCATATTTTTCAAATTTATGCATCTTTTTTATTTTATTTTTTGCAAACCTTTAAAATGTATGCATTGTTTTTTGTGAGCTTCACCATAAACTTTGGAATACTGTGGATTTTTAGGTTTGACTCTTTTCTGGTTCCTTTTCAGATTAAGAAAGTACCTGTTTGGTAGATTCACACTGAAATCTGAAACAGATAAATTTCTTACCTGCCTGTACTTGAGGACACCATTCATGACACAGAAAGAAATGACCAGCATTCTGTCTAGCTCACTCAAAGTAGATAACCTGGAGTGTTGTTTAGAGACCTTCTCCTATTCCATGATGAACTGCTACAGTTATCTCAGGATGCAGTCCATACGTGAAAGTTAATCTATGGTCAGGAAGAGACAGGGGGGAGTCAACATCCTCTTTAGTATTTAGTCCCCTTGAAAGAAATATGACCTCATACAAGAGCCTTTCAAGGCTATGGAGAATCAGTAGGTAGAATGACACTTTCTTAACTCAGATGCACTCAGTGATTATGGATATGGTAGCTATTGATGGGTTTCCTTGCAAACTGTACTCAACAGCTAGTCCTATCAGAGATAAGTGATTCAGCTGGCGGGACCTATTCTCTATGGTTCATAGTTCAGTGGAATAAATGGAAGGGATTTTTTATGCTCTGTTGGCAGGGATATCTTCACAGTACAAAGTAGCCCCAAAGTATGTATAGAGTATAGTGTAGAATTCTTTTCCCAACTGTCATTCGGACTCCACCCACACATCTTCTACTCGCACATTCTCTCCTCCTCCCATAAACTTTCCAAACTACTGTATACCTACTTTTTGGGCCACCTGATATATACCCCACCACAAGCCTTTCTCCCCTTTGGTTAATTTTCTCCCCTCTCCATTCAATGACTTGAGCATGGAAAGTGTTCCAAAAACTGGTGTTAATTGAGGTATTATCATGATCAGGAGCCCATACCGGACTACTGACAAGACTGAATTCCCATCTACTCTAGAAAGGTATCAAGTGCACTGAAGAGGGCGGGGAGAGGAGAAGCAACAGTCAAGTCAGTGGCCAGCATTTTGGCCAAGACTCTGAAAGAACAAAGAGACAGTCTATTAGTGGGATGGAGAATGTCCAGCCCTCAAGCTGACATTGGGACCACAATGCCCATCAGACCTGGCATCATAGTCAATGGTAAGGGATCAGGGAGTTAGTTACACTGCCACTCCCATCATCCCTCATCTTTGGCTATCTAGAGGGCTAAACTTCCTTCATTCCTGATTTAGTGGCTTCCCTCCATGCCTCATTGCCCAGACTGAAGGAATGCTGAATACTTCAGAGCCATATAGTATCAGGTGCTGACATAAAACTGACTCTACAAGATCAAGCGGTTTCTATGACCAGAAGAAGCCAAGTCTGCTGTGCTGGTAATTCCATCTGGAACTGCCTGCAGTTCCCAGTGGTGGAGATAGTATGATACCAGTCCTGAACTTGGCATGGCCCCTGCAACATGTAACACCTCAGCATTATGGGTTTTTGCAAACTAGGATTATAACCTGTATTACACACTTCAGGTGCTCTATCAGTCAATTATTCCTGCATCTTTTTCATGAAATGTATCCTTTAAAAGACCCCCATCCTTTCTACAGCATGTATGAACAAGAGAGGTTGTCAAGAATTTGTGTCCACCCTTCAAGGCACATGGAAGGAATAAGTGCTATCTGTCACCCAGCTTTACAAATGTTTGCTCCCGTTTGATATACACTGCTCAAATGGCATTGGTATACCACTGTTCAAACCATGAAGAGAGATTGCCTGAACATTTATTTTCCCATCTAACCTGATCCACTTTATCTTGGACAAAGGTAAGTTGCTTTTCCATCTGAGGAACCAACCATCCAACAAATATGCCTCTCTTTGCTCCATTGTTTCTTGGTTGAAAGCAAAAAAAGTTCCAGCTACACTGTGTCATTTAAATTACAGCCAAGGAGATGACAGTTCTACTACTGGGAGAAATGGGATGGTGAATTTAGGACTGCAAATGAAGCAAGCAGGCAAGCGAGAAAAGATCTCTGCTTATAAAACAGAAGCAAGAACAAATTGCCAGTTTTCAGCTGTGATTCGTCCAAGGAAGAGCAAAATAAAAACACTGCCCATCTTACCCAACTATACACTATTTGCATAGTGAATCCAAGCAAACCAGTATGGATGAAATGAAGAAATGTCATTTACCCAAACTTTATTTCCCAGTGTTCTTTATTCTTTTCTCATATTTCATTTTCACATTTTAAAGAAACAACACCTGTCACTTCTTTTAAGATTACTGCACTGGTGTTCTCCTCAACTCCTCACTTTGCTTTTTCCTTATTTTGTAGGGGTTTTTTTAAAGGAAGTTTTCATATATTTTGTTTGTGTGTGTAATGTTTATATTATGGTTTTACTCCCATTTTGTGAACCACACAGGGAGCTTCAACTATTGAGAAGAAGAGAAATGTAATAAATAACTTTAAATGCATTCAGCCATCAATGTTTGAAGCAACTGGGAAGGCAGGAGCTGCATATAGAAAGTTAAAAGAAAGTAAGAAGATTGTCTTCGCTCTTTGAGATCAACATGTTTGCATTCTAACACAAACTTTCCTCTGAGAAGAATAATGGGAGGTTAATGCATTTCACTTCCATTATATATATATATATATATATATACACACACACACACTTAGGTACTTAGGTATACAACAAGGTTGCATGATAGGTAAACAGTGAAAATAGCAATACATGTACAACACCACCTGATAGTTTCACTACTGAAGGGTGTGGCAAACACTGAGCAGCATCTCACTTGCTTCATCACTGAATACACAGCAGTGATTGTGAATGTATGACAGGCACACTTGCAAAGGCAACTGTGGCACACTTTACACTTTCAGGTTCATCTGTATGCCTGCATGTGCCCATGAACATGTGAGTATGCACACACACACACACGCGCGCGCGCGCCTACACAAAACTAAAGTGTACAAAGAAACCCAGCATTTAGCAGGAATTTAAACTGGCCTTCCCATATGTCGAACCAATATCTCATCACTGGGTCACACTGGCACTCATGCACAAAGTTTCCCTGAAGATATTTACTTAAGAGGTGTCCCCCTGCTCTACTCTATTTTTGAATAATTTCAAGCAGGCCAGCTTTAGACCTTCAGGATATGGTATCATGCCCATCTTTTGTGTCACTATGCCATCCCCCCCCCTCTTGTCTTACGGTTCTCTAGAACTCAAAATGTAGCAATTTTTAAAGTAGGGTGGTTTATACCATGTTTATTTATTTAATATAATTATTATTTTATAATATTCTTGCCCCTGCTCTCCAAAAACAATGTTCATACATAGTGAACTGCTGAGTCAAGCAAGTTTTCTGAATTCTGCAACTCAGATATTCAGTCTGGCAAATGTAACCAAAAAACAATCTTTTTGAAATCCCATAACCAGCACTTGCAAGTAAATTTGCAGGAAGCATGAAAATATCCCCCAAAAGAATATATTTCAGCCTCAACTTAGAAGAGCAGAAGTTGCATGCAATTTAACACTTATATTAAAGAGCTTCCCATTCCCCCTCCTTAATGGGTCTTCAAGTGGGAAAAAAATCTGAACAACCACATTAAAAATTATTAATGTTTGTTGTGGCACCCACTAATATATCTATCTGTTATGTGATGATAATAGCTACTACATTTCCATCGTCTGTTAAAATTTGCATTTCTTCTCAGAAAAGACATTACATTTGCCAGGAAAGATTTATCCTTTAAAATCCCACAATGCTGATTGATCACTGTTCACTTATACCCTCAAGAGACTGTTCTCCTTCATTTTTATTCCATTATTCCACTGCTGTGATAGCTACAGCAATCATTCCTTTATTCCCCCTTCCAAAAATATATACTGCATTTGGTGTGTCCCTTCCCCAGTTCTGTGACACCTATCAATTTTTCATAACAATAACAACAACCAGTCACCCACTGGACCATTAAGTCCTATGCTAAATCCATTAGTATCTCACAATGCTCATCAACCTGATTTACAATAGCTTCTATCTGCTAATGACTGCCTTAAATTTTAGCAATGGCTTTTTGTTTTAAAGAGGTTCCCTATTTCCACACAGGCCTAACATAGGGTTTGTATGAAAGATTGCTACAAATACATTCCAAAGGTGAGGGGAGTTTGTCAACTTTTGGTTTCAAGAATGTTAGCTTCCATTCAAAAGAGAAGAGGGAAGTTGAGCAGTGGTAGAAGAACCAGCTGAATTTTATTACCTGAAATGGAGAGCAAGATGGCATTCTCTTCCCAGTCCATTCTACAAACTGAATTTGATTGGTAGATTAATTTTATCTCAGCACTGTCAACTGGATAGTGCCCTATATTCAAGTCTAATGAATAGGTTAGGGTTCCAGGGTAGGGCATGTGGCATATATATATATATATATATATATATATATCCTTAGAGTTTGGCAAACTGGAGCTCAGTTAACAGGTGTCCTGGCTCAGCTAACATACACACACATATATACAGGCCAACCAGAGGCAAGAAATCAGCAGTACTCAGAAAGCATCCTTGAAACTTGCCCTGCAGAATCCATAGTCAAAGCCAGTCCAAAGTCAGGGCTTTGGACAAACAATTAGCATGGTCAACACAGTCCAGGAGTCAAGGAATCTAGGCAGCACTATCAGGAAGATGGGGGTCCAATAACAGAGACAAAGGACTTTTTCAAACGGGGGAAAAAACCTTGAGGAGGTCAGGAGAAGAACAGGGCTGTTGTGCTTACAGAGCCCCGTTTCAGACGACGCAGTCCTCCTCCATCCTCCTCCCAACCTTCCCCTGTGCTGCAGGTGCCACTTTTTATTGACGGAAAACAGCACCTGCAGCACGGGGGAAGGTTGGGAGGAGGTCAGGAGGAGGACAGAGGAGGACGGGGCTGTCTGAAACGGGGCTCTATAAGAGTGACAGCCCTGTTCTTTTCCCGACGTCCTCGGGGGGAGGGGTTTCCCCATTTGAAAAAGTCCAAAGAAGCTGGCCAGAAAGTAAACACATTGCTTTCAACACCCATCCTAAGCAGGGCTCAGCTCTTAAATGTGCTGGCACCAGCTGCCTCTATCACAGCCTCTCCCCTGCTACTTAACAAGAAGCCTGCCTGAACACTGTTGTCCTGCTCTCTGTGTCCTATGTGGCATCTGCAGGGTGGGTGCCTGTACTGACTGCCCAGCTGTGTCCCCTCCCACATCAGTTGCAGGTGAGTCCTGCTTTTGATTCACCTCTGGCTAAGGCTGCTCTTCAACAGGGAGAGCTGCCCGGGTCTCTTCTTCAGCCTCCTCTTCTGGCTCTTCATTAAGATCCAACTGACATTTTGGCTGGGCATAGTAGAAGAGATAGCATAAGGTGAGCTTGGTTATGTTGGGTTAGCCTTGCCCCCTCAGCCTCAGAGAGTCTTTTGGGAGAGAGCTGTTTCGTCTTTTGAGTTAAGACTGTTTGTGTGAGCTGGGAGGAGGCTTGCTTGTGTGCTCATTAGTTCTGTTGTTCTATTTTGTTTTGGTGAGCTTGAGTCCGTTTGGTTAAAGCTGATGGTTCGTGTGAGCTGAGTGTAGGCTTGCTTGTGTGCTTGTTAATGTTCTTTTGTGTGTAGGCCCAGGTCCTCTCCTAAGTACATGGTCTTGAGGGGCAGGGCATTTGCTGAGAGGAAGTGAGTCGGATACTTAGTTGGGGGAGGAGCTAGTAGCAACTAGCTCTCTATATAGCTGCAGCCTCAGTCCCTGGAGCTCAGTGAAGAGGAGCTTAACAGGCAAGGCTAACACATACTCTGCATGGACATTTACTGGAGGAATTTTGAGGGGGAGGCCTGCAGTTCTGTTTCAGTGCTTACTTATGACTACAGAATATGGACAGTGAGGGAGTTGCTACAGTCACCTGTAACATCTGTGTTTGTATTCTTGACAAAGTATGTGGGTAGCTACACCTGCAGCAAGTGCAAGTTGGTTGTTCTGTTGGAAGAGAACCTCCAGCAACTTGAGGCCCATTTATCTACTGCTCAACATATTAGGAAGCATGAAGTTTTCTTTGACAGAGCAGACTGTTCTGGATGGGAACACAAAGGGGATGTCTCTGAGAAGGAGGTCAGTTCCCAAACACAGGAGGTAGACATTTTGAGGAATATGACACACAGATGTAGCAGGACCAGGTATCATTCTGTGAGTTTGGAGCTACATAACTGAGTTGACTCTCTTTCCCTTATCACTGATAACAAGGAACAGAAACAAAAGTAACAGTGTCAGTCCTCAGAGAACATACATGAGATCTTGGAAGATTCAGCACTTGGAATGGCTCCTGTCAGTGCCAGAGAAGAGATGGGTGGTAGGGGACAACCTACTGAGGGTACAGAAACAGTGGTTTGTGGAAACAATTGGCTGTCTCAAGAGTTGCGCTGTCTCCCTGGGGCAAAAATCTAACATTGTTCATCAAAGCCACTGACCGTTACCACTTCCTTTTGGTCTATGTGGTAACCAATGATACTGCAAGGCATGGCCTTAAGGATATCACAGGGGATTGTGAGGGTCTGGTTAGGAAGCTGATGGACAGGTTGTCATTTCATCTCTCCTCCCAGTTTAAGGACACAGCCCAGGAAGGGAAAGAAGAATAGTGGCTCTGCAGATGGTTCCACCAAGAACCATTATGCTTCTTGGACCATGGTCTGCAGTTTCATGAAGATGGACTTCTCTCAAGTGATGGCTTGCACCTCACAGCAGTTGGCAGGAATGCTTTTGCTAAGAGTCTCACAAACCTAATCAGGAGGGCTTTAAACTGAGTTATGTGGGGGAGGAGACAGTATTCTTGAGGGCAGGAGTTCATCAAGTGCTGGAGATAATAACCCAAATGTTATTATCTCCAGCATAATCTGATATAATCTGATCTCTTTTTTAAATAAAGTTACCAGCTTGGTAGATGAAGGGAATGCTGTGGATATCGCATACCTTGAATTCAGTAAGGCCTTTGACAAGGTTTCCCATGACATTCTTGCAAACAAGCTTGTAAAATGTGGGCTAGACAAGTTAACTGTTCAATGGATTTGTAATTGGTTGACTAGAAGAACCCAAAGGGTGCTCTGCAGTGGCTCCTCTTCGTCTTGGAAAGATGTGACCAATGGGGTGCCACACGGTTCTATCCTGGGCCCAGTGCTATTCAACATCTTTATCAATGACTTGGATGATGGAATTAGGGGCATACTTATCAAATTTGCAGATGACACCAAATTAGGAGGAGTAGCTAATACTCTAGAGGACAAGATCAAAATTCAAAATGACCTGGATAGACTGGAGAGCTGGGCCAAAGCTAACAAAATGAAATTCAATATGGAGAAATGTAAGGTACTGCACTTAGGGTAGAAAAACGAAATGCATAGATACAGGATGGGGGAGAACTGGCTGAACGAGACTACGTGCAAAAGGCATATAGGAGTCCTAGCAGACCACAAGCTGAACATGAGTCAACAGTGTGATGCAGCAGCTAAGAGATTTTGGGCTGTATCAATAGAAGTATAGTGTCTAGATCAAGGGAAGTAATAGTGTCACTCTATTCTGCCTTGGTCAGGCCTCACCTAGAATACTGTGTCCAGTTCTGGGCACCACAATTCGAAAAGGATATTGACAAATTGGAGTGTGTCCAGAGAAGGGTGACTAAAATGGTGAAGGGTCTGGTAACCATGGCTTATGAGGAAAGACTTAGGGAGCTGGGTATGTTTAGCCTGGTAAAAAGATGGTTAAGATCCTCAGCATTAGGAGGAACTTTTTGACAGTAAGAGCTGTTCAGCAGTGGAACAAACTCCCTCAGAGTGTGGTGGGGTCTCCTTCCTTGGAGGTCTTTAAACAGAGGCTGGATGGCCATCTGTTAGGGATGTTTTGATTGTGTATTCCTGCATGGCAGGGGGTTGGACTGGATGGCCCTTGTGGTCTCTTCCAATTCTACAATTCTATGATTCTATGATTCTGTGTTAGAGGGAGAACTGGGTGAATAGTACAAGAACGCAGCAGTTGGAGGGGGAAAAAACTTAAATAAGCAGCTAGGGGGAATTACCCATGGTCTTAGATGTCTCTACACTACTGCACAGCACATGGGAAATAACATGAATTTGTACTCTTGACACAGCAAAGCAAGTATGATTTAATAGGCATCACTGAAACCTGGTGGGATGAGTCCCATGATTGATATGTAGTAATATAGAGGGGTACAACCTATTTCAGAGAAACAAGGAAAGGAAGAGGAATAGATCTACATGTCAGGGATGTTTACCTCTGTGAAGAGATCCATGACTTAAATCCTAGAAGCCAGACTGAAAGCATCTGAGTAAAATTTAATGGGGAGAGAAACAACAGTGATGTCATTGTGGGGGTTTACTCAGACCTCCAAGCCAGACTGAGGATTTGGATGATGCCTTCCTGGAACATATGGCTGAACACTCAGAAAGGAGAGATGTTGTAATAATGGGGGATTTCAGCTACCCTGATATTTCTTGGAAGTCAAACTCTGGCAAGAACATAAGGTCCAACAAATTCCTCACTTGCCTTGAAGGCAATTTCATTGCCCTAGGTGGAAGAGGCAACAAGGGGATCAGCAATTTTGGATCTGATCCTAATCAACAGTGATGATCAGGTTAATGGTGTACAAGTGGTGGGTTCCTTAGGTGGGAGTGACTATATTCTCCTGGAGTTTGTTATACAGTGAAAAGGGGAAACCAAGTGTAGTAGACATGCATTCTAGACTTTAAGAAAGCTTTTCAGTAAACTTACAGAAATGCTGTGATCCCATGATCAGGAATACTAAAGGAGAAGGGAGTTCATGATGGATTGGAGTTTCTTATTGAAATATTTGAAGGCACAATTTCAAACAGTTCCATTGAAAAGGAAAAACAAGAGGTGTCTAAAGAAACCAGGATGGATGTCTAAGGAACTTTCTACTGAACTAAGATTTAAAAGGGACATGTACAAGAAATGGAAAAAGGGGAGAATCACCAAAGAGTAATGTAAACAAATAGCCAGTACATGTAGGGAGAACGTCAGAAAAGCAAAAGTGCAGAACTAGCTCACACTTGCTAGAGAGGTTAAAAACAATAAAAAGGGCCCTTTTGGTTATATCTATAGCAAAAGGAAGAACAAGATAATGGTAAGACCACTGCATTGAGAAGATGGCAAGATACTAACAGAGGACAGAGAAAAGGCAGAACTACCCAACACCTTTTTTTGCCTTGGTCTTCTCCCAAAAGGAAAACAGTGCTCAGCCCAGGGAAAATGGAGCAGGTGATGAGGTAGGGGAAATGCAGCACAGGAAAGAACTAGCAGGTAAAGATATAGTCTGGCTGCTTTAAATGAATTCAAGTCTCCAGGGACTGATAAACTACATCCAAGCGTATTAAAAAGAACTAGCAGAAGTAATCTCAGAACCACTGGCAATGCTCTTTGAGAATAACTGGAGAGCAAAAGAAGTCCCAACAGACTGGAGGAGGGCAAATGCTGTCCCCATATTCAAAAAGGGGAAAAAGAGAACCCAAACAATTACTGCCCAATCAGCCTGACATCAATACCAGGAAAGATTCTAGAGCAGATCACTGAACAGAAAGTCTGTAAGCTCTTAGAAAGGGATGCCATGGTCTCTAAAAGTCAACATGGGTTTCTCAAAAACAAGTAATGCCAGACTAATCTTATCTCTCTCTCTCTTTTTTTTTTTTTAATAGAATAAGAAGCTTGGAAGATGAAAGGAATGCTGTGGATGTAGCATATCTTGATTTCAGTAAAGCCTTTGACAAGGTCCCCCATGACATTCTTGCAAACAAGTTAGTAACCTGTGGGCTAGTCAATGCAACTGTTAGATGGATTTGTAATTGGTTAACTGACTGAAATGAAATGAAAGGGTAGGCGCGAATGGCTCCTCTTCATCCTGGAGAGAAGTGAACAGAGGGGTGCCACAGGATGCTGTCCTGGGCCCAGTGCTATTCATTATCATTATAAATGACTTGCATGATGGAATAAAGGGCATGCTTATGAAATTTGCAGATGACAACAAGTTAGAAGAGGTAGCTAATATCCCAGAAGACAGGATCAGAATTCAAAATGACCTTAACAGATTAGAGAGTAGGGCCAAAACAAACAAAATGAATTTCAACGGAGAGAAATGTAGGATACTACACTTGGGCAGTAAAAATGAAAAGCACATATGTAGGAAGAAGACAGCATCTATATATGTTACCGTACTGATGGTAGCCTGTTTAATTTAAGCCGTCTGAGGGCTCGCACTAAGACTCTAAACTATCTAATCCGTGAGCTGCTCTTTGCTGATGATACTGCCCTTGTTGCCCACACAGAAGCAGCTCTGCAGCACCTAACATCCTGCTTCTCAACAGCTGCAGAGCTGTTTGGGCTGGAAGCCAACCTTAAGAAAATGGAAGTTCTTTACCGGCACAGGATGAACACCATCATCCCCACATTGCCATTGGCAAATCTGTGCTTAAGTCCATTCAGCAGTTCACCTACCTGGGAAGCATCATCTCCTCAGATGCCAAGATTGACAAAGAGATCGATCACAGATTAGCAAAGGCATATAGCGCATTTGGAAAACTTTACAAAAGAGTCTGGAGTAATAAACACCTGAGGCAAAGCACAAAAATCAGAGCCATTGTACTGTCTATTCTCCTTTACGGGTCTGAAACATGGGTCACCTATCGCCACCACTTATGACTCCTCAAATGCTTTCATCAGCGCTGTCTACGCACAGTCCTAAATATACACTGGACTGACGATATGACAAATGTTGCTGTCCTTGAGCAAGCAGGGATCACCAGCATTGAGGCCATGGTACTGAGAACACAGCTGCGCTGGCCAGGGCACCTTTCTAGGATGGAGGACCATCCAGAGACCAGGACAGGGAACAATGGATTCAAAGTATAGGAAAAGAGATTCTACCTAATCCTTAGGAAGAAGAACCTCCTGATGGTAAGAGCTGTTTGACAGTGGGATATGCTGCCTTGGAGCATGTGGGGTCTCCTTCTTTGGAGCTTTTGAAACAGAGGTTGGATGGCCATCTGTTGGAAATGCTTTGATTGTGTGTTCCTGCATAGCAGGGGGCTGGACTGGATGGCCCTTGTGGTCTCCTCCAAGTCTATGATTCTAAGTCTCTCCTCAAAGAAAATACCCAGTGGCTCAGGAGGAATGACTGGGGGAGCAGAAAAGGAGACTGCTGCTGCTGCTGCTGCTGTGCTGCTGCTACTACTACCTCACACTATGTGCTGCCTAAAGTGGCTGCCTTTCCCTGCTTAATGGTGGGCTACTACTAAAAGGGAGAATGTGAGCGGGAGGGCAGAGTCAATACGGAATCTCAGGCAAACAGTTTTTCTCCTGCTTATTGATTTCTCCAACCCTAGTATGAAGCTTTATTAATTAATCAGCACCCAATAAAATACAATTTTACTACTTGGACCACCAAAGCAAAGTTAGAGTACTTGGGAACTCTGAGTTCAAAATGATCTTTTCAGATACAACCTAAGCTGTAGACATGTATCAAACCAGCCTTACAGCCTCAGCTGCAGCATGGGAATAATGATATTGTCATAACTTTAAGGCCTCATTGTAAGGATGTTCAAGACAATGTATGTGAAGCACTCCAGATACTTTGTAAAAAGTAAATATAATTGATAGAGTGCTCTATATTTTTATTTATTAAGATGATGTCTACAAATAATCCCATTCAAGAGGAGGCCATGCTTATAAAATAACACTCTATGCACAGTACAAGTATAAATGGCTGAATTAAATTGATTTTGAGGGCTTGAAATAGAAAAGCACTTAGCACCCTGGTTCTAATCCACCAACGCAAACTATTTGCTATAAGCACATTCATTCACTTCAGTGACATGAAATCATTTTCCAGAGTAAAATATGCTTTTGTTTGAGGAAAAGTAAGAAGCATCACAAAATAACACAAAATAGCAAAGAGGGTGGCAGGAATCTCTAAGGCCTCACTTATCATGTTATTTAAAAGTATGATGTGCCAGCACATGAAGAAAAGTGAGCATCTCAAACTTTTAACTGTTAGAACAGCAGTTCAGAAACCTGCCTTATACCATCCAACCATTGGCTCATCTACTATAATATTACCTACTTTGGAAGGCTGTTCCTAGTTAGTGTTTCAGACCAGAATTTTCCTGACCCCATCCCTCCACACCAGGGATTAAACCTTAAACAAATATAAAGCATGCTTTGCCACTGAGCTACAGACCGTCCCAAAGAATCACCAATATCCAGCAACATGTTCCTCATACACTGTATAGACAGCTTTCCCACCTTACATTGTCTCCCCTGAGGACAAAGAAATAGGTTCCAGACTATTTCTCAATAAATGATGTTCAGAGAGCAAGGTCAGGGTAAACAAGCAAAAATGAGACATCTCCTAATGCCTCAGAACTGGCACACACGGGCATATCCTTCATGTGGCAACTTCAGCATCAAGTGGTAAGTGCCCTGTGCAAATGAGTTATCACAGTTCAGCATCACAGACTAGGGAGATTTTCACATGGGGCCAAAATGCCCTGTTACTGCCCCGCCACCTCCTCTCCCATTCCTGCCACAGAATAACGTAAATCTGTCACACACTTTCCTTAATTCCGCAACAGGAACGGGCTCCCCCTCCCCTCACTGGCCAGCCATAAATGCAGGCGTCGTAAGGCTGCTTTTATGACCGGCCATCTGAAATGTTATCATGTTATCGCGTATAATGGCCAGGCAGTAAATTTAAAAAAGAAAACTCCCCCAAACATAAAATCAGTTCACCAAGCACAAAAATCCACTTTAAATCACGAAATCAAAACAGGGAAGGTAAAATAAAGGGTGCCACTTACCTGGATGTCCAGATCATAGCAGGAAGTGCTCAGAACGGACCTCTCCTCCACGGCTGTCATTTCAGAACAGGAACAGGTCTCCTGTTTGCACACCCATGACTGTGTGATAGCGATGGAACGGGAGGTCTATTCACAATGAAAAATCGTGATTACATTGCTCCGGAACAGTCACAGGAGCAGGATGGATGCATGATAGAACAGGGTCAAGGTCATCCGAAAGGGAAAACCTTTCCCGACCCTGTTCCTGCCACAGGAGATATAGCCTGTGTGAAAATCTCCTAGATCTGAGTTCCTAGAACCTCAGCCACAATAATTTCAGGGGTGCCATTCAAATACTAGCTGCCATTCATCAAACCCTGAGTAATCAAGCAAGGTATACACCTCAAAAGTGTGACAACGAGGTGAATGGGATGGAGTCAGTGAACACACTGGTTTCCTCCATGTTCTTCCTTCCCTGCCAAGTATGTATCTAGCTACAACTGTGAAGTCTAAACTCATGATAGCGTATAGGAATAATGCTTAATTAAGGTTATAAAAACACACTGTTCTGAATTGATTAGCTATAACATAAACAGCATAATAGCATCGATAAAGCCCTCAGAAAAATAATATCAACGGCAGTACAGACACACTCTTGCATACATCATTAAAACTGGATTTAATTTCCCGGGCCTATTTACAGAGCAATGCTGTGACTTTAAAAGCAGTATCACAAAATTCAGCACTCTATTCCTCCTCTTTAGAGTAGGTGGCTACCAGCAATCTTTGCAAGCAATGTCATTAGGCCCCCCTGTGTTACCAGGTAGGTTTTAAGCTTCAAAGGCTTTAGCTAAAAGCCTGAATTACTACAGTCCTGGATTGGGGGGGGGGGAATAAATAAAAAATAAAGTATGAAACATACTTTATTTGCTGCACTCCAGTTCACAATGGTGACTAGATAGACACCCACAGAAATTAAAAATGCCCACCACTCAAAAATCAAGTTCCAGAGAAATGAAAATTGAGTTATCTGCAGACTTGATTAAAGATTGTAATGATTACCCTTCAATATTCATTGTGGTATGTAGCTGGATACACATGGGTTGCCATTTCCCCACTTGTCTAACTTTTAGATTCCCTGGTAATAGATATGTCACTTCTTGTCTACCATACATGGCAATGATATTCTCCCACAAATGTACCGTTCAGCTCTATTCCCTTTCCCAAGAGCATTTCTTTGAAAGAATTAGAATGCTGTCCTGACAAATTTATAAACTGTCTGTGACTTCAGTGAGATTTACACATCCACAAGGCGTCTGCACTCACAGACTGAGTAAGAGGTTATATTTAATCTCTGCAAAAAAACCAGAAAAAATCTTTAAAACTAGCGTAGGCCATGGGAGCTAAATATGTGCAATTTGAGGAAGCTCCTGTCCAGCTCTTGTCCCTTACAGTGTAACATGGTACCTTCAGAAAACTAGAAAGAAGTGTGGTAGTTAAAGGGAAAACAGGAGCCTTGGAGTTCCCTATCAGCAGCCACCACCCTGAACAGACTGACAAGACATAGAAATCACCCGGGTGCTGTTTACACGATGAAAATGTCCCGGGAAGAATTTGTGTCGATCCCTGGCAGTTTACATGTACATCGGGTCGGGTACGTGATTTTCGGAAGGGGGGGCACCTTTTATCCCTCAACCTGCAGGACTTCCAGTCCCGAGGTTTGTGCTGGTTTTAAAAAAAGTCACTGGAGGATTCGGAAAATTGGAAATGTAAACAGCCTGGGACAAAATATCCCGGTGCTAGGGCATGACCGGAAATGGTGACTGGGGTGGGCTTAGAGATCAGCGACCAGAAAAGGAGGGGTCAGTCACCCGTTCAACAGATCCAGCCTCACCAGCCGAAAACAAAGGCATCCCTTCCAGCTGCACGAAGGTTGGTGTGTGTGCGCGCGCGTGTGTGTACTCAATCACCTTTTTAAATGGATTTCTACACTGCAAACCCTTCAGCTTTAACCTCTTCTTCAACTGCATGTTACAAAGAGATCGTGGTGGGCAGAGGGTTGCCCATTCATTCCCCTGCCTTGATCACCTCCCTGGGTCTGAACGGGCACAGTAAAATATTCCAGCCTCTGAGTGAATGAACACCCTTTAATTCCCCCTCTCTGTGTCTGTGTCTTTCAAAATGCCTGTCTGTCGCTGGCTTGCTGTAAGGGTTAACATTTTAAAGAGGCAAGGGGAAACCCACCCACCCCCCACCTCACTCGGCTTGATCTCCCTGCGTCTGAGCGAAAGATCTCAATCTGGGTCTTTCAAATGCCTCTGCTTAAAGTGAAAGAAATTCCAAGCCTCTACTCGGCTTGATTTCAAAAGGAAAGGACATGGTTTAATTGTTCCTCCGTCTGAGGTCTTTCAAAATGCCTTCTGCCTCTGCTTAAAGGGTTAACATTTTAAAGATGCAAGGGGAATACCAAACCTCTGCCCCCTCTCTCTCCCCCCCCCCAGCCAGCCAATAGCATCGCTCGTGGTGCGGAACTCTAAAGGAAGTGTGTCACCAAGGTTGTGAAAACACGAGTAATCGCATCCTTGATTGACAGCCAAAAAAAAAAAAAAGAAAGAAAAAAAAGAAATCCCGGTAAGCTAAACATGTGTAAACAGCAAAAGCACAGGATATAACAGTGCAGGACCAATAAAGACTTTTGTTGTGTAAATATCAATCACGGGATCTTCCAGGATTTCCTAAAGAGTGACAAAAATCGTATAAACAGTGAGGGACGGATGCAGGATCAGGAAATCATGGTAAGCCCCGCAACAATTTTTGTCATGTAACTGGCACCCTGGTCATAGTGCACTCCCACCCATGCAGTCTTCACCACTACAGTGTAGGGGCATAAATCTTCCTTATATCCTTCTATGCAAGAATAAAACATCCGAAAAGTTTCTTCCATGCTGTGTAAGATTATGAGAGAAACTGGACATTTTACAATTATTTTTTCACACTTTGGACTTAAAAAAAGCATTTGCACAAAAATGTATTTCTGCACAAAAATATGGAGCGGCTTAAAGAGGAGATTGAACATAAACAACATCTTTCCACAGGAAATAGTACACTTTACGTTAAACACACTGCTTCCTGTGCAGCAAAGTTGCCTTCATGCAGCAATATAAGTTTTTGTGCAGTCCAAAATTTTTGCATGAACAATTTTTTCAAAAGAAAAATCACAAAGTATGAAGAAAGTTGTCACCATGTGCCAGTTTCTCAGTAGGATGTCCATTTCTTGTTGAGAATGAGAAAATTTGCAAGTATTGTTTACATCCTTATTATGCATATGCAAATTTTATGCAAATCTATGAGGGGTGATACTTGAGCAAACCCCCTAGAAACAGCAGCTCTCCAGCTTTTGGGTTTGTCAACTGCAAGCCCAAGTCTGTGGAACTTATCTAGAATCCAGAGAGTACACAGAATATTTTGCTGGTGCAATTTTAAATCCAAGGAGAAGGATGTAGCAGCTCTATGAAAGAGTTATATTATGATAATTGTACATGACTCCCTGCCTTGGTTTTCTATTTAAGATGTAGCTTGACACATGAAGGCCCAATTTAGCACAAATGAAGGAATGGAGAATGCTGTGTGTCTGAGGGGGTGAATCTATTGATTTTAGCAGGTGCAGAATGTCTGGAGCTGCAGATTCTGCCTAGGCATCAGGACCAAATTTAGCACTTAAACAATGCTTCCACTATATGGTGAGCAAAATAGGGGGAGAAAATCCAATTTTAGGTTCTCAAAGGATTTTACAATAGGTAGAGCTGTCACTTTACTAAAATTCTTGATACAGCCCAAGGAGTCCAAATTATTGTCTTCGAGCTAATTATAATATGTACATTATCTCATAAGGTAAGGACAAAAGCCTAGCTTGCACATCCTTCCATACTTTCCCGGTAGCAGCTACAACAGACAAGTATATGAAAAAAGGTTTGAAGGGGTTGTAGACCAAATATTATCTAACCTTCCAAAGTTCTGAAATGTTATTTCTGCTTTGATTCACTCTGGATATTCTAGATTTTGCCACATATTCCAGTCAGGGCTGGGCCACAGGCAAGCAATCTGAAATGAAAGCAGGACTAACTAGCTTCCTCCCTAATCCTGAATTGTATTAATCTTTAAACCAGGGAGATTGAAATATCCTTTATAAATTGGAAGTTGTCTTTCATAGTAGGCTATTTGAGGTCCCCCCCCCCAAAAAAGTAAAGTTTGAGTAAATTCTCCTAAAGAATCTCACTTGTGCATAAAAAGAAGAGCTAGTGTATTATAGTGGTTTGAGTATTCTACTAGGACTTTGGGAGGCCAGGGTTCAAATCCCCAGTCAGCCATGAAAACCCACTGGGTGGCCCAGTGTAAGTCATACTTTCTCAGTCTAAGAGACAGATAATAGCAAACCAGTCTGAACAAATCATGCCAAGAAATTCCCATGGCAGGTTTGCATTAGGGTCACCATAAGTCAAAAATGACTTGAAGATATACAATAGTAACAAATGCACAAAAAAAAAAGGCTCAAACAATATAAGGAGATTATCACATGGGCCACATATAGCACAACAGAGATGAGACAGATGACGGGAGAGCGCTAAAAGGCTTATCAGACAACATTGTCCCTTTCCTGTTATCCCCCCGTGCTGCCTCCGTGCTGCCTCCGTTTCCCTTATTGACGGAGAAAACTCGTCAATAAGGAGCCCATTCTGCTATCATGACGGAAGGATGGGAGAGTAAATGGGAGTCCTGTTCTGTTCCCAAGATGACAACTGGATATGACGTCACCAGGAGGTCTGTGCAGAAGACTTCTGGGTTCGATTGTGACAGCCAGGTAAATGTCACCCTTCCCCCCCTCCCCATGTTACTTGTATTTTTTTAAAAAATGTGTTTTTGTGCTTACTCACTTTTTTCTTTTCTTTTTCTTTTTAAAATTTCTGTGTGATCGTTTTCTCGTGAGAATGGTCAGGATTTGGCTTCACTGCTATAAAAGCAGCTTTACGACAGCTGCTTTTACTGCAGTGAACCCGAGGGGAGGGGGAGCCATTTCAATGCTGAAATAAGGCAAGTTTGAAAAAAAGTTGTTTGAAAAAAAGTTCCATGAGGAAGGCAGCCTTAAAGAACATGGCGCCAGTACACACTTTACTGGTCTGGCAAACCCAAAACCGAAAAACATCTTTCAGGAGTAGGCTTTATGATTAAAAACTCCATTGCCTCCAAACTCGAAACTTGCCAACAGGACACTCTGATTGCATTATTTCCTTACGCCTCCCACATGTTGTTCTCTTTGGTATATATGCCCCAACTATGCAAGCCGACCCTGCAGAGAAAGACAAATTCTACACAGACCTACGCCAACTCATACAAAAAGTCCCTGTAGAAGATAAAATTATCCTTGGTGACTTCAATGCCAGAGTAGGAAAGAACTCCAAAGCCTGGAAAGGTGTCTTAGGCAAGCATGGTGTTGGAAATTGCAATGATAACAGACCCCTCCTGCTAGAGTTCTGTGCAGAACAACAGCTGACTATTACAAACACTATCTTTCAGCAGAAAGACAGCTTGAAGACAACCTGGTTGCATCCCCAATCCAAACATTGGCACCTCATTGACTATGTTCTAGTACGCCAGGGAAACATTCGCGATGTCCGTCATACTCGAGTGATGCCCAGTGAAGAATGCCAGACAGATCATTGGCTCGTCAGATGTAAACTAAATCTTCATCTTAAGTTCAAACCTAAGGGGGGTGGCATCTTAAAGAAGAGACTCCAAGTCAACAATCTCCAACAAGCTACCACAAGAGACAACTTCCAGGCAAATCTACAAACAAAACTTGAAGACCATCCTACAGATCCTTCTCCTACAGTGCTTTGGCAACATATCAAAAACAGTATCCTCCAGTCCTCAGAAGAATCCCTCGGGTTCTCCCACAAGAAAAATCAAGACTGGTTTGATGAAAACAACCAAGAGATACAGGAGCTGTTGGCAAAGAAAAGAACTGCTCACCAGGCATACCTCACCCAGCCAACCTGCCATGTAAGAAAAGCAGCTTTCCGTCTCACATGTAGTAAACTTCAACAAAAACTCCGAGATATGCAGAACAAGTGGTGGATCAATATAGCAGAAAAGACACAACACTGTGCAGATCTGGGTGATCATAGAGGATTTTATGAAGCTCTTAAAGTAGTGTTTGGACCTACTTATCAGGTCCAAAGCTCCTTATACAGTACAGATGATCAAACATTAATTACTGATAAAGCCTCCATCCTGAATCGATGGGCTGAACATTTTCAAAGTCATTTAGTGCCAACCGAGTAGTCCAAGGCTCAGCTATCCAACATATGATACAAAAACCGATGAAAAATGAATTGGACACAGCTTCCACTTTGGAAGAGACCCTTAAGGCCATACAGCAGATGAAAAATGGCAAGGCAGCTGGGATTGATGGAATCCCACCTGAAGTTTGGAAACACGGAGGTCATGCACTCCACAATAAATTCCACGAATTCCTTGTGAATTGCTGGGAAAAAGGGGAACTGCCATCAGACCTCGGAGATGCAGTCATCATCACCCTGTACAAGAAAAAAGGAGCAAAATCCGATTGCTCAAAGTATCGAGGCATAACATTGCTCTCTATCCTTGCAAGGATACTCCTGAACAGATTAGCTCCTGCTATTGCAGAAGAACTTCTTCCTGAAAGCCAATGTGGCTTCAGAGCCAATAGGAGTACTACAGATATGGTATTTGCCCTTAGACAACTGCAAGAAAAATGTAGAGAGCAGAACAAGGGTCTCTATGTAACATTCGTCAACCTCACCAAAGCCTTCAACACTGTGAGTAGAAAAGGTCTGTGGCAGATCCTGGAAAGACTAAGATGTCACCACCCACCCCAATTCCTTAAAATGATTATCTTGCTACACGAGGGCCAGCGTGGTCAAGTCAGTTATGGTGTTGCTCTTTCAGAGCCCTTTCTAATAACTAACGGAGTGAAGCAAGTTTGTGTTCTTGCACCAACTTTATTTACAATCTTCTTTAGCATGATGCTCTAAAGGGCTATGTCAGAGCTTGAAGAAGACGACGGCATCTATATACGTTACCATACTGAGGGTAGCTTGTTTAACTTAAGCCATCTGAGGGCTCACACTAAGACTCTAAACTATCTAGTCCGTGAGCTGCTCTTCGCTGCTGATGCTGCCCTTGTTGCCCACACAGAAGCAGCTCTGCAGCGCCTAACATCCTGCTTCGCAAAAGCTGCAGAGCTGTTTGGGCTGGAAGTCAACCTGAAGAAAACAGATGTTCTTTACCAGCCTGCACCAAAGGGTGAACACCACCATCCCCACATTGCCGTCGGCAAATCTGCGCTCAAGTCCGTTCAGCAGTTCACCTACCTGGGAAGCATCATCTCCTCAGATGCCAAGATTGACAGAGATCGATCACAGATTAGCAAAGGCATATAGTGCATTTGGAAGACTTCACAAAAGAGTCTGAAGCAATAAACACCCGAGGCAAAGCACAAAAATCAGTGTGTATAGAGCCATTGTACTGTCTAACCTCCTTTATGGACTTGAAACATGGGTCACCTATCGCCACCACCTACGACTCCTCGAACGCTTTCATCAGCGCTGTCTATGCACAATCCTAAATATACACTGGACTGACTACATGACAAATGTTGCTGTCCTTGAGCAAGCAGGGATCACCAGCATTGAGGCCATGATATTGAGAACACAGCTGCGCTGGGCAGGGCACGTTTCTAGGATGGAGGACCATCGCCTCCCAAAAATAGTACTCTACGGTGAACTCGCCACGGGTCAGCGTAAGAGGGGCACTCCAAAAAAGTGATACAAAGACTCCCTGAACCAACATCTCAGGCTCAGCCAAATTGATCACCAACAGTGGTCCGCCCTGGCCTCACATCGGGAGGCATGGAGATGCACAATCCACAATGCTACAGCCTTATTTGAGAACTCACACCAAACAAGTCTTGAAGAGAAATGACAACGCAGAAAGAATCACAACCCAAAAACATCACTCAATGAGACCTTCTGCTGTGCTTTCTGCAACTGGACTTGTTTATCTCGGATTGGCCTTTTGAGTCATCAGCGCGCTTGCAGAAAGCGCGGGATGAGTCCTTCCTGAATCTTCATTTGCGAAGAAAAGCCAGAGGGGTTGCACTTTTTGAATTAGCTATTTCTTTCCCCATTTCTTCAAAATAACTAATAGTAACTTTGAATTACTTTTTAAAAAGCACCTGAATGCTACAAGCCCCTGGCCTGTGGTTAGACACATTCTCCTGCCATCCACCATGGCATTACCTCAAAACCAATGTTAAAGTACAAGCCATAACCTGAACTATGATATTCCTTTTTTACTATTCAGTGAAGCAACAATCCTGTTATTACAGAAGTAACTAGAAAGCTACAAACATACAGCAAAGGGAGTGAAGTTGTCCCTTGTTATGTTACAATCATAACGTAACTTAGCTGTTGCACAAATAAATTAATTATAAGCAGCTAGTTATCTGTGATTATTTACTTTCAAGTTCTGCTCTGATCATTGCCAAATTTCCTCATACAATATATGAAGTCAATTCCACTTGTCTGCAAAATTAGGACAGTACAAAGTTGCAGAACATTCATTTCCTCTAGTTCATTTCCTCTACTTCTTCTATAGAAGAAAAATAGAATATAAATATATTGAAGCATCCTTCTAGTTCTATTTGAGATCTACTAGCATTTCCCTAATTAGTATTCAACCAAGTGATCAAAATAAGGGTCCATAAGAACAAACTGAAGGTTATTTTTCCCCACAAAGGGTTCAATGGAGTGTAACATACATTTCCTAAAACAATCCACAAAAGAGTGATACCTTTAGTGGCCAACTGAAATGCACAAAACACAGCATGCAAGCTTTCAATGTTCCAATGGCTTCTTCATCAGGCAAAAGATGTTTTAAAAAATCATACAGGAGAAAGACAAAAGAAACAAAAGATGACTGTGTTGGAGTTACAGGCTTATATCTTGTGTCAGCTGTTGTCTCTGTTGTCATTCAGTTGGTATGGAGGGATCTCAATGGAGGCAGAGGCCACACCATTCCTAGCCATGTAGGGAATGGGACAAAGGGCAGTAAAATTTGAACTCCTTTAGAAGCAATAAAGTAACTCCTCTTGGGATTCAGAGTGTCTCTGTCAATTTAAAAAGCCACAGGCCCCTTTCTCAGCCAGAGAATAGCAGATTTCTCAAGAAGTCACTGTATTGCTACATCTGGAAAAACTTTTGGGTGCTATATACTCAGCCAATTATAGTTCAAAAGCAACATTTTACCTTTGTTAGAGGTAAAAACCTCAAAGAGTTAAGTCCATGTCCTTACTTCCATCACAGGTAGGAATCCTTGTTGCAGAGCTTTTGAAAGCTTGCATGATGTCTTTTGTGCATCTCAAGTGTTGCCTATACGGTAAAAAAAAATATACGAACGGCATGCAAACGTATGCCAATCAGTTCAAATGGCCATTCGCACAAATACATGTCATTTGGAAGGGGGGCACCAAAATCCACCACCAAGTCCGTGTGTGCCGCATCCGGGGCTTCGTATGGATTTTTTAGAAAGCTCTGTAGGACATGTGAATGTGCAATTGTTTGAACACTAACATTTGCACAAATACGAACAGGTAGTACAATCTGATTGGTTGGATGAGGATGGCGGCAGGGCTAGCAAAGAGGGAAAGCAACTGCGGTTGCCATGTTGGATTTTTGGATAAGTGAGGGTCCAGTAAGTCAATCAAATGGCACTTTTATACTCTTTTCAAATTTCTTTATTTGTAAATATGAAATGTTGGTTGTGCGCACCCCGGGAAACTTTTTTTAAAAAAAAAATGGTGGTGGCAGATTTAAAATTGTTGAATAAGTTACTTGCAGTGGCCAGCTGGCTTGGGGGCCATGCGGAGTTTTTTGGGGGGGTCTTTTGGCCATGTAGGCAGTTTGCATCATTGTGAATGCCTGCCTTTCCGAACATGTTTGTATTTTCCCCCCTCATATAGACAAGACCTCTGTTGGCTGATAAATGTATCACTCTTTTGTGGATTGTTTTATTTTTCTGTATGGCCAATATGTCTACCCCTGAATATATTTCCCAATAAAACATTACCTCCCCCCACCATCAATTTGCTTTTAAAAATTGAAAAATATATTGAAAACTCAATTATTCTAAGGTCCTAAACTTCATAGTGATACAAATGAAAGACTTTAGCCTACACTATGCACAAAGTGTGCCTGCATCTTTCCATAGGCCTATTACAGGTTCCAGATCCTGGGGGCTCAGAAAATGATAGAACCCACTGACTCTCAAGCTCTTTTTGAGATTGGTCCATAACGTCTTTTATATATACCATACTTCTAGGTAGTTCTCAATGGACTTTTTCAGACAGGACTTACCGCGCAAGAAGACTCCGAAACAGTTACAACACTGTCACGCGGCAGGAGGTCTGTTTCGGATGATGCCGTCCCTCTCTTGGCATCACCTGTGACTGTTCTGGGTATGATTGAAGGCAGCCATGCCATTTTTTACTCACAGACAACTTCCGTGATTAAAAAATGGCGCGGCTGCCTTCAATCATACCCAGAACAGTCACGGATTCCACCGAAAGAGGGATGGCGTCATAGGAAATGGACCCCAGCCACGCGACAGTGTCGTAACTGTTCCGGAGTCTTCTTGCACTATCTGAAAAAGTCCTAACAGTCATTGCTATTCACTAACAGAGATTTCTTTTCTATGTTTGCATGGCTCTTGCCCACGTCTTCAACCTAGTTCAGATAACAGTGTTATTTGGCACAGTTGAATAGCTGGGAAATGGGGGAAAGTCTATCTTTTGGCCACTCCTGCTTCCTCTAAGCCAGGAATGGGTAAGGAGTGGCCTTCCAGAAGTTATTGACCCACAACCCACACCATTTCTAGCCAGGACAGCTAAACGGTGGGGGGGATAATGAGATCTGTAGTACAGCAATATCTGCAGGGCCACACCTTCCCTATCCCCAATCTAGTCACCAGAACTCTTCCCTCCTCCCATAATGTAGGCTGTGGGCTACACTGTACAACTGTAGTACCATTTGTGAACCTTGAGCAGGGGATAAAAGCCTCCCAACATCCCAGGCCTTCCCTACTGGGCTGTCTTCGCACTTGAGCTGCAGCCAGTTAATGCATTTTCATCTCAAAATTGACTTCAGGAGACAAGGGGGACGCACTTTCTCCCCACACCCACAGCGACCTCTAAAACACTTGTAAAGTAATGTGTCCTTGTCTCCTTTTTATCCCCTGGCCTATGAGAATCTCAGCATGACCAGGAGATGAAAGTTCCAAATGGCTTTTTTCTGCATATGGCTGATTAAAGCCTTAGATTACAGGAAACTGACTTGCAAAATGTCACTGTAGAACTTTTTACAGAATTCAGACCAATATTTAATTGGATAGAGCGACATTTTCCTATTTTTCAGCAGAGATTCACACATGCAGGCTCTTTGCTTTTCTTCAGTTTTCCCAGCTAAATATCAACCTCTGATTTCCCCAGTGAAAACTGATCAAAAGTCTTCCCACTAAGTGAAACTCTTTTTCTTTCTTATTGAGTTTAAACTTTCCATTTTTTTTCTTTTTTTGCTGGGACTTAGAATTTTAAATTTTATGTTTTCTCTCTGCACAAAGGGGAGACTTTTACTACAACTTGCCTCTTAAAATAGCATTACCCCTTCTAAATAAATAAACAGCTTCCAGATGCTTGTCTCCACTATAGGATGATCCATGGCCCTCTGGAGACCTTGGGAGGATGGCTTAGACCAAATGGCAGTGACACCTATACAAAGAGGAACCTGCAAAGTAACAAAGGAGCTTTTTGAAGTTCTAACCAGTTCTGGTTGGATTCACTAGTTACAAACAATAACCTGGCCAATGAAAGATGTTTTGCTACCAGAGACAAAGAAATGGCATCTCTCCCCCTCTGTCAGGCCCTGCTATTTCTGAAGATGAGCCAGAGGAGGTTAGAGCTTTAGAGCAGGATTTACAGCAGGGAGTAAATCTCTGTTCCTGGAGATTCCACCTCAATATTAGGAGGGACTTTTTGACAGTTAGGGCTGTTGGCAGTGGAACACACTCCCTCGGAGAGTGGTGGGGTCTCCTTCCTTGGAGGTCTTTAAACAGAGGCTGGATGGCCATCTGTTGGGGATGCTTTGACCATGATTTCCTGCATGGCAGGGAGTTGGACTGGATGGCCCTCGTGGTCTCTTATAGATTATTCTATTTATATAGAATAATGTTTAAGCAGGGGTTCCCTGAGACCTGAAAATTATTTCAATGGTTCCTCCAGGATAAAAAGGTTGAGAAAGGCTGGCCTAAATACTCCCAAAGGCACTAGATCGTGCCTGATCTTGGAAGCTGAGCAGGATCAGCCCTGGTTAGTACTTATATGGGACTGAGAAGGTGTTATTCCATCCAGCACAGGCCAATGAATACCAGGTGTTATAGGCTATATTCCAAAAGAAGGAATTGGCAAAACCACCTCTGAGTATTCCTTGCCTAAGGAAAAACCTATTAAATTCCTTGGGTTGCCATAATTTGACAGGTGACTTGAAGGCACATACACACACACTGGCAGGTAACACACAACAAGAGTGGTAAGAAGGGGGAGGGGAAAATAGTGGCATCACTATAGGAACCAGAAGCAATAACAGACTCCAAGAAAGTAACTGAGAAGGCAATGCTGGGTTGTTGGCAGTTGCATGACCATGCAGCCAGGCCTGATAGCATTGCTCAGTGAAAATAAGTGAAGAACAGGGTTCTCTCAATCCCTAATATATATATATATATATATATATATATATATATATGTCTCCAGATAAAAATAAACAGCACCTTGACAGTAATGGAAATGAGAAGCAGTAGGTTTTATAAAGCTCAGTCTTACACATTGCTCAAGGCATTAAGAAATGACACAGTACAATCGTTTAACACAAAACAAAACAAAATAGGTACAAGCCTTGATCACAGCAACTATAACTATGAAATAAAAAGAGCATGGAAGGAAACATTATCCAAAACGCCACAAGTTATTTCTACATCTCCCACATGAAGCATTTTCCCTAACTCATCACAAGTAAGATCTTCAACATTTGCTACGTAATCTTACATCAAAGTGACAATTCCCACACTAAGCATTCTGAAAATCTGGTATACTCATGGGGACAGAGGCATCAAAACACCACCCCTATGCCTATTGTATATTGTATAACATGGGACATATCTAGAGTGCATCAAACTTTCATACCAGCCATGAAAAAGTTATTCATATCCTAACAAAAGCATTATGTACAGATTTAACAGTTTATGTTGCAAGCTTACACATGAAGATAGTCTTTTCAGATTGGACCCAAGCTGCATAGGGCTTTCAAGGTCACAACAAGCACTCTGAATTGCACTGAAAAGAGACTAGTAGCCACTGAAGCTGTTGCAACAAGGGAGTAACAGTATGTGTTCCCTGTAACCAGTCCAGGTCTATTGCCTAGCCACAGCATTGTGGACCCACTGCATTTTCTGAACAATTTCCAAAGGCAGACCCATGTAGAATGTGTTATAGTAACACAAAAGGGATGTAATCAAAATATGTGCCACCATAGCCAGTTCTAACATCTCCAGTAATGGGTACAGCTGGTGCCTGGTTTTAGCTGTGAGAACATGCTCCTGGCCACTGCTGAAATCTCAGTACCCAGGTTCAGAACTGAGTCCAGAAGTACACCTAGAGTGTGATACTGAGATTGTAGGGGGGAGTGTAACTCCATCCAGCACAGGCAATATACCTGAATGCCTTTGCTACTAGATAATATAAATTATACTGTTAAAAACATAGGTAAACACCTATCCTTAGGTTTGTGGATTTGTAGCCAAATTCACCAGACAGGTCTAAACAACAGCTATTAGCCATGATATCAAATGAAAACTCCATGGAGCTGTGCATGTCAGTATAAGATGCTGGACCACAAAATGGTGCTTTCTTTTCTGTCCTTAGTACTGCAAAATGCCAATGAAATGATGGGTAGAACTTTGTTTGATCCAGCAAATAAACTCTTACATTTCCATTTGACCATGGTTAAGCAGACGTCAATATAGAGGTTAGACACACATACCCCTCAAATACTGTCACACTGTGGCCTGACAAATAAATAGGATCCCAGGGCTCAGTTACATGGCAGTTTTTATCCCAGGGAGAATCGAGATGTCGTCATCTCGAATCTGTCTCGTATTGTTCCCATGATTTGTCCCAAGTAACAAAAGTCTCAGGTTTTTGTCATTGTTGTTTACACTTACCACCATCCCGGGAAAGGGGCACACAGCAGAGGTGAATTATGATTGGTCAGACATTGGAGGGGGCGGACTTGCAAAGGAAGCCTGGTAATTCAGGATTTGCCATTTTTGTATTGCCCTCTGTAGGGTCCTCCACTGCCTCCAAAGCCCGGTTGGTCAGCTGCTCTGTGGATCACCTTTGGAAGCACTTCATGGGCAGCAACCTGAGCAGTGGGACTGGGCGCTTGCCCCCCTGTCTTTTCCTGCCCATTCCCATACTGGAAGAGGAGGAGGAGGGTCTTCGAAAGGCTCCCTCTGGGAAGAAAGGCAGGAAGGCATCGTTGAGGTGAGGCAACTATGGGGGAAAGGGATCCCGACATTTCTGGCTTGAGTGGGACTATGAAGAAAGGAACATCTCTCCTCTCCCTTCAGGCTCTGGGGTCTCATTGGTTTTGAAGGGAGGGAACGAAATCCAAGAGAGACCAAAAAAAAGATGCTCCTCTTTGAATGGAGGCAGGCAAGCCCATTTCGCTCGATGGGGCTTCCCTTTCCCCTACGAATAGGGTGGCACCCCACGTCCCTACTTACACCATGGGTGCGCCTCTTTCGCCACACACAGGGACATCTACGGTTTTACATCCCTAGGATTTCAAGGAGAGAATCCGGCCTGCACTTCATGCTCTCCCATTGAAAGCAATGAAGACGAAAAATGTTTAGTTTGGCTGAATCTGGTACTACCAGCAAATTATCCACACAAGGTGCATATTTGGGGGGGGGGCAAAAATACTAGGCGGGCAAACTCCACATAGATTATCCAATCCTCAGGTATTTTATTTTTAATTGAAAAAGACAAAATGGTTTGTATACCCTCCTCTCTTTTTTTCCTTCCAATCCAATCCTTGGTCACCTCTCAAAGATTTGCAACCGAATGACAAGAGGGTTTCAACTGATACTACTACAAAATTACTGAGAGACTACAATAGTATTTCACCAATAAAGTAGTATTGTTCACAAGTTATACAATAATGATGTTCATTCACAAGGTATATATGTTTTTATAAGGGAATTTACACAAATAAAACTGAAAATACACAATGTAGTACATTCAGAACATTTACAAAATTAATGCTTTTGATATGCTAGTATGAAGTAAAAAATATGCACTGTGCATGGATAATTTGCTGGTAGTACCAGGTTCAGCCAAACTAAACATTTTTCGTCTTCAGTGCTTTCAATGGGAGAGCATGAAGCGCATGCCAGATTCTCTCATTGAAATCCTAGGGATGTAAAACCCTAGATGTCCCTGTGTGGGGGGAAAAGAGGTGCACCCATGGTGTTAGTAGGGACATGGGGTGCCACCCTATGCGTAGGGGAAGGGAAGCCCCATCAAGCGCAATGGGCCTGGCTTGCATGCCTCCATTCAAAGAGGAGCATATTTTTTGGCCTCCCTTGGATTTCATTCCCTCCCTTCAAAACCAATGAGACCGCAAAGCCCAAAGGGGGGGGGGAGTTCCTTTCTTCATAGTTCCACTCAAGCCAAAAATGTCGGGGTCCCTCTCCCCCATAGTCACCTCCCCTCGATGATGCCTCCCTGCCTTTCTTCCCAAAGGGAACCCTTCCAAGACCCTCCTCCTCCTCCTCCTCTGGCATGGGGACGGGCAGGAAAATACAGGGGGTGAGCACCCAGTCTCACTGCTCAGGTCCCTGCCTGCAAAGAACTTCCAACTTGAGAGTAAGTTTTCTTAGCACCAGCCTGACTCTGGAGAGGGGGGTTCGAGTCCCCTTTGCTCGGCCATGGAAATACCTTGGCAAGTCACACTCTCTCAGCCTTCTTGGCTGCCCTGTCCAGCCAGCCTCGGCCATCACCTGGCTCTCAGCTGGCTGCAGCTTCTGCCAACTGGGCTTTGGAGGCAGTGGGGGACCCTAGGCAGGGCCATACAAAATGATGGCTCAAGAGTTGCAAGGCTTCCCTTGCAAGCCTGCCCCCTCCATGGTCCAACTAATCATAATTCAGCCCCTGTCCTGGGTTCACACAACCAATAGTGTGGGTTTTTCCTGGGACTTTCCTAAAAGGTCCGTGGAAAATAGAGGGATGGAAAGTCACAGATTAACTCTCTGTGTGTGTGTGTGTGTGTGTGTGTGTTTGCAACCCCTCCTTCCGAATAGCACATGATGTGTGTGAGCCAATAGGGTTCGACCCAAATTCTTCCTGGATATATTTTGCCATGTAAATGGGCCCCAAGAAGGGATAGTTATGATAAAGGGTTCATTTTCAGTGGCTAGAGTCACCATAGGAAGAAATCAGACTGAGTCTCCCACCTAAGTGAATGGTTGCCTTTCACGCCTATGGGGACATGTAAAGCACTGCACTCACCCATAATGTTATACTAAAAACAAAGCCAGTTTCCCACATATCACTATGAAGATGCCATGGGGTGTGACAGGTGCAGAAGAAGGGGGAAAGAGCATGGTAGCCCTGTACAATAGTGGTAATTGTAAAAAAGAGAGTTGACTGCCCATATTAATCACATCCACAATAATGACTGGTATTCTGCCAATTGTCCACAAGTAGATATTAAATGACCAATTGACAATTGTTTGGCTGGCTGATGAAATAGTACCCCAAAATATATTTACACCACCTTCTTTAAGATACCTTTACACCACCTTTCAATCCAACAGGACCCAAGGTAGCTTACAACCTTTTAAAAAACACAACAGGACAAAGCTAGCATGAATGACTTCTTTGTGCAGAAAAGGCAGGGGGAAATACACACACACACACACACACACACTAATAAGGAAAGCAATAACTTCAAAAAAAAAACCCAGGTAAAATGAATCACCTTTTTAAAGCATTTGCAGAATGCCACAGATAGACATTTTGTCAATCCATGCACATTAATTTAGTACAGTATATCATTAGCTTGTGAAATGTTTGGTGGTTATTACCACAATGAAAATGATGCTACAATTCTGATCCATCCACATATTTTTCTCCTATTTTTATTCCTAACTCCACAGGCTATATGACACAGACATGCACCCAGAACCTGAGAACCAGAGGGTTAATTTCCTTGTCAGCTTCAGAAACTGTCTTCTCCTTGCATCACTACTCTGCATACTATTTAAAGAATAATGCATCAAAAATTAATCAGCCCAAGTGAAACTTTTCATGTCTTGCTGTAGAGAGCATCTATTTTCATGCTTGCTGAAATGATCCCCAGAATTTCAGTTTTTAATTCAGCTGCTAGATTCTACATGCAAAAGAAAATCATATAGAACACATTCTTCACACTCTTACTGCCAAACAGGCTTCTTTCCATGGTCTTCTGTGGACACTGTATCATTTTTTAATATCATCATTTTTAGCCCTTGGACATATGTTAACAGAGATTTCCCACATTCTTCTTTCCAGCTTTTCACAAGGGGGAAGAGATACTACTACAGTATAGCTTTACATTTGAGATTCTTTAACGGCTAAGACAGAATGTGTTCATTACTGAATGTTGTCAGGCAGGTCCACTGTCTGCCCTGTCATGTCTTCAGTAGGTCTGGCACCTTCTTGCATCATCAAGGCTTTTCAGAGAGAAGAGCTTGAAAGGCTGGACCCATGGATGTTAGGCAGCAAGGAAAGGTTGTACACTGAACAAGACGGTCTCATTGAGAGTTCTGAGGGAAGTTCAGAATAAACAGGGTGAGCAAGCTGAGACAAATAGGGAAAAGAGGACAGAGAGAAGGTAAGGTTTACAGGATTGTGGAGGACAAAGATCAAAGAGAGCCTCTTTCTCAGAGAACTAAGGCAGGAGCTGAGGACAGTGGAGCACAATAATACCGTATATTGCTGCATACAAGACTACTTTTTAACACTTGAAAATCTCCTCAAAAGTGGGTGGTGGTGGTCTTATACCCCAGTAATCATACTCCCCTGCTGTGAGAATGATTGAAGTGTAAAATGGCCTGGGCAGTTTTCCCAGCAGATCCTTCCTCCTGCTGTGAGAATGACTGCTTTGCATTTGAAGAGTTAAATGGCCCTCCATTTAGCTCAGGAGAGTCAAAATAATGTTTCTTTTCAGGACAAGTTAGCCTAAAATTAGAATTTCTGGATTCAGACTTATCATTCTGCATCAAGTTTTGTCTATGGTGAAATTCTCTTGTCTACCACTGTGGCTCTAAAATCATTAATGTGCTCATTCATTAATGTGCTCATTCAAAAATTTGGGATTTGATAGCTTCATATTAACCAACTTACAGTATTAATGCAACCTTACTTTCCAAAGATTGAACACCACAGAGATTTTTCAAAGTATCCCATGATTTTTTAGCTGTTCTCAGTCCTTTAATTTCACAGACTATTCCATCATCTATAGCCACTGAGCTGGCTGGCTGGTGGAGGACAGGCTTTCCAGCCAGGCGGCTGGCTGGACGGGGGGGGGGGCAAACTCTAGATTTTAACTTAAAAATTGGGGGGGGGGGGTCGTCTTATGCACCCAGTCGTCTTATACGCCGGAATATGCGGGTAGGTCTGGAAGCAATTGCTTCATTGTTGCTCTGTTACTCAGATAATTGACCATAGGTAGAAAGAAGAATGTGTACAGGAATAGCAAAATGAAATGACCATCTATGCAAGGGGATGGGACAACACAACAGGCTGAGGAGGCTGCCTGAGACGAGGAGGCTCATACTTTTCAGAAGGAGGATGGGTGTTCCAGCCCAACTACCAACCAAGTCTGGTTCTAGATTCCTAGTGGTCCTGATGACAGAAAGAGTAGTTGGGCTGGTGAGCACAAGAGAGAGGATCTTCTTAACTGCAATCCCATTTGTGGAATTTTATTCCAATAGTTGTGGTTTAGAGCCTGTTTGAAGACATCAACTGTTGGGGCTACACAGGCTCCAAAATCAATTGGTTTATAGTCACAGTCCCTTAGACAACTACAGATGCTGTGGATTTTAACAATTTGTTATGTTATGACAAGTTATTATTGATAATAATATCTTCATTGATTCACTGCTGTTGAAATTTATTCTCTTACATGTTTTTGATATGTTTAAAATGTGGTTATTTCTCATTGTTTTATATGCTAGAAATCACCTTGCAAGGACATAGTCCTCAAGGGGGGCTTACTATAGTTACAGTAAAATAATAATAAATCATAATCACCAAGGTGTAAAGGAAAACATGGGGGGTGGCATTTCATCATCCAAACAAATATACATTCTTGGCCCTAAATCAACATGACACTTGCAGCAACTTTGTAATTTTCAGCCTCTTCCCTCCTGCAAGCCTCCCTTGTTGAGGCCCCCAGAACAGGTTGTTGGGGTGCCTGAGTAGTAAGAAGGAGAGGAACCCACTTATGCTGGATATCACTCTTGCATGAGTGAAAATCCAGTGCTGGATACAGCCCTCTAACTCCAACAATTTATATTTAAGGTAGGGAAGTCAAACTTCTGGATTCAGTCAGATTTGGCTAAGGCATCTACGTTTTCTCTCAAGGATCCTCCTGTCTCCAAATTTTGAATGTAGAAAGACTCATTGGAAAAATAAACAGCTTTGGTAAGTTTAACACATTTGAAAATCTGCTCTAATTCCATCTCATTTGTAGACATCACAGCGAAGGCTATGTTGTTGTATGCCAATTAGCAAAGAGGACATTACAGACAGCTACTGGGCTTGCAGTCTTAGCCGCAAGCAGGAGATGAAATACGTTGCAATATCAGTGCAATAAGCAGTGAGATAATATCTAAAATATATCATTGCTACCTGAAGCAATATTAATCACATCAAGAGACTACTGTATATTGAAAGGGAAGGAAATTAAAGAAGCCGGCTCTTTTCTTAGAGATTCCGAAAACATCAGGTCTTGTTCTGCAAGTCTCAGTTCTACAAGGAGATGCCAAAGCTGATGATGCAGTGCAATAAAATTGTTATATATCCTGAACAGAGATTTTCACTGATATACCTTTTTCAATAGAGTAGAAACAACTTCATACGCTCCCTTCCAAATGATCATAAGCACCCAGGCTCTTCTTGATTGACCTTTCAAAAACCGGCACTCACTTCTTCCTAAGTACAGTTGTGTTTAAACTAACACAGACAAACATTGTGGGAAGGTGGTATACCAAGAAGAAACTTATACCGATGTAGCCAGAATGTTATCTATCAATGAGGAAGGGAAAGAGTTGCTGCTTCCATTTCAGTCCCATCACCATTATACAGTACAGACATTTCTGTATATTTTATTGGTGTCTCTCAATATCAAATAGAAGAATAAAGCATGCAGCAAGCATACTTGGCCTTTCCAGGATTTTGTGTGTCAGAATGAAAATGTAAAATTAACCAAACCAAACCAAAACAAAACAAAATGGCTACAAATTCAAAACCTGTACCTAAGGTCTCAACATAGAAATTTAAAATTTCTAGGTTAAATCCACCATTAATCAAACTACTGAAATACATTCATTGATTTCAATGGGTCTGATCAAGATAGGACTAATACTGGATTTAGACTTGCCAAATACTTATCTGATTTCATTATTATAGGTCATCTTCAGTGTTATCCCTTTCAAGACAGGTCACCAATTATTAAAGCATAAAATACAACAAACATAAAATCAGAACATTAAATACAACATACCTAAAAATCTAATAGCAACAGCAGATGTTGAAATAGCTGATGAAGAACTGAACAAAATTGTTTTTTAAAAAAATTGTTTAGGTTCTCCCAAAAACCACTAGGGATGGGGGAGCATACTTCCCTATTTGGGAAAAGAATTCCAGAGTCACTGTTTGAAATTATAACTATAATTTTATCTAATTATGCTATTGCACTAGTGCACATGTGCATTTTCAGAGTAAGCACAAGTGTGGTACAGGAAGCCCGTGCCTTTTGATAGCTCATTAGCTGCTCACTCGCTCTTTCAATGCTTGCAAATTAAGGACAAGTTCCATTCATTCAATGAGGAATCTACTCTTGCAACAGTTCTTGCCTATGGAGGCTTGCTTGGGGTGGACCATGCACAATTGTGCTGCTTACAAAGAGACCTAGGGGGCTGGAAAAATAGTCACCACTGTTGAGAGACTTTTTGCAAGCAGTGTGGTCACATGCAGGCACTCCCAAGCGAACCATAATAATTCTATCATGTTCCCTACATGGGTTCTGCTTTTTGACTGAGTCTGGTTTCTGACACTGCTGCAGTTCCTAACCTGTTGGATAAGTGGGGGATTCCAGTATATAATTTTTATTGTGCAAACAACTGTACAAGTTGATTATACAACCCGTTATGTAACTCATACATCTGCTTTGCATAGCTAATGTGCTAGTTGGGGTTTTATTCTGCTAGCATTAAAGTTTAGGCCACAGTTAAGGCCAGTCTAGATGGTGAAATAAATCCTCTTAGAATGTGAAGGGAATGCCATGTGTACAAATGGGATCCTGCAGCAGTCCACCATTTTCGGAGGGAAGGGGACAAACATTCAGGAAAACTACAGGGGGAAAGCTCATAAAAATAAAAATAAAAACTGCAGAGGAAATGCAGATGTGCACGGGGGCCGCGAAGCTTGCTAACAAGGCAGCACCCAGAACCACCATGTTGGATTTTTGCGATCATGCGCTGAGATGACAAAACAGACTTTCTTTTTTTAATTTAAATTGAGGATTCCTTTTCCACACTTTGGATTTAGATTTTTTTTAAAAAAAAAACTGTTTGGTGGGAGTAGGTTGGGGAGAATAAAACCATTAATAATTCACTCACACCCGCCGTCTTGATTTACTGGCATGCCTCCATGTGAACAGGAAGCATGGATAGCTTTGCACACCAGTGATCTTGCCAAAAAAACCCACGGAAACAAATGAAAGCTGCTGCGAATTGGTGTTAATGTGCACCAATCCACATTTTATTCCCTCATGTAGACTGACCCTCAGTTCTACCTAAAATAGATCAATTTAAATCAATGGGAGTTAAGTTAGTTATCACTAACAAGTCCAATTTATTTCAATGACGTAGTCTGCTCTTGGTAGGGCTAACATTGGATTTTTTTTGGATCTCGGAATTATAGCCACAGAAAAGAAAAGTGTCAAGAAGCATCTCTCCCAAAACACCTGTTGCTTCAAAGCCAGTGCCAACCTGTTTAGAACTGATGGAATATCCTCACCCATATCTCTCAGAACTTTGACTAACAGCAGTTTGATTCTATCTGGAGTGAGTTTTAGCTTGTTCATCCCCATCCACCTGCATACTTCACTGACTGATTTCATATACTGTGATAGAATGCTCTTATTTCCTTCCACTGTGATATGTGCATATGCAAATGCAGCACATCAGACTGTTATGGATAATGAAATGCCTGTGTCAAGCTTCTCATAGACTTCCCCTACATCTGATGAACCAAGGAACAAAGAATCCAAGTAAAGCAAGAGGGGTGGAAAGAGAAAGGGTTGAGACAAAATTTCCCACATCCATCACACTAACTTAACAACAGGTAGTGAAATGCAAAACCACTACTTGCACCTCCCCCTGAGCTCTTTCTGACTGCTACGCCACCCTGTCCCCACAAAAATAACCTCTCAACAGTGTGATGTAATGTCATTTCATAGCATTGTTCCAGGGGACTTTGAGAACAAGGGAGAAATAGTGACCACCTGGCTGACATGGCCTCTGAAATTTCCCATCAGAAATTTCCCTCTGATGCATTATTTCATAGCAAGAGTACCATAGTGTCAGATAATTTTCTATGAGGAGCAATCAGATTCATTAAGTCACAGTCAGCACAGGCCATACATTCCTCCTAGCTGTATGAATAGGGATGGACAAAGTGTGACCCTCCAGATATTGTTGAACTGCAGTTCTCAGATGTTCTAGCCAACATAGCCAGTGGTGAGGAGCACTGGAAGTTCCCTATCCCTGGGTTAGAATCCAACAGCCTGTTGTGCAAAGCACCTTGCTGATTTGGTAGGGAGAAGAGACAAGGCTCCTTCAAAGGAATTTCACCATACTGATCATTGTAGCCATAGAGAGGACTTTTTCGGACAGCAATTTGTAACGCAAGCAGGCTCGTCCCTGTTGCGAGGCTGCTGTGCGGCAAGGAGGCCGTTTTGGATGATGCTGTCCCCCTGCCAATACTGTTCCGGAAGAGCTGGGAGGCTGCAGTGCCATATTTGGCCATTTCCTAATCACGGTCAACTTCCGTGATTAGGAAATGACCAAATATGGCGCTGCAGCCTCCCAGCTCTTCTGGAACAGTATCGGCAGGGGGACAGAGTCATCTGAAATGGTCCCCCTGCCACACAGCAGCCTCGCAACAGGGACGAGCCTGCTTGCATTACAAATTGCCGTCCAAACAAGTCCTAAGATTGGATCAAGACATTTTCTAACCTGTCATTTATTCTGTTCTCAGTAGTACATGAGCCAGTGTAAAAGCATGGTCGGGCTTGCTAAGTAGGGAAGACATTTTTCAGTTCATAAAATTCTACATATATCACCTGGAGGAAAGGTAGGATACAAATGTCATAAAGAAAACAAAGTGAGGCATATTAAAATGTCACTAGAAAACAGCCACCTAAGCTGATGACATGCAGAAAAAGTACTGGAATACGATTTATAGGTTGCTGTAATGCACACTTATGAGCACAAACTTTCAGGTCAGCCCTGCGGGGAATGAAATTTATTTTGCTCCACTTTACAGATCAATCATTCAATAAATAAATAACAACTACAAAGCCTGAGACATAGGAGATTTTCAGATGGGGAAAATAACCCCTGCGGAGGTCGGGAAAGAAACGGGGCTATTCCGCTTCCAGCGCTCTGTTTCACACACACCCGTCCTTCTCCCGACTTCCATTTGTTCTCCCTCCGTTCTGCTTTCATTTTCTTTCTGCTATTTTCTGCTATTTTTTACTATCTCTCAACCCACTACTGCATGAGATTATCCTGTATCTCTTCAGTACTTTACTTTGGCCTTGCATCTCCATTCTCACTTCTTTAGAGAAGGGACTGTTTCCTTCCCCTCTGGTAATCCATCTCAGTGCAATCATCTGACACATGAACAATTTTTAGCTAACTATAGCGTCTCCAGCACCTTCCCACTCACCTGAAAAAAATATTATCAATCATATTATCAAAGAATTAGTCCATTGGCTTTAAATTGGCTGTCCCAAACCAAACTTGGTATCTTTTACCTGGTGGCTCTTTTTCTTCACCCCTCTGTAACGAAGGATGTATGTTTGTTTGTTTACCAATTTAAATATTTATATCCCAGATTATATCATAAGCTCTCTGAAGCTTGCCACTTTTTAATAGATCAAAGGACTTTTTCAGACGGGGTAATAAAAAAATGCGGAGGTTGGGAGGAGGACGGCACAGTCATGCTTCCAGGTCCTTCATTCATTCTCCATCTGTCCTTTGTTCGTTTTCCCTCCACCTCTTTTTATTGATGAAAACTTCTGTCAATAAAAAGTGGTGCTTTTCTCATCCCTCCAGCATGGAGGGAGAACGAATGAAGGACGAGAGGAGGACAGCAGCATCTGAAACCGATCACTGGAAGCACGACTGCGCCATCCTCCTACCGACCTCTGCGGGTTTTTTTTTTACCCCATCTGAAAAAGTCCTTAGCCAGAGTTTAGAGAAGCTTCTTTTTTGGATCGCACCACCCAGAATCCTCCAACCAGCATTGGTGGTAGCCCTTCTGGATCAGGGGGTGGGTGGGTTCTGGGACTTGTAGGTAATTTTCTCAAGCTCTCATCAAAATCCGCGCCTGTGTTTGCATTTTTCATGTACAAGCAAAAACAAACTGGGTCACCTTTTTCATTATGCGACATGCCTGTGAAGGCCTGGGGGGAAAAAACCATGAAAAATACTCCCCATTCCTCCCTCTCAATTTTTCTGGGCCTTCACATCTTTTTCATTAGTTTGCAGTTTAATAAACATGTCAGGCTGCTCTTGTTCTTTTACAGACCCAGTGACACAAAACTTACTGAAGCCCTCAGAAGAAAAATCTGTTTGCCAAAGGAAAAAAAAAAGCACAACCCATGCTCCTGCAGTGTTAATACTGCCAGAGATGAAAGACTCACCTGCATACAAGCAAGACTAAATTTCTGGCAGATACCTTAGATGCCATTCCACTATAAATTGCAAGCTGGTGTACACACACATACACATCATATTAAAAAAAAAAAAGTACCCATGCATTATGCAAGTGAATGAGGTGAAAAGCAGGGGTGAAATCATTCCATCTTACTCTAATCAAAAAGTAGTCTTTATCTCATGACATACAAACACCAATCGCTTTACCCATTTTTTTTTAAAAAAATTGTTCAGTCACATCAAATAGCTCAAGATTGTGAATCAAGATCATATTGTGCAGGTTACATTTTACAAAATGCTAGCCAGTGTTAGGAAGGTATATGGTAATTTGTTTTGTAATAACTTTGAAGAACCTGTCCTCTGCATTTATTTATAAAATCTATTTACTACTTTTTAATCAATAATAGCTCATAAGGTGCTTCACAAGTCATATGCAAGCACTTTTTCATCAATTTCAGAGGGACAGTTAACCATGAGGTTTAAGTTCTCCCATTTAAAATCAATGAAAAGTACAATGCTAAAGATTTAATCACATTGTTAACTCTTCAACTGAAATCTATGAAATGGAACTCTATCTGGATTGTACCTTCAGGCATTCTACCTTCCTAAAAATCCTAACAATAAAAAGTACATATATATATATTTAAGGAGAAATTGCCAGATTAGAAGGAAGTAGTTATCCAGAGAACACAATGGAACCTCGAGAACACTGGTGGAGCTTGGAAAAACTCTGTCCATGCTGTGTGAGCATTCTGATAATAGCAGTCGCCCTCAGAAAATTTTCCAAGCCCTGAGAACCAGATTCAAGTCCAATGGCAATTCCTCTTCTCCATTTCCATTTCTGAGAAGTTTTAACCACATTCTTCATATATGATCCTAGTACTGAAAACAAGTCTTAAGCATATTTATGATGGTAAGTTTGAACAGGAGCTTTTAAGGGGCTGTCTCTAAAAACTTTTTGAGAAACAACTACTGAGGTAGGCATTAGCCTGGAAGATGCAGATCTCTGATGGCAAATTTACCATAGTGCTGCCACATGTATAAGATGCCCCAATGATCATGCCAGGTAGATGTGTAATAGGGATATCAAAAAGGATATTTCAACCACGTGAGACAACCCATTAAGAAAATAGCCAACCTCTGCAAGATTTTTTTGCGTTTGGAGAACATTTTGCAAAGAAGATTTTTGAATAAAATATTTTTCTTGCACAAAATACCATTTTGCACAAAATAAAACTTTCTGCACAAAAATGGCCTTTTTACACAATAAACAAGCCTTTTACAGAAATATTTTTTCTCAAAAAGTCATCCAATAAAAAAAGAATAATACATAAATGTTCCCATAATTTTGTCCATAATTATTCATACGTCCATGCAGCAATGAAATACAATTCATAATGCCACTGAGTGCAAGTTTCCAGAACTTTTATTGTGAAGTGTTCTGTTTTGCAATGATGGAAGCCAGGAGCTTCCAAATCAAATTCCCTCCATTTCATTCTCTCTCAATGCATATCTATATTACAAGTATACTGAGAAGACTATAAATCTACAGTCTAAATTAAACAACTGAAACAGAGCTGAACCCAAATTCTATTATTTTTTAATTAAGAATCTATAGATCTTCATCAGTCTCTAATTAACTGAAAGGTCATTTAACATATCACTACAAATGAGCAGACGCTAATATTAATCCTTTATCAGACAATGGGTATGACACAAAGAAATTATTCTCTTTTAAATTATGATCACATTAAACTACCAATCTGAAAAAAAGTCTGTTTTACAATAGAAAAATAGGAGTGGCATAACATTTATTTCCACTAATAGGATAAGCATTTTCTTTTCTACTCTCCCCATGGTTCCCTGCCACCTCCCCATGCTTGAAATTCCAATATAAAAGTTAGCTACTGGTGGGGAAAAGTCATGTGTGAGAGAACAGGAAGGCATGTTAAAAGATACAGTGCACAGATGAGGGGGACCAATATTTACTTAACTCTTCAATGTCATTGAGTTCATAGCATTTTCTTTATCATTTTAAATAACATCATTATTAGCAACATTTTAACCCCAATATTTAATTAGCACAGTGTTTTTTTACAAACATGGTGAAGATTTAGGAAAAAATGATAAGCACTTTTCATTCCCACTGATTTCAAAGGGTTGAACCCAATTTTAAAGTATATCCCTTGACACCAACAGAGCTAAGTACTCTTGATTCCAGTAGGTTCACAGTAACTATGATGAATTTGTGGTGCAATGCATTGTATTCAATTTGGCTGTATTACACACAATAACATACAATAATCCCCACACTCACACACACCTGTTACCTGAAGTGCTACAGTCCAGGATGAGGCTTTTGTTACTCAATTATGCCAATGTTTGCATATTATTATTGTTACTCAATTATGCCAATACTTGTTACTCAAGTATGCCACTGCCTGAATTGCTATCCGAAACAGAATTCTGGACTCAAATCTGACCCTGTAATCCAGTTCTTCACTTTGTCGTTGCTGTCACATGATTTAAACCAACAAGCTATTTTAGTTGAGCAACAGAAAACAACACTAGTGTTACCCTTTTGACAACTAACTAAGCATTTTATCAGACTAGTGTTAATTCCATGAATGAGGAAAGTGGAAACATAGTAGCATTATTACACTTATTAGCACACATCGCTATAATCACACAAATGAACCACCATGGAATTATCACACAACCACCACTAGCACTTTAAGAATGGGACTTTACTTCCATGGTTTAGCATGGGCAAGATTTCGGCAGTTCTTGCAATAAGACACAAGTGTGCTTAAAAACATTTTTTAAAACCCTTAATTTGCAAAGTAAACACACAAACACTTACCAAACCTAGAAACACGCAAACAAACTGGGAGAGTTCATAAAAAGAGTGCCCCGTGAATAGTTTTCATGTTCTCATCTGGAAGTTTTTTTGCTGGGAATGGGGAGAGGGGAAAGAGGACCATCTGTTCAGGCTGTAATCTCATTACAACGGGACATGTTTTTGCACGTTCTTCAATACCGTGAAAAAAGTGATACTGAGCGCTATTGATGGCAACACCTTATTCGCAGCTGGAGCACAGTTTGACCATGCGAACATGACAACATTGTGTGATTGTGTGATAGTGTTTGCGCTACCGTGGTGTCATAATCATGTGATTTTTGCCATGTCTGATAAAGTCCTAACTGTGGCTTCTTATGGGGATTGCCTTCCTGCAGGGGGCTGGCCAGGAAGCAACCCAGCTACTGGGTTGTCCTCTGTGCTCAGGTGGTTAACCCAGGGGAGGCTGAGGAGGAGGTCAGGAGGTGACAACCCTGCCTCAACTGATCCCACACTAGATTTCTTCCCCCCTCTTGCACCTCACAGGATTCAACAGTTAAATAGGAAATGGTTTAAATAATATGGCCTTTATTGAACCCAATTTCTGCACCTGGTCTCTTTATTACCCTAATGGGTGAGCAATGGATTATTCTTCACACATAAAAAGTGATTTTTTTAAAAAAATGCCAAATCATTAGATGCAGTATATAGTACTATGGAAATTGAAACAATCATTAATGCAACTTTCCAGTGAGCTTGGAACAACATGTTTAGAACTGTACTTACACTCTATACTAGAAATTAGTGCCCAGCAACCATGCGAGCAGGTTTTGTCTAATTAGATTTAAAATTATGGCCTTGGATTTAATAGCACTGTTATTTAATATGATAATTATATGCCACTTAAATATCAAAACTTAACAGTTGAAATGAAGTTTAAAAGTCAGAAGATATTTGCTGAATACTGAACACATAATTAATAAAAATGTATTTTTATGTCAGCTATTTAATAAGCTTTAGCTGGTGAATTCAAAAATGTTATCATGCCACATTGGGCCAGTCTAAAAATCTGTGATACTTAAGCTTCAATGTACGGTATTTAGAAAATATTTTTTATTGCTAGAAGCAATATCTAAACAACCATCTCTGTCATAAAGGAAGCCCTGTTTATCATGATAGCTTAATGGAACCCCAAAGTTTAACGAAAAATACCAGATGACAAGGATGAATAGGAAAGAATTCTAGGGAAAAAATACAGAGCTTGAAGGAACCTCAAAGGCCACTTAGTTCAACCAGCAAGGAAGTCACTACTACAGCCAATCTGAGCATAATCTGAAATGTGTAACAATGCAAAGCCCCGGTAACGTCCAAACCAAATTATTCCACCATTGAACAGTGTTATGGTTAATCTGGTGTGTGAATTAAAGGCAGCTCTTATGTTGAGCAGGACAAAAAGGAGACATAAATTCCCTTCCCCTCTCCCTGATTATATCAGAGAGGGGAATTTATGCCCAGTTTAAGCAAGCTCACAAAGGATTCAGAGCAAGCAGAAGGAAGGAGAGAAGAAACCCTTTCTGAAAACAGATTCATATGCCACAATCCAACCAATATTAAGCACTTCAAATTTCATTTATTTCAATGTGCATCTATTCTATTCACAGAAATAAGACTGACAGGGTGGATCATATTCTGAAGGCTTCGGAGGGAAGGATAGCTATTTGTTATCCACCTGCTCCCTGCAATTCCTGGTAACTCTCTTCATCAGTTCTTGAAAGCAAGTAAAAATTCACATTATTCACAGATAAGAGAAACTATTGAGACATGAAGGTTCATTTTTATCATCTTTTTGTTTAGACAGTGGTAGCTAAAAATCAATCGACTGGTGATTCCTAGTGTTTTGTTACCTTTATCTTTCATTGGATTTTGGCAAAGGCTATATATGGTACTCTTCCTTGCTACATTACTTCCCATAACCTCACAAAATAAGGCAGTGACCTTCAGACTCAATGGTCCTCTAGATTTTTGTCCAGCTAATAATTTCCTCAGGTTGCTAAAAGAAAACCAACCTTGGCTTTTAGGCCTCAGGATGTTAAAGGTTTCTTGAAACATGGACTTTTATTACCTTTTTTTAAATTGCTCTGAAAATATCAAATTCCACAAAGTTCTTAGCAAGTTTGTTTTCCATCATCTGTCCTATGACAATAACAGTACAATGTGCAAAATAAAAGCTTCTCTGGAAAAAAACACAGTTGCTTCCACAACGCTCTTGTGAGCTGTTTGAGCTAACAGACCAGTTGGTAAGGTCACATTCTAGAAGCATGACTAAGGTGTTGTCTAGACGATTAAAAAAACTCACAGAATGTGAGGGTAATACCTTTTGTCCTGAAAAGATCCCACAGGAATTTGCCGTATTTGAAAGAAGGGGGCCCAAAAACTCTATGTACTGCGCAATAACAGCCTTTGTGGGGGTTTTGTGAAGATTTTTAAAAAATATATGTGGAAAATATGCATTTTTGCCCATTTGGACAACCAAGTTGAAGCAGGGTGCATTCCCGAAGGCCAAACATAAATGGTCGGACATGCACAGGGGGCTTCCTGGGAACCAAGTGACCACAACTACCATTGTTGATTTTCGCACTACCGATCATGTGCGATTTTGGACCTATAAAGCAGAAAAAAAACCAGGGCTTTTTAAGTGGAAGATCGCTCTTCCACATCTTTGATTTAATGAGAAAACAACAACAACTGTGCAACAGTGGGAACTTGGGGGGAATATTAATGCGATTAATTCACTTGCGGCCACCATCTTTATTCACAGGCATGCTCTGGGTGAATTTCAAAATGGATAACTTCCCATACTAGTGATCTCAAGAAAAAACCGTGGAGACAAATGAACGCTGCTGCGATGGTGAGTTAATGTGCGTAAATGAGCATTATATCTCCTTGTATAGATGAGCCTTAAATTTAAGGGACTAAACTATTAAACATAGGAAAGTTGTTGTTGTTGTGTACCTTCAAGTCCTTTTTGACTTACAGCAACCCTAAGGCAAAACTATCATGGAGTTTTCTTAGCAAGATTTGTTCAGAGGAGGTTTTTCCTTTGCCTTCCTCTGAGGCTGAGAAAGTGTGACTTGTCCAAGGTAATCCAGTGGGTTTCCAAGGCCAAGTGGGGATTCAAACCCTGGTCCACAGATTCATAGTCCAATGCTCAAACTACTGTGCTGCACTTGCTCTCATGAAATCTCATGAGTTCTGCTCAGAAATCATGAATTATTCATTACTGATAATAAAACAATTTTTTCAAAAATTTACATCCCTACTCCAACCCATACATTATTTTACAAAGAAAACAAAACAAAACTTTGAGCTTAACATTTTGTGCTGAGGGCTTCTCCTGATCATTCTGTTGCATAGAGCAACTTCAAACCAGCCTTTCCCATAGATAGATCTGTCAAGCTGATTTCTGAGTATAAATCATATGTTTTCTCTACAGAAGAGAAAACAAATGTGTGAGTATGAATTGTCATCTGCAACCTTTGATGCTTGTCCTCAACTCACTTACTTAGAGGCCAATTGAAAAATAGTGCAATCCTTCCAGGATTTCAAGGTTTATCACCTTGTATGTCATTGGTCAGAGACAGAGCCAACACAGGGCTGCCTAGAGCCAATTTTGAAACATACATAATTCAGGAATCATGCAGCAATATTGTAATCAGCACAGGATGAGCTGTCTTCTGGTCAGACTGCGCACCAATAGCAGTGGGTAAGAGCTGGACAGGAGTCAGCTGCAGCAGATATCAGGAATTGTTAACAAGGTTCAATTTCTGGAGATTTTAAAGAAGCAAGTTCCACAGGATCTGGAAGAACTCCCAGGAAAGACAAACATCGTTTGCACAGTAGAACCAAACAAAGCAACAGATGCAACTTTGTTTTGAAGGGGAAAGCTGAGAGCATTTTTTAAAAAAGACAGGAGTATTTATAGGACCTAAATATCCTAAAAGTACCAGACCCTGGAAGTTAAGCAGGGTCAGTCCTAGTTAGTACTCAGATGGGAAGCCACCAATTAATTCCAGATGCTGTAGGCTATATTTCAGAGGACTGAACTGACAAAACTACCTCTGAGTACTCTTCTTGCCTAAGAAAACCCTATTAAATTCATGGGGTCATCATAACTTGACTGGAAACCTGAAGGCCCATAACACACACATTTAATGGGCTCAGAACTGTTCACTTGGATGTCACTTTTAGTAAATAGTTACATAATGAATACTTCGTTGTTACTTTTACCTTCAACAAGAAAATGTATTTTGACACTTCAAAAAACCAGTCAATTGCCACAATATGTTCTGCGTTTCAGGAAACTCGGTTGCACAAAACAATGTATTTTGTGCAAAAAATGTTGACTTTTGAAGAAAAAAAAGCTTTTGTGAAAACCTTTTTTTCACAAAAATATCAAAGGGAGAAAATATGGGGGGAAATGAAAAAAAAAAACTCTTAAAAACCCACCAGCGAGGAGGGAAAAAATGATGTTCTTGATTTTTCAATGCAAGAACAAAATAAGTGAAAATTTACATGCATAGACACTCAGTGTCCTCTGAGCATGAATGCTATATGAACCTCCCACAAACAGATTGTTCTGCAGTAATGTCAAATCGCAGCAGCTGTGATTTCTCTTAATGGTCTTTTGGCCCCCATAAACTTTGCAGCAGCATCAGGAAGAGCATCCATGGCGGGAGAAGAGGAGGAGCAAGCCATCCTCCCTTCCCCGTTCCTCCTATTCCCCCTCCCCGTGGCTGTCCTCTACACTTGTAAAAAAAAAAAAAGGCTAAAGTGCAAGATCACACCTGCGCATCCCCAACCAATCAGAAGATCCATTCTTCTCTCTTCAGACTGTGCAACAATTCGTGCAGTTGTCTTCATGGTCAGGGTGCGCATTTCCCTCAGACATTTTTTAAAACTCTGGGGAAAGCCGCAAAGGCTTTTCCTGAGGAATTTTTGCCATTTTTGCCTCCCCCCGCCTTCACAATATGGTGAAACAACACAGATTTCCATTAGGACAGGTCATCTTCTCCTTGCATTGTGTGAGTAGTATTTTTACCATTTAGACAATCCCTAAGTATCCTCTGAGCATGAATGCTCTTCCCTCTTTCTCTAAGTAAACCCTTAGGTGGTTGGTGAAATGGTAACTCCTCTTTCTCACTCCCCACTCAAAGGATTCTGAATCTGGTTCTTAGATGTATTTGGGGTATGCAGGATCCTGGATGGAAACAGTTTCTGGCCCCTATTATTACAAACCTATTCTTCCTCGGAATCATTAGTCTTAAATGTCAGGAGAACTGGGCATAAGAGCAAGAGGGTCAGTACATGACAGCAGAATATCCTAGACATACATACCTTTACAACGCACATTCTTGGAACAAACACTGAACCAGTTTGGGACCACATGCCTGACATGCAAAAGTAATGCTAGTTATAGATAATCCATGACCTGGACAGATTATAAAAATCAAGTTGAGCCACTAGCAAAGGGTGATCGATATGTGCTCTCCCCCCAGATGAAGTCAGGACATTATCAGACATGGTAAAAATCACAGGATTACACAACACTGTTGTCTTCACACTCTTACAGCATTCTCCAGCTGGAAAAATGGCGTTATTTACAATTCATGGAACAAGCTGTCAATAGATCATCAATAGCACTTTTTTTGTGCTATTGATGGTGTGCAAAACCATGTCCCATTGTATTCATGAGATTACATCATGACTGGGTGGTCCTCTTTCCCCCCCTCCCTGTTCCCAGCAAGAAAACCACTGGGTGAGAAAGTTAAAACAAAGCACAGGACACTCTGTTTATGAACTGTCCCATTTAGTTTGCATGTTTTTACATTTGTTTCATTGTCTGTGTGTTCATTTACTTTGTTAATTAAGTTTTTTTTAAAGTTTTAAGCATGCTTCCTTCTTCTCGCATGAACCACCAAAATCTCGCCCATGCCAAACCACGGTGGTAAACTCCCATTCTTAAAGTGCTAGTGGTCATCATGCAATAATACCATGATGTTTCTTTCATGTGATTAGAGCTACGAGTGATAATAAGTGTTATAATGACACAATATTCCCGCTACCTTTATTCATGGAATTACAGCATCTTTAGACACTAGTCTGATAATGTCCTTAGACACAACTTGTGACAATGAAAGATGGTAGGGATTGTGGTCCAACACCATCTGGAGCCAATGTTGAGCCACTGTCAGGGCCAATGTTGAGGAATGGTGGGAGTTGTGGTCCAACAACATCTAGAGGAGCACATTACATACTCTTGTTCTAAGATAAATATTTGCAGCTCCAAATATCCTTGGCAGACAATATCTGAAAGGCCACACATTCCTTATCGAACCATGGGAGTCAAGACTCTGTTTACTTAACATGCTTCTCCATGCCAATCCAAGCATCTGAGGCAGCTTGTAACATGATTAACCTTATAATAAACTCATAAAATGAAGGCAGCAAACCACCCACAGAAAAGAACAGGGCCTTTTTATCTTCCTGAAGCTATGCTGAAGTTCAACAGAAATCAGCATCATTAAGAGAAAAAATCAGATGCAGCACAAATCATTTTATTTAAAATATGCCCTTCCCCCTCCCAACTTTCTCCCCACCATGACCACCAGAAATGTTTGAAGAAAAATAATAAATTCACCAAAGGGACTTGCATCCAGTTCATAGCTAAAAACTGCATTTTAATTTTTCCCACAGTCCTATCACCAGTTAATGCATACAGTTTACTAGAATGAGGTTGTTTTTTTTTCTTTTGACTGACCCAATTTCTCAAGAGAGCCATGCATATTAATGATATGCTTTTCTGGTTGGGCCTTTTATAGCATCAACAGCCATCCCTCTACATTTCAAATAAGTACAGAAAGTGGATAATTTTTTTTCTCTCTTCTGTACCTTGAACAATTTATCAACACAAGTAAGCAAGTTATTATATTGCAATGGTGGATTGCTGTTATGTCAAACAAGTAAGTATTTAAATACTACAATTATTCCATTTAAAATACTAAGAAATGTGAATATGGGTCACATATAGGACTGACAAAGGACTAAGCCAGTTTGGACTGTTTGGTCAAGGATAAATGGATAAATGGCTTCTCTGACTACGAACCAAAAGACATTGTGCAATAGATTTCCTCTGGTAAAAATAGACAGAAGGGAAAACATCGAATGGTGATGGCAGGGGAGGCAATGATCTCTATACAGCCAGTAAAATCTAATGAATGAAGCTGGGCAGTTGAAAAATAAAAGCAGCATGCAGAAAAACCCCAGGTAGCAGACTGCCCAAATAATGTACTCTGGGAGTAATAGACATAAAGTCTGAACTTTGGAGGGGGAAGATTATTGTGAGGACAAAATGGGAAAACCACTGGGCACTTCTTGGAGGAAGGACAGAATAGAAACCTAAGAATTATGAGTAAAGAATGCCTATTTAATAATTAACTTAACTTAATAATTAATAATTAGCTTACCCAGAGATGGGATATGAGGAGAGCAAGATAAGAAGCAGTGTTTGCTTGGGGGTGCACAGTGGATCACCTCAGTTTCTGGTGGGGGATGAGGGGAGAAAGAACTGTAGTGACAATTGAAACACCAACCAAAAATGGGCATTGCACAACACCCATGAAACATTGTATATTTGTACCTGTCAAATTTTAGAAAGTGTGGACAAGGGGTTTTTAATTAATGTCCCATTGCTTTAGTTTCACATTCATCTCTGAAAAAAAGACACATCTCTAAGGGTAAGTCTTGCCATTAGGCTGAGTGAGGCCATCATCTGAGGCAGCAGATGATGTGAGACAGCAGTGGCACACCTCAGCCATTTGTATTGAGCCCCCTCACCATTCCCTTCTTGGAGAGCAGTGTGGTGCACACCACACAGCCTACATTGTACCCCTAAACTAGATTGGTTCCCTCACATGTGGTAGAGGATCCTATTGTGTTGCCACTGTTGAAATGAAATTCAATTGTTAGTCCAGTCAGCTTCTACATGTGGAATAGAGGTGGGCACCATCTTTTCCTTTGCCCTAGACAGCAAAATGTATTTGATCAGCCTTGACATTCCTAGTTTTCAACCTCAAGAAAGACAAGCAAAGTTGCCCATGAATGTGAGTTCCAGAGATCGCATTTTAGGTCAATAGTGAACACACCTATGATAGTTCAGAGGAAAATGTGTAGAATTTGGACTGAGGCTACACTTTTCTTTTCCTTTGTTTTGTTTTAGTAGGTCCTTCCCAAGTTATTCCATCCACAGTGATGGGATAAGAAGAGAAAGGGATAAGAAAGGAAAGAACACAGTTTCTTAGCATGCCATTTCAAAAACACATTTCAAGCCATTTTCCCATCAATATTTTTGCATCATTTATTAAAAAATATGCAGATATTATTATTTATTTTTTTTAAAAAAAACAACAACCCTCATAATCACATTCAGAGTTAAAACTTCTGAAATTAGTTCTTTCTGCATACAGGCACAAAATAATTCCCTGGCATTTCTAGTTAGAAGCCTCAGGGACCAGGTGATTTGGAAAGGACTTCTGCCTACCTATATCACCCAAATAAGCAAAAACATCCCTAATAATGTCATGCAGGTTCTTCGTAAAAAGAACCTTTAACAAGAAAAATTAAAAGATTATCATTTTTCAGTGTTGTAATGTCCAATCATAGTACTGTGCAGAGCAATATTACAATGATAAATTAGTGATTTGTTTTTAGAGTTATCCAAAAGACATAGGGGAGTAAAAATAGTATCATTTTATTTGTTAGAAACCATTCACTTTGTATTGGTTAACAACCCCAGTCGATTCCATCCAATTGACACAAAATAGCTCAATTAAATGTGTTGCAGAAATTGGATTGATGCACTCTTGAAAGGTTAAGGACCTCATTTGGAATGCTCTTTTGCTTATATTATTGACCTCAGTGGCTGAGATAATAAATCTACTTTATGATAATCATGTCCAACTCATTTAGGCAAACTGGCTGATAGTGACAAAGATACAGCTTGCAGTAATTAGGAAAGAGGACCCATCCTCCAACTCTAAGCCTTTCTGCCAATCAAAAGATTTTAATAAAAAGGGAAGTGAAACCAAACACTAGCTATTACATTGACCATGGGAAAAAATCCCCTCCCCAGTTGTTACCAGAGCTTGAAAAGGTTAATGTTCGTGGACTGTTAAAGTCACGGAAGCCCCCAACCAATATGGTCTCTAGCTATGCTAGCTATGAGATTCTGGGAGCTATCATCTAAAATAGCTGACTTTACAAACTCTGCAAATGACATAGAGTTTCACATGCAGAGGGACTCCCTATTCTGTTTAATTGATTAGTTTATATCATGGCCTGGTGAGTACATGCAGCGTATTATGGAAACAAGTAGAAGGTGCAGATCCTGTATGATCACCCTCCTAGGACTACATGCTCTATCTACAAGGCTATCTCCCAATAAAAGAAAAATAAAATAAAGGGGATAGATGTATGATTCACAAAGGTGGAACATATACACCCAATTACACAACATGTTCAACACATGATGGAGTTGTCACCTGCAAACCCAAACTTTTCTCTTTTCCTCGACTATCAATACAGACTTAATGATGGGCCAGAAGATGTATGTGGGAGTTTTTTCTCCAATTCACTCTCTTCTTAATGTGCAATTATATAGGGAAACTCATTCAGTGTTGCCTCTGGTCCTGTCACAGAAGGAATCCCAGTGTAAAGAGAGGAATGGACAGAAGGAGAGTTGCAACCATTCAGGGCCTCCATAACCCCACAGCTGTAGGTAACACCCACAGATCACCTCACAGCCACCAGTTAATGTCCAAATCACCCTGGTCTGAATTGCACGTATTATTCAACATATTGAAATACATGTTGGGGGTGGGGTTAGAAGCAGATCATATATTTTCCAACTGCACGCCCTGAAACTAGGGGATTGTCTAAACAATGAAAATACTCCTCACAAAATGTGAGGAGAATCCTACCTGTCTTGATGGCATTCTGCATTATTTTGCTCTATTGAGAAGGGGAGGGGCACAAAATATCAAAAACTCTGCAGGAAAAAGCCTTCATGGCTTTTCCCAGAGTTTTTTAAAAACAGCAAGGGGAATGTGCATTCCTGCTCATTGGGACAAGAGATTTGATATGAATTGCTTTCCCATAGGAGAGGAAGCACAAAGCTGATTGGGGGGTGGGGCTTGCTAACAAGGCACGTGCCCACTGCTGCCATGTTGGATTTTTGCCTTAGCAAACTAGTGCCAAGGTGAGAGAACGGGGTGGTGGGATTTGGTTTTGCTTTTGGTTTTCTGTTAAATGAAAAAATTGCTCTATCGCACCTTGGACAATCGGCGTTTTTTTTTTTTTAATGTTCAGTGGTGGCAAATTGAGGTAAGTACAAACCCAAGTAAATCACTTGTGTCTGCCATCTTGCATGCAAAACCTATGGGGGCAAAAACACAATTGAGACAAGTTGCAGCTGATGAGAAATGCCATTACTGTGAGGCACTCGGGGGGGGGGGTTGCCTTGTACTGTAATCAAGTCCTAGGATACATATACAGTACAGTACATACATGTGTATACACATGCATTTGCACACACTATATGTATATGTATGTTTAATATCCCCAAAAGAGACTGCTACACCAAAATTACACAATAGTGATGTTAAAAATACAGTCAATAGGCACAAAAAGGAATAGAAGAAGCAGCACTAAGAAGGGATCTTCCCTCAAATTACAGGGCAGATTAGCAAGGGACTCTGCATGTTTTGTAGGAAGCTACCTTATATGTATGAGATCAAACTATTAGCCCATCTAGCACAGTAATGTCTACATTACTTTGGGCAAAGCTAATTTACATCACCTGGCATTCGGTCTTAATTATAGGCAGAAGTCCTTCCCATATCGCCTGGTCCCTGAGGCTTCTTACTAGAAATGCCAGGGAATTAACCAGGGACCTTCTGCATCCAAAACAGATATTTGGTCACTGAGCTGTGTGGGAACCAATCTGGCTCTCCACTGAGTACACCTATAGGATACACACTGAGTACACCTATAGGATACATGAATTTCCACATATATGTTGGGCTCATCTGCACATCACTTTCAGTGTTCACTGATCTGTCTCATGACCTAAATGTATTCTTAAAGTCAAGTCTACAAAAAGGAGGGGGGGATGGACTGCTCCACAGTAATAGCAAGTTGCAGCAGCTGTCTTAATGTCTTAATAGATCCCCATGACGCTTTAGTGCCGGCATTGCTGGTGTGTGAAACCTCGGACCATTTAAATCTTATAACTGCAGCAAGAATGGCCGGTCCAACGTGAACACTTCCAGGTGAGATCGGAAAAACCAGGTAAATTTTGCTCTTTTTATGACACTCCCTGACTTACTTGGCACTTTTAAATTTTGTGTATGTGCTTTGTGCAACTTTTTATGTGTTCGTTTTGTTTTTATTTTTTAATTTCCCACGTGACAAAGTCTCATGGGATTTCAAACAATGAAGTGAACGGGGCTCTGTTCACTTCCTCTTTAGTGCCAGGGGTGCCTTTGCCAGGAGAGGAAGGTATGTGCAGGGGGAGCGTTCTTTTGCTGGTATAAAAATGGTTTTTTTTATGCTGGCAAAATAATGTTTAAAGGGGCTAGTCTGATACAAGTCCTCTGTCTCATGACCTAAATGTATTCCTAAGTCTCTTATGACTTAAATGTATCACATGAAACAATTTACAGAAGGTGGCACCAACAGACAAAAACTAACTAACTGAGGAAGCATGAGATACTCCGCTGGTTGTAAGGTAAAGGTAACAGTGAAAAACACAAGACAAGTAATTAATCTGCTACAAACATCTGTCAAGACTGCTTCAGAAACATAAGATCATTATAAAATAGAGGTTTAAAAAAACACTAATTTTGACTGTATGCTTATATGGTAATACCTAAAGACCTTTTTCCTCCTCTCTAGTGTGTAGCATGGAGAGGCATCAGTAAGCAAATTGTGTCTGGAGAAGCCAGGTGTGTGTTTATTAGCTTTGGGCCTTTGAAAGATGATAAATTTGCTGTGGAAAATAAAAGATGACTGGTTTGGAAGAAAAGTTGGCTCCCATTTTCTAACACTCGTACATGCATGCAAGCTCTAGGATGCTTCCCCCTCAGCAATTCATAACCCATTATGGACTACTTAAGCAGTTCAGTGGGATGATTTCTCTATCTCACCATAAGCACTCCACTCCACAGCAACAAGCTAAAGAAAACACCTGCCTTTTCAGCTATATCTCAGATGTGTTCAGGGGGATATAGAAGTCGTCTAGCAGGCATCAAGAACAATCTTTTAAAAAAACCACCTTCCCTTGTCATCAAGTAAAAGAGAGGTGAGTTGCTACTCTTCCTACAACATGAATAAAAATGGGGGAAAGAAGGAAATATTGTTTAGATTCAGTTTCCAGAGCAATCATCTCCCTTGCAAGACCCAGGGATTCGGGTGTGTCAACAAGGTGATTTGTAACTGAATCTCCAAAAAGTAAAGAATAAGAAAGCATCATTCATCATCTTTTGACTGAAAACAACTCATTTTTAGCATTTTTTTTTGCCTCTTCTTTCAAGGGCTAAACATAAAAGCTACCATTCATTATGACTACAAGCAGCAAGAAAAATCAGTTGAGATTATTTACTATCCTTCCATACCCACCAAATGAAAACAGGAACAGCTCCTATACAAGAAAGGAGACTAGTATGAGAGGCAGAGGCTGGCTTTACAAGGAGTTTGTCTGGCAGAGAAAGTTCAATCCACACATGCCCACAGAAGTTTCAAAGAAAGAAATTAAGAATATTATTTTAAAGGCACTTAGCAATAACCTGTGAAGCAACAAGTTTTATGCCAGTTTGGGTGTTTTATTTTGTTTTTTCACTTGTTCCTAGCAAGGCAAGAAGGATTTCTCCTCACAGATGATCATGTCTTTCATATTAGATTTGGATCAACTGGGATCAAAACAGTACTCCTCTTGATACCCAAGACTGAAGAACAGGTGAGATATACTTAGCTCACTTGGGCTGGCAAATAGTGAACAAGAGCCTTTGGGCTTTACCAGGCCAAGCAAATATGGCATCATAACGATGCCTAATGAATGTGAAAGGGTGCACATATCAGATGGCATCACCCTTTCATGAGCATGTTTTGTGAAAAACCTGTCATATTTTATTGATGGCCCAAGCTATCAATAGTTCTGCCATGGCACTTTGTTGCTGGCATTGCCAGCATTTGAAACTTTGTGCCATTGTGCTCACAGGAATACAGTGTCAATGACAGAACACTTCCGGGTGAGATCATGACAGCCAGGTAGGGCTCTTTTTATTACCCTCCCTGGTTTACTTGTAATTTTTAAAGTGTGTTTCTGTGCTTCTGCCTATGTATTGTGCCTGTAGTTTGCTTAATTTTTTTTGAATTTGCCACACTCACGTCCTCTTGCGAGATCTCAGCCCGCTCTTGCTCCGTTACTGCTGGGGCTGCCTTTCTGATGCTGCTAAAGTTAAGTCGGGGGGGTCTTTTGCTGGCATAAAAACACCACAAAATATGCCAGCAAAAGAATGTTAATGGGGGTAATCTGATAAAGTCCTTCCTCTCTGGAAGGGTTGCAGATTAATTTATACACCTTCATTTAGTCAACAGGGCTCACAGAACATACATGGAATATATGTTCCATAACTCAGCTCCCAGACATCTCTGGAGGAAGATATTTCTCCAATCATGACCTCAAGCTCAGATTGTCAACTGAAGAAGTCTCATGGCTGGAATCTGAGGCAAAATATCAATTTATTCCTTCTGAAAGCCTGTGGGAGGAGTTCTGAAACTCCAGACTTGGGACATCTCTGATCTCTTCAGACAGGAATCTGAAATGACCCACTGGCTTATCAAAGCTGTCTGCTCTGCTAGGATACCAACTACAGAAGGAAAAAACTAAAATGTCAGAATCATTCAATGGGACCAGAAGGCATTTCTCCAACTCAAAGTCCCTCACTTCAAAAACATGTTTGCTTCCTTACTTGAAGACAAGGCTCTGGTAATTATTAGACCTTCTGCAGCAGATGGAGAGTATAGCTCAGGAGTGAGCAAAGTGTGGCCCACAAGTAGTGAACCATTTACCCTCTATAATTTTTAAGCTGTTTGTTTTGATGGCATTATAGTTTGAGGCTGATATTTGAAGACAAGCCTCTAAATGTACTATAGTCAGTGGAGGAAGATATTAAACACAATATAGGAGATTTTCACACGGGCTATATATCCCGTGGCAGGAACAGAACAGGGTCGGGAAAGGTTTTCCCTTTCGGACGACGTTGACCCCGTTCTGTCCTTCATCTGTCCTACTCCCGTGACTGTTCCAGAACAATGTAATCACGATTTTTCATCGTGAATAGACCTCCCGTTCCGTCACTATCACGGAATCACAGGTGTGCGAACAGGAGCCCCGTTCCTGTTCCGAAATGACAGCCGTGGAGGGGAGGTCCATTCCGAGCACTTCCTGGTACGATCTGGACATCGAGGTAAGTGGCACCCTTTATTTTACCCTCCCTGTTTTGATTATGTGATTTAAAGAGTGCTTTTGTGCTTGGTGAACTGATTTTATGTTTGGGGGAGTTTTATTTTTTAAATTTACTGTCCGGCGTTATCACGTGATAACGTGATAACGTTTCAGATGGCCGGTCGTAAAAGCAGCCTTACGACGGCTGCATTTACGGCCAGCAAGCAAGGGGAGGGGGAGCCCGTTCCTGCTGCGGAATTAAGGTGAGTGTGCAAAAGATTTATGTTATTCCGTGGCAGGAACGGGAGAGGAGGTAGCGGGGCAGTAACGGGACATTTTGGCCCTGTGTGAAAATCTCCATAGTCAGTGGGACAGTTAAGGTTCCTGGGTCAGTATAGTACCTTTAAATTCAATCTCAACAAACATTATATTAATTAAAGCCAATGTATGCATCTCTAGGTTTTATTTACAAATAAAAAGTGTATATATAATTAATGAAGTATGAGTGGGGGATTTTATTTGTTAATAACAAGTAGGGGGGTAATGAGTTTAGTAATATTTTAACTAATTTTGCCCCCTTTAACAGATACATACATAATTTTATATATGTTTAACTTTAAAAAAACATTTAAACCCTCCCCCGCCCCCAAAAACTAAAAAAGTGGAGGCCTTGAGCACTCGTTCAAACTCGTTCAAAGTTGCTCCCAGCTCTATGACCATTGCCTCTCCCTGGTGTAGTGCTGAAAGTGTAGAATCTCATGACAGCTCCCATAGCTGTATTGTTGGAGATCTACTGCTGCATCCCCAGGCGGTAGGTACATAGTTAAGCCGCCAGATAGATAAACAGTGAGATAGAATACACACATCCTCTGCTTTTCTATCATTTATACATAAAGGAGCTATTACTCATTAAATCTTCATCATAAAATATTAGCATCAAGAACCCCAACTAACTAACCACAAATAAAATCCCCCAATCAAATTTACAGGCATGATTACAATCATATGCATAGTTACCTGGGAGAAAGTCCCCTGAATTCAGTGATGCTTACTTCTGACTGCACAGGGACAAATTGTAGAACACAGTAGGCTTTAAAAGAAGATCTTAAACCATCTAAAATACGATCCAGTTTTTTAACTGCAAAAACAATAAATAATGTTGCCAAGATGTGTGGCCATTTAAACTGCTGGTATAAAGTAAGAACCAGGTATTGTTATTCTTTCACTTCTTCTATGATAATTGTCATGAACAATAAGAAGACTTGAATTTTTTTTAATCATAGAATCATAGAGTTGGAAGAGACCACAAGGGCCATCTAGTCCAGTCCCCAAACTGTAGGAGTACACAATCAAAGCATTCCTGACAGATGGCCATCCAGCCTCTGCTTAAAACCCTCCAAAGAAGGAGATTCCGCCACACTCCAAAGAAGTGTATTCCACTCATTCACTCATTCACTTTCAGAGCTAGCAAAGTCTGTCAATTACCCTCACCCTCTTGCAGATGATCTAATCATTCCCTTGCTGAAAAAAAGTCCCAGATCTGTGCCCCCCTTTCACCAGTAAACCCTTGCAGGGAATATGAATTACAGAAGTTGCTACTGCATCATAGGGCATAACCACACAGATATGCTAACTACACCTTACAGTTACATGTGAATATGGTTTTCAGAGTGACAACCAACAAAGGAGACCAGATTTAGAGTACTGCTCACTACTAATATAACATATTCCACTTTCCCCCAAAGGATCTCAGGGCTGTGTCCATCAGGAGTGGGAAACCTGTGGCTCTCCAGATGTCAGACTAGGATTCCCATCAGCCCTAGCCAACATAGCCAATGGTAACCAATGGAAATGCAGTCCAACAATATGCAAAGGGCCATAGTATCCTTCCCCAGCGAACATGCTTCTTCTCCACACCACCCTCTTTTTATTGTCAAACCCCGCCCCCAGTAAATTGGTCTGGGAGAACATGACTGGCCCAAGGTCACTCAGTGAACTTCATGGTTGAGCAGGGATTTGAGAGGGAAAAGTAAGATTGGAAATATCCAGTAAAATTTGATACGAAAGAGAGAGAAGGGGCTCTAAACCCCGTATACACCCCATATTCTCAGCACAGTTGACACATGTCATTTTCAAATATGTGCATTTTCACTATGGTTTCTGCAAGAAACCCCAGATCTGTAAGATTCACAGTTCATTCCAGATTTGAGGGGGAAACCTGGATTTTTGGCTGTGCAGTGGCTGAGGATTGGCTTCAGAGCAAAGTAGGGGTGGGTCTTCCATTGGACGGGACTCCATTCTGGTGCTCTGCTGGCTATTTGCCATAATAACATTTTACTTACTTACATTCTGGTGCTAATTTTATTTTATATTTTTTTATTGTGTGCATATCTGGGTAAGCAATCTCTGCTTATCCAGTACTACAGTACTCTGGTACCACGTATACTCACTTATTTGCATGTACAACCTAACATGAAAAAACAAACAAACAGATCAGTCCTGGCCCTGTAGCCAGAAATAATACAACATATAGGAGACATGATCAGCGTCTGTTTACTTTGATGCAGGTGCAACAGTGATTAGCATGTGATGGGATGCTCCAATCTACAATTGGAGAAGCCTGGTGAGTGTGGCATTTACGGGGCTGCTATGGATCAAAGAAATCCACTGTGGCTACGAGGTAGGTGTAGGGTTTTCTATGTCTCAGGATGTGAAAAAGAACGTTTTATTCCAGAAACCAACCTAACCTCTTTCATTCATGAAATATGGCCTTCTTTAGCCCCTGAAAACCAAGTATTTCTTGACTGAAACAAACTGGGCTAACTCCTGAAACAAAGTCTTCTTTTTTACATCCTGAGAATAAGTGGGAATTGAAACTTATAAAGCAGCAATGTATATATCTTTGCTGTTGCTTAAATATTTGACTAAGTCCTCTAGAGAAAACAACATAAATGACTCATGTGTTAACATCTTGCAGAGAACAGCAGAGAAATCCAAAACAGGAAAACCATCCAACAGTTTACTAGCCAGAGCACAAAGCAGAACAGACACTAATGAAATTATTACTGAATTACAGCCCCAGCTAACTCTGTGCAGTGGAGAGAGCACAATAGAGATCAGAAATTTTGCTCCATTCTGCCCAGCCAAAGCCTTCTTAAGACTGATGTGTGTGTTTTGTATTTTCAAAAGCCCAATATTATTTCTTTAAAGAGCTCTGTGAAATGTTTACAAATCACTGTACGCAAAGGAAGCCTTTTTCTGGCTTTTAAAATAGGTCTTCCTTAGTGTTATTTTTACTAGAGACACTTATGAAAATAGACCAGGCTTGGTTCCTTGAGAGAGTTCTTGGGTTTCTTAAGGACTGTAGTTCCTTATTCTTCACCTAAAGTAATAAACATCTAGTTTGGATATTGCTGCATGGTTGCTCTGGAAATGACTGCTGTGACAAGCAAATGAGGTCAATAATTATAATGTACACAGGGTGCAACTGCCCTGAAATAAGTATACAGTCCACACTGGCTTCATATAAGTTAATGAGGCCCCATTATCATCTCTTTTACAGTGAGAGAAAGGCTGAGGTGGTAGGAAGAAGAATGTGTACCCTGAGATCTGTAGAATTACCCTGTCCCCAAAATGCATACAATAAGGAATTTATTTATTGTTGTTTATTTAGGACAGTTATATTTTGTTTCTAAATAACCAGAAGGTCTAATCAGAAGAAATTACTTTCTAGGGAGAAACAAGATAATGGATCAAACTAGCACAACACAGAATACTTGCCTCATTTTCTGTGTCCACGAAGATAATCAGACAGAGCAAAAACCATGTCAGAAGATCATGAGAAGAACAGGAAGAGGCAAGATTATCAGACAACGTCATCCTGCAGCACCCTTGGGTCGTAGCACAGCCATGAGTAAGGCATCCCTTTCTATTAGCAGCTTGTCCCCATCAATATGAAAGGGAAGCCTTGTCCACGATGCCACTATGTCCCTGGAACAGCTGAAGAATGCAGGAGTCTGGTAAGGTCGCCCTTTCTGTTCTACTCCCGTTCTTCTGACATGGTTTGGAATGTGGGTTTTTGCCATGTTCCATCACATCTGATAATCTCTCAAATCAGCACAGTTTAGCACAGTGGTTCCTAACCTGCAAATTCCAGATGTTGTTGGTGAGCTACATCTTCCAGAGACATCAACACTGGTCATGCTGACTAAAGTTTCAGGGAATTGAAATTCACTGCTTTAGCAGGTAGAATATTAAACTTTGACTGGAAAGAACTAAGGCATACCACATCATCATAATCCAGTCACAACTCCTCAGAAAACTACTGCCAGCCTTGTTAAGAGAAGAAAATTGGGAAAGCCTACATATGGCACCTTGAGCTGCTGGGAGGAGAGGCAGGATATAGAACCAGACAGTTAGAAGGTACCTTGGCAGTAATTTAGCCCAATGCCTTGCTCAATGCAGAATGGCATTTATGGCATCTTTGTCAAATTATGTCTTTTTGCCTCTTCTCAAGTATCACTGGTAAAAATGATGACTCCCCAGCTTTCAATGCAATTGGTCCAACTGTCAAATATCTCCTATCATTCAGAAATCAATCATAATATTTATAGAACTATTCACTACTACCATCACCAAAGCTATCCTTGTCTCATAGCCAACAAGTGCTTCAAAAGTGCTTTTCAAATCCAACATCTCTTCTGGTCAAGTTGTCAGAGTGCCCTGATGATTTGTACAACATTCTTTACAGTTTTGGACCTGACCAGATTGAATGTAGTGTTGTTATGAATTGCCACTCTCTTATGTAACTCTGCTATCCAGCAGGGAGAACTGGGATTCCTTCTAAAGAAACTCCTGACTAGATTATATGTACCACAGCACAACAAAGATTTCTGAATGTGTTATGATAAGATAGTTTACAGTAAAAGCTTCATCATATTTACTAGATAGCATCAGAATCTGGCAGCTTTCCCAACTATTATTTATTTGAGCACCTCAAAGAGGAAATTATGGATGCTCAGCATATGCATAATAAAGACAATAAAACATCTACAACTTTCTATGAAGGCTAACAATAGGTTTTCAGCTGGGTAATCGTCTGTTTTCTGACAAATTAATTTACTAGTATGACATAAATATTCTCAAAACATCAATATATTGGGCTAGTGTGACCCTGCTGGTGCTCTTGGACCTCTCAGTGGCCTTTGACACTATAGATCATTCCATCCTCTTGGATCGCCTGAGAGAGTTAGGAATTGGAGGCACTGCTCTGCTGTGGTTCTGTTCCTTTCTCTCAGGCAGATCCCAGAGGGTGAGGCTTGGAGACAGTTGGTCTTCCAGAACTGAGCTGAATTGTGGCATCCCTCAGTGTGCCATCCTGTCCCCGATGCTATTTTACATTTATATGAAGCCACGGGGAGAGATCATCCAGAGGCATGGAGCTCGGTGTCATCAGTACACAGTACACTGATGACACTCAGATGTATTTCTCCATGACCAGATCGTTGGCTCAGACTTCAGATGCTGTCTCTCCTCTCAATGACTGTCTCAGAGTGGTAATGGATTGGATGAGGAAAACCAGATTGAGACTAAATCCAGACAAAATGGAGGTACTGACAGTCACAGGCCCAAAACCAGATCTGGGAATACAACTTCCAGTCCTGGATGGAGTCACACTCTCCTCTAAGGACTGTGTTCGCAGTCTGGGGGTACTCCTAGATTCGTCGCTTCACATGACTAGTCAGGTGAGTGCGACGGCCAGGAGTGCCTATTATCAGCTTCAGCTGATACACAAGCTGTGCCCTTACCTGGATACAAGGAATCTGGAAACTGTGGTATGTGCTTTGGTAACCTCGTGTCTGGATTACTGTAATGCACTCTACATGGGGCTACCCTTGTGCCTAACCCAGAAACTTCAACTGGTACAAAATATGGCAGCCAGGTTAATTACTGTACATCTAGGAGAAAGCATATAACACCTCTGCTTAAATCTCTCCACTGGCTGTCGATCAGTTTCTGGGCACAGTACAAGGTGTTGGTTTTAAGCTTTAAAGCCCTACATGGCTTGGGTCCACCTTATCTCCGGGACCGCCTTATCCCATATGATCCCCCCCGGTGCACTTCAGTCCTCTGGGAGGAACCTGCTGCAGCCTATGAAAACTAGGCTGCTGCAGACCTCCCAAAGGGCCTTCTCTTCTATGGCTCCCAGACTTTGGAATGGCCTGCCAGACAAGATCTGTCTTATCACTACTCTTGATAGCTTCAAGAAAGCTCTAAAGACGGATCTCTTCCAACAAGCCTTCCCGGAATAACTTCCCAGCTCAAGTGGAGTTGATTGCCTACCCGCCCGCCCCCTGCCGCTATTGCCATTTCTTTTGTTGTAATTTGTATATTGTATTGTACTTTATGTTTGTTTTAATTCTCCACTAGTTTAATTTAGTTTTAAGGGGTGGGAGGGTTAGGATTAGGAAGGATTGTTTTAACTTGCTGTTGTTTTAATCCTGTTGTACGCCACCCTGGTTGCCGAGCAGAGGGGCAGGTTAAAAATAAAAAATTATTATTATTATTATTATTATTATTATTAATATATGTGTTTTTGAAGGATACCAAAGGAAGTGTTAATTAGGTATGGGGGTCAGATTTCTTTGGTTGACACCGTAAAATGAGCATCCCTAATTTGCACTTCCGAGACTAATACGTGAAGTGGAATGCAGTTATCCTTCACTTTTCATGCTCCTCTGAATTGTACAGTCCAATTTTTCAGTCCAGAAATGTGCACAAGAAGTGAAACTGCATATTGATATGTACATTTTAAAGAAACAGTTTACAGTAAGGCAAATATTAGGGGAAACTCTCAGTAAAAGAAGCTATATTAGGAAAAATGATATATGAAAATGCACATGAACATATTTCTATAAGAAATGGAAACAAAGTGGAAATGAGATGGAATGAATTTCTGCTTGGAAAAAAATTACATGTTAGAGAAAATCCTAACTACCTTTCAGGTTAGTGTAGTAGAAGAAAAAGTAAGATCAGCTCAAGATATTTTGCTGCCTGGGTAGAGCCAGGGATGTGAAGTAGAAAGCAATTTTGGGTGGAGCTGAAGTCAGAATGGGTAGAAATGTACCACTTCTGACTCTGGCTTCTAAATAAAAACATAATTTTATGGTAAATATATCATTGTATACTTATATTTTTATACTTAATCAAATATATATATATATATTAAGTTCTATCAGTTGACAAAGCCTGATGTGGTGGTGATGAAATGCCTTGTGCTACCATTTTACTACATCAAAATTGTTATTACTAATTAATATACATTTGCCATTCATGAAGGATTCAGAGTCAGAAAACAGAAAAACAGAAGAGTTCAATCCAGAGTCAAAAGGTTTGGTGTACTGATTCCAAAACCCTGGATGGAGCAGGAAACGGCACCTCCCCACAACCACGTCAAGGTACACAACACCCAAGGCCAGGTAAAGTATAGGGAGAGCTAACATAGAAAATGCCAAAAGAACCTTCCTTCTCTTTGGCAGTAAAAATATATCAATTTTTAAAAATAAACTAACACTTTACTACCTTTTCATGACAGCCAAAATTAGCTGCCAGCTCAATCTGTTTCAAGGTAAGGCCAGCCCTGACAAAGGTCATCTTTCAGGTTTCCATCCCCCACCCTCCTATTACCAAAACAAATCAAAATAAAATTGGCTGTTCAAATTTAAAAAATACATTCTTAACTAGTAACCCCATTGATAAAAAGATTATCCTGATTACTAGCTAAAGCTTTAGTTGATTAGCCCATTGACTGGAATAATTAGAGTTCGCAGCTATAGTCCCTGGACATCAGTCCTAGCCAAACCCACTGAGAGAGTACTGTACTGTCAGATCCATGCAATCAAGCTGCAATTGAGAATACTATCTGGATAAAAAAATATTAAGGAAATTGATAGACATCCTAGAAGTTCATTTCAGTGAGGTCAAGCATAGGCATCAATGATTGAACATGTTTTCTGCCTAGAGCTTGGTAAAGTTGCTTCATGGAAGCTCTCATGGATTTAAAAACAGTAATTTAATAGAAAAACAGAGGGCCTGATGCCAGGTACAAAAAAGAAGTTTCTGCAGTCACTCAACCATACAAGATGCTTCAAGCATGGCTGCCTTTCAAACTAAACCTTCTCAATATCTGTAATTAGAGGTGCACTGTGTCATTTATCTGCAGGATGACATTCCCCAGCATGTTGGCGGCTTTGGGCTCCCAGTATTTGTACACATAAATTTTTAAAAATTTATTGGCTTATCCTTCCCACAAAATAAAATATTTGTGAACTATAAACCTCCTTTCATAAAATGGAAAGAAAAACATTCTACCATCTGTCTGGCTAATGAGACCAACCAACAGGACAGGCTTTGTTTTGTTGTGTAGCTTAATACCGCCTCTCTGGTTTGAACCTTTGTGCAACCTGTTTATAACATATCAATTAGAATAATTTATTTTAACTTGTAATTGTGTGTTTTAAAACAAATGTCATCACACTGGTTTATCAATGAAGTTCACTGAATGTACAAGTCATTATCCAAATAAGGCATTTCTCCTTCCTCTGAATCAACTGACAGTCAAAATTCATATCTGTTTTGGGAAACTGGTGCAGAAAAGGGCAACCAAAATTATTAAAAGGCAGTAGTGGAACCAGAACTACTTTAAAGGGGAATTAGACAAATTCACAGAGAATATGGCTATCACTTGCTGCTGGTCATGATGGCTATATGCTATCAGAGATGGTGTGGCCTCACTCCTAGACAGGGTACTACTAAACATTTTCTGCTTGTTGGATTCTCACAGACATCAGATTGGCTATTATATGAACACAGTAATAGGTTAGATGGCCTGTCATCTAGTCCAGCATAATTCATATGCTGTAATGAGTTTCCATTGAAGATTATTTGCACACAAGCTGAAGAACTGAGTAGTTGTGAAAAGCAATCAGTGATTATGATTCAAGAGTATATCTGTATGGATTTTAAAAAAAATATTTAAAAAAAGCATCACTGACCTAGCTGTAAGTGACACATTTAATGTCACATGTAGTTAAGCCCTCAGTAGATAATGGGCTCCATTAGAGTATTTCTCTCCAACAATGGTGCTGTGTTTCCAGTGTCTTCAATGGATACTTGTCATAGAAAATTAGTCCTATTTTATTCTACTGTGTTAGCACACTCCATTCAGAAAAACTGGAAGCTGGCAGGTTATGGATGGGGCAACATGCACTAAAAATATTTATTAGAACTAGCCCTAAGTTAAGGAACATTTTTTCAAGGAACATTAATTCTGTAGCCCTGCATTCTGTGCAGCAGAATTGCTTAAATTATGTTAATGATTTCATTTATTTCCTTATTTGTCATAATTTCATCCACTGCTGCTAGATCTGTAGAAAGGCAAGTGCATACCCTGGATACTTGGTAATTTCATAAATTCCAATGAAGTTTTTCCTTGGTTTCTTTCTAGGCTGTGAGGCCGTGTTCTGGAATAGTTTCTTTCTGACGTTTCACCTGCATCTGTGGCTGGCATCTTCAGAGAATTAGCTAATACACATTGGAAACTGCTTAATGCAGTGTAGATGTATAAATTGCTATTGCTTAAAAACAATTTGTAAGCTGCTCTGATAGCCTTGTGGCTGAAGAGCGGATTATAAATAAATAAATAAATATTTTAGAAAAGAATGGTTGGGTAGGGGGGGTGTAGAGTTTATATGCTGTGAACCCGTTGGGGAGAATATGTAAATATGTAAATAAAATCAAAACTCACAAAAGAATTCCACCCAGGAACAGGGGGATTACCAGAAGACAATGGCCCATCAACCAACCATTAGCCAAACAGACATTAATGAGCCTTGCATTTCTATACCCAGAAACAAACCATTCAATTACACAAATTTACATATTCTCCCCAACAGGGGTTCACAGCATATAAACTCCACACACACACCTACCCAACCATTCTCTGAAGATGCCAGCCACAGATGTAGGTGAAATGTCAGAAAGAAACTATTCCAGAACACGGCCTCACAGCCCAGAAAAAAACCCCAAGGAAAATCTATGGATGCCGGCTGTGAAAGCTTTTGACTTCACATCCAATGAAGTTTTTTCCTGCTCACAATTTCAAGGTCTTGTATTTCTTTCTCACATACATAATTTCTGGAAAGAGATAACCTTTCCTTCATAACACAAACATTAACTACATTTTTCCTCCAACAAGAGGAGCTATATTTTCTGCCTCTCATCCTTTTGTTTTCCTAGTTTTTGAAGGAACAATATTTTCTTTGTATTTTGTATCTCGTGTGACATGGAGAAAGTGAATTGTGAAATGAAGGCAGAAAATTTATTGTTCACATGTCAGTCTTAACAATTCCTTTTAGCCTATTGTTGTAAATGTACAGTAAATCTGGTGTGAGGGGCAGCCTAAAATCACACGTTTTAAAAAAATTAACCCAATACCATATTTTCCAATATGAGACAAAATAAACAAATGTTTTTTCTCTTAAGTTTCCCTCTTTTGTGTATAAGAATACAAATAACCTGATGGTGACTATTAGTAAAAAACTTGATGGGGCGCACATGAAAAGTGAAGTGCAAATGCACTTACCATATGAGTTAACCTAGTGGCACACTCCCCCAATCCCCAAATCACTCTATATATGAATGTGCTGGCACACATGGTAAATATGTTTTATAGTAATGGGTGTATGTTAAGTATGGTAACCCATGGCTGATACCATCATACGGAAGGAAAAGGCAATGGGTTAGGTGATAAAAACACCTTTCAAGAGTTTGCTTTGTACCAGTTAAGAAAGAGAGTTGTGTTTTTTCTCAAATATAATTATTTGGATCTTGAAATGGCAGGAGCAAACTGGGGGGAATCAGGCTTTCACACTGAGATGGCAGGGTTGCAAGACTTTGGAAAACTCTAAGGAGGTATAAAACTCTGACATATGTCTCAGACATTAAAAACAAAGAGGCTATAAATATGTACACCCCACAGCATAAAAACCAATACTATCAGTGAGCTAGCAGAATGTTTAAAATAGCAGACATGAGACTTGAAGCTTTCTGTTCTGGCATCACTGCCAGGCATCTACTATACATACTTATGTATAAGTTGACCTCATGTATAAGCTGAGGGCAGGTTTTGAGGACCAAATTATAGATTTTGATATGACCTGTGGATTAGTTGAGGGGTCCAATGCCACTGCCACATCTCTGCTGCTCCCCTTGCCTCTCAGCATTCCTTTGAGGAGAAACACCAAAGAACTGCTGCTGTCACCAGTTTCTCACCCAGGCATTCAGAAATGTGGTGCTGTGATAGAGAGAGTAGTGGGGTGGGAGGTGTCACTGCTTCTTTTAGGTTCACCCAGAATGGACTAAGCTCTCACTTTTCCCCCTTCTCTGAGTAGAATGGCAAAAGGCAAGAGAAAGGTTAGAAAAAGAAACTTTATCTGAACACCCCCTGACAATGGGTTATTGGAGGAGATTCCTCACAAGTAAGCTTGGGTGCAGGATTGGGTCTGCACTGTGTGCACTACACCACTCAACAAGTTTGAGGGAAGCAAAGTCAAGAGCAAGCCTCCTTCATCTGGGCCTGGTGAGGCCATGAAAATGCTGCCCAGATCTCCAGGCTAGGCCAATATGGGAAAGGGTGGAGTGAGGAGGTGAGGTAGAGCCAAGGGAAGGACCAGGCCAGGTCAGGGAGCCATTGTGGGGCTACTCAACTTCACTTCGGAGCTGGTGCCAGAGGCACTCCCACCCCTTCCATCCCCATTGCCAATTTTCAGAACCACTCAAAGCACCACCTCAGAGAACTACCTCAGAGAGAGCCATCTGGGGTCTGTCTAATTCTGGAAAACTGCATTCTGGGTGATTCTCTGCTTAATTTGCTGAGTGGCATTCACTCAGCCCACATTCACACAACAATAATAAAGAAGCCATTGGTAATCCTCCCATTGGCTTGCTGAGTGCAGTTAGAATATATTGAATATTTTCCACCATATTTTAAAAACAACAAGAGAAATATAGATATTAAAATGAGATATAAATATGAAATAAAAATAAACAAACAAGTGGAGTCTAAAACAAAATGTAGCAAAGTAACATCATATGCACCCCCCAATGTAATGGCTCCTGCTCAGAAGAGCCATCCATCCTTTCATCCAGAATACTATATAAACTAATGGAATTGTGCAGACCAATTCACTATGCCTGCCCCCAACCCCCAGGCAGTTGTCTGTTTTCTTTTCCCATCTAAGACTCACCTTTCTCCACTTCCTGGAAGCTGCAGAGAAAGCTTAGTTCTAACTGGTTGCGGTTCCAATGATGCCTGCACTCTACTATTAACAGGGAATTATGATTGAGTCAGAATTGTCACAGAAATTAAGAACTATGAAGTGTGGCAAAGGGGGTAAAACTAAGAGCCATAACCTAGAAGGGAACTAGTTCAGATTTCAGCATAGGTATGTGCTCACTGGAGGCTCATGTGAAACTCCACCCACCCCTGGATAATAATAATACTTGACTATCTGCTGTAGGAATTATTGAGGTGGAGAGGCATGGGAACATGTGGCCCTCCAGATGTTATGGGACTGAAACTCCTAGAGCTCATGAGAATAGCAGTCAAAGAACATTTGAAAAACCACATATTCGCCACCCCTGATGGAGATTACTTATGGCAATTGCTTTGAATACAATTTACAAATGCTAAGTATTCCTTCACTATTGAACATGTTCAACAGTCTTCAGGCTTGGCATCCAACATATGTAGACTTAAAAGGGTCCCAGTTTTCTAGGTTAATGCAGATTTGCTATGGTCGCTGACTATATAAATGAAAGAATAAACGTAATCTGTTTTTCCAGTCTGGCATTAGGGATCACACGGGCAACATTACACACAGAAAGGAAGCGGGAACTAGGACGCTAACTGAGCTACAAAGCAAATGTAGCAATATTAATATTGGAACACACCCAATTCATCATGTACTTGAAAGATGAATTAGAGAGATTTTACCATATAGCTATATATCCAGCCATTATTATCTATATAGCAACCCCCAAACACTTCATTCATATATGTGTATGTATGTTTGTGTGTTGATTTACTCGCTAACATACCTGAGCCATTTACCTCACAACTACCTTGTAAAATAAAGCTTTGTTGCTCCTGAAGAGTGTAAAAGTACTGAGAAAATTGGATTGGAAAAAAAGAATGTTGCCTTTGAAATTTTCTGGTGTAGAATATTATGTGGAACCACTTCTCAACCACCACCGCCTCAAAAAAAAAAAAATCCTTTGAATCTTTCTTATAAAGAAACATATGCTACTTTATCTTCAGAATACACTTTTTGGAACATCCTCAGTGTCATATAACCTCTTAAATAATTTACTTATTCATACATAGCTGGTGGGGTGGAAGCTTGGAAAAGTTTATTTTTGGACCACTACTCCCATTATTCTTCAACTAGGGATGGTAATACTGAGCCTCCTTTATATGGTTGCTGTAGTAATTAAGTGAAGCTCCTTGGGAGTTCCAACTATACAAATGTTAGCCTATTAATACTTTTATTGTAATGCTCTACAAACCAGTGGAAAACTGAGTACATTTGAAGTGCTCATATTAAGAGATTCCAAGGTGACAATTTAATTTTTTTTAAAAATCACAAAATTCACATCATCTTTCCTATAACAAAACCAAGAAAAACTGTTGACAAAACTGCAGAAACAGGGAGCAAACAGAAACAATAAAACCAGCTTTTAAAAGCCTGGGGAAATGCAAATGACTTGACCCATTGCCTACAAGTCAGCACCAGTCAAACACCCTTGGAGGGGATGTTTCAAAGTCAGGAGAATACCAAAGAAAAGACCCTCTCTGCAGATCATGAGCAGGCTCTGTGCACAGTCACAAAGAGGAACTGGAAAAGGGAAGAGTAGGAATATATAAAATGGACAGGCTCTCATTTTATTTTTCACTTTTATGTTTACATTGTTTGTAGTTTCCTTTGTTTTGCTTATATTTGTTTTTCTGTGGATATAATCAAGACCTATCCTGTCCACTGCTGCCTGTAACTTTCTTGTTTTCCATTCAAATTACATGAAGCTTGTATGCATGTTAATACTGCTGCAGAGTATCATCCATGGCAAATTTCTAATACAGAGGATCAATGGTCCCTGATTAAGTAACAATTAAATGTACATTAATACAAGAGGAGTCCAGAAATAAATATGCCCCCACTTATTTTTCACATTTGTTTCTGTGCTTTCTATTTGCCTCAGTTTTTGATACTCAGATTGACCCCCATATTCACAGATTCAATGTCCACAGTTTCACTTATCCACATCAAAAATGTTCTCTCTAGGCATTTCTAGGTCCTCCAATGTGATTCTATGGTCAACATCTGGCATTCGTCTCATTGAAAATAATATTATTCATGGTTTCGGGTATCCAAAGGGGGTGTTGGAACATATCCCCCATGGATATAACCTATATTTAAAAAAATAATAATGCATAGCTGCATATCCTGTAGGACAGGAGACTTAATGTTCCCATACCCTGCATGTCCCAGCATTTTATTTTTTGCTTGTTACATTAATATCTTGACATTCCTCCAATAAACTCAAGGCAAGACTACATGGCTTGCCTTCTCTCCACATTATCACCACAATAATTCTGTGAGGTAAATCAAGATAAAAGTGAGTGACTCCCTCAAGCTCACTTAATAACTTCCATGGTTGAGTGGAGATAGGAGGCTGGATTTCTCAAGTGCTAGTTCAACCCTCTAACAACTAACTCACATTGAATCTCTTTTGACTGAATATAAGGAAGTGACAGCTGCAGCTTAGCCCTCAGTGTAGGCCTGACTTAGTAACACATCTGAAAATTAAACCAGTGGGAGCACTCTTGTTTTTCAGTCTTGTAGAGCAGTTGTGCTGCCTTGTTACCACAGAAGCTAAATTATAGTCTAGAAGCATTTCCCCTCAAAACATAACTAAAGACAAATGCACTACAGAGCACTTAGTGTATATCTTTGATAAAACTTGGGAGTCCTTCAGCCAGTTCTCATCAGGCAATGTCTCAAGGAGAGAAAGAAAGGCAAAAGCCAACTTAAACAGAAAATCTTTTTTCCAGGTCCTGTCACTAGGCTGTTGAAATCATGTCAGATTTGCAGCTCTTGAACATCTGCATATATTTCTAATCACTTTGTTTGTCTGATAAGTGGCACAATCAGGAGTATGAATCATCTCTGAAGATATTAAAATAACCATATATATATATATATATATATATATACACACACACACACACACACACACACACATTATCTGTACAGCAGCTACCAGAATTGCCTTCCACTCAGGTTTTAGGTAGGCAATTTTATCTGTTCAGAGCCAGGGTCATTTAAAACACTGAAGGTCACCACTGTTAGAAAAAATGTTATAGTATGGAGTGCTGCAGTCCAAATGGCCAATCAATGCATTTCTTTTCTCCCTCCCAATCTCTACTAGTCAATCAGCATTGCTATCCCATTGAACATGCTCATTTCTGAATAGGTTTGGGTGTTCCTCAGTTGCAATGACAGTAGTCATATATGGAGTGAGGGTTTTGATAGCCAAATTCAGTTATTTGGGTTTTTTTCCCATTCATGTTCTTTGGAACCTCTCTGTTCTACCCTGGGAGACTTTTTAGAATAGTTTCCTAGTGTAAACCATCAAGTGACCCATTTGGACAATGATATTATTCTTTAGATTATTTTTTTATATCTATATGATTCCTCTGTCATTCTTCTTTTCCAGCCACTCTATTTTATCTCTCTTCCCACTTGATTCTCAGAGTGTGACTACACTACACTGTTATAGTACTGTTACACCACTTTAACTGTGATGGTTTCATCCTATAGAATCCTGGAATATGTAGTTTGGTGAGGGAAACTTAACACTTTGCTAGAGAGCTCTATTTTCCTGAACTATAGCACCAGAAGCTCTCTGGCAGGGAATTGTGAAGATCTCACAAAACTACAAATCCTAGCATTCTGTAGGATGAAGCCATGACAGTTAAAGTGGGTTCACATTGTTTCAGCTGTGTACTATAGATACACCCTCAGGTTGTACCCCTTTCAAAGACTCAACATTTTAGCTGCTGAGGTGTTGTTATCTTAGTTTGTATCCTGCCTTTTCCCCAAGATTAGGAGTCAAGACAGCTTGCAAATTAAAATGATTACCAAATTATTAAAAACATACAAAAGTAATCTTTGAAACAGAATTAACTATTAACCATTTTTGAAACAGTTTAAAACACAATGTCAAAAAGATAAGAAATTGTTAAAACAGTGCAATTTAAAACAACAACAACAAAAACCTCATTATAGCCTTTCCATAAAAGCGTTATGATCTGAAAGCCTGTCTGAATAAAAAAAGTCTTCACCTGCCAACAGGACAGCAAAGAGGAGGCCATTGTAGTCTCTGGGGAGAGGGGTGGTGATAAAGTAGCGGTCAATCCCCTTTGCGTGTTTTCCTTTTCCTAGACTTCTTGCACACCAGCAAACCTCAGGATTAGCCTTAGTCTTCTACATCCACAAGTATACGAAGGCCTGTATCTATATCACTGTTTTAATTAAGGAGAGGAGGGAATAAAACCTTGTCTAACCTTTTCACTGTTTCCCCCCCCCCCGGAAACTGCTGCTTCTTGACTTAAATTTGCCCTCAGTATCTTTAGTCTCATTTGCCCTCTCTGCCATTGATTCCAATTGGCTGTGGACAATATTATTGATTTACAGGCATCTGTGATATCACATCAGGTACCAAGCCCAAAATTAACACTACCACCACAGTCAGATTAAGCAAATGTGAGAACAAATGGCATGCAGTGAGAATGAGATATAAAATAATGCTGGTAACTGAAAAACAACAGCAGCCAGGAAGGAAAAAATGGTGTCAAGCAGTATTGGGACAAATTGACTCTGTTCACAATAAGTGTCAAAACCACTCACACTCATGAAACTAAATCCAGAACTAAGTAAGTGGTTTCAGTTCAACTCTAATAAAAAGCAGAGGAGAACAAGATACAGAGAATACGACAGGTAAAATATGAGAGGTGAAGCAGGCAAGTTAAAGGAAAAAATGAATCCATCTGCACAAAATACAAACTGTCTTTATTCCCAAAGCCACAAGTGGCTCCTTGTTATTCTCAGAATCAAACATCAATTGAGACAAAACAGCAACAGTGATTTTAAGCCCCTGCCATCAAATATAAGGACAAAGGAACCCTTCCTAGAAATTTCAGTCTCGCTGAAACTCCATTTGCTTCTCTTAGAATTTTTCAGCCATTCCTGAGCAGGATCTGATGAAATTTGCCTCAAATGTGCATGCTTTCTGTTGCATCTCCTGGTTTGGTGCTATTGTGACTGATTACTTCTATGGGAAACTTTTGGAAGAATGCTATAATCCTGGTGACAGTGGGCAAAAAGAGCCAAGCAAAAACTGCTGCAGAAGTATTTGCCTCATCTGTTCTTTCCTTGCTGGACTCAGCCTAGCAAGGGCAAACCTCAATTCTGAGCTAAAATATTCTGAGAAAAATTCTGTTAACATGACATATCTAGAATGTATTTTGGCCCTATAACACTATGTACCTCCAAAATCACTTTACTTGCCATGATGCTCTAATGTCACTCCCTGAATGTGTTCTGGTTTTGCCATGTTTAAGACAAAACAGAATGTCAGCAAATGAAGTCAGCAGAAAAATATTAAGGTACCCACTGTGAGCACAGGATTGGCTTCATGCCCTCAAACCAATGCTGGGATAGCAGTGCCAAATTTTATGGATTCTAACATTAACATTTGATCCCAAAGCATTATGTTACATCCAAGAGCAACTTTATACTAAAAGACAGGGACTGGGAAAAGGGAGAAGGAAGAAAACCACAAATAATGTATTTACAATTACAGTTTTTCTATTGAATAAATGGGGGGGGGGTTTGAAGGTTGTTTGTTTGGGGGGTTAGGAGAGCAGTAACAATCTTTTATTTATCTATTTATTTATTTATACCCTGCTCTTCATCCACATGGCTATCAGAGTGGCTTACAAATTGTTTTAAGCAATAGCAATTTACACATCTACATTGCATTAAGCAGTTTCCAATGTGTGTTAGCTAATTGCCCCTATAAGCTGGGTACTCATTTTACCAGCCTACGAAAGGATGGAAGGCTGAGTGAAACTTGGAGCCCTCTGGAATGGAACTTGCAACGTGGTGACTTGCAGTACTGGCATTTAGTACTGGCAATCTGGATCAAGGAGTCCCATCCATTTGCAAAATGGAATCAGTGGCACTGCATAACAGAATGGGGAATCTATGGCCCTGTTGGACTCTAGCTCCTGTCAGCCCCTATTAGTATGGGCAATTATAAGGCATAATAGCAGTCCACTATGATCAAAGGGTCACAGCTTCTCCACCACTTCTGAACAAAGTATTTTATGTCAATAACATATTGACATATTTGTAAATTCCACCCAAGAATAGGTGTTAGATCTAGAGTAGAGGTGGAATCATGCAGTCCCTAATCCACAAAGCCACTGGTGACGAGTGCTAGGACTTGCAGACCAACAAGATCTGGAGGACCACGTGATTCCCTTCCCTGATCTACAGGCATGCTTTCATGAGTAGAAAGTCTCTTCTACATTCAAATAAGCTTGTTTTGAGTTAGCAGATCTCAGCATGAGCAAATAGTTTGCACAGGTATATTTTCCTTTCTAGAAGACACAGCATAATTCCCTGTACAAGGTCTTGCCCATCTTAAGATATGTGTTGCCACAAAGCACTGAAAAATTTCATGTCCAAGGTCTCAGGCCCTGCTATACAATGTCTTCTGCTAGCTCTTGCAAAACAGTTAATGGGACAGTATCACTGCCAGAATGTCTTCCCTTTGCATTTGTCTGGATTCAACCCTATATACTGCATCTTCAGTGAAACTCTAAAAGCAAGCATATAGTGCTCTCAGGCTTAGCAGAAGCAGCTTCCAGTTCTGTAGAAAATTAAATCTTATCACTGATCCCACTTACTTTACATGGATGCATATGCTTCATTGCAGGACTCACACTTTCCCCCTTATGCTAGAGTAATCCATTGAAAATTCAGTGTACTAGGAGAACATCCCACAAATTAAATCTTTCATCTCTATCTCACTGCAGTTATTTCTGCTGTTCATTCATGGCTATTCTCATCTTTACTATCTGATAGAATTTAAAGTGTCTCTGCCACAAAGGTCCTTAAAAAGTACTAAACAGTTTTTTTTTTCCTGATGGCCTTCTTCGTGGCCTATAGTACAATAGTGTTCTTTATATTGTCAACTCAAGGCAGACTACCTGCTGAAAAAGAAAAAATATATTATGTATTATCAGTTTATTCTCCTCATCCATCATACTTTGACACCAATATAAACAAGAGTATATTATTCAATCATAACTACTGCCCATCTTCTAGAGAGAGAGAGAAAAACATCCCAGTTGACAGTAATTTTATTTAATATTATCTTCATCTGGGAAAAATCCTGACACCTCTTCTGCCATTTTTGAAGATCCTGACAGAACTCATTTTAAGTGAACAAAGCATCAAGTGTACCCTGTCATTTTGAGCAATTTCCTAGCCTCAAGTCCCCTCAATACATTGTAACAGAGGAAGGGAAAGTACACACATACACACACCGGAATGAGCATTTGTCTAGCATAATAGTGAATGAGCAAGAAGAAGATTTTAACAGTGTGATGGGCTATATAGTGATTTCTATCTGAGAACTGCACAAGGCTGTCAATGGGTACTGTGGGATGAAGTCTTCTTCTGGACTTCTTCCCTACAACAAAGAATCCAAACAAGCTGTTTACCAATAATGACTGATTACTTAGCAAAGTGATATAATAATGACAGATTGGAAAACAGAAAAGATTAATAGATTTTCCTTGGGTTTCTTCCGGGCTGTGAGGCCGTGTTCTGGAATAGTTTCTTTCTGACATTTCGCCTGCATCTGTGGCTGGCATTTTCAGAGAATGGAGTGTACGTATCTGTACGTGTGTGGAGTTTTTTTGTATACCTTGTGGCCTAACGGTTGGTTTGGTTTGTGGATGACTAAGACATCCAAGAATGGCAGTGTTCCTTCCTTCTCTTTTTCCATCGTGAATTGGATATTTGGGTGGATGCTGTTCAGGTGGTTCAGGAATGAGGCCAAATCTTCTTCTCTCTGGTTCCAAATGGTGAAAGTGTCATCCACATATCGGACCCATGTTGTGGGCCTTTTTTGGTGCTGTTTCTAGGGCTTGCTTTTCAAAATGTTCCATGTAAAATTTTGCTATCACTGGGCTGAGGGGGCTGCCCATGGCTACCCCATCTATCTGTAGAATTCATTATCCCACTGGAAGTAGCTTTTGAAAAGCAAGCTTTTGAAAAGCAATCCCTGGAAACAGCACCAAACAGCAGACTGTGGGATCCCTTCCAGATAATACAATCCATTCAGAATGTGGCAGAATGCAATGGGGCTGTCATAAATAGATACATAGGATGATGAGGTTCATGGGATTTTTTGGGGGGGGGCTGTGCAGCAGAAAAAGAGAAAGCACATTTCAGCTACACTCAAAGGGTTGGCTCCAAACAGTCATGCTCCCTGTAGACCAATTGACTTCACTGAGACAATTTCATGACTAAAATAATAACTAGTGTAGGTCCCATTTATTTCACTGGGTCTCATCTTAATCATGGTGAGGTAGTGGTTTGAATGTTAGACTAGAACTCTGAATAACCACAGTATGAAAATCTACTCAGCCATGGAAAACCCCTGGATAGCCTTGGACAAGTCACATTATCTCAGTCTAAGAGAAAGGCAATGGCAAACCTGCTCTGAAAAAATCCTGCCAAAAAAATCCTATGACTGGGTCACCATAAAATGGACTACATTTCTAAGTTGACTTTGTAAGTTAAAGATTTGGGAAAACTGTGCCTTACACACAGTGATTAGTTCATTTAAAACTGCCCAATGGGAACACATGCTGAATTTAGCCAAGAAGGAAGGCCCTCCCCTTTTTCCTCCTCACTTTTCCACTACTTTTATCTAATAGGGGAAGTCCCTTGACACAGTCTGGGATAAGTAGATAATCTTCATAGAACATTATCAGATGTGGCAAAAATCATGGGATTACAACATCAGGGTAACGTGAATGGGCCCCACTATCACACAACGTTGTCTTTGCATTATTACTCCATGCTCCAGCTGTGAAAAATGTATTCTTTCTCATTCACAGGACAAGCCGTCAATACATTGTCAATAGCATTCTTCACGCTATTGACTGCATGCAAAACCAAGTCCCATTATAACCATGAGATTACAGCGTGAATGGGCGTCCGGGTGAGAACTCGAAAATGAAGCACAGGACACTCTTTTTATGAATTGTCCCATTTTGTTTGCATATTTTTAGGTTTGTTTCAGTGCTTGTGTGTTCATTTACTTTGTTAATTAAGGGGTTTGTGAAGTTTTAACCATGCTCACGTCTTCTTGCGAGAACAGCTAAAATCTTGCTCATGCCAAATCGTGGAAGTAAACTTCCATTCTTGAAGTGCTATTCGTCTTTGTGTGATAATTCCATGGCATTTCTTTTGTGTGATTACAGCTATGTGCGATAATAAGTATATGACATCATGATGTATCCGCTATCTTCATTAGCAGAATTACAGCATTTTTGAAGGCTAGTCTGATAATGTCCAGAGTCTGGTAAAGTTATTTGTTTGGACTCATTCTCTGAAAATCCCCATGCTACCAGGAGGATTCTATGAGGTTTTGCCCCCAAAGTAACTTTTCCAAGCTGTTGAGCAAATTTGCTATGAAGTTCATCTCCTTTCTGAAGAAGCAGTCAAAGGGCCATGTGTTCTTTGAGGGAGAACTTTGTCAGGAATCAGCTTGCTTGCTGTCCTGGTGTCTGTAATTCCCAGAACCACCAATAGTAATGCAATAACGAAACATAAGTACAGTTTGTCCTAATGGAGATCAGGGACTAGAAGAAACCAATACATTGCCTATGTGTTTTTAACTTTGTTACCTTTCTACATAAGACTTCATATTGTTCTGTTTCACAATTAAGCATTTTAAAAAAATATTAAAAGTTCTTGCTGCATGTAAAGTGAGTATGTGTTTGACAATCCTCTTAATTACAGACACCAGGATCACCTAGTCTGATCCCTTTACAGTGCAGGAATCTACCACTAAAGGTTTCCAGTGAAATGGCCATCATCATCTGTTTAAGTATCTGATGAAGGCAAGTCCACAAACTTCTGAAGCAGTTTATATAACTGTTGAACAGCTCCTACTGCCTGGAAATCCTAATGTTTAGTTGGAATCTTCTTTCTTGTAATATGGATCCACTGGTCCAAGTCCTTCTCGCTGGAGCAGCAGAAAACAGACTCACCCCATCTTCCACGTGACAGCCCTTCAGATATTTAAGGATGGCTGCCAAATCAATTCTCAATCTTCTCTTACCCAGGTTAAACAAAGTTAATGCCCTCAACCATTCCTCATAGGGCTTGGTTTCCTATCCATTTACTACCTTGGTCACTATCCTTCCTAAACTGTAGTTGCCAAACTGGATACAGTATTTCAGTTGAGATCTGACCAAAGCAGAATACAGTGGTACTACTACTTCTCTTGATCTGGACATTATAGTTCTGTAAAAGTAGCCTAGAACTGCATTATCTTTTTTTCCCCCTGCATCACACTGATTACTCTAGTTTAGCATGTGGTCTGCTAAGACTGCTAGATTCTTTTTATATATACTGCTATCAAGCCAAGTGTCATCCAATTCTATGGACTTTTTCGGACAATGTAAAAATAACGCTAGCAGCGTCACCAGGTTGTGACGCTGCAGCGCTAGAGGGCATCAGTTTCGTACGATGCTCCTTCCCAGCGGTACTGTTGCAGTACCGCTGGGACATTTGACCGTGATATTTTTGCTTTCTACCGTCATATTTTACTCGCGATCAACAATCGTGAGTAAAATATGACTGTAAAAGCAAAAATATCATGGTCAAATGTCCCAGCGGTACTGCAACAGTACCGCTGGGAAGGAACGTCGTACGAAACTGACACCCTCTTGCTTGCTGCAGCGTCGCAACCTCGCGACGCTGCTAGCGTTATTTTTACATTGTCCAAAAAAGTCCTATATTTCTGCACCTGCATTTTCCTGCCTAAACATAGCACCTTATTTTATATCTGCTTAAATTCATGTTGTTTATTTTTGACCACTTCTCTAATATGTTACAATCATCTGAATTTCTGATTTTGTCTCCCAAGGTCTTCTAAGGCTACTTCTCCCTTTTTTGTGTCATCTGCACAAAAATGCGGATTTTTGTGCCCTTTCAACCAAGCTAGTTATGAAGATATTGAATAACACTGGTCCCAGGACCGAAGCCTGCATCACCCTCAACTGTCACTGTCAAAGGCCTACTAAAGAATAGTCCTCTATTTAAAGCCATTCCTTTGAACAGCTGAAGAAACTTTGTCCCTCAAATGTTTTAGACCTCAGCTCCTATCAGCCCCATGCAAGTAAATATAGGAGCTGAAGTCTAGAACATCAAAAATACCAAAGATTCCCCACATATGTTGTCCAGTTAAGTCTGGTTTAAAGATAAAGAACCCTAAGGAAGGAAGAACAGGGGTCTTGAAGTTGTCCATCAACAGCGCTGCAACAGGGCAGCAGACTGAAGAGGCAAACAGCTCACCCAATCATAGCCTCCTTTGCTAAGTTGAGATGCAATGTTTTTCTATTTAAATTATAATAATTCTAAATTTAAATCTACAGAACTAAATCAGCATATGCAAACTGTTATGCACACCTGACCTCTTTTGTCTTCTTTTATTGGTGTAGAAGTGCCTATTTTAGCAATGAGTTGTTATTTTTTTTCTGGGAGAATTATCTGCCCCATTCACAATGTGTTACCAGTTAGTCCTTCAGTACTAATAAGAGCACTTATCTCATATATTCCTTGGGATTCTGAGCCAAATAATAAAAATGAGATCAGTGGTGGCAGCTTATCTCAACACATAGTCACTGACAGACTCATACATCTCTAATTTTTGATGTCTGTGTTGTAAACAGACACTGTCAGCCTGAGTCTTGAGTTGAGTGGATCCCAAAATCCGACTGGCTCCATGACAAGGATCCATTCCCAGCTTTTAAAAACTTATCAAAGCAGAACTACTTGGCTCTCTTCATCTCTAATTATAACCTGGGTGTTGTAGTTCTTCAGTTATGGCAGAAGACAGCCATTCAAACATGAAATTTTACTTACAGTTGCAGCTTTTAAAAAATGTAAAACAGTCACACGCATAATACTGCCACATCACTGGTGTTCAAACATCACTAAGGAGAACACTATCTCTCCACAAAATATTTGGGCATTGTCTTCCCTGTACCATTTTTGTTTGTGAATAATTGATAAACCCATTTTCTTAAGTTTCTCAAAAACACATCAAGCCCCTGCTGTAACCTCTAAGTGTATGTTCTTACTCAACTAAATGTGTGCATCATTTTTTCCCCTCATTTTGGGGGGCTTTGGTCAAATGCTAATTGCCTTGTGAAACACAACCTGGTAGATTTTTTTGTAAAAGAAGCAGAAACAAAATACTTGTATCACGGAATATAAACCTTAAAAAACTCGGCACCTGCATCACAACCTCCATGAATTTATGAAGAAAATACTGAAGAACATCTTACTCTGAAATTGACTTGGAACACTTCCTTCCAGTAGCAGAATTGAAAATGGAGACCCAGTTGGAAATCTCCTTTAACAGCATTGTGAAATTGTACAATCTCAGCTTGCCAGGGCACAATACATTTAGTTACTATTAACTTATAAAAATATCTATCCTGGCCTGTCTTGGCAAAGTAACATAACAACAAAACAGAGCAACAAAGGAAAAATCAAAGCAATACAGTAAAGGACAACATAGAGCAATATAAGGCATACAAAAGTTACAAACAGAAAATCCTTAAAAGCTCTCCTTAACATCCACTGAAACAAGAAGGCATTTCAAAAGTAGTCCAGCATTCAGAAGCTTGCCCATGTTTTAGGGCCAGAAAATAGAAAGTTTACAACCACAAAGGTTTGCAGGCTTGGAACTTAGCCAAAGGGGGAAACTTCCTATCCAAGCCTACCTCTTGTTCATATTCATTCTGTAAACAACTTCATAGACAAAGACAGACAGTCAAGTGGACCAATGGACATGAAGATCTCTTAAGTACTTTTCCAGCATGGTAATGGCCAAGGCAAGACCAAGACATGTTGCTGCCTATGAGAGAACAGCAAAGGGTGCTTCTGTTCCAGATCTAGCACAATATATCTAAAGCCAGCTAAGGCACCTAGATAGATGAGACAGAAAACCCCATATGTGCCTCTCACTCTCTCTGGCACTAATGCAAAATAACAATAAATTGAATAACAATTGTTGTCCTTTCAAGGCACTCAAAGGAGATTATCAGACGTGGCAAACACCACATCAGAAGATCACTAGAAGAACAGGATGGGGCAACCTTACCAGACGACAATGTCCTCCAGCGTTCCGGGGGCATAGTGCGGCCATGAGTAAACATCACTTTTTATTAGCAGCTTGTCCCCATCAATAGAAAAGGGAAGCCATGTCCACAGCAGTGCTACGCCCCCTGAACAGCAGAATGACATGGGCACCTGTAGGGTCGCCCTTTCACTTCTTCTAGCGATCTTCTGGCATGGTTGGGAAAGCGATTTTTGGCATGTTCCCCTGTGTCTGATAATCTCCTCAATCAGTTGCTTGAGGCAATCACCTTAGGCTTGTCTACACTGGCCAGAATACGCTGTCTTCCAGACAGCATATTCTAGCCCCAGAGTTGGTCCATTTCTCCCCATCCCCTGTTACTAAGACAAAAGGGGCAGAAGCCCACAAGCACACATCGCCCGGTATTGGTGGGTACCTCCTCAGCTGTTGCACATTGCCCTCTTTGAAGTCAGGAAGGAAACAGGATTTGATCATGGCTGGTCATATGCAAGGGCCTAGATCACATGCTGGGGGCCTTCTTCCCAGCTGCAGAGTGACTTCAGCAGTGGCAGTGGCTGGTATGGACCCTGCATTCCTATGCTGAACCCATCAGGATTTTCCAAAATAATGGGTGTTAATTTAGAATGTTTTAAAAGGCTTCCCCTTGCTTCCCCCCACTTTGGCTCAGGCATTGTTAGGAGGCAAAGCAGGGCAAGAGCCCTTGTGTCATTTGGTCTGCAGGGCTCCAAGGTGGAGGGGGGAGCTAGGGTAAATTGCCTGTCTAGATAAACCCCTTGTTTTGCCTCATGACAGTGCTATCCCTATTCAGGGTATACTCACTAGCATCAGGAGAAATTTTAAAGAAGTGACCCAACAAGCTTGTCTTTTGTGGCTTTTATGGAAATTTCTCCCCCCGCAAAAAATTCCAGGTTTAGATTATTCTTCAGCTTCCAAGAACCATTTCATATATTCCTCCTTTGGTGCCACATTGCTTGCATTGCTACAGAGGCAAGGGATTTATTTGTTGTGACCTGCAGGCATTAATAAAGTTTGGTGCAGGTGAAAATTAATGCAGTTTAATTGATACACAGCTAGGGAGAGTTATCTGTAAAGGATTTAAATATAGAAAGAGAGCGAATGTATCTGTGCATTGCCACCCACTGAGAGCCAGTGTGGTGTTGTGGTTTCAGTATTGGACTAGGAATCCAGGAAACCAGGATTCAAATCCCCATTCAGCCATGGAAACCCACTGCATGCTTTTGGGTAATTCATACTCTTTCAGCCTAAGAGAAAGGCAATTGCACATTTCCTCTGAATAAATCTTGCTAAGAAGGCACTATGATAGGGTTACCATAAGTTGGAGTCCACTTGAAGGCATATAACAACAACAATCCACTAGTTGCTTTTGGTCCATGCAGGGACATGTTTTATTCCACAGTGAGATGATAAGTCCATCCCATCCCTATTTGGACCACAGGCTGCCACTGTTGCCAGCTTACTTCTGTCCCTTTAAATCCTCCCCACTGCTTCCTTGAAGCTTGGCTGAACCTGATACTCCTCAGTCCCAAGGGAGATAAAATTTGTAGTCAAGTGCACTTGATCACATTCTTCCCTGGTTACCTTTGCCTTGCCTTCCCCAACATCTGCTCCTCCTGCCCCCTGCTGTGCTGACATTTAGAATGCAAGTTCCTTGGAGCAAAAACTAATTCCAGCAAGAACTAGGCACAGAATTGTGTAGCAGACATCAAGATAAAAATAGAATAGTCCAAAATCTGGCTATATTGTTTAACAAGGGCCATTTTTTGTCAACAGAGGATATGCTCTGACTGATGTGATCAATTGCCCAGGAAGGATCTTATCTCTGTACAATAGAATCATACTTCCAAAATCAAACAATGGAAATGGTTCTTCAAATATGAACCTCTTGACAGCTATTCTGTAAAGAGTGTAATGCCTGAGGATGTGGACAGGATTCTTGGAGCTTGTCTAGATGAGAAGATATAATGTTGATTGCTGCACATTAATGCAAATTCTCAGCAGCATTCATTTGTCTCCATGGTTTTTTGGCAAAATTGCTGGTATACGAAGCTATGCATGTTTGATGTTCACATGGAGCCATGCCTGTAAATCAAGATGGTGGCTGTGAGTGAATCGCTCCTATTATTATTCTCAACAAGTTGCCACCACTGCACAGGTGTTTTTTTAAACGTAAATCTAAATTTCACAAGTACGACCTTCCATTTAAAAAGTTGTTTGGTTGCCTCAGCACAGCAAAAAAGTGCACAATCACAACTGTGAAACTCCGAAATGGCACTTCCGGCCACTTTGTTGCCAGCAAGGCTGCCACTGCGCACATCAGACCGGTCGGGTTTCCACTTCTGCTCTTATCCAGGAATATGTTCCAATGCAATTCAGTTGTCCTAATGAGCAGGAATGTGCATTTCCCCTGCATTTAAAAAAAAAAATTGGAAGAAGCTGCAAAGGCTTCTCCCGCATAGTTTTTGGCCCCCTCCTTCTGAATATGGCAAATCATAGGATCTCATTGGGACAAAAGGTATTCTCCTCAAATTCTATGAGGAGTTTTTTCACCATCTAGACAGCCCCATGAACAGGTGAAAGCCACCACATGTGTACTAGAATCTTGCCCATCTTTGCTTACTAAGAAAGCCACAGGGGGACTGGCTCAGTGGGTAGAAGGAGTGGGCAATGCCGTACCAAAACAAGGCAGAGTTCCATCATGCTTGAAGAAGGCAGCTATAAGACCATTGTTGAAAAAGCCATCCATGGATCCCAGCATATTGGAGAACTACCATCCAGCTTACAACATTTTGGCCAAGAAAATGGAGTCTGTGGAAACTCGGGTTTCTACAGTGGCCAGGAGTGCATTTGAGCATTTAAAGGTTATGTGTCATCTATGCTCATTCCTAGATGCAACAGATTTGGGTATGCTGACACATACCTTTGTTACATGCTGTTTGGATTACTGTAACACACTGTATGGGGCTATCTTTGACAAGTGTGCAGAAATTTTCAGTGGTTCAAAATACTGCAACCAGACTACTGACCAGGAGGAGTCACAGGGAAAGCACAATTCCCTTTTTACAACAGTCCACTGGCTACTAGTCTGTTTCTGGGCACAGTCTGTAGTACTGGTTACAATCTATAAAGCCATGTACAGCTCAGCTTCAGGATATCCATATTTTTCCATTGAACCTGCCTGTATCTTGGAATCTTCAGAGGAAGACCATCTCTGCATCCACAACCCTCACAAGTACATCTGATGGGAACAGGAGAGAGATGGTGTTCTCAGTTCTATTCCCAGGAACCCCCTTCCTAGAGGGCTAGCCTGGTATCTTCAGTGATATCCTTCCAAAACTGGGCTAAAACTTTTGCTTGTTTTAATAGGCCTTTGAAAGCTAACTGCTTATGTTGAAAGGGTTTTTAATAATGTGCTGTTGTGTCTGTATTCATAGAATCATAGAATCATACAGTTGGAAGAGACCACAAGGGCCATCCAGTCCAACCAACTGCCATGCAGGAATACACAATCAAATCATTCCTGACAGAGGGTCATCCAGTCTCTCTTTAATCACTGGGTGAGCTTGAGCAAGTCACACACTCTCAGCCTCAGAAGAAGGCAAGGGCAACCCGAACAAATTCTGCAAAGAACAAATTCTGCAAAGAAAACTCCAGGATAGGTTGTTTAGGGTTTCCACAAGTCAGAAGTGACTTGAAAGCACACCATAGGTTTTCCTACTAGCAGTCCACGGTGTGGGCTGAGGGCATGCTCATCCTACAATAATAGAGTGAGGTGCCCTGCCTGCTTGGATCATGGGTCACTGACCACCTACTGAATTCAATGTGGATTTTTCCTGATTTGAGTTGTATCTGTACAAGCTCTATCAAGATTGAGGAACATTTGTCTCTCTAGATATTTTGACATAAACTCCCATTAGCCCTACCCAACATGGCCAGTGGTAATGGCCTGTAAAAAAAATTGCAGTCTGAAACAGCTATAGGGTTAGAGAAGACTCATTTCTGATAACTGATTTTGCATGCCTTTCTTTGGACTGGAGCCTGAATGTTTTGATAAAGCCCCTGCCTCACATATGCCCTCTGAAAACTATGCCAATAATTCCCATGAACACATTGCCACTACAGTTCCTTTGAAGCTCTGTAATCATGGGAGTCTGTGGTTACAAATGTATTCTCTGTCTCATAACTGGCTATGCCAGTTTTAGGTGGCACACTCTTAAGTCCAGAGTGCTTGAGAAGTCATGGCCTACAAAACCTCTGTTGTCAGGACCAGTTATAGCGACTGTAAGACATATCCTGCAAAGCAATCTTGAAGCCCATAATTTAAGGCTGGAGAAAATAGTAGGTTAAAGCAAAGGAAATGATCCATATTGCTTAGATAATTTTATAATATTTTTGTAGACATACAAAAATTTTTAAAGAACTGTTTTCTTTCACATGGGTGAAAGAAAGAGTGCTCAAAGTTGAGCTCTGCAGTTGACAAAGTGACTTTGTCTATTATATTTTTCTTCACTCTCAAAATCAATCTAGGAAACAGAAGAAACAGTTTCTAGGTCTGTGGGGTTTTTTTAAGATTGAACAATTGTGTCAATGTTTGAGACATAGACCTAGCATAGCATGAAACGGCCTAATCGAGAGGGACAAAGTTTTATCTCTTGATTTTACTGATTGTAGATATTGGCCCCTAGAGGGAAACCTATGAGATGGAAAGATCTCAGTCCAAATTTTACCTCACTGAAATTCTTGTAGGTGGCCTAAGAGAAGCCAGAATACTCACAATCTTGAACCCCCTCCCCACGTTCTCAAAAAAACCAAAACAAAACACCAAAAGGCTGCTGACTAAAATGTCTAGTTATTAAGAGAACAGATTTTTAATGGCCTGCATGACTCCTTGTCTCTTATAGTATCTGTGAGCAGCAAAACAAACAATTAAAAATAAGAATGTACAAAGTCCTAATGGCCTTCCATGATTATTTACATATGGATGGCATGGGTTTTTTTGGGGTGGGGGAGGTAGTATGCAGATAGATATATGTTAACTAAAGTGGAAACTTTGTTCCAACAGGTAGCAGCACACTTAAAATCAGGGACTTTTGAACAACATTGAAAGCAAGTAAAAGTCTTCATATCAAAGATGATGATCTATTTAAGACTCGGAGGTCTATTCAATTTTAGAGCCTCAATTTAAGTGGTAGGCACAGCCCAGAAAGGCCAAAGTTGACTGTACTGTGTGTTTGGTTTATGAAAGAAGCAACCCTATAGTTTCCTACTTGGATGTAGATCTCATTCAAGTTAATGAGGTATACATTCAGAGTAAATGTGTCTCCGATTGGATTGTTTGACAACAGGAAGGGAGGGTGTATAGTACTGTCAAATCATCAGAATTGTTCAATTTTTACAGTGTGTAAATGCATGAAATGGCTCTTAAGGAGCCAAGGGTGAGATGTAAAGACTTCTAAAAGAATTTAGATCTTTTGTACAGATGTATTCATTCCTTTTCTGAAAATTATCACATCTCTGAAAAACTATTCTCAAAGCTTTTTTTTTTTAAAAAAAAAGTTTTTACAAGATGTTTTAGAATCTTGTGTTTAGCCAGTTCTGCAAACATTTGCATTTCAGATTTCACACACCCAGTAAGATATGTCCTGAATATCTTGGGTATCTGATTCCCCCCCCCCACTTTAAATCAGTGATGCTTAATTCGTGAGTCTTCCGGCTTGTCCGTGAAAAGCAGAGGAAACAGATAGCAGCTTTCTATACTGAATCATAGAATTGTAGACTTGGAAGAGATCACGAGGGCCATCCAGTCCAACCCCCTGCCATGCAGGAAATCACGATCAAAGCATCCCCAACAAATGGCCATCCAGCCTCTGTTTAAAGACCTCCAAGGAAGGAGACCCCACCACGCTCCGAGGGAGTGTGTTCCACTGCCGAACAGCTCTTACTATCAAAAAGTTCCTCCTAATGTTGAGGTGGAATCTCTGTTCCTGGAGCTTGCATCTGTTGCTCCATGTTCCAGTCTCTGGAGCAGCAGAAAACATGCCTGCTCCATCTTCAATGTGACACCCCTTCAAATACTTAAGAAGTTAACCGTCTTTTTTCCAAACGAAAGAGACCCAGCTCCTTATCTCCTCATAAGGCATGGTTTCCAGACCTTTCACCATTTTAGTTGCCCTTCTCTGGACATGCTCCAATTTTTCAATATCCTTTTCGAATTGTGGTGCCCAGAACTGGACACAGTATTCTAGGTGGGGACCAAGGCAGAATACAGCGGCACTATTACTTCCCTTGATCTAGACACTATACTTCTATTGATGCAGCCCAAAATTGCATTGGCCTTTTTAGCTGCCACATCACACTGTTGACTCATGTTCAACTTGTGGTCTACTAGGATTCCAAGATCCCTTTTGCACGTAGTCTCGTTTAGCCAGGTCTCTCCCATCCTGTATCTATGCATTTCGTTTTTCTGCCCTAAGTGCAGTACCTTACATTTCTCCGTACTGAATTTCATTTTGTTAGCTTTGGCCCAGCTCTCCAGTCTATCCAGGTCATTTTGAATTTTGATCCTGTCCTCTAGGGTATTAGCTACTCCTTCTAATTTAGTGGCATCTGCAAATTTGATAAGTATGCCCCTAATTCCCTCATCCAAGTCATTGATAAAGATGTTGAATAGCACTGGACCCAGGATAGAACCCAGTGGCACCCCACTGGTCACATCTTTCCAAGATGAAGAGGAGCCACTGCTGAGCACCCTTTGGGTTCGGCCGGTCAACCAATTACAAATCCATTGAACAGTTAACTTGTCTAGCCCACATTTTACAAGCTTGTTTGCAAGAATGTCATGGGGAAGCTTGTCAAAGGCCTTACTGAAATCAAGGTATGTGATATCCACAGTGTTCCCTTCATCTACCAAGCTGGTAATTTTATCAAAAAAAGAGATCAGATTAGTCTGGCATGACTTGTTTCTCTGAAACCCATGTTGACTTTCTGTGATTATGGCATTGCCTTCTAAATGTTCACAGACTCTCTGTTTAATGATCTGCTCTAGAATCTTCCCTGGTATTGATGTCAGACTAACTGGACGATAATTGTTGGGATCCTCCTTTTTTCCCTTTTTGAAGATGGGGACAACGTTCTTCTGGGACTTCTCCTGTTCTCCAGGAGTTCTCAAAGATTACTGCCAATGGCTCTGAGATTACATTTGCCAGCTCTTTTAATACTCTTGGATGTAGTTCATCTGGTCCTGGAGATTTAAAGTCATTTAGATTAAGAAGCTATTCCTGTACTACCTCTTTGCTTATTCTGTGCTGGATTACCCCTAATGAGTCCTCTGTTCCATTATCCTCAGGTTGGTCACCCTCTTACTTTTCTGAAAACACTGAGGCAAAGAAGGTGTTGAGTAATTCTGCCTTTTCTCTGTCCCCAGTTAGCATTTTGCCATCTTCTCTGCATAGTGGCCCTACCATTTCCTTCTTCCTCCTTTTGCTGTGGACATACCCCCCCAAAAAACCTTTTTATTGTTCTTAACCTCTCTAGCAAGCCTGAGCTCATTCTGCACTGTAGCTTTTCTGACTTTACCCCTACACGTGTTCGCTATCTGTTTGAATTCTTCTTTGGTGATTCCCCCCTTTTTCCATTTCCTATACATGTTCCGTTTAATATGTAGCTCTGTTGAAACTTCTTTAGTCATCCATCCTGGTTTCTTGAGATGCCTCCCATTTTTCTTCCTCATTGATACTGTTTGAAATTGTGCCCTCAGTATCTCCCTTTTCAGAAAGTCCCATCCGTCTTGAGGTCTCTTCTCTTTTAGTATTCCTGACCATGGGATCACCCCCAGTATTTCCCTGAGTTTATTGAAATCAGCTCTCCTAAAGTCAAGAATGCATGTCTGACTATGCCTGGCTTCTCCCTTCCATTGTATAACAAACTCCAGGAGAACATGATCACTCTCACCTAAGGATCCCACCACTTGCACCCCATTAACCAGGTCATCCCTGTTGCTTTGGATCAGATCTAAAAGAGCTGACCCCCTTGTTGCCTCTTCCACCTTTTGGACCATGAAATTGTCTTCCAGGCAAATAAGAAATTTGCTAGACCTTGAAGTTTTGGTTGAGTTAGATTGTCAGCAAATATCAGGATAGTTGAAGTCACCCATCACTACTACATCTCTCCTTTCTGCGTGTGTGTTCATCTGTTCTAGAAAGGCATCATCGAATTCCTCCATCTGACTTGGGGGTCTGTAGTAGAGTCCCACAATAACATCCCTGTTGTTTCCCTCCCCTTTAATTTTTATCCAGATGCTCTCCACCTGGTTCCATTACTGATGTCATGGATCTCTTTACTGGTATAAATATCACTGACATATAATGCTATTCCTCTCCTTTCCTGTTTGGCCTGTTTCTCTTATAAAGGTTATGTCCCTCTATTCCTACATTCCAATCATGCGACTCATCCCACCAGGTTTCAGTAATGCCTATTATATCATATTTGTTTTGTAGTGCTAGGAGTTCAAGTTCATCTTGCTTATTTCCCATGCTCTGTGCATTAGTGTAGAGACATCTAAGACCATGTGTTCCCTTTACTTGCTGCCTGTGCAAGGGTTTTTTTTTTTTTTGCCTCCCACTGTTGGGTTCTTGCGCTGTTGGCCTTATTCCCCCTATGACAGTTTGACTATTTTCTCCAGCCCTTTTGCCTTCCAGAATACTATCTCCCTCCCCCATATGACTCAGTTTAAAGCCCTCCTGATCAAATTCTTGAGACTGTAGGCAAAAATGTTTCTACCAACTGTCGTGAGATGCACCCCATCTATTGCCAGAAGTCCCCCCTCATGGAAGCGCAGCCCATGATCCAAGAATCCAAATTGTTCTCGGTGACACCATCTACACCATCTAAATGATGTCTGATGAGCTGGAGGATGAGATCCTAGGCATTTCCATACAATGTCTTGTTTCCATGAATCTTTTCAAACAGTGGATCTGATGGTCCTGGTTTAGGAGATCTAGCATTCTGGAACAATTTTTGAATACACATGTGTACAGGAACTGCATGGTAGGTTGGTCATCTCTGTATTCATGGAGTGAGAAGAATTTAGCTATACCCAATCAGAAATCTTACAGTTCTTAGGATATTTGAGGTAGGGCTTTCTCTCTGTCCAATCACCCTCACAGACTTGTCAGGTGGGAATGTGGGAAAGAATGTTCTCAGTGGTTACTTCTAGGCTGTGGAATTTCCTTCCATGTAAGGCTAGGCAGCACCCTTTTTGCTTTCTTTTTGCTGTTAGACAAAGATCTCTTTACTTGAAAAAGGGCTTTAGCTTGTAATTGGAAGGATCTTTTAGTGAGATATGTTTACCTTTACTGTTATTTGAAGGTGTTTTTAAATATTTTAATTAAATTGTCTGTTTTTTGTATTATATATTGATTTCTGTTATATATTGTATTATAGATTGATTTAGTTATATTTTGTTTTAACTTTTATTATAAACCCCCTTGGGTCCCATATTAGAAGAAAAGGAAGGTCATTAAATGAGGGAGGGAGGGAGGGAGGGAGGAAGGAAATGGGTGGTGGAAATCAGCTCCGCACTTGACAGGCTTAAGGTGTTTAAAATAATAATAGATTTTGGTAACCTTTTTATTAGTATTGTTTAAAAAGTGGTACTTAACAATGGTAAATAGATAGGATAATCATGGCAAACATGGCAGCTGAATCCCCTCAGACAAGCAGTAACAGTTCCTTGGAATCTTATGGAAGGAGCAGATCTGGCTTAGTTGTTAACAGTCTCTCAGACTAAAGGGCAGTGACTCAGAACTAACAACCTGTCCTTGGAGAGAGATTATGGTATGTATTGCCACCAACACCGCCATTGCCAGTTTGCTTATTTATTTATTTATTTATTTACCACCTTTTCCTCAGCCTATGAACTCAAGGTGGCTTACAATGTTAACAAAAGGACAAATAAAAAATCACATTATTAAAACACACAAAGGTTAAAATATGATTAAACTACAGTATACATAGAACTAAAACATACCCATTTTAAAATGACAAAAATAACAGCAACAATTAGTCTGGAGAAAAGAAGGTTAAGAGGTGACATGATAGCCATGTTTAAATATTTGAAAGGATGTCATACTGAGGATGGAGCAAGCTTGTTTTCTGCTGCTCCAGAAAGTAGGACACAGAGCAATGGGTTCAAACTACAGGAAAAGAGATTCCACCTAAACATTAGGAAGAACTTCCTGACTGTAAGAGCTGTTTGGAAGTGGAATGCACTGCCTCGTAATGTGGTGGAGTCTCCTTCTTTGGAAGGATTTCCAGTGGGTTTCCATGGATGAGCAGCGGTTCAAACCATCGCCTGCCAGGGTGCAAGTCCAACCACTACACCATGCTGGCTCTCAGAAGGAAGACAACTGAGTCTTTGTCTGTGATGTTTATTTTTATAAGATAAATCTCTTGTATCTCATGCATTCTACAATTGTTCAAAGGAGAAGAAGTGCGTGCCAACTAGCTCCACTCCCACATCACACACACTAAATAGCCCCATCCCCCAGCATCCATGTATACAGTACAAAAGTCTGTCAGGAAGGAGTCTTTGGGAAGGCAGCTATATGTACAAAGGCTTCCAAGTGGTCAGGATTCCTAATACCATAGGAGCATTCTGACATTAACAACTGTAAACACAAAGGTCCCTCCCTACCAATGTTTACACTGCATGCTTTCACTCCAGAACTTAGAAAAGGAATGCTTTGGGGGGGGGGTGAGGGGTTAGATGACAAGTCCCCAGATTCCTAAGCCAGCAAGGTCAGGATCCAGCAGGCTTAGACTGTGCTGGCTGAGAGATTCTGAGATTTGTGGTCCACAAAACTTTTCAAACCTCTGATTGACACCAAGGGATGGAGCTAGGTGACATGGTTCCTCTCCCCATTCTGACATGGTTCTCAAACACATGATGTTAGGGAAATTTCTGTAAAGGGCTCCATATTGCATCAAGTGCTACTTATGCTTTTTCTTTCTCTCTCTACACAGTCCCACAGTTCTTTAAAAAAAAAACATTCTGGCATGCTCTGTCCTTAGAAAAAGATGCAAGTCACTACAGGCATCAGGTCTGTACATTTTCGATCACGTCAGCATCTCTCTGTGAGCTTGGCTCAAGGAGAATCAGAACAGCCATTGAAAGTGTCTGGGCTGATCTTCTGAAAATATGAAATGATAAAAATGGCTGCTGGTGCAGTGTGGGCCATGCTACTCAGGGCTCACTGGATCAAGAACTTGGGGTCCCCTAATCTGTTCTCTTTCCATTGGCAAGAAAAAACATTTAAAAAAAAAAAGACAGACTTTTGCCTGTTAGTCGGTTGTTGCAGGAGGGTTCTTTAAAGAGTGCCAAGCTCCTTTGTTTTTCTTCTTCAACTGCTATATTTTAAATGCTTTTAAATTGTTTTGTTTCAGAGTGAAGCTAACCTGACAATTTATTTGATGACAGGTTTTAGCTGCACTCTGTTTTAATATTTTTTGTAAGTTCCCTTGGGTCACACACTGGGAGAAAGGTAGGTTATTAAGTAAATAAGTAAGTTCCACTGAAGTCAATGGGACCTGGGCTGACTTTGGTCAGTCCCTAAAGAACACAGATGTGTGTCCTTCTTCATTTGGAATAAAGAGGGGGGGGGAAGCTCGTTTCCACCAGTGCAAAAACAGAGTTGCCTCGAACCTGTGAGGCTTCAAGGGAAGATGTTTCTCAATATAGGTCAATCCCCATATCTGTGGGGGATAGGTTCCAAGACTCCCTGTGGATATCTGAAACCATGGGTAATAGAGAACCCTATTATTTCAATGAGAAGATTGCTGTAAGTTGACCATAGAATCATACTGGAGAACCTAGAAATGCCTAGAGAGAATATGTATTTTCAGACATGGATAAGTGAAACAATGGATACTGAATCCGTACCCTGAATGTGAGGGTTTACCTGTAATACAAAACAAGAAATGCTGCCTTCAAATGGCAGCCACAACTGCTGAGAAGAAAGTAGTGGTCTCTTACTTTTTTTCCTCTCCAGCTACTGTGCTGAAAGGACAATACTCCCCCCTGTCTTGGGAGACTATTCTGAATATTGGGGGAGGGGTTCCCTATTCCTTCCTTAGAATTCCACATAGTTATAGAAGGCCCCCTATTCACATGCTAATGGAAAGGAGCAAACCAAGCACTGACTCCATGTAATGAGAGCTAATGTGGTACAGCAGTTAGCATGCTGGACTGGAACTTGACAGACCCAAGTCCATGTTCCTATTCTGTCATGAGATTCATTTGATGAACCATTTTCTCATAGCCCAGCTTCCTTACAGTGTTGTTTTGGGGGAATAAAGTGGATGGGAGGGGAGCCAGGCATGCTACCTTAAGCTCACTGGAGGAATGGTAGGTTATAAATATAACTATAATAAAAGATATAAATATCGAAGTAACAGGAGCAACAATAGGCTTAAATCAAATTGTTAGTTCCCACTTGAGTAGACTTATTAAATCAATGGGATTTACCTAAGTGTTGACTTACCATTTTGCAATTGATTCACTGGGTCTAGTGTAGTTGACACAAGTGATAAGTTGGTAACTATAGTGTAACATTACAAATTTTATGTTTTACTGTCTTTCTAAACCAGCTGGTGATACTATTTGTAAAACCATGTATTTGAAGTGTTTGATTCTTAAGTACAACTTTATTGCACCATGTTGCTGGTATATTATTTGACTACACTTAAGATTTTTAGATTCCATTATACATTGTAATTTTGCAATTATAAATTTCAGCAGCCTGATGGCATAATTAGATGCAATTATGCAAATTCACAACTGTCAATTAAAATTGTATTCCAAAAGCCACATGCCCAGGAAATTCAAACAAAAAGTACTATTTGAAATACGAGATATGAGCAAGATGTTTTCTGGGACAAAATCTCTGGTGAAACTTTCCAGAACATGGAACATTACCAAAATCTAACATTATCACTTGGCAGTTTTACAAAGTCAGCATTTTACAACACTCCAAGAATCTATTCGATTATGTGTTGTTTCATGAATGGGCAACTTGTGGCTCTCCGGAGGTTAGACTACAACTCCTATTAGTCCAAGACAGCATACCTGATAGTAAGAGATTATGGGAACTTTAGGTTACCAATACCTAGCAGGCCACTAGTTTCACACCCCTCTATTACAGTATCCATTAAAAAGGGATGGTTACACTATTGTCCACAGAATTTCTGGATTTAGAGGCTTAAAATCTATTAGTATATACTGTGGGATATTCCAACATAGTGTATACTGTGGGATATTCCACTCATCATTTTTTGTTTTGTTTTCGACTACCCCATCCTGTTTCCTGTCACTGATATATGCTGAAAACAAGTACAAGCAGAAAATCAGATCATCTTGTGACTGACTGCTCATCTGCTAATGTGCTTGCATATGCTGTGGTTCTTGTTTGCACATCATCACTCAGGTATTTCAGAAGAACAAGTCAAACTGAGGAAAGTCAAACTAGACATAGTGTGAGCTCCAGATTAATTTTCAAAGTTTGCCAATCTTAAAAACAAAACAAAACTAAAAAAAATCTTTAAAAGTTTAGGAAAGTTATTGGTTTGGACTATAGCTCCCAAAATTCCCCAGAACCAGCAGACTGACTATGCTGCCTGATGGATTCCAGGAATTATAGTAAAAAAATTGATTTTCAGAGCTGTACCACAGTACAGCAACTGAACAGAATTGGGAATACCGATTCATCTCAACTTTTAAAGCATCACATTTTTTAATATATATTTTATTAATAGTTATACATTCATACAGTCATACATTCCTATATTGAACATGGATTACATAAATTACCAAACACAACACAAATCAACACAACACCTACACAAAATACAATACAAAACACAAACATGTTTCCAACTGGCGAGTACCACCAGTATTCTAGTCGCTCAGTTGGTCAATAAAATATATAAACTTTGTGAACTTCCTTCCACTTCTTCTTCTTCTTCAAGTGCGCAATTTCACGTTTCATTCTTATCCCTATTCTTGGTTGTTTCCTTGAGTTTCTGTTTCCTTTTTTTTTTAAATCATTTCTATTTCTTGTTATTTTATGTTTATTAACCACCCCCCCCCCCTATTTCTTTCCATAGGGGTATCAAATTCTTCCAAACCTCGCAGTCCTTTAAAGTTTTCTTACCATCCAAAATTATTGTTAATCTGTCCATTTCATACATCTAATAGTTTATATTTCCACTCTTCCAATTTTGGGGGCTCCACACTTTTCCGATTCTTCGCAAGCACTATCCTGGCCACTGTTACCATATATAATATCATCTTACTGTAGATCTTCAAATCTTGGTTTCTTATGCCTTGTAACATGTTTAACAGGTATGTCTCTGGTTTACATGGGAATTCGATTTTCAAGTACTTACAAATATTCCAATGTATTCTCTTCCAATTCCCCCTGATTCGTTTACAATTCCACCATACATGAAAGTATGTGCCCACTGCTTTACCACATCTCCAACATATATTTGGAGATTTTTTATATATTTTTGCAATTTTATTCGGCGTAAGATACCACCTAAAGATTGACTTATAAAAGTTTTCTTTTAATCCATTACTTCTTGTAAACATGATATTTTTCGTCCATGCCAGCTCCCAGTCTTCTAGTGGTATTTGGTTTTTACAATCTCGGGCCCATGCAATCATGTATGGTTTTATTGTTTCTTGCTCCAGATTCAATTTCAAAATTTCTTTATAAATTTTTGACATAAGTTTCCCTTTCTCATCCCATATTATTTTATCCACTTCATTCATTTCTTCTTCTATTCCCTCTCCAACTATATCTCTCTTAAATTTCTCTGTTAACTGTCTAATAAGAAACCAGTGACAATGAATATTCTCTCTCCTCAACTCTTCCTCCGATTTCATTTTATAAATTCCATTTTCTTTCTTTAAAATCTCTCTGTACCTTAGCCATCTATTTTTTTACCAAGTTTTCCCTTTTGTAAAAGGCTTCATGGGTTGATATCCAGATGGGTATCTTCCAATATGATTTTTCTTTGTACTTTAACCAGGTTTTTAATAATGCGCGTCGAATTACATGATGGGTAAAATCTTTATGCACCATGTTCTTTTTGTACCAGATATAGGCATGCCACCCAAAGCGCAAATTAAAGCCCTCTAACTGCAACAATCTCGTGTTCTCCAGTCATATCCATTCTCTAATCCATAGGAAGCGTCTTGCTTCATAGTAGCTTCTTATATCCGGGAAGCCTAACCCTCCCCTTTCTTTGACATCATATAGTACCTTCCTCCTAATTCGTGGTTTTTTCTTCGCCCATACAAATTCAAATATGTCTTTGTTTGCCATCTTAAAGAAATTTTCGTTGTATAATATCGGGATGTTTTGGAACCAATATAGTAATTTAGGTAGCACCACCATTTTTATCACTGCCATTCTACCCATCCCTGATAAATTCAATTTGTTCCACCTTTCTAATTCTCCCTTTATACACTTCCACCCCTTAATGTAGTTGTTTTCTATATTTTTACTTGTGATAACTATACCTAGATATTTTATTTTGTTTTCCACTTTAAATCCCGTAATCTTCTCTAGTTGTTGTTCCTCCCCTTTACTTATATTTTTTTGTAATTATCACAGTTTTATGCCTGTTTATCTTTATCCCGGCTAGTTGGCCATATTCCTCAATAATTTTTAGTAACCCTTCAGTGTTCTCTATTGGGTTGTCTAGAAAATATACCACATCATCCGCGAACGCTTTATATTTGTAATGATGTTCTTGTAGTTTGATCCCTCTTATTTGTTGTTCTGCTCTGATTTTCCTATTCAGGATCTCCAAAACTATAATAAATAGTAAGGGAGATAGGGGGCAGCCCTGTCGTGTACTTCTCTTAATCAGACATAGTTTAGATTTTTCCCCATTGATTAGTATATAAGCTTCTTGTTTCTTGTAAATCTTCTCAATCCAATCTGAGTAAATTTTTCCGACCCCCATTTCTCTTAATACTATATTCATAAATTCCCAGTTAACATTATCGAAGGCTTTTTCAGCGTCCATAAATACCATTGCTAGTTTTCTTTCATTATGTTTTTCATAATACTCCACCACATTTAATAATGTTCTCAAATTGTCCTTTGTACTTCTTCCTGGTAAAAATCCGTTCTGGTCTTCATATACCCATGATGTTAATACTTTTTTCAATCTTTCTGCTAATATATTTGTAAAAATTTTATAATCGATGCTTAATAGTGAAATTGGTCTATAATTTTCCATTCTTGTTTGGTCTTTCCCTTCTTTGGGTATGAGAACAATATTCGCTTTCCTCCATGTGTCTGGTATATCTGTCTTATTGATCTCATTTAGGAGTTTATACAATGGATTTATTAGTTCTTCTATGAATATCTTATAGTACAATACCGAAAAACCATCTGGTCCCGGGGCTTTGCCGTTTTTTAATTTTCCTATTGCCTCCCTAATTTCTTCAATGGTTATGGGTTTGTTTAAATTTTGTTTTTGTCCTTCCGATATTTGCGGGATGTTTTCTTTCTCCAAGTAATTTCTAATTTTTCCCTGTATTTCGTTTGAACTTCTGTATTCTCTATAGATTCCACAAAAGTATTTATGAAAACCCTCCATGATTTCTTTTTGTTTTGTTAACCTTTCGTTATTTATCCTAATCTCTGTTATTACCTTTTTCTCTCTCTCTTTTCTAATCTTCCACGCCAACCATCTTCCTGGTTTATTTGCGTATTCAAAATATTTTTGGCGGGCAAATTTCAATTTCTGGCCAATTTCTATATTCATCTCTATTTCCAACTGTTTTCTTAATAATTTTATCTCTTTGCCTATTTTCTCGTCTTCAGGCTTTAGTTTATCTACTTTTTCTTTCTGTCCTAGCTCCTCTGTGATTCTGTTTATTTTTTCCTTTCTTTCTTTTTTCTCTACTATCTCCTGTCTTAGTAATTCTCCCCTCACTACCGCTTTTCCCACATCCCACACTACATTCATTGTTGTCCCCTTATCCATATTTTCCATAAAGTACTGTTTTATGATCTTCTTTGTTTGTTCTATTATTTTGTCTTTTTTCAATAGCATGTCATTCAATTTCCACTCAAAGGGATTTTTCCTTCTACCCATTTCCATTACTACCGGTGCATGGTCTGACATTATTCTTTCCATTATTTCAACTTTTTAAACCTCTTTTTGTAATGTTTTGGATATCATGAACATGTCAATTCTGGACCAGCTCTGATGTCGGTCTGAGTAGAAGGTATAGTCTTTTTCTGCAGCATGTCTGTGTCTCCATATACTATCTATTAATCCCAATTGTTCTATTAACTCCCTTGCTGTACTTGGGAGTGTTTCTTCCTTTCTTTTCTTAATTTCCCTGTTAGACCTATCTTTTCCTACTTCACACACTGCATTCCAATCACCTGCTATGATAATATTTGAATAATCGTAATTTGCTGTCTCTGTCAATAATTCCTGAAAGAATCTTTTTTTATTCTCTTGTGGGGGATATATTCCTATTATCAATATTTCTTTATCTAGTATTTTGACTTCTACACCAATGTAATGTCCTTTATTATCATTAAATACCTCATTAGATTCATATTTTTTGTTGACATATATTGCACTCCTCTCTCTCTTTTTTTTTTACCATATTTGGTAGCATATAATTTTCCTAAATTTGGTTTCTCTATTAATCTTATATCTTGTTCTCTAATATGTGTTTCTTGTAGGACAGTAATGTCTGCTTTTTGTTTTCCTATATAATGGAATATTCTTCTTCTTTTTTCAGGACTATTTAGTCCTTTCACATTCCACGTCCAAAGTTTGTCTTTCATCCTTAATTCCTGTCTTGCTAGTTTATTCTGTTTCCTCCTATTCTTAGTTTTCCTCTTCCTGTCTCCCTTCTACCTCTCCTTCTTCCTCCTTGTCTTCGTCTTCCCCCTCACATTCTTCATCCTCCTCCCCTACTGCACCCTCATCTATACTGGACTCGCTCGATTGATCCCTTAAAATTTCCATTTCTAATTCTTGACTTTCTTTTTCCTCTTCTTCACTCAAATCTGGTGATTGTCCTTTTTGCTCTTCTTTGGTTATCAGCTGTCCCTTATTCTTTTTCTGGTATCTCTCTATCTTTTCTTCTTTTCCTTTTTGTTTTCCTTTAACTTTCCCATATTCATTTTCTCCTTCCTTTCTGTAAGTTATTTCACTCCTCTCCCCTGCCTTTGTGCCCTTTCCTTCTTCTTCTTCTCGTAAAGCATCACATTTTGTGGTATGCCTTGGTGTGCCTAGGCATGGTTTGCATGGAAACAAATTCAAACAATGGGAACAACTTTTTAAAACATTAGTACTGAAAATTTTCCTTCATCCATAATGCACATTTTAAATAAATAAGTAAACAAATAAACAAATAAATAAAAGTCCCATTCCAGAACAGCTCTCTCTTATATACCTGTATTTGGAATCTACTATTTTAAACACTGTATTTATAGAATGACTTCATGCATTAACAACCAGTCCCAAACCCCTACTCAATTAATGAAACAATGCTGTTTCTAACAACCTCTTAGCATTTCCCCAGCTTAGCTCCATGTTTTCCTTCTCCATGAACTAATATATATACTAGAACATTCTTCCTTTTCATAAAAATATGTCATACATATGCCCTCATCAGGTTATCTCCTAGTCTATTATAATAATTTTCAACTTACCTAATCCTCTACGTTTTTTCCATCCAGTCTGGTATGGTCTACTAAGCATAATGTGATCTCACATACCCAAGTAAGAGTCCCCCACTCAAAAATTCAAAAAGATAAGCAATATGTATGTTATGCCTGCAAGCAGACTCAAAGGTATCATCTCACCATCAAAAACACTGTTTAAGCTTATCTGCACACACTATAGCAATACTCTGTTGTAATCAGAACATATAAAGGTTACTCATTTTAGAAATTCACAAATACCTAGATCTCCATTCTCAACATGATATAAGCCAAGTAATATAGAAGCATAAGGCAACTGAGGAGATATACATACATAAAGAAAAAGCTGCTTTACAATAACTGCTGCTTTTAGCAATGTTTTTCAAGCCCTTGGATAAAGGAAGCAACAAAATTGTGGATGAAGCCTTCACTTCCAATTACCTGTAGTATCTTTCACCAATCTACGACCAATCAATTATTAGTCTCTGAATACAACAATCACTCTGTCCAATCAAAAAAAAAGCTTTATTTTCACTTCATCTTTTTCTTCCTGGCTCTAAATTTCTACTTATAGTCTTTCCACACACAATAACTCCTTCTAGATTGAAGGCCATTTACATAACTTACAAGGGGGTAGTTGTCAATTATTTTTAGACATACACACACACATACTTAAGAACTAACATGAGTGAATGCACATGAACTGAAACCAGAAGCAAATTGATTTGCTTGTCTCTACTTTTCAAACAATAACTGTGTGTGTATGTTCCTTTAAGTCACCTGTTGACTTACAACACCCCATGAATTTCACAGAGTTTTCTTAGGCAAGGAATACTCAGAGGTGGTTTGCAAGATCCTTCCCCTGAAATATAGCCTACAGTGTCTGGTATTCATTGGTGGTCTCCCACCCAAGTACTAACCAATGCAGATCCTGCTTAACTTCCAAGATCAGATTGGATCTGGTGCCTTTAGGATGTAACATTGCTAAAAGATTTACTAAATGACTTGCAAACAACAGAGCAAAAGTGAGCTACCCCTCCCCCTACAAAAGAGAGGAAGAGACAGAGTGCTACATAAAACATAGAAAGTATTCAAGAATACTATTTGGCATAGCTCTGATCAATATAATGCATTGCTTCCTGATTCTTCTCCAGCTGAAATTCCATTGACACATTTTATTTATTTTTTTGCACTCTTCAAAGAAGCTAGAGAAAACAACTACTCATTTATGAAACCTTTCCTTTCCCTGCCAGGAAGTCTTGTCTTGGACATCACATCCACTGCCTTTAGGAACATCTCTGAATTTACCGGTATATATATTTTTAGTAGGTCAATAGCTAGGCTTCTTTTGGTTGCATAAAGTATGCATTTTAAAAGCATTCTTTGAATGTTTGTAAGGATGCTCTTTAGAGGTTTACCAGCAGGGACAAGATAAAATACAGAACATAGCAAGCAGCTCTTGGCAAAAGAAAACAAGAAAGAATGAACTTTGAAAAAGGAAGCAAATCCAGGTTTTAGGTACATGCTATGCATTGCCCCTTTTAGGACCTGTGTTTTGAGTTTCTTCCTCAAAGAGAGATAGAAAAAGAGACTTGTTTAAAGCAAAGATTTGATTCAGTACATGAATGGATTCTTTTCAAGTTTTTGCAAATATGAAATAGAAACATGATCTAGCAGGCCCCAACCTCCAAGTGACAGCTCCCTTGAATTCCCACAAATGAACAACAAAGCATGGGATTTATTAACTATCATATCAACCAGCGGCCATCAACTATACCTAGGCCTTGTCTGTAGGGGCCAAAAATGCTGTACTCATCCCAAATTTGGCACTGGCAGTCCAGATTACATGCAGCTACATCTGGGGTATTTCTGCACTTTCTGGTCCTTAACCTGATTTTGCCCCACACTGTGCAAAATTGGGGGAAAGTCCAGTGTTTGCAAGAAAACCCTGGAGTGGCTCTGAGGTCTGTTGGTGTGCAGACAGCAGGATCAGGAGCAACCCAGCTGTATGCATGGCTACCCACCCAAGTGCATCAGTCCCACTGGCCCATTACCCTGAGTGCCACCGCTGCTGCCGCTGCTTTGCTCACCACCCCAACAGGTCTGTCCGAGAGCCTGGCATCTCGCATCACTGCTGGTGAGGTAAGCAGATGGTGCCATGCTACGTGCTTGACATGGAGGGAGTTGTTCCCCCCTCATCATCAATTGCATGGGTACCCTCTTCCAGGCTCTCAGGCAGAGTTATAATATGAGAGCTATAATATGAGCAGTGTCTTGTTCCTGAAAACATCATAGACTAGGAGAATTACTATTATCAGAAAAAGGGAGCTGAAAAGAGAGGGTGGAGAAGAGTGGTTGTAGGAAGCATTCCCAAAAGGCAATACCTCACCAGAAACTTTTACAGAACTAGAGTTGGCCACATCCATCTGCACAGTCTGAAGAAGGTAGCTCTGCTCTGCAACTCTAACTCTGAAGGCCCCTTCAAACAGGAGTAGGGGATATGTATCCCTCCAAATGGTTGGACTGTAATTCACATCAGCAGGAGCCAACATAGATAATGGTAGGATATTCTGGGAACTGAAGTCCAACAATAACTATAAGGACCTTCCAGTGTAGGAGGCCTCCATGTGTTACTCTGCTCACAGGGAAAGCAAGAGGCCATCCAGTTCCACTAGAACATGCTTCCCCAATATTGTGCACTCAAGATGTTTCTGACTACAGTTCCCAGCATTGCTGACCTTTACCCATGATGGCCATGGATGGTAGGAGTTGAAGTCCAAAGTCACCTAGATGGTGCCAAGTTGGAAAAAGCTGAAATTGAACCCACAAATGAGAAGCAGCTCCTTATCACCTTACACACCAACAGTTTTGTCAGGGCAAGCAATGTTAGAAGGTCATATTGCAGGGGAAGAGGGAACCAGATCAGAGAGCAAGGCTCTCCTAGGCCAGAAGGGGGCAGTTCTATGACTGTCACACTTTCTCTTCTTAATTTATTTAGAAAGCTCTTCAAGAGGATAGTGAGGGGAAAGAAATAGAAATGTGCCTTGGCCTTGCAGAAATGAGGGCATCTACCCCCTCTGTTCCTGCAGTTACATACCTGGGGAAGAAACTACACATCTTCTTGTTGGCCAGTGAGACAAAGAGGTCCAGAATCAGCTAACTCAGACAACTTACTACCATCTCTAACATTTCCTAGGAGAGACTCTATTCTGTTTGCTCCAGGTGCATGTTTAGAGACACCCTCAGATCTTTTGCCTCTAAGAAAATAAGATTTTCCTCCACCCAGAGTAACAAAATGTTTGTCTCTGACATCAGGATGTGTGAGCTGGATCCCCCTCTCTCTGTTTATGTGTGCCTTTATGGTCATGTTGTTGGTTTTGAGGAGCACAGTCCTCCCTTGGACCTGACAAAGGAAGGCTGTAGGCCTGGCCAGGATGCAGTGTTTGGCCTTCTCCTTGGATTACCTGAATTGGGTTATGAGGGGCTATAGGCTGCTCACAGCCTCTCAAGCTGGCATCACAAGTCACCTGTATTTTCTGGGGATTTTTGAATAGTTCCCTCCCCCTTCCTGATGGCAATGGAAGTCCACAAGAAGGAAGGGTGCTGTTGTTCTTTGGGAGACTGGGATGTGGATGTGCTTCTTCAATACAATCTCCCTTTCAAAAGGTAAAAGATCACACTGTCAGAAGGAGTGGGAGGGACTTCCCAAACACAGTGTGCCCTCCGCCCACTATAGGAGAAGTACCATCCTGACAGCAGGACTAAATGGCTAGGTAGAAACAAAATAAAACAGAGTTTTTAAAAGCAAACACATTTCAGATCATTGCTGGAGGGCAAAAAACTGGTTGCTGTTCTTTGATGTCTGTTGTTGTTGTTGTTGTTTCAATTTATAATTCACCTGTCCTCACAAGAGCTCTGGTCAACTAAAAAAAAATCTATGTAAGAGCACAGAATTAAAATTACAAATATCTAAAATCACAAATTACAAATGTCTACTATAATCAATTGAAACTGTCTGCTAAGGGCAATAAAAGCAAAACAAACAAGCAACAGGAAAGACAAAGCAAAAACTTGTTTATTCTTGAACAAGTCTAATTCAGCCTGATTTTTAGCCAACACGACAGGGAGCTGACCATGGCCTTGCCCTGCTTGGACTCTGCCAGGCTTCACCAAGGGGGCTTACCAGCTCGTTGGTGGGCCAGTTTACAGCCCAGCTGGCACCCCCATTTGTCCACCTTCTGCGGCCCCCGTTGGCCACGTGGCCAGCCAATATGGGGGCTGCCATTGCTAGCCTTCTCCTTCCCGGCCTGATTGCAGCCGGGAAGGAGTGGGAAAGAGCGGGCCAATCGGGGTGGGCCTGCCTTGTCCCGATTGGCTCCTGCAGAAGAAGAGGCAGGTCATCCGGCTGTGCTTCTGACGCGGACAGATGACGAAGGGGCCTGCGACAAGGCTGGTATTTAAGCCAGCCTCTGGCGCAGGCCCCATCAGTTGGCTCATTGGAGCCAAACACCCGCCCACCCTCCCTCTATATCATGTTGTTTTGCATTTAATTGTCGCAATTTGCTGGGCAGATGGCATGAATCCTGATTCAGGTAAAGGGGGTAAAGGGGGTCTCCATCAAGTTCAAGTTTAAGTGAAAGTTCATGTTCACAGAGATCCCCCTCCCTTTACTGTTTAATTAACACCTTGTTTTTCAGGAGACGAGAGAGTGGCAGGCGGGGCAGTTTGGCCAACAGCTCTCTCGTTTAGGAAGGTCAGAACAGTCCGACGAGAGTCCATTGGCCGACATTGGGTTGGGCAATGATGGGAACACGACCCATGCATGCTTGCCAACCATTTTGCATCCATCAGCAAGTTGTGGCCTTTTATTGCCAATCATTATCTACTAACCTGTATTTAACCATTTTCCGTATTTTGTACTCAATACAATTGTTTATTACATTTGATTGTATTTGTCTTCTTTAAGGGAGGAGAGTGGGGCATATGGTCTGGGTCTGCAATACCTCTTTGTAGGCTATGTTCAGCTTCTTTGGTCTCAAGATGTGCACGCCAGATACACAGAGAGCTTGATTCTCCAGTGTGACCTTTTTGTTCAAATGGGAACAGGTGGCACTCAGCACCCTTCACATCAAGCACTCAGCACCTACCTGACCAGAGAGTGTGTGTTTACCTTACACAGTAATAGCAGTTTCATACCACTTTGACTGCCATGGCTCCATGCTACTTAATTGTGGGATTTATAGTTTGGCGCAGCACCTGCAATTCTTTGTTTGAGAGCTCTAATGCACTGCCCTGAACTACAGCACTAGAACTCTTCAGCAGAGAATTATAAGAATTCTATGTGACATCAAACCTGGAAATGCACCCTAATAATCCTAAAGGTCATTTAACGTTGATCAATTGGGGGGAAATGCTCAATGTACACAATTACTTCTATGTTTTATATCATTCAAAGAAAGAAGACTGCATACTATCAGAGAATTACGTGGGAAAGCATTTAACTTTTCTCCAGGAGAGGTGAGCCTTGGCCCATAGGACGTATTATTCTTTTCTTTTTTTAAAAGGACATAAAATGTACAGGTTATAAGTTCCTGGTAGAATGCAGCTAGCTGGTCAGCAGGCATTAATCAAATACAGGTTTGGGGAAAATATTTGTTTACAGAGCACAGAACAGCTAATCATATTTTCCCAGCCCAGAGGGCATGACTTAACATGAGACCAGAAACCAATTCTATGTTAAGTTACATCCCTGCTGAAGTCACACAGGGTGGTATTTTCCATTGGGAATTGTGAGGGCTGAAAATTTCCCAGGGGAAAAGATGCTGCCAGTGGTATTATGGTACCATGGTCTTCTTTATTTCACAAGGAATTATAGGGGAAGGAGGAGATGCCTGGCAGGCCTCACATCTGAAAAGGCAGGTGTTTGCAATGATGTGACCTGTCTACATGGCCAAAAGAGCCCCCCTAAACTCTGCATGACCCTCTAGCCAGATGGCAGCTGCAAATTATTTACTTGCAATTTTAAATCTGCTGCTGCCATTTTTTTTTAAAAAAAACACACAATTTCCCAGGGTGCGCACAAGCAACACTTTGTATTTACAAAGATAGAAGGAATAAAAAAAGAGTACAAAATCGCCATTCTCCGTGGTTCCAAATGGTGAAAGTGGTGAAACTTTCTGAACAAATGAAAACTGAAAAAAATGGTGAAACTTTCACTATTTGGAACCACGGAGAAGAAGATTTGGTCGCATTCCTGAACCCTGAACAGCATCCACCCAAATATCCAATTCACAATGGAAAAGGGAAGGAAGGAACACTGTCATTCTTGGATGTCCTAGTTATCCGCAAACCAAACCAACGGTTAAGCCACAAGCTATAGAGAAACCCCCCAACACAGACAGATACCTACACAAGAACTCCAATCATCACCCAGGACAAAAAGAAACACAATAAAAACATTGGTATACTGTACAAAAAGGATCTGTGAACCCCACTACCTGGAGGACTAACTGAAGCACCTAAACTGGGCCCTACAGGCTAATGGTTACTCCAGATCAGACATCACAAGAGCAGCCAGACCCAGGAAAAAAACCACAGGAATGAAGAAGAAAAACAGCCACCCAGAGGGAAGGTATTTTTACTATACATCAAAGGAGTCACAGACAGAATAGGGAAACTGATGAGGAAACACAACCTCCAAACAATCTACAGACCAACCAAGAAAATCCAAGAAATGCTACGCTCAGCAAAGGCCAAAAGAAACCCTCTCACAGCTGCAGGAGTTTACCGCATACCATGCAGCTGTGCACAAGTTTACATAGGGACCACTAAACGCAGTGTGCAAACACGAATCAAGGAACATGAGAGACACTGCAGACTGGGCCAGGCAGAAAAATCAGCAGTAGCAGAACATGTTATAAACCAACCTGGACACAAAATGCTATTTAAAAACACAGAAATTCTGGACCAGGCCAACAACTATCATGTCAAAATGCACAGAGAAGCTATTGAAATCCACAAACACCTGGACAACTTCAACAGGAAAGAAGAAACCTTAAAAGTAAACAAAATCTTGCTCCCAGTTTTGAAGAACAATAGAATCAAAACTCAACACTTACAAAGGAATACCACCTAGGGACAAGGGGAGTTTCAGCAGATAATGGCCCATCAACCAACCATTAGCCAAACAGAAACTAACGAGCCTTGCATTTCTATACCCAGAAACTAACCATTCAATTACACAAATTTATATATACTCCCCAACAGGGCTTCACAGTATATAAGTTCCACATAACTCCTACCCAGCCACTCTGTGAAGATGCCAGCCACAGATGCAGGCGAAATGTCAGAAAGTAACTATTCCAGAACACGGCTTCACAGCCTGGAAAAAACCCAAGGAAAATCTATGGACCCTGGCCGTGAAAGCCTTTGACTTCACAAGAGCAGGACTGTTGATGACCAGGGCTCTTGGTGGTTTCTCCTTCATAGGGTTGTCATAAGACAAGGTTGACTTGACAACAAATAGCAACAGCAACGAAGGACAACAACCTCTTTTAAGGCACCACCTGCTACTTTTTTTTAATTCTACATACTAGCAGTGTACTGGGAGGGGGTGTCTTGGGAACCCACTTTGGCAGTATAGAAATGCAGTTATTTCCCTTTGGTCTGCTTCAGGCAAGCCTGCTTTAGACCTGAAGTGGAGCTCACTTAAGTCTGAAATCTATGGATGCCCATTCACTGAGGGTACTTCATGGAGTCGGGGCTTGCCTATACGAGGGGAAAAAATGTTGCACACAAATGCCACTTCACAGCAGCTTCTATTTGTCTTAATGGTTTTTTAGCAAAATCATAGGCATGCAAAGCTATCCACTTTTGCTGTTCCAATGGGCATGCCTGAGAATCAAGATGGTGGGTGCGAGTGAATTACTCGCATTTTTATTGTGACCAGTTGCTGCTGCCAAACAGTATTTTTTTAAAAAAAGAAAAGGATTCCTAAGGTGCAAAAGTGCAATATTCTGCCTAAATAAATAGAAAGGGGGGGGAGGCTGTTTTGTTACCTCAGCACATGATCGCTATGGCGAGAATCCAGCATGGCAGTTCTGAGTTCTTGCCCTGATAGCAAGCTCCACCTCCTGTGCACATCCAACCAATCAGCGTTCCACTTCTCTTATCGAGAATGCATATCAAACAAATTGGTTGTCCCAATGAACAGGAATGTGCATTCCCCTCAGAGCTTTTGTAAAAATATGGGGAAAGCCGTGAAGGCTTTTCGAGTTTTTGGCTGTTTTGGCTCCCTTCCTTCCAAATATGGAAGATTCATGCAGGATGCCATTTAGGTAAATATTGTTCTGCGAGGAGCATTTTTGCTATTTAGGCAACCCCTAGGCATTCCTACCCACCCCAGCACTTGTTTTGGAGGGACAGGATTAATTCCCACAGACACACACACACAAGTCAATGGAGACAGCACTATCTGTGTTAACTTGCATTAAAGGAGGGGGAAATGACCCTTCAAAATCTCTGGTGGGGGAGAAGCCCAGCCCCAGTCAATGGCCCTTGGAGCAACATGGGCCTTGCTAAGAGTGGGTTTTCCCCCTATCACAGTAGCTTTTATAGGGCAGATATTATTTCCCCTTCACAGGTGTCCCCATGCACACCTTCAAAGTAGTCCCTGCTTGGACTGTGAACACAAGCACAGTCTGCTCCAGAGGTGTGCACCAGAGTTCTGACAGCTACCCTGATAATCCAATAAACCTCCAAAGTAGTCCAAGGTTTTGGGAACCAGCCAGTTCCACTTTGGACTGCTTTAGGACTTTTTCAGACACTGAAAAATAACGCAAGCAGCCTCGTCGCATTGCGAGGCTGCTGCGCTGCCAAGCGTCAGTTTTGGATGACGCTCACCCCTTCCGGTACTATTGCGGTACCGCGGGGAGAGTTGAGTGTCATATTTCGTTGATCTGCTAGCATATTTTAAATCCACCATACAAAGAATGGATCAATATTCCTTTAGTCTATGAATCTGCTGGAATAAGCAACTGACTACTGTATCCTTTGCAGAAATCTGCCTTCCCCTATTGCAACACAAAAGTAAGATAACTTAATACTTGGTAGAAACTTCTAGTTTACTTCCTCCATGTAACCTAGCCAAGCTTCTAGATTTTCTAGTTCATGTTCCAGGATACAAAGCTATGGGGTGCTAAGACTTTTCATCATGTAATTATAGTATTAATTATGTATGTGTAAAACTGAAGAGGCTATAAAAAAGGGTGAACCAAAAGATTACAGATCAATGTGGGAAGGTTACAAAATTTAAGACTTTATAGCTGGCTCTGTTGTAGCCAGTCTGGTGTAGTGGTTTGAGTGTTGGACAATGACTCTGGAGACCAGAGTTCAAATCCACGCTCAGCCATGAAAACCCACTGAGTGACCTTGGGCAAGTCACACACTCTCAGCCTCTAAAAACCTCATGATGCAGTTGAAATGCATCAGAAACTACTTGAAGGCACAAAACAATAAACAACAAAGCTTAGAAAGGCAAGTAAGTGGAGAGTGGGGGGAGGGTAGAGATATGGTGCAGGTATATAAAATTATGCATGTTGTACAGAAAGTGAATAGAGAATCCCCACCCACCCACCCGCTTCTCATCATAGCAATACTCAGGGTCACCCAATGGAATGGAATGGCAAGGGATTAAGGATAGACAAAAAGCATTTCTTGACACAGTTCACTGGCCAACATTTTTAGTCCCAAATAGAACAGACCTACTGAATCAATGAAACTTATATAAATATTCATTTGCCAATTTCCCATTGGTTCAATAAGTCTACTCTGGTTCTACAAACAAAAGGATTTAGACCAGGTGAGAAGAGTAGAGTCTTCCATTACTGTGGGATGGAAAGTCAACTCCTATCAGGGCAGCTACCATAGTCAATTATGAGGGATGCTGGGAGATGCAGTCCAAGAACTCCTGGAGGACAAGACTTTGCTCATCCCTGATTTATTCCATCATTAAACTACAAAATTTGCTACTGCAAGATATAGTGACAGGCAGCAGACAGGCTATTTTTAAAGGGGTTTTGATGATTCATGGACAATATAGGTTTTAGTGACTACTGCCCATGATGGTCATGCATTACCTCAGTCATCAGAGGCAGCAGATGAGTTACCCTAGATCAAGGATGGGAAACTGTCAGAAGTTGCGGTGTCACACTGGTCCAAAATGTGACATTGGAGGACGGCACTATCCCCCTACTATGCCATCCCATATATTTTTATTTTTAAAAAAACATTTTGTCCAAAAATGGTACCTCCGTGCCCCATTTTGCCTTTCCCCCTGCTACCTTTTTAAAAACAGAAAATAAAGTATAACTTGACATGCGCTCACTTCTTGGTTTTTTGTTTTTTGTTTTTTTAAAAAAAACCACTCCTGTACTTTAAAAGGGAAGGGAGGTGTGTGTGTGGTAAAGCCCCTAGGTGGTGTGGAGAGATATTTTTGCAGAACGGGGAAGAGGGGGAATGGAAAAGTGGGTTCCTAGAAATTTTTGAAATAGCCTTAGGAAACACTTTCCAGATCCCTGCTCTTGATGTTTGTAATCTATAAATTAAGTCTCAAAAACGAGAGGGTGTTACAGATGGTACTCATGAAAAGTTATGCTAAATCAAAAGTCTTTAAGCCTCACACAGAAAGTGATTTTCATACCAAAAACTGCTATATGCCATAGCTATTGAATACAGATGTTCTGTCAAGGAGCTATCAGACATATGCCAGCTGTAATCGGAATTAAATATTCATTATAGAATTTTAAAAGCAAAACAGGGAAGAATACCATCTCAGCAAAAATAATATATTTTTACACTGGACTTTAATCTAATAATTAGAGGTTGAAATCAGTACTTCTTAGAAGAGCAGGATTTCCACTGACCATAATAAGGTTCTCATCCTCCTGTCAAAACATGGAATAAGAGATTTGTCAGGAGTTGGTGACTGAACCCTAAGTTTTTAAAATGGCAAAACAACTGCAGAAATCATGCTGAGTCATGATGGCTGACTCCATGCCTGCATGAACTGCCAGTCATGCCTAATCATGCCACAGCTGCATGAGAAGAAGGATTACTAGAGGGCAAAGCCATGTAATATGAAAATCTGATGCAATGTAACCATGTGCTTGAATAAGCCAATGCTGAACTGATGTGTATATAAGTGGGCTAGAACAGAGATCATTCTCTTCCTGTGATTCTGTGATGCCTGGCATAGCACTTTGATTGTAGATATTGTGAATAGCTGAAACTACTTTGAAGATTAAAGCACCTCCTGTTTTCTGGACACCAAACACTCTGTGTGAGAGTATTCTTGGGAAAGGGTTGCTACCAAGTCTGCTGAGACAGTTTTTTGCTTCTGCCGGGGACTGAATGTCCTATCATCCCCTGACAATGGTTATGGGCCCAGCTGATTGATCTCAGATTAGATAAGGTACACCTGGTAAAGTTCCCAGAAACTCTTTTGTTTTGAGTGTTTTTGGCTAGGTGGCTGAGAAACATTTAAGTTTTTCACTAGGCTCTGTTTCAGCCAAGCTTTATCTTCAGATGACCTTGGAGTACTGCCAGCTGCCAGCTGTTTGTGTTTCATAGCTGGAGAATATTTTTTTATTCAGGCAGTAAAATGGCAGATGCTAGCTATGTGCAATTTGAAAAATTGATGGATAGCAATTATCCGACATGGAGCGTGTACATGCAAGCTTTATTAATTAAGGACAATTTATGACATGTTTTGGAGAATGAGAGTGTAATCCCAGAAGGCTCAGAAAATGAAATTGCAGCATTCAGACTGTCTTATCAGAAAGCCAGAGCTGAGATTCTCTTATCTATAAGTCCCTCCCAGATGATTCATGCTACACAAACAAGCACAGCCTTTCAGCTCTGGGCAACCTTAAAGGATGTTCATCAGAGCTCTTCCTGCCTATCAAAGATGATTTGAACTAAGAGACTCTATAACACAAAGCTGTGCCCTGGAGGCTGTGTAAAAGCACATTTGGAAGAAATGAGATAGTTTCTCTAAGAGGTAGCCAACAGGGGGGTTGAGATTCCAGAAGCCCACAAGTGTTTGCAAAGCACCAGAGAGTGTGATTTGTCTGAAGACCTTGTAGCTGGGCATATTCTGGAAGAGGTCCAATGCAAGCAATTTGATTCCAGGTCAGAGGGGAATCAGCCACAAATTACCAGGCACAATCAGGAGATTATAGAGGAGGGAGCCTGCAGCTACATGAAATGCTGTTTCAGATGTAAAAAACCTGGCTATTTTCAGAAGGACTGTAAGATGCCTGCACAGGACAGGAGGGGCAGGAGGTTCGTTTCAGATGACGCCGTCCCTCTCTCATTGTCCGTGAGTAAAAAATGGTGCGGCTCCTTCAATCATTCTCGGAACAGTCACGGACAACGCTGAGAGAGGGATGGCATCGTCTGAAATGGACCCCCCTGCCGCACAACAATGCCGTAACTGTTCCGGAGTCTTCTTCCATAGTAAGTCCTGTCAGAAAAAGTCCATAGACTGTCAAAAAAAAATCCTAAAAGGCTGGAAGTATCTGAAAGTTTACTATTGGTTTGGAAAAACAGGCATATTAAGCAGTTCAGGGGGATTTTGAAATGCATTTAGAAGTTGAACTGTGCTCCTGGGGGATTCCAGTGTTGCTGTTGTTTTGTCTAGAAAAAGCAGCATCAGCACAGTTGTGGTCCACATGTAGCACAGAGGACATCTTTTGCCCACCCTGCCCTAAACAATCTGGGAACAGTTTTACCTCAGGAAGAGCCTTCATCCATACAAACTACCTATACTCTGAGATCAACATGAGAAACCCTGTTTCTGTATTCAGTCAAAATAATTTGTCAGGCAGTCAGTAGGAACAGTGCCTGTTCAATAATCTCACCTGCCTAATTGAAGAACACTCTTCCAATGATTTATCTACCAAACTCCATCATTACAAGTCTTCAAGGAGTCTCTAAAGACTACCTTATTTACTCTGCCCTGTAACTGAGCTAGAACTTCTTCATGTGCCATCTTATATAAGATGTGTCTAGTTTTGTTACTTTTTATGCCACAATTGTTTGTATGATTTTTATTATTTTTTTACAATCATTGTTCTATTGTTACATTTTTTCTTGTTGTACACTGTCTTGAGAGATTTTGCCCTTAAGGACAGCTTATAAACCTTTACGAGTTTTCAAGTCACCTCACAATTATTTGTTAATAGGTAAAAGTGAACTATAATTTTGCTTTTTTAAAAAAAAAGAAAGAAAAGTACTTCAAAGAAAAATGGGGGGCTTCTGGTCTGGTTATACAGTTGTCCCTCCATATCCATGGATTTAAGTATTCACGGTTTGAAAATATTCTTTAAAAAATAATAATCCAAAAAGCAAACCTTGATTTTGCCATCTTATATAAGGGACACCATTTTGCTATGCCTCTGCATATAATGGGACTTGAGTACTCACGGCTTTTGGTATCCATGGGGGGGGGGCTGGAACCAAATCCCAGCGAATATGAAGGGACAACTGTATATGAGAATTAGCTAAATGCAGGATTCTCAAGTCCGTGATAAAAGAGAAAATGCTCTGGGTAGAGAAGGTCCTAGCTTCAGTCCCACCCATCACTGGTTGAAAAAATTGCAGGTAATAGGACTGGGTAACTGCTTGTATATCTGAAACCATGGAGAGTCAAGAATAATTAAAATAAATTACTACATGTTAGGTGGACCAGTGATCAGATTCAATATAAGACAGCTCTGTTTATGTAAGAGAAATTATTTTTAATGTTTTCATTACCCACAAGATTTTTTTAAATATAAAATTATGCACACTGAATACTTGAATACTTGACTTGCAGATTGCTGTATTCAGTAACTGATTCACAACTAATAGATGGTTTCATTTTTTAGATGCATTATTACTTTCAGTATTCTGTACAGTGCATTTTAATTAGGCAACAGATCCATCCACAAAGGTTAATGTTTTTATTCTGCATTAACCCTGTGGATATTTTTGAATTCTCAAGCTGTTGCTGATGACCAAAAGTCACAGCAGAAAGTGCTTTTAACACAATGTAGTTTTGAATCATCGTGTGCTATTTAATTAGGAGATCAGGGCTGTAGATGTCAAAACACATCAACCAAAACATAGAAACAGTGACTATGTGATTAAGAAATAAAAAATAATGTTTTTGGAGAATACAGCCAATACACTGTATGCAGTGCAGTGAACTTACCGGTTAGTCCCACATCAAAATCTATCATGCTTTATAGAGTTCACCCTGGCATGATGGCTGGAGAAATGCCCAAACTGAAATCCATGGGATCTACAGAGAACTGAACCAGCTGCTTATCTGCATAATGCCACTGCAAGAAATGACCATTTCTTCATCATCAAACAAAACAAGGCAAGACAAAACAGAATTCAAGAGGACTAAAGATCTGAAACCAACAAATCAGGTAGAACTGGTAAGTCAATATGGCTCCTATATGGCCATGAACAGTGTAAAAGACATGCCTATATAGAACTGTTACTAACAAAATACGTATCATTATATGGGAGTGCTTGAGTATCATAGGAAATTCTCCACAACATCCCTGTGGGATTTTTCAGAGATAGGCATGGAGTACTATATGTTTGATCTCCTCTCTAATACTGCATCAGCCAGATGGTACAATTTGCCTGATGCTTCTAGGAGGTAAAGTAATCATTTATCCCCCTGTTATACACCAGCAGCACAGCCCTGGCTTGGGGGGGCCTGCTGGGTTGAGGATGTGAAGCTGGCAGAAATAACCATGCAGCAGTTCTGGGCTCAAAGTAGGCTAGTTTATTAAGAAAAGCAGATAGGAAAGCAAAAAAGGCATCCTCGTTAACCAACATAGAAAGGCAAATGCAAAAGATACCCACCAACCCTTTAGAGCTTCACATACTGAAAAGAAGGCACCATCACAGATCTGCTCCCCCCTTATATGGGTTAAACTTTCACAAGCAGTGTGAGGGAGAAACAAAACTCAGCTCATTAACAAGGGAAAACTTTCTCATGACAATTAGTCAGGCCAGGTGTTATAAAATCCAAAACAACAACCTTATCTCCTAGGCCTGGGCAATGATGCTCTGTCTCCCTCCCGCTATGAGTAGAACCCTCTCCTTGACCTATTACAAAGAAAAACAAAGCCTAGTGCTTCTTTATACAGCCTGAACCAATCTTTTGGGCAAGCGCCTGCCCGCAAACACCAACACCCCTAAGAAAGAAGGAGGTAACCTGGTAGATCCGGGGATATGCCTGGAAATGGGAGCTCAACCTCTCTTCTGCTACAGTGATTCCAACTACATTTTAAAAAGAAGGGGGAAAAAGCCTGCTACTATCCCACACAGGGCTGGCTTAACCAGTCTGCCAAATCAGCATTTGCGGGGGTGCCCACCCAGCCAGGGGGCCCCACCCACCTGTCCTAACTCTCCTCCTGCAAAAATCTCCTGCTGACTTAAAAAAACACCAAAAAAGCGTCTCCCAATAGAAAGAGAAAGACGGAGCTTTCTTTGTGTGACTGATTCTGGACGGAGTTTGCTGCTCACTCGCCCCCTCCTGCTAGAATCATTGTCTAAAGGCAAGCCATCCAGCTAGGTGTGTGTCGGAGAGGGTGAGTGTGTGTGAGAGAGGGGAGGAGGCATCTCTTTCCTCTCTTCAGAAAGGGCTTCTTTCTCTCTCTCCCTTCTTTCTCACTTTTTATCCCCCGTCTCTCCCTCCCTCCCTTCCTTTCTTTCTTTCTTTCTTTCTTTCTTTCTTTCTTTCTTCCCTTTCCTTCCTTCCACATAGATCCCCTCCAACCATCTTTCCACCTGCTCTTAACATGCCTGTTTTCTCTCTCCTCCCTTTCTCCCTTGGTCTTCTTCAGCTTCCTCCCCTTGCTGCCAACTGAGTTCAACCTGCAAAAGGAATTTGTGTGTGTTTGTCTATGCACCTTCAAGTCATTTCTGACAAAGGCGAAGGTGCCATGGGGTTTTCTAGGCAAGGTTTGTTCAAAGGGGATGTGCCTTTGGCTACCTTTGAGGCTGAGAGAGTATGATTTGCCCAAGGTCACCCAGTGGGTATTCATGACTGAGTAAGGATTCAAACCCTGATCTTCACAGTCATAGTGCAATGCTGAAATTCTACAACACTCTAGCTCTTTTAACAGAAGAATATAAAGAACATAAATAAAAATTGGAGTAATATTACTGGGAACAATGTTTTTATAGTTGTCACTAAAACACACCAGTATCCCATTAGTGTTATGTGAGAGCATTTGGGTAGAGCAGTGGTTCTCAACCTTTTCTTTACCAGGGACCCCCTTTAAATATATTTTGTTGTCCCAGGACTTAACTGAAGATTTAAAACCCTAATAATATTAACAATAATAGCTAATAATAATAGCTAACAACAACAACAATACAATTACACCATCCATTAAACTTTCCCTCAGAGGCACTCTTGCTTCTTCCTGCAATTTTGTGGCTAGAGTGGATTGAATGGCAATGTGCAGGCCAAGCCAGCCAGCCAGCACCTTGGTTCCTGTCATGTGGCTGCTCCACTGCAGGAAGGAGGTGGGCCAAGCAGCCTTCAAGCCTTTGTGGACCCCCTGTGAGGGCATTGTGGACCTCAGGTTAAGAACCACTGGGCTAGAGAATGCTGAAAAAGGAACAATGCAACCAGACCTTGAGAAGGGTGCTGGCAGGAGGATTCTGGGAGGTGTAATTCAAGAGTAACTTTCCCAAGCTCTGAATGCAGCCTAGAATCATAGGGCTGGAAGGGACCCCAACTGCCATCCCATCCAATCGGCTTCTGTCCTGCAGGAACACACCGTCAAAGCCCTCACGACAGATGGCCATCCAGCCTCTGCTTTAAAACCTCCAAAGAAGAAGACGCCACCACACTCCAAGGCAGTGTATTCCACTTCAAACAGCTCTTCCTGTCAGGAGGTTCTTCCTAATATTCAGGTGTAATCTCTTTTCCTGTAGTTTGAACCCATTGCTCCATGTCTTAGGAGATTTTCAGATGCGATTTTCGGCAGGATATATTCCAAAACAGCTCTGTTGCTGCCGCGCGGCAGGGGAGCAGTTTCGGACGATGCCGTCCCTCTGTCGAACCCCTCCGTGTCACTTCCATGGCAGAATGGAGGAAACCGCGTCATATTTCACTCACGGGCAACAACCGTGAATGAAATATGATGCGGTTTCCTCCATTCTGTCACGGAAGTGACATGGAGGGGTTCGGCAGAGGGACGGCGTCATCCGAAACTGCTCCCCTGCCGCGCAGCAACAACGGAGCTGTTTTGGAATATATCCTGCCAAAAATCGCGTCTGAAAATTTCCATAGTCTCTGGAGCAGCAGAAAACAAGCCTGCTCCATCCTCAGTATGACATCCCTTCAAATATTTAAACATGGCTATCGTGTCACCTCTCAACCTTCTCTTCTCCAGGCTAACCATACCTAGCTCCCTAAGCCACTCCTCATAGGGCATCATGGCTTCCAGGCCTCCCACCATCCTTCTTAGTATCTTTCTTGAATTGTTGTGCCCAGATCTGGAAACAGTATTCCAGGTGAAGTCTGACCAGAGCAGCATACAGTGGCAATATTACTTCCCTTGATCTAGGCACTATACTCCTATTAATGCAGCCTAGAATTGCACTGGCATTTTTTGCTGCTGCATCACACTGCTAAGTCATGTTTAGCTTGCAGTCCACACTTTCTTTCTTTCTTTCTTTCTTTCTTTCTTTCTTTCTTTCTTTCGTTCTTTTTTTGAGGAAATCTACACCATTACGTTAATTGCTAATTAACAAAAAATATTATGTTAGTGCCTATAATATAGTTTTTAAACTAAATTATTGGTGGCAAATTATGTAATACAGTAGGCCCCCCCTTATCCACTTGGGATTGGTTCTGTGTGGGCATGGATTCTGAAAACTGTGGATAATAGTGAACGTCATTGAAAATAATGGGACTTCTGGTTTAAAATACCATAGAGTTGCCTTGGAGGGCCTAGAAAATGGCTAGGGAGGACACATTTTCTAGGAGGACTCTATGGTAGGTGTGCTGTTTTGTGTCCCCTGGATAATGAATCCGTGGATACGGGGGTCCTACTGTAATCTGAACATCCTGTACTGTGAATAGGTTAGGTTACATTGACCTGAGATAAACATATGGGCCCCCCAAAATAAAGCATTGCAGGGGACCCCAAAATTCCTTAAACCAGCCCTGTATCCAAAGCACCATATCCTGTACATGTTCAGATTCTGATGAGACGAGATAAGATTAACTGTCTTTTATCTCTCTGTATATTGGGGTGGGCAACTTGCAGCCTTCTTGGTGTTGTTGGACTGCAATTCCCATCAACCCTAGCCAGAATAGCCAATTTGTGAGGGATGATGTGAGTTGCAAGCCAATAGCACCTGGAGGGCACAAGTCCTCCTATCTCTTCTCTGTATAGCTTCTCCTATCTCTTCTCCTATCTCTGCTCTGTATAGCTTCCCACAACAATGTCTTGTGAAGGTTTAACCATTCTTAAAGTGAGAATTCTGAACATGGTCAACACTCAAAGTTAAGTAAGTTAAGGATGGAGCTTGGTAGCCATTTTTTTTATCTGGAAGATGTTACTAACTAACATATGGGAGATTTTCAGACAGGCAAAAATCGCCCCTTGCCACGCGAGCAGCCTCCCGAAACTGCTGCGCGGCAAGGGTCTTCTTCGGACGACGCTGTGCCTCTTGCGAAGCCGTCCGTGTCACTTCCGTGAAGCTTGGGACGGCTCCGCGCCATATTTCAAGCACGGAGGCTGCCCGTGATTGAAATATGGCGCGGAGCCGTCCCAAGCTTCACGGAAGTGACACGGACGGCTTCGCAAGAGGCACAGCGTCGTCCGAAGAAGACCCTTGCCGCGCAGCAGTTTCGGGAGGCTGCTCGCGCGGCAAGGGACGATTTTTGCCTGTCTGAAAATCTCCATGGTTTTAAATTGATTCCATATAATGAGCTGTGCAAAGAAATGTGCAATTCTTGCTCCTGTATTCTCCTGCGTTAAGTCCCATCAATCCTAAAATGTGTCTTTTTTTCTCCTTAGGAACAAATCTTAAAACCATGCTTTTGTTAGGTAGGTTCTAGGAACCTCTATTATAGATAACTAGATTCTGTTCCAGGAAAAACAGTCAAAGCTATCATTCCTTTGAGATCAGCACAAACGGCAGAAGCTATGGTAATAATTATTCTTTAAATCACCTTGCCTGCATTTGGATCTAATCTTTTACGCTGGAGGAGATTGGAAGTCCCAGAACACCCATTGCATATATATTACAAATTTCTGCTGCAGCAATGACAGGTAATGGCACTCTCCCTGTAGTAGCATCTTCCCTTCACACACAGAAAGCAAATTCTATATTTAGAACCATTCCCTTATCATTGGAATTCCTGGGAGACCAAAACTTTAAATTGTTCACACTGCAATAGGGAGATGCAAGTATGCAGTTGTCCTCTTGCCAGACTTGTTTTATCAGTTCCTTTAGATTAATGTACTCCTCTTGTTGTTGCTGCTGTTGTTTGCCATTAAGTCAACTTCAGCTTATGGCAACCCTACAGCTGAGAGACCTCCAAGAGCATCAGTCATCAACTGCCCTGCTCAAGTCTTACAAATTCAGAGGACTATAAACATAAAAACTGAATCAGAGAAATTAAGCAATCAAACCCAAGCCAAATGGGGAGGGGAAGGAATCCAACAGTTAAAGCCTCATTTTTAGTATGTTTCTTAGCTGCAAACAAAATATGACTTTAGTCCTCACTGTCTTTAGTTTGCAATTTGCTGTGGATGGTAATACCTTAGTGTTCACCTATAATTCTCTGAGCCATTGCAATTTTCCAGTTCTGCTTACTGTAAGACACTACAAATAGTGTGACTTCAAGAATCTCAAGAAAAAGAAAAAGAAGCATAAAAGGTGCTTATTAGGGGTTTGTTCACCCTTCATCTGTTTTTTCCCCCCTAATTATAAAAGAGAATGTTTTATTACATCTCTGAAGGCTGAACTACACATGACATTAACTGGGAGTATGTCTTGGCTTTTTAAAATGTGTGTTTAAAAATACGAATTGTGTCAGGGGGATGATAAGAATTAACAAGCTCAGAGTATATATGGAGAGGGAATTTGTTTCTACCCCTCCCATGGTCCTGAGGGAAATTTCTCTTTAAAGTTAGTGTTTGCTTTAGAGCATGGTGGGATCCACAATTGTAGAATCTGAGAGAGGGTGCAGAATTAGACATGCTGGGGATATCATCGTTCTTTTTTCAATTTTTTTAGAATGTTCCCAGCTTTCACAGGAGCAAAGAAAGTGGCTTGGTTTATATGGAAGGCCAAACAATGGCTTAATATTAAGTGAGCCTTGGGCTACTGTACCTTCCTCCACTTCCCTTAAATTCCTGCCCTGACTTCCTAGTCCTGCAATGTTCTGCCATGATTTGAACATGAATTTGCAAACCACAGTTTGTGTTCACCCCCCAAATAAGAAATGGAGGGTAAATACAAACTATATTTTGCCAATGTGGATAAAGCAAGGAAGTTAGGGAAGGAATCAGAACCTGGGGACTGAAGAGGCAGTGTGTAAGCCTGAAGGTCATTCATGCAAAACCCAACCATGGTTTAAAACTACAAATGAAACAAGTCCCAGTATGTGAGACAGAGGTGGGGAACATGCAGCCCTCCAGAAGTTGTTGGGCTGCAACTCCCAGAAGCCCTGACCAGCAAAGGCAATGATGAAGGATGCAAATAAACTACATATTGAAGGGCACATGTTTCCCATCCTTGATGTAATCTATACCCAATGAAGTTTCATGTGGCAGTAGGGTAGCTGAGCAGGACTTCCAGGGAGAAGGGTCCTTCAGTGTTGCTTGGCCACTTCATTGATCAACAGATTAAGAACAGATTGACGCAATGAGGATAGCTGCAGCCTAACACCATACTTCTGAAAGAAATGTGATGTTGTTTGCCTGGCTTCCTACTTAGAAACTGAACCCCAGTTCTGTTTTCTAATAGAATTTGTCTCCCTTTATCTATTTGGTCTGATGACATGCCTCTTATTGTTCCTTTCTGCATCCAAAGAACCATGCATTTAAAAAAAGCTAGGAAATCATAATTGATAAATTATTTTGTAAGACTTGTTAGCTTGAACTGTTCTATTACTTTTAAGTTATAGTACAGGTCGCCCTCTGTTTATGTGAGATGGGTACCCACAGTTTCACTTAGCCATGGTCTGGGGTGAAGAGGTTTCTCTAGGCATCCGGAGGACAATAGAATCGTGCTGAAGGTGGTCTCTCTAGGGAACAGGAGGTCCTCCAGCATGACCCTCTGATCAACTTCCTCCAGAAGTTGACCATAGAGTCACACCAGATGCCTAGAGAGGCATCCTCTTTAGGCATTTACTAGGTCTTCCAGCACAATTCTATGGTATTCTATGGCGGTTTGCTCTTATAGGCTATTTAGTGTATTTGCAGTAAGTCTGGGAATGTATCCCCCGCAGAAACAGGGGGCAACCTTATTTCAGAATAATAACATATCCCAACCCTTTGAAAATGGGAAAGGATTAAATTCTGAGCAAAACATTCAAGCAGAGCAGAGATGGGGAACATGTGGCCCGCCAGAAGTTATTGGTTCATAACTCTCATCATTCCTCATCGCTGGCTCTGTTGACAAAGGCTGATGGATACTGTAGTCCAGTAGCATCTGGAGGCTATCCATTCCTCACTCTTGAAATAAAGGTTTATCTAGATTGTCATTTTTTTTAATTTCAGGAAGCCATAATCAAGTATATCATTAAAGAGCAAAAAGATTTGTGAATATAAAAAATAAATACATAAATACACAAATACATCACAGTGACACAACTGCACACAGACTGATATGCTTTGTTGCAGTGGTCTCAAAGCAAGCAAATAATGTGCAAATAATTAGTTATTTTGAGATTTCCCTCTCCCTAAGTGGGAATGTGTTCCAATTCTCAGTTTTATTACCAATCTGAAAGCACTGAATGATGTTTGTAATTAAGGCTGGTCCATCTTTCATTTCCAAGAAGCTTCTTGCAACTATCTAACACATAAGGGGCATCAGCAACTGAAAGGACAGTTGGCATGCTATATTCTTATCACACACCTGGAATGCCATCCTCTAAAACAAAAGAAACTTGCTGCAACAGAGCTTTTGGCAACATTGCAAACTTTCAAAAAAAGAGAGAGATTCTACACAATAGGAGGAAGGGTTCTGGATTGTCCTGAAAGTGTTATTTGTCATATTTTATTTCACTGTTAACATTTGAATAATTTATTCTGTTCTGCTAGCAGTGAGAAGGTGGCTAGCAGCTGCCATATAAGATGGTAAATCACTACTCCAAGTAACTGAAAATCTTATTTAACATCTCTGTGGTTGCTAAAATTTCAGAGGATGGCATGGTTGGATATGGCATGAAAAGTCTCTCGCGAAACCTTTGCCATATGCACAAAAAGCCCAGTAAAGCAGTTCTTACAGAAGCATTTCAAATAAACAGAATATCTGCCCCCAAATCAAGAATACTGCAAAGAGGGATCCAGAGCATGAAAAAGTTGCTTTGGTGATCAGAACTCACAGAATTCCCAGCTAATGTGTCTCTTTCTAGCCCATGCAGCACTGAGCAAATATACCCATGCTTATTCCCTTTTCCCCCAAGAAGCTGATGTCATGTTTGAATGAAAATGTGTATTCACTGTGACTCAGCATTCAATGAAAATTTTTCATGTCCAGCAGCTATTCTGTTTTTGGATCCAATTTTGCTGAATCATCTGAAGTATGCTACACTCAATTATATCATTAATATGACAATTTAATATTCATCTGATTCCATATAAATAACCTATCACATCTGACTAGAGGACAGTGCAGAGGGCAACTAGGAGGAAAGTAAATTGAAAATCAGCCATCTAACATTTTTGTATTCAACGAGTAACAGAAATGGATGGAAAAGGAGATGACCAGCTGGGAATGGTGAAAATATTCAACAAAACTGATGTGGCAGCACCAGCTCAGCCCTTTCGCTCCCACTCAATCCTTCAAAGATTGCATGTGATCTAGTAAAATCACCAAAGAAGTGTGTAAATACAAAATAAATTTATCTCATCTCTACTTTACAAGCCATGTGATTTACTTATCCTATAAGTTCCCCACATACACAGAAAGAGAGAGAGAGAGAGTACTGTAACAGCCATTCCAGTATTGGAACTGTCAAAATGTGTAATCATTCAGAGTTTTCTCGAGTCTTACACATAACTTTCCAATTTGCTGAAATGACCCTCAGATCACTGGTGCCAGTACTATTTTTGGTCTTGCAATCCAAAAAAGGGAATGGAGGGAATGTATGACATTTCAATTTCAGCTTCACTATAGAAGTATTTTCCTCTTGCATTGTTTCACTTTGATTCTACAGGACTTCAAAAGTTAATCTGAAAAACAAGTTTAAAATAAAAATAATTGATTAAAGCAACAGCAATAAAGCAGACCCAAAGGAAGATAATGATCAACATTTCATATTCAAGGCACCTGTAATAATTAAAACAAATACTTGCTTTTGGGTCCACTTTGCATGGGTCAGTAAGGAGATTATCAGATGCAATAAAAAAAAGTACCTGATCAGAACGCCAAGACTACATTGCTGTACCATGAACAGGACATGTTTTCACACGTCCTTGTCCTCATTGCGTTCTGCTCCAGTGCTTCAGCAGTTAGTAAGGCATCGCTTTTCATCGACGGGGAGCTCCCGTCAGTGAAAAGTGCCACCTTACTAACTGCTGAAGCACTGGAGCAGAATGCAACGAGCACGACATTGGGTTTCTGTGAGTTTTTTCCGGGCTGTGAGGCCGTGTTCTGGAAGAGTTTAATCCTGATGTTAAACCTGCATCTGTGGCTGGCATCTTCAGAGAATGGTTGGGTAGGAGTGTGTGGGGGGGGTTATATACTGTGAGTCCCTGTTGGAGAGGATATGTAAATCTGTGTATTTCAATGGGTAGTTCCTTGTGGGGGAGATATGCAAGGAGGTTTTCCATCAATAAAAAGTGGCACCTACAGAACGGGGGAAGGTTGGGAGGAGGTCGGGAGGAGGATAGCATCATCTGAAACTGGGCTCTGTAAGCGTGACAGCCCCGTTCTTCTCCCAACCTCCTCTTAGGTTTTCTCCATTTGAAAAAATCCTTCCTCTCTGGAACAGCTTCTCTGCTCTGAACTACCATAACAGAAAGCAATGAACATGGCTCACTTTTACTGATATTTTAATGGAACATTATTTAGCTTTAATGAATTTTGAAGATCAGAAATGTGACCAAGATGCCAAAACTGCAGGATCCCAACATGTGTACTTGTAACAATTTCCATTTCTGTTCACTATGGACAATGCAAGTAAGTAGTTCTGCAATACACCACCATCATCTTCATCACACACAGAGAAACAGAGAGAGAAGCTTTAACATTTGATGTTGTTTCTTCCTCCCTGGGTGTATACTTGGCATGTTGTCTTCTGCACAGAAATAATTTGCACAGTACATCTTCTAGATTGCATCCACACTGCACAGTTATAGCATTTTGATTCCACTTTCACAGCCTTGGCTCCATCCCACAGAAACCTAGGATTTGTAGTTTGGTGATGGATATAGGATTAGTTTAGTGCACTCCTATGAACTACAGCATTAGATAGATAATTCTATGTACCTCACAAAATTACAAATCCCAGGATTCCACAGCACGGAGCCAGGACAATTAAACTGGTATGAAAATACAGTTGTCCCTCCGTATCCACAGATTTGGTATCCACGGATTTAAGTATTCACAGCTTGGAAATATTCTTTAAAGCAAACCTTGATTTTGCCATCTTATATAAGGGACACCATTTTGCTATGCCATAGCAAAGGCATATAGCACATTTGGAAGACTTTACAAAAGAGTCTGGAGTAATAAACACCTGAGGCGAAGCACAAAAATCAGTGTGTATAGAGCCATTGTACTGTCTATTCTCCTTTATGGGTCTGAAACATGGGTCACCTATCGCTACCACTTACGACTCCTCGAACACTTTCATCAGCGCTGTATATACACAATCCTAAATATATACTGGACTATGTGATGAATGTTGCTGTCCTTGAGCAAGCAGGGATCACCAGCATTGAGGCCATGATATTGTGAACACAGCTGCGCTGGGCAGGGCACGTTTCTAGGATGGAGGACCATCGCCTCCCAAAAATAGTACTCTAGGGTGAACTCGCCACAGGTCAGTGTAAGAGGAGTGCTCCAAAAAAGTGATACAAGGACTCCCTGAAACAACATCTCAGGCTCGGCCAAATTGATCACCAACAATGGTCCGTCCTGGCCTCACATCAGGAGGCATGGAGATGCACTATGCACAATGCTGCAGCCTTATTTGAGAACTCACGCCGAACAAGTCTTGAAAAGAAATGACAATGCAGATAGAATCACAACCCGGAAACATCACCCAAGGAGACCTTCTGCTGTGCTTTCTGCAACCGGACTTGTTTATCTCGGATTGGCCTGTTTAGTCATCAGCGCACTTGCAGAAAGTGCAGGATGAGTCCTTCCTGAATCTTCATTTGAAAAGAAAAGCCAGAGAGAGAGAGAGAGAGAGCATATAATGGGACTTGAGTATTCACGGATTTTGGTATCCATAGCAGGTCCTGGAACCAAATCCCAGCGAATATGAAGGGACAACTGTAATAAAGTTGTGTAGTGTGGATACATGCCTAGTCTCTCATAAACTGCCCTAAGAACCTGTTGTGTCAAAAGATGACACATAGTTTTATAACATATCACCACTTTCACTTTCTCTGACAATAGTAGTATCACAGTCATACTGTGGACCACCAGGGCATAAATCACACTCCAGAAATCCACACTCAGCCATGAAGCTCATGGGAATTTGCATGCTGTCAGGGCAGAGGTGGACAAAGTGCAGAACTAGTCTATTTAGCCACATGCAGCCTCCAGGGTTGCTTTTGCAGTTCCCAGGGTCCCCCTCAGGAGTCAAAATTTGCCCCAAATTTTTGGAGTCACTTTGCCATGTTTTTGATCTCCACAAGCCAAATTAGGACCACAAGAAGCCTTTTTTTTTGAAAATGGAAATGAACAGGAAGTGATTCCCCACATTCCTGATGTTAAAAAAAGGCCTCTCTGGTCCTAAAATGCCCCGGGAGGCCTAAAAAACAAGGTGAAAATGCCCCTCACTGCCCCAGGGGAAGTCTGGCGGCATTTATGGGCAAATAATTTTTTTTATATTTGTGTGTGCGTGCAAGGGGGTGTTTGGCCCTCCAAGGTCTCCTGGGGGAGTAGTGTGCCCCCCTAGCCTTCTGCAGTTGTCCACATCTTCTTTAGAGGGGAAGGAGAGCCAAAAGAATACCACCCCTGCAAACTAATAATATACTTCTAGGGGGTTTCTTTGAGGATCTGTTGGAATGTCCTAACGAATGCCAGCCCAAACTTCAGCTAGAGCTGAACAGAGCTGCAGACAAACATATGGAGGGCCACTTGATTCCTATCCCTGCCATAAATATTCTTAATACCTATGGGATATTCTCCCAAAAATTCAGGACTTGGGTAAGGCAGAGGGATTCCTTTTTTTTTTTTTTTTAACATTTTCCATATCTTTATTGAAGTGGTATTTAGATACAAAGCTCTTGTTACAATGGAAACATACAACAAATTTAACATAAATTAATAAAAAAAGAGAGTCAATAGGCAATAACAAGAAATAGTGGCTCTAGAAGTATGGTGGGTTTGTTAGAAAACACAGCTTGGCTTAGTTTATTGTAGGCTGTGGTGGTGGTGATTTGAGAGTAATCTGGTTGCTTTCATTTCTTTGCAAGTTAAGTATAGATATGAATTTTGGATATGAATGGCTGTCCGGTAGTACCAGAAGTGTGAACCTGATTGGCTAGACAATCATGGGGGCGGGGCTTGCTAACAGGGCAAACATCCAGGGCTGCCATTTTTTCACCTTATTGATCAATTGCTAAGGCAATAAAATGGGTGTTTCTAGCATTTTTGTTGCCCTGTTAAATTAAAATAATGTTCTATGGCTGTCGCACACTTTAGACCTCATTTTTTTAAAAAAAAAGATTGGCGGCAGCTAACTGCTAACGCAAGTAAATCCCTCGCAGCTGCCATCTTGCATATGAAACTTGTGGGGGCTTCTGTGGGAAAAGACACCATTAAGACAAGTCGCAGCTGCTGCAACTTGCTATTACAGTGGGGCACTACATTGGGGGGGGGACTCATGTAGATGAACCCATGATTACCCTAGTCCTTGCCAAAATGATCTGTGTAATGACAGCCAATTCCTCACTGCTATTTTTGTGTTGTAGACTAATAGACACCTCTCAGTTGGATTCATACTGCCAAGGAGGAGATTAGGTAGGGCCTAGGTCATCCAGAGTTCAGAAAAGTAGGGTGTTTTTGTTTTGTTTTGTTTTGTTTTGTTTAATGATTTGTTGTGTACATAGCACAAATATAGGATAAATCATTGTTTACAACACATTTTTGTACTTAGCTGCAGTGATTGTTCCATTATTCATAATATATTGGGTGTTTTTTTGTTTTTGTTTTTGTTTGTATTTACAGGAAGAAAATACCCTAGATTTTTGAAAAAAAATCCTCAAAATGTCCTCCAAAATTATTTTTAATCCTTCTAAAAGTAACAAGAGAAGAAATCAGGTCAATATTATTTGTTGCACAGAGAACGGAGAAAAACATTAACGTTAACCAGCTGTGGGCCTATGGAGGAACATTCGATCCTTACCTCTTCATGAAATGTTAAAAGAAAAATCTCCAGCTCTTTTTACTTGCAGAAATACAAGGGAGAAAGTGCAGGCAGTCTATCCAATTAGTAAGAAATAAACATTTTGCGCCTGCCTTCTGGTAATTTGGTTGTACAAATGCCCAGCTGGGGTGACTCTCAAGCTGCTGAGCATGAGCACTTAATTAAAATTACACTTTCATTTATTAAAACTGTAAAGAACTCTTGCAGACTGATATTCAGAAAGAACTGTCAGGGGTTTTCCCTGTTTTGTATGGAATTATAGCAAATATTCTCATGTTCCATGCCACCATTACACAATCCTTGGCTACAAATCTGCTTATAAGCACATCTTTTCTAGTCTTCTAATGGTGCATTTACACTGTAGAAATAATGCAGTTTGACACCACTTTAAGAGCTGTTGCTCCACCCTATGGCATCCTGGGATTTGTAGTTTTACAAGGTCTTTAGCCTTCTGTGCCAAAGAGTGCTAGTGCCTCACAAAACTACAAATTCCAGGATTCTGGAGGATGGCGCCATGACAATCAAAATGGTGTCAAATTGCACTATTTCTACAGTGTAGAAATACATCCTAACTCAAGCTTAGAGGAAGGGTGTCCTAGAAGCTGGAGATCTAGAAATAGGACAATTAAAAATTATTTATTCAGACTAAATGCACTGTTGTTGTTGTTGTTGTTGTTTGCCTTCAAGTCATTTCCAATTTATGGCAATCCTAGGCTGAACCTATCAGAACCACCAGTGTTGCCTGTGAAGGAGTCATGCAAATGAAAAATGGTCCCACCCCTTTTGCAGTTGTCCACCACTGCTGTAAATGGACTGAGGAGGGGATACCATCTTATCTTTTACCACAGGCAGCAAAATGTTATTGGTAGGCTCTGCCACCCACCTCTGCCAATCTAGAACACCACCCAGAGAAATGCCCACTAAAAAGGAAAGCAACATTTCTTCTTCCCATTTCAAACAGAAATGCTACTGTGTGTGGTTTCAAGTGATGAGATCTCTTTATTCTGTAGGCTTGATAGATGGCTAATGGGCAGTGACAGGCAGTTGATGTTCCCTGGGTTAGATGAAGGTGCTTGCTTAACAGCTTTTGAAGGCTGGATAGATATTTCTTTAACAAATCCATAGATGGTTGGTCTCTACTGAGTAGTAAATATGCTCGGTAGCTTACATATGAGCTGAACAGTTTCCAGATGAACCACGTAAACAGCAACAAACATTTAAAAACCCAAAGCATCTGGATCCATCTGGGGCTAGGATATAGAGTAGCTCACCCCTACAAGCTATGTGAGCCTGGGGTTCAGATCCTCCTTATCTGCACAAGGGAGCAGGAACCCTCTCCCTCAACTTCTATGATTTTCAGATGTCATGAACCTTCTGGTTGGCTAGATCTGAGCAAACACCAGGGGTAAGGCCTTCTACCTGATCAGTAAGGTTATACCTTCTACACAGAGTGTGTGTATGTATATGTATGTATATGTGTGTGTGTGTGTGTGTGTGTGTGTGTATATATATGGCTACAACTTTCAGAACTATGTTATCACTGCACCATCCTAAAAACACCTGATCTTGTCTAATTGCAGCAAGTAACCAGGTTCAGGCCTAGTTAGTACTTGGATAGAAAACCACCAGGGATCTCCAACTAGAGCTAGGAAGGAATTGTGCCTGAAACTCTGGAGAGCAACTATGAATCAGTGTTCACAGTACTGAGCTAGATGAACTAATCATCTGATTCAGTATGAGGCAGCTTCATGTGTTCCAGAATCCTTCAACACAAGCATGGACATTTGCTTGGGGATTCTGGAAGCTGCAATCCTAAATAAGCTCCTGCTCAAACCACTAAAATCAACTCAAGCCTCCTGATCTCAGGTTACCCAAGATGAAGAGCCCACCTTCAACAATACAGTTGCTAACAGCTCCACAATGAAATAAGATACGTACTATAACAGGGCAGGCAGCTAGAATTTACTGTGTTCTTTCTTGCAGAGGCAATGAGGATGTGTTTCATTCTAACAGCAAGCCTTGTACATTTCCTCTGTCTTTTGTCTCTTCTGGTTCCTCACCTCCTCTAAAGACCTCCATCAATACAAGAAAACATTGGCAGCCTGCCTCAACTCCCCCTCAGGCAGTTGCTGCCACTGAGTTCAGTCAATATACAAAATCCTCTGACAAGAGAGAACAACAGAGCAAACAGCAAGAACCTCAAAAGGCAACAGGGATTCAGATAGCAAACTTGAGACTCTTTCAGACTTTTCACAATTCTCCTTTGGTGCCAACCTTCATTTATTAATACTTTTCAATAAGGAGCCAAGTTATTCTTCTAGTAGGTAAATTTAAGTGCCTCTCTGGAGAGAGAGTGGAACTGGAAAGGAAGTGGGCAAAAAAAAAAAGTCATTACGATTGGTTTGGTGCAGTTGGAGGCTGGTAAAGTAGACCTCTAAGTCCCAAATAACCCACTTCTTAATTAGGAAGCAACTTGAATTGGACAACGGCCTTATTTCAGAACTGGAAGATAAAATTAAAACTACAGGCTTTAAATCCAAGCAGAGCAGACAAATCCCACTCATAAATGTAGTCTCCAAACAGCAGTGCTATAGCGCCAATTAGGAGGAACACTTCAACTTAAGGAAATGCTAAATAGACCAGTTCTAAATTAAAATATTTAAAGTGTTAACAAAACAAAAACAAACAGAAAATATTAGAAGACAGGAAGCATATCAATCATTTTCTGCTCCCTTTATAAGTTGAGATAACAACAGAACCACTAATGTCATTACAGAAGCAAGGACCACGAACACATGTTGCATTACAAGACAAGCAAGATGTGACAGATTGACACTGATCTGGCAGTAATTTCATACAAATGTGAATTAAGCATAACAGAAAACTACATATGTTCTTTTGCTTTTGATCTAAAATAATACACATCTCAGATTGGCTGAGAATTCTGACATACCAGAATTGGCTTCTTAATTTATGAAAAGTTGTGCCCCAGTTCCAATTGCTTTATTTGGGGGCGTGGGGAGAAAACAAAATGGATATCTTTTTGAAAGGAGCAATAAAATGATACATTTATATCAGTGCATCTGAGTGGTCTTTTTTTTTAAAAAAAAAGAACTATCTTATAATGTTTGTATGTAACATAGAAAAGGCTTTTCAGCCTTAATTTCATCATTTTCTTTGCCCTTAAGGAGTTTAAGTCTCACTTTCTCCAAACACTATGCTAATATCCATTTATTGAAATCCATGTACATGGACCCTTTCACACTACACGATTATAGCACTATGGGCTTGTCTATACAAGGGGGGGGGAATACGAACATGTCCAAAAAAAAAAAAACAGCCATTCACAATGATGCGACCTTAAAGAGGCGATCTAAAAGAGGCCCCCTAAACTTCACATGACCCCCCCCAGTCAAAATGGTGGCTGTAAGTTATTTACTTGCACTTTTAAATCTGCTGCTGCCAATTTTTTTAAAAAAAAGTTTACCATGGTGCATACGTACGATATTTTATATTTAAAATAAAAAGAAAAAAGAGCACATAAGATCGCCATTTTTTATTGGCTTACCAGACCCTTGCTTAGCCAAAAATACAACACGGCAGCAGCAGGCACTTTCCCTGTTTGCTAGCCCTGCCCCCATGCTCATCCAGCCAATCAGATTATGCTGCATGTTCATATCTACATGAATGTGAGTGTTCTAACAATCACACATTCACACGCTGTACGGAGCTTTTTTAAAAAATCCTGTTGAAGCCCCAGATGCTACACACATGGACTTTGCTGTGGATTTGGCTGCCTCCCTTCTGAATGACATGTATTTATGCAAATGTCCATATGAACAGATCGCCTTCCATTCGCATCCCATTAGGATTATTTTCACTGTATAGACAAGCCCTATGATTCAACTTTAACTGTCATGTTCATATCCTATGGAATCCTGGGAGCTGCAGTTTAGGGAGGTGTATTTAGAATTCTCAGCCAGAAAGCTCTAGTGGATCCCAAACTACAAGTCCCAGGGTTCTGTGGGATGCGACCATTGCAGTTAAAGTGAAACAATAGTGCTATAACTGATCTACACTTCCCTGCTTGAAACAGTGACTATTTGGCACCAAGGCTCCTAAAATTGCACAGCTAGGTCATTGACCATGTTGCCTAGAGAGTTCTGGGAGATATGTCCAAAAAAGTCACTATTCTAAACTTGACCAAATGGAACAGATAATCAGCACTGAAATGGGACAAATCTATCAAAGTGATGATCTTTTGGCAGGAGAACTGGTCTGCACCACAGATCAATTCCTAGTCAGTCTCATTTAGTCTATGCTGCTGGGGAGGAGGCAATATTAGAATACTCCTCCCACTTACCCATCACATGTAACTCCCCCCAAATTTCTTCTTCTTGGCACTTCAGGACAGGGATGTAAAATTTTCAAAAATTTTGAAGCTGGGGGGAACAGTTTTTCCTGTTTCTACTAGGAGAAAAATAAATAAATTTGGGGAGAAATGGGAATAGATGCAATATTTAGTTTCATACCTAAATTAAATGTACTTTATTGCTATAAAATATAACATATTTCATTCATGTCTTAAATTAGTATATACAATTGCAATGTTTGGCAAATTTAGGGAATTTACAAATATAAAAGCTGTTGGTTTGGAAAGCTATCCTAGAGAGCTGCAAACCGCTGTACTGAATGCTACCTAAACAGATTTGTCTTCATTTTTGTCATCTGAGAATTGTGGGAAATGAAATCAGAAACCACAAATGTTGTTAACAAGCAAATATATCATTTGAACAGAAACAGTCACAATTTTAAGTTAACAAGATTTTTGGATAGAAAGTTTAACTCAGAACTGAAACACTGAACTCTTTCTTAGTGTATTATTACCATATGGACCCTGTGACTTATGAATTGTGGACAAAAATAGCTACACTTAAATAGCAAGCATATCTAAGAAGATCCTAGTACCATAACTCTCTCATCTTCTGAAAGATGAACTTCTCGATTGGAACCTTCATTCTTATCTTCAGGGACTTCAGAAAACTTGAGGTTTGGCAGCACACATTACATGCAAAGATACATCCTGGATTTGGGTGTTGTATGTGTCTAACGTAGGCACATGACTTGCTGTTTGCTAATCCTGTAGATTGTTTTAGATGTAAATCTTCATACTAAGCAGTTCCTGGCATTTTGAGTAAGTAAAACCTTGTCTTGAAAAGCATTTCCCACATTTCAAAATGTTTCATCAGAGTTTTTTTTATTTTCCTATGTTGTACAATGTTTTCTATTTTTCCACAGGAAAATTTTCTTCCACACACCCTCTTCCCCATTTTCAGAAGACACACAATTTAAGGAGCATCAGTATTACTTGCATACTGTAGAAACACTTAAAATTAGCCTGGATGTTTGGCTTCTGTACCTAAGGTACAAATCCATTTGCTTTTCTTCTACATTTCTGTAATTAACTGACATTTTGATAATTTTGTTACAATAATTAAAGCCACAACACAGTGCAAATGTACTCCTGTGTAAGTGCTGCTATCCTATGTGGAATTACTTCAGAGTAAGCTAGCATGGGGTTCTACTCTTAGGCTACAATTCTACTCATTAGTGGACACAACAGGGTTTTTGTTTCCCCAAGTAAACATGCACAGTGACACTGCAGCAGGATAAGCCTAGGCATGTTTACTCAGACATAAGCCCAACAGAATTCAAGAGGCATTACTCATTAAATGTGCATAGGACTGCAGCAAATATTTTATCTGAACAGCTCTGTGGGGTTCTCTCTCACCACCTGCTCCCAAATCTATTTAACTGGAGATGCCAAGGACTGGATCTGCGTCCTTCTGCAAGTTAGGAGAATTTCATTGCAAAAAACATGTATGCCCACGTAAACATGATATTAAAACGCTTGCTTATGGGTCTCCCCACCTCCACTCTTTATAGTGGGGGTTTACCAAAAATGTTAACCTATCCCAGGGAAATTGTAGTGTGTTAATTTTACTTAGTTGCATTTTACATCTTGCAGCTAATGCTGTAATTTCTTGCTCATTTTTAGTGCAATGATTTTATTTCTTGTGATTTTTAAATGATGTATTACTTGCAAAGACATATGGGTGCCAGTTACACGACAGAAATTGTCGCGTTGCCTACCGAGACAAAGTGATCACGAATCCGTCCCTCACTGTTTATACGATTTATGTCTCTGATCTGGATATCCCGTGTGGTCCCGTGACTGATATTTACACGTCCATAGTTCCGGTTTTGTTTAGGTTTTGTTTATTTATTTATTTTGGCTGTCAATCAAAGATGCGATTACTCGTGTTTTCACAACCTCGGTGACGCACTTCCTTTAGAGTTCCGTGCCACGAGCGATGCTATTGGCTGGCTGGGGGGGGGGAGAGGGGGGCAGAGGTTTGTTATTCCCCCTTTGCTTCTTGAACATTTTAACCCCTTCAGAAGAGGCAGAAAACATTTTGAAAGATCCTGATAGATCTTTCGCTCAGACGCAGGGCTTTCCTTTTGAAATCAAGCAGAGTGCTTTTAAAGCCAGCTGAGTGCTTTCCTTTTGAAATCAAGTGCTTGGTTTTCCTCTTGCCTTTTTTAAATATTAATCCCTACAGCTGGCTGCAGAGATGGCTATAGGCAGGCGGTTTGAAAGACACAAACACAGAGATGGGGAATTAAAGAGTGCTAATTCGCTCAGAGGCTTGAATATTTTAATGTGCCAGGGCCAGGGAGGTGACCAAGCTACTACGATCTCTCTGTAACATGCAGTTGAGGAAAAGGTAAAGCTGAAGGGTTTGCAGTGTAGAAATCCATTTAAAAAGGTAATTGAGTACACGCGCGTGCACACACACATCAACCTTCGTGCAGCTGGATGGGATGCCTTTGTTTTCGGCTGGTGAGGCTGGATCTGTTGAACGGGTGACCGACCCCTTCTTTTCTGGTCCCTGAGCTCTAAGCCCGCCCCCAGTCACCATTTCCGGTCATCCCAGTACCGAGACTTTTTGTCCCACGCTGTTTACATTTCCGATTTTCTGAATCCTCCAGTGACTTTTTTAAAAACCGGCACAACCTGCGGGACTAGAAGTCCCGCAGGTTGAGAGATAAAAGGTGGCCCCCCTTCCGAAAATCACGTACCCGACCCGATGTACGTGTAAACTGCCAGGGATTGACACGAATTCTTCCCAGGACATTTTCATCGTGTAAACGGCCCCATGGTGATCCAAATAAAAAACCTTGATAGCTTACCTGAAGAGTACAGCTGAATCAAAAACACTATTACAGCAAAATTGCTTTATGCTATTTAATCCCAAATATATCCAAGGTCAAACCTTTAAAACTCCCTTTTATGGAAACTCGGAATAGTACTTCTGATCATATAAAAATTACTTTAATTATTCAGTAGAGAATAATGTTAAATATTTTGGGTTGGAAGGCTAAAAGCTTTCATATCAGCTAACTAGTCGCTTTATTCCAGCTCATTTTCTGCTAAGATTTGGAGGTATGAGAAAACGAGTTAACAAAATGCCCCATTAAGAGGAAGCAGTTAATGCTATAAGCCTTCCCAACACAAAATACGTAAAATTGTTCTCCACTGCACTTTGAAAGTAATATTTGTAAGTGACCATTAGATGAAGAGGTGGGTGGGAAAGAGGGTTAGCACTGAATTACAGTACACATATAGACAAATACATGTAAAGAATAAAGGAAGAATGTTACAGCTGGGAGAAGTGCAGATTTGTCTTGCTTTTTTTTAAAAAAAATCCAATTGTCTGTTTTCAACTTTTTCACAAAGGAGCTGTGGGGGAAAATAAATTGTCTAAGAAAACTGAAATGTTCTTTTCTGGGTTACAACACCCAGTATTCCCTAGTCTAGCATGGACACTGGGCAGGCTGGCTGTGGGATTCTGGGAATTGTAGTCTGGAGAAAAAAGTACTTTTTCCAAGCTTTATTAAAAGAGAAGCAGACATTAAAGAATTCCACCCGACTGCTGAATAGGAAGTTAGGGGTTGTCTACACATGGGCTAAATTCCCAATTTCACTGCAAAATATCCTGTACTGGTTTGACTCCTGTTAGCACCACATGCATCCGTTATAATCCAAACTCAGTTTGCTATTGAGCCACACTCTTTCCTTGCAAGAAGTCAATTCAGAGCAAAAGGGCATTCCCTACCTTCTCCACCTGCTCACTGAATTAGATTATTGTCAGTCACACTACCGCATTATATTTGGGTTTTTAAATACATAAATAAACCCCAGCATGCATTACACCTATCAACCAATAGCCTTTCTTGTTTTCTTGTCAATCATACAAAACACCTTGCACTCTGATTGGATATTTCCTCCATCCAATCCCATTCCTCCCATTGAGCCCCAGTGTGTAAGCAAGGGAACTTTAAATGTCTCCTGACACAGGCAGTCCCGAGAAGAAGAAAAAGAAAAAAATATGTATCGTCCCTTGCTTCCCTTTCCACTCTTCATCCTTAACTGAGTTAAGATTGGTGTCTCCCCCTCTTTGCTCAATGGTGTCATGGCTGAACAGCTTCCACCCTTACCATAGCTTTGCCCGTACCGCAGCTTTGCCATGGTGAAATGAGGGGGGGGAGGAGGACTCACATCCTAAGCTTAACAGCCAGCCTGTCTGGTATTCGTTTAGTCCTCTGTCCCCCTCCAAGCACTTTTTCATTCAGTGTACAGTATTAAACCTCTGAAGGAACAGCTCCATTTCAGAAGTCCTATGAGCCTTCAGCCATTTCAATACACGGTCTGGATCGCTGACTGGTCTAGCTGTTGCACTGCTTGCAGGGTAAAAGAGGGCTGAAAGGGGACCAAATGATCCAGATTCCAGTCAGTGATCCAGTTCACATATTCAAATTGTTGAAGGCTCACAGGGCTTCTGAAAATGTCATTCCTTCAGACATTCAAATATGCAATTATACATACACTTAATGGGGGGAAAATGTTGCAGTGCTTGGAGGGCAAATGATGGCTGAAAGTAGACCAGACAGCCTGGATGCCAGTCAGTGAACCAGTCTGTATATTCAAATTGTTGAAGGCTCACAGGGCTTCTGAAACTGTTCCTTCATACATTCAAATATACACATATACTTAATGGGAAAAAATGCTGCAGTGCTTGGAGGGGAAAGAGGGCTGTGAGGAGACCAGACAGTGCCCCCTACCTTCTGATCCCCCCCATTTCACCCATTCCTCCCATTGCACATCACCAACAACAAAATGGTGACACCACACATACTTCCTAGACAAGGATACCAAGGTAACTTATACCAAGTCCTGCCCTACAAGCACACACACCCTCATTCCACCCTGATCCTGATTCGGAGTGCAGGACAAATGTCCAAAACAACTATTTCTTTCCAGGAAAGTCTGGACTTTTAAAAAATCACATTAACACCTACACAATATGGATTGACTTTGAAAACAGTAGTATGTTGTGTGTCCTTCCAGCATCGGGTGTGAGGTGAATATGATTTTTTTTCCAGTGGTATAGACAACCTCTTTTGCTGCTCTGTTCCTGTTTTCCATTGTTCTGACTACTGAATGCAAAAGCAGTGATAACTGATCAAAAGGAGATGCTTTTTTTTATATACTGTAATGTTACATTATTTATTCCAATTAATTTTTTTTTAAAAAAAGAATAAGTTACCAATATTTGAATTCTGGCTGCTAATTCACTCAACATCAAATTTCTGGCTTGAGCTTCTTCTTTTTAAAATATACAAACTGATGTCAAGATTGAGAACTATGGACCTTCTGAGACAGGTAACAAAAGACAGGAAGTAATATTTGCAGAAGAAAGTGTGATAACAAGGCAGAAGAAGATGGGGTTGTGTTTCTAGAGCAGGAGAGTTTCAGCACATAATGAGATCTGAAAAGAGATATGCTCAAGGACTAAGGAAGCTGGCAATGCATTCTGGCAGTTATCAAAGATACGCACTTGATCTCGCCTTGAAACTAAAATGAAACTGGAAACAAACAGAAGGAGATGGCAATGAGAGAAGTGAGTTCACCTCCCCATCCTCAAAATTCCACCATCACTGGTCTCTTATACACCATGAGTAGGAATCACACAGTGCTCCAGATATTGTTGGACTGTAAGTCCCAGCAACTCTGGTCAGCATTGCATGTACTCAGGACTGCTGCGTGTTTTAGTCAAACAACATCTAGAGGGCCTCATGAGTATCATCCATGCTATAAACAGACTACAAGGTCTGGATAATCCAACTAAATGGCCACATCGGTGGTGGTGATGTGATGAAGGGGATTCCTTGCAACAAACTTCTATGAGATATCTTGGGAGCAGCATTTGTATCTAAATTTATTCCAAGTATTAAGGCGCTCTCAGCAAAGCATGTGCCACCTCAGTGATTCTGCCAGGACTGAAGTGGAGATCTACATAAGGTGCCCTCTGGGAGCTTCCACACCCACCACGCTACCTAGCTGCTGCCCTGCTTTCTCAATCTGATGTTCCATTGCTACTTTTTTGGTTTAAACCAGGGTGTTATCTAGATGATTTAAAAAAAAAAAAAACCTTAAGGAATGTGGACAGAATACCTTTTGTCCAGATGAACTCCTGCCAGGATTCACCATATTTGGAAGGAGAGGGGTTGAAAACTCCAAGTAGTTTGTAATAATAGCTTTTGCTGTATCTTGCAATCTTTTTTAAAAGTTATGTGAAAATGCGCATAACCTCCCATCTCAACAACCAATTTTAATTGGGGCACATCAAGGAAGTCAAATGTGATTGGTCAGATGTGTGCAGGAGTGGGCTTGCTGGTGACAAAGCGGCCAGAGCCACCATTGTTTTTTTTGGGCGGGGGGAGATGATCCAAACCCTTTTTCGAGTGGCTGAGCAAGAAAAAAATGTTTTTAAGCAGACGATCACTCTTCTGCATCTCTCATTTAGCAAAGCAAAATGGTGGGGGAATGGAGGGAGCTTTTGGTTGAATAATAAGGCAAGTAATTCAGTCGTGGCCACCATCTTTTCTTGTGGGCATGCTCCATGTGAACTTCAAACTCAGATAGCTTTTCATGCCAGTGATCTTGCGAGTGGATCATGGGGACAAATGAACACTGCTGTGATAGTGAGGTAATGTACAATTGTGAAGTCGAAGGCTTTCACAGCTGGCATCGTGGCACCAGCCACAGATGCAGGCAAAACGTCAGAAAGAAACTATTTCCAGAACACGGCCTCACAAAAACCCAAGGGAAATCTAATGTACAATTTTCCGCAATTAATTCTCCTGTCTGACTGAGTCCCTGGACAAACAATATGTAACTACTGACTATGCAGGACTGCACATGGCACACATAAAAGCAAATTAAAAAGCCATGTTTAGAAAAGAAAATGTTGTTTAGAGACAAAATGCTCTATACGTTCCATAACCACCCCCACATCATGTTCTCTAAGAACTTTCTTGTATCTTCCTCAATACCAAGAAACAGCAAGGAAGAGAATGGACAACAACAATGAACAGTGCTTTTTCAGTGTTCAAAGCTCTATATCTTTGTCACCACAGGAATCCTGACAGCAGAATTCCCAACTGGTGTGCCAGGGCACACTAAGATGCTGTGAGAGGACTGATAGAATGCCCCAAGAAGTAAGTTAAAGGCTCCCATGAGCACAGCTATCTGCAGAAACTTCCTGATCCATCTCAATACATTTTTCAGGCTTTGCCGTCTTCCAGGTAGTCTCCACTGGGAGCATTCTGCCCTATATCTGCATGGGTTGTTGTTTTGACCATTCAGTCCCTCTTGACATAAAAAAAGAGCACTACTGATTTTCAAAAGACGATGCATGTTGAATCACTATGTAAGCCTCCACTATATATGAATGCTTCTGGCTACAGCTTTATTTCTGCATAAAACAAGTGGAGGCTATGGCCAGGGCTGCTTTTGCACAGCTCTGGCCAATGCACGAACTACAGCTTTTCCAGGTCAAGGGGGAGACAGGTAATATGTCCACAACTACATGCATGTTGGCTGGTTCCAAATGGAGACAGTTATAATGTGTGGGACTGGCTTTAAAGAGTTTCTGAAAGCTTCACTTGGTGCAAAAGTCAGAATGCTACACCAGCCGAAGTCTTTTCAGTGGTACCACCTATTTTGTATTGGCTCTCGTTCCAGTTCCAAATTAACGTGCTCATTTTAAACTTTCTAAAGAGTCCAAAAGACTAGTTCTAGTTATTGCAGACGATCTGCCCCCAAAAAGGTATGTCTGCCCCCAAAAAGGCCCTGCTTCATATCTAACTACCAACTACAATGTGAATGATATGCACAAGGGACAGGGACTTTGTGTTTCAGTTCCTAGGTTGTAGAATTTGTTGCAACCTATTCAGATAGTGTATTAAGATAATAGAGGAGCCCTGGTGGACCACGCCAAAGGCCTATCTACTCTGGCATCTTGTTCCTACTCTGGCCAACCCTGATGGTGGCCATGAAAAGACCACTGAGCATAACAGTGCTCTCCGGCTCATTGTTCCCCACAGCTGGTGGGAAATGGTTTCTTTATGCTCTTACCTGCCAATTAAAAAAAAAAAAAAACACAAAAAACTGCCAGAGTTGTCCCTCAGGGATGTGCTTTTAATATTTGGCTCTTACAGTTGGTGCTCAGTGTTCCTTTGTTTTTATGCCATTTTAACAGTGATCTGTTTTTCCTTTGTTTTAATGTGGTTTTACAGTACAGTAATCAGTTTTATAGCTTGTTTCCCCCACAAAATTGTGAGTCTCCTTGAAATTTCTAACACTGAACCAAAGGGTGGGTACAAATGTTTTGACAAAATGAATTACTACTCTGGGTTTGTCTCTTTCCAACTTAGCAGGCATATCCAGAACTGTGACTTCTGAACAAAGAGAAGTTATGGAAAAGAATATACGTTCTAGATAACCACTTCAGATGCAAAAATAGGAGCTGCATCCAATTCTAATTAAAAATAAACATTTCTCTCATTCTTACAAGGTTATACTGCCTTATGAAAATTTATTGCAGATAAATAGGTGTGTTATCAGAACATTGCCAACAGAGGTCTCGGGGAAAGAGAGAGCATCTTACAATTAAGTTAAATAGGCCCTTCTCATCTTCAACCCTTCACTGTATAAGCCATAGCTCTCTATGGAGGAAAGCTTACATTTGAATAAATGCTGAAAGTAAAGGACAGATTTTTGCCACCTTGCATACAATCACAGCACCCTGAACACACTCAATCTCATCTAATTGCAAACGATCATCAAAGACTGGCCTGGTTAGTATTTGGATAAGTGACCGCTCAATAGAAATTTCCAGATGGCTAGGAAAAGACTACTGGCTAAAACCCCGGAGAGCTACGCCAGTCTGAGTTAACAACACTGGGTTAGACTGGTACAATGGTCTGACTGGTATAAGGCATCTTCCTTTACTTTTATGAACCCGCCCTTGTATCTGAGGAACATGAGTCTGAAAAGCAACTAAAAATGGGCTCTGTAAATAAAATAAGATTCTAAACTCCAGCCTGTCTTCTGCATTGAAGAGGGAGCATAAGCATCACATCTTTCCAAAATGAAAACAAATTATTTATTTTGATGAGATTGCTAAGAAATCAGAATTTTTCAGCATTTTGTTTTCTCTAATTGTGACAAGAAGCTGTTAGTAATTAGTTCTTGAAAGATCCTCATAAAGCAGATTAGGAAAAAAAAAGAGAAACATGTTTTGAATTACAAACCTCATTGATATTTGTGTGTCTGCTGGAGAAATCAAACATGATCCAGTGATTAATCTACATTTCAATTTATGCAAGTGCAGATTTTACAAGAACACAGTTCTGCTGGCTGTTTATTTTGAAGAAAGATTGATATTTTAAAATTTTCCTTGACAAGTCTAAAATGTGTAACTACTCCAACCAATCAAGGCATTTACATAATTCTATCTATCTCTTTGAAACATATTAGACAGCAATAAAGTTTGACATTGCTAAAATGACAAAGACTACATGTGAAGTAAGTGGGTAATGGCATCACCTCACCTGTCAGTGTTCATCTACTAAATGAGGGAGGGGAGAGTGTGGGCTCCATGTGGCCCCAGCCCTTCTTCATGGCTCCCGAGTTTCCCTTACCCCCAAACCCCCAGACCAAATATGGCAAAAACAAATTGGCAAAAAAACCAAATATGGCCAAAAAAGAATCTTGCAGATATGCACTCAAACACAACAGTTTCCCTTTCTGCACACCCCACTAAACCCGCCTCCACAAAAATTCTCCAAAAACTGCCAAAAGTCAGCTGAAAATACAGAAAGTACAAACTAGAAGTGGGCATTTGGGCAGTTTAAGGTTTTATTTTCAGCTGTGAACTCGCCACGGGTCAGCGTAAGAGGGGCGCTCCAAAAAAGTGATACAAAGACTCCCTGAAACAACATCTCAGGCTTGGCCAAACTGATCACCAACAGTGGTCCGCCCTGGCCTCACATCGGGAGGCATGGAGACGCACTATCCACAATGCTGCAGCCTTATTTGAGAACTCCCAACGAACAAGTCTTGAAGAGAAATGACAACGCAGAAAGAATCACAACCCAAAAACATCACCCAAGGAGACCTTCTGCTGTGCTTTTTCCAACCGGACTTGTTTATCTCAGATTGGCCTTTTTAGTCATCAGCGTGCTTGCAGAAAGCGCAGGATGAGTCCTTCCTGAATCTTCGTTTGCAAAGAAAAGCCAGAGAGAGAGATTTGGGTCCAAAAATACAGTGGTACAACTTGCTGAGGAATGTGAGGTTAAAAAATGGTCACCCATCTCAGCCTAAATCCTTTTTAACTAATGCTCTTTTTGGACTTGGTCAACATAAATTGATACAGGTGTTATTATCATTCAAAAAGAATAGTTAGAGACCACCTGGGCCAAAACCAGAGCTATATCTCTCCCTTTACAACTGAAGAGGACGGACAGACATATATATCTTGTACAAGGGCAGGGACTTGGTAGGTTAAATTTGATGTCATGTAAAGTAGTATGAGCTCTACATCTCTAATATGCATCAGACTGTTGATATGGATGCCGTGTTTAATTATGTGACTCTTTCAAGATGATAGTCAAGAAAATGTAAGAAGCTGAACAGACAAAGGACTTTTTCGGATGGGGTTTTATAACGCGAGCAGCCTCATCCCCGTTGCGAGGCTGCTGCGCTGCAGGGCGCCCCTTTTGGATGATGCTCTCCCCTGCCAATACTGTTGCGTAACTGCGGGGACACTGCAACGTTATATTTGGCGGTTTTCTAATCACAATCAACTTTCGTGATTAGAAAACCACTAAATATAACGCTGCAGTGTCCCCGCGGTTATGCAACAGTATCGGCAGAGGATCAGCAGGGGAGAGCGTCATCCAAAAGGGACGTCCTGCAGCGCAGCAGCCTCGCAACGGGGATGAGGCTGCTCACGTTATAAAACCCTATCCGAAAAAGTCCAATGTGTCAGCACCCAGCATCTTTGCCAGGGGCCCAGGAGAGACCACCAGTTCTGACTCCTCTTGTGCTGGGCAGCTGATCTTGGAGCACAGTGCCCCACAGCAATGCTACATAAGGAGCACTCTGGCAATCAGCATGATAGCTCCTGAACAACATTAATTAGAGCACTGTTGCTGCTTCCACTTGTCTCTGAGATTGTCCCGAGGGCAAAATTTCTTGGACAGGAATAATCAAAGGAAGTTTTGCTAAGGGGCTCCTAAAATGGGAGCTAGCTTTGAATTGCACTTGCACACAATGATTTCACTTTAGACTGGAAGCTATGGGCATAATGGAAAGAAGGAAGCAAGCCATTTCTCAGCCACGCTGTTTCTGCAACTGCCTGAATTCAATACATGAATCAGGGGCTAAGGCCTTTCATGGGCATGATACTATTTGCTCAGACATTGTCTGCCCTACAAGGTTAATACTGGCATACTTCACAACGCTGTCAAAATTACCAGGATAATTCACGTAAAATATTTCTGAAAACTGGAAATGTGCCAACCCTACAAATACACATTATCATTATTTGTTCACTGGAACCAGACACAGACTGGTAGGTTAACAAAAAGTGATGCCATGAAAGTATGAACACGATCTAGGACATTTTCAGACAGTGTCTTAGCATGCCTACCACGGGAGGAGCTCCCGGGAGAGGGACGGCGCTCTTGCGTGGCAGGGGGTCATTTTCGGACGCCGCCGTCCCTCTCCCGAAGCCATCAGTGTCACTTCCATGAAGCTTCGGAAGCCGCAGAACCATATTTTAATCACGGGCAACTTCCATAATTAAAATATGGCTCTGCGGCTTCCGAAGCTTCACGGAAGTGACACTGATAGTTTCGGGAGAGGGACGGCAGCATCCGAAAATGACCCCCTGCCGCGCAAGAGCGCCGTCCCTCTCCCGGGAGCTCCTCCTGCGGTAGGCATGCTAAAACGCTGTCTGAAAATGTCCCTAGCCAAGGTGAAGCAATAGGACTTGACAGTCAACCCCTTGAAAGAAAACTATCCCTGAATCCAACATTGCTTCTCCGGAAATAAGTTTGAGGTTAACTTGAATCTACTCAGCATTAGTCAATCACTACTGCTCTCAATTTAGTGAAGTACATGCTGGTTTCAGGGATATTTTAATTTGATTTCATTGCTCACCCAGTATGTATTTCATGTCAATTTACATAAAATTTTGGCTAAATTTAGAATGAAATGAAATAATTATACATTGCCCGCTGTCCATAGCTGGTGCATTACAGCTACTTCTGTCCTTTAATAGGATATTAGCTTTATCAAAGAGAATAGATGAGTGGTAACTGGGGCGAGAGTCTTTCTTTTGTTATTCTAATTTTGTATAATTTTGTTATACTAATTTTATGAAAGTTAATAGCCCACAAATGTTTTAGTACCCCCATCTACCCAGACAAATGAGATCTAAAACAAAAACAAACAAACAAACAAGAAAACATGCCACAGACATATCCAATTCTGTTTTTAAAAAATCCATATTTTTAGTTGCTTGAAACTACAGGCAAGTAGCCAAAAGGCTACCTACAAACATTTAGATGTACATACTGTGGCTTCTTTTGACTATGTTTTAAATCATACTCCTTGGTTTTCTTACCAAGCTAATTTTGAAATAGTCCCACTGATCTCAATAGAACAGCTCACAAAAATAAAAGAATTCCTCACTTGAGTAAGCATTTACTTGATTGGTCCCAGGACTGTAAACTATAAATGTCTGTGAAACTTTAGCCAAAAGGTGAATTATAGCCCATAGTACTGTCTAGCTTGGTTCTAAGTATAGTCAATCTCATATGCCCCTCCCAAATAATGCGGTCTTTTTCTCTAAAGAAGAAGGAGGGGTAGCAAAAGTAGGAGGAGTTGAAAACTTCCTGACATTCCAAATGCCTTCAACATGGATTTGTAGGATGCTGCACTCAAAAGGTCACATGCATTGATATTTGAAGAATTTCATATGCACCATACTTCAAACTTAGTTGTACAGTCATAAGCAGGAGATTCAAGATGTTTGGAAAGCTTTGCTGCCAACACATGCACATGCACACAAACACAGCACTAGTCCCCACAGGCTCAGTCCCAGTAGAGCAAAAGTACAGCCTTAAACTATGCAGTTTAAACATTACCAAATCTCTCATGATGCAGAAGAGACAGGGAAGTACATTTAGCAGAAAACCACACACTTCTGTGTTAAGGGAAAGGTGGCATGGTTTGGAGGTTTGAGGTGGTTTTTATTTGAGAAAAAAGATAATAAAATATTGGAGTCATGATCTCTGTATACAATTATTACATGCCATTATTTATTTCTAGCCCTTAAGATCATTTGTCCAGGTAGTTTAATAAGCCCATGTAGGAATGCTGTTTTATTCTGTCTTTCAGAATATGTCCTTATTTTCCCAAAGTGCACTAAAATGACTATTATGCCTCCCTTTGTTTGGAAACTTTTGAATGTTCCGTATGATAAAAGGGGGGATTTTCTAGCCACAGCCATTTATTGTACAGCCACAAGAACAGTTGCCAGCTAAGAAGCAGGTTTCCCCAGTGTTTGCTATTTGATATAATAGATATAGCAAAGTGCCTACATGTGTTATTTCTCAGAGTTCTAGGTTATCACCCGCTAAAATGTCTGAAAGATACAGAATGCAAGAAATCTTGCCTTTGACCCAAAGCTTGGGAATGGGCCTTTGAGGGAAGGGAATATGTTTCTGGTACTTTGCTTTTACAATCCAGAAACAGACTTTAGAAGGTAAGGAACTACAAGGACAGAGGAAGGATAAAGAGAAAAAGAAGACATCCCAGCCATATCACCAGCACCTAGGGATAACTTTGCTTATTTCATTCTTGCATGCAAGAATGGATAATTTTTAAAGTTTTCTCCCCACTGGAGGAGATTAAGAAAGTTCTGCACACTTTTCATAGATTTTTCTTGTGTGCATTTGCAAAATGCACTTTTAAAAAACAAATGGATTTTTCATAATCAAAGTTCCACTAAAACTCCCAAAAAATGTTTTTAAAAAATCTTGCAGCAGTTTACCATTTTCTTGTTTCAAGGCATTCTCTCATTGTGGAGAGAAAAATTACAAGTATTCTTTACATTCTCACCAAATATCCATTCCACTGTTAAAATGGATCTCTACATAGTATCACAGTAAAAAGGCCAGGAAAATAAACGTATGCATCCTTTACACATAAAGCAGAATCCATAGGTCTGAAGTTTAGCAAAGCAAAGAGCATTATTAGGTCAATATTTACTCCAGGACATGGAACACAGAGCACATCATCAGGGCAAAAACAATTATATGTTGACCTACAAGAAGCATTTTAAAAAAATACTAAACATATAAGACTTTTTGTGCAATAGGTACAGAGCAGCTGCAGTTAGTAAAAAGGATAGTGTTAGAGGATAAAATTGTCTCATTTTCCAGATCCTTACATCCAGTTCATTTCACTGAGCCCCATTACCTCTGAAGAGCTGTTCTTTCAACCTGTGTGGTACATTATGTAATGGATCTGAACACAACTAGAGAGACTATTTGAACACCAAGGTCTGAGCCTCCCAGGCTTTTCTTGGTCTCTCTCCTTGAAAACAATCAATCAACACAGCCTTTGAAACCACTGAATATATGACAGAGACCTTCAGCTTTGCAGCTGCCTTGCCAAATTAAGCAAGAATGTGTCTAGCCTTGTCAAGAAGAGTACTGGGAAAATAATTTGACTTCAGTGTATTTATACTCTGAGTCGGTAGCTGGTCCTGGCCTACTTCCTTACATCCTATCTACTCTCAAAATGTAACAATGCTCAGGAGCCAGTTACACGTTCACACTATGAGGTAAAGTTTTACATACTCCCTGTCTCACACTGGGCACACGCGTCCAACATGCACTATCTTCAGCCTTTGCAATTCAGAGCTTACAAAATTCAAGTGTTTGGGGACACAGGAATCATGCCACAAGTGTGCCAGTTGGACCCTGTCAAGACAAGGCCTCAAGATGTAAAACATATTTAAACAGTTGTGGGCGTAGGAGTGGGACAGAATGCAATAGGATCCAGAAAGATGCAAATCACAACTCTTCCCTTAAATTTTCAGAGGGCTTTGTAATGCAATACATGCCTTTCAGATCTTTACAGTGGTCAGTTAGTGTTGATGTGTGAAAGCAATAAATGTGCATACCAAAAGTCAGTTTCTCAGGGTTTGGTTACACGATGAAAAAAAAAAACGTGAAGAATTCACCAAGATTCCTAATTGTTTACATGCATTGTGCCACAAAGTCGCCTCTTTCAGAAGGAGGGGGGGCACAAAAACCCATTAGTAATGCAAGAAAGGATTTCGGGACTTTTCCCGACTTTTTTGAAAAGTAGCGTGACTTAATGCATTATCAATTGTGTGAACAACCATTACACTAAGTGCTGTGTGAATTACCAGCAATCTTTCCGATACATTCGCAGCAAAGCTTTGCCATGATTGGTTGAACTGACGAGGGAGGGGTTTGGACATGGAGGGGATGGAGGAAAGATCCATCCACTGTTGTTTCCAGCCACGGAAAATACTGAGTGAGTGCTAGCCTTGTGTGTGTATGTTCATTCGTCTCCTTCATCCTCCTGAGATCCCGTTTCTCTCCTTCCTTCCCTCCCTCCCTCCTTGGTATCTTCGCGCTTAGCTGATGCCATCTGAAGAATTCCATGCTAGCCTTTTCGTCTGTGTGTGTGAATGTATGTTTGTTCATCTCCTTCGTCCTCCTGAGATCCCGTTTCTCTCCTTCCTTCCCTCCCTTCCTCCTTGGTATCTTTGTGCTTGGCTGCAGCCAGCTGAAGAATCCCAAACTAGCCTGTGTGTGTGTGTGTGTGTGTGTGTTCGCCTGACACTCCATGCTATAGGAATTGAAATTAGGCATTCCTATGGTAATCAGAGGATGCTTGGGAGGCCATGTCCCTGCCTCAGTCTGTGTGTGAATATCAAAGCGGAAAAAAGCTGAAAACTACACCAATAGACCAATTAAGCAATAATTCATGTCAACGATGCAGCACTGGTGCGAAACAGCGATACAGCACAAATTACCGCAATAAAAACTGTCGTGTAACTGAAACCTCAGAACTCAAAATTCTCTCTGAGAAGATTCCTTTTGTTATATATGCAATGGTGAGGACTCTTGTATTAATAATATACAGTGGGCCCTCAGTATCTGCTGGGGTTTGGTTCTAGCCCCACACCCACAGATACCAAAATCTGTGGATGCTCAAGTCCCATTATATACAATGGCATTGTAAAGTGGCATCCCTTATATAAAATAGCCAACAGCAAGGTTTGCTTTTTGGATTTTTCCCCCTGAATATTTTTGAGCCGTGGTTGGTTGAATCTGTGGATGCAGAACCTGTGGATAAACAAGGCCAACTGTATGTAGTGTGCCATGAAGTCATAGTCTTTGTTCATATCTCTGCAAATGGATTGGAATTTCTGAATATAATTCATTTCAGCAGTTTCTCTTTCTAGTCTTACTTTTGTGATTTCCTGGTTTCAAGGACTACATCCTATAAATCACTCTGTATATCCAGGGAGGTTGAAATGTTCTGCAACTAAATTTTTGGGTAGTGCCATTTCTAATGTCAGATTTGTGTCCATTAATCCTCTTGCATAGAGACTCCTGTTTGTTTTAGAATTTAAGTAGACAAGCAGTCCATGCTCTGTATCCATGGATTCTGTATCCATGGATTCAACCAACCACGGTGCAAAGATTTTTTTTTAATTCAAAAAGCAAAGCTTGATTTTGCCATTTTATATAAGGGATGCCATTTTACTATGCCATTGTATACAATCAGACTTAAGCACCCATGGATTTTGGTATCCATGGGGGGGATTTCCTGGAACCAAACCCCAAAGGATACTGAGGGCCCACTGTACAACGTATTTAAACATAACAGGCAAGCCTCTGACCTTGTCACTCATGTCCCCACTGAGACTGATGTCCAGGTCCTAACTATTCATGAGCTTCTATGCTTTTGTAGCTCTCCCTTCTCAACATTCTTAATTTTTAAATCAGACTTGGACCAGACAATCCTCCCAAAAAAAGGCATCTCCAAACCATAGAGGGGGGCTATCCTCTACAAAGTAGGAGGCATCACCACACTGAGTTTCTTGGGTGAAGGGCAGGACACAAGTGCAATACAAGCAATAATTTTCTCCCCGCAATATCAGTGTGTATTATTTTAAGATGCAGTTATTATTTAAAGGCTTCCTACTTTAAGAAGTTTTCAAAACCTTCCTATATTTTAGAATATTATTATTTCATGAACTGACCAATATGATAAATAATATCTTGTGTTTCTCCTGTTATGTTTGGACTAAAACTCAGAGATCTCAGTACTGAAAGCCATTTTTTTTCTTTCATGAGCAATTGTTTCCAGATGTTTAAAATGTTTTACAAACAGAGAGTGGCTGGTCGTGTTCTCCCTGAAAGCCAATATTGCTCTATGCTAAAGAAGCTATACTGTATTTGCCTGATTTTACACCATGTCATGATCAGGGTACAGGAGATCAATAACCCCCTATAATTAGAGCCAATAATAAGAGTAAACTTTATACATCCACTTTGCAAAGCTAGTTAGTTACCTGGAGTCTGACATTTGCCCCCACCCCCAAAAAAATACTTTGATGGAAAAAAAGAAGCATACCACAGTAAAAGAATAATTGCTTAAAATCCCTAAGTGTGTATACAGATCGATCCCCATATCCATGGATTTGGTATCCACAGTTTCACTTATCCATGTCTGAAAACATATGTGCTCTCTAGGCATTTCGAGATCCTCCAATGTGATTTTATGGTCAACTTCAGGGGTTCTTCACATTGAATAGAGTTCCCTATCATCCACGGTCTCAGGCACCCACAGTGATTCTTGGAATATATCCCTTGAGGCTATGAGGGTTGACCTGTACTTTATATATTATCAGACTCCAATAATCAAACTCCAATAATTCTGAGTTATTGGCAGGCACTTCCAGATTTGGTTTATTTAGGTTTTGGCTAATTTTCACAATTATTTTGAGTTTTGGGGAGATGGTGGTCATGAGGAATGAATTAAACTAGGCCATCATTTTTGGGAGCATTTGGGGTAATTTTCAGGCATTTTTAACCTGAAAATAATATTAAAAATATTTGGGAGGTCCAGGGTTTTCAAGAGGGTGGTGGGGGACTTGAATGGCTACAAAATGTGGGTGTGGCCATATGTAGTCCACTGAGCACATTTCACCCATCCCTGGTGTAAGAGCAGGTGATACCAAATACACCAATGACTCTCTAGAGCAGAGAGAGAAACTGTGACCCTATGCTATACATCCCGTAGGAAAACTAGAGGGGGCTCTCTGCCAGGTGATAGGTTCTCTAAAACAGTCTGTTCCACGTAGGGTTACCATTAGTCCCAGAAAACCATGAAAATCCCAGACTGATGGGACTGAAAATTGTTCTGGCCAGCTGGGCTGCTTGAAGCTTGGATTCCTCCAGCTTCCTCACAGCTCAGGCCACAGGGAAGGATAAAAAGCAACAGCCAGAAGTGAAACCGCACAAGAAGACTGGCACTGCAGGCTCTGGGTCATGTGTTATCGTACTACACAGGCACGCTAGACACCGAGCCCAGAAGGCAGGACAGAGTGGAAAGAGTGCAAGAGGAATGCTCAGAAGGCAAGAAAGGAAAGGAAAGCCACCGAAATGTGTAGTGAGTCTGGCCTCCTAGCCAATGTGTGAGAGGAGGGAGGTGACCAAACTGGGGAGAGCAGGGAGAATAATTTCCCCGTCATGACCCCTCCCCATAAATGTCAGCAACAGCAGCACATCTGGATGCACTGTTCACTTCCTCCTCTCACTGCTTTTCCTCTGGATAACCTCCCCTTCCAACAGAACGTCTCAGCAAGTTTTGAACCCTTTCTTTCCCACCCCACTTCTTTTCCTCTGGATTTCCTCTTCTTCCAACACAAAGCCAGGTTTTAAACCCTTTCTTTCCTACCCCACTACTTTTCCTCTGGATTTCCTCTTCTTCCAACACAAAGCCAGGTTTAAAAAACTTTCCCACCTCACTGCTTTTCCTCTGGATTTCTCTTCCTTCCAACACAAAGCCAGGTTTTAAAGTCTTTCTTTCCTACCCCACTACTTTCCCTACTCCACTGAATTTTACAAATTGATGTGTAGTAGTGGGGAAAAATCAAAGTACCTTGACCAAGTTCTGAAAAACACTGTACAATTGGTATGACACATTAAACTACTGAAATATGTAATAAAACAATGTTAAATGTAAAAATGTGGGGATATTGCTTTGTCTTTTGTCAATAATCCACCCAGTCAAGCCCCATATATATTTGTCCCAGTTCTGTCACAGAGAATTATGGCAACCCTAGTTCCAGGGGTGGGAAATATGTGGCGCCTCAGATATCACTGCCCTGCAACTCCACTCATTAGGGCTTTGCTAGCAAGGGCTGAGTGGAGTTGTAGTCCAACAGCAACTTAGGACTTTTTCAAATGGGGGGAGGACCCCGAGGATGTTGGGAGAAGAATGGGGCAGTCGCACTTACAGAGCCCCATTTCAGACAGCCCTGTCCTCCTCCGTCCTCCTCCTGACCTCTTCCTGACCTTCCCCCATGCCGCAGGCACCGCTTTTTATTGACAGAAAACCTCTGTCAAGTTTCATCACTTCATCTCATGTTCTCAAAACAACTTAGTTAACCTCTACATTGGCTACATTTCTTGAGCCAATAACGCTTAAAAAAAATAATATTTATTTGGAGGGGGAGTTCTCTTGGTTTTTACCTTCTGGCAAAATAGCCACAGATCAATTTTTTGGAAATAACAAGATGCAAGTAACACACTTACTTGCAAAAACTTAGCTCTTTAATGAGGGAGTAACACCATGACACTGCAAAAATAACATATGTGGAATAGTGTAACTGGAGAATGAGTTTGTAATGCCTTTATTTACTTTTTAATTACATGCACAGGGCATTTTAAAGCTATTTTGAGCTGAATTTTTCATCTTCTCATATAACAGCAGCTGTGGAGAGAAGAAACCATTTAAATAACTAAACCAGCATGCATGCACACAGAAAACAGAATCCAAATGAGGGCCCTCCACAGCTGCCTTTGGAGGGGGGGGGAAGAACATGTGCACACCAAGAGGAATTTCCTATTACAGAACACTTGGTTTGGCCAATAACTAGTAGATTTCTCACTCAAAATCACTGGGTAAGCTTTGGGGGGTATGGCCTATATGATGACATCAATTTGCTGCTGTGTTCCAACCTTTTAAAAAAATGCGAATTTTCCTTTAGTTTTGTCTTTCTGTAGTTTGCAGTTGATAATAATGATATAGTTAATTCCATATCTGTGTTCTGAATGATGCTTTTAAGTAATCTAACAAAACAAATTTAGGATTATAAAGAATACATAAGTAAGTCACATCTTTAATGAGATTTAGAATGGTTTTCCAATTATTTTTGATCTTAGAGAAAAGCCAAAAATACATACACAAAAGCAACACAACAACATAGTATTATACCTTCAGCCTCTTTTATTTATTTTATTACATGAGGGGTGAAAGATCACAGGTGTTACATCTTCTCTTCCAGCAAGTAAACAGATTTTTAAAACTCCATATTATGGTAATATCTTTGTTAGGCCAACCAACAGTCAAAAAATTCACCATGCTAGTTTTCAAAGTCAGCTGGCTTCCTTGACAGATAAAGATTGCAAAAGAGCACACAGGGAAAGAAAAATGATGGTTTAAGAATCAGGCAACTTGCTTACTGAGTTGGTGTAGGGAGGAGCAGTGAAGATGAAAATATCAGTGTTTACCCTCTCTTAGTATTACTTCACAACATTGTGATTTCTCAGTAGAATTACAAAGTACAGTTGGACCACTGTGGCTGTGAAACCAATATCCTCAGTTTCAGTTATCCATGGGACACAAAATAGGGGACACGTACAACAAAGTCACACTGGAAAATGCCTAGAGAGACATCTTCTCTAGGTATCTTCTAGGTCCTCCAATGCAACACCATGGTATGTTTTTACCGGAAATCTTTTATTTTAATAGGGTCCGCTGTTATCCACTGTTTCTAGTATCTATAGAGAGTCTTGGAACCAAACCCCCATCGATACGGGGTTCCAACTGTAGATCTCTTTTTCCTCTACTAAAGATACCTAGCTTTGCTCCCATCTGTCAAATAATATTAAAAATGTCCAAACCAACCCTTGGAAAAGTTACTTTTTAGACTATAACTGGCTATGCTGGCTGGTGGATTCTGGGGAAAGACTTTTAAGTTCTCTGCCCTTAGGAATACGTTTAAAAATTCTTGATGTGATTTAGATTTTTGTCTTATAGATTTTTGTATTTTAAATTTTATAAGCCGCCCTGATTGTTTTAACAGAGGGGCGGGGTATAAATAAATTTTATTATTATTATTATTATTATTATTACCCTAGAACTTTACATATCATATCTTTACACATACAAAAACCCCAACAATCCCAAAATACTGAAAACTGGAAATGTGGCTAATTTCCTCCAATTTAACAATTTCTTTATGAAAAGAAGATGCAATTATCTATAGTTACATCCAAGATATTTCAGTCTTAAATTAATACCAGAGTACATTACTACCTAATACATTGTGAGAACTCTGAAAAATTGAATTTAATTGGTGGTAATTCTGAATATAAAATTATCTTCTATATTTGCCACTGAGCTTCTGTTTATTCTGACCATAATAGTCCTCTAATTATATCATAATACATTTCTGGGAAGCCAAGCACATTCAGATCTTCTTTTTCAGATTTAACAAAATATTCCTATTATACCAACCTCATATTACTGCCAATTTAGCTACTTGAGAATACTTAAAAATATTGGCAGATCCAGCCCTCCTTCAGAAAGTAATTTTATGTATTGTAGCCTCCAAATCTCTCACTACTTTCTTTGCCCAAGCAAAATCTGAATTTCGGGGGGGGGGGGGGATTAGCCATTCATTGAAGAAGATAATTTTTATTTGTTCAGGAATACTCAATAATAGAAATACTGTACTGTTATTTCTGGTTAAATTGTGCTGTTTCTCTTGCAACTACTGTACACTAAGGAGATTTTCAGACTACACTGTTATAGTGTTACTATTCCACTTTAATTGCTTTGGCTTCCTGCTGTTGAATTCTGGGGTTTGTAGTTTAGTGAGGCCTAAGATCTCTCTTGGCTGAGAGTTGTAAATTCCCCTCCTTAAACTGCAAATCCCTGGGTTCAACAGGAGGGAGCCACAGCAAATAAAGTGGAATAGTAACAGGATAACAGTCTTGTCTGAAAATCTAGTAAGATACCTAATCAGAACCTCCTTCTAGGGAATGGAACCTTAATCAGCTGGTTCACTTTCTGTCATGATTTAATCCCATTCAGTTTGGCAAAAATTGAAGGTAATTCTTTAAACAGTCATAGTAAGTTTTCCATGGATTTTTCTGGGCTGTGAGGCCACGTTCTGGAAGAGTTGATTTCTGACATTTTGCCTGCATCTGTGGCTGGCATCTTCAGAGAATGGTTGGAAAGGAGGGGGGATATATACTGTGAACCCCTATTGGAGAGGATACATAAATTGTGTATTTGAATGGCTAGTTTCTGGGGGGAGATATGCAAGGAGGATTAGTGTCTATTTGGCTAATAGTCCATTGTCTGCTGGAAATCCCCCATCCCTGGGTGGAGTTCCTTTGCATGTGTTGAGTTTTGATTTTAATGTTCTTCAGGACTGGTAGCCAGATTTTGTTAACTTTTAGGGTTTCTTCTTCCTGTTGAAGTTGTCCAGGTGTTTGTGGATTTCAATAGCTTCTCTGTGCACTCTGACATGATAGTTTTTGTCACTTCAACAGAAAGGAAGAAACCCTAAAAGAAAGGAAGAAACCCTAAAATCTGGCTACCAGTCCTGAAGAACACTAAAATCAAAACTCAACACATGCAAAGGAACTCCACCCAGGGACGGGCGGATTTCCAGCAGACAACGGACCATTAGCCAAACAGACACTAATCCTCCTTGCATATCTCCCACCAGAAACTAGCCATTCAAATACACAATTTACATATCCTCTCCAACAGGGACTCACAGTGTTTAATCCCCGCTCCTACCCAACCATTCTCTGAAGATGCCAGACACAGATGCAGGCGAAACATCAGAAATAAACTCTTCCAGAACACAGCCTCACAGCCTGGAAAAAAACCACGGAAAACCTATGGATGCCAGCCATGAAAGCCTTCAACTTCACAGTCATAATAAGTCACTGTGATACAGGCAAGTTTAAATTTGAACAAGGCCTTTTTTTTCTGCAGAAGACTCCCCATACAGACATACGCTCTGTCCTAGGGATTCACAACCCCCTTTTCATGCTATGGATATTCATAAGCCATCAGTCCCCATGCACTGAAAGAACATGTGAGATTGTTCATGGAGCTGAGATGAGTAGCTGCTGCCAGGCACTGCAGCCACATCTCCAGCTGCCATCTCCTACAGGGAAGCACTTCCCCACCACCCATGCTGAAAATGTACTACTGCTGCATGAACAAGGAGCTCTTCCATATGAGATGGACACTAACTCAATCAGGTTCCTGTCCCACATGGAACACTTCTAATGGTGTACATCACAAGACATACACAGTGAGACACATTTCTACTGTAGGGCATTGGTGCCTGGTGCTTTAGGCATAGCAGGGCAGAGTTAGCCCGTATGCCCCTCCCACACACATGCTTTCAAAGTGTTGCATTATTCCACATCAACTTCCCAATTATCTATGAATAAATGGGAGGGAGGAAATATTAGAATTATGTCTCTGTGATCTTGTTCAATGCTGGCATTGCTTAAAGTTCTGCTGACATACAAAAGAAGCCATTTGGGTAAGGCAGCTATGACATTCCAGTGGACATTCTGGTAGCCCTTCCAGATCAGGGAAGGGCAGAGCTGCATCATAGTGTCAACCAGCCTTTGAGGTGACTGAGCACTGCACCATGGGCAAATGGGGAAACACTTGCATAAAGAGGCACTAGATTCCTCCTTATGCAAATATATAAAAGAGTAAGGACTTTTTCGGACGTCTCAAATACAACGCAAGCAGCCTCGTCGCGTTGCGAGGCTGCTGCACTGCAGGGCATCCCTTTCGGATGATGCTCTCCCCTGCCGGTAGTGTTGCATTACCGCGGGGACATTTGAGCATTATATTTCACTGATTTTTACTCATGAAAATTGATCGTGATTAAAAACCAGCAAAATATAATGCTCAAATGTCCCCGCGGTACCGCAACAGTACCGGCAGGGGAGAGCGTCATCCGAACGCGACACGACGAGGCTGCTTGTGTTGTATTTGAGACGTCCAAAAAAGTCCTAAAACTCTCAATGCAACTTACAGCCCTTGCACACAACACAATTCTACTTTAACTGACCCCACTTTAACTGCCATGGCTGCCTCCCAAGAAATTCTGGGGTTCATACTTTGGTAAGGCACTAGAGGACCTCTCTGGCTAAAAATGCAAAGTACTCCTCCCTGAACTGCATATCCCAGGAATCCACAGGATGGAGCCATGACAATTAAAGTGGAGTCATAACACCATAACTACATAGTGTGAAGGAGCCCTAGGGGTTAGGTTGGCACAGTGCCCTAAGGGGAGGTCAGCCTATGTTCAGACATCAAATAAATACAGTTTGTGGATGTTGAAAGCAAGAATAATGGGTATGATGCCAATTTTTATTCTCCATTACACAGATCTGCTTACTTTATATAATTTTAGTAGCTGTAGAACACCAGTGTGATGTAGTGGTTTCAGTACTGGACAATGACTCTGGAGACCAGGATTCAAATCCCCACTGGGTCATGGAAACTCACTGGCTGACCTTGGACAAGTCATACACTCTCAGCCTCAAAGAAAGGCAAAGGCAAACCTTCTCTGAATAAATCTTGCCAAGAAAACCCCGTGATAGGTTCACCTTAGGTTCACCTTAAATCAGAAACAACTTGAAGGCACACAACAACAACAACAACTTTTGAACTGCTATTATATCATTTGAAATATAGCTATATATACACTATCCTTCCAAGGCTCTGTGTTAAGCTGTAGTTCATAATCCATGAAGCAACAGAAAATGCCAAAAGAAATATTTGAATTCCAGTGGAACAAGATCCCCTTGGGTAGTGTATGAATTTAGAACTACTAGCGACAAATTGGAAAACAAAGAAATATAGTAAGTGCTTTAGAAAGTGGAAGGAAGCCAAGGATTTTCACATTTTTACTATCATATTGTACCTACCATCCATACCCATTCAATTCTATTTGTTCCTAGGCAGATGAAGGAATAGAGAAGAGATCAAGGGGTTTTTTGGAAGCAGGGAGATAGTAACCATTTACAAATACTGTGCTCTGTCAGACATCTGTGTATCGCTGCCAACAGATGTTATTGTAATTATGATTAAAATGCTACAGAAATTATAATAATCCAGTAAGTCATGTTCATAAATTCATTTGCACTGAGCACTTGACTGGGGAAGTAGCAAAAGAAAGGATGTTCCATGCAGAATGAGAAGAGTGAGGAACAAATAATCAAGACACAACTGGGAGGAGCAAACAGGAGTGGTGGCAGGGGGGACCCTACAAACACACTGGAGCTGCCTTCAGAAATCTTTATTGCCAAACATACTGCTGCATCCCAGAAACATGGTAACAACTCCCATGTGTGACACAGCTGCACTAGCTAGAAGATGATGTTTAACCAAAACACACATCAGGAAAAATAGCCTCCTAAAGGGAGAGCTGGCTGACATGGTTTCTAGAACACAGGAAGTGGGCACCTCTCATTCCACCTACCTTCAGCAAGGAAGAGGAAAACTATACTAGCATGACAGTGGTGTAGCCCAAGCCTCTCCCCTCTCTTCCCCCATAACCTTCAGTGAGAAACAGGCTCTGAAGCACAAACAGGAATATTCTGCAAATTATTTCCCAGGGCATGCAACTCAAACGAAAGCAACCATGTGTGCTGTTCTTACTAAAAGGTGAGTTGCCATTTGTGGTATATAGAGGTTACTATGTCATTCAAAAAGAAACTGAATATGCACATCTATTTTTAACTGTACTGTGCTCTTAAAACATTATGTGATGCCTTGAATCCCATGCTAGGAGAAAAGCGGGATATAATTTAAATTAAATTAATCAAGGACAATAAAATTCCACATTTCAAACCTTGCTAGATGTGAGCAATGTAAAATAAATGGCCAGCTCTGATTATCTGTCTATCAAGTCAAGTAGTTGGCTTGGCCAGATAGATACCAATTACAGCTAGTGACTTCCGCATCGGTGGGGTGACAAAGACATTATAGGTTTTAGCCCAAACTATAAACAAGATAGTTAAGGTGCTGTCAAAAAATAAGTTCAGCACTTTGGAAAACACCTCTAAAGTTTAGACAAAGCACAGAATGGATTCACCACCCCACTGACATGACAGCATCGACTGTCCACTCTGACTGCTGGTACTACAATTCAACAACATGTGGAGGGCAAAATGATTTCCACCCTTATGCTGTCAGATCCTTTTCACTAGAGATGCCAGAGATAGGGTTGTGGCTCATCTGTATGCAAAGCATATGCTCTACCACGGAGTTTATTCCATCTTGTTGAAGCAAAACTGAGAAAGAACCTTGGGGGATCTTAAAGATGAAGCAGTATATTGAGGGAAAATCCACTTCAGAAAAAGGAATCATTTGTGTGCTTATTTTCTAATCTGCACTTTCATATGTTACCTGTATTTCCTTTGAAATCAAATACTCTGTAGCAGCCTGAAATGCACTTTTATGAGAGTCTTGATTAAAAATGAAAAGACCTGCTCTTTGTAACAGCTTAAAGACCAACATTTTATTTTAAGGGGAATGAGCTTTCATAGACGACAGTCCACTTTGTCAGATGTCAAAATGGATTTTCATCTTGTGTGGATTTTTATAACCATTTCATCATCTGACAATGCAAGCTCCAGTCTACAGAAACTCACTCCTCTCAAACAAAAATGTTAGACTTCATAACACCTTAAACTAAGCCTGCTCCTTTTAAAAAAATAACCACCACAAATTAACATGGTTCTTAGGGGTTTTAAGGGTGTCTCCAACATAATGGAAGTGGCCAGATCAGATCCATATCTATTAATCCACAGTCATGGGTTCATATCTCCTCTCTTTTAAAAACTATGATTATATTGTCACTTCAGCTATGACTATGCACTAAAGGAGGGGTATGTTAGCCATTCTCCCATGACATTAAAGCCAAGAAAAATTGAAGCTTTGGCAATTCCATAATACACATATTCCTTCCTGTTACATTTAGCAATCTAGGTTGATACAACTGATTGTTATTGTATACTGGAGAGTATACAGTGATAAAGAACAGAGGAAAAGGTAGAAGTAATAAGGAAAAAATACTGATTGGGATGATAGACACGCTTATCTCATGTTCTAGTTTTTCCCATGTTGAACTGATAGCTCTGATGTGACTGGACCCTCAAGGAACCACCTCATTTTGTAAAAAATGTTTTACCAAAACATTTGGTAAGCAGTCCCTATGTTTCTGGTGCACCAGCAAAAAAGAAGACCAAGTGGCTTTGGTATGGAACAATATGAGCCACCAGTTATAGAGAAAAGCAGGTGTGCATTAGTAGGGTGAAGATGTCATCTGGAATTTGCCATCTCTTGCTGTAAAAAAATGGTGGGGCTGGCAGAGATCAAAACCCAGCATCTGAAACCAGAGGCTGTAGGTTAAGATGAGATGGTACAGCTCAGTGTGATACAGTGACAAACAGGAATGTGGTGCTCCACAGCTAGCTTGCTCACTATATCTGACCACAATACTGAAACAACAAGCTAGCAGGTGAGAGGTTCTATATCACTGGATCAGCTGGATTGCACTTGGTTTCTAGGCATGCTACCAGGTGCCCATTTGGTCTATCACCTGGCCTGGATTCCAAGCTTTCCTTTACAAAAAAGCCACAAGTCTTTATCCCTTGTAGAAGTGAAGGGTCAAAGGCAGAGTCACTCTTCCTCTGTTTCTCACAATTATTTTGGAAGAAACAAACCAGACCTGGCCTTTTAGTGAGTTCAGCCAATCTGAAAAGTGTCCCTGAGGGCCCTTTCACGTTTCACTCTTATAATGCTGTTTCTGCTTTAACTGCCATGGCAACATACTATTGAATCATGGAATTTGCAGTTTATGGAGGGATACCTAGAGTTCTCAACCAGAGAGCTCTAGTGTCTTGCCATGTTATAAAACCCACGATTCCACAGGATGCAGCTATGACTGTTGAAGTGGAATCACATTACTATAACTGTGAAGTGTGAAAAGGCCCTGAGAGTGAAAACAGAGTTACAAATGGGATCATATGGGATTCCCCAAAATCCCATATTTCATTATCCATATTTGCTTGGTTGCCCTTCATTCAGTTTCTGGTTTGTTCCATGATAAATAGGAAAGAAGTGGTGCTGGAGCTGCTGTTTCAGAATCCATGTCTCCGTGGTAAGTAAATTGGGTGGCTTGAGGGAATCTGAGTGAGGTGGCTGCAGAGAAAGAGGTTTCTCTGTTCAAGGAGAGAATTGAGAAGGAAAACCTAGTCCTATTGTTGTGTGCTAGCTATAGTTCCTAGGGTTGAGAGAAAAGCCACCATGCTTAGCTAAGAGAAGACAATAAAGGGTGAAATACAAAAGATAAAAAAAAAAAGAGGGAGAGGGTGGAAAATGAAAATAAGGCACAGAGGGCGAGACAGAGAGCAAGCCACTTCTGAAGTGGGGGAGCAAAGGAGGGAAAGACTTGCTGGAAGCCAGGCAACAGAGTTTCCCATTCCTCTTGCATGCAAAGGAGACGGCTCTGCAGCTGAGAGAAGTTAAAATGGAGGAGGAAGGTTTCTACTCACTGGGGTGTTTGAGGGGTGTCTGGGGAGTGCACGCAGAGTCACAGAGGAGGAAGGGGATGCTGAGACTGCCCTCCCAACATGCACACATGCACACATGCACTAACTAAGGGACAACCATGCAGATTTGATGTGGCGTTCATGAGCAGTGCCTACTCCAGCATTTGTCATTATGGGCTTTCTGTTTCAGAACCAATGCTGTGAAATTGGGAATGATGTAGAAAGCACAATAACCAGCACCCTTGGCCTACTGAATGGCTCTTAGTGATTTGAATGCTTCAGTCTTATTGTTTTGGCAGGTTTTTATTCCTGTGTCATATGCTACTGTGGTAGTGTTACTGATTTATTTTGCTTTACTATACAGCCCCTTGATGGTTAATGTACAAAGGCAGTGTAAAAAAAGTAAAAAATAACTACAACCACTGAATGGGTAGAGGGGTTTATCTGTTTTTTCTTGTAAGCAGCTACAAAGAATGAATTTCCTCTGACCTTCACATCTAAATGTAATTGTGAAGAACTGCATTTACTGTCCATTAATGGGCTCAGGTGAGCCTAATGGGATGAAATAGTGTGTGTGCGCACACGCATCGTTAAGTCGCATGTTGACTTATGGTGACCCCATTAATTTCATAGCCTTTTCTTAGGCAAGGAATACTCAGAGATGCTTTTGCCAGTTCCTTTCTCTGAAATATAACCTACAGCACCTGGTATTTGTTGGCAGTCTCCCATCCAAGTACTAGCCAGGGCTGACCCTGCTTAGTTTCCAAGCTCAGAGGGGATGTAGTGCCTTTAGGATATTTAGGCTCCTCTTGAAATCATACTGAGTGAATAGAATCAGACTAAGGGCTCATTTAGACTAGGCAAAAGCCTCAGGATTTGGCCCGATTCATCCCTGTACTGACAGGATTGTTTTAAAAAAAATAGTCTAGACAATGTTTCTCCTGTCCCAGTCCTTGGAGGGTGCCTTTGTGGCTCCAGCCATGACATTTTGTACCAATGACAGGAGGTGGATCTTTTGAAACCCCAGGAGCTTCTAAGACAGCCATAGGTAAATTCCGCACCTGGCTTCCTTGTCTTAGTTCCTCCTAACTACAGGGCACTCCCCACTGATGACAACATGGATGGGGGTGGGTGCTCTTTTCTGCCTTCCCTCAGTACACATCCAGGGAGAGGAGAAAACCCCACTCACACCACACATCAATCAAAACAATGAACCCTGGTAAGTTTGAGGTACAACTGGTTGCAGGGGTGGGAACAACTGTGACAAGTCATGCCACAGAGTAGCCTGACATTAGTAAGCCTGACATTTACCAGGCTACTAGATTACTACTACTGGACTACTAGGTTACTACTACTATTACTACTACACTGCTACTACTACATTAGAGTAGCCTGACATTAGTAAGCCTGACATTTACCAGGCTACTAGATTACTACTACTGGACTACTAGGTTACTACTACTATTACTACTACACTGCTACTACTACATTAGAGTAGCCTGACATTTACCAGGACTTTTGATCAATCAGGATTAGGTCTTATTGTATTTAAAACTGAAGAAATTTCGAGCAGGGTAGCTGTGTCGTTTGTGTCTACAAAAACAACAAAGAGTCTTGTGGCACTTTCAGGATTAACACATTTGGCTTGGCATAAACTTTCACAAACTGCAGTTGATGACATCAGATGCAATTTGGATATGATAAAGTAGAGTGGAGTCTGAAGAGCTCCTGCCAAATAAAACATGTTAGTCTTCAAGGTGCCACAAACCTCTCTATGGTTTAAGACTGCAGACTCATGAGCTGCTCTTTGCTGATGCTGATGCCCTTGTTGCCCACACAGAAGCAGTTCTGCAGCACCTAACATCCTGCTTCACAACAGCTGCAGAGCTGTTTGGGCTGGAAGTCAACCTGAAGAAAACGGAAGTTCTTTACCAGCCTGCACCACAGGACGAACACCACCATCCCCACATTGCCGTCGGCAAATCTGTGCTTAAGTCCATTCAGCAGTTCACCTACCTGGGAAGCATCATCTCCTCAGATGCCAAGACTGACAAAGAGATCGATCACAGATTAACAAAGGCATATAGCGCATTTGGAAGACTTTACAAAAGAGTCTGGAGTAATGAACACCTGAGGCGAAGCACAAAAATCAGTGTGTATAGAGCCATTGTACTGTCTATTCTCCTTTATGGGTCTGAAACATGGGTCACCTATCGCCAACACTTACGACTCCTTGAATGCTTTCATCAGTGCTGTATACACACAATCCAAAATATACACTGGACTATGTGATGAATGTTGCTGTCCTTGAGCAAGCAGGGATCACCAGCATTGAGGCCATGATATTGAGAACACAGCTGCGCTGGGCAGGGCACGTTTCTAGGATGGAGGACCATCGCCTCACAAAAATACTACTCTACGGTGAACTCGCCACAGGTCAGTGTAAGAGGAGTGCTCCAAAAAAGCGATACAAGGACTCCCTGAAACAACATCTCAGGCTTGGCCAAATTGATCACCAACAATGGTCCGCCCTGGCCTCACATCGGGAGGCATGGAGACGCACTATGCACAATGCTGCAGCCTTATTTGAGAACTCATGCCGAACAAGTCTTGAAAAGAAATGACAATGCAGAAAGAATCACAACCCGGAAACATCACCCAAGGAGACCTTCTGCTGTGCTTCCTGCAACCGGACTTGTTTATCTCGGATTGGCCTGTTTAGTCATCAGTGCACTTGCAGAAAGTGCGGGATGAGTCCTTCCTGAATCTTCGTTTGCTAAGAAAAGCCAGAGAGAGAGAAAGCAGGGCTAGATTTGAATTAGTAGGTTTTACTTCTGAGTAAATATTCATTCATTTGCATAACACCAGAACTGGGGAAAGGTACTTTTTTGGACTACAACTTCCATACTCCCCCGACCAGCACAGCTAATGCCCATGCTAGCTTGGGAATTTGGGGAGTCCAAAAAGATACAGATTACACTGAAGGCCCGATTGAACTACTTGAAGTTTGTCAGTAAACATCCAGGATTGAACTGCCCAAATCACTAGCTTGTGACTGACAAATACATCTAATCTTTTTGCTCATTGAAAAGCTAAACACCTTGTCTCCAAAATTCGACCTAGTCTCATTCATGTTTATTTGGAGGTAATCCATTTCAATTCCCACTGCACATTCTGGGATTATCATCATCATCATCATCATCATTTTAATTATTTAATTAAATGCATAAGCTCAGGTCACAAGTGTACATAATATTACTCACAGAGACGTATGCCCACAGTTATTTGCAACAAAGCGTGCAGCCTCACAACTAGTTTCCCTTTGCAACTTTATTCAGAAATAAGTGTCAGGTTTTATTTTTCTTGCAGGACAAATAAATAAGGTGAGCATGTACCTGGTGCATCTACTTCTATAATTTCCTTTCTTATTTGTTCTTCATGTGTTCTTATTGGTCCTTAATGTACGTTTGTAACAGCAACCCAAGTCACAAAATGTTAGCAAGTACTGTAATGCCTTTTCTACTGTAGTGATCCATGTTGGGCAAAGCTTCCCCCACTAAGTTCAATGACAGACTGTTATAAAAGCCACAGGATATAAAAACTGGTAAACATTCTACTGAGAGTTGAGGTTTGATATGCTCTTGGACCCATTTATTTGTCTTTTTGGTGGTCCATGGTATCTGTAGATCTCTCCTCCAGCATCACATTTCAAATCATTTATTTTTCTTCTTCTTCTGATTTCTTGACTACAGTAAAGCACAGATATCCTCCAATTAGCATACCTCCTCCCTCCGAGTTTAATTCTGCTTTCCAAATGATATGTTCCATGTATAAATTAAACAGATGCATCCTTGTCTGACTGCATTGCCAACTGGAAACCATTCAGTTTTTCCATTTTATGACTTGACAGTGGCCTCTTGTACAGAGTATAGGTTACGCATTGGACAATCAAATGTTGTAGCACTCCTTCTCTTTTCTTTTTTTAGAGTGATCCATAATTTTTCATGATGTTCACAGTCAAAGGCTTTCCTCTAATCTACAAAGTGCTAGCTGATTTGCTTCTGAAAATTCTTACTGCATTCTATTAGCTAATTATGCTTCCAATATAATCCCTAGTGCCTCTTCTTTTTCTGAATCCAACTTGGACATTTGGCATTTCTTGCTCCAAAAGTCTTTCTTGTAAAATTTTGAGCATCACTTTGTTTTAATGAGAGATTAATGCAAATGGTACAATGATGGCTATAATCCCTAGTGTCCCCTTTCTTGGGAACAGCAAGCATATTAAGCACCCCCACTCTGTGGGGCCTTGTTTTGCTTGAATGTCCTATTGGATAGATTCTGTTTCAGTAACCTAAAACAGCTCTATTGGTATGCCATCTGTGCGTTGTAATTTATTTCTTAACAAAGCAGGAATGTGCACAGCTAATTTTCAAGATTTCTGATCTGGTATTAATCCCACAAGAAGCCTATAAGGTAGATACTCTGAGAGGAAGCGATAGCCAAGGTCACATGGTAAGTCTGTCTATTCCAAATCCAGCATTTTAAACACTACTCTATATTAGTTCTCTCAGAAGAATAGTTATTTAAAACTGTACCAAGACTGAAATAAAATGATAGAAAAAAATGCAACAATTGTTGTGTTGAATTTGTATAATGGGCATGCAAATTAATAAGATGCTTAATTATAATAATTTGCATAATATGCAGATTAGATATATGGATTTGAGAGACTGGAGTATGGCAATCCTAGGCAGCTACTATTCATGCACACACACCAAACAGGAGAACAGATATGTATGCTGTCAGGCAAGGGTGATGAACCTTTGGCCTTCCAGATATATTGGACTACAACTTACACAGTCCTTTACCATTGGCCATGTTGGCTGGAGCTTCTGGAAACTGAAGTCCAAAAGATCTGGAAGGCCAAATGTTCTCTAGCTCTGCTGTAGGACTTGCTCTGCATATCTGCTGTTGGACTGGGAAAGAAAGAAGTTGGCTCAGCTCCTGCTCAAGACAGAAAATTTAGGATCTCATAAGATGCTGTGTATTATTAATGCAGCATTAAATTTAAGTGGCAACATTATTTTAGTTGTATGTGCAATAAGAGACATCTGTTTTTCAGACCAGTGGGACTGCATGGATTTATATGGTGCAATGTGCATTTTTAGCAACACTTAGACAATAACTACCCAGTAATTTCTTTAAAAAATAGAATTGCATTGCCATTTTAAAAGAGCCTGCAGGCTTAATCATATTTTACTTGGATGTAATTCACTTGAAATCTCACATAATACATTCCTCTTAAGCAGAAATATCTCCATATGTCTCATTTACTAGCTGGATTCTAAACATATTTATTTGAAAATGTGTTCTAGATTCAGCCATTCAAATGGGACATTTGGAGAACTCCAGGACATTAAAAATAAACAACAACAACAACAACACTCTGCCCCTAATCTACTTTCCCCCCATCCTTTGGAAGCAAGCTACTTTCCTTCTGGAGCCACCTCCAAGGAAGAATGGCCTACCACAGATGCCACAAATATGAATCTCATCTAAGACTCAATGTTTTTCACCAGCATCAGTTGAAACGTTTATTGAGGATTCATTCATGTACATACCATTACTTGATTTCTGCACATGGGATAGTAGGCTTCTAAAAGTGTACCAACTACCTTGAAAATGTGATCCACTAGGGTTTGGTTCCAGGATCCCCCATGGATACCAAAATCTGTGGAAGCTCAAGTCCCATTATATACAATGGCATAGTTAAACGGTGTTGCTTATATCAAATGGCAAAATCCAAATGCTTTTTGGAATGTTTTTGGAGGGGTTGGGGGCTGCAGTATTTTCAAGCCAGGGGTGGTTGAATCCATGGATGCAGAATCTGTGGATATGGAGGGCTGACTGTACAATGTTGTGTTGTCACCTATGGTTTCAGAAGCACTATGGCCCTGTGATAATGGGGGATTGTATCTCCCATTATCCTGAAATTCAGCAATCAGGCAGCTGCAAACTCAACAATCAGGTAAACAAAAGGTTAATAACTTTAGGCTTAACTGGAGCTCTGGAGGAAAGGTAACACCTCCAGGCTAGTGTCAGCAATGACAGCAGATCATCCGAGGAAGGACTGACCAATGAGAACTGCCAGACTATAAATGCTTTGTGTGAGCACATGGCTAGAGTCAGACCATGAGGTTTGCGAGACAAAGGAGGGTCTGGGACGCAGGCACCAGGTCCAGAACTGAACAATGAAGGCAGCAGTTGAGCCAGGCTTGAGATGGCCCAGACAGCTCACAACCTCCTGGGGATTCAAAGGCTGAATCCTGCATATTGGACTTCACAGTTTGTGAGTAGAGTTCTAGGGAATGTATTAGTTGCATCAGGGATTCTTTTTTTGTTTCTTTGGCCGAATGTATTGAACATCTAACTATCTTTGTAAGTTTGAACCTGAAGAAGGAAGGGCCTTCTTCATGAAGTGTTTTGCCTTAAACTTTTCTTAAGCTCTGAATAAAATAAGTTTTTTCTCATCTTCCTATAGCTAACATGTTCACGTGCCTATTCTTGGTCACTGCTACATTAGCTCTCTTTCTCTGGGGTAAGAGGGAGGCGTGGGTACAGCTCTGCAGTGGCAGGGGGTTCCAAAGTCCCTGTGGTCTCTTCTTGGTCCACAGTAAAGGGGTACGAAAATCAAGAGGTTATAGAGGCTTCTTAAAAGAGAGACATAGTTTCTGGGATTTCCAAGCTAAGGGACCCCGAGAGTGTGTCTTGGGAGGATCAGTTTGTGAGTTCTCAGCAGAATAATAATAATAATAATAATAAATTTTTATTTCTATCCCACCCCTCTGCAATGCAATCGGGGCGGCTTACAATATAAAAAACTCCATAGTCACAATGCCCTAGCCCACCCACCCCTTAAAATAATATTAAATTATAAGGATTAAAAACATACAATAATTAAAAATATATAAATTATAAAAAAAAATTAAAACATACAATAATTAAATTGCACTCTTGAGCTGATCAGAAACATGTACAAGCTTCGCCTCTCACGTGTGTGCTTATGTGCACACAGAGGGGGGGTTGTGTGTGTGACATGGTGGCAGGCCCATTATCAGATGCAGGCATCATGATCCTGCATCCACCAAATGGCAACGGGCATGTATGAACCCACCCTTCTTAATGCCTAACTTTTCTCATGATGTAACTGAAAATAAAATGGGACAGCGACATTTGTGCCACCATGACCTCTTCCAAGGAAAAGTGCCTGCTCAATAAATAGCAGATATAGCATAACTAGGATTATTTACAATAAATGAAATTTCACTGTACAAGGAAATTGCTATATAGTATAGCAAAAAGTACAGTAGAAACTCAGTTTTGCTTTTTTTAAAAAAAGGCAAACGAAACACGTGCTGACAAAGTCAGTACTTATGAACTTGAGAAATATTTCATGCCACAGAAAAACCCATTTTCTCACTGCCAATATAAGGTCCAGCGACAAGACCTAGTGAGAATGTTACATATTGCAGAACGCTTGGAAAGAAATGCTACTTAACATATAAGCTCTAGGAGAGTCTAAACTGAAATTAAAATTCCATGGAGTCAAAGATGTGAACAAACAAACAAAAACAAAAATCCAATCAGAACCCTGGTAGCCAGTTGTTACTTTAATTTCCAGTCACTTTAATTTCCAGGATGGGGAAGAAGCTTTTGGCTCTTTTCCTACATTGTCCTTCTTCCTGCTTTGCAAGGTTGCTAAGGGAAAGGCTCTGTGGAAGCATATTCAGGGGTAGCTGTGCTGGCCATGCAGCTAAAGACAACAAAATCCAAGATCCATAAAAGAGTGATACGTTTATTGGCCAACCAAAATGAACAAATACAGTATGCAAGCTTTTGAAGCTCCACTGGCAGCTTCATCAGACAAAAGATTTAACAAAGCATACAGGAAAAGAAAAGTGATGATGTTAGAGCCAAAGGCCTACATTTTGTATCAGACATTGTTTCTGTTGATGTTCAGTTGTTTTAGAAGGATATCAATGCAGGCAGAGGCCACTCTTCTTCTTGACCATGTGGGGACAGAGACAAAAGACCTATATGGTTTTTTAAACATCTTTTACCTGATGAAGAAGCCAGTGGAGCTTGCATGATGTATTTTGTTCATTTTGTTTGGGCAATAAAGGTAATGCTCTTTTTTGTGGATTCTGGATTTTGTTGTATTTTGCTTGGTGGTAGGTCAGGCAGGCAAAATCCTACTGAGAGACTTAATGCTGCTAATATACAGTAGTCTCTTTTTAAAGGTTAATTATTCTTTTTTAATCCTTAACTAAAGATCAGTAGCATTCCCATTCCTTAGCATATATTTAATTTAATTTTGATGCACAGAAAGGAAGAGATGGAAAAGAATCAAGAGGCTGTAGGATCAGTGAGATCACAAGGGAGAATGCCACAACATAGTGAAGCAGACACCATAATCTGCCAGGGAAAATGGAGAGATGTGTCAGAAAAGGACACCTCGCAACCTATTCAAAGCCTGCAAATGCAAATCTATCTTCTCAACCACCAAGAATCGAACATACAGCGAAGTCGAAGGCTTTCACGGCAGGCAACATACTAACTAAATATAAGCCATTGGGCAGTTGTTGCTGTTGTTGTGTGCCTTCAAGTCATTTCCAACTTACGGTGACCTTAAGGCAAACCTATCACGGGGTTTTCTTGGCAAGATTTGTTCAGAGGGAAGTTACCTTTGCCTCCCTCTGAGGCTGAAAGAGTGTGACTTGCCCAAGATCACCCAGTGGGTTTCCATGACTGAGCAGGGATTCAAAGCCTGGTCTCCAGAGTCACAGTCCAGTGCTCAAACCATACCACCACAGTGGCTCATTAGGCAGTACATAAAAGAAATGATGCCAACACAGGTTCTTCCCTTTTTATAGTCTTAGTGCCTTAAAGCTATGTAAACAAGAGGAGGTACTTACTTCCTTATCTAATTTATATCCTGCCTTTCTCTGGGTACAGGACTTAAGGCAGCTTACATCAAGTTAAAACAAAGTAAAAAAGTTAAGAAAACAACAATTATATTAAAAACACAAAGTTAAAATAGTTTTGAAACATATTTAAAACATAATTAAAAAGACAGATACACAACACACTCCACTAAAAGCTCCTTCTGCTCCAAGAAGGTAAGAACCAAATGCCTACCTATATAAAAGGATCTCTTGCCTGCTGGCAGAAAGACAGCAGAGAAGGGACCAACTGAATCTCATGTGGGAGGAGTTCCAGTCTTGGAATGTTGTAAGATCATTAGAATTGTCCCTCAAAATTCTTGCACATTCCAGTGTACAATGGACTACAGTTTCAAGATGTTCCATGCTTACTGGTCGTCTGCTTGTTCCTAGCAGATGAGATCAACATCAAAACTGACATTAACACAGACAGGCAACAGACTGAATGGATAGAGAATGTACATTTTTCATTTCAAGCCATGGCCCCTGAAGAATGCTACTGGCACAAAGAGGTTTGCATGCAATGTATATAGGGTTCCTGTTGTTCATATGGGTCAAGCAAATATATATATATATATATATATATATATATATATATATAAAATTCTCTTGGGTATGTTGCCGTTCCCAGTGTGCTGATTGGCTGCTCAGGAAACACACCCACCCACATCCAACCAATCACCACCAACATGCAAATTCCCTCGCCACATCACAATTCACTCAATCTGCATCACTGCCTCACAAGGGTCCCTCCCTCCCCTCACACCCTCAGCCACTCATCAGTCAAGGCTGTGATGGGATCCAGGCAGTTAACTGATGGCAGCCATGGGATGCCGCTGCTGCCACTGTGATAGTACCTAGGCAGTCAACTGGTGGTGGCCGCAGAGTGAGTCACCCTCAGCAATTCCGGGAAAAGTGTGGAACGCTGAGAAGGGGGTGGAGGAATTTAAATCCACTGGCCTACCTTACAGGGTTGTCATGAGGTCTACTGGGCATTTGGGGGGAGTTTTTTTAATGGTGTATGGTATACCAGGTCCAGCTAGTTCTTAAATAAGCCCCCACTCTCCTCATACCAGCTTACTCATGGTTCTCAAACATTTTCCCACCTAGATAACATGCAGAGCCAGGCATGCATCACTTTAGTGAGAGAACTCTGCCATGCACTTCAGACCCTCTCTCTAGTTTTTAGCCACTTTTCCAGATAAACATGTTTGCTAGCACTGAAAACCTGGTGGCCTTTCGGAGACTCTAGAATGCAGGTTATGCCATCCTGCTAGAGTAAAGGCAAGAATTATAATTGTCCATGTTCAGACAAGGAACAGTCTTGAGGGGTTCCAAGAATTTGTTGTGTGTGGTGGTGGTGGGGAAACAGGTGCTATCTTCAGCTTCCCTGCTATTCCAGTTAACTCTACCCACTTATGAACAAAACACTTAATACACAATTATGATACATCTCTAAGTACTTGTACTGAAAGGAGAATTGACTTTGTAAGAGGCTATCTTAGAAATACAGGAATTTCAAAATCATAAGCTAATTTGTGAACATACAGAAATGTGCAGGCCCTAAGCAAGACAACATATCACCTACTCTGCAACTTTATGCATAGCTAAAAAATCATGAGACACTGTCTGTGGTCTACAGCTTGCACCAAGGAGAGGGGTACAAAAGAGACAGAGATGGCAATGTTGTGACAAGGAAGGGACTGGTCCTTGATTGCTTGGGACAAAAAGCAATGGCTGTTTTAGAATAAGACATGTTTATGGATGGTTCCTAGATTACCATACATTATGTCCTGCTACTTAGACCCGCTGCTGAGATGCAGTGTGCCCATTAATTCCTTGCAACATGGAATTTCAGCCTTGGAGAAGGCATGACAACTGAAGGCAGGAATGTACCTAGTTTCTTAAATGTCTAAGGCAGCTGGGTATTTTATCTCTGCTTAATGCAAGTTCCATCTCTGCTTTAAAAAAAAAAAAAAAGACAGAGAAAGAGAAAGAGAAAGAGAGAGTGCTAACATGCTGATCTTCGCAGAAAAATATAATTGGAGTGCTCAAGTGCACAGCCACACTGCTAGACTTTAAAATGAACACATGGACAATGTGCAAAGGAGAAAAAATGCAGACACATTTGTAGATCTGTTAATGTCAATGTACAATTACACAGACTGTTTTCACAGGAGTGCATGGCAGGACTTTGTAACAACCAGCATTCCCCCCACCCCCATCATCATCAGATTTCCAATAGATTCATTATGAGAAAAAGAACAATGTTGTGTACAACCTTATGCATACTATTTTCATTTCAGTATACATTTAAATACTTTTACCCTACAAGCTACTATTATGTTATGCATTATCTCAATAAATATGATTATAAAACCAGAGGTCCCCCTCCTCTAATGCAAACATGTGTTTTTCTGGATTTAGCACAAGAACTTTGTATGAGAAAAGGATAATTAAAATTGAGTGGAGTGCATCTACTAGCACAAGGCACTGTCCAATCTCTTCAGCAGTATCTCAATGAGCACGCTCACCTGAGGCACTACCCACTCTCTTGCACAAGGTCTGCTTGGTAATATACTGTAGCACTCTACATTGGGCAAACAGGTCAGTCTCTGTGCCAGAGGACAAATGGATATAAATCAGACATTAGGAATGAAAATATACAAAAAAATGGTTGCAGAACACTTCAGTTTTCCTGGACATTCTATCTCTGACCTGAGGACAGCTGTACTTGAACAACAACAACACAACAAACTACAAAGAAAGATTGGAAAGAGGAACAGCTGAATTGGAATATATCCAGTCCATCAACAGTGGGTTGAACAAAGACAATGGTTTCCTGGCACAATATACATACACTAGTTAACACCCCAGTCTCATGAGAGCATTCTTGGTCAGTTTATCACATCACCTTTCTGGTTCCCAACTAGCATCACATTACATTCTGAAACTTCCTCCACCATTCATATGGCCAACCATCCAACCTGACATTAGGCAACATCTTTCCTCCTGCCGATGGACTTTATCAGACGGGCCCCTTAAAAAAGTTCTTTTGCCAGCATTAAAAAATCCACTTCTATGCCTGCAAAAGTATGCTCTCCCCCTGCACTTACCTCCTCTCCCTGAAAAGGCAGCTCTATCAATAAACAGCCCCGTTCACTTCCTCGTTTGAAATTCAAAAGTAAAAAAAGAAATGAATATCTAAAAGTTACACTAAGCACCTAAACACACTAAAAAACTTCCAAGTAACCTGGGGAGGGTCATAAAAAGTTCATCACTTACCTGGATGTCGTGATCTCACCCAGAAGTGTTTTAGCCGGTCTGGTCATTTTCGGGGTGAGTACGAGAATTAAATGGCCCAATGTTTTGCATGCTAGCACAAAAGCAGCATGGGGGATCTATTAATGGCTTAAGCCATCAATTAAAAAGTATGTGATTTTGACAAGACATAAATGCGAAATGGTGATGTTGTCTGATCTGCATGCCCTTTCGCGTTTATGTGGCGTCGTTATGATGCCATATTTAGTCTGTCTGATAAAGTCCTTTGCCCCTCAATGACCATTATTAAACTGAACTTGTCACCTCATCACCACACCCACAAGTTTTGCATTTCTATGGCTATTCAACAGCCTGCTTATTAGGTCTGTTCCTAGGCAATAGTTCACTCCATGCATCTGAGGAAATAGACCAAGTCTACAAAAGCTTATGCTACAACTTCTTTCTCTCAGTCTCAAAGATGCTACAAGATCCCTTTGCATACTGATATTCCAGACTAACACGGCTATGTCTTTGAAGTATTTTACTATTGTGCAGATATTTACAGAAGCACATCCACCAGTTGTACTTCTGGAGCTCGTATATCTCTAGATGTGAACTGTTCCAGTGGGAGAGGGGGAAAGGTACACTTCCAGCTTCTTTCACTATGTGGCTCTACTGAAGAAAGGCTTTTTCAAAGATAATATAATTTCCCTCAATGATTAGAACATTCTTCTTTGAGTAAACTTCTATTAATTTAAGCTTATTAGACTATTTGGAGCCTGGACACATATACATTTCCAATGTGGCCCTATAGAGATGGACTGAAGACAACCTCAAAATGGAATATGTTACTTTTCTTTGGCAAGAACCCAAGAAGAAGCCTGTACTCAGGCTAAATCCCTTCTGTACATATATGAGATTTTCTAGGGTTGGGAGCTAATACCCTGTTCTGTCAGCAGTAGCTCATGCCTCATGAAAACTGCAGAAGCTGGTTCTGCAAACTTCAAGATTTTTTTTTTCTGGAGGGCAAGCAGACCGCTCTCAAAAGGGAAAACTGGAGTGCCCCTGTACATAAACAGTGTGCTTTTGTATCCTGACCACTGACTCTGTACACAAATTACATGGTATACAGTATATGACCACTAATTAAAAATGCAGCTTCACTGTGTATAACTGTGGCATGTTACTTTCCAGTTCAATGCTTTTTAGTAAGAGTATTATTTGAAAACACACTGCAAACTCCCCAAAGCCTATGGAAAGAAGGAGTGCAGGCCAGAGAAGGTTTTCCTGCAAAACTTGGCTATCCACACTTACTTAGAGGCAAGTCCTATCAAATTCTGCAGGACTTAATTCAGGTTCAGCATGCACAGGATCAGGGCCGGTTTAAGGAATTTAGGGGCCCCTTGCAATGCTTTATTTTGGGGGCCTCATATGTTTATCTCAGGTCAATGTAACCTAACTCAACCTAAGCTATTTACAGTACAAGATATTCAGATTATTACTAATAACGTTTTTGTAGAAGGAGGGTTACTATGGGGCCCACACAATGATAGGCCCCCCTGTGGTTGCTGACACCACTGGTGCCTTAAACTGGCCCTGCACAGGATTGTGCTTTGTCATTATGTAGTCTATCTAATGGACTCCCTCAAAAGGAGAACAGAGCCACCCACCAAGAAGCATAAAAGCACACACAGAATGAGATGACAGTGTTGCAGATGCCTTCACTATGGTAGTCCCTAACAAGTCTGGGTTTGGTCTTGGCAGGCACCAGGAGGTAAAAGCATTATGCACATTCATCCCACTGAGCACCAGCTTTTAATGGCAGCAGACTAGTTAGCAAAATGTGTAGGAACACAGTCAGTTTCCTAGGAGTACAGGAAAGATCCCCTACTTTCCCTTGTTTCTGGCAGGTGCTTAGAAAACACTGAAAGAACAGATTAAAACGACAAGTGATGTATGCGGCCATATGCTCTTTCCAGAGAGCTGAACATGGTTTCAGCAAGTTCCCATAAAAATACTATATCCCAATGAGTCAGCATGAAATCAGCAGTTAAGAAGCATCCAAGGATGCCAGATAAAAGGAATGATTAAATGAATGTAGCTACAATCCTACGAACACTTAGTTAGGGATAAGCTCCACTGCACACAGCAGGGTTTACTTTTGAGCAAACATGCACAGAACTGTCTGAACAAAAAGTAATGGGGGAATACAAGCCATTAACTACAGCTCTGAATGGAAGGTCCCAAACATTTGCTTATTCTCTTGTTTCATTTTTTATTTCATCTTTTTTGACAGCAGATTGGCTAAGCCCTTATATGAGATCTGAAATGTAGAAACACAGTCTTGTTATTTAATAGACAGACCTTATATATCCAAGTGAACAGAGTAAAATTAGCTAAACTGGCTAAAGACTAGGAATGTGATTTTTCACTAATTTTCTTCTTCTTGAAGGAAGTAATGAGTAATTTTTGCCATTTTTTTCTTCTTGTTTTGAGAAAGTGTTCAAAAGCTACATAGTCTTCAATACTTGCAATTCTAGACTTATTCTGTGCAAAACTTGCATGCTGTTGTTTTGCACAGAATAGCATTTTTGTGCAGGAAACAGCACTTTTTGTGTAGAAAATAATATTTCTGTGCAGAGATATTATTTTCTACACAGAAAATGCTGTTTTCTGAGCAAAAAAAAACCACTTGTGAATTCTGCACAGAATAAGTCCTGAACTGTGAAGATTCTTATCTGGCCAGGATTCTTTTTGTCAAGGTTTCTCAATACTCAAATGGTATTTAAAACCATTTTTCAAATATTTTTCAATATTATTTCTATCCCTATTAAAGACCAAACTAACAGCATCATGATGAGTATTTCTGTTTCATTATAATCTACACTTAAATCTCTGTCCTGCTGTCATCTAGTTATTCTTGAACTGTGTGTGAAGGAAAACTCAGATTCCTTGGGAGATTATTAAGGGCTGTTCAATAAAAAGATCCAAAATGGTAGAATGCAACTTAATCTTTATTATGAAACTTTCCCATGATCATATCACAGGAGTAGAATGAAGGTAAGACACAGAAGGATAGACTAAGACTGTAGGTGAATCACATGAGCTCAACCTAGGATATATTACAGGACCCTCTGTAATTTTCAAAGTTCCATGGCAGACAGGCTATTAAATGAAAAAATTAAAAATTAAAAAGGCTACTGAAGTGCTACAAATCATGATTCCATGTAAGGCTAGAAAATTCTGAAGTGAGTGGTCACAGGGGTACATAAGAGAATTATGCTGGCATAGAGGAACCTGAAATAATTGCATTGCCCTGATTCCACACATCAGCATGGTTCACTCAAACCTCCACACTACATAACATTTGATGTCTTGAGCCAATATGACATAGGTGTGTAAAATCTTTCTTGTTTCGATTTGTGAAAGGTTATTCAATGATTCATACCACTGCCATAATAATACATTCATCAAGTTATAAACATGGGCTGGTGTATCACAAACACATAGCATAAAAGTTCTGCAAGAGGAACTATGCTACATCTCCTTCTCTCATACCCCCAAAATCTACTACCTTTTAGCTGCAGGAGCCCCACCCTTCCACGGCCATTTAGTGACCAGTGGAGAGAAGGGGGCAGCAGAGAAGCAACTGGGTATGGTCCTATTGTTCTGCATTTGGCTATAGGGACATATCAGACACTTCTGATGCCCCTAGCTCTCCACTGGTTACTAAATGGCCATGGAGGGAGGGGGTCCCCTGCAGCTAAAAGGTAGGTTGGGGGATTTAGGTCTCAATGCAAGGCTGGTAGAAAATTCCAACCTCCACTACACTCAAATAATAACTTAGAATGGTGTGACATGGATTTATGCCATCATAAGTCACTAACAAGATATCAGCCATGTATAGATTTGCCTGTAGTTGTCACGCTAAACTGTATTAAAGTTGGCCCTCCATATCCACAGAGTTAGCAAACCATGGTTTGAAAATATTCCTCCCCAAAAATATTCCAAAAAGGAAACCTTGATTTTGCCATTTTATATAAAGGCCATTTTACTTTACTATGCCATTGTATATAATGAGACTTGAGCATCCACAGATTTTGGTATCCATGTGGGGGTCCCGTATCTGCAACCCCCAGCAGATACCAAAGGCCCACTGTACATTGAATACAAACGCTGGTTGCCTTCTTGCACGTGTTTTTGTTTGTTTGTTTGTTGTTGTGTTTTAAAATAAAAATTATATTCACAACAAATGTATTAACGATACAGAGGCATTAATAAAGAAAGCAAAAAAGAGCAATAAGGCTGCATTTACAAGCACTGCTTGCAACGTTCCCTGTTCATGACCTTCACATCTTTCCACAGTTCCCAGTTGTAGAAGTTTCTCACTTTGGGCCACTGCACTGAAGTAAGCATATACAGTTCTCGCGCATTTGTTCTTAAGGTTGTTGTATGCATAAGCAGAAAGAGAAGATGATGTAATCCTACATTTATCATGCAATCCTATACATACCGACTCACAAGGAAGTTCCCCTGAGTTCAACAAGGTTCTCTCAGGTACATGGGTACACATTTACAACCTTCAGCCAAATATTTCATGAATATTTCTTTAATTTTCATCTAGTAGACATTCACATAAAAACACACAATGAAAGAAAGTTCCAGTTTCACTCCTATAGGACTGCATTGCTATCCTAGTGTGCCAAAATGGTTCTGGACTCAGATTCTACAATGGTAAATGTTAGGACAACCATGATCTAAAACCAAGTCATGATCTACCATGAAACAACTCAGGACAACGGATATATCATCTATATCTATATCTATATCTATATCTATCTATGAACAAATTATAAATACCTTTCAACCATTCCTGTTCATTGCTTTTATTGCTCACAGTGTTAACTGCCTTAGAAAGGTTTCATTCTGAAAAGTGAGAGTTCAAATTATGAGCTTGCCTATAGATTCTCCCCACTCTTGTCAAGTACATGCAGTTAAACCAAACACAAGAACCCACTTTTGATATATCACTGATTTCTCACAGCAGCAATCTCATGAGATTTATAAAATAAGAGAAACTGTCCGGTCCTATATATGTCACTTGTTCAGAAGCCCCGAGTCCGATGGGAGTCACTAGTTATTTGGCATCAGTTCATAGTCTCACTGTGTACTCCTTTGCAAGAAGTAAAGTGGGCATTACAGCTGAGTAGTACAGCATGAGCTTCACATGAAGAAGATCCCTGGTTCAGACCCCTGTACTTTCCAACCAAAGCTGCCTGAAATCCTAGGGAGCATCTACATGACGAAAAAAATCCGGCAAGAATGAGGGCAGAATACCTTTAGTTTACATGAGCTCCTGCCAGGATTCTCCATATTCAGAAGGAGAGGGGCTGAAAACTCCACATAGGAGATTCCCGTGATTGAAATATGGCGCTGAGCCGTCCCAAGCTTCACGGAAATGACACGGACGGTTTCGCGAGAGGCACAGCGTCGTCCGAAGTAGACCCTTGCCGCGCAGCAGTTTCGGGAGGCTGCTCGCGCGGCAAACCTGCATTTTGGCAGGTCTGAAAATCTCCATAGACTGCGATAACAGCTTTCACTGTTTCTCGTGATCTTTTTTTAAAAGTGCATGAAAATGTGCATAGTTGGCCATCTGTACAACCAATTCAAAAAGGGGACACAGCAGAGCTGAAAGCTGATTGGTCAGACCTCGGAGGGGATGGGCTTGCAAGGGAGGGCTTGCAATACTGGGGCCTCCATTGTTGTTTTTGCTGGCATGATTGTTCAGCCAGCAAAGTGGCAGAGCAAAAGTATGAAGTTTCTTTTACGCTGAAAACAGCTCTTCTGCATCTGCCACTTTAAGGGGGGGGAAGGGGGTGAATGGAGGGAGATTTTCTGGACTCAGTTCTCTCACAGCCACTTTTTTTCTTCATAGATGTAAACTTGATGTACACGGCAAAATATTCCCTTCCAAGCTAGCAAATGAGCCATGGGCACAAATGAGCACTGCAGTGAAATGGAGGTAGGGTGCTATTTTTCGCTACAAATTCTCCTGTATAGCTGCTCCCCAGGAAAGCTGTTGCCAGCCAATGCCAAGAACAGTGGGTTAGATGGACCAATGGTCTTATTCAGTAAAAGGCAGCTTCCTATCTTTATTCAGTAACAGGCCGCACTGTGCTTACTTAGGTTTTCTCCCAAGGAGTCTATATCTAACCACTGTGTTCTAATGTATAAAATGGATTCTAATTTATTCTTTTTACACAAGCACTTCTAGGGAAAGCTCAATTAGTTTCCAAATATTAATGTAACTCTTTCTCTCTCTCCCTTTCAAATATTCAAGTTTACCTGCCTTGATGCTTTTATGGCACCTTCTGTTTGAGAAAATTCCTTCTTGTACTAATTAGAAAATGTTGCAATTCTCATTCTTTTTTCAAGGCTGCTTAAACACATGCAACCTCTTCTTTGGGGAAAGAGTGGAGCAGCATTTTAACAAATGTATCACGCTATGAGCATTTGTAAGCAGGCCTGCTTCCTTAGATCCATGAGGTGGACAGCGACGGTGATGAATTGTACAGTTGTCCCTCCACAGTTGTGGGTTAAGCATTTGTGGATTTGATTATTCACAGACTTGATTAATATGCTCTCTCTGGGCATTTGTAGATCCTTCAGTGTGGTTCTATGGTCAACTTCCACCAGAAGAATCACGCTGGAGGACCTATAGGTGCCTAGAGAAGTGTTCCCTCAGGTTAAAAAAAAATTATAGTGGGCCTATATTTGCATTTTTCCCACTTTCACAGTGCTGCTGCACCCCTAAACCCTGCAAAAGTTGAGGGCTTATTATACAGTCACACTGGACTTGTGAGGTAAAAGAGATTATTTCTCAAGGTAAAATTATGAGATGAATGAACAGACATATAGTGAAAGCAGAGACCCCATGCACATAAGGCAAGTCAAGTGAAATCAGTGACATTTAGGCCACAATCCTATGCACTCACATGCTCACCTGAATAGATAAGGATAGCACTGCATCATCAGTCACCTCAGATCAGCCAGCCTATGGGAGATGTAGGAGATGACACACCAAACGCATACTACTTTCCAGTTTACATGACACCACAGCTCTCTTACGACCTTGTGTACCTGTGCGAAACAAACTAGTATGCCCCAGAGTCTGGAGCCATTGCTTTTTTGGATTAGAGCTCCCAGAATCCCCACGCTGGGTATAGGGATTCTGGAAACTATAGAAGCAATGGCTCCAGGCTCTGGTATGTCTGTATTTCCAATGCTGTGAGTAGAAACTTCAAGACACCTGCTATATTCCTCCAAGATAATATCTCTTTGAGGCTTACCACACTCCAAATTAAAGCATCAGTGCAGCAGGAAAGTTCTGTCTTCTATGCTGCCTTACTGCATGATGTCATTGCTCTTTTATTCCAGTCCCATGGGAGACAAAGGTAAAACCGCATCTTTTTGCTAACTGAAAAACCCGTTAGCAAAAAGACACAGTTTTACTTTGGTCTCCCAAAGGACTGGAATTAAAGAACACTGGAAGAATGACGATGTCATATGTTAAGGCAGCACAGAAGATGGAACCTTCCAGCTGCATTGCCACTTTTCTTCAGAGTGCAGTAAGCTCCTTTATGTCCTGCATATACAAGAATGTGTACCATACCACACTGAACACAACCAGATCTCCTCTTGCTTAGGAAACTAAGCAAGGTCAGGCCTAGTTAGTACATGGTTTAGAGACCACCATGGAATGCCACAGATGTCCAGGTAGAGGTAGGAAAGAATCCTGTCTGAAACCCTGATGAGCTGCTGCTGTCAGTCAGAGTTGGCAATACCAAGTTAAACAGATCAAGGGTCTGACTCTGTAGAAGGCAGCTTTCTATGAATTTCTATGAAAGGAATCCAGGCTTATGGAGGACAGTCACCTTCCATTTCAGAGCTGCTTTTAGAACTCCTTACCCCACCAGGTCAGTGTGTTGCTATCAACCAGCTATCCAACAGATGGATATGGTGAACTTCTAAGATAGGCAGAGAGAACCATAGCAACTCCAATTTGCAATTTAGTATATTTATTAAAGAAGCAAAGCAAAGACAAGTTCAGAAAAACTGATTTGGTTTAAAATAGAAACACATAAACATTCATCTAACACTGATCAAGAACCTAAGATAATTCACCCAAGCAGGTTTTAGTGGTAAAAAACTGAGGGCCAACTGGGACATTCTTGACATAGCTTAGGTTGATTTGTTCCTAATCACATGAAGAAAAAGAAAATTTATTTCATGACCAAAGATACTCATCTGAGGGAATAGGCAGATCCCAGAGACAGACATTTATCCTGATTAATGAATAATAGCCTAGGAGGACCTAAGTGTCTCACTTGAGAATTTGATTTTAAGTCTGTTTTATGTTAAATTTGTTTTAACTCCATTGCACTCAGGCAGGAATTCACTCACATAAGAGCCAGGTATCGCGCACATCTTCCAAGTTGCTTGGCTGTGTAAGAAAACAAATTCTGTTGATTAAATATGATGGTCATGGCCAAAATAGGGATTTTGCCTCTTATCTATTTGTACTTCCCATAAAGTAACACCATAAACACTGGTACACTAGCATCTTTATCCTGAATAGCTCTACCTGCCATGCTACAGTAACATTCCCAAAACAATGATGGGATAGCAAACATCCAATTCATAGATTTCCCAAGCAGTAGGCTACTTAGAAATATAGGAAGCTTCTACCAAACCAGTCCTACTGCTAATTGTTAGTGGTACTCTGGGGTATTAGAGAAGGGACTTTTCCTAGTGTACCTGGAGATGCCATTGATTAAACCTGTGTCCTCATACATGTAAAACATGTGCTTTGTCAGCAAGCTGCAGTTCTTCTCTGTAGCTCAATACCACATTGCTCTGAAAATCTGGAGAACAGACTGTATAGAAAGCACGTGCACAAACACACACCTTTTTTCTATGTCCAACTGGGAGCAGTAGCATTCATGTTAACTATTCATCCCTGCATACTTTCTGCATGTAGGAAAGGTAAAGTCTTCTTTACTTTACTAAACTTTTAAGAATTGAGTTTGGTTTGGGTTTTTTTAATGTCTTTAAGATTTGAAGACTCTTCTATTTTGCTGCTGGTTGTACTTTGTTTTTCCGGCAGGGCAGTGTTTGTTTGGATGTTATTTTTCTTTGCTGTCAGATTGTTGTTCTTGTTTTCTTGTGTCTTTATATCTACTTATGGTCATGTTGTCCATGGTCATGGCAAAATTTATTCAGAAGAGGTCAGCTATTACCTTCCTCTGAGGCTGACAGGATGTGACTTGCCCAAGGTCACTCAGTGGGTTTGCATGGCCAAGCAGTGATCTGAATCCTGGTCTCCCAAGTCGCAGTCCAACACTCAAAGCACTACACCAAGCTGGCTCTCCTTTCCTTACATACAATAGGATATTAAGGATAAAATTTATTGAACATTTATTAAATTAAAATTATATTTTGACTGGCCTAAAGGATGGAGTGACCAATATCCTTATTATGTATGGCTCATATTATTCTCTACATTAACTCTGGTGTTCAGTATTCATCCTTGCATATTTTCTGCATGTAGGAAAGGTGAAGTCCTCTTTACTTTCCTGAGCTTTTAGGAACTGAGGTGTGTTTTTTTTCATTTTCTTAGACAACCTAAGCTATGTCAAACAAGACTCTTCCATTATGTTGCTAGTTGTACTTTGTTTTCATGCATGCCACTGTTTTTTTCTTTGCTCTTGGATTTATATTTTCATTGTTATTGCTGTTGTATGCCTTCAGGTCAGCTAATGGTGACCCTATCCTAGGGTTTTTAAGCAAGATGTATTCAGAGGAGGTTTACCTTTGCCTTCCTCTGAGACTGCCACAGTGCAACTTGCCTGAGGTCACACAGTGTGTTTCAGTGCTGAGCAAGGACTTGGACCCCCATCTTCCAGATGCCTAGCGTAACACTCAAACCAATACACCACACAAGCTCTCAATTTAGAGTTATCTTACTTTTCTTATGTTGCCATTTGCCTTTACTGTTAGCTTATTTTTATGTATTCTATGCTGCCTAAAGAATGTTAATCACTGGACAGCATAAAAGTCCAATAAATAGGTAAACAATAAATTAAACTGTATACACTTTAGTGGAGTGAAAGCCATGGTGAGACAACATCTGCAGGTAACACTCTAAATCTGAGTGACCAACTGAAGATGGCATTTGTTGGCTCAGCATAGCATGGGATCCTTCTGCAGTGACACTGACACCTACAACGATGAACTGCATTGTACTGCTTGGAAATGCACTGGAAATCAAGAGAAAAATGTATGTCTCGAGCCTTATTACTCTGCGGCTGTAGCCTCATCCTGTTTCAATGAGTGATTGACTTCATCTCTCTTTCTTTTTGACAGCTCCTTCCAACATTCACATGGAGTGGGGCAGGATGTGAAGCACGGTGAAGACCACCCACACTAAGAAAGTAAAAGGTAAGAATGAAAAGAGCAGAATATGGCCCAAACAGATACTACAGAGCAACAGTATGGCTTCTTCCACATCCATGCATCATTCTATCAACACACTGTTTTAACAGCAGCAAAAGAAGAAAAACTAAAGAGGGGGAAGAGAAGTCTGCAGAAGTGCTACATTGTAGCATGAACCAGAAGCCACAATGTACAGGTTAAACCACCACTGCCTTTTTAACTATCTCTGTGGATGGTTGCTTATAGTCCCCCAGCCCACCTCCTAGAAGAGAGGAAGAAGCCAATGCCTCAAAAAACATATTAACGTATCTGAACAAAGCCTGTCTTTGGTGGAACTTAACATTTATCCAACATCCCATCTACCCTACGGCTTATAAGCATCTGCTCAGAGAGAGATTCTAATTTTAGAGGCCTACTGCCCATGAGTGGACAGTTTAAAACAACACTTATTAGGGCCTCACAGAAAATTTTGCAATGCCTAATGAGCTGTAGGAAAACAGATTAAAGTATGGCTTGAATCTTATCATGGGCTTTCCAGTGTATGCCTCATGCATTAGCTTGGTAATAGCTCCTTCCTCGGATATTGAACTAAAATGCCATAATTAAAGAATTCTATAATATTTGAAAAAGAAAGGCAGGAAATACAAGCCTCTACACCCTGAACACGTCAGTCCTCCAGCCATGTGTCTTCTCCCCTCACCCACCTTCAAATTCCAGTGATATCAAAATAGGGAATGGGGTATAGAATATTTAAAGGTCGCAAGAAGATTTGTTTCTCAAAATGTAGTTTCAGCTAACCAAGTAATGCTATTTTGATGAACATCAGTCATCTCCAATATAGGCCACTGAGCCATTCTAGCTACATGAAGATCTGATTGTGTGCCAGAAATTTGCCAATAATTCTCCTTAGTATTCTCATCTAGTATTCCTCAAGTTCAAGGGAATGCAAATGGAAGAAGGAAAACAAACAAACCCTCAGATTCCAGAACTAGATTCCAGTGTTGTACTTTCATGCATTAATAATGTAATTTTGTATAAGTCTACTCAGAAGTAATCCCCTTTACGTTTAAGTAAGTCCCATTGTGCACAGTATGACTTACTTCCAAAGACACATGTACAGGATTGTTTTACACAAGCCATTCCCAGAAACTAGGCATCAAAAGCGTCCCTGTACTGCCAGTGTGGAGAACAGATGTAATCACAAAATCAAAATTCAATCCCCAATGGCCAAGCATCCCATGACAAATGGTAGCCTTCCTCCATTGGGGCAGTGTCCAAAATACTAAAGAGCATAAGCATGTGTGAAAAGAGAGTTTAAATATTAGAGATTCTGATTAACACAGCTTTATAAGGAAAACACCAAAATACTTCATTTTCCTACAAATGAATTTTTCATGCAGTTGGGCCCATCCAACAAACATACAAACATTTATGAGTTTTGACACGGGGTGGGGGGGAGGAGAGACAGAGAGAGAACTCTTTCCCCAAACCGTGGTAAGAAACAGGCTTCTTGATTAATCATTCCTAGGAGGAAATAATAATAATAATAATAATACCAGGACATATAAATAGCTTTCTTTTTCTGGAGTAATTACTGCACAGGTATACTGCTGCTGAAATAATGTATGAACTAATCAATCTTGACTGCTTCATCACAACACCACCACCCCATAACATTTCTAAGAAGTCTTCTGTTTGTAGAAGGAAGCTGATTAATTTAGTCTGTTGTCTTTTGCAAAAAAGAAAAAGAAAAAATCTAATTTGAAATCATTTATCTGCATAGCTACTTGTCAAATCCTGTAAACTTGAAGATAGTTTGCAGCCATTCATTCATCTGGCCTATTTAATCTATTTTTAAACCCACATGGAATTATGAAGCACATTTCAATTAACAAATAACACCTACTACTAGTAGTAGTACTGTTCCTGTTTTGTAAACTATGATATGCCTGCCTTCATCACCCAAAGTTGCCAGAGGACCAAAGCCAAATGCTCTGCCTGCTCTTATGCCTTTAAGAGAGCTTGATTTGCAGGAATTGGCAGATGAGGCTTTTTATACTATAGAGAGAAATATTATCCTTTTACTAATATCTCTGGATCACGCTGTGGTGAAGGCAAGAAGAGCTGGCAGAAGAGTTGACAAGCCTACTGTGATCATATAAGCTTACTTTCTCTTCTTTTCAGTAACACCACATGGAGAGATTCAGGTTATTGTGCATTTTCCATGTTGCTTTATTTGCAGCTTCTTCAAAAAGCTACCTTTGTTAAGTTAGATATTTCCAGCAACCTGCCTTTTAATCTCACAGGTTAGGATCACGAAATATCTAAATGCAATGTTTTCCTCTCTGAGTGTGTGTGTGAGAGAAAAAGCCAGAAGAGACTCATCTTGCTAATCTTGTGTTTCTTTCCTTGCATCAAAGTATACCACCTCTAATATGCTACCATCTGAAAACACAATATTAGGACGCAGTTCCTAAATGCAACTCATAGTAACACAATGCATTCTATTTATTCCAGTGACCATAAAAAAGCACACCCGGGATGGACAGAACACTGACTCCTGGCTGAAACAGCTCCTCTTTGTGTTTATCCAATTAATATTTCCATTTGGGTCTCCTTTCCCCTTGCCAGCACAAAGATGGATTGACAGGTGCCACAAAGAAGGACAGTGATCAGAGGAAGTGTTCAGATCGTGAACATTTGGCTGTTCTACATTCACACAGGCACACACACACATTTTTTCAAAGGGTATCTTCAACAGCAATTCAGCCTCCCTCATCCACATGTTTTGCTCATGATACATCCAAACACACACCCATTCTCCCTTCCTTCTTGCAAAGGACAGACTCTGCATAGGCAAAGCTTAAGGAAAAGAGGACAGTGGGGAGATGTTGCAAAACGCTAGCAGAGCAACAAAGTGACATCTCCTCACACTATCTGGAGAGAGAAAAAATACAAACATGAACAAACAGAAACAAAATTCCTTATGACACAAGAAAATCAGCAGAAAGGATCCCAGAAGTGGAAAGTTAATGTATTGTGAAGTAGGCTTCCATGGGCAAGAGACATCATCTGCCATCCACTTAGCATCACATCCCTTTGTCTGGGAGCAACTGCCTTACAGCATCCAGCGTTGCTTCCCTGTCTCACCATTTCCTTCATCTTCAACCATTTCTGCCCTGTATAAACTACCAAACCCAAACACACACACACCTGTACCAATCCTCTCCAGTCAGCTGAAGTGTTGCTCAGCCAGCTCTTCTGTACACTTACTAGCCAGCAACCCTCACTCTGGGCAAAGCAATGCCTAGGATTGCAGCCCTAAGGCTAGCCTGTGGAGTTCAAGCTCTAGCAGAAGTCTCCTAGGACCTTGGACAAACTACCCACCTGTTGCCCACTGTGAGGAGTCAGCCTTGCCTTTACCAAAATGTATTTTTCATCCAGCCAAAGGTGGGGTGCAGGTGGCACTTTGCTACCACCTTTTCTTCCCTAACCCTCCACTCCCTCCATTCAATCCATGCATGCATTTTCATTCCTCCTTTAGGCTGCAAACCTAACCAGGCTTAGGAAGTGCAAATTGGGATGTGGATTCAGAGTAAATACAGTATGCCTTTTCAAGAGACAGGGGTAAAGAGCCGCACAAAGCAAAAGGACAAAAACAACTACAACAAAAACCCAATATATAGTCTGCTAAGCATCTCTAAGCAACAGGACCGGTTTAAGGAATGTTGGGGGCCCCTGCAATGCTTTATTTTGGGGGGCCCACATGTTTATCTCAGGTCAATGTAACCTAACTCAACCTAAGCTATTCACAGTACAGGATATTCAGATTATTATTCATAATATTTTTGCAGGAGAAGGGTTACTACGGGGTACTCGCAATGATGGGGGCCCCTGCAATGCTTTATTTTGGGGGGGGGGCATATGTTTATCTCAGGTCAATGTCACCTAACTCAACCTAAGCTATTCACGGTACAGGATATTCAGATTATTACTCATAATGTTTTTGCAGGAGGGTTACTACGAGGGCCCCCCACAATTATGGGGGCCCCTGCGGATGCTGGCGCTGCTGGTGCCTTAAACCGGCCCTGCTAAGCAACCAACTAAGTCCCCGAGAGGACGCCGTGGCTTCATCACTCCGCTCCCGGTCCAAACACCAGAGAACCAACCACCAATTCCTCAAGTTCGGACTTAAAAAAAAAAAAAAGAACACAAATAAAAAGAAGACAGAGGCCCGAGGCTTCCCCCTCGCGCTGCCTCACTGGCACCCCAAGCCAGCAAACTCTTTCCTTCTCTCCTGCGGCTTTTCCGGCCTCTTGGCTTCCCTTTCCTTGGGAAACAGCGCCAACCTTTGGCCGAGAGGAAAGTTTTCAGTCAGGCCAAAGAAAAAGCGCGGGCGAGCGAGCAACAAGGTTGGGGTTGCCCGGTTTTTTTTGGTGGTGCTGTGTGTTTGGCAAAGGCAGCTGCTGCCTCGCCTGGTCTCTCCCCTCCTTCCACCGCGGAGAGGACTGACAGGGGAAGGTTAAGAGCTCGTTGCCGGATCTCAAGGGCAAAGCGAGCCATTGCAACCGCCACAAGGAGGCGACTCCACAGCCCAAAGCTCGAGTGTCGACCCCGGCGCCGAAGCCCCCTGGAGGGCAAGCCTCCTTTCCTTTCCCCGCGCCCCGTTTTGCCACCCGAGCTCGGCTTGGCAAGAGGAGAAGCAACAGTTGAGGGAAAGCCGAAGCCGCCCTCTTTCTTCCCGGACAGCCGCCGCCGGTCTTGAGGTGTGTGGGGGGGGGGAACGGGACGGGGGTCGCGCTGTGCCTCTTACCTTCCTGGACCGCGTGGAAGGGGTTGTTGGCTTCTATGAGCTTGATGGTGTAGGTGATCTTCTCGCTCTGCAAGATATCATCGTTGAGGCTCAGGTCGGCCACCGCCTGCTTGAAGATCTCGTCGTCCTTGGCCGCGTGGCCTTCAAAGATGGCACCTGTGGGCAAGCCGGGGGGGGGGAGGATTAAGGTGAGCTTACAAGGAGGACGATGTTGAGACCTTGTGTGCTGGGAACGAGGCACCTGCCTCGGGTCCTCTCAGGACCGGTTGAAAGAATTTGGGGTGGGGGGCTGCCACGCTTTATTTTTTTGGGGGGGAGCATATGTTTATCTCAGGTCAAGGTAACCCAACCTCACCTATTCACAGTACAGAATATTCAGATTATTACTAATAATATTTTGCAGGAGGAGGGTTATGACGGGCCCCTCAACAATGACGGCCCCCCCCTGGGGCTGCAGGTGCCTCAGGGCCCTTAAACCGGCCCTCTCTCCCACTTTGGTCCCTCAGCTTCCCTCACAACCTGCCCGCTAGACTTTCGCCTCGCAGGCGCCAGAGTCCCGCCAACTTTCCGCGTGCCAAGCACGTGCTCAGCCCCGGGCCTCCTCCTGGCCCGACTTCCAAGCACATGGACCAAGTGCGGGCAAAGCCTTAGACGGGGCCTGGGAGCTTAGAACCCCCCCCCCACCGAGCTTCGTGTGAGGGGAAGGCAAGGCCTCGCTGGCGCCTCTATGGCAGTGACTCATAACCTTTTCTTTACCAGCCCCCCCTTTAAATGTCTTTTGTCGCCACCGACCCCCAAGACTTAAGATTTAAAACCCTAACAATAATACAATTACACCATCCATTAAACCTTCCCTCAGAGGCCCTGGAGGGGGAGGGAAAGCTTTTCTCCTGCTTCTTCCTGCAAGTTTATGGCTGGAGCGGATCGAATGGCAACGTGCAGGCCAAGCCAACCAGCCTTTGCCTTGGCTCCTGTCACCTGACCGCTCCACTGCAGGGAGGAGGTGGGCCAAGCAGCTTCCAAGCCTTGGCAGGCCCCCTTTGAAGACATCACGGACCCCTGGGGGTCCCCGGACCATAGGTTAAGAACCACGGCTCTAAGGGGTCGCAGGGGAGGAAAAGTGGCGGGCCTCCTTCCAAGTGAAAGATGCGGAGGAGCGCTTCCAGTTAACTTGTCAGGAGCCACTGAGGGGGAAACCCTCCAAACAAAGCGTCGCGGCCCGAGCCACCAGCCCCACCCCGTGGCATTACTCGAAGCCAACCCCAGAGTTCAGTGGTCTTTCTGCACTAAGAAAGTGCGTGGCCATTTGCGGAGGGGCGCAGGGGGTTCCCCAGAAGGACCTACGTTCAGTTCTTTGGCTTGGAGCAGTGGTTCTTAACCTGTGGCTCTTGGACCTCCACCCCAGGGGGCCCTGATGTCCTCACTGGGGGTCTGCGAAGGCTTTGAAGGCTGCTCAGCCCACGTGAGAGCAGCTTAGGCAAAGGCTGTCTGGCTTGGCCTGCGCATTGCCATTCAATCCGCTCCAGCCACAAACTTGCGTGAAGAAACAGGAGAAAAAGTCTTCCCTCCCCTTCCAAGTGCCTCTAAGGGGAAGATTAATGGATGGTGTCATTGTATTATCATTATTATTGTTATTTTTATTATTATTTTAAATCTTGAGTTAAGTCTTTGGGGGGGAGGGTCCACGGCAACAAAATATATTTAAAGGAGGGGGGGGTTCCTGGTAAAGAAAAGGTTAAGAGCCACTGGGGTAAGGAAGACACGCGTCTCATCTGAAGGGGGCGAGGTGGCCCAGTGAAAACCACTGGGTTGGCACCTGGACTCCGGAGATTTCCCCCTGGTGTTTGTTTTTAAAGCCCTTTCCGAGCAAGGGCGGGAGGGAGAGAGAGTGGGGGGGTTATAAAAGCGTCCTCCTCCCAATTTTTAAAAAAGGGGGGCTCCCACACGCTGAGACAGACACCTCCCAAACTTCCGAGTGGGTCTTTCTCCGTCCCCCCCACCCCGCCTTCTCGTGGCCGGCTGTTGCTTCTCGCTCGCCCCCGCCTTCCCCGCCACACGTTAATGGAGCGCAGAGCTTGGCGTGTTCCCTAACCTGAAAGCTTCTCATTTCAGTGCCTTGTTTATGCAGCTAGCATGAAAACATCTGGCGAGAAGCCTTACATAATGTAACCCCTGGTTTGGTGGGGCGGGGAAGGGGTGGGGAAAGAGGTACACAAATAGATGGATAGGGAGATCATGATTTAAAAATAAATATATCTCCAAGTCTTGTTGCCACAATATAAAAGAGAGTCCAGGATAGATAGATACATAGATAGTACTCTCTCTTATATTGAGGCAATAAGATTTGGAGATCTTTTTTATTTTTTTAAAAAAAATCATTATCTCCAATCCCCATCCACCTCTGTAAGGATCATGCCTGGCTCTCCTGGGCGCTGAAATGCCACCCAGATGCTGAAATCCTGTGCAAAATTCCCAATACAAGTTGTGTTTCTCCCTTCTTCCCTCCCGCTCAAGGAAACCATTCGTTCGGTGCACCGGAATGTTTTTGGGTTTTTGCGGGAGAAGGGGGTCGAGAGAGTGTGACCTGCCTTCCATCAACCCCTTCCTCTAAAGGAACAGTCTTCAGTCTCAGGGGAAGAGATGGAGGCGACTTGATAGTTTAGATCTCCAGCATAAGGCAGCATCTCTTTTGCAACTACTCTCCCCTCGTCAGTGAGACGATAGGGCTTGCTTACAGTCCGAAACCGGGAGTTCCCAGTTTCGAGGGCAGCTGAAGGAAAGTTTGCGTCGCCTGTCACCCCGTCTTCCCTCGCTCTCGTCTTGGGATGGAGAGAGGAGGGGAGCTTCTCATCTTGCTAAAGAACCAGCTCTGTGAGCCGGTTCTTTGCCCTCCCTTCCCCAAGATCTCTCCTCTCCAGGGGATCCGCAATGCCTTTCGGCCTCTTCCCTTCCAACCTCCTGCTGAAGGCATCCGTGGAGAAATTAAGGAGATGTTTGGTGGAGAAGCAGGAGGAGTTTCTCCTCTCTTCTTAACCCTGGCAATCTGGCCACGTGCCTCCATACACCCCCCACCCCCCATTTTCTTTCCTGATCTCACCCCCAGCACACGCACACACACTTCGGAGAGCCTTTCCTCTTTGTTGGACTTGATAAAGATCTTTTTTAAAAAATAATAATAAATAGTACAGAAGCCTCTGGATTTCGTTTTCCTCCATTTCTTTCTGGGCCCACTTCTCTGGCATCCTCTCTCTCATCTCTTCCTTTTTCTGGGGGCTAGGAATCAAAACTCCCCCATTTTCCCAATTTCCTTGTCAGTTTGGAGGTGTTTCCCCCCTGAAATATCTAATATGTACTCATACACTCTTTTCTACATGCAGATCTCTCTCACACTCTGCTTCCTTTCCTGCTGATCTCTTGTTTCAAATGATGAGAACAAACTAGAACAGACTGGCCTTTTGCTTCATGTCAGTTTTAAACAAGGAAAACTGGCAGATATTTTTGCCTTGGCATCAACCAGTTCTCTCAAAAGTTCCTTTGAGAGGACCCAACATATTCTCAGGCGTCTCCCCTTCTCCTGACCCAACCTTCTCCGAGTTTGAGATTCTACCCAGCCACCCACCCCCAAAACCACCCTGATGCTTAGGAATCCGTCAATGAAATCTTATTCGACCTAAGGCGATGCCAGGGCATCCACGCCACTTTCCACTGCCTCCTCTCCATCTCTTAATTCCTCCCCACACAGACACGCCAGCTAACTTGAAAGTGTATCATTGTTTTGAGGGTTCCTGAACCGGCCCTAGTTTCAAAACCACACCTGCCTTAGCAAAAGGAGGGCCATCACCTTGCAAGTTTCCCTGTTTGGGGAGGATTGCTGGAGCCCCCCCCCCCCAAAAAAAAAACCGTCTGAAAAGAAGTCTCCAGCAAATCGCGCGCAAACAGGTCGAAGGCAAGGACTGGCTTTGGTGGAACTGCAATCACAAATCTTGAGTATCACCCAGAGAAAGAGAGACAGAGGAGAAAAAATCCTCCTCCTCCTCTAAAACCACCACTTCCACCACTACCTTCCCTATAAATTCAGCTTATTACAGCCTCATCTCGCCCCTAACTTTGCAGCGAGAGGGCACTGAGATGGCTGTTCTTTGATCGAGGGTCTCTCTCCCGCTCTCTCCATTTTCCTTCGTTCGCTCTCTGGAGTTCATCTCGCCCTGGCCGCCTCTCCATCTTCCCTCCTATCTCGGGATTATGATTGCGCTTTCACTAGACGCGATCCTCCTCCTCTCTCTTTTTATTAATTGATTCTTTGGGATTCCTCCCCTCCAGCCCCTCTGCGCAGGCAGCCACCGAAGAGAGAGACAACACACACACACAACACACACACGGAAGCAAGCTTCCTTCTCTTACCAATGTGGATGATGGAGTCCGCTCCCACCGAAACGCATTGAAATATCCAAGGAAAAAACCAAAGCATCAATACTTCCATTTCCAACCTCTCGTGCAGCGCATCAGCCCGGGTGTGTTTTTTTCTTCTTCTTTGGCTGGGGAGAGCCACCGAGATGGAAGGGGAAAGAGGTGGAGGAATAGGGGGTGGGTGGGGAGGAACTGAGCGAGAGAAAAAGATGCCTCGATTATTTTTTTAAATATATATATATATATTGAAAAAATAAATTCCAACCTCGCCAAGCCTAAGTAAATTCCAAGCTTGGGTTATGGGAAGAGAAAGTGGGAAAGCGCAGGAGGGACTCAGCCAGCGAAAAAGCAATTGCTTCCCACACACCAAAAAAAGGCGTTAAAAACCCAAATCAGACAGAGGTTTAAAGATGTATGTTGAGGATGGATAGATCCCGGCTTGCTAGGAGGCGACAGTAGCAGCAGCGAGCAAGCAAGCAGGCAGCAAAGCTCTAGATTTCAGCGGCAGCTCTTGAGCACTCCGTGTGTGCATGTGTGTGCGTGCGCGCGTATGTGTGTGTCTGCGTGTGTGTGTGTGTCCCTGGGCCCCGGCGAACAGCAAACTGCGGAGGCACCCCCCCTTTCAACGCGATCCCCCCCCCCACTGAGGACCACGTGATTGCAGAGCCTCACTACTCAATATAGTCTGGGCGAAAAGGCAACAGCGAGGGAGATGGAGAAGCAGCCGCTCCTATAGCGCGCTGACGGGGGGGGGGAGAGGGGCAGTCGATGCCGCCGCCAGCTCTGCACACACACACACACGAGGAGGCGGCGGCGGCGGCGGCAGCAGCAGGGAAGGATTGCTGAGTTGGGGGTCTGAGTCGAGGATTTCGAAAAGGGGACGAGCTCGGATCTCGCAATCGAGCAAGGGAGAAGAGGCCGCCTTGGAGGCACGTTTGGATGACCCGGAAGGTCGAAACTCTTGGAGAAGCCCCTGCGAGGAAGCCGGGGGTCGGCAGATCGCGGGAGCTGCCCGGGTGGTGCGGAGAGGCGACTTCGGCTTGGTTGGGCTGGAAGGAGAGCAGCCCCTGGCGGGGAGACTTCGGCTGCGGGAGAGACGAATCCTTCCCCCCCAACCACCGCTCCCCGGTGCCAGGATGACTTCCAGAACGGCAGGCAGTCTGCTGTCAGGGATGATGGACCTGGGCTACTCTTCAAGAGGAGAAGGGTTTCAAGAAGTGGCAGGCTCCTTCTCCAATCTTCTCCGGCTTGGGGCCATGCCCTCCCTTGGAGTCCGGGATCCTTCCTGGGGGCGAAGAGCGGGCGGTGCTCTCCAAAGGCTGAAAAGTTGAAGGGACGCCTTCCAGTCACAACAACCAAAGACTGTTCTGGTGCCAAAGTTCCCGTCCCTCCATCTTCATCCTCAGGCAGGCTCCATCAGACAAGCCTCTAGACGAGTCTTAGCTTAAGAGCAGGACGGGATTTCTGCTGTTGCTTCATTCGGTTTAATCATCGCTTCTTGTGTTAACTGGGGTAGGATCAGACCTGGGCGGCAGCAGCCTCTATGCATTTAAATACATTACTGGCATGGATACCCAGCCTTTCACACTTTCACAGCCAATATCCTGGAGACAGTCAACAGCCAGCTTGCGAATAATAAAGGCGAGATTCAGGGGGAGAGGGATATTCAAGTCATCCCATCCTCCCTCCATTTCGCCTTCTGATCTTTAGATCTTGTGTGTTTAACATAACATCCACATTTGACAATTCACTCTCATGCTGGGGAGGGGGAGTCGTACGTGAGCGGTTGGTTGTGTTGTCACTGTGACTTGAGGGGGGGGATACTAATTTTTAAAAAGCCTTCAATGAAATCACATGCCTAAATTGGACGTGGTTAGACTCAGAAGACTGATTCATCCCCTTAAAACAAACACATCAGTGATTGCAGGCATCTAAACGTGAGAAGCCTTTAAATACACCAGCAGGATCCAGAGAAAACACATTCATTCAGGAGCTAGCAGAGAGACGTAATTGAAACCACTGCCAGGAAAAATGAGTGGAGAAGCCGGATGTTAACCACATTATTAAGTGGCCCTGAGGCTGAAGCCCAGGGCTGGCTTTAGCAATAGGAAGCTGCAGTGTCAGTCTTTGGGTAGCAGGAGAGGAGACCTGCAGCCCAAGTGCAAAGATTAGCAAGGGAACTTCAGAAAGCGTTTAGGGAGCTTACACTGGAAACAGTGGCAAGCCTGCCCCTAACCAGAAATGTTGCACAGAGGGAGGGGCGTTGTGAAATCAGTGCCAAACAGCACAATCCTGAACATCAGCACTTTAATTTATTTGGGGTTACTTCCTTTCTGAGATATTAAAAAAAAAAAGATTTGACACAAAGTCACGTTTTTAAAATTGCCTTTGAAAAAAAGTGCAAAGTGCCTGGTCAATCATTCCAGCATCTTTGCATTCATTGGGCTGATAATGGGATATTAAGAAACACATCGCACATTTCACTCTCATGTGCACTGTTAAGAATACAATACAGAAAAATCCATTGCATAGGAATGGGAATCCTGTGGCCTCCAAGTGTTTTGGACTGCAACTTCTAGCAGCCCTTGCTAGCATAACCAATAGTGAAGAATGCTGAGAGTTGCAGCCCAAAAAATATCTGGAGGGTTTCCACCTCTGCATGGTACAGTTTCTTAGAGATCGTGGACATAGAATCATAGAATCATAGAACCATAGAGTGGAAGAGAGCTCAAGGGCCATCCAGTCCAACCCCCTGCCATGCAGGAATAAACAATCAAATCATTCCTGGTCAACTTCTTCTTATACTTGGCATTTGGTCAGGTTTGATGACCATTATTGGTACTGCAATAATAATAATAATAATATTTTTTTTTATTTTTAACCCGCCCCTCTGCTCTGCAACCAGGGCGGCTTACAGCAAGGGTGAATGTATATTTCATTAGTGCAGTGTAGTAAGATTCTGGATCATATTCATGCTCAGTACTTTACATTGTACTGTGCTGATTTTTTGTGAGGTTTGATTTTTGGTGGAGGATAGGTTTTGTTATCTGCCTTCAAGTCGTTTCTGTTTCAAGGTGAACTTATAATGGGTTTTTCTGAGGCTGAGAGTGTGTGACCCGTCCAAGGTCACCCAGTGGGCCCCCATGGCTGAGTGGAAATTCAAGCTCCGGTCTCCAGAGTCACAGTCCAACACTCAAAACACTACATCACACTGGCTCCACAAAGATAAGTCTAGCAGTGGCTAATAGTCATGATGACAAAATATTTCCTCCAGTGTAAGTGAAATGAATAGTACTACAGCTACCAGAAAAGTGTACCATGCATCTCATGTTAAACTTGGGTTTGCTGTCACATAATAGATGGGGTGATGCCTTGGACACGTGTTTACTTACTGAGCAATGGGATGGAAAACCATTTCCATTTTTCTGACTTCTTTTGCAATTAAAACATAGGGCACAAGACTGGCAAGGTCGGGTGTTTTGAAGTCTGTTCTTCTTAGTGGCAGAGAGCAAACTTATGGCTGTCTTAGCCATTGACAACAATGCAGCTTCAACATCTTCAGCAGCAGTAGCTGCTGCTGCCGCCTCCATCTCCGCCTCCCTCCTGTGTTCAAAAAAGGGCTTGGACTCCTTGAAGACAGGAAGCCTTCCTTCCAATTTCCACCCCCCACAAAGGCTATGGTCCTGCCTGCAGGAAAATCTGATCCACAGAGAGGGTGATCACACAGTTTGAACCAGGGATGGGCAACCTGCACACCCACTGCCACTGCAAGCAGGGATGAGGGAAGTGTGGCCCTCTTGATATTATTGTTCTGTAACTCTCCATCACTCTTCATTATTGCCTATAGGGATTAAGGTTAATCCAGCTGTAGACAAGCAAAATCTGGAGGACCACGTGTCCCTCACCCCTGCATTATTGGTTATAATAAAATACTCCTGCATATTTAGCAAATTAGTAGACACTTGCAATCAAAAGGAATAGAGAATGTTAATGCAAAGCACCTCCGATAACTGGACTGTGGCTATTTCTGTGTTGTCAAATAGATCGTACAGTTTAAGGAAATGGTGGAAGATATACAGCCACCATGTTACTTACGGACTTATGTACACAGCTTTTCAAATGCCCCATTTGCTCTTTCTAAAGCTGAGATGGATTACATATGGCATGCTGCTCATTTGTGTGACTTCTCAATCCCCACAACTGCCTCAATGTTGTTTTTGTTACAGTAAGGGAGATCATGCTTCAGAAAGTATGATTTACTTTAAAACAAGATGTGTGCCTCATTCTAGGTTTAAGTGAAAACATGTAAGTACTGTATGTATATGTGTGTGAGAGAGAGAAAGAGAGGAGGGAGGAACTGGGATTAGCCTTCTGGTCAATTCTGCTACTGAATTTTGGTCTCTCTCTCTGTCCTCTGGCTTTTCTTCATAAATGAAGATTCAGGTAGGACTCATCCTGCGCTTTTTGCAAGTGCGCTGATGACTGAAAAGGCCAATCCGAGATAAAGTAGTTCAGTTGCAGAAAACACAGCAGAAGGTCTCCTTGGGTGATGTTTCTGGGTTGTGATTCTTTCTGCGTTGTCGTTTCTCTTCAAGACTTGTTTGGTGTGAGTTCTCAAATAAGGCTGCAGCATTGTGGATAGTGTGTCTCCATGCCTCCCGGTGTGAGGCCAGGGCGGACCATTGTCAGTGATCAATTTGGCCTAGCCTGAGATGTTGTTTCCAATCAAAGGGGTGCTGGTGAGCCACAACAGATTTGTCCTCAGACCTGCCAAAGTTGAATGGTACCCACAGATCAAATGCAGTATTTTCTACAGAATCCCTGAACATGTAGACTACTAAGTAGCAGCAGCTTTCTCCTACAAACCTAGATTCTGTACAAGGAATGGCTTTCTAGCTCCCTTTTTAAAATGGCATGCATACTATGATTAGTCCCAAGTAGAGCAGACTCACTGAGTTAACAAAATTAAAATTAGTGTTGACTCACCATTCAATAAATGATTTGGTGAGTCTACTGTAGGTAAAACTACCACTAGGTTTCAGGCCTGAATGTGTATCTGGAGCTCCATTAAGGAAGGGGAAAATGGGGTACCTATATGGAAGGAATCTGGAAAAGCAGAAGTGACTGTAATAGGGAGTACCCTGTGTATATAAATACAGCTTACAGCCACTGAGATCTTTTTGAAATGTGCATGTGTACGTGCAAGCCTGTGAGGTTTAAAAATGGTGTATTTTATAACAATAAATCACTTTCTAACCATCTTTACTTACTGGCTTCATTTTTACACATGCAATTTCCTACGAATCAATGCCAAGCCATTAAATACCATACTCAGTATTTCATGTAATAAAAGCACTTAATCCAGGTAATTGGGCTCTAGAACAAAGATCAATACAAAGTTTCCTTCTTTTGACAACTTTATCAACTAAAAGTTAATTCTAATTAATATTTCCATGTGCCCACTGACTTATGTTGTGGAGGAGGGAAAATAACCCAAGGATCTCTGTGTGTGTGTACACACACACACACATATGTATATATATACACACAGAGAGACACACACACATATATGCCTATGGTTGTTGTTAATTGTCTTCAAGTCCACTTCAACTTATGGCAACCCCATGAATGAAAGACCTCCAAGTCACCCTCAGGAGAGAAGTGAGGCTGATTATGATGAATTAGTCAGAAAGGTAAAACTTACAGTGGAAAGTGCCAAGGCTGTGCATGAGGTAACAGAAAGCGTGCAAGAACAATGAGAATTTTTTTTGGCAAAGAACCCATGAACAGAAAGCAACAAGGAAAAGAGACGGAAAAAGGAAAGAGGAGCAGGCCACTCCTATGGACCTGGACAAGCATTCCGGAAAGGAGGAACAGAATGATCCTGACCACGCTCCATCAAAAAGGAGGAAGGAAGATGAAAGAGAGGAGAATTGTGGGATTGAGGAAGAGGCAGAAGTGGAAGAAAGTGAAGGCTCGTCATCTGATTCCTCGAATGAGGAAAATGACGGTGGTGAACAGAGGAGAAGAACCAAATCAAAAAGAACAACAAAAGGCCAGTTTGAAGAAGTATCAGTCCAGTATCTTCTATTGGCCTACGATACAGATTTCCAGAGCATAGATGATGGCGAGGGGAGTGACGAAGACTCCATGTGTTCAGATTCCACATCCGGGAGACAGCAGCGAGAGACGCGCATGAGGACAATTAATAGGATATGGACTGAAACTTTACATACTCCTTTTATGAAAGTGGCTAATATTATTTTACCAAAACAGTTTGAACAACATGATATGTTAAGACTGTGGGGTTTTGTTGTAGCCCATATAAATTTACCATTGCCTAAAAAGAGACTCCCAGATTTGTGGAAATTTAGTCAAGACAAGATATGGGCCTGTCTGGAGAAAGCTTCGAGAATGCTGGAGAAAATCCTGTCTGGTCTAAAGGTACCCGACTCTGAAGAGCAACAAGCTTTTGCAAAGGCTTTGGCCTTAAGAGCTATACACAGGTTGCTCCTGAGGAAAAAACTGAGAACATAGACCAGGGGTTTTCCTGATTGGTTAAGAGAACTTCAGTTGATTAAAAGGTTTCAAAAGATCCGCAGAATATGGGAAGTCTTGCCAGATGGACAGCAACCCATGATCATGGAGAAGATAGAGAATACAAAAAAGAAAGTATCCAAGGAAACTGTTTTGGAATGGTTTTCTATGATTATCTTAGACCTGTGACACAGACTCAAGATTATGAAGCAGAAAGAGGAGTCTCAACTGCCTGGGAGTGCTTTGGCGGTGGAAGGGGAGGCTGATCCAGTGGTGCGTCCAAAGAAGACCACACCCAGGGCAAGGAGAGAGAAGATCAGGAAAGATGTCCCTGACCATCTGGAAGGATGTTTGGCTCTGTCTGCTGTGTCAGGGGTGAGCGCTACGGTGCCATCTCCATCAACTGGTGAGGCCCAAAGAAGGGGAGAACAAACTAAAAAGGGGGAGGAGGGAATAGAAAATGGAATGATTGGGAAAGAAAGATCAGAAACCTTAAGTAATATAAGCGGTTCTGATCTAGAAAGAGAGGCTCCCAACACTGTAAAGAAAAGACCGAGGGGAGAGGTCTCTCGGTGGAATGATTTGGTGGGGATGGATGCTGATAAAAGGGTGGAGGGGCAGTTGCGGGACAAGGAATCTGGAGGGGCAAGAGGAGGGGATTATTTGCCTCCAGAAGGAGATACTTCTTTTTCTGGTTCTTCTTATCTATTAAGGCAACAGCGAGCATTCGCATCAAGGATGGGAGTGATCTCCTCTAATCTGAAAGAAAGACAGGAGAAACTTGTAAGGGACTTGAAGGAGGATCAGCAACTGAGTCTGGTGATGAGTGAAGATGTGGCCTCCTCCTATGGACATCCATTGAAACATCCATTGGAGAAGGAAAAACAAAATAAGAATCAGATTTACTCAGGGGTGAGGAAGGAGGGAAGCTCAGCAGGGTGATCGTTTTTGGGAGGAGAGAGGGATTGGAGGGCCGGGAGGGAAGAAGAGGAGGAGGAAGCTTACCTCAATAGGATTTTTGAAAACTTGTCCGATGAAAGAGATCCCAGACAGTGATACGTGGCCTGGTTCAGGTATAAGGGAGAGGATCCTGAAAGGGAGGCTAGTCGATACATCTCAGAAAAAGTGCTCAGGGATGCATTAGGCTACAGAGGGGAAGAGGCAGAGGACGTGGTGGGTGTTATACAGTTACTGGGGTTGAAAGAGACAGATGTCTGTTTAGCTTCAGAACTAGCATATTGCAATTTTTGGGCCAACTGCAAACGAGTAAAACAGCAGGACCCTAACTTGTTGAAAGCCTATGAGATAGTCCCTTTGTTCTGAAGTGATACCAAAGTTCTCACCATTAGTTTTAGAACAACCACAATACCCAAAGAGGATGTGGCTCAATGGATCTCAAAGTATGCCACCATCCTTTCAGGACCTGAAAAGATAAGAGATACTGCTGGTTTCTGGAATGGAGAGTACCGCTGTATTGTATCTTTCAAGAATGATGACCCTCAGTTCAGGAAAGGTAAAATCCCCAAATATTTTTTCCTAGGGGCTGACTGAGGGATCACCAGATACAGCGGGCAGCTGGCCGCCTGCTTTCAGTGTGGCTCTTATGAGCACCAGAAGCGTACTTGTCACACCCTCTTATGTTCCCGCTGTGGAGCGAGAGGTCACCCCTCTGCCACCTGTCGGGCGAGCATTCGATGCAATTTTTGTGAAGAATTTGGGCACACCTATTTTTGGTGTCCCAAGGCCTTTTATAATTGTCAAGATGCACAGCATCTGGAAAAGGCAAACCAGGTGGCTAGGTCTGGTAGAGAGAAAGCTTGGGAGAAGGAAGTGAGAACTCAGTCCCGGGAGAGAGAAGGTCATTTTCAAGAACTTGATTGAGAAAGGGAAAAGAGGGAGAAAGAAGGTAACAAACCAAGAATTCAAAGATTGACAGGGATTGGAGGGAAACCTGAAGAAAGGGAGCAGACGTGGAGGGGAGAATGGAGTATAGTGGACAAAAGGAAAAAAGGGAAAGTGGGGAGGAAATCACTACAGAAGGGGAAGTTGCATCTCATAGGTGAAGTGGCTCAGAAAAACAGGTTTGAATTGTTGATAAAAGGGGAAGAGAAAAAGGCTGCTGGGGATGGTGATCAAGTTCCAGAGAAGAAGGAAGAGAAGCAGGCTGCTGTGGGTGTAGGAGAAAGTACAGAAAGAGAAATGACTGATCAGGAATTGCTTCAGGAGTCTACAGTCATGGAAATGGAACATCAGGATAGCTTGGAGAAAAAGGAAAAAGAAGGGGAGGCGTTTGCAAAGGAATTGGGGGAGGAAACGAGTGGAAGAGATGGATACAAGTGAACAAGGTTGTTCTCTGACTCCAAAAGTTGGCTCTCAAGACTTCTTGATCACAGAGCAGCTTTTGGTATCATACCCTTTGACCCCCGAACTCCCTAAATCTCCAGACCCTGGCCCCTTGGCTCCTGACCCTTCTTTTTCATCCCAACCCCCTTTCACCCCATCCTCACCTCCCTCCATCTCCAACACTTGTAAGGCTACGCCTCAGGAAAATCCTGAGGAGGTAGAGGTGATGCATTCAGAGGAACAAGAGATACAGTCACCAGAGCTGTGTTGAGAAAGAGTGTGTTAAAAAAGAGAGTTTTAATAAGTTAGACTGTAAGCTAGATTTCAGTTAAGTTAGACTTTAAGTTAGATTTTTAGTAGGAAAATAATTATTTCAATCGGTATGGCCAATATACTTCTGTTAGTTTCTGGTTATGTATAACGGAGGCCTTAATAAATTTTTGGGTACATAAAACAATGGGTTCATTAAAAATTACCATGTGGAATGTTCGTGGCTTGCGAACTGAGGTTAGGTACAATGAGATTTTGCCCTGCCTTGGCGGCCTGCGTTATGACATCATTGTGTTGCAGGAAACTCATAGCTGTAACGAACAACAGCGGAGCCGGTGTCAGACATTGTGGATACAAGTACCTTCTGTATGGTCATATGGGGAGTGTGGTGGTTGGGGAGTAGGGGTCCTGCTTAGGGCCAGGAACAATTTGACCATTGATTTCATGTTAGAAGTAGTTTTGGGGAGGTTGTTGTTGGTGGATTTTAGTATAGAGGAAAAGCAGAAAGATGGAAGAGTAGAAAAGAAGGCTTTCAGGCTGTGTGGGCTTTATGCTCCTGTAAAATGTGCTGAATGGAAAAAGTTTTGGGGGTATTTAAAAGATCAGTGTAACACTTGGCGGCATCTTATTATCGTAGGAGATTTCAATAACAGGGCAAGGATTATGGACAGGAATGCTTACGCAGACCAGAAAGAGCGGACAAAGTTGTCCCTGCCCAAACCCCTGACAGCAGAGGAAAGAGAGTTGGAGTTTTTTCTAGAGAAACAAGGTCTTAAGGATGCAGCTCTTGATGTGGTGAATGAGTTAGATTTTTTTCCTGTTTATTGCAGAAAGGCTTTTGGTTCGGATTTTCCCCCAATGGAAGGAGTTCGATTTACTCATTATCACAAAACCTCAGCCAGCAGAATAGACCGTGTGAGGGCAGTGAAAGAAATGAAGGTGGAAAAGTGCACTGTTATGATCACTCCTTGGTCGGATCATGGGCTCTTGGCTGTAGAGTTCGGTATAGGTCAGGTTTACCCCAAAGGGAGACCTTTGCAAAAGGGTCAGATTCAACCTCAGGCTTGGCTAGTTTTGTTTTGTGAGTGCTGGATGGGGACTAGATGGGGAAAGACTTGGTGGGAGGAAGGCTCATTAAGTTTTAGGTTTTCTTTGCCTGAAAAATTGAAAGCACCAGATTTTTTGAGAGACTTTGTTTTTTACCTAAAGAAATATAGAATCCATGCTGAGGAGTTGAAGGGTGAAGACATGCCAGGTCAGAGCATCAAGAGAGGTTTGTATAGAAAAATAGTGGAGGAGATTTATGTTAAACCGTGTTTGCAAAAACGTCAGGCCAAACCAGATTTGTCAGACTACCTAAAACACCAGACTAGCCCGACTGAGTATTTCATGGACAAAAGGGTTCCCAAAAAGTTGTGGGACTTGAGGTGGAGACTCTACCATCAGGTTCTTAATCTGAGGGGAAGGAGACCATGGACCGCAGAGGATGAGCAGACTTGTTCTTGTCTGAAATGTAAAAAGGCTGAGATTTTGAGTGGCGTGGCACAAAAGGAGATGATCAGACATTTTGTCCAGGACTGCCCGAGTGCCCAGGAAACATGGGAGGAGGTGGCCCGGGTCCTGGATTGGCCAGATTTGGCACAACAGGCTTGGGAGACAATACTTTTGGGGACTGAACCTCCAGAGGGTGCCAGGGGACCCAGAAAGTCAGTGGGTCAAAAGAGGAAGAGGAAGGAGCCTGGTTCCATAACTGAGAGTTTTTGGAAAGTGCCCTGGTCCACGGTGCGCCTGGTCAACCTCTATGTGATGTTAGGGTTATTTTTCCAAAGACAAAGGGAGCTGAAAAGTCAAAATCTGCAGGGTGTAAAAGGCACTGCTTATTATGTGAACAACATAATTGAAAATTTAGCTCTGAGTGAAAAAGAGAAATTGCCAAACCATCGTTGGAAAAAGTTTTGGCCATGGTTTAGTGAGACAACCCCAGCAATAATTTAAAAGGATATTTTAAATAAATAAATATTTTATTATTATTATTGTATTTTTGTATAATTTTGTATTATTTTTAAAATTAATATTTTAATTAATCTTTTATTATTATTTTTTCTTTCCAAATAAGTATAATTGTATTGTGTAAATATAATGTGATTATAGTGCGCTTAGATTAAGAGGAAAAATGTCTTAGTGTTAGGATAGATAGTTTTATTTTTGTATTAGTAAGAAAAGATGAAAACAATATTATTTTTGTGTTATTGTTATGGCCTTTTGCGGTCGGGTGTATTTTTCTGTAGAGTGGTCTTATTCCAATAAAAAATTCCTAACCCTTCCCCCCCCCCAAAAAAACCCAAGTCACCCTATCCTGAACAGCCCTGCTCAGGTCTTTATTTAGGGTATATTTGGATAGAAGCAGAGTATCTCACATCCCAGTTTCTCTTATAATGTATGTTCCAGTTCATGGTTGAAAGCATGGTGAGATGTATGGTGAGATACAGGCACCATGGCATAAGGGGTAGAGATTGTGCCAGAGTACCATCCTCAAAGCCAACATTTTTCAGTTTTTCTACTTTTAGAGACCACTTTGCAAATTTAGCTGCAAAGGAAGCTCAACATGTCTGCCAGGGAACTACTGTGTAATGCAGATTATTCTGGGGGCTGGTCTGGACCAGTGCTATTCTACTAAACTGGTGGTTCATGGACCAGTGCTGTCCATGAGCCGTTGACTACCAGTCCACAGCAAATTTCCAGCCAAGAAAGAAACCATTGTAGCCAGCGGGCACAAACATGGTGCCAGTCCCTGGCAGATTGGTGGGGAAAACCCCCCACCAGTTTGCCAAATCAAATAGCTTAATAAGCACTTTTCTGGAGTGTATTCTGAGTTTACTTCATTGGATCTTACCATCAGACCATATGAAATACTAAGAGCATGCATTAAAACACAGTTGACGCTATCCATATATGTGTGTAAATGTGTGCATGTAAATGGGTACATATTTTAACAAAAATAAAAATATTAATTTGTGATAATTATAATGATAATAATGGTCACTTTGGGAATGTTTAGATCTATGATAAGCTTAACAACAAAATATAGCACAAAAGGTTACATAATATTAACTGTAATGAACAAAGTTAGAATGGGGCTTAAAAGGTGTATTAAGATAGTTGCTGAAAAGTGATAAAACTGAAGGCACATCCAACTGGGAGGAAGTCAGTATGAATGAAAACATAAGTGGGAGGGTGAGAGAAGGTGAAGAGGGAATGTTGATGGGAATGGAAGGGATGAGGTATGAACAAGGAAAAGGAAGAAAGAAAATGGAAGTTATTCAGGAAGAAGAGAGAAAGTAGTGGGGAAAGACAGGTGAAAGAAGGAAGATGGAATGTTGGAGTGTGTTATATTGTTATGATATATGTTTGAGAAAAATGTATGTATGTTTACTTGGTTGTTCATTTTTTTCAAAAAATTAAAATTACCTTAACTCTCCTCCCCCCCACACACATAGTTGATGCTGCCTGTGATTATGCACTGAAAGGGATGTTTAGTAGTTCGTGGGGTGATATTCAGGCAGGGAAGTGTATCCATTGTCGCTTATTTTCTCACTCAGGAGACCTTGGCAGTGTCAAGTCATCCTTCTATTTAGGCCAAGTTGAAGCAGCTGCCTAAAGTGGCAGATGCTGAGGCTGGTACTAAGGCAGCAGAGTCAACCCTCCTTCTTGAGACTGAAAGACAGAATTATATGTGCCACATAACCTGTCCTGAATCCCCTCAGCTAGCATCCCTTTCTTCTGTTGCAGAGGTACAGCAGTACATTTTGAAGTGCAGGCTCTCACTTCTGTTGCAATGCCCACCTACACTACCCATACTAGTAAGAGTAATAAATAAATAAAATGCAGATGGCTGTATTGACCTAAAACAATTTCCAGGAATCTTCATTTTTGCCAGGAGCAGGTCTTCTGTAAAGCTGATGGGTCTTGCCAACTCAAGACCAAGATACCCCCCAAAGCCTCAGATTGCAGCACAGATAGATGGTAATACATTGTTGATAAGAAAATTCATTTCCCCTTCAGCTACTGTAAGGAACAGGGGAGTTCAAAGGGTGGTGGTGGCAGATGATGTAATTGTCTCATTTTAAAAAAACCATAGGGCTTTTACTCTGTGAGCTCAGCTATGGCAGGCAAAGTGTGTGCTGTGCCCCTCAGCTATGGCCCTTCACATTCTGTTTTGATGCCCATGATGTTCCCAAGGGAGAAAGGAGTACCATCTCAAACCAAAGGCTTGGCAGCTTGCACCTGAGTGGAAGTTTTTCCTTTTACCCCCAAAGGAGCTCATGCTCTTTAATTTTTATGCTCTTTTTATCAGAGTAGCTGCTGTTGCTTCCACAATGTCCCCCACATCTGTCTCAGTATGTGTTCACATTTCTACTGTGAGGCTTGGTCTACCTTCCTGGCATGCGTACAGTTGCGGCTGGTGGCTTCCAGATCAGCAGGGGCAGTAAATCTGATCTGGATTTTTGTCTGAACTTTGAAGGAACTCTTTAAGGTGCTGAACCTATTCTGCTGAATGCATCCTGTACCCTGGATTTCTCTGCTAAAACATGGAGTATTAGGCTACAATCAAAGAACAACAAATCTTTATTATGGTCATAGACCAGCACAAGAGAATGAGCAGAGAAGGCTGCAAGAGATTTTCCACTTACAATGCAGGTTCTATGCACTGTTTCTCTTTTCCCTTCCTCCATCCTGAGCTTACACAGTGATAGGTTACAGGACCAATTGTGAATTGGTTAACTCCTTGTGTGATTTTTCTCTATAAGGCTGTGTGGGGAAAATGTCGGATTGGAAGCACACTGGGGTGGGGCCCTTTCACACAGCACAATTATAGCATTATTATTTCACTTTTACCACTATTGTTCCCTCCAGTGGAATTCTGGGATTTGCAGTTTAGAGAGGGGTATTTAGAATTCTCAGCCACAGAGCTCCAGTGACTCACCAAACTACAAGCCTCAGGATTCCAGAAGATGTTGCCAGGGCAATGGAATCGTTGTGCTATAACTGTTTAGTGTGAAAAGCCCCTAGAGCATACTGGCAAGGTGGCTATGTTACAGAAGTGCATCTCTCTCTCCAATTTTTCTGTCTTACCAGTCCCACTGGAACCAGGGCCGGTTTAAGGCACCAGTGGTGTCAGCATCTGCAGGGGGGCCCATCATTGTACTCCCCCATAGTAACCCTCCTCCTGCAAAAACATTATTAGTAATAAATCTGAGTATTCTGTACGGTGAATAGGTTAGGTTGAATTAGGTTACATTGCCCTGAGATAAACATATGGGCCCCCCAAAATAAAGCATTGCAGGGGGCCCCAAGATTCCTTAAACTGGTCCTGACTGGAACCAAGGTGAGGCAGCTGAGTCAGATTTGATCCATGGAGAGAAATCAGGTTCTTCTGCACTAATCTCAATGAACAGAAGTTGTACTACTGCGTTTCCTACAGCCATATAGTGGTTACATTCATCCTGTCTCAATCTTCTTACCCTGAAGGAACCCTTGAAATATTTTTCAGGTATTAGGGAACCCCTGCATAAAAAATATTATTATAAGTACAACTAAAAAAAAAAAAAGATTTATTTTTCCCCAATGACTATTTCCCCTTTCACCTAACCCCTAGTGACCTCTAGGTTAGATTGTTGGACAGAGACTTGAAGATCTAGGTCAAAACCCATATATGGCAACACAACTCTGTCAGCTTGACCTAACTCACAGGATTGTTGTGATAAAGAAGACATTCATGCATGCCTCTCTGAGTTCATTTGAACAAAGTAGGGAACAAAAAAAAAAAGAAGAAGAAAATATTAAAACTTTCCTTTTAATGATGAATGGTAGCATTTATTAAACTATATGTGAACACACATAGTTACTTCATAGATGTCAAAACACTAATGATGTTGAGGTTACGTTTGCTAATGTGCACTTTGATTTAAATTGACAATGGGTGTTATTTTATTTATATCTGTCCTTCCTCATAAGAACACAGGGTGGCTAACTATCTTACATAAAATATTGTTAAAATCTCACATTAGAAACACCTAAGGCCAGAAGTCTAAAAACCACAAAATGTCACAAGTTAAAAGTTACAGATTTCTAAAGTCATAAATGGCAACTCTTGGCTAAAATCCCATAAAATGCATACAAACAGCAGCAGTCCACTACAAATGTATCACTTCCATTATGCCCTGAAAGCTTGTAGAAACAGATCTATTTTTAACAGGCATCCAAAAGACAGAGGTGTAGAGAACAACTGGAGGGAGTTCCATTACTGGGGTGCCAGCACTGAGAAAGCTCTGCTTTATATGGTAGCCCTGTGGAGCAAGTACAAAGTCCTGGTGACGTGATTGGGCTAAAAAGATTCACCCTAGTCCCAGACAGCATTGGACAGTTGCTACAGTCCTCCATTTTTTACTGATAAACAAGGAACTCTCACATTGTCCTCCTGTGGCAATGTGCAAATTCTACACATTGATATATACCATCCTTTCGCATAGAGAAGAACTGCTTGACTCGCCATGATATCCCATTATTGCTAGGCAGGAGAGAAGTCAGTCTAATGTGCTATTACATAAAGGAACCATTTAAATCAGTGTCTCAGTGGAACACCAGCACCTTCCAAACACAGGGCAAGGCAGCAACATTAATGCATAAGCCTATTTTGTAGATGCAACCTTTGAGTGCTAGGCACCGTTTTATCGGTGTTCCACTTCTTGCAAAATTGTTGCAGAAATTTGAGAGCTTACCTCTCATGACATCCTCGCCATCCAGATTTCCATTCTCAGAATAAACGTGAAATGAGAAGTTCCACCTGTATCGAATGGGCTTTGCTACCATACAAGGCAGGCAGTCTGCAAAATTCACAGTCATTACAATCCCTGAATGTGTTGGAATACTGAGCTGAAGGGGTTTAACCCATGAAGGCAGGAAAGTCAATCAGTGGTGTCATTTACCACCTGAGCCAGTTCAGACTTTATTCTTTGCCTTTTCTCCTTATTTTAGCTAGAAGCAATTCAAAACAATGTTTCTAATACCAGACATAGAGTCAAAGAGATTCTGTTCTGTTGCACTGATTCTTAAACCTTTGACACATCTAGGCTCAATTCTTAGATTTGTTTTCTGTCACAGCTTCACCAATGTATATTGGACATTATAGTTTGGCAACAATTCTGTTAAAGTTGTGTAGCCTCTCCTCCAACAGAGCAGCACTTCCCAGGGCTGGCCCTACCATTGGTGAGATGCCTGCCAGCAGATTTTCAACCTCTCAAAAGGAGCAGCAAATGGCTACTTTTATTCTTTTAAAAGTAAAAGGGGAGGGGGAGGAGCTTGTGGAATTTTGTAACTCATGCACCAGATTAACTCAGATGGTTTGGGTAAATATTCACCTTTATTTGAATGGGTTGGAGGTGCTATTGGTTGCTGTGCCTCAGGCAGCAAGGTATCTTTTGCTGATCCTGACAATTTCCAGGATTACTTAGCAAGAAGGGACAGTTTTTAAAATGCCTTTATTGCTGCAGTCCTACAGATGTGCTTACCTGAAATGAATTCTCATTGAACTTGAGGGGACTTAGGAACAGATATGCATCATATTGAGCTGCAAATCCATAGTATACTTTTGTCTGTTGTCTTGGATATCACTGTTTCAGTCTGTTTGGTTTTTGTCTTCCATTACATTTTCTTTTCTTTTCTTTTAAGTTTTCTTTTAACGACCCATCTACATGATTGAAAAAAAATCCATTTGGGGGGTAAAAAATCTGAAAAGGCAGCTGTTCATATGCATATGATCTGCCTACATGATTTTTACCCCCCCCAAACTCCGTATGACCCCCCTTGCCCAGCTGGCTGGAGCCAGTGATCCAAGCGGCAGTTTTAAATCTCCCGCTGCTTTTTTTTAATTTTAAAAGGTGCCTGTTTTGCAGACAGTCAGTTTTCCCTACTTACAATGTAAAATAAAAATAACTATATGTAAAAATTTCCATTTCATGGACTTACCGGACTCTCGCTTAGCCGAGAATCCAACATGGCAGGCACTCCCAATTCCCCTCTTTCCTAGCCCCACCCCCTGTGCTCGGCCAGCCAATCAGATTACACTGCCTGTTTGTATGTCAGACTGTCAACAATAGGAACGGCTGTACGAATTTTAGCTTGAGATTCGCTAATCCTCCCGAATGCCAAATCCACAAAGTTTACGGGGGATTCGCTAGCCCCCCTTCCGAAAGACATGTATGCAGCTGAACAGCCCTGTGAACACATGATCAATCTTCTGAACACCGTATGTATATTTTTTTTTACTGTGTAGATGGCCCCTAAGGTTTCCAGGTGAGCTAAGGGACAAGACTCTAGTCCCTGTAATGGTTGTATCAAAGAGGGAATTTCCACAGGTGTGGTTTGCATAATGAGCAACACTTGCTGAAATTACCTCTTTTGCACAACCATTAAAGAGAAAGGAGCCCTGTCCCTTATTTCACCTGGTAACCCTATTTGAAACAAAATTTCTAGGTATTACACCCAATGGTAGCTTCACGCTAGCAGAAAGCATTTCTGCTCAATGCAAAGTGGGGCATCTGATTTATTTCGACACATATCCCTCACTCTATTAGTCTCTTATTTTAGTAAATCAGCTGCTCCTGAAGGTTGGTGAAGCTTCCAGCATACCAGGAGATAATCTGTAAGGTAGAGAATTTGATAAGGATCTTGGGAGCTACATTCCAGCAATTAATGGCACAAACTGGGGCGAAAGCAAAGTGAGTGGGGCCAAATGTAACTCTGCCCAATCTGTAAATTTTCCCACCAACTATGAAAACATAGCTCATGCCACTCAGAATCAGGTACAAGTGCATCACCTTTCCAGCCTTCAAAGCACAGCTGAGTTCCACGCAGCCACTGGTAAGGGTTGCCCATCCATGGTTAGGTAGTAGTGGGCTGGCGAAACTGAGATGCCTTGCTTTGGGTATGCACAAGTGTTTCCCACCAAATACTGTACATACAACCTACAGTTTCCACCTACAAATAATGAAAGCTGTAACCCTTCTTATTCCAGCTCCAGCCCCTGCCCTCTCAAAATGCACCCTTGCTCACATATCATGTAATTACTGTATTGATAATGAAAAGAACTAAATAACCTGATGAGACTTGGAGGCAGGGAGAAAAGATGAGAAAGACAGGTGTTCCCTGACCCACCACATCATCTTCATTGCTAGATGAAGAACACCTGAAAGGCTGCTGAATTAAATCTCAGCTACTTTCACCAGGGCTAGTTTGAAGATTTGGGGTGAGTGTGTGTGACATTTTTAGAAGAAAGACAAGTTTGAAGGAAAGGGAGAATTGCAAAGACAAAGGGGCTTTCAATCTGGTCACTTTATATTTTTTTTTCTTTTTAATAACACCTGATTTTTAAAATTGTTTTAACGATGGTTTCTTTTAATCAGTCTGGGTATTTTTTGTTTGTGTTTTAACACATATTTGTTTTATTCTTTTTAATTTTAGCCACCTTAACCCCCATTTTGGGGAGGGAGAAAGTGATGCATAAATTGGTAACTATGGAGGATGAGAAGGATCAGGAAATGGGTAGCAAGGAATAGGTGGTATATGCCTACTAAGGAAAAACTCAGTGTTTTACAGAGATGGCTCATGCAAGCAAACCAAGCCACGTGATGGTACCTGTTTGTTTGGGAGATCTCTACACACATTTAATCTCTTTGCAGAACAATGGTGAAATACCACATGGTGCTTTTGTTTTAAGGTTTCTGCCAGTTTCCTCATATTCCTTTAGTGAACCTTTTTCAAGACCTCAACCACTGCTTCATCCTGCCATCCTCCAGAACTAATTATTTATTGCTATGGTTCAGTAAAGCTATATGCATTCTCAAGGCAGAAGCTAATTATACACATAGTAGTTGTACCCAGCATAACATATGCTGTTTAAAAACTCCCCAAAAAACTCCTGATAGACCACACAACAACCCTGTAAGGTTGGCTGGTAGATTATTAAATTCCTCTTCCCCCCCTCAGCATTCCACACTTTTCCTGGAATTGCTGAGGATGACTCGCTCTGTTGCCCGGCTGCTGCTGCCAGTTGACTACCTGGATCCCATCACAGGCAGCCTGCTGCTGCCATCAGTTGACTGTTTGGGTCTCATTGCAGTGGCAGCAGTGGTGTCCCAATCGGAATGATTTTGACCAACATACATCCGAGGCCAAGGGTACTTGGGAGGCAACTCTTGAGTACCTGAAGACATTTTTTGCTAAGCCAACATCCAATCAGAATGATTTTGACCAACATACATCTGAGAACAAGGGTACTTGGGAGGCAACTCTTGAGTACCTAAAGACATTTTTTCCTAAGCCAACATCCAATCGGAATGATTTTGACCAACATACATCCGAGGCCAAGGGTACTTGGGAGGCAACTCTTGAGTACCTGAAGACATTTTTTGCTAAGCCAACATCCAATCGGAATGATTTTGACCAACATACATTCGAGGCCAAGGGTACTTGGGAGGCAACTCTTGAGTACCTGAAGACATTTTTTGCTAAGCCAACATCCAATCAGAATGATTTTGACCACCATACATCCGAGGCCAAGGGTACTTGGGAGGCAACACTTGAGTACCTGAAGACATTTTTTGCTAAGCCAACATCCAATCGGAATGATTTTGACCAACATACATCTGAGGCCAAGGGTACTTGGGAGGCAACGCTTGGGTACCTGAAGACATTTTTTGCTAAGCCAACATCCAATCGGAATGATTTTGACCAACATACATCCGAGGCCAGGGGTACTTGGGACGCAACTCGTGAGTACCCGGAGACATTTTTTGCTAAGCCAACATCCAATCGGATTGATTTTGACCACCATACATCCGAGGCCAAGGGTACTTGGGAGGCAACGCTTGGGTACCTGAAGACATTTTTTGCTAAGCCAACATCCAATAGGAATGATTTTGACCAACATACATCCGAGGCCAAGGGTACTTGGGAGGCAACTCTTGAGTACGCGAAAACATTTTTTCCTAAGCCAACATCCAATCGGAATGATTTTGACCAACATACATCCGAGGCCAAGGGTACTTGGGACGCAACTCGTGAACACCCGAAGACATTTTTTGCTAAGCCAACATCCAATCGGAATGATTTTGACCAACATACATCCGAGGCCAAGGGTACTTGGGAGGCAACTCTTAAGTACCTGAAGACATTTTTTGCTAAGCCAACATCCAATCGGAATGAATTTGACCAACATACATCCGAGGCCAAGGGTACCTGGGAGGCAACTCTTGAGTACCCGAAGACATTTTTTGCTAAGCCAACATCCAATCAGAATGATTTTGACCACCATACATCCGAGGCCAACGGTACTTGGGAGGCAACTCTTGAGTACCTGAAGACATTTTTTGCTAAGCCAACATCCAATCGGAATGATTTTGACCAACATACATCCGAGGCCAAGGGTAATTGGGAGGCAACGCTTGGGTACCTGAAGACATTTTTTGCTAAGCCAATATCCAATAGGAATGATTTTGATCAACATACATCCAAGGCCAAGGGTACTTGGGAGGCAACTCTTGAGTACGCGAAGACATTTTTTGCTAAGCCAACATCCAATCGGAATGATTTTGACCAACATACATCCGAGGCCAAGGGTACTTGGGACGCAACTCGTGAACACCCGAAGACACTTTTTGCTAAGCCAACATCCAATCGGAATGATTTTGACCAACATACATCCGAGGCCAAGGGTACTTGGGAGGCAACTCTTAAGTACCTGAAGACATTTTTTGCTAAGCCAACATCCAATCGGAATGATTTTGACCAACATACATCCGAGGCCAAGGGTACTTGGGAGGCAACGCTTGAGTACCTGAAGACATTTTTTGCTAAGCCAACATCCAATCGGAATGATTTTGACCAACATACATCCGAGGCCAAGGGTACTTGGGAGGCAACGCTTGAGTACCTGAAGACATTTTTTGCTAAGCCAACATCCAATCGGAATGATTTTGACCAACATACATCCGAGGCCAAGGGTACTTGGGAGGCAACTCTTAAGTACCTGAAGACATTTTTTGCTAAGCCAACATCCAATCGGAATGATTTTGACCACCATACATCCAAGGCCAATGGTACTTTGGAGGCAACTCTTCAGTACCTGAAGACATTTTTTGCTAAGCCAACATCCAATCGGAATGATTTTGACCAACATACATCCGAGGCCAACGGTACTTGGGAGGCAAATCTTGAGTACGCGAAGACATTTTTTGCTAAGCCAACATCCAATCGGAATGATTTTGACCAACATACATCCGAGGCCAAGGGTACTTGGGACGCAACACGTGAATACCCGAAGACATTTTTTGCTAAGCCAACATCCAATCGGAATGATTTTGACCAACATACATCCGAGGCCAAGGGTACTTGGGAGGCAACGCTTGGGTACCTGAAGACATTGTTTGCTAAGCCAACATCCAATAGGAATGATTTTGACCAACATACATCCGAGGCCAAGGGTACTTGGGAGGCAACTCTTGAGTACGCGAAGACATTTTTTGCTAAGCCAACATCCAATCGGAATGATTTTGACCAACATACATCCGAGGCCAAGGGTACTTGGGACGCAACTCGTGAACACCCGAAGACACTTTTTGCTAAGCCAACATCCAATCGGAATGATTTTGACCAACATACATCCGAGGCCAAGGGTACTTGGGAGGCAACTCTTACGTACCTGAAGACATTTTTTGCTAAGCCAACATCCAATCGGAATGATTTTGACCAACATACATCCGAGGCCAAGGGTACTTGGGAGGCAACGCTTGAGTACCTGAAGACATTTTTTGCTAAGCCAACATCCAATCGGAATGATTTTGACCAACATACATCCAAGGCCAAGGGTACTTGGGACGCAACTCGTGAATACCCGAAGACATTTTTTGCTAAGCCAACATCCAATCGGAATGATTTTGACCAACATACATCCGAGGCCAAGGGTACCTGGGAGGCAACTCTTGAGTACCTGAAGACATTTTTTGCTAAGCCAACATCCATTCGGAATGATTTTGACCAACATACATCCGAGGCCAAGGGTACTTGGTAGGCAACGCTTGGGTACCTGAAGACATTTTTTGCTAAGCCAACATCCAATCGGAATGATTTTGACCAACATACATCCGAGGCCAAGGGTACTTGGGAAGCAATTCTTGCGTACCTGAAGACATTTATTGCTAAGCCAACATCCAATCGGAATGATTTTGACCAACATACATCCGAGGCCAAGGGTACCTGGGAGGCAACTCTTGAGCACCTGAAGACATTTTTTGCTAAGCCAACATCCAATCGGAATGATTTTGACCAACATACATCCGAGGCCAAGGGTACTTGGGAGGCAACGCTTGGGTACCTGAAGACATTTTTTGCTAAGCCAACATCCAATCGGAATGATTTTGACCAACATACATCCGAGGCCAAGGGTACTTGGGAGGCAACTCTTGAGTACCTGAAGACATTTTTTGCTAAGCCAACATCCAATTGGAATGATTTTGACCAACATACATCCGAGGCCAAGGGTACTTGAGAGGAAACGCTTAGGTACCTGAAGACATTTTTTGCTAAGCCAACATCCAATCGGAATGATTTTGACCAACATACATCCGAGCAAGGGTACTTGGGAGGCAACTCTTGTGTACGTGAAGACATTTTTTGCTAAGCCAACATCCAATCGGAATGATTTTGACCAACATACATCCGAGGCCATGGGTACTTGGGAGGCAACTCTTGAGTACCTGAAGACATTTTTTGCTAAGCCAACATCCAATCGGAATGATTTTGACCAACATACATCCGAGGCCAAGGGTACCTGGGAGGCAACACTTGAGTACCTGAAGACAGTTTTTTGCTAAGCCAACATCCAATTTAAATGATTTTGACCAACATACATCCGAGGCCATGGGTACCTGGGAGGCAACTCGTGGGTACCTGAAGACATTTTTTGCTAAGCCAACATCCAATCGGAATGATTTTGACCAACATACATCCGAGGCCAAGGGTACTCGGGAGGCAACTCTTGAGTACCTGAAGACACTTTTTGCTAAGCCAACATCCAATCGGAATGATTTTGACCAACATACATCCGAGGCCAAGGGTACTTGGGAAGCAACTCTTGCGTACCTGAAGACATTTTTTGCTAAGCCAACATCCAATCGGAATGATTTTGACCAACATACATCCGAGGCCAAGGGTACTTGGGAGGCAACTCTTAAGTACCTGAAGACATTTTTTGCTAAGCCAACATCCAATCGGAATGATTTTGACCACCATACATCCAAGGCCAATGGTACTTTGGAGGCAACTCTTCAGTACCTGAAGACATTTTTTGCTAAGCCAACATCCAATCGGAATGATTTTGACCAACATACATCCGAGGCCAACGGTACTTGGGAGGCAAATCTTGAGTACGCGAAGACATTTTTTGCTAAGCCAACATCCAATCGGAATGATTTTGACCAACATACATCCGAGGCCAAGGATACTTGGGACGCAACTCGTGAATACCCGAAGACATTTTTTGCTAAGCCAACATCCAATCGGAATGATTTTGACCAACATACATCCGAGGCCAAGGGTACTTGGGAGGCAACGCTTGGGTACCTGAAGACATTGTTTGCTAAGCCAACATCCAATAGGAATGATTTTGACCAACATACATCCGAGGCCAAGGGTACTTGGGAGGCAACTCTTGAGTACGCGAAGACATTTTTTGCTAAGCCAACATCCAATCGGAATGATTTTGACCAACATACATCCGAGGCCAAGGGTACTTGGGACGCAACTCGTGAACACCCGAAGACACTTTTTGCTAAGCCAACATCCAATCGGAATGATTTTGACCAACATACATCCGAGGCCAAGGGTACTTGGGAGGCAACTCTTACGTACCTGAAGACATTTTTTGCTAAGCCAACATCCAATCGGAATGATTTTGACCAACATACATCCGAGGCCAAGGGTACTTGGGAGGCAACGCTTGAGTACCTGAAGACATTTTTTGCTAAGCCAACATCCAATCGGAATGATTTTGACCAACATACATCCAAGGCCAAGGGTACTTGGGACGCAACTCGTGAATACCCGAAGACATTTTTTGCTAAGCGAACATCCAATCGGAATGATTTTGACCAACATACATCCGAGGCCAAGGGTACCTGGGAGGCAACTCTTGAGTACCTGAAGACATTTTTTGCTAAGCCAACATCCATTCGGAATGATTTTGACCAACATACATCCGAGGCCAAGGGTACTTGGTAGGCAACGCTTGGGTACCTGAAGACATTTTTTGCTAAGCCAACATCCAATCGGAATGATTTTGACCAACATACATCCGAGGCCAAGGGTACTTGGGAAGCAATTCTTGCGTACCTGAAGACATTTATTGCTAAGCCAACATCCAATCGGAATGATTTTGACCAACATACATCCGAGGCCAAGGGTACCTGGGAGGCAACTCTTCAGCACCTGAAGACATTTTTTGCTAAGCCAACATCCAATCGGAATGATTTTGACCAACATACATCCGAGGCCAAGGGTACTTGGGAGGCAACTCTTGAGTACCTGAAGACATTTTTTGCTAAGCCAACATCCAATTGGAATGATTTTGACCAACATACATCCGAGGCCAAGGGTACTTGAGAGGAAACGCTTAGGTACCTGAAGACATTTTTTGCTAAGCCAACATCCAATCGGAATGATTTTGACCAACATACATCCGAGCAAGGGTACTTGGGAGGCAACTCTTGTGTACGTGAAGACATTTTTTGCTAAGCCAACATCCAATCGGAATGATTTTGACCAACATACATCCGAGGCCATGGGTACTTGGGAGGCAACTCTTGAGTACCTGAAGACATTTTTTGCTAAGCCAACATCCAATCGGAATGATTTTGACCAACATACATCCGAGGCCAAGGGTACCTGGGAGGCAACACTTGAGTACCTGAAGACAGTTTTTTGCTAAGCCAACATCCAATTTAAATGATTTTGACCAACATACATCCGAGGCCATGGGTACCTGGGAGGCAACTCGTGGGTACCTGAAGACATTTTTTGCTAAGCCAACATCCAATCGGAATGATTTTGACCAACATACATCCGAGGCCAAGGGTACTCGGGAGGCAACTCTTCAGTACCTGAAGACACTTTTTGCTAAGCCAACATCCAATCGGAATGATTTTGACCAACATACATCCGAGGCCAAGGGTACTTGGGAAGCAACTCTTGCGTACCTGAAGACATTTTTTGCTAAGCCAACATCCAATAGGAATGATTTTGACCAACATACATCTGAGGCCAAGGGTACCTGGGCGGCAACTCTTGAGCACCTGAAGACATTTTTTGCTAAGCCAACATCCAATTTAAATGATTTTGACCAACATACATCCGTGGCCAAGGGTACTTGGGAGGCAACTCTTGAGTACCCGAAGACATTTTTTGCTAAGCCAACATCCAATCGGAATGATTTTGACCAACATACATCCGAGGCCAAGGGTACTTGGGAGGCAACTCTAAAGTACCTGAAGACATTTTTTGCTAAGCCAACATCCAATCGGAATGATTTTGACCAACATACATCCGAGGCCAAGGGTACTTGGGAGGCAAGGCTTGGGTACCTGAAGACATTTTTTGCTAAGCCAACATCCAATAGGAATGATTTTGACCAACATACATCCGAGGCCAAGGGTACTTGGGAGGCAACTCTTGAGTACGTGAAGACATTTTTTGCTAAGCCAACATCCAATCGGAATGATTTTGACCAACATACATCCGAGGCCATGGGTACTTGGGAGGCAACTCTTGAGTACCTGAAGACATTTTTTGCTAAGCCAACATCCAATCGGAATGATTTTGACCAACATACATCCGAGGCCAAGGGTACCTAGGAGGCAACTCTTGAGTACCTGAAGACAGTTTTTTGCTAAGCCAACATCCAATTTAAATGATTTTGACCAACATACATCCGAGGCCATGGGTACCTGGGAGGCAACTCGTGGGTACCTGAAGACATTTTTTGCTAAGCCAACATCCAATCGGAATGATTTTGACCAACATACATCCGAGGCCAAGGGTACTCGGGAGGCAACTCTTGAGTACCTGAAGACACTTTTTGCTAAGCCAACATCCAATCGGAATGATTTTGACCAACATACATCTGAGGCCAAGGGTACCTGGGCGGCAACTCTTGAGCACCTGAAGACATTTTTTGCTAAGCCAACATCCAATTTAAATGATTTTGACCAACATACATCTGTGGCCAAGGGTACTTGGGAGGCAACTCTTGAGTACCCGAAGACATTTTTTGCTAAGCCAACATCCAATTGGAATGATTTTGACCAACATACATCCGAGGCCAACGGTACTTGGGAGGCAAATCTTGAGTACGCGAAGACATTTTTTGCTAAGCCAACATCCAATCGGAATGATTTTGACCAACATACATCCGAGGCGAAGGGTACTTGGGACGCAACTCGTGAATACCCGAAGACATTTTTTGCTAAGCCAACATCCAATCGGAATGATTTTGACCAACATACATCCGAGGCCAAGGGTACTTGGGAGGCAACGCTTGGGTACCTGAAGACATTGTTTGCTAAGCCAACATCCAATAGGAATGATTTTGACCAACATACATCCGAGGCCAAGGGTACTTGGGAGGCAACTCTTGAGTACGCGAAGACATTTTTTGCTAAGCCAACATCCAATCGGAATGATTTTGACCAACATACATCCGAGGCCAAGGGTACTTGGGACGCAACTCGTGAACACCCGAAGACACTTTTTGCTAAGCCAACATCCAATCGGAATGATTTTGACCAACATACATCCGAGGCCAAGGGTACTTGGGAGGCAACTCTTAAGTACCTGAAGACATTTTTTGCTAAGCCAACATCCAATCGGAATGATTTTGACCAACATACATCCGAGGCCAAGGGTACTTGGGAGGCAACGCTTGAGTACCTGAAGACATTTTTTGCTAAGCCAACATCCAATCGGAATGATTTTGACCAACATACATCCAAGGCCAAGGGTACTTGGGACGCAACTCGTGAATACCCGAAGACATTTTTTGCTAAGCCAACATCCAATCGGAATGATTTTGACCAACATACATCCGAGGCCAAGGGTACCTGGGAGGCAACTCTTGAGTACCTGAAGACATTTTTTGCTAAGCCAACATCCATTCGGAATGATTTTGACCAACATACATCCGAGGCCAAGGGTACTTGGTAGGCAACGCTTGGGTACCTGAAGACATTTTTTGCTAAGCCAACATCCAATCGGAATGATTTTGACCAACATACATCCGAGGCCAAGGGTACTTGGGAAGCAATTCTTGCGTACCTGAAGACATTTATTGCTAAGCCAACATCCAATCGGAATGATTTTGACCAACATACATCCGAGGCCAAGGGTACCTGGGAGGCAACTCTTGAGCACCTGAAGACATTTTTTGCTAAGCCAACATCCAATCGGAATGATTTTGACCAACATACATCCGAGGCCAAGGGTACTTGGGAGGCAACGCTTGGGTACCTGAAGACATTTTTTGCTAAGCCAACATCCAATCGGAATGATTTTGACCAACATACATCCGAGGCCAAGGGTACTTGGGAGGCAACTCTTGAGTACGTGAAGACATTTTTTGCTAAGCCAACATCCAATTGGAATGATTTTGACCAACATACATCCGAGGCCAAGGGTACTTGAGAGGAAACGCTTAGGTACCTGAAGACATTTTTTGCTAAGCCAACATCCAATCGGAATGATTTTGACCAACATACATCCGAGGCCAAGGGTACTTGGGAGGCAACTCTTGAGTACGTGAAGACATTTTTTGCTAAGCCAACATCCAATCGGAATGATTTTGACCAACATACATCCGAGGCCATGGGTACTTGGGAGGCAACTCTTGAGTACCTGAAGACATTTTTTGCTAAGCCAACATCCAATCGGAATGATTTTGACCAACATACATCCGAGGCCAAGGGTACCTGGGAGGCAACTCTTGAGTACCTGAAGACAGTTTTTTGCTAAGCCAACATCCAATTTAAATGATTTTGACCAACATACATCCGAGGCCATGGGTACCTGGGAGGCAACTCGTGGGTACCTGAAGACATTTTTTGCTAAGCCAACATCCAATCGGAATGATTTTGACCAACATACATCCGAGGCCAAGGGTACTCGGGAGGCAACTCTTGAGTACCTGAAGAAACTTTTTGCTAAGCCAACATCCAATCGGAATGATTTTGACCAACATACATCCGAGGCCAAGGGTACTTGGGAAGCAACTCTTGCGTACCTGAAGACATTTTTTGCTAAGCCAACATCCAATAGGAATGATTTTGACCAACATACATCTGAGGCCAAGGGTACCTGGGCGGCAACTCTTGAGCACCTGAAGACATTTTTTGCTAAGCCAACATCCAATTTAAATGATTTTGACCAACATACATCCGTGGCCAAGGGTACTTGGGAGGCAACTCTTGAGTACCCGAAGACATTTTTTGCTAAGCCAACATCCAATCGGAATGATATTGACCAACATACATCCGAGGCCAAGGGTACTTGGGAGGCAACTCTAAAGTACCTGAAGACATTTTTTGCTAAGCCAACATCCAATCGGAATGATTTTGACCAACATACATCCGAGGCCAAGGGTACTTGGGAGGCAAGGCTTGGGTACCTGAAGACATTTTTTGCTAAGCCAACATCCAATAGGAATGATTTTGACCAACATACATCCGAGGCCAAGGGTACTTGGGAGGCAACTCTTGAGTACGTGAAGACATTTTTTGCTAAGCCAACATCCAATCGGAATGATTTTGACCAACATACATCCGAGGCCATGGGTACTTGGGAGGCAACTCTTGAGTACCTGAAGACATTTTTTGCTAAGCCAACATCCAATCGGAATGATTTTGACCAACATACATCCGAGGCCAAGGGTACCTAGGAGGCAACTCTTGAGTACCTGAAGACAGTTTTTTGCTAAGCCAACATCCAATTTAAATGATTTTGACCAACATACATCCGAGGCCATGGGTACCTGGGAGGCAACTCGTGGGTACCTGAAGACATTTTTTGCTAAGCCAACATCCAATCGGAATGATTTTGACCAACATACATCCGAGGCCAAGGGTACTCGGGAGGCAACTCTTGAGTACCTGAAGACACTTTTTGCTAAGCCAACATCCAATCGGAATGATTTTGACCAACATACATCCGAGGCCAAGGGTACTTGGGAAGCAACTCTTGCGTACCTGAAGACATTTTTTGCTAAGCCAACATCCAATAGGAATGATTTTGACCAACATACATCTGAGGCCAAGGGTACCTGGGCGGCAACTCTTGAGCACCTGAAGACATTTTTTGCTAAGCCAACATCCAATTTAAATGATTTTGACCAACATACATCCGAGGCCAAGGGTACTTGGGAGGCAACGCTTGGGTACCTGAAGACATTTTTTGCTAAGCCAACATCCAATCGGAATGATTTTGACCAACATACATCCGAGGCCAAGGGTACTTGGGAGGCAACTCTTGAGTACGTGAAGACATTTTTTGCTAAGCCAACATCCAATTGGAATGATTTTGACCAACATACATCCGAGGCCAAGGGTACTTGAGAGGAAACGCTTAGGTACCTGAAGACATTTTTTGCTAAGCCAACATCCAATCGGAATGATTTTGACCAACATACATCCGAGGCCAAGGGTACTTGGGAGGCAACTCTTGAGTACGTGAAGACATTTTTTGCTAAGCCAACATCCAATCGGAATGATTTTGACCAACATACATCCGAGGCCATGGGTACTTGGGAGGCAACTCTTGAGTACCTGAAGACATTTTTTGCTAAGCCAACATCCAATCGGAATGATTTTGACCAACATACATCCGAGGCCAAGGGTACCTGGGAGGCAACTCTTGAGTACCTGAAGACAGTTTTTTGCTAAGCCAACATCCAATTTAAATGATTTTGACCAACATACATCCGAGGCCATGGGTACCTGGGAGGCAACTCGTGGGTACCTGAAGACATTTTTTGCTAAGCCAACATCCAATCGGAATGATTTTGACCAACATACATCCGAGGCCAAGGGTACTCGGGAGGCAACTCTTGAGTACCTGAAGACACTTTTTGCTAAGCCAACATCCAATCGGAATCATTTTGACCAACATACATCCGAGGCCAAGGGTACTTGGGAAGCAACTCTTGCGTACCTGAAGACATTTTTTGCTAAGCCGACATCCAATAGGAATGATTTTGACCAACATACATCTGAGGCCAAGGGTACCTGGGCGGCAACTCTTGAGCACCTGAAGACATTTTTTGCTAAGCCAACATCCAATTTAAATGATTTTGACCAACATACATCCGTGGCCAAGGGTACTTGGGAGGCAACTCTTGAGTACCCGAAGACATTTTTTGCTAAGCCAACATCCAATCGGAATGATTTTGACCAACATACATCCGAGGCCAAGGGTACTTGGGAGGCAACTCTAAAGTACCTGAAGACATTTTTTGCTAAGCCAACATCCAATCGGAATGATTTTGACCAACATACATCCGAGGCCAAGGGTACTTGGGAGGCAAGGCTTGGGTACCTGAAGACATTTTTTGCTAAGCCAACATCCAATAGGAATGATTTTGACCAACATACATCCGAGGCCAAGGGTACTTGGAAGGCAACTCTTGAGTACGTGAAGACATTTTTTGCTAAGCCAACATCCAATCGGAATGATTTTGACCAACATACATCCGAGGCCATGGGTACTTGGGAGGCAACTCTTGAGTACCTGAAGACATTTTTTGCTAAGCCAACATCCAATCGGAATGATTTTGACCAACATACATCCGAGGCCAAGGGTACCTAGGAGGCAACTCTTGAGTACCTGAAGACAGTTTTTTGCTAAGCCAACATCCAATTTAAATGATTTTGACCAACATACATCCGAGGCCATGGGTACCTGGGAGGCAACTCGTGGGTACCTGAAGACATTTTTTGCTAAGCCAACATCCAATCGGAATGATTTTGACCAACATACATCCGAGGCCAAGGGTACTCGGGAGGCAACTCTTGAGTACCTGAAGACACTTTTTGCTAAGCCAACATCCAATCGGAATGATTTTGACCAACATACATCCGAGGCCAAGGGTACTTGGGAAGCAACTCTTGCGTACCTGAAGACATTTTTTGCTAAGCCAACATCCAATAGGAATGATTTTGACCAACATACATCTGAGGCCAAGGGTACCTGGGCGGCAACTCTTGAGCACCTGAAGACATTTTTTGCTAAGCCAACATCCAATTTAAATGATTTTGACCAACATACATCCGTGGCCAAGGGTACTTGGGAGGCAACTCTTGAGTACCCGAAGACATTTTTTGCTAAGCCAACATCCAATCGGAATGATTTTGACCAACATACATCCGAGGCCAAGGGTACTTGGGAGGCAACTCTAAAGTACCTGAAGACATTTTTTGCTAAGGCAACATCCAATCGGAATGATTTTGACCAACATACATCCGAGGCCAAGGGTACTTGGGAGGCAAGGCTTGGGTACCTGAAGACATTTTTTGCTAAGCCAACATCCAATAGGAATGATTTTGACCAACATACATCCGAGGCCAAGGGTACTTGGAAGGCAACTCTTGAGTACGTGAAGACATTTTTTGCTAAGCCAACATCCAATCGGAATGATTTTGACCAACATACATCCGAGGCCATGGGTACTTGGGAGGCAACTCTTGAGTACCTGAAGACATTTTTTGCTAAGCCAACATCCAATCGGAATGATTTTGACCAACATACATCCGAGGCCAAGGGTACCTAGGAGGCAACTCTTGAGTACCTGAAGACAGTTTTTTGCTAAGCCAACATCCAATTTAAATGATTTTGACCAACATACATCCGAGGCCATGGGTACCTGGGAGGCAACTCGTGGGTACCTGAAGACATTTTTTGCTAAGCCAACATCCAATCGGAATGATTTTGACCAACATACATCCGAGGCCAAGGGTACTCGGGAGGCAACTCTTGAGTACCTGAAGACACTTTTTGCTAAGCCAACATCCAATCGGAATGATTTTGACCAACATACATCCGAGGCCAAGGGTACTTGGGAAGCAACTCTTGCGTACCTGAAGACATTTTTTGCTAAGCCAACATCCAATAGGAATGATTTTGACCAACATACATCTGAGGCCAAGGGTACCTGGGCGGCAACTCTTGAGCACCTGAAGACATTTTTTGCTAAGCCAACATCCAATTTAAATGATTTTGACCAACATACATCCGTGGCCAAGGGTACTTGGGAGGCAACTCTTGAGTACCCGAAGACATTTTTTGCTAAGCCAACATCCAATCGGAATGATTTTGACCAACATACATCCGAGGCCAAGGGTACTTGGGAGGCAACTCTAAAGTACCTGAAGACATTTTTTGCTAAGGCAACATCCAATCGGAATGATTTTGACCAACATACATCCGAGGCCAAGGGTACTTGGGAGGCAAGGCTTGGGTACCTGAAGACATTTTTTGCTAAGCCAACATCCAATAGGAATGATTTTGACCAACATACATCCGAGGCCAAGGGTACTTGGGAGGCAACTCTTGAGTACGCGAAGACATTTTTTGCTAAGCCAACATCCAATCGGAATGATTATGACCAACATACATCCGAGGCCAAGGGTACTTGGGACGCAACTCGTGAACACCCGAAGACACTTTTTGCTAAGCCAACATCCAATCGGAATGATTTTGACCAACATACATCTGAGGCCAAGGGTACTTGGGAGGCAACTCTTAAGTACCTGAAGACATTTTTTGCTAAGCCAACATCCAATCGGAATGATTTTGACCAACATACATCCGAGGCCAAGGGTACTTGGGAGGCAACGCTTGAGTACCTGAAGACATTTTTTGCTAAGGCAACATCCAATCGGAATGATTTTGACCAACATACATCCGAGGCCAAGGGTACTTGGGAGGCAATGCTTGAGTACCTGAAGACATTTTTTGCTAAGCCAACATCCAAACAGAATGATTTTGACCAACATACATCCGAGGCCAAGGGTACTTGGGAGGCAACTCTTAAGTACCTGAAGACATTTTTTGCTAAGCCAACATCCAATCGGAATGATTTTGACCACCATACATCCCAGGCCAATGGTACTTGGGAGGCAACTCTTCAGTACCTGAAGACATTTTTTGCTAAGCCAACATCCAATCGGAATGATTTTGACCAACATACATCCGAGGCCAAGGGTACTTGGGAGGCAACTCTTGAGTACCCGAAGACATTTTTTGCTAAGCCAACATCCAATCGGAATGATTTTGACCAACATACATCCGAGGCCAAGGGTACTTGGGAGGCAACTGTTAAGTACCTGAAGACATTTTTTGCTAAGCCATCATCCAATCGGAATGATGTGGACCAACATACATCCGAGGCCAAGGGTACCTGGGAGGAAACTCGTGGGTACCTGAAGACATTTTTTGCTAAGCCAACATCCAATCGGAATGATTTTGACCAACATACATCCGAGGCCAATGGTACTCGGGAGGCAACTCTTGAGTACCTGAAGACACTTTTTGCTAAGCCAACATCCAATCGGAATGATTTTGACCAACATACATCCGAGGCCAAGGGTACTTGGGAAGCAACTCTTGCGTACCTGAAGACATTTTTTGCTAAGACAACATCCAATAGGAATGATTGTGACCAACATACATCTGAGACCAACAGTACCTGGGATGCAACTCTTGAGCACCTGAAGACATTTTTTGCTAAGCCAACATCCAATTTAAATGATTTTGACCAACATACATCCGAGGCCAAGGGTACTTGGGAGGCAACTCTTGAGTACGCGAAGACATTTTTTGCTAAGCCAACATCCAATCGGAATGATTATGACCAACATACATCCGAGGCCAAGGGTACTTGGGAGGCAACTCTTGAGTACCTGAAGACATTTTTTGCTAAGCCAACATCCAATCGGAATGATTTTGACCAACATACATCCGAGGCCAAGGGTACTTGGGAGGCAACGCTTGAGTACCTGAAGGCATTTTTTGCTAAGCCAACATCCAATCGGAATGATTTTGACCAACATACATCTGAGGCCAAGGGTACTTGGGAGGCAACTCTTGAGAACCTGAAGACATTTTTTACTAAGCCAACATCCAATCGGAATGATTTTGACCACCATACATCCGAGGCCAAGGGTACTTGGGAGGCAACTCTTGAGTACCTGAAGACATTTTTTGCTAAGCCAACATCCAATAGGAATGATTTTGACCAACATACATCCGAGGCCAAGGGTACTTGGGAGGCAACGCTTGGGTACCTGAAGACATTTTTTGCTAAGCCAACATCCAATCGGAATGATTTTGACCAACATACATCCGAGGCCAAGGGTACTTGGGAGGCAACTCTTGAGTACCTGAAGACATTTTTTGCTAAGCCAACATCCAATCGGAATGATTTTGACCAACATATATCCGAGGCCAAGGGTATGTGGGAGGCAACTCTTGAGTACCTGAAGACAGTTTTTTGCTAAGCCAACATCCAATCGGAATGATTTTGACCAACATACATCCGAGGCCAAGGGTACTTGGGAGGGAACTCTTGAGTACCCAAAGACATTTTTTGCTAAGCCAACATCCAATCGGAATGATTTTGACCAACATACATCCGAGGCCAAGGGTACTTGGGAGGCAACTCTTAAGTACCTGAAGACATTTTTTGCTAAGCCAACATCCAATCGGAATGATTTTGACCAACATACATCCGAGGCCAAGGGCACTTGGGAAGCAACTCTTGCGTACCTGAAGACATTTTTTGCTAAGGCAACATCCAATCGGAATGATTTCGACCAACATACATCCAAGGCCAAGGGTACCTGGGAGGCAACTCTTGAGTACCCGAAGACATTTTTTGCTAAGCCAACATCCAATCGGAATGATTTCGACCAACATACATCCGAGGCCAAGGGTACTTGCGAGGCAACTCGTGAGTACCTGAAGACATTTTTTGCTAAGCCAACATCCAATCGGAATGATTTTGACCAACATACATCCGAGGCCAAGGGTACTCGGGAGGCAACTCTTGCGTACCTGAAGACATTTTTTGCTAAGCCAACATCCAATCGGAATGATTTTGACCAACATACATCCGAGGCCAAGGGTACTTGGGAGGCAACTCTTGCGTACCTGAAGACATTTTTTGCTAAGCCAACATCCAATCGGAATGATTTTGACCAACATACATCCGAGGCCAAGGGTACTTGGGAGGCAACTCTTAAGTACCTGAAGACATTTTTTGCTAAGCCAACATCCAATCGGAATGATTTTGACCAACATACGTCCGAGGCCAAGGGAACTCGGGAGGCAACTCTTGAGCACCTGAAGACATTTTTTGCTAAGCCAACATCCAATCGGATTGATATTGACCAACATACATCCAAGGCCAAGGGTACTTGGTAGGCAACGCTTGGGTACCTGAAGACATTTTTTGCTAAGCCAACATCCAGTCGGAATGATTTTGACCAACATACATCCGAGGCCAAGGGTACTTGGGAGGCAACTCTTGAGTACCTGAAGACATTTTTTGCTAAGCCAACATCCAATCGGAATGATTTTGACCAACATACATCCGAGGCCAAGGGTACTCGGGAGGCAACTCTTGAGCACCTGAAGACATTTTTTGCTAAGCCAACATCCAATCGGAATGATTTTGACCAACATACATCCGAGGCCAAGGTTACTCGGGAGGCAACTCTTGAGCACCTGAAGACATTTTTTGCTAAGCCAACATCCAATCAGAATGATTTTGACCAACATACATCCGAGGCCAAGGGTTCTTGGGAGGCAACTCTTGAGTACCTGAAGACATTTTTTGCTAAGCCAACATCCAATCGGAATGATTTTGACCAACATACATCCGAGGCCAAGGGTATTTGGGAGGCAACGCTTGGATACCTGAAGACATTTTTTGCTAAGCCAACATCCAATCGGAATGATTTTGACCAACATACATCCGAGGCCAAGGGTACTTTGGAGGCAACTCTTGAGTACGCGAAGACATTTTTTGCTAAGCCAACATCCAATCGGAATGATTTTGACCAACATACATCCGAGGCCAAGGGTACCTGGGAGGCAACTCTTGAGTACCTGAAGACATTTTTTGCTAAGCCAACATCCAATCGGAATGATTTTGACCAACATACACCCGAGGCCAAGTGTACCTGGGAGGCAACTCTTGAGTACCTGAAGACATTTTTTTCTAAGCCAACATCCAATCGGAATGATTTTGACCAACATACATCCGAGGCCAAGGGTTCTTGGGAGGCAACTCTTGAGTACCTGAAGACATTTTTTGCTAAGCCAACATCCAATCGGAATGATTTTGACCAACATACATCCGAGGCCAAGTGTACCTGGGAGGCAACTCTTGAGTACCTGAAGACATTTTTTTCTAAGCCAACATCCAATCGGAATGATTTTGACCAACATACATCCGAGGCCAAGGGTTCTTGGGAGGCAACTCTTGAGTACCTGAAGACATTTTTTGCTAAGCCAACATCCAATCGGAATGATTTTGACCAACATACATCCGAGGCCAAGGGTACCTGGGAGGCAACTCTTGAGTACCTGAAGACATTTTTTGCTAAGCCAACATCCAATCGGAATGATTTTGACCAACATACATCCAAGGCCTAGGGTACTTGGGAGGCAACGCTTGGGTACCTGAAGACATTTTTTCCTAAGCCAACATCCAATCGGAATGATTTTGACCAACATACATCCGAGGCCAAGGGTACCTGGGAGGCAACTCTTGAGTACCTGAAGACATTTTTTGCTAAGCCAACATCCAATCGGAATGATTTTGACCAACATACATCCGAGGCCAAGGGTACTCGGGAGGCAACTCTTGAGTACCTGAAGACACTTTTTGCTAAGCCAACATCCAATCGGAATGATTTTGACCAACATACATCCGAGGCCAAGGGTACTTGGGAGGCAACTCTTAAGTACCTGAAGACATTTTTTGCTAAGCCAACATCCAATCGGAATGATTTTGACCAACATACATCCGAGGCCAAGGGCACTTGGGAAGCAACTCTTGCGTACCTGAAGACATTTTTTGCTAAGCCAACATCCAATCGGAATGATTTCGACCAACATACATCCGAGGCCAAGGGTACCTGGGAGGCAACTCTTGAGTACCCGAAGACATTTTTTGCTAAGCCAACATCCAATCGGAATGATTTCGACCAACATACATCCGAGGCCAAGGGTACTTGCGAGGCAACTAGTGAGTACCTGAAGACATTTTTTGCTAAGCCAACATCCAATCGGAATGATTTTGACCAACATACATCCGAGGCCAACGGTACTTGGGAGGCAACTCTTGAGTACCTGAAGACATTTTTTGCTAAGCCAACATCTAATCGGATTGATATTGACCAACATACATCCAAGGCCAAGGGTACTTGGTAGGCAACGCTTGGGTACCTGAAGACATTTTTTGCTAAGCCAACATCCAATCGGAATGATTTTGACCAACATACATCCGAGGCCAAGGGTACTTGGGAGGCAACTCTTGAGTACCCGAAGACATTTTTTGCTAAGCCAACATCCAATCGGAATGATTTTGACCAACATACATCCGAGGCCAAGGGTACTCGGGAGGCAACTATTGAGCACCTGAAGACATTTTTTGCTAAGCCAACATCCAATCGGAATGATTTTGACCAACATACATCCGAGGCCAAGGGTACTCGGGAGGCAACTCTTGAGCACCTGAAGACATTTTTTGCTAAGCCAACATCCAATCAGAATGATTTTGACCAACATACATCCGAGGCCAAGGGTTCTTGGGAGGCAACTCTTGAGTACCTGAAGACATTTTTTGCTAAGCCAACATCCAATCGGAATGATTTTGACCAACATACATCCGAGGCCAAGGGTATTTGGGAGGCAACGCTTGGGTACCTGAAGACATTTTTTGCTAAGCCAACATCCAATCGGAATGATTTTGACCAACATACATCCGAGGCCAAGGGTACTTGGGAGGCAACTCTTGAGTACGCGAAGACATTTTTTGCTAAGCCAACATCCAATCGGAATGATTTTGACCAACATACATCCGAGGCCAAGGGTACCTGGGAGGCAACTCTTGAGTACCTGAAGACATTTTTTGCTAAGCCAACATCCAATCGGAATGATTTTGACCAACATACATCCGAGGCCAAGTGTACCTGGGAGGCAACTCTTGAGTACCTGAAGACATTTTTTTCTAAGCCAACATCCAATCGGAATGATTTTGACCAACATACATCCGAGGCCAAGGGTTCTTGGGAGGCAACTCTTGAGTACCTGAAGACATTTTTTGCTAAGCCAACATCCAATCGGAATGATTTTGACCAACATACATCCGAGGCCAAGGGTACCTGGGAGGCAACTCTTGAGTACCTGAAGACATTTTTTGCTAAGCCAACATCCAATCGGAATGATTTTGACCAACATACATCCAAGGCCTAGGGTACTTGGGAGGCAACTCTTAAGTACCTGAAGACATTTTTTCCTAAGCCAACATCCAATCGGAATGATTTTGACCAACATACATCCGAGGCCAAGGGCACTTGGGAAGCAACTCTTGTGTACCTGAAGACATTTTTTGCTAAGCCAACATCCAATCGGAATGATTTCGACCAACATACATCCGAGGCCAAGGGTACCTGGGAGGCAACTCTTGAGCACCCGAAGACATTTTTTGCTAAGCCAACATCCAATCGGAATGATTTCGACCAACATACATCCGAGGCCAAGGGTACTTGCGAGGCAACTCGTGAGTACCTGAAGACATTTTTTGCTAAGCCAACATCCAATCGGAATGATTTTGACCAACATACATCCGAGGCCAACGGTACTTGGGAGGCAACTCTTGAGTACCTGAAGACATTTTTTGCTAAGCCAACATCTAATCGGATTGATATTGACCAACATACATCCAAGGCCAAGGGTACTTGGTAGGCAACGCTTGGGTACCTGAAGACATTTTTTGCTAAGCCAACATCCAATCGGAATGATTTTGACCAACATACATCCGAGGCCAAGGGTACTTGGGAGGCAACTCTTAAGTACCTGAAGACATTTTTTGCTAAGCCAACATCCAATCGGAATGATTTTGACCAACATACATCCGAGGCCAAGGGTACTCGGGAGGCAACTCTTGAGCACCTGAAGACATTTTTTGCTAAGCCAACATCCAATCGGATTGATATTGACCAACATACATCCAAGGCCAAGGGTACTTGGTAGGCAACGCTTGGGTACCTGAAGACATTTTTTGCTAAGCCAACATCCAATCGGAATGATTTTGACCAACATACATCCGAGGCCAAGGGTACTTGGGAGGCAACTCTTGAGTACCCGAAGACATTTTTTGCTAAGCCAACATCCAATCGGAATGATTTTGACCAACATACATCCGAGGCCAAGGGTACTGGGGAGGCAACTCTTGAGCACCTGAAGACATTTTTTGCTAAGCCAACATCCAATCGGATTGATATTGACCAACATACATCCAAGGCCAAGGGTACTTGGTAGGCAACGCTTGGGTACCTGAAGACATTTTTTGCTAAGCCAACATCCAATCGGAATGATTTTGACCAACATACATCCGAGGCCAAGGGTACTTGGGAGGCAACTCTTGAGTACCCGAAGACATTTTTTGCTAAGCCAACATCCAATCGGAATGATTTTGACCAACATACATCCGAGGCCAAGGGTACCTGGGAGGGAACTCTTGAGCACCTGAAGACCTTTTTTTGCTAAGCCAACATCCAATCGGAATGATTTTGACCAACATACATCCGAGGCCAAGGGTACTCGGGAGGCAACTCTTGAGTACCTGAAGACACTTTTTGCTAAGCCAACATCCAATCGGAATGATTTTGACCAACATACATCCGAGGCCAAGGGTACTTGGCAAGCAACTCTTGCGTACCTGAAGACATTTTTTGCTAAGCCAACATGCAATAGGAATGATTTTGACCAACATACATCTGAGGCCAAGGGTACCTGGGAGGCAACTCTTGAGCACCTGAAGACATTTTTTGCTAAGCCAACATCCAATCGGAATGATTTCGACCAACATACATCTGAGGCCAAGGGTACTTGCGAGGCAACTCGTGAGTACCTGAAGACATTTTTTGCTAAGCCAACATCCAATCAGAATGATTTTGACCAACATACATCCGAGGCCAACGGTACTTGGGAGGCAACTCTTGAGTACCTGAAGACATTTTTTGCTAAGCCAACATCCAATCGGATTGATATTGACCAACATACATCCAAGGCCAAGGGTACTTGGTAGGCAACGCTTGGGTACCTGAAGACATTTTTTGCTAAGCCAACATCTAATCGGATTGATATTGACCAACATACATCCAAGGCCAAGGGTACTTGGTAGGCAACGCTTGGGTACCTGAAGACATTTTTTGCTAAGCCAACATCCAATCGGAATGATTTTGACCAACATACATCCGAGGCCAAGGGTACTTGGGAGGCAACTCTTAAGTACCTGAAGACATTTTTTGCTAAGCCAACATCCAATCGGAATGATTTTGACCAACATACATCCGAGGCCAAGGGTACTCGGGAGGCAACTCTTGAGCACCTGAAGACATTTTTTGCTAAGCCAACATCCAATCGGATTGATATTGACCAACATACATCCAAGGCCAAGGGTACTTGGTAGGCAACGCTTGGGTACCTGAAGACATTTTTTGCTAAGCCAACATCCAATCGGAATGATTTTGACCAACATACATCCGAGGCCAAGGGTACTCGGGAGGCAACTCTTGAGTACCTGAAGACACTTTTTGCTAAGCCAACATCCAATTGGAATGATTTTGACCAACATACATCCCAGGCCAAGGGTACTTGGCAAGCAACTCTTGCGTACCTGAAGACATTTTTTGCTAAGCCAACATCCAATAGGAATGATTTTGACCAACATACATCTGAGGCCAAGGGTACCTGGGAGGCAAGTCTTGAGCACCTGAAGACATTTTTTGCTAAGCCAACATCCAATTTAAATGATTTTGACCAACATACATCCGTGGCCAAGGGTACTTCGGAGGCAACTCTTGAGTACCCGAAGACATTTTTTGCTAAGCCAACATCCAATCGGAATGATTTTGACCAACATACATCCGAGGCCAAGGGTACTTGGGAGGCAACTCTTAAGTACCTGAAGACATTTTTTGCTAAGCCAACATCCAATCGGAATGATTTTGACCAACATACATCCGAGGCCAAGGGCACTTGGGAAGCAACTCTTGCGTACCTGAAGACATTTTTTGCTAAGCCAACATCCAATCGGAATGATTTCGACCAACATACATCCGAGGCCAAGGGTACCTGGGAGGCAACTATTGAGTACCCGAAGACATTTTTTGCTAAGCCAACATCCAATCGGAATGATTTCGACCAACATACATCCGTGGCCAAGGGTACTTGCGAGGCAACTCGTGAGTACCTGAAGACATTTTTTGCTAAGCCAACATCCAATCGGAATGATTTTGACCAACATACATCCGAGGCCAAGGGTACTTGGGAAGCAACTCTTGCGTACCTGAAGACATTTTTTGCTAAGCCAACATCCAATCAGAATGATTTTGACCAACATACATCTGAGGCCAAGGGTACCTGGGAGGCAACTCTTGAGCACCTGAAGACATTTTTTGCTAAGCCAACATCCAATCGGAATGATTTTGACCAACATACATCCGAGGCCAAGGGTACTTGGGAGGCAACTCTTAAGTACCTGAAGACATTTTTTGCTAAGCCAACATCCAATCGGAATGATTTTGACCAACATACATCCAAGGCCAAGGGTACTTGGTAGGCAACGCTTGGGTACCTGAAGACATTTTTTGCTAAGCCAACATCCAATCGGAATGATTTTGACCAACATACATCCGAGGCCAAGGGTACTTGGGAGGCAACTCTTGAGCACCTGAAGACATTTTTTGCTAAGCCAACATCCAATCGGATTGATATTGACCAACATACATCCAAGGCCAAGGGTACTTGGTAGGCAACGCTTGGGTACCTGAAGACATTTTTTGCTAAGCCAACATCCAATCGGAATGATTTTGACCAACATACATCCGAGGCCAAGGGTACTTGGGAGGCAACTCTTGAGTACCCGAAGACATTTTTTGCTAAGCCAACATCCAATCGGAATGATTTTGACCAACATACATCCGAGGCCAAGGGTACCTGGGAGGCAACTCTTGAGCACCTGAAGACCTTTTTTTGCTAAGCCAACATCCAATCGGAATCATTTTGACCAACATACATCCGAGGCCAAGGGTACTTGGGAGGCAACTCTTGAGTACCCGAAGACATTTTTTGCTAAGCCAACATCCAATCGGAATGATTTTGACCAACATACATCCGAGGCCAAGGGTACCTGGGAGGCAACTCTTGAGTACCTGAAGACATTTTTTGCTAAGCCAACATCCAATCGGAATGATTTTGACCAACATACATCCGAGGCCAAGGGTACTCGGGAGGCAACTCTTGAGTACCTGAAGACACTTTTTGCTAAGCCAACATCCAATCGGAATGATTTTGACCAACATACATCCGAGGCCAAGGGTACTTGGCAAGCAACTCTTGCGTACCTGAAGACATTTTTTGCTAAGCCAACATGCAATAGGAATGATTTTGACCAACATACATCTGAGGCCAAGGGTACCTGGGAGGCAACTCTTGAGCACCTGAAGACATTTTTTGCTAAGCCAACATCCAATCGGAATGATTTCGACCAACATACATCCGAGGCCAAGGGCACTTGCGAGGCAACTCTTGAGTACCTGAAGACATTTTTTGCTAAGCCAACATCCAATCGGAATGATTTTGACCAACATACATCCGAGGCCAACGGTACTTGGGAGGCAACTCTTGAGTACCTGAAGACATTTTTTGCTAAGCCAACATCCAATCGGATTGATATTGACCAACATACATCCAAGGCCAAGGGTACTTGGTAGGCAACGCTTGGGTACCTGAAGACATTTTTTGCTAAGCCAACATCCAATCGGAATGATTTTGACCAACATACATCCGAGGCCAAGGGTACTTGGGAGGCAACTCTTGAGTACCCGAAGACATTTTTTGCTAAGCCAACATCCAATCGGAATGATTTTGACCAACATACATCCGAGGCCAAGGGTACCTGGGAGGCAACTCTTGAGCACCTGAAGACATTTTTTGCTAAGCCAACATCCAATCGGATTGATATTGACCAACATACATCCAAGGCCAAGGGTACTTGGTAGGCAACGCTTGGGTACCTGAAGACATTTTTTGCTAAGCCAACATCCAGTCGGAATGATTTTGACCAACATACATCCGAGGCCAAGGGTACTTGGGAGGCAACTCTTGAGTACCTGAAGACATTTTTTGCTAAGCCAACATCCAATCGGAATGATTTTGACCAACATACATCCGAGGCCAAGGGTACTCGGGAGGCAACTCTTGAGCACCTGAAGACATTTTTTGCTAAGCCAACATCCAATCGGAATGATTTTGACCAACATACATCCGAGGCCAAGGGTACTTGGCAAGCAACTCTTGCGTACCTGAAGACATTTTTTGCTAAGCCAACATGCAATAGGAATGATTTTGACCAACATACATCTGAGGCCAAGGGTACCTGGGAGGCAACTCTTGAGCACCTGAAGACATTTTTTGCTAAGCCAACATCCAATCGGAATGATTTTGACCAACATACATCCGAGGCCAAGGGTATTTGGGAGGCAACGCTTGGATACCTGAAGACATTTTTTGCTAAGCCAACATCCAATCGGAATGATTTTGACCAACATACATCCGAGGCCAAGGGTACTTGGGAGGCAACTCTTGAGTACCTGAAGACATTTTTTGCTAAGCCAACATCCAATCGGATTGATATTGACCAACATACATCCAAGGCCAAGGGTACTTGGTAGGCAACGCTTGAGTACCTGAAGACATTTTTTGCTAAGCCAACATCCAATCGGAATGATTTTGACCAACATACATCCGAGGCCAAGTGTACCTGGGAGGCAACTCTTGAGTACCTGAAGACATTTTTTTCTAAGCCAACATCCAATCGGAATGATTTTGACCAACATACATCCGAGGCCAAGGGTTCTTGGGAGGCAACTCTTGAGTACCTGAAGACATTTTTTGCTAAGCCAACATCCAATCGGAATGATTTTGACCAACATACATCCGAGGCCAAGGGTACCTGGGAGGCAACTCTTGAGTACCTGAAGACATTTTTTGCTAAGCCAACATCCAATCGGAATGATTTTGACCAACATACATCCGAGGCCTAGGGTACTTGGGAGGCAACGCTTGGGTAACTGAAGACATTTTTTGCTAAGCCAACATCCAATCGGAATGATTTTGACCAACATACATCCGAGGCCAAGGGTACCTGGGAGGCAACTCTTGAGTACCTGAAGACATTTTTTGCTAAGCCAACATCCAATCGGAATGATTTTGACCAACATACATCCGAGGCCAAGGGTACTCGGGAGGCAACTCTTGAGTACCTGAAGACACTTTTTGCTAAGCCAACATCCAATCGGAATGATTTTGACCAACATACATCCGAGGCCAAGGGTACTTGGGAGGCAACTCTTAAGTACCTGAAGACATTTTTTGCTAAGCCAACATCCAATCGGAATGATTTTGACCAACATACATCCGAGGCCAAGGGCACTTGGGAAGCAACTCTTACGTACCTGAAGACACTTTTTGCTAAGCCAACATCCAATCGGAATGATTTTGACCAACATACATCCGAGGCCAAGGGTACTTGGGAAGCAACTCTTGCGTACCTGAAGACATTTTTTGCTAAGCCAACATCCAATAGGAATGATTTTGACCAACATACATCTGAGGCCAAGGGTACCTGGGCGGCAACTCTTGAGCACCTGAAGACATTTTTTGCTAAGCCAACATCCAATTTAAATGATTTTGACCAACATACATCCGTGGCCAAGGGTACTTGGGAGGCAACTCTTGAGTACCCGAAGACATTTTTTGCTAAGCCAACATCCAATCGGAATGATTTTGACCAACATACATCCGAGGCCAAGGGTACTTGGGAGGCAACTCTAAAGTACCTGAAGACATTTTTTGCTAAGCCAACATCCAATCGGAATGATTTTGACCAACATACATCCGAGGCCAAGGGTACTTGGGAGGCAAGGCTTGGGTACCTGAAGACATTTTTTGCTAAGCCAACATCCAATAGGAATGATTTTGACCAACATACATCCGAGGCCAAGGGTACTTGGAAGGCAACTCTTGAGTACGTGAAGACATTTTTTGCTAAGCCAACATCCAATCGGAATGATTTTGACCAACATACATCCGAGGCCATGGGTACTTGGGAGGCAACTCTTGAGTACCTGAAGACATTTTTTGCTAAGCCAACATCCAATCGGAATGATTTTGACCAACATACATCCGAGGCCAAGGGTACCTAGGAGGCAACTCTTGAGTACCTGAAGACAGTTTTTTGCTAAGCCAACATCCAATTTAAATGATTTTGACCAACATACATCCGAGGCCATGGGTACCTGGGAGGCAACTCGTGGGTACCTGAAGACATTTTTTGCTAAGCCAACATCCAATCGGAATGATTTTGACCAACATACATCCGAGGCCAAGGGTACTCGGGAGGCAACTCTTGAGTACCTGAAGACACTTTTTGCTAAGCCAACATCCAATCGGAATGATTTTGACCAACATACATCCGAGGCCAAGGGTACTTGGGAAGCAACTCTTGCGTACCTGAAGACATTTTTTGCTAAGCCAACATCCAATAGGAATGATTTTGACCAACATACATCTGAGGCCAAGGGTACCTGGGCGGCAACTCTTGAGCACCTGAAGACATTTTTTGCTAAGCCAACATCCAATTTAAATGATTTTGACCAACATACATCCGTGGCCAAGGGTACTTGGGAGGCAACTCTTGAGTACCCGAAGACATTTTTTGCTAAGCCAACATCCAATCGGAATGATTTTGACCAACATACATCCGAGGCCAAGGGTACTTGGGAGGCAACTCTAAAGTACCTGAAGACATTTTTTGCTAAGGCAACATCCAATCGGAATGATTTTGACCAACATACATCCGAGGCCAAGGGTACTTGGGAGGCAAGGCTTGGGTACCTGAAGACATTTTTTGCTAAGCCAACATCCAATAGGAATGATTTTGACCAACATACATCCGAGGCCAAGGGTACTTGGGAGGCAACTCTTGAGTACGCGAAGACATTTTTTGCTAAGCCAACATCCAATCGCAATGATTATGACCAACATACATCCGAGGCCAAGGGTACTTGGGACGCAACTCGTGAACACCCGAAGACACTTTTTGCTAAGCCAACATCCAATCGGAATGATTTTGACCAACATACATCTGAGGCCAAGGGTACTTGGGAGGCAACTCTTAAGTACCTGAAGACATTTTTTGCTAAGCCAACATCCAATCGGAATGATTTTGACCAACATACATCCGAGGCCAAGGGTACTTGGGAGGCAACGCTTGAGTACCTGAAGACATTTTTTGCTAAGGCAACATCCAATCGGAATGATTTTGACCAACATACATCCGAGGCCAAGGGTACTTGGGAGGCAATGCTTGAGTACCTGAAGACATTTTTTTGCTAAGCCAACATCCAAACAGAATGATTTTGACCAACATACATCCGAGGCCAAGGGTACTTGGGAGGCAACTCTTAAGTACCTGAAGACATTTTTTGCTAAGCCAACATCCAATCGGAATGATTTTGACCACCATACATCCCAGGCCAATGGTACTTGGGAGGCAACTCTTCAGTACCTGAAGACATTTTTTGCTAAGCCAACATCCAATCGGAATGATTTTGACCAACATACATCCGAGGCCAAGGGTACTTGGGAGGCAACTCTTGAGTACCCGAAGACATTTTTTGCTAAGCCAACATCCAATCGGAATGATTTTGACCAACATACATCCGAGGCCAAGGGTACTTGGGAGGCAACTGTTAAGTACCTGAAGACATTTTTTGCTAAGCCATCATCCAATCGGAATGATGTGGACCAACATACATCCGAGGCCAAGGGTACCTGGGAGGAAACTCGTGGGTACCTGAAGACATTTTTTGCTAAGCCAACATCCAATCGGAATGATTTTGACCAACATACATCCGAGGCCAATGGTACTCGGGAGGCAACTCTTGAGTACCTGAAGACACTTTTTGCTAAGCCAACATCCAATCGGAATGATTTTGACCAACATACATCCGAGGCCAAGGGTACTTGGGAAGCAACTCTTGCGTACCTGAAGACATTTTTTGCTAAGACAACATCCAATAGGAATGATTGTGACCAACATACATCTGAGACCAACAGTACCTGGGATGCAACTCTTGAGCACCTGAAGACATTTTTTGCTAAGCCAACATCCAATTTAAATGATTTTGACCAACATACATCCGAGGCCAAGGGTACTTGGGAGGCAACTCTTGAGTACGCGAAGACATTTTTTGCTAAGCCAACATCCAATCGGAATGATTATGACCAACATACATCCGAGGCCAAGGGTACTTGGGAGGCAACTCTTGAGTACCTGAAGACATTTTTTGCTAAGCCAACATCCAATCGGAATGATTTTGACCAACATACATCCGAGGCCAAGGGTACTTGGGAGGCAACGCTTGAGTACCTGAAGACATTTTTTGCTAAGCCAACATCCAATCGGAATGATTTTGACCAACTTACATCCGAGGCCAAGGGTACTTGGGAGGCAACTCTTGAGTACCTGAAGGCATTTTTTGCTAAGCCAACATCCAATCGGAATGATTTTGACCAACATACATCTGAGGCCAAGGGTACTTGGGAGGCAACTCTTGAGAACCTGAAGACATTTTTTACTAAGCCAACATCCAATCGGAATGATTTTGACCACCATACATCCGAGGCCAAGGGTACTTGGGAGGCAACTCTTGAGTACCTGAAGACATTTTTTGCTAAGCCAACATCCAATAGGAATGATTTTGACCAACATACATCCGAGGCCAAGGGTACTTGGGAGGCAACGCTTGGGTACCTGAAGACATTTTTTGCTAAGCCAACATCCAATCGGAATGATTTTGACCAACATACATCCGAGGCCAAGGGTACTTGGGAGGCAACTCTTGAGTACCTGAAGACATTTTTTGCTAAGCCAACATCCAATCGGAATGATTTTGACCAACATATATCCGAGGCCAAGGGTATGTGGGAGGCAACTCTTGAGTACCTGAAGACAGTTTTTTGCTAAGCCAACATCCAATCGGAATGATTTTGACCAACATACATCCGAGGCCAAGGGTACTTGGGAGGGAACTCTTGAGTACCCAAAGACATTTTTTGCTAAGCCAACATCCAATCGGAATGATTTTGACCAACATACATCCGAGGCCAAGGGTACTTGGGAGGCAACTCTTAAGTACCTGAAGACATTTTTTGCTAAGCCAACATCCAATCGGAATGATTTTGACCAACATACATCCGAGGCCAAGGGCACTTGGGAAGCAACTCTTGCGTACCTGAAGACATTTTTTGCTAAGCCAACATCCAATCGGAATGATTTCGACCAACATACATCCAAGGCCAAGGGTACCTGGGAGGCAACTCTTGAGTACCCGAAGACATTTTTTGCTAAGCCAACATCCAATCGGAATGATTTCGACCAACATACATCCGAGGCCAAGGGTACTTGCGAGGCAACTCGTGAGTACCTGAAGACATTTTTTGCTAAGCCAACATCCAATCGGAATGATTTTGACCAACATACATCCGAGGCCAAGGGTACTCGGGAGGCAACTCTTGCGTACCTGAAGACATTTTTTGCTAAGCCAACATCCAATCGGAATGATTTTGACCAACATACATCCGAGGCCAAGGGTACTTGGGAGGCAACTCTTGCGTACCTGAAGACATTTTTTGCTAAGCCAACATCCAATCGGAATGATTTTGACCAACATACATCCGAGGCCAAGGGTACTTGGGAGGCAACTCTTAAGTACCTGAAGACATTTTTTGCTAAGCCAACATCCAATCGGAATGATTTTGACCAACATACGTCCGAGGCCAAGGGAACTCGGGAGGCAACTCTTGAGCACCTGAAGACATTTTTTGCTAAGCCAACATCCAATCGGATTGATATTGACCAACATACATCCAAGGCCAAGGGTACTTGGTAGGCAACGCTTGGGTACCTGAAGACATTTTTTGCTAAGCCAACATCCAGTCGGAATGATTTTGACCAACATACATCCGAGGCCAAGGGTACTTGGGAGGCAACTCTTGAGTACCTGAAGACATTTTTTGCTAAGCCAACATCCAATCGGAATGATTTTGACCAACATACATCCGAGGCCAAGGGTACTCGGGAGGCAACTCTTGAGCACCTGAAGACATTTTTTGCTAAGCCAACATCCAATCGGAATGATTTTGACCAACATACATCCGAGGCCAAGGTTACTCGGGAGGCAACTCTTGAGCACCTGAAGACATTTTTTGCTAAGCCAACATCCAATCAGAATGATTTTGACCAACATACATCCGAGGCCAAGGGTTCTTGGGAGGCAACTCTTGAGTACCTGAAGACATTTTTTGCTAAGCCAACATCCAATCGGAATGATTTTGACCAACATACATCCGAGGCCAAGGGTATTTGGGAGGCAACGCTTGGATACCTGAAGACATTTTTTGCTAAGCCAACATCCAATCGGAATGATTTTGACCAACATACATCCGAGGCCAAGGGTACTTTGGAGGCAACTCTTGAGTACGCGAAGACATTTTTTGCTAAGCCAACATCCAATCGGAATGATTTTGACCAACATACATCCGAGGCCAAGGGTACCTGGGAGGCAACTCTTGAGTACCTGAAGACATTTTTTGCTAAGCCAACATCCAATCGGAATGATTTTGACCAACATACATCCGAGGCCAAGTGTACCTGGGAGGCAACTCTTGAGTACCTGAAGACATTTTTTTCTAAGCCAACATCCAATCGGAATGATTTTGACCAACATACATCCGAGGCCAAGGGTTCTTGGGAGGCAACTCTTGAGTACCTGAAGACATTTTTTGCTAAGCCAACATCCAATCGGAATGATTTTGACCAACATACATCCGAGGCCAAGTGTACCTGGGAGGCAACTCTTGAGTACCTGAAGACATTTTTTTCTAAGCCAACATCCAATCGGAATGATTTTGACCAACATACATCCGAGGCCAAGGGTTCTTGGGAGGCAACTCTTGAGTACCTGAAGACATTTTTTGCTAAGCCAACATCCAATCGGAATGATTTTGACCAACATACATCCGAGGCCAAGGGTACCTGGGAGGCAACTCTTGAGTACCTGAAGACATTTTTTGCTAAGCCAACATCCAATCGGAATGATTTTGACCAACATACATCCAAGGCCTAGGGTACTTGGGAGGCAACGCTTGGGTACCTGAAGACATTTTTTGCTAAGCCAACATCCAATCGGAATGATTTTGACCAACATACATCCGAGGCCAAGGGTACCTGGGAGGCAACTCTTGAGTACCTGAAGACATTTTTTGCTAAGCCAACATCCAATCGGAATGATTTTGACCAACATACATCCGAGGCCAAGGGTACTCGGGAGGCAACTCTTGAGTACCTGAAGACACTTTTTGCTAAGCCAACATCCAATCGGAATGATTTTGACCAACATACATCCGAGGCCAAGGGTACTTGGGAGGCAACTCTTAAGTACCTGAAGACATTTTTTGCTAAGCCAACATCCAATCGGAATGATTTTGACCAACATACATCCGAGGCCAAGGGCACTTGGGAAGCAACTCTTGCGTACCTGAAGACATTTTTTGCTAAGCCAACATCCAATCGGAATGATTTCGACCAACATACATCCGAGGCCAAGGGTACCTGGGAGGCAACTCTTGAGTACCCGAAGACATTTTTTGCTAAGCCAACATCCAATCGGAATGATTTCGACCAACATACATCCGAGGCCAAGGGTACTTGCGAGGCAACTAGTGAGTACCTAAAGACATTTTTTGCTAAGCCAACATCCAATCGGAATGATTTTGACCAACATACATCCGAGGCCAACGGTACTTGGGAGGCAACTCTTGAGTACCTGAAGACATTTTTTGCTAAGCCAACATCTAATCGGATTGATATTGACCAACATACATCCAAGGCCAAGGGTACTTGGTAGGCAACGCTTGGGTACCTGAAGACATTTTTTGCTAAGCCAACATCCAATCGGAATGATTTTGACCAACATACATCCGAGGCCAAGGGTACTTGGGAGGCAACTCTTGAGTACCCGAAGACATTTTTTGCTAAGCCAACATCCAATCGGAATGATTTTGACCAACATACATCCGAGGCCAAGGGTACTCGGGAGGCAACTATTGAGCACCTGAAGACATTTTTTGCTAAGCCAACATCCAATCGGAATGATTTTGACCAACATACATCCGAGGCCAAGGGTACTCGGGAGGCAACTCTTGAGCACCTGAAGACATTTTTTGCTAAGCCAACATCCAATCAGAATGATTTTGACCAACATACATCCGAGGCCAAGGGTTCTTGGGAGGCAACTCTTGAGTACCTGAAGACATTTTTTGCTAAGCCAACATCCAATCGGAATGATTTTGACCAACATACATCCGAGGCCAAGGGTATTTGGGAGGCAACGCTTGGGTACCTGAAGACATTTTTTGCTAAGCCAACATCCAATCGGAATGATTTTGACCAACATACATCCGAGGCCAAGGGTACTTGGGAGGCAACTCTTGAGTACGCGAAGACATTTTTTGCTAAGCCAACATCCAATCGGAATGATTTTGACCAACATACATCCGAGGCCAAGGGTACCTGGGAGGCAACTCTTGAGTACCTGAAGACATTTTTTGCTAAGCCAACATCCAATCGGAATGATTTTGACCAACATACATCCGAGGCCAAGTGTACCTGGGAGGCAACTCTTGAGTACCTGAAGACATTTTTTTCTAAGCCAACATCCAATCGGAATGATTTTGACCAACATACATCCGAGGCCAAGGGTTCTTGGGAGGCAACTCTTGAGTACCTGAAGACATTTTTTGCTAAGCCAACATCCAATCGGAATGATTTTGACCAACATACATCCGAGGCCAAGGGTACCTGGGAGGCAACTCTTGAGTACCTGAAGACATTTTTTGCTAAGCCAACATCCAATCGGAATGATTTTGACCAACATACATCCAAGGCCTAGGGTACTTGGGAGGCAACTCTTAAGTACCTGAAGACATTTTTTGCTAAGCCAACATCCAATCGGAATGATTTTGACCAACATACATCCGAGGCCAAGGGCACTTGGGAAGCAACTCTTGCGTACCTGAAGACATTTTTTGCTAAGCCAACATCCAATCGGAATGATTTCGACCAACATACATCCGAGGCCAAGGGTACCTGGGAGGCAACTCTTGAGCACCCGAAGACATTTTTTGCTAAGCCAACATCCAATCGGAATGATTTCGACCAACATACATCCGAGGCCAAGGGTACTTGCGAGACAACTCGTGAGTACCTGAAGACATTTTTTGCTAAGCCAACATCCAATCGGAATGATTTTGACCAACATACATCCGAGGCCAACGGTACTTGGGAGGCAACTCTTGAGTACCTGAAGACATTTTTTGCTAAGCCAACATCTAATCGGATTGATATTGACCAACATACATCCAAGGCCAAGGGTACTTGGTAGGCAACGCTTGGGTACCTGAAGACATTTTTTGCTAAGCCAACATCCAATCGGAATGATTTTGACCAACATACATCCGAGGCCAAGTGTACCTGGGAGGCAACTCTTGAGTACCTGAAGACATTTTTTTCTAAGCCAACATCCAATCGGAATGATTTTGACCAACATACATCCGAGGCCAAGGGTTCTTGGGAGGCAACTCTTGAGTACCTGAAGACATTTTTTGCTAAGCCAACATCCAATCGGAATGATTTTGACCAACATACATCCGAGGCCAAGGGTACCTGGGAGGCAACTCTTGAGTACCTGAAGACATTTTTTGCTAAGCCAACATCCAATCGGAATGATTTTGACCAACATACATCCAAGGCCTAGGGTACTTGGGAGGCAACTCTTAAGTACCTGAAGACATTTTTTGCTAAGCCAACATCCAATCGGAATGATTTTGACCAACATACATCCGAGGCCAAGGGCACTTGGGAAGCAACTCTTGCGTACCTGAAGACATTTTTTGCTAAGCCAACATCCAATCGGAATGATTTCGACCAACATACATCCGAGGCCAAGGGTACCTGGGAGGCAACTCTTGAGCACCCGAAGACATTTTTTGCTAAGCCAACATCCAATCGGAATGATTTCGACCAACATACATCCGAGGCCAAGGGTACTTGCGAGGCAACTCGTGAGTACCTGAAGACATTTTTTGCTAAGCCAACATCCAATCGGAATGATTTTGACCAACATACATCCGAGGCCAACGGTACTTGGGAGGCAACTCTTGAGTACCTGAAGACATTTTTTGCTAAGCCAACATCTAATCGGATTGATATTGACCAACATACATCCAAGGCCAAGGGTACTTGGTAGGCAACGCTTGGGTACCTGAAGACATTTTTTGCTAAGCCAACATCCAATCGGAATGATTTTGACCAACATACATCCGAGGCCAAGGGTACTTGGGAGGCAACTCTTAAGTACCTGAAGACATTTTTTGCTAAGCCAACATCCAATCGGAATGATTTTGACCAACATACATCCGAGGCCAAGGGTACTCGGGAGGCAACTCTTGAGCACCTGAAGACATTTTTTGCTAAGCCAACATCCAATCGGATTGATATTGACCAACATACATCCAAGGCCAAGGGTACTTGGTAGGCAACGCTTGGGTACCTGAAGACATTTTTTGCTAAGCCAACATCCAATCGGAATGATTTTGACCAACATACATCCGAGGCCAAGGGTACTTGGGAGGCAACTCTTGAGTACCCGAAGACATTTTTTGCTAAGCCAACATCCAATCGGAATGATTTTGACCAACATACATCCGAGGCCAAGGGTACTGGGGAGGCAACTCTTGAGCACCTGAAGACATTTTTTGCTAAGCCAACATCCAATCGGATTGATATTGACCAACATACATCCAAGGCCAAGGGTACTTGGTAGGCAACGCTTGGGTACCTGAAGACATTTTTTGCTAAGCCAACATCCAATCGGAATGATTTTGACCAACATACATCCGAGGCCAAGGGTACTTGGGAGGCAACTCTTGAGTACCCGAAGACATTTTTTGCTAAGCCAACATCCAATCGGAATGATTTTGACCAACATACATCCGAGGCCAAGGGTACCTGGGAGGGAACTCTTGAGCACCTGAAGACCTTTTTTTGCTAAGCCAACATCCAATCGGAATGATTTTGACCAACATACATCCGAGGCCAAGGGTACTCGGGAGGCAACTCTTGAGTACCTGAAGACACTTTTTGCTAAGCCAACATCCAATCGGAATGATTTTGACCAACATACATCCGAGGCCAAGGGTACTTGGCAAGCAACTCTTGCGTACCTGAAGACATTTTTTGCTAAGCCAACATGCAATAGGAATGATTTTGACCAACATACATCTGAGGCCAAGGGTACCTGGGAGGCAACTCTTGAGCACCTGAAGACATTTTTTGCTAAGCCAACATCCAATCGGAATGATTTCGACCAACATACATCTGAGGCCAAGGGTACTTGCGAGGCAACTCGTGAGTACCTGAAGACATTTTTTGCTAAGCCAACATCCAATCAGAATGATTTTGACCAACATACATCCGAGGCCAACGGTACTTGGGAGGCAACTCTTGAGTACCTGAAGACATTTTTTGCTAAGCCAACATCCAATCGGATTGATATTGACCAACATACATCCAAGGCCAAGGGTACTTGGTAGGCAACGCTTGGGTACCTGAAGACATTTTTTGCTAAGCCAACATCTAATCGGATTGATATTGACCAACATACATCCAAGGCCAAGGGTACTTGGTAGGCAACGCTTGGGTACCTGAAGACATTTTTTGCTAAGCCAACATCCAATCGGAATGATTTTGACCAACATACATCCGAGGCCAAGGGTACTTGGGAGGCAACTCTTGAGCACCTGAAGACATTTTTTGCTAAGCCAACATCCAATCGGATTGATATTGACCAACATACATCCAAGGCCAAGGGTACTTGGTAGGCAACGCTTGGGTACCTGAAGACATTTTTTGCTAAGCCAACATCCAATCGGAATGATTTTGACCAACATACATCCGAGGCCAAGGGTACTTGGGAGGCAACTCTTGAGTACCCGAAGACATTTTTTGCTAAGCCAACATCCAATCGGAATGATTTTGACCAACATACATCCGAGGCCAAGGGTACCTGGGAGGCAACTCTTGAGCACCTGAAGACCTTTTTTTGCTAAGCCAACATCCAATCGGAATCATTTTGACCAACATACATCCGAGGCCAAGGGTACTTGGGAGGCAACTCTTGAGTACCCGAAGACATTTTTTGCTAAGCCAACATCCAATCGGAATGATTTTGACCAACATACATCCGAGGCCAAGGGTACCTGGGAGGCAACTCTTGAGTACCTGAAGACATTTTTTGCTAAGCCAACATCCAATCGGAATGATTTTGACCAACATACATCCGAGGCCAAGGGTACTCGGGAGGCAACTCTTGAGTACCTGAAGACACTTTTTGCTAAGCCAACATCCAATCGGAATGATTTTGACCAACATACATCCGAGGCCAAGGGTACTTGGCAAGCAACTCTTGCGTACCTGAAGACATTTTTTGCTAAGCCAACATGCAATAGGAATGATTTTGACCAACATACATCTGAGGCCAAGGGTACCTGGGAGGCAACTCTTGAGCACCTGAAGACATTTTTTGCTAAGCCAACATCCAATCGGAATGATTTCGACCAACATACATCCGAGGCCAAGGGCACTTGCGAGGCAACTCTTGAGTACCTGAAGACATTTTTTGCTAAGCCAACATCCAATCGGAATGATTTTGACCAACATACATCCGAGGCCAACGGTACTTGGGAGGCAACTCTTGAGTACCTGAAGACATTTTTTGCTAAGCCAACATCCAATCGGATTGATATTGACCAACATACATCCAAGGCCAAGGGTACTTGGTAGGCAACGCTTGGGTACCTGAAGACATTTTTTGCTAAGCCAACATCCAATCGGAATGATTTTGACCAACATACATCCGAGGCCAAGGGTACTTGGGAGGCAACTCTTGAGTACCCGAAGACATTTTTTGCTAAGCCAACATCCAATCGGAATGATTTTGACCAACATACATCCGAGGCCAAGGGTACCTGGGAGGCAACTCTTGAGCACCTGAAGACATTTTTTGCTAAGCCAACATCCAATCGGATTGATATTGACCAACATACATCCAAGGCCAAGGGTACTTGGTAGGCAACGCTTGGGTACCTGAAGACATTTTTTGCTAAGCCAACATCCAGTCGGAATGATTTTGACCAACATACATCCGAGGCCAAGGGTACTTGGGAGGCAACTCTTGAGTACCTGAAGACATTTTTTGCTAAGCCAACATCCAATCGGAATGATTTTGACCAACATACATCCGAGGCCAAGGGTACTCGGGAGGCAACTCTTGAGCACCTGAAGACATTTTTTGCTAAGCCAACATCCAATCGGAATGATTTTGACCAACATACATCCGAGGCCAAGGGTACTTGGCAAGCAACTCTTGCGTACCTGAAGACATTTTTTGCTAAGCCAACATGCAATAGGAATGATTTTGACCAACATACATCTGAGGCCAAGGGTACCTGGGAGGCAACTCTTGAGCACCTGAAGACATTTTTTGCTAAGCCAACATCCAATCGGAATGATTTTGACCAACATACATCCGAGGCCAAGGGTATTTGGGAGGCAACGCTTGGATACCTGAAGACATTTTTTGCTAAGCCAACATCCAATCGGAATGATTTTGACCAACATACATCCGAGGCCAAGGGTACTTGGGAGGCAACTCTTGAGTACCTGAAGACATTTTTTGCTAAGCCAACATCCAATCGGATTGATATTGACCAACATACATCCAAGGCCAAGGGTACTTGGTAGGCAACGCTTGAGTACCTGAAGACATTTTTTGCTAAGCCAACATCCAATCGGAATGATTTTGACCAACATACATCCGAGGCCAAGTGTACCTGGGAGGCAACTCTTGAGTACCTGAAGACATTTTTTTCTAAGCCAACATCCAATCGGAATGATTTTGACCAACATACATCCGAGGCCAAGGGTTCTTGGGAGGCAACTCTTGAGTACCTGAAGACATTTTTTGCTAAGCCAACATCCAATCGGAATGATTTTGACCAACATACATCCGAGGCCAAGGGTACCTGGGAGGCAACTCTTGAGTACCTGAAGACATTTTTTGCTAAGCCAACATCCAATCGGAATGATTTTGACCAACATACATCCGAGGCCTAGGGTACTTGGGAGGCAACGCTTGGGTAACTGAAGACATTTTTTGCTAAGCCAACATCCAATCGGAATGATTTTGACCAACATACATCCGAGGCCAAGGGTACCTGGGAGGCAACTCTTGAGTACCTGAAGACATTTTTTGCTAAGCCAACATCCAATCGGAATGATTTTGACCAACATACATCCGAGGCCAAGGGTACTCGGGAGGCAACTCTTGAGTACCTGAAGACACTTTTTGCTAAGCCAACATCCAATCGGAATGATTTTGACCAACATACATCCGAGGCCAAGGGTACTTGGGAGGCAACTCTTAAGTACCTGAAGACATTTTTTGCTAAGCCAACATCCAATCGGAATGATTTTGACCAACATACATCCGAGGCCAAGGGCACTTGGGAAGCAACTCTTACGTACCTGAAGACATTTTTTGCTAAGCCAACATCCAATCGGAATGATTTCGACCAACATACATCCGAGGCCAAGGGTACCTGGGAGGCAACTCTTGAGTACCCGAAGACATTTTTTGCTAAGCCAACATCCAATCGGAATGATTTCGACCAACATACATCCGAGGCCAAGGGTACTTGCGAGGCAACTAGTGAGTACCTGAAGACATTTTTTGCTAAGCCAACATCCAATCGGAATGATTTTGACCAACATACATCCGAGGCCAACGGTACTTGGGAGGCAACTCTTGAGTACCTGAAGACATTTTTTGCTAAGCCAACATCTAATCGGATTGATATTGACCAACATACATCCAAGGCCAAGGGTACTTGGTAGGCAACGCTTGGGTACCTGAAGACATTTTTTGCTAAGCCAACATCCAATCGGAATGATTTTGACCAACATACATCCGAGGCCAAGGGTACTTGGGAGGCAACTCTTGAGTACCCGAAGACATTTTTTGCTAAGCCAACATCCAATCGGAATGATTTTGACCAACATACATCCGAGGCCAAGGGTACTCGGGAGGCAACTCTTGAGCACCTGAAGACATTTTTTGCTAAGCCAACATCCAATCGGAATGATTTTGACCAACATACATCCGAGGCCAAGGGTACTCGGGAGGCAACTCTTGAGCACCTGAAGACATTTTTTGCTAAGCCAACATCCAATCAGAATGATTTTGACCAACATACATCCGAGGCCAAGGGTTCTTCGGAGGCAACTCTTGAGTACCTGAAGACATTTTTTGCTAAGCCAACATCCAATCGGAATGATTTTGACCAACATACATCCGAGGCCAAGGGTATTTGGGAGGCAACGCTTGGGTACCTGAAGACATTTTTTGCTAAGCCAACATCCAATCGGAATGATTTTGACCAACATACATCCGAGGCCAAGGGTACTTGGGAGGCAACTCTTGAGTACGCGAAGACATTTTTTGCTAAGCCAACATCCAATCGGAATGATTTTGACCAACATACATCCGAGGCCAAGGGTACCTGGGAGGCAACTCTTGAGTACCTGAAGACATTTTTTGCTAAGCCAACATCCAATCGGAATGATTTTGACCAACATACATCCGAGGCCAAGTGTACCTGGGAGGCAACTCTTGAGTACCTGAAGACATTTTTTTCTAAGCCAACATCCAATCGGAATGATTTTGACCAACATACATCCGAGGCCAAGGGTTCTTGGGAGGCAACTCTTGAGTACCTGAAGACATTTTTTGCTAAGCCAACATCCAATCGGAATGATTTTGACCAACATACATCCGAGGCCAAGGGTACCTGGGAGGCAACTCTTGAGTACCTGAAGACATTTTTTGCTAAGCCAACATCTAATCGGAATGATTTTGACCAACATACATCCAAGGCCTAGGGTACTTGGGAGGCAACTCTTAAGTACCTGAAGACATTTTTTGCTAAGCCAACATCCAATCGGAATGATTTTGACCAACATACATCCGAGGCCAATGGCACTTGGGAAGCAACTCTTGCGTACCTGAAGACATTTTTTGCTAAGCCAACATCCAATCGGAATGATTTCGACCAACATACATCCGAGGCCAAGGGTACCTGGGAGGCAACTCTTGAGCACCCGAAGACATTTTTTGCTAAGCCAACATCCAATCGGAATGATTTCGACCAACATACATCCGAGGCCAAGGGTACTTGCGAGGCAACTCGTGAGTACCTGAAGACATTTTTTGCTAAGCCAACATCCAATCGGAATGATTTTGACCAACATACATCCGAGGCCAAGGGTACTCGGGAGGCAACTCTTGAGCACCTGAAGACATTTTTTGCTAAGCCAACATCCAATCGGATTGATATTGACCAACATACATCCAAGGCCAAGGGTACTTGGTAGGCAACGCTTGGGTACCTGAAGACATTTTTTGCTAAGCCAACATCCAATCGGAATGATTTTGACCAACATACATCCGAGGCCAAGGGTACTTGGGAGGCAACTCTTGAGTACCCGAAGACATTTTTTGCTAAGCCAACATCCAATCGGAATGATTTTGACCAACATACATCCGAGGCCAAGGGTACTGGGGAGGCAACTCTTGAGCACCTGAAGACATTTTTTGCTAAGCCAACATCCAATCGGATTGATATTGACCAACATACATCCAAGGCCAAGGGTACTTGGTAGGCAACGCTTGGGTACCTGAAGACATTTTTTGCTAATACAACATCCAATCGGAATGATTTTGACCAACATACATCTGAGGCCAAGGGTACTTGGGAGGCAACTCTTGAGTACCCGAAGACATTTTTTGCTAAGCCAACATCCAATCGGAATGATTTTGACCAACATACATCCGAGGCCAAGGGTACCTGGGAGGGAACTCTTGAGCACCTGAAGACCTTTTTTTGCTAAGCCAACATCCAATCGGAATGATTTTGACCAACATACATCCGAGGCCAAGGGTACTCGGGAGGCAACTCTTGAGTACCTGAAGACACTTTTTGCTAAGCCAACATCCAATCGGAATGATTTTGACCAACATACATCCGAGGCCAAGGGTACTTGGCAAGCAACTCTTGCGTACCTGAAGACATTTTTTGCTAAGCCAACATGCAATAGGAATGATTTTGACCAACATACATCTGAGGCCAAGGGTACCTGGGAGGCAACTCTTGAGCACCTGAAGACATTTTTTGCTAAGCCAACATCCAATCGGAATGATTTCGACCAACATACATCTGAGGCCAAGGGTACTTGCGAGGCAACTCGTGAGTACCTGAAGACATTTTTTGCTAAGCCAACATCCAATCGGAATGATTTTGACCAACATACATCCGAGGCCAACGGTACTTGGGAGGCAACTCTTGAGTACCTGAAGACATTTTTTGCTAAGCCAACATCCAATCGGATTGATATTGACCAACATACATCCAAGGCCAAGGGTACTTGGTAGGCAACGCTTGGGTACCTGAAGACATTTTTTGCTAAGCCAACATCCAATCGGAATGATTTTGACCAACATACATCCGAGGCCAAGGGTACTCGGGAGGCAACTCTTGAGTACCTGAAGACACTTTTTGCTAAGCCAACATCCAATTGGAATGATTTTGACCAACATACATCCCAGGCCAAGGGTACTTGGCAAGCAACTCTTGCGTACCTGAAGACATTTTTTGCTAAGCCAACATCCAATAGGAATGATTTTGACCAACATACATCTGAGGCCAAGGGTACCTGGGAGGCAAGTCTTGAGCACCTGAAGACATTTTTTGCTAAGCCAACATCCAATTTAAATGATTTTGACCAACATACATCCGTGGCCAAGGGTACTTCGGAGGCAACTCTTGAGTACCCGAAGACATTTTTTGCTAAGCCAACATCCAATCGGAATGATTTTGACCAACATACATCCGAGGCCAAGGGTACTTGGGAGGCAACTCTTAAGTACCTGAAGACATTTTTTGCTAAGCCAACATCCAATCGGAATGATTTTGACCAACATACATCCGAGGCCAAGGGCACTTGGGAAGCAACTCTTGCGTACCTGAAGACATTTTTTGCTAAGCCAACATCCAATCGGAATGATTTCGACCAACATACATCCGAGGCCAAGGGTACCTGGGAGGCAACTCTTGAGTACCCGAAGACATTTTTTGCTAAGCCAACATCCAATCGGAATGATTTCGACCAACATACATCCGTGGCCAAGGGTACTTGCGAGGCAACTCGTGAGTACCTGAAGACATTTTTTGCTAAGCCTACATCCAATCGGAATGATTTTGACCAACATACATCCGAGGCCAAGGGTACTTGGGAAGCAACTCTTGCGTACCTGAAGACATTTTTTGCTAAGCCAACATCCAATCAGAATGATTTTGACCAACATACATCTGAGGCCAAGGGTACCTGGGAGGCAACTCTTGAGCACCTGAAGACATTTTTTGCTAAGCCAACATCCAATCGGAATGATTTTGACCAACATACATCCGAGGCCAAGGGTACTTGGGAGGCAACTCTTAAGTACCTGAAGACATTTTTTGCTAAGCCAACATCCAATCGGAATGATTTTGACCAACATACATCCAAGGCCAAGGGTACTTGGTAGGCAACGCTTGGGTACCTGAAGACATTTTTTGCTAAGCCAACATCCAATCGGAATGATTTTGACCAACATACATCCGAGGCCAAGGGTACTTGGGAGGCAACTCTTGAGTACCCGAAGACATTTTTTGCTAAGCCAACATCCAATCGGAATGATTTTGACCAACATACATCCGAGGCCAAGGGTACCTGGGAGGCAACTCTTGAGCACCTGAAGACCTTTTTTTGCTAAGCCAACATCCAATCGGAATCATTTTGACCAACATACATCCGAGGCCAAGGGTACTTGGGAGGCAACTCTTGAGTACCCGAAGACATTTTTTGCTAAGCCAACATCCAATCGGAATGATTTTGACCAACATACATCCGAGGCCAAGTGTACCTGGGAGGCAACTCTTGAGTACCTGAAGACATTTTTTTCTAAGCCAACATCCAATCGGAATGATTTTGACCAACATACATCCGAGGCCAAGGGTTCTTGGGAGGCAACTCTTGAGTACCTGAAGACATTTTTTGCTAAGCCAACATCCAATCGGAATGATTTTGACCAACATACATCCGAGGCCAAGTGTACCTGGGAGGCAACTCTTGAGTACCTGAAGACATTTTTTTCTAAGCCAACATCCAATCGGAATGATTTTGACCAACATACATCCGAGGCCAAGGGTTCTTGGGAGGCAACTCTTGAGTACCTGAAGACATTTTTTGCTAAGCCAACATCCAATCGGAATGATTTTGACCAACATACATCCGAGGCCAAGGGTACCTGGAAGGCAACTCTTGAGTACCTGAAGACATTTTTTGCTAAGCCAACATCCAATCGGAATGATTTTGACCAACATACATCCAAGGCCTAGGGTACTTGGGAGGCAACGCTTGGGTACCTGAAGACATTTTTTGCTAAGCCAACATCCAATCGGAATGATTTTGACCAACATACATCCGAGGCCAAGGGTACCTGGGAGGCAACTCTTGAGTACCTGAAGACATTTTTTGCTAAGCCAACATCCAATCGGAATGATTTTGACCAACATACATCCGAGGCCAAGGGTACTCGGGAGGCAACTCTTGAGTACCTGAAGACACTTTTTGCTAAGCCAACATCCAATCGGAATGATTTTGACCAACATACATCCGAGGCCAAGGGTACTTGGGAGGCAACTCTTAAGTACCTGAAGACATTTTTTGCTAAGCCAACATCCAATCGGAATGATTTTGACCAACATACATCCGAGGCCAAGGGCACTTGGGAAGCAACTCTTGCGTACCTGAAGACATTTTTTGCTAAGCCAACATCCAATCGGAATGATTTCGACCAACATACATCCGAGGCCAAGGGTACCTGGGAGGCAACTCTTGAGTACCCGAAGACATTTTTTGCTAAGCCAACATCCAATCGGAATGATTTCGACCAACATACATCCGAGGCCAAGGGTACTTGCGAGGCAACTAGTGAGTACCTAAAGACATTTTTTGCTAAGCCAACATCCAATCGGAATGATTTTGACCAACATACATCCGAGGCCAACGGTACTTGGGAGGCAACTCTTGAGTACCTGAAGACATTTTTTGCTAAGCCAACATCTAATCGGATTGATATTGACCAACATACATCCAAGGCCAAGGGTACTTGGTAGGCAACGCTTGGGTACCTGAAGACATTTTTTGCTAAGCCAACATCCAATCGGAATGATTTTGACCAACATACATCCGAGGCCAAGGGTACTTGGGAGGCAACTCTTGAGTACCCGAAGACATTTTTTGCTAAGCCAACATCCAATCGGAATGATTTTGACCAACATACATCCGAGGCCAAGGGTACTCGGGAGGCAACTATTGAGCACCTGAAGACATTTTTTGCTAAGCCAACATCCAATCGGAATGATTTTGACCAACATACATCCGAGGCCAAGGGTACTCGGGAGGCAACTCTTGAGCACCTGAAGACATTTTTTGCTAAGCCAACATCCAATCAGAATGATTTTGACCAACATACATCCGAGGCCAAGGGTTCTTGGGAGGCAACTCTTGAGTACCTGAAGACATTTTTTGCTAAGCCAACATCCAATCGGAATGATTTTGACCAACATACATCCGAGGCCAAGGGTACTTGGGAGGCAACTCTTGAGTACGCGAAGACATTTTTTGCTAAGCCAACATCCAATCGGAATGATTTTGACCAACATACATCCGAGGCCAAGGGTACCTGGGAGGCAACTCTTGAGTACCTGAAGACATTTTTTGCTAAGCCAACATCCAATCGGAATGATTTTGACCAACATACATCCGAGGCCAAGTGTACCTGGGAGGCAACTCTTGAGTACCTGAAGACATTTTTTTCTAAGCCAACATCCAATCGGAATGATTTTGACCAACATACATCCGAGGCCAAGGGTTCTTGGGAGGCAACTCTTGAGTACCTGAAGACATTTTTTGCTAAGCCAACATCCAATCGGAATGATTTTGACCAACATACATCCGAGGCCAAGGGTACCTGGGAGGCAACTCTTGAGTACCTGAAGACATTTTTTGCTAAGCCAACATCCAATCGGAATGATTTTGACCAACATACATCCAAGGCCTAGGGTACTTGGGAGGCAACTCTTAAGTACCTGAAGACATTTTTTGCTAAGCCAACATCCAATCGGAATGATTTTGACCAACATACATCCGAGGCCAAGGGCACTTGGGAAGCAACTCTTGCGTACCTGAAGACATTTTTTGCTAAGCCAACATCCAATCGGAATGATTTCGACCAACATACATCCGAGGCCAAGGGTACCTGGGAGGCAACTCTTGAGCACCCGAAGACATTTTTTGCTAAGCCAACATCCAATCGGAATGATTTCGACCAACATACATCCGAGGCCAAGGGTACTTGCGAGGCAACTCGTGAGTACCTGAAGACATTTTTTGCTAAGCCAACATCCAATCGGAATGATTTTGACCAACATACATCCGAGGCCAACGGTACTTGGGAGGCAACTCTTGAGTACCTGAAGACATTTTTTGCTAAGCCAACATCTAATCGGATTGATATTGACCAACATACATCCAAGGCCAAGGGTACTTGGTAGGCAACGCTTGGGTACCTGAAGACATTTTTTGCTAAGCCAACATCCAATCGGAATGATTTTGACCAACATACATCCGAGGCCAAGTGTACCTGGGAGGCAACTCTTGAGTACCTGAAGACATTTTTTTCTAAGCCAACATCCAATCGGAATGATTTTGACCAACATACATCCGAGGCCAAGGGTTCTTGGGAGGCAACTCTTGAGTACCTGAAGACATTTTTTGCTAAGCCAACATCCAATCGGAATGATTTTGACCAACATACATCCGAGGCCAAGGGTACCTGGGAGGCAACTCTTGAGTACCTGAAGACATTTTTTGCTAAGCCAACATCCAATCGGAATGATTTTGACCAACATACATCCAAGGCCTAGGGTACTTGGGAGGCAACTCTTAAGTACCTGAAGACATTTTTTGCTAAGCCAACATCCAATCGGAATGATTTTGACCAACATACATCCGAGGCCAAGGGCACTTGGGAAGCAACTCTTGCGTACCTGAAGACATTTTTTGCTAAGCCAACATCCAATCGGAATGATTTCGACCAACATACATCCGAGGCCAAGGGTACCTGGGAGGCAACTCTTGAGCACCCGAAGACATTTTTTGCTAAGCCAACATCCAATCGGAATGATTTCGACCAACATACATCCGAGGCCAAGGATACTTGCGAGGCAACTCGTGAGTACCTGAAGACATTTTTTGCTAAGCCAACATCCAATCGGAATGATTTTGACCAACATACATCCGAGGCCAACGGTACTTGGGAGGCAACTCTTGAGTACCTGAAGACATTTTTTGCTAAGCCAACATCTAATCGGATTGATATTGACCAACATACATCCAAGGCCAAGGGTACTTGGTAGGCAACGCTTGGGTACCTGAAGACATTTTTTGCTAAGCCAACATCCAATCGGAATGATTTTGACCAACATACATCCGAGGCCAAGGGTACTTGGGAGGCAACTCTTAAGTACCTGAAGACATTTTTTGCTAAGCCAACATCCAATCGGAATGATTTTGACCAACATACATCCGAGGCCAAGGGTACTCGGGAGGCAACTCTTGAGCACCTGAAGACATTTTTTGCTAAGCCAACATCCAATCGGATTGATATTGACCAACATACATCCAAGGCCAAGGGTACTTGGTAGGCAACGCTTGGGTACCTGAAGACATTTTTTGCTAAGCCAACATCCAATCGGAATGATTTTGACCAACATACATCCGAGGCCAAGGGTACTTGGGAGGCAACTCTTGAGTACCCGAAGACATTTTTTGCTAAGCCAACATCCAATCGGAATGATTTTGACCAACATACATCCGAGGCCAAGGGTACTGGGGAGGCAACTCTTGAGCACCTGAAGACATTTTTTGCTAAGCCAACATCCAATCGGATTGATATTGACCAACATACATCCAAGGCCAAGGGTACTTGGTAGGCAACGCTTGGGTACCTGAAGACATTTTTTGCTAAGCCAACATCCAATCGGAATGATTTTGACCAACATACATCCGAGGCCAAGGGTACTTGGGAGGCAACTCTTGAGTACCCGAAGACATTTTTTGCTAAGCCAACATCCAATCGGAATGATTTTGACCAACATACATCCGAGGCCAAGGGTACCTGGGAGGGAACTCTTGAGCACCTGAAGACCTTTTTTTGCTAAGCCAACATCCAATCGGAATGATTTTGACCAACATACATCCGAGGCCAAGGGTACTCGGGAGGCAACTCTTGAGTACCTGAAGACACTTTTTGCTAAGCCAACATCCAATCGGAATGATTTTGACCAACATACATCCGAGGCCAAGGGTACTTGGCAAGCAACTCTTGCGTACCTGAAGACATTTTTTGCTAAGCCAACATGCAATAGGAATGATTTTGACCAACATACATCTGAGGCCAAGGGTACCTGGGAGGCAACTCTTGAGCACCTGAAGACATTTTTTGCTAAGCCAACATCCAATCGGAATGATTTCGACCAACATACATCTGAGGCCAAGGGTACTTGCGAGGCAACTCGTGAGTACCTGAAGACATTTTTTGCTAAGCCAACATCCAATCAGAATGATTTTGACCAACATACATCCGAGGCCAACGGTACTTGGGAGGCAACTCTTGAGTACCTGAAGACATTTTTTGCTAAGCCAACATCCAATCGGATTGATATTGACCAACATACATCCAAGGCCAAGGGTACTTGGTAGGCAACGCTTGGGTACCTGAAGACATTTTTTGCTAAGCCAACATCTAATCGGATTGATATTGACCAACATACATCCAAGGCCAAGGGTACTTGGTAGGCAACGCTTGGGTACCTGAAGACATTTTTTGCTAAGCCAACATCCAATCGGAATGATTTTGACCAACATACATCCGAGGCCAAGGGTACTTGGGAGGCAACTCTTGAGCACCTGAAGACATTTTTTGCTAAGCCAACATCCAATCGGATTGATATTGACCAACATACATCCAAGGCCAAGGGTACTTGGTAGGCAACGCTTGGGTACCTGAAGACATTTTTTGCTAAGCCAACATCCAATCGGAATGATTTTGACCAACATACATCCGAGGCCAAGGGTACTTGGGAGGCAACTCTTGAGTACCCGAAGACATTTTTTGCTAAGCCAACATCCAATCGGAATGATTTTGACCAACATACATCCGAGGCCAAGGGTACCTGGGAGGCAACTCTTGAGCACCTGAAGACCTTTTTTTGCTAAGCCAACATCCAATCGGAATCATTTTGACCAACATACATCCGAGGCCAAGGGTACTTGGGAGGCAACTCTTGAGTACCCGAAGACATTTTTTGCTAAGCCAACATCCAATCGGAATGATTTTGACCAACATACATCCGAGGCCAAGGGTACCTGGGAGGCAACTCTTGAGTACCTGAAGACATTTTTTGCTAAGCCAACATCCAATCGGAATGATTTTGACCAACATACATCCGAGGCCAAGGGTACTCGGGAGGCAACTCTTGAGTACCTGAAGACACTTTTTGCTAAGCCAACATCCAATCGGAATGATTTTGACCAACATACATCCGAGGCCAAGGGTACTTGGCAAGCAACTCTTGCGTACCTGAAGACATTTTTTGCTAAGCCAACATGCAATAGGAATGATTTTGACCAACATACATCTGAGGCCAAGGGTACCTGGGAGGCAACTCTTGAGCACCTGAAGACATTTTTTGCTAAGCCAACATCCAATCGGAATGATTTCGACCAACATACATCCGAGGCCAAGGGCACTTGCGAGGCAACTCTTGAGTACCTGAAGACATTTTTTGCTAAGCCAACATCCAATCGGAATGATTTTGACCAACATACATCCGAGGCCAACGGTACTTGGGAGGCAACTCTTGAGTACCTGAAGACATTTTTTGCTAAGCCAACATCCAATCGGATTGATATTGACCAACATACATCCAAGGCCAAGGGTACTTGGTAGGCAACGCTTGGGTACCTGAAGACATTTTTTGCTAAGCCAACATCCAATCGGAATGATTTTGACCAACATACATCCGAGGCCAAGGGTACTTGGGAGGCAACTCTTGAGTACCCGAAGACATTTTTTGCTAAGCCAACATCCAATCGGAATGATTTTGACCAACATACATCCGAGGCCAAGGGTACCTGGGAGGCAACTCTTGAGCACCTGAAGACATTTTTTGCTAAGCCAACATCCAATCGGATTGATATTGACCAACATACATCCAAGGCCAAGGGTACTTGGTAGGCAACGCTTGGGTACCTGAAGACATTTTTTGCTAAGCCAACATCCAGTCGGAATGATTTTGACCAACATACATCCGAGGCCAAGGGTACTTGGGAGGCAACTCTTGAGCACCTGAAGACATTTTTTGCTAAGCCAACATCCAATCGGAATGATTTTGACCAACATACATCCGAGGCCAAGGGTACTTGGCAAGCAACTCTTGCGTACCTGAAGACATTTTTTGCTAAGCCAACATGCAATAGGAATGATTTTGACCAACATACATCTGAGGCCAAGGGTACCTGGGAGGCAACTCTTGAGCACCTGAAGACATTTTTTGCTAAGCCAACATCCAATCGGAATGATTTTGACCAACATACATCCGAGGCCAAGGGTATTTGGGAGGCAACGCTTGGATACCTGAAGACATTTTTTGCTAAGCCAACATCCAATCGGAATGATTTTGACCAACATACATCCGAGGCCAAGGGTACTTGGGAGGCAACTCTTGAGTACCTGAAGACATTTTTTGCTAAGCCAACATCCAATCGGATTGATATTGACCAACATACATCCAAGGCCAAGGGTACTTGGTAGGCAACGCTTGAGTACCTGAAGACATTTTTTGCTAAGCCAACATCCAATCGGAATGATTTTGACCAACATACATCCGAGGCCAAGTGTACCTGGGAGGCAACTCTTGAGTACCTGAAGACATTTTTTTCTAAGCCAACATCCAATCGGAATGATTTTGACCAACATACATCCGAGGCCAAGGGTTCTTGGGAGGCAACTCTTGAGTACCTGAAGACATTTTTTGCTAAGCCAACATCCAATCGGAATGATTTTGACCAACATACATCCGAGGCCAAGGGTACCTGGGAGGCAACTCTTGAGTACCTGAAGACATTTTTTGCTAAGCCAACATCCAATCGGAATGATTTTGACCAACATACATCCGAGGCCTAGGGTACTTGGGAGGCAACGCTTGGGTAACTGAAGACATTTTTTGCTAAGCCAACATCCAATCGGAATGATTTTGACCAACATACATCCGAGGCCAAGGGTACCTGGGAGGCAACTCTTGAGTACCTGAAGACATTTTTTGCTAAGCCAACATCCAATCGGAATGATTTTGACCAACATACATCCGAGGCCAAGGGTACTCGGGAGGCAACTCTTGAGTACCTGAAGACACTTTTTGCTAAGCCAACATCCAATCGGAATGATTTTGACCAACATACATCCGAGGCCAAGGGTACTTGGGAGGCAACTCTTAAGTACCTGAAGACATTTTTTGCTAAGCCAACATCCAATCGGAATGATTTTGACCAACATACATCCGAGGCCAAGGGCACTTGGGAAGCAACTCTTACGTACCTGAAGACATTTTTTGCTAAGCCAACATCCAATCGGAATGATTTCGACCAACATACATCCGAGGCCAAGGGTACCTGGGAGGCAACTCTTGAGTACCCGAAGACATTTTTTGCTAAGCCAACATCCAATCGGAATGATTTCGACCAACATACATCCGAGGCCAAGGGTACTTGCGAGGCAACTAGTGAGTACCTGAAGACATTTTTTGCTAAGCCAACATCCAATCGGAATGATTTTGACCAACATACATCCGAGGCCAACGGTACTTGGGAGGCAACTCTTGAGTACCTGAAGACATTTTTTGCTAAGCCAACATCTAATCGGATTGATATTGACCAACATACATCCAAGGCCAAGGGTACTTGGTAGGCAACGCTTGGGTACCTGAAGACATTTTTTGCTAAGCCAACATCCAATCGGAATGATTTTGACCAACATACATCCGAGGCCAAGGGTACTTGGGAGGCAACTCTTGAGTACCCGAAGACATTTTTTGCTAAGCCAACATCCAATCGGAATGATTTTGACCAACATACATCCGAGGCCAAGGGTACTCGGGAGGCAACTCTTGAGCACCTGAAGACATTTTTTGCTAAGCCAACATCCAATCGGAATGATTTTGACCAACATACATCCGAGGCCAAGGGTACTCGGGAGGCAACTCTTGAGCACCTGAAGACATTTTTTGCTAAGCCAACATCCAATCAGAATGATTTTGACCAACATACATCCGAGGCCAAGGGTTCTTCGGAGGCAACTCTTCAGTACCTGAAGACATTTTTTGCTAAGCCAACATCCAATCGGAATGATTTTGACCAACATACATCCGAGGCCAAGGGTATTTGGGAGGCAACGCTTGGGTACCTGAAGACATTTTTTGCTAAGCCAACATCCAATCGGAATGATTTTGACCAACATACATCCGAGGCCAAGGGTACTTGGGAGGCAACTCTTGAGTACGCGAAGACATTTTTTGCTAAGCCAACATCCAATCAGAATGATTTTGACCAACATACATCCGAGGCCAAGGGTACCTGGGAGGCAACTCTTGAGTACCTGAAGACATTTTTTGCTAAGCCAACATCCAATCGGAATGATTTTGACCAACATATATCCGAGGCCAAGTGTACCTGGGAGGCAACTCTTGAGTACCTGAAGACATTTTTTTCTAAGCCAACATCCAATCGGAATGATTTTGACCAACATACATCCGAGGCCAAGGGTTCTTGGGAGGCAACTCTTGAGTACCTGAAGACATTTTTTGCTAAGCCAACATCCAATCGGAATGATTTTGACCAACATACATCCGAGGCCAAGGGTACCTGGGAGGCAACTCTTGAGTACCTGAAGACATTTTTTGCTAAGCCAACATCTAATCGGAATGATTTTGACCAACATACATCCAAGGCCTAGGGTACTTGGGAGGCAACTCTTAAGTACCTGAAGACATTTTTTGCTAAGCCAACATCCAATCGGAATGATTTTGACCAACATACATCCGAGGCCAATGGCACTTGGGAAGCAACTCTTGCGTACCTGAAGACATTTTTTGCTAAGCCAACATCCAATCGGAATGATTTCGACCAACATACATCCGAGGCCAAGGGTACCTGGGAGGCAACTCTTGAGCACCCGAAGACATTTTTTGCTAAGCCAACATCCAATCGGAATGATTTCGACCAACATACATCCGAGGCCAAGGGTACTTGCGAGGCAACTCGTGAGTACCTGAAGACATTTTTTGCTAAGCCAACATCCAATCGGAATGATTTTGACCAACATACATCCGAGGCCAAGGGTACTCGGGAGGCAACTCTTGAGCACCTGAAGACATTTTTTGCTAAGCCAACATCCAATCGGATTGATATTGACCAACATACATCCAAGGCCAAGGGTACTTGGTAGGCAACGCTTGGGTACCTGAAGACATTTTTTGCTAAGCCAACATCCAATCGGAATGATTTTGACCAACATACATCCGAGGCCAAGGGTACTTGGGAGGCAACTCTTGAGTACCCGAAGACATTTTTTGCTAAGCCAACATCCAATCGGAATGATTTTGACCAACATACATCCGAGGCCAAGGGTACTGGGGAGGCAACTCTTGAGCACCTGAAGACATTTTTTGCTAAGCCAACATCCAATCGGATTGATATTGACCAACATACATCCAAGGCCAAGGGTACTTGGTAGGCAACGCTTGGGTACCTGAAGACATTTTTTGCTAATACAACATCCAATCGGAATGATTTTGACCAACATACATCCGAGGCCAAGGGTACTTGGGAGGCAACTCTTGAGTACCCGAAGACATTTTTTGCTAAGCCAACATCCAATCGGAATGATTTTGACCAACATACATCCGAGGCCAAGGGTACCTGGGAGGGAACTCTTGAGCACCTGAAGACCTTTTTTTGCTAAGCCAACATCCAATCGGAATGATTTTGACCAACATACATCCGAGGCCAAGGGTACTCGGGAGGCAACTCTTGAGTACCTGAAGACACTTTTTGCTAAGCCAACATCCAATCGGAATGATTTTGACCAACATACATCCGAGGCCAAGGGTACTTGGCAAGCAACTCTTGCGTACCTGAAGACATTTTTTGCTAAGCCAACATGCAATAGGAATGATTTTGACCAACATACATCTGAGGCCAAGGGTACCTGGGAGGCAACTCTTGAGCACCTGAAGACATTTTTTGCTAAGCCAACATCCAATCGGAATGATTTCGACCAACATACATCTGAGGCCAAGGGTACTTGCGAGGCAACTCGTGAGTACCTGAAGACATTTTTTGCTAAGCCAACATCCAATCGGAATGATTTTGACCAACATACATCCGAGGCCAACGGTACTTGGGAGGCAACTCTTGAGTACCTGAAGACATTTTTTGCTAAGCCAACATCCAATCGGATTGATATTGACCAACATACATCCAAGGCCAAGGGTACTTGGTAGGCAACGCTTGGGTACCTGAAGACATTTTTTGCTAAGCCAACATCCAATCGGAATGATTTTGACCAACATACATCCGAGGCCAAGGGTACTCGGGAGGCAACTCTTGAGTACCTGAAGACACTTTTTGCTAAGCCAACATCCAATTGGAATGATTTTGACCAACATACATCCCAGGCCAAGGGTACTTGGCAAGCAACTCTTGCGTACCTGAAGACATTTTTTGCTAAGCCAACATCCAATAGGAATGATTTTGACCAACATACATCTGAGGCCAAGGGTACCTGGGAGGCAAGTCTTGAGCACCTGAAGACATTTTTTGCTAAGCCAACATCCAATTTAAATGATTTTGACCAACATACATCCGTGGCCAAGGGTACTTCGGAGGCAACTCTTGAGTACCCGAAGACATTTTTTGCTAAGCCAACATCCAATCGGAATGATTTTGACCAACATACATCCGAGGCCAAGGGTACTTGGGAGGCAACTCTTAAGTACCTGAAGACATTTTTTGCTAAGCCAACATCCAATCGGAATGATTTTGACCAACATACATCCGAGGCCAAGGGCACTTGGGAAGCAACTCTTGCGTACCTGAAGACATTTTTTGCTAAGCCAACATCCAATCGGAATGATTTCGACCAACATACATCCGAGGCCAAGGGTACCTGGGAGGCAACTCTTGAGTACCCGAAGACATTTTTTGCTAAGCCAACATCCAATCGGAATGATTTCGACCAACATACATCCGTGGCCAAGGGTACTTGCGAGGCAACTCGTGAGTACCTGAAGACATTTTTTGCTAAGCCTACATCCAATCGGAATGATTTTGACCAACATACATCCGAGGCCAAGGGTACTTGGGAAGCAACTCTTGCGTACCTGAAGACATTTTTTGCTAAGCCAACATCCAATCAGAATGATTTTGACCAACATACATCTGAGGCCAAGGGTACCTGGGAGGCAACTCTTGAGCACCTGAAGACATTTTTTGCTAAGCCAACATCCAATCGGAATGATTTTGACCAACATACATCCGAGGCCAAGGGTACTTGGGAGGCAACTCTTAAGTACCTGAAGACATTTTTTGCTAAGCCAACATCCAATCGGAATGATTTTGACCAACATACATCCAAGGCCAAGGGTACTTGGTAGGCAACGCTTGGGTACCTGAAGACATTTTTTGCTAAGCCAACATCCAATCGGAATGATTTTGACCAACATACATCCGAGGCCAAGGGTACTTGGGAGGCAACTCTTGAGCACCTGAAGACATTTTTTGCTAAGCCAACATCCAATCGGATTGATATTGACCAACATACATCCAAGGCCAAGGGTACTTGGTAGGCAACGCTTGGGTACCTGAAGACATTTTTTGCTAAGCCAACATCCAATCGGAATGATTTTGACCAACATACATCCGAGGCCAAGGGTACTTGGGAGGCAACTCTTGAGTACCCGAAGACATTTTTTGCTAAGCCAACATCCAATCGGAATGATTTTGACCAACATACATCCGAGGCCAAGGGTACCTGGGAGGCAACTCTTGAGCACCTGAAGACCTTTTTTTGCTAAGCCAACATCCAATCGGAATCATTTTGACCAACATACATCCGAGGCCAAGGGTACTTGGGAGGCAACTCTTGAGTACCCGAAGACATTTTTTGCTAAGCCAACATCCAATCGGAATGATTTTGACCAACATACATCCGAGGCCAAGGGTACCTGGGAGGCAACTCTTGAGTACCTGAAGACATTTTTTGCTAAGCCAACATCCAATCGGAATGATTTTGACCAACATACATCCGAGGCCAAGGGTACTCGGGAGGCAACTCTTGAGTACCTGAAGACACTTTTTGCTAAGCCAACATCCAATCGGAATGATTTTGACCAACATACATCCGAGGCCAAGGGTACTTGGCAAGCAACTCTTGCGTACCTGAAGACATTTTTTGCTAAGCCAACATGCAATAGGAATGATTTTGACCAACATACATCTGAGGCCAAGGGTACCTGGGAGGCAACTCTTGAGCACCTGAAGACATTTTTTGCTAAGCCAACATCCAATCGGAATGATTTCGACCAACATACATCCGAGGCCAAGGGCACTTGCGAGGCAACTCTTGAGTACCTGAAGACATTTTTTGCTAAGCCAACATCCAATCGGAATGATTTTGACCAACATACATCCGAGGCCAACGGTACTTGGGAGGCAACTCTTGAGTACCTGAAGACATTTTTTGCTAAGCCAACATCCAATCGGATTGATATTGACCAACATACATCCAAGGCCAAGGGTACTTGGTAGGCAACGCTTGGGTACCTGAAGACATTTTTTGCTAAGCCAACATCCAATCGGAATGATTTTGACCAACATACATCCGAGGCCAAGGGTACTTGGGAGGCAACTCTTGAGTACCCGAAGACATTTTTTGCTAAGCCAACATCCAATCGGAATGATTTTGACCAACATACATCCGAGGCCAAGGGTACTCGGGAGGCAACTCTTGAGCACCTGAAGACATTTTTTGCTAAGCCAACATCCAATCGGAATGATTTTGACCAACATACATCCGAGGCCAAGGGTACTTGGCAAGCAACTCTTGCGTACCTGAAGACATTTTTTGCTAAGCCAACATGCAATAGGAATGATTTTGACCAACATACATCTGAGGCCAAGGGTACCTGGGAGGCAACTCTTGAGCACCTGAAGACATTTTTTGCTAAGCCAACATCCAATCGGAATGATTTTGACCAACATACATCCGAGGCCAAGGGTATTTGGGAGGCAACGCTTGGGTACCTGAAGACATTTTTTGCTAAGCCAACATCCAATCGGAATGATTTTGACCAACATACATCCGAGGCCAAGGGTACTTGGGAGGCAACTCTTGAGTACCCGAAGACATTTTTTGCTAAGCCAACATCCAATCGGAATGATTTTGACCAACATACATCCGAGGCCAAGGGTACTCGGGAGGCAACTCTTGAGCACCTGAAGACATTTTTTGCTAAGCCAACATCCAATCGGAATGATTTTGACCAACATACATCCGAGGCCAAGGGTACTTGGCAAGCAACTCTTGCGTACCTGAAGACATTTTTTGCTAAGCCAACATGCAATAGGAATGATTTTGACCAACATACATCTGAGGCCAAGGGTACCTGGGAGGCAACTCTTGAGCACCTGAAGACATTTTTTGCTAAGCCAACATCCAATCGGAATGATTTTGACCAACATACATCCGAGGCCAAGGGTATTTGGGAGGCAACGCTTGGATACCTGAAGACATTTTTTGCTAAGCCAACATCCAATCGGAATGATTTTGACCAACATACATCCGAGGCCAAGGGTACTTGGGAGGCAACTCTTGAGTACCTGAAGACATTTTTTGCTAAGCCAACATCCAATCGGATTGATATTGACCAACATACATCCAAGGCCAAGGGTACTTGGTAGGCAACGCTTGAGTACCTGAAGACATTTTTTGCTAAGCCAACATCCAATCGGAATGATTTTGACCAACATACATCCGAGGCCAAGTGTACCTGGGAGGCAACTCTTGAGTACCTGAAGACATTTTTTTCTAAGCCAACATCCAATCGGAATGATTTTGACCAACATACATCCGAGGCCAAGGGTTCTTGGGAGGCAACTCTTGAGTACCTGAAGACATTTTTTGCTAAGCCAACATCCAATCGGAATGATTTTGACCAACATACATCCGAGGCCAAGGGTACCTGGGAGGCAACTCTTGAGTACCTGAAGACATTTTTTGCTAAGCCAACATCCAATCGGAATGATTTTGACCAACATACATCCGAGGCCTAGGGTACTTGGGAGGCAACGCTTGGGTAACTGAAGACATTTTTTGCTAAGCCAACATCCAATCGGAATGATTTTGACCAACATACATCCGAGGCCAAGGGTACCTGGGAGGCAACTCTTGAGTACCTGAAGACATTTTTTGCTAAGCCAACATCCAATCGGAATGATTTTGACCAACATACATCCGAGGCCAAGGGTACTCGGGAGGCAACTCTTGAGTACCTGAAGACACTTTTTGCTAAGCCAACATCCAATCGGAATGATTTTGACCAACATACATCCGAGGCCAAGGGTACTTGGGAGGCAACTCTTAAGTACCTGAAGACATTTTTTGCTAAGCCAACATCCAATCGGAATGATTTTGAGCAACATACATCCGAGGCCAAGGGCACTTGGGAAGCAACTCTTACGTACCTGAAGACATTTTTTGCTAAGCCAACATCCAATCGGAATGATTTCGACCAACATACATCCGAGGCCAAGGGTACCTGGGAGGCAACTCTTGAGTACCCGAAGACATTTTTTGCTAAGCCAACATCCAATCGGAATGATTTCGACCAACATACATCCGAGGCCAAGGGTACTTGCGAGGCAACTAGTGAGTACCTGAAGACATTTTTTGCTAAGCCAACATCCAATCGGAATGATTTTGACCAACATACATCCGAGGCCAACGGTACTTGGGAGGCAACTCTTGAGTACCTGAAGACATTTTTTGCTAAGCCAACATCTAATCGGATTGATATTGACCAACATACATCCAAGGCCAAGGGTACTTGGTAGGCAACGCTTGGGTACCTGAAGACATTTTTTGCTAAGCCAACATCCAATCGGAATGATTTTGACCAACATACATCCGAGGCCAAGGGTACTTGGGAGGCAACTCTTGAGTACCCGAAGACATTTTTTGCTAAGCCAACATCCAATCGGAATGATTTTGACCAACATACATCCGAGGCCAAGGGTACTCGGGAGGCAACTCTTGAGCACCTGAAGACATTTTTTGCTAAGCCAACATCCAATCGGAATGATTTTGACCAACATACATCCGAGGCCAAGGGTACTCGGGAGGCAACTCTTGAGCACCTGAAGACATTTTTTGCTAAGCCAACATCCAATCAGAATGATTTTGACCAACATACATCCGAGGCCAAGGGTTCTTCGGAGGCAACTCTTGAGTACCTGAAGACATTTTTTGCTAAGCCAACATCCAATCGGAATGATTTTGACCAACATACATCCGAGGCCAAGGGTATTTGGGAGGCAACGCTTGGGTACCTGAAGACATTTTTTGCTAAGCCAACATCCAATCGGAATGATTTTGACCAACATACATCCGAGGCCAAGGGTACTTGGGAGGCAACTCTTGAGTACGCGAAGACATTTTTTGCTAAGCCAACATCCAATCGGAATGATTTTGACCAACATACATCCGAGGCCAAGGGTACCTGGGAGGCAACTCTTGAGTACCTGAAGACATTTTTTGCTAAGCCAACATCCAATCGGAATGATTTTGACCAACATACATCCGAGGCCAAGTGTACCTGGGAGGCAACTCTTGAGTACCTGAAGACATTTTTTTCTAAGCCAACATCCAATCGGAATGATTTTGACCAACATACATCCGAGGCCAAGGGTTCTTGGGAGGCAACTCTTGAGTACCTGAAGACATTTTTTGCTAAGCCAACATCCAATCGGAATGATTTTGACCAACATACATCCGAGGCCAAGGGTACCTGGGAGGCAACTCTTGAGTACCTGAAGACATTTTTTGCTAAGCCAACATCTAATCGGAATGATTTTGACCAACATACATCCAAGGCCTAGGGTACTTGGGAGGCAACTCTTAAGTACCTGAAGACATTTTTTGCTAAGCCAACATCCAATCGGAATGATTTTGACCAACATACATCCGAGGCCAATGGCACTTGGGAAGCAACTCTTGCGTACCTGAAGACATTTTTTGCTAAGCCAACATCCAATCGGAATGATTTCGACCAACATACATCCGAGGCCAAGGGTACCTGGGAGGCAACTCTTGAGCACCCGAAGACATTTTTTGCTAAGCCAACATCCAATCGGAATGATTTCGACCAACATACATCCGAGGCCAAGGGTACTTGCGAGGCAACTCGTGAGTACCTGAAGACATTTTTTGCTAAGCCAACATCCAATCGGAATGATTTTGACCAACATACATCCGAGGCCAAGGGTACTCGGGAGGCAACTCTTGAGCACCTGAAGACATTTTTTGCTAAGCCAACATCCAATCGGATTGATATTGACCAACATACATCCAAGGCCAAGGGTACTTGGTAGGCAACGCTTGGGTACCTGAAGACATTTTTTGCTAAGCCAACATCCAATCGGAATGATTTTGACCAACATACATCCGAGGCCAAGGGTACTTGGGAGGCAACTCTTGAGTACCCGAAGACATTTTTTGCTAAGCCAACATCCAATCGGAATGATTTTGACCAACATACATCCGAGGCCAAGGGTACTGGGGAGGCAACTCTTGAGCACCTGAAGACATTTTTTGCTAAGCCAACATCCAATCGGATTGATATTGACCAACATACATCCAAGGCCAAGGGTACTTGGTAGGCAACGCTTGGGTACCTGAAGACATTTTTTGCTAATACAACATCCAATCGGAATGATTTTGACCAACATACATCCGAGGCCAAGGGTACTTGGGAGGCAACTCTTGAGTACCCGAAGACATTTTTTGCTAAGCCAACATCCAATCGGAATGATTTTGACCAACATACATCCGAGGCCAAGGGTACCTGGGAGGGAACTCTTGAGCACCTGAAGACCTTTTTTTGCTAAGCCAACATCCAATCGGAATGATTTTGACCAACATACATCCGAGGCCAAGGGTACTCGGGAGGCAACTCTTGAGTACCTGAAGACACTTTTTGCTAAGCCAACATCCAATCGGAATGATTTTGACCAACATACATCCGAGGCCAAGGGTACTTGGCAAGCAACTCTTGCGTACCTGAAGACATTTTTTGCTAAGCCAACATGCAATAGGAATGATTTTGACCAACATACATCTGAGGCCAAGGGTACCTGGGAGGCAACTCTTGAGCACCTGAAGACATTTTTTGCTAAGCCAACATCCAATCGGAATGATTTCGACCAACATACATCTGAGGCCAAGGGTACTTGCGAGGCAACTCGTGAGTACCTGAAGACATTTTTTGCTAAGCCAACATCCAATCGGAATGATTTTGACCAACATACATCCGAGGCCAACGGTACTTGGGAGGCAACTCTTGAGTACCTGAAGACATTTTTTGCTAAGCCAACATCCAATCGGATTGATATTGACCAACATACATCCAAGGCCAAGGGTACTTGGTAGGCAACGCTTGGGTACCTGAAGACATTTTTTGCTAAGCCAACATCCAATCGGAATGATTTTGACCAACATACATCCGAGGCCAAGGGTACTCGGGAGGCAACTCTTGAGTACCTGAAGACACTTTTTGCCAAGCCAACATCCAATTGGAATGATTTTGACCAACATACATCCCAGGCCAAGGGTACTTGGCAAGCAACTCTTGCGTACCTGAAGACATTTTTTGCTAAGCCAACATCCAATAGGAATGATTTTGACCAACATACATCTGAGGCCAAGGGTACCTGGGAGGCAAGTCTTGAGCACCTGAAGACATTTTTTGCTAAGCCAACATCCAATTTAAATGATTTTGACCAACATACATCCGTGGCCAAGGGTACTTCGGAGGCAACTCTTGAGTACCCGAAGACATTTTTTGCTAAGCCAACATCCAATCGGAATGATTTTGACCAACATACATCCGAGGCCAAGGGTACTTGGGAGGCAACTCTTAAGTACCTGAAGACATTTTTTGCTAAGCCAACATCCAATCGGAATGATTTTGACCAACATACATCCGAGGCCAAGGGCACTTGGGAAGCAACTCTTGCGTACCTGAAGACATTTTTTGCTAAGCCAACATCCAATCGGAATGATTTCGACCAACATACATCCGAGGCCAAGGGTACCTGGGAGGCAACTCTTGAGTACCCGAAGACATTTTTTGCTAAGCCAACATCCAATCGGAATGATTTCGACCAACATACATCCGTGGCCAAGGGTACTTGCGAGGCAACTCGTGAGTACCTGAAGACATTTTTTGCTAAGCCTACATCCAATCGGAATGATTTTGACCAACATACATCCGAGGCCAAGGGTACTTGGGAAGCAACTCTTGCGTACCTGAAGACATTTTTTGCTAAGCCAACATCCAATCAGAATGATTTTGACCAACATACATCTGAGGCCAAGGGTACCTGGGAGGCAACTCTTGAGCACCTGAAGACATTTTTTGCTAAGCCAACATCCAATCGGAATGATTTTGACCAACATACATCCGAGGCCAAGGGTACTTGGGAGGCAACTCTTAAGTACCTGAAGACATTTTTTGCTAAGCCAACATCCAATCGGAATGATTTTGACCAACATACATCCAAGGCCAAGGGTACTTGGTAGGCAACGCTTGGGTACCTGAAGACATTTTTTGCTAAGCCAACATCCAATCGGAATGATTTTGACCAACATACATCCGAGGCCAAGGGTACTTGGGAGGCAACTCTTGAGCACCTGAAGACATTTTTTGCTAAGCCAACATCCAATCGGATTGATATTGACCAACATACATCCAAGGCCAAGGGTACTTGGTAGGCAACGCTTGGGTACCTGAAGACATTTTTTGCTAAGCCAACATCCAATCGGAATGATTTTGACCAACATACATCCGAGGCCAAGGGTACTTGGGAGGCAACTCTTGAGTACCCGAAGACATTTTTTGCTAAGCCAACATCCAATCGGAATGATTTTGACCAACATACATCCGAGGCCAAGGGTACCTGGGAGGCAACTCTTGAGCACCTGAAGACCTTTTTTTGCTAAGCCAACATCCAATCGGAATCATTTTGACCAACATACATCCGAGGCCAAGGGTACTTGGGAGGCAACTCTTGAGTACCCGAAGACATTTTTTGCTAAGCCAACATCCAATCGGAATGATTTTGACCAACATACATCCGAGGCCAAGTGTACCTGGGAGGCAACTCTTGAGTACCTGAAGACATTTTTTTCTAAGCCAACATCCAATCGGAATGATTTTGACCAACATACATCCGAGGCCAAGGGTTCTTGGGAGGCAACTCTTGAGTACCTGAAGACATTTTTTGCTAAGCCAACATCCAATCGGAATGATTTTGACCAACATACATCCGAGGCCAAGTGTACCTGGGAGGCAACTCTTGAGTACCTGAAGACATTTTTTTCTAAGCCAACATCCAATCGGAATGATTTTGACCAACATACATCCGAGGCCAAGGGTTCTTGGGAGGCAACTCTTGAGTACCTGAAGACATTTTTTGCTAAGCCAACATCCAATCGGAATGATTTTGACCAACATACATCCGAGGCCAAGGGTACCTGGGAGGCAACTCTTGAGTACCTGAAGACATTTTTTGCTAAGCCAACATCCAATCGGAATGATTTTGACCAACATACATCCAAGGCCTAGGGTACTTGGGAGGCAACGCTTGGGTACCTGAAGACATTTTTTGCTAAGCCAACATCCAATCGGAATGATTTTGACCAACATACATCCGAGGCCAAGGGTACCTGGGAGGGAACTCTTGAGTACCTGAAGACATTTTTTGCTAAGCCAACATCCAATCGGAATGATTTTGACCAACATACATCCGAGGCCAAGGGTACTCGGGAGGCAACTCTTGAGTACCTGAAGACACTTTTTGCTAAGCCAACATCCAATCGGAATGATTTTGACCAACATACATCCGAGGCCAAGGGTACTTGGGAGGCAACTCTTAAGTACCTGAAGACATTTTTTGCTAAGCCAACATCCAATCGGAATGATTTTGACCAACATACATCCAAGGCCAAGGGTACTTGGTAGGCAACGCTTGGGTACCTGAAGACATTTTTTGCTAAGCCAACATCCAATCGGAATGATTTTGACCAACATACATCCGAGGCCAAGGGTACTTGGGAGGCAACTCTTGAGCACCTGAAGACATTTTTTGCTAAGCCAACATCCAATCGGATTGATATTGACCAACATACATCCAAGGCCAAGGGTACTTGGTAGGCAACGCTTGGGTACCTGAAGACATTTTTTGCTAAGCCAACATCCAATCGGAATGATTTTGACCAACATACATCCGAGGCCAAGGGTACTTGGGAGGCAACTCTTGAGTACCCGAAGACATTTTTTGCTAAGCCAACATCCAATCGGAATGATTTTGACCAACATACATCCGAGGCCAAGGGTACCTGGGAGGCAACTCTTGAGCACCTGAAGACCTTTTTTTGCTAAGCCAACATCCAATCGGAATCATTTTGACCAACATACATCCGAGGCCAAGGGTACTTGGGAGGCAACTCTTGAGTACCCGAAGACATTTTTTGCTAAGCCAACATCCAATCGGAATGATTTTGACCAACATACATCCGAGGCCAAGTGTACCTGGGAGGCAACTCTTGAGTACCTGAAGACATTTTTTTCTAAGCCAACATCCAATCGGAATGATTTTGACCAACATACATCCGAGGCCAAGGGTTCTTGGGAGGCAACTCTTGAGTACCTGAAGACATTTTTTGCTAAGCCAACATCCAATCGGAATGATTTTGACCAACATACATCCGAGGCCAAGTGTACCTGGGAGGCAACTCTTGAGTACCTGAAGACATTTTTTTCTAAGCCAACATCCAATCGGAATGATTTTGACCAACATACATCCGAGGCCAAGGGTTCTTGGGAGGCAACTCTTGAGTACCTGAAGACATTTTTTGCTAAGCCAACATCCAATCGGAATGATTTTGACCAACATACATCCGAGGCCAAGGGTACCTGGAAGGCAACTCTTGAGTACCTGAAGACATTTTTTGCTAAGCCAACATCCAATCGGAATGATTTTGACCAACATACATCCAAGGCCTAGGGTACTTGGGAGGCAACGCTTGGGTACCTGAAGACATTTTTTGCTAAGCCAACATCCAATCGGAATGATTTTGACCAACATACATCCGAGGCCAAGGGTACCTGGGAGGCAACTCTTGAGTACCTGAAGACATTTTTTGCTAAGCCAACATCCAATCGGAATGATTTTGACCAACATACATCCGAGGCCAAGGGTACTCGGGAGGCAACTCTTGAGTACCTGAAGACACTTTTTGCTAAGCCAACATCCAATCGGAATGATTTTGACCAACATACATCCGAGGCCAAGGGTACTTGGGAGGCAACTCTTAAGTACCTGAAGACATTTTTTGCTAAGCCAACATCCAATCGGAATGATTTTGACCAACATACATCCGAGGCCAAGGGCACTTGGGAAGCAACTCTTGCGTACCTGAAGACATTTTTTGCTAAGCCAACATCCAATCGGAATGATTTCGACCAACATACATCCGAGGCCAAGGGTACCTGGGAGGCAACTCTTGAGTACCCGAAGACATTTTTTGCTAAGCCAACATCCAATCGGAATGATTTCGACCAACATACATCCGAGGCCAAGGGTACTTGCGAGGCAACTAGTGAGTACCTAAAGACATTTTTTGCTAAGCCAACATCCAATCGGAATGATTTTGACCAACATACATCCGAGGCCAACGGTACTTGGGAGGCAACTCTTGAGTACCTGAAGACATTTTTTGCTAAGCCAACATCTAATCGGATTGATATTGACCAACATACATCCAAGGCCAAGGGTACTTGGTAGGCAACGCTTGGGTACCTGAAGACATTTTTTGCTAAGCCAACATCCAATCGGAATGATTTTGACCAACATACATCCGAGGCCAAGGGTACTTGGGAGGCAACTCTTGAGTACCCGAAGACATTTTTTGCTAAGCCAACATCCAATCGGAATGATTTTGACCAACATACATCCGAGGCCAAGGGTACTCGGGAGGCAACTATTGAGCACCTGAAGACATTTTTTGCTAAGCCAACATCCAATCGGAATGATTTTGACCAACATACATCCGAGGCCAAGGGTACTCGGGAGGCAACTCTTGAGCACCTGAAGACATTTTTTGCTAAGCCAACATCCAATCAGAATGATTTTGACCAACATACATCCGAGGCCAAGGGTTCTTGGGAGGCAACTCTTGAGTACCTGAAGACATTTTTTGCTAAGCCAACATCCAATCGGAATGATTTTGACCAACATACATCCGAGGCCAAGGGTACTTGGGAGGCAACTCTTGAGTACGCGAAGACATTTTTTGCTAAGCCAACATCCAATCGGAATGATTTTGACCAACATACATCCGAGGCCAAGGGTACCTGGGAGGCAACTCTTGAGTACCTGAAGACATTTTTTGCTAAGCCAACATCCAATCGGAATGATTTTGACCAACATACATCCGAGGCCAAGTGTACCTGGGAGGCAACTCTTGAGTACCTGAAGACATTTTTTTCTAAGCCAACATCCAATCGGAATGATTTTGACCAACATACATCCGAGGCCAAGGGTTCTTGGGAGGCAACTCTTGAGTACCTGAAGACATTTTTTGCTAAGCCAACATCCAATCGGAATGATTTTGACCAACATACATCCGAGGCCAAGGGTACCTGGGAGGCAACTCTTGAGTACCTGAAGACATTTTTTGCTAAGCCAACATCCAATCGGAATGATTTTGACCAACATACATCCAAGGCCTAGGGTACTTGGGAGGCAACTCTTAAGTACCTGAAGACATTTTTTGCTAAGCCAACATCCAATCGGAATGATTTTGACCAACATACATCCGAGGCCAAGGGCACTTGGGAAGCAACTCTTGCGTACCTGAAGACATTTTTTGCTAAGCCAACATCCAATCGGAATGATTTCGACCAACATACATCCGAGGCCAAGGGTACCTGGGAGGCAACTCTTGAGCACCCGAAGACATTTTTTGCTAAGCCAACATCCAATCGGAATGATTTCGACCAACATACATCCGAGGCCAAGGGTACTTGCGAGGCAACTCGTGAGTACCTGAAGACATTTTTTGCTAAGCCAACATCCAATCGGAATGATTTTGACCAACATACATCCGAGGCCAACGGTACTTGGGAGGCAACTCTTGAGTACCTGAAGACATTTTTTGCTAAGCCAACATCTAATCGGATTGATATTGACCAACATACATCCAAGGCCAAGGGTACTTGGTAGGCAACGCTTGGGTACCTGAAGACATTTTTTGCTAAGCCAACATCCAATCGGAATGATTTTGACCAACATACATCCGAGGCCAAGTGTACCTGGGAGGCAACTCTTGAGTACCTGAAGACATTTTTTTCTAAGCCAACATCCAATCGGAATGATTTTGACCAACATACATCCGAGGCCAAGGGTTCTTGGGAGGCAACTCTTGAGTACCTGAAGACATTTTTTGCTAAGCCAACATCCAATCGGAATGATTTTGACCAACATACATCCGAGGCCAAGGGTACCTGGGAGGCAACTCTTGAGTACCTGAAGACATTTTTTGCTAAGCCAACATCCAATCGGAATGATTTTGACCAACATACATCCAAGGCCTAGGGTACTTGGGAGGCAACTCTTAAGTACCTGAAGACATTTTTTGCTAAGCCAACATCCAATCGGAATGATTTTGACCAACATACATCCGAGGCCAAGGGCACTTGGGAAGCAACTCTTGCGTACCTGAAGACATTTTTTGCTAAGCCAACATCCAATCGGAATGATTTCGACCAACATACATCCGAGGCCAAGGGTACCTGGGAGGCAACTCTTGAGCACCCGAAGACATTTTTTGCTAAGCCAACATCCAATCGGAATGATTTCGACCAACATACATCCGAGGCCAAGGATACTTGCGAGGCAACTCGTGAGTACCTGAAGACATTTTTTGCTAAGCCAACATCCAATCGGAATGATTTTGACCAACATACATCCGAGGCCAACGGTACTTGGGAGGCAACTCTTGAGTACCTGAAGACATTTTTTGCTAAGCCAACATCTAATCGGATTGATATTGACCAACATACATCCAAGGCCAAGGGTACTTGGTAGGCAACGCTTGGGTACCTGAAGACATTTTTTGCTAAGCCAACATCCAATCGGAATGATTTTGACCAACATACATCCGAGGCCAAGGGTACTTGGGAGGCAACTCTTAAGTACCTGAAGACATTTTTTGCTAAGCCAACATCCAATCGGAATGATTTTGACCAACATACATCCGAGGCCAAGGGTACTCGGGAGGCAACTCTTGAGCACCTGAAGACATTTTTTGCTAAGCCAACATCCAATCGGATTGATATTGACCAACATACATCCAAGGCCAAGGGTACTTGGTAGGCAACGCTTGGGTACCTGAAGACATTTTTTGCTAAGCCAACATCCAATCGGAATGATTTTGACCAACATACATCCGAGGCCAAGGGTACTTGGGAGGCAACTCTTGAGTACCCGAAGACATTTTTTGCTAAGCCAACATCCAATCGGAATGATTTTGACCAACATACATCCGAGGCCAAGGGTACTGGGGAGGCAACTCTTGAGCACCTGAAGACATTTTTTGCTAAGCCAACATCCAATCGGATTGATATTGACCAACATACATCCAAGGCCAAGGGTACTTGGTAGGCAACGCTTGGGTACCTGAAGACATTTTTTGCTAAGCCAACATCCAATCGGAATGATTTTGACCAACATACATCCGAGGCCAAGGGTACTTGGGAGGCAACTCTTGAGTACCCGAAGACATTTTTTGCTAAGCCAACATCCAATCGGAATGATTTTGACCAACATACATCCGAGGCCAAGGGTACCTGGGAGGGAACTCTTGAGCACCTGAAGACCTTTTTTTGCTAAGCCAACATCCAATCGGAATGATTTTGACCAACATACATCCGAGGCCAAGGGTACTCGGGAGGCAACTCTTGAGTACCTGAAGACACTTTTTGCTAAGCCAACATCCAATCGGAATGATTTTGACCAACATACATCCGAGGCCAAGGGTACTTGGCAAGCAACTCTTGCGTACCTGAAGACATTTTTTGCTAAGCCAACATGCAATAGGAATGATTTTGACCAACATACATCTGAGGCCAAGGGTACCTGGGAGGCAACTCTTGAGCACCTGAAGACATTTTTTGCTAAGCCAACATCCAATCGGAATGATTTCGACCAACATACATCTGAGGCCAAGGGTACTTGCGAGGCAACTCGTGAGTACCTGAAGACATTTTTTGCTAAGCCAACATCCAATCAGAATGATTTTGACCAACATACATCCGAGGCCAACGGTACTTGGGAGGCAACTCTTGAGTACCTGAAGACATTTTTTGCTAAGCCAACATCCAATCGGATTGATATTGACCAACATACATCCAAGGCCAAGGGTACTTGGTAGGCAACGCTTGGGTACCTGAAGACATTTTTTGCTAAGCCAACATCTAATCGGATTGATATTGACCAACATACATCCAAGGCCAAGGGTACTTGGTAGGCAACGCTTGGGTACCTGAAGACATTTTTTGCTAAGCCAACATCCAATCGGAATGATTTTGACCAACATACATCCGAGGCCAAGGGTACTTGGGAGGCAACTCTTGAGCACCTGAAGACATTTTTTGCTAAGCCAACATCCAATCGGATTGATATTGACCAACATACATCCAAGGCCAAGGGTACTTGGTAGGCAACGCTTGGGTACCTGAAGACATTTTTTGCTAAGCCAACATCCAATCGGAATGATTTTGACCAACATACATCCGAGGCCAAGGGTACTTGGGAGGCAACTCTTGAGTACCCGAAGACATTTTTTGCTAAGCCAACATCCAATCGGAATGATTTTGACCAACATACATCCGAGGCCAAGGGTACCTGGGAGGCAACTCTTGAGCACCTGAAGACCTTTTTTTGCTAAGCCAACATCCAATCGGAATCATTTTGACCAACATACATCCGAGGCCAAGGGTACTTGGGAGGCAACTCTTGAGTACCCGAAGACATTTTTTGCTAAGCCAACATGCAATCGGAATGATTTTGACCAACATACATCCGAGGCCAAGGGTACCTGGGAGGCAACTCTTGAGTACCTGAAGACATTTTTTGCTAAGCCAACATCCAATCGGAATGATTTTGACCAACATACATCCGAGGCCAAGGGTACTCGGGAGGCAACTCTTGAGTACCTGAAGACACTTTTTGCTAAGCCAACATCCAATCGGAATGATTTTGACCAACATACATCCGAGGCCAAGGGTACTTGGCAAGCAACTCTTGCGTACCTGAAGACATTTTTTGCTAAGCCAACATGCAATAGGAATGATTTTGACCAACATACATCTGAGGCCAAGGGTACCTGGGAGGCAACTCTTGAGCACCTGAAGACATTTTTTGCTAAGCCAACATCCAATCGGAATGATTTCGACCAACATACATCCGAGGCCAAGGGCACTTGCGAGGCAACTCTTGAGTACCTGAAGACATTTTTTGCTAAGCCAACATCCAATCGGAATGATTTTGACCAACATACATCCGAGGCCAACGGTACTTGGGAGGCAACTCTTGAGTACCTGAAGACATTTTTTGCTAAGCCAACATCCAATCGGATTGATATTGACCAACATACATCCAAGGCCAAGGGTACTTGGTAGGCAACGCTTGGGTACCTGAAGACATTTTTTGCTAAGCCAACATCCAATCGGAATGATTTTGACCAACATACATCCGAGGCCAAGGGTACTTGGGAGGCAACTCTTGAGTACCCGAAGACATTTTTTGCTAAGCCAACATCCAATCGGAATGATTTTGACCAACATACATCCGAGGCCAAGGGTACCTGGGAGGCAACTCTTGAGCACCTGAAGACATTTTTTGCTAAGCCAACATCCAATCGGATTGATATTGACCAACATACATCCAAGGCCAAGGGTACTTGGTAGGCAACGCTTGGGTACCTGAAGACATTTTTTGCTAAGCCAACATCCAGTCGGAATGATTTTGACCAACATACATCCGAGGCCAAGGGTACTTGGGAGGCAACTCTTGAGTACCTGAAGACATTTTTTGCTAAGCCAACATCCAATCGGAATGATTTTGACCAACATACATCCGAGGCCAAGGGTACTCGGGAGGCAACTCTTGAGCACCTGAAGACATTTTTTGCTAAGCCAACATCCAATCGGAATGATTTTGACCAACATACATCCGAGGCCAAGGGTACTTGGCAAGCAACTCTTGCGTACCTGAAGACATTTTTTGCTAAGCCAACATGCAATAGGAATGATTTTGACCAACATACATCTGAGGCCAAGGGTACCTGGGAGGCAACTCTTGAGCACCTGAAGACATTTTTTGCTAAGCCAACATCCAATCGGAATGATTTTGACCAACATACATCCGAGGCCAAGGGTATTTGGGAGGCAACGCTTGGATACCTGAAGACATTTTTTGCTAAGCCAACATCCAATCGGAATGATTTTGACCAACATACATCCGAGGCCAAGGGTACTTGGGAGGCAACTCTTGAGTACCTGAAGACATTTTTTGCTAAGCCAACATCCAATCGGATTGATATTGACCAACATACATCCAAGGCCAAGGGTACTTGGTAGGCAACGCTTGAGTACCTGAAGACATTTTTTGCTAAGCCAACATCCAATCGGAATGATTTTGACCAACATACATCCGAGGCCAAGTGTACCTGGGAGGCAACTCTTGAGTACCTGAAGACATTTTTTTCTAAGCCAACATCCAATCGGAATGATTTTGACCAACATACATCCGAGGCCAAGGGTTCTTGGGAGGCAACTCTTGAGTACCTGAAGACATTTTTTGCTAAGCCAACATCCAATCGGAATGATTTTGACCAACATACATCCGAGGCCAAGGGTACCTGGGAGGCAACTCTTGAGTACCTGAAGACATTTTTTGCTAAGCCAACATCCAATCGGAATGATTTTGACCAACATACATCCGAGGCCTAGGGTACTTGGGAGGCAACGCTTGGGTAACTGAAGACATTTTTTGCTAAGCCAACATCCAATCGGAATGATTTTGACCAACATACATCCGAGGCCAAGGGTACCTGGGAGGCAACTCTTGAGTACCTGAAGACATTTTTTGCTAAGCCAACATCCAATCGGAATGATTTTGACCAACATACATCCGAGGCCAAGGGTACTCGGGAGGCAACTCTTGAGTACCTGAAGACACTTTTTGCTAAGCCAACATCCAATCGGAATGATTTTGACCAACATACATCCGAGGCCAAGGGTACTTGGGAGGCAACTCTTAAGTACCTGAAGACATTTTTTGCTAAGCCAACATCCAATCGGAATGATTTTGACCAACATACATCCGAGGCCAAGGGCACTTGGGAAGCAACTCTTACGTACCTGAAGACATTTTTTGCTAAGCCAACATCCAATCGGAATGATTTCGACCAACATACATCCGAGGCCAAGGGTACCTGGGAGGCAACTCTTGAGTACCCGAAGACATTTTTTGCTAAGCCAACATCCAATCGGAATGATTTCGACCAACATACATCCGAGGCCAAGGGTACTTGCGAGGCAACTAGTGAGTACCTGAAGACATTTTTTGCTAAGCCAACATCCAATCGGAATGATTTTGACCAACATACATCCGAGGCCAACGGTACTTGGGAGGCAACTCTTGAGTACCTGAAGACATTTTTTGCTAAGCCAACATCTAATCGGATTGATATTGACCAACATACATCCAAGGCCAAGGGTACTTGGTAGGCAACGCTTGGGTACCTGAAGACATTTTTTGCTAAGCCAACATCCAATCGGAATGATTTTGACCAACATACATCCGAGGCCAAGGGTACTTGGGAGGCAACTCTTGAGTACCCGAAGACATTTTTTGCTAAGCCAACATCCAATCGGAATGATTTTGACCAACATACATCCGAGGCCAAGGGTACTCGGGAGGCAACTCTTGAGCACCTGAAGACATTTTTTGCTAAGCCAACATCCAATCGGAATGATTTTGACCAACATACATCCGAGGCCAAGGGTACTCGGGAGGCAACTCTTGAGCACCTGAAGACATTTTTTGCTAAGCCAACATCCAATCAGAATGATTTTGACCAACATACATCCGAGGCCAAGGGTTCTTCGGAGGCAACTCTTCAGTACCTGAAGACATTTTTTGCTAAGCCAACATCCAATCGGAATGATTTTGACCAACATACATCCGAGGCCAAGGGTATTTGGGAGGCAACGCTTGGGTACCTGAAGACATTTTTTGCTAAGCCAACATCCAATCGGAATGATTTTGACCAACATACATCCGAGGCCAAGGGTACTTGGGAGGCAACTCTTGAGTACGCGAAGACATTTTTTGCTAAGCCAACATCCAATCAGAATGATTTTGACCAACATACATCCGAGGCCAAGGGTACCTGGGAGGCAACTCTTGAGTACCTGAAGACATTTTTTGCTAAGCCAACATCCAATCGGAATGATTTTGACCAACATATATCCGAGGCCAAGTGTACCTGGGAGGCAACTCTTGAGTACCTGAAGACATTTTTTTCTAAGCCAACATCCAATCGGAATGATTTTGACCAACATACATCCGAGGCCAAGGGTTCTTGGGAGGCAACTCTTGAGTACCTGAAGACATTTTTTGCTAAGCCAACATCCAATCGGAATGATTTTGACCAACATACATCCGAGGCCAAGGGTACCTGGGAGGCAACTCTTGAGTACCTGAAGACATTTTTTGCTAAGCCAACATCTAATCGGAATGATTTTGACCAACATACATCCAAGGCCTAGGGTACTTGGGAGGCAACTCTTAAGTACCTGAAGACATTTTTTGCTAAGCCAACATCCAATCGGAATGATTTTGACCAACATACATCCGAGGCCAATGGCACTTGGGAAGCAACTCTTGCGTACCTGAAGACATTTTTTGCTAAGCCAACATCCAATCGGAATGATTTCGACCAACATACATCCGAGGCCAAGGGTACCTGGGAGGCAACTCTTGAGCACCCGAAGACATTTTTTGCTAAGCCAACATCCAATCGGAATGATTTCGACCAACATACATCCGAGGCCAAGGGTACTTGCGAGGCAACTCGTGAGTACCTGAAGACATTTTTTGCTAAGCCAACATCCAATCGGAATGATTTTGACCAACATACATCCGAGGCCAAGGGTACTCGGGAGGCAACTCTTGAGCACCTGAAGACATTTTTTGCTAAGCCAACATCCAATCGGATTGATATTGACCAACATACATCCAAGGCCAAGGGTACTTGGTAGGCAACGCTTGGGTACCTGAAGACATTTTTTGCTAAGCCAACATCCAATCGGAATGATTTTGACCAACATACATCCGAGGCCAAGGGTACTTGGGAGGCAACTCTTGAGTACCCGAAGACATTTTTTGCTAAGCCAACATCCAATCGGAATGATTTTGACCAACATACATCCGAGGCCAAGGGTACTGGGGAGGCAACTCTTGAGCACCTGAAGACATTTTTTGCTAAGCCAACATCCAATCGGATTGATATTGACCAACATACATCCAAGGCCAAGGGTACTTGGTAGGCAACGCTTGGGTACCTGAAGACATTTTTTGCTAATACAACATCCAATCGGAATGATTTTGACCAACATACATCCGAGGCCAAGGGTACTTGGGAGGCAACTCTTGAGTACCCGAAGACATTTTTTGCTAAGCCAACATCCAATCGGAATGATTTTGACCAACATACATCCGAGGCCAAGGGTACCTGGGAGGGAACTCTTGAGCACCTGAAGACCTTTTTTTGCTAAGCCAACATCCAATCGGAATGATTTTGACCAACATACATCCGAGGCCAAGGGTACTCGGGAGGCAACTCTTGAGTACCTGAAGACACTTTTTGCTAAGCCAACATCCAATCGGAATGATTTTGACCAACATACATCCGAGGCCAAGGGTACTTGGCAAGCAACTCTTGCGTACCTGAAGACATTTTTTGCTAAGCCAACATGCAATAGGAATGATTTTGACCAACATACATCTGAGGCCAAGGGTACCTGGGAGGCAACTCTTGAGCACCTGAAGACATTTTTTGCTAAGCCAACATCCAATCGGAATGATTTCGACCAACATACATCTGAGGCCAAGGGTACTTGCGAGGCAACTCGTGAGTACCTGAAGACATTTTTTGCTAAGCCAACATCCAATCGGAATGATTTTGACCAACATACATCCGAGGCCAACGGTACTTGGGAGGCAACTCTTGAGTACCTGAAGACATTTTTTGCTAAGCCAACATCCAATCGGATTGATATTGACCAACATACATCCAAGGCCAAGGGTACTTGGTAGGCAACGCTTGGGTACCTGAAGACATTTTTTGCTAAGCCAACATCCAATCGGAATGATTTTGACCAACATACATCCGAGGCCAAGGGTACTCGGGAGGCAACTCTTGAGTACCTGAAGACACTTTTTGCTAAGCCAACATCCAATTGGAATGATTTTGACCAACATACATCCCAGGCCAAGGGTACTTGGCAAGCAACTCTTGCGTACCTGAAGACATTTTTTGCTAAGCCAACATCCAATAGGAATGATTTTGACCAACATACATCTGAGGCCAAGGGTACCTGGGAGGCAAGTCTTGAGCACCTGAAGACATTTTTTGCTAAGCCAACATCCAATTTAAATGATTTTGACCAACATACATCCGTGGCCAAGGGTACTTCGGAGGCAACTCTTGAGTACCCGAAGACATTTTTTGCTAAGCCAACATCCAATCGGAATGATTTTGACCAACATACATCCGAGGCCAAGGGTACTTGGGAGGCAACTCTTAAGTACCTGAAGACATTTTTTGCTAAGCCAACATCCAATCGGAATGATTTTGACCAACATACATCCGAGGCCAAGGGCACTTGGGAAGCAACTCTTGCGTACCTGAAGACATTTTTTGCTAAGCCAACATCCAATCGGAATGATTTCGACCAACATACATCCGAGGCCAAGGGTACCTGGGAGGCAACTCTTGAGTACCCGAAGACATTTTTTGCTAAGCCAACATCCAATCGGAATGATTTCGACCAACATACATCCGTGGCCAAGGGTACTTGCGAGGCAACTCGTGAGTACCTGAAGACATTTTTTGCTAAGCCTACATCCAATCGGAATGATTTTGACAAACATACATCCGAGGCCAAGGGTACTTGGGAAGCAACTCTTGCGTACCTGAAGACATTTTTTGCTAAGCCAACATCCAATCAGAATGATTTTGACCAACATACATCTGAGGCCAAGGGTACCTGGGAGGCAACTCTTGAGCACCTGAAGACATTTTTTGCTAAGCCAACATCCAATCGGAATGATTTTGACCAACATACATCCGAGGCCAAGGGTACTTGGGAGGCAACTCTTAAGTACCTGAAGACATTTTTTGCTAAGCCAACATCCAATCGGAATGATTTTGACCAACATACATCCAAGGCCAAGGGTACTTGGTAGGCAACGCTTGGGTACCTGAAGACATTTTTTGCTAAGCCAACATCCAATCGGAATGATTTTGACCAACATACATCCGAGGCCAAGGGTACTTGGGAGGCAACTCTTGAGCACCTGAAGACATTTTTTGCTAAGCCAACATCCAATCGGATTGATATTGACCAACATACATCCAAGGCCAAGGGTACTTGGTAGGCAACGCTTGGGTACCTGAAGACATTTTTTGCTAAGCCAACATCCAATCGGAATGATTTTGACCAACATACATCCGAGGCCAAGGGTACTTGGGAGGCAACTCTTGAGTACCCGAAGACATTTTTTGCTAAGCCAACATCCAATCGGAATGATTTTGACCAACATACATCCGAGGCCAAGGGTACCTGGGAGGCAACTCTTGAGCACCTGAAGACCTTTTTTTGCTAAGCCAACATCCAATCGGAATCATTTTGACCAACATACATCCGAGGCCAAGGGTACTTGGGAGGCAACTCTTGAGTACCCGAAGACATTTTTTGCTAAGCCAACATCCAATCGGAATGATTTTGACCAACATACATCCGAGGCCAAGGGTACCTGGGAGGCAACTCTTGAGTACCTGAAGACATTTTTTGCTAAGCCAACATCCAATCGGAATGATTTTGACCAACATACATCCGAGGCCAAGGGTACTCGGGAGGCAACTCTTGAGTACCTGAAGACACTTTTTGCTAAGCCAACATCCAATCGGAATGATTTTGACCAACATACATCCGAGGCCAAGGGTACTTGGCAAGCAACTCTTGCGTACCTGAAGACATTTTTTGCTAAGCCAACATGCAATAGGAATGATTTTGACCAACATACATCTGAGGCCAAGGGTACCTGGGAGGCAACTCTTGAGCACCTGAAGACATTTTTTGCTAAGCCAACATCCAATCGGAATGATTTCGACCAACATACATCCGAGGCCAAGGGCACTTGCGAGGCAACTCTTGAGTACCTGAAGACATTTTTTGCTAAGCCAACATCCAATCGGAATGATTTTGACCAACATACATCCGAGGCCAACGGTACTTGGGAGGCAACTCTTGAGTACCTGAAGACATTTTTTGCTAAGCCAACATCCAATCGGATTGATATTGACCAACATACATCCAAGGCCAAGGGTACTTGGTAGGCAACGCTTGGGTACCTGAAGACATTTTTTGCTAAGCCAACATCCAATCGGAATGATTTTGACCAACATACATCCGAGGCCAAGGGTACTTGGGAGGCAACTCTTGAGTACCCGAAGACATTTTTTGCTAAGCCAACATCCAATCGGAATGATTTTGACCAACATACATCCGAGGCCAAGGGTACTCGGGAGGCAACTCTTGAGCACCTGAAGACATTTTTTGCTAAGCCAACATCCAATCGGAATGATTTTGACCAACATACATCCGAGGCCAAGGGTACTTGGCAAGCAACTCTTGCGTACCTGAAGACATTTTTTGCTAAGCCAACATGCAATAGGAATGATTTTGACCAACATACATCTGAGGCCAAGGGTACCTGGGAGGCAACTCTTGAGCACCTGAAGACATTTTTTGCTAAGCCAACATCCAATCGGAATGATTTTGACCAACATACATCCGAGGCCAAGGGTATTTGGGAGGCAACGCTTGGGTACCTGAAGACATTTTTTGCTAAGCCAACATCCAATCGGAATGATTTTGACCAACATACATCCGAGGCCAAGGGTACTTGGGAGGCAACTCTTGAGTACCCGAAGACATTTTTTGCTAAGCCAACATCCAATCGGAATGATTTTGACCAACATACATCCGAGGCCAAGGGTACTCGGGAGGCAACTCTTGAGCACCTGAAGACATTTTTTGCTAAGCCAACATCCAATCGGAATGATTTTGACCAACATACATCCGAGGCCAAGGGTACTTGGCAAGCAACTCTTGCGTACCTGAAGACATTTTTTGCTAAGCCAACATGCAATAGGAATGATTTTGACCAACATACATCTGAGGCCAAGGGTACCTGGGAGGCAACTCTTGAGCACCTGAAGACATTTTTTGCTAAGCCAACATCCAATCGGAATGATTTTGACCAACATACATCCGAGGCCAAGGGTATTTGGGAGGCAACGCTTGGATACCTGAAGACATTTTTTGCTAAGCCAACATCCAATCGGAATGATTTTGACCAACATACATCCGAGGCCAAGGGTACTTGGGAGGCAACTCTTGAGTACCTGAAGACATTTTTTGCTAAGCCAACATCCAATCGGATTGATATTGACCAACATACATCCAAGGCCAAGGGTACTTGGTAGGCAACGCTTGAGTACCTGAAGACATTTTTTGCTAAGCCAACATCCAATCGGAATGATTTTGACCAACATACATCCGAGGCCAAGTGTACCTGGGAGGCAACTCTTGAGTACCTGAAGACATTTTTTTCTAAGCCAACATCCAATCGGAATGATTTTGACCAACATACATCCGAGGCCAAGGGTTCTTGGGAGGCAACTCTTGAGTACCTGAAGACATTTTTTGCTAAGCCAACATCCAATCGGAATGATTTTGACCAACATACATCCGAGGCCAAGGGTACCTGGGAGGCAACTCTTGAGTACCTGAAGACATTTTTTGCTAAGCCAACATCCAATCGGAATGATTTTGACCAACATACATCCGAGGCCTAGGGTACTTGGGAGGCAACGCTTGGGTAACTGAAGACATTTTTTGCTAAGCCAACATCCAATCGGAATGATTTTGACCAACATACATCCGAGGCCAAGGGTACCTGGGAGGCAACTCTTGAGTACCTGAAGACATTTTTTGCTAAGCCAACATCCAATCGGAATGATTTTGACCAACATACATCCGAGGCCAAGGGTACTCGGGAGGCAACTCTTGAGTACCTGAAGACACTTTTTGCTAAGCCAACATCCAATCGGAATGATTTTGACCAACATACATCCGAGGCCAAGGGTACTTGGGAGGCAACTCTTAAGTACCTGAAGACATTTTTTGCTAAGCCAACATCCAATCGGAATGATTTTGAGCAACATACATCCGAGGCCAAGGGCACTTGGGAAGCAACTCTTACGTACCTGAAGACATTTTTTGCTAAGCCAACATCCAATCGGAATGATTTCGACCAACATACATCCGAGGCCAAGGGTACCTGGGAGGCAACTCTTGAGTACCCGAAGACATTTTTTGCTAAGCCAACATCCAATCGGAATGATTTCGACCAACATACATCCGAGGCCAAGGGTACTTGCGAGGCAACTAGTGAGTACCTGAAGACATTTTTTGCTAAGCCAACATCCAATCGGAATGATTTTGACCAACATACATCCGAGGCCAACGGTACTTGGGAGGCAACTCTTGAGTACCTGAAGACATTTTTTGCTAAGCCAACATCTAATCGGATTGATATTGACCAACATACATCCAAGGCCAAGGGTACTTGGTAGGCAACGCTTGGGTACCTGAAGACATTTTTTGCTAAGCCAACATCCAATCGGAATGATTTTGACCAACATACATCCGAGGCCAAGGGTACTTGGGAGGCAACTCTTGAGTACCCGAAGACATTTTTTGCTAAGCCAACATCCAATCGGAATGATTTTGACCAACATACATCCGAGGCCAAGGGTACTCGGGAGGCAACTCTTGAGCACCTGAAGACATTTTTTGCTAAGCCAACATCCAATCGGAATGATTTTGACCAACATACATCCGAGGCCAAGGGTACTCGGGAGGCAACTCTTGAGCACCTGAAGACATTTTTTGCTAAGCCAACATCCAATCAGAATGATTTTGACCAACATACATCCGAGGCCAAGGGTTCTTCGGAGGCAACTCTTGAGTACCTGAAGACATTTTTTGCTAAGCCAACATCCAATCGGAATGATTTTGACCAACATACATCCGAGGCCAAGGGTATTTGGGAGGCAACGCTTGGGTACCTGAAGACATTTTTTGCTAAGCCAACATCCAATCGGAATGATTTTGACCAACATACATCCGAGGCCAAGGGTACTTGGGAGGCAACTCTTGAGTACGCGAAGACATTTTTTGCTAAGCCAACATCCAATCGGAATGATTTTGACCAACATACATCCGAGGCCAAGGGTACCTGGGAGGCAACTCTTGAGTACCTGAAGACATTTTTTGCTAAGCCAACATCCAATCGGAATGATTTTGACCAACATACATCCGAGGCCAAGTGTACCTGGGAGGCAACTCTTGAGTACCTGAAGACATTTTTTTCTAAGCCAACATCCAATCGGAATGATTTTGACCAACATACATCCGAGGCCAAGGGTTCTTGGGAGGCAACTCTTGAGTACCTGAAGACATTTTTTGCTAAGCCAACATCCAATCGGAATGATTTTGACCAACATACATCCGAGGCCAAGGGTACCTGGGAGGCAACTCTTGAGTACCTGAAGACATTTTTTGCTAAGCCAACATCTAATCGGAATGATTTTGACCAACATACATCCAAGGCCTAGGGTACTTGGGAGGCAACTCTTAAGTACCTGAAGACATTTTTTGCTAAGCCAACATCCAATCGGAATGATTTTGACCAACATACATCCGAGGCCAATGGCACTTGGGAAGCAACTCTTGCGTACCTGAAGACATTTTTTGCTAAGCCAACATCCAATCGGAATGATTTCGACCAACATACATCCGAGGCCAAGGGTACCTGGGAGGCAACTCTTGAGCACCCGAAGACATTTTTTGCTAAGCCAACATCCAATCGGAATGATTTCGACCAACATACATCCGAGGCCAAGGGTACTTGCGAGGCAACTCGTGAGTACCTGAAGACATTTTTTGCTAAGCCAACATCCAATCGGAATGATTTTGACCAACATACATCCGAGGCCAAGGGTACTCGGGAGGCAACTCTTGAGCACCTGAAGACATTTTTTGCTAAGCCAACATCCAATCGGATTGATATTGACCAACATACATCCAAGGCCAAGGGTACTTGGTAGGCAACGCTTGGGTACCTGAAGACATTTTTTGCTAAGCCAACATCCAATCGGAATGATTTTGACCAACATACATCCGAGGCCAAGGGTACTTGGGAGGCAACTCTTGAGTACCCGAAGACATTTTTTCCTAAGCCAACATCCAATCGGAATGATTTTGACCAACATACATCCGAGGCCAAGGGTACTGGGGAGGCAACTCTTGAGCACCTGAAGACATTTTTTGCTAAGCCAACATCCAATCGGATTGATATTGACCAACATACATCCAAGGCCAAGGGTACTTGGTAGGCAACGCTTGGGTACCTGAAGACATTTTTTGCTAATACAACATCCAATCGGAATGATTTTGACCAACATACATCCGAGGCCAAGGGTACTTGGGAGGCAACTCTTGAGTACCCGAAGACATTTTTTGCTAAGCCAACATCCAATCGGAATGATTTTGACCAACATACATCCGAGGCCAAGGGTACCTGGGAGGGAACTCTTGAGCACCTGAAGACCTTTTTTTGCTAAGCCAACATCCAATCGGAATGATTTTGACCAACATACATCCGAGGCCAAGGGTACTCGGGAGGCAACTCTTGAGTACCTGAAGACACTTTTTGCTAAGCCAACATCCAATCGGAATGATTTTGACCAACATACATCCGAGGCCAAGGGTACTTGGCAAGCAACTCTTGCGTACCTGAAGACATTTTTTGCTAAGCCAACATGCAATAGGAATGATTTTGACCAACATACATCTGAGGCCAAGGGTACCTGGGAGGCAACTCTTGAGCACCTGAAGACATTTTTTGCTAAGCCAACATCCAATCGGAATGATTTCGACCAACATACATCTGAGGCCAAGGGTACTTGCGAGGCAACTCGTGAGTACCTGAAGACATTTTTTGCTAAGCCAACATCCAATCGGAATGATTTTGACCAACATACATCCGAGGCCAACGGTACTTGGGAGGCAACTCTTGAGTACCTGAAGACATTTTTTGCTAAGCCAACATCCAATCGGATTGATATTGACCAACATACATCCAAGGCCAAGGGTACTTGGTAGGCAACGCTTGGGTACCTGAAGACATTTTTTGCTAAGCCAACATCCAATCGGAATGATTTTGACCAACATACATCCGAGGCCAAGGGTACTCGGGAGGCAACTCTTGAGTACCTGAAGACACTTTTTGCTAAGCCAACATCCAATTGGAATGATTTTGACCAACATACATCCCAGGCCAAGGGTACTTGGCAAGCAACTCTTGCGTACCTGAAGACATTTTTTGCTAAGCCAACATCCAATAGGAATGATTTTGACCAACATACATCTGAGGCCAAGGGTACCTGGGAGGCAAGTCTTGAGCACCTGAAGACATTTTTTGCTAAGCCAACATCCAATTTAAATGATTTTGACCAACATACATCCGTGGCCAAGGGTACTTCGGAGGCAACTCTTGAGTACCCGAAGACATTTTTTGCTAAGCCAACATCCAATCGGAATGATTTTGACCAACATACATCCGAGGCCAAGGGTACTTGGGAGGCAACTCTTAAGTACCTGAAGACATTTTTTGCTAAGCCAACATCCAATCGGAATGATTTTGACCAACATACATCCGAGGCCAAGGGCACTTGGGAAGCAACTCTTGCGTACCTGAAGACATTTTTTGCTAAGCCAACATCCAATCGGAATGATTTCGACCAACATACATCCGAGGCCAAGGGTACCTGGGAGGCAACTCTTGAGTACCCGAAGACATTTTTTGCTAAGCCAACATCCAATCGGAATGATTTCGACCAACATACATCCGTGGCCAAGGGTACTTGCGAGGCAACTCGTGAGTACCTGAAGACATTTTTTGCTAAGCTTACATCCAATCGGAATGATTTTGACCAACATACATCCGAGGCCAAGGGTACTTGGGAAGCAACTCTTGCGTACCTGAAGACATTTTTTGCTAAGCCAACATCCAATCAGAATGATTTTGACCAACATACATCTGAGGCCAAGGGTACCTGGGAGGCAACTCTTGAGCACCTGAAGACATTTTTTGCTAAGCCAACATCCAATCGGAATGATTTTGACCAACATACATCCGAGGCCAAGGGTACTTGGGAGGCAACTCTTAAGTACCTGAAGACATTTTTTGCTAAGCCAACATCCAATCGGAATGATTTTGACCAACATACATCCAAGGCCAAGGGTACTTGGTAGGCAACGCTTGGGTACCTGAAGACATTTTTTGCTAAGCCAACATCCAATCGGAATGATTTTGACCAACATACATCCGAGGCCAAGGGTACTTGGGAGGCAACTCTTGAGCACCTGAAGACATTTTTTGCTAAGCCAACATCCAATCGGATTGATATTGACCAACATACATCCAAGGCCAAGGGTACTTGGTAGGCAACGCTTGGGTACCTGAAGACATTTTTTGCTAAGCCAACATCCAATCGGAATGATTTTGACCAACATACATCCGAGGCCAAGGGTACTTGGGAGGCAACTCTTGAGTACCCGAAGACATTTTTTGCTAAGCCAACATCCAATCGGAATGATTTTGACCAACATACATCCGAGGCCAAGGGTACCTGGGAGGCAACTCTTGAGCACCTGAAGACCTTTTTTTGCTAAGCCAACATCCAATCGGAATCATTTTGACCAACATACATCCGAGGCCAAGGGTACTTGGGAGGCAACTCTTGAGTACCCGAAGACATTTTTTGCTAAGCCAACATCCAATCGGAATGATTTTGACCAACATACATCCGAGGCCAAGTGTACCTGGGAGGCAACTCTTGAGTACCTGAAGACATTTTTTTCTAAGCCAACATCCAATCGGAATGATTTTGACCAACATACATCCGAGGCCAAGGGTTCTTGGGAGGCAACTCTTGAGTACCTGAAGACATTTTTTGCTAAGCCAACATCCAATCGGAATGATTTTGACCAACATACATCCGAGGCCAAGTGTACCTGGGAGGCAACTCTTGAGTACCTGAAGACATTTTTTTCTAAGCCAACATCCAATCGGAATGATTTTGACCAACATACATCCGAGGCCAAGGGTTCTTGGGAGGCAACTCTTGAGTACCTGAAGACATTTTTTGCTAAGCCAACATCCAATCGGAATGATTTTGACCAACATACATCCGAGGCCAAGGGTACCTGGGAGGCAACTCTTGAGTACCTGAAGACATTTTTTGCTAAGCCAACATCCAATCGGAATGATTTTGACCAACATACATCCAAGGCCTAGGGTACTTGGGAGGCAACGCTTGGGTACCTGAAGACATTTTTTGCTAAGCCAACATCCAATCGGAATGATTTTGACCAACATACATCCGAGGCCAAGGGTACCTGGGAGGGAACTCTTGAGTACCTGAAGACATTTTTTGCTAAGCCAACATCCAATCGGAATGATTTTGACCAACATACATCCGAGGCCAAGGGTACTCGGGAGGCAACTCTTGAGTACCTGAAGACACTTTTTGCTAAGCCAACATCCAATCGGAATGATTTTGACCAACATACATCCGAGGCCAAGGGTACTTGGGAGGCAACTCTTAAGTACCTGAAGACATTTTTTGCTAAGCCAACATCCAATCGGAATGATTTTGACCAACATACATCCGAGGCCAAGGGCACTTGGGAAGCAACTCTTGCGTACCTGAAGACATTTTTTGCTAAGCCAACATCCAATCGGAATGATTTCGACCAACATACATCCGAGGCCAAGGGTACCTGGGAGGCAACTCTTGAGTACCCGAAGACATTTTTTGCTAAGCCAACATCCAATCGGAATGATTTCGACCAACATACATCCGAGGCCAAGGGTACTTGCGAGGCAACTAGTGAGTACCTAAAGACATTTTTTGCTAAGCCAACATCCAATCGGAATGATTTTGACCAACATACATCCGAGGCCAACGGTACTTGGGAGGCAACTCTTGAGTACCTGAAGACATTTTTTGCTAAGCCAACATCTAATCGGATTGATATTGACCAACATACATCCAAGGCCAAGGGTACTTGGTAGGCAACGCTTGGGTACCTGAAGACATTTTTTGCTAAGCCAACATCCAATCGGAATGATTTTGACCAACATACATCCGAGGCCAAGGGTACTTGGGAGGCAACTCTTGAGTACCCGAAGACATTTTTTGCTAAGCCAACATCCAATCGGAATGATTTTGACCAACATACATCCGAGGCCAAGGGTACTCGGGAGGCAACTATTGAGCACCTGAAGACATTTTTTGCTAAGCCAACATCCAATCGGAATGATTTTGACCAACATACATCCGAGGCCAAGGGTACTCGGGAGGCAACTCTTGAGCACCTGAAGACATTTTTTGCTAAGCCAACATCCAATCAGAATGATTTTGACCAACATACATCCGAGGCCAAGGGTTCTTGGGAGGCAACTCTTGAGTACCTGAAGACATTTTTTGCTAAGCCAACATCCAATCGGAATGATTTTGACCAACATACATCCGAGGCCAAGGGTACTTGGGAGGCAACTCTTGAGTACGCGAAGACATTTTTTGCTAAGCCAACATCCAATCGGAATGATTTTGACCAACATACATCCGAGGCCAAGGGTACCTGGGAGGCAACTCTTGAGTACCTGAAGACATTTTTTGCTAAGCCAACATCCAATCGGAATGATTTTGACCAACATACATCCGAGGCCAAGTGTACCTGGGAGGCAACTCTTGAGTACCTGAAGACATTTTTTTCTAAGCCAACATCCAATCGGAATGATTTTGACCAACATACATCCGAGGCCAAGGGTTCTTGGGAGGCAACTCTTGAGTACCTGAAGACATTTTTTGCTAAGCCAACATCCAATCGGAATGATTTTGACCAACATACATCCGAGGCCAAGGGTACCTGGGAGGCAACTCTTGAGTACCTGAAGACATTTTTTGCTAAGCCAACATCCAATCGGAATGATTTTGACCAACATACATCCAAGGCCTAGGGTACTTGGGAGGCAACTCTTAAGTACCTGAAGACATTTTTTGCTAAGCCAACATCCAATCGGAATGATTTTGACCAACATACATCCGAGGCCAAGGGCACTTGGGAAGCAACTCTTGCGTACCTGAAGACATTTTTTGCTAAGCCAACATCCAATCGGAATGATTTCGACCAACATACATCCGAGGCCAAGGGTACCTGGGAGGCAACTCTTGAGCACCCGAAGACATTTTTTGCTAAGCCAACATCCAATCGGAATGATTTCGACCAACATACATCCGAGGCCAAGGGTACTTGCGAGGCAACTCGTGAGTACCTGAAGACATTTTTTGCTAAGCCAACATCCAATCGGAATGATTTTGACCAACATACATCCGAGGCCAACGGTACTTGGGAGGCAACTCTTGAGTACCTGAAGACATTTTTTGCTAAGCCAACATCTAATCGGATTGATATTGACCAACATACATCCAAGGCCAAGGGTACTTGGTAGGCAACGCTTGGGTACCTGAAGACATTTTTTGCTAAGCCAACATCCAATCGGAATGATTTTGACCAACATACATCCGAGGCCAAGTGTACCTGGGAGGCAACTCTTGAGTACCTGAAGACATTTTTTTCTAAGCCAACATCCAATCGGAATGATTTTGACCAACATACATCCGAGGCCAAGGGTTCTTGGGAGGCAACTCTTGAGTACCTGAAGACATTTTTTGCTAAGCCAACATCCAATCGGAATGATTTTGACCAACATACATCCGAGGCCAAGGGTACCTGGGAGGCAACTCTTGAGTACCTGAAGACATTTTTTGCTAAGCCAACATCCAATCGGAATGATTTTGACCAACATACATCCAAGGCCTAGGGTACTTGGGAGGCAACTCTTAAGTACCTGAAGACATTTTTTGCTAAGCCAACATCCAATCGGAATGATTTTGACCAACATACATCCGAGGCCAAGGGCACTTGGGAAGCAACTCTTGCGTACCTGAAGACATTTTTTGCTAAGCCAACATCCAATCGGAATGATTTCGACCAACATACATCCGAGGCCAAGGGTACCTGGGAGGCAACTCTTGAGCACCCGAAGACATTTTTTGCTAAGCCAACATCCAATCGGAATGATTTCGACCAATATACATCCGAGGCCAAGGGTACTTGCGAGGCAACTCGTGAGTACCTGAAGACATTTTTTGCTAAGCCAACATCCAATCGGAATGATTTTGACCAACATACATCCGAGGCCAACGGTACTTGGGAGGCAACTCTTGAGTACCTGAAGACATTTTTTGCTAAGCCAACATCTAATCGGATTGATATTGACCAACATACATCCAAGGCCAAGGGTACTTGGTAGGCAACGCTTGGGTACCTGAAGACATTTTTTGCTAAGCCAACATCCAATCGGAATGATTTTGACCAACATACATCCGAGGCCAAGGGTACTTGGGAGGCAACTCTTAAGTACCTGAAGACATTTTTTGCTAAGCCAACATCCAATCGGAATGATTTTGACCAACATACATCCGAGGCCAAGGGTACTCGGGAGGCAACTCTTGAGCACCTGAAGACATTTTTTGCTAAGCCAACATCCAATCGGATTGATATTGACCAACATACATCCAAGGCCAAGGGTACTTGGTAGGCAACGCTTGGGTACCTGAAGACATTTTTTGCTAAGCCAACATCCAATCGGAATGATTTTGACCAACATACATCCGAGGCCAAGGGTACTTGGGAGGCAACTCTTGAGTACCCGAAGACATTTTTTGCTAAGCCAACATCCAATCGGAATGATTTTGACCAACATACATCCGAGGCCAAGGGTACTGGGGAGGCAACTCTTGAGCACCTGAAGACATTTTTTGCTAAGCCAACATCCAATCGGATTGATATTGACCAACATACATCCAAGGCCAAGGGTACTTGGTAGGCAACGCTTGGGTACCTGAAGACATTTTTTGCTAAGCCAACATCCAATCGGAATGATTTTGACCAACATACATCCGAGGCCAAGGGTACTTGGGAGGCAACTCTTGAGTACCCGAAGACATTTTTTGCTAAGCCAACATCCAATCGGAATGATTTTGACCAACATACATCCGAGGCCAAGGGTACCTGGGAGGGAACTCTTGAGCACCTGAAGACCTTTTTTTGCTAAGCCAACATCCAATCGGAATGATTTTGACCAACATACATCCGAGGCCAAGGGTACTCGGGAGGCAACTCTTGAGTACCTGAAGACACTTTTTGCTAAGCCAACATCCAATCGGAATGATTTTGACCAACATACATCCGAGGCCAAGGGTACTTGGCAAGCAACTCTTGCGTACCTGAAGACATTTTTTGCTAAGCCAACATGCAATAGGAATGATTTTGACCAACATACATCTGAGGCCAAGGGTACCTGGGAGGCAACTCTTGAGCACCTGAAGACATTTTTTGCTAAGCCAACATCCAATCGGAATGATTTCGACCAACATACATCTGAGGCCAAGGGTACTTGCGAGGCAACTCGTGAGTACCTGAAGACATTTTTTGCTAAGCCAACATCCAATCAGAATGATTTTGACCAACATACATCCGAGGCCAACGGTACTTGGGAGGCAACTCTTGAGTACCTGAAGACATTTTTTGCTAAGCCAACATCCAATCGGATTGATATTGACCAACATACATCCAAGGCCAAGGGTACTTGGTAGGCAACGCTTGGGTACCTGAAGACATTTTTTGCTAAGCCAACATCTAATCGGATTGATATTGACCAACATACATCCAAGGCCAAGGGTACTTGGTAGGCAACGCTTGGGTACCTGAAGACATTTTTTGCTAAGCCAACATCCAATCGGAATGATTTTGACCAACATACATCCGAGGCCAAGGGTACTTGGGAGGCAACTCTTGAGCACCTGAAGACATTTTTTGCTAAGCCAACATCCAATCGGATTGATATTGACCAACATACATCCAAGGCCAAGGGTACTTGGTAGGCAACGCTTGGGTACCTGAAGACATTTTTTGCTAAGCCAACATCCAATCGGAATGATTTTGACCAACATACATCCGAGGCCAAGGGTACTTGGGAGGCAACTCTTGAGTACCCGAAGACATTTTTTGCTAAGCCAACATCCAATCGGAATGATTTTGACCAACATACATCCGAGGCCAAGGGTACCTGGGAGGCAACTCTTGAGCACCTGAAGACCTTTTTTTGCTAAGCCAACATCCAATCGGAATCATTTTGACCAACATACATCCGAGGCCAAGGGTACTTGGGAGGCAACTCTTGAGTACCCGAAGACATTTTTTGCTAAGCCAACATCCAATCGGAATGATTTTGACCAACATACATCCGAGGCCAAGGGTACCTGGGAGGCAACTCTTGAGTACCTGAAGACATTTTTTGCTAAGCCAACATCCAATCGGAATGATTTTGACCAACATACATCCGAGGCCAAGGGTACTCGGGAGGCAACTCTTGAGTACCTGAAGACACTTTTTGCTAAGCCAACATCCAATCGGAATGATTTTGACCAACATACATCCGAGGCCAAGGGTACTTGGCAAGCAACTCTTGCGTACCTGAAGACATTTTTTGCTAAGCCAACATGCAATAGGAATGATTTTGACCAACATACATCTGAGGCCAAGGGTACCTGGGAGGCAACTCTTGAGCACCTGAAGACATTTTTTGCTAAGCCAACATCCAATCGGAATGATTTCGACCAACATACATCCGAGGCCAAGGGCACTTGCGAGGCAACTCTTGAGTACCTGAAGACATTTTTTGCTAAGCCAACATCCAATCGGAATGATTTTGACCAACATACATCCGAGGCCAACGGTACTTGGGAGGCAACTCTTGAGTACCTGAAGACATTTTTTGCTAAGCCAACATCCAATCGGATTGATATTGACCAACATACATCCAAGGCCAAGGGTACTTGGTAGGCAACGCTTGGGTACCTGAAGACATTTTTTGCTAAGCCAACATCCAATCGGAATGATTTTGACCAACATACATCCGAGGCCAAGGGTACTTGGGAGGCAACTCTTGAGTACCCGAAGACATTTTTTGCTAAGCCAACATCCAATCGGAATGATTTTGACCAACATACATCCGAGGCCAAGGGTACCTGGGAGGCAACTCTTGAGCACCTGAAGACATTTTTTGCTAAGCCAACATCCAATCGGATTGATATTGACCAACATACATCCAAGGCCAAGGGTACTTGGTAGGCAACGCTTGGGTACCTGAAGACATTTTTTGCTAAGCCAACATCCAGTCGGAATGATTTTGACCAACATACATCCGAGGCCAAGGGTACTTGGGAGGCAACTCTTGAGTACCTGAAGACATTTTTTGCTAAGCCAACATCCAATCGGAATGATTTTGACCAACATACATCCGAGGCCAAGGGTACTCGGGAGGCAACTCTTGAGCACCTGAAGACATTTTTTGCTAAGCCAACATCCAATCGGAATGATTTTGACCAACATACATCCGAGGCCAAGGGTACTTGGCAAGCAACTCTTGCGTACCTGAAGACATTTTTTGCTAAGCCAACATGCAATAGGAATGATTTTGACCAACATACATCTGAGGCCAAGGGTACCTGGGAGGCAACTCTTGAGCACCTGAAGACATTTTTTGCTAAGCCAACATCCAATCGGAATGATTTTGACCAACATACATCCGAGGCCAAGGGTATTTGGGAGGCAACGCTTGGATACCTGAAGACATTTTTTGCTAAGCCAACATCCAATCGGAATGATTTTGACCAACATACATCCGAGGCCAAGGGTACTTGGGAGGCAACTCTTGAGTACCTGAAGACATTTTTTGCTAAGCCAACATCCAATCGGATTGATATTGACCAACATACATCCAAGGCCAAGGGTACTTGGTAGGCAACGCTTGAGTACCTGAAGACATTTTTTGCTAAGCCAACATCCAATCGGAATGATTTTGACCAACATACATCCGAGGCCAAGTGTACCTGGGAGGCAACTCTTGAGTACCTGAAGACATTTTTTTCTAAGCCAACATCCAATCGGAATGATTTTGACCAACATACATCCGAGGCCAAGGGTTCTTGGGAGGCAACTCTTGAGTACCTGAAGACATTTTTTGCTAAGCCAACATCCAATCGGAATGATTTTGACCAACATACATCCGAGGCCAAGGGTACCTGGGAGGCAACTCTTGAGTACCTGAAGACATTTTTTGCTAAGCCAACATCCAATCGGAATGATTTTGACCAACATACATCCGAGGCCTAGGGTACTTGGGAGGCAACGCTTGGGTAACTGAAGACATTTTTTGCTAAGCCAACATCCAATCGGAATGATTTTGACCAACATACATCCGAGGCCAAGGGTACCTGGGAGGCAACTCTTGAGTACCTGAAGACATTTTTTGCTAAGCCAACATCCAATCGGAATGATTTTGACCAACATACATCCGAGGCCAAGGGTACTCGGGAGGCAACTCTTGAGTACCTGAAGACACTTTTTGCTAAGCCAACATCCAATCGGAATGATTTTGACCAACATACATCCGAGGCCAAGGGTACTTGGGAGGCAACTCTTAAGTACCTGAAGACATTTTTTGCTAAGCCAACATCCAATCGGAATGATTTTGACCAACATACATCCGAGGCCAAGGGCACTTGGGAAGCAACTCTTACGTACCTGAAGACATTTTTTGCTAAGCCAACATCCAATCGGAATGATTTCGACCAACATACATCCGAGGCCAAGGGTACCTGGGAGGCAACTCTTGAGTACCCGAAGACATTTTTTGCTAAGCCAACATCCAATCGGAATGATTTCGACCAACATACATCCGAGGCCAAGGGTACTTGCGAGGCAACTAGTGAGTACCTGAAGACATTTTTTGCTAAGCCAACATCCAATCGGAATGATTTTGACCAACATACATCCGAGGCCAACGGTACTTGGGAGGCAACTCTTGAGTACCTGAAGACATTTTTTGCTAAGCCAACATCTAATCGGATTGATATTGACCAACATACATCCAAGGCCAAGGGTACTTGGTAGGCAACGCTTGGGTACCTGAAGACATTTTTTGCTAAGCCAACATCCAATCGGAATGATTTTGACCAACATACATCCGAGGCCAAGGGTACTTGGGAGGCAACTCTTGAGTACCCGAAGACATTTTTTGCTAAGCCAACATCCAATCGGAATGATTTTGACCAACATACATCCGAGGCCAAGGGTACTCGGGAGGCAACTCTTGAGCACCTGAAGACATTTTTTGCTAAGCCAACATCCAATCGGAATGATTTTGACCAACATACATCCGAGGCCAAGGGTACTCGGGAGGCAACTCTTGAGCACCTGAAGACATTTTTTGCTAAGCCAACATCCAATCAGAATGATTTTGACCAACATACATCCGAGGCCAAGGGTTCTTCGGAGGCAACTCTTGAGTACCTGAAGACATTTTTTGCTAAGCCAACATCCAATCGGAATGATTTTGACCAACATACATCCGAGGCCAAGGGTATTTGGGAGGCAACGCTTGGGTACCTGAAGACATTTTTTGCTAAGCCAACATCCAATCGGAATGATTTTGACCAACATACATCCGAGGCCAAGGGTACTTGGGAGGCAACTCTTGAGTACGCGAAGACATTTTTTGCTAAGCCAACATCCAATCGGAATGATTTTGACCAACATACATCCGAGGCCAAGGGTACCTGGGAGGCAACTCTTGAGTACCTGAAGACATTTTTTGCTAAGCCAACATCCAATCGGAATGATTTTGACCAACATACATCCGAGGCCAAGTGTACCTGGGAGGCAACTCTTGAGTACCTGAAGACATTTTTTTCTAAGCCAACATCCAATCGGAATGATTTTGACCAACATACATCCGAGGCCAAGGGTTCTTGGGAGGCAACTCTTGAGTACCTGAAGACATTTTTTGCTAAGCCAACATCCAATCGGAATGATTTTGACCAACATACATCCGAGGCCAAGGGTACCTGGGAGGCAACTCTTGAGTACCTGAAGACATTTTTTGCTAAGCCAACATCTAATCGGAATGATTTTGACCAACATACATCCAAGGCCTAGGGTACTTGGGAGGCAACTCTTAAGTACCTGAAGACATTTTTTGCTAAGCCAACATCCAATCGGAATGATTTTGACCAACATACATCCGAGGCCAATGGCACTTGGGAAGCAACTCTTGCGTACCTGAAGACATTTTTTGCTAAGCCAACATCCAATCGGAATGATTTCGACCAACATACATCCGAGGCCAAGGGTACCTGGGAGGCAACTCTTGAGCACCCGAAGACATTTTTTGCTAAGCCAACATCCAATCGGAATGATTTCGACCAACATACATCCGAGGCCAAGGGTACTTGCGAGGCAACTCGTGAGTACCTGAAGACATTTTTTGCTAAGCCAACATCCAATCGGAATGATTTTGACCAACATACATCCGAGGCCAAGGGTACTCGGGAGGCAACTCTTGAGCACCTGAAGACATTTTTTGCTAAGCCAACATCCAATCGGATTGATATTGACCAACATACATCCAAGGCCAAGGGTACTTGGTAGGCAACGCTTGGGTACCTGAAGACATTTTTTGCTAAGCCAACATCCAATCGGAATGATTTTGACCAACATACATCCGAGGCCAAGGGTACTTGGGAGGCAACTCTTGAGTACCCGAAGACATTTTTTGCTAAGCCAACATCCAATCGGAATGATTTTGACCAACATACATCCGAGGCCAAGGGTACTGGGGAGGCAACTCTTGAGCACCTGAAGACATTTTTTGCTAAGCCAACATCCAATCGGATTGATATTGACCAACATACATCCAAGGCCAAGGGTACTTGGTAGGCAACGCTTGGGTACCTGAAGACATTTTTTGCTAATACAACATCCAATCGGAATGATTTTGACCAACATACATCCGAGGCCAAGGGTACTTGGGAGGCAACTCTTGAGTACCCGAAGACATTTTTTGCTAAGCCAACATCCAATCGGAATGATTTTGACCAACATACATCCGAGGCCAAGGGTACCTGGGAGGGAACTCTTGAGCACCTGAAGACCTTTTTTTGCTAAGCCAACATCCAATCGGAATGATTTTGACCAACATACATCCGAGGCCAAGGGTACTCGGGAGGCAACTCTTGAGTACCTGAAGACACTTTTTGCTAAGCCAACATCCAATCGGAATGATTTTGACCAACATACATCCGAGGCCAAGGGTACTTGGCAAGCAACTCTTGCGTACCTGAAGACATTTTTTGCTAAGCCAACATGCAATAGGAATGATTTTGACCAACATACATCTGAGGCCAAGGGTACCTGGGAGGCAACTCTTGAGCACCTGAAGACATTTTTTGCTAAGCCAACATCCAATCGGAATGATTTCGACCAACATACATCTGAGGCCAAGGGTACTTGCGAGGCAACTCGTGAGTACCTGAAGACATTTTTTGCTAAGCCAACATCCAATCGGAATGATTTTGACCAACATACATCCGAGGCCAACGGTACTTGGGAGGCAACTCTTGAGTACCTGAAGACATTTTTTGCTAAGCCAACATCCAATCGGATTGATATTGACCAACATACATCCAAGGCCAAGGGTACTTGGTAGGCAACGCTTGGGTACCTGAAGACATTTTTTGCTAAGCCAACATCCAATCGGAATGATTTTGACCAACATACATCCGAGGCCAAGGGTACTCGGGAGGCAACTCTTGAGTACCTGAAGACACTTTTTGCTAAGCCAACATCCAATTGGAATGATTTTGACCAACATACATCCCAGGCCAAGGGTACTTGGCAAGCAACTCTTGCGTACCTGAAGACATTTTTTGCTAAGCCAACATCCAATAGGAATGATTTTGACCAACATACATCTGAGGCCAAGGGTACCTGGGAGGCAAGTCTTGAGCACCTGAAGACATTTTTTGCTAAGCCAACATCCAATTTAAATGATTTTGACCAACATACATCCGTGGCCAAGGGTACTTCGGAGGCAACTCTTGAGTACCCGAAGACATTTTTTGCTAAGCCAACATCCAATCGGAATGATTTTGACCAACATACATCCGAGGCCAAGGGTACTTGGGAGGCAACTCTTAAGTACCTGAAGACATTTTTTGCTAAGCCAACATCCAATCGGAATGATTTTGACCAACATACATCCGAGGCCAAGGGCACTTGGGAAGCAACTCTTGCGTACCTGAAGACATTTTTTGCTAAGCCAACATCCAATCGGAATGATTTCGACCAACATACATCCGAGGCCAAGGGTACCTGGGAGGCAACTCTTGAGTACCCGAAGACATTTTTTGCTAAGCCAACATCCAATCGGAATGATTTCGACCAACATACATCTGAGGCCAAGGGTACTTGCGAGGCAACTCGTGAGTACCTGAAGACATTTTTTGCTAAGCCTACATCCAATCGGAATGATTTTGACCAACATACATCCGAGGCCAAGGGTACTTGGGAAGCAACTCTTGCGTACCTGAAGACATTTTTTGCTAAGCCAACATCCAATCAGAATGATTTTGACCAACATACATCTGAGGCCAAGGGTACCTGGGAGGCAACTCTTGAGCACCTGAAGACATTTTTTGCTAAGCCAACATCCAATCGGAATGATTTTGACCAACATACATCCGAGGCCAAGGGTACTTGGGAGGCAACTCTTAAGTACCTGAAGACATTTTTTGCTAAGCCAACATCCAATCGGAATGATTTTGACCAACATACATCCAAGGCCAAGGGTACTTGGTAGGCAACGCTTGGGTACCTGAAGACATTTTTTGCTAAGCCAACATCCAATCGGAATGATTTTGACCAACATACATCCGAGGCCAAGGGTACTTGGGAGGCAACTCTTGAGCACCTGAAGACATTTTTTGCTAAGCCAACATCCAATCGGATTGATATTGACCAACATACATCCAAGGCCAAGGGTACTTGGTAGGCAACGCTTGGGTACCTGAAGACATTTTTTGCTAAGCCAACATCCAATCGGAATGATTTTGACCAACATACATCCGAGGCCAAGGGTACTTGGGAGGCAACTCTTGAGTACCCGAAGACATTTTTTGCTAAGCCAACATCCAATCGGAATGATTTTGACCAACATACATCCGAGGCCAAGGGTACCTGGGAGGCAACTCTTGAGCACCTGAAGACCTTTTTTTGCTAAGCCAACATCCAATCGGAATCATTTTGACCAACATACATCCGAGGCCAAGGGTACTTGGGAGGCAACTCTTGAGTACCCGAAGACATTTTTTGCTAAGCCAACATCCAATCGGAATGATTTTGACCAACATACATCCGAGGCCAAGGGTACCTGGGAGGCAACTCTTGAGTACCTGAAGACATTTTTTGCTAAGCCAACATCCAATCGGAATGATTTTGACCAACATACATCCGAGGCCAAGGGTACTCGGGAGGCAACTCTTGAGTACCTGAAGACACTTTTTGCTAAGCCAACATCCAATCGGAATGATTTTGACCAACATACATCCGAGGCCAAGGGTACTTGGCAAGCAACTCTTGCGTACCTGAAGACATTTTTTGCTAAGCCAACATGCAATAGGAATGATTTTGACCAACATACATCTGAGGCCAAGGGTACCTGGGAGGCAACTCTTGAGCACCTGAAGACATTTTTTGCTAAGCCAACATCCAATCGGAATGATTTCGACCAACATACATCCGAGGCCAAGGGCACTTGCGAGGCAACTCTTGAGTACCTGAAGACATTTTTTGCTAAGCCAACATCCAATCGGAATGATTTTGACCAACATACATCCGAGGCCAACGGTACTTGGGAGGCAACTCTTGAGTACCTGAAGACATTTTTTGCTAAGCCAACATCCAATCGGATTGATATTGACCAACATACATCCAAGGCCAAGGGTACTTGGTAGGCAACGCTTGGGTACCTGAAGACATTTTTTGCTAAGCCAACATCCAATCGGAATGATTTTGACCAACATACATCCGAGGCCAAGGGTACTTGGGAGGCAACTCTTGAGTACCCGAAGACATTTTTTGCTAAGCCAACATCCAATCGGAATGATTTTGACCAACATACATCCGAGGCCAAGGGTACCTGGGAGGCAACTCTTGAGCACCTGAAGACATTTTTTGCTAAGCCAACATCCAATCGGAATGATTTTGACCAACATACATCCGAGGCCAAGGGTACTTGGGAGGCAACTCTTGAGTACCCGAAGACATTTTTTGCTAAGCCAACATCTAATCGGAATGATTTTGACCAACATACATCCAAGGCCAAGGGTACCTGGGAGGCAACTCTTGAGTACCTGAAGACATTTTTTGCTAAGCCAACATCCAATCGGAATGATTTTGACCAACATACATCCGAGGCCAAGGGTACTCGGGAGGCAACTCTTGAGTACCTGAAGACACTTTTTGCTAAGCCAACATCCAATTGGAATGATTTTGACCAACATACATCCCAGGCCAAGGGTACTTGGCAAGCAACTCTTGCGTACCTGAAGACATTTTTTGCTAAGCCAACATCCAATAGGAATGATTTTGACCAACATACATCTGAGGCCAAGGGTACCTGGGAGGCAAGTCTTGAGCACCTGAAGACATTTTTTGCTAAGCCAACATCCAATTTAAATGATTTTGACCAACATACATCCGTGGCCAAGGGTACCTGGGAGGCAACTCTTGAGTACCCGAAGACATTTTTTGCTAAGCCAACATCCAATCGGAATGATTTTGACCAACATACATCCGAGGCCAAGGATACCTGGGAGGCAACTCTTGAGCACCTGAAGACATTTTTTGCTAAGCCAACATCCAATTTAAATGATTTTGACCAACATACATCCGTGGCCAACGGTACTTCGGAGGCAACTCTTGAGTACCCGAAGACATTTTTTGCTAAGCCAACATCCAATCGGAATGATTTTGACCAACATACATCCGAGGCCAAGGGTACTTGGGAGGCAACTCTTAAGTACCTGAAGACATTTTTTGCTAAGCCAACATCCAATCGGAATGATTTTGACCAACATACATCCGAGGCCAAGGGCACTTGGGAAGCAACTCTTGCGTACCTGAAGACATTTTTTGCTAAGCCAACATCCAATCGGAATGATTTCGACCAACATACATCCGAGGCCAAGGGTACCTGGGAGGCAACTCTTGAGTACCCGAAGACATTTTTTGCTAAGCCAACATCCAATCGGAATGATTTCGACCAACATACATCCGAGGCCAAGGGTACTTGCGAGGCAACTCGTGAGTACCTGAAGACATTTTTTGCTAAGCCAACATCCAATCGGAATGATTTTGACCAACATACATCCGAGGCCAAGGGTACTTGGGAAGCAACTCTTGCGTACCTGAAGACATTTTTTGCTAAGCCAACATCCAATCAGAATGATTTTGACCAACATACATCCGAGGCCAAGGGTACCTGGGAGGCAACTCTTGAGCACCTGAAGACATTTTTTGCTAAGCCAACATCCAATCGGAATGATTTTGACCAACATACATCCGAGGCCAAGGGTACTTGGGAGGCAACTCTTAAGTACCTGAAGACATTTTTTGCTAAGCCAATATCCAATCGGAATGATTTTGACCAACATACATCCGAGGCCAAGGGTACTCGGGAGGCAACTCTTGAGCACCTGAAGACATTTTTTGCTAAGCCAACATCCAATCGGATTGATATTGACCAACATACATCCAAGGCCAAGGGTACTTGGTAGGCAACGCTTGGGTACCTGAAGACATTTTTTGCTAAGCCAACATCCAATCGGAATGATTTTGACCAACATACATCCGAGGCCAAGGGTACTTGGGAGCCAACTCTTGAGTACCCGAAGACATTTTTTGCTAAGCCAGCATCCAATCGGAACGATTTTGACCAACATACATCCGAGGCCAAGGGTACCTGGGAGGCAACTCTTGAGCACCTGAAGACCTTTTTTTGCTAAGCCAACATCCAATCGGAAAGATTTTGACCAACATACATCCGAGGCCAAGGGTACTTGGGAGGCAACTCTTGAGTACCCGAAGACATTTTTTGCTAAGCCAACATCCAATCGGAATGATTTTGACCAACATACATCCGAGGCCAAGGGTACCTGGTAGGCAACTCTTGAGTACCTGAAGACACTTTTTGCTAAGCCAACATCCAATCGGAATGATTTCGACCAACATACATCCGAGGCCAAGGGCACTTGCGAGGCAACTCGTGAGTACCTGAAGACATTTTTTGCTAAGCCAACATCCAATCGGAATGATTTTGACCAACATACATCCGAGGCCAACGGTACTTGGGAGGCAACTCTTGAGTACCTGAAGACATTTTTTGCTAAGCCAACATCCAATCGGATTGATATTGACCAACATACATCCAAGGCCAAGGGTACTTGGTAGGCAACGCTTGGGTACCTGAAGACATTTTTTGCTAAGCCAACATCCAATCGGAATGATTTTGACCAACATACATCCGAGGCCAAGGGTGCTTGGGAGGCAACTCTTGAGTACCCAAAGACATTTTTTGCTAAGCCAACATCCAATCGGAATGATTTTGACCAACATACATCCGAGGCCAAGGGTACCTGGGAGGCAACTCTTGAGCACCTGAAGACATTTTTTGCTAAGCCAACATCCAATCGGAATGATTTTGACCAACATACATCCGAGGCCAAGGGTACTTGGGAGGCAACTCTTGAGTACCCGAAGACATTTTTTGCTAAGCCAACATCTAATCGGAATGATTTTGACCAACATACATCCAAGGCCAAGGGTACCTGGGAGGCAACTCTTGAGTACCTGAAGACATTTTTTGCTAAGCCAACATCCAGTCGGAATGATTTTGACCAACATACATCCGAGGCCAAGGGTACTCGGGAGGCAACTCTTGAGTACCTGAAGACACTATTTGCTAAGCCAACATCCAATTGGAATGATTTTGTCCAACATACATCCCAGGCCAAGGGTACTTGGCAAGCAACTCTTGCGTACTTGAAGACATTTTTTGCTAAGCCAACATCCAATAGGAATGATTTTGACCAACATACATCTGAGGCCAAGGGTACCTGGGAGGCAAGTCTTGAGCACCTGAAGACATTTTTTGCTAAGCCAACATCCAATTTAAATGATTTTGACCAACATACATCCGTGGCCAAGGGTACTTCGGAGGCAACTCTTGAGTACCCGAAGACATTTTTTGCTAAGCCAACATCCAATCGGAATGATTTTGACCAACATACATCCGAGGCCAAGGGTACTTGGGAGGCAACTCTTAAGTACCTGAAGACATTTTTTGCTAAGCCAACATCCAATCGGAATGATTTTGACCAACATACATCCGAGGCCAAGGGCACTTGGGAAGCAACTCTTGCGTACCTGAAGACATTTTTTGCTAAGCCAACATCCAATCGGAATGATTTCGACCAACATACATCCGAGGCCAAGGGTACCTGGGAGGCAACTCTTGAGTACCCGAAGACATTTTTTGCTAAGCCAACATCCAATCGGAATGATTTCGACCAACATACATCCGTGGCCAAGGGTACTTGCGAGGCAACTCGTGAGTACCTGAAGACATTTTTTGCTAAGCCTACATCCAATCGGAATGATTTTGACCAACATACATCCGAGGCCAAGGGTACTTGGGAAGCAACTCTTGCGTACCTGAAGACATTTTTTGCTAAGCCAACATCCAATCAGAATGATTTTGACCAACATACATCTGAGGCCAAGGGTACCTGGGAGGCAACTCTTGAGCACCTGAAGACATTTTTTGCTAAGCCAACATCCAATCGGAATGATTTTGACCAACATACATCCGAGGCCAAGGGTACTTGGGAGGCAACTCTTAAGTACCTGAAGACATTTTTTGCTAAGCCAACATCCAATCGGAATGATTTTGACCAACATACATCCAAGGCCAAGGGTACTTGGTAGGCAACGCTTGGGTACCTGAAGACATTTTTTGCTAAGCCAACATCCAATCGGAATGATTTTGACCAACATACATCCGAGGCCAAGGGTACTTGGGAGGCAACTCTTGAGCACCTGAAGACATTTTTTGCTAAGCCAACATCCAATCGGATTGATATTGACCAACATACATCCAAGGCCAAGGGTACTTGGTAGGCAACGCTTGGGTACCTGAAGACATTTTTTGCTAAGCCAACATCCAATCGGAATGATTTTGACCAACATACATCCGAGGCCAAGGGTACTTGGGAGGCAACTCTTGAGTACCCGAAGACATTTTTTGCTAAGCCAACATCCAATCGGAATGATTTTGACCAACATACATCCGAGGCCAAGGGTACCTGGGAGGCAACTCTTGAGCACCTGAAGACCTTTTTTTGCTAAGCCAACATCCAATCGGAATCATTTTGACCAACATACATCCGAGGCCAAGGGTACTTGGGAGGCAACTCTTGAGTACCCGAAGACATTTTTTGCTAAGCCAACATCCAATCGGAATGATTTTGACCAACATACATCCGAGGCCAAGGGTACCTGGGAGGCAACTCTTGAGTACCTGAAGACATTTTTTGCTAAGCCAACATCCAATCGGAATGATTTTGACCAACATACATCCGAGGCCAAGGGTACTCGGGAGGCAACTCTTGAGTACCTGAAGACACTTTTTGCTAAGCCAACATCCAATCGGAATGATTTTGACCAACATACATCCGAGGCCAAGGGTACTTGGCAAGCAACTCTTGCGTACCTGAAGACATTTTTTGCTAAGCCAACATGCAATAGGAATGATTTTGACCAACATACATCTGAGGCCAAGGGTACCTGGGAGGCAACTCTTGAGCACCTGAAGACATTTTTTGCTAAGCCAACATCCAATCGGAATGATTTCGACCAACATACATCCGAGGCCAAGGGCACTTGCGAGGCAACTCTTGAGTACCTGAAGACATTTTTTGCTAAGCCAACATCCAATCGGAATGATTTTGACCAACATACATCCGAGGCCAACGGTACTTGGGAGGCAACTCTTGAGTACCTGAAGACATTTTTTGCTAAGCCAACATCCAATCGGATTGATATTGACCAACATACATCCAAGGCCAAGGGTACTTGGTAGGCAACGCTTGGGTACCTGAAGACATTTTTTGCTAAGCCAACATCCAATCGGAATGATTTTGACCAACATACATCCGAGGCCAAGGGTACTTGGGAGGCAACTCTTGAGTACCCGAAGACATTTTTTGCTAAGCCAACATCCAATCGGAATGATTTTGACCAACATACATCCGAGGCCAAGGGTACCTGGGAGGCAACTCTTGAGCACCTGAAGACATTTTTTGCTAAGCCAACATCCAATCGGAATGATTTTGACCAACATACATCCGAGGCCAAGGGTACTTGGGAGGCAACTCTTGAGTACCCGAAGACATTTTTTGCTAAGCCAACATCTAATCGGAATGATTTTGACCAACATACATCCAAGGCCAAGGGTACCTGGGAGGCAACTCTTGAGTACCTGAAGACATTTTTTGCTAAGCCAACATCCAATCGGAATGATTTTGACCAACATACATCCGAGGCCAAGGGTACTCGGGAGGCAACTCTTGAGTACCTGAAGACACTTTTTGCTAAGCCAACATCCAATTGGAATGATTTTGACCAACATACATCCCAGGCCAAGGGTACTTGGCAAGCAACTCTTGCGTACCTGAAGACATTTTTTGCTAAGCCAACATCCAATAGGAATGATTTTGACCAACATACATCTGAGGCCAAGGGTACCTGGGAGGCAAGTCTTGAGCACCTGAAGACATTTTTTGCTAAGCCAACATCCAATTTAAATGATTTTGACCAACATACATCCGTGGCCAAGGGTACCTGGGAGGCAACTCTTGAGTACCCGAAGACATTTTTTGCTAAGCCAACATCCAATCGGAATGATTTTGACCAACATACATCCGAGGCCAAGGGTACCTGGGAGGCAACTCTTGAGCACCTGAAGACATTTTTTGCTAAGCCAACATCCAATTTAAATGATTTTGACCAACATACATCCGTGGCCAAGGGTACTTCGGAGGCAACTCTTGAGTACCCGAAGACATTTTTTGCTAAGCCAACATCCAATCGGAATGATTTTGACCAACATACATCCGAGGCCAAGGGTACTTGGGAGGCAACTCTTAAGTACCTGAAGACATTTTTTGCTAAGCCAACATCCAATCGGAATGATTTTGACCAACATACATCCGAGGCCAAGGGCACTTGGGAAGCAACTCTTGCGTACCTGAAGACATTTTTTGCTAAGCCAACATCCAATCGGAATGATTTCGACCAACATACATCCGAGGCCAAGGGTACCTGGGAGGCAACTCTTGAGTACCCGAAGACATTTTTTGCTAAGCCAACATCCAATCGGAATGATTTTGACCAACATACATCCGAGGCCAAGGGTACTTGCGAGGCAACTCGTGAGTACCTGAAGACATTTTTTGCTAAGCCAACATCCAATCGGAATGATTTTGACCAACATACATCCGAGGCCAAGGGTACTTGGGAAGCAACTCTTGCGTACCTGAAGACATTTTTTGCTAAGCCAACATCCAATCAGAATGATTTTGACCAACATACATCCGAGGCCAAGGGTACCTGGGAGGCAACTCTTGAGCACCTGAAGACATTTTTTGCTAAGCCAACATCCAATCGGAATGATTTTGACCAACATACATCCGAGGCCAAGGGTACTTGGGAGGCAACTCTTAAGTACCTGAAGACATTTTTTGCTAAGCCAATATCCAATCGGAATGATTTTGACCAACATACATCCGAGGCCAAGGGTACTCGGGAGGCAACTCTTGAGCACCTGAAGACATTTTTTGCTAAGCCAACATCCAATCGGATTGATATTGACCAACATACATCCAAGGCCAAGGGTACTTGGTAGGCAACGCTTGGGTACCTGAAGACATTTTTTGCTAAGCCAACATCCAATCGGAATGATTTTGACCAACATACATCCGAGGCCAAGGGTACTTGGGAGGCAACTCTTGAGTACCCGAAGACATTTTTTGCTAAGCCAGCATCCAATCGGAACGATTTTGACCAACATACATCCGAGGCCAAGGGTACCTGGGAGGCAACTCTTGAGCACCTGAAGACCTTTTTTTGCTAAGCCAACATCCAATCGGAAAGATTTTGACCAACATACATCCGAGGCCAAGGGTACTTGGGAGGCAACTCTTGAGTACCCGAAGACATTTTTTGCTAAGCCAACATCCAATCGGAATGATTTTGACCAACATACATCCGAGGCCAAGGGTACCTGGGAGGCAACTCTTGAGTACCTGAAGACACTTTTTGCTAAGCCAACATCCAATCGGAATGATTTCGACCAACATACATCCGAGGCCAAGGGCACTTGCGAGGCAACTCGTGAGTACCTGAAGACATTTTTTGCTAAGCCAACATCCAATCGGAATGATTTTGACCAACATACATCCGAGGCCAACGGTACTTGGGAGGCAACTCTTGAGTACCTGAAGACATTTTTTGCTAAGCCAACATCCAATCGGATTGATATTGACCAACATACATCCAAGGCCAAGGGTACTTGGTAGGCAACGCTTGGGTACCTGAAGACATTTTTTGCTAAGCCAACATCCAATCGGAATGATTTTGACCAACATACATCCGAGGCCAAGGGTGCTTGGGAGGCAACTCTTGAGTACCCAAAGACATTTTTTGCTAAGCCAACATCCAATCGGAATGATTTTGACCAACATACATCCGAGGCCAAGGGTACCTGGGAGGCAACTCTTGAGCACCTGAAGACATTTTTTGCTAAGCCAACATCCAATCGGAATGATTTTGACCAACATACATCCGAGGCCAAGGGTACTTGGGAGGCAACTCTTGAGTACCCGAAGACATTTTTTGCTAAGCCAACATCTAATCGGAATGATTTTGACCAACATACATCCAAGGCCAAGGGTACCTGGGAGGCAACTCTTGAGTACCTGAAGACATTTTTTGCTAAGCCAACATCCAGTCGGAATGATTTTGACCAACATACATCCGAGGCCAAGGGTACTCGGGAGGCAACTCTTGAGTACCTGAAGACACTTTTTGCTAAGCCAACATCCAATTGGAATGATTTTGTCCAACATACATCCCAGGCCAAGGGTACTTGGCAAGCAACTCTTGCGTACTTGAAGACATTTTTTGCTAAGCCAACATCCAATAGGAATGATTTTGACCAACATACATCTGAGGCCAAGGGTACCTGGGAGGCAAGTCTTGAGCACCTGAAGACATTTTTTGCTAAGCCAACATCCAATTTAAATGATTTTGACCAACATACATCCGTGGCCAAGGGTACTTGGGAGGCAACTCTTGAGTACCTGAAGACATTTTTTGCTAAGCCAACATCCAATCGGAATGATTTTGACCAACATACATCCGAGGCCAAGGGTACTTGGGAGGCAACTCTTAAGTACCTGAAGACATTTTTTGCTAAGCCAACATCCAATCGGAATGATTTTGACCAACATACATCCGAGGCCAAGGGCACTTGGGAAGCAACTCTTGCGTACCTGAAGACATTTTTTGCTAAGCCAACATCCAATCGGAATGATTTCGACCAACATACATCCGAGGCCAAGGGTACCTGGGAGGCAACTCTTGAGTACCCGAAGACATTTTTTGCTAAGCCAACATCCAATCGGAATGATTTCGACCAACATACATCCGAGGCCAAGTGTACTTGCGAGGCAACTCGTGAGTACCTGAAGACATTTTTTGCTAAGCCAACATCCAATCGGAATGATTTTGACCAACATACATCCGAGGCCAAGGGTACTTGGGAAGCAACTCTTGCGTACCTGAAGACATTTTTTGCTAAGCCAACATCCAATCAGAATGATTTTGACCAACATACATCTGAGGCCAAGGGTACCTGGGAGGCAACTCTTGAGCACCTGAAGACATTTTTTGCTAAGCCAACATCCAATCGGAATGATTTTGACCAACATACATCCGAGGCCAAGGGTACTTGGGAGGCAACGCTTGGGTACCTGAAGACATTTTTTGCTAAGCCAACATCCAATCGGAATGATTTTGACCAACATACATCCGAGGCCAAGGGTACTTGGGAGGCAACTCTTGAGTACCTGAAGACATTTTTTGCTAAGCCAACATCCAATCGGAATGATTTTGACCAACATACATCCGAGGCCAAGGGTACCTGGGAGGCAACTCTTGAGTACCTGAAGACAGTTTTTTGCTAAGCCAACATCCAATCGGAATGATTTTGACCAACATACATCCGAGGCCAAGGGTACTTGGGAGGCAACTCTTGAGTACCCGAAGACATTTTTTGCTAAGCCAACATCCAATCGGAATGATTTTGACCAACATACATCCGAGGCCAAGGGTACCTGGGAGGCAACTCTTGAGCACCTGAAGACATTTTTTGCTAAGCCAACATCCAATCGGAATGATTTTGACCAACATACATCTGAGGCCAAGGGTACTTGGGAGGCAACTCTTGAGTACCCGAAGACATTTTTTGCTAAGCCAACATCCAATCGGAATGATTTTGACCAACAGCCATTGGAGGCGAATGTTTTTTCAGATTTAATGCCACAGGAATTAGATCTACGTTTAGCTAAAGAGCAAAATGACTATAGTCTTTCTGACATCTGTCCACTGTGCCGCTTTATTTCAGGCATAGTAAACTCTTCAGTGTTTGATTGCCAATGTATTAACTGCTTCTTGCTTTCTTTTGCCACATGGTCCATTTTGTTTAATGAGGTGAGATTCCTATGGACTCATTATAGAATAATGGTCTGTTCATTGCTTATTGGAATGTCTCACAGGTTTAACAAAGATTGAGAATTAATAATTGCTTTTCTGAGAAATTAATGGGGAATTTTTTCAGTAGTAGAATCAAATATTATGTGTTTATGAAGCTATTGATTTAAAGGAAGTATGTTAAGTGGGAAATTTGAAGTCTTTGTTATTTTCCTTTTCAATTTTGTGGTTGTATTTGTATTTTATTTTTGTTGTGGTTTTTCCACTATACATTGCATTATATTATAAAAACTTTCTATTTTAATAATTTTTTTTTTAAAAAAAGCATCTTAGGGTTGCAAGGGACTGCAAGGGCCATCTAGTCCAACCCCATCTTTGCTACACAGGAATCCACAATGACAGCATTCCTGAAAAAGGCCCACCCAGCCTCTGTTTGAAGACCTCCTAAGAAGGAGGGTCCACCTCCCCAGGCTCTCCTCTCAAGGTCTGCCGCAAGGCCCAGAGGATGAGAGACGGGGGCAGCAGGCATGCCTGAGGCTGGCCTGACCCTCCCCTCCAGACCTAGTCACTCTTCCTCCTAGGGTTGCCCGTTTACGATCCTGCTGGGACCTGCGGCTCTGGGGCCAAACCCCGAGGAGGAGGAGGGAGGAGGCAGTGGCCAAGGGACAGCTCCTGACCATGCTCTTCACTGTGTTATGTGTTAAGTACCGGTCATGGTTCCTCACAGCTTGTCATTCAAGCACACGTATTCACAGAGATAGAACATAACTTTCCTGCCTGGGAATCAAGACTACATTACTTAGGGAGATGAAATAAGGAACATTTAACTTAGCCTGCTTTTTTTAAACCCGCCTTTTAAAAAGGAGATTCCCAATGAACCTATTGTGTGTGTAGTGTGCAGATCAGCAGAGGAGATCCTTAAGCATTTGGAGTAACACACAAGGTGGATTCTTTTTTTTAATATTTTTTATTCAACTCCAACATACATACCATAAAAACAATCCATGAAACTATCACATATTTCCATCATCCATATCCTATACATCTCATTCATCTTATACCCCATACACCTCAAACCATCCCTTCTCCCCCTCTAGACCATACAATAATTCCCTTTCATACAGTTTCTTTAACTATATTTTACTTCCTTTTTTTCCGTTTTCTGTCAATTTTGATAACTACACGATTTTCTTCCCTTTTTAAATTTACCAGCCATCCATGTCTGTTTTTCTTCCCTTCTCAAAAATTTTATATATTTTCTAATCTACCAATCTAATTTATTTACATATTCCTCTCCCCATTTCTCTTTCCATATGGGATTTAAAATTTCCCATTCTTTCAAATCCTTAGATGTTTTTTTCTGATCTAGAAAAATTGTTAATTTATCCATTTCACACATTTCTCGCAGTTTAAATAGCCATTCATCTATTGATGGAATCTCCGATGTCTTCCAATATTTTGCATAGAGTAATCTAGCCGCAGTTGTCATATAAGATAAGATTCGCCAAAATTTCTTTTGAATTTGGTCTTCTAAATTATAAAACATATTTAGTAAATACATCTCAGGTGTTGGTAAGAGATCTCTATCAAATAATTTGCTAACTATTTTATTTATTTTATCCCAGAATTTTTTCGCCTTCTCACACTTCCACCAGATATGGTAGAGGGAGCCTGTGGCTTTTTGGCATTTCCAACATTGATTAGACATCTTTTTGTAAATTTTTGCTAACCTTACTGGTCTTAAGTACCATCTTGTCATTATCTTGTAGAGGTTTTCTTTTAGGTTATAACTTCTTGTAAAAAAGAAGTTTTTCCCCCAATGCTTTTCCCATTGTTCCAATTGTATTCCCTGACCTATATCATGTGCCCACTTTAACATATAGGGCTTTATAATTTCCCGTTCCAAATTTATCTGTAATATCATTTTGTATCTTCTGGATATCCTCTATGTTTTTTCCCCCATATCAACTCATCAAATTTTGTATTTTCATTTTCTGTTCCACCAGTTTTCCGGTCTATCGTAAACTTCTCGTTTAGTTGCCTATATAGCAACCAATGGCATTCTCTGTTCTCTAATTTCAATTCTTCTTGTGTTTTTATTTTGTACTCATTACCTTCTTTATTTAATATGTCCTTATATGTCAACCACTGTCCTTTATAAATATCTTCTCTTTTATAATATGCTTCATGGTTAGATAACCACAAGGGTGTTTTTAAATATAGTTTCCTTCTATATTTTGTCCATACTCTTAACAGTGCCTTTCTTACATAATGATGTTCAAATTCTTTATGCACCACTGCTTTATTGTGCCACAGGTAGGCGTGCCAGCTGAATCTTGCATTAAACCTTTCCAATGTCAATAATGTTACATTCTTCAATGTTATCCATTCCATAATCCAAGAAATCGAGCTGGCATAATAGTATGTTTGTAAGTCTGGTAGTGCAAGGCCTCCTCTTTCTTCTGCATCTATTAATAGATTCCATTTTATTCTAGGTTTTTTCCCTCTCCATATGAATTTTGTTAGGTCTTTTTTCCAAATCTCCATTACTTTATCATTGGTTATAATCGGAATGTTTTGAAATAGGTAGAGCATCTTCGGCAATATATTCATTTTGACGGTCGCTATTCTTCCCAATAAAGATAACTCCAATTTATCCCATTTCTTGAATTCTTCTTTTATTTTATTCCAAATTTTGATGTAGTTATTTTCAAATAACTCTGTGTTCTTAGTTGTAATTGTTATACCTAAATATTTTGTTTTCTTCTCTACTTTATATCCTGATTTCTTTTCTAATTCTCTTTCTTCTTGCTTCTTTAAGTTTTTAGTTATCATTATTTTCTTTTCTTTATTAATTTTTAATCCAGCCAGATCTCCAAATTCTTCAATCATTTCCTTTAATTTTTATATTCCTGAGCTTGCCATCTCCACCCTTTTATCTGGCGATCTAATCTTATCTTTCTATTCAAGATTTCTATCACTGTAATAAATAGCAAAGGAACTAGAGGGCACCCTTGATGTGTTCCTCTTTCAATTTTGAAAGGACTTGTTTTTTCTCCATTTACAATAATTTGGCCTTGCTGATTACTATATATTTTATTTATCCAGTCATAATATCTTTCCCCTATGTTCATTCTTTTTAGCACTTCGAACATACATTCCCATCTTAGATTGTCGAAGGCTTTTTCCGCATCTGCAAAAATCATCAGAAGTTTTTTCTCGTTATGTTTTTCATCAAATTCTATCAAGTCTATCAATACTCTCACATTATCCTTTGTTTGTCTACCTGGAAGGAAACCGCTTTGATCTTCATAAATCCAATTCTTTAGAATTGTTTTTATTCTCTCTGCCAGTATATTTGAAAATATTTTATAGTCGATGTTCAAAAGTGATATTGGTCTATAATTTTGTGGCATTGTCAAATCCTTTCCCTCTTTCGGTATTAATATTATATTTGCCTTACTCCATGAGTCAGGACATTTCCCATCATTTATACCATTTAGTAACCTAAATAATGGTTCTATTAGCTCTTCTTCGGAAACTTTATAATATAATACCGAGAAGCCATCCGGGCCTGGAGCCTTCCCTATCTTCATTTTTCTTATGGCCTCTCTGATTTCTAATTTTGATATCTCCTTATTTAGCTTTCCTCTCTCTTCTTCCGTAATCATAGGTAATTTTTCCTTATCCAGATATTCCTCCATTTTAGTTTTTATTTTTTCTAAATTTCCCTGTTTTTTATATAATGTGGAATAATACTCTTTGAAGATTTTAAGTATATCTTTTTGTTTTGTATATCTTACTTGATTTAATTTTATCTCTGTTATTGTTTCTCTCTCTCTCTCTCTTTCCTCAATTTGTAGGCAAGCCACTTTCCAGGTCTGTTAGCCTGCTCGAAGTATCTTTGATTTGTATATTTCATTTTATTAGCTATTTCCATTGTCATTTTCGCTTCTAATATTTTCTTCAATATCGACAGTTCTTTTCTTGTTTTCTCATCCGCAGGTTTTAACTTTAGTATTTTTTCTTTTTCAGAGATTTTTTCCTTCAATTCTTTTTCTTTTTTCTTTTGCCTATTTCTCTTAGTTTCAAACTCTTGTTTCATCAGGTGTCCTCTTAATACTGTTTTACCCGCATCCCAAACAATTTTGTCCACTATTCCTTTATCCAGGTTTTCTTCAAAAAATTGTTTTATTATTTTCTTTGTTTTTTCTACTACATTATCATTTTTTAATATTATGTCTTTAAATTTCCAATTATATTGTTGTTTCTTAAATCCCAGTTCTAGGATCACTGGGCTATGATCAGATATTACTTTTTGGAGAATTTACACTTTTCTTACATCCTTTAGTAATGTTTTAGATATCATGAACATGTCCAACCTTGACCAAGTCTTAAAATGATCTGAAAAATAGGTATAGTCTCTCTCTTGTCCATGTTTAATTCTCCAGCAATCTTCTATAACTAATTGTTCCATCATTTCTTTTACTTCTTTTGGTAGTTTCCCCTGTGTTTTCTTTCTTTTTGTGGGTATTGTTTTAGTTGTTCTATCCAGATCTAAATCAAGGACCCCATTCCAATCCCCTGCTAATATCAGATTATCATAATCATGCTTTAGGATCTCATTTGTGAGGCCTTTAAAAAATTTCCCTTTATTTTCTAGGGGACCATATACTCCTACCAGTAAGATCTTCTTATTTTGTATATTTATCTCTTCACTGCAAGATATTAAGTGTTAAGTGACCATGTAGTGAACAATTTTGTAGAATCCATACATGTGGAAACTGGCTCTGACAATGTATCTACTCTACACAGTTATCGCATTTTTATGCCACTTTAGGTCTCATGACTCTGTTCTATGGAATCCTGGGCTTTGTAGCCTGGTGAGGGACTTTGGATTCTTTTATACTACACAGTTATAGTACTTCAAGACCACTTTAACTACCATGGCTATGTACATCATATGGAATCCCAGGGCTTGTAGCCTGGGAAGGCACTAAAGCTGTCTAGCAGTTGAGAATTACCTCTAGATGCCTCAGGAAATGATAAATCCTAGAATTCCATAGGACAGAAACAAGGCAGTTAAACTGGTATCTAAATGCCATTAAAGAGATATCAAACTATTCATGTGAAAGAGACCTGAGAATCATCTGCTAGAAAGCATTGATTTTACAGTTCAGGAAGAGAATTCTAGCATGGGATTCTTAAGTACCTCATCAAACTACAAATCCCAGGATTCCACAGAACTGAACTCTAGCTGTTAAAGTAGCATTAAAGTGCTATATTTGTGGAGCATGGAGATGCCCTGAGCTGGAGTCGGTTAATACTTATGTGTATCATTCATTCTACTTGCAAAGGTCAGCAGCACCATCCACACACAAATCTGAAGAAAGACAGTACATTTGGTGGGGAAGACAATAGGAGAGGAGGAAGTTTCCCTTGAAGACTGAGCATACTCAATGGCCATGGGATGCTGACTCATTGGGGGCGGGCGGTAGCGATGGAAAAATAGCTAGAATGTAATGGAGTATCATAGAGAGAAGTATGGGCGACAGATTGGAGAGCTGGGCCAAAACTAACAAAATAAATTTTAACAGGGAAAAATGTAAGTTACTATATTTGGGCAGAATATTGACAAGTTGGAATGTGTTCACAGGAGGGCAACCAAAATGGTGAAAGGACTGGAAGATCTGCCCTGTGAGGAGTGGCTTAGGGAGCTGGGCATGTTTAGCCTGGAGAAGAGAAGGTTAAGAGGTGACACGAAAGCCATGTTTAAATACTTGAAAGGATATCATACTGAAGATGGAGCAAGCTTGTTTTCTTCTACTCTGGAGACAGGGCTTGTCTAGACGAGAAGATATAATGTTGATTCCTGCACATTAACACAAATTCACAGCAGCATTCCTTTGTCTCCATGGTTTTGTGTTGTTTGTGTTTTTGTTTTTTTAAAATCACTGGTATGTGAAGCTATCCATGTTTGAAGTTCACATGGAGCCATGCCTGCAAATCAAGATGGTGGCCGGGAGTGAATCGCTTGTGTCATTATTCTCAACAAGTTGCCACTGCTGCACAGTATTTTTTTTACTGTAAATCTAAAGTGCGCAAGTGTAGCCTTCAATATAAAAAGCTGTTTGTTTGCCTCAGTACAGCAAAAGAACAAAGAAAAAAAGAAAAACACAAACAATACTGCAAAACTCCAAAATGGCACTTCTAGCCACTTCGTAGCCAGCAAGCCCACCACTGCACATGTCTGACCAATCAGGTTTCTACTTCCACTCTTATCCAGAAATGTGCTGCAATGTAATTCGGTTGTCCTAATGAGTGGTAATGCACATTTCCCTCCCCACATTTTTTTTTTAAAAAAACCTCATGAGAAGCCTCAAAGGCTTTCACCATGTAGTTTTTGGAGTTTTTGCCCCCCCCTTACTTCCAAATATGGCCAATCACTGCAGGATCTCGTTTGGACAAAAGGTATTCTCCTCAAATTCTATGAGGAGTATTTTCACCATCTACACAACCCTTCAGACACAGAGCAATGGATTCAAACTACAGGAAAATAGATTCCACAGTGGAATACACTGCCTTGGAATGTGGTGGAGTCTCCTTCTTCTGAGGTTTTTAAACAAAGGTTAGATGGCCATCTGTTAGGAGTGCTTTGATTGTGTATTCCTTCATGGCAGGGGGTTGGACTAGATGGCCCGTGTGGTCTCTTCCAACTCTTTGATTCTATGGATGACTGGAACACTCAACAAAGGTGTCTGCACATCATTTTATTGGAGGGAACATTTGTGTCACTTTATGCCTCTAGAGATAAATGCTGCACACTTGGTGAATGGCAGTTCATTGTGTGAATAGGCAGGACTGAAAGCAGCTGAGCCAAGCCACAGAGGTTTCCTGCCTCCTTAGTTTAGGATTTGGCTTGTAAAAATATTCCACTTTGTCTTGCTAAGCAGTGCCTCAAGCACTGTCTTTAAGTGCTGTCAAATGAGTCAGTAGTAACTGCTACTACTTCCTCTACCTTATTCCCAGTGTAATATGCATCAAACATCTTTACTTATTAGTTGCTCAGTCTTTAGTGTATAGTATCCTTGTAAGTCTATAGCAATTAAAATCAAAATTATTGTGTTTACAACATTTAGACACTTTTTCTGCAATCAGCAGGAAGCAAGGGCATAATTGCTGCAAAAATTATAGTTTTATTAGGTTTCAGAACAAGATATGTAGAAACTATTTTTAGCTGGCTAAAATATCATGCACACACACACTTTGTCATGAATTTTTTTAAAAAGAGGACAGGAACCTTTGGAAACAGCATCTTCTGTCATCAATCACTCCCTTTTAAAATTGATTGGAGAATAGAGTTCTCAATAAAGCAAAGACAGCATGCGTTGCTTATTAAGTGGTATCTGCAACAAAATGTTACAGCATGGAGATGTGCATTTATATATATAAAAAAAGCCACACATTCCTGGACTTATCAGATAACAGCAAACTCTATTGAAATGAATGACTCCCAGCCTAAATATACCATAGGGTTGTGCTGGAGGACCTAGAAATTCCTAGAGAAAAAAACCTGTTACCCAAATTGTGTGTGGTCCATGAGGATCCCACTAGCGTCCAAAATCAATGTGGGGAATATTAATTAGCTCAATTATGGCAGTGAGAGGTTGGGTAATGGTGGGATCATTTAATATAGGCATAAAGTAGTAACAAAGGAGACTCTAAGCCAAAATGTACAATTAAATTATCTTTATTGGTAATTAATAGTAACAGTGCTCACACAAACACTCAGGCTTCAGACACTTACACAAGGCTATCAATCATAATAGGAAGCATTTGGATAGAGTAATAGAGTAAGGGAATTGCAAGTAATACTGTACCAATCCTGCAGAGCTTAGATCACGATTGAAACAGACAGCAAGGAGGTTCAGAAGACGGGATGGCTACACAGTATGATGTGAAGTTGAGAGGAAGTGGAACTGTGTGCACTTGTTTGTTGTTTTAGGGTGATATTTATATGGAAAAATTTGCCTCAAGGTATAGGGTTTTGAGTAGAATACAATGTTTCTCGGAGATACCTAGGAATAGACAAAGGGTGCTCCAGAAGAGTTAATGATCATTAATGCTTGAATATTTAGAACTGAATAGGAGCAGACAAGGTATATTGTTGGAAGGGAGAGAGGGAGGGAGGACCCATTTTACAAGCATCAAGGACTCTGGTATCATTGAGTGGATTAGTGAATGACTCACCTCCAGGTGTTAAACTCTGACCTGAGTATTTTTGGGGGGAGTTTCCAAAGGCCCCTCCCTTGGTTATACATGACTCCAACCTTGGTAATTGAGGGCCCCTGGTTTACCTGCTAACCATGTGGAAGGCCACATTAAGCCAAATTATTAAATATTACCAATTATTTGATATTCCAAGATGGGGGCTATCATGGGCCTCATCTACATGATTAAAAAAATCCATTTGGGGGGTAAGAAATCTTAAAAGGCAGTTGTTCTTATGCGTACGATCCGCCTACATGATTTTTACCCCTCCTAAACTCTGTATGACCCCCCTTGCCCAGCTAGCTGGAGCAAGGGATCCAAGTGGTGGTTTTAAATCTCCCAACGCTTTGAAAAATTTTTTTAAAGGTGCCTGTTTTGTGGACAGTCAGTTTTTTACAATATAAAATAAAAAGGAATAAATGTAAAATTCTTGGACTTATCGGACTCTCACTTAGCCAAGAATCCAACATGGCAGCCACTCCCAATTCCCCTCTTTGCTAGCCCTGCCCCCTGTGCTTGGCCATCCAATCAGATTATACTGCCTGTTCGTATGTGTGTGAACGGGGTGTACAGACCATTGACAGTACGAACGGCTGTATGGATTTTAAGTTGAGATTCGCTAATCCTCCCGAATGTTGAATCCATGGAGTTTATGGGGGATTCGCTAGCTCCCCTTCTGAATGACACATACGCATCCAAACAGCCATTGTATGGATGATTGATCTTCCAAATGCCATACTTTTTTTTTTTTACCGTGTAGATGGGCCCATGGTAGGTAACACACATCTCTAGGCATTTTCTAGGTCCTCCAGCACAACTCTATGGTTAACCTCTGGCAGAAGCATACCACAGAATTGCACTGAAGGACCTAGAAAATGCCTAGAGAGAACATATTTTTCAGACGTAAGTGAAACTGCAGGTACTAGTAATAAAGCTCAGATGATGCTTGGGTTAGCATAACTTTTAAACCATTACGTCAATAACCAGCCAGCATTATTTTAAGATCAGTGATAGCACTTGACTAAGTAATCGTTCATACAGGCCAGCCAACCACTTGCATGTATCAGTCTAGTCTCTGTTATAGACAAGATTGTGTAAAGAAACCAGTGGTGCCACAGTAGGAAGAATTTACAGCAGGAACATGTATGCATTTCTGTGCTGTCTTTTGGGTCTGTTGATACTGGAATTGAAACCCTACTTTTCTTCCTTTATAGGCAACAATTTATTTCATGGTTCCAACCAGGCATGCTTTCTTTTGAGATAACGTACTTCATAAAGGAACATGAGAATTCAGTAGAAATACAGACTCATAAGTGGGAGAAAACCTTGAGGATTGAACATCTCCTGTTGTATATACCGAGAATCTCCAAACCTTTGCAGGCATGGGCACAGCTCTCACAAAAAGTAGACAAAACTGTCAGCCAGTCTCACTGCCTGCATAGCAACAACAACAACTGTCTCCAAATGAGCACAAATGGGCAAAACTATTCCTTTAACCCACAGATGAAATGCACACAGAGACACAGGCAAAATAGTCTGTGCTCTCTAGCACCTCACAACTCCAAAGCTTACCAGGCAATAGCGAAACTCCTTTTATTTCTTCCTTTAGAAACATAGGATTTTTCCAGCTCTCAAGTTGGGTATGCCAGAAAGGAGAGCAGAGTCTATCACTATCCCTGTGACGTCACTAAGGCTGGTGTCACCCCTCCCACCGGTGATGTCACCTGGTGCAGTTCAGCCTCTTCGGACCTCCTAGTGCCACCACAGCACTATCCTGATTTCTTTGTGTCTTTCCCAGAGAAGGGTCTGGGCCCACATGGACCCAGAGGCACTCTGGGGTGAGGACAGAAGACAGCAAGGCAATGGGTGGGCAGACCTTTGTTTTTAGTAACTTGAAATTCCTATATGTGAATACATTAAATATTTAATTTGTACGGTCAAAGGGCCTTGGCAGGCACCTAGAAAGGTGTCTATGACACCTGTGAATACTATATAGGGATGTAAATATATATAAATTTCCTTCCTGCAGCCAAGAAAGAATAATTCTACAATTTTTTTCCTCACTACAGGAAAACAGAATTTTCAAAGACTATTCATAGTTCAGGACTAAAGACTTTTTCAGACAAAACTTACCACACAAGAAGACTCCGGAATAGTTATGATGCTGTCGCGTGGCAGGGGTCCGTTTTGGATGCCGCTGTCCCTCTCTTGGCATCGTCCGAGTCACTTCCGTGTATGATTGGAGGCAGCCGCGCCATATTTTACTCACAGACAACTTCTGTGAGTAAAATATGGTGCGGCTGCCTCCAATCATACATGGAAGTGACACGGATGATGCTGAGAGAGGGATGGCGTCATCCGAAACGGACCCCCTGCCGCGCAACAGCGTCATAACTATTCTGGAGTCTTCTTGCGTGGTAAGTCCTGTCTGAAAAAGTCCTTACTCTGTGCAAAAAGTAAAATAAAATACTGTACTTTTTGTGCAGAAACAGCATTTTCTGCACAGAAAACAATATTTAATGCAGAAAATGAGTGCCCTTCCCAGCCAAAAAAATCATGCATTTTTGGTGCAGAATAAGTCCTGAACAGTAGAGATTTTACTCATTTAGGATTTTCCCCAGCAGGGTTTCCTAGCACTTGAGAAACCCATTTTGAAATCATTTTTGGAATATTTTTTAATATTCTTTCCATCCCTGGTGTTATCCGACCAACCTCAGACTGAAACCCTCTGTTGTTCAGCATATTGCAGTACTGGTCTTTCTCCGTTTATAAGAGACAGCAAGGACCTTCCAAATACCAAAACGCTGGACTATGAGCAGGAAGCTGCCAGAGGTAAGAGATGTGGAGGCTAGTGAAACCATTGGCTTGGCCCCAGCAAGGTCTCCCACTGAGAAGTCTGTTATAACAAAGTTGGTTTGTGCAGCTGGGCTTTATACCTGTCTGAGGACAAGGGAGAAGGCAACAGAATTATGAACTGGTTGCTGTTTTTGTTCATAGAAATGCAGAAGGCCAGACAAATCATTTTTAAAAATACTGTATTTTCTGTAGCCTTACAATAGCTATTGTAGTAGTGCATTGTAATTTTATTCATCATTGCTTTTTAGAGGAGAAAAAAGGGGGGAAATCATTTTTAAAAGATCCTAGATATATTCAACTGGAGGTGCTCCTTCTTGAAGGTTTGCTGCCACTCATGGGGCTTTTCTGTATTGTATTCTCATGTTCATTTGTGGCAGATTATTTTATGTGGAGGTATAAAGAGGTTTATCCATCATGTCCAGAAGCAGCACAGTCAGAAAGATGGCACGGGGCTTAGAGTCTTGAATTCACAAGACAGTAAGTGTTGCCAAATTCACAAGAACAGCTGATGGTATATTGTCACAGATGAGCAAATTGACACTTTATACTTGTCACAAGGCACTTCCCTCAGTCAAGAAGTATAAAAGCAACAACACAACCCTATAATATCCTATTTGGAAGTAAATCCCATTCAATTCAGTGGGTCTCACTCACTGATAAGAAGATATCAGTGGCAGCCGGTGACTTCCATGTCAAGGATGCTGCCAACCTGCTCTCGTTCTCTCTCCCCCATCCTTTCAAGGAGCTATTGAAGGTGCTGGACCCTAACACACACACACACACACACACATCCACAGCTTTGGGGAAAGAGTGAAATAAACCCAGAGTAGACATGGGAGGTACCGGCCACCATTAAAAGGACTGCAACCTTCTTTTCAAAATTAATGGCAAACAGTTCACAAACATCTCTTCATCATATCAAAACCACAGCATGAAATGGCCACAGGCATTTCTGTATTGTTATGACTGACATATTTTATTCACAAGGTACCAAAGGCTGCTATCCTAAATATACCTAATTAGGAACAGTTCCCATTACACTTAATATGAATTCCTCTGAGGAGACATCCATAGGATTGCACTGTAATTCTACATTGAATGAGCATAATGAAAAACCACAGGACCCGCCTACAACTTACAACCTATAAATTAGACAGATAATCTCCCTGCCCTCCCCGCCCCCCAAAGATCTGGGAAATAGAAAGAAGGAGAGATTTAAGAAGGAAGATAAAGGAACTCAGGGTTCTTCACAATCTGAGGATGAATTTCACAATCAAGGATGAAAAGGAGAAAACACAGTAATTATACCTTTTGTAAAAAAAAAACGCAAATAAAGAAGCAGCAAGACAAAGACAAAAAGGGAAATCAGTGCAGATGTGAAAGAAGGCCAAGAATACATGCATGCAAAAGTTTGCAAACAAATCTCAATGGCTAATGTGTCTATTCAAGGCAGCTTGGAGAGGGGATTAGTGTGCAACTCTTCCCCTGATTGGTGCTCTTCAGGAGCCGCCCCTCCCTTTCAAACCATCCCCACTCCTCACAGGCTGTGTAATTCAGACTTCAAAACATATGGAGTGGATTCAAAGGGCAGTGAAGAAGGGAAGTGGCTTGGGGAGAAGAGGAGGCATTGCAGAGATAAAGCGGTGGGCCGGGAAAGGCACCTGGACCCCTCAACTACCTCTCACGTCATTCCCTCTCAAAGCTTCTTTGGTGTCTAGCAAAAGCAGACGTTGACCTAAATCCAATTGTTAGTCCAAACGAGAATGGACCCACTGAAACAATGGAAATGTGGAAAGTCAGTGCATATGCAAATTTAACCCATTTAATTAATCTAGTCTGGAGGGGACCCATCATTAGATTTAGGTCATTGTGAGTTTATCACATGTGTTTGGTGTGTAACATGTATAGTCAGACCCTCGTATCCATGGGGGTTCAGTTCCTAGACTTACCGCAGATACCGGAAACTGGGTAACAGCGAACCCTATTAAAATAAAGGTCTTCCAGTAAAAACATACCATAGAGCTGCCTTGGAGGACCTAGAAGAAGCCTGCAGAGGATGCCTCTCTAGGCATTTTCTAGTGCAACTCTATGGTATGTGTCCCTGCTTTGTGTCCAGCAGATAACTGAAACCACAGATATTTGTTCAATAGATACAGGGGTCCGGTTGTAGTTACACTAAGTTGCATTATAATGTTAAAACCAGTTATATGAATCAGTCCTTAAATACTATTTCAAAGAATAGTGAAAATAATTTAAAATATGGCCTACTACCATACATCATCATCATCACCATCAATAATAATTATTATAATAAAGATTTTTAAAGAACCACAGAATATTTTTGGGGACTTCATTCACTAATTCATTCATTCCCCACCCTTTCCCCAGAACTGAGATTCAAGACAGTTTACAGCAATTGAAACAGATTCAGATAAAAACACATAAGTGAAAATATGAAGTTATTTTTTTTTAAAAAAAAAATGTAGTTAAACTATATATAGAATTAAAAACAAACTAAAACATATCTATTAAAAAGTGTGTCATACTACTGACACAGGATGCAAGACCCAGGTAAACAGGACAGCATACTATTAAAAGTAGTCAGTTCCCCAAAGCCGGTTGGAATAAATAAGTCTTCCCCTGCCAAGAGAAGGACAGCAGATAACAAGCCAGTCTAGCCTCCCTAGGAAGGGAATTCCAGAATCTGGAAGTAGCCACTGAGAAGATCCTATGTCACTTTCCTTATAGAGGGTGGAAGCACTGATAAACTTCAAAGATGAGACAAGTTCATCAGGTAGAATACTGTGCTTCATATAGCTGGAACACAAGCTGTAAAGGACCCAAGTCTTTTGTCTTGTCAAAACTCAAAAGATGCTTGGGATTTGGCATCTTCTTTTGGAAATAATTGCTGGGCATTGAATGCAAGAATGTAAGTCACAAATTATACATTCTTTAGACTGTTTCTAAAGTGGATATGCTTGAGGCTGTGTAGAAGAAAGCATAGAAACAGTAGAGAATGTGCAACTGAGTGTGTACAGTTGAGCTTCCCAATAATCTGAGCTTTCATTAAAAAAAATAGTTTGTGGAGCTTCTTCATTTTTCCTATTTATTGCATTGATGCAATTTCCCTCCCTCGTTTGAAGGGTTTTTATCAAAGGAGGAGAGTTTTCAAATGATGTTGCTCTTTATTTGTAACCCTCTTTGTTCCCCTCTCCATTTTTTCCATCATTTTTCTTACCATGGAAAATCCATGGTTGGAGGGAAGGGTGGAATTGCTACACGATGTTTGAGTGTAGCGCCAGGAGCCATCTGTCTGGATGCACCCCTGCTTAGCTTCAGTAAAGCTGCGGTATTCATGTGCCTTCAAGCCATGTGTGGTTGTCAAGATAGACTTCAAAGTGCAAAGGCAACATAGTGAAATCTTAGAAGCCAGGCAAACTGTTACATAAAATTCCCGGTGATCAGGAGCCAGCCTTCAATGCTGTGTATCACTGCCCCATCCATGATTGGCAGGACCAAAATAAATGATACAGAACTAATTTTTTTAAAAATGTAGGAAAACACCATGACTGCCAACTCATGCCATAGGCTTTCCTTCTGAGTCTTTTGGGCTAAAGCTATACAAGAAACTGTTTTGGTCAAATGACATTGTGTTCTGGGCAAAAATATTAATTTTGCTTTAAAAAAAAACCAACAACCTCAAGTCTTTTTTTAGCCAAAATGAATTTTTTGCAAAGTAGTTCTTAAATATGAAAAGTTTCCAAGTAGTTGACCATTTTCTCAGTGGGATATCTTAATATGTAGATAAATCTTACTGTACTCAAGAAAAATTGCAAGTAGTCTTTACATCCCTGCATGGATGAAACTGAGACCTTTTGTATAACATGCCTGAATTTGGCCAGGGAACAATGGCTTCAGCCAGTCACTACGGACATTATCGGAAAATCCCCTTAAAGTGTTCTTTTGCTGGCATAAAAATGGACTTTTTATGCCAGCAAAAGAACGTTCCCCCCCACAGTTACCTTACTTTCCTGGCAAAGGCAGCCCTGGTAATGAAAGAGGAAGTGAACAGAGCTCCGTTCTCTTCCGCCTTTGAAATCCTGCGGAATATCACAAGACTTCTTCGCACGGGAAATTCAAAACAAAAACCAAAACAACTCTAAAAAAGTGGGAAAAGCACAAAAACATACTTTAAAACATACAAGTAACCTGGGGAAGGTAATAAAGTGTGTCACTTACCTGGATGTCATGATCTCACCCTGATGTGTTCATGCCAGACTGGCCATTGATAGGGTAAGTATGGCAAAAAAAAAGACACAAGGTTTCACATGCCGGCTATGCCGGCCAAAAAAATGACAGGGGAATCAATTGATGGTTTAAGCCATCAATTAAAAAGTTTGAGTTTTTAAAGGGACATAACCATGAAAGGGCAATATTGTATGGTACGTGTGCCCTTTTGTGGTTATGTGGTGTCATTATGACACCTTATTCTGTGTGTCTGATAAAGCCCTATAAGGGAAAGATCAAGGTGGACAGTCAGGAAAGTTGCGCTTTATTTGTAACCTGGCTATTGTGACACTACTTTTCTCACTGGGATGTCCCTGACAAAGTTCTTCTGAGCACCCCAAAGTTTCCTGGAATACCAGTGTGAAACCCACTGATTTAGGATGTTCATGCTGAGTTCTCTTTGGTGTTTCAAAAACGGGGAATTCCTGCAAAGCCTATTTTTACAGAGAGGGTTATAGTTTAAATTCTGTTGGAAGCATTCACATAAATGGCAGCCAGCCAGCCATCAGTGGGAGAATGCAAAGAATATTCCCCAAGGGATTTTTTGTTTTCTTCAGTGTAAGGCTGCTCTTCATCAAGTTCAGCATACACACCATTGCTTTCAATAAAAGATGCAATGAAGGCTTGATAATAGAAACATTAGCCCAACTTGCACTGTATGCTTCACTTCAAAAAAGTATTTCAGGGATGGGGGAGGCCTTGGGTCATTGTATTTCTTTAGGAAAAAATCAGTTCTATGTTAAATTGTCATACTATTCCTAAAATTCATAGTACCTCCCCAGTTTCTTTGGAAATGTGATGTGGAATTCCTGAGATTTTGGTTGAGGTTATTGTTGCAATCCATCATTGTGGAAAGAGTTTTTGTATGGAGGCAGGCCCAGGTTCAACTGTGAATTGAGGTTCAAGGGCTCAGCTATGACTGCCACTGAAAAATCTTTGGAGGCAGCCATCTTGTCTCATTCTAACCTACCTCACAGAATTATTAGATGTTATCCAATGGGTAATTCTACTGAGGGGCTCCAATGGATAATTCCCACCAGTGGACCCAGGAAGATGGAATGACCTCTCTTCTTTACAGCTCCCTTTTTACTACATTAACACCCCCGTATCCATGGGGAATTGGTTCTGGGCCCCACCATGGATGGTGACAATCTGTGGATAATAGCAAACACCATCCACCACCCCGCCGATACCACAAGAACCCTTCTGGGGGAAGGGATGGGCAGACAAGATCACTTCCACCCCTCCCTTCTCCCCTTCCCCTGTGATCTCTGCTGCAATGACAGGAGGTCTCTCAGGGGAAGGGACAGGGCAGGCGAAATCCCTCCTGCCCCTCCCTTCCCCCCGCTATTGTCAACCATAGATAATTGAATCCGTGGTTGGTGAATCAGCAGATATGGGGGTGTTACTATATTAAAACCTGTTACAGAGGTCTGGAAAACCCTCCAAAGCATTTTGAGGGTGGGTAGGGTGGGATGGAGGAAAAGAACTTCCTGGAAGACTAGTGGACATCCATTAGCACACATTTGGATTTAGGCCATTCTGAAGACAAAACGGGGAAAACCACGCATGCTACCATGGAATATTTTAAAAAATGTGTTAAAATGTAATAGGGTAGGATTAAAATGTAATAAATAATATTCATGATGATAGCTTCCATCCAAACCTGTAGGGTAAAGTATGGAGAGAAGGCTATAAGCTATAAAAGTAATTAGCATTTTGTACTGGAATGTTGGATTAGTTTGACTGATAAATTAAATAAATATTTAACTGATGAAACAGTGAAGACTGAAGTAATGGGAGAGAAACTTTAATGAGCAAGGAAGTAGCTTGAAGAGACATTTGTCTATTGTGCCTGTCATGGTCTGTGTCTGTAACCCACATACTGAATTAAAGAAGGGAACTGTTCATTTCCTGCTTTTGAAGTGACCCACATATTATTCTGAAATCAGTGGAATCAAAGAACAGCTCCCCAGAGGCCCTAAATCCTTGTCCAGCAATGAACAGATCAGGAAGAGGGACCTCTGGTTCTATAGATATTTGGGACTCCAGTACCCTCAATCTCTTACCCATTGGTTTGGGCTGATGGGTGTTGTAGGCCAAAATGTATGGAAAGCCAAACATTCCCCATCCCCTGGAAGAGATGGTGGTCTACAGTCCCAAGGAAGACTCTCCTGACTGGTTGGAGATCTAGGATATCTCAGTTACCCAGATTGTCAGCACTTCTAACAGCCCCTTTGTCAAGTTGTTACCCTAAATACCAAAAGATCTTAAGGACCCTCTAAATATCAATATTAATTTGAGGAATTAATATACTCAGCTTGGCAATACAAGAAGAGGGCAACAAAGTAGGACCTTTAAACCTATGTACTAGTATAATACATGGATTCTAAGAAAGATCAGTATGGTTCATCTACAGGTGACAGAACAAGTGTGTCTCCTGATCATAGTTTTGAACAGGGCTGGTGAACATTGAACTATCTAGATGTTTTGGCTATCAGGTCCCATAATCTCTTCCTATTGGTATTCTGGGTGGATCTCTTGGTAGTCAACTCTAAAACATCTGGAAGGCAAAAGGTTCCTCATTAGAAGTTTAGAGCAATGGTTCTCTAGCTTTGGTCCTCCAGAGGTTTTAGACTTCAGTTCCCACAAGCCCTAGTTAGCCTGGCCAAAGGTGAGGGATCCTGGGGATTGGTCCAAAGGATCTGGAGAACAAAGGTTAGTAACAACTGGATTAAAAGATTGTGTCACAGGAGACCATAGATACTAAGCAAATTTTGATAAAACAAGTTTTTTTATGAATATATTTCTTGTTTGTTTTAAAAGAACAATAAAAGCAAACATACATATTGATAAAACAAGTTGAGTGCTGAAAAATGACCTGTCTCAGTAAGATTATAGAAATGCTGCATTTTTTTTTCACATTGGAAGAAATTTGATGTTGATATTGGTCACTTTATTAGAGACGTATGGAATACAGCAGAGATATTTCACAAGTTTTATTCAAGTATTTTTTTAAAAAAAAATCTCAAAATCCCTTGGATGTTGTTTCTTGTTAGGCTCTTTGAAATTCACCTTGGCACTGTTAGGCTTATCGCATGAGGGAAGGGAAGTGGCAGTAAAGACTGAAAATAGCATGTCCTGCCTTGTCTTAGAAGAATAGCTGATGCACACCAACATTGTGCAATAAGACAAGGACAAAACATTAATGTTGTTTTCTCCCTACTTAAGGAGAAAATAAATATTTCTCCACAGTATTCTCTCTGTACTTGAACATTTCGAAAGTGTTGTGGAGGAAATATTCTGTGGACAAATACACATGGGTGTTGCACAATATTTATTTATGTATTTGTGTATTTATTTATTTGTTGCACAGAAAACATGTCTACTGCATAGGAAACATTGTTTTTTGTGTAGGAAACCCATTTTCTTTCTTTTTCTTCCAACCTAGAAATAAATGTGTTTTTTCTGTCCCCACATGATGAACCAGTCATATCTCTCCATCTATCTACCTTACATGATTATTGTGAAGACAACAATGGAGAGGAGGACTGTGCATCACCACCATCCTGAGCTTCTTAGAGGACCCAATGAATAAAAATATAATAAATTAAAAATAAAATTTATTTTGCCTTCCTTAAGGCATCGACCCCCCAACTCCAACACTGAAATTACATTTTAGGTAAAATCCCATGACAACTTGTAATTTAGGCATTTCATAGCATCACATGAGAGTCCCTCAGTGCTCAATACAAATGTTCATGCATTTCACAACCTCTCCAACACAGAGGGCTTTTTCAGACACTCTAAAAAAAAACCCATAGAGGTTGGGAGGAGGACACCGCTGTCTTGCTTCTGGCAGTCGCTTCTGCACGCCACGTCCACTGTTTGTTCTCCCTCCGTGCAGGTGCAACAGAAAAGGTACCACTATTTATTGATGGAAACCAGCATGGCTACCCCTGCATATTTTTTTCTGGATTTGAAGATACAGTATTTAACTGCAACAGGGGAATCCTAAATAAGAAGGAAGTAAGGACTGGGACTTAACTCTTTAAGGTTTCTACATTTATTTTGGACTATAATTGGCTGAGTTTTCCCTATATACCAACTAAATGTTTTTCCAGATGTAGCAGTGCAGAGACTTATTGAGAAATTCAGTGTTCTCTACCTGAGAAAGGGGCCTGTAGCTTCACAAAAGACAGACACCATGGATCCCAAGAGAAGTTACTTTACTGCTGTTAATGGAGTTTAAATTTTACTGTCCTTTGTCTCAGTCCCCACATGGCCAAGAAGGATGTGGCCTCTGCCTTCATTGAGATCCCTTCATAGCAACTGAATGACAAGAGACAACATCTGATACAAGATGTAGGTCTGTGGTTTCAATGCTGTCACCTTTTCTTTCTTTTCTTTTTTTGCCTTTTGTCTTTCTCCTGTATGATTTTTTAACATCTTTTGTCTGATGAAGAAACCAGTGACGTTTCAAAAGCTTACATGGTGTTTTGTGTATTTCAGTTGTAAAAGGTTATCATTTTCTTGGACATATTCACCAAGAAATTTACTAAGTAGTTTTTTTCAGATTTCTTGTGCAGTCAAAGGAGGACAATATAACTTCATTATTACTGTTCTTGTTATTGTTGCTGCTCCTGCTACTCTGTTACCTAACCTGTTATATCAAATAATCTTGAAATATAAAATAATTGGCAATATTTAATAATTTGGCTTAATGTGGCCATCCACATGGTTAGCAGGTAAATCAAGAACACTCTAATACCAAGGCTGGAGTCATGTGTAGCCAAGGGAGGGGCTTTGGAAATTCCCCCAAAACCAAATACTCAGGTCAGAACTTAACATCTGGAGGTGAGTCATTCACTAATCCACTCAATGATAGCAGCATCCTTGATGCTTGTAAAATGGGTCCTTCATTCCCTTGTCCCCTTCCAACAAAAAACCTTGCCTGCTCCTATTCAGTTCCAAGTGTAGCACCCATTAACTATCATTACCTCTTATGGAACACTCTATGTCTAGCCCTGGGAACCTCCAAGAAACATTGTACAGTAGGACCCCTGTATCTGCAGGGGATTGGTTCCAGGCCCTACCGCAGATGGTGAAATCTGCGGATAATAGCAAACACCGCCACTACCCAAACCCTCCTGGGGAAGGGAGGAGGAGGCAAACTCACCTCCCCCTCCCTCCCTCCCCAGCCTGCCAGTTCTGCCATATTGGAACCCTCCTCCTGACTGCCCACTGGCTGTGCCGGAACCCACCTATCATGGAAAAGGGAGGAGGAGGCAAACTCAAACCCTCCCTCCCCTGCCTGCTTGCCCATCACACTGAAACCCCCCAACCCCACGGGAGCTCTCCTCCTCCTGCCTGCCTGCCCACCACACCATAACCCCCACCCTCCCACAGAGAAGGGAGGGGAAAGGCAAGCTTGCCTCCTCCTTCCCTCCCCCACCCACCAGCTATGCCATGCCAGAAGCCACCCACCCTAGAGAAGGGAGGGGGAAGACGAGCTCAACCCCTCCTTCCCTCCTCCACCACCAGCTCCATTGCACTGGCCAAACCCACCCACCCCCATGAACGGCCACTGCTGCCAGGTGGAACGAGCTGCCTTGGCCAGGGGCGCTTTCTCCATGACTGTCAGTCACGGAGAAAGTCCCCCCCCCACTGGCCACAGCAGCAGTGGTGGTGCCGGGTGGAACAAGCTGCTGTGGCCGGGGGCACTTTTTCTGTGCCTATCAGTCATGGAGTAAGCACCCCCCTGGCTGCAGCAGCAGCAGCACTGAACAAAACGGGCTAGGGGAGGGGGCATCTGGCCAGCTCAGCTCTCACCCACCTCACCACTGACTACAACGGGTTCTGTCACTGAGGGAATAATCCCTCGGTGGAAGAAGCCTCCACAGCTGGCAGTGAGTCGGGAGAAAGGGCTGGCTAGGGGAGGGGAGAGAGGTCTGGGCCACTCAACCCTTGCCTGGATCTCAGCTGGCTGCAGCTTCTGCCAGCCGGGCTTTGGAGGCAGTGGAGGACCCTGCGCAGGGCCAGTCAAAAAAGACAGATCCAGAATTGCAAGGCTTCTCTTGCAAGCCCACCCCCTCAAAGTCCGACCAATCAAAATTCAGCCCCTTTCCCGGGATGGTTGCTGATTGTTCAAACAACCAATAATGTAGGATTTCCCAGAGTTTCCAAAAAGGTCCCTGGAAAATAGAGGGACGTAAAGTCACAGATTTACTGGGGGGTTTGCTGCCCCTCCTCCCAGATAGCGCGTGTCTGCCCCAATGATTGTGTGAACCAATAGGGTTGGACCAGAACTCCTCCGAGGTTTTTTTCTTTGCTGTGTAAATGCCTACCCCCATTCATTTTCAGCCAGAGATGTTTAAGCATATCTTTAACCCTCCTGTAGAAATGAATGGGATATGAATGTGCCTGAATGTGCCTAAAACTTGTAATATGTTCTTTCATTGGCTAAAAACCAAACCTGGCCAAATTCCAATCCTTGTAGGTCTAAATCCAATTGTGCAGTGAGTGAGCTTTAGTTCAGGCCAACAATTGGGTTTAGGCCTTATGCACACTAATTTCAATGGGAGAGATGGAGAAACATGCTTAATAATTTTCCCCTTCCTCTCATGGACAATATAACATCTACTAACCTGGAGTACACCACATGAAAAAGTTACAGGGCACAGTTCATTCACAGACATCTTGACAGCAACACCCATCCGCCCTAAACAGTATAGCAAATGGTGAGGGATGCTGAGAATTGCAGTTTAACAACATCTTAGAATCATAGAGTTGGAAGAAACCACAAGGGCCAGCTAGTCCAACCCCCTGCCATGCAGGAATAGCCAAACAAAGCATTCCCGACAGATGGACGTCCAGCCTCTGTTTAAAGACCTCCAAAGAAGGAGAGTCCACTATACTCTGAGACAGTGTATTCCTCTTCTGAACAGCTCTTACTGTCAGGAAGTTCTTCCTAATGTTTAGGTGGAATCTCTTTTTCTGCAGTTTCAGTCCATTGCTCCGTGTCCTAATCTCTGGAGTTGCAGAAAACAAGCTCGCTCCATCCTCAGTATGACATCCCTTCAAATAATTGAAAATGGCTATCATGTTACCTCTTAACCTCCTCTTCCCCAGGCTAAACATACCCAGGACCCTAAGCTGCTCCTCATAGGTCATGGCTTCCATACCTCCCGCATTTTGGTTGCCTTCCTCCAGACATGTTCCAGCTTGTCCATATCCTTCCTGAATTGTGGTGCCCAGAACTGGACACAATATTCTAGGTGGTCTGACTAAAGCAGAATAGAGTGGAACTATTACTTTCCTTGATCTGGACATTATACTCTTATTGATGCAGCCTAGAATTGCATTGGCTTTTTTAGCTGCCACGTCACACTGCTGACTCATGTTCAGGTTGTGATCCACTAAGACTCCTAGATCCCTTTCGCATGTACTGCCATCAAGCCAGGTATCACCCATCCTATATCTGTGCATTGCATTTTTACTGCCCAAATGTGGTATCCTACATTTCTCCCTGTTGAAATTCATTTTGTTAGTTTTGGCCCAGCATTCTAATCTGTTAAAGTCATTTTGCATTCTGATCCTGTCCTCTGGAATATTAGCCATCACTCCTAATTTGGTGTCATCCCCAAACTTGATAAACATACCCTCTATTCCCTCATCCAAGTCATTGATAAAGATGTTGAATAGCACTGGGCCCAGGACAGAACCCTGTGGCACCCCACTGGTCACTTCTCTCCATGATGAAGAGGGGCCATTGGTTACTACCCTTTGGGTTTGGCCTGTCAACCAAGTACTAATCCACCTAACAGTTGCATTGTCTAGCCTGCATGTTACTAATTTTTTTGCAAGAATATCATAGGGGACTTTGTCAAAGGCTTTACTGAAGTCAAGATACACTACATCCACAGCTTTCCCTTCATCTACCAAGTATGTAACTCTATTTTTAAAAAGAGTTAAATTAGTCTGGCATGACTTGTTTTCTTCCAGTCTGCTGGGACCTCTCCTGTTCTCCAGAATTTCTCAAAGATTATTGATGGCCTCATTTTGCCCATCTCTTCGTGGACAAACCCTTGGGCTGTCTGTATTCTGTGCACTACAGGACACTTTTTAAAAGCTGATTTTGACCAAACTTCATATTTACACTTACGCTGACATCCCAAACATTTTTGTTTATCTGGTAAAACAAATCAGATTTGGTTTTGTTCTATTCTTTCCTACATTTCTGTGATCCCTTTCTCACACACAAATGTTCTGGTTGCCTTTGATTTGTTTTAATTAATATAGCATTTTGTAATAGAAATTGTGCTGCAGACAAATAAAACTAATCTATATAACTCACAATCCTTGAATTCTTAGCTGCAGTTTTCCTTTTTCTCTCAGTTGCTTTGACACTGATAATCACTTCTGATCCAGCTTTGGCTTAGATTTCATAAAACAAACATAACAATAATCCTTGCATTTCCAGCTCTGGTTTGCATCTTCTTTATTTCAGGAAGAACATTCATTTTCATTTGACTTTGTGCACATAGTGCAAAATGATTCCACAGAGCAAAAAATTCCAGTCAGTAAGATCTGGTAGACTGTGAAACCAAGATATAATAGTTGTATGTTGTTGTTCATTCATTCACTTATATCCATCCTTTTCTCCCCAAAATGTAAGGTGGTGTACAAAAATTAAATGAATAGCAGTCTAACAATCTAGAGGGCAGGAGACAAGATACTAAAGACTTGTCTAGATGAGGCAATAGAATGTGGATTGGTGTGCAGTAACGCCAATTCGAGCAGCGTTCATTTGTTTCCACAGTTTTTTGGTCAGATTGCTGGTGTGTGAAACTATCTGTGTTTGATGTTCACATGGAAGCATGCCTGTGAATCAAGATGATGGCTGCAAGTGAATTACTCATGTTTTTATTCTCTACAATTTGCCATCACCAAACAGTATTTTTTTTTAACTGAATTAAGCTTAAAAACCAGTTTTGTTGCCTCAGCGCCAAGAAAAGTGCACAATTGCTACCATGACAATCCAACATGGAGGTTCTGGCCACTTCATTACCAGCAAGCTCCACCCTGGCACACATCTGACCAATCAGTTTTCCACTTCCGCTCTTATCTGGGAATGTGTTGTGAGCCAAATTGGTTGTTCCAATGAGCAAGAATGAATGTTTCCCTCACATAATTTTTAAAAATCAGGAAAAGCCACAAAGGCTTTTCCCGTGTAGTATATGGTGTTTTTGCCTCCCCGTTTCTGAATACAGCAAATCATTGCAGGATTCCATTTGGACAAAAGGTATGCTCCCCAAATTCTATGAGGAGTATTTTCACCATTTAGACAAGCCCTAAATCATCAACCCAACCAGTACAATATGGCTGTGGCCAGCTCTACTCAGATCTAAACTCAGGGAATATGTTCCCTAGTTTCTCCACCCTCAGGTCCCTGGGGTCAACTTGTACAGAAGAGCTGGAGGGAGAAGCATGAGCAAGAGATTCCACTGTTGTGAGTTGACTACAGGCAGGAGGCCACAACTTAATTCTTATGGGAAACTGTTGCACAATTTTTCCATTCAGCCCACAAAGACAGAAAGAGTAAGCAGGAGTCCTTTCAAAACAGCACTATGATTCCACTTAAACTGCTGTAGGTATATCCTAAGGAATCTTTAAAAGCATTCAAAGGTCCTTGTAATCCTGCTTTCCCCCACAAATCAGCTGCATTCTCAGGACAAGAATGAGACCTTCCAAATACCTTTGCTTTCTCTCAGGCAAGATTATAAAAAATATTTCTTAAAAAAAAACAACCCTAGCTCATTCTATTTTGGAGCAAGGTTGAACAAATGCATGAGACCCAAGGGTCAACTTTCCCCATATACATCCTCTGCACACCCCCACAACAAGCTCAAATGCCTCCATTCTCCTTTGCTGTCCCTCTCAAAATGGTGACAGAAAATGAGGTTGCCTGTTGGCATTTGAGATGAACTGCAGAGGAAAACGGAGGCATTTGGGGGTAGTATAGGATTCCAGGGTGATTGCATGAGTGAGGTAAGGTAATTTTTTTAAACTTATTTTCATGCATTTGTAGGGCTTTCTGCATGGTTTTGTGTGGGTAAAAAATGCCTGAAAATTGTGTTGGGTTTTTTAAAATGGGGGGGTGGGGGCTTTGGGGGGCTATAAAAGTGGGCTGCAAGGGTCATATACAGCCTTTAGACTGCACTATACTTGCTCCTGATTTAAAACTACAGATGGCCTGTAGTTCAAGAGATCCCTGATACTGCCATCATGCAATGGCTGCTCACTGGAACCTGAAGCCAGTTCACAAACAGGCAGGAAAGTGGGAAAAACCAAATGCAAATATCTGCTCTAATCATCCAACACTTTGCTAGCAACAATTTTTCAATCCTGGCCCATTAAGTTAACCACACAAGTTGCTATTGGAGCAATTTCCTATTAAGTGCCATCAAGCTTAAGACTGAATTTGGACGTTTGCCGGATCACGATGTCGCAATTGCTTCTCATTCCTTGCAGCAACGCTGGCCTGTTTTCCTCCCTTTGAGGTCAAACCAAGCGTATGCATGCACTTCACCCACTGCCACTGAAATTTGGCAGCCAGAAAACTCTGGAACACATCCCTAGATTCTCTGAGCACCGTCATTGTAAAAATTCATTTGATCAGCCATCTCTATCATGCTTTCGTCAGTTCTGGCATATAAAAGATTCCAGGCTGCAAGTTCCAACTGCAGTTAGAATTTTTAAACTGTAGCTCTCACATCTGAGGATATAGTGTGAGAGCCAAGTAATGCAGTAATGTCAACTGCATCACTGCTTCATTTCCCAGTGATCAGGAGGATGTTTACAGAGACCTACAAAGATCATCTATCCACATAGATAAAAAGGACATAAAGATGGTGTTCGCTTTCATTATGCAATAGATGTGCCAGACTGCACATGTCCAAACAAAATCCTTTCCAAAGAAACAATCATAATATCCTCTCAAAAGTAACAATCAGAGCAAATACTACCATGATAGATTTAGTTAAGTTTTCATCCAATGCTTTCCCAACTGTTCAGGAATAGGCAAGCAAAGTGAGAAACATAAATAAACAAGCAACCCCCCTCCACCGCCAAATAGATAATTAAAAAGAATAGCTGGTTGAATGAAAGCTTCCCAGTACTTGCATGTTCCCAGCCCCAAAGGGAACATTTTACAGCTCTTACAGAAAACATTTGGGCTCAGGGTCAAGATACACAATTTTGCAGGGTGAAAAGCAGCTTGGAAGGAGTCCAGATTGAAAGTTCCTGCTTTGAGCCTGAATACAATGGTGTCATTGCACCAGTGCAGTGTCTGTTGCACTAGAGGAAATTGATTTCTAGAGCTAGGGGAAGGATCAAGTGCACCTTTGCACTGTGCAATTAGTTTATTTATTTTGCAAATTACACATTTTTAAGAGGTCACTTCAAACGTAGTACTATTCCTCATCTTTTGTTTTGTTTTGTTTCCTTGCTCCATTGCCTAAGGACAATGAGGATTGCACTAACATCATATGTATGCTCATGCTCAGTTGCTTTCTACAAAGCAGGCTGCATGTGTATGCTGTCTTTGGTAATACTGGGGACTTTATCAAACCATCCTTTATAAATGTTCTTTTGCTGGCATATTTTGAAATGTTTTTATGCTGGCAAAAGAACCACCCCTACCAGACCTTACCTTGAGTCATGTCAAAAGGCAGCCCCAGCAGTAACGGAGCATGAATGGAGCTCTGTTTACTTCTAGGTTCCAAATCTCGCTGATTCTCATGAGAAGATGTGAGCATGGCAAATTTAAAAGTTAAAGCAACCCCCCTACACACGCACACACATACAAAATGTACACACACAAAAACACACTTTAAAAGTACCAAGTACATGGGGGGGTCATAAAAAGAGTGTCCCCTACCTGGCTGTCATGATCTCAACGGAAAGTGTTTGCCCATTGATGCTGTAGTTACATGAGCGCAATGGTGCGAGGATTCAAATGCCAGCAATGCTGGCAACAAAGTGCCATGGGAGCTCTATTGACAGCTTGGCCCGTCAATAAAAAAGAATGGCTTTTGGACTTGACATAATCACAAAAGGATAACAACATCTGGTATGTGCGCCCTTTTGAGATCATTAGGCATCATTATGATGTCATATTTGCTGCATCTGATAAAGTCCTGGCTTGAGCAACAGTTAACTCCAGTGCTACTGATCTAGCACTACTTTTCACTCTCCTAGCATACATTGAATCTAGGACACAGGGTACCCAAAAAAGTCCTGCATAACATTCACAGCTGAGATCCAGCATCCCACTGGTTTATCATATCATGTCCTCCTCCCTGGCTGGTCAGCCTGCTGGTTCTCTGGCTGGACACCCCTCTACACAGCCATTCAGTGGGAGGAGAAGGGGAAGATGAGGAGAAGGCAGGAAGCCTTCTGTTCTTGCAGCTAGCTTCAGGGAGAGGATGGCATCCTCCTAGACCTGCAGAGGACCCCTGAAAGGTCCAGAAAGATGTCTTTTTCTTCTGACAGGCAGCTGCAGGAACAGAGGCAGCTGGCTGCCTCATTGTCCCACATCATACTACCCTATTCCCCCTGAATGCTCATGGGGAGGGGAGAACCAGAAAATAGGTAGGTGTCTCAGGGAGGGACTTGTAGAGGATGGAGGTGTTGAACTCCATCTGCCATGATCAAAGAAGTTTAAGATGCAAGCATAACTTTCAGCATGTCACTAACAGGATACCATCCTCCGATGTTTGAGCTTCATAAGTAGCTTGATCCTCTGATTCTGATGGCCCTCTCTGGAGGGCAGGGAGAAGCAGATTGAGAGCCACTAGTAGATTTGGGTTTGTTTGTTTGTTTGTTTGTTTGTTTAGTGGATCATGTTTCTGACTCCCCAAAGTCCTAACAGGATGCCTTGGGAAACCACTAACCCAAAGTTGGAACCTGATAGTTGAACAAGAGGGATGGTTTCCCACAGGTACCCTGATGGCCAGCCACATAATCTTCTACAGCTTGAACTCTAACACCACCCTGAGATTCACTGTTTGGATTTGTGACTTCCTAACACTGACATCCTGTAAAAAGATATTCTGCACAGAACTACTAAAACAAACAAAACAACAACAACACTGTAATTGATCTCACTGGCATTGCTTTCTTGAACTATATGTGAAACAAAAGAACTGTGTAAACAACAACCAGAGCTGGTGCACTAAACAAGCCCATGAAACCTGATCCACTCAAAACCCACAAAATCTACCAGTGGATCTCAATCAGCTTTTCCCTGCCCAGTGTGTGTGTGTGTGTGTGTGTGTGCTCAGAGTCAGAGGATCAGGCTACTCATGATCAAGCCACAATGCCATCACCCTACCCTTCACCTTCCTCTCTTCTTCCCTCCTCCCCTTTTCTCCCCTCCTTGTCAGGGTGTCATGGCCAGGCTGAGGAGGACTCAGAGGACGAGGAGGCTGAGCCAGGCCCTAGCTCTGCTCTGCCAGCTCCAGCAGAACTGGCTGAGCCAGAACCTAGTTCTGCTATGCCAACTGCAGCAGAGCCCAGGACTCGGCAGCCTAGCCTTCCCCCAGCAGAGGTTCCAGGCCTGGGAGACATAGAGGAGCAGGATGAGGAGGTACCTACCTTCAGCCAGAGAAGGACAGAAAGGGCATGCCTCCGGCAATCCCAGAGATTATATGATGAATGCTCAGCAATCACCAAACAGCTGTGATTAGGAGCTGGGCCAATATAAACAGCTGTGAGATGCTGAACTTCTTCGTCAGAGTTTATCTGCGTTCCCTGGCAAAAGCATCTGACTCAGACTCCCTTGTTGCCTGAACCTTTGTCTCCTAGACCTCAGATTGATCTGGAACTCTTGACCTTGGACTGGACTCACCAACCTGCTTTCTGGAACTCTTGATTCTGGACTGGACTCGTTGACTTGCTCTCTGGACTCCTGGACCTTTGGCTTGCCCCTGGTTTTGCTATTTGGACATTGAACTGGTACAGTGCTTCAGAATTACTTTTGTGTTGCTGCAAAGTCTTGCATTGTGTGTGTGTGTGTATCCTTCTTATCAGCCCTTCAGTTGGTTACTTTCCTGGACACAGGGATGGACAACTGCAAGGAGGTCAGGGACCACTTCCTCCCTAGAACTCCTGTGAGCCACACCCCATTGAGTAGGCTCAAGTACTTCCATTTTCTCCTGCAGTCCCTCTTGAAATGGTGATAGGAAGTGATGTTGCATCACTTCCTCTCACCATTTTGTGAGGGAGTGCACAGGAAAACAGAGTTATTGAGGGAGATAGTATGGGGTCAAGTGGCACTTGTGGGAATGTGTGAAAAGACTGTGAGCCACATTCTGGTCCTGAAACCAAGTCCTTGGGTTGAGACTGATCCTTCATCTGAAGTTCACAGAAGCTCTCCTGTGCCACCATTTTCCATCTGGCACTTCTTGCACTTCAAGGTTATAGTAGATCTGGCACTGTAGAAATGTCAAATCTAAAATCTTCCCACTCTTGTCCTAGGGGACAGGAATTCCAGAACTGGGAGGCAGTGACTAAGAATGCCTCTCATTATGTTTTTTGCTCTTGGAATGTGATTCCCAAATGAAACTATCAAGAAGGTGCTCTCTTTTCATTGAATCGTCATCATCATAATCAATTCCCAGAAGAAGAAAAACAAACACTATTGGGTGGTGGTGTTTTAGAAACCAAAAATATCCATGTTTTGTATTCCAGCTCCTTGCTTATCTGCATTTCTTGCTTGTCAGTCATTTTCCATTGACAACTATCTCTTGGTTCAGGAGGGGAAATAAGAAAGAAAAATAACTCTTCACTAGTAAGATGTGCCATCAGCACAAACTACAAGTGGTAGTGATTAACATCTTTTGCAATCACTCACAGTAGACTAAGTAGTTTTTCATCAGCTGGTCTTAATGAGTTTTCATTACATAATAACTGGATTATAAATGCTAATATTACTAGACAGATCTCTTATACCCATTACATCTAAGCATAGAAGACAGAATCAAGTTTGGTAACATTAGTGAACATTAGTCATTTTTCATCCAAACTTCAGATCTCTCCCTATCTGAAATAGACATTATTTCTGTTTTTCATGCCTTCAACATTTCTGAAACATTTTGATGTTTTAAATAAGCTTTAATTTAAAAACATATCAGAAAGAGTTACATATTGTAACCAAATGCTTTCCAGCAAGAAAGATATCTTTAAAATGGCGTTATAGTTGCTGCTCAAGAGAAGCAGGCCTTGCATAATGTACTGTATTATCTATGTTCTATGTATTGATTTCTTTTAAATGGCTATGGCTGGCATTCTTTATTGCAGCTATGGATTCCTAACCTAGGGCTTGTGAACACTGGCCAGAATATGGCATCTTCTAGCCAGCATAGTCCCCCAATTTTCATGATGAAATGGGCAGAAGTCTGCACGTACACACTGGCCAATATTGGCAGGTGCTTCTCCTGCTATCTGAAGCCAGGAAGGAGGCCCTCAGCATGTGATCAAGGCTGGTCAAATGCAGGGGGCCTTGATCATATGCTGAGGGCTTCCTTCTTGGCTGCAGGGTAACATGAGCGTCCAGTAATACAGCCTGGTGTTACAGGTATGGACCCTGCATTCCCATGCCAGACTCATCTGGGTTTTCCTGCATAATGTGGGTATATATATATATATATATATATATGCACATTTTAAACAGGTTTACCCTGTTCGGAGGCAAAACGGGGAAAGAGCCCTGCATTGTTTTGACTGCAGGGGTAAATGGGGGTAGATTTTCCTTGGTTTTTTTCTGGGCTGTGAGGCTGTGTTCTGGAATTGTTTCTTTCTGACATTTCGCCTACATCTGTGGCTGGTATCCTCAGAGAATGGTTGTGTAGGTGTGTGTGTGGAGTGTATATGCTGTGAACCCCTGTTGGAGAGGATATGTAAATTTGTGTAATTGAATGGTTAGTTTCTGGGTATAGAAATGCAAGGCTTGTTAGTGTCTGTTTGGCTAAATGGGGGTACATTGCCCATCTAGACAGACCCTTAGCGTTACAGATCTGTAACTGCTCTGTATTCACTAACACTACATAGTTAGAATCATGGCACTATTGCAAGTGAATTAGGCCATGGCAATCAGAAGGAAGGCCCCATCACAATTCTCCTGTCATAGGACTATTGCAAGTGAATGAGGCTATGGCAACCAGAAGGAGGACCCCTGTCACAATTCCCCTGTCATGGCACTATTGCAAGTGAAAGAGGTCATGGCACTCAGAAGGAGGACCCCTGTCACAGTTCCCCTGTCATAGGACTATTGCAAGTGAAAGAGGTCATGGCAATCAGAAGGAGGACCCCTGTCACAGTTCCTCTGTCATGGCACTATTGCAAGTGAATGAGGCTGTGACAATCAGAAGGAGGACCCCTGTTACAATTCCCCTATCATTGCATTGTTGCAAGTGAATGAAGCTATGACAATCAAAAAGAGGGCCCCTGTCACAATTCCTTGTTGCAGCCTTGCTTGCTGGCAGGAGGGGGTGGAAACATCATCATTCTGTGTCCCTATCACTGTCAGAACAGAATTCCACCTCCTAGTGCAGCTGCTTCCTGGTAAAGTGGGGTGGGGTGGGGTGGGTCGGACCAGGAGACATTTCTTAGGACTTTATCACACCTGCCTGTGTCTTGCAGCAATTGCATTGTTGAAGCAAATGAGAAATACTAGTTTGAAAACAATCACTATCACACTTCTCTGCAGTCTCGCAATTGTGCTCCTATGGCACTCTATGATCCCATGCTTACTCTACTGCACCACCTCACTCACCCTGCCTTCCTACCCCTGTATGCCCTTCCTATTGCATATGTTCCTTTTGCTCTTGTTTGTTTTGCTGCAATTGTGCAATTACGGCAAAATGATAAACTAAAAAAAAAAAGAAAGAAAGAAAAGAAATAGAAATAGAAAGTAGAAGGAAAACAGAGTAAAACCAACCTCAGCCTACTTTGGAATTGAGTGAGGAAGAGGCAGAGGGAAGGGAAGAGGAGGAGAATCATGCCCACTCATGCCATGTGACTGCCAGAATATCAGAACTGCAGCAGAAGAGACCTATCACATCAGGGGCAGTAATGGAAAAGCAGTGATATTGGGAGCCATTGATGAGTTTTCCCTGTAAATGAAAAGGTGCGCTCCATGGCCAAGAAGCTATTATCTGGCTGTAACTGTGATTTACCTGCCTTGTGTGAGAAAGCCCTTAGTTACTCATTTGTAACAAAGGAGCCAGTGTAGCATATGGGCCAAAGTTTTAAACTGATTTTAATTTTATTAATAGTTTCACTACATCTTTAACTTTTGTGTGTGACAATTTTTTAGCTATGTTTATTTTAGCTAAACTGAGCAACACTGAGTCCCAGACAGGTGGAACAAATATTCATAATTATTGAAAACTTGTCATAATGTTATCACCATACCAAATTTAAATTGTGAATGAGGAGTTAGGATGCTTTAGCTTTCTGGATATCTCCTGGTTGCTTTAGTTCTGGTAAATATTAACTGGGAATTTTTACCAGGTTTCAAAAACTTACATAGCATTGCATTTTGAAGATAAAATATTTTCAACAGCTGAATAGAGATCAATTATACCATGACATGTCAACGATCAAATTTTGTTAATGATCAAATATTGCCAAATATCAAACCCGAAACAAAGGTAACATGTTATCAGCAAATATCCACCCAGTATTTTAATATACAGTAATGACTACGTGAAGATTAGAAAGCAATATTAGCAGAAGAGAATGTCCACTCTACTTGTACTATTATTTTCTTCATTACTATTCTAACAAGCATTCATGATTTTTGCTACTGAGGGTATATGTGTGTATACGCGCACAAAAGCTCTGCTTAACCTGATACTTTAGAAGCTATAACTTTTTTAAAAAGTAAAGTATATACAGTTGTCCCTTCATATTCGCTGTGGTTTGGTTCCAGGACCCCCCGTGGATACCAAAATGCATGAATACCCAAGTCCCATTATATACCATGGCATAGCAAAATGGTGTCCCTTATATAAGATGGAAAAATCAAGGTTTGCTTTTTGGATTATTTTTTTTTTAAAGAATATTTTCAAGCTGTGAATACTTAAATCCCTGGCTACCAAATCCGTGGATACGGAGGGACGACTGTATTGTACTCAATTGCCTGTTGTGGCTTCCCCAGACTGAAACAGAAAGCATGCCTTCTAATTGTGAAATTCATCCTTAGGCATAAATGTAAGTGAAGTATTATAATAGTGCCATGAAACCTTTGTGGAATTAGGAATATAAACAGCAGAAGGCAAAAACAAGGGGTTGCATTTGTATTTTCAGTTCCACATTGAGGCATGCAACCACACAATAACACACAACCCTGTAACAGTACCATGTGTATCACAAACTGCATGAACAATGAGAGGCAGAAGGGATTTTGTTGCCCACTTATGACTAATGTATGTAACTACTGGGCAATGAATGTTATTCTTGCAATGTGTTCATTGTGTACTTGGTAATCTCTGTTTGTAGGACAAGGAAGCATGGGGTTTATAAAATGCCATCTGTTAGTCTCTTTTCAGCATATGGGGTTTTTGATCGTTGGGAGCTGTTACTCCTCTCTAATGAGAATGTTTTAACGTGCGACACAGATACCTCCTTTGGTTATGAATGCTGCAGTCATTACACATCAAGAGGCCTGGCAGATATACTGGACAGGATATCATCCAATGCAAACTATATGAAAACAATTCATCATGGGATTGAATTCTATCAAGCATGCATATACACAAACCCCTCAGTCCCTCAACGTGTTAGTTCAAATTTTGCCTCATCCATAAATTCATTGAGAGGTATCAGCAAGCAACTATACCTCAAACTTTGGCCCCAAATCTATTATACACGGTATTAATACTGGGGTATTTAAATACAAGAATTACTGAAATAGTATAAATGAATGCCCCGTAGAAGAGAAATTCTGGTCAAGATCCTGCATGGGGAAATGTATGTCTATCAAACAGCTACTTCTCCATAGCTATGTCTCCCAATGCCAGCCCCAAAACCTCGCCTGCAAAGGAGCATGGGGGTGATTTAGACAAAGTCCAGCTCTTTTCCTGTAGTTGAACACACTGCACCAGACATCTGCAGATACCTCTAGAGGTCCTCAGGAGGTATTTACAGATGACATCCTTGCAGTGTGTCCAGTTGCAGCTAGATGAGTCCCCTCTCACCACCACCTCCAGCAACATGGAAATGGACATATAGTGGGTGGCTGCACTGCTCACAAGGCGGGTCTGGGGAGGGGCATTTTGGTTGTTGCATGGTTGGAACAGAATTCCAACCTATGCAGTGATCATGAAGGTCAGTTGCAATGTCTGATTTAGGGCAACAGAATTTACCAACACAATGTCAGCTATTATGTATGGACAAATCAGTCTGTTTCAATTTATTTCTGTTTCACATTTCTCCCATCTTAACTTTGTTCTCTCTCATTTCTACATTAATTTTCACCTTTTAAACAAGTTTCTCATGAAACTCTGTAGGCGTAGTACGTACTTTTCCTAATATGCACACTTTTGTGCATAGGTTTGCCTTATAAATAAACTGTTTGCAAGCAGTTTGCCTTAATATAATGTTTTTTGTGCAGTTTCCCCCACTCAATATTCTTTCTTTTTTTTTTTTTTTACATACGTCTTCCTAGCTTATGTATTTTTGTGTGCTTTTTGTTTTTGTTTGAAGAACTGCACCAAAACATTCTGGGAAATGTGTGTACCGAAGCATAGCCATATTTCAGTCTGTGTATTGATTCAGAAAGTGGAAATCTGCTAAGTTCATATCAAAAGGCAAACTGAACAAACTTTTCTGCCATCCCTATGAAATAGATGACATTAGTGCCAAGTATTGCTCAATATTGGCCAGAATGCTGTTGGTTAGTCCCAAGTAGAGTAGAGTTACTGAATCAATTGTTGAATGGTGAGTCAACAAACAGGCACACCCCACTGCTTCAATAGGTCTTCTCTAGTCAGGAGTAATCATAGCACCATTGATATTACAGCAATATATAAAGACAATTAAAGTGTATTAATTCCATTCTTGAAAAGGAGAAAGAAGTTTCCTCCTTCATGGGCTTTATCAGATGGATCAAATATGGCATCATAACGACGCCACACAACCATGAAAGGGTGCACATATCAGATGATGTCGCCCTTTCACGGTTATGTCACTGCCAAAACCTGTACTTTTTCACTGACTGCTTAAGCCATCAATTGATCACCCTGCTGTGGTTTTTTGCCGGCATAGCCGGCGTGTGAAACTTAGTGTATTTTTTTTAGTATACTTACACCATCAATTGCCAGTCTGGTGCAAACACTTCTGGGTGAGAGAGAGACATTCAGGTAAGTGACACACTTTTTATGACCCTCCCCAGGTTACCTGTAAGTTTAAAGTGTATTTTTGTGCTTTTCCCCCACTTTTTAAGAGTTGTTTTTGTTTTTGTTTTTGAATTTCCCACACAATGAAGTCTCGTGATATTCTGTGGGATTTCAAAGGATAGTCTAATAACTATAAGGGGGTGAGATGGAGGGGTTTATAGGTATACATTTTAAATGTTGTAAGCCGCCCCGATTGCATTTTGTAGAGGGATGGGATATAAATAAATTGTATTATTATTATTATTATTATTATTATTATCATTATTAATTCCCTTGGCAACCAATGTCAGAAAGATTGTAACAAACTGAAATGTTTTTGAGACCATGAATACAAGTACAGTTGTCCCTTCATATTCGCTGTGGTTTGGTTCCAGGACCTCCCAGTGGATACCAAAATCCATGAATACCCAAGTCCCATTATATACCATGGCATAGCAAAATGGTGTCCCTTATATAAGATGGCAAAATCAAGGTCTGCTTTCTGGATTATTATTTTTTAAAGAATATTTTCAAGCCATGGATACTTAAATCCATGGATACCAAATCCATGGATACGGCGGGAGAACTGTATATCACAGAACAATATGTTTCAGCTTTCTATGTGGAGGGGGGAGGCAGTTTTGCATTGGTTCCCTCCCATTTTAGTCCTAGAAAAATATCTGGGATTTATAGATAATATGTACAACTTTTCGAATATTATGAAATAAGCCTTGTCACTGTAATTTACAGGTTAGTGAGTAACACTGTTTTAAAAAAAAGATTTAGGGCCCATTCACATTACATAATTTGGGTGTTACGATTCCATTTAACTGCCATGGCTCTGTCCTGTGGAATCCTGGGAGTTGCAGTTTAGGGAAGGGTAGTTAGAAGTCTCTGCCACAAAGCTCTAATCTCTTGTCAAACTATTTTCTTTTTATTAAGTAGAAAAGGTAAAGACTTTTCTGTTTAGACAGGTATTTGATGAGTGACTAGATAATGGTTGTCCCACCAAAGTAAGACTAGGCAAGCATTTTAACATAGTCTGAATAACATTTGCTAAGGTTACAAGAGGTCTATGAAATGTTCTTAGAGACCTCATCCTGCCCACAGGCTGTCAGTTAACTATTCCTGCTCTAAGGAAGAGCTCCAAGAGACAAACTAGAGCCCCAAAAGAGCCAACAATGAAACTGTACTACAGCCCAACACTTTTAAGAACAATAGGCTCTTTATTCATGGAAAGAGCTACAAAGAATTTAAAAAACGAGCAAAAAGCAACAGTGGCAGCATCGCATAGGAGATTATCAGACAGGAACGAAAAAAGTGTTCCTGTCCCACAATCTCCACTCCCGCCCCTGTCCCATCCCAGTCCCGCCACAATCACTCTCCCCACTGCACTTGCCTCCCCTCTGGTCAACACTGCAACCTAGGAGTGAAAAGAGCTCTAACAGAGCTTGGTTCACTTCCTGGATCGAAATCCCATGGATTCTCACAAAACAAGGCCGATTTAAGGGCCCCGCAGCACACACAGCTGCAGGGGATCCCATAGCTGGGGGGGGGGGCAAAGTGCAGCCCACCAGATGTGGCCCAAGGCAAGTTTTGCACTCCACAAACTCTTGTGCACTTACATTCACAACATTTTTTGTGTGTGAAAAATTGAAGTGTTCCCATGCCCCCTTTCTGGGCACATCCAGGAGAAGCAGTTCTATATTAAGGGTATGGAAGTTGGAGCAAATGAGCCATATACAGTTCCCCAAAACTTCACTTTTGTGGCTGCTGAAGCCCCCGGCAGTCCCTCAAAACTCCCTGAACCTACCAGATTAAAAAACAAACTCCAGGCCAGTTTTCAGGCATTTTTTCACCCAAAATGATCCAGCATGCCTAATGAATTTGTTAACCTTCAAACTATCCCAGGCTTCTTTGTTTTTAATATATGAGGGCCTGTCTATACAAGGAGTAAAAATGTCAATTCATGTGAGCTCACGTATATTCAAAGCAGGATTGACCTGTCTTAACAGTGGTTTGGCAAAATCACAGGCATGCGAGGCTATCAGTTTTGGCTGTCCCAACAGGCATGCCTGCAATTCAAGATGCCAGCTGTGACTCGCATTTTTATTTTCATGAGTTGCTGCCTCTGAATTGTATTTTTTTTTTAAAGAAAGGCATATTGAAACTTGCAGATTCTCTTTAAGATGCAAAACTAAAGTCAGGAGAAAAAAGTACACCAGATATTGCAAGTGCTAGCCTACATGTTACCACAAATTTCCAACAGTTGTCTAACAGTACTTCAGTATATCTATGAAAAGCATTTAGAAGACATTTCCCCAGTTGTGTTGAGAATTTTTTTGTGTATGCCAGTGTCAGTGGCCTCTGCAGAACCAAATAAGAGGCCTTTCTGTAATAGCTGGGGAAAGATAGATAACACATTCCTTAGATACTGAGAAGTTAGTGAAGGTGTTTGCTGCTCAAAAAGCAAGAAAAGTTAAGATTTAAGTGAGTATTTTTTAAAATTCAAAGAAGGTAGAAAAGTCAATTTTATAAATATTGTAATTTTAAATTATTTGATACAAATTTTATGTAAACTGGTTAAAAATAATTTTAAAAGAATAATTCAGGCTATACTTTCTATTTCAAAATTTACAACATAAGATTGTAAAAGAAAGGATACAATACATTAAATATACTAAATTGGACTCAGCTTTTTCTTTTCTTTGAGGAAATGTACACCATTATGTTAATTTGCTAATAAACAAAAATATTATGTTAGTGTCTACAATATCGTTTTTTAAACTAAATTATTGGTGGCAAATTATGTAATATTCTGAACATCCTGTACCATGAATAGGTTGCATTACACTGACCTGAGATAAACATATGCCCCCCCCAAATATAGTGTTGCAGGCCCCCCCCCATTTCCTTAAACCGCCCTGTCGCAAGAAGACACGAGTGAGGGAAATTCAAAAATAAAAATAAAAGTAACAGAAAAAAAGTGACAGCAAGCCCAAAAACACACTTTAAAATTAATAAGTAACCCAGGGAGGGTCATAAAAAGTGTGTCACTTACCTGGATGTCCCGATCTCACCTCGTAGTGTTCTGGCAGGGACCTCCCATTAACGCTGGGATCTTGTCAGCATAACAGGGCACCTTGTTGCACATAGGGAAATCCAGAACACAAACGGAACACGGGATCTATTGATGGCTTCTCGTGTCAATAAAAAGCAGCACCAGCGGAACGGCAGCATAACGGGTGCATAACAAGGGGGGAACGGCATTGGAGATTATCAGATGCCCTTAATATGGTGTGCTAACAATGCCAGGAGATCGCAAAAGGGCTTGAATTTCAGAGGATGTCATTCCCATCTTGTTATGCTCCAGTGCTGGTCCTGTGCCACCATAGTTTCTTTCAATTCATAGGCTAAGCTGTGAATAGCTCGCCTGTTCCATTTCTATGATGGAATGATGGGTGAGTGAAAAGGTGCCCCATTATGCTGGTGCGATGCCAGTGTCACTGGGAGGTCCATGCCAAACACTTCCGGGTGCAATCGGGACAACAAGGTAAGTGACACACTTTTTTGTATCCTCCCCAGGTTACTTGTATTTTTTAAAAAATGTGTTTAGGTGCTTGGTTTTACTTTTGTGTGCGTGTGTTTCTTTTTAACTTTGAATTTCCCGCACACTCATTGTCTCACAAGAATGGCCTGGGATTTCAGCCAGGAAGTGAATGCAGCGCCATATGAGCTGCATTCAGTCCTGGGCTACTAAGGGGAGGGGGTGGACGTGGAAAAGGTAGGTCTGAAAGCTTTTCATTACTGTGCTGGGATGGGGTCGGGATGGGGTTGGGAGAGGATAGTGAAATGGGGATGTTATTTTTTGTCTCTCTGATCCTCTCTGTTGTCTGATAAGGGAGCCCTTTTACAATCTCCTGGTGTTGCTGTAATGCCACTTTTGAAACGTCTGATAATCTCCATAGATAGCCTTCCTTAGGATTAAGTGGCTCTTGGAAAATTGATTTTCTGAACTACAGCTCCCAGAGTCTTCCAGTAAGCATGGCTTCATGCTCTTCTAGCTCAGAGGTTCTGGGAATTTTAGTCCCAGCTCTTCTCCGAGCTCTTGCTTTAAAGGAATGATGAGAGAGGAGAGGAAAAGAATAGCTCGAGGGTCATGATCTTGGAGGTGCCATTCTACCCAAAGCTTCACCTGACTCTTGCCAGAACGGTTTACAACTTGTTTTTATGTCCATGGAGCTTATCTGCAAAAATTCCTTGGGAGGCTGATCCCCTATGGTTGCAAAGAAGGGCTCCATAGCAAGAATGCAAGTGAAACAAGTTTCATGGGCTCTGAAGCACATCTATATTTCATTTCAGGTTGGGAGCATGGCAGGGCTAGGAGATCTTTGGAGTCAATGAATCCAAGTCCTTCCCAACATCTGCACCCCTAAAATGCCCCCTTTCCACTGCTTTGACCTGGAAGAGGTGAGAGCAGTGATGGGTTGGAATCCTATGTCAAATTCCACCACTTACATACACAGCAAGGGAAGTATAATCAAAGTCCTTGAAGGGAAGACTTTCTTTATTTTATATTTCTTTATTTATTTCTCCTTTCAATGGCCTCTGGACTGCATTCCTGGCACCAGAAGCTTACACCTTAATGAATAAAAAAATGTGGGTTACATCCAAAGTTCACCACACTTTTAGCAGATTCCCTGAAAGGAATGGGATGTAAATCCCATTGCTTCTATTCTGAGTAGCTTTGAATCCAGCCATTTATACCCTTCCTTTCTGGATGTTATTTCTGTCATCTCTACCCTAAGCCTTAACTTTTGCTTCAAATTAGAGCCTATTTATTCAAACATTGCTACTTGTGTGAAACATACTATGGCCAGAGCTTTCTTCAACCTGATGACTTCTAGGACTACAACTGCCAGCACCCAGTCAGCATGTGTTGGTTGGGAAAGAATTGCATTAAGAGGGGCATTACTCTCTTAGAATCCTGGACATGAGTTCATTTGCTGACCTGTAGTTATGTAACTAGATCCAGAGCTGGTGTATTTTTGGTGAGTTGGTTGTCCTGTTATCATACCCTACCACCTCTAATTCATAACTGTACATATTGGACACTTTTTGGGGTCATGCTGACTGGACACTGTTCAGGGTCATGCTGACTGGAGGACAGTTGAGGTCATGATGACCTGAGACTTGTCCAGAATCATAATGGTGGGAAAACCCAGATGGTTTACACAGAAATCCCAGTCTTTAATGGGTCTATGCTAATCTTTTCAAGCATGCAATCAATGACCATCCCTCACCCATACCCTACAGAAATCTTTCCTAATACCCCCTACCTGACAAACATTAAGAGATTTTTGCAGATCTCATCAATGTTTTGTTTCTTTGGACTAAGGCAATCAGCAGTTTTGGACTCTTTTGTCATTCTGTGAGAAAGCCATTCAGGCTTTGTCATAAACAATGCACCACTTCAGGGTATGAAATAGGGTATAAATATCCTAGCTCGGACACCAACCACATGTGTCACAGGCAGACCGTGTCATTCTGCTGGACTCGCCTGTGCCACCCTCAGACTCTCTCTGAATCCCTCTGCCATGTGGACCTCTTTCTCCAAGACTGGTAACTATCACCCTTGCACCACAACTTCTCTCTATCCAGCCCTTCACTCCTTCCTTTCCAACAGCCTTGTATGGTTCTTAAGAGTGTATGTTATTGTATGTTAATATATCGCCTGTATTAATTCAAATACTGTAGAATACTTTAACTGGAGTGCTCTCTCTACAGTAATTACTGGTATACATAGGTGAAAAGATCCCAGAAGTTACCCTCCTCTTGCAGGCCTACTTTTGAGCTATAATTTCCCCAAAACTTCACGGATATGCTCTTAGGGTAACACTCCTTGGTTCAAAGCTCACCTCAGCTGTGGTCTCATTAGTTGTCTTGCTTGTTTCAAGCCATTATTGCACTATTGAGAGTCAGTGTAATGTTACACCTTTTGAAACTTTAAATGAATGTATTAGTAGGTGTAAGAAAATGCTATGTAACAAGTAAATTGATGATTTAATTTATATGTTAACGATAAGAGAAAGAAATATATATTTTCATGCTTAGATAAAGTTCATTTATTAACGGGTCTTTTAAGAAAATTTTAGATAACCTTTGAGTTGGTAGGTTGGAACCAAATTGTCCCTACTTTTTGTTAGTCCTCTGTTAGTTTTGTGTTTTGTTTGTTTAGGATAGGTTTAGATGGGTAAGGAGAAGAAATTAGTATAGGAGGGAGTTAAGTTGGGTTTTGTGTTGGTTTGTGTGTTTTGTATTATGTTATTCCTTGTATGTAGTTTTTAGATTGGAAATTAAGTATTTAATAAAAAAAATATTCATTTTAAAAAAGAGAGTCAATGTAACGTTTACAGCAGGGATGGGGGACTTCTGGACCCACTTTTGTGCTCCTGAAGCCCCCCACCAGCCTCCTCCAAGCCCTTTGAACCCCTCAAATTTTATTTTGAATTTTTTTAACACAATTTTCAAGTGAAAATCACATGAAAATTGCACACAGAGAGAGCTGTGTGCAAACACTTTAAAAAACACACAGACCCCTCCCTAACTCTTCAAAACCCACTCAGAACCTCCCAGTTTTCTCAGATAATTTCTTCTCACACTATTTTCCCTTCAAAATGGTGACATGGAGTGATGTGACATCACTTCTGGTTGCCATTTTGAAGGAGGAAAGGCGGAAAATCACATCATTTCTCCCCTCTGATTCAGGGTGTTTGACTAGGGCCAGGAAGAAACATGGATAAAATCCCACTGAGCCACTGATTGTTATCTCTCAGTCAAGCCAACCTCGTGGGGTTGTTTTGATGATACAAAAGGATGACCAAGTAGGTAGCTCTAAATGATTTGGAAGAAAAATATGCTAAAATTGTATTTTTTTTTTAAAAAAAAAAAACCTCTCCCATTTGTAGTGTGGATGTAATGAGAGCTGGCCCCACCATTGGGTAGATTTAGGCAGACATTTCAGGATGGAGACTTTTGGTGTCATCAAAAGGCAACGTTGTTAATTATTATTGATTTATCATTATTGAATTGATCCAGACTTGGGTTTGGATTCATTGATTTTATCAGGTTTATTGTAAATATTATACACTCTGAATCCCCCTGTTGTATTTTTTCCTGCCAGACAGGGTGAGAGGAGCCTGTGGGATTTTCTGGCCCCAGATGCCAGAATAACATGGTTGGCCTAAGTATTATGTATCTTCACTGTGAGGAAGCACCATTTGCTGCCCCATTTCAGGCAGCAAAATGCCTTGGGTCAGCCCTATGCACAATAACACTGGCCTACCCAGAGCTCTTGTAAACGGGGCTGTGGAGTCAGTAGACCAAACCTTCAACTCTGACTCTGACTCCTCTGTTTCTCTACTGTCCAGCTATAACTCTTGACTCTCCCCAAAATTGCTTCTGACTCTGACTCCCTGACTCCAGCTCTGGACATATCCAGATTGATTGAGAAGTCCCACATTTTGTTCCTGTTCTTTGCAATTCTGCACTGGGTTAAAATTAATTGACCTAGAGAATTGTCTCTCATCATACCTAGAGAATTGTCTCTCATCATACCAAGGACTTTATCACATCAGCCTTCTGTCTCACTGCAATAGCATTAGTTCAGGGAATAGAAACAACCCTGTTGAATCATGCAATTGTGCTGCTTTGGTGATCTATAGTCGTGCAATCTGTCTTCCGCACCAGTATCATAACTCTGCCTTTCTTACCTACATGCCTTTCTTTATATTTTTTGTTTTGTTTTTCTTTTTGCTGTAATTTTGCAATTACAGCAATGCAATGGGTGGAAAGAAAAGAAAATAGAAAAGGAAAGGAAAGGAAAATAAGAGTCTACTTTGGAATAGTGTGGGGGAGGGTAGAGGAGGAGAATCACACCCACTGATTAGGAGGGGTGGCTAATACCCCAGAGGACAGGTACAGAATTCAAAATAATCTTAACAATTTAGACAGCTGGGCCAAAACTAACAAAATTAATTTCAACAGAAAGAAATGTAGAGTACTACACTTAGGCAGAAAAAATGAAATGCACATATATAGGATGGGTGACACCTGGCTTAATGGCAGTACATGCAAAAGGGATCTAGGAGTCTTTGTGGACCACAAGCTGAACATGAGTCAGCAGTGTGATGCAGCAGCTAAAAAAGCCAATGCAATTCTAAGCTGCATCAGTAGAAGTATAGTGTCTACACCAAGGGAAGTAATAGTGCCACGCTATTCTGCTTTGGTCAGACCTCACCTCAAATACTGTGTCCAGTTCTGGGCACCACAATTCAAGAATAATGTTGACAAGCTGGAGTGTGTCCAGAGGACGGCAGCCAAAATGGTAAAAGTTCTAGAAACCATGCCCTATGAGGAGCTGCTTAGGAAGCTGGGCATGTTTAGCCTAGAGAAAAGAAGGTTAAGAGGGTTAACAGGATAAACACATTTAGATATTTGAAGGGATGTCATATTGAGGATGGAGCAAGCTTGTTTTCTGCTGCTCCAGAAACTAGGACATGGAACAATGGGTTCAAACTACAGGAAAAGAGATTCCACCAATACATTAGGAAGAATTTCCTGATGGTAAGAGCTGTTTGGCAGTGGAACACACTGCCTTGGAGTGTGGTGGAGTCTCCTTCTTTGGAGGTTTTTAAACAGAGGCTGGATGGCCATCTGTCAGGCGGGCTCTTATGGAACAGTAGCAAGATTGAGAGCTATTGACAGGTTTTCCCCATCAATTAAAATGTGCATTCCAACAATGAGTTGAATACAAACTGGCAATAGGACAGAGACAACATTGTGTGATAAGGTATGACCATAGAGGTTATTATATAGCTGCAATCATGCTATACAAGCTTCGTGTGATAAAATCCCAGGAGCTGACAGAAAATATTCTGGGATACACAAAATTTCTATGGATCTCCAAAATAAAATCAGAAAGAGCAGGAACAAAATACGGGACTCTCTGGTCTTTTTAATCAGTCTGGATGCACCCTCTGACTCTGCAGCCCTGCTTATAATGATGACTGAATTCATTTGAAGTGCTTGGAATATTTGAAATGTGCTGTATAAAAGCGAACCGTTATTATATTCTCTTCACTGTGGAAACAAACTGCTCTAAGACTATTTTCTTTTACACTGGAAAGAATGTAGCCATGATTCTCCTTAACTTTATTAATTTTATTTGTTTACTCTCATATCCCTTGTCAAATTAAAGCATATGAGCTAATGCTGAATGCTTTAGTAGCACAGTTGGAATGTTTGCTTGGTTTTCAATTAAGCAGAGTGTGATATTATTAGACAATATTTCACAGATCTATGTTTTGTTTCATTTATCCTTGGCTGTGGAGAATCATTGCTCAATGGTCTTTACCCAGCAGACATTTTAAAGAGAGGCAGAGATTTCATAAATTACTTTGCCTAGGCTTCATTTAGAATCTGTGCTATGGGTTCTGAAAGACCTAGTGCCAGTTAAAGGAGATTTTCAGACAGGCAAAAATCGCTCCTTGCCGCGCGAGCAGCCTCCCGAAACTGCTGCGCGGCAAGGGTCTTCTTCGGACGACGCTGTGCCTCTGGCGAAACCGTCCGTGTCACTTCCGTGAAGCTTGGGACGGCTCCGCGTCATATTTCAAGCACGGGCAGCCTCCGTGCTTGAAATATGACGCGGAGCCGTCCCAAGCTTCACGGAAGTGACACGGACGGTTTCGCCAGAGGCACAGCGTCGTCCGAAGAAGACCCTTGCCGCGCAGCAGTTTCGGGAGGCTGCTCGCGCGGCAAGGAGCGATTTTTGCCTGTCTGAAAATCTCCAAAGTCTGAATTGTGACTGAAACAGAGGGAGAGTTGCTGCTTTCTATATCAATAGGGTGGGGAATCCTTTCTGGGCTTTAATCCAATCTTTACACGGTGCTGAATTCTATCACCTAATAGGTTCAGTGTCATGGATAGCTCCTTAAGGTTTGGGCTAAAACCCAGATTATATTCACAACCTCATTGACATGGAAACCACCAGCATCCATTGGCTGAAATTTTTTAAATATTCTGTTGTATGACAGTAGAAATGCAATAGCTAAAGTGTTTCTCATTTTTATGTACACCATCTTGTCATGCAGCTACTAAATTGGCTGTGTTAGCTAGAGGATTCTGGGAATTGTAGTCTAAGAAAATAGCATTACCAAGCTCTGCAACAGAGGCGTCATTGGACCTGGTGGAGATATACTTTTGACACTGTTGTCTTTTGCCCTACCAGCGTCTAATCAAAAAGGATTGGCAGATCTGTAAAACACTAAGGAGATTATCAGACATGGCAAAAACTGCATCGGAAGATTGCTAGAGTAACAGGAAGGGGCAACCTTACCAGGTGACGTCCTCCTCCAGTGTCCCAGGGGCATAGTATAGGTGTCAATAAGGTGTCCCTTTTTATTGGTGGCTTGTTCCCATCAATTAAAAAGGGAAGCCTCGTCCATGGCAGCAGTGCAGCCACAGAATGCAGAACAGCAGAAAAGCAGTGCGGCCCGCGTGAATGCAGAAAAGCAGAAGGATGTGGTATCTGATAAGGTCGACCTTTCTGTTCTCCTAGCAATCTTCTGATGCGGTTGGGAATGTGATATTTTGTCACATTCCCCTGCATCTGATAATCTCCTCAAACACACACATATAAAGCTTATTTAGCAGACTCTGTAGAAGAATGAGGATGATTCTATCACTGGGGAATGTTCCAGGTGTTTTTGGACCGATTCCTTCACCATTGGTTATGTTGGCTAGAAACTGCAACCCAACAACAACTGCAACCCAACTGGAGGACCAAATGTTCTTCAGTCCTGCTCCATTACATTGCCTTCAATTGTCTCAAATAACTATTGTCTGAAGTTAGAGAAAACTAAGAAATGACAGAACCATCCTATTCATTTCTTTCCATTCTTTTTTATTCCTTGGCTTCAGTAGGAACAGGAAGGATTAGAATACCTTTGGTTTGGGTAGGAAAGAGAATTTAAATATCTTGTTATGCAAAAGAAGAGAAATCAAAGTATGGTTTTAATCGGTCAGCCCTCCGTATCCATGGATTCTGCATTCATAGATTCAACCAACCATGGTTTGAAAATATTTATTTTAAAAATCCAAAAAGCAAATCCTGATCTGGCCATTTTATATGAGAGACACCAATTTACTATGGCACTGTATATAATGGAACTTGAGCATCCACAAATGTTGGTATCCACAGGGGGTCCTGGAACCAAATCCCTGTGGATACTGAGTGCCCACTGTATTGTAATTGATACTAGGCCTAAAATGTGAAAAGCAATAGTCTGTGGAGTGATCATTTCTAACAGCTGTTGGTTTTTCTTTGTTATGGTCAATAGATTAATACATTTTTGTGTGTATTTTCCCTAATAGTGATGGCGTAAGAATGAAATAGGAATTGGAGGATGTGTAGACACATAAAGGTCACCACCAGCATATAGGTACAGCATCACCGCTGGCAGCAGATATCTCTTTTATAAAATGTTTGTATGTCTCCTAACAGTTTATCCATTCTTAGGCTGTGGACTAGCACTTCCCAGATCTAAATACCCTAAAGACACTGGATCCCATCTGATCTTGGAAGCTAAGCAGGGTTAGCCCTGGTTAGTACTTAGATAGGAGACCACCAATGAATACCAGCTGCTGTAAGTTATATTTCAGAGGAGGGAATCAGCAAAAGCGCCTCTGAATATGCCTTGCCTACAAAAACTATGAAAAATCATGTGATCCCCATGTAAGTCAACAGGTGACTTGAAGGCACATATGCACACAGCAGTTCCCAAACCTTGGTCCCCAGATGGTATTAAACTTTAATACCTAGAAACCCCAGATATCATGATCAGTACTTGGGGATTCTTGGAGATGTCATTCAACAGAATTAGTGGACTCTAACTTCAGACCCACTTTTTCAGATTGACCAGTGACCTAGTTGTCTCTACCCTCCTAGATTGCCTTGCACTGATGTTCACAGGCCTGCCTCGACATTGTCCTTCATAATATGAACAACATTGGTTTGATTCCCATCTACTGCTAGAGAGTCTGACTGCTCTAGACTTCTGTTGTTTATTACTAATATGGTTTATAAACACAAAGCAAGGGATAAACTCTACCTCTATTTATATGTTTAAAATTTATATTATTTATGTCATATGCTGGTTAACATTTAATATGTTTATGCTCTTAAAATTCAAGTTCAGATATGAATTCTTTAACAGTGTGAAGCAAAAACATAGTAATTTAGAGAATATCAATGTATGATACATTCAAAAGATAGAATTTAGGGCTGCTGGGTTTTTTAAAGGTTATGGTAGACAGGTTTTGAATTTCTGTAATTTCATACCAGAATTTCAGTGAAAATACTGTATTTCTTCCTACATAAGATTTCTTTCTTTAAAAGTAGAGAAAATCCCTAACATTGTAAACAAGGTGACTTAATTTGGGGAATTAATGTACTCAGCTTGGCAATGCAAGAGGGGGCAATGACAGGACCTTTTGACCTATTTATACCAGTAATACGAAGGAGTCATATGCTAGATAGTATACCAATGATCTTTATTTGGAAAGTAATAACAATATTCATGCACACATGCAGACATCAAGCATTCACTCAAGACTAACAAATAAAAGTGGAAAGTTTTGGATAGAGGAATAGTGAGGGGAGTTTCCAATGGGTGATACATCACCTTTTCCTATAGAGCAGAATTTCCTGCAGCAGCGGGGTCTCAGTGTGAGCTCTGAGGGTCAGTCAGCAAACTGGCAGCATGGATATAGGAGGAGGAACTGAAGATGCTGAAGACAGTTTTAGAGGGGTTTTTATAGTAAATATTTGCCTTCTGGGGATGGGATTTTGAGTGGAAGACAGTGCTTCTTGGAGTTGCTTAAGGTGAGACAAAGGCACTCTGGATATGCTAATGCCATCTTGATGGGTGAGTACTTTGCAAAAGAAAGAGAGGAAGCAACTTCCTTTGTTTGGTAAGGTGAAGGAATGGAGGGTCATTTGCAGGTTTCAGGTTTGCCAGCTTTAGAAAATAGAATTAGCCAGAGGCTTTGGCAGGATGTTGCCTTGCAAATGAGCATTTCTATAATTTGGGCTTGGCCCCTCCTTGAGTGCATACCTGACTGAGCAGTGCTTGTCTTTGGGATTCCTAGCTGGGTAATTTTCCAAGTTTTATTAATGGCTGCACTACATGGAAGACCACATGTTTGACCTAATTATTAAATGTTGCCAGTTCTTAATATCAATATGGGGCTGGGGATGTCAGGGTAGGTAACAACTCCATCAGACTATTCACTGCTTAGACTGGCTACAAGATACCCAGGCTCTAAATACTTGGGCAGTGAACCACCCAGGTTGGATTCATATTCCAGTTTATTATTTTATGAATCTCAGCACATTCTGGACATATTGAAATAGTCCACTGGATTCTCTATACCAGTTATATTTTGAACACTTGCCTGAACTAGCAAGGTGTCTTAAATAGATCCAGAAAAAAAATAAGTCCAGAAAAAATGTATCAAGTTATGTTTCTTTCTGTACAGAACCAAGGTAATGATAGCATGGGTGTGCTTGGAGATTTAAACTACTCGCTCATTTATTGTAAGCAATGAAGTGAGCCCAATTTTCCTCAGGAAAGCTGGAATAGGTGTCAGGCCAAAAGGATGCTATGCATTCTCAGAGGACTTTATCCAACCAGGCAAATATGGTATCATAAGGACACCTAATGATTGTGAAAGGGCGTGCATACCAGATGATGTCTTTTCATGATCATGAAAAGTCCATAAGACATACTTTTTTATTGATGGCCCAAGCTGTCAACACATCAGCTGTGGTGATTTGTTACCAGCATTGCCAGCGTTTGAATCTGCGCACCATTGTACTCACGTGAATGCAGCATCAATGGGCAAACACTTCCAGGTGAAATTGTGACATCCAGGAAGGGGATAGTCTTTTTATGACCCACCCCCATGTACCTGGGACTTTAAAAGTGTGTTTTAGTGCTTTGCTGTTCTTTTTGTATTTTTATTTTGTTTTTATTTTTAATTTTCCCATGCTAGTGTCTTCCTGTGAGAATCGGTGAGATTTCAACCCCGGAAGTAAAGAGAGCTCCATTTGTGCTCTGTTATTGTTGGGGAAGCCTCATTGGTGCTGGAAAAGGTAAGTGTGGTACGGGTGGTTCTTTTGCTGGCATAAAAATGACACAATTTATGCCCACAAAAGAACGTTAAGGTGGGGGAAGGGTCTGATAAAGTCCATGGTGTCATTAGCTCAAAGTTTGGAGACAACAGTCTAAATCCTATTGTTAGTCTTGACAAGAGTAGAGCCATTGAATCCATTGGGATTTACCTATGTGTCAACAATTGATTTGGTGAGTCTCTAGTTGGGACTAACCAACAGGATTCCAGCCAAAATGATACAGTTTATTATTACCTACAATGTATAACTTTTAGGAAAGCAATGTTCTTTTGGCAGAACAACATAAAAGCTGATAACATCATTGCAGTTTTTAGTGGAACGAGTGACATTTCCTCATTACATCTAAAATATTTAAAGGAGGCTCTTCAGGGGATTTTTAGCTATTTTCCAATTTTGCAACTCTTATTGTAATTTTTTAAAAAATCAATAGAAATGCCTCACTCTAAAAGAGTGACCATTAACATGTTACTGTGGAAATAACAAATAATGCCTAATGTGTTCTTAAAAAAAAAAAAAAGTTCTATATTGGCACACTGCACTGACTGGAGCCAGGGCACAAAATGCTGTAAGCACTCAGAATGATTTTGGATGGGACTTGGATAAGTAGTCTGGTTATCTGAACAATGTCCAAATCGGAATAGAAGAATGATTTTGTCTCTTTTGGTTATAGTATTGCAAAGTTGGTAGGTATGATCAGTTTCCCCCTTAAGGTCTTTTATACTTATTCACAAAACAGCAAGCACTTTCTAATGTACTAAATGCTTCATCCCACAGAACCAAAAGCCCTGGCTATAACATGTCAATAGTGGGTTTGCTGTATATTGGCCCAGTGTGTAGAGACAAGGAAGGGCAGCATTCCTAGTTGATGTTGCCTTGAATTAATTCAAGCCAGCAACACAGAGAGCAGTCCAGAGCACAAAGGAAGCATTCACAATTTAACTGGAAGGTGGCTTTATTAGGCTGTGGCTCTTTAAAAAAAAAAAAAAAAAAAAACTAAAGAAAGCAAAATGGGCTGGGACTGGATGTGAATTGCGAGGGTACAGGTTAAACATTGAAGGTAATTAGTCAGATTAATTAAATTCCCCATTCTAAATGCATGAGGATATGTTCAAGTTTTACTTTTAAACCTTTCTATATTTATTTATTCCTACCCTTTTCCCAAGGAGAACTGAAAGATAAAGTGGTTTCTGCTCTTTTGCCAAATCCAGTGAGCAGACCTTGCAGAGACCAAGGGCTTGTCTATACAGTCAAAAAAATATGAATGGCATACAAACAGAACAGGATCCATTCATATGAACATGCACACAAATATGTGTCATTCAGAAGGGGGGCAGCCAAATCCACTGCAAAGTCTATGTCCAGCGCTTTGTACAGATTTTTTAAAAAAGCTCCATACAACATGTGAAGGTGTGATCGTTTGGATGATCGCATTCACACTGATATGAACCGTCAGTGCAATCTAATTGGCTGGACAAGGATGTGGGCGGGGCTAGCAAAGAGGGAGAGAGCCAGTGGCAGCAATGTTGAATTGTCAGCTAAGCGTGAGTCTGGTAAGTCGATCAAATGGCAATCTTATACTCTCCCCTCCCCTGCATTTCTTTGTAAATACAAACTATTGCTTGTGCGCCTTATGGGAAACTGTTTTTTTTTTTTTAAAAAATGGTCACAACAGATTTAAAATCACAAGTAAGTCACTTGCAGCTGCCATCTTGGCTTGGGGTCATGCGGAGTTTAGGGGGGGCTCTTTTGATTTTGAAGTCAGGTCACATCACTGTGAATGTCTGCCTTTTCGAATGTGTTCACATTTCCCCCCCCTCGTATAGAGAAGACTTAAATCTTGCAGCTCCGTATGGATGGGTAGCAATACTACCTTTAGATCTGCTCATCAACCCTTGTACCATAAACAGCCTTAATGCAGGGTTGGAGAAATGTGTGTCCTCTGGATGTTTTAGACTTCAGCTCCCACATTCCCTTGCCATTGGCTCTGCTTGCTGGGTAGAACTGAGGAAGTTTGAAGTTCAAACTATCAGGAGTTTTCCCCAATCCTGCTTTAAGAGGTTACATGGCATATTCCATTTGGACAGCTTTATGGACAGCTACTGACATAACTAGACACACATGTGAACCAGAGGAACAGGCTCTGGGTATACATCCAAATTTGGTTCCTCTGGGTGCTAAGCAGTTCTAAGGCCTTGGTTTCAACACAGCTGGCATTTTAAATGTATGATACACAGCTAGCGTGGTTGATAACTGCCTTTCATAAATGGTGTAACTATTACACAGTTCAACAGTCTTAAAATAAATTGTGCATCATCAGCTATGTATGGAAATAAACATTCCACCACTTTGAGCATCATCAGTCTCATTTCAGTGCTTGGTGGGTCATCAATGTTTTGACTCACAGCCCAATTTCAATAGTGCTGAATGCCTAAATGGCATACAGACAAGATTAGCTTGAGACGGGAACATTCATCATCACTTGTTAAAGAGGAATCTGTGCAAGATGCTCAGAGTTTAGTTCTGAGGATGGTACCTTTCTGCCATGTTTCAGTCACAAGGTAGCAGGGCAGATTTCATGAAACACAGAGTAATCATATAGATGTTTACTCAGAAGTAAATCCCTTTCTACATGCATAAAATTGCAGCTTTAATCTGTTCCTTTGAAATCATTGACACTTACTTCTTAGTCAATATGGATAGTCTAATCCTAACTAAAGCTGGAGCAAATATCCCTGCTCTTGCAGTATTTTCACTGAACAATTCACCTCCTACAAAAGCTTCACTGCTGTTTCTCATGACCAGCACCATTTCTGTGGGGAAATGTCCTATTGAGACCACTACTTGGAAGCAAGAATATACCAATAAATACGTTCCTTTCCCCGATGACATTAACATTGTGACTTAAGAAGGGATAACTTCACTCAGTTAGTGGTGTAGCTGAAACTTTAGTTATTTTTATAATTCCATGGTGTGTAGCCTCCCTAAATGGTAAAAGGGAAATATCACAGAATTGAAGGACTAACTCATGTTGTGCTTCACACTGCTACCTTGTGGTCTGTTGTGAGTGTTGAGGTGAGAACAAAGTGGGCAGGACAGGAAATTCATTTTGTTCCAGAGGCTAAAGACTTGCACTATTTTAAAATTAACTAAAAGTATTCTAATTACAGTTGGAGCCCCATACCTGCAGGGGTTCAGTTACCAGACTTCCTGCAGATACTACGGATAATAGCAAACCCTATTAATATAAAGGATATCTGGTACAAACATACCATAGAGTTGTGCTGGAGGACCCAGCAGTTCTAGAGAGGACACCCCTCTAGGCATTTTCCAACATAACTCTATGGTATGTGTTTTTTCAGCCATGGATAACTGAAACTGCAGATATTTGTTCCATGGATACGGGAGTCTGACTGTATTTATTAGAAATGAGAAGATGAGGAATTGCTTTTAAAATGTTCTAACCATAATTATAGTTGTTTTTGAGCCTTGGAACTAGAACTGTAATCACTTTTTTACAGTAAATTTTCCATGCTCTGGGAATGCCACAACATCATGATATAATTTTATTCTCAGGGGCATTCTTGTAGGCAGGTAGGAATGAGATGGCTGCCCTGATGGTCAGTGCTTCTTCCCCTTTGTTATGACAATCATGGACCTGTTGGCCTTGAAAGCAGAAGTAAGACTTTAGCACTTGCCTTAGGGCTTTTTCTGACCTCTACTTTCTTGCCTACTGGAGTCAGGGAAAAGACATAATGTCAGCCTTTTGACATGAGAATACTTATGGCATGAGATATCAGACAGACTAGTAATTTTTCATCTTATTATACCACTGACCAAAGGCACCTTTGTGCCTGGTCAACCACACAGAAATGATAACTATGTTGTTGTTGTTTACTATTTTTCACAACATCAATGTCCACTACAGTCACTGATGGCTTTAGAGTAGAAGTGGGCAAAGTATAGCACACCCAGCCTAATCAACATTATTAGACTGGGGGGAAAAAAGCCAAGATAAAAATGTCCAATATCATCCCAGAAGGTTCTGGGTGGGTGCAGTTGGCCACTTGAAGGCTATTTGCCTCTTATGGGCCTATTTTATCTAGAAATAACCTTGCTTTAACAAAGCAAAAGGCACCTTCTGATCACTTCTGGTTCTGAAATATAGGCAAGTGCCCAAGGAAGAATAAAAATATCCTTCTGTAGTTCCTGGCACTGATTTGGAGAGGTGAACAGAACCCCAGTCACTGTGCACATGGAAAGAGATTCCCTCACTTTGCAGTCTTGTTTATGGACTGCAAATCTGGACTCAACCACCTCCATTTTGTTATTATGTCAAGAGGACTAGGTAAAGATATATACCATTAGCCCATTGCTCAGGGATAGGGGAAAGAAGCATATTTCTCAGTTATCCATAGAGCACAGTGCTGGGAGAGAAGGAAGCATGTACATGTTCCCTAAAGAATCAGCAGTCCCACACACCCAGATTCCCACATTGAGGTCCAACAGCCTAAGGAACATAGGCATGGTTCTTTCTCTTCCAGTGCATCACATCCCTAAAAGATAAGGAAGCATCCCTGTGTTGCCTTGGCAACTGAGCCATGCTCACTGATTTCCTATGCTGGGCTGCTGTCTAGACAACTCACCAATGCTGTTCTTCCCGCACCTTATAGAACACTTGTCCTCATTAATGATTCCAATTGGCATTCCAGAAACATGACATCACTCTGATTGCAACATGATCCTTTATTGGCTAGGATCACAAGATGAGGGCAGAAAGAAAATGACAAGGAGGAGAGCGGTGGCCTATTAGGGTGATGAAGCGAGTTTCCCTGCCTTCAGCCAGCCCCAATTTTTGCTTGAATATTCTAATGGGCAATAATTTGTCTTTGTGCTGCTTTTAACCACCACCTTCATCATCTCTAATTGTACTCATAAAGCCATCACAAGTCAGGTTGTGTTTTATGTACATCGATACAGCTCTTATGGGTCTTGCTGCAACAGATTAGCATAGCCACCCCTCTAGAATAGTTATCATTGTACACATATCCCAAAAAGTACCTGGAACATTGCTTATTTCCTTTAATGATGAGCCCATCTTGTAAACAGAAACCCTTTCAAATTGTTGTTTAACACATGAAGATTCCATAAGAAGAACTTTTAATTTAATGTGGTCAGAAAACATAAATCCAAAATCCTTTTATAGTGTACCTTAACTCCTTCCTTTAGGGCAGTTATCAAAACACAATCTAACTGGTAACCTAGGGGATTTTTGCAATACATTTAACACAGAACAATTTCAAAACAAAAGAACCTGTAATGGAAGTGGTTTGTCTGTTTTCTTCCTAGTAAATATGACAGTCTTTTGTAAACAGGCATTTTAAAATGGAGGGCTGGAAAAGCAGCAGTACAACAGTGCCATCCCCTGTTTGCAAAAATCATTGTTTGTCTCTAAAATGTGAAGTGAATCTGCCATAAATTCTGTCTTCCCTGCTTTCTTTCTTTTGTTCTTCCTATCTTTAAAGCACTCTTACAGACCTGAAATGTTAAAGCAATTTTCTAGAATCTGTTTGGACTGTTTTCTCACATAACCCTCTAAAGATAAAGATAAGATGCCAGCCTTGCATACAGGTCCACAACATTTCTGAGCCACAAAACAGAAACCTCTCATTCATTCCTGAAAACTCAAGTTGATGTATTAAATGATGACAGGTTTCTTTAAAGAATTCAGACTGCACATATCAATTTTACAGCAATTTTTAAAGATGATTAATGCCTGCATAAATGGCAGATACATTTTCACTTTGATTTAGGAATATGCTGTGTGCGGATGTTACATTTAATACAGGGAGCTTACACCCAGTGGGAGAGTAGGACAGCACATGCCTTCTCTGTCTGATGTTTGTGCTTTAGATGTGATGCTTTGATAGAGGGTCTTTGTATGCAGCGCCTGTAGCAGAACTTGAAGTCTATCTTTTTGGCCTACAACTCCCAGAATCCCCCAGCCAGCCTGGCCACTAATCATACATAAATAGCTCAAGATCCTACATCCTATCAGATTATCCACCAGCTGAGATTTGCTAGACTGGCCCAACACAATTTCTATATAGAATATCACTGTAGTGCCATATATGGAAAACAGTGAATCTGCACAGCTGTCACCTCATTGCCCAATGTTCAATGCACAGAGGCAGTATGCAATGTGCAAGTTCACATTGCACTAGGTGCATTATTATGGATTTGCAATGGTTCCACCCTCAGCAGGATGCAACCTTGCCACATTGTCCAAAAAAAAGTCACTCCATGTGTGTAGAACAACTTATGCATGTGTATTTCAGCAATAGAATTCTGGCCATAGTCCATCTAGTCATAGCAAGCTGAGCACCTGTTTTTTACAAAAGTGATGTCCAGTTAGGACTTACTCCAGATATTTGCTGCCTGAGGCAAAGGACAAGATGGTGTCCACCTCCGTTCCATTTGGAGAAGCTAATTGAACTGGTTGCTAAATCTTACTTCAGCAGTGGCAACACACTAGTGCCTGACCTATGGTCTCCAAAAGGGAAAAGTCTAATGGGCCTAGCTCAGATGTGTGGAGAAGGGATAACCCTTTAAGGAAAAAATGAGGCTTAGTTAAAGGAGCAAGCAAGCATGTCCAAAGCTCACTGCCAATAGATAATGATACCTCTCATCCCATTCTCCTCTGCCTGAGCACTCCAGTACCCATTCAAAATGGGGAGTACAATCTCTCTTTGGCATGCATGTAAAGACTGCCTTTTTATCCTAACAACAATCCTGCTCAGTAGGTTAAGGCAGGAGGCTGCAATTGACTCATGATAACTATGTATGCTTTATAGGGAAGCTGGGATTTGAATTTTATATTTCCATCATGTGACTTTATAGAGTCTTATAGAATCCTAGAGTTGGAAGGTATCCCAAAGTTCATTTAATCCATCCCTCTGCCAGTACAGGAATCCACTGCTCTGGCATGGCTTGTTTTCTGTTGCATCCTGCCACTCCAATTCAAACAGGATATTGTACAGCTTAGAAAGTTTCAGAAAAGATGAATAAAAATGATCTGAGAGTTGACATATTTTCTTTACAGCAGAAAGCTAAATAGTTTGGAGCTTCTGCAATCACCTTGAAGTCAAGTTACTTTGGTACTCTGAATAGGGATTTGAGTGCAACTGTTGCTGGAACTCAGTATCTGTTCTTTTGGGGTATTATAAATCAACTGCTCTTGTAGAAATGGGCTTTTCAGTTCTATACTCTACAAATGCCTCTCCATTGACGCCCCCTTGTCATGGAAAAGAGGCTTGCATACCCTAATGATGTTTTGAGCTATGCTGGCGGTGGCATAATAGCCACCAGTAGGGGCTCCCATGCCAGACAGGTCAAAACCAAAGGATCTGACAAAGAGCGTCAAAGGGCAGCGTAGGCTCTCTAGCCTTATGGCAACCATTCTAGGAGAAGGAAAACTCTAATCCCAAACCCAGGCAGATGGTGCTCATCCAACCCTGTAAGGTCAACCATCTAAGAGAAGGAAAAGCTAATCAAACCTAAACCTGACTGCTACCGTCCATGCTTGCAAGGCCACAGCAGATGAACCTTTGGTTTAAAGGATGAGGCCAGTTCAGTGCACGCTGCGCTCCACCAGAAAAATCCATTGCACAAGCTTGAAGGACAAATCCAATTCCAAAAAAGTCCTGTAGTGATAGGCAAGGGATGAAATGGCAGGTGTAAAGATGCACTGGAAGCCACAGACCCAACCCTGCATGCAGGAGGCTCACGACTTTGGTCGCTTGAGGCTGACCTGAGAGATGACAGTCTTGTTCGGCAGCATCCTGAATGACCAAGCAGCCTTTTTTAAGGAGAGCACTGCTTGCTCCATATGGAGAGGGGCCTAGAAAACATGGCCTAACAAAAGCTCATGCCCATCTACCTGGTTGACTAGCCGTGGCCAACGAGCATCTTCTGATGTGGTCAAACCAAGGCAAAGAAACAAAGGCACACACCGGCCTCCAAAGGTGTAAATAGACTGATGCTTCCATGCTGGAACATCAGAACCATGTGAGACTCTGGAGATAGTGGATGGCCTGAGCATTGTTCTGCTCTAATAGCCCATGAACTATCATGACTTAATATTGACATCGCTGCTCTTAGTGAAGTTCATCTCCATAAGGAAGGCAGCCTTAAAGAACATGGCGTCGGCTACACACTTTACTGGTCTGTCAAACCCAAAACCGAAAAACATCTTTCAGGAGTAGACTTTATGATTAAAAACCTTGCCAACAGGACACTCTGATCGCATTATTTCCTTACGCCTCCCACATGTTGTTCTCTTTAGTATATATGCCCCAACTAGGCAAGCCTTCCCTCTAGAGAAAGAAAAATTCTACACAGACCTACACCACCTCATACAAAAAGTCCCTGTAGAAGATAAAATTATTCTTCTTTGCGACTTCAATGTCAGATTAGAAAAGAATTCCGAAGCCTGGAAAGGTGTCTTAGGCAAGCATGGTGTTGGAAATTGCAATGATAACGGACGCCTCTTGCTAGAGTTCTGTGCAGAACAACAGCTGAGTATTACAAACACTATCTTTCAGCAGAAAGATAGCTTGAAGACAACATGGATGCATCCCTGATCCAAACATTGGCACCTCATTGACTATGTTCTAGTCTGCCAGAGAAACATTCCCGATGTCCATCATATTCGAGTGATGCCAAGTGCAGAATTCCAAACAGATCATCGCCTCGTAAGATGTAAACTAAATCTTCATCTTAAGTTCAAACCTAAGAGGGGTGGCATCTTAAAGAAGAGACTCCGAATCAACAATCTTCAACAAGCTACCATGAGAAACAACTTCCAGGCAAATCTGCAAACAAAACTTGAAGACCATCCTACAGATCCTTCTCTTACAGTGCTTGGGCAACATATCAAAAACAGTATCCTCCAGTCTGAAGAAGAATCCCTCGGGTTCTCCCACAAGAAAAATCAAGACTGTTTGATGAAAAAAACCAAGAGATCCAGGAGCTGTTGGTAAAGAAGAGAACTGCTCACTAGGCATACCTCGCCCAGCCAACCTGCCATGTAAGAAAAGCAGCTTTCTGCCACACATGTAGTAAACTTCAACAAAAACTCTGAGACATGCAGAACAAGTGGTGGATCAATATAGCAGAAAAGACACAATGCTGTGCAAATCTGGGTAATCTTAGAGGATTTTATGAAGCTCTTAAAGCAGTATTTGGACCTACTTATCAGGTCCAAAACTCCATATACAGTACAGATGGTCAAACATTAATTACTGATAAAGCCTCCATCCTGAATCGAAGGGCTGAACATTTTCAAAGTCATTTAGTGCCAACCAAGTAGTCCAAGGCTCAGCTATCCAACATATGATACAAAAACCGATGAAAAATGAATTGGACGTAGCTCCCACTTTGGAAGAGACCCTTAAGGCCATACAGCAAATGAAAAACAGCAAGGCAGCTGGGATTGATGGAATCCCACCTGAAGTTTGGAAACACGGAGGTCATGTACTCCACGATAAATTCCACGAACTCCTTGTGAATTTCTGGGAAAAAGGGGAACTGCCATCAGATCTCCGAGATGCAGTCATCATCACCCTGCACAAGAAAAAAGGAGCAAAATCTGATTGCTCAAACCATCGAGGTATAACACTGCTCTCTATTGCTGGAAAAATCCTTGCAAGGATACTCCTGAACAGATTAGTTCCTACTATTGCAGAAGAACTTCTTCCTGAAAGCCAATGTGGCTTCAGAGCCAATAAGAGTACTACAGATATGGCATTTGCCCTTAGACAACTGCAAGAGAAATGTAGAGAGCAGAACAAGGGTCTCTATGTAACATTTGTCGACCTCACCAAAGTCTTTGACACTGTGAGTAGAAAAGGTCTGTGGCAGATCCTGGAAAGATTTGGGATGTCCCCCCAAATTCCTTAAAATGATTAGCTTGCTACACGAGGGCCAGCACGGTCAAGTCAGATATGACAATGCACTTTCAGAGCCCTTTCTAATAACTAATGGAGTGAAACAAGGTTGTGTTCTTGCTTGAACTTTATTTACAATCTTCTTCAGCATGATGCTCCAAAGGGCTATGGCAGAGCTCGAAGAAGAAGGCATCTGTATATGTTACTGTATTGATGGTTGCTTCTTTAACTTAAGCCGTCTGAGGGCTTGCACTAAGACTCTAAACTATCTTGTCCATGAGCTGCTCTTCACTGATGATGCTGCCCTTGTTGCCCACACAGAAGCAGCTCTGTAGCACCTAACATCCTGCTTCACAACAGCTGCAGAGCTGTTTGGGCTGGAAGTCAACCCGAAGAAAACAAAAGTTCTTTACCAGCCTGCACCACAGGACAAACACTATCATCCCAACATTGCTGTCAGCAAATCTGTGCTTAAGTCTGTTCAGTAGTTCACCTACCTGGGAAGCATAATCTCCTCAGATGCCAAGATTGACAAAGAGATCGATCACAGATTAGCAAAGGCATATAGCACATTTGGAAGACTTTACAAAAGAGTCTGGAGTAATAAACACCTGAGGTGAAGCACAAAAATCAGTGTGTCTGAAACATGGGTCACCTATCGCCACCACTTACAATTCCTTGAATGCTTTCATCAGCGCTGTCTACACACAATCCTAAATATACACTGGACTGACTATGTGATGAATGTTGCTGTCCTTGAGCAAGCAGGGATCACCAGCATTGAGGCCATGATACTGAGAACACAGCTGCACTGAGCAGGGCACATTTCTAGGATGGAGGACCATCGCCTCCCCAAAATAGTACTCTATGGTGAACTCACCATGGGTCAGCGTAAGAGGGGTGCTGCAAAAAAGCAATACAAGGACTCCCTGAAACAACATCTCAGGCTCGGCCAAATTGATCACCAACAATGGGCCACCCTGGCCTCACATCGGGAGGCATGGAGACGCACTATCCACAATGCTGCAGCCTTATTTGAGAACTCACAGCGAACAAGTCTTGAAGAGAAACGACAACGCAGAAAGAATCACAACCTGGAAACATCACCCAAGGAGACCTTCTGCTGTGCTTTCTGCAACTGGACTTGTTTATCTCAGATTGGCCTTTTTAGTCATCAGCACGCTTGCAGAAAGCGCGGGATGAGTCCTTCCTGAATCTTCATTTGCGAAGAAAAGCCAGAGAGAGAGACTCTAGAAATGGGAGTAATAAGAGAAACAAATCCACTGTAGATCTAACCAACTCTGACATGCAGATTACTCTGAATTGTAATCATACTTGTCAAGCATTTTTGGTATAATTAAAATGGATTCAGTTTTAATCCATTTTAAAACTGGATTTTCATAAAGGCAGAAATTTGTGCATTATATAATATATGTTGATGAGAATGTGTTCATTTTACAGAAAAACACATATGGCTAAATATGATGAAGTGCTCTCTTTATCAAACATAGCACCTGCACACATCTACAAACATATGTGCTAATCCCCTTTTGATATACATATTGAAGTAAATCCTTTTGATAGTGATCATTTTTTTTAAAAAAAAAAAGCCTACTGAACTTTAGAATTAATAACAGAACTATCTTGATTCCAGGCAAAGATCTTGATCTTACTCAGTAGATTTGGAGATGTAGGAAAGCTTTCCATCTCTGTTTTCTCTTGATTGTTGGAGGAGGAATACAAAACCCATACATACAATACACTATGCAGAAGAAGAATCCATAGGCACAATACAATATGCATACAACATATTGCTACCAGTTGATTAAAAAGAGGGCTGTCAACCTATGGACAGATGTAATTCTGTGTAATGTGTAGTTTGGCCCAAACTAAAAGAGAAGAGTAAAGCAGGAGAAGAACAGGACTCAATCATGCTAGGGCACAAACTGTAAAGATTAAAGGAAATTTCAAAAAGAAGGGAAGCATGTGTAGTCTTGGAGTTTGGTATTCGTATTCCCATTGAATCTTCCACAAACTTAGGTAACAGAACTTCTGCTGGCATATCTGCCTCCTGGTATAACATTACACTTGAGGGCTGGCTTTACAGGAAGACCCCCGCCCACCATGATCACTACACAGTTCTGCCCTCCAGTCTCATTGTTAATTCATGAGGATGTTGAGCAACTGGATGCTACATGATTTTAATGACCTCCTCCAATATTTCCATACCCTCCAAACACTATATTTTTTGCTTTGATCAGTTTCTATTCAGTAGCATTAATATCCTACTTTAAGCAACCACAAGAGAACATTCTTCTCCCCCACCTCTATTTTAAAAAGTTTTTAGAAAACTCCTCTCATCTCCTTTCTCAGTGTCCATGCTTTTATGACCAGGGTTTGAAGCCCATCATCTGATCCAGGGGACACCTCATATTACCTCCTTGGACCATGGGCCATTGTTTGGGAAGAGGCACAGCTCAGAGGTAGAACACATGCTTTGCATGGAGAAGGACCTAGGTTCAATCCCTGCCATCTCCAGGAAGGACTGGGAAAGGCTTCTATTTGATCTTCTGGAGGGCTACAGCTAGTCAGTGTCAACATTACTGATCTAGCTGAGTTAATGGTCTGACTCCATAAAAGACAGGTTCCTGTGTTCTTAAGAAACAATGCCCTTTAAGTCTGCAGTGCTATGCATATCTGTTGGGAAGTATGCCCCTCTGGGACTTCTTTTGGCTGAACGTATATTGGACTGCACAGTGAATTTTAAAACACTAGAGACTAGTCTAGATGAGAGGATATAATGCTCATTCCTGCACATTATTGCAAATTTGCAGCAGCATCCTTTTGTCTCCATAGTGTTTCAGCAAAAACGATGCACTGATAAGCTATCTGTGTTTGAAGTTCACACGCTCGGAAATCAAGATAGTGGCTGTACGTTAGTAGGCCACCACTGCACAGTATTTTTTTAATATTAAAGCAAAGGTGCACAAGTGCAACCTTCTGCTCAAAAAATTAATTTTTGTGCCTCGGTGGAGGAAAAAGGTGCACAACTGCTAACATGAAAATCCAACAAAGCACTTCCAGGTGTTGTCTTCCTGACAAGCTCATCTCCCACACACGTCTGACCAATCTGATCTCCAGTTCTGCCCTCTCCAAGAATGCACAGAAAAAGGAATTGGTTGTTCTAAAGAGTGCTAATGCGCATTTCCTCATATTATTTAAAAAGATTCTGGAAAGGCTGTGAAGGCTTTTCCTGCACAGTACATGGAGTTTTTCATCCCCCTCCTTCTGAATTAAACTAATCATCACAGGATCCCGTTGGGACAAGAGGTATTCTCCTCAAATTCTATGAGGAGTACAGTATTTTCATTGTCCAGACCAACCCTAGGTGTTGCCATTATTTCCTGGCACAGATTCCTACCATAATTGTGTCAATTTTGAAAGCTTTTGCCAGTATTTCCTGAAGTTCAGCTAGGTGAGGTACATAAAAAAATTGGAGGCAAATTTCTGTCCAACATCTGGAAAAAGTATTGACTTATAACACCAAGTTGGATGTGACAAGGGAGACTTGTGAACAGAGCTTCCTCTTTGGAAACATTTGCAAATAGCTATAGGAGTATTATTATTATTATTTATTACTATTATCATTTATTTATATAGCTCCATCCATGTACATGGTGCTTTATAGAAGGTTACAGAATAAAACTATTCCAATAATATAAAATACTAAAATACAATAGAAAAAAAACACATACACATAATGCAGAATAAAACAAAACAGTCAGTACGAAACAGAGTACTCTGGATTAGAACCATGATATAGATATTAAATCCACTTCTTCCTAGATTTCTGCACTGAGACCCTTCCATGGTTTTGTTGTTGTAGTAGTATTCCTTTGACTTGTTTCCAACTTAAAGCAACCCTAAAGGGACCTTGTCATGGGAATTTCTTGGCACAATTTCTTCACAGGAAGTTTGCCATTGCCTTCTTCTGAGGCTGAGAGTGTGACTTGCTCAAGACCACCCTGGAGTCCTGCTCCAACACTCAAACATCTATACCATGCTGGCTCTCCCTCCATGGCTATGATTTGCAAGCAAACAAATAAAACAAAGGCCGGAAGAGAAAGAGATTCATCCATGTACAGGTCATCCCCCATATCCATAGGGGATATGTTCCTGGACTTACCATTTATAAGTGAAATCACTGATAATAGCAAAACCCTATTAAAATAAAGGACTTCTGGTACAAACGTACCATGGAGTTGCATTGGAGGACCTAGCAATTACTAGAGAGGACACCTCTCTAAGCATTTTCTGGTGTGACTCTATGGTATGCATCCCTATTTTTTTTCCAGCTGTGGATACCTGAAATTGTGGATATTGGTTCCCCGGATACAGGATGGACGGGTGACTTGTACAATATTTCCATTGTCAGGGCTGGCCCAAGACATTCTGCTGCCTGAAACAAAGGACAAGATAAAGCCCCTTCCCATTATGTGTACTGGCAGTTAAATTTTACTTTGACACTGGCAATGGGCCATATCTTCCACTGCACCTGGAGGCAGAAAGCTATCTTACACAGACCAGGCAAGGTTAGCTCTAGGTGTGCATGGCAACCCATACTTCACCATCCTACAACACTGCACTGCCACTCCCTACCCCTTCACATTGCTGCCTGAGGCCAGCCCTGTCTATGGTCACATTTAGTTTGGCCTTCATAGTATGTATAACATAAAGAGCTGTCAACTCTCAGAGAAGCCTATCTGCTCCCATCCCCCAATTCTGGATGAGATTATTCTTTGTGTTGGTGTAAAGGAAGACAGTTCAAATTAGTGACTCGTGCAGAGCTAAAGCATACAGCCTCTTCCGAGTGCAGGTACTGCTGTTACAGCTGCATCAGAACTTCAACTGCACCCAGTGCAGAAACATGGTGGAATTGTCTGTCTCCAGTGGAGGCAAGGGATAAGCCATGCAAATACCCTATGGCCACCCTACTTTGAAAGTGGGTGTTTTGGATACACATGAACTTTTAATGATTTTATGAATTTGTTTCTTATGACATGTTAGCAGTTCTCTTGTGACTCCCAGTTTTAGAACTATGTAGTGTGCAAGAACCAATATCCGTGGTTTCTGTTATTCACAGCTGAAAAAATAGGGGCACATGCCATAGAGTCATGCTGGAAAATGCCTTGAGAGGTGTCCTCTCTAGGAATCACTAGGTCTTCCAATACATCTCTATGGTATGTTTTTACCAGAAGTCCTTTATTTTAAAAGGATTTGCTATATTATCCACAGTTTCACTTATTAGTGGTAAGTCTAGGAATGTATCCCACATGGGTATGCCAGGCAACCTGTATTGCTCTCCATAGTGCTGGAAGTGAAGAAAGGTGGGACCAAACTTGCATAAGTGATTATGTGCAGTAGGAGGCAACTAAGGTAGAACCAGGTAGTTAGAATTCTCTGGTGCTCCTTTGTACTCAGGGCCGGTTTAACCAGTCTGCCAAATCAGCATTGGCAGGGGGCCCCAAGGTCAAGGGGGGGCCCTGCTGACCCCCTTATCTGACAAAGGTTTTCTAAGAAGACTCTATGGTAGTTGTGCTGTTTTGTGTCCCATGGATAATGAATCCATGGATACGGGGGTCCTACTGTAATCTGAGCATCCTGTATTGTGAATAGGTTAGGTTACATTGACCTGAGATAAACATATGGGGCCCCCAAAATAAAGCATTGCAGGGGGCCCCAAAATTCCTTAAACCGGCCCTGTTTGTACTGTCAGCTTGAGAACTTCCTTATCCATATGGTAATGTTCTCAGATTTCACTTCACATCCTCCCACACACTCTCCCTCACCCCTTAGTAATGTAGCCAACTGGTATCAGGCCCCATCTTTGTTATCTCTGACAAATGATATTCATTCTAATAAGGCTTTCTTTTCACTCAAGATACCCTTCCTTATGTTGGTGATTCCAAGCACCATATGTACTAACACGTAGCCACCCAACCTCTGTTCATATCAAAAGTTGTGGGGAAATGGCTGGTGCATTAACTCTGCAGGTTTTACACATTTTTTTCTGGATCTGGGAGTATTAAAGACTGTAAACCCACTAACACCATTTCTTTCCTATGTTCTTCCAGTTGGTCATACTGTATATAGATGAAACATTGCTCTAGCAAACATTGCTCTTAACCTTTTCTTTACCAGGGACCCCTTTTAAAATAGATTTTGTTGCCATAGTCCCCCAAGACATAATTCAAGATTTAAAACAACTACAACAACAATACAATTACGCCATCCATTAAATCTCCCCTCAGAGGCACTGGAGGGGAAGGGAAGACTTTTCTCCTGCTTCTTCCTGCAAGTTTGTGGCTGGAGCAGATTGAATGGCAATGTGCAGGCCAAGCCAACCAGCTAGCCTTTGCCTTGGCTCCTGTCAAGTGGCCACTCTACTGCAGGCAGGAGGTGGGCCGAGCAGCCCTCAAGCCTTTGCGGACCTCCTGTGAGGACATTGTGGCCACGTGGGGGTCCCCAGACAACAGGTTAAGAACTACTGCTCTAGCGAGTCACTGATTGGTCTCAAATGATTCCACTGTTCTCGCCAAATTTCCAGCTATTCTATGCCTCTCCTTCAGTCCCTGTGCCATAGCTCATCCTATCCAGAAGTGTCCAACAAATCTAAGAGAGGCTTTTGGGAGGAGATGCTGGGGGAGATGGGCCAAAAATAATAACTAAAACAATTGCAGTTAAGATCATAAACAAAGTGGTGGTGGAGAGGTTAGTCCTGCTATAGTTAGTGTGCTCTAGACAGTTGAAAAAGAAGAGACAGGGAAAAATGTATATTTTTAGCTTGCTGTTTAATCGCAAATCTCCTGCTGCTAAGAAAGACTTTACACTTAGATGTCTTCTACTTTTTCCTTAAGAATTGTTTCCTTTATTTAAAAATCACTGATTTTTAAAAACTAGAATTACAAAGAAGAAAAAGAAGAAAGAAAAAGGGAGGAAGAGAAGAGCACATAAGATATGAATGTGGGCTGGTGATATACATTAGTATAAGCTGACTATATTTATAAAAACACATTTTCTATAAATACAGTTGTCCCTCTGTATCCACATATTTGGTATCCATGGATTTAAGTATTCACAGCTTGCTTGAAAATATTCTTTAAAAAATAATAATCCAAAAAGCAAACCTTGATTTTGCCATGTTATGTAAGGGACCCCAGTTTGCTATGCCATTGCATATAATGATACTTGAATATTCACGGATTTTGGTATCCACAGGGGGTTCTGCACCCAAACCCCAGCAAATATGAAGGGACAACTGTACCAGTTTGTGAGTAGCTAAGCAGTGGGATTCATTAAACAATAAATGGAGAATGTAAAGCAATAAATTATTTCTTTTTTACAGAAACTGGATTAGGAACTGAGGCTCTAAACCTACTGGGAAGATGTTTCCACTGAATCCAGTGTAATGTACTTCTGAGTAGAATTATAGCTTTAACCTCTCATTCCTACTGTGTGTGTGTATACATGCCTTTAAGATGCCTGTCTACTTATGTCTACCATGAATTTCATAGGGTTTCGTTAGGCAAGGAATACTCGGAGGATAGTTTTGCCACTTCCTTCCTCTGAAATACAGCCCACAGCACCTGGTATTCATTGGCAGTCAGTTTCCCATCCAAGTACTAACCAGGGCAGACCCTACTTGGCTTCCAAGATCAAATGGGATCTGGTGCTTTTAGGATATGTAGGTGACAAGTGAGTTATAAGTGAGCATCTTAAGACAGAAGTTGACTAAAAGGCATAATGAACCTGAGACTGCATTTTCAGGGGTATAATTTCAGAAGAAGACTGAGTGGTAGCTGGGATTGCCAAGTGACATAAGGTACAGGGCTCTTATCCCTTTAATGGCTGTGCAGAAGAGTGTAGTGTAGTGGTATGAGGATTGAACCGTTAAGTCTGGAGACCAGGGTTCAAATCCCTGCTCAGCCATGGAAGCCCACTAGGTGACCTTGGGCGAGTCCCACTCTCTCAGCCTCAGAGGCAAGCAAAGGCAAACCCCCTCTGAATAAATCTTGGGAAGAGAACCCCATGATAGGTTTGCCTTAAAGTCGCCATAAGTCAGAAATAACTTGAAGGCACACAACAATAAGAAGAGGGAATTTCAGCAGGTGTTGCATGCATGATAAACAGGGTTTGCTAAAATTACCTCTTCCACATATTTGACAATGGTCCTGTCACTTATTTCACCTGGTGACTAGCACTCGGAGTTGCCAGTTTGGGATTGTCCCAGGCCCTGAGGTTTCCAGGCCAAAACCTGAGAACTAGGTACAACCACTGGTAATATAATTTAGCATTATACATTAAGTTTGCTCACTGTTGCTCACAGCTTCTCATTCAAGCACACACAGAGAGACAGAGATAGAGATAGAGACAGAGAGAGAGAGAGACAGAGAGAGAGAGAGAGAGAGAGAGAGAGAGATTTCCATGTTTGGAAATTAAAACAGAACTCTTATCTAAAGGGATTGTTCCCAGATCAAGATGAAGTGAGAGGATTATTCCTTCTCACTTATTTAGAGGGGTGTGACAAGGAACATGTAATCTAACCCACTTGCTTCCAGACAGAAAGCAGATGCAGAGCAGAGAGGAAGGTGAGTCCAGGTGCCATGACTGGGATGGAAGGAGGAAGCAAATGCATAGACCCACTGGAGTTTTTGCAAGTTGCAGCAAGGAATCAATTAACCCTTGCAAGTTGTCATAAGCTCCTGCTATGGTAGCTGAGGTGGAAATTTGCACACAGCCCTTTCCTCTTGCCCTGAAATGAACCCACCCAAACTGGAGAATTTGCACCTTCATCTCCCACCTGGAGATGACCCATGAAAACTGAACATGCCAGGCCCTGACATCTGGCAACCCTACTAACATTGGTTGCATTGAGCAGAACTTTTTAAAAATTAAATTAAGTTAAAGCAAAAGACCCACATAAAACATACACACAAGTACAGAAACACACTTTAAAAGTCCCAAGTACACCGGGGGGGGGTGTGTGCTCATAAAAAGAGTGTTGTCCCTTACCTGGCTGTCGCAATCTCAACCGGACGTGTTTGCCCATTGATGCGGTATTCACATGAGCACAACGGTATGAGGATTCAAATGCCAGCAATGGCAGCAACAAAGAGCACTACAGCAGATCTATTGACAGCTTGGGCCCTCAATAAAATAGAACAGCTTTTCTACAGTATATGATCATGAAAGGATGATGCCGTATGGTATGTGCACTCTTTTGTGATCATTAGGCATTGTTATGATGCCATATTAGCCGCATCTGATAAAGTTGTGAGTCTATTCTAAGCACTTCCAATTGCATTCAGTCCTATGGGTAATTCCTGCATTTACCTGCCAGAGACAACAAGATTCATCCCAGAAGTCCTTTGGTCACTGGGTTGACTCTTCCATTTCTAAGCTGCTAGCAGAAAGAGGGCCATTGCCAATTGTCTTCCTTCACATGTGTGCATGAACTCACAGAATGTACACACATGCCAGATGATCCCAGAAATATTGGCCTTCAGTGCATTCAAAGCCTGTGTCTCATATCTTTCTTCCTGGTTGAAATGAAATATGCCACCATTTTTCAGAAGCTGATATATCCCGAAATAGAAGGTGAAGACAACAAGATCTAGGACTTAGGGCTTGTGAAGACAACAAGATCTAGGACTTAGGGTTTGTCTACACTGGCGAGAATACTCCACATTGTGGCCAGAGTATTCCAGCCCCGGGCCCGCAGCGTTTCCTCTGCATTACCTGCCATTTCATTGCCACAATTGAGGGGTGTCCTCACAACCACAGCCTGTGCCCAAACCAGCACTTCTCTTCCTCATGCCAGTCACATCTTCCAAGGCTAAAAATGAGGCACCAGGACACAGCCATGGTCATGAGAAAGGAAGTCAAAAAATAGGAACAACAAACACCATTTTGGAACATGTAAATGAAACATATACAGAAAGCTTACAAAAGGAGGGGTGGGCAGTGAGATAATGTGCATGCAAGGATCATGCTATTTGCTGAAACAACACAAACAGTGATATCCTAAGAATGTTATTGTATATTGTACCTTATAGATGAATTACTGCCTGTTTACAGATGCGTCTGGTTTATGTTATTCGCTTTGTGGGAAAATAACAGCCTTGTGGTTGAACTGACTTGTTTTTGTAAGGATATAAAAGTGCTTGGAAGTAAACAAATGGGGTCCATTTTACTTTGCATTTGCCCCCTTACAGACCTTCTCTGCAGACTAATACATTTTCTTTTACTTTCAATGCCTGGCTGTTGAATTTGATTGGGATCTAGTTCAGCAGTGACTTATATTGGAGACTTCCAATGACAGTCACATGGTGCCTCACAGTGACCTCAGCAGATGTAACACACACAACCTGGTCTGGAAATAGCTGGGCCGGGCAACTCACAGGCCACACGTGCAGGCACACCCACCCACCCTTGTTGCAGTAATGGAACTCAGCATGTTCTCTGGAAAAACTATGGTGAGATGTTTTTGTTTGTTTTGCCATGTGTCCACTCTGTTTTAAGAGGTATTTGCCCCCAGATTCTTGTCGGAACTGCCCAGATGTCATCTGGACAGTTTGGACAAGAAATGGGGCAAAATCCCTCCATTATCTGAACTGCTGGGCACAAGAATGGTGAGATGCCATTTCATTAGATGAAGGCCTCATCACAGGACAAGCTTGTGTGGTAGATTCAGGCAAATCTGAAAAGAGAAGAAAAAGAAGAAACTTCACCAGAAAAGTGTCAAATCCAAATTCGTTATGAAAGTATATCCAGAAGCATAACCTAAATATATTCCAAGAATCTGTGTTCTAAATAGTTCGGTGATAATCAACGGAAAGAAGCAATTGAAATATAGAACTGGGAGAAAATGGAGGACATTATGCCACAGAGTTTATTATTTTCCTATCATTTCAACCTGATACTCAGATGCTCAAATGTGCCGTTATCAATAATGTTCACTCATATGTTGTTTTTAGAACTGTCATCATGGGTGTCTGGCTGGGGTATTCTTGTCATCTTTTTTTTATGAATTCCAAGCAGCTGAGTCAGTGTTCAGTCTTCACCAGAACAATGTGGAACCTGACAGTTATGGCCAAACCTTTTAATACAATACATGGGAATGACAATAATGAAAAGACGAGGACTCTCATAAGGTTAATTCAGTCATAGCATTTGGCACGCACTCGGTGGTTTGTTTGTTTTTAAATCACCAATGGATGCAAACATGGTGATAAATTACATCTATATGGATTGCCCAAATATATTGTCCAAGTATAGTTGGCAACTCATTTTTTAACATGGGCTCAGTTTTTAACATTGAATTGAAGGACTTTTTCGGATGAGCTTTTATACCGCTAGCAGCCTTGTCCCCGTTGCGAGGCTGCAGCGCTGCAGGGCGTCCCTTTCGGATGACGCCCTGCCCTGCCGATCCTCTTCCGAGACTGTTGCGTAACCTCTGTGACGCTGCTGCGTTATATTCGGCGGTTTTCTAATCACGAAAGTTGATCGTGATTAGAAAACCGCCAAATATATCGCAGCAGTGTCACAGAGGTTACGCAACAGTCTCGGAAGAGGATCGGCAGGGCAGGGCGTCATCTGAAAGGGACGCCCTGCAGCGCTGCAGCCTCACAACGGGGACGAGGCTGCTAGCGGTATAAAAGCTCATCCGAAAAAGTCTGAAGACTCAGAAATATTGATTTGTCACACTGCCAGAAGTTTATATTCAGATGTGGTCATGCTAGTTGGGGGATTCTGGGAGTTGTACTCCAAACAATAATGTTTCCATGCTCTAGTTGAGACACAATGGGCTTTCCAATCGTCTCCTCGTCCCCATCCTCCTGCAATGTAATCAATGTCATTTGGTGAAAGTTCTCTCCTTCTCTAGTTCAGGGCCAAAGGAGATATAATGGCACCTGGGAACTTTTTCAGATGCCCCTTACCATGCAAAAAGCCTCCATAACAGCAACGAAGCTGCTGCACGGCAGGGGGTCCATTTTGGAAGCCGCTGTCCCTCTCTCAGCATCGTCTGTGACTGTTCCAGGTAGGATTGATGGCGGCCATGCCATTTTTTAATCACGGAAGTTGTCCGTGAATAAAAAATGGCACGGCCGCCCTCAATCCTACCCGGAACAGTCATGGACGATGCCGAGATAAGGACGGCATCATCCGAAACAGACATCCTGCCGCACAGCAGCTTCGTTGCTGTTACGGAGGCTTCTTGCGCAGTAAGGGGCATCTGAAAAAGTCCTGGGTCATGTGTTTCAAAGTGGAGGACTGTCCCAGCTACATAGAAAAAGCAAGCTCAGATTTTAGCAGCAAAAATGATATGTGGGTGAGAAGCACATAACCCTCTCCCTGCCTGTGATTTATTTCCGTAAAGCTTCTCTCCCAATGTTTCTTTCTCCTCAACCAAACTCCATTACTGGAAACTCCATTACACAGAACTGCCACCATCTTGCTAATTTGGTCATCATCACCCTGGACCACAGAATCCACTTCAATTCACATTGAATGTGCATAACAGCTTCTTATGTTCAAGCTTCTGCTATTCACATTGGAATGGAGGAAAATAAAGAAGTCAATTTTTTTTTCAGATCAGGTTGGGGCAAAGCAACTCGTACATATGAGTTGAGTCCTTGGACTCTTAGGCTGTGTTACATTCCCTCCACCTGTTCTGATTTGGCTGGGACAGTCCTGATTAATCCTCTGTCATCCCATTTTTTCAGCAGCTTTTAAAATATCCAATTTCTCTTTCTTCCTCCTACATTCCGCCTTTATCCTCAGCTTACTTCAATTGCTGCAAACTGAGTTCAAAATGCAAAACTAGTATGAAAGTAATTAAGAGGGGTTAGGAGAGGGAGGATGGAGCCTTGCCCTTCCCAGGAAGGTCAGGCAAAAGCAAACTGCTGCAGCCTCTCCTACCTTGTGTGTTCTTCCTCATTGTATTAACTTTTGCTATCTTAACATTAATAACTTTTGCAGCACTGATGTTGCTTGGCTAAACATGTTCTAGTTTTTATCTGTGCAATTTTGCAAGCTATGCTGCTAGCAGCTAGAAGAGAAACTCCATGGGGCTGAATTCCTGGGCTGCTTTTATCAGTGCCACACTTCCTTCTCACCTGCAAGTAAGAGATAACAGAAATTTAACATCCTGATCAGGAGTCCAATCCCCCACCAAAAAATCCAAAGGAGATAATCACTCTACATTACTTTTTGATAATGGTTTGTCTGGGTCTCCTGACTGTGCACCAGGTCTGTAGCTACTGTGGGAGGGGGAGGGGGAGGGGGGATGAGGGCACTGTCCTCCCAATTAAAAATTCTGCCCTCCCAAATGAAATTTTCCTTCAGTCCCCAAATTCCTAGCATTGCAGTAACCCAAAACCTCCATTGAGTATTTAGAAATACAGTTTAAGCATCCAAAGAAAAGGGGAAGGCAACGTAACCAAGGGAATGTAAACATAGCAGAAGTAAAAATTCTAGATGTGAACAATTTTCCATGTCTCACTCCTTGCCATGCTAGAAATAGGAAGGCTGAAGGAAACTTTCATTTCAGGGCAGAATTCTTATTTGAGGGCAGTAATGCACTAATCTCCCCCCCCCCCAAAAAAACCCCTCTATATCCCTTCTGGGCACCCAAAACCCAAGCTTAGAAGAAGCCTTATATCTCTTGATCTTAGCAATCACTCAGTTGGGATCCTAGAATACCTGGTTACAAAAGTAAGTTGGTGACTTTCCTCCTTGTTGTTCCTATCAGACATACAGCCAGCTGCCTTGTACAATCTGCATTTATCCTGTGTCTATTACCACATTCTTCTCCCTAACTATTAGCTACATTATCATGCAAGCAACGCATTCAGATGCTTGCAGAATTTCACATCCTACAACAAAGTGTGTTCTTACCAGAGTTGTTTCGTCTAAACAATTTCAATCACAAAATCATTTACTACTTTACATGTGAAACAACTTATTAGTTGGGGATGCACATCTTGGCTTATTTCATTCTCACGTGCAAGAAGAAATTGTTGTTCTGTGCCTTCAAGTCATTTCTGACTTATGGCAAACCCTATGTGAACCTATCATGGGGTTTTCTAAGGCTGAGAGTATGTGATTTGCCCAAGGTCACCCAGTGAGTTTTTGTAGGAAGGTAATGAGTCTAAAAATAAAATTGCAGGATCTAGTCCTTTAAAAACAACAAGAATTATCTCCTTTTTAAAAAGGTAAAATCATTCAGTCACATTTGACTTCACCCTTTATGCAGAGTGTGATTAAGAAGAAGACTTAAGCTCTATTATCATTTGAAAGTGTATTCAGAGATCTGGGATCACCCAGTTAAATTAGACTCATTACAAAACAAAGGAGTCAGTTTAAAATGCAAAACAAAGTTTACTGAATTGAGAAGGGGAATGTTGTATGTGGGGAAATAATCATTGTAATGTAAAAGCAATCTTGTGTACCTCATTCACAATCTTAGATAAGTCTAGGGTTTTTTCCCTGCATGCATTTTGTTCTCCCAAAATTCCCTTCTCTTACTTCACTGGGCACTTCTAGCCAACTAGAAGTGCTGGATGATTCACACATGACCTAATTTGAATTTTATTGCTTTTGTGTGACTTGCCGCCTTTTTTCTTCTGAATCTGACTCTCCATGAGAATGGAGGCATCCTAAGCTTTCCTGTAACCATGCCATGATGCATCGGAACCCAGCCAAGGCTGGTGAGTCTTTCCTACCCATTCTTAGTCAGTTTAGGGACCTTTTCTTATGTTTGTTTTAGTATGTAGATTGAGACTGATATACCTTCAGTAAACTTTGTTTTGCATTTTAAACTGACTCCTTTGTTTTGTAATGAGTCTAATTTAACTGGGTGATCCCAGATCTCTGAATACACTTTCAAATGATAATAGAGCTTAAGTCTTCTTCTTAATCGCACTCTGCATAAAGCGTGAAGTCAAATGTGACTGAATGATTTTACCTTTTTAAAAAGGAGATAATTCTTGTTGTTTTTAAAGGACTAGATCCTGCAATTTTATTTTTAGACTCATTACCTTCCTACAGTTTTCACAGCTGAGTGGAGATTCAAACCCTAGTCTCCAGAGTCTTAGGACTTTTTCAAATGTGGGGGGAACTGAGGAGGTCAGGAGAAGAACGGGGCTGTCACGCTTACAGAGCCCCGTTTCAGATGACGGCATCCTCCTCCATCCTCCTCTGTCCTTCTCCATCCTTCTCCCAACCTTCCCCCATGCTTCCCCTATGCTTCCTCCATTTTGTGGGTGCCACTTTTTATTAATGGAGGTTTTCCGTCAATAAAAAGTGGTGCCCGCAGCACAGGGGAAGATCAGGAGGAGATTGGGAGGAGGACAGAGGAGGACTGCGTCGTCTGAAACAGACCTCTGTAAGCGCAACAGCCTTATTCTTCTCCTGACCTCCTCGAGTTTTTTTCCCCCCATTTGAAAAAGTCCATAGTCCAACACTCAAACCATTACACCACACTGGTTCCTTGCAAGAACAAATAGTGTAAAAAATTATCTCCTTATTGGCTTAGATTACAAGTTTTTGCACAATATTTTTTATTATTTATTTATTTATTTATTGCATTTCAGGACTTTTTTGCAAACAAATAATTGATTCAAAAAAGGTTTGGTACAGAAAACTGCATATTTTTACAAAATACACTGCTTTCTGTTCATAAACATCAGATTTTCTTTCCTCACAAACCCATGTTTTTTCCCCTACAAATATTGTTGGCAAAAAAGTCCCAATATGCATAAAAATAAAAATCTGGGGCAGTTGACCTTTTCTTGACAGGGCATATCAATGGAGATTTTCAGACGCCTCTTTCAGCGTCTTGCCGTGCAAGCAGCCTCCGGAGCAGTAACAAGGCTGCTGCGCGGCAAGGGGTCCATTTTGGATGATGCCGTTTCTCTCTCTGCGTCGTCCATGAGTGTTGCAGCTAGCATTGGAGGTGGCCGCGCTGTTTTTTACTCACGGACAACTTCCGTGAGTGAAAAACAGCGCGGCAGCCTCCAATGCTAGCCGCAACACTCTCGGATGATGCCAAGAGAGAAACGTCGTCATCCAAAATGGACCCCTTGCCGCGCAGCAGCCTCATTACTGCTCCGGAGGCTGCTTGCGCGGCAAGACGCTGAAAGAGGCATCTGAAAATCTCCAATGTGTCAAGACACCTTTTCCTTGATGTAGAGGGGGAAATTTGCAAGTATTTTTTACATTCCTAATATGTCTTGCTAGCTTTTACTATTCATTCATTTTCAACAGAAGTACTGCAGCTGCATCTTTATCACAAATGTAGAATTTCTTAAAGGCTGCCATGGATTTCAGAAATCAAGAGATTATTGTGGGAAAGGCAAAAGGATAGAACATAATTGTCCTCAATCCAGAAACACATTCCCAAGCTCATCATCTTCTTGACTTCAGCATTTCCCTCCTTGTTCCATTTAGTATTGGAGGAAACCATTGGTGTGATGGAACCAGGGCATGTGGGGTCAGAGTGCTGGGATTTTTTTATTTGCCTCCCCTGTCCTTATTCCCTTGGAGAACTCATCTGGACCGGTAAAAAGCCTCAAAAGTATACCTGTACAGATTTTTTTTAAAAAATAAATCCAAACAACATGTGTCCAAATTTATTCCCTGTGAATTTCTGGGACAAGTTGTGGCTTTTGAAATCCAAGGCAGGAGGTATTTAAAAAGAAAAAAGAAAGAAATCCTGGGAGATCCCAATATCAGCAGGTGAAACTTTCCAAGTCAAGATCCATTGTGTTTATTCATCCTGTACATTTGGCCATCCCACTGATACTGGGCTTGTCTACATGTGGGGCCAAAAGTCCAAATAGAGACCTGGTCCTTGTGCCCCCACATTCACCCCAAAGCCCTGTGTAGAATTTATTCTCCACAGGGACATTGGGTACTTATCTTCATTGTACCTGAGGATTTTTGTCTGCTATGGCTGCTGCCGTGGTGACCATTTTAAAGCTCAGGAGGGAAGTTCCTGGCTGAAGAAATAGGTTTTCTCCCTTCCCCTGGCTTGGCAGTGCTACTTCCACCCTCTCTTCACCTCTCTTCACTCACTCATCACTTGCTTCAAGTGCCTCTTCCTGCAAAAAATGAACCTCCTGAACTTTAAAATGATCACAGCAGCAAATGGTGGTGGTGGCGGTGGCAGCAGCAGTGGACAAAAATGCAGAGAAAACCATGAATCCAAAAAAACTCTGCATCAAGGTAAAATAATCTGAAATGCACCGACTCTGGACCATGTGTCCTCTGGCCTGATTGCTGCAGATTTGGGGAAAATTTGCAGGGTGGGGTGTTTCAGGGTTTTTAATAGTACAGACAAGCCCACTGTGTTGCATTAGAGCAAATGGGAAGGGAAGGAAGCTTCACCCACACCTCTAGCAGTGCATGAAACGCTGACATATTTACAGCGTGACTTAGGGGCTTATCACATGAGGGAAGGAAGTGTAGTGCATCTTGAGAATAGGGCCACCTGCTTTGCCTTATTGCATGACATTGCTGTGTTTCAGCTGTTCTTCTGTTACAGTCCCATGGGAGATGGTGGTAAACAAGAGCCCTTTTGGTAACTGGAAAAATCCTATAAGGCAAGGTTGGACCCAGGCTTCATTCTGCTTACCTTCTCCCGTGCAATATGCCCTTGGGTGTGGTATGGGAGGAATCACTATGACATGAACAGGAACACAATAGCCCAGTATTTACTGGATTATTGGCCACCTGGAGGATCCCTGAGTTTAGCTGCAATTCTTAGTGGACTGCAATTTTGAATTCTTCTTGGGGCATTGCATCATACCTTGGAAAAGTAACCTACATTTTAAAACTGGAATGTGTGAATAGCTCTCATTTCAAAAATTAAATGGTGCAGCCAGCCCTATCAGCAAGCTACAGATGGTGGCTCCCTGGATGCTCATTGGTAGCTCCCTACAGAAGGCACTGGCAACAGTAAAGAACTGGGCAATTCCACAATAGGTTAGTTTCTATGAAAGTTACTTTATGTCCCAATGATTGCTGTAATGAATGCTTGCAACAGCACAACTCCCCAGCAGGTGTTTTGTGGAGCAATTCTTGTGTATCTGTATCACTTTGAGTGTCACTTAAGCAATTGCCTTTCGCTCAACAACATTGCATCTACTCAGAGTTGTGATGATCAAGTTACTGGCACAAATCACACAATTTCTATTATTATTATTATTATTATTATTATTATTATTTTAATGCTGCAAGCTGACTGAGTATCCACCACAACAATTCTGCTGCTATGCAGAGTTGGAGCCACCAAAAGCAGAGCAGAAAGGAAATTGTTGTCTTCTATTGGCAGCAGCAGGTAGGTCTAGAAGAAGTTATTACAAACAGAGCTGGAAAGGGTTGGGCACCCAAGTATTCTCACAATTCTCGAAATATTCTCCAAATGTTCAAATAGTCACTGAATACTGAGAAATGTAATAATGACATTCAACATTCTGTGGAAGCTGGTTTCAGTAGCTGAGAGTGGACAAAATGTGGCAGTTGGGCATGGAATAATATTTAGCACAGAGTGGGAAACTGGCCCTCTAGATATTTTTGGACTGCAACTTCCATAGTACCTCTTACTATTGGCATTACTGCCTAGGGCTGGTGGAAGAGTTAGGCCAAAGCTATCTGTCCTCGATTTGGAAGATCTGACAATACAGTTTTGCCTTCATATTCGCTGGGGTTTGGTTCCAGGAACCCCCGTGGATACCAAAATCCATGCATACTCAAGTCCCATTATATGCAATGGCATAGCAAAATGGTGTCCCTTATATAAAATGGCAAAATCAAGGTTTGCTTTTTGGATTATTATTTTTTAAGAATATTTTCAAGCTGTGAATACTTAAATCCGTGGATACAGAGGGACAACTGTATTTAATTTTAGGGATATCATAGCACTTGACAGTTAACACATACAACAATAGTATTTAGGAATTCCCAGCACCAGGATTTGGTTACTTCTGCATCAAGGTTGTCATCTTTAGACACTGAAGAGCTTTAAAAATTGGAAAGAGATATTCCCTGTATGATCTCAGGAACCAACCACCGAAGCACTCCTGCTTATAGATTCTTCCAGCTCCTGCACTCAAACTCATACTTCCACACCAACAGCTGCAGCTATTGCTAGACTCTTCCTGGAAGTTCCAACTATCTTACCTTTGCTGTCCTACCAGTCATACAAGTAGCTGGAAACATACCAGCCTCACAAGTGTGTGTGTAGTGTGTGTGTGTGTACTTTCAAGTAGCCTGTTGACTTATAGCAACCAAATGGATTTCATAGGGTTTTCTTAGGGAAGGAATACTCAGAAGTGGTTTTTCCAGTCCCTTCCTCTAAAATATAGCCTGCAATACCTGGTATTCAATGGCTGTTTCTCATCCAAGTACTAACCAGGGCTGACCCTGCTTAACTTCCAAGATCAGACCAGATCTGGCAACTTTAGGGTATTTAGGCCTCCATGAAAGGAGAGCACTGATGCTTTTCAACTCAGGAGAAGGCAAAGTGCAGCCATCAAGACTGTTTTTGCAGCTCCTGGCATCCACCCAGACACCCCATCCTATCCATTTTCAGGGTGGGGAGGTATAAATTGCCTCTTCTAGCCTGAAGGAGCACTAATTCATCATGAATATAGGTCACAGTCCCCACACTCCTCTTAGTTTAACATTAACAATACCTATTTTTTTCAAAACCAAGACTGGTTGTCTGCCTACTTCTAGTATTTGTCCCACCATTTTCTATTTGTTCATGTGCCCACTATGACGGAAGAATCAGAAAACTGTCCCCAGATTCACTTACGTTACTTATCCCTACTTTAAAAGAAGGCTAATCTCATCCAGGGAAGTGAGATCTAAGAAGGATTGTGAGTTTAGAACTGTCCTTGGCCTTGAGGTTTGTGGGCCAAAACCTTAGACCTGGGGATGCCATTAAGCATTATGCATTAAGTACTAAATATCTGCCATTCAAATACTGTACACCCAGCCACACACACCCTACAAAAACACCACATTTTCCTGTTTGCAAATTAAGACAGAAATATTAACTAAGGGGCTGTTCCCAGAGACATGCCTTCTCACTTACTGTAGAGGATGGGATAAGGAACACTTAATCGAGCCTATTTGCTTCTAGTCTAGTGATCCCCAAACTTTGGTCCTCCAGATGTTTTGGAGTTTAACTCCCAGAAGTCCTAGCCAGCTTGGGCAACAATCAGGAATTCTGGCAACTCAAGTCCACAAAACATCTAGAGGACCAAAGTTTGAGAACCATGGTATTAACCAGAAGGTGGATACAGAGAAGAGTGAAGGATGAGTCCCAGTGCCACAATGAATGGGAGGGAAGGAGGAAGCTAACTAAGGCCTTGTCTCCACTAGTGAAAAACCCCAAATCCCTCCCCCTAAAAATCTGGCCCAATAATGCCACATGATGTGTGTCATTATCCCCCAATCTGGTGTGATAATGCCACACAAGATACAGCCCTATCCAAACCAGACTTGGAGTATACCACCTAGATCTGGGTTTTAGAAAGCTCACAGCTTTCTCCAGAGTTTGCTGGAAACTCTGGAGAAAATTGTAGTGTGAACAAAGGATCTGCACTGGATTGTGGGGGGGAGCAGGACAATCACTACCTAACAGGCACCACCATTTCCCCACACACACTCAGTGCTTCTGCCACTGGTTCTGCCTTCCCAGCACGTGGCCACTTGTTCTAAGGTCAGAGCGAGCAGCCGCACTCCAGTGGTGGTGGTGCTGAGGACCCACATCAGCGGGCTTATCTAACTGGGGGTAAAAATCCAGATGACTCAGATTTGGGCTTTGACCAAGATGTGGCACTTAAATCCAGGCCAGAGTAGTCCAAATTTCATTTGGTGCAGCTCCAGGCCAAAATAGTCCAAATTTCAATTGGATTTTTACCCCCAGTGTAGACAAGCCCTAACTAAATATCTAGACCCCTTAGAAAGTATTTGCAAGTTGCAGCAAGAACTCAATTAAAGCTTGCAAATTGTAGGAAGCAGCTGCTCTACTTGTTGAGCTGGAGTTTGCACATAACCTTTTCCTCTTGGCTGGATCTTAGCCCACCAAAACTGGAAAATTTGCACCCTCATCTCCTGCCTGGAGAGGATCCAAAAAAACTGAAGACTCAGGCCAGGCTCTGAGACCTGGTAACTCTGGGCCTAATACACCCATCTCCCTACAGGTGTATTTCAGCACTGTGGTATAGTGGTTTGAGTGTTGGAGACCAGGGTTCAAATCCTTGCTCAGCTATGAAAACTCACTGGATTACCTTGGGTAAGTCACACACTCCCAGCATTCAAAAAAACCCTGTGATAGGTTCACCTTAGGGTCACCATACATCAGAAACAACTTAAAGGCACACAACAACAGCAGCAGCAGCAGCAGCAACAACAACAATGCTACTGTGCCACCCCTATGTACCTGGGCAATGATGTCACTGCAGCACACTAACTGCAGACCAGCACCTTCCTCTTGTGAATGGGCTGCAGCACATAAGGGACCTACAACTACTAGGCTCTACTTTGTGCCTTTCAGATCTCTGCAATTAAGAAGATTTCTGGTATTTGGCTCTCTTCCAGAAATAAAAATGGACACGCAAACTACTCTGATGAATATTGTATGTATAAGTAAATAAAACTGCTATCTTCCGCCTTCCATCTTTTCAGCATTTCATGCCCTATCCCAATCTCAATATTTCCCTTTTGAAAAAAAGTGAAAATAGTATTGCGGAACTATAAATCTGCCATTTTTCAGGGTGTGTGTGTTTTGTTAAGTCCACAGATGGAATGGCATTTGGTAGACAATGAATATTCCCTTATAGTTTGATCATCAATCATTCCATAGAAGAGGCTAGTTCTGCAACTTGCTGTGTGCTGTTTCCACATCACGTTATAGAAGAAGAGTTGGCTTTGTTCTCAGAGCCAACATGACAGTGTTGTCATTAATTTGAACAGTTACATGCATAAGTCCCACTCCCTTAGAAACCTGGATGCCATCTTGCAATTATTCCTTTAGAAACATGCTTCTTTTAAGAAGTTGTGGGGGTGCTTATTGACACAATAGCTGTCAAAGCAGGGGGATGGAATTTAGGATCAACTGTTCAGTGTTTCAACCATTCAATGTTTCCTTTCCAAAGAGCTCCCCACCATTTCCACATTCCATTTATAATTGTATTTTTCTGCCCCATCCCCCAAAAGAAAAAGTGACAGCTCAAGGTTAATTACTTGATCACATCTACTTCCAACAACCCAAAGCTTAAAACCATTGTATTCCTACGAAGAATGAAAGCAAATGACTAGAAATTCCTTGTTGTTAGAATGAAAGCAACATTCTCTACAATACTTGCATAAAAACACAGTGGCACAAGGGACTTAGATACCTATCACATCCCAGTTTGCTGGTCACAAGATCTGAAAACACTGGCCAGGCTCCAAAGAACTGTGTGACAAGTCCCACCAAGCTTTTAGGCTTAGGTTTCTCAAATGTCCAGCTCTTCATATCACTTGGCAAACTGATTTCGAAACACAGAGGAACATTGCAATCTTGCATGCAGGTCAGCTCTTCAAAGAAACCCTTCCAAATCCACTAGGTAATGCAGCCAAGCTTTTCAATAAGCCTTGTGTCACTCATTGGATCACTTCAAAGTCAGCGGCTTTATAAGAAAATATGAAGTCTTATCCCTTCATCTAGCTAGGGCTATTATTCATTTATTTTATTTTAAATATTCATATCTTGCCTTTCCACTGAATAACCAGCTTCCAAGATGACTGACAACAAGGGAAAAGCAATGCATAATAAATGGAACTTTTAAAGGAGTGTTGACTTATCTGGATGTGGTGAGAGGTAAAGGGTTAAGGAGATGGAGGTGGTGGTGGTGGTAATGGTGATAAAATAGAACCATAGAGTTACAACGGACCTTAAGGTCCACTAAGTCCAGCCCCTTGCCATTTTGTAGTAATGATGATGGTGGTGGAATATGTCCATTCCCCTGGCCTTTGGTGTTCTTGTTGATCATGTGCTAGGAGAGAGTAATTCTATGTGTGCCTTCCCAATAGAGGGCTCAAACCTGGAAACATGTGCTGCATGCTCACAGAGACCAATGCTTCCCACATGAGGAGGTGGACCAAATCTGAGGACCAAATTCAATTTCAAGTAAGTTTGCAGTGACCACATTCCAATGGTGGCTGGGGCCAAAGGCAAAGGTGTCAGACAAAAATGCCAGTGCATTTTACCTAAATGTTTTTACTGGCAGTAACTAAGCCCAGTGCTGGCATGGAGGAGGGGTGTGCAGAGAGGCTGCACTGCACCTAGTGACACCATCGGAGGGAGGGGTGCCACAGACTATGCATTACAAGAGACATTTCAACCTTATAGAATGGGAGAGGGACATACAAAAGCTGGGAAACTACCAAGCAATGGGGAATTGGGGGGGGGTGGCCATCTGAGCAACGCTGAAGGGTTGCATTGAGATACTAGGAGGGTTACATTCAGCAAAGGGCCTGAGACTTCCCATATTTTAGGGGCAGGCAACTGTGGTGGGTTCAAGGGCTAATTTTCTGCTCCTGAAACATCTGGGGGCACCAGAGACTGACAAAAATGTCAACAAACAAACAAAAACCCAGGAAGTGATCACAAATCAATTTCTGGTTTTGAAAGACACATTAAAAAAGTTAAATCTGGGAGGCAGCATAGGGTAGTGGAGACCAGGGTTTAAAAAACCTGCTCGGCCTTGGAAACCCACTGGGTGCCCTTGGGCAAGTCACACTCTCTCAGCCTCAGAGGAAGGCAAAGACAACCCCTCTCTGAACAAATCTTGCCAAGAACTCCCATTATAGGTTTGCCATAAGTCAGAAACAACTTGAAGGCACACAACAGCAACAACAAATGGGTGTGGGTTGATGTAACGTAGGACTTTATCAGACCATCCAAATACGGTTTCCATACAATGGTTGTTGTACATCTGTACTAAATGGGATATTCTGAGAGGTAAGGGCCAGAGGTTCTTTGGTCTTCCATGATGCTGCTATGTGAGGGCATCAAGATATATCTACTGCTCACTGTATACGTTGAAAAACAACCAGGATGCATTCCTGGAGCATATGTGTCATGGATTAGGGCAGTTTGGAGAAAGTCAGTCAATTTCTTTTGGGCATTTCAAATGTGCTGTAAACAAATGCTTGGAAATAGCATGTTACCAGTAACGGTGTTACTTTTTAACATGTTACTTTGGAAATAATCAAGAACACAAGGACATCTCTACTGCAAAACAACATAAGGCATGGCAATGGTGACCAGAATCCTGTATTTACATATGTGTAAGCACCGTAGTTGCAGTGCTACCCAGTGAATCCTGTCCTGACCCCCTAATCCCCATGGGCAGCAGCTGCTGCAATCAATGAGGGTCTGTTCCCCAGTTGCTTGGGAAGCAGATGGCTACATTTCCACCCCCTCCCAGGAGTCATCTCTGGTGCAACATGTAGAATCAAGGTCCCTGTTGCAATTTCCCCCTCATGCCAGAGATTGCTTGTAGGGGGGAGGGGGTTGAGAGCATCAGTCAGCCATTTCCCGGGTGAGAATAACAGACCCCTGTCATTTGTAGCAACTGCTGTCCAGTAAATAGGGGCTGGGGGAGTTTCATGGTCCCTATGTAGCCCCTAAACTAGGGGCTATGTAGGGATTATGAATACGGAACAGTAACAAGTATGTAACTCTAGGTTAGTATTCATAACTGCCATAGAGGATTCTGGCTGGTGTTTTCTTCCCACTTCATGTAACAAATTAGATATATTTCCTCTTTACCTTTAAAAAAAAAATTCTGCGCATTTGGTGTTAGCAGTAAGTAATGGGAAAATTAATAGAACAAGTTGCTAAATGTGTGTGGGGGTTGTTTCTTGTTAACTGTAACAAGATAGTTTTGGGTCATCGGTGGAAGTTACAGTACATACTTTCCAAGCTCTAAAATGAACTAGGGATATTAGGGCTTGTATACACCAGTGAACCCCCCCTGAATCTGGCCTGATAATGCCACACAATGTGTGGCCTTTTCTCTAAATCTGGTATGATAATGCCATACAATGTATGTTCCTATCTGCACCAGACTCAGGGAATACTCCCTTAATTCAGGTTTTAGAAAACTCACAGTTTTCCCTGGAGTTTGCATGAAAGTCCAGAGAAAACTGTTGTGTGGACAATCCATCTGCACTGAATTCGAGGAAGGGGGAGGAAGGACAAGCATTGCATGAGGCTCCACCATTTACCCCCTTCTCGGCACTACTTCTCATCCCAAAGGCAGAGTGCTGGTGCTAGTTGCTGTCTCTCTGAGGTCAGAACACCTGGTGAGCCTGCCATCACCAGGCTGGCTGCCTGTTCTAACTTTAGAGAGTGGACTTTTTCAGACAGGAGATCTGGCAGGAGACGTCGGGCAGGAGACGTCGGGAGATGTATGCGGCTATCTGCGGAAGTCTTTCTAAATACAGGAAGCCAGACTGCCACTTGGAGGACTTGTGGAAAATGTTTAACTAGTAGATATGTGAAGGGGTTCACCTGTTTAAAAGGGAGATTATGTACTTCTGTCCCTTAACTGGCTCATTTTCTTGGACATCATTTTAATGTCATCACCTTCCTTACTCTCACAAATGCATAATATAGAAATAGGTCTGCACCTCAGGAATAACCACATTTGTGTGAAGTATAGTTGGCCTTCCATGGGTTCTGCATCTATGGATTCAACCAACCACGGCTCAAAAATATTCAGAAAAAAAATCAAAAAAGCAAACCTTTATTTTGCCATCTTACATTGTATATAATAGGACTTGGGCATCCACAGATTTTGGTATCTATGGGAGGTCCTGGAACCAAACCCCAGTAGAGACCATGGTCTCACCATAGATGAAAAGTGAGTCATGGTATCACTGAGTGGTGAAATGCATACTAATTTAGAAGCACACACATTTGTGAAGCATTACATATTTTTCAGCTTTTAACCAATTAGAGTAGTGCAATGGGTAGGTTTTAATATTGAAAATATTTTAAGTAACTGTTTTAAATTATTGTTTTTAAATGATTCTTTTCATTTTTGTATTTCAGACTGTTTTAGCTCTACTGTTTTAGGAGATTTTTACACGGGGAAAGTAATCCCTGGGAAGATCGGGAGAGAAACGGGGCTGTTCCGGTAGCAGAGCTCTGTTTCACATGCCCCCTTCCTTCTCCCGATCTCCCATCATCCTCCCTTTGTGCTGCTTCCATTTCCCTTCCGCTATGTTCTCCAATTTTTTACTAATGAAGAACTTTTGTTAGTAAAACATAGCAGAAGGGAAATGGAAGCAGCACAAATGGAGGATGATGGGAGATCGGGAGAAGGAAGGGGGTGTGTGAAATGGAGCTCTGCTACCGGAACAGCCCCGTTTCTCTCCCGATCTCCCCAGGGATTACTTTCCCCATGTGAAAATCTCCTTAATGTATGGCATGAGCCACTTTGAGATGAAAGTGCGGTGTAAATAAATGAAATGAAATGAAATAAACAAGACATTAAATGTGGAGCATCTGATCTTGGAGCAAGTAGTTTGGCAGGATAGGGAATCCTTGCTTCTCCAGATGTTTTAGAGTATGGCTCCCACAACCCTTTGATATTGGCTATGTAGGATGGGGCTAATGGAAGTTGTGGTCCTAAACATACAAAAGGACCAAAGGTACCCTAGTATGGGATGTATTCTGATTATTATTGAGAGTTAAATCTATAGCTATAGACTCACAATTACTACAATCAATCAGTGCACTAGAGCTCAAACATAAGGCTTGTGGTGGAAAGAAGACTGAGAGGAATTAATCACTCAGAAATAAGTTAAAACTCCTAGGGGCAAACAGGTGCAAAAATATCCTCTGTTTTGTATCAGATGGGGATGGTGGTAAACAAACCTGTAGCCAGGAGTTTAGCTCAGAAAGGAAACTTAGTCATGGTATCTTCTCGTAAGAAAACGGGAAAATTGCATTTCATGGAGACTAGGGAATTATCGGATACATTTGCCAAGCACTATTTGGACTTGTAGGCCTTTAGAGAATCTAGCATCTGAGAAACTGAATGCATATCTAAGCTCAATCATGCACAAAGACTTATTGGATGAGCATGCAGGCTTCCTTGATAATTAAATTACCAGTTCTGAGGTGCTAGATATAATAAGCCCCTAGAAAAGAACAGATTCCCAGCAAAGTATAATAAGGTCTTTCAAGATAATTTGGCCCAGCTCTTCACTGAAGTATTTAATAGAATTCCTTTGAAAGGGATGTTTTGTGTCACCTGTGGCACCTCTGAGGCCAGGAGAATGGTCCTGCACAAAGTGGGTAGGGACAATGCTAATGTGGATCACTCCAACTGATATATCTGTTTTACCAGGACATTGCAATGTTCATCTCAGTACTGGAGAAGGGTATCTCATAAGATTATACAGGCCTAAGCAGGTAACAATCAGCATGAGTGGTGAGGAGGCAAACTGCAAACCATATAAGGACAGAGGGTAAACTTTGTTGCGTTGTGTAAGTCTAACCAGATGCCCCTTAAGAGACCGTCACTGATATTCTACATTGGCTACTTAGCTACAAATGCATAACTATGTAGCATCTCCTAGTTTGACCTCTCCAAGCTCACCAAAAAAGCCAACAGCTGCATCAAGCAAAGGAGGTTTGTTGAATTGCCAATCATGACACAAGAAGGATGATCCAGCTCCATCCCACCAGCAAGTGACATTCAGAAGCAGGACCTCTATAGCAATTCCTCATCACAACCTTAAGAATCTGTGAAGATGTTTGGCTATCTGGAGGTACTCTCTCTTATAGTTATGGTAGCTATATAGTTATGAGTTATGGTAGCTTATAGTTATGAGATTTGCTCTGAGTGGTCAGAACCATGCAGCCTCATATCATAATTGGCCAGTTTATGTTTAGGCATATCCCCATTCAAAGATCTTGTCTCCACTACTCTTTGCTTTGTGTGTTAAGATATTTGCTAGAACTGTTAAATAGGATCCTAGAATTCAAAAGGTAGAGGCAGGAATGATATGCCATAATTCAGCTCATTGGCTGGTGACAAGCAATATTGCACAACACACACATACAAAGAAATACTACAAAGCATACATCTGCAAGATGATTTCTGAAATATGTTTATAGAATACTAAAATAAAAAACAGCATACAGTTGTCCCTTCACATTCACTGGGGTTTGGTTCCAGGACCCACCGTGAATACCCAAATCTGTGAATACTCAAGTCCCATTATATGCAATGGCATAGCAAAATGGTGTCCCTTATATCAGATGGCAAAATCAAGGTTTGCTTTTTGGATTATTATTTTTTTAAGAATATTTTCAAGCCGTGAATACTTAAAACTGTGAATGCCAAATCCGTGAATGTGGAGGGACAACTATACATGTTATATGGTCATTGCTGGATTTTCAGTAGGGTTGTTTTGATGTTTTGTAGCTTTGTGAGATTTTGTGAAGTGTGTAGTTTAGTTAAGAAGTTGTTTTGAATCATACTAAAGAAGACTTTAAAACAGGACTATACCAGAAGCTTATACATTAATTGTAACTTTTTACATTAGCTGTTTGTTATTCATCATTTCTGTATCCAAGGTCTTGTATAATAAATGTTTAATAATAAATAATAAAGGTTTATTTCTATCCCACCTCTCCCATTAGGATCGAGGCGGCAAACATCATATAAAACATTGAACAATGTTCCAGAACAAATATTAAAACAACATCATTAAAACAGCTACAGTCTTTGCTTCATTTTCGCAGGGGTTACAGGTGCAAGACAGCCATGAAAATGAAAAAAACACAAATAAAAATAGGCCTCCCAAGCCACTACCACTGCTGCCACCCCCACCATCGCTTGCCTGGGCACCGCCACAATGCCCCTGCTGCCACGCACCCAGCCATTGCCACCATGCCACTTGGGCTGAGAGTGGCTTGGATGGGGGGGGTGACCCATGACCCCCCATCCAAGCCGCATGGGGAGCCTACAAGCCTCCATCACTGCCACCCCCATCCAGAAACTGTGAATAGGCAAAACTGTGAAATACAAAGACACGAATAGGAAGGGACAGCTTTATATAGTAATAAATGTTTAAATATAAAATACAAATATTAAAATAAACTTAAAATGGAGAAAAGCATAAAATGGAGTATAAAGAGTAGCAAGTGGAGAGTAGCAAAATGGCAGCCAAGCACCCACCCTAATCTGGAAAGGTGTGCCGGAAGAGATCCGTCTTAACTGCCTTCTTAAAAGCACCCAGATCATCAAGGTGCCGGATCTCCTCTGGCAGGCCAGTCCACAGTCTGGGAGTGGTTAGATTTACTTTTGTATGTGTATTCTAATAGTTGGGGAGTCAGCATGGTGTAGTATTGGACTAGGGAGATTTTCACACGGGCTATATATCCCGTAGCAAGAACAGAACAGGGTCAGGAAAGGTTTTCCCTTTCAGACGACGTTGACCCCGTTCTGTCCTGCATCCATCCTGCTCCCGTGACTGTTCTGGAAAAATGTAATCATGATTTTTCATCGTGAATAAACCTCCCGTTCTGTCACTATCACGTAATCATGGGTGTGTGAACAGGAGCCCCGTTCCTGTACCAAAATGACAGCCGTGGAGGGGAGGTCCATTCCAAGCACTTCCTGGTACGATCTGGACATCCAGGTAAGTGGCACCCTTTATTTTTCCCTCCCTGTTTTGATTGTGTGATTTAAAGTGTGTTTTTGTGCTTGGTGAACTGATTTTATGTTTGGGGAAGTTTTATTTTTTAAATTTACCACCTGGCCGTTATCACACGGTAACATGATAATGTTTCAGATGGCCAGTCATAAAAGCAGCCTTACGATGGCTGCATTTATGGCCAGCCAGTGAGGGGAGAAGGAGCCCGTTCCTGCTGCGGAATTAAGGTAAGTGTGTGAAAGATTTACGTTATTCCGTGGCATGAATGGGAGAAGAGGTGGTGGGGCAGTAGCGGGGCATTTTGGCCCTGTGTGAAAAATCTCCTAGGTTCTGGGAGACCAAGGAGATTATCAGAAATGAACGAAAAAAGAGTTCGTGTCCCACAATCTCCTCTCCCACCTCTCTCCCAACCCTGTCCTGGCATGAGAACAAAAAGTTTCAGACCTACCTTATTCCTGCTTTCAGGGCAGCCCAGGAGTGAATGGAGCTCTAACGGAGCTCCATTCACTTCTTGGAATGAAACCCACCCATTCTCGTGAGAAGATGGGAATGAGGGAAATTCAAACATAAAAAGGTTCAGCATATTTGCGGTTTGTAGCTGTTGCTTAACTAGCCCAAACTCCAAGACCCAACCTCCTCCCTTGTCCTGGCAACAAGACAACTCCAGCTTGCTTTTGTACCTTGCACCAAAACATCACTGCCTGTTACTTTAAACCTTACTGTTTTAAATGGGCAGCACTGTTTTGGTGCAAGGTAAGAAAGCAAGCTGGAGTTGTGTTGTTGGCAGGGCATAGGGAGGGAGAGCTGGTGGGGAGGTGAGTGTGGGTGAAGAACATGGTTTTTGTGCCCGAGGGCAGGTGTTGCTACTGCGGTGGTAAGTACTGACAGTCCTGTTGGTGGGAGTAGAGTCTACAATACTGTAGTGTAGTATGCATGTTGGGGGCGGGGCTTAACTTATTTGTGTTTCTTTTTTTCATTTTTGCGGTGGTGCTTTGCCCCTAACCCCAATGAATATGAAAGGACAACTACAGTTGCCTCTCCACATTCGTGAATTTAGCATTCGCGGTTTTGAGTATTCACAGTTTTGGGAGGGCCTCCCCCCTGCCCTCCCAAAAGCAGTGACTGGGCTTTAGATGCCCTGTGGCCACTTCTGGGGGGGAGAGAAGCAGGCTAGAGGGGTGGAAGAGGTGGGGAGGGGGCCTTGGGAGGGAGTGGGGAGGGCTGGGGAGGCAACCAGGGGGCCTCCGGAGGCCCTCCGGAGGCCCCGTGAAGGCCTTGGGAGGGAAGGGGGATGCTGGGGAGGTGACCACGGGGCCTCCAGAGGGTGTCCGGAGGCCCTGTGGTGGCCTGGGGAGGGAGGGGGAGGGAGGGGGAAATGACTATGGGGCCTCCCGAGGCCCCGTGGTTGTTTTGGTGGGGGAGGGGGAGGGCAGTCGTTATTCATGGAATTTTCACATTCGCAGGGGTCTGTGGAACCTAACTCCCGCGAATGTGAAGGGACGACTGTATACACAACTGTCTAATATTTTCACCTCTTATTTTTCTATTTTATATACACAATTTCTTATGTGCTACTCTATGCTTTGTAGCATTTTTGCTGGTGGCTTACACAACTGCTGCTCTCCAAGTGTGGTTTTGGACATGCAGCATCATAATTACAGACTCACGTTCATCTCTAGTGTTACTCTGTGTACTTAATTACAGAGTCTGGCTTGACATCTCAGTTCAAGGTAAATACATAAAGTCAGAGCTTATGCCAGTCAATATTTCATCGACAAAGCTATTAAATCTAAATATAAGCATAAAATGGGTAAACGAAGCAACAAGGAGTCTGCATTACTTCAAACTGTGCTGATATCCTAGAAAACAATCATATTAACCTAATTGGTTCTATTAAGACAGAGCTAAAAGAGTGGCAAAACTGATCCTAATGTAGCTCATGCGAATCCACTCATGAAAAAATAGTTGTCTTGCCAAAACTTCTGTTTGAATTTTAATCTGTACTAATGACGATCCCCAGGAAATTAATTAAGAATTGGCAGAAGCTGTTGAATGAATTTATAGGGAATAATAAGAGGTCTCAGATAGCATCAGATACGCTTCAAAGGCCAATATGCCCCAGTCTTCCTAATCTACATTTCATAGCAATTCAACCCAGCTACAATTGTTTCTTACCGGAATGGTGTATTTTAGGGGGGAAATTACCTAGAGCAGTGCTTCTCGAGCTATCTGATGTGGAGGATCAGCAATTCTCTCCCCCCCATGTGATATTCCAGGGAACAGTACAGGAATGTAGTGAGACAATATTTTCTGGGGAGCTGAGACAAAATTTAGGGAGTCAGATGGTTTGGGTATCAGTATAGAAGAGGTTTCTGTGGAATAAAGTTTTCATAGGGATGATAAAAAAAATAGCCCTCAATGAATGTATTAGAAAGTATGTTGTGAAACTTCCAAAAAGGCAAATCCGTTTAAAATACAATATTTTCCAAATGCAAAATAGTTGTGTAAAACAAATAAGAGTGTGAATAGGAAGTACAGTAGGCCCGTGTATTACACAAGGGATATATTCTAGGACCCTTTGTGTAATATGATTTTCAGATATAATCATTAATCCTATTTTTCTTACCTGAAAAGAATTACAAATTGTCCTTTCTAGGAATCTGTAGGTCCTCCAGTGTGATTCTATGGTATGCTTCCACCAGAATTCTCTAGGCATTTTCTAGCCCCTCCAGCAAAACTTTATGGTCAACAACAGAAGCACCACAGCTAACACTTGTTAGTACTGCACAGAAGGAGGCACAGTAAAGCCCTTTTGAATGTCTTTTACCATATAAACCCTATGATGAGTCAATCCAAAATGAAACAAGAGATGATGCCCGAAGATTACACTCCCAGGTTGGAAGGCATTCAACAATCTACTGGGGTACAGCAGAGGACAATGATGAGAAGTGATGTGGCTAATGATACAACTGGGCTCAAGACAAAAGGGCGTTCAGCTGTTGACATGCTCAGAGGCAAAAGGAAAGTCTGAAGCTGCACACCTTCATCAACCCTATATAGTTCTAGTCATTTGTAGGAGATATCGGGGTGTTCTATGAAATTATCCAGGCCATTCACCATTGCTCTATATATTTCCCAGTTCACCTTCTTACGGGTGATGTCCAGCCACTTTGTGTCCCTTTCTCCCGGGTAAACCTCCTGCGGAATAATGTCAGACCAAATTACTTGCACTCTGGGCTACTGCGCTTTAATGTGCTGCATGGCGGCTATTGCCTGGAGAATCAGTGCCCTGTCTTTCAGCAGACCCAAATCATTACTGCCAAGGTGGATTAATAATACATGAGGAGAAGGTCCACGATGCTCCTGAAACAGTGTATGCAATAAACCATGCCACTTTAAGCCCCTCTTGCCCAACCATTCAACAGCAGCAATTTCACTTAGGCCCAGGTTGGTGCCAAAATGACTTGCCTTGGCATACCACCCTGCCCAGTAAATAAAACTACCGCAGATGAGAACCCTGTATCTTGGTGGCCAACCACGAATATCTGTAAAACAGAACAGATCAATAAAATTAGTAACACTACTAGTTTACTAGTAATTAGTAAATATGGGATGCACATATTTCTGATAGGCTGTGGACTTCCACCATCCCAATTTCTGGACTGCATCCGACTGCATAGCCATCGCCACTGCAGTTGATGCTGCTCCAATCCTGAAAGAATGTGTACAAAAGCGCACACCCTCCAGCCCCAAATGCAAAAGATCCTCAGAGGTCAAGATCTAAAACTGATAATGGGTTAAGGGGGACTCATCCTTGTGACAAAATAGGGGACCCATATGATTTGACCATGTACTTCAGTATTCTTTTAATGCCTTAACTGGGCAAAGGGTCCAGTCGTGATATGTATTGAGAACAATATTGCCCCTCTTCCCAAGCTGATCTGTTTTCAAATGCCTAATTACCAAAGAGGCTTGGTTGGTGCTTAACACAACATATCCCTGTCAGACTTGTCCCTTTTTGATGTAGCCACCAGTTCACTAATACACAGGGCACCAAAAAAGGCCATAAGAGATGCAGCGTGGAGCAAGAGAGCCTCATAAGAGCTAGAACAAATAGCTGGCCAAACCCAGAACAGACCTTTTAACACTGCTGGGGAAAGGGGGCATCTGTCATCCAAAATTCTCCCCCTTTCCCTGGACCACCCCTCAAGGGCCTTCCGAATCCAAAAATCAGAAGTGTTGTCTGAAAGGCCATGTGCTTTACTCCAAAAGGCTAAGGTTGACAGACAGGATCAGATCGATTGCAGAGCAAGACCCTTGCCCCTCAGAAAAACACAAAATTGTAACAAATGAGGAACAGGGATAGGCCAAACGTCGCCCAGCTGTGACTCTTTGCAGAATTCAAAAAATTCTTTAATTGCTTTAACATTGTGCTGGGAGCAACAGATAAACCAATAGCCCTGACTATCTCATTTATCCAAGGTCTACAAATCCACTGGCATTGGGTCTGGATGTTCAGCAGCTCCTGGTGCCAATTGCCTGAAGCGGTCCATTTGCATTCAGGAGAGAGCATCAGCTAATCTGTTGTCAACTCCCGCAATGTGGGTAGCAGCGAACAAAATATTAAATTTCAAGCAATGTAGTATAAATGCTCTAACCAATCTCATGACCCTCTGTGACCAGGATGTAAGGGAATTGATAAGCTGCACAGTGGCCATATTGTTGCACCAGAAGCACACTGAAGAATTAATGAATTCAGGTGCCCATATCGTGACTGTGACCAATATTGGGGAAAACTCCAGAAAAGTCAGGTCACTGGTAACCCCAGACTCCTCCCAATCACGAGGCCACTGTCCAGTACACCAACGGCTGTTAAATTAAACACCGAAGCCCAGGGAGCCAGAGGCATCAGACACCACTTTAAGTACATCCCTCAATTTTATTTCATCCCTCCAGAAAGATACCCCACTGAACTGTTTTTAAAATGTATGCCAGACTAAAAGGTCCATCCTAAAGTCACGTATGATCCTGATCCTGTGATGTGGTTGAGAAACCCCAGAAATTGCAACACACAAATGCCTCAGAAATGCCCTCCAGTGTGCTATAACTCTACACACAAAATTTAAATGCCCAATCAACTCCTGGAACTCCTTGAGGGTGGCTTTCATATTTTTAAAAAATTGGTCCACCCTGTGAATTAAATCCTCTATCTTACCTGAAGCAAGCCTACAGAATTGATCAACCGTATCAATTTTGATGCCTAAAAAGGCCAAGCAGTGCACTGAGCACTCTGTTTTTTTCCTGAACCAGGGGGATTCCAAAATATCCCATGAGGGAATAGAATTCCTCAAGGAAGGAGCCACACACACCAGAGCTAAATTCTCCAATAAATAGAAAATTGTCTAAGTAATGTATGACACCCTTGAACCCTGTCCTATGTTTTATTGCCCATTCCAAAGAAAGAGGGGGTGGCCAGGGGCAGCACAAACCTAAATAAGGTAGGCTCTGCCCCTGCCTCCTCCCAGCCATGGTGCGGCACGCCGTGGCCAATAGTCTTGCTCATCCCCTGTGCAGTCATTAAAGTACTTCCCCCGCTGCGATTTTTGGTGATTTTTCAGGCTTTAAAATGAACAAGGAAAAAACAATTATTGTAACTAAAAATCTCACTAAAGAGGAAGAAAAGAAATTAGGAAATAGAAGTGGCTGTAAGATGGAAAAAAGGGCTAAGTATTTGGGAATATGGATAACTAAAAGGAATAGAAATTTATACGAAGCTAACTATAATCAGACTTGGAAACAAATAAGGCTGGATCTTAAAAATTGGCAAAAACTAAACCTTTCACTGTTCGGTAAGATCGCTATAGTTAAAATGAATATCCTGCCAAGAATTTTATACCTGTTTCAAAATCTGCCAATTATTGTAAATGAAAGACCTTTCATGGAATGGGCAAAGGATTTGAGAAATTTTATATGGAACGGGCGCAAGCCAAGGATAAAGTGGTCCACGCTGACAAATACTAAAGCTAGAGGAGGAGCAGCCCTACCTAACTTAACACTATATTTTAAGGCATGCGGGGTTATTTGGTTGGAAGACTGGATAAAATTACAAAATCATAAATTGATAGATCTGGAATTAGAGGGCACAAGATACGGCATTCATGGATACCTGTGGTATGGGAAAGCAGCTATCGATAAAGAATTCAAAAATCATACCATCAGGAAGGCAATATTGAAAATCTGGAAAACAATTAAACAAAAATTCTATAGGAACATTCCATGGTGGCTTTCACCTTTAGAAGCTACTCAAAGGAGATGGGCAGAACAAGATCTATGGATTAAATATAGGGATTTGTTAATTTGGCAGGATGGATCGCCGTTGCGAATGAAAACTAGAGAAGAACTTAAAGGACTGGGATATGATATTCAATGGTTCACATATTATCAAATAAATACTAAATTTAAGGAGGACAGACGTGAATATGAATTTGATAAAGTAAATAATGAAATAGATGAAATCATTTGGGGCACAAAGAGGAAAAAAAATTGCCAAGATTTATGGGCTACTGTTAGATAGAGAACTAGAGCCAGAGCAGATCAAAGATTCTATGATTAAGTGGGCGAGAGATATAGGAGAGCCTATAACCATAGACCAGTGGGAAAACTCATGGAAAAAAACAAACTCCTTCACAGCCAGTCAAGATTTAAAGGAGAACCACTTTAAAATAGCTAACAGGTGATACTTAACACCAGTAAGAATAGCTAAAATTTATAAAACATAACAAAAAGTGCTGGAGGTGTGAGAAGGAGACAGGATCCCTATACCATATGTGGTGGAGATGTAAGATTATAAAGAAATTTTGGATGAAAATACACAAAATTATTCAGAAAATATTAAAGATAACTATTCCATTTGATCCAAAGTTATATCTGTTAAACATTACAGCAATACTTGAAGACCGAGATGAGAAAACTCACTGGAAAATAATCCTATATTGTATTACTGCGGCAAGATTGTTAATTGCAGCAAACTGGAAAAATAGGGAAGCCCCGGAAGTAGAAACTTGGTTATATAAGGTATTAGAAATGAAAGATAATGACAAATTAACCCGAATAGCAAACAAAGGTAACACTGAGAAAATTAACCTGGACTGGAAGCCAATTATGGAATATTTAAGCATACGTTGGAATACTCATAGAATCATAGAATCATAGAATTGTAGAGTTGGAAGAGACCATGAGGGCCATCCAGTCCAACCCCCTGCCATGCTGGAAATCACGATCAAAGCATCCCTGACAGATGGCCATCCAGCCTCTGTTTAAAGACCTCCAAGGAAGGAGACCCCACCACGCTCCAAGGGAGTGCGTTCCACTGCCGAACAGCTCTTACTGTCAAAAAGTTCCTCCTAATGTTGAGGTGGAATCTCTGTTCCTGGAGCTTGCATCCATTGCTCCGTGTTCCAATCTCTGGAGCAGCAGAAAACAAGCTTGCTCCATCCTCAACGTGACACCCCTTCAAATACTTAAACAGGGCTATCATATCGCCTCTTAACCATCTTTTTTCCAGGCTCAATTAAAAGATATATAAGAAAACTCAATTAAAAGATATATAGTGTAATGGGATAAATGGTGTATAGGGGAACTTAAGTTACACGATAAAAAGATACTAGGGGAAAATGGCAAAAGGTGAATTTATATGAAAGTTGTGATTTATGAAATGATGTAATGTATGCAATAATATTAGTAAGACTGAGCGGAATTTGAGATAGAGTGAAATAGAAACTGTTAATAGAAGGATAAGTGATAAGTTTGTGTTTTATAACCGGATCGGTTAAACAAAACATTGGAAGTCAATGGAGATTAAGTATTGAAAGTGGATGAATATAGTGATGTAATAATATTATGATTATATGTATGAAATCTAAAACAAATAAAAGAAAAAAAAAGTACTTCCCCCGCTGCAACTCTGCACGTAGCATGGGGGTTGTGGTGGTCATTATATCCAATTTTTCAACAAAAGAGTAAAATATAGTAAAACTGTAAAATATAGGACATATTACAGGACAAATGCATAGTAAAATATAGGACAACAATTTAAATGTTTTAAAACATTTTAATCCTCTAGTATCAATTAGAGATTCTCCTATACTCATGACTAGGGGGCTTATTGCACAAGTGAAGGGAAGTGTAAGTAAAGCCCGAGTGTAGCATGTCCTGCCTTGCCTTATTGCACAACATCGGTGTGCTTCAGCTGTTCTCCTGTTACAGTCTTACAGTCCCATGGGAGATGGTGGTGAAGGCAAGTCTTTTTGCTAATAGACTTTTCCAGTTAGCAAAAAGACTCATGTTTACCACCATCTCCCATGGGACCAGAACACAAGAACAGCTGAAGCATGCAGACATCATGTGATAAGGCAAGGCAGGACATGCTACTCTTGGTCTTTACTGCTGCTTCCCTCCCTCGTGCAATAAGGGTCAAAGGAGGTGCTAGGGGTACTGTTCCGTAAAATATATATATATTTAAAAAAAACACATCTCCCCAGCTTTCTTTTTGCTGTTGTTGGCTCAGTGGGCATTAGGGTAGCCAGGTGTAAGAGAGGTTAGGGCTTCTGTATCTTTACTAGTTGTGTAGAAGAGGAAATGTCAATAGCTGTACCTTGTCATGCAAATGTCATCTCCTGGAGGTTTTTATTCCACACAACTGCTAAAGCTATAGGAGCCCTGCTCTTTTTTTCACGTGCCCACCTTAATGGGCCTGTGGCAGCCACCATTGGAAGGCATTCTGCCCTAGTAGTGCATTACTGGACACCAGGGAGATTATCAGACAGGAAAGCAAAAAGCATTCCTGTCCCACAATCTCCAATCCTGTCCCTGTCCCAGCACAATAACCCTCCCCATCAGACTTACCTTATTTTCCACTGAAAGGTAGCCCAGGCATGAACGGAGCTCTAACGGAGCTCCATTCGCTTCCTGGGCTGAAATCCTGCCCATTCTTGTGAGAAGACACAAGTGTAGGAAATTCAAAAAGAGAAAGAAAAATACACACAAAAAAGTTTTTAGAAGCACACAAAAAAAATTAAAATAACTAGTAACCTGTAGAGGTCATAAAAAGAGGGTAACCTACCTTGTTCTCTCGATCTCCACCCAGAAGTGTTCTGGCAGGACTGCCCATTGATGCTGGAATCACAGCAGGACAATGGCTCAAGGTTTCAGACACTAGCAATGCCATCACCAAAATGGGACAGGAATCTATTGACAGATCAGCCTGTCAATAAAAAGAAACGCCAGAATAACGACAGTGGAATGCAAAAGGATGATGCTGTGTGATATTAGCAGCCTTTTGTGTTCTGCTGTCATTATTCAGGTGCCAAATTAGTTGCATCTGATAATCTCCCAGGCTCAGGTAAGACAAAATGGCCATGTTCCAAGAGGGCAGGGGCTTCCACACACTTGATAGATGGTATAATGAGCTCAAAAGTGACACTCATGTCTGGATACATGAACCAAAGTGTGGAAACTTCATTGTGAACCAGCTCTTATCTGGAAAGACTTTTAAACCTGAAAGTACTGAAAGTTACTCTTGCTACTACTAAGTACTATGACTTATTTCATACCATGGAGACTTTTTGCTCTTTTGTTCTGCTGGCAAAGAATCCTGTGCTGAGCAATATTGTTCACAATCAAGAAACACTTACCCATGTCTTATCTCCTCATCTACATGGGCCAGGACACACCGGCTCCCTGACGTTGTATACTGCCTGTGGATCAGGCCTGTTCCTCCCCCATTGCCTTCACAAAATGGAAAGATATCCAAACAGGCACACTGGCCCATCACTACAGCCACAGCCTCCTCAATTTCCCTGACTGTCTCTGAAGCTAGGAAGCTGGCCCCCAACATGAGGCCAAGGCCTGTCTTCCCCCCATCTTAGTCCCATCTTTGCCCTGGGGTTCCTGAGGACTGCCTGGGGGCAAAATGGGACAAAAATCCTGCGTTGTCAGAACTGCAGGGATCCAAGACGGGGGCGAGATGGGTAAATTGCCCATGTAGATAAGCCCCTAGTTTCTGAGATCAGAAAGCTTTTTTTGCAGAATCTTGTCACAGTCTGTACTATGTCAGAACTGCAGCTGAAGTGGGAGGAAATGTTAGTTACATTCATGGCTTCAACAGGATAAACAATTACTTTTGGTGCTGCATAAAAAAAATGTTTATTCACTTAGAAGCAATTTTATCATCCCTTTTCTCACAGAGACTCACAGTGATTTACAATAAATAATGCAACAAAGATATTTCAGAATTAAATTAATTCTGCTACTGCAATCATACACTTGTTTACTCAGATGGAAGTCCCACCATGGCCAGCGGGGCTAACTCCACATAAATGTATGATAGCCAGAGATCTGCTCAGAGTTATTGGGCAAGCAGCTATCTTTTGGACTAATTGAGGCTTTCTGAGGAGGAAATGGCAGTACATTTCAGTAATATACTCTGAAAATTACCTGAGCATAGATCACTGTGGCCCGGCTATCTCTGTCTAGGAAGGGGTGTTCTGGTACAGCAGCCTTCAGTTGAAGGTAGATGTGGTGCCTCGAGCCTTCACTGAGGGTGCATTTACACTACACAGTTATTTCAGTTTCAGACCACTTCAACTGTCATGGCTAAAGCCATGGAATCCTGGGGTTTGTAGTTTTGTGAGGTATTTAGAATTCTGTCCTACAAAGCTCTGGTTTTTGTTTACAGAGAATTCCAAGTACCTCCCAAAGTGTAGATCCCACGAATTCATAAGACAGAGCCATGAGAGTTTAAATGGTATGAAACCAATGTAACTGTAGTGCAGATACCCCCTGGCAGTGCAAAGATCGGCCAGCACTTCCAGACTGAAAACCTGATCTATCAAGGGAATACAAGCCCAATGATGACAGATTGAACACTTCCTTACTGATTACACAAATATCCTGTCAATAATATCTTTTTTTGCCTGGACTGAACTTCTGTTTGCTAGCCCTTGTTCAGTCTAGTACTGATCTAAGGCACCTCCATGACCCCTAACCAAGGAACAGGACAAGTAGATCTTTGTGAGATCAGCACAATGATATTGCTTTCATCTCTCAAGCACTTCACCCATTGAGCTCATGAAATTTTGAAGAGATCCCTTGCACCATTGCCAGGCTTTCTTGGGTGTGATTTTTTTGAAGTTGGCTGCTGCCACATTCAAGGCGCATTGATCAGATTCACTGATGAGAGGTAAAGAAGTAGCAGTGCCTCTCTATAGATGGGATCCTTCCTAGATCTGAGCATTAACAACTGGTCAGCCTCAAGAGACAGTGAATGTGCAGCATACCAAATGTTTTGGGACTACAATCCTCATTATCCCTGACCATCAGCTGTGCTGGCTGGGGCTGATGGGAGGTGGAGTCCATCAATATCTGAATGGCTACACATTCCCCACTCCTTCCCTAGTGCTATCAGTTAAAGCCAAAGTGATACTTGGAAAAGAAGGGGGGGGAAGAAGTCTCCCATCTACAGTTCCTGGAGTAGAAATAGTTCCTGGAGGTTTCAAGCAATGGAAGTAGTCCAGGCAGCAACCTTGATGTCTGGAGTAGGGTGGGGGGACACCAAACAAACCTCACATTGAAACCAAATTATGTAAGTGTGAGGAGAAGCAAGCACAGAGCCTGGATGCAATCCATCAGTTTATTATCAACATACAGAAACACTTTTAAGTGAATTCAGCTGGGGAATGGATGCTCATAATTTAAAACTGTGACAACTGCAATCTGTGCATGTATTGTCCCCGACAATGGGATATTAATAGTGTTTGAGATGTAGTCAATATGTCATAAGGAGCGGGAAGACTATTGTCCTATTAATTGTAAGATCAGTGATGCAAAATGTTTACTAATTGGGACAGGCTGGATGTTGAGCTCAATGTGTCCTCAGAGAAGGACTTTCATTACTTAGAATGAGCATAAACAGGAGGGAAGGTGGGATTCAGGGCAGGAGAATAGCTTTATATTAGACTACCTTCTGCTCAAGAAAGCTCCGGTGGATAAGATGCCACAGCAAATGAAACGCTTTACAGCTAATGTGATTAAACAGCTCTTTTTGCGTCTTCAATATCCCAAATTCCAGGCTCTTTCTAATTAGAGACGTTACATCTGTAAAACAAGGTTCTCAAGATACTATTACATGTTAAAATTGTCAGCCTTTTCTTCTCTCTCAGGGCGCATTTTTATAAGCAATGCTTAATTTGTTTGGGTTTTTCCTCCTCCTGTGCATGTGTCTTCTGCATTGAAAAGGATGCATGCAACATAATCCAGGAGGAAAAAAAAGAGTCACATCCTAAGATGCTATGAAGCTATTCTTTAGGCTTTTTAGAAAATAAAGATGAGGTTTTCAGCATTTTGAGATGTGTCTCCTTTTTCTCTCTCCCCCCTCCCCGTTCCACATAAACATATAGGACTATATCAGATGAGGCAAATATGGCATCATAATGATGCCTAATGATAGTGAAAGGGTGAGCATATCAAATGACGTCCTTTTGCATCATGTGCTGTCAATAAGGCATAGTTTTTTATTAACAGGCCAAGCTGTCAATCAATCTCCCATTCCACTTTTGTGCTGGCATTGCCAGTGTTTGAATCCTCATGCCATTGTGCTCAGTGAATACAGTCAATTGTCAGAACACTTCTGGGTGAGATTGGGAGAGCCAGGTAGGGGGTGCTCTTTTTGTTTTTTACCTCCCCTATTTACTCGGGACTTTTAAAGTGTATTGCTGTGCTTGTGTGTATGTTTTATCTCTTTATTTTACTTTAATTTTTGAATTTGCCATGCTTGTGTCTTCTGGCGAGAATTGGTAAGATCAGAAACCAGGAAGTGAACAGAGCTCTGTTCACTCTCCATTAGTCTGGATTGCCTCTTTAACACAAATAAGGTGAGGTCTGGTGGGGGAGGGCATTCTTTTGCATAAAAATGCCACAAAATATGCCAGCAAAAGAACATTAATGGAGGGTGGTCTGATAAAGTTCACAGTCAAACATCATGGATATTCTGCAAGGGTGTAATCTAAGAGCTTGAGTCTTCTGTACTGTTCCTACACCTGTCAGAAACAGGAGTACATGAGAGTATTCCCCCTATCCCAACAACTAAGAAGGAGCTTAGTTGCTGACGTTGCATGAACATCTTCCTAGCTCCAGATATGACCTGGTACATGAGTGGATCACCTGTCTGTGGTTGGAGAACTAAGAGAAGAGAAACTGTCATGTTAAAGCCCCTCCCTAGCTCTTTGCTGCTGCTGCTACCCATACTGGACCTAGAACAAACATAAGGAACAGAACACCCACCCTTCATGAAAGGGTAGTCTCAAGCTATAAAAGCACACAACTCCTTTCTTGCCACAGCCTGTTTCCAGTCTGTTTGGGGGCACTATTCAAAGTTCTGGCTATGACCTTCAAAGTCCTATACGGCTTAGGTCCAGGTTAGCTGAAGGACCATATATCCCGATATAAGCCTGCTGATTGTCTTGAGATCTTCGGCGGGGGGGCCTCTTTTCTCTTTCCATCACCCTCACTGTTGAGAACACAGGAGAGGGCCTTCTTGGTAGCTGTTCCCAGGCTACAGAACTCCCTTCGTAGAGAGGTTAGACTGACAAACTCCTTGCTATCCTTTTGCAGACAGGTGAAGCCCTTTTGGTTTCTGCAGGCCTTTGAGGGCTGAATATTCAGGGGAAAGAGCCTTTCATATTTTGCATTGTTTATATATGTTGTTCTTTTTAACTGCTTTTAAACTGGCTTACTTTTAATTGCTTTTAATTTTATTGATAATTTAACTATATTTTTGCATTATTTTACATTATTTGGGGGCATAAATACCCGTTAAATGCATTGTCTTACCATTCCAGTTAATTTCCACAATTACATATTTGCCTTGTCAGTCTTCAAAAATCAATTTAGTTTGTAAATGCTGATTTATATTTTTTTAAAAAACCAAACTACTCCATTTCTTTTGTTCTTGTTTGCCTACACAAAGGACTTTACCAGACCATCCTTCTCAAAAGTTCTTTTGCAGGCATAAATTGTGGCATTTTTATGCCAGCAAAAGAACTCCCCCCACCAGACCTTACCTTGCTCGCATTATAAAGAGGCTTCCAAGGCACTAATGAATGGAGCTCCGTTCACATCCTGGTTTTAAATGTCAATGAATCTTGCAGGAAGATGCTAGCACAGAATATTAAAAACAACAACAACACAAAGACACAAAAGGTTCGGGAAAGCACCAAAACACACTTTAAAAGTTCCAAGTACACCGGGGAGTTGTGTCATATAAAAAGCGTACCCTACCTGGTTGTCACGATCTCACCTGCAAGTGTTTGCCAATTGACACTGCAGTCACATGAGTACAATGGTGCATGGATTCAAATGCCGGCAGTGCCAGCAGAAAATCACTATGGGAGATCAATTGATGGCTTGGGCCATCAATAAAAAAGCATGGTTTTTTAGCAATACATGATCACAAAAGGGTGATGTCGCCTTTTACGATCATTAGGCATCCTTATGACACTGCTTGACTGATCTGATAAAGTCCAAACTCTAAGCCCATAATTCTGTTCTGTACAAAATTACAGTCTCTTTTTTTAATATATATGAGTCTTTTGAAAACAAATATTTTCATATTTCGATTTTTAAACCCCACCCCCAAATCCTTTTCTGGGGCAAATTCAGCTCTGAACATTTTTTTGATCGCCATGTTTATGATGTCATGTAAATCACTCTGCTTAAATTCTGGTGTCAGAAACTTTTCTGAAATATGGTTTCCATATAGACTATTATATATGTACACCCCAATTCTAAGCCGTGAGAAGTTTCTGGGGTTCCATTGTTTCCCCTAGGCTTCAATTTCCATGGCAGGAAGTCACAGCTTATTTATATACACAGACTGACCACAGAGATGATAGTTCTAGTGGATTCCTGTGCCCTATCAGGTTTCTGGGAAAACCCACAAATGCCATGGAATGATGAGGGTTTGCCTCCTCTTCAGACCCAGTTCCAGGAGAGATGAATTTTCTGTTACACACATAGATCTCCCTTCCTCCCTTGGTGGGAGGGAGTCATCTTTGCCCTGCCCTGTGCCTTCTGAAGCCATTTTAGCTTCCACTGAAAAACTTTATTTAAAACGTTGACAGCTATTATCAACTGTTTTGCCTCATGCAAAGTTGGGAGGGATTTGGTGCAGTCATCCTGGTGAATCCCAATTGCATAATTCAGTATGGTCTCCAATGAGCTGGAATGCTATAGTGGTTTGAGTGTTGAATTAGAACTGTGGGAGACCTGGTTTCAAATCCTCACTCTGTCATGAAAACCCGCTGAGTGATTTAGGACAATCACACGCTTAGCTGTTCCAGAAGGCAATGGCAAACCATCTCTGAGTGAATATTGCTTTAAAAAACCCTATGATGGGGTCACCATAAGTTGGAGTTGATTTGAAGACATGCAACAGCCACAACCTTTTCTGTTAGACAGAGGGATTCAGGGGAAAGAGGAGATCCTAATAATTAAAATAATGTTCATGTGAAAAGATAAAACAAAAATTGAGTTATTATTAAGAGGAATCTATAGTTGCATCTATCTCTGTATAATGCATCTCAAACACAAACTTACCTGTTTGCTCACTGAAGTGGTGAGAATCACCATGAGAAATATACCCCATTAAGATTTACTAGATTTGTGAATTTAAAAGGACCATCAATCTGAAATGGCATTGAAAATTCTGAGGTTTCTAATGTACTGTAATGTTTTTTAAAGTGGCATTGTGGTGCCTGGTGTCAAAAGGGAGAAGACCCTTGAAATAAGCAAACTCTATAGCACATCTGAATTAGCAGTTTGGATGAAAGTCCATTGGTACTGAAGATCCAAGTTCCATATACACAGTGACAATTGTGAGAGCTTGCTTCACATTGATACAGCTATTTGCAAGGATTCCTACAGAACCTCATGGCTGCTCCCTCCTTTCCCTCTCACCTCATGAGTTGTCTCTTCCAGCCAACTGCCACCAGTTCTTAGTTCCAAGTGGGAACCCTCAGATTTGAATCAAACAATCAGAGTAGAATTGTCATGTTCTAAACCTTGTGGTGCATTTATTAAAGGTATGGAACACCAGCTTTTCTGTGTCAAAGAGCCAGGAAAAGGAGGCATGCTAAGACACCAGCCAAGACCATCTACACTTTTAGCATTGCAGCATAGTTTCATTGTATCCCAAAGTCATAAAACTGAATGGGCAATGGGCACCAGATCTTGAGCCCACCCATTGCTCAATGATCAAGCAGCCAAGGTGAAAGTGAGAGAGAAGGCGATGTGTGTGCTACCAGAATGGATGGCTGCTCTATGGAACTACACTCAGACACCTTCTGAGAAAAGGCAACTACTTGCACAACTAGGGGTTGTCCACATGATGAAAATGCCCCTTACAGAATTCACTCAGAAAATGAGCTGTCTTAATGGGATCCTGCATTGTCTCATCGTATTGTGAAGGAGAGGGGCCAAAAAGAGGGAAACCTATGCAAGAAAAGCCTTGTGGCTTTTCCTTTCTTTTTAAAAAAAGCTCCACTGATATGCGCATTTTCACTTGTTAAGTGATTCGACAGGAATCACCTCCCCATGCAGAACCAAGTGCAAACCTGATTGGCTGGGTAAGCACAGGGGGAGAAGCTGGCTTACAAGGCAAGAGCCCACAGCCGCCATGTTGGATGTTTGCCTTAGCGAGTGATTGCTAAGGCGATAAAACAGAGGCTTGTGCTATCTTTTTCTCTGTTTTTTTTTTTTTTTTGCAGAGGTGGAATATCGCTTGTATGTACCACAGAAATAGGTTTTTTTTTAAAAGAAAACTATGTGTGAAAGGGATCTAGGAGTCCTAGTAGACCACAAGTTGAACATGAGTCAACAGTGTGATGTGGCAGCTAAAAAGGTCAATGCGATTTTGGGCTGTATCAATAGAAGTATAGTGTCTAGATCAAGGGAAGTAATAGTGCTGCTCTATTCTGCCTTAGTCAGACATCACCTAGAATACTGTGTCCAGTTCTGGGCACCACAATTCAAAAAGGATATTGACAAATTGGAGCATGTCCAGAGAAGGGCAACTAAAATGGTGAAAGGTCTGGAAACTATGCCTTATGAGGAGAGACTTAGGGAGCTGGGTATGTTTAGCCTGGAAAAAAGATGGTTAAGAGGCGATATGATTGTCCTGTTTAAGTATTTGAAGGGATGTCAGGCTGAGGATAGAGCAGGCTTGTTTTCTGCTGCTCCAGAGACTGGAACACGGAGCAATGGATGCAAGCTCCAGGACCAGAGATTCCACCTCAACATTAGGAGGAACTTTTTGACAGTAAGAGCTGTTCAGCAGTGGAACACACTCCCTTGGAGCGTGGTGGGGTCTCCTTCCTTGGATGTATTTAAACAGAGGCTGGATTGCCATCTGTCGGGGATGCTTTGATCAAGATTTCCTGCGTGGCAGGGGGTTGGACTGGATGGCCCTTGTGGTCTCTGCCAACTCTACAGTTCTATGATTCTATGATTTAAAAACACAAGTAATCCTCTCTCTGTCTCTGCTACAGGCTGCAAAGTTTATGGGGGTTGTAAAACTATTAAGATAGGTCACAGCTGCTGTGACTTGCTATTACTGTAGAGCAGTCCAGTTTTTTCCCCTTCGTGTAGACAAGCCTCTAGTTTTATATGAACGTAGTGTCCCAGCAAAATTCTGGCTTTGATCTGCTCTTGTAACAGTTGGGAGATGCAACTTTTGCCTTGCTCCCAAAGAGGAAATATTTGTTCTCTAGGAATCCATGGGAGAAGAACTTGATTTCAGTATAGGAACATTCAGGCAAAATCCACACTACACAAATAATCCAGTTTGAAACTGGATTATTTGCCATGGCTCCTTCCTATGGAATCTTGGGGTTTGTAGTTTTATAAGATCTTTAGCCTTCTCTGCCAAAGAGTGCTGGTGCCTCATCAAACTACAAACCCCGGGATTCCATAGGAAGGAGCCATGGCAAATAATCCAGTTTCAAATTGGATCATTTGTGTAGTGTGGATTTGGCCCTTGTTTTCCCTATTTTTCAGTCCCCCACTTCCAGGGACCTTGGAATTGTTTTAAAGTGTGGAGGGTTCAACACTGGCAGGCAGGTTGTTATTAATCTTGCCTAATTTGAGTTATTTTAAATTAATTTTCTTACTAATTTTCCAGGTACTAGCAACAGGAGGACAAATTACTTTTCTCTCCCATCGGTATTGAAACATCCTTAAATATGAAGAATCTTGCAAGAACAGTGTATACTTAGAAGTACACACCATCCAATGGGATTGAAGTCACTTATTCCCAAGAAAGTTTGCATAGGATAGACTTCAGGCAGCCTTTATCGAGGGCTCAGTGACAATGGCTGTCTTAATGTTTCTTAGTACACTTCTGATTGATAATTCCAGAAGAGGCTCAACTACATAGGAGTCTTTGGACTTTATCAGACTATCCCTTTAAAGCGTTCTTTTGCTGGCATTAAAAAAAAAAATTTATGCCAGCAAAAGAACGCTCTCCCCCGCATTTACCTCTAATACCAGCAAAGGCAGCTCCAGCAATGAAAGAGGAAGTGAGTGGAGCTCCGTTCACGTCTTCCTTTGAAATCCCATGGAATATCACGAGACTTCATTGCATGGGAAATTCAAAAAAACAAAAAAACAAAAATAACACTAAAAAGTTTTTAAAAGTACAAAAACACACTTTAAAACTTACAAGTAACCTGGGGAGGGACATAAAAAATGTGTCACTTACCTGGATGCCGTGATCTCACCCAGGAGTGCTCATACTGGACAGGCCACTGATGGGGTAAGTACGGGGGGGAGGGAGAGGTGAGGTGAGGTTTCACACATCGACTATGCCAGCAAAAAAAGTGGCAGGGGGATCAATTGACAGCTTAAGCCATCAAAAAGTACGGGTTTTTAAGGGAACATAACCATGAAAGGGCGATGTCATGTGCCATGTGTGCCCTTTATGGTTATGTGGCATTGTTATGATGCCTTATTCTGTGCATCTGATAAAGTCCTTTATGGCCCAATTTTGCAAGATTATTTGAGGGGGCTAAGTCCTGCATCCTTGGAAATAACTTGGCTCCAGTCTTCAGTATTCTGCTGTGAATACCCTGTAAATATCACACTGAGTACTAATAATGTGGTCTGGAATTGCATCAATAGCCACACATTTCCAGCACCCAAATTCAGATAGGTATAAAAGGGCATTCCTTCCTGTATCTGAACTAGAGTATTTAAGGACACATGAAGTAGCTGTCTCATATTTTCCCCCTTCCCAGTATGCATGCCCATGTGCGTATGTCAGTGTAATTTAAATAAACCAGTAGCCTTTCTTGTACCACTCACTTTCAATCCCATTGGATGGCATGTATATCTGTGAAGGTACATATATTTCTACCTTTTTCCTCCGTTGTGTTCCCTCTCCCATTGCCCTGATCCTTCTATTAAAACTCATATCTATGCTGGCAAAAGAATGCTCCTCATCCCACACTTACCGTCTTCTCCCGGCAAAGGCTCCCAGCAATAAAGACGAAGTGAATGGAGCCCCATTCACTTCTTCACTTGAAATCCTACGAAACTTCATTGCATGGGAATTTTAAAAATAAAAACAAAATATACAAATAAAAATTAACACCAAACACCTAGGCACACTTTAGAAGTCCCAAGTAACGGAGGGGGGGGTTGTCATAAAAATAGCAAAACTTACCTGGATGTCCCAATCTCACCCATATGTGTTCACACTGGACCAGCCACTCTTGCTACAGTGACAAGAGTTAAATTGCCTGAGGTTTCGCATGCTGGCAATACCAGCACAAAAGTGGCAGGGGAATCAATTGATGGCTTAGCCGTCAATTAAAAACAACGGGATTTTGACAGGGCATAACCACGAAAGGGAGACATCGACTGATCTGCTCGCCCTTTCATGGTTATGTGGCGTCATTATGACACCATATTTTGTCCATCCAATAAAGTCCTTAGACTGAAAGAATATAACTTGCCCAAGGTCACCAAGCATAGCAGAGCAGATTCAGACCTTGTTCTCCTGTGGAACCTTTCCACCTTACCACACTGGCTCTTATACAATAACCTTACTGAACACAAATATCTTCCAAAATGCTTTAGGTCCAAACCTAGGGCTGCAGTTCTTCAGCTGAGGTGATGCATGAATTGGGCCTGTGAAACAGACTTTTTTTTTTTTTTGTATTTTCTGTGGTTTTCAACTTTCTAACACAGTGACTTTTAACCTTTTCTTTACCAGGGATCCACTTTAATCAATCTTTTGTTGCCATGGACCCCCAAGACTTAACAAAACAACAATAATACCTGATGATGATGATGATGATGATGATCATCATCATCATGTAATTACACCATCCATTAAACCTTCCTTCAGAGACACTGGAGGGGGAGGGAAGACTTTTCTCTTGCTTCTTCCTGCAAGTTTGTGGCTGGAACAGATTGAATGGCAACATGCAGGCCAAGCCAGCCAGCCAGCCAGCCTTTGCCTTGGCTCCTGCCACTTGGCCACTCTACAGCAGGCAGGAGGTGGGCCAAGCAGCCTTCAAGCTTTCACAGACCCCCCTGTGAGGGGTTCCTGGACTACAGGTTAAGAATCACTGTTCTAACACAAACCACAACAGTTTCATTTGAGTTAAACATTGTTTACATGAAAAACTACTTCTATGGTTGTATCTGACTGCTTGTGTTATAGGTTCAAAGTAGGAATCTTTTCCTCGGTTTGCATGTATGGATTAGAACTGGATCAGCTCCACACATTTCAGCAAGAAAGGTTTAAATAGGTTGGGGCTGAAGGGGATGCTATGCCTGGATTTTAACACCCCTCTCTTGTGACACTCCATTTTTACCCTTTTTCTTATGACAGAGGTGTCCCCCTCAACCCTTACCCCAGGTATATAGAACTAAACATGAGTCAGCAGTGTGATGTTGCAGCTAAAAAAGCCAATGTGATTGTAGGCTGCATCAACAGGAGTATAGTGTCTAGGTCAAAAGAAGTATGGTAATAGTGCCACTCTATTCTGCTTTGGTCAGACCTCACCTGGGATACTGTGTCCAGTTCTGGGCGCCACAATTCAAGGAGGATATTGACAAGCTAGAGTGTGTCCAGAGGAGGGCAACAAAAATGGTGGGAGGTCTGGAAGCCATGCCCTATGAGGAGAAGCTTAGGGAGCTGGGCATGTTTAGTCTGGAGAAGAGAAGGTTGAGAGATGACATGACAGCTATGTTTAAATATTTGAAGGGATATCGCACTGAGGATGGGGCAAGCTTGTTTTCTGCTGTTCCAGAGACTAGGACATGAGGCAATAGATTCAAACTACAGGAAAAGAGATTCTACCGAAACATTAGGAAGAACTTCCTGACAGTAAGAGTTGTTTGGCAGTGGAAAGTTCTGCCTCAGAGCATGGTAGAGTCTCCTTCTTTGGAGGTTTTTAAACAGAGGCTGGGTGGCCATTTGTCAGGAATGCTTTGATTGGGTATTCCTGCATGGCAGGGGGTTGGACTAGATGGCCTTGTGGTCTCTTCCAACTCTATAATTCTATGATATACACACACACATATTGTAGTGCTTGGTGGGGGAAAGAGGGCTGAAAGGAGACCAGACAGTGCATCCCCACCTTTCGATATCTCCATCCATTTCACCCTCCTTTTTTCTTCTGCCCTTTGTGGGCTTTCCTGGGGCTGGCAAAGTGGCTGCACATAAACAACAAAAAATCCTGCACTTTCCCTTCTGGGCTGCTCAGTGCAGGAAAGGGGCAATTTACTCATGTGTAAGCAACCCCCCCCCCACCGCTTTTCCGCCTGTCTTATCCCCTGCTGCTCCTGCTACAGCTACTGCGGCTGTCACCTCCTTGACTAGCAAGGCCCTGCACCCACACTTCTGTTCTGGCTCCTTCTTTGACCAGCTCTGGTGGTGGTGCACTCCTGTCTTTGGGCTCATGGGCAGCAGAGTGGCCTGTAGGGCTACTCCTGAGCTGTCACCACAGTGGGATACTGTCCTCAAGCCCACTGTGTCAGACATGCACACACACACACACACACACACCCCTTGCACACACATCCTTCCAAGCACTGCACAAAAATATTAATAATTATAGTACTGTCTATTCAAACATCTGCAGGGATACTTCCCTTCCAGGGGCTGGTGAAGTGACTGCACATGAAAAAAAAATGGTGGCACCTCTTCCTTTTTTCTCTCAGAACACTAGATCTGACATTAAATGACACCATATGAACTACAAGTTTTAATGCCAGTTTTTAAACACATGTTGTGTTTTCGTATATGTGCGTGTGCACAAAAATTATCAATTTTTTAAAAAATAAAATGGTGAGACCACACTTCCTTGCCAGACATGGATTCAAACAATGGAGGAGACTACCTTCTTCTTCTTAACTTCTTCTGTGGCAGAATTGGTAGGTGACCACTTGGCCTATGTGACCTTCCACAAACCTGTCCTGCCTTCCAACTTCCCCTTCCCTTGATTCCATCATGGACCCAACTTAAAATGATTGACACATGTTGCTAAAAACCAGATTTTCTCAGCTAATGCAGAGTAAAAAGGATGTTTTGTTAACCACGTTTAAGCTCCAGGTATTGAGAGAAATCTACATTCACTACAATGGAGCAATGGCATAGATTCTAACAGGACTGGGATTAAAGTAAGCTTGAATTATTTGGCTAGCGTGGACCCAACCATGGTCTTAGGGGTGGCTCATACCCTTATTCTGGCTCCTTTTTCTGAGGTCCACTTCCACTGATAGGAGTTGCTTGTTAACATCTGGGTTGGCACATGTTCACCACCTGCTTTAAAAGCTCATGGATCCACGTTTAGCTCAAAGCTGCTGATAGCTACTCTGAGTCTTCAGGATGTAAGCTGAAAAATCAAACCCAGCAATTTGTTTCTAGGAACATGATCCAAACTAATGAAGTCTTTCTATCCACTGTGTGCTTTTGGAGAATGTAAAAAAGGCAAACAAAGAAGAGTTCCTAGCCAATTTTGGATCTAGCAGTACAGAATATTATGTCTGAGGCAGGGGCTAGAACTGGGTGGCACTCCAGATGTTTTCAAACAGCAAGTCCCAGCATTCCTCACCATTAGCTATGTTATTTAGGGCTACTGGGACTTGCAGTCCAACAACATCTAGAGAGATGCATGATTCTCAGCCCTGGCTCAAGGTATGCACCAAGCAGTCTCCAGTTCAAATCTTGATTTGGTCTGACCAGATCAGGAAGCTATAGGCCAGATACTATCTCTCAGTCTTGCATAAGACTCTGATGCTGAGCTACCAGAAGGATTGTTGTTAAAGCAGGGATAGGGAACATGTGGCCCTCCAGATGTTATTGGAGTGCAGCATTCATGATTTTCTACCCTTGGCAATGCTGAAAGAATACTGTATAATGAGAGTTGTAGCAGGGACGGTTTAACCAGTCTGCCAAATCAGCATTTGCAGTGGGGCCCACCCACCCCACCCTTCCTAACTCTCCTCCTGCAAAAATTTCCTGCTGGGTCTCGCAAATAGAAAAAAAAAGAGAAAGACAGAGCTTTCTTTGCTGCTCACTCGCCCTATCCTGCCAGAATCATTGTCAAAAGGCCGGCCAGCCAGCCAGGCATGTGTCTGAGAGTGTGTGTGTGTGTGTGAGAGAGAGAGAGAGAGAGAGAGTGGGGAGGCATCTCTTTCCTCTCTCTTCAGAAAGGGCTTCTTTCTTTCTTTCTTTCTTTCTTTCTTTCTCTCTCTCTTCTTTCTCGCTTTTTATTCCCCGTCTCTCCCTTCATTCATTCTTTCTTTCTTTCTTTCTTTCTTTCTTTCTTTCTTTCTTTCTTTCTTTCTTTCTTTCTGACTTTCTCTCTCTCTCTCTCTTTCTTCCTTTCCTTTCCTTTCCTTTCCTTTCCTTTCCTTTCCTTTCCTTTCCTTTCCTTTCCTTCCTTCCATCCACATAGATCCCCTCCAACCTTCTTTCCACCTGCTCTTAACATGCCTGTTTTCTCTCTCCTCCCTTTCTCCCTCGGTCTTCTTCAGCTTCCTCCCCTTGCTGCCAACTGAGTTCAACCTGCAAAAGGAATCTGTGTGTGTTTGCCTATGCACCTTCAAGTCATTTCTGACTAAGGTGAATGTGCCATGGGGTTTTCTAGGCAAGGTTTGTTCAAAGGGGGTGTGCCTTTGGCTACCTTTGAGGCTGAGAGAGTGTGACTTGCCCAAGGTCACCCCGTGGGTATTCATGACTGAGTAAGGATTCAAACCCTGATCTTCACAGTCATAGTGCAATGATGAAATTCTTCAACACTTTAGCTCTTTTAACAGAAGAATATAAAACACATAAATAAAAAATTAGAGTAATATTACTGGGAACAATGGTTTTATTGTTGTCACTAAAACACACCAGTATCCCATTAGTATTATGTGAGAGCCTTTGGGTAGAGCAGTGGTTCTTAACCTTTTCTTTACCAGGGACCCACCTTTAAATATATTTTGTTGTCCCAAGACTTAACTTAAGATTTAAAACCCTAATACTATTAACAATAATAGCTAATAATAATAGCTAACAACAACAATACAATTACACCATCCATTAAACTTTCCCTCAGAGGCACTCTTGCTTCTTCCTGCAAGTTTGTGGCTAGAGTGGATTGAATGGCAATGTGCAGGCCAAGCCAGCCAGCCAGCCTTTGCCTTGGTTCCTGTCACGTGGCTGCTCCACTGCAGGGAGGAGGTGGGCCAAGCAGCCTTCAAGCCTTTGTGGACCCCCTGTGAGGACATTGTGGACCCCAGGTTAAGAACCACTGGGCTAGAGAATTCTGGAAAAGGAACAATGCAACCAGACCTTGAGAAGGGTGCTGGCAGGGGGATTCTGGGAGGTGTAATCCAAGAGTAACTTTCCCAGGCTCTGAATGCAGCCTAGATTCATAGGGCTGGAAGGGACCCCAACAGCCATCCCATCCAATCGGCTTCTGTCCTGCAGGAACAACCATCAAAGCCCTCACGACAGATGGCCATCCAGCCTCTGCTTTAAAACCTCCAAAGAAAAAGACTCCACCACACTCCCAGGCAGTGTATTTCACTTCCAAACAGCTCTTCCTGTCAGGAGGTTCTTCCTAATATTCAGGTGGAATCTTTTTTCCTGTACTTTGAATCCATTGCTCTGTGTCCTAGGAGATTTTCAGACAGGCAAAAATCTCCCCTTGCCGCGCGAGCAGCCTCCCGAAACTGCTGCGCGGCAAGGGTCTTTTTCGGACCGCGCTGTGCCTGTGGCGAAACCGTCCGTGTCACTTCCGTGAAGCTTGGGACGGCTCCGCGTCATATTTCAAGCACGGGCAGCCTCCGTGATTGAAATATGGCGCGGAGCCGTCCCAAGCTTCACGGAAGTGACACGGACGGTTTCGCCACAGGCACAGCGCGGTCCGAAAAAGACCCTTGCCGCGCAGCAGTTTCGGGAGGCTGCTCGCGCGGCAAGGGGAGATTTTTGCCTGTCTGAAAATCTCCCTAGTCTCTGGAGCAGCAGAAAACAAGCTTGCCCCATCCTCAGTATGACATCCCTTCAAATAGTTAAACATAGCTATCATGTCCCCTCTCAACCTTCTCTTCTCCAGGCTAAGCATACCCAGCTCCCTAAGCCACTCCTCATAGGGCATCATGGCTTTCAGACCTCCCACCATCCTTCTCAGTATCTTTCTTGAATTGTTGTGCCCAGAACTGGAAACAGTATTCCAGGTGAGGTCTGACCAGAGCAGCTTACGGTGGCAATATTACTTCCCTTGATCTAGGCACTATACGCCTATTAATGCAACCTAGAATCGCATTGGCATTTTTTGCTGCTGCATCACACTGCTAACTCATGTTTAGCTTGCAGTCCACACTTTCTTTTCTTTTTTCTTTTTCTTTTTTTTTTTTTAGGAAATCTACACCATTAGATTAATTGCTAATTAACAAAAAATATGATGTTAGTGCCTATAATATAGTTTTTAAACTAAATTATTGGTGGCAAATTATGTAATACAGTAGGCCTCCCTTATCCACTGGTGATTGGTTCTGTACGGGCATGGATTCTGAAGACTGCGGATAATAGTGAACGTCATTTAAAATAATGGGACTTCTGGTTTAAAATACCATAGAGTTGCCTTGGCGGACCTAGAAAATGGCTAGGGAGGACACATTTTCTAAGAAGACTCTATGGTAGGTGTGCTGTTTTGTGTCCCCTGGATAATGAAATCCATGGATACGGGAGTACTACTGTAATCTGAACATCCTGTACTGTGAATAGGTTAGGTTGCATTGACCTGAGATAAACATATGGGGGCTCCAAAATAAAGCATTGCAGGGGGCTCCAAAATTCCTTAAACCGGCCCTGGCTGCAATCCAACAATATCTGGAGAGCGGCAACCTGTAAGCATCATTGAGACAGATGTATGTGAACTACTGTGAATGCTCAAAAACTGTTATATGAATATCACAGAGTATTTTCTGGAGATTCACCAAATGTAATCTATTTTCTAGGAGCAATCCAACACTTAATCTGGACAGCTGTTGATTTATTAATTAAAAAATTAGCTGAAGATTGCTTAGGTCACTACTCACCTAAACTATAGGAAAAACGCTGAAAGTTGATTGAAAGGTAAACAATGAATTGCAGTGAGCAGAGTATCAGACTTCCGTGTTGAAGACCAGCATTCAAATTCTTACTCAACCCTGAAATGAACTAGGAGAACAGCTCAAGCCAATATCTAGCTTACATGCCTCACAGCGCTAGCATCACTTTGCTTTATGATGTCATTAACTACTTTTCCACCATAGCAACTGCTTTTAACACAAGGATAAAGCAGCAAGAGCAGACATGACAAAACATACTCAGCTCACTAAACCATAACCAAGAATTTAATTATCTCCTTTTTATATCTTGCGCTTAATTATCTCACCTATTAAGAAATCTTTTTTAAAAAATGCCTCAGATCCCACAATATACTTTCATACCCTGCTGAGGCACCTCAACTTAAAAGAGGCAAAGAAGTTCATAAAAGTCATTGGGAGGACTCTTGTTCAGCCCCATGGCCATTAAGCTGTGGGGTGCTCTGGGGTTTTATCCTGTCTCTCATGCTGTTCAATATCCATATGAAGCTGCTGGGAGAGGTCATTAGGGCTGTTGGGGCTGGGTGTCATCAAATAGGCTAAAGGCACTCAGTTCTACTTTTCTTTGTTATCAGGATTGGCTGGTGGTGTGCAGATACTGGACTTGTGCCTGGATGCGGTTATGAGCTAGATGAGGGCCAATAAACTGAAGCTGAAGCCTGATCAGATGGAGGCTGTGTGGATTGGTGGTTCTAAAGTCTGGAAATAGGGTAAACTATCTGCCATTGTTGGGGATGCATTCCCCTGAAGGGGCAGGTGCATAGCTTGGAGCACTCTTAGATCTATCTGTGTCACATGAGGCTCAGCTAGACTCCATGGTTTGGAGTCCTTGCAGGCAGTGTTTTGACTGGTATGCCAGCTATAGAGTTTCCTAGACAGGAATAGCTTAGCCACAGGAGTCCATGCACTGGTAGCTTACCAATTAGATTACTACAATGCTCTCTATGTGGGATGGCCTTTGAAGACTATTCAGAAGCTGCAGCTAGACTACTGAACAGAACGCTATATAGAAAACATATAACACCTGTTTTAAAGCAATTGCACTGGCTACATTGTGCATCCAGTCTGAATTCAAGGTACTGGTGACAACATTTAAAGTCCTAAATGGCTTAGACCCTTGATACCTGAAGGAATTCCTCTCTCTATAAAGACCTGCCTAAGGTTTGAAGTATGCTGGAGAGTTCCCCTCCCCTGCCACTTTATGCCATAATTTAGGGCAATACCTTGTGGGAAGAGGTGGGAGATGGCATTCTCTGCTCTGGCATCTCAGTTATGAATTATACTCCCTTTAGAGACCAAATTGACACCAACACTGTCTTCATTCTGGTGCCAAGCAAAAACATAGTTGCTTACTAAAGCTTTTAGGGGATGACTGGTTTCATCCAAAATTAGTACATGTGAGTGGTTTTAAATTGTGTCAGCTGTTTTGAAACGGTCATCTTTTTGGTATAATTGGTGTACATTTTTGAGCCTTTAAATTATTTTACTGTTTTAAACTCTTCAAATTGATTTTATTGTATCCCCTCCCCCGAGATCCTTGGATATAGGACAAGACATATTTATTTATTTATTTATTTTGATTAATTAATGAATTGATATCTTGTCCCACTCACCAACCTTGCTCACAGGTCTCTTGGCCCTACTATGGTGACATGTATTCTATTTTTATTTCAGCTGTAGTAATTATACCCAAATTTTCATTGACAGATATAAATTAGTATATGTACATTTCATGCAAATCTGCACATGTGCACTCGCACACATATACACACCTCTTCCCTCTCTTTGGTAAACCCCACTGGCTATCTTAGCCTTAGTCGTCCAGCCTGAATTTCAAGAGCAGTTTCCAACGTGGCTTCTGGGAGTAGGGAGGAAGGGAAGCACTTCCATTGGAAAAATGCAAGCGCAGAGCCTTTTGGGAATTTTGGGAATTTTTTATTGGAGTAAGACCATTCTACTAAAAAATAAACCTGACCGCAAAAGGCCATAACAATAATACAAAAATAAGACTAATTATTTTCCTATTTTCTTACTAATACAAAAATAAATCTATCCTAACACTAATGTATTTTTCCCTTTAAGCTAAACACACTATAATCACATTATATTTACACATTATAATTATACCTACTTGGAAATGAAAAAAACCAATAAAATGGGACAGTTAACTAGTTGTGTGAATCCTAGTCAGTGGACATAAGCCTAGTTCTCAAAAACAGCTCTGCCTCATTGCGAGGAACCTATCAGGTTAACTGTTCACACAAACTCTGAGGTTTTCTACCTCCAACAAAGGTAAAACTCTTTCACAGGACTATAGTTTGGGAAGTTTGGGAAGTTGTGCCTATACAAAAGCTAAATGGTTTGCCAGGTGTAACAGTACAGAGACTGCTTGAGAAATTCAATGTTCTCTGCCTAAGAAAAGAGGAATTAGCTCCACATAGGACAGGGACAGGTGGAGCTCAAGAGATGTTACTCTTCTGTTGATAATGGAGCTGAAATTTCATTTTTATATCTGTCTTTTATTGCTCTTTGTCCCTAGTCTTCAGAAGGCCAATAAGGGGAGTGGCCTCTGCCTTGACTGAAATCCCTCGATGCCATCTTAACTAACAACATCTCAAACAGAATGTAGGTCTGTGGCTCTCATCATTATAATTTTGCTCCTGTATGATTTTTTCCCCCATCTTTGCCTGATGAAGAAGCCAGGCTTTGGAGTTGGCCCAACAAGGTATTGCTGCTTGTGGATTCTGGATTTTGTTGTATTTTGCTGCATGGCCAACATGGATATTTTTAGTGATCTAATACTGTCAGTGAGAACAGTAGGTGCGAAAGAAAAGAGGGAACAACTGATAAATTATTGATACACATTGTAATGGATTGATGTAGGAAGTGAAGAAAATGGTAGATTACTAAAGGTTAAGGGAGGAGCAACTATTTACAATCAGATGGGAGGAACAACAAATTTTAAAAACATAGGAGCACCCCCGTATCCACTGATTCACTATCTACTGATTCAATTATCTGTGGTTGGCAATGGTGGGGGAATAGGTAGGAGAAGGAGAAAGGAGGAAAACTCACCTCTTTTCTCCCTTCCCCATGGGGGGGGAGTTCCAGTGGCATGGCAGAGCTAGCAGGGAGGGGGATGGGGAAAGGAGGGGGAGGAGAGCTTGTCTCCTTTCTCCTTCTCTGCAGGGGGAGGTCTGGTGGCATGGTAGAGCTGGCAGGGGGTGGACGGGGAAGAGAGGGGGAGAAGAGCTCACCTATTTTCTCCATTCCCCACGGAGGGGGGTTGATGTGGTGCAGCAGAACTGGTGAGGGAGGGACGTGGGAGGGAAACTGGGCATTCTCTTGTTATCCATGGATTTCAGTATCCACGGGAGGCTCCAGAACCAATCCCTCACAGATACGGGGGGGGGGGTGCAACTCTACTAATTTTGATTCCATCTGTAAAGAAAACATTGTGTTCATCCAAAAAAGTGCTGTTCATGCCCACTTACCCACCTGTCAGAGAAGTTCCATGATGGCTTCTTTTCTAGAGTCTCTGTCTTCCTAATGAAGATGGGCTCTTCAGATCTAGGGGGCTTTCACATTACACAAATCTAGTGCTATGATTCCATCTTAACTGCCATTGTCACATCCTATGGAATGCTGGGCTTTATAGTTTAGTGAGGCACTAGACAAACTCTCTGGTTGAAAATTCTAAATGCCCCCTCCCTAAATAGCCAATCTCAGCATTCCATAGGATATTACCACAGCAGTTAAAGTGGAACCATAGCACTACAGTTGTGCAATATGAAAGGTTCTTATACAGGCCATGTTTGCATTTTACGCTAAACTACAGTTTGCAACTGTACGATGATGTATTACTTTATTTCTACTCTGCTTTACCACCAGCCCTGGTGGGGCAGGGGAAGAAATTTACAAGATAAACATAAAATGGATGAGCCTTTTTAGCAAATACCCACTGGCCATAAAATCATTGAGTTGGAAGAGACCACAAGGGCTACCTAGTCCAACCCCCTGCCATGCAGGAATACCGAATCAAAGCACTCCCAACAGATGGCCATCCAGCATCCAGTGCCATCCAGTGCATTCCACTGATGAACAGCTTTTACTGTCAGGAAGTTCTTCCTAATGTTTAGGTGGAATCTCTTTTCCTTAAGTTTGAACCCATTGCTCTGTGTCCTAGTCTCTGGAGCAGCAGAAAACAAGCTTACTGCATCCTCAATATGACATCCCTTCAAACATCTAAACATGGCTTTTATGCCACCTCTTAACCTTCTCTTCTCCAGGCTAAACATATCTAGCTCCCTAAGCCTCTCCTCATAGGCCATGGCTTCCCATCATTTTGGTCATCCTCCTCTGGACATGTTCGAGCTTCTCAATGTCCTTCTTGAATTGTGGTGCCCAGAACTGGACACTGTATTCGAGGTGAGGTCTGACCAAAGCAGAATAGAGTAGCACTATTACTTCCCTTGATCTAGACACTATACTCCTATTGATGCAGCCTAGAATTGCACTGGCTTTTTAAAGCTGCTGCGTCACACTGCTGACTCATGTTCAGCTTGTGGTCTACTAGGACTCCTAGATCCCTTTCACATGTAAGGCATCAAACCAGGTGTCACCCATTCTATATCTGTGCATTTCATTTTTACTGACCAAGTGGAGCACTCTACATTTCTCCCTGTTGAAATTCATTTTGTTAGTTTTGGCCCAGCTCTCTAATTTGTTAAAGTCATTTTGAATTCTGATCCTGTCCTACAGGGTATTGGCTACCCTTCCTAATCTGGTGTTGTCTGCAAACTTGATAAGCATGGCCTCTATTCCCTCATCCAAGCCATTGATAAAGATGTTGAATAGCACTAGGTCCAGGACAGAATCCTGTGGCACCCTGCTGGCACTTCTCTCCATTGGTGACTACCCTTTGGGCCTACCCTTTGGCCCTTTTTTTGTATGAACAATAGAAAATGTGAGTAGAGCTTTGAAAAGTGAGTGTTTGAGGATTACAGCTCTAGGAAACCCCAGCCAGCATGACCACTGGCTATGATGGCCATGGGATTCTCAGAGTTGTAGTCCAAAAACTATAACTTTTCCAAGCTCTGGATATGGGGGATGTGTAAAAGAAATTGTAGTGGTTTCTAATGTAATGGATGGCTGTATATTTATATATGAATAAAGGAATTAAATAAAAAGGAATAACATTTTATAAATATCCATATATAAACCACAAGAAGTTGAAACAGATGAGGGGTTTTGACAGCAGTGCATATTCCTAGAGTTCAAAAAATAAAATATTTATCTCATATGTGATTCATCTTCAAAATCTTTCTTGATGTCTTATGAGAAAATATCTGACCTTCCACCTCCATCAAACATTTTCTGATCATCACAGCAATGCAGAGTTGGTTCTGGAGCCTGTCTCGCAATCTACCACCAGAACATTACACCGTGGATTATTATTTGTTTGTCACTGAATACCAGTCCCATAGAAAAATCATAGCTTTTACTTATGGGACCTTGAGGAACAACGTGTCTAGATAAATGTCTGACAAGCAAGCTGAAACAGATTGCTCTGGAGTATTTGACTTGTTAAATCGTGTAAGCATCAATTACTCACAACAGCACAAGCCTCGTGATTTATCACTGCTCAAATGGCATCCTCCTTGAACTTCACTGAAACACATACATAACACAAGAAGGGGTGAAATGCTTTTGCAGTAGATGATATCTTTGCAATAATAGCACTTGCGGAAGCAAGTGCCCTACAATGATTACAGTATCCACTCCTCTTTCATTGGTATTTTCACAGTAATGTCCTGAAGTTATGTTACTTACAAATCTGCAGGTGGAAGTAGGGATGTAAATATTCAGCCATCTTGTCCTCACGTGTGAGGATGAATAATTTCCATAGTTTTCTCCTCACTGCAATAGAAAATAAATATTTCTGAACAGTTCTGGCCATATATTCACACATCTCAAAGTATTTCATGAATTTTTTTTCTGTACAGAAACACACACAGGCTTTATTTGCATCAAAATTGGGGAGGTTTTGTGCAAAATACCCCCACATTTTTCATGTAAAAAAACCCATTTACAGATAGCTAATCTGTTTTCACAAAAAATTTACAATTCCCCTAAAAAATAAATTTTTTTTGCACAAAGATTGTTCCCAAAAATCCTCTTGAGTTCTGTTCCAGTGCCTACTTAAGGCTACTGAATATGGACAGTGAGGGAGATGTTGCAGTCACCAGCAACAGCTGTGGTATGTGGGTGTTTTTGCCAGATTATGTGGGTTGCTGCACCTACAGCAAGTGCCAAGTTGGTTGTCCTGTTGGAAAAGAAGGTCTGGCAAGCTGAGGCCCATGTATCTACTCTTCATAGGCTGACCATATTTACTTGAGACAAAAACAGGACTTTCAATGGCAAAAACAGGATGGGGTTATGAAATATTCTGTAAGCATAATTTTCACCTGTCAACTAACACCACTAAGCAGCATTTTCAATCCAGTTCAAAGTAAGTGCCTCTCTCTGGCTTTTCTTCACAAACGAAGATTCGGGAAGGACTCATCCCGCGCTTTCTGTCTACTTGATTTTTTAGTCAAGTAAGTGCATATGCTCATATAAATAATTGAAACTGTGTAATAGAAGCATTTGGGAGGCTGAGCAAAACAGGTAGATAACTAAACGAGACAAGAGTGAGGTCAAAAAAAGCAGTCCTGGCCCAGGTCCTATAGCAGTCTATAGCGTTGGATTAGAGCAGAGGTGGGAATCATGCAGCCTTCCAGATGTTGTTGGGTTGCAGCTCTCAACATTTCTCACTATTGTTTATGCTGGTTAGAGATGCATCCCAATGATATCTGGAAGATCGCATGAGTTTTAAACCAGCATCAGAAAATGGGGATTTCACACCACAGGCCAAAAATAAATAAATAAAAGCACCCAATTTTCCTATGGAATCCTGAGATTTGTAGTTTGTTGTGGCACAGAGCTCTCTGACAGAGAAAGCTAAATATCTCACAAAACTACAAATTCCAGAATTCTATAGCACTAAGCCATGGCAGTTAAAGCAGTATCACACTGGATTATTTCTGCATTGTGTCAGCAGCCTTATATTTCATAGTGCCCCCACCAAAAGGGAAAAAATGTTAGAAAAGGGTGGGAAGTAATAGGAGAAGAAACACAGGAATGAACAAAAGCAGTGGTTTGCAGGCCTGCCAGGATGTCTGGAGAGGTGTGCTGTTTCCCTGGGGGGCGAATCCATGATGTAACAGAGAGGCTGACAAGACTTGTCAAGCCTATTGACTATTACCCCTTCCTTTTGGTCCACATGAAAACCAATGACACTACAAGACAAAGCCTTCAGGATATCACAAGGGATTATGAGGCTGTGGGTAGGAAGCTGAAGGACCTGGATGCACAGGTTGTCATTTCATCTCACAGGAAGGGAAAGAAGAATAGTGGAGGTGAACAACCAGCTCCACAGATGGTGCTGTTGGGAACAATTTGGCTTCTTGGACCATGGTTTACAGTTTCATGAAGATGAACTTCTGGCAAGTGATGGGTTGCAACCTCACAGCAGTTGGTAGGAATGTTTTTTTTTCCCCTAAGATTCTCACAAGCCTGATCAGGAGGGCTTTAATTGAGATATGTGGGGAAGGGACACGGTATTCTTGAGGGTAGGAGTTCATCAAATGGTGGAGATAATAGCAAAAATGTTATAGAGAGAACGGAGTGAATAGTACAAGAACCCAACAATGGGAGGGGGGGGAAACTTAAATAAGCAGCTAGGGGGGATGGTCCATTGTCTTAGACGTCTTTACATTAATGCACAGAGCATGGGAAATATACAAGATGAATCTGTACCCTTTACATAGCAAAGAAAGATATATATATATATATATATATATATATATATGTTAGGTATGTTTCCGTTTCCAGTGTGCTGATTGGCTGCTTAGGGAACTGACCAACCAATCAAAGCTCTGTTGGGCAGCCAATGAACACACTGGGGCGGAACCATGTGGAAGTTGAAATTCTTTCCAAACATGGTGGCTGAAGAGGGAGTGTGAGTACCAGGGGGGTGGATGTGGGGTGTGTGTGTGTGTGTGTGTGTGTGTGTGTGCATGCGTGTGTGCATGTGCTGGACTGCATGGGGCAGTGGGGGGGGGCAGTTCGGTGGCATGGGGGAGTTTGGCGGCAGGGGATGAATTCAGGGGAGTGAGAGGTGAGTTTGCCAGTGGGATGGCGAACAGCAGCGGGGGCGAGTTTGGAGGAGGGGTGAATTTGGCAGTGGGGGGATGAGTTTGGAGGCAGGAGGGCTAGTGACATGAGGGTGAGTGACGGGGGGGCAGAGTGAGTGACGGGGGGCAGGGCGATGGGGGGCAGGGCAATGGGAGGGTGAGCAATGGGAGGGCGAGCAGCAGGGAAGGCAAGTGACGGGGAGCCAGGGTGAGCAACGGGGCCCAGGGCAACAAGAGGGCAAGCAACGGGAGGGTGAGTGGCAGTGGAGGTGAGCGACTGGGGGGGCAGGGCGAGTAACAGGGAGGCAGGGTGACAGGAGGGAGAGAGACAGGAGGGGGAGCAGCAGGGGAGGCGAGCAATGGGGGGCCAGGGAGAGCAACGGGGGTGAATTCAGCAGGGAGGGAGGCAAGAGACGGGGGTGAGTTAAACCCACCAGCCTACCTTAAAGGGTTGTCATGAGGTCTACTGGGCATTTTGGGGGAGTTTTTTAATGGCATATGGTACGCCGGGTCCATCTAGTATGATATAATAGGCATCACTGAAATCTAGTGGGATGAGTCTCATGATTAGAATGTGGCAATAGAAAGGTGTAATCTATTTCAAAGAAATAGACTAAATAGGAAAAGAGGAGTGGTAGCATTATATGTGAAGGATGTCTACATCTGTAAAGAGATCCATGGCTTAAATCCTGGAAGCCAGGTTGAGAGCATCTGGGTAAAAAAAAATAAGGGGGAGAGAAACAACAATGAAATCATTGTGGGGGGCTACTATAGACGCCCAAGCCAGAGTGAGGACTTGGATGATCCCTTCCTGGAACAGATGACCAAACATTCAGAAAGAAGAAATGTAGTAATAATGGGAGATTTCAAGTATCCTGATATTTGTTGGAAGTCCAACTCTGCTAAGAATTTAAGGTCCAACAAATTCCTCACTGGCCTTGCAGACAATTCCATTGTCTAGAAGGTAGAAGAGGCAACAAGGGGATCAGCAATTTTAGACTTGATCCTAACCAACAGTGATGACCTGGTTAATGGAGTGGGACTGGAGGTATCCTTACATGAAGATGACCATGTTCTCCTGGAGATTGTTATATACTGGAGAAGGGGAGCCAAGCAGAGTCAGACATGCCTTCTAGACTTTAAGAAAGCTGATTTCAGCAAAAAGAAGAACAAGGAAATAGTAGGGCAATGCATGGAGAAGATGGCAAAATGCTAACGGGGGACAGAGAAAAGACAGAACAACTCAATACCCTTTTTTGCCTTGGTCTTTGCCCAAAAAGAAAATAGTGCTCAGCCTAGGGGAAATGGCATAGATGATGCAGTAGGGAAAATGCAGCACAGAATAGGTAAAGAGGTAGTACAAAAATACCTGGCTACTATAAATGAATTCAAGTCTTCAGGGCCAGATGAGCTACATCCAAGGATATTAAAAGAACTGGCAGAAGTAATATCAGAAGCACTGGCAATAATCTCTGATAATTCCTGGAGAACAGAAGAAGTCCCAGAAGACTGGAGGGGGGCAAATGTTGTCCCCATTTTCAAACAGGGAAAAAGAGGACCCAAACAATTACCTCCCAGTCAGCCTGACATCAATACCAGGAAAGATTCTAGAGCAGATAATTAAACAGTCTGTAAGCTCTTAGAAAGGAATACCATGATCACTAAAAGTCAACATGGGTTCCTCAAGAACAAGCCATGTCAGACTAATATCTCTCTCTCTCTCTCTCTCTCTCTCTCTCTCTCTCTGATAGAGTCACAAGCTTCGTAGATGAAAGGAATGCTTTGGATGTAACGTATTTTGATTTCATAAAGGCCTTTGAAAAAGTCCCCCATGGCATTCTTGCAAGCAAGCTAGTAAAATGTAGGCCAGACAATACTACTGTTAGGTAGATTGGTAATTGGTTGACCGATTGAACCAGAGGGTGCTCACCAATGGCTCCTCTTCATCTTAGAGAGAAGTGACTAGTGGGTTGCTACAGGGTTCTGTCCTGGGCCCAGTGCTATTCATTATCTTTATAGAAGACTTGGATGATGGAATAGAGGGCATGCTTATAAAATTTGCAGGAGACACCAAATCAGAAGGGGTAGCTAATATCCTGTAGGACAGGATCAGAATTCAACATGACCTTAACAGATGAGAGAGCTGGGCCAAAACTAACCAAATGAACCTCAACAGGGAGAAATGTAGAGTACTACACTTAGGGAGGAAAAAATGAAATGCACAGATATAGGATGCATGACACCTGGCTTGACAATAGTACATGTGAAGGGGATCTAGGAGTCTTAATAGACCACAAGCTGAACATGAGTCAGCAGTGTGATGCAGCAGCTTAAAAAGCCAATGCAATTCTAGGCTGCATCAATAGGAGTATAGTGTCTAGATCAAGGGAAGTAATAGTGCCACTCTATTCTGCTTTGGTCAGACCTTGCCCGGAATACTGTGTCCAATTCTGGGCAATTCAAGAAGGATATTGACAAGCTGGAACATGTCCAGAGAAGGGTGACCAAAATGGTAAAAGATCTGAAAATCATGCCCTATGAAAAGTGGCTTAGGGAGCTAGGTATGTTTTGTCTGGAGAAGAGAAGATTAAGAAGTGACATGAAGATTAAGAAGGCATGTTTAAACATTTGAATGGGTGTTATATGGAAGGTGGAACAAACTTGTTTTGTTCTGCTCCAGAGACTAGGATATGGGAAAAGAGATTCCACCTGAACACAAACACAGGAAGACAAGACTCAGGAAAAGAGATTCCACCTAAACATTAAGAAGAACATCCTGACAGTGATTTCTATTCAATAGTGGAATACACTGCCTCGAGGAGCTCAGTTATACGGCAGTTTTTATTGTGATAGCTTGCACTTTAGTGCTTTTTCACACCAGTGCTGGATAGTTTACATGATTTAGTGAGAAATTGGTTGATCTGTTTATTTTTCCACTTTGCAGTTCACACAGGCAAAGGTGGGGGACGTGGCCTCCCAAGCACATCTGCTGGAAGATGCAGGGAAGATGAGAGGGAGGGAGGGAAAGAGAGAGAAAGAGAATGTGCTGGGATCTTTCCCTCCTCTTATTACCAGAGGAATGACTGCTAAGTTTTTATGCCTTGTTCTTCTTCCCAAAGCAAGAAGGGCGGGAGGAAGGAGGCAGCCTTTTAGCCACCGAGGAGCCATCCCCCCTCAAGCCCCCTTCCTCTCGTCCACTCTCTATCTCCCTCTCTCTCTCTGTGTCTCTCTCTCACACACATAGATGGGATCACACAAGTGCGAGGGAGCGAACAGCCAGAGAAGCAGATCGCTACTCAATCTTGCTTGGCAGCAGCCAAGCAAGCCAGGAGGCAGACAGCTGGGCAATTGGGATCGTTTCCGTGGCTGGAAACAACAGTGGCTGCATCTTTTCATTTCAGGCTCCTCTATCCCCTCCCTGGTCAGTCAACCAATCAGGGCTCTGCTCTGCTGTTGTTGTTTTGGGAAGATTGCTGGTAATTCACACAGATTTTTCCAAAATGGTCGTTCACACAATTGATAGTGTGCTAAGTCATGCTACTTTTCAAAAAAGTCAGGAAAAGTAGCAAAAGCCCTTATTATGCTACTTTTGAGTTTTTGAGCTCCCCCCCCCTTCTGAATGAGGTGATATTGTGGCGTAATGTGTGTGAACTATTAGGAATCTTAGCGAATTCTTCACGGACTTATTTTGCCGTGTAAATGGGGCCAAAGTGTCACAAAGTCTTACAAGAGGTATTGTCATGCAGAAGAAGGGATGCCTCTTTGAAACTGATGGCCGTCTTACAGCCTGAGGCTGTTGCACTTTGGATATATCATGAGATGACATGACTCTATGGAAAAGACAATAATACTGGGATATGTGGAAGGCAAAGGGGTAGAGTGAATCAAGAAAATCATGGCCTTTACAATAATAATGGGTCTCTTGAAGGTCTCTCATTCATAGGGTCACCACTGAGTTAAAGCGAACTTGACAGTTCATAACAACATTTTAAAAATTGTATTGATACATAGATATTATTAGATGCATATTTAATCCAAATCTATGCTCTCTTTTGTCTTTTGGATGGTGCATTTTGTACCCTTCAAGAATAGAATACATGGGCACATCGAAAGCATGACAGCTTGCTGTTGACTACATTACTACTTTCATACATGGCATAGCCTGTTGTACATTGAAATATTCTGACATTCTGCAAGAGTGCAAAGTGAGATCATAAAGGAGCACAGTGTTCCATGTACCTAACAATAGTCCCACACTCATGACTTGGTAGGCTATAGAAATTACTGTACTGAAATGTAAAACATATGTCTCAGTATTTCTAGCCAGATTTCCCCCCCCCCCTTTTAAATATACCAGGCACCCTCAAAAGGCAACTTTTTAGATTAGGAATTAATTTCCATCTCATCTATAAAAATCTATCCTAAGGCCTTGAAGATCTGTGGTTTCATTAGTGTGGTTAGTTCTCTCCACTAGTAAAGATCACCTCTCTCCAAACACTGTTGTGTACAGTACTTAGTTTTATGTCCACAGAAGAATCATAGAATCATAGAGTTGGAAGAGACCACAAGGGCTACCTAGTCCAACCCCCTGCCATGCAGGAATAGCAAATCAAAGCATTTCTGACAGATGGATATCCAGCCTCTGTTTAAAGACCTCCAAAGAAGGAGAGTCCACCACACTACAAGGCAGTGTATTCCACTTCCAAACAGCTTTTACCATCAGGAAGTTCTTCCTAATGTTTATGTGGAGTCTCTTTTCCTGTAGTTTGAACCCATTGCTCCATGTCCTAGTCTCTGGAGCAACAGAAAACAAGCTTACCCCATCCTCAGTGTGACATCCCTTCAAATATTTAAACATGGCTATCATGTCCCCTCTCAACCTTCTCTTCTCCAGACCAAACATGCCCAGCTCCCTAAGCCGCTCCTCATAGGGCATGGCTTCCAGACCACCCACCATCCTGACCACCCTCCTCTGGACACCTTCCAGCTTGTCCATATCCTTCCTGAATGGTGGTGCCCAGAACTGGATGCAGTATTCCAGGTGAGGTCTGACCAAAGCACTATTTCTTCCCTTGATCTAGACACTATACTCCTATTAATGCAGCCTAGAATTGCATTGGCTTTTTTTAGCTGCTGCATCACACTGCTGGCTCATATTCAGCTTCTGGTCCACTAAGACTCCTAGATCCTTTTTGCATGTACTGCTCTCAAACCAGGTGTCACCCATTCTGTATCTGTGCATTTCATTTTTACTGCCCAAGGTTAGTATCCTACATTTCTCCCTGTTGAAATTCATTTTGTTAGTATTGGCCCAGCTTTCTTATCTGTTGAAGTTACTGTCCTCTGGGGTATTAGCTACCCCTCCTAATTTGGTGTCGCCTGCAAACTTGATAAGCATATCCTCTATTCCCTCATCCAAGTCATTGATAAAGATGTTGAATAGCACTGGGCCCAGGACAGAACCCTGTGGCACCCCACTGGTCACTTCTCTCCAGGATGAAGAGGGGCCATTGGTGACTACCCTATGGGTTCGGACCTTACAGTTGCATTGTCTAGCCCATGGGTTACTAACTTTTTTGCAAGAATATCATGGGGAACCTTGTCAAAAGCCTTACTGAAATCAAGATACACTACATCCACTGTATTCCTTTCATCTATCAAGTTTGTAACTCTATCAAAAAAAGAGATTATATTGGTCTGGCACGACTTGTTTTTGAGAAATCCATGTTGACTTTCTGTGATCATGGCATTCCTTTCTAAGTGGTTATAGACTGACTGTTTAATGATCTGCTCTAAAATCTTTCCTAGTATTGATGTCAGGCTGACTGGGCGGTAATTATTTGGGTCTTCTCCCCCCACCTTTTAAAGATGGGAACAACATTTGCCCTCCTTCAGTCTGCTGGGACCTCTCCTGTTCTCCAGGAATTCTCACAGATTATTGACAGTGGTTCTGAGATTACTTCTGCCAGTTCTTTTAATACCCTTGGATGAAGTTCATCTGGCACTGGAGACTTGAACTCATTTATACTGTCCAGGTATTCCTGAACAACCTCTTTACCAATTCTGTGCTGTATTTCTCCTACTGCATCATCTGCTCCATCTTCCCGGGGTTGAGCACTATTCCCCTATTAGGGGAAGACTGAAGGAAAGAAGGTGTTAAGTAGTTCTGCCTTTTTAATGTCCCCTGTTAGCCTTTCACCATCTTCTGCACACAGCGGCCCTACCATTTCTTTGTTCTTCCTTTTGCTACAGACATAACAAAAAAAAAACCCCAAACCCTTTTTATTGTTTTTAACCTCTCTAGCAAGCCTGAGCTCCAGCTGAGCTTTGGCTTTTCTGACTTTCCCCCTACATGAGCTGGCTATTTGTTCAAATTCTTCTTTGGTAACCCCCCCCCCTGCCTTTTCCATTTCTTGTATATGTCCTTTTTAAGTTTTAGCTCAGTTGAGAGTTCTTTCAACACCCATCCTGGTTTCTTTAGACACCTGCCATTTTTTCCTCCTCATTGGAACTGTTTGAAGTTGTGCCTTCAATATCTCACTTTTAAGAAACTCCCATTCTTATTGAACTCCTTTGTCTTTTAGTATTTCTGACCATGGGATCACCCCCAGTAATTCCCTAAGTTTTCTGAAATCAGCTTTCTTAAAGTCTAGAATGCATGTCTCAGTATGCCTGACTTCCCCTTTCCTCTGTATAACAAACTCAGGAGAACATGGTCATTCCCCCTAAGGATCCCATCACTTCCACACCATTAACCAGGCCATCCCTATTGGTTAGGATCAGATCTAAAATAGCTGATCTCCTTGTTGCCTCTTCCACCTTCTGGACAATGAAATTGTCTGCAAGGCAAGTGAGGAATTTGTTGGACCTTATATTCTTGGCAGAGTTGGACTTCCAACAAATATCAGGATAGTTGAAACCCCCCATTACTAGTACATCTCTCCTTTCTGAATCTGTGGTCATCTGTTCTAGGAAGGTGTCATCCAAGTCCAAGTCTTCGGTTTCGCTTGGAGGTCTGTAGTAGACCTCCAGAATGATATCCCTGCTGTTTCTTTCTCCTTTAATTTTTACCCAGATGCTGTCAACCTGGCTTCCAGGATTTAAGTCATGGATCTGTTCACAGATGTACACATTCTCAACATATAATGCTACTCCACCACCCTTCCTGTTTGGTCTATTACCCTCTATTAGTACATTCCAATTACGAGACTCATCCCACCAGGTTTTAGTGATGCCTACTGTATCATATTTGTTTTGCTATGCTAAGAGTTCAAGTTCATCCTGTTTATTTCCATGCTCTGTGCATTAGTATAGAGACATCTAACAGCTCTACCCAATAAAATTAAAACTTTAAGAATTTTTTAAAAGTAGTAATCAGATTTTTTTTAATTTGTAAATTTGTCACTGAAATAGCCAACTGTTGTTCATCTTCTAGATAAGAAAGACCAACCAATGCCAATAGGACATATTTCTCAGTAATCAGCCCATCCCAGAGGTTCCCTTTCCTGTGGTAATTTCTCCATTGAATTTCACTGGGCATATAGAGAAAATCTGCCCTTTCTCTTAGGCAGAGTGAGGCAGCTGTGTCAGGGGGGAGATGGTGGTAAAGAAAGAGTGGCTGAGAAAATATGGGAGGACAGAGCAGTCTGTGTCATGTGGCTTCTCTGGACCTACTAGGCTAGTATGCCGTGTAATGGAAGACATTGTCACATTTCAAATAGATTCAATTGTTGATGCCACTACTCTGTACCCCACTGTCTCTTTGACACTCGGCCCTCTGTATCTATGGATTTGGCATCCACACATCCCACCATCCATGGTTTGAAAATATTCCAAAGAAAATAAGTTCCAAGAAGCAAACCTTGATTTTTGCCATTTTATATAAAGGACAGCATTTTATATGCCATTGTATATAATGGGACTTGATCATCCACAGTTTTTGGTATCCACAGGGGATCCTGGAACCAAACCCCAGTGGATGCCAAGGGCCCACTGTACTTGAAGAGAGTGCCTCACTCTGCCAAACAACAGAGGTCATGTTGCTGCCACTTAGAATATAGCCAGAGCTCTGGACTGAGGTACACTGTGAGCAGTGCCAACTACAGGCTTCCACATTGTCATAGGGATAGCACCTTGGATCTCCTCTTTAATGTTTAGACTAAAGTTCAGACTAAAATCCTGAGGGGCTTCACCACACCACTGCCATCAGAGCCATCATCTTCCTGTCAATGCCTTGCTGACTGTAAGAACAACAATTTCAAGGTATCAGTTTAACTATGGTAACACCGCTCAGATAAGGTAACTTTTTAAACTATGGACTTTATCAGACTAGCATGTATCAGACTAGCATGTAAAAACACTGTAAGCATGTAGAAACACTGAGTGAGGAAAGCAGAAACATAGTGGCATTATAACACTTACTTTCACATGTCACTGTAATCATGTGAAGAAATCACCACAGAATTATCACACAATGAGCTTTAAGGACTTTAATAACAGGAGTTTACTTCCATTTTAGCTGGGGTACATGATCTCAGTGGTTCTCACAAGAAGACATGAGCACAGTTAAAACTCCAAAAACACCTTAAATAACAAAGTAAATCAACACCTAAGCACTGAGACAAACCTTAAAACTTGCCAGCAAAATGGGAAAGTTCCTAAAAAGAGTGTTCTGTCGATTGTTTTCCCATTGCCACCCGGACATTTTCTCCCTGGGAATGGAGAGGGGGGAAAGAGGACTACCCATTCCTGCTGTATTCTCAGGATTACAGTGGGACATGTTTTCGCATGCCTTCAATACTGCAAAAAAAAGTGATATTGAAGATCAATTGACAAGGTTAAACTGTCAATAAAAAACAATGCCTTATTCATGGCTGGCGCACATGATGGCCACAGGACGACAACATCATCGTCTGATCATTTTGGCCCATTATGTTATTATCACATCATTATGACACAATTTTGCCTTGTCTGATAAAGTCCTACAATTCCCAGAATCTCTAAGCCAGAAACAGAAAAGAAAACAAGGATTTTTAAATACACACACACACACACACACACACACACGTTCTGTGTTGGTGATTTAGGTTGAAGGTGAGTCCTAGATTTAAACTCATTGATGGCAACCATTTGAAACTTCTTCATGCAACCAGAAGCTACTCAAAAAAGGAACATGGAAACTCTCGTCATTTTCTGGTGTTGCTATATCCCAGGTCAACACATCTTCCCACCCCCATCATGACATAAGATTCAGATTAGGGTCATTGCAGCCATTATGTTCTTAAGTGCACATCTAAGAATTTTGAAGGATAGCCTCCGCCCTCATATGGGTGGGAACCATGTGGTCCTCCAAATGCTGTTGGACCACAAGTCCTATCAGCACTAGCCATAGTCAAGGGTGAAGAATAGCAACCCAACAACTGGGGAGATGCATGATTCCCACCTTAGCTTAAAAGTATAAAGTGTGGTTGCAACCAACATGTGCTTGCCAAACATTAATACCGTATGAGCTGCTCTTCGCCGATGATGCTGCCCTTGTTGCCCACACAGAAGCAGCTCTGCAGCGCCTAACGTCCTGCTTTGCAACAGCTGCAGAGCTGTTTGGGCTAGAAGTCAACCTGAAGAAAACAGAAGTTCTTTACCAGCCTGCACCACAGGACGAACACCACCATCCCCACATTGCCGTCGGCAAATCAGTGCTCAAGTCCGTTCAGCAGTTCACCTACCTGGGAAGCATCATCTCCTCAGATGCCAAGATTGACAAAGAGATCGATCACAGATTAGCAAAGGCATATAGTGCATTTGGAAGACTCCACAAAAGAGTCTGGAGCAATAAACACCTGAGGCAAAGCACAAAAATCAGTGTGTATAGAGCCATCGTACTGTCTATCCTCCTTTATGGATCTGAAACATGGGTTACCTATCGCCACCACCTACGACTCCTCGAGCACTTTCATCAGCGCTGTCTACGCACAATCCTAAATATACACTGGACTGACTATGTGACGAATGTTGCTGTCCTTGAACAAGCAGGGATCACCAGCATTGAGGCCATGATATTGAGAACACAGCTGCGCTGGGCAGGGCACGTTTCTAGGATGGAGGACCATCGCCTCCCAAAAATACTACTCTACGGTGAACTCGCCACGGGTCAGCGTGGGAGGGGCGCTCCAAAAAAGCGATACAAGGAGTCCCTGAAACAACATCTCAGGCTTGGCCAGATTGATCACCAACGGTGGTCCGCCCTGGCCTCACATCGGGAGGCATGGAGACGCACTATCCACAATGCTGCAGCCTTATTTGAGAACTCACGACGAACAAGTCTTGAAGAGAAACGACAACGCAGAAAGAATCACAACCCAAAAACATCACCCAAGGAGACCTTCTGCTGCACTTTTTGCAACCGGACTTGTTTATCTCGGATTGGCCTTTTTAGTCATCAGCGCGCTTGCAGAAGGCGCGGGATGAGTCCTTCCTGAATCTTCGTTTGCGAAGAAAAGCCAGAGAGAGAGAGATACTTTTATCCAATGGGTAATATATTCATAGCACCAAGATGGGCAGGATCTGTATAATGTGTGATATCATTCTTATTTGTATCATGAAGTGAGGAAACATGGGCGGGGAGCTTTAGGAGTGAACCTTCATGTTCAGCTGCACTGCATTTTTATACAAACATCTAGATGGCGCTGGAAACCAGGAAAGAAATAAGAGAAAGTAAACAGATTCTGTTTAAGGGGGCGTGACTTCTAGAGGATAAATTTTTTAGAAGCAACAATGCATTTTCTATAATATGTTTCTTCCACAGCTATTCATCGCCAAAGTTGCAGAAGACTAAAGATATCAGGATTATAAAATTTTACAGTGTAACGCAAGAACAAAGATAATCATATAGACTTTGCTCAAGGCAAAGGATGATAAATGGCTGTAGCAAAATACTTCTTTGTGGCACAGTCTTTTTTTAAAAAATACTACAGAGATTATAATTCTGCAAGAAACACAAGAGATTGTCAAAAAGGGAAGCTTAATGAACTACCCCTCTTGAGGCAGCCTTACGTGACTTCGGAGTTTCTTTCCTTTTTTGAAAAGTACAAAGACAGAACTAAGTGAGAATAGTAATGTTCTTTAACAACTAAATAAATGGGCATGCATTTGTTTATGGACGTGCAGAGAAATCAAAATAAATTCTTTCACATAACGAAAGAAGATGTCTGAGAAGTGATGAATTGCTCTGAGACGGAGGACTAAATCTGGTTGCTAGTCCCAACTACAGTAGACCCACTGAATCAAATGCTGAATGGTGAGTCAGTAGGTACACAAAGCCCATTGATTCACTGGGTTTACTCTAGCTGGGACTAGTTAGGATTTAGGATTTTATCAGACCGTGCAAATGCAGCATCATAAGGACACCTAATGATCGCGAAAGGGACTGTGTACCAGATGACTTTCCCCTATTGTGATCATGTCCAGTCCAAAACCCGTCCTATTTTATTGATGGCCCAAGCTGTCAATTGATCCCCCATGGTGCTTTTGTGCTTGCAGTTTGAATCCATGCAGCATTGTACTCATGTGAATGCAGCGTCAATGGTCGATCCAGCCAGAACACCTCTGGGTGAAATCATGACATCCAGGTAGGTGACACACTTTTTGTGACCCTCCCCAGTTTACTTGGGACTTTTAAAGTGTGTTTATGTGCTTTTGTGAACTTTTACTTTGTTATTTTTTTATTTTATTTTTGAATTTCCCATGCTATGTATTCTCATGAGAATCCACAGGATTTCAGTAGAGGAAGTGAATGGAGCTCCATTTACTCCTCATTCATTGCTGGGGAAGCCTTTTTGTGCGGATAGAGGCTAAGTGTGGCATAAAAATGGCAGAAGTTATGCCAGTAAAAGAACGGGTTTAGGGGGTGGTCTGATAAAGTCCTTAGACTTGCAGCCTAATCGTGGAAATGAGTGGGATAAGAGAATATGGGTAAAATCCGGCTGAATGAATAATATGTCACCTGTGATCCAGACCAGGGGGGACCTTAAGACCAGCTGCAGTGGTTGCCATCATTCCACTAGGCTTTGCATCCAGTGGAGCTTGATCTGCAGCCACACACATTTTTCCCCCAGACTCTGAGATGCTGCTGTTGCTGCTGCAGTCAGAGCTAATGCAACAATAAGGCTCGTGAGTCATGACAGTGGTGCCCTGCTCATTGCCTTGCTCCCAATGACACAATGCAGTGACACTTGGTGGCTGCCATGTCGGTGAGGGAAGTGAATCTTCTTATGGTTTTGGGTAGCTTTAAAGGAGCTATCTAAGGGGCTGAACCTATTTTGAGGGATGCTGTTCAGGATCTTAGATAACTCTGCTAAAGTCTGGTGTCAATTCACCATTCCACTGGTATGAGAACCACCAGTTGCCACTGGCAGAGTGGGTCTAAGAATATGCACACATTGGCTCTCTCTCAGGCCTTTCCCCTCCCCTGACTCCTGGCTTTATAGCATACTGATGCTGTACAACTGTAATACATACACAAACACCTCTGCAGTGAGGAAACGGGCACTCAGGTGTAAAACCACCTCATACAATGAAGTTAATCTTCCCTCTCCTTCAGCATGGATCAACCTGAAATTTGTCTTCTCATCTGGAAACCCGAAAAAGCACAGCAGTTCCCTGAAATGTCACCTAGCATCCTGAGAGCTGGCAGCCCTGGTTATAACTATGTAGCAGATGCACTTAACCAGAGTTTCTGAAATACCTCTCTCTCTCTCTCTCTCTCTCTCTCTCTCTCTCTCTCTCTCTCTCTGGACTTTTTAGGATGGCGATTCGTAATGCAAGAAGGCTCGTCCCTCTTGCGAGGCTGCTGCGTGGCAGGGGGGCCATTTCGGATGACGCCATCCCCCTACCAATTCTGTTCCAGAAGAGCTGGGAGGCTGCAGTGCCATATTTGGCCATTTCCTAATCACAGAAGTTGGCCGTGATTAGGAAATGGCCAAATATGGCATTGCAGCCTCCCAGCTCTTCCAAAACAGAATTGGCAGAGGGACAGCGTCATCCGAAACAGCTCCCCTGCCGTGCAGCAGCCTTGCAAGAGGGATGAGCCTTCTTGCATTACAAATTGCCCTCCAAAAAAGTCCCCCCCCCTCTCTCTTTCTTTTTTCTTCGCAAACGAAGATTCAGGAAGGACTCATCCTGCGCTTTCTGCAAGCGTGCTGTTGACTAAAAAGGCCAATCTGAGATAAACAAGTCCGGTTGCAAAAAGCACAGCAGAAGGTCTCCTTGGGTGATGTTTCCAGGTTGTGATTTTTTCTGCATTGTCATTTCTCTTCAAGACTTGTTCGGCGTGAGTTCTCAAATAAAGCTGAAGCATTGTGGATAGTGTGTCTCCATGCCTCCCGATGTGAGGCCAGGGTGGACCATTGTTGGTGATCAATTTGGCCGAGCCCGAGATGTTGTTTCAGGGAGTCCTTGTATCACTTTTTTGGAGCACCCCTTTTACACTGACCCGTGGCGATTTCACCGTAGAGTACTATTTTTGGGAGGCGATGGTCCTCCATCCTAGACACATGCCCTGCCCAGTGCAGCTGTGTTCTCAATATCATGGCCTCAATGCTGGTGATCCCTGCTTGCTCAAGGACAGCAACATTCATCACATAGTAGTCAAGTGTATATTTAGGATTGTGTGTATACAGCGCTGATGAAAGCTTTCAAGGAGTCATAAGTGTTGGTGATAGGTGACCCGTGTTTCAGACCCGTAAAGGAGAATAAACAGTACAATGGCTCTATACACACTGATTTTTGTGCTTCACCTCAGGTGTTTGTTACTCCAGACTCTTTTGTAAAGTCTTCCAAATGTGCTAAAAGTTTAACAAGCTACCATCAATACGGTAACGTATATAGATGCTGTCTTCTTCTTTGAGCTCTGCCGTAGCCCTTTGGAGTATCATACTGAAGAAGATTGTAAATAAAGTTGGAGCAAGAACACTTCTGAAATGTACTTATGTGAGGATGAATTGGAGAGAAGGAAAGCCATGTACGCTGCCTTGAGCTCATTGGAGGGGAAAAAATCTAACAGATAAGGAAATATGAGAGATGTAAATATTTTCTTTAATTAAAGCAAACTACTCTTGGAGCCCTGCTGTTTCCCCAGATTTCTCTCCCTTCATTCTTTTGAAGGAAAGGCCTGGGCAACCTAGCATTCTTTTCACAATGGGCAGTTTCATCTATATCTTATTGAGTAGTCATGGAGCACGTATGCAAAAGTGAGAAGCTCTTCGTTTGGAAAAACGTCTTTGTGCCAAATGTAATTTATTGTTAGTTCCAATTGTGTTCTCTCTATTTCAGCCTGCAACTATGTATGTTCCTTTAGAACATACATAATCTGACTTCAAAGAAAAGAGTTTTTCATCCAAGACTCCAATGCCCACAGTAAGTATGGCATAATTTTTTTAAAAAAAAATCATACATTTCATTTCAAAGGAAGATAGTCTGTCCCTCTCCAGGCAAACAAATATAAGGTAATAAGGCTAGTAGAAAAGATGCAAGATAACAGCTGGGGGAATATTAGAAAGTTTTCCAATGAACACCCTGATCCCTCTCTGCTCCCATATCGTTCACACCCACTTCTGTCATACTAAAGGTATATTAAACAATAAAAAATCATTGTGATCATAGAACAGCATTAATGCAGCTAAAAGAAAAAATAACCTATCAAATCAGCATTCCTCCACTCTTAGGAGATTATCACACACATCAAAATGGCGTTATAACAACACCAGGAGATGGCAAAAGGGCTTCCTTACCAGACAACGCCATCTCCCATTGTTATGCATCCATTCTGCTGCTGTTCCACAGGAACTCTTTTTTTATTAATGCAGAGGAGCTGTCAATAGATCCCTCGCTCCATTTCTGTTATGGACTTGCCTGTGTGAGACAAAGTGCCCCGTGCTGCTTGTGAGATCCTGGCATCAATGGGCGGTCCCTGCCAGAACATTTCTGGATGAGACTGAGAAATCCAAGTAAGTTACACACTTTTTAAAAACTTCCCTGGTTTACTTGGAAACTTTAAAGTGTGTGTATCTGCTTTTTGTAACTTATTTTTGAGTATTTGTGTTCTCGTTTTTTTAATTTCCTGTGCTTGCGTCTTCTCGTGAGAATGGGCAGGATTTTGATCCAGGAAGTGAACAGAGCTCTGTTAGAGCTCCGTTAGCTCCAGGGCTGCCTGAACTATGGTAAGTACAGGAGGTAAGTACAGTGGGGAGGGTGATTGTTGTGGGACAGGGGCGACAGGGGAGATTGTGGGACAGGGACACTTTTTGCATTTTGCACTTTTTGCATACTCTCCTTACTCTCACTACATATATTTTTTTTTCTTGCTAAGATCTCTGTCTGATACCTATCGGCTGGATTGTAGGTTGGATTAAACCTTCATGCTGAAGGTTCTGCTCTGCTATTGAATTCAAAAGCATATTTACCCTGAACATAGAGGTTCCATCAGATAATCAGGGCCAACAATTCTGTGAACAACAGGTCTTATAGCACTCTGCCAATGGCTATGTATTCTGCTGGTTAAATCAGATTTGAAAATATCCATCTACAAATGTTATCTAATTATTTTCTAAAACCATTACCATCTCCACTTTCTTTGAGGTCCTACTGATTTCTGTAAGTTGGCTTGGTTGCTGACTCCATCTCAGAGTTTGCAGATATTATTTGTGAAGTACAATTTCCATAACTCTTCAGAAGCAAAAGTAAAAGGAAGCAGGTCAGAACCCTGAAGGCAATAGTTCAGAAACTTTTACATAGGAATAAAGAGATCTGTTAAAATAATGCAAAGAGACAGAAGAAGAGAACAAAAAAAAGGAGAATGAGAGACCTCTTCCACAAGAGCTAACAAATTTAAGGGAAATTCATACCAAGAGTAGGGATGCTATATGACCCACAAAACACATTATATGATGAGGACAAAATAAAAGGACGCTGGAAACAATACACTGTGGGACTGTATAAAGGAAAGCAAATGATGACAGATATCTTCAAGGAAGGACCCTTTGACAATGAGCCCACAATCTTACATAGTGAAATGGGAAAGGCTCTCAAAGCATTTGGGAGAAATAAATCACCAGGAACAGATGGCATACCAATAGAGCTATCTCAAGCTACACATTGCCAATGTCATGGTCAGCCAGGACTCTGAGGACTCAGAAGGCAAGGGGGCTGAGCCAGTGGCAGAAGAGCTGGCTGAGTCTGAATCTAGCCCTGAAGAGCCCAAGGCTCAGCAGCCTAGCCCTCCCCCAGCTCAGGGTCCAAGCCTGGGAGGCATAGTGGAGCAAGAGCAAGAGGTAGAAGAGCAGGTACCTACCTTTAGCCAAAGGAGAGCAGAGAAGGTGTGGCTTCGTCATTCTCAGAGATTAAGAGACAGAAGGTCATCAATCACCCCGCAGCTGGGAGTGGGAGCTGGGCCAACATAAGCAGCTGTGGGATGCTGAGTTCCTTGTTGCAAGCAGTCTGCATTTCCTGGAGGAAGACTCTGCCTGTGACTCTCCTGAACCTTGCTATCTTGAGACTTTGGATATCTTGACCTTGGACTGCCTTCGTTGACCCACCTGCCGGAACCCTTTTGACCTTGGACTGTCTCTTCGTGCTTCACTCTCTCTCCGTGTACTTCTGACCCTATAGGACTGCTACTGACAACACCAGGTACTGTGCTTTTCAACTGGGTTGTTGCCAAGCCGGGCTCCTTATCAGCTATTAAGTTGGCTTCCGGACAGCCAACACATATGGAAAAGAAAACAATGACCCATAGATTGGAAATGCTCAGCATATATTCCAACTCAAATTCTGAAGAAAGACGACACCAGGAATTGTCGTAATCATTTGGACTATTGCACTAATCTTCCCTGTAAGCAAATTGATGCTCAAGATTTTAAAAGAAAGACATGTATTGAGCAAGAAATGACAACTGTCCAAATTAGGTACAGAAAAGGAAGAGGCACTAGGGATCCTGTTGGAAATATATGACTTTTTCGGACAAAGAAAAATAACGCAAGCAGCCTCTCCCGCTTGCGAGGCTGCTGCGCTGCAAAGCACCCCTTTCGTATGACGCTCGCCCCTGCCGGTACTGTTGCAGTACCGCAGGGAGAGCTGAGCGTCATATTTCGTTGATTTTTTTACTCACGAAAGTTGATCATGAGTAAAAATCAACGAAATATGACGCTCAGCTCTCCCTGCGGTACCGCAACAGTACCGGCAGGGCCGAGCGTCATACGAAAGGGGTGCTTTGCAGCGCAGCAGCCTCGCAAGCTGGAGAGGCTGCTTGCGTTATTTTTCTTTGTCCGAAAAAGTCCATAGTTAGATAATAGACCACACCAAAGAATGTTAGAAGAAAATGAACCTGTGCTTTATAGATTATAGCAAAGCCTTTGGTTGTGTAGGTCATGAAAAATTATGGTTGGCTCTAAAAATATTTAGACACACGAGTATGCTTTAGGCAAGGGGACACTGTCAGAACACAATATGGAGAAACAGAATGGTTTCCCATTGGCAACAGAGTCAGATAAGGCTGCATTTTATCCATCTCTAATTTATATGCAGAACATGTATGGAAATTGGGATTAGACTCAGAGGAAGGATGCATGAATACTGGGGAAAGGAACATCAACAACTTAAGTTACCGATGATATCATATTACTTTCAGAAAATAACAAAGACTTGGAACAACTACTGAAGAAAGTTAAGGAAGAAAGTGCAAAAATAGGATTACAACTGAACAGTAAAAAAAAAATGTTCACAGATTAAAATAATGACCACAGATTATTCACATGACTTTAAAGTGGATGATGAAGACATTTACATAGTTAAAAGTTTTTCTATACCTTTGCTCAGTCATTAATTAAATGGAAATTTGAGAGGGCAGCTATGAAGGAACTAGATAAGATCCTCAAGCATAAAGATACAGTTGACCCTCTGTATCCACAGATTTGGCATCCATGGATTCCACCAACCACATTTGAAAATACTGTATTCCAAAATAAATAAATAAATTCCAAGACGCAAATCTTGATTTTGCCATTTTATATAAGGGATACCATTTTACTATACCACTGTATATAATGTGACATAAGCATCCATGGATTTTGGTATCCACAGGGGGTCCTGGAACCAAACTCCAGTGGATACTGAGGGCCCACTGTATATCACTAGATAGCAATTTCAAAACCAGACAGGTCTTAGTATTTTCAGTTTCTATGTACAGCATGCATGTGAAAGCTGGACAATGAAGAAAGCTAACAGGAAGAGAATCAACTCATTTGAAATGAATGGGTCCTAGAGCAAATGAAAAGCAAATGAATTTCTTCTAGAGCAAATCAAGCCTGGACTCTCCCTAGAAGCCAAGTTTACTAAACTGAGGATGACATGCTTTGGACATATCATGGGATGATGTGACTCACTGGAAAAGATGACAAAGCAGAAGGCAACAGAAAAAGAGGGAGACCACACTAGAGCTGGATTGGTTCAATGAAGGAAGCCATGGCCCGGAGTTAGCAAGATCTGAGCAGGGCAGTCAAGAATGGGGGCACTTGGAGGTCTCTCATTCATAGGGTTTCCATAAATTGAAATTGCCCTGATGGCAAATAAGAACAAAATTTAATCTCTATTGACTTAAATTCTTTGGACTTTTTCAGACAATCCTTGCAGCGCAAGGATCAAGCGAGAGAGCTTTGTAGCTGCAATGCGGCAGGGGGTCCATTTCGGACGCCGCTGTCCCTGCAGTGAAATCGTCTGTGTCTCTTCCGTTTAGGATTGGAGCCTGCCGCGCCATATTCAGCCAGATTTTATTCACGGAGGTTGTCCAGGAATAAAATCTGGCTGAATATGGTGCGGCAGGCTCCAATCCTAAACGGAATAGACATGGACGATTTCGCCGCAGGGACAACGTCATCCGAAATGGACCCCCTGCTGTGCTGCAGCTACGAAGCTCTCCCGCGCTATCCTTGCGCTGCAAGGATTGTCTGAAAATGTCCTTTGTATGAGACCTTGAGTCCAAGTAATAGGGAAAGGTGGCATTTAGATGAATAAAATAGTGGTGGTGGTGGTGATATGCTCCATCTTCATCTGAAATATCTATTATGCTCAGCAGGGATCCAATAGGTATTGTGCTCACTTCTTCAGATTAGCTCCAAACGAACCCTGTTGCTGGCACTGGGCGAAAGACTTTTTTTTTCTTTCTGAATGTTTTTCTTTTAATTTTAGCAATTGTTTCCAGTTCAATAGCTACTCTTGGATATCAATACTTGGTTGCATTTTAAATAAATTTTCATGCTTTATGTTGTTTGATGCCAGAGCATGGTACCTGGGGATGTTTTTAAATGAACCAACAATTTCACATTTGATGAGTAATACCTTGCATGAATATAATTGCTGCAAACTAATACTGCAGGAACTAGGAAGAAATGGCAAATCATTGGTTTGACACTTCTGCCCATGAAACAACTTATCTATAATTAAGCCTCTGTGAGCTTTGGTTCCTTAGTCTGTAACTAAATATCCAGAGAGACCAGCACTTTCTGGGTAGAAGAACAGAAACCGATTAGAGTTTTTCATCTTCTGAAAATTGCAAATGATTACACGGGGGAAGGGGAGGGAGAGTGGGAATCAAAGCAAAGGAAAGCATCACCAGTTGTTTGTTTCACAGTTGAGGCTTCCCACAAAATGTTGCAGAGTGGTGTTCTAGTCAATGTTCCAGCTAGCCACACCTTCTTTCAAACTATTGCATTCCATTCCCACACCAACCCCACTTCCCATCATTCAGGATCTTGAGGCACTGAGCACAACAACTCATCATTTGACTGCTTTTTGATTGTGACTCATACACTTTTCCCCCTCCAAACCTTCCTCCACCATTTTGGGTACTTCTGCAAACCTTGGGGGATAACTCCAAGTCTTGCAACACCTCCTTGTTTTGCTTGCTTGGGCCATTTTGACTGCATAAGGATTGATACTTGGAGAATTAAGTTCCCCGAGTATATATAGAGTGGTGAATGTCAGACTCTGGGACTAAGGAATTTATCAGACACATAAAATACAGCATCATAACAATGCAACATAACCGCAAAAGGGCATGCATATCACACGATGATGCCCTTTCACGGTTATGTCCCTGCCAAAATCCGTAGTTTTTTATTAGTATCAATAGATCCCCCATGGTGCTTTTGTGCCGGCATTGCTGGTGTGTGAAACCTTGCACCACTGTACTCACATCAATGTAGCATCAATGGCTGGTCTGGTGCCAACACTTCTGGGTGAGATTGGGACAGCCAGGTAAGTGACACACTTTTTATGACCCTCCCTGGGTTACTTGGAAGTTTTTTAGTGTGTTTAGGTGCTTGGTTTAATTTTTTAAGTGTTATTTTTTGTTTTATTTTTGAATTCCCATGCTATATATTCTCATGAGAATACGTGACATTTTGAAAGAGGGAGTGAACGGAGCTCTATTCACTTCCTGTTTCATTGCCAGGGAAGCCTTTGCCAGGATTAGAGGTAAGTGCAGGGGGGGGGCATTCTTTTGCTGGCATAAAAATGGATTTTTTTATGCCAGCAAAAGAACGCTTTTGAGGGGCTTGTCTGATAAAGTCCCATATCTGGCCTTCCTGGGGCAGCATCTTTTTATTTTATTTATTTATTTATACCCCGCTCTTCAGCCACACGGCTATCAGAGCGGTTTACAAACTGTTTTAAGCAATAGCAATTTACACATCTATGCTGCATTAAGCAGTTTCCAATGTGTGTTAGCTAATTGCCCCCCATGAGCCGGGACCTCATTTTACCGACCTACGAAAGGATGGAAGGCTGAGTGAACCTTGGAGCCCACTGGAATTGAACTTGCAACGTGGTGACTTGCAGTACTGGCATTTAACCACTGCGCCACCAGGGCTCTGTTTGTGGCTTATGTGTTTGTATGTATCTTTTTGGACAAGATACAGGGAGCTATTCTCTGAGCCTTTGTGCCACATCCAAAACCTGGCCCATGGTAGCTGTCAAGTCCCCGGATGGGCCACCACATTTGCTGCTGCTTACTGGTGAGGAGGGGAGAGGAAAGCCATTCAGATGCTGAAAGTGCAGCTACTCTGAGCTCTGAAGGGAAAGAAAAGGAGTGTATACTTCATCTGTGAGTGCACCCTGGTCCCTGTGCCCACCCCCGAGCTGAGACCAGCTGCTTCTTCATTGTCTGAATTGCCATGGCAGGGAGAAATGAAATAAGCCTTCCCTTCCCTCATACTGCATGTCTAGTGAGTGTCAACTGGCAACCTATGCCTGCAATTTTGTTTTAAGGGGAAAACAATATGCATCTCATGAACATCAGGTTTTGCTCTCAGTACCACACAATAGGCACATTCATATGTCACGCTAAGCTGTGGTTTGTGTTCATCATAGTTTGTGGCTTAAATCATGAATTATACCCAGGTGACCAGACAAACTTTGGTTTGTCATCCCCATTTCTGGTTTCCATGGCTCTGTGTTCAGATGTGACAACAAGCCATGGTTTAAACAAGTCATAAGCCAACATCAAACCATGAATTCAGACTGAGAATTGTGCCTTATTTACAATCCATGGCTCGTTTGCAGAGGCAGCTTCACACATCACAATAAGCCCAGGTTTCAACCAGCAACACCCATTGCACACAAGTGTGTCATTCAGAACGGGGGCAGCCAAATTCGCTGCAAAGTCCATGTGCATCAGGTCCAAGGCTTTGTACGAATTTTTGAAAAAACTCCATACAACATGCAAATGTGCAATCGTTTGAACTCACCATTCACACAAATACAAAGAGGCAACGTAATCTGATTGGCTGGATGATGTTGGATTTTTTGGCTAAACAATGGTCTGGTAAGTTGATCAAACGGCAATCTTATTCTTTCTTTCTTTCTTTCTTTCTTTCTTTCTTTCTTTCTTTCTTTGTAAATACAAACTATCACTTGTACACACCATGGGAAACTTTTTTTTTAAAAAAAAATGGTGCCAGCAAATTTAAAATTATTGAGTAAATCCCTCACAGCCATCATCTTGGCTAGAGATCATGTGGAGTTTAAGGGGGCTCTTTTGACCATGAAGACAGGTTGCATTGGTGCAAATGCCTGCTTTTTCAGATGTGTTCGTCTCCCCACCCCCCCATATAGACAAGACCATAATGTACAAGTTCGGTAACTGTTCCTAAATCAGAACAAGCCACAACATTTTCTTTCTTGACCCTCCCTGGATGTCTTTACAGCTTTGAGATCATGAATCAAGCCATTAAGTTTTTCAAAGATCAGGCCAAGGGTCAACAGGAGTTTTATCATTGTTTGAGCAATTCTGCTGACTGGACTGCAGGCTCTGAGGTGACAAAGTAGTAAGTGGCACATGGAAGAAATGACCCTGCCTGACAGCTAACATCCTGTTCTGTTATTCAATCATTCTAGATTACCTGTCAAATAACACCAGAGTTTTAGACACACTGGCAGCAATTCACTGCAGCAATGACTTATCCTTACTAGGATTGCCCTGCCAATTTCTTCCTTACAGGCTGTTGCATCAAACTCCCCAGATGTTTTTAGACATTCGTTTTTTTAAAAAAAGTAGTTTTGGCATTGAGAAGTTTAGATTCCAAATCATCATCTATTCTGGGTGATATTTTGGTTGTCAATTCTGGAGAATAAGCAGGAAACTAAGACGGTTCAAAGGACTTACATACATGATGCATTTTCTGCATTTTGGTTGGCCAAAGAAGGTACAGTAGTGGTCTTTTGTGGATTTTGTATTTTGTTGTATTTTGCTGTATGGCCAGTTACCCCTGAATATGTTTCCTTGATTTGAAGATATCTAACTTTGCCACAACAAGGGAAATTTTAACAAGAGGGAGCAATGAGCAGGGACTTAATACTTTGAGGTTTTCGCCTCTAACAAAGGTAAAACTCTTTCACTACAATCAATACAGCTCTTAAATGTTTCTCTAGATGTAACAGTACAGAGACTCCTTGAGAAATTTGTTTTTTTAAGTTCTTTTTATTAACACAAATATGCCCTACAAAAAAGAAAACAAACCCAATAGACAAAACAAACATTGCCAACATAACCAAATACACAAATTACATATTGCCTAAAACATAACAGACAATTTACTTCCTACCACCTAGTTGTTGGTTATAATTATTCTTAAGTTTAACTTTCTTTTTCATGCTATCTTCTATGTTCTTCTACTATTAGTGAAATTCTACTAATCTTCAAAACTTAAAACAAATGGTCCCCCCCATAATTATGCCATATAAGTTATCACTAAATTCCATCTCTAATCAATGTTGTCAACTTGTCCATATTGGCGAGGTCATACAACTTCATCAACCATTCTTCTTGTGTTGGTATGTAATGTCCTTCCATTTCTGCGCATTTAGAAGTCTGGCAGCAGTTACCATATATTGTAGAATTCTTCCATATTTCTTTTCCAAATGTTCATCTAACATTCCCAACCAAATAAAAAAAAATTTGGTTTCAACTGAATTTTACCTTTCAGAATATCATCCAACAATTCATGATTCTGAACCCACTAATTGTTTTGCTCTTTCACATGAGCAAGTTGCCTGTCAACCAATGGAGATTCCATAAATTTCATCGGGTCTTCTCAGGCAAGGAATATTCAGAGGTGGTTCTGCTTGTTCCTTCCTCTGAAATACAGCCTACAGCACCCATTGGTAGGCTGACCCTGCTTACTTTCCAAGATCTGTTGTAATCTAGTGCCTGTAGGATATTTTGGCTATCCATGTTTACAATTTTGCCTGTGTTTGTTATTTTCTATTAACAACAGTTTTAATTCAGAAAAAAATGCAAACAAAATTCAGCTGATTCAAAGCTCCAGTTTGGAATGCATTCATGGCTACTTATGACAACAGTCTGTTGTGTTTTTGTTTTTTTTTAATTGCCTCTTATTTTGCATCAGGCTTTGTCATGCCTTTTATAACCATCACGGAAAAAAAAGCTTTTCATCTCCTCCCCTTAATTGCCACAAAAAATTTGGGTGCAATTTCCCCCCTCTGATCTGCTAATTTAAACCTCATCCATGGAAATGAACAACAATAGACTCAAGGAAATTATATTTAACAATGGAAATCAATAAGATAAGAAACTGAGAAGGGTGACGGCTTTTCTGTGGTCAGCTAGCTGTGATCAAAGAGGGACTAGATCAATTGTAAGGTCATTAAAGGACAAGAGAAGACACAATGGATATATTGATGTCAGAGAAAACAAATCTAATTGGCAACAATGCCCTTTAAAGAAAGAGCTGTTCAAGTGGGACATGGCCCTCATGCCCTTGGACACAGAGGTCGGCCAATATACAAGTGTCCATGCCTGATTAACTGCTTGCTTGCTTGCCAGGTTTCAAATGACTAACAGTTTATAATTGATCCCAGTGGGAACACTGGATTCATTTAATTCTAAACAATTACTAGAAGTTTCTGGCGTTTCCTTGCCATTTTGGAGATAGCAGAGTGTCATGCAATGGTGGTATGATTTCAGGAAGAAGGGACAAAGGTCTCCTCTTGGATCCATTCAGAATTATAGTGCATGGGATCCAAAGATCTAATTTAGGAGCACCCAAAGGTGTGGGCAACACAGTTTTTGACACCCTGTCCCCATTTGAACAGCAAGCCTCTTACAACATATTGCAAACTATCTTGGAAACTCTACTCTGTTTTAAAAAAGGATTGTCATATGACACAGCTTGAAAACTTCACTTTGGACTAGAGCCTCCCTCTGAGAGCTTAGATAAAACACTTTTTGGCTCCCAGAACCCTCCAACCAGCATGGCTTCTAGAGCTAGAAGCCACTGCTATGCTGAGTAGTATTTAACTTTGTAAATAGCTGTTGGCTAGTGACTCTGTCTCATAGCTTTAAGAAACTACTTTCTGGACCACAACTCTCTGAATTTTTCAACCATAAAGCCTAGTGGCCATGTTGGCGGGGTGTTCCTGAGAGCTGTCGTCCAAGACAGTTATTATTTTTAAGCTCCAGACAGCACTGCAGCTCAAATAAACAAAGTTCCCTTGGGCACATCGAACCAGTTGCATCATTTGAGGCTACATGCAGATGTATTTGAACATTGGTGTCCTTTTCCTTTTACAAATATGCCATTTTTTATAACAAGGTTATTAATACATGCCAAATAACCACAAGCAAACCACTGTTAGCATGCATGCCTATACATAGGCCTAGATAATTATTTATAACAATTGTCTCAGGGCCCATCTACACAAGCCAGGATATGCAGGCTCCCTGCCAGCATGTCCTGGCTGCAGATCAGGCCCATTCCTCACCCATTTCCTCCACAAAATGGGCTGGAGTCCAGACAGGTTTGCTGGCCCATCACTGCAGCTGCTGCCACCACTGCCATCTCCCTGGCTCTCCCAGGAGTGAGGAAGCCAGCCTGCGACATGTGTCCAAGGTCCCCTACATGTGACCAGCCTTGATCAGATGCTGTGGGACTCCTTCCTGCCTTCCAAGAGAGCCAGGGAGACCAGCAGTGAGGGCAAGCCTACTGGGACACGCTTTTGTGGACATGTGGAGTGTGATCTGTTCTTTTCCAGTGGGAACAGATTAAACCAGGTATTATTTTAAAATGTGGTAAAGGGCCCTACCCCATCTTAACCCCATCTGAGCCCCGTATCTGCCCTGGGGGTGGTGAGGACTGCCCAGGAGCAGAATGGAGGGAAAGCCTTGCATCATCAGGACTGCAGGACTCTAAGACAAGGGCAAGATGGGGTATATTGCCCATGTAGACAAGCCTGCAGTATTTAGAACCATGTCCCCCACCAAGGGTTTTTAGATAAAACCAGAAAGTCATGTATATAGTATATGCATAACTTCCCTATTGTCAAGCATCAGAAACCTGCTAATTGACATTGTGCTATTAAGCATTCCTCATTTATCCAGGGAAGGATGAAGCCCATACCTAATGCTATAAGATTTAGGTTCTTTTGGATGAGAAACCATCAACAATACAAACTGAACTTATGGGAAGCACCTAGATTCAAGTAGCAGGCAGCAAAACCACTGATTCTGCATCTAACAACCTGTCTATACTACAGAAATACAACAGTTTGACACTACTCTATCCATCATAATTCTATCCTATTGAATCCTGGCATTTGTAGTTTGGTGAGGTATTTAGCCTTTTCTATCAAAGAACTCTAGTGCCTCACCAAACTACAAATGCCAGGATTCCAAAGGATAGAATCATGGTGGATAAACTGGTGGCAAGGTGCTGTACAGTATTTCTGAAGTGTAGACAGGTCCTAATTTTCTCCATAGCAAGCAAGTGGAATCTCATAGCAATGTATCCTGCTTCATGTCAAGCTAATTCCAGCAAAACAGCCTGCCTCTGTTCAAAATTCAAACTGTCACTGAATCTAGCCCCAATCTGGAAAAGTTACTTTTTTGACTGACACTTCTCAGATGCCTCAGCATAGCCAATATTTGTGAAGAGACAAGGAAGCTAAGGGTCATGGGGCTTGCTGGTGCTACAGAGTTTGGAAGTGGTGCATCCCTGCTTGAGCTGCAAATGCGGGACATGTAGTGCTGCTCTCAAGATGCACCTTTCTTCCACTCAGGGATTTTGCTCCAGGAGATGCAGGAAAAGAGGATAAAGTTCTGGATTAACAAAAACTTTTAAAATTCCCCCCCCCCAATGGTTTGGACTACAACTCTAGTAGTAATTTCACAAGGTCCAGGAAGGATGGTATAGAATGTCAATTTGAGGGATTGGTGCTAGTAGTTAAAAACATGGCCCAAGCCTCCCTAAAACTGGGGGGGGGGCAGAGAGAGAGAGACCCAAGCAGCATGGCCAAGAACTCAAAAATAGGTCCCTTAAGTTAAATTTTTGGAGTACACCTGCCAGAGTTCCCATGCCTGCGTGGCTGGCCATGCTGGCTGGGAGATTCTGGGATCTGTATTCCAAAAAGTAAATTTTCCAAGCTCTGGCCCAGACATATGGCACCAGCGATGTGGATAAAAATGTAGATTCTTTGAGAGGAATAATCATGTCTTATCTGAAAGTAGAATGGGGCTACTCCCCATAAGCTTCCCTCTAACTGTCTCAATTTGGCAGGCCTAGTCCTAATTAATCCTCTGTCATCCCTCTTTGGACCTTATCAGATGCGTCAAGTATGGAGCCATAAGATCGTGAACGGGCTCACATACCAGACAACATCGCCCTTTTGCAATCATGTATTGTTAAAAAGCCATCCTATTTTATTGACAGGCCAAGCCATCAATAGATCTCCTGTAGCGATTTGTTGCTGGCATTGCCGACATTTGAATCCTCGCACCATTGTGCTCATATGAATACGGGGCATCAATGGGCAAACACTTCTGGTTGAGTTCACAACAGCCTGGTAGGGGATGCTCTTTTTATGATACCCCCCCCCGGCGTACTTGGGAGTTTTTAAAGTGTGGTTTTGTGCTTTGCTGTACTGTGTGTTTGCTTTTATTTTTAAATTTCCTGTGCTAGTGTCTTCTCGCAAGAATTGCTGAGATCAGGAACCCAGAAGTAAACTGAGCTCTATTTGTGCTCCGTTATTGCTGGGGAAGCCTCCTTAACACCAGTAATGTAAGTAAGGTCTTGTATGGGAGGGTTCTTTTGCTGGCATAAAAACAACACGATTTATGCCAACAAAAGAACATTAAAGTGAGGTGATCTGATAAAATCCTTTTTCACCTGCTTTAAAAATGTCCTAGAACTTTTTCAGATATCTCAAATACCATGATCAACTTTCGTGCTTAAAAACCAGCGAAATATAATGCTCAAATGTCCCCGTGGTACCGCAACAGTACCAGCAGGGGAGAGCATCATCCGAAAGCGACGCCCTGCAGCGCAGCAGCCTCGCAACATGACCAGGCTGCTTGCGGTGTATTTGAGACGTCCGAAAAAGTCCCTAGTTTCTCTCTCCTCTTCCACTTTCCCACTTAGTCCTCACTTACTTCAATTGCTGCAAACTGAGTTGAAAGAGCAAATCTAGTCTCCACTTAATTAACTCAGCATGGGGAGAGGAGAGGAGAGGAGAGGAGGGATGGAGTGTTGCCCTTCCCAGAAGGGTCAGACAAAAGCAAACTGCTGAAGCCTCTCCTACCTTGTGTTTTCTTTCTCATTAATAACCTTTGCCATGGGTTCTTTCTGGGCTTTGAGGCCATGTTCTGGAAGAGTTCATTTCTGATGTTTCGCCTGCATCTGTGGCTGGCATCTTCAGAGAATAGTTGGGTAGGAGTGTGTGTACCCAACCATTCTCTGAAGATGCCAGCCACAGATGCAGGCAAAATGTCAGGAATGAACTCTTCCAGAACACGGCCTCACAGCCTGGAAAGAACCCACAGAAAACCTACGGATGCCGGCCATGAAAGCCTTTGACTTCACAACTTTTGCCATCTTGACCCCCCCTCTGATGTTGCTTGGTCATATGTGTCTCAGTTTGCGTTTGTGAAATGTTGGAGGGTATGTAATGGCAGGTCTAACAATACAGTAAAATGTTTTATTAAAAAAATATTTAAAACATACAAATCTTTAGGACATTCAATAAAACAAATTTCTTTTTAAAACGGAGCTCAACTGAGCCTGAATTTCAGGTATTTCAATCACTAATCATTGTGACTACTACACTGTTATAGTGCTATAATTTCACTTTAAATGCTCTGGCTGCCTCCTGTGTAATCCTGGGATTTGCAGTTTAGGGAGGGGCATTTAGAATTCTCATCCAGAGAGCTTTTAGGCCTCACTTAAACTGCAAACCCCAGAAATCCACAGGAGGCAGCCGTAACAGTTAAAGTGAAATAATAGCACCATAACAGTGTAGTGTGCTAAAGTTCTACAAAACCAGCTTCACGTGGATATTTCTTCTTCAATCCAGCTTTCAACATGTACAAGAAGAGACAAGGAGAGAATACAAAAACAAAATGTATTTGAGATTACTTTATCATTTACCTGATTGCACTGAAAAAGACAAGGCCTAGAACAATTTGTCTTCAGCCAAACTGATGATATGGAAAGTGTAGGAGACAATTTGTAATAGATCCATTTGTAACAGATCCATTTGTTCTGTGCTAAGGTCTGTCAGAATAGCTGTTACTAGACACTTGGATGTTCAGCATTCAGTAATTTTTGATTTAAATTTTGTAACATCTTAGAGGCTTAAACTGAGAAGAAATATTTCTTTGCAATGGGCTTGGCAATGCAGAGAAGACCTATAAGGATTCAGTTTAGATATAAATTTACTTGCTTTTTGTTGGGCACCCCCTTGATTCTAAACTATACATTCACTTTAGTTCTTAGAAGTAAAATTATTTCAATTTTTTTCTCCCCACTTGGTAAAATTATTTGTGTGTTTTTCAATGTCTTTTTGCAATTAAAATTCTTTTACACAACCCCCCCTCCTTTGCACAAAAAATATTTTTGGCACAACCTCTTTGCATAGAAAGCAGTGTATTTTGCAAAAGATAATTTTGCAAATTGTTATTCTTTATACAAAATGAAGAGTGGGGTTTTTTTTTTACATGTTTTTGTGCAAACAATTTTTTGTTCCAAAAAAACCCCCTCCCAGATTATGAAAAATCTCATAGCAATTAACAGTTTCCTTGATGTGTCAAGACTCTTTTCACCCTTTCCTCTGGGATGAGGAAAAATGTGAGTATTCTTCACATCCCTATTGCCCACTGGAGTTATTTACTTATTTGTTCTATTTATGTTTTGCCATTCCTCTAAGGAAGGCAGCACAGTGTAGACCAGTGGCTCTTAACCTTTTCTTTGCTAGGGACCCCCTTAAATATCTTTTGTTGCCATGGACCCCCCAAGACTTGAGTTAAAACAACAACAACAACAACAACAACAATAATAATATACAATTACACCATCCATTAAATCTTCCCTCAGAGGAACTGGAGAGAGAGAAAGACTTCTCCTGCTTCTTCCTGCAAGTTTGTGGCTGGAACAGATTGAATGGCAATGTGCAGGCCAAGCCAAACAGTCAACCTTTGCCTTGGCTCCTGTCACATGGCCACTCTACTGCAAGCAGGAGGTGAGCTGAGCAGCCTTCAAGCCTTCACGGATCCCCTGTGAGGATATCATGGCCCCCTATGGGTCCCTGGACCACAGGTTAAGAACCACTGATGTAGAGGACTGAGTGTTGGATTAGGACTCTGGGGGATAAGTATGCAAATAGTGGGTTATCCATAGAAACCCACTTAGGGCTTGTCTACACTAAGGATAAAACTAAGGCTATTTGTCCACATGATGCACACAGTGAATCCACTCCCTTTAGCCATTAATCTGGTTTAACAGAAACCACAAGTTACTCTGGAGTTTCCTGGCCCTAGTATTTTAGATGTGAGAACAGCTGGATCAAGCTGGATCCAGAGCAATCCAGCTGTCCACAGGCGCCTGGTGGAAGTTGACCATAAAATTGTGCTGGAGGACTACAAATGCCTAGAGAAGTGTTCTCTCAAGTAAAAAAAAACAAAACACAATAGTGGACCTATATTTAATGGGCTGCTATGCCCCTAACCCCAGTGAAAGTTGAGGGCCAACTGTATCAACTGAGCCAAGATCATCATGCAGTAAGCTTCATGGCTAAGTGAGATTTGAAACCATGGGCCCTCTCACACTACATTATTATAGCACTATGATTCCACTTTAACTCCCGTTGTGTTACCTGTCCTGATGCCCCCTCCCTTCCAATAATTCCAATAATTCATCAATTGGCTATATTTCATAAATTGGCTTATTTATTGGCCTTTTATGTGGTTGGTAGTAGACCAGGACTTCCTAAATGCGAGGAGTCAAGGTGTGCCCAGAAAACCTAAGGAAGTAATTATGCGGAAACCCACCCCCCGGACTGGTAGTTAGAGTGGAAAGGTAGTAATTCTCCTGCACGTACTTGGAAGTGAGTCATTCACTAATTCAATCAAAGTGACCTGACACTCTTTGCTCTGCAAAACTTGTTTTCCTCCCCACCTCTCCTAGAAGAATAGAAAGTTCCCTGACACCCATCAGTCTAATGTCTCAGACATTAGTGACTGTTAACACAACCAGAGCATCCATTGTCTAACTATGGAAAACTCTAGCAAACATTGTATTCCACTCATAGCACCCGTTCAGTGGGAATATCAAATACAAAATATCACCCCAAAATACTGCCAAAGTATGTTTAGCTTCCATGGGGCCATCACTCTGTTGGTGTGCTCAGTCACCCAGTGTGCATTGTCATACTACTCTGCACAAATCTCTGCTCTTCAGACAGGTATAGTATAGCCCATTATCCCAAACTCTATTCCTCTATCCCAATACTTCTTCCTATTCTTTGCTAACCTTGTGTGATTTCCCAGCTGTGAGTCTCATCAGTTAGTACCGGTATACATAGGTCAAAAGATTTCATAGTTACCCGGCCTCTCGCTGCCATATTGCGCTAATTAAAATTCCCCATATTAATATCTGACACAAGTGGAGTTCACACGAACCCCCAGAAATCTGGGTAACCATGGCTGCATGATGCATCCTATGGGATCCTGAGGTTTGTAGTTTGGTGAGACACTAGAGCTCTCTGGCTGAGAATTCTAAATATCTCATGAAGCTACAAATCCCAGGTTCTATACTATAAATCCCTGGCAGTCAAAGTGGAATCATAGTGCTATTAACTAAGTAGTGTGAAAAGGGCCTGCCCCCCCAGTCCTATTCCAGCACTCTAACCAATATATTGCACTGTCCCTTGCACAATTTGAACATTTAAACATACGGACACACACATTATCTCTATGCTGGCCTTCAGATTATCAGTGCAATAATCTGGGGTTCAGGGTAGGATCACACAACTTTGTTTCTACTCCCTCCCCTTGTGATTTTCACACTGGGTTTCTGGTTTTGGTCAGTATCTAAACATATAACCCCAAATCCTGTAGTCTATGCATCACCAAGGCAAAGTGTACCATTATATTTTGGAGCCATGAACATCAGTGTGTGATTAAATATCTGTCAGGAAAAAACAAAACAAAACCCTGTTCTCCCAAGGTATTTCACATCACAGTAAGAGAGAATTTGAAGATATAAAACCCTGCTTTTTTTGCTTGGAAGTGTTGCAACTCACCAAGTGGAGCATTTTTTTAAAAAAATACCAAACATGATGTTATGAAACTGAAAAAAAAAGGCTGCTTCCTTCCTGTATTAAGAAGGTTGATGCTATTCAATCCCATATCTTCAATGTCATACCTCAGGGGAAGCTGCTGCATGTACATGGTATGACACCAGTGAATAACAAGCACAAGGGCTGGAAATGCTACCTGAACACGTTTTGCCTCAACACAGACACATTAGGCCTATCATGTATGGCCTGAATCCAATATAAGATGGATACCCTACTCAACCACCAGTGCCATGGAAATTCCCCCTTCTTCTAGTCCTCACTTCTGTCCTTCCAGGTTGCACACACATCAGCTTGTGGGGCAAGTCTGGTGAGGTGGGGGTGGGGATGGTTGCATTGGGGGAGGAGTGATTGGTCCCTACTGTTTCTGCTGGTGGAAGGATCCCAGTCTGTGTTCCAGGTTTTTGTTTTGTTATGGGGTTTGTATTATTTATCTTTTTCTCTAGATAATTTATCTATTTCTCTGTATCTATTATTATCTATATCTATTATTTATCTATTTCTCTAGATCTATTTCTCTATTTATCCTTTTCCCTAGTACAGTGCTCAAGGGAGCTCACCACAAATTAAAACAAAGGACAGATAAAAACGATTTGATACAAAAGTTTAAAAGCCATTAAATAAACAGCTACTAAAAAAATAATAAAAAATTAAACAGCTCTACTAAAAACATGAAATTAAAACACATTAAATCATAATTAAAAAGAATAAAAAGGGTAAAAAGGATTTAATGTAATGTAATTTAAGAATCTTTGGTTAGGCTGCATCTGCACTGCAGAAATAACCCAGTTTGACATTGCTTCAACTGCCATGGCTCAATGCTGTGGAATCCCGGGATTTGTGGCACCAGAGCTCTCTGACAGAGAAGGCTATATAGCTCACAAAACTACAAATCCCAGAATTCCATAGTATTGAGATAGCAGTTAAAGCTGGGTCAAGCTGGATTGTTTCTGCAGTGCAGATGCAGCCAAACCCACCTTGAGGGCCTCTAGGGATATAAAACAGTATATAAGTATTCTAAATAAATAATTAAATAAATTCTTCTCAATGGAAATGTCAAACCAAATCCACAAGAGCTTAGAAATGGTCCTTTTGGACTAAAGCTCTCCGAATCCCCAAGATTCTGGGTGGGACTCCTGGGACTTGTAGTCCCCCCAAAAAGTAACTTTCCCAAGTTTTGAAAATATGAGTTGGGGCAGACTGGCATAGTGCCCGCACACTGCACATATATTCCAAACAATGGCAGAGTGCTTTCAGTGAAAGGCTGCAGTGGAGGTGAAGAAGCGAGGAGGGGGGAATGCAAACCCCTGTGAAGAATATATGAGAGGGAAGAGGGTCATGCCTCCAATACAGAGTAGTCTACGGATTGAAAGTGACCAGGAAATAAGCAGCAATGGACTCCTTCACATTTTCCCTGGCTACACGCCCCATGACAATATATCTTTCTAGAAAGAGAAATTGCATCTAGTCATTTTCCCTCCTAAGCAAGATGGGTCACTGAAGGTGATTCAAGGTCAACATCAATTCATCTACCTCACTGTCTGGCATTAGAATGACACATTTTATCAGCCTGCTCTCTTAATGATGTGGAATGATGGATAAAGCTATTTCCCGTGCACTTTTGCTTTCTTTTCTTCCCCGCTATAGCAAGAGGTAGGTTCAACAAGGTTGTTTTTTAGTTAGAGGTGTTGAAAAGTAAAATGCAAAAGAGGGAAAGTTCTAGCCTTTAAAAAAAATACCAATCCAATCAGCTTTATCATAATTTGCTTCTGGAAGTACTCTTGCTTTTATTCAAGCTGATAGAAGAATCCAGAAGAAACAGCTTTATGAGAGTTGTTATGTTAGTGGTCAAAGCTGTTGTGATTGCACACCCATTGTAAACATGTAAAGGCACCAAATCCTGCCTGATTTTGGAAACTAAGCAGGATCAACCATGGTTAGTACTTGTATGGGAGACCACCAAGTACTAAGTCTTGTAGGCTATCTTTCAGAGGAAGGAACTGGTAAAACCACCTCTGGGTACTGCTTGCCTAAGAAAACCCTATGAAATTCATGGGGTCACCATAAGTTGACAGTTGAGTTGAAGGCACACACATACACACACACAATGGTAGCATGTGCTTCAGACTAGGGGTGGTTGTTTCAGATGAATCAAAAACCTTCTGGCAGTTGAGGTGCAGTACATACTAGTCATAGGTGGAAATAGGTGGTTTTACTCTGAAAGCTGGTTCTCTTAGAGGATTGCTTTTGCTGGGAGTCTGGTCCCCATTATAGAACCTGCCCAATTCCAGCCTTCTTTCTGAGAAAGGCCTCCATATAGGCTTCAAAAAACAAGGCTTCAGTTCTGCTACCTAAGGAATGGCCCCACCTCAAAGGGTTATTGGAAGGAAAAGGAAGGAGAAGCCACATAGGCCACCATGATGTTATCTACCCTGACAGCCCCATCTTGGAATATCGCATATTTGACAATGTTTATGTTGAGAAGCCAACTCAATAGCTGATAAGGAGCCCAGCTCGGCAACAACCCAATTGAAAAGTGTTGTCAGTAGCAGTCCTACAGGGTCAGATGTACACAGAGAGAGAGAGTGCAGAATGAAGAGGCAGTCCAAAGTCAAAAGGGTTCCGGCAGGTGGGTCAACGAAGGCAGTCCAAGGTCAAGATATCCAAAGTCTCAAGAGAGCAAGGTTCTAGGAGAGTCACAGGCAGAGGCTTCCTCCAGGTAACGCAGACTGCCTGAACAAGGAACTCAGCCTCCCCCAGCTGCTTATGTTGGCCCAGCTCCCACTCCCAGCTGCGGGGTGATTGATAAGCTTCTGTGTCTTAGTCTCTGGGAACGATGAAGCCACGCCTTCTCTGCTCTCCTTTGGCTAAAGGTAGGTACCTGCTCTTCTACCTCTTGCTCTTGCTCCATTATGTCTCCCAGGCTTGGACCCTGAGCTGGGGGAGGGCTAGGCTGCTGAGCCCTGGGTTCTTCAGGGCTAGACTCAGACTCAGCCAGTTCTTCTGCTACTGGCTCAACCTCCTCGCCTTCTGAGTCCTCAGAGTCCTGACTGACCATGACAGTTTAATAATTTGGCTTGCTGTGGCCTTCCACATTGGTTGGCAAGTAAACCAGAGACCCCCAGATACCAAGGCTGGAGTCATGTACAACCTAAGGAGGAGCCTTTAGAAACTCCTCAAAGAGGTCATGCCCAGGTCAGAGTTAACAGCTGGAGATGAGTCATCCACTAATCCACTCAAAAATAGCAGAGTCCTTGATGGTTGCAAAACATGTTTTTCCTCTTCTTCTCTCCTCAACAATAGAAGTTCCCTGCTGCTATTCAATTCCAAATGTATTACCCATTAACGATTATTAACACATCCAGAGAACCCTTTGTTTAGTCCTAGGAAACTCTGAGAGACATTGCATTCCACTCTAACTCTCATCCCTTCAGGGGAATTATCACATATAAATATCACCCTAAAACACCACCAAAGTGTACAAAGATCCTCTTCCTTCTGACTCCATGTCAGTCTGTGTTACCATTCTGCCTAATTGACCTCCTCTCTGCCAGTTTACTTGGTGATCTCAGCCCTCCAGGATTGGTATAGTATAACCCACAATCCCCTTGCTCTATTCCTCTATCCAAATATTTCCTACTTTCTTCAATAGCCTTGTGTGAGTGCTTGAAGCGTGAATGTGTTAAGTGAATGCTGTTAAGTGTAAGTGAATGCTGTTAAGACTAATTTCCAATAACAACCATTTAATTGTGCATTCTGGCTTGGAGTCTCCTCAGTTAGTATATATAGGTCAAAAGATCCTGCTGTTACCTGGTCTCTCAGTGCCATTTTGAGCTAATTAAATATTCCCCATAATAAGATTCAGACACTAGTGGGATCCTCGTGGACCCCACACAATTCAGGTAACAAGGAAGTTGTTGGAGGAAAGGTGAGATATATAAATGTAACCAATAAATTTGGTGGAATTCCATGGCCAAGGAGAGAATCTGAAGCAGAATCTCTGTAGCCTAATTGAATTTCCCTGTCTTTGGTGTTAGAACTGATAACTCCCATTTGCTTCAGTAGATTTACTCAAAGTAGAATTAATGATTTTATCCAGAATTCTGACTAGGCTGATTTAAGTCTGATGTAGTACTTAGGCTTAATTATAAGCAAGTTTCTAAAGAACTGCCCAAAGCAAGGTACACAACATACAAGATACAAGTTCCAGGAAGAGTATCAAAGGAATTTTCCTATGTGTTGACTTGCTATTCAGCAATTGATTCAGTGGGCCTACTCTAGTTGGGACTAACTAAGAGGATTCAGGCCATGGTAGAATTTCAATTTCTTGTGGTTACCAGGAATGAAGAAGAAAATTTTGGGGTTCACATTTTGTTTGTTTTACATTTGAAGATTAACTAACTTAATTTTCACTTCCCACAAACTAAGATATAAACTGGAATACAATTATGCATTCAGTTTTCACACTTCTCAAATTTTGCAATGCATTTCCTTAATGAAAAAAATGAATACAAAAATGTGTTCCTGAGGGAAAACCTGTGCATGGGAATGCATACATTAGCAGAAATGTGTACAAAATACATATGAATTTTTAGTGTGAATATTTTACACACAAAAAAAGTAATCCTATATGGGAAAAGTATAGAATGAGCATCTACTTCAAAAGTTTTGAAAGATTTAGTGTCTTATCACACGAAGGAAGGGAAGTGGAAATGAAGCCTGAGAGTAGTGCATCCCTTGCCTTATCACACAATGTCAGCATGTTTCAGCTGTTCTCCCATTCTGGTACCAGGGGAGACAGTGGTAAACATGGATCTTTTTGCTAATCTATTTTCCCCATTTTTCCAGTTAATAGCTGTGCTATTATCAGGGTTCACTACCTCTTCCTTCCCTCATGCAATAAGCCCTGTAGAAACCGGAACAAGCATATTTACCCATCCTTAGTAATGAGGGTTTATGGTCCAAGCAGGGGAGCAACATACCCCCCCTGCCCCCCTTTTTGGAGTGACCCACTTTTCCTTCTCAGTCCACAGGTCAAATGTTGTTCAGCTTTCATTCACTACTACTTGTCACTTCTGTTGAACTGGCCATCCAATGTATGTTTGTCCTTTGTCCTTTCATAACAAACATTTAAAAAAACATACAGGCAACAGAGTTCAGAGAATGGAGAAAAACACAAGTTGATGATGTCACTGGTATTACCTAATAGGCACCATCCACAAGGGGGAAAAATAATAATTATACCTAGGTAGTAAACAAGTGTCATTGTAGGGTGCATTCTTGGATTTGTGTGTGTGTGTGTACTCTATATACTCAGATAGGATAGCCAATGTGGTGTGCTGATTTGAATGTTGGACAAGGACTCTGGGAGACCGGGGTTTGAATCCCCATTTGGCCATAGAAACCCACTGGGTGACTTTGGGCATGTCACATTATCTCAGTCTCAGAAGAAGGCAATGGCAAACCTCCTCTGAATAAATCTTGCCACGAAAACCCTGAATCAGCTTGAAGGTACATAACACAAACAGCAAACGATCAAATAAAACAGAAATGCCATATGAGAAGTGTTGTTATTAGAAGGGAAGGCCAGTGAGCTAGTCATGATTTTCATGGCTTATCGAAATGAAACAGAACCATGGATTTACAGTCGGCCCTCTGTATCCATGTGTTCTGCATCCACAGATTCAACCAACCATGACTTGAAAATATTCAGGGGGGGAAATCCAAAAAACAAACTTTTGCAGTTGGTCATTTTAAATAAGCCATGCTACTTTACTACACCATTGTATACAATGGGACTAGAACATCCATGGATTTTGGTATCCACGGGGGTGGGGGGGTGGGATCTTGGAATCAAACCCCAGCAGATATGGAGGGCCCAGTGTATTTACAAAATTGTGCTATCAACCCAACTTTCTATTTACGCAGACCCATTAACAAGCTAAAAATGTATCAAGGCAAATGAATGATTTATGTTCTTAGCTTGTCAACCTTGCTACATATTTTTTTTGTGCAAAATGTTTGGTGACTTTCTTAACAGCTGAATTAAGTTTCCCTTTAAGTGCTGGTTTTTCTTTTCAGAATGAGCCCAATTATGTTCTCTGCACCTTATGTCCTCTAGAGGGCATTGGCAAGCGTTAATGCACTGCCAGCCTTCAGAAAATCTGTCACAAAGCACACTGTTAATCTCTGTTAAAAGGAATAGCAAGTGAAGACAGATTTCTACTGGAGAGTCCACTTACTCTTCCAATGGAGTGCAAAGATCATTCTTCTTAGTTATTATTTCGAGAAATGGAAATAAATATGTGCATATTTAGAGCCCTTAGGCCTTAGGATCTTGCCTAATTCTTTCATAGCAGCCCTTCCCGGTCCTAGTCTTCTGATTTCTCCACTGCAATTTCCATTCTAATCAATGATTGATCCAGGTATATTTCCTTGTTGTCTAGATTCAATTTATGTAAATCCTCCGCAATCATTGTTTTTATTTTTGTGATGTTCAACAGTAAGCCTGCCTTAGCACTTTCTTCTTTGACTTTCTGTTCCAAGTCTTTGTTGTTTTCTGCTAGTAGTAGGCCTCCCTACTACTCTGTTAGTAGGCCTCCCTTTCTCCTTGACTTCCTGCTACCCCCCAGGGGGTGAGGCAAATGAAGGTGTTAGCCCTGCCAAACCAGAATTCTGTCCACACAAATTATATTTTCTTTCTTTCCCCAAGTGTCTAGCATTGCAGAGAGTAAGACATTAAGGCTGAATCCACACAACACAAAGGCCCCATCTATACAATTAAAAAAAATCCATTTGGGGGTAAAAAATACGAATAGGCATTCGTTTGAATATGTACGATCCACCTACACAATTTTTTACCACCACCCCCTAAACTCCATATGACTCCCCTTGCCCAGCTGGCTGTAGCAAGTGATCCAAGCGGCGGTTGTAAATCTCCCGCCACTTTTTAAATTATTATTTTAAAAGGTGCCTATTATGCGGGACATTCGGTTTTCCATATTTACAAAAATAAAATAAAAAGGAATAAATGTAACATTCACGAACTTACCGGACTCTTGCTTAGCCGGCAATCCAACATAGCGGCTGCTCCCAATTCCCCTCTTTGTTAGCCCCGCCCCCTGTGCTCAGTCAGCCAATCAGATTACACTGCCTGTTCATGTGTGTGCGAATGGGGGGTACGGACGAGCAACCATTCGAGTGGCTGTATGGATTTTAGCTTGAGATCCACTAATCCTCCCGAATGCTGAATCCTTGTAGTTTATGGGGGATCCGCGAGCCCCCCTTTCAAATGACATATATGCATTTGAACGGCCATGTGTACGGATGATCGATCTTTCGAATGCCGTACATATTTTTTTTACCGTATAGACGGGCCCAAAGTTTGAAACTGGATTGTGTGCATGGCTCCTTCCTGTGGAATCCTGAAATTTGTAGTTTGGTGAGGTACCAGCACTATTTGGCAAAGAAGGCTAAAGACCTTGTAAAGCTACAAACCCCATCATTCATTAGGAAGAAGCCATGGCAAATATTCGAGTTTCAAACTGGATTGTGTAGTGTGGATTCAGCCTAAGAAATACCTAGAAGTTTTACATTTCCTGTATTCACATTCCTTTGGTAACTTTAGTATCTTTGTTTTCCCTTTTTCTTTGGATGCTTAAACTGTATTTATGAATGCTCAGTGGAAGTTTTAAGTCACTACACTGCTAGCAATGCGAGGACTGGAGGAAATATTCATGGGGGCAATATTTTTATTTGGAATGGCAATGCTTTTATTTTGCCTCCCCGCCCCCATAATTACACCCCTACAAGGCTTTATCTCATCTACGTATGCATTCACTACTAGTCAGCAGCCCAGAGGTTCCCTTGTCTTGAGTATTCCCATCTTGGCATTTTATTTCCTCAACTTTCACCATCTTTTTCTCAGGCTCCCACATACTATTCATTCAGATTTCTACTCCTAAGATCTGAGGTTCATTTGTCCTGTGGCAGCATTTACATCTTCTTTCACATCTGTCTTCACTCTCACAGGCGCAATACGTGTGGTGATAAACAAAGCTTGGGAACATTACTTTTTTGGAGTACATCTCCCAGATTACACCCCACACACACTTGGAACTGGTGGATTCTGTGAGTTTTAGGAGATTTTCACATGGGTAATTTGTCCTGTTACTGGCACGGAACAGGGTCACTGAAAGATTTTCCTTTCAGACACATTCACCCTGTTCCATGCCCAAAGTGTCACTATTTCTGTTTTCTCCCCATGATATAGTATTCATGGGGAGAAGTCGTTATTAAGCACCCGGTTCTGTTTCTGTAACAGAACACGGGTGTGCGAATCAGATCTCCATCCCTGTTCTGGAATGACAGGGATGGAGGATGAGCTCCGTGGCAGACAGTTCCTGCCATGATCAGGACATCCAGATAAGTGCCACCCTTCTCCCTCCTCCCCAGGTTCCCTGTTTTATTTTTAATTTATTTTTATATTTATTTTCTTTCTTTGACAGCTGGGGGGTTGTTTTTGAATTTCCCTTCCACTCGTTCTCTCGCGAGAACGAGCAGGATTTCCCCCAGCCAGTTGTAAAGGCAGCCTTACAACAGCTGCATTTACAGCTGGCTGGCAAAGATAGAGGAGGCCCATTCCTGCAGCAGAATGGAGGTAAGTGTGCAAACATTTAACTCCATTCTGTTGCAGGAATGGGAGAGGAGGTGGTGGGACAGAACCAGGGCTTTTGGCCCCGGTGTGAAAATCTCCTTAGTCTAAAAAGAACATTTCTAAGGTCAAATGGTATGGATTTTACATTTCCAAAGGGATGATGTCCCCCAAAGGGTCTGTTACCCAGTACACATTAGCCAATGAAGCACACAAAGATGGGGGATACTGTTACCCAAAGAGCGCTTGGAAAATCCAAGAAAATATTGAGTTTCTAATATGTTGAGGAAATTAGCAGCAACTCAACTTAGCAATGCAAAAGGGGGCAACAGAGAAGGGGATCCCTACACCTTTCTATACCCCTACTCTCTCTGAACAGACACAGACAAATGAAAGATGACAAATTAACAATAATATTTATTAAAGACATAAAAATAATAACACCAAGCATTCACACATTCATACAGAAAGCATTCACACAAGACCCACTAGGAATGGAAGAAGCGAGGTTGTAAGGGATAAGTAGGGAAATTTCTGGGGGAAATACTACACCTGTCTTGTAGTCCAAAGTTCGTTGATCAAGCCAGCAGAGTAGATAGATGAATCTTGGGTGGCTAACACAGAATAACAGAGTTTTCCCTGGAAATGGAATCTGTGCTCAATGAATCCTGATTTTCGGCCCATTTTATACCGAAAAATATGCCTTCAGAGGAGCAAGTTTCCTGGGCTGGAACAGTAGACTTCATGAGCCTTCATGGATTGCACAACAAGTTTCCTGGTCTTTGAGAATAGGTGGCTGAAGATGCTAATGTGTTGCAAACTGTCCTTAATGTCCAATGATTGGATTCACAGACCTTGAGCTACCTCCTCTTAAGGCTGGGTGATTAAGGAAGGGAAGTTTGAAACCAGCACACAAAGGTTCCCTCTATTGCATACCACTTAGGTGTGTAGAGGAGACTGTGTCCCCTTGACCTCCTGATGTTCCTCACAATTTTGGGATTTTCCATTAGCAAGTCCCTGACACTTCACTGCTCTTCCCACAGAAGGCCACACTAATAAGCCAAATTATTAATAAGCTAATTTTGGGGTTTCTGGGGGCAGGGGTCTGTTAGGGGCACTAACATTACAACAACCTTGTATTCATGTTCTGAACAGAAAGGGGTACTTGGTGATCATTCGCAAAGCAAGCACATGCTTAAACGTTCACAGTACATATTTAAAGCTCCTAGCTAACATGGCATCACTTTCTCATTGGTCCCTTAATGTCAAGTTGGCAATTTCTGATTGGCTACAATCCCGCACATGCTCACTGGAACCACATCTCATTTTCCCTGTGGTCAGCCCCATTATAACCTTTACCTTTGGCACATAGCCAGCATACACTAAGTAGCACATTAGCAGCTCAAACAGCCTAAATTTTCTTTTTCCTGATATCAGGGGGATATTTATCTTCTTTACTTGTATAGAATATTGAAGTCCAACTTTATAGCTCTCAGAGGCTTTCAAGGTAACTTGCAAAAGATTCTTATAATGAAAGCCTGCTAAAAACTAAAACTAGTACAGGAATCTAGGCCAGGATCCAATGGGGTGCTTTAACCAATGGAACTGCTTCCATCAATTTCTTCTCCCCACCAAACCACCATTGGCACTTCTCAACACATACTCCAAACCCTGTGGTTAAAATTTGACAGACAATGTCCTCAACAGTAGAATAGTATCAACCTAGTCTTGTTATACTGGAGCTAACATTTTAAATACTGCTTTTAGCCTGTTTTTATCCTGTGTTTTTACCTTTATTCTGTATCCCTTTTTACCTGTGCTGGTCTATGATCGTAATAAAGATTCTATTCTATTCTATACTCCAAACCTATTCCAGAGGGCTGGGAAATCCTCAGGGAAACCTGGTTTCTATATACCCCTAAAGAAGGTTTTTTCCAAGCTCTGGTCACAAGAACTTCTTTATAGAGAACAGTCCAAACCCAGTATAAATATTATGAACCTGAAGGAACAGAGAACGTGTTTGATGGTAGGTGCCTCTCAACAGGGAGCTCCTGAACAGGTGACTGAGCAGACCCACAAGTCACCAAGAAGAAGCAAAAATTGGGGAGCACCCATGGAAAAACACAGAAGAAACAAGAGACATGTCTCAAGAGTCTCAAAAGATGGTTGTTTCTCCTAGGATTTGCAGTTTAGCAAGGGGCATCTAGAACTCTCAGCCAGGGAGTTCCAGGGAGACACCAAACTGCCAAACCTAGAATTCTATAGGATGCAGCCACAGCAGTTGAAGTGGAATCATAGTATAAGGACTTTATCAGATGCGGCAAATATGGTGTCATAACTACGCCTAATGATCGTGAAAGAGCATGCATACCAGACGACGATGTCCTTTCGCAATCATGTCAAGTCCAAAAGTCGTTCTTTTTTATTGATGGCCCAAGCCGTCAATAGATTTGCTGTGTGGCTTTGTTACTGGCATTGCTGGTATTTGAATCCTCACGCCATTGTGCTCACATGAATACAGTGTCAATGACAGAACACTTCCAGGTGAGATTGTGACAGCCAGGTAGAGACACTCTTTTTATGAACCCCCTCCATGTATGTGGGACTTTTAAACTATGTTTTTGCGCTTTGATGTGTGTTTTGTGGCTTTGTGGGGCTTTTTTCAAATTTACCATGCTAGCGTCTGCTCACGAGAATCGCCAAGATTTGGAACCCAGAAGTAAATGGAGCTCTATTCATGCTTTGTTATTGCCAAGGATGCCTTTTCACACTGGTCAAGGTAGGTCTGGTGTGGGGGGGTGTCTTTTGCCAGGACAAGTTCACCTTTAACTTTCGTGGGACAGAAACATTAATGGGGGATAGGTCTGATAAAGTCCTAAAATTGTAATGTGAAAGGGCCCCAGGAGTGGCAATTCACTTTTTAAATAGATTGTAACCCCCCCCCCACCCACAATGTTTAGCACAAAAACACACACCCATGTTTCTCAAAACTGGAAGTGGAGTTAAAAACAGTTTTGTAATCCCAAATTATTTGGCATCATTAGGATTCTGTGCAACCTCAGGAGGGTCCTGGGGCAGAAAATTGTCCCTCTGGATTGACCACTGTTTCCGGCCCTGTCCTAGGAAGCACATGGTGCTCTGAGGGGTTAGCTTTGTGATCACCAATGGTGGAATTCTCACAACCATCTTTTGTCCCCTCTTCCCATTCAGCTTTCCAGCTCTCTTTCCTTCCTGCTCAGGTGGCATTTTTCTCACTCTCATAGCCTTGCCTGAGATTTTTTTTTTCTAATCAACCCCAAACTGACCTTTCACTTTCTTTTCAGAGGTGGCATTTTTCTGTCAACATATTTGCTGTGTGATGTAGAGTTAGAAGGTTTGTGGGCCTTCCATGACATCACAGCAGTCCCATCCTGGATAGATAGAGCCTGGGGACAGGAGAGTAATTAAAACAGAAGCCACTTGCATAAAACCATCTTCTTTTTAAAAAAATGTTTTCTAAAGTATGATTAACTACAGTCTCTTGCAATATAGCGCTCTACCTCCTTCTATTACAAAATCACTTTTGAGCCCAAATAACCTTTCTGCTTTGTATTATGTTTCCACACATACTCATTGAGAACATCTCTTCAAAACCAGTATGTTTCTACACAGATTTGGAGCTGATAGTCTGTGTTGACTTTAAAAGAAATAATGGTGCAGCAGATAAATCTTTACTCCCTTCTCATTTCCCCCCCAAAACAGATATACAAGCTACCTCTTGTAAAGAAGTAGCTACTAACTAGCAGCCATCATCCAGTTCTATTTGCCCACATAAATGCAAGGCATGGTTTATATAGGGAAGAAAGACAAGGCAATTCGTGACATCTTGCCCTTATTGATAAAAACAAAATATTAGAGATAGGCAGATGCACAATACGAACATCATTCCTTTCAATATTTCACAGATGACAACAGGCCCAAGCAACATCAGAATGTAATCAAGATGGCAAAACTTATTAAAGAGGAAGGACACACAAGCTAGGAGAGGCTGCAACAGTTTGCTTTGCCTGCGCCCACTGGGAAGGGTAAGACTCCATCTGTCCTCTCCTCTCTCCCAATTGAGTTAATTGAGTGCAAACTACTATTTGCAGGAAATTAAATAAGCTGAGGATAAAGGTGTAAAGTGGGGAAGAGGAGAGAGAAACTGGGGCATTTTAAAAGCATCTGAAAAGGTGAGACAGCGGGAGATTAATTGGGACTGTACCTGTTAAACTGGGACAGTTGGAGGGTGTATAACATGGGAATAAAAATACACTTAATCAATTCCCCCAAATAATTTGCAGTGAAGATATAGCAGAGTAATTAGTGTAATGTCATCTTGATTAGGTCTGGATTGAATTCTACACTAGATGTAGGAGCACCCATTTCCACCCAGAGACCAAATACCAATTTGAGAAGGTTCTTGTCCACAGAAGTGGAGGAGTAAGCCGGCAGCAGACAAGGCTAAGGGTGGTCCCTAAGCAAATTTGACATGGACAGATTGCAGGGCCGGTTTAAGGGCCCTATGGAACCTGCAGCCATGGGGGGGGGCTGTCATTGTGGGGGGAGCGTTGTAACCCTCCTCCTGCAAAAACATTATTATTAGTAATCTGAATATCCTGTACTGTGAATAGGTTAGGTTAGCTTAGGTTACATTGACCTGGGATAAACATATAGGGCCCCCAAAATAAAGTGTTCCAGGGGCACCCAAAATTCCTTAAACCGGCCCTGGATGTAAACCTTGCCAATTTATTACAGTGCAAGAACTTTCAGGTATTCAAAACTTTGCCAGTCTGCAAAGTAGAACTCTTATTCCATGCAAAATCTTGCCAACCTGCAAGCCAGAGTTCCTGTCTTGTGCAAAACCTCCTAGGGCTGAAAACAAGAGCCCATGTTAATATGAAAACTTTCAACTCTTAAAATAACCCCTTATCTCCAATCTCTGATCATTGGTCAGAAATAAGAGCACAAGAAGCTTTGAAGAGGGAAAGGAAGTCATTATATCATTAGACTACTATCAGCATTAAGGTTTCCCCTCTCCACATTTCTCCTTAAAACCACTTTTTATTTATGTTGAAAAAGACCATGCTGGCTGTGGGATTCTGGGAACTGCAGTCCAGCAAGTAACATTTCCAAACTCTGTAACTGTTAAATGTTTCATGGTTATTAGTAACAAGAAGGTTTATAGGGACTGAAAGTATGTGAACAGTTTCTCTGTGAAAAGTTTTAACTCTACAGGCCCATCTAAATGGTGAAAATACCATGCCCCTCATGGAATTCACAGGGAATCCTACCTGTCTAAACAGGATCCAGTGCCAATCCACACTATTCAGAAGGAGGTGGGCCCAAAACGGCAAAAACAGTGGGGTAAAAACCTTTGTAGATTTCTCTGTACTTTTTCACAAACTGTGAGACAGGTGCACATTTTTGCTTGTTTGGACTATAGAACAATAAAAAAACTCAAAGGGAAGCACAAAGCTGATTGGCCGGGTGAGAGCAGGGGTGGGGCTTGCTAGGAGGGCAAGCACCCACTGCCTCCATGTTGGATTTTCACCTTAGCAAGCGATTTTTCTGTTTTGTTTTCTTATAAAATTGGAGAATCACTCTATTGCACCAGCACACCTTGGGATGACTTAAAAAAAAAAAAAACCTGGTGGTGGTGAAGAACTAACACAAGGAAATCACTCACGGCCGCCATCAGGAATGCGAGGCTCATGGGGGCTTCTGAGGCCAGAAAAACCATTTAGACATGTCACTGCTGCTGCGAGATGCCAATACTACGAGGTTTTAAGATTTCTTTTCCCTCATGTAGATGGGCCCTACATTTTGTCTCTATCTGATTTAGCAGTGCAGTGGGCCCTTAGTATCTGCTGGGGTTTGGTTCCAGGACTCCCTGTGGATCCCAAAATCTGTGGATGGTCAAGTGCCATTACATACGATACCTTGGTAAAATGGTGTTCCTTATATAAAATGGCAAAGAGCAAGGTTTACTTCTTGGATTTTTTTTTCTGAATATTTTCGAGCCATGGTTGGTTGAATCCAAAGATGTAGAACCCATGGATTTGGGGGGGGGGGCGCAACTATATATACTTTCTGTTACTACTGTAAATAATTACCAGTGCTCATCTTCTGTTAAAATAATGCTTTCCAATGAATGATTGAATCAAACCTTCAGGGTTTATGTGTGTAGGAAAAATCAGAATATTTCCTTTTATTTTCAATTTAATTAGTTATGTACAAATTTTAAGCACCTTGTTTATATAATACACAGTTGGCTTTAACTTTCTGTTGGATATATTATAAATAATGCAGTTGAAGTTATTTATCCATCATAATGTATCTGTCACATGATGATACCCTTGAAAGAAGGTAGTAAGCTTTAAACACATTTGATAATTTTATTTTTAAAAATAAAATCAGTTTTTAAACCATTTTTAAAATATTTTCCTTCAACCTTTTCATATAGGAGAGCAAGGTTATCAATTTAAAAGTGATAAAATAGCTGCCTGAAAGAAGCAGCTCTGTGTGTGTGTGCGTGTGTGCAAATGCACACATATAGCTGTGTCTGTCTGTCTTTCTTCCGCTGCATGTCATTAGCTTTTGGGAGAAGTGATGCTGTTTTGTAAACTATCAGTGTCTGTCCCAGTACTTGCCTGCTTTCTCATGCTCAGATTCTATATCAGTAAACAAAAAGATGCCAGAAAAAATCACTACAAAACTTCAGTGTGGAGGACCTTTGCTCCTCCAGATATTTTGGTTTACAACTTCTAACAGTTCCAACCAGTATGGCCAATGACAAGAGACTGTGGGAGTTGTAGGAGATTTTCACACATGGCCAAAATGCCCCGTTACTGCCCCACCACCTCCTCTCCCGTTCCTGCCACGGAATAACATAAATCTTTCACACACTTACCTTAATTCCGTGGCAGGAATGGGCTCCCCCTCCACTTGCTGGCCGGCCGTAAATGCAGCCGTCTGAAATCCCGGCTGTTATCACATGATAATGGCTGGGCGGTAAATTTAAAAAATAAAAATCCCCCAAACATAAAATCAGTTCACCAAGCACAAAAACACACTTTAAATCACACAATCAAAACAGGGAGGGTAAAATAAAGGGTGCCACTTACCTGGATGTCCAGATCATACCAGGAAGTGCTTGGAATGGACCTCCCCTCCGCGGCTGTCATTTCAGAACAGGAACGGGGCTCCTGTTTGCACACCCATGATTGCATGATAGTGACGGAACGGGAGGTCTATTCACAATGAAAAAACATGATTACATTGTTCCAGAACAGTCACGGGAGCAGGATGGATGCAGGACAGAACAGGGTCAACGTCGTCTGAAAGGGAAAACCTTTCCTGAGCCTGTTCTGTTCCTGCCACGGGATATATAGCCCGTGTGAAAATCTCCATAGTCTAAAGCATCTGAAAGGCCAAAGTCTCCCCATCCAATGTATTCTCCTCACAAATGCTCTTTAACGACTGCCACTGTTCATTGTAAACAAACAAACTCTGGTCTTTTTATCCTGTTTTCCAACAGTGATCAGGCCCAGAGCTGGCCTGGCCCTACCATTAGGCAAGGTGAGGCAACCACCTCAGGGGCCAGATTTTAGGAAGTGGCAATAGCAGCTCCTTCGTCATTCACTCTGAACTATCCTAGCCATTTCTCTCTCTTGAAAAGCAAAGCTGTGTGTGCCAGATGGCCTGTACATCCCACTCCCACTAGTTTATGTGGAAGATGCATCCTCTTGTCAGGATGGAATAAGATCTAGTTGCAATTTTTGTTGCCATCTGTATATGGAATGGAAGGAGAGTATCATTTTATACTTTGCCCCAAACAGCAAAGTATCTTTTGCCAGCCCTGCTCAGCAAACAAATCCCATATTGTTCCTCATATTCTTGAGATGTCAGTGTGGGATTAAAAAAATAATAATGACAGACAGAAGGCAAGGAGCTCATTGCCAGAAAACTAATATAACTGCCGTGTGCCTTTTAAAAATAAGCTGTTGTGTCTCGATGCTGTCTAATTCACTTGACTTGGGGGAAGATATTTGGAGGGGAACTGACACTTGGACAGATAGCAGTTGGGGGAAGTTCAACTATGTGAAAAGAAATTTCTCCCTCAGCAGAAAACCAGTTTGTCCACATGAAGTCCTAGGACACATTGGGGGTCCTCCCAGCCCAGTGACAACTCCTCCTTTTGATCTCTCCTGACTTGTCTTTCCTGAACAAGATGAATTGGCTACAAGACAAGCTAAGTTTTGCTTCCAGCCTCTCCTCCTCTCCCCAGGATCCCATCTTCACAAAGCTGGAGAGCTGGCCCATCTTTTCCTCACACCTTGCTTGCTCATGCCCATTCAAGAAGTCAGGGGACCGTGAAGTGGTAGCCTCTTGGCAAACAGCTCTGGTGGGGTCAATCAAAGGGGTCACTGGCTGCCTCTGGCTGGTGTCCTGCGGAGTGCCTAACAGGATTAATTTGAAAGCTGCGGATGTGCCTGTCCCCTCTTTGGCAAGAGGCACAGGGAGGGCTGTGAGGCAGCCAGTTCTGCTTCATGCATCCCCAGCAATTAGCCCTTACTCAAAACAGCTTTTAAAATTCTCCCTCCCCCCTCGCAAAGAAACCTTTGGTTAGCCCACCAGCTTGCTTCATAGACCACCTATTATCCTTCAGCTTGTCACTCACTTTAATGCCCAGGTGCTTCTGCCATATTAGTAGTAGTAGTAGTAGTAGTAGTGTAGTAGTACATGTAGTAGTGGCAGCAGCGGTAATATCTCACATTTCTCCCAAAATTGGGACTCAAAGTGGCTTACCATTTGAAAGAATACAATTAAACACATAAAAAAGTGAAAATTAAAACAGAATTAAACTATTTGCAGTATGAAAACAATTTAAACCTCCAGTTAAAAGAATAAAATGCAATTTAAAAAGATAAAATGCTACTAGAACCAGTTCTGTTTAGAACAATGCAGCACCCCCTAGCCCATTCTTTAAAAATTGTCTGTTTTCAGAGCCTGTCAGAATAAAAAGGGTTTTGCCTGCTGATGGTAGGTCAGCAAGGAGGGGGCTATTCTGGTCTCCCCGGAAAGGGAATTCAAGAGTCTAAGGGAAGCTACTTGCAACAGTGGTGGGACTGAGACAAGGGTCCCTCCTGTTGATCTCAGGGCCCAGGCAGGTGCATACAGGGAGATACAGTCTTCCAGATAGCCTAGACCAGAGCCATATAGTGCTTTATAGGTCATAAGCAGTACTTTGAATTGTGCCTGGAAATACACTGGCAGCCAGTAGAGCTGTTTTAACAAGGGTGTGGTGGTTCCTGTAACTTTCCCCAGTTAACAGTCTGGCTGCAGCTCTTTGGACCAGCTGAAGTTTTCAAATCAATTTTCAAAGGCAGTCCCAACTAGAGCACATTACAATAATCCAAACGGGATCTTAACTAAGGCATGTACCACTGTGACCAGATCCAGTGTCTGCAGGAATGAGTGCAGTTGGTGCACAAGCTTTATATGTGCAAAAACACTCCTGGCCACTGCAGAAACCTAGGCCTCCAGGTTCAAAGTTGAGTCTAGGAGTATGTCCAAATTGCAAACCTGCATCTTCAGAAGGAATGTTACCCCATCTAACACAGGCTGAATCCCTATTCCCTTATCTGTTTTTAGACTGACCAGGAGCACCTCTGCTGGATTAAGTTTTAATTTGTTCACCCTCATCTAGTCCATTACTGACAAGCACCAGTTTAGAAACAAGACAGCCTCCTTGGATAGCCAAGTGTCATCCACATATTGATGGCACTGCACCCTAGAACTCTGGATGACCTTTCCCAGTGGGTTCATGTATATGTTAAATAGCATGGGGGGCAAAACAGAACCCTGAGGGACTCCACAGGTCAATGGCCAGGGGGTTGAACAGGAGTCCCCCAGCACCACCTTCTGGGTTTGCTCCTCCAGGAAGGAACAGAACCACTATAAAACAGTTCAATTCCCATCCAAGTGAGGCGGCCCAGAAGGATACCATGGTCGATGATATAGAAAGCCGCTGAGAAGTCCAGCAGAACCAACAGGGACACACTCCCCCCCCCATTGAGTTTCCTGTGTAGGTGACCAAAGCTGCCTCCAGTTGTCTCATTTCATCAACAAACCACACACAAGGTTGGTTTTCACTGTCATCTGGCCTTGTAGTGGCACCAAGGCCCTAACTACACATTGTAGGATCCTATTAGAATATGGACCATATTAAATTCCTATGAAGTACAAGGCAGAGGGCAATTTAAAGTGGAGATAGGCTGGCTGGGATGTGAGTACTGACATGGTCATCCCAAAACAACTAGCTGCCTGAGGCAAAGGACTCCATGGCACTCACCTTCACTCCACATACCAAAGTAGACAGGACCTGTACTTGAACTTTATTTCAACACTGGCAACAGAACAGCATTGTCCATCTTATAGCCTAGAGTAGATGTCTAGTTTGTGGGGTGCAGGAAGGGTTCCATAGCACATAGAGTTCTTATCCTCAGTAGAGGAGAATGGCCATGGGGCTGAGGCAAACATCTGGAGGGTTTTTACTGGCACACACACACACTTGCCCAGTATGTGTTGCCTATAGCAGTAGTATCACTTTTCCCAACCAGCCTAGTTGATGAACCCTTCATGCTCTCTTTGGGGCCGTTTACATGATGAAAATGTCATGAGATGAAATCGTGATGAACCCAGGTTGTTCACATGTCTTGCATGATGATCTCAAGCTTTTCAGAAGAGGGGGCACCTTTTATCCCTCAACCAATGGGACTTTCCATTCTGCGGTTTGTCCCACATTTTTAAAAAAGTCTCAGGAGGTTGTGGAAAATTGGTTATGTGAACAGATCAGAGCAAGATATCTCGGGACTAGGAGATGCCCGGAAATTGAGGTGGGCATGGGTGGGCATGTAGTCCTGAGAAGGAGAGGTCTGTTACCCTTTTCAAACTGTCTTTTTAAATTATCCTCCATTTTTCTCCTGTGCCTTCACCTGAGAGGTCAGTGATATGGATGGCAAAAGCAGTACACGACCAAGGAAAGGTGGTCGTGGGATCTCCTAGTCCTACATGGAGACTGTAGACTTGCTTGCAATTTGGGGTGAGCAGAAGGTGCAGGAACAGCTTAAAGAATGCCATAGAAATATAGACCTTTTTGAAAAAATCGCAACCGAGATGAGACGCAAAGGGCATGACCGCACCACCAAAGAGTACTGAACAAAAACTAATCTTATGAGGAAAAATTATCACCAGGTAATGGATCACAACACTAAAAGTGGGAACGATGCGGCAAGGATGCCCTTTTTGAAAGAGCTCCATGAGATTCTCCGAGGCGATGCAAACTACCATCCTAAATGACTGGCTAGAACAACCAACATAATCAGTGGTTGATGCTGAATTAGATGCTGTTTGGATCACTATCCCTCTCCAAAATAGTAAGTGTGCTTTTTTTCCTGTGGACTACCAAAGGAGGGGGTGATTGCACAATTTTAATATACATGAACCTATTTTTATTTTTCCTCCCTTCTCCAGTCATTTCCCTTAGCAACCCTGTGGCTTCCCTTACCCCTGCAGAAAGGCTTCAGATGAACCAAAGAAAAAGACAATCCTTTGAAATTGCAGAAATTATTAACAACTCCAGGACAATTATGAGAAAACTAATTAACCATCTTGATGCTGGCACCGAGAAGAGGGACCAGAGAGCTAAAGTTATGAATGAATACCGTGAAAATTTTTATCAGCATGAGAGAGGACAGCAGGGCCATGCGTGAATCAATTGATAGGCAAACAAATTTGCTTGAAAAACTAATAGAACACATGACATCTCCTGAAAACACTCAGAGAAGCGTTGTTGTAAGGAGAGTTAAAAAGAAAAGTAATGTTTTAGACTTTGAGAAGGAGAACTCCCAGCCACAAGAAGACCAACTACCATGCACTAGTACAGCTGGTGGAAGGCTAGAATTAAGTAGGCCAGTTAGAAAAATTAAAAAAACCAGTTCCTCTAACATTGTAAATCACAATACTACTAAAATACCTACACCAACTGTACTGGTAAATTATGTTCATCTTGTGGTATTTAATTTCACTTTAATTGTTTTCCAATGCTGTTTTAAATGAATATGGCTATTTCAATGGTTGATGTTCAGAATCTTCCACTGCATAACTTACACATTGATGCTACAGTTAGATTTTTTGGTTGATGTAACACACCAACAGGTTCAGCAGCACTACAGCATGCTTGTCTTTATTTCCCTTTTCTATCTCAATTTTTTATATATATAAATAACCAAACTACTGAGTTTTATTTATAATACCCACATTACATTACCAAGAAACACAGTACACCTCTCTCTCTCTGGCTTTTCTTCACAAGTGAAGATTCAGGAAGGACTCATCCCGCACTTTCTGCAAGCGCGCTGATGACTAAAAAGGCCAATCCGAGATAAACAAGTCCAACTGTATAGGTAAAACAGAAATTGTTTATGTATATATATATATATATATATATATATATATATAAATATATAAACTGTTTAATATATTTACAAAAATTACTTTTACAATATTTAAAATGTCGAACTGAAAGGAATAATTACAATAATGAGGGAGGGATGATAATAAACCATTTCAAGTACACATATAATAAATACAAAGGAAAATATGGAAAGATAAAACAGTACAAATTATATATAAGATTAACATAATGGTGCAAAATAAATATACCATGCATTACAGCAAACATGTGTAAACAATAAATACATATATACATATAAAATTGGCACAACAAAAAATACAACTTAAATCCCCAAGTGCCTTTAATGTTACTAACCCTCCCCTCTAGTCTCTGGATACTCTCTTGTATCGCGTTTGCTGGGGTAAAAAATGTTAAGTTTCAGTCACGTACAGTTACATCCTCCCCACAGCAAAAAAAAAAGAAAGAAAAAAAAAGGTATACTTAGTTCCTCTATTCTGGCTATTATATTAAGGCCTGCCAGTTGCATCAGCCTCTCTTGCATCAGCAAACTCTATAAAAGAAAAGTAAAGATATATAAAAATAGTTGCTAAAATGCATAATTGAAAATCTAGTTAAAGGGGTACATAACTGATATTAAAAGTTAGTGGTGGAGCAGCAGCTGGGCTGGCCTCATTACGCCCCTCATCCTCGGATGAGGTATCAGAAGCCAGCTGACCTGCCCCCCTTCTTTAGATCCAGACGAAACAGAAATGAAAAGAAACACATTAAGTTTCAGAGTGTTAAGCCAGTAACCTGTAAAAAAGTAAGCATAGAAATCTTAAAACTTACATCTAGGTAGCCAGTCCTGCCAGCTTGGGCACCCTGCATGGACCCAAAGGTCATGCAGGATGTGATAAAAGGGTGGCCGCCTTTGGGGGGCTCCCATTATTGGCCTCCAGTGTCAAGTAGAACCTTCCCTTAAGGTTCTTAAACTTCAAGCGGCACTGGAGACCCGACCTTTGGAAGCTCCACTCCTGGAGGAACTGCACCACCTCAATGAACAAATTGTGGTTCCTCCAGCTAGAGGAATGCATCAGGTGATTTGGCGCACCAGCCTGCTGGGACAGGGACTCCCTGAGGAGGTTGGTTTCTTTGGTGCCCCAGTAGGTGATCCGCTAACCCACCCAAATGCGCCCTCTACCCCCCTCGGCCATCATAATGCCATGTGGTGGGATCCGAAAACTCAAGTTTTTATGTTTCTGAAACAACCATTATATTATAAACAATCCTATGGGACTAAGTAAATGTTTCATTTTGATTTTTAAATGCCATTTGTTGTTAACAATTGGCTTATTTGCAGAGGTTCCTCCACTTAGGAATTTGCCACTTCTCGGAACCTTTTCTTAAAAGATTAGTCCCTGTTGAAGGTGCCAATTCCCAAACCAGACGTCTTCGAAACAAAGTATCCATTCATGCCAATTGTTAAAGTATCACTTGTTAGTTGGCTCTGCAAAGGAATAACTCAATGCAAACATTTCTACTGTAGAAGTCAATATTGCATTTTTAAAAAGTTATTAGTATAGTTTATTTGGGTGAGTGTGGCTTATTCCCGCCTGAATTAAGAAAATGATGTTCTATACAAACTTTAAAACAAAATGACATATATTTATTTGTAATGTATTGAGGAAAACATTTATAATGGCAAAAAAATATTATGATTTCAAACTGCAGACAGAACATGGTTGGAACTCCATGATTTGCATCAGTTCTGATGATTTAGATGAAGTACTCCTTTAGGGTGTCATGGACTGCTTCACCCTCTTCCTTTTTCATTGCATCGTCATTAACTAGTGGAGCACCTAGAGTGTCTAGGACAAACCGTTGCACCCTTCTGTTTTTATCCTCAAGTATTTTACCCCTAGTTTCACATATGTTATGCAGAATAACACAAGCACATATCACAGAACATATGTTCTCTTCAGTGACTTCTAGACTAGATCTTAATGATCGCCAGCGTCCCTTAAGATACCAAATGACCTCTCAATGGTACTCCGAATCCTGTTATTGTATCTGTTGTACAGTCTCTGTTTTTCATCAGTTGTGCCCCTGTATGGTGTAAGCAGCCACTTTCTAATTGGGTATACTCCATCCACAAGGGTAAGCAGAACTATCTGTTTTCCCATTATAGTAATGGTAGGGTTCCCTGGAACAAAAATACCAGCCTCCATAGTTTCAAAAAAAGCAGAATTTCTAAGCATTCTAGCATCATGAATCTTGCCACTCCAACCAATCTCTGCATCAATAAAACACCTCTGTGATCACATGTCCCTTGTAGCAGCACACTGTAGCTATTTTTTCAATTAATGTATTCATTTCCCTGGCACACAAGTGGAATAATGGTGACATGGCATCCATCTAGGCAAGCAATAACTTGAAGGAATCCCAGGGCTGCAAAGCCATCCATTACCTGTTTAAGCAAGGGGAAAAAACACGGGTTAGAATTCCCTTTTTAAATCCCATTGTAACCGAGTATTCGAGTATTCACATAAATAGGTAGGAAAAAACTAAAACAATCCAAACCAATTTCTTCAATGGTTGTGTAGTTCATGGAATAGATGTAATAACATGTATTATGCTTCATTGTAACACAGCAACACAAACTTAACAACCCCAACAGTATGCGATTAAGCACATTTTCACATATTATATTTTGAATTTTTTTAAAAAAATCAAAGACCAAAAACCGAAAAAACATTAACTGTCTGTGATTGCCAAGGTATACAGTACATTTCAGAAGCAACTTCTCCATTGCAAGCACCACCTCGATGAAGATCTTGCACACTATGAAGCAATGCCAAAAAGATGGCAAGCGGATGCATAAGAGCATTGGTCGGTGAGAAGCCAAAGAGTTATTGCTAGGCGTTTCTCAACAGAAATTGCTTTCCTCGTGTTCGTATCCAATTTAGCTATCTCTGGTTGGAGAATATCTACTAATTTCATGAAAATGGACCTAGGCATTCTGAAGTACATGATCCAGCATTCATCAGACCAGATAGACATTATGAATTTCTCCCACCAGTCCTTTGTTGTAGAATAAACCCACCACCGGCGTAAGCGAGGGTAGGGACAAAAACACTGAAACAGCATAGGTGTATCGATGCTATCAAATCCAAAAAACTCCCTCCCACGTAAATTGGAAGAGAACAGTCCCATCTGCTGAATGAGAATTAAGAGAAGAAGCATTCTGCATCGTTGATGCCAATGTCACCACCTAGAAAGCATTGCAAGGGTACTTCTGAGCAGGACAGTGAAAGCTATACAGGAGGCAGTGGACGTTTCCATCATGATAATAATGGTGGATCAGAGGCTCTATCTAATTTGGAAATGGTCACTCACCAATGGTGGGTCTTTGCAATAAACTTGCTATAGCCAATTGCTGTGCTCATGGTGGGAAAGTGTACAAGAAATATGTCAACATGTATGTGAAAAAATGAGTAATCACATCCTTGATTGACAGTTTAAAAAATCCCAGAATCAATTTCCCATGTAAACAAAAAAAATCATGGGATAATATGACTGCGGAACTTGATTTCATCACGAGACTACATGTCATGTAAAATATGATCCCGGGATATTTGTCATACCGTGACAAATCGTGTAAACAACAAGGGACAAACTCAGGATGAGGAAATCCCATTTCTCCCCCTGGTAAAAACTGTTGTGTAACTGAGCCCTTTGTTTTACCTTTTAGTACTGGTTCTCCTTAACCCATTTGAAAAGGGACTTTAGCTCAGGGGTAGAGTGCAGAGTACTTCATCAGTATGTAAGCAACAACAGGGGTTGTTTCCAACATTCTGGCTTTGCTCACTCACTCACATATGTGGCTTCTGCTGATGATGAATGCAAGACTGTGGTTACAAAACTGGTTATTGATGTTTAGCTGCATGGCAACGAACATCCAAGACAAAACTACCTATGACAGTAAATGCATCTTTGTGTCTAATGCGGAGGCTTTTAAAAGTGTACAAATTGTTTTGCTGGGGGTGAGGGGTGGTGGTAATTAGTGGAATTAAAACAAGCATGGAAGAGGAATTCAGCCCTTTCCTCTTCTGAGACAGTCCTAAGGAAAAGTCATCCTCTAAAGGTGCTGTTTGCACTGAGAGAGAATCCCCCATTGGTGCCACCTTCAAAGCAAATAATAGCACTGGGCTCCTTCAGGAGAGAGAGAAAAAAAACAGTGGCCGACGCATGCTTCCATGCCAGTTGTGAAGGGCTAAACCTGGGCTCATTCTCCTGGACCCCAGATTAGCTTCCTTGTAGAGGTAATCCTGAGTAGCTTCACTCCAGGATGCTCCCTACAGACTCCCAAAAACAATTTTGCCGCCACCACCCACTGAGTTTAGACTGGGGGGTCCTTTCCCATTGAGACCCCCCTTTCTCATGCACAGCGCAGTGGGAAGCTGTGCATAGTCTCTGATAACTAGTGGAACTCCTTGCCACTATAGAATCAACTAACTCCTTCCTCTTACCCCAGAGAAAGACTCAAAGTAGCATGATCAAGAGATAGGCACATGTAAGCATCAATTATAGGAAGATTAATAAGTTTACTTTATTCAAGTGAATTCAGTCATGCAATCTCACATGAGGCAGGATTCTCCCATACTTCAGGCAGACTTAAAGTTATAGGAATCACAGAGTATAAAAATCAAAACATTCAAATTATTCAAAGTTACATTCAGTTACTAATTTAACTACATCCAACCAAAGTAAAGAGATTAAAAGAATTCCCTAACACAATTAAACAGGCCCCAATTCCTACTTAATACTCACAGTTTGTTGCCTTCAGATGGTATCCAGGCAAGCTGGGAGCCAAGCCAGATGGGGGATGGCTTTGCTCTCCCAGCCATAATTCAGTCCTTGTTCAAAGCCACATGGCCAGTCTTGTTCTCACAAAATGGCTTCACACGAAAGCAGTTATATCTTAGTCAGAGTTCCTGGGTCTAGAGCTGTGATTGGTCATTCCAGGTCAGGTGGTGTGATGTCCTTGATGTCATCTCATTAGCTTCTGTGGAGGTGGTGTTTTAGACCCTCCCTTCCATTAACCCTTTTCTTACCTAATACTATGGTGGCAAGACAATACTGTTTACACATAAAGGGAGTTGTTGCTCTCTGGCACAATTATGGGAGTTACAATCAACCTTGGGGCAGCATGATGGGACTCCATCATGACACCAGTATGGGAAGTAATTCCATTCCAGGTTTTGGAGATCTTTCAAGAAGCTTTCCAAGGTGTTGAACCAATTAGGAGGATAGAGTTCAGCACCTTTAAAGCCTAGATTATAACCAGGGGGTTGTCTAAACAGCCAAAATACTCCTCATGGTACATGGAGGAGGTGGTCTATCCTAATGGCATAGATAAATTTGTGTTGTTTGACCATATTGTGAAGGGGGGGCAAAAATGGCAAAAACTCCTCAGGAAAAGTCTGAGGGAAATATGTACCCCCAACCATTAAGACAACTGTGTGAATTGTTGCATGGTCTGGAGGGGGAAGAATGGACCTTGTGATTGGTCAGGGGTGCACAGGCATGATCCTGTACTTTACCCTTTTTTTGACAGGGCAGAGGACAGCTACAAAGAGGGGGAAGAGGAGTAACTGGGGAAGGGAGAGCAGCTCTCTCCTCCTCTTCCCCCCCCCAGCAGGTGCCCTCAGTGCCATCGCCATGGGGATCAGGGAAGGGGGGTGGTTCCCGCCTCTTCTTTCCCCACCCCACAGGTGCCATCCATGCTACTGCTGCCACTGCCGTGAAGCTTATGGAAGAAAATAACCATTAAGACAAATCCCACCTGCTGCAATTTGACATTACCAAGGAGCAATCTGTTTGGGGGGTGGTAGTTGTATAGATGGGCCCCTGGTGTGGATTCACTGCCCCACTGACATGGGCGCTTCCATCTATTGTTATAACTCACCCTCTGGAGCCAGATGATTCAGACACTGAAGAGTCATATGTCCAGGAATTTATAGTGACTGATGGTCTCTCCAAGTCTGAGGAGCTGGGGGCTAAGGCAGGGGGGGGTACTCCCCAGCAGGAGATGGCAGACACTGAAGACATGTTCCCAGCAGCTGTTAAACAGGAGATGCTGACTTAATCAAGCACCTAGTATCTTGAAACAGCTGCATATAAACTTCCCAGCAGTTCCCTGACAGCTTTGTCACTGACAACAGCCATTCTCTCTTGGTGACTGGTAGTACTGTTTGGTGTTCCTGTTATCCTGACCTTGGATGATTTATGACTTTTTTTTACTCCTTGCTGGCTTTGTTTATCTGGACTACTGACTTGCCATATAACATCTGGACCAGCTGATGTCCACCTTCTTGCTTTTCCCTTCACCCTGCTAGATACCCTGTGACTGACCTAGGCTGGATTAACTACTCGACAGGTCTTGCATTCTAACCACAATTCCTGGGACACTTGCTGACTGGAGCATTGGACACCCATGCATATTTTTTTTTAGCCAGCTAAAGGAACTGTTACCGGTTCATAATGCACAGTTATCTATTGGTGCATTCCTATTTCATATGTTATAAGCTAGTTTGGGCACATTCAGCTGGAAAAGTGGTATATCAGAGAATCAACATAACTATAACCAACATAATCAAATTCAGGGGCTCATTCTTGGATGAGCACACATTTCAAGATAGAACTGGGCATTTTCGCACTGCATTTCAGTCTATTGAGATATTTCTCCCAGTATTTGTATGCAGGTTCATAAAGTAAATATTTGTGGAGGAGACCATTTGACATCAAATGCAACCTTCTGAATGTGACATAAGAATGAGATCAGTGAGAGCACTTCCTCCAAAGTAAAACGTTAAAGTAAACCTTTTCTCACAATTACAAGGCAAATTATAGGATTTGGAGTATTAAGGCTTCATGCACAATATCTCATACAAGTGGTTTTCACTCCCAGTTGCTAGTGACATCACAGGATTCACTGGAATTATTATGAGGTAGTTCATCATGAAAGGGATATGGTCCCAAGAGATTGTACAAAGCATTTACATCACAAAGGTGATAAATCTGGACAAGAATACAGACACTGCAAACAACAACCCCCCCCCCCGAATCCTTATCAGTGTAAACTGACAACAACAAAACCTTCCTCATTTAGGCTGAGCATGCCTCAGATTCACCCATTATATAATGGTTTTAGATGTGGCTGACAATTTCTTCAAAACAAGATCTAAATCTGGTGGTAGAGTTTAGAGCTGGAACACTTCAGAAGTAGGTATTATATTTGATAAAGGTTTAATTTGGAATTTAATTAAAGGAAACTAGAGGAAAAACTGAAACAGGAATGATGTACAGAATGATGAGAGAATATGAGGGTAAGTCAGGAAAAAAGGAAGTCAAAAAGATGTATTAGTTTAAATAATATATAGCATAAGAAAACTCACAAAACAATATTGAATATACACTTGTAACTTTATTTTTTCTTATATGCAAGACTTGTATGTTTTTTTCTTTTTTCTTTTTTTAATTTTTTTTATAAATAACCCTCCCCCCCCAAGATCTTACACAGTAGACCCACATTTAAAACAAACAAACAATCAAACCGCATTAGTGTAAGAATGTAGAAAGGAGGTGCTCTGTGTTTCTGCATGGGTGTGTGTTTTTAAAAATCGTATAGCCCAGAAATTTCAACATAAAACCTCTAAGTTGAAAAGCTATGAGGTATCAGAACACTTCAGTGGCAAAGAGATAGTCTTGAAAGTGTGTGTGAGAGAGAGGGGGGTGGGAAGGAGAGGGAGAGGGAGGTCTTGAGTTTGTCCATGGATTTTAATACTGTTCCAAGGTCTTACTGAATTCTTCTTCTACCTGCTGTGCCTTATTTCAGACTCTGTGGCTCTCATTCAAAACTGTCTGGAACATCTCTGCTACGCACACCATGCCACAAAAGAAATGGTAACATTTTTCTTGAGGAAATGTTTTCCACCACTTCCAAGAACTCTTCAAAATGTCTGGCCTTTGACACCTGTCATAACATTGATGGCGCACTCACCTTTGAGAGACTGCCTTGTGCCACACACTGTGTCAGATGAGAGCAGGAGGAGACTACAGGCAGATGAATATTATAATTTCACCACAGATTTTTCCAAGCATGCCCCATGGAGCTCTACATTCAGAGAACCACACAATTGTTGTACCTCTGATCCCTTCTCAAAGCCCACCTTCTCCATTAAATCTTTGAAGGAGCCCCTTATACTAACTACCTCCTCTACTGAAATAAAGCCTAAATGCATGTCACTGTTCTTGTTCCCAGGCATTTTTAATCTTCCATAGAACATACCCCATGAGATCTGGCCTTCTATTCCAAGGATAGGCAACCTGTGGTCCTCAAGCCACATATAATCCCCAGTCTAACTTCCAAAGCCTTTTGCAACCTATCAGTTCAGAGGACTGAAAGATCCCAGCCTGCAGGGCAGGGAGTTGTGGAGATATAAATGCTTTGATTGTGTATTCCTGCATGGCAGGGGGTTGGACTGGATGGCCTTTGGGGTCTCTTCCAACTCTATGACTGTATGAAATGTCAGAAACAGAGAGAGAGAAAGGGCTTTGTGGTCCTGCCCACTTTTACCTCTGGTCTCACCCACCATCAACATGAAGTCCCCAATGGGTTACCCAAAGGGATGCAGCCCCTGATTTTAAAATGGTTACTCACACTTGCTCTGCCTACAGTCAAGCCCAAGCAAAGCTGGTCTTGGAGAATTAAGCACATGCTGGCTATGCCCTGCCTCCACAAGATCCAAACAATGGCAAACTGCCTCTGGTTGGACACTCTGTGTGACCTATGATCCATTCACACTACACAGTTAGAGTGGTATGATTCCACTCTAACTGCCATGGCAGCATCCTATAGAATTCTGTTCTTTGTAGTTTGGTAAGGCACTGTAGTTCTCTGGCAAAGAATTCTAAGTACCTTTTAAAGTTTTAGATTAGTTTACAACCAATCTATCCCAATCAGCTCAAACGTTCCCTTATTGTTAGAGTTGACAACATAAATCCTTTACTCATTTAATATTCTATTTTCCCTTATAAATCTCAGTTATTATTGTAGACCCCTATATCTTCCACCAGACTATTCCTCCCACTTCTGCCAGATTATATTCATACCCTTATATCAAGAATTTCTATTCACACTTCAAATTACAGTAGTTACAATACTAAACTCTATTTCTCAGTGTTAGTCTCCTAATTCTCCTCATATGCTTCTCTCTTTCCTATCTTCCTCCCTTCTCTTCTTCTTTCTTCTTTCATCTGTCTTCTTTCTTCTCCAATCTCGCCTTCCTCTCTTCACTCCCCACTTCCAACTTTCGCCCCCACCCTCCTCCGGTCTCCTTATTCCCTCCGCTCTCGGCCTCCGCCTTTCGCCCCAATGTTCTACCGGCCTCGCCTTTCTCTCCTCTCCGCTCACCACCTTGGCGCTCCTCTGGACTCTTTCCTCCCTCCACTCTCAGCCTCCGTCTTTCGCCCCAATGCTCCGCCGTCTTCGCCTTTCTCTCCTCTCCACTCACCACACTGTGGCTCCTCCGGTCTCCTTCTTCCCTCCGCTCTCGGCCTCCAACTTTCGCCCCGATGCTCCACTGGCTTCGCCTTTCTCTCCTCTCCACTCACCACCCTCCACTCTCGGCCTCCATCTTTCGCCCAACGCTCCGCCGGCTTTGTCTTTCTCTCCTCTCCACTCACCACCCTAGCGCTCCTCCAGTCTCCTTCCTCCCTCCACTCTCGGCCTCCGCCTTTCGCCCCAATGCCTCGCCGGCTTCGCCTTTCTCTCCTCTCCGCTCACCACCCTGAGGCTCCTCCGGTCTCCTTCTTCCCTCTGCTCTCGGCCTCTCGGTCTCCGCCTTTCACCCTGACGCTCCGCCGGCTTCGCCTTTCTCTCTTTCTCTCTTTCTTCCTTCAGCTTCCCCACTCTTTCGTATCTTCTACACGCCACCTCCACTTCCGCTTCCGTTTCAATTCAATAAGGACAATAAAAAAAAGAAAAGCAACACAAGAACCACGTTTCTGCATGTTCAATGAGAAAAATTATGTGAAGGAAATGCCGACCTCCCTGAGATGAGTTTCCAATCCTTAATCTCTTCACAGTCCGCTTGTAAGTAGGAGGCGTTCTGGACTACTGCCTTATCTGGCGAACTCACGCTGCACTGGCTGCTCCTTGATTTCTCCATTAGTCTCTTCCCCTGGGTCAAAAAACAAAACAAAACAAAACAAAAAGACAAAAACAAAAAAACAAAAAGGAGACCCAGACTAGAGACAACTAGGAGAGACTTCATGCAAGTCCCACTCGTCTCCTGCTTTCCCAAGCTGGAGAACTGCAGAGTTATACTCTGTTTGCAGCGTTTGTAGGACTACTACATACGGAGCACCGTTGTAGCGTGCCCTTCGTCCACTGCCTCCCACCGGAAATCCCCCTATCGCCTGACATTTTGGTATACCATGGCTAGCCCAGGGTGACAATGCCACAAAAGTGTATGTCTGCATGCACACACATGCTTGCTCATGTGTGCATATACACATGGATACAATCCAATCTGGACAGACTATAAAGGAATATATACTCTTGCTCCACAAACAGCAGAAACAGCGACTGAAAGAGGTGATGACAGCTACTTAGGTTAGTTGTATGTGTGTTTTAAATCATTAGATTCCTACATTGGACGCTTAACAGCAATCAAGAGATCCAGGGTGGTATAGATGGACTGGAATATGGAAACTTCAGCTTCTAGCCTCTACATGATGTGGTGGTGGTGGTGGTGTGCCTTCAAGTTGTTTCTGATTTATGGTGACCCTAAGGTGAACCTATTAGAGGGTTTTCTGAGACTGAGAGCGTGTGACTTGCCCACATTGGTTTTCATGGCTGAGTGGGGATTTGAACCCAGATCTCCAGATTTGTAGTACAACACTCAAACCACTATGCCACGCTGGCTCCTATATGCTATTCATTCATACATACATTACAAATAAATATCCCACCTTTCTCCCAACACTGGGCCCAAGGCAGCTTACAGGAAACTTAAAACAAGATTGAGCTGAAAACCTGATGATGAAAAAGTTAAAACACAGTTAAGGAAGCTATCATATTAAAGCAACATTATTAAAAACATTGTTCTTGTTGTGTGTCTTTAAGTCATTTTGCACTTATGGTGACCCTAAGGTGAACCTATCATGGGGTTTTCTCAGATTTGTTCGGGGGGGGGTGCCTTTGTCTCCCTCTGAGGATGAGAGAGTATGTCTTGCCCAAGGTCACCCAATGGGTTTCCATGGTTGAGCAGGGATTCAAATCCTGGTCTCCAGACTTATAGTCCAATGCTCAAGCCACAAACTTTGCAGTAAAGATAAAAATATATCACTTACCCCCCACACACACACACTAATTCCCTCCATAAAAAGACTGTTCTGTACAACCACTCAGTTATCAATATCTGTTTAAACAAACAGGTACTGGCAAAAGGCAAAAGGAGGCCCATCCAGCCTCCTGTAGAATAGAATTCCATAGCCTGGGAGCATCCACTGAGAAGGACCTTCCCCGTTTATTCCCCAGACTGGGCTGCGGGGCTGGTGGGGCCAAGAGAGCTATCCCCTGAGGATCTTCAGACTCCAACAGGTTCATATAGGAGATCTCTCTCTCTCTCTCCCCTCTGGCTTTTCTTCATAAACAAAGATTCAGGAAGGACTCATCCCGCACTTTCTGCAAGTGCGCTGATGACTGAAAAGGCCAATCTGAGATAAACTAGTTTGGTTGCAGAAAGCACAGCAGAAAGTCTCCTTGGGTGATGTTTCTGGGTTGTGATTCTTTCTGCGTTGTCATTTCTCTTCAAGACTTGTTCAGCGAGAGTTCTCAAATAAGGCTGCAGCATTGTGGATATTGTGTCTCCATGCCTCCCGATGTGAGGCCAGGGCGGGCCATTGTTGGTGATCAATTTGGCCGAGCCTGAGGTGTTGTTTCAGGGAGTCCTTGTATCAATTTTTTGGAGCGCCCCTCTTATGCTGACCCGTGGCGAGTTCACTGTAGAATACTATTTTGGGGAGGCGATGGTCCTCCATCCTAGAAACATGCCCTGACCAGTGCAGCTGTGTTCTCAATATCATGGCTTCAATGCTGGTGATCCCTGCTTGCTCAAGGACAGCAACATTTATCACATAGTCAGTCCAGTGTATATTTAGGATTGTGCGTAAACAGCGCTGATGGAAGCGTTCGAGGAGTCATAAGTGATGGTGATAGGTGACCCATGTTTCAGACCCATAAAGGAGAATAGACAGTACAATGGCTCTATACACACTAATTTTTGTGTTTCGCCTCAGGTGTTTATTACTCCAGACTCTTTTGTAAAGTCTTCCAAATGTGCTATATGCCTTTGCTAATCTGTGATCGATCTCTTTGTCAATCTTGACATCTGAAGAGATGATGCTTCCCAGGTAGGTGAACTGCTGAACAGACTTAAGCACAGAGTTGCCAATGGCGATGTGGGGATGGTGGTGTTCGTCCTGTGGTGCAGGCTGGTAAAGAACTTCCGTTTTCTTCAGGTTGACTTCCAGCCCAAACAGCTCTGCAGCTGTTGCGAAACAGGATGTTAGGCACTGCAGAGCTGCTTCTGTGTGGGCAACAAGGGCAGCAGCATCAGCGAAGAGCAGCTCACGGACTAGATAGTTTAGAGTCTTAGTGCGAGCCCTCAGACGGCTTAAGTTAAACAAGCTACCATCAGTACGGTATAGGAGATACAGTCTTTCAAATAGTCTGAGCCTACTAGTCATGAAGCTCACTTTATGATGACCTTGGGCCAATTGTTTCTCTGAACCTTACCTGCCACACAGGATTGTTCTGCCAATACAGTAGGGAGGAAGAGAGCCATGTACACACCCTCATTTTCACTGGAGTAAAGCAAGTAAGCAATATATAAATAAGCTGTAAAAAAAGAGTATACAGTTGAATACCAGGTGCTGGGGTCAAACAACAGGAAGGAACATGGCTTGCTGATATTGACTGCTGTTGGAAACGCTGGCCCAAATAGCTATTGATCTGATACAACAAGGCTATTCTTTTGTTGTAGTCTAGAGAAAATCCACTAGACAACCCCCATCTCATGGACTATCCAAAGATTAGCAGGGGCCACTAGAACTCAGAATGGTTGCTTTGGGGGACAACTCCCAGGACTCCCCAGTGTTAGCTGGTGAATTCTAGTAGCAGTAGTCCAACAGAGTAACTTTTGGGAGTTCTAGACATTGACATACACCACCGCCTGGGACCTAGCATTTTCGTCATTAGTCTTTTCCTAATGGTAGCCTTTGGAGAGATTGACACTTTATCCTGCTGAGCTCTTAATTTTTAATAGACATTTGAAAGTGATCCAAGAAAGTGCAAAAGCTTTTCAAAGTGGCTAATATGGAACCAGGTCCTGGAATGACCTTTCATTAATGCAGGCTTCCTGCCGAGATGCCTGATTTTTGTAGCATGATCGTCTTCTTAACAAACCACAGGAGAAAGAAAACACGCACCTCCCCCCTGCTTTCCCTTTGCACTGCTCTTTTATGTTTTTCTGCCAATGCTGGGACAAATCTGACAAACACCAACAACTTTGTGTTAAAAATAAAAATGCAGAAATATTGCTAAAGAAGCAACACATTAAAAAGGGCTCTTCAGAACTGCACAGAGGGGAACAGCAAGCAAGGAGTAGTCTGATGTCTCCCATTGCAAGCTAAGAAACTCTGCAACCAGACATTTAGCAGCAGCTATGGTGGGATTCCCAGTACAACTGCCTCTGACAGTGCTGGCTGGTTCTTCTCATGTCCTCTGTTTTTGAAGTTAGGGCTCACTGCCATGTCTTCTATTGGAGGGGCCCTGCTCCTTTACAGTCCAGACTAAAATACACTTGCCACCCCCACTGAAATAAAAGCCATCTGCTTCCACTGGCCCCTACTGCACTGGCCCCTACTGCAAACAGGGGGGGGGGGGACAGTGGCAAGGAAAAGGAAGTGAGATGCTTAACCCTTTACCTGCATGGTGAATTTACACTGCAAACTCTCTCCTACCCTTCAGCTGGATTTTCCTCCTCTGTCTTGGAGCCTGGCAAGGAGTTCTAAAGTGTGGGGAAAGGTGTGTGTGTGTGGGGGAATGTTACACATCCTCTCCTGCAACATTTTCTCAGGATGACTCCACTGTCAGGGTAGAATGAGGCAACTGTGTTGTAGCAGATGTTGAGAGGAAGCAGCAGCCCCTTCCTGTCACACATCCTGAATTCCCTCTTGGCTGTGTGTCTCCCATGGCCTGTCCTGTACCAGCATGATGTCCTCAGGTGGGGTGAAAGACTCTTATTCCATTGCCATTACTGAAATACAATTTCACTGTGATTCGTGTTGACTTTCTGCTGTTGTTGTCATGTGCCTTCAAGTTGACTACAACTTACGGCAACTTCATCATAGGGTTTTCTTGCCATTGCCTTCCTCTGAAATACATCCTACAACAAGGGCTTGTCTATCTGAGGCAAAACACACACACACACAAATTGAGTGCCTCGCAATAATGGTATTTTGCAGCAGCTGTGACTTGTCTTAATGGTGGTTTTGCCCCCATAAGCTTCTCAAGCAAGACAACGGCTACAAGTGATTTACTCTCATTTACTTACCTCAATTTGCTGTTGCCAACCTTTTTTTTTAAAGAAACAATGTCCAAGGTGTGAAAGAGCAATTTTTCAATTTAACAGAAAAGCAAAAACAAACAAAAAACCCCCACCCCATTTTCTCACCTTAGTGCTTGCTCACTAAGGCGAAAACCCAACATGGTGGTAGTGGGTGCTTGCCTTGTTAGAAAGCCCCACCCCTGTGCTCACCCAGCCAATCAGCTTTGCATTTCTTCTCCTATGGGAAAGCGATTCATATTGAATCACTTATCCCAATGAGCAGGAATGTGCACCTCCTTGGTGTTTTCTAAAAACTCCAGGAAAAGCTGCAAAGGTTTTTCTTGCAGAGTTTTTGATGTTTTGGGGCCCCTGCCTTCCCAATATGGCAAAACAATGCAGAATGCCATTAAGACAGGTAGGATTCTCCTTGCATTCTGTGAGGAGTATTTTTGCCATTTAGATGACCCCCTAGTATTTCCTGGCAGTCTCCCTTTCAAGTACAAACCTGGCCTGACCGTTTTGCTTCTGGGTATTTAGGCATTGGCTTTTTGTACAGGTAGCAAAATGTCTCAGGCCACCTTGACTTCTCCCTTCCCAATGACCCACATTGTACATGGGAAGCCAAAACCCAACTGAGAGTCCTTTGTTCACTCCTGAGTGTCTAGTTGCAGCTATAGAGTCCCTTGCAACTGCATATGCTTTCAGCACAAGTTCTCTGGAGGAGAAGCAATGGAACATGTGGCAACGAAAAGAAGTCCATCTGTTGGAAATCTTTGTAACTGGAAAGTTGCAGAGAATTTCCAACAGATTCAGAGCTCCATCCAACCACTGTGTGCATACCTGCACCCATTATTTCTTTTTCCACATGTCCATGAAAGATACTAGAAACATTGTCCTTTTAAACTTGTCTCTCTTCCAGGCCCATCTTATTAAACTCCTTCAGGTAACCTACATTAGCCTTGATTGACTGAATCACCTCTGCTTGTGAAGGTATGCAAGCATGGAGCAGAGAGTATAAATGTATGTACAGTATGTACCTTCCAGTTGCCTGTTGATTTATGGCAACTCCATGAATTTCATAGGGTTTTCTTACATAAGGAATACTCAGAGGTGGTTTTGCCAGTTCCTTCCCCTGAAATATAGATAGCAAGGGGTGGGGTGGGGGGTAACCGTAATTAGGCCAGGGACACATGCATGCACTTTTTGAATATCATTAGTCTCTGGCAAGGAAGAGAGACAGCAAGTCTCTCTCTAGGACAGAAGTGGACACTGGTCACCCTAACTCTTACAACCTCCATCAGCCCTAGCCAGCACACCCAACAATGAAGTATTATGGGATTTGCAGTACAAACACATTTTGAAGGCCATGGTTACCCTGTCCTGCTCTCCAAATTGACTCTTCAGATAGCCTTCCTGCAGGTCTCCTGTTCTAAACCTGAGATGGACAAAATGTGGTTGTCCTGTTGCTGTTTGACTGCAACTCCCATAACCTCTCCCCCCACTAGCCAAGGTGACTAGGAGTGACAGGAGTCTCAAATCCAACAACAACTGTAGGGTCACAAGTTGCCCACCCTAGTCTTTAAGGCACCACAAAATCCTTCTGTTGATTTTGCAGCACCAGAGACTCTGAGCTGAGACTTGTTAAACAGAATGGTTTTGTTTCAAGGAAGGGTTACCACTTAGTGGTGAAGTCAGGCAGTTGTGTTGCCAAGCAGCAGTGGCATGCCATGGCATTTTCACAGTGGGGATTATGACATCATCTCCTGGGGTTTTCTTTGCCAGTCTTCTGTATGCCAGGTAATGACATGTGGTTTTTCTCAGCTAGTAAGGCAACCATTGAAAGAAATGGCATCACAGGAGCTATGAGAAGCAGACACACTCTTTTCTTTTGTCAAGAAGATTCTGGCTCTGGTAAGGTATCAGCAGAGGGCAGGAAAACCCTATGACAGGCAGCACTAGGGGTGTGTGGAGAGGCCAAACTGCACCAGGTGACACTGTCAGAGGGAGGGGTGACACTGGCCTTAATAATGCTACAGCAGAGACAGGCAAACTCACTTGGTAGGAAGAACATTGTTCTGCCCTAGGATTCTCATTATTCTGCCCTGAGATGCCAAACAATAAAGGGGGGGAAATGGAAGTGGCCAAGGGAGAGGAGGCTTTGGCACTACACAATTATTGCACTATGGTTCCAGTTTAACTGCCATAGCTGCATCCTGTGTAATTCTGGGAGTTCTAGTTTGGTAAAGTACTAGAGGCACTCCCTGGCAGAGAATTCAAAATTCCTTTCTCTTCACTCCAAATCCCAGGATTCCATAGAATGTTGCCATGGCAGTGACAGTGGAATCATAGCGCCCCTTTGGTGTAGCGTGAAAGGGCCCCAGAAGTCCACTTTTGTTTTTGAAAATGTGGAACAGTGCAGGGGAGGCCCTGTGACCAGTTTTCAAAAGCTGCCATTTTGAGCTGCCATTCTTCAAGGCTGTCAGGAGGGGCAGTGCACATTATTTTTTGGTTTGGAAAAAAGTGTGACCCAGAGAAGTCTGGTGCTACAAACACTGCCTGAGGCTGCATGCAGCCAAGCCCTGTGGAAAGGCCACTGGCATATTATTCATCACTTCCATTAACGCCCCCTGCTCCCCCTACCCTGCATTCAGAGAGAGGTATTCCATTTGTTACAGTACTTGCTGCATTAAGTATTGTAAGAAAGCATAGGGAGCCTGCAGAAAGCAGCTCCTTCCGATTCAAAACCTTGCCAATCTGCATAGCACAGCACTTGTTTCATGTAAAGCTTTCCAGAGATGCAAATAAGAGTTCATTTTTTTCTGCATAACCTTCCTAGATTTTAAATAGGTATTAGCTCTGATCTGTAATAAGAACAGAATAACAAACAATGAGTTCCTTTTGTTGCAACTAACATGTTATTGTTGATAGACCTTATGAAGTTAAAAGTAAAATGTGAAGAAAACAAAGAGGAGTCGATGATAAGACCTGGAAAGGAAGAAGTCGGAGAAGCTGGGATTCAAACACAGTGATGTAAGGAAACTCCTTGATTCTTTGTAACAACACCCCCCCTCCAATAACTGACACCCAGCTAAGGCGCCATATAGAACAGTCAAGCCTAATTCTGGGCTTACTCACCATTCATTCCAAAGAATTCTGTGCAAGTTAACATATACTGTATTACTCATTGTTGCTCTGTAGTCTTGGTGGGACTATGACTATAGGGTCATAACTAGGGGGTGAGGCTATCAGTAAAACAGCATCTGTACTTAAGTAAGAACCATGTTCAGTCAGACCAAAGGCCTATCTAATCCAGTCTTCTGGTTACATAGTGGACAACCAGATGCCTTTGAGAAGCCTACAGGCAGGGCATGAATGGAACTGCACATCCCTGCTCATGTTCCTCAACATACTTCCTCTGGTACTGAGAGTACAGGTTGACCCCGTATCCATGGCTTTGGTATTCATAGTTTCACTTATCCACGTTGTTACTGAAATTGCATGGGGTCCATGGGGACCCTCTAATGTTAATTTGGAGAATTTTAATTAACTCAACTTGGCATGCAAGAGTCCAGGCAACTGCAGGATCTTTTAACCTATGTATACCGGTAGTAACAGAGGAGACCCTAAGCCAAAAGGTACAATTAAGTGATTTTTATTGGAAATTAATATCAACAGCATTCACACAAACACTCAGGCTTCAGATACTCACACAAGGCTATCAAAGATAGTTGGAAATATTTGGATAGAGAGATAGAGTAGGGGGTATAGCAGGTTATACTGTACCAATCCTGCAGAGCTGAGATCATGAAGTATACCAACAGCAAGGAGGCCCAGAAGGCAGAATGGCTAAACAGTCTGACCTGAAGTTGAGAAGAAGATGAACTGTGCATGCTTGGGTGGTGTTTTAGGGTTATATTTACATGGAATAATTCCCCTGAAGGGATAGGATTTTGAGTGGAATGCAAATGTTTCTCGGAGGTTCTAAGAGCTAGACAAAGGGTGCTCCGGAAGAGTTAATGATCATTGATGGGTGATGCATTTGGAACTGAATAGGAGCAGGCAAGGTCTTGTGTTGGAAGGGAATGAGGGAAGGAAAGACCCATTTTACAAGCAACAAGGACTCTGCTATCATTGAGTGGATTAGTGAATGACTTACCTCCAGGTGTTAAGTTCTGACCTGAGTATTTGGTTTTAGGGAATTTCCAAAGGCCCCTCCTTTGGTCATACACAAATCCAGCCTTGGTATCAGGGATTCCTGGTTTACCTGCTAATCGTGTGGATGGCCACATTAAGCCAAATTATTAAATATAGCCAATTAGTAGATATTCCAAGATGGGGTTATCAGGGTAGGTAACAATGTCAAAAAAAAAGTTCTCTCCAGGTATTTCTAGGTCCTCCAATGTGATTCTATGGTCAACTTCCAGCATTCGTCTCATTGAAAAGAATGGTGTTCCCTCATGGTTTCAGGTATCCTTGGGGGGAGGGGTCTTGGAATATATCCCCCATGGATACGGGGCGGGCGGGTTGACCTGTGTATATACAGCCATCAGGAATAACAGCTACTTATACCTTTCACTCCATGAATTCTTTTTAGTCCTCCTTTTAGACCTCCTTCCATTGTGGCAGTATTACAACTTGCTGTACTAGTGCCAATTACCAGTAGGTATCATGCAGTTATCATGAGTAGCATGCTTTGAAGAGCATGTGCACTGCTTATACAAGATTGCAGATTCAATTCTGGGCATCTTTAGGTAGGACTGGGACCTCTGCACAAAACTATAGAAAGCAACTGCCAAGCAGAAAAGACCCAAAGCAGACTGCTACTCCAGAGTGGGGGACTGCATTGCTGGGGCAGAAATCTGAGAGCCAGTGCTGCATTTTGACAGCAACTGCAATAGATCTCTATGGTATCTCTGCAGCATAGGTGGGCAACTGCAGCAGATCCTGGGGACAATTTTCTAACCTGGAATCTTCTACGGACTGTATAGCTTGTCCCACATGGCAAAAAGAAGGGGGAGAAGAGTAGCAATTCACCCACTTTTGTGGCCAAAAAAGTTGATCTGGGGCATTTGGCAGGATCAGGAGCTATGGCAACAGCATGAGGTGGTTGTATGCAGCACCAGGGGTTAACTTTGACCATCCCTGCTCTATGGTTTCAGGGAGTGGTGTAAGGGCGTGCTTTGAAGGACTGGTTTTGGCAGCAGCGACAATCCTCTTGGGAGAGGTGGAAGTGTTCTCTATTTTTGGTGTCAATCTTGTTTCCACAGTTGCAGAAGGGCAATGGGGTGGGGGGCACATATACAGCCTTGGTTCTGCATCCAATAGCAACTTCTTGCTTGTGTTCTCCAGGAACTGGGATGTGGAGGTACAGTGCCTCCAGTACCAGAGATAATCACATCCATCATGAGTAGTAGTCAGTGATAATGTTATCATCCCTGAATTTGTCCAAGTGCCTTTTAAAGCTGTCCAAGCTGGTGGACATCACGACATACTGGGGTAGTACAGTTTGCACTATGCAATTTAGCTCTACACCTTCCTCAGCATCTTTAGGTAGCACTGGGAAGGACTTTTGCCTGACACCCTGGAGATCTACTGCCTGTTTAAATAAGACCATACTGAGCTAGATGGAACAATGGCCTGGCTCAGTAGAAAACCACTTCTTACATCCCTAGCCCCTTACACTGTTTGCATCACTGACCTTCCTAATGTGCCTTTTAGAAGACCTATACTGTACTTACTCCATAGCTCAAAGGGAAGGCATTTGAAGTGGCAAACCTAAACTGCTGGGAGAGGAAACTAATACATAGAATCTTGGAATCAGAAAGTACCCCAAGACCCACCTAGTCCAACCTCTGCATGCATGAATTTAACCCTCCTGAAATATGCCTATCCAACCTCTGTTTAAAGACCCCCAAACAAGGAGAGTTCACCACCCTCCACAACAGTTTATTCCACAGCTCTTATGATAAAGAAGGTCTTCCTAATGTTTAGGAAGAATCTCTTTTCTTGTAATTTAAATTCATTGGTTTGTGTTTTAGTTTCTACAGCAACAGAAACAGCTCACTCCATCTTTTACATGACGTACTTTCAGATATTTAAAGGTGGCTATCATGTCACCTCTCATACTTCTCCACACTAAACATACCCAGCTCCCTCAGCTGTTCCTCATAAGGCGTGGTTTTCACACCTTTGATCATCTTAGTCACCTTTCTGTGGACATGTTCCAGCTTGTCAACATACTTCTTGAACTGTGGTGCCCAAAACTAGACACAGTTTTCCAGGTGAGGGCTGACCAAAGCAGAGTAGAATGGTATTACTATTTCCCTTGATCTGGATACTTTACTCAAGTTGACACAGCCTAGAATTGCATTGGCTTTTCTGGCCACTGCATCACATTGTTGACTCCTATTTAGATGGTACTTTTTGGCACAAAGGAAAGCCAGTCCTATATTTGAAAAGCTAACAACATTATGTTTGGGAGTGGGGATTTAAAATACAGAAAAAAGTGTTAAGACACTCCAACCAGAGCTGCTATTCTGATAATTTTGGACCACACTGTTCCAGTCAGAGATGAGAATTATTTGACTCTCTAGACATGGTTTGCACTGCAACTCCCAGCATTCCTTTCTTCAGTGGTGGTGGTGGCGGCTTCCATGTCAGTGGAATGGTGAACCCATTCCAGGTTTAATTCAGGTTTTAAAGGAGCTGTCCAAGATGCAAAGCTCTGTTCCTAAATAGGTCCAGCACTTCAAAACTAGCAAAACCTGGAATGGATTCCCTAACCCATTAACATGAAAACTACCACTGCTTCATTCTTGGCTATGCTAGCTAGGACTGCTGGGAATCACAGTTCAACAACATCTGGAAGTTTGCACTTTGCCCACTCCTATTTTAATTGAAAACAAATTACTAGGAAACCAGATCACAACTCTCCTTCATTAAGCACAGTGCTGCCAGGAGGTGGACAGCTCAGAAACCAAGTTTCCACCCCATTTGTTTGTGAGAACCATCTAACACCCTCCACTTTTCAAACCTTGACAAAATATATGAAAACCACATGTGGCTTTACAACCAAGCTCTGCTGGGAAGTTCTTCCTTTGACTGCTACATTCCCATTTTGGTAGACAATGATGAAAAATGAATACTAACAGTTACATGTGTGTGTGTAAGTTGCCTGTCAACTTATGGAGACCCTTTGAATTTCACAGAGTTTTCTTAGGCAAGGAATACTCAGAGGTGGTTTTGCCAGTTCCCTCTTCTGAAATATAGCCTACCGCTATAGTAATAACAAATATTATAAAAGAATAATAAGTCACAATATATTATTATTATTATTATTATTATTAAGAAGACATACAGGGACTGAAGGCAAATGTCAGGGGTGTGTAAGTATGTGCCTTCAAGTTGCCTGTTGGTTTTCAGAGACCCCCTGAATTTCACAAGGTTTTCTTAGGCAAGGAATACTCAGAGATGGTTTTGCCAGTTCCTTCTTCTGAAATATACTAATAATTGTACAACTAATAAATTATACTAATAATTTATATTATAAAGGAATAATAGGTGACAATATTATAATAATAATAAGAAGAAGAAGAAGAGGAAGGAGGAGGAGGAATGTAGGGACTGAAGGCAAATGTCATGGGTATGTATGTATGTGCCTTCAAGTTGCCTGTTGGTTTACGGAGACCCCCTGAATTTCACAGGGGTTTTAAAGGGGAGGAATAGGCAGAGGTGGTTTTGCCAGTTCCTCCCTCTCAAATATAGCTTAAGGCTATACTAATCTCTCTCTCTCTCTGGCTTTTCTTCGCAAATGAAAATTCAGGAAGGACTCATCCTGCGCTTTCTGCAAGTGCGCTGATGACTAAAAAGACCAATCCGAGATAGACAAGTCCGGTTGCAGAAAGCACAGCAGAAGGTCTCCTGGGTGATGTTTCCGGGTTGTGATTCTTTCTGCATTGTCGTTTCTCTTCAAGACTTGTTCGGCGTGAGTTCTCAAATAAGGCTGCAGCATTGTGGATAGTGCGTCTCCATGCCTCCCGATGTAAGGCCAGTGCAGACCATTGTTGGTGATCAATTTGGCCGAGACTGAAATGTTGTTTCAAGGAGTCCTTGTATCGCTTTTTTGGAGCACTCCTCTTATGCTGACCCGTGGTGAGTTCATCATAGAGTACTATTTTTGGGAGGTGATGGTCATCCATCCTAGAAACATGCCCTGCCCAACACAGCTGTGTTCTCAATATCATGCCCTCAATGCCGGTGATCCCTGCTTGCTCAAGGACAGCAACATTCGTCACATAGTCAGTCCAGTGTATATTAAGGATTGTGCGTAAACAGCGCTGATGGAAGCGTTCGAGGAGTCATAAGTAGTGGCGATAAGTGACCCATGTTTCAGACTCATAAAGGAGAATAGACAGTACAATGGCTCTATACACACTGATTTTTGTGTTTCGCCTCAGGCATTTATTACTCCAGACTCTTGTAAAGGCGTCCAAATGCGTTATGTGCCTTTGCTAATCTGTGGTCGATCTCTTTGTCAATCTTGGTGTCTGAGGAGATTATGCTTCCCAGGTAGGTGAACTGCTGAACGGACTTAAGCACAGAATTGTAAATATTATAAAGTAATAATAGGTAACACCATCGTTATCATCATTTGTAGTATGTGGGGAAATAATCATTGTAATGTAAAAGCAATCTTGTGTACCTCATTCACCTCCTAAGATAAGTCTAGGGTTTTTCCCTGCATGCCTTTTGTTCTCCCAAAATTCCCTTTCTCTTATTTCGCTGGGCACTTCCAGCCAACTGGAGTGCTGGGTCATTCAACACATGACCTAATTTAAATGTTATTGCTCTGTGTAAGTTCTCTTTTAAGTTTGAGTCTCCATGAGGCTGTAGCCATCTTGGACATCTTTAGCCATCTTAAGCTATACCTTCTTTCCTGTAACCATGCAATGATGTTTATCATGCAGCCTGTAGGCTGGGTGAGTTTTCCTACCCTAAATACCATTAGTTAGTTAGGAACCTCTTTTTAAAGCTTGTTTTAGTATGTAGATTGAGATTGATATACCTTCAGTAAACTTTTGATTTGCATTTTAAACTGACTCCTTTGTTTTGTAATGAGTCTAATTTAACTGAGTGATCTCACACCTCTGAATACACTTTTTAAATGTTAATTGAGCTTAAGTCAGCATTCTTAAGTGCACTCTGCATGAAGTTAAAAGTAAATGAATGATTTTTTAACTCTCTTTTTTTAAAGGAGATAATTCTTGTTGCTTTTTAAAAGGACTATATCCTGGAATTTTTAATACAATTTTATTTTTTAGACTCATTACTCCTACATCATCATCATTATTCCCCGCCTAGGGTTGCCAGGTGAAATAGGAGACAGGGCTCCTGTCCCAATAGTTTTACGGAAGGCATTGCAGCCGGTGCTGCTTGTGGCACAAACAGTTCCCTCTTCCGCGCAACTAGGCACAGAGGGCGGGCGCGCTGCCCCTTATTCCCCCCTGGCGACCCCTATCCCTGCCTTCTGAAAGGACGCAGCGTTGAGAAAGTCTTCCTTTTTGCAAACTCAAGCCTGTGTGCGACCCTTCCCTCGAGAGGGGTGTGAGACACCGGGGGTTCTCCTTACATTTTGCATGAGAGGATTAATGCCCTTTGAGTCCTGGTGCCACACTTCAGAGGCTCACTCGAGAGAGACTAATCCGGCCTGAATGGCATCCTCCCTTGACAGGCTCTCCTCCCCACCCGGCCCCTCTTTGGCTTCTCCTCCTCCTCCTCCTCTGAGGAGTGACACCACTTGTCCCAGCTCCGCTTTGAACCCCGGCGGGGGTGGGTTGGCTTCGCCCCCTTTTTCCGCCACCCCAGCGGGCTTCTTCCCCACACGTCTCCCTTCCTCATCTCTCCCCCCCCCACACACACACACACAAATCTGGCATGGCGATATAAACAAACCCGCCTTCCCCTGAGAGCACCCATTCGCCTCAGAGAAAAGGGGACGGGCTGGCGGGAATTGGGAATGCCGCGAGCCTGACCATGAAAGCGCTCTGCTTCTTCTGCCAACCACCCTCCAGCTTAGCCGGCTTGGAAACCCGCAGCCCGGGGGCAGCGGCCGCTTCCCGACCCGAAGAAGCGAGCCAGAGGGGAAGCCCGGGCAAGGCAAACTCTGCCCAGCTCGCCCCTGAGGAGCCGCCCCTTTCCCGTGCCTCAGGCGGCTGCCCGGAGCACCACCAGGCGAGGGAGAGCTCCGGGACGCCGCCGATGGGCAAGGCGCGCCGGGCTTCAGGCTGCGGGGGGCTGAGGCAGCTACAGCAGCAGCAACAGCAGCGCCGACGCCTGGCCGCCAACGCCCGCGAAAGGCGGCGCATGCTGGGGCTCAACGTGGCCTTCGACCGCCTGCGGAGCGTCGTGCCGGCCTTGCGAGGCGGCCAGCCCAGGCTCTCCAAGGCCGAGACCTTGCAAGTGGCCAAAATCTACATCGCCATGCTGAGCCGGCTTTTGCAGGAGGAGTTCAGGGGCCGCCAAGAGGAGGAACGGGAAGAGGCTTCGCCTCAGAAAGGCCCGGCTGGGCCGCCTTCGCTGCTGTTAGGAAGCCAGGCCAGGGACTCCCCGCCTTGCTCGCCCCCAATCCCTCAGCTGAGCCCGCTCTCGGAACCGCCTCCCCAGTCCCTCTTATAGCCTAGTCTTTTCACATACAGTTGGCCCTCCGTGTCCACGGATTTAAGTATTCACGGCTTGAAAATATTCTGTAAAAAATAATAATCCAAAAAGCAAACCCTGATTTTGCCATCTTATATAAGGGACACCATTTTGCTATGCCATTGCCTAGAATGGGACTTGAGTATTCACGGATTTGGGTATCCACGGGGGTCCTGGAACCAAACCCCAGCGAATATGAAAGGGCAGCTTATATATGTTTTGTTTTTTTAAGTTACTGAAAAGAAAAGAAAAAAGAGCAAGGCCATTCTGCTTCCCGCTCTTTTCTCTAATTGTTATCTCTAATTGGACTCAGGCAGGAGTTTTCTGTATATATTTGGACCCTGTAACCATAAGGCTTTTTTTTGAACCACCAGTAATGCCTTCCTCACTGAAGTTGCTGTCTGTCTGTGTTCTTTCAAGCTGGCGTGGAAGGTAATGGACTAGTGCTGCAGTACTGGTACGTTGTGCACTCTGCACATGCTTTAGAGAGGCCTAATTATCTTACACTGAGAAAACTGCAGCTGCTGCCAGAGGTATTAATAAGGAGAAGGGACCAAGCTGGCTGGAGGACTCTGAGAACTTGTAGTCCAACCCTCCCAACTTTGGTAAGCACATTAGGACGATTAAGAAACAAACCTATAGTTGGGCAGTGCCATTAATGAACAGCAGCTCATGGCCTGAGGGAATACAGTTTGCTAGAACTTAGCCACGTTCGGAACTACTGACCGTGGTATTGAATTGAGGCAAGCTAAGTTGCTGTTGATTAGCGATTCTTAACCTGTGGTCAAGGGACCCCAAGGGGTCAACAATGTCCTCACAGGGGGTCTGTGAAGACTTGAAGGCTGCTTGGCCCACCTCCTCGGTGCAGTGGACTGGCCACATGATAGGAGCCAAGGCAAAGCCTGGCTTGGCCTGCACACTGCCATTCAATCCTCTCCAGCCACAACCTTGCAAGAAAAAACAGAAGTCTTCTCTCCCCCTCCCAGGAAGGTTTAATGGATGGTGTATTATTATTATTAGGCTTTTAAATCTTGAGTTAAGTCTTGGGGGTCTTTGGCAACAAAAGCTATTTAAAGGGGGTCCCTGGTAAAGAAAAGGTATAAGCCATTGCTGTAGATTAAGTCTTTCTGGAGGATCTGTTCCAAATGGTGGTAATGGGAGACTGCTACTATATTTTGTGGCTTCTCATTTATAAGGTGTCACAGGGACCATCTTGTCTAACACACTGATTATATTTGACATTTTTATAATATAGACAAGAAAATTAATTCAGCAGACACTTTTTTAACGATTGCCCCCTTTCCTGGAAGTCAGATTAGCCTTAACCAGCTGTACCAGCCTTTCTCAACCTTTTTATCCTAGTGGAACCCTTGAAATAAATTTCAGTTTTCAGGGAATCCCTGCATAAACATTATTATATATACTGCTATTGCTTTCTCCCCACAAACACAGTATCTTGAGGACCCCTAGCAACCTCTTGTGGAACCCTAGGGTTCCAGGAAACCCTGGTTGAGAAACACTGAGCTGTATTGTAGCCACATCCAGATTAGGGTAGTAGCTGTAATGTGGCATGCGGGAGGGAGCTGCTTTTGAGGATGATCTGAAAAATTGTAGGTAATGCTAAATGCAGCTCTGGAGGTGGTAACTGAGGCTTGCAGGGGGCAAAATTAGGGCATTGCTCTCCCATAAGAATTCTATTCCTCAAAATTCCTTAAGTCCCCATTGCAGGAATTTAGAGCCTTTAGAAATACAGTGTAGGCATCCAAAGAAAAGGGGCAGACAAGTTAGCAAGGGAATGTGAACAAAGGAAATTTAAGTTTTAGGTGTGAATGAGTGTCTGCAAAACAATTTGGGAACGAAAGGAAAACATGGGGGTATTCTTATTTGGGACAATGCCCTCATTTTGCCCTCCCCCATACCTATGCCTTTGCTTGTAGATGACAGCGTGCATAACCTGATGCTGCACTCTCCTCTCTGTTTGCTAATTTGTTTCTCTGCTCAGTTCAAAGTACTGGGTTTTGATCGTTAAAGACCTAAATCAGGTAAGATGAGAAAAAACTATTCTTCTATAGGAGACTGCCATGGCACTGAGGATGGCTTTTGAAGTCCTGGTCTGGGTCTTCCTGCTGTCAGAAGACATAGAGCAAGATGGACAGGGTCCTTTCTGGTGATGCTAAGATTATTACCATCCTCAGAAATCAGCCTTGCTCTATGTCTGCTCACCTTGACAGGCAAGAACCTTGTCTTTTTCTCAGAACCTTTTTTGGGATACTGCTTATTATTATTATGTAAGGCAGCTAATATTTCTAATGACATGCAGATAACTTCTTTTAAAAGGGTATAGCTTTTTAGGTTCTTGCATTATTGTTTGATTCATACTTGAATACCTTTATTATTTTTAATGACAAAGTAATTGCCAAAATCAAGGTACATACAGGATGGCAGGTAGATCCGACAATGAATGCAATTGCCCCCGTCCCAGCTACTGAGACTGCCAGTTGGAACAGATGAACTTAAACCTCTGCATGATACAAGCCCTGCCACTTAAGAGCTTTTATTTGGAGATGCTACAGCAAGAGCGAACAATGCTGTCCCCATAGATTTTCCTTACTTTGTTTTTCAGGCTGTGAGGCCATGTTCCTGAAAAAAAAACCCAAGGAAAATCTATGGATGCTGGCCATGAAAGCCTTCGACTTCACAATGCTGTCCTCCTTGCTGATGTTGGATTGCAACCTCTAGCATCCCTGACTACTGGTTATGATGGCTAGGTCAGGTGTGCACTGGTCTTAACAAGAGTTGCACCCCCATGCAAAAGGCTGAACCTTTGAACGGATATATGTAAATCATTTGCTCTACTTATGAACTATGGCGCCCTCACCAATATGCTAAGTGGTGACTTGAGTACATTAATGTATATCTTTATAGGAGAGTATTTTGTACATTGAAACTAGAACACTAGAAGGTTGGCAAAAAGACTTGTATGTTTTCCCCTATGGGAGTGCAAGCATGCACTTCCCATCTCACCCAAATAATATCTGGCTGCTTTTTTATTATCCCTGAATGACTTACTACATCAGTGATACATTGTCCAAATGTTAGGCTGTTACAACATGGAGCTTTAGCCTTCTAGAAATTTGGGATAGCAAGCATCTGCATTTTCTAAGTAAATCAGAGTTGAATTACTGAAGCTATTTGCTTTTGTTCTCCTATTAAAATAATAAAGGGCTCCTCATAACTGCTGAAGGTGGCACTTCTCAGCAATGTTCCAGTTAAGTGGATTTGCTGGAAGTGCTTATAACTTGCCTTTCCAACATTGCACAGATGTCAGCATATTTTTCAGAAATAATCATTTTGTGTATCAGAGAAGAACAGAGCCGGTGAAAACTGCTTCGTGTCCAAGTGGAACTTCTCTAAGAGGAACTGAAAATATAATTCAGAGCCAAACATTTCACTGCTCAAGGAAAAAAATAATTTCCATTTCCATATATTTTGACAGCCATTACATTACATCACTGTGTGAGAGCTGTAACCTGGAAAATCAACCTGTGAATTTTGTTGTTGCTTAACTTACCAAGTAATTTTGAACAAACCACTATCATTCTCAGGCCCACTCTTGTGTTACATTACTAAAAAGCACTTTTAAATTCAGAAAATGCAGAGTTGACATTCCCAAACACAGAAGGTTCTAAATATATTATTCTAAGAGTGACATGGAAATTGTTGTTGTGATTTATTTTATTTTTTTGAAAAGCTATTTTGCTGTAGAAAACTCTTGCAAGTTACTGTGCTAGTATGTCTTATAGAAGCAATGCAGTTCACCAACCCAACTAGTAGCTTGTAGTAGCAATGACAATTTTTTTTTTACTGAATTGTGGTATCTTTCACTTGGATATTTGCCACTGGGTTGCTAACAAAAAAATTATGGTACTTGGTTCCCAATCTGGCTGTATTGCTTATATGAGTAGTTGTGTGGATTGATAGCAACACAGTGACATTCTTGACATCCTGACCAGTTGCTGTGAAGTCTGAAAACTGAAGGGATGTGCCAAGTAGTTCAAAGGCAACATGTTTATAACAGGAATCTCTCCCCACATATGGCACAACTAATGGGGAATTACAGTTGTGCTTTGGAGTCCCTACCATGTAATGTCTGTCTTGGAACTAGAGGTGTGAAGGCCTGGAAAAAAATGGAAAAATTCAGGAGGAAGTTTTCCCTGTTTTTTCCACTGAGAGAAATGGAAAGAAAATGAGATTGTGGAATATTTTCTTTTAGAATGATGAATAAAACATGCAAGACAAAGTGTTCATATATTTATTGCTCCAAAATCATTGCTAAAAACAGGAAAAGCATGACTATGTACAGTATCAAATTCCTATAATTCCTGGTCTTGGTTTCCTTTTCTCATTCATTTTATGGAAATAAGTGCATTATTTCTGCTTGACACAATGAAGAACTAGTAGAGACTAATCTGTGGCGTTTTGGTTCCTGGACCCCACATGGATATAAAAAACCATGGATAATTGCACCTCATATTATTAAATGCCGGTGATGTGGACATGCATACTCCAGCATGTCTGCATCGACGTTGCCACCATTTAATAATATGGGGCATGATGAGATGCGACCAGTTGAATTCGCAGATCCAGAGCCTGTGGATCTAGAGGGCCCACTGTAATACAATTACTCCACTAAGTGTGTGTTTTCTTGAAAAGGTTCTTAATTCTCAGATCCAAAGATTTACTTGGAAATGTAACTGAAAATGAAGTGCCTATGAACACACACCTGTAAACATGCCATGAAATTACTGAAGATGGGCTGACTGTACAGAAAACTGGTCTTTTTAACGGCATTTCAGATTTTCAGTGGCAGCAGTTTCCAGAGCTTATGTATATTTAAAATACAAGCAAATGAATATATGACATTTTCCCAACTGAGCTACTTGCCTGTATCATTCAAGTTGCCCATAAGTCAGTGCTGTGCTGTCATGTATGCTTGGATTGTGCAGTAGCACCCCTGTATCTGCTGATTCGCCAACCGCTGATTCTTGGTGATGGTGGGGAGAAGGGAGGGGGAGGAGGGATCTTGCCTTCCCCCTCCCTTCCCACAAGAGCTTTGGTTGTGCCTGGGGCAAAGGAGGAAAGGAAAGGGAAGGAGGGATCTCGCCTGCTTCCTCACTTCCCCTGGGAGGGCTCTCAGTGGTGGCAATGGTGATGGGGGGGGAGGGAGAGGAGGAGGAGGAGTTCTCCCTCCCTTCTCCTTTTGCCCCATATGGCTTTCAGTGGCAGCAATGGAAACGGGGGCACTTGCTATTATCTGCCGATTTCATTATCCACGGGGGGGGGGGCTGGAACCAATCCCCTGCGGATACAGGGGTCCCACTGTATGTTGACTGCCCAGCTGAAGCAACTGGGCCCAAAAGCGCACTCTCTTGATGATGTTACTAGTACTTGCAAGAGGAACACAATGGGTGAAGTGGTCCAGTATTTAATGCTGAGCATCCTAATGTGAGACCATCTTTTACCAAGTGCAGACAAATTAAATGAGGTAGGGCAAGACTGAGTTCTCTCAAGAGCCGGCTGTAGTCATAATTTTGATTTTTACTGTGACCAGTAAATACACCAACTTTTAAACTGACCGCAGTTACTGTCTCTTTGAGAAGTTTGATATACAGTAGTTAGCAGCTGATAATATTTAGTTCCTTCTGCTAGAGGACAGGGGCAAAACAGAAGGTCATTTTCTGACCATCCACCCTGGCAGTGATCCCTGCCCAAGTCAGTACTTCTCTACTGACCCCTTCAGCTTTCCAATGGCCTGTCCAACCTGATGGAGCAGGTCATGGCAAGAGTGCACTTAAATATTATAGGCTAACTGTAGCTCATTCATATGGAGACACCACATTCAGTGACAGCCCCACAGGACCCTTGCTGCCTTTACCAGCAGGATAATTAAATGACAATCACTGTGCCATAGAACTGCACCTCCATTTTACTGTGTAACAAAATAATATTAAAGTGATAGCCATACTTTTTTAGCTATCTTGTTTTGCAATATCAAGAAACTGTGCTCATTACATATATGTTATGTATTGAAAGTAGCAATTTTTATTCGAGTTAAAATTATTTACAAAAACCAAAAGACATACTTCATGAAACTGGTACAAACTATTATTCCTGCCGTTGGCTTTTGCTCCAAAGATCACAGCTGAGAAATACTGTATAAAATAAAAATAGGATTGGATTCAGAAAAGTACTCTACTATTCTAGTCTTCAATTGCGCGTATTTACACATATTTACAGTGGAAAAAAGTTACTTTAAAACTTTAAATCTGACAGTTGGCCTCAAGTACCCATTCAAATGCAGTGTTTGATGAGGGTTTAACAAGACTGCAGGCTGAAGGTCTCCAGACCCTCCCCACATAAAAACCAAACAGTCTGCATGTTTCAGTGCTTGTTAATTAAAAAGTATGTCAACACAAGAGTTTAATCAATTCTCATTCAGATCATTACCAGTGTAACAGAGAAGTATTATTCCTTCCTGAGCCCCCCATCATTTCATCAGATTTCAATCATCCCTTGCCATTGTGCATAAACACAGAAAAAGCCTAACTTAAACCTACGTGAAGTCCAACTAAAAATGGAAGCCATTGCTCTAAATTGTTAAAACTAAAACGCTAAAAATACATCCAGTAAATCTTGTATCTCAAAAATAATTTACAAGTACAGTTTTAGTAAGTTTATCTACCTTTTCATATGGAAGGTTTTCCATCCAAGGGCAAATACAGCCTCAGCATCTTTCTCAGTTACACTGGTACATTATTGGATGTGTGGAAATTGTTTTTAGGTGATAAGAAAAAATAAAATAAAAAAGTAGGACCAAATAGGATTTTGCTTCGAATCATTTACTTCCTTACTGAATTCCCAGCAATCTGCATTATCAAAAATAGGAAGACATAGAAGGCAGCCACTGTATGTAAAAAAATTTACAGCTGGCACTGATACAAAAGCACAAGTCTGTAACTTTATACATGGAGATAACACAAGATCTAAAAAGCAGGTTAGATTTTCTGTTATTTCTCCCACCCCTCATTATACACAGAACTAATATTTTTATGGCTTCAAGTTTTACAAATTCAATGAAGTAACATGATGCAACTACCGACACAGGAAATGTGAAAAGTGTCTGTTACACAAATGTTCCAAGAAGTTTTGTGAATATTCAAGACCAGCTTAAAAAAATTATGAACAATTCTGTTAGCTGAAACAATGAGTGCAAGAGAAGTCACTAATGCTCAAAACCTCCAAAGAAAGAAAGAAAGAAAAGAAAGATATTAGCAGGGATTTTTGTTCCACTAAAGTCTCAACACAATCCTTTGCTGTGAACTAGATCCCACACTGAACAAAATCTTCACTATATTCAGCTATTTAAGGCTTTGTATTGTATGCATTTACCTGCGCAATACTAAAGAAGAAATAGAAAGATTACCTTAACTGGAAACATTAATCCCCATTGGTGTTTTAGCTCCACATTTATTTTTTTGAAACAAAATTGATAGCATTTAAATGTTTTTGCTTATTATGAAGTGTAAACTACCCTGGCATGAACTTTGTTTCATATTCTCCTTTAAACAGGGCATGTTTTACAGTTACTGCATTTCTTAAAAAAATATAGATACAGCCATTAGCTGGGAGGAGTTTTTTTTTCCTGCATGCCTCTCTTAAGAGCTATGAAGTGTTATGGTCAATCAGTTTACAGTACATAGGCCACGACAATTTTAAAAACTGAGAAGTGGTTTCCAACAACCCAATTTTCAATCAAAACAGTATAAAAAATAAACTATCCAAGTCTCAACCTCTTTGGATTCCAACACATTTTAAATATAGACAGTAGTTAAAATCACAAAAAAGTATTTAAAAATTTTCTATTTTTTATGATTTGGAATAATCTCTTTATAAAGCAAGAGCAAATTAAACTCAAATCAGAGCAGTGCTGCTGCCCAGAGCATCTTTATTAGAAGATTTGATACCTCAGTAGCTAAAGCTGCCTTTGCACCTGGCTGGCATGAAAAAACAGTGGCTCAACAGTAAAACAGCAGTTGCACTACCAGCAGCAAGTTTGTCCCCTTTGAAGTTGTCACAAACAAAGCCAGAAAAATAAAGATGGAGATTAACCCCTGCCAAATGTATTTTAAATACTGCACTGCATTATTATAAACATCAAAATTCTTCATTTACTTTCCTCAGATGTTTCCCCCCTCATTTTTGATAGTTGCAGATTGATGTGGTAACTGTCTTTCATAAAATGCTGAGTGTACAGTTAAGAGACCAGGTAGCCTTAAAAATCCAAACACGAATGAGACTGATAAATGCTCTTGGTGCATCCTCAACAACTTCTTTCACTTCTTCCTTTGTTTAAAGGGTAGAGCTCCAGCATTCAAGTGCCAGTTGCAGAACTTGAGTATCTAGCAGTGTTCCAAGTATTCAATCACTCTAGAGATAGATTTCTGGCCTGTTGTTCCAACAGCACACTGTGTGGATGACAAGAAAAACAACAGGGAAAGTTTACCATAGAATGGGTTCCCCACCCCCCGACCTAAGAATTACAAGACTACAGAATTTATAATATTGATCACAGTTGAAGCATTTCCCACACCGTTACAAAAAAAGAGAAAGAAACAGGGTTTTTCTTTCCACATTTGCAAAACATTTATCCATTTACAAATAGTAGTAAGTCAACATTTTATAACACTCAACCTTATAAAATGCCATTTTATATATAAATTTGCCATAACCATCTTGTAACATGAGATTTTCTGCAACTGCCACCAGTGCTTAAAGATCAGTTAGCAGAGTTTGGTACAGGTTAATCACAGACTTGGGGAATGGAGCTTAGCTAGTTTGCACACACAACAGTAGAGGCAATTCTGGCAAAATAATATGGGCGGGTATGAGATTAGTCTTATCCTACTCATTGGTGACTGTGACTCATTGGTGACAGTCATTGGTGACTTGGAGAGTGGGAGGAGTGGGGATGCAGGTCTAGCATGATCCCATCATAAAAAGAGGTGGCAATAATGGACCTACCACGCCAGTGCTTCTCCCTAGACAGTTACATCAGAAGCAGAAAGAATGTATACTGGGGTACATTGCTTTTCACCATGAACAAGGAGGGGTCCTGAACTGGGTTTTTTTTGGGGGGGGGGTTACAGCACCAAAATGCTTCTCCCTTCTGCAATTAGGCTGCTAAAACAAAGGCTGGAGGAAAAGCATGAGAACATTTTTGTGTGAAACTGAGCAGGATTCTGGTACTTATAATAAATTATTTGGCTGTACATATGCTCAGAAGCACCCTGTTGCTTAATTCCAAGTGTATGTGCAACCCCAGAGCCACTAGTTTTGACTGGTGTTCTAGAGCAATGGTTCCCAAACTTTGGTCCTCCAGATGTTTTGGACTTCCATCTCCCAGAATTCCTGACTCTTGGCCAACATGTCTAGGGCTTCTGGAAGATGAAGTCCTAAACACCTGGAAGACCAAAATTTGTGAATCATTGTTCAAGACGGAAAGAGCAGGAGAACCCACAATTTTGAAATCTACTCACGCCAACATGTAACTATACTAATTACTTCCAAAAAGAAGTTTCATCTCCAACTGCCCATTACTCTTGAACACCAGAGCTGATGAGTTGCATGCTCCAAACTCTACCATGGGCCAACAGACTAAGGCAGTTTCTCCCCTGCATTCCAGAGTATCTTTATGGCAGGAGGATTGGCTATACACAACACGAAGAGTAGAAGCAGCCTGCAAGGAGCTTGCCTCCCTTCTCCCTGCCAGAAAGAACATGTTGCAAATAAGAGATTAGTGCCTGAGTTTGTATGTTTTTTCTCTTCCTCTCTTCCAGCCTTTTGGCTTTTGTGTTACCTTTTTCAAATGACTCTCTTTTGCACTGCATCTTTTGTTACTGATCTTTGTAAGCTTCTGTGGGGTAAAACTGATAGCAACAACAATAGGAGGAAGAAGTAAACACCTCAAGTGTTTTGAAGTGAAACGCTGCTAAAGCTGGTCAGAGAAAGTTACAATACTTGATATACTACTTACAGTAAGGTTCATAAAACTGAGAAACTTTTTGAGCATTTCTGTCATGATTGAGAAGTCCCCTTCTGGTAAGTATGTCCTCACAGTAGTCACATTGATCTGAGGAAATAAGATTTGTATTAGGAAGTTTCCAAAATTACTGCTCCGTTTACAAGATGAGAGAGACAGTACATGCTCACACACTCACTTACATCATATTCTACATACATCACTTCCAAGCATTAGAAGTAATGATGTTACTTGTAACACATTACTTTGGGGCAGTAACTGTGCTGTGGGAGGTGTTACTTCAAAAAATTAATGTGAAAATTAATAACGTTGTTAAAATTTGAATCTAACAAGTAGAATTTTCTTGGTACTTTAAAACATTATTTTGAGAAATCAAAGCTAAATATACCTTTTGAAATAAAATTTTCACAATCTGGTTTAATTCCAACAGTGCTAAATGCTATTGACCATAACTTATTCTTCCTTGAAAATGAAGCTTTTGAAGTCATAAATCGCAGTACTTCATAAAAACTGGAAGCAAACCTTGAATCTGGACAGAAAAGCTAAAGAACCACACTTTCCACTTACACTACCTCATCTACAGAAATAAAAATGGTCTGACTGGCAATTGTACCACGCATACAAATATAAAAGTAGAAAAATTATTAGGTATATTTAAGAATTTAGAATACCCCACAGGATTAATTATTTCCATTTACTGCCCTTTAAAAATGTAGTAATGTGGTCTGAGGACATGCTTTCAAAAAATTCATAGATAAATACCAAAATTTCCAAGGATCAGCTACGACCTATGTGTTTACTCCAGTCTAGAATGCAACATGCACTCGGGGAAGAGCATCTATTCAGTGGCAGAGCACATACTCTGCATACAGGAAGTCACAGATTGAATCCTAACTTTCTTAGCCATCCACATATATTGGACTACACTTCTGGAAAGGAGAAAGTTGGCAAGGGTCTAGGAAAAATCTTGAAGGGATGCTACCAATCAGAGTTGACAATACTGAGCTCTGGGCTAAGCAGATTAATGGTCTGACTTGGGTAATGGATCATTATGTGCATTATATTTTTGTTGTGTGCCTTCAAGTCATTTCTGACCTATCATGGGGCTTTCTTGGCAAGATTTGTTCAGAGGGGGCTTGCCTTGCCGTCCTCTGAGATTGAAAGAACATGACTTACCCAAGGTCACCCAGTGGGTTTCCATGGCAGAGTGGGGATTTGATCTTTGGTCTCTCAGTGTCCTAGAACAACACTCAAACCATTACACCACACTGGCGCTCTCTGTATTATATATAGATTTTTTTTCCTATTTAAAACTCAGCTAAATGTGGGTATTTAAGTCTATATAGTGTTATTTATAGACTTAAATACGCACATTTAGCTGAGTTCTAAACAGAAAAATATCATGTCCATTAGAAAATATACTAGAAAGCATTTCACTTTTTGGAGTTTAAGTGATAATGCAATATAAAAAAAATATCTCTATCTCGATACACACAATATTGTATGGAAATTGCACTATCAGACCATTTGTAACTCTACAGATGGAAGAAAAACCAACATTTGAGGAAAGAATATATCCTGAAGCACTTCTGTCCAATAAATGTACAGACTGAGTCTCCCTTACTTGGAATTTCACAATCCAAAATAGTCCACATGGGTGGCTGAGATAGTGACACCTGTGCTTTCTGATGGTTCAATGCACCATTGGAGTGGGCGGAACTACTGCCAAAAAGTCTTATATAACTATTCTAGAAGGTTCTGAACATGCACTGTGCAGGCGCAGGAAACCCAATCAGAGACCACGAAGAAGAAACATGAATTTTGTGTTTAGACTTGGGTCCCATCTCCAAGATATCTCATTATATATATGCAAGTATTCCAAAATCCAAAATATTCCAAAATACAAAACACCTCTGGTCCCAAGCATTTCGGATAAGGGAGACTCAACCTGTACTATGTTTTTAAACTGCAGTGTGCTAGCTCTAAAGACATGCTTTATGGTTTCAAGTAAGTCTATTTTATTCAGTATTATAGATCTACTGAATAGGCATGCAATTATTGATTTCCTTACTGGACTCTCCTGGCAGAGGCATCCCAGAAGCAATGCTGTGTATGAGGCTACAATGCAATCTTCCATGTGTTTCCCAGCATGCTGAAGGGCTGCAAGCAAACAACAGCATTTTAATAAATTACATTTTGACTCCACTTTTCTAGTTATCCTCATTACTAAGCAAAATCTAGTGTATTTCCTGCATACCTACAAAGTAATTACTTGTATGCACAAACCTGCTTGTACACATAAGAGTAAAATTGAACATAAGTGAAGTTCAGCTTTTCTAATCCACTACCCTGGCCATCAAAGTTCTGCAGAGTGCCAGTCTTGCCCAGAGCACTAGCGTTAACCCATCTTCTGTCTAATGAAAATTCTGTCAAGAGTAACAGACATGTCTAGCTCTCAAAGAGGTTGGGCAGTAAAACAATTTGGAGATGGGTGGAGGTCAGAAGAAAGTGAAAGGAAGGAACAATTATAGAAGAAAGAAAATTCATTATTTCAAAGAAGCAAGAAGACAAGATATTTGCTAAAAAACAATATTCAAGAAAGCAAAATTTTGACACAAGATTTGAGCTAAGAATACAAAATGCAGAAGAAATTAATATGTAGGCGTGAAATGGCAAAGTTAACACAACTAGATACGAAGAAGCAGCTACAAGAAGCAGTTTTCTTCAATTCATGAAGTGAACTAAATTGGAGGACAAAAAATAATGAACTTGAACCAGAAACAGGTGAAGAAATGAAATACTTTGAGATTTCCTTAACACAACTGCATTTTAGGACAGGAACATTAAGTCCAAGATCCCACTGAACACCAGGAAAGCAGAGCCCTCTCCCCGTTGCTTGCCAATGTGACTGTGACAATTCCTATTCAGAACACACAACTTCGGCTTGCACAATCAGTTCTGGATGCCTTTTTGAGCAAGCAGCAAAAATGTCAGTCATGTTATGGTCCACTGCACAAGCTGCTTGACTCCTGACCTAAACCAGAAGGAGCCCACAATTTTTTAAGCGAGAGGAAAGAAGGATTCTAGAATTATCAAGTCAAACACTGCTGATTTAGGTATTTATTTTCTCTACTGTCATCAGCCCCACTCCCTGTTCCTCAGGAGCGCATACTCACCTTTATTTAGATCCAGCTCTTCTTCTTCATCTTCTTTCTTTTCTTTTTCCTCTGCATTATCTGGCTTTTCTGTAGAGACCCACTGGATTTCTCCACTTGTCTCCTGCCACTCACCACTCTTGTCATGTTGTGCTGTCGGAGCTTCTTTAATCAGCTCATCTGTCTGGCTCTCTGCCAACTGGGCTGCTCGTTCACGCTCAAGGAACAACTGAAAGGGAAAATTCCACTGATGCTGAATCATGAGCCCAAATGATATGTGCTTCTTAACTGACACTAGAGAACATCTCATTTGCACTATGCACCTTCCTATGTTTCCACAATCATTCTCCTTTCTATTGAACATTTCATAAAAGTATCCTAGGATTACATCAGCTTGTGTACAGCATAAAAATCAATTCACCCTCAACATACAAAACCTATGAAAAAACATTCAATAGTGCACACAATATATCTTATCTCTTAACAGGTCAATATATGAATTTCCAATTCCTATCTCACATAGCACCAAACAGCGGTAAGTGTTACAGAAGTGCAACAAAATGTTACCATCTTCTGCTAATGATGAAATAATTAGTGAGATTGCCAAGATTTGGGTCAAAACTCAAGTGAAGATGAAAGTATCCCCAAATTGTAAAAATAGGAGCCATCCTCTGCAAATTTGCCCATCAACTATTGTAAGCAATGGTAGCTAAAAGGAATCTTCATGTTCAGAGGCAAAAGCAAAGCTCTCCTCATGGATTCCAACAATTTTTTTAAAAAAAGAATGACCACAAACCTGCTATTTGAACAATGACGCAATTTGCCAAGCTCCAGCAGCCACATCTGTCATGCTGTACCACATGCTGCACCTTGGGCTCACCTGCACACCCCTCCCCACTCCTCTCCACACAAGGTTGGGAGCAATCTGAAAGCTTTTGCTTAACCAGAGCTTATCAAGTTGTTATCTGGAGCTGGAACTGTGATTAGGTTAGACAAGACAGTTTCAGGCATTACAGAAGTTGGCTTGTTTGAAACTACAGTCGTCCCTTCACATTCGCGGGGGTTCCGTTCCGCGGACCCCCGCGAATGTAAAAAATCCGCGAACAAACACCCCTCCCCCTCCCTCCCCAGGCCTTCGCGGGGCCTTGCTAGGCCCCGCGGAGGTCTCCCCGGCCCTCCCCAGGCCTTTGCGGGGCCTTGCTAGGCCCCGCGGAGGTCTCCCCGGCCCTCCCTCCCTCCCTGCCCAGGCCTTTGCGGGGCCTTGCTAGGCCCCGCGGAGGTCTCCCCGGCCCTCCCTCCCTCCTTGCCCAGGCCTTTGCGGGGCCTTCCTAGGCCCCGCGGAGGCCTCCCCGGCCCTCCCTCCCTCCCTCCCCAGGCCTTCGCAGGGCCTTCCTAGGCCCCGCGGAGGCCTCCCCGGCCCTCCCTCCCTCCCTCCCCAGGCCTTCGCGGGGCCTCCGGGGGTCCTGCGAAGGCCTCCCCACCCCTCCCCAGGCCTTCGTGGGGCCTCCGGAGGGCCTCCGGGGGTCCCGCAAAGGCCTCCCCACCCCTCCCCAGGCCTCCGCGGGGCCTCCGGAGGGCCTCCGGGGGTCCCGCGAAGGCCTTCGCACCGCTCCCCAGGCCTTCGCGGGGCCTCCGGAGGGCAACCGGGGGTCCCGCGAAGGCCTCCCCACCCCTCCCCAGGCCTCCGCGGGGCCTCCGGGGGTCCCGCGAAGGCCTCCCCACCCCTCCCCAGGCCTTCGCGGGGCCTCCGGAGGGCCTCCGGGGGTCCCGCGAAGGTCTCCCCACCCCTCCCCAGGCCTTCACGGGGCCTCCGGAGGACCTCCGGGGGTCCCGCAAAGGCCTCCCCACCCCTCCCCAGGGCCTCCGGGGGTCCCGCAAAGGCCTTCGCACCGCTCCCCAGGCCTTCGCGGGCCTCCGGAGGGCCTCCGGGGGTCCCGCAAAGGCCTCCCCACCCCTCCCCAGGCCTCCGGAGGGCAACCGGGGGTCCCGCGAAGGCCTCCCCACCCCTCCCCAGGCCTCCGGAGGGCAACCGGGGGTCCCGCGAAGGCCTCCCCACCCCTCCCCAGACCTCCGCGGGGCCTTCGGAGGGCCTCCGGGGGTCCCGCGAAGGCCTCCCCACCGCTCCCCAGGCCTTCACGGGGCCTCCAGAGGGCCTCCGGGCGTCCCGCAACGGCCTCCCCACCCCTCCCCAGGCCTTCGCGGGGCCTCCGGAGGGCCTCCGGGGGTCCCGCAAAGGCCTCCGCACCGCTCCCCAGGTCTTTCACAGGGCCTCTGGAGGCCCCGTGTTGCGGTTTTGGGGGGGCCCGGGGGGCCCCTCCCAAAACCGCGAATAACCAAAACCGCGAATGTCAAGTTCGCGAATGTGGAGGGACAACTGTAACCATAATGTAGATTAACCACAGTGTGCTGGTATAGCTGGTATAATAATTATATCATATTATTATTAATCATAATCATTAAGCAGAGGGAGGGGCTCACTGCTGCTTTTTAGCTATTACACAAATCAATGGTTATCATAACATGGTAGCTAGGAGTTGGCAAAAGTGCAGCCTTGACAACAAATGTAGATCTTAACACTTTGGGGAGTACCATCAACAACTCCCAAGGCTCCCCAGAATTCCTTCTTCTACACTCAAGGCTATTCCACTAGCCAAGGCAAGGAACTGCATGCTGACTTGACTTGTTGAGAGTATATTAGTTTATTATTTATTTATTTATACCCCGCTCTTCAGCCACAAGGCTATCAGAGCAGCTTACAAACTGTTTTAAGCAATAGCAATTTACACATCTTCACTGCATTAAGGAGTTTCCAATGTGTGTTAGCTAATTGCCCCCACAAGCCAGGTACTCAATGTGCAATGTGTTAATTACTAACCAGTGTGCAATGTGTTATTTACATGCATATGAAATTAGATGGGATTAGGAAACAATTAAGTGTTATGAATATTAGATCTTATAATACTGCATGCTTTTTGCTTGATGGACAGCTTTAAGTAAAATGCCTTAATTGTTGCTACACTGCACATCTTTTGAATTAAAAGACATGGTTTACCTGTACTAAAGCTTGAACAGCAGCCATCTGTCCAGATGTGTTTAAGCTATCATTGGCTTCTCCCAAACAGAATGAATCAAAGGAACACGATGTTTCCATATTCACAAGACAATGTCTATTTCTTGCACTGTACTCTACCAGATTAATCAGGAGGCCCAAACCCTGCAGGAAAACAAATGGATTCGAAGGAATACACTGTTATCTCTAATTTGAAACAGCTCATAGATATGACCTTTTTCTTGGGCAAATATGACTAGCTGTAGGCTTCGGTCATTCGTGAATACACTACATTATGGCTACGCACAGACACTCCTTTGGCCAACAAGTCTTTTTAAAATAATGTCTAATGGAATTCCACTGGGATAAGAAGAAAGTCCACAATTCAATTTGTTTTTATTTATCCTAGTATAAGAGGACTGAAACCACAAGAAAACCTTCTGGAATCCCTGCTATTTTATCAGAGGATCCTCTAAGTTGTCCTTGAATTCACTTTAGCAAAATTCTATGGTAGCTCTCTTTTCCCCAAAGTGATTCCAAGAATCACTACACAGTTTCTGCTAAGGAATAGCCACCACTACAAGGATAAATGTGGTACTTGAACTATGGAATAACATCTCTGAAAAAGCTCCCCCCCCTTTTTTTTGGATTTTAAACAAGCTCTTAACACTGAGCTACAGCCTCTCAATCACTGTTAGTCAAAATGGTCAGGCTAATCCAAAAATCTTTCATTTTGGGGGCTGTAAACTGGGCAGACCCTTTACTTTAGCCCTGTATATACACCATGTCTTGATCTGTTACCTAACATGATAGCAGCACTGATTACTATGCATCTGTCTGAGACCATTCCAAAAGTGAGGTTCTGCTATGTAAAAGGTCCCTTTCACTAGCCACAATCTGCTCAACTTTTGGAAGGTGCCCAGAAAAAGACACTGATACAGATCTTACATTCTGGGTAGATTCATATGGGAGAATACTGTCCTTCAAGCACTCAGGTCCCTAGCTGGTGAAGGCTTTCAAGTTAAAACCAGACCCTTGGCAGTTGTGTTCAGAAATGCACTGAGAAATGAAAAGCCTTCAATGCTGGAATAATACAGTCAAATTCCAGTATCTCAGTTGTCTTACGAATCAACCAAAATTTCCAAATTCTTTTTCATTGTGATATAGTGAGATACCATTCATAAATTTTAAAAAACCCAACAAAATATTATCTTTTGTTTTCTAGACTTTAAAAAGGACCATTTGACTCACCAGAACCCGAATGTCAAATCTTTGTTCTTGAGGTAGGAACTTTGGAACCTGAAGCACACAATTCAGAGCTGTGCTGATTAGGCCATCTTGCTCACCAGTTTTAGTGCTACCCCACTCTGCAAAAATAAAGAAAAGCTAATCAGATATTTGAAGATATAGTATCTGCAACATTTTCTTTAAAAATGGGTTTCAATGGTCATTATCACGTTATAGACTTGAGGTTTGATCCCAGAAATCACTCTGCCCTGAATTCTATTGGTAATTCCAATTAGGATAGATTCACTAAATCAGTTGTTGAATGGTGAGTCGAGATGTATGCAAATCCCATTAATTCTACAAATCTACTTTAACTCGGACTAGATTAGGATTCAGGCTTCTCATCACATTTATTCTTCTTTGGTACCAACACTTTAATCCATTATGGAAGATACTGAATTTGGATTTCTGCCAAAAAAAAATTGCAACTGCAAACAGGTCAGTTGACAGACAAAACAATGCATTTGCTACTTCTTGTCTGTATCTCAAAGTTCAAGTGACATTTACCAGATTAATCCAAAACTTGCAAGACTGCTCTAATGTTCAAATGAAGTAAGACTATTCATTTGTGTTCTATTTCCCACTATTTTACTTTGGTTGCCACTCTGCACTGCAGACTTTTGTAATCTGGGTATCATCAGTGTCTTCAGTACAGACACCAATTCTCATCAAATCAGAATAACCTGAAATTTCAAGTTTGCAGGATCGTTTTGTTAAACCTATGATGACCCTATCTTGCCTTTTACTACTAACTTTAATACCAATGATGTGATATGAGCATCAACACAGAAACACTTTTTTCCATTTATCCTGGGGAACTATCTGTTTGGACAATTGACCATTTGAATTTATGTTTCACTGTATAAAACCTTACTATAAAGAAGAGATACTTACCATTATCATTTGTTAAATTGAGTAAGACGCCAATGATAGCTCTCATACAGTCTTCCACTGCCTTACCCACATGGTTTGTTACATTCTGGTGAGGCAGCGGCTTACTATCTGGAAGACAGATGGTGTCTTCAGCACGGTTGTATCTCTGGATCAGCTCTTCACAATGTTGCAATGCTCTGAAGTAAAAAAAAAATGCCAAGAACACATAACACCAATAATCTCCATATCACAATAAACAAAACATGTTTTTCTACTGAGAAACACCATGCCAGTTCTAAAAAGCAACCTTAGTTTTCATGCTACCAACTATATTGAGAAAAAGCAATGGTTATTAAGTATCAGAGCCCACAAGAACAGCACAATCTCCAACATTATCTTTGAGAATGTCATCTCACATGCCTTTTAGTGGAGTTAGATTTGCAGAGTGGGTGAGTAGACAAGTCTGAGAGAATGCTGGAGCATTATATCTTTCTCATGAACAAAATGTCCTATCCAGATGCTATTTGAATATATTCAAACAGATGTGAATCTTCACTAAACATAGTTTACGTGTGTACGTCTTTTTCCTATAGCCACTCCAGAGACATGTACAGAAAGCATGCCTCACTCTATGTGGCCATATAATTAACACTGACAGCTATGATCCAAATAGAAGCATATCTATACAAAACTGCTTTCAAAATATGCCCGTCACTGGAAGCCAATTTACATTTTAAAGCAGTAGAATTTTCAAAGCAGTAAGAGAGGGAAGGGGGGGGTATCAATATTTTCACCCCCAGTGAAGACATCAGAAATAATTCATCAAATCAGCTCCCAAACATAGGCATGCATTGTGGGAGTTCTGTATGGCAGCTAATCTCCAAAAATTGGAATGTGCACTAATGTGCAGCCAATCTGCACAATGAAAACGGCAACATACCCATGAGAATTATAAATATAGATGCTTTTGACACACAGGTCAAAAAATGACCTCCCTCCAAAATGCCCCAAAATGATCTCTGGTGGGTATAGAGGTCATTTTCACATGGCTGGAGCCCACTGAATCCTTCCAGAAGTCAAAATGATTTTTTTAAAATGGTCTCAAAATGGCCCCAAAGCCCTCTAGGACCCCAGAAGGCTGGAGTACTATGTTCAGTTCTCAGTGTCTCATTTTAAGAAGGATATAGGTTAAGTTGGAGTGGATTCAGATAAGGGCAACGAGGATGATAAGTGGTATGGGGAACAAAACCTATGAAGAAAAACTGAGGGGCTGGTGAGGACCCTGGACAGTTCCCTGGTGGTGTTGCTTTAGTTAGACTTCCTGCACTTAGCAGGGGGCTGGACTCGATGCCCATGAGGCTCCTTCCAACATTATGTGTCTATGATTCTATGCTTATCAGACATGAGAGGCTGGACTTACCATGAATAATTATTCTGGAATGGCAGGAGGAGCAATCCACCACGACTGGGTTTCTCCCCACATGCCAACCCGACAAGTCAGGATTCCATATTCTTTTCAGTTGTAACCATTAGGATCCCCTGACCTCCCTGACAGTTTGCTTATCTAGCCCTACCTAACCAAATTATTTCCTAACCACCCTAAATGGCTGAACAACTGCAGAACCATGCTGAGTCATAATGGCTGACTGCATGAACTACCAAATCATGCCTAGTCAGGCCACTAGAGGGCAATGTCCTGTAGATGTACAGTTGTCCCTTTACATTTGCAGCTTTGACTTTCGTGGTTTTATGTATTCGCGGAAATTCCTTCCCCTCCCCTGCTCTCCCCAACACAGCCTCTGAGCATTTAAGGAGGAAAATTTCCTGCACACATACACACACAGGGAAGATCCCAGGATGCAAGCAACCCCCACACCAGCCTCTGAGGGTCTAAAGCGAAAGAAAATCACAGCCCCATGCTGTGAGCACGCAAGCGAAGTCCCTCCCTTGCCACTCCCCTCTCTGTGTCTCAACAAACTGAATTGCTTCTTTAAAACTCACATTTCGCCGCATGTCTCCTCATGGCCCAAAGAAAAGCACAGCTGCATGCTTGCCACCCCCTCTCTGTGTCTCAACAAACTGAATTGCTTCTTTAAAACTCACATTTCGAACCTTTCCTACACACATTCACACACAGGGAAGGTGCAGGTGGAATCTCCCAGCAAGCAACTGACCCAGCTTCTGAGCATTTAAGGAGGAAAGCTTGTCTGCTCATAGTATGGGGCTGTGCTTTTCTTTCGGCCAGCAGTAAGCTTTCCTCCTTAAATGCTCAGAGGCTGGGTTGCTGGGAGATGCCACCAGTGCCTTCCCTGTGTGTGAATATGTGTAGGAAAAGTTCGAAATGTGAATTTTAAAGAAGCTGAATTTTAAATTCAGTTTGTTGAGACACAAAGAGGGGGTGGCAAGCATGCAGCTGTGCTTCTCTTTGGGCCATGAGGAGACATGGGGTGAAATGTGAGTTTTAAAGAAGCAATTCAGTTTGTTAAGACACAGAGAGGGGAGTGGCAAGGGGGGGACTTTGCTTGTGTGCTCGCAGCATGGGGCTGTGATTTTTTTCCCTCCTTAAATGCTCAGAGGCTGGGTCAGTTTCCGTGTGTGTGTGTGTGTGTGTGTTTAGGAAGGGCTCCTCGTTAAACCCTCAGAGGCTGCTTTTATTCACGTTTTTTTCACTTTCACAGGGGTCTTGTTCCCGTAACCCCCGCGAATGTGAAGGGACGACTGTATATATGAGAGCTCAGAACAGAGCTCACTTCCTCCTCTCTTCTCTTCCTGTGAATGCTGAGGTCTGGTGAAGCAGTTTCTCCTTCCACTGTAAATATTTGTATATATTGCAACTGTTTTAACTTTGAAGATAAAAGTGCCTCCTGCTTATTTTGACATCAAACACTCTGTGTGTGAGTATTCTTGGGAACAGGTTGCTACTGAGTCTGCTAAGATAGTTTTTTGGCTTCTGCTTGGGAATGAGTGTCCTATCATCCCCTGACATACTCCTCATGAAATTCCCTGACATAAGAGTTCTGGGCACCTTGGTAACTTACACAGATGACCCACTTACATTTGAAGTAACAGGGGAAACCAACATCTCCTAGGCCGATAAGTCACTTCTGCCTTCTCTTGCTGTATTTTAAGAAGAACTCACTGCAGAATTTGAATTAGAGGAAACACATACTGGCATCTGTCTGAATATAGACTTCTTTGATTCAAAATGTATGCTTTTATAGTCATGTACTCTGTCCATATTTGAACATGACATCCTTCAACCCATTCCAAAACTGAGCAATGCTAACTACACTGCCTTCAATTCTAGAAAATTTATATTGTACTTCTTGCCTGCCATAGACAATTTTCCTTGTGCTGTTAAATCGTAGCAGTGAGCCCCCGCCACCACCACCAGTCAGGCTCGCATCTCTTGCTACATGATCTGGAACCATCAACAGAACACCAATGTCCAAGTTCAAGTTTCTTAACCACCATTTCAACTCCTTTCTCAATTGAACAAAGTAACTGCATAATGCTTTCTCCTCTCGATGGCCTCACTGATGTGGAATCAGAAGCCTCTGATGACTTCTTGAATGATACCTTCCCTATAAAACTAACTGAAAATTCAATAGTCTCATAATTTTGGCCAACACATCATCATATCTGCAAACCTCAAAGACGTCAACATTTCTACTCCCTGCTTCAATTTGGCTTTCTTCTCCTCCGAAAGGGTCAGACAACCCAACATAGGACTTTATTACACTACACTATTATAGTGCTGTAATTCCACTTTAACTGCTATGACTGCCTCATGTGGAATTCTGGGGTTTGTAGTTTAGTGAGACCTAAGAGTTTTCTGGCTGAGAGTTCTAAATGCCCCTCCATAACCTGCAAATCCCAGGATTCCACAGGAGGCTGCCAGAGCAGTTAAAGTGGAATAATAACGCTGTAACAATATAGTGTGATTATCTTCATGGTATTTATCTGAGCCCCCAGATGTGTAATCAAAGTAGTTGGTTGCAAATGGCTTTTCCTGTAATTGACTAATAATCCATAATACTATATTCTAAAGTCTGAATGATCAAATGCAAGTCCCCTTACAATCTTTTCTCTCAAATTCACCTTAATGTTTAGCTAGAACAGTGTTTCCAAAACTCTGGTCTTCCAAGTATTTTGGACTTCAGCTCCCAGAATCCCTGATCATTGGCCAAGGTGTCTGAAGTGTCTTGGAGTTTAAGTTTGAAACATCAGAAGGACTAGAGTTTGGGAATCATTGAGCTATAACCTATTTTCTTGCAATTTTTCCTAATATGTTTATTAATATACCAATAATGTCATATATCCCAAACAAAATTACATTCAGCCACCTACATCAAACAATATAAAACTTAAAACATAACACCCTACAAGATATTTAGACATAAAACATAAACTTTGATTTCCTACTTTATCATCACTGACATTTATACAATACAAAGTTCTCCTTCCCCCTAAACAATCCAAAAATTCTGTAAATCTCTACTTTATACTTAACAATACCTAAATAATCTCAAAACCTGCCAATGTCAACTTTCCCCCTCTTTCCTTCATAAACTGCAGGGAAGGCTTCCACTCATTCACAAACCTGTCTATTCATTTCTCTCTCAAAAGCATAGTTAACTTGTTCAAGCAACCTAAATCACATTTTCAATATCCATTCTCCCACTAAGGTAATCTCTATACTTTTCCCATCTCTGGTTGTATACGAGACTTGCTGCAATAATCATATAATATACTATGTTTTCCTGTTGTCTTAATATCTTGCCATCTGCTAAACCCAGCAACAGCAGCTCAAGTTTAAAACTCAGTTTTGCCTTGAGGCTCTTCTGTGTCACACTGTGGATTTGCTTCCAGTATTGCTTTGCTTTTTTGCAGGTTTACCACATATGGCAGTATGAACCTTCTTGCAGTTCACATTTCCAACACCTGGTTTTTTTTTTTTTGTTTTTTTTTACTCCTTTATACATTTTGACCAGTTTTCTCCTGTTAGATTCCACCGGAACATCATTTTATACGCTTCTATGGGTATTAGAAACTTTGTAAATATCCTTTGGACAGAGCTCTGAATTGGTAATGTCTGTCCTGATATTGGAATCTTAGATATCTTCTGTCTGGATAAGTCATTGGAACATGGAGATGCACCTCTTTCAGGTCTTATTAAGGCCACCCAATCCCCCAACTCTCAAATTCTCTTTTATGGAATATAGCATCTCCATCTTGAATCTCAGACACTACACAAACCTATAGAGGTATTTGAGATTGAGAATGGGACAGAAAGTCCTGTTGCTTTTGGGCACAGTAAAGAAAGCAGAGTAAACCCCAGCAAACCACTGATCCACTGAAATGTCCTCCATTGCCCCATCTATCTCTTTCAACACTATGTTGTATACTATATCCTTTGACACAGGTGAGGAAACATACCTGATTTTTAGTTTCTTGCTGAACAATATCTGTAACCCTGAGTAACTAACTGATGTCACCCATGAACACAAGACCCTGAGAAAAGAAGGTATCTTCCTCCCACTGGAGCCATCCTCTTGTCAATATTGTGATCTACCCCTTTTTCTTATACTGTGATTTACCCCACTTTCTCTACCTTGATTCTGTCTAGCAAATGTTCCTAGCTTTCTATACTGTGCTCATGGCTTGAAACACTGCTGACGTTGAAACGTAAATTCTGCCTGCCATTTCTTCTTCTTCCACGAAAGGAAGAGAATCCTCCATGAAAAGGCCCCCTGTCCATTTTTCCCTCTGCAAAGTTGGTATTACTTTCTTCTTCTGACCACTCTCTACCAGAACTTGTTTCAGAACCTGCATTCACAAAACTGCTGCCTGAGCAAACATCAATGTAGCCATAGGTGCTCTTACGGCTAATGCTGAAGCCTTATAAGCCTTTCCCAAAGCAGCATCTGCTCTCCTCTTATCTACCCCTTTTAGCATAGTATCCCTTCATGTGGGACAATCACTCCAGAGACAAGAGCTGCTATTGGCCCATCATCAACAGAACCTTTACGAATTCCATTTATTCCCCCATCTCCCAAGGAATAAAGCCTAACCTTATAACCTAGAAACCTTCTAGTATTTAAAGGACATTTCCCATTCAACTCCTTAAATATCTCAGGCAGTGGGACTTCTGCTCCTTGAGACACCTGCCTCCTAATTACTGATGCAACTTTGTTTTCCTACATCCCCTTCCTTAGACTGTGAACTTCCCTCTTGACGATTCAAACCCAAGGATTGCAACACTCTCCTTAACGAACTTTTGAAAGACTTACCTTTGAACAACCTATTTTAAGCCAATTCCCTATCCTTGCCCTCCTCTGAAGAATCATAGTTCCCAGCAAGCACAGTCATCTAATAGCTCATATTTGCCAAAAATCCTCTTCTATTTCTAAGTGTGACATTCCTGTATGTTTTGATTTCTTAACATACTTACTTGGCCTATCTTCATTCAAACCGTCTTTGGAGTCTGCATCTGTGGTCATCTTTCTCTTTTACTTAATGATTACAGAGAAGGGCAAACCCATCTGGTTGGTACAGCAGGATAGAAAAAACTGTCAGGGAAGGGAAGGGCTCTTAACAGTCACAACTGAAAAGAATGTGGACTCCTGCCTGGTCCAGTTGGCATGCAGGGATAAACCCAATTGTGGTGGGTTATTTCGCTGTGCCATCCCAAGAATAGAAATATTAGCAGAACAGTTTCTGTCAACAGATATACAACAAAATGTATTACTAAGTGGAAGCAAGAAAAGACCTTACTAGCTTTTCTCCCATGTGGAAATACTAAGCTGCAATGCACACTTTGATGGAAGCTAGGACAGATAATATTCATGCTGAAAATACATGTTACACCAAATATACACTACTAAAACCATTCAGCTATTAGATGACTCTATAAACATTCTGAAAAGTGTACCACACCATATTAAAATAAGCATTATTTATAACTTACTTAGCTGAAGAGACTATAAGCTGTGAATCCTTATATGCTATCAAGTAACTTTGATTCTCTGGATTATGGACTGTTACCTAAATTAAAAAAAACACATACACACAAATATCAGAAATTCATTCTTTCAGGTATGGGGTTACACTCCTATCATCTTTCTAATGCCTGCATCTTGTGACTTCTCAAGCCTGTACCATGATACACCACTTAATATTTTACCACATGTAAAGAAAGCAACATTAAGCTTTCCTAGAACACCGTACAGTTGCAGTTGGGTACTTCACTTTATGAAAACTAGGGAAGGTATGGCAGTCTGTCAATCTGGGCAAGTGGGGGATAGACCAGTAGCCAAGTGTTCTAGGGGGTTTCAAAGATCCCCTGAAGAGTGTTCTTATGTGTGTACTTGCACAGAAACCAAAGACAAAGAAAATTCTAGTTGCAGAATAATATATTGCTGATTCTAAACTGCTCATGTTGCAATCACCAAAACTGTGTTAATTATTCTCTTTATCAATGTCATCTATGGAGATATAAGCTGCCTTTCTACAGCAGTATCCAAGGTAGCTTATAATAATCCAAAAATGGGGAAAAACTGATAACTATAAATTAAACAGAACACACAAAACTCCACTGAGCACAGTGGAACGCCAGATCAGTTCTACCTGAGTGTAGCAGTGCTCTGAGTTTGTGTGTGTGGTACAGTATGACCCCCAAATCCATAAGGGAATATGTTCTCAGAATTACCATAGAAACTGGAAACCACAGATAATAGCAAACTCTATTAAAATGAATGACATCTAGTATAAGCATACCATAGAGTCTAGCACAAGCATACCATGTTTCTAGGTCCTCCAGTGTGACTCTGTGATCAGCTGCTGGGGGAAGCATACCATAGAGTCACAGTGGATGATCTAAAAGATGCCTAGAGACCATATTTTTCCAGACATGGGTAAGTGAATTTGCGGATATGGGTTCTGCCAATACAGGGGTCAAATCGTATGTTTCTCAGTATCCCTGCTCCAAAAAGGTTCATTAATTTCAAGAGTGCCATAAGTCTCCAAGCAAGCCTTAGTGCAACCTTCCCCAACATGGTGCCCTCTAGCTTATGTTAGACTATAGCTCTCATCAGCCCCAACCAGCAAGGCTGATGTGTAACTGAGGAAGACTTAAAGTTGTACTTACCGAGAATGTTCATTCTAGGATGGCAGGTGGTTCAATGCACTGCCACTGGGATTTATCCTCTTGTGCCAACCCAACTGGCAAGAGTTTAACGTGCTTTTTCTGTTAACTTTGTTAGGACGCCACCTCACCCCGCTCCTCCAGCAGTTTTTTTATATAGCTCTGATCTAACCTACAATAGTTTTGTCTTATCTCTCTTTTTGTTGTTGTTGTTGTTAAGTGGGCATGGATTGAACCTACTGCCATCCTAGAATGAACATTCTCAGTAAGTACAGCTTCTCATTCTTGGGATGGCACAGAGGATCAATCCACCACCACTGGGATATGCCCAGAGGCTCCTCTACACGAGTGGGTGAAAACAGAGTATTACATAGTATTGGAAACTTGCAGCAGCAGTGACAAGTTTTAATGGTTTTTCTGGCCTCGGGAGCCCCAATAAGCCTCACATTCCAGATGGTGGCCGCGAGTGATTTATTTGCATTAGTTCTTTGCTGCCATTTGGTGTTTTTTTAAAGATGTCCAAGGTGTGCTGGAACAATTTTTAGATTTTATAAGAGATAAAAACAAAAAAATAACCATCCTATTTTATTGCCTTAATGAGCGATCGCTAAGGCAAAAATTCAACATGGCGGCAGTGGGCACTTGCCCTGCTAGCAAGCCCCACCCCTGCTCTCACCTGGCCAATCAGCTTTGTGCTACCCTTCGAATTTCCTGTTGTTCTATTGTCCAAACTGGCTGGAATGTGCACCCCCTCATGGTTTTTTAAAAAGCACAGGAAAAGCCGCTAAGGCTTTTACCTCGCTGTTTTGGGCCCCCCTCCTTCCAAACAGTGTGGATTGGTCCACGAACCCAGTTAGACAGGTAGGATTCCCAGCAAATTCCATAAGGGGTAATTTCACCATCTAGACAACCCCCCAAGCTTCCCATAATGGGTAGGTATTACTATGTATCTGATTTTAATACCGACTGAACCACCATTCTCCCAAATGATGCCTGTGCCGAATTATACTTGTCCAATTTATAATGTTTTAATGAAGGTCAATGGTTCAGACCAACAACCATAGATCTGTTTGAATATGCCCAAACTGACTGAAATCTTGGTTTGTTTTCCAAATCATAGCACGTGAAAATGCAAGACTTTATCCAATGGGCAAGTACCAATTTAGATGCTTTCTGACCTAACAATCTAGGATTAAACAACACAAACAGAGCTTCTGTATGTCTCAGTCTTTTTGTTCTTTTCAAATCTATTCTAACACCTCTCTTAACATCAAGAGTATGCCATTGCTTTTCTCAAAGATGGATCAGATTAGGAGAGAAATCACGTAAGTAAATTGGATCACTTTTCCCTTGTCTGGAAACACATTTTGGGGAAAAAGGTGGATCCAATATCAACACCAATCTGTTCCCTTCAAATTTATCATGGTTGGGATTTACCAACAATGCTGCCATTTCCGAAACCTTTCTTGCTGACGTAATTGCCACAAGGAAAGCTACTCTGCAAGACATCTTCCTAAGAGATGCTTCCTTAAGAGGTTCAAAGCGAGCCTTGGTAAGTCTATTCAAAATCAAAGTAAGATCCCAAGTTGGAAAATGGTGGACACCTGGATAAAAAGATAAAGTTGCACCTCTTAGGAATCTTTTAACATGTGGATGTGCTGACAATGGCTTCCACTTCACAGTCAATATAACAGACAAAGCAGTTAAATTTCATAAATAAATATGGGGGGGGGGAATAACAGACAAAGCTGACACCTGTCGCTTTAAAGTGTTTGGTCTTAGACCCCTGTCTAAAAACAGTAAACTGTGCTTAATCTGAACTGCTTGCATCTGCAAGCTTCTTGACTTGCACCATTTGGCAAACACTGTCCATGTTCTCTGATAAATTTGCTGAGTGGATGCTCTGTAAGATGCTAAAATAGTAGCTATGACCTTTTCCAAATAGCCACTCACCTCAAAAAATCTCTCAACCTCCAAGCCATTAGGGCCAACCATTCTGGATCTGGATGACTTACTGGACCTGTATTAAGAGATCTGTCCTTTGAGGTTAACTTCCATGGTTGTTCTACTGCCATCTGCAGTAGAAGCAGAAACCATGACCTTCTGGGTCAATACAGCACTATCAGGACTACGAACGCGTTCTCATGCTGTATTTTCGCTAGCACTCTGTAAAATTTGAATAGGTGGGAAAGCATAATGGCAATCTGGTGGCCACTGTGTTGCCAAGGCATCAAAAACCTCTGCATCTTTGCTTCCATCTAATGAAAAGAAGTGACTTAATTTGCAGTTTTTTGCTGTCACAAATAGATCTACCTGGAATGGATCCCTAGTTGATGGAACACCGATGAATGTAGAACCCATTTCCCAGAAAGCACTTGATGTCTGCTAGTAGTCTGCCTGTAACTTCAATTTTCCTTTCAGATATATTGCCATTATTGATCTTACATTGTTCTCTGCCCTTTTCAGTAGTCTGTTCGACTCTTCCATAAGTGGAACCGACCGCAGACCCCCTTGATTGTGGATATATGCCCTTACTATCATATTGTCTGTTCTGATTTCCACATGCTGATCTCGCACCAAAGATGAGATGCTTATCAGTGCTAACCTCATTGCCTTCATCTCCAAGTAATTTATATTGTGAGATAAGTCCATGTTGTTCTACACACCCTGAACAGATCTCACTCCGCAATGAGCCCCCCCCCATCCAGTGAGGCTCACATTTGGTGTTATTTGCACTATGTTCTGCTTTACTAAGGGCACTCCCCTGTGCAAGTTGACATCCTTCAACCACCACATCAAATCCTGTTTTAATGCTGTTGGTAATGGCACTAAGTAATATCTGTACTGACCAGTTCCTTTCCAATGTGGAGCGAACACCTTCTGATGAAGTCTGGAGTGGATTCTTCCCCACGGAACCAAATGAATTGTTGATATTAAGATACCCATGCTCTTTGCTAAATATCTGCAGATTTCACATTCCTCAGTTGTGTTATCTCAGACTTTAACTTCCTTTTTCTGTCATCTAATAATGTCAGTATCTGTATTTATTTTTCTGTATTATACAGATAAAATACTGCATCTGTATTTATTTTTACCCCGCAAGTGAGTCATCTCTCGGGTGCGCATCAACTGACTTTTTGTGTAATTTATCATAGGACTGTAAAATTCTAATGATCTTATTAGACTTGAGTCTCTTACTAGCTATTCTCATGCCTGTGCTTTTACCAATATATTGTCAAGATAAGGGTACACTTGTACCCCTCTCAACCTCAACCATGCAATCAATGGGAATAGCACCTTTGTGAAAACTCTATGTGCTGAAGCCAACCAAATGGCAGAGCTCTGAATTGATAATGATTTTGATGGTAATGAAATCTCAGATATTTCCGATGTTCCGCTGCCACTGGGATGTGAAGGTAGGCTTCCTTCAAGTCTATTGAATCCATTCAGTCCCCCAATTATAATTTTTCCTTTATGGTACTCAAAGTCTCCATCTTGAACTTTTGGTACCTCACAAACTTGTTGAGGTACCTCAAATTCAAAACTGTGTGATAAGACCATTGCTGTTCAGAACTGAAAAATAATGTGTAGACTCCTTGGTACCATTGATCCACTGATACTTCCTCTATAGCTTGGATGTGTAGTAGATGTTCTATTTCTGCTAACACAATCTTCTGTTTCAATGCATTTTTTATACAGGGGAAGGAATATACTTGCATTTTGGTGTCTTGTGGAAATTTATTCTGTATCCTTCCATTACCACTCAATTTACCCAACAATCTGGTGTTATTTGTGTCCACAATGTACCAAATAGAAGCAATCTTTCTCCCACTGGAATTCAATGTTTGTCAATATTGAGGTTTCCCCCACCTTGGGGGAACACCTCCGCCTCTTCCTTGATCTTGTCCCTGTTTATTATATATTCCTCTACTTGTCTGGGATCTATTTCTAAGTCACTGTTGTTTTTCTGACCTGTAATCTCCCTGTCTGGAAAATTCTCTTGCTCCATGAAAGGAACACTTCTTGCTTCTGAGGAAATGCCTCTCTGTTCTTTTCTTTTGTAAGGTAGGCATCACCTGTTTCTTTTCCTTCCCTATAACTTTTCTAGAGCTTGTTCTCCAAATAAAAACTCTCCTTTAAAGGGTACATGGGCCAATTACTTTGTGACTTTTTATCAGCTTCCCAGTGCCTCAACCACAGGGACCTTCAGGCTACTGTGACCACATTTATATTTCTAGCAGTAAATGCTGCCGAAACGAGTCCCACATCAACTACAAACTCTAATACTTTTTTACTCTCATGACTACTTTATTCAATGTCTGACAACTGAGTTCCTGTGAATCCAAAAGTTGTTGGATCCATAGAACCCCTACCCATGCAAACATTGAAGTACCAATCAAAGATTTTATTACCAATGCGGAGACTTCATGCACTTTCCTGAATCTGCTCTTTTGTCATCAGTTTCTTTCAATACTGTATCATTCACCCTGGAAATGAGTGCTGCTAATGGACCATCCACTAGGGGGACCTTAAGAAACTCTATGTTGTGTTTTATGAATAAATATAACTTCTGAGAAAAACCTAAAAACCTTCCAGAACTCAAGGATGAACTCCATTCAATTTCAATGAAGTCCTTGAACATTCCTGGAAAGCTATGTCCATTAACTGGGGACCTTGCCTCTTTAAGATTGCAGCTATTTTACTTTCCTTATCATTAACCTCTTGTGTATTATCTGTTAAATTTATTGATCCTAATGTATTCAACACCCTTTTTAGTATACAATAGGACCCCTGTATCTGCTGGGGATTGGTTCTGGGGGCCCCCGTGGATACCAAAAACCATGGATAATAGCAAACACCTTTGAAAATAATGGGACTTCTGGTTTAAAATACCATATAGTTGCCTTGGAGGACCTAGAAAATGGCTAGAGAGGACAGATTTTCTAGGAAGACTCTATGGTAGGTGTGCTGTTTTGTATCCTGTGGATAACTGAATCAGCGGATACGGGGGTCCTACTGTATTCTTAAATGCCTCAGTTGGAAATAACCTGTTAGAATATTCCTCATTATCATCCTCCTCAGAACTGGATTCCTCTAATTCTAATTCCTCATCTACTTCCTGGTTCTTTACATTGTCCTCTATTTACATATCTGAATAGTCTAACTATATATGTTTCATTTTCTAGAACATTTCCTGGATTTGCCATTATCAGAGTGAACATCCAACTCTATAACCTCTATTTCGCTCTTTTTACTTTTATTTGTTTGTGTAACTACATTTTTCTTCCACTAATTTTAACTGCTTTCTCCTGAGATTTTTTTATTGAAGTTTTGTGTTGTTGTTCTGCTTGCTTTAAATTTTGCTTCTGTGTGCTTTTATTTTTATAGATGAGATGGCAAGTCCAAAGCAGAATAATTTAAAGCAGAAGATATACATTCCTGTATTATTCTGTTTGATCCTGTCAGTTTGTGTGTTTCTCAATGCAAACTCTTTCTGTGCAATATTGGCGTAACTCTGCCTGAGCGCATTCATTTCCGTAACTATAGTTTCCTTTACTGTTTTGGTTATGTCTTGCAATAATGTATTGCGTTCTCTCACTTCAGCAGCCCTTTGTGGTTACCATGCATTCTCACTGATGGTCACGTTTTTGCTGAAAGGAACTGTAGCTGAGGTTTTATCTTCAACCTTCTGGTGAGTTAATATAGTCTTATTTGACTGCGGAATATCTGTGAACATTAATTCGTTTTAACTAAGACGGGAACTCTTGTGTTCAATGTATATTTGGGTTGAAAGTGGGAACACTTCCTCCACTACCCTCTAATATTTCCTTGTTTCTGTGTTCTGTGTCTACTGCTCTCTCCATTCTGTCATGTGATAGCATGTCTCTGCCCCTTATCTTGAAACTTCTGTTCTCAAGTTGGTGGGCAGAACTCTCAACTGAAGATTTCGCTGCTGCTGTAGCATTCTTCTCTAAAGCAGACATATACCCACGCCTTGCCTTGGATCCTGTGATTTCAAGATGGTGGGCGGAGGAAGGGAGATCTACCGTCCCTTCACCCCCATGTTGCCATTTCCGTCCTGGAAGTGATCCCAGGGAGGGATCCTGGGCAAAGGGAGGAGGGAGGGAGATCTTTCCTCCCGCCCCTTTGACCCCCGCATTGCCATTTTGGCCCGGGGATCAAATCCAGGGGTAAAGGGAGAAGGGAAGGAGATGTCTCCTCCTCTCTCTTCATCCCCTTTGCCCCCACGTTGCCATTTTGGCCCACATTGCCATTTCTCTCCTCTTCCCTCACCATCCCCCCAGCTATCACCATCCATGGATAATTGAATCCGCAGGTGGCGAAACAGTGGATGTGGGGGTGCTACTGTATTAGCTGTTTTTACAGGCTTTATCTCTTTCAGTAACTTAGCCACCACTGCAGCCAGTTTTGTTGCTATTTCGGGCCCTGATTCCTTCGGAGGCTTTGCTACTGCTGCAGCCAGTTTCTCCGAGGTTTGAGCAGTCTTTTTGATTTTCGTAGCTCCATAAGATTTTTTTTCCCCCAATCAGCTCCTTAGAATTTGTGACTCACGCTTTTTGTTTCTGATGTCTGTATTCTCCCAAACACATTTTACTTCATCCATCCCACTTTCACTGGAGCTTTGGAAGTTTTTCCTCAGTTCTGCTCTCCTAATTTCTTCAGAGTTTCATCTCTCTGTTCCATTGCCTCCTCTCCGAGGCCCAGAAGACCCCATTTTTTCTTTTCTTTTAATTTTATTTTATTGCCTTCACTGTTAATCTTCTTGTCTTTATATTCCTATTCTTTACTGGAGGTTAAAGCACGTCAGGTTGAAAGAGCAGGAAAGAACAAACTTCTGAAGGGGGAGGGGGTCCTAACAAAGTCAACAGAAAAAGAACTTTGCACTCCTGCCAGTCGGTTTGGCACATGAGGATAAACCCCTGTGATGGTAGACTGATTCTCTGTGCCACCCCGAGAATGTGTAGACCCAACTGAAAAGGCTATGCACTTTTCTTGTTAACGTTAGAAAGACACACCCAAGAGATGCTCTGCAGCCTGGATTAAAACAACTGTGCACTCTCAGCCATCTCTAAATAAAGTGGTTTAAGAAAAATTGGTAGAGTTTCTAAGCTGGCTCATTTGGGTTTTAGGCCAAAAGCAGTAAGCAGTCCTGGATTCAAAAGACCAACAACTCAGCAAGTGCTCTGCTTGTTTCCTTTATATGACATGTATAAACCCATTCATGGTTATGCGACTGCAGCAGAGGGTGAAAAAGGAATTGGGGTTATTTCACTGGTTCTACTAACAAACCAGCTAACTTTGACTCCTCTTCTCCCTCACCATTACCTAGTAATGACAATTCAATCATTGTAGTGCAGCTTTTCTCAACCTTTATATCCTAGAGGAACCCTTGAAATAATTTTCAGGTCTCAGGGAACCCCTGCATAAACATTATTCAATCTACTGCTATTGCTTTCCCCCCACAATCACAATCTCTTGAGGAACCCCTAACAACCTCTTGAGGAACCCTGGGGGTCCAGGGAATCTGGTTGAGAAACACTGTTCTAGTGGGTTGATAACCGTTTTTTGTTATAAGCCAAGTTGCTTTTTCCCCTCCTTCAGCCCATCCTTTTTTGCCTGTGGTGTGTATTTTAGATTGTAAACTTGAGGATAGGAATTGTCTTCTTAATAACCTTAGCAAGCCATTCCAGGAGCCATTTTTGGATGAAGTATAGGATAAAAAAGGCTTTCTATAAATCCCAAAGAGGAAAATGCAGTAATGAAAAAGTAAATCAAGAAAGTTTTCCTCTCCTCATTTCTCTACAGTCAACAGTCACTTCCAAAGGCTTTAAAACCATTTTGGAAAGCACAAAACAATTACTAGAGTAGAACCTTATCATTTGACTTAAGAAGCCCTCTTTGACTATAGCCCATCAAATTAAGCAAGCTCTGACTGAAAAACAAAGTGCAGTCGTCCCCTCCCATTCATGTATTTCTCTTTCGCGGTTTTGTGTATTCGCCAAGTTGGAAAAGGAAGAATGAGAATGGGCAACATGGTAGGAATCCAACTCATGCGATCTCAATGTGCAGGTAATGCCAGAGGCCGGTGCGGCACGAGTGGTGCAAGCACGAGAGGAGCTGTGGTGCACTGCCTGCCAGACCAGGCACTCTGGGCAATCCAGCTCCGAGGCCGCCCATGGGGAACCCTCCTTGCCTTCACCCATGGGAGGAGCCGGAGCGGGCCAGGATGGCAAAGAGGCCGATGAGCCATCACTTTCCCCAGGAGCCAGAGGACAGCAGGGCCAGTGGAGGGGCTTCCTCAGCAACTGCCGGGCTTGCCTTCACACCATTGGCCCCATCCTTTGCCAGCACTGGGGAGGGCTTGGATTGCAGGGCTTTTGCCGTGGCCTGTCTCCGCCAGTGGACCCCGGCCCCCAATGACGAGGCAGCGATGGCTGAGAAGACGTCTGCAAGCTGAGGGCATCCTCAGCTTCCAAAGCATCTTCTTGGCCACCGCTAACTCGTCCTCGGGGGCCAAGAAGATGTTTGGAAGCTGAGGAGGGTTTCCTCAGCTTCCAAAGCGTTTTCTCGGCCGCAGCTGCCTTGTCATCAGGGGCTGGGATCCACCGGCGGAGATGGGCCAAGGCCAAGCTGAAGCCTCCGCTGCCGGCCCTGCAAGCCAAGCCCTCCCCGCTACCAGCAAAAGAGGAGGCTGGCGGGGCAAAGGTGGGTCCGGTGGTTGCTGAGGAAGCCCCTCTGCTGACCCCATTCTCCCCGCCTCCCCCTCTAGCTCCCGGGGCAGGAGATGGCTCGTTGGCATCCTCATTGTCCTGATCCGTAATGGCTCTGGCTCATCCTACGGCTGAGGGTGCAGAGGGCTCCCCGGGGGTGGTCTTGGAGCTGGAGTGCCCACTGTGCCTGGTATAGTAGCCGGCGGGCAATGCACCGCAGCTCCTCTACCACTTGTGCTGTGCCTGCCTCCGGCAGTACCTGCACATCAAGATCAGGTGAGTCAGCTCCTCACAAGGAGGAGGAGGAAGAAGATGGGGAGAGGACGGCATACTCCCTACCTCAAATCTCGCTGGCGGAGGCCAGGAGGAGGAGGAAAGCTCCCCTGTTTTTGGCATATTTCTTTTGTTCGCAGTTTTGACTTTCACTGGCATCCTGCACCCCTAACCCCCACAAATGGGAGGGGCGACTGTGGCAGCCAATTAACAGTGATCATGCAGAAATTGTAAGAAGCTATACTGAAGGGGCCTGTGAACCTTCCTTTCCTCATCCCTGATTCTGAACCACTCAAAAAATCCAATGTCTTCATGTAGTTATACTTACGCTTTCTAAAACCCGTAAACATCTTTCTGCTCCCCATAATGAAGCAACCAATTTCTCTTCGTTTTCATCACTGCTTAAGTGATCCACACATTCTTTAACTAAGAAATAAAGGAAGAACATATGCTGTTAATGAAATATTAAGACCAGTGGCCTAGTGATTAATTTTGAGATACAGACCTTTGTTACAACACCCCCAGAACTGCAGTCCAAAGAGAGTCAAAAAATGCAGGCACTTGTGTTGGTTTATATCAGTGATTCCCAAACTTTGGTTTTGAACTTTATCTCCCAAAAGCCCTAGCACTTTGACCAAAAGTCAGGAATTCTAGGGGATGAAGTCCAAAACAGCTGGAGGACCAAAGTTTAGGAAACACTGGTTTATATCAACAATTCAGTTCTAGCAATTTTCATCTATATCAAGAGCGAGTCTTTTGTAAGGCTAATGGGTCTTAGTTGTCTATTCAAGTCATCCAAAAACAATTTGCAGTATATTGCAGCTGAGCCTCCCAAATACTTTAAGGGCTGTATCTAAACTTAGATGGAACAAGAAAATTGAACGGGGGTGGCAAAGAACATAACTGTCCCTACTAATCAAAAAGTTCTCGTGTTTCAGTTCTGCGAGCTGTCCAGTGTTTTAACACTCCAGTTTTTTTCAACGTTTGACCCAAGCTGCTATACGCAATGAGAGAGTACTTTAATATCATATAATTGTTTAAACAAACATCAACTAGTATGATTCATATGCACAGGCAGTCTGGGCCATTAAATTGCAAAATACACCCTGATCTGAAATCAGTGATACCATAAGAACAAATCCTAGCTCCAGTTGAGTCTTTAGGAACACCTCAACTGAGCATCAGAGTACAAAGATCTTATTACTTATTTAAACGTGAGCTACATAAATGCTTAAGAACAATTTAATATTCCCTTGAATTAGTGTATGGGTAAATTAAATTAGTTTAGTGTATCCTTATAAAAGTGTCAAGGGTGCAAATGGGCAGGCCAGTTCTATAGTTCCACTATGGCAGCAGCTGCTACACCAATACAATACAATACAATACAATAACATCTTTAGGACTTAGTGTTTGTCAATCCGTAGAGTCAAAAACACAATACCACTACAATTTGAGTCTCCCTTATCCAAAATGCTTGGAACCAGGGGTATTTTGGAATATTTTGGATTTTGGAATACTTGCATATACATAATAAGATATGCTGGAGATGGGACCAAAGTCCAAACACGAAATTCATTTATGTTACATATATACCTTATACACATAGCCTGAAGATATTGTTATACACAACTTTTTAAATAATTTTGTGCATGAAACAAAGTTTGTGTATATTGAACTATCGAAAAGGTCAGGTTGCTTACCTTTAACCATAGATCTTCAAGTTGTCTTCTGTGAATAGACACAGCTGGATTATTCCTGCGGCTGTGCACAGCACTCAGAACCCTCTGGAATAGTTATATAACTGATTTTTGGGAGGAGCTTTGCCACACTAACGGTCCCTCTGAGGCAATACTGCCTATTCCCCTCAGTTCTGTAAAGGATGCCGCAAGTAGCAGCATCAGTAAATTTAAGCATAAAGGAGGACATAGAGGGGAGGATGGGCAGGTCTTGTGAATTCACAGAAGACCACTCGAAGATCTACGGTTAAGCAACCTGACCATCTTCTTCATGGTCTCTGTGAATCCACACAGCTGGGTAGACTAACAAGCTTTACCTCCAGGAGGAGGGTATGCCATGCAAAGCAATCAGGTTGAGGTTAATGCATTCAAGCAAAATCCACATTTATTAACCACTGAAGTAAAGGCATAACTATGCCATGAACTAAGCACTCACAAGCAGTGTGGAAGTAAACAGTTCATTGGATAGGGGAGAGAAGAATAGCTCGCCCAAAGGCAGCATCACACCTTAACCGGTTGTCAAATCTGTAGAGGGAGATAAAAGTCAGTGGGGAAGACCAAGTTGCTGCCTGGCAAACAACATCCAGAGGAACACCTGAAAGAAAAGCAGTGGATGCAGCTACTGCCCTGGTAGAATGTGCTCGAACCTGGGAAGGCAATGGTTTCCAAGCCAGTTCGTCAGTAAAGGTGATGGTTGAAATCACCCACTTGGACAAGTGCTGCGGAGAGGTCACAGTGCCTAACTTAGAGTCTGCATAGGCAACAAACAGCCTCGGGGTCTTTTGGAATGGAGCAGTTTGTTGCATGTAGAATGCAAGCACCCATCAAACATCTAGGGAATGCAGCACTCGCTTGAATTCATCTGTCAGGTTCTGCATCAGGATAGGCAGAACAATGGACTGATTTAAATGGAAACTAGAAACAACTTTTGGTAGGAATGACATGTGTGGCTTGAGGACCACCTTGTGCTTGTAAAACACTAGGTACGGAAGGTCAGAATGCAGTGCACACAGCTCCCACGCTCGCCTGGCTGAGGTGATAGCCACAAGGAAGGTGGTCTTCCAAGAAAGAAGACAGAGATCAGCGGTTGCCATGAGTTCGAAGGGATGCTTCAAAAGCTAGGAAAGGATGAGTTCGAGGCTCCACGCTGGCGTGGGTTCTGCCACTGGTAGATGGAGGTTTACATGGCCTCTGAGGAACTTCTTGACTAGAGGGTCTCAGAAAAGAGGGACGACTGAATGCCTGGAACTCGACAGAGATGGCTGCAAGGTAGCATTTCAAGGAAGAGATGAAGAGTCCAGCATCGAACAAGTGTAGCAAGAACTGGAGGGCAGTGGCCACTGAAGAAGTGGTGATGGACAGATTCCGTTCAGCCAGGAAGGTCTCAAACTGCTTCCACTTGTAGTGGTAAGAACACCTTGTGGAAGGTCAAAGAGAGGCATCAATCATAGCCTGGATCTCAGGAGGCAAGCTGGACAGCAGGTTCATGGAATGATTCTCCAAGCCATCAGTTTCGGAATGTGGAGGTCCGGGTGTTGAAACTTGCCACCCTGGGCGGTCAGCAGATCTGGTTGGATGGTAGGTGGAGGAAGCAATGACAAGCCAGTCGAAGGAGAGGGCCGAACCAAAGCAGTTGAGGCCACCAAGGAGCGATGAGGATCATGTTCGACTTGTCTCGACGCAGCTTGGCAATCACCCTCAGCAGGGGGAAGAATGGAAACAGATTCAGCAGAGGGCCATTCCACTGGAACAGAAATGCATCTCCCCTCGAGCCCCGTGCACGGATCCATGCGCAGAACTGTTGATACTGCCTGTTGGCTGTCGAGGCGAAGAGGCCGACCTTCGGGGTGTCCCATCGTCAGAACAGAGACTGGGCTTCAGAACGGTGCAGCATCCATTTGTGAACGTACAAATTCGAACAGCTCAGTCTGTCAGCAAGAATATTCTCCTCCTCAGGAAGGTAAATGGTTGTGAGGAGGATACTGCTCTGCATGCACTAATTCTAGTTGTTGATCGTGGTTGAAAGTAATGTGGAGGATCTTGTTCCACCCTGCTTGTTCAGGTAGTGCATGACCATGGTGTTGTTGGTCACAAGCAGGACAGTCTTCCCTGTCACCATGGCCTCGAAGGACCTCAGCGCCTTCTGGAACACTAGCAACTCCAGGATGTTGATGTGAAACTGACGTTCTTCTGTAGACCATGTGCCCTGAACAGCAAAGTGGTCAAGATGAGCTCCCCAACCTAGCGTGGATGAAACTGTCATGATCGAAATTTGTGGTTGTGGGAGTGGAGAGGTAGCCTGGCTAACACATTGGCCGGGTTCAACTACCAGTCCAGTGAGCGTTGCATAGCTCTCGGTATGGTGAGCACTTTGTGAGGAGGGTCGAAGAGAGGATTGAAGGCCAAGAGGAATCATGACTGAAAGGGGCCTGAAGCGGAGTCTGGCAAGGGGAGTGACTGCTACCATTGAGGCTGTATGCCTGAACAAAACCTGAATGGCATGGGCAGAGACCTGACGAGAACAGCATCGATGAATCAGAATACAGAATGTCTCAAAACGGACCGCTGGAAGGTAAGCAGTGGCAGTCATTGAATCCAAACAAGCACCAATGAATTGGACAGACTGGGACAGAAACAAATGTGATTTCTCCAGTTCACCACCAGACCAAGCGAGTCTAACAGATCTAGAGTTAGATCGATGTTTTTAAGAAGCTGGGAATGAGACTCTGCTACCAGGAGCCGGTCGTTGATGTACGGGAATCATAGAATCATAGAACTGCAGAGTTGGAAGAGACCACAAGGGCCATCCAGTCCAACCCCCTGCCACGCTCAAAGCATCCCCGACAGATGGCCATCCAGCCTCTGTTTAAAGACCTCCAAGGAAGGAGACCCCACCATGCTCCGAGGGGAAGACGACCACCCCTTGTTGTCGAAAAAAAGCCGCTACTGCTGCCGTGCACTTCATGAAGACTGGGAGCCGTTGCCAACTCGAAGGGAAGTACACAGAATTGGAAGGAGTCCTCCGCGATCTGGAAGGCCAGGAACCGTCTGTGGTGCAGGTGAATCACCACATGGAAGTATGCATCCTTCAGGTCAGTGGTGGCAAACCAGTCGTCCCACTGCAGAAGAGGAAGGGTAGATGACAGTGTGACTATCTGGAACTTCTTCAGGAGGATATATTCATTCACCCCCTGACGATCGAGGATCTGTTTGAGGCCTCCGTCCTTCTTGGTCATGAGGAAGTACCTCGAGAAGAAGCAGAGATGGTGCTGGTCCAGGTCCACCAGTTTGGTGGTCCCTTTCTAGAGCAACATCTATACCTACTCGAGGAAGGGAGGGGATGGATATGTCAGAGAGTACTCTTCGAATTCGATCCAGTAGCCATCTCTAATGATACAGAGCACTCAGTGGTCTGATGTCATGGAGGACCAGGCTTCCTGGAATTGAGCAACACAATCCCCAAAGAGCACTGCCTGGAGAAAGATGGAGCAAAAACAAAGCTATCAAAACCTGTGCTTCGATTGGTCTTTTAAGTGCTGCTTGGGTGTTGACCTATAGCATGATGTGGCAGTTTGGGTCCTCACCAATGAGGTGGACGACAATTGAGAGAACCGAGCTCGAATTGACGACTGGGAGTAATAAGCCCTACGGTATTGGTAGAAGTGTTGGGGACCCTGCCACCCTGACTGACTCCTATATCGAAAAGAGAAGGAAGGCATACCGTGTACATGGGCTGCACTGCACATCTTTTGTGTGAACTCAAGTTTTTCATCCATTATCTGATTAAAGAGGCTGGTGTGGTTGAATGGCATATCTTCAATCGTCAAACACGCTTGGGGAGTAAGACCTGAAGACTGCAGCCATGCATGTCGACAAAGAGACACAGATCCAGCCACGGATTTAGCAGCACAGTCTGCCATATGTCGAGTTCATTTGTTGGCCTTCCAGGAGCTGTGCCTCAGATTGAACTGCATGGGCCATTCTCTTCTGCACCTCCGGGAGATCTTAGAGGAAGGGGGGGTCATCCTCTCCCATAGGACCTGTTGGTACGCCTCCATGCAGGCAGCATAATTGGAGACCCTGATGCTCAGAGCAGCCGAGGAATACAGCTTTTTACCAATTATGTACAACTTACGGCCCTCGGGATCGGCAGGGGTGGCTTGAGACCAGCGCTGGTGTCTGTTGAGAAGCCTCATCAAATACAGAGTTTGGCTTCGGATGTTCTTTGAGCCAAGAAATATTATGCCACATAACTCGATAAAGGCGGTCAATCCGTTTCAAGGTGGACGGCAACAAAGATGGATTCTCCCAGGAGCCCTGGGTGAGTTTAAGGAGAGACAGCCAATACTGGGATATTTGCAACAGCAGGAACCTTTGCCTTTATTCTTTGATAAAGAGGGTCTATCGGGTCCAACTCCTTCTCCTACACCTTGAGATCAAGAGCGTGGGCTATCCGCACTATCTGTTCAGAAAAGGCCCTGGTATCATCTGTCAGGGATGGAGTCCACCTCAAGAAGCTCAGGTGGAGGTGACGGAACCATTGGTACATAGGGAGAAGATGAGTGGTCAGAAGATGAAGAAGACGATCTCGAACGGATCCAGGATTGACGATGTGAAGATGTAGTACGACGTGGAGGAAGAGGAACATCCAACAGTACCGGAGGTAGTGGATGGGAAGGAGGCCTCATCTGACCATCATCATCTTGTACCGTCCCAGATGCATGCAGAAGCATGACTTGGCTCCCCATGTCCTTAGTGAGAGGCCTCCTAAGAGACTGCTGTTTTGGAAACGTCGAAGACAGATCCGGGAGGTGGTATGAGAGACGAGGAGGGAAGCGATAGCAGGCTTGGTCCTCAGGTTTGGAAAGTACAAATGCTCTCCTCTGGTTGTAAGTAGGGGCATGGACTAACCGGGGAAGATGGAAAGTCCATGAATGTACTGCAGGCTACATGAAACACTCCATGCGGACGGATAGTGTCAAGCCTCTGCATCGAGGGTGTAGGAGGAGGTCGCGTAGGAGGAGACCAGAGTCTGGATTTGGAGTACTCCACCAGCGGTTACCTGAGTATCTTCTCTCGAGTCAGACCTCCTGTAAGGAGTTCTGCTGTCAATACTATCTGAGGGGAAACGTTCTTGCTTGAGAGGGGAGGAGGCAATCTCACCCTTCGACAACTGGACCATCTCCACGTTGACCAGCTCTACTGATTGAGTCGGAGTTGGTTCACAATCCGGAGTTGGTTCTCGCTCCGGTGTCAGGTCATGAACTGGGACCGAGGCCTTGGACGTCAAGGCAGCTTTCAGAGTCAACGGCCGAGGAGAGGTGTGTTTGGTCTTCTATTTCTTCTTCTACTTCTCTACCTAAGAAGAGGCAGAAGACTCACGGTCCCAGCTGGAACTGGAGGGTTTAGAGGTGCCTCTGCTCCACTCCGACTCTGAAGGTCTAGGAGCATCTCGTATCCGTACTGAAGCCAAGGAATGCGATGTCTCTCGGCCACGATCCCGAGTCAACAGGTTGGAAGCGCCACAGTCCCATCTCGATTCAGTCTCATAGCCTCGGTGTCGGAGGTGGAAATCATACAGCGCTGACCAGACAGACTCACGGAGTGAGTTCTATGTCTCTTAGCTGGACTCATCGAAACCCAACGGCCCCTCTTTCATGTCAAAGTCAATTCGACTGCCAAAGCAGTGGACGACTTGGGTGCCACAGAAACTGATCCCGAGGGTGCTGTTTGAGGCACCAACACCTTTTCATACAGGAATGACCTGAGGCGTGACATACGATGTTTTCGGGCCTGTGGAGTAAAGGCCTTACAATGTGGGCAGGCATCGACATTATGGGCTTCGCCCAGACAAATGAGGCATTTTGTGTGCCTGTCGCAACTGGGTAGTTTAGCCTGGCAAACAGTGCAGCGTTTAAAGGCAGCAAGTTTTGAGGCCATTTTAACAAGAAAGGTCAACAATCCAAGTTGTTACCAGACAAAGCAAACGGAGCCAAAGGATCAAATGAAGTGTAGGCGGAGACAGTCCAAGTAGTAGAGGAAAGACACAGAGTACCAAAGCCAAATCGCAAGAAAAGCTGAAGTCAGGAAGTCCAAGGTCGAGGAGTGGAGAAATATACCGAAGTCAAGCCAAAACAGAGTCCAAAAACCAAAAGGGAAAGAGAAAAATGATCTGAGCAGGAGCGAAGGTTCCTAACGTGATGCTTGTGCAGCAGACGAAAAGGAACTGAGGGGAATAGGCGTTATCACCTCAGAGTGACCGTTAGGGTAGGCGGGAACTACCACCAAAAATCAGTTATATAACTATTCCAGAAGGTTCCGAGTGCTCTGCGCAGGCAAAGGAATAACCCAGCTGTGTGGATTCACAGAGAACACAAAGAAGATGCAAACATGCCACTATCTCAGCCACTCATGTGGACAATTTTGGATTTAGGAAAATTTTGCATTTTGGAATTATGGATAAGGGAGACTTGACCTGTATCAGAAACAAGGGCTAACAATACTCCAGTGTCTCTGGCAGCCCTTGCAATACTCCCTAAGCAGTTTTCTCACTTTGGTGGCACATGAAAACCAAATTGTAAACCATCCTGTGGAATCAATGCCTAGACGTGTATAATTTCTGGAAATTTTGAAGCCATAGAAAAAAACTTTTTTTCTGAAAATAATAGACTTTTTTGGAAAAATTGGAAAAAAAATGCAAGATTAACATTTTTTACAGATTGAAAGTCACTCTTTTACTGTAGGAACATGAAATATGACTATGTACAATTTGATTTGGCAAAAAATGATCACAATTGGTATATTAAAAATACAGTGTAATCAAACAATTATTACAAATGGAATTTACTTTTATTTTTAACAAACGGAGCAACAATCTCCAGAATTGTACAGAACTACTTTGGTTTTGCTAGTTTATGTGGAGCAAGCAAAAAAAGAAAAGAAACCATTAGTAACAAAGAACACTATTTATATTTCCTCTCCACAGTATCAAACAGACATAAAGCACCCATTCCCATAAAAAGAATTGTGGGGGAGTGTGTAGAAGGGAGGAGGGAGGGACTAAGATTCAATTAATAGGTATGAAATTTCATCAGACTCATTTTCTGAGCTATAGTTATTGGTATCAGTTTCAGATTTTATTCATCATACTAAAATAAAACATGCCATAATCTATTTTCTTCCTTTTTTCAATTTTTCCAATTTTTCAAAAAACAAAAACAAAAAGGCTTCAGGGGAAAAAAAACAGTTTTTCTGAATTTTTCTGGGTTTCCCCCCCAGACCTTCACATCTCTATCAATGCCATGAACAAAACATAAAAGGAAAGAAAACCAGGAACACAATCCCTTCCACACACAATGCACATGGATGCTCCCCAAAAGAGTCCACAACAGCCCCATTATCCTAGATCTCCTAGAGGCCAGTAGGTAATAATCAATACCTGCAACCCCAAAGGCAGGCTTTGAGTCCTTTGGAAGATGAAACATAGGCATCAGAAAGTCTGCTCACAGTATCATTTGACAGGTAAACCAGAATTACACAGGCTATATAACACAGTAGTTACATAGTCTATTGCTTCTCCCCCACACACACACACTAATTTCATTACATAGCAATCTCCCATTCAGGGATCCCTTCTAACCCACTGAAGCTCCCACAAGTACTGTTGTAGGGTTTTCGCTACCCAAATTATGCACTGTCAAAAAGAGTGTTCTGCAGGTACATATTATTGTATTGGCATTAATCCTTTTGCACTGTTTTTGTTTAGAAGGCCTCCCTGATACTTGCCCAACAGCATTTAACAACCCACACCAGTGGGCTAATTTTACAAGACCAAGTACCAATAGGTCTTTGCTATGGGTATTAGCAAATCTCAGATAAATTAATCATTATAAGAACTACAATTCTGGCAACATCTACAACTAAGTTATTGACTTACGTTACAAGCATAGCCACAGTCTATTATTTTACTGAGCATTTTTTTTGTAAGAGTTGGCCAAGGTTGTATCATTACAGTCACATATAATATTGGTAATTTTCAAAAGCCAAAATCAGCTACAGATTAAAAAGTGATTAAAAACTCATTAACTATTGTCCCACTGTTACTTGCATGGTTTATAACAAGCCTTTCATCCTACCATATTACTAGCATACAAACCACTGTGCAATTATAAAATCTATGTACTTTTAATTCACTTCAATGCAAAATGAATACCTTTATCAACTATATGATCAAGACCACCAAGAAGTCGTAGCTCTTCTTTAAACCAGTCTCCTGCCCGTTTTGAAGTAAGAGAGAGCAGCGTCTCCATTGCCAGATGACCAGTCTAGAATACACATAAAGTAATCGTTTGTACAGTAGACCATCATCCTATCAATCACTTTTGCCATTAATGCTGTAACTTGGATCTCAATTACAGTTTTGGATTGCAGGTTTAAAAGTATAGGTCATGTAGCTATGAAAATGTTATACTGATCCATGCTTCCTAGGCTATTGTTGTAGTGCAGCAAAATCTTCCTGCAGTATTATTCTAGTTTATTGTGTTCCACTATTTGAAAATTGAACTTGGACACTCAAAAACAAAACAAAACAAAACAAAACTTACATACTGAGAAGTAAAACTAACCATTTTATTAGACATAACCCAGTTATGGTATGACTGCTATTAACACACCACATTGAGCCAATATGACACGACTCCAGACTGCGAGAAACTCTTGAAATTTAAGTTGGTAAAGTTAAACAGAAGTCATACTTTTACTATAGTTCTGGCCAACTTCCCCAGAATGACATCACAAACGACATGGAGAGACTTAATGCAGGAAATGTATGGCAGTAAATAATGAGGCCTGCCCTCTATTAAAATGTAACCTTGAAATGAGTAAGGGAGATTACACCATGTATTAAGTGCAAAAGAAATGTAAGAATGTTACACAGATATATCTCTTTCATGTATTTCTGAAGATCAGGCTGCAGTACCAATCTTTATCAATAAAAGTTTGGAAAACCCCAAAGTTTGAAGAGAAAAAAAAATCTTTCAAAAAAATTTCTCAAGGAGGGCAGTCCAAAATAGGACTGTGTATGTACGTTGGACATATCATAGGAAGACGTGACTCACTAGAGAAAACAATAATGCTTGGGAAGGTAGAAAGCAATAGAAAAAGAGGAAGATCACCTTACAGATGGGATAGTCACAATCAAGGAAGCCACAACCCTGAGTCTGGAAGACCTGAGTATGGCTGTTGAGGGTGAGTTGAAGATCTCTCATTCATAGTGTCACAATAAGTTGAAGTTGACTTGACAGCAGTTAACAATAACAAATACATAGTAGGCACAGAATGCTGAATGTCTGGGATGATGGATCCAGAGAACTGAGGCGGGCAGGATGGATCATTGTATCATGGAATAGGGCAAAGCTATTCTACTGAACAAGGGATCCCACTGTGCAATTTTCTGTGATAAGTTCCAATTATGTCTACTAGCACCATGCATCCATTACTCCCAAGTTAGGTAATGCCTTTAACCCTAGTAAGGTTATACTGAAGTGTACACACATACATACAATTAAAATGTAGTTATTATGCAGCTTTTTTAAAACCCAGAATATCCTTAATTTTAGGTCTTATAAAACTGCAGGAAAGTTTATTAGTGCTTAATTATAGAATCAATACATTGACTTGAGTAAACTGTTCTCCCTATTCTGTATTTACTGTCAGTCACATAAAGAAAATAGAAGTGAAAACTGTACTTTTAAATATGTTAGCTTCTGAGTTTTGTCTTTCTCAGTCTGTTCTACCACAAATATTAGCTATAGCAAAACAACAACATGACTCTAATAGGAATAGCTACATGCAACAACAATGTTTTGTTTGAGGGAAAGTGCTTCTCCCTCAAAGTCTACAAATACTACTTACAAAGGCATATTTTAAAGGCTTAAAGGTTTCATATATGAAGCAACAGTTCCCATGCAATTTCGCAGTATATGAAAGTCAGGGTAAAAAAAATATCACACAACTCACCGTTATATTTTCTAGATCAAGATGTTTATTGTGAACAGTTTCACAGAGTCTTCTGATTTTTTCCTTAATTTTGTTCATATCCTTTTCATTGAACAACTTGGATGAAGAGTCTTGCTCTAGTTCCAGAAGCCGAATCATTAGATCTAAGCTGGCTCTATCTAGATCCATGTTCAAGCGATCTCTGCTCAAGATATACATTAAAGCTGCTGTACAAAGTGATAAGTTCTTCAACCAAAAAGAAAAAAAAAAGGAATCAATATTTTGTGAAAAACAGAAATTTAGCAAGTCTTGAAATTACATTTAGATATTCAGAACAGATTTTGTGTGTGAGGTGGGAAATGTCTTTGAATACCCGTATATTCCGGCGTATAAGACGACTGGGCACAAAAGACGACCCCCCCAATTTTTAAGTTAAAATATAGAGTTTGCCCCCCCCCCACCAGCCAGCCACCTGGCTGGAAAGCCTGTCCCCCACCAGCCAGCCAGCTCAGTGGCTGTAGATGATGGAATAGTCTGTGAAATTAAAGGACAGAAAACAGCTAAAAAAGCATGGGATACTTTGAAAAATCTCTGTGGTGTTCAATCTTTGGAAAGTAAGGTTGCATTAATACTGTAAGTTGGTTAATATGAAGCTATCAAATCCCAAATTTTTGAATGAGCACATTAATGAATGAGCACATTAATGATTTTAGAGCCACAGTGGTAGACAAGAGAATTTCACCATAGACAAAACTTGATGCAGAATGATAAATCTGAATCCAGAAATTCTAATTTTAGGCTAACTTGTCCTGAAAAGAAACATTATTTTGACTCTCCTGAGCTAAATGGGGGGCCATTTAACTCTTCAAAGGCAAAGCAGTCATTCTCACAGCAGGAGGAAGGATCTGCTGGGAAAACTGCCCAGGCCATTTTACACTTCAATCATTCTCACAGCAGGGGAGTATGATTACTGGGGTATAAGACCACCCCCCACTTTTGAGGAGATTTTCAAGTGTTAAAAAGTAGTCTTGTATGCAGCAATATACAGTAATTTTATTAGCATTGGTTTGAGCACCCAAATCTGTCTATGCACACCAATCTGTAAAGACAAGAGCTTATCCAATTTCAGCTTTGACCCATGGCTCCCTGCATTCTATAGACACTGCTGCTGGGGATGATTTGTGCAGCAATTTTTGGAGGGCCATGAGATACACAAGTTCATAACCTTTTGTGAGCTGTTCAGCTGTAACCAGTGTTAACCTTCATATTTTACTCTATGTTCAAAAGAATGACATTACCTTTTTTACTTAGTGATAAAACCCAATGCTGTTTTTAATCATTTTAATCTCAGCTATGTTTATATCGCATTGGAAATAGTTTGTGTTTATGTTGTATGAGATGTAACATTCTTTTATGGTAGTGACTGTGAGAATTTGAAGAATTTTTTCCCATATTTTGCATTTTTCTTTTTCAAAAATATTAAAACATTGGTAATGTGTTAGTTTAAAATTAATTTGTTGCCAGTGAGCTAGGTGAAATAACAACCATGTTTTAAAAATAAGTAACACTAATGCAGTAGTTTTCAACTAAGGATTAAAAAGCTCACAAATTTTTCTATCCTCTTTAAGAAAGAATTTTTCAACATATCATGACACCTGAGAAAAAAAGTAGTAAACTACCATGGGATTTTTCACATTTCAGGACTCCCCCCACCCACCCACCCAAAAAAACCTGGTGGGAAAACACATTGTCCTGTGCAAAATAAAACAAAATAAAATAAATACTGTAGACTGTTTTGCATAGAAAACCCAAGAGTTCTGGAGCATCCAGCACATCAACACAAAATATGAGACAACACTGCAAAACATTAATGTTAAGTCCACCAGGGGGCTAGAGTGTTGTATGAATCTAAACCAAGGATATATAAAATCCATAGCTTTTTGCATTTTCAAGCTAGTACTAGTACTGGAAGTGTAGAACACATATTGAGATAATATCAAAATATGTTGGCATTTACATTCCTCTTCTACCAATCCTGCACAATCCTGCTCTTCTACCAATCTAGATATGTGGGCAGTCTTGTTATCTGGTAAATTCTGTTTATGACAGGCAGGTAGAAACAATAGGTAACAATGTACAAATGCTATTCCAAATCCTTGCAGAAGTCACATATGGATTCTTTCTAGGTGACATGCAATGACAAAAAACTCGTTTTATTTATTTAGGGTTTTTTTTTACTTCCAAAATTCACAAAGCATATGATGCCAAAGAAAGAAAACATCAAGAAACACTATCTTGGTAATAATTTCCATTACACCAAGTACAGTATTTTCCTTCATTGTACATGTATCCTTGTCACTCATAATCTCATAAATATTTACAAAAACATTTGCTCCAAGGAAAACTGAGATGGTATCATTTTGAAATATAATAAAATGTGTAAGCAATACAAACCTGGTGATGCTGTGAGTCATCCAGTGTTTTGAAGACCATAGCTACCATTCCATGTGCTCTCAAATGCATCCGGAAGCTGGGCATGGCGCACTTTGTCGCCAGGCTAATAACACTGAAGAAAAGAAAATCTGATAAATCACAGCCTATATCACAAAGAGAAACATTTAACACTCAATGGAGAGACTAAGCTGGCTGTCTCCAACCCTCACAGTCAAAATGGAGCAAAGGACATCGATCAACTTTGTCTCTGATCAAACTATTCCAAGAGTGTAAAGATGTCAGCCAGGCAAACTAGGATGAGAGGATCTGTTACTTCGCAAGAAAAAAATTGAGAATACAGTGGGCCAGCAGTATCAGCGGACTAGCCATCTGCGGACTGCAGCATCTGCAGATGGCCACACCTCATATTATTCAATGGTGGTGCATGCATGTAGGTGCGTCAGCATGCAGCCACATGCATGTGCCATCATTGATTAATATGGGGGAGGCAGAATCGAACCCCCATGGGTGGGAATGGTCAACTATATATGACAAATTATATAGTGATGGAAAAGCAGAAAAAAGTTATCTTGCTGCAGAACTAGTCTGGCAGAGGCAAAGATATTCCCCACTGCCAGCATAATGTAGAAAGCAAGAGGCCTATAACATATCAAATAGTAACCAACATTGACACAAGTCATTCCTCTGTACATAGATCCTATCCTTAGTATGTCTATGCAGTGATGAGATGTTGGTAGTGGACAATGATTTGTACTCTTGCTGTCCCATGGACCTTTTAAGGCACAACTCTGCTAGAACACCAAAAGTACAGTAGGACCCCCCCCCCCCGTATCCACTGATTCAATTATCCATGGGACACAAAACAGCACACCTATCATACAGACTTCGTAGAAAATGCGTCCTCTCTAGCCATTTTCTAGGTCCTCCAAGGCAACTCTGTGGTATTTTAAACCGGAAGTCCTTTTTTCCCCCAATGGTGTTTGCTATTATCGATACTTTTTGGTATCCATGCCCCCCCCCAAGACCCAATCTCTAGTGGATACGGGGGGGGGCTACTATATCACTCTGAGCAAGAAGGTGCACTAATTAGGGTGCTCAACCTGGTTCATCCAGGCATTGTTGAAGCCTCCACTAAGTCATAAAATATATTAGAGAATGGTGGGCTGCACATTCTAAGCCTAACCTACCTCATAAGATTGTTGTGAGAATAAAGTAGGGAAGAGAGCCATGGATGCTACCCTGAGCTCATTGAAGGAAAGGTAGAACATAAACATAGCAAACCAAAATAACAAATCTGTTTTTCTTTCACTCTGTCACTAATATTTTAAAGCTTTGTTTCACAGGACTGAAACAAAGAAACAGCTACCTTTGGGACTAGACTCTCAACAAGAGCCCTGCTACTTCTAAGGTTCTAGGTCTACATTTTCTCTACCTTGAGTTTTAGCAAGAATAACCTGCAAGCTTCTCAAAGCTCACAATCTCTTAAGTTACTGCAGGTATGATCAACACATCTGGGCTACAGGGCATATTGGGTGGAAGTAAGAAGCATAACAAGTTCTACAGGTTCAAGAAGCAACAAGTAAGAGTAATCAAACAAACGTAAGGTGGGAGGTGGTATGACAGGATAAAAGAAGCTGCCAAAATGAAAATGTTCCTAATTAAGACAACTAGCTAGTTCGGTGCCATCCTTTCCCCTTCTCTTTGCCTCACTTCAACTGCACACTGCATTAAGTGCACATTTCATGTTTTAAAGGATTTTAGGATGAGATGTTGCTCTCTTTGCTTGGAAAAGGATTCAAGTACTTCCTGGCAGAAATAATGTACTATATATCCTACCTTACATGGGGAGATTTACTATTTGGTGTATTTCTGGAACTACTGCTGTGCCTTGCATGTATTGTTGTGTATCTGTGTTGGAACAGGTCAACAGATCACTGAAGTATTTCTTTAGACACTGTGCCAGAGACTGGTGATGGCAATGGTTTTATTAGAGAGTCTACTGCTGTTTGTTCTTCTTTTCCACTATTACTTTATTTCCAACAGTTCTGTTAGGAGGACTTAAGGCCTAAGCATAGCAATGGCCTGCCTGTTTACAAGAGTAAATTCCAAATGGAGCCTGTTCTATCTAATCTGCAACTTTCTGTGTCATCACCTCAAACTAAGTTTTTAAGCTACTGTTGTTTTAAATGTTGTGAGCCGCCTTGGGTCCCATCATACAGAGAAAGGTGGGATATATATAAATAAAAATAAAAATAAAAATAAAAACTACACCACAGAACAACGATAAAAAGTTTGCAGGGTAAAAGCATGAATTTCTTTAGCCTGCAATTACTGGAACCAATCCAGCTTGCCAATAAATGTGTGAGGTAGCAATAGTACTGAGCTAGTAACCATTCTACCAAATAACTATCTGTAATCCTTTGTGGCATGTTTCCAAGACACCATCAGGACAAATTAATTTAATTTTCAGTCTGCCTCAAGAAGTTGCAGTGGAAGAACCTGTGTCATCAGCTACTTCATCTGCTGGTTGCTTGGACTGTTTCATCCTTGCAAGCAATCAAGATGATCTGCTGATCTGTGGGCTCCAGATCCGCAATTTTGAGGAACTGCAGATCATCACATTCTATACTTACAATGGCGGCAATGGGGATATGGATGCACTGAAGTGTTCAAGTGCACATTGCTACCATATAATAATATGGGACGTGATCATCTGCGTTTTTTATCATCTATGGGGAGAGAGGGAACCAAACTCCCATGGATCTAGAGGGCCCATTGTACAACCAAAATATCTTGGGAAACACTAAGGACTCTCACAGAACTTTCTTTGCATACCACTGAGGATACAGCCCCAGCCCTATGTCTAGTGCCAGGCATGTACTCTGTGCTTCCTCCAGGTCAGGAGATGGTAAGGAAACCAGGAGAGGGGGATATTCATCTCTAGCAATCTTGTTCAGTGACAACTGGATTAACCGGGGGTGGGGGGTGGGGATCCAACCCTATGGCCAGGCTAGCTTGTTGATCATCCTCCTGCTTCCTTTTTTCTGGTTGCCTTTCCTATCCTCAAGTATTCCACTCCAGTGTTCCTTAAATTTTCCTTTCTCCAGTTCTCCCTTATCTTCCCTACTATGTTCTGAAGCATGCTGAAGCAGACAGAGCTAGGACACTTCCAGATGCAAAACCACTAGTGAGGCTGTGGCCCCTCCTGACCCAGCTGTGTTTTCAACCAGCCACGGGAGGACATACACATCATGACTAGTTAGGGTGGCCTGTGAAAGATCAAACAGACTTCTAGAAACAATTACCGAAGCTTCTTTCTTTGAGAGGAGAATGCTAGTTTTAGTGAAACAGGTTCTTACAGGGACTGTATTTATGCGCAGTCACAACACTAGAGATACCCCAGTCATGGACAGCATTCTGCCTCAAGGAAACTGAAGAAAAGAATGGAAATCAATTTTGTATCCCATGGTTGTATCCCAATAAGCAACCCAGAATGATACTATCATTGATGGTATTTAAAGCTGCTGAGAGGCCCAGTAGAACCAGCTGATATACACTTCTCTTGTCCAGACTTTGGCACAGGTCATCTACCAAAGCAATCCGATCTGTCTTTGTCCCAAATCAAGGCCTTAAGTCAAACTGGAATTGATTGAGATAAATTTGCCTCACCCAGGAACCCCTGAAGCTGGAAGGCCATTACACATTTCACTATCTTGCCCAGAAATGAAATGCTGGAGAACTTACTGGTTGCTATCCAATATGGTAGAATCCAGAGATAGCCTTTTCAACAATGGTCTTGTAACTGTCTCCTTTTGGCATGACAGAATTCTGTTTTACTGTAAAGAGGCACTGACCATTCCCTCTACACACTCTGCCAGTTGAACTCTGGCTTGTTCAATAAGCCAGGAAGGGCAAGGGTCTAGCAAAAACATCGTTCTCTGCTCTCCATAATGCTGTCTATATCCTTGGGCTGTACAAACTGAATGGTCCCTACTACTGCTGGACAAGCAGTGACCAAAGTTACATCTACTGGCTTTTATTAAGTATAGCAGGAGTGGGCATAATGTGGCCTATGGGCCACATGCAAACCTGCAAAGAGTAAAGAAAACTATCCCAAAAGGATTTTTTAAAAAGTGCCTGGAAGACATTTTTGCCACATTGTTACTACCCTAGGCCAATCTAGGTCCAGAAGATGCCTTTTTTTTTTCAAACAAGAAGTGACTTCCACTTACCTCCTGTTGTCAAAAGAGTCACCTCCATGGCCTAAAACATGACAAAAATGCACCCTGCATCCGTAGAGGGCACCTGGGAGCATTTGGGGAATTTTGATTTTCTTTCTGCAAAGGTGTGGTCCTTCAAGGTCTCCTGGGGGGCCAATGCAACTCCTATCCTTCCCCAGTTGCCCACCCTGAAGTATACATCCAAGCCGAGTGTACACAAGTGATTTTTATTTGCAAACTGCAGGGCTGTTTGCAACAGCTATTCAGTGATCTGAATTCTCCTCTTATGGGTCAGTATGTAACAAGTCCCTCGACCACTCAAAGCAGCTCTGCTGGCTAACTCTGCAATGACAGTAGAAAATACTAGGATTTTGCTATCCACATTACCAAGGAGTAGGCCTTCAGATAGCTTCTAGCCTGTATTCTACTGGGTTCACCCAGTTTTCCACCAACATCACTCTAGTCACTATCTTGATCATTGAGGAGGCTGGGTTGGCTCTACTCTGTAAAAGGGGATGCTCATGAGCAATCGTGTCCACTGTTCAAGTCGTTTTTCCAACTCCAGAGATCAATCAAGACAATGACAGAATCACCTGCTGAGGCAACATGAAACTCCCCAAGAACTATTACAAAGACATTTGGATCCATCAGCCTTCTGGGACAGACTATCTTAATCAGGACACTTTAAGTCCTAGCAAGTTTAGCATCACCAGGTAGTGATCCCTCCACAACAACAAATGTAGATCGTCCGTCCCTTCACTCCCAAATCACCATTAACCCAGCCAGCACAGTCAAAAGAAGACCAGAGTGTGTCCAGCAGCCTGAGTGGCACCGAATAACACTTGGAATAGACCCATGTATATCATGAGTCACTCCCAAGTGGGCACTATCAGCATGGATATTAAAGTCCCCCAGCACAAGCCAAGGGGGTTCCAATACTAAAACCACCCTGGCTAGTTCAGGAAGATGAACTGTGTTAAGTAGTACACTGAGTCAACAGAATCCTTAATCTAGCCTGGCCACCCACCTTCAGATACATACCCACAAAGCCAGTCAACTACAGGACACGGAACCTGATAAGAGAGATGACATCACAAAAGACCACTGCAGCTCCACACCCCCAGGTCTCACCTGCCACTGCACAGAAAATCCTGGTGGGCAAAGCTGAGTCAGACTAACCTTTCCCATCCCCCTAGTTTCATCCAGCAAGGTATGTTTAATACAAACTCGTTAATCAAATCCTAGATGGTAGTTGTTTTATAATTCACCAACCTGGCATTCACTGTAACAATTCTGCTTTCAATCAGTAGATCAGTATGCTCCAAACTATTGCTTTACTTTTTTTTTTTTAACTGATCCCACTAGTCATAGTCTGTTTTATAAACAAGCTACATTCAAATCAAGATCACAGTGGTGGTGGGAAGTATCTTGTAAAAGCGTGGGGCCTGCCCACAAGCAGCAGTCTCTCTTCATTCCAGCACACACTGCCCATCAGAATATATGCTACTTCTTGTGACTGGGTAGCAATTAAGATGATGAATTATTAATCCTTAAAAGCAGTCCATGCAATGTTGGGAAATTTTGAGCTACCTCAGAATTCCAAATATAATCCAATACTGGTCAGCAGTTGTGAAAATTTTATTGCTTTTAGATTTGAATAATTTTAGTGCTTTGCCATTTTTATTTAAAAACACTGCTAAGCCACTTTGAGCACTCCCTGCAGAAGAAAGGTGGGGTAAACATTCGATAAATAAGATACCTCTATCCAAACTATATGGAGACAGCTAAGTTACAAAACCTAATAATGTTATTTTCTCAACAATATATGACCAACATAGTCCATGCCACCATCCAAGTATCAGCAAACTATGGCATAGTACAGGTCAACCCCCAAATCTGCAGGTAATATGTTCCAAGACCCCCGTGGAAGCCTGAAACTGTAGATAATAGGGAAACCTATTCTTTTCAATGAGACAAATGCCAGAAAATGACCACAGACTCACATCAGAGGACTTAGAAATGGCTAGAGAGAACATATTTTTTCAAATGTAGAGAAGTGAAACTCCTGATACCAAATCCGTGGATACAAGGGTCGACCTGTATTATCCAAAGAACAGCTTGTAGACTATATACATTATTTAAAAAAAATATTACATATAAAAAATCCTTACTACCAATAAGGAAAATCAATTATTTCCCATACCACACATATTTGGAACAGGAGGCATTACTTCATTGATCTTATCACTATTCACTAGTGAATATTCAATAGTGAATATTTCACCATTCACTTTTCATTATTTTTACTATACCACCCTGTAGTAGCTACCATGGTCTCTTAAAAATTCACAACTTCAGAGTGAATGAATAGTTTTGCTTAGTATCAAAGTACAAGTACAGTGGAGGCTTGAAAATATTTTTTTTAAAAAAAATCATAAAAACAAACCTTGCTGTTTGTTATTTTATATAAGGGACACCATTTTACTATGCCATTATATATAATGGGATTTGAGCATCCATGGAGTGTCCTGGAACCAAACCCTGGTGGATACCAAGGGCCCTCTGTATGTTGTCAAGATATACAGAATGATTTCTTTAAGACCCAGAATGTAAATGTTTTTATAGTAAAAGCAGCAACACTTTTATACAACTACAGTCCCAAAGATAAATTGCTAGATATTAATTAAGAAGTGGATTATCTCCACATCTGGCATATAAACAGATAAAATTTTTGGTCTCACTTCCCCGTTGCACCATGTCTTACTGCTGTGTACGCACAGAATATACCTCAGCATGCAAGTATGTACTGTAGTATAGTCAGAGGAATTATTGTGCCATAACAGAAAGAGTTTACCTAAGGCAACGGGTGTTTAGGGGCTGATTGCTCTTCAGTCCACTTAACAAGTATTCAATATCATCTGTGAACTCTTGATTCTCTCCAAATTCTACTACATCATTGAAGTGCTTCACATGTTGAACAACAGTGTATAGCTGAAAGGCAAGCATACAAGCATGTTATTATTTTTTGTAAGAGGTAATGCTTTTCCTGAGAGCACCAAAAATCAGTTGGTCAGCTTGGATTGGTAAATTATCCATTTCAAATGGGGAGCTTAGGCCACTTTGACTCTACTTCTTTACTTTGTAATTTACCTTATTTTTAAAGAACACCCATCATCAATTGTATTTTGGAAAAGTTTCAGACATCCCACTTACTTCTTTGTCTTCTTTCCTACATTTCAAGGCAGTTACTATCTCTTGATAGGGTTGAGTGGGTAAGGTCACAGTTTTTATCACTTTGGGAGGTGGTGCAGGAGCTTTAAACACTCCATCGTCTTTATGAATTGTCTCCTTAGAAGATAATCTTACCTGTTAACAAGAAGTACTACAATGACTAGGGATTTTGAAGCAGCGAACAGAAAATTAGGTACATGGTTGCATCCACATACTGGGATTTGCAAAGGCACAGACTGTCAAAGGCACAAATGAACTGTCTGAATGAAAAATCATTACATTTCAGATTTTTAAAGATTTCACTTTTAGTGTACAGGTGAAATGAAAGTACAGTAACATTCTTCCAACTTTGTTTAAGAATCTGGGCTAATAGATTCAAACAGAAACATAAGCAAAATACATTTTAAAACATCTGCAGCTGCTAGCTACTGTCCCCTTTTATTTCCCAGAAATCCCCATTCATGCCAAGATAGCCAAAGAATCAAGCCATTCAAAACATTCTTCCTCTAACAGAGTTGTCTTGTATTTTCGATCTTGGCTGTTGGATGGAAACATTTCCCACTTACAGTTCTCACCTCTATCAGGCCACAATACCAACAGATGCAGATTTTAGAGGATGTCTTTCACAGGATATTTGACCAATAAAAGTTTTAATGAAGCACACAGCATGGCTTAATGGCTTTTGTTACATTTAGAAACTTTCACTGATGTATTAAACTCTTATTAGCTGGTATTTTTCACTTCCTTTAACTTGCCACACATGTTTTATACATAGTAGACTTCCCTTAAATGAAGTCTGTGACATGTCTTGTTCTAGAACATTTGCATAGCTGTCTTGTTTAAGGAGGCTCCAACTGCCGAACTTCTGTAGTTTGCATTAGTGTACTGTTTTCCAAAGAAATTACAAACAAATGTATACAGACCTACTGATTTGCTGATCTCAGATTCAAAATGTAACTGATAACCCAGAGAAAAAGGTTTTAGGGGAAGAGCCCTGAAGGAATATTTTTCAGTACTTATCAATGATTGTGAAGATTTGTTCAAACTTCTGCTGTAAATAAGACTTTAATAATATAGAAAGAGACACTAATAAACATGTTTGAGATTGTACCAAGATTATACTGGGGTTCTTTTTAAACTGATTCAGCACCTCAACACAGGAAGAAGCAAGCAAAGCTTGAATGACTAGCACACACATCTGTTTTGTTGCAAGCACTTGTTCTAGGATGCTACAGCCAGTATATTGCCATTTATCCTTGACCTTGAACTTTTTAGCAAACTTTATATAATATGGTTCAGACCAAAGAGTCCCTTTGAGGGATCTTCTAGGATAGCAGTGCTGATATACATCAGTTAAGGTATACAAGGGCTATCTGTTCCACAATAGCTTTCCCTGCAGAATGGTTTACTTGCATGTGAACCATTACATACATTGTAGTGCCACAGACTGAGAGGAAAACCTTGATGAGCTAATGACAATGCTTATGATGCTCATCCCATTTGGACCAAGAATGTTTCTTAAATGCATTATGCAGTGATGAAACTAGCTGTCACAGAAGAACACATTTAAACTTACATAAGACTTAAGATTAATAGAGAGAACCAGCCTATAGGCTAAGGTGCATAAACATACCATCTCATATGTTTGGCATCAGCTGCATAGCTAGACAGAACAGTAGCAAACAATCTACATACACAGGTCAAATGACAGCATTCCCTTTGCAATTGGAAGAAACTTCCAGATTTCTCCTCCTCCTGAAGAATGATCTTAAACTGTTTTTAAAAAGTTTTGGGGGAAGGGGTAAGAAGATACTGTACTCACTGGGATACTTGGATTTTTCAACACTTGTGGTGCTGGAAGAGTCTCAGATTCTGGCTGATTCCAATGCCTGGCATTGTATACAGCCTTTGTTGGTGACTGCAAAATAGTACAGTTGAATATGTATTATTTGGAACATAAGCAAGTTCATTCTTTATAAATAAACTGTTTTAAAAGCAAATGACTGTTCTCTTTATTTATTTTTCTGTTCATCAAACTATTTCAGAAACATTTCCAATTTTGATGCTATTTTCCCAACCTGTGAATGTTTCACTTTTCATTTGAAGAATGGTAAAATCATTTTCTTCTTATATTAAAATACAAGACAACAGATATGACAAAAGTGCTCCAGAGTGAAGAGCATGGTAAAACTTAAATTGTGAAGTAACTGCCTCTAAAAAGCAACAAAGCAGGCTTTTACTCGTTTTCCCACTTTCAAAGGGGTCCTGCGCCCCTAACCCCTGTGAAAGTTGTGGGCTGGTTGTACTATTTAAGGACTTAACCTCGCTAACCATTTTATATACTGTACAGTATAAGGACTTGCCCACTTACCTCCATAACCTCCCAGTGTCCCAGGACATCAGCAGAGGTGGTGGCAAGCCCCGGCCACCAGGTGCGCATTCTTCATGTCCTCCCTCCTTGGCTTCAGACACAATATATGACATAGGAGAGCAGCAGAAACCCTGGCTGCCAGGCATGCATCTGCTGGCAGACTTCCCAGAGGGGGGGACACAAAAATGTGTGCTTAGCAGCCAGGGTTTTCTACCACTGCCCTGCACCACATACCACATCTGAAACCTTAGGTCTGAAGACCGGAGCAGGGTGGGGGAGGCACACAAAGAATGTGTACCTTGAAGCCAGGGCTTGTCACTTCCTCCACTGCTGCCCTGGGACTGCTTGTCACCCTGGTAGGAGTTTTATTTATTTAGCCCCCCCCCCACTTTCTTGGGGATCCTGCACCCTTAATCCCCACAAATGCGGAGGGCTGTCTGTACATGCCTGGTTTATTAGTCAACCATTATTTGTTGCCTCCTCAACCTTTGCTTTTGCACCTTCCACAAGGCTTAAGGAAAGATCTTGGGCAAAGAGATGAGGCCTTCTTTCATTTCTGCTGTAATATCAAAAAATAAAGCAATTGTCTTTCCCTTTTCTCCAGATTCTTACTTTACCAAGCCACTGTTCTAATGAAGCTTCCAGGAAGGGTACCTGGTGAGAAGAGAAGCAGCAGCATGTAGAAAACCTGGGGGCACTCACCTCTGGTTAAAAAAAAAATAAATCAGGATTTTTACTTGGCTCAGATTTCTTCTTGGAAACCGCTGACTGAATAGTAAATATTCAGAATATAGGGGAATACAAGCCTTGTGGATACATGGAAATGTATTCAGAAGGCACTGAATCTTTAAATGGTTGAAGTGATTTGAAATGCTGTGTGATACCTAATCCTGTCAAATAAACTTAAAGCAGCCAAAACCCAAGAGATCTTAGATGTCAATATACAATGGGCCCTTGGTATCCCCTGGGATTAGATTCCAGGACCCCCACCCCCCTGTGGATACCAAAATCCATAAATGCTCAAGTGCCATTATATACAATGGCGTAATAAAATGGTATCCCTTATATAAAATGGCAAAATAAAGGTTTGCTTTTGGGAGTGAGTTGTTTGTTTATTTATTGCAATATTTTCAAGCTGGGGATGGTGGAATCAGTGGATGCAGAATCCATGCATACAGAGGGCCGACTGTATGCCTGGCAACTGAACACAAAAGTTCTCCATACATGTTTTACTTTCTCTGCAGAAAGAAGCCCTAGATTATTATAAGAGCAAAGATGGGAAGGGAAGCACCACAGATCACTGACAGAGCTATAATACAATGGTATGACACTAAGTGTCATATTCTTTTCTAGTTAAGACTATATTACAGTGCTACTGTTAGTCAGAGTTGGCAATGATGACTACATGGATCATCAGCAAGTCAGTATAAAGAGCTCCAGATACTCTTTCTAAGAAAGCATTCTTCAAGCCCCACAGGGCTAGGCAGATAATTTTCACTTACAATAAAAGGGATTTCATACAAATCAGAATAACCAGTCAATACTATGAACTCAAGACAGCTACATCATGTTTGTGATGTGCAGTATATTAAAACAATTTGTTGTTGTTTGCCTCAAGTCATTTCTGACTTATAGCGACCCTAAGGCATACCTATCACAGGGATTTTCTTGACAGAATTTGTTCAGAGGGGGTTTGCCTTTGCCTTCCTCTGAGGCTGAAAGAGTGCGACATGCCTAAGGTCACCCAGTGGGTTTTCGTGGCTGAGCGAGGCTTTGACAAAGTAATAGTATACACAGCTTTTAAAAGAAAAATAACAAAGACAGTGGACCAGTTGAGGTCACACATGATAAAGCATGAAAAATGTTTCATGAGAAGAAGTGTGTGGCACATCTCATGTAGTAAAAACAAAACACCTGAATAGTAACCACAAAGGTTGTTATCACACTAGAAAACACCTGAATTTTCACCTTATTATCACATTACCAAATATGTTCTTTCATGCAGACTTGATACATCAAACTCTAGATATTACAAGTGCTTCTTAATAAAGCACTGATTAAATCATGGCAAGCTAATTTCACTGTAACTACTTACCCTCTTTGGTCCACTAAATATTTTTCGTGTGTTTTCCTTAGATTTATCACCTTGAGAATTTGTGGATTTCTTATTGCTTTCAGGAACACTGGATGGATCTTCTGGAAAGTCCAATAGCTCTACAAGCATAAGTGTAAGATAAGAAATGAAACTGTAGTTTTTCATGTCTGCTTCAAGAGGGCAGTTTAATGAAAGCTTAAACATGCACTAAGAACTGTGTACTGCCTAGTCGGAAAAATAATTTTAAGGTGATTGTTTCCTTGCTTACTACAAACAGTTACCTATTTTATCTATTGGGAAATGTACAGGAACCTCATTTTGACTGAAAATTTTAATAGCCTTCCGGCTATTCTGTATTTTAAAGGGGGAACAGAGGCCTCAAATGACAACTTTAGTTTAATATATAAATTTTTCCCTGAAGAATTTAGAAAAGCATGGATTTGGGAACAGAAGACAACTAATAAAAACTGTTGAATCTCTCCCTTCCTATAGAGAAAGGAAAGCATCTTCTGAAGTAATTGCATTAAGTGAGGTACCACAAATCATCCTTGCTGCTGAAGAAACAGTTTCGGATGTGCATACTATATTAAACACCCTAACATGGAAGTCAGAAAATACCATTTTAAGCTAATTAAAAAAAGCATTGCTAAGTTTCTGATAGGAAAAACTGACTAATAGTCTCCAGAAGTTTCAGACATTAATACTCCTCACTCCTGGCCACCAGATCTAATGATCACAAGTGGTTGTAGGTGCAGCAAAAAAATATCTAGAAGGTACTGGCTAACTGAAGCTGAGAGAAGCAAAGGGAACTTGATAGACAGTATGCATCTTCCTATAAGCTTCAGCACGATCACGTGCACATAAAAGGTTTAAGCCAGTTGGGACACATTCACAGAGAACATATTACATAGCTCCATGATACAGTAGGACCCCCGTATCTGCTGGGGATTGGTTGTGGGGGGTCTGTGGATACCAAAAAACATGGATGATAGCAAACGCCATTGAAAATAATGGGACTTCCGGTTTAAAATATCGTAAGAGTTGCCTTGGAGGACCTAGAATATGGCCAGAGAGGACACATTTTCTAGGAAGACTCTATGGTAGGTGTGCTGTTTTGTGTTCCATGGATAATTGAATCAGTGGATAAGGGAGTCCTACTGTACTGTTATATCATATAGAAATGGATGCCCACAAGCCATCTCTGGGCTTACTAGCCAAGTCAGGATTTGTCATTACCACTAACTCTTCACAATTCTCTGCTTAGGATGAACTAAACTAGACAGAACTAATTCAAATAACTGGTTTATATTAGGAGAAAAAACATTAATTTAAATTATGTTCCTCATAAGATACTTTCATTTTCTGAACAATGATGCATATCTGATTATTGAACTAGATTAACAACTAAACAGAATATTAGTTGCAGTTTCCCTTTTACAGCTAAGTTTTGCATCTCTCTGCTCCACTGTATACATTTTGAATGTTTCTTTTCACCAATGTACAGAATGTCTTTAACAAATTAACACATGACATTTTTCTCATGACCAGCACCCATAACAGCATAATCCTATACAAGTTTACTCAGAAATGTTCCAATGAGTTTACTCCCAGTAAAGTGAGTACAGGATTGCAGCCTAAGCATGGGAATACTGGAAGTTGCAAACTGGACTATTTTGGCTTCTATTTTTTCTAAGTGTAACTCCTTTCTGCATTCTCACTTAGCCCAGCCCCACCTTCATAAAAACAAAGTAGTAAAAAAAAATTAGCATGGCTTACCAGTCAAAGCAAAATTTAATAAAATGGATAAAATGAAGATATATAAAATACAGAGCAGATTAGCATTTTCATCTACTGAAAATTAAATGCTTGTGTCTGGTGGATTGAACATATTCATTATTTCAGGAATAATCACACCGGTTCTTCCTTCACGGAGAAAAACATCCTTTAACACAATGTATCTCACTAAGGCACAGACTTAGCTTCTAGTTTAACTAGAACCTTCCATAAAATTACTCTATTAGAATGTAATATTAAATTGGTTATTATTTAAGAGAACAGTACCATTTACATTTTTGAATTTAAAAAAATCCAAGTTAACATTTTAAAATCTTATTTTAAAAAGCATAATTTTTTTATCCAATTTGCTTTATTATTGCCTCTATGCTAAATCTAATTTCGGTCCCAAACAGCAGATCCCTGAAATGAATGGAACTAATCTGTCACCTTTTAGGGAAGTTCTTTCAATTTTAAAGGGTCTACTCTAGATGGGACTAAAACTGGATTTAGCCATCTCCATCTTAACTGCTATGCACAAGGATGCTCCATCTTAGTCTCCTAGAACTAATTATTCTTTTGGTCACTGGACATTTTTATACCCTGTCAAAGACTGGAATTCCCATTCAGGCCAGATAATACATAGAACTCCTATAATACATGCTTTAAAAATCCTTGCGCATTAGGATTAACTGACCCCTCTACGTTTTTTGGCCCAGCTCCACCTAACCCAACCATCCTATTCAACTTGTCTTTTTACACATGTAATTTTAGTCAGGGAAACAAAAAATCCCAAAGTTTCAAGAAGCAAGAGCTTTCAAGAAGCAACAGCTGAAATTAAGGCTGGATAAAACCAGTTTCATCAATGAAAAATGAAAAAAATGCCCATGCAGGTAATGTGTCAGAACCACCAATTCATTTTTGTAAGAGCTTAGAATACCTGTGATGAGATTTAACTGAACTAATTTCATTTTTTAAAAAAATTACAAAAAGTACAAAATAAAAATATTTTATTGATGTATCTTTTACAATTTTAAAATTGTTAAAATTGGACTGATATGTGCTAGAGAACTAAAGGCAGAGAAAGGGGGTTTCATATTACACTGGGCTTTGGAACAGGCAAAAGCCACAAATTTTATTGTTTCTGCCTATCTTACAAGTCAGCACATTTTGAGAAACTCCACCTCCCTTTATTCAGTTGATAGAGGTGAGGAGTCCTTGCCTCTGGCAAGTGGGTTTGCACAGAGCTGTACAAAAATGCAAACAAGCAATTTTATTTTTTTTAAATGTACACGGACCTATAACAATCTATTACTTCACAAAATAATCAGACAGAAAAAATAAGATCAGCTGGTAAAAGCTGTAATTAAACTGCAACAAGAAAAAAAATCAATTCACAGCCTAATGAAAAATGTCTGATGTACTGTAATTAAACACTCTCATTTCAGCCATTAACTCTGGTAAATCAAAATAATTACAATGATGGCAATATGGAAATGCTCAGTGAGCTAGATCAGTGATGCTCCATTGAAACAAAGATGTCATTATTTAACGTTTCAGACATAAAGACATATACAACCCAGGTTCATAGTGTTCAAACCTAATTTGATGCGCTTACTAAACATTTGCCTTAAATCTCTCATGCACCACAGGTTTTGGTTATACAGTTTTATAGCAAAACTTTCACATCCAAAGACAGAGCAAATCCTTACAAACCAATACCTGGCACATGGCTTACACAAAGTAATTTCACTCTAAATTTCCTTTTAAGAAACCAAACTTTCCCAAATTAGAAGATGGAGGGATCATGCCTGCTTAAAAATTTAACCTGAAGACATCAGTGTTGGATCCTATTTGCATATGTCTGATAGCTAACTGGCTCCCATAAGCCTGTAGAGAGAGCTAACAATCCTCTTGGCAAGAAGAAAGGGCTTCTATTATATGGGGAGAGGGGCAATAATCTTTCAGATGGCACCCAGCCATGCTTATTGGTGACTCTACAGAAGACCCCCTCTTGGGAGGAAGCATTTCCCAGTGTGGCAGGTTGCTACTTTAAGGGAAGAGGTTTAAAAGCACCCATGAGAAAATAGAAACAGAGGTCTTGTGGAAGTCTTCCTTCCACAGACTTTGCAGATCATCACATCACATATCACATGCCCATTCCTCTCCCCTCCAAATGCAACATATTCTGTGATAACCATTTGTATGTTTGTTTCCTCCTAACTGCTATGTTTCTGTTAAAAGTTGCCTGTAGTTATAGTACAAGGTTATCAAGAAAGAGCAGAGCACCTGGATTCATGGGGGGGGGGGAGGAGGGTAGCTCTCTGGAAAAAGCTGTTGAAGTAGAGAATGTCTGCCTTGGAAAAAAAAAAAGTTAAAGGGATGTGCTTCCCCAACTCCTGTGGGGGGAGAGAGAAACCCTTACTCCCATTCTTGCCATCAGGCAGCCTTCTGACACCATTAGAGAGGCTACCACTTATACAAGGTGTCGGAATATCTGGCACCAGATTTGCCAAATCAACTGGATCACCTGAACACCAAACCAAGTAAACAATTTACATATTAAGCATCAAATTTTGATTTGCAAGTTTGCTCAAATATTTACTATTTTAAGGTAATTCAAGATGTCTTAAAATCCTCTGTTTTCACTGCTCTGAGAATCAGAGTTCCTTTACCAAGGATAAAGAGCACTTTGCAGCTGTTTGAGCTAATTTTACATATCATTCCATATGCTTTACAAGGGTGCTTGTAATACTTTGGCTTCACAATTGGGTGATCTGTGTGTGGGGGGTGCCACATTAAGGGACCATTTTTCTTGGGGTATGTTCGGGATCAGCCTTTTGGAAAGATAAGCATGAAACTGAGTGAGTGTGAGGTTTATAACTAGTAAAGCTGTAGTCACTCAAAAAGGAATTTTGTTAATATGCACTTTCCTCAGTCACTTACTAAAAGTCCCCCAAACTAAACATCCAATGATGAGGCAAAAATTAACTAAATGCAAGTTCAATTTTCACTGGAGGAATTGAATTAACTGTATATGGCAAGGGACCACAAGGAAAGTCAGTCTTTAATGCAGCAGGTTGCTATAGCATTTATCATGACAGAGTAATAAAAATATAACCACTGTCTGAGTGGTTTTAGGTTCTTATTTTCAGGCTATTTTGGAAAACTAATTAAGATACAGAAGACTTGTTCTGAAATACCTACACAGAATTGAGATTCACCTTTGTAGTAGTTGGTTCTTATCAATGCCACTTATTCTCTGTAAATTTTTACCTGATTAATTCATGTGTATTTTGGCTAGATCATCCTACAATGATTAACCTATTTATGCTGTCTGCCTTGCTATTCAAGTTTTTCATGCATTTTACTCCATGAATCTAGGCTCCCTCATGCTATTGGAAGAGTTTCTACTTATAGGTACTTGAACTAAATAATTGAAACATTAAGATTATGACAACCACTGCCAACTACACAACTGAATTGTCAAATTATCACAATAATTCTTCACCATTGGCTATGTTAGCTAGGCACTGTGGTCCAACATCATTTGGAAGGCCATAATTCTAACTTTATCTATACAGAACACCTAGCTAAAAAAAGATGCACATAGCTACACTGACAAGGATTATTCCGATTACAAAGACTAATTCCATTTTGCTGTCACCTGTACCATGTTAACACTTGGAAGGAATACAAGGATACTTTAAGTTTATTACCATCTCCCTTCCACATTTGAGGGTTAAGCATTCGCAGATTCGATTATTCACCGATTACTAAATACAGTATTTCTCTATAGACATTTTCTACATCCTTCAGCCCAATTCTATGATCATAGAGTCATGCTATAGGACCTACAAATGCCTAAATAAGTGTTCTCTCAGGTTAAAAAAACAAACAAACAAGGCACATATTTGTGGTTTTTCCACTTTTGCGAGGGTCCTCCACCTCAACTCTTGCAAAAGTTGGTGGCTGACAGTACTTTTGTTTTCTATCCTAAGATTATGTGCCTGAAGATTTCTAGTGTGTTCTAGAAATCTATATTGCACTCAAAGCTATGACCACTCAAAATTAATAGTTACCCAGGAAACCTCTAAAGAGACTACAGTTGTCCCTTCAAATTCACTGGGGTTTGGTTCCAGGACCCCTGTGGATATCAAAATCCATGAATACTCAAGTCTCATTATATGCAATGGCATAGCAAAACAGTGCCCTTATATAAGACGGCAAAATCAAGGTTTGCTTTTTGGATTATTATTTTTTAAAGAATATTTTCAAGCCGTGAATACTTAAATCCATGGATACCAAATCCGTGGATATGGAAGGACAACTATATATGTCAGCTGTGGGTGTAGCCAAAGACCAAAGTGGATGCTGCTAACCCACTTTCACACCATTCATTCACACATCAATCAACCACATACACACATATGCAAACACATACAAACCCTTCCCAGCCATCATCTTCAGCAGATCCACATAGCTCAACTTAGGACAAGAGTATTTTATCTGCTCAGCACTAGAGACGGTTTCTCTAGCACTCAGCAGGAAACTGAGGAGGATAAGATGGAAACTGGATGAGAGAAGCTGGATGGAGACCTCCTGTCAACAGGAAGTTCTCCATCCTTCTCCATTCATTCAAATATAAATTTCTTCATATTCATTATTAGAGACGTTTAAAGAAATTCAGTACCTTGATTATTTTCCAGAAAGGCAGAGGCAGTTACTAAGTCTGAGGATTTGTTCTTTAGATTTCCAAGACAGCCTGAGACACAGTACAATGCAATTACATCAAAGTTGTAATAACCCAATTTTACTAACTTGGATCATATTCAGGTCAGTAAGTAGTGACTTAGCCAGTTTCCTGGTTTGAATTTAACAGAAACTACACAAGGCTGCTGTGGAATCCAGCAAGAGTTTTAAATATTTGTAACATTTTAAGCATCTGAACCACTTCATCTGCCATGCACTCTTTCACCATTATTTGATCAGTGATGTTCTATCTTCTCCTGTCCTTTTCCTAATATTTAGGTTTAACTTACTGGACTACCAGGGGCTTATTCCTACTGGAAAGGGAAAGAAAAACGATCAAGCATCTCAGTCCCAATTCCATAAAACAGGGAATAAAATTGATCTAGCATTTTGCCTGCATCATAGCTATCAAGTTTTTAAGGATAATACAATTTCAAGAACACTGTAACTGATTTTTTGTTTTCTAAAGAAAACAAAAACAAAAATCTGCATTTTTAATCTATCATTTCATTAGTCCCTGTGAATACATTTTATCCTATGGGGCTAATTTTGCTCCAGGTTTAATGGGGTTAAAAAGAATAGTATGGGGTTAAAAGGAATAGTACTAACTTCCAACACTGATTTCTGATATGCAATATTTATTGGGAAAGAAATCCTAATTACTGTGGTATACAGGACTCCTTCCACTGGACCTCACTTACCACGAGGCACCTAATTTTTGCCTAATTCATCTACGCATTTCATTTTTCTCTCTTCTGTTTTCTCTTCCAGGGATTTTTAGCAGTCCAAACAGAAATAGGACTGCCTAACTGGTTGGTTGTTAAAAAATTAAAATAACATTTTACAGTCCAATGTGGCCAAGGTATATTTTTGGAATGCAACACCAATGAAATCCATTTGGTTGTTTGTAATTTAAACTAGACTCATTATGAAATCGGATCATAAATTTAGTTCCTGGCTGACTAGGACTTTAGAAACAAGCAGTGTAGAAAGGTTAAGAGAAATCTGAAAAGAAAAGCTAAAGTTGGCACACAAGGGGGTGGGAAAACATGATATTGTCTACTTAATAAGTGAGGGTTTATTATGTTAAGTTTATTACATCTGAACCATCCTATCAACTATCAAAACAGATCTATCGAGTTATGAAACAAGGGTATCAATTACCTGGATTGCTGCTTGATTGGCTGTCCTGTGAATAGTTCTCACTTCCATCAGAACTGGACTGAAGTGAGGAAGAGGATGGCACTGTTCTGTTTCTTTTTTTATTAACTTTCCTTTCTAACTGTCGCTCTTCGTCGTCATCCTCGCTTTCACTTAAATCATCAAAACCAAAATACTTAATTTTATAATTTGAGCTTCCAGAGGTTCTAGATCCACCTTCACCACCCCCTCCTTCATCATTGTCATCAAACCCAAAGAATTCTAATTTGACATCTTTTTTGGATTTGGTATTGCTAGGTCGAAATCTAGTTGTAGTCTTGGTTGTCACCATGTCAGCTTTCTTTCTGAGACGCCCTGCTTCTCCCAGATCAGTAGGTGCAGCGGTGGCAAATTCATCAATACGATCCATTGTATCTTGTATCGTAACATTACAAACTGATAAGCATGATGGATGAAGAACAGTGTAGTCTCTAGTCCTTCCAACTGTCCCTCTAAAACTGGTCCCACTACTTAAACCAACTTTTCTTACTGGATTCACACCATCAGTATTTGAATCACTATTTGCTTTGGCTAGAGGCTGAAGAGTGCCATCCAGTAGCTTATCAAAATTCGTCATTCCCTGTGATTTTGTTTTGTTAGATCTACAGTATGTCCGACAATTACTTGGCCTGAGAACAGTTTGCATCAGTTCTTCACTAATGGTTTCCTTTGGAGTCTCCATTTCTTCTTTGACTAGATCTTCATCCTTGTTTTTTATTTCTGAAAGTGGTTCATCATCAAAACCCAACAAATATTCTCCTCTTCGGGTATCCTCATTTTCATCTTCCCATTCATACAAGCCAGTTACTAATGATTCTTTAGTATGTGATGCTTCTGAAAGTGAGTCTTTCTTCCCAATATGGGAGTCCCAAGAGTCATGAGATTCCTTGACTTCAATGTTGTACCCAGAGATTTCTGCTATTTCAGCATTAATTACATTATTGTCGTCAGCATTCTTGTAGATGAAGTGGCTGTTCTCACTGTCCTCACTAAAATGTTGCGCTGTATCTACAAAACAACCAACAACAATAAAATTAGTACAGAACCTATAATAAATTGAGACTTGAAATTTAACAGCATTTTTCAGTTTTTCATCTATAGAAAAGAAGACAGGTGTTGTACTAATAGTTTTTTGATATCTTGATAACACACTGATTTGATACTATAATCAAAGTGCAATTTTTTTCTCTCGCCTTGGGATGAAGGCACTCTTTAGGAGAAAGAATAAAGCATGCCCATTTGCAAAACCATATAAGCAACTGGATTGCAAAACAATATAAGCAATTGAAATAACAGTCACTCTGTAGCTTTACTTTTTTTCCCTGCAAAAAATGAAACACAAATTATGTAATATATCTGGGGCTGGTTAACTATATTTACTGCTGTTAACTCCACCCACATTTACAGTATTACTGTAACTGATTGTCAGGCCATCAGTTACTGTAACTGATGGCCTGACAATTAAACATATATATGTGTGAACTAGAATGTTATGGACCTGCCTCAGACAAGCTTTATGTATGACTACTTTTAATACTTTTTGATCCTAGGACCAAGCTACATTGATATTAGTACAAAACTAAGCCAAAATTCATTTAAAGAAGCACTTGAATGGAACATAAAGAATTAAGTTCCATTACATTTAATCAAAACATTCCAAAATAATGCATGACCGGATGCCTCCAACTTATATGAATTATAATATCCATACACATTGATGTAGTTGATCTATCTAGAATGCTGCTTTAAAAAAGTAATTAATTGTATTACCTGCAACTCTAGTCATTTATTCATTTAACTTAAATTCTCCCTTTCTCCCAATATGGGACCCTGGGCAGCTGACAACACAGATTAAAATACCACTAAAGCAATCAGTATAATAAAAAAAAAATTATAACAATTATATAAATATTTACTTATCATTAGGGTATCAATAACAATAATGCTCCTTTTAGAAGCAACTCACTGTTAACATCATTGCATTACTTGATAGTATTTGTCTTAATACAGAGAACTGTCAGGATGGGTTTGTCTGTTTTCAATTGTTAAATAAGGGTCATACACCACTCAGAACAGCACAGGCCCTGTCTGCTGCTTCTGACATTTACATCTATGTTCACTGTCATTCTGAGATGGGCACTGGCCTCTACAGGAAATGTGGGCAGCTTCCACAAATATTTCCTGAGTAAAGTAACATGTATTTTAGCTTTGGAAGCCAGAGATAGGGCCCTTCATTTGCAACTTAATAACAATGGATTCCCACCCAAAATTAAGTTGTAAGCATTATGCATCATTATGCATTATACATTTTATACCACTGTAAGGTAGTATCCAAATTATAGGAATATTTAAACATTTATGCAACACTTTAGAAAGCTCAAACATTAGCTTCACAAGTGTTACTTTGTGGATATCTCAATTAAAACATTTTCTTTTGCACCAGAATTATAATACATGTGTAGCATCACAGTTACCTCTGGTATAAAAATAACATCATGTACAAAGTTCTTGCAGCAATCACCAAGGTCCACTTTAAGAATTAGTTTCATAATACAATAAATTTTAGGTTGAAGCAATTTAAGTGAGGTACTAACAGAAAGCTCATCTGCTTTCAAATAAATATAAAACAATTTGAAAAAGAGATGGCATCCAAGGGCAATGCAGTTGCACATAGTCCCTTAAACATACTTGTAAGAAACACTGAAATGTGACTGCTGCCAGGTAAATAATATTGGGGCAAAAACACTAAACAAGGGGAGAAAAGGACTGAGTGGAGATTTTTTCAAATAAATACTGGAATGCTGAGTTAAGATATGAAACAAATGCCAAAGGAAGAAGCAATTTACAACAAAGACACCAAAGCTTGTGTACAGGTTTGTGAGCAATCCAGTATGTCACTTATAGGGCTTATCTTCAAAAGTGCAACTTGTTGAGTGGACCGACATGCTGCTGCCCTGTTTATATAATCAAATTACGGTAAAGTGTTTGTTTACAGGAGTTAACTATTGCTACTATGTTCCAACTGATCAGAGAGTGCACTGGATAACAGGATTCAAATATCAGCCATATGTACTCACTCCACCTCCATTAACATTGTATAATAGAACAATGACTCCATAGCTCCACAGGATTGTTGCGAGGGATTGTTGCGAGGGCAAATAAGCTAATAAATGTTAATGCATTAGAAATCCTTTAACTACTTCTATTTGGTGAAATACTACTGAGTTTATTTTGCTGCATGCCCAACATGGCTACATATGTTCTACTGGGTGAGTTAGCTATGGCATTCTGGATTCATTCTAGAAAAGATCCTAGCCACTGTAAGCAATAGGAACGATTTTGTAATAGAATTATTTGCACAGCAACACTGAGAAGGCTTGCCAATCTCATTTTTTCAACAATGCCAATAAAGCTGTGCAACCAGATAGAAGAGGGGAGAGATGGCCTGGTGAAAAAGGAAATTCATTCTCTGTTCTCACAACAGAAAAGTTCACATAGTTGTACTATTCATTTTCTCCAGTTCTGATTCCATCTAACATATCTCATTACCAACAGCTCCCTTTCACCCTTGGCTTGGATACAACACACACCTCTGGGAGGAGAACTGGGCTTTCCTGCTTCAATCTGGGCCTAGCCTCCACCCTATGCAAAAACACTTTTGAAGGCATCACAATGAGGGTGAATGAAGTAGAGATCTTTTCGTAAGCAGAAAATCCTTCAACCTACACTACCAGACAGAAATGAATTAAGTTGGTATCTTATAGTTTTAATGTAATTCATGTTGGTATCTTCTGGCCAGTCATTAAGAGAAGTTAGTAATGCATTTTATTTTTATTTTGAGTTTAACACTGAACTCTTCTAGGAAAGTACAGAACTGAAAGGATCAAGGGCCAGCCAGAAAAATCAGCAGTAGCAGAACATGTTATAAACCAACCTGGACACAAAATGTTATTTAAAAACACAGAAATTCTGGACCAGTCCAACAACTATCATGTCAGGATGCACAGAGAAGATACTGAAATCCACAAACACCTGGACAACTTCAACAGGAAAAAATAACCCTAAAAGTAAACAAAATCTGGCTCCCAGTTTTGAAAAACAATAGAATAAAAACCCCACACTTACAAAGGAATTCCACCCAAGGACAAGGGGATTTCCAGGAGATAATGGCCCATCAACCAACCATTAGTCAAACATACATTAATGAGCCTTGCATTTCTATACCCAGAAACTAACCAGTCAATTACACAAATTTACATATACTCCCCAACAGGGGTTCATAATATATAAACTCCACACACTCCTACCCAACAATTCTCCGAAGATGCCAGCCACAGATGCAGGCGAAACGTCAAAAAGAAACTGCTCCAGAACACGCCCGGAAAAACCAAGGAAAATCAAGAGAATCAAAACTCAACACTTAACAAAGGAATTCCACCCAGGGACAAGGAGATTTCCAGCAGATAATGGCCCATCAACCAACCATTAGCCAAACAGACACTAATCATCCTTGCATTTCTATACCCAGAAACTAACCATTAAATTACACAAATTTACATATACTCCCCAACAGGGGTTCACAATATATAAACTCCACACACACTTCTACCCAACCATTCTCTGAAGATGCCAGCCACAGATGCAGGCGAAACATCAGAAAGAAACTGTTCCAGAACACAGCCTCAGAGCCCAGAAAAAAACACAAGGAAAATCTATAGTTTATTGCCAGTTGTTCATTGTTAGACCAGTATCCAGTGCCAGCTGCTTCTTTTAACCACTTTATTTTATAGTGCAATGAGTGACATTCAGAAACAAATCCTTCAATTAATATAATTGCAACCAAAACAACTTGTTTTAAAAAAGCACTTTTTAAAGAGCAATTATTATTTAAGCTAGTGGTCATAACATCTGGATTGCAGTTTGCTACTTAATTTTCTGACTTAGTCCTATATTGGTTTTAATGCAAAAAAAAAAAAACCAAAACAAAACAAAACCCAGCTTAAACAACAACAACAAAAACCCCAAAAAACTAAAACAACCCCCCCCCCGAGATTTGAGTTTTGGTTTTTTTAAAAAAACCTCCCCCCCCCCAACTCTGTCTAGTAGACTGATTTAAACCTGGGGTTGAGAGCCCTTCCTCCTCTGGTTCACAATATTTTGAAATATTTTTGCATCCAGGAGAATGGAAGCTTCACTTCAACTTCTTATCACCACTGATACTCAAATTTATCACTTTACACTGTTAGCAATCTAAATCAGAAATGTCATATTAATGTCCAATAATTCAGCAGTACAACACTTTGAAAATATGCGCTAAAATATGCGCTAACAATAACTGCAATCAGTTTGCTACTTCTGTGGTGCCCTTTGACCACTTCCAGCCACTTTTATCAAAACTGCCTCTTTAGAAACGTTTGCTATGCTAGCTGCTGTTCTAATCTTCATGTAAACTTTGCATAACCTTCCCTTTAGAATTCTCCCAGTAGCAGTTCTTCTTAACTGCATCCATGTCATAATATGCTTGTTTTTACAAGCATTATGGCTGGGTGGCTGGGTATTTCATGGAAAAGTCAATAACAAGATCATTAATATATAGTACTACAAATTTTAATTATAGGACTAACTCAAACTAGCAGAAATAGCATACTTCCATTAGCACAACAGGATTTTTTTGTCAAAGATTTGCTGAGTTTCAACACATTCAGTGGACTTCTGAGTGTGGACAGATTATCCTTCTCTCAGTCTCACTGATAGAATGGCTTCGATCAGCAGCTACACTTTTGTTAGGAAAAAAGTCAGAAAAGATCTTAAGTTGCAACATTTATATACCAGCAAGGGCTGAAAGAGACAATGTAAGAATGAATACAAAACTACTAACTAGGTTCAGAACCTATAGAAAAACCTAGAGCCCCTCACAGGGGTTTTGAACAATTCATTTTAAAAGGTGAAGAAGCAGGACTGAATAAGATGCTTACAGAGCTGTCTCAGAACTGGTCTTCCTCTTACATGGTTTTTAGAAATGATCTTAGAGCAGTAGATGCAAATATCTTGTCTCAAATATTTTATTCATCATTCTGAAAGGAAGTACAGTAGCACCTCCATATCGATTCAATTATCTGCGGTTGACGACGGGGGTGGGTGGGGGTGGACAGGGGTGGGAGGGGAGGAGGAGAGATCTCACCTCCCTTCGCCCTCTGGGATTGCTCCCTTAGCGAGAATGGCGACAGGGGCAAAGGAAGGGGAGGATGAGCTCTCTCACCTCACTTCTCCCTTCACGCTCCCATGGTGGGAATGGCGACACAGGGGGCAAAGGGAGGGAAGGAGTAGATCTTGCCTCCCTTCTCCCTTTGTCCCTGGGATCGCTCCCACGGTAGAAATGGGGATGGGGATGTTCGCTATTATCCACGGATTTCATTATCCACAGGGGCCCTGGAACCAATACCCCGTGGATATGGAGGCCCTGCTGTATTTCAAAATTACTTATTAAAAACTCTTGTAAAAAGTAGGCTTCAGGGGGAACAGAATTATGGGGGTAGGGGGTTTGAATTTTATTCTAATTTTTCTTCTGAGCATTCATTCAGATGCAGTAGAGGACACTATCCATTACCAGTGCTGAAGTAATATTCAAGTAATCAATGGTTTTGCTTCAGGCAGTAAAATGTCTTAGGCCAGCCTCTCTCAAGCTACATTTCTAAAAGTCTACATAAAATAATCTCTGACTGCCAAAGAAACACACACAATTTATGGCAGAACAGAAAGTGATGTATCTGCACTCAGAGGAAGGAGGTAGGACTGTCATGAATTAAATCTGAGGCTAACAGAAAAAGAAGTAGACTACATGAAGAGAAAACTCTAACTTTATCACCCTTCATCCTTTTTTATTTGTCATGGCATTTGGAAGCCATACTCTGCGTAAGAATGTACTGCGAGAGTAACTATGATGGATGAAATGAAAGACATATTTAGTGTATGTTATCTAGTGATCAATCATATGGGCTATAGGAAGATCACAAGCAGACCTTAACAGATTACAAAGCTGGGCCAAAACTAATAAAATGAATTTCAACAGGGAGAAATGTAGAGTACTACACTTTGGCAGAAAAAATAAAATGCACAGATATAGGATGGCAGTGATAGCAGTGCATGCGATAGGGATCTAGGAGTCTTAGTGGACCACAAGCTGAACATGAGTCAGCAGTGTGATGCGACAGCCAGAAAAGTCAATGCAATTCTAAGCTGCATCAATAGGAGTACTGTAATGGGACATGAGTATTCATGGATTTTGGTCTCCACGGGGGGGGGGGGGGTCCTAGAACCAAACCCCAGTGAATATGGAAGGGACAACTATACAGTGTTTAGATCAAGGGTGGCAATAGTGTCACGCCACTTTATCCTGCTTTGGTCAGACTTCACCTGGAATACTGTGTCCAGTTCTGGGCACAATTCAAGGAGGGTATGGACAAGCTGGAGCATGTCCAGAGGAGGGCAACCAAAATGGTGAAAGGTCTGGAAGCCATGCTCTATAAGGAACAGTTTAGGGAGCTGGGTATGTTTAGTCTGGGGAAGAGAAGGTTAAGAGGGGATGTGATAGCCCTGTTTAAATATTTGAAGGGAAGTCATATTGAGGATGGAGCGAACTTGTTTTCTGCAGCTCCAGAAATTAAGTCACAGAGCAATGGATTCAAACTACAAGAAAAGAGATTCCACCTAAACATTAGGAAGAACTTCCTGACAGTAAGAGCTGTTTGGCATTGGAGCACACTGCCTCGGAGTGTAGTGGAGTCTCCATCTTTGGATGATTTTAAACAGAGGCTGGATGGCCAACTGTTGGGCGTGCTTTGATTGTGTGTTCCTGCATGGCAGGGGGTTGGACCGGACAGCCCTTCTGTTCTCTTCCGTCTCTATGATTCTATGAGAATATGAAGCCAACAGCATCTTCCTCCTCACAGTCCTCAACAATAGTGTACAGATGGATACTATCCCCATTACTGAAGATAATATATAGACATCGTGAGTAGAAACCATTAATGAACTTATCCTCCATGAATTTTACTAATCCCCCTTTGAAGCCTACCAAGATAGCAGCCACTACATTCTTTAGAAATGAATTTTACTTTTTGACTATGTGCTATGTGAAAGAGGGCGTCCTTTTATCTGTCCTGAATCACACCCACCATTCAATTTTAGCAGATGATCCTACATTTTAGTAAAAAAAACTAAAAAAAAAAACTTGTTCTTATCCATTTTATTCACAACCTTATTTTTATGCCTATATCACACCATGATCTTTTCTCACACTTTTGTAAGTTAAAAAGCCCCAAGCAGTGTTGTTCTTTTCTATGGGAGCTGTTCTATGTCCTGATCATTTTTGCTACTTTTCTACACCTTTTCCACTTATACAGTACCCTTTGGGGTGCAGTGACCAGAACTCTACAGACTACAAAATGTGTGGTCTTACTACAGATATATATGGCATTACAATATTGCTTGTTTTAGATTCCTTTTCTAATGATTCTGCACATCAATTAGCCTTTTTCACAGCAGGTGCACAATGAGTCAATGCTTTTTATCAAGTTATTCACAATGTAAGTTGTCTTTTTTGATCAGTCACCACCTGCTCAAACCTGATCAATGTATAAATGAATCTCTGTCCCAGTATGTATCACTTTACATTTGCCTAACTGAATCTCATATACCATTTTAATGGCCATTATTCCAATTAGGAAAGATCCTTCTGGAGTTTTTAAATGTAACTTTTCTAAATAATTTGGTATCATATTCAAGTTTGACCACCTCACTGCTTATCCCAAATTCCAGATTATTATGAACAAGATACAAACTACAGTACTATCCCCAATACAGATCGTTCCAACTCTGTGATTCTATGTTTCAAACAGTTGTTATCCTCAAACACATATGGATTTGAGGAGAGTGAGGGCATGGAAAGCAGTTCAAGTTTTATTGTGATCATATTTATGGAAAGTATTATATTTCATCTGTAGAGCTTAAGGTTCTATCAGGAGGTGAACATTAAGCAAATTCTTTCCAACTGCCACTCAGTACTGCACATATCCAAACGGTATCAAGAAAGCCAGAAGACAAGATAAATCTCATTCTGGCACCTTTTAGAAGCTGATTTCTCCTTAGCCTTGATATTCAGCAGAGCATTAGTTTTTCTATTGTTGAAGCAACTATTAACTTGAGATACCTTTGGGAAAGAATAGCTACAACTGCCTTAGCAAGCAGTGTTGCTATTCAACATGAAAAAGACAAGGCACTATGGCAATATTCTATTCATGGCTCCCTTACATTATAAGTATTCACACAAAGCACTATTTCATATATCACTCTAAGCCACACTTCATATTCATATTCACAATATGAATGAACCATAGCAAGACTCAAAACCACTCTTCCTGCATTCCATTCAGAAGCATTTGTTTCTGCTTTAAATTAACCACAACCTGCTGAATCATCTGGATCTGAAACTGAGATTAATCTTAATGGTGGTTAATTTAAATAAGCCTACTTCTAGCTATGGTTTGAAGCTGGCTTGCTTGGAACTATGTATATCACACGTTAGCAGTTTGTCAGTGGGAACAAAACATCATAAGGGAGCCCTGCTGGCGCAGTGGTTAAATCCCAGTACTGCAAGTCACCACGTTGCAAGTTCAATTCCAGAGGGCTCCAAGGTTCATTCAAACTTCCATCCTTTCGTAGGTCGCGATACAAAGACTCCCTGAAACAACATCTCAGGCTTGGCCAAATTGATCACCAACAGTGGTCCGCCCTGGCCTCACATCGGGAGGCATGGAGACGCACTATCCACAATGCTGCAGCCTTATTTGAGAACTCACGACGAACAAGTCTTGAAGAGAAACGACAACGCAGAAAGAATCACAACCCAAAAACATCACCCAAGGAGACCTTCTGCTGTGCTTTTTGCAACCGGACTTGTTTATCTCAGATTGGCCTTTTTAGTCATCAGCGTGCTTGCAGAAAGCGCGGGATGAGTCCTTCCTGAATCTTCATTTGCGAAGAAAAGCCAGAGAGAGAGAGAAAATGAGTACCCGGCTTATGGGGGCAATTAGCTAACACAGACTGGAAACTGCTTAATGCAGTGTAGATGTGTAAATTGCTACTGCTTAAAACAAATTGTAAGACGCTCTGATAGCCTTTGTGGCTGAAAAGCGGGGTATAAATAACTAATTTAAAAAATCATAAAGTAAAAGCTTCTAAACTATTCGTCACTACTCCAAAGAAAGAAGAGAACATATATTTAAGGCTGATTGTAGCTCAATCATGTCACACTAAGTCAAGGGTAAGAATCATACAGCCTGCCAGATGTTGCTGGATTGCAACTCTCAGCATTGGCTATGCTGGCTGGAGCTGCAATCCAATAACATCTAAAAGATGTCATGATTCCCACTGCCAACCTAAGTGATGATTCAGTACAATGTGCAAACGTAACCTGAGCTATAATTTACTGTGATGTGCAAATGCAACTTTTAATAGTCAAGTAAAATGCCCTCCTCTACAATTCAAACTAATCTAGTTGTACAGAGAGAGCAGCATATCCCCTTTTTCTCAAACTGTATGAACATAGTTGAATGAAATTAAAATTGCTGAGGGTACTACATTTTTGACATTAGTCAGGCTCCTCAGATGCCCAAGCATCCATTTAAAATAATTTAAGTTAACAATTTCATCAAGGAGCCACAGTGGCATAAGTGGTTGGAGTGTTGGACTATGACTCTGGACAGCTGGGTTTGAATCTCCACTTAGCCATGAAAACCCACTGGGTAAACTTGTGCAAGTCACAGACTCTCAGCCTCAGAAAACCCCGTGAAAGCCTTAGGGTCACCATAAATCAGAAACAACTTGAAGGCAAACAACAACAACAACAATTTCCTAAAATGTCAGCTGTAGAGAAACCACTTATTCATGTAAACATATATGTAGACTTAATTTAGTTATCTATGAAGGTACATGCCTAATGAATGAACACTTGTTATGTTATGAAGCATTTCAGGAATTGGGATGAGTATTGCCTGTGGGATTTCATCTGAACACACCAGAGACTTCTGGTAAACATGATATGTTTTTCTCCCATTCTTGAGCAGGTGGATTTTGCTAATGAATATTACTACCCTATGATTTTCATCTGAAGCTTTCCTCCCATTGTAACTAAATGTATTATTCAACTTTTATGCACAAGAGTTTCAGAAATTTGTGGCATTAAACAAATACAGGTGTAAGTCATAAGCTCATTATAACTACTAGTTGCATATTATATCAACTGAGTGAACTAAAAAATCAAATGCAAGTGAGGTCTGTTTTCCTTGTTTCTACACAAACATGTAAAGTGGGGGGGCCCTAGAATTTATCTACAGCTGAAATATAAAGGTTTCAGGTGACTCCTACAGCTTTTAAAGGATATACAAGTTCCCATTTTGCATATTACAGAAGCATTCTGCTTCAATTATATATCTGCATTCACTACTTCTCCTAACATGCAGAACAGTTCTTCAGATTTCTAAAGTTCGATACAGGTGTTTTCATAAGAAAGAAAATTAAGTCAAACCATCCTGTACTACTCACAACATTTGTCTTTAAAAATTAATAAACTACTTATATTCACATTGATCATAATTAAGTGGGTGTAGTTTGTAAAACTGTTTTAAGATTAGATTATACTTTGGAAAGTTGGATTAACTTTTTCCAACAACTTACCAAGTTCTAAATTGTAAATTGACTTGAGTATATAATCTTGAAGGACTGATATAAAGACTGCTAAAATAATGAATGTGAAGTGTTGTATACAAGCATTATATAAATGCCAAATATTTAAATGTACAATTAGAATTCCTACATGTGAATGAATCAAATTTATACCTGTATTTGCAAATATACAGAAATTAAGAACATAGGACTGGCTACAACTTCTGGTCAAGTTGATACTCTGAGAAGACATAATTTCTGAAACATTTGCCAAACATTCCAAATAACAAGTAAAGACTCACATCCTATTTACTAATAACAAATGCATTATCCAAGCATGGATCTTTATGTTGCTAAAACAGCACTATCCACATATAAGGGTAGTATCAGAAGGCTTAGAGTAACCCAAAGGTCTGCAACAGTGTGTGTGTGTGTGTAGATATAGATAATATGAGGGGGGAAACTAAAAGGGAGAAAACCCAAGAAGCCAATAAAGGCCGAGTTTGCTGGGTGGATAAGGAATGCTGACGCTTTTTTTGCTGTGAGGAGATACCGGATAACCACATGAAAGAAGAGAATGGTGCTTTCTTGAAAGTGGCATGATTCGCAAACATTGTGTTCAGGAAATTCCATACAGTAACACTTAATTGCAGACCCTCTTGTAACAAATAGAATGAAAGTAGGATTACAGTTGTCCCTTCATATTCGCTGGGGTTTGGTTCCAGGACCCCCCGTGGATACCAAAATCCGTGAATACTCACATCCCATTATATGCAATGGCATAGCAAAATTGTGTCCCTTATGTAAGATGGCAAAATCATGGTTTGCTTTTTGGATATTTTTTTTTTAAGAATATTTTCAAGCTGTGGACACTTAAAATCTGTTGATACCAAATCCGTGGATATGGAGGGACAACTGTACTTGGTTCAGGGAGTCTGGGCAAGTATGGTATTTCTGTTTGTTTGTTTTAAAAGAACTGAAGAAAGATGACACAAACCAGCTGGCGAGAAATTTTCAACTGGGCACACAGCATTGTGACTGGTACTTTTGAAAGAGATCCATGTATATACATGCACACGCGCACACACACACAAAACTACAGCTGAAAATACAAGATTGCAACACAACCTGAAAATGATGAAAACTAATAATGTGATGGAACAAATAAACTAATTTAACCATCCAAAATAAAACACTCAAATCCAGTTATATGGTTACCAGTTTTTAGTTACGATCGCCAGTCCATATTTTTTGCTGAATTTTCAACTGATTTTTCCTCAGATATCAAAGTAAAAGCTTATGATACCTCTTTTCAAAATCCAAAATTAAGGCTTTTATATGTTTTCATTTCTTAAGTATGCCTAATGGCACAATGTTATATGCTAAGTTATGAACAAAGTATTGTATGTTGCTGAAATAGTAATGTAAGGTTGAATTTGATTAGAACAGAAGTCTTGAATACAGTTGGACCCACATAGTTGCAGCACCAACATCCACAGTTTCAGTTATCCACAGAACACAAAACAAGGTGACACATGCTATAGAGTCACACTGGAAAATTCCTCTAGGCATCTTCTAGATCCTCCAACACAGCTCAATGATGTTTTTACCAGAAGTCCTTTATTTTAATAGGGTTCACTGTTATCCGCAGTTTCTGGTATCCACAGTAGGTCTGGGAACCAAACCCCTGTGGATACTGCGGGCCAACTGTATTTCATTCCCCCTCCCAAATTTCCTCGTATTCACCCCCTAAATGGGAGTGAGGCACAGGTTTATTCCATGGCTTCAAATTCCCAAAAATGTTACATCTCAAATTAAATATGGCTTTTCATTACTATGGGCAGTATTTATAATACTATATCTTGTCCCACGTTTCCTTCAATGTCTTAAAAAGAAATCTGCTGATGTGTTGATGGCATGCAATTTTATAATTTTTAAAAAAAATCAGTTAGATTAAGTTATTGACAGTTGTGTTGTTCATGTAAAGTTAACCATCTAAATGATTATAGCTGTTTTCCACAATTAGTAAAAACATATTTTAGTAGCTTTAGATTTTAAATTATTACTAGAAAAACCCACTCCTGAAGTCATGTTCACATTGAAAACAGAAACCTGATCACCTATAATTAAAACAACCCCCACAAATATTTCTTCTGAGTGAAGTAGTGTCAAATTTTATATTTAGAACACAGAAAAGAATATGAAATATGCATCAAGGTAAGATGACTGGTGAAAGATCAACACCTGACTCATTGGCACTAAAGTTCTCTAAACTGGCCGAAACAGCAGCAGAAACAGTCTCAACTGTCAGTGAGCCAGATTCTATACAAGAATAAGGAGAGCAAGCATGCCCTTTCCACTAATGGCTTCCGTTACTTTTTTAGTACACAGACTGAATATCTCTTATCCGAAATGCTTGGGCCCAGAAGTGTTCTGTTTTTTTTCCAGATTTTGGAATATTTGCACACACACAATGAGCTATCTTGGAGATGGGACCCAAGTCTAAACACAAAATTAATTTATGTTACATGTACACCTTATACATGTAGCCTGTAGTTAATTTTATACACAACATTTTTTAATATTTTGTGCATAAAATAAAGCTTATGAACACTGGAGCACCAGAAAGCAAAGATGTCACTTTCTTGGTCACCCATGTGGACAATTTTGGATTTTGGAGTATTTTAGAATTCCAGATAAGGGATACTCAACCTGTACTAGGATTAAAAGAATGACAAGCGTATCCAAGGATGTTATAGTTGTGTCTGTGTCCCATTACCCTTTCAATTCTACACACAAAGCTAACCGTCACATTAAGTTTGGTGGTCCGGTCAAGAGCTATGGAGGCTGTAGGATGCCTTGAACGGAAATGCCAGTCTGAAATATATAATACATAACATTTTATTTTATTTATATCCTAGATATCTCCCAGTATGGGACTCAAGCCTGAGAAAGGGTCTGTTGGTCTTTTACTCACTGTACAGGATTTATTTATGAAGCATGTAGTTTTTTCAGGCACTCTATAACCAATAAAACCCACATTTTGTTATGTTCCAACTGCAGAAATACTTAACTCTACTTTGCTTACAAAAGCTTTTTTTATAAAAATGCTGCTTCCTGTTTTGACTTTAAGGTAGTCATTAAAAACAGATCAAGTTTCTAAAGACTGTCTTAAAGCCCTGGTGGCACAGAGGTTAAATGTTGGTACTGCAGCCACAACACTGGGAGTGCAATCCTGCAGGGCTCCAGGTTGACTCAGCCTTCCAGGGTTGGTAAAATGAATACCCAACTTGTTGGGATCAATTAACTAACACATTGTAAATCGCTTAGAGAGTGCTTAGCATTATAAAGTGGTATAGAAATGTAGGTGCTATTGCTATAAAGTGGAAACAAAATTGATCAAACACTCCAATGCAGATATAAGAGGTTTCCACAGGCTTCTCCCTCCTCAAACTTCCATGTAATGGAGGAATTTAAGCTGTGGGTCAGAGGCAAGCAAATGAACCTGGTAAAAAATAAGGTTATTAACTCTCAACACAACTGTAGTATCCAAGCATACCTGCAATGACAGGAATAGCACTGCTGCTTCTGATTTCACCATCCTCCATGTTTCTGTTTAAGTTTTTCTCTTTTAAGCTGTGTACTGTATTATCCAAAGACACACACTTGATGGACAACATGTCTTCATTGACTGATTGAATAATTTTGCTATTAGATTCAAGTGCAGAAGTGAAATCTCCAGACTGAGATGCTTCAACAGACTCCAACTGAGAGGAACCTTTAGCTTGTGACACGTTCTTTGAAGATACTGGAAGAGATTCTTCATCACTGTCAAATCCAAACGGATCTTCTATTACTTCCTCTTCTACTTTGGGTTTTTTAGGAAGTTCAGAAATGTCTGGCTTGATGTTGGGCCTCTTCTGTCCTAGCTTAGCCATAAAGGTAGTTTCGCCCCATTTTGTACTAAGAGTGGTCCGTTTGTTCGAAAAAACTTCATCAAATTTTGAACTGCCATTACCCCCTTTCCTGCTATATGTCTTCCCAAACCTGGATGTCATTTTGACACCTGTTTCATATTCTCTGTTGAAAGAAAATACATTTTAGAATATATACTAGAAAAGATCAAAACAGAATAGCATACAGAAATTTCTTTCTGACCTAACAAAGATTACAAATGCTCATGACACTTTTATCAAACATCTGTAGTAGGAAGTCATGGACAAAATAATATTAGCTATATTAGTCATTTAATCCCTTTGATTCCATCCACAAATTGTGTCCAAGAACAGCTGTTTCAAAATAGATTGCAAGTTTTACTGCACTCCAGACTGTCCCAACTTAGTGCCCATATGTTACAATAATTAGAGATGATAGAATCAGTAATGCAACACATTTGGAAGGCACCAGACAGCGGAAAGCTATCTTAATTATTAAGTGATTTTCCCGAGAATTTTTTTAACACAATAAAACATTGGAACATTTTTCACCAAGCCTTAAACAATCCTACGTAGGACTGAAAATTCTAGCCATGACCTGTCCATAAATCAGTCCTATGTTAAATAATGGGTGGGGAAGCTTATAGGTATCCTACTTCTGTTGTTTCACTGTGCCCATTTTAGATAGCAAGCCCCTGATAATAAGGACATAACGATTGTTTGAAAAGTTCAACATATGGAAACGATGCTGTAACAATTAATGATTACTGTAAAGATTAATAGTTACAGAACTCTTCCTCTGTGCCAAACACTTCTAAAATGTCTAGCATCAGAGACTTGCTCCGTCACCTAGTGCTAAAACCATGCATAGCTCTGGTCATCACTGACACCAGGGTCTGTTCTCCTTGAAATCTGAACCACAGCCACAATGGCAGATGCCCTGTTTAGCTCTATGGAAGGATCATCACCACAGGCTACTAAGGAACAAGGAATCTCCTGGTAAATAGGAATTATGACTTTTAGAATGTTCCACATATGCTGCTATATGCAAACAGTCACTTAAATACCTGGCTGCCAAAAAGAATTAGCTTATCAATTAGGACTTCAAATGGGGGGGGGGAGCATCAGCCTTACAAGTTATGATTATCAGTTCCAGAGAAAGCTGGATTGCTTGGAAAGGCAACACTGACAATGTTAAATAATAATCCAAGGTAAAAGGATTTTAGTCAAAACCATTAGCAATAAATGGACCATACGTTAACAAGGAAGATATGAAAGAGGATGAATGTACAGTACTTCTCTTTTCAGCATGAATTTTTCTCTATGCACCCAAGCAAATGGTTTGAAAAATATTTTTATGCTTAAATTTACATCCCATCTTGTTATTTTTGAGGAACAAGAAAATCACGGCAAGTTGTTCCCAATGATCTACACAAAATATAAGCTGAGTCAGCGATTTGCCATGACAGCCACAAACAGAGCACTCCATGGCACTGTACTGCAGCACTTAAAAATCATAATTGAATGGTGGTGGGCCATGAAGAAGTCAAAAAAATTACCAATTGGAAATTAAAAAGCATCCCTTACAAACTAAAAACCTGATTCTCTTTTTAGTGTACCTAGGCAAGAATATCTTACAATCATGGATCTCCTTAGTGTAGGGTGAAACTTCTCAATATATGTCCTTCTCTAAAATTTGAAATTACAGGACAGGTACTGTGTAAATTGTAACCCTTATCAAAGGGTTTTACAGGTCAGATACATTTAAAGTTTCTGTGTTTTTTTAAAAAAACTATCGGATTTTTTATAGTTCATGCTAATTTACAATTATTATTTGATAGAAGAGCACAAATACCAACAAATTTAATAATATAGCCATCTTTATATATTTACAGGTTAACTGCAATATTTTATGAAACAAGAGAAAAAGACCAGTGTATTAGTAGACTACTATGATATCTCAACACATGTTCAATTGTAGTAGAAAATGCTAATGGAACACATGTGGTATCATCCAAGTGGCATCAACAACTCTGCACTGGTGCAATTTAGCAACATAATTTTAAGAAATTACTTGCCAAGGAACATGTTAAGATATTACTTGCCAAGGAAAAGAATACAATCAATTGGGGACATCCATGTTCAGAGCAGCATCTTTTTTATCATTCTAAAAATATACACTATCCCCTATTTAAAGAATAGCTTGCCTTTCTTTAACCACATTACAATCTCCTTTAGTCTAATTAAGCCAGTAAAGTTTCATACTTGCAAGTCAGCCTGAAGTTGCACATGAAATGAAACATACAATATTCTGAAGATATAACCTTGCTGCTAATAATTAAAAAAAAACATTCATTTCAATATATTAAAAGTAACTTCTTGTGTGCACCTTCTATTTATCACTGGACTGTTTTAGTTTTACTTTTTACTTTACAATTTAACACTACCAGGCTGCTTGCAAATAAAAGTATCAGTCAAAACAGGGCGCTGAAAGACAACCAAAGTTTACTACACTACTTCCAAATACTAAATGTTAGATGCTTTCCCCAAATCCTGCTGAGAGCTGATTTCACTTGATTGGGTCATTTTAAAGAGAGCATGCCTCAGGTGCGTTAATAATTTATTTTCCAGCACTGCTCCTACATAATAAGACAGTAGGCTACCTACATTGTTGATGATGCCTTATAATGTTAGCAAAAAGGAGGAATAATAAGAAGCCGATCATCCAGAATAAAAACGCAACCCTAATTGGAGATCTGAGTACTTCTCTTCCGTCTCTCTCACAAGGCCTCCCTCCCGGCCTGAACTAGCAAGGGCCAAAGTGCGGGGAAAGAAAATCTAAGACAGAAAGTGACTGGGCCTTGTACTGCTTCCGGACCAGGGGTTCACTCTGAACAATGAGGAAGTGGTTGGGAGGAGATTGGCGGGGAGTAATGAAGCTCAGGGAGAATACCCTAAGCGAAAGAGGGGAGAAAGGATCCCATGAGATGGGAAGTCCAAGGTTTTCATGGCCGGCATCCATAGATTTTCCTTGGCTTTTTTTCCGGGCTGTGAGGCCGTGTTCTGGAAGAGTTTATTTGAAGGTGCCAGCCACAGATGCAGGCGAAACGTCAGAAAGAAACTCTTCCAGAACACGGTTTCACAGCCCGGAAAAAAAGCCAAGGAAAATCGACCCCATGAGAGCTTGACAGGCCCTTCCCGCCTGTATACTTTTAAGAATTCCCACCAAGAGCCTACGTTGGGAAAGGGCGACTCCAAGAGAGGCCAAAACGTCTCACCACCACTCAGTCACCCATCACGGAAAGAGGAGAGGGAGGCCTCGGCCCTTAAAAGTCAACGCCTCTCGCCCCGGATTACGATCCACCTGATCCTTCCAGGCTCCAGCGAAGAACCGGGAACAAACTCTTTTTCCAGGAGCCCCGCGGGCAGGAGGGAGGAGAGAAAGAGCGTGGGGGGGGGAGCCTGGCGCAGCCTAATTCTCTATGGCAAGCAAGAGGATCAACCCCCTCCTGGCTGGCTGGGAGGGCTTGCTTACTCTCAGGAAAGTGCGCAAAAGGACTGCAGCCATAAAGCTCCACTCCCTCCGCACGTCCCCCCCTCGGAAGTCGGTGAGCCCTCCCAATGGGGGGCTACGGCCCGGTCTTCCCGGAAATAGGTCGGAAACAGGTCCGAGAAGAAACCCGCAGAGCAGAGCCGGGCCTTCCAAGTTATCCCGCCGGCCTTCTCGGCTAACTCCACGCTGCCAGGCAAGCAGGCCGCCCTCCCCTTTACACCCCAAAACTCCCACCCTCGTTTTCCCTTTTTGCTTCCCTTTTTGCTTCCCTTTTTTGGGGGGAAACAACCGTCTCTCCTCTCCTCTCTCACCCCAACCAGCCAAAGGCCTGAGGAAGTTTGCTGGGCCTCCCTCCCCCGCTCTCTCTCGCGCTCTCTCTCTCTCGCAGTACTTACCTCAGCAAAGCCCAGGGAGGGGAGCGAAGAGAGAAAATATATATATTTATACGAGAGATTTTTTAAAAAATAAAATAAAAGCGCGCGCACACACACACACTGGAAACTTGCCGGGATAGGCGGAGTGGGGGGGAGGACGGAGCCCGGTCTCTCGCGCGCACGTCACTCGCCCCACTTTCCCAACCGTCACCCGGAGCCGCCAACGGTCGCTCGGTGCCTTCCTCCGGGCGACGCCCCCGGGGCCTCGCCAGGCTCCCTCTCCCACCTCCTGGGTCAAGGCGCTGGCGTCGTCGCGGTCTCCCAGTCGCGGTCGCACCCGCAGCGTCGCCGCCTCCTTCTCCTCCTCCTCCTGCGCCGCCGCTTTCTCCGAGCCGGGATGCTTTCGACGACGACGACTACAGCGGCGGCTCTTTGAACAGGGCCCTGGACCATCTCTCCGCCATTTGCCCTCCCCCCCCTCTCTTCAGTCAACTCAACTCCGCTCCTTCCGTCACTGCGCTTCACACATTCAGCTTCTCGCCGCGGCCAATCAGGACCCGCCTTACTCAACCCGACAAGCCGGTCGACGTTGCGCATGCGCTGCCCGACGTAAGGGGGAAGCAGGTTTTCCCAAGTGCGCGCGCACCCACTCACTCACGCACGCGCGAACCCACTCACGCACGCACGCGCAAGGCCGGGAGGAAAAAAAGGTTGGTCAGGTTTAGTTAAGTTGGCTCGGCTCCGCCCACAGTCTTTCCCCCGCTTCGCCCATAGGGCCCTTTCGGAGTCTCCGGAGCATTATGCAACCGCAGCCGCCACCGCAGCCCTGCTGACTCATGGCACCAATAAGTCCCTTGGCACCTTTACCTACCTAATAGCCCCTGGTTTTGTGGTCTTGTTAACTGTTGGCCTTCCCGAGCTTGACGATGTACCGTGCAGGTTGTCCCTCCGTATCCACGGATTCGGTATCCGCGGATCTAGGTATTCACGGCTTGAAAATAGTCTTTAAAAAAATAATAATAATAATTCCCCCCCCCCCAAAAAAAAAGCAAACCTTCATTTTGCCATCTTATATCAGGGGCACCATTTTGCTATACCATTGCATATAATGGTTCTTCAGTATTCACGGATTTTGGTATCCACGGAGGGAGGGGGTCCTGGAATCAAACCCCAGTGAATATGAAGGGACAACTGTCTTGTTTTCATGGTTGCTTTTTATTGCATTGTGACATACCGCAGGAGTCTTGGGGTGTGGGGGTGAATAGAAAATATATGTAAGTATAAGGGTTTTTTTAAAAGCACTGCTTTATTTCTTTGCTTCTGTAATATCCTTTTCCACTACTATAGATTTTACTTGGGTTTTTTTCTGGGCTGTGAGGCTGTGTTCTGGAAGGAAAATCTATGGATGGCAGCCGTAAAAGCCTTCAACTTTTCCACTACTCTTGAACTGCTTATCTTCTCATCTGACACAGACAGAATGTTATAATATGGCTTAATCAGTAATTTATTTATTCATTACTAGTATATATAGCTTCCCCATAACTCAAATTCTCTGGACAACTTATTTTTTTAAAAAGAGCTATTAACTAACATTCTGATTTTTCTGGTCTTATGAACAGGGGGAGCTGGTATCTTTCTGCTATGAGCATTGTTGTTTGCTGTGTGCCTTCAAGTGGTTTCCGACTTATGGGGACCCTAAGGCAAACCTATCATGGGAGTTTCTTGGCAAGATTTGTTCAGAGGTGTTTGCCTTTGTTGCCTCCCTCTGAGGCTGAGAGAGTGTAACTTGCCTAAGGGCACCCAGTGGCTCTCCATGGCTGAGTGGGGATTTGAATTCTGGTCTCCAGAGTCCTAATCCAACACTCAAGCCACTGCACCACGCTGGCTGTTGCTATGAGCATAATCCAGTCAAAATTAAGACCTGTTAAATACCACTGAATTCATCAGGAAAGCTACTGCCAAATATTACGTGCAGTTACTTCTTTATCATGGCAGGCTCAAAGGGGCTTAATCTCAAGCCTTGTACTCCAATGCAAATTTGAGAAAAATCCATTCAACTCCGTGGAATTCAACATTTGCATAAACAAGCATAGGATCAAGCTGCACGTATGCCTTAAAACACAGGTTTAATGAAACTTAAGGTTGGCTGGTTAAGCTAAATATATAGTTAAAGAATATAAAGTAAATCTGTTGTAGATATGCTTATTACTATAAATTATGCACCTGCAGGTCTAGTTCTGATTAATGGCTAGATCCAGTTTTCTATGTCTTCATTCCTTCTGTACCTCTCATAGGAAGACTGGAAACACTGGGGGTTCCTGTAGAAAGAGTACAGTATTGTGACTGCTGGAATGACTACAAGAAGGAAGTTTGATCCACGATGCTTGTTTTACGTCTGATGAGATGCATATGTCTAAAATTAGGCAATCCCATATCATTTGCAGGAAGTATAGATATGTTGTGTCTTTGACAGGCAAGCCTAAAACTATTCCTTTGGTTCATGGTAGACAGGTATTTCTGATTCTTGACTGTTTAAAATTGGATCTCCAAGGCTGCTTAAGTCTACTCTGGGACAGATATTGCATTAAATTTTGTTTTGTTTTTATGTTACCCACCCCTACTCAAAAGAACTTAAGAGTAGCATTTTGTTAACTGCCATCATGTGAACTTCAACTTATGGTGACCCTATGAATGAGAGACCTCTGGGTCTTGCAGACTCAGAGTCATGGCTTCCTTGATTGAGTCTATCCATCTGTAATGCAGTCTTCCTCTTTTCCTGTAGCCTCCAACTTTCCAAGCATTGTCTTTTCTAGTGAGTCATATCTTCTCATGATATGATCAAAGTACGACAGCCTCAGTTTAGTCATCTTGGCTTCTAAGGAGATTCCAGGCTTGATTTGCTCTAGGACCCATTGATTTGTCTTTCTAGCAGTCTACAGTATCCATAGAGCTCTTCTCCAGGACCACATTTCAAATGAGTTGATTTTGTTCCTGTCAGCTTTCTTCACTGTCCAGCTTTCATAGACACAACTGTACATAGAAATTGGAAATACAATGACATAGACAATCTTAACTGTAGTGTTCAGTGATATATCGTGACACTTGAGGATCTTGTCTAGTTCCTTCATAGCTGCCATTCCAAGTCCTAGTCTTCTGATTTCTTGACTGCAGTCTCCATTTTGATTAATGACTGAGCCAAATTATGGAAAATCTTTAACTATATCAATGCCTTTCTTCATCATCTAAAATTAGGTAAATCATATGTAGTCACTATTTTTGTTTTGTTAATGTTCACCTGTAAACCTGCCTTTGCAGTTTCTTCCTTGATTTTCTTCAGTAATCATTTGCTATTTTCTGCTAGTAGTATGGCATCATCTGCATATCTTAAATTGGTAATGTTCCTTCTTCCAGTTTTTATGCCTCCTTCCTCCAAGTCTAATCCTGCTTTACGTATGATATGTTCAGTGTACAAGTTAGGGTGATAAAATGCAGCCTTGCCTGACACTCTTGCCAATTGAAAACCATTCTGTTTCTCCATATTCTATCCTGACAGTAGCCTCTTGTCCTGAGTACAGGTACACATCTGGACAATCAAATGTTGTGGCACACCCATTTCATTAAAAGCAATCCATAGTTTTTCATGATCTACGCGATCAAAATGTTTGCTATAATCTATAAAAGGGCCTGAGGGAGCCAGCATACCAAAGAGGAGCACCACCACCACTTCTCTAGTGAAGAGAGCTCTGTAACTGTTTCCATCATCTACTGCAGGAGCCCCACTTCTCCAAGAACAGTTGCCTGCCTGCTGAGAAGAACCATGCACATATTTGCAGAAGTAGGCTCCCCAGGTATTGACCTGCCGCTAGTGAACCAACATTGCCATCATCTTTTCCCCTGCCTGAAAGGAAATATAAAGGGGTTGCCTGGATGGCAGGCCTGCCACCAGTGGGGCAACACCAAAGGGGGGTTTCTCCTTTGTGGGAGCTGCTTGAGGGGTGGTGCAAGGGTGAAGGCCATTTACTCTGCTAGGGAGTGGAAAGCAGGGTTTTCTCCCTTTTAAATTAGTCTTTAACTGCCTTGCTGGTAATAAAGATGCAATATGGGAGTGTGGGAGGGGAAGCTACCAAGTGAGCAGCCATTGCAACGCTAATAGGTAGTGGGAGATACAGCATGGTTAGACAGTTTTCAACGGGAGAGGGTAGAGCTGTAGAGTGTTGGTTGCCCCTAAACAGTCCCCCACCTCAAAGAGTCTGGGTAGCCTTGGCACCCAGCCCCGTGTGCTGACAAATACTGTTTACCGCCAGGTTGGTAAATGGAAAACCACCCTTGATCCAGAACCTGATCCTGGACAAGCATGCTGACCTGGCTTGTATTACAGAGACCTGGCTGGATGATGTTTTGGAGGGGTGTGTGTGTCAATCTCTCCCAGCTTTGTTCACCTGGAATTTCTGTGGAGTGGCAGGTGAGACCTGGGGATCAGTGAGGCAAATTGACAATGGTCTATCGGGATTCCATCTCCCTCACCAGGTGCCCTGTCCTACAGTCCATTGGGTTTGAATGTGTATATTTAAAGCAGGGACAGAATAGGGATTCTGTTGGTGTACTGCCCACCCCGCTGCTCAACTGTCTCCCTTCCTGAGCTGGCTAAGTTGGTCTTGGCAGTGGTGTTGGAGTCCCCTTGGCTAGTTGTGCTGGGGGACTTCAACATCCATGCAAAGACCTCTCTGTCATGAGCAGCTCAGGACCTCGTCCCCCATGACAACCATGGGTTTGTCCCAAATAGTATCTGGTGCCACCCATGTTGCAGAACACACTCTGGACCTAGTTTTCTGTACTGGGCAGGATGATGTGATCTGGGTGCGAAGGAACTTTCAACAGTTCAGTTGTCATTGACAGATCACTACCTGGTGGGTGTTAGACTCACTGGAACGCTGAGCCTCTGCAGAGGTGGGGGCCAAGTAAAATGGTCCTTACCAGGAGGTTTATGGATCCAGATGGCTCTTTGGGAGTTTCCCGTTGCATTCGTAGGTAATCTTGTTGAAGCCTTGGCTGATTTCTGGAATGGGGAAATGGCCAGGGCGGTGGAGAGGATCACTCCTAAACATCCCTTCCCACAAAGTGGAGCCAAGCAAGCATCCTGGTTCACCACGGAGCTGGTAGTAATGAAGCGATTAGGATGGAGACTAGAGTGACAATGGTGGAAGATTCGGAGCAAGTCCAGCTGAACACGAGCTAGAGTTCATTGGAAAGTCTATGTATGCTGTGACGATGAAGGCAGCGAAGAAATCTTTCTTCACTGTCACCATTGCATCTTCACAGTGTTATCCAGCAGAGCTGTTTCAATTGATTAGGGGCCTTTTGCATTCTGATCCACAAGAACAGTATATAAACCATAGGTTTTCCATGGTTTTTTTCCAGACTATGAGACTGTGTTCTGGAAGAGTTTTTTCTTGACATTTCACCTGCATCTGTGTCTGGCATCTTCAGAGAATGGTTGGGTCAGGGTGTGTGGGGTTTATATACTGTAAGTCCCTGTTGGAAAATATATGTAAATTTGTGTAGTTGAATGGCTAGTTCCGGGGGCAGGGGAGATATGCAAGGAGGATTAGTGTCTGTTTGGCAAATGGTCTATTGTCTGCTGGAAATCCCCCTGTGCCTGGGTGAAGTTCATTTGCATGTGTTGAGTTTTGATTTTGGTGTTTTTTAGGACTGGTGGCCAAATTTCATTTACTTTTAGGGTTTCTTCTTTCCTGTTGAAGTTGTCCAGGTGTTTGTGGATTTCAATAGCTTCTCTGTGCATTCTGACATGATAGTTGTTGGCCTGGTCACTCAGCAGCCCATTGTGAAGAGTTTGCCCAGCACTTTGCAAACAAAATCATTCAGATTTGCTGTGACTTGGATGCTGTCGTTGAATAGGTTCAATGGATGTAACCTTGATTCCTGCTTGTCTAGTGTTACTGGATGTTTCTGTTTGTGCAACCTGAGGATGTGAACAGGATCTTTGGAGAGGTGAGAGTCACCATGTGCATACTGGACCCATGCTTATCGTGGCTATTGAAAGCAGTCCAAGGGGGACTGGCAGATTGGGTAAGGGGAGTAGTGAATGCCTCATTACAGCAAGGCAGGGTTCCAGCTTGCCTAAAAGAAGCTGTGGGGAGGCCACTACTGAAAAATAGTTTTGGCTTACAGTGGTCTGTAACCCTGCTGCTGTTATTTTTGGGTCACCTTGGTGGATCACCTATGGAGAGAACTGGACAGGAGGAGTGTCCCTGTTTGTTCTGTTGGACCTATCAGCATTTTTCAGTACAATTGACCATAGTATCCTCCTGTGTGACCTCTCTGGGATGGTTGTCAGGGGCACTTTTACAGTGGCTCCAGTCCTTCTTGGAGGAGCAGACCCAGAAGATGGTGCTGGGGGATGCCTGTTCAACACCCTGGCCATTAGCCTGCGGTGTCCCTCAGGGCTCAGTTCTGTTTCCCATGCTGCTTAATATTTACATGAAACCAGTGTGAGAGGTAATCCAGAGTTTAGGGTTTAGTGCCATCAGTATACTGATGACACACAACTTTATCTTTCCTTTTCATTTGACTCCAAGGAAGCTGTTTCTGTACTAAACCAGTGTCTGCTTTCAGTAACTGACTGGATGAGGATGAATGAATTGAAATGTAATCCAGACAAGACAGAGGTGCTCCTGGTCAGTCAGAAGGCAGTTCAGGGAATAGGGATTCAGCCTCTGTTGGATGGGGTCACACTCCCTCTGAAATCTCAGGTTTGCAGCTTGGGTGTGCTCCTGGACTCGGAGCGGAGCTGGATACTCAGGTTTCAGCTGTGGCCACGAGTGCATTTGCACAGGTAAAACTAGTGTGCCAGCTGTGCCCGTTCCTTGATAAGTCAGATCTGACTATGGTAACACATGCCTTGATTACATCCCATTAGGACTATTATAATGCACTCTACATGAGGCTGACATTGGAAACTGTTTGGAAACTTCAGCGGGTCCAAAATGCTGCAGCCAGGCTGTTGACTGGGGCTGGCTATAGGGGTCATGTGACTCCCCTCTTGAAACAGCTGCATTGGCTACCAGTCTGTTTCCAGGCAGAATTCAAAGTGTTGGTTTTGACCTTTAAAGCCCTAAACAGCTTGGGTCCAGACTATCTAAAAGACCATACCTCTTGAAACAGCTGCATTGGCTACCAGTCTGTTTCCAGGCAGAATTCAAAGTGTTGGTTTTGACCTTTAAAGCCCTAAACAGCTTGGGTCCAGACTATCTAAAAGACCATACCTCCCGAGTGTTAAGATCAGCAGGGGAGGGCTTTCTCTCAATCCTGCCACCATTGCAGGCACATTGACGAGGACTTGGGAGAGAGCCTTCTCCATGGCTGCTCCCAGACTGTGGATCTCCTGCCCATGGAAGGTCTATTTGGCATCCTCCCTGCTCTCTTTTTGCTGGCAGATTAAGACATTTTTATGTTATTTAATGGTAATTGTTTAATTCTTTTTACCTTTTGTAATATTTTAGTTGTATTTTTTAAATTATTGTAAGCTGCCTTGAATCCCATCTTGTGAGAAAGGTGGAATAAATCCAATAAATAAATATATGAATTAAATAAAATAGAAGCTGATTTTCTTCTGAAATTCTTTGGTGCACAAACATTCAATGTATTTTTTTTATTATGATCCCTAGTGCCTCTTCCTTTCCTGAACCCAGCTTGGACATCTGGCATTTATTGTTCCATATATGGTAAAAGAGCAGCATTTTATCCTCACAGAACCTGGGGTAGCATGCCGTAGGCACCAGAAAACAACAAACTGAGGAGTGGATCTCAAAACTCTCAGACTGTATAACATATGCTTTTCCATTCTGCACAAACCCCACTTTCCTCTTCCCCCATAATCCATAGATTCACTTACCCGTGTCTGAAAAAATATGGTATCTCCTGGCATCTTCCAGGTCCTCCAGTGCAAATCTATGGTATGCTTGGGCTGGAAGTCATTCATTTTAATAAAGTTTGCTTTTATCCACAGTTTCCGGTATCCACGGTAAATGTGGAAACATATCCCCCATGGATACAGGGGTTGTACTCTATAGCCTACCATATTGATGTTCGAAACATTGGTTTCTATAATGTTATTCATACTAAAAATCTGACTTGTGTTGGGACCTGATGAATAGAAATTCTGAAGCATCTGAAAGAAGAAAAACTTTGCTTTCAATAGGAAAGTTAGTGGCCAGTAGACAAATTAGAATTGAGCAAGCAATTAATTATACACAGGTTGTAGTTCCTGACACAAATCAGGTTCCTGACAGAGCATTTATATTTGTGTATTTAGATTCTTGGCCCATTGTTTTTCTTTGGTTTCTTTAATTTTTGTATTTTTTTGGAACATGTGAGACATACACAGAGCTGTATAAAACTCTTTTCTGTCTGCAAGAAGGAAATTGGGTTTGTGCTATCAAAGTTAATTAAAAGATAGTGTATTTCAAGTACTAATGATGAAATGTGAATAAAGTCTAGCCTGCTTACACCACTTGTAAGCATAACATGATTTTCAGAGCTGCAGTCTGTATAAAGTAGGACTGAACAAGCAGCTGGTAACAATAATAGTTAGCATTTATGTCGTATGCTTCAAATATCCAAAGAATTATAATGTTTACCTTTACCCTGTAAGATACATCAGTATTATTATCCCTATACTTGGTAGAATGAGGAAGATGACCTGCCCTCTCCATCCTTGCCCATCATGACTGGCCATCCGGTGTGTGTGTGTGCGCGCCTTGATGGTGTTCCTTAAGGACATCATCAAGGCATCCCTCAGGGAAGGGTGTGTTCCATCCTGTTTAAAGGAAGCGGTGGTTAGGCCACTCCTGAAAAAAACTTCCCTGGACCCCCTGGACATGAACAACTATAGGCCGGTTTCTATGTTACCATTCCTGAGCAAAGTGATCGAGAGGGCAGTTGCTCTTCAACTCCAAATGGTCTTGGATGAAACTGATTATCTAGACCCATTTCAAACTGGCTTCAGGATGGGATCTGGAGTTGAGACTGCCATGGTTGCCTTGACCGATGATCTGCGTCTAAGCATCGACAGGGGTAATGCGTCCCTGTTGGTGCTTCTAGACCTCTCAGCGGCTTTAGATACGATAGATCATAGCATCCTCCTGGATCGCCTGAGTGGGTTAGGAATCGGAGGCACTGCGCTCCAGTGGTTCCAGTCCTTCCTCTCGGGCAGGTCCCAGAGGGTGCTGCTCGGAGACAGCTGCTCCAGCAGAAAGGAGCTTACTTGTGGCATTCTGCAGGGTGCCATCCTGTCCCCAATGCTGTTTAACATCTATATGAAGCCACTAGGTGAGATTATTCAGTTATGGGGCTGGGTGTTATCAGTACGCTGATGACACCCAGATCTATTTCTCCTTGTCCCGATCATCAGCCTTGAATTCCGATGGCATCTCTTCTCTTAATGACTGTCTTAAAGCAGTAATGGGCTGGATGAGGAGAAACAGATTGAGATTAAATCCGGACAAAATGGAGGTGCTCACGGTAGCGGCCCCGAAACCAGAAGTTGGGTTGCAACCTCCAGTCCTGGATGGAGTCACACTCTCCATTAAGGACTGTGTTCACAGTCTGGGGGTGCTCCTTGATTCATCGCTTCAGATGACGAGGCAGGTGAATGTGACGATCAGGAGCGCCTGTTATCAGCTTCGGCTGATACGCCAACTGCGCCCTTTCCTGGAATTAAGGGATCTTGAAACTGTGGTGCATGCGCTGGTAACCTCTCATCTAGATTTCTGCAATGCGCTCTACATGGGGCTACCCTCGTGCTTGGTCCAGAAACTTCAGTTGGTACAAAATATGGCAGCCAGAGTGGTCTTGGGAACATCTCGGAGGGACCATATAACTCCAGTATTAAAATCTCTCCACTGGCTGCCTATCACTTTCCAGGCAAAGTATAAGGTGTTGGTTATTACCTTTAAAGCCCTAAATGGCTTGGGTCCAAGCTATCTCAGGGACCATAGTTTAACTGCTTTTCAACTTTTGTATATTGTGAATTTCTAACTATAGGCTTATCTACACTAGCCCAGGATAGTGTATCAACTCCCTACCAGTGTATCATGGCTCTGGATCTGGCCTATTCACCCCTGTTACCTGGAGAAAATGGGCCAACGTCCAAACAGAATGCCAGCCCATTGCTGCAGCTGCCACCGCCATTTTCCCTGCGGATGCGGAAGCCAGGAAGGAGGCCCGCAATAGATGACTATAGGCCCCCTCCATGTGACCAGCCTTGGTCACATGCTGAGGCATCCCTGCCTGGCTTCTGGGAGAGCCAGGGAGCTGGCGGCAGTGAGGGACAGAGTGCTGGGATGGGTTCCTGCAGATGCGGTGCCTGATCCGGTGGTACCAGATTAAACTGGGTACAGTCGTCCCTTCCATTTCGCAGCTTTCCCTTTCGCAGTTTCATGTATTCATGGAGTCCTAACTGGCCTCGGTTCTTCCCCCAGGGAGGGGAAAGTGTGTGTGTGTGTCTCTGTGTGTGTGTGTTGGAGGAGGAGGTTGGGCAGGTGGGGGCGTGCAGCAGTGCGGCAATGGCGGCGGGACTCTCCTGCCCCCACTGCAGCTTTGGCCGCCCTCCCCTGGACTGCAGGAGCCACTCAGCCCTGCCTTGGCTCTTCCCCTGGGAAAGGAGAGGGGAAAGTAAATGTGTATGTGTGTGTTGGAGGAGGAGGGCAAGCAGGCGGGGCGCACAGTGGTGCGGTTTTTACTTTATATTTTATCCACATTTTTTTACTTTTGCAGTGGTGCTCTGCCCCTAACTCCCGTGAATGGGAACGGACGACTGTGTATTTTCATATAATGGTTTATCTGGCCCTATCCCGGCTTGCCTCCAATCCATCCCCATATTTGCCCTGGGGGTGGTGAAGACAGCCCAGGTGCAGATTGGGGTAAATATTCTGCATTATCTGGACTACAGAGCTCTGGAATGGAGCCAGCGTATTTGGCCCGTGTAGATAAGCACCATGTCTATTTTAGCAGTTGTAAACTGCCTTGAGTCCCAAACTGCAGAAGAGATGAGATGATAATCATTTTTGAAATAAGATGATAACTGCAGAATAAGGCATTCAGCATTAAGCTTTGCCAGCTCCAGTCAAATCATTCTTACTTCAGCACTGATTGAAAGATAAAATTCCATACGGTTCTTTAAGATTTGTTTATTTATTTATTTGTGCAATGTCTGTGCTGCCTTTCTCCCAAAGTGGGACCCTTTATGTTTTTCAACCAGCATGGTGTAGTGGTTTGAGTGTTGGACTACAGCTCCACAAGACAAGGGTTCAAATTCTCGCTCAGCCATTGAATCCCATTGGGGGATCTTGGGCAAGTCATATTCTCTCAGTCTCTCCAGGAAGGCAATGGCAAACCTCTCCAGGATAAATCTTGACAAGAAAACTGTATGATGGGCAGTTCACCTTAAATTGGAGATGCTGTAAAGGCAGATATACAACTACAAATTATCAAACATTGTACAAGGCCAAAATATATGATTGCACTCACACTGCTTCTCCAAGAGGAGAGAAGTGCCAAGGAGGCAGCACCTACCTAGGTTTGACTTTCTTTAGAAGGGTCTCATGAGAATCTCGAGTCACAATGGCTGGGATAACTGAGTGGAGAAAGAGATTTTGCCAGATTTAACAAGGGCTAGGAGTTCAGTCCTGCCACAATATTTGGGGACCAGGAATTGGTGTGAGGTTATACATTATCTCAACCCACATTGTCTGTCCTCAGGCACGTGGGGCAAACCATGAAGGCCATCCAGTCTCCTTTGTATTATGTCTACTCCAGACTTTGTCCTTCACAGGCGAGCATATTTTTCATAGTACCAAGATTAGCTGGAGATAGGGATGTTTGTTTGGTAGCCTTTATTGCCGGGGTGGGTAATTAGAGCCTTAGATATATTGTTGGACTGCAGCTCCCATCAACCCTAGCAAACATAGTCAGTGGCAAGGGAGGCTGCAAATTGCAAGCAAACAACATTTGAAGGGTCATCATTGCTGATCCCTGCTTTATAGGTAAGCAATTGTTAGAATCCTAAGTTTCTTACTATTAGAATTAGTTTTTGATTTAGTATAAGATTTTACCTAGGTCTTTTGCTTAATCAGCCTGTACACTCATTGTAAATTGGCAGCAGAAACAGTATCCGCAGATTATGCTGAAGGAAACTCATCTTGTTATAAATACCTGCCCTAGTAATCAAAGGGCAAGAGGGGCTCCCTTTGGTGGGAGGTGTTCGTTGTGCGCAGCTAGTGGCTGAGACATTATGGCATGTACTAGCCAACTGTTTTGAAAGCATACGGAGGTGGAATCCTGACATCTCACAATAATTGTTACGTATTTACTGTCACATTGGCTTTGGCTTATGGCAACCCTGTGAATGAAAGACCTCCAAGAATCCTCCAAGAATCCTGGTCATCAACAGCTCTGCTCAGGTCCTGCAGACTCAGGGCTGTGGCTTCCTTGATTGAGGCAATCCATCTGCAATGCAATCTTCCTCTTTTTCTATGGCTTTCAACTTTACCAAGTGTTATTTGTTTTATATTAGATTTTTAAAAAAATTAACTTGTATTGAATTTTGGGATTGTTAACAAACATTGTTTTTACATACTTACAGATATACATATGGTATACCACAAAATTAGCACAAAACAATTAGTACTAACAAAAACTATCAAATTAATTATCCCAATAACTCATATATTGATATTGCTTCCACTATAGCCCTTCCCTCCCTCGCACTCTCTTCCCCCAAGGGAACAGTTATTATTTATTCAAAATCCCTTTCCTTTAATGTGGAGAATTGTATCTTTTATAATTGTATCTTTTATTAATTGTATCTTTTATAATTTCATACCCATCTTTTTCTTCAATTATTTATATTAGTATATTCCATTTCCTTAGCCAATCTTCTCCTTTCAATTGACCTATATACCCCATTCTTCTTTCTAATATAAAATCAAACATTATATATTCCGAAATATAATATTGCCATCTATCCCCTTTTTCATTTATCCACTACAGTATTCCATTTTTGTTCATCTTTCCATTCAAAGGCTATAACCGCATGAACTGCCCTCAACATTTGTTTCAGCAAATACTCCCCATTTCTACCCAATCCCAGATTTCTTACATTTAGAGTCATACATTTTTCTTTAATTCTAAAGTTTTCCCTATTGTTCCTTTATTTCATTAATTATTTCCCACCAAAATCTCTGCACCTTACAACGTACCCTCCTGCATATGTATATATGTGCCTTTACTTCTACTTCCACATTCATGCCAACAATTTGATGGCATATCTTGTATTATATAAGATAATTGCTATGGTGTTCTATACTATTAATTTTAGCTGTTGCTCCCGTACTTTCGTGTTTTTAATCTTAATAATTTCATTTTGCCACTTTAGGATTTGTTTCCTAATCATTTTAATATATTTCCCCATAATTCTAATAATCCATCTTCTGGTTCAAAGTGGCTTTCTAATAATATTCTATAAATCCTCCCCCCTAAACCTTTCCCCCTACAAACTTTCTTCTCATTAAATCTTCTAGGGGGTGTTGACTTTCTTCATTCACCCTTATTTCTAACATCCTTTTGTGAATTCCAGCTAACTGAAACCAAAATTGTTTCCCCATAATCTCCCACAACTTTTCAATCTTTAAGGGTCCCCCTAAATTCTCATATAGTTGCCCTATTACCTAGCATTATTATCTTTGCCAATGAGTCATGTCATCTCATGATATGGCCAAAGTATGATAATATCAATCTAGTCATTTTGACTTCTAGAGAGTGTATCATAATACTCGAGTCTTACCTACCACCTTTCCCTCCCTGCCCCCCCCTTTAAATAGACTGAGTCATTAGATAAAGGTTTCAACAGGATTTCATGTAATAGCACTGTTTGCCTTTATATTATTATCACCAGTGTTGTATGTGAGGAAAGGAATGGTGCACTCTCGCTCATACACGCATGGGGTCACACGACATCCTTGAAGGAGGGTTGCTGTCAGAGTCTACAATGAGCATTAGGCTTTGCAAATAACAATATTTCAGTATAGATTGCATGCCATACTCTAGCATACGTGGTCAGACTATATTGTATTCTCTTTTCTAGAGAGAAATATATGTTCAGCATTCATTCTTGTAAAAAAACAAATCTTGAGTGGAAATTTTAGACAGAGAATTATCATAGTTCACTCGATTTCACATGCATGTGACTCAAATGCAATGCAGTTATTCACTACATCATAAGAAAAATGGGTAAATACACAGGTAAGTGCATTCTAACCATGCAGCATCAGTTTTAAAGGAATTTTCTTCCTGGAAAAATTATGAAGAACTATCAGTTCATGGTGACCTTTCCCTTGTCCAGTTTCAAGTTACCCTGTAACTTGAAATGCATGGAAAGAGATGTAGCTTGAATGGAAGCAATGTCAGAAACATCTTCAAATTACCCAAATATTTACATTTAAATAGAAATAACTTCTGTCTACACTATCAAGAGATTGGATGTTGTGTTGTCCTAATAATAATAAATAATAATAAAATTTATTTATACCCCGCCCCTCTGTTAAAACAATCGGGGCGGCTTCACTTGACCTGTGGTTCTGTCTTTCATGCCCATTGTTTTAATCACCATGTCAATGACTCCAAATTCTGGGTTTCCATAGCTGACCTTCTGATTGAATCATTTATTTCTTTATCCCAATATTTTCTCTCCCATATTACACTAAGTTTAGAAACTCAACCCGTAATTGCAAAGGCAGCCTAAATCATAAACATTAACATATATGCTTTTAAGTAAGTATCACAGAGTTTAATATGGCTTGTCCCCTAGAATAAATGTGCTTAGAATAGCATTTTTACCTTTGCCCATTTCATTGTCAGAGGGCTTTAGTCTGTCCTAGACCAACTATAAAGGTTGGTGTCATCCCAGTTCTTCCTTTCCCCCCATCATCCTGTCAGTGATCAAGCCCTGCCTAAACTTACTGTCTGTTTGATTTCTTCACTTTTTAAATGTATTCTACTAGCATCTTCTTTTCTTCTTTAGGAGTCAGTGTTAAAATCATACCCATTCATCTTCCAGTGTGACCTCACCCTTCTACAACCTTACCTGCTCACAAACAAGTATAAATAGACCTGTAACTCAAGGCAACACTTCATGTACAGTTGTCCCTCCATATCCACAGATTTAAGTATTCACGGTTTGAAAATATTCTTTAAAAAATAATAATCCAAAAAGCAAACCTTGATTTTGCCATCTTATATAAGGGACACCATTTTGCTATGCCATTGCATATAATGGGACTTGAGTATTCACAGATTTTGGTATCCACGGGGTGTGTGTGTGTGTGTGTCCTGGAACCAAACCCCAGTGAATATGAAGGAACAACTGTATATCACAAAATGGACTGCAGCACACAAAGGTTTATGGCAAGCTAGAAGTGTTAGTAAAGGTTGAGTATCCCTTATCTGGAATTTCAAAATCTGAAATACTCCAAAATCTAAAACTGCCCACATGGGTGACCTTATGGCTTTCGGATGGTTCAATGTACACAAAATTTGTTTCATGCACAAAATTATTGAAAATACTGTGTATAAAATTACGTTTAGGCTATGTGTATAATGTGTATATGAAGCATAAATGAATGTCATGCTTAGACTTGGGTCCCGTCTCCAAAATATCTCATTATGTATATGCAAGTATTCCAAAAGCTGAAAGAATCTGAAATATAGAACACTTCTGGTTCCAGGTACTTTGGATAAGGGATACTCAATCTGTGTTTATCATGCCCCAAAATCCCCCCCTCTTTTGGCAAAAGACTAACATGGCTTACCCTGTGAAAATAAGGACAGGTTCCCATCCCAATTTTTCCAGGCCAATATTGGAGAAAATTGCACAAATGGCTGAAGACAACAGGAGAACAAGGAGAGGTAAGGACAGTAAAAGAGAAGAAATGGGTAATAAAAGGATGCCAACAAGTTTCATTTCATATATTTAGGGCTCATCTATACGAGGAGATACGATGCTCATTTAAGGTGCATTAACTTACAATCCTAGCAGCTTTCATTTGTCTCCACAATTTTTTATCAAGATCATTGGTATGGGAAGATACCCATTTTGAAGTTCACACAGAGCATGCCCATGAATAAAAATGGGGGCCGCGAGTTAATTACTCGCGTTATTATTCCCCAGAAGTTCCTGCTGTTGCACAGAGGTTTAGTCCCTCATTAAATCCAAGACACGGAAGAGCAATCTTCCACTTAAAAACACTGTTGTTTTTTGCTTTACAGCTCCAAAATTGTGCACGATTGGTAACACACAAATCAACAATGGTGGCTCTGGCCACTTTGTCACCGGGAAGCCCGCCCCTTCCTGGACATCCAACCAATCACGTTTGGCCTTCCAGAATGTGCCCCACTTCAAATTGGTTGTCCAATATTCTTTTAAACATCACAAAAAACCACAAAGCTGTTATTACACAGTACATGGAGTTTTGGACCCTCCTTTCGAATATGGCGAATCTTCATGGGATCTCATCAGGACAAAAGGTCTTCCCCACGCATTTCATGAGGAGTGTTTTCATAGTCTAGAAAACTCCTTAGATATTTTGTATGAATCTGTTTTTCCAGTTCTTGCTGTCATGCATTTTTTGGTGGGGAGGATGCTCTTTGTCCACCACCCCACTGTAATCCAGACTATCAGCACCTTGGGGTAATAGTCAGCCTTTGGGGGAATGCTTCATGTAATGTTACGTGTTGGTGGGGCTATAGTATAAGTGAACAATTTTTAATCAATTGAACTTATATTGTAACAATTTATTTTGCCTGATCAAAGTCCTGTTCTTCATATGTGCCTTAAATCATACTTGGTAAGTTCACTGCTGGACCAGGGACTGAACTAATTTCACCCAGCAAAAGCTGCAGGATAAATACCATCTTCTCATTGGTTGCTTTACCTATTATCGCAACAAGTGACACATAACCAGCCTGAGGTTTTAACTCTAGAATACATCAAGCTTCATAAACAGTGCCAGGTAAGAAATAAACAGTGAAAACCAAGTGTCACTGACTGGCATCCAAGAGCACTTCCAGACAGTGCACTTGATGAGTTAAACGACACATGATCTCTAAGTGATCCATATCATGACTCCACTGAGTCAGACTAAGCCAGTGCAGGATAGAAGTGCTCTGCTCAAACAGTGTTTCTCTTTTGCAGTTCACTCTACCACCTACTGCAATCATGTCAGTTGTGGAATCCTCCCTAGTAAGTAATAGCCCTGAAATACTAGTTCTACTGGATGGAGCAACAAGGATAGTCATGCATCCAAAGCAAAGTTCCTATTGGGCATCACATATGTGTAGTCTTCCCCACCCCATCCTGTACATGAACAGTGAACAGATACCTTGTCAAAAACAGTGCTATTGTAATCAGCTTTTTAAAAATCTACGTTTACCAGCTGTTTTCTACAGGGTTTCTATCACCATTTCTCACAAAGAGAAATGTGAAACCAGTTTGGGAGTTCCTCAGGGGAAAAAACCCTTGGAATTGTTACTTTTTTTGGACTACAAAACAGTAATTAGGAAACAGCCCACTGACTATGCTGGTTGGGGATTCTGGGAACTGTAGTAAAAAGTAACTTCTGCCATTCAGAAAAGCTGAACTAATTTTAGAGAAGACAGCAGCATCTCCCCTCCACACACACCAGTTAGTACAGTTGTCCCTTCATATTTTCTGGGATTTGGTTCCAGGATCCCCACCCCCCACCCCCGCCGTGGATACCAAAATCCATGAATACTCAAGTCCCATTCTATGCAATTTTGCTTTTTGGATTATTATTTTTTAAAGAATATTTTCAAGCCATGAATACTTAAATCCATGGATACCAAATCCATGAATACGGAGGGGCAACTGTATAAACCATGAATTCTTAACATCCCTTGAGTGTCACCCAATTTCATCTAAAGTCAAATTGGAAGCAAATTTGCAAGTATTTCCAAAAACAAAATAGATATTTGGCAGAAACCCCAAAGCACTTCTCTATTAATGATATAATAGGATAGGTTGGGAGAGCACACTGCATTTGCTTATTTTGTAGCCAGCCTTAAGATCTCGAAAGATGTCTCTGCCACTAGTCAGTACCATCCAGACCTTGTATTGTGAAACCACAGATTAATTCAGACCAAAGTAAAACTGCCACAACCAGAAAGTAGGAAAATATGCTATACAGAGAAAATAAAGTCAGTCAAAATATGCATGATATACATTACAGGTTGATCCCAGTATCCAAAGATTCAGTATCCATGGTTTCACTTAGCACATAAAAAAAAAATGTTCTTTCTAGGCATTTCTAGGTCCTCCAATGCAATTCTATGGTCAACTTCCAACATTCACCTCATTGAAAATAATAGGGTTCCCTATCATCCATGGGGGTCTATGTGTCTTGGAACGTGTCCCTCATGGATAATGGGGCCGACCTGTATATCAGTCATTCCCAATGTCATGCTCTACAGTTGTGCTGGACTACAACTGTCATCATCCTCAGATGAAAGGAAATGATAGAAGTTTAGTTCCAACAAATCTGGAAGATGCCAGGCTGGGGTTAGCTGCCTTATATGATCGAGAAGTTAATCATCAAAGAACCAAAGACATTTTGCTGCCTGAGGCAAAGGGCTAGGTGAAAGAGTCCCATTCCATTTCCATAAGCTGATTGGACTGTCAGTTGAATCTTGACAGCAGGGCAGTTCCCTCCACTACTCCTGAGGGCAGTGGGTTATCTTATGGGTTGCTAGGAGGCAAGCCCTCATGATACATATACTGTGTGTGCGTGTGCAAATGTGTGCATGCAAAGAATGGATTTCATGTATTTATTATTGCACTACACTGTTATAGCACTATTATTTCACTGTAAGAGTTACGGTTGTCTCCTGTGGAATTCTGGGGTTTGTAGTTTAGTGAAGCCTAAGAGCTCTCTAGCTGAGAATGCTAAATGCCCCTCCTTAAACTGCAAATCCCAGGATTCCACAGGAGGCAGCCATAGCAGTTAAAGTGGAATAATAGTGCTGTAACAGTGTAGTGCAATAAGGCCCTTAAGTCAGCTTCCTTCCTTCCTTCCCAGTCATGGTGGTGCTCTGTTCTGCAATCCACCTTCTGGCTAGAAGCAAGTAGGCTAGATGAAGTGTCCTTTATCCCAGCTCTCTAAGTGAGTGAGAAGGAATAATCCCTTCATATCCCTTTAAACTGGGAACAGTTCCTTTAGATAAGATTTCTGTCTTAATTTTCCAAACAGGAAAATACATTCTCTGTGTGTTTGAATGACAAGCTGTGAGTAGCCTTAGTTGATACTTTTATCTGTCCCTAGGTCTCATGTTTTGGCCCAGAAACCTCAGGGCCTGGCATAATCCTAAACTGCCAACTCTACTAAGTAAAGTTCTCGGAAGTCAGGAGAATTCATCCACATACGCACACATTATTCATTTTTCATCTTTGTTTAACTTTGTTTAACCTAACTTAAAAGTACTAGTCAAAATATAGTTTAACTAGCTGGACCCAGTGTATGTGTTGTACGCCGCCCCAGTTGCCGAGCAGAGGGGCAGGTTAAAAATAAAAAATTATTATTGTTGTTGTTGTTGTTGTTGTTACCATATACCATTTTTTAAAAACTCCCCCCAAAAATGCCCGGTAGACCTCATGACAACGCTGTAAGTAGGCTGGTGGATTTAAATTCCTCCTCCTCCTCCTTCTCAACGTTCAACACTTTTCCTGGAATTGCTGAGGGTGACTCACTCTCTTGCCCTGCCATGGCTGCAGCCGCTGCCAGTTGACTGCCTGGGTCCTGTTGCAGTGGCGGCAGCGACATGCCACCGCCAGTATACTGTCCAGGTCCTGTTGCAGTGGCGGCAGCAGCATCCTGCTGCCACCGCCATTGCTAGTTGACTGCCCAGGTCCCATTGCAGCCTGTGACTGGTGAGTGGCTGAGGGAGGGGCCCTTGTGGGGCAGGGGTGTGGGTGCAGATTGAGTGGCAGGAGTGGATTGTGAGGTGGAAAGGGAATTTGCATGTGGGTGGTGACTGGTTGGGTATGTTTCTAAACAGTCAATCAGCACACTGGGAGAGGAAACATACCCAAGAGTTGGAAACAGACCCAAGCCTATTGTACATACCCAAGCCTTTTAGACAGACAGATAGATGGATATCTTTTATATGGAGAGATATGAAAATGAAAATAACACATAGTAATACTAACAACACAGAGACACTTACAGAGAAACTCAATCTTTTCTCTGAGCAAGATTTTGATTTGATCCTTAATGGCCCTGATTGTGGCCACAGTTTCAAAGACTCCAGAAAGGCTATAATCTTGTTTTTATTATATAGCAGTTTTGTCTTATAAGAATGCTTTATAATAAATGTTGCTGGGTGTCCCCATTTATGCTGTGACCTTTGAAAATGGTGGACTTTCCTTATTTTGAGGCTTTTAAACAGGGGTTGGATGGCTGTCTCTCAGGAATGCTTTATTTGTCCATTCCTGCATTGTAGAGGATTAGACTAGATGGCCCTTGTGGTCCCTTCCCATTCTGATTCTATTTATATCTTAATTCAAAAGAAGCACCTGAGAAATTTATTTTGGACTACAGCTCCAAGAATCAACTCATTGGCATGGCTGGCAATGCTGGATTAAGGAATTCTGGGAATTTTTCTCCCCACCCCCAAATAACTTTTCCAAACTCTGCCAAAGAAAACCACCACCAGCAGAGTTAAATCATAGTAAGATGCTTATTAAGACCATTTAAATTCTGTTCAACCAGACCAACCCAAACACCTTGTGGAATAAGAGAGGCCTGCCTAACAGCTATCAAGGGTGATTAAGCAAGCAATCAAGCCAGACAAAAGCCTGTAGAAGTGGACCATCTTGGCACAACAGAGAAGCCTGGCTTTAGCATTACAAGATAAATTCTAAGGAACAATTCATAGGCCACTGAGTTTTCATAGCTTTCAGGGTGGCTGGGTTGCTATTTACCACCAGTAAATGACAGAATTAATGAACCGGCTAGCATAATGAGTTGGAACCAAAGGAACTTCTACAAAAATCACCAAGGTTTGTTGCCATGAGGCTATTGAATAGTGCAAAGAATATTGAAGCCCATTGAAGCCCAGATTTATTTATTTTTTTAAAGCAGAACTTAATGAGTGATCTGCCCTCCTTTTCGTGCAATGCTTCTAATTATATTTTCAGTGCTGGTTCAGAAAGCTGCAACCTCTGCTGTGTATTCAGTGGACTGTGTGTCTTCCAATTGCATGGTCACTGTGAATCTAACAAGGTTCAGTATGTGCCAGATTTGCCAATGCCCTGCAGAATGGTCAAAGATCATTGTGCTGTTTGCAGGATAAATATCAATTAAGAAGCCCAAGTGACCTTTCAAAAAAAAAAAAGAAAGAAAGAAAAAGGAGTGTGTGCATATATATTTCAGTTTGAGCAAAAGAGGAAGAAGTTGACAAGCGAAGTGAAATAACAAGACAACTGTCTATTGGACATCCTGACATCTGAAACAAACAGATCATGACCAGAACAGGGAACATCCAGACACAATGGCATAAATAAACCACTTATTGACACTTGTTAAAAATAAGGAAAAATGTTGTTGCCTATTGGAAACACTGCAATCTGCTGAATGTGTGGACTTTGAACCAGTAGTTTCCATTAAGAATGTGTTGAACCAAACCTCCTTCAGTCAATGACCATTGGCCATGCTCGCTGGAATTTCTGGGGGGTTTCAAGTTTAAACATTTATTTATTTATTTATATCTCACCTTTTCAAGATAGAATTCATCTTTAACAGTGCTATCCTACACGGGGTTGTATTAAGGGGTGGATTGTCCACTGCATTCAAAGAGTGGGATGTGGAGAGGTTGGGCAATTATTTTTAGTCCTTCATGGTTCTTCTTTTTCAAAATTTCTCTTTCTATTAGTTCCAGTGAAGCCAGAGGGCTTGTCTACACCAACACAATAATCCAGCTACAGTTTAGAGTATTCTGCCCAGCAGATGCCCTGAATTCATCCAGTTAGTGTCATACCTATTTGTAATATACCACACTACCACTAAATATAGCACTAAAACTGAAATGATATCTACACATATCCCCGTCCAAATTCAAATCAGCACTACATTTTTTCTCCTCACGGTTGCCACCACTGCCTTCCAGCCAGGCACCTCCCAAGCAGAGACTTGCTGGTGAAATAATTTCCTCTGCGGTCAGAACAAAATGCCAGGCCATGCTATTCTTACCTAACAGATGAAGATACATTGGAGTCCCACCCATGATACCAAAATCTCCTAAAATATCTCGGGGAATTATTAGCTCAAAGAGGAGGTTTCTAACTCTTGGATCCCACACCACGATATACCCAGAAGTAGGGAGAGATTCCCAGGGACAATCAGTACCAAGCACTTGCTTTCTACTATGGCTCATAGATGGCTTCCACCAGACGCGTGGCTGCATAGGGCGGCTGCCTGATAAAGACCAAGAAAGAAAGGGGAGCAGATTCCAATCCCACAGTAGCCCTTATGGCTCCATTCACACTGATCTGCATTCACACTCAATTACACAAAAGCTTGCTGGAGCCTCTACAGGTTCCCATATATCTGCCCTTCCTGAACAGCATGCATCGACTCACAAGTCAGGGGTGCAGGGTGTGCCCACATTCTCCACCTATCTCATTACCCTAAGAGGTGGGGATATGTTAGATTCCCACCTGTGATGCCAAAATCTCCTGTAATATCTGGGGAAATTATTAGCTCAAACAGGAGACCTATGAGAAGAGAATAACTTCAGGGATCTTTTCACCTATGTATACCAGTACTCACTGTAGAAGAGGCTCCAGTTGAAGTAAAACAACGTATTGTATTAGAACAATGTAGAAAGTAGACTAACATACACAACATATGTTCTTAACAACTATACAAGGCTATAGCAGAGTAAGGCAGAACGGTTGGATAGAGGGAAAGAGGTCTGGGAAAATAGGGCAATAGTTACCGGTCTTGAAGAGAAGCTAAGATATTCAGGTGTCTGAGGGTGGCACAGGAGGTTCCGATCTGGGACACACCAAGAAAGAGAGTAGCCAGGTCCATCCACTGTGACACACTTTACTATTGTTAGGGTTCTAGTATTTATACTCAATTCTGTGCCTTGGAGGGATGTGTTTAGTAATAACAAAGCTTGGATGGCTCTCCCAAGTAATAGAGAAAGGAAACTGAAACTCAACTGATTGTTTTGTGGAGAGATAGAACATTGATGGTTTTGCAACAACGTCATAAGGTGAGACAAGAAGGGGGTGTGAGGAGATATTTCCATAGCGTATAGATTGAGGAGTGGGCACTTAATTGCTTGAGTTATTACTGGAAATGCTCAAGACTAGAAGAAACGATTACCACATATCCCTGTAATGACTGGTTTGTTAACATGAACCCATTTTGGGGCTTTTCCACATAATCATCATTCGGGCTTTCCCACCATTATGTTTATAGACATGTCTCAGGTCATCATGACCTCCAACTGACCTCTAGTCTGCCTAAGCCAATATGACCCTGAAAAGTGTCCAATATTTCCTGTTATAGAATCTCGCGGGGAGGAGGTAGTAGGGCATGCTAACATTATCAACAGTGAGGTGGTAGTCCAATCGACCCCCTCATTGTTGATCTGATGTCTGGGCACCTGACCTCAGAGGAAGCAACTTTGCCAGCGGACCTCTGCTGGGGAGGTGCTTGGCCAAGAAGACAGCAGCAGCAACCCTGAGAAGAAACTTTTTATTTCTATTTTTCATTGTGTCTGGGTTTGGTTGGGGAGTAGGTGGCAGCCCCAGAGTTCAACAAGTAACCCTGAACATTGTTTGTAAAACGGTGACAATTGCCTCACATAAATCTATCCAGCCACCACCCTGATGCAGATGAACACATGTAAAAAAGACCAGATTTTCCTGGAAAATGCAGTGCAAGAAGTGTGTTTTAAAAATCGCATGAAAGCATGAAAGAAGGACTTTCACTGCTAAAATGGCTCTACATCATGTGTTCCTCTAGAACCAGATTCAAAGTGGGTACAGATTTTTTCCACTGTTGTAGACGGAGACTGAACTGCACCAGGTGACACTGTCAGAGAGAGGGGTGACAGCCTTAGTAACACCACAGCTCCAGATGTTGTTGGACTGCATTCCTTTGGATTGGCTATGCTGGGTAGAGCTGCTGGAAGTTTCATTCCAACATCTGGAGGCACATATGATTCCCACCCTTGACTTAAATCCAACTGCTAGTTCCAACTAGAGATTTATTTATTTATGGTGTGTGAGACTTCAGGGTGGTATATAGATAAAACAATAAACAATTTAAAATAATTAAAACAATAGAGCAGCTTAAAGCAATAGAGCAGCTTAAAAATGATAAAAATATATTAAACATCACAAAAAGAAAAAAATCACTTAAAAAGGTTTCACCAGTTAAAAGCCATGTTCATGTACCTTTGGAGTAAATTAAGCTCAAAGGATTTAATTAAAAGTGAAGTCTGGACTTGGCGCCATAAAGAAATCAACACTGGTGCCAGTCAGACTTCCAAGGGGAGGGAATTCCACAATGGGGGTGCAGCAGCTTAGAAGGCCCTTTCTCATGTCCTTCCATACCAGGGAGTAGATCCATAGAATCAATTGGATTTTCACAGGCACTGAGTTATTGTTCAAATGCGTTAGACCAGTGGTTCTTAACCTGTGCTCCGTGTACCCCCAGGGGGCAGTAATGTTCTCAAAGGGGGTCTGCAAAGGTTTGAAGTCTGCTTGCTCCACCTCCCCACCTGCAGTGGAGCAGCCATGGCAAAGTCTAGCTGGCTGGCTGGCTCGGCATGTGCATCACCATTCAATCTGCTCCAGCCACAAACTTGCAGGAAAAAGCAGGAGAAAAGTCTTCCCTCCCTGTCCAGTGCCACTGAGGGAAGATTTAATGGATGGTGTAATTGTATTAGTAGTATTATTTTAGATCTTGAGTTAAGTCTTGGGGGTCTGCAGCAACAAAAGATATTTAAAGGGAGTCCCTGATAAAGAAAAGGTTAAGAGCCACTATGTTAGAGGAGAACATCCTTCATCTCCGGTCAACATGACTTCGTCAGATTGGAGGAAAGCCTCATTACAAGGTCAGTCCAACTTTGCTCTGAAATTTTTAAAACATTTATTGTATAATACTTCATTCGAAATAATTACAGTATTCTCATGACATTGTAATAAGTGGCATCATAGTGCAAGGTCAGAATTGAAACGCAGAGCAAAGGAACATATAATACAAGACCTCTTTGCAAGATAGGCACACTTTTTGCTGAAAAACTGATCCGTTGTGCATTACAGCTATACCTCAGTTAACAAAATGGATGTGTTCTGGGCATTACTTTTTTAACAGAACCTTAGGGACCAGAGGCAGAAACAGCACAGAAAGCATAGGGATGGGTTCCTGCACCATGAAGAAGAGCAGTTCAACATGTTTCAGCAACCTTTTTATTCAAAACTAACAATATGGATATGTGAAAGGTCAAGTAAGCCTTGAATAAGTAAGAAAAAACATGCTGAGCCTTCTAGAGACCACTTGAAAGATTTTTCCAAAATGTATCCAGGAATAACTTTTTTCCTTTCACTAGTTCCCAATTTCTTTATGATTTCCATTTTGGTGGCCAGGTGTATAGATCAACTTTTTTTAAACACGCTGGGTGTAACTGGTGAGTCAGCCTTATCCGCCCTCTCTTTTTCTCTCCATTTTGCTGTTTGCACATGCTCAATAAAGGATTCTGGAGGCAGCTGCTGTTTCCCTTGACTGTTGTAGGCAGTTACACATAGCTACAGTTGGATCAGCTGTGACAGATTTAGGAGGAGAAACTGGACATTTTGGTGGTGTTTTAGGGTGATATTTATACGAAATAATTCCCCTGAAGGGATGGGAGTTTGAATGGAATACAATGTTTCTCAGAGTTTTCCATGACTAAACAAAGGGTGCTCCAGAACTGTTAACTAATGGGTTCTGTGTTTAGAATTGAATAGGAACAGGCAAGGTCTTTTGTAGGAAGGGGATGAGGGAAAGAAGGAACTGTTTTACAAGGTCTCTGCTATCATTGAGTGGATTAGTGAATGACTCACTTCCAGGTGTTAAGTTCTGACCTGAGTATTTGGTTTTGGGGAATTTCCAAAGGCCTTTACCTTGTTCTTACATGAATCCAACCTTGGTATTTGGGGGTTCCTGGTTTGCCTACAACCACTTGGAAGGCCACACTTAGCCTCATTATTACATATAGCCAATTATTTGATATTCCAAGATGGGTGCTATCAATGCAGGTAACAGGGAAAGCCCTCACTCTTGGTGGCAGCAGTGAGATTGTGGAAGTTTTCATATATGGTGACAGTGTAGACTTAGGCAGAACCTTATATCTGATGGGGAAAGTGGTAGAATAAGGGGCAGGAGCTTCACACCGCCCCTCTTTGTTTTTCATCCATTTGTTTCCTACAAAGATCTCTTAAATATGCATCAAACTATTACTCATTTCACAGTTTTAGCATCCAGGACTTGCTGGTCCTTGGGGCACATCAAGAACAAGAAGGTTAGGTGGGTGTCATTTTGAAAAGCCAAATTCACACACATTTCTAAAGAGAAATGAAAACAGTTTAATACCTCTTCAATGAGGGTGAAGGTGGCAATACGGGATCTGACAATTCAACTTCTTAATGGCTTTGAAAGGTTACTGTTACTCTTTTTATTCCTTTGACATGCAACCTGGAGGGCAAACCATGCAGGATCTTAATCATTTCTTGTGATAAAGTATATCTAGTTCCTGCACAAGTCATTTCATGGTTTTACCCCCATCTTGTTCATAAAGTTAATTGGCTTTTATCTGTTTGTGAAAAGAGGCAGCCTGACATTGTTTTAACATTCTCACTCTTGCCTCCTCCCTCTCCCCTCGCACAAGCTGAAATGCTTTTTCTTATTCTTAGGTGCAGGGACAACCACACATCAAGAGCAGAACATTTATTTATCCTTCCTGATGATCTGTACATTTCTTGCCAGATCGGCTGTTACCAATGATCAGTTCTTCACTTCATTCACAGATTGCATATCTGTATACACTAAGGTACCAGTGACAATGTGGGCATCTTGATAATCTCCATCTCATGGAGGCATTTCTTCTCCTTCTTGCATTGGGATGGAAGAATGAAAAGGTTGCATATTACACAATGTAGGAGCTAACTTTCTGTCATCAGAGATCCATTGCCACTTCTCAACTGACTGCTGAGGATGCCCTATTGGCCATGGCACACTGTGCAGTGCAGAAAACTCAAGGGTCCACTGTTCAAGGGTTTGTGTTCAGTTCAGCTAAGCCACTAGGCCTGGTTTGTTAGGCTTCATTTTTGCCTTGCCTTCATAGCAAATATGACCTAGAAGAGTGGTCCTGAACAGTTGGTCCCTCAGATATTCTGGACTTCAGCCCCCAGAATTCCTTAGCATTGGCCATGCTCCCCGTGCCTTCTGGGAGGCAAAGTCCAAAATATTTAGAGACCAAAGTTTCAGAATCTCTGCTTTATGTACCTACATACTGTAGGTCAATAATGGTGAGCAAAGTGCCTTTCAAGGATGCATGCCTATCTGTATTCATCATCTCAATTGGGATCTTCTGATAAGCTTCCAAGGAATCCTATGCTTACATTTTATACAGTCTGAATACCATGGATACAGCAAATAGTTATTTGGGAATATTCCTAATATAATCAAGAACTGCTCTGGAACTCGTACCACACCCCACCACTTTCACCTTTGTCTTCTTTATATGTAGGGTATGTGAAGGGATCAGGAACCATCAAATGCTGGGTCAAATCTTGTGTTCAGAGGAGATTCAGGGTCCATCTTTATGAGGTGAAAAATGTGAATTGACGCAAACTCATGCAAACTCGAAGCAGGATCGATATGTCCTAACGGTGTTTGGCAAAATCGCAGGTATGCAAGACTATCTGCTTTTGCTGTCCCAATGGGCATGCCTGCAATTCAAGATGGAAGCCATGACTTGTGTTTTTATTTTCATTAGCTGCGGCTGCCAAATGGTACTTTTTTAAAAAGTGCATATCTAAGGTCTGAAAGTGAGATTGTGCAATATTCCACCTAAATAAATGTAAAAAGTAAAAGAAAAAGGCTGTTTCGTTGCATGATCGCTCCCTTGCTAAAGTGAAAATCCAAGATGGCAGTTCTGAGATGCTTGTCTTCTAAGCAAGCTCCACACCCTGCTCCTGTCTGGTCAATCAGCTTTTGACTTCTGCTTTTCTGGGGTATGCAAATAAATGCAATCACCTGTCCTAATGATCGCTAATACATATTCTCCACAGGGTTTAAAAAAAAAATCAGGAAAAGCCCCAAGGGCTGTTCCCTCAGGGTTTATGGTAGATTTGGACCACCTTCTTTTGAATATGGCAGAATTATCTGGGATCCCATTAAGATAGGTAGGATTTTAAGCAAATTCTAAGAGGATTCTTTTCACCATTTAGACAGCCCCCAAGTGGCTGCTCAATTACTAACTCTGTGGGTAAAAGAACATGGAGAGTGTGCAGCCACCAGTGACAGTTGGTGGTTTCGAAGGGGGGCAATAAATTCTCTCTAACTTTTAGTCTAATCAATATATCAATCAATCAAGCCCTTTATTTATATCCCAGCTTTTCCCCAAAACTGGGACTCAAGGCAGCCATTCAGAATTGGGTTCGACAAAATGCTTCACCTATTTGGGATATGGTTCAGCACCTTGGATAGCTCCTATAAAATTTGTACCCAAACCCAGAGTGTATTTACCACCCATCTGACATGCAAGCTCCAGTCACCATGGGTAACTGCTGTAGGACTGAAACTTTCTTGTAGTGAGGGTGGGTGTGGGTGAGATCCATTATCACACAATTCGACTGTGGTCCTGAGCAAAACAACCAAGTGATATTGGGTGTCTTTATATTCATTCCTGTGTTCCATCTGGAACCAGCAACATTGTGTATAAGACAACAAACTATATCTTGGCACTTTTAGACCATAAGCACCAAAGGGCCTTTACATTAGTGCAATCCATTTCTCTCCCCTTAGCTATGCTCGAGGGAAGATTCCAAAACCACCACCCCATTTCTGATTGCACATGCCCTTGTGGTTCAGGTGAAGTCGAATCAGTGACCCTTGTTCTTTTTCGCTGCTTTTTTTTTTTTCCTGTGATAGCAGGAAAATCTTGATTAATTTTCCAGGCTGCTCACATTCTTTTTATGTTTCCTTCGTTCTTTCTGATATATATGAATCAGTTACTTTTAGTATTGCTAAATGTTGTGCTGTTGCATGTACTGTCTGTCAAGCCTCCACCACCCTCCTTCATTTGAAAGTATAACCTGTCCTGTTTCATACTCTAAGTTCTATTCTTTTATCATTTTAATTCTTTTTTATACTGCTGGTCATAGACTGAAGTAATGATTTGACTTGATCTGAAATGGCGAGTTCCATCTATTTCTTACAGAGCTTGGAAAAGTGTCCTTTTAGACTACAATGCCCAGAACTGCCTGGCCAACATGGCTGGGTATTCTGGGTATTACAGTAAAAAGAGGTAACTTTTCCAGGCTCTGGTGTCTTATGTACCAGTATGGCCAAGAAAACCCTAGTGGGTTTCTAGATGAAAGGGCAGAAATGTGTATAGAGGATCAGGCCCAATTTCAATGTTACCCATTTGATGGTACAAAATAAATGCGTCACAATCAAATAAGAGAGTTGCAACAGGAGGAAAACTGAATCTACCAAATGCAGTTATAGGTTAGCATCCTGTTAGTGACTTACATCCATGTAAGTGCAGTTTATAGGAATATAAGTCCATTTTTGGACAGGGAGAAGAAGGCTATTCACTCACCCTTGTGCTCCATCCAATAACCCCCCACTGCTCAGCACTGATCAAGCCTTGGGAAGGGCTCCTAATGCTGTCCCTTACCAGGAAGGGAGGGAGGGAGGGAGGGGATTCAGACCATGAAGATCCAGCTGCTCTCAGCTCCTGGGAGAAGAAAAAGACAGGTGCATTCCATTGGGGAGTATACCCTCATTTCTTCCCTTCCACACTGACCCAAGACCAGCTACTTCTCTATGGTCTAAACTACCTTCCCACTCCCTCTCTTCCCCACCAGTTAGTGACAGCAGTAGCAGCAGACCTGCCTGAGATTTGACAGCTGCTGGACAGTGGGACAACACAGAACTGCATGTGCAAGGCTACACACATGGATGTAGGATCTCAGCCATGGATTGCAGTCCCCACTCTTAAATACTTCATATTGCTCTCTTCCATAAAATGGAGGAGCGGCTATTCACCACCATTGGAAAGTGTTACACTCTTGAGGGCACACACTCTTATAGCAAGGGCAAAATCTTGCCAGCCTGCCCACAAATAGACACACACATGATGCAGGGTGTTCTGGTACCCACTGAGAGTGCTATCACCAGGGCTAGGATGCAGCTTGCTTGACTGTTGCTTGCACTACATGGGCACTCACCCTTCCCTCTCTCCCCCTCCCCCAGACATAATAATAGGCACTTCACTAGCCCTCATTCATAAAGTCTGCTGGGATGCATTTTTATGGAACAGAAAAGCAGCTTCAGCAAAACTCACCCTTGGTCTCATCACGCTGCATTGGGCTGCACTGACACCTAATGGGAAACAGAGAGCACGGCAGTCATTTTGAGAAAATCCTGGGACACTTAACTCACATAGCTGTCCTTTGGTTCATTAACAAGGAGATTGTGGTAATTCAAGGTGAAAATCATGTTAGACGCCTGAATTATAGTTAAGGCAAAGCTGCAAACTTATTATTGAAAAGAGGATTTGGGCTGTACCTTGAGAGCATTTTTATCATGGTCTTCAAAAGGAGTGTATTTAAATTATAAATCAAGAAGCAGGTCTTTGACAGAAGTAAATGCACAGAACCAAAGACTGTGTTAAAACTGGAGTTAAACGAAATGAAATTAAAATATAGTTGAATCAGAAATTAAACTACAGTAGGTGTAAACAATAAAGAGCTGAGTACACAGCTGATTCTGCCAGAGTAAAATGATCTAGCCCACCACTAATAATAATAATAACTGTTTTAATTTCTTAAAAGATATTATTCTTGAGGATTATTAAGAAAATATCAGCACTGTAAAGCATTTTGTAAAAAACAAAACAAAACACCAAAATTAGGCAAGGGACAAAATGCCTTGGATGCATGGGTGCTCCCTCTTTAATGGGCAATGCATCCAGGACTTCAATGGACAGCCAAACTGGATCTAACATATAGCAGGATTTCTGAACATATTTGGTGTACAGTCGGCTCTCTGTATCCACGGATTTGGCATGCACGGATTCCACCATCCATGGCTTGAAAATATTCCTAAATAAATAAATAAATTGCAAGAAGCAAACTTTGATTTTGCCATTTTATATAAGGGACACCATTTTACTATGCCATTGTATATAATGGGGCTTGAGCACCCACAGTTTTTGGTATCCATAGGAGGGGGTCCTGGAACCAAATCCCAGCAGATACCAGGGGTACGCTGTAGTTATCTTACTAAATCAAAGCAGGTATAGATCTAGTAAGTGCCTAAATCAATTGTTCTCCCCCCTTCAAGTATTTTTGTCTTCATCGCCCATAATCCTTTACCATGGACACAGCTGAGTGGGGCTGATTGGAGTTGCAGTCCTACATTTCTTTAGGCCTGCTTGATAATACCACCTAAAGCTCAGTAACGGAAGAAAGGTGTGATATAATCATATTGAAAATATACCTTGATTACCGTGAAGAAGTGTAAGATCATTGGGGTGTTGGAGTCCTTCTACTGGTCCAGATTACCACTACTCTACACTGTGTTCATAGTGATGCGTGGCCAATCCATCACCTGGAACCCACTCATACTATGGAATTATAGTGCTGTTGTTCCACTTGGCTCCTATAGAATCTTGAAACTGGCAGTTCAGCCAGAACACTCCAGTGCCTCACCTGACTACAAACCCCAGGGTGCCAGTTACACGACAGAAATTGTCGCGTTGCCTACCGTGACAAAGTGATCACGAATTCGTCCCTCGCTGTTTATACGATTTATGTCTCTGATCTGGATATCCCGTGTGGTCCCGTGACTGATATTTACACGTCCATAGTTCCGGTTTTGTTTAGGTTTTAATTTTTTTTTTTTTTTGGCTGTCAATCAAAGATGCGATTACTCGTGTTTTCACAACCTCGGTGACGCACTTCCTTTAGAGTTCCGCGCCACGAGCAATGCTATTGGCTGGCTGGGGGGAGGAGAGAGGGGGGCAGAGGTTTGTTATTCCCCCTTTGCTTCTTGAACATTTTAACCCCTTCAGAAGAGGCAGAAAGCATTTTTAAAGATCCAGACTGAGATCTTTCGCTCAGACGCAGGAACGAAAGAATGCTTTCCATTTGAAATCAAGCCGAGTGAGGGGGATGGGAGGGGAGGGGAGGCATCGTATTCCCCTTGCCTCTGTAAAATGTTAACCCTTACAACACAGATTAGCTGCAGAGTTCATGCTTCAAACCAGCTACAAACAGGCTGTTTTGAAACACACAGACACAGAGAGGGGAAATTTAAGGGATGTTTATTCGCTCTGAGGCTGGAATATTTTACTGTGCCCGTCCACCACGATCTCTCTGTTCAGAACCAGGGAGGATCTGCCCACCACGATCTCTCTGTAGCATGCAGTGTAGAAATCCATTTTAAAAGGTGATTGAGTACATTCGCGCGCGCGTGCACACACACACATCAACCTTCATGCAGCTGGAAGGGATGCCTTTGTTTTCGGCTGGTGAGGCTGGATCTGTTGAACGGGTGACTGACCCCTCCTTTTCTGGTCCCTGAGCTCTAAGCCCGCCCCCAGTCACCATTTCCGGTCATCCCAGTACCGAGACTTTTTGTCCCACGCTGTTTACATTTCCGATTTTCCGAATCCTCCAGTGAGCTTTTTAAAAACCGGCACAAACCAGGGGACTGGAAGTCCCGCAGGTTGAGGGATAAAAGGTGGCCCCCCTTCCGAAAATCACGTACCCGACCCGATGTACGTGTAAACTGCCAGGGATCGACACGAATTCTTCCCAGGACATTTTCATCGTGTAAACGGCCCCCAGGACTCCATGGGATGGAACCATGGCAATTAAAGAGGATGAATAGTGGTATAATTGTCAAGTGTGAATGGGCCCCTGGTGCCTAGCCTTCTGGTGATTAAACTCTTTCAGCCTAGCTAGGCCGGTCCTCAGATGGCAGACACATGTCCAAGGCTAGACTTGATGACTTTCCAGCCTTCCAGTGCTTGCACCCCACTGCCACAGCCTTTGAGAGCCCATGGTTGCCTTCCCACCATGAGGCAGTGGCAGGGTAGAATTCTATGGAAGACTAAACATGTAATAAAAGCAACTATAACAAATGGTTACATTCTCTCCATTTCACAGGGCGAAGTTCCCAGAGAACATCTACAGCAGGGGTGGATAAATTGTGGCCCTCTAAATATTGTTGGACTGGAACTCTTTCACCAATGATGAAAGATTGTGGGAGTTGCAGTCCAGCAATATTTGGAGGACCACAAGTTGCCCACCATTGAACTATACAGCTTATTCTTCTCCTAAATTAGAGAGTGCTACAGATTTAAGGTGCCTTTTGTAATACCTGTTCACTTATAGATTTGATAAGGATGGGGAAAGACATCAGCACATAGAAGTCCCAGGGTACTTCCAGACAGCTCCAATTGAAAAGCATTGTGCATCTTTTCTGTTTTTAGTTTCTTAACAGTGTGTGTGTGTGTGTGTGTGAGAGAGAGAGAGAGAGAGAGAGAGAGAGATGGAAAAGGCAGTAAGTAATACAGCACAAATGCTGTACAAAGAGAAGGCAATGCCATCTAGCCCTTATAAAATTTCATGTTTGAACCAGGGTGACTTCAAAATAAAAAAGTCTAATCTGGAAGAAAACTTGAAAAGGTTACTTTTTTGGACTACAACTCTGTTAGCATGCCCTACTACCCCCTCCCTATGATTTCTCATAATTGGACATATTGGACACTTTTTGGGGTCAAATTGGCCCAGGGTGAACCAAAAAGAGATCAGGTGGAGGTCACAATGACCTGGGATGTGTCTTAGAAATATTTTGGCAAGCAAGCCACATCAGGATTGTCCAAAAGCCCTGTAGTAAACAAAGTCGTTAAGGAGGTATGTGCTAATTCCTTCTTGGGCATCTCAGCAATGCATCATCCAACCAAAATATTAAGTGACCATTCCCAACCCCATTCCTAAGGAAATCTCACCTCAGCTCCCCTCCTGTTCAGCATTGTGAGGTTGTCATAAACCAACCAATTCCTATCTCCCAGCCATTAACACAATCTGTTAAGTTTTGGGTTCCTTTGTTTACCTGGTGGGAAAACCATTCAGGCTTTATCCTAGCCATATTACCCCTTCAAGATATGAAGCAGGGTAAAAATATTAGTCCCCCAACAATGGAAAGGTGTGCCACTGTGGATGAGCCTGGCCACACTCTTTCTTGGTGTACCTCTGGATCCTGTGCCACCCTGAGATGCCTTTCTGAGTACCTTCACTGCATGAAACTCTGCTCTTCAAGACTGGTAGCTATCACCCTATTTTCCCAAATCTCTCCCTCTATCCAATCTTTCTGCCTTACTCTATAGCTTTGTGTGGTTCTTATGAATGTGTGTTGTGTGTTTGAATGCATTTTGTGTTATTTCCAATAAAAATAATTAATTTCCCTTTAAACTGGAGTTCTCTGCAGTTAGTACTGGTATACATAGGTGAAGAGGTCCCCACAATTACCCTCTTCTCTCAGGCATACTGTTTGAGCTAATAATTCCCCCAGAGAAGAATACAGTAGCACCCCTGTATCCACTGATTCTCCAACCACGGATTCAGTTGTCCACAGTTGGCAATGGTGGGGGGAAGGGGGGTGAGGAGGGATCTTGCTTGCCCTGTCCCTTCCCCTGGGACAGCTCCTGCTGTGGTGGCAGCGACTGTGGGGGCGAAGGGGGAGGGGGAGGGATCTTGCCTGTCCCGCCCCTTCTCCCGGGAGAGCTCTGGTTGCCACCATGGCAATCATTGGGGCAAAGGGGGGAGGAAAGGGGAGGGATCTTGCCTGCCCCATCCCTTCCCCTGGGATAGCTCCAGTTGCCGCAGTGGTGATTGTGGGGGCAAAGGAGGGAGGGAGGGACAGCAGGGATCTTACCTCCCCCCCTTCCACCAGGAGGGCTCCTGCAGCAGCGGTGGGGTGGGGGATGGCATTTGCTATTATCTGCAGATTTCACCATCCATGGTGGGGCCTGGAACCAATCCCCTGTGGATACAAAGGTCCTACCATATAGTTTTTGATATCACAGGTGGGTCTCTGAAGCAACCCCACCACACACACCTTTTAGGGTAACAACTCCCAGAATCACCTAGCCAGCATGGAAATTCTAGTCCAAAAAGCTCTGGTCTGGAAACATTCCTATTTATATTTATTTATTTATACCCCGCTCTTCAGCCAAAAGGCTATCAGAGTGGTTTACAAACTGTTTTAAGCAATAGCAATTTACACATCTATGCTGCATTAAGCAGCTTCCAATGTGTGTTAGCTAATTGCCCCCACAAGCCAGGTACTCATTTTACCGACCTATGAAAGGATGGAAGGCTGAGTCAACCTTGGAGCCCTAGTCACTAAAGTAGCACCAGTTTCTCCAAAAGCAAACAGCATGGTCTGGAGCATCAAACCAATTCCATCTCCCACCGCTGAAAATGTTGCCTCTGCCAACTGATTTTTTCTCCACTACCTATTAACTCACAATTGGAATGCTTAATCTCAGACCCCTACCCTACAGATAGATTGCTCAGTAATTAAACCTCCCAATAATCATAAGTTGACAAAAGACTATATTAGAAGCTGAGAGAGGGGTGAAGAGTTTAGTTCATCTTGTATGATCAGAATCCACTCTGGCAATTTGCCAGGTTCACAGGATACTGTAAGGCGCATCATTAATGTAGATCATCTGGAAGGCTCCACGCCCGCCAAGAACTCCCATATCTGGGGTGATACTGAGAAGGAAGAGGAAGGATATAGAGATGGAGAGTTGGGGATGGAGCCTATACAAGAGGAGAAGATCTTTCAGTTGGTGGCTCCCATGATGGTGGAGCAGCAACTCTTCTTTGAGTTCTAGTTCAAACTTTGAAGGAGCTATCCATGGTCTTAGGGATTGAATTCAGTACCAGGAGTGATACCATACCTTAAAATATTGTACTAAAATCTAGAGTGGTTTCACTGACCCACTGGCATGATCCCTCCCCTAGTTGAGAAGGTAACGCGATCAATTATTTTCTCTCCCCTGAACTTTCCAATATGCCATCCTAAAGGAAACTCAACATCTGAGGCAGGCAGAAGTTCAAGTTGGCCTTTCTCTGTACTGTGAAGCAGTTCTCTAAAATGCAGAGCACTTGTGAAAACACTTTCCTATACATTTTTTGTTTGTTTGTTTAACTTCTAACCTCCCTGTTGCCTCTAACAATGCCAGGACCTTCAAAGAAAGAAAGAAAGAAAGAAGCCACTTTCAAATACTACAAAACTCAATCCTCCAGTTGTGATCCTCCCTGCCAGTAAAAATAATAAGAACCTACATAATTTGAGAGGTCATGTGCAGTACAATCCCACATCTGTTTACTCAGAAGTGTGACTCTGGCTGTGTTTCACAGAGTCTGCTCTCTCATAATTGTGTTTCGGGTGTAACTGAAATTTTCAAGTGTGTCTCAGGCACACTGGTCAGAAGAAAACAACAGCATGATGTCCTGGTCCATTACAGTTTTCTCCACAACAATCACAAAGGCCTGTTACCTTTAGCAATAAGTTATTCTAAGTGTTAAACTATCCGATTCCACACAAGGGCATGCAGTGTTATGTTGTTTCATGGAATGAGAAGTCAAAAGGAAGCAAAGACAAATGGAAGACCTCTAAATAATCACAGCTAAATGACTGCAGACATCATACCTTTTGTATATGGAAACCAGGGCTGTGATGACAGCAACACAGGGCTGAATTCTAATAAAACTGCAGGTGCTGACATACTGTTTCAGAATGTGTTTTCTTGCTTGCTTGCTTTATTTTGTATCCTGCCAACTTGATACCCAAGACATCTTACAACAAGGTTAAAACAAGGCAGAGCTAAAAGAACAACAACCTGATGATTAAAATGTAAAAACAAAATTAAAAGCTATCATATCAAAATGCCACTAATTTTAAAAAGTATGAAACCATTTAGGAACATAACAATGAAGATTAAAAAAAACAGCATGCACATCCCATTAAAAAGACTGTTCAACAGCCAATTAATGATGCTTGTTCAAATAAAAAGGTCTTTACCAGCTGGCACAAGAAGAACAGAGAGATGGCCAACTTAGCTTCCTGTGGAGAAGAATTCCAAAACCTGGGAGCAGCCATGAAGAAGGCATTCTCTTATGTCCTCACCAAAGGAATCTGTGATGCTGTTGGAACAAAGAGAAAGCCATCCCCCAAGCATTTTAAGATTTGGGAAGGTTCATATAGGGAGACATGGTCTGGACATCAGTTGTAATGTGTATCTTACTAATGTGTCCTGTTACTGACAGTTCAAGGTGGCTGACAATAATAAAGTCATGTCTAGATTAATACATGCTGTGGTTCTAAACCAGGGCAATCATGCAATTTGCCAGGTGTTATTGAACTGTAACTACCAACATCCATTACCTTTGCTTATGCTGGCCAGAGCTGCATTAATTGCTACTCCTGCTCCAAACTATGTCAAGGTTTAAGAGGCCCCATGGCCTCGCTGCCCAAATATTTTTTTAGAGGATCTTCATAACTTGAAGGCCTAAACTCTACCTAGCTTAACTTGTGCATAAATCTACTACTAAACAGAATACAAGCACAAAAAAATGACAATAATGAGTACAGTGGCATCCCTGCATCTGTGGGGGATTGGTTCCTGGGGCACCCGCACATGGCAAATTCCATGGATAATAGCAAATGCCATCCTGGGAGAAAGGGGGGCAAGTTCACTCCTTCGCCCCCTGCCATGGCTCTGCAGCAGCGGCGATTGCAGGGGCAAAGGGGGAAGGCAACAAGGCCAATTCACTCCTCCCCCCTCCCTTCACCCCCCTGATCACTGCCGCTGTAAATAAATTATCTCAGGTAAATCACTTCTGGTATCAGAACTAGGCTGGGAGAAAACTGCCTGAAGTGAGAAAGTAAAAGAAATAGGGTGGCCATGTATTCTTTGTTACAGAGGGCAGTCCTTTGTTTGACAAGTTGCCCAGCCCAAATCTAATGTAAAGATTTAAGAAAACCATAAAAGGGGAAAAAAGAGGCCTTGAAGTTCCTCATCAATGGGTCATGCATCTTCACAACAATCCCGTGAAGTAGATTAACCAAGAGCTGGCCAAGATCATTCCAGGATGGCTAAGCAAGGTCTTGAACTAGTTTTCCCTGACTCCAGTCCAATGTACTAACCACTACATCATACTAGTTTGCCCTCTTGTGCAATTAACTGTACACCTACATTTTAAAAACTCACCCTTCCAACAGCTTTTCATTCAAGGCAACTGTTTCAAAAAGAAAAAAAAAAAGAAAAAAAGAAACTGGAATTAGCAATAAAGCCAATTACAATGCCATAATGTAATTTAGCACACGAAGGCAGTCAGTGCATGAATTAGTATTTTGCTTAATTAGCCATAATAGGAAATCCCAAGATTCTCTGTCGGCCCTGTCAGTTAATATTAACTACAGACTTCAGAAAACACTACAATAATGGAAAAGAAATAGAATCCTGCAGCGACAACATCAGTACTTGACAAAGAATGTAAATATCCCTCTGCTGCTGGGGAAGGTTTGAGCGTCATGGCTAGTTCCCATCTCTGCAGGGGTGGGTGGAATACTCCAAAGTGTGCAAGAGAAATGGCATACAATACAGTACTCATTCTTTTCATGACCAGCTACATGGTAGCAGCTAAAGTGACAGAAGGAGGGCCTTATAAAGAAATGTAAAACATTGATCAGAGTCAGCCCTACCGTTAGGTGGAGTGGAATGGCTGCCAGCAGCAGGAGATGCTGGGTGATGCGTAGAGAAGGCGAGGGAGCAGCAGCAACAACAACTCCCAGGTTGTGCCTCTCTTTTGGAGGAGGCCTTTCCTATCCCTGCTTCAACTTGAGCTTTTTTAGGAGAGAGACAGTAGGAATCAGTGATACTGAACCTCTGAGTCCCATGAGCAATAGCCAGCATGGCCAGTAGTCAGTTTTGTCCAATCCACATGATCTGGAGAACTGCAGTGTCCCCCAAGCTTAACTTAAAGTTACATCAGAGCCTGGGAAAGCTACTTTTTCTGTGATAACTCCCAAGAACTCAGCAGCTAGGCTGGCTAGAGAATTATGGGAGTTCTCATTAAAAAAAAAAAAAAGTAAGTTTCCCAAGCTTTGTGCTAAATGCCAGAGGCTGAATCTGTGACCTTTTTGCTTGTAAAGCTTGTTCTCCACTACTTAGTTACAAATCCTTTACTTTTATACAATGCCTAAGTTAGTTCCCTCTTCTTAGGGAGATGGCAGGATTCAAATTGACAGCATCATGTGTACAAGCTTGCATGAATGCCTGGCACAAACCTTCTTGTTTCCAGAGGCCACACTGCCACCGGCTTTATACAATATCCCTTATGTGACGGGGAATACTAGGAGACTGATTATACAAATGACCACCTTTGGAACATGAATAAAACATGTGTGCCATAGTTCTTTAAAGGAGGCTCATTTTAAATGTCTCTGTTCAACACTTGTCATTTATATGAGGTGGTGATCCTGCTCATTAGGATTCAGTAATATGTACTCCAGGGGAAATGCTTCAAAGCTAACTAAGTGAATGGAAGCAGCAGTTGCAGACTTTCCCCAACAGCAAAGAGTAGTAAGCGGTGGAGCTCCTCTTCAAATCAGTAGGCCCTTGCCTAGTTGTGTAAAACCACAAGTCTAAGATACATCTTATATCAACCTATTTCGTCCCTTAGGGCACTGTACGTAATTATTTTCTAGCCTAAGAAATTACAGATAGATTAAAGAAAAAAAAAAGATACCTGTGGATGAGGCTGATCTAGTCCAATATCCTGTTTCTCAAGCAGGATATGAGGGCCGCAGCCCTTTTCTACTGTTCTTCACCTGTAGCTGGTACTGAGAGGCATCATGGCCACAGTGTGAAAAGGTTCCAGGTTTTTTTTGTTTGTTTGTTTTTGTTTTTGTTTTTTTGGCCTCCAGCTCCAAAAAGAGTTTGGACTACAATTGATCATGCTGTTTGGGGATCCTGGGTGCTGTAGTCCAAACATAATTTTTCTAAGCTGTGGAACTGCAATAAAAGGGAGGGAGGGAGAACACACAAGTGGATTAGAGCAAGAAGCTAAGACTTGAGCCTAACCTTGAAGTTTAAATTACATGCTACATTAAATATGAAACGTGCAGTTTAAGATCACATTTGGATTTACATTCAGATAAGCACACACAGCCCTAATATAAATCACATGCAAATGAGCGAGGTTTAAACCACTCCAGTTGGTTTTATTTACTCCCCCACACATTGCCCAGGGAGACAATGGCCTGCATTGGTTCCAGATAGGCCCTGCTGATGCCTGACCCAGAGAATGGCGTCTTTTTCCTATCCTCTTCTGTTACGTAACTGAGAGTGGTTTGCCATTGAAGGTTCCAACATGCATACAGAAGGTTTTCGGTCAACCTCCCTGCTGTGCTTACTCTGACCTAATGCAAGCTAACTTGACGCCCAGGTGTTAGCCACCCCTGTTGATGTAATAAAGTTCCTGGCCAAACTGATAGGGTAAACTGACAGTGCCTGAGGTTTTCTCCTATTTACTACTTTTCTGTATAGGGATAGAGAAAAGGAACAAAATGCTGCCAGCTGGTGCTTGCAAGTACCATCTGAGCCCATGGATACCTTCATGCCTTTTCTACTTCCCCATAGTGGGAAAGCATGCATGTTGGTCCTGATGTATTAAACGCTTAAAGAAAAATAATCTACCAGCCACTTGGGATCCTGTATAAGGAGAAAGGCCAGATAGAAATAAAATAAAATTAAAATAAATAAAATTAAAATAGGGAGCAAATATTTATAAAATAAATTTGTTTACTGTTTAATTGCTAACTTTTCAACATTCATTAGGAATGCACAAGGAATGAGCAGCAATGGACTAAAGTGTGGGAAACATTCATGGCCCCCTTTAAAAAAAACCCCAAAAGTTTTTTAACGAATAAAATAACCCATTTTAAAAACTTTATTGGACATTCTAACAAATTAAGAATAACAAATACTTTTTAACAAATGGGTTACAAGTTGTGTATCTATCCTCCCATGTGGATTAGGCCCATGGGGTGGAGCGCTACTCCTCCGCAACAGTTTCTGTTGTTTACAAACCAAGAACCATCTCCTGAAGTCTGCTTCCCCTCCTCTTCCTTCTTTCTCACCTTTCCAGTCCAGGAATGTGTTGGCCTCTAGGCAATGAGTTATGCAGGATCATTGATACACCTCCAATCATGTAAACCACCTTTCCCCAAACCAGGGTTAGTAGTATTAGGTATGCACTTCTCATCAAATGAAAAGTGACAGGTGGTCCTGCCTCCTTTTTAAGGGGTACCCTTTTAGTTCTATCTCCCTGGTTTTAGGATGCTCCTTGAGGGAATCTCTTTTGGGGCTCTTCTTGATCCCCTAAGTTCTAAAAAAAATTCTGGGGGTTTCCTTGGGACCTCCCACAAGTCTGTGAGGCCCTATACAGAACCTCTCCTTAACACCAAATCACCCCAAGAGGGCGATCATCTTTGTTGTGCAAACCTTGGGTTTCAGGGTCATGTTGGGACCCCTAACCACTAGGAACAGGTTTCGAGCCTACAGGAGCTTCCCTGCAGGCATGTCAATGTTTTTATCATGATGAGCAGCAGTCATCTTTTTTGGGCAAAACATGGGTTTTGTGGTGGGCTATCATATCTCTCCAAGCTCATCCTGGGACCCCTGACCACTAAGAACAGATTTCAAGCCTATTGGAGCCTCCTTGGTGATGTGGCAATGTTTTTAACCTGAACGCCGCCATCATAGATATAGACATAGACATGGACTTGGACTTGGACAGCCAGAATTTTCATTGATATACCGTAATTATTTATTACAGCATTCTAAATTTCCCTAAATCAACAGACTGAAGGAGCACTGCAACTGATAAAATTTCAACACATGGTTCCCTATTCTCAAAGCAGTACTTTTATTTCATAAACAGGGTCCAAGAAGGCTCGTTTAAAAAAAGAAAGGAAGGAAAAAAAGGTCATTTCCTTACATAACTGGCTATACCCGACACAACATACACAGTTATCTACATATATAAAACGCTTTGGTATGAGTCTATGTTTCTGTTCCCATTCTGCTGATTGGCCACTTAGGAAACATGTCAAGAGTACGATCATTTGGTGCATTAATATATAACCTTTCAATCAACTATAATGGCTAATTTCATGCTGAGAGCCCCTCCGCCACCGCCATGCAACCGTGTGTACACACAGACACATAGACACACACACGCTGCTAGACACACACACACCATGTGCACCATGATACGAGAACCATGCATACACACATACACACCACGCAACACACACACACCACTAGACACACACCATGTGCACAAGGACATGAGAGCCCTTCCTCTGCCACCATGCAACCACACGTACACACACATAAAATGCACCAGGACATGAGAGCTCCTCTGCCACTGCCATGCAATTGCACATACACACACCACGCTACACACATACACACACCATGCATAGCAGATGCGAGATCCCCTCTGCCACCAGCATGCAACCATGCATACACACACCACACGACACACACACACCATGCTACACACACACACACACACCACACATGCCAGGAGGCAAGATTCCCTCTACCGCCACCATGCAATTGCATAAACACACAAACACCCCACACTACACACGCACAACCCACATGTGGCAGGATGCGAGACCCCCTACACTGCCATGTTTATAAAGGACTTGAAGTTTTCCACATGTTTGCACCCCAAGGCCCAAGAGGAAGGAACTCCTTCAGACAGCCCTGAAAGCCCAAAGCCCAAGATGAAGGAACTGCTACAAACAATACAGAAGGCCCAGGGTGAAGCTACAGACAGTGCCCAGGTCCCAAGAGGCCCAAGAGGCCAGGCAGCACAAAAAGGCCCAAGGCCCCAAACCCCAGGCAGCAGAGAAAGTCCCCAGGCAGCACAGAAAGCCCAAGGCTGCACAGAAAGGCCCAAAGCCACAGTCAGCACAGAAAGGCTGAAAGCCCCAGGCAGCACAGAAAGGCCCCAGGTCCCAGGCAGCACAGAAAATCTCCAGGTCACAGGCAGCACAGAAAACCCCCAGGTTCCAGGCAGCACAGAAAGGCCCCAGGCCACACAGAAAATCCCCAGGCTGCACAGAAAATCCCCAGGTTCCAGACAGCACAGAAAGACCCAGGTCCCAGGTTGCACAGAAAGGCCCCAGGTCCCAGGCAGCACAGAAAATCCCCAGGTCCCAGGCAACACATAAAATCCCCAGGTCCCAGGCAGCACAGAAAATCCCCAGGCAGCACAGATAATCCCCAGGCCCCAGGCAGCACAGAAAATCCCCAGGTCCCAGGCAGCAAAGAAAGGCCCCAGGTTCCAGACAGCACAGAAAGGCCCCAGCCTCCGGGCAGCACAGAAAATCCCCAGGTCCCAGGCCACACAAAAAATCCCCAGGTCCTAGGCCACACAGAAAATTCCCAGGCCCCAGCCAGCACAGAAAGGCCCCAGGAAGCATTAAAAAAATCCTCAGGCAGCACAGAAAGACCCTCGGCCTCAGGCAGCACAGAAAGGCCCCAGGTCCCAGAGAGCACAGAAAGGACCCAGGCAGTACAAAAAATCCCCAGGCAGCATAGCAAGGCCCCAGGCAGCACAAAAAAGCCCCAGGCAGCACAGAAATTCGAAAGTCCCAAGGCCCCAGGCAGCACAGAAAGGCCCCAGATCCCAGACAGCACAAAAAATCCCCAGGCAGCACAGAAAGGCCCCAGGCCCCAGTCTGCACAGAAAGGCCCCAGACCCCAGTCTGCACAGAAAGGCCCTAGGCAACATAAAACATCCCCAGGCAGCAGAGAAAGCCCCCAGGTAGCACAGAAAGGGCCCAGGTCCAAGCTGCACATGTGTGGAACAATGGAAAGCCCCTCTGTTGCTGCCATGTTTAAAAAAGACTGAAACTTCCACATATTCCCACCCCCAGTGTGCTTATTGCTAAGAGGCCAGTCAGCACACTGGAAACGGCAACATACACAAGAGAATTATATATTAAGAAGATACTAAGGAATTGACTACAGAATAGTAACCTGCATTTTTTTAAAACACAAAGTCTTGCTTCTCTCCATTCCAGATCTTCTATAGGTTAGGCCTAGGGTTGGGAGGCACTTCATAAGAGGATCATTTATCAATCCCTTAAAGATATGGAACCAACTCAGACATGAAATTTCACTTAACTTGGTACTTAAAGCTGCAGTGAAAAAGAGGAGGAATGGAATGTGGTCATTTTGACACTGTGAGTAGGAAAGGTCTGTGGCAGATCCTGGAAAGACTAGGATGTCCCCCCAAATTCCTTAAAATGATTATCTTGCTACACGAGGGCCAGCGCAGTCAAGTCAGATATGGCGATGCTCTTTCAGAGCCCTTTCTAATAACAAATGGAGTGAAGCAATGTTGTGTTCTTGCGCCAACTTTATTTACAATCTTCTTCAACATGATGCTCCAAAGGGCTACGGCAGAGCTCGAAGAAGATGATGGCATCTATATATGTTACCGTACTGATGGTAGCTTGTTTAACTTAAGCCGTCTGAGGGCTTGCACTAAGACTCTAAACTATCTAGTCCATGAGCTGCTCTTCGCTGATGATGCTGCCCTTGTTGCCCACACAGAAGCGGCTCTGCAGCGCCTAATATCCACGGGTCAGCGTAAGAGGGGGGCTCCAAAAAAGCGATACAAGGATTCCCTGAAACAACATCTCAGGCTCGGCCAAATTGATCACCAACAATGGTCCGCCCTGGCCTCACATTGGGAGGCATGGAGACACACTATCCACAGTGCTGCAGCCTTATTTGAGAATTCACGCCGAACAAGTCCTGAAGAGAAACAACGCAGAAAGAATCACAACCAGGAAACATCACCCAAGGAAACCTTCTGCTGTGCTTTCTGCAACCAGACTTGTCTATCTCGGATTGGTCTTTTTAGTCATCAGCGCGCTTGCAGAAAACACGGGATGAGTCCTTCCTGAATCTTCATTTGTGAAGAAAAGCCAGAGAGAGAGATTTTGATCATTTTAAAACTATGTACAGCATGGAGAATATTTTTCAGCGCTGCATTGTAAATACATGAACATGTATAATAAACAAAGCTGAGTTGTTTTACAATAGCTTTTAGTTCAATAGAGTTTTAATGTACCCTCTTTAAATATTGCTGTAACATGTTGTAAGTCATAAACACAAAGAAGCATTTTTCAAGCCCAAAATAACCTCACTTCTGCTCAAGCCATCTAGTCACCTTGTTAGGCTCCTACATTTGGAAGACAAGCTTTGTGTATGGAAATCCACATTTAATGCATGTTATTTTCCTCAATTTTTTAAAGAAAAAAAAAGCAGCAGAAAGCAAAAATGTCAGATTTACCTATTCATATTCTTGAGCTCACAAACTCTTCAGGTTCTTTTTCTCAAATTTATTAAAAAAAAATTGATTCTCTTGGACCAAACTTTCTTCCAGGGTACCGCCCTTGAACAGTTCTCTTCAAATGACTTGAAAAATGCTTCTTTGACATGTTTTAATAATGCCTACAGCTCCACCATCCTGACGCCACCATGTGCTGTCATACGATAAGGGTTGCTTATCAGCTATTGTGCAGTTTTGCCTCAAACTGCCTGCCATATCTTCCATCCCCCCACCCCACGCCAGCACTGGGGAAAAGTTGCATTGCCCAAAAAGCTTTGTTTTATATTTACAGTATGTTTTACATATAGGACTTCTCACAAAATCAACAGGATTTCATATTTAAAAATTGAAAAACGTATCTATTTAAATTGTAGTATGTGTACATCTTGCTCTTGTGGGTCACTCTTTAACATAACTTCTAGTTAAGTGTTTTTCTGGGCTTTGAAGTTTCTCAGAAGGGATCCTACTCATCCTCTAAAAACCCCAGCTTCCTTGGTTTGTAAATCTAGTCACATTGGCCTTTTGTACATGCTCCAATAAAGGCCGTTTATTAAAACTCTCTGTTTTACTGATATATCTACAAATTAAACAGTATTGTCTTTTCATCTTCTTGCTTTTCAAGTTTGTTACCAGACAGTACTTTGAACCTTCCATGATTGCACTTTTCAGAGACTCCACATTTCTTCTCTGCTGGGGGAACAGAAAATTACTATCGGATGTAGCACTAGACAATCCATATCACCATCAATACCCTCATCCTATACTCATCTACATTATCCTCAGACCTCATTCCATTATCTACCGAGGAGCTTTTTCATAGATTCCACAGGAGTTCCCAGCTAGACAGTTTGCAGCAATTGTGGTGTGTATTCTGGAGCAGAGTTCAGAGCACATTTATCTCCAGTGATAAAGCACTGGTGAGCTGCTACTAACTTCCCATGCACCCATTTGGTAAAAATGGGGGCCCATGTGTATAAAAGTGATCAATAATGTGTTACTCTATAGGTTTGGGGGATGGAAACATGCTCCTACTGAATAAGGGTGGTGGGCTGAGTGCATGTAAGGGTCACATTCTATCTTAAAATGAACACTTGTGTGAGGAAAAACAAAAGCATCACTTCCTGTTAAAAGAAAACAAAAAATTGCTGTGGAAATGGAGCATGCCCCTATCTCCCTACAACTCATTACTCAGGATAGAGGGGTAGAAAACACAGACCAATCAGTGGTATTTAAAACTGCACCAGTCTCTCCCCCCACTCCCTGTAGAGAGCACTACATCTTATTATTCCCTCTTCAAAACTGTGAAATACAAGGTCGACCCTCATATCCACAGGGGATACATTCCAAGCGCCCCAAGTGGATACCTGAAACCATGGATTATAGGGAACCCTATTATTTTCAATGAGACAAACACCAGAGGTTGACCATACCACTGCACTGGAGGGCCTAAAAATGCCTAGAGAGAACATCTTTTTTCAGATGTAGATAAGTGAAACTGTGGATACGGAATCTATGGATATGCGGGTTGACCTGTGCATACAAAATCAATTGGCTGAAAAAGACATTCAGACTCTTTTCAAAGAAGTTTTCTGAGTGCAGGAGATGTCCCTCTTGGCCCTATAGTATCCCTTGCTCATGGGAACCTACGGTATTCTTGTCAGTTGAGAATGGTGGGTCATGTGCAGACAGGGTACCTGCCCCCAAATTTACCCTTGAACAAAACCAAATGGACCCTGTTTGTGAAATAAAAGTACTGTTGTGACAATAGGGAATCATGTATTGAACTAGAAACCATTTTCTAGTCACTGAGGGTGGAGGGACCAATGCAGAGAAGGGTCACACACTATCCCAAAATGCACACTTCTGCAAAAGAAAAAAAAGATAGCTGCCATTTGCCAAAATTAAATAAATTCTGATGTGAAAACAGGGAAAGCGGTTCCTCTTGGTCATGGATGGTAGCTACACGCAGGGCCGGTTTAAGGAATTTTGGGGCCCCCTGCAATGCTTTACTTTGGGGCCCCCATATGTTTAACTCAGATCAATGTAACCTAACCTATTCACCTTACAGGATGTTCAGATTATAGTAGGACCCCTGTATCCATGGATTCATTATCCATGGGACACAAAAGAACACACCTACTATAGAGTCTTTCTAGAAAATGTGTCTTCCCTAGCCCTTTTCTAGGCCCTCCAGCGCAACTCTATGGTATTTTAAACCAGAAGTCCCATTATTTTCAATGGTGTTCACTATTATTCATGGTTTTCAGAATCCACACACACACACCCCGAACCAATCCCCAGTGGATAAGAGGGACCTACTATATTACATAATTTGCCACCAATAATTTAGTTTAAAAACTATATTATAGGCACTAACATAATATTTTTTGTTTATTAGCAATTAATGTAATGGTGTAGATTTCCTCAAAGAAAATAAAGAATAGACTACAAGCTAAACATGAGTTAGCAGTGTGATGCAGCAGCAAAAAATGCCAATGCTATTCTAGGCTGCATTAATAGGAGTAGTGTCTAGATCAAGGGAAGTAATAGTATCACTCCATTCTGCTTTGGTCAGACCTCACCTGGAATACCGTTTCCAATTCTGGGCACAACAATTCAAGAAAGATACTGAGAAGGATGGTGCGAGGTCTGGAAGCCATGACGCCCTATGAGGAATGGCTTAGGGATCTGGGTATGCTTAGCATGGAGAAGAGAAGGTTGAGAGGAGACATGATAGCCATGTTTAGGTATTTGAAGGGATGTCATACTGAGGAAGGAGCAAGCTTGTTTTCTGCTTCTCCAGAGACAAGGACATGGAGCAATCAACTCAGACTACAGGAAAAGATAATCCACCTAAGCATTAGGAAGAACTTCCTGACAGTAAAAGCTGTTTGGAAGTGGAATACACTGACTTGGAGTGTGGTGGAGTCTCCTTCTTTGGGTTTTTTAAACATAGGTTGGATGGCCATCTGTCAGGAATGCTTGGATTGTGTGTTCCTGGAGGACAGAAGCCGATCGGATGTGATTGCTGTTGGGGTCCCTTCCAGCCCTATGATTCTATGATTCTAGGCTGCATTTAGAGCCTGGGAAAGTTACTCTTGGATTACACCTCCCAGAATCCTCCTGCCAGCACCCTTCTCAAGGTCTGGGTGCATTGTTCCTTTTCCAGCATTCTCTAGCCCAGTGGTTCTTAACTTGGGGTCTGCAGTGTCCTCACAGGGGGTCCACAGAGGCTTGAAAGCTGCTTGGCCCACCTCCTCCCTGTAGTGGAGCAGCCACGTGACAGGAATGAAGGCAAAGGCTGGCTGGCTTGGCCTGCACATTGCCATTCAATCCACTCCAGCCACACACTTGCAGGAAGAAGCAAGAGTGTCTCTGAGGGAAAGTTTAATGGATGGTGTAACTGTATTGTTGTTGTTGTTAGCTATTATTATTAGCTATTATTATTAGGGTTTTAAATCTTGAGTTAAGTCTTGGGGCAACAAAAGATATTTAAATGGGGTCCCTGGTAAAGAAAAGGTTAAGAACCACTGCTCTAGGCCAATGCCTCTCACATAACACTAATGCGATACTGGTGTTTTAGTGACAACAATAAAACCATTGCTCCCAGTAACATTACTCCAAATTTTTCTTTATATTCTTTATATTCTTCTGTTAAAAGAGCTAGAGTGTTGTAGAAGTTTCAGCATTGCCCTATGACTGTGGAGACCAGAGTTTGAATCCTTACTCAGCCATGAATACCCACTGGCTGACCTTGGGCAAGTCACACTCTCTCAGCCTCAAAGGAAGTCAAAGGCAGACTCCCTTTGAACAAACCCTCCCTAGAAAACCCCATGGTAGGTTGGCCTTACTCAGAAATGATCTTGAAGGCACATGGGCAAACACACACAAATTTCTTTTGCAGGCTGAACTCAGTTGGCAGCAAGGGGAGGAAGCTGAAGAAGACCAAGGGGGAAAGGGAGGGGAGAGGAACCAAGACATGTTAAAAGCAACTGGAAAGATGGGCTAGAGGGGATCTATGTGCAAGGAAGGAAAGGAAAGGAAAGGGAAGGAAGAAAGAAGCCCTTTCTGAGGGAGACAACCCTCAAATTCCCTGTCTCTCTCTCACACACACACTCACCCTCTCCGACGTGCCTCTCCCTCCAGCTTCTGCCACGGAGGGCTCCTGTTTCTTTCTCTTTCTCTTTAGTTTTGGAGAGGCTGTTTTGTTTGTTTTTTTTAAAAAAAGCCAGCAGGAGGTTTTTGGAGGAGGAGGGTAAGAAGGGGTTCCTGCTGGCTGTCTCCTGGCTGTCACCTTCCTCAGATTAAGGAGGCCAACACGGGGCCCTCTCTTGACCTCAGGGCCCCCTGCCAATGCTGATTTGGCAGACAGGTTAAACCATCCCTGGCTACACGTTACCCAAAAATTCAAATGTGTGCAAAAAAAAGTAGGAGATAGTTCTCACTCATGAAAATGACTGCCATTTGAATGGTGTGTTAGCTTGCCCTACTACACCTTCCTGCAAGATTCCATAACTGGACATATTGGACACTTTTCAGGGTCACTTTGGCTTAGGCAGACTGGAGGTCACTATGACGTGTCTAGAAATATAATGGTAGGAAAGTCCAAGTTAGGATTATGTGGAAAGCCTCCACAATGGTTTTATACGAACAACCCAGTCATTAAGGGGTATGTGCTAATCCTTTCTTCCAGCCCTGCGTGTTTCAAGCAATAATTCAATCATGCAAACAAGTGACCATTCCTCAAGCCATACCCTACAGAAATCTCCCCTCTGCTCCTATCCAACCTTATGAGGTTGTCGCAAGCCAATCAATGTTCTATCTCTCTCCAATTAAAGCAAACAGTTGAGTTTCAGTTTCTTTTGTCTATTCCATGGGAAAGCCACCCAGGCTTTGATATAACCAGCACATCCCTCCAAGGCACAAAATAGGTTATAAATATTATAACTCCAACCCCAGCTAAGTGTGCCACAGCATATGATCCTGGCCACTCTCTTTCTTGGCGTGCCATGGATTGAAACCTCTTGTGCCATCCTCAATGCCTGTCTGAGTATCTTCATTTCTCGAGACTGGTAACTATTACCCTATCAGCAGGAACAGGACAGAGGGCTGTGGGTGACTAGGGAGAATGAGGAGATGCAACATCCGGGTGAAATCAAGGGCCCTTGCAAAACTCATACACCCAACACTGCAGGGTGTGTGTGGTCCTAATTCACAGACATTCATTAGCTGAGGTGGAGGGCAGGGTAATTGGGCCAATCAGTGGCATTCAAAATTGACACCACTCTGGAAAACACACCCCTAGGGGAGGAGATTAATGGTCCGACCCTTTGATATCACCACCACTCAACAGAGCTGCGAAGCACAGTTCCAACTATGGTACTGAAGAGTGAAGGGCCTTCCCTTTGAGTTCTGCAGGCCTGTAAACCTATCCCTCTCCATCAGGGGTTCTGAGCTGAGCATGGGGAGGTGTCACATCTCACCCCAAACCCAATTTTAACTCCATCTTCGCAGTGCTTTTGAACATATACAAACCATGCTGCTGAAGGCAGCCATTGAAATTCTTCTCTGAGAAGAGAAGATCAAACTTGCATCTCTAAAGATGCTGAAAGAGAAATGGAAAGGTTCATTAGACTATTATGCATTACAAACTGAAAAAGGAAATGCAACTAGCTCTTCAGTGTCTTACATGTTTGAGGACAGACCTCTACAAATGGTTGCAGTTCGAGTCAGCTGAGGAGCTGGAGAACTTGCATTGGTGTCTGATGGAAATATTCTTGAAATGAAGTTTTAAAATGTTATGAATTGCACTCCTCCTTCAGGTCTATTGATTTGGGGAAATTAGAAATACTGTAATCAATAATTATACCAATGAAAATTTTGTCCGTCCTTGTTAATTTGCATAGGATGTCCACCAGTGTTTCAGCTAAAATCATTGTCACATCATCAAGGAAGCTCCAACAGGCTTAAAACCTGCTCGTATTGGTCACGAGTCTCAAGATGAACTCAGAAAGGGGTCATACCCTACCCTGAAACCCAAGGTTTGCACAACAATGATGATCAACCTTTTGGAAGGATTTGGGATTCAGGAGGGGGTCTCCAAAGAGGCTCACAGCCTTGTAGGAGGTCCCCAGGGAACCCCCATAATTTTTAGAACTTAGGGGATCAAGAGGGGGCCCAGAAGAGATTCCCTCAAGGGACACTCTAAAGCCAGGGAGGTGGGACTAAAGGGGTTCCCCTTAAAAAGGAGGCAGGGCCACCTGCCACTTTTCATTTGACGAGAAGTGCATACCTAATACTGCCAACCCTGGTTTGTTTGAGGAAAGGTGGTTTACATGATTGGAGGTGTATCAATGATCCTGCATAACTCATTTCCTAGAGGCCAACACATTCTTGGACTGGAAAGGAAAATTTGAGAAAGAAGGAAGAGGGGGGGAAGTAGACTTCAGGAGGTGCTGCTTAGCATGTAAACTATCAGAAACTGTTGCAGAGGTGTAGTGCTCCACCCCTTGGACCTAATCCACATGAGAAGATAGATACACAACTTGGAACCCATTTGTTAAAATGTATTTGTTATTCTTAATTTGTTAGAATGTCCAATAAAGTTTTTAAAATGGATTATTTTATTTGTTAAACAACATTTTTGGTTTTTTTTTTTTTAAAGGGACTATGAATGTTTCCCATACTTTAGTTCATTATTGTGCATTCCTAATGAATGTTGAAAAGTTAGCAATTAAACAGTGAACAAATTTATTTTATAAATATTTGCTCCCTATTTTAATTTTATTTATTTTCATTTCATTTCATTTCATTTATATCCAGCCTTTCCCTTTATACCTTTTCCCAAGTGACTAGTGGATTAATTTTATTTAAATGTTTAATACGCTAGCCCCAACATACATGCTTCCATGCTCTGGTGAAGGTAGAAGAGGCATGAAGGTATCCATGTGCTCAGACGGTACTTGCAAGCTCAGCTGGCAGTGTTTTATTCCCTTTCTCCACCCCTATACAGGAAATTAGGATGAGAAGTACATACCTAATACTAAAGGGGTGCTTTCACTCTGGACAGTTATAGCATTATGATTCTACTTTAACTGCCATGGCTGCATCCTATGGAGTCCTGGGTTTCTAGTTTGGTGAGCCACTAGAACTCTTAACTAATAAATCCTAAACTCTCTAAACTACAAACCTCAGGACTGCATGTGATGTTGTCATGACAATTAAAGTGGAATCATAATGGTATAATTGTGTGGCATGAAAGGGCCTCTGTGACCTCCATATGGACCTCCACTCCTGTACTCCCAAACATTGCCTTTCAGAAGGGTGGTACAAAGGGCATTTCCCAGCAACAGTAAAAGAGAAGGGTCCTTACTCCAAGAAGCATTTAATTCCAGGAGACTGCAGGGGACCTTTCACACTATACAAATATGGCACTATGTGTCTTTATTAACTGCCATGGTTCCATGTTATGGAATCCTGGGATTTGTGTTTTGGGAGGGATATGTAGATTTCTCTGCCAGAGAGCTCCTCTAGTGCCTCACCAAACTACAAACACTGGGATTCCAGAGACTTCAACCATGATGGTTAAAGTGGAATCATGATGCTCTATTTGTATAATGTGAAAGGGCCCTAGAACATGGAATGTTAAATAATCAGTCATACTTATTAGTTTTTAGAGTGTTTCAAATGTAATCCATCACCATTATTATTTGCCATTGTATGTTGAATATTAACTAATCGTGTTACTCCTTGTGTGGCTCTCTACTTTTTTCAGGGTTTTTTGTTGGCTTTTAAAAGTACTTTAATGCTGATAATTGAATAGCATAAAATTCCTGTCAAAATGCCCCTAAAATTACTGTTAGAAATAGCATTTAAAACTTTTCCTTATTACACCAATAGGAGAACTGTGTTCCCACTCATTATGCTTTTAAATGTAATTGCATTACACCATGATAATGAAAAACAAACAACTCATTATAGCTTGCTTTGTTACCTGAAACCCATAACCCAGCTCGGGATAATTAGAAGTCACAGATTACAGATATATCCATCTAGGGAAGGCCTGACTTTTGTTAGCCAGTCCCAAACAGAGTAGCCTCATTGGATCAGTTACTGAATGGCGAGTCAACTCATAGGGACATTCCATGGGTTCAATGGGTATGGTATCCCATAGTTGGCACTAATAATATTCACTCCCCAAGTCCAGCTAATACAATGTTGTTGCTGGGGTGTCTGTTGGTCCCATCCTTCTTCCTATGCTTTAGCTATGGTGTTGGCATTTCAAAATTGTGATATTTGTGTTCATTGGTTCTTTACCCACCACTTTGTAAAAGCTATAACATACCCTCCAACTGCCCTGGTTTTTCAGGGGCAGTCCTGATTAATCTTCTGTCATCCCACATTTCCATCTGCTTTTAAAATGTTCCAATTTATCTCTCCTCTCCCCACTTTTCCACTTTGCTCCTGGCATACTTCAATTGGTGCAAATGAGCTCAAAGTGCAAAAGTAGTTTAAGCACAGTTAACTCAGTAGGGGGAAAAGGAGAGGAAGAAGTAGAATGTTGTCTTTCTCAATAGGCTCAGCCAAAAGCAAACTGTTGTAGACTCTCTTAGCTTGTGTGTACTTCCTCATTCACAACTTTTGCTCTATGGACCATACTCTGAAGTTGCTTGGCCCCATGTGTCCTGGTATTCATATATGAAAGGTTGGAGGGTGTGCCATTGTCATGATGACCTGCAGTCACCATGGAATCCCATCAACAACCTACATTTTACTACATTGGAAACTTCCACTCCTTATTTGGAAATGGGAAGTGGGTGGGAGAACCTCATTGAATAAACATGACATCACATCACCTGATTAAGATAACTCTCTCTGATTGGCAAAAGGCAGAGCCAATGAGAGATCAAACAAATGCCTTTTAAAAGTTCTGATCTTCCCTTTGTTCTGTGACACACTGGGGGAGCACATGGCCTCGTAGCTGAGCTAAGGAGGGCATAGGGGCCTCTTGGCTGAGCTTCATGGCAGAGAGACCAGAGAATGGCCAACAAAGCCATGGAATAACCAACAAGATACAAACTGTGATAACAAGAAGGTTGGGGGAAGCCAACTTTACCCAAGGCCTCAAAAGGATCCAAAAAGGACTCTGAAATTCCATCACAGAGACTGTAAGTTACTTTACATTAGTAGAATAGGGAACTGTTTTAGTTACCTTGTGTCATATTATATTTTATTTGTAAGTGCTCTGAATGAATGCATACTGTATAAGCCTTAAGTTGAACCTGGGAATGTTTTGCCTTCTCAAGTAACATAGACTCCTAGAATTGAATAAAAGCTTTCTGTTATTTTCTAACCTGCCTCGAATTGCCTGCTTCTGGTCAGCTATCTGAACCTTTTCTAGATTAAAGAATTATTATTGTTCTTTAACCCAGAACATCTATAGTCTCACTGTCTAGATGTGGAAAAGACCATAAAGTCAGTGAGTGGTGGCAAAACGAAGAGGAAACCTTGGGTTTGGGATTGGAAAAAGGGCCAACCCTGGACTTCAGGCAGCAGGAACTCTAGGGTCAGCCACAACATCCATAATCATCACAGAGCTGTTCGAGGAATTGGAATGATGTTGAGTGTTGCAGGAATTGGAATGATGATGCCACAGGTGCTAGAGAATCAGCACAGGTTCTCTTCCTCCACCTCCTAGGCTCCAGTCTCTCTGGAAACACTGCAAAACAGAATGGGAGTAAAGACTCATGTTTAAATTGAGGGCAGTGAGGATGCTTTTGGCCACATTGCTCCACACCTGCATTTGCTGAGTATATTGATACAGTTGTCCCTTCATATTTGCTGGGGTTTGGTTCCAGGAAACCCCCCCCCCCCGTGGATACCAAAATCCATGAATACTCAAGTCCCATTATATGCAATGGCATAGCAAAATGGTGTCCCTTATATAAGATGATGATGATGATGATAATGATAATAATAATAAATTATTTGTATCCTGCCCCTCTACAAAATGCAATCAGGGCAGCTTATAGCATTTAAAATATACATACAAAACCCTCCATCCCACCCCCCCTTAAAATACAATTAAATAATTAAACATTTTAAAAATACTTAATAAATACTAAAAAAAACAACACAATAAAATAAAAAGGTGGCAAAATCAAGGTTTGCTTTTTGGATTATTATTTTTAAAAAATATTTTCAAGCCATGAATACTTAAATCTGTGGATACCAAATCCGTGGATATGGAGAGACAACTGTATATAAAAATTGGGGGAAGGAATATCACAAGTCAATGTATGCAGATGACACCGTATTGCTTGCAGAAAATAGCAAAAACTTACAACAACTACTGATGAAAGTTAAGGAAGAAAGGGCAAAAGCAGGACTACAGCTGAACATTAAGAAAACAAGAATAATGACCACAGAGAATTTACAAAAAAATTAAGGGGGTCATGAAGACATTGAAATAGTTGGAAAATATTCTATAACTTGGTTGGCTCAGTTATAAACCAAAATGGAAACTGTAGTCAAGAAGTCTGATGAAGACTTGGAAAGGCAACTATGAAAGAACTGGATAAATGTGAGGATCTATCACTAAATTCCAAAGTCGGAATCATCCATGCCATTTCTGATTTCTATGTATGGTGGTGAAAGCTGGACAGCCAAGAAAGTTGACAGGAAGAAAATCAGCTCATTTGAAAAATGGTGCTGGTGGAGAGTTTTACAGATACCCAAAAGACAAAGGAATGGATGATAGAGTAAATTAATCATGAACTCTCCCTAGAAGCTAAAATGATTAAGCTGAGGCTATCATACTGTGGACATATCATGAGATTATATAACTCATTGGAGAAGAATATAATACTAGGAAAAGTAGAAGGCAGTAGGAAAATAGGAGGGTCACATTACAGATGGATTGAGTCAATAAAGGAAGCCACACCTCGGAGCTTGCAAGACCTGAGCACACTGTGTTGGAAGTCTCTCATTCATATGGTTGCCAAAATCTTAGCTAACTTGACAACAAATAGCAAAAGTCCTCAGGGATGGACCAAGATATTTTGGTGTATCAGGTGTCTCAACTGCTAGAAAGCTCTACTCCAGATGAATTGCAGATGAATCTTCAGCACTGTCCTCTATCACAACATATGAAGTCTGTATGAGATTAGGACAGATTGTGTGCCTTACATGGTTCCATCCTCAAACAAAGGAGATTCAAGGGAATTCAAGGGAAAGAACCAGGTACCTACTGCTGCCACCCCCCAGCATCTAATGTGGGAGGCAAGAGTAGTCTCACTCTTGAGTGAGGTTCACACAGCTTAATGGTAGATCCAGTCCTATAAATCCCACTTTCCAACATCATCTCCACCCCCAAACCAGGAAGGGCCAGAAGGCAGGCTATGGCAGTTTTGACAATAGCTACATCAGCCATCAGGCAGTGCCACCTTTCTGCCTGGCCAAACCTTCTCAAACAGTCATTTGTGTGTGTCTCTGTGCTATATTCAGTATGCATAACTGAGAATTCTTTTTTGATGAACCGACTCTTCAGGGATTATGAGTATGCCTCATGGTGCTTTTTGCAATGAGAGCTCTTTGTTGCTCATATGTACACCCCTCACGGTTTCCTTGGTTCTGCATTCTATGACCTGGAAAATGTCCAAGCAGGCTTGATGTGATAAACCATAACTGCTCCAAATGTCAGCAGAAATTGCATCCCATTTAATAGACTACTGTGGCTCCATTCACAGGCCCAGTGTTCCTAAGAATAATTCTTTAAATTGGCCTTGACAGTGACACGCTAGACTAGAGCATCCTAGTATATTATTGTGATAAACGTTTGCATTTCTTCTAACTTCTTAACAACACCACATTACCTGCACACTGGTGAGTAGGTACATCCATAGGGAGTGCTTGGAATTGAATCCAGGTAATTTCATCTTCCATTGGCACAGAAAGGCAGACATTTCTCAACACCCTACTACTCAGAGACTTCTTGATAAAACAGCACCATTGGCTACCATACCTGAGCCATGGAAGTATTGCTGCCCAGCTGGAGATCTGATACTGGACAGATTGAGTAGTCCAGCATTTCTCAGCCAGAGTTCCCTGGAACACTGGGGTTCTACAAGAGATTGCCAGGGGTTCCACCAGAAAATAGTAATAAATCACAGAGGCGTGGTGAGCTGAAAAGGCTTATCTCTCCTCTACCCAACAGAGAAAGCCGGAGAGGAATGACTGTATGTGTGGATGTTTTCCAACCAACAGAGCCTGCAAAAGGGCCTCTTATGGGTCAAGGGGGAGAAAGGATGTTTATGTGCCAAATACCTTGCTCTCCCTCCCAGCTTTTGATGTGCTAATGAAGCTGCTCAGGCCTGGCAAGGAACGAGTGTGAGTGTGATTGAGTTTGCTGCCTGCAAGCAGGGAAGACCCTTAGAACTGAAGACAAAAGAGGACTCTGAGTTAAGGGTACAAATGCAAAATTAGGTGGTTTTTTTTAACTTCAGAACAACGGAAAGAGAATTGCAATACTGTACAGCTGTTACCAAATTGAGGGAAACTGACCAAGTAATCCAAGTAACCCCCTGGTCAGTCAAGCTACTCAGGTGCCAGCCATGGATGGGAGAACTCTGATAAAAGTGATTTAGGGCTTATTCTTTTGAAACCAGATTTGGAGAGGGCAGAGCCATTACAGTAAAGGAGTCATTATAGATAGAGAAAAGGTTCTTAAATTGTGGGTCTGGTAACTGAATGTAGGGGTCACAGATAGACTGACCAGCTCCCGTACTATTGAAAAGATCCTTCCATTTATTTACCTTGGCAGGAAGCTACAGCTTCCCACTCAGCCTGCATCTTGCTGCTTAGTAAGTAGCTGCTTTGTGCAAGCTGTGTTACCTCAGAGCTCAATCTTTGGGTCAGAGTCAGTGATGTAGCCATATTTAAATATTTGAAGGGATGTCATACTGAGGATGGAGCAAGCTTGTTTTCTGCTGCTCCAGAGACTAGGACACAGAGCAATGGGTTCAAACTACAGGAAAAGAGATTCCACCTAAACATTAGGAAGAATTTCCTGACAGTAAGAGCTGTTTGACAGTGGAATGCACTGCCTGGGAGTGTGGTGGAGTTTCCATTTTTGAAGGTTTTTAAACAGGCTGGATGGATATCTGTCAGGAATGATTTGACTGTATATTCCTGCATGGCAGGGGTTCGACTGAATGGTCCTTGTGGTCTCTTCCAACTCTATGATTCTATGTTGCTGCCTCAGGCAGCAGATCATGGTAACCTGAACTCTCCCTAGAAGCCAAGATGATTAAACTTAGACTGTCTTACTTTGGAGAGATATATTTATATTTATATTATATTTTATATTATATTTGTATTATAGAAATTTCTGACCCTGCAAGTATCAAATATGTATTGCCAACAATGTGGAACATAATAAGCATATTTTTTTTCACTGTTTCTGTAATTTTTTTTTTTTAAGGAGCTGTAGGTATAATTTTTACGTAGGGGTTCCCTGATAAAAAGGTTGAGAAAGGCTGGAGTAGTCCCTACTGAGGAAACATTTAAAACCATACTCCTAAATGCCATGTGCTATAGTCCAAATTACACGAGACAGCTGACTGAATGTTTTGAGAGCAAATATGGGAACAGGTGTGTGTGATTCTTAACCGTTTGCTGGGAGTAGGTATGTATGCAGGCATTTATTGGTTGATTAAAACATTTCTGACTTTTGTGAGCTTGTAAGGTGGCATATGATAAATTTAAAACAATATAGACAATCTGAAACAATTCCAGCTAAAAAGAATAAAATAATTTAAATAAATAATTTAACTAGAATGCAAGCATATTAAACAGATATGCATATTTAGCTTGGTGAAGTTAAAAGTTAAAAGCCCAGCAAAGTCTGGAGGGCCATACAATGACCCAAGGTAGGTAACTTTGGAAGAACAGGGGGATTTTCTTCCACCAGGGCACACTTTGAGCTAGAACAGTTTGGAGAATAAGCACACAACACAAAAATACACAAAAACAGAAACAGAAAACAGAAATTACTGGATGTCAATTTCCAGTTCTGATTTTGGAATTTGGGAAGACTTTTTGTGTTAGGGGAGGACTTGTTTAAATTAACCACTGCTTCAGAAGGCTGCTTCCAGGAGTGGAAAAAGAACTGTTATGGTGGAAGAATGCGGGGGGGGGGGGAACACATGGCAGATATGGCCTATGGCACACAATTTGCTCAGCCATGCCCCAGACGATTAAAGTAAATAGCCATTATAGTGCACTAAATAAGTCTGGACTGGGGGGAGGTGGGTTCAAATGCTTGTTCACCTTAAAGCTGGACTTTCACAATTTATCAGACTTACCCATTCCACAGGCTTGTTGTGAGCATAAAATACCTTGTTTGATGGAACCCATTTTCAAGTGGAGCCTGCAGTTCCAACCCTTGGTCTGCTTTCACTTATCTTGCCTCTCAAGATCCCTCCTTGGATCTGGTAGGCAGGCTTCTAAGGACTTTATCAGACCACTCCCTAAAGACATTTTTTTGATGGCATAAAAAAACCCATTCTTATGCTGGCAAAATAACATCCCCCACCACATTTACCTTCCTCTCCCAACAAAAGCTTCCCCAGCACTGAAGGAGGAAGTGAACAAAGCCCCATTCACTTCCTCCTTTGAAATCCCATGCAATTTCATTGCACGGGAAATTCAAAAGTTAAAAAAAAAAATCAAAAAGTTACATCAAGCACCTAAACCCACTTTAAAACTTACAAGTAAACCAGGAAAAGTTTTTAAAAGTTTGTCACCTACCTGAATGTCACATTCTCACCCAGAAGTGTTCTGATGTGTCCAGCCATGGTTGGGGTAAGTACAAGGAAACCCCCCCCCCCGAGATATTCCATACGTCGACAGTGCTGGCACAAAAGTGCCATTGGAGGTCTATTGATGGCTTCTGTGGCTTTTCTTCGCAAATGAAGATTCAGGAAGGACTTATCCCGCCCTTTCTGCAAGCTTGCTGATGACTGAAAAGGCCAATCCAAGATAAACATGTCCGGTTGCAGAAAGCACAGCAGAAGGTCTCCTTGGGTGATGTTTCTGGGTTGTGATTCTTTCTGCGTTGTAGTTTCTCTTCAAGACTTGTTTGGCGTGAGCTCTCAAATAAGGCTGCAGCATTGTGGATAATGCGTCTCCAAGCCTCCCGATGTGAGGCCAGGGCGGACCATTGTTGGTGATCAATTTGGCTGAGCCTGAGATGTTGTTTCAGGGAGTCCTTGTATCGCTTTTTTGGAGTGCCCCTCTTATGCTGACCTGTGGTAAGTTCACCATAGAGTACTATTTTGGGGAGGCGATGGTCCTCCATCTAGAAACATGCCCTGCCCAGCGCAGATGTGTTCTCAATATCATGGCCTCAATATCATGGCCATGATATTGAGAACACAGCTGATGGCTTAAGGTCTCAATAAAAAGGTACGAGTTTGGGGCAGAATATAACCATGAAAGGGTGACATCATCTGATATGCATTTTTGGGGGGGAGGTGGATAAGTGAATCAAAGATGCTGAATCCATGGATATGGGGTTGGACCTGTACAAAATAACCTTTCAGTTTCAAGCCAAGTAACACTTCCCCTGAACTCTTTCTGAACTCTCTCAACATTCTCAGATCCGCAAAACACAATTCAGATCTTCTCCATTCTGCCCCCCTAACTACATCTCACACTCTATAGCTGACTTGTTTGCTCTCTTTCATCCTTCCCCTATCTAACCTTTATAGACATAACTCTAGTTTAAATATTTGTCCATCATAGGCCCCTCCCCCACAGCATTCTGAAAGCTGTGATTGGCTGTCTCCAACCAAGCTTGCCCAGCCTCTCACTTCACACCTAGATCCTATTATAATTTTAAGTTGCACCATTACCATACTTGGGGGGGGGGTTAACACTAGAGATGCTGCTTTGAAGGAAGACAGAATAAATATGTGCAAAGAATTAGTATTGATCAGAGGATGGGGGAATGGTGGGGCTGAAATTACCGTAAGTGTTGACAGCCACAAAAAGATCAGACCAGTAATTAAATGCTTTGGGAGAAACGCTTCCTCAGGCCATGTCCATAATACTCTGCATTACTATTGTTCATGTACAATACAGGTCACACACACCCCACCCTCGCTGTGGTCACAGGGGATAAGTTCCTAGACTTGCATGAGACCGTGGATAATAGAGAACCCTATTGAAATGAATGACTTCCAGCCCAATGTCTGGTGGAAGCTAGAAAATGATCTTTTGAACTGAGTTTGTGCTGAATGAAGCACACTTTTCTTCCACCCCCCAGTTGGCAGGGGAGCTTACTATTGAGCCCCTCCAGACGAGAAAAAGTATCTGAAAGTCTCAGGTTTTGTTCCTGTACAAATTCCTGTACTGGAGGACCTAGAAAATGCCTAGAGAGGACATATTTTTTTCAGATGTGGGTAAGTGGAACTGTGGATACTGGTCCCATGGATACAGGAGTTGACCTGTAGTCTGTGAAAACACTGCAGCTTCCATGGACATAAAGGTAAATTTGCATGTAAACTGGAAACTATCCTTTCTAAGAATTGCTTACCATATGTTACAAACATGACTGCATTATGAAACCATGATAATTTACCTGAAACTGCCACATGGTAAAGTTGTAGACACTTTGAAAATGGTCAGTGCAGCATGCTGTATATTACCAAAAAACAAATACCACCACCATCACACACACAAAAAAAGGGGGGGGGGAATCATCTAGAAGGGGGAAAAGTCTCTGGAAGTATTGAGCATTTCCAGTTCTTTTTGTTTTGATTTTATCTGAATATTCTCAGGTTTGCATCCAAACTCTTTCTTTAAATATCCCAGGTTTCCCTCACTCCCCCTCCATCACATGTCACAGCTAGGACTTTATCAGACCACCCTCTATAAACGTTCTTTTGCCAGCATATTTTGTGGCATTTTTATGTGAGCAAAAGAACCCTCTTTATCAAACCTACCTCCAGCAGTGTCAGAAAGGCAGCCCCAGCATAAACAGAGCAGGAATGGAGCTCTGTTTACTTCCTGGTTTGAGATCTCACCGATTTTTGTGGTAAGACGCAAGCACGGCAAATTTTAAAAAATAAAGCAAGACAAAGACATAAAACTTTCACACGAGCACAGAAACACACTTTAAAAGTTCAAAGGAAACCAGGGAGGTTCATAAAAAGAGCACCCCCCAACCTGGTTTTCATGATCTCACCCAGAACTGTTCTGCCCATTGACGCTGTGTTCATGTGAGCACAATGGCGCAAGGTTTCAAACGCTGGCAATACTGCCAAAAACATGCAACAGGAGATCTATTGACGGCTTGGCCTATCAATAAAATAGAATGCCTTTTTGATGATACACGATCATGATCGTGTAGGGATCGTGAAGGGATGACTCAACTGATATGCATGCCCTTTCACATTAATTTGGCATCGTTATGACACCGCATTGCTGCATCTAATAAAGTCCCTAGTCTCATGCAACATTTCAGAAACTGTTTTTCACCAATTTCTACTGAGCTTTTGTTATTATTATTCAGGAGTTATAGTCAAAGTGCTGAAGGGCTTTAGCAATATTATACTAGTTAAGCACTAGGGTCATTTTGTTTTAGCGCTAGTGTCCCTCTTTCCCTTGCTTGATCTCTGTTCAATCTGTATTCTGAAAACAATAGCTGTGTTTACTGGCAGCAGTCATCTTAGTTCTGGGATAATACAAACACACATCCAAGTGGAGATGCATTTCATTTCAGGAGGTGCCTAAATACCCTACAGGCACTAGGTCCCATCTGATCTTAAATGCTAACCTGGTTAGTACTTGCATGGGAGACCACCAACAAATACCAGGTGCTGCGTGCTATATTTCAGAGAAAGGATAGAGCCAGTGTGGTATAGTGGTTTGAGTATTGGACTAAGACTCTGATTTGAATCCCACTGGGTAACATTGGGCAAGTCACATTCTCTCAGCCACAGAGGAAGGCAAAGGCAACTTCCTTCTGAACCTGTCTGGAAAAGCAGCCCAAAATGCCATCAGGATAAACAAGGTCTGGGAAAGCAGCCAAGTCCCAGTGATAGCAAAGTTAATTAGGGAGAGCCAGATAAGGTTTGGAACAAGCAAGGTTCCATTTCTTGAAGAAGCAGCAATAGAGGCAAGAAGGCACACAGAGAAGAGTCCAGAGTACAGTCCAAAGGTCAAGACTTACAGAAGGCAGAGTAGTCAAGAAGTAGGCCCACGGGTCAGCAGGATCAGGCAACAGTGTAGTCAGGAACAGTCTGATGACAAGGCACAAGTCAAAGCAGCAAGGATTAAGGCACAGAAGTCAGCAGGAAGCTTTCTCCACAAAGATCAGTTGATCTATGACGAAGCCTCCATCGCCTCCCCCAGCATATATAAAGCAATTAAGATTTCTTAACGGGCAGGTTTTTCTCATAAAGTCTCATAAACTTCCTTTGAGTTTCCTTTTGAGCTTGCTGCTGGGTATACAATGGTGGAGGTAAGTCCCTCTCTTCTTCTTCATCCTTATCTGAGTGGGCAGGACTCTCTGCTGGAACTGATGCCAACCCGCTCAGACCAGGTTCTTCCTCTGCTCGAGCCTCTAGGTTGGCAGGGTTCCCTGCTGGCATAGGTGTAGATAAACCTGTGCTAGGCTCCCTAGGGCTGTCCCCTGCCATGTCTTCCTCCTCCTCTGACTCTATAGCCTCATCAGACTCACGAGGCATGACGGAACCCCATGACAGGTTCACCTTAGGTTTGTCATACATCAGACATGACTTGAAGGAACACAACAACAAAACTGGCAAAAGCACTCTTAGTATTCCGTGCCTAAGGAGAAAAAACTTGGGGATGAAAAAAACATCATGTGGGTCTCCAAAATAAAATAAATTTGTACAGGAACAAAACCTGAGACTTTCAGATACTTTTTCTCATCTGGAGGGGCTCAACAGTAAGCTCCCCTGCCAACTGGAGGGTGGAAGAAAAGTGTGCTTCATTCAGCACAAACTCAGTTCACACAAAGGTACACTGTGGGGAGAATAGCTCCCCAGTGAGAGACTGCAGTAGGGACATGCTGGGTGGTGTGCAGATCTTTCTTTGCCATATTGGAGAGGGAGACACCAGGGTTTGTGCTCACCAGAACAGGCATGGCAGTGATGCAAGGCTAATTCATCTGCCCCATGTGGTGTAGCCCCTCTGCCTGGCTCCAGCTGCCTAGGGCTTCTCCATACACTTGATTGTCCCAAGGCTTGTTGTTACCTACTGAACTGATGTCCTAGTGCCCTGGCGATGCTTCTGAATCACAGTGGGCTCGATCCTGCTTCTAGTGTTGTGGATCATTTAGAACCCACTGCAGAGAAGAGGAGCCCAAGACCCACTCTGGGAGAGCCTTCAAGGTACTTAGTTTAAAGCTAATGCATCAAGGGTCCAAAAGATAAATCATTTTAAGCAGTTGTAGGACCTGCTAGATCCCAATATTAGCTTTGTAGTCCAGCACTGCCTCTCTGTGGAGTCTGACAGAGCCTAAAAAACAATTACTTTTTTGGTCTACAACTCCTGGAAATTGTAATCCAAAAAGTAACTTTTCCACACTCTGGATAATGGCAGGATAAGTCAGAAACATATTATCTGCTCAGACAATGTGATTATTCCCAACAAACATTACCAAAGTATTAGGGTATCTAGATACATGGCTATGAATATGATCTTTTCCCCCTCTAGTGGGGATATTGTTCTAAATGGATTTTCATTAGCATGGGCTCATTGGCAGATAACCTGAGCTATGGAGGCACTGCTTCAGTGATTTGCCAATTGATGAAAAATCATTAGCAAGCAAATTGTTGTTGTTATTTGCCACAGAGTTGGCTTCAACATATGGTGACCATATGAATGGGAGACCTCCAAGTTCCCCAAGTCCGCAAGAGCCTCCCTCAGTCTTTGAAACTCAGTCACATGGCTTCCTTTATTGAAACAATCCATGTGTAAGGGAGGCCTTCTCCTTTTCTTAATATCTTCTACTTTGCCAAGCATTATCATCTTTCCTATGGCAAAATAATAATCCCATCCCTGTTCCCATTCAAATATCTTCTCAAAATTCAGAGCTTTGGAATAGTAATGCTGCTTGACAATTCTCCTTTGTATACATCCAGCAAGGACTTCACATGTTATCATGTGAAGGCATTCAACAGCTTTACAGTGCTGCTGTTTTCACAAACTGAAATCTGGCAGAGTTATTAGCATGAAGGAAATGCCCTTCATATAGCTCAGTTTCATTAAGATCCTGTGGATGGGTTCTACAAACAATGATGATAATGTTATTTTGGTGGTGATTGTGATGATGATAATATCACATCATGGGGAGATTGGTCGTTGAATGTGTTTCTTCTGTTTATGGGAAGCAACTTTGATTACTCTGTTACATTTATATTCCACTTTTCCTCCAATGAGCTCAAGGTGGTATACATGTCTTTCTCCTTTTGACTTTATCCTCACAGTAACCCTGTGTAGTAAGTCAAGCAGAAAGAGTGCTTAGCCCAAGAACAGTGAATTTCATGGCTCAGTGCGGTCCAAACCCACATCTCCTAAGTTGCAGGCCAACACTGTATAACATTAACTAAAGTGCTGTTACTCCTGCTGAATACTCAAAAACACAAGGTTGCTTCCAATGGTGTCCTTCAGACAATGGAATGAACATTGATTGTAGATTAAAACCATTCTCCTTGCAGACACTTCCCACAACCCCCTCAAATCTGAGTTGGGGGCCTTCTCAAAAGATTTGTGAGCCATGTGGGGAGGGATCAGGTTGGACAGAAGAGGAAAGAAACTCATGTCATAAGCAGGAGTCTGCTCACATAAGAGTGGATTTTGCCCACAAGCTAATCTTATGGATTTCCAAGAGTCCCACACTTCCTTTTTCAGCTTTCCTTTATAATGTTCAAAGTGGAAATTCTGCATCCAGTTGCATTTTGCTAATTTTCCAGCCTTGCAAATACATCAGGGCCTTTTTTCTTTTACACTACACAACTATATAATTATTATTCTACTTTAATTGCCATGGTTCCATACCATGGAATGCTGGGATTGGCAGTTTAGGGAAGAGCATTTGAAATTCTTAGCCAGAGAGTTCCTTTAGTGCCTCTGACCAAACTGCAAGCCCCAGGATTCCATAGGATGCAGCCATGACAGTTAGTGGAATCAAAGTGCTATAACTGTGTAGTGTGAAGAGGCCCCAGAATAAAAGTGGACTCAGAAAGGAAATGTAGAATTAACACATAGACCCACCAATTAAAATTTGCCTTCACCAATTAATGCTAACCCTTCCCTGCCTGTAGCTATCAACTAAACCAAATGTGCTTTTGGGGGATGAACATTTCTATCTTAGGCACTCATATTTGCCTTGAACCTAAACATCAGCTGCTCTTCCTTTTAGGGTGGCTGGAACAATATTTGTAAGACAAAGGGTAGGGAAATTAGCATCTCTGTGAGCTTCTTTCAGTCCCATAAATTGTATGTTGACCTCAGGGCTAAACTGAAATGCATTTGGAAACTAACAAGTTTACAAATCTGAGAAAGAATTGTTGTACTAATTAGGATTAAGGAGCCAAGAATTATGTGTAATGGATCATAAATTATTGTAACAAATGGGAAAGCAGAAAAACAGTGCAAATAGACCAATAGAACACTGGCCAAAGAGTGCTGTTTTGACTGTACCAATTCATTCCTTTTAGCTACAAGATATGGAAGGCAGGCAGCCTTTCAAAATGGCTGCAATTTCACTTCAGGCAAATAGTTTATTTATAACTTCAAAAAGGGTGTGTTTAGGGAACCTTTAGATGCTGGACAAAATTATGCACCAATCTTCATCTTTGGCCATGCCGACTGGGACAGATGACAGTTGGAGCTCAACATCTAAACGGCCACATTTCCCTCTGCCCTGCTTGAGGGGACTTGTTATTATCCTGTGCTTTCAAGTCTTTTATGACTTATTATAACCTCAAGGTGAACCTACTGTTATCCAAATTATAGAATCATAGAAATATAGAGTTGGAAGAGACCACAAGGGCCATCTAGTCCAACCCCCTGTGATGCAGGAACACACAATCAAAGCACTCCCAACAGATGACCATCCAGCCTCTGTTTAAAAACTTCCAAAGAAGGAGACTCTACCACACTCTGAGGCAGTGCATTCCACTGTTGAACAGCTCTTACTGTCAGGAAGTTCTTCCTAATGTTTAGGTGGAATCTCTTTTTCCTGTAGTTTGAGTCAATTGCTCAGTGTCATAGTCTCTGGAGTAGTAGAAAACAAGCTTGCTCCCTCTTCAATATGGCATCCTTTCAAATATTTAAACATGGCTATCATGTCGCCTCTCAACCTTATCTTCTCCAAGCTAAACATACCCAGGTCCCTAAGCCACTCCTCATACGGCACGGCTTCGAGACCTCCCACCATTTTGGTCATCCGCGTCTGGACACATTCCAGCTTCTCAATATCTTTCTTGAATGGTGGTGTCCAGAAGTGGACACAATATTCCAGGTGATTCAAACTACAGTACTGTACACAACACACTACCTGTACTTTACACAACATAGTTGTGAGGCTGGAGAGGTTGCAGAGAGATGCAAATGTAAGACTGAAAATACTGTAAGAAGGATTTTTTCCCCAAAAAGATTCACCTATGGGGGGATGCTCATCAGACCAAGGCAGCCGGGACTCACCACCAAAGGAGGCCACAGGAAGTATGAAGAGCTGCCACCACCGCTACCAAGTACCCAGCAGCCACCCCTCCCACACTCAACAGCACAATGTCCTGGTCCTTTCTGTGAGCAAGAAGGCTCACAGTTAACACCAGCCCCAAGTGCCCAACGGCAAGCACAGTCCCAGCCCGGAGAGGGTCCTGGCCCAGATTTGCACAGGTAACAGCACAAAGCTGCCCATACTTCCTTTGCGAACAAATTACTGGGGGTCATGGGAATCCCACTCACTTCAGATATTAATACGGGGAACTTTAATTAGCTCAATATGGCAGTGAGAGGCCTGATAACAATGGGATCTTTTGATCTATGTATACTGTTACTAACTGATGAGACTCACAGTCGGGAGATGAAATAATAATTGAAAAATAATCTCGGAAGCATTCACACCAACACTCAGGCTTCAAGCACTCACACAAGGCTATCAAAAAAGTAGTAAGTATTGGGATAGAGGAATAGAATCAGGATGATGAGCTGTATTGTACCAATCCAAAGAGCAGAGATTCGTGCAGCAGAAGATACTCAGATAGTGTTCTGAGTGTCACACAGGAGATGGACAGTGTAACAAGAGGAATGAAGACTGTGCACATGGTGGCACAGACCTACAGAGTGAAGAGATAAAGGAAGCTGTGCGCACTTTGACTGTGTTTTGGGGTGATATTTATACAGTCGTCCCTTCACATCAGGTTAGGTTCCCCAGACCCCCGCGAATGTGAAAAATCCACGAATAATGATTGTCCTCCCCCTCCCCTGCCAAAGCAACCATGGGGCCTCCGAAGGCCCCATAGTCGCTTTCTCCAGACTCCCCAGTCTCTTCCTAGGCTTTCACGGAGCCTCAGGAGACCCTCCCGAGTCCCCGTGGAGGCCTCCCTGGCCATCCCCCCTCCCTCCCAGAGCCTTCACGGAGCCTCAGAAGGCTCCATGGAGGCCTCCCCGGCCATCCCCCCTCCCTCCCAGGGCCTTCACGGGGCCTCGCAAGGCCCCGTGGAGGCCTCCCCAGCCCTACCCCCTCCCTCCCAGGGCCTTCGTGGGGCCTCCAGAGGGTCTCCGAAGGCCCTGTGGAGGCCTCCCCACTCCCTCCCAGGGCCTCCACGGGGCCTCCGGAGGGTCTCTGAAGGCCCCGTGGAGGCCTACCCGGCTCTCCCCCCTCCCTCCTCGGGCCTTCACGGGGCCTCCGGAGGCCCCATGTTGCGGTTTTTGGGGGGGCGCTCTCAAAACCGTGAATATCAAAAACCGCGAATGCTGAGTTTGCGAATGTGGAGGGGCAACTGTACTAGATATTCCCCCTGAAAGGGTGTTTTGAGTGAAATAATATGTCTGCCTGAGTTTCCCAGGGTTAAACAATTGATTTTCCAGATGTGTTAATGATTGCTAATGGCTGAACCATTGGAACTGATGGGTCTCAGGCAATATCTATTGTTTTTAGGCAAGGTGAGAGGAAAAACTAGTTTTGCAAGGCAAAGAGTGTCTGGCCACTTTGATTGAATTAGTGAATGACTCACTTCCATATATTTCCAGGAGAATTAGCCCATTTCCACCCTAACTCACCAGTCCAAGGGAGGTTTGCATAATTACTACCTGGGTGTATCTTTTAGGAATTTGGGATGGCTTCTTCCTTTGGGTTTCTGAGAGCACCTGGAGTCCTTGCATTTGGGAGGCCCTGATCTACTACCAGCCACATGGAATGCCAATGATAAGCCAATTTATGAGATATAGTCAATTGATGAATTATTGAAAGGGAGGAGATATCAGGGCAGGTAACACTATCATGGGATTTTTCTTGGCAAGAGTTGTTCAGTGGGGGTTTGCCATTGACACTGACTTCCTCTGAGTGTGACTTGCCCAACATCTTCCAGTGGGTTTCCATGGTTGAGAGAGGAATCAAACCCTGGTTCCCTGGAACCCTACTCCAATACTCAAGCCACTACACCCTGTTGGTTTTCTTGAAGGGACTTATGACTGAAAATTGCCTATGAACACCTAACAGGTCTTGCTAATAGCAGGTCTGCAGGGCTTCCATGTGATTCTTGCTCACTTCTCCCCAGGCTATTTATACTTTTTACACTACAGCAGAGAAAATGCTTTCCTCCACATCTTGTTATTTCTGCCATTAGGATGTAAGGCTAAGAGGGCCAAGATGATACAATCACTGAGAGCACTCAATCTTCCTCTTGCACCTCACAGGCCAGTTGGTTTCAGTAACTTGGCACAGAGGGAGGGGGCCATTGGTCAAAGAGGTGGCAGTTTTTTGGTGCCCACTGTTCTTTTCTTCTATGAGCTAAATTTTCGTTACCACATGGAAGTGACACCTGTAGCCCTCTAGATATTCTTGAACTCTCAGCATTTCTTACCACCAGCCAGGCTGGCTGAAGCTTCTAGGAACTAGAATCCAACCAAACATGGAGGGCCAAAGGTTCACCCACCCAACTTTATTACAACTAAGCAAAATGCCAAAAAGGTATCTATGCTTTTATTTTATCCACTAAGGGGTTCTAGGGTATAAATACCCTAAAGGCACCAGATCATGTCTGATCTTGGAGGCTAAGCAGGGTTAGTACTTGGATTTGTGTGTGTGTGTGTGTGTGTGTGCATTTTCACGCTTGTTGACTTATGGTGACACATGGATTACAGAGGGTTTTCTTAGGCAAGGAGTACTCACAGGTGGTTTTGCCAGTTCCTTCCTCTGAAATATAGTCAATAGCACCTGGGATTCTTCTGCAGTCCTTCTGGGCTTGGGGAAGTTTCTTCTTTTTGGACTGCCATGCATAACATCCCCCAGTAATAGTCCAAAAAAGCACCTTTTCCCATTCTCTGGAAGCTCTAGCCTGCAGAATTTGGGGGAAAAGGACCAAGGTCAGATTGTGTGTGTGTGTGCGCGCGCACATTCAAGTTGCTTGTCAACTTATGGCAACCCCATTAATTTTATAGTGTTTTCTTAGGCAAGGAATACGCAGAGGTGGTTTTGCCAATTCCTTCCTCTGAAATATAGCCTACAGCACATGGTATTCATTGGCAGTCTTCCATCCAAGTGCCAACCAGGGCTGATCCTGTTTAGCTTCTAAATTCAGACAGGATCTGCCTTTAGGAAATTTAAGCCCTTCAATATTTGCATGTAGGACTGTCAATGAATACCAGGTGCTGTGGGCTATATTTTAGAGGAAGGAACTGGCAAAACCACCTGTGAGTATTTCTTCTCTAAGAAAACCATATGAACTTCATGGGGTTGCTGTAAATCAACTGGCAACTTGAAGGCACACACACACACAAACACAGGATTCCAGAAAATTTAACAGCTCAAATCTTTTTTTTTTTTTTTTGGTGACATTTGGACTGGTATTTTGTGGCATTTTGTGATATTACCCAACTATAGATTTTGGATTTCCTCCTTCATGGACCAGCATATATCTTTTTGCTAGCTGTTGGATTTTGTACCAACATACTGATGTGCTTAATTTTTCCCCCTGCTGGGACCTTTTCTGTACCTGACTCATGTCACCTTTGAGAGCAGTGACACATCAGTGGATCACATGCTGCAAAACCAATTTCTTGGAATGTTCTACACTCCTAATTAACACTGCAACACATTCTGTGGGCATCTATTGAAGAAATTATAGCAGGAACTGATAAAATACATTTGAATTGGTCCTAGGAAAGAAAAGAGAAAAGCAAACATTGCTTGGCTGGGTGCGGGGGGGGGGAGAGGGAACCCTAACAGGAGAAAAAACTAGAAGGAGATAAAAGTGAATAGAAAAGGATTGATCTATTGTATGACTCATAGGTTATCGAGCTGTGGCATAATAAAAAGTTTCAAACCTGTCAAGTGAGTCATAATTTGTTCTATTAAATCATTTTGAGCAACCTTTCACAGATCATGTTTTTTAAAATAGTACATTCAGAGGAAAAATTTACTCAGCTTTCATATGAAGTTCAGATTTTCTAGATTTTAGTAGCCTCTTAAAGCTTACATTGTTTGTGTGTGTGAATAAATACTAATTGGCTTTGGAGCTTAAAAAGATCACATTTTATAGTGCAAAATCTCATTCCCTATTCATTATTGTTTAAAGCAACATCCCCTTGATTCTCCTGTTGCGAAATGTATGAGATAGTGCAAGAGCCAGTGTAGTGTTGTGGCCTGAGTGTTGGGCTATGACCCTGGAGGGTTAGAATCCCTGCTTGGCCATGAAAACCCATTGGGTGATCTTGGGCAAGTCACACTCTCTCAGCCTCATAAAACCCCATGATAGGTTCACCTGAGGGTCACCGTAAGTCAGAAAAAACCTGAAGGCACACAAAACAACAAGTACTTGAGCTCTCAAGCAGAATAATCAGTTGCACAGGCAGAAGCTGAACAATCACTCCCATGCCCACAGACAAAGAGAGAAAATAAATAAGCCTAGTTTTCTTGGTAAAAATATTTAAAAGTAGCTTTACTTACAAGTTACTTGTAATCAGATATATGGGCCAATGGAAGAGGGGTGGTGGTGGAGACAAGATAGCTGCAGGTTAGAATGATGCAAGAAGAGAGAGAGCATGAGAAAGTGTGGAAAAGCAAGCAAACACAAAACCACTATAAATAAATCCTTGGCTAAAACTCCTCAAGATTAACATGGAAGTGATCAGTTAGTGAGTATAGGCATGTAACAGTAACAATCTCCAGCCCCAATTTCATTCATATATCCATTTTAGAACTGCAATGGAATCCAGAGAGTGTGCTCTGCATGTACTACCCCACTGATCCTTAAGGTGATCAAAAATAGTCTGAAGAATGCAGGAAAGATGGCGCAAAAGAAAGAGCAATTGGCCTACATGCTTGATAGGACTGCTTGCAGGAAAACCAATGTTCTGTGGGCCAAGCTCTGGTTTCTGCATGCTCTTGATCAAAGGATGTTGCCAATGTAGGAGTGTGCAATAACAGAGCAACTGAAAAAAGGAGGCAATGCAGTAGGAAAAATGAAGGAGAAATGCTAGGATGAAATGCTCCTTTTTTTGCCCATTAAAGAGAAGCACTTCTTCTGCCTTTCCTGATGCTTAACTGCAGAAAAACCTTGTCATGGTAATATTAGAGAACTGAGGTAGAGCCACTGTTCCAGCTTGTAGTTAATGATGTGTATGTGTGTGTGTGGAATCTGTGCAAATGGCAAGCACACATTTTCCTACCTCCTGTTTTAAGACATTTCCAAGTACCCATGAATGTGTAATGCAGAAATCTCCCTCCCTCCATCAGACACACGTTAATATCAAAGAAGAACAACAGTAGTAGGACTCTCTGCACATCCATTATCTGCCAATAAGTAAATACATCCATGGCGAACAAGCTTCATTTTGGATTGTCTCATCATAGGGTTTTCATGATAGAAGTCATTCTGAAGTGGTTTATTAGTGCCTCTTTCTTTGCAATACGAGCAAATGTTAGTTGTAGTGCTACTGCCCTTGTCGAGAAATCCTACAGCAGTGCCATTCACCCCCACTACTGCTGCTGCCCAGTTAGCTGTTTGCCACATTTATTCAGGTTCCTTAACCTGTCCAGTGTGGGAGACCTTATGAGTAGCAGTGCTACCAGCAGCATAACTTCTTGCCTCACAGAAATATGCAATCCCACCACCATGGAAAAAGTAGTGCCATGGTGGGATCATTTGAAATGTAGTATTGGAGAAGAGTTCTAGGATACCACAAACTACAAAAAAGACCAATAAATAGTTCCAAGAACAAATCAAGCCTGAATTCTCCCTAGAAGCCAAGATGATTAAATGGAGAAGGAAGCCACTGCCTTGGTTTTGTAGGACTTAGCAGAGCTATTGACAGCAGGGTGATTTGAAGGTCACTGATTCATAGGGTTGCCATAAGTCAAAGTCAACTTAAACAGTAATTAACAACAACAACAAGGAGGCAAAGCTGAGAACAAGGAGCAGGTAAGCTATAAGGACACCCGCACCCATTAATGCAACATGCTCAAGTAGCAAAATACCTCTCTCCCTAAGCCAAGAAGAACCCCTATCTGAAGGCCAGGGAAAAACTAAAGAGGCATTGATGCTGTTCTTGTGATTCAATAAATAAGAACACACATTGATTCTACCTCATGAAAGAGAAGAAGATGAACACTGAATGTCTCCTGGAAATGGCAAAGGCAAAAGACAGCCACTGGGAGGTGTATGGATTGATGTACCTGCAGCAGATGTCAAAAGAACTAGTCATTCGACCGCTAACCAGCAACTACTAACACCTTCATCACAGATAACATATGCTGCACCATTTGACATGGTGGTTGAGCAGGAGGCTGCTGCAATTTTAAACACGCTGATGGATGTAAAGTATAGGATTTGGTGGGGTGGGGGTTGGAAAGCAGGACACCTCTGGAAGATGAGAACATTGTTTGGATCCCAGAGGAAATAACAAAATATCCCATGATCAAACCCACCCACAAATCAGATTAAAAGCCCTGAGTAGAAGAAACTTGAAAGCCAGTGAACCCTCATTGCTGGAACCATGGTAGGGCCCTTTGTTTAATTTAGATCCTTTTCTTTAACAAAAATAATTGGGGAGGAAATAATTTAGATCCTTTTCTAGTTCTGTGGAGATGGCTGTAAGTTAATAAGCTGTCAGTCATGTGCTTGGAGGGTCAAGGCTAGTGTCAGATATGAGAAAGTTCCTTGAAAAGTCCACACACACACACAATTGAGCACTTTCTGGTACTGCCTGGGGTCTGCTGCCCAACAGACTTATCAGTGTCATCAAATAGTAGCATTTCATAGCAGCAGCAGCAGCGGTGATCTGTGGCAAGCTTGCAAGCCAACCACCATTAGGGCATCACTTTGGGACAATATGAGAACACACAAGGGGCTATTTTCCACTGGCACTGTTCAGCAAATCTAAAGCAGGGGGCACAAGCAGGCAAGAAAACCCAACTCAGGATGGGTGACAATCCTGATAGTTCAGCTGGTACCTGAGAATCCTGGGTGCTGTCCCTGTATCTGAGCAGAATCAGTGTCCTGGTTTAATATTTTTTTTTAATGTATTTCTTCATTTCAAAAATTGACAGGCAATATTATTGGTGTAGCATTCATCAGCAAAATGCAATATTTAAGTGTCTCTTAGAAGACGAGGGCATTCTGGAGGGTTAGAGGGCCAACTCCACTCCTTCCAACCCTCAATGGGCTGCATCTGTTTTCCAGAAGTTCCTTACTCGTGGGTGGAAAAAAGGCCACCACTGGTGACATTGATAACAGCAATAGCTTTGTGATATTCTTCTCCCAATGGTTATGGAAGGAAGAGGACAAAGAAGGCAGCAGGGACAGTGGAGACAGTGGCTCTAGCATCTTCTGCTCAGTGCTGAAAGAGGAGAGCAGGCACATCACTGCCAACTCTTTTTCAATGTGCAGTTGGACCCAGGGTCTATGGGGGCAACCAAGGCACTTGGAAAAGGTGAGGAGAGGAGGGAGTACAGCTTGTTGTGGGCATTGCAGTTGGTCACCAAACCTCTGCACCAAATGGTGGGGGCCAAAATAACACTGGAGGAGACTGGAAGATGCTAGAATCTGTAAAAGGGGGCTTGGACTGTACATGGCTTCCGGGCTGAAGGATTCCCACTTCTGTCTTAGAGTCACATGCCCTGAGCAAAATTTGAAACTTTTAAAAGAAGAAAAATGGCTTAATGACATTTTGCCACATTTGGTGTCTGTGCCATTTTTTTTTTCTTCAGCTCTCTCTCTCGCTCTCTCTCTCGCTCTCTCTCTCTCACACACACACACAGACACACACACACACTTTTATTTCTCCTTATTTATAGGAGCAAATAAAGCACTTCCCATAGGAAAAAATAAATAAAATATTTTCTTTTGTTTGAATAAGTATCTTTAAGACTTCAGTCCCACTGAATATGAGTACCATTCAATTCAATGTGTTTGACCTCCCAAAAAAGACATATTACTTTAAAATGGTCTTTTTAACTGTTTTGATTATGAGTTGTTATTAATTTTATGGTTTTATTATTTAATTTGTTTTTAGTGATGTTGTTAGCCTCTTAGAGTGCCCTTTCCCCCCTGGAAAGGCATGATAAAAATACAATTACTGTAATAGTTAAATTAATATATGAGATACACTATACATGGTATAACTATGTTCCTTTTAGTCATTTTAAAATTTTATACTTAGTGCAGAGTGAATAGTGTGTGAAGAATGACCTGGAATAGCAGAGTGTCAATATCTAAGGTAGCAACCTTAGATTTACTAAAGAGTAGCTCCACTGAACAAAGCAGAACTTATTTGTGACTAAACCTGCATTGCTTTGTGCCAAGAAAGTCTGTAATGAGAGCTAAAAAGAGGAGGGATATGTCATAATATTCCGGTGCAGAGCAATATGAATCCTAAATGCACACAATAAAAACAATCCAGAGACAATGTCAAAAAGAACTGCAGTCTTTCACCCTTCATACTGACAAATTTATTAAAACAAATGATAGATGCTATCGACCTACTTGTGAGATTAATTTAAGTCTCCCTTTACAAATAATTGCAAAGGGGTTGTAATGCTTAAGTTAACCTTCACCTTCAGTTTGGATCAGTGCACTCTATTATTCCAAAGAGGTGTTTAAAACCTTTCTTCTAGCTGCCCTGTGGTGTCACTTAATTACAAGGCTTCTCCCAAGGATAGAAGAAAAAAAGGCAACAGGACTGGGTACAATGATCTTGACCCAGCTATGCCTTTTTAGGTGGAGGAGCTCTGTTGTTCAAGCACAATTCATTTGTTACAATGTTTGTCCTGAGAACAGTAAAGCAGCTCTCTGTGGGTCAGATGGGGAACCTCCATGGGCTAGAGTAGGTCCATAGGCTGGAAGTTCACCTCCCATTCTGTAAAGAATTCTAGACCATGGGCAAGCTCCATGATATTTGAATCTGTGTGGTGGAGGTGAGAACTGGTTCTGGAACATGTAAATGAGATTAAAAATGGGCAGAGACTATCATGAATTTAAGTCTGGATGGGCAGCATATCCTGAAGGGAGCTCTGAACAAGATGGGGTTTCATTTTTCCACTGTCAGCACCTCATCAAATGTTCAGAGGATTCTTCCAAGTCTTGAACCCTTTAAAGACTGCAATTAGTGATGGACAAAGTTGGACCTTCTGTAGGGTCAGCCTAATTGAGCCCTCAGTTAGGGGAAGTTCGTTGCTGAGCCACAGGTTCTTTCTAGCTTCGTTGTGTCTGCTTAGTGCTGTCCAGGGTCCTGAACGTGGTCCAGCAAACCCTAGGTAGAATTGACTCACTTGTTCAGACTTTGCTTTGTCCACCATGCTTTACCTTGGTGAACTGAACTTCTTACCTCACCCAGACATTTCACAGTTCTGTCTGAGCTGTCCATGAACCAGCTGCTTCCTAAGAGTCTGTCCTTCCTAGGAACCAGGTCAGAGGTGGATGATGTGGTTGAAAAAGCATAATGGTTGGTTAGATTTCAAAGGAGAGAGATGCACAATCAAGACTTGGTCAAAGATGGTATTGTGGTCAGATTCCTGAGGATGCTTTGTGGAAGACAGGAGAGCCAGGCATAACTCTCTATGTGGCTACTCAGTACAGTGAGCTACTGTACTTAGAGTCAGGTTCTGAATTTTATAAAGATGTGTCCAAGTGTGTCACTATTGGTCTGTGAGGTCAGCTGAAATTACTCAGGATAGAAAATCAGGAGCTAGCTAGCCTGTGCTTGGTATTGCAAAGAAAGCATGTTATCAGAAACCAGCAAATAAAGTGGCAAGGGTGGCAGAGGGGAAGCCATTTTCTTCCTTTCCCTTTTGAGAAGGAAGGGGTTTTTATTCCCTGCATTCTGGTACCCTCCTGCACCGTAAAGACAATGTTACCATCAGCAAAATCAGTGGTGGAATTTCCTCTCCTCCCAGGTGTTTCTCAGAGTTCAACGAAGTCCACCAACCCTTGAAACATGCCCAGGAGCTACACCAATTGCAGCTTTCAGATCATTTTCATGGGAAACATATCATGCATAATAAGTTTTCCCAGACAAAATTCATGCTAGCTGGAGGTTATGGGAGCTGTAGTCTGCCAAATCCTGGAAGCACTAAAGTAGGGAAGGATGACATACAGTATGTACTCTACAAATAAACAAAGTCTTTATCTGTCATTTGTAAATGCATCCTTAAAACATACAGATCTTGCACACAGACCTGCATGTTTTTGTTTCCCACCACTAGACAGCCATGGTTATATGGCTCATTCATGCAGGACTTACTAGCTTTTTAGCAGCTATCATAAGTCTCATTATTCATGTGACTGAGCCCAAGTACAGCAAAGAAGAAAACTGGGCACAATCTATTATTTACCCATGGTAGATTCACTGGAACTGGCTGACTGTTTTATAGTATAAAAATGTAACTGGCAAGATGTAACATTTGACAGGTCTTTTCTCTTTGTTGGAGACATTTATGTCAAAAACACATCCATAATCAAGATAAACTCTCCCATCTGAATATTCTGACAGTCCTAGAAAAGGTAAGAAAAATAAAATAGGGCATGGGGGGGGTGATTCTTTCCATCTGTCTCTTCAAATCTACAAAAGCATCCCTATTTTCTTTGATTTAATATGTTTCACTTTTCAATCCAGTTCTGTTTATTTTAGAGAAATGAAATTTAATGGAGTTCCTGAAAGTAAATCATCCTGGCTTGATGAGAAATTGTGCCACCATTCAGTTGTAAACTCCTGTCTTTTTCTGAATTTGTATTCTCTCTCTCTCTCTCTCCCTCCCTCCCTCCTTCTGGACTTGTTTTCCCAAGAAAAGAGAGTGGGCTATTCTCCCACATATTCTACATCAATTTCAGGAGTATGAATTGCTTGAAATGTTTAGTTGTGGGGAAAGACAATATTGGCATTATAAATGAGGCACAAAGTATATTTATTTCCCCCTTCCCCCTCCCTTTTCTGTTGGTATAACAAGGCCAAATTTTGAAGAAAACCCTTCACTTTTCTGTGCTTGTTTTTCTGTGTGTGATAACAACTGATGGATATTACAAAAAAAGCAAAAGAGCTGTTCCAATCTCCTGTAAAAGATGAGAAGCAAGAGGAGTAAGCAAAATATTTTTAAAGTAGTCACTAAGCCAGGCCAAAGACAAATCTACTCTCCCGTTGCAATTGTTGATAGCCATACAAAGGGGTAAGTTGAGTAAAGTGGGGAGGAGCAACATGTCTTCTTCTTTTTTTTTTTTTAAAGAGGATCTGGGAGAAGGTGGTTTTTTGTTTCACAAGGAGTACGCAAAACATTTGAAAAGGTTGAGAAAAAAATTAGAAACAGTTCTCAAATAAACAAGAGAATAAGTTCTCTTGTTTTTATTATGCTCATCACATTCCAGAATTGCAATTTCTTCTTCAGGGCTTTTCCCACGGATCCACAATAATGTGTTTCTTCACTTCTTCCTCTGCTATTTCACACACACAATAAATAGTTTAGGCACTTTGAGAACAGTGTTTATCTTTTTATTTTTTCCCCCTTGTGGATATCAAGTGTGTTCCCTTTCTTGTTGGGTTTGCCAACTTAAGAGCCAGACAGATTTTCTAGGAGACAACCTGGTTGGATGCAGAAGGATGTGAGAAGAAGAAGAAGACGACAACTGAACCTTGGGAAAATGAAATCACATCTTGCCCAAAGGGTTCTTCCCTCCAAAACCCATTGCAAACTCCTTTCCTCCACAAGATCTGCTGTCTCCTCAGCTTGTCAAATGATTCAAGTGTTTTCACTGGGGCTTTCACTTAATGAAAAACCTGGAAAATACTTTAAACCAATGCTTCTTAAATTATCTGATACTAGCTGTATGTAGTGTAACATATGGCGTTATAGTAGATTTGAAGGGATCACACAGTTCAGCTGCATGCTATTATTTTAGGAAAAAATATTGCATTGTTTTACATGTGGATGGTGAGTGGCTGAGGGGAGTGAGGGGATTTGTTGGGCAAGTGGCCAATCAGCACATTGGGAAAGGAAACATACCCAAGAGTTTTATATATATAGATGGGGGTATGGTAACCTTCTTTTCTCAATGTGCTCCAGCACCATATTTGTGCCCCTTGGCTATAATGTTTCTTTCTTTCCTAGAAACTTGCTCTAGACCCACAGCCCATGGCTTGTGGGTGGGTACTAGTCCATGGACAGCTACTCTGAATAGCACTGGAACTTTATCAAACCACCCTCCTTTCCTGTTCTTTTGCCAGCATAATTTGTGACGTTTTTATGTCGGCAAAAGAACCCCCTTTACCACACTTACCTTGCATCCTATTCAAAGGCAGCCCCAGCAATGATTGAAGAGTGAACGGAGCTCCTGGAATGAAATCCCCTGGATTCTGCGAGGAGACGTGAGTTCAGGAAATTCAAAAATAAAAGCACAGAAAAAGTTTTTAAAAGCACATAAACACACTTTAAAAGCCCCAAGTAAACTGGGGAGGCTCATAGAAAGAGTGTCACCTACCTGGATGTCACGATCTCACCCAGAAATGTTCTGGACAGACCAGCCATTGACAATGTATTCCCATTTTTTAAAAGCATGAGGTTTCAAACACCAGCAATGCTGGCAAAAAATCACCACAGCTGATCTATTGACGTCTTGTCCCATCAATAAAATAGAATGGCTTATTGCCAATACATAAATGCAAAAGGACACCGTTGTCTGGTATGCTCACCCTTTCACATTTATGTGGTGTTGTTATGATGACATATTTAGTGCATCTGATAAAGTCCCTGATTTTTCAGAAAACTTGGAAAAACATACCTGTCAGGGAAATACAACAAAATCCACAAGCAGCAATACCTTCATTGGGCCAACTCTAAAGCATAAAATATATTGTGTAAGCTTTTGAAGCTTCACTGGCTTCTTCATTAGGCAAAGATGGTAAAAAATCATACAGGAGAAAAATGGTATTAATGTTAGAGTCACAGGCCTACATTCTGTCTAAGATGTCAGTTAAGATGGTATTGAGGGATTTCAATCCAGGCAGAGGCCACTCCCCTTATTGGCCATGTGAGGACTAAAGACAAACAGTAATAAAAGAAAAGTAATAAAATTTCAATTGACATTCATGGCTACCCCAAATATATTTTATATTCCTTATCAGGTGTTAGCAGAGGTTGGCTAAGTCAGAAAAAAGTGGGAAAAATTCAATGAACACACACACACACATATGGCTTGGGTATGTACAATAGGCCTGGGTATGTTTCTAGCTCTTGGGTATGTTGCCTTTCCCAGTGTGCTTATTGACTGCTCAGGAAACACATCCAGCCACCCACATGTAAAGTTCCTCTCTGCCTCACAATCCACTCCTGCCACTTAATCTGTGGCCTAAACTGGGCCCCCAGACAGTTAATTGGCAGCAGCAGCGGGCTGCCTGCAATGGGACTCAGGCAGTCAACTGGCAGCAGCCATGGCCGCCGCCGCAGCAGAACAGTAGAGTGAGTCACCCTCAGCAATTCCGGGGAAAGTGTGGAATGCTGAGAAGGGGGAGGAGGAATTTAAAAATCCACTGGATTGTTGTGAGGTCTACTGGGTGTTCTTGGGGAGTTTTTGATGGTGTTTGTGTATGTTATGCCGGGTACAGCTGGTTTCATGGAATTTTATTCTGTGTTGGTGCTTTGCTTTCTTGCTTAGTTGCCCAATGAAAGGTGTCAACACTCGCCAGCTACTGGTAACTCTCACAGTAGAACTCATGTCTCTTGCTGCATCAGGATGGCAACTTAAGAAAGGGAAGGATCTGGTGGTTTCCTCTCCACTGTGCTTCAGTGAGATCACTGCAACAGTCAAAGGTGGTACAACAGTTGTTAAGGGATCAAGGGTTCTATCTGGTCCTATCAAGAGATAGGTTACACTAACAGATGTAACCCCTTAGTCAAAGGACTTTATCAGACTAGTGTCTAAAAATGCTGTAATTCCACGAATGAAGATAGCGGAAACATCATGGCATTATAACACTTATTATCACACATAGCCGTGATCATATGAAAGAAATGCCACAAAATTATTGCATGCTGATCATTAACACTGTAAGAATGGGAGTTTACTTCTGTGGTTCAGCTTGGGTGAGATTTCGGTGGTTCTCATGAGAAGACACAAGCACACCTAAAACTCCTAAACCCCCTTAACTAACAAAGTAAATGAACACACAAGCACTGAAACAAATATAAAAACGTGCAAACTAAAGTGGATAGTTCATAAAAAGAGCATCCTGTGCTTCGTTTTCACCTTCTCACCTGGAAGTTTTCTCACTGAGGACCATCCATTCATGCTGTAATCTCACGATTACAATGGGACATGTTTTCGCACACAGTCAATAGCAATAAAAAAGTGATATTGACCATCTATTGATGGCTTATCCCCTCAATTAAAAGCTCTTTCATGACTAGGGCACGGGATAGCCACACAATGACAATGACGTTATGCAATAGCCGCAGCTGTTCACACTACCCAGATGTAATAATCCTGCTATTTTTGCTGAGTCTGATAAAGTCCTAAGTGGTCACTACTGAGGTGTAGATTGAGGACTTTTTCAAACGGGGGAAAAAATCCTGCTGAGATTGGGAGGAGGACGGCACTTTCTCACTTACAGTGCTCAGTTTCAGACGATTCCGTCCTCTCCCCGACCTTCCCCCGTGCTTCCTCCATGCCGGGGGAGTGAGAAACACACCACTTTTTATTGACGGGGTTTCTCCATTAATAATTTTTTTATTAATTTCTCCATTAATAAAAGTGGTGCGTTTCTCGTGCCTGCAGTATGGAGGAAACATGGGGGAAGGTTGGGAGGAGGACGGTGTCATCCAAAATGGAGCACAGTAAGCGAGACAACGCTGTCCTCCTCCCAACCTCAGCGGGGTTTTCCTCCCCCATTTGAAAAAGTCTTGAATTGCATTTGGATGCTCTGCCCATCAATTCAATTCTAGCTCAGACTCAGCTCCTATAGTTAATTCCTTGTGCATTGTGCGGAGCAGGTCCTCTTAAAACTGCATGCAGGTCAGATTGGAAAGATGGTTGTTCTCTCTCATGGAGATGATACACAGACATTTGTGGCCTAGATTATCATTCTTAGAAGTTGGACATGCAGCAAAATAACACAGTGAGGACATTCAATCCTTCAGACAGCCATGCCCTGTTCCAGGATATGGTATACCCCACCTCCTGCACTACCAAAGCATGGACAAGTTACTCATTGGACTACATCTCCTAGAATACCATACTGGCCATGTTGGTTGGGGGATTTTGGAATTTGTAAAAGTAATTTTTTAAAAATCCTTCATTCCACACACTCATTTAAAATTTCTTCCTCCTCCAACAATCAGTGAGAAACATCCTGAGTAACATGTTCATTTCTCACTGAGTTGTCCCCCCTCTATTTAGATTAGGAGCAGACAGAAATTTAGATGGACTCATTAATCTTGATGAAAGCAGCATTTTTGCACCTTCTGAGCTTTGTTAAGGGACAACATACATCTCATCTTGAGCATTCATAGATCTGCAAAATATATAGGGCATTTCTAAGCAAAAAAAAAGTATTTGTAAAAAATATGTATTTTTTAAAAATACAAATGGCTACAATGACCATTTGTTGCTGTCATGGGCCTTCAAGTTAGAATAGAATAGAATCTTTATTACGGTCATAAACCAGCACAGGTAAAAAGAGGATACAGAATAAGGTAAAAACACAGGATAAAAACAGGCTAAAAGCAGTATTTAAAATGTTAGCTCCAGTATAACAAGACTAGATTGATACTATTCTACTGTTGTGGACATTGTCTGTCGAATTTTAACCTCAGCTGCGTAGAATCTGGCAACATTATAAGTTGTTCCTGGGTTGGTGTCTGAAAGCAGCAGGTTTATGTAGAATTGTCCAGTGTGCCCTTGATATTTATGCTACAGGGGTGAAATTAGGCTGAGACGTATGTCCCTGTAGTATGAGCACTGGAGTAATACATGCTCTGTTGTTTCTATTTGGCCTGAGATGCAGGGGCACAGTCTGTCTGAGAAGGGGATCTTCTTGTATCGGCCTTCAAGGACAGCTGAACGGAGGCCACGACACCGTGCAAGAGTAAAGGCCCTTTGATGTTTAGGTATTTCAAGTGTTGCTATGTATGCCAAAGGAGAGGCCAGATATCTATTGGAGTCACTAGCAATGAAGGTTGGAGTACTGGCTAGATCCATTTGTCTCTCTATATCTGCTACCTGTTGTTTGATAGTAGCTTTCGCCCTATCATATCCCAGGCTAAGCAGAAGATCTGGAGAAAGGCCCAGCGTTGAAATTTTAGTCATCACTGTCTGTTTCCAGCTGGATTGGAAATCATCACTTAAGGTTAGTGGAGCAAGGCCAGTGGGAAAGAGGGATAGTCTGAGCCAGTAGCTGAGTATGGTCACCCACACTCTGGCCTCCACTTTCATAAATCCTGACTCCAGTCTCAGAGCTGCGTTAGAGGCACATTTTGGAGTTTGGAAAGCTGATCTTAAAAATTTGGATTGGACAAGTTATAATGGAGCAGGGTTGGGGAAGGGTCCCAATTGGGATCCATAAAGCAGTTGAGCTACTGGTTTGGCTTCAAAAAGTTTGAGCGCTGCAGGTAAATAGTGGCCTCCTCTTGTCTTAAGAAATTTGAGAATGGCTTTTGTACTCCTTTGCGCGTTCCAAGCAGCATACTCCCCATGCGCTTTCCTACTACCAGTGGCTTGAAAAATTACCCCCAGGTATTTGAAGCAAGAGACCTGCTCAATCTTGTGGCCATCTATATTCCAGTTGTAGTTCTTAGGCCTTTTAGCGAATGCCATGATTTTAGTTTTTTGATAGTTGAGTTCTAGCTGTTCCACTCTGCAATATTGTGTTAGTGCTCTTAGGGCTCTTTTTAGTCCAATGGGAGATCTTGAAAGTACTGCTGCATCATCCGCATAGAGCAGCATTGAGATATGCCTTCCCTCTAATTTTGGGGGGTGGAAGTTGGTGTTGTTGAGGTGATCCACCAAATCATTGATGTAGAAGTTAAACAGGAGTGGAGCTAGAATGCAGCCTTGCTTGACACCCTTCTCAGTGACAATGTCATTGGTGAGATGTCCCTGGGGGTTACATCTTACTTTTAATGAGGTCCCTTCATGCAGCCTATGTATTAGATGGAGTAAACGTCGGTCGATCGAAGAAGCCTCCAGTTTTTTCCAGTTTGGTTCGGGATATAGCGTCAAAAGCTGCTTTAAAGTCTATGAAGGCAGCATAGAGAGAAACTGTGCTGCAGGTGGAGTATTTTTCAATAAGGTGGTGGAGTACAAGGCACTGATCTATGGTGGAGCGGTCTTCCCTAAAGCCAGCTTGTTCTTCTGCAAGTATGTTTTCTTGTTCCAACCAGGTCTGAAATTTCCACTGTAAGTGTCTTGCATAGAGTTTGCTGATTGTACTGAGGAGACTAATTGGTCTGTAGTTGACAGGATCATCCTTGCTTCCTTTTTTATATATGGGGACAATGATTGCAAGACCCCAATCCTTGGGTGCTCGACCATATTTGTCAATACAGGTGAAAAGTGAGGCCAGGATAGGGGCCCAAAATTCAAGGTTGTTTTTAATGGCTTCTGCAGGTATTAAGCCTTCCCCTGGAGCCTTCCCCATTCTCAGCTGGGCTACAAGGTTCTTGATCTCTGTCACTGTCACTGGTGACCACCTTTGGATATTTTCTCTATTTTGGCTTGTGCATCCACTTTCAATGTAGTTGTCCTTATAAAGTGCTTGAAGGTGATCCTCCCGTATCCCTGGAGGGATATTTATTTATTTAGTTAGTTATTTATACCCCGCTCTTCAGCCACAAGGCTATCAGAGCAGCTTACAAATTGTTTTAAGCAATAGCTATTTACACATCTACACTGCATTAAACAGTTTCCAATGTGTATTAGCTAATTGCCCCCCATAAGCTGGGTACTCAATTTACCAACCTACGAAAGGATGGAAGGCTGAGTGAACCTTGGAGCCCGCTGGAATCAAACTTGCAACGTGGTGGCTTGCAGTACTGGCATTTAACCACTGCGCCACCAGTGACAATCCACTGTAGCTGGTCCATTTCTCTGGGAACTTGATGTAATATGCCAGAATAGAGCTGTGTTGTTGGATCTGACTGCCTGGATAAGTTGTGTCCAGTCATTCTTCATGGCTTCTTTTTTCTTGTTCATCAGCAGCTTTTTATAGTCTCTTTTCTGCTGAAGCAGCATTGGTGCAGCATCTGGAATGTTATTAGATAGGTAACCCTGATAAATATCAATGAGGGCTTTTTTGGCATTAACACATTCCTTGTCAAACCATGGTTTGGAGTGGTGCTGTTGTTGTTTCCACCGATGTACACTATTTTGACGGATTAGATATTGGTGTGGAGCTTGGGTAAGTGTATTGTAATTTTCCAAGATTTCATCAGGAGACTCAGCTGATGTCAGGGCAGTCCTAAGATGCTGAAGTTGGTCTGAAGCCAATACCTCACTTATTGTTTGGTTTAGTTGGGGGATCCATTTAGCTCAGCGATAAGTCCTTCCTGATGGTGTCACAGAGGGGTCGTTTACACAGCAAAATAAATCCTCAAAGAATGCAAGAAGCCTGATAGTTCCCACACATCTCGAAGCAACAGCGCCCTTTTCAGAAGGAGGGGGTGCAAAAAACCCATAAGTTGCGCAGTATCAGCTTTCGCTAGTTTTCCGCACTTTTTTGATTAAGTTCGTGAAAATGCGCATAATTTATCGTGGGAACTAACGATCGTGTAAACTGGCATCTGCTTTTTCGAATTACCGTGAGCAGAGCTGAATCCTGATTGGTTGGAGTGACCATTCTGCTTTATCCGAAAAGACTGAGGGGTTGGAGAGAAGAAATTCACCCTCCTTCTGCTTGCAACCCACTTTGGAAAACGGAGCCCTTCCTGTCTATCTTTTGGGGGGTGGGTGGGTGGAAAGATGCTTCGCTGCTTCGCTGGTGTGTGGGTGTGGGTGTGGGTGTGTGCTGGAAAACAGCCGATCGCATGTTCATTCTTTTGTTTGTTTGTCCTTCCATTCACTTACCTTTATTCAAGGCTTTGGAGGGAGGGAAACCAAATGAGGCAAGCCCTAGTTCTGTGGTGTGTGTTTGTGTGTGCATGCATGAAGGGAGTCTGCTCCACCATGCTTTAGCTTGTTAGTGCTTTCATTGACTCCTTTCTTTACAGAAGCCTTTCAGGGCTGGGGAAGACAAGGGAGTTTGGCAGAACGCTCTTTCGATCGCTTGTTTGTTTGTCCTTTTTCTTTTCTCTCATTATTTATGGTCTCCATAACCCCCTCCTTGCTCCCTCCCCGCCTCCTTCCTGACTTTAATCATCTGGAGGCGATCCCCCCCCACCTTTGCCAGTGTGAATTAAGAAAAACAGAAAGTGTCTGGATCTGTCTTCATCATTTGAAAATGCCAGGCATTGTGTGATTTATGCACTCCTGATGCGAAAGGACGGTAATCCAGAATCTGGCGAACTTTTTCCTGTCATGGAACCGGCCCCAGAGAGATGATAGCGCTCCCTGGTGTGTTTCTCCTGAGTGAAGTCGCTAAGATGTAGCCGAATTGGAAAATGATCACTTTCAAATCTGGGCATAACTTCTATTTCCTTGGCATAGGGAAGAAGGTCCCTAGAAATGATTATGTAATCAATGGCACTCATTCTGGACCCAGAGAGATAAGTGAATTCAGCTGGGCAGTCATTTTTCAGGGCACCATTTAGGATTTGAAGGTTCAGCCTGAATGCTGTTTGATCCAGACAAAGTCCTGCAAAATTTGATTTCTTGTCCTTTGAGCATCGGATGAGGTGGGATCCATCATCTTCAAAATCAGGAGGAGGGCATTTGTGCTGGGTATGATTGTTGGGGCCCAGTCTGGCATTCAAATCACCCCCCAAGATTACAAATGCATTTGGGTTCTGCAACATGAGATTAGCAGTGTATGATTCCAATTCAGCCCACAGGCCTCTGATTTGGGATTTCTTCTTCATTGGAGGCATGTAGTCATTTATTATCAGCAAAGTGCAATGGTTAAATTGAATCAGCACTGCCATGGCATGTGTTTTAAAAGTGGAAAGAGGCCTTGTTATGGCACGTAGGGTGGTGGAAACCAGGATGCCCAGGACGCCTCTAGCTCTTCCATGCTTTTTCCCTGGCTCTGCCGGAATTGAGAATGAGTGAAAGCCTTTTAATAACAGATCATTATTAGTCCATGTTTCCTGGATCAGTATTATGTCATGTTGGGTGAGGAAGTCACTAGGACAGGGATCTCTGTGGGCCGTCGGCCACCCAACGATGTTCCAGGTCATAAGGGTAAACTTGTGCTGGAAGAACCAATGCAGCATGGGAAGAGAAATGAGGATCACAAGCAAGCAAGGATCCAATCTCTTTAGAGAGGGGGGCATTCTTTGGCTTAGGAGATGAGGTAGGTGGCAGTGAAGACTGTTTCCCCCTTGAACTAGGTTTGCATAGGGATGTTTGAGGGTTTAATTGTAGATGGGGGTGCATCTGCAGTATATTGCATTTTTGAAGGGGTGTTGGCTACAACTCGGGATTTCAGGGCTTCTTTGATTGTAAGTAGAGAGTCATCACTTTCGCTTTCATTATCAGAAAAATCAGAGAAATGCACTGACAGTTTTCTGCAGGGGGGCTGATTTCAATGGGGCTGGATTGCTGTTAGATTGACTCAGGATGGTATCTCTCATCGGCTGTATTGTGGGAGTGTGTTCCCAAATTTCTGTGAGTTTTTCTCTCAGTTTAATTACTTCTTGATTTATAGCCTGAGCTTCTTCCTTTGAGGTGTGTTTAGGTTCTCTCTCTTGGTGTGCAGAATTATTGCTTCTTTGTGTTATTGTTGCTGTTTTCCCTGTGATGAGGTCACGGACTATCTCATCCTTAAAAACTCTGTTAATTTCTATATAATGTGCATTCCAGAGGAAATTTCTTTTCTGTAACAGCCTGTTAGGAATATTTGCCTGGCTAAAGGTCAGAAAAATTCGCTTAGTAGCTCTTGAGCTGGGTAAAAAGTGGCAGTCTAGTAAATCAATTGTTCTGCTGTGCATGTTTAAAAGTTGGGAAAGATATCTCATAACTGACTTCTGTCTACTCCACATATGACCGTTGTGATGTATTTGCAGCAGGAGCTGATTTTTCTGTAACACTCGACAGTGATTAACTGCATCCTGTGACATGGCAGGACACATTTCCTCCAAATCTGCTACATTTTTAACCCCCTGTGTACCACATGGGTTTTGCCTTTGAAAATCTTGTTGGGAAAGCTTATTTGTAATGTTGTTTAATCTTTGCAAAATAAGAATCAATGTCTCTATGGACAGTTTGCAGAAATCATAAAAGAGCTGAGCGCTGTTATTGTAGGGAATGCTGCCAAGCTCCAGGAGTTTGACTTTGTTATCAACTTGCTCTGGCCCATAATTTATATTTACACTTTGAGGAATTGAGGAGGCTGTTTTGTTTAGTTCAAGTGTCTGTGATGGCTTAGGAAGTAAAGAAGGAATTGTTGTTACAGATCTGTTACTCACGAGCTGTGTTGTCTCTGCTGCTGGGAAGAGTGAGTCAATCCTCATCTGTTTTTCTGCTTTGAAGGATTCCTGATTGTCATTATTATTACAGGGGCTCGTCCAATTTCTTTTCTTGCCTTTGGATGGCATTTTTGAGGTATATGTAGATGGTAATGCCAGATGTTAGTGGGAGGACAATTCAGAAGTTGTTAGCCCGTCGCCATCTTGCCCCTCCTCCCTGGCCTTCAAATTGACTTCAGCTCATGGTGAACCTATTGCTGGGTTTTCTTGGCAAGATTTATTCAATGGAGGTTTGCCATTGCCTTCCTGGGTTGCCCAGCTCACCCAAAGGGCTTCCATGGCTGAGTGGGATTTAAAACAAAATACAAAGAAACTTTAATCATAGGTTGTCTGTGCGTTTTTTTCCAGACTGAGAAAGATAGTGTAGATTAAGTAAATTATATAAATAAACGAACTAGTTATGAAAAGGCATTAAAAATTGGATGTATTTCAGAACAATACAAAGTCTCAGAGCCTGATATGAAACAGAAAACAGAAACAGAAAAGAAAGAGAATCAGAAAAAGGAAGAAAGTGTAGGAGGGATTGAAAGAATCTCCATAGAACTGAGACCAAGAAATCCTTACATCCTTATTTTAGGTTTAGGATTTTCCCTGAGCCTTTTTTTTTTAAATCTCTAAACCTTGGGATATCCCCAAGCCTCCCTTTTGTGCTGGGATGGTGCCATATTGCTATATAGCAATGACTGACATTTGTGGTATTGAGTTGTTACTACTACTGCTAGTAGGTACTAGTAGTATGTCGGTATGGCTTTCTTTTTTGTCAAATGGCATTTATTAATTATTCAGTGGTGACTCCAAAGTAGAAATATTGCTGTTCATGTTCTAAAAATACAGATCAAAGTAAGCAGGATTCTGCCTAAGCAACATTCCACTTTTGATATAACACTGCTCTGGATGAAATAAATAGCTCTCTGGAGAAGGATAATTATAGAAAAGATAATGTGCTACCAACTGTTCTTAACAAGACTGTGACCTCCCTTAGGAGCCCTACAGATGCAAACCTAAAACACAATTCCAGCAGTTCTTCTGTTACCTTAGAAATAGCCACGGGTCTCTCAATTTATGGACAGTACATTTAGGAACTATAGAAACAGGCGGTTTCTACCATGTATAGGATATTTAGCTGAACAAGTCCTTTTGAAAGAGTGCTATGTGTATTTATTGCCAAAAAAATTCAGGGACCCAAGAGGTTTTCCATTATCCTTCACATTTTTCCTGTGCCATCACATAGAAGAAGCCTGCTTCTGTAGCATCATTCTTTATCCACTGTCCAGCTTTTCCTCTTTGCTAATTTGCAGTTATTAGTATGTTAATTAGTGTCATAAAAAGGCCCTTTATGTTTTCATCTGTTCTCTTTTATCAGGGGTAGGGTGGGACTCTAATGGAAATCAGTAGGCTCACAGGCAGCTGCGGGCTTCTGTGTCAGCAGTGCCGTGAATCCACTTTCGGTTTTATGCCAGAGGTTAAAAGAGCCACCCAAGGTGTGGAGCCTTATTCCTGCCAATAGATTCAGCACTTTGGATAGTTCCCTTAAAGTCCAGAACAGTGGCCCTTAACCTTTTCTTTACCAGGGACCCCCTTTAAATATCTTTTGTTGCCACGGACCCTCAAGACTTAACTCAAGATTTAAAGTCCTGATAATGATAATGATAATGATAATGATAATGATAATAATAACAATAATAATACCACCTGATAATGATAATAATACAATTATACCAGCCATTAAACCTTCCCTCAGAGGCACTGGAGGAGGACGGAACACTTTTCTCCTGCTTCTTCCTGCAAGTTTGTGGGTTGAGTGGATTGAATGGCAATGTGCAAGCCAAGCCAGCCAGCTAGCCTTTGCCTTGGCTTCTGTCATATGGCCACTCTACTGCAAGCAGGAGGTGGGCCAAGCAGCCTTCAAGCCTTCATGGACGTCACGGCCCCCTGGGGGTCCCTGGACCACAGGTTAAGAACCACTGGTCTAGAATAAAACCCAAAGCTGATTCACTGCACCCCTAATGTGGAAGCCACCAGCTGCCCCGAAGAGGCTCCTTTTTAGTGTTTGGGAATCGCTTTCATAGTCTGTTAATGTGTATTTAGAGGCAGAGGCTTCTATTGTTCAATTACCCTGCCTTGTTCACAGAACTTTACAGGGGCTCTTCCATTTTTAACTCTCCTGTATTTTTCCCTGTACTTTGTCTTCTTTTTTCATTCTACAACTCAATCAATAAATCTGTTAAAGTTGGAAAGATGGAAAAACTGCATAATGTCTATTGATTAGGGGGCATCCTGTCTAGAGGTGCCCAGAGACCAGAGAATAGTTCTTGGACTAATGCTGAACTCCTTTCTCCTATTTCTGTTTATGCATATGCACATGTTCATGCTCACATTTACATAAAGACTTCCACATAGGGAAGAGTTGGAATTACAGGAAAATGCTGCAGATAGAGATTTCAAATATGGGAGTACTGTATCCTGTTTCAGGGTGGCAAGTTCCCAGGAGAAAACCAACAAAAGAAGGAACAAAGCCAGTCCAGGGTCATACACAGAGGAAATAAAAGAGCAGATGACTGGTCAAAGCAGTCTAAGATCTAAGCACAAAAAGCAGCCCAAGCAGGGTCAAAAGCTAATCTGGGAGTAAAAGGTATCCCAAATGCACCTGGTAAACATTCACAATTGATAAAAACACAACCATCCTATTGTTGCTATTACTTAAACCTCTTGAAGAGGCAGGGAGACATTGTCCCTTATCATCTCTAAACAAATGGAACCAAAATTTGTTATGAGTTCTAATTCTGCTGTTTCCTTCTCAAGTGTCTTTCTTTTGAAACTCTCCTGCAAGAGAACGCCAGCTTTCCAGGCCACAGAAGAATGTCTTGAGATATCAAAATCAATATATATAAATGGAAGCAAGCTTTTGGGTTACACAAAGTTGCTGCCAGGGCCAAAGTTGCTGCCAGTGTTAGCGTTAGTATTTCATACACAGCCAGTAATGCAGGTGACTCTTGTTTGAATTGCTGACACTTTAAGAAGAAAATTGAAGCAAGTGTGTGTATTGTGCATGAGTGAATGTATCAGTTCTCTAGATTTTTCAAGCATCTGCTGCATTGAAAGATTGAATTCAGGGGTGGTAATACAGGCTGCATGCACCCAAGGCCCCAACCCACTTACTCCCCATAACATTTCTGGTGGCCCCAACCCACTTACTCCCCATAACAGAATTAAAAGGAGAATTGCTGCTCCCAGAAACATTAAAGAGCAGTGGTTTTCATTTTACACAAAGTGAAGCCTCCACAGCACTTTTTATAAGCTAAGAAGAAAACAAAATCCTTGAAACAAGACATGGGCTTACATCCACTCCCAACTCTGTTTTGTTTGTTGTTTGCTTGAGCAGAACCCCCAACTGGTCCCAGTAGTAGGGAACATGGCTCCTACTTCCCCAAAGGTTATCCACCCTGATTTAATGGAAATGGCTGAAGTGATGTTCTGGAGATATTGCAAGAGATACAACTCTCAGGACAGTTCTGTGGGCCACTGCAGGGACTGAATAGACTAGACGTACCACTTGCAGAAGTTCTGTGTGCTTGAGTGCAAAGAGTCATCAATCAGTGGTATGGTGACTCCCCCCTCCCTCATATTGTTTTTGTGGTCTTCAACTCCTCCAGACTCCCTGGACTTTTTCTGGCCAAAAAAAAAAAAAAAAAAAGAGAGAGAGAGAGAAAGAGAGAGAGAGGCTGAATTACCTGTCTGGAATGACAGTTTACATTTTAAATAGGACTGAAGGGGCCTCTCCCACTATTTAACAACAGATCTATGCATTTTCAAAAAACACAAGTTAGATTTCCAAGCACTTCCAGTTTTGTTTTCTCCCCTCCAATCACTGCTGCCATCATTTTATGGCAGTTCCTCTGACCTCTAGAGGGTTCCGGGGACAGAAATTTGGCTCCCTGGTCCACCACAATTGCTTCCCCCATGCTTGTCCAGTAGGGTATTTTAACAAGATGACTTTTATCATCATGAATCAAAGAAAGCTTTGCACTATTCCATCTTTCCCTCCCCAACAGATAGAAGAAATGGTAGGGAAATGCAAATGGAGGGTTATAAATGGAAGACACTGACGTCCCAATGCTTCAGTAACATTCCTTGCATGAAAGTGGACTAACATGATTTTTATAAATCCAAAAGACTTCAGCAGGAAGAATTTGTAGTGTGCGGCTATCTTACACAAAGTACTAAAATCAGAATAGTAAGTGAACTTGTATATCTATTATCATAATGAACAATGAACTGTCAAATTTGAACATGGCAGCAAGTCTGAGTAGATGAAATATTCATGCAGAGGAAACCAGCTTATGCTCATTTTTCTGATAGCTGAGGGTGGGGGAGAATGGTTTCAGTAGTGGAATTGCTTCTACATCTGACTGCCAAGGAACAGTTCAGTTGGAAAACGTACATACTTGCTTCTTGGGTTTAACCCTCATTCAGAAAGAATTTTAGTTTCCAGGGTCACATTTCGTTGCAGAATGCACACAGAAGTAAACCTATAAGGTAGTCATTCTATGACATTGTCACCTGAAGAGTTATATATCATCTCAGTGCTTTTCAGCTACTTGCCACATAGGTGGTTTTCTTTACAGGCCCCAAAATATTTGGGACTAAAATTGTCCTAACAAATATATTTGTGTGAGTTACCATTTTTTCAAAAAGGATGGGGCGGAAGGCTGACAGTTGTTCAAAACACTCCACCTCACATGAGAGTGGCTGTTGATATTGAAAACTTTGGCTTGCAAAACTAGTGGCAGATGAACAGAGGATCCAGATTCTGGCACTGGGTGTTGGTATTGTGGAATGCCCTCTGTTCTGCATCAACAACACTCCTGTGGACATGGGCCCTTTTTATATTGCCACAATATATCAGAATTGTCATTGGAACCAGAAAATACCGCAGATTAAGGTACTTAATGAAACGTCTTTGTTCTGTGTATTTTGGGAATCCCTGTGATGCTAAAAATGGTTTGATAATTCTCTCTTTTCCCTCCAATGCATCAAGATACATTTGAAGTTGCTTTGTTGAAATCTAGTGTGTTTTTGCATTATGTTTTCGCTTCTTAACACTGATTCAAGGAACAATTGAATGAACTATTGTGACAAGAGAATGAATATGAGAAGCAATGGAGATTGAATAAGCTATTAAATGCCTTTACAGACCACAGATAGAATAGCAAAAGGATGGGAAGGGGACCCAAAACATCACAAATCATTATCTGTGTTTAGTCCCAGTGACAAGTTGGAACCCCCAATCAGTCAGATCCAAGTTTTATTTTGCAGAAACTACTTTAAAGAGCAAACCCCAGTTCACATTTCTACACAAGGATGGGGGTGGTGGGTTCTGCCATAGTGAATTCTGCTGCATCCCAACCATCCATAGTTCAGGAGGAGGAGGGAAATGTGGAGGAAGAATTGCAGGAAGTAGGGGAGAGCGATCTTCTTTTTATCTTTCCTCTCCCACTGGCAGCAATGGGAGGGGGATTGCTGACAGCAGGTATAGTGAGTGTGGCCTCTGCTATCAGGCACATGGGTTCTAGAGTCTTTGTCAGCATCATGGCCAAATATTAACAGCTGTCTATTGACAGAAAGAGAGCCATTTATGTAGATCAATTTCCTTTGTTTGATTCTGGCCTATATAACCTGCAGGTTCTATCTTGACCCTGAGCAGGGTGCACCCCAGCTCAGGGGACCTGTAATCCAGTTACAGGAATCTGTATGTGTCCCTGGTCTAGCCTGGTCAAGTGCCATTGCTTGGGGGCCCACCCTGCCAATCTGCTGTGAGCAGATGCTTTAAACCTATTACCTAATAGGGCTATAATATGTAGACCACCTGCTGCATCATCAAGAAAGCTTATTTTATACCAGTAACTCATATCAGTTTTGCCACTAACTGAAACTCTAAAGAGGTTTGGAGCTACATCCTGTTCCAGCTCAGAACACCAGCTCTCGGTGTAAATTTCTACTGTATTTGTGAATGTGTCCAGAGATGAGAAGGGGTTAGAATTCAGCACAGGTGTGCTCTTCCTCTGTGCCACCCACTCATCCACAACTCCTACCCATTTCCAGATTCCACAATAAATACCATGAAGTGGAGCATCACACTAGCTGCGTCCATTGCTTGAAAAGTTGCCTTTATGGTCTGATCCTGTCTGTGTTTTCTCTGGAGAAAGTCCCACTCGATATTGTTCCTTAAGAGCAGATCTTGGCACTTTGTAATAACTACTTTTCCACCCTAAGGAGATTATCAGATGGACACTTTGGGTCCGTTTCCATCCCGCTACCCCCCCCCACCCCTCTCCCATTCCTGGCGCAGAATAAAGAAAAAGTTTCACACACTTACCTTTATTCCACGACAGGAATGGGCTCCCCCTCCCTTCCCTGCCTGGTTATAAATGCAGCTGTCGCAAGACTGCTTTTATGACCGGGAACTCAAATCCTAGCTGTTCTCGCGATAGAACAGCCGGGACGGAAATTTAAAAAGAACCCCCACCCCAGCTGTCAAAAACAAAAGCAAGCACTAAAGCACATTTTAAAAAGAAGCAGCTACCCACAGAGGGGATTTTTTTTTTTTTTACTTACCTTTCTGTCCCGATCCCACCCGGAAGTGTCTGGCAGGGACCTCCCAGTGATGTCACATCTCGTTGTCATCCCAGGAGCACAATGGGGCTCCTGTTCACTCGCCCATCATTCCGTTATAATAAAAGAATGGGCCTCTTATTCACAGATTTCCATGAACAAGAGGAAACGGGGGAGGAACAAGAGCAGAACGGGAGCATCCCAGAACAGGGACGATGTCGTGTAAAAGGTAAGCCTTTTAGCGATCTTCTGTCATCCCTGTTCTGGGATATTTTACCCATGTGATGATCTCCTAAGCTACAAATACAATTGCAATTGTCTTTCTATCCTTTGGGAAATACATTCCTTTGTGTGTGTATCTGTGTGCACATTCCACATTGTTCTATGATGCAACCACATGGGTAAGGCCTGTAAAAGGTACCTTAGCAGCCTTTTAAAAAGTGGGGATCAATCTTTTAAAAGTCATTCAATTTGCACTAACATGCTTATTTATCTAAGTGCAACTGCCACTTTACTTTAATGGCTTGCAAAATGTGCTTTAGTGTTTTAGTGCATGTCTGAAAATTGGAAGCAGATTAAAATACTGATTTGAAACAAGCACATATCACAGTAATACAGTATGCTGAATTAGTAATAGGTTTACCTCCCCATTATATCACCATACATGTCACCAGTCATGCCTGATGGAGCTTCTATGAGTCTTCCAATCAATGGTGTGGTGAATCCACTACCGGGTTTTAGTCTAAACTTTAAAGGAGACATTCAGGGTGCTGAAATATCTCCTCAAAAGTCTTCATTACCCCAAGGAGATTATCAGACACATCAAAAGTGGCATTACAGCAATGCCAGGAGATCACAAAAGGGCTCCCTTATCAAACAATGTTGTCATCCTCTCATGCACCTGTTCTGTTCCTGTTCTTCCAGAGCTGCTTTTTATTGATAGGAGAAGCCATCAATAGATACCCTGTTCCATTTCTGTCATGGATGTTCCTGCATGCGACAAGATGCCAAAATAAGAGTGCCTACTACAGGACCCACATAAAAGGCATTGTGATGCCATTCCATCTCCCCCCCTCACAGTGCATTTTCACAAAAGAAAATGAAAGACGCAATGGGTAAACTGTGGTCTCCGCCCACTCAAAATTTCTGTGAATTTAGTGAATCCAGAGCGATTGCAACAGTAGTAGCCTCAAACAGAAGCACACTTAAGTTAGAGTTGTGTCTGAAAACACATGGACTGAGATAAGAGAAAGACATGTGTTACCTGTCCCCAGATGAAATTTGGTTTATAGTGTATAATTTATTCCAGCATCCAGCTGTGGCAAAGGCTGGAATAGAGAAACAAAGAGTTCTAGTGACAGGGGATCACAGAATATATTGTGTGGCTAGGTCCACCGGGTCCCCTCCCTTTGCCCCCCTTTACCAGTCAGAGAGACACAAACACGTGATAAGATTCAGAGAATTATATTTGATACAATACACATTAGAAATTATACAAAGAAAAAGTCAAAGTCATTAAAATGTTGAGTTGGTAAAATGTTTGGGGTGAAATGGCTGCAATCTTCATTTGATAACAGCGGTAGGTTGGCGCATGAGTATGGGTTCGAATCCGGCTATTGACCAACCCGTCTGTTGGGTCAATGTATCCCTGAATTGAGTGGTAGCCATAAACACAAGCCCCTCCCTGGAAGGGGAGGAGTCACCACAGGCCCCTCCTAGTCTGCCCCATGTGCTCCTCCCCTAAGGGGAACCGTGTCATGTGATCCAACTTCTGTTAAGGGGATGAAGTCCAGATTGCTCACCCCAAAATGGCTTGCTCCTCTTGGACTTCCCTTCCCCCCAGGGTCTCTGTGAACTAGAATCTAAACTTGGTTTTCTGACCTTACCCTGACGGAGAACCCTGTACCCAGAGTTTTGGATCTGAACCCATGCGAACCTCTGAGCTACCCAGAAGGTTGTGACAGAAATAAATGCATAAAGTCCCAACACATGCAAAGAGGGTGGGTGGGTTGGTTCTTCAGCTCTCCAAGAGCCACTGACTGGTATGGCCTGCCGGCTGGGAATTTATACCCGACCGGCGGACCAAAAAGAGGACTGTACTTAGTTTTAGCCAATCAGAGCGCAGGAGGAATCCCTGCGTCTGATTAGCTGCCTCCAACTTCATCCGGCCAAAGATGGCGGCACCCATGTTGCCCATGCGGCAGAGGGCGAAAAGAGGACCCTCCAGCCCCGCAAAACTGCCAGCCAGGTAAGTCTGGGCAGCTGCCTTGCATGGCTACATCCACCGGGTCCCCTCCCTTCACCCCCCTTTACCCATCAGAGAGACACTTTCACCATTTGGAACCACAGAGAAGAAAGTTTGGTCTCATCCCTGAACCACCTGAACAGCATCCACCAAAATATCCAATTCACGATGGAAAAAGAGAAGGAAGGAACACTGCCATTCTTGGATGTCCTAGTCATCCGCAAACCAAACCAACTGTTAGGCCACAAGGTATACAGAAAACCCACACACACGGACAGATACCTACACAAGAACTCCAGTCATCACCCAGGACAAAAAAAGAAGCACAATAAAAACATTGGTAGACCATACAAAAAGGATCTGTGAACCCCACTATCTGGAGGACGAACTGAGGCACCTAAACCAGGCCCTACAGGCTAATGATAACTCCAGATCAGACATCTTTTTTAAAATACAGTCGTCCCTTCACATTCGCGGGGGTTCCGTTCCACGGACCCCGGCGAATGTGAAAAATCTGCGAATAACGACTGCCCCCCTCCCCCACCATAGCGACCATGGGGCCTCTGGAGGCCTCATAGTCGCTTCCTCAAGCCTCCCCACTCCCATCCTAGGCCTTCCCGGGGCCTCTGGAGACCCTCCTGAGGCCCTGTGGATGCCTCCCCAGCCTTCCCCCCTCCCGCCCAAGCCCTTAACGGGGCCTCCGGAGAGTCTCCGGAGACCCCGCGGAGGCCTCTCATGGCCCTCCCCTCTCCCTCCCAGGCCTTCATGGGGCCTCCGGAGCGTCTCCGGAGGCCCCATGGAGGCCTTCACAGCCCTCCCCCAGGCCTTCATGGGGCCTCCGGAGCATCTCCGGAGGCCCCATGGAGGCCTCTCCCAGCCTCCCTCCTCCCTCCCGGGCCTTCGTGGGGCCTAGCAAGGCCCCGCGGAGGCCTCTCCCGGCCTCCCCCTCCCTCCCCGGGCCTTCGTGGGGCCTAGCAAGGCCCCGTGGAGGCCTCTCCAGGCCCTCCCCCCTCCCTCCCCAGGCCTTCGTGGGGCCTAGCAAGGCCCCGTGGAGGCCTCTCCCGGCCTCCCCCTCCCTCCCCGGGCCTTCGTGGGGCCTAGCAAGGCCCCACGGAGGCCGCTCCCGGCCCTCCCCCCTCCCTCCCAGGCCTTCGTGGGGCCTCCAGAGCGTCTCCGGAGGCCCCATGGAGGCCTCCCCGGCCCTCCCCGCTCCCTCCCAGGCCTCCCCCAGGCCTTCATGGGGCCTCCGGAGCGTCTCCGGAGGCCCCATGGAGGCCTCTCCCGGCCTCCCCCTCCCTCCCCGGGCCTTCGTGGGGCCTAGCAAGGCCCCGCGGAGGCCTCTCCCGGCCTCCCCCCTCCCTCCCCGGGCCTTCGTGGGGCCTAGCAAGGCCCCGCGGAGGCCTCTCCGGGCCCTCCCCCCTCCCTCCCCAGGCCTTCGTGGGGCCTAGCAAGGCCCCACGGAGGCCCCTCCCAGCCTCCCCCCTCCCTCCCCAGGCCTTCGTGGGGCCTAGCAAGGCCCCATGGAGGCCGCTCCCGGCCCTCCCCCTCCCTCCCGGGCCTTCGTGGGGCCTCCGGAGCGTCTCCAGAGGCCCCATGGAGGCCTCCCCGGCCCTCCCCACCCCCTCCCCAGGCCTTCATGGGGCCTCCGGAGCGTCTCCGGAGGCCCCATGGAGGCCTCCCCCGGCCCTCCCCGCTCCCTCCCAGGCCTCCATGGGGCCTCCGGAGCGTCTCCGGAGGCCCGATGGAGGCCTCCCCAGCCCGCCCCCAGGCCTTCATGGGGCCTCCGGAGCGTCCCCGGAGGCCCGATGGAGGCCTCCCCAGCCCTCCCTCCTCCCTTCCAAGGCCTTCGCGGGGCCTCCGGAGCGTCTCCGAAGGCCCCGTGGAGGTCTCCCCTGCCCTCCCCGCTCCCTCCTAGGGCTTTCACGGGGCCTCTGGAGGCCCCGTGTTGCGGTTTTGGGGGGGGCCGTGGGGGCCCCTCACAAAACCGCGAATAATCGAAACCGCGAATGTCAAGTTCGCGAATGTGGAGGGGCGACTGTATATTTTTATTAATTTTATAATCATACATTATAATATCCAATCAATACTTATTTAGTTTAACACATAAAGTTACCATAAACATCACAATTTTTCTATTAACTGATTTCAAAAGTTAACATAAATTCTTTACTACGATTCTTTTCATTAATATTACTTCCCCTCCCCTCCCCACCTCAGTGCTCCCCTTCACCGGAGCCATTATCCCTTACCTAATCTTTCCAGAATCTCATTTCTTCCCGTGGAGGTAACCTCCCATCTTTTGTCTGTAATACTTTTTTAACAAATACTTTCCAAATTTTATCAAAATCACTTTCTTTCCAACTTCCTCTTCTTACTTTAATTCTACATGTTAACTTATCATTTATTGCCATTTTCCAAACTTCTTTATACCACTCCTTCACTTGTACATTTATTTGCATTTTCCAATGTCTTGCTATAATTAATCTTGCTGCCGTTAATAAATTTGTTATTAAATCCTTTTCTGCTTGGTTCCCATTCTCTCCATTATAAATTGATATCAATGCTATGCTCGGTTTCCTTTCTATATTTCTATTCAGAATATTCTCTATTTCTATAAAAACCATTTCCCAAAACTGCTGTACAAATTTACAATTCCACCACATATGCATATATGTACCTATTTCTTGACAACCTCTCCAACAATATTTAGAATTATTCTTGTCTATATTGTGCAATCTTGCTGGTGTCAAGTACCATCTCCATATTATTTTATAGTTATTTTCTTTTATCCGTATCGACATATTTTTTAGATGTCTTTGTTTCCAAATCTTATCCCATTCATGATCTCCAGTTTTTTTGTTTCAAATCTTCCTCCCATATTCTCCTTAAATATTCCCTTTTGTCTTTTTTTATCCTTATTTTTATCAATATTTTATATAATTCACTTGTAATACCTTTCAAACTTTCATTATCATCCCTCTTTTCACCTTTTTTCACCAAATTTTCAGATTTTGTAAATTCCCTTGTTTCTTTATGATTCTTTTTCCAATTTTTAATCCATTGTTCTAACTGTATGCAATTAAACCATGAAATTTTCATTCCACATAATTTCTCTCTTATACTCCCTTTCTCATTTATCCATCCTATCCATCCCTCTATTTTGACTAGTCCTCTTTTCTTTAATTCCTTTCCCATTTTTTCCTTCAAATTATTTGGGATTTTTTTTTTACAATATAACCGGTGTTAATACTGAATCAATACGCAAAAATTCTCTTATATTTATACCATATTTCCCATATATTTTGCAAAAATGGGTTCTCAATTCCTTTAATTTCCTTTTTTGTAAAATTACCAAAAAATATGTTCCATATTCTCTTTTCTATTCTCCCTGTTTCTTTCTCTAACCATTCTAAATCCCCCTGTCTTACAATTCCTTCTATAACATATCTCAATTGATTAGCTTCATAATATCCTTTTATTTTTGGAAGACCAAGTCCTCCCTCCTTCTGTGATATATACCAAAATAATTTATTTAATCTTGTCCTTTTCCCTCCATTACAATATTTATTCAACATATTTTGCCATTTTTTCAGTTCTACTTCTGATATTTTCATTGGTAACATTCTAAACAAAAACATTAGTTTAGGTAATATTTTCATTTTAACTAAAGCTACTCTTCCAAACCATGATCGTTGAATATTTTTATATTCTTCCAACTTCTTTTCCATTTATTTCCTTAATACCATAATATTTTTCTCTTCTAATTCTTTTAAATCTTTTGTAATATTTATTCCTAAATACTTAATATTAATCTTACTTCTAATTGTTCTCTTTTACAAATAGATTTTCTTCTTCCTTCATATAGTTAAACAACATCATATCTGATTTATTCCAATTAACCTGTAAGCTTGTCATTTCCCCAAATACTTTTAAATGTTATTTAATTTTTCCTATTCCATTAATCAAATCCTTAATTGTTAGCAATGTATCATCAGCAAACAAGCTTATCTTATAGAATCATAGAATCATAGAATCATAGAATTGCAGAGTTGGAAGAGACCACAGGGGCCATCCAGTCCAACCCCCCTGCCATGCAGGAAATCACAATCAAAGCATCCCCGACAGATGGCCATCCAGCCTCTGTTTAAAGACCTCCAAGGAAGGAGACCCCACCACGCTCCGTGGGAGCGTGTTCCACTGCCGAACAGCTCTTACTGTCAAAAAGTTCCTCCTCATATTGAGGTGGAATCTCTGTTCCTGGAGCTTGCATTCATTGCTCTGTGTTCCAGTCTCTGGAGCAGCAGAAAACAAGCCTGCTCCATCCTCAGCGTGACATCCCTTCAAATACTTAAACAGGGCTATCATATCACCTCTTAACCGTCTTTTTTCCAGGCTAAACATACCCAGCTCCCTAAGTCTCTCCTCATAAGGCCTTGTTTCCAGACCTTTCACCATTTTAGTTGCCCTTCTCTGGACACGCTCCAATTTGTCAATATCCTTTCTGAATTGTGGTGCCCAGAACTGGACACAGTATTCTAAGTGAGGTCTGACCAAGGCAGAATAGAGTGGCACTATTACTTCCCTTGATCTAGACACTATACTTCTATTGATACAGCCCAAAATTGCATTGGCCTTTTTAGCTGCCGCATCACACTGTTGGCTCATGTTCAACTTGTGGTCTACTAGGACTCCTAGATCCCTTTCGCACGTAGTCTCATTCAGCCAGGTCTCTCCCATCCTATATTTATGCATTTCATTTTTCCGCCCTAAATGCAGTACTTTACATTTCTCCGTATTGAATTTCATTTTGTTAGCTTTGGCCCAGCTCTCCAGTCTATCCAGGTCATTCTGAATTTTGATCCTGTCCTCTAGGGTATTAGCTACTCCTCCCAATTTGGTGTCATCTGCAAATTTGATAAGTATGCCCCTAATTCCCTCATCTAAGTCATTGATAAAGATGTTGAATAGCACTGGGCCCAGGACAGAACCCTGTGGCACCCCACTGGTCACATCTTTCCAAGACGAAGAGGAGCCACTGCTGAGCACCCTTTGGGTTCGGCCGGTCAACCAATTACAAATCCATTGAACAGTTAACTTGTCTAGCCCACATTCTACAAGCTTGTTTGCAAGAATGTCATGGGGAACCTTGTCAAAGGCCTTACTGAAATCAAGGTATGCAATGTCCACAGCATTCCCTTCATCTACCAAGCTGGTAACTTTATCAAAAAAAGAGATCAGATTAGTCTGGCATGACTTGTTTCTCTGAAACCCATGCTGACTTTTTGTGATTATGGCATTGCCTTCTAAATGTTCACAGACTCTCTGTTTAATGATCTGTTCTAGAATCTTCCCTGGTATTGATGTCAGACTAACTGGACGATAGTTGTTGGGATCCTCTTTTTTCCCCTTTTTGAAGATGGGAACAACGTTTGCCCTCCTCCAGTCTGCTGGGACTTCTCCTGTTCTCCAGGAGTTCTCAAATATTATTGCCAATGGCTCTGAGATTATATTTGCCAGCTCTTTTAATACTCTTGGATGTAGTTCATCTGGTCCTGGAGATTTAAATTCATTTAGATTAAGAAGGTATTCCTGTACTACCTCTTTACTTATTTTGAGCTGGATTTCCCCTATTGTGTCCTCTGTTCCATTCTCCTCAGGTTGGTCCTCCTTTTCCTTTTCTGAAAACACTGAGGCAAAGAAGGTGTTGAGTAATTCTGCCTTTCCTCTGTCCCCTGTTAGCATTTTGCCATCTTCTCCACGTAGCGGCCCTATCATTTCCTTCTTCCTCCTTTTGCTGCGGACATACCCAAAAAACCCCTTTTTATTGTTCTTAACCTCCCTAGCAAGCCTGAGCTCATTCTGTGCTTTAGCTTCTCTGACTTTACTCCTACACGTGTTCGCTATCTGTTTGAATTCTTCTTTGGTGATTTCCCCCCTTTTCCATTTCCTATACATGTTCCGTTTAAAACTTAGCTCCATTGAAAGTTCTTTAGTCATCCATCCTGGCTTCTTGAGACACCTCCCATTTTTCTTCCTCAATGGTACTGGTTGAAATTGTGCCTTCAGTATCTCCCTTTTGAGAAAGTCCCATCCGTCTTGAGGTCCCTTCTCTTTTAGTATTCTTGACCATGGGATCATCCCCAGTATTTCCCTGAGTTTATTGAAATCAGTTCTCCTAAAGTCAAGAATGCGTGTCTGACTATGCCTGGCTTCTCCTTTCCATTGTATAACAAACTCCAGGAGAACATGATCACTCTCACCTAAGGATCCCACCACTTGCACCCCATTAACCAGGTCGTCTCTGTTGGTTAGGATCAGATCTAAAATAGCTGACCCCCTTGTTGCCTCTTCCACCTTTTGGACCATGAAATTGTCTTCCAGGCATGTAAGGAATTTGCTAGACCTTGAAGTTTTGGCTGAGTTAGATTGCCAGCAAATATCAGGATAGTTGAAGTCACCCATCACTACTACATCTCTCCTTTCTGCATGTATGTTCATCTGTTCTAGAAAGGCAACATCCAATTCCTCTGTCTGATTTGGGGGTCTGTAGTAGAGTCCCACAATACCATCCCTGTTGTTTCCCTCCCCTTTAATTTTTATCCAGATGCTCTCCACCTGGCTTCCAGTATTGATGTCATGGATCACTTCACTGGTGTAAATATCCCTGACATATAATGCTATTCCTCCTCCTTTCCTGTTTGGCCTGTTTCTCCTATAAAGGTTATACCCCTCTATTCCTACATTCCAATCATGAGACTCGTCCCACCAGGTTTCAGTAACGCCTATTATATCATATTTGTTGTGTAGTGCAAGGAGTTCAAGTTCATCTTGCTTATTTCCCATGCTCTGTGCATTAATGTAGAGACATCTGAGACCATGTGTTCCCTTTACTTGCTCCCTGTGCAAGTTTTTTTGCCTCCCACTGTTGGGTCCTTGCGCTGTTTGCCTTGTTCCCTCTATGACAGTTTGACTATTTTCTCCAGCCCTTTTGCCTTCCAGAATACTGTCTCCCTCCCCCATTTGACTCAGTTTAAAGCCCTCCTGATCAAATTCTTGAGACTGTTGGCAAAAATGTTTCTTCCAACTGTTGTAAGATGCACCCCATCTCTTGCCAGAAGTCCCCCCTCATGGAAGCGCAGTCCATGATCCAAGAATCCAATTTGTTCTCGGTGACACCATCTACGGAGCCAGTTGTTTACGTCGGCTATTTTCCTCTCCCTTCTTGGACCATGCCCTTCAACTGGCAGAAGAGACGAGATGACCACCTGTGCGTTCATTTCTTTCAGCTTCCTCCCCAGGGCCTCAGAATCTCTTCTGATCTTGGGAAAGCTGTGCCTTGCAGTATCATTGGTTCCCACATGGACCAAAAGGAAGGGGTAATGATCCGTAGGCTTGACGAGTCTTGTCAGCCTCTCGGTCACATCACAGATCTTTGCCCCAGGGAGACAACACACCTCCCGAGTCATCTTGTCAGGCCCACATACCACTGCTTCTGTACCCCTCAGCAAGGAGTCCCCCACCACCACCACACGCCTCCGCTGAGGCTTCGCAGCTGCTGTTCCTTGTGGTGGTCCTCTCAAGGTCCCCTGCTCTACCTCTGAAGTCTGTCCATGCTGTTCTTCCTCGTTGTCCTTGATAAGGGAAAGGGCTTCGAATCGATTCTGTAGCTGCAAGCTGCTGGAAGAATCCCTGGATTTTCTTGTTCTGTGTGTGACATTCCTCCAGCTGTCTACTTCCTGTGTCCGTGAAGTGACCCTCTCCTCCACAGCCACTTCCTCTGTGCGGTCCCCATCCAAGACTGTTTGTTCTGTTCTGTCCAGGAAAACCTCTTGCTCACGAATCTGTTGAAGTGTAGCTACCCGTGTCTCCAGCTGCTGTACTTTCTCCTCCAAGAGGGCTACCAGCTTGCATTTGGTGCATGTGAAGTTCTCCACGTCTGTAGACAAGAATACAAACATCGCACAAGTGTTGCAAGTGACTGCTGCAGTCCCCTCAGTGTCCATGATGAGAGCTTTTAGGTAATCTAAGAACTCTTAGTTAACGCTGAGAATGCTAAGCTGTACTTTTAGGTCTGCTGTATTTTTGTTTGGTTACTGAAATTCAGGCTCTTGAGGGTAAAAGGGCAAGGTCAGAAGTTCAAGCCCCTCAGCAACAAGCAGCCTCTCCCAACAGTTTTTTTAAAAAATCCAATCTCCCCAGTCAGAATGGCTGTCCAGAAGTTGCTTCCTTCTTCTCCCTGGCAGGAAACTGGCAGGAAACTTGCTGTCCAGAAGCTGCTCTGCTTCTCTCTGGCAGGAACTGGCCTGGAAAGCCTCTGCAAGGACTTATATAGAGCTAGGCTCCCAGCTCCACCCCCTAATGACTCACAGGTGTGACTCACAGGTGTGACTCACAGGAAGGCTCTTGAGGGTAAAAGGGCAAGGTCAGAAGTTCAAGCCCCTCAGCAACAAGCAGCCTCTCCCAACAGTTTTTTAAAAAAATTCAATCTCCCCAGTCAGAATGGCTGTCCAGAAGTTGCTTCCTTCTTCTCCCTGGCAGGAAACTGGCAGGAAACTTGCTGTCCAGAAGCTGCTCTCCTTCTCTCTGGCAGGAACTAATCCAATTCCTTCTATAATATTATCATTTCTTATCACATTTGCTAGAATTTCTATTACCATTGCAAACAATATTGGAGAAAGTGGGCAACCTTGTCTTGTTCCTCTCATTATTTTTATCTCTCTCGTTATTCTATCATTAACCATCACTATAGCTGTGTTATGGGAATACAATTGATCTATTAATCCTCTAAACCTCTTCCCCATGCCAAATTCTTTCAATATTATTTTTAATGTTGGCCATTCCACACAGTCAAATGCTTTAAATATATCTAATGCTAATATCCCTGCTTTTACTTTTGTTTTGCCGATTATATGTATTTTATTTAACACCCTCCCTATCAAATTTGACATTTGTCTTCCTTTCACAAATCCACATTGATCCTTTAATATATATTTATACATACAATTATTCATTCTCTTTGCCATTATTGCTGATAATAACTTTGCATCTTGATTTATCAATGATATAGGCCTGTATGATCCAGGGTCCATCAAATCCTTATCTGGCTTTGGTATCAATATTATCAATAATTGTTGCCATGATGGAGGGACTTTATCTCCTGTTATTATATTGTTATATAATTCTAATAATTTAGGTATTAACTTCTTTTTAAATACTTTATAATAATCTGATCCTAACCCATCCATTCCTGGAGCTTTCCCACTTTTTAAATTATTTATTGCTTCCTCAACTTCCATTTTCGTAATTTTCTAATAAGTCCCTGTCTTCCTCTTCTATTTTAATCTTCCAATTTTCCCCTACATATTTTTCTATTTGTTCCACTGATTTATACCCAGACTGGTACAGATCTTTATAAAACTCCTCAAAAATTGTTAGTTTTTCCTTCATCATTCTACACATTTTACCTGTTTTATCTCTAATCCCATTTATCATATTTTCCATTTTCTTCTTCTGTGTGGATCTAGCCAACATTTTTTAATTTTTATTAATAAGTTCAAAATACTCCCTTCTTAAATAAATTAAATTTTCCTGTACTTCATCTACTTCAATTTTATCCAATTTCTCCCTCTTTGCTCGTAACTCAATATAAGTTTGTTTTTCCTTGTCTAATATATATTTATTTTCCAATAATTCTATTTACCTTTCTAATTTCCCTTTTCTTTCTTCTTGCCTTTTTTTAAGTTAAAGGTTTCTTTTATGCATATCCCCCTTGTCGACAGCTTTCATAGTATCCCACAAAATTCCTTTTGATACTTCTTTATCATTTAATTCTCATAATTCTTGCCATTCATGCTCAAATTTTTCTATTTCTCTGTAATTTAAAATCTTTGTATTCAGCCTCCACCTTTTCACCTGTTCATAATCTCTCTTCATTATAATCTCCACATTGACCAAGGTATGGTCTGTTTCTTTTATATTTCCTATGTCTGAATTTATGATTTTATCAATCAAATTTTTTGATACAAAAATATAATCAGTTCTTGAATAACTCTTATGTACCATTGAAAAGTATGTATATTTCCTTTCATCTCCCTTTACCAATCTCCACACATCTTTCAACCCCTTTCTTTTTATTATTTTATGTAAATTTGTAATATTATCATGTTTATCCCTTAATGAGTAATTTGATTTATCTTTTTTTCTTTCCATTTGCATATTAAAGTCTCCTGCTACAACAACATTTTGTTCTTGCATATTCTCCATTTCTTTAAATACTTTCTCATAAAATTCCTCTTGTTTTTTCATTTGGAGCATATGCATTCATTAGAACATATTTATCTTCTCCTATTTCACCTTGCATTATAATATATCTACCATTTTCATCTTTTTTCACCTTTTTAATGACAAAATTACATTTTTTTGCATTCAATCCTTTTTTGTTTTATTACCATGCCAAGGCTATGAACATTTAGGGTTGGTATCTTTAATTTATTAACCATTAGATTCCTTATTACATTTTCTATAAAATATTCTGGCTTCAAAAAGTGACCTCCCTTCCCCATTCCCACCCCTTCCCAATTTTCCCCCATTCCCTCCCTCCTCCCCCTTTCCCTTCTTTACCTCCCCACCTTGTCTTCCCAAGGCAAATTGCCTTGCTCATGACCCCCCAGGTCTTCCAGGTGAGGAGTGGTGAAGAGATCATCCAACGGCCCAGAACAACTCCCTCCCCCTGAGTGCTCATAAAAATAAAAAATAAAATTATTTCCCCTCTTTTTCTCCCCCCCCGTAGTTTATTCTTCTTCCTTCTGCTTTCTTCATTTGTCTAAATTTTTCCATCTCCGCTGTTCACTCCTCCATCAGCTCCATACTCCTTCTTATGTATTCCCAACTCCTCCAACAGTCACAGTCCTTCTTCTGGTGTTTCCATTGTATATCTTTCCCTGCCCATTCAAATTTCAAAAACACTGGGTATCCCCAAGCATATTTTATATCAGCCTTCAAAAGAGTAGCAATACAAGGCTTCATTGATTTTCTCCAGATTACCGTTTGTGGACAGTAGTCATTATATAATTCCAACCTTACATCTCCATACCTCATTCTCTCTGGATATTTCTTGACTGTTCTCATCAATTCCTCCTTGTTATTGTAATTAATAACTCTGACAATAACATCTCTTGGCAAAATACTTCTTCCTGTCAGTTCTCTATGGATCCGCTCGTTGTCCTCTTCCCTCCATTTCACAGCTGGGGTCACTTGCTGTAGCCATTTCAACACTTCAGATTTCAGGTTAAATCCTTGATCTTTCCCCACAGATTCTGGCAGGAACCTTATTCTAAAGATATTCCTGCATTGATAATCTTGCATGTATATCAATTTTTTTCAATATCTGTGATTTTCTTCATATTGTCCTGGATCTGACTGCCTTGAAGTGTTTGGGTTTTAATTATTTCTTTGTTCTCTTTTACTATATTAAGAATATCTCCTTGTATTCCTTGTATTTTTGTACTCATTTCCAGATCAGACATCACAAGAGCAGCCGGACCCAGAAAAAACACAGGAATGAAGACTTATCTCCGGAACCACCTCCTCCCATACAATCCTCCCCGCGTACTCCGGTCCTCTGGGAGGAATTTGCTTCAGCCACAAAAATCTAGGCTGTCTACAACCTCCCAGAGGGCCTTTTCAGTAATCACCCCCAAATTGTGGAATGACCTGCCAAACAAGATCCGTCAGATGACAAGCCTGAGTAGCTTTAAAAAAGCACTAAAGACAGATCTCTTTCGGAAGGCCTTTCCTAATTAGATCCCAGCCTCAGGGGCTCCTGGCCTCTTTTAGTCTGCTGGCTATTTATTTGTATTTATTTGTATTTATTGATTTTTAAATGTGATTTTAGATTAGGTGCTTTTTAATTTACATTTGTTTAATATCTTTTTATGGGCGAGGGTGGGGGTGGGTGGTGTTTTGGGATTCTTATCTGTGTTGTATTTTAATTTTTGTAAGCCACCCCAATTGTTTTAATAGAGGGGCGGGGTGTAAATAAATTCTACTATTATTATTTATTTATTATTAGAAGAAAAACAGCCACCCAAAGGGAAGGTATTTTTACCATACATCAGAAGAGTCACAGACAGAATAGGGAAACTGATGAGGAAACACAACCTCCAAACAACCTACAGACCAACCAAGAAAATCCAAGAAATGCTACACCCAGCGAAGGACAAAAGAGACCCTATCACAGCTGTAGGAGATTACCGCATACCATGCAGGTATGGATAAGTTTACATTGGGACCACTAAACACAGTGTGCAAACACGAATCAAGGAACATGAGAAACACTGCAGACTGGGCCAGCCAGAAAAATAAGCAGTAGCAGAACATGTTATAAACCAACCTGGACACAAAATGCTATTTAAAAACACAGAAATTCTCGACTAGGCCAAAAACTATCATGTCAGAATGCATAGGGAAGCTATTGAAATCCACAAACACCTGGACAACTTCAACAGGAAAGAAGAAACCTTAAAAGTAAACAAAATCTGGCTCCCAGTTTTGAAAATCAACAGAATAAAAACTCAACACTTACAAAGGAATTCCACCCAGGGACAGGGGGCTTTCCAGCAGATAATGGCCCATCAACCAACCATTAGCCAAACAGACACCAACAAGCCTTGCATTTCTATACCCAGAAACTAACCATTCATTACACAAATTTACATATACTCCCCAACAGGGGTTCACAGCATATAAACTCCACATACACTCCTACCCAACCATTCTCTGAAGATGCCAGCCACAGATGCAGGCGAACGTTAGAAAGAAACTATTCCAGAACACGGCCTCACAGCCCAGAAAAAATCCCAAGGATAATCTAAACAAAATTATAACAGGACAGCCCAGTATTATCTATTCCAGCCTTCCCTACCTGGGGCTCTCGAAAGGTTTTCATTGTGGCTCCTAGCAGCCAGTGCACTGATGGGAGATGTAGTCCATCACACTTTGAGGGCACTAGGTGCCAGAACTCTTTCTTTTCACTTACTACATGGCTGCTTTCACTTATTTTATTCATATTTTAGTCATATTCAGTTTTAAATGATCAGGTTTGATATTGGGCTTTCTGCATGCAAAGCACATACTCTGCTACTCATCTAATGTTCCTCTCCTCCATGTGACAGTATTTAATCTACATGATTGGGATGTTGATCTGTATAACTAGAAGCCAGACAGAAATCCCACAAGAGGCTAGGGTGAACCTGTGGGGCTGTTCATTTTCTAGGATAAAGCACATCTGCTCTTTTTTCTCCCTCTTTTTTTTTTTTTTGCAGGTGCATGAGATGGGAGGAGTAATAAAACATAAGCATAACATGTCAGAGCTATCAATTCACATGGGAAAGAGATATTTTGGTCTCCCAAGTGAGGTTAGCCATAGCCAGAAAAGTAATATAAGAGCTGTAATTTCCAAGTAGGTCCCTCAAGGCCCAATTTTCGCTGTTATACAAAGATTTCCCTCGGCTCACAAAAGGTTTCCCAGTAATAGCTAATGCTGTCTATTTTTACAACTAAATGTAATGATGGTAATTAAGGTCAATCAGAGAGCAACCAGGGTGGCTGTGAGGCTTGGGAACCGTGACAGCAGCGATTAAGCAAGGTTGTGATATTTGGGTAGCTGATAATTGGCCAGATGTTATTCAGTCTCTTGATCCTCACTTCATGCTTAGAGCCCACAGGTCTATGACTCTGCAAAGAAGTGCTCACCTTTGAAGACATGGACAGTTGTTCTCTAATACTTCTAGAGATGCCTTCTTCTTTGGCCTGTAACGCCCAACATTCTCCATCAGCCTGTTGCCTGGGGATGGTGGGTATTGTATCCCAACACATCCAGAGGACACCACGTTGGGTGAAGGCTGCTCTAGCGGCAATATTATTTTATTGCTGACAGGTTGTACTGACAGAACATGTAGTCCCCCAGGCCCACATGGATCCACTCTCAGCCTGAGGCACCACAAAACAACAAGCAGAGACATTCATTAGCAGAGGATCTGCATATTTTCATCAGGCAGTGTCAGGCCTGGGTCACTTGCCTCACTGTGATGTGAGCCAGAAAACCTGGAACATACCTGAAATCTGGATCAAAGAGGAACTCAGAACCAAAGGACAAACCAGGAAGCAGAAACCAGGAGAAAGCTAGATGTCAGGACTAATGAACAAGTCCAGGACCAAAGGACAAATCAGGAAGCATCAGGACTCCAGAGTTGGGTCCCTCTGGTTTAGGGAAGGTGGCCCTATGTTCAGAGTGTGAGAGGGAATTGCTCTTAATGCTAAACACTCACCACCTTGCTTCCCCAGGCACCCATCTTATGTTCACCTTCCTAGCCAGAGTAAATCACATTGCTGTCCTCTGAGTCCAAGGACTCTGGTCCAGAAATTCCACAGCATTTCCCAAACTATCAGAACCAATAGCTGCAGAAGCCGGGAAGGCACATTTGACAGAAAGAGGGGTAAAGCTAAGCACTCTGACAGGCAGTGGACCTTCTTTTGTGACAACCATTGCCTGATCCTTCCAGCCCTGTGACAGTGGGTAGCTTTTGTACCAGTTGGTTATTAATCTGTTGGAGTTAGCAGCCTTTGCATGCCTATACTAACTGGTAATTAGATTGCTGGTCGCTCTCTAGGAGTTTAGGCAAAGCGTGTTTACGGTAACCTCCTATTTGTGTGTTTGTTCACACCCACTCTCTTCCTGTATCATGTAGTCTTCCTTTGTTCTTTGGAGTCTCATCTGCTCTCACACTTGTCTCTTTCTCCCTTCCTGTCCTCCATGAGCATGTGTGATAAGAGTAGGGTTGCCATTTGTCCTGGAAAACCAGGAATATCTTGGACTGAAGGGTCTAAAAAAATATCCCAGCCAGCCAAGCCAGTTGAAGCAAAAGATCCTGGATAACTTCTTAGTCAGAGCACAGGCTGCTCTAAGTAGTAATACAGAGGCATGCCAAAGCCCAAGCCCAGAAGGCAAGAATGTCAAGTGCAGGAGGAGAGCCCAGAAGGTGGGAAAGGAAAGGAGGTGAGCAGAGATGCCAAGCTCAAGAGGCCTTGTGTTGTGTGCTGAGTGTGGAGATGCTGAGTGTGGAACTTCACTTCCAAGCAGCCCTGAGAGTTAAGGGACTCCTTTTATTCTTGGGGTTGGTTGTAAGTGAAGAGCTCTCCCCCTCCAGCTGGTGTGTGACTGGCAGGAGGGAGGCTCCAAGGGCAATCCGAAGAATTAAGGAACTCCCTGGTATACACAAAGCCTTTCTCCATGGACTTTATCAGACACTCTAAACCCCCCTGCCCCACGGAGGTTGGGAGGACGCTGCCACTGTTCCACTTCCGGCGATTGATATTGCATGCCCTGTCCTCCTCCTGTCCTTCCTCCATGCTTCCTTCTTGTTGGAGGGACGAAAAAGGCACCACTTTTCATAGGCGGAAGCTGGAGCGACAGAAAAGGTGCTGCTTTTTATTGACTGAAACGTCTGTCAATGAAAAGTGGTGCCTTTGTCGTCCCTCCAGCATAGAAGAAGCACAGAGGAAGAATGGGAGGAGGACGGGGCATGCAATATTGTCCACCGGAAGTTGGACAGCAGCATCCTCCTGGTGACCTCTGCAAGGGTTTTTTTTAAAGAGCATCTGATAAAGTCCCCTCACTCCACCTCTCCACACACCCACCAATTTGTGTAATGCTTATAAAACCTATTTTTGCAGAGATGACAGCAGGCAAGCTGGGGGCAGGTTTTCTGTCCACAGAATATTAGGGTTGCCTTATTGAAAACTGGGGGAATTTCCAGCACTTTTAATAGTTGTGTAGAAGAGGGTGTCAGGAGTTAGAGACTAAACTCCATTATAAAATGGCCAAACAACTGCAGAATCATGCTGAGTCATAATGGCTGACTCCATGAGCTACCAAGTCATGCCTAGTCAGACCACTAAACAGCAATGTCCTATAGATATATATATAAGAGAGCTCAGAACAGAGCTTGCTTCCTCCTCTCTTCTTGTGAATGCTGATGCCTGGTGAAGCAGTTTTTCCTTCAATTGTAAATATTTGTACATAATGCAACTGTTTGACTTTGAAGATAAAAGTGTGTCCTGCTTATTTGGATGTCAAACACTCTGTGTGTGAGTATTCTTGGGAACACGTTATTACTAAGTCTGCTGAGATAGTTTGTGGCTTCTTCCAGGGATTGAGTGTCCTATCACCCCCTGAAGTAGTTATGGGCCCAGCTGATTGATCTCAGATTAGATAAGGTGCACCCTGAAAAGTTCCCAGGATCTTTTTGTTTTTGAGTGTTTTTGGCTAGTTGGCTGTGAAACAGTTAAGTTTCAGCCAGGCTCTGTGTTAGAGCTATCTTCAAGCAGCCTTGAAGAGCTGCCAGCTGGTTGCGTTCCATAGCTGGAGATTTTTTTTTATTCAGACAGCACAATGGCAGATACTAGCCACGTTCATTTTGAGAAATTGGCTGATGGAAATTATCCAGCCTGAAGTTTATATATGGAGGCTTTATTAATTAAGAACAATTTGTGGCACATTTTGGAAAATGAAAGTGTGGTCCCAGAGGGTTCAGAAGATGAAAAAGCAGCATTCAGGCTAGCAGATCAGAAGGCTAGAGCTGCAATTCTCTTATTGCTCAGCCCCCCTCAGTTAATACACGTGGCCCCAGCAAAGATAGCCTTTCAGCTTTGGACAGCTTTGAAAATGGTTCATCAGAATTCTTCCTGCCTCTCAAAGATGATATGGATTAAGAGACTTTATAATACAAAGCTGTCTACTGGAGGCTGTGTGAAAGCCCATTTGGAGAAAATGAGGCAGCTTATTCAAGAGGTGGCCAATAGAGGGGTGGACATTCCAGAAGACCATAAGTGTTTTATTTTATTGGGCAGTTTTCCAAAGGAATGAAATTTCCTAATGTATAGTCTGCAGACAACCATGACCGTGATTTGTCTGTAGACCTGGTAGCTGGGTGTATTCTGGAAGAGGTCCAATGCAAGCAATTTGATTCCTAGACGGAGGGGAATAAACAGCCACAAGCTATCAGATGCAATCGGGAGAGCACCGAAACACACCCAGAGGCATCTGATGTGGAGGGGGGAGCCTGCAGCTACGTGAAATGCTGTTTCAGATGCAAAAAGCCTGGACATTTTCAGAAGGACTATAAGATGCCTGCACCAGATAGAGGGGTGGCACAGCTACAGGGCAAAGGAGGGATGCATCCTCTCAGGCTGCAAGCCATGCCTTTGTAGCAAGGTACCATCCTGATGGTACTGAGGGAAGAATTTGATTACTTGATAATGGAGCAACACACAATATGGTAAATGATGTAAAGCTGTTAAGCAATGTTAAAAATGCTTCTATAACCAATACTACCCTTGCAGATGCTGCAAGGCACAGTAAATGGGCACTGCGTATGTGCCATCTGTTGGTAAAGATTTTGAAAATGTGTTATGTGTTAGCGAACTGGAGAATTGTATATTGAGTGTATCCCAAATGTCTACTGATGGTTATAAAGTGATATTTGAGGGGGAACACTGTACAGTAACAGAAAAGCATAACATGAATAATATCTGTGCAAAAGGGATAAAGAAACATGAGTTGTAGTACATGTTGCCTAAGGAGAAGGTGGCAAATGTGAACCCTGTAGACAATGTGCCCCTACATGACAAGTGTGTTCATTACTACCACAGGCTAATGGGCCATGCTAGTTACAAAGGGTTAAAGGAGCTAGCAAAAGTGTGTCCTGGTTTAAGCATGAAACACTGCCCAAGATTCTTAGAATGTGCTGTGTGCAGGAAAGTTAAGGTGAAGGCTTTCCCTATTGCCAAAAAGACCCAGTGTGTCACCAAGAGACCCTTTGAAATTTAGCAGGCCCCTACAAGCCCACTGAAGGGGGTAACCACTATTTATTTGTGATAGTGGACAGACACACTAGGTACACCTACATATACTTACTGAAGGAGAAAAATCAGGCTGCAGACAGGTTCCGTGAGTGGGTGAACTCAGTGGAATGGGAATTTCCTTTTCATAAGGTTTCCAATCTGGTGATAGATAGGGGAGGGGAATTCTTATCCAGCAGTCTGCAAACCTGGATGCGTAGAAGGGGTATTAGACACAAGACCACAAACCCAGCATCTCCAGGGGAGGGTGGGCTTGTAGAAAGGAAAATTGGGTTGTTAAAGTGTATACTGGAATGCATGATGGAAGATGCACAAGCCTGAGCTGGGCTGTGGGGGGAGGCAGTGAAGACTGCTGCTTACCATTTAAATAGACTGTGGACGTCTAGCATCAACAAGACCCCATATTGTCTATTGTATGGTAGAGCACCAAACCGCAAGCACCTGAGGATTTTTGGACAGTATGCAAATGTACGGATTCAGCCAAGTCTAAGGAAGCCTGGGCAGCCTAAAACAAAGAGGCTGTGTTTCCTAGGCTATGAGGGTAATAAGTACATGTTTTCTCTCCATCCTGGAAAGGTGGTGTTCTCAGGAGGGCAAACTGTGAAATGTACTTATGGTGGGACAGATTGCATTGCAATCAGGAGGTGTTTGTTCCCTTGGGGAGGGATGTACCAACAACTCCCCAAAGTCTCACAAATGGAGGGGTGGTAATGCCTGATGATGAAGGGCAGACCCAGGAAGAAAAGGCTAACACTTCACATGCCACTTCAACACACACCACCACCACAAACAAGCATTGAGCCTGGCACAGGGAGAGATAGCAGCAGCAGTTCAAGTGAGGATGAGTCAGGCAGAACTAGGGTGCTCATCCCCAGAAGGTGAACAAGGGTCAGAAAGGCTCTGGACAGATTTGTTGTTCAGGAAGCCAGGCTGTGCAATGTCATAGCAGAGGAGCCTGCAAGTTTTCAGGAACTCTTAAAACTTCCCCAGGAAGAGCAGAAGTGGAACTCAGCCATGGACTCTGAGTTCGAGTCACTGGTTGAGAGGAAAGTGTTCCAGGTAGTAGAGAAGCCCAAAGAACAAACGGTTGTTGGTTGCAGGTGGGTGTACAAGCTGAAGGACATGTCTGATGGGACACAAAAGTGTAAAGCACGCTTGGTTGCGAAAGGCTTTTCGCAGGAGCGCTACACCAATTTTGACAAAACCTTTTTGCCCACAGCAAAGCCAGAAAGTCTTAGGTTAGTGTTAGCTGTAGCAGCCAAGAGGCAGATGGTTGTGCAACACTTTGACTTTGAAACAGCATACCTGAATGCTGATCTTGAAGAGACAGTGTTCATGGAACAGGCCCCAGGGTATGACAATGCAGGTGAGAGCAAGGTATACTTGTTACTCAAAGCGCTCTATGCTGGAACAAGAGCATACACGAAGTTTTGGTGTCACTAGGTTACACAAGGAGCGTCGCAGACACCTGTGTGTACACCAAGGGGGCAGGTGATAGTACTGTCATGCTAATTATCTATGTGGACAACCTTTGTGTGGCAGCAAAGAGTGCCAGTGATGTCAAGAAAGTGCAGGTGGAGTTAGAAAGCCAGTTCAAGTTAAAGGACTTAGGCAGCCTGAGATGTTATCTAGGTGTAGAAGTAGAAAGAACCAGTCTTGGAGAATTTTTCCTAAGTCAGAAGAAGAAAATTGACAGTCTTGTGGCCAAGTGTGGGCCTAGTGAGTCTGAGATGGTCAGGACACCAATGACCACTGATTTTGTGGACTTGGAGGCAGAATAGAAATTTGAAAGGCCTGATCTATACCACTCTGTGGTAGGCAGTCTGTTGTTTATTGTAAACAACACAAGGTCTGACATCAGTTTTGCAGCTGGAGCGCTCAGCAGAAGATTCTCCAAGCCAAGGAGGGCAGATTGGGAAGCCCTGAAGAGGGTAGTTAGATTTCTCAAGGGGACCAGGGACATGCGTTTGAAGCTGACAAGAAGTCAGGTGACCCTTAAGTGCTATGTGGACAGCTCTTTTGCAGCTGAGACTTCAGACAAGAAGTCAGTGACTGGGTTGGTGGTTAGATATGCAGAGAGCCCCATACTGTGGAGATCAAGAAAGCAGAACTGTGTGGCCATTAGTACAACTGAAGCTGAATTCGCAGCCTTGTCTGAGATGGCAAATGAGGTACAATGGGTAAGTCAGATGCTTACAGACCTTGGAGAGCCATGCCAAATGCCTGTTGAGTTTCACGAGGACTCACAAGCCTGCATAGCTGTGGAAGAAGCAGAAAACCTGAAATGTAGGACCAAGTACATTGCGGTACGCTACCAAAATGTGAGGTAGTTAATACAAGAAGGTGTCTTGTGTCTGAGGTACTGTCCATCTGAGGACAATGTTGCAGACCTGCTCACAAAAGCCCTTCCAGCAGGAAGCCATGAGGAGATGGCAAAGAGGCTGGGCCTTGTCACTAGTGTGTAAAGTGAAAGGTGTCAAAAGGGAGGGTCAACCGACAAACGATTGATGTCCAACAATGTATGGTAATGATGTTATGTTGTGATGATAACATGTGTCCTGCGCAGTAGTTTGACCATTTTGGAGGGGATTGTCAGGCGTTAGAGACTGAACTCCATTATAAACGGCCGAACAACTGCAGAATCATGCTGAGTCATAATGACTGACTCCACGAACTACCAAGTCATGCCTAGTCAGGCCACTAGACGGCAATGTCGTGTGTGTGTGTGTGTGTGTGTGTGTGTATAAGCTCAGAACAGAGCTCATTTCCTCCTCTCTTCTTGTGAATGCTGATGCCTGGTAAAGCAGTTTCTCCTTCAATTGTAAATATTTGTATATATATTGCAACTGTTTGACTTTGAAGATAAAAGTGCCTCCTGCTTATTTGGATGTCAAACCCCTGTGTATGAGTATTCTTGGGAATGGGTTGCTACCAAGTCTGCTGAGATAGTTTTTTTGCTTCTTCTGGGGATTGAGTGTCCTATCATCCCCTGACAGAGGGAATTTTAGCAGGCCTTGCTTTTCTTGCAACCAGGGAGCAAGCAACACCTGCTGATCTTTTTAAGCTCTGAGGACATTAAAAAAATACATACATAGCAGTTGATCCATTAGGTTTGCTAGGTCTACACAGTTGTTCAATGACTGCAACCCTCTGCTTGGAAGACAGGGAAAGAGCATGGGTGTTGTTAGCATGCCCTACTACCCCTCCCCACAATATCTCATAATTGCAAATATTGGACACTTTTCAGGGTCAGGTTGGCCAGGGTGAACAAAAAAGGTCAATTGGAGGTCATAATGACTTGGGATGTGTCTTAGGACTTTTTCAGACGTTTAAAATGTAACGGAAGCAGCCTCGCCACGTTGCGAGGCTGCTGCGCTGCAGGGCGTCCCTTTCGTATGACACCCGTCCCTGCCGGTACTGTTGCGGTACCGCAGGGACATTTGAGTGTTATATTTCAGCGATTTTTACTCACGATCAACTTTCGTGAGTAAAAATCACCGAAATATAACACTCAAATGTCCCTGCGGTACCGCAACAGTACCGGCAGGGATGGGTGTCATGCGAAAGGGACACCCTGCAGCGCAGCAGCCTCGCAAGGTGGCGAGGCTGCTTCCGTTGCATTTTAGACATCCAAAAATGTTCTTAAAACATTTTGGCAAACGAGCCCATATTAGGATTGTGTAGAAGCCCCCTAATAAACATAGTCATTAAGGAGGTATAGGGCAATCCTTTCTTGGGCACCTCAGCAACGAATCATTCAACCAAACAATCAAGTGACCATTCCCAAATCTACTCCTAAGGAAATCTCACCTCAGACCCCCTCCTGTCCACCACTGCAAGGCTGTCATAAACCCATCAATTCCTATCTCCTAGCCATTAATGCAATTAGTTACGTTTCGGTTTCCTTTATTTACCCAGTGGGAAAACCATCCAGACTTTGTCCTAACCAAGAATACTCCTTCAGGACATGAAACAGGGTATAAATATTAGTCGTCCCCCCCCCAACAATAGAAAGGTATGCCATGGTGGATAATCCAGCCACTCTCTTTCTTGGTGTGCCTTTGGATCAGAACCTCCTGTGCCACCCTCAGATGCCCATCTGAGTACCTCCACTACACAAAACTCTGCTCTTCAAGGCTGGTAACTATCGCCCCATTTTCCCGAATCTCTCTCTCTATCCAATCTTTCTGCCTTACTCCTCGATAACCTTATATGGTTCTTAGGAACATGTGTTGCATGTATGAGTGCATTTTGCATTATTTACAATAAAAATATTTTATTTCACTTTAAAGCTGGAGTGTTCCCTGTAGTTAGTACTGGTATATGTAGGTAAAAAGGTCCCCACAGTTACCCTCTTCCTGAAGGCATCAGATTGAGCTAATAATTCCCCCAGCTACTAATAGATCATGGCTGGGTCTCTAAAGCATCCCCCCTCCACCTCTTAGGGTAACAGTGGCTTGTGGCCGCAGGAAGGGGTGCACCTCCTAACCCATCTGGGGTTGAAATGCACTCAATGCTTGGACCACAGGATGAGATTGGGAAAGTTGGGTGTAAGCAAGCTTGCACCCTACTTCCAAGGCACCCCATTCCTGGAATGTTAGCATTGCCCTACACCTATTTTTACAGGCCTGAGAGACTGGCCAAGCTTGGTTCATTACTGTAGCCTTTTACAAGGGAAAAGACAGGATGGTCTCAAAAGGTCATTTTGTTTTCCCTGGAAAGTAAGGCCTGGGGCTGTAAGGCCAAAAGTAGACACATTCTGCATAAATGGGAGGTTAATGGATGGAGAAACCCTTTTGTATTTGCTGATTGTGAAATTTCCTCTCCTCAGTTCCCAACCTTAAAGAAGTTGCTCAAAGCTGTTAAAATCCAATCAGTGGACATTAAGAAACACATTTAGCATCTTCCTCACCTTTTGTCAAGACCAGGAAACTCATTGTGCAATCCATGAAGGCTCATGGAATTCATTGTTTCAACCCATGAAGCAACACATCCCCTCAGGTATATTTGGAAGTATAAAAGACCCCCCAAAATATGCCTCATTGCGCACAGTCAGTAACAGGGGGAAGCTCTGTTGCTCTGTGTTAGCCAACCCAGGTTCCTCCATCCACTCTGCCAGATTGACTACAGGACGGGTCTGTATCACCTCAAGATCCTCTTGCTACCCCCTATCCAAGTTTTCCTACTGTTTTTCTATAGCCTTGTGTGAATGCTTTCTTTGGGTGAATGTGTGTGTGTTTGGTGTTATTTTTGAACTCCATAAAAAAACAAACCATATTTAATTTTTAAAGGTGTAAGTATTCCATCCAGACTAGTACTGGTATAATTGGTTTAAAAGATTCCCTGGTTACCCCCTCTTTGCATAGCTAAAGTCGAGTTGCTGCTCATTTCCCCAACATATTAGAAACTCGATATTTTCTTGGAATTTTCCAAGGAGCGTTTTGGATAACATGGGTGTGACCAGGAACTGGTTTGGTCTCTTAGCATTTTCCCCCCAAAGTGTATTTTCTGCCTGTGTGTTTCAATCAAGAATCAAAATGGACTACCTGCTGTGGGGACACAATTTTCTTGAATATTACAACATTTAAGTATTTCCTATTCCTCTTTTTGTTTTAATACTGACATAATGATTAATTTTGACCTAGATTTTAAGCAACCCATTAAGACACACACAAACAGCTTTGTAGCTGAATTCATTTGATGCTTTGGGTCCAATCCAGACAAAGCTAAATCTTCTTAAGTTGAGACATTTAAACACACGCTCTACTCTCTTCCATTAAATAACAATGAAACTTCAAAAAAGTACTAAAATTGTGATTGAATCATGTATTTTATGTTTCTCTGTCCAGAGTAGATGCTGTTTTCATGTACAGGCAAACTAATGTCCCCAGGCTGCAAAATGGCCATTAGATGCATGTTAACATACTTCAAAATTGACAAAAGTTTGGCTGGCTTGTAAGAAGTCCTCTTGCATTTCTCCTGCTGTTAGGGTGACCACATCTTAGTTTTGTCTGAGGGGTAATGGAAGAGATACCTCACTGAAACCTCTGTAGGTTTGATGGAAGAGTTAAGCTGCTGCCTTGAATTTGCATGGGACAAATCAGAATCTCAGTGGGCATGTGCAAAATCTGCAGGCTCTTATATTTAAATGGAAAGCTGTTTCTATTGCTGCTGCCTATTGCAGAGCTTAGAGACGGAGAGAAGGATGCTGAAGCTTTACGAAGGGGGGAAACATATCCCCATTGGATTGTGCATAGATTCAGAAAAGAGAGAGACAGTCTTTTTGAGAAGTTTAAAATGGAAGAAATTGTGCTGATTAAAAAGGTTTACTGAAAGGAGATTTTGGTTTTGATTTGGTGGCATTGTGGGAGGGGGAGAGTTCTTTTGCTTTAACCCATATGAATGCGCAGTCCCTCCGAAGAGGCATCTCTTGCCCAACAAGGACTTCAACTGCAGCCAAATCCTAGGTGCCCTGAATGACTCAGAAGTGAATAACTACAGGCTGGTGGACTTGGCTCCATTGGCCCACAAAAGTAAGTGTGGCACAGAAATTGCTTGTATGTGATTTTTAAGCCTCTAGCAAATATTTTTTGACTAGTAACATGTCACAAATTTAATGTAACTGTACAGAAACTGTTGAGTATAGTGACAGTGTATGTGACTTATGTCTTTGTAAAGCTAGCAATTCACACACACAAAAATGAAAATTAGGAGAGTGTCTGTGTAATTTGTTTAAAGACAAGAAACTGCAAATAAGCCTTTTTAGCCAGGATGTGTGTGACCTGCCTGTGTTAAAGCTGGCAATGATTTCACAGCAACCGTCAGAGGGAAGAAGAGACCACACAGGCATTTTATATCTCATGCAGACAGAAAAATGTCTAGAATATGGTGAGGGTCACATGAACAGAACAGAATAATAGACTGCAAATGCAAACTTGCTTTCCTTGTTATAAAAAAAGTATTAGTGGATTGCATTAAGGACATGTGTGGCTTCTTATAATGTAGTCACAGATGGAAATTAATGTGAATCTATGCTACAATTGCTTTTTGATGGGGCTGAAGTAAAAGTTGTGGTGTTTTTATTTGCTTGTTGAGTGAGCTTTCTGAAAGGCCTTTTATAATTGAAAGAAATTCAAATATAGTATAGTGTGGTGGTTTGAGGGCTGGACTTGGACTCAGGAGATCATGATTGGAAGTTTTGCTCATCCATAAACAGCCATGGTGTAACCTTGGCCAAGTCACACACTCTCAGTCTAAGAGGAAGGCTATGGCAAACCTCCTCTGAAAAATCTGGCCAAGGAAACCCTGTGATAGAGTTTCCATAAGTCTGAGTTTACTTGAAGGCACATAACAATGACAACAGCAATTGCAGAAATGGAAAGTAAACACTTGCATGAAATTCTGGAGTTGCAGCTATCTTGCCCATATGAACAGCAAAACAACAGTTTAGTGATACCTCAAAACTATTCCTTTTTATAGCACAAGTTTCCATGGAGTGTAGCAGTTGGCTTCTAAGTAAGAGGATCCTTTTATTTTTTTTTTTTAATGTTCATACCTTGTGTGGAAGTATTAGAAACCCATTTTTATTTCTACTGTTATCATGAGATTATTTCTCTCAGAAACAAATGGGATGAATTTACCTCAGGAGTTCTAAAAAGTGCTCCATCATCTATACCTCATCATCTATACCTCATCATCTATACCTCAGAATTCAGTCAGGGGATCTTTCTAGCCTATAAAACTAAATAAATAAATATGAATTATTTTGTGATGAGGAAAATTAGGTACACTTTCTGTGATATGGGTGAGACCTGAAAGTTTTTCAGATTTCATTGACTTCAATATGGTTCTACAAAGGCTTGACCTGTTCTATTACACTTCTCAAGTGATGAGGGCATATATATCCTCCCCCTTCAGCAAACAGTTTGATTCTATGTTTAAAACCATCTTTAGAATTTGTTTTAAATTCTTTTTTTTAGATCTAAATTTTGTGAGTGAATTTCGGCATAGTTCTGTGTGAAATTAGTGGACAGAGAGCCTGTTCAACTCTCACCTCAGGGAGCGCTCTTACTCATATAAACGGTCAGCTTATATGACTCAGAAAAGGGAATGCAGAAACCTTCACAGCAGCATCTATGAGCAGCATGTGCTTAAAATGTAACCTACTGCAATTTTTTCATTGTTGTTGTTGTTGGTGGTGGTGTGTGCCTTCAAGTCATTTCCAACTTATGGTGATCCTAAGGCGACCCTCTTGCAGGGGTTTCTGAGGCTGAGATTGTGTGACTGTCCCAAGGTCACTCAGATGGGTTTCCATGGCAGACGGAGACAAAGGATTAGTGGAAAGTGGTCCAGTGAGGGTCTTATTTACAAATAGGGAAAAGGTCACAATCTTTGAGATCATATCTGCTGGTTTCAGCATTATTTCTACATTAACCATGTGCATATCATTTATTTAGCTTTAAATTTCTAGCAATGTCATTATTATTATTATTATACAAAAGGATTACATTCACTGAAGGGTGACTGGTCACACCTGGTTAATACCAAGTTTGGATTAAAATCTGAAAAAGACAGTGACATTGTTGCTTTTGCTCAACTAGGCACCTGGGCACAGAAAGCCCTACACTGCCCAATAGAAACTGGATATTATCAGTGGTGTCACCATGCTGAAACCACAATCCCAATAGCTTCTGGGATTAGTTTTTGTTTTGCTGTCACTGGCGCAGAGAGAAAATATCTACGAAGGTGACATGTCCAGGGCTGGCCCCAAATATCTTGTTGCTTGATGAAAAGGGACAAAATGACACCTCTGTCTGCCTCCCGTCCTAATTCCAATCTCATGTACAAAAGCTGAGTGGAATCTAACTTAAATCCTGGGGACAGGACTGTCTGCTCTGTAGACACAGTAGGGCATCTTATGGGACACAGAACAAGTCATGAGGCATATAAAGCTCTATCCTTTCTCCCCTTCTCAGCATTTGTCACCTGAGGCAGCTGCTTTACTCTGTTTATGGTAGGGCTACCATGTATGTGTGTTGAAAAATTGTCAAGCAAGAGGTATACTAGATAAGATACTGCACTGTGAATTTGGAAGTACTTGGTTTGAATCTTTCCTCCACCATCCTCCATGTACAATATGGGAGATGATGATAATTTAAAGCCAGCTCAATAAATTTTGGTGCCCGAGGTGCAAGAACAGCCCTACCATTAGGGGGAGTGAGGCTACTGTCTTAGGCTCTAAAGACGCAAAGGGTTGAAGGGGGGTGGGAGGCAATGGGGGACAAAGGGATGTGTGCCACATAGCTTGTCCTGATCCCCATATGTAAGCCTTCTGTTTTTAGTGGATAATATTGTCTCATTGCCAATACTAAAGAAGGAGCCAACTTTTTTAGCCTGTCTGCCTTCTGTTCTTCACTTCAAGCAGCAAAATGTTGTGGGCTGTCTCTGCTGAGTCAAAGGACAGAGATGGCAACCAATATTTTTACAAACCAGACTGCCTGCCACCATGAAGAACCTGTCTGGAATATCAGTTGAAAGCTTACTTCAACACCAGGTAACAGGTCACAGTCTACAGCACCTGAGGGAAACAGCCTAACCTAGGTGCCAGAGGGCAGCCAATGTGGCACATGTAGCATTTTGCTTTCCAACATCTCATTGCTGTGTGTGTCTTATTGTTGCCCTGTATCTGCTGCATGAGGTGGCTACCTCACTATGTGTAATGCTGTAGCATAATGGTACTTTCTGAAAGCTAGGCATAGAATCCAAAGTTGGAAGAGCCCAAAAGGGCCATCCAGTCCAACCCCCTGCCATGCAGGAATACATATTCAAAGCAATCCTGACAGATGGACATGCAGCCTCTGCCTAAAAACTTCAAAAGAAGGAGACTCCACCACACTTCGAAGCACTTTATTCCACTGTTGAATTCCATTAGTTCTTCCTAATGCTTAGTTAGGTGGAATCTCTTTTCCTGTAGTTTGGATTCATTGTTCCATTTCCTAGTCTCTGGAGCAACAGTAAACAAGCTTGTTCCCTCTTCAATATGACATCCTTTCAAATATTTAAACATGGCTATTTTGACACCTCTTAACCTTCTCTTCTCCTTGAGCTGTTCTTCATAGAGAGTTGTTCCCAGACCGTTTACCATTTTGGTTGCCCTCCTCTGGACACATTCCAGCTTGTCAATATCCTTCTGGAATGGTGGCATCCAGAACTGGGTATAGCATTCCAGGTGAGAGCTGACCAAGCAGAACAGAGTCGTACTATTACTTCTCTCAATCTATAAACTATAGTCCCATTGATGCAGCCTAGAATTGCATTAGCTTTTTAGCTGCCACATCACACTGTTGACTCATAGAATCACAGAATAATTGTAGAGTTGGAAGAGATCACAAGGGCCATCCAGTCCAACCCCCTGCCATGCAGGAATCACGATCAAAGCATCCCCGACAGATGGCCATCCAGCCTCTGTTTAAAGACCTCCAAGGAAGGAGACCCCACCATGCTCCGAGGGAGTGTATTCCACTGCCGAACAGCTCTTACTGTCAGAAAGTTCCTCCTAATGTTGAGGTGGAATCTCTGTTCCTGGAGCTTGCATCCATTGCTCTGTGTTCTAGACTCTGGAGCAGCAGAAAACAAGCCTGCTCAATCCTCAATGTGACACCCCTTCAAATACTTAAACAGGGCTATCATATTCCCCCTTAACCATCTTTTTTCCAGGCTAAACATATCCAGCTCCCTAAGTCTTTCCTCATAAGGCATGGTTTCCAGTCCGTTCACCATTTTAGTCACCCTCCTCTGGAGACTCTCCAGTTTGTCAATATCCTTTTTGAATTGTGGTGCCTAGAACTGGACACAGTATTCTAGGTGAGGCCTGACCAAGGCAGAATAGAGTGGCACTATTACTTCCCTTGATCTAGACACTATACTTCTATTGATGCAGCCCAAAATCGCATTGGCCTTTTTAGCTGCCGCATCACACTGTTGACTCATGTTCAACTTGTGGTCTACTAGGACTCCTAGATCCCTTTTACACATAGTCTCATACAGCCAGGTCTCCCCCATCCTTTATCTATGCATTTTGTTTTTCCACCCTAAGCGCAGTACCTTACATTTCTCTGTATTGAATTTCATTTTGTTAGCTTTGGCCCAGCTCTCCAGTCTATCCAGGTCATTTTGAATTTTGATCCTGTCCTCTAGGGTATTAGCTACTCCTCCTAATTTGGTGTCCTCTGTAAATTTGATAAGTATGCCCCTAATTCCATCAAGTCATTGATAAAGATGTTGAATAGCACTGGACCCAGGACAGAACCCTGTGGCACCCCACTGGTTACATCTTTCCAAGACGAAGAGGAGCCACTGCTGAGCACCCTTTGGGCTCGGCTGGTCAACCAATTACAAATCCATTTAACAGTTAACTTTTCTAGCCCACATTTTACAAGCTTGTTTGCAAGAATGTCATGGGGAACCTTGTCCTCATTGTTGGGCAAATTCAGCCTTGGCCCTAAGCCATATTGGGAGTCCTAAAATATCAAAGGAAAGAAGGAACTCGCAAGCTTGCTGATTTCATTCCCCTTCTATGATTTGGTGCAAAATGCCTCTGAAGTGGGCTCCCAACCACATGTAATTTATAGCAATTGATGTGTGACTCAATTACTGTGTAAATTACATGCATATACTGTATTAGTTCACAATGGCCCTGACAATGGGCCCTCCTCAGAAGAGTGGTTCCCCACCCTCTTTTCAAGTCAATCAGGTCTGCCACCATATAATACAATTATTTCTCACCTATGTTTCATCAGTTTACCAGTTTTTATCTTGACAGTGCTGGCAGCTAGATTTTCCCCCCTACCGAAGTGCCTGTCTCTAGCAGCAATGCCACAGCTGCTAACACCAATGGGTTGCTTTTTGGTGAAGTGTATGAAATGCAGACAATCTTCTGGTGGGTTCTTGAATTAATTGAGCAGCAACTAAACCCTGATGATAATGTAGAAAGAATGCAGGATTGCAATTCATTCCTTGTAATTGTTGGAGGAACTGAGAAATATTCAATTCCTCTTGAAATGTTGTTGCCTTCTGTCTCAATCTTTCTCTTAAACATGCAGGATTGTGATCAAGAGAAATTAAGGTTTCATTTGGATTTCTCTTGTGTGTCCGCTTTCTCTTGCTCCTTCTCTTACACTCACTCACACACACACACACACACAGTGATTTATGTGGTACTGCCGTTTATTATACTCTGAGGGGAATTACTGCCAAATTAGTCAATTATAGAGCCCAACCTTTAGTGTCAAACTAGACTTTAACTGGAGATGCATGCAACATGTTCTGCTTGTTGTCTATTAGGATTCCTAGGTCCCTTTCACATGTACTGTTGTCAGACCAGGTTTCGCCCATCCTTTATCTGTGCATTTATTTATTTTTTTCAGCCTAAGAGTAGTACCTTACATTTCTCCCTGCTGAAATTGATTTGGTTAGTTTGGGCCCCACTCTCTAATCTGTTAAGGTCATTTTGAATTCTATTCTGTTCTATAGTGTATTAGCTGCCTCTCTAATTTGTTGTCATCTGCAAATTTGATAAGCATGCCCTTTATTCCATCATCCAAGTCATTTATAAAATGTTGAATAGCACTGGACCCAGGACAGAACCCTGTGGCATCCCATTAGTCACCACTCTAGGATGAAGAGGAGCCATTGGTGAGCACCCTTTGGGTTCAGTCCATCAACCAATTACAAATTTATCTAACAGTTGCATTGTCTAGCCCACATTTTACTAGCTTGTTTGCAAAAATACCTTGGAGTACCTTGCCAAAGGCCTTACTGAGATCAAGATATACTAAATCCACAGCATTTCCTTCATCTACCAAGCTTGTAGCTCTATAAAAAAAGGAGAGAGGGATAAGATTAGTCTGGCGTGACTTGTTTTGAGAAACTCACTTTGACTTTTAATGATCACAGCATCCCTTTCTAAGTGCTCACAGACTGTCTGTTTAAAGATCTGCTCTATAATCTTTCCTGGTACTGATGTCAGGCTGACTGAGTGGCAATTGTTTGGATTTTCTCTCCCCTGATTTTTGAAGATGGGGACAACATTTGCCCTCCTCCAATCTGCTGGGACCTCTCCTGTTCTCCAGGAATTCTCAAAGATTATTGCCAGTGGTTCTGAAATTACTTCTTCCAGGTCTTTTAATACTCTTGGATGTAGTTCATCTGGCTCTGGAGACTTGAATTCATTTAGAGTAGCCAAGCATTCCTGTACTACCTTTTTACCTATTCTGTACTGAATTTCTCCTCCTGCATCATCTGCTCCATTTCCCCCAGGTTGAGCACTATTTTCCTTTTGGAAGAAGACTGAAGCAAAGAAGGTGTTGAGTTTTCTGCCTTTTCTCTGTCCCCTCTTAGCATTTTGCCATCTTCTCCATGTAGTGGCCTTACATTTCCTTGTTCTTCCCTTTGCCATGGACATAACAAAAAACAAAACAAAACCCTTTCATTGTTTTTAACCTCTCTAGCAAACCTGTGCTTTAGGTTTTCTGACTTTCTCCTTATACATGTCGGCTATTGGTTTGAATTCCTCTTTGGTGATTTCCCCCGTTTTCCATTTCTTATATATGCCACTTTTAAATTTTAGCTCAGTTGAAAGTTCTTTAGTCATCCAACCTGGCAACACTGATGACAGCCCTTCTTTAGTTCACAGACTCTCCCTTGGGACTGAAGCAGGGAGGTGGCTAGGCTTTCAGAGAACCTATGGACTTTATCAGACTAGTGTCTAAAAATGCTGTAATTCAGCAAATGAGGAAAACAGAAACATACTGGTGTTATTACACTTATTATCTCACGTTGCTCTCATCGCGCAAAAGAACCACCATGGAATTATCACACGACCACCACTGACACTCTAAGAATGAGAACTTTACTTCTGTAATTTAGCATGGGTGAGATTTCAGCAGTTTTTGCAAGAAGACACAAGCGTGCTTAAAAAAACAAACAAAAAATTAATTTGCAAAGTGAACAAACACAGAAACATTTAAACAAACCTAAAAACGTGCAAACAAATTGGGATAGTTCATTAAAAAAAGTTTTCATATTCTCACCCAGAAGTTTTATCGCCGGCAATGGGGTGGGGGAGAGGACTGCCCATTCAGGCTGTAATCTCACAATTACGCAGGATGTATTTTTGCACATTCTTCAATACTGCGAAAAGAGCATCATTGAGAGCTATTGATGGCTTGTCTTGTCAATGAAAAGCAGCACCTTATTTGCGGCTGGAGCACAGATTGATCACACGAACATGACAATGTTGTGCGATAGCGGAAACCATTCACACTACTGTAATGTCATTATTGTGTGATTTTTGCCACACCAGATAAAGTCCTAAGGGAAGGAAGGGATTCAACTGCTGCTGCTGCTGGAACATGGGAGGAGGGAGAGCCACACTGGGGGCACATTAGGAGCAGAGGCATGTGCAGGTAGAAGGGTGGCTGAGCAAGGACTGTGGTCAAGGAAGCAGCTCAAGCAGCCCTGAACTGTGCTGCTCAATCCAGTGTAGCTATGCACCCATTCTGAGGCTTGAATGGGCTTGATGCAACAGAGACCTTGGAACTGATTCGCACACACATGTAATCTCATTATTTCTTCACACTTTATGATTAGTAGTTGAATGCATGAACCAGCTCCAGTCAAACACAGTTGTAAGTAAATTCTGTCTAAATAATTTGCGTGAGTCAACAATTGCAGATTAATTACCACAGACAGAATGGGCCTGTTAACTGCTGGCAGCTTAAATATGCCATCTTTCAAAAGGGAAGCACACAAGTCACACTCTGTCTCTAAAAGTATTCAAGTAACACCTCCCAAAATGATTTATTTTATTTATTAGAGTATTTATACCCTGCTCTTCAGCCACAAAGGCTCTCAGAGCGGCTTACAAATTGTTTAGCAATAGCACTTACACATCTATGCCGCTTTATAGCACTAGGCACTTTCTAAGCAGTTTATGATGTGTTAGCTAATTGTCCCCACAAGGATAGAAGGCGAAGTCAACATTGGAGCCCTGCAGGATTGAATTTATGATGGATGTATAATTGTGAATTATCAGGTGTGACCATCAGATTGCTATGAACATTTCAAAAGACCTTAGACACTGGTGTCAACAGTCACCATAGGTCAGTTCTAACACCTCAAAACACTGGTGTTCCCACAGGGGATTCTCTTTTTTTTTCCCTGTCATATAAATAAATGGCTGTAATTAGCCTCTGTGGGAAAAAAAAAACAAGGAAAACATTGCAGTGAGGGCAAAAATTATTTACTACAAGAAGTGACGTGACCTCCACCTTCGGTATTTCATAGAGGGCCTTGGGTTTCTCTGAAATATCTTCTTTCCATCCTCTCCCTGGAGATTATCACACGGAACCCCTAAAACTGGTTCTGTCCTGCTACCCCCCCCCCACCGCTACACTCCCACCCACTCCCATCCCTGTAACGAAATATTTTTTTTTCAAACACTTACCTTGTCACATCATCTGGAGTGCTCCCCCTCCCTTCGGCAGTCTGGGCGTGAATGGAGCTGTCGTAAGCTCCATTCACGTCCTGGAAAGCAAATCCCGCCTGTTCTTGTGAGAGAATGGGTGGCGGGAAATTTAAACAGTAAAAATTAAAGGAAAAGAAAACAAGTGACAGAAAGCACAAAAACACACTAAACATTTTAAAAGGAGCCTGGGGAGGGGGAGGAGGGTGACACTTACCTGGCTGTCCCAATTGTACCTGGAAGTGTCCTGGCATGGACCTCCCAGTGAGGTCACGTGACGCTGGCATCACGCCAGCATAACTGGTCATCTTTTCACTTGCCCATCATTCCGTTTCTATGACAGAGTGGGCTTCTTATTGACGGCTTTTTCCCATCAATAAGAGGAAGCGGGAGGGGAACAGGAGCAGAATGGAAGCATCAGAGGAGAGGGACGATGTCATCTGAAAGGTAAGCCTTTTAGCGGTCTCCTGTTGTTCCTGTCCTGGGATATTTTCCCCGTCTGATAATCTTCTTAGTCTCTCCATCTCTCTCATAGACATACACACACACACACCCTCTTCAACTATTGTAAAGGCATGTAATCTCTAAATGTATGGATACTCATCTTTTGTGGGGACAAACATTGTAGTTCCATTCGCCCTTCCGTTGCCATTCTTCATCTGTTGATGATGACTGCATGCAATGAGAAGTCTCCTTTATATGTAGAGGCTCTCCATTCATTTTGGAATCCTGGATTTCTATTGCAGAGAGCCTCCATGGAGAGTACCAGGTGAAACTGAAACCAACATCTCTTCCCTATCCCTAGGACAGGCACTCAGAAAATGTAGGCAATTGCTGGGGCCAAGAGCGAACTGCTGGGGCCATTGACACCTCCCTTGCTCCCACTTTTGATATTCTAGACACAGCTCAGAAAAGTTACTTTTTTGGACTACAGGGGAGGATTCTGGAAGCTGTAGATCAAAAATAACTTTTCTGAGTTCTGATCATACAATGCCCCAGAATGATGCTACATTGAGGCATTGTGGAAAATCAACATGGTGGCTTCTAGCTTGTCCAGTGGTGATTGAAAACACTGCTGCTAAAGGCTACCAGGGAAATCCACAAAATAAGAGTGGGGTAAGGAGATGCCTGGAATGCATTCATTTTTCAATAACTTTGGACATTATCAGACATGGCAAAAATCGTGGGATTATGACATCAGGGTAGTGCGAATGGGCCTTGCATTCTTTCTCATTCACAGGACAAGCTGTCAATAGATCATCAATAGAGCTCTTTTTGTGCTATTGACTGCATGCAAAACCACATCCTGTTGTAAGTGCGAGTTTACAGTGTTTTCTCAGCGAGAAAACAGCCAGGTGGGAACGTGAAAACAAAGCACAGGATACTCTTTTTCTTAATTGTCCCCTTTAGTTTGCACGTTTTTAGGCTTGTTTCAGTGCTTCTGTGTTCATTTACTTTCTTAATTAAGATGTTTTTGGAGTTTTAAGCATGCTTGCATCTTCTTGCAAGAACGACTGAAATTTTGCCAATGCTGAATCACGGAAGTAAACTTCCATTCTTGAAGTGCTAGTGGTCTTCGTGTGATAATTCTATGGTGTTTCTTTCACGTGATTACAGCTATGTGTGACAATAAGTGTTATAATGCCACAATGTCCCCATTATCTTCATTTGTGGAAGTACAGCATTTTTAGCTGCTAATCTGATAATGTCCTAAGGCATAATTAATAACTAAGGCACAACCAGAAGAGATAGTTGACAAAAGTACATTGTTGCTGGGGATATCCTTTCCCCTTCCAGTTGTCATGGGGATTGCCCAAAAGGGATGGCAGGCAATGGCATTATCCCTGCTACTCAAAAACTCCCAGGCTTGGGACTGTCAGCCCTGGCTCCACTATACCATAGAGCTTGTGGCATTCTGGTGTTTCCCACCCAAACAGTTCTTTTTCTTTTGAAAACAGTAGCACCCCAACATCCATGGGGAATTGGTTCCAGCCCACGGATGTCAAATTCCAGGGATAATAGCAAACACCATCCTGGGGAGACATCCCAGGGGAAAGGGGGGTGAGTTCACTACTCTACCCCTTCGCCCCCACTATGGCCCCACCATGGCAGCAATCACGGGGGCAAAAGGGGAAGGGGACAAGCCCAGTTTGCTTTTCTGCCCCTTCACCCTTTGCCCATGGCCCTACCGCAGTGGCGATTGCAGGAGCAAAGGGGGAAGGGGACAAGGCCAGCTCACTTCTCTGCCCCCTTTGCCCTTTACCCATGGCCCCACTGCAGTGGTGGTCTCAGGGCTAAAAAGGAGGAAGGGGATGAAGCCAGTTTGCTCCTCTGCCCCCTTCCCCCTTTGCTCCTGCCATGGCCCCACTGTGGTGGTGATTATGGGGGCAAAGGGGGAAGGGGACAAGGCCAGTTCACTCCTCTGCCCCTTCACCCCCACCATGCTCTGTCACAGTGGCGATCGCGGGGGCAAAGAGGGAAAGGGACAAGGCCAGTTTGCTCCTCCACCCCTTCCCCCTTCAGCCTCACCATGGCCCTATCACAGTGGCGACTGCGAGGACAAAGGGGGAAGGTGATGAGGCCAATTTGCTCCTCCCCCTCCCTTCACCCCTGCAACCGCTGCCATGGTGACAGGAGCCCTCCTAGGGGAAGCAATGGGGGAGGTAAGATCCCTCCTCCCCTCCATCACCAACTGCAAATAATTGAATCTGCAGTTGGCGAATCAGCGGATATGGGGGTGCTAGTGTAATGAGAAAGGTGAGAGTTATTTTTTAAAAAAAGTATCTATTACAATAGGTATTGCGGAAGTGACAGTTGGAGCTGTAACAGCAAATAATTGCTTTTAAAAGGTAACTTCCCACATTTTGGATGGGGGCACACTAAGGTAGACCCCCCCCCCCACCAGAGCATTTCTCTGAGCCTGGAACTAACCTTGTTCCTTTCTCATGAAATTGCAGTCCCTGCAATGTTCAGAAGGTTAAATTACATGACTTTCAACATACCTTCCACAGTTTGGAAATGTTACTCTTTTTGGACTACAGTTCCCAAAATTTCCCAGTTAGTGTGGGCTGTAGCTGTGTTGGTTGGTGGATTCTCAGTGCTGAAGCTCAAGAATTCTTCCAAGTTCTTCCAGCTCCACAATCTGATGATAATTTGTTTCTCATACAAAGAATTATTGGAGCACATCCCTTTCTCCCCCACCCCCCCCCCCCGGCATTTATCACGACTGTTAGGCAAAACATGATCTTTATTTGTTTTCAAAGACAGTCAAGATTCTTTGGGAGACAGTTCAGGGGACTTTAAAAACATATCATCTGCCCCCTGCTGCCCCACACATTCAGCTTAATTAATTTTGTCTAAATGATGTATTATTTTTAGGCATTGGTAAATCTTTAGCAATGGAATTATGATCCATGAAAAATGACCTGATTTGCTCCCTAATATTTTGAGTGGATTATATACAGATATTGGAAAACCAAAGAATGCTCAGTGATGTAAACATAGCAGGGTCAGGATATTTTGTAAGCATTTTCCTTCTAGGCCCTGGATGAATCTGACATTTCATTTTGTGTGCATTAAACAAATGGGGAAAAAAATGGAAAGAAAATGAAAGAGGAAAATATATGCCCAGGAGAGATAAACAAAGATTTTCTTGCCCATCTGATTTAAGCTGCTTTAAAATATAGAGTTTGTTAGTTCAAAGAATGGGCTTTAATATCTTACAGTGATGTCATATATGAGCCTGCCTTTTAGTAATGAGTGCATCAATTCCAGATATTAATGCAAGTATTAATGTGCCCTACCATTAGGGAGAGTGAGGCAGCTGCCTCAGGCAGCAGATGCTATATGTCGGACAGCTGCAAGAAGGTATTGGGGAAGACTGCATTCTGTGCGCCATGAACTGTGGTCTACACTCTCTAAGCTAGCCTGTTGTCCTCCGACAGGATGAATGATACCGTTTCATTGCCAGCATTAAAGTAAGAGTCAACTCCCAGCCTCTTGTAGATTCACTTGGAAGCAGGCCATATTTACCTCCAAAATGTGTGGGGCTGGCTATGTAACTAAACCAGGCAGTGGAGCCTGGGGAGGAGGGTCAGGAGGTAGTTGCTGGAGGAAAGAGCTGTGTGTGCCACACTGTTGACTTATGTATGTGGGATGTGAGAACCAGGGACAAACTTCCTGTCCTCCATTTCTGGTTGCTAAATGTTTTGCGCTATTCTAGCCTATGTGGGTTTGACATTTGATTTTCATATTTGGGAAATGTAATGATTGCGTTATCCATTGCTTTCGAAAATGGTAGCAGATTTTGGAAATCCCTTCATCAGTTAGGAAATATATGTCGTTTATTATCATGTGGCTTTAGGTCAATTTGGACATATGGTTTCCCTATTATTATGGGGATGGGGGTTTGGCAAGATTTATTTAGTGAACATTTGACATTCCCTTCCTCTGTGGCTGAGAGTGTGTGATGTATCCACAGTCACCAGTGGATATCCATAGCTGAGTGAAGATTTGAACTCAGAGTCCTAGCCCACCACTCAGACCACTATACCTTAGGACTTTATCACCCTAAGCTGTTTAGTGCTATTATTCCACTTTAACTGCTCTGGCTGCCTCCTGAGGAATGCTGGGGTTTGTAGTTTAGTGAAGCCTAAGAGCTCCCTGAAAGAGGATTCCACAGGAAGCAGCCATAGCAATTAAAGTGAAACAATAGCACTATAATGGTGTAGTGTGATAACTTGTTAAGAATCTGTGTTTTAATTAATGTATTGCTTGCAGTTGCTTTTATGTTTAGAATGTTGTTGCTTTACAGAATAAAACTACTCAAAAGTAAGTTTGTATTAAAACTGTTGAGGCTTAGTCCCAAATAAGAGGTCTTTATCAGACGAGCCCCTTAAAGGCATTCTTTTGCTGGCACTTACCTCTAATCCTGGCAAAGGCTTCCCCAGCAATGAAAGAGAAAGTGAACAGAGCTCTGTTCACGTTCTTCTTTTTATCATGAGACTTCATTGCATGGGAAATTCAAAACAAAACAAAGCAAACAAACAAAAAAAATAAGACAGATTTTTTCTAAAGCACATATATACACTTTAAAGGTCCCAAGTAACCCAGGGAGGGTCATAAAAAGTGTGTCACCTACCTGGCTGTCGCAATCTCACCTGAAAGTGTTCATGCCGGACCAGCCATTGATGCTGCATTTTGATGTGAGTACAATGGTGCAAGGTTTCACATGCCAGCAATGCCAGCACAAAAGTGCCACATGGAATCTATTGACAGCTTCAGCCGTCAATAAAAAACTATGGGTTTTGGCAGGGACATAACCGCGAAAGGGCATCATCGTCTAATATGCGCGCCCTTTCACAGTTATGTGGTATCATTATGATGCCGTATTTTATGTGTCTGATAAAGTCCTTAATCCCAAGTAATGGTGTAGCCATAATGTTTTGCTAGGAATTCATTTTAATGCTCATTTTAATAACCATCTTTCCCAAGCTGGTGCCCTCCATGCATTGGACTACAACTACCATAACCTTACAGCAGTACAATCCAATCTATTTTGCTCTCCACTGCTCATTATTTTACAGACTCCTACCTTATGATTCCCCATCCCCAACCGTCATCAATGTTTTCTATATCAGATGTGGGGAACAGGAATGTGACTTTATGTGTGTGGCTGGCTGGACCCCAACTCTTATGATCCCATCCCATTGGTTATGTTCAGTAGGACTGGTGGGAGTGGTAGCCCAACAATATATGGAAGGCACACATTTGCCCTCCCATTCTAAACAGTTCCTCCCCAAAATGTCTCACTTCAGACATGTTAGAGCACATTTCCTATCATTCTCAACATGTGAGGATTAGTTAGGGGTGATGATTCTTGTGATCCATCAAATCTGGAGGGAACAACATTGGGTAAGGCTACTTGGAATCCTAGTATGATCTGGTTCTGGGACTTCTGGCAGTACTGGGACCCTCTTAGACCCCCCGCCTGCCAGCCTGCTAGCACTTGGAGCAAATAGTATTGTTGCCTTGCTGCGAAAAAGAAACTGTTTATCCAAAAAGCTGGGACCTCTTCAAATAAAGCCTATTAAAAGAGAGAGAAAAGTCTCTGCATTTTTCTTCACTGCTGTTGCAAGCAAATATGAAATGTGTTGCTGTTTCTAAACAGGAATCTTTCTCTGTGCCCCCCCCCGCCACCACATGGCAGCATAAGGCGAGTTCAGATTCCTAGCTATAGCATGTCTTAACTTTCTGTCAATACAGTGAAGGTATACTGGCACCAAGTGGCCTGAAGCCTCAGATGCAGTACTGTTATTTCTTTGTACCTTATTCTTTTCCCCCTCAGCTTCTGGGAAGGATTGTTTATCAATGGCATTTATCCAAAGAACTACCATCCAGCTCTTCCAGCTGACCAGTTTTACCCTCTCTGGACTAGATGCATTTGATAGCATTCCCCCGAGAGGGTTACCATTAAAAAAAATTAATGGTATGGCTGTGTCTTTGTAGGCTGTGTCTTCCTCCCTTTCTTTCTTTTTCTTTTTTGGCTTCTTCTACTGTGAGAGAAGATGCCTTAAAGAGCAATTCTGGCATGTGCTGTGCTGTACATGTTGTTGCTGTTGTTGTGTGCCTTCAAGTCATTTCTGACTTATGGCGACCCTAAGGTTAACCTATCACAGCGTTTCCTTAGCAAGATTTGTTCAGAGGTGGGTTTGCCTTTGCCTCCCTCTGAAGCTGAGAGAGAAATCTGCTTGAAGAAAATTGCTAAAAGCAATAGACACGTGGAGACAGCCAGCATGGTGTAGTGGTTTGAGCATTGCATTAGAACTCTAGGAGACCAGGGTTTGAATCCCTGTTCAGCTATGGAAACCCACTGGGTGACCTTGGGCAAGGCACACACTCTTACCCAAGAGCAAGGCAATGGCAAAGCCCCTCTGAACAAATCTTGCCCAGAAACTCAAGGATAGGGTTGTCCTAAGTTGAAGTCAATTTGAAGGCACATAACAACAACTGCTGCTGCTACTACTACTACTACTACTACTGTGAGGGAGGCCTGGAGCATAAGGACTAGGCTTATTCCCAGACAGATCATTGGTCAAGCTAGCTCAGTATTGTCTGTACCATCAGCAGAGGCTGTCCAGCATTTCACAATGGAGGCTGTATAAGCTTTTCGTAGGAGTACTTGGGACAAAACATGGGACTTTCTCAATGCAAAGCATGTCCTCTGCCACAGACCAGAAACTGGACTCAGATGTCATTTCTCTGTAGATCTCAGATTTGTTTGCATTATAAAAGTAAATTTCTAGCCCATATGGCTGTGATGATGTGCTTTTTAAAAATTGTGGACAATATGTACTGAAATATCAGAAATCAGAGAGAGTTTCCATGCCTTGCATCACTTGTTTTCTGGCCCCTTTGATTGACAGTACTGAAATAAATTATGTAAACCAAGAAAGTGTATTCAAATTGGCCTAATCTGCCTAAAATATTTAGGTTCTTGCATCCAGCTTTTCTTGGCATAGGATATGGATTATCTTGGTGCAAACTTTGATGATGATGACTATTAGCATCACACAAATGAAGCCATGAGCACACTGGATATTAACTACTGCCTTCCTTAGGACTTACCTATTCTCAAAACTTAAAATGGGTTTCCCCCATTCTTTCTCCCTGGAGGATGCTGTGGAAAATTGTGAAAGTTGGGTAAGGAACCAAGTCCTAACAAAAGTGTTCTTGCCAAAATCAAATGCTCATGTTTTGGGAAGTGATAAAGCCCTGACATTCAAGCTGATATACATCATTTGTAGTTTATGCTGGAAGTAAAGAAGCATCAGTGCTTGTTTACAGCTCTGTGTGTTTGTGTTCCTGCTCTGTGTTTACCTCCTGCTTGCATACAGAGGTCACTTCTTCCCACTTTTGCTCCAAGAAGCTTTTAGCATTTTACAACCCATTGTCTCAGAAGCAAGAAGCCCACGGCATGAGGCAGATCAACCTCAAGATGCCTTACTTGCACTCATGAGAGTCAGCTTTAGGGACTCTCCCATCCAAGTTAGAGAACTCTCTTCTATCTATTTTTCTTATTTAAGATGCATTCTCTGCTATAATAAACCTAAGTTCTGCTTTATAACTTTACCTGAGCATCCTGCATGTTTTATGTCCTGTTTTGTACCAGAAGCTCATGATTCACTGGGGCTCTGCTGCAATCTGCTCAATATAAATAACAAAAACATCCTACAGTTTAGGGGTTGATTAACCTGTGCCCCATAGCTCTCCAGAGTTTCTGTGTTTGGGCTTTTGTGGGGGCTATGAAATGGACACAAAAATGATTTCTTCTATTACCTTCCTCTTACTGTGAAAATTGTTTTTAAGTCCAGTCAGCCCTCTGGATTCTGCATCCATGGATTCTACCATCCATGGCTTCAAAATATTACTTCCAAAAAATAATTCCAAAAAGCAAATCTTAATTTTGCCATTTTATATAAGGAAATGTTTATATAAGGGACACCATTTTTCTATACTATTGTATGTATGGGACTTGAGCATTCACAGATTTTGGTCTCCATGGGGGTTCCTAGAACCAAACCCCAGTGGATACCAAGGGCCCACTATATGGGTTTGTGGGGGGCACAAAGGGTACATAACTTTCATCAGATTTCCAAAGAGATCTACAACCCCTCAAAAGGTTAAGAATCACTGCTTTAGATTGTCTTTTACATAAACTCCAGGCTCTCGTTAAACTGAAATGAAATTAAATGAAAACAAAAATACCCCTTTGACTTGAGTGTTTTGACCATAGCTATAGTGTTTGTGTTCAAAAGCTGAGCAAAAATAAATAGAATTTTGAAAGGTGTGGAAATATTATCTGAAATATTATTATTTTTTATGTTTTCCTTTCTCCCTAAGAGATGTTGGCATGTTTGTACTTAGGTAAAGGAGACCTTTCTGTCTGTGAACTTGTGCCATTCTCTTTTGCTTGTAGGAGTGGAAAATGTTGAACCTCCCTGATCCTTTCCCAACAGTGGACGTGCCAGCCCATGCTCACTATACCATTGGGGCTGTCATTCTTGTAGTGGGAATCACAGGAACTCTTGGTAACCTCCTGGTCATCTATGCTTTCTGCAGGTATTCAATTCAGGTCCCGTCTACACTATTTAAATAATACATATGGCATGTGGAAGTTCACGCTTCGGTACACACGGCCGTTTGGATTCACACGCATCCAAAAGAGGGGGGGCGGTTTTCCACCCTGAAATATGCACATGCGGCGTTCGGGAGGGAAAGTGGATCATGATGAAAAATCTGTACACCGTTTGGATGGCTGACGGGTCTGTACGGTCCGTTCACACACATACAAACAGGCTGTGCAATCTGATTGGCTGGCTGAGTAGAGGGGGCAGGGCTAGCACAGAGGGGAATTGGGAGCGTCCGCCATGTTGGATTCCCAGCTAGCGAGAGTCTGGTAAGTCTGTGAAATATATGTTTATTTATTTTTATTTTATATTATAAATAGGGAAAATTGACTGTCTGTAGAGCAGGAGCCTTTTTTAAAAAAAAAAAAGCGGCGGGAGATTTAAAACCGCTGCTTCGCTTGCTCGCTCCAGCCAGCTTGGGGAAGAAGGAGTCACATGGAGTTTAGGGGGGTAAAAAATTGTGTGGGTGGTTCGTATGCATAGGAACAACAGCCTATTCGTATTTTTTGCCCCCCAAACGGATTTTTTTTATGATCGTATAGACGCACCCTCAGTTACTTCAGCTAGTGTGATGTTCCTAGGATTGCCACATGTCCAGTTTCACGAAGGATAATCCTCTGATTAAAAGGCTACTTTTAATCAGAACCAAGTTCAGTTAAAGGTAAATAACCAGATAAATAAAAAAGGAGAATTCAGGCCCTCCAGTTGCTTCTCAAATACCAGATGCATATGTCATCTGGCTACAGTCTTCCTACTTTAGTAAGATGCATTCTATTTCTTTTTTAATTAGATATGCATTCATACATGTCTATTAGCATTTGGAAATCTGTGCTCTATTTTGTCCTCTCTTTTTGGTGAAGCTTCTCCTCTTTGACAGTGTGTAAGTGGTCCCTAAATAATCCTCTGGACAGATGTACTTGACAACTGTAGCTGAGAGCATCATATATCTCCGGTGCTCTGTAAGGCATTACTGCTTGAGGGGAATCAAGGTTAGGTTAGCATGGAGTAATTCTGTATTTCAATTGGTTGTGTAGCTTTTATTTTGTTTTGTTAAACTGTTATGCATCCTAAATTCTTAGGAAGCCCTTGAAATAGCTAACTATGTAAACAGAGAGCATTTGTTTAAAGGAAAATAGTTATGAAACAGCCCCCCAAATCAACATTTCCATTCCAGAAAAGTCAGTATTTGAAATGAAATACTCTCAACAGCAAGGAAAGAGTATTTTAATGATTACAAGATGTTATATTTGGGGAATCTAGAATTGTGTGCTGTGTATCCTCAGCTCCTCGTGTTTATAGACACATGCATATACAGGTTGACCCCTGTATCTGTAGGGGATATGTTCCAAGACACACACACACCCTGTGGATACCTGAAACTGTGGATAATAGGGAACCTTATTATCGTCAATGAGACAAATGCTGGAAGTTGACAATAAAATCACATCGAAGGACTAGGAATGCCTAGACAGAACATATTTTTTTCTAGGTGTAGATAAGTGAAACTGTGGATACTGAATCTGTGGATATGGGGGTCAACCTGTGTTGTAGAAACTAAGTTTTTATTTTATTTTTCTAGATATGGCAATGACAAAGCCAAGGATTCACTGAAGTAGTAAACCTATATTTGACCTTCATCATTAATTTCAGGCTACAAGTGTATTCATGTGACTGAGGAGATTATCAGATGGGCTTAATAAACCGGGACAGGGACACCACATTATCGTGAAAGGATTTCCCTTTCAGACGATGTCATCCCTGTCCTGTCCTGCTCTCATGGTCCCCACGTTCTGTCCCCGTTTTTTTTTTCATTGACGGCTTAAGCTGTTAATAGATCCATTGTTCCATTTCTGTAATGGAATGATGGTTGTGTAAAAAGGTGCCTGTTATGCTGGCGCGATGCCAGAGTTAGTGGGAGGTCCGGAGTGTCAAAACACTTCCGGATGCCTCCCTTACACTTAACAGGCCTCTGCTGCCACTGGAATCACCCCTCCCATCGCCGCCCAATCGCCCCGTCCCATTGCTGCCCCATCACCCCCCAGTCACCCCCTCCCATCACTGCCTGATCACCCCCAATTGCCCCCTCCCATTGCTGCCTGATCGCCCCTTCCATTGCTGCCCAATCGCCCCCTCCCATCACTGCCTGATCACCACCCCAATTGCCCCTTCTCATCGTTGCCTGATAACCCCCGATCACACCCTCCCATCACTGCACAATCACCCCTCAATCACCCCCTCCCATCGCTGCCCAATTGCCCCTCCCATCACTGCCTGATCACCTCACATCACTCCCTCCCATTGCTGCCTGATCACCCCCAATCACCCCCTCCCATTGCTGCCCAATTGCCCCCTCCCATTGCTGCCTGATCTCCCCAAACACTCCCTCTCAGTGCTGCCTGATCATCCCCCAATTGCCCCTTCCCATTGCTGCCCGATCACCCCCAATCACCCCTCCCATCTCTGCCCAATCACCTCCCAATCGCCCCCTCTCATCACTGCCCAATCACCAACCTGATCACCCCTCCCATCGCTGCTCGATCACCCCCCAATCAACCCCTCACACTGCTGCTCAATCACACCCCAATCTCCCCTTCACACCTCTGCCCGATTACCCCCCCAATCACCCTTCCCATCACTGCCCAATTGGCCCCCCAGCCGCCCCCTCCCATCTCTGCCCGATTACCCCCCCAATCACCCCTCCCATCACTGCCCAATCGCCCCTTGATCACCCCTCCAATCATCCCCCCATTGCTCCCCTGATCGCTCCCAGCCTGTACTTTTAAATCCCTGGCTCTCCTCTTCTTGCAAGAGCAGCCGGGATTACAAACCAGGAAGTGAAAAGAGCTCTAGAGCTCCTTTCACTTCCTGGGCTGCCTGGCACAAGTGTTATTAAGGTAAGTGTGAAATTTTTTGTTCTTGTGCCGGGACAGGGGCGGGAAAGGAGATTGCGGGATGGGAACACTTTTTTTGTTCCTGTCTGATAATCTCCTGAGTATTCCCCTACATGAAAAACAAGTAAATTATCCACTTAGAAAATTAGATTTCAAGGGAAGTGTTCCACTGTAGTCTTTCCCCTTACGTGGTAGTTTTCTACATACAGGATTAGTTTCTATGTAAAGAAACTATGAACAGGTGCTTCTGAATTACATGAGTGCAAACTGAAGTTTTGGCAAAACAAAACTTGTCTTAGCTACAAAGACACACAAAACACATAGAGAGACACGACTACACAGTACTTTGCTGAGTTCTTGTGTATGTCAACTGTCAACATATGGTGACTCCATGAATTTCATAGGGTTTTCTTAGGCAAGGAATATTCAGAGGTGTTTTTGCCAGTTATATGGTATTTGTTGCTAGTTTCCCATCCAAGCACTATCCAGAACTGACCCTGCTTAGCTACCAAGATCAGATGGGATATACCGGTAGTGCCTTTAGGGTACTTATAAAGGCTAAACTCTTAACTTGTATATACAGGATCTTAAGGCTGAAAGAACTTTCTAAATTCTACTCTGTTGCTAGGCAACACCAGGACATGTTTGCACCCAGGGCTGTTAATTTCCTTTGTAGCCTGAATGATGTTTGTGGACACTTGAGCTAATGCCTGCTAGATCCTAACAACAAATTCCACCTTATATTCAACTTTTTTCTGGAGTGATCTATGGCTATTGTCATTCCAGCAGAAACATTCTTGTGTTCACTTCCAACTGCAATATGAAATGGTACAGCCCAGACTATGGAGATTTTCATACGGGCTATATATTCCATGGCAAGAACAGAAGAGGGTTGAGAAAGGTTTTCTCTTTCGGATGATGTTGACCCCGTTCTGTCCTGCATCCATCCTGCTCCTGTGACTGTTCCAGAACAGTGTAATCATGATTTTTCATCGTGAATAGACCTCCCGTTCCATCACTATCACACACAATCACGGGTGTGCGAACAGGAGCCCCGTTCCTGTTCCGAAATGACAGCCATGGAGGGGAGGTCCATTCCGAGCACTTCCTCGTACGATCTGGACATCAAGATAAGTGGCACCCTTTATTTTACCCTCCCTGTTTTGATTGTGTGATTTAAAGTGTGTTTTTGTGCTTGGTGAACTGATTTTATGTTTGGGGGAGTTTTATTTTTTAAATTTACTGCCCGGCCGTTATCATGTGATAACGTGATAACATTTCAGATGGCCGGTCGTAAAAGCAGCCTTACAACGGTTGCATTTATGGCCAGCCAGCAAGGGGAGGGAGAGCCTGTTCCTGCCGTGGAATTAAGGTAAGTGTGTGAAAGATTTACATTATTCCATGGCAGGAATGGGAGAGGAGGTGGCGGGGCAGTAACGGGGCATTTTGGCCCCATGTGAAAATCTCCTATGACTGAAGGACTCAGGTCTTATCTATGCTAGCCAGGATATACCGGTTCCCCACCAGTGTATCCTGGCTGTGGAGGTGGCCTGGTTTGTCCTGTTACCTACAGAAGATGGGCCGGAGTCCAAACAGGATGCCGACCCATCATTGAAGCTGTCACCAATTCATTGCTAATGTGGAATCCAGGCAGGGGTCCTGTAATATGTGGCTGTAGCCCCCCCCCCCACATGTGACCCACCCTCAGTCACATGCTGCAGGACCTCTGCCTGGCTTCCAGGAGGGCCATGGAGCTGGCAGCGTCTGCGAGGAGAGGCATGCCAGACAGGCTTCTGTGGACACATGTGGTCCAATCCAGCAGAAATGGAGTAAACAGAGGGTTTTTTTTTCTTATATCGCAATAAAGGGTGCTATTCCAACTTGCCCCTGTTCCAGCCCCGTATCTGCCCCAGGAGATATTTGGACTGTGTAGGGGAAGTTCAGGGCTCTGTAATGGGGGCAAGCCAGGGTATTTGACTAGTGTAGACAAGGCCTCAGTGAGAACTGGGCCAGAGAAAATATGAGATATGAAGGGTATGAATGTAATAGACCTGGGAGCAGACACTGCGAAGTCCCCATCTCTACACTATAGGTATGAAGGGTCAGACGGCATGGGTTAGTTAGAAATAAGGAAATGTGACATGGCCAAGGGCTGGTCTCAGGCATTTTGGCCACCTTAGTTGAAGGAAAAGATGTCATTCCTTCCCCTTTCTGTGTACAGAAACTGACTGGCCTGGCCCTTGCCTCTTTCTTCCACACTAGAAAAAGGACAGCAACCTCCCCAACAGACAAAGGAGCAGGCTAATTTCGGGGTTGCAGGACAGACTGTATACCACACTGCTCTTTCCTCAAACACCTTGCTTGCAATTCCTGGTATGTCATTGGGGCTACCACCTCACCCTGCCTAATGGTAAGGCTGCCCTGAGATGGTCTAACTGTACTAATGGAACTGGCCTCACTGTTGCTTGAGTGTTAGTACCACCTGGATCCTTTGATCACATGCAGGGCAGTGTCACATTCATTTCTCCCACAACCATATGCACTAGAAATGTGCCATTGCTGTTTTTGGTTTTGTTACAAATAGGTCAGGAGGCATCCTTCAGATTTTGAAGCAGGTCCAGATTCTATGTTCTATTCCAGGAACCACACTGAAATCATGGCTGCACAAAGTAGTAAATCCACTCCTTGATTTTCTCAAAATACTGTACATTGGCAGGGAAATAAATGAAAAGGCAAGATTTCCTACCATTTGCTTCATGGTCTGGCCAACCGATGTAAAATAAAACGTTGCAGGCAATGTAAAATCATTTGGCTTAATCCCTATATTTGGAAGCTGCTTCTAATCTGGCCAACAGTGGAAAATGCCCTCCCAATTCAGTATGACCCAGATGCAGAAAATCCATAGTCCATCTACTTTAATTTCCTGTTAATCACTAGCATTGAGGAATAGGAGAGTGGAGCGAGAAGAGGAACACATTCTATCTGTGTCACTGGGCTATTAATCAGAGCTAGTCCAATGTACTCCACTGTATTGCAAGGGCATATTTATTTATTAGTTAATGCATTTTTTAAATGTAGCTTTTCAGCAGGAAAAGTAGTAATGACAGTCCTTGCCTTCAGGCTTACCATTTAAGAGACACAATACAGAAGGAAAAGGGGTGCAGAAGGAAGAAGAGGAAGCTAACTGAGACACTGTTTCTTAGGGAAACCTTTGCTGTTAGATGGCAGCCTCTTTCTTGGGATGCCTGCTTGATCATTTGTGACGAGCTCTGCTCATGCAGTAAAATAGATAAATCATGGGAAATTTGCTTTTTTCCTTACTACAGCTTCAAGGATCCCCCAACTAATATGGCTAGTGGATCTCACATGACTTCTGGTTCTCCTGGCCTTCATCCCCCTGTTTTCAGAACAGATAGACTTCTAATGGTACAAATGTTAGCCACCCCACCTTAGTGATGGGGTTGAATTTCAGCTTTGAGGAGTTCAAACCACGACTTCCTCCTTCAGACCAATATGTGAGCCCAGACCTTCAAGATATGATTCACATTGTATGACCTCATGTAATGAGGACCTCATTACAACTCCTTTCCAACCAGTCAGCCCTGCCTCCTCTGCTTCTCTGATGCTTCTATTCCTCCATTCTTATTCGGTGGCATGGTAGAAACAATGATAACATTAACAATAAGTTCTCTTCAAGGCCCCATAGTGGTACCATTAAACCCTAGATTCCCTAGATAAGGGCTTCTTCCATTGTAGCTGGGAGCCCTGCAGAATTACATTTTCCAGGGTCTCATGCACATGTTGCTGCTGCAGCTTTCTTCTAAGTGCTCCAAAAGAGGAGAGGGTGCCGATGTAGAAAAAAGAGAGCTTGCTGATTTTGTCCTGCCACCAGGTAAGTTTGCGAGAAGCAAAGATGAAGATTTGCAAGGGGTAAAGGGGGCATGTGATGGATGTAAGGGGAATTACTTAATTCACTTGCTTTTTTGCAACCTTTTCTTTCCAAGTACACAAAAAGACATACATACTTGCAAGGAAGTCTTGAAGAAAGCAATTGTAAACTGAGACAATTCAAGGGGAGTTCAGACATCACAATAACCTACCAAAAGTATACATATTGGTTCTGGTCACCAAAGAAGATCCTTTAAAAATGCCCATCCAGTTTGGGTACTCATTGCCCCAGGATATTGTGTAACACTAGCATTAAAAAAAGAAAGAACTGAATTAATACATGAAGGGTAGGTCCCCAAGGACCAATTTTGATGAACATTTGAAGAACAGGTCCCGTTCTGGGAGAAAGGCGGCATATAAATCAAATTGTAAGAGAAAGTACGAATGACTCAAGCTCATTTCTCTGTGCTTATGGGTTTCAAAATCAGGGAGTTTTGTACTCATCCTATAGGGAGAGCCACATTCTGTCCCCAAATGAAAAACAAAAACAAAACAAAACATGAATTTGAATGTCCCAAAGGGCCTTTTTCAGCATTGTGCCTGGCCTTTTGAATTTTATGGAATTGTGTAGTGTAATTGGTTTGCTATTTTTAATTTTTTTTATTGAAACTATGTTTTTAACTATGGGCTGTACACACCCACACCCACCCACACACCATATCATGGGGGATATGTTCTGGAACAAACATACCATAGAGTTGCGCTGGAGGACACCTCTCTAGGCATTGTCCAGCAGGACTCTATGGTATGTGTCCCTATTTTTTTTTCACCTGTGGATAACTGAAATCACAAATTTTGGTTCTGTGAATATGGGGGGGTGACCTGTATATTGTTTTTTTAACTAATTATATTTTAATGATGGTAATATTTAATTATTTTTTAACTTTTGTAATTAATGTTTTAGTTGTATCTTTTAAAAATTATTTTAAGCTGCCTTGAATCCCATTTTGAGAGAAAGTGGGGGGATATAAATCCAACAAATAAGCAAACAAACATCTGACTACTTGTGGAAGTGAGGGCTGTGAAACACTACAGGCATAACTTACAGGGTCATTGTGAAGGTGACTGAGAAAATGTATGTATGCAGTGTGTTGAACACTGAAAGTCACAGTGGCCCTCACCACTGTGGCACCCAACATCATCTAGAAGACTGTACATCTCCCAGACTTTCTCTAAAGCATAACATCAATGCCAAGTATTCTTATTTTAGTTAGTTACAATCTACGCTGTGGATTAACAACAGGGCATAATATCCCCGTCAGGTCCTATTTGTGTTTCTCTGAGTTGTCTCTCTGGAAACTCTCAGCAGACCAGATGGGCAATTAATGCAGCCCGGCATGCTAACCCAGTATGTTGTGGGTCATGCCATTAATACCCTTTTAAGGAGAAAACCAGCATCAATACCTTGTGTCACTGTGTTGCTTCACTTTGATTCAAGTGATCAGCTCCCCAGCTGAAGCTTTGGGGCCAAGCAGATCAGCAGCATCAGGTATTACCTGTCTTCATTCTCTTCTCTTTGCTCATAGGAGCAGGGGCCTTCGGACTCCCGCCAACATGTTCATTATCAATCTGGCTGTTAGTGATTTTCTAATGTCCATCACTCAGTGTCCGATTTTCTTCACCAACAGCCTCAACAAACGGTGGATATTTGGTGAAAAAGGTGTGTATCAAATGCATTCTGAGAAACTGTATTTCATTTGGGCGGTTGGAAAAGTATAGATGATGATGATGATTTTTTTTTAAAAAAAATCAACAGTTACTGAAGATTTTTTAAAAATTGCAAAATTGTTTATTGACAATTGTATGTGTGTTTTTAAACAATTTTTAGATATAGAAAACATGTTCCCATCTGTTTCTCCTCTCACCAAACCCACTTATGGGACCAAAAGGATGTGTTTCAGTATGATGCTAATCCTAAGGATATTTCAGTTTTCTCCTGCTGAAGTCTTCACGAAATAGTTGCTCTCAAGATGTTGGACTACACCCCCTGTGTGCACACAAACATATACACTATTAGCCTCAACCCAACTTCTCCTTAGCATAGCATAAATACCGGTATGTAGACATACCCCACAGAAACACTATACAACCCCCATGCAGAATAGCAACATTGGGCATCATGTCAATGGCTGGGTCCCCTTGAGCAATGCTCAATAAACAGTGCTCAGCCACAGTGGGAATGATACAGTGCACTACCACAATGGCAAGCATGGGATGCACAACCATAATGGAAAGTATAGGATGCAGAACTGCAATGCACAACTTGCAAAGACAAGGCACAGGTGAACATTCTGTCTGTGTAACTCCACTTCCACTGCTATCAGCAGAATACATCTGTTATGCAATGGTGATTTTTTTTTTTTTTGGTCCCTCACATGTAGTGTTCTTATGTCCCAATGGAATCCTGCGGTTTGTAGTTTTCTCTGAGGCACTAGAGGAATTGTCTGGCTTAGAATTTCAAATGCTTCTCCCTAAAGTGCAAATCCCAGGATTCTGTAGGAGGTAGCCATAGGAGTTAAAACGGAACCATAGTGCTATAATTGTGTCATGTGAAAGGGTCTGAGGATGTTTGCTGATATAAGATTGGAGACTGCTCCTTGTTGTGTAGAAGAGGGAATTTTAAAGGTGTTGCTTGTTACCTGGTTGTGTGACATGCAGCACCTGCTAAAATGCCCTCTTCTACCCAACCATAAAAGATACAGGAGCCATCTCCAGTTTTCACTCTGGCAACCCTATTGCTGAATGAAACAAAGGATAAGATGGTGCCACCTTCCCATCCCATGTACAGAACCTGACTGGACCATCACTCAATGGGATAGCATTCTCCACCTTACCCAAGGCAGCACACTGATTTCCAGGATTTAAGGAGATTATCAGACATGTCAAAAAACACAAGAGCAGCATGCAAGGACAATGTTATTATCCTGCAAACGGGGCCCAGTTTCAGGCAATGTCGTCATCATCACATGCTGCTTCTGTGCTGCAACTGTGAGTAAGGTGTTGCTTTTCACTGAGGGACTCCCCTTCAATTGAAAGCAATGCCTTATTTGTGGCTGCAGCACAGAAGCAACACGCAACAATGACAAGGATGTCTGAAACCAGGTCCCATTCGCAGGTCAGTAATGTCATCCTCGTGTGTTGCTCTTGTGTTTTTTGGACGTGTCTGATAATCTCCTTAGACACACAATTTGGCATATGTTGCTCTGCCCCTCAGTGGAGGAAAACACCTTGGGGAGCTCAGCAGCACCAGCTTAGAGGACTATTGCCTCTGTCGCCCACAGCATTTGCCATCTGAGGCAGTTGCCCCAATCAGCTAAATGGCCAAGCTAGCCTTGTCAAGGAGAGCCACTTCATCCATTGTATGATGGTATTTCACCACCAGGTTAAATGTTTTTTATCTCCATGAGTCTCTGGGCTTAACTGAATTTTGCAGTTCAGATATCACTGGGTGTATGTTTTTATGCTGCTCTGTTTTATTTCTTTTCCTGTATTATTCCTATTATTTTATCACATTTTAAAATGTTTACTATAAGCTGCCTTGGATATTTCTTTGAAATGGGAAGGAGAGGTTTTTTTTAAAGTACAGTACCTTTAATTAATCATCTAATTGATTGATCAAAAATAGGATATTTTTTTTAAAGCCATGTTTTTCATCCTACTAACTGTGGTGTGCTCTTTCTGAAAAGGCTGTGAGCTGTATGCGTTCTGTGGAGCCCTCTTTGGTATTGCTTCCATGATCACCTTAACAGTGATAGCCTTGGACAGGTATTTTGTGATTACGCGACCCCTCGCCTCTATTGGAGTAATGTCTAAGAAGAAGGCTTTGCTAATCGTATTAGGAGTCTGGCTGTATTCCCTAGCTTGGAGTCTCCCTCCTTTCTTTGGATGGAGTAAGTAAGACGGTATAAAAATCCAGTTACTTGATAACTGAGAGGCAATGTGGGACTTTATATAATGGCCTTTCAGAATTGGTGATAGATAAAAAGGATTTACATATTTAACATGAAGAAATTCTCTGTGAAGGGCTCTGGTTTACAGCTAACGAATCTCTAAGACTTTTTAACTGAGGGAAAAGCTCTGTAGAGCTTAGATCACATTAAATTACATTGCAGCAATGCTTTTGATCAAAAACTCATTAGTGCATTACACAGAAATGAGGAGATAAAAAATCAGGAATGAAAATAATGGGGAAAAACATCTTACATAACATTTGGGTAACCTTCTATAGTCAAACTGTGGGGAACTAGATAAATAACAGGCATGGATAAATACAAGGTTGTTGTGGTGTGTTTGTGATATATTCAGATAGATTGTTATTGTTCACAAAAGGGGTATAATGAAAGTATTAATCCACCTTTTCATATAGCCAGCTTTTAACATTCTACTTTTTTGCTATGCTATAAACCCTCACAGCAAGCCAAAAAAATAGAATACAGAGCATCTCTTTGTGGGAAAGGGAGAAGAGGATAATACCGTACATTGAAATATATTTCTCTCTACTCCAAATCTGAGAGCTGCCATTAGCAGTGAAAAGGACATGCTTCCACACTATTCAACTCAGGAGCTGGCTTTAAAGTAATAAAATGGGCAGGACCAGAAACCAGGATACTTTTAATTAAAGGCACAGGAGCCCTTAAAATCTGCAATAGCATTTTTGCCTAGCTATATTGGTCAAGTTGCTGCTCAATTGCATTTCAATAAGACACCCCACATTTGTGTCAGATGACACCAGATGTTTCACTGGGGCCCAAGTAAAGGCACCTGATCTCCAAAAGAGGACCTGTTAATTAAGGACACAACAGGAATCTGAAGATGGGGTACCCAATGGTCTGAATGCTTGCCCTTGAATTCTGCTTATGACTACTAGAGATGGTTCAGCTCATCCCCAGAAGGCCCCCAGCTTCAATTTCTGCTTCCCTTCTGCAGCTACACTTCCAATCACACTTCTCACTGAAATGAAAGAGCAGATGTCTACATTGGTTTGCACGGGGATAATTTGAAGGGCTGCTCCTGGCTGCTCACTACACTCTCAGCCCTTTCCCCTGTAATACTGTGATAATAATGCTGAGTTGACCTACTTGACAGGGTTGTTTGTTAGGCTGATAAAAATAATGTGCACAAAGTTCTTCAAAGTTCTGGTTCTTCAAAGAGCTCAATGTAAATGCTACCAAAATCTATCTACAGTAAGCTAAAGCCTAGCACATTTATTGTGTCACAAGCTTTCATAAGGTGGAACACATTTCACCAGATGTTTCTCATAAATAGACAGATATTGTTTTGAAGTCCTCACAACTCTGATCAGTGAGATGCTTCAGGACAGCATTTTTTTACAGCTTTCTTTGAGGAAAACGGATACTCATAGAGTTTTACAAAATATGTTTATTCACAAATATGCAGGTGGAGTATAGCATGCACACCTCTAGCATGTAAGAAAGAGTTTTTCTCCAATACCAGAAATTCCAAGACTTAGCATTAGAATAGACTTTCTGTCCTCCCTCCCTCCCTCATTCACATTCTCCCTTGCTACTTCCAGGCTTTTCTTGTGCAGTGAACTTGCCTCAGCCACAGAATTTCACAGGTGGTTCAGATGACATTTTCCATTTGCAATTCCTTGTTTTCCAGATGCTCTTTTCTTCCCACCCCAAAAAGTTAAAAGTTAAGGAGGAAAAGGCATAACATATGTGCAAAGCCTTTTGACTGGAAGTGGTAGTAGTTTTCTATCTGGGACCCCATTCGCACTGCAGAATTAAAGCATTATGATTCCACTTTAACTGCCACGGCTGCATACTATGGAAACTTGGGATTTGCAGTTTGGGGAGGGATGATTAGAATTCTCAGTCAGGATTACATAGGATGTTGCCATGGCTGTTAAAGTAGAATAATAGTGCTATAATTGTGTAGTATGAAAGGGATCCTGGAAGCACCCTCCCCATCTCTTCTTCTCAAGACCAGATTGCTTTGGTTGCTTGTGCTCTCCAATGTGCCCACATCCACACATACCTGTATCAACTGTATCTTCTCACATGGGAGATCATCAAATAGCTCCTAGATATTTGTTCCAATTGAGAAACACTAAGCATCCATCCTGGACTGTTTGGCTAGTACAGTGGTTCTTAACTTGTGGTCCATGGTCCCCCAAGGGGCCACAGTGTCCTCACAGGGGGTCTGCGAAGGCTTGAAGGCTGTTCAGGCCACATGACAAGATCCAAAGCAAAGGCTGGCTGGCATGACCTATGCATTGCTATTCAGTCTTCTCCAGCCACAAATTTGCAGGAAGAAGCAGGAGAAAACTCTTCCTTCCACTCCAGTGCCTCTGAGGGAAGGGTTAAAGGATGGTGTAACTGTATTATTACTATTATCAGGTATTATTACTATTGTTAGGGTTTTAAATCTTGAGTTAAGTCCTGGGGGTCTGTGGCAACAAAAGATATTTAAAGGGGCTCCCTGGTAAAGAAGAGGTTAAGTGCCACTGGGCTAGTACTCTGCTTAAAAAATGAAGACTGCTTTGTATAACACATACACAAACATGCGCGCATGGATATGGACACTGACACACAAACAGAGAGAGCAAAGACTAGTTTGTAAGTGCTATTATGGTCAAAAGGCCATGAAATACAAAGAGCAGCAGCAATAGTAGTTGTTCGACTACACGTTTATACAGAGGCCGAATAAATATGAGATAGACTCTTTTGCAATCTCAGTATGATTGGTTTTGCTATGCTGGTTTAACCCCAAAAGGAAAGAAGGAAGGAGGAGGAGGGAGGTAGAGAGAGGACACACACACATACACACACACACACACACACTTCAGCATTATATCTTGAGGCCTTGTAAAAACCAGTTCATGTTCTGTGAGCGGAACAGATTTGTGTTCTGTAAGTTGAACAGATGTTAAGGATCCACACAAATGTCTCTGGGCACTTGTGTATCTGGATGAAAACATTATGTGGCAATGAATTCTGTGAATTTACAATGGACTTTGTGATAGTGAAGCCCCCAAGGTGCTCCTCTGCAGTTTGTTCACTTTGTTTGTCCTCAGCCTAATATCAAACAGTTTCTTTAGACAAAGCCATGTTTTTGAGAAAGAAGAATACAGTATTTTCTCTCTGTTCATTTCCTCCACAAAGTACCAGTCTTAAGCAACACACTTTTATAGAGCTCTGGTCTCATGTAACTTAATAATATTTGATTACCTATTAAGAGCAACATTTCATGACGACATTAACAGTATTATTACTTGGGCTGGGCAAGACTGGATTTCATGCATTTCATTTCATTTATTTTTTTTATTAAAAATGACTTTCTTTTCTCTTTCTTCTCTCTTTCTTTCCTGTTAAAGCAAACATTTTCTGTCTTTCCATTAAGGTGCTTATGTTCCAGAGGGCCTCTTGACTTCCTGTTCCTGGGATTATATTACCTTCACCCCATCAGTCCGTGCCTACACGATGCTCCTCTTCTGTTTTGTATTCTTCATTCCCCTAATTGCCATCATATACAGTTATGTATTCATTTTCAGAGCCATCAAGAATGCAAACAGGTGAGTCAGCCAGAAGCTAGCTTCCTCTTGTATGCTTCAGTGGAAGGTTAAATTAATTTTTTGTTCTAAGGTCATGACCTCCAGCCAGCAGGAAACCAAACTGAGTTGTGTAACACAGGCAAAATGCCTGTTGATTTCATGCCAAGATCGTCATCATTTTGACAGACATATAAGCAGTTTTTAAAAAATAGATAGTCCAAAACTATGGTGGATGATTTAGCAACCAGACATACCATTTACATTAGTCAGGACTGAAAAAGATAAGTTGGCTGCAACTGGACAAATTCTAAAAGATAAATGAGAAGAATAGTTGCAGTTAAGAACTGGCACAGTACATCTGACTAATGGTCCATCTAGATCAGGGTTCTGTGTGTCCTCTTTGCTTTTTTTTTTTTTTTTAAGGATCAAATTATGTTCCAAGAAAAACAGAATTCTGCAACCTGCATAAATTATGCATATTATTATTTCCCTCTTTTTTGTGTTTATTCCTCTCCTTTGTCTTTTGGCCTATTGGATCTTTTATTATGCACTATTGAAAGTAATAATATTCATTATTTTTTAATCAAATCTGCATCTACTTTCTTTGTTTGCATTCTTTTTCCCCTTCTGCTGCTATAGAGAAGAATCCTTACTCAAGATGAGTAGGCATAAAGGCAGAAGGTGAAGCTATACAGTCATGTTGTTGTTGTGTGCCTTCAAGTCATTTATGACTTATATCAATCCTAAGGCAAACGAAGCAAGGGTTTTTCTTGGCATTATTTGTTCAGAGGGAGTTTGACTTGCCTTCCTCTGAGGCCGAGATAGTATGAATTGCCCATGGTCATCCAGTGGGTTCCCAAGGCTCAGCAGGGATTCAAACCCTGGTCTCCAGAGTTGTAGTTCAAAACTCAAATCGCTACACCATGTGAAAAATCTCTCAGTCTCAATTGTGTTTTCCCCAAAACAACTTTCATTTTCCTTGCTTTGTATCAGCAACAAAGTTGGCATGGATATTCATGTGTAGCTAAGTATGTCATTTTCCTAATGTATCCATGTTTTAGTTTTTCTCATTTTTGTACTCATTTTTCCCATTGACTAAAATGTGTTTGTGTGCATTTCCCAAGAATATGCATTTTTTATTATGCACATATCCTTGTGCATCATTCCTTGGGCAAAATAAGCCATGGAGAAGATCTGCATTTTCTTAAACCAAACGTTATGTACACATTTTTTGGTAATACAGTCAGCACTCCTTATCCATGAATTCAACCATCCATGGCTTAACATTATTCCAAAAAAGTAGAAAAAACAAACAAACCCAAAAGCAAATCTTTATTTTGCCATTTTATATAAGGGACACCATTTTACAATGCCATTGTGTATAATGAGCTTGAGCATCTATAGATTTTATATGTGTGTCCTGGAACCAAACCCCAGCAGATACCAAGTGCCCACTGTAGTTCCATGGTGAATCGATTGGAGAAATTCATTTAAAATTTTGGTTAATACCCATTCATTTTTCAACTCCATAGTCATGATCTCCTTTTATTTTTCACACACTCATAGGAGGAAACAAGTGGGACTGTGAAGAGAGAAGGGTACAATGGCTTTCTGTATGGAAGCATCTATGCCTTTTCCTGCATGATTAGATTAAAATGACATTATTTGCATTTTGAAATTGACCTTTTAGGACATACACAGTGGGCAAATTTCCACTACAAATTTAAAGTGCACCGAAAATTGATTTTCCCTAGAAGATTAAGTTGTGTGAAACTGTTGGTGTTTCTCTGCCATAAATTTCTGGCCCTATCACAAAACTACAGGTTTTAGAGTCCTCTGATTGGGAGTCATGTCAAATAAACTTTTCTGAAACTGGTTTGAACTAAGATACTTGAGATTTTGGCATTATATTCAGGGAAAAGGTCTCTGAGTTTGCAAGTATTTGCCAGCTATTCCTGCTCTGTCAAGATCAAATATGGTCTTATAACTATTTACACGAGAGGAAAGAAAGCAACGTGTAATTATGAGTCATAGAAATAGATCCAATAATCTATTCATATGAGCTGATTTCCCTGCAGAAGCAGCATCCACCATTACATTGAGTTCATCTTCAGACCAGAAAGGTGCGATGAGTCCATGAGCTCAGTGAAGGAGCACATGCTTTGCCTTTGGGAAATCCCAGGTTCAAACATGGGCATCTCCCTTTCAAAAATTTGGGTAAGGATGATTGGAAAGATGACTAGAAATAGCCACCAGTCTGAGAAGAAATTACTAAACTAGATGAACATGTGATATAATCTGGTATCAGAGCTTTGAAAAGTTAATTTGTTTTGGACTATAACTCCCAAAGCCCCCCAGCTTGGATGACCACTAACCAAGCTATCTGGGGGAGATCATGGGATCTGTATCCCCAAAATGTAACTTTTCCAAGCTCTGCCTGGCAATTTCCTCCAGAGTGGCTTTTTTTGTGACATGAGAAGCTAGTACAGGAGAGAGGAGGGAATTGGCAACACTCCCTTATGTAATTGGAAGACTGTCCATCAATGAAAGTGGATCTTTGGATCCAAGCCATCATCCATATTTAAGACATGCTGTGTTAGCTAGGCCCGCTTTTACCTATGAAGACGTTTCTTTATATGTTTGCTTTCCCCCCAGGGCTGTTCAAAGGATCAATTCAGACAACAGTAAAGAATCTCAAAAACTCTACCAGAGGATGAAGAATGAGTGGAAAATGGCCAAAATAGCCCTGATTGTCATCTTGCTTTATGTCATCTCCTGGTCTCCATATTCTGTGGTAGCTTTGGTGGCTTTTGCAGGGTAATCATCAACATCATTGTGTCTATAAAGGAAACATTAAATGAGAATGGAAGTAATGAAAGAACCATGTGATAAATGGCCCAGCAATTATGAATGCCAAGGTCTGATTCAGGACATTCTCCATATTCAGCAGAAAATCATTGGAAATCACTGGAGTGGGGAATGATAAATGGGGCATGTCTTGGGACTTTATCAGAGCACCCCGCAAAACCCCATTCTTTTGTCGGAATAACTTTGCTTTTTTTATGCCAGAAAAAGAACTCCCCATGCCACACTTACCTTCCCGCCCATCCAAGGCTTCCCCAGCAGTGAAACAGGAAGTGAACAGAGCTCCACTCACTTCCTCATTCGAAATCCCATGTATTCTTGCAAGAATACATAGCGTGGGAAATTTAAAACAAAAACAAAAATAACAAAGTAAAATTTTCAAAAAGCACATAAACACACTTAAAAATTTAAAGGTAAACCACAGAGGATCATAAAAAGTGTGTCACCTACCTGGATGTCACAATCTCACTTGGAAGTGTCCTGGCCAGTCCAGCCATTCACGCTGCATTCACATGAGTACAATGGTGCGAAGTTTCAAGCGTCGGCAATGCCAGCACTAAAGTGCCACAAGGGATCTATTGATGGCTTAAGCCATAAATAAAATACAACAGGATTTTTACAAGACATACACGTGAAAGGGTGACATCATGTGGTATGTGCACCTTTCACATGTATGTGTCGTCATTATGATGCCATATTTGGTGTGTCTGATAACATCCTTGGATTCTGATCCCACAGCTACATATTTCCAGTTTTATCTTGTATCAAGTCCATGGGCTTGTACAGATACGCAAAAAAATTAAAATTAAAATTTAAAAAATGTCCTCATGGAATGCAGTCCTTACAATTGATCCAAGGGTTGCTTGGGCTTGGAGAATGTGAACATGTGACTTAGAAACATATATCGTTGCCACTCCTGAGAAGGAATTCCCATATTCTTAATGGCTGGGAAAGATGCTGCTATGTCTGAAGGATTGGCCTCTATAAAATTCAGTCATATCTGAGTGTAAGTCTCTTCAGAAATGGCCTGGAAGTTTTATCGAGTGCAAAACTCTAAAGCTCATTTCCTGATGTGGGGCAGGGGGAGGCAGATGGAAGCATAAAAGCATGGGAGCTGAATTCCAAAGAAGTAATCATCCCAAGCCCTTGCCAGTCCTGGACTAGTTGCATTGGCTGATTGTGTATAACTTTTTCATGTAGGCACTCATTTATTAATATTCTTCCTACGGATGGGAACCCATTTTCTTCAATGCTGAGGGCCACATTCCTTTAGGACAGTGGACCCCCAAGACCTAACTCAAGATTTAAAACCCCAATAATAATAATAACAACAACAACAATAATAATAACTGAACAACAACAATACAGTTACACCATCCATTAAACCTTCCCTCAGAGGCACTGGAGAGGGAGGAAAGACTTTTTTTCCTGCTTCTTCCTGCAAGTTTGTGGCTGGAGTGGATTGAATGGCAATGCGCAGGCCAAGTCAGCAAGTCAGTCTTGGCCTTGGCTCCTGTCACATGGCCACTCCACTTTAGGAAAGTGGTGGGCCAAGCAGCCTTTAAGCCTTTTCAGACTCTCTGTGAGAACATTGTGGACCCCTGGGGGTCCCTGGACCACAAGTTAAGAACCACTGCTTTAGGAGAAATGTCTAAGGCTGCATGCCTGCAGTGGACAGGGCTAGAGTCAAAACATAGCTGATCCTATCCCTCCCTCCTTCTTCACCTAGACTGCTGCTAAGGAAGGGACAAGTTGCTTTTGCAGAGGCCTGACTAGATCAGTTGCAGAGGGATATGGGGATTGGGCCAAAGGCTATTTGATATGAGGCTCAGGGCCACATGCCTGTTTAGGGCTATATGTTGCCCAGACTACTCTAACCAACCAGCCACTTGTGAACCTTGGGGAATGTGTGATTCCATATGTTGTTCCCTGTCCTCTTACACTAAGATAAGAGTGAGAGGGTCTTTCTTCTTCCCTTCACAATTTACCCAAATTATCACAGCATGATTGTTTCCACTGCAGTGTTCCCACCATGTGGTTCCTTCCTTACGGAAGCCCACCTGCTTCTTCTCTAGCAGTGTTCTGGCAGAAGGTGAGGGTATTCTTGTTTCAGGGGCCTTTGTCAGTGACAGTTGCTGTGGATGCTGTTGAATCTGCTGGCTAGTTATGTATCTTTCATTTCTTAATACCTCCTGCCTTTTGTTATTTTTATGGCTTTTTAGAAAAAACATTAAAAATGTATTGATTTAAAAATGTATTGGTTCTGTACCTCTTCTCTGATGGCTTGTTGTTTTATTGATAGGGATGTTTGGTTTTAGTGTATGTACTATGCTGCTACTGATCCACCATTTATAGGCCAAGAGTTTTCCATATTGTGCAGTGCCTTTGGATAGAGAGCTGACTAATCAGTCTATTCTCCATAGGAATGTATCCCCAAGGTCAGTTGAAGTGCAACCAGGAGATGATTTTGCATGTCTGGCTTGGCTCTGCATACCTAGTTGCTCTCATGTGGGGAAAGTTGGTAGAGGATTCAGGATTTAGATGTGCAAGATATTATGTAGAAAGGGGAAACATGTAAACAAGCCTCTAGCAGAACTGGTGCTAAAAGTGTGTTTGCTTTATCACTGTAGATACTCTGATCTCCTCACACCCTACATGAATACAGTGCCTGCAGTGATTGCCAAGGCTTCTGCCATCCACAACCCAATAATTTATGCCATTGCTCACCCCAAATACAGGTAAGTTTAATCTTTTGTAAAGAAGAGAAGCTTTATTGTTTTTTTTAAAGTGCCTTTAGGACAGGGAATTCTGTGGTTCTCAGGTAGAACGGAGGTTAGCATGCATAGCCATTGGTCAGGGATGCTAGGAGAGGCAGGACTGCAATACCCGGAGGGTCATAGGCCCCCTGTCCCTGCTTTGGGATGACTGTTCACACCACACCATTATAGCACTATGATTCCACTTTAACTGCCATAACTGCATCCTCTGGAATACTGAGGTCTGTAGTTTATTTATTTATTTATTTATTTATTTATTTATACCCTGCTCTTCAGCCACAAGGCTATCAGAGCGGCTTACAAATTGTTTTAAGCAATAGAAATTTACACATCTACACTGCATTAAGCAGTTTCCAATGTGTGTTAGCTAATTGCCCCCACAAGCTGGGTCCTTATTTTACCAACCTATGAAAGGATGGAAGGCTGAGTGAAGCTTGGAGCCCACTGGAATTGAACTTGCAATGTGGTGACTTTCAGTACTGGCATTTTACCACTGCGCCACCAGCCTTCTTAGTGAGGCACTAGAGGAACTCTCTGGCTAAGAATTCTAAATGCCCCTACCTAAACTACAAATCCCAGGATTCCATAGGACACTGCCATGGCAGTTAAAGTGGAATCATAGTGCTATCATTGTGTCGTGTGAATGAGCTTCGTAACTGATTTTAGATGGAGGCTAACCATAAAAAAAATGTTCTACTGTATCATTATACAGTAGGAAATGCAGGAGGATTAAAATGAAAGATGATCCCTCATCCCTGATAAAATTCTGTGAATGAGATTGAATGATTACACTGTAAAAGCCTCATTTGAAATCTGAAAGCACCCCAGAAGAAATAGAGAAGGAGAGAAGTATTGTACTTTTCATAAAGCTCACTGCTAGCTATGTCTTTCAAGTATCATCCAATCTGCCCCTGAATTAATATACATTTTTAGTTTGTGTAGAATCAAATTAGTGTATATAGTATGTGTAAGGGGTTGCTTGTTTGTTTATACTCGCATATAAAGTTCTCTTTAGGTAGAGAAAACTGATTCATTCAATTTCTTATCTGTTAGAATGGTGATTGCGGAGTTTCTACCATGCCTTGGATCTCTGCTAAGAGTTCCCCGTAAGGACTCCAGATCTTGCAGCTACCTCTCCACCAGACGTCCCACTGTCACCAGCCAGTCCTCTGATATGAATGGGGTGCCAAGAGGACACCGAAGGTTATCCTCTGTCTCAGACAGTGAATCTGTAAGGAAATACTTTGTCTTCCTTGTCTTAACATGCAGCAAAAATGAAAGGGGCAGACAGTGAGCTGGGTGAGGTACAACACCATTAAGAAATTGCTAGAGAATTTATCTCACAAGGTAATGAAAACCCATTCCAGAAATTGCAAAGCAATAATCAATAAAACTGTATTAGGAAGCCAGATCAATATTGGCAGCATTCAGATATTTCCTCTCTATTCTGACATCACTACAAGGAGAATGAAAACTTTTGCTTCCATTTTCAGTTACCCACACCCAAGAATTATGTCTGAACCCTACCATGTGGTTCCTCTTAACTGTAGTTTTTAAAAAAAGTAAGGCGACTTTATAAACCATGGTTGTAAGACAGTTTGTTTCAGTAAACAGTTGTTAATACTAACTACAGCTTATCTAGGTGTGGATGCAATGTTCAATTCTGTTTAGTTAAAAGGAGAAGTAATTTCCTTCCCTGTTCTAATTTCCTATGTGTAGCCACATCAGAGAGGAGATTAGATTAGAGAAATCATGTAAAGAACTAGATTCCCCTTCAATCTATAGAAGCAAACTAGTCTGGCAGTTGAATTTTAATTCATCACTGGTGATGGGACAGTGTTCTATGCTGTTCCTAAGGGCATCAGCTCAGTTTAGATGGAGGGCAGAAGACATACATTTTCTGTCCTCAATGGGGGACAACAGCCAGGAGACTCAGAATGACTTGAGGGCTGTCACTACTCCACCCACCATCTGCTCCTGAGCTGGTTCTTTCATTCTCTCAAATGATAGGCCTGCCCCTGGCATATGACCCTGAGGCTCATTCACATCATGTATGTCCAGATGTGGTCATACAGAAGGTTACTCCATTTTAAAAATGTTTTGGAGATAATAGATTTGGAAACTTGTTGTTCAAAAAATTAATATGTTCCAAAGCTAAGTGTCTGAGAACAAACAGGCAACACAGTTTTTAACTGAAAAGTGGGATCTATATTTAATTAATAAATAAACTGGGGATGCCCATAAAATTTAGACCTTGTTTGACCATCAACTTTAGGCTCTGTTTCTGAACTTCCAGTGATATCTGTGTGGTTGATTTTGGAAAGGATTTTTAGAGAATGTTTTGAAATAAGGTAGACTATTTTAAAGACTATTTTAAATAATCTTTTGAAATAGGGTAGAAAACCTGCTGCTGTTCCAGGCGCTGTTGGATCTTGTCTCACATCTCCTTTACTACCATGTCCAGTGGTCAGAGGGGATAGGACTTATAGTCCAATGACACCTGAAGAGCTAAAGGCCAAAGGTTTCTCCTTAAATGTTCAAAGTGCCTCACAAGTGTTATCTTAGTAAAATGATGCCATAAGGCAACAGCATATTATTATAAAATAGATGGAGGGCTGGGCTGGGAGACAGTGGATTCCTTGGAACCAACTAGTAAATTCGCCAGATTCAAAATCTGAACTCAGAGATTACCAGTTTATACAGCTGCTAGAATCTCACCCTTTATGCATATTTGCCTCCATGAGTAAAGTCAGGACTGTGCCTGCTCCCTGAGAGTCCACACAGATGCAGTCATGCTTGCATCTGTTTGAACAGTACATGAATAGATAAAACATAGGTAGGCAACTGTGGTCCTCCAGATGTTTTGGGGTAGCAGCTCCTATAATTTCTCACCATGTTGGTTAGATTTGATGGGAACTGTGGACCAAAACATTTGGAAAGCCCCAGTTGCTCATCTCTGGAAGAGAACATCTGGAACCAAAGGAGAGCTAGAAACTGCTGGCATCTCTTTAAGAGGTTACAAATAATTGCAATTAAGGTCTGACTTAGGAAACATGAAAAGAGCCTTTGTATGGCCAGAAGCTTCTAGCTGATTGCAGCCATTCTTGGATCCCATAAGTGCTCCAGTCTCCTGGAGGATTCCTTTCCAGCCTTCTCTGTGTGCCACTGCTCTCCCACTCCTGCTTTAGTCCTGCAAGAATTCTTCTGGTAGGACAAGAAAGCCTCAGCATCACCTTTGTTCCCAAAAGAAGCAAGACATTTCCAGGGTTTTAACTGCTTTCTTTTTCTTCTCTGGTGCTGAAAGAAAATGCCCTGCCTCACAGGGGGTTGGTGAAGCAGCAACACAACACAGTGGAGAGCAGACTAGAGGTGTGGAATGGAGCTCCAGCTGACTCTAGCACCTGCCAGTAGCAATAGCTGTTGCAGTCAGTTGGAAGCTTCTGAGAGGCTTTTTTCCTGTGTGATCAGGGCCTGATTCACAGGAGGTTTGTGTTTCTAGTTCACAAGTTAATTCTTTGTGCCCATAAAGAGAGCCCTGATTTGAAGAAGACTTCTCATCATCACTACAGTAACAGCATGGCTGGAAGACCTTACAGGATGAAGGGCACATGTTTGTGAATGGAGGGTGAATGCTTTTGTAGATAAAGTGGGCTGCATTTAAGAGATTTCCTGACAGATTTAGGCAAATTGACAAATCCATCAAAGGGTCATTTTCCCTTCCAGAAGCTTTTGACAGCTTGCTGTTTCCCTGCTAAGTACAACCAAATGTTGCTCCTTGTATGGAGGCCAGGAGCAGTTCTGCATTTTGAAGTCTGGGACTCTTTTCCTGTGCTATTATAGATATATTAGTATAGTATTTTTTTTTCAATCAGTTATGTGTGTGTGTGTGTTTAAGACAAGCTGTAAAAACACAAAAATGCTATTATGTTCTCTAAGCTGTGACTTAAAAAAAAAAAAGATAATGTGCTTTTAGAAGAGGCTGGCTTGCCCTGAATTCTTGCAGGAGCTTTCAGCTGTGATGGTTCTGAATCCCATATATTTTAAATCCCTGATTATAATCTAACAAAGCAGGTCTAGTTAACAGAAACCAGATTGAAGGATCCATTTCCGTATAACATACCCATGTACAAGTGAGGCAAATATTTCAGCATTTCCATAAATAGTTTCCCATGGCTCATTTTTCTTTCTAATAAGGCAAATATCTTCCCGTCTTCTTATTCATGAGAATGAGGAGCCTGGAGTAATGGAATCATGCAAACAAAAGCCAGTTCCTCCATTCTATCTGTTTGTCATGCTCTGATGCAGTAGGACTGTGAGTCTCATTGAAACCGGCATATCCTGGCCTCAGATCAAGGTTGTTGTCCTTCCATTACAACTTCCAAATGGGAGGAAGTCCTCACGGGCATGCCAGCCTGTCACTACAGCTGCCACTACCACCACCATTTCCTTCACTGTCTTAGAAGGTTGGAAAAGGCCCCAGAACATGTGACCAAGGCTCCTGCATGTGACCAGCCTTGGTTTCATGCTGCAGGACTCCTTCCTGCCTTCTGGGAGAGTGAGTCAGAGTGGCAGCTTCAGTGAGGGCTGGCTTGCCAGGATGGGCTCCTGTGGTCTCACAGGGCCCGATCCATTTCCTCCTGGGGGAAATGAATTTAAACAAGTATTATTTTCAACATTATATCATGCTCCACCCTGTCTGAGCCCCATCTGAGACCTGTATCTGCCCCAGGGGTGGTGAGGACTGCCTGGGAGCAGAGTGGGGCAAATGCCCTACATCGTCAGAACTTCAGGGCTCTGAGATGGGGGCAAGACATGGTATATTGTCCATGTAGACAAGCCCCAAGTAAGTTGAGCTGCAACCAACAAGAGTTTTGTTTCCTTTCCCCTCCCTATCCTCAAATGGGTTCAACAGGATCAGAGGGTAGTGTTAGCCCTCACTGGATTGTCTGAGTACTCTACCAATATACCATTATATGGTTACATTACTCCCATATGGTTGTCATTCACAACTATGGGAAAAGGAGAAAAAAATATTCACTGTCAGATATAAGAGCCTTTCCTGGAGGTAGACAAGTAACTTCTGTTGAAATTCCTGCTACACAACCATGGAGTTCTACACAACCATGGAGTGTCGGTGTGGTGTAGTGATTTGCTCATTGGACTATGACTCTGGAGACCAGGGTTCAAATCCCCACTCATCCATGGAAAGCCACTGGGTGATCTTGGACAAGTCTCACTCTCTCAGCCTCTGAGGAAGGCAATAGCAAACCCCTTCTGAATAAAGCTTGTGAAGAAAACCCTATGATAGGTCCACCATAAGTTGGAAATGAAGCCACGCAACAATAGCAGCAGCAACAACAAAACCATTAAAGTTACAGGAGCTCTCTCTGGTTTTCAGTCTGGCAACACTAAACAGATAGTCTCAGATGAATCCTCATAGTAGCTTGGCTGCTAATACAGAAAACAAAGAGAAAATCAAGATAGAAGACTCAGGAAAAATCTTGAAACTTAAACTAATTCATATTATTAGTCCCAGCTAGAGCAGATCCATTGAATTAATGGGGTTTACCTACGTATTGGCTCATAACTGAATAATTGATTCAACAGTTGATTGAACAATTGAGTCTATTATTAGGACTAACAAACAGGAACTGCATCATGTAATGGGCTCACGTGGCCTCCAGATGTTGCTGGAGTGCAACTCCTAGCATTCCTCAGCACTGGCTATGCTGGCTAGGCTTTCTGGGACTGGTGGTACAGCATTTTGAGGGCCACATGATTCCCACTTCTAATTTAGGTTGTAGTCACCCAAGCCAGAAGACTCAGCCACCCAGAAACTGCAACCTGTGTGTCAGATTCCACCCAAGGGCCAGTGTTTCCACCCCCAAGGCTCTCATGCCCCAGAAAGCCTCCTTGCTGATCAAAGCAACACACCTCGTACAAATTAGTGTAGAGGCAAATGGCCGCTAGAGTCCAGGCTAAGCTGCTGCTTTTAAGGCTTTCTATTCATCAGCAAGAAGGTGAAGCTTGAGAAAGAGACTCAGGGCCAGGGAGTACAGACCTTGGCCCTTTCCAGACATAGGTATATCTATTGAAAGTCAACAGATGAGCTGGAAGCAGAGCTGAGCCAGCTAGTTTTTTTAAATTGAATAATATGATTTTTATCAGACTTCCAGAAACAGATGAAGAAACAATAATAAAAATTTTAACACAGAAAATAATAATCCATTTGAGCACATTACATACTACGTATAATACTCTTAACCTTCTGTATGATATCTTCAACCTAAGTGTATGCAGAATTTTTTCCCCAGAGCCAGCTAGTTTTGATGCCATATGGCCAGCTCCACATATTCTTCCCCAGGCATCAGTTCATTGCTATATACCTGTATGAGACCAGCATTGAAGAGTGCTCATTGGTGAGAATCAGCAGAGATTGGAAAAGTTACTTTTTTGGACTACAATTCTCAGAATCCCCAGCCAACATTGCCAGTATGGATTCTGGGAGTTGTAGTCCAACAGTAATGTTTCCAAGTTCTGAGAGCAACTTATCTGTCTGTGGTCTTGTGACTCCAGCTTAGCCCACCACAGTTACTGAGTGTGGCTGGGCCAGCCACCCTTCCTGCCCTCTTGTCCCTTGAATTCATGATGATACTCAGAAAAGGCCACAATTACGTACATCAAATGAGGGGAAGATGTAGCCCTCCACTAGTTATTGGACTGCATCTCCCATCATCCCTCATCATTAGCTATGCTAGGTGGGACTGATGGGAATTGCAGTCTAACAACATTTGATGGGCCATGTGCTCCTCAGCCCTGATACAGAGAAATGGAAAAATAGGTTTTACAATGGTGAAGAGTGGTTGCAACCAATGCCAAGGAATGAGAATTAACTAGCATGTAGATAAGCATATTAGTGTGAAGGGTTTGATCTCATGTACTCCCTAATATCATTCTTTGGGGCAGGGGTTGAGTACAGCAGTTTTATTTCCAGTGAAGGAGCACTTAAATATTCAACATACATACAAAACCCATTAGCATCCTCAAGGGGCACAACCCAGAAACCGTCTTACTGCTTGAATCTGCTGATCGTGTAAACTGATCCTGTGACAGGGGTTTCTTGATGCCCCTTTCCTATTTCTGTTTCTTTTTATTAATCTATTTTGGTTTGTATCTTAGGTGCTTCTGAGAAAATAATTAAACCCACAGAGGATCTCTAAAGCTTTCTTGTTGGCATGCCATTTCAGGACTGGACCGATACGGAAGCCGATATCAGTAGTCTGAATTCCAGAGGTGCTAGTGGGGCCGTTTCCTACAAAATGGGGGAAGACACAGCTGAAAACAGTGACATCAAAGTGAAATCTAAACTGAAAAGCCATGATTCAGGGATTTTTGAAAGGGTAACTACATTTTGTACTTTCAGATCACACAGGTTCATTCCATATAATATTCATTTTGTAACTTTTTTTCTCTGTTCTTCATTCCCCCTTGTCCTATAAAGGAAATACAAGTAGAGTTGAACATAGTAGCTTGTGTGTGATCTGCCTACAACTTTCCATTTGTGAGAAATACCTACTGTCTCCAGAGAAAATTTTATACTTTTCAGTTTTCCCCTATAGAAATTACAGCAAATCTGTGTATTATGCAGATGTAAGTGCCTTGATGACTCCACTCCATTCTTCCCCTGCTTCTTTCACCTATTGGCATGATTGCTATAGTCTCTAGCATTAATTGACAAGGAATTGCTGTGTATTTCATCTTGTTAATTCAAAAAGACCAGTCAAGTGACTCTCTCCTCTGATAATGTCACCCCCACTCCATATTTGCTGTGGCCTTAGGCCAATTCTGCCACACAGGAATACTGGATGTCTTTTACCACTATTTTTAGGAGGAGTGGGTGACTACATTGTCAAACAACAAGTGCATTTTAATTGAAAACCAATTTGTCCAGAAAGTGTAAGGGGTGAGAATGTGCAAATGAAAACGGACTTTCAGAAACTATCACTGTTAGACATATAAAAGGGAAAGTATGCTCATGGCAGATAGGATTAGGCGTTCTTTCTTTTCTTTTTTAAAGAAAATACTGCACTGTTTATGCCTGTGACATGCTTCCATCAACAGTCGCTCAGAGGTCTTGACAATTTCTCACATCCCACAACTAGGGATGTAAAGAATCCTTGCGAGTGTTCCTTTCTTTGACAAGAAAGGGTGTCTTGAGACATCAAGATGACGTAATGAGAAAATAACCAATTGCTACAAGGTTTATCATAATTTGGGATCATACATAAAAATCCACCTCATCAATAAAGACAAATAAATAAAGCAAACTGAAGATGCAACATCTAATACATATATTATGCCTCTAAATACACAAGAAAAACAAAGAACATACTATGCCTAACACATTTAACTCACCCTAGGCTTCCTTCTATGTACTCTTCTAGTCAGAATGAGTTTCATAAATTTTATTCTAGCTTCTAAAAAATGTTCTCTTATATTCTTAATAATAGTTCTGGTTTTTTAATTAAAAATTCTATTCATCTTGTCTAATGAGTAAAAGTGTATATATGTCTGATTTGTCTTTTGAAGATATACCACTATTTCATAGAATCATAGAATTGTAGAGTTGGAAGAGACCACAAGGGCCACCCAGTCCAACCCCCTGCCATGCAGGAATCACGATCAAAGCATCCCCGACAGATGGCCATCCATCTTCTGTTTAAAGACCTCCAAGGAAGGAGACCCCACCACACTCCGAGGGAGTGTGTTCCACTGCTGAACAGCTCTTACTGTCAAAAAGTTCCTCCTAATGTTGAGGTGGAATCTCTGTTCCTGGAGCTTGCATCCATTGCTCCGTGTTCCAGTCTCTGGAGCAGCAGAAAACAAGCCTGCTCCATCCTCAGCATGACATCCCTTCAAATACTTAATCAGGGCTATCATATTGCCTCTTAACCGTCTTTTTTCCAGGCTAAACATATCCAGCTCCCTAAGTCTTTCCTCATAAGGTATGGTTTCCAGTCCTTTCACCATTTTAGTTGCCCTTCTCTGGACATGCTCCAATTTGTCAATATCCTTTTTGAATTGTGGTGCCCAGAACTGGACACAGTATTCTAGGTGAGGTCTGACCAAGGCAGAATAGAGTGGCACTATTACTTCCCTTGATCTAGACACTATACTTAATTGCATTGGCCTTTTTAGCTGCCGCATCACATTGTTGACTCATGTTCAACTTGTGGTCTACTAGGACTCCTAGATCCCTTTCGCACGTAGTCTTGTTCAGCCAGGTCTCTCCCATCCTATATCTATGCATTTCATTTTTTCCACCCTAAGTGCAGTACTTTGCATTTCTCCATATTGAATTTCATTATGTTAGCTTTGGCATAGGATTGGACTGGTTTCTGGGCAAAGCTACCATTTTGTTTAGTGCAAACTAATATTCCACCCCACCCCCCAAACTCCCAAAGTATGGAAAATTGACAGGGAGATCTCCCTAATAATTTTACCCAGCAAGGAGAACAGCTTTGAAAATATTTGCTCTTCTATGCAAGAAAGAAAGATGTACACATCTACTCAGAACATGATGTTTGAAATAACATAGCACTCAGCTATACTCAGAATGTTGGGAGTATACAAATACACACACAGACGCAATAATTATATAGACTTGCCTGGAGTTGTTAATAAATGGGATTAGGACTGGCCATCTGTTTATTAGCCCTCTTCCTATAGTTTGGATAAGAGCTGTACACAAGTTTAACAGGTAAAGCTTTCCTATCACTTTTCTCCCTAATGGGACAAAGGTCATTCTGAGTGCTTTGTGCCTGTTGGACTTTTACCAAAGTCACAGTCAAAAGTGGCAACACTGGTATAATTAAGCACACAAACAAAAACATCCAGCATTCTAGTCCTAGCTCTCCATCATTCTCTGTTATTGTTGTGCTCATAGAAGGCCCAGCTTCAATGGACTATTCTGTGTCTTGTTTCATTTTTAATTTTTTTAATTCTTTTTTTTTCCTTGTTGCTTTTCTTCATATGGTGACTTTTGTTTTGGAAAAATCCAAATGGCTATTTTGCTTCCCTGTAACCACAGTCATGTCCATAAATGATACATTCCTATAAACAGTGGCCAGAGGGGAACAAAGCAACACTGTGTGCAGCCAGGGCTGTTGCTAGTCTGTCCCCTCTCTCCCCATCTCAGCCTGTACACTTCATTCAGCTGGCAACCTTCCACTCCTGTCGGGAGCTTTTGTTTGTGCAAGTGCTTCCTTTTGTGCTCAGTACTTGGTGCTCTTCCACGCTTTCCCCCTCTCATCATTTCCCCTACTTTCTGCTCTGTGTGCTCACAGTTTGAAGGTGTTGGAGTTGAGCTGCATTTGCCTGCTGTGGCTTTTATGTATACAGTGAGCCCGAGGTATCCACTAGGGTTTGGTTTCAGCCACCATGCTGTGGATACCAAAATCTGTGGATGCTCAAATCCCATTATATACAATGGCGCAAAAGGATCTTTTAAAGGGCATGTCTTTTTACTATATTTATAGCTTTTTATATAAAATGGCAAACAACAAGGTTTGCTTTTTGGATTTTTGCCACTCAAATGTTTTTGAGCCATAGTTGGTTAAATATGTGGATGCAGAACCCATGGATATGGAGGGCTGACTGTATATGCCCTGCTACTGTCCCCTGATTGGCTGCTGGAATAATTTCAGTCCTATCCGCCAGCTTCACAATCTGTTGGGAGGTCAGAATGGTCTGTGGAACTGGGTGTTGTTGTCAATTTAGACATATAGTTTTGTGGGTAGTGCTGTGAAAATCATACAAAGGGTAGTCTCAGTCCAAGGTCATTGGAAAAGAATACCCAACAATTGACTGGTCCTCATCCCTCCCCTATTCATTTTTCTTTTTAATTCAGTTCACAGCTTTGCCCATCTGGCCTGTTGTAGTTGCACTGTGTACAACACAGCTTACTGTTAATGAAGGGAATACTATACAGGAGTGTAGCTATGGGGAAGCCAAAATTAGTGCCTTGCTCCTCCAAGTTAGAATGCTGCCCCCCATGAAATTTTCCTCCAGTCCCCAAATTTCAAGCATTACTAAGAGTAAGACACTGAAAAGCATTCACACCTTGAACTTTTTTACTTGCTGTGTTTGCATTCCCTTGGTCACTTTGCCAGCCCCTTTTCTTTGGATGCCTAAACTGTATTTCTAAATACTCAACTGAAGTTCTAGGATATTGCAGGGAAGAAGGAACATTTCATGGATGGGGGAGGAGAATTCTTATTGGAGGGTGATGCACTCATTTTGCCCCTTCAAGTAGTTATGCCTGTGGGAATGCATAGCTGTCACTTGTATAAAATTAGTCTGCTCCTGCTGCAGTTAGAGATGGGTAGAATATGTTGTGAGGAGTGAAAAGATTTAACTCTGCTTCTACTGTATCTCTTCTCCCCCTTCTTTTGTAGACTTCCGTGGATGCAGACGACATTTCTATGGTAGAGGTGAATATCACAGATTACTATTTTTCCAAGAGTAGGATGAAAATGTAACATAATGTTTTCAGGGTTAGACAGGCAAGAAAAAGAAACACAACCTTATCATGTATTAAGGTCTTGCTAACAGAGATACTCAAATTGCATACTAATACATGCTAACAGTTTACACCCTGCTTTAATTCAAAGACCTGTTTACTTCTGTGCTGTAAAGTACTAGTCATGGTAGTAATTATGTTAGTAGCATTACACATTACTATATTCCATAACTGAGTATTTCCATACCACTGTAAACATAAGTGCAATGCTGGGAGCATTACCCATTTCATGAGGTTGGTCAATAGAGGCAAAATAATTTTTAAAGAAATCTGGCCTGTTCTTTTCAAGGAGTCCTCCCCTCACTATGTGGTCTCCTTTCCCTAGAGTACAAGCCCTTTCACACAGGAGGGAGGTTGTGGATACCCCAAATGTCCATTTGGATTAGTGATGGCTGGTGTCCTCCATATCAGTTGTGTGGTAAATCCATCCTGGGCTCTAGTCTGAACTTTAAAGTTGCTATCCAAATCTTATTTGGAGGAGGTAGGGTTCAGCACCTTGGGTAGCTTCATTAAAGTTCAGACTAAAATCTGGAAGAGGTTCACTTTTCCACTGGTATGCAAGCCACCAGCCACCGTTGCTTTGGCCTCGCCTCCCAGAGGAAAGGGTGGTCATTGATCCCACCATGCTGAGGCTACCTTACCTCATATTTATTTAATGTAATATGATGAGGAGTTTATTTAATAATGAATTTCTAGATTCTGCACCTCACCAGCTTTTCATTCTCTTATGTTGACTATACCTTTCTTGTGCTACCCAACTCAAAATTGTTGGCTGTGGGCCTGAAACTTCCTTCCTTCATTAGTTCTAACTTCTTCCTGCAGTCTTCAACTACTATTTAGCAAGTGGTTCATTTTCACTGTTGTGATTGATGGATTACTAGGGGAAAGGGGCATTTCACTCTCTCATAGCCTTAGTTCCCAATTCTCAGGCCTGTTGCCAAAGTCAACTTTAAATCCAACTACACATACATGTAAATAAAGCTGCAGCCCATACATGCTAAAATATTCAGTCATACTTATATCTACATAAACATGCATAGGATTAAGCTACAAATTTACACTCCTCTGCTTTGCACATTATTTGGGACATCAGTAGAACTTACCCTTAAGTAAAGGAAGATACACTAGGACAGGCTAGTCATTCAATATACCATATGGATAGTTCAAAGATGACTATTCCAGTTAACATATTTTAGAAAAATATAGAAGCTTGTCCCCATGAGTGGATAATTTTGTACAACTATTAATTGTGTTTGTGTAGGACTTACCCTTTGGAGTCTATAACTGTGAAGATAGTCTGGTAAGTTATGTTCCAGTTTTTTGTGTTTGTTTTAACAGCCTGTGGCATAAATGGTTTGCCTCTCCATAGGGTTACGCCAAGGAGGTGTATTTTGAGATCATGCAAAAGGGACAAATCTTGCCAATTAATCTTGGCCAAAGAATGCACTATGAATAAAATCAGGAACCAAAACCCTGAGAGGAGGGAGAAAAAAAGATTGGCAAGCTAGCAAAAATGGCTTCATTCGTTGTATACCAAACACTGGTTAATAGGATCTAGTTTGCTTCCATATTGGTGAGATGGGCATTCCACTCTGGGTTTTAGTCCAAACTTTAAAGGAATTATCCAAGATGCTACCCAAAGTCCTGAAGTCTATTTCCCCCCAAAGCCTTGGATAGCTTCTTTACATTTCAGAATAAAACACAGAATAGCCACCAACACCGCCCAATTTTACCTCTGGGCATGTGCAATAATAAGCAGTCCCAGATGAATATCAAAAAGTATTTTTTTTAAAAAAACCTTCATACAATTTAATTAGGTTTGAATGAGCAGTGTGATGCAGATGCATGTTCCTATCAGCTACAGTTGTACATGGATTTTCATCAGTAGATTGTGTTGACTGGCCAAAAATGACCTGATCTGGATAAAACTTACGGGACATTAGTTGTATGCTCTAGTGATTTGACTCAATAACAGTTTGACACAATGATGATAGTTAAGGCAAGCTGAATATCTAATTTCCTCCCCCCCCCCAAAAAAAAACTTTAGTATCAATCTGGGTCTGGCCTGTATACAGCAGAATGAGATGGTAGCATATTGATTTAGTATGATACACTACGTGAATTGGAACTGCAATGTGTGTGTGCTTGTGTGAGAAATTTTAGAAAATGACATCTACTTTTTTTAAAATCTTCCTTGCAAGTATAAAAATAGCATAAAATGGAAAGGTTATGAAGCAGCCTTTCCCATGGTATGCTTCTTTTCTTAATGCAGTCAGGAGAATTCAAAAATGGTATATACTCCCATCTGCAGTCTGAACTGATTCAATTCACTCCACCACCATCTTCTGCTGCAAAGCTTGGAATCATTACATAGCCTGGCTAGCCATATTAGTGTTAGTTTTTGCTTTAACATTTTCATACCCTCCAATATTTCATAGATGAAAACTGGGATACATGTGTCCCAGAAACATCCAAATGTGGTCAAGACAGCAAAAATTATTTATCAGGAAGAAAACAAAAGCTAGGAGAGGCTGCAACAGTTTACTTTTCCCTGAGCCTACTGAGAAGGGCAAGACTGTGCCCTCTCCTCTCCTCTCTCACACACCCCTGCTGCTGTGTTAATAGAGTGCAATTTTGCACTACTTTTCCACTTGCAACTCAATTTGCAGCAATTGAATTAAGCTGAGGACAAAGTGGGGGGGAGGAAAGAGAAATGGAGACATTTTAAAAGCAGCTAAAAAGTGGGAGGGCAGAGGCTTAATCAGGACTATCTGCTAAATCAAGATAGTTTGAGGGTATATTTTTTTATATGTGTCACTGTTAATTTTAGTACTGCAACACATTACTAACACACACATTTTAAAATTATTTTACTTTTAAGAAATATTTAAAGCATAGGAAAGTGGCCCAAGATTGCTTCCCACCCACAGACCTAAAAATGCTTGGGGAATATTGAGTAAACATTACTCACAACCCCCAGCATATCATGGCTGCAATCCGACATCCTCTCAGCATAGTGTAAACATCTGCATGTGGAGATATGTTGCACCAGATCTACACAACTCCCTTGCAGAATAGCAACATTGCACAGCACATGGCAATGATTGGGTGCCATCGCACCATGTGAAATGGATAACTGCAGTGCGCAAGGTGCAAGAGCAATGTGGAGTGCATAATCACAATGCACAATGTTGGTGTATGTGCAGCTCTGCTTCTGCCACTGTCACAGAATAAGTCTTTTGTGCTGTGGCAAAATAATTTAGCCCTCATATATAGTGCGACTTCTGCATGTATATGTCCCTAACAGAACACCAGCCCATGTGTTAAGTACAGAATTAACATTATAAATGGGGAAAGCTAACATCATTTTCCTTCCTTACCCCCAAAAGTAAGGTGTTAATAGAAAATATCATTACTTGCAATGTATTACAGGTACTCCTGTTTTGTTATGTTTATCAGACCCTCTTCTTAAGGGAACCCATCATTCCTCAACATTGGCTATGCTGACTAGAGCTGCTGGGTCTTGTATTCCAGCCATATCTATTGGCAGCTGGTGGCTTCTATGTTGGAATCCATGACATGATAGCTTTACAGAAATGATTTTGAATTTTTAGATGAAAGAAGGGGCTAAAGAAATACATTCCTAGCTTTAGCATGAATTTTAAGTAAGCTATACAGGATGATGAACCTTAACCCCAAAATAGGTTCAGCACCTTGGAGAACTCCTTCACAGTTTGAATTAAAATTAAAATAGAATAGATTCACTGCCCCATTGACATTGTAGCCAGCAGCTGTCAGGAACAACACCAGACAGCCACATGATTGCCACCACTGCTGCAAATAAAATGCCTCCTTTTCTTCTTTGTATTTTAGTTTGCTTTCTTCACTTAGCTTACTTCATTCTTCTTGGTATATTAAGCTGAAGCCTGTTTTGACTTGGCAGGATAGATTCTTTGAGCACCTTCTCAAAAATAATGTGTTGTTTTCTCTTTTCATGGGCTGTTGCCAACTGGGACATATCATGTGTTTAAATTTTCTCTGTTATACTTCAGACAAGTGAAGATCTGAACGTTTTTGGATGGAGAAGGGAAGATTCTTATTACAGGCCATCTACTTCAAGCCAGATACCAAGCATCATCGTGACCTTCAGCAATGTCCAGAGAACAGACCTGCCTTTGGAGTCCAGCTCTGGTGCCTTCTGCTCCAGGAACAGCGGCTATAGCTGGGAAAAAGGCTCCAGCAGCCAGCTTGAATGGATGTGCCAGAACAGTGCCTTAGCTCCTACCTCTCAAAGAAACATGTGTCAGCTCAGTGTAGAAAATCTTGCAAGACATCTTTGAACTGGGCAGCTGCATGACATGATGGGGGAAGGAAGGACAGCCCACTTACCATTAAAGTTTCAATACCATTTCTGTAAAGCTGCGAAGAGTAAAAGGAGCTAATGCTTCATTCTTTTATGGTAGTTTGTTTGCTATGTTGGTGATTATTCCACTCTTACCTTCAGTACAAAGATGACAATATTATTCTTTGGACTTGGATGGTTTGAGCCTCTGCTCAGAGACTTATGGAAGTGTAGGCAACAGGAAGCCCCATGGCCTCTGGCCCCAGAAACATCACCCTCCACACATCAGTTGCTTTCTCCTGTACCTAGACTCCCACCTTGCAGTGTGATCAGCAAATAGAAGTTGTGTCAGAATCTTTTCCTTGCAGATAGCAGCTACAGGGCCAGTGCAAGAAATTCTGCTCCTTGGGGTAAAAGACAAAATGGTAGCCAACATTTCAGCATGCACACACATACACTATACAGAAGTTGACTGGCATGGCAGCTGAAGTTTCCTTCAATGTGGGATTTTGGATCAGCATCCTAGTTTACTGCACTCGAAGGAAACAAGTTAACCCAGGGGGTAGAGGACAGGCCACATCTTCCCCCTCCGCACACTGGCATCTGCTGTCTGAGAAGGCTGCCTTATTCTGCCTAATGGTAGGGCCAGTGCTGCCAGCTGTTCACTTCTTTGTGAGGCTCAGGAATGAACAAACAAAAGAGCTGAGGTTTTTCAAATGAAGGAGGGCTATGGCAAAACTCCTGTTGCTTTTCACACCAGGAAAGAGGAAGTTAAAAAAATCTCTTTGTGTTTGGCTCTTCCATCCTTTCTCAATTGAAAAATACGATCCCTTTAAAAGAAAAGTTGCTGAAAAGGGGGCTTCTGTGTATGTTTGTCTTCATATAAGTTCTTGCATTGATTTTGCAGTCAAGTGATGTTTGTTTATTCCTGTCCTGTTGTTTTTATAAGGCATTTGCTGTGAGATGTCTTTTTTAGTAGGAAAAAATACCAGAAAAGAAGCAATGGGAAAGAAGTTTCACTGCCTAGTTGTTTTACAGTAGGTCATGTCTAAGGAGCAGTCCTCCTTTGCTTCTGTGCAGCATATATATCATATCACCACAATTTTCCTACTAAAAGCATTAAAAGCAGAGGTATCAGATAATTTTGCTTGATGGTTGGTTCACACATTACCCTTATGTGGATAGTCTATGCCTCTGGCTCACATTCAGCCAAACACAGATGATATCTGTCAGGCATCAGGTCCCTAAAGCCCCAGCTGGAGAGGCAGCAGCCTTCCTACAGCCAGGTACCCTCCAGATCTATTGGACTCCCATAATCTCCCACAGCCAACAAAGTTATCCTGGAGGCTCAGACTTCCTCACCAACACCATAGCCAGCAGAGCTGGCCTGAAAGTTCAGAAAGATCACCTACTGATTAGTCTATTGTCCCCAGTGGTTTTCCACAACCATGGGATATGCAGACTGAGAGACGGACCTTGCAGCTCTATAGCATGCAGTGGTATAGGACTCATTCTCTAGAATGGATGATGCACTCTAGCTCAGTGGGAGAGCTAGAGTGGCTATCTTATGCCATGCTTTACAAAGGATGGTGTTACCTTTGAGGGTCAATTCAGGCTAAGTATATTGTAAGTATGGTTTAAAGAAGAGTGAGCTGAGACCTTGAAATTCTCCATCAGCAGCTCATTTCTGTACAGCAGACTGAGTAGGTACCGGGCCACTATGGTGAGATGTACTGTGTGCTTTTATCTTAATCATGAGGATCCTTTCCAAATTTGCATCTCTACATGTGAATTAGCACACACATGTGCAAATCTGTGCTCTCTTTTGTTCTCTTTTATCCACATGGTACTGACAACCCTGAGCCCATGCTTTGAATGCTGAGGGTCCCAACTTCAATCTCTAACATCTTCCTCTAGGGCTAAGCAGGATCTCTGTTTCAAACACTGGAGAGACCCTCCCCATCAGTGAAGAACAGCTTTTCCCTAACCTGGTGCCCTCCACATATGTTGAATTATAGATCCTGTCAAATTGCAGATGCCTAGTATAGGCAATAGTAAGCTAGATGGACCAATAATCAGACTCTGTAGGAGATATATTGTCTGTATGAAATATATTCCCAGAATCAGAAGAATTGTTTTTTGTAGTATTTGTATCCTGCCTTGAACTTTTCTCCTTCAGCCAGCAGCCCTGCAAAGAAGCGGGGCCTCATATTGTGAACCTTCTGATTTCAGCCTTATGCCAATTGGTACCTGATGCCAGTTCAAAGGCAAGGGCCAGGTGAATAGTGCTGTGTCTGTAGTTAGTAACTAGGTAACAGTGGACTTAGTTATATCTGGATGGAAGCATGGATGGCTGCTTTGTTGGTGTTGAAGAGAAACCATAAAGTGCTTATCTAGTTTCCTAATGGTGAGAGGCTTGTATCATGGTCCATATACATATCCATCCAGTTATACAACTGGTTCCATAGGGATGGGTTTCATTGGTAGGGCTTATAGTCATCCATCTATCATCTCTTCATGACACATTTTGCTCTAGGAATAGTGTGGGGGGATCCAAACTCAAGCCTTGAAATAGGTCTAATGTAGTGACCAATTATAATATTCAGAATATATCCATCATAGGGAGGCTATTCCTAAAGGTCTCTGCATTAAAATTGCAATATGTATTCTGCACTTCTCTCAAAAATAGGTCCAAACATGAAGCTGTGTTGTTCCTGGTACCTGGCACCTATGGCTGACCACCTCTCATGTCTGTTCCATGAAGAAACTCAAAGAGACTAGTCAAATCAAACACAAAAATACCTTAACAAAAAGAGTGTAGAGCAAGTGATGTGGTATTTCTTGCCCCAGAAAAAAGATTCCTTGTCAACCTTTCTTACTGGCCTGAACAACCAAGGGGTTCTGCTGTTCCATTCCCTCTGATGAGGTCTACCCACATTTTTCCTCTCTTGAAAATGACAGATCTTTCTGAGAGAAGGCAGTATCACAAATCAAAAGGCCCTGTAAATGTTGTTGCCCATTGAGACTGAGTTAATGTCTTTGGGGACTGAGCATGTAACTAGAATGTGTTTTGTGATATCTTATTATTTTGAATATCTAGCTGTGCTTTTCTTTTTGAACAATAAAATATATATTATATATAAACATCCACAAGCTGTCTATGGGTTGCCAACTATCTCTGTTTCTTTGCTTCTCTTATCTTTACTTCTCATTATTACTTTGAGACCAAGAACAAGATTATGAGGTCAATGAGGGAAGAAGGAAATACATTTTTCAGAAGCCAGGATGATTGCTTGCAAGCGAAATAAAAAAAGATGAAAGAGATCTATTATAGCCCCTCCCTTCTTCTGTCAATGCAGGATATTGGTCTCAGAAATAAGGTACACTGGATATTAAACTGATTGAAGAGAGATTTAGTTGCAACAAGTTAGAAAATTTGTTAGAAGAACAGACGTGACTTGGCTCAACTGAGGTCCCTAGCCCATTTCCTCCCTTTCTCAAAGCAAATTTGGAAATGTGGATTTCTTCCCCACATAATGATAACAACAAACACAGACACATGCTGCCATCTCCTTCACAGAATAAATGGGAAAGGAGCTGTGAATGAATATAATGGCAACATGCTGGAACCATCTAGAGTGTGGCAGATAATGCTCTGGGTACCACCATTCTGGTGAAGTGAGATACAGAAAGATGCAAAATTGTGTTACTCGCCATAAACCTTCAAATGGTTAAAGGTGCCATTCATTCACATTCATTACTTTTCCTCTTCCCTTTTGGTACAGAAACAGATGAATAACACTATCTCTTTGAATTTTTTTTTTGTTTGTTGTTATATTTCATATTGTTGTTATTATGTGCCTACAAGTTGTTTCTGACTTATGGTGACCCTAAGGTGAACCTATCAAGGGTGTGTTGTTGTTGTTGTTGTTGTTGTTGTTGGCAAGATTTGTTCAGAGCGGGGTTGCCATTGCCTTCATCTGAGGCTGAGAGAGTGTGACTTGCCCAAGGTCACCCAGTGAGTTTCCATGGCTGAGTGGGGATTCAAACCCTGGTCTCCAGAGTTGTAGTCCAACACTCAACCCACTACACCACACTGGCTCTCTATATTTCATGTCTGGCTTTTCTTCGCAAACGAAGATTCAGGAAGGACTCATCCCACGCTTTCTGCAAGCGCGCTGATGACTAAAAAGGCCAATCCGAGATAAACAAGTCCGGTTGCAGAAAGCACAGCAGAAGGTCTCCTTGGGTGATGTTTTTGGGTTGTGATTCTTTCTGCGTTGTCGTTTCTCTTCAAGACTTGTTCGGCGTGAGTTCTCAAATAAAGCTGCAGCATTGTGGATAGTGTGTCTCCATGCCTCCCGATGTGAGGCCAGGGTGGACCACTGTTGGTGATCAATTTGGCCGAGCCTGAGATGTTGTTTCAGGGAGTCTTTGTATCGCTTTTTTGGAGCGCCCCTCTTACACTGACCCGTGGCGAGTTCACCGTAGAGTAGTATTTTTGGGAGGCGATTTCATGTACCTATTTGAATTATACTATATTATATTATTAATTTGCTGATAACTACTTCTAAAGCCTTAATGACTTGTAATTTGTGTTCCTGAGAGAGTACCTTCTGCTACACAAGCCAGCTCAAATCCTAGGTAATGACAGATGTCTCTCTTAGCACAACTGCATTAACTGTGTTGCTTTTGTTTGTGCCTGGTTCCTTGAAGGCAAGTATGTGCTTAACTTGCAAGTATGAATGCTGGGGCTTATCTCTTACATTGCTAGAGAGAAAACATGTTAACTGCAGGAAATATGCATTGCCCTTAATGTTTATTTTGATAATTTATATCCATCACCTCAGAGAGCCAGCTGGTAGTAGTTTAGACCAGGACAGTAGGGTGTGACTCCCCTCTCAGCTTTTGAAGTCCACTGGGTTAGCATGGCTAAATTATACCCTTTTACTCTCACCCTAACAGGAAGGCAATGGCAAACCTCCTTTGAATAAATCTTGCTAAGAAAACCTTATGATAGGACCATCATTAGTCAGAGTCAGCTTGAAGGCACATAGCAACAACAATAACAGCAGGAGCAACAACAATCCATCACTTTCCCCCATTTGGAGTTAGGATTGAGTTGGAGAAAACAATATCTTGGTTATGGCCCTGCATCTGTGAAATGAATAACCTCCCCACTGTGGCTCATTTTATACCTCTAATGTCACCATGGTGAAAGGGAAAGTTTTTTTAAAAAAAAGATTCCAGGGTTTTGTCTTATCAAGCTTAAGCTACTTGTTATTTTATGTCACTTTAACATTAACAGTGCACAGGGTTGCCATACCCAGTGGCAGCACTAGAGAGGTGGGGAGAGGTCAAACTGCACCAGGTGACAATGTCACAGGGAGGGGTGACACCAGCCTTAATAACACCACAGGCCATACCCAGGATTCTACCTGGATTCTAGGCATGCTACCCTGTGTAATTCTGGATTCCAAGCTTCCTTGGAGCAAAACATGGAGGAACTCTTCTGTCAAAGTGTTCTTCAAGAAAATAGTCCACCTGGGAAGTGAAAGCAAGTGACGTGCAAGCAGTAGAGCACAAGTGGTGTGATTTGTATAGGCTACGGTATTTTTAACTGCTGCTTTTTTGCAATATTATTCATTTGGTTGTTGTGTGTGTTATTAGTTGTTGTTGTTGTTATTTTGTTTTATACTATTTTGTAAACCACTCTGAAAGTTTTATTGATCAGATGTGTAAAAAAAATGATGTCATAGCAGATTCCTATGTGTGTCTTATCCAGAAGTAATTCTGAGTCCAAAGGGTTCAACTGAGGTCACTTTCACACTATACAATAACAGTATTGTGAGACCACTTCAACTGCCATGTCACTATCCTATATAATTCTGGGATTTGTAGTTTTGTGAAGGCTTTGGAATTCTCAGCCAGACAACTCTAGTGCTTCTCCAAACTGTAAATCCCAGGATCCTGTAGGGTGGAGCCACAGTAGTTAAAGTGGCCTCAAACTGCCATAACTGTGCAGTGAGAAACAGCCCTGACACGTCCTTCTGGGTCAATGACACTTACTTTTGGGTAAATGTGTATCAGATTTCCACCACCTTAAATAAGTGTGTTGTACAGCATCTCCGTTGCTCTGGAAAGGCATCCAAGCCTTAAATAAATGAACAGTGAGCCCCAGCAGCTGAAAAACCTGTGGAGTTTGAAAGATTGGAGGAAGAGTTATGCTAATATAGTTTATGTTTTGCATTCATAATGGAGAGGCAAGAGACACTGCCACAGTGCAACAGAGTGTCTGCTAAATGCTTTCTACTTCTCATGAATTTTATTTCTATTCATCAGCATTGTCATTTTGAATATTCTTCATTGCCCTGCAACAACCTTACTTATGGTGGGTACTAAGGAAATGCTTCCCTGGCTAGTAATGCTTTCTGAATCTAGAGTGTAATGTTCAGTGTGTACCAGAGAAGATTCTGTAGCTATAAAAAGAACTACAGCTGTTAGAGTGTGTCTGCTTACAAGAGGATTGAAATGTGGGTATTAATTAGTGAACGACTTGCTCCTAGAGCATTAAAACATACATGTGTGCATGTGTATGTGTGTGTGTAGACTGTAGTTCCTTATCCATTCCTACCATTTCTGCAGGGCGATTTAACAAATCTAGACTTCAACAGGAGATCAAGTAATTCAGACTAAGCATGTGTGAGGGGTTTGTTCTGTCAAGTTTTTAAATGGATATATCCAATTTGTATCTTCTGGAACCAAGTATACACCTGGAAGCAATTTGCAGTCAGAAATACATATAGTACATTTCTGGGCTTGAAAAGCCCCTCTAATAATTTGTTTATTGAAACAAACATTGCACTCAATAATGTCAGTGCCAAAGACTGGGAGGAGGAGGAACTGCAAAGCACACTGTCTAGAAAGTACATACTTTCCACTGCATGAAATTTACTTCTGAGTAAACTCGCCTTCAGTTTTTTTGAGTCTTCAGTCTTGTTGTGCCTAGGGTTGTCAGATCTTTGGGTCTGGACCTGTTGTTGTTGTTGCTGCTGTTGTTGTGCCTTCAAGACATTTCCAGCTTACAGCAACCCAAACACAGCAACCCAAAGGCGAACCAATCACAGGATTTTCTTCGCAAAATTTGTTCAGAGGTGGGTTTGCCTTTGCCTCCCTCTAAGGCTGAGAGAGTGTGACTTGCCCAGGGTCACCCAGTGGGTTTCCATGGCCAAGCGGAGATTCAAACCCTGGGCTCCAGAGTTGTAGTCCAATGTTCAAATTGCTATACCATGCTGGCTCTCGGTCTGGCCTGAGTCTCCAGTTATCATCTCCAGCTTTGACTGGTGTGCCAGCTATGGCCTTTCCTAAACAGAGATAAGCTAGCCACAGTAGTCCATGCACTGGTAACCTCCAAATTAGACTACTGTAATGCAATCTATGTGGGGCTGCCCTTGAAGAAGACATTGAAGCCACAGCTAGTGTAAAATTCAGCAGCTCAACTGCTGACTGGAATACCATATAGACAGCATATAATGCCAGTCTTAAAAATAATTTTACTTGCTGCCAACATGTTTTCAGTCTAAATTCCAGATGACATTTAAAGCCCTAAATGGCTTGGGACCTCGATACTTGAGGAAACACCTCTCCCCATGTGTGTTTGCCCAATGTTTAAGGTCTGCTGGAGAGCACCTCCCACCATGTTCCACTCTGTTGGGACATGGGAGAGAGCCTTCTCAGCCGTTGTGGAATACCCTCCCCTGGAGGCCTGACTGGCACCTACACTCGTGTCATTCAGGCATTAAGTTAAGACTTGGCTGTTCATCAAAGCATTTGGGCCTTATTAATTCAATCCAAATGCAGATGTACATAGTTTTAAAAGTTATTAAATATTGACTTCCAGTCTGGGACGGAGCGAGGCAAAGATCGATCCAGAGGGGCTCGATCTTTTAGGTGCCACTAAAAATAGAGCTTCAGATGTGAAAACCCACTAGAGTAAGAGAGGCGATTGTGGGGAAGCGGGCACGACAAATGCTAAATGGTGGTTCCCAGCCATGGTGGGAGAAGAGTGGGGTGAAAGGCAAACTCACCACTCACTGAAGAAGCCGCCAGACGCCACGGTATAAAGCAAAGAAACCTGACAAGAAAAGGTCCGTGGAGCTTGATTTTGGGAGACTATAATACTCCTCTGTCTTTAGAGCATTATTTTTATGGGATATTGGACTGATTCTGGGTTATCTGTTTATTATTGATTTACCAACCCAGGTGGAGAACGGGAAAGGCTTGCTCAGGAAGAGTTTTTTTTTCCTTTTTTGTTCTTTTGTTCTTTCTTTTTGTTCCATTGGGTAATTGCTTCAGGCTCTCTAAGCAAAATAACTGCAAATCATCTGTTTATTTGTCTTGTTGGTTTTGCCCTTTTATTTTCTCAGCTTGCAACTAATATAATTACTACTATATATATATATATATATATATAAATTTTTTCTTTATTGTTGTGTTGTGTTGTGTTCTTTTTTCTTTTTCTTTTTTCTTCATTTTTCTTTGTATTTTTACTTTTTTGGTGTGCCTGTGTATTTTTGGTATTTTTTTGGTATTTCTTATACTTCTACTTGCATTTTGTTTCTATATCTTTGTCTCTATATTTTTCATGATTTTTTTCTTATTTTATGTGAGCAGTCCTTTATTTTTCATATTTTTTTCTTTTTTCTTTTGGATTTAAATAAGAACTGATTATTGTTGGTATTTAACTTATATCTTGCTGAGTCATTATCACTATAGCAAGCCTTGTATAGTGACCTTGAAAAAGCCAAAGCTAAAAGTCTTTAGCACATGTCTGGAAAGCTGCCAAGACACCAAGCCTGAAAATATAAATATTTTGAGAGCCTGATCTTGGTGTGTGTGTGTGTTTTCCTTTCTTTATTTTCCCTTTTTTTCCTTCTCTTTTTATTTTTGCTCTTGTTTTTTGTTCTTTTTTTTCTTCTTCTTTTTTCTTTTTGTCTAAAGACTCCATATGAATTCCTGATTTAATAATTATTAGTCCAGCAGCTATTTGATTCTGCCTTTTTTCCTATATTTTTATACTGATTTCTTGTGATTTTTTTTTATTTTATCCCCCTTTTCCCATGGTGAGGACCCTCAAGGGTACCTATTCTTTTCTTTTTTTTTCCATTGAAGGTCCCAACATCGCGTGTCTCCTCTATATTTTTACATTTTTATATTTTTATACATTTTGATTTTCCCCCTTCTTTCTCCCCCCTCCATTCCTCCCAAAATAGTTATAATTGGATACTAGACTCCTCCCATTTGAAAAAGGTCAAGAATAAGGAAAAGAGTTGGAATATTAAGAAGTGAATAGGGAATTATAAAGGATTAAGGCAATAGGTAGAAAGTTATAGTAAGTGGAAAAGAAAGAGGGAGTAGGTAGAATAGAAAGTAACTGAAGAGAAAGAAGAGAAGGGGGAAGAGAAGAGAAAGAGAAGGGGGAGAGAAGGAAAAGGAAAAAGAAGATAGAGTGAAGTAAGGGAAGGAAAAGGGAGTAAGAGTTGGAGAAGGGGTTGGAAGCAGGGCCAGTTTAACCAGTCTGCCAAATCAGCATTGGCAGGGGGCCCCAAGGTCAAGGCCCCCCCTGCTGACCTCCTTATCTGACAAAGGTTTTCTAGGAAGACTCTATGGTAGGTGTGCTGTTTTGTGTCCCATGGATAATGAATCCATGGATATGGGGGTCCTACTGCAATCTGAGCATCCTGTATTGTGAATAGGTTAGGTTACATTGCCTGAGATAAACATATGGGGCCCCCAAAATAAAGCATTGCAGGGGGCCCCAAAATAAAGCATTGCAGGGGCCCCCAAAATTCCTTAAACCGGCCCTGGTTGGAAGATATTGATAAAGGAAAAAGGAAAGAGAGGGAGGAGAGAAAGAGGGGAAGGAGAGAGGAGGAGGAGAATAGAGAGAGAAAGGGGAAGGAAGTAGAGAAAGGCGAGGGAAGAGGAGAAAAGGAGGAGAGGAGGGGAGGGAAAAAGGAAGAGGAGGGAAGGAGAAGAGCTTTTGTAACTTTGTTGGTGGTGAGAATTAAAATATGGCATCTGGAGTACAAAGCAGAACCAGAACATTGGATCCCTACAACTTGCAAGGACGGAGAGGCTCGACAGAAGAAGGCACCCCACAGTACATGATGAAATTTATGGAGGAGATCCGGGACTTTAGAAAAGACATGACGGGCCAATTAGAAGACATCAACACAAAATTTAATGCTCTCTACACTATACTGGTCCAAACTAAAAATGAAGTGAAAGAAAATAAAGAAGATATTCAATTATTAAAGAAGGACAACAAGGAGCTGCGTATAGAACTGGAAACAATGTGTGACCAATTAGCCCTTGCAGAAGCAAGGGAAAAGGAAGCATGGATCAGACTTAGAGGATTTAAAGAACAATCTAATGAAGATACCAAAAGGAGGATAATTGAACTGTTAGTACAAAACTTAGGGTGGAGTGAAGAACAGATTAGTAATGAATTGGATCAGGTGTATAGGTTGAAATCAGCTTTTGCTGTGAAAAGAAACCTCCCAAGAGACATTATAATCCAATGTACAAGGAAAGCGGCGAGAGATTTCATCATGGCAATGCACTTTAATAAAGGTATCTGTCATGAAGGAAAATTGCTTATTTTACTGAAGGAGATTCCAATGAGAATATTACGGAAATGCAAAGATTACCAATTTTTGGTGGAAATATTGAAGAAGGAAAAAATCCCGTTCAGTTGGGATAAATTAGAAGGGGTATTATTTACATACAAAAAGGAAAAATACAAAATCGATACAATTGAAAAGGCACAAGACTTTGTAAGAAAGAATAAAAGAGACTTTGGACGGCAGCAAAAAAGACAAAATGATCAAAATAACAGTGAAAATGAAAGGAAAGATGATACTCACCAAGAAGAAAAGACCTCTAAGGAAAAGGGGAAACCAGCAGAAGATAGAGGAATAGAGGAGAAAAAGAATCCTGACGATAGCTTGCTGGACTTATAAGAACTGGAATAAAAACCCAGCTGAGTTGGTCAAAGTGTGATAACGTGGAAGGAAAAAATCAGAAATAAAGTAATTTAGAGATTTGTTATAGATATAATAAAATTTGATATAGTAAAAATAGTCTAAAATAGTTAAAACATTTGTGTGTGTGTGTGTGTGTGTGTATATATATATATATATATATATAGTTATTAATAAATACCATTACCACTACTGCTATGCTCTTAAGTTAAGAATTTGTATAAAACTGATGGTTGCAACAAAATTTTTTTACTTGGAATGTTAAGGGACTAAATGCTGAAAAGAAAAGAAAATTAGTATTTCATTATCTCAAGAAAAATAAAATTGACATTATTTGTTTACAGGAGACCAAGATAAAAAAAACACGCATGAACACTTGTTAAAACATAACTTCTTAGGAGAAGTTTTTGTATCATCAAATGTAAAAAAGAAAAAAAGGAGTGGTATTATATGTAAACCCACAGCTAAAACCAACCTTGATTCTAGCCGATGAGAAGGGAAGATTTATAATGGTGGAAATAATTTTGGACAAAATTAAAATATTAATAATAGGTATCTATGTTGCTATAGAGGAGAAATTTAAATTCTTTGGAGAAATAAAAAATAAAATTGGGCAATTAAATTACAATAATTGGTGTTTGCTAGGTGATTATAATGGGGTGGTGGAGCCAAAACTGGACAGGTATACAGAGAAATGCAATAAAAATAAAATCAGTAAAAAATACCAAGGGAAATTAACCAAAGATTTTTTTGATATAACAGAAGAGTTGCAGTTAACAGATATCTGGAGATCCAAAGAAATAGAAGCTAAAAATTACACTTACTATTCAGATGTACATTGTTCATTCTCAAGGACTGACATGATTTGGATCAGTACAAACTTAGTAAACAGGGTTAAGAAAATTGACATTTTACCCAAACCACTATCAGATCACAATCCGGTCCAAATGACAATGAAAGGTAATAAGGGTGTGACTAATTGGAGAATAAACGAAACACTGTTATTAAAAAAAGAAGTAATTGAAGATAGTAAGAAAAGGTTAAAAGAATATTTTGAACTGAATCTAAACAATGAAGTAAATAACAGTGTGGTTTGGGATGCCAGGAAGGCAGTAATGAGGGGTGTCTTTAAAAATTGGAATGTAATAATTAATAGAAGGAAACAAGCAGAGCGGAAAATACTACTGGATGAAATAAAAACAGGTGAACAGGAATTGATGAAGAATCCACATAACAAGAAAATTAAGAAACAGATTAAAATACTGCAAGAACAGTTAGCCATGATTATGACAGAGGAAATGAAGAAAAAATTAGACTTCCTAAAACAAAAAGACTTTGAATTTGGTAATAAACCGGGCAGATGGTTGGCCTACAGGCTGAGAAAAGAAAGAGCCAAAAGATTAATTATGAAAATTAAAATGGGAGATAAAGAAATTACTGATGAAACACAAATTCAGAAAATATTCCACAATTACTTTAAGACAATATATCGAAAAGAAGAAGAAGAAGAAGAAGAAGAAGAAGTACCCCTAGCAAAGATGGATGAATATAGCAAAAAATGTAATATTACTAAAGTAACAGATACTCAAAAAGTAGAACTAAATAAAGATATAACAATAGAAGAAATTATAGCTACCATAAGGAATATGAAATCCAAGAAGACACCAGGACCAGATAGTCTGCCAGCAGAATGCTATAAAATTTTCCAAGCAGAATTAATTACACCTTTTTCGATGGTACTACAAGATATATTTAAAAAAGAAGGAAATTCCTAGCAGTTGGAAAGAGGCAAATATAGTACTAATCCCAAAAGAAGGAAATGATCAATTACAATTAAAAAATTATTGTCCCATTTCATTGTTAAATGAGGATTATAAAATTTTCACAGCGTTATTGGCAAATAGACTCAAAAAATTCTTACAAGATTATATACAAAGTGACCAAAATGGATTTCTTCCCAAAAGGCAAATAAAAGACAATATCAGATCAGTAATCAATATATTAGAGTACTTGCATTATCACAATGAAACTAAAGGGGCCCTATTCTTTCTGGATGCAGAAAAAGCATTTGATAATTTAAATTGGTCCTTTATGATAAAAATGTTAGAAGAAATGGAATTTGGCCAAATTTTTTGCAAATGGATCCAAATGATTTACTGGGAATAAAAAGCTAGACTAGTAATAAATGGGAAACTAACTAATGAATTAAGGATTGAGAAAGGCACTAGACAGGGATGCCCATTGTCTCCTTTATTATTCATTCTGATATTAGAAATTTTAATTAATGAAATAAGGAAAGATAAAGGAATTAAGGGTATCAGGGTTAAGAAAGAAGAATACAAAATGAAGGCATTTGCTGATGATTTGGTAATTATCTTAGAGAATCCAATAATGGGAGTAGATAAATTAATGAGAAAAATAGAAAAATTTGGGAATGTAGCAGGATTTATAGTTAACAAAGAAAAACAAAAATTTTAACTAAGAATTTAGATAAGGAGGAAAAAGAAGAATTAGAAAAGATATCAGAATGTGAGATAGTAAAAAAAAGTAAGATATTTAGGAATTAATTTGACAACTAACAACCAGCAATTATTCCAAAATAACTATGAGGCAACTTGGAAAAATATTAAAAATGACCTGAATAGATGGCAAGGATTGAATTTATCATTACTAGGTAGAATAGCCACTGTTAGAATGAACATATTACCAAAATTAATGTTCCTTTTTCAAACAATTCCAATAATTATTACAAATAAAATTTTCAGAATTTGGCAGATGGATATAAATAAATTCTTATGGGCAGGGAGGAAACCCAGAATTAAATGGAAACTTTTAATAGATGACAGAGAAAGAGGCTGACTGGGCTTACCAGATCTGAGAATCTATTTTGAACATGTCTCTCTTGGGTAAAACAATGGGTAGTACTGGAGAACAAAAGAGATTTAGAGTTAGAGGGATTTGATTTAAAATTAGGCTGGCACAGATATTTGGGATATATCAAGACCAAAATTATTAAAGATTTTAAAAACCATATAATAAGAAGATCACTGATTCGAATTTGGGAAAAATATAAAGCAAGGATATGTCCAAAGATCCCAGGTTGGCTATCCCCCCAGGAAGCATTTTGTAAAAATGAATTAAGGGACTATAATTGGCTAACCTATCGAGAAATCATGAAGAAAAAAAAAGGAAACAAATGGGAAATTAAAGACTGGCAGGACTTAGTGACAGAAGGATTTCAAATACAATGGCTAAGTTATTATCAGATTCGTTCTAGAATAAAAGATGATTTAAAAGAAAGACAATATGAAGATGAAATCTCAGAATTTGAAAAATTAATGATATCAGATAATAAAAATTTAATTAGTAAACTCTATAAAATGTTATTGAGATGGTATACAGAAGTGAACAAGTAAAGAATTGTATGGTGAAATGGGCCAGAGATATAGGGGAAAATATTCAATTGGAGCAATGGGAGGCTGTTTGGAAAAGGGATCTGAATTTTACCTATTGTTATAATTTGAAGGAAAATTTCTATAAATTAATGTATAGGTGGTATATGACACCACTTAAATTAGCAAAAATGAAGAACGGCTTCTCTCCACTCTGTTGGAGATGTACGGTCTGTCCAGGCTCCCTATACCACATGTGGTGGGGTTGTAATAAAGTAAGAAGATATTGGGGGGAAATTAATATAGAGAAAATTATAGGAATTAATCTAGATCTAAGACCCAATATATATTTATTAAATATGATTAATATAGAAAACTCAAAAGAGAGGGAACATAGATCCCTAATACTTTATTTGGTCACGGCAGCAAGACTGGTTTTAGCAAAAAATTGGAGGAATGAAGAAGTCCTGTTAAAAACAGAATGGTTAGAAAAAGTAATGGAATTAGCTAAATTGGATAAGCTGACAAATTGGATGAGTAAAAAAACAACGGAAGAATATATAAAGATATGGGAACCATTTATAAAGTATTGTAAACAAAAAGAAGGAAATATAACCACTTTGGGCTTTTATAGTTAGACAGATATCATGTATATATAATGAAAACTTTTTTTTTTGTTACACTGTGATACTTGGAGCTAAGGAGTTATACTGAAGGGAATATATAATGGAAGGTGGATGGTTATAAGATAAGGTTATTACTTTATTATTTAATAAAATACTACTTGTTTATAGGAATAAATGACAAATTACAGTGGAAAAAACAATGATAGAAGGAAGATAATGCAGGTATTCTAGATTTATAAGTTAAAAAATGTGACATTAAGGACATAACAATTTGAATAGGAGGGTAATTTCAAAACATGTAGTAGAGTCAAATAAGATCATGCGGGAAGTCTTTTAATTGTTTAGGTGTTGTGTGAACACAATGTTAAATTAGGTGTTTTGTATGTGTTGGGTGTCCTTTTTATTTGTGTATGTTTTTGTTTTTGTAATTTTGTAATTATTTTGTAATTATTTGTATATGTTTTTGTAATTTATGTTGTATGTTACATGTATTCAATAAATAAAAATTTAAGCTAAAAAGTTATTAAATATTTTAAATCTGTTTATAACTTACTATTGCTGTTTAATACATTTTTATATAAAACATATGTTTTATATGTTAATATGTTTTAACTTATTTAATTATTCTATTGTTTTATACTTTGTAACTTGTTTTAATGCATCACCACCACCACCACTACCACCATTATCATCATCACTGTCCTCATTGGTCATCTCCAGGTGCATATTCTTCAGTTTTGGTGGGCTTAGCTCCAGGCAAATCTCCAGTTCAACCAGTAGAACAACAGCTTGGAACAATTTTGCAAGGCTTAATTGATCTGTTGCTGCAACTTGCAAAAAATTTCCAGGGGGTCCATGTAATTACTTAGTTAGCTTTGTCTTTCCTTCCTAGTCCATATTGCTCCAGAGCTCAACCTCCACTCTGCTCTGCAACAATCATCTGGCTAGAAGCAAGTTAACTACTGGTATATTAAATGTTCTTTATCCCATCTCCCTAAGTACGATCTGGGAACAGATCCTTTAGTTAAGATTTCTGTCCTAATTTCCAAACAGGAAAATACAGTATATGTTCTCTCTCTCTCACGCTCTGTGTGTGTGTGTGTGTGTGTGTGTGTGTCTGAGTCTGAATGACAAGCGGTGAACAAATGTAACTGGTACTTAATCATAACACTTAGAGCCTTCAGCAGGGTCTCTCCCCAGGTCTCATGTTTTGATCCAAAAATCTCAGGGCCTGGGATGTTTCTCAACTGGCATCCCTAGTTGTGCCAGATACTTTTATGTCTGAAGCTTTGGACATAATGTCCATATGGATGTACAGGTGAAAATGTGGTCTAAAGATATAAAATTCACTTTATGAGCAATTTAAAAGAAAACCTATATAAAATTATGTATAGATGGTACTTATCCCCAAATAAGCTGTCAGAAATGTTCCAGAATGTTTCAAACTGATGCTGGGGATGTTAAGAGAATATCCTTTCTCATATATGGTGGACTTGTAAGAAGGCAAAAGTTATTGGTCTAAAACTTATATGTTAATTCAAAAAACGTTAAAGGTAGATTTTTGTAGCATTACCAGAAATGTTTCAGTTGGGCATTATGGATGAAGAATTAGATAGCAAATAGGGGTGCCGTTTACACAATGAAAATGTAGCGGGAAGAATTCGTGTTGATCCCTGGCAGTTTACATGTACATCGAGTCGGGTACGTGATTTTCGGAAGGGGGACCACCTTTTATCCCTCAACCTGCGGGACTTCCAGTCCCGCGGTTTGTGCCGGTTTTTAGAAAAGTCACTGGAGGATTCGGAAAATCGGAAATGTAAACAGCCTGGGACAAAATGTCTCGGTACTAGGGATGACTGGAAATGGTGACTGGGGGCGGGTTTAGAGATCAGGGACCAGAAAAGGAGGGGTCAGTCACCCGTTCAAGAGATCCAGCCTCACCAGCCGAAAACAAAGGCATCCCTTCCAGCTGCACAAAGGTTGATGTGTGTGTGCGCACGCGCGTGTACTCAATCACCTTTTTAAATGGATTTCTACACTGCATGCTACAGAGAGATCGTGGTGGGCAGAGGGTCGCCCATTCATCCCCTGCCTTGGTCACCTCCCTGGATCTGAACGGGCACAGTAAAATATTCAAGCCTCTGAGTGAATGAACACCCCTTAAGTTCCCCCTCTCTGTGTCTGTGTCTTTCAAAACGCCTGTCTGTAGCTGGCTTGAAAACTTAACTCTGCAGCTAAACCTGTGCTGTAAGGGTTAACATTTTAAAGAAGCAAGGGGAATACGAAGCCTCCCCCCCAACCTCACTCGGCTTGATTTCAAATGGAAAGCACTCGTTCGTTCTTGCGTCTGAGTGAAAGATCTCAGTCTGGATCTTTCAAAATGCTTTCTGCCTCTTCTTAAAGGGTTAACATTTTAAAGAAGCAAGGGGAATAACAAACCTCTGCCCCCCTCTCCTCCCCCAGCCAGCCAATAACATCGCTCGTGGCGTGGAACTCTAAAGGAAGTACATCACCGAGGTTGTGAAAACACGAGTAATTGCATCCTTGATTGACAGCCAAAAAAATAAAAAATAAATAAAACCTAAAAACACCACAGAACTTTGGACGTGTAAATATCAGTCATGGGACCACCTGGGATATCCAGATCAGTGACATAAATCGTATAAACAGCGAGGGACGGATTTGTGATCACAAAATCACAGTAAGCACCGCGACAATTTCTGTCGTGTAACTGGCACCAGGGATTACTTCTTCAGTACATGATAACAGTAGCAAGAATATTGTTTGCTCAATCTTGGAAACAGACTGAAGCACGGATGATAGAACGTTTAGGTCACTGAGTTAGCCCAAATTGCCAAATTAACATGAGTCCTAAAGGATATGCCAATTGAAGACTTTTTGAAAGACTGGATACTGTTTATGGACTTTTTGAGCTATAAGAAATCTAATAATGTAATAATTTGTGGCTATGGTTACTAAGAATTTGTAGCTGGTACTGTAATGATATGTCCAAGGCTTCCCAGACTTGCCACGAATGCTAGAAACTGCAGGTAACAGCAAAGCCCATAGAGCCACACTAGAGAACCTAGGAAATGCCTAGAGAGGGCAACCCTCTAGGCAGCTCCGGTGCAACTGTATGTTACTATAGAGTCCTGCTGGAGGACCTAGGAAATGTCTAGAGAGGCCATATTTTTTGCAGAACAGATAATTAAAATGACAGGTATCAATACTGCGCATACAGGGGCAACCTGTATTTTTTCCTTTTTTCTTCATTATGGTTAGGCTAGAGAGGAGTTCAAAGCCCTACTGCATTTTAGTTATATGTCTCTTTTCTTTCTTTCTTTCTTTCTTTCTTTCTTTCTTTCTTTCTTTCTTTCTTTCTTTTCTTCTTCTTCTTTATGTTTCTTTACTTTCTGAATGTATATTATTTATTTATGTCAGTCTGTTTGTGAATTACCGTATATTCCGGTGTATAAGACGAATTTTGAGCACTCAAAAGTGCACTCCAAAATCGAGAGTCGTCTTATACGCCGGATATACTTTGCTTCGCCTGCCTGCCTATCTCCTGCCTCTTCGCAAATGGAGGGAAGAGGCAGGGGATGGAGCAGGGGGGGGGAAGCAAAGTGTTCAGCAGTTCACTCGCCCCCCCTCCTCTGCCTTCTCCCCCTTTGGGGAGCAACGGAAGACGGAGGAGGGGGGCAAACATTGTGGTTTGCCGCAGCTGCTGCTGGATCGCCTTTGCAGCAGCTGAGGCAAACTGCTAGATTCGCCCTTTTATCCCATCTTCGTTGAAGGTGGGGGGAAAGGCCGAAAATGCCCCGTTTGGCTCCGCGGTCCCGATCCCTCCTTCTCGGCTCCCTTCCGAAGGGAGCCAAGGCAGGGCAAGCGGGGCCACTGAGCCAAACCGCTAGATTCACTCCCTCTCCGCACCTTCGAGGAAGGTGGGGAGAAGGAGCAAAGCAGCTCAGTTTAACTCGGTAACCCCGATCCCTCCTTCAGAGCTGCCTTCGCAAGGCAGTCCAGAAGAAGGCATCGGGGCTGCAGAGTTAAAGCCCTGGCAGAGTTAAAGTCCTGGTTCATTAGGCCATCTTCAGGAGTAATTATGTTGCGGATTGTGTTAAGGCTCGACAGTTAAAGTTTCCTCCACAAGCATATATTTAGATCCCAGCTTGTGAACTCATCACATATGTATAAGAACTGGGCATGCAATTTAACTAAAATATGCATCCAGTCGGTTGGAAGGCGTGAGCTGAGGTGTTTCCCTTTGGCGTTTTGCACTAGAACAGCTGTTCTTGGGAGATGCCATCTAGGAGAGAAACTGTGGGTGTTACCATATGTTAAGATGTCAGCTTTTCACCTCTGGAGACACCAAGTTCAAATTTCAGCTTTGGTTACTCAAGTGAAAATGTGTTTGATGGTCTTGTTTCCCCAAGTACAAGAAATCACTTGGCAGTCTATTACACTCCTGCAAATTGACAGGTGCTCCCCATAGATTGGAATGGCAGAAGGTTGTCATGGGTCATGACTGAAGTGGGTATGTAGAATTGCAAATAAGAGGCCTCAGAATGCTGCCAGTCCATGTGGAATTCAAGATATTCAGGGTTTTACAGCTTGTTTCTTTGCTATGGCATCATGCTACTTTCAAAAGGAAATGCAATCCCTTTTAGTGTGGCTGTCAGTCAATTAAACAGTTCAGAGTTGATTAATCAAATAATTAGAGTTGATTTAAAATGGGTCTTAAAACAAATCAATCTTGAACTCTCACTAGAAGCCAAAATGATTTCACTAGCATTTGTACTTTAGACATATCATGAAAAGACATGATATATTGGAAAAGACTGAGAAAAAATGATAGCAGTAGGAAAAGAGAAAATTGCATTTATAGAGGGATGGACTCAGTAAAGGAAGCCATGGCCCTGAGTTTGGAAGACCTGAGCAGGGCTATTAATAACAGGAAGTCTCTCATTCGTAGGATTATTGTGTGTTGAAGCCAATTTGATGGCAACCAAACAAGACTTTGAACCTATTAACTGATTTATTAAATTTAAATGTGCACAATACTAATACTTCAGTGTTGGGATCTGTGAGTGGCATAAGAGGCAGGATCCTCTTGTATCCCAGAGGATCAACACATTGATCTCAGCAGATGCAGGGAGTGTGTATATACATAGGATAAAATAAGTGTCATTTTCTTTTGTAATTAATTGTAGTAGAGTGTTAGACATGGATGTCTACATTTTATGCTTTTAAAAAAATATTTGTGAAGCGATTTTGGCACAAGCAATAGGGGATAGAAATATGAGTCAACAAACAAACTGTATTATAGACTGGTAATATTCTATTTACTCTTTGAGAACCTAGTCAACTACTTACTGCTCTTACAAATAAGGTAAACTTAATCTAGGACAACCAGAAATGCTAGTCATAAATATGTATGAACAGCAAACTCAGGACTTTTTTGGACAATGTAAAAATAACGCTAGCAGCGTCGCCAGGTTGCGACGCTGCAGCACTAGAGGGCATCAGTTTTGTACGACGCTCCTTCCCAGCGGCACTGTTGCAGTACTGCTGGGACATTTGACCGTGATATTTTTGCTTTCTACCATGATATTTTACTCGCGATCAATGATCGTGAATAAAATATGACTGTAAAAGCAAAAATATCACGGTCAAATGTCCCAGCGGTACTGCAACAGTACCGCTGGGAAGGAGCGTCGTACGAAACTGACGCCCTCTTGCGCTGCAGCGTCGCAACCTGACGACGCTAGCGTTATTTTTACTTTGTCCGAAAAAGTCCTCAGATACTGAACATTTGACAGGGTTGCAGTGAAAGTAAAGCAGTCTTGGAGTTTTGGCATTTTAAAATTTGGATCTATATGTGATTATATGAAATCCCTATGTACATCTGTCCAAGGACAGAAGTCTGCTGGAGGGGGGCTCTTCTGTCTTCCAGGAGTAGTAGCAATACCTTGTGGGTGGACATGGGAGAAGGACTTCTCTGCTGCAGCACCTTGTTTGGGGAATGTTGTTGCCTACCCTGATAGGCCCCTTTGGAATAACAAAGAATTGGCTATATTTAATAATTTGGCTAAGATAGCCATCCATGTGGTTACAGGTAAACCAAGGACCCCTTAATACCAAGGTGGGATTCATGCAAGACCAAAGGAAGGGCCTTTGGAAATTTCTGAAAACATACACTCAAGTAAGAAACTCAACACCTGGAGGTGAATCAAACACTAGTCCACTCAGTGATAGCAAGAGACCTTATTGTTTGTGAAATGGGATCTTCTTCTACTGCTCCCCTCCAAAAAAAAGAAGACCTTGCTTGTTTCCTATTCATTTCCAAAAGTATCAATCATTAACAATCATTAACTCTTCCAGAGTACCCATTGTTTTGACCTGGGAACCTCCAAGAACCATAGTACAGTAGGACCCCCGTATCCACAGGGGATTGTTTCCAGGCCCCACTGCAGATAACGAAATCCACAGATAATAGTGAATGCTGTCACCAGAAGCTCCATGGAGAAGGGAGGCAAGCTCACCTCCTCTCTCCCTCCCCCACCCAATCCCCTGCCAGCTCTGCCACCACCACTGGAAACCCACCCCACGGAGAAGGGAGAAAGGAGGCAAGCTCACTTCCCCCCCTTCCCTGCTCAACCCTCCGCCAGCTCCATGCACCACTGGAACCTTCCCGGTGGAAGGGAGGGGGGAGGCAAGCTCAACTCCTCCCTCCCTCCCCCTCCAGCTCTGTGTGTCACTGGAACCCTCCCCAGGGAAGGGAGGGGGAGGTGAGCTTGACTCCTTCCTCCCTCCCCATCCAACCCCCCCCCGCCAGCTCTGCCATGCCACCGGAAGCCCTGCAGAGAAGGGAGAAGGGAGGGATGCTCTCCTCCTCCCCTCCCTTCTCCGTCGCCATCTGCAGATAATTGAATCAGTGGATGGCGTATCAGCCAATACAGGGGTGCTACTGTATTTCACTGAAAACTCCTATTCCTTCAGGGGAACTATTTCATATAAATACCACCCCAAAACACCACCAAATTTTCTTCAGCTTCTCCTCCTACATCCATGCTGCCAGTTTGCTGTAAGACCCTCAGAACGAAACTCTGAGCCTCTGCTGCAGGAATTTCTGCTCTACAGGAGAGGTGTGATATGATGCATCATCCCCTCAGTCTATCACCCTATCCAAATGCTTCCTACTATTTTGGTTAGCCTTGTCTGAGTGTCTGAAGTCTGAATTTTTGCATGAATGCTATTATTGTTAATTTCCAGTAAAGATCATTTAATTGCACCTTTTGGCTTAAAGTCTCCTCCTTAGTGCCGGTATACATAGATTAAGAGGTCCCACTGTTGCCTGTCCTCTCGCTGCCATAATTGAGCTAATTAAATACTCCCCATTTTAATATTTGGACATTAGAGTGTCCCCACAGACCCCACGCAGTTTGGGTAACAATACCTTCTCCCAGAGGTCCAGTTGGCATCAGAGTTAGTTTCATTTCAGGCCATGTTAAAACATAGCTTTTTATTAAAGCCTTTGGGTTTAATTTAATTTAATTTAACTGATTTTTTGAAATATGCACTTGTACATAATTTTTAACTTTTAACATTTTAAACTGTTTTAGGACTTTATCAGAGGGACAAAATACAGTGTCATAACAATGCCACATAACCATGAAAGGGTGCGCAGGTCAGATGACGTCGCCCTTTTGCGGTTATGCCCTGTCAAAATCCTGCAGTTTATAATTGACAGCCATCAATAGATCCCCCTGCTGCTTTTGTGCCAGCATTGCCGGCATGCAAAACCTCTGGCCATTTAACTCTCATCACTGCAGTGAGAATGGCCAGTCCGGCATGAACACTTCCAGGTGAGATCGGGACATCCAGGTAAGTTTTGCTTTTTGTAGGACCCTCCCCATGTTACTTGTGACTTTTAAAGTGTGCCTAGGTGCTTAGTGTAACTTATGTGTATATTTTATTTTTATTTTTAAATTTCCCAAGTGAAGAAGTCTTGCAGGATTTTGAGTGAGGAAGTGACCCGGGCTCCATTCACTTCCTCTTTATAACTGGGGAGCCTTTGACGGGATGAGAAGGCAAGTGTGGTGGGGGAACGTTCTTTTGCTGGCATTGAAATGTGTTTATATCTGTTTCTGTTTGTTAACACCCAAATTAGTGTCCATTCATAGTAAATCCAAGCCCACAGGAGGGTTGTGAGAGAAACCAAAGAGGAAGGAGTCTTGAGTAGGGATGGTTACAGCATTTTGTTTCATTATTCCATTTGTTTTCATTATGAAAAAAATGTTTGTTTGGTTTTGTCATTAATCGGTTTGAATCAAATGTGACATTTATTTCATTTGTCACATTCATTTTCATTGCTTAGGGACACTCCCCTTCACTGGTGATTATTTAAACAAGACAGAAATAAGGAGCAGTCTCTTGAAGAGACCCTCCAGTGATATCTGTCCCATTTTGGCTTTGTCCATGTGACAACGACTCAGAGAAGTGTTTATTTGTTTCTGTGATCTTTGTCACCCCCTATCTACACACCATACCGCTTTCCATACCCTATTCTATTTTCCAAAAATATCTCCTTCTCAGATCCATCAAAATCATTATTTTTAACTAGATGGCATGCAGTGGCAACAACTGCGTGGATTATCAAAGAACATTACACATAGAGAAGTGCTGTATTTAGGACAACCTCACACAGGATACCAAACTGCACTGGCTGTTAGTGTACATTTTAGGGATGACAACAGTAAACACAAATAGAGTTCATTGTAATCAGGCTCCGAGTAATAAGACACCAATGTTGAAAACATTGTATAAAGATGGAAAGGAACACCTTCATTCCCTTAATTTTTTAGATGCTTAGTAAGCTTTTACTTCATGTGGAGAAACAATCCCTCCTCCTCCTTCATTCTCTAGGAGGTGTACTGATTTTTAAGGTATGTGAAGTTATTTCTGTGGCTTCTGTTCCTGACCTGTGTTTAATAAACTGGTTAAACAGTTATAGTTTAACACATAACAGTTTAATAAACTGTTTACATTGTTATAGATGTCTATGAATCCAGTGTATCAGGACATTTTGTTGTCTGATCCCATTACCAAGCATTATTGTCTTTTCTAGTGAGTCATATCTTCTCAGGATATGTCCAAAGTATGACAATCTCCTCACCATGGCACTACCTTTCCTAACAGCCTTAACTTTCCTAGACAATCCTAACTTTAGCATTTGATGACATATCATTACACTTCAAGATCTTGTCTAGTTCCTTCATAGCTGCCCTTCCAAGTTCTAGTCTTCTGATTTCTTGACTGCAGTCTCCTTTCTGATTAATGACTGAACCAAGGTATAGAAAATCTTTAACTATATCAATGTCTTCATCATCTACTTGAAAATTATGCAAATCATCTATAGTAATTGTTTTTGTTTTCTTAATGTTCTCCTGTAAACCTGCCTTTGCACTTTCTTCCTTGACTTTCTTCAGTAATCATTTGCTATTTTCTCCTAGTAGTATGCTGTCTTCTGTAGATCTTAAACTGGTGACATTCCTTCTCCAATTTTCATGCCTTTTTCCTCCGAGTCTAAGGACTTTTTCAGACATTTAAAAAGTAACGCAAGCAGCCTCGTCAGCTTGCGAGGCTGCTGCGCTGCAAAGCATCAGTTTTGGATGACGCTCGCCCCTGGCGGTACTGTTGCGGTACCGCGGGGAGAGTTGAGCGTCATATTTCCTTGATTTTTACTCACGATCAACTTTCGTGAGTAAAAATCAAGGAAATATGATGCTCAACTCTCCCCGCGGTACCGCAACAGTACCGCCAGGGGCGAGCGTCATCTGAAACTGACGCTTTGCAGCGCAGCAGCCTCGCAAGCTGACGAGGCTGCTTGCGTTATTTTTCAGCATCCGAAAAAGTCCTAATCCTGCTTTATGTAGATATGTTCAATGTACAAATTAGGGTGATAAAATGAAAACCATTTTGTTTCTCCACATTCTGTCCTGACTGTAGCCTCTTGTCCTGAGTACAGGTTACACACCAAGACAATTACATGTTGTGCAACACCCATTTCTTTAAGAGAGATCAACACAATCAAAAGTTTTGATATAATCAATAAGGCACAGGCTGTTTTTCCTTTGAAATTCTTTGGGGTGGTCTATTATCCAACATATGTTTGTAATAGGATTCCTAGTGGCTCTTCCTTTCCTGGGCCTAGCTTGGACATCTGGCATTTCTCACTCCTTATATTTACCATATTTACCAGTCTTTGTTTTAGAATTTTGAGCATCACATTGCTTGAATTGGAGATTAATGAAAGCTTCTATGGTTACTGCAATGCCTGGTATCCCCTTTCTTGGGACTGGAATGCACATTGAGTGTTTCTAATCTGTGGGCCATTTGTTGACATATTTTAGTTAGAATGTGAGTAGATTCTATCTCTATAGCTTGAAGCAGTACTATTGGTATGCCATCTGTTGCTGGTGATTTATTTCTCTCAAGTGCTCTGAGTACAGCTTCCACATCACTTTTTGAAATTATAGGTTCATCTTCAAATGGTTCAGAATCTGTCATCCTTTTAGTCTCTTTTCTATAACTCTTCAGTGTATTCTTTCCATCATCTTTTTATTTGTCCTTGGTCATGTAATGTGTTCCCCTGACAGTCGTATAGCATACCCACTCGTGATTTACATTTCCCTCTGATTTCTTGAATCTTGTGGAAAAGGTGTCTTGTTTTTCCTCCTCCTTTTTTTTTTTTTTTGGTTCATCTTCTATTTCTCTGCATTGATTATTACAGTAGTTCTCCTTGTCCCTGTGCACAGGTTGCTGAGCAGTCGCATTCAGGGTTCTGACCCTATTTCTGTCACTTTTTACTTTTAATTCTCATCTGTTATTAACTACCAGTACTTGAAGAGTTTCATCTGCCATCCACTGAGGCTTTTCTTTCTTTTTGACTACATAGATTTTCTTTTTGATTCTTCCCTCACTATGTCCCTAGCTTCAGTCTAGCATTCTTCTGGCTTCCAGTCAATTAGGCTTAATAGTGCAAATCTGTTTTTTTTTTACATTACCTTTAAATTCTACAGGGATGGCTTTTTCAGGTGGTATTTTGGCATGATGTGTTCAGTGTTCTTCTTTAGCTTTACCATAATTTTTTATATACTATGCCATAATCTACTCTTGTTCTCGTTTTTGCAGAGAGAACGGAGCTTCTCTAGCTTCTGCTCCCAATTACGTAACCTATTTGATTTCTATATTGGCCATCAGATGATGTCCATGAATACAGTGGCCTCTTTGGTTACTTGAATAATGTGTTTGCAATGAACAAACTGTTGGCCTTGCAAAATTCAATCAGTTACTCTCCTGCTTCATTTCATGATCCTAGGCCAAATTCTCCTACAATCTTTGGTTCTACTCTGTTTCCTGCCTTTGTATTCCAATTGCCTATGATTAACAGCATGCCCTGTTTTGGTGTATGATCAATTTCCTCCTGGACTCTAGCACAAGCTCTTTCAATTTCTTATTTATTTATTTATTAGATTTATACCCTACTTTCTCCCAAGATGGGACTCATTTCTTCTTCTTCTCCTTCTGACTCTGTAGCTGGATCATAAGCTTGGATCATGGTTATGGGTTTTCCCTGAAGTCTCACTGATATGATTTGGTCAGACTTTACATTATAATTGCTTTTGCTACATCTCTCCTCACTATTAATGCCATATTATTTCTTCTTAGATGTTCATTTCATGAATAAAACACTGTGTAATTCTCTGACTCAAAATGTCCCGTTCCTATCCTCTTGAGCTTCCTCACCCCAGGTATTGTAATGTTTATATGTTCCATTTTTTGTTTTACAATGTCTAGCTTCCCCTGATTCATGCTTCGCACATTATGTGTTCCTATAATATGTGTTGTGCAGCTTTAGATTTTCCTTTCACTTCTGAACATGTCAGCAGCTGAACATCTTTTGGGTGGAGTCTAGTTGAATCATTAGCCGCAGTGCTAATGGTATTTGTCTTCTGTTCTTCCGCTGTAGCCCACTGAGTGCCTTCTGATCTGGGAATTTCATCATCTGGTACTATCTTTTCTTTAATTTTGGATTGTCTCATCTTAAGGTTTTCATGGTAAAAGAAATTCAAAAGGGGTTTACTGGTGTCTTCTTCTGTGTTATCCATGATGCCACTGCCACTGTCTCTGAGAGATCATCCACCAGTGTCACCCTCCACTACTGCTGCTTCCCAGTACAGTAGCATCCCAGTACCCACAGCTTCACCATCTGTTGATTCAGTTATCTGCAGTTGGTGATGGGCAAAGGGTGAATGGGGAAGGGAGAGGAGGAGGAGAGAACTCACTTCCCTTCTCCCATCCCCGTGAGGGTGGCAATGGCAGCAGGGGTGAACAGGGAAGGGAGAGGAGGAGGAGAGAACTCCCCTGGCCCCCACCCTCCTCCAGCCTGGTTCCCTCCCTTCCTGCCTGCCTTATCCCGTGGCACTGGGCCTGCTGGTTGAGGCTCACTCTATGTGGCAGGAACCCACTGGGCTGCCTTGCTCTTTTGCTTACTTGCTTCCTTCCAATTCCTGCCTGCCTGCCTCCAACCCTTCCTTCTCCTCCTCCATAACTCTTTCCCACCCCCCACTGAGTTGCAGGGCATTTGCTACTATCCATGGTTTTCAGTATCCGCAGGGACCCCCGGAACCAATCTCCCATGGATACGAGGGTGCTACTGTGACTATTTAGCACATTTAGTCTGGCTCCTCAGCAAAAGCCTGTCTGACATGGGAGACCCTACCAGCAGCACTGTTACCAGCAACATAGCCTCTTGCCTCACTGGAGCATACAATCCCACCACCATGGAAAGGTAGTGCCATCACATGTAGCCTTGGTGAAAAGGCTGTTATTTGTTGTGAAGTCAAAGGCTTTCATGGCCTGCATCAATAGGTTTTTTGTGGTTTTTTTCCAGGATGTGAGGCTGTATTCTGGGAAGAGTTTATTCCTAATGTTTTGCCTGCATCTGTGGCTGGCATCTTCAGAGAATGGTGGTGTAGGGGTGTGTGGGGTTTATATACCGTGAGTCCCTGTTGGAGACAATGTGAAAATTTGTGTATTTGAATGGGTAGTTCCTGGGGGGAGATATGCAGGGAGGAATAGTGTCTGTTTGGCTAATGGCCCATTGTCTGCTGGAAATCCCCCTGTCCCTGGGTGAAGTTCATTTCATAGAATCATAGAGAAGATGGAAGAGACCTCAAGGGCCATCCAGTCCAACCCCCTGCCATGCAGGAATACACAATCAAATCATTCCCGGCAGAGGGCCATCCAGCCTCTGTTTAAAAACCTCAAAAGGAGGAGACTCCACCATGCTACGAGGCAGTGTATTCCACTTCCAAACAGCTCTTACTGTCAGGAAGTTCTTCCTAATGTTTAGTTGGAATATCTTTTCCTGTAATTTGAACCCATTGCTCTGCGTCCTAGTCTCTCAAGCAGCAGAAAACAAGCTTGCTCCATCCTCAGTATGACATCCCTTCAAATATTTAAACATGGCTATGTCACCTTTCAACCTTCTCTTCTCCAGACTAAATATGCCCAGTTCCCTAAGGAGATTTTCAGACAACATTGTTATAGTGTTACTATTCCACTTTATTTGCTATGGCTGCCTCCTCTTGAATCCTGGGATTTGCAGTTTAGGGAGGGGCATTTACAATTCTCAGCCAGAGAGATCTTAGGCCTCAGTAAACTACAAACCCCAGAATTCCACAGGAGGAAGCCAGAGCAGTTAAAGTGGAATAATAACATTTTAACACTGTAGTCTGAACATCTCCTAAGCCTCTCCTCATAGGGCATGGCTTCCAGACCACCCACCATCCTGGTCTCCCTCCTCTGGACATGTTCCAACATCTCAATATCCTTCCTGAATTGTGGTGCCCAGAACTGGACACAGTTCTGTGTGTTGAGTTTTGATTTTGGTGTTTTTCGGGATCGGTAGCCAAACTTTGTTTACTTTTAGGGTTTCTTCTTTCCTGTTGAAGTTGTCCAGGTGTTTGTGGATTTCAATAGCTTCTCTGTGCATTCTGACATGATAGTTGTTGGCCTAGTCCAGTTTAAATAACATTTTGTGTCCAGGTTGGTTTATATTTGTTATCACTAAATTATATAAACATGTGTGGGATAGATAGAAACATCATCAAAACTACAATTTTATTGTTTCCACTAATGTGAACTTGCGTTGTTTTTCTTCCCTTTGAGTCTGTGGAAAGCTTAACATTTTCACACTTTTATCAGCATCCAGAAAAGCTAGCAATTTTTTTTTAAGAGAAAGCAAAGAAAAGCAGCTATTTGTTACCTTGAGCTGCCTTGAGTGACTTTTTGGGGTAGAAAGGCAGGGTGAAAAACAAACAAATAAATAAATTCATCTAGTGGATCTAATGAAAATGTTTCATACCAGGAGAGCTTGCAAAAACAGTTCAGTGCTGCGGTTTAGACGCATGCAGTCTCTATTTGCGGACACCTCTTCTGTGTTCAGTCAGGGATGGGGTGTGTGTGCAAATCAGAGATGCTTATTGGCAAGGCTTTTTCAATTTGCTATCTGAAAGCAAACCACAGGACAGTGGCTCAGTTGTTCAAGGGCTGCTTCTATGCCTGCTGTAAATAGTTCCATTTTAGTCAACAGAGAGCCCTCTGCTGACTCCTCTCTTTCATTAATACCAGCTGTTCTTTCTTGCATTTGTTTTCCAGTTTTCCTTTACGCCTCCTCTCCCTTGCTCCTTTGGCACCATTACAGAAAATCTCTACCCATTTTTTTTTAAATAAAAATCATAAGAGAGGTTCCTTTAAAAAAACAACACCTAAGTGGAGAGTACTAAATGATGTCCATAGCAGAGGAAGGAATACAACTGAATAAAGAATTTAAAAAGGTCAGAAGAGATCATGATTAAATTATTGATTTAATTTATTGATTTAACATCTCATCTATGGGGTAGTCCATGGGCAGCTGTTGCTTTAAGAGAACCACCTTAAGGAAATGCATGTCCTCTCTCTCTCTCTCCCCCCCCACCCCGCCTTTCCCCTGAGTGGGCAACGTCACGGGGGGATGGCTGAGATGAAATAAATGTGCCACTTTTGGAGCGCCAGGAGAAGCCGCACCAGTCCCACAGCAGATCTGCAGAGCTGCTCCCAGGTAGAGAGAATCGATCAGCTGGTCTCGAGCTACTTCCCTGCCATCTGGCTATAACTCCACTAATCCTCTTTCTGCTTTCGGTAGACTCCTTTGCACGGACTTGACTGCATGTTCAACTGCTCCTCCTGCTAAGTGCTGCCTCTCTCTGGCTTGCTTGGTTAGTTGTTCCTCCCTTTGCATCCGACCTGAGCTTTCTTTTTCTTCTCCTCCTCCCTTCTAAAATCTACTGACTAGACTAGAGGCTGGCTGCTTGTCCTGTGATCTGCCTTTCAGGCTTGTGCCTGCTGGGGCTGATGTGCCAGATGGGATTGACTGCAGGCCATTTGTTCACTAATCACACCGGATCAGGTTTTTATCCTCTTCTATGTACTTCTTCCCCCATCCCTCTGCCCTCCAAGCCCAGCCACCTTTCTCTGGTTAGCACACCACACCAGTCACCCACTTTTGCTTCAGCCAGTGCTATGCACAGACCCAGGACCGGTTTAAGGAATTTTGGGGTCCCCTGCAATGCTTTATTTTGAGGGCCCCATATGTTTATCCCAGGTCAATGTCACCTAACTCAACCTAAACTATTCACAGTACAGGATATTCAGATTATTGCTAATAATGGTTTTACAGGAGGGGGGTTACTATGCCCCCCCACAATTATGCCCTCCCCGTGGATGCTGATGTTGCCTGTCTTAAATCGGCCCTGCACAGACCACAGGTCACTTAATGCCTTCCACCGCATTGCTCCCATATCTAAGTCTAAAGCGACAGGCTATATTTATATATCCCCCACCACCACCCTTCCCCATAAGCTGCTGGTTAAAAGACATGGACGTAAAAGACTTTGGTGCTTGCTAGGCCACCCTTTATAGATTTTCCTTGTTTTTTTTTGTTTTTTGTTTTTTTTTTCCCCCCCAGGCTGTGTTCTGGAAGTGTTTCTTTCTGACGTTTCGCCTGCATCTGTGGCTGGCATCCACAGATGCCAGCCACAGATGCAGGCGAAATGTCAGAAAGAAACTCTTCCAGAACACAGCCTCACAGCCTGGAAAAAAACCAAGGAAAATCTATGCATGCTGGCCGTGAAAGCCTTCGACTTCAGACCACCCTTTGTTTTGCTGAAAGAAAGTGTGGTTCAGAGGCCTGCTGCTGTCCATTTTGTAAAAAAGTGTTTGAATCGTCATTAGCAAAAGCATTCTGGAACTGCCGGTGGCTCAGCCTTCCCTTTGTGACATATGTGGCCTGATGATCATGGGGGCATCCACACTAGAGAAATAATCCAGGTTGAAACTGGATTATTTGCATGACGCCTTCCTATGGGATCCTGGGATTTGTAGTTTGGCGAGGCACCAGCACTCTGGCAGAGATGGCTAAAGACCTTGTAAAACTACAAATCCCAGGATTCCATAGGAAAGAGCCATGCCAAATAATCCAGTTTCAAACTGGATTATTTATCTAGTGTGGATTCCCGCTCTGTCAATGGTTTACTCTGAAGTCAAACCAGGGTGGCTGGAGACATTTTTGTTGCCTGAGTTAGGGCAGGAAATGGTCATGGCTCCACAAGGGGGGGCAGACAGGGTTTTAGCCTGGGGGGGGCAGCATGATATTATTGTAAGTTTTTATTATGTAAACCCATTTAGTTTTTTAAAAAAAATATATAAAAATATTACTTTGGTGTCAATTATTCAGACTTATTTGACTTATTTTAATTTTTATCCTAAATCCTGTAGAGCTGCCTTTCTCAACCTTTTTACCCTGGAAGAACCCTTGAAATGATTTTCAGGTCTCAGGGAACCCCTATATAGAAATATACCTACAGCTCCCTTTTTAAAAATAATTACAGAAGCAGTGAAAAAAAAGCATGCTTATTATATTCTGCATTGCTACAGAGAGTTCCGGTTACCAAGATCTGCTGCCTGAGGCAGCAACATAAAATCATAGAGTTGGAAGAGACCTCAAGGGCCATCTAGTCCAACCCCATTCTGCCATGCAGGAATACACAATCAAATCATTCCAGACAAATGGGCATCCAACCTCTGTTTAAAAACCTCCAAAGACGGAGACTCCACCACACTACAAGGCAGTGTATTCCACTTCTGAACAGCTCTTATTGTCAGGAAGTTCTTCCTAATGTTTAGGTGGAATCTCTTTTCCTGCAGTTTGAACCAATTGCTCTGTGTCCTAGGAGATTATCAGATGGGAACAAAAAAAGCATTCCTGTCCCACAATCTCCTTTCCTGCCTCACTCTCACCCCTGTCCCCACACAAGAACGAAAACTTTCACACTTACCTGAATCGTTCTTGTGCCGGGAAGCCCAGGAAGTGAAAGGAGCTCTAGAGCTTCTTTCACTTCCTTGTTTGTAAACCTGGCTGCTGCTCTTGCGAGAAGAGGAGTGCCAAGATTTAAAGGGACAGGCTGGGGACGGGGGGGGGGATCAAGGGACAATAGGGGGAGGGTGATTGGGCTGATGATAGGGGGTGGAGGGGCAATCGGGGGGCAGGGAGGGCTGGTGATCAGGGGGTGGAGGGCTGGCAATCGGGGTCCAGGGAGGGCTGGTGATCGGGGTGCTGGGAGGGCTGGCGATCGGGGGTGGAGGGCTGGCAATCAGGGTACAGGGAGGGCTGGCGATTGGGGGGAGGGCTGGTGAGCGGAGGGTGGAGGGTTGGTGTGCAGGGAGGGGCTATCTTGGCGGCAGCAGCAGGGGCCTGTCATAAGGAGGCATCCGGAAGTGTTTTTACACTCCGGACCTCCCACTAACGCTGGCATCCTGCCAGCATAATGGGCACCTTTTCACATGCCTGCCATTCCATTACAGAAATGGAATGATGGATCTATTAATGGCTTAAGCCATGAATTTAAAAAAACGGGGGCAGCACGGGAGCAGAATGAGAGCAGAACGGGCAAGGAGAACGTTGTGTGAAAGGGAAAGCCTTTCCCGATACTCTGGCATCCCTGTTCCACTTTATTTGCCACGTCTGATAATCTCCCCAGTCTCTGGAACAGCAGAAAACAAGCTTGCTTCATCCTCACTGACTCTGACCCAAAGACTGAGCTCTGACCCCCACATTTAGTAACTAGACCCACAGTTTAAGAACCTTTCCTCTATAATGACTACTTTACTATAATGGCTCTGCCCTCTCCAAATCTGGTTTAAAAAGAATAAGCCCTAAGTCACTTTTATAAGAGTTCTCCCATCCACAGCTGGCACCTAAATAGCTGACTGACTGGATTACTTGGTCAGTTTCCCCCAATTGGCTAAGAGCTGTACAGTACTGCAATTCTCTTTCTGTTGTTCTGATTTTAAAAAAAAAACAACAACTCATTTTGCATTTGTACCTCTAAATCAGTTTTATGAAAATCAGTGTCTTCTTTTGTCTTCAATTCAGGCAAAGGGAAGCAAAGTCAATCACACACACACACATTCCTTGCCTCCTCCTTGACATGACGGAGCTTCATTAGCACTCTCTCTCTTTCTCTCTCTCTCTCTCTCTCTCTGGCTTTTCTTCGCAAACAAAGATTCAGGAAGGATTCATCCTGCGCTTTCTGCAAGCGCGCTGATGACTAAAAAGGCCAATCCAAGATAGACAAGTCCGGTTCCAGAGAACACAGCAGAAGGTCTCCTTGGGTGATATTTCCGGGTTGTGATTCTTTCTGCGTTGCCGTTTCTCTTCAAGACTTGTTCGCCGTGAGTTCTCAAATAAGACTGCAGCATTGTGGATAGTGCGTGTCCATGCCTCCCGATATGAGGCCAGGGCGGACCATTGTTGGTGATCAATTTGGCCGAGCCTGAGATGTTGTTTCAGGGAGTCCTTGTATCGCTTTTTTGGAGTGCCCCTCTTACGCTGATCTGTGGTGAGTTCACCATAGAGTACTATTTTTAGGAGGTGATGGTCCTCCATCCTAGAAATGTGCCCTGCCCAGTGCATCTGTGTTCTCAATATCATGGCCTCAATGCTGGTGAGCCCTGCTTGCTCAAGGACAGCAACATTCACTTGAGGCGAAGCACAAAAATAAATGTGTATAGAGTCATTGTTCATTAGCACATTTAAGGCAAATCAAAAGCTGGGAGGGAGAGCAAGGTATTTGGCACATAAGCATCCTTTCCCCCCCCCCCACCCTTGACCCATAAGAGGCCCTTTGGCTCTGTTGGTGTGAAAATATTCACACACACACTCATTCCTCCCTGGCTTTCTCTGCTGTGGAGGAGAGAGATAAGCCCATGGAATCCCTGGCAATCTCTGGGGGAAACTCTGGTTGAGAAACGCTGCTGTAGAGCATCTTGCTGCCCTTAACCTTAGCAGTAGGTCAGGGAGTTTGCTAAAGATCCTGCTTCAGGATGTGGAGGCCATGGAAATGGTTCTCCCCAAGTACCTGAAGCCAAGCAAATTATTTTTGCACAAAAGGAAAAAGAAAACCTTTTTTAGGACAAACACCTCCTCCCTATCCCTGGTAGTAAGCATACAATATTATTGACAAGAAAAGCTATCATTTTCTTGCCCTTTCGTAACACCCTAAATGTGCTGCCTGAGGCAGATGCCTCACTCGGCCTAATAGTAAGACCAGCTCTGATTATGGGGCTTACTCAATCAAGCATTCAAACATTGAAGTTTTTAATAGTTAAGCTATCTGAAATCATTAGTGTTTTTCTATATCAATTTCTTCTGAGATCGTTTTGATTTTTTAAAAAAAAATCTTGATTTTTTTTTTAAAAAAGAAAATCAAGATGTGGAGTTTTGTATCTCCTTTTCAGCATCTCAGAATGTTCTGTGCTTTAATTTGCACATTCCATATTTCAAAGTTCAGGCAATGCTCCTAAGGATGCCTGAACACAAACGAGGCACATAATGAAAAGTCTGATCCTAACTGATCTTGTCTGTAGTTTTTCAGTTTGCTTCTCATCTTGAAAGCAGGGAATCACCAATGGTCAGCTCTGATCCTCAAAATAACAGCCTTTTGCCCTATTGGGTCTTAAAACTTTGTATTATACATCTTTTCCCTTTATGAGTCAAACTGGGAGCAAACCTTTTAGCTTTTTGACCCATAATGGGGAAAGATGTATAATACAAAGTTTTCAAAGTTATTTGAAACAGATGCTAATGGCTAGTTAAATCCTGTTCCCAGGTGTCTGAATGCAACATATAAAGTGATGCCTCAGAGTATATGGTCAGTAAATTTGAGGGCCTGATTCCTGGGTGCTGCCAGCTTTGTTACGGAGCCCATGACTTGTAAAAGGTTCAGTTTGTAAGGCAAAATATCCTTCCTTCCAGCAGAGCCTGGAAAATTACTTTTAAAAAGTAATTTGTTTCTGCTCTTCGTTACTTCATTTCAGAAGTAACCTTGTCCCAGGACTTGCTGAGATACTGGGGAAAGTAACAATCGATATTACTTGTTTTTCCCCGTATTACTTTTAGGACTGATAGGAGAATGGCATAAAATTCCAATCAATTTATTAAAATAATTATATCCCGACCTGTTTCATGGAATCTCAGGGTGGTGTACCTGTCCACCCCAAACCAAATCCTGTAAAAATGCCTCTAAAAATACCCTTTGAAAATAACTTTTGAAAGTAACTGGAGATAGTAACACCAATAAAGTAACATTGCTCATACTTATTGCACTACTATTCTTTACATTCTTGTTGCACATTTGTTGTTGTTGTGTACCTTCAAGCCATTTCCAACTTGTGGCTACCCTAAGGTGAACCTATCATGGTGTTTTCTTGACAAGATTTATGCAGAGGAGATCTGCCATTGCCCTCCTCTGAGGCCGAAAATCTTGCCCAAGGTCACTTAGTGGGTTTCCATAACTGAACAGGGGTTTGAACCTTGGTTTTCCAGAATCCCAGTCCAACATTCAAACAACTACTCCACACTGGCTCTTTTCTTGTACATATACCCCAATAAGTCATTACAGGCAGCTATGTTACTTATATCTCATAACTTACAAGATCTGCTTTCTAGCTTCAAGACCACCACAAGTTGGCCACCCCTGTTTTAAAGATTGTAAAGTGATTTGGAAGATTGTAAAGTGATTTGGAATTGCACACTATTTTCATCTGGCTTTATGACTTGGAGTTGCTCATACACCAAAGCTGAGGGATCAGGTCCAGCAAAATCTTGTCTCTTTACTAGCTCAAGTTAACTATAGTTACATGCTGGCATCATGTAGAAATGCTTTCCAGTATTGTAACACTAACAAGTCCCAATTTAGCAGTCTCAAATTACTGACCCCCTCACCCAGCTGCTGTTGGTTTTTATTCTAAGTAAAGCATTACATTTTGAAATGGGCAGTTTTCTTCTGAAACCTAGAATTCAACAGGAGAAAAAAACAGAGGGAGGGGGATAGAAACAGGTTTTTCAGAGGAAAATGCCCTATTACACATTTAGAGCTAAATCCAATATTAGTTCTAACTAGAATAGACACAGTAAGCCACCTTGGATCTCAAGGTGGGGTATAAATCCAATAAATAAATAAAATGAAAGGGACTTGAATTCCATTGATTTCGATACATCTACTTGAGGCAGGACTAACATGGTATTTAGCTTTTAAAGTGGTTTAGGATTTATTCTTTTAACCCAAGGAATAAGAGGGTATTCCTTTATGCAGTCCTATAAAATTATTTATTTATTTATTTTACCATAAAGTTTGGCAACCTCATCGAAACAAACTGCAACTCCTAGTTGTAGTTCTTTGAAGGAAACCAAAACAATTAAACAGCTATAAAAGTGATGGGTAGGTGTGTGACTGGATGTGTATAAATGCAGATGAACATGCCTTCTAAAGAAATAAATGCATGTGAGGAGGTACTTGACACCCTCCCTTCAGGCTTACAATCTAAGGGTTGTCTAGATGATAAAAAATACTCCTCATAGAATGCAACTAGAATGCTTTTTGTCACAACCCACTGTGAACAAGATTCCCAGTATTTGGAAAGGGGGGACTCCATCTACTGCGGGGGGGAAAGCCTTTGTGGATTGCCCCAAGGTTTTTTGAATAATGCACAGTCTTGTGCATTGAACATCTAGACATCCAATGCAGGATGCTGCACATTCTCAGTGAGGGCAGAAGTGGAGAGCAGATTGGTCAGCTGTGAGGGCGGTGGGTGGGCTTGTTGGCAAGGAAGCGGCTGAAAGTGCCATTTTCACCGCTTGCACACCTTTGATTTACAAGTAAAAAATACTGTTCAGCAGTGACAACGCATGTGGAGAGAAAAATCACACTGTACTTTCAGCCACCATCTTGATTTGCGAGCATGACTGCATGTGCATTTCAAATGTGAATAGTTTCGCATACAATAGATTTTGCCAAAAGACCATGGAGACAAATGAGCGCTGTTGCAAATTTGTGCTAATGCGTGCCAGTCCTCTTTATATCTTCCTGTCTAGATAACACCTAAGTAACATGACACAAAAGAAGAAAAGGCTTGAGAGGGAGAAGTAAAAAAGTGAAGCCAGGCAATTATCTTAGTTATGAAGTTCTTATAGGTGTCTCCTTCTCTGGATATCTTCAGAAAGAGGCTGGACAACTACCTTCTGGGGATGCTCTGGTTAGAGATCCTGCAGTGAGCAGCGGGTTGGAGCTGGTGGCCCATAGAGGCCCTTCCAACTCTAAGATTCCGTGATTCTATGAGGAGGGTGAGATTACACTCCCTGCATCTGTTCCTTCTCTAGGGGCATGTTAGCTCTTGTGATGCCCCTCCATGGGGTGCATGGACTGCCATTGGTTCCCAAATGAAGCCAGAGTGTGCTGGCCCAAAGCTGCTGAATCCCAGGAAAACTGTTAGTGGCAACAGACTGTTCATTCCTTAGAAAGAACCTAAAAAGAGCCATTTTGGTGTTTATATTTTTAATTACACACATTTCCATACATTATAAAATTACGTACATAGACAACAACACACATATTATACAAAACAAAACACACAACGACCATATTGCATATTGTCTTTCCCCAGTTATGATGTTAAATTAATATATATATATCACCCCCTCCTAACCTGTCCTTCCACTTGTTTGTCTGCCTGCTCTATGAAATAGTTTTTTTAAAAGCATTTTTAAAAGAATTTATATATTCTAAATCCTCAAGACTTATTATTGCTAAGTTACACCATTTGTTCTTTCATAGGAGTAATATGCTTTTCCAGTTTTCTTTAAATTTTCCTAGTGTTTTCTCATTTAGCTTATCCATTTCATATATCTCATATAGTTTTAAGAGCCATTTTTCCTCTGTTGGGGTTTCTGAGCTTTTCCACCTTTTAGCAAATACTATCCTGGCAGTTGAAACCATATATAATAGTATTCTCCAAAACTTTTTCTCTGATTGTTTATCCACTATATGTAGCATATTTAGCAGACATAATTCTGCTAAATTCCTAATCCCGTTCCTCCTAATTTAACATCCTTTGTAAAACTTTCACTTAACTGTCTGTGCAGAAGCCAATGACAATTTATATTTTCCATAAGTAACTCTTCCCTCATTTTAATTCTACATTCTTCTCCTTGTATCTTCAATAAATCTTTATACATCAGCCAATTGCCCTTGTGTAGATTTTCTTTCTTGTGGTAGGCTTCATGCGGTGACATACATAATGGTATATTTGGACAGGATCTGCTAAGAAGAAAAGCCATTTTGCATCAGACCAAGGATCTATCTTGTCTAACATTCTGTTCACTGTGGCAAATCAGTTGCCTATGGGAAAGCCTGCCAGCAGGACGAGAGTGCAACTTCACCTCCATCTTGCATTCCCCAAAGAAAGATAAATAGAGGTGTTCCACCTCTGACATTGGAAGTGCTATATAGCCATCCTGACTAGTAACCAGTGATGGCTTTGTCCTTCATGAATTGTTTAAGCCCACTTTAAAGCCATCTAAATGGGTAGCCATAATAACTACATCTTGTAAGCAGTGAATCCTACAGTTTAATTATGGACCATGTGAAAAGGTACTTCCTTTTATCTGTCCAGAGTCTCCCACCATTTCGTGTCAGTGTGTGACCAGAAATTCAGTATTATAAGGGAGGGAGAAAAGCTTATCCTGAACTACATTTGCCAAACGATGCATAATTTTATACATTTATATCATGTCTCCCATTTACTCACTTTTCTAACCTAAAGAGCCCTCAAAGTTGTAAATTTTCCATGTGAGGGAGTTGTTCCAGTCTCTTGATGATTTTGATGGCCTTTTCCTGCACCTTTTCCACTTCTACAATAGCCTTTTTAGGTGTAGGGATATGGAGGAGGTGGTTTATTTCCTCACATCAAATTGCCTGAGGTTTGTTTAAAGTGAGATGGGGATCATGTGTGCTGTTGAGTTGGGGCTCTCATTAGCTTTCACTGTTAATTATGCTAGGAGGGCCACACCCCTGAGTTAAAGGTCTCAGTGGTATTCCTATAAGTCACTCAGAGCATAAAGAAAAGGGCACTGTTTTCTCCTAAGCATCACCTCCTAGGCACCTTCTGTTGAGGAGAGAGGTCTTATTAAGTTGAGTGTGCCTTATGGATTGCAGTGACCATGGAAGAACCTCCTGTGCAACTCTGAAGCATAAGTTTCAGCATGGCTCTAATTTCCAGATGAATTCCAGGTAGTTAGGCTTGAGTAGCGCTGCATTTCTTTTGATTTTCTGGATGGTCTTGCTAGGGGCTATGGAACTTGCTGGACCCTCTCCTTACATGGCAGTTGAAACCATATATAATAGTATTCTCCAAAACTTTTTCTCTGATTGTTTATCCACTATATCCTCTCCTTACATTCAGTTAGAGGGGTAAATGGGAGCTGCTATTAGAGTCAGGTTGGGGGGAGCTTTCTCAGTTAGAAGTTCCAAAATTAGAGGAATGAGGATGTAGTCACTGCAGAAAAGCCCTCTTACCACTCATTCTGTTATACACCTGCCATGAAAACGAGGCACAAACATTTACCATCCCATAATTCTCTCTCTCTCTCTCTCTCTCTCTCTCTCTCTCACACACACACACACACACACACTTATTTTTCAGTGTGCCTGCCTAGAAGCAAAACATATAGCTAGCTGTTTTTCTCTTGCCTACATTGAAATACAGCAGATTTGTTCCAATCATGTACAGGACTGTAGAAGGGTTGCAACCCAGTGGTAGAATATGTGCTCTGCATGTAGAATGTTCCAGGTCCAGTCCCTGACATCTCCAGGTAGGTTTGGAAGGATTCCCCTGCTGAAATACAGCCAGTCAGTGTAGACCAGATGAGGTAACATGGCCCTCTATACCTGCTATAAGACAAGTTACCTATATGGTCTAACCTTTGCACATGGTAATGGATAGTTCCCAGCCATGCCCACTGGTTTCCATAGGTTCTGAAAGTTTACAGGAGTTCGTTGTCCCTTTTCTTTCTGTGTAGCCAGAGACTACACAACACAGATTGTAGATGTCCCCTTCTTTGGATTGTTAATTTTTCTTTCTTAAAACAAGAACTAGGTTTTTAAGGGTGATAGAAAACATGCAAGCAATAGTTTACCAATCTTGGTAGCTGTCTTAACCTAGACTTGCTGCAGGCCTTGAAAGGTGAATTTGTGAGTATCAAAATATTACCATATGTGAGCTCCTTTACAGTTTTGAGCAAAGGAGGGAACTGCAGGCAAAGCAGCTGGAGCAGCAAATGGAGCCTCATTGCATGTATAGGCCATGATGGGCCAGGTGACATTCTCTGAATCATAGGAAGGCTTCCAGAGTCAGGTCCCCCAGATTATCAGGGAGTGGGACCTTAGAACTGGTCCTTCCCCAAGGTTTTGTGGCTGGCTTGCTACCCCCTCCCCAGTTTCCATGCACTGAGTGTCTATAACCAAAGTGGAGCCCCCTACAAAGGTGTGAGCTCATGCTCAAGGGCTCCTTTTCTGATATCTGCATTCTGTGTGTGGACTTTCAGAGGGCTAGGGCTAACTCTGGAATATAGAAAAGTTCCTTTTTGGGACTACAACTTCCAGAATCCCCCAGCCAGCTGTGGCTATGCTAACTAGGAGGTTGTGGAAATGGCCATCCAAAAAAGTAGTCTTTCTAGGTTCTGGTGCTAACCCAGCCATGTAATGCCAAGGTCAGGGTCAACAGCAGAGCCCCAGTTCCTGATCACCATGTAGACATATATCAGTAGTGTTGTCTAGACAGTGAAAAAACTCCTCATGGAATGTGAGGAGAATATCTTTTGTCCTAATGAGATCCCACGGCAATTCGCCATACTGAGAAGGAAGAAGCCCCCAAACTCCATGTACTGTGCCATAAAAACCTACACAATTTTTTAATGAAGTTTTTTTTTTTTTTTTTAATGGGGAAATGTGTATTCCTGCCCATTTGGACAACTAATTCAAAGCAGAGCTCATTTCTGAAGTCAAAACATGATTGATCTGATATGCATGGGGGTGGGCTTGCTGGCGACGAAGTTGCCGGAACCGCCATTATTAATTTTCATGGTAGTGATTGTGAGCAATTTTGAAGCAGTAAAGCAACAAAAACAATTTTTTAAGCAGAAGATTGCACTTCTGCGTCTTGGATTTAATGAGAAAAAAACTTGTGCAACAACAGCAACTTTTGGAGAATAATAACATGAGTAATTCACTTGCAACCACCATCTTTACTCACAGGCATGCTCCATGTGAACTTCAAACATGGATAACTTCCCATACCAGTGATCTTGACAAAAAACTGTGGAGACAAATGAATACTGCTGCGTTTGTGAGTTAGTGTGCAGAAATGAGCATTATATCTCCTCATATAGATGACCCCAGTGTGTATATGTGTGTGATGTGATTGGGTTCAGGCTTGGTTTGTTTGACAGCTTCTAAGTGCTAGGAGATCTAACCTTGTGGTATCCTCGGCTTTCTTCATTTTCAGTTGCTTGTAAATGAGTCTCACTGGAAGAAAGAAACCTAGTTATACATTCTAGTATTCTTGACTGTCGGTTTCTAAGTGCAGAGGTGAAAACTTTGGTTTCAAGTTTTATTTTGTTTTAAAATCAAATTTTACTGAAGAAATTTTAAATAAAACTTTCTTAACTCCTTGTATTTGTATTTAAGTTCTGGTAGTTTGAATCTAGTAATGATAACCAAAATACATTTAGACAACCCCCCTCCCCCCAAAATACTCCAGTTTCATGCCTGGATTGGAAACTTAATTTCTTCTTGTTTGTAAAGGCACCAGATTCCATCTGAAGTTAAGCAGTGTCAGCCCTGCTTAGTACTTGGATGGAAGCCAACAAATGCTGTAGGCTATATTTCAAAGGAAAGAACTGGCAAAACCACTTCTGAATATTCCTTGCCTAAGAAAACCCAATGAAATTCATGGGGTCACCATAAGTCAACAGGTCACTTAATGGTACATACATACATAAGTGCTGACATGTGTACGTGCTGCCAAAGGAACAGACACTAGGACAAGTTGTTTAGATCTGTCTGAATATCCACCTTTCACTTAAGTTAAAGGACATTTCATGATTCTATGGTCTCTCTCTCTCCTCACTTCTGTTATCCACAGGACTGGATTGTGAATGGCTTCTTGAGTTGCTGCTAGCTCCCATCTGAAACCAAATTTAAACTGAAGTTCTAGTATGATTTCATGCCAGTGATTTAATAGGACAATGTCAGTATTATTTAAGGACCCCAAGCTGTCACCATTGTCAAGTTCAGTTAAATCTTTCCAGATGAGATCTTGGCTGAAAAGTCCCTACTTTTAATGATACCTGGCAAAGCTTTTTGATCTTATGATGCCGCAATAACAGTGCCCTGTTTGTATCCGCCAAACTGCATTAAGGGGCACAGGAAGGATGAAGGTGTCTTGTTCATAGAACAGCGTTGCTCCTTTGGATTATTTTCCGGTTGAAATCAATGACACTTATTTGTGACCAAAATATCTGTGGCAGTTACAGTGTTATTGTGCCTATAAAAGAGTGTGACTTCAGAAGAAAGCAGACCAATAAACTGCCCAAGACAGAACCCTTGTTTCTTTAAAAACAAACAAAACCTCTAAAGGACAGAGGGACAGAAATGTATATAACCATACAGTGTGTAGAACTCTTCTGCCGAGAAAGCTCTCATAAATCAGACACATCTTTCAAAGGAGGTACTACCAAACAATATGGTTGTAAAGGCAATAAAAGAAGCCTGCTAACAAGTGCTGGTTTATGACTTGGAACTAAGGTATTTGAAAGACTGTAGTCTCCTAAACAAGCCTGCCTGGGTGTTAAGATCTTCAGAACAGGTCCTTCTTTTGGACCCATCACTATTGGAGAACTTTGGGTGATGACAAGGGAGGAGAAGGCATTCTCAATGCCCACCTCCAGGCTCTGGGACACTCTGACAATGGAGATTAGGGGCTTATCTACACCAGCCAGGATAACCAGTCCCCTGTGGTGTATCGTGGCTGTGGAGGTGGCCCATTCTGCCCCTGTTATCTCGAGGAAACAGGCTGATGTTCACACAGGAATGCCAGCCCGTACCTGGAGCCGCCACTGCTGCTACAATTTTCTTTGCTATCTTGGAGCCAGGAAAGGGCCCTGCAATGTGTGACTGAGGGCCTCCTGCATGTGACCAGCCTTGGTCACATGCTGCAGGATGCCTGCCTGGCTTCTGGGACAGCCAGGGAGCTGGTGGTGGCAGTGAGGGACAGTGTGCCGGACAGGCTCCTGCAGAAACGCAGGGTCTGATCTGGGTTTTGGCTGGTTGTAATAGATTTAAATGGGTATTATGCTATAACATTTGATCAGCCCCTACTCCGGCTTGTCCCCGTCTCAGCCCTGTATTTACATGGTTGGTGAGGACTGCCCAGGGGCAGAATGGGGCAAATGCCTTGCATCATGTGGACTGCGGAGTTTTGAGACAGGGGCAAGACGGGGTATTTAGCCCATGTAAATAAGCTCTTGGTTGTATTTTCCCTGTTATCCTTCTCCCAATTGGCAAAGATAGGTGTATGTAGGCTGGCCTAAGATTGAAGAAGACCTAACTGGTTGGATGATTCTGGCTTTGCCTTTTATTTTTATGTTTTGGTTGTCTTATTAACTTTTTGTATTTATTTTGTTCTAAGATGTTTTGTTTTCAATCTGTGTTTCATTTGTACTTGCTGTGAACACCTTTTCCATAAAAATTGAGAAAATAAAGCCCAAGAACAGGAAGAAAACATCAAGAAACTAATAATCAACAGGGCTGTAGTAGACAGTTCCTCTCCTGCAGGAAAATCTGGATATACAGGTGTATGTGGCCATGGCCTATCGCTATTTTCATAATTCAGTTGGCAAGGGGAATCATTCTTAGAGCTTTCTGGTAGCACATATTGGACAGTGTGGCAGAAAACTGGGGGACTAGGAGAAGGACAGCAGGTACTTCAATTTCCTCTTTCATATATCTGAAACTTCAGTGAGTGTAGCAGCAATGCAGAATGAAGGTGGCAATACCACCTTCAGGTGCAACCATGTTGCAAGACAAGGAGCTATGTAAGGCACCAACACCTGGTTACTGGTGATCTCATTCAGTGACACCTCACTCAGCAACCCCACTTGGCTTCTGCAATTTCAACATGGGCCCTTTCACACTACATAATTATAGCTCTATGATTCCACTTTAGATGCCATGGCAACATCCTATGGAATCCTGGCATTTTGCAATTTCTTGGGGAAGTACAGCTCTCTGGTTGAGAATTCGAAGCACCCCTAACTAAACTGAAAGTTCCAGGATTTCACAGGATAGCGTTATAGCAATCAAAGTGGAATCAGAATGCAATAATTGTTCAGTGTGATAGGGCCTGCAAGTCTGTGCTTACAACCTTGTCTTCCTAATATTAAGTGCTAAAAAAAATTTAAAAGAAAAGAAAATGAAAGCTGTGGTTCTCGGAAAATGGAATTTTGTTCCTAATATTACCACATTCAAAATGTCCTACTCGGCCACCACATTGTGCTGTGGAGTCATCCAGTCTATGCCAGTGGAACACATGCTCTGTCAAGTTCTACCAACCTGGTAAGGCTTTGTACATGGCCTTGCTACTTGTGGTGTGTGTATCTGCTTTCCAAGGACCAACTGAGTTTAAGTACAGTGAGGGTCATCGTCAGAAGGTTGGGCACCATACCATGAATTGACCACAGCAATGATCAACCCACTGACAGTGCAGAATATTGAAAATCATGCTGGGTTGAGAGTGAGACCCTTCCTTTTTCATTTTGTTGGTGCTGGGACAACCCATGAAATCATAGGTCTGCAAGATATTAAAAAATCCGATGTAGGCATTTGCCTACTTGTGCGTAGGGCTAACCTGAGGATGGGGAATTAGGGCATATATAAACCCTAACTCAAATACTGATGAGTGATTCCTAGCCTCCCAGAACTTTGCATGTTGAGTGCAAAGGTTCATATAATGCAGGGTGGGAAACTGTAATGGGCTGAGGGGATGTTTTGCCCCTGGGTTGGACCACCCCACCCCAGTTTCAAATGAAAATGGTCCCAGAATCACAACTGAAAGTGTCTTCCAGTTGTGATTTTCAAGATCTGGTGGAATTCTGGAAGATTTGGGGACTGGGGTTGGGTGTTTGAACTCCCTTCTCTGCTCCCAGATACCTCCAATCGAAGCAACTGATGTTTGTGGGGGTGGCCTTTATTTTTTCCTCCAGGAGCAGCAATTGACTTTCAGGTTTGGTTTGGTTTGTTAACCTGAAAATTTTCAGCAGTGTAGTTTGAGGTGGCTTTACAGGGTTGCTAAAAGTAGATGGGATGCACAGCCTACATTTTCCTCACTCCTCATATAAGGCTTTGTAACTTTTTCCAGTTAAATATGGCTACAGAGCCCACTTCAAATCTTCAAAATGAAGATCTAGGGAGTTGCTGATCATGCAGTCGTGGTCAAGGCAAAGGCTTATATGCACCCACATCCCTACTCCCAGTTTAGCTCTAAACGTGAGCAGATGAATGGCCTCATTCTGTGCTTCCTCCAACTCACCTCTGGTTGTGTGGCATTCATAGTTCTGCTAATAGGTTCTCCCTATGTCACATAATTCAGGTACATGGTTCTTAACGAAAGCTATGATTAATGTCAGCAGAGGCACAATGGCAACTATCGTAGTATGAATTGTTTCCAGTATGGCAGTGAATCTGACATTAGCTGTCAAAGCATAAACACTGCAAAGTATGATGGTGTTCCTATTCTGAGCCCCTACCTTGAGGTGTTTATTCCTTTCCTGCATGCTCGGCATATAACTGATATAGTATCGCTGTTAACATTCCAGCAACATCTCCCTTGATATGACTGTTTTTAGCAATCATTGAAAGGGCAGTATTCACTGGGGCTTTGTGAACTTCGGTCATTTTGGTATCTGTCTTTGAAAGAGAGAACCTCATCCTGTTCCCTGAAATGATTTCAGCAAATACTGCTTCCAAAGCCTTTGACCTTCTTTTTCTGGCTCGGTGTGGTTGCTATTTGAAAGGAGAGTGACTGTTCTTTTGTTTCAGGGAAATCTGAGCCTGAAGTCTGTGGGGAGAAGGGTCATCATGGAAGGGCTAGAACTCCACCTTGTGGGACAATGGAATCTTCCAGATAGCTCCCATACTTAGGAAGCTACTTCACACATGATGAAATGCCCCTTAGCATGAACCCACTATAAGTGACTTTAGGCAAGTTCTCTTCCCCTAAACCCACATGTGAAATAGTATTAGTATTACACAGCATCACAACTATAATTACACTTCACTAGTTACTTGTACCAAGCCCACTGCCATGTAACAAGTTGTGTCCCAAGATTTAATCCTATTAGGAGATTAAATCACCAACTATGGTGGTCATTGGTATTTGGTAGACATAGAAGCAGAAGACATGTCTTAGTTTACCATTTGAGTTATTTGTGTAGCCTCTATCTGTGTTTTTCTTCCTTGTGCAGTAGCAAACAAGAATGGGGCTCAGCTGGCAACAATAGTTGGTAGTGGAAGGTCTAGAGCAGGGGTAACAACTGTAGCCTGCTAGATTACTTTGGACTGCAAGGCCCCAAATCCCTCACCACGAGCTATACTGGTTGGAATTGCTGGGAGGTGTAGGCCATAAATATCTGGAGGACCACAGTTCCCCTCCCTGGCCATGGGAATTATGGCAGAATGGAAGGGGAAGATGGGCTGTTATAGGGGAAAGGAGATTAGCTCAGCCCTATTCTTCCTTCCAGCCTGCAATATACTGGTGACAATGGCAGCAGTCTCTGGTTCTAATAGCTGTGCTTCTTAATGCCAGATCAGTCAATGATAAGAAAGTCGCCATGCAGGATTTGTTCCTGAATGACAAGGCTGATCTGGCTTAGATCACAAAGATCTAGCTGGAGATGGTGGGATCAGTAAATCAGCTTCTTCTAGCTTTGATCCTGGGCTTTCTAGTTCATCAGCAGCCTTGATCTAGGTGATCATCTCCAGTGGCATCTCATCATGCTGGACATGATCTTACTTTGGTGGTTCTATTCTGGAGAAGTTTATGGTATGGAGGATCACTTCCTGGAAGGGTTTGTGCTTGTTCAAAACTTCTAACCTCCAAAGCAGTGGTGACTTAAAAGAATGGCCCACCTTCTAAGGCTTACGGATCCAGATGGATATCCTGGTACCATGGCTGATGATTTTGTCAAGATTTGTTCCTGGTAAAACTCTGATTGCTTTATTGTTTTACCTTGAGTCGTGCTGTGATGAAATGGTAGGACCAGACCAATAGCTAGAATAACAGTGGAGGAAAATCAAAGACAAGTCTGACCAGACTCCATTTCAGGACCTACTCAGAGGTACTGATGGCAGAAAAGAAGGCTTACTCTTCTTCCCTCTATTGCATCCTGTCAGAGTGGTCCAGTGGATCTTTGTAATGAGAGACTATGACACTGAGGCCCACATGGAGATGGAGAGGGCTGCTTAATGCCCCTTTGTGACCAGTTTGTGAGATTACATGCATATTTAGTTACTCATAGTCAACAACAGCACCTTTGTTATAGTCAACAGACCATTAGGCAACATATTAAATACATATTAAAATAATTACAATAGAATACAACAATACAATAAAATATTCATATTAAATATACTTACTATCATACTTACTAATCCATTTTATAATATAGAATATAATTTCCTGTATGGGTTAGTTGGTATAGGATAACATAATGATAAAAACAAGTTTAAATATTTAATTGGCCATTTTTTAAAAGAATAAATGATTTCCAGTGTCCCCATTTATTATTATCACAAACCACCAACATACCTTAATTCACACCTAATATAAAATAGTATTCACATATAATAAAAAAATATTAATTAAGACCTATAAAAACAACATTATAAAATAGGTAGCATTTTATCTCTTAGATCCATTTGTTATATGTGTGTGTGAGTCAAAAATTTACAGGTTTTAGCAGCAGAAAAGAAAAACTCCGTAGTTGCTTTTTAAATACTTTTATCGGAATCACCTATCAAGTATATCAAGTACCAATTCTGAGATCTTCCAGGGAACTGAGACAGTGAGGTGTAATTAATCTCAGTCTCTCATAAAAAGAATGACTCATAGTCATTCCAGTCCTGAACTCATGGTTAAACCCTTGTCCATCCTGTTTGATTAAGTCATTCTCAGAAAGTGGTGCTATGTGATTCTTGCTTGACACTTTGATGTTTCTCCTGTCAATCACTACCGTGTTCCATGCTGTCCTCTGACACCCTCCTCCACCATCCTAACTGTAATGAAAGAAAGAAGAAACCAAAAGAGAAAATACATTATTTTACCATTACAGGTCCAACTACAAATTACTAGTAACCATAGCCACAAATTATTACATTGTTAGATTTCTTATTGCTCAAAAAGTCAAACCATTTCTAATATCTCAAAAGATCTTCAGACTTTTCCATAGTTATTTTGAAATAATAAAGTGTTATTCTTAGTAATTATAATGCTCAAATATTTAATCCCCAATGTTTTCCACTTTAAAATTGGAAAAAGCAATTTGTTCATTTTCCTCTTCTGGTGTCATGCTTTTGGTTTTGTTTTATCACAATTCACTTTAAACTTAGAACATGCCCCCAAACACTTTTACCCAAAACTATGTTCATTGAGTTCAATGGATTTTTAATAATAATCACTAAATCATCCATATAAGCCCTCAGTTTATACTGTTCTTTTTTTTTTTAACCTTTACTCCATGGATTCTGTCATCTTGTCTGATATATCTCAATAAAGTCTCCAATGCCAAAATAAAAAGCAAAAGTGAAAAGGGACATCCTTATCTAGTTCCCTTTTATATCTCAATTGGTGTTGTGGCATTGCCATTTACCAAAATCTGGGCTTTTTGAACTGAGTATATTGTCTTTACAGCTCAAATAATATTTTCACTGAACTTCAGGAGTTTACCGCATACCATGCAGCTGTGGACAAGTTTACATAGGGACCACTAATCGCAGTGCGCAAACACAAATCAATGAACATGAGAGACAGACACTGCAGACTGGGCCAACCAGAAAAATCAGCAGTAGCAGAACATGTTATAAACCAATCTGGATACAAAATGTTATTTAAAAACACAGAAATTCTGGACCAGGCCAACAACTATTATGTCATAATGCACAGTGAAGCTATTGAAATCCACAAACACCTGGACAACTTCAACAGGAAAGAAGAAACCTTAAAAGTAAACAAAATCTGGCTGCCACTTTTGAAATACAATAGAATTAAAACTCAACACTTACAAAGGAATTCCACCCAGGGACAGGGGGATTCCCAGCAGATAATGGCCCATCAAGCAACCATTAGCCAAACAGACACTAACGAGCCTTGCATTTCTATACCCAGAAACTAGCCATTCAATTACACAAATTTACATATTCTCCCCAACAGGGGTTCACAGCATATAAACTCCTACCCAACCATTCTCTGAAGATGCCAGCCACAGATGTCAGACAGAAACTATTCCAGAACATGGCCTCACAGCCTGGAAAAAAATTAAGGAAAATCTATGGATGTCAGCCGTGAAAGCCTTCAACTTCACAATTCCAAGAAATATTATCAAAGGCTTTCTCTGCCTATATAATAAAAACCACCTTTTTGTCATTGTGATATTTCAAATATTCAATGATGTTCAAAATAGTTCTTACATTACTCCTTGTCTTTTTTTTTTTCTTTGACAAAAATCCACTCTGATCTTCATGGATATTCTGAGAGATATGTTTCCTCAGTCTGTTTGTTAAAATAATAGTAAATATCTTACAATCATTGTTTAGTAATGAAATGATCTGTAATTCTTTGTTATTGTTTCATCTGTATCCTCTTTATGAATTACCATAATGTAGGTGTCTCTACAAGAGTCTGGGTCTTCTATTTCCCCTTTTTAAAGATAGGGACAACATTTGCCCTCCTCCAGTCTGCTGGGACGTCTCCTGTTCTCCAAGATTTCTCAAAGACTATTGCCAGTGGTTCTGAGATTACTTCTGCCAGTTCTTTTGGTACCCTTGGATGTAGTTCATCTGGCCCTGGAGACTTGAACTCATTTATACTGGCCAGGTATTCCTGAACAACCTTATCTATTCTATGCTGCATTTCCCCTACTGCATCATTTGCTCCATTGTCTCCAGGTTGAGCACTGTTCTCCTTTTGGGAGAAGACCGAGGCAAAGAAGGTGTTGAGTAACTCTGCCTTTTCTGTCATCAGTTAGCATTCCACCACCTTCTCTCTGCAGGGGTCCTACCACTTCCTTGTTCCTTTCTTTTGCTACAGACGTATCAAAAAAAGCTATTTTTATTGCTTTTAACCTCTCTATCAAGCCTGAGCTCTATCTGTGCTTTTGCTTTTCTGATTTCCCCCCTACATGAGTTGGCTATTTGTTTGAATTCTTCTTTGGTGATTTCTCCCTTCTTCCATAATATGTACATATTCTTTTAAAGTCTTAGCTCAGTTGAAAGTACAGTTGTCCCTTCACATTTGTGGGGGTTACGGCCGCCTGACCCCCGCGAATGTGAAAAAACTACGAATAACAATTGCCCTCTCCTGGGCTTTCGCCCTCCCTGCAAAGGCAGCAAAGGGTCAGCAGAGGGACGTTTTAAGAGGTTTTGCCTCACTCCCTCAGATTCTCTGGATCTTTGTTCCCTTTGTGAAGACCCAGGGAAGCCCAGGGAGTGAGGGAAAATCTCTCAAACCGGCCGTCTGCTGGGCTTTTGCCCTCCCTGAAAAGGCAGCCAAGGCTCAGCAGAGGAGCAGTTTAAGAGGTTTTGCCTCACCCCCGGGCTTTCCTGGGTCTTCATTCCCTTTGTGAAGAGAAGCAAAGACCCAGGAGACAGGCGGTGGGTGAGGGAAAACCACGAATAATCAAAACCACAAGTGTCAAAGCCGCGAATGTGAAGGGACAACTGTACTTTAGACATCATACTGGTTTCTTTAGACTTGCCATTTTTCTTCCTCATTGGAACTGTTTGAAGTTGTGCTTTCAATAACTCACTTTTTAGAAACTCCCATCCAGCATGTATTCCCCTCTCTTTTGTAATTCCCTAAGTTTTCTGAAATCAGCTTTCTTAAAGTCTGGAAAGCATGTCTCACTATGCTTGGCTTCCCCTTCCTCTGTATAACAAACTCCAGGAAAACATGGTCACTCCACCTAAAGATACCACCACTTCCATACCATTAATCAGATCATCTCTGTTGGTTGGGATCAGATCTTAAATAGCGGATCCCCTTGTTGCCTCTTCCACCTTCTGGACAATAAATTGTCTGCAAAGCAAGTGAGGAATTTGTTGGACCTTAAATTTTTGGCAGAGTTGGACTTCCAACAAATATCAGGATAGTTAAAATTATTACTACACCACTCCTGTCTGAATGTGTGGTCATCTCTTCTAGGAAGGCATCATCCAAGTCCTCAGTTTGGCTTGGGGGTGTGTAGTAGCCCCCCACAATGACATCCCTGCTGTTTCTCTCCCCATTGATTTTTACCCAGATTCTCTCAACCTGCCTTCCAGGATTTAAGCCATTGATCTGTTCACAGATGTACACATCCTTAACATATAGTGCTACTCCACCACCCTTCCTGTTTGGTCTATTTTTCTGAACTAGGTTATACCCCTCTATTACTACATTCCAATCATGAGACTCATCCCACCAGGTTTCCGTGATGCCTATTAAATAATATTTGCTTTGCTGTGCTAAGAGTTCAAGTTCATCCTTTTTATTTCCCGTGCTTCTAAGACCAGGGGCCATTCCCACTATCTGCCTTTTAAAGGTTTTATTCCTCCCCCTGTTGGGCTTTTATAATGTTTGCCTTGTTGTCTTTATAACATTTGGGCTATTATCTCCAGCACTTGATGAACTCTTGTCCTAATGAATACTGTCTCCCTCCCCCACACAACTTAGTTTAAAGCCCTCCTGATCAGATATTTCAGACTCTTAGCAAAACATTCCTGCCAACTGCTATGAGATGCAACCCATCTCTTGCCAGTAGTCCACCTCAATGAAACCACACCCCATGGTTCAGGAAGCCAAACCATTCCTGGCAGTACCATCTGTCCAGCCAGTTGTTCGCTTCCACTATCTTTCTCTGCCTTCCTGGGCCATGCCCTTCCACTGGAAGGACAGACGAAATGACTACCTGTGCATCCAAATCCTTCAGCTTCCTACTTAGAACCCCATAATCCCTTTTGAAATTCTGAAGGCTCTGCCTTGCAGTATCATTGGTTCCCACGTGGACCAAAAGGAAGGGATACCAATCAGTAGGCTTCATGAGTCTTGTCAGCCTCTCTGTTACATCATGAATGTTTGCATCTGGGAGACAGCACACCTCTCGAGATATCAGATCAGGCTTGCAAACTACTAATTCTGTACCCCTAAGCAAAGAGTCTTCTACCACCACCACACATCTCCTTCGAGGATTGGCAGAGGCTAATCTGTTTGCTGAACTGTCCAAGGTATCATGCACATTCTCTGAGGCCTGGTTCTGCTGCTCTCCTCCCCATTCCTTGTCATCACTGTCAAGGGAGAGAGCTTCGAACCAGTTCTGCGGTGCCAAACTCATAGAATGGCCCCTGTTCCTTCTACTTCTGTGGGTCACTTTCTTTCAAATCGATGTCCTGTGTATCAGAACTAACCTCCTCCACAGAGACATCACCTGCATGTTCCTGAACCAGGAACTTCTGTTCTGCTGTGTCTAAGAAAATCCCCTGCTCCCTAATATGCTATAGAGTGACTAATTGAGTCTCCAACAACACAACCAAATTACACTTGCTGCAGGTGTAGCTATGCACATCCACAGACAAGAAGACAAACATACCACAGCTGTTGCAGGTGACTGCAGCGGTTCCCTCACTGTACACACTGAATACTCTGAAGTAGGCCCTAGAAGAGAACTCTGGTACTCCCCCTCAAACTCTCCTGCTAAACACCCACACCAAACACCCCTGTTTGCCTCTCTCCTGTACGCCAAGCTCCAGGGACTGGGGGTGGAGCTATAAAGATTGCTACTGGCTGCTAGCTCCTCCCTCTGTCTCTCACCCACTTCCTCTCAGCAGCCTCTGACTCGTTTCCTCTCAATAGAAGCAGCTCACCAAACAAATGCTAATGAGTCCCCCAGGGAAGCCTCCACTCAGCCCACACAAACAAACAGCCTTGACCAAGGACACCAGTGTCAGCCCAACAAACTCTTCCAAGAACTCTCTGGGGCTGGAGAAGTATAATTCAATAGGCACAAGCTCACCTAATGCTGTCTCTTCCACACACCCACACCAAACAACCCTGTTGGCCTCTCTCCTATATACTAAGCTCCAGGGACTGGGGCTTCAGCTGTATAGAGAAAGCTACTGGCTCCTCCCTCTGCCTCTGTATGTCCACAGGAGCGCATCTGGCACTCTGTTCCTCTGTGCTGCTGCCAGCTCCCTGGCTCTTCAGGTAACCATGCAAGGGTCCCTCAACATGTGGTTGAGGCTGGTCACATGCAAGGGAATAGCAATCCCAGGTTGCAAGACCCCTACATGGCTTCTGTGTTAGTGGACAAAATGGCAGTGGCAGCAGCTTCAGTGATGGGCTGGTATTCTGTTGGATTCTGGCCCTTTTCTGCAATTAAGCAGGGGGAGTAGGCCAGTTCTGGAGGCAAAATACACTGCTGGGGAGCTAGCATATCCTGCCTGGTGTTGATGATCCCCAGCTCCCTCCAGAGAGTTTATTGTGTATTTATTGCCTGTGTAGGTGGTTATCAAATCCTCTGGGACTATCCAGCAAAATGCTATGTCTTTTTTTTCTGAGCGGCTCCACCAACATCTCTAAATTTTGAATCTCTAAATTGAATCTCTAAATTTTCTCAGCATTCTTTTTGGAATTTCTTTAAACATAATGATTTCATTCCCATTTATTTTAAGCCTTTTTAAAAAGTGCTCTCTATATTTCATCTCTGATGCTTTTCTATGTGGCGCAAATTATCACATCTCTTTGAAGATTTTTCCCCTACACATAAGCCAGATTTTGCCTATATGTTAATTCAATCTGCAGATCCAGCTGTTCTGAAGAACCATTACTTCTACCGAAGATTTTAAAATCTCATGTTTTAAATCAGTCAGCTCCTTAGAGACAGCTCTCAAACTGATCTGTGTTTGTTTTAATTTTAAATTAATAATAATAATAATAATAAAATTTATTTTTACCCCACCCCTCTGTTAAAAACAATTGGGGCGGCTTATAACAAATAAAATACAACAATGCTGACTAAAATCCCTAAGCACCACCCACCCCACCCTCCCCCATAAAAGATATTAAACTAGTATAAAATTAAAAACCACCTAAAATAAAAAAATAAAAAAAACAAATACAAAAATCAACAACCTGCAAGACTAAAAGAGGCCAGGAGATGCAGTTCCTGAGGCCAGGATCTAATCAGGAAAGGCCTGCCGATCATCACTCTGTCTTGGGTGTTTTCTAAATCTTGTCATAAATTTACAATTCCCTTCATATTGTCAGAGATCACCTGTTCATGTTTGTTTTTAGGGTTTGAATAGAAACCATGACCTCTCTAAACTGTCTTTGAGCAGCTTCCTTAAAATGACATATTTCTCCCTAAATATCTGATCTGAACATGTCCAGTTTCTGTTCTATTTTCCATTCTAAATTCTGTTCTAAATTCACACTGCTGTCTGTCAAACATTTATTTGGATCTTAAATCTAGTTGGAGATCTCAGATCCTGGGGCTTGTATTATTGCTACCACAATTTCAAAGTCATCAGCACCTGCTCTCAGTGTTTTCCTAGTGGCCATTTTATGATGTGTTTTATAGCATGTTGTTTTATGCATTTTTCTATTTGAATTCCAGTGTCAGAGATGACATTTATTTTCCCCCTTTCATCCTTTAGTTACTTACAACTTAAATCTTACATCTTAAAGAAATTAAATTTAATTCTTATTCTCTTTCCAAAATTGCCACTTAATTTAACTGAGTTCGTTTGAGCTGTGTCATGTCCATTGCACTCAGAACTAGTTCAGTTTGCAAGTAGTGGGTGGACTTCAGATATTTACAATGTAGATTATTTTTATTCACTCAGAAATAATAAGTCTCCAGCTACAATTGGGAGGGTTTTTTTTCTTTCTTCCCTGTTCAGCAAGGACCATCAAAGGTCCTATTAATCATGTTGTAATTCCTTGTCTTGAAAAGCATTCTATCTAGCTGACATAATTGATTATGTATGAATCCTTTCAGCCTTGCAGTGTGGAGGAATGTAATTCCCAGGTTGGTGTGTCTCCACTCCCTTTGACCTCTCCTAGGTCCTGTCTATACAAGGGGGGAAATGTGGACTGATGCGCACTAATGCAAATTTGAGGCAGCTTCTATTTGTCTTAATGTTTTTCTGCCAAAAACCACAGCCATGCGAAGCTGTTCACTTTTGCTGTCCCAATAGGCATGCCTGCAAATCAAGATGGCAGGTGTTAGTGAATTATTCACATTTATTGTCACCAGTTGCTGCCACTGAACAGCATTTTTTTTTAAAAAAAAGCTTATCTAAGGTGTGAAAGTATGATATTCTACCTAAATAAATTTTTAAAAAAGAAAAGAAAAAGGTTGTTTCATCACCTGAGCATACAATCACTGAAGCGAAAATCCAAGATGGTGGTTCTGGGTGCTTGCCTTGTAAGTAAGCTCTGCCCCTGCCCACCTTTGACCAATCAGCTTCCACTTCTGCTCTTTCACAAATGCGAATGAATACAAATCTGATTGTCCAAACGAGTAGAAATACGCATTCTCTATGGAGCTTTTTTAAAATACAGGGAAAGCCACGAAGGCTTTCCCAGTGGAGTTTACAGTGGATTTGCCCCCCCCTTCTGAATACTGTGATCTGATGCAGAATGTCATTAGGACAGGTAGGATTCCAAGCAAATTCTATGAGGATTATTTTGACCATTAAGACAACCCCTAGTCTCTTTCTACTTCTAGAACTGTGTCTAATTACACCAGTGAATCTTGAAACCAGTGGTTTGTGAGTTCTAGCTGATTGGTTCATAATTCTCATATGTACAGTAAGTTCTAACTTCAGTCACAGAATCATAGAGTTGGAAGAGACCACAAGGGCCATCCTGTCCAACCCCCTGCCATGTGGGAATACACAATCAAATCATTCCCAACAGATAGCGATCCAGCCACTGTTTAAAAACCTCCAAAGGAGGAGACTCCACCACACTCCAAGGCAGTGTGTTCCACTTCTGAACAGCTCTTGCCATCAGGAAATTCTTCCTAATGTTTAGGCGGAATCTCTTTTCCTGTAGTTTGAACCCATTGCTGGAGCAGCAGAAAACAAGCTTGCCCCATCCTCAGTATGACATCCCTTCAAATATTTAAACATGGCTATCATGTCACCTCTCAACCTTCTCCTCTCCAGAACAAACATGTCCAGCTCCCTAAGCCGCTTCCCGTAGGGCATGGCTTCCAGACCTCCCAGCAGTCCATTGAACATTAACATTTTCATAACCAAGGTTGATTATTAATCTGTTTTGTGTACCTGACAAACATACCCTTAAACTGTCCCAATTTGACAGGGACAGTCCTAATTAATCTTCTGTTATCCCACTTTCTCAGCTGCTTTTAAAATGTCCCACTTTCTCTCTGCCCCTCTCCCTCTCCCTCTATCTCTTCAGCTTACTTCAGTTGCTGCAAGCTGAGTTCTGAGTGCAAAAGTAGTTTGCACTCAGTTAACTCAGGGTGGGGGGAGAGGAGGGAGAAGATTTTTGCTTTTCTCTGCCAACTCAGCCAAAAGCAAACTGCTGCAGCGTCTCTGCAGACCATACTTTGATGTTACTTGGACATGCATGTTTCCATGTGTGAAATGTTGATGGGTATGAGAACATTCCCATGCAAGTGGAACTAAGGCAAAATGGGTCAAATACAAGGTTGGTCTCCCACATAACCTTCTGGCTGCAAGAAACTGGAAATGTGACTTTTGGGAATGGCAATTCACAGGATCCTCTAGACATTGTAGTCCCCAAAAGTAGTGCATTAGGCTGTGCTCATAGCAACCTTGCACCTGTGCTGGGCAGAAAGAAGAAGTCAGTTTGAAAATGAATTGATACGTGTCGGGGAAAGAGACTTGCAGATCTGAATGATCCTCCATAAGAAAATGCTCTCTGCTTATGTTTCTTCTTCACTAATAACTATTTCCATTTTCACTACACTCTGATTTTGGCCACATATGTTCTAGTTTTCACCTGTTAACTATCAGAAGGTTTGGACTGACCCCTTTGCCAAAGGAACTAATGAGTGTAGCCACTGCCTCTGCAACTGCTGCCTACTACAGTCCTCCCTTCAAATTCACAGGACAGTTGGTGGATATGTACAATATATTTGTGGCTAATGCTGAGAATGGCAACCATGCATGTTGGTCCTTTAGGAAGATCAGATGTGAACAGTATTACACTGGCAGAGGGAGAGGGCTCTTTGGGAAGTCAGGATATGACCATGGGCTGTTGCCTCCTTTTCTGATGTACTTTTATATTTGCTTATGGAATGAACAGATAAAAAAGTGTTGAAGAAATAGTGTCCTGTACATTATTAAAGCATCCATTTGTTTGTTTGTTTTGAATGCATGAAGATTATGTTTGTGGCTCAAACTGTGTTAACTGCTGTTTTGAGTTGGCTGTTCTGTTTTGTTGTTTTGGTGTTGCTCTTGACTGATTTCATTGCTTTGATGTGAATATTTCTTAGTGAATTTTAGCTGTTACATGACTGATCAATAAAATAAGTTTGGAAATAATAGTACTAATATCAGTGTATTTTGCAAATATCGTTCCAGTTATATAATGTATCATTATTTACTTGATTTCAATTTTAAAAGCACTTATATGAAAAGCTAAAGTGCAGAATGAGCTCAGGCTTGCTAGGGAGGTTAAGAACAATAAAAAGGGTTTTTTTGGGTATGTCCGCAGCAAAAGGAGGAAGAAGGAAATGATAGGGCCGCTACGTGGAGAAGATGGCAAAATGCTAACAGGGGACAGAGAAAAGGCAGAATTACTCAACACCTTCTTTGCCTCAGTGTTTTCAGAAAAGGAAAAGGAGGACCAACCTGAGGAGAATGGAACAGAGGACACAATAGGGGAAATCCAGCTCAAAATAAGTAAAGAGGTAGTACAGGAATACCTTCTTAATCTAAATGAATTTAAATCTCCAGGACCAGATGAACTACATCCAAGAGTATTAAAAGAGCTGGCAAATATAATCTCAGAGCCATTGGCAATAATATTTGAGAACTCCTGGAGAACAGGAGAAGTCCCAGCAGACTGGAGGAGGGCAAACGTTGTTCCCATCTTCAAAAAGGGGAAAAAAGAGGATCCCAACAATTATCGTCCAGTTAGTCTGACATCAATACCAGGGAAGATTCTAGAGCAGATCATTAAACAGAGAGTCTGTGAACATTTAGAAAGCAATGCCATAATCACAAAAAGTCAACATGGGTTTCAGAGAAACAAGTCATGCCAGACTAATCTGATCTCTTTTTTTGATGAAGTTACTAGCTTGGTAGATGAAGGGAATGCTGTGGACATTGCATACCTTGATTTCAGTAAGGCCTTTGACAAGGTTCCCCATGACATTCTTGCAAACAAGCTTGTAAAATGTGGGCTAGACAAGTTAACTGTTCAATGGATTTGTAATTGGTTGACCGGCCGAACCCAAAGGGTGCTCAGCAGTGGCTCCTCTTCGTCTTGGAAAGATGTGACCAGTGGGGTGCCACAGGGTTCTGTCCTGGGCCCAGTGCTATTCAATATCTTTATCAATGACTTGGATGATGGAATTAGGGACATACTTATCAAATTTGCAGATGACACCAAATTAGGAGGAGTAGCTAATACCCTAGAGGACAGGATCAAAATTCAAAATGACCTGGATAGACTGGAGAGCTGGGCCAAAGCTAACAAAATGAAATTCAATACGGAGAAATGTAAAGTACTGCATTTAGGGCGGAAAAATGAAATGCATAAATATAGGATGAGAGAGACCTGGCTGAATGAGACTACGTGCGAAAGGGATCTAGGAGTCCTAGTAGACCACAAGTTGAACATGAGCCAACAGTGTGATGTGGCAGCTACAAAGGCCAATGCGATTTTGGGCTGTATCAATAAAAGTATAGTGTCTAGATCAAGGGAAGTAATAGTGCCACTCTATTCTGCCTTGGTCAGACCTCACTTAGAATACTGTGTCCAGTTCTGGGCACCACAATTCAGAAAGGATATTGACAAATTGGAGCGTGTCCAGAGAAGGGCAACTAAAATGGTGAAAGGTCTGGAAACAATGCCTTATGAGGAGAGACTTAGGGAGCTGGGTATGTTTAGCCTGGAAAAAAGACGGTTAAGAGGCGATATGATAGCCCTGTTTAAGTATTTGAAGGGATGTCACGCTGAGGATGGAGCAAGCTTGTTTTCTGCTGCTCCAGAGACTGGAACATGGAGCAATGGGTGCAAGCTCCAGGAACAGAGATTCCACCTCAACATGAGGAGGAACTTTTTGACAGTAAGAGCTGTTCGGCAGTGGAACACGCTCCCTCGGAGCGTGGTGGGGTCTCCTTCCTTGGAGGTCTTTAAACAGAGGCTGGATGGCCATCTGTCGGGGATGCTTTGATCAAGATTTCCTGCATGGCAGGGGGGTTGGACTGGATGGCCCTCGTGGTCTCTTCCAACTCTGCAATTCTATGATTCTATGATTCTATATATCATTATGCTAAATAAGGCTGACTGAGTTCAGCTTAGTAGGGTAGGGGAATGAAGAAAAAAGGCACATGCACCACATTGATAAGATTCCTGGGAATGCAATTAATTTGTGCATCTTTTTGAATATAAGCAGCTGCAATTGGCATCTTGAGCAGCATCAGAACAACATGAAGGATGTATGGGGGCTCATCTACATGAACCTAGATATGTCGGCTTCCCGCCAATATATCCTGCCTTCAGACCTGGCCTGTTCTTCCCCCGTTACCTTGATGAAATGGGCCAGAGTCCAAACAGGCATGCCAGCCCATCCCTGCAGCCACTGCTGCCATTTTCTTTACCTACTTGGAAGGCAGGAAAGGGATCCATGACATGTGACTGAAGTCCTCTTGCATGTGGCCAGCCTTCTGAGCCTTGGTCACATACTGAGGGACCGCTTCCTCCAGGACAGCCAGGGAGAGGGCAATGGCAGCTAGGGCCAGTGTGCCAGATGGACTCCTTCAGTCACGTGGGGCCCAATTTGGAGTAAACTGGGTATTTTTAAAAAATTGTTTATTGGGCTGGGAGTAGAAGGGGAAAAATGCCCTGTGTCATATGGACTGCAGGGCTCTGAGACAGAGGCAAGAGGGGCATTTAAACCATGTAGAAAAGCCCTGGGTGAGTTGCCTCTTCTCCGCTATGGTCTAGGTGAAAATCTTCCTTCCATTAACTTGGCATATGCATGGGGAAGATGCCTGCCTGCCGCTGCACAGAAAAGAGTGTGACTTTTTCCTGAAGAACCAGGGTGAGGTTGGGGGTTCTGGACAATGTTAGCTCCCTCTCTGCTTTGAAACTCCCTTGGTTATTTCCAGAAATGGGTTCTTTAAATTGGGCCAAGCACAGCCTGCAAGCCGTGAATCATGGCACAGCCCACAAGTGATGCACTGTGGCACAGCCACAAGCCATTAATCATGGCTTTCCAGGTGCTCGGTTCCCCCTTTCAACCCCTATTGCTGTTGCATATATGCAGCAAAAGCAGGTTTACTGAGCCCCTAGTGCCATGGTCAGAGTTGAATTTGGCTTGGACATTTTTGCTCAGCAAATTAAGCTGAGAAAGCTTTCCTTTTTGGATTTCAGCTTTGAAAAGTTACTTTCCCAAGCTCAATAGAGGAGTTGTGCTGGAACCCTCTCTCTCTCTCTCTCTCTCTCTCTGGCTTTTCTTCGCAAATGAAGATTCAGGAAGGACTCATCCCGCGCTTTCTGCAAGCGCGCTGATGACTAAAAAGGCCAATCCGAGATAAACAAGTCCGGTTGCAAAAAGCACAGCAGAAGGTCTCCTTGGGTGATGTTTTTGGGTTGTGATTCTTTCTGCGTTGTCGTTTCTCTTCAAGACTTGTTCGTCGTGAGTTCTCAAATAAGGCTGCAGCATTGTGGATAGTGCGTCTCCATGCCTCCCGATGTGAGGCCAGGGCAGACCACTGTTGGTGATCAATTTGGCCAAGCCTGAGATGTTGTTTCAGGGAGTCTTTGTATTGCTTTTTTGGAGCGCCCCTCCTACGCTGACCCGTGGCAAGTTCACCGTAGAGTAGTATTTTTGGGAGGCGATGGTCCTCCATCCTAGAAACGTGCCCTGCCCAGCGCAGCTGTGTTCTCAACAGAGCAAAGTATAATCTAGTCCAGCATCCTGTTTCTCATAGTAGTTCACCAGATGCCTATGGGAATCGCTCAAGCAGCAGGATGTTAGTACAATAGCCATCCTCTGTATTTGTTGTCTATAACTAGTATTTGGGGACATGATGCCTCTGATCCTGGAATGTACTGTAGCATATAATTGTCACAAATAATAGCTATTCACAAGCTTATTCTCCAAGGATTTACCCAGGCCTCTTATAAAGTCATACCAGTTGGTGGTCATTACCACATCTTGTGATAAATTTTATAGGCCAAATCCACACTACACAAATAATCTACTTTGAAACTGGATTATTTGCCATGGGCTCCAATCATGTAGGGAACATCTACACTGTAGAAATAATGCACTTTGACACCACTTTAACTGCCATGGCTCCATCCTACAGAATGGGTTTCCATGGTTGAATGGAGATTTGAACCCTGGTCTCCAGAGTCATAGTCCAACACTCAAATCACTACACCACACTGGCCTCTTGACTGACTGACTTCTGATTAAGCACAGATAGTATTGTACTTCAGAGCTGCAGTTCAATAGAGATATGTATTTGGTAGTAAGTGTTCAATGGAACTTGTCTCTGAGTGTGCATCTACACTGTGGAAATAATGCTGTTTGACACCACTTTAGCAGCCATGGCTCCATCCTACAGAATCTTGGGATTTGTAGTTTTGTGAGGCACCAGCACTCTTTGGCAGAGAAAGCTAAAGACCTTGTAAAACTACAAACCCCAGGATTCCATAGGATGGAGCTATAGCACTTAAAGTGGTGTCAAACTGCATTATTTCTACAGTGTAGATGTACCCCACATCCACCAGTTTAAGAATTTAAGTTTTAAATGGGATTCCTTCTTTCCCTGACTTATACCTTTCCCTTTTTCTCAAGTATGGAGTTAAGAATAAGGGGGGGATTTATATGGAAGATAAGAATGTACTGGATTTGAATATGCACAAAGATACTTGCATATTGGATATATGCAAGAACTGTAGAATTGTACAGCCTCAGAGATCAATGCTGTTGACAAGTGAAAACATTCTACTGAAAGACCAGTGGTACCTCTTATTTCTTTTATTTATATTTTTATTAAAAATAAAATTGTTTTCCAAAATAAAAAACAAATCATTTTTGTTTACATTATTTCTTAGGAGCTAAAATCAATAATTTTACACATTTCCCCCCTTTACCTTTTCACATTTAGTTCCTTCTGCTTTACTGTTAAGTTGTATCAACTACTTTTTCCCCCTCCACCTATACATTTCTTGCATTTAAAACAGAATCTTCTTTAACGTAGAAAAGTGGCTTTGAGCCTGAACAGGGGAGACCCGAGGAGTCTAGAAAGGTCTGTTAACCTGGGAGAGGGGGCTATATTAGACCTCTGAGTCACAGAAGGTTTTGCATAGCTGGTGTTTGATTACAAGCCTTTTATGGAGTCTCTCATCAGGGATATCAGTATCTGCAATACAACTCCTATCTATTCTTAGGTGACACTTCAGCAGGACTGACCAAGGCAAGAGACAAAAAACGATCATTCTTTTTTGTGCTTTAGTTTGAAGGAAAGAAAAGAACCTCTCCTCCTTCTCCTTTTTTTAACAGCAATACCCACCTGTGCCCCCCCCTCTCCTCCCTCTGTTTCACAGAGCCTTTGGGGTGCCTGGCCTGAAAGAAAGATAAAATGTCTTACAGCGTAACGCTCAACGGACCTGGACCATGGGGGTTCCGACTGCAAGGGGGGAAAGACTTCAATATGCCTCTGACCATCTCCAGAGTAAGTGCTGGCGACTCACAACCCCTTCTTGGGTTTTACTGAAGCGAGGAAATGACAGCAGCCCTCTTTGTAATGGTGTGAACTACTGGCCTATGCAAGCAGAGGGAGTGGGCATTTTTTATTTGGTTTATTAAAGTTACTTTTAGTTTAGGAAAAATACTGGGCAGGAATGGTGTGGTGGTGGTGAAAAATCACCCAGTGCCGCAAAAAGGAAAGGTTTTAACGCACTGCTCCTCTGCCTTCTCTTATGCGCAGAAAACATAAACCACCCACCTGCGCAAGTTATACTGACGGTGAGATTGTCTTCTTTGAGCAGCAGCAGGTCATCCCTCCTGCTCTTCCTCAGAACATTTCTGTACCAAAAGTGAATGTCAGAAAGGAACTTAGGTTTGAAATGCTGCCCTTAGCCTGCTGACCAGACTCCATGCCAACATGGTTTTGAGTGGAATGGGATGTGGGGAAAGGAAGGGAAGGAAGAAGTGCTACAGAGAGGATAACATCTCCAGCATGGGGGGTGGGGAAGGCATGCCCAGTGAACTGTCATTTTTGTCTCCCCACATTTGATCGATGGGTTTGACATCCCAACCTGAAAACCCCTTTCTTCCCTGGGGTCAGTCAAAATGGTTGATTGCCTGTGTGGTTTCCAAGTGTTGGCACCAAAGACATCCAGACTGTTGCCTTGTAAGCGAAGTATGTTTTGGCTTTTTTTAAAAAAAAGGAATGATTTTTAGAGTAAGCTTAAATTCAACTGGACAAAGTAAAGTGGAAAAGAATGTCTTGCATTGTCTAGGTACCTGCCATTTTCAGAGCCAAGTAATGCATTCCTTAATAATTAATTAATCATTGTAATTAGCAAAGACCATACAGTTTATTGCATTTCCAGTCTTCCACTTTCCCAGGGAACTGTTGTGAGGCTGCCCAGAGGAGGGCTGTTTTTAGCATGCCGTCTATTTCAAGAACTTCCTAAAAGGGTTGGAGTCTTGCAAAAAGCAACCCCCCCACAATGAATTCTAACTCTGCTTACATTCAAGAATATGCCGGGCATACCTTTTATCTGGATAATTCAAGGCAAAGGAATTGGGCAGAGCATAGAATCTTGGATTTATTTCCAATTGCTGCCTCAAGCTTAGCTTCTACTTATTAAGATGAAAAGGATATTTGCTGTTGTATGTTAATGATCAAGTCTGAAAACCAAAGTTTATAATAAATTCCAGAAATTTTGGTGGCTAGGGCTGTAACCTGTATCCTTGGAAGTTACATCCTGCTGAAGTTGGTGGGACTTACCGTATTTCAGAATAGACATGTATAGGATTGTGCTGTCGGGTGCAATCCATAGAACTGTCCTAACTCTTTAATACTTCTTGGCTATGGAATAGGGTACAGTTCTCTCCTCTGGTCTCAGAGGTCACCTCACCAGCTCTGGGGTACAGTGAGAGTTACTAGTGGGCTATTTGAATCTAGTGAAGGGAAGATGGGAAACAGAAGGCCAAAGGGAGAAGCAAGGTGAGAGAGGCCTTAGATCAAATCTTCATTTGGAGTCATTGAGCTGTTAGAGACAAGCCAGTTCCCTGATCTGGAGTCCTTCCAGATGAGCCTTTAATCCTGTAACCACATTGCCCCATCCATGGGGAGGGAGGATTCCAGATGTTGTCAGTCTTCCATTTATAATTTTCTTATATATTTCTACCATTACTTCCATCTTTTTTCTTCCCAATTAAAAAAAATATGTTAAGGAAATAATGAAGGATACTTACAGAGGGGATGGGGGACATGTGGCCCTCCAGGTGTTGTTGGACTATAACTACCATGATTACTCACTATTGGCTATGATGGCTAGGTCTAATGGGAATCGCAGTCCAACAATATCTGGAGGGCAACATGTTCTCCACCCCCAAGCTACACAGTGCTTTGCAACTGATAGAATATCTGGAAGCATCCCCAGAAATCCTACCAACAACTGCTGGGTAGTTTAGCTGTTATTATCAGGTTCAGCACTGTGTATTGATTTCATTCTTTTTATCAGAAATTAAATACCTAGGATAAAGCACACTCCTATACTCAGAGGGGAGGAAGATATGAGCTCCAGTTCTGCTTACTGGGCATGGAAGTGAACTGGGCAGGGCTAAGATAAATGATCAGGTTGCTTAGCCTGAAAGCTTTGTAGCAACAGAACAGATGATTGGATCTCAAAATGAAACTACAAATGGGGGCCAGTCACAAATTGTTGCAATGTGAAATGGTGATGATCAAGATTCCAGCCATTCCACTCTATTGGCTCCTCCCCACATGATCAGTAAGTCCATCACTGATCATGCTTAGTTCTCATTTGCCTGTTTTGGATCCCCTTCTCCTTTATAATATTCTTTTCCCTCTAAAAGTTGTTTGGTAAATCCCACTCCTCTCAAGCCTTCAGATGGGTTCTTGGGAAAGTTGCTACTATACCCAGACTACTATACCCAGAATTGCTTAGCAAGCATGGCCACAAACTGGAGGATTGTAGGAGTTGTTGTCCAAAATAACTTTTTCTAGCTCTGATTCTTCTCTTTTGCATGTCAGTAGCACTATATTAGCTTCATAATCAAAAGAATTCACAGACTGAGCACTGGAATGACATTGAGGTACCAGGCCCTCCACCTCATCTGCCCCCACCCTCCCAGTATTCTCCCTTCACCAGCAGTCAGTCAGAATTTTATACACTCTGAGGCTGCTCAATTCTTATTGGACTATTTTTATTTGTTTATTTCTGCTTCATGGGGGACTTTGGGGGGCTTTGGGGGAATGTACAGTAATCCAGCTACAGTCAACCATTCAGTTTCTCCATTTATCTCTATGGATAACTCTCATTTCAAACCTTGTGGACATTTTTAGAAAACAGATTCTTTTACTGTGTACCAGGAAGCTGTCTATATAGATAATGAAGTCATTTTATTGTATGCCTATTTGATATAAAGGGTGGGTATAAATATTTTAATAAATAAATAAATAAAATTTGTCTACTTTTTTTTCAGTTCTCTTTGTCCTCTCCAGCCTTTTTGAACCATTGACTTTTCCATGGATTCTCAATTCCTCTTTCTCTCACTCATTCAGCATTCTCTGCAATGGAGTTCTAATTAAATAATCAATTAATATAAGTAATATATTAATATAATCAATGCCCTACCTTTCTCCCAACACGGGACCCTTACAGTTCCCCTTCCTCCCTACTGGATTTCTTTTCCTAAGATTTGTTCACATACCATTATGAGTTGCATTGAATCTACATTACCACTTCTCTCTTATACAAGGGTGGGACAGTTCTGGCTTTAGCTTCACAAGCACAAGAAGACTTGAATTGGAAGTAAGAGTGGAGGAGAGTATCTGGGGTGACATTGATGTTTAAACTTACTTTCCCCAAATTCTTTGTGAAAGCAACATGGGGGCATTTTGGGAACGATTCTAAGCATATGAGTCAAGCTGGAAGTCTAACCTGATATCTTAAAAGCTTCTTCTGTTTCCCTCTCCTTTATGTGTACTTAGCACCTTTCCTATCTTCCAGTCCCTGCTTCCTGCATCACATTCTGCTTTTGTTTTAATTCTGAATGCTCCAGATGTATATGCTTTTATAAAGGGCACTGTGGTAGAATGTGCTTGGGAAGTGCTACACTGGAATTAAAAACCTTTGAGGATTTTGCAGAAAAGATCTGTTGGTAGGAGACAGGGACCCTTTCACATTGCACAATTACAGCATTGTGGGTCCTCTTTAATGTATGGCTGCATCCTGTGGAATCTTTGAGTTTGTAGTTTGGGGAAGCACTAGAGCTCTCAGGCTGAGAATTCTATATACCCCTCCCTAAACTTAAAATCTCAGGATTCCATGGGATGGAACCATGGCAACTAAAGTGGAATCATAGTGCTACAATTGCACAGTGTGAAAGGGTCCTAGGTCCCAAACTCCCTGGCACAGTGATCAAAGTAAGTTGATCAGGGGTGTTTTTTACCCCATAGAGGAAAAACACATACCTTCCAACATCTCACAGCTCAAAACTGGGACACATGTGGGGCCCAGCAACATTAGAGTATAGGCAAGATGGTAAGCATTATTAATGAGAAAGAACATACAAGGTGGAAGTGGCTGCAGAAGTTTGCTTTTACCTGAGCCTACTGGGAAGGTGATGATTCTGCCCCTCTTCTTTTCTCGCCTTGCTGGGTTAATTGAATGCAAACTACTTTTGCACTTTGAACTTGATTTGCAGCAATGGAAGTAAGCTGAGAACAAAGGACAAAAGTGAGAAGAAGAGAGAAAAGCTTGGGCATTTTAAAAGCAGCTGAAATAGTGGGACAATGGGGGATTAATGTGCCTGCCAAAATGAGACAGTTGGAGGGTATGAAAACAAATATGTAACAATCTTCTTGAGGTGAGTGAGAAACACTCCTTTGAGGTTAGGCTGGGGAAGCAGCATCAATACTTGACACAGAGTATGGGTTCTCCAGCTGTGGAGATTTTCACATGGGCTATATATCCCGTGGCAGGAACAGAACAGGGTCAGGAAAGGTTTTCCCTTTTGGACGACATTGACCCCCATTCTGTCCTGCCTCCATCCTACCCGCATGACTGTTCCAGAACAATGTAATCACGATTTTTCATCATGAATAGACCTCCCGTTCCGTCGCTATCAAGCAATCATGGGTGTGTGAACAGGAGCCCCATTCCTGTTCCGAAATGACAGCCATGGAGGGGAGATCTGTTCCGAGCACTTCCTGGTACGATCTGGACATCCAGGTAAGTGGCACCTTTTATTTTACCCTCCCTGTTTTGATTATGTGTTTTAAAGTGTGTTTTTGTGCTTGGTGAACTGATTTTATGTTTGGGGGAGTTTTATTTTTTAAATTTACCATCTGGCCATTATCACGTGATAACGTGATAACATTTCAGACGGCCGGACGTAAAAGCAGACTTATGATGGCTGCATTTACGGCTGGCCAGCAAGGGGAGGGGGAGCCCATTCCTGCTGCAGAATTAAGGTAAGTTGTGACAGATTTATCTTATTCCATGGCAGGAACAGGAGAGGAGGTGGTGGGGCAGTAACGGGGCATTTTGGCCCCATGTGAAAATCTCCATTGTTGTTGTGTGCCTTCAAGTTGTTTCTGACTTAGCAAACCTAAGGTGAACCTATTAGGAGGTTTTCTGGGCAAGATTTATTCAGAGGAAGGTTACCTTTGCCTTCCTCTGAGGCCGAGAGAATGTGACTTGCCCAAGGTCATCCAGTGGGTTTCCATGACTGAGTGGGGATTCAGACCCTAGTCTCCAGAGTCATAGTCCAACATTCAAACCACTACTCCATGCTGACTCAACATGGTGACCTTCAAATCAAATTGCTGGAGGTGGAACTGAAACAGAAGGCATTGGTCTATTGAACAGGAAAGGGTGGAAGGCCACATGTAAAGTTTCATAGTAGAATGTCTCTATAACAAAGGAAAAGAAAGACCTAGCACATACAAAGCTAGCATATCAGGGAGACAGCTAAGTTGGTACATTTTCCTTCACATGCTTGATTACTATGTATAAGTTGCAATAAAACAAAACAGGAGAGCATATAGACATATAGATACATATTAAGACATATAGTTTCCCCTGCAGCACTTTGAAGTGGTATGGTCTAGTGAGACTCATGTCATAGGAATCTGCTGATCATGTAGCTCACCTCTAATGTCAGTTGCTCAACTCTGTTTTTCCATGTGCATGTAAGTGTGTGCATGAGTGAAAGAGTGAGAGGTAAAGGAAGAGAAAAGGAAATAAAAACACTTGGCCTGCCAAATAACCTGTGAATTGCCACCTGCTAGGATTTTGCAATTAACAGGCTTAACAAAGTCTCAGTCTTGAGCACCCCTAATTAAGATATTATGTTAGTACATATATACAGACATGGAAAGAGTCATAGTAAGTGGCCCTTAGAGATAAACTGTAGTGTATGTCAACGTATAGATACCCTCCAACTGTCCCAATTTTGCAGGGGCAGTCCTGGTTAATCCTCTATGGTCCCACTTTTTCAGCTGTTTTTAAAATGTCCCAGTTTCTCTCTTCTTCTCCCACTTTGTCCTCAGATTAGTTCAATTGCTGCAAACTGAGTTTGAAGTGCAAAAGCAGTTTGCATTCAGTGCAGCATGGTGGAAAGGAGCAGAGGGATGCTGGAATTTTGACCGTCCCAGTAGGTTCAGGCAAAAGCAAACTGCTACAGCCTCTCCTAGCTATGTGTGTTCTTCCACATTAATAACCTTTGCCATTTTACTACACTCTGATATCGCTTGGCTACATGTGTCCCAATTTTCATCTATGAAATCTTTGAGGGTGTGCATATGCAGGGTGGAAAGTGAAGTAATTAGCCCCAGGAATTCCCATTGAGGTTTAGGGTTAATATTTTGCAAAAACTGGTGAGCACTTGCTTGTCAGCTAATCTCTTTTTAAAAAATGCACCCAAAAGCTAGCTTTAGTATTCATGTCAAGATATGACTAATTCAGAAATGGGTACAATACCAGAGTCCTATCAACATAGCCAAAATGGAATTGGCTATTAATGAGATGAGTGAACCCAGTTTTGCATTCATGATTGCAATCAGGCTCATTTTTATTATCTTTTTGTAAATACCTGTGTGGTTTAAGCAGATGTATAAGAAATTGTATATAAACTTATCAATATAATATTTTTTTTAAAAAAAATATATTTTTCATAACACCTTTGGGTAGCTGTTTCCTGTTTTCTTTTTCTGTTCATGAGGTGGGCTGTTTGCCCAGGAGAAATAAGAGATGCCTAGAAGCTCCTGTCTTTGAAAATATAACCAGCTATGAATTTAGGTGATGATATCAGAGAAAGTTATCGTTTTCTATATTATCCTTTCTTACTTTCATGATGTCTTCCTATAAAAGTGTCATAAAACAGACAAGATGCCTTTCTTTAGTCAAGAATGAGGTTTTTCAGGGCTATCTATTATTTCATATGTTTACTACAAATAAAAACAGCTTCTGCAACTAAATGGCATGAGACCTTTTGTCAACAGGTACACGTGGATTTGCTTTAGGTCTTTGGGGTCATATGTTTAAGCATCTTTATAAAACATTCACTTACCTGCTGCTTGAGAGCCAGCATGGTCTGAGTGTTGGACTATGACTCTGGAGACAAGGGTTTGAATCCGCATTCAGCCATAGAAACCCACTTGGTGGCCTTGAGCACATAACACTTTCTCAACCTCAGAGGAAGGCAAAGTCAAACCTCTCTGAACAAATATAATGAAGAAAATCCCATGATAGGTTTGCCTTAGGGTAGCCATAAGTTGGAAATGACTTGAAGGCACACAGCAACAACAATCTGCTACTTAGAGCAGAAGGCCAAGCGTGTTTTTAGATGAAGGGGTTCTAAGTGTACATCCTTATGCAGAGATGGTCTCACTGGCCTTGTTTAGACAAAATACTGAAATGTGTTTTAGCATTATGTGAACAGGACTTGGGCTCATGCACTCTCCTCCCCCAATGTGGCCACACTTCACAGTTATGTCTGTGGTACTGTGCTATTGTGTTTAATCTTTAAAATGGTTTCTGGAAACAAAGCAGCTTAATAAACCATAGTTTACAGTTGGCATTTTCCTGTAAGCCATAATGTGATAAACATAGTTTGTCTGGGTTTCTCCTTAGATGTCATGCTAAATGGTGGTTAGTTAAAAACAGAAGTGAAAGTTCTCTGTTTCCTCCTCATAGCCACTCATAGGAGAAGTGCATGACCATGTGTGTGGCCCTGACATGTATGCTTTCAGTCAGCTGCCTATGTAACAAATAAACCAAAAATAAAAGTGCCAGACACATATAATGTGTTTTCATTTATATATTCATCCTCCACCTTATTTCTTTGCTTTTTCTTTTCTTTTAAACCAAACATTTGAAAAAGAGCCCAGGGATTCAAATGGAGGTTGAAGGTAGGCAAATTGTGCCACAGTTCCACCAGATAAACTCTGTTTGCTAGAGGATATTTCCCATTCAGATGCCACTACATTAAAAGCCCCTTTTGAATCAATTTTGAAAGAGGTACATGTATTTACAAAGCAGCAAAAATCATCTTGTCATTGTTACTGTAATACATTTGTACAGTGTTTGGAAATGTTATCTTTTTGGAGTACAGCCACTAGAATCCTGCAACCAGAATGGCAGATTCTGGGAGCTGTGGTCCAAAAAAAGTCACTTCCAAAATTTCCATTTGTAGTACTCCTAAATATAACTGCTACTGCATATATTCATGTAAGAGGTTGCATGTATAGCACATGGTAGGGGTATTTTGCCATATCTATTGCAATACATCAAAGCAGATACATAACATCTGCAATAAGTAAATACTTTGGAATTCAACTAAAATTAATGATTTTTTAAAAATGAATCTTTGAAGGGAATGTCAGCCATTCCCTTCTGGGAGGTCCAGGTGATCAGATCTCTGTTTGGTTTTCAAAGCATGCGGTGCAGAAGTCCTAGTCAATCAAGGAGGGTGACAGGTGAAGGCATATCTTTGTGTCCCCATGAAGTGGAGCATTGTGCTTAACGCCTTGTCATTTATCTAAAAATAAATGGTGGAGTGATGGCTGCAAGGAAAGGAGAAGCAGGCGTGTGAGATTTTAAGGTCACCCTGCAACTTCCTACGTCTGGAATTCTAGATTTTCTCCTAGCAAGCAGGTGTGAAAAATAGCTTCAATGCTTTCTTTAGTCCAGTGTTGTTGGCACATGGTCACAAATGCAGACCTTTTCTTTATAGTTCCTGTGGGCTTATGGAGTTGGCTGCTAAATCAAAAGCTGAAGAACCAGAGCTTGGCAACATTATTTGGGGGGAGGACTTCAACTCCCAGAATCCCCCTGCCAACATAGCTAGTGGCTGTGTTGGGAGATGTAGTAACCATTGCATGTTCTGAAAAGAATGGTGGGTACCACCTTGAATATTTGTAAATGGTGCTACATTCAACACAACAGACTGTCTAAAGAGTCTTGATTGCCAGGTTCCACTGAAGACATTTTGCTACCTTAGGAAGAGCACTTAATTGTATCCCAATCCCACTCCCCCTGCCAAAAAAAAAACCAGGGTGCAAATCAATCCGCTCCAGCCAGGTTTTGGTATTTAGGGCAGAAAGTCATAGAATCATAGAATTGCAGAGTTGGAAGAGACCACGAGGGCCATCCAGTCCAACCCCATCCCACCAGCACATCTCCTCACTAGCAGTTAAAATACAGTGGACTTGTCTACGTGTGGGGCCAAAAGTCCAAATAGAGTCCTATCCCTTGTGCCCCTGCATTTGCCTCAAATCCCTGCACAGAATTTATTATCTGCAGGGACATTGGGTACTTGTCTTTACTGTCCCTGCAGATTTTCCTCTGCCTCTGCCGCCGCCGCCACCACCACCATGGTGACCAAGTTCCTGGGTGAAGGGAGAAGTTTTATCCCTTCTGCAGGGCCGGCAGCACTGCCTCCGCCCACTCTCCTGATGCAGGAAGATGTGCTTGAAGGAAGTGATGAGCAAGTGGAGAGTGGGCCGAGGCAGCATTCTGAGCCAGGGGAAGGAAGAAAACCTCTCCCTTCAGCTGGGACCTTGCCTCCTGAACTTTAAAATGGTCATGGCAGTGGTGGCAGTGATGGCAGATTGCAGATGAAAATGAAGAGAAAACCCCAAATCCTAAAAACTCTGCATCAAGTAAAATACCCCCCCAATTCCCCGAATCAGGACCATGCGTTGTGTGGCCTGATCCCTGCAGATTTTGGAGAATTTGGGGGAGGGTTCAGGGTTTTTAATAGTGTAGACAATCGCCATGTAATTTAAACTACAATGTCATTTTAAATAACTAAATTTTTGCTGCCCTTGTTAATTTATTATTTAATATTAAATTTTATTATTTGTATTATTTTGTTCTGAGAAGCAGTCTGCTGTTGTGTTTGAATGTCAGGCTAGGACTTTGGGAGACTGGGTTTGGATTCCCACTCAGCCATAGAAACCCACTGGGTGACCTTGGGCAAGTCACACACTCTCAGCCTCTGAGGAAGGCAAGGGCAAACCCCCTCTGAACAAAACCTGCCCGCCAAGAAACCCTTATAGGTGCCACAAGTCAGAGTTGACTTGGAGGCACACAATGGCAACATTATTTTGTTTATTATTTATTGTAACATTTGAAAACTACTGTTCCTCCAAGGAGCTCAAGGTAGTATATAGAACCCTTCCCCAGACTTTTTCTCCCTTCTCAGAACAACCCTGTATGGTAGGTTGAAGTGAGAATCACTTACACAAAATCACCCAATGAGTTTCATGGCTGGATTGGGGTTTGAACCCTGGTCTTTTCAGCCTTAGTCTGACACTAGTCCATTGCAACTTGCTGGCTCTCAGAAAGAAAGAAAAACTTTTTTTTTTACAGAGAAAGTTTCATTATGAGTAGAATTTGAAATCTCGACAATGGCAGGTACCTTAATAAGAGACTTGAATTTGGAGATTTCACATAATTCATAATGATTTCCCCCCGTGTAATGAATGTATAATTACTTTAGGAATTGTATGTTGGACTGAATGTTATTGAGGGAAGAATGTCTCATATGTTTTGCTATCATCTACATAGTATACTGTATACTCTCTTGCCCTTTGGAGAATACAGTGCAGGACAGCATTGCTTGCTTCCAATATAGGCTCCTTGAGTTGTTCCACCGAGGATGTTTTGGGTGAATGTGATGCCCCTGACATTTGTTTTGACCTGAGAAAGGTAACGTAGTTCCATCTTCTGAATGTTGATCCCAGTTGGGCAAAGCCTTCTGCCTGAAAACCTGGAGAGTCACATTAGGGGATATATCTTCTGACTTGGCATATACATCAAAAGAACCCATTTTCTTCTGCTCTTCACATTAGGTTTTGTAGGTCTTTCTTTTATAGCAAGAGTCAGATTGGTTGCTCTTTGAGACTTTGAATTTCAATGGCATAGTCTGAGTTGAGTCCAGGAACAGATCCTGAGCCAGGATGAGTATTGCTGGTAGCAGAAGAATGGCACCTAGGGGGTGATCAACTACTTTTTTAATATTTGTTTTGCTATTAGAACTGTGTGACTATCAAACCATTCAGTATAACAATTTGTATGCGGGAGGTTGTTGTTGTTGTTTGCCTTCAGGTTGTTTTTGAATTATGGCAACCCTAGACAGCAGATCTTGTTTGATCTTAGAAGCTATGCAGGGTCAGCATTAGTTAGTACCTGGATTGAGACCACCAATGAATACCAGGTGCTGTAGCTATATTTTAGAGGAAGGAACTATCAAAACCACCTCTGTGTTTTTCTTGTCTATGAAAACCTTATGGAATTCATGGGGCCACCATAAGTCAAAAGGGGGCTTGAAAGCACATGCACACAAGACAAACTTATCACAGGATTTTCTTGGGAAGAGTTGTTCACAGGGGGTTTGCCACTGCCTTCATCTGAGGATGAGAGAGTTTGACTTGCTCAAGGTCATCCAGCCATGAGTTTCCATGGCTGAGCAGACATTTGAACCATGGTCTCCAAAGTTCTAGTTCAGCACCCAGACCACTATACCACATTGACTTATGCAGGAATGGTTTCATTCAAAATTGTGATGAGATTGAGTTTGCCGTTATGTTTATGAAATCTCCTTCACAACTGGCTTGCTGCTTACCTGCAAGACAGCAGCCAGATACCCCTAATAGGCTCAGTACCTTGAAAAAACTATCCCATCTCTCCATTTGACATTTTGCAAACCCTGTGTGAGGATACAGATTCTCCTGTCTTTTCATAATGTCAGAAGGGAGATGGATGGGCTCCATTTACCTGATAGATAGTGCATGGTGTTCTCTAGGTAGGCCTGTGGCAAAATGAAATGCTGAGATCGTAGCCTAGCTTGGAAGAGTGACTGTTTTGGATTATAGTTTCCAGAAACCAACATACAGATGTGGCCATGCTTGGCTTGGGGATTCTGGGAGTTCTGGTTCAAAGAGTATTTGTCCAAGCTGTTGAGAAGAGTTATATAATAGAAATCATAGAATCATAGATTTGGAAGAGACCACAAGGGCCATCTAGTCCAACCTCCTGCCATGCAGGAATACATAATCAAAGCACTCCCAACAGATGGCCATCCAGCCTCTGTTACTTAGCTTTTATATAGTTCTTTAGAGTGTCCTCGTTGGTTCATATGCATGAACTCAGTTAATTATTTAATAAAGACCTAAATAATAATATAGTACGACCCCCCTATATCTGCAGGGGTTATATTCCTGGACTTACTGTAGGAATGCGAAACCATGGATAATGTTGAAATGAATTTTCAATCTTATTGAAATGAATTCATTTCAATCTTATTGAAATGAATTACTTCCAGCCCAACCATACCTGGAGGACCTAGAGATTCCTAGAGAAAACACCTCTCTAAGCATTTCTAGGGCCTCCAGTGTGACTCTATGGTCAACTTCTGGTGGAAGCATACCATAAAATCATGCTGCAGGACCTAGAAGATGCCTAGAGAGAGCACATTTTTTCAGATGCAGATAACTATACTGGTCCCATGGATATGGGTGTCATACTGTACTCAGAACAATAGCAACAACAATGATATTGCTATAATAAGATGCAAGGTTGGCCTGTATTATCCATGTCATAGTGATAGGAACAGTGGTATCAGAGGCTGAGAGAACAGTATCTTGTCTCAAGTTACCAAGTTAAAGGTGGTGAAAAAGGTGATATTTCAAGCATCTCATAGCCTAGCCACCTTGACTTCCTATTCTAATGTAGATTATTGGTACAGCATGTAAAAGTGATGTCAGGGGGATGTCATTTTCATGCAGTTTTACTGACATGAATAAGACTTATTTTCCTCCCACTCCTCCAAATAAAATGATATTGTCATGTGAAAAATGGACTGGTTCCCAATTTGGTCCTGTGTTTGCATTGTTTAGTGTAAGAGTAATGTCCCTTCAAAGAAGAAGAGCAAATGTAACCTTTTTTGGTACAGATTCAGAATATGTTGCTCCTGTCCAGCCTTTCCTGTGCAACTTCCAAGACATTAGATTAAATCAAAACTATTTTCCAGTCTCTTTGATCAAAAGAATGCAGTCACAAATGCCCCCGTTTGCTCTCCAAAACTTACATGCTCCATCAACATCCAGAAACATTCATTAAAATAATAATATTAAGTGAATTAAAAGTATTGCTCTTTGGATGTCAGACTTCCCCCGTAATAGTTGTTGTTCTCATTTGCTCCCTGCTTTTTGTAAGTACCAACAATATTTCATTGTCTTGTCATAGAAATCTGGCCCCTTCCAGCTATACTCTAAATGTTGCTGTGTGAGCACAGTTTGGGATCAAGCTGTAGAGTTTTACACTGCAAAGTAGCTACAGAAAAATCCTAATCTTTCCAGACTTGTTTTCTCTAGTTCATTAGGTACTCAGCAGCATCGTAAAAACTGGTACAACCCATGCTAGCCTCTAATAACAGTAAGGGTTAGCAGGAAGCTTTGTGCTGTCAGAATCAAATTTGTTATCGTTGTTGTTTGCCATCAAGTCAACTTTTACTTACAGCAACCCTATAAATGAGAGCCCTCCAAGATCCTGTTCATCAACTTCAGGTCTTGCAAGCTCAGGGCTGTGGCTTCCTTGATTGACTCAATCTACCCATAGTGCATTCTCCCTCGTTTCCTACTGCCTTCCATGCTACCAAGCATTTTCCCCCCAATGAGTCATGTTGTCTCATGATATATCCAAAATACAACAGCCTCAGTTTAGTCATCTTCACTGCTAATGACAGTTCAGGATTAGTTTGCTCTAAGATCCATCATTTGTGTTTTTAGCAATCCATGTAGAACTCTTCTCCAGCACCACATTTCAAATGAGTTCATTTTCTTCCTCTCAGCTTTCTTCACTGTCCAACCATACATAGAAATGGGAGATGCTATGGCTTGGTAGAATCTAGCTTTGGTAGTCAAATGGATGAGTCTGTATTCCCTGTTCAGGGCCAGACTGAGGCTAAGGACAATGTGGCTTCTCCTCTCTCTTATCCTTCATATGAAAGCAAACTGCACTGGAACTTGACTCATACTTGAACATGGGCAAGGAGACAGAAAGTAAGCTCATTTAGGCAGGGGACAGGAGAGGCAATGTGATACATACAGTTCTGTTCTTTAACAGAGGAGAATAGAGAGAGGACTAGGAAGAATGAGGAGGAGGCTGCCAGAACTGCCCCCCCCATCCCTCATACCTACTGCCTCAGGTCATTACCTAACTTTACCTAATGCTAGGACCATCCCTGCTAGTTACAGAATACCGCTGTAGTTCTCATAGCATCTGTGTTAGAGCTACCTGGTTTTGCATGTCAGCAAGCAGCATATCCCGAACAGGAAAAAAAAATGGGGAGGATAGTGGCCTGAGATGTTGAAGCTATAGCAGACAGTGCTTCAACTCAATGAATTAAGTCTGAGATTAAACCAAAGTAGATAAGAAGTATTGGAATCAATGGGAGTTAAGTTAGTTGTCATTAACAGGTCCCATTCACTTCCTTCCGTCTACTCTCAGCAAGATTAACATTGGATTTCACCCAGTATTATGTTGCTCTGTAGGTTCAGTCTACACAAATGGAATGTGCATTGATAGAATGGAGTAGACAACCATAAGGCATGCAGTTTCCCATACCTATAAAGATGTCATGTCCTTTTATATCCTAAAAATGCCTTCCCAGTGAAATGGGAGCTTGGGTCTACCATTCCTTCTTGGGCTAACCGGTTTCTCAAGATAGTTTGTGATGGTGTGTGCATGACTGTATGCATGAGCTCTTCAGAGAAAGGGTGGGAAGTAGGTTCCATTCTGAGGCATTTCCTTGAACTACAGTATAATGTTTCCTCTATTGTCTGAAAACCTATAGTTTGTGGAATTTTATAACAATGACACAGCAGGGCTGCAATTGATGCCAACATTCAATGAACAACAGCTGCAAAACCAAGCATTCCAGAGTATATTGTATCTACAGGCATAACCATAAGAGGGCATGTTGGGGTAGCAGCATATATCATCTTTATTTCTGAGTGAAAAGCAAATTTGAATTCATGATGTGTGGCCTCCAGCCTGAGCCTTCAGTTCTTAACTCCCAGGGAGCATGGAAAAGAATATTTTTCAGAGGCTTGTAGAGCATATCAGAAGAATACAGCACACACACACATACTGCACACATTTTAAAATATGAATGGTTAAACATGCATAGAATTTGAAAAAAACAACCGTGCTTTAGTTAATGGGGGAAATGAACAGATGAAGTAAAATTGTGAATAAATATGCATGTTAGGGGAAAAGAACATTGAAGTTCATTCAGATTTTGATATTGGGAAGAAAACATAATGTCTTTTAATTCGCACAAAGCAAGGATGGGCAAAAATGCAGGTGAGCTTGAGAGAAATTCAGTGAAATTGAGCCTGAGATTTTCACATTCCTTCCCCTCTGCTTTTATTTCTCCTCCAATCTGAAGAATCCTATTCTTCCTGAAATACTCCTCCCACCTCTGCCGCCACCTTAGATTTGCCAGGATCAGCTTAGGGCACTAGTTTATGCAAGCTGCTATCAATAGCACATACAGTATGTAACTTTCTCCAGTTACTATCAGTGTTGCTACAAAGAACTGCATTTAGTATTCACATGCTACAGCTTTAACTCCTCAGGTACAGATGGGAAGATCTGTCATCTCCATTTCCATGGAATTCCACCTTTCTCATGTCCAAGTCCATGCCATGCCAGTTCAATGCAAAAAAAAAAATTTTTGCAGCAAACAAATCTGTATATATTTTTTGTGTCAAGTTTTCAAATGGATGCATTAATACATCAATACATTCACCTTAATGAATGCACACCTCTGTTGACTTAATCGTGTTTGTGAGCATTTTAGAAACATGTGCAGTGTTTTTTGTAGTTTTTGTAAACATGTGCATATGTTGAGTACATTTTACTTTTAAGGAACACATTGCAAGCCAGAAATATATTGATTTCTGACTACAAATTGATCAGTATTTGGTATAGAATGTAGAATAGATAAAGCTATTAAAAATTATGAAGTGAATTTCTGACACATCCCAACTCTCAGCTTCTAAAGGCCTAATATCCATGAAAACAGCTGTTTGAAATAGTAAAAAGGCTTCTTAATACATTGCCAGTGAACATAACCTGCTTAATAATTTTAAAAGACTAATGGTAGTCTATAATGGTAGTCTATTACCAGCTCAATAGCTCATGGTACAGTTTTATTAGTCAAAGATATTTCTTTTGACTAGATTTGGGTTGTAAGAACTGCCATACAACATTAGATGAGATCATTTGAATATGATGCTACTCATGGGAAAGTGGAAGAAAAACTTTCCAGTTGTACTGAAGAAGTTTCAAAGGCTCTGCAATAAACTGGAGTCTCTGGCTTTTCTTCGCAAATGAAGATTCAGGAAGGACTCATCCTGTGCTTTCTGCAAGCGCACTGATGACTAAAAAGGCCAATCCGAGATAAACAAGTCCGGTTGCAGAAAGCACAGCAGAAGGTCTCCTTGGGTGATGTTTCCGGGTTGTGATTCTTTCTGCATTGTCATTTCTCTTCAAGACTTGTTTGGCGTGAGTTCTCAAATAAGGCTGCAGCATTGTGGATAGTGTGTAAACTGGAGTAGACAATTGATAAAAGTAGGGAGTGCATCTACAGTACACAAATAATCCTGTGTGAAACTGGATTATTTTCCATGGCTCCTTGCTGTGCAATCCTAGGGTTTGTTGTTTGGTGAGGTACCAGCATTCTTTGGCAAAGAAGGCTAAAAACCTTGTAAAACTACAAATCCCAGGATTAAAAAAAAACTCCTGGTTGGTTTAATCATATGGAGTTCAAGTGACAATCCCATAAACACTTACCTGGTGGTAAGTTGTATTGAAGCCAATGGGGTTTACTTCAGAGTAAACATGAATATTATTGCACCATTAGTCACTTAATCCATCTGAGTGTAACATTTTCAGTGTTGGGCTAGGGCTCTGGGAGACCACGGTTCAAATCCCCACTTTCTCAACTTGAGAGGAAAGCAGTGCCAAACCTCCTGAATAACTCTTGTCAAGAAAACCCTACAATAGGGTTGCCATAATCCAGAGTCCACTCGAACACATAACAACAAAAAGTCACTTAAATGATCATGTCATGGCACACCATGTGTTTGCATATGAATAAAGTGTTTAAAAAGGGGGAAAACATACATAATTAACTTTTTAGATATTTAATGTACATATTGGATCAGACACTGTTAAATCCTCCAACTGTTCTGATTTGACACAAACAGTCCTGATTAATCCTCTATCACCTTCCTTCAGCTGCTTCTAAAAAGTCCGTTTCTCTCTCCTCCTCCTCCTAGTTTTCCCCTTTGTCCTCAGTTTACTTCAATTACTGCAAACTGAGTGCAAAAGTGCAAATTGCACTCAGCTCAGTGAGGGAGTGGAGGAGAGAGCAGATTCTCACCCTTTCCTGTAGGCTCTGGCAAAAGCAAGCTACTGTATCCTCTCCTAATTTGTGAGCTCTTCCTCGTTAATAACTTTTGCAATCTTGATTGCACTCTGATGTTGTTTGGCTACATGTGTCCCAGTTTTCATCTGTAGAATGTTTGAGGATGTGCACTGTAATAGAAGCTGATTTTTCTTCTGTGCATGAGAGGAGAGTCCCGAGTTGGAAGAAAGGCAGGATATACCGTACACAGAATAAAATCAAATTAAAAAAAGAAATAAGAAATAATGAAATTATACCTAGCCACCAACCATTTTTATAAATAACATTTTAAAAGAGATATTACTTGCTTATTTGGGGACAGGCTTTTAGTTGACTATGCTTGCAATCCTCTACTCACTGGCTAGGAGTAATCCTGTTGCACTTGACTGACTTGTTATGTTCCTTCAAATTGTTTCCCACTTATGATGACCCTAAGGCTAACTCATCACAGGGTTTTCCTGACAAGATTTGTTCAAAGGAGGTTTGTCTTTTGCCAGCCTCTGAGGCTGAGGGAGTGTAACTTACCCAAGGTCTCCCTGTGGGTTTCCATGGCTGAATGGAGATTTGAACCCTGGTCTCTAGAGTCATAGTCCGGCACTCAAACCACTACACCACTCTGGCCTCTTGACTGACTGACTTCTGATTAAGCACAGATAGTATTGTACTTTTGAGCTGCAGTTCAATAGTGATATGTATTTGGTAGTAAGTGTTCAATGGAACTTATCTCTGAGTGTACATCTACACTATGGAGATAATGCAGTTTGACACCACTTAAGCTGTCATGGCTCCATCCTACAGGAACCTGGGATTTGCAATTTTGTGAGTCACCAGCACTCTTTGGTAGAGAATGCTAAAGACCTTATAAAACTACAAATCCCAGGATTTTATAGGATGGAGCTATAGCACTTAAACTGGTATCAAAGTGCATTATTTCTACAGTGTAGACGCACTCTGAGTAAACCTGGACAGGATTGTGCTGCATTTGATTAGACTGATTAACTAAGCACTGTAGCTTTACCAATGAGACACACGAGGACATTACCTTCAGATTTTCCTATTTCTTATCTCTCTGTCATTCCCTGGCCTTCCCCCATGTGTGAAATCAAAATAGTCAATCAAGTTGAATTGTTATGGTTTCTCATAGCAACCACTCAGGTGCCTCTGGAATCTCATAAGAAAAAAAAATCCATAAAGGCAATGGCTTAAAATGAGTGTTCATACTTTTAAAGGTGGACACAAAAATATCTTGGGGTGCACCTATATGTTTAATGTGTGGAATGGATGGTAAACAAATAACTTTCCCCCAGTGTGTCACAGTAACTTCTAACAACCAAGTGCACACTTCTGGTTTACACACACTGTGAAAATCTTATCACTGTACACATACCCCACTCTTCCTTTGGAAAGAGTGGGACTGGCTATCGCCTAGGCCAAGGACTGGCCTTACAATTAGGCAGAGTGAGGCAACTGCCTCATTTGGAAGATGCTGGGGCCAGCAGTGGAACCTACACAGGCCTTCCTCCTGAGCCCACTAGCCTATCCCTCACCCTCTACACCAGCCTTGGACATGGTGAAGGACCCAGTTGTGTTTCCAATGTTGAAATAAACCTCAGCTGCCACTCCAGGCATACTCTGCACATGGGATGGAGGAGGGAATACGATTGTATCCCTTGCCTCAGGCAGCAGAATGTCTTGGGTCAGCCCTATCTAAGCCCTTTTCAGGCTTAGGTAGAATTTCTTTCTGATTTGTCCATGACCAATATAACTGGAGTGAGTGGTACTTGTATTGACAGCAACCTTTCTCCAAATACTGAGGTGATGGTAGTCAGGATATATATCTTGATTGATTCTTGTACTTTTTTCAGGATCATTTAACAAAAGCTGTTGTGTGGCAAGGAGCATCTGATAGATTTGGAAATAACTGCTCTTTGTTATTATGCACCAATGTCATCTTGTCTCCTGTGCTTGGAGGACAAATACCAACTGTTGCCTATTTAGGCCTCACTCCTTCACAGTTGCTGGTTGGCCATTGTCACTGATCTAAATACTGACTTAAACCCTTATTTGAAAAAGGCCATTGGCTCAAGGCTCCTAATGTATTTTAACAGCCTATAGTTCTTTGATGTACAGCTGGCATGGGCTGCAGTTGTTTTGTGCCTGTATGGCACATCAAATAACAATGGAAAAGCTCTATATAATCTTTACCTGCCCTGGATAGCACGTATGCTGTGCTAAAGCCTATCTATGGACTTTCTATATTTAAAGCCCCCTGTAATATAGGAAGGTATTTTGACCAGGGAACGAATGTGGTGCTTGCTTCACACCACTGGAATGCATGGGTAAGGAGAGTAATCCAGTGTCCAACATATATCTTGTAATAACCCCATTGTCTGAACTGGAATTTCCATTTCCAAAGGATAGCTTGAAGCAGTGCTTTTTTAAATTCAGTTCTGGAGAATCTTGACCTATCTCAGGAGATGACTGGGAGTGCTTCCACGAGAAGATGGTAGAAGTGCTTGTCTATCCTTGATCATCCTTCCTCTGCAATATGCGCAGACAGCAAGAGTGGGAACCTTTGGCCATCCAAATGTTTTGGTCAAAAGTTCTCATAAGTCCTTACCATTAGCTTGTGCTTCTTGGAGCTTCTGGATGTTGACATCCAAAACAACAGGAGGATCAAAGATTCTCTGTCCTAGGCATGCAGAATGTTGAGTATGTTCTTGGTCCCACAGACCAGCAATGACCTTAAAATATTGCTATGAGTTTGGCTTTCTCTGATAGCAAAACATGGACTAAAAGATCTGTTGTTGGGCAATATGGGACCTCTTAAAAGCACTTTACTTGCTGTCTAATCGCACAGTCTCTCTTCTCCTTTCTAAATGTAATACCAATCAGAATTAGTGAGTGAGTTGTAGAAACTCAGTCATGAATGAAACTCACTGGATGATATTGGGCCAATCACCATCTCTCAGTCTAATCTACCTCACAGTTCTGTTCTACAATGGAGACAGGGTGGACCATCATGTACATTGTCTTGAATTCCTTGGAGAAAAGTCATGATAGAAATATAAAAGTGTCATAGTTCAGAAGGCAAAACAAGTTTGGCTTTTTAAAGAGAGCGAGCAGCAGAGGCAGAAAGACTGAAGCACGATAGGGATGTACAGGGAGCCCACGGACTGTTAGGGAATCTGGTGGAAGATTGGTGGTGGTGCTTTCTCCTCCTCCTCCTCTTCTGAATACCATTTCCCTGAACAAGTTCTCACTACTTAGGGATGGGTGGAATGGTTAACGATATGCTCCAGTAACCTCTCTGCAATAGAGGGGTCCTGTGGCAAATGCTGAATGGTTTTTCCACAAATAATATGATATACAAATAGCCTTCCTCAATGAAGTGCCCTCAAGATGTATTGTAATATTATTCTCATCAACCCCAGCCAGCATGGAGCACTGGTAGCGCAGTGGTTAAATGCCAGTACTGCAAGCCACAACGTTATGAGTTCAATCGCAGAGGGCTCTAAGGTTGACTCAGCCTTCCATCCTTCTGTAGGTTGGTAAAATGAGTACCCAGCTTGTTGGGGGCAATTAGCTAAAACTCATTGTAAACCGCTTAGGTAGTGCTTTGGCACTGATAAGCAGTATATAAATATCAATGCTATTGCTATACTGCATGGCTATTCTGGCTAGGGATTTATTGGAGCTGGGTCTGGAAGGAACTGTGATGGGAAAGGCTGATGCAGCGTGTTTCCTAAAAGGAATTATGAAAGCAATTTGCTTATGGCACTAGTCTATATACAGCAAGGTTTCCTTTCTACCTAGAGTGGCCCATATGAGAAGACTTCAGGAATTCACAGGGGCCAGTGCTGGGAGCACAAGCTGGCAGTGGTGATGTGGGCATACCTTTATGAAAGAGCCTACCTGAACAGTGAGACTGTCCATTCAGATGTTGTGATGTGCACCACTGCAGCAGCCTCCCTGCAGTGCTGCCAGAGTTGCACAAATCTTGCAGTCCCGTTGTTGTAGAGGCATTGTTTCTCACATATGATGCTTCTGTGTTAAGAACAGGAAATGCTACTGAACTGCAAATCCTATCATCCTTCATCACTGGCCATGTTGCCTAGGGTTGATGGGCATTATAGTGTAGTAACAACTCAAAGGTGACATGTTCCCCATCCCTGTTTTATATGGAAGCTGCTTGGCTTTGAGGCCCAAAACAGGCCTTCTCTGCTCTCAGTGGATTTGTGTCAGGCCTTAATGCTTGAACTGGAGGTAAGGCCTAAGCATATTTGACTGTACCAAATGAATAAGGCCTGGTTTCCAGATCTCAGGGCCTGGTTCAGAGTCTCCGGTCCTCAGGGGAAGTGGGAAGAATCTTAGGGAAAGAGCACTGCCTTGAAAAGTGTGTCTATTTTCCTCATTTGTTAGACTTGATGTTTTTTATTTGAATGGCATTCTCTGTGCAACTGTGGTTGATGCTTAATGCATTATGGTTAATGACATCACCAGGACAGCCCCTTGTAACATCACCCTCACAACATCACCAGTGTCCAATCCTTGTGACATCATAAGCTCTCAGAATTTCAGTCTGTACTTAGTGAACCGTAGCAACCCAAACAGAGACAACATTTTCTCTCTGGACAGTGAAGGGTGGCAAAGAAACCATGAACTGCCATTTTGTGGTTATAAGCATGTATTTACATACTTGGACATTGAACTCAAGATGCCTTCTCTGCCTCCATCACCTCTGCAGAAACTTAACTTCTGGAGATTTGTCGACTGGTAGGGAGCGGGGGGGGACACCACAAACACTAGCAACCCACACTAGCTTTTTAAAAATGAATTTTCTAACAAAGAAGAAAGGGAATAGTGACTTGTCCAAATTAGGCCACCTCTTAGAATGCTTGGAATGTATGTTATTGTTCTTTCTCTCCTGTTCGTCAAGCTGCTGCTTAAAGCACAGGAGCAGGGTGAGAAACAAGGTGGCAACCTTACCTTGGGCTACGATATCAGAAGAGTTGTCCATGGTTGAGGAAGAGCTTGTTAGTAGCAGAGTCTGTAACATCACAATGTCTGAACAGAGCAGCATGAGAGCAATAGCAATCATTGCTTCTATAAAGCTTGAGACATGTTCCAACTTTGACAGGCTGAGGAGATGATAGTATCATTCTCCTGCGTCTCAAGGGGCTGGCAGTGAATGAAACCAACATGAGCAGAGGGTTAGTTGCTTTATTTATCCCCTCAACAGGTGCAAGGCAGCCAGCTGTAATGTGAACATTCCTCCCACCCACAGTTCTTCTGGGTCACTGTGTCCTAACCTGGGGCCAGGCACTCCCTTGGACAAGGTTATGTTTCAGATCTGGCCCTCGGAGGCAGTGCCATTTGTGGCAGGAAATAATGTATTTCAGTTGTTAATCGCAAGCTAAAAACTGGGCAACTGAAGGACAGAGGCTTTTTTAAAAAAAATACATACATACGTACATACATAGAATTAAACACAGTCATTGGTGCTCAGGCTAAGCAGCAGCATGGGTGACTATAGTTAATTTTTTGGATATCATGATCAGCCTGTTGGCCTTACCATGAGAGATTTGTTGCTCGTTACCTGGTTGCATGATGAGCAACTCCTGATGAAATTACCACTTCTACACAACCATTAAAGGCACAGAAGCCCTCACCAGTTTCCACTCTGGTAACCCTATTGGGAAGATACCATTCCTTTCACAATGGGAAATACATTCTGTTTCAATATCTGTGACCCCCAAAACACATGAAACCTCATGCCTCCACTTTTCAATATGGCAACCCCACTTCCTAGTGAAAGAAACCTATTAGAGAGTATAAGTTTTCCAAAATATAACAACAGCCAATTTTTAGAATGAGTGCATGCTCATGTAACATATTTATGTCATATATACATGTGTGTGTGTGTGTGTGTGTGTGTGTATCACTTCCAGTGGTGTGACACTGGATAAATTGCAACAACCTTTGTCTCTTTTCCTCAAACGTAATGCTATCTCCACCATCCATGTTTTTAAGAACTCTAGCTTGGACATAGCTTTGAAAAGGTTACTTTCTGGAGTACATTTCCATGTTGTTTGGAGGATCCTATGAGTTCTGGTCTTGGACATGCAAAAAATCTGGGCATATATACAGACCTGGGGACTAAAGTCAAGATACCACCTTTAGACTAAAAAGATGAAGGATAAGCTCCTTTGTAGAGCTTCCTTTAAACTTATTGATAGTTGAGCTTAATAAAGTCAACTTCCAGGTTAGACAGAGAGAAACTAAATAAACTCCAGTTTCCAATTCAGTGGGTTTATTAATGAGCTAGGCAGAAAGAAGTTTAGAAACAGTCAACTACATTATATATTTAAAACAATAATCCTGGAAAAGAAACATGCAAAAACTTCCAGGTGAAGGAAAGAATGAGCCCTTGCCCAATACTTTGGGTTCCAAGACTTAATTTTATCTTTACCTTTCTTCAGCTAACAGAACACAAAGGAATGTCCCCAAGTGTAGAAATATTTCTAGAGGACTAGGCATCTCCTAGGGAGGGGAATTCAAATGGACCAGTCAATAGCCATCACAGACTTGGGCCTGAATCTTCCAGGTGATTGCTGGGAAGCTGATGCAGTAAAGAATGTCAAAAGGAAGGATTAAGAGATAATAAATCTTACGTCAGAACTGACCTTAATCATGGTGAATGTTATCCACATTCATTATTACCTCATGGTTTTAATACAGATTCAAACACTGTTTTCAAATCCTTCCTATCAGCAAATCTTGGTTTATGTTCACACTCTGCTTACACTGCAGACTTGGAGGTACAGGAAACATGGAGGAGGACAATCTCAGATCAAATAGTTACCAACCCAGTATGATTCAGGGGGGAAAAGTGGTCTTCGCTTTTTAAAAATACAGTTTGCCAGTATTTCCAGTTCCAGTGACTTTGGGGTTGCTTTTTTTAAAATCCTAACACCATGAAATTATGGCAGCCATTTTATTATTTCCCTTATCATTGAACCAAAACTGGAACTTCAAGAACACTACATTTGGGATAGGCAGACCCCATCTGATCTTGGAAGCTAAGCAGGGTGGCCACTAAAGAATACCAAGTGATGTAGGCTATATTTTAGAAGAAGACAATGGCAAACCACCTCTGAGTATCTCTTGCCTAAGAAAAACCTATGAAAAATATGAGGCCAACATAAGTTTTTAGTATGTGGGGAAATAATTATTGTAATGTAAAACAATCTTGTGTACCCCATTCACATCCTAAGATAAGTCTAGGAATTTTTCCCTGCATGCTTCTGTTCTCCCAAATTCCCTTTCACTTATTTCACTGGGCAATTCCAGCCAACTGGAGAGATGGGTCATTCAACACATGGCCTAATTTAAATATTATTGCTCTTTGTGTAAATCTCTTTTAAGTTTGAGTCTCCATGCTTTGTAGCCATGCTGCTATGAAGCCATGCCATGATGTCTTGCCATGATGTTTGCTTTTCAAGTCACCATGTAGTTCTCACCGCTAAAGGCTGGGTGAGTCATTCTACCCTAAATTCTCCTAGTTAGTTAGGATCCCTTCTTTTTTTAAAAGTTTGTTTTAGTATGTAGATTAAGATTGATATACTTTCAGTAAACTTTTGATATGCATTTTTAAACTGACTCCTTTGTTTTTGTAATGAGTCTAATTCATTGGGTGATCAGACCACAGAACATACTTTTAAATGTTAATTGAGCTTGTCTCAGCATTCTTAAACATCACTCTGCATGTACTTTGAAAGTGAAGTGATTTTAACTTTTTTAAATAATATATTTTAATTTCCTTTTTAAAAAGGGCTAGATTCCTGGAATTTTTAATACATTTTTATCATACCTCCTACAAAGTTGACAGGCAACTTGAAGGCAGAGAGAGGAGGGGAGAGAGAGAGGGAGGGAGAGAGAGATGGTGGCCACAACCAGATTTACTGAGGGTGTTCACAGTCCACCCCATCTACCCAACCCTTGGCAAGTGTCACCAGCAGGCTGAGCCCTAGTATTTGCTTGCCCATCCATCCATATGGCAGCACCACACTTGCCTTAGCAAAAGATTATATGAACCAATTAGTTGTAATGAATTGCCCTGTTTCTGGTCAGTTGATAAAGCAAAATAGCAGTGATCGGGAAACAAGGGCATCAATTGTCACACTTCACTGGAGCAGAAAAATGGTAAAGTTTCTCTGAAAGGAGTATTATTTCAAAATTATTGTATCATGTCTACTCAACCCATGCAGCAGAATGAGGTGACAGAATCCTCTGGTGATAGGGTGGCCTCTCTCATACTACAGACTGTGTGGATGGGGCCATGATGGCTGGGGGACTCTGGGAGCTGTAGTCCAAAGGAGTAACTTTTCCAAGCACTGGTTATTCTAGTTCATTCCTCTCTCTGCTGAGCCTTTTGTGGCTCTTGGGCCTGTATGTAGCATGTGTGCCATGCATGAATGGTACCATCCTGGTTCTGTCCCTCTTTCCCATTCTATGTGAATGATGCAAAAATCCTTTTTTCCAGTCTCTGCTAGCTTTTTCAGAATTGCCAACCACAGCCCTTTGTAGGACAACTTTAAGTCCATTGGATGGACTGATTAACATGCATCTACTTAGTATACTAGGGGAGAGAACAGGATTGAGCATATCCAACTCCAAATTCTGCTTTGTCCCTTGGATTCAGCTTCTTTACAGGTACTGGGCATAATCTGTTGTGTAGCTACACCTACATACAGTTGTCCCTCCACATTCACGGATTTGGCATTCACGGTTTTAAGTATTCACAGCTTGAAAATATTCTTTAAAAAATAATAATCCAAATAGCAAACCTTGATTTTGCCATCTTACATAAGGGACACCATTTTGCTATGCCATTGCATATCATGGGACTTGAGTATTCACGGATTTGGGTATTCACAGGGGGCCCTGGAACCAAACCCCAGAGAATGTGAAGGGACAACTGTACATGGATTCTACATAAACCTGAACAGGTATCTTATTTGAGTAAGGACTGTATCAGACCGAGATGCACTGGACTTTTTACAAATTATATCCAGATGTCCTATGTCCTCCTAATGTCCCAATTTGGCAGGGACAGTCATGATTAATCCTCTGTTGTCCTACTTCTTCACCTGCTTTTAAAATGTCCTGGCTTCTCTCACCTCCTCCAACTTTTCCCCTTTGTCCTCCACTTGCTTCTACTGCTGCAAACTGAGTTCAAAGTGCAAAAGTAGTTTGCACTCAGCTAACTCAGCAGGGCGGAGATGAGAGGAGGGGCAGAATCCTGCCCTTCCCAGTAGGTGCAGGCAAGAGCAAATTACTATACCCTCTCCTAACTTCTCTGTTCTTCTTCATTAATACCTTTTGCCATCTTGTCTACGCTCTGATGTTGTTTAGCCCGACGTGTCCTGCTTTTCCTCAGTGAAATGTTGGAGGGTGTGTATCCAGTGTAGATGGGGAGGGGCATGGATCTGGTGTGACCCTGCAGTTCCATTATGTCATCAATATTCATGCGTTGTCTATTATGACAAAACTATTTCAGAACTGGTTGTTTTTGCATCTTAACCCCTAATTTGCTGATTGATTCTTTCGTTCAATTTCATCTGAAGTGTTACAAAGTGGTCATTGTTTCATCGCTTTTTCAAAAATGAAATGAAAGTTGCCTCATCCCAGAGGACGTAGCTCATGATCTCTTGCTGAGTAATTATATTTAGCATGAGTTCAACTGGACTCTTTTCAAGTTAGACCTGGAAAAACAGAGAAAAACAAAAAAGATTAAATTATAGTCCTCTCTCTCGTTCTCTCTCTCTCTCTTTTAAAAAAAAGCTTCTTTACATCTACTCGACATCATCTGTTATGAATTTGAATGACATTTGTATCCATTAAACTTTAAAGGTTTCTTTCCTAAGACTTTATCAGATGCGGCAAATAGGGCATCATAATGACACCTAATTAATGTGAAAGGGTGCCTATACTGCACAATATCATGCTATGGCAATTTTAAGATGTGAATAAGGCATTCCTTTTTATTGATGGCCCAAGCTGTTAATAGATCTGCCATGGTATTTTTTTGTGGTTTTTCCCGCATTTGAAACTGTGCACCATTGTGCTCATGTGAATACAGCATCAGTGGGCAGAACCCCTTCAGGTGAGGTTATGGAAACCAGGTACGGGATGCTCTCTTTATGAACCTCCTTGGTTTAGTTGGAAGTTTTAAAGTGTGTTTCTGTGTATGTTTTCTGTATTGATTTTGTTGTTTTAATTTTCTTTTTTACCATGCTCGTGTCTTCTTGTGAGAATCACCAAGATCACAAAAGCAAAAGTAAACAGCACTACCATTCATGCTCCAGTATGCTGGGGCTGGTTTTTGTCACTATTGCAGTTATGTTTGATAAAGGGGGTTATTGTGCCGAGACAATTATGCTTTAAAATGTGGTGGGAAAGAGACGTTTTAAGAGGGTCGTCTGACAAAGTCCCTAGTGTTATTTTTGGCATTGATTGTGGGATATGAATGTGGGCTCATGGAGTGAATCAGAAAACATTTGAATGTTGTGCTTCAAACCGGGAGGTCTCAAGTGGAGTGCCTCAGGGTTCTATCCAAGGGCCATTACTCTTCAACATTTTTATCAAGGTCTTAGATGATGGGGTGAAGGGGATCCTTGGACTTGTCTACACTGACAAAAATAATCCAGCCTCACTGTGCATTTTCCTGGTCTGCAGTGACCCCACAATGACCCTCCAATGACCCCATTAATGCCACACCTACACAGGCATATCAAGGTGACATTGGCATAACTGGCCACACGTTCCCCCCAGCAAACTAACACAACCATGTCTGGTCCACTTTCCCCCACTTCCCAGCATGCATTTATCAACCTATCAACCAATAGCCATTATTGTTTCCCTGTCAATCTGTTGGATCCACTCTGATTGGATGCCTCTCCCATCCAATCCCCCTTCCCTCTTGAATGATCATCGGAAAGGGGGGGACTTTAAATCAGTAAGGGGGGGGGACATAAATCATCAGTAAGGGGGGGACTTACATCAGTAAGGGGGGGACTTCTATACTTATATAGAAAGAAATAAAATAAAATTTTATTTTATTTTATTTATATTTTTAACATATTCAGCCATGAGATCAGTGTGAGGGGGCAGATTGGGCTATCACAGAAAAGAAGAGATAGGCCTGTTCTCTGTTGCCTGAGAGAGAGTAAGTAGGACCAGGTCTAATGGTCTGAAGTTACAAGAGAGTAGATTTTTATTTAATATTAGAAGGAACTTCTTAGTAGTGAGAGTGGTTCAGCAATAAAATCCCTTGCCTGGAGAGTTTGTGTGTGTGGTTGGGAGTGCCTCCTTTTCTGGATATCTTCAAAAAGAGGCTGAACAGCTATCTGCTAGGGATGCTTTAGCTGGAGATCCTGCACTGCAACTTTATACCCAGTCTTGGCAGAATTAAAACCTAAGTAAAATGTCCCCATTTGCATGATGAAGGAATAACATACTGAATCACTTGACAAGAAAATAAGATCAATCAAAGACTTGATGGATTTTGCTGGGAGGTACATTCTAATTGAGGATGCAGCCACAGAAAAGGCCCTAATCTAGGATCTTACAAATAATTGCTAAATGGAATAGGAAGGCAGGGAATGGGTCAGGTAAGTTTTTTCCTAAAATAGAGTGGACCTAATCTGCCCAGCCTATGCACAACATTTCAGAATGAGGAAATGAGAGACTAGGGGGTTGTCTAAATGGCCAAAATAGCCCACCATGGAATTTGCTGGGAATCCTACCTGTTTAAATGGGATCCCGCATAAATCCACCCTATTTGGAAAGAGGTGGACCCAAAACGGCAAAAACAATGCAGGAAAAGCGTTTGCGGCTTTTCCTGTACTTTTTAAATAAACAAAAACAGAGAGGTGGGTGCTCATTCCTGCTCATTAGGACAACCAAAAGACAAGTGATTTGAAGGGAAGCACAAAGCTGATTAGCAAGGTGAGAGAGGGAGTGGGGCTTGCTAACAGGGCAAGTGCCCCTTGCCACCATGTTGGGTTTTTGCCTTAGCAAGTGATCTCTAAGGTGATAAAATGGGGTGGTTATTTTTTGTTTTGCTTTTCTGTTAAATTGGAAAATCACTGTATTGCTCCAGTGCACCTTGGATGATTTTGTTTTTTTAAAAAAAAATCAGTAGCAGCAAAGAACAAACACGAGTTGCAGTACTGTTGCAGTACTGTTTCAGTCCATACTCCAGACGAATAGTTCAGGACTGAATAACCAGATCAGATTATCATGACTTTCTAATTCCTTCCTGTCTGACACTTTTTTTTTCTTGCTTTGAGACCCAGAAAAGGATAAATGCCTCCCCTCCCCTTGAAAATGAGAAGACCGGAGTATCTAAACATATATTCTTACAGGAATTACATTCAAATGCCTCCTGAAATTTCATTGATTTATTATTATAGAAGCATGAGGAAGGAATCTGAGGTGGAAGAAAAGCACTTCTGTTTGGAAAGATAGCAAACCTTGCAAATGGATGGAGGATGCAAACAGTATTATCTTGATATTAAATATGCTTGGTATATTTTCAGTTTGGGTTTTATTTCATATTGTTGCCTCAAGAGGCATAAAAGACGTATACCAAACACCCCAGCCTAAATCATAACCATCACAGTGAGGCTGTGTATTTATCTTGTATCTTAAGAGGCTCAGTCAAAAACTTTCCACTTAATTAAAACATGCACAACCTTTGGTGAAGGAGAGATAAGAAAACACAGTGGAAGAGAAAACAGGGTCTTTATAGCTTTCAGTATTGCACTGACAAGAACATTTCAGCAAGAACAGCTTTTCTAATTCCTGCATAACCAGGCTAACTCAAAGCCTTCTTCCGGATGAGCTGCTTTTCTCTATCCAGGGAGAGGTTTCTTAAGAAGGAATTGTTCAAATTTCCAAGCCTCCTTCACTGCACATGACAATATAGTTTTAGGACTTTTTTGGACAGCGATTTGTAATGCAAGCAGGCTTGTCCCTGTTGCGTGGCGGCTGCGCAGCAGGGGGGCCGTTTTGGATGATGCTGTCCCCCTGCCGATACTGTTCCGGAAGAGCTGGGAGGCTGCAGCACCATATTTGGCCATTTCCTAATCACGGAAGTTGACCGTGATTAGAAAATGGCCAAATATGGCACTGCAGCCTCCCAGCTCTTCTGGAACAGTATCGGCAGGGGGACAGCATCGTCTGAAATGCCCCCCCTGCTGCGCAGCAGCCTCGCAACAGGGACGAGCATGCTTGCGTTACAAATCGCTGTCCGAAAAAGTCCTTAGACTGTCTTCTTCTTTTTGCCCAGTGCAGGTGCAGGGTTACTGTGGGTACAGCCTAGAAGTTATTTTGGGGGACTACAACCTGTAGGGGATCCTGGAAAGTGTCATTGAAAAAGTAACATTTCCAAGTTCTGCCAGCCAGGAGGTTGGGTGGGGAACCAAAGTAATAAATGTATATTTGGCCAGTTCTGTCTCAGTTCCCTTGCATGAGACCTCTCTTTGGGAGCTTTCTTCACTGGGAATGAAATGTTAATTGTCCACCCAGAGTTTTCAGCTCACTGCATTGAAAAAAGAAAAGTTATAACTGCATGCTGTGTTAACAGTGAACACATCAAGTTCATTTTCCACACCTCTTAGGGCATTATCAGGCGCGGCAAAAATTATAAGATTACGACAACATAGTAGTGCGAATGGGTCCCACTATCACACGATGTCATTGTCTTCACCTTGTTACAGCATGCTCCAGCCAAGAAAAAGGCGTTTCTTCTAATTCACGGGACAAGCCATGAATAGATCGTCAATATTGCTTTTTTCGTGGTATTGATGGTGTGTGAAACCATGTCCCATTGTAATCACAAGATTACAGCATGAATGGGTGGTCTCTTCAGTGAGAAAACTTGCAGGTGAGAAAATGAAAACAAAGCACAGGATGCTCCTTTTATGAACTGTCCATTTAGTTTGCACGTTTTTAAGGTGTTTTTGGAGTTTTAAGCAAGCTTGCATCTTCTTGTGTGAACCATTGAAATCTCACCCATGCAAATCTCACAGAAGTAAACTCTCATTCTTAAAGTGGTGATCGTCATGCGATAATTCAGTTGTTTTGTGCAATTATGGCAATGTGCGATAATAAGTGTGATAATACTCCAATGTTTCTGCTATCCTCATTTGCAGAATTGCAGCATTTTTAGATGCTAGTCTGATAATGTCCTCAGTCTGGGTGGGAGGGAGGCAATTGTCTCCCGCCCCAAATTTTAAAGAGCAAATTACCCAGACATGGCTACAAGCCACACTCTTAATGTAATATGTAGTTACATTCCCAAACAGGCTACAATCAGGTTAAAGAAGCAGAATAAATCACCTCCAGCACTGAGTAAGTTACAATTATGTCTCCCAAGCCAAACTGGTGCAAACTCAAAACTGTCTGATGGTGAAGTCAGCTCAGAGATAGTGGGTCAACCACAGTCACAACTCAGATCAGCCTCACTGGATGAAGAAGTGCTTCTTTGTAGTTACCACTGTCACCGTGAAGCCTTTTACAAAGTATCTAGGCCACAGCCAATCCGCTTTGGTGCATTATTGGCATGAGTAAAAGGTTGGTGCTTCTCCGGATGCTTCTCTTGCCCCTTGTCCAGTTTCATTTTTATGGCTGCCTCACTAGTAGACCGTGGCCAATTACATTTGCATGCACTTAAATGAATTTCACAAGGGCACATCTCCCTCTGGGAAAGGTGGTAACCCTAATTCAAAGAGGAGGAGAGAGGAAGAAAGCAGCCAAGAAATTCCAAGAGGCGGAAAGAATATATTCCTAAAGAAAGACAAACAAGCCAAAGGGGCTCTGAAAAACAGAAAGAAACGCCTTTCAGAATTTCCTTTGTGGTGTTTCAATTGCTTCCAACTTGCAGAGTTACTTTTTTTTGTACAACAACTGCCAGAATCCCCCAGCCACATGGCTAATAGGAATTTGGGAGTCATAGTCCAAAAAAAGTAACCATTCCAAACCCAAATCAGAGTTCTAGTAAGATTGGTTTCTAAAGCTCTGACAGAGCTCAGGATCCAAGTACTTTGAGAAGTGCTGGTGCTGTATTGTTATATCAGCCTGTGTTCTGGAGTCTTCCAAATGTTATTGGACTTTAATTCCCATTAGCCTAATCACCATCGCTAATGGTCAGGAAGATGGGAGTTGTAGTACAGGTATTGCAGGTTCCCTATCCCCAGTCTAAAATCTTTTGGTGATGCCCTTCTTTGAATGTCACCCTTGACAATGGCAAAGCAAGTAACAACCACAGGAAGGGATTTAATAGTTGTGACACCGCTTGTGGAATACCACTGCCAACAAAATCCACCTGGTTGGCACTGATCCTGCTTTGGTTTGGATACTGAGCTAATCCCTTCCTCTTTTTTCTGTGCCTAATCCACACTACACAGACAATCTAGTTTCAAATTGGATTATTTTCCATGTCTCTTTCTTATTGAATCCTGGGGTTTGTAGTTTTATAAGGTCTTTAGTCTTCTCTTACAAAGAGGGCTGGTGCCTCACCAAAGTACAAACCACAGGATGCCATAGGAAGGAGCCATGGCAAATAATCCTGTTTCAAACTGGATTAATTGTGTAGTGTGGATGCACCCCTGGTCTTTTAGGTTTTGTTGAATTTTGTATCTGTCAGTCTATATTTACTGCAGGTATCTTTTTAGGTAATATATTTTATATTTCGATTCCTTTTTTTAAAAATGGTTGTAATGGATCTCTGCATTGATTTTGTAAAGAGAAATGAGATTGGGGACATTTTCAGACAGTGTTTTAGAGAGCCTACCACGGGATGAGGTCCCGGGAGAGGTACAGCGCTCTTGCGCAGCAGGGGGTCGTTTTCGGATGCCGCCGTCCCTCTCCCGAAATCATCAGTGTCACTTCCATGAAACTTCAGAAACCACAGAGCCATATTTTAATCACGGAAGTTGCCCATGCTTAAAATATGGTGCTGCGGCTTCTGAAGCTTCACGGAAGTGACACTGATGATTTCAGGAGAGGGACGGCGGCGTCCGAAAACAACCCCCTGCCGCGCAAGACCGCCGTTCCTCTCCGGGACCTCATCCCGCAGTAGGCTCTCTAAAACACTGTCTGAAAATCTCCACAGACTGCCCCCATATCCACGGAACCATTATCCATGGTTTCAGTTATCCACAGCTGAAAAAATAGGGACATATACCATACAGTCATGCTGGAAAATGCCTAGAGAGGTATCCTCGCTAGGAAATGCTAGGTCCACCAATGCAACTCTATGTTATATTTGTACAGGAAGTCCTTTATTTTAATAGGGTTTGCTATTGTCTGCAGTTTCACTTATAAATGGTAAGTCCAGGAACTTATTTGCCCATGGATATGGGGTGGGGGCAACCTGTATAACTTTTGAGGTAAGGAAATAAATACATTTTAACACACTACCTCTCCAAGACATGAGCACTTTGTGCTTGCACTTGTGCTAAAAAAATACACCACTATTATTGTTGCTGTTTATTTATACAGCGCCATTAATGTTCAAAATGCCTTGCAACAGGAGCAAAACATATTGGTCTCTGCCCCCAAGGAAATGCCATCAGAAGCTTGGTAATGAGAAAAAAAAGCATCAGGCTGGGAGGAACAAGAATAAAAAGACATAGATTTGAGGAAAGAGAATTGCACAAATTTCATTGCAGCCAAAGAGGAGGACTGAAAATCCCTTTTAAAAAAATATAATATATAACACACTTTTAAGATTACCCTTTCCATGTTATCTGTTTAAAGTGTTATGTGGCTTTATTTCTAAAGGAAGCCATGCCGTCTCCCTTTCTCAACTTCTGAAGAATTTACCCCATGCAACTTGTCTCAAAAATACAAGTTGGGGTTATAGTGAACACTTCATGCACCCGGAGGCTTTATTGTTTCCTGATGCAGAAGAGTATTGGGAGAGTATTGGAAGATGCAGAAGTAATATCAGCCTTTCACAACCAGTTGGAAATGATTTCTTTTTTCAAGCTGAAGGGGAAAGGGGAAAGAGTAGGGGAAAGGTTTGTGGCAGAAGCTATTCTATAGTCGTTCTGTAACAAACACACAGCTGCCATCCAGGTAGAAATTGTTGTATGCACCTACGTGCACATGGCCTGACAAGAGTTGGGGTGTTATTCCCATCCATGCTGCAATGTAGGTGCAAATGTAGATGCTCATTCATGCACTGGGGTGAGGAATGTGTGGTCTTCCAGATGTTATATGTATGACAGATTGCCTACAAAATGACTTTGAGGACTGCCAGGTATATAGTAAGGCCTTATTCCTGAATGTCACATCCCCATGGAACATGTTTAATGTTTACTTCAGCCTCATAGTGCCTCATACCATTCCATGGACTGGGTGAGCCCTTGAATCGTAAACTGTGCAAGCTACGCATAGCAGTTCTTTGCATAATAACTTTAACTTAAAAGAGAAAATGCTACAATCTCTCTGGCAGTGGACATTGACTCTATAACTTACATTTAAAATTCACCCCAGTTTGGAAATAAAGAGAGGGGGAAATGGGTGGCTTTTTCAGTGTACTGTTTATGCAGAGTGACTGTATGGTAACAGAAACCAGAGACTGTTTAAAGCATGGAATTAAAATGTCTTCTGTTGCCTGCTGGAGTTAATGTTTCTGGCTTAGGTCCAGGTTAAACCATATATATCCCTACATGAACCTGCCTAGGCTCTGACGTCCTTAGGAGACCATCTTCACAAGCATGGCTGGTGGGGACATGAAATAAGGCTCTCTTGGTGGCTGCTCCTAGGCTCTGAAACGCCCGTCCCGGGAAAGCCAGAACATTCCCCTCCTTGCTGTCCTTCTCTCCTCAGACAAAGACTTCTGGATTCCAACAGACTTTTTTTTACAGCTGATGTTTTTTTGAAGAGAGGGCTTCATAGGGTGGTATATTGTTTTTATTGAACTGTTTTGAAACTTTTTAGATGTATGTTTTACATTGTTTTAATATTGTGTATAGTTTAATTCTATGCTAATGTTGACTTTGAATGTTTTTAGATACATTGGGTCTATCTGCACTGCAGAACTACAGCAGTTTGACTCCACTTTATCCACCATTGTTCTATATTATGGAATCCTGGTATTTGTAGAGAACCAGAGTTATCTGATAGAAAAAGCTAAATAACTCACAAAACTACAAATACTACGATTCCATAGGATAGAACTATGGTGGATAAAGTGGTGTCAAACTGCTGTATTTCTGCAACGTAGACAGGCCCATTGTTGCTGTTATGTGATTCCAAGTCATTTCTGACTTATGTCAATGCAAAGACGAACCTAGCATGAGGTTTTGTTGGCATGGTTTTTTTCAGAGGTGTTTTGCTTATGCCTTTCTCTGAGACTGAGAGAGTATAATTTGCCCAAGGTCACCCAGTGGGTTTCCATGGCCAAGTAGAGATTCAGACCCTCATCCCCTAGTGTCCTAGAGCTTATCTGCACTAGCCAGGATATGCTGGCTTCCCACCGGATTATCCTGGCTCTGACCTGTTCCACACATATTACCTGGAGAAAATGGGCTAGCATCCAAACAGACTGCTGGCCCATTGCTGCAGCTGTCACAACTGCCACTGCTATTTTCTCCACTGACATAGAAGCCAGGAGGGAGGCCCACAACATGTGAATGCAGGTCCCCTGCATGTGACCAGCTTTGGTCAGATGCTGAGGGACCTCTGTCTGGTTTCTGGGAGAGCCAGGGAGCTGGCGGAGACAGCAAGTGATGGTGTCCAGGGATGAGCTCCCACAGACACACCAGGCCTGATCCAGTGGGAATGGATTAAACTGAGTATTTTTTATATTGCTGTAAAGGGCCCTATCTTGGCTTGTCCCCATTCCAGCCCCATACCTGCCCCAGGGTGGTGAGGACTGCTTGGAGGCAGATCAGTGCAAATGCCCTGTTTCATATGGATTGCAGGGCTCTGGAACAGGAGCAAGCTGGGATATTTGGCCCATGTAGATAAGCCCAAGTCTAACACTCAAACCACTTTACCATGCTGGCTATCACAGATATATTATACTGCTTTTAAACTGAAAAGGGATATTGTAGCACCTCTGAGACTAAGGACTTTATCAGACACTCAAAATATGGTATCATATTGATGCCACATAACCGCAAAAGGACTTGCAGATCACACGACATCTCCCTATCACAGTTAAAATCACCCCCAAGCCTATACCTTTTAACTGATGGCTTAACCTTAAGCCATCAATAGATCCCCCTGCTGCTTTTGTGCCAGCATTGCTGGTGTGTGAAACCTCAGGCCATTTAACTCTCTTCCTTACCCCGACAATGGCCGGTCCAGTGTGAACACTTCCAGGTGAGATCGGGACATCCTGGTAAGTTTTGCTCTTTTTATGACCCTCTCTGGGTTACTTGTTTCTTTTAAAGTATGTGTGTGTGTGCTTTTAAAAAACCTTTAATGCTTTATTTTTGTTTTTAATTTTGAATCTCCCGTGTGACAGTCTCACAGGATTTCGAGCACGGAAGTGAACGGAGCTTGGTTCACTTCCTCTTTATTGCTGCAGCTGCCTTTGCTGGGGAAGGAGGTAAGTGAGGGGGGAGCATTCGTTTGCTGGCATAAAAATTGGATTTTTATGCCAGCAAAGGAACGTTTAAAGGGCAGCGTCTGATAAAGTCCTAACTGAGAGAAAGAAGCATAAGCTTTTGTAGACTGAGTCTACTTCATCAGATGCATCAGATACAAATTTCTTTCTCCCAGTTAGTTTCAAAGAACCTACAATATCCCTTTGCATACTGATCTAGACTAACACAGTTATGTCTTTGAATTCTACTTTTAAATTGTATGCCACCTTGAGTCTCAATTTTTGGGAGAAAGGGGATATAAATGATGATTGATGATTATGATGTTTCTGTCTAGAATTTTCTCATTTTAGTTGATTTGGCTGGTAAAAGCCATAAAGCCAACTGGTGCTGTGAACCTGTCTCTTGTGAGGGCTCAGTGGTTAGTAACCTTGTCCAAACCATCCTGATCTAAAAATGTCTCATCTGTGTACAGCACCTGATGTACCCTTTCCCTTATCCCTTATCAAACACATGGGCTCCAGGGAGTTACAGGATGCTGCTATTGTTGGCAAAACTTCGGTGACGGACTCTCCTGGAATTTCTTTGCAGGACCAGCAACTTCTGTTTTATTTGAGATCTCACTGGCTGTTGATGACAGACAAGGTCTGTTTATAGCAGTACAGAAAAGGTCAGGCAAACGTTTTCCAAATAGAGTAGGATGTAGAAAATAAGAATACCAGAAATATCTCTAGAATAACTCTTCTGGCCTCGGTGGAGTTTGGCTGGAACTAAATTTGGTCCATGAAATCTTGGGAACAGAAAGTGTACCTTTTGGCTGGGGTACCATTTTGGTAAAACAGGGCAGGGATCTTCTTTTCTCAGAGGTATAGCTAAGGGTGGGGTGGGGGCAAAATGTGGATGTTGCCCACCCCAAATAAGAAGACTGCATCCTGCATGAAATTTTCCTTCAGCCTCCAACTTTCTAGCATTAGAGTAACTTAAAAACTTCAGTTGATCATTTGGAAATGCAATTTAGCCAAAATTGCCTAAAAAATACAAGAGTTCTAAGTGTGCATGATTTTCAGGGACCCACTCTCTGAGATGTTAGAAATTTAGGGACTGAAAGAATTTCACTGGGGAGGCAGATTTCTTAAAGGCCATTTCCTCATTTTATCCACCATATAGTTACACCCCTGTCTTTCCTCTACCTGTTTCAGATGACACTTGATTGTTGCTTGCCAACATCTACATCACTGGCTGTTATGGGACATTGACATGCAATAAATGTACATAACATATATAGTAATTTGGTAATCAATGTCCCAATCCTATGCATGTCTACACATAAATTCCACTGTGTTCAGTGGAAATTACTCCCAAGTGTGATTACTCCCATCCTTAGGCTGCAATCCTATACACACTTTCCTGGATAAGTTCCATTGAACACAGCAGGATTTACTTTGTAGGGATTGCTCTGCTTCTCTTAGTTATATACAAGAACGATGAAGCTCTGCTTTGTTGAAATTTCCACTTTATTGTGGGTCTCATTTCCCCCATCCACTGGAATACCCTTGCTATCATCATAGCTTGGAAAAGTTATTTTTGGACTTGGAGCTTTCAGAATCACCCAGCCACCATGGCCAGAAAGGCGGTGGCAGCTGGTGGCTTATATATTTAGTGGAAAAATGAATTCACTCTGGATTCAGGTACAAATGTTAAAGGAACTGTCCAAGATTCTGAACCTATTTAGGGGGTGGTGTTTGCCACCTTGGAGAGCTCTTTTATAGTTCAGTCTAAAATCTAGAAGATATTCACCACCACCAAGACAGCATGGAAGCCACCAGCTGCCATTGCAAAAAAGGGAATTTTCTTACCTCTGCACCAGCCCCCTCTGCTCTTCAGAGTATGTGAGAAAAGCACATATAATTACGAGGTAAACATTAAGGAAGTTCTGGGAATGGGTTGGCCATTCCAAGAACCAAGATCTGGAATTTTTCTACTATAGATGATATGTAGAAGACAGAGAATGTAAATTCCTCAGGGAAAAAGATCTCTCTCTCTTTTGTTTATGTTACTTTGTAAAGTTCCATGTATACCAGTGGTGCTACACTGATAAATTAGTAATGATGAAATGTTTCAGCAAGGCAGGTTTATACTAGATGTAATGCATGTCATCAGTATGCAGTACTGGAGTTATTGTTATATTATCTTGGTGGGATTTTTTCTTCTTTGAATGTAATCCCCCAGAGAGCACATCATAGGCTCTATTTTCTCTTGGTAGGCTGCTTGCCAAGCAGGGCTAGGGGATATTAACCTTCAGAAATCTTTCATAGTCTCTCTCTCCCTCCCCCCAACCCACCCCCCAGTCTACTCACACACTATGTGTTTACAACCAGGTGCCTTAGAAAGGCCTTATTTTGAGGATTCACTGCCTTCTGATCTCAGCAGGGATTTTGGAAAAGATTTATGAGTGATCAGCTGGTTGCAGTGTGTGAAAACTAAGGTGAGATCTGTGCGGAGGTCCGTCATTGTTCAAGTGGTTGAAGAGAGAGGCCAGGTGGCTCCTGAAAGATATGAACTCTGAAAGTCATGCAAAAGTTAAAGAGCAAGCCCATGTGGCATCCTTTCCAGATTCTCTGTTCCAAGATTATATGACAAAAGGAGTTTTTCTTCCTCTTCTGAATTAAAAGATATGTGGCAGTCATTCCTAATCCCTGAGTCCTCAGATGTTGTTGGACTGCAATTCCCACAATCCTTGGTTGGCTGGGGTGCTGGGGAGTTGAAGATCAACATCTGGGAACCACACTATGGCACATTTATCATCCATGTGTATTTGACCTACTATCTGGGGATGATGGGGGCTTGGGTCCAACACATCAGGAGAGGAGGTTGGGGAAGGCTGATTCTAAAAGTTTATTATATTCTGTTCTTTGTTCTTGTTTTATAAATTGTTTTTTGCTTTGTTACTATTTACATTATATGGTTTTATGATCGTGCTTTATAGGACTCTAGTAGAAGAGCAGGATATAAACATGTTGTTGCTATTATCTCAAGGGAGGGAATTTTTCAAATAGGCAGACAAAAGATTGATACTCAGTTTCATGGATTTAACTTTCTTCAGTTCTCTGTTCTACTCTTCCCTAAATTTGAAGGTTGAGACAAGCAGGGGGAATCTATGGCTCTACAAATCCCAGCCATCCCTGAGCCAGAAGGAAGTTACTGTGAGTTGAAATCCAGCAACATCTGGATGATCACAGGTCCACAACCACTTCTGTAAAGCATGGAATATATAGACTGTATTTAAAGGATAGGTTGGGCCTAAATAACCTAAAGGCACCAGATCCTGTCTGATCTTGGAAGCTAAGCAAGGTCAGCCCTGGTTAGTACTTGGGTGGGAGACCACCAATGGATACCAGGTGCTGTAGGCTATATTTCAGAGGAAGGAACTGTCAAAACCACCTCTCAGTATTCATTGCCTAAGAAAACCCTAGAAATTCATGGGGTCACCGTCAGTCGAGAGATGACTTGAAAGCACATGCACACATGGCAAACATATCACAGGGATTTCTTGGCAAGAGTTGTCCAGAGGGAGTTTGCCATTTCCTTCATCTGAGAATGAGAGAGAGTGACTTGCCCAAGGTCGCCTAATGGGTTTCCATGGCAGAGTGGGGCTTTGAACCCTGGTCTCCAAAGTTCTAGTCCAACAGCCAGACCACTACACCACACTGGCCTCCTTGGCTCTCTCCACCAAACCACCTTCTAAACTCTGTGGGGTCGCTGATATCTACTTTGGGTAGTATAAGTTAGCAGGATTGGTGGGGAGGGGAGAGAAGCCACTAGAAATCACTAGGGTCAGGCAGTCCAGGAAGGGGCCTGGGACCAGGCTATGCGTATACTGTATGTTTTTGCCTTTCTGGTTAGCATCATTATTGGTTGTTTTTGACATCAATTGTAAAATGGGTGGATTTCAAAGAAAATAACAGTGATATGTACAGTTCTGTATTATAAAATATTAAAGATTTTAGCCAGTCCATCCTTGCTGCAAGAGAGAACAGGACTGGGACCCAAGTGAGGGAAAGGAAACTATGGGTGAGCAAAGGGATGCAGTTGTGCCAGAGAATGGGAGGAAGGGAATGAGAGGAGCCGGGAATCAGCCAGCGCCTCCACCTTCACTTCCATGCTGCCAGGTGAGCAGGTCTTCCAGTTTTTTGTCAGCTCCTCTACCTCTGAGAGTAGCTCCTGAACGTCTTCTGAAAGGCCTGGATTGACCAACAAGGGACATGTGACTTGTAGACAGCCTCTGGGTGTAGCTCAAAGAGTGAAATTGGGCAGGTGACTAGTGAGGAAGGTGCTGGTTATACGTAGCACAGACTGCATGTTCACCTCTTCCCACAAAGACTCAGAGACCTTGAGGAAACAAGTGAACTTTTGTGGGGGGGCAATTTTTTTTTTTAATCAGGGCTCAAACCCACTCTCAGTAGCCCTGTTGGTTTGGATTAAGCTATTAATGTAGCACTGTTGTCAAAGCAAAAGGTGGGGGGGAGAAAAAAAAAGAGAAAACTTAATTTCAAATAATAAGATCTGTGTTTTGCTAAAGAAAATGTCAATACGTAAAACTGTTAACATCTTAATACAAATGTACAGCCAGATCCTTCTAAATAAAAAAGTCAAATACTTCTCTGTAGAAAAACTCTGAACAGAAGGCTGAAACAGACTGTGATGAACAAAATAGTAAGGATGAGGTGGAAAGGTGATTCAAAAAAGCCTTTCCAGGCCAGAGGGAATTTATCTTTCTAGTAAATCAACACCATTCTAAATAAGACAACAAATCAGAGCATGACACCAGTCAGTCAAGCCCCTTTAGCTGCTATCAGATTGCCTAGGGAGAAATATGAGAAATTGCAGCACATAACTGGGGCAGGACACTGGGTAAAGATGAAACCGTAGAAAGTGGTAGCCTACAATGGCATAGCTACCTTTTTTAAAAAAGACCTAGCTAGATTAAATTGAGGTATACAACTCCTCTCGGAGCTGGAATCCTCTTGGTGACTTAATGCTAACATAACCAGTATGCCTGCGTATACCATTGCTGCTGGCAACACCTGGAGTAACTCTTCTCTCCCCCTCTCCCTCCAAATGGCCATTGAAGGCAAGGGTGGTTAGCTCTAGCATGCTGTCACCTGGCTGTCAGTCAGCACTTCCCCAGACTTCAATGTAAATATGCTGCTGAAGATTTACTCTTCACCAATCTTAAACAGGCCCATGACCTTAGTCATATACTTTTGGTACTGTACATCTGTAGGGCAAGAGAACCCCAGAGCTGAGGGTTGGCCAACCAAGCTTTGTCTGTGCCACCTTGCTGTTTGCAGTCAGCAGGCTATCCCAAACATTTCCTTCTTTCTCACTGCAGAGAGTGATGAGACAGCGAAGAGCTATTAGTATTAAAACATGGAGGTATTTTTTTAAAAAAGGGAGGGGTCCCAAAGAAACTGAATACAGAGGGCCCTTGGTATCTGCTGGGGTTTGGTCCACCCCCACCCCCACCCCATGGATACCAAAATCTGAGGATGCTCAAGTCCCATTATATATAATGGTGTAATAAAATGGTGTCCCTTATATAAAATAGCAAAATCAAGGTTTGCCTTTTGCATTTTGGGTGGTGGTGGTATTTTCAAACCATAGATGATTGAATCTGTGGATTCAGAATCCATGGTTATGGAGGGCTGATTGTATGTCCAATTTTCAGGAACATTGCCAGTGCCCCTAATTTTATGTGTGACCCTCTTAAAGAGAGGGGGGGGGCAGGCACTGGAAACTCAGCTTATGATCAGCTCTATCCATGTGGAAGATGGATTCAAAACTTGCACTTCTGCATGGAGTGTTACTGTGTAGAAACGTTTCCCATGGTGAACATTGAAGGTGAACATTCCTTCTCCCAAGCAGACCCAGAAGTGATGTCATTTGGAATGAAGTAGGTTGGTGACTCCTAGCAGAGATTTCTTTGTACCTCACCGAAATACAGTTCCCAGAATGCTTTACTTGCTGCAGTAGTTAATGTGGTATAAAGCCCAACATGTATTGGTAACCTAGATACTCTCTTTCCTACTAAAAGCTTGCTTTTCCTTGCTGTTCATTTGTTTTCTTTTTGGAGAAGGGGGTTCTGAAAGGGGAGGATGTAGTTATCTGCATATCTGTTTCCTGCAAGCACATGTCCTTTGGGTTGCCTGGAGCTTTAGTACAACTAGGGGCACTAGCTTTTTATCAGTCTTTACATAGAGGGAGCAAGACTCCTTATCATTGCTGAATGGCTGCCAAAAGAAGCCAGCTTGATAGCCTGTTGCTTCCCCACCCACCCACTTCTAAGAGTATCGCATTGCACATTTTTACAGGGTCATGCAGGATGGAAAAAGAAACAGGGATAAGGGCCCTGCTCAGGGGCATGATTGATATCTTATTGTCTACAGGGTTTTGAACATTAAGTTTCCTGAGCTGACACTGCAAATTAAGCCCAGTGCCCTCTTAGCATTGAAAACTGTGCAAAAGCTCGACTCAGTAGGGAGAAAATATTTGAAAATGTTCATTCTCACATGTAAGAATGAAATAAGTAAAGATGTATATCCCTAGCAAAGGATTTTATCATGCCTATCCTTTTTCATGTTTCTGGCTTTGCCACCTAAGTCTTGTTCATATTCTTATTATATTTATGTATATTCAGCCCTTTCCCTAGTCTGTGACTCAAGGGGAGATTATCAGATGAGCCTCTAAAAACATTTCTGTCCCACCATATTTTAAAACGTAAGTGTCCTGGCACAATAACCCTTTTTATCACATGTTGCCATAATAATGAGAAAAAAGCAGCCCTGAAATTATGGGAGCATCACCACCAGCACTGTTTACTTCTGCATTTGCGGGTGCGCATGATCTTGGGGTTCTCACGAGAAGACATGAGTGTGCTTAAAAGCCTAAAAACACCTAAATTAACAAACAAAATAAACACACCAACACTGAAACACACTTAAAAACTTGCCAGCAAAATGGGGAGGTTCATAAAAAGAGTGTCCTATACCTAGTTTTTGCATTCTCACTCAGAAGTGTTCTGAGTCCATTGTCCATTGACGCTGTAATCACACTGGCAGAATGGGGCATGGTTCGAAATGCTAGCAATCCTGCAACAAAAATGCCATGGCAGCTAAATTGACAGCTTGGACCGTCAATAAAAAAGAACACCTCATTAACAACACCATAATGCCATAGCATGACATCATGCAATTTTTAAAAAATATCATTTTTATTAAAGTTAAAAAATTAAATTATAATATATTCATGTATACATATGTATAATTACATACATTTATCTTCATTTATCTTATTCTTCTATGGATACAATTAATTTCTCTCATAACTTGAAAATAAATTTGTATGAAAATACGATTTCCCTTATATTGATTACTTCCCAATTAATTGTCTTCCTCACTCTAGTTCCTGAATGTTAATGTATTTCTCTTAATTCCTGCATTGTTCATTTCTATGTATCACTACAATGTAGCGTCTCAGAAATAAATTATTAAGAATAAAAGTTTTATCTTCTTATTTCTGTTCATTTATTCAAATTACTGTATACTGAACCTCTAATTTTTCCATCCATTAAGTTCATTATTATACTACATGATCATTAGTGATATTACTTCCCCCTTCCATTATCATATACCATCGTCTATCATCCATTGAATACCTATCTTTTTCCAGTACTGTAAAACTTTGGTCCAATCATTATAAAATCTTTTTAGAGATCCATCTTTCTTTAGAACTGTTAATTTATCTGTTTCTAATTATTACATTCCATTGATCTATTGTTGGCTTTTCTCTGCATTTCCAATATTTAGCATAGAAAATTCTAGCTGCTGTTATCATATATATTATTATTACTTTGTTCTTGTTTTGTTACATGGTCTTGAATTATATTTAATAGGTACATTTCTGGATTTTTTTGTATATTTATTCCTAATATTTCCATTAAATGCATTTGGATCTCTGTCCAAAATGATTCTACCACTGGACACCTCCACCACATATGAAGGAATGTACCTTTTGACCCTTGACATTTCCAGCAGATATTACTGTACTCTGATTCTTGTAGATCTTAAACAGTTTATCTGGTATTAAATACCATCTATAGGATAATTTGTAATATTTTTTTCATATTAGATGAAAGAAATAGAATTAAAAGCAGTTAAAGGCCTAGATAAGAGTGTAATTTACCAGTGGCTAGCACTTCCCCAAGCACTTGTGTATCCATGCTGGTAAGAAGGATAAATACCAAAAGGCACCAGATCCCCTCTGATCTTGGAAGCTAAGCAGGGTCAGTACTTAGGATGGGACACCGCCAATGAATACCAGGTGCTGTAGGCTATATTTCTGAGGAAGGGACTGACAAAACCACCTCTTGAGTATCCCTTGCTTAAGAAAACCCTGTGAAATTCATGGGGTCTCCATAAGTCAACAGGCAACCTGAAGACACACACACAAGAAGAATATCTGACCACTTATGAGGAAGAAGGCCTATCTTGACAAAAATGCTTGCTAGATTGAGTAATCACACCAAAGGATTTTATATCATTTGAAGGAATACTGTACTAAAGCTTGTTTAGTACAGCTTTTGTATGAGGATCCTTTACAGCTGAATGCTTGCAGCTGATTAATTAGTCTGTGTTGTTTTAGTCCTTGCCAGAAAGGGAAAAAAACACAGAGGGATATGCCTGGAGCTTTAGATAAGACTGGAAGAGGCCAAGATAAACGGGGCTCAAATCAGAATCTCTGTAACTGCTTCAATAAAAACAGATTAAGAGTGTCAGGTGTCTCATCTACTGCTAGCTGCTGCTTTTTTGCCACTTGTTCCAGACCACTTAGGTCATATTAAAACACTTCTGTCCTCCCCGTCCCTCCACTGTCACTTAAAATATATTTGGATGCCTCTGCAGTACATTTTAAAGAGTGACATCCCAGGAAGTGGATGGCACTGGTTCTGACAAGAACAGGGCATCAGAGTCTACTGATCCCCCAAAACTTTGATCTTGGATCTGAACCCAAAACTTCCTTTTCATCTAAATATGTCCTAAAAGGACTTTAGGACAAAGAATATGTTAGCTAAAATTACCCCTTTAAGGTGCAAGCCAGCTTTGGAACTTCCTTACCAAGGTAATCCAAAACAGTTATGTTAAGAAATATGCAAGTATAAATAAATGCATCCTGAGCTGCCTTTGGCAAGCTTATTCCAAGCAGAACCTAATCCATACCCTTCTTCAGCACAGTGAGGGTGTGTCAGTTTACAGTTCTTTCAGGAGCCTGTAACTCTAGAAGTGCATGTGACTGAGTCAACGCAGGCTGTAAGCAAGTTATTAATACATCTCCATTTGATCTGAGTGTCTCCCAGGAGTCTCGCCCCTCCTGCCCCTGCTGATGTTCCATTTCAAAAAGGCCATTCGAAATTCATATTGTACTCATCCCTTCACATTTGTAGGTTAAGCATTTGCAGACTTGATTATTTGTGGATTACCGTATTTGCTGCTGCCTCTGCTGCTGCCCTGTATGCAACTGGAAAAAAATGTTCTCTCTAGGCATTTCTAGGTCCTCCAGCACAATTCTATGGTCAATCATTGGCCATAGCATTGGAGGACCTAGAAATTCCTAGAGAAGTGTTCTCTCAGGTAAGGGGGGGAAAAAAGGAGAATCCTATATTCACATTTTTTCCCCATTTTCATGGGGTTCCTGTGTCCGCAAAAGTTAAGATAGTTCATTTTGCTCTTGAGGAATGCTGAGCTCACCACTATACTCTTGGAAGCATTGGTCAAAATTCAAAGGACAAAAAAAAAATTATTGAAATTGGTAGAAAGCTTCCCCTGTTAACCCCATTAATCAGAATCAGTAGGATTTCCTTTCCTCTGTCTGTATGCACAGAAAGAAAAAAGGGGAAAACCAGGTGTATGTATGTGTAGAAAGCAATATTAATCCTATTTCATCTCCTCATATTTAGGAGCAGCAGCTCTTGCAGACCAGGGGCCCATTCATACTACACAGTTATAGCACTTTTATTATTCCACTTTAACTGCCATGGCTCCATCCTATGGTATCCTGGGGTTTTGTAGTATGGGAAGGCACTGAAGTGCTCTGGCTGAGAATTCTAATTTTCCCTGCCTAAACTGCCAAACCCAGGATTCCACATGACAGAACCATGGTTAACTACCATAGTTTACTACAGAGTGGAATAATAGCACTATAATTCTGTAGTGTGAATAGACCTTGGGGTAAGCAAAGTATAGCCCTCCAGATGTTATTGCACTGATATTCCCACCATTCCTCACCATTGGCTAAACCAACTGGGGCTGATGTAATGTGATATGATATGATATCCAGCAATATCTGAAAGACTGAACTTTGCCTACCTTTGTTGTAGACAGTGTAGGGATCATCCATATACCTATACAAGTTTCTCCTTTGCTCATATGGTTTTTAAACCTTTGAGTTTCAGAACTGCTCCAGAAACTGGGGTGAAGTGCCTTAGTGACAAACCGGTGTGTTCTACCTTGCCAGTTTTTCAGAGGTCAACTCTGGAGAAGTAAAGGTATCTTTGGAATGAATCTACTGAGGGTGCTCCCAAACCAACATCTTTAGTCAGTGTTATCTTTGTCTTTACCCGAACTCAGCCAAAGGGTAACAGCATTCCCTCAGAGGTGAGGGGAACATATAAGGATTGATTATTCACCCCACAACAAAGCTTTTGTGACATTTAAAATCCCAACAAATGTATTGTGATATTTTAATTGTTTATTATATGAGTCAAATCTGCAGGTTAATGTCTCCTCAGACAACAAGACCTATTCCCCCTCTCTACTCCTTGCAGCCCCCTTTGCCAACACAAAATCTGTCCCAGTGGTCTCATAGAATCTTAGAGCTGGAAGGAGCTGCAAGGGCCATCTAGTCCAACCCTCTGCTATGCAGGAATACACAATTACAGCACTCCTGAAAGATGCTCATCCAATCTCTGTTTAGAGACCTTCAAAGAAGGCAAGTCCACCACCCACTGGGTCATTAAAGAAGTTATTCCTAACATTTAGGTGGAATCCCTTTTCTTGTAATTTGAATCCATTGGTTTATGTTCTAGTATCTGGAGCAGCAAAAAAAAACAAAACAAAAAATCACATTCCATTTTCTACTTGACATCCCTTCAGATATTTAGAGATGGCTATCATATCATCTCTTAGTCTTCTCAAAGCTAAACACACTCCGCTTCCTAAATTGTTACTCATAAGGTTTGCTCTCCAGACCTTTGATCATCTTGGTTGCCCTTTTCTGGACATGTTCTCACAATCTCCAAGGAGATTCCAAGGGCATACAGCAGGTTGTTGGTGGCAGCATAAGCAGCATCACCAAGAAGATTAAATCAACGACCACTCTTGAAACATTTTTCTGTTGCCCTTCATCAAAATGGATTTCAGGTTTATGGTTTATATAATTAAACAGCTGCAAACAGAAACAGATATAAACACAAATAGAAGATGAGCTGGCAGTTGATAATAGTTCTAATATTTAAAAATACTTAAAAACCCTTTCCAATTCCCCCCCCCCACCCAAAGGGTTTTTGCCTGAGCTTTCAGAGTCTGGAAATTCACTGGATGTGAGCTGTGTGCCTTCCAGGAGTCTCCTCTACATGTGGTGAGGTTGGCTCTTCCCTATGAAGACTCATGCTGCAATGATCATGGTTAGTCTTTGATGCAGGACTCAGCAATACATAGCCTGCGGACTACATGAAGTACAAAAGTGGGGGGCAGGCATCCTTGAAAACGGTGCTGCTAAAACTTGGCAGCAAAACACTGAAAGTCACTAAAGCAAGTAGGAAATGCTGCCTTTAAATGGGTTCTCATGATTTGCTTCTGGAATTTGGCGGCCAGCTGGGGAAAAAACCTATTCCATACTTGTGAAGTTGAAGGCTTTCATGGCCGGCATCCATAGGTTTTCCATGGTTGTTGTTTTTTTTCCCCCCAGGCTATGAGGCCATGTTTTGGAAGAGTTTATTCCTGATGTTTCGCCTGCATCTGTGGCTGGCATCTTCAGAGAATGGTGGCATAGGGGTGTGTGGGGTTTATATACTGTGAGCCCCTGTTGGAGAGGATATACAAATTTGTGTATTTGAATGGCTAGTTCCTAGGGTGGGAGGATATGCAAGGAGGATTATTGAGCAAACACTGAAGATGGCCAGCCACAGATGCAGGCGAAATGTCAGGAATAAACTCTTCCAGTACATGGTCTCACAGCCCAGAAAACAAAACAAAACAAAAAACAAAAAAAAAAACAAGAAAAACCTATTCCATACTTCTTTGGTTTATTCCCCACACACACACACACTTGGCTGCCCAACTGTAGCAATGCAATGGCTGTGATGGTGCAGTTTCAGCCCATGACCAACTGAAATTGCCCACTTCTGCTTTTGTTTCTCCTACAACAGGCTAACCAAGTTGTTCTTCCATAACTCCCCATGAGGGTGGTAAAAGGGGGGCCACTGTCATTCCTCACAAAACAAAGTCTTGCTGCCACCTGTCTGAGAGTATTATCTCTGCTTGACAAAGCCAGCCACCATCTATTCTGAGAAATGGAGCAACTACAAATTGTTTGGGGTCTCCAAGGAGTTCTACCGTACCTCTCTTCAGACTCCTCTCTCTCCCCCCACAATCTCTCTCTTTCTCTCTCTCTCATTTTAAAACCACTGTCTGGCTGTACAGTTCATCCCAAAGGAGATCTCGTTATTTTGTTTGCTTGTTTTATTATTGATGTGTCCTGGCCCTATTAGGCTCAAGATGCGTAACCATGCTTTAAAAAATTAATATAAGGCCACTAAATTATGAATATTATTGAAAGGACCATAAGGATTATTGCACATTTAAAGGCTGAGGCCTAATTTAACTCTTTGAGTTTTCCTTCCTATGGAAAATAAGTGCTTGGGCCAGTTCATGAACTTATCCAGCTAAACCATCCCCTATTTTTTGCAGTGGCTGAACAGACACATAAACACATGCCACCATACACGTACTTAACAAACATAATGCAATTATGATGCACAGGGCTGCCCAGAGTAGGTTTGGGCCCTGCTGAAAAAAATATTTTTAAGTCCCTCCCCACCAAGGGTTGTGAGGTTTTTCAAACAGCAATACAAGACAACCCCCTCAGTTGCTAGGCCAGCTCAACACTGGCTAGTGCTTAAAAAGCTAATCAGATTCTGGGTTGCATCAATAGGAGTATAGTGTCTAGACTGAGGGAAGTAATAGTACCATTTTATCCTGCTTTGGTTAGACGTCACCTGGAATACTGTGTACAGTTCTGGGCAACACAATTCAAGAAGGATATTGACAAGCTGGAAGAGAGTGACCAAAATGGTGTCCAGAAGAGAGTGACCAAAATGGTGAAAGGCCTGGAAACCATGCCCTATGAAGAGTGGCTTAGGGAGCTGGTTATGTTTAGTCTGGAGAAGAGAAGATAAAGAGGTGACATAATAGCCATGTTTAAATATTTGAAAGGATGTCATATTGAAGATGGAGTAAGCTTGTTTTCTGCTGCTACAGAGAGTAGGGAGATTATCAGACAGGGACAAATATAGCGTCCCCGTCTCGCAGTCTCCTCTCCTGTCCCACTCCCATCCCTGTAACATTTTTTTTTTAAAAAAATATTTTAAAGACTACCTTTTTTTGTGCTGTAAAAAGTGCCCCTCTCCCCTCCGGCAGCCCAGGAGTGAATGGAGCTCTCATGAAGCCCCATTCATTTCCTGGAAAGGAAATCCCGGCCGTTCTCATGAGAGGATGATTGTGCAGGAAATTCAAAAAGAAAAAAGAAAATAAGCATCAAAAAGTAAAACAAAGCCTCAAAACACACTTTAAAAATCCCAACTCACCCGGGGAAGGTAGGAAAAAGTGTGTCATAGGACAGGATCAGAATCCAAAATGACCTTAACAGATTAGAAAGTTGGGCCAATATTAACAAAATTAATTTCAACAGGGAGAAATGTAGCATACTACACTTGGGCAGTAAAAATGAAATGCACAGATATAGGATGAGTGACACCTGGCTTGAGGGCAGGACATGCGAAAAAGATCTAGGAGTAGACCACAAGCTGAACATCAGTCAGCAGTGTGATGCAGCAGCTAACAAAGCCAATGCAATTCTAGGCTGCATTAATAGGAGTATAGTGTCTAGATCAAGGGAAGTAATAGTGCCACTGTATTCTGCTTTGGTCAGACCTCACCTCGAATCCTGTGTCCAGTTCTGGGTACCACAATTCAGGAAGGATATTGACAAGCTAGAACGTGTCAGAGGAGGGTGACCAGGATGGTGGGAGGTCTGGAAGCCATGCCCTATGAGGAGCAGCTTAGGGAGCTGGGAATGTTTAGTCTGGAGAAGAGAAAGTTGAGAGGTGACATGATAACCATGTTTAAATATTTGAAGGGATGTCATACTGAGGATGGAGCAAGCTTGTTTTCTGCTGCTCCAGAGACTAGGACACAGAGCAATGGGTTCAAATTACAGGAAAAGAGTTTCCACCTAAACATTAGGAAGAACTTCCTGACAGTAAGAGCTGTTCGGAAATGAAATACACTGCCTCAGAGTGTGGTGGAGTCTCCTCCTTTGGAGGTTTTAAACAGAGGCTGGATGGCCATCTGTCGGGAATGTTTTGATTGTGTATTCCTGCATGGCAGGGGGTTGGACTGGATGGCCCTTGTGGTCTCTTCCAACTCTATGATTCTATGTATTGTGTCTCTCCCAGTATTTAGAGATGCTATAAACTTCTGTTCCCAGACTGGATTTGTTTTATTTTATTGTGGTATTGTTGCGTTTGAATCTTTATAGAAGATGCAGAGAGAGAGAAATAAAATAAAAATAAAAGATGTTAGGCTAAAACTCTCATGACCCCCAATCAACATCCTGAGTTGGTGGGAGTTGTGGTCCAACACGTCTGGAGGGACAGAGATGTACTTTAATTTGATTTGATTTAACCTGAATAGGGCTTTCCTTGGACCCGCTTCTTTCCTTGCTTTTAAGCTGGTTCCAATACAGTCTCTCTGTTGGATTGCAAGATCTTCTTGGTCTAATTGGAGGGGAGAGAGAGGCTCCTATGAAAATGAGAAGTTGAGTCTGAGTCACATTAAAGCATTTGAAACCTAAAAAGAATTCATTGGCAGAGGTTGGGGGATATCTGCACAATTATTATTAGAGACAGGCCAACTGTTGATAGGGAGTCCCCTGAATTACAGTTTGAATAAAAATAGAATCTGAGAATGTACTAAATTTGGTGGATGCATTTCTGCCCTCAGATCACTGACAAGCAGAAATTCCTGGTCCAAATGCCAGCTTTTCCCAGGTATTTTAATATAGTGGCATGTGAACAGCCAGCCACTCAATTCTAGTGTTGACTGGCAGGACTGGCACAGAGCTCTGGAAGCTGACCCACAAGAAAGGTACTCCTAAATGAGACATTAAGAAGAATTCTTTGAAGGACAATTACTTCAGGCAATTGATTTTGAGGTTCCTGAAAGGGCAGCAAATGTCAATTACTTTATTATTCTTGTATTTGTATTGCTATGGATGAGGAGAGGAACTTGTGGGATTTTCTGCTATGTGCAAAAATAAAGTGGCAGGCAAAATAACTTGGCTTTGGGTACCAACACACCTTCACCTGAGTAAGTGAGGGGAGCTATTTGCTGCTTTTTCTCCAGCATCAAAATATCTTGGTCTGGCTCTGGTCCTTAAGAATATACAGTCGTCCCTTCACATTCACGGGGGTTAGGTTCAACAGACCCCCGCGAATGTGAAAATTCCACAAATAATGACTGCCCTCCCCCTCCCCTGCCAAAGCGATGACGGGGCCTCCGGAGGCCCCATAGTCGCTTTCCCCCCTCCCCCTCCCTTCCAAGGCCTTCACAGGGCCTCCGGAGACCCTCCGGAGGCCCCGTGGATGCCTCCCCAGCCCTCCCCCTCCCTCCCAAGGCCTTCACGGGGCCTCCGGCGAGTCTCTGGAGACCCCGTGGAAGCCTTCCCGTCACTCCCCCTCCCTCCCAAGGCCTTCACGGGCCCTTCAAAGGCCCTGTGGAAGACTCCCCGGCCCTCCCCCCTCCCTCCCCTCCCTCCCAGGTTCTTCACGGGGCCTCCGGAGGGTCTCTGAAGGCCCCGTGGAAGCCTCCTCGGCCCTCCCCCTCCCTCCCAAGGCCTTCACGGGGCCTCCGGAGGCCCCTTGTTGTGGTTTTGGGAGGGCGGGGGGGCCCTCCCAAAACTGCGAATGCTAAGTTCGCAAATGTGGAGGGGCAACTGTATATGCTTCTTACTGCTGTTGTTTTAGTTGATGATTATAATGACAACAATGACAATGATGTTATTTAAGACTTGGTAGCTGAGCTCCTGCCTTGCAGAGCAGAGCATAAAAAGTTCTGCAGGTAGAACTATGCTATGTTCCTTCTTTCAACCCCCTCTCCTTCCAGACTCACCATTTAGCCACTGTAGCCCTCCCTGCGTGGCACTTTGCTGGCTGGTGGAGAGTGGCAGAGACTGGAGAAGCAGCTGACTATGTCCCCGTAGCCAGACAGACACTGATGACATCATTCACTGAGATCTGGGTTCCTCCAGAGGTCTCAGTAGATAATGTAATCATTCTGCATTTATGTCCACTCACTGAGGACATAGCCAGACTCTTCTCTAAGCCACCCCACTCTCCACCAGCCACTGAATGGTCATGGAGGGAGACTATCACAGCTTAACAGTAAAAGCCTTATCACACTACACTGTTATAGCACTATTATTCCATTTTTATTGTTATGGCTGCTTCCTGTGGAATCCTGGGATTTGCAGTTTATAGAGGGGCATTTAGCATTCTCAGCCTGAGAGCTCTTAGGCCTCACTAAACAATCTACAGGAGCAGTTAAAGTGGAATAATAGTGCTATAACAGTGTAGTGCAATAAGGCTTTAAGTCCTGGGTGTAGGGGTTGGGCTTTAGTGATACAGGAGGGAGGAAGAGAATACCAACCTCCTAAAAAAAAAGACATATGCAAACACACATTGGAGCTATGTTTGCATATGTCACTAATAGGAGGCAAACTACTGAGTACCAAAACATTTCTAAGCACTGGACAGAGATGAAAAGATAAGCTGTCCCCTCCCAGAGGCTGGAGTGGAGAAAGTGTGACCCATCAACTACTTGTAGCCCATGGAATCCACCTCTGTAAGCCTGAAGCCAGACCCCTGATTTTTTTTTTTAAATGCATGATTTGGGGATTTAAAAAAAAAAAAAGCCTGCAAATTCTCACAGATGCACCAAAGCAGTTGTGCACCCCGGTCATAGGCTCACGGTTTATAGACATGACAGCAAGAGGTAAAAGGAGTGGGTTGGGAAGAGGAAGCCAACCCAGCAGGTAGGGATTTATTTCATTTCTGCATGCAAGAACAAATACAGTTGTCCCTTCATATTCATGGATTTGGTATCCACAGATTTAAGTATTCACAGTTTGAAAATATTCTTTTAAAAAAATAATAATCTAAAAACCAAACCTTGATTTTGCCATCTTATATAAGGGACACCATTTTGCTATGCCATTGCATATAATGGAACTTGAGTATTCACGGATGTTGGTATCCACGGGGCGTCCTGGGACCAAACCCCAGTGAATATGAAGGGGCAACCATAATTTCAAAACTTTTATTTCCATATCAGAGAGTTTTTCATATTTTTTTCAATGATTTTTCACATTATAGGATTTCTTTGTCAAAAATGTGTTTGTGCAAAACCCAGCATTTTTGCACAGAGAGCATGTTGAGTTTGATGCAAAACCAGGGGCTTTGTGCAAAACCCCAAGGTTTTTTTGGGTGGGGGGTTGCATAGTTTTTTGTTGTTGTTGTTGTTGTTGGGTTTTGTTTTGTTTTGTTTTGTTTTTGCAAGAAATCCCAAAATTTGAAAAATATCATAGGGCTGACCAATTCCTTGATTGGGTGAACACTCTTTCTTGTCAAGGATTGGCAAGTATCCTTTACATCCCTACTTGAAAGGAGCAGCTCTTCCTCTCAACAAGGGATGGGTCCTGATTAGTTTCCCCTTTGCCATGCAGCATTTCCTGGGAGGCAATGGTGGCACTATGGGGTGCAGAGAGGCCAGCCACACCAGGTGACACCTTGACACCACAGCTGGGAGGCAAACATAGGGCCTCCCAGTGGCACTTTGGTACACTGGCCAATTAATGAGCCCAAAGTGAGCTGCTTGTCAGTTCTTCAGAGCAGACCTTGGAAAAGATACATTTTTGGATGACCAATCTCAGAAAATCCCAGCTGAGTCTAGGAGGAGGTGCAGTCCAAAAAAAGTTACCTTTCCAGGCTCTCCACCAAGCCCAAGGCAGTTGTTTCTGATACAGGTAGCAAGGCACAGTTGTAATTGTAAGGTGCTAGAGGCTGACAACAACAACAGTTTATTTGTATAAGGTAAAACATCCATTACAAAATGTTATAAAGAACAACTTTTTTCAACAACAACAAAGATCCTAAGTCAGGAACTCTGTGTACTTGGAGAAGCTTTGGCCTACAGTGCCCACCAGCTGCACCCAACATGACTCAACATGGTCAATGGCAAGATATTTGTAGTCCAAAACATCTGAGGGATAAAGATTTCCCCTCCTGTACTAAGCAGAGAGGCGATGAAATCAGTTTGGATTATCAGCCACTGTGACACATGACAATGGTGAATCATTTTTCAGTTTCTCCTGAGCATTTTTGAAGTGTGTTGGCTTTGTTCTCTCTACAGTGAACTGAGGGTATCCTGTGCAGTCAGGGCAAAGTGCCGTTTAATTTCTGGTGAAAGAAAGTTGGCTAATTACACTGAATGGTGACACTGAATTCATCATGAAGCCCTCAAATGAAACAAATGACTAATGTAAAGCCCACCACATCCTGTCCTTCAGTTCATTCTGGCAAAAATCCCAATTCTCCAAGCAGCAAAGGATCTAAAGTACCCAACAATAGGGATGCTTTTGTAAAAAGAAGAGACATTCTGGGGCTCTGCTTCTGCCCCCCAACAAAATCTGTTTCATTAATCTACTCAGCCCATCCACACACTGCTACAGTTATCATTTGTTAAAGATGTCATCTTTATTCAGTGAAAACCCAAATGTCATTTTAATTTAACAGGCCTCTGACTCAACTGCCAGAACAAATGAAAGAAGCTCAGTGTCCCATAGAAATTTAACCAAGGGTGTAGGGAGACAGAATGTCTTTGCATTGATTCACACACACAGGCACACACACACATAACACCCCAGATGCTTGGCAATCAAGGGTGGACTATCCTCCACAATTAAATTATGTGATTTCAGTTTTGCAGACCTGAGGAACCCCAAATTAACTCCCTGACTTATGCTCAGTCTTCTGACTCGTTGCCGTTCTTGAATTATTCATTTTCACACCAGATGACAGAGAGGCATCAGACAGCTCTTTCTCATCATTTTTTAAAAAAAATGTGGTGGAGGATTTCAGTGTGTTGAACAATAGCTTTCTTGCTGACTGTTTTTGACTTGCTGTCTTTGGGATGCTGTTATAATGGGAAGCACTAATACAAAGCAGGCGTACATTTTTATTTTTCAAAAGCCTTCCAAGCAATGGTACAAAATGAAGCCTCAAAAATTATTTTGACTTTTAATTAGGTAAAGCCTGCCTGTTGAAATGCCCAGCTGAAAAGTATGCTGTACTTCAGGCTTGTTATACTTAATTATGTAAGCTCTAGATTGTGTTGCATCTTTGTTTACTCTTGGGCTATTGGGCTTTGGTAAGATGCAATTAACTACTAAATACATGTTTGTATTTGACTATTAGTTGTCCCACTCTTCTTCCAGGAAGCTCAGGTGAAAGAAGGAAACAACAAAAAGAACAAAACAGCACACACACACACACACACACACACCAAATTGTGGTGCCCTCTAGATGTTTTGGACATCATGACTTAGCACATGCTATATTGCCTGGAGATTATGGGAGCTGTAGTCAAAATATAGAGAGGTCACCAGGTTGGGTAAAGCTGCAGTATAGAACCTTGGACGAGGAAGATTCCACATGCAGCAATGGAGCTTATTAGGGCCCTTTCACATGACACAATTATGGCTCACCAGTTCCACTTTAACTGCCATGTCTGTGGCCCCTATAATCCTGGGGTCTGTAGTTTGAGAAGCACTCATGTTCTCTAGATGACAATTCTAAATATACTTCCTTAAACACCAAATCCCACAATTGCTTAGAATGTTGCCATGGAAGTAAAAGTGAAATCATACTGCTATCATTGTGTAGAGTGAAAGAGTCCTAGCTGTTGTGCTGCAGAACTATTGATGGTCTAGAGAGCAGAAAAGGGTGCAAAGTAGGAAACACATGGGAATGTTGTGAACAGGTATGCAGGCAGGCGCTTGATCAGCCAAAAACTGGGTCTAGTAACTAGTCAACCAGAGTCAAGACCTTTGCAGAGACAAATTCTAAGCCTCAAAACCTTCAGTGTTCCCAGGTCAGATGAATCCTGTGGCTCTGAAGAAGAGCAGTACCTTGTTACGTGGGATGATTTGATGTGGAGAATGACAAGGAGAGAGAGAGAGAGGTGAAAGAAAGGAAGAAAAAGATTAACAGGCAGAATGAGAAAGGGAGAGGAGTGGCAGAGAGGAATGAGGTGAGGAAAAGAAAAGAAAGGGGTGGCCCACCACCAGAAGTAGCCTCACCACTTTGTTTAAGCTTCCTCACACACTACTTGGTCTAGCTCTTTTCCTCTCTAATATGTGATGCTCATTAGATTTCTCCTAAGGCAGAGAGGTTGACAACTGTCAGGAGTCTGGGGGCTTCAGGAAACCATAGAAATACATACCCCCCCCACTACACTCTTTTTTTAAAAAAAAAATTGCCCTCACCCCCCGTTCCCATCCCTAAGGCATGCAGGGGGCAATTTTAGCTCAGGAGAATGCTTTTTTCCAACAGGAAGTGACACAGAAATTTACTTCTGATTCACTTCTTGTTGGAAAAAAGGTCTCTTTCCTGGGCCTAAAACAGTCTTAGGACTTTATCAGATGCAGGGAAACATGGCACAAAACCGCATCTCAAATTGCATCAGAAGAACAGGAGGATAACAGAAAGAGCGGCATTGTCAGATGCCCATGTCCTCAGCCATACCTGGGGCGTAGTGTGGGCATGAATAAGAAATAAAAAGTGATGCCTTATTCACGCCCACACTTCACCCTTGGAATGGCTGAAGGATGACGTCATCTGATAATGTTGCCCATCTGTGTTCTTGTCACATTCTTCTGATGCATTTTTTCCACGTGTCTGATAAAGTCCTAAGGAGGGGCAAGGTGTGTCAAAAGTGTCTCTCACAGCTCCTAGGGAGCATTTAGGGGTGGGGTAATGAAAATGGATACATTTTGTAAAGAGGCCTGGGGGGCTATATGCAGCTCATGGGCCACACTTTCCTCATCCCTGCCCTAAGGAAATAGAGCCCTTGATGTAAAAAAAAAAAAAAAAGTTTCCTGACTGTGTTTCTTCACTCTTTGAAGCTTAAATAACAGAAAATATACAATGTTATTGCTGATAGCTTTGTAGAATGTAGTTGGTTCTATAAATGTCCCAAAATTATAACCATAATGACAGTAGCAACAAGTGATACATCTCTTCCCTACTCCCTGCCCATATCTTTCCTTGGGACTTCCTCTAATATTCTTTTTATTGTTATTATTGATAAAATATTTTTTATTGTTATTATTGATAAAATAAAAGACTGTTGTTAAGTCTAAAATCAGGAATTTTGGAAAGGGAGAGATAAAAAGGACGGGATACAAGAAGGCTTTGAAATTCAATGTGAAAAGACAAAAACTCAAGTAGAATTCATCATTATATGTGATGACGTTTAACAAAACAAAATAAAATAAAACTGAAAAGAAAGGAATAATGTTGCTTGCCAGTCATTCTTGTGTCAGAACATAAGAGGATATAAGGAGCAATGTTTCTTCTTACTGAGCAATTAGGTACAAAGTTATCTTCATGTATTCTTTATATGGCTATAAAAAACAGGGAAGAGCCGGCATGGTGTCGTTGTTTGGGTGTTGGAGACCAGGGATCAAATCTCTGCTTGGTTAGTGGGTGACCTTAGGCAAGTCACACTATCTCAGCCTCAGTGGAAAGCAAAGGCATCCCCCCCCCTTCACAAATCTTGCTAAGAAAACACCCTGTGATAGGTTTACCTTAGGGTCACCGTAAGTTGGACATGACTTAAAGGCACAGAACAACAACAAAAGCAGTGGCCAGAGGCATACCCTTTTTAATGAAAATGAGAGATTTCAGGGAAGAAATCCCTGAGGGGCACAAATCCCTTTCTGACTATTGGGATCAGTTTTTCATTGTAATATACAATAAAAATATTGTAGATTAGCTTTTCTAGGTCTTTGTCCATTTCTGTTTGTTGACTTTGATTTTCCTCCATTTTGAAAGAAATGTGTATGAAGTTTACTTCCAAGTTAAAAGTTGCTTTGAAGAGAGCACCCACCCGTTTTAGCCTTGCACTGACGGAATACGAGGCCTACATTTTGTGCTTTAATCTTCTTTTCTTTGAGACTGTAGCCAAAAATATCAGCCACAGCTGTCTTTGCAAATAAAAGATTAACTGTTGTTTCAGAAATATTTACACTTCCCATTATTCAGCACAGAAGTCATAGATGAAGAAAACAGGATTCTGGATGGCTGACTTCAGACTGAAAGTCACTTACATTTTATCTTCTAAGGTGCAAAATAGACAGATGAAAATAATTCTGGTGCCATGCACTGTTTTCCTTCTGTCTGTTCTCCCCTTTTGTCAATGAGTGACACAATCCATGGAGAATAGAGATTGTTCCATGCGGGCCCCATTGAAATGAATGGGCGTTGCATCAGAGCCCATAGGCAGCTGTCATTCATATCAATAGGGTTTGAACAGGAGAATGTGCTTGCGCCAAATAGCAATATTTCTTGCTATAAAAGGCAAAGTTAGTTTTTGCCATTACTGTATTTGAAACTGCAGCGGGATCCTACTCACACAGCTAAGACTGGAAGTAGTCTCAGAATTCCATAGTCATCACAGTAGCAAATTCCTCTTCATCAGAGACTCTTGACCTTGTGCTGCCCTGTTGGCAACTGCAAACATTCAGTTCCAAGATCTGTTCTGAGGGCACATAACATAGATACCTTGTCAGTGGTGGCTCCCGTGTCAGTGGGGTAATGAATCCTCACTGGGTTTTAGTCTGAAGTTCAAACAACCTCCCCAAGGTGCTGAAGCCTACTTCCCAAATAGGCTTCTATCAAGTTGAGATTAAATGCAGAGTGGATTCCCCACTGTGTTCACATTAAAGGCACTAGCCACTACTGCATATTGTTGAAGCTAAGCAGGTCTGAGCTGGTCTGTGGCTGGATACGGGACCATTCAAAACTATGTAAGGTACATCTCCTTGAACTCCAGTGAGCGATCATTTAAATATCCTACAGTGTTGTGGAGAGTCCTCAATGTAACATCACTTCCGATCATTGTGAGAAGTTAAGGTAGCAGCCCTCACATGATGTCTCCAAGCTCTTTTTTTTAAAATCAACTTTATTAACATTTAATAAACATTACACTATATAACAATTCAAGACAAAGCATGACTTATCTAACAAAACATAAATAAACATAAACAACACAAACAATACCGGTAACAATCCTCCATAAAATAAAATTCATCCTAAACTACTTATCTTAAATAATATTACCTACCACTTAACAAACAACATCCAAAATTGATTAGTATATGATATATATGTGTGTGTGTGTGTGTGTGTGTTAACTATAACTAAAGAACCATGTAACATATAACACTTAACATACATTTTTTTAAAAACTTCCTGCTACCTTCCCAGAAAACCTAACTCATTCATCAATAGTTTATAACCAATGCCTATTATTTAATTACTCTAGACTGCCTTACCTATCCATTACTTAAATTTATGTCACTATTATCATATATTGAAAATAATCATATTTCTGTTTCTAATGTACACATCTTACTGAATAATTATCAAAACCAATGGGAGGTATTCTTTTTTAAAATTTCTTTAATGTACATTAAACATGGCTACCATTTTTTTAAAAAAAATTATCTATACTAGCTGTATAGTATATGCCGTTAAACTCCCCAAAATCCCTCACAACAACCCTGTAAGGTAGGCCGGTGGATTTTAAAATTCCTTTTCCCCCTTCTCAGTGTTCCACACTTTCCCCAGAATTGCTGAGGGTGACTCACTCTGTTTCCTTGCCACTGCCGCCGCCTCCATCAGTTGACTGACCAAGTCCCATTGCAACCTGCTGCTGCCACCAATTAACTGCCAGGGTCCCATTGCAGGTGGCCGATCGCTGCCACCGCCACCAGTTGACTGTCCGGGTCCCAATCTGGGCCACAGACTGAGTGGCAAGAGTGGATTGTGAGGTGGAGAAGGAATTTGCATGTGGGTGGTGATTGTTTAGGTATGTTTCCTGAGCAGTCAGTCAGCACACTGGGAAAGGCAACAAACCCAAGAGAATTATATATATAGATGCTCCCCTTTCAGCAGTATTGTCAATTTGTCCATCTCAGACATTTCATAAACTTTCACCGTCCAGTCCTCTATGCTAAGCTCCTTTGGTACTGATGGAAGTATTGTTGCTGTTTCTTCCTGGCACTCGCTATCAGATTGCCTGAAAGAACTCATGGGGTAGCCATCAATCTAGGAGTGCTATGCCAAGAGCCCTTCCAGTGTTAAGGAACATTAAAAACCTTCAGTACACATCTTCTGCTTCCTCCCACTCTTCCATGGATAGTGGGGTGCCCTTCTATTAGGCAGAGTGAGGCAATTGCCTCATCTGGACAATGCGGGGGGGGGGTGACAGAAGCTGCTGCTCCTGAGACTCCCTAACTATTCCTCTTTCTGAGGTGACTTCCCAATGTAGGCAGTGCTTCCCTGTTATGCATCTGAGATGTCTGCTTGTTTTTCTGTTTGCCTTCTACTAATACTTCATAGACAATATCACTGGGAAACTGAGCAGGAAGAGATGCAGCCAACCATGATAGATGCCAGTGGCACTGTTCCTGGACTGCACCATGTGCTTGTGCATGGGCAAGCAGGGCCCTGGCAGAGTCATCACTGAGATGCCACAAGAAGATGGGGATCAGGGTTGTGTGTGCCACATGGCCTGCCCTGCATTCCCTAAGCTTGCCTTCTGTCCCCAGTGTGCCAATGGAGGAAGGTCTCATCTCCAGTGCTGAAGTATCAATCTGCTGCTAGTATGTGGAATTAGGTGGGGGGGTCTTTCTTGTTCTTTGTCTCAGGCAACAAAATGTCTTCTGTCTGGTGGGGGGGAGTATGAACTGACGGTGAAAGAGAGCAGTGTTTTCCACCATTCCCTTACACTGGCAACCTCTATGACAGCAAAGAAACAGATTGATGGGAACCAGCTATGAAAGATATAGATAGAAAAGGATAGTCCATTCTCCCATGATTGCCTTCATTTGAGCAACAGTGCAGATGAGATATTTAAGTCTTCACAGATGCCATCTTGCAATTTGCTATATTGCACTGTAAAATCTGAGAAGGCATTACTTAGCAGGGGGGAAAGATGCTATTTGCTGAAGTTAGACTGACAGCCAGCATTTTTCTCCTTGTGGATGGGGGTGGTGGTAAGGTAGCTGTGATGAAAATAACTCGAAAGATCAGATTCATGGCAAATAACAAATATGAAGCATAACTTTATTTAATGTGCTTATTTCTTATTTTGTATTCAGTATACCTATGAGAATATGTTAGACATTTTAAGTTGCTATTTAAAAAAAAAACAATGAAATTCCCACAGGCTGTATGTGCATGTATAGATCACATAGGAAACATTCCTGTTGTCCAAATAATAAAATGCAATAAAAGGAGCCACATGAACACCAAGACAGTGCCTGGAACTTCAGGTCATAGTCAAAGTCAAAGCTATTTTCAGTAACTGAATATGAAAAGTGACTTCAGGTCGATGAGTACCACATTAAAAACCCTTCCTATTGTCTTGAATGTCTTTATAGGATGTGACTTTACAGCTTCAATGTGCTGAATAAGTTTTAAAAAAAACTTCACAGCTATATGAAATTATGGAGACCTTAAGTTATTTTCATTGTGCTGCTACTTTAGAGAGAACAAGCTGGGGCATGCCAGTAAATTAAAGTTATCCCAGCACAATTGCCATTGGAAAAAGATTTAAAATACCCAATTTAACCTACTAGTGTGTAAATAATAATAGACATGAGCCATTTTTGCCAAGATTAAGAGGTGAGGATGAAGCTTGAAAAGGACGGGTTAAAAAAAAAAAAGCACCCAAAACACCCACAATAACACAACAGCAATCTTGAGTAACAGCTAGTTTCAGAACCTACAAATAAGATTAAAATCTTCCTCTGAAATGCAGGGCAGTTCTTTAAAACTGGAATAATATTTTTTAAATTCCCCCTAAATGGAACTGGTAGAAAATTGGAGAAAACCACTGGTGACACAGTGGTTAAATGCCAGTACTGCAGCCACAACATTGTAAGTTTGATCCTGCAGGGCTCCAAGATTCACTCAGCCTTCCATCCTTTTGTAGGTCGGTAAAATGAGTACCAGCTTGTGGGGAGCAGTTAGCTAACACACATTGGAAACCACTTAGTGCCTAGCATGCTATAAAGTGGTGTAGATGTAAAAAGTGCTATTGCTTAACAATTTGTCAGCTGCTCTGAGAGCCTTTGTGGCTGAAGAGCAGGGTATCAATACCTAAATAAATAAATAAAATAGATTTTTAAAAGCCTTGAGGAAATGTACATCCAGCGTGGATACACATGGCCAGTGGTTCTTAAACTTTTCTTTACCAGGGCACCCTTTTAAATATCTTTTTTTGCTGCAGACCCCCAAGATTTAACTCAAGAATTAAAATAACAATAACAACGATTACACCATCTATTAACCTTTCCCTCAGAGTTGCCAGAGAGAGAGGGAAGACTTTTCTCAGGGCCCATTTACATGGCAAAATAATTCTGTGAAGAATTTGCTAAGATTCCTAATAGTTCCTACACATCGTGCCACAATATCACCTTATTCAGAAAGGGGGGGCTCAAAAACTCAAATGTAGCATAATAAGGGTTTTTGCTGCTTTCCCCAACTTTTTTGATAAAGGACATTTTCAGACACGGAAAAACAGCTTCTTGCCACGCAAGCAGCCTCTGGAACAGTATCGAGGCTGCTGCGCGGCAAGGGTCCATTTTGGATGACGCCGTTTCTCTCTCGGCATCGTCCGTGACTGTTGTGGCCAGCACTGGAGGCAGCCGCACTATTTTTTACTCACGGACAACTTTCGTGAGTAAAAAATAGCGCGGCCGCCTCCAGTGCTGGCCGCAACAGTCACGGACGACGCTGAGAGAGAAATGGCATCATCCAAAATGGACCCTTGCCGCACAGCAGCCTTGATACTGTTCCGGAGGCTGCTTGCACGGCAAGAAGCTGTTTTTCCGTGTCTAAAAATGCCCATAGTCTACGAAAATGTGCACAATCGGTTGTGTGAACTATCATTTCACAAAAGGCTGTGGGAAATACCAGCAATCTTCCTGAAACAGCCACAGCAGAGCTGAGTCGTGATTGGTTGGACTGACCACGGAGGAGATGGACTTGTACCCATAATTACTGTTCCCCTGTGTGTGTGTGTGTGAGAGAGAGAGAGAGAGAGAGAGAGAGAAGCAATCTGCTCTACCGGCCATTAGCTCCCTCTCCCTGCAGTGATCGTGTGTGTGTGTGTGAGAGAGAGAGAGAAGCAGTCTGCTCTACCGGCCGTTAGCTCCCTCACCCTGCAGTGATCATGTATGTGTGTGTGTGTGTGTGTGTGTGAGAGAGAGAGAGAGAGAGAGAGAGAGAGAGAGAGAGAGAGAGAGAGAGAAGCAGTCTGCTCCGCTGGCCAAGTGGGTGAGGGTAAGGTGGGCTTGAGAGAAGCAGGGCAAAGGGGGAGCCTGCGACTCCATTGCTTCTGCCGGCTGGGTGATCATCCCCCCCAAGACCTGTCTTCCTTCCTGCCAGCTCTCTGGCAATGGGGGATGGCTCCTCAGTGGCTGAAAGGCTCCTTCCTTCCTCCCACCCTTCTTGCTTTTGGAAGAAGAGCGAGGGAAAGGTGCCAGCGCTCTCTCTCTCTTTCCCTCCTTCCCTCTCAGCTTCCCAGCATCTTCCCCCAAATGTGCTTGGAGGGCCACACCACACCTTTGTCTGTGTGAACTACAAAGCCAAAAACTAACCCGATCAACCAATTTCGCAGTAAATCATGTAAACTATGCAGCACTGGTGCAAAAATGCACTAATGCGCAAACTATCACATTACTATAAAAACTGCCATGTAACTGACCCCCTGCTTTTTCCTGCCTGGCTGGAGCGGATTGAACAACAAAGTGCAGGCCCAGTCAGCCAGCCTTTGCTTTGGCTCCTGTCATGTGGTCGTTTTGGTATGAGGAAGAAGTGGGCTGAGCAGCCTTCAAGCATTTGTGGACACTCTATGGGGACATTGTACCCCCCTGGGGGCCTGCAGACCACAGGTTAAGAAGCACTCCATATGACTATTTTGTCCCACACTGTAAAGTATGTATTAGCAGAATCAAACTGTGATCAATTCCATCTGACCACTTGGCAAGATGGTACAGATAACCAAGGTCAGCCTGGGACAGTTTGCTTGTTTATAGCATCTCTCTGATTAGAGCAGAAATGCATTTGGTCAAAAAATTCTGCTAGCACTGAAAATTTACCACGTATTCTCTGAATGCTTGCTGTATGTTCAGTGTCTATATCAGTGAGTTCAGGGGAACCTGATTTCAACACATATTTACCAATACAGTACATACTTGCAAGGATTGATGATGGTACTGATTTCACAATTGTTTTAATCTTTGTTTATTATTATTATTTCCCATTTTCCAAATCATATTCATAGTTCAAAGGACAAGACATGCCTAGTTTAGAGTCTGAAAGACACAGTATAAAGGGGAAAGAAAGGGAGAAGAAAGAGAAAGGCAATTAGTGGAGCAGCTATTATTTATTATATTTTTTTATTATAATTACTACAGTATTTTATGTTTGCTATTTTTATATGTTCTCAAAACTGTTTCTGAAATATAGCAAGTATTCAAACAAACAGACCCCTCCAACAGTAACAGATGATGACTTCCATGTCAGTGGAGTGGTGAATCTGCACTGAGGTTTAGTCTGAACTTCAAAGGAGTTCTCCAACCTGCTGAAACCTATCCACTCAAATAGAAGAGGGTTGGCTTCTTTAAAAGTCAGACTAAAACCTGGAACTGATTCACTACACCACTGACATGGGGATCACTGGCTGCCACTGGCTGCAGTCTGAAATGCCACAACCAAACAAAAGCTTAGCCTCCTGTTTTCTTGTTTTGCCCATCTAAGGGAATTTGACAGCACTTAGCAGAACAAGACAGTCATATGTTCTTAAAAAGAGTGAGAACAGTCCTGAGAACCAGCACTGTATGGACCCTTGACCTATGGTAAGCTCCAGTGTGGACAGGCTCATAGTGTCAGTAGACACAGACCCTTCACTCCATTCCTTGCTTCCAGATTGGAACAAGATACCGTAGTCCCCCATGTTCCCTGACACTTCAGAGCTGGCTCAGCCTTATCTTGTCACAGTGTACTGGAACGTCGCTCACTTTTGATTGTTCAATGTTCCCTGCACTGGTCCCAATTGCATGCTTTTGGCATTCTTGGAAGTAGATTGTGGAAGCTAATTAGATTCTAATTTTAGGATCTGTATATACTTCAGCCTTTGAGTGGAGTCATCAGCTTTGGTTAAAGAGCATAGTCTTTTAAAATCTCTTTAGGTTTGCTTTTCTGTCCAGTTTTATCTCCTTGTTGTACATTCTAGCTCTTATCACTGCGATTCAAATGCTAACAGGTTATCAAAACTCTCTAGGGAGGAAGCCTGAATTTAAAAGTACTATTCATTTATTAGAACTATATTTTGCTCATTCTCAGGTGAGGCATACCTGGAGCCCACCCCCACCCCATTTTAATGACCAAGATAAGTCACTTAGCTTTTATTTTGTGTTGGTTGTTGTTGTTTTTGTTGTTGTGTGCCTTCAAATTGTTTCAGACCTATGAAAGCCCTAAGGTGAACCCATCATGGTTTTGGGGGTTTTTTTTGGTTGTTGTTCTGTTAATAATAATAATAATAATAAAATTTATTTATACCCCGCACCTCTGCTAAAAACAATCGGGGCGGCTTCCAACAATTAAAACATTATAATAATGACTAAAAACACCACCCACCCCCACCCTCCCACATAAAAAGACATTAAACACAATAAGATTAAAACCTTCTAGCTAAAAAACACATTAAAAACAAATATATACATAATTTTTTAAAAAGCCAGGAGACTGAGTTCCTGTTTTGTTTTTGGCAAGATTTGTTCAGAGCAGAGTTGCCATGGACTTCCTCTGTTGCACCAGCCATCAAAATGCCTCAGACTATTTTCATCCCATAATTGCTTTCTGAGGGTTGTTTTTTTTTTTCAAATGGTTGAAAAAAACATGAGGAGGTTGGGAGAAGAATGGGGTTGTTGCGCTTACACAGCCCCATTTCAAACAGCCCTGTCCTCCTCCGTTCTCCTCCCAACCTCTTTGTGACCTTCCCCGTGCTGCTCACACCACTTTTTATTCACAGAGGTTTTCCGTCAGTAAAAAGCAGCATGAGCAGCATGGGGTAAGGTCAGGAGGAGTTTGGGAGGAGGACTGTGTCATCTGAAATGGAGCTGTGTAAGCACGACAGCCCCGTTCTTCTCCCGATCTCCTTGTGGGTTTTTTCAATTGGTTGAAAAAGTGCTTTGTTTGAGACCTTAGACTCTTTTCCTCCCCACCACTTCCACAAATGCTCCATGATACAAACTGGACTATACTTTCTTGCCCATAATGCACCACAGCATCTCTGTAGATCATGACATCATAATCAGATAGCCTAATCTATTTGTGATGTCCTGGAAACCAGCCAAGGTGAAATGCAGCCCACAGATAGCTGAGTGGCAGTTTGCCAAGAACTCACAGCTATACGGAAACAACCAGGGCAGGCTAGAATATCTAGGCAGCAAAACCAGGCCACAAAGGCAAAAAAGTAGCCCAGTTTACCAGTCCAAATGTCAAGGGCCACCACTAGCAGGGTGTCCAGTATTGTCCAGAGCTCAAGGTCCAAGCAAGGCAGCAAGAGTCTTGGTGGGAGCAGAGGTTCCCCACCAAAGTGGTCAGATAATCTCCAACAAGTTGGCAGAGCAGTTGTCCCTGATTTATACCTCCTCAGTGTTTACACAACTGTTCCTTGATAGCTCAGTGTTTCTCATAAATATGCCAGTGACCTTCGCCCCTCCTCTGTTTGGTGCCTTTCTTGAAAGGTGGGTAAGGCTAGGTCCAGGTTATCTAGTATTTCTCTGTCTGAGGGGACAGGCTTCTCTGCTGGTTTTAAGTTACCTGCTCTGTCCCCCTCTGCTATCTCTGAGGGGCCAGGAAGCTCTGCTGGGGGGGGGTGCTAATACATCTGCTCCAGAAGGGTCAGGAATCTCTGGTACTAAATCTCCTCCCTGCTGTAAATCCTGCTTCAAAGCTCTATTCTTCTCTGGTTCATCTTCAGAGTCAGAGTAGCTGGGCATCAGATGTCTATGGTTAGGGAAATGTGAATCATCATCATCATCCCACTACAACCTTTATTCATTTATTTATTTATTTAGCACCATCAGTTTACATGGGGCTCTACAAGTACAACAACCAAAAACAACAGTTCCTGTCAGAGGCATACTGCCTAAAATATATGTGTATACACATAAGAAGTTTTTAGGCAACTGCAGCATCCTTATCTGGCTCTTTATGGCTGGTAAGAATGGGCATGTAGTACTGTGGCATTTGGGGTGGAACTGGGTTGAACACCTTTGGTAAGAGTACATTAGTATTCCTGCCTATGAGCAATTCAGAAAGGAATAAAGATATTACAGTTGTTGCCTAGCAACTCCAGGATGCTCTGTTCCTAGGCCTTGTTCTAATATTTTGTATATGGCTTAGGCTGAATAATGCTCTCAACAAGCAGCAACTAAGTTCTTGTTCCAAAAAGAAATGGGCAATGATTGCAATAATTTTAATATTTCCATTTTCGAGGTTGACAAGAGAACTGCTCTGAATGATCTGTTACAGAGAATTTCCATTTTCTGTATGGAAGTTCCTTGTAAGAGATCATACAAGGCATGATCTCCAGGAAAGTGATATTCAAGAAAACACAGATCTTTGTGTCTTTTGTGATTGATCTGTATGAGCATTTAAATGTAGCCCAGCCTTCTCATAGGCACTTTACCACCTCAATTTCACATGAGGTGGCATCTATATGCCAGCACTGCACAAGCATTACAGAAAGTAGGGAAACAAAAAGCAGGCTAGTTTTTATTTTATTTTATTTTAAAGTGTTTGGGTGGGATGGGTTGAGTCTTTCTCAGTGCATGAGCCAGTGTTAAGAGAGAAGGAGGAGGAGGTGAGGCTGATATGTTGAGTAGGAATTCCTAATTTTAGGCTGTCTTTTAGCTTTTTCCAGCAAGAGAGTACCGTATATTCCGGCGTATAAGACGACCCGGCGTATAAGACGACCCCCCCAATTTTTAAAGTAAAATGCAGAGTTTGTGATATATTCGCCCTATAAGACGACCCCCCTCTTCCAGCGCATAGCCCCCGCATGCCCCTCCTGGGCTCACTTCCAGGAGGGAGCGCAGGAGGAGGATGCGGAGGCTGTGCGCCCAAAAGGGGCACGTTCGCCCCTTCTCCCCACCTTCCAGGAAGGTGGGAAGAAGGGGCGAATCGCGGTTTGGCCATGCAGCCTCCGCATGCCCCTCCTGCGCTCCCTTCCAGGAGGGAGCGCAGGAGGGGGATCCGCAGGCTGTGCGGCCAAACGGGGCTTTGGGGAAGGGGTGAGGCTGGGCGGAGGGTGGCAGGGGGGAAGGGGCTTCGCAGCCACCCCCCCTCTCCAAAGCGAGCCTTTGGGGAAGGGGGGTGGCTGGGCGGAGGGTGGGAGGGTGGCAGGGAGTAGGGGGCTTCCAAGCCCCCCTCCCTTTCGGGAGGGGGGTGGATGCGCAGGGGATGGATGGGGGGAAGGGAGGAGGGGGCTTCTCCGCCACCCCCCTCCCTGAAAGCGCGTTTCTGCAGCTTTCAGGGAGGGGGGTGGATGCATGGGGAGTGGGCAGCCGGAAGAGAGGAGGGGGCTTCTCCGCCACCCCCCCTCCCTGAAAGCGCGTTTCTGCGGCTTTCAGGGAAGGGGGTGGATGCATGGGGAGTGGGCAGGGGGAAGGGAGGAGGGGGCTTCTCCGCCACCCCCCTCCCTGAAAGCAGCGGTTCTGCTGCTTTCAGGGACGGGGGTGGATGAGCGGGGGGTGGGTGGGGGAAGGGAGGAGGGGGCTTCTCCGCCCCCCCACTCCCTGAAAGCAGCGGTTCCGCTGCTTTCAGGGATGGGGGTGGATGAGTGGGGGTGGCGGTGGGGGAAGGGAGGAGGGGGATTCTCTGCCCCCCCACTCCCTGAAAGCAGCGGATCCGCTGCTTTCAGGGAGGGGGGTGGATGAGCAGGGGGTGGGCGGGGGAAGGGAGGAGGGGGATTCTCTGCCCCCCCCTCCCTGAAAGCAGCGGATCCGCTGCTTTCAGGGAGGGGGGTGGATGAGCAGGGGGTGGGCGGGGGAAGGGAGGAGGGGGATTCTCCGCCCCCCCACTCCCTGAAAGCAGCGGATCCGCTGCTTTCAGGGAGGGGGGTGGATGAGCAGGGGGTGGGCGGGGGAAGGGAGGAGGGGGATTCTCTGCCCCCCCACTCCCTGAAAGCAGCGGATCCGCTGCTTTCAGAGAGGGGGGTGGATGAGCAGGGGGTGGGCGGGGGAAGGGAGGAGGGGGATTCTCTGCCCCCCCCTCCCTGAAAGCAGCGGATCCGCTGCTTTCAGGGAGGGGGGTGGATGAGCAGGGGGTGGGCGGGGGGAAGGGAGGAGGGGGATTCTCTGCCCCCCCACTCCCTGAAAGCAGCGGTTCCGCTGCTTTCAGGGAGGGGGGTGGATGAGCAGGGGGTGGGCGGGGGGAAGGGAGGAGGGGGATTCTCTGCCCCCCCACTCCCTGAAAGCAGCGGTTCCGCTGCTTTCAGGGAGGGGGGTGGATGAGCAGGGGGTGGGCGGGGGGAAGGGAGGAGGGGGATTCTCTGCCCCCCCACTCCCTGAAAGCAGCGGTTCCGCTGCTTTCAGGGAGGGGGGTGGATGAGCAGGGGGTGGGCGGGGGGAAGGGAGGAGGGGGATTCTCTGCCCCCCCACTCCCTGAAAGCAGCGGTTCCGCTGCTTTCAGGGAGGGGGGTGGATGAGCAGGGGGTGGGCGGGGGAAGGGAGGAGGGGGATTCTCCACCCCCCCACTCCCTGAAAGCAGCGGTTCCGCTGCTTTCAGGGACGGGGGTGGATGAGCGGGGGTGGGCGGGGGGAAGGGAGGAGGGGGATTCTCCGCCCCCCCCCACTCCCTGAAAGCAGCGGTTCCGCTGCTTTCAGGGACGGGGTGGATGAACGGGGGGTGGGCGGGGGGAAGGGAGGAGGGGGATTCTCTGCCCCCCCACTCCCTGAAAGCAGCGGTTCCGCTGCTTTCAGGGAGGGGGGTGGATGAGCAGGGGGTGGGCGGGGGAAGGGAGGAGGGGGATTCTCCGCCCCCCCACTCCCTGAAAGCAGCGGTTCCGCTGCTTTCAGGGACGGGGGTGGATGAGCGGGGGTGGGCGGGGGGAAGGGAGGAGGGGGATTCTCCGCCCCCCCCCCACTCCCTGAAAGCAGCGGTGCCGCTGCTTTCAGGGAGGGGGTTGGATGCACGTGGGCAGGGGAAGGGAGGAGGGGGCTTCCTAGCCACCCCCCCCAAAGCCGCGGTTCCGCGACTTTCGGGAGGGAGGGTGGAAGCGGGGGGGGGCGGGTGGCAGGGAGGAGCACTTTGCTTCACCCCCTGCCCGATCTCCTGCCTCTTCGCTCCGTTTGCGAAGAGGCAGGAGATAGGCAGGCAGGTGAAGCAAGGTGTATCCGGCGTATAAGACGACTGTCAATTTTGGAGGGCACTTTTGAGTGCTCAAAAGTCGTCTTATACGCCGGAATATACGGTAAGTGCTCAGCAATGAATCTTCACTCTTGATAAGTGCAAGCAGGTGGGAAGCTCTAGGAGTCAGCTTTCCTGAATTTAGATATGTCAGCAGCTCAGAGTAGTTAACATTTTTATGACAAGATGGGCAGCTATATTTCAAGATGGGGGAATGTATAGTCTTATAGAAGTGGTGGTTGACCCTCCCTCCCCACTCCTCTTCCCCCTCCTATCCCCCATCCTTGCCTTTACTCTTAGACTCTATGAGACAGGTTCACATACTGGGCAGTACATATTCTATAAGATATCAGTTTCAGATCCAACACAACATGTTATTTTGAAAGGGCTCACCATACAATGGCAGCAAATGATTAGTTGTTTGTTGTGTAACACACACACACACACGCACACACACACACACAATGCTGCCATGAAGCAGAGGGAACCATTTGTGAAATTTTCTGTGTCAGGTGCCAAAGCAATTTGACTGGCCCCAGGGTATTACGTGCTTTGACTTCAGCAGCTAGTGTTGAAGATGGCATGTACCACTTTGCCTCAGAGAGCAAAATACCTTCAGCCAGCCCTGAACCCCAGTCTGACCAGAGTAAATATTTGGTCTGGATGCCCTTGTAATTATGATTGTTTATCTGTTGGCTGATCAGATATTCTTTCCATAATTTGATTTCTGCTCCTGGCCAAAACTGACATAAGGAATTGCCATCTGGCTGGATTTAATCTGCTTTTACTGCTTTTTGTTTGTATTCCAAAGTCAGGGTTAGGTGACGTGGAAAATAGATTTGCATGCTGTAATGGATCAGGCCATGATCTGGCCACCATACCAAAATGGATTTGATGTTGCTCATATGAGGCAAAGTAATTTATATAAAAGAGGTACTGATGAGTAACGGATGAAGCAGGTGATTTGTAACAGCTCACACATAATTTGGCCAATGGAAGCTGGAATAGTGATGGGACAGTTCTCCAGGATCACGGGTCATTGCCTCTAGACTATCATAGCTCCCAAGGCTTTCATCATGCTTTCCCCTAGCCCCACTTCAGGGCAGGACTGGGAGAGTGGCCCCAAGTATCAATTTTTCTCACAAAAGCTCAACAAAGAAATCTGTACTGCAGAGAAGCAGGCTTCTCTTCCTCTCCTAGGAGCTTTGAGAATAGACAAGCCAAATAGTTACAGTAAAATCATTCTCCCATGCGTCTCATGGCTAGACTGAAAAGTGGTGGCATGCATGGTCAGATATTCTCCCAGGAACATAGGTGATTTCATGTTCTTAGCTACTGGAATCTCTGGCAGGATGAACAGTGAGGTCTAACTATACTAAGTGCAAACTAGTCCCTCCCATGCCAACTTGGAGGTGTGTAATAGTATTCTATGAATCAGGCAGGTATCCCAAACCATCTGTTTGGGTGCAAACGCCACACATACCACACATTCATCTACATCAGTTACCATACCTGTATTGCAGACTGCCAAGTGCTATTGGCTATATTTCAGAAGAAAGAACCTGCTTTTCAAAACTTGACACTACATAGCTGGGCATGAACAACAGAGGTTTTTTACTAAACCTTCCTTCCAGCACTACACTTTCTCATTACTATGACCTTGCAGAAGTAAATGGCTCCAGTACATAAGAGGAGAATTCTTATAAGCGTGTAAGAGTCTTACACTGTCCTGATTATTAGTTTCTTTGACCCTGGTTTGTCAGCTGTAGGAGATGACTACACACTTATGTGGATTGCACCAGTGTAAGCATACAAGGCATAGAATGACTGTATTCTTCTTGACAAGCTATCCTACCCCATTCTTTTATGTATATATCTTTTCCTCCACAGATTACACCTGGCAGCAAAGCAGCTCAATCCCAGATGAACCAGGGAGACTTGGTGGTAGCCATTGATGGGGTCAACACAGATGGCATGACCCACCTAGAAGCCCAGAATAAGATAAAATCAGCAAGCTACAACCTGGCTCTCACTCTTCAAAAGTATGTAAAGATAAGTTATTATCCATGCAAAAAAAAAAAAAATCCCCTCTCCGTGGGAAGATGGTTGAATGTAGACATAATTTTGCAATTCAGAAGCGCGATGTTCAGGTTTCTTTTATTTCCTCTTCCTCCATGAAAACATCACATACAAAATACAGCCTTCAAATTGCCCATTTCTGAATGTTGTGTGTCTGTGTGCATCCCCCTTTAGAAGCTTAGAGAAACAGGAAGAAAGATGAACCTGTACACCCTATTCCTGTGTAACAAGGTAACACCTGAAGCTCCTAGCATAGCCAGTTCGGATGATACACTTAGAGAATTTCCAGAGTGCCCAAAGTTGCATGTCTTTGGTATGTTAGAAGAATCTGAGCAAGATTCAAGAAATACCATGAAAGTTCCATATAGGGTTGCCAGTTCTAGATTGTCCCAGACCCTGAGGTTTCCATGCCAAAACTTGAGATCTAGGGACAGTCCTTGCTGATGTCATTAAGATTTATGCATTAAATACGAACCACAGTTGCTCATAGCTTGTCATTCACACACATACAGAGGGAGGGAGGGAGGCCAGGAAACACACAGAGAGAAAATTATTTTCTTGTTTGGAAATTAAGACAAATATTAGCTAAAGGGCTCTTCCCAGATCAAGGTGAAACAAGAGGATTACTCCTTCTCAGTCAGTTGGGGAGATAAAATAAGGAACATTTAATTTATCTTGTTTGTTTCTAGCCAGAAAGTGGATACAGAACAGAAGCTGAATCCTGGTGCCACAATGACTGGGACGGAAGAAGGAGGCTGGCTAAATAAATACATAGATTCCACACACACACACCACAATCTTTGCAAATTGCTGCAAAAAAATCAATTAAGCCTTAGCAATTGTAGCGCAAGGAGCAATACTTCCTTGTGCAGGGAAGTATGTTGACTATGTCACCAACATTGTGCAATTCTGGCTATAAAGTGAGAATTTGTGCCTCTTCATGGGCTCATTGCTCATGCTGGTGCTCTTTGGGCCACTGCAGTATCCCTCTTTTGGGCTGCTGCATCAGTTATAGACAGCAAGTAAATAGCCCTGTGTGAAGACACTCGACACTGTTACTCACAGATTACACCTTTTTGTGAGCACGCTCACCAAATGAGGCATATGGCAGCCCAAGACAAGTAACTAATTTGGGGAGCCACATTGCATTGAGCTGAATGAGTCTTTGTTTTCCTCAAAAATTTCATGCATTTTGAAGTATAATCAGGAAAATGTTGTGTCAGGCATGTGTTTTGTACCAGGTCAGATGATTTAAATGTAATGTCTACAATGGCACTTTATATCAGGTCAGATGATCTGCTCATCAAGCTCAGTATTGTCTATTCCTACTGACAAAACCAGCCCAAGGCTTTTCCTATCTTCTGTTACATGATCCTTTTAAATGGCAATGGCAGGAATTGAACCTGAGACATTTGGCCTGAAAAGCAGGTGCCCTATTGCTCTCCCACCATGGTGTAGTTCCTATATTCCAGTGTGTTTTTGTTTTGCATTAAGAATCTGAGATTATAAAGATATTAAAGAAGGGGGGAAGTGTTGAGGTAGCTGGAGTTGAATATGTGAAAAATAATAAGGCTCTTTTTTGGTGATAACTTTTGTTTCATAATCATTCAGATTGATTATGTTTGATCCACACATTTATGGGCTTATCGCATGAAGGAAAGGAAGTGGAAGTGAAGCCTAAGAGCAGCACATCTCACTTTGCCTTATCACATGATGTTGGTGTGTTTCAGCTGTTCTCCCATTCCAGTTCTGTGGGACATGGTCGTAATGGTGGGTCTTTTTGCTAACGGACTTTTCCAGTTAGCAAAAAGACTCACATTTAATCCCATCTCCCACAAGACTAGAATGGGAGAACAGCTAAAACATGCTGATGTGCGGCAAGGCAGGTGGCACTATTATTTGGGTGCACTGCAGCTTCCTTCCCTCATGTGATAAGCTTCTTAGTCAGCAGCCTCAAGACATAGTTTGAAGGTACATGGAGTAGCAATCTTTCTGAAGCTAAGCAAACCAGAGGCTGGTCCATGTACCTGGATGGGATCTCACCCAAGTAGATGACCTATACTGCCTTAGGTTCTGTATAGACTGAAAGTGGGATAAAAATATGTGAAGAAATGCAAACACATGGAGGAGGCTTCTTTCACCTAGCATTCTGTTTAGGCAGGAACCTGTAGTTCTAGCATTTTTTTCCACTATGCCAACACCAAGTACCAGACAAAGAAGTTGCAATAGCATTGTGGAACCTTTTATCAGATTGCTTCACATGCATGACTTGCTGCATGGAGCTTGTACTGTGTAATTGCATTTTAAATAACTATTCATAAATTAATGGAATCTTAGGAGATTATCAGACAGGAATGAAAAAAGTGTTCCTGTCACACAGTTTTCACTCCCACCCCGTCCCATCCCAGTCCCTCCACAATTACCCTCCCCACCGCACTTACCTTGTCTCATGTCGACGGGGCAGCCCAGGAGTGAAAGGAGCTCTAATGGAGCTCTGTTCACTTCCTGGATCGAAATCCTGTGGATTCTTGCGAGAAGACGTGAGCGTGGGAAATTCAAAAAGAAAAAGAACCCCCCAAAAAGTGGCACCAAGCACAAAAACACACTTTAAAATTAACAAGTAACCTGGGGAGGGCCATAAAAAGTGTGTCATTTACTTATATGTCTCATCTGGAAGTGTTCTGGCAGGGACCTCCCATTGAAGCTGGGATTGGGGCACCTTCTCGCACATAGGCAAATTTGTCACAGAAACAGAACAGGGGGAAAATCTATTGATGGCTTCTCCCATTAATAAAAAGCAGCTCTGGCAGAACCGGTGCATAATGATGGGGGACGCCGTCATCTGATGAGGGAGCCCTTTTGCGATCTCCTGGCATTGCTGTAACACCACTTTTGATGTGTCTGATAATCTCCTTACAGTTGGAAGGGACCACAAGGGCCATCTAGTCCAACCCCTCACCATGCAGGAATACACAACGAAAGCACTCCTGAAAGATGCCCATCCAATATCTGTTTAAAGACCTTTGGAGCCAGTCCATTATGCTGGCAAACAGCTCTTACAGTAAATAAGTTCTTCCTAATGTTTAGGAGGAATTTCTTTTCTTGTAATTTGACTCCATGGGTTTGCGTTCTAGTCTCTGGAGCAGCAGAAAATAAGCTTGGTTCAGTGCACTGCTACTTAGGCCTCATCTATATGGGGCAAAAAACCCCGGATTGCTCTGCAGTAATGGCAAATCGCAGCAGCTGCAATTTGTCTTAATGGTTTTTTGGCAGGCATAAGCATTGCATGCCTGCGAATCAAGATAGCAGCTGCAAGTAAATTTCTCACGTTTTAACTTACCTGAATTTGCCACAGCCAAACTTTTTTTTTTTAAAAAAAATCCTATTGACGATAGAGCGATATTTTGCCTTTACTAAAAGGAAAAACATACACCCCGTTTTATTGCCTTCGCAATCGCTCATTAAGGCAAAAATGTGTAGGAGGAATGAGTCCAAAAATAAAAATGTATTAAAAAATTCCAGGGATCTAGCCCTTTTTAAAAAACAATAAAAAATATCTTCTTTAAAAGGAGTTAAAAATCATTTACTTTCAAAGTGATGCAGAGTGACGCTTAAGAATGCTGACTAACAGACAGCTCAAGTAACATTTTAAAGTGTATTCTGAGGTCTGTGGTCTGATCTGATCACCCATTGAATTAGACTCATTACAAACACAAAGGAGTCAGTTTAAAATGCAAATCAAAAGTTTACTGAAGGTATATCAATCTCAATCTACATACTAAAACAAACTTTAAAAAGGGTTCCTAACTAACTAGGATGGTTTAGGGTAGAAAGACTCACCCAGCCTTTAGCGGTAGAGGCTGCATGGTGAACATCATGGCATGGCATCATAGCAACAGCATGGCATCCATGGCTAGACTTCAAAAGATGGCAAAGTCAAGATGACAAAGACAAAGAGCAAAGATGGCTACAGCCACGTGGAGACTCAACTTAAAAGAGTCTCACAAAGAGCAATAAAATTTAAATTAGGTCATGTGTTGAATGACCCAGCACTCCAGTTGGCTGGAAGTGCCCAGTGAAATAAGAGAAAGGGAGTTTGGGAGAACAGAAGCATGCAGGGAAAAATTCCTAGACTTATCTTAGGATGTGAATGGGGTACACAAAATTGCTTTTACATTACAATACTGTAATTATTTCCCCACATACTACATTCCCCTTCTCAGTCCTAGGGTACTCCATGAACAATCTTCATTTCTTCTTGTAGTTTCAGGAAACTGGCCTTAGGAAGAGGCTTAGTTAAAATATCAGCTATCATTTCTTCTGAGTTGCAGTACTCCAGTTGAACAAGGTGACTCTGGCACATCTCTCTCACCTTGTGGAAGGCAATGTCTATGTTCTTCTTCAGAGGCTTGTCACTCAGAGAAATTTTGTTACAGCTTTGATTGTCTTGCATCAAAATGGTTGGCTTGGATTCCTCTATCCCAAGATCCAGAAGCAAATTCTGTAGCCATTTGATTTCATCACAAGCTGTTTTTGCTGAGACGCACTCGGCACCTGCGGAACTATCTGCCACTGTACTCTGCTTCTGACTTGTCCAACTTACTGCTCTACCACAGTAAAAGATGATGTTTCCACTGGTTAACTTTCTCTCCACCGGATCGCAGCCCCAATCGGCATCTGCATAGGCAATCAGTCGTGGCTTGTCACATGCTGGCAGCATCAGTTTGAAGTCAGCCGTTGATTTTAAATATCTTGAAATTCTTTTCACTGCAGTAAAATCTTGAAGAGTAGGAGAATTAACCATTCTACATAAGATGCCAACAGCATTTGCAATATCAGGTCTGGTGAAATTAGCTATGTACAGAAGTTTTCCAACTGCAGTTCTGTACTTTTCACTGTCTCTTAAAGGTTCAGACGCCTCATTGTTCTTTAAGAAACCTACTTCCATTGGAGTTTGAGCATCTTTTGCATCTTTTAAGCCAAGATAGTCCAGAAGATCTATAATCTTTTTCTTTTGATTAAGAAAGAAGCTTCCATCGTGGTCTCTTTCAATTTGTACTCCAAGATACTGTGAGATGTCTCCCAAACTTTTAATATCTATTTCTTTCTGGAGATTCAGGAGTATCTCTTGACTATCTGCTTTGTCTTGACTGCACAGAATCAAATCATCAACATAACTTGCAATGTATGTCCATCTATTGTTTCTGAATCTTTTGTAAACACATTGGTCAACAGTGCCTGGAGTAAATCCTTCTTTGATAAGGAACTGATTTAACTTTTCGTGCCATTTCTTGGCTGCTTGTTTTAATCCATACAAGCTTTTCTCAAGTTTACATATTAGATGCTCCTTTCCAGGTACTTGGAATCCTGTAGGCTGTTACATGTACAGTTCCTCATCTAGATCTCCATAAAGAAATGCTGTTTTCACATCTAGATGTTGTACATGCATTTTCTTGGAAGCTGCAACAGCCACTAAGGTTCTAATAGTTGTGTGTGTGACTACTGGGGAGAAAGTTTCATGAAAATCTCCAAATTGCTGATTGTAACCTTTAGCTACAAGTCTGGCTTTATATCTTTCAAGCTCCCCGTTTGTATTTTGCTTTGTTGTAAAGACCCATCTACAGCCAATTGCCTTCTTGCCTTTTGGTAATTCTGTCAAAATCCAAGTTTTATAAAGATTCCATTTCCTCCATTGCTGCTTTCACCCATTTCTCAGAATCAGACTTTGGCAATCCTTTGATCTTCTGCCAATCAGAGGGTTCCAGAAGACTTTCCCCTGTGGCTAGATAGGAGAATCTCAAAGGAGGCACTCCCCTGTTACCCTTCACAGATTGTCTCACCTGGACTTGAGTTCCTGGCTCTGCCCGTGGCACGCCATCTGGTCCTCCGTCCTCTAGTAAGTCCTGGGCTGAGGGAGCCCCTTCTGGATGTGAAGCACTTGCAGGAGGGTGAAAGAGCTGCACACACTGTGGCTGCTGGTGAGAATCAGGGTCTTCTTCCAGTGCAAACACATCTGAATAGAAATCTTTATTTGGATTAGAATTAAGTTGAGGTCTTTTATCAATATAAACAGCACTTGTTATTCTCTTTATGCATCTATCAGGGTTTAGCACCTTTGGCATAGCCAATAAAAATTCCCTCTTCACTTCTACAGTCCAGTTTGTCTCTTTTCTTTTTAGGAATGTATGTATAAGCTTTTGATCCAAAAACCCTGAGATGGTTCAGTCTGGTTTCACACCATGCCACAATTCAAATGGAGTAACATCTCTGGATCTGGTTGGAAGTCTATTGTATAAGTATGTGGCTGTGAGAATTGCCTCAGACCAATAAGCTTTAGACATGTTAGCCTGTAAAAGCATTGCAACTGCCATTTCCTTTAAGGTGCGGTTCATTCTCTCCGATAAACCATTTTGTTGAGGACTATAAATTCCAGTAGCTTGGTGTCTGATGCCATGTTCCTTTAAGAACTCATCAAAATTGAGTATTGACAAACTCAGAGCCATTATTCATCCTCAAATTTTGAGTTTTATAATTGAATTTATTAGTGACATAATTAAAGTACTCTTTGAACTTTTCAAAAGCTTGACTTTTCTCCCTTAGGAGGTAGCAATGGCAATATTTACTGAAATCATCTGTGAGTGTCAAGAAATAGAGGTTTCCACCAACTGATTTCTGTCTAAATGGCCCACAGAGATCAGAATGGATCAACTCAAGAGGTTTAGTAGATTGTCTTTCTGTGAGAGGCTTGTGTGAAGGTGCAGTAGCCTTAACTTTAATGCATCCCACACACCTTTCATTCACACAACAGTTCTTGAAATGAAAGTCTTTTGCTAGCTCTTGATTAGCCAATTTCTTTATGCATTCAACATTTCGATGAGCAAATGTTTTATGCCATAAATTTATGCAGTCTTTGTGTTTACACTGAGTGGCAACATTGGCATTTGAATCACTGATCTCCATGTGATAAAGGCCATCATCCTTTAGAGTGCCTTTAAAAATCAAATGTTTGCCATGAAGACCATAACATGCATTCTTTTTGAAAACTACTCTGTTGCCTCTAGATGTGCTCATTTTTACTGAGTAGAGGGAGCTCTAGAGGTCGGGGGTATAAACAGCATCCATAATTCTTAATACCTCTGTCTTAGCTCCCAATCTCATAGGAAGACACACAGTCCCAATTCCTTGCACTGTAACAGAATCTCCATTTGCAAGAAACACAGGGAATTTTACTTCTTCATTAAACTTTTGGAAATATTCCCTTTTATTAATAATGTGTTGCTAGCTCCGCTGTCTATGATGAATGCATCTTTATATTCATTTCCAAAAGCTTGCATTACTTTTTCATAAGCCAATCCAATGTTAAATTTCTGCTTAGCATTAGCTTCTCTATCTCTATGGTCTTTTGCACTCTCTTGCCTCTGGCCAGTCATCCCTTGCTGTGAGAATGACTGTCCCTTTCTCCTTGAAGCTTTGAACTGCACCCCATTTGGTTCAGAAGAGGAGGGGGGTTTGAAGTGGGTAGCATTCCTTTTAAAATGCTGCTTTCCTTTTTCAGCCAAATTAACTTGCTGGTTAAGGTTAGAATTTTTTGATTCAAACTTGTCATTTTGCATCACGTTTTGCCTATGTTGAAATTATCTTATTTGAATATAGGCTTCTGGTAGAGTTAAATCATTCTTTAACTGTAAAGTGTTTATGATGGGATTGTAAAACTTTGGTAAGCTTGCTAAAAAAATCCCAACTTGCATAGACTTTGGAATCTCTTCTCCAGGAGATTGTAGTTCTGCTAATGTAGCTCTGAAATTATTAACGTGTTCATCTAAAAATTTGGGATTTACCAGTTTCATATTTACAAATTTCATCATCAATGCAATTTTATTTCCCATAGATGGAACATCACATAGATCTTTCAAAGTGCCCCAAGCAGCTTTTGCTGTTCTCTCATCTTTGATTTCAGAGGCTAATCCTTGATCAACTGTTAAAATTATGTAGGCTAAAACCTTTTGATCATCTCTATTGAAATCATCTCTTTCTCTTCCCTGATTTGGCCTCTGTTTATGTAAAACATCAATAAGTCCCATGGCCTTCAGGTATGTTTCAAAAGAAAAAGCCCATCTTCTATAATTCGGACCATACAGTTTTTCCAAGCTTAAAAGAGAGCTGAGGCCAGGCGCTTCAGCCATAATTGCTTTATTGCTTTATGGCCTTTGTCTCAAGCTGAGCTGAGAGAGAGCAAAAAGCAGGAACTGAGGTGATCAGATAAAAAGAAAAAATAAAACTTGTGCAAAAAAAAAACAAAAATTAAATTGAGCTTTTAAGTCTGCAAACTGGACCCATAACCCTTCAATGTAGGAGGAATGGATCTAAAAATAAAAATGTAGTAAAAAATTCCAGGGAGCTAGCCCTTTTAAAAAAAACAATAAAAAATATCTTCTTTAAAAGGAGTTAAAAATCATTTACTTTCAAAGTGATGCAGAGTGACGCTTAAGAATGCTGACTAACAGATAGCTCAAGTAACATTTTTTAAAATGTATTCTGAGGTCTGTGGTCTGGTCTGATCACCCATTGAATTAGACTCATTACAAACACAAAGGAGTCAGTTTAAAATGCAAATCAAAAGTTTACTGAAGGTATATCAATCTCAATCTACATACTAAAACAAACTTTAAAAAGGGTTCCTAACTAACTAGGATGGTTTAGGGTAGAAAGACTCACCCAGCCTTTAGCGGTAGAGGCTGCATGGTGAACATCATGGCATGGCATCATAGCAACAGCATGGCATCCATGGCTAGACTTCAAAAGATGGCAAAGTCAAGATGACAAAGACAAAGAGCAAAGATGGCTACAGCCACGTGGAGACTCAACTTAAAAGAGTCTCACAAAGAGCAATAAAATTTAAATTAGGTCATGTGTTGAATGACCCAGCACTCCAGTTGGCTGGAAGTGCCCAGTGAAATAAGAGAAAGGGAGTTTGGGAGAACAGAAGCATGCAGGGAAAAATTCCTAGACTTATCTTAGGATGTGAATGGGGTACACAAAATTGCTTTTACATTACAATAATTATTTCCCCACATACTACAAAATGCAACATGGTGTCTGCAGGCCTTTGCCTTGTTAGCAAGCCCCACCCCCCATGCTCATCCAGACAATCGGCTTTGCGCTTCTGCTCATATGGGAAAGTGATTCAAAGTGAATTGCTTGTCCCAATGAGCAGGAGTGTGCATTCCCCTCACTGTATTTTAAAAACTCCAGGAAAAGCCATGAAAGCTTTACCTTCTGAGTTTTTGGCTTTTTTTGCTCCTCCTCCTTCTGAATACAGAAAAAGAATGCAGGATCCCATTAAGACAGGTATTTTTTATTTTATTTATTTATTTATTTATTTATACCCCGCTCTTCAGCCACAAGGCTATCAGAGCGGCTTACAAATTGTTTTAAGCAATAGCTATTTACACATCTACACTGCATTAAACAGTTTCCAATGTGTGTTAGCTAATTGCCCCCACAAGCTGGGTACTCAATTTATCGACCTACGAAAGGATGGAAGGCTGAGTGAACCTTGGAGCTGGCTGGAATTGAACTTGCGACGTGGTGGCTTGCAGTACTGGCATTTAACCACTGCGCCACCAGTTTCTCCTCCCATTCCATGAAGAGTATTTTCACCATTTAGGCAGCCCTTATGTGTGTGGACCTTTAAATGCTTAAGGATATCCAGGTTAAATTCTTACATGTCGGTTTGATGTAATTTACTTTCTAAGTTGCCACCGTAACACCAAATGCAAACTGCATAGAATTAACAGTGCGGTACCACTGACCTTGTATGTTTCAAAACTGAAGTCCTCCTAGTCCACTGCTTATTGCTTCCTGGTCCAGGAAAAAATGACATCACTGCAACCTTTCAGGTTTTATCCATGTTCTATCCTTGTCCAGCAAGAATGTGCCAGTTCCAGCCCTGCCATCCAGATCCTGCTCTGGCTCCATTTCTACTTTAGTTCTGCCTAGGGAGCAAGTGCTTTTTTAAAGCCAACATTTGATGGCCAAGCCTGAGCCAACTGACTCTGACAAGCTGGGAAAACTGACATAACATGAATTGTTTATGACTGTTTTATAAACTGTTAGTGACTGAGAGGTTCTTATTGATGGTATTTTTTTTAAAAGGGGGATGATATGATAATCAGGTATGTATATTAAGTTGCTGGTTGACATATTCCTTATTTTACCCATATTTGACATATTTCCTTATTTTAAGGACCTTCTTAAGTACTGTAGTCACAAGTAGACTGTAAACCATAGATGAAATCTGCTCAAAGTAAAGATGACACCAGGTTAGAACGGTCTGCTATAGGTCTCCCATTTGACTGCTGACTTTCCGTTCTCCAGAGGTCATGTCTTACTGGCAGGGTAAATAGCATCCATTTTGAAAAATACTGGATATGAAAGTAGTTTGAGAAAGACTTCACTTTCCATAGGGTACATATATTGGCCTGGTTCAGCTGTCCAGCAAAATCATAAATTTGTCCAGCCAATAACGAGCTAGAGAGAGCCTTGTGCTCATATGTTTCCTGTTTTTCTCTAGCATGTGGAAGAATTGGGAAGTTTTTGCTTCCATTTTAGGTTAAGCACAGTTTACTATGCCATCTGAACCTGGGCAATAGTGGTTAATACAAAGACCAGAAAACCTGTTTACCAGAGGCTTAAGTAAGAGGTGCCTGCACACCACTAGCAACAGAGACCATTCTTTTCACCTGCTTTCAGCTCTCTGTAAAAAGACCACCTGTCTCCAGTCTATGGGTGAACAATAGGCATACAAATAGCAATGGTCACCACCCCCAGCAATATACATGCCTTACTAGTTGCTTTTAATATGGAATATGTTTTTGCAAACCTGAGCAAGTGAATTAGCTACTGGGTTGGCGGGGGTGTAGGGAGAAAAACCCTCTGATTTTCTTTTTCCACTTTCTTCCAATTCACCTTTTGTAAAAGGAAAACAGATTTGCATGTACCCAAGCATGAGTTACAGCAAATGCAAAAAGGTCTGGCTTTATCTGACTGATCCAACATTATCCTCCCTAGCAGCAGATGCAGAGAGGTGAAATGTATACCATTTGTGACCTTCTCCCCCACCAACATCACCCTCCCCACTTTGCAGGACAGAAAAACCTTTGCAGTTTCAAGAAGTCAAAGTATTTCATGGAAAAAACTTCCCTTTCTCATCTTTAAAGACAGCTTTCAAAGAGGCTGGATAAATGACAGCATGATCCTGAAGCTTACTGCCAGGACATTTGTAGCAGTTTTAACATGTCACCAAGCACAATATTATACTGCCATTGCGGGGTTTTTACTATGCAGTCATAAACCTTTAGAATGAAGGGAAGCAATAGTGAGCACACAAGCCATGATTTTTTCCCAAGCCACTGCAGAACATGGTAGCATGATTTTAGCAGTAGCCTGCAAAAATGAGGTATGTCCTTGTGCCAAATGATTACTTGATATGTGTGCTACAGGGCTGGGATGGGGAACAGTTTTCTTATTGCAGTCTGCATTATGTCAGTCTAATCCCTACCAGCCATGGGCAGGCCAGAGCCCTTACTGAATAGAGTTATGGATGTGACTTTGGTTTAGCAGCCACAGGAGGAAAGGGTATTTGCCCCTTGGCATTCGTCTTCCTCCATTCAGGCAAACAGCACCAGCTTTGTCCTTGGGGAACAGAGCAGGATGGAGTAAATGATACGAATAACACAGAACAAGGCCAAAAAGGGTTTGTGGCCTGGGAAGAACAGACATAGCTTGGCAAAAGACTTAGAGGTCTGCATTTGGTTCACAAAGCAGAAGTTTGCCACATCCTACGTACCACTGAATAAGAGAGATTAGGAAGTGAGTGGATGCACTGTTACTTTCTCCTGTGTAAGTGAAAACATCATTCACAACTAAGTGCATGCTGGTTTTCAATGTACCGGTAGTATGATTCAGTTTTGATTGAAATAAGTATTTTAAATGCCTCAGATTTGCAATGAGGAACAGTTTACAACAATGAACATGTAAGTGTTTGCTGAACTGAAGCCTATACAACTTGTGACACACAACAGATCCTGCCAGCTTCATGTGACAAGCCACTCCTTCCATTCTTTTTGGGGGGTTTGTGCTAGGGATCTTCCAAAGGTGTTTTTTTAAATGTTGCATGGTTTGCTGAAGTAGTCCTGTGGACTGGAGGAAAAAAATGTTCTCCTCTCTGCATTTTTTTTTTTTTTTGGTAAATTGGAATAGCATCACAAGGCAAAAGTGCCATTTCACTGCTACACTATAGCACTCTAACTCTAATAATGATGATGGTAGTGATACTAGAAAGGAGGAGAAGGTAAGAAGAGCTATAGTAACAAATATCACAACCTCCCAACACTTTTGCAGTGCTCAGACAGGCAGGAAACATGAGTTGCATTGAGTTGCTGGCTGACAAAACATCCATGGCATTCAGTTTTGTAGGTCACATGTTATTTGGGCTTGGATCAGTCAAGCCAGGATAGGTTTATGGATTCTATATTTGAGCACCATAGATCTACAACTTGAGTGACATTGGGGAATTTTCTCACACTACTTAGAATGCCAACAAAGATGAGGCCCACTTTTACGAGGTCTAAAAATCTAGACATCTGCACTCCCAGTGAGAAATGCTTTTCCTGAGTTGTGCATGGCTCCCAACAGCAATGACATTTCCCGTTATTGATTTTGACTTTGACACTTTCATGAGCCTTATTTACAACACCGGTTCCTATTGAGGTTGGCACTCTACTTTTTTATGACTGTTCTTATGGCCTATTTCTACCAGCTACAGTACCAATAGTTAAGCAGATTTATTCCCCTGCTGCGGCTGCTGCAGCAGCAGCTGCTATAGCTAGCATAGCTTCAATTATTCCATGCACCATTGCAATGATATGTATCCGTTATACATGTTTGTTTCCTTGTTTGTTTTACTTGACTAAGAGAACACAGTATCTTCTTTGCAGTGAAGTGGACTTTGACTACAACTTGTAAAATAAAGGACTTTAACAGACTAGCATCTAAAAATGCTGTAATTCCATGATTGAGGAATGCGGAAACATAGTGGCACAATTACAGTAATTATCACATGTCACCATAATCGTGCAATACTACTGCCGCAGAATGTTCTCATGACCACCACTTCTGGTTTAAGAACAGGATTTCAGCTCGTGCTATAGTAACGCTTGTCTTCACGTTGCCTTCTAATGACAGAGTATTAACATCTCTTGCTGGCTCGTGCATGCACCTTTAAGAAAAAACATCCTTACTTCTGCAATTTTGCATGGTGAGATTTTGGCTGTTCTCATGAGAAGATGCAAATTCACTCTAAAAGACTAAAAACAAATAAATAACCAAAGAAATGCACAAATAAACAGTTAAACAAGCATAAAAAGGTACCAAGAAAAGATGACAATTGATTAAAAGAGTGTCCTGTAGGTCCTCTCCATGTTTCCCCCAGAGGTTTAATTACTGTGTTCTTGTTGGGAAAGGGGAGGGGGAGAAGAAAACCACCCATTGATGCTGGAAGCGTGTGATTACAGCAGGAAGTGATTATTGCATGCTCATCAATACCGTGAAAAGAGCGATATTGAGGGCTATTGATGGCTTTGCCCATCAATTAAAAGTTACACCTAATTAATGGGTGGAGCATGCACAGACCACAGGAGGATGAAGACATAGTGCAATAATGGGAACCCATTTGTGATACTATTGCTTCATAATTCCGCTATTTTAGCCCTGTCTAATAAAGTCCAAGGAAGCAGGATAGGCTTGGAGAGGGACAATGGATTTATCCACACTGTACAATAATAGTAGTTTGATCCCACTTTATCAGACTTGGCTCTATCCAGTGGAATTCTGGGACTTGTGGTTTTCTAAGGAATTCTTGGATTTGTAGTTTTGTAAGGAATTCTCTATTGTACACCCCTGGACTATAGCTCTCTGGCAGAGATATCTAACAGTTTGTCTACATGGGCTAAATACATCTTGCCCTCATCTCAGAGCCCTGCAGTCCATATGATGCAGGGTATTTACCCCATTCTGCCCCTTGGCAGTTCTCACCACCCCTGGGGCATATATGGGGCTCAGACAGTGGGAAGGCAGGGTAGGGCCTGATACAACATTTTATAATAATGCCCAGTTTACTCTGTTACCACTGGCAAATGAGAGAGTAGGCCCTGCATGTCTGTAGGATCCCATCCCTGCAGGCCAGCCCTCACTGTTATCACAGTTTCCCTGGCTCTCCTGAAAGGCAGGGAGCAGGCCCACAGCATGTGACCAAGGCTGGCCACATGTAGGGGGCCTTTAGTCACATGTTGCAGGGCCACTTCCTGCCTTCTGAGACAGTGAAGAAAATGGCGGTAGCAGCTGCAGCAACAGGCCTGTCAGGACTTCCTCCCGTTCCGTACAGGGAATGGGTGGAATGGGCCAGATCTGTGGCTGGGCAGCTGGAATTTCCTGGCTCATGTAGATGAGCCCTAAGTCCCTTGCCAAACTACAGATCCCAGGATTCCATTTGACCAGAGCCTGTGGCATCATTCAGGCTGGTGACACCACTCCCCCAACAGTGTCACCTGGTCCAGATTGGCTTCTCCACATCCTCTAGTGCTACCACTGAACAGCGCCACAGCTGTTAAAGTGAGACCAAACTGCTATAACTGCAATGTAGATACACCCTGTATCTCAGATGCAGAGACCATGTGCTTTGTATTCAGAAGGTCCTAAATTTAACCCCTGGCATTTACTGTTAAAAGGAATAAGTGGCAGCTTATCTAGGAGGTCCCTATGTGAGGTACTGGAGAAATGCTGCCTTCCAGAGTAGAGAGTACTTTACTTGACTAGGTGGACAAGAGTTTGACCTGCTCTTATGTCCTTAACATACAAAAATCCACCACCACCACCCAGCAATTGAGGCTTTTCATTGCATATGCAAATCACTGTGAAGTACCATATGAAAGAGTACAAAAACACATCTTCTAATCCATGGAACCAAAGAGTTGGAAGGAAGCCTAAGGGTCACCTGATAGTCAACCACCCTGCCAATGAAGGAAATACACCGCTGAAGCATCCCTGATGGATGGCCATCCAATCTCAAATGAAAGAGGGGCCCCACTGCCCAAGGCCATGTGTTTCCAATGCTGAACAACTCTTACTATCAGATGTTTACCTCCTTCTGCATGGATACCTGCAATCATTTTCCCTAAGCAGAGGCCAATGGATACAATGGTGAGATGAAATCTTGGCACTGCCAGGGGTGTGTGTGTGTGATGGGCTTTTAAAAACAATTTCTCTTTCAGACTTGGGGTATCCCTGGCATAGAAAAGGCGAATTTACCAAGGGTTATATATGCAGTGTTTGTGACATTGGAATTTCCATATGGAGAAACTTAAGCTTTAGTTGAACCGTTTCATGGATATTACTGGGAGTTGTGGTTGTGAGTGAGGACTTATAGCAGCCCCAACAGCAATCTCATTGGTTGCAGCTCCCTGGAAGCATCTATCTATAATCTAAATTGGGCAAATGTGGATGGGCTAAGAGGACAATTTCCCTGCCCCACCTCCCTGGCCGCCTGCACCAGTACACCAAATGCACTGGAAGTTGTGTCCTGTCACTTCCAGATTTGCTTAGGGCTGGTTTCTGATTTGATTTTGTTTTCTTGCTTTGGAATGGATGTAGGAACTTGAGGATGTGGGGCAAAACTGCTGTGTGTTGGCAGCAGTTTTGAACCATTTGGGCAGTGGGGGTTACAGGGGCCACACTTTGGGACCCTTGAGGTCTAAATCCAGTCCAGTAAGGGCTGTATCACACAGTTTTGCTGCTTGCACAGATCAGCCCTCAGTGCTGCCTCTTTCAACAGAAATCTACCAGCTTTCAAATTTAAACATAATCTGTGCTGTGTTTGTTATAATGGGAGAACTGGCTTTGACCACAGATGATTTTGTTTTTAATTATTCAAGTAGCTGTCTCATGTGCTTCCATTAATAGCTACTAATACAGACCACTGGCACCAGGGTTATCTGAAGCCTCTCTACCACATCCAGACTCTGATAGGTATCACACAGATTCCTAGATCAGTCTTTGCTGTTCTTGTAAACACTTCTGGGAACAATATTAGTAGGAGCTGCAGGTTAAAAGTAAAGTAAAACATTACTGTGAAGGAAAGATCATGTTTTGTAAGTGAAAATGTGTGCAGGAAATTTGCAAAGATTGAATCATAAATTTTCAAGAAGCTAAATCAGCAAGCAATATGTCCGTTGTTGTTATATGCCTTCAAGTCATTTCTGACTCATGGTGACCCTAAGATTGTGCAGTTTTCCTGGCAAGATTTGTCTAGAAACCATTTGCCATTGCCTTCCTCTGAGGCTGAGAGAGTATGACTTGCTCAAGTCCACCCAGTGGTTTCCATGGCTGAGCAGGGATTCGATCGCTGATTTTCGACAGTCATAGCACTTTTTCAAATGAGGTAAAAAAAAAAAAAAACACCCAAGGAGGCCAGGAGAAAAACAGGGCTGTGGCACTTACAGAGTCCTGTTTCAGACAGCCCCGTCCTCCTCCGTCCTCCACCCCATCTCCTCCCGACCTTCCCCTGTGCTGTGGGTGCCACTTTTTATTGACAGGTTTTCCATCAATAAAAAGTGGAGCCCACAACACAGAGGAAGCACGAAGGAAGGTCGGGAGGAGGATGGAGGAGGACTGCTTTGTCTGAAACAGGGCTCTGTAAGCGCCACAGCCCCGTTCTTCTCCCAACCTCCTTGGGTTTTTTTTTCTACCCCATTTGAAAAAGTCCCTAGTCCAACACTCAAACCACTATATCACACTGTCCATATCTTTCAACTGTCACAGTTTGTCAGGGACAGTCCTGATTAATCCTCTGTCCACCTATTTTTTCAGCTGCTTTTAAAATCTCTGAATTTCTCTCTCCTCCTCCCATTTTGTCATCAGCTTACTTTTAATTGCTGTAAATTGAATTCAAAGTGCAAAAGTAGTTTGCACTTAATTAGCTCAGCAAGGGTGAAAAGAGAGGAAGGGGCAGAATCGTGCCCTTCACAGTAGGCTCAGGCAAAAGCTAACTGCTTCAGCCTCCCCTAGCTTTTGTGTTCTTCATTATTAATTTTTGTCATTTTGACAACACTCTGATGTTGTTTGGCCACACATGTCCCAGTTTTCATCTGTGTGATGTTGGAGTGTATGATATATATCCAAGAATTCAGAATTAACCCTAGTTGTGGCTTAATGAGTTTTATTTATATTGGAAAGATAGGATTTAACTGAAATGCACTGTTCTGTGCTACTCACTTCTCCTGCACTGCAGGATTGTTTTACAGAACAGACTTGTAAGGTGTGATCACAGAATATTTACCTTGTAAGGTGGGAGGGCAGCTAGAGATGTAGGGTGTCTTTCATTATACACAAATATGCAAGCTGAACATGGGGAACCAGGCAAGCACCCAGGCACACAATAGCAATCTGTACAAATAGGATCAGTGTCCACAAGCAAGCAGTTCTGCCCACCCCACCCTGCTGGCTGTTGAAAGGCAACTCGAAAAACTCTTCCAGTGATTACATTCCACCAGTCCAACTCTTCATTTCAAGACCCAATCTGAACAGATTGCTATGCCTTCCATTTAATAGCCATCAGTCATCAAAAGCTAATTTACGCCATCTGTGCATTCTGAAAAAGCACCTTTATCTTTCAGGTGCTATTTCTTGTACAATAATTTCCAAGATGAGTTGGTGAAAGTCCTGCTTTTCTAGAGACTTTATCAGACGCACAAAATATGGTGTCATAACTACACCAGATGAACGCGAAAGGACACACATATCAGATGATGTCATCCTTCTGCATTTATGTACTGTCCATAGGCCGATATATTTTATTGATGAGCCAACCCATCAATAGATCAGCTGTGGTGATTTTTTGCTGGCATTGCCAGCATTTGAAAGCTCGCACCTTTTTTCATTTTATTATTGTCAGGAGTTAGAGACTGAACTCCATTATAAAATGGCCAAACAACTGCAGAGTCATGCTGAGTCATAATGGCTGACTCCATGAACTGCCAAGTCATGTCTAGTCATGCCACAGCTGCAGAAGGAGGGTTACTAGAGGGCAATGTCCTGTAGATGTGTATATCAATGAGCTAGTCCAAAGCTCATACTCTTTTTGTGAATGCTGATGCCTGGTGAAGCTGTTTGTCCATCAATTGTAAATATTTCTACACATTGCAACTGCTTGACTTTGAAGATAAAAGTGCCTCCTGCTTATTTGGACATCAAACACTCTGTGTGCGAGTATTCTTGGGAACGGGTTGCTGCTAAGTCTGCTGAGATAGTTTTTGGCTTCTACTGGGGATTGAGCCTCTTATCATCCCCTGACAATGGTTATGGGCCCAGCTGTTTGATCTCAGATTAGATAAAGTGCACCTGGAAAAGTTCACAGAAACTCTTTTGTTTTGAGTGTTTTTGGCTAGTTGGCTGAGAAATAGTTAAGTTTCAGCCAGACTCTATAATATCTTCAAGTAACCTTGAAGTGCTGCCAGCTGCCAGCTGTTTGTGTTTCATAGCTGGAGAATTGTTGACTCTGTCACCAGAATGGCAGATAACAGTCTCGTCTGCTTTGAAAAGCTGGCAGATGGAATTTATTCAGCATGGAGTTTATACATGGAGGCTTTATTAATTAAGGACAATTTGTGGCATGTTTTGGAGAATGGAAGTGTGATCCCAGAGGGTTCAGAAGCTGAAATAGCAGCATTCAGGCTAGCAGACCAGAAGGCTAGAGCTGCAATTCTCTTATCGCTCGGCCCCTCCCAGTTAATACATGTGGCCCCAGCAAAGACAGCCTTACAGCTTTGAAAACTGTTCATCAGAATTCGTCCTGCCTCTCAAATATGATATGGACTTTTAAGAGACTTTATAACACAAAGCTGTCTACTGGAGGCTGCATGAAAACCCATTTGGAGGAACTGAGGCAGCTTTTTCAAGAGGTGTCCAATAGAGGGTTGGACATTCCAGAAGCCCGTAAGTGTTTTATTTTATTGGGCAGTTTGCCAAAGGAATGGGATTTCCTAATGTACAGTCTGCAGACCACCAGGGAGCATGATTTGTCTGTAGACCTGGTAGTTGGGTGTATTCTGAAAGAGATCCAATGCAAGCAATTTTATTCCCAGATGAAGGGGAATAAACAGCCACAAATTACCAGATGCAATCAGGAGAGCACTAAAACAGAGGCATCTGTGGAGGAGGGAGTCTGCAGCTACATAAAATGCTGTTTCAGATGCAAAAAGCCTGAACATTTTCAGGACTGTAAGATGCCTGCACCAGATAGGAGGGTGCATCCTCTCAGGCTGCAAGACATGCCTTCATAGTACAATACCATCCTGATAGTACTGAGGAAAGAATTTGGTTACTTGATAGTGGGGCCACGCACAATATGGTTAATGATTTACAGTTGTTAAGCAATGTTAAAAATGCTTACATAACCAATATTACCCTTGAAGATGGTGCTCCCAGCAAGGTGCAGAAAATGGGCACTGCATATGTGCCATCTTTTGGTAAAGATTTTGAAAATGTGTTCTATGTTAGCAAACTGGCGAATTGTATATTGAATGTGTCCCAAATGACTACTGATGGTTATAAAGTGATATTTGAGGGAGAACACTGTAAAGTAACAGAAAGGCATAACATGAATAATGTATATGCAAAAGGAATAAAGAAACATGTGTTGTATTACATGTTGCCTAAAGGGAAGGTGGCAAGTGTGAACCCTGTAGACAATGTGCCCCTACATGATAAGTGTGTTCATTACTACCACAGGCTAATGGGCCATGCTAGTTACAAAGGGTTAAAGGAGCTAGCAAAAGTGTGCCCTGGTTTAAGCATGAAACACTGCCCCAGATTCTTAGAATGTGCTGTGTGCAGGAAAGTTAAGGTGAAGGTTTTCCCAATGGCCAAAAAGACCCAGTGTGTCGCCAACAGACCCTTTGAAGTTGTCCATGCTGATTTAGCAGGCCCCTATAAGCCCACTGAAGGGGGTAACCGCTATTTATTTGTGATAGTGGACAGACACACTAGGTACACCTACGTATACTTACTGAAGGAGAAAAATCAGGCTGAAGACAGGTTGCGTGAGTGGGTGAACTCAGTGGAATGGGAATTTCCTTCTCATAAGGTTTCCAGTCTGGTGACGGATGGGGGGGGGGATTCTTATCCAACAGTCTGCAGACCTGGATGCGTAGGAGGGGCATTAGACACAACACCACAAACCCAGCGTCTCTGGAGAGGATGGACTTGCAGAAAGGAAAATTGGGATGTTGAAGTGCATGATGGAGTGCATGATGGAAGATGCACAAGCCCCAGCTGGGCGGTGGGGGTGGAGGCAGTGAAGACTGCTGCTTACCATTTAAATAGACTGTGGATGTCTGCTGTCAACCAGACCCCATACTGTCTATTGTATGGTAGAGCACCAAACCTCAAACACCTGAGGATTTTTGGACAGTATGAAAATGTACTGATTCACCCAAGCCTAAGGAAGCCTGGGCAGCCTAAAACCAGGAGGCTGCATTTCCTGGGTATGACGGTAACAAGTACGTGTTTTCTCTCCATCCTCGAAAGGTGGTGTTCTCCAGGAGTGCAAATTTTGAATTGCACTCAGGGTGGGATAGATTGCACTACAATCAGGAAGTTTTTGTTCCCTTGGGGAGGGATGTGCCAACAACCTCCAAAACTCCCACAAATGGAGGGGTGGCTGAGCCTGATGATGATGAAGGGGAGGCAGAGGAAGAAAAGCCTGATACTTCCCATGCCACTCCAACACACACACCACCACAAACAAGCATTGAGCCTGACACAGGGAGAGAAAGCAGCAGCAGTGCAAGTGAGGATGAATCAGGCAGAACTAGAGTGCTCAGCCCCAGAAGGTCAATGAGGGTCAGAAAGGCTCCTGACAGATTTGTTGTTCAAGAGGCCAGGTTGTACAATGTCATGGCAGAGGAACCTGCAAGTTTTCAGGATCTCCTAAAGCTTCCCCAGGAAGAGCAGGAGAAGTGGAACTCAGCCATGGATTCTGAATTCAAGTCATTAGTTGAGAGGAAAGTGTTCCAGGTAGTTGAGAGGCCCAAAGACCAAAAGGTTGTTGGTTGCAGATAGGTGTACAAGCTTAAGGACATACCTGATGGGACACAAAAGTGTAAGGCACACTTAGTTGCGAAAGGCTTTTCGCAGGAGCGCTAAACTAATTTTGACAAAACATTTCCACCCACAGCAAAGCCAGAGAGTCTTAAGACGGTGTTAGCTGTAGCAGCCAAAGGCAGATGGTTGTGCAACACTTTGACTTTGAAACAGCATACCTGAATGCTGATCTTGAAGAGACAGTGTTCATGGAACAGGCCCCAGGGTATGCAGGTGAGAGCAAGGTGTACTTGTTTGCACAAAGCACTCTATGGCTTAAAGCAAAGTGCACGGTGCTGGAACAAGTGCATACACCAAGTTTTGGTGTCACTTGGTTACACAAGGAGTGTCACTGACGCCTGTGTGTATACCAAGGGGGCAGGTGACAATGCTGTCATGCTAATTATCTATGTGGACAACCTTTGTGTGGCAGCAAAAAGTGCCAGTGATGTCAAGAAAGTGTAGGTAGAGTTAGAAAGCCAGTTCAAGTTAAAGGACTTAGGCAGTCGGAGGTATTATCTAGCAGTAGAGGTAGAAAGAACCGGTCTTGGAGAATTTTTTCTAAGTCAGAAGAAGAAAATTGACAGTCTGGTAGCCAAGTGTGGGCTTAGTGAAGCTAAAGTGCTCAAGACACCAATGACCATTGATTTTGTGAACCTGGAGTTTGAGAGGCCTGATCTGTACCACTCAGTGGTAGGCAGTCTGTTGTTTATTGTGAACAACACAAGGGCTGACATCAGTTTTGCAGTTGGGGTGTTCAGCAGAAGAGTCTCCAAGCCAAGGAGGGTGGATTGGGAAGCCCTGAAGAGAGTAGTTAGATTTCTCAAGGGGACCAGAGACATGAGCTTGAAGCTGGCAGGAATTCAGGTGACCCTTGAGTGCTATGTGGACAGCTCTTTTGCTGCTGAGACTTCAGACAGGAAGTCAGTGACCAGGTTGGTGGTCAGGTATGCAGAGAGCCCCCTAATCTGGAGATCAAGGAAGCAGAACTGTTTGGCCATTAGTACAACTTAAACTGAATTCACAGCCTTGTCTGAGATGGCAAGTGAGGTACAGTGAGTAAAGCAGATGCTTGCAGATCTTGGAGAGCCGTGCCAAATGCCTGTTGAGGTGCACGAGGACTCACAAGCCTGTATAGCGATGGCAGAAGCAGAAAACCTGAAATGTAGGACAAAATACTTTGTGGTACACTACCAAAATGTGAGGTAGTTAATACAAGAAGGTGTCTTGTGTCTGAGGTCCTGTCCATCTGAGGACAATGTTGCAGACCTGCTCCAGCAGGAAGCCATGAGGAGATGGCAAAGAGGCTGGGCCTTGTCACTAGTGTGTAAAAAAGTGAAAGGTGTCAAAAAAGGGAAGGTAAAGCGACAGACGAATAATGTCTAACACTGTATGTAAATGATGTTATCTTGTAATGATAACGTGTCCTGCACAGTAGTTTGACCATTTTGGAGGGGATTGTCAGGAGTTAGACACTAAACTCCATTATAAAATGGTCAAACAACTGCAGAGTCATGCTGAGTCATAATGGCTGACTCCATGAACTGCCAAGTCATGCCTAGTCATGCTACAGCTGCAGAAGGAGGGTTACTAGAGGGCAATGTCCTGTAGATGTGTGTATCAATGAGCTAGTCCAAAGCTCATACTCTTTTTGTGAATGCTGATGCCTGGTGAAGCAGTTTGTCCTTCGATTGTAAATATTTGTACATATTGCAACTGCTTGACTTTGAAGATAAAAGTGCCTCCTGCTTATTTGGACATCAAACACTCTGTATGCGAGTATTCTTGGGAACGGGTTGCTACTAAGTCTGCTGAGAGTGTTTTTGGCTTCTGCTGGGGACTGAGCATCCTATCATCCCCTGACAATTACAGCATGAATGGTTGTACCAGCCAGAATACTTCCAGGTGAGATTGCAACATCCAGGTAGGTGATACTCTTTTTATGTCCTTCCCCAATTTACTTGGAAGTTTTTCAGTGTGTTTATGTGCTTTTTAAAAACTTTTTGAGTGTTTTTTTTGTTTTTGAATTTCCCACGCTCCATCTTCTTGTGAGAATCTGCGAGATTTCAGTCGAGGAAGTGAATGGAGCTCTGTTTACTCCTCATTCATTGCTGGGGCTGCCTTTTTGCTGGATGCAAAGTAATTATGGTATGGGGAGTTTTTTTGCTGGCATAAAAAAGGGAACAAATTATGCTGGCAAAAGAATGTTTTTGAAGTGTGATATAATAAAGTCCTAGTACAAAGGTGGGCCATGTCTGGCTCTTCAAGTGTTGTTGGAGTACATCTCCCATGATCTCTCACCCTTGGCTATGCAAATTAGGGGGAATAGGAGTTGCACTCTAATGATGTCCATAGAGTAACAAGTTGCCCGCTTCTCTAGCACAACATGTATTTAGTTATTCATTTTACCAGAAAAATGCCTTTTAAAAACCTTCTAGAATGATTTCAGAGCAGTACAGGCATCAGTTAGTTAGGGCTCTGAAAGTGAAGCTCCTTTTTACAAATACTTTTTATGCCTGCCAGCCATTCTTTTCACCCTCATCCTCTGTTTAGCTAGGTTTTTTAGCAGCATTAGCATCAGGAAGATGGTGAAGGAGTTCTAGAAAAATACCGACTTTCAGTGTTGAGTTGCAACAGTGTGCCTACACTAAAAATGCAATAGCAAGGCTTAAGCTGGGAAAGAGCAGGATTCTACTCTGGACAATTCTATTGTAGCCATATGTTTCTGCAGGATTTCACCCTAGCCAATTCTACTGCAGCCATATGTTTCTGCACCTTCAGGGATGAGAAAGTATGATTCGCCCAGGATCAGTTTCCATGACTGAGTGGAAATTCAGACCCTTGTCTCCGAACAGTCCTAGTCCAACATTCAAACCACTACACCATACTGGCTCTACTCTAGTCATCAGGAAAATGGAAGCTGGTAGATGAAAAAAGTCATCCCTGGATTCATTTTAGGAGATTATCAGATGAGCCTCTAATCTTGTCCCACTATATTTAAAAGTGTGAGTGTCCCAGTATAAAAACACTTTTATCACACGTTGCTGTAATCATGAGAAAGAGCAGCCCCAGAATTATCAGAGCATGACTGCTAGTGCTGTTTTCTTCCTCACTTGCAGGGGCACATGATCTCGGCGGTTCTTGCAAGAAAATGCGAGCACGCGTAAATTAACAAAGAAAAAGAAAGCACAAGCACTGAAATACACTTAAATATTTACCAGTAAAATGGGGAGGGTCATAAAAAGAGCATCCTGTACCTAATTTTCACATCCTCGCCCAGAAGTGTTCTGGCAGGGACCGCCCATTGACACGGTATTCACGAGAGCATAATGGGATGTAGTTTCAAACACTCACAATACCACAACAAAAACGCCATGGCCAATCAATTGACGGCTTGGGCTTATTCACAACAGCATAACATGATGAGCACAGCATTGTGCAATAGGGGAGCCTTTTCGTGTAATCCTGTCACCATTATCCCGCCATATTTGCTGCATCTGATAATCTACTTAGAAGCCTTCAGGTGGATGCTAGAAGGTTCAAAATATATGCTTTCTTTACTTATGCAAGGTTTACCTGACCTGGTTGTTTCATTTCACATGTGCACATTCTTATTTATGAAAAGAAAAACTTTGCTGGAATATATTGAAGAGCTTATCTTTTTATTTTTCTTTTGTAGTGTAGGAATACTACTCCTATTCTTTCCATGTTATTTCTGACTTTTTTTTTTAAAAGTAGTAATGCCCAAGAACACTTTTACGTTGTTACCTGTATACCTTGAATTCAGGATTGACCTGAATTTTAATGTTGTTACCACAGACCTTCCTTTAGGGCTACAGTATTGTGTAAATTAAACCAAATATTAGGATAGCTAGCCTAATTGTATTAGCATAATGTGAGGACATCATGCAATCAATTGTACTTCAATTTCCAAAGGAGAAAGAACCAAAGAAAATGATCTTTGGAGTGATGCAAACCAAATTCACATCAAAATGCTAAGCAGGAGAACATCAGATCTATTCAAAGTTAAATATGAACTTGCCATTCAGTTGCCAACATAAAATTGGATCCATGGGGGAATCTGTGGCAATGTTCCATATTATCTATCTTGCAGCAATAGTCTTGGGGGATTATCAGACGGGGACAAATATAGTGTCCCCGTCTGACTATCTCCTATCCCACCCCACTCCCATCCCTGTACCGTTTTGTTTTTTTTTAAATTCAGACCTACCTTTTTTGCATTCCAGAAACTGTGTCCCCTCCCCTCCGGCAGCCCAGGAGTGAATACAGTTCTCACGGAGTTGCATTCACTTCCTGGAAAGGAAATCCTGGCCGTTCTCACAAGAGAACAATCACGTGGAAAATTCAAAAATAAAAAAGGTAAAAAATTTCACCAAGCACAAAAACACAGTTAAAAAAACCCAAGTAACTTGGGGAGGGGGAAATGTGTGTCACTTACCTCAATGTCCCGATCTCAACCGGAAGCGTTCAGCAGAGACCTCCCAGTGACACTGGCATCGCAGGGCACCAGCATAACAGGGCACCTTTTTGCTCACCCGTCATTCTGTTAGCATGGCTTAGCCTGTGAATAAAAAGCCTGTGGAACAGAAGAGGCACAGGAGCATAACGACACATGGACAATGTCGTTTTGAAAGGGAAGCCCTTTTGTGATCTCTTGTCATCCGTGTTGTGGGATATTTATGTCGTCTGATAATCTCCTAAGATAGGGAGTAATCATCTAGCCAAAGTTATGCACTTTTATATTCAAAGGGGGTATTAAGCATGTGCTTAAATCTCTTGGAAATTAGTGGGTTTTAACACTGCTTAAATTTGGTTCTACTGCACCAATAGTGGAAAACCATTTTCAACAAGCAGCTTTTCTATTTGACAACATAAACAGGAAAATACTGAGATGGATATATTAGGGGTAGGCAAATGGGGCCCTCCAAATCTTTTTGGATTGCAACTTCCATCATCCCTTACCATTCTAGTTAGGAGTGATGGGAATTGCATTCCAACATCTGGAGCTCCAGAGTTGACCACCCTGTTTTGGATAACTACAGAAATTCCATCTGCAATCCTATACTCCCCTACCCATGTAAGCCTCGTTGATTTCACTTGGACAAAAGACTGAACTGTCATTCCGTTGCATGTGGAGGGCTCAGTGTTAAGTGTCCTACATAATCCTTGTTAGCTTCTCTGAAGAGTGAGTTGACCATCTATCAATGCCATATCTTTAAAGGGCAAAGGAGTATTCATTGCACTGCAGAGCCTACTTCTTTATTAGAAATGTTTGCATAATGCACATCACTCTTCCAGCATCTTTCTCTCTCTCCAAATGTCAACCCAAAAAGTAATGTGAAAAACAAACCTTCCCATTTGTTTGAGGGTATATGTATCCCTCCGGGTGGCTCACTGAAAATAATCACCTTCTGCAACATTACTTGGTGCTCACTGGAAAAAGGTCACAGTGGGCATTAACAGCTTTTCAGTCCAAGTTATAGGCTTGAATAAAGACAGCAGCATTTACGCTTTTGGAAAATGATCAAGAGATATTACTGGTTTGTGTTTGCCTCAAGCAAGCCTTTCATTCTTGATTAGTGCTGATTAGCTTGGGGAACTGACAATAAGTAGAAAATTGTGCATATGTGATATAGGTCTAAAAGATGTATAACACAGTGGGCACGAAGCAGCCAGGACTGGGATATATAAAGTGAATGGAAGCCCTTCAGTGACCTGCTGTGGCGCACACAACCATTTCACCTCTCCGCTCCTGTATGGCATTTTCCATATACTGTATAGCCTTTAGTTATACGTATTTGGAATTCTTTGTTTTGTGACTTATTTTAAAGATTTTGGATTGATCCCTTTGTCTTATGTTACAACTTTCTTGATGCAAGCCTGACTATTTTCATAAGCTCAAGAGACAATAATTGTTCTCTCGATGGTGGGTAGTATATAAGCAAGTGCAGCTGGGTGAGTGTACTTGATCTACTCGGTTTTGTATTCACAGTTATGATCCCTATATCTAGATTTGATTTTGTTGTTATTGTTTCAGTTTCAAGAGGGAGTGATCGGGCAAACAGCTATTTAAGTAGTATGCTTTCGGCAGTTGGAAGAACCCACTGCGCCAGTGATGTTTGTATTTAAAGAAGCCAAAATGTGACAGTAGGAAAGTTTTTGCTGGGTTGGAGAAGGCTGCACCAAACCAACAGGCTACCGATTCAAACAAGTTGCTATGACAAGCAGCATAAACATCTCTCCTTATTCCATAGGACATGTGATTGTGTGTGAAACAAAATTATGCAAATCCTAAATGAGGTGATAAAAAGTAGGTATAGTATCCATTGGTCTCCTCTGGCTGAGGTCTACTGCTTTTACCAGGCTTATCTTGGATATGTCATATATGTTCTTATCCATTATACTGTATGTTCTTGATAAGTAAAGGAGCTGATCTTTGGATTTAGCAGCTCAGTGCTTGTGTGGCTGTCTTGCTTGCTCAGATCACCAGTGGCACTGTGAAGGACATATCAATGAACAAACACTTTGTAGCATTTTAAATTAAACTGCTCAGTACAAAAGAAAACTTCAGGGTAGCAGATAAATGACTGGGAAGTCATTCATAGCTTAGTTTAGTAGCCTACCACTCAAAGAAGTCATTTTAGTGAGTCTGTGGAATGATCCTTCTGTCTCAGTGGTGGCAAACCTTTTCAGCCAGCCTGAAGTTGGAAGGAGTGCCACAGTCTCTGAGTGCTCTGCAAAGGTATGTGAAAAATTGCCAATTTTGTTTTAGTTTCTCAGAATCCCACCTGCAACCTCTTCCTATCCAAGTTCCCTACCAGGTTGCAAGAATTTTCTTCCTGGATGGAAATTTGTGTGTAGATAGGGTACGCTCTTCCTCATGTAGCCTGTTTTTACACATTTTTCCTTTGTTGGCTAAAACCTGTTTGCATGCATATTTTAAAAGATATGCATTTTTGTTCATGGACTTACAGTATGATGCGGGGAGAGATTCTAATGCTTATTATTTCTTTTCAGTGACAGGAAACTAAAAGATAATATCTATGTGTTTGTTAATAGTCTCACAGAGTACAAATTAGATACATTTGGGGTTTAAAAAAATAAAATAGGTTAGTGGGAATTTCTTTTCCATCCCTAACCCGGGGAATAGTAATCAGCTATTAAAGGGGATGATATAAATTTTAGAAATACAGGTGCCCCCACCCCATATTCATGGGAGATGCATTCCCAGACTTACAGTTTATAAATGAAACTGCAGATAATAGTGAACCCTATTAAAATAAAGGACTTCTGGTACAAACACACCATAGAGTTGCGCTGGGGACCTAGTCATTCCTGGAGAGGACACCGCTCTAGGCATTTTCAAGTATAACTCTATGGTATGTGTGTCTATTTTTTCAGCTGCAAATAACTGAAACCACAGATATTGGTTCCACAGATACGGGGGGGCAGCCTGTAAAAAAATAAGTAAGAGTACATATTACATATACAGGCCCCTCTCTGCACTGGTGTGGTTTTTGCCTCCATGCTGAGCTGAGTGGGGCCAGGTGGCTGAGGCAATAAAGCTGCTCTGGATTTTGGCCTGAACTTTATAGAAGGTATCCAAGGTGCCAACATAGTTTTGGGACCTTGGATAATTCCTATTAAGAGTATAATTGAAACCCAGAGCATATTGATATCTCCACTGACATAAAAGCTACCAGCCTTCACTGGACCAGGCCGTATTGGGAAGGCAAGTAAGCATGTGGGCCTGACTCTGTGCCATGAATATAGGTCATATGGTCTCCTAACTCCTGAAACATTAGGATCCCCACAGCTTCTCTCATGTAGCAAACATGGATCAGGTTAATCACTCATGTTTGGTTCGATTAACTTTATCCTTCTTTATAAATCAGTACTGTATAAGCCTGTGGCCAAAAATCCTATCTAACTTTTGCACACATGCACTCACGTGCACACACACACACCCTGCTGAGCCCAAGAAACTGTATATGGGAAATAGAAGGACAAAAGCAGAGCATCAGAATGAATCCCCATCTAGCTTGGCCATAACTGAATAGACACTTTGACCTGACCTCAGGATGATACAGTGGTATCTTGATCAGGAGGGAAAGTCTACATTATTCAGATGAAAACTGAACTTTGCAGGCATAACAGGAATAGCAGAACATAATAAGCCAGCCAAATGATGTGTTGTTTTTTAAACAACATCATCTTTTGAGTCACCACTTACCATTTGAGCAAACGTAAAGGACAACTATGCAGGCTTACTGGGTATTATAGATATTAAATATATGTTAAATACGATATTCTGCTTGATCTTGGTGTGGTTTTCATTTGGTTACTTGGATGACACTCATGAAAGAATAGATTTAAAAAAAAAACACTGCCCAAAGGACTTCTATTAAATAAAGTAATAACTTATAAATATTAATAGATTTTCCACAGATCTATGACAGCTGATCAGGATTTGGGAAATGTATTAATTAGCTTTAAATATATCAATTATTTTAGTGTTTGGAAAGCAAACAGCAAAAAGATACATTTATTGATAATATAGTTTTGGAATAAAACATATAATGATAATCTAGAACTATACTTTATCTGTATCATGCCATGCAATCTTATCCACAAATACTAAGGAGTAAATCCCATTGTGCACAGCAGATTTTACTTCTCTCTGAACATGACTAGGACTGGACTGTTTATGTGTGTGTGTGTGTAAATATTATTTAAATAAGTGAAAACATTTGCATCAGTGCTGAAACAGCAGAGGTGGATAAAAACTTACGTTGGTCCTGTGATGAATCATGTTTTGGAGTTCATATATCCCTGACTGCAACTAGGCATTACAAATGAGATGAGACTGCTGCAGAAAATGGCATTCCCTATCTATGTCTCCTTCATACTGTTTGATTAATGTTGCTGAATGGTATTATGTCCTCTTCCTATTAATTTTCATGCTTCTACCTCTGCTGCCTACACTCTTCCCCTTTGTCCAGAAACTGATATGTGTATATACTGAGGGTAAAGACATAGAGGGTGCAGTTGAATCTACTACTAAGTAGATGATCAGATGTGATTTGTTTGAGCAGACCCAACAAGCTCCTTATTTTCAGCCTGAACCTGGTTTCACAACTGGTGGTATATGTGTGTTCACAAACAGGTTGAATGCTGGAACATGGATGAGGAAATCCACAGTGAAGATGTCATGGTCTCCAAGAGCTTCCACCGCTAAATATTACGTGGGGACAAGGGAAGGAATAGACATAGTATTTCCATTTCCTGTGGCAGCTCATCATCACTCATGATTTCTGTTTCTTCCCTTCTAAACCATACTCAGCAACTTCTGCATGCATATAGTCAGGGCTCCTTCTGCAGGATCTCTGGGCTTCAAGGTGAATCCACTTGGCAGCCATTGGTTTCAGTCTGGACTCTGGTGGCCTGGAACTGTGCACTTTATCCTCTGAAACCCTTACTACTATGACAATGACAATTATGATTAAAAAATGGAGAGTGTTACCATAGATAGCAGGGGTTACGAGAATGGAGCAGGCACCCAGTTTTTGTTTCTAACAGAAAGTGTGATTTCTTGGCAGCATTAAAAAAATGGTATCTTTCCTGTGGCTAAAAAAAAAAAAAAGTCTAATGACTTTTCCAGCTGACCACCAGAATTATGTCATTGATTGCCAGTGATGAGCTGGCAGCCATACTGGAGGATACTTGTGCAAGAATAAACAAAGATGAAGTTTCTGGTGGTTCTCAGCCTTTCCTTCTCTGGATGCTACCGGACATCAGATCCCAGAAGCCCTAGCCAATATGGCTAATGATTCTGAGAGCTGAAGTTCCAAACATCTGGAGGGTTAAGGACTGAGAACCACTTGTGAGGGCTAATGGTTTAATATTATACCACCAGTGAAACAGTGCAACAGTTCAATAAAATATAAGTGGAATCTTAGCTTCAGAAATATTAAAGATCTGTAAGTGCAAGATGACAGTTGCAATTTTTCTATCCCTATTTCTTAAACAGCTTGTAGAGTGCAGAGGAGAACCAGGATCTCCTGACAGCTCAAAGTATACTTGGTATTTAAAGCAGTATACTCCCCAGCAACATTTTCCCCATGACACAATAGTCACCACACAAGTAGCTACATAACAGTGCTGTGTTCAGTCTGCATGTTTGCAGAATATGGATTTGCTGCAGGGGTAAATCAGGCTGCTCTTTGCCTCACCCCATTTTAAAATATCTGGTGCTAAATCACACAATTTGGGGAGAGTTTGAGGAGGGACAGGAACAACAACTCTGTCTAGCTAAAACAAGGAGTGTGATCAGATGGTAAAGCAGCATGGCTGTATTGCCACTTGAGTGTGCCCATTCTCATTCAGTAACAGAATTCAAAATTGGTATAATATAAGATGTGGCTAAGAGCCTTATTGCATGCTAAAGTAAAGCAGCAGGTTAGCCGGAAGGTTTCGCTTTCAGTGCTGCCTTACTGCATGGTGTCATCATTCTTCTGGTGTTCTGTCATTCCAGTCCCATGGGAGACAGAGGTAAAACTGCCTCTTTTTACTAACAAGTTTTTCCAGTTAGCAAAAAGACACGGTTTTACCTCAGTCTCCCATGGGACCAGAACGGAAGAACTCTGGAAGAATGACAACATTATGTGGTAAGGCAGCACTGAAAGTGGAACCTTCCAGCTGCCCTGCCGCTTTACTTGAGCATGTGATGAGGCTCTAAGAGTGTGACCTATGGACAGGAAAATGAACAATGCAAATGTGACTTCAGCTGCAATTCACTTGGCAACATCATGCAAGTTTCTGTTCTGTCATCCAAACATTTTTAACTCTATAAATTGTTGAATTTGTTTTTTAAATTTCATATTTATACTTTTAATGTTTGTGTATTGTTTTAATTTGCATTGTTTTAATCCCATGTTAGCCACCTTGAGTCCCTATATTGGTAGAAAGGTGGGATATAAATATTATTGTTATTGTTATTGTTGTTATTGTTATTGTTATTTGCTCAGTACTCCCCCACCAATTTCTATAATAGTGAGGCAATTAATTATATTACTAAATCTCAGACTAATTCATGAATTGGTAGGATAAGTGGTCAGGAAGTCATGGCACTCACTGACATCTGCACAGTCTCACTAGACATGTCAATTTGGAAAACCTCACTTTCTAAGCAACAACATTTGCTATATCAAAGGTGCAAAAAGATCAATCATAGCCCATCCAACCCCCTCATTTCATATTCCATCACAAGGTTAATTTTTAAGTGAAATATCCTACCCTAAATTGACCTGAAAGGCTTCCAAAATGCAGCACTTTTCCCTTTTAATACTCCAAGCTACTAAACATGCTCTGGATTGCAAAAATGGTTGAAGATCAAGTGACTTCTGGTCACTTCCAGGTTGCATTTTTGGATGGCATTTGATCAAAAATGTGATGTTCAATGCACTGTGGGGTTCAAGAGGTGAGAATTGACCCCTGCCACAGCTACTCTGTAAGATCATGAAGGTCTTGGTCATTAAGTTTCAGATTTTGCTCTCATCACAACAGCTTTCCAAAACAGAGGCTGCAATTTTATTTTCTGTATGAGTGATTGGTAACCATTCATTTCTGTGGAAGGAAATTAAGTAATGCAGTCCCATGCTTGGCTTGTGGACTGAGGGAGGTTCTCTCCTCCCCATTTTAGGGTGAGTGCTCCCCTCTCACAGCTTGTTCACAAGTTGCCACATAAACAAGTGGCCTCTGCCATGGAGAAACAGACCTGCTCTTTCCTCATGAACTTTCGTAATCTAGATAGCCCCATCCTGGGTTCTTTTCTTGGTCTTGGAGCTTGTCTGCATGAGCCTAATAAAATGTTTTGGGGTCATCCTGGGGGGTGATCTGTCCAGATGACGCTTGGCCAAAACCCTGAATCTGGACCGAACTGTCCCCATGATGTTTGGCCATTTCAGCCCCCGAAATGGTTTAAACCTCCCTTAAATTGCTTTTTAAAAAACTTTTGATTTACTCTTGTCCTTAGAGAAAAATCCAGAGCACTCCATGCAGAGTACAGGCAGCTGTCCTCACATGTGTTGCCTGGTGGTCTATTGCCTTGTGGTGCCACTGGTGCTGTTGCATCCTCTAAGGTCACAACGAGGCCCCCAACATCTGATCAATGCTGGGTGCCTCATTTCTGGCCTCAGGGAATGCAATGCAAACCAGCAGTGGCACTGGTGCCAGGTGATACAACAAGACACATGTGAGGACAGCTGCCAATTCTCAGCACAGAGTGCTTCAGTGATGGGTGGAATCAGGGGCAGCTCCAGGGCCAGAATACTCCAGGCTGCCTCAAGGTTATCTCAGTCAGTGTAGATGAGCCCCAGGTTACACTGAAATGTGACTTGTTGTCAATGGGGAAGGGGGTATGATAAAATTCAGAGGGAAGAGGTAAATAGTTAATGTTTAGAGCTGTGATGATATCATTTCATTAGAGTTTCAATTTTGTACTTGTAATCCACTTTGGGATTTTATTATGAAAACCAGTATATACATAAGTGTGTGCATGCATGCGCCCACATGTGTGTATATGAACAAATACAATTCAATGGCAAAATAAGATGGGGAATAATAATATGAAAAATAATTTTGTTTACGTGCTTTTTAATGCATTGTTTGAAGGATTAGGGGAAAACATCTCAGCTACTCAGGAACTTTTTTTTCCTTTTGCATTCATGCCAGATCAAAACGCCCAGCTCCCGTTCCAACAGCCACCCCAAGAATCGACTCTCCTATGCCCGTGATCCCTCATCAAAAGGTATGTATTTTACAACTTGTCTTGAGATACTCATCATAGCCTCTGTTGGTGCTCCTCTCAGGGACACAGGCATGAAAAGCAGGCAAGACATCAGATCAAAGTCCTTTAGTGTGTCCAGACTACAAATCTCATTTGGCACTCCTATGGGAACAGAGCTGCCATGTAGATAGGGCTGCTGCCCTCCTCCCCATGTATTTTAAAACATATGTGATCAGGCTTTAAGAGAACTCCTGTCTCTGGCCTATACCCAGAAAGCGAATTGGTATGTTCTTCTGTTGTATAGAACAGCCTTCCTCATTTGGAGACAGAAGGGAAAAAAATCACAAAGAGAAATAAATAAAACAAAGGCTCTCTAGGTTTGCTAAAGTTTGTGTATGCGTGTTTTTTGTTTCTTCTCAGGATTTCTCCCCCCCCCCTTTAGCTTCTCCCCCCCCCCCTTTAGCTTATCATAACAGGCTTCCCCAGTAATGCATCTTCATGCTGGGAAGTTATTCAACTGATGACTATCTGCCAATTAGACAGCTATTAAAAGGTTCAGGAGTCTTTCCAGCAAAAACAAGTTAGCAATCCTTAATGGCTCTCATTCAGTGGTGCAAAGGCAATTTCCTGGTGTGCAGGAGCCAAATCTTGGAATGCTCAGCACTTTGTTCATTTAATTAAGATTAGCTAGTGCAGGCCAGGTTTATGCTGTGTGTAGACTAGCCAGTGTTTCTGTAGCTGAGAAAAAGTAAGAAGGGATTCACTTGACTTCATTTTGGTAGAACCTTAGCATTATTTAGTCGGGAGAAGAGAAGGCTGAAAGGTGACATGATAGCCATGTTTAAATATTTGAATGGGTGTCATACTGAGCATGGAGCAGGCTTGTTTTTTGCTGCTCCAGAGACTAGGACACGAAGCAATGGGTTCAAACTACAGGAAAAGAGATTCCACCTAAACATTACGAAGAACTTCCTGACAGTAAGAGCTGTTCGGAAGTGGAATACACTGCCTCATAGTGTGGTGGAATCTCCTTCTCTGGATGTTTTTAAACAGAGGCTGGATGGCCATCTGTTGGGAATTATTTGATTGTGTATTTCTGCATGGCAGGGGGTTGGACTGGATGGCCCTTGAGGTCTCTTCCAACTCTATGATTTTGTGATTCTATTTGTCATTTAACTACACTAAAAATGAAAGGGACAAGTTAAAAACGGTATGCTTACTTGGTTTCAGAGATGGAAAGGCATGCTGCCTTTCTCTAACATCATAGTTAGGTTATTGTTTTTTCAACCAGTGCACCTTGCATTCAGCATAGAACCTGTGAACAGAATAAGACGTAAGACATAACCTTAGAATGCAGCCATGTGATGCATTTCAGTTTATTCCAATGCATTTTGAATGAAATCATAGGGAATACTCTGTATTGATTAATGGCTGTAGAGGAAATGCAGTTTGTTTATGCACACTACAATTACAATTGTTTTGGACTGTACCACTCTTCAAACTACTGGTTGGTGAAGGCATGTCTGAATGATTCTCTATGGGCTCCCTCAGACAGGGGAACTGTGTCAAATAGTTGCAGTATTTGTTGCTGTAGTTTTGATCCAAATGACATTTCAGTTATCCTGGGCTACTTTCTAGCAATTCTGTCATGAGCTGCAACATTTTATTCCCACGTTCTAGTGGGTTTCTTTTTAATTCCAAGAGATATTGGAACAAAAAAGGCCTTCTTTTCTTCTCCTTTCTTTTCTTTTAATTCCCCCCACTTAGAGGCTGTAAAATGGTACTTTTGCACTATAACTCTCAAGATATATATTTTTAAAAAAATATCAGAGGAGAAAATTTGCCCTTCAAACCCTAGGATCTTCTCAGCGAACTACCCCTTCCCCCAGTTTAAAAAGAGTTTTGGAAGAGCATTAGTACAGATCAAAGAAGTTGCTACATACAGCCTCCCAAAAGAATGGAATGAGTGGCTGCAGAGGTGACAACCACCAACAAAATCCAAGGACAACAACCAACAAAATACAAAATCCAGGTTGCAAGAACTCATATGCCTTTCAAGAAATTTGGAAGAGGCCTATATTTAAATACCAATACAAGATTTCTGAAGTGCCATAGAAGATTAGGCTACAGAAGTACCCATGCTGACCATAAAACAAATAAACAAATACTCCAATATCTAAAATTCATCCTGTGGTGATACTTTTATTTGGCCAACCAAAAGGCACAAAATACATCACATTAGTTTTTGAAGCTCAAAGCCTTCTTCACAGGCAAAGATAGTAAAAGAACATGCAGAGAAAGAAAAGTGATGATGCCATAGTCACAGCATCTGCATTTGTCCCTTGGGATGTTAACATAGGAAGGGTGTGTAGATGAAAAGTCAAGCCAGCCAGAGCCCCCCCCCCCGGGTGTGAGCTGACTGGAAACAAAAGCAGTAAAATTGAGTTAATAAAGTTTGGCTTCTCCATTTGAAGTTACAAAATTAGGTATCAGGGACATGCATTTTAGTCCAGCTTAACCTAATAGGGTACTTATCTTGTGCAAAAAAAAAAAAAAATCCCTCCCTGAAATGGAAGCATTCAACTGTGTGGTTTGTCTAAATGGATTCTGAAATGATACAATCCAGAAACACTGTTGTCCCTTACCTGAGTGGTGTTAAGAGTGTAGGAGTCAGGACATGAATCTCAAGTTCAGCATTAGAAAGTGATTTTCAACAGAGGTTTCTTAGCAGGGCATTTAACGTTGACTCACATGCACAAGTAACACCCACACACACACACACACACGCATCAAGTATAGTTAGTGACAAAAAGAATATTTCCCTTCTCTTCTCCACTCTTTCCTACCACCCAGTTTTTCTTCTACTCTAATAATGAGATAAAACCAGGTAGAGATAATTTTTCATTAAAACTTAACCTGGAATGAAAACTCTCCACTTTTAATATGTGCCTGCTCAGTTTTTAATCTCACCTTGCAGAACAACTTCCATGCTCACCTTACCCCACCACTCACTGGTCTCTTGTACATCTCTTCACTGTTGCTTCTTGTGGTGATGAAGTCGGCATTTGCTTATGAAAACTGATGTCACAATAAATGTGTTTATCTTTTTTTTTTTGCTTGTGCTTGCTGAAAGAGACCAACATCACCATTCTTTAGAGTAGAAACAATTAGGCTCTTAATCTCAGTGCAGTGGTAGCACTGGTGTGTGTGTGTGAGAGAGAGAGGGGGGGGGAGGCTGAACTGCACCATGTGACACCATGGGGGGAGGGGTAACACTGGCCTCAGGTCAGGAAAGGCTGGAACAGACTGTCCAAGTAACTGTGCCTCTCAGTTTGCTCAGATGTGCACCCATTTGTAATCTCAGATTTTTTTTTCATACTTTCCCCTTCCTTTTCCCTGCTCTCAATGGTAAACATGAAGTGAGACAGTTACACTGGCCCTAAATGAATTTAAACCTTCAAGTCAGAAGACTATAGGAAAAGTCAGCGGATATGGCCTGCATGCCATCACACAAAAATTAAATGCCAGCAATTTTCTGTATTCTTCATGTTTTAGAATGTTGTTAGAGCCACAGTACAAAAGACCAGTTCCATCTCTGCCATGCACTAAAATAATCTAGAGAGGTGACAGTAATGTGTCTCCAGAGATGAAGCCCAATGCACAGGATAACAGCCTCCTCTTCTGGCCAGTTGAAAAGTTACAGTGGCTTCATAGTAAAAATGTGTCTCATTTTTGTAATCCCTAATATACACTGGGACAAGCAGTGAGAGGGAAGAGAAAAATATAGGGAAGGGCCATAGCCTGGTGGCAGCACTCATGCTTTTATGCAGAAAGTCCCATATTAAGCCTCTGGCATCTCCAGCTGAAATGATCAGGTAACACAGGGGCACAGGAGTACTTAGGACTACTTTAAATTCTGTCATCGGCACATGTGTACACTTTCCACTCTTTCCATGAATCTCAGCACTTTCCACTTGAGGGACAAACACTCATAATTACTGTACATCCTACATTGGCACTAAAGTGAGTTCCTCTAGGGTGGGGAGGATTGTTTCCTCCCCCCAGCCACCACAATACTGTCGTCCTTAATCCATCCTATCCTATCAAGAACTAGAAACAATGTACGGGGGATAGATTGGGGTGTGCTTAGTCTGAGGATTGGTTCTGGCAAGAGGTGACTAATAAACTAGAAAACTAGCCACGATGAGTGACCATTAGGGGCTTTGCACAGATTAGCAACAAGCATCTCTGTTTTGTTAGAGCCAATCAATTTGCAACCAACTCTGTAATGTGATGCTGTATATAGTACACTTGAGTAAGTAGTCCTAGGGGTCGTTTACAGATTTATTGCGGCAACTTGCGCTTCAGTTCTTTTCCGCAGCTGTGCCAGTCAGGTTTTTTTTCTAATTATGCCGCTTTTTCGTTCAGACTTGAAAAGGTGTGGGGGGTGTGGCCTCTCAAGCAGACAAAAGCTTTATGAGGAAGAGGCTAGATCGTGAGTGAAAGAATTTGAAGCCCTGCATTTTCGAGCTAAAGAAAGACTCACAGACTGCCAAAATAGCAGGGGGGGAGATCAAAGAAGTGTCTCTGTCTCTGTCTCTCTCTAAATCTGTCTGTAAATGAACTCAGTCACTCCCCAAAGCAATCTCTGCTGAAAGACTTTGCTGCCATGCCGTGGATCCTAAGGTGAACCTATCACAAGTTTTTTCAGCATGATTTGTTTAGTCAGGGTTCACAGACTTACAAAATAGCAGAGGATTTTTGACTCTCCCTCCCTCAGTCCCCCTCCCTCCCCCAATCACAATGCAGCCCTTAGTGAAATGTTCTCTCTCTCTCTCTCTCTCTCTCTCTCTCTCTCTCTCTCTCTCTCTCTCTCTCGTTCTTGCTCTGTCTCCCGCTCTCTCCCTCCCTCAAGCAGAGCTGACCAGATGGGAACTTTATGACTGAAAGGTCTTGGGAATCCTTTTTTCTTGGCAGACTTGCAAAATAGCAGAGAGAATTTTTCAAAGTTTCCTGAACGCTACTGAACTCAGTACCCCTCTTTGAAGCCCGCCCATTGCATCAGAGCAACCAATCACAATGCAGATCTGCTGCAGCCCTTAACGGAATGGTAGTTTACACTACCAATAATACACTACATTGCAAATGTACCAGCAAAAGTAGCGACATCCCTTGCCACGCTATATTTGGGTGTTTTACCTTCCCCCCTTCTGAATGAGGCGATGCTGTGGTGCGATCCATGGGAACTATGAGCTATCTTAGCGGTATATTTAGAGGAATATTTGCCCATGTAAACCACCCGCTAGAGTTTGAAAAGCCAGCTAGCTCAACCTGCAGTGTCTCCATGGGTCTGTCAATGACAGAGGGATTTAGTCCTAGTTGTGCTCCTGACCCACCCGATTCTTTAAACACCCCACCACACCTGGCACACACTCATCAGTAAGCAGATACATCAGCAAGCAGTAAGCTTCTCACCCCCATCAAAGGGTTACTTTTGTATTTGGGAAACATCAGTACACACAAATGTCTTCATTTAAAATGGTGTCTCTTACATAAAATGACAAACAGCAAGGTTTGCTTCTTGGGGTTTGTTTGTTTGTTTGTTTAATATTTTCAAGCCATGGATGATGGAATCCATGGCTACAGAGGGCCAACTGTATTGAACAGAAGACTAGGGATGATATCTCCTCTCAGCCATAGAAGAGATTTGCCATTGCTTTCTTCTAAGGCTAAGAGGGTGTGACTCTTCAGCCATGGAGAGGAGTTACACTCTCTCAACCTTAGAGGAAGGCAATGACAAACTTCATCTGAATAAATCTTTCCAAGAAAACACTATGATAAGGTTGCCATAAGTCAGAGTTGACCTGAAGGTGCGTAACAACCACCACCACCACAATGGCTGCTATTCAAGTGCCCAAACTCTCTTGGCTGCATTTCTCATGCACATTTCTAATCTTAGTGCTTTTCCTTAACATGGACAAATTGCTGCTGCTGTTGTTTGGGAACAATATTCCTGCAGGCCTGAGGTCCAAACTTTCTAGAGTGTTGGCTAGCCTTTGAACTCTCCTCTTCTTTTAGGGCTCTTTATTTTCTAGTCTTCTTTGCAGAGACAGGATGGATTATGCAACCACTTGTCCATCCAAGCTCCACATTTGATCATATCCCATGAAGTTGATCCCAGTCCTTGGTAATGCCAGTGAAAGCACTGAAAAAAGAGAACGGTTTCACTTTTTTTTTTTTTTTTGGCCTTCTTACAATGTGGCTGGAATAACTTTTTGAACCAAATGTTATCCCTTGAGAACTTTTGATTTAGTAGTACTTCAAATGCAGTTTGGGTGCCACTTTCCCAGGCACCTTCATATCACTGAAAAGGTGTTGGGGAGGGGAAACAACTGAGAGTCTTTAGAAGAAGCTGTACACAGGACAATATCTCTTTGCACTTAAATTTTGTGAAAAGAATGAACTCATGTTTCTTTCAGGGTGGGGGAGAAAGGTTCTGCTCTCTAAGGTGTTGTTGGGTGTTGCCATTAAAATTTTCCAAATCAGTGATAACCAATGACAAGTTAGTATGGATTCTAGGAGCCATCGGCTTGACACTTTCCCACCATTATTCTTCTTTGTCCATGTTGTGCTTTTGCCCTGCCAGGGGAATGTTGGTTTGTGTTGGGTCTTGCAAACGTTTCATCCTTTCACTTTCTTCTTAGTTTTGACAAAATTAGCAGGAAATAAATTATGGAGAAGATGTCTGAGAGCAGCTTTTTACCTCTTCAGGGAAATAAATGCTGGGAATGACAAGTGTAGAACTACCAGCTTTGAGTGGAGACTGCTGTGCTGTACACAGCCTTATTCCACTTGTCCAAATGCAAGTTATATACAAAGAGTCTATTCATAGATTTCTCTCCGCAACCTATTTTGCTAACTGTATTGCACGATCTTGATTAGCATGAAACATTAGCTTCTGTTGACCATGATGCTTAATTCTGAAAGTAATAATAAGTGGTAACGGGATTGCAGTAATCTTAGCCCTTGCCTTTCAAGGTACTAACACCATGTATGGATGCATATGTTTGAGATGTATTTAGCTGCCACCCAGACATTGCTGCCTGAATCTGCTGCCTTTCCCACCAGAGCAAAGGCACAATTGAGTCTGATTATGATGTGTACAGTTAACTGCTATTGGCAGCTGCGAGGATGAGAAGTTTTATTAGTACACATCTGTATTCCCTAAATGCGCAGATTTGAGAAGAGATGAAGTTAATACTTTTGCTTGACTAATGCAAATGCTTAGCTGTTTTGTTGCAAATGTCTGATGTGCTGGGTTGCCAACTGATAGCATTTAATTAATTTGATCAATAAAATGATGTAACAAGTGATTGCTATATCCATCTGAAAGCCAGATTACAAACAATAGCCACTAGTGTCTAAAATTTCAGTTATTTCACCAGGATTTGGCCTGGTTTCATTCCTGACATGTCAGATTCTGCCCCCTGACATATCAGAGGACCAATATATCTTTAAATTAAAGGTTGGCAAACCTACAAATATGTGCAGAGTGCCAGAGCTGGAGACCTTTTTATTTTGCATGTGTTCTATGATTCTCTCTCTCTCTCTCTCTCTCTCTCTCTCTCCCCTTCTCTCTCTCCCTCTGTTTCTTCTTTCTTTTGCCTGCATGTTTACTTCTACAGGATACTGTTCTGGAAGTCAATGGCAACCGAACGAACTTCAGTCCTCTAACTAGTACATCGGCTGGGCCCATGAATAGCATTTTAGCAAGCAATGGAATATGCACAGGCTACCTCAGCAAACAAGAGACCACTCTATCACATAGTTCTTCCTTCTTAAAGACTACTACCATTAGATCTTCCATGTCCTCTCAGTCTGTGACACCTGATCTCTCACCAGCAAAAAGTGACCTAGGGTCAAAAACAAGCTCAGTCATTACAGATGGCAGTAGCCCTAAACACCAGCTGAGCCCAGCAAGGCAATATAACAACCCCATTGGTCTATACTCAGCAGACACTCTCAGGGAGATGGCTGAAATGCATAAATTAAGTCTCACACGAAAGGCTTCAAAAGGTGGACTTCTTAGCGGGTATGTAAATAATAAACTTGTTTTCTGATCATGCATTCTGGCTAGTTTGGTGAACAAGTGTGGCTAATTGGGAGCATTTTAGACAAAGAACATCCATTGGTCCTAAATGTATCATTAAATGTAGAATGTAGGAACTTACCTTGCTGAATCCATTTAGATCAATAGTGATCACTAGGTGTCCTTGAGAACCTTACAGACAAGAGATAATGGTTGTAGCCAATCCTTTCTCTTCACCACAAGCATCCCAAGGTAATCAGAGGTGTGCTGCTTCTGAGCATTGGCCAGTGTTTTCCTTTTTAAAAAAGTATAGAAAAATAGGTTTATGAAATCACTACTCCTGAAATAATCATTGGTCTTTTGAGTGATACTGCCCTATAACTCTCTGCAGAATATGACTAAATATGGCATTGGCTATCCTAGGATGCTGCGCTCAAACTATCATGGCCCCATTCTATGGAATCCTGGGATTTGTAGTTTATTGTGGCACCAGAGCTCACTGACAGAGAAGGCTAAATATCTCACAAAACTACAAATTCCAGAATTCTATAGCATTGAGCCATGGCAGTTAAAGTGGTGTCAAACTGGACAATTTCTGCAGTATGGCAGCAGCCCTAGTGCAGTCACATTCTAAAACAGAAAATAATTATAAATATTATGAAGGTTAAAAGTCTGTAGAATTTTAAATTGCTTTCCTTATTGTCATAAAGAACTACTTCTACTTCCTTATTGTCATAAAGAACTACTTCTAAGAGACTGAGGAAACAATTACGGTATTCTATTTTGGGTCTTCTGATTTACAAGTTCAGTCTTGAAACAAGTCATCTGTTTCGAGACTGTTTTGAAATGGATGGACTTTGCTCATACTGCGGGCCTACGAGGACCTTCAGAGGCTAAAACTAGAGGCCTCTTTGGTGTGCTCTTTTATTCTTGCTAGTGAGCCACTTAGGGCTAAAGGTGAAAAGATGGCATTTTCCCAAACTCCAAGAGTACTCCACCAACTTAGACAACCCATTGGTCTTTCTAGAAAGGTTTCTGGGTCTCAGGTGAGGATTTGTCTGAATACCAGACATTCACAGTCTGGTTTGTTAAAAGTATCTCTTGTTATACTGCTCTCTAATAGACCCAAAGACCTAGGGACTTTTGCCAGCTGCTCATCACAACACTGACTATTTTAGCTGCACATTTTCTGAGCAATCTGACATTAAATTAGCAATACATGGTTGTATTGATTAGTGATCTTGAGATTATGCTTTTCTGTTTTTCTGTTATTGCCTCCCATTTTACCGTAGTTTGTGGATTAGATGAAGTTGATTGCTTTAGTCTTCTGGAACCAGCGGTTATCTTTGTGTTACTTTTATGGCTGTGTCTTAGTGGAACTTTGGAGACACCACATGGAATAGGAAGATGGTGACTGTGCAATGAGAAGCTTCCTGCAAATATTAATATTGCCAGTGCTTTTCTAGCAAAGTTTTGAGGAATGCTGCGTAGTTCTTGGAAACTTATCAGGTGTCTTCAGTGAGGAATCCAGTAACTATAGTGTTCTTTCCCTGGAAATATAATCTACATTATTCTTCACAACTAATCACTACCTGCAACCCAGAACTGTATTGTGTTGTGTGTAGTCTAGAGCAGTGGTTCTTAATTTTTGGTTATCAAGATGTTTTGGACTTAATTACCAGGATCTTTCACTCAACATGCTGAGTGGTCAAGAATTCTGGGAGCTGAGATCAAAAACATTTGGAGTACCAAAGTTTGAGCAGCAGTGCTGCATCTTCACTTCATATGGTTTGCTATCAAGGACCAGTACAAAAAATGTGTGAGCCTTGCCTAGTAATATGCTACACAACTGTCAATAATGTTTAGGGGATTGTTCAGCAAAAATCCTATTTACTCCTGATCCCAGTGTATGTTAGTTCCTTTCCATTGCATTTCCATGTGGAGATTCACTCTCCAATGGTGACAAGACCAGCCCCGCCATTAAGCAGGCTTAGTGCCCACCTCAGGTAGCTCATTTTATCAGCAAATTATTATTTAATTTATTTATGTTGTTGTATTTATAGTGCCAGGACATAGGGACGTGCTGAAAGGAACTTCTGCGAAAATAAATTGACTAGCCTTGGATACTGGAAACTTTGACTTGGGGCTGGGATTTGCAGTTTTATCTCAGGCAACAAAATGTTTTAAGTTGGCTCTGTTTCAGTCCATACTCTGTATAATTCCCCCTATAGTCGCTCACTTTCAGTGCCAAGAATTCACAAAAAGCAGGTTGGTTATGTTTGCAAGTAAATTCACAATTTATATGGCTCCACTTTGATATTCAATAATCTTACACGTTTAAGGCCAGCTGGAAATTTGCATTCTCACACTTAAATTTTGGGTCCCAATTCTGAATCTGTATTTCCACATTTTAAATGTTCCATTTTGAATTAATATTTTATACTTCATAGTCAGTGATAGAAACACCCAATAATTCCTTGAATTCAAGAACTGCATTGCTAATGAAGAAAAGGATTTATCTGTGGTTTGCTGACTCCTCTTTAGATTGTGTTCTCTCAAATTAGGTTATCAACTATGATAAAGAGCATGAAAGGTCTCCTGATTTGGAAAACTGTAGGAAATTTAGTAGAAATTATTCAAGAAGCACAAGAACTTTGGGTGAGGGGAAAAGGGATGACTAATTGATAGTTTCCATCTGGATGGAGCCTCAGTTCTTTAATACTTCAATAGCTATAAATATTGAAGATAATCCTCTTTATATCTGGGTTTCCATTTGATACTCAACAGCACTAAATAAAATTGCAGTGACCTCTGTAGAATTACTATAGTATGAAACTGATGTCACATCAGAATCTGGTTTGGCATTTTTGTTGTTTTATTTAAACCAAAAGCTTTTCTGCAAACTGTTTCTATTTCTTACATTTGAAGGATTGACCATCATCATAACTCTACTTCTTTCATTACCTTCTGCCTCCCAGGTTTTATGCCCCAGTTTTAAGACAGACACATTGCCTTTAGCTAATACAAAAACAGTAAAAGCAGTTTTGATCCATACTTATCATTGTTTGTGCAAGTTTTTCCGTCAACTTCTATGAATGGCATAATATTGTGGGACAAGCAGTGCAAGCTGGTATACTTAGAAAAATAAGGGAAAGAGATCAAACATTATTTTACTGCCTTTTTAATAATGTCCATTGACACTGGGGCAGGGAACCTTTAACCTCCCAAGAACCATGTCTGCTCAGGAAATTATTGGAGTGATACGGGAAAGCTAGCATTCTGTAATGTTGATCCTCTGGGAATACAAACTGTTAAGGTTTAGTTCTTCTCCAGGTTTTAGAGTATAAGAAGTCCTTATGGTTTGCATAAGCAAAGTTAAGGTGTCCCATCATCAGTATTTGAATTTAATATGAATTATTATATGGGTAGTCTGATGCAATATTGATGAGCACAAAACAGAAAGATTATTTTCTCAAGGTATAATGTTTGTGGAACTTTTAAAAGAGGGTAGAAATGAGAGGGGTTTCTATTAAGAAAACAAATACAGAAGCTCTGTGTGTGCAGGGGTAGATAATTAATGGAGTGTCTCAGGTCAACTTTTCATCATCCCAGATCTCAGCAGAAATTATATGGAGGTGATCAGCATTGACAAATGGATTGAATACACCATATCTGACTGGAGTGTAGCATACCCTCCAACATTTTACAGAAGAAAACCAGGACACATGTAGCCAAGCAATATCACAATGTGGTCAAAATGGCAAATGTTATTCATGAGGAAGACCATACAGGATAGGAGAGGCTGCAGAAATATGCTTTTGCCTGAGCTTACTACGAAGGGAAAGATTCTGACTCCTCCTCTCCTATCCCCTTGCTCAGTGGAGTCCCAACTACTTTTGCACTTTGAACTATTTTTGAAGCAACTGAAGTAAGCTTAGCACAAAGGGAACAAGTGGAAGGAGAAGAGAGAAACTGGAACATTTTGAAAGCAGCTGGAAAAGTGGGAAGACAGAGGATTAATAGTGACTGTGCTTGCCAAATTGAGACAGTTGAAAGGTGTAGTATAGGGAAATATGGACTCATAGGGAGCACAAAATGAAAGCTAGAAAACCATAATACCAGGTGCCAAGTCCCAGTACCTTTAAGAATTCAATAGATGGGAACATCTGGTGGCTTCTTCTGTCTAATGCATATTGCCCAGTCAAACTGATTGGCACCCTCTCAAGATTTGAGCCTGACATCTCTGCAGGTTTCCTGAAGGAAAACATGTAGTACCTGCTGTGCCAATTTAAGTTGGCTCTGGTAGACAGAGCCTTAGAATTGCTCACTTCCAGAACTATGGGAATGTGAAGTCTTTTCATTGTTTACATTCTGCCTTTTGAAATCCGAATCACAGAAGTAGTGGTTCTCCTCTTTTGTTCAAGGGTATATTCCTAAAGGCTTATGCTGTACTTTAAAATATTGTTTTACGTGCATGGGCATAGCTGAGAGGATTAGTACAGCCAACAGCAACCACTTCAGAAAATGATACTATTACACCATGTTTCTCTGTAAGCAGATGCCCAGCTGTCCTGCACATTCCTAAAATGGATATAGAATCACTGATCTGCTTACGAACTACAACTTGTTCTTAATATATCTCTGTGAGTTTCTCTTAACAGGCTGATATATTTGGATTAAAACTGGGTTTACAAAGCTGGCAGGATAATATTCTGCAGTGTGAGAAACTGAAGGGCAGGAAACAAGGTTGTTCAACTAGGTGTTTGGCTTGGAAAGCCTTTAATTGTTTATCCCAATGAATGTGACTTTGCAAGGAAAATTGACCTACTGGCTTGTGGACAGGTGCTCCTTCCCTTTCCTTCCTTTAGCCATATAAATTTAGGAAGCAAAGAGCAGAAAATATTTGTGTACAGTGTACTTATATGTTGCATCTGTATCCAGCTATGGTTGAATCAATTGGCAAATAAAATGCACATAAAAGTATAATTATAAGTGTTGCAGGATGTATGTGTGGCAGTATCTTCTGATCCCTGGCAGTTCAGATTCCAATCTGTTTCTTGCAGAGCGAGTAGAAGATGGCCTAAAGGGCTGTCTGCTGATAATGTTGCCAGTCACAAGAGCACCTTCTTGACCAACAGTGGTTCAATCTAAATTTTACTCAAGACCATTCAAATGTTTTAGTGTGCACTTCAAAATGTAATGAGTGTGGATGGGATAAGCATGTTAAAACATCTGTTCCTCACTACACTCTCTGGAGAGCAGCAGATACTGGGCTGCAGCTCCCTAGTGAGAGTAAACTTAGTGGAAAATGCTACTGTATAAGATGTGAATTAGTCATAAGAAACAGATACTCTGAAAACTGCAATAAGACAATACTTGAATTTAGTCCTGAAGGTAATCCCCTGGTGTTTTACAGCAGTGCGCAACAGACTACGTCAAACCCTTTGGTTAGTAATCATGATACTTCCAACTTTGGGGATTGACTGGATTATTTACATCCATTCCAGTCTGGCTTCTGGCCCAGTCTTGGAATAAAGCTGGCTGGTCTTCCTGGTATCCTTTTGGGGCCATCTGGTCAGAACTGATTTCTGGGTGATTCCACTCATTCTAGCTCAGTTAGCCCCAGCAAGATGGGGCTGAGAGACTGCAATTCCACCTCATAGCCTTTGCTCTCCATGCAAAATAAAATTATCTCTTTCATGTTTTCAACTTCTATCTAAATATTTAGCTGAGGTGTCATTACTATAAATTGATAATATTCAGTTGTACGTCTCAGTTCCATAGTCTAATCCTGAATAGGCACAAAAATGATTTTGTCTGGCATCACTCTGAAATGGATAGATGAACAAGCTAAAACAAAACTGGATGGTACACTAATTGTGACCTATGATAAGACACATTGAGGCCTAAATTCTCTTTTAGTCCTGACTAGAGTAGACCCATTGAATCTACTGGATTCATCTACACATTGACTCATTGAAAAATTGATAGAATGGGTCTACTCTAATTGGGACAAACCAACAAGATGCCAGCCTGAATATAACTAGTCCATGCATTGATTACTTCCAGATGGGACTACTGCAATGCTTTCTATATAGGTTTCCTTTACAAATAGGCTGGTGGCCAGACTTCTGTATGGTACCTAATGGTCACAGCATATGACTTTGATCTTGTTACCACTACATTGGTTAACCAATTATTTACAAGTTCGACAAAGTTTTGGACTTGACTTTTAAAGCCCTAAACAACCATGGGTCCAATTACCTCAGGGTCTTTCACATGCCACATAGAGCTGCCCACACTTTAAGGTCTTATTTGGAGAACTTGCCTGACCAGCCTTCATTCCAGGATGTGAGGCAGATGAAAACAAACACACACAGAGAATAACGAGAACAACACAGGACCTTCTCAGTGGCGATGCTACAACTTTGAAATATCCTTCTCATAAGAATATGGCTGGCCCCCTTACAACTGTTCCTTAAACATACATTTAAAACTTTATTTTAACATATTTTAATGTGTATTTTCTACTGCTGTTTTCAAATTGTTTCATACTATTGCTCTTTTTAAAAGATTATTCTTTTCTTAACTTACTTTGTTCTTAAGGTATTACTTCATTGTGACTGTATTGTATTGTATTGTATTGTATTTTCATAAATGCAACTAGCTCTGAGTGCTCTGTGACCAAAGAGCAGAAGGTATATCATAAATAGGACTCTTATTTAAGGGTTTAAATGACTGAGTGATCTGAAGGATCATAGGACTAAACCAACATATGGGTCTAAGCAAGGACAAAACTGCCTTGTGAATTTCTTTCAAAAAGAATATAGAACTGCTGTTATTCGGTACTAGTGTTGAGTGTCAGATTTGTTTTCATTACTTACTATGATATGTATTCCAGAAAGACAGAAGGGAGATATAGTACAACTCCCATATCCAGGGGAAATACATTCCCAGACTTACCATGGATACCAGAAACTGGATAATAGTGAATCCTGTTAAAATGAATGACTTCCAGCTCAAGCATACCATAGAGTCATGCTGAAGGACCTAGAATATGCCTAGAGAGAACACCGCTCTAGGCATCTTCTAGGTCCTCCAGCACAACTCTGTGGTCACCTTCTGGCAGAAGAGTCATATAGTCATGAAGTCATACTGGAGGGCCTAGAAGATGCCTAGAAAGACCTTTTTTTTCAGATGCGGATAAGTGAATCCGCAGGTATGGGCCCCACAGATACCAAGGCTCAAACTAGAAGTACATATCAGTGGCATGGATGCAATTAATGTGCACATGTTTTACAGCCTCAGGACTATTTGGAGGAAGTGTAACTCTTTCTCTCCTCGCTATGGTCCTGATAAAAACTGCCACTTCAGAGCTGCTATTTGCATTGGCAATAGTGGATGCTTCTCTTGGAGTGCAAATAGCATCTTTGGAGAGGGAATTTTGGTCTGTCCCTCACATTCTGCTTTTTAATTATTGGAAGAATCAACACTAATTCTCATGAAAAGGACAGAATAAAATGGTTACATAAATGGATCAGCTACAAAACAATTTCAATACTTGACATTCCCATTGGAAAGTTTAAACCGATTCATTCAGGGACACTGATGGAGTCCTCTTCACCAAGTCTGTGTCTTTTATCAGGTAAATCCAGTTTCTGGGAACAAGAAGAGATTTTGCCTCCTCTCAGCTATGTCCCCTATGAAGCCTAATTCTCTTTAACAGTAAAAGTTTAACATATGGAAGTCAATGGGAGTACCAAGAATTGTCATTTTATAACTTCATACCCTTGTTCTGGCTACTGTGACACCAGAGTGTGACACAACTCTTCAGGCTGACTTAATACTGTTCACGTGTTTATATTTACTTGCTTTGGTTGTTCAAGGGCTAACAGTAAGCCTGCACATCTGGTCCTAGCCACTTGTTGCAGGAGAAAAGTGATGTGTGAAAAAGAATGGCACTTAATCCCAGACTGTTTAGCATCTGGGGAAAATATTGCATTTCTTTGATTCATCTCAATGTTTTCGGTGTTTGGCAATTTCCAAATAGTCCTGTTTTCTTGCTCTGTCACTGATACCTAGTTATGTACAGTAATAACAACTTATTGTCAAAGTTGTAGCAAAACCTCACAGTATTTCCATAAATCCAAATGGATACATTGTAATCCCTGCATTTTCCCTCTCTTAATAACAGTGTGCGGCTTTGGATGTAACAGTTGCTTTCTGTTCCTATTTGTAGAGGAGTTTGCAAAAGCCTTATAAATCCTGGTTAATACTTACTAGCCTCATGGTTTTTAAAAAAAACAGCACAAATCTCTTGGTCTGATTTTTTGTTTCTTTCTTTTCCCCAGGTTATAGCCAACACTGTTGCCAAGTTAGTATTAAACAGTGTGTCAGTGTTTCATGCTTGGCCATTTCCCCCTTCCTTGTGGGGTCGCATGATGAGCCTGTTTGTTCCTGCTGTGTGTGCTTGAGAGTGGAATGTACTTCAAAAGAGCTCCTTGGTGTGACAGGCATAAAATGCTAGTAATGTATTCCACTGGTGGTTGTTCTAGGAACAGCCCTCCTCTTCCTCTTTGTATATCAGACATTTTATTTGCTGTCACTGCAAATGTACTATTTTGTCTGGAAAGACATTTTGTGTCCATATAAATGTTTGCTGGAAGACCTCTGTAAACTGGTAATGGCTGCCAGAGGGTCTTCCTGAGTTTGGGGTGGCTGCAAGAACTGATCATTAATATAAGCATCTGCAGCTACTATAGGTGTCTGCAGCCCCTTGTAGCCTATGGTAAGTGGGTAGCAGTGTTCTTTTCTTTGCTGGGAGCATGTCTCTTTGGGCTAAGAGCACATTCCAGCTATGAGCACCTGTAATGGCTAACAAAACCAGTAGCCATTTCAGGGTGAGCAAGGTTTCTATTCATGAGGTACCTTATTAAGAAGCTAACTTGTGATCTGGCTGAAAGACAATCAGTGCAAATATGTACATTTTTGTTTGTTTGTTTGTTATGCATGTTGATGTGCTCATATCATGGTGGGTTTCTGTTCCCTCCGAGTATTTGTGCATGCAGTGTTTTGTTTGAGTTGTATCTACAGTTATAAATGCCTGTCCCTCATGAATAACCTTATATCCCAGGGGTTCCTAGTCCTTCACCAGATCCGAGGAAGACAAACATTCCACATGTGGAGCGCCTTCTGTATCATTGCTGTAGTAACAGGAAAAGCTATACCTGTTGAGATATATATATATATATATATATATATATATATATATGGGGTTTTCAAAAGGGCACAGGGCTCTCCTTATGAATGGAGAGAGAGAAGAGTTGCATCTTTCCATGGATGCAGCTCTGCTTTCATGAACAAATGCTCCTTCTGCTCATGGAGAAACTAAGTTGGATCCCCCTCTTTTTTCTCTCTTATGTTGGATCCCTTCCATTTTCTCTCCGTAGGAGATGTACAGGTTAGCTCTTAAACTAATTCATAACTAGCTAGCATGTTTCTAATTACCTGAGCCTGGGCACTTCCAGGCAAGCTGTTATTCATTCAATTGCTGAGTCACAGAATTTTGTGGTGGGTCTCAAAACGATGAAGCCTCTTCATTTGTGACCATCTTCTGTTTTCCCACCATCTGTTCTGTCTTCTTCTCTTACTGCCACCACCGCCACATGTTCCGCCCCACCCCACCCAAAAAAAACTGTTCAGGACCAAAAGGTAAATGGCTGCACAGTGTATTTGAATTGGTAACACTTTGGACGAGTAAGGTGTTGCCTATCTGGATACACCTTTTTCCTAACCTGGGGATTGTCGACTTGGGCCAAATAAAACAGTCTCACCTCATTTTCACAGAAAGCTGTCCAGACAGCACACGGCTTGAATCCAGGTCGTTTCAGTGTCTCTGGGCTTTAATCCAGATGAAAAAGAATTGGGTTTTAATCCAGATTTGAGTGAATCCAGCATTCACATGCGTGTGTGGACTATGCTCCATATCAACATTGGTGTGGGGCCGGTGGGGTGGATTTTTGGCGGGTGGATGGAAGAGATTGGGAGGAGGCTCCCTGGGCCAGGCAATCATCTGGCCTTTCCCACAATGAAATGCCTCTTTCCCTGTTTCAATTTCACTTTTTAGCAGTTCCTTCATTGCCATTTATTTTGTATACATGGCAGTTGTTCAGAGAAGCGCATACCAGCAAACCCATATCATTAGCTGCACATACCTCCACTTAATAGACTGTCTGAAGCCCCTCCAAGCCATGGAAAAAGAGGTCGAGGTGATGCCAACATAATCCATTCACATGCATGCAGGGAGGGATAAAACCCAGAGTGACCACAACTATGTGGCTGTGCATACTGCGACTAATTGGACTGGAGTGAGTTCAGAATTGTGTGGACAGTGCTCCCAAACACACCTCTGTGTGTGTCATGATCATGTGGACAAGCCCATGATTGCTGCAGACCAGGGTTACCCAAAGGTAAACTGGATTTACCTGTCAATGTAGATGAGCCCCTAGAGACAGGAACAAAAAGCTAAGAGTAACTCATGTCTTCCATATCTAACTATACTGAGGAATTAAGGAATGAATATTTTATTCATAGAACATTAACTGAGGAATTTGAGGGGACCTAAAGGATGGAAGGAATATAAGAAGCATCATATTATTTGTGTATCTAACCAAGAAAAACTCCTGATGGATTATTGTTTATCTTAGAAACAAGCACGTACACTCCCAAAAGCCCACCACCCAATGCTCTGAGTATAATAGACCATCTACATGTAATGGATGGGGAGATAGTCTTGCTGCAAGGAGAGTACAGTTGTCCCTCCATATCCACAGATTTGGTATTCACAGATTTAAGTATTCACAGCTTGAAAATATTCTTTAAAAAATAATAACCCCAAAAGCAAACTTTGATTTTGCCATCTTATATAAGGGACACCATTTTGCTATGCCATTGCATATAATGGGACTTGAGTATTCACAGATTTTGGTATCCATGGGGGGGGGGTCCTGGAACCAACCCCCAGTGAATATGAAGGGACAACTGTAATGCTTGGCTATTTCTACATCTCATTTTAAAAATCACACCTGTCACATTATGGAAGTCCAGCACAGGAATGATATATTGTATCATTTTTACTCCAAAAGTAAACACCCAGTTCATAAAATGGTAGGGTGATGAAAGTGAGGAAATCTGAACTAATCTTCTTCACAGAAAAGAAGCATTGCTAGACATGAGCAATGGAGTATAATCACTAAAGAATGTTTTAAAAAAATACAATGAAATGGTAAAAGGGCGTTTTAAAATGATGCAGTCCTGTGGTAGAAGCTGCAATATTCATCATTAATCGCATTACATAGAGAAGGCAATAGGTACTCATAACATTTACTCAACTATTCCTTGCCTAAGAAAACACTAGAAATTCATAGGGTCCCCATAAGTCAACAGGCACCTAGAAGGCATATATACACAGACACAGACAGACGTACACATTCCCCATAGCAGTCATGATAGTAATAGATGTGTTATCTGAGAAAAGAAGCTATTTTCTCAGATACAAAAACCTTGTGCTTTGAGTGCTAGGATATTGCAGTATCTCTTCCTCAAAGGCACAAGCTCAAGAGAAAGAAGAATTCAGCGTGCCTGACAAATCAACACATTTATTTTACCAAAAACTGATAGTGTGGAAGGACCTTTATTGACAGTATCAGTCATTAATTATTTTCTTTCCCTGGGGACAAGAACATCGACTGTATTATCTGGACTAGCTGTGAGCCTTGCTCTTTTTCTGCTGCTTTAATGCCTCCTCTCACAGGCTTTTGTCTGACCCAAAGCTTTGCATGTTGATGATGATGCCCATGGAGGATCCACTGCACTCACATCTTCCTGTCCTTTCAGCATCACTTCTGTGTCATTTTCTCCTTTTCTTCCCTCATTTTCTGAAACTTCCACTCTTCCTTCCCCATCCCATCCCAGCACAGAGTACGTGGAGCGTTTCAACCCCAACGTCCTAAAGGATTCTGCTCTGTCTACACACAAGCCCATTGAGGTGAAAGGGCCTGGTGGCAAGGCCACCATCATTCACGCCCAGTATAACACCCCAATCAGCATGTATTCTCAGGACGCAATCATGGATGCCATTGCAGGCCAAGCCCAGGCCCAGGGTGGTGAACTTGCTGGGTAAGATGGTTTCCTTTGTGTGCACCAGTCCCTCACTGCATGCCCCATAGTTCCTCCATCCCATTGCTTTAAGCATTCCATTGGACACCATTGGGGGATATAATGTGATGGAATTAATAATAATAGGTGGCCCTGGTGGCGCAGTGGTTAAATGCTGGTACTGCAGCCACAACATTGTGAATTTGATCCTGCAGGGCTCCAGGGCTGACTCTGCCTTCCATCCTTTTGTAGGTTGGTAAAATGAGTACTCAGCTTGTGGGGGCAATTAGCTAACACAATGTAAACTGCTTGGAGAGTGCCTGGCACTGTAGAGTGGTATAGAAGTGTAAGTGTTATTGCTAACAATTTATAAACTGCTCTGAGAGTCTTTGTGGCTGAAGAGTGGGGTATAAATACTCTTAAATAAATAAATAAATAAATATTCTAGGAAACTGGAACAGAAAAAAATGATTGAAATGATAAGACAACATTTGTTTTATTTATTTATCATATTGCTACTGTATCCTTCCTCCAAGCTAAAGAATATATACATGGGTGTCACACACCCCCCTCATATCTGTCAGAGGAATGATAGATAGTGTTAATGCTTTATTAGATGTACCTCATGCCAAACCAGCTATGGTGGCATTCTACAGAGCTTGGGAATGTTAATTTGTGGAACACAACTCCCAAAATCACATGTCTAAAATGGTTAACTTTTCCAAGCAGATCTGTGTGCCAGATTGAGTCTGCCATCAAATCCCTTTTAAGATGATACCTTCCTGGATAGAGTGGGCAGGAGGAATAGCTGGTGAAAAAAAACACAACCATGAGCAGGGCTTTGGTCCTCTGCTCCCACCTCCCCATGTTGTACACTAAACCATACTTTCCCATCTCACTGTAGAGGAAAGTGGCAGATTATATACCATTTTACAATTTGTACAGTTTGAGTATTTTCCAATTTATAGATGTCTTTTATCCACACAGCTTCCCAGCCCAGTGTACTGAAGGGTGTCAAAAATGTTTGTAAATTTTCTCACCTTTGATAGTTTTTTTCACCGACCATCATTCCCCTCCCCCCAATCAGTGGCAGCGATAAGATACCACTGGTGCATTTTGTGCAAAAATGTTTTCGCACAAGAAACAATGTGTTTTTCAGAAAAAAAACCCTTCACAAAATGTTTGCCAAAAAAGTAACATAAAAAGTATTGGAAAATAGAGCTTGCTTCCACATACAGTATATTCTGTATGAAAAATTCATAATAAATCCAAGTGTATGGGAAGGGAGGAAAAAGTATGAATTGGTTTTTTTTAATTTGCATGAGGCAGTCTTTGGATCATCTTTATAAAGAATATAAAGAAGGATATGTGTTTTAAAAAGTGAATACATCCAAGTGTACCATTAAAAAGGTGGTGTTTCATATGCCTGGAAATAAGAGGTTTAAAAAAAAACACCTGTTGTGATAGAGAAGGATTATTCTTTGCACCTTCACTGTTTTCAGACTACTTACTATTGGCTGCAAACAGTTCACAGAAACCCATGATGCAAACACCTTTCTCTTTTGACATGGAAAAGGGAGCTAAGGCAGGAAGATGAGCCATGTACTGTAATAGATATCTTTAACATTCCTTCTCATTTTTCAATCTGTGTATCGTGTAACAGATGTGGGCGATGAAGTGGAGTTCTCACTGGTGTTCTAAAGAGATTGGTGGTTGCTGACATTAGTAATGATTGGTTCTTGTTTAATTCAGCATTGACTCTGATATTATGTTTCCCTTCGATCCTGATTTTTTTAAACACACACACACACACACAAACACAGATGATAGCTGTTTGCTAGCAATCTTTACCTATTTAAGTTTACTTTGACAGCAAAAGGATAGGCAAACACATTCTAATTTACATTCTTGTGCACACTGTCCAATATTTCTCTTGTACCGTGCGGGGTACAAATTGTTGATATATGTGGAAAAGAGCAGACTATGATATTTGGAAACCCAGAACCCAATGTTCCCTATGTGTTAGTAGAATACAGCATTTCCCTATACATGAATAAATATGCTTCTACATAGCAAACATGTCTGAATCCTGAGTTAAGTAGCATTGTTGGATCATTTGGTCATGATTTGGCCAGAAATGACAGACAAATGGCACATCAAATTGTTTTTTCCAAATACTAGATATGGTATCAAGGTTGGGAATGTTACAAAAATCTCTCCATTTCACTCCCCCCCCCCCATACACACACACTATTCTATATTCATTCCATATTCATATATGAAATTGGAAATGCTTTACAGGAAGCCAGATTGCTGCCTGTATTGATTAGGACAGTGCTTCTCAAACTATCTGATGTGGTAGACTAGCAATTTTATCTCCACTGTGCCAGCATCCATATTTGTGCCACATTACTATCATATTATCTTTCTTTCCTGGAAGCTTGCCACAGACTGATAGCTTGCAAACCAGCCAGCACTCATCCACATGCCGCCACTTTGAGTAGCACTGGATTTAATATGTTGATCTGAGGTGTACAATTCCAGGACCTCAACAGGTTACATTTGGTATATATGTACAGTTTTCCTGCCGTATATATGATCTCTTACTATTGCTTTATGTGTAAAGTAGAAAACACTGAATGTACTCAAGGCCGCAGAACAGCAACATTGCTGCTATACCTTTAACAACTTGCCTACAGCTGATAACCAGCAAGCTTATTCCAATCATTAGTGTCTTAATTTGCTTCCTTGTGCTCCTTTTATTGATAATGGTTTCTTCTCTTTTTTCCCCCCGTTTACACATTCCATTTGGGTTTTCGTTAATTTCCCATACTAATGTTGCTCTGTTGTGCACATCCCAACTCTCCATAATGGTGGACCCCAAACACTCAATGCTCATTGTTGGGTTTTGATCGTATGCCTCACAGTGAATCTCCATTGGCGTAAGTAGACTTATATTTCCAACTCTATATAATGAAAGAAGTGCAGAGTATAAATTTATATTTTTTAAAAAAATTGATGGTACACTTCTTTCAAATTTTATAAATCTTAGATATATTTTCCCACATGTATCGAACACTAATCTAAGTGATGCAAGCCAAACTCACAAGGGTTAAAAACATTCCCACTGTTGAATGTATAGAATTTTGATGGCCCAAAATGATATTAACCCAACCAACAACTGACTGTATGGTTGGGGAATGGGCAAAGATCTCTCCTCTCCATCGTTCATACAATATCACATACAATGTAGGTATCCATGCTCCACATGGACTTGTAATCAGGCAGATGCCTGGTTTACATGGACTTCACCCTTCTGCAGGGGAAGAATCACGTGAACTGACCATCTGCGTGACTGACAGTCCATCTGCATCATATGTGACATTATGTGCCTGGTGGAGTGAAAGGAGTTTTCCAACCCCTCTCAACAACTCAGTTTATTTCTTAGCTGGACCAATAATTTGGGAGTGGCACTTCAGTGGGATCTACCAAAGAGATTATCATTATAGATCAAACCTGTGGTTCAGCATCTCTTTTTCCTACAGCAGAAGAAGACATCACATTCTGGAAAACCCCAACTGGGGTTACAGTGGAATTCTATCAATAACGTAGGAAAATAGAAGAAGCACATCTGCAATTAATTAAGCTTTGTTGACTTTAAAAGGATCCACCAATGTGTTCTTAGGGCTGTAGCCTTAACTGTGATCCACACAAACAACTGAATCATGTAGCTCAGTTTTTTTTTTCTAAATAGTACCACTTTGGGCTGCAGGATGGAATTCCGTGTTAGAATGTTTTACCATTGAAAAGAAGAATAACCTATTATATCAGGGCAAAAGATCAGTGTTAATCTGATCTCTACCTTGCAAAGGGAGTATTTTCCTCCTCAACAAGTATTCAATGATATGATTCCTCTCCTGCAAACTGAAGTGCCTGGAAAGCAGTATCCCATGTTTCTATGTTGCATATGTGGAAAATGCACTAAGAGCTGCAATAAAAATCATGGTTGCATGCAAACTTTGGCTGCTAACACACTACAGAAATAATGCAGTTTGACACTATAACTGCCATAGCTCAGTGCTATGGAATTCTGGGATTTGTAGTTTTGTGAGATATTTAGCCTTCTCTGTCAAAGGGCTCTGGTGCCACAACAAACTACAAATCTCAGAATCCCATAGGATGGAGCCATGATAATTAAAGTGATGTCAAACTGCATTATTTCTGCAGTGTGTCAGCAGCCTCAGTCACGTGTAGAGTAATCCTGCTGAAATCAAGACTTATAACTTCATTGGGTCGCTCTAGGCATAACTGAGTCTACATCCAACCCATACAGTAACAGCAGCAAAAGAAAGTTCAGCAAAAATGGAAAATGCAAAAGAGAGAGGGAGAGAGAGAGAACCTGAGTTTGTGATTTTGTTCCAGTGAAATCTGTATTAAGAACAATATCATTTCATTTTGTGTATAAGACTTCAAAGTGCTGAAATAATTATTAACATTTTTTTTTCATTTAGGACAACTTTAGTGTCCAGTTACTACTGAAAAGCATGCCTGTCAAAATGTTTCCTTGTGTTTTTAAGTACAAAGTCATTCTTGAAAATACAAGCTCCATGCAGGCATGTTGAAATAATATTTTTGCCACATGAGTTCCATGAGAGCTGGGCTCTGTTCAGATCAGTGCAACGTATCTATACATTTTTGCACTAAGAGGAGTTATATAAATGTGCTTCATTGAATGCTGTTAACTCTGCAAAACATTTGTTCTTTCTCCTGCCCACCTTTTTTTTTTTTTTTGAGCTTTCTAATTTCTTACTTGCAGAGGATTATTTTTCCCAGTAGTCTTCATACTGTGCTTCCTATGTAACACGTATCAGCTTTATCCTTCTAAGTTCATTGGCAGGCTTGTAGGCTTGCTTGGCCTAAGTGGTGTTAATATCACATGTAAAATGTTGACTGTCCTCAAATCAAGTTTGATTCAAATGCATATTCAGCACTCTATAGTTCATATTGGCTTCTGGGTGTTCTTTTTTTAATCAAACAAACCAGGTTGTTCACGGATATTAATTCTCATGGATATAATTTTCAGTGCATACATTTTTTAAAAAAAACCAAACAACTATTTTTAGGTTTTACGTCACTCTTTTGCTTTATCCCCAAACTCAAAACAATGTATATGAAGTCCCCTAGTCCAAGCATTGATCAGAACCAGATCTGTTTAGGTTCAGTATGGTGGCTTCATCATGTGTCCTTAGATTATGTCCCAGGACCTAATCTGCTGAACCTGCCCATCAAAAAACCTATTCAAGTTTATGTTGAATTATTTTGAGTTACAAAGACTGAAACAAAGAAGTGATGAAGTCTTCATATAAGAGAGACTTGGTCACATGTAAGATGGTTTTATGGAAATAAACCCCTAAATCCAAGTGCTAGCTCTGACTTGAGGGGGAGGGGACCCAAAAAATTAATGGGTTTTACATAACTGTTAGCTACCCATTCATCAACTGATTTGATGGGTCTGCTGTAGTTGGAGCTAGCAGCTGGATTTAGATTCTAAATACCAATTCTGACATTTAAATTTCTAAGGCAGGTCATAATCTCATATTTCAAAAGCCAGTTTGAGACTTTCAATAATTACTGATAGGGGAGGTGGGAGTTAGTGATACTGGAAATACTGATAACCAGGGTGGGTGTAAGGCAGGAGAGATACAGTTGTATCTCTAGTGTACATGTTTTTCTGTTCCTCCTATCTGCCATTTAAGTCATAACTATAGTATATCAAAAATCTTGGAATGCTGAAAGAGTAGAGGCTTCTTTCTTTTTTCCTTTTCTTTTTTGTATGTTTAAATAAATCTCTTTCTATGTTAAAAAATCTTAGTTTTCTTCTGTTTCTGCCACAGTTTAAAGAGATAATCACTACTGAATTGTATGCAATAAACACAAATGACCATTTTAATTGTACAGGTGAACTGAATTTAATAACACTGAAGAATTAAATCAAAGTAGGTTTGTAATCCTATCTACACTGATTAGAATTCAGTAAGGGTTACTTTTGAATAAAAAGTATTTAAATCCTTTAAATGAATTTATTAGCAAGATAAATATTATTTTCTTGCTTTTGGATAATACCTTCCATTATTTAGGTTAACATCAGAAACCAAAGAACTGAAATATTTATCTTACTAATAAATTCATTTCTATTACTACATATTTAGTTTAATAAAAGTCATAAATGTCAAAAGATACAGTTAATATAAGGGCATGAATTCTAAAAATATTTATCGGGTTTTGTTCTACCTTTGGTCATGGCAGATAGGACAGACAAAATAAAACAAATCCTCATATACATTGTTAGAATATTCTCTAGCACAAGTGAATGGCCATTACCTTGGATACCTTTAAAGGCAACTGTACATATCCCCCCAAAAAACTTCAAATGAATAGTAGGTAAATTCATGGAAAAGAGATCCATCAATAGTTATTGGATAGGCAAGCTAAATGGAAATTGCCTCTGAGATAGTGAGATGCTGGTGGTAAGTGACTGGGTGGAGGCTACCACATTCACGGTCTGCTCATGAACTTCCAGAAAAATCTGTTTGGCCACTTCTGGACATAGAATATGAGACTGAATGGGCTTTGGTACATGAGAGAGAACCATGGTCATCCAGATGTTGTTGGACTATACATGCCATCATCTCTGCCCATTAGATACTCTGCCTGGGGCTGGTGGGAGTTAGAGTCCAATAACACCTGTAAAGTCAAGACAACCCTCACATGTTCTAGCACATGGTTCACTGAACAATCAATAGACTGCAAGCTGGAAATAGAATCCAGATGGGTTCCTGTTCTAAGAAATGTGTTGGTGACCTTTATCAGAGAGATCTTTAAATTTATTTATTCATTCATTGGTGATACTGATATACTGCTTAATATAATAACATTTCTAACTGCATACAATGAAAGTATTATAATACAACCCAAGAAAGTTTTTTTTTTAAAGTTTTATAATAACATGTTTAAAAACATACACATACAAAACACAAAAACAATATAAAATAGGGCAAGGAAAATAATCATTTACATGACAGATAAGGCCTGCATAAATGATTATGTTTTAAAGAGGTACTTCAAACTCAGCACAGTTTCTGTCTCTTGAATAATACACGAGGGAGTGGTCCTGTGGGTGGGTGCTACCACTAAAAAGGCCTGACTTTGAAATGTTGACTGATGTCATTCTTTTGGTTGCAAAACTCCCATTGAAGTCTCCAGTGAAGCTCTTGTGGGTTGAGTAGGCAATGGGCACATATAGGGGGAGGCAATTGGCTAGATGTTTATCTGACTGTCTGGCTGTTTTGATGAAACAAATAGAAAGATGTTCATCCCTGTTAATTTAATCTGCCTACCTGAAATCATGATAGACATATTGATGACTGCTTCACATGCCTGACCAAATGTTTCTATTGATAAAAAGAGTATTTTTAATTCCTTGGCTGAGTTTACAGTGCATTTCAAGATACAACTGAGAAGTTAAAATCAAGTATAAACAGCAGTCAGAAATAATCACAATTAGTGAAATGCTCATGATAAGCAACAATATGCTTGCTGTACTAGCAAATAATTCCTCAGATGGGACATGTCAGCTTCTAGATGTAAAACATCATGGTTTGCTATCTTTGTAGGCAAATATGCTAACACATACGAAGGTTTTTTTATTTTGCTCAGTCACATCAAATTTTGTACACTCATATGGATAAGAATATGGTATGAAGGCCAAATACTGTGAAGATTCCAAGTGCTGATATAGGTAATGAATCATGAAACAGTGCCAGCTCTGTAGAAAATTTATAAAGGTGGAAAATTGATATTATAGAATTTACCAGGTAATAGTCTAAAGCCTTTAAGATTTCAGTCAGTTCTAGAATTATTTACTCCCCTGTTTTAATGGGCCCTGTTCTGCTTATCATTTCAGTCTGTTACTGAAACACTGTCATGACATAAGAGCAAAAGCACTCAGTTAGAAAACTGTCAGACTCTACTCACAGTGGCTTTCAGGCTATTTCTATCAGGTTTCTCATTCACTGCCTATCATTTTGCAGCTATGGTTCATGACATTAGCCACAGCAATGTTTATTTCTCCTGTAGGTAAATGTTATCCATTTTTTCAATAGAAATAGTTATAGTACAGACAAACAGGGCTTTATGATCCTTAAAGAATGTAGCTTACAATGTATGGTATGAAAAGGGAAAGAGCAGGTGCTATTGGATTCAAAAGCAGCAGGGCCAATCTGTGGCCTAATTTCAATTGTTAGTCCCAATGGAAATTTAGTAAGTCAATAACGGTAAGTTCCTTTGATTGAAATGCTCTGGTTGGGACGAGCCATTTGGATTTGGACCAGAAAAATCACATTGAAAGATGTCCCCTCTGCTATACCATTGTAGTGGCTGCCTACACATAGGACTCCCATGTGGTTCTTTCTGGACTATAGGCCTGCTGCCAGCAGCAAAGTGAACTGTTACAAGTGATACACTGGAATCATGAGTTATCCTTTCTTGATCTCTAATTCTTTATCGTTTATCTGCATTTCTAATTATGTTGCTATTAAGCATGATTTCAGGCCATTTAAGCAGATGATCTGGTGAATTCATAGCCTATCTTGTTGGTACATTGACCTGGTATAGCACAAAATAGTCCCTGGGCAGATCATTCCTAAGTAGAATATGGTGATAATGATAATAACGATGATGACAATGATGATATAAATTCCATACTTCTCCTTTTGATAACAGGAGAAATTTCTAATTATTTCTCTCTTCAAATTGGTCATGCAAAACATATGTATATTAAACAAATATCTTCCTGTTTTGACTGTGGTTAATCAGAAATTGGGGCCCTGAAACCAAATATCAGGAAGGGTATTGGGGGGAGGGAAGGCAAAATCAGCATTTGCCATTTTACAGTGCACCTCTTTCTGCATTGCAGTAGCCTCCCTGTTAAAGATCCTCATGTAGACAGTGCCTCTCCAGTGTATCAGGCTGTACTTAAAACACAGAACAAGTCTGAAGATGAGCTTGATGATTGGAGCCGCCGTTCCTCAAACTTGCAGTCCAGGTCCTTCCGCATCCTGGCTCAGATGACAGGAACTGAGTACAGTAAGTCAACCAGGAAGATCCGTCCACTTCTTTGGTGGAATTCTTCTATTGTCCTCTAGCTAATAACCTCAGTCTCCATCATAAGAGAAATTCTGTAATCTGACTGGAACCATTGACCTTGTGGTTGTATGCCTTCATGTAGTTTCCAACTTATGGTGACCCTAAGGTGAACCTATCATGGGGTTTTCTTGGCATGTTTTGTTCAGAGGGGGGTTGCCTTTGCCTCCCTCTGAGTTTGAGAGAGTGTGGCTTGCCCAAAGTCACCTGGTGGGTTTATGAACAGTGATTCAAACCCTATGCTCCAAAGTCATAGTCCAGTGCTCAAAAGACACTACGCTGGCTTTTTGTGTTGCCATTTAGCATAAATGCAGGCCATTTAAATAAAGGATCTGGTGAATTCATTGACCTGGTGAGGCACAAAATAGTCCCTTTGCAGATCATTCCTAACTAGAAGATTTTGATGATGGTGATGGTGATGATGATGATGATGATTTCTCTTACGATGGAGACTGAGGATATTAACTAAGAGCTTTACTTACCTCTAATGATGAAGAATCTAAGTAAAGAGGATCCTGGAGCAGATGTCTCTAATATTCTTTTTCAAATAATGTTTTTAAATGTGGAGGGTTTTTTTCCCCCTCAGATGAACAAAGGAATTGTTATTGTTTGTTTATAAGGGGCTTATCACAACACATAAAAATGAAACTATCATATAAAATTAAGAAAAAATGAGTAAATAACTAGAAATGCATTGGGAAGTAAGAAAAAAAATCAGAGAAAGGACAACTGGCAGAGGCCAGCGGGGAAAAGAAAGATGGGGTTTTTGGTTGGTTTGTTTGTTTTAAACCATCTTTAAAGAAAAAAAAGCAAGAGGGACAATTCCTCGTTCTAGAGGAGATTCACACTACACTGTTATAGTACTATTATTTCACTTTAGCTGCTATGACTGCCTCCTGTGGAATTCTGGGATTTGTAGTTTAGTGAGGCCTAAGAGCTATCTGGCTGAGAGTTCTAAATGGCCCTCCCTAAACTGCAAATCCCAGAATTCCACAGGAGGCTGCCATAGCATTTAAAGTGGAATAATAGTGCTATAATAGTGTAGTAGCTATAAAGCCGTGTGTGTGTCTCCTGGCCTATATCCAAACATCTCAGGGCAGCTTACTATAAAATCAATTTAAAACAATAAATAATAACAGTTGTTGATTGAAATATATATATATATTAAATAGTTTATCGATTAAAACCAGATCATTTAAAACTGGTTAAAACAATTTTAAATAGTAAAACTATAAGACGTGTATCCTAGGTAAAATCAGTTACCCTGAAGGCTTCAATAAAAGGTCAAGCTTTGACTTGATGCTGAAATGATCCCAATGTTGTCACCACTCAGACCTCCAGTAGGAGGGAATTCCACAGTTGGGGTGCCACCACAGAGGAGGCCTTCTCCCATGTCATCCCACAATGTATTTACCCTCCATTGGAGGGGGCCCCTCCAATAGATCTCAATTCTCAAACAGGCATACACACATACACATACACACATATACAGAGTAGAGAGGGAAAAAGAGAGAGAGAGAGTCCCTCAAATATTGAAGTCCCAAGCCATTTAGGGTTTTTAGTGTTATTTCTAGCAATAGATGTATATACTTCACGATGAGCCATCAGGTTTGACAAAGGGAGCTGCCTCACTGTCCTAGTAATGGGCTGGCTACCTTTCCCCTGAGAAGGCAAACAAAACCTACTTCTAAGCTCAATGGGAAGTAGAGATGGGCAGCAGCTGGGACAAGTGGTGGCAGGGCTGGTTTAAGGCACCAGCGGTGTCAGCATCCGCAGGGGGCCCCATCATTGTGGGGAGGGGTGTAGTAACCCTCCTCCTGCAACAACATTATTAGTAATAATCTGAATATCCTATACTGTGAATAGCTTAGGTTGAGTTAGGTTACATTGACCTGAGATAAACACATGGGCCCCCCAAAATAAAGCATTGCAGGGGGGGGGCAAAATTCCTTAAACCAGTGGTGCTCAGAGAAGGAGGGGTGTATATATCCCCACACAGTCTCTCTGATCCCTGATTGCAGAGTGATACTACTGTATGTTTGGAGTGACACCCAGAGGCATTGTATGGGAATGAGGGTAGCTATAGTAGCTCCATTTGCCTGGCCTGGCACTCCTGTCTATGGATGGCCAGATCTACCAGTTTGGTTTCCCCAGATTTTCCCTTTTCCACACCAGTAAATTTATTCTATGATTATTTTTAATGCAAGGGAATCCCATTGACCAATCACACCAAATTAGAATAGATCCTTTGAAACAGTGAAACTTACATAAATGTAGATTTACCCATTCAGTGGGTCTACACTTGTTGGGACTAAAAACCAGATTTAGCCCAATATACGTTTCCTAATGAATTAATGAAAACATGTCCCCATTGACTAAAGCATTGTAGAAATTTATTGCCATGTCTTTGCACATTTTTCTTTTCCTCTGTGGAAAACATAAGGGGCCCAGTAATGTACAGATAAGTGACACAAAATGTATCTGTCCATATTTTCTGTCTGGAAGATAAAGATCTAGTATATCTGTGTGGGGGTAAAAAAAAATTCAATTGAAAAAACTTCAATTAAATTTTTTTTTTTGACAGATCTCTACTCTTCTAAGCATTTGGGCTCTTTAATCTTTTTAATGAAAACAATGCAAGGAATCAGAGGTGTTGCACTTGCCAGAGTGCTTGGATCTTTGGCATCTGCCCAAGGATACTGTGGGCTAAGTAAAAAAGTCAGGAAGGGGGTAATCTCAAATAAATTAAAGGTTGACTAATTGGGGGTGATTCTTCTCCCCCAGCAGTCCCCAGTGCACTGCGTTGTTCAGAAGGTTTCCCATCCCTCCAGGAAGTCATTTTTAGAGGAACAGGTGACTTCAGGGAAGGAACCTTTCCATTTATGAGCATCCCCAAATTATCTTAACTCTTAAGGCATAAATTTGGATGTCATCACTTTTGAATGACACACAACACCAAAGCTCCAAATAGTCACTCTCAGTAGCTTCATAGGGATTTGACAGAGGATGTATAGTTACAGAATACCACATGCAAGCTGCCATTGAGCGTAATAACTCAATAGCTGTCACCATCTATGTCTGATAGTCTAAGATAGAACAACAGAGGAATGCCTGACTCAATTATTCAATGTTCCAAATGGTCCAAGAGAATTGCACAATGCATGGTAGCAACTTTTCTATCCAAAAAGATGTAGGACTTTTTCAAACAGCATTTACCATGCAACCACGCCATTTTTTACTCACGGAAGTTGTCCGTGAGTAAAAAATAGTGCGTCTGCCTTCAATCATACATGGAAGTGACACGGACAATGCCGAAAGAGGGATGGTGTCGTCCGAAACTGACCCCCCGCCATAACTATGATGGAGTCTTCTTGCACGGTAAGTGCTGTTTGAAAAAGTCCGCAGCCGGCTGTATTCCACCTGTTGATCTCTGATTGGAGGTCATCAAGCAAGGCTGCTTAAGGCTGTTTCTATCCGAATATAGATGTCAAGCAAGGCTTAAAAGGGTCAAGGAAAGAATAATATATGAAATCAATAATACTTCAGACAGTAGATGCTGATTGAAGATTCCAAGGAGCAACAGAAAAAACTTTCAGAGGGTTTTTGAAACATTTCATCATGTGTCCCATCCTTTAATCCCATAATTTTTCAATTTGATCTTTAAGAGATGTGGGGACAATTCAACAGATTTATTATTACCCTATCTGTAACAGTTTAAAAAAGCAGTAAAAAAAAAAATCAAAGTGTCAAATGGCCCTCAAGTTGAAGTGTAGTTCAAAATAATTTGAGAAATTCTAGTAAATTATAACTAGTGCTTTAACTAGATTTTTAAAAAGAGAAGAAATTAGAAATACATGTTCTATTTTTAGGTCCAGGATAGTTCACATCACTGAATAGGAATTCAAAATTGTAGCATTAGCATTTTACAAGCAACAATAAATTTGTAAAGAGGGAATCTGCCACAAATCATTAAGTTCAGAAAAACAAAACGATATATGCAGTATTTTCTTGTCTAGGAGTTCAGTTTATAGAATATAGTATTCTTTTATAGAATATAGTATTCTAGAATATAGAATATAGTATTCTTTTTCTACTTATTATGACAGGTGGTAGTGCGCACTGGGAACCTCTTCAAAAGGTCCAAGCAGCAATAAATGGTAGCAGAGTAAATGTTCCCTCAGGCATCAGAACAAAGGCAAAGACACAGGCTTTTGTCTAAAATCTTCTTGTTCTTTACTTGAACATAAGAAAGACTATTTACAATATATTACAGCATCCACAGAAGAAAAACCATCTTCACGCTTCAAGATTCAAAACAGAACTGCTCAGTTCAATTCCATAGGACAAACTAAACTACCCAGCTCAGCAGAGTTCCTAGCACCTCCCCCAGTGAGCTCTGCACCAGCTCAGAGCTCATCTATATTGATACATTTGCAAACTGCCAGCTAGCTCTGCAGATCTGTGCAGACTATTTGCTACATCAGAGCTCTTCACAGAATAAGTCTAACTAGAGTATGTCCCAATATCATGACATATTAAATATTTCCATACAACAGAGTGCCAATCTAGCTATTATTGCCAGAAGCCTGCATCACCTTTTACTTAATGTAACTTTGCTTATACTTACCTAAGTAGCAGAGGGGATAAGGAACCTTGTTAGTGAATTGCAAACATGTATATCAGGAGAACAGTAAGAGTCCCATTGCACAGCAGCCACTTTGCTGTCTCCCCTACAGTATGTAATAACTTTAGAGTGGCTCTCTACTGGATGCAAACATTACAAAATTGCCCAGTTCTGATCCCCATGTATGGAAGTCCACTTACAAAGATGTAACTTCCACACAGGATTCTATGATCAGATCTCCGTGCATCTTTTCCTTTTCCTAAAAACACAGTACAGTTGTCCCTTCATATTCACTGGGGTTTGGTTCCAAGACCCCTCGTGGATACCAAACTCCGTGAATAATCAAGTCCCATTATATGCAATGGCATAGCAAAATGGTGTCCCTTATATAAGATAGCAAAATCAAAGTTTGCTTTTTGGATTACTATTTTTAAAAAAAATATTTTCAAGCTGTGAATACTTAAATCCATGGATACCAAATCCGTGGATACGGAGGGACAATTGTACATATGTTGGACAAGTGTTGTTGAAACACTGGAAAGTGGGATTAAACTGCCCTCCAGCTTGATTCCCTAATTATACAAATCACTCCCCAAAGTTATTAGCCTCAGATGGGATAACATACAGATACAATGTATATACAGAGTATCTCCTCACCACCACCACAAAATGTATATACCCTTTAACAGCTAATAGTAGCTATAGTGATTATCTGAAAGCTAAATAAATACATTTCCATTGTGGCGGGGGCATGCTGTATATATAGATTTCTCCTCTATGGCTAATAGCAGGCTCAAGGAGGTAAATTCCATTAGAAAACTGATGCAAGGTTAAAAGGTGAATACAAAGTGTTTGAAGGGGGCAGGGACAGTTGTTGGATGGGGGGGGGGAGACATCACAAAATCCAGCCATAGATCTCCTTTATAATACCTAGTTTTGCCCTGAAATAATCTGAATACCTTCTCCCCTCCCTTTGTAGTTAGATTGTGAGTTCCACTTAAGATTCCTTGATTATTGTTTTTTCTCTGATGAAGTCAATTTTTCACCTACAGTGCAAGATCCAGACGAAGATGCCCTGAGGAGATCAAGGTAGGCAACTAGCAGCAAGCACTATGGCCTTCTCTTTACTGATAACAAACACTTAGTGCTCTAAACCAGCATTAATGTTGAACAACTTTAAACATTAGATTTCTGTTTCTTTAAAATCCTACTACATTTACTTAAATCACTAAAAATGAAAATGCTGTTGGCTTGACAAGAGGAAAATATGACAATGCAGCATAATAGTAGTGGGCATGCTCAGTCCTTGGGAAGATGTTGCACAGGGAATTCCCATTGGTTTGCGATGGGATTACTTTGTGTGACAGATTCAATGGACCAGTGTGCATCTGACTGCCTTAAATTTTATAAGGGGATAGAAATGTAATAAGATGGTGTGGCTAGTGCTGAAATTTTAATGAGCAATTTATTTGGATGATCCTGTGATTGGCATATGTTTCATCGGAGATGCACAGATGATAACGGTAAAGGAGTTGTTCCCAATGATATTAATTAAACATTTACATTAGTTTTACTGGAAACTGAATCGAGGGGAAACTCACCCCATTCTAACCCAAGTTTATTTGGATTGTTAATTCTCATAATAATGCAGTATGAGCACACAGGACTGCTTTTGCTACTAGAGTGATTTCTCCATCCATTTTCAAATATTCTGTCATTCTGAAGCTTAAATATTAATCAATTTCTCAGATGTCACGATTGCCTAGTTTGAATTAGGCTAAAAGCTTTACCATTTCCTGAATCCGGTTTAATAATGGCTGTCTGAAGCAGACAAATACGGGCTGTAACTGCGGCTTTCTAGCTTATACATCTTAACCTTCAGTATATTCTTCTAAGCAAGGCCTTGATTTTGTGATACGTCTTATGATTTTGTCTTGCCAAAGTTGCCATTATGTTGTTACAGGTTAGCTTGTATTTATGTTTGATCCCTACAATTCTTGCATTTGTTTTCCTATTTCTGAAACCCATCCCTCAATCCATCACCTCAGTAATTTTAGAAATGGTATTTGCTGTTCCATATGGCTGCCAGTCACCTTTCATTGACTGTACAATATCTATATGGACTGAATACAGTCTATGTTAATACTTCTGAATGCTGTTGAACTGAAGAGCTACATTACAAAATGTGTACATGGAAAGCTCTTCCATGTAGGAATTAAACATGCAATCCTCTGCATGTCATCTGTCATGTGTGATATTTTTGTTGCATATACATTGCTGTATACATACTGGATAGCCTCACAAAGTACATATCCATCCCTTAAAGTGTTGCTGTGTTATAGTCTGATTGTAAGTGACTATACTGAATAGTCTATGAAAATGTTGGGGCCTGGTTTTTGTAGGAGCCCTAAAATAAAGCCTCTGTGTCATGAGAAGTTTCTAGGTAACTGTAATAGTCCCAACAGCTGCTACTGTGACCTGAGTTAAGCCTTTCAGAATGACCACTGGCCCACTTGTTTGCTCAATTGGCAGAACTGTCTGGCTTCTTCCAAGAACAAACAATATAAAGAAGGAACTTAAGGCAGTGACCTTCGTGTTTGGCCACCACTAGAGGGATAGCAAATGGTCAGTGGAGAGAATAGTGGAATGGTCCTCTTCGTAGAAGGCTATAGAAGTTGTCAGAAAGTGCTATTGTTATCTTAGAGGTATCTGCCCATATAGAGAAGGGATAAGTAACTTATAGCATTCCAGAGGAAAGTCTCATCACCCCTATCCCTCACCACTGGTTATTCTGGCTTGGGCTGCTGGAGCTGCTTGTTGATAACATCTAGTTGACAGAAGTTGCTTCCCCTGATGTAAAGACTCTGTTAGGAGGAATCCAGTGGTATTAAGAACTTCTGATCCAGCAATGATGAGTTTAGAATTTATTCAGTCCTTCAGGACTGGAGACGCTTCCACAAGTAAAACACTCTGAGCCAACTAGTTATTGTTCCTGTGCTTACATCTTAAGATAGAACATATTCATCAAAGATCTGGCATTGGCATATATATATATATATATATATATATATATGGTTACTTTGACTCCCATATATATATATATATATGGGAGTCAAAGTAACCTGCAGTAAGATGAGGACTTTTCTTTGTTTTCCAAAAAAAAAAATGTGTTGGTAACACCACATGCCCCAGCTTAGGTCAAATTGCATATCTTTTGAGTGTGATTTAAAGTGTATAACATAGTCTGAGGTATGTGCTATATCTTGTTAGCACTGAATTTCATTTTTTCCTAAAATGGTCCTTGCTAGGATGATTTGTCACAATGGAACATTCAGGTTCCATTTTAAAAAATGAAGAACTGGTTGCTCAATGTAGTAGATTTCTAGATCTTGGAAGAAGGAACTGCTACAGTTGTCCACTGTGTCTTGCTATTCCTCTCACTTTCCCATCCAAGCCAGCAGCCACATTCATCCATAGTTCCAAACACCTGGATGAACAAAGTTGGAATCTCGTGTCAGACTTCCCCATCTTACCCTGCTGGTAGTATAGTGATAGTGGTGTCATTAACACTGCACATGACCTTTGCAGTTTGTGGAATAAACTAAGGTGAAAGGAATCCTCTAATACTCACTAAAAGCCAAAATCCACAAAAGAGCAATACCTTTATTGGCCAACCAAAATGCAGAAAATACATCATACAAGCTTTTGAAGCTTCACTGACTTCTGCATATCCACTGTGTTTTCTTATAAAACTGTGTATGATCTTCAGAAAGGACTCTAGTACCTAAGTTTGAGGTAAAAGACCTTTCTCCTCAGTAATCGTTTGGTAAAATGGTCTTGCAGAAGCCTCTGTTTACCTGTTGCTGGTTGAAGTCCTGAAAATGTTTGTTTTCTGGTGCTGTAAGGTGACAAAACTTAATAGCTATCCTAGATTTTCCATGCTACAAGTAAGCGGCAAAGCCTCCTTCTCCTGACTTTTCAAAACCAGCCTTGACATAATCCCACCAGAGGTGAATACAAAATTCAGCGTAAGTGATAGAAGAAATGTTAGTGTGGCAGAGCTTGCTCGGTGAATTAGCACATGAATACTGATCTCTGGTGCGGTCTCTTTTGCGTTTCAATTTTGTTCACTGTGGGAATTCATAATGGTTGGTTAAGGCCCTACAGAATTCCCCTAAAGTTCTAGGGGCTTAAAGTAAAAAGGATATAAATACTTTTACTTTGTCAGACCTAGGAGTTACATTCTTATCACCTATAGTACATAACCTCTAGTACATGGCCTTTTTATAGTATCCACCCTTATGACACATCAAATTAAAGTCACCATTTACTATAACATTATTTCTCCATTATGGTGCTGTAATGAATATGATTCTGTCTTAAATTATTCAATGAATTGTTTGTCAGTTTCTAGTGAGATCTCTTGAATTCTGTCACACTGAAATTGAAGTAGATATCTCAGCATAGCTGCATTCTTTATTTGAATTTTCTTTTAAACATGCACACGCGCGCACACGTGCGCACACACGCACATATACAAAATCTTGTGCAGAGCTCCTATTAATTTTCATTGGAGCTATTTAGTTAGAAAACAGCTGCTGAATAGAAACCAACCCAGCCCTACCTGGTTAATCCTTCCCAACAGATATTTCAGAGGAATTTTAAGAGCCACCTATGGGAAGAACTGCATGTTGAAATACTCCAAGGACAGACTTGTGTCAGGTTCCCATTCTCTTCTTTTTAATGTACAGAACAACTTACCTTGAGTGCTGATGCTATTATGCTGTGAGTTTCCCTGCCTTTGCTCCATGCCACTGGGAAAATGCCTGGCTTAATGTCAGAAATAAATCAAGTTTATATGAAAAATAAGAAGGCAGAAGGGGGAACCTGATACAGATTGTAATATTTCTTAGAGTTGTACTATTCTGCCCTGAAAGTCATTCATTAAAAGTATCCCATGCACATGTCCTTTCTGTAATATCAACAAATGCCTGCACCCCACCCTGTTGATTTTCAGTGTTAATGCTATTTGTTGTTTGTGCTTCTCTCAGCCAAGGCCCTGTTCATATCTTACTTTGACACTTACAGAAAACTATTTATTCATTTGTTTGTTTGTTTGTCCATCCATCCACCCCCTGGAGCTGCAATTCATAACATCATTTGAACCTGCTTTCCAGCAGCTGAGGAAGAACCCTCGCCCTACCACATCCCAGGTGATCTCTTAGGTGCAAAAACTCCAAATGGAGTCCTGTCCCTTGTGCCTCCACATTTGCCCCGAAGTCCTGCACAATATTTATTCTTCACAGGGAGGTCAGGTACTTGTCTTCACTACCTGACTGTTCCTGTGGAATTTCATTTGCCGCCACTGCCACTGCTGCTGCCACAACTATTTTAAAGCTCAGAGGGCACGTTCCCAGCTGAAGGGAGAGGTTTTTGCCTTTCCCCTGGCTCAGCAGTGCAGCCTCCCCGCATTCTCCATTTGCCTCTTGCTTGCTTTGTTCTTGGATGAAGGGAGAGGTTTTTTCCCTTCCTCTGGCTCAGCAGCGCTGCTTCTGCCTGCTCTCCCACTCACCCATTGCAGGAAGACGTGCTCGAAGCAAGCAACAGAGGCACTTGAAGCAAGCAACTGGCAAGTGGAGAGCAGGCAGAAGGAGCACTGCAGAGCCAGGGGAAGGAAGAAAACCTCTCCCTTCATTCAGGAACAAAGCAAGCAATGGGCAAGCAGAGAGTAGGTGGAAGCAATACTGCTGAACCAGGGGAAGGGAGAAAACCTCTCCCATTGGCTGGGAAATTGCCTCCTGAGTTTTAAAATGGCTGCCATGGCAGTGGTGGCAGCGACGGACAAAAATGCAGAGAAATCCCTGAATCCAACATACTCTGTACCGAAGTAAAATACCCCAAATCTGGGTCATGCATTGTGTGGCCTGATTGCCCCAGATTTGAGGGAAAGGCCATATATTGTGGGGCCTGATTGCCACAGATTCGAGGGAATTTGCAGGAGGATTGGAATTTTTTAAATAGCATAGACAAGCACTTAGACAAGTACACTGAGGGCTTTATCTGATCACCACCACCCCATCATTGTTCTTTTGCCAGCATATTTTAAAACATTTTTATGCCAGCAAAAGATCCTCCCCATCAGACCTTACCTTCTGTAGTGTTAAAGAGGCAGCCCAGGCACTAACGGAGAGTGAATGGAGCTCTGTTCACTTCCACACTCGTGATCTCTCTGAATCTCATGAAAAGACGTGAGTGTGGGAAATTTAAAAATAAAAGTAAAATAAAGCATAAAAAGTTAACACAAGCACAGAAACACACTTTAAAAGTCCCAAGTACACCATGGGGGGGGGGTCATAAAAAGAGCATCCCCTATCTGGCTGTCCCAATCTCACCTGGAAGTGTTCTGTCATTCATGCTGCATTCATGTGAGCACACTGGCATGAAGTTTCAAGCGCCAGAAATTTGAACAACAAAGCACCATGGGAGATCAATTGATGGCTTGGCCTGTCAATAAAAAAGTACACCTTCTTGGCAAGATATGATCATAAAATGACAACATTGTCTGGTATGTTATGTGCACCCTTTCACAATCATTTGGTGTCCATATGATGCCATATTTGCCACATCTGATAAAGTCCTAAATCTCTATTTTTGGCATGGCAGCAAGCTGAACTATGGGAAAGGGGAATCCTCATCAGAAGGTACAAATGGAGACAAAGCAGAAGGAATAGAACAGGCCAATGTAGTGCCCTGCAAATACGCTAAACTGCAACCCTTCCATCACTCCCAGTCACCACATCCCATTCTTGGTGGAAGAGATGGGAGTTGTAGTCCAAGACATCTAGAATATGTTTGTTTGAGGAAGGGCACATAGACCCAAAGCAGTCTGAAAGTAGTATTTGTGAAGGGGAAGATAGTGATTGCTCTAGACCAGTATTACTCAACCAGGGTTCCCTGGAACCCTAGGGTTCCCCAAGAGGTTGCTTGGAGTTCATCAAGAGATTGTGAGGGGGGAGCAATAGCAATACATAGAATAATGTTTGTGCAGGGGTTCCCTGAGACTTGAAAATTATTTCAAGGGTTCCTCCAGGCTAAAAAGGTTGATAGAGGCTGCTCTAGATCCTCTTCTCCATGGTTACAACTGTGCCTTCTCCCTGCCCCTCTCTTGGTGGAGGTATAGGTTGTTCTACCAGCATATTAGTTCTTGGGAATTGAATGATAGCCAAACTAGATGTAATTTTAATTGTCAATCACATATCATGTCCATTCTGATAAAGGAAAAAGGGTGTTTGGCAGTGCAAGACTTAAAACCAATGTCATGCTGCTGATAAAGCATCAGGATGTTTGACCTCTACTGCCCTGCAGACTTCAGACCTGTCATACAATCAGCTCTGGAGGCTTTTAGGGTTTTGACATCCTTCAGAGCTGGGAGGGGAACTGCAAGGGGCAGGGGGTTGTCCTCACCCACCTAGGAGCTGTAGAGGGAAAAGAAGACTTCCTCTCCTTCCTGTGGTCCCAATGAGAATTTACTTCTCAGATATTGTACTTGTGCACATTAATTAAATTCACACTATGAACTTCAAGTCCAGTGTAGTCATTTTTCCATTCTCCAGAAGTCTTTCATTGGTACAATGTTTTGTAATTACATTGTTTAAAAAAATCTGTGTTAATTGCATTTACACCCGTTACATTCTCAGGGGTTGTCCTGAGTTTCATGGGGTTCTATGACAAGAACAATCCAAGTTCATTTAGTTGGTGGGAGATAATCTTTTATTCCTTGCTAGGAGAATTGTAATATATGAGCAGGGCCTCAATGTGTGCTGCCTTTCCTTCCCACTGCCTGTTTTACTCTTCAGACCTGCATTAAAGTAAATATATACTTCAGCTTAAATGTTAAGCCTGCCAGAGATGCACTCCTCAAAAAGGGGGCTTACTAATAGTAACAAAAACAAAAATGGAATTAGTGACACAATAGATTTCTTACGTACAAATCTTCCTCCTTCCCTTCCTACTCACTTCCATTTTTTAATTTTCTAACTCTGTGTGGAACCAGCAAACTACTATCACAGTCCAACAAAAGAAAAAAATAAACCCAGCAACAGAGTTGTAGGATGCCTGGAAGATTCTGAGTGTTTTTAATGTTTGGGGGGAAAGAACAGAGTCCCAGGATGGAATAAGGAAGGGGGCAACTGATACCATTGTAGAAATAGACCTCAGCTGGGACAGCCTTGCTGGGAAGCAGCATGTAGCAGCTGCTGTAAGCCTGCAGTTCAGGGTGTCAAATGGTAATTTATTATCCTACTTGTACTGCAGGAGTCTGTGCCATTTGGATTTTCTGCCTTAGGTTCTAAACTGTCTTGGAATAGCCTTATGCCTCTAAGCTTATGGAAAGATTGATGTGCCATTTCTACAGTTAGTGTATTTCATACACATTCTCCTAATAACTGTGATAAGAAAGTAATATAAAAGAGCTACTCAGATATGTGTTTGATGTACTTCTGATGCAAATGACTATAAGCAAACTGAGATGCTAAAATGCTGAAAACATTTGCTTTTGTTCTTGTTGCACTGTAACCTTTTGCTGCCTGATCAGATGGAAATGAAGAGGCTATACATACTGAGTTTCTAGCAAAAGCAGCCCTGTCAAGCCAAACCAAACTGAGACCAAGGGATAGGAATTTGTGCTTAAATCATGTCAAACATTGAAAAATGAGATGCTACCCCAATTCCCCCCAAAATATTTCATTTTGTCCTCTTTTTTTTTAGAATTGATTTTTGAGGCAACTTAAATCCAAATAAATTGCCATTGCCCAAATTATTAGGCAGGGTAAGTGCTGCCTACAGTCCCTAACCCCTCTCTTTCTTCCTCCTTTCTCTTTCTCTCCTCTCTCCTCTTTTTCTCCCTTTCTCTTTTCCCCTCTTTGTCTTTTTCTTTGTGCCACAGGGAAAGGTTTGAAACGGAACGTAACAGCCCACGCTTTGCCAAATTGCGCAACTGGCATCACGGCCTATCGGCGCAAATCCTTAATGTCAAAAGTTAAAAATTCTATGAATAGTAAACAAATGTGCAAGAGATATGTTCACTAAGGAATAAGCTGCTCTCCTCAGTTAGAGCCTAGGAGCATCCCAGATAACACTAAGAGGCATAACATGGAGGTGTTCATGTTTTCTTGAAGTGCTTGTCTTTTGTCCCCCTGTTGTTAGCCTGCTTCCCTCTACCATCCTGTAAGTCTTCTAGACCGTAAATTGAATTTCATTTTGTTGGCCTTTACCACAGTAAGTGGTATTAAAATGCTGGCTGGCTTAGTTGTTACAATTTCTAGCTTTTAACTAATGTATATGAAATGGAGAGATGGACAGATGTGTGTGAGTAAAACCATATATTTATAGATAGGTGTACTTTGAGTGACTGTTCTTCAGAAGCTAAATAACATTGTAACTATGAAGTTAGAAAGTATTATGCCTATGGCTTGGTTTGCCAAATATGAAGACCTCTTTAGTTGGCATAGTTTAGTTATGTCATGTTAGATAAGACACTTAATGCACTGGCTTTTCTGTATGTGGCATATCTTGACAGGTTGAGGCTTGCTATGAGTGTAAACTTTGGAAGGAGGTAGCTCAGGATTTACAGAAGCAAAAGGCACGAGATAGCAGCTAGCCAAACTGGCCTAGGAGAAGTGAAAACATACTGTAGAATAATTTATGCACTGAGTTTTAAAGCATGGCATAACTTTTAAATAAAACTTTGCCTCTTCTGTATTGCTGTTACTTTGAAATCCACTTTTCTCTGTATATAGCAGTGTGGTTTACCTGAAATAAAGAATCTAAAACAGATGAACGTATGTGCCTTTTTACCTTAAGTATCTTGCTTCATACATATTTTTCTCTTAGTAGTAATTGAGAAATTTGTCTTCTTCCTTTTTTTGACTGATACTAATTACAGAAGCCCTGGTATGTCTTAAAAAAAAATATTTTTTTAAGGCCCAAAAGAGGGAGGAAAAGATTAACCCAAGTACTAAAATAGTGATGGTGGGGTTGCTGAGATGAAGGACAATAAAATTTAACTTCTTCTGCAATAGCTTTTCCCTGATGAAGAAACCAGTAGAGCTTCAAAAGCTACATTAGTAACACGTTACTCTTAAAAATGACAACTCCCACCTAACTTGAGGGAAAATAACAAGTTTTAAAACTAAGCAGCCATCTCATTTCAAACTGTGTGGCGCTCTGGTTCTTGGTATTTTAGAAGGAGACTTGGCTCTCATTAGAAAGAGGCAAAGCTCTCAGAACTGAGTCTGGACAGAAGTGTTGAACTGTCCTCTTTCCTGCACATTTTCCCCATTTTTCCTCCTATGCTATTAGGTATCAGTTTCTCCCTTGCACCCTTATCCTTTCTTTTGAGAGTCTAAATGTTGCTACATCAAATTTTGCCCACATTCCTTTAAAAAAATCAATACCAGTTATCTGGAGAGTGTTTAGGCAAATTTATTTATGTATATCCCCCCCCGCCGACTAATCCAATGTATTACCTTATTACAGCTGCACTGTTGTGTGGGTACAGATTTCCCAACATTTCTAAGTAGGCCTCATCTAAGACATTTTGCTCCCTATGGCAGAGGTCAAGATGGTGTCCCTTCCACCATTCCCTGTATAAAAGTTGACTGGGCTGGCAGCTGAATATTACTTCAGCATGGGCAATGAAACAGCAACTGCCCCTACACCTGAGGGCAGGAGGCTAGCTTAGGGAGAGTAGGGAAGGCTGCTTGGCCCACACTTTGCTTCTGACTCCCATCCACCTCACTCTTTGCCCAATGGCAGGGTCAGCCCTATGAGTGAGGGTGGGGAGCATGTAATTATGGAAATAAGAAACACAGTACAGTTGTCCCTCCACATTTACGGATGTGGCATTCACGGTTTTAAGTATTCACGGCTTGAAAATATTCTTTAAAAAATAATAATCCAAAAAGCAAACCTTGATTTTGCCATCTTATATAAGGGACACCATTTTGCTATGCCATTGCATATAATGGGCCTTGAGTATTCACGGATTTGGGTATTCACGGGGGATCCTGAAACCAAACCCCAGCAAATGTGAAGGGACAACTGTACAACCTGGCCCAGCTCTGACATCATCAAGAGAGGCTTTTCTCTCAGTCCCACCTCCATTGCTAGCATGATTGGTGGGAACAGAAAAGAGGACCTTCTCGGTGTCTGCCCTTAGACAATGGAACTCCCTTCCCAGTGAGGGCAGAATGCCCCCCCCACTCCTTGTTGTCCTTCCATCGACAGGCTGAAACTTTTTTATTCAGACAGGCTTTTAAAACAGAGAAGTTTTAAAAGAGCAGCTAAGGCATGTGGTGCTGTTTTAAAAGAACTGTTTTTAGAGCTTTTATCTTTTTAATTGTATTTTATTCTTTTATTGATGTGTTGAGTTCTTTTAATACTGTAAATAGTTTAATTCTGTTTTAATGTTTACTTTTTGTATGTTTTTAATTCTATTGTTCTTTTAAATTGTGAGGTGCTTTGGGTTCCAATTTTTGGGGAGAAAGCAGGCTATAAATAAATATAACAATAATAATCCATTGAGGTCTGATATTAGATGTGCAGTAGAATGAGATTAAAAAATTCATAGGGTGGAAACAGCACTAGTTCAGAGTACAAGTGGAAGAGGATGTTACTTTTAAACACCCTACAGTTTAACTCCTTACCCCCTTCCAAAAAAAACAACGCAAAATTATATAGCAAAGAAAAAGAAAAAATGCCTTAAATCTTTATTGTTCTCATTTGCTACATATAGGCCATATTTTTAATGTGGGAGACCATTCAAATATGTGGACTTCCTCTTGAAATATGAAATGATAGCTGATGTGTTTCATTCTCCCACTTCATTTCTCTGAATGTGGAAATTGTGCCATAGTTCTGTAACATTGAAGGGCGGAACTAAATTTCAATGTAACCAAGTTACTTTAGGGCAAGCCTTGACAGTTAAACCAGCCTAAAACTACTATACATTTGTATAATCAATGTGGCCTCTGTCTACCAGGTGCCACATAGAGTGAATACCCCAACTGTTTCTTAATCCTTCCCAAATTTAGAAGGCAATGGTGAAGAGTATGGCATTGGGATGAAGCCTCTAAATATAATGTTGGGGAATGTATGGGGCTCCAAATGATTTGGACCTACAGCTCTTATCAACTCTATTCTGCATAGGCAATGCTGAGACATTATAAAGGATACTCTAGAAGATCATAGTTGGCCACCTCTGGAAACTAAGTTCAAATGGTGGGTACAGGAGGCTAGGAAACATGTCATTTCCCTTTAAGCCATATCAGAACCAAACTTCTTTTTCCCTACCCCTTGAACTTCAGGATTTTTTTAAAAAAATAACAGTTTTGAGGGTCTGTTGTTGCAGTGGTGGCTCATAGATTGAGTGTAGGGGTCCGACTCCAAAATGATGGGGACAGGTGCCTTTCCCCCACTCCATCCATGAGCTACCCATCTTCTATCAGCAACTTAATGAAGTAACTTTCAGAGAAAATACCAATGTGAGGGATGAACAGAATGCATGAGGTGTCACTGAACTGCAGGCAAAGTTATGAGCCAAGAGCAAAGTTGTCTGTGATTGGGAAGGTGGGGCTTTGTTGTAAAGACTAACTTGCAGATATTGCAAGTAAGAGATTTCTCCTCTGCCAGGGAGGTATCTAGACTTGTGGTATGTGATCTGAAAGAATCCAGAAAAGGCAATCAGCTATTGTGGAGACAAGTAGCACAGCTGTAACCATTCTTACCAAGAGGGGGGTTTAGAACTATCAGGATCAAGCCAGACATCTCTACAACTCTGTGCCAAGTATTATCTTTCTTGGATTCTGGATCAAGTCTCGTTTGAAAGTTCAGGTACTTTCCTATATATGTTGTGAATTTTGCTTCCTATTTTGGTAAACAGAAGAGGGTTCGTCTAGGATCTCTTCTGTGTTATGTTGAAGCTTTCAACAGTGAAACCCCAAACCCATGGATTTACTGCATCCTGCTGGGCAAAACAAAACTTTCAGGGCATATCTACACTATAAACTTAGATGATTTTTAAAATGAGTTTCGTTTAAAATGAGATTCCCTCTCCCAAAGAATCGTGGGTATGGTCACTTGTGGAACTTAGAAAAATGATGTGTTTGGGCTGCATCTCCCAGAATGCCTTCCCTGGTTGGCATAACTGGCCATGTTGCAGTGGAATTGTGGAGACTTAGTCCCCTAAAATAATATCTGAGCTCTGTTATTTTGATGAAGGTGCTTGGAATTCTCAGTAGACAATCTCTAGTCCTTTAGAGAACTACAGTTCCTAGAGTTCCCTGTGGAGATAGAATGACTCCATTTTAAATCTGTAGTATAGATATGCCCTCATAGCTCCCCCCCCCCCCCGGTCAATGCTTTCATTTTTCTTAACATTATATTCAGAGCTGTGTGCATTTCACATTTTATGCAAGTGTAGAAAAGGCACAGAATTTAGAACTGGGCATCAAATTAATCATCTTAAAATAATTTCAGCCTTCAGTTTTAAGACAAAGTAACTTTCTAGCCCACAATTTACAATGATAGGTTTTTAAAAAATGTATAGGAAACTTCAAAATGGGAAGAGAAGTTAGGTAATACATTTTCATTGTCAGATACCAGATCCATTAAAGTGCCAAGAATTTTTCCATGACTAATGGAAGGAGAATAAATTACCAAAATCAGGAAACGTGTGTGAGCTGCTGACTTCTATTTGTTTGGGAGCAAAATTTGTGAACAGAGTAGAATTATTCATTTGCAGAAACATGACCAAAAACAAAGCGCACACAGCCCTGAGCAAATGAATGAATGGTGTGGAAATGAAGCTCTGGCAGAGACATGATTTGAGTGACTTTATATGACTGGCTGTTAGCATGTGGTTTTATGTTAGCCTTCTACTATGGTTTGTTTTCAAGCTAGCTATTTTTGTCATTCCATCTGCACTAACCAGGATTGCTTTTAGACAGAAAGCATTTTTCCTATGTTAGCCACGCAAGCTAATTTAGTAGTAAAGACGATGTAATTCATTTTAGCAAGAACTGCTAATCTGAGAAAAAAGGAGGTGAAGCTATTCTTCTGCCCCTTACCCTAGTTTAGGAGCCATTCTTCACATTGTGCAAAATGGTAAATAAGACAACATTATTCTGGTTTTTACCATTACAGACTATAATTGTACACACCAACACTTCGCCATCTCTTTCTGAATAATGTGCAGAATGACTTTCAATCTGCCCGTATAACATACTAATTGTTACTTCCTCACTGAAGAAAACTGCCCTATCAAAAGCTTGCTCTCTTTCCTTCTCTCTCTCTCTCTCTCTCTCTCTCTCTCTCTCATATCAAACTCACAAAGTACTGTAATGTATGTCAAAACGCAAAGACCTTTTGCTAAATTTACCAAAAATACCCTACTATGTGCTGGATTTATTTAGCATAAGATCAGATGCCATGATAAATGCAATGACGATCCCTACCTATAGGCTCAGATCCTGAGTGAATTTCTGATATTAGTTAGAATCTTCCTCCACTTTCCAAATTGTAGTCCTAGTGAACAACCAAGGAGAAAAAGAGTCCTTACTAAAACAGAGAAGGGGTGGTATGAATTGTAACGTGTAGACAGCCTGAAAAGGGCTGAGGCACACATGCAAACACATTGTCTGGTTATTCAGTGTATAATAACTCTGATACTATGTTCAACATGTGAACTGGCTCTGTTGAGAAGCACTGCCTTTGAGGGAATACAGAGGTTCTGCCTGTAGTGATTGGTTTGTCATGGCTCATTTGCATGTGTAAGTTATTACTTTATACCTGGGTCATAAGGTGATGTACATGTGTCTGTCAAATGGCTCTGGATGTCTCCAGAAGTTTTGTTGCTGCTGGCTTAACCAGCTGGGATCTAGTCAGAAACTTTGTTCCTTTCCATTTGCTCATGTACACAGACTGGACTGTGTAATGTATCTGATTACTAGGGCAACAAGAAAAGTTATTCTGAACTAGACAATTGTTTAGAATTCAAAACAGCTTATTGAGATCTGCACTAGCTGTTCCTTCTTCACAGAGACTTATATCCCTTCTTCTCCTTCTGTGCTGCTATAAGAAATTTTTAATTTTTCCCCTTATTGTTTCATATCATTCTATCTCATTTAAATTGTCACAACTCCCCTGCCGTCATCATTCAGTAGCTCCCTTGATTCAGAAACTTAAGTGAATGCTTTGGATAGGATTCACATGGCCACTTTTCCTTTTTGCAAGATGGTGGGTGAATACAGACAAATGGTAAATAAATTATGACTGGGTTTGCTCAGTGATCTAGTCACCTGTATAATTCTTCAAGGTAGGAGAATTGTACCAGTTGCCTGGTTCCTTCAACTGAAATTGATCAGTGTGTGGTTAAATTCTCCTTAGAGTTTGGTAGCTGGTAGACAACTAGCATACAGAGCAGTTAACATCATGTTGTTGTACATATTTATGTTGATTCCAATTTATGGTGACCCCATCATAGGGTTTTCTTGGCAGGATTTATTTAGATGAGGTTTGCCATTCCCTTCCTTTAAGGCTGACAGAGTATGGCTTACCCAAGGTCATCCAATGGTTTTCCATGGTTGAGCAGGGATTTGAAGCCTGGTCTCCCAGTGTCCTAGTCCAACATTCAAACCACTATATCACACTACCTTTAATTTATTATCATGCTATGATTAAAAGGAAAGCAGGAGCAAGGAAAGGAGGAATGTAGCAGCACATTTAAGATTAACTTATTTATTTCAGCTTGAGGTTTTGTGGATTTCAATCCACTTCCTCAGATGCACTGATGGAATACAATATAAAACTCACAGGTTTATTAGGACAGTTACATAGTTATGGGGGTAAGATCAGAGTGTATTAGAAAATATACTGTTTTCCATCAGTGCATCTGAAGAAGTGGATTGAAATCCAAAAAAGCTTGTGCTTAAATAAATAAATCTTAAAGATGGTGCTATATTCCTTCTTTCCTCCCCTTCTCTGTCACCCTTTTCCTTTCTATGCTTGAACAAACTAACATAGTTATCTGGTTGAAAACTGCTACATTGTGCCATGGTAATGTATTGCTTGCTAAGTGGTAGTCTGTATTCACTCATCATGTTGTAGTAAGGAAAGTGGGTATGTTAAATAGAAGCCTGGTGGTTACATGCACACTGTGGTAAAATACCAGCTGGTAAGTGGCTATCTTATTTACTTAGTCTGGTCTATTGGGAATTACTTCCCAATAGATTCAGGCTCCTCCTGGATCAAGGAAGGAATATGATATCTCCTATTACCATCCTCTGTGTCCCGGACAGAGCTTAGAAAGTAAGAATAGGGGGGGAAATCTGAAAATGTTTGAAAAGTATGTTTCTTGGGCATTGGGAAACTCTGATAAGGAAAGTCGTGTACTGGTGAGAGTCTTCACAGTTCAGGACTTATTCTGCTCAAAATTCACACATGAAGTATATTTGCATAATTTTGTGCCCAAGAAACACAGAGAAAATGCTGTTTTCTGCACAAAAAGTCAACAGTTGAATTTTTCACAGATTAAGTCTGCAGATTACCTTCAAAACACATAGTTTTTAAAGACATTCTTGCAGCAGGAAGAAAATTGCAAAAATTAATAATTGTTTCCTCAAGAATGAAATTAGTAAAGAATTAAATCTCTTTGGAAAATTTACTTTTTTTGACTACACCTTCTAGAATCTCTCGGCCAGCATGACCTGTAACTGGAAGATTCTAGATATTGTAGCAAAACAAGTAATTTTTCTCTGATTATAGATGAGTATCCATGGGTATTTCTGGTTATAGATGGGTATCCACCCCTCTGGAAAAGCTTTTCAGCTGCAAGGTAAGGACAAATGTTGGGGGGGGGGCATTTTGCTCCAGAAAAAGCATTCTGTGAGATGACTTCAACTCACCAAACTCTGAATTCAAGTCAAGGTCAACAAGGCTCAAAAATCAGCTGTGGAAGGATGGAACTCATATTGGAACTACTGTAGTTCCGAATGACCCTTGTCACAGGATAATACCATAAAAATTACCTTGGAACAGGAGAAATAGGTAGATGAACTGAATCTGCACTATCTTTATTATAACCTACAAGGTGTTTTTTCTTCTTTTACAATAACTGTAGAGGCCTAATGCTGCTAGAAGCCTAATCTTTGGTCTTGTCTTTGATCTGGATCATTTGCTTTATTTGCTGTAAATTTGGCTACATTAGAAATAAACGATGCTTCAAATTTTTCAAGCTGAATGGGTTTGATACTTTAATACTTGCATGTTCCTTGGTTCTTGCTATATTATTTTAACACTTCTTTTTGTTCACAGACTACTTTTTCTAACACACACCATCACACACCACTGAGCACCTATTTTATTCTGACCACTGTTTTATATGGGACCTTGCAAATGAATCAATATTTGGCAAGCCCATAGTAAACTATATTCCATGTAGTTTATTGTACCTCTGCAATAGAGGAGGTATATTTGGGGTTCACATTTTCTGTCTTGAAGGTCTGGGGCTGGTTGATATGTTTGCTTTGAACACAAATCCCAACCCATTTCAATAGTAGTCCTGACAAAGGAGTTAATATAGCCAAACATTTATAAACCCTCTGCATCCATGAAACACAAGTACTTCCTTATGCTAGAATGGGAACTTTCCTAACAGACTTCAAAATACAAATGCATAGCTAATGGGCAGACTGAAAACATTTCAGATTTCAGCATTTTTGAAATGCTGAGAATTTCTTGTCCTGCTTACCTTGGGTGGAATCATAACCCAAAGTGAATGCTTTCAAGTGGGAAGAGGATCACATCATGATATATTTATGCTCCATGGTATATTGTCATATATCTGACCTCTTCCATTAGAGCTCCCAAACAGCAGCTTTATTTCTGATTTTATTTTTAACAGAAAATGAGAAATTTGGGAGAGACCCAGTAATTTGGAAACCAGTGGTCATTGTGTCTGTGGTTGGGCATAGTCCCTCTGGAATCTAAATGGAGTCTCTCACAACTGTTAGCAGTTTTGCTTTTCTGCACAGAGAAGCTATTTTGTGTGATGAAAATACTGTTTCCTGTTCAAAAAATGCTGTTTTCTGCACATACAAAAAACTAGCATGTGAATTTTACATGGGTTAAGTCCTGAACTGCAAATAGTCCTGGAAAACTGCACAGTTTTTGAAGATTTTCTCATAATGAGAAGAAAATTGATAAAAATTACTTGTAGCATCTTAGAAAATTAACAAAGAATTGCATCCCTACTGTGTACTACTATCTTGGTAGTTTAAGGATTATTTTTAGTCCATATACTGGAAAAATCTGGGTTTTCAAAAGGGTATTTTCTAATTAAAATAAAATCATTCAAGTTTCCTTCATGTTTCGGACTCCACTTGGGATATTTTAGGCTGAGAAGAGGCCTTTATTTAATATAGAAACTGGAAGCTGAACTCTGGTTTACTTTCTTGTTAAATAAAGCCATCTCTTCAGCCTAAAACAGCCCAGATGCACCCAAAAATCATAGCAAAAACTCCCCAGATGCACCCAAAGAGCATAGCAAAAAATCCCATCCACCTCCTATGTCTGTATTTTTTTAAAAACCAAGGGTGTGGAGATACACTGGACATGTCCAAGCAGTGGGGCCATTGTTCTGTAGGGGCCTCCAGGAACTGATGTAATCCTTCGATCTCTGGTAATGACCCATTCCTGATCTACATGTTTAAAAAATGAAAAAGGTTGTGCATACATCTGTGAAGCACCTGGTTTTCAAACACTGTTATACTGTATTACTTTTATATTCCTTAGATGACTAAGTATAGTATCATGAACAACAAACAAAACAGCACCATTTGGATTCCAGGTCCTTATGTGCTCCCTGACTAGGAGCAATGTCTTGTTCCATTTTTCACCACCTGGTAGCTGGAGTATGGCTCTATATAGATTACCATCATCATTCCAGGGTTGGAAAATGGGGACTATGATAGGGGCATGCTAGAGGGTGTTAGAGGGTGACAGAGAGATGGTTAGGGTCAGCATTCATTGTCCTAATGTGCCACCACACAAATGTGGTGGGAGGAACTATGCCAGTCCTGAAGTTAGTTTATTTCCCTTCCATTGAGAGCCATAGGAACAAAAGGCTCCACCCCTAGGAAAAAGCACATACCCATAAAACTGCCATCCTGCCACTGCAAGTCCTGGGGGTCAGAGGATCTGGCTCCTTATTTGCCATTTCTTCTCCCCCCCCCCTTCCTTGATTACAGTGTAAATTTCAGTGCACTGTAGATTTCTACACTATGCTACCTGAGATTTCAGAGAGGGACTTGCATGACTGAATGGGTTTTTTAATGCAAATAAAAGAAACACCCTCAGCCCTCCATGCAGAAAACTAAATGTTAAAGCAGAAGGGATCTAATCAAGTCTAGCTTTCTCCCTGACATGCTAGTTTTCTAGGTGAATGAATCAACCTATGCATCTCCATTTGTTTTATGAAGAAGCATTGGCTCATGTGAGCCTCCACCTCCTATCAGAAGGACAATCAGACACAGGTATACCACCAATTCAGTGAGAACTAGGCTTATGTCTGTGTGGAAACACACACAGTGTTTTGTTTTCACTTGCTTTCTCATACATTCTTAAGGAGTCCCTCTTCTGTGCGTGAAGGACATCAGCAAGCCCTCTGCTTTGCCAGCTCCTCAAACTGGCCATGCATTTTTGCACTGATCAATACTTCCCACACCATAGGAACATTTGCTGATTTTATTCATATTGTATTCCCCTCCTTTCACAGTGGCAAGAAAAGCGTTGCTGAATCATCTGAAAACAGGTAATGTGTGTTGTATCTTTGACACCCCTATTTGTTACAGAAGATTGCTTCAGTTGTAGTCCAACTTCAGATGCATAATGATGACTTCTAGTGAAAAATTATGTACTTTTAATTCCCACTGTTCACTGGAGTTTAGATACCTTTATTCTGGACTGATGGACATTTGATTTATGAGTTCCTTGACAATACACACTGATGGTGATTGTTGTTGGTTTAAGATACTTGAAATTTTCTTTACACATGTAAAGGTGTCTGTACCTCTAGAATGTTGAAGTCTAGATGAATCTCTGTTTTCATCAGGATGGATATCAGAATTTCAAACATAATTCAGCTTGACTACTGGACTATAGATAGGGTTTTATATTTTTATTTACCTCTTTCTAAAATATATATATATATATATATATTTTTTTTTTGGCCAAGTAATAGATTGGTTCTCCTCTAATACTGAATTATGAATTCTGTTCTAACATTACACCTGTAAAATCTAGGTAATAGGACTGTCTACATCCATTTCCCCATTTCACTCTTTGTTAGGTTGTGCGTTGCTGTTGAAGTGAAATTAGTTTGGCTGCTATTGTGAAATTCAACTACATTTGGCACACATCTCTTCTATTCATATCTCATAATTAAGCTCTACGGACTTTATCAGGCCACCCCCAATTAATGTTCTTTTCCCACCATATTTTAAAACAGTTTTTATGCTGGCAAAAGAACCCCTTGATCAGATCTACCTTTAGCAATGTTCACAGGCAGCCCAGGCACTAACGGAGAGGGAACAGAGTTCTGTTTACTTCCTGGTTCAAGATCTCACCAATTCTCGCAAAAAGACACTAGCATGGGAAATTTAAAAAATAAAAGCAAAATAAACACATAAAAAGTACAGAAAAGAACAAAAACACACTTTAAAAGTCCCAAGTACACAGGGGGGTCATAAAAAGAGCATCTCCTACCTGGCTGTCATGATCTCACATGGAATTGTTTGCCCATTGATGCTGTATTCACATGAGTACAATGGCGCAAGGATTCAAATGCCGGCAGTGCCAGCAACAAATCACCATGGGAGATCAATTGATGGCTTGGCCCGTCAATTAAAAGCAATGGGTTTTTCATAATACACCATCATGAAAGGGCAACATCATCTGGTATGCGCACCCTTTCGCAATCATCAGGCATCCTTATGATGCCATATTTGCCTGGTCTGATAAAGTCCTACAGCATAATCGCTGCTTTTCAGTATTGGGACCTCCCAGTTTAGCTGAAAGGTAAATTCCTAAGTTGTGGGCTGGATCCAAAGGTGCACTTCTAATAAGCAGAAGCCATCTTCTGCTCATGGAAGAGCTGCTTCACACTTTGCATGAGAAAATGGAAACTAATTCCAAAGATGTTCTCCCATTTGCCCAAGGGTTTGGTCAAGAATGAACATTGTAAATAAGAGATGCATGAGAATTTTCTGTAGAACCTTTCTAATATGACACTGGGCAGACTAGCCTCCCCCAGCCTGGCACTTTCCAATGATAATGGACTGCAACTCCCATTATCCCCAGCCAGCATGGCCATTGGAACTGGGCTAACAATTATTTTTATCTCTCATCTCACTTCTTTGGATTCAACTAATGAACATTTTCTGCCACTGTAAAATGGCATGTTCTCAAATATAACAACATGTGAATCCACAGTAGTAACACAAATGACTCTAAAGTTAAAGGTGATGCTTTTAGGTAAATACCCTAAATGCACCAGATCCAATCTGATCTTGGAAACTAAGCAGGGTCAGTCCTGGCGAGTACTTGGATATGAGACTGCCAACAAATACCAGGTGCTTAAGGCTATATTTCAGGGGAAGGAACTGGCAAAACCACATCTGAGTATTCCTTTCCTAAGAAAACCCTGTGAAATTCATAGGGTTGCCATAAGTCAATGGGCAACTTGAAGGCACATAACATACACACTAGTTTATAATTTGAGCTCTGCTGCTGTGAATTTCTTCTCTGGCTGTGCAAATCAGAAAAAATGCTTTTCATTACCAGAGCTTCACTTGGACACCTTTGCATTTTCTGACTATTTTCTGGTTTAAAGAGAAACTCATTTAGCTCTTCCTCCCAACACCCCCCCCCAAACGTAGGAATTAACAGAGCTTGGGTGGCAACGGAGCTTGGTGGATTGCATCCTTAAGTACAGTTGCTATAACTTGGGAACGGGAGCACTGATCCAGCTCTATTCCCATGCAACAAGTTATACACAGAAACTGCTGGCCCTAGATGAGGTTGGGGATTCACATTTTTAAAACATGCATCAAGCTATTTCAATGGGATCTGGATGAGCAATGCAATGTTGAAGTTTATTGAGATCTCTAATTTCAATGTACATCCTCATTGCCGGCAAGTTTGCTTCTGGATCACAGCAAAAGCCAAGAACAATGCAAAACACAGCATCCTATAGTAGATTAAGGGCACATCCGCACTAATGGGGGGGGGAGACGAGAAAGTCCCAGATTTTGTTCCTGTTCTTTCCAGTTTTATATTTGGTGATCCTCACATGTGCTTTGTTTATCCCAAAATGTTTTCTATCTACTCCCAGAATGATCAGAAACTTTTTATTCAAGCTCCCCAAATCAGTTTATTGTATAGTATAAAATCAGAAAGAACAAAATCTTGGAGTTTTCAATCAGTCTGGATGTACCCGTAGCATGTAAATCTAGGTACTTAATGCACCAGCTACTTTCCTGGCAAGTTTTTGACCCCTTGCTCACACCACCTGGTTCATGATACTCATAGATGTGGTTAAAAAAAGAAAAGAAAAAACCGCTCTCTGACATGCACCATACACCATTATAATCTCTGTCACCCAGCCCTGCAGGTACAGTTCATGAGGCACAGTATGTGACATCAAGTGTTTGGCATCCTCCTAAGTCTTGCAACACAGATGCCAACATTGACAGAACTAAAGCAATGGCCTCCAAAGGTTCTGTGAGATTTGGAACAGATACAAGTCAGAGGGAGGCCAGCTACGTCAGTGCTGGCCAGACAGGCCCTCTTGCTTCGTCCAGTAACCAAAGGTACATTGCACCATATAACTCCGTGACTGACTTTGTTTGGTTCTTTGCTTTGGGCTTGTAATAACATCTTCTAACTATGAATGGAAGAGATTATTGTTTAAAAAAACAGAGAGAGAGATGTATGTATAGTATATCTCTTATTTGGGCATTACTGAACCTCCTTACATGTTAAGTGCAAAGTGGAGCCTCACAGCATAATGATTGACACTGAGCAATCATCTGTAGATGACATGTATACACACTTACAGCTATATTTAGGCAGAGTTCCCTTCTACAGAGTTCTACACTATAGCTATGAATCCTGCAGGGAGAGGAGACGGATGTAATGTATGTAACATAAGGGGATGGGACTGTGCAGTGCAGCCCCCCTCACATTTTCAGGTAAGGAGGTTCAGCAATGCCCCAACAGCATTTATATATTTAACCAAAGCACCTTCCTGTTTGAAGCTACATTTAGATATGGTAAATATGTGATCGCCTAGAAATAACACTTCACATGATTGTCAGTTATTTCCTATGATGAATGATTATAGCTGACTAAAGCTGCTTGCTATAACCAACTGTGGAACTGGATATGTTTAGGAGATTATCAAACACAGTGAACACAGGAAAAAAAGTGTCCCAAACCGCATCAGAAGATTGTGAGGAGAACAGAAAGGGTGACATTATCAAATGCCCATGTCCTCAGCCATTCCCGGGGCATAGTGCTGCCACAGATGAGGCTTCCCTTTTTCATTGACAGGGACAAGCCACCAATAGAAAGGGACGCCTTATTCACTTCCGGCGCTATGCCCCCGGAACACTGAAGGACAACAACATCTGATAAAAGCCCATTGCTGTTCTCATTACAATCTTCTGACATGGTTTTTGCCACATCTAATAATCTCCTAGAACTTGTGGGTTTAGATTACAACAGGATGAATTTTGTTTTAACATTAGGAGGGGCTTCTTGATAGTAAGACAACATCAACCATGAAATTAATTCTCTGGTGTGAGCTCTGGAAACCTTTACTGGAGATCTTCAAACAAAGCTGGGGATCTTCAAAAAAAGCTGGAGATTATTTTCTGCCTTGAGCAGCAGTTTGTATTAGATGGCCTGCAAAGCTCATTCCAGCTATATGATTCTGTATATCATACTGTCAGATTACTCAATGAGAACAAAACAAATATTAGTCACCGTAAGTAATTCTGCTTAAAAAATATATATATAGATTTTAGGCATGAGAGCCAGCATGGTGTAGTGGTCTGAGTTTTGGACTACAGTTCTAGAGATCAGTGTTCAAATCCCCGCTTGGCCACGGAAACCCACTAGGTGACCTTAGGCAAGTCACATACTCTCAGCCTCAGAGGAAAGCAAAGGCAAACCCTCCTCTGAACAAATCTTGCCCAGAAAACCCTGTGATAAGTACAGTACTCTTTAGGGTCGCCATAAGTCAGAAACAACTTGAAGGCACACAACAGCAACAACAACAAGGTTTTAGGCAAGAGACAAATCAAGTCTAAGGCTTCAAATCTGCTCTGGTAGACCCATAAAACATCTGTGTAAAGATATAAAGAATACTTTCAAACTTCTCATCCATGATGATGAAATTAGCTCAGCGAGTCAAGGCACACTGGGGCGGGGGGGGGGGGAGACTCCCAACCACAACAAGATGTTTTCATCCTTACAAGAGAATGGGTAGATTTGAACTTTTTTTGGCAGCAAGGACAAAAACTTGCATTTTATGCACAACCCCCCCCCAAAAAAACTCATCTTTTTTTGCAGATATAACATAGCATTTTACACAAACAAGCTATTTTTGTGCAAAAACGTATTTTGATTCTTTGCACATGAAAACCTTGAAGAAAATTTTGCAAAGAAAATCCTGAAATGTAAAAAACCCACATCAAAATATGCAAAAGCTCATAATTTCACCCAGCAGGAAGTAAACATTTGAAATTTTCCATGTTTGTATACAAGAGTGAAATAAAGCAAAGAATGATACTGTTTGAGAATTCCTATTTATTTAAGTGGAGGGCACAGCTTCATCTATGTAAGAAGGGTAGTGGATCTTTTCCTGCTGTGAAAGCCAATGGAGTTTGCAGCACAGAGTGTGGGAGTTCCAGGTATGAGTTACATTTCCCATAACTGCAAGAAATTATTTCATTAATGTGAAGATCTTTAGAGAAATAAAAATGTACTTAATGAAATAATTGCACACTGGACCTGTAGCCAGTTCAGGAGATCAACTTCCAGATTTATTCTAATCTATTGTACACAGAAAATGTCACTCTTACATGCACACATATATTGGAGTAAATCCTACTGAAATAGAATTCAATTGCAAAGATCAAAAGCATTTCCAAATTAGCTCCAGATCAACATGCACCTGGCGACTATTGTGGGCCAGCATTTGCCAGGTTCCAAATTTTACTGCAGGTGCAAAGAAAGTTTTGTGCATTTCCTAGGGGAGTGTAACCACAACTTTCATTGTGTGTTCTTTTGCAAAGAACCACAATCTGGCCAGGTGTTATTCTCCGTGTGAGCAGTGTGCTATCTACTTACTGCTTAAATGTTTTAGTGTGAGCTTTGTGTGTTTTAAAAATCATTTTGCCATCTTAACATTTCCTGGATTGTTTAACACTTTATAAGAATGTATCAAAGCTTTTCCACCAGCCTGTGTGTGTATTTCATCAGTATGGTGTTACCTTGGATGGTATTTCATCTGTATTGTGTTCATCTGTCTGATGCTATATGTTTAAAGGCTTAGATTTCCCCTTATAAATCTGAAATCCAGGATGACTGATGAACTGAAAGGATGATCCAATGTATTCGCCTGGTTCACACAAGCTTGCATATTAAATGATTTCTCATTTCTCAGTTATGTAGTATTTGATAGGTTGCAGTTAACTATGTTATATTCCACTGAAACACTTGGGGCTGATGAAAAGTTTGGTGATTCAGACATCTCTGGCATTAGATATGTGATGGTTCATTCACACATGGAGGTGTATAAATTGATGTTGCAGTCACAAAGCAGTGGCTATGTGTGTGTGAACTGGCCTACTTATAAACAAAAGCAAATGGTAAGGTGGAAGCCAAATGCCTGATTCTTATGGCTTTGTCTGTGTAAGTAATATAGCATATGACTGCCACTGAAGGATAGCACAACTGTTTACGCCTGCCATGTAAGACATGAAATTATTGCATAAAGTTTTATATAGCATATGTAATGCCTTGTGTAAATTCCAGTACACCAGTAATAATGTGATTACTTTATTATTGCTTTCTTGCTGTGAAAAGAGTAGTTTTATCCTGGTTTTTGTAGCTGCCTATTGGTCACCAAAGACTTCTAATACTGTTTTCTGATGAGCAGCAAGTTATAAAGTTTGAATTCTGACCTTGGTTGTATCCATGTGTGTGTACTTTGGATTTAAAATTCCACATAACATCTCAGCCCTACATCACAACAGAGGGTAGCATTTGTTAATAACAGTTTCTTTTAAGATGGATACACTGGGTGAGTGATAAAGATGGTACTTTCTGTGAAACAGGGAAAGGGTTGTTGGAAACTAACATCCTTATGCTCAGCAGGGGTTTGGCGGGGGTTGGTTCACTTTTTCTGGAATATCACTGTGCAGATGACAGATCCCTCATATGCAAAATAATTATTCAGGACAACTAATTAGGACATAGAAATAAATTCAAGTATTACACTGGGGCAGTTTATTTAGTATCTGCTCAAAGAGAGTTACAATCTTGGAATAATATGTCCACACTTTTAGTTGGAGGTATCTGAAAGCAATTTCTATGATTCCTCTGTGATTTCCACCCTGTTTCTCCACCTCCTCCTCTCTCTCTCTCTCTCTCTCTCTCTCTCTCTCTGCCCTCTCCCCCACCCAACCTCTACTCCTATGCAACAAGTGTAATCTAAATCAGGGGCTTTCAACCAACAGTCTTTTTGGGAGAACCAGTTCCCAGAATGCTTTACCATTGGCCATGTTGGCTAGGATTTCTGGGAGCTCAATTCCATAATGTCTGGAGTACCAAAGGTTGAGAATGACTGGCCTTAAGCATTCTCCATAAATCCTCTGGAACATGCTAGTGTTCTGTGGCAGAGAGTTGCTGTGGGAAAGATTTCCTGGAAGTAATATTAGGGCCTGATTGGTTCAGAGGCCATATTCTGATCTAGAGCTCTCCTGATCATGTAGAGGGAAATGTTCTAGGCTATAATTATAAATTCCAGCAAGCACCTAGACTTATCTGTGGGCTTCTCAAAGAAAAAGATAGACAGAAGCCCTACACCTCACCCTTTCAAATGCATTGCCAGTTAACATCATGTCTGCAGTTACTTCTTCCTTTGCATGCCTCTCTTTCCTCTTTGTTGGCAACTGGAGAATCAGATGGTACTTTCATGGGGCTTGATATGATCCTATAGCTGCCTATTGCTCATCCATGATGTAAAACTATATAACATATCCATCAAGTGAATGAAGGTATATAACTTATCTATCCATGGTGAAGGTATCCACTGCATGTGAAAATACAATACTAAGTTAAAGAATATATTTGGGGCTCATGGAAATGATGAAAAAATTGTTCCTGAAAGAAAACAAAACTGTTAACTAGGATAGGGTTTTGGAAGCTATGGTAAGCTATATATCTAAAATGGTACTTAAAAGAACAGATTTAAAATAATGTACCTATCTATATTCTGCCTCAACTCTTTGTTGTACAATGCTGGTAGGTGATTTAATTGCCAGTGCAACAGAACAAGACATGAAATGTCACCTGATTACCATGTTATGAGGATTCATTCCCATTCTCTACATTCAGAATAACAGCAGTGGGAGAGCTTCATTTGCCTTTTGTGGTGCCAACACATAGCAAAACCAGATTCAGTATATTGGACTGTGATGTCAACGTGTGCATTGTACTGTCCCTGATTGGTTGGGATCCCACATTGTGCTAGCAGCAGATTTCAAGATGGTGAACCAATGCTTAAAAAAAAACCAGTAGGGGAGTCAAGGGGTCCACTTTCCCCATTAAATTTCTGTGTAGCTCCATTTACAACTCTTCAGGTTATCTCGGGACCAAAACATCCATTACGACATCATGAAGAGGACTGTGGGTCCTTGCACCTATGCTGTCTCTCCTGTGCCACTGTTGTTGCAAATGCCATTTAGCAGCACTGGTGTTCTCGAGTAGTCTTCCCCAAGCTGGTGGTCTCCCAGATATTTTATATTACAGCTCCCAACATTCCTGACAATTACTTGTGTTGGCTGGGGCTGATGGGCACTGAAGTCCACAGCGTCTGGTGGGTACCATGCTGTGGGAGGTTGTGCTAGAGCATGAGAAACAGAGACCTGCTCAGCAGTACCAAGAGTTGCTAGCCACCAGTTGAGTGGGGTCAACACCAATGGAAGTGGATTACTTATGTTTCTGTCAGGTCTCTCTTCACCAGTTTTAGGCTGTGGTGCAGCACAGTACTATATGAGTGGACTGTAAGAGCTGAAGCAGGTAACCAGCAAAATCACACTGTCCAACTCTTGCTGGACCTTCAAACTGCAGGTGGAAAATTACTTACAGATGCTCCTTTTGTTATGTAGGGAAGCATAACAAAACCCCATCCCTGCGTATACAGAACTAGCATGTCAGTGTGCTTTTCCTACCATAACATGTCATCTATGTCATCAAATAATGAGTGTGGCTATCATGCACAGAATGTTGTGTGTGAATTCTGACTTCTGGAGAATTTTTGCTATTGAAAGTAGCCAGTAGAGTTATAAAGTTATGTCGTGGGAAAGTAGGATGCCTCCAGGTTTTACCCAACCAAGGTCCTGTCTGGACAAATTAATTTCTCTATGCAACTATACAGGTGGGTTCACAGTTCTGTACAGCAGAGATGGAAACTGTGGGGTCCTCTAGATGTTGTTGAACTACAACTCCCACCATTTTTCACTGTTTTCTATGCTGGCTGAGTCTACTGGCACTCTTAATCCAACAACATCTGAACAGCCACATAGTTCTGACACCTATTGTAGAGAAGGTTACTGTAAATGGGATTTTAAAAAGAAACAAAACTATAGAGTTTGCATTTTCTTGTAAATTGGATTATACATACCGTAAGTTGATCTTCAGTTTCCAGTAGGAAGGTACATAGGGAACTGAGCAGGAGTTTACAATATATGTAAGGTACATCCGTTTGGTAATTCCTGTGTCTTTGAGGAAGCTGTTGAGGATGAGAACTTGGCTACAATGATGTATTGGCAGCAGAAATGGAGTGAAAAAGAAGGTGTTTGGAATCTGTTTAGGTTTCAACGTAGTTTTACATCTAGAAGGAGTCTCCCAACATGTTCGTTTCTTTCCCTCATCATTCCTTTCATAGCTTGTCTTCTTCAAAACACTCAAAAGTAGTCAGATTTGCAAGAGTGTGAAGGAATGATATAGGCCTTAAATCCTTTTGAATGCTGTTTGCCCTTTTGTTATTGATGGCCTTTTTCAGCAGGGCAGCTGTTGATATGCCCGATGTACCATCCTTTCATGCATATTAACCTCTCCTTATGGAATTGTTTTCTTACACATATAAAATTGTATGCAAGGGAAGCTAGTTTTGAGAATGCTGAGTAATTTCATCTTAGCTCTAACTGTGGCCGAAGCCTAACAAACCTCAACATTTATGCTTTTAAACTCGGCTTCAAAATTACTCTAGTAATTTTGCTTACGTCTTTGTATGTATCTTTTTGTACCCAGACAAAATGGTTGTGGTCTGTAAACACACAGCTTTTAAAGATGCCCTTGTTTTATCCAATTTAACTTTAATTAGTACCCCTGTTGAGCATGCTCCAGTGTCTACCAGCTGTGCCCCTTCTGCTATGCCGCCTGCTTCATCCAATCAGCCCACCACTGCTGCTCACAGCGCTGCCCATCAGATGAGCCTGCCATCATCCATGGCTACTTCAGCAATGCATGACTCCAACTCATCCACTTGCCAAAGGTAATACTGGGTGCTTGTTTGCTTTGTCCATTTGCCTCTTTTCTTTTCTTTTGGCGCAATATGACAGGTAAGAAAGTAAGAGAAAGAATCATGGCTTAGAGATCATCAAAGACAAGATTCAAATTGCACTACATTTCTGTGTGCAAGGAAGCTTTATTTAATTAAAACTGTATATCCAAAAGAAGAAAATAAGTACGAGTTTGCTTTGAAATCTCTCTCTCCATTGGCACATGTTAAGAAAATAGTCTGGAAGTACCTGATTCTTCAGAGGTGCTGAAGCTAATCAGAACTAGGATACATGCATCATAAATCAATTTCTGTTTGGGATTTTTTTAAAAAAAAACTTTAAATATCTTGTCATTCCCATTTTCCTCATCCCATTTTAGTTATACAGTTAGCCCTCCACATCCACTGGGGTTAGGTGCACAGGACTCCTCTGAAAGTGCAAAAACTGCAAATATCTCTAGGACACTGCCCCCTAAAAGATCCAGGTTTTTTTAAAAAAAAATTATTGCTTTTAGTATAAATTAACATACATAACGAGACACATAAAGACAATAAGAAAGACAACAAATATTACACATTACACATCATATATATTACATATTCAAAAACAAAAACCGTAAACCTAAACATGAAATTCATTTCCGTTAACTTGGGTTACACATGTATGAAGAAAAAGAAAAAGAAAAAGAAAAAGAAAAAAAGAGATAGTAACACTAATTAGATTTCCTCTACTGTCACACCTTAGTTGATAGTATGAATGTAACTTACCCTTCTCTTGTTTTAGACTTTCCAATTCCCTAATTTCTAATCTTGATAACAATCATAGTATTATGATGTTTAATCATTAATTAGTATTAATAATAAAAGACTATTTTTTTAAAATACATTATCACAGAACTCTATTTGCTCTCTCTTTACCCTGCTTGTCATCTTATCATACCTTTGTGGTTAACAATTTGTCTTCTCATAAATATTAGAATAACAACCATCCACTTATTGTGTCTTTATATATTCCCAAAGAGGTTGCCAAATTTCCAAAATTGACTTTTCTGACTTATTTTCCAATAATAAGCTAAGTTGATCCATCTCTGCAACTTCTACAGTATTAGCTTTTCTAGCCATTCTTCTTCTGATGGAATTGTTTCTTTCCGCCAATGTCTAGCATAAACTATTCTCACCATGGTTGTCATATGCCAAAATAGTCTTCTCCTCTTTTCATTAGAAAATAAGTTTGGATCATAAACACCTAGTATAAACAAATCTGGAGACATCTCTAGTTTCATTTTCATTATCTTCTGAATTTTCACTTTGATCATAGTCCAAAAGTTCCTTGCTCTTGTACATTCCCACCATTGATGGTATAATGTTCCTTTCATTATCTGACATTTCCAGCATCTATCATTATTGTTTCTGTTTATCTTTGCAACTTTTTCCACTGATAGATACCATCTAAATACAACCTTCAAGGCATTTTCTTGAAGACAATATGATCTTGTATATTTAGAAATTCTATCCCACACTTTTTCCCTGTCGTCCAAGTTAATATTATGGCCTATGTCAGCTGCCCATTTAACCATATACTCCTTTACTACCTCTTTTTCCATCTCTAAGTCTAACAGTAACTGATAAATTCTAGATAACAGACCTTGATTACCTTTATTTAAAATTAATTCAAATTTGTTCTGTTTTCAATCTATCCCATCTTCCACCAAGTCTTTTTTAAATCTGCCTTTTATTTGGAGATATGAAAACCAATGCACCACTTTCCCTTCTTGTTGTAGTTGTGTAATCTCTTTTAGTTGTACTTCTCCATTCACTATAATAGTTAGATCCTTATAAGTTAACCATTCCCTTCCCTGTCTAAGACTACTTAAGGTTAAAGTTTCCACTGGTGATACTAGAGTTGGTAGGTTCTTAAATAAGTATCTTTTATATTTTAATCAAACTTTAATTAATGATCTGCAAATTATATGATTATTAATTTTTTTCTGAACAGAAGTCTTATGATACCAAAGAAAGGTGTGTCATCCAAAAAATAATTCATGTCCCTCCAAGAGCAAAATCCTCGGATTGTCCAGTAATAACCATGTTTTCACCCACATTAGGCAACTAGCTTCATAGTATAATTTAATATCTGGTACCCCTAAGCCTCCTCTTTTTCTTAAGTCTGTCAGCAGTTTGACTTTAATTCTGGGCTTTTTGCCCTTCCAAACTAATTTAGATAAACCTCTGTTACAATCTTTAAACCATTTTTCCGGGATCGAAATTGGTAACATTTGGAATAAAAAGAGTAATTTGGGAAGAATGCTCATTTTTATAAGAGACAATCTCCCCATTAAAGATAATTCCAGATTTTTCCATTGTTCAATTTTCCCTTGTATTTGTTTCTTTAGAAGACTCATAATTGTTTTGGAATAATTGAGAATTTTTATTAGTAATCATAATACCTAAGTATTTAACTTTTTCCTCACATTTTATTCCAGATATTTTCTCTAACTGGGTTTTTTCTTCCTTATTTAAATTTTTTGTCAAAAACTTAGTTTTATCTTTATTAATACTAAATCCCACTAATTGAGCAAATTTATTTAAAATTTCATTTAATTTTGTAATTTGTGTAACAGGGTCTTCAAGATATAGCACAACATCATCCGCGTAAACCTTATATACATATGTTTCTATTCCTACTCTAACTCCTTTGACATTTTCTCGCAACCATAGATCTCTTAATAGAATTTCCAATACCAAAATAAATAATAAAGGTGATAAGGGGCAACCTTGCCTCGTTCCTTTTTGTATTTGAAAGTTCTCCAGTTTATCTGCATTTACAACAAGGTGAGCTTTTTGCTCAGAATAAATTGCTTTGATCCACGATATGAAATTATCCCTGAACTTCATGATCTCCAAAATTTCTAACAAAAAGTCCCAGTTTACTTTATCAAAGACCTTTTTGGCATCTAAGAACATTATTGCCCCTTTTTTCCCTATATGATGGTCAAAATATTCTATTATATCTAGTGTAGTCCTAACGTTGTCCCTCATTTGCCTACCTGGAAGGAAGCCTATTTGATCTTCTCCTATAAACTGGGATAGTTTTTTTTTTTAAACCTTTGAGCCAGGATTGAAGAAAAAATTTTATAATCTTCATTTAAAAGTGATATTGGCCTATAATTTTTCACTGACAAAACTTCTGCCTCAGATTTTGGAAGTAATATTATACTTGCCTCCTTCCAGCTTTCTGGCATATTCTTGGTATCCTTGATAACATTTAATGTTTCCTGAAGAGGTTTTAGCAATTGTTCTTTGAAACACTTATAATATTTTGCTGGGAGACCATCAGGACCTGGTGTTTTGTTAATTTTTGCTCTGTCAATGGCCTCAAGTACCTCTGCTATTGAAATTAGTTTATTTAATAATTCTTTATTTTCCTGATCTATTTGTAGTAACTTTTTCGACCTAAGAAATCAATTTATTTCCTGATCAGTTTTCTTTAAATGAAAGGCATACAGATTTTGGAAATAATTAGTTAACTTCTTTTTAATCTCTTTTTCTGTGGCAATGTGTCTATCTCCTTCTTTCAGACAATTTATCATCTGTTTCTTCTTTTCCTTACGAATCTTATATACCAACCAACGATCAGGTTTATTTGCTTTCTCAAAGTGGTATTGTTTAGCAAATCTTAGGTTTTTTTCCCCATTTCTTCAACAATCAGTGACGAGAGCTCTTTTTGTAATATTTTAATCTTTTTACAATGCCCTCTGTTGTTTGGATCCTGCTCTAACTGTTCTTCAACATTTTTTATTTCCTCCATAACCTTTTCCATATTTTCCCTCTTCCTTTTTTTCCATTCTGATAATTTTTGGATAAAAATACCTCTCATCACAGCTTTTGAGGTATCCCACACCATTTGAATCTTAATCTCTTTGCCCATATTACTTCTAAAAAATTCTTCAAGCTCTTTTTTACATAATTTTATATAATTTTATTTCCTCTTGATTTAGAATGCTCTCATTTAGTCTCCAATTTCTTCTTTTAATTCCTACATCCCACTGGATTTTAACTGGGTTGTGATCACTAAAGGTTCCTGGTAAAATTTCTGCTGTATTTATGTAATGAAGTACTGATTCAGATAACCATACCATATCAATTCTTGACCAAGAACTGTATCAACCTGAAAAATACGTATAGTCTTTCATGGTAGGATAGTACCATCTCCACACCTCTTTCATTTGATATTCTTTCATTAATTGTAAACCTTCTTTTGGAATTTTACCTTGAGATCTCTTTTTGCTGTTGCTTCTATCAACATCCTGATCCACAACCCCGTTAAAATCTCCAAGGATACAAACATTTTCATACAAATAATGAGATAATTGTTTTCTTAAATCTTCATAAAAGCATTTAGTCTCTTCACATGGCATGTATACCCCAACTACTAACAGTGTGAGATCACAAATTCTTATTTCTACACCTAAATATCTCCCCTTGTCATCACCAAATATCAATTTAGGACTCAGGTATGGTTTAATGTACATTGAAACCCCTCTTTTTTTCCCTTTCGCACTAGCATTAAATACCTTGCCTAGACTTAATACAGATAATAATCTTTCATCTTTCTTCTTTATATGAGTCTTTTGCAAACAACAAATTACTGGATTTAACTTTTTCAAATAATGGAATATTTTCTTGCATTTAATTGGGGAATTTAACCCATTCACATTCCAAGAAATTATTGTTTGTTTCATTTTCTATGGTTATTTAATTTATTCAATTCCTCTAAATCTAGATCCAATAAGCTAGTTTCCAATCTTCCTCCACCTTCAGCAACCTTTGAACACCTTGAATCTCCCTTTTTTCCTTGCCTGATTGTTTCTGTAGTGTCCACTTCTGTAGTGTCCATTTCATTTCTTACTATCTCTCCTTCTCCTGTCCTGGTACTTGAATAATTTGTTCTTCTCAGTTTATCTCCATGTCTCCTCAAGAAGTCCTGTGCTTTTTCTATTGAGTTCAGACGGTAACGTTGTTCTTGAAAACTAAAGACTATCCCTTCTAAGCGATCCCACCTAAAGGGGATTTGATTAGCCTTTAACTTAGATACTATGAACTCATAGTCCTTTCTTTTCCTCAGTATACACATAGGAACCTCTCTCATAATTGATAGTTTTTTCCCCTGGCTTTCTAATGAGTTTTTACTATGTTCTTCCATAATACTATCTTTTGTTGACTTCTTTACGAACTGTACCGCTACGTCTCTTGGTAATTTCTTTTTTTTTAGCAAAAGTCGATTGAACTCAATATACTGTATCTACTTCATTCTCCATAACCTCCACTTCTACCTCCATAAATCCTGCTAGTAAATTTATCATTCTTTCTTTAATGCTTTCCTCCACTCTTTCTTCTAAGCCCGAACACGCAACCAAGAATCCATCTGTTTTTGTTCTATCAACGCTAATCTATCTAATTGTTTTTCCAGATCGCCTGTTGAAGTGGTTTCATTTTGTTTCATCTCCTGAATCTCTTTTTTATTGCTGTCAATCTCCTTTCTATTTAATTCTATTTCTTTCTTAACTTTCTCAAGAGAACCCTTCATTTCCATCATTTGAGATTTAAGGTCACCCAGATCCTGTTTAATACTAGTAATGAAATCTCTCATCTCTTCCATAAATTTTTTATGGTAATCAAGTGGTTCTTCCATTGAATCTCTCTTAGTCCAGGTCTTCCCAGTTCTCAGCCTTGACATTCCTCTTCAAATATTAGTGTGCTATTATATGTAAACTAAATCTTCATCTTAAGTTCAAACCTAAGAGGGGTGGCATTTTAAAGAAGAGACTCCAAGTCAACAATCTTCAACAAGCTACCATGAGAGACAACTTCCAGGCAAATCTACAAACAAAACTTGAAGACCATCCTACAGATCCTTCTCCTACAGTGCTTTGGCAAGATATCAAAAACAGTATCCTCCAGTCTGCAGAAGAATCCCTCGGGTTCTCCCACAAGAAAAATAAAGACTGGTTTGATGAAAACAACCAAGAGATCCAGGAGCTGTTGGCAAAGAAAAGAACTGCTCACCAGACATACCTCACCCAGCCAACCTGCCATGTAAGAAAAGCAGCTTTCCACCTCACATGTAGTAAACTTCAACAAAAAGTCCGAGACATGCAGAAGAAGTGGTGGATCAATATAGTAGAAAAGACACAACGCTGTGCAGATCTGGGTGCTCATAAAGGATTTTATGAAGCTCTTAAAGCAGTGTTTTGACCTACTTATCAGGTCCAAAGCTCCTTATACAGTACAGATGGTCAAACATTAATTACTGATAAAGCCTCCATCCTGAATCAATGGGCTGAACATTTTCAAAGTCTCTTTAGCACCAGCCGAGTAGTCCAAGGCTCAGCTATCCAACATATGATACAAAACCCGATGAAAAATGAATTGGACCTAGCTCCCACTTTGGAAGAGACCCTTAAGGCCATACAGCAGATGAAAAACGGCAAGGCAGTTGGGATTGATGGAATCCCACCTGAAGTTTCGAAACACGAAGGTCATGCACTCCATGATAAATTCCATGAACTCCTTGTGAATTGCTGGGGAAAAGGGGAAATGCCATCAGATCTCCGAGATGCAGTCATCATCACCCTGTACAAGAAAAAAGGAGCAAAATCCGATTGCTCAAACTATCGAAGCATAACACTGCTCTCTATTGCTGGAAAAATCCTTGCAAGGATACTCCTGAACAGATTAGTTCCTGCTATTGCAGAAGAACTTCTTCCTGAAAGCCAATGTGGCTTCAGAGCCAATAGGAGTACTACAGACATGGTATTTGCCCTTAGACAACTACAAGAAAAATGTAGAGAGCAGAACAAGGGTCTCTATGTAACATTTGTCGACCTCACCAAAGCCTTCGACACTGTGAGTAGAAAAGGTCTGTGGCAGATCCCGGAAAGACTAGGATGTCCCCCAAATTCCTTAAAATGATTATCTTGCTACACGAGGGCCAGCATGGTCAAGTCAGATATGGCGATGCTCTTTCAGAGCCCTTTCTAATAACTAATGGAGTGAAGCAAGGTTGTGTTCTTGCACCAACTTTATTTACAATATTCTTTAGCATGCTGCTCCAAAGGGCTATGGCAGAGCTTGAAGAAGACGACGGCATCTATATATGTTACTGTACTGAGGGTAGCTTGTTTAACTTAAGCCGTCTGAGGGCTCACACTAAGACTCTAAACTATCTAGTCCATGAGCTGCTCTTCGCTGATGCTGCTGCCCTTGTTGCCCTCACAGAAGCAGCTCTGCAGCGTCTAACATCCTGCTTTGCAACAACTGCAGAGCTGTTTGGGCTGGAAGTCAACCTGAAGAAAACAGAAGTTCTTAACCAGCCTGCACCAAAGGACGAACACCACCATCCCCACATTGCCGTCGGCAAATCTGTGCTCAAGTCTGTTCAGCAGTTCACCTACCTGGAAAGCATCATCTCCACAGATGCCAAGATTGACAAAGAGACCAATCACAGATTAGCAAAGGCATATAGTGCATTTGGAAGACTTCACAAAAGAGTCTGGAGCAATAAACACCTCAGGCAAAGAACAAAAATCAGTGTGTATAGAGCCATTGTACTGTCTATCCTCCTTTATGGGTCTGAAACATGGGTCACCTATCGCCACCACCTACGACTCCTCAAACGCTTTCATCAGCGCTGTCTACGCACAATCCGAAATATACACTGGACTGATTATGTGACGAATGTTGCTGTCCATGAGCAAGCAGGGATCACCAGCATTGAGGCCATGATATTGAGAACACAGCTGCGCTGGGCAGGGCACGTTTCTAGGATGGAGGACCATCGCCTCCCCAAAATAGTACTCTACGGTGAACTCGCCACGGGTCAGCGCAAGAGGGGCACTCCAAAAAAGCAATACAAAGACTCCCTGAAACAACATTTCAGGCTCGGCCAAATTGATCACCAACAGTGGTCCGCCCTGGCCTCACATCGGGAGGCATGGAGACACACAATCCACAATGCTGCAGCCTTATTTGAGAACTCACGCCGAACAAGTCTTGAAGAGAAACAACAACGCAGAAAGGATCACAACCCAAAAACATCACTCAAGGAGACCTTCTGCTGTGCTTTCTGCAACCGGACTTGTTTATCTCGGATTGGCCTTTTTAGTCATCAGCGCGCTTGCAGAAAGCACGGGATGAGTCCTTCCTGAATCTTTGTTTGCGAAGAAAAGCCAGAGAAATATTACTTATAATCTGTTTAATTTGTCAGATTCAAACACAGTCTGATGTTCAAGGTTTCTCAATATGCATATACACACACACACACACACACATATACTGTATATATATACATATACACATACATATACATACACATGCACACACTTACACCTATATATTCCTATTCACACATACACCTCTCATCAATCTTATTCAATCCAACTTCATTAGATCAGCAGTTCTAAATTTCAGGAGAGAAGGAGCATCACCTCCAAACCCCTTTAGCAACCAATAATTCTTAAAATAAACCTAGGACTCTGCCCTTCTTAGAACTTTCACAACTCACAATTTCTCAATATCACAATGTCACAATAGCTTTTCACAGTGTCTTATAATACAATAACATGGACAATCTTTTATTCTTTGCTCTCCAATATAATGTAAGTTGTGATTCAGAGTAAACAACACCTTCCCACTTGCAGCAGCAGTTTCTAGAATCCCATCCACAACAATTCCCCACCAGTCCCCTAGGATTTTCCAAAATGGGAGAGAAAAATAAAGAAAGAAAAAGGAAAGATCCCTTCAGAATTTCTCTTCAAAGATCTATTCAAACTATTTAGAACTCTCCTTCCCCGCTTTTATTTGTTTGTTTTTCTCCCTTCCTTTCTCTTCCTCTCCCTCTTTCTCCCCACTCAACCTCGACTTCTCCCATGAAACTTTCTAGATGTCTGGGTCCTTCTTTTATTCTTTGATCTTTACACTGTGTTCAAATTCTTCCGTTGCAATCTTCCTTCTATTCCACTTTAACTCTTCCACTTTCTCTTTCAGCTAACACCAGCTGATTCCCTTGTTCCTCTAACCAGGTATCTTTTCTCCAACTGATTGGCTTGTTTAGGCTCTGTTCCACCAGTACTCAATCGTATTCAACAAAGACGACTTGTTGAATAGCTTCAAATTACACAGCTTCCCAGAACCTTGACTCCACAAACTACGTATTTCTTCTTTTAAGTTCTTTTAAATTCAACAGCTACTCAGGAAGGTGAAGGTGAATATTCAAATAACAACAACCGCTGTACTAACCTTATTCACATTCATCTCTCACAAGACTCTGCTTGTCCATGAAACTTGACTCCTCCGGGATGATCTTCACTAAGCCCCCAACAGTGATCCTCTGCTATAACTCTTCCCAAAGGCAGTTAACACAAAGAGTTCCCAAAAGAGTATCACTGGAGGTTCCTCGCTCCTAATACTCTCTAAACCTTAAACCACCCTCAGCTTTACTTGGTATCACTTTCTTCAGAGGCAGTTCGGCGGCAGGAGCCCAGTCCCGGTGAGGGAAAGTCCCTCCCTCTTCTCGCTGAAGAAGCTGAGTTAGGAGACTACGGAGATTTTCAGACTATACTGTTATAGTGTTACTATTCCACTTTAACTGCTGTGGCTTCCTCCTGTGGAATTCTGGAGCTTGTAGTTTAGTGAGGCCTAAGATCTCTCTGACTGGAGTTGTAAATGCCCCTCCCTAAACTGCAAATCCCAGGATTCAACAGGAGGCAGCCATAGCAAATAAAGTGGAATAGTAACACTATAACAGTGTTGTCTGAAAATCTCCTACGACCCACACGCTCCCCTACACGGATAAACTCTCAGTGGTCTCCGTGGAGCAGAAAAGTGGGGCTCTTGTCGTTGGTCTCCCCCTTACCTCCCCCGTCTATGGGGAAGGTGTTGCCTAGATAAATTTTAGATGTTCTTCTGTAGCGGAGTTTAGGTTTTTAGCGCAGCACTAAAAACACCCTGCCTTCTTCGCTCTCGCTCGAACCGGAAGCAAAAAAAATCCAGATTTAATACACACAAAAATTATAATCCATGGATTCAACCCACCGTGGATGCCTTCGAAGTGATGGGGTTCCTTCACAAGGCAGAAGCAGGTGGCTGGCAGGCCTTGCTGCCACCTCCGCTACTGCCCAACACCAGTTTTAATAGGGACTTATAAACCTCTCCACACGTTCACAGCCTCTCTCAGTCTCACAAGGCTTGCAGTCCCTATTAAAAATGGCACGCACCAGCAGCAAATAATCTGCATATAATCAAAGCTGCAAAAGTCGAAACTGCAAATGCAGAGGGCCAACTCTATTTGAAATAAATGCCATAAAAAGGGGTGCGTAGTGATGGTTCCAGCAATAAATTGTTAGTTCAAAAGCAGCCAACTGTGAGTACGCATGTTTCCTTCCTGCAGTCCTGGTAAGGTGACGATAATGATCACGTGAGTTCCCAAACTGTTGATTATTTATTATTGTTTATTTTAAAATATTTTATATGCTACCCTTCATCTTATGATACCAAGGTAGTATATTAAATGTAATTTTAAAAATCCACCCTGATATAATATGCAATTTTTTGCAACAACAAAAGCCAGGCAATCCATTAAAACAGTTCACATCAACCAGCTTAATAAACCAGTTTAAAATGCCTGGGCACACAAATAGTTTTTGACCTGGTGCTGAAAAGAATATAACTGGCAATTCAAGCTCAGTCCCACAAGCATGAATGAGCAGACAGGAATTCAGAGCCATCCTCTGAAGAGCTAAGGACTCAAGACTTTCTGCTTGGATTGGCAAAGCTTCTCTTTGTCCCCCATTCAGATTCTTTTGTTTTCAGTCTGAAGTTCTCCCCATCAAATTTATGAAGTTCACACATTTTCATAAATACTTGTGACAAAACAAACTAAATGAAATGTTCACCAATCTCTACTCAGAACATGCGTACATACTTAGAACACTTCAGAGTGCTGAGGATGCAGTGCTATGCTTATAAGTATTAAATGTGTGGGCCAGGGTTCAAACACTGCCACAGCTGCAAGCACAGTAGGTGGGCTTAGACAAGTCTCACTCTCACTCACTCACTCACTCACTGCAGCAGGAGATTGTCTAGCATGATTGTTGAAAGAATTCCAAAAACAGTGTACACAAAGCACTATTTAAAGGCTAAACATGGTTTAGATGATAATGGGGTGGTGATGGTGAATTCTCCATAACTGTCACTAAGAAAATCTTTTTTACAGCAGCATGTAACATGAAAATGAGTCAAGTTGCTGGTTGCCTTTCTTTGCAGAATGCTGTTTCATTTGTTGCTATCTCTCTTCTGGAACCATTGCTCCTTAAGAAACTTCTGTGGTTGAATCTGATCTTCATTTTCAATACATTTGTGATCCAAATTGTAACAGATCAGTCTATGGCAGAGGTGGGCAACTATCAGGATTAGGGGATCACATTGTCCACTTCAGGGGAACCTTAGGGGAACCACATCCTGTGGAAAAAAAAATAATTGCTCCCTTCAATGCTGTGTAGGAGCTTTAGGGAATGAATTCTACATGTTTCTGGTGCTCTATGGGCCATTTTAGCTCCAGGAGAGGACTTTTTTTTCAATAGGAAGTGAACTGAGATCCAACTTCCAATTCGCTTTCTGTTGGAAAAAGGTCTCTCCTGAGCTCAAATGGCTTATGGAGGACAAAGAATGCCACAATTGCTTTTTTTTCCCAAAAATATTTTTGACCTCTGGAGGTTCCGGCGGGGGCATGTGACCTATAGGCCATGCTCCCTATCCCAATCTATTAGGGAGAGTAAACAGGGGGGATGGATGGTCCTGTTTGGATAAAAAGGTTGGAATATGTGGAAGGAGGTTGTGTCTTCAAACTCTATAATCTACTGGTCATGGAATTCAAAGAAAACATGAGACTGAGTAGATGAATCCATACACAAATAGCTTTGTGTCTTGCCAAGATTCACTCCCTGTTCTGTTCACACCCAAACACATATGGTATACACATTTACTGAACACATATACTCAGAATCCTAAAACTGAAAAATCACAACTGTTGTTTGAACTAATAACCCACTGACTGTAAAAGCACTGCTTTCACTGAACCTCCTAACCTGAATATACTGTGTTAGCTGAACGGACAGCCTTGGAAGAAAATCATGGATTTCAGGTACTTTAACATATCTGATCATATTGCTATATTTAACAATCTTTGTTCATATTTTTATTAGTGCAAGGGTGCACAATTCTCTCACAGCAGCTTATTTCAAATTTCAGATGTGTTTTCTTTTGCATGAAAAAAAAAATCCTACCACCTTTTGTCTCTTCTAGCTTCAACCGACATTCTTCCACTTCCATCACCTACCAGTCCAAAAAGAGGTATAAATCGCTCCTGTATGCAGATGCTAATAACTAGTGTACTGCTTTCCATTTGCCAGCTGATGAAACATTAATTTAAACAATTGCCTTGCTATCGGTGGTGATTTTCTTCTCCTGATGACTAATAATTTACAAACTCACTTCCTCTTGAACTTGTTGATAACTGTCAAAGATGTAATCATGGTTGCTGGGGTTGGGGGTTGAGCTATTTTTTTAAATCTGTTCTTTCCAAATTTCATCAACTGTTTTAGCTCTCTGCAGCAGAAATTCTGACTGATATCTCCTCATGACTCAGCAAGCTTTGCTAAAACCTTTTATTAATGAAGCAATGTACTTTTTCTTTCAGGAGCCTCTTTGTTAATTATTACAAATTCTAATCTGTATTCCTAATTTCTTTCTAATGCTAGATGTTCTTATTTTCTTATCTAAATTATAAGATTGGGGGGTTTGGGTTTACATGGTTTTATTTTTCTCTCCACTGAGAATTTTTAATACATTGGTTCTAGCTTAGAAAAATGTTGTAAAACCTAGTCTACTTTATTAATTAGTAGTATTATTGCTATGCATTTTAAAAAATGTATACTGTGATCTGATATATTCATTTTTATGAATCTTATTTCATTTTGTATGCTGCCATGCAAGGAAGGCAGTCTAGAAATACTTATTTAAATAACTAATGAGTTCATTTATCTCTATGGCAGTTGCCACAATAATAATTTGATCCAATGTTCTACAGTTTTAGTTTAATTTAAGATCTTTGAAAAAGGAAAAATGGTAAAACATAGTCCTAGAATAGTAAGACTATGGCTGCTGACCTGACCTAGTGTGGCAGAGTGGTTTGACTGTTGGACTAGGATTCTGAGAGACTAGGATTCGAATCCCTGCTTAACCATGGAAACCCATTGGGTGACCTTGGACAAATCAAATTCTCTCAGCCTGAGAGGAAGGCAACAGCAAAGCACCTCTGAACAAATTTTCCCAAGAAAATCCCATGATAGGTTTGCTTCAAGGAAGCCACTCACATCTTCCTATCCTTTGGAACAAAACTTACAACAATAACAAATTAAATGGCTTACAATTTCATGACATCTCAAATCTGCCACCTGAGACAGTTGGCTGACCACACCTTTTGACAGAGAACTAAGTAATAGATGTCATGTATCAGCTTTCCCAAACTCACAGAGCACAAGTGTCAGAGTCCATCAGAAAACTTTATTGCTAAAAATTCAGGAAGCATGCAATACAAGGTTGTTGCTGTGAATGGGAGCCCAAAGGATACACTCTAAGGGCTGGTCCAGATAATGAAATAAAACCTCATAGAATCCAGGGGGAATCCCATGTACCAACAACCTGGAGGACGAACTGAGGCCCTAAACTGGCCCTTACAGGTTACTCCAGATCAGACATCACAAGAGCAGCCAGATCCAGAAAAAAACACAGGAATTAAGAAGAAAAACAGCCACCCAAAGGGAAGGTATTTTTACCATACATCAAAGGAGTCACAGATAGAATAGGGAAACTGATGAGGAAACACAACCTCCAATCTATAGACCAACAAAAAAAATCCAAGAAATGCTATACTCAGTGAAGGACAAAAGAGACCCTCTCACTGCTGCAGGAGTTTACCGCACACCATGCAGCTGTGGACAAGTGTACATAGGGGACCACTAAACGCAGTGTGCAAACACGAATCAAGGAACAGAGAGACACTGCAGACCGGGCCAGCCAGAAAAATCAGCAGTAGCAGAACATGTTATAAACCAACCTGGACACAAAATGCTATTTGAAAACACAGAAATTCTAGACCAGGCCAACAACTATCATGTCAGAATGCACAGAGAAGCTACTGGACAATTTGACCGCTGGACAATTTCAACAGGAAAGAAGAAACCTTAAAAGTAAACAAAATCTGGCTCCCAGTTTTGAAATACAATAGAATCAAACTCAACACTTACAAAAGAATTCCACCCAGGGACAAGAGGATTCCCAGCAGATAATGGTCCATCAACCAACCATTAGCTAAACAGACACTAATCCTCCTTGCATTTCTACACCCAGAAACTAACCATTCAAATACACAAATTTACATATACTCCCCAACAGGGGTTCACAGCATATAAACTCCACACACACACCTACTCAACCATTCCCTGAGGATGCCAGCCACAGATGCAGGTGAAACATCAGAAAGATACTATTCCAGAACACAGTCTCACAGCCCGGAAAAAAGCCAAGGAAAATCTATGTAAAAGGTGCTACTTCTGAGTCAGTAGCTGGCTGTCCTAGTACAAGCAGAGAGAAGACTTCTGAGGCCTATTATTTGGGAGCATCCTCTCCTTTACATTTGGAAGGGTCCCTGTCAGTGCCTTCAGTCTGGGCAGAATGGGAGATGAGGAGATAGAGACCCAGGCCCCTGTTTATCACGCTCCTACAGCAGCACCAGGAAAAAGACTGATGGCCTAGTTCAGAACTTGGAAGTAACTTGTTACAAATAAGTAATTCATTTCCCCCAATAACTATCTTAAATTATGGTTGTAACTTAAGGGGGGAAATGTCACTCCTTCTGCAATGAGACTGTCACTTTTTAGTTAAGTATATAGTCAAGGATGTGGACAGAAGAAAAGAATGTCATGTGGTTCAAACTCTATTCTAGATGTTGATTTTTCCCCTTTCCTCATTGACTTAACTGCTTCTCCTGAAGACAGTTCAGTTGAAATGAGTTTTTCAAAAACCCTCTTATAACTACTTTAAATCATTTTCATGTGCTCCTGATGTAGCCTTCCATTCAAACAACATTCACTAAGCCAGGGTTGAGAGAATATAGCCTTCCGGGTGTTGTTGAAATGCACTTCCTCCCAGCTCTAACAAGATGAGCCAATTATAAAGGTTGGTGGAAGTTGCAATCCAATAACATTTGGAAGACTCCTTGTTTACCATCCATCCCCCAACCAAATGCAACCCATTTTACATGATCTTCCCTGTGACCTGAAGAAACAAATATTGTCCTATTGGAATATTAACCTTCTAAATAGTATAGCTGTGGGTGCTGGCTTTAACAACCCTACGCATGCCAATGTTGTAAACATTTTACAGCTTAAATGAATATCTGTAACTCATATTTTAAAACACACGTGCTCAAGTACAAGCTAAGTGTACTGTGTTTTCACAGTATAATCTCTCTATCATTTCATATAGAGCTTTCAGGTAGCATCTCACAACATGTTATGGAAGCCACCGTTCTCCAGATGTTTTATCATCCTTGATCTTCTGGTGTACAAATGATTTGCTCATGGCTTTACTTTGCTTTTAGAAGTCCAGGCCAAACTTATACATCAGCAGCTGTTACCCATGGCCCAGCTCCTTACTCTGGCTACAGTGAAGCTCCAGCTCCTGCTTCGAAACCCAGAGTTGTCACCACCGCCAGCATAAGGCCCTCAGTCTATCAGCCAGGTAAGAAAGTTCCCCATGGTTAAAATGGGGCTGTCTTTTGCCAATTCAAAAGTAGTGAGGAGGGGTGGGCTAAGACTGGGAGCCATCTTCTAGCACTAGGGACCTTTGGTGGCTGCACTAATCACTCCATACGAACCTGAAAGATGCCCTTGTTTTGGAGAAGGCTTCCAGTTTTGTTTTGTTTTTTGAGGGGGGTAGAACAGTGTTCAGGTAAGTCCCATACATTGCCCTAGAGGAGAAGTCTCAATTTTGAGCAAAAACACAGTAGGGGAAAATGTGGCTGGGAAGGTCTGGGAGGAGACACAAAAGCAGGTTGGGGACCACATGCTGTCTGGAGGTTACATGATTTCAATCCCTAATGTTGAGGAAAGATCCCCCCCAAAAAAGTTATTTAAAGAAAAGTCAGTATTGTGCTATGTGTATATGACTGGGGGTCAGCTCCACTATACATAACTCCAGTGGCTGTTACCTAACAATAGAAGACTACACAATGTAAAGAATCCTACCTAATTATGACCCACAATGAATTAAGTTTGGGATTCATTTCATATACAGTCAGCCCTCTGTATCCGCAGCTTCAACCACTCACAGCTCAAAAAGACCTGCTGCCAAAAAAAAAAAAAATCCCAAAAGCAAACCTTGCTGTTTGCCATTTTATAAAAAGGACACCATTTTACTATGCCATTGTATATAATGGGACTTGACCATCCACGGATTTTGGTATTCAGGGGGGATCCTGGAACCAAACCACAGTAAATACTGAGGGCTCACTGTATTACATTTTTAGGTTTCTTCCAGTGTGGTACAGTAGTTAGAGTGTTCGATGGGGTGTAGGAGAAACAGGGTCATGTCCACACTGAGCAGTGAAGCTCACTGTTGAACCTGGCACCAGTCACTCTCTCTAAGCCTGACCTACCTCACCGGGTTGTTGTGAAGACAAAGTGGGAAGGAGGAGACCTATACATTAATCTCCTTGCTAGAGAGGCAGAATACAAATGTAACTATCAGTCAAACAAACAAACAGAATGCCTAAAAATGTAGTGTGTAAATGCAAAAACTCTCAGGTATTTTGCGTTAATTGAACAAAGCCTAACCATATTTGCTTCACTATCCATACACTCTTTAGAAATATAGAATAGGCTGGTTGATGGTAGAGCTTGGGAAATTACTGTTTTTGGACAAAGGTTCCAGAATCTCATCACACCAATATGGTGACCAAGCTGGCTGGGGATTCTGGGAATTGTAGTCAAAAAGGTAATCTTTCCATGCTTTGCTTGATAGCCACTGTGTGTTTAGCTTGCCAGAGAGGTAGGAGTTGGCTGTGACTTCCTGTTTAGTGTATTACAGTGAAAACCTACATTTGTTGCCATGTCACATCTGATATGTCTCCTTTAAATAGCATTGGATTTAGATTTTTTTCTCTGAAAGAAGCTCATGCAGAAAGTTGGTAATTTGTTGGAAGGGCAGAATAATGGCAAGCAACCAAAAGTGGGGGGACAACAAACAGCATGCAATCATCTGAAGAGATGTCTGGGAGTGAAGAGGCATTCCTCTTCCTAGACTTGATCTCTCTGAATAAGTTCTTATTCTGAGTGTCATCCGAAAAGCCATTTTGCCCTCCTCTTTTTTACAGTGGGGGTTGGGTTCTCACAATCAAAACATGCATCCCAGAAATCATAGAATCAAAGGATCATTGAATAATAGAGTTGGAAGAGACCACAAGGGCTATCTAGTCCAACCCCCTTTCCTGCAGGAGTACCCAATCAAAGCATTCCCGACTGATGGCCATCCAGCCTCTGTTTAAAAACCTCCAAAGAGGGAGACTCCACCACTCTTGAAAATGAGCCAGAGTCATGTGGTAAACACAAGTCAACATAGATCAAATCTTGGCAATCAATGCTGCTCAAAGATTGTGTAGTTTGTAATAAAAAATGCTAAAACCCATTGGGGGGGATGCTTTGTGTAACTACCTTACTGCTAGGTGACATATTCAGTAGCTACAGTGCTGAGTAATCTTTGCAAACAGATCTGAGAACAGTACTCAACAAAGAAGAGATAATAGAAAGACTTGTTACACCTGAAGACTAAGGACTTTATCAGGCCACCCTCCTGAAAAGTTCTTTTGCCAGCATAAATTGTAGAGTTTTTATGCCAGCAAAAGAACCCTGCCCTCACCAGACCTTTCCTTGCTCACGGAACAGAGGCTTCCCAGGCATTAATGGGGAGTGAATGGGGCTCTCTCTGTTCACTTCCTGGTTTAAGACCTCACCTAATCTTGCAAGAAGATGCTTGTGTGGGAAATAAAAAACAAAATAAACACACAAAAAGTTAACACAAGCACATACACACACTTAAAAAGACCCAAGTACCCAGGGGGGATTAATAAAAAGAGCATACCCTACCTGGCTGTGATGATCTTGACCAGAAGTGTTTGCCCATTGATGCTGCATTCACGTGAGTACAGTGGCATGCAGATTCAAAAGCCACAGGCATCAATTGACAGCTTGAGCCCTCAATAAAAAAGAATGGGATTTAGACTGGACATGATCATGAAAGGGCGCTGCCATCTGGTATGCATGCCCTTTCGCGATTATTAGGCATCCTTATGACACGATATTTGGATGTCTGATAAAGTCCTAAAACATTTTTAACTGGCAGAAGCATGCATGGACTGCAGCCTGCATCCATGAAAGTTTGTACACAAAATTTGTCACAGGACTGTTGTTTTTGCTGCAATAGACTAAGGAGATTTTCAGATGGGGGAAATAACCCCTGCGGAAATCAGGAGAGAAATGGGGCTGTACTGCTGCCAGCACTCTGTTTCTCACATCCCCGTCCTTCTCCAGATCTCCATTTGTTCTCCCTCCATCCTGCTTTCATTTTCCTTCTGCTATTTTTTAGTAATGGAAGGTAGCAGAAGGAAAATGAAAGCTGGAGGGAGGGAGAACAAATGGAGATCAGGAGAAGGACAGGGGGGTTGCAAAACAGAGCACTGGCAGTGGATCAGCCCCTTCTCTCCCAATCTCCACGGGGGCTATTTCCCCCATCTGAAAATCTCTTAAGAAGGCTGTTATCCTAGAACCTGACACCTAAGGAAAGCACCAAGACCCATTGTTTCCTCTTGAGAGTATTCCTAGCCATGCTTCATGGGAAGGTGCCCAAAGGTAGAGCATGCATGGATCCAACACCTTTAATATTTGTATAGAAGAGGGGATTTCAGCAGGAAGAGCTTTGCAAGCAGGCAAACTGTTGTAGCTATTTAACTACTAAAGATGCAGCAAGCTGTCCTCTTTTACATCTGGCCACCCTAACTTCAAGGACTGAACTTTCCCGATGCTTTGTATTTTCTGCCTAACTACATGCACATGAATAATTTTTTCCCCTTTTGATCTCACTAAAATCTCACGTCTTCTTCCAGGTCTTCATACATGTAGGGATGTGAGAAACTCTCATGAGAAATTGTGTTGGTCTTACCAAACCTGTTACAGTAGGTTTGTTCAGAATTTTTCAGCTCTTTCAGAAGTTCTGCTTCCAAATTTGCTTTGATTTTTATCTAAGGCAAAAAGTCCATGTTGACATAGAAAAGTCTATGTTGAATATGCAGAGTCCTGCTGGGAAATAATCATTACTTTTATTGTAGTTTTGTTATCCTGCTTTGAAAATCCTCATAAATTTTGCCTGAGGAAGGAAATTCACATTTCTTCCACATGTGGCTTTAGGTTATCACCCTGCAGAATTAAAGTCTGAAACAGCTATCCCTTACATACTTATTGAGGAGTAACCCCACTGAATCCAGTTGGACTTATGTCTGAGTTACTATACCAAATAATTGCACATTTCACTGAAAACAGCAGAGTGCAAATAGACTCCATGTGTCATTGAATATGTGCCTGGACAGTCCAAAAGCTAAAAGGATGCTTTGACAGGAGGTACATCCCCTCCAGGACCAACCCCCACCCCACGCCATGATCCTTCAAATGGCACATGTGCCGTTATCTTCCAATAGGCAGAATTAAGAAGATAGGAGGTGGTTTTCTTCTAAGCCAAACCATTGGTCATCAGTCCTGTCTCCACTGACCAGCAATGGCTCCCAAGACTTTACATTGTAAAATGCCATGTTCCAAATTATTGCAGCAGTCCCCTCATGGTACCAGTTATCTATAAGAGCTCATATGCTGCTTTGTAGTTACTTAATTTTCTTTAGATGACGGATGGACAGATGGACAGACAGAACAGGGTAGTGTACGCACACATGTGTGTACACACACATACCTTCCACCAGGAGTAGGTCATCATATAGGGTAATAAAGTCCATTTCAGAACTGCACCGTTGCCTGAAACCAGACAGAAATGGGTCCAGGCAATCCATTTCCTCCAAGTATGTTTGAAGTTGCCTTCCATTTACATTTTAAAAATCTTTGCAAGTGTGTGTTTTAGAGCCAAATTGCTTTTCCAGAAATCAGTCTGTAAATTGTTATATACAATACACAGGGTTGCAGGGTGAAATTTCTGATTCCAGTCACTAGGTGGTGTGATGTCCTAGTTTTTAATGTTCTCAGAGCCCTGCGAACTATTTTCAGGCTGTTGTTTCAGCTCCCAGCCGGTTCAAACACATGTAAGCAGCCATGTGATAATGGACTCTCTCAGGTCACTTCAGAAATGGACATGGGTTCTTCAGCTCCATGTCCTGGTTTATACATGCAGCAGAATGAAATGGCAGGAAAGCAGGAGAGTGCTGAAGTGACAGAATGCACTTCACTTAATACTGTTAACAGGAATCAATTTGTTTAATGCCCTCTTATATTAAACTTTTTCAAAGTCTCTGCAAGTGGAAAACAACCATGGGAAGGAAGGCGTTTTACTAGAATCCTTCTCACTGAAGTTTTGGGATTTTTTTCTTCTTCTTACTTTAACATTTTTTAACAAGGGGAAACATTCTAAATGACATCCCTCCCCTAACTCTTCATTCTGTCATATGCATAAACTCAGCCCTTTACATTTTTCATATGAAGGTAACTATCCCAAACACATCATATTTAAATAAATAGGGGTTCTTGATACGGTAGTAATTTATGCTGCAGTCCTATGCGTTGACAGTAAATCCATTGAACACAGCAGAGCATATATGCTTAGGGTTAATGGGATTCAGAATGTATGAGATTCAAAACAAACAAAACCCTGCTAATATGAAATATAGTAGGATAGGCTCAATCCAATATAGGCTCAATCCAATCCAACTGGAAGTTCTATTTGAAAGAGCACTTTCTACACACGCACGCACACACATGCACGCACAAAAAATGTGTCCTTTCTCTTCTGTCTCTTCTGTAGTCATGGTTGGGCTGCTGGGCCCTGGAATGCTTGGAGAACAAAGGCATTTGTCACACAGTCAACAGTAACACTATTCTCTGTGTTAAAACATTAACCAGAATCCAGGAGCTCCTGGTCACAGAAATTGGCCTCCTGCTTCATAATGTGACACCTTGTGAAGGCTGAGCCACAGGCAGCTGTCAGAACTGAGCTATGCATATAGCCACATGCTTGCATGATGTGGCATCACTAAGGCTGATGTCACCCCTCCCCCTGACAGTGTCACCTTGTGCAGTTCGGCCTCTCCGCATCCCTCTAGTGCCACCACTGTTTGTGTGTACATTCGGAAGTAAATTATATAAGATTGCTACCAAGGGCTTGTCTAGATGGTGAAAATAGAATTCAAGGAGAATACCTTTTGTCCCAATGAGATCCTGTAGTGATTTGCCTTATTCGGAAGGAGTGGGGCGAAAACCTCCGTTTACTGTGTGGGAAAATATTTTTTGGTTTTCCCTGAATTTTTTAAGCTAAGGTGAGGAAATACACATTAATGCTCATTAGGACAACTGATTCACTTTGCTGCACATTCTAGGAGAGGGAAGAATTGGAGATCAAATTGGATGGGCGTGCATGGGGGTGGGTGGGATTTCCGGCAAGACAGTGCCCAGAAGCACCCTGTTAGGTTTCCATATTAGCAATCATGCACTTTTATGCTGCGCTGAGTCACCCAAATAATTTTTTAAGCACAAGGTCACACTTGCACACCTTTCTTTAAAGTTAAAAAATACTGTGCAGCAGCAGCAGCAATGTACAACATGCTAATTTATGGCCACCATTTGGATTTGCGAGCATGTGAACTTCAAATGCAGATAGCTTCTCAGCCTATAATTTTTTCTGAAAGGCCATGGAGACAAAAGAACGCTGCGGCAAATTTGCAATAATGTGCAGGAATGAGCATTATATCCTCTTGTCTAGACGAGCCCTGAGTAACTGGCATGCTCAGTTTGCTGTCCATGTGCTAATCCCTGATGAGCAAACACCAAGGCCTTTACTCTCCCACCTTTACAGTTCTTCATCCTTAAGTGGGACTTGGAGCAGAGAGACCTTCAAATAGAGGACAACCATAAAGTAAGGCACAAAATTTGTGTTGCTTGAGCATGGTCTCAGCCAACCAGGTAGGCCTTTGTAGCAAAGGACCAGCCTGGGTGGACAGGATCTGTCCAGAACCTGAGAGTCCTTTGCTCCCAGGTAGATTTTACAAGCTGTAGCTTAAATAAGTCACCACGTGTAAAGAAGGAGGAGCTTTCCATTTTGTAAAACAGCTCTCCTAAGCATATTAAGCACTTGAGGAAGCGCCAGACGTGGCTTCTTGAATACTGCGACACAGTGTTTCACAGTCTGTCAGAGGTGTTGGACTGGCAGTTACTGTTTTCCAATGAGCCGGAGACTGGCACTAGGTTAGTGCACTTTGGGTACAATGGTTTCTTTCTTTCCTGGAAACATGCCAGGAACCAAGAACTGATGGCATAGGGATCGGGACTAGTCCAGGGACCACCACTTTGAGTAGCACTGCTGTAATACATTCCATATTTTAAAGAAATAGATCCATTGTGTCTGTCCTAATCACAGGAACAGAAGGACCACAATAGTCTCAGCTAGGATGAAGATGAGGAGTAACATGGTTCTGGCCAAAAGCCATTTAACCTTCTCTCCTCATTCAGTTTTTAATTATCCATTGCCTCTCATTTCTGGACTTTTTTTTTTTTTTTAAGAGCCTGGTTTTCATGTAAGCTTCAAGGCAGCTCAGAATAAATAATTGCACAATAATAACATTTTTTAAAAACACTAGAAATAAATAGAGAGTGAGACACCAGCAAAGAGGTACCACCCAACCCATTAGAAAGGGATGGGATCCATTTGAGAGCCTAAGAGAACAGGACTGCATTAATCTGGAACTTAAAAGACATAAAAGTAAAAAAAAAAAAAAAAAGTGCCAGCAAACATGCTTGGTTGAGGGCAGTGCACACATTGGAAACTGTTTAATGCAGTGTAGATGTGTAAATAGCTATTGCTTTAAAAAAAAAACAATTTGTAAGCCGCTCTGATAGCCTTGTGGCTGAAGAGTGGGGTATAAATAAATAAATAAATAAATAAATAATTTTTTTAAAAAAAATGCTGCTAGAGAAAAGACTGTCTCTTGGGAAGCCACCTCAGCACATTCATATACATTAATTGACAGGCATGTTTGTATAGGACTGGGGGGCATCTGCTGTTGCTTGAGATGCTGGAGGCTATACAAATATGCATACAGCTAGCAGTAGGAAAACTGTGGTCTCAGAAGCAGAACTTTGGCACAGGCTTTTGAATTTTCCATCCTCCAGTGATTTTGCAAGCCCAGGAGCAGTTTTTCTCCTACACAGCCCAGCTGATGAGCTGAGGAACAGGGGGAAATGGGTGGGATCCAAGTTGTCTTCAGTTGGGGAAAACTTTACCAGGACTTCAGGTTGCATAATACTACCTATATATGAGAAATTGGTCTTCCATATACCTCCATTCAAAGCTAGCTAGCTTTCAAAGCCCAAGACCAGCAGCTTGAATTGAGCTTTGAAACAAACTGGCAGTCCATGAAGATCTAACACTGGCATAAGGTGTTCACAATTGTGAGTTCCCATTAGTGATCTGTTCCACATTTTGTAGCCACTGCAGTTGCCATTCACTCCTCAGGGGCATCCAGCTCCATATACAGTACATTACTGCAGGGGTGGGAAATGTAATGGGGTGCAAATCCCCCACCACAGCTCTCTATGGGCCAGAAGATACCAGGGGCATGCTCATGCTTCCAATGTCATCAAGTCCCCAGTCAAAGGGCTGGCTGGTGCTTCTTCAACCTGACCCTTCATTTTGTTCCTTTTCCTGCACAAGAAATGGGAAGGAGAACCAGATCATTCTCATCTCACACTTAGGAGATTATCAGATGCAGATAATGTGGTGGTAGAATAATGACAGCAGAATGCAAAAGGATGCCAATATCACACAACGTCATCTTTTTGTGTTTCGCTGTCATTATTCTGGCATTTCTTTTTATTGATGCGCCCATCCCATTTTGGTGCCAGCATTGCTGGCATCTGAAACCTTGTGCCATTTTTTTACTCGTGATTCCAGCATCAATTGGCGGTCCCGCCAGAACACTTCTGGGTGGGATCACAAGAACCAAGTAGGCTACCCTCTTTTTTGTACCCTCCATGGGTTATTTTTTTTAATGTGCATATGTGCTTTTCTGAACATTTTTGGGTACATTTTTCTTTTTATTTTTGAATTTCCTGTGCTCACATCTTCTCGCGAGAACGGGCAGGAAATTCAGTCCAGGAAGTGAACAGAGCTCCATTAGAGCTCCATTCATTCCTGGGCTGCCTTCGGACAGAAGATAAGGTAAGTCTGCTGGGGAGGGTTATTGTGTTGGGACAGGGACGGGTCTGGAGACTGTGGGACAGGAGCGCTTTTTGCATTCCTTTTTGATAATCTTAGAGGCACTGGTTTAGTCTTGAAATTGGGGGTTCAGCTGACAACTGCAGATGATAGCTAAGAGCCACCAGCTTCAGAAGGGAAGGGAAAGGAAAGGAATCCCCACTACTAGCTTTAAACACTTGAGAAGGCACCCAAGGGAATTCCTTCTGTCATCACTGAGAACAGGAACATCGCACTGGCTGGTAAGTGGAAGGACTTGCAGGAGAGGACAGGACTTGCTTAGGAAACTGTTAGCATCAGTAGTGGGTGAAGTGTGTGGGCCACAGGTTGCATGATGCCCTCTGTGCTCCCCCTGAAATACCTCCCCCCCCCCAGTTTTTTGCTCCCAGCATGACAAATTATACCACCACCCCGCAAGACCCTTGGGGTGCAATTTGCTATTTAATATATATATATATATATATATATATATATATATATATATCTTAGGTATGTTGCCATTTCCAGTGTGCTGATTGGCTGCTTAGGAAACTGACCAACCAATCAAAGCTTGGTTGGGCAGCCAATCAGCACACTGGGGGCAGGAACATATGGACTTTTAAGTCCTTTCTAAACATGGCCACCAGCAGAGGAGGTGTGAGTAGCATGGGGGGGGGGAATTGGCATGGTGTGGGGAGTGGTGAGGGGGAGGGTGGCGAGTGGGTGCCACTGGGTGGCATGGTGGTGCAGGGGGGTGGCACGGGGCGTGGGGGGCAGCACGGGGGAGCAGCATGTCTACCATCGGGTGTGCGTGTAGCGCATGGGGGGAATGGTGTATGCTACACCAGATATAGCTAGTTTTAACATAGTTCCCATTGGGACTATTTTTCATCACACTAAGGCCTTTATTTAGAAACTAGGGACTTTATCCTGCAAAAATGTTTCTGTCCCACCACATTTTACAGCATACTTGTCTCAGCACAATAACCCTTTTCATCAAATGTACCTGTAATAGTGAGAAAAAAGGAGCTCCAGCATTACCGGAGCATGAATGCTGGTTCTGTTTACTTCTGAGTTCTTAAACTTGGCGATTCTCGCAAGAAGATGCAAGCATGGTAAAAAGTAAACATACAGCAAAATAAAAACACAAAAAGTACACACAAGCACAGAAACACACTTAAAAAGTTCAAAGTAAACCAGGGAGGTTCATAAAAGAGCGCCCCCTACCCGGCTTTAATATTATTACCTGCAAGTGTTCTGGTGGGACTGTCCATTGCCACTGTAATCACAATAGAAAAATTGTGTGTGGTTTCAAACTCTGGCAATACTGGGAACAAAACACCATGGCAGATCTATTGATGGCTTGGGCCATCAATAAAAAAGAACGCCTTTTTGACCAGATGGCAGGGGGGTTGGACTGGATGGCCCTCGTGGTCTCTTCCAACTCTGCAATTCTATGATTCTATGATTCTATGAGATGAAAATGCAAAAGCATAACATCATCTGGTATATGCGCCCTTTCCAATTAATTTGACATCCTTATGACGCCATTTTTGCTGCATCTGATAAAGTACTAGAAGTGACAGCTGATCACTTTTTATTTTGAAGAGGGCTTTTAAGGACTAAAACCAACCTGGTGGGGGGGGGGTTATGTTAAATAAAACTGAACCCCAGAGGCTACAAGAAAGCATGTGTTGCTCTTTGAGGAGAACAGGGGCATGAGGAATGGTGGGCATCTAAGGGAAGGGAAGAGGCTTCTGGCCCCTTGGAGATGGCTTACCACTGTGCCAAATGGCCAGTATGCACAATCAGAAAGGCTTTTTTCTAAAATTAGCATCAGTATGATATAGTGCTATGATGGTTTAATTGGTGTGCTAAAATTCTATTATGAAGAGTAAAGACTCCTTGGTGACAAGATTGGGGTGGTGATTTTCAGCCACCTTTAACATGCTTGTATCCCTTTCAGAGGGATGAAAAGAATCCCCAAGCCTGAACTCTATGCATGGAGGGCTCTCTTTGCATGATCAGGAGCCCTGTCTTTTTCAGTTTGTGCAGAATTAGATAAAGAGAGAGAGACCAAGACCTACACACCCACAGTTGTATGCCCAGGGGCCCAGTTCAAACCACTGAGAGGAAGATGTGTGGATTGGTGGTACCCACTCTTGCCATGATCCTGTAGTGGGTACCACCAATCTGTACATCTTCATAGAATGTGTGAAAGCATATGTTTGCTTGGGGGCTTCTGGCAACTGCAGTTCAACACCTCTGAAGGATCTCAGGTCAGTGGTGCCTGCCCTAGCATATATAAAAAATAGTGCAAAACATGGGAATAATACCATGTTTCACTAAGCAAGCAGCTATTTTTAAATAGTGAAAACTAGGAACACAACTAACAGAAGAAATCACCCTTTTAAAATTACAGAATGCCAGGGGAGGGTGGGTTTTGAACTTGATAATTAGAGATGAAATATTGCCCTCTAATTTTGACTGACTTAGTAAGGCAGAAATAGCAGCGCCCTGGGGCTTAACGTGATTGAGTGGTGGGGAATTTTGCTCAGAGATCTTTAAACTCTATTTACCATTTCTGGCGGGGGGGGGGAGCCTGCAGCTAAGGTGGGGAATGATGCATTCATATTGCAGGAATTTTTGGTGCTTACTGGGTGTGAAGGAAAACAAAGCCAAACTAAAAAGGAAGTTTTAGTGTTTAGTACAGAATAGGAGAAAGGCAGTTTTTCAAATTTAAACATGGTGGATATCTAAAATATGTCACTTGTTGATGAGGAGGATCAAACTCAGTCACCTCAATCTCACATTTAGAAATCTGGTCTCTGCTGTTAACTCCCATAGAACTAGAGCTTGGAAAATTTATTTGTTTGGACTACAGTTCTCAGATTCCTCCATCCAACATGATCACTTGCCATGTCAGGTGGGGAATTCCATGAGTTGTAGTCCAATGGAATAATTTTTTCAACCTTTCATAGAACCATAGAATCATAGAATTTTCAAACTGAAAGGGACCTTGAAGATAATCTAATACCCCCCTCCAGCTCAGTGTAGGATGTACAGTGCAGGATCCAAATCTGCACCATCAACAATGCCTGCATAAACATCTTCAGCAAAGAAAAGCCCATCTCCTTCTGAGTCCTGAGGGAACACATGCTTTCTTGGAGTGAAGGTCTATCTCAACAGTGATTGTTGTTGTATGCCTTCAAGTTGTTTCTATCTTATGGCAACCCAAAGGTGAACGTATCATGGGGTTTTCTCAGCAAGATTTGTTTGTGGGAGGGGAATTGCTGTTGCATTCTTCTGAGGCTGAGAGAATGTGACTTGCCCAAAGTCACCCAAAGGGTTTCCGTGTCCAAGTGAGGATTAGGAACCATAAGTAAATGAAACTTCCACATTCAGAGGCAACATGCCTCTGGAGACTCTGTGCTGGGGACAGTTTAGTGATGGAGAGATACTGCCACTATGTCCTGCTTGTGCGTATCCCAGAGACAACTGTCTGGCTACAATTGGAATCAATTCCCCTAACTTGTACCTGGTATGAGTCACTCTAGGCTGTCCCAGGACAGTTTGCTGTCTGAAGGAAAGGGCAAAATGTCACACATGCAAACACACACACTCATTCTATATACAGAAGCCAACCAGATTGGCAGTTGAATCTCTGTAAAGGTGTTAGGACAATATTCTTTACATCTTTCCAAGCAAACAGTGCAACTTTGACAGCCCAAAGAGGTTTGGCTAGAGAGGCTGCTGCCACACACATTAATGTCAGCTACCTAAGTGACTGCCTCACAGCAGCTACCTCTGCTGAACATATGGCTTGACTCTTAAGTTGCACAGTCAACAGCCTGGGAAACTTACATTGAACACAATTTAATTTCTTTGACCACAGTAATTAAAATGTACCAGGGCTCTCTGACCGTTGTACACGTAGAACTATTGGGAAAGTTGGGAAGGCAAAAGAAGGAAGGAGTCTCTAATGACTTGTTTTCTGCAAAGGGTTAAATGCCAGTGGCTACTTTACCCTGGTGGTAACAGCTGTGGTATACTAAAGATGGTGGAGCAGCACAATATCTGAGCCCAGCACAATGGTGGCATTCTCCAAGGGCAGCTGAGTTTCTGGAGGGACCATACAGCAGCCCTATGGATCAGTAAAAAGTAGGGGGCTGAGAGAAGGCAAGGTCAATAAGCTACCAAACAATACCACCACTGTTCTGTCAAAAGAAGTACTGGGGACTGTAATTGCTGCCACCAGATCAGATCAAACTATTTGGGAGGCTGGGAGTGAATAAGCTGTCTTGGAAGGAGACCTTGAACAAGTCAGTGGGGGAATGAGGTAGAGCCAAAGGAAGAAAGGCAAGCCCCAGAGCTTTTAATAGAAGTAAAGGGATATTACGGCAGGGGTGGGGGAGGAGAGTCAGGAAGCAGTGTAATAACAGAGACAAAATACTTGCCATTCCAGGAGGGAGTCCCTGCAGCTGTCCTCTGCTTGAAAGAAGTATACAAGGCAATGCATGCAAATGGCAAGCCTGGCTGGCTGGGGGGATTTGCCCTGGCACGTTTCTCTCTGGAAATATTCATGGGTTGGTTATGACAGAACACAAATCTTTTCCCCCACTTTAGAGAAGAGGGGGAAATCAAAATGAAATTAAGCCATCAACACCCTTTTTCAATTACTAATTGCCAAACATGTATAAAATGTACACAGATGTCCCAAGGTTTCCTTCCATAGATTGCTACTGCATTCTGAACATAGGAGGGGAAGGGAAAGTCTTTCAATGAATGACTGTATGTCTGAAATATGCCTTCACTTGTGCTGGGCACCGTCCAAGTGTCCTGGGCTATAACTCCCATCATCCCAGACAATTGAGCAAGGCTGATATATGCAGTAACATCCTAGATGACACATTTCTACATTTTTGTTGTGGATCTTCCCTGGCCCATGAAATCTAATTAGCGCAGTGTTGCTGTTGGTGACCTTGATAAACACAGGAAAAACAGAAGCTGGACAGAAGCTTTTATAGTTTAGTTTTTTCCCCAAGACAGGGGATTATCTGATATCCTTGGATTTGCTGTAGCACTTGATTTGTGATAATGGGGCTAGGCAGCAATTAGTGTCATCTGAGACAGCTGTGGCTTGAAGATGAGTCTGGTAAATAACTATGGTTTCCAATAGTAAAAAATGAAAGTGTTTAAATAAGAGTTTGTTTCCTTTCCTCACAATAGCTCCGGCTCCGGCTCCAGCACCGGCACCAGCACCAGCACCAGTGTCTGTACATACTTACACTCCAAGCCAAGCTGAGCCTTCAAGCCGTCCTCCCTGGGTCACAGATGACTCGTTCTCTCAGAAATTTGCTCCTGGGAAAAGTACCACCACCGTCACTAAGCATATCCTGCCACGGGGTGCTCCGGTCCCTCCACCTGCTGCCTCTGCTCCAGCTTATCCACCTCCTTCAATTCCAGCCTCCTCTCAGGCACCTGCTGTGGCCCGGGGCACAATTCAAAGGGCTGAGCGCTTCCCAGCCAGCAGCCGAACTCCACTCTGTGGACACTGCAATAGCATAATCAGGTACGGCCATGTGAGACTCTCCAGAGAGAGGGGGAATGAGAAAGCATCACACCCCAGGACATTGTGGTGGTGTCAAGTGGTGTTCCAGAGCTGAATTATCAGCCCTTCAGTTGGTGAAATTGCCCTTGGCCCCTCACTGTCTAAGCAACCAGTTCTGAAGTACACTTTTCTTTCTTTTTCTTCCATTACCACTTCCTGTGTCCCCTGACGTTTTGTGTGTGGAGTAATTGAGTTAAAAAAATATGCATGAGGTCAGGTATTAGGCTCACTAACACTGCAGGGTTTAAAAAGAGCTCACACACTAAAGGCTAATCCAGATGGGGCAACTGTAATAATAATAATAATAATTATTATTATTATTTATACCCTGCCCCTCTGTTAAAACAATCGGGGCGGCTTACAAAAATTAAAATACAATACAGATAAAATCCCCAAACACCCCCACCCCACCCTCCCCCATAAAAAAATATTAAACAATTATAAATTAAAACCAACTAATATAAAATCACAATTAAAAACAATAAATACTATAAAATACTATAAAAGGCCAGCGTACTAAAAGAAGCCAGGATCCCCTGAGGCCGGGATCTAATTAGGAAAGGCCTGCCGAAAGAGATCTGTCTTTAGTGCTTTTTTAAAGCTACTCAGGGTTGTTATCTGACGGATCTCGTTCGGCAGGTCATTCCACAATTTGGGGGCGATTACTGAAAAGGCCCTCTGGGAGGTTGCAGACAGCCTAGATTTTTGTGGCTGAACCAAATTCCTCCCAGAGGACCGGAGTGCGTGGGGAGGATTGTATGGGAGGAGGCAGTTCCAGAGATAAGTTGGACCCAAGCCATTTAGGGCTTTAAAGGTAATAACCAACACCTTATACTGGGCCCAGAAACTGATAGGCAGCCAGTGGAGACATCTTAACACTGGAGTTATATGGTCTCTCCGAGATGTTCCCGAGACCACTCTGGCTGCCATATTTTGTACCAACTGAAGTTTCCGGACCAAGCATGAGGGCAGCCCCATGTAGAGCGCATTGCAGAAATCTAGACGAGAGGTTATCAGCGCGTGCACCACAGTCTCGAGGTCCTTTACTTCCAGGAAATGACGCAGCTGGCGTATCAGCCGAAGCTGATAACAGGCGCTCCTGACTGTCACATTCACCTGACTCGTCATCTGAAGCAATGAATCAAGGAGCACCCCCAGACTGCGAACACAGTCCTTAACGGAGAGCGTGACCCCATCCAGGACTGGAGGTTGCAACCCAACTCCTGGTTTCGGGGCCGCTACCGTGAGCACCTCCGTTTTGTCTGGATTTAATCTCAATCTGTTTTTCCTCATCCAGCCCATTACTGCTTTAAGACAGTCATTAAGAGGAGAGACACCATTGGAATTTGAGGCCGACGATCGGGACAAGGAGAAATAGATCTGGGTGTCATCAGCGTACTGATAACACCCAGCCCCATAACTCTGAATAATCTCACCCAGCGGCTTCATATAGATGTTAAACAGCATCGGGGACAGGATGGCGCCCTGCGGAACACCACAAGTAAGCTCCTTTCTGCTGGAGCAACTGTCCCCGAGCAACACCCTCTGGGACCTGCCCGAGAGGAAGGACCGGAACCACTGGAGCGCAGTGCCTCCGATTCCTTACCGTCTCAGGCGATCCAAGAGGATGCTATGATCTATCGTATCGAAAGCTGCTGAGATGTCCAAAAGCACCAACAGGGTCACGCTACCACTGTCGATGCTTAGACGCAGGTCGTCGGTTAAGGCAACCATGGCAGTCTCAACTCCAAATCCCGTCCTAAAGCCAGTTTGAAATGGGTCTAGATAATCGGTTTCATCCAAGACCACTTGGAGTTGAAGCGCAACTGCCCTCTCGATCACTTTGCTCAAGAATGGTAACATAGAAACCAGCCTATAGTTGTTCATGTCCAGGGGGTCAAGGGAAGGTTTTTTCAGGAGCGGCCTAACAGCCGCTTCTTTTAAACAAGATAGAACACACCCTTCTCTGAGGGATGCATTGATGATGTCCTTAAGGAACACCATCAAGGCAGTCCCCCCCTGGATGGCCAGCCATGAAAGGCAAGGATCGAGTGGGGGGTCAGGAGGTTGTGGTGTTTATTGCTCTAGTTCTTGGTTTGTTTGGGTTTTTTAAAACAAACAAACAAACAAACAATGTTTCTGTTTCCCCAGACTACTTTCTGGAAATTCCCAGCTTACGGAGTCAATAAGGCTGGTGTCACCCCTCCCTCCAATCGTGTCACCTGGTGCGTTCAGCCTCTCCTCGCCCCTTTAGTGCCACCACTGTTCCAAGCAAGGCATTTTATTCAAACCCTCAAGTGGGTTTCTTTTAATTCTGAGACATATTAGAACAATATACTCCCTTCTTCCTCCTTCTCCTTCTCTCCCTTCTCCTCCAGAGTTATAGCACTATAGTGCATCAGTGAAATCACACTTTTACACTATAACTGTGTAATTCTACCAAAAAAATATTAAAATTCCAAGAGGAAAATATTTGCTCTTCAAGCCATGGAAACACCTCCACTAATCATGCTCCAGTTTCAAAAACAAATCCAAAACCTCTGAAGAGCCCCATGTAGGTCTAAGAAATAGCTACAAACAACCCACAAAAAGAACAGAACAGGTAGATGCAAAGGCAACAACAGCTATCAGAACCTGGCAAAACCCAAAAACTATATTGCAAGAACTCATGCTTCTTAGATCAATCTAGAAGAGTCGTAAGGGTTGTGCACTGCTGCCTATTGTTCTATGTATTTTTGTGTTGATTGTTCATTTATGTAATTAATTAATTTGAATGCTAGCATTCCTAGAACAGATTACACAAATGCAGAAAGGAGATCTTATTTCTGGAACTGCTCCAGTTCCACCCAACCATCCTAATGTAGCCTTGTGGGACACCTCAGAAGCTTAGCAAGGGCTTCACCTTCAGGAGAACAATAACATTGGACAAGCCAGCCTAGAGGACAGATTGTCCTTCCTGTGCAGCATGAACAGATGGTCTGGTTTAAAATGCCACACCTGCAGCCCATGTTGCAAATCACAGACAGTATCTCATCTCACAGTAGCAAGATGAGGTGACCTTCCTACATTGGACCATGGACCATCTATGCTCACAGTATCTGGTAAGAGAGAAAACACTGTTGCCTTCACGCCCTGCAGCTTGTGGCATTTAGTTGCCACTCTGGGTCTTCCTTTTATCACAGCCCTCCTTATATTCATCGCAGCTCCCCTTTTGCTGTCATTCTTTGGCTAATCAGCAGATGAGACAATTTGGGGGGAGGGGGGAATTCCTAGAAGACTACAAGCTGGAAAACTTTCCAGTTACGGTTGTCCCTTCATATTCGCTGGGGTTTAGTTCCAGGACCCCACGTGGATACCAAAATCCATGACTACTGAAGTCCCATTATATGCAATGGCACAGCAAAATGGTGTCCCTTATATAAGATGGCAAAATCAAGGTTTACTTTCTCGATTAATATTTTTTAAAGAATATTTTCAAGCTGTGAATACTTAAATCCATGGATACCAAATCCATGGATACGGAGGGACAACTGTAGATTTATTCATATCCTTGGACTATACGGGGGGGTTTTGTCCACAGAAAAATGGTTCAGCTGTCCTCATAAATGTAACACTACCAGATTTCATTTTTTTAAATGAAAAATCTAAAGAGTCCTGTATTTGATTTGATTTTAAATAATGAGGTTGTTTTCTTGCTTGAGGGGTTCTTTTTTCAACCATCATCACTGCCTCTTTGTCACAAAGTATTTCAAGAAATAGCATCCGAAGTATCTTGTCCAGGAGGGTAAATCTATAACAGGAAAGAGGGAGGGTATGAGAGTCTTCACTGGAGAACCAAATGAACATCATTACTGCTCTTGAGAAGAGGGAACAGAGCTTACCTACTTCCAAAGGCTGAATGTAATGATACAACATATTTATCTGAGTCTTTGTCTCATTTTTTTTTCTTTTAGCAACAAGTTGAGACAACATCATTCCTATTTTTATAGCTTGATAGACCTCTGACATCTCTACATTGCAAATATGAACTGCTGCTAGAAGCATTCTTTCTAATGTTGGGAATTTTAGTTTGGGGAATGCCTATCCTGTTTCAGAGACATTTCTCAATGAAGAGTCTTGTAAAGACTAGCAAATGTATCATCATATAAGCTTTCATGAATAAGGATCCAATTCATCAGATTCATGGAGTGTAGTTCACAGCTGGCAGGAATACACACACATATATACATCAGAGAGACTGAAAAGCTGTAATGGTGGTGATGATATAATCTGGATATAACTGATGTCACTGTTTCCCATTTCTATATCCATGTTTGTGTCCACTCAGTATAGGCCCACTGAGAGGCACCTGGCACAGCCTGGGAACGAACTAACCCAGGAGTAGCCAAACAGCAGAAATGCACAGCAGAAAGGGAACAAAAACAAAGGCTTCAGCTAGCAGGTGTTCCATAGCTCTGACTCACTTTCGCACACACAAAAACTTACAAGCAGCAAGGTTCATCCAAAGATATCTGGAGGCCTTTATCTTCAGTTTCAGTATAAATAAACACAATATATACACAGCAAACCTTGTTAACAATCTCAACAGCAATTTCTCCAATATCCACCAACACTCCCTCTCCTCACATCAACACCAACCCACATCATGCATCTTGTGCTTTTACTATATAGGAGTGTTTGCAAGTCAGCCCCCTACCTAGCCACAGCTGCAATCAAATCCACTTTGCCTGTACTAGTAAGTGGTCTGTTGCTCCAACATTTTTCCTTTTTGCACTTAAAGCAATATTACCCTGACAGTCTGTTGAAAACATACGTGCTACCTGAAGGCCTCATGAATTTCATAGGGTTTTCTTAGGCAAGGAATACTCAGAGGTGGTTTTTGCCAGTTCCTTCCTTTGAAGTATTGCCTACAGCACCTGGTATTGGTTGGTGGCCTCCCATCCAGGTACTAATCAGAGTTGACCCTCTTAGCTTTCAAGATCAGATGGGATCTAGTGCCTTTAGGGTATTTAAGAATTCAAGGCACTTTAAGACCCTTTTATTTGAAGAGGGGATGCTGCTTCTCTGGAAGACAGTTCTCAAAACCTCTTTTCTCCAACTATAATTTCCCAAGATTTGCTGAGAGAAGCCACATATATTCAGGTTCTATAAAATTAATACCATTTTGTCATATAGTTGTATCCTTTTATTTGATACTTTTGAGATGTTTAATGCTGAAACAATTTTGTAGGGGCCCTTTCCTGGTGGCCATGGGTCGTTCTTGGCATCCAGAGGAATTCAACTGTGCCTACTGCAAGACTTCCCTGGCTGATGTGGGTTTTGTCGAAGAACAGAACAGTGTGTACTGTGAGCGCTGCTATGAGCAGTTCTTCGCCCCAACCTGTGCCAGATGCCATACCAAGATCATGGGGGTAAGTCTGCAAGTTAACAGAAAAATGCCAGAAAGATATATACAGCTGTGTCTTAACAAAGAAAGGCCTACAAACAAGGGCTCAGTCAGGAATGAGGAACCTGCGGTCCACTAGATATCTGTTGTCTCTGGTGCTGATCAGGCTGGCCCTAGCCTGTATGGCCAATGATCAAGGATTATGGGAATTATAGTCTAACAACATCAGAAGATGCCGTTAATCTGCCTCTGGTCTGAGTGGCTGAAGGGTGAACTGTGGCCTAGTCTACACCAGAGTCCAGACACTTTTTGGCTCTCATCAACTGAGAATCAGTGCCACGATCTTTACAGTCCATATGGTAAAGCTTCTAATCAGCTTGTGGACAAGACACCATGTCCATTTACTTTCATAGATTTCTCTATAGACCAGCAAGTAACCTGCTCCTGTTTGCAATCTGATTTTTTTCATGAACTCCATACTTTCATCTAGGCTCATTTACCAGGTTGTTTTGCAAACATTCATTTAAGTTAATTAAACTAGCTGCTCATGACTCACTAATGAGACATGCTGCTAACATAAATGATGCTGGGCTGTCAACAGCAGGAGAGAAGGACAGAATGCCAGATTAAATTATATAATATCTGTGTAAAGTATGAATTAAAACTCTGCAAAGAGGAAGCATTTCCCATCTCGTCATCTGCGCCTCTAAACAATTGCCTGATATATAATTAGTGTTTCCAGACCTGCAAATGGTGCATTAACTACTCCAACTCCATCCAGTCCTTATTTGCTCTAGTCACTTAAAGTTTAGGGCCAAAATGTGTGCTACATTTGATATGCTTTTAAAAAACCATGGGCACTCTTTAATAAAAAAAAAAGAGTGACAAAATATGTAATTTGGCTCTTAATGAGAGTGTCAGCCCAGGTTTCAGATCATGTACCACTGCTCTTCAAGAGCACCTGCGATTCTGTAATGATTCTTCACTGGCTTCTAGTCCATTTCCATATCAAATACAAAGCTCTGGTATTGAACCAGAAGGAGCCCTGGTGGCACAGTAGTTAAATGCCGGTACTGCTGCCACAATGTTATGAGTTCGATGCTGCAGGGCTCCAAGGTTGACTCAGCCTTCCATCCTTTAGTAGGTCAGTAAAATGAGTACCCAGTTTGTGGAGGCAATTAGCTAACACATTGTAAAATGCTCAGAGAGTGCCGTGTGCTATGAAGCAGTGTAGATGTGTAAGTGCTATTGCTAAACAATGCTAAACAATGTGTAAGCTGCTCTGAGAGCCTTTATGGCTGAAGAGCAGGATATAAATACTCTCATAAAATAAACTTGAAAGCCCTTGTGGCTTGAGACCTTGGGAAACTGGAAGGAACACATGTCACATGTACCTGTCTGGGCCTTATTCTTTATTCCTGAGCCCTTCTCTGGATATCCCCACTAGCTGAGGTGTGGTGGGTAGCTTTGGAGGAAAGAGTCCTTCTCAGTGGTGGCATGCCAGCTAGCGGATTCTGTCTTGATAGAAGCTCACTGGTACCACCCTTGATTTCACTTTCATAGTTCCATGCAAGACCATGGGGTTGACTACAAGAAAGGAAATACAGCATATAAAGATGTATTACCAGCATTTGAAAAAACTCCCAGTTGTCTCCACAATTTTCTCAAAAAAAAAGTGAAGTGATGCAAAGAAGTCAGACAGACCCCTTTCCATGAATCAAGATGGTGGCCATGAGTACGGGCTGCTATTCCCACCCCCAATAATCGTTGCTGCATTTTTAAAAAACTCTTTCTTCAAATGGGTGGAAGGGAGACTTTCCACTTGTAAAAAAAAATCCACCCCTGTGCTTGCAATACATTTGGTCCTCTGGAAGGCCAAAATAGCACTTCTGGACTGAGTAAGAGGAAAGCTCACCCCTGCTTGCACAATGGATCAATTGCCTGTCAACTTCCTCCGGGCTGAGAATGCGCAGTGCACTGAATCGGTAGTTCAGGCAACCGGTAATGTGCAGATCTGCACAGTAAATAAATAAATAAATAAATAAAATTTTTAAAAAATCACAGAAAACCACAAAGTCCTCTAACATGCAGTAAATTGATTTTTTTTTTTGCCCCCTCCCTCCAAAAATGCTAAATCTGCTGCTCAGCTCATTGGGACAACTGGTATTCTCTGCCAATTCTATGAGGGGTATTTTCATTGTTTAGATAACCTCTGTTTGTGTGTGTGTGTGCAGTTGGAAACATTTCAGTTTGTTCTACTTCTAATTTCTAGCGTTGCAGAGAGTGAGATAATGATTGTCGTAAATATCTACAATGATCATATTTTCTGTGTTTGCATTCCCTTGATAACTTTGCCTGTACCTTTACTTTGGATGCCTAAACTGTAATTCTAAATGCACAACTGAAGTTTTAAGCTAGTGCAATGCTAGAAATTTAGAGACTGAAGAAAAATTTAATGGTGGAGGTGGGTGAGGCAGAAATCTTCTTGGGGAGGCCAAGGCTCTCATTTTTGCCCAGCCAGGCTACATCCCTGAGTAGGGTAGATTGGAGGAAGAAACTCATTGGGTGAGGAAAGGGTTAAACACCTCCCCCTTTGGGCCCAAAGTTTCTCCCCTCCAGTTGAAGCAGCCCATAGAATTCCACCCTTCACTGCTTGGCCTTTGGTCTGTTTTTCTCTCTCCTCGAAATGTGTTTCAGCCTTGCAAAATACATCGGCTCTGTTTGCCTTTCAGGAAGTGATGCATGCCCTTAGGCAGACTTGGCACACAACTTGCTTTGTCTGTGCTGCCTGTAGGAAGCCATTTGGGAATAGCCTTTTCCACATGGAGGATGGTGAGCCCTACTGCGAGAAAGGTATAGCACATAATAACCTACTGAAATCTGCTTCTCAGAGTGCCAAGTGTCTGCTGTTCTTTGTGGGCAAGAAAGAAGTTAGTGGCCCAAGAGAATGCCCGCTCTGGCACAGTGCCTACTCTCTCAACTAACTCTCCCATTTTAACTTGTGCCCACCTTGGAGTGAATATGAAATGGAGCCACTTTACACTGAACCATTTTTCTGTCATTGCCGGACTTTAAAAACAACTGGAGTTTGTTTCTCTTCTTTTTTTTTCCCTATGGTAATTTCCCTCCTGTAATAGGCTGCCGGTAATATTAATCCAGGCACAGTGGAAGCCATATCTACATATGCTGAGGTCCTACACCACCTTAAGGACTTTTTCAAATGGGAGAAAAAAAAAACCTGAGGAGGTCGAGAGAAGAGCAGCGCTGTCCCGCTTACAGCGCTCCATTTCAGATGTCGACGTCCTCCTCCCAACCTTACCCATGCTTTCTTTGTGCTGCAGGCACCGCTTTTTATTGACAGGGGTTTCTGTCAATAAAAGCGGTGTGTTTCTCATGCCTGCAGCATGGAGGACACACAGGGGAAGGTCGGGAGGAGGACGGCGTCATCCAAAACGGAGCACTGTAAGCGTGACAGCGCCATTCTTCTCCTGATCTCTTTGGGGGTTTCCCCCCATTTAAAAAAGTCCTAAGTCTCAGTTTGGGGGAGAAAGCACAGTAATAATAATAATAATAATAATAATAATAGATATTTCATGCTCTCCCCTCTCTTTGGTCTCATCTAAACAAGCCAGAATAAGCTGGCTTCCTGGCCCTATTCCTCCCCCATTACTGGCATGAAATGGGTTGGAGTCCAGACCACCTCACCACCCCATCCCTGCAGCAGCCACTGCTATCACTGCCCATATCCCACTCCCTGAAGCCAGGAGGCTGGCCTGCAGCATGTGAGTAAGGCACTCTTCATGTGACCTGCTTCCTGGATTCAGAGAGTGTGATGTGGACAGTAGCTGAAGCAATGGACCGGTGTGGCAGTAGGGCCTCCTGCAGTCCTGTGTGACCCAATCCATTTCTTTCAAAGATAAATTATTTTTTTCCAGGTATTTTAATATAATGGTTTATTGGGCTTTAAGCCATCTCAGCCCCACCTTAGCCCCAGGTATCATGAGCATTACCCTGGGGCAAAATGGGCCAAAAGCCCTGCATCATTAGGACTTCAAAATGGGGCCAAGATGAGGTAAACAGTTGATCTAGTCAGGGTAAATAGCCCTTGTCTTTGAGTCTGCTGTCCCATGGGATTGTCACATCTATAATCCAAACTTTCCTTTTCTCAGTCATAGTTACATTTGGCAACTTACGTTCTAACTGTTTACCAGTTTAATCTTAAAGTCCCATAGGATTTTTATGTCACCATTTCCAACAACTTTTTCAGGCCCATGTCCTCACCAGTTCTTTGCAGATAGCAAATCATTTTGGAGGGGAGGGGGGTATACATAGGTCTTCAATGTATCACTGCAGCCACTTTATCATGGTGTTCCTTATATTCAGTTTCTGTGATCTACTATTTCACCTTTACAGTTGTAGTTCCAGCTGCCCTGGGAGCAAAGCTAAATGGGCTGACAAAACTTCTGAATGAAATCACCATAGATAGGATCACAATATCACAATTACAAAAGGTGACACTTCTTGGAACATGCCACATTATCCAGTAATAGCTCACTGATGCCTTGACTTCTGGACAAAATCTGAATTATTGATTGTCCAAAATTCTGGTTGGTAACACCTGGTAGACCATGAAATTGATGATGATGACAATGATGATGACATAGTACTTGAGAGAAAGTGGCTCTGCCAAGCAAGAAGGGGACCCTTCATCACCTTGACTACTCTGCACATGTTTACTCTTGTTCTATAGGGCTTTTGAGAGCCAATATTCAGTGGCTTGTGTGTGGAGACCAGGGTTCAAATCCTCCTTTGGCCATGGAAACCCACTGGGTGACCTTGGGCAAGTCACACTGTCTCAGTGTCAGAGGAAGGCAATGGCAAATCCTCTCTGAACAAATCTTGCCAAGAAAACTCTGTGATAGGTTTCCCTTAGGGTCACCTTAAGTTGGAAATGACTTGAAGGCACACAACAACAACAATGGGGCTTTCACCTTGTTTTCTGTCCCCTATTGCTAAGGGATGCCACCCCACTCTCTCTCCCCTAGACCTAAGGTGTAGCCACCCTGATTTCTCCAGCTGTGGTCCACTGCCCTCTGCTTCTTCCCCAGCATCCTGATTGTAGTATTGGATTTATACACAAGTTAAGTTAGTTACAATTTAGAGCCACACATTTTTAGAAGTCTCTAAATCCAAACAAAATACAAATGTGTTTTTAAAAATATAGGCCAGATTCCTGTATCAGCTATTTAGTTCAGTATACTAAGTATCCTCTCCAGGCCCAATCTCACCAAACCTGATGGAAACATCATTCACCCATGCTCTGGTCACTAGAGGAATTGACCTCCTCCACCTCTCCATGTAGCTGATGCCTGGTAAAGTAGATTGGAGGGGAAGTTAACAATTGTGGCAGTGGAGTCAAAATCATGACTAAGTAGCAATTGTGAACATGAAACAGTTAAGGATGAGTAAATCTGGGCAACTGTTTTGTATTGACAATTGTTACTTAGTTACGATTGTGACACTATTGGAATGGTTGTAAACCCCCCCCCACCTACTTTACAGGCATCAGCTGTATAGGAAGAAGATGGTCCATTCTTCCACTGTTTGGAGAGCAGGTAAATGATGCTTCTGTGAGGTTTGGACGGGTTGGGCCAGGAGAGGTTAGTTAAGCAGCTGATACAAAAATTTGGCCATATATTTTTGGTTTAAATGCCTCTTAAACTAGGGCTTTCAGGAAGGCTGTGCCCCCCTCCCCACCCCAGCTTCCCAAACTGTACCCCTCTTTTCCCTTCTTACCATTTGCTCCAGTAGGCACACAGTCCACTGTTTTCTATAGCACTATGCAGGTTTTAATTTGCTCTTGTGTAGAACTAAACTGAGGCCAGGGATGTAGGGGAGCACATGGGTCCCAGCCTATCTTGTTGGGCACTTGTCAGCTTCCCAAACTTTTCACATATTTAGTTCAAAGCACTTATAAATCCCATGATCCGAAACCCACACTTATCAGGGTTCTTGATTACAGGAGACCAGTAACCCTATCCAGTGGAGCCCTATACAGATTAGCCTTGGAAACTACTGAGTTTGTCCTAATATTCAGAGGGATGGGGCTTACATGTGCTCTTACATCTCACATTTACCCTCTGACACATTCAGGTAAATCCCTGAGTAGGGGTGTGGTCTCTAGGGAGCAGGAGATGCCTGAAATTATGGCAACAGGCACATTGCTGCACAGCACGTTTGTCAGACTAATAACAGACTGGTAGATCATGTGCTTTCCATGCTGAAGGACCCCATTTCAACTGTAGCATCTCCAGAGGTTTTGTTTTTGTTTTTGTTTTTAAAAAGGAAGCAGGTGATGGAAAAGCTTTCTGAAATGGACCCTAAAAAACCACTTCCATTTGGAGTTAGCATTTCAGCACTAGATGAATAAATATTTTAATGCTGTATAAGGCACCTTCCCAGAGAAGTTACTTTTTTGATGATAATTCCCAGAATCTCCCAAGCCAGCCTTGAGAACTGTAGTCCAGAAGGTAATTTTCCCACACTTTAAACCTTCCCTATTTTTGTGAGGAGAGAAGAAAGTAGAAATAGATCATATTTGGTTAAGAATGAAAAAATAAAAGTTGGTCCCATCTTGCAAATTATGGGTTTCCAGATCTGAAAATGCTGACATAGCTACTGCTCCAGAAGAATTAACTGTGGTCAGTTGGGATAGGTAGAGAGACACCTATGAAGGAGGAAAATGGTAAGGCAAACCTTTAAAATGCAACATTTTTTTCTCCCCACACACAATTTTTTCCATTTGTAAGTCATTTGCAGTCTTAGCCCTTATGCTTATTATGATATGCCTTTTCAGTTACATTTTTAACCAACTCTTTCTTCAAAGGAGTCAGTGGGTATGTAAATCTCTGTAAAGTTTGTTCTCACTGGGAAGAATGAATCATTTTGCAATTTTTTTTCTTCCTGAAGAAAGTCATTAAAAACTATTAGGTTACACATCTTGGGTTTATTTTTTGCTTAAAATTCCTTTTGCTGCCTTGTGAACTTTTTTGGACTGGCTTTTGAGATGTGCTCATTTTCCTTTCATTATAACAACGCACAGAGCTGAGTGCAGAAACAGTATAGATTGGGATCAGGGTAAAATGGCTTCCAATTTCCATTTTGCCACAACAGTTACTTGGGGAAGTTAGGCCAATTAGTATCTCTTGCATAATCTGTCTCTCATGATAGTTATGAATATAAAATGGGAGTGGCAGCAAAAAATCATTATGTCACCTTGACTTCTAGGATAGAAAGATATGCAAAAATACTTTTAAAAGGAGTGGGGATTGGTTTTTCTAGCATCAGTAAATCTTAATGAGGAAACTCTTACACAGGCCAAAATCTTCACACTCCCAGACTGTGAAAAATGCACATTATGTTTTGTGTGTGCATGCAGAAAATGGCATTTTCTATGCTGAAAACAAATTTCCTGTATGGTATTTTCTGTGAAGAAAATGAAATTTCTGTGCAGAAAGCAAGTTTCCTGTGTAGCCGAAGAAGAAGAAGAAGATGTTGCTGTTGTTTCAGTGCAGAAAATAACATTTCGATACACAAAATGCTGTTTTCTGTTCCCTCAAATCCCACATGCACTCTTTGGCACAGAATAAGTCCTTAACTATGAACATTCTTCAAAAACTATGCGGTTCTGTGTACTGGTGGAGAGATAATACTGTTTATGTTCTAAATTTCATTTTCATTTCCCCCCTTACTTCTAGACTATGTTGCCTTGTTCAGCACCAAATGTCATGGATGTGATTTCCCTGTTGAAGCAGGAGATAAGTTCATTGAAGCCCTTGGACACACTTGGCATGACACCTGCTTCATTTGTGCTGTACGTTTCTTTATTGAATCAGTTGGGATTTTTCTAAACTTGCAGCTGAACTGGATGGTAGCCCTCTTGACTCTAGGAGAGAGTCCCCATGCTTGAATGCTCCTTCATGTGAAGGGAAAACCCCATTCATAGAGAGCTACTATGACAAGAAGAAGAACTCTAGGCCAGTGGTTCTGTGGGCAACTTTGGTCCTCCAGGTGATTTGGACTTCAGCTCCCAGAAGTACCAGACAATATGGTCAGTGCACAGGAATTCTAAGAGTCCCTTGGAAGACCAGAGGTTGAGAATCACTGCTCTAGGCTAATACTCTCCCTCATGTACTAGTTTTGTTTACATGCTGTGGGTAAGTGGATGGGAGGCAGGGGAGGCATTGTTCCCCCAAATCAAAAAACACTTTGTAGATAGAAAACAAATAAATACATCTCATATTCATTATGAGTGGCAGAAACCCAAAGGATTTCTTCATGGACTACCTTTGCCTCCATAATGTGGATGCTTATATCCACGAGAGAATAAATGTTTTGTCTGTTTAGCCCATCATGACAATGTGATGTTGGTGAGAAGCACTTGAGGGATGTATGTGAGGCAAACCGTCCAACCTCACCAACTCTCTTGCAGCCAGGAAGGAGAAAAGAACCCCACCTTCCAAAAAAAGACATGAGCAAAGGAGAACTTCTGCTCTCCTCTCTTCTCCTCTCCTCTGCTTCTAGGTTGTCAACCTCAGGGGGGAAACTGAATGTGGAACCAACCTACCGGTATTACAGACTTTTGCTATACAATGGTTGTAGGGCTGAGACTGACATGTTGGTCATCTCTTGAAATGCAAAGATATCCTTCAGCCTTTACCTCAAGGGCAGGGAGACTTGCCTATAAAGGATGACTGACCCATGTGAAATGTCAATTGAAATTTATAACAGATGGTAGCCAGAACCCAAAGCAGGTAGAGATAGAATAGATAGTGTGCGGAGTTCGCAGCATTAGAGGTAGCAGTGAACAGAAGGCTTCATTTGCTGCAGCTGTTTGTTCAGTTTAAGCAGTTGATTGCAAGTCCCCTAGCATATCAGTGCATGATAACTGAAAATCCTCTCCCTGCTCATGGGTGATGGATATCCTTGCTTCTTGTTTACGTTATTTCTTTCTCTTGAAGCATAGCCAATATCTGTTAATCTCTCTGCTTAAACCGACCTAGCAAATTACAGTAGACGCTTACCATCTTTGATTACCTTTAACATTAATATATTCTCAATTTTCAGGTGTGCCATGTGAATTTGGAAGGTCAGCCATTTTATTCAAAGAAGGATAAGCCACTGTGCAAGAAGCATGCCCATGCCATCAATGTCTAAAGGAAGAACAAGAAGCTAACAAGCAGAAAGGGTTTAGTGGTTGGTTCAATGAATGAAATATAGATAACTATGGCTTTCTCATGGCGGGTCGGTGAATTAAGAACACTTCTGAAATTGATTTCAGTTGTTTTTATGTGTGGAGATCTTATCCTTGCATACTTCATACAAATGTGAATGAATATTCAAAACCTGACAGTGAACTATTGCAGCAAAAGTTTGAGCAAAAGAAACAACAACAAAAGGATAAAATTGTTTCTAAAAGTATAACATCAAATTATAAATATTTAATATCTTCTAGTCTGTTCACCAGGGCAGACATTAGGCTGCACAGCAGTGATAAAAAATAAATACAAAGCACTCTCAGAATTATGATACAACTCAAAATTGCCAAAATAGTAGAGGTAGCATAAATTTTACAGTAACAGTTACAGCAACAGGTCAATTAAGTATTATTCAGAAAAGAATTATTTTTGATTATTTATGTCATGATTCTTCTTTTGAATATCAGATATTGTATTGTATAGGCTTGTATAGACCACATAGAATTAACTGAAAGCAACCCTAACAGTTTCCCTAGTCAAGATGTGAATGCAAACACAAGAGCTTGTTCACATTTGTCCATAGTAATGTGGGAACTGCTTCCCTGTGGTACATACAGTTCCATGTCACCCTGGTCATCTTTATTTAGGCAGATCATATTGTCAGGCCCAGTGGTGTGGGGTTCCCCCACCCATATGAATGTTGTACAACCTCTCCTAACTGTTTAGCATTTGTAGTGAAATAAAATCATGCCATTGATTCCCCATACTTTGGAGATTATCAGACAACCTAAATATGGTGTTATCACAATGCCAGGAGATTGCTAAAGGGCTTGACTTTTACATGACATTGTTCCTGTGTCGCTATGCTCCCTTGCTGGTCCTGTTCCACAATCATTTCTTTCTATTGATCGGCTAAGCAGTCAATAGACGTTTCCATTTCTATGACGGAATAACGAGCAAGCAAAAAGGTGCCCTGTTATGCTGGCGCAATGCCAGCGTCAGTGGGAGGGCTGTTCCAGAACACCTCTGGGTGGGATTGGGACATCCAGGTAAGTGACACCCCTCCCCCCCTCCCCAGGCTACTTGGTATTTTTAAAGTGTGTTTTTCTGCTTGCTGTCATTTTAAAAAGTGTATTTTTCTTTTTAACTTTGAATTTCCCATGCGCTCATCCTCTCGTGAGAATGGCCCGAGATTTCAAACAAGGAAGTGTATGCAGCTCCAGAGAGCTGCATTCACTCCTGGGCTGCTGTAGGGAGGAAAAGAAGCAGTAAAAGTAGGTGTCTGAAACATTTCGTTCTTGTGCCGGAACGGGGGCGGAAGTGGGGCAGGAAAGGAGGTAGTGAGGCGGGGACACTGTTTTTGTCCCCGTCCGATAATCTCCATAGTTCTTCATATTCACATTATCAAAGCAAATGAAAACCATCCTGGGGAAGCAGCTCTTACAACCGTTGGGCATGTGAATTAGCCTTAGTGTTTTTTTAAAAAATAGGGGTAAGCATAGTCCTCTTTTGCATGTACCCAAAGCTGCCTGGGAGCCATTTGCATGTGATGCTATCTTACAAGGCCATTTGAATACAGCAGTGCAGGTCCCATTGCATATGTCTTCCTGTTCAAAAGGAGAGTGGGATTTCAGTGGTGACGATGGAAGAAACAGCCAAACAATTTGCAATGCCTGAGTTGTCATCGTATTCACCTACATTTTGCACCATGAGGATGTAGCCCCACAAAAAGGGATGTGGGTGTGTTGGATGGGACTTGTTTGCTGTGGTGGGTGGGAGAAGGGATGAGGCAGAGGAGTAAGCTGGCCAACATTAATTCCAGCTCAGGAAAGAGAATCAGTAGAGTGTACAGTATAGCGTCAAAGAGTTGTAGTGAATTACCTCACTCAGAACACTAAAAGGAAATTGATTTTCCATAATTTGCTGTTGTACATAAGAAAAGAGGAAAATGAAAGGATTCACATTGTATTTCTTTGTGTAGTCAAGGCACTCTTCCTCTTCTTTGTCACCTCATCTTATGGGTTATGGCCAAATCCATGAAATGAGAGGATAATAGGAGATGCATCTAGTTGTGTATCAGCCTTAAAATGACAGCAGGAAAAGGAGAAGCCAGAGGGAAGTCCAAACTCATTTCCATGCCTTTGATAGGTGCAAAATTAATACCATTCACAAGGCAGACCCAAGTAAGATGCACACCTGGTTAAAACTTGTGATTAGATTTTTAAAATATGGCACCTCTGAAGTGTAATTGTGTTTGCTGCTAAAGCAAATAAAGCCTCTAGAACTTAACGGTAGAATTAATGTTAACTCTTTTTCCAGTTTTTGAACAAATCTCAAGAAATATTGAAGCTTTTGGACTGTTGTGATTAGCAGCATGTCTTTATTCTGATGGTAGCTATGGATATTTAAGAAGTTAGTGCAGAATTACATAATTGTTTTCGACAATTAGGCTGGACTTCATGTCTACTCTGATGAGCATCCCAGACTGTGACTTAGGCATGGAAGTGTTCGCACACATCCCATGTCAATGTAACTCATTGGAAAGAACAAAATGATCATAAAGATGGAGCCATTTATCTTAAAGTAGTGTCAGTATTCTACTCTCCAGTTAATAGCTTCAGCACTGCAACTTATGACTATTTATTTATAGGAAAATACATTTACCATCATTAACAAAGAATAAATAAAAAAACCACAATTTAGTTCTCATGATGTTTACCATTTAATCCTCACTGATGGATAAATTTGTTTAAAAGGATTTTATTATCGATAAAGCAGTGGCAAAAAACTGATTTGTGCAGTATTGTCTCTTGGTCAATACACTGTGCCTTATTTTAAGAAATAAGGTATGAGAAGCTTTTTAATACCTCTTTTGATTCTGCTTTACTCTTTAGTTAAAATTAACTGGACTGAAAAGTGCTGGATTCAGCCCACCCCACCCCACCCCAACACTTTTAACAAAACATTCATATTTCTAATACACAACAGTTTACTTCTTCTGTTCAAGCCATATTTAGGAGCATTAAGCATATTTGACTTGTAGTACATATGCAAGCACAGCACTTTAATTCTTATTGTCATTTTAACAAGGACTGCTGCAGAACTGTGTGGTTAATACTAATTCTTAAAATATTTTTAGCATTTTAGTTAATTTTTAAAAAATTGTTTGAAACACAATGGTTTTTATTTGCATGCTTAGGTTAGGTTTAATATCTTAGTTGGTGACTGTGACAGTGTAGTTTCCTATGATGTGAGAAGGCAACAACGCACAGATAAAATTCTGCTGCTCCCAGTGCTCTTTTCCAGTTCAGACTTTCTCTGGTTGCAATTTGACAGTGAGTCTTCTCTATTGCTTCACAACAGCATGACAAACAAACCTTACCATAGGTCATGGACTGACTGCACTGTGAGAGCACTGTCATTATTCATTGAATTGTCTCCTAGCAAGGTCCATTCTGATGTTGGCAGGCATGCCATTGTTGCAGCTGTTGTGTGGCTGCATCCCTTCCTGTTCCAGTAATACTTGGATGACTAAAATTAGAGCAGTGAGAAGCATGGGAGAAACTCCCTTGTGGGCTCCAGTGCCCTTATGTGGCAAATGTACAAAAAGGTATTCACCCAAGTTTGACATCTTCCTAAAGAACAAAATCCATTATTTAACTATCGTAAAGCTAGTGTGGTGTAGCGGTTTGAGCATTGGACTATGACTCTGGAGATCAGGGTTCAAATCCCTGCTCTGACATGAAAACCCACTGGGTGATCTTGGGCAAGTCACACTCTCTTAGCCTCAGAGGAAAGCAATGGCAAACCTTCTCTGAACAAATCTTGCCAAGAAAGCCCTTTGGTAGGTGTGCCTCAGGGTCATCATAAGTCAAAAAAGACTGGAAGGCACACAACAACAACGTTACACATCCCTACTGGAGGTTTATGCATGTTTATATATGGTAGTTTTTAGTGTGACCTTAAACAAATTTAGCTTGGAAATGATTATGTTGATTCCACTGCTTGCTAAAAGTTGGAACAGATATTGCTGACTAATATATTGCCAAAAGAGGGCACTTGTGAAAGATCATATTTTATCTTCTGTGACAAGAAAACCACCATGTGGGGAGAGAGAGAGAGAGAGAGAGAGAGAGAGAGAGAAGATATGCTGTAAACCCATGTCTCACTGTTCATGCAAGTCATGCAATTGCACAAATAGTTTATTGTCACAAGTAGGTCCCTCCAAAATAATATTTGTAATGACACTTGCTGCCAGTAAATGCATCTAAGCTCAGAGTGGTGATGTTAGCCATATTCGGGTGTTCAGAATCCCAGGTAAAAATACAAGGATGGGGAAATGTGCTAAACCCACCATTCCTCACACATTTCTCTGCATGTGGAGAATGGTTTTCTTAAGATGATAACCTCCTCTAAGAATGGAAGCTCTATATGTCCTTCAAAACATTGGTTTTCTGCTGAATCATACAGAAGATCACACACTGAAGGAAATGTGCAAAGAGAAGGGCAAGGCCAGCATGATGCCCCACCTCATGTGTTTTTTTAGATTCAGAACACCCAGACAGGGCTTTTACTTGAGTAGACTTTCATTCATCTGACATACCAAGACCACTGTTTTAAAGAATAATAATGCTGAGCATGTGTAATACTGAGTAGGGCCCATAGTCAAGTAATAAACTGATTGTTGTAGCGGGGGAGGGAGTAACACTTGGAATATTTACTTTTCTGCTATCTTTGTGGTCCATAACAATCACCTATGTTAAACCTGAAGTAGTCTTGTTATTACAGTATTTTGCTTCACCGAAAAGTGTGGTAGTGATTTTTGTCTTTTTCTTCTTGAAAATCAAATACTGAACCTGTGAATGACCAAGTAAATAAAAGTTATGTCAATCTATTTCAGGAGATTTCCTAAATGATATCATATTGTAATTGTCTGCTTTTTTTAAAGCTAAAATGTACAAATGCTTATTTAAAACCTCCTGGGTGCCATCTACATTTTATTGAATTATACAGCAAAACTCTTATTTATTTTAATGGTTTTGGATTGTACCTTCTTTGCAGCTGACATTTAAACTTTTGGCCTCAAGGAAAATACATTTTGCATAAATGACAATTTTTCAGAAAAGAATTCCACCAAACACAATTTTACCATTGCATATAAAAATAATTGTGTTTACAAAAACAAATACAGAGAAACAATGATATGAGTTTGGTCCTTCAACGGTCAGTAGCTTGGATTAAGCATTTAATTCAAAGCTCTCTCTGTATTCATTAATGTCAATGCTATAGCACTAAGGAGATTTTCAGACAGGCAAAAATCGCTCCTTGCCGCGCAAGCAGCCTCCCGAAACTGCTGCGCGGCAAGGGTCTTCTTCGGACGACGCTGTGCCTCTGGCGAAACCGTCCGTGTCACTTCCGTGAAGCTTGGGACGGCTCCGCGTCATATTTCAATCACGGGCAGCCTCCGTGCTTGAAATATGACACGGAGCCGTCCCAAGCTTCACGGAAGTGACATGGACGGTTTCGCCAGAGGCACAGCTTCGTCCGAAGAAGACCCTTGCCGCGCAGCAGTTTCGGGAGGCTGCTCGCGCGGCAAGGAGCGATTTTTGCCTGTCTGAAAATCTCCTATGTACAATTTAGCAGCAGTTGCTGGGTCCTGCTGTGTTAATTAGCAAGAGCAAGTAGTAGATGCTAATATTTTGCTTTTCAAAGTGGAGTTAAAATTAGCAATGGGGTGATTTGTTCTCTGCAACAATAATTCTAGGTACCTTGCTTTTTAAAATGTGTGGAAATGCCTGGACAACACAAGCGACCTTACTTTTACATAGAGTTTGGATGTGATCACTTAAGGTTTTTATGTCAGATTCCCAGTGTAATGTGTGATTTGTGAGATGTGAGTATACCTTGCATGGATTAACTGTGCCAACAAAAATAAAATATTACCAAAATAGAAAAGCCTGTGCAAATTTTTTTCTGATCGGGGGTAGGGGGGGAGAAGGAAGTCAATGGCCATGCTAGCTGGGGAAGTGGCTGGCAGCTATGGTCAAAACAAGTTATTTTTCCAGGCTGTGATTTCTATACATTTCAAAAGTATGCTCAATTGAGTTCCCAGTTAAGTTCAGTCAGACCCCCTTATCCATGGAACCAATATCCACGGTTTCAGTTATCTGTGGGACACACACACACAAAAAAACAAACAAACTAGCATATACCATAGAGTCTTCCTAGAAAATGCCTAGAGAGGCATCCTCTATAAACATTTTCTATGTCCTCGAAGGCAACGCTGCATTATTTTAAACCTGAAGTCCCATTATTTTCAATGGCGTTCTCTGTTACCCACAGTTTCTGGTATCTGCAGTAAGCCCAAGAACCAAACCCCCATACATACAGGGGTCCAACTGTACATTTTGGATTGAAGCCTGTATCGCTGCGCCAGTCATGAGCATGGGCTAAAGAGGAGAACTACAAGATGGAAGAAGCCTGTTGAATATCAGTAGACAAGGACAATGAAGTAACAATTTAGAACCTACTGTACTATATTTTAAACTAAGCAATAAGTGGAAGTTAGGTCTCTCAACACCTATGAGCCATGACGCCTCACCCCACTTTAGAGGTACTAAACTTATGAATTACTGTCATCTTGGACAAACAATACCATCACCACCCTGATGCATCTCCTTGGTTGTTACAGGACATTTTAACTCTAGACCCCTTATTCCAGTCACTCTCCTAAGTGCATTTGCACATGGGAGGTTTAAATCAACCCTTGGCTCTGTTTTCACCTGCATTGTACAACCTACATTTGTCAGAATGCTCATTCACATTCCAGATGCCTTTCCTCCACGTGAGCAATGCTCCAACATTAGTTTACACAGCATGAAAAAGGGCTCAAAGACTACCGGTACATCTGCTTTCATGGATGAAACTCTTTTATGACTAGCTGTGCTAGCACTGAAATGCTTAAGATGGAGTATACCAAATACTATGGCACATTTGTGCCACACACAAGCAACTATGACATCAATTGTAGGCCTTTAGGAATGAGATAAAGTTGTATTATTTAAATAAACAGGGTGGTTCCATCTTAATTGTGGTTTACAACCTGGGAATGTGCAATTCTGGAATGCACATTCTAGGCAGGAGCATATTCCTCCCATCCACTTTGGTACCATTAACTTCACTTAAGTTAACCAGCAATACTTTTTTATTGGAATCTGAAAGTATATTATAAATATTACTGACTGGTATATGAATGTGCACATGCGCGCGCACACACACACACATTACAAGCTTACAGTTTACCAGCATACAAACTTCATGAGCTTTGCCAATTTTGGTTGCATCTGACCTTTTCTTCCAGGAATCCTCACAGGCATAAATAATTCAGAATTCTTTGGAATCTTTGAATAGTAGCAGTTAAATAAATTATGCATATTAAAGATACACTGATTTGTTTGATGTGTATAAATTATGCCAGGCATGGAATATTAGGCTATTTCACGGCAATGTTTGTGGAGATTTGTGAGAGATTTTAAAGAGATGCTGGACAGGCCACTTTATCAAGTTTGATGTAGTAGTAGTAGCATCACCAGCGAGACCCAGCGTGATGCCATGGTTTGTGTATTGGACTAGGACACTGGGAGGCCAGGGTTCAACTCCCTGCTTGGCCATGGAAACCCACTGGGTGCCCTTGGGAATATCATACTCTCTCAGGAGATTATCAGATGCACTAAAAATGTCATTAGAACAATGCCAGGAGGTTGCTAAAGGGCTCCCTTTTCAGAAGACGTCATTCCCCTCTTGTAATGCACCCGTTCTGCTGCCATTCTGCCGGCGCTGCTTTTTATTGATGGGAGAAGCCATCAATACATCCCCCATTTTGTTCCTGTCAGATCTGATAGCGACTGAAAAGGTACCCTGTTTTTACTGGTGAGATCCCAGCATCAATGGGAGCTCCTTGCCAGAACACTTCCTGGTGAGATTGGGACATCCAGGTAAGTGACACACTTTTTAAAAACTTCCCTGGTTAACTTGGAAGTTTTAAAGTGTGTTTTTGTGCTTGCTGTCACTTCTTCTCGTTTTTTCACTGTATTTTCCTTTTTATTTTTGAACTTTCTGCACTCACATCTTCTCTCTTGTATGGATAAACAAGAGCTCCATTCACTCCTGGGCTGCCCTGAGGATGCTTCTAAAGGTAGGTCTGAAAAGTTTTGATGTTGTTCCGGGACAGGGATGGGACAGAGGCGGAAGAGGAGATTGTGGGACAGGAACACTTTTTTCATTTCTGTCTGATAATCTCCTTAGTCTCAAAGGAAGGCAAGGGTAAGGCCCATCTGAACAATTTCTGCCAAGAAAACCCCTTCATAGGTTCATCTTAGGGCCGTCATAAGTCAAAAATGATTTGAAGGCACACAACAATTACTACTACTACTACTACTAGCACCGCCACCTCCACCTTGTGTTACTGCTTTCCTGCTTCTCAGCACATTGATTAAGACCTTTGCAGCCCCTCCTAACAATGATTTATTTAAGGTTAACAAGCATTACATGGAAGCCTACCTACCGGTCATTTATACTGATGATGCCAAAGCTGAGTTAATTTAAGAAACAAACTACAAATCACACCCATACCCTCCAACTATCTTGAATTGGCAGGATCAGTCCCAGTTAATCCACTGCCATCCCACTTTTTCAGCTGCTTGTAAAATGTCCCCATTTCTCGCTCCTCCTTCTCCTTTCCTCGTACATCCTCAGCTTACTTGAATTGCTGCAAACTCAGTTCAAAGCGCAAAAGTGGTTTGCACATAGTGAATTCGGCAGCAGGGAAAGGCGAGAGTGGAATCTTGCCCTTCCCAGTAGACTCCGGCGAAAGCAAACTGCTGCAGCCTCTTTTATCTGGTGTGTTGTTCCTCATCAATAACTGTTGTCATCTTGATCACACTCTGATGTTTCTTGGCCACAAGTGTCCTGGTTTTCAACAGTGAAATGTTAGAGGGTATGCACACCCTTTTAATGGGAAAAAAGTAGCTTCGTAGGACCATTTCGAGCAGAATTCCATATCTATGCTTGTAAGGGTAGTTTTAGAGAACTGAATGTAGTTAAGCCCTTACTCTAAAAAACTAAAAAGAAAAAAATATTTCAAAGATGCATTCTGTAAACATAATCCAAGTGCAAAAGAGAATGAAAATGTACAATCTTCCTGGTAATAGTTGGCCTTTCTGTGTCACTTTTGTCATCGCAGGAAAATGTATTATAAATGAATTAATGGTGAAAGGTTTGGTAATAGCCTTTGGTAAGGAAATAGGAGCAGTGTATGAGGATATCCTTTTTCCGTCCCAGAGTACCCAATACTTTCAATTTTATATACAGCGGAAGCAATTAATTGTAAGAGAAGCACAGCTGAGCTTCCTGTGGCTGCACATGAAACAGCAACTATTGTTTAAGGTTTTGAATTGTGTGTTAAATCTCTTTCACTGTTTGCTGTGATTTTTAATCTTGAACAGCACATTGTCACTGAGGTTTCAGTCCACTGCATTTAAAATTATGAACAAAATTATGAGTGGTTCATTCCACAGCATAATCCTATGCATCTATTCAGAGGGAAGGTGCATTGAATTCCATGGGACTGATGCCTAAGAAAGTAGGTGAAAAACTACAACCATAGAATGCAATTCTGTATATGTATACTCAAAAAGAAGACCCTCTGGACTGACTGCCTAGGGTTTCAACTTTAATTAGTAAAATGCACACAAGAATCTAATTGTAGCTTAATGTTTATGGGAAAGGAAAATATTTAGGGTGATAAAAGATCAGACTTTTTTTTTATCAATCATACTTGTTCTCATCTGCTGATCTTTAACACCACAAGCAAGCAAACAGACTGTTGGCAGAGAGAACAGAAAACCTTTGTGTGTATGTGTATGTAATATACTGTCTGGAATCCTGAACACAAGCACTCCACACTGCAACATTTTTTTTTGCAGATTTCACTTATATTTCTAATAATTCAGGGCAGTTACTTCAGTGGAACTCAGCTACTTACTGTCAGTAAGTTTTGCAGGGAAGATCATTTAGTTTCTTTATGGTGCTTGTTTTCTGGCATGTTTAGAAACATAAACCAAACAACTTCTGGGACTGAATAAATAGTAACTCTTTCCATATTGCCCATTGATTTCTTCTTTCCTTCACTGCATGGCAAGATCCTTCTGAAACTGAACTTTCAAAAATGGGATATAGCATGGAGCGGAGTCAAACTCTTCTGAGAGAAAAACAAACAAACCTGGTCCTAGTGCTCAGCCATAGTGTGTGTGTCTCTATGTATTTCTAATATTCAAACACATGAAGTTACAGAAAGGTATGTAAGTTACATAGTATGCCGTGTTTTTTAAAATGGAGACTCCACCCATTTAGGAATCTGGGAACTTGCTCAAATGCAAATGTACACCCCCCCCTCCCTGAAAAATAAAAATATTCAGGCTTTTCCATCTGTTAGCCAAAATCATTGTGTTTTGTTTGTTAAAGTGAGATTTAGCAGGTACACAGAAAGATGCCTGATACAGCTAACAGTATATGTTACAGCTGTTCAGAAGTGGAATACACTGCCCCAGAGTGTGGTGGAGTCTCCTTCTTCGGAGGTTTTTAAACAGAGGCTGGATGACCATGTGTTGGGAATGATTTGATTGTGTATTCCTGCATGGCAGGGGGTTGGACAGGATGGCCCTTGTGGTCTCTTCCAACTCTGTGATTCTAGATATTTCTCTTGGGAGGCAACAGCTTATTTCAAAGCTAAAAATAGCACATTTTACAACACATTGTTAAATAGAAAGGATTTTTGTGATAAACAACAGCATTTATTAATGTGAAAAAAGAGAGACTTTTGGAACCAGATTTAGACTCTGTGGCAACCACTGGTACAAACACACACAGAGATCACACCAAAACCCCATAGTCCTATTTATAATTCTGTTTGTTTGAACTTCCCCCACCCCCACAACATACCTTTTCTCTTATGCTAGTCACACTTTCAATATCTGAGGTACTTTTCAAAAGACTGCTTTTCACATTGTTGACTTGGAAATAACACACCATTCCTATTATATGGTTTAATTCTCTCGTCCATATTAAACCATTAAAGATGCAAAATCCTTCATTTAAAGGTAACATTGTTCACTGCAGAAAGAATGACACTTGGAAAAGGATGTCTAGTTTCAAATTTAAGCTCAGGGCCATCACGCTTTAAGTTTGGGCAAATCTCTTCTGGTCACTGTCCTCCCCACATATGCAAAACTGATATAATTATTCTGTTCACTTTGCTGCATAGTTTGCTATTATTTTCCTGCACTTATTTTTCAGGGCTCTTTTACATTCCATCTTACCTCCTTTAAAACCATCTCTACTTAGGAAAATGTGGCATGAGGGGATTTTTTCCCCAGCAAGAATTCACATGTGCAGCTTGATTTTTTCAAAAAAGAAGACCTGCACCACCTTTTATTTATTATAACAAATGTCTTTATCTGTCTTCGAAGTTTTGCCTCCATTTAAAAAATGTTTGTGAAAAGACAACCCCACAATATACGAATAAAGGAAGGAGGGGGATTTGGCCAGGTACCTGTCTTAATCATTTCCTTTAACCTCCCCACCCCAAACACTCTGATGCCACGCTGGTGATGAAATACTATGCTTTATTAGTACTAGACAGTATGTGGGACAGATCATATGTAAAACCACACAGCAGAAATGGAGTATTGTGTGGTGGAAAAGAACTGTGAGCTATGAGTCAGAAAGACTTTGGTTCAGATCTCACTTCAGCCATGAATACATAGCACCCACTCACCTCAGCTTGTAAGAGCTGTGGATATACCAACAGAGTTTTATTTAAAATATTTTTATTCTGCTTTTCTTTCTTTGATTTTTAAGGAAACTTACATTATTTACAACAATAGATCATGAAATAATGATAAAATAATAACACAGGCAACAAAACCAGTGGAGAAGCTGGTCATTAAGATGATGAATATGAAGTGTTTTGAACACTAGATGCTTGTACTGCTCTTGATGGATGAGCTATCCTCTCCTATTCTAAAGCAGCGGCAATGCCAGCTTACAATATTGGAACTGGACTGTGGTAGGCTGGAACACTAACAATACACGCCAGTGTTTCTTCAGAATCTTCACAGAAGGCCAGCTGCCAATTTTAAGCATCTTCAGCTCTAGTCCCAATCACTTGTCCTTCACAAATTGCTTGACTAAGAGGGCACTGTGCCATTAGAAACTGCTACTATATCCCAAATAACATTCTAGTCAGCTGTCAAGGAAAAGACAAGTACATTAGCACAATGCAAGAGCCTCTTTGTAGTAGATTTCACAGACAATGCAACTCATTTTTCAGATTTCCAAGCACAACCCTTCTTTCATTTTCCTCCTGCTGACTGGAGCATTTCCATATGAGGACTGCCAAGTTTTTAAATGGATACGTGTGACAATGTGAAGATGCAGTTTCCACAAAGCATTTTCAAGACAGTACAGGCTTTAAATCTTTTAAAAACAACAGCGTAATATATTTATTGAACTGCCATGTTCTAAAAGAAATATTTTTAAAAGTTTTGTCCCTAAACATAAAGATTATCCAGATTATTGTCTGCTGCCTCTTATCTTCAATCCACCATTACAACTCACTCTTACACAATGCAACAAGAATTGTACTTTCAATTATCGGACACTTCAGCTCTACAAACATCTCTGATGTTCTCCACCCTTTTTTTCAAAGATAAGAGAAGATCCAATCAGTTTAAATCTCAACTCAGGACAATCTGGACAACTTTTAAAGTTCTTCCAATCTCCCTCATCCCACAGAAAGCACTTAAATGGCCTTGAAACTGCCCTAGATCTTGGGGAAATGTTGCAAGATTTTTAGAAACCTAAAATGACAATAACCTAAAACACAGTTTGCAACACTGTTGACTTCATTGTGAGAGCATCTGACAACAGACCTTTGCTCTGCAGTGAATAAAAATAGCAGATTTGGCAAGTCAAGTTGTATGGGCTAGAAATAAATATTTTGCTGCCAAGATGAGGTTGAAATTGTCTGCTTTTGTGTTGTAGAGCAGCACTTGCAGAAGAGACACTTAATACAGTACTTCTCCTGCCCATAATTTCCCAATTTGCAGCAACAAACATGCATTTTGAAAACCAGGTGAGGAGGTGGGATGCTGGCAAGCCATGCGCAGGCAGCGGTGGCTGATGGTTCCCATGTCAGTGGGGTTGGTGAGATCATTCTGAGTTTGAAATTGCTTGCAGACATGTGTAGCAGTGGCCTGGCAGTGATGAGCCCTCTTATCTGTTCTTGAACCATTACAGGCTCTTGTTGTGTGCCTTCAAGCCTTATCACAGGGTTTCTTGGCAAGATCTGTTCAGAGGGGGTTTGCCTTTGCCTCCCTCTGAGGCTGAGAGAGCATGACTTGCCCAAGGTCACTCTGTGGGTTTCCATGGCTGAGCGGGGATTCAAACCCTGGCCTCCAGAGTCGTAATCCAAACACTGAAACCACTACATCATGCTGGCTCTCTTTCTGACCCATAAAAGCTCTTATTAATGTGGGTCTCAAGTATCTCAGAGACTACTATCATGACTGTACTGGAAATCAATATTGATTTCCATACACCAACCTAGCAGCAAGGGAAGATCAGTTGTGTTTAGAAAGGAATTTTTGGTAGGTTTGTTTCATAAGTACTTAACTCCCTTTCTTTAGCATCCATCAAGATCTGAATTTGTTACTCTTTTCTGAAGAGTCTGAAATTTTTTATGGTGGCATTCAAGAGCAAAATTATTGCTTACTTTGGTAGCACTGTATGCTTAGTGGAATTTAACCAGAGAAGTCCAGACAATGTGGTCTTCCATGTTTTCTCAACTCTTCTTTCCCAACTCTCCTGTTTTCTTACCACTGGATATCTGTTAAAGACGAAAAGGCACAATACCTGTTTAATTTATTTATCTATTATTCTAGGAGTGGTCTGCCTCAAAGTTTCCTTGGAAATAGGCAAGATATAACTGATTTTTTTAAAATAGCTTGTAGGGAAATAGTGGTATACTGTATTCTGTTCCTGCTCTTTGGTAAACTGTATTTAACTCAAGGCCCTGCTACCAGGCAAACCTTTCAACTCTTTAGTAGTAGAATTTCTCACAGGCCTATAGGTGGAGAGAAGATACATTTCCATCAACTGGTAGAACTCAAGGTGAATTACTGTAGAGTAGCAAGGATTTCTAGCATTCAACTGTTTAGCAGCAGCAACAACAACAAAATTATCACCTTCCTTTGTCTTAAATTATACTGCTGAAATGAAGAAAGTTTGGGGCAACTGGAATGGATTCTATACTCAGTTAAGTTCTGGTTTTTGTTCTTGTGCCTTCAAGTCATTTCTAACTTATGATGACTCTAAGGTGAACCTATCATGGGGGTTTCTTGGCAAGATATGTTCAGAGGGGGTTTGCCATTGCCTTCCTCTGAGGCCGAGAGAGTATGACAGACCCAAGGTCACCCGGGGGTTTCCATGGCCAAGTGGGGATTCAAACCCTGGTCTCCAGAGTCCTAGCCCAACACTCAAGCCACTATACCATGCTGGCTCCCATTAAATTCTGGTGTGTATGTCTGTACCTTCAAGTTGCCTGTCTTACAGTGACCCCATGAATTTCATAAGGTTTGCTTAGGCAAGGAATACTCAGAGGTGGCTTTACCAGTTCCTTCCTCTGAAATATAGCCTACAGCACCTGGTATTCATCTGCAGTCTCCAGTCCAAGTACTGGTACCAACCAGAGCTGACTCTGCTTAGTTTCCAAGATCAGAGGGGATCTGCTGCCTTTAGGATATCTGGTACTCCAAGCAAATTCCTGACCTCAAAAACCACTAATCCTATTAGAGTTTTAGTTTGTAGCAAAGTACAAATTAGATACTGTAAACCAGCAGTCCAGCCACCTATGCTATACCACATATGAGAGAAACTCCCATGGCTATATTCATTGAGACCTTTCATTTAAAAAAATGGGTCGGGATTATAAAACACAGTATACTTCAACCATATTGCATCAATAAATAACCATAATAATCTTTTCACAAAACTTTATGGTAAACTAGGTGGCCTTTCACACTAAAGTTATAGCACTATGATTCAATTTAACTGCCATGGTTCTATCCTGGGATTTGTTCTTTAGGGAGGGGCACTTAGAATTCTCAGAGAGCTATAGTTTCTCAACAAACTACAAACTCCAGCATTCCATAGGATGTTGCCATGACAATGAAACTGGCATCATACTATTATAATTGTGTAATGGGGAACCTGTGGACAACAGTATGTTGTTTAACTCCAACTCTGAGCAAGCAAAGTTAGTTGTGGTGAAGGATGCTATTCTCCCAATATCAGAAGCCTCACTGGTTGTTCATCCCTGATATTTATTGATCTTTAGCATATCAATAAAAATTAAACATTAAAAAGGATTTTGAACAAAGATCTAGTGTCTGGGGTTCCTTCTCCTTCACATCAGATTGTAAATCTGAGGACAGGGACTGATTTACTGATTTTTGTAATACGTTTGTAGAAGAGTGGGATGTGGTGGTGGTGCATAAAATCAGTACTGTAATATAGTACTAATGGGGAAACATTATACTGTACGAGTAGTTGTCTATACCAGCGTTTCTTAGTCTGGGCTCCAGAGACCCCTAGGGGTCCATGATGTCCTCACAGGGGGTCCATGAAGGCTTGAAGGTTGCTTGGCTCACCTCCTCCATATAGTGGAGTGGCCAGGTGGCAGGAGTCAAGGCAAAAGCTGGATGGATGGCTTGGCTTATGCATTGCCATTCAAGAAGCAGGAGATATGTCTTCCCTCCTTTCATAAGACCCCAAAGGGTGCTCAGTAGTGGCTCCTCTTCCTCTTGGAAAGATGTGACCAGTGGAGTGCCACAGGGTTCTGTCCTGGGCCCAGTGCTATTCAACATCTTTATCAATGACGTGGATGAGGGAATTAGGGGCATACTTACCAAATTTGCAGATGACACCAAATTAGGAGGAGTAGCTAATACCCTAGAGGACAGGATCAAAATTCAGAGTGACCTGGATAGACTGCAGAGCTGGGCCAAAGCTAACAAAATGAAATTCAATACAGAGAAATGTAAGGTACTGCACTTAGGGCGAAAAAATGAAATGCATAGATAAAGGATGGGAGAGACCTGGCTGAATGAGACTACGTGCGAAAGGGATCTAGGAGTCCTAGTAGACCACAAGTTGAACATGAGTCAACAGTGTGATGCGGCAGCTAAAAAGGCCAATGCGATTTTGGGCTGCATCAATAGAAGTATAGTGTCTAGATCAAGGGAAGTAATAGTGCTACTCTATTCTGCCTTGGTCAGGCCTCACCTAGAATACTGTGTGCAGTTCTGGGCACCACAGTTCAAAAAGGATGTTGACAAATTGGAGTGTGTCCAGAGAAGGTCGACGAAAATGGTGAAAGGTCTGGAAATCATGCCTTATGAGGAAAGACTTAGGGAGCTGGGTATGTTTAGCCTGGAAAAAAGACGGTTAAGAGGCGATATGATAGCCCTGTTTAAGTATTTGAAGGGGTGTCACATTGAGGATGGAGTAAGCTTGTTTTCTGCTGTTCTAGAGACTGGAACACGGAGCAATGGATGCAAGCTCCAGGAACAGAGATTCCACCTCAACATGAGGAGGAACTTTTTGACAATAAGAGCTGTTTGGCAGTGGAACGCACTCCCTCGGAGCGTGGTGGGGTCTCCTTCCTTGGAGGTCTTTAAACGGAGGCTGGATGGCCATCTGTCAGTGATGCTTTGATCGTGATTTCCTATGTGGCAGGGGGTTGGACTGGATGGCCCTTGTGGTCTCTTCCAACTCTACGATTCTATGATCCTCCTCCAGTGCCTGTGAGGGAAAGTCTAATGGATGGTGTCATTGTATAATAATAATAATAATAATAATAAGAAGGCATTATTATTATTATTATGGTTTAAAATCTTGAGTTAAGTCTTGGGGAACCATGGCAACAATAGCCATTTAAAAAGGGTCCCTGGTAAAGAAAAGGTTAAATGCCACTGGTCTAGACCACCCTAAAGAGCCTATCTACTAACATTATCCTCTATTTAGGATTTTTTTTGGGGGGGGGAATTAGGATTTTTTAAAAATTGAAATATGAGCATTCTACTGAAAAATACATCCGACTTCAAAAGGCCGTAACAATAACGCAAATAAATAAATAAATAAATAAAATGTTTTCCTCTTTTCTTACGAATACAAAAAATAAAACTATCTATTCTAAGACGAATACATTTTCCTCTTATTCTAAACACACTATAATCGCTCTTTTTTCTTTTCCAATGAACCTTACATTTACACCTTTATATTAAAATTAGAAGTTACACATTACAATTATACATATTTGGAAAAGAAAAAAAATAATAAAAATAATAATACTCTATCCTCTATTTAGGGCCTGGGACTGCTGGAGGGCAGGGCGGCCGCCGAGGAGAGAAAACGTCCCCCTCCCTCTCTCTCAGGAGTTGCCCAAGGAAAGACGAGATGGCGGAGAAAGGCTTCACCACTTTGTCCCAAAGGCGCTTCGGGCTCCCCCGCCTTCGGCAATCTCCGCCAACGGTTCGGGTCTGGCTGAGTCCCCCCTCCCCCCCCCGCGCCACCGCCCAGTCTCTCTTTGGGAAAAGGTGGCGAGTACTACGCGTGCGCCCAGGTTGCTCTTTACTAGGATGGGGGAGGCCGAATCTTTCCGAACTCATCCGGCAACTTCCGGCGAGAAGAAACCAAAAACCACTTCTAGCCTCCTTGAGTGAGAACTTAAGAAGAGCTTCTCTGAGAGAGAGAGAGAGAGAGAGAGAGAGATGAGGAAAAGTCTGAGGTAGCGTCCGCGTGCGCGTGCGCGCCTTCACACTCACCCCCTCACCCTCCCACTCCCAATCGTCTCATGGTGCCACCGCGCGCCGCCTCTTCCTCCTCCTATTGGATACTCTCCCTTTTCCCTCCTTCCCTTCTGCTGCCTCGACGGTAGACATACTGTACTAACTAACGTAACGACTCGCCGTGATTGGAATCCTTCGGGTAGGGGGCGCGCGCGCTCTCTCTCTCTCGTGCGTCTATGCTCCCTTGGCTCGGCTCGCTCCGGAGGTTGGTGCTTTTTTCTCGCGCGCGCGCTTACTCACACAAGAGCGCGAGACGCTTGCGCGCGCCCACACACTAACTGGGGAAAAGTGTGTGTGTGTGGGGGGGGTGAGGAAGACGGCGCTGGGCGTCGAGTGAGGAGGGCACGAACGAAGAAGAGGTGACGACGACGACGACGACGAGGCCTGCGCTGCTGCTTTGCCTGGCCACCTTTCCCTCCCTCACCGTGGGCCCGGTTCTTCTTCGTGGGCCTTACGAGCCGTCGTGTGGAGAAAGCCGAGGGAGGTCCCTGGCCAGGCCCGAAGCGAAGAGGCGGGGGGAAAGGTCTGCCGTTGCCTCTTCTTCCTCCTCCTCTTTTTCCTCAGCTTTCTCTCAGACCCACTCGGGAAAAGGGAAGAAAACACGTCGCGACTGTTTTCCCGCTCGCTGGTACACAAAGGAGAATGAGGAGCCCCCGCCGCCACGGGTAAGTCCGTCAGTGGGCCCGGAGGGTGGAAGAAGGAGGGCGAGAGGGGCCGGACGGGGAAGGTAGAAAGGTGGTGAGGAGAAGGTAATGGCGGCAGGAAGGAAGGCATGGATTGTGTGCCCCCCCACCGCTTTCCACCTTTTCGCCCTCGCTTGAATTTCGTTCCTTTAAAAAAGAAAGAAGAAAAGTAAGGGAGGGGGAGAATCAGTCCCCATCTCTCCAGACGGGGTAGACGAAGCCTGGCTGCTGGTATTAATGAAAGACAGACAGTTGTCCCTTCATATTCACTGGGGGTTGGTCCCAGGACACCCCCCCCCGTGGATACCCAAATCCTTGAATACTCAAGTCCCATTATATGCAGTGGTATAGCAAAATGGTGTCCCTTATATAAAATGGCAAAATCAAGGTTTGCTTTTGGGATTATTATTTTTAAAAAAATATTTTCAGTGGTATCCACGGATACTTAATTCCGTGGATACTTAATTCCGTGGATACCAAATCCGTGGATATGGAGGGACAACCCTATTAAACCCCCCCCTTGGTTTCAAGGAGGCGGCGTCGGCGGTGAATTATACCTGCCATTTTGCAAACGTTGCCCTTTATAACAAACAAGCACACTTCATGACGGTACGGTTTACTTCCCCGCAAAATAATAATAATAATAACAATGACGAAGGATCGGTCTGGGAGAGGGTTTTGTTTATATGTATGTGTGTGTGTGTGAAAGGGCGAAGGCAATGAAACCGGCCATTCCCAAAGATCTTGAAGGCGGAATCCACACTACACAAATAACCCAGTTTGAAACTGGATGATTTGCCACGGCTCCTTCCTGTGGGATCTTGGGATTTGTAGTTTGGTGAGGCACCAGCACTCTTTGGCAGAGCAGGCTAAAGATTTTGTAAAACTGCAGATCCCGGGATTCCATCGGAAGGAGCAATGGCAAATAATCCCGTTTCAAACTGGATTATTTGTGTAGTGTGGATTCAGTCCATTGTCTGAGAATTCAGCGCCCTCCCCTTTCACAAGTCTCCATCCGTCCCGCCGTCGCCCACCGCACACGTTTCTTTTTGCAGTCCCGAATTCGCCTACTAATTGAATAACTCAGCCCGATGCGTCTCCTTGTAGGAGTAATTGAAAGAGCCAGTTTACAATTAGTTGGCTGCATTGTGACACTGCTTCCCTTATTTTCTTGTTCCCTTAAAAATAAAAAAAGAGGAAGAGGAGATCAGTCATTCTAGGACTCCAAGCATTTAATGAAGGTGGCAACAGTCGGCCAATGCTTACAGCAAAATTAGTTTTTAAAGTGCCACTTTGTTGTTTTTACTTGGAACCTGGACTCTGATAAGCCCTCTTCTCCTTCCTTTTTTCCTTTGTAGTTCCCCCCGCCCTCTTTAAACCTTCAGTTAGTTTTTCCCTTGGTTGTTTTCCTGGACTAAAAGTGTTATTTATGCAGGTGAAAGACTGTCCTTTGCTATATTATTTTTTAATTAACAGAATAATTTCATATCCTCTCTCCTACACCCACCAAAGTAAACAATGAACATGAAAGCAATTAAAAGCTGTCATAATGAAGCTAAAGCAATGTGATGTGCAGTGTGTGCTATTTTTCTCTAGTTATCCAATAAAATTTTTTTTGGGTGGAATCCAGTAGCAGTTCTCCCTATGCAGATTTAACTTTTGAAATAAGATCACTGGGTCGAATTTCCAATAAATCTATTTAGGAGTGCATTGCCAGTCTTTTTAAAAGTGTTAATATTAACCACAATATCTCTGATTATGTGAGCTATGGGTGATTCAGTGTTGTGACTGTCTGTTTTCTTCAGTCTGACAGCCAGGATTAATTAGCTTGAATGGTGTGTGAGATTCATTTGTTATTAGCAATAATGAAAATGGTTTGATCAGTTCAACACAGTGTTGTATCTGTCATTGTGTGGAAGAAATTACACATTAACTTTTTTCCATATTAGAAACATTGTCAAAGTATTATTATTATAATATTTATATGTATATGTATCTTGCTTTTTTTTGCAAAATTACCACTCAAGCAGCTCATAGTTTAGAAGAATAATACAGTTAAAAATAAAGTGAGCATTAAAATATTTACAGTATTAAAACAATTCATCCACAACTTAAAAAGAAAAACATACAATTAAAAAGGTAAAAGTAGGTGATTGGGGTTGCTAGTGTGGATGATATTGTATGGCAGTACTGTGTGTTCCACAGCCAACCTTGTGGAAGATTATAGCTGGTCAACCTGTGGAATGGGTGCCATAAGTGAATTAGGAAGTGGGGACATGTATACTTGTACTAGCCTGTACCTAGCTATGCTATTATGAAGCACCTCTGTCTCTGCTCTTTATGTAGTCCTTGGCTCAGTAGACTCAGGTCTCAAGGGATACCTCAGAATGCACTAAAGTGGGGCTGTAGCTTGCCAGAATTGGTTTGCTGTCACAATCTTCAGTTCTTGACATTTTTGCCATTTTGCCATGTGTAATATAATTTCATGAGAAACAGTCTTCTGGTTTGCAGGTAAGGCTTATGAGAAGTTTAACAGGTGTATTTTCTATTCTAAATACATGACTTGACTTGCAAATGGTACACTGTAGTTCAGGAACCATGAACTGGCATTGCTCCAGAAGTTCTGATCTTATACATAGGTTTTAGGAAGCAATGTGGAGTTGAGAAAAAGATAAATATATTGGTTGAATGTGGGTCCTGTATTTTTGGAATACAACCTTTCTGCCTCAAACCAGATGTACAAAACATTTTCTGTGCAATTTTTTAAAAGATTGAATTTTTCAGGGCGAAGTATCTTATCTGTCAAATGTACATTTAGACCATCTCACACAAATGACATTAGAACATGGGTGTGCCACACAGTTCTTGGAAATGTCTGGTTGAATTGACTGTAGTTTACCTCTAGGTAGGAGCATTAGGATTATAATCCTGATATTGTGCTAGACAGATCATAACTCGGCTTCCCGAGTTAAACAAACTGTGCCGAATTGGAGTGTACTGCATTTACCGTAACTTTTCTATGAACTGTTAAAATTTTCTTTCACTATAGAAAAACTTTATAACATTTGTGTATCTTTTTCTTGGTCTAAGCCAGAGTTGCGATGGACTATATTAACCTATTTTACAAAAATCTGCAGCCACGATTTCTATATGTGATGGTTCCTGTAATTAGGTACATCTGAAAATATATTGTGTTGATATATGATATACAAAATCCATCTTTTGATAGTCTCCTGAACAGCAATTTTATATATTATTTTCTGAGAACTGCTAACCAAAAAAACACCTAAACTTTGAATTTTCCCTGTTGGGGCTTGGATTTGCTGTACAAGACAGTGTGAGTCTTGTATTCAAAACAGCGCTACCCCTACCATACAAGAGGCAAGCAGGAGGCTTCAGGAGGCTTGGGAAAACCCATGGGGTTTTGTTTAAAGGAAAGCTCTTAAGGGCGGAGGGGGGAGTTGCCTGAAAAGCCAAATGAAGATTGATCATGATCAGTGGGCACAGATTTTGGTGGGCTGGTGGAAGAAAATGGTGAAGACATATCCTCCAAGAAGACGTTGCTGAGGGTGATGGACAAGAAGGGTGTTTGACACTGCAGTATTTTGTTACAAGTATAATTGTTAGTTCCATTCTTCAGTTTGTCATCATGAAACTTGAGTTCTTATATTGAAAACATATTTTCAGGTATTGCAAGAAAATGTTCCCATGGTTCTGGTCTGGAGGACCAGCTTCCAGCAGGAAGTATGCTGGGAAATCCATCACTTGGATGAAAGTCTATTTGGGTGATGTTGAATGTCACCCTCTTTTTTAAAAGAGTAGTTAATGAGTTTCTTTTGAATAAAAGAAGAATTAGAGAACAAAACTGAAAGAGACCTCAGAGGCTAAACATGTTTCTTGAAGGAGTTTCTACAGAGATGTATTGGGCTTAAGTGATAAATTCTGAAGTTGCAGGCTTCTCTGAAGGCAGGATAAATGTTGGGCAAAACTTGTGATAAATTGTTAAAGCTATCTTGAGCACTGCAAACAGAAGATTAAGGACATGTTTTGAAGGCCATTCTCAGATTATGTAAGTTTGCTGGAGTTTTAGGTAGAAATAAGTTTTAGTTGGAAAGAAGATAAATTGTAGTCAATAAATAACGTGTTGCTTCATAAGAATCAGAACAAGCTGTTTGATTTGCAAGATACAGTCTCTCTCTCTCTGGCTTTTCTTCGCAAACAAAGATTCAGGCAGGACTCATCCCGCGCTTTCTGCAAGCGCGCTGATGACTAAAAAGGCCAATCTGAGATAAATATGCCCGGTTGCAGAAAGCACAGCAGAAGGTCTCCTTGGGTGATGTTTCCGGGTTGTGATTCTTTCTGCATTGTCGTTTATCTTCAAGACTTGTTCAGCGTGAGCTTTCAAATAAGGCTGCAGCATTGTGGATAGTGCGTCTCCATGCCTCCCGATGTGAGGCCATGGTGGACCATTGTTGGTGATCAATTTGGCCGAGCCTGAGATGTTGTTTCAGGGAGTCTTTGTATTGCTTTTTTGGAGCGCCCCTCTTATGCTGACCCATGGCGAGTTCATCGTAAAGTACTGTTTTTGGGAGGCGATGGTCCTCTATCCTAGAAACGTGCCCTGCCCAGCGCAGCTGTGTTCTCAATATCATGGCCTCAATGCTGGTGATCCCTGCTTGCTCAAGGACAGCAACATTCGTCACATAGTCCAGTGTATATTTAGGGATTGTGTGTATACAGCGCTGATGAAAGCGTTCGAGGAGTCGAAGTGTTGGTGATAGGTGACCCATGTTTCAGACCCGTAAAGGAGAATCGACAGTACAATGGCTCTATATACACAGATTTTTGTGCTTCGCCTCAGGTGTTTGTTACTCCAGACTCTTTTGTAAAGTCTGCCAAATGATACAGTAAAACAGAAGTAAATATGCTAATCTTTGCATGTAATCTAGGTGTGCATAAGCTGTGCACAAATAGGTTAATTATTAGAAGTTCCACCCTTATTTTATTGTAGCAGTGTTTCTTACCTTCATCTCATGTTCATGTTTTCATCAGGATTGTTTGGGCTAGTGTAGCATCTGAGTAAAAATGCTATATCCTTTATTAACTATTTTCTGCATATTTAATCAAAAGTAAGCCCTACTGTGTTCAATAGCATTTACTCTTTGGGAACTGATGTACTACAATCCTTAGCACAATCACCAGGTAGTTACTAATACTGAATTCAGCAGGGCATACTTCCAAAAAGGCGTGCATAGGAATGTACTGCTAGATTTTTAGAAATTGGCATTTGAAATACAAGATAGAAAAGCAATTGCACAAAGGCAGAATGAACACTGATTTTACTGATAAGGTTGATGGTGTTCTTGCATTTGAAAGATTTCAAGAACAGTTATTAAAGTATATTGAAGCCATTTAATGTACCACTTCTTTCCTGTCATATGTATGTATCAATTGTCCCCAAGTGAGCAAGTTGTATGTAGACATAGCAATAACAAACATGGTAAGCTGCTCTTGTTTCTCCCATGTCCCTCCCACATTACAACATATTCTCCTTAAGTTGTTCTTGGAGCCATAATATATTACTTTCATCTTAAATGTATTACAAAACTTGTAATACTTTCTAACACATTCAGTTAGAAAACATCTTAGTAATCAATTAGCAGCAAATCAGAGATATAATCTGCATGTCACAAATGAGCTCTACAACACAGCATTTGGACATTTTGGCTTCTGAAAGCCCTGTTCAGTTCATTTGTTCAAAACACGTTCCTATGTTTTAACTAGATTTTCAGACAACACTGTTATAGTGTTATTATTCCACTATATTTGCTATGGTTGCCTCCTGTTGAATCCTGGGATTTGCAGTTTAGGGAGGGGCATTTGCAACTCTCAGCCAGAGAGCTCTTAGGCCTCACTAAACTACAAACCCCAGAATTCCACAGCAGGAAGCTAGAGCAGTTAAAGTGGAATAGTAACACTATAACAGTGTAGTCTGAAAATCTCATAAGCCTCTACACAATAATCTTGTCCAATGGCACAAGTGTTAATGTATAATCTACATATGCTGAAGATTGTTGACTGGATAAGGATTGTGCTTCTGCATATGGGATTGGACATGCAGGGACTCATCACCACAAATATTAGTCTCAGTCGAGCTTCTTAGAGAGAGTATTCTATAACTGGGGTGCCATAGCAGAGGAGGCCCTCTCCCACATCCTCCCACAGTATATTGCCATGACTGTCGGGACACAGTCCTCCCCCTCAAGCAGGCTTCAGACTTTACGCAGGCATAGAGAGAGAGAAGCACTATTGAGATCCAAAGCCATTTAGGTCTTTGAATGTCATTGCCAGCATCTTGAATTAAGACTGGAAGTGTATTGGAAGTGCAATTCCTTTAAAATCAGGTTCTGTATGATGGTCTGGTCAACAGTCTAGTTGCTGCCTTTTGCTGTAACTACAGCTTTCAAGTCTTCAAGGGCAGCCCTACATAGAATGCATTGCTGTAGTCAAATCAGAACAAATGGACTATTGTGACTTGTTTTAATGTTATCTTAATCTTGTTTACATTTTTAATGATAAAAATAACATTTTCAGTGGGTTGCTTGAATTAACATCACTAGACTTGACACTGATACTAGTGATACCAGAGTGGCTTGAAGATTTGACTGCTTGTTGGCATTGAGTGCCTTTACTGTTACTTTATACAGTTGTCCCTCCATACCCACGGATTTGGTATCCACCGATTTAAGTATTCATGGCTTGAAAATATTCTTTTAAAAATAATAATCCAAAAAGCAAACCTTGATTTTGCCATCTTATAAGGGACCCCATTTTGCTATGTCATTCCATATAATGGAACTTGAGTATCCACAGATTTTGGTATCCACAAGGGTGTGTGTGTCCTGGAACCAAACCCTGGTGAATATGAAGGGACAACTGTAGTTCATTTTCAGTTCTTGTGTGCATCCTTTTGTAGGTTGAATACTGTACTTGTACTTAGATGACACAAATGTGGCACAAGAATGAAGAGCAGAGTTGTTACTTGCTATCTGTGGTTTCATCTATACTTTCCCCTGAGATGGAGGACATGTGGCTCTCCAGTTGTTATTGGACTGCTCCTCATATGAGTCCTGGGTGTTGTCTAGACAATGAAAATATTCCTCATATAAGTTGATTAGAATACCTTTTGTTCCGACACGCTGTGAGCGAGATTTGCGGTATTTGGAAGGAGAGGGGCCAAACACTCCATCTACTGTGGGGGAAAAGCCTTTGCGGATTTCCCCCCATTTTTTTTTAATAATGTGTGGGCTTGTGCATTATTACACGTCTGGACATGTTCTGTTCTGCTCTTGGCAGAAGCTCAGATTCCCTGTGAGTGAGCTCAAAGTTCCAGGGAGAGGCAAGGATTCAGTCATACTCACCAGAATCATAGAGGTAATCCGGTCCAGTCCAAGTCGTACACGGTTGGGCAAACAGTCCAAATGAAAATCCAGAAGCATGGTCAAGAGATGAAAGCAGAGTCCAAGACAACAGGAAAATCTCCAGGGAACACGGCACCAGCGGAGCTTCTACCAAGAAGGTTAGTTGTCAACCACACTCTTCCAGAGGAGTTGTTGGGTTATTTATAGCCCAGCTGAGTCTTACAGGTGTTCCCTAATTGCCACATACTTTCTATATAAATGCTCCTACTGCCTGTGAGTTTCCCTTTCCTTTTGATGCTTGGTTGGGGTGAGGATAAGTAAGTCTGCACTTTCCTCAGAGGGCTGTGGCTGCTGGACACCCTGTTCCTCAGAGGGTTGTGGCTGCTGGGCACTCTATTCTTCTGGCTCTGAGAGGCTCTCTGGGCTGTCAGGCTCTTCTTCACTTTCAACATCACTGTTCATCAGGAGGCAAGGCATGACAGGACATCCAGTTCGGGAGGCTGTGTTCTTGGAAGGGCAGAAGTAGAGAGCGGATTGGTTGGCTGTGCGAGCGGTGGTTGGGCTTGCCGACAAGGAAGCGGCCGGAAGCACTATTTTTTAGTTTCATGTTATCGAGTGTGTGCCTTTTTGCAGTGCTGAGGCGACCAAAGAGCAATTTATAAGCAGAAGGTTGCACTTGTGCACCTTCTATTTACAAGTTAAAAAAAACACTATGCAGCAGCAACAACACGTGTGGAGAATAATGATGTACTGTCAGCCACCATCTTGATTTACAGGCATGGCTGTGTGTGCACTTCAAACACAGATAGCTTCACATACAATATTTCGCCAAAAGACCATGGAAACAAATGAGCCTTGCTGCAAATTTGTGCTATTGCGCACCAATCCACATTACATCTTGTCATCTAGACAACCCACTTATCCAATTTAAATAGTGTGGATGATATGAATCGCAGTCCAGCTGCATTTTTAAGGACCACATACTCCCTGTCCCTGATTTTGATAGTTAAGACAGTAGCGCTCTAGAAACAGAATTCCACGGTGGAATAGCTCTACTGAATAGCTAAAGAACGTAGGAGGGGGAGAGAATACTTTTCTCCTTTTTCTTGCAAGTTTCTGACTGGAGTGGATTGAACACCAATGTGCAGGCCAAGCCAGCCAGCCGTTGTCTTGGCTCCTGTTAAGTGGGCTGATCAACCTTCAGTCCTTCGCAGACCCCCTGTGAGGACATCGTGGCCCCCAGGGGTGCATGGACCACAGGTTAAGAACCACTGAGCTATAATATATAGCAGTTGAAGTGCTGGAAAATACAGTATCCCTGAAACAGAAGCAGTTATTTGAGGGAAAATGTCTGGATTCCTTGCAGAATAAAAACAACCACAGTTGTGGCATGATCTAGAGAAGTTCTAAAGAGATCTCCACTGTGTGGTAGGAATTCTGAGGTACCTATTTGGAGATGCAGGTGCACTTCACATTTCCTGGGGTTCATAACAGTGAAATTAAATGATCCACAACTTATAAAAAGTAGTGACAAACAAGAAAGTACAGTTGTCTCTTCGTATCCACAGATTTTGTATCCACGGATTCTACCATCCACGGCTTGAAAATATTCCAAAAAAGAAAAATTCCAGAAAGCAAACCTTGATTTTGCCATTTTATATAAGGGACACCATTTTACTACACCATTGTATATAGTGGAACTTGAACATCCATGGATTTTGGTATCTATGGGATGGGGGTCCTGGAACCAAACCCCAGCGTATATGAAGAGCCCACTGCAAACAACTATTAAACTGAACATGTCCTGTGGAATTCTTGAAAAATATAAACTAGAAAGGGCTTTATAGCTGCAGCAGTGAGAGGTCTGATGGAAGTACAGTGGGCCCTCCTGATCCGCAAGCTCCAGATCCGTGATTTTGAGCGACCACGGATCGTCACGTCCATGGTGGCAATGTGAACATGGATGTGCTGATGTGTTTGTGTGCATGTTGCCAGTATTTAATAATATGGGACATCATCACCATTTTTTTCCTCCATGGAGAGTCCTAGAATCGAACCCCTGCGAATCTGGAGGGCCCACTATTTGTGTTTGGATAGCTCTAGATTCTTTTCTGTGTGAGTCTTCTGTTTATAGGATAATTCAGTCTTAGCAAATTAAGCAACAAAAGTTTCTAATTCACAGGATTTTTTAAAACTAACTTGTCTGCTTATCTATAGAGTTGTTAGATACTTGTGGCCTGAAACAAATACAGTAATAAGAAACAGCTATTGTAAAGCTGCCCGACCTGGTTGTTTGGACAGAATTTTTACTCACCATACTTGTGTAGGTACACTATCTCTAAGCCTGGTATGGTTTGTTGCTTTTTCTCCCACTTGCCAGGAATTACAGTATTGGATTGTTGTTTTTTCATGGTCATTATAGTGTGTGTTGTGATAATATTCTAGGATTATCCTTGTGTTTTAGAAGTAGAGAGGCATTCTGTCATACGCAGTGATGTATTATTTAGTGTTAGAGTCTTGGCTACAAAGCCTGAAAGATTACACAATATATCTTTAGGTCAAGTGATCAGTTATACAATTATTCTTAGATTGTATTGATACGGAGTTTATATGACAGGAAGATTTCATTGAGATGTGGTAGGAAAATGAATTCTGTGAATGGGTGTTAATAATTTCCAGAGTACTGTTAACTTGTCATAAATAGTCTTGTTGTAATGGATTTATTAAACTTTGTTCATTGTATGTTTGCCCATTTTATAAATAGATGTATTAGTAAATGTATTCATTAGTACTGGATATGTACTGAGATTCAAGCAGAAATTTAATAATTCCCAAAAGTGTTCTAGGATTGCATAACTTAAAGCAATATGCATGTGATCATTAATGTGGTATATAATAAAAGCAGCAGCATGTCTCCTCTAAAGTCTAGACTGTGATTTGTAATCTTTCCCACAGTGTGCCAACTGAATCTTTCAGCCAAGCTATAATTGTGAAATGCTTTCTGCAAAAAGCGGGCAATTCCACAAACATAGCTTTAATAAGCCAAGATCAGAATGAACCCTTTGGCCATGAGTAAGTGGACAAACCAGGAAGTCATTCATTAACTATAGTTTTCCCATTCAGGCAAATTGGAAGCTATAAAACATCTTGGCTTGTTGCTCCCCAAGGGGAGGACTGAAGGGGCAGCATTTACAAACCATAAGGCTCTTTAATATCATGACATTAAGCCAAGATATGAACATTCAGACATAGTCAGTATATTTGATATCACCCAATATTCATTTTAAGAGGTTGCTTGTTTCTGTATTAAAACATACATACAATTTATCATGTCTCTTTGTGTTAAATCAGATTTTATTTCAAATGAGTTTATTTTAAACGTTTTAATTTAAAAAACTTAAATCTTGAACCTGTACTTTTAAGTACCCCTTGTACTTATCATAATATGCATTATGTTTTTAAACATATAATTGTGACTAAGGATGGATGAATCTGCCTAGTTTTTACCCGTGTTACTCGCAAATATGTTCTGTCCCGTTTCTGCATTAATCGGTGAATGTTTACCTAAACAGCTCAGTTTCAAATACATTTGAAAATACTCATTTATAAATGTAATTTTCTCATAAAATATGAATTTTATACACCTTTTAATATACTTTAAATTGTGTTAGAATGTTTAGGAAGTGCAAAAGCCAATGGATACAGTTGTCCCTCCGTATCCAAAGTTTTGATACCCACAGATTTAAGTATTCATGGTTTGAAAATATTCTTTTAAAAGTAATAATCAAAAAAGCAAACCTTGATTTTACCATCTTATATAAAGGACACCATTTTGCTATGTCATTGCATATAATGGGACTTGAGTATTCACGGATTTTGGTATCCGCGGGGGGTCCTGGAACCAAACCCCAGCGAATATGAAGGGACAACTGTACTTTGATTTCTGAACTGCATTTTGGTTTTCAACATATGCCTTGTGCCACTTTTTATTGAAATTCATAAATACTGTACTGAATTCCTTAAGCATGTAAGTCCCTTTGAAACTAAAAACATTAGATTAAAAGATCAGTGCAATCCTTCCTATGTGGCTATGTTCACTGGTATTCTCTTGCTTTGAAACTAACAAAATACCATAGTATATAGACACCATGCTGAGACAATTTGTGAAGTTATGAGATACTAGGTTGCTGTGTTTTGAAAGTTCAGAGTTCAAAGTTAAGCAGAAATTTTAGCATAAGGACTCAAACTGGCTTCTTTAGTCAATAAAATCTGACTACTACCCAGAACAGTTTCCAGTCTAGCTGTTGAGAATCCACAATGATAACCATTTGAAGGTACAATAGCCACCCCACATCTGCTGATTCGCCATCTGCTGATTTAATTATCCAAGGTTGGTGACGGGGGGGGGGGTGGACAGGGGAGGGAGGGGAGGAGACTTCTGGATGGCTTCCATGGCAGAAATGGTAAAGGGAAGGGAAGAGGAGGTCTGACTTCCCTTTGCCACCCCCCCATGGCCCCGTTGGCTCCAATGGCGACGGGAGAGCGAAGAGAGGGGAGGAGAGGTCTTGCTTCCCTTATCCCTTCGCCCAGTGGGATGGCTTCAGTGGCGGCAATGGAGACTGGGGGAGTGTTCGCTATTATCTGCGAAATTCATTATTGGGGAGGGTCTGGAACCAATCCCCCATGGATACAGGGGTCCTACTGTATGGAGAAGGGCCACATTTCCTTTCCTTAAATGGGCTGAGTGTATGAGTTGATCCCATAATCAGCCTTTAGTTCCCAACCCAATTTCAGATCCTCCAGATTCTGCATCCCCTGCTACTGTAGGAGGTAATTGGAACATATGAATCTTAGGAGAGCCATGCTGGAGCAACCTGAGGTTCATCTACTCCAGTGGCTAGCAGTTCCTTTGGGCAATCGATAGGAAGGGCATGACAGCAACAGATGGATTAGCAGATAGCAAGTAAGTTGGTCTTTGGCACTAAAAATGTATAATACTTGGGGGGGGGTTGTAAAACAAACAAACCCCAAACCTTTAAAAAATTACTTTAAATCCAAATGGCTATAAAAGCATGTTTTGAAAGACGCGCAACAATAATTACAATATTAGTTTCAAAATCAAATGTTTTCATTGTATTTTGGAGTGAGGAGAGCAGTTGTAGTCTTTGTGAGAATGTAGGGAGGAGCATTATCCTTATTTTCAGTAGCTTTACAAGTCCATGTTCACAACTGCCTATTTTTTGGTATACATCTGCTGCAGTTCTGGTATATAAGATGAAGTTGCTACACATGCTTGGTGCATGACAAATTGCATTCAGTAGATGATTGCCTATGCTTCCATTCAAACTGGAAATGCGGTATCTTTTTATAATTTGCTTTTTCATTTTGGATAATCTCACACAGTTTCCTATGCCTAGGAATTCTGTTCTGTAGTTTTGTATCTGTAGTGTTTAGGTACACATTTTATAGGAATTCCATTACTGAAATGGAGAAGAAAATAGCTATATGGATACGTTTTACTAATGTTTGTGGCTGATAAAAGGATTATCCCGTTTAGTTATATCTAAGTTGTGATGATACTACTACAATATGCTTTGTATGCAGAAGGTTCTAGGTTGAATTTCTAGTATTTCTATTCAGCTAAAACGTCTTTTGACTGTTAGACTAGACGATGCTGAGCTGTAAGGTGAGTGACCATTCTTCTTCCTCTTTCCCCCTCTAACGTTTCTATAATGTTTCTATGTGTTGAGAGTGTTCCACGTGGATTTTGTTTTCCTTACAGCAACCTTGTGAGGTAGCAGCAGCAGCAGCGCTATTGCAGGTATTACAAATGGGATGGGGGATTGTGGGCAAGAGAGGTTTTCCTAAGGTTATCTAGTGTATTAATAGTAGATACCTGATTTGAGCCAAGGACTTCCTGGTTTGTACCTTAGTCTCTTAGCTGTTGTATACCTTTCTATATAATGCAACATGGTTTTGCTCCTTCATAACTAAAATTAATGTGAAATGTGGGCTGAATTCCCCTCAAGCCACTTCTTTAAGATTGAAAGAATAGTCCTGCTGAGTCAAGATAAAGTCTTGTCTAGGCTTCTAGTGACCCATTTCCCATAATGGGCCGCTGGATGCCTCTGTTAAGCAGACAAGCTGGGATAAAAAACCAGTAACCCTCTCCTTCTGTTGCCTTCTAGTAACTGGTACTCTGAGTTAAGTCACTCGTGATCTTAGTTGAAGCGCACAGCCTTGATCTCACACGTACCCCCCTTTAAATTTTATTTAATGATTGCCAAGTTAACAAAAAAACCCCCAAAACATAACAAGGGAGCATTTTTATGGTGTTAGAAGATTATTGTACTATTATTCAGTCCATTATTATTAGAGCCCTTTCTAATAACTAATGGAGTGAAGCAAGGTTGTGTTCTTGCACCAACTTTATTTACAATCTTCTTTAGCACGATGCTCCAAAGGGCTATGGCAGAGCTTGAAGAAGATGACGGCATCTATATACGTTACCGTACTGATGGTAGCTTGTTTAACTTAAGCTGTCTGAGGGCTCACACTAAGACTCTAAACTATCCAGTCCGTGAGCTGCTCTTCGCCGATGATGCTGCCCTTGTTGCCCACACAGAAGCAGCTCTGCAGCGCCTAATGTCCTGCTTTGCAACAGCTGCAGAGCTGTTTGGGCTAGAAGTCAACCTGAAGAAAACAGAAGTTCTTTACCAGCCTGCACCACAGGACGAACACCACCATCCCCACATTGCCGTCGGCAAATCTGTGCTCAAGTCCGTTCAGCAGTTCACCTACCTGGGAAGCATCATCTCCTCAGATGCCAAGATTGACAAAGAGATCAATCACAGATTAGCAAAGGCATATAGTGCATTTGGAAGACTTCACAAAAGAGTCTGGAGCAATAAACACCTGAGGCAAAGCACAAAAATCAGTGTGTATAGAGCCATCGTACTGTCTATCCTCCTTTATGGATCTGAAACATGGGTCACCTATCGCCACCACCTACGACTTCTCGAGCGCTTTCATCAGCGCTGTCTACGCACAATCCGAAATATACACTGGACTGACTATGTGACGAATGTTGCTGTCCCTGAGCAAGCAGGGATCACCAGCATTGAGGCCATGATATTGAGAACACAGCTGCGCTGGGCAGGGCACGTTTCTAGGATGGAGGCATCGCCTCCCAAAAAGACTACTCTACGGTGAACTCGCCACGGGTCAGCGTAAGAGGGGCACTCCAAAAAAGCGATACAAAGCCTCCCTGAAACAACATCTCAGGCTCGGCCAAATTGATCACCAACAGTGGTCCGCCCTGGCCTCACATCGGGAGGCATGGAGACGCACTATCCACAATGCTGCAGCCTTATTTGAGAACTCATGACGAACAAGTCTTGAAGAGAAACAACAACGCAGAAAGAATCACAACCCAAAAACATCACCCAAGGAGACCTTCTGCTGTGCTTTTTGCAACCGGACTTGTTTATCTCGGATTGGCCTTTTTAGTCATCAGCGTGCTTGCAGAAAGCGCGGGATGAGTCCTTCCTGAATCTTCGTTTGTGAAGAAAAGCCAGAGAGATTCAGTCCATATTCTGTACAGTTCCAAACTTTAATCTGCAGGTTATTTCAGATTCCCAAAAGGTTTGAGTTTTTTAAACAAATAGGGACAAAAGAAAAAAGCTGCCTTTGCTATTATTATCCAACATGGTCACACCATTCTATAAATCTCAGACCATTCAGCCTTTTTCAGTTAACTATCTTGCCACTAAGAAAGGTTGAAAAGGGCATAATTTGACCCCTACCTGCATGTTTGGAAACATAATAACAAAGTCCCAATCAAAATATGATGGAAAGATCAGTTCTGTTATTAGACTCTGTGAAGGGAAGAGCTGGGCAAGCCTGCTTGTTGCCAGCCACTCACAGTTCATGGAATGCTGTGAAGAGGAGAGGGGGCTATGGGGGAGAAAGGATACAAATCCTAGGCTTCATATTTAGGGGTACCCATGTTAGCTGTTCAGTAAAATAGAACAAAATCTGCAAAAGAGCAATACTTTTATTGGCCAACTGAAATGCACAAAATACATTCTGCAAACTTTCAAAGCTCCATTGGTCTTTTTCATCTGGGAAAAGATGTTTAAAAATCATGCAGGAGAAGATGACTATGGTAGAGTCAACAGGTCTACATTTTGTATTAAATGTTGTTTCTGTTGTAATCCAGTTGTTCTAGAGCAGTGATGGGCAATCTTTTGAGCTTGGTGTGTCAAATGTCTCCACAAAACTGAGCATAACTTTGGTGGTGTGTCACTTTGAGGAAAAAACATGTATGCATGCAGGATTCGCACTTTGGGGAGAAGGGAGGAAAGTGGGACCGGGGCTTCGAAGCCCCGATTGCTACTTTAGGGAGGGTGGGGATAGAGGAGGAAAGTGAGGAAAAAACATGTATGCATGCAGGATTCGCACTTTGGGGAGAAGGGAGGAAAGTGGGACCGGGGCTTCAGAAGCCCTGATTGCCACTTTAGGGAGGGTGGGGAGTAGAGGAAAGTGGTGACCAGGGCTTCGAAGCTCCGATCACCACTTTAGGGAGGGTGGTGAGGTTGTGGGGGGGGGGATGAGGCCTATGGCCATGTGTCATCAGAAATCGCTACGCGTGTCAGTGCTGACACGCGTGTCATAGGTTCGCCATCACTGTTCTAGAGGGATCTCAATGCAGGCAAAAGTCACTTGGCCATGTGGGAACTAGGGACACAGGGCAATAAAAGACAGGCAATAAAATTTCAACTCCAGTAGCAACAGAAAAGTAACGTCCCTTGAGACTCAGGTCCCCCTGTCCTGTGCCAACTGAGGCTTGTCTCTAACAGAAGACAGCTTGGGGAAAGGACTGTGGAGAGATGGGGAAAAGATGGCATAGAGACAGAACAGTCAGCCAGGGGGAAGGACTGAATAAGATCTTGGGGACCTGTGATTAATTAAATAGTTCAGGGGTTAACATGTGGTCTGATTGTGTATTAATAAACCTTTACTTGTTTATTCTTTTTTACAATGGTGTCTGGCTGTTTCTGTTAAGTTTTGACACAGTCTGGTCATGCTTAGCACAGTGAACCTACTTAACAACACACCCACTGGTCCATATAGGGATCATCTTGAGGCCCAAGTATCTGACCTGAGGAGAAAAGGGGTGTGGGTGACAGGAGCCCAGGAGTTTGGAACTGCGGGGACAACCTGAAGAGGGGATCCATCACAGACCTTTCTTATAATTGTTTGCCATAATACAGAATGTTTCATGTGGCAAAAAGTCAAATGATGTTGCTTGTTAATGGAAATACCAACTTTGCCAACTTCAGTGAAAAAAATATTAATGTAGATATTTCCTTTTTAATGGACCAGAAGTGAACCAGATGTGCTTCAGAGACAAACAAGATTAAGATCCCCAACTATTATGGAAGACGAATGCTTCAAGTATATATTTGAGTTGATTTAAGTTGTGTATTATCAGCTTCAAATGCAGGAAAGCAGTAATAATGTTACAGTTATCCCTCCACATTCGTGAGGGTTGGGGCGCACGCCTGCCGTGAATATGGAAAAAGCACAAATAAACTCTAGCCCCTTCCCCCAGGGTTTGCTCGGCCTTCCTTCCCTGGGGGAGCCGAAGCCTGCGGAAGCCACCGCGGTCACCGCCAAGAAGCCTCGTTTTAAAGGCACTCACCCTGCCACCCCCAAGGCCAGGGGACACCCAAGGCCCACGCCAGCCACCACTGACACTGCTGAGAAGCCTGGGATGGGGTGGCTGGGTGAATGCATTTAAAACAAGGCTTCTCGGCAGTGATGCCTGGGCCTTGCCTGGCCCTCCAATTCCCCCCTCCATGCAGGAAACAGAAGCTGTGCACCATCGCCAAGAAGGCTCGTTTTAAATGCACTCACCCCACCACCTCAAGGCCAGGGGTGCACCTGAAGCCCACACCAGCCACCACTATTGCCTCCGAGAAGCCTGGAACGAGGTGGCCAGGTGAGTGTGTTTAAAACGAGGCTTCTCGGCAGCGACAGCAGCTGCTGGCGTGGGCCTCAGGTGCCCCCCCCCCGGCCTTGAAGATGGCGGGGTGAATGCGTTTAAAATGAGGCTGCTCACCCATGGATCCACAGCGCCTTGGATCGGGTCAGCAGAGAAGAAATGAGCGGGGGAACACTTTGCCTCTCTGCCCACTTTCCTCTTCGCCCATTGAGTTCAATCCGGTTGAGGAGGAACAAGGCTTGCCTTTCTCTCCTCAACAAGATTGATCCCCCAGGATGCCCAAAAAGCTGCAGAACGCGGGCGTCCCTCGGAGTTCAATCGGTTGAGGAGGAACAAGGCTTGCTTTCCCTCCTCAACCAAATTGAATCCCCAGAATGCCCGCGTTCAGCAGCTTTGTGGGCGTCCTGGGGGTTCAGTCTGGTTGAGGAGGGAAAGCAAGTCTCATGCCTTCTTAACCCGGATTGAACCCCCAGGGTGCCTGCAAAGCTGCTGAACACAGGCGTCCCTTGGAGTTCAATCCGGTTGAAGAGGAGTGAGGCTTGTTTTACCTCCTCAACCAGATTGAATCCCAAGGGCCCCTGTATTCAGCAGCTTTGGGGGCGCCCTGTGAGTTCAGTCCAGTTGAGCTTCCCTGCAAGCCTCATTCCTCCTCAACTGGATTCAGCTGAATGGGTGAAGAGGAAAGGGGGTGGAGAAGCAAAGTGCCTTCGTCCCCTTCCTCTCTGCCAACCCCATGGTGCTGCGGGTCCATGGGAGAGAAGCCTCATTTTAAACGCACTCACCTCGCCACCTTCAAGACCAGGGGGCACCCAAGGCCCACGCCAGCCGCTGCCGCCGCTGCTGAAAACCCTCATTTTAATCAGTCACCTAGCCACCCCATCCAAGGCTTCTTGGTAGTGACAGCACCGGCTGGTGTGGGCCTCAGGTGGCCCCTGGTCTTGGGGGTAGTGGGTGAGTGCATTTAAAATGAAGCTTCTCAGCAGCGATGCCCATGTACGGCTTCTGTTTAAGCCCTATATGGAGGGGGGAATTGTAGGGCCAGGCAAGGCCCGGCCATCGCTGCTGAGAAGCCTCGTTTTAAACGCACTTGCCCAGTTACCCCGTCCCAGGTTTCTCAGTGGCGACAGCAGCAGCTGGTGTGGGCTTTGGTTTCCCCCTCCCCCAGGAAACTAAGGCCAATGAAAGCCGCACATTCTGGGGTGGGGGGAAGTCTGTAAGTAAACAGAACCGCGAATGTGAAGGGACAACTGTACTATTCAAGGGAAATATTTTGGTTACAGATTGTTAGAAACCCACATCTTTAAGGGGTCTTTCATCTTTCCCATCAAGTATGATACAAGAAAGAAGCTGGGCATCTGTTCAGCCTGGGATGCATAATGTCTCTCAAATGTCTAAATCTTTGCTTTCCAGAGCACCACATCTTGCAGGGGCTAACTCTTCAAGGTTTGTTGTTGTTGTTGTTGTTGTTGTTGTTGAATCTACTGATTAGAAGTTTTTAACTTTTTTATTTTTTTTAAACCTAAAATACAGATTTTATTTAAGAAATGGGAAAAACTCTGATATTATAAGCCTCATTTGTTGTTTTCAGCTTACATTTTAATTAGTAATATTTTATTTGTTATGGAATTCAAATTGTTTGATAACACATACAGCCTTATTACTCCAAGCATATATTTAATTTAAGCACTGTATGCTTTGATAGATGTCGTTACACACCAGAATTGCATTCTGCAGAAATGTTATTATTTCAGTTTGGTTTTTACATACATGGATAGGCTCCTCTAAAAAGGCTTAAACCCATGTTAATCAGGATATACCTTGGCTTCTATCTGTCCATGCTATGCTATTACTTTGCCAATTTACACCCTATTAATGAAAAAATATTTATTGTGTTGAGAAGTTTTCTGACACAACAAATAAGAATAAAAAGCATACACTAAATTGAGGAAGGCCAAAGAACAGATGTCTGAGAATGTCCAATAAAAATAAACTAGAAGAAAGAGAATTAAAATGTGGAATTAAACATCTGCTTAGCAGCTGTGGAATCTATCCATTTGAAAATTTAAGTTATGGCACACTCACTTTTACTTCTTTAGATTTCCATCCTATTCTGAAAACTTGTAGTCATTCTTTGCCCCACCTTTTTCCCCTTTACAGTTTACCACACCAATCATTCTGGACTCTTACCTGTCCTCATGTATTTATAAAAGTGCCCTTCTTCATTCTCATTCTGGAACTTCTGTGCTACTCAAGAGATAAGAAAGCCAACTTCCACCTTGCTTTTATCTATGCATTCTAACAATTATGATCTCTAACCATGCAGCTTTTGTTTTCCACTATCAAGGCCAGTCACCAAAGGGCTAACTGCCAAAAGGCACCTACTACCACTCCTGTATATATCTAATGCTGTTAATGTCTCCTTTTATAGGGTTTTATATGAATCTTGTCCTTACACTTAACATCTCCATTACTTCTCCATGCCAGAAAAGCACATGGTAGTGGAAATAAATAAAGCATGATTTAGCTCCTGAGAAGAGCTTAGGCAGACATTTTCCACAGAGAGAAACAGTTCGTCTATAATAGTGCTCTGTTAAAAATTTCCATTAGAAGTACATTTCCATTAATTAATTAGCAACAGAATGAATGGATAAAATTACTGTCAAATTGGGCTGCTGTAAAGTTGAAAACTCACTTTTTAAAATGACTATCCCTAAGAAGTGTGTGTGCATAATAAGTCTGGCTTTCTTCGCAAACGAAGATTCAGGAAGGACTCATCCCGCGCTTTCTGCAAGTGAGCTGATGACTAAAAAGGCCAATCCGAGATAAACAAGTCCGGTTGCAAAAAGCACAGCAGAAGGTCTCCTTGGGTGATGTTTTTGGGTTGTGATTTTTTCTGTGTTGTTGTTTCTCTTCAAGACTTGTTCGTCGTGTGTTCTCAAATAAGGCTGCAGCATTGTGGATAGTGCGTCTCCATGCCTCCCGATGTGAGGCCAGGGGGGACCACTGTTGGTGATCAGTTTGGCCAAGCCTGAGATGTTGTTTCAGGGAGTCTTTGTATCGCTTTTTTGGAGCGCCCCTCTTACGCTGACCCATGGCGAGTTCACCGTAGAGTAGTCTTTTTGGGAGGCGATGGTCCTCCATCCTAGAAATGTGCCCTGCCCAGCGCAGCTGTGTTCTCAATATCATGGCCTCAATGCTGGTGATCCCTGCTTGCTCAAGGACAGCAACATTCGTCACATAGTCAGTCCAGTGTATATTTAGGATTGTGCGTAGACAGCGCTGATGAAAGCGCTCGAGGAGTCGTAGGTGGTGGCGATAGGTGACCCATGTTTCAGATCCATAAAAGAGGATAGACTGTACAATGGCTCTATACACACTGATTTTTGTGCTTTGCCTCAGGTGTTTATTGCTCCAGACTCTTTTGTGAAGTCTTCCAAATGCACTATATGCCTTTGCTAATCTGTGATCGATCTCTTTGTCAATCTTGGCATCTGAGGAGATGATGCTTCCCAGGTAGGTGAACTGCTGAATGGACTTGAGCACAGATTTGCCGACGGCAATGTGGGGATGGTGGTGTTCGTCCTGTGGTGCAGGCTGGTAAAGAACTTCTGTTTTCTTCAGGTTGACTTCTAGCCCAAACAGCTCTGCAGCTGTTGCAGAGCAGGATTTTAGGTGCTGCAGAGCTGCTTCTGTGTGGGCAACAAGGGCATCATCATAGGCTATGATGATGCCCTTGTTGCCCACACAGAAGCAGCTCTGCAGCACCTAAAATCCTGCTTTGCAACAGCAAAGAGCAGCTCACGGACTAGATAGTTTAGAGTCTTAGTGTGAGCCCTCAGGCGGCTTAAGTTAAACAAGCTACCATCAGTACGGTAACGTATATAGATGCCGTCGTCTTCTTCAAGCTCTGCCATAGCCCTTTGGAGCATCGTGCTAAAGAAGATTGTAAATAAAGTTGGTGCAAGAACACAACCTTGCTTCACTCCATTAGGTATTAGAAAGGGCTCTGAAAGAGCATCGCCATATCTGACTTTTTATTTTATTTTATTTTATTTTATTACATGTAGATAATGAGTGTGTGTATGTGCCTTCAAGTTGTCTGTCTACTTATGGTGACCCCATGAATTTCATAGGGTTTTCGTAGGCAAGGAATACTCAGAGGTGGTTCTGCCAGTTCCTTCCTCTGAAATATAGCTTACGGCACCTGGTATTCGTCAGCAGTCTCCCATCCAAGTACTAACCAGGGCTGACCTTGCTTAGTTTCTAGTGCATTAACAATTTCATTACTTTCATTATTTTATTTAATTATTTATATCCCGCTCTTCAGCCACAAGGCTATCAGAGCGCTTAAAAATTGTTTTTAAGCAACAGCAATTTACACATCTACACTGCATTAAGCAGTTTCCAATGTGTGTTAGCTAATTGCCCCCACAAGCCGGGTACTCATTTCACCGACTTACGAAAGGCTAGAAGGCTGAGTGAACCTTGGAGCCCTCTGGGATTGAACTTGCAACGTGGTGACTTGCAGTACTGACATTCAACCACTGCGCCACCAGGTATTTCTTAAAATTTAGACAACATGTTACAGTAAAAATAATGTCCAAGAGAAGTTTTGGATTAGATTTAAACCACACTAAGGGTACAAATATTTGCTTGTTTATTCGGTCCTTCTGGGTTCAGTGGGGATTACTCCTAGATAGGTTTGAGTAGGATTGCAGCTTGCATGTACACTTGTCCCTGCATATTCGCTATGGTTTGGTTCCAGGACCCCCGTGGATACCAAAATCTGTGAATACTCAAGACCCATTATATCCAATGGCATTTCAAAATGCTGTCCTTATATAAGATGGCAAAGTCAAGGTTTGCTTTTTGGACTTTTTTTTTTTTAAGAATATTTTCAAGCCGTGAATGCTTAAATCTGTGGATGCCAAATCCGTGCATATGGAGTGACAACTGTACTTCATTGTTTTATTTTTCTTTGTTAAAAGTATTTCCGATCAAATGCTTTTCAGTATTGGAATGTTTGAAATATGTACACAGTGTGTAATAAAATGAAATGGAATATTCCAACTCTGCAATTCTATGATTCTGTGATTCTATGATTTAGAAAAGTTGTGTTTATTAAATAGTAGTCCAATATGCCAAGGCAGAATCCAGTTATCTACTGGGTGTGTATCACCCCAGTCCCCAAAGAGCTTGGGGAGCACAATTTAGGAAGACTTGATTTAAAATATATCCACGGGATGCTGTGTTAAAATAGTGATAACTACTGTAGTAGTCAGCTAATGGCTGGTTGATTTTGGCTATATGAACTGCTAAGAGTTGAAGAGGAATGAAAAGTGGAGTTCATAGAATCATATAATTGTAGAGTTGGAAGAGACCACAAGGGCCATCCAGTCCAACCCCCTGCCACACAGGAAATCACGATCAAAGCATCCCTGACAGATGGCCATCCAGCCTCTGTTTAAAGACCTCCAAGGAAGGAGACCCCACCACGCTCCAAGGGAGTGTGTTCCACTGCCGAACAGCTCTTACTATCAGAAAGTTCCTCCTAATGTTGAGGTGGAATCTCTGTTCCTGGATCTTGCATCCATTGTTCCGTGTTCCAGTCTCTGGAGCAGCAGAAAACAAGCTTGCTCCATCTTCAGTGTGACACCCCTTCAAATACTTAAACAGGGCTATCATATTGCCTCTTAACCATCTTTTTTCCAGGCTAAACATACCCAGCTCCCTAAGTCTTTCCTCATAAGGCACGGTTTCCAGATCTTTCACCATTTTAGTCGCCCTCCTCTGGACACGCTCCAATTTGTTAATATCCTTTTTGAATTGTGGTGCCCAGAACTGGACACAGTATTCTAGGTGAGGCCTGGTCAAGGCAGAATAGAGTGGCACCATTACTTCCCTTGATCTAGACACTATACTTCTATTGATGCAGCCCAAAATCGCATTGCCCTTTTTAGCTGCCGCATCACACTGTTGACTCATGTTCAATGTGTGGTCTACTAGGACTCCTAGATCCCTTTCGCACGTAGTTTCATTCATCCAGGTCTTCTCTATCCTGTATCTATGCATTTCGTTTTTCCGCCCTAAGTGCAGTACCTTACATTTCTCCGTATTGAATTTCATTGTGTTAACTTTGGCCCAGCTCTCCAGTCTATCCAGGTCATTTTGAATTTTGATCCTGTTGATGGTAGGAATACTGGCAAGGAAGGAGGCTGCAGATGAGGCAGAGAAACAGTTGGGAACAAGAGTAGAAGTTGGAGTCCTCTTCCTTCATACCTGCTGTCTGCCTTTGTAGCACAAGAAGAAAGTAGGAAGAAGAGAGAATATGCAAGCAGGAGGGGAAAGTTCTTTTTGTTACATCTTTTTTTCCCTTCTGAGTTTCTCAAGAAGAGACATAAAAGGCAGTCAGAAAATAGGAATTTGGCACATGGAAGTGAGGAAGAAAAGGAAGATTTACTACGTCCCCACGCCCCCCAAATTGTCAAAGCTAGTGCTGTGGTTTTGAATAATTGGTGCTCTAAAGCAGGGCTTCTTAAACTTTTTCCGCTCATGACCCCTCGTTGCCCAAGAAATTTTTACATGACCCTGGGTATATAGGTATATAAAATAGATATACAAATCAAATTTACTGTTGCCAATTTTTTTCACAACCCCCACATTCAGTTATCCCCACAATTCAAGAAGTTCTGCTCTAAAGCAGTGCTTCTTAAGCTTTCTGATGTGTGTGGACTGATGGAGGGACTGGCATTTTGTTTCCAGTGTGTCAGGGACTGGTATCATATTTGTTGGCTACAATTGTTTCTTTCTTTCCTGGAAGCTCTCCAGAAACTGGCAGCTGATGCCTTGTTGACCAGAACAGGCCCCTAGACCACAACTTTAAAAGACTCTTGAGTATCTAGCAGCAGAGTTACAGAAGTGACTACTGTACTTTGTGTTAGTTTTCAGAAGAATCATTATATCAGCAAAAATAGAAGAGTCCCTATAGCTTAGTCATTTTTATGCTGGACTTAAAATATTTTTTTTCAGTTCTGCAGTTGAATTGTTTCTACCTTCTTATATGTGAACATTCACTTGTGCGCAAACATCGCGATGGAACACTGAGGAACAGGAAGTCTGTGCCGCCTTGCCTTGTCAACCAGATCCTCTTTCTGAGGCAAGTTACCTCTTCACAGAGCATGAGTGACTTGGAAAACTCAGAGGAAAATGCTGGATGACTGTGCATAACTCCCATATTGTCATGGTTTTAAAATATGTGCTGTTGAAGAAATATATGAACTACATATTTTCTGTGAATCACATGTGGGTTTTCCACCTATGTGAAACATTGCCCAGAACATTCTAGAGCTGACAGATTTTGCCAGGTAGCCCCATTTCCATCTCCTTGACACATGATCTATGTCATTGTATGCTCTGTTTTTCTTACTTCTTCAACCACTACATCAGGAAGAGTGTTCTCTTGTTTCCTCAGAGTTATTGTGTAGACTATTTATGTCTTTCTTTCTATTGCCTTTTACTTCTGATTTACTTTTCATTCACTTTTCTTGCTAACTTCTCAGTTTCAGTCAATATTTTTGTATTTTTACAATACAGTAGCACCACCATATATGTGGGGGATTGGTTCCAGGGCCCCCTGCAGATAATAGCGGACCCCCCCCCGTCGCCATTGCCAGCACTGGAGCCGTGGGGGGGCGGCAAAGGGAGAAGGGAGGCGAGATCTCCCCCTCTCCTTAACCCCTTCCCATCGCCATTGCCACCACTGGAGCCATCAGGGGGAAAAGGAAGGTGCCATTGCCAACACCAGAGCCATGGGGGGGGGGGAAAGAAGGGAGAGACCTCCTCGTCTCCCTTCACCACCACCACCCCGTCACCACCGCCACCTTGGGAGCCATTCTGGGGGGAGGGGCGAAAGGAGAAGGGAGGCAATATCTCTCCTCCCTCCCCCACCCACCCCCCACTGTCACCAACCGTGGATAATTGAGTTAGCGGATAGTGAATCAGCAGATACAGGGCTGCTACTGTATATTATGTTGTGCATTGGAGCTCTTCTCTGCTTATAGCTTTGAAGTATAGAATCATAGCATCATAAAGTTGGAAGATACCATGAGGGCCATCCAGTCCTCCCTTACCATGTAGGAAGACCCAATCAAAGTACTTCCAACATATGGCCATCCAGGCTCTGTTTAAAAACCTCAAAAGAAGGAGATTCCATCACACTCCGAGGCAGCGTATTCCACTTTCAAACAACTCTTACTATGAGGAAGTTCTTTCTAATGGTTAAGTGGAATCTCTTCTGTAGTTTGAGTTCATTGCTCTGTGTCCTAGTCTCTGGAGCAGCAAAAACAAGCTTGCTCCCTCATCAGTATGATGGTATATTAAGTAGTACTCCCTCCTAGGGGAAATCAGGTTGACTTCATCCATATTAAGCTTCAAGTAAGCAGTTAAAACTTTTTTTTTGTCAGACCTTTAATATTCAATAATTTCCTAGCCTGTTTTTAAAGAATATATTGTTCTGAAGTTGTGTTGTTGTGTGCTATACTGTGGTCTTATAGTAGTACCTCATTTATTTTGAGGGCCCTTGTGGGCAGAATAGTATCTATAACTTTTCTTTATCTCCTATATCTTAGAGAAATCTGCATTGTGGCCAGAGCATCTGTTGGCAAGTTCATAGAAAACAGTCCTTTCCGCTGAGAGTGTTATAGCTAAAAGCACCTTTGAGGCTGAGGCTCAAGATTGACCCCTTACATAAGTCCTTTGTGTTGTATCTACAGGAATGGCATGCTATGGTGTTACTAACCCCACTAGCTTTGTAACATCCTGTATCAGCTGCCTCTGACCTGTGCTTACTCAGGTTTTCTTTTTGATGGTCATTACCACTGCACAGCCATCAGGAAGCTTAACCTGAAATTGCATTCTCCATACTTGAACTTTTTAGGGATATTGTTGTCCTTAGCTTGGACTTTACAGTATTTCCTTTCTAAAGGTACCATTGTTCTTCTGCCTCATCAGGACATTGTTCTGCCTGTCTTTCCTTGCTTTGCAGGCATAAAGAATTCACTCCACACTTGGGATATATGTCAAGCTCTGGTCTTTTACCTCTGCAGGTCAGCTAGCATCTATAAGGTTTAATATTTAAGACTTTTTTTTCTATTTAGGATCTTGCAAAATCCTGTTTCACCATAACACTATGCTAAATTGGTGACTGACACATCATAAATTTAGTCAGCTGACGGATTGCCTGATCGCAGATTTTCTTTGAATGCATTCACCTAGGGACATCACTGTATTAATGGTGTTCCTCCGTGGTATACCTGTTCCAGAAGTGTGCAGAGTGGTGGCATGCATGTAACCTTTCATGTTAGTATCTCACAGTAGCCTGGACAATCTCACCAGGAATAATACTGTGGAGGTGGTAGTGCGGGTGCTGGTGCTGTTCTGTTCCTTAACAAGCTGGTACATGTGTCTCATCTCCACTAAATCACTTTGTGGTTCATCTGCAAGTGTGATACACAGGAATAACAACAAATGGGTAAGAACAGGTTGTTTACCTGTCATTAGGCAGATAATCTGTGAATTCCTTAAGTAAACATTTCTGTCCCCAAAACTATACACAATTTATGCATGGTTGAGGGAGAGGATGACTCTGTCCACTAAACCTTTTCAGTTGTAGAATGGTCTTGATAATTCTCTGTACAGGTGCAGAATTCACATTTGTTAAGAACACAGGTGACCAACTGAGGAAAGAATTATACAGGAAAGTTTGCTGTCCTTTAAATTACTGTAATTTTTAGCAGTTAATCTTAATAAGCCATTTTATTCTTCGAAAAGGAGGGGTGGGAATACAGTAAGCTTCATAAAAAGAATTCTAAATATGGATGCCTTTATTTATTTATTTATTGTATTTATTACCCCCCCCCCCCTTCAGCCACAAAGGCTATCAGAGTGGCTTACAAATGGTTAATTTAACAGTTCCCTGCCCTCAGGCTTTTACAATCTAAATAAGACATGATGCAAAAGGAAAAGGGAATGGCACTGGGGGTAGGGATTAAATCCAGCAGATACTGGTTCTTCTCTCCCTCCCTCCTTCTCTTCTTTAGAGAAAAGGACAAAAAAAATCCATTATATGTTTAGATGCCTATTACTGTCTTTCTCTAATATATAGCAATCTCAAAATATTTACTTTGTTCATGCTGAAGTATGCTGTTGCCCCCTTTCAGATCACAGACATAAATAATGGCATAAAAGTGGTGGGGGGGTAGGGAGTCTTCACATACGCCTGAACAAAACTTATTTAAAAATCAAAACCTCTGTATTTAAAATAGTCTTTTTGAGATTGTAAATCTGATTTCAGTAAGCCTTGAAATCTCAAATGGGACTTCTAGACTGGCCAAAGTGAAGTGTTTTAACAGTGCATTCCTCCACACATCAACTTGGAGATGAATCCATTCAAATTAAAGAGGACTTATTCTCAGGTTGGCTCCAACTATATTTGTATTTCTTATTGAAATCCATGAGACTTAGGCAGCATTTGCATTGCAGAAATAATCCAGTTTGACATTGCTTTAACTGCCACAACTCAATGCTGTGTAATTCGGGGATTTGTAGTTTGTGAGATATTTAGGCTTCTCAGTCAGAGCTGTGGTGCCACAACAAATTACAAATCTCAGGATTCCATAGAATGGAGCTATGGCAGTTAAAATAGTGTCAAATTGGATTATTTCTTCAGCACAGTTGCAGCCTTAAAGAAGTTCTACTTTGGCTATATGGTACTCTTGTTTTGCAACTCCTTGCTTAATAAAATGATGCTATGCTCAATAGCTAATTGTTGATCTGTTGTATACAACAGTGTGGTTTTGATAGTTACATTTTTTGACACAGACCTGTGTTAGAGAAGTTACAAAAGATATTCTCATTTTAAATGAAGTATTTTATTCATATTTGCTTGCTGCTACTGCTATGGAAAAGACAAGTGTATCAGTAGAGAAGCCTCCTTAGGTTGCATATTGTTGTATTTATAGCACAATAGATCCCTGACATGGTTGAAGTCTGACTTCTTTCCATGCATCTCTGCTAATGCATCTGTTTTCTCTTAATTTATTTGCGAAGATGCCAGAATGAGTGCTTAGAGACTGTGTTGCCTAATACAGAGGAGATATTATGAAAATGTATTGCACTGCTGCTTTCTCTTAATGGCCATGTAAGCTTGAAATGGTAGTTGGGGCTTATGTATTGCTTCATGCTTTTGTAAAATCTAAAAAACGGTTTGGACACAGAAAAACGTTGACATTAATGTTGTGCTTCATACTGGATTTCTTACTGCAGCCGGCATGTAGGCTTTTGAACTGTTCCTTTATAAGAAGAGGTTGGGTTTTTTTCCCCAGAGTATGTACTAATATAAAAAACTTTAAATAGTATCTGCTTAGCATTCTCTTCTAACAACTGTGTATATTCAGCTTAGGTGCCCATCAGTTTTGAATTATTTGGCAGCAGAAAACTGTAAAGGCTCTAGCATCAATTTGTTGGTTATCCATTAAGATCACTTCTCCTAAGACAGAGATGAACTTAATATTCAGCATTGTTAGTGCTATTCAGATATTCACACTTCTTGGCTTCAGCGAGAGCAATGTGAACATCAGCTGCAGTGATAGGCTGGTGTGCTGTTATGGGTTCTTGTGGTCATATGGGACCCAATCTGCTTCCTCTTGGCTGGAATGGTTTTCCATGGGTGTTATAATACAGTGGTGCAATGGACTTTACCCCAGCTAAAACAGGGTACCCCTGGGCATTGTGAGGACTGCGGGACTCCAAGATGGGGCCACGACAGGGTAAATAGCCCAGCTACACAAGGCCTAAGTCTACAAAGCTTATGCTCCAGCTTCTTTCACTGTTAGTCTTAAAAGTGCTACATGATCCATTTGCATATTGATATTCCAGACTAACGTGGCTACATCTTTGAATTCTAATCTTAAATGAGGTTATTTTAAACAAGCCAGAATTGGAAATCACTGTTGAGTTGGCTTGTTTGAAACTAAATGTAGTTGAGATAAATCAGTCTGAATGAAGCATATTGTGGTTTCTGCAACTCACAATTTATTTCCAAATCAAAATTACAAACTATAGTTTGAACTGGGTTTCCAGCACTGGTTTGTGGGCAGACTGTTTAGACATAACAGCAAGCTATAGTTATCATGATGGTGCAGAGCAAGGGGGGAACTGCAGTACAGAAATCAGAAATGCAACCCTCACAGACAAATCATGATTTAGCTGTGATGGCTGAACCAGATCTCTGATGTAAACTAAACACTGGAATTTGCCAACTCTGATAATGATAACTGAACTCAAAATAACAGTTATAGAAATGGTTACATAATTGTGTGCTTGTGTTATCATTCCCACAGTTTGTTTATTAGCATTGGCTGGATGCAGTTTGGATATAGACAGTATAACTAGTATATCTTTCAGATCTTCGTGGTCTCTCTGAATCACACAGCTGGGTTACGCCTGTGCCTGCGCAGAGCATCGGAACCTTCTAGAAACGCTAGGCAGAATGTGCTTTGATACATTTTTGGCGGTAACTCTGCCCACACCAACGGTCCCTTATAAGGGATTCCCGCCCAATTCTCCTCAGTTCCTTTCTTTCCGCCGCGCTAGCAGCTTGAAGGAACCTCTGTTTGCTAGGTATTTTTTCTCCTCTCTATCTGGTTTTGGCTTGGCTTTGGATTTTGATGACAATTTTTCTCTACTCCTCTGTTTTGGCATTCTATTTCTGACCGCTGTTTATTCGACCTGGTTCTGGCTTTTGACGACGACTTTTGCTTCCTCCTTCGGATTTGGCATTTACCTCAGATATCTTACTGACCTGGACTATCGCTGACTATGTCTTTTGCTCCACTTTCCTGTTGTGAATTTGTGAGTAAAATGTCTGGAAGTGGACCCTTTAAACACTGCGTGATTTGTCAGGCCAAACTCCCAAGCGCGGATGGCCATTCCCGCTGTTTGATTTGCCTGGGGGAAATCCACAATGTCGATGCGTGTGTACACTGCAAGGCCTTCATGCCTCAGGCCCGTAAGCACAGGCTGTCTCGTTTGAAGTCATTCCTGTATGAGAAGGCCTTGATTCCGGGTACAACTTCTGCTTCTGCCTCAGCCTCAGCCTCGGCCTCAACTCCTGTTTCTGAGCCCCGGGACCGTGGACGCTCTCAGTCTCCGACATCCAAGGACCAAAAACACCGTCGATCCTGGAGCCCGTCTAGGCGCCGTTTGACAGCTTCAGATCCTGAGGCTCTCCATACCTCCCTGCAGCATGCATCTTCGGGTTCAACACGGGAAGACCGTCGCTCGGGCTCGGGCTCCTGCCACCACCGAGACCCGTCCTGGCACTGAGTCTGGCTCTTCGCAATCTTTAAAGAAAAAGAGGAAAGAAAAGCATGTATCTAAACATGACTCTACTAAGTCTAAGACCAAATCGAAGGAGGGCTCGAAGAAACCAAAGCCCCTCGATACTGCTGCCCCTGTGATTCCTACGCGCCCACTGGTTGATACCGAGGCCACTTTTGCCAAACCGCTGCCTGTATCTGCCACACCAGAGTCCGTGGATCGCTGTTTGCTCACGCCACCGGGATCGGTGGAGATAGTGGCGGTTGACATCCCAACCAGGACCGACACTGAGAGGTTATCTAAGTGGCTGGAGGCATCTCTCGCTCTTGTTATTTCATGGGTGCAGTTGTTGGAACGCCACTCTTCTGACATCGAAGTTGAGGTCGTTGAGTCTGAACTCTCGCCTCAGGGCCGTACATCTCCCTATACAATCCGTAATGATGTTCTAGCTTATGCTGCATATGACCTTGCTCGATCCATCTGCTGCACAGGATTTGTGTCTCCCATGGGCTCACAGATTTTGACGTCAAGGGATGATGTGCTTGGCTCTTCCTTCACTGACTGCTCGATAGCTCGATCTCCACGACTGTCTGACCTCGACATTGTGAAACCGGCATCTAAGAAGGATGCAGTGATTCAGGTCTCTCCTCCTGAGCATCGCCCTCTGCCTCGGACTCCTCCAACCCCACAGCACCGATCTCCTACACTGCCACGGGACCGTAGTCCATCGCCGGAGGGTTCGACTTCCTCTTCCTTCATGTCTTGGGACCAGTACCGACCTTACTTACCATTGCCTAGAGCTGAGTTGATGGAAGATGATTCCTCCTCCCCAATGGATGATGTTCACGCTTTCGTGGAACAAATGGTTCAGATGTCCCACGTGTTGGACCTTAAATTGGAGGAACGAACAGCTGAGCCGGTGGACCCGATTTTTCAGCGGATCCAGTCAAAGGCACCCCCTACGGCTTCTATCCTGGTTTTGCCATCACTGTTGAAGATCACACAGGGCTCCTGGGAGAACCCCTCCTCTATACAGTCGACCTCAAAAAAGATAGATCACCTGTACCGTGTCGGTGGCGAACATGTGGAATGGCTCCAGAACCATCCAAAACCAAACTCCATTGTCGTCGAAGCCGCACAAAACAGGAAGCAATGTCGGCCTCTGTCAACTCCACCAGACCCAGAGGGCTGCAAGTTGGACATTGTGGGGAAGAAAATTTATTCTGCGGCTGGATTGAGCTTCCGTGTGGTGAATTACTCAGCTTGCATGGGAGCTTACCAGCAAGTGTTATGGGAACAGATGAGCCAGTTTATTCAAGACCTCCCTGAGGAACGTCGTAGAATGGCAGAGGCAATTCAGGCGGAGGCCCAATCTCTTGCGGGGCAATAGATGAGTTCGACCCGTCATGTTGCAGACTGCGCAGTGAAAACCATCGCTGGTTCTATTGCGCTGCGTTGACATGCATGGCTACGTTCCTCAGGCCTTACACCTCAAGCATCGGCCACCATAGAAGATCTGCCTTTTGACAAATCTGGCTTATTTAATGGGTCAACCGATGAAAAGCTCGAGTTCACCCAAAAGATGAAGACCACTGCCAGGAAATATGGTATAGGCTCCACCTCCGTCTCCCAGTACTGTCCTAGAGGCAGATATTCCTGGCAGGCTCCATTGTCTGGCCAACAGTTCCACCATGGGTCCTCTGGCCAGTCCTACCGCCGGTCCTGTTACGTTCCCTCTCCCTCTTCAGTCTCATCGGTGAGGAACCAGGGCTCCGGTTCCAGTTACCAACAACCACCGAGACAACGATCCAGGGATCAAAGCCGGAAGAAGTTTTAACTTGATTGTTGATACTGTTTCTCTTCTTTTTTAGACACCACTCTTCGGGGATCAACTTCCCCGATCGAATTTCCAAGAAGCCTGGTCTTTTATAACATCAGACAGCTGGCTACTCCAAATTGTCCAGAATGGCTATTGGATCAAATTCGACTCTCTACCTCCGACAGGACTGGTTCGATCGACACTGCCCTCTCCTCCTCATCGAGGAGGTACAGACCCTGCTGCAGAAGGGAGCCATCGAACTTATCCACCCCGATCTTCACCACCTCTGCTTCTTTTCGAGGTACTTCCTCATTACGAAAAAGGACGACCTCCATGGGGTGAACAGGTACATAGCCCCAAAGAAGTTCAGAATGGTCACTTTGGCTTCCATCCTTCCACTCCTGGAACAGTATGACTGGTTCACCTCTATAGACCTGAAAGATGCCTATTTTCACGTTGGGATCCATCCAGGCCACAGATGTGTCCTTGCTTTTCAAGTCAGAATCAACGCCTTCCAGTTCAGAGTTCTTCCCTTTGGTCTTTCGACTGCTCCTCAATTTTTCACAGAATGCATGGTAGTGGTATCGGCTTTCCTTCGTCAGCAGGGCGTTGTGGTTTTTCCCTACATCATTGATTGGCTGATTGTGGCGGACTCTAAACATCAGCTCGTACTCGATGTTGTCCTCACCTTAGATGCCTTAGACTGCCTGGGACTTGTTGTCAACATTGAGAAGTCTTAGCTCCATCCGGCTTAAATGATCAAATTCATTGGAGCTTGGCTAGATTCTGTAATGGCTGCGGCTTACTTACCTCAGGACCGCTTCAACACCCTTCGGTCCCTTATCCATGCTTGCCGTTGGTCCTGAAGACTCACTGCTCACTCAATCCAGATACTACTTGGTCACATGGCAGCCACTACTTATGTGACCCGCTTCGCAAGACTACGATTTTGTCCGCTCCAACACTGGTTTTTGCAGGTCTTCGATCCTCTCCGCGATTCTCCAAACAAGATGCTCACAATGCCACGGGCGGTTCATCGGTCTCTAGAGTGGTGGCTAGTACCGGACAACGTCCTGTCGGGCATGCCATTCGATCCTCCTCAACCGGGCGTCTCTCTCAATGGATGCCTCACTACAGGGATGGGGAGCTATCTCGAGTCCTACGAGATTCGGGGTTCTTGGAATACTGAAGAGTGAGCCCTCCACATCAATGTCCTGGAACTTCTCGGTGTCCAGAAGGCGCTATGAGCTTTCGAATCCCTGGTGAGGAGCAAGACTGTCTTAGTACTGACAGACAACACCTCTGTCATGTACTACCTGAACAAGCAAGGAGGCATGAGGTCCCCTCAACTTCTGCAGCTCACGTTAGACATCTGGGATTGTTGTGTCCGCAGGAATGTTTTCCTGCAATCCATCCATCTTCCCGGGGAGGACAACACTCTTGCAGACAGACTCAGCTGTTGAAGCCTCTCCATCCACAAGTGGCATCTACACAGGTCGGTCACCTCAGACCTGTTTCGAAGATGGGGCCTTCCTCTTCGCATCTCCAGAGAATGCCCAGTGTCCCCAGTTCTGTTCCAAAATATGCGCCCCGGGATCGAGAGGGGACACGTTCCTGTTCTGTTGGTTGGGTCCTCTGCTTTACGTGTTTCCTCTGTTCCCATTGCTGACAAGAATGATTGCCAAGCTTCGCTGGGACCGAGCGAATGCTATCCTCATTGCTCCGCGGTGGTCTCGGCAGCAGTGGTTTGCGATCCTGCTTCGCCTGGCCAAACGTCGCTTCATCCGTCTTCCATCCCGTCCGGATCTACTTACCATCCAGGAGGGCAAGGTCCGGCACCCAAACCTAGAAACTCTGCGTCTAACGGCGTGGCGACTGATCCTGTGATTCTTCCTTCGATTTCGGGACTCTCGGGTTCGTCTTCAATGCCGAGGCAATCTGCACCTCTTTATCCAGAGGTTCAGGCTGTTATTGATGCCGCACGAAGACTGTCTACCCGAAAGTTGTACCACTACAAGTGGAAGAAATACGAAGCCTTTCTGGCCTCTCAATGTCTGAGTCCTGATCCGTTCTCCATTCTGACTGTCTTGGAGTTTCTCCTCCAATTGTCTGCTGCGGGCCTATCGCTTTCATCGATCAGGTGCTACTTGGCAGATATATCTGTCGAGTTCCAAGCGAGAGGTCGTCCATCTCCCTTTGTTGATGCGGCAGTTAAGAAGTTTTTGAGAAGCTACGCCAACCTGCACCCTCCGGTAACCGATCCAACCCCGGCTTGGAGTCTCGAGTTGGTCTTCTCGCAGCTGGTTCGCCGACCATTCGAACCCTTGGCTTCTACTGATCTGCGACCTCTGTCCTGGAAGACTGCCTTCCTTGTGGCCGTCACTTCAGCACGTCGGGCTGGTGAACTCTGTGCCTTGAGATCTGATCCTCCATACACTGCTTTCCATAAGCACAAAGTGGTGCTTCGCCCCAACATTTCTTTCCTTCCAAAGGTGGTGTCGAGCTTCTATCTCATGCAATCCATCACTCTTCCTGCTTTGATGCAGGACCCGAAAGACGAATTTGAACGTACCCTCCATCTCATGGACGTCAGGAGGGATCTTGCTTTCTACATTGAAAGAACTGCTTCCCTCAGAAAGTCACCCAGACTGTGTCCTATGCTGACTCGAAGCTCGGAGAGCCCATTTCTCCGCAACGGTTATCGAAGTGGGTGACATCGACCATTGCTCTCTGCTACAAACTGGCAAAGAAGCCTCTGCCATCACGGATTCGAGGACACTCTACAAGGGCTATCTCCACTTCTACAGCATTCCTCTCTGGGGTGCCTCTAGAGGACATTTGCAGAGCTGCAACTTGGTCTTCACCTTTGACTTTTATTTCTCATTGCAGACTTGACTATCGTTCCAGGAACGAGGCTGCCTTTGGGAAAGCTGTACCGTTATCTTCTATTCAGTAAGTGAGTGTTCATGTTTGCCAAGTCACTTGATGGTTTCATATAGGAATATATATGTGGTTTGAATAGTTTTACTTAAGAATGTGCTATTACTATCCCAATCTCAGGTTTGACTGTGTAATATGGTATTAGAGTCAATATGCGTAGGACATATCCTCCTCCTGGAGTGAAGCTTGCCAGTCTACCCAGCTGTGTGATTCACAGAGACCACGAAGAAGATGGGCAGGTTGCTTACCTGTAACCATAGATCTTCGAGTGGTCTTCTGTGAATTCACACAGACCCGCCTATCCTCCCCTCTATGTCCTACTACATCATATAAACATGCTTTATCTTCCTGATTGCAGCGTCATTCAAGGAACTGAGGAGAATTGGGCGGGAATCCCTTATAAGGGACCGTTGGTGTGGGCGGAGTTACCGCCAAAAATGTATCAAAGCACATTCTGCCTACCGTTTCTAGAAGATTCCGATGCTCTGCACAGGCGCAGGAGTAACCCAGCTGCGTGAATTCACAGAAGACCACTTGAAGATCTATGGTTACATGTAAGCAACCTGTCCTTCTTAGTGATTGGTTGAATATCTGTTGCACCAGAATGAAAGCATCTTCCTCTACCACGGGAACAAACAAACAAAGCCTTTGAAATATCGTTGACTTCACTATCTGTGGTTCAGTTTAAGCTGATATGTTACATTGTTGGTTAATATAATATATAAAAATTCAAGCCTGCTTCCCCAGAATAAACAAATAAATCATATTTAATTTTTTTCTTAGAAAAATTCTGACTAGATGTAGTAATACATTAAACTAGTTACCGTAGGTTTTAAGGATTGTAGCGGAGGAGTTTCAATTTGAAGCATATTTACAGAGAGGCAAGTTCCACTGAGCCCAGATCATTGTGAAACCAAAATGCTTTCATTCCTCACAGTTGATACGCAGACTGATAGATAGGAACTTATTTATAGATGTGCATCTAAGATTGACGTTTCTGTCTTTCTGTCTGCCTAAATGCTACTACTGTTTCCCGCTTTCAGCAGAATAACTATGAACCAGTGCTGAGATGCCATTTTAAGAGGTTAAATTACTTTCTAAATGTTTCTGTGAAGGAGAAGGGAAGGGAAAAGATCATGTTACTCATTCGCATTCCAGAGCCTACCACTACACTTGAAGGCTGGAGACATGCTGGCTAGAATACACAGTTGCCAATCGTCTTCAGCCCTCCCTCTACTCAGGGGAGAGACCAAAAGAGATTTTCTTTTAAAGGGGCCTGGAAGGGGAAAACAATTTTTTTTCTCTCCAGAAATGTTGATATGCAATTACTGTATCTTTTATTATAGCCATCATATATTCACTGTCCTCACATTTCCCTAGTTATTTCTTCTTAATGTTTTAGTTTTGCTTAAACCTGAAAGTTTTCTGGTTCTTTTGTATTCTGAGGGAACACAAGTTTATACCATAAAGAAAATTTGAGGAAGAGGCCATTTAGGAATTATAAATGAAGTTTAAGATTCTACAAATACCACATATCATTATCATGTTCAGAAAATAATTAAAATGAAAGCAATATAAAGGGTCTAAAACTATTTGTTCGTCCTTTATTCTATTATTATATTTCTATTATATTTTATTCTCAAATTCCATTATAACAAGAAAATAAGAAATTGCTTGGTCCAGTTCTCTCACACAGGAATACATAAACAGTTATCCCTTCATATTTGCTGCGGTTTGGTTCCAGCATCCCCCCATGGATACCTAAATCCGTGAATACTCAAGTCCCGTTATATGCAATGGCATAGCAAAATGGTGTCCCTTATATAAAATGGCAAAATCAAGGTTTGCTTTTTGGATTATTATTTTTAAAAGACTATTTCACTTAAATCTGTGGATACCAAATCCGTGGATACGGAGGGACAACTGTAATGTTATATACAAAAGCACTGCTAGAAATAGCTACACTTTTATCTCATTCACACAGACTTGCATTTTATCTTCATTTGGGAAGAAGCTCTTCGCTGTGTAAATAATGGAGTGAAGCAGGAAACAGTTATGTTACCCCCCCACTTACACACAAGCACTGCACTCCTAGGGCGTAGGACAGGAGCGCACTGTTGTCCTATACTGTAGAAACATACCTCTGAATGTTGGAGATGAGGCTGTAAAGAAGCCAAAATAATAGATGCATGTCAGCTGAAGTTGGCCCTACAAGGATTATACGCCTTAACATTCCTACCATTTGTTTTATCATTTATTTTCAGTTAGCTCAGAAATGGAAGGACGGTGAATCAGGAGATTGTAGATCTCTGGTTGATTTGAAGTAGATCATCAAGAATTTCCTTCAACTTAATTATTCAGGTTTGGTATCAACAGAATAATTACCCCTTATTTAAAAAAAATATTGCTGTAATGAAGAAATGTGAATAGGATAACCAGCAGTGGATTTTTATGTTGAAAGACCATGAACTCTGTTGTGTTCCAGTACAGTTGTCCCTCTGTATCCACGGATTTGATTCACGGCTTGAAAATATTCTTTAAAAAATAATAATCCAAAAACCAAACCTTGATTTTGCTATCTTATATAAGGTGCACCATTTTGCTGTGCCATTACATATAATGGGACTTGAGTATTCACGGATTTTGGTATCCATGGGTGGTTCTGGAACCAAACCCCAGCAAATATGAAGGGACAACTGTACTGAGATAAATTCCTGGGATCAGAATTCTGTCCTGACTGTGTCTTTTACACCTGGCTTTAACTGTTGCATGTTCAGGCTTTTGTTCAAATAATTTTTTAAATTAAACTTTTGAAATTAGACAGTCTTTAGGATTGTGGATTTGGGTCTTTTGAAGTATGTGACTGAACAGAAACTTAAAAACTGGTTCTTTAAACTCTGTTGCAGTCCAGTTAAGTGGAAAAGAACCTGAACCTAAAATATTTCTGTTGCGTTGACCTGAAACAGCACCAAATGCTTCAGTGTACAAAACTGTAACTAGTTAAAAAAAGAGCCCTTCAATAATCAGAAGCTTTGGAGGATATTTTAAAGGTGATAAAGGAAGGGGCTTCATTATCCGGCCCTGGAAAAAAGGTGAGAGGATTGATCACAGAAGAACTATAGTTCTCACTTACTGCATTTATTTTTATCCTAAGTACCAACGCTTTATTTACTCCATTTAGTTGTGGGTGAGAGTATTTTGTAGAGTATTTTGGAATGTCTGAAGTTTTCCATAGGTTAATACAGTCAGACCCCCGTATCTGCAGAACCAGTATCCATGGTTTCAGTTATCTGTGGGACACAGAATAGGGGCACATACCATAGAGTTGCACTGGAAAATGCCTAGAGAGGAATTTTTTGGCATCTTCTAGGTCTTTCAACACAACTCTGGTGTATTTTTATCATAAGTCCTTTATTTTAATAGGGTTCACTGTTACCCACAGTTTCTAATGTCTGCGGTAAGTCCAGGACCGAACCCCCATGGATACAGGGGTCCAGCTGTATTCCAAGTGAACTGAATATGACATCTGATTATTACCTGCTTTGTTCATTTCGATTATAATACAGCAGTTCCTAGGAAACTGAAAATTCCAAGTGGCAAGGGCTGTTTGATCACAACAGAGCCCCAGACCATATAAATTACTAATAGAATCTAAAGTCAGAATACAGGGTGGAAACAGAATTTTATGGAATTTAATTTTACAGAAAATTTTCCAATGCAATAGTTTTCCATGTAACATTTTACACAACATTCACACATACATGCATGTGCATGCATGCATGAACACACATGTTTGTCCATAGGTATTTGGCCTTTTGTTTTGATCATGTTAGCTGGGCTAAGTATAGGATATGAATGTCTGCTTATACTTCTAAGGGGAAAAGCATTAACAGCCCTAATGCTCAGAGGACTAACAAATCAATACAGTGCTAAGCTTGTTTCTATTTCACAAAATTTCATGCTTCTCAGTCACAAGTACAAGTAGTGAAGACAAAATGTGTTGTTCCCTGTGCTCACACCCATCCTTTACTGTTCATTTAGTTACTGAATTGATTTTTCTCTACTTGAAATTGAACTGATAAGTAGTTCATGGAATGAGTCAGTGAAGGTTAAGATACTTTAGTTATACTTCAGCAAATGCAAGTGAAATTGTTGAAATAAGCTATATCATGTATACTTCCCTAGGTATGTATAATTTAAAAAGTGTTATTTTATGTGTAATCATTTTTTTATTTTTTTTATTAAATAAATTTTATTAAACAGCAATTATCAACAAAAGAAGACACAGCTACACAAAACTAAAAATCAGAAAAAAATCAAAACATACACGCACAACAGATTACATTGAACAAAATACCAACAGTTACAACATGACACAAAAAGTTTTAAAATGACTTCCTGCTTGCTCTCTTCTTGCCCTATGACAATCTTCTCAGTTCACCTCCTCTAAACAAATATTTACACAAAGTTAATTCTATCTACCTATAACTCCCATTAATTTTTATCTCTTTCATTATATCCTCATACCGTAGTCTTTGTTGAACCTCCTACCAATAAATTATTTTTTATAATTTGTATAATTTTTTATAATTTATTGTGTAATCATTTTTAAAGTATACGCTATTCTCTTTACATTATTACATATATTATTACAAATGTTCCGATAATTCCCAAATAAAGTTTGAATGTGTTTGAATATAACATTTAAACCAAAGATGCTAAACCATAATGTTTTTTGGAGCACAGTAATTTTTTCCAAACCCCCCCACATCTCAGTACAACAAAGTCTACATATATATATGGTTTACCTTGCTGAATGAGATCAAGGTATGTTAGCTGGTGATTGGTGTGTTGCTACAACAGCAAACTGGGTATCTCTGAAAGCTTATGAATAAAGTAGTGAGGGTTACTTATCTGCTCTTGTTTTGTTCAGAGGAATCTTTCTTTTTGAACATGGATGTTTCATTTTAACTATCTTTAAGTTCTAGACGTTTTGAGGCCTGCCCTTTCTGAACTCATATACCGTATATTCCGGCGTATAAGACGACCTTTTCAGCCTGTAAAATCAGCTGAAAAGTCAGGGGCCGTCTTATACACCGGATACAAGTCGGGGCTGTGCCAGCCTCATCTAAGAACGACGGAAGTGGCTGGCTTGGGGGGGGAGCTTGCTAGCCACTTTATCCCCCCCAGCCCAGCACAGTTGCACAGGACGGGAAAGAGCATCGCTGGGTGGGAGGGAGTCTTCTCCATGACTCAGAGTCATGGAGAAGATCCCCTCCCACCCAGCAAGGCTGCACGGGGGGGGAGCCTTGCTGGGCGGGAGGTGGCTGAGCCTATTCCCAGCCAGGCAGCCATCCCCTGTGATTCCCCAACTCATGAGGACGCTGGCCAGCCTTCTGGAGGGTTGGGAAATCCCGGGAGGTGGCTGAGCCTCTTCCCAGCCAGGTAGCCATCCCCCGTGATTCTTCAGCCAGCTTTGGGAAGGCTTCAGGAAGGTGGCTGGCTGGAGGGGGGGAAGCTTTCCAGCCACCAGCCACCCTTCCCCGATCACGGCTTCGTTGAGGGCGGGTGATGGGGGGGTCGTCTTATACGGCGAGTATACCCTAAACTCTATATTTTGACTTAGAAATTGGGGGTGGGTCGTCTTATACGCCGGAATATACAGTAATCTTTTTCCAAAAAATATCTCACCGTAAATTGTAGTTCTGTCAGTTAAGTACATGCTGTTATCAGTTAAGTATACATTGCGTGAGGAAATAATTCTGTTTGTTGTTCCTGAACCCACTACCAGTCAAATTCATTGTGTTTTTGTTGATAGAGGGAGAAAGTATGTTTGATTTGCACTCCCCAGTCAGTCTTAATTGTGTAAGTCATCACCATACATTATAGGAAGCTACGTCAAATCTTCTTTAAATTTTGTATAGTACAGTGTAGTAGTATAAGTTGCCCCCTGTTTACATGGGGGGTACGTTCCAGTATAACCTGCAGGTACACAAAACTGTGTATAATAGCAAACTACCTTATTAAAGCATAGAATTGTGCCAGAGGACCTATTGTCCAGAGAAAATGCCCAGAGAGGATGCCTCTATAGACATCTGGCATGGCCCTATGGTCAACATCTGGCAGACGACCATAGAGTCACACTGGAGGACCTCCTGATGCCTTGAAAGACCACCTCCAGTGTGGCTCTGGTTCTCCAGAAGCCTAGAAAGACCTCCCCCCCATCACTGGTAAGTGAAACTGTAGGTACTGATCCCGTGTAAACAAGGGGCGACCTGTATTGGTTTATTTATACCCTGACTTTCCCCAAAACTAGGACATAAGATAGGTGACAAAAGAAAAGGAAATACAAGTAAAGACACAAATAGTTATTATTTCATCTGTTTAATAAAATAGTTTAAACTTCCTTTCATCCTTACAAATATAAGCAAAGTATATAAATACAACTTAAAAAATAAAAACACCCCAAACATGTGACCATAACAAAGGAAAACAACAAATACAAAAAAAAAAAGAAAAAAGGACCAGCTGATAAAACATACAGTTGGTCATCCATAACCACAGATTCCACCATCCATGGCTTGAAAATATTGTAGGAAAAAGAAATTCAAAAGGCAAATCTTGATTTTGTCATTTTACATAAAGGACCATTTTACTATGCCATTGTTTATAATGGGGCTTGAGGATCCACGGATTTTAGTATCCATGAGAGGTCCTGGAATGAAACTTCAGCAGATAACAAGGGCCCATTGTATTGGCAAAAGTTTTCATTTGCTTCTGAAACAGTGGTAGTGTATTCTAGCGGCAGTTGCCTGAGGAGGATATTCTACAGTTACTGCACTACAACTGGGAAAATTCCCTTGTTTACACATCTGGCTTGGAGCCAGGATATTTGAAAGGCCACCTTCTCCCATATGACCCTACATGGAATTTGAGATCCACAGTGAATGCCACTTTGCCAGGTTCAGTTGGTGAAAATGTAAGACAAGGCTTCCTCTTTAGCTGTACCCAGTTGTGGCATTCTCTCCCACAAGAAGCCAGGCTGGCTCCAGCCCTACTGAGCTTTCAGCAGGAGACCAAGAGTGTGTTATTCCACATAGACTTGGGTCCTTAAAGCCAATTTGGGGATTGTTTTTACTGTGTGACTTTTTAAAACTAGTTTTTAGAAATGTCTGATTTGTTTTTAAAGAACCTTGGGAGCCCTGGTGTGCTGAAACTTTTAAACAAATGCATTTAATAATAAACAAATTTTTTAAAAAAACCTGAGGTATTTGGGAAGCAGCTTCCACTGATGATCGTAAGTCATGGACATTTTAATATAGGAGGAGTCAAACATCCTCTCCCCTCTCCCCTTCCTATCATATATAGGGAAGAGAAATGTGAACAGAGAGATACGTAAGGCTCAGTATTATAAATAAGGCCTGTGCCACAATTTATTCAGTAACATCATGCTTTTCTGAGCTTGTGGATGCAAATCCCCACTTTCAGATTAATTAAAAATGTGTTTTCTATTCCTGCTGTGCAACTTGGTGTAGATAATATAGCATCATTTCAACTATAGTTGCTATAGAATAGTTAATGTAACAACAGTGCATGCATGTATGCATGCCTCTTTCTATAAAAAAATTGTCTAGCCAGTTCAGCTGGCTTTGGATGAGTACCATGCAGTAGATTGTGGTTAAATGAATTAACCATTTTAATTGGGCAAAAAATCCTCAAACAGTTAAAATGACTGGTGCAATGCACCATTTTCCTTCCGTCCTGGGGACAGTTAAGTACAGTTGTCCCTCCGTATCCACAGATTTAAGTATTCACACCTTGAAAATATTCTTTAAAAAATAATAATCCAAAAAGCAAACCTTGATTTTGCTATCTTATATAAGGGACACCAACAATTTTGCTATGCCACTGCATATACTGGGACTTGAGTATTCGTGGATTTTGGTAACCACGGGGGGTCCTGGAACCAAACTCCAGCAAATATGAAGGGACAACTGTAATATGAAGTAGATACATAATTTAAGCTTTAGCAAGTTCTATAAAATTACAGATTGTTTTACATTAATTTGTATATAGGAAGGTTAGCTTAATGGAGTATTAATGTAATGTTAGAAGAAAAGGAAGTGGTTTTTATCCTGAGTCAGACTATTTGTCAACCTGGTCCAGTACAGTTGGACATCCATATCCGCATAACCATTATCCATGGTTTCAGGTATCAGTGGGACACAAAATAGGGACACAGACCATAGAGTCATGCTGGAAGATGCTTAAAGAGGTGTCCTCTCTAGGTATCTTCTAGGTCCTCCAATGCAACTCTGTGGTATGCTTTTATCGAAGTCCTTTACTTTAATAGGGTTCACTGTTCACGGTTTCCAGTATCTGCGGTAAGTTCAGGAACCAAACCCCTGTGGATATGGGAGATCTAACTGTATTGTCAACTCCAACTGCCAGTGCTTCAGGCAGGATTCTGTCCTAGCATTTCCTAGAGATCCCTGGTATTCCTAGTAGAGTCCCATTGAAGTACTTACTGGGCTCGGCATGGTTTAGCTCCTGTAGTCAGATGAATTGAATGTATTCAGGATGTTATGGTGGCTAAATTTACTGTACTCACTTTACCTTAAAAATGCTTTATAAAGGTTGGTAATTTTTCTGCCAGTAACACTTCCATTTATAATACATAAAAATGGTTCTCATCACTCTGCAGCACAGCCTATTTCATAAAGTAAAATGTGTAGCTTTATGTGTAGAGTTCAGGCTGATAGGCCTGCATGGTGACTGAATTGACTATGCAGATGTGCATCAGCATCCTCCAATAATGTACCTCATTTTAAAAAAAGGACAATTTTTTAAAAAAATCCTATGTATGACAGTTAGTTGTATGCAAGTAATAAAACTCTGAAAAACAATGATCTTTGATGAATAATTTATTGTTAGTTGAATATGTGATGACTAGAAAATTAACTTTGTTTTTGCTGAACTTGTAAATGTAGATAGTAAATACTATATGAGCTCTTATCCAGATTGACAGTGCTTGTTACTGAAATATGTATATCATAATCTACCCTGACGTGGTGCCCTTCAGATACATTGGATGTCAACTCCCAGCATTCTCATCCCACCTTGGACATGCTGACTTGGCATCATGGGAATTGTGGACCAGTACTGTATATCTGGAGAATGCCGGGATGGGGCAGACTTTTGTTGTGGTTTCTCTCTTGTGAACTACAGTAGTAAAAGTTTTGTCTCTATAATGAACAGAGCAGTCACACTTGTAGTTCATGAGAGTCCATGAAAGTTTATGCTACAGATTTCTTCTCAGTCTTAAAAGTGCTGCTGGATTCCTTTATTCCTTTTTATTTTTGTGAAGTTATCTCTGTTGAGACTCCAAGGTGAGATCTCTTCTTGTTTTCACTTTTCTTCAATAATTTATCTATGCTACACTCCTGTACAGACAGTATTCAAAGCTCTGACTTGTTTGAGTACTATGCTCTGACTTGTTTGAGTACTATGTTTGATAGTTCAGAGATGTATGAAAAATTGCAGAAGTCACAAAATTGGCACCTGGATTTGATTAATAGCTCTTCACATAGCCATCATTCAGTTAGAGGCAGTTCAGATTGTGTAATCCATATGTATAACCATTGGGGGAAATGGTGGGGCTTGGATAGGAAATAATTTGGAGGCTACTTCTTAATCTACAACTGCTTCCATTTTGAAGAACATTCTTCCTGTAACTTGTTTGTTTTTCTGGTGGCAGCTGGTTTTTATAAAAAACACACACACAGTGGTAGTTGTTTTCTTCTTTCAATTTGCTATGATCAGTTTACGAACTGCAATCCCTAGTCAGTTGCTTTCTCCCACCCCATCCTTGCTGTAGCAGTGAGAGAAATAGTTTGTGTGAAGCTGATATGTGAAGCAGATCTACCATAGACATTTTTCAGTGATTTATATGTTTAAAGATTGTAGGGCTGATGTTGTTACTGTTGGGGAAGAAAAAAAAAATCAACTTGGTCAGAGAAAGACAAGGAAAGGAAATGCCGACACAGGGGAGTAGCTACCATTTGGAGGTGATGGTTCTTTTTTGATAAGAGTTAAGGTACAGTACTTATATTGACCCGTAAGTAAATCAGCCCAGTTTGAGGCGGTTAATTTTTAAAAAATTAAAATTTCTTGATTTATGCACAAGTAGAGTCTGCCCTCTGTATCCACAGATTTGGCACCCATGGATTCCACCATCAACAGCATGAAAATATTCAAAAAATAATAATCCAAGAAACAAACCTTGATTTTGCCATTTTATATCAGGGACACCATTGTACTGTGCCATTTTACATAATGGGACTTGAGCATCCATGGTTTTTGGTATCCATAGGGGGTGGGGGTCCTGGAACCAAACCCCAGTGGATACCAATGGCTCACTGTATTCCTATGAGCTTGGAGACAGAAGTATTATGACTTGGTAATAGCAAAGGTTATTATGCAGTTCTGGCATAGCAGTCCTATAGCTTTAAAGGGGTTGATTGTATCTTTGTCTGCCTATGCTGAAAACAGAACTTTCAACAGAACTTCTGCACACATGGACCTCTGCTATCAGTTTGAATCAGAATGATATGCACCATGTGAAGTTAGAATTATGAGATATATGTCTGATTTTTACCCTGCTACTTCATATCAACATGCATATACACAGGCTGACCATATTTCCTTGAGACAAAAAATGGACATTGGATGGCAAAAACAGTAAGCAGTATTTTCAATCCAGTTCAAAATAGGTGTATGTGCTCGTATAAATAATTGAAACTGTATAAATAGAAGCATTTGGGAGACTGAGCAAAACAGGTAGACATCTAAGTGAGATCACAAGAGTGAGATCAAAACAAGCAGTCCTGGCCCAGGTCCTCTAGCAGTCTATAGAGTTGGATTAGAGCAGGGGTGGGAATAATGCAGCCTTCCAGATGTTGTTGAGTTGCAGCTCTCAACATTTCCCATCATTGTTTATGCTGGTTAGAGATGCAGCCCAACAGTATCTGGAAGGCCACATGATTTTTACCCCAGGGCAAAACAGGCCAAAAATAAATAAAAGCACCCAACTTAGGTTATCAACTCCATGTACTGCCAATCAGTGTATTAATTTGTAGGCTGCTGACACACCACAAAAATAATGAAGTTTGACAACACTTTAGCTGTCATGGCTGCATCCTATGGAATCTTGACATTTGTGGTTTGTTGTGGCACCAGAGCCCTCTGACAGAGAAGGCTAAATATCTCACAAAACTACAGAATAAAGTGAGGCAAGTGGCGGCTGAAGCCCAGCACTGGTCTGCCCACTGATAGCAACTGGGGGGCAAAGGCTCGCTTGCTCACTCTCTGCTACTTGTGCTCCTGCTTCTTCTACAGCTGAGCTGTCCAATCTCCCTGCAACAGCAGAGGATGGTTTCCGATAGGAGTCCCAGCCCAGGCGGTGCAAACGAACCCCGGGGTATTTGGCGGGAACAGCAAGAGTGTCTCATGCACTCACGTTTCTCTGCATTTAGGCAGGAGTTTCTGGCTAGTTTGCACCCGCTTGCTGTTTGCACAGAAATTTTAGCTAGCACACTTCCAAAACAGGACAAAATTAATATTTCTATGAAAAAGACAGGACGGTTGGGAAATATGAAAAAAACCCTGGACTGTCCCTTTTAAAACGGTCAATATAGTCATCCTAATATAAAACATAATTTTTGATGTTTCTAGTGTTTTAGCAGCACTGATATACCATCATTATGTATACATAGCATAATAGTCCATTCTAACAGCCCCAAAGAAAATGCAGCTGACCACATTACATACCCATAGGGGTTGGGATAAAGCAAACTTCAATAGATGCCAAATTGTTTGTGTTCTGACTTTTCATAGCTTTATGTTGTTGCAATAGTAGAGGGTAGAAGTGCCATATTTTGATACTGCATTTTTTGTAAGTCACAAAAAATGGTGTTTTAGACATGATAGACTCACAAATATGTTGAAATGTGTACACAGCCAGTATTAAAGATATTCATTTCATCTCTAATCCACAGAATAAGGAGATAGCAGTCTGTCTCTGTATTTCAGACAGATCTATTCATCTCTCATTTGTTGGGTTGGGGATAAGGAGGAAGTTGTTCACAGTAAGGATTGGGGTAGCGAATCATGTTCCTCTGAGGACTTAGTTCAGCAGCATTGCCCTACTGTGTGTGATAACACTGTCATTGGACCAAATCTTCCCCTCCATGTGGACTTCACACACAAATGCTTCCTAGCACTATGTTTTGGGACTGATAAACTGTCATTGGACCAAATCCACACCATATGAACTTAACATTAAATACCTCCTAGCCCATGAAAGCAGTCTAGGAAGAACCAGCACTATCATTCTTAAGTCCTTCCAAAATACCCATAAAATGCAAGATTTCCTCTCTGAAATTAAAGGCTCTTTTTGAGTTAGATTCTTCCAGTCTTTCCCTATAATTCCCTTCTCCATGAGTCTTCATGGATGGGAAAAGAGAATCTAGGTTTGGGAAGTGAGGACTCAAAATAAATTTTATTCCAGTTTTATTTATATTCTCAACTTGGTTTAGAACTATGGTAAGATTTGGTTTTCATTCTCAATTATAAGTAATTAATATGAAAATTGGGCCATCGTGTCACACATTTTGAAGAATTATTTGATTATGTATCATCATTTTGGATGGCCAGCATGCAGAGCACTACTATAGACATGTCCAAGTGCTGGGACATGCCTAGTCTTTGCCTAGAGGAGTTTTGGCTTTAAACAGGAGATCCTTATGCTGTTTTCATAAACTGCTTTGAAATTTCCCTCCCAAGTTGAAAAAAAAATCATATGGGGTTATGCAAAATTAATTCTGTGCATGCTGATGAATGTGTATAAAAGTCCTTTGTAAGCTGATAGGACAAAATTTAACCACATCTTTCTTAATCACTCATAAAGCTTCTGTGGACTTAACGTTTAACTCTTCCTATTTTGCAGATTTAAAGAAATATGCATTGTTACAATTTTATTCTGGAATTGTTGAAGTGGAAATACAGATGAAACCATTTGACAGAATAGCAACTGTATAGCACTGTTTCATTGAGTTCTCGAATAAAAGGTAAGCATTCTCATGGTTTGTTAGAAAATGTTTATCTCATCTTTCATGCAAGCTCAAGGCAGCTAACAAAATGGGGTAATGTAAATACCATAAAAATATAAATTTCAAGTACAGTAAAAGTTTTTATCTCTTTAAAAGGAAGCAGAAAATTGTAACATAAGGTCAGCAGTTAACACAAATCAAGTACGTTTCAACAAAACTGAGGACTTACCCAGAGCTTGGTAAAGTTGCTTTTTTAGACTACAGCTCCCAAGAAACGGAGATTCTGGAAATGATAGTCCTCTTGAGTAGCTTTCCTGAGTTCTGGATACACTCACACCATGGGGCGGGTACTTGTAAAAGATAAATTAAATAAAGAGCTGTTTGTATCATAAGTGAACAGATCCAGGAGTTAATTTGATTAATTCCACAGTAGTCTTCATTGGGCTGTTTTTTCTTAGACTTTCATCCTATCTCCATCACTTGTGGCTAGCTTATGCAGTGGGGTCTTGGTATCTACTGAAATTTGGTTTCAGGACCCCCTGTGGATACCAAAATCCATGGATGCTCAAGTCCCATTATATACAATGGTGTAGTAAAATGGTGTCCCTTATGTAAAAGGGCAAAACCAAGGTTTGCTTTTTGGAATTTAAAAATAAATAAATTTGTGATTGGTGGAATCTGTGGATGCAGAACCTGCGGATATAGGGCCAACTATAAATATGAGTATGCTGCTGGAAAGAAGAATACTCCAGAATGTAGTCCCCTAAGATTCTAATTGCACATATTTTTCAGAGGGCAAAGAGAGAGGCTGGTTCAGATGCAGTTCCTCTCTTCCTTCAACGCAGATTATGGTACTGCATCTCATATTTTTTTCCTTAAACCGTACTCAAATTTCCAGACATGGTAGCTGTCTAAAAGGTATAGTCCAGTTTATGTTTCCTATGGTTAATGCTAACCTGGATGAGCTCATAACTTGGGATTTGTAAGCAGCCTCAGACTGCTTTGAGTTCCTAGGTTATATGTTTAACCCTTGTTAGTATTAATTGTAGTTTTGTGAAGGTGAATCATGGTTGCAGTGGTGGGAGTAGGAAGCATTCACAGATTCCTGCAGCCCTGTGCTGGTAGATCCACCATAGTTAGGGAACAGGAAATGTTACATAAGCTAGATGATGATTTTCATAAAACTCAGTCGAGATCAAGATTTCCTGCATGGCAGGGAGTTGGACTGGATGGCCCTCGTGGTCTCTTCCAACTCTACAATTCTATGATTCTATGAGATTGGCAAGCCATTTTGTTTGGCCAAATTACTTAAAACACTGTGCTTCCAGATAGAAACTCCTTGTGCTACCATTTGAAATACAATGTGTAGCTGTTGCATCTTCATACTTAATAGGTTTTTGGTAGGAAAAAAAAGATGGAAAAGACAGTGGAAAAACAAACAGAGTTGCAAGATATCACCATCCTGACATGCTCTAGGATGCTGCAAATGAGTCAGTGACTACACAGTAAAACCCCAGTGTGGAAGTGCAGTAAGTTTCCTGTAATATTGATACAGGAATTTGCTTAGTTTAGTTTTCATCGGTTCACTAATCTGTATGGCTACATACATGTGTGGAACTATTCAGATTGGTTTTAGAGACAGTTCTGAAACTTTTTTGAAACTACAGTCTCCCCTCCACATTCGCGAACTTGACATTCGCGGTTTTGATTATTTGCGGTTTTGGGAGGGCCCCTTGGGCCCTCCCAAAACTGCGACACGGGGCCTCCAGAGGCCCCGTGAAAGCCCTGGGAGGGAGCGGGGAGGGCCGGGGAGACCTCCACGGGGCCTTCGGAGACCCTCTGGAGGCCCCGCGAAGGCCTTGGAAGGGAGGGGGAAGGGCTGGGGAGGCCTCCGCGGGGCCTTCGGAGACCCTCCAGAGGCCCCGCGAAGGCCTTGGGAAGGAGGGGGGAGGGCCGGGGAGGCCTTAACGGGGCCCCCGGAGATGCTCCAGAGGCCCCACGAAAGCCCAGGGAGGGAGGGGGGACGGCCGGGAGAGGCCTCCGCGGGGCCTGGCTAGGCCCCACGAAGGCCCGGGGAGGGAGGGGGAGGGCCGGGAGAGGCCTCCATGGGGCCTGGCTAGGCCCCACAAAGGCCCGGGGAGGGAGGAGGAGGGCCGGGAGAGGCCTCCGCGGGGCCTGGCTAGGCCCCACGAAGGCCCAGGGAGGGAGGGGGAAGGCCGGGAGAGGCCTCCGCGGGGCCTGGCTAGGCCCCACGAAGGCCCAAGGGGGGAGGTCCAGGAGAGGCCTCCGCGGGGCCTGGCTAGGCCCCACGAAGTCCTGGGGAGGGAGGGGGAAGGCCAGGAGAGGCCTCCGCAGGGCCTGGCTAGGCCCCACAAAGGCCCGGGGAGGGAGGGGGAAGAGCCGGGAGAGTCCTCCGCGGGGCCTGGCTAGGCCCCACGAAGGACCGGGGAGGGAGGGGGAGGGCCGGGAGAGGCCTCCATGGGGCCTCCGGAGACGCTCCAGAGGCCCCATGAAGGCCTGGGGGAGGGCTGGGGAGGCCTCCATGGGGCCTCCGGAGATGCTCCGGAGACCCCAAGAAAGCCCGGGGAGGGAGCGGGGAGTGCCGGGGAGCCCTCCATGGGGCCTCCGGAGACGCTCCGGAGGCCCCATGAAGGCCCGGGAAGGGAGCGGGGAGTGCCAGGGAGGCCTCCATGTGGCCTCTGGAGACGCTCTGGAGCCCCATGAAGGCCCGGGAAGGGAGCGGGGAGGGCCAGGAGAGGCCTCCGCGGGGCCTGGCTAGGCCCCACGAAGTCCTGGGGAGGGAGGGGGAAGGCCAGGAGAGGCCTCCGGAGACGCTCCGGAGGCCCCATGAAGGCCTGGGGGAGGGCTGGGGAGGCCTCCATGGGGCCTCCGGAGACGCTCCGGAGACCCCATGAAGGCCCGGGGAGGGAGCGGGGAGTGCTGGGGAGCCCTCCATGTGGCCTCCGGAGGCGCTCCGGAGGCCCCATGAAGGCCCAGGGAGAGGGTGAGGAGGGTTGGGGAGGCCTCCATGGGGCCTCCGGAGACGCTCCGGAGGCCCCACGAAGGCCCGGGGAGGGAGGGGGGAGGGCCGGGAGAGGCCTCCGCGGGGTCCCGCGAAGGCCTTGGGTGGTAGGGGGGAGGGCCGGGGAGGCCTCCGCGGTGCCTCCGGAGACTCTCCGGAGGCCCCGTTGAGGGCTTGGGCGGGAGGGGGGAGGGCTGGGAAGGCATCCACGGGGCCTCAGGAGGGTCTCCGGAGGCCCCGGGAAGGCCTAGGAAGGGAGTGGGGAGGCTGGGGAAAGCGACTATGGGGCCTCCGGAGGCCCCATGGTCGCTGTGGTTGGGGAGGGGGAGGGCAGTAGTTATTCGCGGATTTTTCACATTCGCGGGGGTCCGTGGAACGTAACCCCCGCGAATGTGAAGGGACGACTGTAAATTGTTTGGACAGTAGAAAATATATTTTTGTGAAAGATCTGTCCAAGGTTATATACTGTATATTCCGGCGTATAAGACAACTGGGCATATAAGACGACCCCCCAATTTTCAACTTTAAATCTAGGGTTTGGCATATATTCGCCATATAAGACCACCCCCCAATTTGGCTGACTGGCTGGTGGAGCCTTGCCAGCTGATCCTCTTTGTTTCCCAACTCCCAAGGATCTCCTCCTGAGTTGGGAAAGCGAACAGGATCAGCTGGCAGGGCTCTCCCAGCCAGCCAGCCAGCTGCAACATTCGCCCCTCTCTTCCACCTTCTGTTGCTCCGCAAAGGGGGTGAAGGCAGAGGAGGGGGCCAAAAGAACCCAGTTTGCCTCGACCACTGCCCATTCCCTCCGTCTTCGTTCCCTTTGCACCCTCGTTCCTTTTGCACCCTCCTCATTGTTTTCTAATTTACTTTTGAGCACATACATGATTTTCAAACACTTTTAGCCTTTTTAAGTTGTTTTCACTTGAGATATTTAGTATGTTTTTATTATGTTTAAGTTATTGTTTTTACTCTGACATTATTTAAATTGTCTGTTGCCCTGAGATCTCAGGATAAAAGGTGGGATAAAAATATTTTAATACATAAATATAATTATAGGAGAAAATATGTAAAAAATATGTTTCAAAAATGTGCATGATTAAAGGTCCACTTTTTTAAAAAAAATATAATCACAAAGGAAGACAGATTGGCTGTATCTCTGCTGAGTTTCCAGTGATTGGTTAAAATTAGCCATAAGTTATTAAAACTGGCTTTAAAACTAGCTTTTAACCATTGTTTTTACACTGATTTAAAAGAATGCTATAATGTCTCTTGTTGGTCATCACTTCAGGGATCTGGGTAGTCAGAGAAGCAATTAAATACTTTTTAAAAAATGAGTAAAGTCAGCATAATTATATGAAACATAATATGAACATAAATGAATATCGTTTAGTCAGTGCAAAAATGTGTACAATAGAGAATGCTTGCAAAATATTTTGCAGGAAAATGCACCCAAATATGCCCATTAATTTCCGTGCAGAATTAAGAGAAGTCTTATAGCTCAGTACAGAAATGGGATGGAATGAGAATGCCAGCAGGAAACCTGAGAAACTCAACAAGAATGAAACTGACAGATTTTCAGATGCCTAGGTGGAAATATAAAAGTCCAAGTGACCCATCCTGGAGAAGGGTGGCTGGAGGGAGGGGGCTTCGTGGAGGGTGAAGGGTGGCTGGAGGGAGGGGCTTCGCGGAGGGTGAAGGGTGGCTGGAGGGAGGGGCTTTGTGGAGGGTGGCTGGAGGGAGGGGGCTTCGCGGAGGGTAAAGGGTGGCTGGAGGGAGGGGGCTTCCCAGCCACCGCCCCCTCCCCGAAGCCACGATTGGAGCCCGATCGCAGCTTTGGGGAGGGGGGGTTGCTGGAAGGGGGGCTGGAGGGAGGGGGCTTCACGGAGGGTGGAAGGGTGGCTGGAGGGAGGGGGCTTCCCAGCCACCCATCCCCTCCCCGAAGCCACGATCGGGAGCCCGATCACGGCTTCGGGGAGGGTGGAAAGGTGGCAGGAAGGGGGGTGCTTTCCAGCAACATTCACCCCCCTCCTCTGTCTTTGGTTGCTCCCCAAAGGGGGAGAAGGCAGAGGAGGGGGGGCGAATGAACCGTAAGCACTTTGCCTCACCCCCCCCGCCCGATCTCCTGCCTCTTCGCTCCATTTGCGAAGGGAGCGAAGAGGCAGGAGTTCAGGCAGTGGGGTGAAGCAAAGTGTATCCGCCGTATAAGACGACCCCTGATTTTGGAGCCTGTTTTTCAAGGCTCAAACCTTGTCTTATACGCCGGAATATGTGGTAGTCGAAGTAAAGTGGAGATTAGTTCATATCTGTTACTTGTGCATCAAATTGCAGTCAAGCTTTATTATTGAAACAAGCAACCATTTTCAGACCTGGCCATAAGAGAGCATTGGATCCCCCACATATGACTTGGCCAAGTTTCTGGCCACACAATTACAAACCCACATAGGACAAACCCCTCACTACATCAAAGACTCAGCTCACTTCATAGAATAAATCAACAACATCGAACTGAAACCTGGAGACAGACTGATCAGTTTTGATGTTGTCTCCTTGTTCACCAAAAGTCCCCATAATGGACACCATGGCACTCATACAACAAATATTTCTTGAGGACATCACAGCCTTGTTCAAACACTGCCTCACCACAAACTATTTCCAGTGGGATAATGAATTCTACGAACAGATAGATGGGGTAGCCATGGGCAGCCCCCTGAGTCCAGTGGTAGCAAACTTTTACATGGGACATTTTGAAAAGCAAGCCCTGGAAACAACACCAAAAAAAGCCCACAACATGGTTCCAATATGTAGATGACACTTTCACCATTTGGAACCACAGAGAAGATGATTTGGTCTCATTCCTGAATCACCTGAACAGCATCTACCCAAATATCCAATTCATGATGGAAAAAGAGAAGGAAGGAACACTGCCATTCTTGGATGTCCTAGTCATCTGCAAACCAAACCAACGGTTAGGCCACAAGGTATACAGAAAACGCACACATACGAACAGGTACCTACGCAAGAACTTCACAATAAAAACATTGGTAGAACGTGCAAAAAGGATCTGCGAACCCCACTACCTGGAGGACAAACTGAGGCATCTAAACTGGGCCCTACAGGCTAATGGTTACTCCAGATCAGACATCATAAGAGCAGCCAGACCCAGAAAAAAACACAGGAATGAAGAAGAAAACCAGGCACCCAAAGGGAAGATATTTTTACCATACATGAAAGGAGTCACAGACAGAATAGGGAAATTGATGAGGAAACACAACCTCCAAACAATCTATAGACCAACCAAAAAAATCCAAGAAATGCTACGTTCAGCGAAGGACAAAAGAGACCCTCTCACAGCTGCAGGAGTTTACCGCATACCATGCAGCTGTGGACAAGTGTACATAGGGACCACTAAACGCAATGTGCAAACACGAATCAAGGAACATGAGAGACACTGCAGACTGGGCCAATCAGAAAAATCAGCAGTAGCAGAACATGTTATAAACCAACCTGGACACAAAATGCTATTTGAAAACACAGAAATTCTAGACCAGGCCAACAGCTATTATGTCAGACTGCACAGAGAAACTATTGAAATCCACAAACACCTGGACAACTTCAACAGGAAAGAAGAAACCTTAAAAGTCAACAAAATCTGGCTCCCAGTTTTGAAGAACAATAGAACCAAAACTCAACACTTACAAAGGAAATCCACCCAGGGACAGGGGAATTCCCAGAAGATAATGGCCCATCAACCAACCATTAGCCAAACAGACACTAACGAGCCTTGCATTTCTATACCCAGAAACTAACCATTCAATTACAAAAATTTACATATACAGTCGTCCCTTCACATTCGCGGGGGTTCCGTTCCGCGGACCCCCGCGAATGTGAAAAAACCGCGAATAACGACACCCCTCCCCCCCTCCCTCCCCAGGCCTTTGCGGGGCCTTCCTAGGCCCCGCGGAGGCCTCCCCGGCCCTCCCTCCCTCCCTCCCCAAGCCTTCGCGGGGCCTTGCTAGGCCCCGCGGGGGTCTCCCCGGCCCTCCCTCCCGCCCTCCCCAAGCCTTCGCGGGGCCTTCCTAGGCCCTGCGGAGGCCTCCCCGGCCCTCCCTCCCTCCCTCCCCAGGCCTTTGCGGGGACTTGCTAGGCTCCGCGGGGGTCTCCCCGGCCCTCCCTCCCGCCTTCCCCAGGCCTTCCTGGGGCCTCCGGAGCGTCTCCGGAAGCCCCAGGATCGCCTCCCCAGCCCTCCCCACCCCGTCCCCAAGCCTTCCTGGGGCCTCCGGAGCGTCTCCGGAGGCCCCAGGATCGCCTCCCCACCCCGTCCCCAGGCCTTCCTGGGGCCTTCGGAGCGTCTCCGGAGGCCCCAGGATCGCCTCCCCAGCCCTCCCCACCCCGTCCCCAGGCCTTTCTGGGGCCTCCGGAGATGCTCCGGAGGCCCCAGGATCGCCTCCCCAGCCCTCCCCACCCCGTCCCCAAGCCCCAGGATCGCCTCCCAAGCCCTCCCCACCCCGTCCCCAGGCCTTTCTGGGGCCTCCGGAGCGTCTCCGGAGGCCCCAGGATCGCCTCCCCAGCCCTCCCCACCCCGTCCCCAGGCCTTCCTGGGGCCTCCGGAGCGTCTCCGGAGGCTCCAGGATCGCCTCCTCAGCCCTCCCCACCGCGTCCCCAGGCCTTCCTGGGGCCTCCGGAGCATCTCCGGAGGCCCCAGGATCGCCTCCCCAGTCCTCCCCACCCCATCCCCAGGCCTTCCTGGGGCCTCTGGAGTGTCTCCGGAGGCCCCAGGATCGCCTCCCCAGCCCTCCCCACCCCGTCCCCAGGCCTTCCTGGGGCCTCCGGAGCGTCTCCGGAGGCCCCAGGATCGCCTCCCCAGCCCTCCCCACCCCGTCCCCAGGCCTTTCTGGGGCCTCCGGAGATGCTCCGGAGGCCCCAGGATCGCCTCCCCAGCCCTCCCCACCCCGTCCCCAGGCCTTCCTGGGGCCTCCGGAACGTCTCCGGAGGCTCCAGGATCGCCTCCCCAGCCCTCCCCACCCCATCCCCAGGCCTTCCTGGGGCCTCCGGAGCGTCTCCGGAGGCCCCAGGATCGCCTCCCCAGCCCTCCCCACCCCGTCCCCAGCGTCTCCGGAGGCCCCAGGATCGCCTCCCCAGCCCTCCCCACCCCGTCCCCAGGCCTTCCTGGGGCCTCCGGAGCGTCTCCGGAGGCCCCAGGATCGCCTCCCCAGCCCTCCCCATCCCGTCCCCAAGCCTTCCTGGGGCCTCCGGAGCGTCTCCGGAGGCCCCAGGATCGCCTCCCCACCCCTCCCCAGGCCTTCATGGGGCCTCCGGAGCGCCTCCGGGGGCCCCGTGGACGCCTCCCTGGGCCTCCCCGCTCCCTCTATGTCTTTCACGGGGCCTCTGGAGGCCCCGTGTCGCGGTTTTGGGGGGGCCCGGGGGGGCCCTCCCAAAACCGCGAATAACCGAAACCGCGAATGTCAAGTTTGCGAATGTGGAGGGACAACTGTACTCCCCAGCAGGGGTTCACAGCATATAAACTGTGAAATGCATGTGGGAATACACCCCTACCAAACCATTCTCTGAAGATGCCAGCCACAGATGCAGGCGAAACGTCAGAAAGAAACTATTCCAGAACACGGCCTCACAGCCTGGAAAAAATCCAAGGAAAATCTATGGATGCTGGCTGTGAAAGCCTTCGACTGCCCACTTCTCCTTTAAACATAGGAGAATTCCTCAGATATGGATGTAATTTGGGTCTCTGGTTTCAGTAAATATGAAAGCAGAAGTTTTGCTTTCTTTCTGGCATGCAAAGTAGGAAAAAGGAGAGTGTGTAAGCCCAAACAAGTGTGATACATACTGTAAGGTTTCCTGTGTTTGGCTGTGCATGCAGTGCATTTCCTGAATCACTTATTAGTGAAATCTGGGTCCTATTCAATGTCAAGAATGATGGGAGGGCTTGTTCGAATTAACCATAACTGCCCAGAAGTCCAAAATAAACAGTATCTATTTTTAATACTTGAGAAGACTAAAGAGGTGTTTTTGAGACCTCTTTGATAAAACTTGCATATGTCTTATGTTGATTAAATATGTGCTTTTTAAAATAAATTCTTTTTAAATACATAATTTGGAACACTGAAGATGTGCAGTGACACACTGGCCCAGTTTGGTCAATCTGTGTTATAGCATTGGAAAGCCTTGGACTTGCTATATCTCCATTTTTCCAGTATGGTTAGGAGTAGAGGTAGGGAGCATCCATATTCAGTTTCAACTAACTAGTGAGTTGTTACACCCAACAAGAACAAACTGCAGTTAGTTTAAAGTAGAAGTAGGAATGAGGAATGGTTTGCCCTCCACATATTGTTGGACTTCAAAACCTCACTATTAACTATGCTGATTAGGGATGATTTACTTATTTATTTATTTGCTTTTCTTTTGGCACAGGACCCAAAGTGTTATACATTGATTTAAAACAAAAATTCAGCTTTTTTTTTTTACAGAAGTTAAAAAAACCCAAGCAATTCTGTTAAAAATAACTTGGTTAAACCAGTTTAAAACACATTTAAAACATAATTTAAATGATGGAACATAAAAGAACTTCCAGAGTGCAACAGATGAAAGTTGCATTCCAGTAACATACAGAGGGCCACACATTCCCCATCCCTGGTATTCTTTACTGTAACCAGCCCGGATCAAAAGCCACAGTTTCTGTCTTGATCAGGTGACATTTGTAACACACACACACACACATACACACCAGTTCCTGTTGGAGTGACGAAAGACATAACAATCATAAGTGTAATCAAATTGTTTGCACATCCATTCTGTTAACGTTTTAAAATCAGGGTTGTGTATGGACTCTGAAATACAGTTCAGATCCTGATTCATCATTTCTGAAAGTGGTATTTCTGAAAATGGGGTGCTTCAGCTCTGATGTATTTGGAGCCAGTTTGGTTTGACTTTTAGTCTTGAACCCATCATGAAATCCAAATGGTTCATATCTCCCATTGGCTATCACAGTAAATGCAAATGTGGCTATAACACTCCTCCTTGTTTGAATTGGATTAAAATAACAGATTTAGTAGCACCTTACACATGTTCAAATGATATCATTCATTTTTTCCTAGTGAAAGGAAAATGGAGTCACTGCCTTGTAAATAAATTTTCTGTACACTCTTGGAACTTACATCAGTAAAACTAGGTTTGTTGAAAATAGTAAGGTTATTTTCACTGCAGGAGAAAATCAGTTTAAAAAGAGACAGAAAGATGGAGACAGAGAACACAAAGCCATGTCATTCCCCTTTAAACAAATCAACACTAAATGAAACATTCCTCTGTGCTAGCCACACAATTACATAGCAGACTAAGAAGATATCCCTCCCCTGAAGTACAGCAAGTCGAGACTTACAAATATTAAAGGTAGATCTGTTCGTCACCCTTCCCTCCCTCCAACTGTAGATGTTTTCCACATAAAATATGTTATATTTGGTATTCAGCTGTCAGCTGTTCCACAACTGAAAATCCCACAAAGCTTAGTCTGAGTGAAAGTTAACTCTGTGCTGTGTGAGGGATGGACAGAAGCTTGCTTTATGTTGGAAGGCACCTGATCCAGTCCAGAGGTGCCTGCTTCTGTTTGAACTTTGGCTGAATCTAGTGCACATTTCTATTTAAAACTACCGTATATTCCGGCGTATAAGACGACTGGGGGTATAAGACCCCCCCAATTTTTAAGTTAAAACATAGAGTTTGGGATATATTCGCCATATAAGACGACCCCCCTTCTCTTATATGGCAAGTATATCCCAAACTCCCCCACACCAGTGGTTCTTAACCTGAGATTAGTGGGGGTCTGTGAAGGCTTGAAGGCTGCTTGGCCCACCTCCTCCCTGCAGTGACAGGAGCTAAGGCAAAGGTTGGCTGGTTGACTTGGCCTGCGCATTGCCATTCAATCTACAAACTTGCAGGAGAAAAGTCTTCTCTCTTCCTTCACTGCCTCTGAGGGAAGGTTGAATGGATGGTGTAATGGTATATTATTATTATTTTTATTATTATTATTATTAGGGCTTTAAATCTTGAATTAAGTCTTGAGGGACCCCCGCGGTGTGGGAGCGTTTGCACGGCTCCAGAGGCAGTGGGGGAAGCTGCGCGGGGTGGGGGGTGATCTTCTCCGTGGCTGCCAATCACGGAGAAGACCCCCCCACCCCGCGCAGCTGAGGGAGAAGGGGGGAAGCCGCGCGGGGAGGGAGGGTTTCTCCGTGGCTGCCAATCACGGAGAAGACCCCCCCACCCCACGCAGCTGAGGGAGAAGGGGGGAAGCCACGCGGGGGGGGAGGGAGGGCGGGCGGGCGGGCTTCTCCGTGGCTGCCAGTCACGGAGAAGCATCTCCCGCCCTGTGCGGCTCCAAGGGCAGGGGGGGAAGCCGCGTGGGGTGGGGGTGATCTTCTCCGTGGCTGCCTGTCATGGAGAAGACCCCCCCACCCCGTGCAGCTGAGGGAGAAGGGGGGGTTGTGCGGGGAGGGAGAGCTTCTCCGTGGCTGCCAGTCACGGAGAAGCATCTCCCGCCTCGCGCGGCTCCAGAGGCAGTGGGGGAAGCCGCGCGGGGTGGGGGGTGATCTTCTCCGTGGCTGCCAGTCACGGAGAAGACCCACCCCCACCCCGCGCAGCTGAGGGAGAATGGGGGGGGAGCCGCGCGGGGAGGGAGGGCTTCTCGTGGCTGCCAGTCACGGAGAAGCATCTCCCGCCCCGCACAGCTCCAGAGGCAGTGGGGGAAGCTGCCGGGTCTGGCTGGGTCAGGGGTGCCGCGGCTTCACTTTGCCTCACCCCCCCCCACCTGATCTCCTACATCTTTGCTCCATTTGCAAGAGAGCGAAGAGGCAGGAGATTGGGTAGCCGGTGAGGCAAAGCGTGTAACCGGCGTATAAGACAACCCCTGACTTTGGAGTCTATTTTCCAGGCTTCAAAAGTCGTCTTATGTGCCGGAATATACGGTATTTCCATGACACTTAAAAGGTTGCATCTGCTTTCATCTTAGCCTCTTTCTCATAGTTCCTGTAAGTATTGTGGGCTGAAGAGGTCTTTTCTAGCAATCTCCTTGTCCTCACTTTAACCTTTTTCCCAGGAAGGAGAAATCCACAAGAACAAGAGGGGTGCTACTACCACCATCAATGACTTGTATGTGTGGGTGGGTGGGGGGTGCACATGTATGCACACACATACCAAACCCTCCCAACAGAGAGGCATACGAATTTATTATGAGTGGCCCTCAGTTCTCACTCTTTGTGCTTTATTGAATTTGAACATTATTAAAGGGTTGACAGCATTCAGCAGTGGTGTGAAAAATTAGCTGAAGTGTACTCACATGTGCCAGATTCAGAACCAGCACTCCCAACTACTAGAGTAATATTCTATCGGAATAGGATGCAACATGATGCATTTATCTCCCCATGCCCTTACCCACTGTCCTTGATTAACAGGGATCAAGGAGTAATAAAGGGTAACTAGGGCACATTTTAAATAAATTTTTAATCAGTATGTGAAATCTGCTTTCAAATCCTTACCAAAATGAGAAGTAACCAGTATTAAATTTGGTGATGGGAATTCACACTCCAGTAGGGAAAACTGAGACAGAGAAGGAGATACACAGTTCCACAGTTTGATTCTAGTTGCTTTACTCTACCGTACTTCATTAACGTTCAGTCTAGTTAAGCAACTAGCACGTTGCATTTGAAATACTGATCTTGCCCCCTTTGAGTTCAAAAGCCTAAATACAGTTCTTAGTTCCAAATAGAGCAGACCCAGTGAATTGATGAAACTTGTGTAAATGTTGGTTTACCAAGTTCCTATCGATTCACTGGATCTACTCTGATTGAGACTATCAATTGGATTTAGGTTTTTATGTTTTCTTAGTTTAATTCCTTTTTTTAAAAAAGTACTCATGAATTGACTAATATGTTTATGCTAGCTTTTAAAAAACTGGAACTGCACAATGTCCCAAACTTACTAAATGTCTTGATTAAACAAGAGGTTTGATTCTGGTTTCATAATTTAGACTGTGTGTTCATGTTCCAGGAATTTGTCTGCAGCCATATTGGTAAGGGTTTTTCAGAGAGGATAACTGTGTATCAAGTCTCTCATTTGTAGTCTTAACAATTTAGTAGGTAATTTCACAGACAGAAAAAATGTAGTGTAAAAGAGATCATTATCCTCTCAGGCACTTTAAAAGAAGTGTTGACAATCTCTTGATTTCTTCCCTCCTCCCATTCTGTAGACTGTACCCCAGTGTAATTGAAAATACTTGTGTTGGTTAAATATCCCAGCAGTTCTTTGTCTTAAATATCACTGCCAGAGTATACTAAGATTTACCATTCTTACATAAGTTTTTCTTGGTCTTGCACTTCCCATAAGCTGAATTCCTGCTCTTGGTTCTTCTAAATTACTTAATACTTAATGTAAAAAGGGACGCTGATTAGCAAACCAATTGCTTTCACCATTTTAGCCTTAAAGGCCGTCAGTATTTTGTCTGTAAAGGGATGGCAGGAGGGGAGATTGCTTACTGAAGGGGATGACCGTATTCTTATGCTAATCCATTCTGTGGATAAGGAGCAATGCAGCCATGCAAACAATGGAAGTGGAGCCAGAAAGTCTGCTGTGTAGTCTAGCACGCCTTGAGAAGCATTATGAGACAGGGCGCCTAGGGCTGCTTAAGGGGAGGGGCCCAAGAAAAGGGGAGCGCTTTACTCCAAGTTATTTTATAGAACTGGCAGATGACCAAAGAAGAGAACCTTACAAAGGTAGAGAGTAAGAGTTAAGATGGGGAAATGGAAGAGAATGAGAGAGAGAAAGGAGTTGCTGAAACCTTTCAAGTTCTCCTACGTTGCCGTCTTACTGTTGGCTCTATTTATTGTTTGGCTGCAATTAAACTTCTAAATTCAGCATGAATATTTTCTTAATGTAAAAGTGTACATTCTACACATGGCTTCTTTTGAAAGAAAGATATAGCTTTGAAACTGATTTCATTATATTTTGACTTTGTTATATGTATGATATATATCTTTTAGCCATGTTTAATATAATGTATTTATACTCAGACTTTGAAGAAACAGGCCATCATCTGCATGTATTGTGTAAATACAGATGAAGAGTACTATTCAGCTTGGTTTTATTTAAGCGGTTACATATCCCTGAAGTATTTAGTGACGTATATCAACTTGCAATTTTTGCTAGTGAATGATAGCATGCATTTCTTCTCACAAAATCCAATGATGTCATTTAGAAGTGAAATAGAGTATTAAATCTGCTACTCAAGTAGTATGAGTTGTAGCATTCTTAAGAATTAATATACTGTATTTACAAAATAATATTATTCATACTATTTGAATAGCAGTTAATCCTTTATTTCATTGTTTAAAGATAATTTCTCTACAGACAAGAACAAACAGTAAAATGAATAATTGGGTATTGTGAAAACATATTCCTGAACATACTGGTAATAGTAAAGTTTATTTGTTGTTGTGTGCTTTCATGTTGTTTCTCAGTTATGGTGACCCTAAGGTGAATCTATTGTGGGGTTGTGTTTTTTTTGGCAAGATTTGTTCAGAGGGGGTTTGCTCACCTAGTGGGTTTCCATGGCTGAGCAGGAATTGAAAACCTGTTCTCCAGTGTGCTAGTCCAGCGCTTAAACCACTATACCACACTGGCTCTCTCCCACATGGCTCTCTCCCACAGACTGATAAATAATCAGTCTGCTTTATTTTATGTACGTTTTTTTTTAAAGTATTTGTTTGTTTGTTTGTTTTTACCATTCTTAAACTACCAGGGAGGAAACCTAGGAGTGGTAGAAGGGGTGGTCCTTTTTTTCTTGGCAAGAGATGGAAGTACATAGTCAGAAGCCCCCATCCCAGCCTGGATGATGATGAAAAGCTCTGCTAGTGGTTTTCCATTTATACAAGGGCCATTCCAGAAGCATGAAGATCCACAGCAGGAGTAAGCAACATACTGTTTATAGGTCACACATAGCTTCAGTGTTGGCACTAGGGGAATGCAGAGAGGCTGAACCGCATCAGGTGACACCGTGGGGGGGAAGGGCTGACACCCAGCCTTAGTGACACCATAGCATAGCTCCCCCAGGCTATATTTGCAGTCACTAGCACCCCCCCCCAGCAAAAATCTTTGCTACCTCCTTTTATAACAAGTGTGAAATGTATGTTTTAAAGGTGATATTGTAGTTTGCCATTGTGTCTTGGGGAAGTGGAGAAGGCGCAGTCCACAGTGAGCTCCAAGCTGGTTGGCCACTGAACTTGCTGAAGTTGCTCATCTCAACCATCATATTAACAAATAAACTCCCAAATAAACTGAACAAGTATGCCACCCTTGTATTTAATTCTTCCTATTAAGTACAATGGGAAGGAATATTTTACAGGGAAAAAATGGAGGAAATAGAAAATGACTGTAGGCCCTTCCACACATATCTTCTGCTGGGAGGCGCAGAATGTGACCCTCGCTCCAACCCTAGAAGGTTGAGTTTCTAAAAAGAGTTATCTGTATATATATGTGTGTGTGTGTGTGTGTATTAAAATGTGTTGAGAACAATTTCACAGAAAATATATATATTTATTTATAAATAGTGGTTGGCATTTACTTAATAAGGAAAAAAGTATGAGTGGGAATTGTGAACCCCTTCAGGCCATCACTGTAATTCCTTGGACCCTTCTCTCAGGGATGGAAGGGTTACAAAACAAGAATTGACAGTCCTAAAAGCTTCCAGGCGTGGTTCTTCTGAATAAAATGATCCCCCCATACTTTTATAAAGCAAGCAAAAGGCTGGTTTTTTTTTTTTTTTTAAACACAAGTAGACTTCTGGCCTTTCCACTTTATTTTCTTTCCTCCCCTCCCCCAGGTTTTGAGTCTGCTGTGGTTCCTGGAGCTTTTCCAGCACTGGGATAAAGCATCATGTGATTCTGTTAGGTACTATGCATGTAAAAATTAAAACACTGATTTTTCAGGATTTTGATTTGTTCTGACATAAGATTTCTTCAAGCAATGGACTTGTCGGGAAAATCTTTAAAGAATATTGTTAGGATTGGAAAGAAATAGTGTTTCTGTAGCTGTATATGCATAAATTCACCCTCCCTAAAAACATAATGGAATTTGTTTGACTTGTTTCCTGAGCTGTTTGTAATCTGTAATCAAACCTAAATGAGGCTGAGAGTCTGACTTGCCCCAGGGTCACCCAGTGGGCTTCCATGGCCAAGCAGGGATTTCAAGCTTAGTCTCCTGGTGTCTTAGTTGCAGTAGTATAAAGTGACCATGCCAGAGATCTTGTTCACTAGTATAATAGTCTCAGTGGAGCAATCCACCACCTGGATCACACAATTTTTGCAGCTAGTGATGCAGTGAGAGATATAGCAGTATTCTCACCTGATACACTATAGTTAGCTCAGCTCCCCATTCTCTGCCAAGTCTTGGATATTCAGAGCCTGGTAGACAGAACAATCCACTTGGGCAGCTGTTTACACTGGCCTAACATAATCCTGCACAATCCTTTATAGGATGTGACCTTCATGCAGCATCTGAGAAAGTGCAGCAAATTGTATAACAGTGTTTATATCACCATAAAGAGATTTACTTTGAGTTAATGTATGTAGAATACATGGGCATGCCTGGATGGTGCAATAAGAATTTCTTTACATTAAATAATAAATAGTGAATATTTGTCTTTACAGTCCTGGAATATTAGTCTCTTTTGCTACAAAAAGAGCATGCAGGATCCAACTACACTGGCCATCAGTTAAGTTCCAGATTGGAGTAGTTTAGTTTAAAAGTACAGTTGTCCCTCCACATTCGCGGGGGTTAGGTTCTTGAGACCCCTGCAAATGTGGAAAAACCGTGAATAACAGATGCTGCTCCCGCAGCCCCCCCCCAGAGGGAGGGAGGCAGCGGGAGGGTGTCTGACCAGCCTGGCTGGCCTCTCTGCGGCCTTTCTGAGGGGACTCCAGGCCTTAGAAGCCCCGGAGCCCGCTGAGGAAGGCCGGGGAAGGCAGCGTGTGGGTGGAGAGGAGGCTGCTCTGCCTCTCTCGGGCCTTTCTCAGCAGGCTCCAGGGCTCCAAAGCCCCAGACCCCGCTGAGAAAGGCCGGGGAAGGCAGCGTATAGGCGGGGAGGAGGCTGCGCTGCCTCTCCCTGGCCTTTCTCAGCAGGCTCCGGGGCTTTGGAGCCCTGGAGCCTGCTGAGAAAGGCCAGGGAAGGCAACGTGTGGGTGGGGAGGAGGCTGCGCTGCCTCTCCCCGGCCTTTCTCAGCGGGCTCCGGGGCTTTGGAGCCCCGGCGCCCGCTTCGAAAGGCCAGGGACAGCAGCGGGCGAGCTGGCTGGCGGGGATGAGGCTGCGCTGCCTCTCTCCGGCCTTTCTCACCCCCCGCCCTTCCCAGAATGGCTACGGGGGCTTCAGAAGCCCCCGCCACCACTCTCCCTCACCCCCCCCGCCCTTCCGCCACTCTCCTTCACCCCCCCGCCCTTCCCAGAGTGGCTACGGGGGCTTCAGAAGCCCCCGCCGCCACTCTCCCTCACCCCCTCCACCCTTCCCAGAGTGGCGTAGGAGGCTTCTGAAGCCCCCGCTGCCTCTCTCCCTCACTCCCCCGCCCTTCCCAAAGTGCCGTAGGGGGTCCCTCGCTGCCTTGGAAAGGGACTGGGGTGGAATGAGGGAGGCTTTCCAAACCCCCCCCCCTTTCCCAAGGCAGCGAAGGGATTCCTGAGAACACCTTCGCTGTCTTGGGAAGGGAAGGAGTGGAGGGGGGGGCAGGCGGCTTTCCGCGAATAATCAAAACCACGAATGTGAAAGCCACAAATGTGGAGGGGCAACTGTACATATACATCTACAAACATCAAAACCTTTCCTGATACAAAATGAATACAGTACATGCAGTACATGCCGCAAAATTAATACACTTGCAATACATGTAGCAAGAAAAGTGTTGCTACTGGATACCTGTGCATCATATGCCACAAGGAAGCATTATTAGTGTTTCAGCACCAACATTTAGTTGAAGTGGCTGATTTGTTTTTTAAAAGACCTGGTATACCAATTTTTTATGGTTTTTGTGGTGTTTCCCACCCACACCCAAACCAAACATAGTTTTAAATCTAAAGAGATTTTACATATTGAAGCTTTGACAATTTTCCTTTGGTTGATTTGCACCAATCTGACACTCTATTTTAACTTCATTAAGATTATAGTGAGTGTTTGCAAACAGAAATTTGTAAACTACACTTGTTAATTTCAATTGGTCTGAATATAAGATTATTGCTTCCAATGGTGGAGTGGTGCAGGCACTCAGAGCTGATGGCCCATACATGGATACCAAAAGGTATTGCAATTGTAGACACTGCTAGTGGATAAATGCTATGTTACTGCAGCATTGAAAATGGTAGAAATTCTTGACCTGGCCTTATCAAGTTATCTAATTTTTAAATCCCACTTTGTGGGATTCCATGCCATTTTATAATAGATTTCGAAAGGATTGCTGATAGTTTGCTTCTGAGCAAATTTAAAATGTAACCTCCCAGTATTTTTTAATGGGGTTGGTTTTTTAAATTGTTGTTGTTATGAACTGCCCTGGAATCCATTTTGATTGATACTATTACAATGCGGTAAATATTTAAATAAAACATAAATGAGGCTGCATAGCAGAGAGGATTTGCACTTTGCTTTTATACATCCCAATCATTTATTTTCCTCAATTTTCAGTGGTCATTTCCATCTTACAGTGTAACTGAATGTTGTTCACATGTCTACACAGATTTACATATGCACTTGGCAGAAAAGAGGACTGGTGAAGCTATATGCAACAGTACCTTGTGTGTTTTCAGGAACAAAGATCAAAACAGATAGATATGGGGCAGTTTCAAGAGAAAGGAGATCTGGAGTGTAAAACTGAGATCTTGCATGCACAGTTCTGTCTCCTCCCATTACCTAGCACCTATCAAGTCCTAGGAGGGTCCCTTGCTAGTCAGAATTGCCTCCCCCCTCCCTTCTCTTCCATCTGGTAAGAAGGATACACCTCTTCCTTGGGCTTGACAGATGCTGAGTATGAGAGGTTTTTGGATGTAGCGCAAGGGCAAGAGAATAGCCCTCTGGACCCTGTCCAAAAAGGGACTTATATGTATATAAGCTGCTGGGCATGTTCAGCTTGGTGAAAAGAAGACTGAGGAGTGACATTGCACTCTTTAAATACCGCAAGGGTTGTCAAAGAGAGGCATGTTCTCTGCTGCCCCAAAGGGTAGGACCAGGGCTAATTGTACTGGAGGGCAGATTTCAATTGAACATTAAAGGACATTCTTGACAGTAAGAGCAGTTTGGCAATGGAACCAATTGCCTGAATAGGTGGTGAGGTTTCCTTCTTTGGTCATCTTCAAAAAGAGGCTGGACAGCTACCCGTTTGGATGCTTTAGCTAGACATCCTGCATTGAGTAAGGGGTTGGATGAGCCCATTCCAACTCTATGATTCTGTATATAAGGTTGAATGCAAAAGACTGTTCTTTCTGATTGGCACAGATACAAATATTTGGAAACACAGCAGATATGGGTTATCCTGCTAAGCCTTGGCATACTCTAGGGTGTTCTTCAGAACACAGCACATTGTGGTGATCAAGTCCACTCAGAGTGGGCTTATACAGGCAATAAGGGAAGCCTCAAAGACTAACACATTATTAGAGATTCCAGAGCCTCACAATTATGTGTGGAATGCTTTTAAAACTGGTCTACAGCACTGATGCAAGGCTGCTTCTTGTATTGTGACTACTTTGAGGGAAATAATAAACAGGGAGCGAAGCAAAAGAGTGTAGGAGAAAGAGACATAAAAGGAAGATAGCTATATGTGTGTTTGGGGTTGCATTTGGGTCTCCCACACAAATCTTTTGTGCTTATAGTAAAATTGGGCTCTGCCAAAGGAGTCAGCTGACTGGAAGCTACACTGGATGCTTCAGAAAGAGTAGAGCTATATGAGTCAGCAAGGTACTCCAAGCAAGAGGAGGAGAACTTTGGCTTTGGGAACATGCAAAAAAAAAAAAAAAAAAAAAAAGGATGCTGGGGAGGGGAGGAAGAGGGAGGGAGGGGGAGAAATGGGCTGTGAATCAAGGTAACCCCAAGCAGAGCTTGGAATTGTGTGGTGAAAGAGTTGACCTATGCTGGTTCTTCAGTGATTATGATGGCTTGGGGTACAAAGGGGCAACAACTTTGGGGGTGCAGAGGATGGGCTAGAACAAAAGAATGCATACCGTGTTTACGGAGAATTAAAGGAACATTCCTTTGGATTGATTCCTGGCTATTTGACTGGATTATAACCAGGTAACTAAGTCCTGTACAATTCGTACTTTCCCAGTGGGGAGGGCTCCAGAGCATCTATCAGCTTTGGGTTGTCCCTCCGCATTGCTCCCAGTAGGCAGGAAACAAAGTTCTTGGGACTGCCCCCGGTGAGGTCATCCCTGAGGGACGACCCCCGGCTGGCCAGTCTGTTTCCTGCCTACGCTCCTGGTACGACATGGACTACCTTTGCTCCCTGACCCTCCCTCCACGTGGCCAGTGCCATCTTGGATTAACCCCCCCCCCAAAAAAAACTTTTCCTTTTAAATTTGGACCTTGGGGGTGCCAACTCACCGGTTCATGGGAGAGAGGGGGAATATGGAGCAGACAGAACTTGATGCTATCATTGCGACGGCAATCGCTGCCGAGAGGTCCACCTGGCAGGGCAGCAGCAGAGCTGTGGCGGAGGAGAACACATGTGGCGATGCCAACAGAGCCACCAGCACCAGCAGCTCAGCAGCCGGGAAGAGCAGCACCGGCAGGAAGAAGCCACCTAAGGAGGGGAAGACCTCCGATGTGGCCGCTGCTCACTGCGCCCCGTTCCTTCCCCGCCCGGATGGGTGCAGGGACGAACGGGAAGAGGAGATTGCCGTGCAGCCCCTCCGGGAGAAGGAGGCACGTGCTGAGCCCCAGAGCGGGAAGAACGACGTGGCACCGGTGACCCTGGGCCATCCAGACACCACGGGACGAACAGAGATGGGTCCCCAGCCTCCGCTGGTGGACACAGTGAGTCCCCCTGGGGCCCCGGGAGCAGGGACAACGATGAGGGAAGCGCCCTTTACTGTCCCCGACTGGTTCAAGGCCATCCTGGTCAAGGAGGCGGCGAGTTGGCTGGCCACGAGGCTCTTCCAGCAGGGCCTGCAGGGATTCCCTGAGCCAGGAGGGGAGGGGAACACAATCCAGGGGACCCAGAAATCAAAGCCCCCACCAACACAGGTCACCAGGCCCCGGCAAGAAGAACCCCGGGATCCGCCAGCCCAAAAGGGCAACAATGGGGCAGGAGCAACAGGGGCAAGTCAAAAAGGCCCCCGGCCCGCATAGCACCCGCAGATACAGCGGCAGAGAGAGAATGGGAGGCAATCCCTGGCCCAAGCAACTGGAACCCGGTTCTACCGGTCCTAGACAAGCGGCCAGCTAGACCGCCCTCAGATGAGGAAGACCTAGGGGCCTCTGACCTGAAGGAAGAGGCTACCCAGCAACCTTCCTTTAAACGTCCTAGATGACAGCAGGAGCCCTCAGAGGAGGAGGTGCTCTCAATATATTCATCCGAGGGGGAGGACATAGATCTGTTGGCTGAATCTTGATAGGGAAGAGGGGGAACTTTCTGAGGAGGAACCAGGGACTACCACAGAGACACCTCACCCTTCTGCCAAGTTATTTTCTGTAGATGACTTTGCCATTCTCCTCAAGAAGGCGGTCAGAGTTCTTCCCAGACGCGCAGCCTGTGGTGCTGGAAATACCAGTGCCAGCCATGCTGATGTGCCTAATATGCAATGAGTGGGCAGCCCTAGCTATGACCAAGGGACAGCCTAGTCACGCCAAGAAACTGTACACCTTGCCCAAGAAAGTGATGAGCAAACTACAGGTCCCGCTCATCGACGCGTCCATCTCAGCACTGGTGTCATCTGCAATTTTTTGCCACGATGGAGAAGAGACTCTGAAGGTCCCAAAGGAGAGGTGAATTGATACTGCACTGAAGAGGGCCCATGAGGTGATATCTTTGGCCATTAGGGCTTCTACCACAGCCACCATGATTTCTAGAGAAGCCATGCAATGGTCCAAGGACACTTTGGCAGATGTCCCAAAGTCTCAAACCAGAATACAACAAGACCTCAATAAACTGACAAAAGCTTCCGCTTTTCTGGCAGATAGCACATTGGATTCAGTGCAGTTCTGTGCCAGGGCTCAGGCTGCTATGGTGGCGGCCAGAAGATAAGTGTGGCTAAAATCTTGGAATGCTGACTTTAAATCCAAACAAAACCTTGTACTGTCACCCTTCCTAAGCGAGAAGCTTTTTGGGGACTCTCTGGAACCTGTCCTGGTGGAGGACAAGGACAAGCGGAAGAAGACCTTAGCTTCAGCCAAGAGGCGGGAGGAGAGGAGGCACTCCAGGTGTTACAAGCCTTTTCGTCCCTCGGGGGCAACAGGGTTCTGCATCAACCTCATCCACCAGTAGACACAGACGTCAGGTCATCGAGGTCTCGCTGGGGGGACAACCGCTACCAACGCCACAACCAGCAAGGAGACGCGGGCAAACCGGGGCAGACCAACCCACCAAGGGCAGCAAAGGAGGTTAGCAATGATGCCATCACTCCGGGGCGGGGGACGACTACAGGCCTTCGTGGATGTATGGGAAACCTCTACATCAGACAAGTGGGTCCTCCAATCAGTTCGGGAGGGCTACCGAATAGTTTTCTTGGCGACCTCCACGTTGGTTCATCCCTACACCACTCCAAAGAAACAGCGAAAAGCAACGACTGATGGAAGAGGCCATTCACCACCTGCACCAATTGGGGGCAATAGAGGAGGTGGTGGGAGCAGATTGAAACAGGGGATGTTACTCCATACTCTTCCTGGTCCTGAAGAAGAACGGGACCTGGAGAGCGGTTCTGAACCTCAAGGGAGTCAACCAGTTCTTCTGCCAGCGGAAGTTCAGAATGGAGACTCTGAGACCCATCCTGGAGGCCTTGAGACCAGGGATGTCCTAGCATCGCTGGATTTGCAGGATGCATACCTACCACATCCCAATCCATCCACACTACTGCCGCTTCCTACGCTTCTGCTACAACAACAGACACTTCCAGTACAAGGCCCTTCCTTTTGGCCTTTCCTCGGCACCAAGAGTATTCACCAGGATCATGGTTGTGCTGGTAGCATGATGGAGGCGCTTAGGACCATGGCCACAAGCCCTGCTATACGCTTTCCCCCCACTTGAACTGATACCGAGAGTACTAAACAAAATCCGGTCAGAAGGGGTAGAAGTGATCCTAGTGGCTCCAGAGTGCCCACGGCGAGCCTCGTTCCTGGACATTCTGGAACTGACATTGCAGTCGTTCCGGCTACCAATGTGACTGGACCTGCTAACACAGGGTCAGGTACATGATCCAGACCCGAGCTGGCTTCGGCTCCACGCATGGAGGTTGAGAGGCAGATGCTAGCAGCAAGGAGATACTCCCAGACAGTGGTAGGCACTATCCTAGCATCGAGAAGGGAATCTACACAGCGGATTTATGAGTACACCTTCAGGGTGTTTCGCCGATGGTGCAACCGCAAGGGAATCGACTTCAAGCAGGTCTCAGTCCCAGCACTGTTAGAATTTTTGCAAGATGCAGTAGAGGTGGGGCTGAGGCCAAATACCATTAAGAGACAAATAGCGGCGGTTACGTCTCTTCCCCCACCAGAAAAGGCAACTCAAGTCGCCAACCACCCACACGTATGACAGTTTGTCCAGGGGCTGTCGAACTTGGCGCCAGCAACAGTACATAGATTCCGAACATGGGATCTCCCCACAGTCCTCAAGGCACTGACGGTGCGGCCGTTTGAACCTCTGAGGGAGACTTCATTAAAGTTCCTGACCTGGAAGGTGCTGTTCCTTGTAGCAATCACATCCGCACGCAGGATCTCAGAATTAGCAGCTCTTTCGATCATGCGAGACCTATGCATCTTTAGGCTGGATTCGGTGTTTCTGCGCCTACGACCAGACTTCAGACCAAAGGTTAACTTGGCATTCTATAGGACACAAGAGGTGGTGCTACCTTCATTCTGTCCAAAACCGGAAAGGGAACTGGAGAGAATATGGCACACCCTGGACCTACGCAGGGCCCTGCGCATCTACATCAACAGGACAAGGTCCTTCAGGGTTTCGGAAGCATTATTTGTGCCACCACACGCAAAATACCTAGGGAGAAAGGTCTCCATCCACACTGGGATGCTGGATCCGTAACTGCATCGCGACAAGTTATCAGTCCTTACACCTGGGAGTAACCAAAGGAATACTGGCATATTCAACCCGGAGCACGGCGACCTCAGCGGCTTGGGAGAAGGTTGCACCATCAGAGGAGATATGCAAAGCAGCAACCTGGAAATCATCTTCCACCTTTGTGCGACATTACAGGCTGGACAGGATGCAGTCTGCAGAAGCGGCATTTGGCAGACGAGTCCTACAGCAAATAGTACAGGCCTGAGCAGTCTTCAATTGCCAGACCCACCCCAGAACGGAGCTTTTGTACATCCCAAAGCTGACGTATGCTCTGGAGCCCTCCCCACTGGGAAAAGGAATGTTGGAATTACCCGTGATGCCTTCTTTTCCAGTGGTGAAGCGAATAGCATCCGGACCCACCCACTGGTGAGAAGGAGGAGTAGTAAAGGGATGGCATGCAGTGGTCAATAGAGCGACCAGGGTGAAAGAAGAAAAGATGCTCGGTCTCGAACTTGAATGGATTTCCCGAACTTTACATGTACCGGCGTGAGTCAAGTGCGCAAGGAGGTGCATGAGGCTTTTCAACAGACTGGCCAGCCGGGGGTTGTCCCTCAGGGATGACCTCACCAGGGGCAGTCCCAAGAACTTTGTTTCCTGCCTACCAGAAGCAATGTGGAGGGACAACCCAAAGCTGACGGATGCTCTTCGCCTCGCCTCACCTCTGGAAAAGAATATATCATAGGTAAGACCAACGTTCCTTTCTGCAACACAGGTAGATTTACTCAGAATAGAAGGTTACTACAAAGGGCTGAACTAACCTGAACAAAGGTTTGTTTCTCCTTCAAGCCTTCTAATTGGTCAGTTTAAAAATATCTTCATAGACTGTTTGACTTGCATGATGGTTTTGTAGTTAGGATAGCAGTTGTCTTTATCTAGTATCTCCATGCTTTGCAATACTACATATGAGCAGATTTTCCTAAGATAGAAAATGTGCAAGTCATGATCTTCAATCATAATGAAAGTAGATAGCCTATCATAATAAACCCAAGTTCCCCTCACCACTACCTGCCTTGAGATCATTGCCATTACTGTCTTTCCCAGAATAAAAAGTCACATTAGACATATAGGACAAGGTACTTACTGTGTGATGCCATCTGAGCCACCATGGCTGACCTAACCCTATTCTAAGCCTCACTGGATGACAGATGAAACTCTTCAAGCACTTAAGGGCAGATGAGAAGCAAAAGTAAAAAGTCACAGAAATAGGGTCAGAACCCTGAATGCAACTGTCTGGTAACTCTCATAATAATCAATGCAGAGAAATAGAAGATGACAACAAAAAAGGAAGTGTAAGAGACCTCTTCCACAAGATATGAGAAATCAAAGGGAAACGTATGCAGAGGGGATGCTTTATGACCAGCAAGGGAACAAACACATTACATGACCAAGTACAAATAAGAAGCTGATGGAAAGAATCCACTAAAGATCTGTATATAGAAGAGATGAAAAGATGACAGATTCGTTCAAGGAAGAACCATTTGAAGATTAACCTACATTTTTAGAAAGTGAAGTGGAAGCTGCAGTTGGGAGAAACAAATGGTATACCAATAGGGCTGCTTCAAGCTGCAGAGACAGCATCTACTCTAGTTCTAACTAAAATCTGTTAACAAATACAGTAGGCCATTGGTACCCACTGGGGTTTGGTTCCAAGACCCCCTATGGATACCAGAATCCATGGATGCGCTAGTCCCATTATATACACTGACATAGTAAAATGGTGTCCCTTACATAAAATGGCTTTGAATTATTTATTTTTTAATATTTTCAAGCCATGAATAGTGGAATCTGTGGATGCAGTATCCATGAATACAAAGGACCAACTGTATGGAAAACCAAATAGTGGTCCATAGATTGGAAAAGCTCAGTATGCATTCCAATCCCCAAGAAAGGAGACACCCAAGATTGCAGTAACCAGAGGACCATTGCACTAATCTCTCATGTAAGCAAAGTGATGATAAAAATTCTACAACAAAGACGTACCATATATGGAACAAGAAATGCCAGATGTCTAAGATGGGTTCAGGAAAGGAAGATGCGCTAGGGATCATATGCAAGCATACATTGGATAATGGAACACACCAAAGAATTTCAGAATACAATCAGCCTGTGCTTTATAGATTATAGCAAAGCTTTTGATTGTATAGCACATAAAAAACTGGATTGCTTTTAAAGAAATGGGACGTTTGTTTGTAACCTTTACTGAGGACAAGAGGCTACTGTCAGGACAGAAAACGAAGAAATGGAGTGGTTTCCAATTGGCAGGGAGACCAGGCTGCATTTTATCTGTTTAACTTGTACGCTGAATGTATCATATGTAAAGCAGGATTAAACTTGGAGGAAGGAGGCATCAGAATTGGAGGAAGTAGCAACAGTTTAAGATATGCAGATGACAGCGTACTACTAGCAGAAAATATCAACAATTACTGAAGAAAGTCAAGGACGAAAGTGCAAAGGCAGGTTTACAGGTGAAGACATTGAAATAGTTCAATGTTTTCTATACCTTGGCTCAGTTCTTAACCAGAATGGAAAATGCAGTCAAGAAATCAGAAGACTAAGACTTGGAAGGGCAGCTATGACGGAACTAGACAAGATCCGGAAGTGTAAAGAACGATAATTGAATACTAAAGTTAGGATTGTTCATGCCATCATCATCCCACCATCTTCATTCCTGTAAAAATTCACATTGTGTAACATTGCTTGCTACTTAGAAAAAGGTGGTTATGCAAGGTAGTGCTATAGATTACTTTTGTCATAATTTTATTATCAGTTTTCCATTTTGGCAAGTAATAATTTGATTTGGTGATGATAACGGCCATTCTCTTTTTGACAGACTGGCCTCTAAATTGTCCAGGTGCTCCTCTGATGTGTAAAACTGATATTGGGAATAATTGAGAGTGGGTGAGTATGTGTGCATGTGTTCAGCAGAAACATCTTTCTGTCCTTCTCTGTTCCTTTGATTTATGCGTAGTTGAAATACAATCTTAAATGCCTGTAGGTTTTTGATTTTTTGTTGTGTGCCTTCACATTTTGTCTAACGTAAGGTGAACCTGTCATCGGGTTTTCTTGGCAAAATTGTTTAGAGATGGTTTGCCATTGCCTTCCTCTTAGGCTGAGAGCATGTGAGTTGCCCAAGGTCACCCAATGGGTCTCCATGGCCAAGCAGGAATTTGAACCCTGATCTCCAGGGTTCTAGTCCAGCACTTAAACCACTACGCCACACTGCCTCCATACATTTTTGATTAGCAGGTATAAATAAGATGAGATGGGGAAAATCATTTTAAAGAAAATAGAAGCTAATTGTCTCCGATTCCCTGGAACTTAACTTCCAAAATAGCAGCAAATGAATGAGTAGCCCTAAAATATTAGATTTACTTACCCACTATTATAGTGGGTAAGTAAATATAGGAGATGAGCCATGTGTGTTCAGCTGTGTTCTTTTTCATGACCTCTGTTCAATTTATTTTGGGGTGGGGGGTTCCTTAGGCAAAAGGTGGCAGTAAAGAACCAGTTAAGGGTCTCCAAGGGAAAACCTGGCTTTTATCTTTGGCTATGCCCTTTTTAACCTACGGGTAAGGCCCAGTTTCTTTTTTTTTTTCTTTGAGCAAACTACATGTAATATGGAAATTTTGTGACTTGTACAGCCAATGTCTTTAATTTTCAAAAAGCAGCTACAAAGAGAAGAGGATTTTCAGTGAAGAGGCCCTCAGTGTGGGCCCTTAATGTGTGGCCCTCTCAATGATATTGGACTGCAACTTCCATCATTCCTCATCATTTGCTCTACAGTGGGACCTCCAGATCCTTAGGCTCTGGATCGGCGAATTCAACTGACTGCAGATTGTTGCACCCCATATTATTAAATGATGGTGATGTGAACGCACACACACTGAAGCATGCACGTTCACATCATCACCATTTAATAATACAGGGTGCAATCATCCATGGTTTTTGGTATCTGCAAGGGGTCTGGGAACCAAACTCCCATGGATCCGTAGGGCGTACTGTACTTGCTAGGTCTACATCCAACATCAGCAGTTCAGCATCATCTGGAATACCACACGTTCTCCATCCAGGACTTAGAACAGACATTCAGTGGTGGCACTAGGGATATGTGGAGAGCCTGAACCACACCAGTTTACACCATTGGAGGATGGGGTGATACTGGCCTTAGTAATGCCATAGCATGTATTCGGATATGATGGCAAAGTGGACTAAGAAATTCAGAACAGAGCTGTTGTAGTTGCATAAGCTGATAGAATAGGAGGAGAAACAAGGCTGGGTTTTTGTTTTGTTTCTCCTGTTTTGAGTGGGAAGACTAGAGATACCATGGGGTATTTCCTCATGGCAAAGATGATCTCATAGTGAAATATACAACACTGGCAGAACTATTCAATTCTTCATTTGTTTCAGAGTTTTCACAAAAGCTGTTTAAACTTATTGAAATAATGTTTGAGTGTGTGAATAAACTCCTGCCATATAAGGGAGAAGGTATGCAGCATCAAATACAATCTGTTGCCAGGAACATAGGAATCTTGCTTAGTAGCAGAAATATCTGACCACCTGAGTAAGTTTGATTTAGAAGCTTCTATAGAGGCCAGAGTACTGCCTGTTCTACTCTGTTAGTTCCATCAAATGTTCTCCCTTTTAGCAGAGCTTCGTAGTTCCCTATAATAATAAGTCACTGCTTTACATTCATCTGGAGCCAGACAAAAATTTGTTTGTTGGTTCTCTAATTAATTTTACAGTTCATAAGGAACTTACAAAGTGTTGGCTACTTGGTAAGTCTTGTAGGCCATCTGTATACAAGCATGAACTTTTGTTACATAATACTCCAGTAACTGTACTGAGCAGTGCACTGATCAGTTTGTTCATCATGTTTTTATGGATGCAGCTTATCTGAACTGACAAGTACTGATCCTCACTTCCTTAGGCCTAAATTCTCTGAAGGCACCAGATCCTTTCTGATCTTGGAAGCTAAGCAGGGTCAAGCCTAGTTAGTACTTGGAAGGAACTACCTGGTGCTGTAGACTGTATTTCAGGGGAGGGCAATAGTAAACTACCTCTGAATATTTCTTGCCTAAGAAAACCCTATGAAATTCATGATGTTGTCATAAGTTGTCAGGCAACTTGAAGGCACATATACACACACAAAACACTTTCTTATGTGCATTGCTTAGAGATGAGCACCAGCTATAGTAGCTTTCCTTGAAAATTAAATTTTGCACAAAAAACTATATGTGAATTATCATGTCCATTGGCCATGAAATGAAAACAAAGTATGGCAGTGTAGATGTAATGTAAATAAATCCAAACAATCTTTTGAAATTGCTTCTGACGTGTTACAAATTATTCATGGAATTGAATTTTTTTGTAAGTACAGTTGTCCCTCCATATCCACAGATTTGGTATCCATGGATTTAAGTATTCAGAGCTTGAAAATATTCTTTAAAAAATAATAATCCAAAAAGCAAACCTTGATTTTGTCATCTTATATAAGGGACACACCAATTTGCTATCCCATTGCATATAATGGGACTTGAGTATTCACGGATTTTGGTATCCACAAGGGGTCCTTGAACCAAACCCCAGTGAATATGAAGGGACAACTGTACTCTCTTAAATATTCAGCCTATGATACTTGTAGATGCATATTCTTACAGACTTTCGACAACTTGTGAATTGTATTAGAACCATTGTGAGTATCTCACAATAGTGATGGTATTAAGGCAAGCTTTTAATGGCCAGCTATAAGCAAAGGTTTATTTTGGGAGTATGTGTTAGTCCTTTTTGATAGGTTGAGTTATAAATCAAGTAACTGTGCAGCATGCCAAGAGTACAAGTGAGCAAAATCTGTCACTCCAAAAGGATATGCTTAGTGCAACTAAATCCCAATGGCTTATGCAAGTTAGACACACATCATATGGTAAGGCAAAAAAAGAAAAAAGAAAGCACCAGGTCATTGCTCAGTTGGTTCCTCAGGAAAAATAGCTACATAACTCTGGGTATGGATCATGAAAGCAGGATTTGCAATTTAGTTTTTTCCTAACTGACTTCCAGTATTCAGAAGAAAGACTGAAAGAGAGACAAAGGGCGGGGCAGGGAGGAGGACACTGACATTGTCTTGGCTTCTGCTGAAGCTTACATAGCCTCCACATGCAAAATTCTTCATATATAATCAATTCTAAATACTTTTGTTGTTTTGGGAAAGTTTGGCTCTTTAATTTTCCTCTTTATTATTAATGGTGGAAAATACTGGGAATTGTAGTCCAACAACATCTGAAGGAGTTCATGATTCCCACCCTTTTACTACACCTTTGCCATACTTCAGTGAAAATATACTAAGAGGATATATAAAATATGTAAACATAATTTTATTTCAATAACAATTAAGAAATGGTTGGGGTTTTTTGGCCTGAATCCAGTTACAAGTCCCAACTAGAGTAGCAGGCTTTACATAATTATTGACTTACTACTCTGTGATTGATTCAGTGGCTCTGCTGCAGTTGGGACTAGGAATTGGAACTATGCCTTTGCTTCCAGTAAGGATTTTTACTCAGGTACTATTTAAAATACTTTTTGAGGATAGGAGGCAAAATACTTTGTCATGAGTGTCAAAATATGGTCTATTTAGTTGTTAATTAGCATACAAGCTTCCAGTGCCAGTATTCAGGATAAATTCAGGCAGAAATAGTACAATGAAACAATGGCCAAATCAGTAGAATAAAATCAGAATTTTTCAAACAGTGAAATTGGAGAATTAAAGAACATTATTATTTTAGATTTTAAAAGTTTTATGTTGGTGTAAAGAAGGTTGTTTGTTGATAGACTGTGCACAGTTATTGCAATGTGGGCATAGTCCAGTGTTGTTTATGCCTCAGTTTCTGCACCCCATGGATGGTTTATTCCATTACAGTGGCTTTATTTCTTTTGATGAGGAAACTGCTTTGTTTCTTCATTACTAAAAAGTCACAGATGTGTGAAAAGTAGGCCACAGGTCGAAGGCTGCATGCCCTTTGCATGTGTAAAATTGAAAGTGACAGACACCTCTGTGCTTCACCAGTAATTTCCCTCCATGTTAAATGCCTATGAAGCAGTAATTAAAATGAAAAGTTCTTGGGTCCTGCCAACAGACAGATTGAGTTATTTATGGTAGAAGCAGCCACAAACAGTAATTGCAGCACATCCATGAACAAATACAATTTTTTTTCATTCAAGAATAGTGCCAGGCTGACAGGGGTCAGGGAGGTCAAGCCCACTCAAACAAGAGGCCAAAGAAAGGAAAAATCAGTGTTCTGTTCATCCTAACACAGAATCTGTATTGTCTATATTAACTACTTAGGAGTCCAAATTATTATTTATTCCTTGGAGACCTAGTTAGATTTTATTAATTATTGCAGAAACTTCACTGAGAGATTACTTCAGCTGTTATATTTAAACATAACCATGTTTGCTCATTTTATTCCTGAAAAACAATTTAAGGTGGTGGAGTGATTTAACTGCCTTGCCTTTTTTACAGTTAAATAATTATTTTATAATACTATTCTCTAGTAGGACATGTGCGAGAGTCCTTTACCCCAGTTTTGTTCTCTGTACCAACACTATTCAGGTAATATGGTGTTGGCCTGTTGGAACAGGATGATGGTTAATCTTCTACAGTTCTGATTTCAATAGCGTTTTATAATATTTTGAATTTTAAATTTGTTTTGCATACATCTGAGTAATCAGTTATGCTTGAACAAGTTATAAAAGGGATTAAAATACAAAGTAATGGATTTCCATTACCCATGTTTATATGCTTTCCCCTCTTTTGGAATATGCAGCTGGCAGGACCTTATCTGTTTTCATTTATTTTTCAGAAAACAAGGTGAAATAATTAAATCATTGCTTTAACTGGCCACCAAATCTTCTATCAGATTTCACCAAACAATCTAGCTTAAAAGTTGTCAAGCAGCAGGACAATTTGCCAAAGTTGACTGCACACAGGAAGAATTTAAATGTGAACAATGATTTGTCTGAAAGTTTACATTACATTGCTGGGGTTCTGTGCGTCCATCATTTTTCAAGTTCAAGGTAAAAAATCACACCTTTTAAATGTTTAACATTAAATGTTTGCGTCCATGACCAATGTTATTTTATGTTTAAAGGCAGTTTGAAATAGGAGCTGGTAAGATGTAACTTTTGAAAAGAATTTGATACCCAGAAGCTTAAAAAGCTGTTCAGGAACAGGGCATGTGAGTTGTTGAAAAGGAGAGCTTTTGTATGCATCTGACGCTGACTTGTATACTTTTCAGCAACTTTCAAGCCTACACTGGGTTTTCGAAAGCAATTTATATTTTAGTGGGGAAACTCGCTGAAAGTGTCAAAAATAACTCCCCTAGGTAGATTTTATGTATATCTTTGAATTGTAACCATTGCCAACAGGGTCATCTGCCAAACTCCCTTAACACAATTATCTCTGCTCAAAAAAAAAAAAAATGTATAAAAATGATGGTTTGCAATGGAAAATAGTTGAATTGGTCTAAATTTCATTTACTGCTTAAGCTTTGGACATATTTGCAGGCATGACATTTTAAGAAATCAGTTTAAAGTAAACCCACAATGATAATGAGTGGGATAATTTTATGGACAAAAATATGCATGGATAAAGTATCAGTTGCTGGATTCACACTTATTGAAAGTGACTAATTTCCATATCAGTACATGGGCCTCATCCAGAGTAGATTAGTTTTAGTGAATTCATATTTCTATATGAATGTGATGTCTTAGATGTTCTAAGAGACCTGAAAGAAAAATAGTTAAAATCAGTACTGTGCATTTATGGAATCTAAGGAAGTCAGCTATCAAGCTGTTTCCCCATATGGGGAATACTGCTTGAAGGCACATGCTATTTATTAGTCAGAACTAACTGTTTGCCAACCCTACAAAGAGGGACCTTGGAAGATCATTATTTGATGTGAATGTGATTATTTGGGACTAATTACAAAGTCATTGTGCAGGTATACAACTCTGAATCACAGAGAAGAATTTCAGAGTTGTAAACTTAGTTGAAGAAAAAGTCACATGAAATTTATGAGCATTTGTGTGAGCATTTTGTTTAAATGAGGAAGTAGAGATGGCAGAAACTGTACAGGATAGGTTATCTTTAAAAAGAAACTACTGTTATCTCTTGTAATAGATTGGTGATGATATTTTTAGTTCTGGTCTTTTTACCATTATTGAGAACAGTATGTTGGTCTATTTACTTACTTGATTGCTTGTTTTAAGGAATGTGTAGATTGTACCATCATCCAAAAAATAGATCTTAAGGTAATTACATCTCATATGATTTATAGTAACATAAAACATTAATAACACTAACAGGAAAAAATGCTTCTTTTTTGTTGTCTCTGACTCACACTATGCAGACATTCTTGGAAATTTGTGTTTTGGTGGCAACCCCACCCATTCCCCATATCACTGTATGTGGCATGCTTTTTCACTTTAACTCAGTTCCTTTCCATCAGTAGCATCAGTAGGAAACCTTTGGAAGTGAACTTTCGGGGGGGGGTGTTGCCTCCTCTTTTCTTTCTTTCTCATTTTTCATTCTTTTTTAGTTTATTTCATTATCATCATCACAGTTGTTGTTGTTTACATCATGTCCATTGTTGTGAGTAAAATTTGTCTGCACTTTGTAGGCCCCAAATGGCTTCTTCTAAAAGTCAGTGAAGTAAGTGTGTGTGTGTGAATTCCAGTTGGGACATTTGTGGTGTTTCCTTTGCTTAGACAGTGGGAAAGTAGATTTAAAGGTGATTTTTGGCAGTCCAGAATGAACACCTTCATACAGGTTTGGTAGCTATCTATTCTAATCCACCACCAGTGATGAAGTAACTTTCCACAGTAGCTCATCTGATCATTTTACCATTATCAATCCTGAGAGCTGCCTGAATGCTGGCAGCTTCTCTGGGATGGTTCGCTTCAATATTGGAGCTGTTGGTTTGCATGGGACCAACTACATCATAGAATCATAATCCAGAAGATTATTTCTGTGAAGTAATCCACCACCTTTTTTGGACTTTGCCTTCCTACTAGAGAGCCCTCACCTGTCCTAGAGGCCATTGACACCTGAAAAGTCTCTAAAGAGGAATTTACAGAAGTACAAATGATTCCGTTCCGCCACTGACTCAAAATTGAAAGAGACTGTATAAGTGTCTAGCTACTTCTATAGCTCATACTAATTCTATAGCTACAATACAGGAATCAGTCTTCATTCAGATCCTCACATTGAGATACCTTTTTATATTCTCTGAGACCTGCAAGCAGATGCTCAGATGATACCTGTGTGATCTGAGTCCTACACTGCAGAATGTTCACAGGGATCTTAAACCACACTCCTGATGGAATCCAAATTGTGGGGCTTGTATTCAGAAGGCAAACTAGTTGATAGATCGTCAGTTATGTCGCACATTGCAGTTTTCCATGACTGTACAGACAGCAATTATTGATTTTTTTCCACCTTGTTCATTTGAACATCAGTCCCAAAAGTGAGCCCTAATAATCTCAGGACTGCTCAAATCTAACTCTCCATTAGATCAAAGTAGATCTGTTTCCCCTAGTGGTAGGGGTAGCTATAATCAAGAACAACCCCTTGATGTCATTCTCCATCCCACCATGACTACAGAAACTCATGTCTGCATATGTCCAACCATCTTAAATCCTATTTGGGGAGAAAGGTGGGATATAAGTTAACAAATTAAATAATTATTTTCAGCCATGCTTACCTTACCAAAGATAAAGAGCATACTTACTTTTGGTACCATTGATCTCCTACTCTATACTGAGATGGAAGAGCTCCATCCCAAACTGACCTGAGCTATTATGCATATGTTCTACTCAGTGATCCTTACACAGCCTTATGACCTACTTTGACGTAGCTCTCCAATTCATTTCTGCACTCAGCTATTTGACCAACAAGTTTTGATACTGTCATCACATCACAAGTGTATCCAACCACCAGTGATGGTATTCAGGAGGCCTCAGATATCACCATTAATTGATCCTCCAGTGACACCATTATATCTACCACTTATACAGCAACCACCAAGATCAGATCCAGGATCTTCACTCCCTCTCACATCTGTTCCACAGTCACAAAGCTATCTGCCTCCTGTACCATCAACAACTCTGCTTCAGTTCCATGCAGTGGATCCTTCAGTTACAATACAATTTGTTGTTGTGTGCCTTCAAGTCATTTCTGACTTACGCTGACCCTAAGGTGAACCTATCAAAGGGTTTTCTTGGCAATATTTGTTCAGAGGGGGTTTGCCTTTGGCTTCTTCTGAGGCTGAGAGAGTGTGACTTGCCCAAGGTCACCCAGTTGGTTTCCATGGCTTGAGCAGGGATTTGAACCCTACTTTCTCGAGTTGTAGACCAGCGCTCAAACCACTACACCATGCTGGATCGCTACAGTACAGTTGCTTCTCCTGAAATGGGACTATTGGATCTGTTACACTCTCTTGTAAGATGTGAGAAACCACAGAGTCCTCAGGAGAAGGTATTGATTCAGATTCTTTCTCTACTTTGTCTGATCTTCAGTTTTGTCTCCAGACCCAGCAGTTGAGGGTCACCATCCTCTTTCTCCTTCAGAGGACATCTGATCTTATTCTGAGCATTTTGCAAGAATGCAGAATCTCTGCAGCTCCAGGTCACTTTGCCAGTATTGGGCCAGGTATTCAGATGTGTAGAATCTTAACTTCAAGTACCAGCAGTTACACCAGTGCCTCCATAATTTGGAAATATGGCAAGGTATACTTGGCTCACCCCTTTGCCACTCTACATTCCAGATCAAGAAACACTGGGAATTTATACCAAGTATAAGAAGCTAATTGTCCTGTTTTGTTTATGCATTACTACCACATTCAATCATTGTGGAAGCTGCTAGAGTAAGTCCACTGGAAAGATTCATTCAACACCAGCTAATGAGGAAGGCCAAAAATTAGGTGTAGCAGTGAGGAAAACCTACTCTACAGTGCCCTGGGATTACACATAGCTATTTATCAAGCATGCATGAGATGTACCAGTAGTTCTTTGGGAAAAGGTGCCCCCCTTCCTTGATCACCTGTCAGAAGATGATAACAAGTTACCTGGTGTTTTTTGTTTGTTTGTTTTTGTGTTTGTTTTTGTTTTTGTTTTGAGCTGCAATGCATAAGCACAACACACTCCCCCCAAATGGTGGTGGACTACACCTGATGCTGGATGTTAGGGATCTCTTTTGTTAAGTTTAAAAAAAAAATCTGACTACTACAGTGAGACCTCAGTATCCGCTGGGGTTTGGTTCCAGGACCCCCGTGGATACCAAAATCCATTGATGCTCAAGTCACATTATATAAAATGGCAAAATCCAGGTTTGCTTCTTGGAGAATATTTTCAATCTGTGGATGGTGGAATCCATGGATGCTAAATCTGTGCATACAGAGGGCCAACTATAATTGTAGTTCTCCTATGAAAAGTCTGTTAGTTTATCATTGTAGACCTGAAGGAGGCACATTTTCACATTGCTATCCATCCTTCAAGTCATCATTCCCTCCCTGTGAGAGAAGGAATTACCAATTACTTGTTCCACCATTTTAACTTTGTACAGCCCTGTGTGTGTTCACAAAGTATGAGGTCTGTCTATTAAATAATGAGACTGATACAATAACCCATCTTTATTTATATGTATTACAATTCTAATGCTTGTCCCCTTCAATATACTCCCTTTTCATACTCACACACTGATGCAGTCTTGTTTTCCACTGGTCGAAGGCATGGAGCAGATCAGTTTCTGTCATCTGTTTGAACACATCTGCCGTTTTCTTCTGTACTGTTCCTTTAAGCACCGATTTCACTTTAGGGAAAAGAAAAAAGTTGCATGGTGCCAAATCTGGTGAATATGGAGGATCTTGAAGCGTAGTAATGCATTTATCAGCCAAAAACTGCTTCCCAGAAAGTGCTGTATGAATAGGTGCATTGTCTTGATGAAGAATGAAACCATTTCCCTACAGTTCTGGCCTTTTTTTCCTGATTCTTTCTCTAAGCTTTGTCAAAATTTCCTTATAATAATGCTGGTTCACTGTTCTGGAACCCATTTTGCCAAAATTATGCCCTTGATGTAAAAAAAAAACAATGAACATGTCTTTGAATGTGGACTTGCTTTGATGTGCTTTTTTCATTCTTGGTGATGATGGTGCTTTCTAGTGCATTGACTGTCATTTTGTCTCAGGATCATACTAGAAGATCCACGTTTCACAAGTGGACTGGCTCCAGTCCCTTGCTTTCCATGACTGTTTAGGCACAGGCATATGAAGAAGGCCATCCTTGCCCTCAGAAGGAATAGTAGAATTCTCCTAAATTCTGAATTTTGAAGAAGTCCCTATCCCTATGGGCTCTCCAATTTTGGTGATCCTATTATTTCAGCTTTTTGATACAGAACTTTGACTTGCTTGGTCCCCATTCAGTGATAGGATATAAGAGTCCACAGTTTATTGGTTCTGAGGGTGAAATTTGCAACACTTCTGTTTAAGAAGAGGGCCACAGATGTCAATCTACTCAGGCACTTGTCCCTCAACAGTGAACTAATCTCTGAAACCAGGGGGATTCACTGTCTATCCTGGAAAATGAGCTCACCTTAGAAATGGAGCAGGCTCAGGGTCTTAATACTTTGATGAAAATTGAGATAGAGACCAAGAGTCTTCATTGTTATCTCCTTATTCAAAAGATGTTTATAGAGAGCATTGTAGTCATTGGCATTAATACCAAGAGTCCCACTCTCAAGAGTCCTATTCACGTTCTCATTTCACTGCTTGTGACTTACACTACCTTTACTACCTGCATCGTCATTGGCATCATTCTGTGTCATGTTACAACGATGACTGTTACAGAAGGTCTAAGAGTCTCCCTTATTATAGATTCTCATCCTCATCATTCCTGTACGCTTCAAAAGACTTCTCCAGGATTATCATCTAGAGATATTTCACTTTGCTTAACACATCAGATGTTTTTTTGTGAGTCCATAGAACTTTTTCCCATGATCATGTCAACTCTATCAGTCCTTCCTCTTTAGACTGATGCTGTTTTTTCTTGGCAGAAATGCTGTCCTGGCAATCCTACTCTCCTCTTCAAAATTTCTGTCTAAGAAGGTGGACAGCATGGACCAAAAGCTTATGACATATTTCTTGGCTTTGAAAATTATAAATCACCACATCCTTTTAGGTGCTACCAAGTATTTACATGGTATAAAATGATGTCCTTAATAGAGCACTTTCCTCCTGATAAGGAGGATGTGGACCAATTGCTGTTTCATAAAGGGTGGGTCTGTTGCAGTAGAACAAGTAAATCTGGCAAAGCATGCAGCTGACCATCCGAGTCTTTGCTGGGAGTGATAACATTGAGATGTTTATGGCTCCTGGCTATGGCACTTGGCTGGAATGCTTGTATGAAAGTTGAAGACATGACATTTAATGAATGATTAATGCAAAGATCATTCTAACACAAAACCCATGAGAAGCTTGATAGTTCAACATGGCTAAATGCATAGATACTACTTTTCAATCTTCCATTCATTAATGCAGGTTCAGCATCCCTTATCCAGAATTCCAAAATCTGAAATACTCCAGAATCCAAAATTGTCCACATGGGTGACTGAGATAGTGACACCTTTGCTTTCTGATGGTTCCAGTGTACACAAACTTTGTTTCATGCACCAAATGATAAAAAATATTGTATAAAATTACTTTAGGCTTTGTGGATAAGGTGTATATGAAACATAAATGAATTTCGTGTTTAGACTTAGGTCCCACTTTCAATATATCTCACTGTGTACATATTTGGAAAGACAGATATTCCAAAATCTGAAAAAATCTGAAATCCAAAACACTTCTGAACCCCAAGCATTTTGGATACTCAACCTTTATTGTGAATTGTCAAAGGCTCCTTTTATCAGAAAAATAAATATCAGCTTGCTTCTAGGAAAAAATTCTTTATGGCTAAGAACACACTTTCCTCTTCATCTTCCCAGTGAAGTACTACTTCAGATCCAGTCTTCCAAGCATCATCTTTGACTCAGTGTTCCTATCACCTAGCATAATTCCTGTCCGCCTTCATGAATAGGTTCATACTGCAGTCACCATTATCAGCTGTCTTTTCTGTTGTCTCTTGACTTAGTATTCCGTAACTACAGATCAGTGGGTTCTGGCTATCATTCATCCAGTTTACTGATAAGAATTTGATGCCATTCCTTCAAATGGCTGTTTTTATTCAACTACTGCCAGAAGAAATAATCAAGCTCCTTTCCAAGGGGAGTATATTAACCTCTGCCTCTTTCAGAGAAATACTGGATTTTGTTTGAAATACTTAACACATCCCAAGAAGAACAATGGTCTCTACCTGATCTGACAATAGCCACATCACAACTTTGTGTGCCGGTATAGTTGTGCTTACCAGTATCATTCCCATATTTTACGGAAATCTGTTTGCTACTATAGACTTAGATCACATATTTTTACACTGCCATTCATTCCCATCACCCAACATTTTTCTGGGTCACTCTCTGGAGCTAACCTTTCCAGGTCTGTATTCCTCCCTGTGGGTTAGTGGCTACACCACAAAAGTAGTGGCAGTGGTATACTCAGAACTATGTCAGCACCAGTGGTTTCCTCTTACATAATTTACTGGCTCCAGGTCCCACATTGCAGGTATTATCTAGTTCACTGTCTGAGTTGTACTTTACCTGTTCAACTATGTGTGGTTATGTCAACCTAAAGAAATCACAGTTGGTTCCAACTCAGAATATTCTCTTGGCTGGGGCATGTCTTCTTTTTTGTTTCTTTCTAGACAAAGCTCATTGGTTAGCCTATCTCACTAGTAATGTTCTTTAAAGGAAATATGTTCCAACCCACAGAATTCTCAGCACCTCTGATCAGGTTTGCAAGACTTCTAACAAAAACTTTATTACCAGTTGCTGTGAGGTGCAGCCCTTCTCTTGTAAGAGTCCTTCGTCCTGAAAATGTAGGGTGTGGTCCAAGAAGCCAAATCTATCCTGATGTTTGTTTGTGGGTAGCTATCTGTGGAACCAGATGTTCACTTTCTTCTGTCTTTTTCTAAGCTATGTCCTTCAACAGGAAGAAGTGATGAATTAACTACCAGTGCCCCAGTGTCCTTCAGCTTCATGGGCATTGTGTCATGTTGTTGTTATCTGCCTTCAAGTTGTTTCCAACTTGGCAACCCTATCATGGGGTTTTCAGAGGCTGAGAGCACATGACTTGCCCAAGGTTACCAGTGGGGTTTCATGTCTGAGTGGGGATTCGAACTGTGGTCTCCAGAGCCATAGTCCAGCACTCAAACCACTACACCATGCTGCCTTTAGCTCCTTGCAATATGTTGAAAGCTATAGCTTGCAGTATTGTTCCCACCTGAATCAGAAGGATAATGTTACATCTTAAATCTTGCCTCTGGAAGACAGCACACTTCTCAACATATCTTGTCAGACCCATATACTCCTCACTCTCTTCCTTTCCGTAGTGAATCACCTACAACCACCACACATTTCTTCTTCCCTTGGGAAATGGCAGGAGCCCTTCTATCCGCAGTACCCCCCCAAGGGCCACTACCATGCTCTCATAGGATTGAGGTTATTGTCCCAGTTCCTGCTCATATCACTTATCCAGAGGATAGTTTGGAATCAGTTGCGTAGCTCCAAATTCACAGCATAGTTTTTGATAGTTCTACTCATGCGTGTCATATTCTTGTTTGCATCCCTTAAATGTTGCTCTTCCAGAAGAGTCTGTTCTGCTCTAATCAAAAAGTTTTCATTGATGATAAATTTGAGTGGGGGAAGGGGACCTCAGGTTGATGTGCCTTCTCTTCCAGCTGTGAAATAAGCTTGCACTTACTGTAGGCAATACCCACATCCTCATGCAGGAATACAAACATAGCACAGATGTTGCAGGTTACTGCAGTAGTCCCTTCACCATCCATGGTCAGTCATCCTATATAGGCAGTGTCACAGCACTCTAGGCCTTCCCCTCAAAGTGCCCCATGAAACACCCACAAAAAATGTCTATTGTCCTTGTCCAGTTAGCTGAACTCCAGAGACTGAGGGATAAGCAGAGCACATGGCTCAACCCATGCAATGACACACAAGCAAGCCTCCAAACAGCTCAGCCAAACAACCAGCTTTAACCAAAAAGACATCAGCCCACCTAATTCTTTTTCTTCCACTAATCTCACACAAACATCTGTTGTTCTTCTACTGTTAGCTGAGTTCCTATTCTTGAGTAAATTGAACAGATTCTACAGAGAGATATTTTCTGACCTGATATTTGTCATCAAGTTTATGTCCAGGCTGCTCTTTAAATACACTTGGAATTCAATTATATTAAAACTGGAAGTGGATGTCTTACAGGAGAATAGTTTCCACATATAGAAATGAACAGTGACACTTTGCTGAGAAGGATACCAAAGGAAGAAGGACTTTATGGAGGCTTCTGCTTCCTACAGTCCTGAATCTTCTGTGCAAAACAAAATATTTATGTTCTTATTCACATCCTACAGGACAGAATTTAGACAGCATGCTGCATGGGACAGGGATGAAGACAGATCCTGATCAAAAGAAGCAGGAAGATGGAGTAACCCTGGCTCCAGAAGACACATTGCCTTTTTTACAATGCTACTGCTCAGGGCACTGTCCAGAAAATGCAGTTAATAACACATGCAAGTAAGTATGGCAGGCAGACTCACTAGATAATGAATGTGATAAAAGTTAAGCGTGAGGTTAGAGGTTTCAAAATCTTTTCTTGGTCCTCTGTTTTTCAGTTCCTTTCTTCCTCCCCTTTTCAGTTCTTATACTTTTAAGATCAGGTAAAATGATGAAATCTTTGGTCCTATAAGAATTGTTGCTTTTTATTGCCCTCTAGTGTTCACCTTTATATGTATTACTCTACAGTATTCATTGTTGTGTAGCTTTTAAATCTAATTAATCAACACTGCATTCCTTAATCCCCTGCTTAGAAGAATTTTAAAAAGCAGCATTTCATCTGGTTTCTGTTAACAGCAGTTCAACTAAACTGATCAACTTTGGATAAGAAACTGTTTCAGTTTGTATGCAATAGGCAGTAGGCTTTTCCATAACCAGATATAGTATTTTCACTGTCACATGACAAGCGCACCCACCATAAAAGAATGAATCTTGGCTGAAATTTCATAATTAGCATAAATATTTACATGGAAACCATGGGTGTAGTTCTTAGTCTCTTTGGAGTACCTACCGTATATTCCGGCGTATAAGACGACTTTTGAGCACTCAAAAGTGCCCTCCAAAATCGACAGTCGTCTTATACGCCGGATACACTTTGCTTCACCTGCCTGCCTATCTCCTGCCTCTTCGCAAACGGAGCGAAGAGGCAGGAGATCGGGCAGGGGGTGAAGCAAAGTGCTCCTCCCTGCCACCCGCCACCCCCGCGCTTCCACCCCGCCTCCCGAAAGTCGCGGAACCGCGGCTTTGGGGGGGTGGCTAGGAAGCCCCCTCCTCCCTTCCCCCCGCCCACTCCCCGTGCATCCACCCCCCTCCCTGAAAGCCGCGGAAGCGCGGCTTTCAGGGAGGGGGGGTTGGCGGAGAAGCCCCCTCCTCCCTTCCCCCCGCCCACTCCCCGTGCATCCACTCCCCTCCCTGAAAGCCGTGGAAGCGCAGCTTTCAGGGAGGGGGGTGGCAGAGAATCCCCCTCCTCCCTTCCCCCTGACCACTCCCCATGCATCCACCCCCCCTCCCTGAAAGCCGTGGAACCGCGGCTTTCAGGGAGGGGGGATGGCGGAGAAGACCCCTCCCTTCCCCCTGCCCACTCCCCATGCATCCACCCCCCCTCCCTGAAAGCCGCGGAACCGCGGCTTGCTTTCAGGGAGGGGGGGTGGCGGAGAAGCCCCCTCCTCCCTTCCCCCCGCCCACTCCCCGTGCATCCACCCTCCCTCCCGAAAGGGAGGGGGGCTGGGAAGCCCCCTACTCCCTGCCACCCGCCCACCCTCCGCCCAGCCACCCCCCTTCCCCAAAGGCTCGCTTTGGAGAGGGGGGGTGTCTGCGAAGCCCCCTCCACCCAGCCACCCTCCGCCCAGCCTCCCCCCTTCCCCAAAGCCCCGTTTGGCCGCACAGCCTGCGGATCCCCCTCCTGCGCTCCCTCCTGGAAGGGAGCGCAGGAGGGGCATGCGGGGGCTATGCGTTGGAAGAGGGGGGTCGTCTTATAGGGCGAATATATCACAAACTCTGCATTTTACCTTAAAAATTGGGGGGGGTCGTCTTATACGCCGGGTCGTCTTATACGCCGGAATATACGGTAACATGATTTGCCATGTTGTCAGGCAAATATAACCATGTTTGGTCTGCTCTGGAGTAATCCCTCATTCCTTTCGAGCACAGCCCAATTCTGAGGGAGAAAGATAAGATTATATATATATTCTGTTAAATGCAGATAGCTTGGTTGAATGCATACAAAACAATAGTTGGGAGGGTTCAAATCAATTTATCTGTTCCAGAACAAATGGACATTGCTTTGCCATCATTGAAGAAGAGGAAAATGGAGAAATTACTCTTGCTTCTGGCTGCATGAAGTATGAAGGTTCAGACTTCCAGTGCAAGGTATTCCTACTGTCTTCAGAGACCTGGTTCTTACATTTGGATAATGGTTTGAGTGGTTCTTAAATTTGGATAATGAAATCTGCATGTCAAGTCTGTTACTATACTGATAGATAACATGGTAGGAAAAAGCCAGGGATGTTTAGCAGTCTGTAGATGCACTGTCAGATGACCTAGATGAGGTCAGCAGTTCTGTATTGCATTGTATTTTGAGCAGACTCCTCAAAACTGCTATTCCAAAGAAAACACTGATTTGGAATAGGGGATACAGTGGGGGGACTAATTCTGATTTAGTTTGGAACCCAAAGGTAATAAGTATGCACTTTTAAAGCATAGAACCTCTTCTTTCATCCCAACTTCTTAATACTTATCTAATAAAACAGCTGTTTATTTAAAATGAAAAAGTCTGTGAACTGTAATACAGTTCTATACAGGTCACTAAATGCACTGTAATCAAAACAATAATAGAGATATTAACACTGTCAAGAGAAGAGCAGGGCATTTCTTAACATTCAGGCAGCATCTCAGAATTGAACTCCAGTATTTACTATTCATTGCATATTATGTAAGAGCTTTACCAAAAAAAAAAAAAAAAAAAGGACAAAATTTGGGAGAATTTCTGACTGCTTTCTTTAACTGTTTCTAATATAGTTGACATTAGTTAGTACTTCAGAGTGTTTGGAGGTCTTCACCTGCTTTACCTTGTTGAATTTCTTTCAGAAGTCTACGTAGGCCAGTAGTAGTATTCCCACAGTACACACGAGGGACAGATTGTGAGAGAGAGGGAGGGAGGGAAGGAAGAAATTCTGTTTATAATAGAGACAAAATTATATCAGTCTTAGCCACTATGCCACACCAGCTTTTTTGACTGACATTGGTGGTAATCATGCCTAGTAATAGCAACCTCTTCTCCAAGTGCAAATACTGGTGAAAGCAAAAGTCACTACCCATGCTAAAGAGTCCTGGTTGAATACCAAAGTTAGCAGAGGTCCAGAAAAACCTAAGACAAACCCTAAGATGTTTTGCTGGAGGGTGGGCAGTTAATGAGAAGTGAGCCCCGTGAGGATTGGGTGTGCTCCAGGAGCATGAAATGCTGAACTGACTGTTGAGACAGTAATTGAAAACCAGGGAGAAGTGTGACTATCCTGGCAAAAAGGTGTGGTTGGTAAAAACCTGAAAAAAGTTACTCCACACTGCAATAGTTTGCTGCAAGTCTCACCTGCAATTTTATAGACATCTAGTTTAATTGTGTGTGTAGCAGGATGGGTGGATACTTCCATTCAGAATTAATCTTTATTGCTTAAAAGACCTGAGTGTAATTCAGAGAATACTTACATGAAAAATGTGTGTCTAACATTTCTTTTTATTCTGTAGGACTCTCCAAAAGCACAACTACGGAGGACAATTGAATGTTGTCGGACAGATTTTTGTAATCGAGATCTCCAGCCCACACTGCCCCCTCCTATTCCTACAGGTACAGTGCTTGCCAGTGTTCCATAGACAGGATCTACCTGGTCATGAGTGGGCTTTTTTGCATGTGCATTAGGATTTCTTTTACAATTCATAGAATCATAGAGTTGGAAAAGACCACAAGGGCCATCTAGTCCAACCCCCTGCCCTGCAGGAATACACAATCAAATCATTCCCAACAGATGGCCATCCAGCCTCTGTTTAAAAACCTCCAAAGAAGGAGACTTCACTACACTCCAAGATAGTGTATTCCACTGCCAAACAGCTCTTATTGTCAGGAAGTTTTTCCTAATTTTTAGCTGGAATCTCTTTTCCTGTAGTTTTAACCCATTGCTCTATGTCCTAGTTTTTTGGAGCCATAGAAAACAAGCTTTCTCCATCCTCAGTATGACAGCCCTTCAAATATTTAAATACGGCTATCTTGTCACCTAAAACCTGCTCCCTAAGCCATTCCTCATAGGCCATTTACTTCCCACAAGAGCCTATAGTCTATACTGTTTGTTAAGTAGCTGTATGGATCTATATGAGAGCCTGTCCCAAGCTATCAAGTGTTTGGGCAGGTTTGAGTAGCCAAGGACACTAAGGACCTGTAATTATTATTACTAATTTAGTCAGTTGGTTTTATGGGTGTCACAAGACTCCTTCTCCCTCCACCCCCCCTTTTTTTTTTTTACTGAAACAGACTAACATTACAGATACCAATAAGGTGGATCAGAACATGGAGGTGCACATACTTGCTCTCTTTTAATACAATATGAGCCATCCTCTGTCACCAGTGCCTTCTGCATTCTATATAGGACAAACAGGACAGCCTCTGTACACGGAAATGAATGGATGCAAATTTGACATTAGAGGTGGCGATACCCCAAAAGTAGTTTTAGTACTCTTCAGTCTCCCAGGATGTTCAGCCACTTATCTGGAGTGACTATTGAGGAACAAAGGAATGTGTCTGTTTATTTATTTTCTGATTGTGTTTTATGCACCAGGCCTCCTGAGACCATGTTCCCAAAGAACCTGTGATAAACTAAGTACAAACACAGTTTAAAACAGATTAAAATAGTTTTTTTTTAAAAAAATATCACACACCTAAAACAATTAGCTATCCTGATTTTAATGACCAAAGTACAGGAACAGTGCAGTCTTGGCTGCTTGACAGAAGCTTGCAGGATTTAAAGTTGAGATGGGAAAGGGAGCAGAAATTCCAATCTATTAGCAAAGATTTGAACGGAGATAAGAGCAATCAGCTGGTTTTCCTTACAGTTGTGTTTATAACAGACATATCCTTCAAGAAAATATCTTGCCTTCAACAGAACTAACTTTACTGAAAACAAAATGTGTTGCTTTCACACTTCAGAGGCAATTAACAGCAAAGCAGGCCTGTATGTGTATTATGTTGTAGATGACAGAATGTTTATGCTAAACCAGCCCTTTGAAGGTTTATGGCTAGCATTAAGAGTTGTCCTTTTCTATATCCTATTTCACTCTGAACCCACTCTCACAACTATATAACTATGCATTTATATCTGAGGCTTGAACACTGTATTTCATCAATGTCTTTCAGGAAATGGATTATAAATCTGGGAAAGCTCCTGCTAATACCAGGAGGTTCCTCCCACTTCCCTTCTCTTCTTTTTTTTAAATAATGGAGTATAATGGCGTTTCACCAGCTGTACCTTAAAATTTTGGGCTAACATTTTTCTGTAGTTACTATATTTAGTTAGGGAAAGCTAAACCAAGCTGGGACATCTACTGTATGGCTGCACTAAATTGAAAAGTGTGGGTTCCATTCTTTTAATAATATCCCCTTCATATTTTTACCTTTACTTTGATTATATTATTGTTGTTTTGTTTTTCATTTATTTTAGATGGCATCTTTGAAGGCAGCATACGTTGGATAGCCGTGCTTATTTCTATGGCAGTCTGTATAATAGTTATGATTGTCTTATTTAGCTGTTTCTGCTACAGGTAAAATATCTTATTGAGTGTTTTCAGTTTTTATTATGTAATTAAAAATATTACAGATTTGTTTTTACCTCATAAAATTCATAAGTAGCTGTTAAGTCTTCACAGACTCTCACATTATTTGATTTACATCACAAGGAAATTTCTCATCTATATGAAAGTGCTACATCCCCTGTAGTGTGGGCTCTCTATATAATGTAATACAGATACAAATTTTCAAACTTTTATGGCTTTGCATGCAGAACATCAAGACCTGAGTCTTATTGTTAGTCCCAACTAGAGGAATTGGAATTTATCTACATGTTGGCTCATCATTAAGCAATTAATTCAGGGAGCCCTACTCTAGTTGGGATGAGCTAGTAGGATTTAGGCCCTGGGATGTAACCTGGAGATACTGTATGTGTTCACATCTGTATATGTATATATTCAGCGTAGTCCTGTGTTAAACTGATTGGACATGTGGATAGATCTGCAAGCACAGTGCATCATAGTTGATGGTCTGAAAGAGAGGGCAATTAAACTCACTATGGTGTCCTGCCATGTGTAGAGTGCATACACCAGAGATCTGTGTGAATTCAGCCTCAGGTAGCAATCCTACATACACTTAAACTTAGCAGTAAGCCCTACTGAAAACAATAGTACTTACTTTGTAGTGGAAATGTATAAAATTGTTTGTATAAACAGGGTTGTAGATTAATATTTAGTATGGTACTTTAGTAAAGATAAGATGCCTAAAAAGATGTGGTTTGGGCATTTTAAGCATATACCGTATATTCCGTATATGCGTATAAGACGACCCGGTGTATAAGACGACCCCCCAATTTTTCAGGAAAAATGCAGAGTTTGTGATATATTCGCCCTATAAGACGACCCCCCTCTTCCAACGCATAGCCCCCGCATGCCCCTCCTGCGCTCCCTTCCAGGAGGGAGCACAGGAGGAGGATGCGGAGGCTGTGCGCCCAAAAGGGGCACGTTCGGCCCTTCTCCCCACTTTCCAGGAAGGTGGGGAGAAGGGGTGAATCGCGGGTTTGGCCGCGCAGCCTCTGCATGCCCCTCCTGCGCTCCCTTCCAGGAGAGATTGCAGGAGGGGGATCCGGAGGCTGTATGGCCAAACGGGGCACGTTCGCCCCTTCTTCCCACCTTCCAGGAAGGTGGGGAGAAGGGGCGAATCGTGGGTTTGGCCGCGCAGCCTCTGCATGCCCCTCCTGCGCTCCCTTCCAGGAGAGAGCGCAGGAGGGGGACCCGGAGGCTGTACGGCCAAACCGGACACGTTTGCCCCTTCTTCCCACTTTCCAGGAAGGTGGGGAGAAGGGGCAAATCGCGGGTTTGGCCGCACAGCCTCTGCATGCCCCTCCTGCGCTCCCTTCCAGGAGAGAGCGCAGGAGGGGGATCCGGAGGCTGTACGGCCAAACCGGGCACGTTCGCCCCTTCTCCCCACCTTCCAGGAAGGTGGGGAGAAGGGGCGAATCGCGGGTTTGGCTGCATAGCCTCCGCATACCCCTCCTGCACTCCCTTCCAGGAGAGAGCACAGGAGGGGGATCCGGAGGCTGTACGGCCAAACCGGGCACGTTCGCCCCTTCTTCCCACCTTCCAGGAAGGTGGGGAGAAGGGGCGAATCGCGGGTTTGGCCGCGCAGCCTCTGCATGCCCCTCCTGAGCTCCCTTCCAGGAGAGAGCGCAGGAGGGGGATCCACAGACTGTGCGGCCAAACGGGGCACGTTCGCCCCTTCTGCCCACCTTCCAGGAAAGTGGGGAGAGGGGGCGAATCACGGGTTTGCCTCGGCCGCTGCAGAAGCGATCCAGCGGCGACTGCGGCAAACCGGAATGTTCGCCCCCCTCCTCTTTCTTCCGTTGCTCCCCAAAGGGGAAGAAGGCAGAGGAGGGGGGCGAATGATCTTCAAAACACTTTGCTTCACCCCCCTGCCCCATCTCCTGCCTCTTCGCTCCGTTTCGAAGAGGCAGGAGATAGGCAGGTGGGCGAAGCAAAGTGTATCCGGCGTATAGGACGACTGTCAATTTTGGAGGGCACTTTTGAGTGCTCAAAATTCATCTTATACGCCGGAATATACGGTAACTAAGCAACTGTTAACACTGCATTACATAATCAGTCACTATTGTGGTATATTTAGTTTTTCTGTGTTTTCTGCCAATTATAAGGGATCTTGTGTTTGGCTTTGGCTTTTTAAGATAGCTAAAATCTTGCTCAGTCATTCATTGCATCAATGCATAAGAGTTTAAGGAGATTTTCACACTATACTGTTATAGTGTTACTATTCCACTTTATTTGCTATGGCTGCCTCCTGTGGAATACTGGAATTTGCAGTTTAGCGAGGGGCATTTACAACTCTCAGTCAGAGAGCTCTTAGGCCTCACTAAACTACAAACCCCAGAATTCCACAGGAGGAATCCAGAGCAGTTAAAGTGGAATAGTAACACTATAACAGTGTAGTGGGAAAATCCAGTAAGATAAATTATAACAGCTATGCAGACCCAGTGTTGTGAAATGTTGTCTACTACCAGCATTGCAGTGATGTTCAAATGTCATCATGACAAAATACTCCTGTTGACATACATTTAGGATCAGGGTATGCCAGTTTTTATTTAGATTTCAGTTGTTCAGCTTGATCTAAGCAGCTGAGTAAGATCAGGGAAAGTCTGCTGCTGCTCTTCCTATTCTGCTCAGCATGCATGGATGTCAACACCCAAGTGTGAGACCTCTCTGGATCAAATAACATGGAATCCCTGAGTTCAGCTATTGAGTTCTGTATGCAATATGTAATACTTGTCATGCAAAATTAAATAAAGCTTGAAAGTTAATGTGCTGATGAAAAAATGTAAAATTTAACAATATTAAATACTTTTGTTATTAAGACTGCAGTATGCATGAATAATGGCAGAAGTAGTATGCCATCTCAAGATGTGTAAACTTTCAACAATTTTATCTCCCCACCAACACCTCAGGCATTATTGTAAATGGGTAGCAAAGAGACAATGTTACAATCGTGATCTGGAACAGGATGAAGCCTTTATTCCAGCTGGAGAGTCACTGAAAGATCTTATTGACCAATCACAGAGCTCCGGCAGTGGTTCAGGACTACCTCTTTTGGTAAGGCAGTTGGTGAATGACATTTCATACACAGCATACTAATTAACAGCTGGTTTGTCACAGACAATGAGGAATCCTCTGAAGGTGAGTGAGCAAAATTAACACATTGGAGATGGATCATTCTGTTCCTTCCGTAGCCTGTTCCCTCAGTCCTCATGGATCAAGACTTCATCTGTTATTCTCTGTCTCCTGTGTGTCCACACAGTGTAAGAGAGAGTAGGAAAGATTTCTGGGCGGCAGATTCATCAGTCAGAGCAGAACTGCAGATTAAGTAATTATTTTGAGTATACCAGGAATGGTCAACTTGTAGCTCTCCAGATGTTGTCAAACTGAAACTCTCAGCATTCCTCACTGTTGACTTAGGGTTGAGGAAATGGCAAGGCAAGAAGATCTGAAGAACTATAAGTTGCCCACTCCTGGGATAGACAGAGAAACCAGGGAAGAGTATTCAGAGCAAGGCGTGAGACAGGGGCGAGCGAATGAAAGAGAATTGCTTGCAATTTTTACTACATTTGTGAAATCTAAACAAGTGCTAATCTACCAGCATGTTCATATTAATATATGAAGGTCAGTGCCATCATCTAGGAGGGAACAAGCTTTCAGTGTTGCTGCAAGGGGAAGGAGAGGTGGGGACAAATAATTTTTTTTAGTCAGAGGTAGAGATAAGGTTCCCATTTCAAGTTATGGGAGTCCAATGAGAGGGATCTTTTGGGCCTTTTTCAGAAGAGCAGAGTCTTAAGAGACTCCCTCTGAGTTCTTCCTTATATAAATAGGACTGAGCAAACAGGATGTGAGGGAACTTGTATTTGCTGGAACAACTAGCAGATGGAAAGGAAAGAAGAAAATGCAAGTGTTTTATGGCTTTGCTTATTCCTGCTCATTTAGTCTTAAGCAAGTTTCCTAGGTTATGAACAGTCTGTATATAGGTCATAGGCTCATGGGCATATTAGATCCTTACGGGGTCAGAAAAGCAAGGAGTCAAAATGAGGACAATGGATTAGACAGACTTATGCTAGAGTAAAGCTTTTTTATGTAATGGCTTGCTAATTTCAGTGGAATTTGTTTTCTTGCTTGTAGTCCACAGCCCATATATGAAGTATTTGATTAATCCACTTTAGTTCCATTGACAATAGTTAGAAAAAATTCAATTAAATCTATATGGCTAAAATTTAGTCTGTTAGTCTCATTGACTTAAAGTGGTGAGATGTTTTTTAATGAAATGAAAAAAGAATAGTTGCTTTTTATCTAATTGTTTTATTTAGAGAACATTTTTTGAAAGGTTGCTATATAATAAGCAATTTTAAACTATATTAGTATTCTTAGAATTGCTTTAGTGATTTCAGATTTCATCTTTAGGTCCAACGGACTATTGCAAAACAGATTCAGATGGTACGGCAAGTTGGAAAAGGTCGATATGGTGAGGTGTGGATGGGTAAATGGCGGGGTGAAAAAGTGGCAGTGAAAGTATTTTTCACCACTGAAGAAGCCAGCTGGTTTCGAGAAACTGAGATTTACCAGACAGTTCTCATGCGTCATGAGAATATACTTGGTATGTAAAATAAGATCATATTTGAATGGGGATGTGGTGTTGGATCTTAATGATTTTTATTAGCCATCTGATGAAAAGCAAACCTCTTGTCAAAATCTGAAAAAGAAGATATGATCTGTATTGTGATTGTGGCTTTTAAATATATTATTCATAAATAAGCTGGTGTTAAGGGGAAACAGTGAGGTGGGCAAATTATTTAGAACAAAAACTGTGAAGAGCTCTAAAAGGATCTCTCCAGACAGTGGGAAGGCAAATGCAGTTCACTGTTAGCAAATAAGAAGTGATGTACATTGAAACATAAAATCTAAACTTCCCATGTACACTGATATGGTCAGAACTGTGTGTGTACCTTAGCTAGAAGGAGATCTTGGGCTTCTTGGGGATGGCTTGATTAAAAAAATAAAAAATATTTTACCCAGCATACAGTTGCTGTGAAAAAGCAAAAATCATCTTAGGCATAATTAGAAGAGAAATATATTTGCCCAAATCATACTACCTTTATGCAAATCTTAGGTGTGATCCCAGTTCTAATAACATCCCTCCACAATGAAATTGTACAGCTGAAAAAGTGTGGAAAAGATGAAGAAGCTGGGACAACTCTTAGATTTTAATGTTTGGCTTTCTTTAGTATAGAGACAATGTGAGATAGGAAGGTGTGATAAAGGTGTATAAACATGTATAAGGTACTCCACTGACTCTGAATGGTGGGAAGGTTTCAGGACAGATAAAAGGAAGTACTTCACACAGCACATAATAAAAATGTGGCTGCCAACAGATGCAATGATGGCAACACAATTTGGCTGGCTTTAAAAGGGGCTTGGACACATACATGGAAGATAGGGCCATAAGTGGCTACTAGTCAGGATGGTTATATTTTACTTCCAGCACCACAGGCAATACGACTTTGTATACCAATATGTGAGTGAGAAGGTGCTTTCACACTTGTGTCCTGCTTATGGTCTTCCTGTAGGGGTCTAGTTGGCCACTGTTTTGAATGAATTGCTGACTAGATAGACTGTTGTTCTTAGGTTATTTTTAGTTAAAAATAGTTCAGCTGATAATAAAATCACTATTCAGAGTCAAATTGTGGTAAATACCTTGCAGAGGAAATGTTACCTTTGCCTCTTTAAAGACCACATGGCTACACTTAAAGCAGGGGTGGACATAGTATAGCACTTCAGTTGTTGCTGGATTGAAGTTCCCAGAGTTTGATTACACTGGCTAGAGCTGCAAGGAATCCTAGTCCAAAAAAACTGGGAGTGCTACGTGAGTCCCATCGCTGCTTTGGAGGGGAAATCTCCCTACCACATATCTTTGGTTTGTTTAGTTTTCATCCCTAGTGCAGTTTTTGTTGAATTATTTGGGGAAATAGTCAGCACTAATTACTGTACATCCCTGAATTCCCACAGGTTTTATAGCAGCTGATATTAAAGGCACAGGCCACTGGACCCAACTCTACTTGATTACAGATTATCATGAAAATGGGTCATTGTATGACTACCTGAAGTGTACCACTTTGGACAACAGAGCTCTACTCAAACTGGCTTATTCTGCAGCATGTGGTCTCTGCCATTTGCACACAGAGATATATGGAACACAAGGCAAGCCTGCTATTGCCCACAGAGACCTGAAGAGTAAAAATATCTTGATAAAGAGGAATGGGACTTGCTGTATTGCTGACTTGGGTCTAGCTGTCAAATTTAACAGGTAGATGATCTAATCTTGTCTATACAAAATCCAGTGTTCATATATTCATGGGATAAGTATTTGTACTCAGATCTGAACAATGTGAATTTCTCCATTTGGTTGGTTCACAACAAAAGAACAGAATCTTTGTTTAAAATTAATGTCCCTGAAATAATAAATATTTTCTTTGCAGAATGTACTTTGGAAAGAATAAATGAGCAAATATGCATGCCAAATGTTCTTGGACTAGAGATGTAGGAATGTTGTACATTTTAAAAAACATCCCCTCTGTTTTCAAGGAAGAGAAGGACAGATGTTGCAGTTCAGCATTTCATTCTTCTGTGACCGTTGGAAATACTTTAATTGCAACAAAGATACCTTTTAGGTTAACAAATCTTCAGAACCTTTAATATTTAGTATTCTAAAAACTGAACTAAATTGAACCCTGTATATGTTACGATGCCTTACTTACTTTGATGAATGGCATTACAAATAATCATAAAAATTCCCAGCACACACTGTTTAAAATGGTAATTTTTATAGATTTGTTTGATGTTATGCTTTTCACATACACAGACAGACTGTGACTACTGTACTCATTTTTAATTTAATAATTGAAGGAAAGAGTTGAATATTACTGTAATAATTGCTTCTTTATACACCCTATTTGATGTTGTTTTAACGGTGTAACTTTTATGTTACCATAGTGATACAAATGAAGTTGATGTCCCTTTGAATACAAGAGTGGGAACAAAGCGTTACATGGCACCAGAAGTCCTAGATGAGACTCTGAATAAAAATCATTTCCAGCCGTACATCATGGCTGACATCTATAGTTTTGGCTTGATCATTTGGGAAATGGCTCGGCGTTGTGTCACAGGAGGTAAGACCAAAAAAAAAAATGTCTAAAAGGTGTGATATGCTGTTTATGTAATGTGCGTGTCTTAAGCCAAATCACCTGGAATGCAAGTAGAAAGACTTATTATCTTTTTAGAGGTTCAGTCAGATACATACTCAAACTACATGTTTATCTTCAGTGCTATACAGTAGCACCCCCATATCCGCTGATTCGCCATCCAGATTCAGTTATCCACGGATGGTGACAGCAGGTGTGGTGGACAGGGGAGGGAGGTAAGGAGAAGAGATCTCACCTCCCTTCGCTCCTGGGATTGCCCCCTGCGATCTCTCCCATGGTGGGAATGGTAACAGGGAGTGAAGGGAGGCGAGGAGACCTTGCCTCCCTTCGCCCCTGGGATCACCCCTTAGGATCGCTCCCGTGGTGACAATGGCAATGGGGGGTGTTTGCTATTATCTACGGATTTCATTATCTGTGGGGCCCACTGGAACCAATCCCCTCGGCTTTGGGGGTCCTACTGTATCTGTTTTCTTAGTTTGTACCATTTACTATGATGGACTAGCTGATAAGTTGCTAACTGCACTAGTGTTGTGTGGAGGATATATATCCTTTGTAGAAGTAGAGGTTCTGTCTTCTTCCTCCCCCATTCACAAAGAAGTCAAATTGCTATGTTGACATCTTCCACATCTTAACTCCAGCTACATTCACTCCCTACATCACTACCCTAGCATCTCTTCCTCTTTCTCTTCACCAATCTTGGAATGCTCAAATCTGTGCATCTTGTATTACTAAGTTAGCTACTCAGTGCATGTACCTTTGCTTTTCTTGTCCTCTTAAAAGCAACACAGCCTCCAAGGATGGTTGAGAATGGCTTTCACATAGTTCATAAAAAAATGTTGTGGCTACTACTAGGTGAGATTAGGGGAGAAGGAAATGAAGGTGTAAAAGTGGTGCTCCTATAGTGAAACAGTTCCACTGTTTCCTTCTGTTGCTTATTTCCTTGCCAACCAGCTGTTCTGGGTTTAGAGCACTGCATGGATGAAGAAGTGGTGGCAATATCTGGGGGGTTTTTTGTTGTTGTTTTTTGTTTGTTTGTTTGTTTTTTGAGATTGCTCCATTTCTTTTTGTTGATTTTGCTTCTTCCATTAAACATCACAAAAGACATAAATGGGGATCTGGCATTTATACAGTGTGCATGTTTTCTTTAGGTTTATTCCCTTTAATTTGTAAGATCATCTTCTCCTTTATAAATGTCTCAGCCCCTCTATATGCTGTGCTGAGCTCCTTGTGGAATGGATGGGGTACAGATACAATAGAATATTCTCTGAAATAGGAAAATGAGGACCACACTAAAGGGTAGCAGTGACCTGAGTAAGAAGCAAGTGTAGTATTAGGAGATTATCAGATGTGTCCAAAAAGTACCTTATTGGAACACCAGGACAACGTTTCTGTCCCACGAACGGGACCTGGTTTCAGACATCCTTGTCCTTGTTGCATTCTGATCCTGTGCTGCAGCAATTAGCAAGGCGGTGCTTTTCATTGACAGGGAGGGCCGTCTGATAATCTCCTTAGTCTCATGTCAGAACCAATGCGTGTGTTCTTCCAGTTTTTATAGCAGATTTAAATTTCTGTTACTTTCAGGAATTGTTGAAGAGTATCAGCTACCCTACTATGATATGGTGCCAAATGATCCTTCATATGAGGATATGAGAGAGGTGGTATGTGTTAAGCACCTGCGTCCAGTAGTATCTAATAGATGGAACAGTGATGAGGTAAGCCTATTTGAAGAAATGAAATCTGATGGAAGATTCCAGTTATGGGAAGAAATTTAGTCTTATCTGAGGAAAAGCACAAACTTATACATTATTCAGTGGTTGCTAATAGGGATTTAAAAAACAAAACAAAAATCCAAACCATTATGGCTTCCAGTGCAAGGCCCTCCATCTTTGATGTCGTTGGCACAGTATTTTCCCTTATGTTCACAACTTCATTCCTAAACAAGATAATAATTTAATACCCAACTTTAAATTCTGTGAAAAAGTTCAACACATGAGTTGTGTGAATTATGGAAATCAGTAGCCTAGAAACATTAATTATCTTAGTTTCCATAACTGTAGTGACAAAATTAGATAATGGTTTTAAGTTTTGGGGTTGTTGTTTTTTTTTTTCTTTGAGGTAGTGAGATTGCTAGAGAGCCATTGTGGTGTAGGGGTTTGAGCACTGGGCTATGACTCCAGAAACCAGGGTTCAAATCGCTGCTCAGTCATGGAAACCTTTTGGGTTACCATGGGCAAGTCACACTCTCTCAGCCTCAAAGGGAAACCCCCTCTGAACAAATCTTGCCAAGAAAATCCTGTGATAGGCTTGCCTTGGGGTCACCATGAATTTTAAATGACTTGTCATGCAACAATAACACATTGAGATTGCTAGTCATTCTCACAGCTCGTTAAAAGTTAATTCTAAGAAGAATTATTTTTGCCTCCAGTGGCATATGTCTTGTGCAGTTCAAAATTTTTCAATCATTTACTTGGTTCTGTAGCCGAGAATAGATAACAGTTCATCCACACTTATATAATGTTCTATCTTTCCTTATTAAGCAGATTTTAACATAGGTTGGATATAGGATATAAATACTTTAATAAACAAATAAAAGATTGAACTCATATGTTAAGCATAATCAGCCATATATATTTTATTGGTAATTAAATGTAAAAGCTGCATGTTCTTCCATTTGTATTATTTACACAAGAATTCTTGTGCTATTATGTTTTCAGTGTTTAAGAGCAATATTAAAATTAATGTGTGAATGCTGGGCCCACAATCCTGCCTCCAGACTTACTGCATTGAGGATTAAGAAGACCCTTGGCAAGATGGTAGAATCACAAGATGTTAAAATTTGACAAAGAAACATCACTGAAGAGTGAAGTTTGGACTCCTAGAGCTGTTCACTCAAGCAGATGTGTAGGTCTGGCGAAATGAAATGGGGTGGGGTAGCAACTGAGTTTTAGCCCACTTCCTCGCCACTTTTACAGGCTGCTAATATTAAATTTTTCAGTACTTTGTCAAATATGATATCTGTGTACACTATACGGTACACATGTTGATAGCCTCATTTTACTTCTTGTTTTGAGCTGCATTGAGATTTTAATCATACTTTCAAACTCCTGTAAAACACTTCTTGAGTGCTGAATTGCATATTCAGGTTATAGTGCTTTCTGTGAAAGCCTTAAGTTAAACGAGTTCAGCTGCAATGGGGAAAAATAAGCTTTTTGCTTTCTACCTGATGATACCTTACCAAGTCTTGATGGACTAGCCTATGGTTTTGAGTCTGGGGTACTGCATAATTGAAAATTCCTGCACACATGCACCAAAATCATTCTGCCATTTGGAATACTAAAGAAGCCATTTAATTTTGTGCAAAGCTGTCATTTTCTCCTGTAATGCCTTGGCCCCGAAGACTGTTTGGATTTCAATGAAAATTAAGTTCTGTGTTCTTTTGTGCTGCATGGAAGAAAGTTATATGTTTCATGACCAAATCCCAAAACTGCTACTGTAAGCCTATGGAGTAAATCACCTTCCAAGTCTAATTTGAAGAAGAGACCATTATATACTCCCTATGAATTTCTGAAGACTGAGCACACAACATGGAACAGCCTAATTTCTTTGATAATTTAAGTGCCTGTAATCTTGTACTGTAAACTGTACCCTAGCTAGCTTTAAAAAGGGAACTTATTTATATAGTGTTTAATGTACATTTATTTGCTACATACCTGCTCTTTTGTAAATGTGTAAACATACCATACCAGATCTGAAAAGAACCTAAGAAGTAATTATGTAGACATTTGATGAGATACACACTTACTGAATGTGACATGCAAAAATGTTGGATTGTCTGTCGAAGTATGTGCACGGATACTACAAAGATATTTAAATTTCCCATTTACATTCAGTAAGAAATATAATGCAATATTAGTGTGACTTGAAACAACAATAAAATGTGTGGGTCTGGTTTTTAAGAAAATGTTCTATAGGTTGCAAATGGTAAATGGTCAGGCAATATATTACAGTATTTTTTTTATTTATGTTGGTGTACAAATTTTATTTAACATTTCCTTAAGTCATTGATTTTTCAGTGATGACTTTTAAGTATTAGTACATATTCAGTTGAAAAGTTCATGGGTACATAAGCTATGGTTTAATTTATTTTGAACACAGCATGTAATGGAGAACATTGTGCCAGAGGTCATTTAAAAAGTGTGATTTATCCGTCCATTGTAGGAAATCAGTCAGGCTAATTATCTGAAACCTATCTCTTGTTTTGCATGAGTAGCTGGTAAATATTTGACATAAACCACCAAATTATTGGTCTGGACCATTAGCTTTCTACTTTGTACTTTCATGGACCCCCTTCCCACTATCACTCAGCATTCTGATCAACGTTTAGAAATTGGCCATGTAACCCTTTCCCTCCATAAAGTATATTAAAGATACATGAATGTTCTAAGTCCTCATGGAGCACTAGCCAGATTATGTTAGGCCTCGTTTTTACTCTCAGACCCTAAAACAGAGCTGCTCAAAGTGATGGCTCATGGACTAGTGCTGGACCATTGTGAGTTTCTAGGAAGAAAAGAAACCGTTGTAGTCAATGGGCACAAATATACTGCTGGTCCCTGACACATTAAGAAAAATGCCCTGTTGGTCTCCTGCATCAGATAGCTTAAGAAGCACTGCCCTAGAATACATTTAATTCTCCACTATGACACTGCATTGCCAGGCAAGAGCAGTAGTAGTGGGCAAGCATTCTCCTAGGGCAGTCTGTCTCCATTTACTGGTTGTCTTGAGGAGCCTTCATTTATGAGCTCATGAGAAAGCTGGGTTTTTTGAATGAAGACTGAAACTGAGTTGTCTAGGCCAAGTTCTTTTGAAACTCCATTTTCATTTTAACTAAAATGTATGAGTTGGGTGGGGGGAATGCTGGAGTATTTGTTTTCCATCTTCTAAAATAGATTATATGTGTTCTTTTTTTAAGTGCCATGTAGGTTGGGTGGCTTTATTAGTAATTCCTTATGTGCTGAAACTTAATTTAGTGTGGAATTGAAGCTTTAGAATAAAAAAAAGCAGCCTAGGAAGTTGCCAATACTGGATCAGAGCTGTTACTCACAGAGTCCAGTATATGTTCCACTTTGCCATGCTAACAAGCTATTACATCTCAGTGTTTTCCTAGGATACCTTAATGTACAGTATAGTGAATGTCTCTTATTTCAGAATGCACTGCATTCTGTATAAAGGCAACACAACTCTGGCAGTTCATTTCCTTACTGGAGGCACCAGAGTCTTGAGCACTATGCAGTTACAAAAAGTGAAAAAATGTATATTAAGAGTCTCACTTGCTCAGATAGTTCAACTATACATGCTGGTAAATTGTTGCCCCTGGTTTCATCATGTGGCAGTAAAGGTCAAAATTACATTTACTAAAGTTTAGTTAAAATGCCAGTTTCTTAAGCATATTTAAAAATACAGCCCCCCTATATGCCTTTTCTGAAGTATGTATTAATAGCAACCCTCCAGATCGATCATTCAGGGTCATTGCATTTTACTAGCAGTAAGTTAAGTAATCCATAATTTTGCATTCATTTGCAGGTAATATAGAGAAATATTTTACCACATACTGGCACCTGATGTAGGGTAAATGTCTGACAATTTGATAGGTCTGATACAGATAGCCAAGCTGCCCCACATGAATTCCCTCTCTGTTGTGTAGTTTTATTTCACTGTCATTGCCAATCTTCATGGTGTCAGTTTCCAGGAACCTAGAGACAAATCATGTATTGGAAGCTAGGCAACGTGGTAAACCAGTACAAATGAATGGTGCTATTCAGAAGCATTTTGAAGCAGCGATACTATTGCAAATAGGTAGTGAAAAGTGGCATCAAGTGTGACAAAATGGAATTACTCAGTTTCTCGGCATATTTTCCATGTTTTTTAGCAAATTGCCTCATTTTTAATTCTCATAGGATTCTGAAGCCTATTTTTCCCCCTCAAATCATTAGATATTTTTTTTGTACTAATTGATCACTGTCATCTTTTATCAGATTGCCTTTGATATGTATGTCCCAGTTCTTTAAAAATTGATGCTTACTAAGGTCTTCCATTATGTACTGCACAGAATGTTTCATGAACTACAAGTTTGTGCCTTGGAAGTCTACTTTTAACAAAACCTTCCATCTTAAACAAAGGATTTGTACTTTGAAGCTTTGAGATTAATGAAAGTTATATTAATGCACATGTAGTGTTTCTGTGGTAACTTTATTCATTCTGTGGTACACTTATCCAATGTGTCTTTATTTTGTGAGGGACCTCTTTCATTTCCAAAGATGTCCCACCTTTGGAAGGCTGAAAGAAGCAGGTGAAACCTCACTTTAAGAAAAGAGGCCTTGAAGTCAGTAGAATTACTGCAGATCTAATGTAGTAGATCTAATCCAGATGGTCCAGCTGTCCCATATATCAGTGAGAAAAGATTGACTGCAATACTAAATGTATGTTGCAGTAAGAAACATGTAGGCCAAATGGGAATGAAATCGGGTTTTCTTTTGCAGTTCTTGCTTATTTTAAACTGTTCCTAAAACTTGGACCAAGTTCCCGCATCATAAGAGCTACATCAAAAGAGCTCCCTCATTGTAACTAATTCTGCTGATGCCACCCCTCAAAAACCTGCCTCTTAAGCACAACAACCAAAGAATTCCCAGGGTGGTGGGAAATGATGACTGCAGCACTTTCTAGTTGCAGGGCATGTTGAGGCAGGCAACTGGAAAGAGTCCTTGGGGTCCTGCCACAGCTGCTTCTCTCAGTGCACCCTATGGCTGGGAGCACTGCAGATTTCATTTCTCAGCATCCCAGTCTGTATTACTTCAGAAACCCTTTAGTTGGAACACTGCCTGGCCTAAGAGGTGGATTTGGGGGGCAACCATGTTTGCATCCCAAAAACGGAGTCCCAAAAATTACAAATTTGTAAATCCAACTTATGATCTCATAAATATTGAATGGAATACCAACCTCAATGTTGTAATCAAATTTCTAATCAAACTGAATAACCTCTGTCATGCAAGGTCTTTATCTCAGATTGGTCATTGTCATGTTGAGCAACCTAGAAAACAGCAGCCAAGACATTGAGGTATGTGTGTTTGTTTTTGTGTTTTTTGCTTTCTTGTTTTTGATACGCCACAATTTCAGGTCATGCAAAAAGAGTTATGATCTGACTGGTGCCATAAAAACCAATATAGTAGCTTCACGTGCCATGGAAAACCTCTTTAAATTTCTGAGTAGTGGGGTTCACCTGCTTCTTGGTGTAACAGGTTTATATTCCAAGTATTAGCTTTGTTATGAACCTGTCCAATACCATTTCCTTTCATCGCAGATATGCTCAGTTTGCCATGTCTGTTTGTTAAATGCCTCTCCTTTTCAGAGTCCCCTTCTCTAAGCAGTCCAAGCTCTAAGCATACATGCTGATCAATCCATCATGCTTCCAAGTGCATGGGAAGATGGAAAATCCTATCTGCATTCATGATTAAACCGTTAAAATGAGAGCTAAATTGGAGATTCAAAGTTCCCTCCCTATATCAGTCTCTCTCAGATGTTTTGCACATTATGTGCAAAATTAAATATCTCATCTTTTGCCCAGTTGAGTGTGTGAGGACTATTAATTTGGAAGGTGTTCAGCGAAATATTAGTTTATCTTTATTTGATTTTTTTTCCTAGACTGCAACAGTAATTAATAGTAACATTAGCTTAGTCTTGTTCCTGCTAAATCCCAGGGCTGAATATATTTTTTCAGCACCCACTGTGGTAGAATGGACAAGTCTGTGATAAGAGTGGGAACTGGTCACGAGTAACCTTTGTTCTACACTGGGCCCTTGGTACCACTGGGGTTTGGTTCCAGGACTCTCTGTAGATACCAAAATCCATGGGTGCTCATGTCCCATTATATATGATGGCATAGTAAAATGATGTCCTTTATGTAAAATGGCAAAATCAAGGTTTGCTTTTTGGATTAAAAAAAAAAAGATTTTCAAGCTGTGGATGGTTGAATCCATGGATGCAGGATTTGTGGATACGGAGGGCCGACTGTACACACCTCAGCAAAAAGAATGGAAAGTTTTTAAATTAATAGAAGTGTTCCAATACCACCCTCATTCATTTCAAGCTCACTTCAAAGTTCCTGCCATGTTGCTTCCAAAACTAGGTTTATATAAAATGTGGAATGAACAATACTTTTCTCCAAAGTCATGTCACTGAATAAGTTGCCTTGTCCTATAGTACCCCTGAATGCAATATAGAAGCCCACAGATTGTATCATGTTCTGTGCTCTGACTTATCTGTGCTCAGCATAAAAATGTACTATATTGTATACAGAGAGAATAATGTAGCTGACCTATAGAAAATGTAAATAAAAAAAGAGAGGGTGAAATGAGCAGTATGATTATACTCTTTTTGTTATATATGCCAGATGTGTAGAATGTTTTTAACTGTAACAGGCTAAATGTCTTTTTGTACAGCATCTGATTTAAAATGTGCCTTAAGTTTACCATGAATTGCTTTGTTCTGTACACAACTTTATGTCAATGTATCATTTTTAAGTAAATAACCTTATTTTAGTAAACATTAGTAATAGATTTGTTTGTTTAAAAGTTCATATTTTTTTCTCCAAAGCATCTACAATCATAGCAGTATGTTTTGTGTTTAAAATCAGCAACGAAAAAATATTGTTGATGCCTGTATCAAGTACAAAATAATATTACAAGCACATCCATTGTGAAGGATATATACTTGTAAAAACATAGCCTCCCACACACACACTTGCCCTTTTACAATATACCAAAACAGGCACCAGTCAATTCTCACTTGGCTTCTGTGTTTTCTTATATATGAATGTCTTTCATAATTGCTGCATGTAGTTTTTACTCAGGCATGTAAAATATCAAGTGAGAAGATGCCCTATTTCGTACTGGTAAGACGACTACAACTGTAACCAGCATCCTATTGGTGACATATGCATAAGGGGATATTATACCTGGGCATGGACTTCTCAGACCTTGCAGGAGCTATCCAATATCTTCTTCCACAGGGCCCCCAGCCTGGCATTCAGCAGCAGTGTGGCGGGGTTGCCTGGCACAGTCCCACATCCCTAGCCACTGATTGGCTGCAGGAGTTTACTTAGGTTTATGCCAGCTCTGCAAGAGGAAGAAGCAGCCTTACGCAGGAGTCACTGTTGGCAGTGTAGCCTATTACAAGTAAGGGGAGCTAGTGTTGTATATCGGTTGGACTAGGACTCCAGGAGACCAAGGTCAAATCCCAGCTCAGCCATGGAAACCCACTAAGTGACCTTGGGGAAATCATAGAGCTGGAACTGTCTGTGCACTACAGCTACATAACCACAGTAGTTACATAGCAGGGTCTGTTCCCCTGTCATTTGGGAAATGGGTAACATTCCTACCCCTTTGCACAAATGATATCTGTTGCAACAGGCAGAAACTGGGTTTCTGTCACAATCCCCTCACAGAGACCACACACAAGGGGGTGAGAACATTAGCCACTTCTTAAGCAACCGGGTAGCAGATCTCTGTTGAGTGTAGTGGATGCTTCCCAGTAATTGGGGTCCCCATGCATTCCCTAAATGAGGGGATGCATAGAGATTGTGGATACAAAGCAGTCATGAATGTATAATTATCAGTTACGGATTTGTAAAAACCCAATAGGATTCTGGACACCCACTTGCAGTCTAAGGAAGGCAGTGGCAAACCTTTAAATCTTTCTAAGAAAACCCTAGGATAGGATAACCATAACTCAGAGTCAACTTGAAAGCACATAACAATGCTATTTCCCCCCTCCCTTTTTTTTCTTTTTGCTAATCTTCACTCCACCTGTCTGGGAGTCTGTGACTGTCATGAAATCCAATATATTACAAAGTATGCTGGCGCACAAATGGCAACAGACAGCTCAATGTGAAGTGCCCTGTTTCAGAGTAATATCTACTCGTGTCCTTATTCAGAATGTTCCATTCCACATACCCCAGGAGTCAGCATTCTGTGTTCAACAGCCATTGTCAAAATGTTTCCTAGAGAATGTGCATTTACAAACCCTGAAATTGTCCAGAGCCTGCTCATATTTCTCTATATAAGGATTCACACTTAGTGGGTGAATTTATTATTAATATATAGAATGTAAACACATGGTAGATTTCTGAAATGGATTGGCAGTTGCTATTTTACTACAGAGGAGTAGAATCAGGTATTTGCATGCAAGTTGAGTCTGAGTGCCTGTGTTTAGATAGATTTTAGCAGAATGTCCATGTTATTATGCTAGACAGACTAATTTCTAGGATTTCCTGGTGTTTTCTGAAATCATGAGTGTATGCACATCGTTATAGGGCTTGTGGAGGTGCTCTCTGCATAGATAAATAATCTACCTTAGAATTAGTCATACTAAGATTAGTGAAATCATTGGATAGAATTCTGTTGTCATACAGATGGGTAAATATCCTTTTACACCTATGGGTGTACTTTTTCAATTGTGCAACAAGGATATTATGTTTTCATAAGTGGAGTTGAGGAATTGTAACTATTTCACACAGGCCTAAATCCTGTTGTTTGTTCTGATTCAAGCAGAGCTATTGAATCAATTGGATTTACCTGAATGTTGAATTAAATGAATGGGTCAACTCTAGTTTGGACTAGCCAACAGAATGTCAGCCTTAACAGTTCTGCATTCTTGGTGCATAATTGTCAGTAGGGATATCATTCTTCACTAAGTTTCTTCTTGAATGTAGCAGTGAACAACTTTTGCAATTTTCTTGCCACTGCAAGAAAGTCTTCAAAAACTACAGTTTTTGAATGGTATTCACAATTTGGGACTCACCTGCATAAAATTCATACATGATGGTTTTGTGCGAAAAAATTTTTTTTGCACAGAAAGCAGCATTTTCTGTAGAGAAAATGTTTCAATGCAGAAATATTAATTCCTCTGCAGAAAATGCTGTTTTCTGCCAAAACAGCCATGTGAGAATTTTGCTCAAAATAAGTCTTAAACTTCAGAAGATTCTCGTCAGTCCAGGGTTCTTGTCAGGGTTTCTCAACACATGGGAAACATGTTTTCTGACCATTGTTGAATATTTTTGTATATTCTTTCCATCCCTATTTTGTCAGTGTTTTCAGCATACCGCTTTATTCACTGGATTTTTTTGGGGGGGAAATAACCACCACTTTGTATTCCCCATTGCCTAATGGGATACCAAGCAGCCACATTGCCAGACACACTATCAGATACACAATGTCATTATTTGCTGATAGGTGGTATAGTGCAACCACTGTGTAACTTAGCAATGGTGGGTAAGAAAGAGGGCTTGTTTGTTTTTACCCAAGGTACGAAGATACAATCCAGTTTACATAGATTTTCCTTGGTTTTTTTCTTGGCTGTGAGGCTGTGTTCTAGAATCATTTCTTTCTGATGTTTTACCTGCATCTGTGGCTGGCATCTTCAGAGAATGGTTGGGTAGGAGTGTATGTGGAGCTTATATGCTATGAACCCCTGTAGGGTAGTATATGTAAATTTGTGTAATTGGTTAGTTTCTGGGTATAGAAATGCAAAGCTCGTTAGTGTCTGTTTGGCTAATGGTTGGTTGATAGGCCATTATCTGCTGGGAATTCCCCTGTCCCTGGGTGGAATTCCTTTGTAAGTGTTGAGTTTTTATTCTATTGTTCTTCAAAACTGGGAGCCAGATTTTGTTTAGTTTTAAGGCTTCTTCTTTCCTGTTGAAGTTGTCCAGGTGTTTGTGGATTTCAATAGCTTCCCTATGCATTCTGCCATGATAGTTGTTGGCCTGGTCTAGAATTTCTGTGTTTTCAAATAGCATTTTGTGTTCAGGTTGGTTTATAACATTGTTCTGCTACTGCTGATTTTTCTGACTGGCCCAGTCTGCAGTGTCTCTCATGTTCCTTGATTAGTGTTTGCACACTGCGTTTACTGGTCCCTATGTAAACTTGTCCACAGCTGGATGGTATGCAGTAAACTCCTGCAGCTGTGAGAGGGTCTCTTTTGTCCTTTGCTGAGCGTACATTTCTTGGACTTTCTTAGTTGGTCTGTAGATTGTTTGGAGGTTGTGTTTCCTCATCAGTTTCCCTATTCTGTCTGTGACTCCTTTGATGTATGGTAAAAATGCCTTTCCATTGGGTGGCTGTTTTTCTTCATTCCTGTGGTTTGTTCTGGGTCTGGCTGCTCTTGTGATGTCTGATCTGGAGTAACCATTAGCCTATAGGGCCCAGTTTAGGTGCCTCAGTTCGTCCTCCAGGTAGCCCGGAAAAAAACCAAGGAAAATCTATGGATTCCGGCCATGAAAGCCTTCAACTTGACAATCCAGTTTACACTTTGCAAGCATGACGTTCGATCTCAGCCAGCATGTCTAAATGCACAGACCACCATAGTATGCTGTTTCATACATGAATACAGAAGACCACTAAATCAGAGGAACCCAAAGAATGTGTACAAAGCTCAGTAGCATTTATAAAAACCAAAACTAAAATAGTTCAATTTTATCAAAGTACATGCTGATAATTTCAAAATGTATAGCCATATAACACCTACTTTTTAATTTTACCCATTGTTGGAGTTGATTAGTCTAAAAAGCTGACTAGTTTTGTGTCTACATAAAACTTTTGGCATAGACAGATGTTTTTATGAGCGAAATATTGAGTGAAATATTAAAATTTGAAAGCAAACTACAACCTAGGGTAGAAAAGAGGGAATTTATCAAAGACATACAAAAACAACCTGATCCTATACATGTATTCTCAGAAGTAAGCCCTGCTGATTGTGATTAGACTTACAGATAAATGTGTATAGGACTGCAGGCTAAATAGTATAGTTCTATGGACTGGATGGCCCTCATGGTCTCTTCCAACTCTACAATTCTATGATTCTATGATTATTCTCTCAGTATGCCTTATAAATCATTACATGCTTTAAGAATGGCTCCCTTCATTAGTCTGAAATCTGACGCATACATACCCCTACATGGGATGGGATATGTTAAGGGGAGAATTGTCATTATGTAATTTCTAGTACTACCAGCTTAGAAGTACATGGTGTGAAGGCAGCTGTGACAGTCGTGTTATGTAAGAGGCATTAGGTCTAGCCATGATTGCTTTTCCTCTAGAAACTTTTTATAATGATGCTTCTCATTCTGTACTTGCCAGGCTAGGCAATTATTGATAAGAAGAGACAGCCTATTTCTGAGACCAAGGAAGGGGAATAGAATCCAAGAAAAGAAAAGCCACTAGAACCTTATTCAGCATCATGGAAGAAAAATCGTGAATCCAGTTTCCCTTTCTTTGTGCTTGAGTTTACTAAGTAACTAATGAACAATTTCTAGAAAACAGTACTGAGCCAAATCAAGGACAAGTCTACTTGTAAAACCCACACAGCAAAACTGGAAGGTGGTGTCATCAATCAGAGAAACAGGTCTGCTGTGTTTACAGGAAGGTAGTATTTATTTTGTCCAGGGCCCTTTTTCAAGTTTTGAATATCAGAAATCCTGCCATGCTCAAGCCAGCTGGGTCCCGCTTCACTGCACCGCCCTGCACCAGTTCAAACCACATGCACTCCCCTTTCATGAGCTCCACTAGTGCAAAAGTAGTCATGGAGCCACCATTTGCCTTCCTTCTCTTGTTCCCTGTTAGGATCAGTCTCTCTCCATTGTTAAACGCCAGTTGTCCCAAGGCAGGCCCTGGAGGAAGCTCCACACTGATGGCAACCATATAAACACCACTATGTGGGGACTTGAAGTAACTATGCTCAGGAAAGTAACCTTTCCCATAATTCAGGTATGTTCCATTGATACTTGGTCGTTCTTCTCTTCCTTCTGGATATCTCACATAAAATGCCACCTCTGCACCTAGATGGGAAAAGAAAAGTGTGCATACAGGAAATCTGATTTGATAAAATCCTTCTAATAGTTCCAAAGAACAGTAGACAACTTGGCAAAACGCTGCAAAACCTGGCTTGGAAATTTATCTTTGGGACTCATTAAAGCCCCTCAGAAATCAGGTGAGTTCTGTTAATTCTATTTTTGGCTTGGATTTTGATACAAGTGTAGGATTCCCAGTTCCCAAACTCCACAAATCATTTCCACCAGCCCCCCAACCCATTCCCCCACTTCCTATATCTTAATCATTATGGCAGGAATACCACCAAGAGCATGTGAAGAGAGAGTGTCTTTCTCACACACTCTCCCATCATGAGTGCGAATTGGGGAGTATGGGAACTGTAGTTTTCAAAGGGCACTGAAAAAACTAAAACTTACACTCTGTGGGGTCCCTTGATGATGTTTTCAAGCTGAACAAGGAACAGCTGAGAGGAAAAAAACCTCACCCTCTTACCAGTAAGCACTTGCAATAAGTGTCCAATCCAAGGCGAGCATCAGAGATGTTAATGTTGTTTTTCTCTACAGACATTAATCCAGAATTTACACATGACAATGTCAGTCTGTATGTACACATGCATTACAAAGACATATGCCCCACTTTTCAGTCCAATTATCACTACGGTAAAAATGTGCAGAAGTCTCTAGCTTTCTCACATTCCATTCAGGGTACCAGTTACAATTTTGTATCACTAGCAAAATGCCCATCACTTCAACAGATGGCCAGGAGTGGATGGGTAGAGGAGTCAACTACATTGCATGGATCTCTGGATGTGCAATAACAAAACTGGATCCTGAATAGACCAGGTAGTGATTTTCATATGCCCTGACAGGCCAAGTGGGTCATACCTACTGCCTGGTATCTACCTCAGGTACGTTCTTCTTAATGACTTTCCTGTGTAGTTAGTTGTTAAGCCTGTTTAAATTAACTAAGCTTCAATAAGGGGTTGTCTATACCAAGCAAAAAGAAGCAGATTGCTCCGCAGTACAGGCAACTCACAGCAGCTGCAATTTGTCTTAACTGGGTTTTTTGTTTTGTTTTTTAGGTAGAGTGCAGGCATGCAAAGTTATCCACATTTGCTGTGCAAACAAGCATGCCTGCGAATCAAGATGGCGGCTGCAACTGAATTACTCATGTTTTACTTACCAATTTGCCACTGCCGAACAGTATGTTTTTAAAAAAAAAAAAAACTATTCCCAAGGTGCAATAGAGGGATATTTTGTCTTAACAGAAAGAAAAAAAAACCCACCACCCCCATTTTATCTCATTAGCACTCACTAAGATGAAAAAAACACATGGTGATTCCAGGCACTTGCCTTGTTAGCAAGCCCTGCCCCCGCACTCATCTGGACAATCAGCTTTCAGGTTCTGCTCCTTTGGGAAAGTGAATCAATTCATGCCGCTTGTCCCAATGAGCAGGAAAGTACATTTCCCCTGCTGTTTTTTTTTTTTTAAACTCCAGGAAAAGCCGTGAAGGCTTTTCCTGTAAAGTATATGGCGTCTTTAGCCCCCCTCCTTCTGAATATGGCAATATGACACAGGATTGCCATTAAGACAGATCATATTCTCCTTGCATTCCGTGAGGAGTATTTTTGCTGTTTAGACAACCCCTCAGTGTTAGCATTTTGGTTCCATTTCTGTACCCACAGACCCCATCCACTTTGTATAGGCCCAAGCTTATCCCAAAACATTTATGTGATGCTAACAAATCGAAGCCCTTTCCTTCCAACATTAATCAAGCATTGAGAACCCTCAGCTATTCCCATTTAGTTAACACTATGCAGAAAGAAGGAAGTGTAGATAAGGATGAGATGGCTACCATAGAGTTCTGGGATTGTTGTCGTTTTTCTTGGATTGTGTGCCAAAACTGCTGATTCTCCTCAACACTGTTTAACCTATGGCTGGCATTCCGTTAGTGGATTACAGTGGGGTAAGTTGGACATACACCCTTGCAACTCATCTTTTTTGTTGTTGTTGTAGAAGTTGGAATTCTGTTCCAACCATGAAACAACCAAACCCCCCGCCAAAAAAAAGCTCACCTTGTAAGCAGCACAGCCCCCCCCCCTCCAAAATTGTCATTTCCTTGTCAGAGAGTGGGAGGATGAGTGGAGATGCATCCCACTATTTTCTTGTAGCCAGATGTGTTGCAAGGAAGCCATCTTACAGAGCCCTTGTGAGGATGCCTGGAGGTCACTGTAGATGCCTGTTGCAGTGTTTCAAGCTACAGAAAAGTAGCTGGACATGCTCCTCCTCTTGCTTATCTCCCTGCTCTCCAACACAGAAATGACCTTGGTTTTTTGTAGGGCAGGGGGAACCTGTGCTGCTTAACAAGGAGAGTTTTGGTGGTCTAACTGGGATACATATAGTTACACGATACGCGTATGTCTCCCAATGCAGGATCTCAGCCTATTTGACTGCAGTTTTTGTATCATACTAAAAAAGGGGAGGGAGGAATCTTCCAACACACCTGTCCCTATTGAATGACTCTCCTACTAATGGAGGCATATTGTTACTGAACCCAAGGAATGGAGTCCCTTCTAAAAAATAGTTTCTTCAGCCTGACCATCCTCTTCCACTGAAATCCCTATTCTTCATGATGTAGAGAAACTGATGTGACAAAAGCAGGAAGACAACAACGGAGATCCTCCATTAGCTGGTTGAATGTAAAGTTCTGTCAAATGGAACTCTTCTTCATCCCCCTCTCCCTCCACAGGGGACTCATCTTCCATTTTAGGGTGCCTGCCCCTAGTCAACTATTTAGTGGCTTGAGTAGGACAGGGGCAGCCAACGAGGGTCTATGTGCCTACAATAACAAAGGCATCCTCCAGAACCTTCCGAAGGTCCTTCAGAGATTCAGAAGGATATTGTCATTGTGTTTCCAGTTGTAGGATCATAGCAGGACCCTTGTGACTGCCACTCAGACTTCCAGGTGCATTTACCAGCATGGGGCACAGGAGGAAACTTATATGCACAATATAGTCATTGTGCCAAGGAGGTAGTGAACACCTCATTCTGCCATGACCACAAAAGGACATACAGTCATCCCTTCACATTCGCGGGAGTTACGTTCCACGGACCCCCGCGAATGTGAAAAATCCGCGAATACTGTTTGCCCCCCCTCCCCTGCCATAGCGACCATGGGGCCTCCGGAGGCCTCATAGTCGCTTTCCCCCGCCTCCCCAGGGCCTTCGCGGGGCCTCCGGAGGGTCTCCGGAGGCCCCGCGGAGGCCTTCCCGGCCCTCCCCACCCCCCCAGGGCCTTAGTGAGGCCTCCGGAGGGTCTCCGGAGGCCCCGCGGAGGCCTTCCCAGCCCTCCCCACTCCCCCCAGGGCCTTCGCGGGGCCTCCGGAGAGTCTCCAGAGGCCCCGCGGAGGCCTTCCCGGCCCTCCCAGGGCTTTCACGGGGCCTCCGGAGGCCCCGTGTTGCGGTTTTTTGGGGGCCTGGGGGGGCCCTCCCAAAACCGCGAATACTCGAAATCGCGAATGTCGAGTTCGCGAATGTGGAGGGACAACTGTACACAAAAGTTGGACTTATGCCTGCTAATGTCAGCAACAGGATGCCAGCTGCTGTGCCCAAAAAAGTCTCATTTATGTACATTTCTGCACTCACCATCTTTGTACATCTTCCTACATTTCTCAGTGATGCCAAGTCAGCTATTTTAGGCTCAGGGGAAATAAAGGGCATGCAATAAAAATGAGAGGTCAAAGCCTGAGAAGAGTGAACTATTAATCTTCTTTGTGGTCTCTGTGAATCACACAGCTGGGTTATTCCTGTGCCTGCGCAGAGCATGCAGGACCTTTTGGAATCACTAGGCAGAATGTGCATTTATACATTTTTGGCGGTAACTCCCTGCCCACCCTAATGGACCTCTTAAAAGGCACTCCCGCCTAATTCCCCTCAGTTCCTTTTTTTCACCGCATTAGCAGCACGAAGGAACCTTCTCTCGCTGTTTCCTTACTTTCGGTTTTTTGACTTGGACTGGATTTTGACTACGTTTCTCTCACTCCTGGTTTGGCTCAGGGATTGTGGATTTTCGGCTTGACTCGGCCTGGTTTTTCTTTCGACGTTTGGCTTATCCCTTCAACTGTGATGGCTTCCAGATCCGCATTCAAGCAATGTGCGATTTGTCAGGCAAAGTTGCTTAGCTCTGACGGCCACTCTCGTTGCCTGATATGCCTGGGTGAATTGCATAATGTGGACACCTGTGTCCATTGCCGGGCCTTTACACATCAAGCCCATAAGCACAGGTCTTCCCGGCTGAAGTCCTTCCTTTATGAGAAGGCACTGATCCCTGTGGCTGAGTCTACTTCGACTGCCGGGCCTGCAACTTCACCGCAAATACGGGGTCGGTCTCCATCACTGAAGTCCCCGATGAAGAACCACCATTGCTCTCGAAGCCCTTCCCGGTGTCGGTCTGTGGCTTCTGATCCCAAGGCGGTGCGTCGCTCTCACAAGCACGCCCCTTCATCGAGTTCGACTCGGGACTGAGTCCCATTGTCTTCATCGACCTCTACTCGGGACCAACGTGCTTCAAACCCAAAGGAAGCTCCTCAGGACCACTCAAAACCGAAGCAAGCCAGCCGGGCCTGTGATTCTTCGGCATCATCCAAGGACAGGCCGATGAAGAAGAAGAAAACTAAACATCTTTCTGAAGCTATGCAGGGCTCCAAGAACGCGGGAGTTAAAGCTCTGACGGCGCAACTTGAGCCTTTACAACCACCTGTTACACGCCCTCAACAGCAGGCTACTCAACTGGAACAGGTGCAACTGACGATTTGGGATCAGGAAGCTCCCGCGGACCGACCTTGCTCCCATGCAGGGACTCCCACACCTTCACTTGAGATTGTGGAAGTTGAATTGGGAGATCCCTCAAGATGGATGGGACTTTCTGAAAAGGGAGATACTGAAGGCACAATTTCAAACAGTACCATTGAGGAAGAAAAATGGGAGGTGTCTCAAGAAACCAGGATGGATGACTAAAGAACTTTCAATGGAGCTAAGTTTTAAACGGAACATGTATAGGAAATGGAAAAGGGGGGAAATCACCAAAGAAGAATTCAAACAGATAGCGAACACGTGTAGGAGTAAAGTCAGAAAAGCTAAAGCGCAGAATGAGCTCAGGCTTGCTAGGGAAGTTAAGAACAATAAAAAGGGTTTTGGGGGGTACGTCCGCAGCAAAAGGAGGAAGAAGGAAATGATAGGGCCACTACGTGGAGAAGATGGCAAAATGCTAACAGGGGACAGAGAAAAGGCAGAATTACTCAACACCTTCTTTGCCTCAGTGTTTTCAGAAAAGGAAAAGGGGGACCAAACCTGAGGATAATGGAACAGAGGACACAATAGGGGAAATCCAGCTCAAAATAAGTAAAGAGGTAGTACAGGAATACCTTCTTAATCTAAATGAATTAAAATCTCCAGGACCAGATGAACTACATCCAAGAGTATTAAAAGAGATGGCAAATATAATCTCAGAGCCATTGGCAATAATCTTTGAGAACTCCTGGAGAACAGGAGAAGTCCCAGCAGACTGGAGGAGGGCAAACGTCCCGATCTTCAAAAAAGGGAAAAAAGAGGACCCCAACAATTATCGTCCAGTTAGTCTGACATCAATACCAGGGAAGATTCTAGAGCAGATCATTAAACAGAGAGTCTGTGAACATTTAGAAGGCAATGCCATAATCACAAAAAGTCAACATGGGTTTCAGAGAAACAAGTCATGCCAGACTAATCTGATCTCTTTTTTTGATAAAATGACCAGCTTGGTAGATGAAGGGAACGCTGTGGATATCGCATACCTTGATTTCAGTAAGGCCTTTGACAAGGTTCCCCATGACATTCTTGCAAACAAGCTTGTAAAATGTGGGCTAGACAAGTTAACTGTTCAATGGATTTGTAATTGGTTGACCGACCAAACCCAAAGGGTGCTCAGCAGTGGCTCCTCTTCGTCTTGGAAAGATGTGACCAGTGGAGTGCCACAGGGTTCTGTCCTGCGCCCAGTGCTATTCAACATCTTTATCAATGACTTGGATGAGGGAATTAGGGGCATACTTATCAAATTTGCAGATGACACCAAATTAGGAGGAGTAGCTAATACCCTAGAGGACAGGATCAAAATTCAGAACGACCTGGATAGACTGGAGAGCTGGGCCAAAGCTAACAAAATGAAATTCAATACGGAGAAATGTAAAGTACTGCATTTAGGGCGGAAAAATGAAATGCATAAATATAGGATGGGAGAGACCTGGCTGAATGAGACTACGTGCGAAAGGGATCTAGGAGTCCTAGTAGACCACAAGTTGAACATGAGTCAACAGTGTGATGCGGCAGCTAAAAAGGCCAATGCGATTTTGGGCTGTATCAATAGAAGTATAGTGTCTAGAGCAAGGGAAGTAATAGTGCCACTCTATTCTGCCTTGGTCATACCTCACTTAGAGTGCTGTGTCCAGTTCTGGGCACCACAATTCAAAAAGGATATTGACAAATTGGAGCGTGTCCAGAGAAGGGCAACTAAAATGGTGAAAGGTCTGGAAACCATGCCTTATGAGGAGAGACTTAGGGAGCTGGGTATGTTTAGCCTGGAAAACAGATGGTTAAGAGGCGATATGATAGCCCTGTTTAAGTATTTGAAGGGATGTCACACTGAGGATGGAGCAGGCTTGTTTTCTGCTGCTCCAGAGACTGGAACACGGAGCAATGGATGCAAGCTCCAGGAACAGAGATTCCACCTCAACATGAGGAGGAACTTTTTGACAGTAAGAGCTGTTTGGCAGTGGAACACACTCCCTCGGAGCGTGGTGGGGTCTCCTTCCTTGGAGGTCTTTAAAGAGAGGCTGGATTGCCATCTATCGGGGATGCTTTGATCAAGATTTCCTGTGTGGCAGGGGGGTTGGACTGGATGGCCCTCGTGGTCTCTTCCAACTCTGCAATTCTATGATTCTATGATCCATCAGAAGGAGAATTGGAGACTTCTCCTCTGAGGCGAGGGCACTCTCCTGCCCTGGTGGTCTCTAGAGCAGAGCTCCTTGGAGTTATCACCACCGAAGTTGACGTTGGGGCTCGATCGTTGGAGAAAGCTGAGACAATCTGTGCTTCTGCATATGGTGCTTATGACCTGTCAAGGTCCATGTTTCATGCACCCTTCACCTCCCCGTCAGGATTGCATGTGATGGTCTCTGATCGGGTGTTCCAGCTTTCTTCGGAAGCAGCCACAGTTCATGCACTGTGTCATTCTCCGCCCCAGCTATCCTTTTAAGGTCTCAACAAGTATACCTATGGTGATCAATGTTTTTCCATACCGACAATGAGGGATGCTGGGAGCCAGGTTTCTCCGCATCATGAATCGCGCCCGCTGCCTCCATTGCCGCCTACTCCACCAGTTCGAACAGCCTCTTTGCACCATGGCTGCCGGAGTCCATCCCCATCTTCGGATTCCTCGGTCTCCTCGGATTTGGCAGGTTCATACTTACCGTATGTCCCATCTCCTCAGCCCAATTTGCTCAATGAGGACTCGTCTTCGCCAACTGACAACATCCATTCTTTTTCAGAGCAGGTCTGTGAATGTCACACACGTTAGACCTGAAGGTGACGGAGAAGGAATCCGAGCCAATGGACCTCATCTACCACCATATCAAATTGAAGGCCCCTCCAGCTGCTAGCATTCTGGTCCTGCCATCACTCCTGAACTTGGCACAGGGGTCATGGGAGAATCCTTCTTCAATCCCATCGACTTCGAAGAGGATCGACAGGCTGTATCGTGTAGCCAGTGACGACATCGATTGGCTGAAGAGGCACCCATGTCCCAACGTGGTGGTTGAAGCGTCTCAGAGCAGGCAGCACCAATGGGCTCAGACTACACCGTCAGATCCTGAGGGCAGGAAGCTGGACATTATAGGCAAAAAGATCTATTCGGCTGCCGGTCTCAGCTTCCATATCACCAATTACTCAGCATGCATGGGAGCATATAAACAGGTGTTATGGGAACGGATGATGCCCCTCATCCAAGACCTGCCCAACGAGAGGTGTCGACTAGATGAGGCACTCCAGGCTGAAGCTCAACTGTTGGCCGGGCAACAGATGAATTCAGCTAGACACGCTGCCAACTGCGCAGCCAAGACTGTGGCTGGATCAATAGTCCTGCGAAGACATGCCTGGCTTCGATCTTCTGGACTTGCCCCTCAAGTGGCCACAACGATTGAGGACATGCCTTTCTATCAGTCTGGCCTACTCAACGGATCCACTTACAAAAAGCTAGTCAGAAGATGAGGAGCACTGCACAGAAGTACGGTATGCCATCGTCCTCATCTTCTGCATACCGCGCCAGAGGCCGCACAGGCTGGCAGGGCTCTGCTTACAGCCTTCACTTTAGATGAGGAAACATGCCTCAGTCCTCCAGGTGTTCCCGTTACCAGAAGTCGGGGTCATCTGCCTCATCGGTGAGGAGCCAGGGATCCACCTCTTGGTACCGGCTACCCTCCAAGCAAAAGCCCAAAGATCAGGGCAGAAGGCGATTCTGAGCTTGCCTATCTTCATTCTGATTCTTTCTCTCTTTTAGACCCTCTTGTTCGGAGACTGCATATCGTTGTTCCAAGATGCCTGGTCCTCAATAGCATTGGGCCGTTGGGTGCTTCACATTGTACAGCAAGGCTATTGGATCAAATTCGACACACTGCCTCTGACAGGTCACGTTTGACCTACACTGCCCTCCCCTCTCCTCCTTGAGGAGGTGCAGACGCTGCTGCAGAAATGGGCCGTCGAACCCGTGAACGCCGAACTTCACCACCTCTGCTTCTTCCCAAGGTACTTCCTTGTCATAAAGACGACAGCCTCCATCCCATCCTCGACCTCTGAGGAGTGAACTGGTACATTGTGCCAAAGAAGCTCAGGATGGTGACCCTGGCTTCCATCCTCCCGCTTCTCCAACAAGGCGACTGGTTTGCGTCCACAGACCTCAAGGATGACTACTTCCACATTGGGATCCATCCATCCCACAGGTGATTCCTGGCATTCCGGAGAGGGAACGATGTCTTCCAATTCTGTGTTCTCTCCTTCAGACTCTCCAAGGGTCTTCATGAAATGCATGGCGGCTTTTCTTCGTCAGCATAGTGTGGTAGTCTTCCCCTACATCGACGACTGGCTGATTGCAGCAGGCTCTAGACACCAACTCGAGATGGACATTGATCTCACCCTAGAATGTGTTACACAGCCTGGGACTTGTTGTCAACATGGAAAAGTCCAAACTTCAACCATCCCAGTCCATCCAATTCATCGGAGCTTGGCTGGATTTGTTGACGGCAGCAGCCTGCCTCCCTCAGGAACGACTCGACACCCTCCGTTCCTTGATCCACGCCTGCTGTCGGCCCCGAAGACTCTCAGCCTACTCAGTCCAAGTGCTTCAGCCTACTCAGGCCACATGGCAGCTACAACTTATGTTACACGCCTCGCCAAGCTATGGTTTCGTCCGCTCCAGAACTGGTTCTTAGGAATGTTAAAACCTTTAAGGGATTCCCCAAGGAAACTCCTGATGATGCCTTGTGCTCTCTAGTGCTCCTTGGACTGGTGGCTGATCCCAGAGAACATACTGTCTGGGATCCCCTTCGACCCTCCACAACCAGACACTTCACTGACAATGGATGCCTCCATGTTAGGCTGGGGAGCCCATCTCGGAGCCTACGAGATACAAGGGACCTGGGATGCCAATGAACAGATGCTCCATATCAACGTCCTAGAGCTCCTCAGCCTACAAAAGGCACTGCGGGCCTTTGAGACCTTGGTGACAAACAAGACTCTGCTGTTGGTGACAAACAACACCTCCGCCATGTACTACCTAAACAAGCAGGGAGGAACGAGGTCCCCCCAACTCCTCCAACTTACATTGGAAATTTGGGACTAGTGTGTTCAAAGAAACATACACCACTAGTCCTACCAGGAAAGGAGAATATTCTTACAGACGGACTGAGCCTTTCCAGTTCATCCACCACGAATGGATTCTTCACTGGTCAGTTGTGAAGGACCTGTTCTGATGTTGGGGGACTCTGTAGGTAGACCTCTTTCTGTCCCTGGCAAACAAGCAGTGTCAGCAGTCCTGCTCCAGGAGTCGAGCTCGGGGCTCAAGAGGCGATGTGTTCCTCTTCCGATGGACAGGTCCGCTCCTCTACATCTTTCCTCCGTTTTCACTTCTGACAAGAGTGATGGCCAAACTCCATTGGGACCGAACGGACGCCATCCTCATCACTCCGTGGTGGCCCCTTCAGCCTTGGTTTGCACCCCTTCTACGTCTGGCCAGATGTCAGTTCATCCACCTTCCGAACCGTCCCAACATTCTCACCATCCAAGACGGAGTGGTCAGACATCCAGACCTCAAGACACTCTGCTTGATGGCGTGGAGGATAGATATGCCCATGGATCCAGCCTCGGTTCCACTGCTGCCAGTTCCTCCGGTCCTTCCACTGCATATCCAGGCTGTAATTGATGCTGCCCATTGACCGGCAACTCGTAAATCTTACCACTACAAATGGAAAAGATTTGAAGCCTTTTTGGCTGACCATGGGCTACCCACAGACTCCTGCTCGGTACCAACAGTCCTTGAATTCCTTTTTCAACTGTCTGAAGTGGGACTGTCCATTTCATCACTCCGCTGCTATTTGGCAGCCATCTCTGTCAAGTTCCAGGCAAGGGGTTGACCCTCCTCATTCAAGGACCTGATGGTCAAGAAATTCCTTAAGGGGTACATCAATTTCCATCCTCCAGTGGTTGAACCTACTCCGACCTGGAGCCTCGAACTCATCCTTTCCCAGTTGGTTCAGCGACCCTTCGAACCCATGGCATCTACGGACCTGAGGCTGTTGTCTTGGAAAACGGCTTTCCTCGGCACTATTACCTCAGCGCGTCGAGCTGGAGAACTGTGTGCCCTACGTTCTGACCCGCTCGCTGTACACCACCTTCCGCAAGCACAAAGTGGTGCTGAGACCAGACATTTCCTTTCTTCCCAAAGTGGTCTCCAGTTTTCACCTGAATCAATCCATCATTCTCCCTGCTCTGATGCAGGATCTAAAGGACGAATTCGAGTGCACCCTCCACTACATGGATGTTAGGAGGGCCCTTGCCTTCTATATACAACAGACAGCTCCCATCAGAAAATCACCCAGGCTCTTCGTCTCCTATGCTTATTCAAGGCTGGGTGCACTGATTTCCTCGCAGCGCCTGTCGAAATGGGTAACTTCAACCATCGCCCTCTGCTAAGAATTGGCCAAGAAACCATTACCTCCACGGGTTCGGGGACACTTGACAAGGGCTGTCTCCATCTTGACAGCATTTCTCTCTGGACTGCCTCTAGAGGACGTTTGCCATGCAGCAACTTGGTCATCACCTTTGACCTTCATCTCACACTATAGACTGGACACTCGTTCCAGAAACGAAGCTGCCTTTGGGAAGGCTGTGCTTCTGTCCTCCATTCAATGAGAGAGTTTGTCTTTACTGATGAGTTGCTTTCATGTTTGAAGAATGTGCTATTAATAAATCCAATTGGTTTTGGTTACAGAGTATAGTCCTCATCTACTTGTGTACGGGATGTACCCTCGTCCTAGGGAAAAGCTTGCTAGTCTACCCAGCTGTGTGATTCACAGAGACCACGAAGAAGATGGATAGGTTGCTTACCTGTAACCATAGATCTTCGAGTGGTCTTCTGTGAATTCACACAGACCCGCCCATCCTCCCCTCTGTGTCCTGCTACTGCATATGTGCTTAATGTTCCTGATGCTGCTGTTTGCACCGTCATTCAAGGAACTGAGGGGGAATTAGGCAGGAGCGCCTTTTAAGGGGACCGTTAGGGTGGGCAGAGTTACCGCCAAAAACGTATCAATGCACATTCTGTCTAGTGATTCCAGAAGGTTCTGAATGCTCTGCGTAGGCGCAGGAATAACCCAGCTGTGTGAATTCACAGAAGACCACTCGAAGATCTATGATTACAGGTAAGCAACCCGTCCTTCTACCTCAGAAGTAGGTGTCACATTCTAGGGGCTTCCCTGCAAACAAATCTCACAGCAAGAAGAAAGATAGTTCTTAGGAGGGGTAGCTAATACCCCTGAGGACAGGATCAGAATTCAAAATGCCATCAACAGATTAGAAAGCTGGGCCAATACTAACAAAATGAATTTCAACAGGGAGAAATGTAGGACACTTGGGCACTAAAAATGAAATGCACAGATATAGGATGGGTGACACATGGCTTGAGGACAGTACATGCGAAAAGAATCTAGGAGTCTTAGTGGACCACAAGCTGAACATGAGTCATCAGTGTGATGCAGCAGCTAAAAAAGCCAATGCGATTCTAGGCTGCATTAATAGTATAGTGTCTAGATCAAGGGAATTAATAGTGCCGCTCTATTCTGCTTTGGTCAGACCTCACCTGGAATACTGCATCCAGTTCTGGGCACCATAATTCAGGAAGGATATTGAGAAGCGGTCCAGAGGAGGGCAACCAGGATGGTGGGAGGTCTGGAGGCCATGCCCTATGAGGAGTGGCTTAGGGAATTGGGCTCTTCTCTTCTGGAGAAGAGAAGGTTGAGAGGGGATATGATAGCCATGTTTAAATATCTGAAGGGATGGCATACTGAGGATGGAAAAAGCTTGTTTTCTGCTGCTCCAGAGACTAGGACACAGAGCAATGGGTTCAAACTACAGGAAACATTAGGAAGAACTTCTTGACAGTAATTGCTGTTTGGAAGTGGAATACACTGCCTTGGAGTGTAATGGAGTCTCCTTCTTTGGAGGCTTTTAAACAGGCTGGATGGCCATCTGTCGGGAATGATTTGATTGTGTATTCCTACATGGCAGGGGGTTGGACTGGATGGCCCTTGAGGTCTTTTCCAACTCTATGATTCTATGATTCCTATGCTAGTTTCTGCTTAGAATGGATTTTGTTTTTGCTTTCGTTTTAAACAAACATTTAAAAAAACATTCTTCACTAGAAATCCCAAGTGGTAGAGTCCATTCTATCTCTTCAAGACTTTACCAACTTATGTGTAGTGCAGACCTGACCCATGTGCCTCTCACAAGAGGGGTGGGCAACTTGCAGTCTACTGTAATTTCAAAGGTTTTCTGCAAGTGAACAGACTTATCTCAAAAATGATCTTCCCCTCTCCTGACACCTTGCGGGGCAGAATGGGAAAGATTGAGAAAGAAGAGGAATGTCTGAGCCTCTGAAGAAATAAGGTTCTTGGGGGTGGGGGGGGGGTTCCCTTCCTGAGAAAGTATCTCAGAAACTTTACTTTCCTGCCAGGAGGTGGCACTGTAATGCAGTACGTATAACCAAATAAAATCTAGAAACCACCTCATAATTCAGGCTGCATTAGCACAATTTCCCAGATATGTGTTTTAGCTGCTGTATCTGTCTTGGATGATGAATCTCTCTGTACCTCATTGTCAGCAAACATTTATAAATATGTTAGAGAAAACTACATTAAGGGTACCGTAACTGTTTTTGTAAACAGGCTTTGAAAAGGATTTATTTCTGCCTGAGATCCTTTCACACACCCCAAACTTCACTTTTTAGCTGCTACAGCCTGCTAACATAGCAGGGTGGGGTGTGAAGCAGTATCCAGCTATTTTCCAATTAGGAATGGAAAGAATATTTGCAGTTATTTGTTTCCCTGGTCCAAAAACAGGTTTCCCAAGGATCAGGGACCCCTCAGGAAGAATAAGTGAACAGCAAGAATATTGTGCAATTTTCTCATCTTATTCAACCTCCAGAAGTGTTGTGCAGAAATTACTCTGCAGAGAAAAACATGGCTGAGATCCGTCATCTGGCATAGCTATCATGACAGAGCTCCATTATTATAACTACTTCTGCCAATGCCACCCCCCACGAAACCTACCTCTTAAGCCAGGCAGTGCCCCTACCAAAGGTTTTCTGAAGCCCTACAGATTGGGATGGTGGGAAATGATGACCACAGGACTTTTTTGGTTGCCGAGCATGTTAAAATGGACAGCTGGAGAGATCTGTCAGGATCCTGCCATGGCTGCTCATCTCAACTTGCCTTGCAACTTGGTGAACACCAAAGCCATCATTTTCCAGCACCCTGATCTGCAATGCCTCAGAAACCTCTTGGCTAGGGTGCTGCCCAGCTTTAGAGGCAGGTTTTTTGGGGGGTACATTTGGTCATTAACAACCATAAATGTGAATCCTAAAAATTATGAGATCATAAATCTGGTTTTACAATCTCATAAATACTGAACAGGATACCAGCTAGTGTCAACTAGAGTCTACATAGGTAACATGAACATGTAATAGTCACGAATATGTAACTCCAAGTTACACATTCATAACTGCCATAGAGGATTCTGGACAGTGTTTTCTGAACTGGAAAAAACAGTATTTTGTCCAAGAAAACACCTGTTTTTCTCTGCAGATTAATTCATGGATGACACTTTGGGACATTTCAATACAGGGAGAATACTATGAAGAAATATTCATTTTAACTTATCTTGTAGTGGGGAGAAAACTAATTATTTGTCCTTGCTTGAGAAGATGAAATAGTTGGGGATTTCATAGAATCATAGAATTGTAGAGTGGGAAGAGACCACGAGGGCCATCCAGTCCAACCCCCTACCACGCAGGAAATCACGATCAAGGCATCCCTGACAGATGGCCATCCAGCCTCCGTTTAAAGACCTCCAAGGAAGGAGACCCCACCACGCTCCGAGGGAGTGTGTTCCACTGCCAAACAGCTCTTACTGTCAAAAAGCTCCTCCCAATGTTGAGGTGGAATCTCTGTTCCTGGAGCTTGCATTCATTGCTCCGTGTTCCAGTCTCTGGAGCAGCAGAAAACAAGCCTGCTCCATCCTCAATGTGACACCCCTTCAAATACTTAAACAGGGCTATCATATCACCTCCCAGCTGTCTTTTTTCCAAGCTAAACATACCCAGCTCCCTAAGTCTCTCCTCATAAGGCATGGTTTCCAGGCCTTTTACCATTTTAGTTGCCCTTTTCTGGACACGCTCCAATTTGTCAATATCCTTTTTGAATTGTGGTGCCCAGAACTGGACACAGTATTCTAGGTGAGGCCTGACCAAGGCAGAATAGAGTGGCACTATTACTTCCCTTGATCTAGACACGATACTTCTATTGATGCAGCCCAAAATCGCATTGGCCTTTTTAGCTGCCGCACCACACTGTTGACTCATGTTCAACTTGTGGTCTATTAGGACTCCTAGATCCCTTTCGCACGTAGTCTCATTCAGCCAGGTCTCCCCCACCCTGTATCTATGCATTTTGTTTTTCCACCCTAAGTGCAGTACCTTACATTTCTCTGTATTGAATTTCATTTTGTTAGCTTTGGGCCAGCTCTCCGGTCTATCCAGGACATTTTGAATTTTGATCCTGTCCTCTACGGTATTAGCTACTCCTCCTAATTTGGTGTCCTCTGCAAATTTGATAAGTATGCCCCTAATTCCGTCATCCAAGTCATTGATAAAGATGTTGAATAGCACTGGGCCCAGGACAGAACCCTGTGGCACCCCACTTGTCACATCTTTCCAAGATGAAGAGGAGCCACTGAGGAGCACCCTTTGGGTTTGGTTGGTCAACCAATTACAAATCCAGCCTAACTCAGATAAGTGCATTATGGATGATTTATAATTCTGAGACAGAATTGCCAATAGACAGTGCATATATTGGTTACAAAGAGTAAATACACAATCATAGCACAGTAAGAGTTTGATAAACTTATATTCTGAATGTATTAAGTGAATCTGTATACATTGCAGGATATAAAACAATTCTACCAATGCAGTGGAAACAGCTATTAATTTTAAAATACATCCTTAGTTCCTATAACTGAATTCAGAGCAATTCTCTTTGACCTTTGGAAGATGATGTGGTTATGCTGGAGGATGCCTGTTGTTATATATCCATCTGTAGGAACATAGCTGGACACTATTCTGACAGCCCCTGCACACACACACCAGTCAGTAAATGCCTGTTGGGTAGGGAAGCTGCTAAAAGGTGGGTTTAGGGTTAGGGGAGTTAAGACATTATGCAATCAACAGAGGATTCTGACCACACCAATCAAAAAAGTGAGTTATGCAGACATAGATGGGACTTACACCTGTGTAACTCACTAATAGAATGCCAGTGTTGACCTCCTGCGCGCACACACACAGCAATCTAGTATAAGGAGCCATTTGTTGAAACATACTAAGAACATGTGATATGCCTTTGCCCGTACTAGCTGGGCATGATGGGAGCTGGAGAGTACCGGGTTGGGGGAGTATAACCAAAAGGATTGGCCGAAATTCTCTATCATGACCTATGCTGTGTAACTTTACACATACTTAGCTATGTAGCAGAGTGAATTGCAAAGATGCGTAATGGGACACCAGAAAGTATCGGTTCCCATTGTGCATCAGTCCTGAAGTGCTTCAGTCCTGTTGTGCCTTAGTTCCATTGTACACTGGATCCTGTTGCCAATCGGATTCCATTGTGCATCGGATCCCAATGTGCAATGGTCACTTTGCTGGCTCCCCTGCGTACTAACATAACAGCAGCCCCTTGCTAAAATCAGACCTTGCAAAGCTGCTCAATTATATTTCTCACTGACTCCAAGGTTCACTCAGCCTTCCATCCTTTCATAGGTCGGTAAATTGAGTACCCAGCTTGTGGGGGGCAATTAGCTAACACACATTGGAAACTGTTTAATGCAATGTAGATGTGTAAATAGCTATTGCTTAAAACAATTTGTAAGCTGCTCTGATAGCCTTGTGGCTGAAGAGCGGGGTATAAATAAACAAATAAATAAATAATAAAAAAAGACCTCAGTCCACTTATGAAAATGGAAGTCCCCACATGAATTCTGGCCATTACACAGTGGGCCCTTCCCATCCATGGAGGTTTGGTTCCTCCCCAGCCCCATGGTTGGGAAAAACACGGATGCTCAAGACCCACATTAATCAATGGTGGTGCATGCCCATGGCCACGTGCTGACACACCCATGTGCATGCACCACCACTGAATAATATGGGGCATGGTGATTTGTGGACATTCCAGTCCTTGGCTGGCCAGCCCATGGATTCAGCAGGCCTACTGTACTTAGGGCAGCCTAGATTTGCAAGGTTTCTATCTGGAAGCCACACTTAAGAGCTCTGAAACAGCAAGAGGATACAGTCATTGGGGCAGACCCACTTCGCCAATGGTCCCTTTCATGGAAACTGCTTGCCAGAAGCTGTATGAAGTGAGGTTTAGGGAGGGAGGGACAAGGTGGCTGTAAACTCTCTGATTCCTTCAGAGCTCCTAAAAGGTAGTAATCATGAGCCACCAGTCCCACACAACCTGCCAAGCCTCCCAAGCACAGAACAAAATGAATCTCCAAATGGAGACATGGGTTCTCCTCCACAGAAGCCCCCAGGGGCCACCATTTTCCACATTAAGGTTATTTTGCCATTGGAATTTGAGGGGGCCAAAATACCCCCCCCCAAAAAAAAACCTTGAAAAAAGACGTGTCTGTGGGCTTGTAACTACCCACATCTGTCATATGAAGACAGCTGAAGATTCTAAAATAACAGCTAGACAATTATAACAATTTTCCAACAATGCCTCCATTATATGTTTACCTCTCCTTTCTTACTGGATGAGTTTCCCATTCAGACAATGGGCAGATCCAGATCTGCTTAAATTCACCTGGGTGGCTACACCATCATTTTATGCCCTGGGATGCATTGTCACCTTGTCTTGCTAAATGGACTATGAAGCACTAAGGGAAGAAGATACTTACTTTGCTAGTAAAGAAGAGAGTGGCCCTGCCCAGATGAACATGGCACTGTACTCCATATAGATCCTTTATTAACAAGGAGCTGTACATTTATTCATGTGGAACAAATAAAGCTGCAAAGGTACGTATTTCATGGGCCAGAACAAATACAATTAGTATTTGTTTTATTTTTAAAAATGAATATTAGTGATTCCCCTTGCTCAAGGACCATACAGGAGCTTTTACATTTTGCCCCCACTGTGTTCCCAATGTGGGGCCCCCATCCCCAAGCTGCTATCTGCACTGGGAAGGAACCTGCCATTGTTGCTCATAGGAACTTCTTGTCCTATGCAAATAGCAGTTGCACTTGAAGGAGGGCTCTGTATCAGAACCAAGATGAGAGCAAAGGGTTGGAGTCCATTTCCCCCTTTTCATAGATCTGATTTTGATGGGGGGGGGCGTTGTGACTGCTACTTAAGAACATTAGCACAGTAACTTATATTGTAAGTAATATGTCTCTTTTGGTAACATATTCTTAGGTCACAGAGTAAATGATGCAATTAACACATGCAATGAGTTCTAGAAAATCACAATGGGTTCAGCAGTGGAAGGGACTTACCTGTATCCAAGATCTCTGTATGTATCTTGTTTCTTCCATTTAAAGTGCCTTCTTTAATGTCCTTGGCCTCTTTCTTGTCTCTCATTTTTTGCTGCTCCTGAACTTTAAGCTGCTTCTTCATCCTTCTGCCCATCAGTGACTGAATCTTGGCAACATCCAAACTTACATTTGCTGCAACTAATTCTCTATAGCTTCCAAAGAGCTTTTGAACTATCAGTAAGTGCTCTTCCAAGCTTTGTTGGGTTGATGCGAGGTCTTCCCTCAAATTCTCCACTGAAATACTGAGTGGTTCTACTAGGTTGACCCTGGTCTGATTACAGCACAAATGGGCATGATCCCATTGCAACCGGTATTCCTTCATCTCCTTACTGAGGTGTCCAATTTCCTTCTTTAGGATTGTAATATCTTGATACACAGGGGCATCTTCCATGGCAGCTTCATGGTTTGGCTCCATATATTCCACGCTGCCTTGCTGGTTGTTGACCACTTGTTCCAGGTCCTCTATCTGCTTTTTAGGGACAGGATTAAGAGGTTTATTGGCATGGGGGTTATTCTTGTGATCCATCTCCAAAGAGTGGATTCTATTCATAGCCGATTCCAGTGTAAGGTTTTGCCTCTTGAGATGGTCTGAGATCAGTCCTATATTCATAATATGCAGATGATCTGGAGGCAAGAGAAAATGCCCAGGATCATCTTCAGACAAGGCTTCCATAATTTCGTCTCCAAGCATGGCCACAAGCGCTTTCTCGTGTCTCATTGCATCTACCAGCAGAGAGTTGAAAGAGCTGTTGAGATACTTAATGTGCACATGCATCTTTTCATCCGTTTTTTTTAGGGTGCCCATATTCTCAGACAACATGTCAGCATGGGACTTAAGAAGAGACATGCCATCTTCCAATTTCCGATTCTGTTCCTGTTGGAAATCTAGAGACTGATATACAAGGGGAAAAGCGGCTGCAAGATCTTTCAAACGTGCCTCCAGTTGTTTCATTTCTTCTCTATATATCTGAGTGATGTTCTCTTGATCTTCCACAGCAATGCCCAGAGGAAGACTTTCACAACGGCATGCCTTCAGAGACCTCTCTATATCCCACTGTCTTTCTTCAATACTGGCCAAAGTATTATTGAGTGTCAGAATCTTCCTTTCCAGACCTTCTCTGTATTCCTCTATTATCAGGCTCTTCTCCATTAGATCTATTCTGAGCCCCTCTATGTCCTGCTTTGAGCTGGCTTTTAAGCCATTGATTGATAGATTGAGTTCTTGATAGTCCTCATCGGACTGTTCATAAAGTTCCTTTAGTTGCTTTGCATGCTTTGCCAAGGTCTGATTGAGAATTGGAATGTCCACGTCAGCAAATGCCTCATTTTGGCCACCAGGTTGTATTTGGAACACTAAGTTTCTGCTCAAGGCTTCAAGTTCTCCTTGAAGCTTGTTTTGCTCTTGCCTCATGCCTGTGAGGCTGTTGTTCAAAGCTAACAAATATGACAGTTGTATCTTTTGGTTTCTCTTCAGCTTGATGTCAGTGTCTGCTTTGATCATAGTGAGATTGTAATGGATGGCTGCTTGCTGTTGGTGGAAATGATCCTCTATTTCTCTTTTCATTTGGTCCACCCTCCATACATTGGTTTGAACCTTGGATTCAAATTTTGTTCCCAGCTCTTGGAAATCTTTCTTGGGCACAGTGGTTTCATGGAATCTCTCTATGCTTCTCCGATTGGCCTCAACATTCTGTGAAAGGTTTTTCAGGCCAGTAGAAAGTTCCAGTAGACTTTTATTTAAGCTTGCCCATACTTGTTGAAAGTGCTCCCTTAATAAAATCTCCATGTGGGGATAGAGCATTTGCTGAAGAAATGGTTCCTGTACTTCTGCAATGTGACACAAAATGAGAATCATAGAAACATGTATTTATTTAGAAAAGTAGTGGACAATTAGCAGCCCACGGGGGCTCTCTGACTAGCCCATATCCCTGCCCCCATCCCACATACACTCCTTACACCCCTCCCCACTCCATACTCCTTGGTCCTATCCTTGCAAGACTTAGGACTGAAGTCAATGGGATACTTTTCTAAAAGTCTGCTTGCAGCTGGTGGTGGGGGGGGAAAGAGAGATTTAGAGAGAGGGGGATTGGGGAAGGCTTCAGTCTGTGAGAGTGTCATGCTTGCGGGGGGGGGGATGTCAACCTTCCTATCTGTGCTGAACCCCCTAACCCCTGCCACCCACACTGCACATTATGCCAAAAAATCTCCCATTGGAGTCAATGGGAGATTTGTCAACACTTAAGTGCAGTGCAGAGGGCGATAGGGTCCCAGATATGCCACCCACCCCATGTTGCAATCTTCACTTGGGAGGGGGGGGAACCTAATTATGGAATCATGATGTTTTTATTAATGTCTTTAATTAAAGGAAAACCCACAAACACTCCACCGTTAGAACATGTCCAGTGTATTTTGGCCATTTCTAAATATGCTTTGGGAAACGACAGATAGGTGCACAACCGTTTTACAATAACATGTATTCTGTTTCTATATGTAAAATGAGGTATTGTCTTAGGGGCTTACCACACATCGAAGAAAAATGGCAGTGCAGCAGAAAGGTTCTGTCTTTCATGCTGCCTTACTGCACAATGTCATCATTCTTCCGGTGTTCTTTCATTCCACTCCCATGGGAGACTGAGGTAAAACTGTGTCTTTTTGCTAGCGGGTGTTTCTGGTTAGCAAAAAGAGGCAGTTTTACCTTGGTCTCCCATGGAACCAGAATGGAAGAATGATAATGTTGCATAGTAAGGCAGCACAGAAAATGCAACCTTCCTGCTGCATTGCCGCTTTTCTTCAATGTCTGGTAAGTCCCCTAGTAACACATTTTTACATTGCAATGAGATGGGTTTGAGGCATTTGGGTTCCCTCATTGGCAAGGAAGTTTGGAACACATTGGATGTTGAAAAGATGGAGGCCCCCTGAAGATTCTTCCAAGTCTACTTTGATCCTCCTCCTTTTATTTGGTAGGGGCACACAACCACAGACAGGCAGTGCATCTGCTTAGTTAACTGAGGTGTACCTGTAATGGAATATATTCTATGGCTGCTGCCACACTGCAGAAATAATGCAGTCTGACACCACTTTAGATATCATGGCTCCATACTATGGAATCCTGGGATTTGTAGTGTGTTGTGGCACCAAAGCTCTCTGACAGAGAAGGCTAAATACCAAATCCCAAAATTCCATACCATTGAGCCATAGCAGTTAAAGCGGTGTCAAACTGCATTATTTCTGCAGTGTGACAGCAGCCTACCGTGCATGAAAAAACAACAACAGGTAAGGTATGTCAGTGGTATCCCATATACTGCAGAAGAGGCAGGTGTGTGTGTGTTTGTGTGTCTGTGTGAGAGAGACAAGACTGAAACTAAGAGACAGCTAAATGTCCTCTATCAACTTGATGACAGTTTGGGCTGGGCCCCATTTTTTCTCCCTTTCATACCCTCACATTTTACAATGTATTACCTGGCTGAACTCCAGATGTGTCTTTAGGCAGTTCTTCTCCTGGGCTGATGGCCATATTCTTAAAATGTGGAGATTATCAGACGAACTGTCTAATAGCGTATCCATCCCACTCCCACCCCACTCCCATCCCTGTTCCAATTAAAAAAAAAAAATCAGACACCTACCTTATGCCACGATAGTAACTGCTTCCCCTCCCCTCAGTCCTCCCGGAGTGAATGCAGCTGTCGTAAAGCTGCATTCACATCCCAGAAAGCAAATCCCACACGTTCTCGTGAGAGAACGATGCATGGGAAATTTAAAAATAAAAAGGAAACCAAGTGTCAAATAAGAAAACTAAGCTCCCGAACACCCTTAAAATTAAAGAAGTAATTCAGGGATGGGGAAAACAAGGGTGCCACTTGTCCTGATCGCATCCAGAAGTCTTTGGGAGGGACCTCCCACCATGGCTGGCATAGCACCAGCATAACGGGACACTTTTTCACAAGCCCATTATTCCGTTATGGAAACGGAACGGGTGATCTATTGACGGATTAATCCGTCAATAGAAGAGAACGGAAATGCAATGGAAGGGGCACAGGAGCAGTACTGGACAGGGACGATGTCATCTGAAGAGAGAGCCCTTTGGCACTCTCCTCTCGTCCCTGTTCCAGATTAAAAAGGTTGTCTGATAATCTCCTGTATGGTATTTACTTACAGCAAAATGCAAAGAGCAGCTTGTCTGCAATATAAGGAATACCACTGATCCACCTCACTTGCTTATTTTAGGCACTGTAGAATTTAGTCCATTAACTTATGGCAAGCCTATTATAGGGTTTTTGTCATCCTCTGAAAATTTTTTTGGCAAATTTATTCAAAGGAGGTTTCCCATTCCCTTCTTTTTAGGCTAAGAGAGTGTGGGCTTGTCTAAATGAGCCCATAAAAAAAGGAATGACTTGCACTAATGACATTTTGCAGCAGCTACAACCTGTCCTAATGATTTTTCTGCCCCCTTAAGCTTCACATGCCCACTAGGAAACACGGTGTCCGCAAGTGATTTATTCGCGTTTGCACTTACCTGAATTTGACAATGACCTTATTTTTTTTTTTAAAAAAAAGATGTCCAGTGTGCAATTGAGCAATTTTTCACTTTAACACAAGAGCAAAAAACCCCCAACATTCCGTTTTCTCACCTTAGTGCTCGTCCACTAAGGCAAAAATCCAACATGGCGGCAGGAGGCGCTTGCCTTGCTAGCAAGTCCTGTCCCCTGTACTCATCTGGCCAATAGATCTGCACTTCTTCTCATTTGGACAAGCGAATCAGATCATCTCACTTGTTTTAACGAGCAGAAATGCGCACCCTCTCATTTTTTAAAAAAAGATGGGGAAAGCCGCAAAGGCTTTTCTGGCAAGGTTTTGCCCCCCTCCTTCACAATATGGCGAAATCACAAGCAATGCCTTTAGGACAGGTAGGATTCGCCTCGCATTCCATGAGGAGTTTCTTCACCATTTGGACAGTCCCTGTGACTTGCCCAAGGCCACCCAGTGGGTTTCTGGGGCTTGAACAGGGATTTGAACCCCTGGTTTCCTGGAATCCAACATTCAAACCACACCATCCTGGGTCTCGGCAGGCTTATAGCTTATTATAAAACATGGGTGGAGTGGAACAGACAATCTTAGATGAATTAGTTCTTAGTGGATTAGATAGGCTGCAGTATGAACAGATCTTCTGCACAGCCCAAAAGTAAGGGAACACACACACACAACTTCACCAGACCAGCAATAGCTAAGTTCCCAAGGGGTTCCATGCCACTGAGATGGGCCTACCTGTGTCTGTGCTTTTAAAGCTGCCATCTCACCTGATCGGTTGTGGTTCACTCCTCTCTCTGTGCTGCTGATGTTATGATGAAGTGCCTTCTGTAAGACTCCCAAATGGTTTGTCACCTGCTGAACATCATTCTGCAGGTCCTCTAGCTGGGCTTCATGGCTCTGTTGGGTTTCAATGATTTCTCCTGAATCCAGCAATGAAGAAGACATGAGTCACAAAGAAACTGACAGCAGACAAACCCAGTTCCTTCAGAGCTGGGAAAAAGTTACTCTCTTTGAACTACAGCTCCTCAAATCTCCCAGTCAGAATGACCAGTAGCCATCTTGGCTGATCAGCTCTGGGAGTTTTAGTTGGAAAAGTAAGTAACCTTTCCAAGCTCTGTTCTTGCTTCAGTTGCCTGCCCACCATCAAGGGCTAGCCAACAATGTTTTGCTGACAGAGGCAGAGCAGCACATGGCACCCACCCCAGCCTAAAGTAACACCATACTCAAGGCCAGCCAAGTTACTTTGGCACATTAGGTAGTAAAACCCCAAGTGCTTTTCCTCTTCCCAACAATAAAACTGCAGTAGTAAGAAATTTCCTGTCCTTTTGTGACACCTTAAACCACCCAGAGAAGGAAGGAAGGAAGGAAGGAAGGAAGGAAGGAAGGAAGGAAGGAAGGAACTTGTCTAAATGGCAAAAATACCCCTCATAGAATTTGAGGAGAATACAATTTGTCTTAAAGGGATCCCACATCAATATGCCATATTTGGAAGGGGGGGCAAAACACCAAATAATCTGCAGGAAAAGCCTTTGCGGCTTTTCCCATTTTTTTTGGGGGGGGGGAAACCATAGGAATGCACATTCCCACCCATTGGGACAACCGATTCACTTTGCTGCACATTCACGATAAGAGCAGAAGTGGAAAGCTGATTGGGTGGATGTGTGTAGGGGGCAGAACTTGCTAACAAGGCAATTTCCCAAAACTGCAATGTTGAATTTTCGCTGTAGTGATTGTGTGCTGAGGTGATGAAAGAGACTTTTTTCTTTTTTTCCTTTTTAAGTGGGATATTGCATTTCCGCCTTAGATATGTTTTTTTTATAAAAAAATACTGTTCAATGGTGGCAACTGGCGACAACAAAAACGCAAACAATTCAATCGCGCTCACCATCTTGATTCACAGGCATGTCCGTTTGAACAACAAATGCATAGGGCTTCACATGCCTGCGATCTTGAAAAAAAAATGTAGAAACAAATGAAAACTGCTGCGAATTGGCATTAGTGCACATCAATCCACATTTCCCCCTCGTATAGATAACCCCAAAGTAAGAAAAGGAAAGGAAAGAAAGTAAGTTAGTTACGGGAATGAAGAAAGAACAAGATTATGACACACACAAGAACAAGATTCTCTCTCTCTCTCTCTCTCTCTCTCTCTCTCTCTCTCTCTCTCTCTCTCTCACACACACACACACACACACGCACACACACATACACACACACACTATAATCATATCCTCTGTAAAGCAGAGGCTAAGGAGTGTCAGGAAAGCCATTCTGCCTCCATGTCAGGCTCTCTGCTTTTTTTTTCTGTAGATGGAGATCAGATCACAGCAAATCAGTGGCAGAACCTACTGACACATAGAAGCAAGCTTCCAGGTTTGGTCCATGTCTGCTGGCTCTAAAGCAATGATGGGCAACCCCTCACCCCCAGCCACTGCCCATGCATGCCTCCTCCCTGGCTACTGAGATGCACCTGTGCAAACAGATGAAAACAGAACCTCTCAAAGAGACGGTTATATATGTGCACACCCACACACTAGAGCAATATTCTTAATTGACAACTCCTGGCTTTATGGATGATGGTATTGTTGATTTTGCCAGTTGTAGAACTTTAATAGATTTTTTAAAATTGCTGCTTTTACTTTGGATTCTTCACTTCTTTGATCTGCATAATGAAAGTATTAGTCATGGTGGTGGCGATGCTGATGATATTGATGGTGATGCAGGGAATTCCCCATAGCATGAATCATTCAGTCTATCTATCTGTCTATCTATCCTTTGGTCAATCAGTATTTATTAATATTTTCAATGGCCAGCATTCAGCGGAACAGGACAAAAATAATTATCCAAATGGATAAAATAGAATAAAGTAGGATGGGATGGCATAGCAGCACTAATACTAATATTTATATCTTATGATAAAATATATAAAAAAGACAAGATTGTGAGTTAGATAAAATTAGTTCTTGGCAGATTTTACATATTATAGCATGAAGAGAACTTCTATACTGGAAACATATTCTGTCTAGTAATAATATAGGAAAATGCCACAAGAGAAAAATAAGGGTTAGTTTTTAAGTAAAAGCAAAGTCAGGACACATTATTCAACCGTAGGATGATACATTGAATTTTAACATACTTTGGCTTGAGAATGCTTCTCTTTCTTCTTCCCTGTCTCCTGGCCGATCAGTAGGTGCCAGAAAAAAAATCGGCTCTGCAAATGAATTTTAGTAAAGCAGTAATTCTCTTTATTTCTTATCTTTTCACAATTCAATGCATGGGTGATAATCCATTTGGATAGAGTATATCCTTCAAAAGGTATCCCAGATGTCCATCTCTTTCTGCTAGACATGCTGATGTATTACAGCACATAATATACATATACATTACCTTGCAGAAGTGTTCAGACACCTCCTTTGATTCAAGGAGTGAATACTTAAACAACCGAGCAGTGTCCGTATGTTTTTGTTTTTAACTTTACTTCTGTAACACAATATTTTGCACCTTCACAGTGTTGTATATTTTGTGGTAACATTGCCAATTAAATCCATTTCAATTTCTGGCTATATCACAACAAAATGTAGAAAAGTCAAAGGGTATGTGCGTGAAATACTTCTGCAAGGCACTGTAGCAGTATTTACTGTTTATATGAGCTTATATAAACTTTTATCATTCAAATCATCTGGAAATATTTTGATCAACCTTAGAAAAGGTAGGTCAGTGCTCTCCACAGCTAGGAAAAATTAATCCTTGGATTACAAATTCCAGGGTTCTCCAACTAGGATGGCTACTAGTCATGTTGACTGGGAGATTCTGGGAGCTGTAATTCATATAAGTTACTTTGCCAAGCTCTGGCTATCTCTATATTGCACTGAGTACAGACAGAGGATGAGAGCTTGGAACTTGACAACCATGAAGGAAGAACCTCCATGGAAAGAAACCTTGCCATCCTCTGTTAGCTTCTCTAGCTGCTTGTGTCTCCCACAAAGCTGTTCTAGAGAGTTAGGAAGTCCTCCTGGGGTCCATTCACACTACATAATTATAGCATTATTACTCTACTTTTTTAGCTGCCAAGGTTCCATCCCATGACATTTTGGTATTTGCAGTTTAGAGAGAGAGGTATTTAGAATTCTCAGCCAGAGCACTGGAAGGCCTTACTGAAATACAACGCACAGAATTCCATAGGATGGAACTATGGCAGTTAAAATGGAACAATAGCACAGTAGTTGCGTCTTGTCAATGGGCCCTTGATCACCATGAGTTCTGTCATGAGGGGCTGCAGGGGGAGGGAAGGAAACACTCTTAAACTGACTGGATCCTGCCCCCCATACAATGCATCTCCTCACAATTTTGGCCAATCCCACTTCCCCTAGCAGTACTCTGTATCCTATCCCATGCTGTTCATGGGGGTTCCAAGCCCCATAGAGAAGTCTGTGGGTGCCACAGATGGCTGTCAAGGGGAAAAGATGAAGTCAAAATCCAATCCTGCAAATTATGGGACTCAGGATCTGAGACGCAGCAGGTTGCTTAAGGCCACCTAGGGTAATTGATTCATGGTAAAGGCAAGATTCAAAGGACTTAGATTTTCCTTGGGTTTTTTCCAGGCTGTGAGGCCATGTTCTGGAATAGTTTCTTTCTGACGTTTCGCCTGCATCTGTGGCTGGCATCTTCAGAGAATAGCTGGGTAGGAGTGTATGTGGAGTTTATATGCTGTGAACCCCTGTTGGGGAGTATATGTAAATTTGTGTAATTGAATGGTTAGTTTCTGGGTATAGAAATGCAAGGCTGATTAGTGTCTGTTTGGCTAATGGTTGGTTGATGGGCCATTATTTTAAAAAAATTAAAATGTAATTTAATTTAATTTTAAAATTAAATTAAATTAATTAAATTAAAATTAAAATAAATTTAAAATTAAATTAATTAAAATTAAATTAAAATTTAAAAAAATATCTGTTGGAAATCCCCCTGTCCTGGGTGGAATTCCTTTGTAAGTGTTGTTTTGATTCTATTGTTTTTCAAAACTGGGAGCCAGATTTTGTTTACTTTTAGGGTTTCTTCTTTCTTGTTGAAGTTGTCCAGGTGTTTGAGGACCAACCATTAGCCAAACAGATACTAATCAGCCTTGCATTTCTATACCCAGAAACTAACCATTCAATTACACAAATTTACATATACTCCCCAACAGGGGTTCACAGCATATAAACTCCACACACACTCCTACCCAACCATTCTCTGAAGATGCCAGTCACAGATGCAGGTGAAACGTCAGAAAGAAACTATTCCAGAACACAAAAAACAAGGAAAATCTATGGATGCCGGCCCTGAAAGCCTTCAACTTCACAAAGGACTTCCTGCTTCAGAGTTCAGTTTCTTAGCAACCACTACATCAGCTCTCAGTGTACCACATCGCCCTTTCTTTCTTTTCTTGAAAAAGTATGATCTAGAGAGGATCTTTCTGGATTCTGTGTTGACCTTCCTGCCATGCTTACTTCCTGTGCTTCAATGGCAGTTTTACATGAATGAAGGCCACGAAACTGCTCTGTCTTTCTCACCAAGCCTGCCCCTTTCATGAAACTGAGGCAATGCCTAGATAGGAAGGGACCACATCACACACTGCTCCAATATGGGTAGTTTTTTCTTGTTACCTTTGTAACACAAGAAGGAGTGATGCTCCCACAACAGAAAGACATTGTCAGAAGAGCTCATCTGTGAGAAAAGCAGGAGACCCAACAAGCATGGCCAATGCCCAGCACAAAGTATGGGGATCCCTAATTTAATCTCTGAATACTCTGCAGGGTATGGCTATTACCACATTGATTGGCTTCAACATTTATTTTCTATACATTGAAGAAGGCCTTTTTGGTTGAAATGGTTATTATCAGGGAAATCTGTTGTATTGTACATATGTTTTGATTACAGTACGATCATCGTATCCATGGGGGATACATTCCTTGACTTACCATGGATATCGGAAACAGAGGATAATAGGAAACCTTATTAAGATGAATGTCTTCTGGCCCAAGCATACCACAGAGTGTCATTGGAGGATCTAGAAGATACCTAGAGAGAACACCCCGCTAGGCATTTTCTAGGTCCTCCAGCATGATTGTATGGTCAGCTTTTGGCAGAAGCCTCCCATAGAATCTTGCTGGAGGACCTAGAAAATGCTTAGCAAGACCATTTTTTTAACATGGGTAAGTGAATCTGCAGATATGGGTCCCATGGATATGGGGGTCATACTGTATATTATTCCATTTGTTGTATATGCTTTGAATACTTTGCTTTGTTCATACAATTCTGTTTGGTGGTGTTTTTTGGGGGGATTTTTTGGTTTGTTTGTTTTTTGTTTTGTTTTTTGGCACCTGTGGTGCTTCTTTTATTGTGGTTCCACATTTATTTGCCTTTCTTACCATGATGTTCACAGTTCTTGCCACTGTAGCCAGGACAGCACTTCCAATATAGAGAGTTTATGACTTTTTGTTTTGCTTGGTAGACTGGCTTCAAAGCTGCTCTGTACCTAGAGGAGTGACACACACACACACACACACACATACATGCACACAAGATGACAGGAAAACAAAATCTGAGATGTTGAAAGCACTGGCTTCTGTGTCAAACACTATGCCAACCTCTCATATGAGGATATACAAATTCTAATCAGGTTTTCAACCCACCCTCCCCACTGCTGCCAAATAGCACTATGGAGAACTGAAACAAATCGCTGGCAGCTTGTCAATATTTACAACCATAAACTGGACTTATGATCTTGTAACTTTGTGGATTCAGGCTTATGATCATGAATGACTGAACATGACCCTCAACATGTACCTGTTAAGCCCGGCAGCACCCCAATTGAAGGGTTTCTACATTACTGGAGATTAGGGTGCTAGGAAATGGTGACTGCAGTACTCCCCTGGTCATGAGAGACATTGACTCAGATCTATCACACTACACTGTTACAGTGCTATTATTCCACTTTAACTGCTCTGGCTGCCTCCTGTGGATTTCTGGGGTTTGTAGTTTAATGAGGCCTAAGAGCTCTCTGGCTGAGAGTTCTAAATGCCCTTCCCTAAACTGCAAATCCCAGGATTCCACAGGAGGCAGCCATAGTAGTTAAAGTGGAAGAGTAGCACTGTAACAGTGTAGTGTGGTACAAGCAGTTGCTGCAGGGTCCAGCTGCAGTTGATTTTCTCAATGCACACCATGACCAGGAGAGTGCTACTGCTGTCATTTCCCAGCACTCTGATCTGTAGTTCCTCAGAAACCCTACAGTTGGGGCACTGTTTGGCTTAAAGGCAGTTTTAGGGGGTGTTATTGGCAGAAGTAGCTATGATGATGGAGTTCTGCCATTGTAGCTATGTCTGATGATGAAGGGTCTCAGTCACATGTTTGCAAACATTCAAAATTTGTATTCTGAGTTTTAAAATTTCCACCAAATTTGAACCTGAGTGATTTACATTGAAGCAAATTTAAACAGCCTTATTCAAAGATAGTCCTCAGTAAAAAGCAAAACCAATGCCTTTTGATCCTCCAGTATAAGGTGGTGGTAGAGGAACACACTGGAAGGAGAAGAGGTCAGTTGTGGTTAAGTAAGTACAAGTGCTTGCACTGAAGAGTTCATTTCAGTTTGGTTTTGATACAAATTTGTTATTGGAATTCCATGTGAATCTGCTCTTGGGTTTTCATCTGAACTTTGAAAGAACTATCCAAAGAACTCTAATGTGTTGAACATTTTTGGGGGCGGGGGAGTAGGGTTCAGCATCTTGGATAGCTCTTTTACAGTTCAGACTAAAACCTGGACCAGATGCACTGCCCCAGTGACATGGAAACCACTGCTGTCCTGTGATTGGTGAGTAAGTTCCAGCTGCCCCCTCCACTTTATCTTATCCTCATCTTCCAACATGTCATGTGAAAGAAAGATCTAGCACATGGTGGAAAGAGCCAAGTTGAGGTGTCAACATTATACAAACCTTAGGTTTAAAATTATGAAGCATTTTCATTTTTGACCATGGAAACTGAACACACCAGATATGTTGCTGGGTTACTTCCCTTCACATTGGTTACTCTTTTCCTTCTGGCTCCAACTAAGCAGCCAAATTTGTAAAGTTTATGTAATCCACTTTGGTGGCTAATGAACTCACCAAATTTGGCTTTCCTGACTTTGACAGACAACAAATACCTGTTCATAGATTTTCCTTGGGTTTTTTCCTGGGGCTGTGAGGCCGTGTTCTGGAATAGTTTCTTTCTGACATTTCACCTGCATCTGTGGCTGGCATCTTCAGAGAATGGTTGGGTAGGAGTGTGTGTGGAGTTTATATGCTGTGAGCCCGTTGGGGAGTATATGTAAATTTGTGTAGTGAATGGTTAGTTTCTGGGTATAGAAATGCAAGGCTCGTTAGTGCCTGTTTGACTAATGGTTGGTTGATGGGCCATTATCTGCTGGAACTCTCCCCATCCCTGGGTAGAATTCCTTTGTAAGTGTTGAGTTTTGGTTCTATTGTTCTTCAAAACTGGGAGCCAGATTTTGTTTACTTTTCAAGTTTCTTCTTTCCTGTTGAAGTTGTCCAGGTGTTTGTAGATTTCAATAGCTTCCCTATGCATTCTGACATGATAGTTGTTGGCCTGGTCCAGAATTTCTGTGTTTTTAAATAGTATCTTGTGTCCAGGTTGGTTTATAACATGTTCTGCTACTGCTGATTTTTCTGACTGGCCCAGTCTGCAGTGTCTCTCATGTTCCTTGATTCGTGTTTGCACACTGTGTTTAGTGGTCCGTATGTAAACTTGTCCACGGCTGCATGGTATGCAGTAAACTCCTGCAGCTGTGAAAGGGTCTCTTTTGTCCTTCACTGAGCGTAGCATTTCTTGGATTTTTTTCTTGGTTGGTCTGTAGATTGTTTGGAGGTTGTGTTTCCTCATCAGTTTCCCTATTCTGTCTGTGACTCCTTTGATGTATGGTAAAAATACCTTCCCTTTGGGTGGCTCTTTTTCTTCTTCATTCCTCTGGGTCTGGCTGCTCTTGTGATGTCTGATCTGGAGTAACCATTAGCCTGTAGGGCCCAGTTTAGGTGCCTCAGTTTGTCCTCCAGGTAGTGGGGTTCGCAGATCCTTTTTGCACGTTCTACCAATGTTTTTATTGTGCTTCTTTTTTGTCCAGGGTGATGATTGGAATTCTTGTGTAGGTATCTGTCTTTGTGTGTGTGTTTTCTGTATACCTTGTGGCCTAACCGTTGGTTTGGTTTGCGGATGACTAGGACATCCAAGAATGGCAGTGCTCCTTCCTTCTCTTTTTCCATCATGAATTGGATATTTGGGTGGATGGTGTTAAGGTGGTTCAGGAATGAGACCAAATCTTCTTCTCCGTGGTTCCAAATGGTGAAAGTGTCATCTACATATTGGAACCATGGTGTGGGCTTTTTTTGGTGCTGTTTCCAGGGCTTGCTTTTCAAAATGTTCCATTTAAAAGTTTGCTATCACTGGGCTCAGGGGGCTGCCCATGGCTGCCCCATATATCTGTTCATAGAATTCATTATTCCACAGGAAGTAGCTTGTCATGAGCCAGTGTTTGAACAAGGCTGTGATGTCCTCAGGAAATATTTGTTGTATGAGTACCATGGTGTCCATGAGTACCATGGTACTCCGCTACCTGGAGGACAAACTGAGGCACCTAAACTGGGCCCTACAGGCTAATGGTTACTCCAGATCAGACATCACAAGAGCAGCCAGACCCAGAACAAACCACAGGAATGAAGAAGAAAAACAGCCACCCAATGGAAAGGTATTTTTACCATACATCAAAGGAGTCACAGACAGAATAGGGAAACTGATGAGGAAACACAACCTCTAAACAATCTATAGACCAACTAAGAAAGTCCAAGAAATGCTACGCTCAGCAAAGGACAAAAGAGACCCTTTCACAGCTGCAGGAGTTTACTGCATACCATGCAGCCGTGGACAAGTTTACACAGGGACCAGTAAACGCAGTGTGCAAACACAAATCAAGGAACATGAGAGACACTGCAGACTGGGCCAGCCAGAAAAATCAGCAATAGCAGAACATATTATAAACCAACCTGGACACAAGATACTATTTAAAAACACAGAAATTCTGGACCAGGCCAACAACTATCATGTCAGAATGCACAGAGAAGCTATTGAAATCCACAAACATCTGGACAATTTCAACAGGAAAGAAGAAAACTTAAATGTAAACAAAATCTGGCTCCCAGTTTTGAAGAACAATAGAACCAGAACTCAACACTTACAAAGGAAATCCATTCAGGGACAGGGGCAGTTCCAGCAGATAATGGCCCATCAACCAACCATTAGTCAAACAGACACTAACGAGCCTTGCATTTCTATACCCAGAAACTAACCATTCAATTACACAAATCTACATATACTCCCCAACAGGGGTTCACAGCATATAAACTCCACATACACTCCTACCCAACCATTCTCTGAGGATGCCAGCCACAGATGCAGGCAGAATGTCAGAAAGAAACTATTCCAGAACATGGCCTCACAGCCTGGAAAAAACCCAAGGAAAATCTATGGATGCTGGGCATGAAAGCCTTTGACTTCACAATGCCTGTACATGTTTATTGGGGCCTTGCCTTTACAACACCTCAAGTAACAGCATGATTTGCAAAGGAAGCAGCTTGAGGTACATCCACATTGCATTTTCCATTGATTGGTCAGAAATCCCTTTGCCCCAGGGAGCTCCGGGGACAACAATCCCTGGGATTTTTTTTAGGGAAGCCATGACATCAGAAACTGACATATAAACCAGTACTGTCAGAGACCGCAGACAAGGTCTGAACGCTATTGTGAAACCTCATTAGGAGAAAGGGCTATCATACTTACATGATCTTCTGGCAATCCGGAGTGCCATTTGGACATGGCTGCTGTGACTTAATGACATATTTCTCTGTCTTGCAAGCACCTATATACGTGATCAGCCGGGACCGGATGGAAGAGCACCAGTTCCTAGGTGATAAGAGAGGAAAGGCAGGAAAGAAATATGAAACTAGCCATCATACACCTCTATAATTATGCAAGCATCATTTTGACAAGCTAAGTAACTGCTTTTAACAGGTACATAGCAGGCAGAAATCCAGAGGAAAAGCTCTTCCACTCACTACATTGCCATGTCTTTCCTGTTCATTTCTGTCTTCTGTGTAGCACTACAAGAACTTCTAATTAAGATGAATGTGAAAGGCACACAAAACCTGCCCACCTTTGCCTGGGGACTCCACATCCTTGCAAAAGATCCAGAGGTACATATATAAAAACACCTTCTCATAATGTGGTCTGCAAACTGGATGGTATTTGGCAACTCTCACACAAAAATCATGCCCCAGAGGCTGAAAAGCCAGATAACTCCAGCTTCTTCCCAGAAAAACCTATGAAATGATTTATTTGGAACTATCCATAATCAGAGCTTGGGAAAGTTACTTTTGGGAAGTACAAATTTCCAAGCTCTACCTATAACAACCCATGTTCTGCCAAGGCTCTACCTCTGGCCTCTCAGATAGAATGCTAAGGGCTTGTCTACACCAGTGAAAAATCCCAATTTTTTTCTGACACACGAATGCCAACACAACATGCAGCCTTTCCCCCAAATCTGGCACAATAATGACACGATATATAGACCTATCCACACCAGATTCAGGGAATACCCCTCAATCCATGTTTTAGAAAACTTGCAGTTTTCTCTGGAATTTGCTTGAAACTCTGAAGAAAACCATCATGTGAATGATCCATCCACACTGGATTTGGGGGTGGGGAAAAGAGGAAGGACAAGCACTGCCTGAGGTATCCCCATTCCCCCCCCCTCCTCAGTGCCACTTCTCATTCCAAAGGCAGAGCCTCAGCAGTAGTCACTCTCTGAAGTCAGAATGGATGACCCGCCTCACCACTGCAAGGCTAGCTGCCCGTTCTGACTTCAGAGAGAGCGACTACCACTGGAGTTTTGCTTTTACATCGCACAATCACCCACACTGAACTCTGGGAAAGCAAAGCTTCAGCAATAGCCACTGTCTCTGAAGTCAGAACTGGTGGCTAGCCTCATGATAGCGGGGTGGGCCACCTGTTCTGACTTCAGAGAAAGTGACTATCACTAGGGTTTTGCTTTTCTGGTGCACAATCATCCATGCTGAGCCCAGCAGTAGTCGCTCTCCATGACATCAGACTGGGCAGCCCACTCTGCCATTGTGAGGCTAGCCACCCATTCTGACTTCAGAGATAGCTTCTACCATTGGGGCTTTACTTTCCCACAGCTCAGAGTCAAGCCCTAAGTGTAAGTAATAGCTTTGGATAGTAGCCAAGTGCTTCAATGAGGGTAAAAATCCGAATGCTGATTTGGGCTTTGGCAACTTTGGTGCTTAAATATGGGCCAAAGTAGCCCGAATTTCATCCAGATTTTTACCTCCTGTGTAGTCAAGCCCTAAATCATTGGAACACGGGAAGTTGCCTTACAATAAGTCTAGAGCATTGGTCCATACAATATTCTACAATAGTCTTCCCCCAGCTGGCACCCTAACAATGTTTTGGACTACAATGCACATCAGCACCAGGCAGCCACTTATGACCAGTGGTCATTATTTATTTACTTATTTATGTGATTTATACCCTACCTTTCTCCCAAGACGGGACTCAATGTGGCTTATAACATAATACCATGTGTTGGGCACCAGGTTGAGAAAGCCCAGCTTACGCTGCCTTGGGGCACCTCTCCAAGGTTTTTGGAGCTTTTCCTAGTCCTACATCAGGAATGGGGAAAGTAAGAGCTGAAGGTCACACACACCCCTCCATGGTCAGCTTTAAAGCCCAGGGGGTCTCAAAAGCATCCTCCCCTAAACAGTGTCATTTTTTTTAAGTATTTTTTTGTGGAAAAACTGGGGTGGGGGAAAAGTCCTCAAATGCCACACTTTTACCTCAAAATGCCACATTTTCAGGCAACCCCTGGAGTGTTTTAGGCCTCTCTTAGGCATAAATGGCATCTAGGGAAAACATCTGAGAAAATTGTTCCCCAGACCCCCTCCCCGGGGGTATGGGAGAGCATTTGGAGGGGGAATATTTTTAAAAAAAAAATCAGGAGAGGAGGCATGGAGTGGGGAGAGGCTGATCCTTCCAAGGTTGTTTGCACTCACCCAACTCTGGCAATTGCCCATCCTGCCCTACGTGGAGATGCCAGGCCATGACTCTAGCATCTTCTCCATGCAAATCATGTGCTCCACACCTGAGCCACATTCCTCCCAGAGTTCTGCCCATAACCTCTCAGGATTCCTTCCTGACTCCACCCTATATGATCTATTTCCAAACCAGCAGCATCAGTTAGCAGACTGACTCTAAGCAGGGCTTTCTTATCCATTAAGCACTTTAGGCACAGAACCTACAAAAATACCAGGGCGTACAAAAACAGGATTAATATTTTTTTTACAAGAATTGGGAAGGGAAATTTTTTAAAAAAATAAAGATATTTTATGTTTTCATCCACACAAAAACAGTGCCTAGGGCCTACAAAAACCCTGCCTCTGAATTGTGCCCATTATCGGGTCAACCCACAAAGCCAGGATTTGAAAGTACAAGTTGGGGGCAACTCTGCTTGCTTTATGCCTTAGTGTTTTTGTGACCATAGGTAAGGAGACTCATGCCTTTACGCTGTGACAAAAGGCAAAACTCTGAGAAGTTAAAAAAAATTGACTACAACTCCTCGAGTCCTTTAGCCAGCAGAACAAAGCTCGGAAAGCTACTTTACAAAGGAAGGTTCGCTTCATTTTGTCTAAACAGAACTGCATTGGCCTAGGTCACCAAGTAGGGTGAATGAGTTCTCAAGGGGTGGACTGTGCGTTCACATTGTGCTGATATAAATAATCCTTTCTCAAAAAAAAATGGGCAAAGGGCAGGTGGGTAAACAATAAAAGAGAACATAAAATTGCACACAATGCCACCAGCGTCATGCAGGGAATTTGGAAAGGTCAGGAGGCTTTTCTCCACTGTGTTGTTTTGGGAGATTTGCACTGCAGCAAAATGGTGTTTGGCCAAGGTTGAGAACCTGCCGCCTCTAAAGAATGACTGGCTTTGCACTGCCAATCTTAGATCTTCAATGGAGGAACTTTAAAAACTCCAATAATCTCCATACATGGGGAAGGTTTTGGCTTCGAAGCCTGAGCAGCAGAAACAATGGGAAAGGCAGAAAAACACTGGAGTGGAGGCTGAGGTCAGCCCTGCAGAGAAAGGCCGCCTGGGTGTGTGTTTGTGTGTGTGTGTGAAGGAAGTGGAGTGGAGCGGAGCAGGCAGAATGCTTAGCAACCCGCATAGGAAAAAAGAAAACCAAAGAAAAGAACACTAAAAGTAGGAGGTGGGGGCAGGAGCACTGCTACAGGTCAGCCAAAATGGCCCCCTCTAAGACTTTTGCCCCCCCCCCATGAAATTTTTCTTCAGACTTCAAATTTCTACCTTTTAGTAACTAACAACTTTAGTTGAGCATATAGAAATAAGAATTTAGTCATCTAATGAAAGGAGGCAGGCAAAGTTCCCAAGAGAACACGAATACGGCACATATAAAAGATCTAAGTGTGAATCATTTTGAGTGTCTCACTCTCTGCCATGCTAGATATTTGAAAACTGAACAAAAATGTCATAGGAGGGCAGGATTCTAATTTGGGGAGGCAATGCTTTCTTATTGTTCCCCCTCCTCCCTTCCCCCATAGCTATACTCCAGGGAACAGTCCAGCCAAAGTTAAGTGACTTTAACCAGCACACCTTAGAAAAGATATTGAAGAGTTGGGGGCAGGATGGGAGGAGAGCAGAGAAAAAGTCAACTCAAATGATCAAGGTACTGAACAACCTCCCTAAGAGGAGAAGTGACTGTTCTTGGGCTTTTTTTTACTTAGAAAAGAAACTGGGGGGGGGGGTTGTTGGAAGTGTATAGAATTATGCATGGTATGGAGAAAGTGAATAAGGGAAAGCTTTGTTCCCTCTTTTATCATATTAGAACTCTGCATCATCAAATCTAACTAGATGGCAGAAGATTCAGGCCAGATGGAAGGAAGTACCGTATATTCCGGTGCATAAGACGACTGGGCGTATAAGATGACATCCCAATTTTTAAGTTAAAATATAGAGTTTGCCCCCCCCCTCCAGCCAGCCACCCACCAGCCAGCCAGCTCAGTGGCTGTAGATGATGGAATAGTCTGTGAAATTAAAGGACTGAGAACAGCTAAAAAAGCATGGGATGCTTAAAAAATCTCTGTGGTGTTCAATCTTTGGGAAGTAAGGTTGCATTAATAAGTTGGTTAATATGAAGCTATCAAATCCCAAATTTTTGAATGAACACATTAATGAATGAGCACATTAATGATTTTAGAGCCACATTGGCAGACAAGAGAATTTCACCATAGACAAAACTTGATGCAAAATGATAAGTTTGAATCTAGAAATTCTAATTTTAGGCTAACTTGTCCTGAAAAGAAACATCATTTTGACTCTCCTGAGCTAAATGGAGGGCAATTTAGCAAAGCAGTCATTCTCACAGCAGGGGGAAGGATTTGCTGGGAAAACTGCCCAGGCCATTCAACACTTCAAAGACAAGGCAGTCATTCTCACAGCAGGGGAAAAGATCTGCTGGGGGTATAAGATGACCCCCCCCCACTTTTGAGGAGATTTTCAAGTGTTAAAAATCAGTCTTATATGCAGGAATATACAGTACTTCTTCACACAGCATATAGTTAAACTAGAATTCACTATTTCAAGAGGTAGTGCTGGCCACCAACTTGAACAACTCTAAAAGGGGATTAAATGAATTCGTGATGGAGAAGACTATGGAGATTATCAGACACAGCAAAAACCATGTCAGAAGAATGCGATGAGAACAGAAACAGGCAACATTATCAGACAACATCATCCTTCAGCATCCCAGGGGTGTAACGCAGGCATGAATAAGGCATCCTTTTTTATTGGTGGCTTAGCCCCATCAATACAAAAGTGAAGCCTTGGCTGCACCAGCGCTACACCCCAGGAACGGCTGAAGACAAGGGTGTCTGATAATGTCGCCCTTTCAATTCTCATCGTGTTCTTCTGACATGGTTTAGAATGCATTTTTTGCAACATTTCCCCACATTTGATAATCTCCTATCACTGTCTAGTAGTCATCTTCAGTATCAGAGGCAGTATGTTATACAGGTTGCCCCCTTCCCCATATCCACAGGGGATATGATCCTGGCCTTAACATTTATAAGTGAAACAGCGTATAATAGTGAACCACTATAGAATACCATAGAATCACACTGGAGGACCCAGAAAATGCCTATAGAGGACATCTCTGGGAATCTGGAGATCCTCCATTGCTTTTCTATGGCCAATATCTGCTGGAAGTTGAGCACAGAGTCATGCTGGAGGACCTCCAGATGCCAAGGAAGGCCTTCCAGATGCTTAGAGAGAACTTTTCTCCCAACCGTGGTTAAATGCAATTAAACCACCCATAAAAATAAAACCATATGACATAAATCCATATATGTGAGTAAAACTTGTTGTTGTGTACCTTTCATGTTGTTTCCAACTTGTGATGACTCTAAGGTGAACCTATCACGGGTTTTCTTGGGAAGATTTGTTCAGAGGAGGTTTGCCTTTACCTTCCTCTGAGGCTGAAAGAGTATGACTTGCCCAAGATGTCTAAGCAGGGATTCGGACCCTAATCTCCAGAATCCTAGTCCAACACTCAAACCACTACACCATTACGGCTCTTGAGTAAAACTACACACCATTAAAAGCCCTTGGAATCAGTTCCTAAAAGGCCCTCTTCTGTATTTTCACCAGATGCTCCTGTAATGGTGGTGGGGCTGAGAAATGGCCCTTCCCTAAAGATTTTGGAGAGCAGGAAAGCTCATATAGGAAGACGTGGTCCTTCAGAGATCCTAGACGCCCATGTTGAATTATGTCCAGAAATGGATTGGCAGCCAGTGTGGCTGTTGCAGCAATGGAGTCATATGGTCCTTGTAACCAGGCCCAGTGAGCAGTTTGGCTGCAGCTGAAGTTTCCAAATACTCTTCAAAGGCAGCCCCATGAAGAGTGTGTTATAGTAATACAAATAACCATGTGACTAAGGCATAAGTCACCATGGCCAGGTCAGGTATTTCAAGGAATGGGCATAGTTCGTACACTAGCTTTAACTGTGCAAATGCACTTCTGGGTACCTCTGAAACTTGGGTATCCTGGCTCAGGGCAGAATCCATTATTTCACCCAAACTGCAAACTTGTGTCTTCAGGGGGGAGTGTAACCTCTTTCAGCACACACTGAATCCTTTTCCCTGATCTGCCTTTAGACCCAGCAGGAGCATCCCTTTCTCTTTTGGATTAAGCTTCATTTTGTTTGCCCTCATCCAATTCATTGGTGATGACAGATACCAGCTTAGAATGGAAACAACTTTCTTGAATGTAGATGGAAAAGAAAAATAAAGTTGGCTGTCATCAGCATATGGATGTCACCAGACCAGACCCCAGATCTCTGGATGACCTCACCCTGCAGTTTCATTTATACGTTAAATAGCTTGGAAGAATAAGGCATAAACTGAGGGACTTCTGTGAAGGCCCCAGAGTGGACCAGAATTTCTCCACCCCACCAAGAAGGGTGGGGTACTGCAAAACAGTGCCTCTAAGCCCCATCCTCAAAAGGCCCAGAGGAATACCATGACCAATGCTACTGAAAGCTTCTGAGGGGTGCAGCTGAACCAACAGGGACACACTCCTCCATCTACTTCCAAACATAGGTCATCCGCCAAAGTGACCAAGGCTGTCTCTTCCCATAACCATGCCTGAAGCCAGGTTAAAATAGGCTTATATATCTGGAGCTGGGAGGCTATACACAGCAAGACCCTCTTGTTATGGTTGCCACACATTCCAGAACCATTTTCTAAAAAAAGGATATTGGAGATTGGCTGATAGTTATCCAATATGGTGGGATCCAAGGAAGGCTGTTCAATAGAAGTCTTACAAAGGCCTCCTTCAGGCCTATTGAGACCTTGCCTTACTGTAAGGAGGCATTAACTCCCTTCACCCACTCAGCTAGACCCCCTTGGCCTGTTTAATTAGCCAGAAGGGATAAAGGCCTAAAAAATATACAGTGGCTCTCACCTCTCCAAGGATCCTGTCCATATCCTTTAGCTCCACAAGTAGTAAAGTATCCCATTTCCCTGGACAAGCAGGGACCTGGGTTACATCCACTGGGCTTGTATCAGCTATAGAATCCACATAAGAATGAATCAGAATAATTTTAGCTGCAAAAGACCAGGCAAATTCTTCACAGCGGGCTGGCTAGAAAGCTGCCAAGAGGTCCAGCCTTCTCTAATTTTAATGTTTACATGAAATTGTCCAGGTCCTTGGGTCTGATGTGGTATGTTTTTTCTTAGGTGTTCAATTAAATCTCACTGCTTTCAAAGGTGAACTCTCCCACTGAGAGAAATTCTTTATTTGCCTTTATTGGAGTTATGTGGCAGTCTTCTGAAGGGCCATCCTAAAATATTCTGCTACCTGGTATGTATGACAAGATTCCCCCTCCCTCACTTCACATCTGGAAAGTAACTGGACTAAAAGCTGGACCTTCCTTCAATGAGACGGTTTTGAAACTCCTCATGTGCCTGCTCCATTGACTGGGAAACAGGTGCGTAACAGTGCAAGAAGAAGGGGCTTTATTTTCACCATAAGATTCTTCAGGTGACTTGCAGTGGCAACACAGCTTGCAAAAATTACTTAGGAGTGGATAAAATCTTGTTGGTTGACTGTACCAGCATAACTACACTGGTGTAATTATGCCAGTATCAGTGGTTCCGTCAGGAAGGAAATTGTTATACCATAACAGTCATGAAAGACCTAAGGCACTGGAGAAACAAGCTGTCAGAGCTGAGAGATTTTGTCTTTCTGCTGATGCTTGAAGCCTGTTGGAACACTCAGCCCGGGATCTGGTGACCTGTCTTAGGAAAACAATGACTTTAAAGTGCATAAGACAGTGAGCGAGGTACAGCCAAGAAAGACACACTTGCCTCTTCTGTATGCTTCAAAAGGGAATGCTTTGAAAGCGTTCTTTTACACACACACACACACACACACACACTATCACTGCCAGCATTAGCTCCCTTACTGTTACCTCATGCAAATGGATCCACATGGATTCCAGCTTGGGCTGGCTGGGTTTTCTTTTGAAACAGTCTTGCCTCTGTTCCTTGGGAAGTCTGCCAGCCTCAGGCACAGACTTGTTTTCTGGTAGAGAAAAATCAGTCTCTCTTTCCTTTTATTGTGTTATTCTTTAAAATTAGCTCTTGTTCTTGGGCCAGTATCCTACCTCCTAAGGAGGCGGTGGTTAAGCCACTCCTGAAAAAACCTTCCCTGGACCTCCTGGACAGGAACAACTACAGACCAGTGTCCTTGCTACCTTTTTTAAGCAAGGTGATCGAGAGGGCAGTTGCTTCCCAACTCCAAGCCATCTTGGATGAAACCAATTATCTTGATCCATTTCAAACTGGCTTCAGGACAGGATATGGAGTTGAGACTGCCATGGTTGCTCTAACCGATGACATCCATCTGAGCATTGACAGGGGTAGTGTTACTCTGCTGGTACTCTTGGACCTCTCAGCGGCCTTTGACACTATAGATCATTCCATCCTCTTGGATCGCCTGAGAGAGTTAGGAATTGGAGGCACTGCTCTGCTGTGGTTCTGTTCCTTTCTCTCAGGCAGATCCCAGAGGGTGAGGCTCGGGGACAGTTGCCCTTCCAGAATTGAGCTTAATTGTGGCATCCCTCAGGGTGCCATCCTGTCCCCGATGCTATTTAATATTTATATGAAGCTGCTGGGAGAGATCATCCGGAGGCACGGAGCTCGGTGTCATCAGTACGCTGATGACACTCAGATATATTTCTCCATGACCAGATCGTCGGCTCAGACTCCAGATGGTGTCTCTCCTCTCAGTGACTGTCTCAGAGAGGTAATGGATTGGATGAGGAAAAACAGATTGAGACTAAATCCAGACAAAACGGAGGTACTGACAATCACAGGCCCGAAACCAGGCTTTGGGAATACAACTTCCAGTCCTGCATGGAGTCACACTCTCCTCTAAGGACTGTGTTCGCAGTCTGGGGGTACTCCTAGATTTGTCGCTTCACATGACTAGTCAGGTGAGTGCGACGGTCAGGAGTGCCTGTTATCAGCTTCGGCTGATACGCCAGCTGTTCCCTTACCTGGATACAAGGGATCTGGAAACTGTGGTACATGCTTTGGTAACCTCACCTTTGGATTACTGTAACACACTCTACATGAGGCTACCCTTGTGCCTAACCCGGAAACTTCAACTGGTACAAAATATGGCAGCCAGGTTAATTACGGGTACATCTAGGAGACAGCATATAACACCTGAGCTTAAATCTCTCCACTGGCTGCTGATCAGTTTCCGGGCACAGTACAAGGTGTTGGTTTTAACCTTTAAAGCCCTACATGGCTTGGGTCCAGGACCGTCTCATCCCATATGATCCCCCCCACACACTTCAGTCCTCTGGGAGAAACCTGCTGCAGCCTATGAAAACTAGGCTGTTGCAGACCTTCCAGAGGGCCTTCTCTTCTACGGCTCCCAGACTTTGGAATGGCCTGCTGGATGAGATCCATCTTATCACTACTCTTGATAGCTTCAAGAAAGCACTAAAGACGGATCTCTTCTGGCAGGCCTTCCCAGAATAACTTCCTGGCTCAAGTGGAGTTGATTGCTTACCCATCCCCCTGCCGCTATTGCCATTTTTTTGTGTGTGTATATTGTATTGTATTTTATCTTTGTTTTAATTCTCTACTGGTATAATTTAGTTTTAAGGGGTGGGAGGGGTGGGATTGGGAAGGATTGTTTTAACTTGCTGCTGTTTTAATCCTGTTGTATGCCACCGGTTGCCGAGGGTCTAAGGGCCCTTTCACATTACACACCTTCTGCTGCCCTTGTATCTGCTCGGATCCATCCTATGCAATCCTTGGATTTGGCATTCAGGTAGGGATATTTAGAATTCTCAGCCAGAGAGTTCCTCTAGTGCATTACCAAACTACAAACACCAGTAGGATGCAGCCAGTACAGTTAAAATGGAACCACAGTGCTATAACTGTGTAAAACCCTTCCAGATGAGACAGACTCCAACATTCCCATCAGCGTGGAGGTTGCTCTAGCCAGCCATGAAGTACAGTGGGCCTTCGGTATCTGCGGGGGGCGGGGAGCATGACATCTTCCTATTGAATCCTGGGATTGATAATTTTTACAAGGTCTTTAGCCCTTTCTGCCAAAGAATGCTGGTGCCACCCATCCCACCGACAGGGTTACCTGGTGCAGTTCAGTCTCTCTGCATCCCCTCCCCAAGTGCTGCAACTGCCACCAGCCCATCTATATCAGGATTAGGCCGTTTCTGCAGATCAGAGGACCACACTGGCAGTTCCTGAGCCCAGTCAAGGCTCCACTCCCCACTTCTCTCACTGAACTAACTACTCTGGTGGCAGTAAAGCCCATGCCCAAATAATGTGTTCCCTTTTAAACAAGGGCTACACACTTATTATGTACTTTGTTTACAAGTAAAATCATGCTTCCAAGAAGCTTCTGGGAATGCTATTCTACTACTAAACATGGTGCATGGACAGCATGCAATTCTTTTAAAGGAAAATCCATGGGGGATGGGGCACAAAAATGGGTAGGGTGCATGTTGACAACCCAATATCTAGATCAGTATTTTCTTCACTGACTGGCAGTTGCTCCCAGGATTTCAAACTGAGAGATGCTAAGAACTGAAATTGGGATGCCCTGCCTGAAAAACATGTGCTCTGTTCCTAACTTGTGGCCAGCACATTTGTAAAACAATCTCCTTAGACTGAAGTCAAGAGGCGCCAATTCAGAAACATTACACAAAGTAGAGGTAAAAAAAAATGGGCAAACTGAAATGGATTTTTGATCTCTGAGATGAGTCCAAGATTTTCGATGTACTAGATTAATGCAATGATAAAATGTTTTCTTCCTTTGGAAAGCCTCTTTGGTGCCTACATTATTTTCATTATCACCACCACAATGGGAGTGCTCTAGAAAATTCAGAAGGCAGTTTGCATTTTGCTTTCACTTTCCCACAGTGGGATGGAAATTTTGCCAAATCAACCCAGAAGGGCTTATAGGCAGACAGAGGCCAAATTATCTTAACTTGGGAAGGGATTTTTAAAAACAGCAACAATTGTCAATTAATATTTAAAGGTTGGAATGCCAAAGAGAAAGGGCATTTCACAGGCAGAACAGCAAAATGAACAATAAACTTAAAAAAAAAACATTATAGAGTAAGCAAGGGCATCTTATAACACCTTTGAGAAAAACAGAAAGTAATTGTAGAATAAGCTTTTGTAGATCTGGGACTTTTTCAGACAGCGCTTACCGCGCTAGAAGCTTGAGCGAGAGGTATAGCATTGTTGCGCGGCAGGGGGTCCATTTCGGATGATGCCGTCCCTCTTGCGAAATCATCCATGTCACTTCTGTGTATAATTGGAGGCAGCCGCACTATATTTTACTCACAGAAGTTGCCTGTGAGTAAAATATGGCACGGCTGCCTTCAATCATACATAGAAGTGACATGGACGATTTCGCGAGAGGGATGGTGTCATTCGAAATGGACCCCCTGCCACACGACAGTGCCGTACCTCTCACGCAAGCTTCTAGTGCAGTAAGCGCTATCTGAAACTTCCTCAGATGCATGAAGGAGGTAGACCTAGTCTACGGAAGCTTATGCAACAATTTCTTTCTCTCAGTTAATCTCAAAGGTGCTACAAAATTCCCTTGATTACTGATATTCCAGACTCACACGGCTATGTCTTTGAATTATAAATAGCACCAGAGGCTAGAAAAGAATGACAAGAGATTTAGAATGATGAGAGAAAGTCAGAGACCATATCCTAAGACGTCATTATCATGTATGTATCTGTCCCTCCACATCATCTGTCAACTTATGGTGACCCCATGAATTTCATAAGGTTTTCTTAGGTAAGGAATATTCAGAGCTGGTTTTGCCAGTTCCTGCCTCTGAAACATAGCCTACAGCACTTGGGATTCATTGGTGGTCTCCCATCCAAATACTAACCAGGGCTAACCTTGCTTAGCTTCCAAGATCAGAGAGAATCTGGTGCCTTTAGGACAGTGTTTCTCAACCAGGGTTCCCCAAGAGGTTGTTAGGAGTTCCTCAAGAGATTGTGATTGTGGGGGGAACGCAATAGCAGTACAGTTGTCCCTCCATATCCACAGATTTGGTATCCATGGATTTAAGAATTCATGGCTTGAAAACATTCTTTAAAAAATAATAATCCAAAAAGTAAACTTTGATTTTGCCATCTTATATAAGGGACACCATTTTGCTATGCCATTGCATATAATGGGACTTGAGTATTCACAGATTTTGGTATCCACAGAGGAGTCCTGGAACCAAACCCCAGCAAATATGAAGGGACAACTGTATATAGAATAATGTTTAAGCAGGGGTTCCCTGAGACCTGAAAATAATTTCAAGGGTTCCTCCAGGATAAAAAGATTGAGAAAGGCTGCTTTAGGGTATTTAGACTTTCTCATTACCATATCCTCCAGGATTTCACAGATGATAACTGGGATATATGAGAGTGAGTGTGCTGTAGTGGTTTGAGTGTTGGACTATGACTCTGGAGACCAGGGTGTGAATCCCTGAACAACCATGGATGACCTTGGGCAAGTCCCACTCTCTCAACCTCACAGGAAGGCAAAGGCAAACTCCCCCTAAACAAATCTTCCTGAGAAAATGATGTGATAAGTTCACTTTAGGGTTGCCATAAGTCGGAAACAACTTGAAAGCACACAAGAACAATTCTTTGGTTCAAATCCCTGCTCAGCCATGGAAACCAGCTGGATGACCTTAGGCAAGTCACTCTCTCAGCCACAGAGGAAGCAAAGGCACTCCCTCCCAAACAAATCATGCCAAGAAAACCTCACCTTAGGGTTGCCATAAGTAAAAAACTACTTGAAGGCACACAACAACAACAACAACAACAGGGACATGTATGGTTAAGCAACATCAATGTGTGATCAAGATGGCAGAAGTTATTAAGAACAGGCAAGCTAAGAGAGGCTGCAGCAGTTTGTTTTTGCCTGAGCCTACTGGAAGGGCAAGATTTCATCCATTCCTCTCCTCTCTCCTCTGCTGAGTTAACGGAATCACAGAATCATAGAGTTAGAAGATACCACAAGGGCCATTCAGTCCAACCCCTTGCCATGCAGGAATAAACAATCAAAACATTCCCAACAGATGGCCATCCATCCTCTTCGTAAAAACCTCCAAAGAAGGAGACTCCACCACATTACGAGGCAGTGTATTCTACTTCTGAACAGCTGTTACTGTCAGGAAGTTCTTCCTAATGTTTAGATGGAATCTCTTTTCCTGTAGTTTGAACCCACTGCTCCGTGTACTTGTCTCTGGAGCAGCAGAAAACAAGCTCGCTCCATCCTCATATGGCAGCCCTTCAAATATTTAAACATGGCTATCATGTCACCTCTTAACCTTTTCTTCCCCAGGCTAAACATACCCAGCTCCCTAAGCCACTCCTCATAGGGCATGGCTTCCAGACCTCCCACCATTTTGGGCACCCTCCTCTGGACATGTTCCAGCTTGTCCATATCTTTCTGGAATTGTGGTGCCCAGAACTGGACACAGTATTCCAGGTGAGGTCTGACTAAAGCAGAATAGAATGGTAATATTACTTCCCCTGATCTTGACATAATACTCCTATTGAATTGCATTAGCTTTTTAAGCTGCTGCATCACACTGCTGACTCATGTTCAGCTTGTGCTATACTAAGACTCCTAGATCCCTTTCGCACGTACTGCCATCAAGCCAGGTGTCACCCATCCTATATTTGTGCTTTTCATTTTTACTGCCCAAGTGTAGTATCCTACATTTCTCCCTGCCGAAACTCATTTTGTTAGTTGTGGCCCAGCTTTCTAATCTGTTAAAGTCATTTTGAATTCTGATCCTATCCTCTGGGGTATTAGCTACCCCTCCTAATTTGGTGTTCTCTCAAACTTGATAAGAATACCCTCTATTCCCTCATCCAAGTCATGGATAAAAATGTTGAATAGCACTGGGCCCAGGACAGAACCCTGTGGCACCCCACTAGTCACTTCTCTCCAGAATGAAGAGGAGCCATTAGTGACTACCCTTTGGATTCAGCCTATCAACCAATTACAAATCCACCTAACAGTTGCATTGTCTAGCCCACATGTTACTAATGTTTATGCAAGAATATCATGGGGGACTTTGTCAAAGGCCTTACTGAAATCAAGATACGCTACATCCACAGCATTCCCTTCATCTACCAAGTATGTAACTCTATCAAAAAGGAGATCCAATTAGTTTGGCATGACTTGTTTTTCAAAAACTTATGTTGACTTTTAGTGATAACCACATTCCTTTCTCAGTGCTTACAGACTGTCTGTTTAATGATCTGCTCTAAAATCTTTCTTAGTGTTGAGGTCAGGCTTGCTGGGCAATCTTTATTTGGGTCTTCTATTTCCCCCTTTTAAAGATAGGGACAACATTTGCCCTCCTTCAGTCTGCTGGGACTGCTCCTGTTCTCCAGGATTTCTCAAAGATTATTGCCAGTGGTTCTGAGATTACTTCTGCCAGTTCTTTTAGTGCCCTTGGATGTAGTTCATATGGCCCTGGAGACTTGAATTCATTTATTCTGGCCAGGTATTCCTGAACAACCTCTTTACCTATTCTATGCTGCACTTCCCCTACTGCATCATCTGCTCCATTTTCTCCAGGTTGAGCACTGTTCCCTCCTTTGGGAGAAGACCAAGGCAAAGAAGGTGTAGAGTAGCTCTGACTTTTCTCTGTTCCCTGTTAGCATTTCACCACCTTCTCTCCGCAGCAGTCCTACCACTTCCTTGTTCTTTCTTTTGCTGTGGACATATCCCAAAAGCCCTTTTTATAGTTTTTAACCTCTCTAGCAAGCCTGAGCTCCATATGTGCTTTTGCTTTTCTGATTTCCCCCCTACACAAGCTGGCTATTTGTTTGAATTCTTCTTTGGTGACTTCTCCCCTCTTCCATTTCTTGTACATGTTCCTTTTTAGTCTTAGCTCAGTTGAAAGCAGGGCCAGTTTAAGGGCCCTGCAGCACCTGCAGCCTCAGGGGGGCCCATCATTTTGGAGGCCCCCATAATAACCCTCCTCCTGCAAAAACATTATTAGTAATAATCTGAATATCCTGTACTGTGAATAGATTAGGTTAGGTTAGGTTACATTGACCTGAGATAAACATATAGGCCCCCAAAATGAAGTGTTGCAGGGGCCCTCAAAATTCCTTAAACCAGCCCTGTTTGAAAGTTCTTTAGACATCCATACTGGTTTCTTTAGACACCTCCCCCTTATCTCACTTTTAAGAAATGCCCATCCAGCATGTACTCCTTTCTCTTTTAGTCTTCCTGACCATGGTGTAAGCAAAGCTTGCACCCTAATTCTAATGCACCCCACTTCTGGAATGTTAGCATTGGCTATAGGCCTCAGAAACTGGCCAATTTGATTCATTAATGTGACCTTTTACAAGGGAAAAGACAGGATGGTCTCAGAAAAGGTCATTTTTGGTTCTTCCCTGGAAAGGAAGGCCTGGAGCTGCAAAGCCCCCCCCCCCAAAAAAAACACATTCCACATAAATGGGAAGTTAATGGATGGGAGAAACCCTTTTGTACTTGCTGATTGTGAAATATCCTCTCCTCAGCTCCCAACCTAAAAGAAGTTGCTCAAAGCTGTTAAGATCCAATCAGTGGACATTAAGAAACACATTTAGCATCTTCCTCACCTTTTGTTAAGACCAGGAAACTCATTGTGCAATCCATGAAGGCTCATGGAATTCATTGTTTCAACCCATGAAGCAACCAATCCCCTCAGATGTATTTGGAGGTATAAAAGACCCTCCAAAGCATGCCTCATTGGCACACATCCATTAACAGGGGGACACTCTGTTGCTATGTGCTGCCACATGCAGTTTCCTCCATCCACTCTGCCAGATTGACTACAGGACAGGTAATATTATCCCAGGAAAACCCTCTTGCAACCCTCTATCCAAGTTTTCCTACTGTTTCTTTCTATAGCCTTGAGTGAATGCTTCTTCTGGGTGAATGTGTGTATGTTTGGTGTTATTTTTGAACTCCTTAATAAAAAAAACCATACTTAATTTTAAATGTGTAATGTATTGCATCCAGACGAGTACTGGTATAATTGGTTTTCAGATTCCCTTGTTACCCCCTCTTTTGCATAGCTAAGTCGAGTTGCTGCTAATTTCCCCAACACATTAGAAACTTGATATTTTCTTGGAATTTTCCAAGGAGCATTTTGGTTAACAATGGGCTCACCCCCACTAATTCCCCAAGTTTTCTGAAATCAGCTTTCTTAAAGTCTAGAAGGCATGTCTGACTACACTTGGCTTCCTCTTTCCTCTGTATAATGAACTCCAGGAGAACATGGTCACTCCCCACTAAGGATCCCACCACTTCCACCCCATTAATCAGATCATCTCTGTTGGTTAGGATCAGATCTTAAATAGCAGATCCCCTTGTTGCCTCTTCCACCTTCTGGACAATAAAATTGTCTGCAAGGCAAGCAAGGAATTTGTTGGACCTTACATTTTTGGCAGAGTTGGACTTCGAACAAATAAAAAGACAGTTAAAATTCCCCATTATTGCTACATCTCTCCTGTCTGAATGTGCAGTCATCTCTTCTAGGAAGGCATCATCCAAGTCCACAGTTCGGCTTGGAGGTCTGTAGTAGACCCCCACAATGACATCCCTGCTGTTTCTCTCCCCCTTGATTTTTACCCAGATTCTCTCAACCTGCCTCCTAGGATTTAAGTATGGATCTGTTCTGAGGTGTAAACATCCTTAATGTATAATGCTACTCCACCACCCTTCCTGTTTGGTCTATTTCTCTGAACTAGGTTATACCCCTCTATTACTACATTCCAATCATGAGACTCATCCCACCAGGTTTCAATGATGCCTATTAAATCATATTTGCTTTGCTGTGCTAAGAGTTCAAGTTCATCTTTTTTTATTTCCCATGCTCTGTGCATTAGTACAGAGACATCTAAGACCATGGGCCATTCCCCCCATCTGCCTTTTAAAGGTTTTATTCCTCCCACTGTTGGGCTCTTGTACTATTTGCCTTGTTGTTTGTATAACATTCGGGCTATTATCTCCAGCACTTGATGAACTCCTGTCCTCATGAATACTGTCTCTCTCCCCACACAACTCAGTTTAAAGCCCTCCTAATCAGGTCTTTCAGACTCTTAGCAAAAACATTTCTGCCAACTGCTGTGAGGTGTATCCCATCCCTTGCCAGTAGTCCACCTCCATGAAAGTGTGCCCCATGGTCCAAGAAGCCCAACCATTCCCGGCAGCACCATCTGCATAGCCAGTTGTTCACCTCCACTATCTTTCTCTCCCTTCCTGGGCCATGCCCTTTCACTGGAAGGACAGACAAAATGACTACCTGTGCATCCAAGTCCTTCAGCTTCCTACCCAGAGCCTTATAATCCCTTTTGATATTCTGAAGACTATGTCTTGCAGTATCATTGGTTCCCATGTGGACCAAAAGGAAGGGATAACAGTCAGTGGAGTATAAACTACTTTTGAACTTTAAACTCAGTTTGCAGAACAAAGGAAGAAAGCGAAGAAAGAAACTAGGACATTTTAAAGCATCTGAAAAAGTGGAATGGCAGAGGATTAATCAGGACTGTCTCTGCTAAATTGGAACAGTTGGAGGGTATGCATTACCCTAACTGCATTTTACACACAAACACTCATCTGCTCCCTTAAGGATTTTTAAAGCCTCCTGGCAAATTGGTATGATGCTTACAGCAGATCCATTAATTGATCCAGGCCAACTTTGTCTGAATGTCCTTAGAACAAGTATAGATAGTCATCACAGTTTTTCCATGGGGTGTTGAAAAGACTAGAACAGTTGGCCTGTGCCCATGCCTGGGGAAGGAACTATGGAATAATAAAGCCTACATCAAGTATCCAACCAGCCTGTATTTTTACTTCTAAGAACACTAGGCCTCTAAATACACTAACCACAATAGTTCATGCACCAGTAAGCTACCATTTAGACTACAGGCAGAGAAAGGACCCCTGTCATAAATCCCCCTCATGCCAGAGATCATTCATGCAAAGGGGGTGGGAATGTCAAGCAGACACTTCTCAGTTGACAAGGAAATGCCTCCCCAAAATGCTTATCAATAAGTGGGGTTTGGAAGACTTTCACAGTCCTTGCACTTTCCCTAAACTAGGGGCTACATAGGAATCATGAACACATAGCAGTTACGAAAGTGTAACTGTAGATTATGTATTCGTAACTACCAAACAGGAATGCAGTCAAAGGTAATAAACAGAACACTTGGGGGGTTGATTTCTGAGGAAGCCTTCTTACAGCATTAGAGAGGGGTTGCCCCACCGCCCCCAGCTACAACATCCTCTTGCCCACCTTGCAATGCAATTGGCTTTTATAATCCTTCATTGGATTATTAGATTTTGAAAGGTGAAATGCAATGCAAGGGGCTGTATGAAAATACTGGGAAGGATTTCTACTTAATTCCCCAGCACCAATATCTCTCCCAATATACAATATTCAGTTTGCACTGCAATGGCCTTCAAGTAGTTTCCAAATTATGCTAACACTAAGGTAAACCTATCACAGGGTTTTATATTGGCAAGGTTCATTTAGAGGAGATTTTCCATTGCCTTCCTCTCTGGCTGAGATTGTGTGACTTTCCCAAGGTCAACCGGGGGTGGGGTTCTAGGACTAAGTGAGGATTTGAACCTTGGACTCCCAAAGTCCAAGTCTTCTACTCAAACCACTATACCATGCTGGCTGTATGCACTCCATTTAGACTTTAAAAAATTACAACCCTCCACTGGTACCAATGGAGATTTTTAAAAAGGACAAATACAACATATGTAGTGAGAAAGTGAAAGTGAAAAAGGAGCCCTGGTGGTGCAGTGGTTGAATGCCAGTACCGCAAGCCACCACGTCACAAGTTCGATTCCAGCCGGCTCCAAGGTTCACTCAGCCTTCCATCCTTTCGTAGGTCGGTAAATTGAGTACCCAGCTTGTGGGGGCAATTAGCTAACACACGTTGGAAACTGTTTAATGCAGTTAGATGTGTAAATAGCTATAGCTTAAAACAATTTGTAAGCCGCTCTGATAGCCTTGTGGCTGAAGAGCGGGGTATAAATAAATAAATAAATAAATAGTGAGGGATCTCTGACCAGAGAAAGAAGAAGTTTTGTGGGTGGGGTGGGGGCACAGCTAGGTGGCAAGAAGCCAATAGGAAGAAGCCCATAAGTTATATCAGGCCATAGATTAGACCTTTACCATCTGGGGTCAATACATAAACAGAGAAGTAAGAAAGACAATAGGGGACATACTGGGGGAGAGGTGGGGAGAGAAACCAGCAAAGAGTAGGAGAGAGACTTGCAGTTAATTATAAAAGGGGGCAAGGAACAAATGAGCTACAAAATTAAGCTCTGAAGGTGGTGGTGGGGGGAAGAGTGAGGTAAATAAGAAAGTAGGTCATTTAAAATCATTCAAGCGCAATACGGCAGAAGAGTTGAGTAGGATTTTAAGAAGAGTGGGTAGCTGGAAAGGGCAGGATTTGGCAGGAACCTGAACAGAAGGAATAAAAGGGTGGGAGGAATTAGGCCTCAATGAAGCATTTTTCAGAGAGGTGAAGGTGACAAGATAGAAGAAACACAGAGTTGCCACTTTCTTCCTTCTGGTAAACAATGCCACTCAGTATTAAACCATTATTTACTCTGAGAAAGACATTACTCTTTCTGTTACCTGCAGCCCTTGAGTAACAGGCAATGGGATAAATTAATAACAAATTCCCCCTGTTTTCTTACAATAAAACTCTTTTAAAAGGCCTGGCTGCCCTCCTTCCAGCCCTACTTTCAAAAGCTATCTTTAAAAGAAAGAAAAAATCTTCAACCAAAAATGCAATTGTGGGACATGTGTGGCTTCTCTGCACAGCTAATAGCACTTTGGGAGCCTCCTGGAAGCACTACCAGCCTTGTAATTGCCACTACCTGAAATTCCACTGGGAACAAGGTATACGGATGATGGACAACTGGTGTGCTTTATTTCCAAAGCTATTGTACTCTGGGAGGCACTTACGAGAGAGAGACTTTCCAAAGTACTACTTGCTTCTCAGAACAGCCATACCTGCCCCACACAGCTTGTGTTTCCATTGGAAGAAAGGTTAGAGGAAGGGTTCATTTTCAGAAGCAGGCGTGATGGTGGCCAGCTGCAGCTGTCCCAAAAGTCACTCCAAACGTTACTCATCATGCCTCAGATTGGAATGGAATGCATTAACACATTAGTTCCACATGTGGAACTCTCATATGGCTCTTCTGTCACCAGCCTTGGGTTTCACTGTGATAGGTGCCCCATTCTATTACTGATGGAGAATGGCACTGGGGTGGGACTGGAGAGGCATAGGAGTATGGTCCCATAGCCAGACACAAACTGAGGATATCTTCTACCAAAACCCACCAGCTTCCTTCAGAGGTGTCATTAAATGATGTCATCACTCTGGGCCATCAACCTCTCCAATCCCGTCTACTCTCTGTTGGCAAAGAAATGGCCATTGGGGGCAACTATTGAAGCAACAGGGTGAACCCAGCAGGTGGCTTTGGTCATTGCAGAGGGAGGAAGAGAATGGCCAAAAAATACATATGCAAGTATAAGGTGGGGTTATTATTGTGCATGTCACTAACTGCATGCCAGCCATTATGTGTAACATCTCATAATGTGTTGCATTCAAGCTCTGAACGGCTTGCCATGACCTGTAATAGGTCACATCAGCTGCACCATACAGAGAAATATATGGTACAAAAAGAGAAAAGAAAAGAAAAAACAAGTGGGTTCCAACATGCTTATCTGGGCAGGGGTTCCAGACCTGCAAGATTTTAAGACTATTGAGCCACATACCCTCCAATTGTCCTGATTCATCCTCTGTTATTCCATTTCTTCTGCTACTTTTACAATGTCCCAATTTATCTTCTTTCTCCCACTCTCTCCCTTTGCCCATGGCTTACTTCAGTTGTTGCAATGCCTCATTCAAAAGGTGGAGGAAGGAACAAGGGGATCAGCAATCTTCGACTTGATCCTAACCAACAGGGAGGAGCTGGTCACTGGAAACAAAGTAAAGTAATTGGTAATTTGGGCGGGGGGGATGATCATGGAACACTAGAATTCATTATTGTGGGACAGGCCAAACAAGAGTACAGTTGCCCCTCCACATTCGTGGCTTTCACACTCGCGGTTTTGATTATTCGCGGTTTAGCCCCAAGCCCCTTAGGGAAGGCTGGCGAGAGGCGGGGCAACCTCCTGCCTGTGCCTTCCCCGGCCTTCCAGAGGCAGCTCCGGGGCTTCAAAGCCCCGGAGTCTGCTGAGGAAGGCCGGGGGGGGGGGCAGTCCCTCTTCCTCCCTCCCTCCGCCTTCTCCGGCCTTCCTGAGGGGACTCCGAGGCTTCTAAGACCCGGAGTCCCCTCAGAAAGGCCGGGGAGAGGCTGGGCACCTTCCCTCCCGCACACCCGCTGCCTTCCCCGGACTTCTCAGCAGACTCCGGGGCTCCAAAGCCCAGGGGTCCGCTGAGGAAGGCCGGGGAGAGGCAGAGCAGCCTCCTCCCCACCTACCCACTGCCTTCCCTGGCCTTCCTCAGTGGGGTCTGGAGCTCCAAAGCCCCAGAGTCCGCTGAGGAAGGCCGGGGAGAGGCAGCACAGCCTCCTCCCCGCCCACACGCTGCCTTCCCGGGCCTTCCTCAGCGGGCTCCGGGGCTCCAAAGCCCAGGAATCCTCTGGGGAAGGCCAGGGAGAGGCAGCGCAGCCTCCTCCCCACCCACACGCTGCCTTCCCCGGCCTTCCTAATGGGCTCCGGGGCTCCAAAGCCCCGGAATCCTCTCAGGAAGGCTTGTGGAGAGGCAGTGCAGCCTCCTCCCTGCCCACACGCTGCCTTCCCCGGCCTTCCTAAGCGGGCTCCGGGGATTCTAAGGCCCAGAATCCCCTCAGGAAGGCTTGCGGAGAGGCCAGCCAGGCTGGCCAGACACCCTCCCGCCGCCTCCCTCCCTCTGGGGGGGGGTCGCGGGTGCAGCATTTGTTATTCACGGTTTTTCCACATTTTCAGGGGTCTCAAGAACCTAACCCCCACAAATGTGGAGGGATGACTGTACTGTATAGTCAACACAAACCTTGGATGTCAGGAAAGCTGATTTTATCAAGCTCTGGGAAATGTTGGGCAGAATCCCATGGCTAGAGATGGTAAAGAAAAAGACTCTCGGCACGGGTGGGATTTCATGAAGATGAAACCACTGAAAGCAATATCACAAACAATTCCATGGAAGAAGAAAAATGAAAAAGCCAATGTAGCTGCACAGTAAACTCAGAAAAGTGAAAAGAAAAAAGAGCACGTATAAAGAATGGAAGGAAGGAGGAATCACCAAGGAAAAACACAGATGTGTAGCCTGAGCTTACAGGAATAGTATAAGGCAAACTAAAGCTCAAATTGAGCTGAGAGTGGCTAGGCAAGCAAGGGGCGACAAAAAGAGGTTTTTCAAATATGTTTGAAGCAAGAGAATGATGAAGAAAATGGTTGGACTGTTGCTCAGCAAGGATTGTAAAATGCTAACAGATCACAGTGAAAAGGCAGAATTGCTCAGTTTCTGATCTGGGGCCAGGATATGCTGGTGGGGATCTGGCAGGGGTTGGACTTAATGGCCCTTAGGGACCCTTGCAACTCCATGATGCTAAGATTCTAAGTAGCAGAAGGGGAGGGGAGGAAAGGACAGAATCTTGCCCTTCCCTGTAGGCTCAGGCAAAAGCAAACTGCTTCAGCCTTTCCTAGCTTGTGTGTTCTTCCTCCTTAATAATTTTTGCCATATTGACCACACTCTGATATTGCTTGTCCACACATTTCCTGGTTTTAATCTATGAAATGTTAGAAAGCATGGGGTAGTTTAACACATGGTGTGAACAACCATCAGAATATCATGGATTGGCTTAACTCCTGCCACCAGCAGCCAATCATGAGAGGTGAGGGGGTGGGAAAGGCATATACGTTGTACTGTATCACATTTGATTAAAATTAGAGAAAAGGGTATGGAATGATGGCCACTTCATGTCTCTTCTTCTGCCTCAATTGTGGTGCACTTTTGGGGGAATTGTGGAGGAACTGAGGTGCACTTTTGTCTCAGCAGGCTAACAGCTTACGTAAGTTTTTGTATTGATCAAAAAACCTATTTGTGATGAGGCAACAGTTGTACCAAAAGAAAGGTGTATACAGTTAGAAGAGGTGCTTATTTCAAATCAACTTTGCTTCAATTTCCAACCTTAGTAATGGTTGGAAATGATTCTGGCCTTTTGCAACTTGTCATTTTCATCTCAAGTTCAGAAAACTCATAACTTATTGCCAAATGGTTTTTCTTCTTCTTCTTGATAACTGCTCCAAAGCGTGCGCGCTCTCTCTCTCTTTATATTGTTGTTATGTATATGTATATATAAAATCAAAATAACATAACAACAACAAATGGGGAGAACAGTGCGCTCAGATAATACCTGGTATTGGTCACAATCTGGGCTTTTTATCAAAAGAGCATTTTCAGCATTTACGCCACAAACTAGACAGCATGAAAAGGGCCCCTCATTAGAGCTCTGAGTGTTTTCCGGTACAATCAAGCAAGGCAAACAAGCAATTACGACTGAGCATTGTTCTGACTTCCCTTAGAAGAAAGGCAGTAGGGATTTCTGCACTGCTTTTATCTGCTTCCAACACTTCAGCTAATTCCTGCAGCCTTCATTTATCATCCCAGGCAAGACACTCAGAAATGAGAGGCTCTTTGCTGTTTTTTTGCTCTGGCTGGCCTTACACAAGCAGGGAAGTCTGGGTGCTAGTGTGCGAGATAACACATAACATTTGAAATAAATCTTTCATGACTTATTTCCTCCAGTGGCAGGAAGTTCCAGGCCCAGCCTTTCCAGGGTTCCTTTCCTCAAAAGGTGAGGGATCTAGAGACTTTCCACATTTTTAAAATATACAGACTGAGCAAATGAATTGTATAAAGATATATAGGCCCAAAAAGAAATTTAAAAATCCATTCCTAAACACTGAAGAGGTCTCCACTTTTATCGCACTTATGTTCTCCCAATGGTCCAATGGTAGAGAAGGAAAAACACATGATTTTTTTCCTTTTCTTTTTTCTTCCCATACATTAATTGCCCTCCACATCCTGAAGTGGGCCCACAGGCCAGGATCTTTGGCTGGCCTCCTACCTACTGCTAAGGTTAAGGGCAGTGAGATGCTCTACAGGATTTAGGACAGTGATGGGCAATCTTTTGAGCTTGGTGTGTCAAACTTCGCCAAAAAACTGAGCATAACTTGGGTGGTGTGTCACTTTGAGAAAAAAACATTATTTCGCGATATTTACAGTTTAAATAACATAAATGTATAATTGTTATATATAATTGTATTTAATAAACCAAAAACTAATTATTTAACTTACCTGCTTAGTGACTTCTTTGTTCATCTGTCAGTCGGTTTCTTTTGTTGGTCTTGATATTATTTAGCTTATGTGGGGTGCCATGAACTAAGATAAGTGAAGGAGAGGGGGAATTCTTTAACTAACCTGCTACAGACCTCCGGCACAGAGTGTCTAATAGGAAAGGAGGAAACATTTGCGACTAGAGCCTTAGGACATTTTCAGACACAAAAAAGTCATCCTGAGGGCTCGGGAGAGGTATGCGCCTGTTTCGCGGCAGGGGGGCAGTTTCTGATGATGCCGTCCCTCTCGTGTTACCTTCTGTGTTCCTTCCATGTCACATGGAAGGAAAAGATGCCACTTTTTACTCACAGAAGTTCTTCGTGAATAAAAAGTGGTGCCTTTTCCTTCCATGCGACACGGAAGGAACATGGAGGGTAACGCGAGAGGGACGTCATCGTCAGAAACTGGCCCCCTGTCACGGAACAGCCGCGTACCTCTCCCGATCCCTCAGGACGACTTTTTTGTGTCTGAAAATGTCCTTAGTATTAGACTCTATCTCCAAGATTCTAGTCACAAATGTTCATCCTCAGGAGCAGCAAATGTTTCATCCTCAGCTACTGCACTTGGCCATGCAGGAGCCGAGGATGAAACATCCTTCTCAGCATGCAGCTGCCTCAGCAGCCGCGTGTCATCAAAAATGGCTACATGTGTCAGTGCTGACACGTGTGTCATAGGTTTGCCATCACTAATTTAGGATAAAAATCAAAATAAGTCAGTTTAAATGATGACACCAAAGTAATATTTATATCTGGCTTTTTTTAACTAAATGGATTTACATAATAAAAACTTACAATAATATCACGCCAGGGGCCCCTCCTAATCCTGGGTGCCTGGGGACCCAGGCTAGAGCCCTGTCAGCCCCCCCTTTGTGGGGGCCATGCATGCATTCATATTTCTCTAGAAGATGACAAGTATTCACCCAGCCACTAGTGGTTTATGAAGGGGCGTGTGTTTGCCAAAAGGAAACAATATACAATAGCACCCCTGCATCCACTGATTTGCCATCTGCTGATTCAATTATCCACAGATGGTGATCTCAAGGGGTGGACGGAGAAGGGAAGGACGAGGGAGCTTGCCTCCCACTTTTCACCTCCCACCTCTCTTCTCTGTGGGGCTTCTGGCGGCGTGGTGAAGCTGGTGTGGGGTGGACGGAGAAGGGAGGGAGGAGGGAGCTTGCCACCTGCCTCCCTTCTCCTCAGGGGGGAGTGGTTCCAGTGGCATGGTGAAGCTGGCAGGGAGAGTGGATGGAGAAGGGAGGGGAGAGGGAGAGCTCACCTGCGCCCTCCTGTCTCCTTTCTCCGCAGGGCTTCTGGTGACGCAGTGAAGCTGGCAGGGGGAGTGGACGGAGGGAGGAGAAGAGCTCGCCTCATTTCTCCCTTCTCCTGGGGGAGGGGTTCAGGTGATGCAGCTGGCATTCATTATCATCTGCAGATTTCATTATCCACGATGGGGCCTGGAACCAATCCCTCGTGGATACAGGGGTCCTACTATACTTTTTTTTTTTTAAAAAAAAGGATACTTGAGGATTTTATCCAATCTGGAAAACTGGGTCTTCATGTATGGACATGCCTAAGTTTTAAGATCTTCAGGGGAATGATTCCTCTCAGTCCCAACACCATCACAGATACGTCTAGTATGGATTTGGGAGAGAGCCTTCTCTGTGGCTGCTCCCAGGTTATGGAACTCTCTTCTGAGGGGGGCTCAGTTGGCCCCCTCTTTGCTCTATTTTCCATGGCAAGAAAAGACCTTGTTGTATAAACAGGCCTTCAGCTTTTAACTGGTTGGGGTAATGCAATGGGTGTGCTGGTTCTTAATATGGAAAATATTTTAATGTGTTCTAAATTAATGTTTTCAAGTGGATTGTTGTTTAATGCTTTTCTTAAAAATTGTATTACAAATTGTTTTAGCTCTCTTGTTTTAAAGTACATTGGAAGCCAGTTCTGAGTTCCATGTGGGGAAAAAATAGGATATAAATAAAATAAAATAAGTTTTAAGCAAACGAACATGGCTAACACTTCACAGGTGAACATGCAGGTCGATACACAGTTATTCTTTGACACTTCTCTAGACTTTACTAAACAGTTCTTGGCTCAAAGATTGTACTAAAATTTGGAGGATTCACTTTTTAGGCTAAAATGCAGGCAAAAGTGCATAGTTCATAAGACAATAAGTTCAAAAGTAAAGCACATTTCTGGTGTGTGTGTGTTTTGTTTTGTTTTGTTTGAATGATTAATAGCTTGGTGTGAAAACAGCACAGAGCAGACTTAAAAATGAACATCTTTGAAACTGAGACAAGCTGGAAATAGACATAGGGCTTGTCTACACTGGCAAAAAAAAATCTGCTTCAAATTGCATTTTCCTTGTCTACAGGGACCCCACGCGTATCTTGTTAATGCCACATATATCTTGTAAAAGTGAAGTGAGAATGGCATTACCAGCCACACATTTCCCCTAGGAAGCCCTGTTATGATCATGTGTCCTATACTTTACATTGTTTTTGGCCACACAGCCGTGGCCACTCCAATTTTCTTTTTCCCATCATACATGTGAATATGTGACTACGGACTGTTTCGGACGCGAAGAAAGTAACACAAGTAGCCTCGTCAGCTTGCGAGGCTGCTGCGCTGCAAAGCGTCAGTTTCGTATGACGCTCGCCCCTGCCGGTACTGTTGCGTTACCGTGGGGAGAGTTGAGCATCATATTTCGTTGATTTTTACTCACGAAAGTTGATCGTGAGTAAAAATCAATGAAATATGATGCTCAACTCTCCCCGCGGTAACGCAACAGTACCGGCAGGGGCGAGCGTCATACGAAACTGACGCTTTGCAGCGCAGCAGCCTCGCAAGCTGACGAGGCTGCTTGCGTTACTTTCTTCGCGTCCGAAAAAGTCCTAAAACAATCCACTCAAATGCACCTCCAAAAAAATAATGACTGCATGCCAGCAAAATGTAAATACAAGCAGAGGAAGTAACCATTCCTGGTAAGAACGATTCAGATGACCCAATACTACCCCCCACTTGCTTCATACCAAAGCCACCTCAGAGTGCTGGCGACATATATGAGTATCCAGATTTTCCAGGAAAGTATGGGATAAAAGGCAAGTTTTTAAAAATCAGATTAAAGCCTGCAGACACTGAAAAGAACTGCATTCTGAGTAAACCATCAAGAACATTCTGTGTCATGATCACAGGGACTACAAGATGAATACATTTTTTCCCAGTAGTATAGACAAACCTACAGTCACCCACCCCTAATACCACTGGAGCTTCCAATCTGCAGTAAAATCTCAAGACTCCAAGCTCCTTCAGTGGCTCAATTCCAGCAGCCAAATTGTTCCTCTCTGGAACTTGTCCAAGCATGTGTGAGGTTGTCAGCATCTAACAGCAAGCAACCATCCAAAGGGTTTGAACAGTAGTCTAATTTTTAAAGATACACATAGCCAGGGAGAGGTGGTTGTCAAAATAGGATAGAGACATGTTACTGGGGACTTGGTAATGGAATGTGTTCTGGGAGTCACCTGAAAGAATTTTTACCAAACAGACTTCTACCAAACAATCCAAACTGATTTCAAAACACTACAAGGGGGAGATGAGGGCATTGTCCCCCTGCTCAAAGGCCTGCCCAAATGAAATTTTCCTTCAAATTTGTAGCTTTGCAGAGTGCAAGACACTGAAAATGGTTTGGACCCAGAGCTCTCATGTTTGCTGTGTTCTCATTCCCTTTGTAAAGTCCATTTTATGCCTAAACTGTCATTTCTAAATATTCAATGGAAGGTTTAAGCTACTGCAATTTTTAAAATTTGTAGACTGAAGGAAATTTCATTTGTGAGGCTGGAATTCTTATGGGGAGGCAATGCCTTCATTTTGCCCCACCCTATATCCTACATCACTGCCCTTAAGGAATCCTGGGATTGTGGTTTAGTGAAGGTGCTAAGAATTCCATGTTGGAGGTCCCTTGCTCCACTCAGAACCTCTCCTGAGAAGAAAAAAAGTCAATGAAAGTCTCATTTTTTTGTTCCTGCACAAACCCATGTATTTTGGACATCTACAGGACATTTCCCCCATCCTAAAGTATTCCCAGGGAACTCCCAGCATTACCAAGGGCTTTTCATTCCCACACCCCCAGGTCACTTGAAATTACCCCAGTATTTTCCAAAATGAAATGTACCTCTCCACAGCTGTCTGTTTGTGTCATATCAGAGCTAGCTAAGATGGCCACTGCCAAGAAACACAGCAAATGTTTCCAGGAGCCAGATTCAACAGAGATCGAGCAAGGGAAAAAGTAATGCTAGCAATAAAAGAAACAAGCCTAATGCTTCACTAGTGTAATATTGCTAAAACACTCTAATAGTGGAAACTAGTGAAAGTCAATTTCTGAAATGTTGCCTGAGGCTAGATGCAATACATGATCAGTGGGAGGGGAACAAGGAAGAACCCAAGGAAGGGGGAAGTGATGGGAAACCTGGGATATTTCAGGAGTTTGGATGCAAAATCATGAATATGCAGGTAAAATCAAAACAAAAAGAACTGAAAAATCTTGATATTTCCAAGGACTTACTCCCTTTTTGAATAAGCCCTCATTTAAGTTTGTAGTATAGATAGATACTGCCCTAGATGTCATTCCCCCTCCCAACCAAGCAAAACTTAGATCTCTTCCAGCTTATCTTACAGAGCACAAGAAGTAGTAATGTCTAGTCTTTGGTCAGTGGTCATGCTGATGAAGGTAAAAAAAAAAAGACACAGGCATTTTTGAACATTTATGAATCAATGATTGAATATCCAGTGATAATATCAGGGCAAGACTTAGGGGCAGATGTACAGGGCCTCCACTCAACAGAATAAGCAGAAGGATTCTGTATGCAGCTTACTCCATTTTGAAGTAAGTGAAGCAATAGGCATTACTATCTAAAGGAAAAAAGTATTGTAAAACCTCAAGATGCTCTACACAGGATTGCCTTTAAGTACAGTTTCTGACCAAAATGGGGGTTTGAGCCACAGAGCATACCTAATCCCTGGTCTAAAGGCTCACCTGTTCACTTTGGCCTATAGCTGAGTAAAGATGCTAGTGAAAGTGCTGTGTTTATGGGACTCTGGCTTCAGTTGCTGCTTCTGATTTTCTCTTTGTTTGTCTTTTATTATTTTGTTCTTATCTTTGTAGTAGGTTTTGTGGCTTATTAATACTCTGCCTTGGGAGGGTAAACCCCAAAAGGCAGTTTATTTATTCAGTATAAATCATGCATAAAAATATACCTCAATTAAATGCAGAGTCTAAAATTAACACACTGCATCACTGCTTATATTACAGCATTAAATCCATATGGCTTGGGGGAGCATCTAAGAGTTCCTGCTTTTAGAACTTCCTTGAACTTCCAGACACATCAGAAAGTTGACTCCTTTAAAAAACCTCAACTTCCTTATAGCCAGACAAAATCATCACAAACAAGAGGAAAACTTACTGAAATAGCAGACAATACAACACCTCCTCCAGGCATACATTGAACCACCTGTTGTGAGATTACAGGAACTAATGTAATGCTACATATGACCTTGTATGGGAAAATGTCAAAAGCCTGGTATATATATTTATGTATAGCCTACTGATGTCTCCATCTGGAGACTGAATTATTTCCTCTGGTTTGATTCTCATACAGGATCAGAGGGCCATTTCCAATACAGAAAGCTCTTTCATGTGAGAAAATATATGAACAAATGCCATATTTAGACCACTGCATGGGATGACTTCACGAGCACCTTTTCTAGTGTGCATTACATGCTCAGAGAAGCTTTTACTGCCCATGGTCTCTTTGTAAGGTGGTAGGAAGGCTTGGGTTTAACCATTCCACTGACAGAGAAGCTACCATCTACCACTGCATAGACGGATTGCTTTTGTCGCTTAATTTGTTTGTAGTGATGTTAGCCACCTCATGCACTTTTTAGTAGAAAGGTGGAATAAAAATCTAATTAAAAAATTCTATTCATATCTCTCACACCCAAATTGTTTGCATCTTTTCTCACCTACTTTACTGTAGTCTCAGTATTGATGACAGCGTCAGCATTTTGGATGCTGTTTTTTAAGTCAAAACCAGCTGGTGGTGCTGCTTTGATCCATTGGCTCATTGATTTAGATTAACTTTCTGTACAGATGTTATTGAACTACAATCTCCATCATTCTGTGCTGGCTGGGGCTGATCAGAGCTGTAGTCCAAGGAAATCTGGTGGTATCTTGGTGAGAAAGGCTTTTTCAAGATAATAATACTAATACTTGTTTTATTATAATTGTAATTGCTAATTTATTGCATAATGACTTCTATTAGCCACTTTGATTATATATTTATGGAGAAAACAAGGTATTACTGTATGAAATTTAAACCTCCTTCGAGCAATGACCTATGTTGTTTTCATTATCAAACCCTGGAAACCTTCTCAATATTATTTAGTTAATAGAGGAGCCGGAGGAGGAGTGGGAGGGGGGAGACGGAGAAGAAGACAACATCTGAGTCAAGGTGGCAGTGGGTCCCATGACAGTGGGGCAGTGAATTCATTCCAGATTTTAGTTCAGCCTTCAAGGAGTTATCCAAGGTGCTGAACCATCACCCAAAGTGGATTTAGCACTTTGGATAGCCCCTTGAAAGCCCCAAACCTGGGCTGAACCCCACACACATTGACAGGGGATTCACAGCCACCCTTGCCTGTGGGTATTAAATAAAGAAGAGACAACAATGGCACAGAAAACCAGAAAAGGGCATCACAATGTTGGTAAGGATAGGGGGAACAAATGACAGCCTCATAGTGCCTGATATCCAGCTGAATTTGGTTGTTTATGTGCTGATGTCATTGCAAACAAAACCACTGGCCTTACTGTGAAAGAAAGTTGGGACAAGAAGCAGCTGCACATTGGTCCATTCTTGAGTCCTATGCATGCCCTGTCTCATCCTGTCAATGTGGGTGAGCCATCAGGGTTGGGCCCAAATGTGTTGCTGCCTAGGGCAAGAAGAGTAAATATAGCCCAGCTATATAGTGCCAAGCTTATCTTTTTTTTATTTTGTGGCACAAGAGGTAGACAAATCCTGCAAGTGACCCTCCTCCTCTATGGCAGGAAAAATAAAATGATAAATTGAATAACGAACCATTGAGTGTCCTTGCATGACAACAAATATCAGCCTCTCAAGGTTGCCAGGATCATTGCAATGATATAAGCTCTGCTTCTTTAGGGGAACATGGAGCTGGCAAGGCATTCACTGTGCTAAATGGTAGAGCTGGCTCTAAGAAATCACTATTATCATACCTTATTTGGGGCCTGCCTAAATGGTGAAAACAATCCTCTTAGATTCGCTTAGAATGCAACCTGTCTTAATGGGATCCCACATAATTCTGCCTTATTCAGAAGGAGAGGGGGCGAAATCCACCATAAACTCCTCAGGGAAAGCCTATAAGGCTTGCCCTGAAAGTTTTTGAAAAACACCGTAGAGAATGTGCATTGCTGATCATTAGGACAGGCAATTGCATTTATTCACATAGTCCCAGAAAAGCAGAAATAGAAAGCTGATTAGCCAGACAGGAGCAGGGGGCAGGGCTTGCTAAGAAGGCAAGCTCCCCAGAACTGCCATCTTGGATTTTCTTCTTAGCAATCATGTGCTGAGTTGACAAAACAGCATTTTTCTTTTATTATTTTTTTATGGTAATTTAGGCGGAATAGTGCACTTTTGCACATCCGCACCTTAGATATGCCTTTTAAAAAAATATGATTCAGCGGTGGCAACTGGCAAAAATAAAAACACGAGTCATGGCCACCATTTTGATTTACAGGCATGCCCATTGGGACAGCAAAGGCAGATAGCCTTGCATGCCTGCAATTTTGCCAAACCACTGTTAAGACAGATCAATCCTGCTTCAAATTTGCATGAGTACACATCAGTCCACATATTTTCCCCTTGTATAGACGAGCCCTTGTTATTTGTCATCAAGCCAGTTTGGACTTATGACAGCCCTATGAATGAGATATTTCAATGATCCCCAATTATTAACTCCTTTGCTCAGATCTTGCAAGCTTAGGGCAGCCGTGGCTTCCTTGACTGAGTCAATCCACCTGTAATGTAGGCCTCTTCTTTTCCCACTGCCTTTCCCTTTACCAAGCATTACTGCCCTTTCCAATCATACCTTATAGAAGTAGCTTAATTTGTTTGTGCGTCTATTTCTTTCTTTACAAGTACATACAGGCTGAAGCAGACCAGCCACTCCAACACTTTTTTTCCAGCAAAGGACAGACAGATGTTATGGGAATTTTTGACCTAAGCTTATACCATGGGTAGGTAACATGTAACCTTCCAGAAGCTGCTGGACTGCAGCTTTCAACTGTCCTAGACTTCATAGCCAATAAAAGGGATGATGAGAGTGCATTCCTCTCACTTCCATACTTGCAGTTTCCCACACATCCAACTTTCACCATGAGTAGCAAACTGCAGCAAGAGGGCTGCCACTAATATAGATAGTAGGGTGCTGCAGCATGTGTCTGCTCTGTGAGCTCTCTCCAGCTTGTCCAGTGCTGGAGGTTTGCTAGAGACAAAGCCACCCCAAGGCACAGGCTGGCAAAATCTATGTTGTAGCATGCATCTAGAGCAGTGTTGTGATCTGTTGTGATTTGTGAAACACCTGACCAAGCTTCAGCTGGCCCACCTTAAACAAATGCCCATTTAGGACTGGGCTCATCCTAGTTCTATGACAATTAACACCGGCATGCCTTTGGCTTCCTTGCCACTGTTGTGAGAAGGCTGAGAGAAGAACCACAATTCTTATTTTGGATGCTAATCAATTCAGATTCCTCTGTGTCAAAGACCTGTTCTGATCTTTTCTGAGCCTGCAGTGTGGCCTCAGCCATGCCAACACTCCTCAGGGATGACTCTACATGAGGGCTGTATCACAGCTTCACTGGGTAGTATCCTGCTCTGTTTTGACCCCTTTACCACCACAGGTGGTTAATCCAAGCTGAAATCAGTTTGGAAAGCCACCTGGGACCCCCATCAGATAGTCACATTGGTACAAGGAGGTGTTTCTACTGTGTTCACGTGTTCCCATATCGGTTTATGTCCAATCACAGCTGGAATGGGGGTTGTTCTCACCATGCATGCATGTATTTGCATAATCAAATAGCCTTTCTCTGTTTTCCATCATTCTGACCACCCACCTGCACTCCCATTGGATTGGGTGCATGCCTGGGTGGGTACATCAGCCCTCACGTGTGTTGTCTCCACCCCCTCTAATTGGCTGCCTCATTTAAAAAAATTAATTCCCAGGAAAGTGGCTGTAGGAATGACAGCCTATGGTGCAACCTTATACAGGTCCACTCAGGCGTAGGTCCTATTGAATTCAATAGTGCTTACTCCCAGGAAAGTGTTTTATAATGCTTGCCTCATGAGCCCCCCCACTCCCATCACCCTACGTAAAAATGAAATCTAAAGGTAAGCAAATATTTAATGATCACAAAGCTCCACATATGTCTGGAATGCAAAGGGGGGCAGAAAATGGTGCTGACCCTTTCAGCCCTTTGTAGGCAAACAAGAGCAAGGGCAACACGTCTTCTGAGACTTTGTGCCCCCTCCGTCCAGCCGGTCACCACCCATCAACCTGCCCCCCCATTCCACTCCAATCCCAATTTGAGGGTCAAACCAAATGTTTTAAAAACTGGTTCTTCCCCTGAACAGTGGAGTAAAGTGGGGTTTTTTTAAAAATCACCTTAAAGACCTCCGATGTCAAAAAGAAGTATTTTCACATCTGAACAAGAAGAACTTTGTGTGTTCCAACAGGGCTGAGATCGAAGTAACAACACATTATTTATTTCACCCATGTAGATTCAGCCTAAGAAGGGGACTGGCTCAAAGTCTCAGTCACTGTAATTTGCCAACACTGCTAATTACCAACAGTAAGATTTACAACTTACCATATGCATGAATGAGTGAAATATCAATAACACAATTTCAGCGTATGGCGTAACATATATATCACAAGAATTGTCATCCAGAGCTTGGAGGTAACTAGTAATCAATAACTAGTTTTGCCATAATCAATTTGTTTTACACTAAACAAAAAATAACATGTCACACTGTAACTTGATAAGGGAAAACTTTATTTTTGCAGTTTATTTCTACCAGAAGGAGTTGCCTCACTATATAATGGAGGAGGAATATCACATGGTGCCATTGCTGGTCTTGCGCTAGTTCCTTCTGTTTTGTTAAATTGATAAAAGGTTGAGGAAAAGAGACAGTGCTTTGAGTCACAAGGCACGGTCTTGTAGCATCCATTTTAAAGTAACTTAAATGAAACTATTTCAGATACTTTTGAGAAAGTAGAAGTTGCTTTTCTTTTTAAAAAAATGTGATCTTGAGTGTCACTGAGCATTTTGGGAGAGACAGTGTGGTGTAGTGGTTTGAGCGTTGGACTAAAGAGATTGTCACATGAGGCACACACACCCCCACCTAGAATTAAAGCAGGATTGTAGCTCTATGGCTGAACCTTATCACATGATGCCATCACTGTCCTGTTGCTGGTGTGTATTCACCCTGCTAGTGTGATGCTTCTTTCCATTGACAGGGAAAACCCACCAGTAGATTCCCAATATTGGTGCTATTCCAGGAGTTCACTGCTGCAATTTATAATTTCAATGCTGGCATTACAACAATCTTAATTTCAATGCTGGCATTACAACAGTCATGGGGACTTGATTCTCATCCCTCCCCCTCACTATTCCAAACCAGGCTGACTCTGTGGCTGTCAGTTTTTAATTTTATTTATTTATTTATTTATGTGTTTGCATAATTATGGCAAAATGATAAAAATAATTTTTAAATCATTTTTGCCATAATCACACAAACACAGCAAAGATAAAAAATTAAACACACACACACAACCAACAGGCATGGAGTTAGCCTGATTCAGAATAGCAAGGGGGAGAGGAGGAGAATCAAGCCCTGTCCTGCCACATGACTGCTGTAATGCCAGCATTGAAGTAAAGAGACTTATCACATTAAGGGAGTTTTCAAAGCAGCACAGTTGTGCAAAAGAAGAGAAATGTGATATTCAACATTTTCAAAGCAGTATGTTCCTGTTTCCTTTTCTAATGCTGTTGCCATAGCAAAACCATCTCATGTGATAATCTCCAAAGACTCTGGAGACCAGGGTTCAAATCCACACTCAGCCATAGAAACCCATTGAGTGGCCTTGGGCAAGTCACATTCAGCCTTACAGGAAGGCAAGGGCAAACCCCCTTCTGAACAAATCTTGCCAAGAAAACCCCATGATAGATTCGCCTTAGGGTCACCATAAGTTGGAAATGACTTGAAGGCACACAGCAACAAGTACTTTGGCACACTTCGAGAGATACCTGTGACCTATAACTTTAACTACAAAGTTAACATTATAATGTTTAATGTGGCTCCAAACATATATTACCATTTCCTAGAACTTGCATTTATTTATTTGTCTTACTTGTTCACTTGCATTGCATACTTAATGTGGTTTACAGAATCATTATGCAGAAGTAAAAACTGCAGCAGTGGGAAAACTGGGTATGCCATGTTCAAGACACAGGATGTGCCCCACATCTTTCTTATCTACAAAAGAATCCTATGAACAATAGCAGACAAGAATGGAATAAGGGAATAAGAAAAGAGAAAATACTGGCTTGGTCCAGACTCAATCATTCTTTGACCAGATCCAAAGATATAAAAAAGACTTAGGCTGCTGCCACACTGCAGAAATAATGCGGTTTGACACCACTTTAATGGCCATGGCTCAATGCTATGGAATTCTGGGGTCTGTAGTTTTGTGAGATATTTAGCCTTCTCTGTTAGAGAGCTTTGGTGCCACAGCAAACTACAAAGCCCAAGGTTCCATAGGATGGAGCCATGGTAGTTACAGTGGTGTTTCTGCACTGTGGGAGCAGCCTTAGTTTACCTGTAACTTATTTGAATCCCCTTGATTTCAATGCATCTGCTCTAAGTGTGACTGGATCCTACCCAATGTATCTCTGCACTCTAAGATGTGACATGACAGATGTGTCTTTAGCCAACCAGCAGGTACACCATCCTCCCTCAATCTATTGCCCTCAAGACATGCTGGCCTTCAAGTCCCCTCATCCCCAGCTGTTATGAAGAGGCTGATATACACCCCTGCTTCCATTTATGGCACTCATGTCCATTGCACACCACTTGAGGGGAGAGAAAATAGAAAGAGCATACATCTTTGTATATAAACTCTTTATTTTGGGGCTCCGAAATGAATGTCTCATTTTCTTCTGCTGGAACAATGCATTTCTTTGTATGTGGGGGGATGGTTCACCTCTTGAGCCTGCCCTCACTCACTACCATGCATCCTGGGGACACTTTGGAGCCAGGTAAACTCAAAAAGGGGGCTAGTCTTCAACATAGCTCATAAAGAAATAGCCACAGTAGATCTTCATATCAAGCACAACAGAGCCATTTCCCCCAATCTGGGGATGTGTTAGACTACAGCTCTCATCAACCATTTTTTAAATGGCTGTAAGCCTCCTGGAGTCCATGCCGGAAGAAGGTGGTATATTAAATAAATAAATAAATAAGAAACCACCCCCACCAGCTGGCATGTCTGTGCTGAGCAGGAATGATGGGGCCTGTTGTCCAACATAATGGAAAGGTGCAAAATATGGGAAGGCTACAATAGTGTGACAATATTCCTCTTGTACTTTTTTTGGAAGGAGGGGAGTTTGAGAAGAAGAATCATAGAATCATAGAATTGGAAAAGACCACAAAGGCCATCCAGTCCAACCCCCTGCCATGCAGGAATATACAATCAAAACATTCCCGACAGATGGCCATCCACCCTCTGCTTAAAAACCTCCAAAGAAGGAAACTCCACCACACGATGAGGCAGTGTATTCTACTTCTGAACAGCTGTTACTGTCAGGAAGTTCTTCCTAATGTTTAGGTGGAATCTCTTTTCCTGTAGTTTGAACCCATTGCTCCGTGTCCTAGTGTCTAGAGGAGCAGAAGACAAGAGTGCTCCATCCTCAGTATGGCATCCCTTCAAATATTTAAACATGGCTATCATGTCACCTCTCAACCTTCTCTTCTCCAGACTAAACATAGCCAGCTCCCTAAGCCGCTCCTCATAGGGCATGCTTCCAGACCTCCCACCATCCTGGTCACCCTCCTCTAGACACGTTCCACCTTCTCAATATCCCTCCTGAATTGTGGTGCCCAGAACTGGACACAGTATCCCAGGTGAGGTCTGACCAAAGCAGAATAGAGTGGCACTATTAATTCCCTTGATCTAGACACTATACTCTTATTAATGCAGCCTAGAATCTCATCGGCTTTTTTAGCTGCTGCATCACACTGCTGACTCATGTTCAGCTTGTGGTCCATTAAGACTCCTAGATCCCTTTTGTATGTACTGCCATCAAGCCAGGTGTCACCCATCCTATATCTGTCCATTTCATTTTTAATGCCCAAATGTAGTATCCTACATTTCTCCCTGTTGAAATTTATTTTGTTAGTTTTGGCCCAGCTTTCTAATCTGTTAAGGTCAATTTGGATTCTGATCCTGTCCTCTGGGGTATTAGCTACCCCTCCTAATTTGGTATCATCTGCAGACTTCATAAGCATTCCCTCTATTCCCTCATCCAAGTAATTGATAAAGTTGCTGAATAGCACTGGGCCCAGAACAGAACCCTGTGGCACCCCACTAGTCACTTCTCTCCAGGATGAAGAGGAGCCATTGATGACTTCAATTTGGGTTCGGTCTGTCAACCAATTACAAATCTACCTAACAGTTGCATTGTCTAGCCCACAGGTTACTAACTTTTTTGCAAGAATATCATGGGGCACCTTGTCAAAAGCCTTACTGAAATCAAGATATACTACATCCATAGCATTCCCTTCATCTATCAAGTATGTAACTCTATAAAAAAAGAGAGATAAGATTAGTCTGGCACGACTTGTTTTTGAGAAATCCATGTTGACTTTTAGTGATCACCACATTCCTAAGTGCTTACAGACTGTCTGTTTAATGATCTGCTCTAGAATAGTTTCTAGTATTGATGTCAGGCTGACTGGATGGTAATTATTTGGGTCTTCTTTCCCCCCCTTTTAAAAATGGGGACAACATTTGCCCTCCTCCAGTCTGCTGGGACCTCTCCTGTTCTGTTTGAGGAATTCTCAAAGATTATTGCCAGTGGTTCTGAGATTACTTCTGCTAGTTCTTTTAATACCCTTGGATGACGCTCATCTGGGCCTGGAGAGTTGAACTCATTTATGCTGGCCAGGTATTCCTGAACTAGCTTTTTACCCATCCTGTGATGTATTTCCCCTACTGTATCATCTGCTCCATTTTCCCCAAGTTGAGCACTGTTTCCCCTTTGGGAGAAGACTGAAGCAAAGAAGGTGTTAAGTAATTCTGTCTTTTCTCCATCTCCTGTTAGCCTTTCACCATTTTCTCCACGCAGCGGCCCTACTATTTCCTTGTTCTTCCTTTTGCTATGGACATAATAATAATAATAATAAAAACCAACCCTTTTTTAATTGTTTTTAACCTTTCTAGCAAGCCTGAGCTCCATCTGTGCTTTAGCTTTTCTGACTTTCCCCCTACATGAGCTGGCTATTTGTTGGAATTCTTTGGTAATTTCTCCCTTTTTCTATTTCTTGTACATTCCTTTTTAAGTTTTAGCTTAGTTGAGAGTTATTTCAACATCCATCCTTTCTTTAGACACCTGCCATATTTCCTTCTCATTGGAACTGTTTGAAGTTGTGACTTCAATATCTCACTTTTAAGAAACTCCCATCCCTCATGAACCCCCTTCTTTTTTAGTAATCCTGACCATGGGATCACCCCCAGTAATTCCCTAAGTTTCTGAAATCAGCTTTCTTAAAGTCTAGAATGCATATCTGACTATCCTTGACTTCCCCTTTCCTCTGTATAACAAACTCCAGGAGAACATGGTCACTTCCCCCTAAAGATCCCGTTACTTCCACTCCATTAACTAGGTCATCCCCATTGGTTAGGATCAGATATAAAATAGCTGATCCCCTTGTTGCCTCTTCCATCTTCTGGACAATGAAATTGTCTGCAAGGCAAGTGAGAAATTTGTTGGACCTTAAATTTTTGGCAGAGTTGGACTTCCAACAAATATCAGGATCGTTGAAATCCCCCATTACTACTACATCTCTCCTTTCTGTATGTGTAGTCATCTGCTCCAGTAAGACATCACCCAAGTCCTTGGTTTGGGTTGGGAGGCACTGCCTTCCATGTTGTTCATACTGGGTATGCACTGGGAAGCAAGATTTCCATGGGAATACGAGTTCTAAAAGGAAAGGGAAAAAATATGGATTGTGCCAAGCTGTGTCACTATAAAAAAAATGGGCTGCAGCTGCTATCCCAGGCATAGCTCTGGAGTTAAGAGGTGGGACTATAAAAAATTCATTATGCTGGCTACCAAGATTTTTATATTTTATCAGTTAAGGACTTACTTACTTCATGCCGTGGATATCTCTCAAACTCATTGTCTTTGCAAACACCTTTAATTTTTCATGAACTTTTGTCTTCCTCCAGAGCCCCACAGCATTATGCCCCCCCACCCCCAAAAGGTGTGTATTATGTAAGAACTGAAATCTGGGAACTGTGTGAAAAATATGTGGTGTGTTGATGTTTTGAAGCTCCTCTGATGTCCCAAACTGTAAACCACTTAGCTTACGGTGAATTCCAGAACAATCTGGAGTGGCAAAGATATAGCTCAATGCTTAGAAAGGAGTGTGCACACAGATAGACTTCCCCCACTCTTGAAGACCAAGGAAATCTCTCTGCGCTTATGTCAGAGCACAACTGGAATTGTGGGTAATTGACTAGGGTTACAAAGGGCTATTTAAGAGAAAATAACTCATCTATGAAATCTTTGCCATCTGCCAATAAAACTCAAAAACGAAATAATCACCATCCCATTGATGCCACCAAACACACAAAGGGCACAATGCGTCCTCAGTTAAACAGTGTTTCAGCTGCTTCCCACTGAATTCAGTGGAAAAACTGACACATGCTTTTGTACCATTCACTGGAAGCAAAGAGATATAGAAGTGCTATATGGGTAGATCAATCATTCCTCCGATCATACATTTAATTCAAATATTGCCTCTTCTATAGTGCTTTAAAACAGCCACTGTTTAGTCATTTATTATTTTTCTTATTTGTTTGACTGGCTTTATTTTTAAATTGTGAGCCACTGCAAGTAAACATAAAGTATATAGATTTTCTGATTCACTAAATACTGTATTACAAAAAATTGTCAAAGCAAACACTTCAAAATATAAGTTTTTTTAAAATGCAGACAAGTATCTGTAAATGCTGTAATCTGTATGTAAACAACTTGAAGGCGCACAACAACAGCTCTGCCTAGCTTTTGCAAGCACATTAAACATTTACAGATTACAGCATTTACAGATACTTGTCTGCATTAAAAAAAACTTATATTTTGAAGTGTTTGCATCTATCTATCAACATTCCATTTTCAAATATTTATCCACAGCTGTTCAATTTTACTTATTTCCACATAAGAATTATATATTTATAGAATAATAATTTTTAAAAAATCCTCTGTCCCTTCTTTCCCAATCCTATCTTCTTGCATCCTCATATTATCTTCATCCTGATTCCATATTCACAGTATCTTTTTACTTCTCTCTTCTTCATTCCCTTTTATATTTCCCACCTTTACAACTTCCATCCCTCCCTCCAATCCTTCTACTTTCTTTCTCACTTCCTCACACCCTCTCACATACTTATTCACTCATACAAACTTTCTTCTTGCCAGTACTACTCACACAACTTCTTTACTCTTGCCTATCTTGAATGCATCTTTATTGTTGATACTTTATTGATTTTTCCTCTTCTTTTAAAGCACTTTCACTTTCATTAGTCAAACGATTTTGAGTTATCATGCTGATTTTTATTTTTCATACTCTTGATAAGTTTTTTTTAAGATATTAGTTGTTTCTTGGCCTTATTTCCAGAATCACCAAGGCTCCCCATCTTTCTTTTAAAAACTTAGGACTGGATTCCATTCCATATTATAATTTTTAATTTTGCATCCCAATATTAGAATCATGTGGTTTTCTTGGCAAAATTTGATCAGAGGGGGTTTGCCTTTGCCTTCCTCTGAGGCTGAGAGAGTAGGATTTGTCGAAGGTCACCCAGTGGGTTTCCATGGTTGAGTGGTTTCCAGAGTCATAGTCCAACACTCAAACCACTATGCCACAGTAGCTCTAGTAGAGCTGTAGTCTAGAATGGATGTTCTCAAATGATAGTCCACAGTTCTACAATTCCCATTCAAGTGGCTTGCAGAAAGCTTATAGCACTGCAGCCTGCCCTAACCTGGTGCACTTTGGATATGTCAACCTACAACTCCCATCAGCCCCAGCTAGACCAGAAGATAGTGGGAGTTAGAATACATCTGGAGGGCACTAGGATGGTAAAAGCTGTACTGTGGCTTTGTATGAATACTAAATTATAAATATTAAAATATGATTTGTAGAATACACAAAGATGATTACTAAGTGGTTCACCGAACAATTTTTGGATGGTCTGTGGGGGTGGTGTGGAAGCAGTGTGATCTAGAGCAACTTTACTGTTAAACTCATTTGTCTGCTTCTGGGTTCTAAACAGGATTACAAGATGAAACAGTAATAAGAAACAAATAACAGCTACTGCAGTACTCTGAAGTTATTCTCTATGGATACAAAGTCCAGTAATGCTCTGGACTAAACAGTGAGCTTTCCAAGAAGGCACATTGAGAATCCCAAACTATGCTTCTGGATGGAATTACTTACAGAATTACTTTCCTATGGAATTGCATGGCATTTCAGCACTTAGCCATTGGTAAAAAATAAATGTATTTTTGCCTAATACTTACCCATTTCTGGACTGATAATTTCCAGTGTTGGAATGGTCCAATTCAGTCGAAGCAGTGGGAGCTTGGCTGGGAGTTTCCCTTCCGTCATACTCTGCTCTCCAATAGTCCTCAAATGGAGAAGATGGCTGTGAGTTGGTTGGCATCCCATGATCTTCTGGCCATGGCTTGTGGCCCTGATGCTTAGGATTCCTCGAACCTATGTCTGACTGTGCCAGTCCTATAGTACCACAAAGGAGTAAAATCTTAGCAATCATTGCAGGTTCCTTTCTGCTGCTTACACCTCCTGGTGCTTCAGATCAGATTGTGCTTACAGTCCTCCTTGCACCATTCTTTAAGTCGAAGCTTGGAAGGAGGAATTGTTAACAAAGAGCGGAAGTTAAGCTGTTGATCCTCCCAGCTACCATTGAAATGTCAGAGGTCAGATAACAGAGTAGAGCAGGGTTCCTGTGTGGGAGCCCAAAAGACTTCAGTTGCAGGCAATGGAAGGTATATATTTGTGTGTGTGTGTAAACATGCATGCGTGCCTAAGTAGTGAGGGAGACTCAGAGACAAATAAATGTATGCATGTGAGTGCACATGGAATCATAAATTATTGAAGTGTGCGGGGGTGGAAATCTATCTGATTTTTGACTGTCTTCTTAGTTTATCAGTGGAGAAGAACCTAGTCTTTTATCAGCTGCCTTCTTGCTGAGGCACAGGAAGAGGATGTTAGCTTTAATGAGGAGGTGAGGAAAAGAAAATACTGAGTGATGGAGCAGGTTCCCAAGCTGTACACTACATGCTAAGCAGCCTAAGATTTTGGCAGAATATACAGGCATTGCATGTGTGTGTGTGTGTTTGTTGTTGTTATGTTCCTTCAAGTTGTTTCTGACTTATGACAAGTTGAAAACGATCACAGGGTTTTCTTGGCAGAATTTGTTCTGGAATATTCATACAGATTTAGGCCCTTTTTGCTGGATCTCACCTTTGTCCAGGAAACCATTTTCAGTTGATGAACAAAGCTGGCCCTCCCTTGGAAACAGAGAACTGGTATGGAACTGTTACGGCTAAAAATAATAAACTGTGAAGCAGAAGTTTCCTAGTTCAGCCTCTGTCCCCAATCTATAATATGTGGGTCCAGGAATAATAATCCTGGTCTACCTTGCAGGGTTGCTATATGTATAGCATGTAGGTAAGGGATGTAAAGAACTTCCCAAAAGCCCCATGCAAAGGGTAAGCATTATTATTGTTTAGGTGGGGGTAAGAGGGAATCTCAGAACTACCAGCCAGAATCTTTTAAGGGAGAAAAAAAGGGAAGACAATTGTCTTATGATCACATGTTCTTTGCACAGAATTTGAATAATTTAAATGGATTTCGATGTGAAGTTGAAGGCTTTCACGGCCGGCCTCCATAGATTTTCCTTGGTTTTTTTCCAGAACACTCTTCCAGAACATGGCCTCACAGCCCAGAAAAAAAACAAGGAAAATCTATAAATGGATTTTGTGTCCAAAGAACTGGAGTAAATGATTCCACTGCTCTCAGGGAACAAACATGGCACTTTAAAAAGTGCTGTATCATTCTGACCTGCTCATAATGTACACGTCATTGTACGCATATTCATCCATCCTCCATCTTGCACTCTCAGTGAAATGGCTCCTGGGAATTGCCACACTTCTCCAAGTTACTTTCAGGAGGGGAAAGAAAAATACTGAGGTTGTCTGCTTTTCCTCTCTTGCAAGACAAGAGAGCACAAAAGCCAAAGGGCCTCACAGGGCAGGCTGCTTGGTACACACATACTCTCCAATATTTCACAGAGAGAAAACTGGGATATGTATAGCCAAGCAACATTAGTGTGTGGTCAAGATGGCAAAAATTATTGACGAGGAAGAGCACATAAGCTAGGAAAAGCTGCAGCAGGTTGCTTCGGCCTGAGTCGACAGGGAGGTGCAAAATTCTGCCCCCTCCTCTCCTTTCCTCCCACTGAATTAATTGCGTGCAAACTATTTTTTGCACTTTAATTCAGTTTGCTCCAATGGAAGTAAACCAAGGACAAGGGGGAAAAGTGAGAGGAGACGAGAGAAACTGGGGCATTTTAAAAGCAACTTAAAATGTAGGATGACAGAAGACTAATCAGGACTATACCTGCCAAATCAGAGCAGTTGCAGGGTATGCAGACAGAGGGAGACATGTTAAGGCTGGTGTTCCAAATAAAAGAACTCAGGGATCATTACTAGGGAAAATGGCCAGCTAAGATCTAAAAAAAAAAATTAAAAAAAATTGCCAGCTAAGAAAAGGCAGTACACTGGTTACCAAAATGATCTTAGGGTCAATGTTACTATTCCAAATCTTACCTCAGCTATACATTCCATGGGTGGTTTTATGCCAGGGGTTCAATCTGTGGGCCCAGTGCTGCTGACTGGGCATCCCTATTGTCATAAGGTCACCCAAGGATCTATGCTGCCTGAGTCCAAAGTTGGCCTTATGTTTTTAATCCTAAAAACCCAACAAATGCTCTTCAAAACCACCACCACTCACTGACTCTATCCCCCTTTCCACATCTAGGCAGTGAGAACTAGACAGGTTGTATTAAAGAAACAATGATAACCCCTTTTATCGAATCCAGAGAAGGTTTTGATAGCTGACCAGAAGCAGGCAATTCGAGGCAGGTTAGAAAATAACAGAAGCTTTTATTCAATTCTAGGAGTCTATGTTACTTGAGAAGGCAAAACATTCCCAGGTTCAACTTAAGGCTTATACAGTATACATTCATTCAGAGCACTTAATAAAATAAATAATAATCTAACGCAACTAACTAAACGGTTCCCTAAACTACTAAATGCAAGGTAACTTACAGTCGCTGTGATGGAATTCAGAGTCCGTTTGGATCCTTTTGAGGCCTTTGGCAAGGTGGGCTCCCCCACCCTTTTGTTATCACAGTTTGATATCCTGTTGATTACTCCATGGCTTTGTAGGCCATGTGGCCATGTGGATCAGAGTCCATCTCAGCTAGCTATGATGTAGCTAGGCCATGTGCTCCCACCAGTGTAGCTCAGAACAAAGGGAAGACCAGAACTTTTTAAAAGTCTTTTGTGTTGATCTCTGATTGGCTCTGCCTTTGCCAATCACAGTGGCTATCTTAATCAAATTATGTGACGTCATGTTTATTCAATGAGGTTCTCCCTCTCAGGAAATGACATGGTTATGACCACAAGATGGAGCTGTAAGCTTAGCAATGAAAGTAGTTAATCTCCAGTGGCAGGTGTGTCTGTGAGTTAGCACTTGAGAGTATGCACACTTGAGATGCCTGATGTAATAGGCATTGTTTAACTGCCTATAAAAAGGAGATGGAAATTATCTTCAGTGTGGGTTTGTTTTGAATGGTGGTTGATGAAGCAGTTTGCTGGTTTAAGAGAGATTGTCCTATACTCTGTGTATATATTGTAAATACCTGTATACTGCAAACAAAGATTAAAGCCCTCAAGTTGAGTGAAGGCTGGCCTTGTTGCTGTCTTTATTTAGCAATCCAGAGCTCAAGGCAGTGTGCTGGGGTGAAGGAATTTTTCCTTCTCAGTCTGAAGTCTTTTGCAGAAGTCTCTCCAGAAACCTTCTCCTTGGTGTCCTGTCGACATGGAACAACTCTGCTGGTGATCGTGGGGCTATCGTGCTTACAGAGCCCTGTTTCAGATGATGCAGTCCTTCTCAGTCCTCCTCCCAACCTTCCTCCATCCTACGGGCACCACTTTTTATTGACGGAAAACCTCCGTCAATAAAAAGCGGTGCCTGCAGTACGGGGGAAGTTTGGGAGGAGGACAGGACTGTCTTAAATGGGGCTCTGTAAGCATGACAGCCCCTTTCTTCTCCCAACCTCTTTGGGTCCCCCCCCCCGGTTTGAAAAAGCCCTGTGTGTGTATGTGTGTTTCTCCTTTGTTATATATGGCATACTCTGTTGCAGTTGAATGGCATACTCTGAGCAGCTGTGATTAATGACATCACCAGGGGGCCACTCCTTGTAACAGCAACCTTGTAACATCATTAGAGCCCACCCCTTGTGACAGCACAATTCCCTACATTTCAGATTTGGGCCCTGCAATCTCACAGCCTGGGATAGTCCTGATCTGGCAACTCTACTTGCCAGACACCTTGTCTTACAATCTCCACCTGGCCCCTCTAAACCTTCTGTCTTACTGCTCATATGTATTGCCACAGGTCAACAGGGTAGCACCAAGCAGGATGTGATGGGGAGGAAACAGCTAAGGATGAGGTTTCCCTGCTCCTGAACTGTCTCTAGCTATCAGCACAGGTAGGGAAGATCATGTTGAACATGCGATACATCCCACCCCTTTCCTTTGATCTCTTCCTTATGCTGTGCTACAAGGGAAAAGGCCAAAGGGTGGGAAATGGTCAGAAAAAGGTGGATAGAAACCCAGCATTCAGCTGAGCAGTGGGATGCCATAGATGGTCAGGATATTGGGACATGCAGTAGATTTATTCTGTAAAGAGCTGAGATGTAGCAAACAGTCTGCAGAGAGCTGCAGAGTGAGCTAGCAGCAGTTTGCAGAAGCTAGCTGGGTAAATGTATCAAGATTTATTAGCTCACAGCTCAGGAGCAGAGTTGTGCAGAGCTGGGCTGGACTGAGAGCTAATCAGTCCTATTTTGAATCTCACTGTGTGAAGATGTTTTTCTCTTGATGCTGTATATTTACTGTAACTATTCTTTATTATCCCCAAGTAAAGAGAAGTTGCTTTTAGATACAAGCCTTTGTCTGTACCTTTATTTCTTATGCCTGAAGAAACAATACTCTGCTGTTTATTTCTGCTGCCTTGACCTGTTTAGGTACCCAGTGTGTGCCCTATTTACACCATCACCTGTCATAGATGGGACTTTTCAGTTATTTTCTAGCAATTGGCTGAGTAACCTGGGATGGAAACTGTGACCTCCTCAACCTTCCACTGTCAATTGATGCCTGGGAAAAAGGTGAGCAGCAGCTGGGGGGGGCATGGTGGATTTTGGTTTCCCACCCACCTTCTACTACTCTGCAAAAGAATGTGGCTTTCAGCGAAAACAGATCCCCTAGCCTTCTTTTAGATAGTTCACTGTTTCCCAGCTTTTTCCTTAAGTTCTATAATATAGGAATGATAATGTCCATTACAAAATTTTTGTTAACAATTCCTAAGACATTATATATGTTGATCCAAGCACTTAGGGAAACTGCTGTATAGATATTAAGCATTGTTATATAAATATTAAGCAATGCTATTACTACTTTCCAATATGTATGTGCCCAAAGAAGTATCTTGTACACCCTTTAGATATCCTTTCAGTCACAAAAAGGGGCAGATGATCTGCAGAAACGTATAAGCAGGGGTCCTAAACATGGTAGGATACAGTAATATGAGTTCAGAATTCAGCTTCCTGGGACTTCCAGCTTTCACTGTTTAAAGAATGAAAGAAACAAGGTTCTAGTCCTAATGGTGTAAACATGTACTTGGAAGTGTGAAAAACACGTGCTGAAATCATCAAAGTCACAATGTTTTCAATGGCTGGTATGCCCCCACAATGTTCCTTACCTCTCCCTGTCATTAGCAAAAGTTGGAGTGAAGAAAAATGTATGCAAAGATACAGGCATTATGCAAATTTGCCCATGCATCATGAGTTATATTGGCCACAGAATTCTGTTTTGTTGATGCAAAGTTAGGATTGCTTAGACACAGAACCTTAGGGGCCTTATCATACTACACTGTTATAGCAATATGTTCTACTCTAACTGCCATGGCACCATCCTATGGAATTCTGGGATTTGCAGTTTAGGGAAGGGCATTTAGAATTCTCTGCTCTTGGGAGAGCTCTTGGTCCTCACTCAACTACAAACCCCAGAATTCCACAGAATGTTGCCATGGCAGTTAAAGTGGAATATAGCATTATAACAGTATAGTGTGATATGGGCTCTTAGTCATAGACTCATAGAATCATGGAGTTGGAAGGGGCCCCATGGGCCGTTGAGTCCAACCTCCTGCTCAATGCAGGATCTCCTGCTAAACTGTCCCCAGCTGGTACCTGCCCAGTCATTTTACACATGCACATTTCATATTTGTAGTAGCTAATGATATAATTTTATTTCCTGAGGGTTCCTTTGGAAATGTGTATTTTTAAATAGTCAAGCACAGTGTATGACTACAGTTTAACAGCTAAACCATTGTATTGGGTGTGTTAGTATGCCCTACTAGTCCCTCCCCATGGTATCTCATAACTGGAAATATTGGACACTTTTCGAGGTCAGGTTGGCTGAGGCAAATCAGAGGTCAGTTGGAGGTCACAGTGACCTGAGATGTGTCTAGAAATATAATCGTGGGAAAGCCCAAGTTAGGATTATGTAGAAAGCCTGAAGTAATGGGTTTATGCTAATGACCCAGTTGTTAAGGGGTATGTGCTAATCCTTTCTTCCAGCCTTGGGTGTTTCGAGCAACAATCAAATCATGCAAACAAGTGACCTTTCCTCCTCACAGAAATCTCTCCTATACCCCCTACCTGACCAAACATTAAGAGGTTGCCGCAAATGTTTTGTCTTGCTGGAACCAAAGCAATCAGTTGAGTTTTGTTCCCTTTGACTATCTGGTGGGAAAGCCATCCATATCCTGAAGGGATACTCAGGCTATATGAAATAGGGTATACATATCCCAGCCTAGACCCCAGCTATGGGTGCCACAGATGAACCTTGTCATTCTGCCAGATTCTTTGTGCCACCCTCAGATGCCAGTTTATCTTCACTGCATGGAACTCTCTTCTCCTCGAGACTGGTAACTATCACCCCATCTTCTTGGACCTCTCTCTATCCAACCTTTCTGCTTTACTCTGCAGTACCCTTGCATGGTTCTTAAGAGTCTATGTTTTGTATGTTAGCGTATCCCCTGTGTTATTTCCAATAAAAATACTTTGTTTTACTTTAACTGGAGTGCTCTGTACAGTTAGTACTGGTATTCATAGATGAAAAGATCCCCAAAGCTACCCTCCTCTCACAGGCTTCCTGTATGAGCTAATAATTCCCAGATAATAATAGAGATTTTGCCATCTTTGGTGGGGCTCTAAAGCACACACACACACACACACGCACCTCTCGGGATAATAGGTGCACTATGATTAAGTGAATCAGAGCACAAAATCTTTAAAAGCTTTTGCTTATTTAACGTAACCATCAAAATGCCAGGAAATATATGCATAAAGAGCTGTAATTTAGACTTTATAGAAAGTGTGATATACATTGCATTAGCAGGAATTCCTCACCACATACGTGTGCGTGCACACACATACGTACATATAAGTAATACAGGAGTAGCCTGTGGATCATGAATGGAAACTTCAATGCAGATTTTGGTAAAGCCAGGAAAGGATGGAGAAAAGAGCATATTATGGCTGGTCCTATTTTGTTGGCAGAAAATCTTGACCCATTTCAGGCAACTTTAGCATTTCTGAAGACTACTTTTAAGCCCAGGTCAGAACATGTCAGGGAACATCCTGTCTCCCTTGCTACCGTACATCACTAAAATCCAGTGCTACAATGGAGGAAGTAAACATTAAAAAAAATATTCTGCTTTAAAATAAGGGAGCATGTACCACATTGTAAAAAGAAAATGGTGCTTCTGAAAAGTGGCAGGGGCTGCAACAATATAAAATAGGAAAAATCATAAACAAAGGTTCAGAAAGCAGTAAACAATTTCAGAAAAGGAAGTCTTGGCTTTACAGCTCAACAAGAATTTGTTCTCAACACTGGGCTTATATACAGTTCGTGTTGCTGCTGCCAGTGTCCTCAGACAAGGCTCCTTGTGGCCCACTAAGGCTTAGGTTTCCAGCCTCGCAATGGATGCTAGTGAACGTCCACACATGAGAGCCAGCCTTAGTGGCTCTTCTGACAAAGTTTAGGTCAACTTCTTTTGGCTTTCTCCTTTCCTATCCCAAGACAGATTTCCTGAAACAATAAATGTAAATTTCCTTTTCACCTTACAAAATCATCCTGAGCACTTTCTTCTGTTTATACTACAAGCTCATATTACACCGACTCTACAGCACTCCACTTGATATAGATACCAAATATACCTTGAAGTACAACAATCATGAATCATAGAGTTGGAAGAGACCACAAGGGCCATCCAGTCCAACTCCCCAGGAATACACAATCAAAAAAATGCCCAACAGATGGCCATCCAGCCTCTGTTTAAAAACCTCCAAAGAAGGAGACTCCACCACACTATGAGGCAGTGCATTCCCCTGCTGAACAGCTCTTACCGTCACTACTAATCCACCTAACAGTTGCATTATCTAGCCCACATGTTACTAACATTTTTGCAAGAATATCATGAGGGATGTTGTAAAAGGCCTGACTGAAATCAAGACACACTACATCCACAGCATTCCCTTCATCTAAAAAGGGATAAGATTAGTCTGGCATGACATGTTTTTGAGAAACCCATGTTGACTTTTAGTGACAATGGCATTCCTTTCTAAGTGCTTACAGACTGTTTTATGTGTTTTTTCCCAGACTGTGAGGCCTGTTCTGGAAGAGTTTATTCCTGATGTTTCGCCTGCATCTGTGGCTGGGTAGGGGTGTGTGAGGTTCATATACTGTGAGTCCCTGTTAGAGAGGATACATCAGGAATAAACTCTTCCAGAACATGGCCTCACAGCCCAGAAAAAAGGCATGGAAAACCTATGGATGCCGGCCGTGAAAGCCTTTGACATCACATTGTTTAATGATCTGCTCTACAATCCTTCCTAGTATTGATGTCAGGCTGACTGCTTGGTAATTATTTGGGACTCCTTCCCCCCCCCCCCTTTTAAAGATGGGGACAGCATTTGCCGTCCTCCAGTCTGCTGGGACCTCTCCTGTTCTCCAGGAATTCTAAAAAAGTATTGACAGTGGTTCAGAGATTGTTTCTGCCAGTTCCTTTGATACCCCTGGATGTAGTTCATCTGGCCCTGGATACTTGAATTCACTTACAGTAGCCAGGTATTCCTGAACTACTTCTTTACCTATTCTGTGCTGGATTTCCTCTACTGCCTCATCTGTTCAATTTTCTCCAGATTGAGCACTGTTCACCTTATGAGAGAAGACTGAGGCAAAAAAAGGTGTTGAGTAGTTCTGCCTTTTATCTTTACTCAAATGAGCATGCTGTCTCTCTGGCTTCCTCATGGAGATGATTTACTCCCAAGGAATCTGCTATGAGGAGACTCCCATTGGTGTCTTGGACTCTGCTTGATGACCTTGAATCTAGTTTGACTTTTATTTTTTCTGTGTCAGTTGGGAGGCAGTCCAGGTACACCTTCTCTGGAGGTGGGACTCCATTTCCACCTCAAAGGGCTTGACCACCTCCTTACAGAGGACATGACACCAAATGGCAAAGGCAAAAGTGAAACTTTTTGTTCTGGTAAAAAGTTCTATCTGCATATGAGCTTCACTGAAAAACAGGTAAATATAGTTGCCCCTCCACATTCGTGGCTTTAAGATTCGAGGTTTTGACTATTCTTGGTTTTGGGAGCGCCCCCACCACCATCCAAAAAACTGCTCCTAGGGGGGCGGAAGTGGGTGGGAGGAAGCAGCGACGAGGATCGGCTAGCCCCGTCGCTGCTCCTGGAGGGGAGGGAGGGCGGTGGCATGACCTAGTATTTATTCGTGGATTTTTCACATTCACGGGGGTCTCATGGCCCTAAACCCCGCGAATGTGGAAGGACAACTGTATACAGTTGTCCCTTCACATTCGCTGGGATTTGGTTCCAGGACCCGCCGTGAATACCTAAATCCGTGAATATTCAAGTCCCATTATATGCAATGGCATAGCAAAATGGTATCCCTTATATAAGATGGCAAAATCAAGGTTTGCTTATTGGATTATTATTTTTTAAAGAATATTTTCAAGCCGTGAATACTTAAAACCGTGAATGCCAAATCCGTGAATGTGGAGGGACAACTGTAATACTTAAGGCGAAAGATCATTCTGATACGGCCAACATTAAAGGAGTGAGAATAACCAGAATTTCTACAAGTTAAAAGACAATAACTTTGTATATAAATCAATGGAGATACAGAGGCAAGGGTTAAAAGGACTGTTTTAAAGAGGAGGTGGCATTTTAAAAAATGGGATATATGAAAAGTTAAGGGAAGAGTGGGAGCAAAGAATAGGTAAGAAGATGGGGAACTGAAAAAGAAAATAAATCAGTGTGGAGAAAAATACAGAAAATTAAGCAAGCACTTGAAGAACAAAGAACAAATCCTATGTTAACATTCAAGAAAAGTTGAATAATCATAGAAATGGCAACAGAGGAGAATAAAGTTACAGTAGGACCCCCACATCCACTGATTAATTATCCACTGCTTCAATTATCCATGGGACACAAAACAGTGCACCTACCATAGTGTCTTCCTAGAAAAAGTGTCCTCTCTAGCCATTTTATAGGTCCTCCAGGGCAACTCTGGTATTTTAAACAGGAAATCCCATTATTTTCAATGGTATTCACTATTATCCATTGTTTTCGGTATCTGTCCCCCCACCAAACCAATCCCCAGTGGATACGTGGGTCCTACTGTATACAGAAGATAGACAAAACAAGCTCTAGAGTAAGTCAGACTTAAATTAACAGAATATCAGTTTATTTGAATTCTACATAAAAACTTATTTCTAAAATAGCAACTTGGGAGGAACACCCCCACCCGAATATCAGAATGAGGCAAGTGTCCCTCAAAGTACACCTAGAACTTTTTAAATAGAAAGAAATTAGGCATAATAAAAAGAATGACACAATAAAGGAATTAACTATTGTTTGGGGTTACCCAGATAGCAGTGTACTTCTATTTACATATTTGTTTATTTTATTTGTATGCCACCTTTCTCCCAGAGCTTGTCTTAACAGTGAAAATACTCCTTGTGAAATGTGAAGAGAATCCTACCTGTCCCAATGAGTATCCATGTTGTTCCACAGTTTTGTGAAGAAGGGGAGCCCAAAACATTAAAAACCCTGCAGGAAAAGCCTTCACGGCTTTTCCCTGAGTTTTTGAAAAACAACAGGAGGATGTATATTTCCTCTCATTAAGACAGTGATTCGGTACAAGAAGCACAACCCTGATTAGCTGGATGAGCAAAGGGTGTGGGACTTGCTAACAGGACAAGCACCTGGAGCCGCCATTTTTTTTCATCTTAGTGAGCGATCGCTAAGGTGATAAAATGGGGTTGTTTTTCTTCTTTCCTTTTTTTCTGTAATGATGAAATATCAAAATATTGATCCAGTTTACATACTGAACAGATTTTTTAAAATAAAAGTTCACTGGCAGCAAAACAAAACAAAACAAAAAGGTAGGTAAAAAAAGGGGGAAATCACTTGCAGCCGCCATTTTTACTGGAGGCCATGCAAAGCTTTGCGGGGGGGGGGGGCATTAAGACCAATCACAGCTGCTGTGATTTGCTACTACTGTGGAGCAATCTGTTTTGGGGGGGCTCATATAGAGAAGCCCCAGAGTGGGACCGAAGGTGGCTCTCAGAGAGAGTCAATTTAAAAACCTTCTACTCAAAAACAGATGCCATTAACTGTAGTGGGGCTTACTCTCAAACAAATGAGTCCAGGATTTGCAATGTAGGCCTAAATTAAGGGTGGGAATCATGTAGCCCCCCCAGATGTTGTTGAACTGCAATACCCAGCATTCTTCACTATTGGCTATGCTATCTAGGTTTGCTGGTGATTGTGATTACTCTCTTTGTACATAATTGAAAGAAAGAATGGAGACAAAACCAATTCAGGGAAATGGTATATCCACCACACTGGCTTGTGCAGGAGTAGGCAAATATGGTGGACCAGTGATAATGTTGTTGCATCTGCCATAGTCCTGGTGCAAAGAGTAATCAGGTAACCCAGTTATTTACATTAGGAGGGACAACAGTGGACCTCCAGATATTTTTGTCTCCTACACCTTACAAGAATCCCACTCAGAAAAGCTTGGGGTGAAGGATGACGGGAGCTACAGTCCAAAAACATCTGGAAGGCCATAATTACTCTTTCATAGTTACATGGTTTGAGTTTAGAGAAGGCATTGCTGAAGCAGGCAAATCCAATGGGGCATGAACAACTATCATACCACAACAGACTCACTAAACTGTGAATCTGGACATTAACATTAATAGTGAGAATTCAGAACTGGCCATCAGACATGATTCTACAAATTGTCACTTTGTTTGTAGGCCCAAATTTTGCTCTCAGAGCTGCTCCTGTGAGAACTGAAGAACACATCACGTTTAAAAGCTGAAATGATTTTTCTGAGAAGTCAACAAAGGTTAAAAGCAGAAGTGGATGTAAGAATAGGAAAATCCCTTCTACACTAATTGAGTTCTAGTCAATAGCAATATGTTGATTGCTGGATTGCAGGCAGCTCTAGTCTCAGTGTGGATCAATATATTATTTATTCAACACGGTGCTTATCACAGAGCACAAACCTCCTGAAGTCCACAAACAAAGTATACTGAGAGATAAAATGCCATTTTTGTTACCAAAAAGTAACGAGTACCCCATAAAAGTTACTCCTTGCACACATATATACAAACAAACACACACCACAAAAAGGCTATTGTTCATTTCCCCCCACCACATAAAGCATTACAGGTAACATTATTATTTTAAACATGTTACATCCAAACAATGTGGTGAAGCACATTCATACATAAGGCTTTATTACACCACTCCTTTATGCCGCGTTATAGCAATAACATTTATATTTCTATACCACTTATCAGTGCAAAGCACTCCCTAAGCAGTTTACAATGTATTAGCAAATTGCCCCCAACAAGCTGGGTACTAATTTTACCGACCTACAGAAGGATGGAAAGCCGAGTCAACCTTGGAGCCCTGTAGGACGAAACCCACAACGTTGTGGCTGCAGCACCAGCATTTAATCACTGTGCCACCAGGGCTCCTGGTGGATTCCATTTGAAATCCACTCCAGTCATTCTTGTGAGGGTTGCTGATTGTTTATGCTCTCTATCGCCTTGCCACATTTCCACTTCAATAGCATCATTTGCACATTTTTTTCATCCTCATTAACAGTGTCATCACCAACTCCTGTACCCACCCCTCACTTCATGATTGATTTGTCTAATTTTTTTTTTAAAAAAAATTGTAGATGTAATAGCACAGTAACAGTGTGGCATAATAACAGTACAATGGTATGACATCATTACAAAACCCTTTGCAACTGCAGAGGTCTTTTATTGAAGAGATGGCACAGGAAAAGACAGTAACCATGCCAGCCCTTGTCATTTTTGTCCCTTGCTCCTGCAGAGAAAAGAGACTGCCACATTTTTAACTGTGCCAGTTTTGCCTTCCTTATAGCTTTATAGCATTTTATTTTCCTTATAGCATTATAGCTATATTCCAGCTTTGCAATGGGACTAGTTAAATGGTATAATGCTATAATGTTATGAGGGTATAACAGCAAACAAACAAACAAATCAGAAGAAGGGGTTAAGAGGGGTTTAAACATACTAGAAAAGTCATCTTCCCCACCTGAGCTCCAGAAGTGGTCTGTGAGGTTCTCTGCCAGAGATTTCCTTGGGAATCCTTGAGGGTGGGATAACCTGGCCACACCCACAATGCACCCACTAATGGATCATTCATGGAAGCAATATGAGACACCTGCACCTGAACATTGTTGCGGGAAAGGGGATCATGAATGGATTATGTTGGGCATGAAAAGACCCACATTTTCAATGACCCTGCAATGCAACAATGCGTGGAGAGCAACAGCATTGTGCGATAAAGCGAATTGCTATAACAATATAACAGCATGGTGTAAAAACACCCTTTGAGACACCAACATGTATGAAGTAGATATTCTACACATATAGTAGGGCTGTATGTGGAGGCCCAATGAGGGCAACTTTCCCCACCTTTTTAATGGAAAAATCCACACAAATAGGGCTTCTGTGTGGAGTGCCAGCTCATAAACATATGGCATGAACATGGGGGTATGTACCTGAGGAAGCACATGCTCAATGTATAAGCAAAGAACACTGTTATTTAAATAAGCATAGCCAGGTGTAAGAACTGGCATAAATTATGCAAAAAGTCTGGTTCCTTTCAAATTAAGTCTCTCTGCATAATTCCCTTTGCTTTCAAATCTGCTTAAGGTCACAAGAGGAGAGAGCAGTGTGCTATCCATCACTGTTAATGCTCCATCAGCCATTAATATGTTATCCTCCTCAGCCTCTTCATAAAAGCTGTGGGGAGGAGCTGGGTCCCCAATGCATTTTAGCCTGAAGAAAGGATTATCTGTATAGATGTGTGTATCATTTTTCATTTGGATTTCTGTCAGGATACAGCAAACACTAAATTCGCAGCTATCCAGTAAATAAAACTCCTTTTGCATGTTTATTGCACGAGTGATTTATGGGTCCTTACTCTTCATGATACTGCAGCATATTCTCTCTTCCTTAACAGTTAGGCTTCACTATTAATGCTTTTAGCTTCAGCAGTTTTAAAAAGCTGCCAGCCAGAAACTCTGCATTTTCAAGATCCAATTATTTATTTTGCATCTAATGGAGTACAATAAAAGAGATTAAGTATTCCTCATAACAGTCCTGTCACGTCAAGCTTTTCTTGGTTCTGGGAACCAGCAAACTCATTCACTTGTATATGGTACAGAAACCCTAATAAATTAGATACGTGCAAGGTGAGGTTCCGACCAGAGCCACCTCCAGATTCAAGGGTATGCTGGGCAAAATATCCTCCCAGGACCTAAATATTCTAAAGGCACCATGTGCTGATTGATCTTGAAAGCTAAGCAGGCCCTGTTGAGATGGGAGACTACCAACAAATGGGTACATGCTTTCGAGTACCCATGGTTGCAAAATAATACGAGGTGCCGTAGGCTATATTTCAGAGGAAGGAACTGGCAAAACCACCTCCTTGCCTAAGAAAACCCAGTGGTCAGTTACATGGCAGTTTTTAATGCGGCAATTTGCGCTTTAGTGACGGATAGTTTAGACGATTTCTGGGGGATTCAGTTGCATTGTTTACTTTTTCGCTTTTTGGTTCAGACCGCAAAGGTGCGGGGGGGGGGTGCCTGCCTGCCTGCCTCTTAAAGCCACTCACTGAAAACACACACAGTTGATGGAGGAGGGGCTTGATGGGGGAACAGTTCCTCTGAAAGGGCTTTAATTGCAGGCATTCCTCAGAAGGGGTTGTATACAAAGCAACAGTATCACCTTTCACAGCTTTGTCTGAGTGAGAAAACCAGAAAGCAACTAAAAAGCAGGGAGACCCAGGAGGGGAGAGGATTAATGACAAAGGATGGAAGGAAAAGAATTCTCTTTGCTCTGCACTTCTCCTATCTGAGTAGACTGTTTTCTCTCCCTCTCTCATGCCTGCGCTGCATGCGTGCACACACACACACACACACACACACACACAAAACAACCATCTATTGATAGATCAGCTGGTGGAGCATACACACAGAGAGAGGAGATTTTCACATGGGGCCAAAATGCCCCGTTACTGCCCCGCCACATCCTCTCCCGTTCCTGCCACGGAATAACATAAATCTTTCACACATTTACCTTAATTCCACAGTAGGAATGGGCTCCCCCTCCCCTCACTGGCCGGCCATAAATGCAGCCGTCGTAAGGCTGCTTTTACCACCAGCAGTCTGAAACGTTATCACGTGATAATGACCGGGCGGTAAATTTAAAAAATAAAACTCCCCTAAACATAAAATCAGTTCACCAAGCACAAAAACACACTTTAAATCACATAGATATTTAATCGACCACACGGCATGGAAAAAAGGAGAAGGAATTAACCTTTATGCCTGTGAGGAATTGGAGGGGAAAGGAATAAAAATGAACTGGTTCAAATATCTGCAAATCAAAAATAGATTTCAAAGTGATAAAGGAGAATTCGACTTTGAAATGACTGAAACAGAGCTGGATAAAGTGATATGGAGCAAAGAGGGCAAAAAATTATGCAGATTATACAAATTACTACTAGAAATAGAGCTGGAAGGAGAGAGGATTACAGATGCCATGACCAAATGGGCTCAAGACTTACGAGATACAATAACTACAGAAGAATGGGAGAGGGTATGGAAAGAAACAAATACCTTTACAGCATGTTTAGCATTAAAGGAAAACCATTTTAAGCTAGTAAATAGATGGTATTTAACCCAAGAAAGAATTTCAAAAATCTGTAAAATGAAAAATAACAAGTGTTGGCGATGTGAAAAAGATATTGGCACCATATATCATATGTGGTGGGGATGCCCAAAATTCAAAAATTTTGGATTAAAATTCACAATAAGATTCAAGAAATCTATAACATACAGTTCGTCATGAACTCCAAATTGTACTTTTTAAATATGACTTCTGATTTGGAAAAGAAATTTAAGCAACAGCATTGGAGAACATTACTCTATGCAGTAACAGCCACGAGGTTATTGATAGCAGCAAACTGGAAAAATAAGGATACTCCGATGATAGATGACTGGATAATTAAAATTCGAGAGATGCTAGAAAATGACAATTTAACTTGTATGTTAAATAAAATGAACATTGTGAAACTGGAAGAAGAATGGTCCCCGATTCAAGAGTGCTGGGAGAAAAAATGGAAGATGAATTTGATTCAATAAGGTGAAAAAAAAAGAAGGGGGGGACAATATATCAGATAAGAGAAAGAAAAGATACAGGATAAAGATACAGTTAAGGGGGGGAAAGGCTCTGAATAAATGGAGCATAAGCATAATTAAAGCATAAAGATTCTGAAAAATTATAGAAAGACACAGAGGACAGAAAGAAAAGGAAAGTAAAAAACAATTTAAAAATATTAAATGAAGGAAGTAAAAATCGAAGAAGCGTAATTCGGAGCAATCCCAGGCAGGAGTCGGGTGGAAGGGAGTCAAATGGATGGAAGAAGGATGAAATGGATATGATGTAAGAAGGGGAAAGTATGTGGATGAGGGAGAGAGAAAGTGAGGAAAGAAAATTAGAAATGTGGAAGAGGGGAGAAGAAAGAGAAGAAAGAGAGAAAGAAATGGATAAGGGGAAAGAGGGACATAGTAATGGATAGAAAGGAAGTGAAAAGGAAGGGAAAGGGAAGCGTTATGGTAGTATGGTGGGATTTAATAGATGAAGTACGAATTGTAAAAAGATGATTGTGATAATGAAAGAAATAGTGAAAAATAATCTGTACAAAATATGTCGGATGTAACATTGTAAATGAAGATTGGGTGGAAATAAAAATAAATTTAAAAATAATAAATAAATCACACAATCAAAACAGGGAGGGTAAAATAAAGGATGCCACTTACATGGATGTGCAGATTATACCAGGAAGTGCTCGGAACGGACCTCCCCTCCGTGGCTGTCATTTCGGAACAGGAATGGGGCTCCTGTTCGCACACCCGTGATTGTGTGATAGTGATGGAAGGGGAGGTCTATTCACGATGAAAAATCATGATTACACTGTTCTGGAACAGTCACAGGAGCAGGATGGATGCAGGACAGAACGGGGTCAACGTCATCCGAAAGGGAAAAACCTTTCCTGCCCCTGTTCTGTTCCTGCCACGGGATATATAGCCTGTGTGAAAATCCCCAGAGAGAGGGAGGGAGGGAGGGAGGGATGGGCAGAGGAACAGTAAATATGCTAGATAGCAAGGCAGCTGGCTAGATCTTTTCTCATCTCTCGCATGTTCACTCCCTCCCTCCTTGGATAAATTCAACCAATCACGACTAGTTCTGCTGTGGCAATTTCGAAAAGACTGCTGACTGTTTCCACGGCTGTAAGCGCAATGGTCGTTCACATAGTCGATAGTGCGCTAACTTGTGCTACTTTTCAAAAAAGTTTGGGAAAACAGCGAAAGCTTATACTGCGTGACTTATGGATTTTTTTGCCTCCCTCTTTCTGAATAGGGTGACTTTGAGCTGCAAGATGTGGGAACTATTAGGACTCTTTGCGAATTCTTAGAGGATTTATTTTGCCGTGTAAACGGTCCCCCGGTGAAATGAATGAAGTCGCTATAAGTCAATAGGTGACTTGAAGGCACATACACACACAGGTCTCCTATGCCTTATCTGTAAGCTACACCAGATTGCACCATGCAAAAGTCACTATTTCCCACAATGACCCAACATAGGGCACCCTTCTACAGGCAGGTTGGGGTAGGCTGCCCTCTGTCAGTGTGGAAAATTAAAATGGACCAGAGGGCAGGCATCAGCAGGGGAGCCTGCTGTTGCCTAATGATGTTGCTTGCCAGACCTGACTCAGAGACCATTTCAGAGATATGATGGGAGCTTCTACCCACTCATATTAATGAGCCACCCTGACACCACTTTCATTCTTGGTGTACTTAATGAAGCACAATGAAGGTACAAACTTCTCAAGCAGAAGGCTACACCAAGTTATAGAGATGAGTTTTAAACCAGATTCAAAGGCAACTGAAATAATCAGAGGGGGGAGGGGGAGGGAGGGAGACCCTCTGCAGAATCCTACTGTAACAGGTTGTCCTCTGCTGTAGATCTTCATATAAGCTAGCAGAGGTGGTTGTGTGTGTATCATCTGAGGTCCAGCCAAGCTAACTACAAAGATGTTAATCACCAGAAGGATGGCCGGATGGCCACCAGCAATAAACACCATGCAATAGTTGCTATCAGCATTGTCGGCAAGACTTTTTGCATCAATGATGATGATGATGATATCCCACCTTTCTCCCACCATGGGTCTCAAGGCAGCTAACAACACTAAAACAGTACAAGTTAAAAACAATGCAAAAATGAAAATTACAGTATAAATCTAAGACCAAGACAAGTCCAAAAGCAGAATGTGAAAATTCACCTAAAGTGAAAACCAGAAGGTAATTTGTGGGGTCCTTTTTAGAGAAAACATCTGAGGAATTCCAAGGGAACCAAAATAATTTCAATGAGTGAAATTTCTTGATGGTCCCATGCACCCTAAAGGTATGAATGAATTTCACTTAATTTGGAACAATACAGGTTCCAGGTTTTGGGGAAGAAGGTGTCCGGGCAAGATATATATATTTTACTGGGTCTCCCCTCTTCCTCCCCAGCTCTGCCCCTACTGTCCATTGGCTTGTTTCTACCTTTAGATTTAATGGAACTAAGTCCCAAAGGAAGGACCTTTGCAGAACTTAGTGTTCCTTCTTGCTTCTGTCCCTCCCTGCTCATGTAGTCAAAGAGGGTGGGTAATCAGGCTGCAGCAGCCCACAGGAGCTGAATTGGGACCCAAGGCTATCAGGGATCCACAATGGACCCCCCTTTTGCATGAGTGTCTCAGCAGGAACCCAATGTTACCACCTTTTGACACCAGCCCTGACAGATAGGTGACCTCTCAGTGAAAACTCTGAACTCTATAAGCAAATATTAATAGATACTTAACAAATGTTTGAAGTTGGAGCTCAGTCCCGTAATATCTTTCCAATACCATACCCTCCAACTATCCTGATTTGGCAGGGACTGTCCCAATTAATCCTCTGTTGCCCCAATTTTCAGCTGCTTTTAAAATGTCCCAATTTCTCTCTCCTCCTCCCACTTTGCCCCCTTTGTCCAGAACTTATTTCCTTTGCTGCAAACTGTGTTAAAACTGCAAATGTAGTTTGTGCTCCATTAACTCAAAGGGGAGGAAAGAAGAGCAGAAGAGAAATCTTGTCCTTCCCAGGAGGCTTGGGCCAAAGCAAATTACTACATCCTCTCATAGTTTGTGTGTTCTTCCTCATTAATAACTTGTCTTTTGCCGTCTTGAGCACACTCTGATGTTGCTTGGTTGTAAATATCTCTGTTTTTATCTGTGAAATGTTGAAGGGTATATCGTACTAGTATTCAGCCCTGAAATGTGAAGTATCATTAATACTGAAGCATTTTCATTCACACCATCTACTGAAGAACACACAACAGTCTTCAAAAATTAAATAAATTGCCAGCTTGTTTTTGCAGCCCTTCTTGCTCCCATGTGAGAAGGCTTTGCATGCCTATAAAACATAATTCACATTTATTACAAGCTGGTCCCCGTTAGGGCAAGCATAATATAACATCCCACTCCAGATAGGTGTACAGACAGAATTACTTTCCCAGAGTCCCTTTCAGCGCTTAAGCTTTAGTTGGACTTCAGTGAAACCAACATGTAAAGCTGACCTTACAGTTAGGTGAAATTAGGTGGCCGCTTCAGGCAGCGAATGCTAGCAGACAGGAAATCATAGAATCATAGAACAATTGAGATCCATTGGAAGACTGAAGAACACGCATAATCCTTGGGCTGCCCTGCCCCACCCCGCCCACCAAGATGCCCTCGGTTGTAATGGAGGATTCTATGCTACCACCAAGAGTAAAGTAAGAGTCAACTGACAAGGCATGGACTGTGGAAAGGCACTATTAACCTCCACCTCAGGTAGCAAAATATCTTGTGTCAGCCTAGAAAGCCAAATCCCAGAATCTTAATCAAAAACTCCAAACTCTGATGGTGAGGGCAATTCATATGATTTGTTAGACACAGGCTTATTTCTTTGCCTACACGTGCTTAAGCTTTAGCTGGATGAGATAACCTAGGTACTTCTTCCTCACATTTAGGTGGACAGGACTTCTAAGTTAGAGACTGAGTCTTCTAGAAGATTTATCCCTCTTAATTTCCATATTAAGCCTGCATTGCCAAAGAGTACTTCCCATTGAACTCAATAGAACATATCCTTGAGCAAACATGGGTAAGATAGCAGCTGTTCAAAACATACTCAGTTAGGTTATGGATCACCTTTCACCAACCAGGTGCCCTCACAATGTGTTGGACTATACTTCCAACATCCCTAAGAGCGGGAGGGCAGGCTTTTCTCCTGCTTCTTCCTGCAAGTTTGTGGCTGGAGCGAATGGAATGGCAATGTGCAGGCCAAGCCAGCCAGCCTTTGCCTTGGCTCCTGTCACGTGGCTGCTCCACTGCAGGGATGAAGTGGGCCGAGAAGCCTTCAAGCCTTCATGGACCCCTGTGTGGACATTGTGGGCCCCTGGGAGAGTCTGCGAACCACAGGTTAATAACCACTGTTTTAGATGATGTCACAGAAGCAAGGCTACCTCTATTGTCCCTTGGTTAAGAGCAGTATTCCATTTTTTAAGTGAAAAGGGATGCAGGCCCATGTGGAAATCTTATTCAGAGATTTTGGAAGTTTTCCAAAGAAATCTCAGATAGGGTGGTCTTCACACAATGTGTAGTTAAACGATAGACTTTCCTGCCACAAGATGTTGTTATTATGGCTGTCAACCTGGATGGCTTTAAAGGGTAATTGGATACATTCATGGGAGGAGAGGGCCATCAGGGATTCAAACAGCAAGAAAGGAGAGTCTAAGGATTGTCTAGATGGGCCAAATCGAATGGCCTCCCTCCCATTCCCATGCCCAGCAGTCCAGACGACTCAGGGTTTTTGCTCTGATCCTAGTCCGAACTGCCCAGACAACATCCTGGCAGTTCTGATGAGAATGCTGGACAAATACCCCTTAAAATGATTCATAAACATGCTTTTAAAACTCACAGTTTGCTCTGGTTCTTCTGGACAAAACAGTGAGTTCTGTTACAACAATGGGGACCACACATGTGGCCCATGTGGTGCCCAACATAGCCATTTCCCAGCTGGGTTGCATGCGTCACATTTGATGAGGTAACCATGAGGTGCCCAGCCATGTGACTAAGGCTGGGTACCTCCTTTCTGGCCTTGGGAGACATGACAAGTGTGGGGGAAGAGACGTTCCAGTTCGCATGGGGGCCACAGGTGTGAGGACACCCCTCCATTACTGCATCGGAAGGTCAGATAACAGGGGGGGATGCCACGGGCCTGGGGCTAGAATACTCTAGCCAGAACGTGGATTATTCTGGCCAGTGTAGACAAGCCATAACTAAACATTAGGGAGAGAAAGAGAGAAAGAGCAATGTGAAGTCGAAGGCTTTCACGGACAATATCCATAGATTTTCCTTGGGTTTTTTTCCAGGCTGTGAGGCTGTGTTCTGGAATAGTTTCTTTCTGACATTTCGCCTGCATCTGTGGCTGGCATCTTCTCTGGAGAAAGAGCAGTTTGACAATAGAATAAGACTTCCTTGGATTTTCTGTGGGGAAGGAAAGGATTTTTTCATACATATGACCCTATGTGTCTCAGGGTTGACATCAAGGCCCATCCTGCCTGTAAAAAAGGACTTGTTTAGCCCTGACTCAAATTAAAGTATGACTGAATGATGAGATTATTTGCTGTGTTCTGTGAATTCTCTGTCCCTCCTGCTTGCTGCCCCCACCATGGCCTGGGAAATTTTTGCTTTGATTTTTTTAAAAAAACCAGTTCTCTGGAGCAGGGAAGCTAGAATCTCCTCCTACTGAAAGCATCCGCAAAGTGTCCTTGAGGATGCATTGAAGCAGATCTTTTAAAGGCTATGATCTGGATGTTTTCCAATAAGCCTCTCACTTACCTCGGCATCCTTCTCCACACATCCCTCCCTTCTGCTTTTCTCTAAAACCTTACCAGGCAAATCCATATCATTAATATTTCAGCCTCGGCCCCTGGCAGGCATTGGCTACACTGCAATATAGCTCATCGATAAGAGCTGGCAAGGAGCAGGGAACAGCCCACTGCTTGCCTCTGGCAGAGGAAGAAGAGAAAGGAGACTTCGTTGAGGAAAAGTGAGATTAGAAGGACTCTGCAGAGCTGTACTAGCCAACAGCATCTCTCTCTCTCTGAGAGGAGACCTTGCTTTCCACAGAGAACTCCCCTGCAGGTACCACAAGAGCAGAGCTTGCAATGGATGTCTTTAAGAAAGGCTTTTCCATCGCCAAAGAGGGTGTGGTGGCTGCTGCAGAAAAGACCAAGCAGGGAGTGACTGAAGCTGCAGAGAAGACCAAGGAAGGGGTGATGTATGTAGGTAGGTAAGAGAGCTCTGTTCTGAAGGGGCATTGGCAACTGCAGTACACAACTGTTAGCAAACACATCCATGTTTGCTGTGTGACCTTGAGGGAAGGAGGCTCCTTTTCCATGGCCAGAGGGAGACAAACAGAGACACCTTGCAAAGGGACAAGGAAGGAACTGGTCTGCCGTGTATGACAATCTACTTTTTAAAGCAAGTGATTATTTAGAAATGGAAAGTATTGTTCTGATTGTTCTTTCTGTTCTTTCTTTTCCCTATTTTTTCCCTCCTGGACCAACCATTCTGTAGCAGCCTGAAAAGCACTGAATGCATTTCCCTGGGAATATGTCCCATGGAACTTGGCAGAGCTTTTCTGAGCAGGTATCCATTAGATTGAAGTATCTCCTTGCCCCAGACTCAAAGTCTGGAAAAAGTTTTAACCAATATATTTTAACTGGAGGGAGAGGAATAGAAAAATGCAGCTAGCTTGGGAGTTTCAAGACTGTTGGCTTGTTTTTTGATCAAATAATGATAATGATCTCCCCTTACCTGTCACATCTGTCCTCTCAAAGTTCTTTAAGAACAACAACAACAACAACAACAAAAATCTAGAAACTGGGGGATCAAATGTTCCTCTAAGTTTGGGAGTATTTTTTTTAAATAAGTTTTTAAGCCTTTTGCATTCTGTTGCTCATTACATCTTTGCAAAAGCAGCAAAGGAGAGAGCACTCCCTGACATGCATAAAATCTTTAGTAGCCAAGAACAAAGTACTCGATTCTATTATCTATTAGGAAGGGCTCAAAGAAGTTCAGTTGTTGCCCTTTCCAATAGAATCACTTTCCTTTTACCATGCTAAGAAAATGATGTAAATGTCTTTGAAGCTGACTATGAGAGAGAGAAGCAATTATGAACATCACTTCAGTCTGAAAGTTGTAGATTTTTTTCCTAACTTTTATGGGATTTTATTTGGTTACTACCTCTGTAGAACCAACAGGGCTAATTTCATATATTGGAGATGAGGCTGCTGGAAGGAGGGTTTGTAGAGTAGAATCAGTGAATGATGAAAGGAATAAGCATCTTAAACAATGTTTATTGTGTAAACATAGTTTTGGTGCTCTGTGGTTGTTACATCATAATCCCATTCTTAAATGTGAGCTGAAGAAAAGGGGGAAATGAAGTTATGGTATCATCATCAGTCTTAAATTAAAATTATAACCATGTTGTGGTCAAACTGGAAATCAATATTCGAGTACATCTTCCTTGCTTTATAGTGTGGTACCAGGCTGCAGTGTTCATCATAGTGCTATAAACCACTTGCTTTCTTTACATATGAAATGTTGCACCTCTGCCTATTTGCATCATTACAGATGGATCAATTCAGTCAAGAACCCTGAGTTTGAAAGACCTGAGCAGGGTGGTTGTTGACCGGAGATCACAGAAGTCTCTCATTCATAGGGACACCATAATACCAAGCCAACCTGATGGCAAATAACAATAACAACTAGCTTGCAATCCCTAATCTGAATGTGACCTTTAGCTTTTAACCTATGCAGCAAATTTGATCTGTTGCTTTGGGTGATGAATTGTCAAGGAGGGGGAGTGTTTAATTTTTAAATAAATGACTGGAACTTTTTAGAAGCAAAATATGAGAAAAGGGAGGACAGGTTTGAAGGGCTAGAAGAAATGCTGAAACTATGCTAGGAAGTTTCAACAAGATCAGTGCTACTGATATCGCATAGGAGGTTATCTGGCATTTTCCTGTCTCTTTTTTCTCTCTAGCACAGTAGGATGCTTTTCTGATTATAGACACTAGAGGCTGAATCTGTGTTCTTCTTGTTCAGCCACGGTAATTATGTCCCTCTAAATAAGGTATAGCATTGGACCAGCAGCAGTGGTGATTTGGCTGACATGAACACCGGTGGAAAGATTTGATTTCTGTGGGCATTTGTGCCTTTTTAAGACTGTCGGGCTCACCACAGACTATGTGTATAACTGTTCTGCTTAGCTGTGTGTCTGGAAATTCCTGTTCCTTAACATACAGTAGCTATGTGGTTAAAGGGATCTTGAATCATTAATAGCTGCATAAAAGAAGGTGGTGGTGGTGATGGTTGTTTTTCAAAGCAGGTGTTCACTTCAGTTTTGCATAACAAGCTCCGCTTACAGAAACCATCATTTTTGCAGAACTCTCAGAAGCAAAAGCATCTTGACCGCCTTCTGGATCCCTCCATCCAACCTGCATGACTAAGGACTTTATCAGACCACACCCACTAAACCCCATTCTTTTGCTGGCATAACTTTGCCATTTTTATGCCTGTAAAAGTACTCCCCATGCCACACTTACCTTCTGTCCCATGAAAAGGCGTCCCTGGTAATGACAGAAGAGTGAACAGAGCTCTGCTTACTTCCTTGTTTGAAATCCTGCGTATTCTCATGAAAATAGATAGCGTAGGAAATTCAAAAATAAGACAGTAAAAGTTTTTAAAAGCACATAAACACACTTTTAAAGTCCCAAGTAAACTGAGGAGGGTCATAAAAAGACCATCTCCTACCTGGATGTCACAATCTCACCTGGATGTGTTCTGGCTAGACCAGCCATTGACGCTGCATTCACATGAATACAATGGTGCATGGATTCAAACGCCAGCAATGCCGGCACAAAAGTGCTAGGGGAGATCTACTGACGGCGTAAGATGTTAATAAAATATGACGGGTTTTGGACAAGACATAAATGCGAAAAGGTGACGTCTGGTATGTGCACCCTTTTGCGTTTATTTGGCGTCATTATGATGCCGTATTTGATGTGTCTGATAACGTTAAGACTCATCACCTCATCACCCCTGGCCCTTATCTACCACTCCTCCCAATCAGACATTTGAGGCAGGCGTTTCAGCCTGTCTCACAGAGGCCCAGCCCTTCCTATCAGTATCATTTGGTAACAATAACAATGTTCCACATTTGGATCATAGGCATCTTTTAGGGAAAGCTGGAGGAACCTTCATCTGTGTGCCAGATCATGAACACATACATCACCGGCCACTAGAGTGAATGGTCTTAGCCCTTTAAATCTCCCACTCAAGAAGGAGCCATGATACCCCTAGTGCTTCCTGACTGTTATCCTGTCGTTCAACCCACTTGCATAGTTTGTGAGGGAAGGTAGACATGGCAGCACCATGGGAAACACAGAGCTTCTTCTAGTTTGGTGGCATTAAAGTGGCCACATCTGGTGTCCAAGATGTTGTGTGCTAACTCTACTATCCTGTTCACTGTCTCTACTTGTGTTGGGTGACCACTGTGAACAATAAAATAGCTATGTGGGTTGAAACCTGTTGCATCCTCACCAACATTTCACAGATGGAAAACTGGGGCATGTGAAGGTGTGGTTAAGGTAGTAAAAATGATTACTGGAGCAGAACACATAAGCTAGGAGAAGCTGCAGTGGTTTGCTTTTGCCTGAGGCTTCTGGGAAGGGCATGCTTCCATGCCCTCCTCTCTCCCCTGGTGAGTTAATGGAGCACACAAACTACATTTGCACTTTGAACGCAGTTTGCACCAATTGAAGTAAGCAATGACAAAGGGAGGAAATGTGGGGAGGAATGAGAAACTGGAATTTTTTAAAAGCAGTTGAAAAATGGGATGCAGAGAATTAATCAGGATTGTTCCTGTCAAATTAGGACATTTGGAGGTGTGTCTTTGTGTAAGAAAAAGTTTGATTAATCTTGTGCAGACAATGTTAAAGTCAGGAGGAAACAAGCCCTTTAAAAACAATATTGCTTATTTCCAATAAAATCAAGAATAAAAACGTTTGAAGTTTAGCCATGAAACAACTCATACAGAGAGAGAGAGACCGAGAGACTAACCCCAAACCACCCACCCCTGTTCAGACACTGTTACCCTGAGAGAAGAGACACAAATGGGGGGGGGCAGGGGGATTGCAGCTGCCCTGACGAAGCTCTGAAGTCACATAATATTTGAGAGGTTTCCCTTTCTTTGTAGCACACTAGTCCTTTACCTGGAGTCAATTTCAGCCTTGGGACTCAATTATGCAGCTAATTAGCAGCCAACCCATCACTGCATTGAATATCCCCCAAGGTTCTTCCCTTTAACTGTGGACAAGTTCAAGCTGCAGTACATTGATGATGAGTCACTGCAGAACTAGAGAGCAGCTGCTACCATAGTTTAGCGAGGGCACGGCAGGACAGTAGCAGTTCGACATACAGTCTTCAATCCAAGGGTGGTTAGGCTTCAGGCTTCATCATATCAACCTCACTTCACCAGATTCCAAAATAGTACCTAACAGTGCTGGGTGTGAAACACATGTTTAAAATTAACGAATAGAGTGCCTCTGACACATTCCAAGCCCATTTTAATTACCAGAGCTGATCGAAATAAGTTTGATGAGCTCTGGTACTGAAAATGGGCTCAGAATGGGCTCAGAGGCACCCTGGTCTTTAATTTTAAATGTGTGGCTTTTGCACCTGTTAGGTACTTTTTAAAAAAATTCTAATAAACTTACTTGGTTGTAGCTGTCCTATTTAGCTGGAAAAGGCATTTTGTTGTGGGAATCAAAGCCCCTTGCCAGTCGATGGCAAATCATCCAGAGACCAACCAGTACCTTTAGCTCAGTCATGATCTAACTAGCATACTCTGCTACCAGGGCACATGCTAAGCATGACAGGACTTTTTCTTTTTCTTTTTTCTTTTGCTGTACTGTACTGTATTGATGTTTAAAGGCTGTGGCCCTTTTGTTGAGTCACCCAAATAGGCCTTTCCCACCATTTGATGTATGATAACAAGTGGATAACTGGTAAGTGGCCAAAAGGGACTCACAGCAGTTTTCAGCAGGAAGAGTCCAGGAGGTCTTTAACACTACAGAATTATAGCACTGTGATTCTACTAACGTAGTTGCATCCCATGAAATCCTGGGCTCTGTAATTTGGCCAGAGGCATTAGAGGAGCCCTCTGGCTGAGAATGCTAAATACCTCTCCCTAAACTGCAAATCCCAGGATTCTATAGGATGTTGCCAAGGCAGATAAAGTGGAATCAGTGCTACAATTTGCATAGTGTGTAAGGGTAGTCAATATCCCCAATCAGAGCAAAATGTTGTTACTGCCGTCATGAGACTTAGCTATCATTGACAAATTAGGGAGACAGTACTCCTAACTGGTGCACAAAGACTAGAGTAAAAACAGGTCAGGAAACCAATATGTGGTTTTATGGCAGTTAAGAAGAATAGATCAAAAAGGCATAAACTGCATCACTGCCATGTGAGCTGGCACATAGTTCAACACTCGAACCACTACACCATGCAGGAGGTCAGGACCAAAGCAAAAAGTATGCGAGACCAGCCCTTCCTCTGTCTCCCTGCTATCCCTTTATCTGTTCTTTGCTCTCTTGACCTCCTGATATTTCTTCTTCACCTTTTTCAGCCCAGAATTCAGGCCTGATTTGCTCTAGGACCTATTTATTTGTCTTATTGGCAGTCCATGGTATCCATAGAACTCTTCTCTAGTGCCACATTTCAAATGAGTTGATTATCTTCCTATCAACTTTCTTCACTATCCAGCTTTCACAACCATATGTAGGGCCTGTCTAAATGGTGAAAATAATCCTCTTAGAATTCACTTAGAATCCTACCTGTCTTAATGGGATCCCACATAATTCTGCTACATTCAGAAGGAGGGGGGCCAAATCCACCATAAACCCCGAGGGAACAGCCATTGGGGCTTTCCCAGATGTTTTTTTTAAAAAACTCTGTGGGGAATGCACATGATTGACCATTAGGACAGGCGGTTGAATTTATTTGCATAGCCCCAGAAAGGCAGAAGTAGAAGGCTGATTGGCTGGACAGGAGCAGTGGGCGGGGCTTGCTAAGAAGGCAAGAACCCTGGAACCGCCATCTTGGATTTTTGCCTTAGCAATTGTGTGCTGAAGCGTCAAAACAGGCTTTTTCTTTTATTTTTTATGTTTATTTAGGTGGAATAGCACGCACTATTGCACTTTTGCACCTCAGATATGCCCTTAAGAAAAATAAAACCATTCAGCAGTGGCAACTGGTGAAAATAAAAATGTGAGTCACACCCACCATCTTGAATTGCAGGCATGCCCATTGGGACAGCAAAAGTGGATAGCCTCACATGTCTGCAATTTTGCCAAACTTCATTAAGATAGGTCGATCCTGCTTCAAATTTACGTGAGTATGCATCAATCCACATTTCCCCCCCTCATATAGATGATCCCATAGAAGTTGGAAATACGATGGCATGGATGATCCTGGCTTTGGTATTCAATGATATATCTTTACACTTTAGTATCTTATCTAGTTCCTTCCTAGTTGCCATCACTACTTTAGGATCTTACTTCCAAGGACCCACAGGTTCAAAAACCTCAAAGGGGACATGTGGGCTTAACTCTCACCAGCCCTTGTCGTTGGGTGTGCTGGCTAGGGCTGATGGGAAGGGAAGATCAAAAACACCTGAAGGGCCACATAATTCCAAACCCTGGTCTAAGAACAGCACTAGTGAGCCGACTGACAGGTGGCAAAAGTACAGAGCTAGAAGATCAAAACTATGGACAGAACAATGCACAGTATATAGTGATCTGTACAGAATTTATGGCCATGAAGCAAAGCAGAAAGAGAAGCTAGGGCCCACAGCCTGGATGTCTAGAAGACAAGGTATCGGGTGGGAGAGAAATTAAAATCTTTTGGTTTAGTAATTCAGGAAGTCAGAAGAAACACCACTTAAAACTTATTATTTTTTTTTTGAGAATTTCTTTCTGAGGTGGGTTTGAAGAGGCAAAGTGACCTGTGAGGTATCACTGAAGCCCTGTGGGTTTACCTGATGGGGCAGTGGCAGCAAGCAACAGCAATGAGCACCAGGTAACTTGGGACTGCCATTTAAACATCCCATTTTCAGGACCAGCCTACCTATTTGGCAGGATGAGGCATTTCCTTCCATGGCAGAGCATAAAGGGTGGTGGAAGGATGGTTGGTGCACAGGCAGTTTCCCCAGCTGCCTGCCTACAATGCCTGGCTCTGAGGAAGGAACCCCTGGTATTGGGGAAACAGCTGGCTCTGTGGAAAGGGGTGCTAGCCACTCTTTGCAACTAATGCCTTTCTCCAGAAAGCACACTACTCCTCCATCTTGCCCTCAAAGTGAGACAGTGGGTGGTGGGTGGGAGCCATTTTGTGGGAGAGGACTATGATAGGATCTGCATCAGCAGGGGAGCTCAGACTGGTGCATCCCCAGCGTGAGGCTACTTTGGGGCATACTGGGGAATTAACATGACACACAATTCATATACCCACCTGTCTAGTGCAGCAGTTCTGAGGGAGGGGTCAGGTTGCACAGGGCTAGAGAAAGCTGTTTGGAGTCTTACATGGGAGCATAAGCACCTCCACAGATTTGGTGTGGGGTTTCTTCCATTCCCACCCATAATTTCATTTCCCAATGGAAGAGGTGCTCTACAAACAAAGAAGAAAAGAGACCAGTGTGTGTTTTTCAATCAACAATAGTGGAGGGGACAGGTTGAACTTGTAAACTTATACAACCAGACTACGGGCAAAAAGGTTGATCTGCCATGATCCATTTTGTTTGCAACAGCTGTCCTTTGCTGGCAAAGCTCTGAGCTGCCAGATCAGATTTCATGCCAGGCGCAAGAGAAGCATAAAGTCTGAGTCACTGGGTGTGGTCTTTAAAGAACACAAAAAAGACCAGACAAGCTTAAAATCACATTACCGAAATGCCTTCTCCTTGATTTGCTTCTGCTGTTCTTTGCATGTACTGAGCCTTCCAATTCAGACATTAATTGCAAGGGCCTATTCTTTACTATGACAGCCAGCTTTGTGTAGTGGTTTGAGCATTGGACTACGCATCTGGAGACCAGGGTTCAAATCCCTACTCAGCCTTGGAAGCCCACTGGGTGACCTTTGGCAGTGTCACATGTTCTCAGCCTCAGAGGGAGGCAAAGGCAAATTCCCTGTGAACAAATCTTGCCAAAAAACCCCGTGATAGGTTCGCCTTGGGGTCATCATTAGTTTGAAATGACTAGAAAGCACACAACAATTCTTTTCTCCCTTTTAGTTAAATTGACCGGGATGATGGTTGTAAAGCTGCCATGGTGTTTTCCCCTGCTCCTCTGTCTTTCACAGCAGTAGGTTGCCAATTTTCTTCCTAGCAGGACTCCTGTGCCTTTAAACACATATGATCAGAAAAGGCTCCATTTGTCAGAAATTTGTTTAAGGCACAAGAAGGGAGCAGTAGAAAACAGCTGATAATTCCCACAGTAGCCAGCTGAAGCTTTCCCCAGTTGTGCTATCCTTTTCTGGAAAAGCTTCTATTGCTAAATCTCTATGGACTTTATCAGACAAGCCTCTAAAAATGTTCTTTTGGCACCATATTTTACACCATTTTTGTGCCGGCAAAAGAACCCAAAATATCAAATGTTGCTGTGATCATGTGAAAAAGCAGCCCCATACTTCCATGTTGACAGGCAAGCGAGATCTTGGGAGTTCTCATGAGAAGTATGCTTAAAAGTTAAAAAAAAAAAAAGCTGATTTTTAAAAAACATACACACAAGCACTGAAACACACTTAAAAATTTGCCTGCAACATGGGGAGGTTCATAAAAAGAGTGTCCCATAGCTAGTTTTCCCATTCCCACCCAGAAGTGTTCTGGCAGGGATTGTCCATGCAATCACGCCAGCAAAACAGGGTGTGGTTTCACACGCTTGCAATCATGGCAAAAAATGTCATGGCCGATCTTTTGACAGCTTGGCCCGACAATAAAAAAGAACACCTTATTTTCAATACATGATCATGAAAACATGACGACATCTGGTATTGGCACCCTTTTGCATTCATTAGGCGTCATTATGAGGACATATTTGCAGCATCTGATAAAGTCTTATATGTCAAATGCTAAGGGAACAGGAGCAAGTCCAATATAAAAAGACAGGCACCTTATTTGTGTTTTTAAAATGTGTGACAGATTAGACCAAATTAATTATGCTTCACATCTTCCCTCTTGTGTTTCCTAAGACAAGACATCAAATAATAATACAGTACATGCTAATTACATTGGCTTGCCCTTTAGTGTAGCTGCCACCTTTTCCACTGGCCCAATTCCTGACACACTAAAATTACTTAGCAGGGGATAAGCTTTTCTTGGCATGGTATGAGGGAAATTATACCACACTTAATTTCAGTACACTGTCTTGTGCTTAATTTCAGGGTTTTCCTTCCCTTCTGGTTAAGGCATAGGGTAGGAAAAAGATAGGAACTTTTCAGCAAAAGGCCATTATCATACAGAAGCAGAAACTATTTAGAAAAGGAGCCTCCTCCCATATAAGCAGGTATAAGGTCACAAGGAACTGAATAACGGGTTTCTGTTTACAAAGTAAGGTCTTCTGTTATTTAGAAGACTAACAGGAATGTGATTTTAGACAAGGCAAATAATAAGATATGGCAGGTAATTGCTGGGGTTATGTATCAGACTTCTCACGTAACTTGTATACTGTACTTAAGCAATGACTTTCTGCATGGTTTGAACCTCTATGGTTGGTTTCTGCATTGTTATGGGCATAGTAAAGTAATCAGCTGGGCCAAATCCACACTACACAAATAATCCAGTTTGAAACTGGATTATTTACCATGGCTTTTTGACAGAGAAGGTGAAAGACCCTACCCTGCCTTAAACAAACCCTAAAAACTACACATCCCAGGATTCAATAGGAAGGAGACATGTCAAACAATCCAGTTTCAAACTGGATTATTTGTGTAGTGTGGATTTGGCCCTGGTCTCCATGCCTTAAAGGCTTTCCCAACCTGGCATCCTCCAGACGTTTTGGACTTCATCAATTCCAGGCCAGCTGGGAAGGTCTGCAGGACACAAATCACTGCTTGTCTATCCATGGCATTAATCAATGTCCTGTGATGGCAGTAGACTGAAAGTGTGGTGTGTGTCTCAATTAACCTATAATGACCTTTAAACCCATCAAAAAGAACCAAGTTATGTATTTGGCTTCACAAAAATATAAAAACCTCAAAGCATGTTGTGCAAGTTGTGAGGTCATTTTTGGATTTAGAATGCCAAATTCCTATAAAGTCAGCATATAAAGTTGCCCCTCCATATTCGCGAACTTGACATTCGTGGTTTTGATTATTTGCGGTTTTGGGAGGGCCCCCCACCCTCCCAAAACTGCGACACGGGGCCTCCAGAGGCCCCGTGAAGGCCCTGGGGGGAGAGGGGGGAGGGCTGGGGAGGACTCCACGGGGCCTTCGGAGACCCTCCGGAGGCCCCGTGAAGGCCTTGGGAGGGAGGGGGTGGCCGGGGAGGCCTCCACGGGCCCCTGCTAGGCCCCGCAAAGGCCTTGGGAGGAAGGGGGTAGGACCGGGGAGGCCTCCACGGGCCCTTGTGAGGCCCCGCGAAGGCCTTCGGCAGGAGGGGGGAGGGCTGGGAAGGCATCCACGGGGCCTCGGGAGGGTCTCCGGAGGCCCCGGGAAGGCCTAGGAAGGGAGTGGGGAGGCAGGGGAAAGAGACTATGGGGCCTCCGGAGGCCCCATGGTCGCTTTGGCGGGGAAGGGGGGGAAATCAATATTCACAGATTTTTCACTTTCGCAGGGGTCCGTGGAACCTAACCCCAGCGAATGTGAAGGGACAACTGTATATTTAAAAAAGGGGTTTTATGACTCTTGATTTTACAGGCCTGTGTATTGATATGATGAACTCCTGTTTTCTTTAAAAACAAACTACCATTTGATCTATGACAATGTAGACACATTACAGAGGAACTAGCTATGTGCATTTGAGAGGGGTTTTTTGGTCTTCTGTGCAAAAGTTTTTTGGTTTTGTGTGTTTGTTTGGACTACAGCTTCTAGAATTGTGGAGCCAGCTAGTAGCCATGTTGGCTTGACAATACTGGAAGTCGTAGTTCAAACAGTTTTGCTCCTTTTCTATGCATATAGAAGTAAGCAAATCTTAATCTACAACATGCCACTACTAGGGAATGACATATGTCCAGATTAGTATAGGCATTATTCACTTATTTGCTTCGGTGGTAGGTAGGTGTTGCCTTTTTCCCCCAACAGCAGCCACCCACCCCACCCCTGGGTTGCATGGGAACCATTTTACACTCAAGTTTCACACTCCAAATAGGATATGAAACATCACTCAAAAGGCATGATGTGATTCATGTGAAAGAACTTGCTCGTGAAATGTACAGTAGATTCCACCTAAACATTAGGAAGAACTTCCTGACGGTAAGAGCTATTTAGCAGTAGACTGCCTCAGAGTGTGGTGGAGTCTCCTTCCTTGGAGGCTTTTAAACCGAGTCTGGACAGTTATCTGTCAGGAGTGCTTTGGCTGTGTGTTCCTGCATGGGAGGGGGTTGGACTAGATGGCCCTTGTGGTCTCTTCCAACGCTATGATTCTATGGGTCTATAATTCTGTTTTCAAGCAATCCAGCAAGACAGGTGTAGACTTGATTGGGCTCTTTGTTATGCCTGCAGTTATTTTCTTTTACTTCCAGGTCTATAATAAACAATGGGTGTGGCAGTGTATGATTCATTCTTCCTTGACCCAGTCAGCTGTATAAACATGTGACAACTTTTGCAGCAGAGAGTTAAGGGTGCAACTCTATTGAAAAATGGCTAGGCTACAATTTTGGCTTCTCGGTCAGTTACCAGAGAAGCAGAAAGCAAAGCATACACACACACACACACACACACACACACATCAAATACATTCACATTTGTTATTTTTTAAAACAAGAAAAAACAGTATACCTTTTGCTTAAGAACATTATCAGACAAACATCTAAAAACACTGTAATTCCACGAATGAAGATAGCGGGAACATTGTGGCATTCTAACACTTATTATCGCATGTAGCTGTAGCCACACAAAAGAAACACCACAGAATCATCACATGAAGACCACTAGTGCTTCAAGAATGGGAGTTTACTTCTGCAATTTGGTATGGGTGAGATTTTGACGGTTCTCGTGAGAAGAAGTGAGTGCACTTAAAACTCAAAAAAACCCACACCCACCCTTAATTAACAAAGTAAATGAACACAGAAGCACTGAAACAAACCTTAAAACATGCAAACTAAAGGGGACAGTTCATAAAAAGAGTGTCCTGTGCTTCATTTTCATGTTTTCACCTGGAAGTTTTCTTGCTAAGGATCACCTATTCATGCTGTAATCTCACGATTACAATGGGATGTGTAATACCATGAAAAAATACCATGTCAATACCATGAAAAAATGACAGCTTGTCCTATGAATTGGAAACAATGCCTTTTTCATGGCAGGATCATGGAGTAAGAACACGAAGATGACGGTGATATGCGATAGTGGGATCCATTCACGCTACCCTGATGCCGTAATCCAATTATTTTTGCTGCATCTGATAATTTCCTAAATTAATCAGTGGCTGATGACACTGGCACTCCTGGGTAGAATACAGATGAGCCATTTACCAAGTGGCTGACATGTGGGAAACTGTACCACTTGATAGACCCCCACTTCTAATCACACATTAGAATCAGTGGCAATCAAAATGCACACCATACTTTTATTAATACAGAGAACTGACCTAATTCATGGTAGAAAACCTCACCACTTTGCATGTTGCTCATCTCTAATAGGCCATGATGTAGAAAGCATTAGCAGTATCATTAACACAGAGAACTGGAATGAGACAAATATATAGAAGAATAGAAGAATTTAATAGTACGAAAATCTTACACTAAAAACTACGGATCACTAAATATCTAGTGATATTTAATTTTTAGTGTAAGATTTTCATGCTATTAAATTTTCATACAATTAAATCTTGTCTATACGAGGCTATAAAATGTGGATTGATGTGCACTAATGCCAATTTGCAGCATCTTTCATTTGGCTTGATATTTTTTTGTTTTTGTTTTTTGCAAGATTGCAGGCATACGAACCTACCCACATTCATTGTTCAAATGGGTATGCCTGTGAATCAAGATGGTGGGCATGAGTGAATTACTCACATTACTATTGTCACCAGCTGCTGCCACCAAACAGTATATTTTTTTAAAGCCTATCCAAGGTGCAGAAGTGCGATATTCCGCTTAAATAAATAGGGAGGGGGGAGAAGAGAAAGGCTTCTTTGTCACCTGAGCGCACAATTGCTACAGCAAAAATCCAACATGGTGGTTTGGGGCACTTGCCTTGTTAGCAAGCTCCACCCCCTGCACACATCTGACCAATCAGCTTTCCACTTCTGCTCTTATAAGGAATACTCACCAAAACAAATTGGTTATCCCAACAAGTGGGAATGCGCATTCCCCACAGAGCTCTTTTAAAATATGAGAAAAGCCGTGAAAGCTTTTCCTGCATAGTTTTTAGCATTTTTGGCCCCACTCCTTCTGAATACGACAGATTGATGTGGACTCTCAGTAAGACAAGTCGTATTCTCCTTGAATTTTATGAGGAGTGTTTTCGCCATATAGACAACCCCCTATTAAATAGATTTTCATACTATAGTGGGCCCACCATATCAGTGGGCTAGCCATCCATGGAGTGTCTGCAGATGGCCATGTCCAATATTATTCAACCAGCTGGACCCGGCGTACCATACACCATTAAAAAACTCCCCCCAAAATGCCCAGGAGACCTCATGACAACCCTTTGGGGTAGGCTGGTGGGTTTAAGTCACTCTCCCATTGCTCACCCTGTACCCCCCACAGCTGGTTCTGCCCCCCCCCCGCTGCTCATTCTCCCCCCTGCTGGTTCTGCCCCCCACCCCCTGCACACAGGCACACACCACATCCACTCCTGTGCTACTCACTCTCACTTTCTAGCCACCATGCTTGAGATCTACATGGTCCCACCCCCAGTGTGCTGATTGGCTGCCCAACAGAACTGTGATTGGTTGGTCAGTTCCCTAAGGAGCCAATCAGCACACTGGAAATAGCAACATACCCAAGAGAATTATATATATATATATAGGTGGTGGCAGGTGCACATGGGTGTGTCAGCATGTGGCCACGTGCACACACTGTCATTTTTTCCCATCTGCTTGGGGGACGGAACCAATACTCAATGAAGGGAATGGCCCACTGTATTAAATTGTTATATTATTATAACTAGAAACTATGTACCATTAAATATTTAGTGATATTGAATTTTCATTTAAAGATTTTCATACTAAGAAATTATTTTATTCATTTTGTTTTGGGCTTTATTTGTTGTATTCCAGTTCTGTGTTAAGTTGATTATTTTGTCTTAGGACATTATTAGACTAGCATCTAAAAATTCTATAATTCTATGAATGAAGATAGTGGGAACATTGTGGCATTATAACACTTATTATCACATGTAGTTGTAAACCTGTGAAAGAACCACCATGGAATTATTGCATGATGACCACTAGTGCTTCAAGAATGGGAGTTTAGTTCTGCAATTTGGCATGGGCGAGGTTTTGGCAGTTCTCATAAGAAGACATGAGCACGCTTAAAACTCCAAAATCCCTTAATTAACAAAGTAAATGAACACACAATCACTGAAACAAACCTCAAAATATGCAAATTAAAGGGGACGGTTTATAAAAAGAGTGTCCTGAGCTTCGTTTTTGTGTTCTCACCTAAAGGTTTTCTTGCTGAGGACTGCCCATTCATGCTGTAATCTCACAATTGCAATGGGACGTAGTTTTGCAGGCAGTCAATAGTGCGAACAGAGCACTATTGATGATTTATTCCCGGCTTGTCCCATGAATGAGAAAGAACGCCTGTTTTCACGGTTGGAACACAGGGTAATAATGTGAGGATGGCGAGATCGTGTAATAGCAGGGCCCATTCACACTACCCTGATGTCATAATCCTGCAATTTTTGCCATGTCTGATAAAGTCCTTAGTTTCTGTAGTGTGGCATCAAATTTTCCCTTTTCTGTATTTTAAAGTGCTGCTTTGTTGCTTTCACATAATATGAAGACTGTTTTATTTTGCATACATTCCAACATTTCAGTTCCCTGTGCTTTCCAGAAGTACTCACACACATGCACACCCTATTTGCATGATGCTTACCTTTTACCTGTCTGGTATAGAATTTTTTAAAAAATGTTTAAAACATTTATATACCATCTTTCATTACCAACTTTCTAGGGAAGTATGCAATGATTATATTACAATATAAATCTAAAATGCCACAGCAAAAGAACAAACTTCACCAAGCTAGGTATGAAACTCAGCATATACACCCTCAAATAGGTAAGTTTTTAATAGGGCTGCTGAGAGCATGTTCTCTCTCTCTCTCTCTCTCTCTCTCTTTTTTTTTTTTTCCCTTCTTCTTTTCTTAGGGAAGGGAAACAATGCAATCTAAAAGGCTATTCTGGTCTGTATGTACTTCTGCATCTCTGGGTATCTCTCTCTGTGTTTGAGTTTGTCTTTGAATGGTCTCTCAAACATGCCAGCTGTCTGAAGTGTCATCTTGTCATGGATGCAGGAAATATTTTTCTTTGTTGACTAATCTCTGCTACACCATCATGGTACAGTACAATGAATGTTAATTGATGGGAGGGTTTAAAAAACAATAACAACAACAATGATATATGGAAACAAGGCTGACAGACTTTTTCTCTTTTTACAGGGGCCAAAACCAAAGAGGGTGTAGTGCAGAGTGTCACTTCAGGTAAAAGCAGAATGAATTCTAGCATTGTGTATTAATAAGTTCCACTATATGCCTTGCGTTCAGTTTCACAAGTAAAACCATGTATGAGTATCTTCCTCTACCTGTAACAACATTTGTTTCTCTGTGTGACTTCAATTGTCTCCTACTGAAAACTCCACAATGCCTAATAGAAAGTATTGCCATCTGGGCCAGCTCTACCATTAGGTGCAGTGACACTCCTCTAGTCCCTGCATGGAACCATACTGCAACAACTCCCATTTTCCAACACTGGAAGTGACATTCTGATCACTTCTGGTCACTTTTGGAGTGGATTCTTTTGATGTTTTGGAATGCCTCCACCCAAAACAGCACTCAAACACAATTCTCTGCCTCTTGGCGGGCAGGTGGGTGGGTATTTTTGGCCAAAAAAGCATTTTAATGGATTGTATTGGGGTGGATTCCTGGGGCAGGGGGAAAACCTGCTTGGGACTCCTGCATCCCTGGTCTAAGATCTAGTATCTTAGGGCTTATCTATACTATTAAAAAACCCAAATCCCCCTGCGAATTCCCCTGAATCTGTTAAGCTCAGGACACACAATATACATCCTTTCCCCTGAACTTGGGGTAATCAGGCCACATGATGCATGGCTCAGTTTTGGGGCATTTGAAGGTATTTTACCTTGATGTGTAGTATGTTTGATTTGGGGTTGTCTCCACATTTTCATCCACTGCCACCACCACCTTGACTATTTTAAAGCTCAGGAGGCAAGTGCCTGGCCAAAGGGAGAGGTTTTCTCCCTTCTCCTTGTTCAGCAGTGCTGCCTCAACCCGCTCTCCTTTTCTCCTGTTGCGGGAAGAGGTGCCTGAAGCAATAAATGGATGCACTTGAAGCAAGTGACAGGTGAGCGGAGAGCAGGTTGAAGTAGCACTGCCAAGCCAGGGGAAGGGAGAAAACCTCTCCCTTCAGCCAAGAACTTGCCTCCTGAGTTTTAAAATGGTAGCTACTGCCACAGTGGAAGAAAGTCCACAGGGACAGTGAAGAACAAGTGCCTGATGTCCATGCAGAGAATAAATGCTGTGTAGTGCTTCAGGGCAAATGCGGGGGTACAAGGAGCCAGACTCTATTTGGAATTTTTGGCCCCATGTGTAGAGAAGCCCGTAGAGTCTAAGCACTTTCAGCTGGGAACTTGGTTGAGGATTTACATGGTGTCCTCACTCTTCTATGCACATCCACTTCCAACTAGGGCTCCCAGGCATTCTGTTTTATATGAGATGTCCTATACTTGGGAGCTTAAATTCTGGTCCCATACAGGATACCCCAAATCTTATATTTCTTGATTTGGTGAGAGAGGTTGCCAGCCACACTCCCAATAGACTGACCCCCAAGGATTTGGTACAAAGCTAAATGGCCTCAAGTAGCATACTAATTGCTATGGGGTCTCTCTGTTGAAGACCATGGCTGGTCGGTTTTAAACAGAGGCTGGATGGCCTTCTGTTGGGAGTGCTTTGATTGTGTATTCCTGCAGGGCAGGTGGTTGGACTTGGTGGCCTGTATGGTCTCTTCCAACTCTATAGTTTTATGATTCTATCATTCTACCCTCTTTTCCTACTCTCTGACCAATGCTGCCAAGAAGCACACTCATTGTATGCTTGCTATGATAAAAACTCCTGATCTCACAATGACCAGCAGCCATCATGAGACTTTCCAGAGCTTTGCGGGTCTCATAAAATCGGAAATCTCACAGGAACTGATTTCATGAAAGGCTATGTTTACTTGAGACTTGAGGTAGCCTTACATAGGCCTACCTCATGTGTCTTGGCTAGTCTCGAACTAGCCACTGACTGTTCTGTATTGCTGCTTTAAAAATCTGGCAGCTCTACTCCCAACTTTATAGATCTCTTACCCCTGGAGGGAAAATACACATCCACCTGTTCACACACTAAATATCCTAGGTAAAACCTCATAGTGCTGCTCTCTGCTCCCTGGCATCTGCCACCTGAGCTGACCACCTCACTCTGCCTAATGGCCCTGCCCAGGAGTCTTTTCTTTGAGTAAAGAGGAAATTACCACTGTGCACTCATATGTGTGTGTGCGAGTGTATGAATGAATGATTATACTATTTAAGAATTACAGTTGTCCCTTCACATTTGCTGGGGTTTGGTTGCGGGACCCCGCCCCCCTGTGAATACCCAAATCTGTGAATACTCAAGTCTCATTATATGCAATGGCATAGCAAAATGGTGTCCCTTATATAAGATGGCAAAATTAAGGTTCGCTTTTTGGATTATTGTTTTTTAAAGAATATTTTAAAGCTGTGAACACTTAAATCCATGAATGCCAAATCTGTGAATGTGGAGGGACAACTGTAAAATTGAACTGAGAAAAACAGACCCTGAATGTTTCAAGACTAAATAATTAAAAGTACAAACATTTCTGAGACCTAGCATGGTGTGGTGTTTTGGGCATTGGACTATTATTCTGGAGACCAGGGTTCAAATCCCTGCTCAGACATGGAAACCCACTGGCTGACCTTGGGCAAGTCACATTCTCTCAGCCTCAGAGGAAGGCAAAGGCAAATTCTTTCTGAACAAATCTTCCCAAGAAAACTCCATGATAGGGTCACCTTGGGGTTGTCATAAGTCAGAAACTACTTGAAGGCACACACAATAAACACGCAAACATTTCTGGGCACCACCACTTCAGACAGCAGGCATGGGGGAGCATATGATTAAGTGTTGCCCCCATACATAAGACATCTGGCATGTCAGGAGGAAGATTATTAGCTTAGTTTTAGCCACACTATAATTTTGTATGTACAGAACTCTGTGAGAAAAACTTTCATCATATGAGTCTTCATCTTCAGTGGTACACCCTAGGTCATCACCTTAGTGAATTCTCCAAAAGCTAGTCAACTATACTGGCATCAGGTAAAGCACGGAAGTTCAGTTAGAATGACTTCCTTTATACAGATAGAAGTGAGGGGGTGGGGGTTTGCACCATGTCTCATCAGCTCAACTTATTTCGATTTAATTTACAGTTGCTGAAAAGACCAAAGAACAGGCCAACCTTGTGGGTGAAAGTGTAGTGGCCAGTGTGAACACGGTGGCAAAGCAGACTGTAGAAGGAGCAGAGACCATAGTAACTACCACTGGGGTTGTAAAAAAGGTAAGTGTAGTCCTTCACTGTTGTCAAATGTTTAGGCCAGTTAAGTTATTTTACCTCAGCAAACACATTGTCTCCAAAAGCAGGTTGAAGAATGTGGTTCTCCATTCTCACCACATACACCTTAGTGTCTGTGTGAGGAGGACATTTGCAGGGGGAAATTAGCAGACAGAATAGGTGTTTAACATACATACCCTTCAATCTAGGACACTCCATACACATGCCATCAGGTCTACCTGGATACTTCTCATATGCATTTACAGATCTCACCAGTGAGCTCCTAATAACCTTGCAGATGCTCCAACTCCCAGGAGTGCCACTGTGGTAGGAAAAAAGTCACAACTGGGGTTGACTTTTTGATCTTTACACCTGTTTTGATGCTATTTGGTATTTTCAGCAATGAATTCCATGGTGGTATATCTGCATGGGCAGGGTCCAAGTCAGATCAAATCAAATACAAAGGAGATTATCAGACGTGTAAAATATCTCAGGACAGAGATGACAGGAGCTCACTAAAAGGCTTACCTTTTAGATGATGTCGTCCCTGTCCTGGGATGCTCCTGTTCTGCTCGTGTTCCTCCCCCATTTCCTCTTGTTCATGGAAAAATCTGTGACTAAGAGGCCCGTTCCATTATTATAATGGAATGACAGGCAAGTGAACAGGAGCTCCGTTGTGCTTCCGGGACAACTTGATGTGACATCACCGGGAGGTCCCTGCTGGACACTTCTGGGTGCGATCAGGACAGAAAGGTAAGTTTAAAAAAAAAAAATCCCCTCCCTGGGTAGCTTTTTCTTTTTTATATGTGTTTTTGGGCTTGCTTTTGTTTTTGACAGCTGGGGGGGGGTCTTTTTAAATTTCCCTCCCTGCCGTTCTCGAACAAACGAGATTTGAGTTCCCAGTCATAAAAGCAGACTTGCGATGGCTGCATTTATGACCAGGCAGGGAAGGGAGAGGGAGCCCGTTCCTGTTGCTGAGTCAAGGTAAGTGTGTGAAAGTTTTTTATTTATTCTATGGCAGGAATAGGAGAGGGGCAGGTGGGGGGGTAGCGGGACAGAAACGGACCCAAGGGGTCCATCTGATAATCTCCAAATTCAGAAAAATGTTCACAGAGTAGGTTAAATGTTCACAGAGCAGGTTAAAGACTGTGGTTCGCCATTTTCACTCTGTACATCCCAAGAGAAGTGGTGTTTCTTGTTCAGTCATACTTTATTTACCAAATGTATTGAATATCTTTCCCCATGCATGAGGCATTTATGTTCTTATAGAAACACTAGGCCTGTTCCTTTTCCCCATGAATCTGCTTAGTATGGAAAGAAGATCAGTGAACATATCTGCACTTGATTATGAAATGGTTAGTGTCTGTTTGTATTAGATTATCATTAAAAGTATAGTGCAGCATACAGTTACTCTTGTTCTGCTATCTGTGATTTTCTCCTCTTGCCAAAGTGTGTTTCTAGTTGAGTAGAAGAAGCCCATATAAAACATAGTTCTGTTCTAGGGTTGCCTCTCACACGTATGCAACCAGAAATACTTTTATCTGACCTGTTAAGAATGTCAGTCCTTTATGAATGGGCAAATCTGTCAGTTTCACTTTTTCTCACATTCAGATTGTGTGGGTTTTGATTAATTCTGGTTGAAAATGAACTGAAACTAAAGTCTCGCCCATCCTAGTTCTTATATAAGAGAATGAGCAGCAAACAAGACACATGAGGTTGTTGTCAGGTATAGAACACCTAAGTTCCTTCCCTACGTTTCTCCAGAAATGTTGAGCTCCAAATAACATATAATGTGATTGAGTAAATTTTATCCCCACGGACAATAATTAATAATATAGCCATTTTTTCCCCTGCTGTGAGTAAATCCTTGAAGACTGAAGTTTTTGAGGGCTATTTATTTTTTGGGACTTATTCGGTGAAAATCTGCACATGGGTGTTTTTGCACAGAAAATAGCAAAAATGCTGTCTTCTGCACAGAAACATTTCTGTGCAGAAAAGGTAATTTTTTGTGCCAAATAAAGCCTGCATTTTCCTCACTAAATAAGTCTTGAACTGTGAAGATTCTTATCTGTCCAGGACTCTCATCATCAGGGTTTCCTGATGGGGAAAAAAACTTTTTATCCGAGATAGAAATATTTATGAATATTCTTTCCACCCCCACTTTAATAATAATAATAATAATAATAAAAAAAAATTTATTTCTATCCCGCCCCGCTGCAACGCAATTGGGGTGGCTTACAATATAAAAACTCCATAATTACAGTACCCTAGCCCACCCACCCCTTAAAATAATATTAAATTATAAAGGATTAAAAACATACAATAATTAAAAATATATTAAATTAGAAAAAAAAACATACAATAATTAAAAAAAATCCAATTGCAGCTCAGAGGGAAGGACAGCCGAGTCTTGGGCCAGGATAGCTATTCAGGAAAGGCCTGCCGGAAAAGATCCGTCTTGACAGCTTTTTAAAAAATGTCATACTATTAACTGCTGCTCTTCATTGGCAGCTGTTTACAAGAGGTGAGGAAATTCTGAACCCCGTCATCTTATTTTACTAGATATTACCCCAAAGACACAAGAAAAGACACAGAGATGCTGCTCTGGACCAGTATTATCTGGACTAGTAACACCTAATTTAACCGTAATATAAACTGTCAGCTGTCTGGAAACTATACCTGGGCTGTGAACACAGAGTTGGCTCTAGACACTTTCCAGCCTGAGGCAACATACAATATGCTTCCCCCTCTCTCTGCTCCTTGTATAAGAGCCAACTGAACTAGCAATCAGCATCTGCCCTGAAGGAGCTGACTAGTTTTAGAGGCCAAGGACAGTCCATGAGGCATGTAGAGCATTGTCCTTCAATAGATGAGCATGCCCAGAGGAAGGCTGCTCATCTTCATTAAGGTTAATGGTAGGACCAGTTCTGTATGTATCAAAGGTCAAAGATTCCTCTTTCCTACCACCTGCAAGTCTCCAAAAACTGTTACATTTGTACAATAGTAGCCATAGTATCTACATATTCTTTCTTCTTTTTTTAAGTAGGCATTCCCACTCAAACTCTATTTTGGGCAGGGGTATGTGTGCGCACATCAGAATAACCTCTTTCATTTTCTGTTGGGTGCACCTCAGTGCTAAACAAGCTGACCTCCATTTAAATGTTCTTGGCTCAGAACAGGAATCAACTTTTCCATCTGGATGACTCAGCACAAAGCTTGCTGCATTGCAGGGACTGACCACGTGATCACCAGCTAATACCCGCTAAATTTGTAAATGAACCACAGAGCTTGGATAAATTATCCAGGTAGCTAATGCTTTATCTTGTTTTGTGATGTCCCTTCAGTTCCATTCAGATTTATTAAGGCCGAAGCCAAAGACCTGTAGACATCTCAGAAATAAAATATAAAGACACTGCAAATGATTCATATGCCATGAAATGCAATAAAAGAATCAATAAGGTAGATTTGCTGTGTCACAGCCCTCAGATAAAATAGGCTCAGATTTTTCTTGCAGTCAGGGCATATGAAACTGCAACTCTGGTAGTCTTCAAGTCACTATTTCACTAAGGATATGGGGCTTGGCTCATAGGGTCATGGCACCAGCCCAGGGCCGGTTTAAGGAATTTTGGGGCCCCCTGCAATGCTTTACTTTGGGGCCCCCATATGACTTGAAGGCACATGGGCAGGAAAGAAAGAAAGAAAGAAAGAAAGAAAGAAAGAAAGAAAGAAAGAAAGAAAGAAAGAAGCCCTTTCTGAGGGAGACAACCCTCAAATTCCCTGTCTCTCTCTCACACACTCACACTCACCCTCTCCGATGTGCCTCTCCCTCCAGCTTCTGCCACGGTGGGCTGCTGTTTCTTTCTCTTTCTCTTTCTCTTTAGTTTTGGAGAGGCTGTTTTGTTTTTGTTTGTTTTTTTAAAGCCAGCAGGAGGTTTTTGGAGGAGGAGGGTAAGAGGGGGCTCCTCCCGGCTGTCTCCTGGCTGTTCCTTCGTCAGATTAAGGAGGCCAACACAGGGCCCTCTCTTGACCTCGGGGCCCCCTCTTGACCTCGGGGCCCCCTGCCAATGCTGATTTGGCAGACAGGTTAAACCGGCCCTGCACCAGCCAACATGGCCCTAAACAGCCATCTTGTTCTGACACCCACATAAGGAGAACAGTGTAAGAGACAAAGGGGCCAATCCTCACAAATCTCATGACCACAAATAAAACAAACACATGTTCAGATTTCTTTTAAAACCACATGTAAAGCATCTTAAGCAAATTCCCTTACTATTTATCTGGGAGTGAGCACCACAGAACTCAGTGGTACTTAATTCTGAATAGACCTGTGTTGAATTAGAACTCTAGGAGACCAGGGTTCAAATCCCCACTCAGCCTTGGAAACCCACTTGGCCAAGTCACAATCTCTCACCCTCAGAGGAAGGCAATGGCAAATCTTGCCAAGAAAATTATGATAATAATCAGAGTTGTCATGAAGACACAAAACGACAGCAAAACATTTAAGGATTGCACAATCTATTCTTTTTCTATTCATGATTAACTCAGTTAACAGTTTCACTGTGGTGTGTGTACGTTTTAAAGTAAGTACAGTGGGCCTTCCTGATCCACGGGCTCCACATCTATGATTTCAAGCTACTGTTGATCATCACATCCTATACTTAAAATAGCAGTGACATGAACATGGACATGCTGAAGTGTCTGTGTACATGTCACTGCCATTTTATAACATAGGACACAATCATCCGTGGGTTTTTTTGTGTTTTTTTGTTTTGTTTTGTTTTGTTTTGTCATCCACGGAGGGTCCTAGAACCAAAACCTCTCAGATCCAGAGGGCCCACTGTACTGAATATTTCCAGCAACTTTGGATGGCTTTATAACACAGGAGTGAGAATCTGCAGCCCTCTAGAGGTTGCTGAACTGCATCTCCCAGCAGCTCTTGCCAACATTGCTAATGGTGAAGAATGCTGGGAGTTACATTTCAGCAACTTCTGGAGGATCTCGTGATTCTTGCCCCTATTTTAACAAGTGTTGCCCTTCAGTAAAAAAATTGTGAGACCATTGAGAAACTTGTTTGGCTTCCTTGGCTACCTGGTGCACGTTGAGAAAATGATTTCCACTCTACAAACCCAATGTAGGATGGAGCAGACTTGAACATAGGGGACCTTGTACACTCAAGACATATATCATTGCATTTAAATCGGAATGAGTAAGGTCTGGTCTGTGGGCTTTGTGCATTTGCTGGACTCTACGTTTGTGGTCCCCAAAGCCCCCACACCCCATTTTTTAAAACTGGCTTACTTTGGGGGTGATTTTTGTCCCCAAACCACAAACGAAGTCTTCTCCAAACATGTGAAAATACCTCTACCATACCCTCACAAGCAGCTGAGAACCTCAAGTACCTCCACTTTCCCTTTCTGTTGATGTTTTGAGAAGGACACAGAGGGAAATGGAGGTACAGTGAGTCCTTGGTATCCTCAGGGGATTGGTTCCAGGATCCCCCCATAGATACCAACCCCCCCCACACACACACACATGCTCAGGTCCCTATTTAAAATGGTGTAGGCCAGTAGCGGTGACAAGCCCAGGCAGCATGCATTCTTCAGGCACATTCGCAGTCTCTCTACAAGCCTCACGACTCTCTATCATGAGACTTGTGGAATCTCTCTTGCTATGCTTGCAAATGCAAGTCTCTCTTGCAAGATTGCAAATGCAAGGCAAGACTTATAAGTCCCTGTTAAAAATGGTGTAGGGCAGCAGTGGAGGCAGCAGCAAGCCCCACTAGCTGCCCACTTTTGCCTTGTGAAAGAACCCCTCTGCCTCAAAGGCAGAAGTGGGCAGCTGGCATGCTCAAGACCTAGGATTCATATGTATTGTTTACTGTACATTTGAACCTGTGGTGGGTTGAATCTGCAGATCATGAGCCCACAGATACAGCAGGTCCACTGTATTTGGAATTTGGGTGGGCCATGGGAGAGATCGGGGGGGGGGTATTGGCTCCTGGATCCCCTTGCAGTTGCCAGTCCTTGCTTTAAGTAAGGGGGTGGGGAGTGATTGTTGTTGGACTCTTATCACAGAGCAGGCCCCATGTAATCCACTTATCTTCCTTAAAACAGCATCCAAGAAAGTGTTAGGCAGGTTTATGGTTTACTAAATTCACTAGCTCTCATTTTCTGAAAAAGATCTGAGGCATGTTGCAACAATGAAAATATATTCAAGTTAAAACCAAAAACAATGTAAGCAATATGCCTATAAAATAAAAGTATGCCTTGTCGCCAAAGAATGACAAGTAATAGGGATAATAAATTAGCAACATGCCAGTGTTTAAAAACTGGCCAGTCACATCCTATCCAATGCCTAGGAACAGAGAAATCTGACACTGCAAAGATGGCAGTTTCAGGACCAGACAAGCCCCGCTGGGGAGAATATTTATGAGTGACTGCTGATACTGATCTTAGGATGCAGGCAGGTTCATGAATGGAGAGAGGCATTCCATAAGTACTGGGGTCTTATTTATATTCAGCTTTACTACCACTGAGAATTACTACTAAGAGGGTTGCACTTAGGCTAGCCATTCCAGACCATGAAATATGCACCCACTAAACCTCTGTGACCCTTGCTTAACAAATCCTACTCAAACTGGAGCAAACTTAATTGTCTATCATGTGCTACTACTGTACTAATAAGTGGCCCTATTTAGTCTTCAGAGGAGATTCTAGGATGCCCTTTGAGCACTGTGTTCATTATGTTTTAGCTCCTTTCCCCACATCTTAGTAGTTATGCATCTGCCTGAAAAGTGGGTTCCTATTTACTGCAGTGTGCATGCATATTAAGGAAGAGGCATAAATATGGAGAGCTACATAGATGGCCATCTGACATTCTGTCATCCTGATGACCTAACCTAGGACAAATGTCTGTTCCTTTGATTGTATCCAGTTGGTGTTGCTTAATATTGAATCTTGAATATTCTTTGACATGTGGAGGACTCTAACAGTGCCAGAGGAGGCAATTATGGATGATTCCCTCCATTGCCTCTCTCAGCACCTCCCGCACAGTTTTGAAAGCTCTGTAGACAGACACTTCTGCTGGATCAAATAGCAGCCCACCAGCTATGTAACACTAATTGGATACAATATCTTAACAGAGCTAGGAAAAGTTCCCTTTTGGCCATATTGGCTGGGGTGGGGGTAGGGTCAGAGAGTTGTTCGAAAAGGTAACATGGATTTATCCAAATATATATTACCAAAAAGGTAACATATATTTATTTTACACACACACACATATAATATCAATATATTGTATGCAATATATTGATACTGTATATATGGATGGAGCTTGAAAAAAGAGGTTGAACAACCCTCTGAATCTCCCAGCCAACATGACAGAATATATAATGCTACTTTTTAAAGAAAAAATCCAAACACATTATTTGTAGTGGCACCTGGTGGCTTTTGTGTCAGTGGGGCACTGAATGTGCTCTGAGTTTTAGGACTTTATCAGATGTGGCAAAAGTCGTGAGATTACGACGTCATGGTAGCACAAATGGCCACAGCCATCACATGATGCTGTTGTTATCTTGTGGCTACCTCATGCCCCAGCCGCGAATAAGGCATTCCTTTTAATTGATGGGACAAGCCATCAACAGATCGCCAAGATCACTTTTTTCGCAGTATTGAGGGCATGCAAAACCACGTCCCATTGTAATCGTAAGACTACAACATGAATGGGCAATCCTCAGCAAGCAAACTTACAGGTGAGAACACAAAAATCAACCACAGGATGCTCTTTTTATGAAGTGTCCCCTTTAGTTTGCACGTTTTAGGTTTGTTTCAGTGCTTGTGTGTTCATTTATTTCCTTAATTAAGGGGGGGGTGGAGTTTTAAGTGGGCTCGTGTCTTCTTACGAGAACTGCTGAAATCTCACCCATGCCAAATCGCGGAAGTAAACTCTTATTCTTGAAGCACTAGTGGTCTCCATGCGATAATTCTGGTGTTTCTTTCTTGTGATTATAGCTATATGTGATAAGTGTTATAATGCCACAGTGTTCCCACCATCTTCATTCACAGAATTACAATGTTTTTAGATTTTAGTCTGATAAAGTCCTTAGCCTCAACTTTACTGGAGCTTTCTGAGTTCTGAGCCTTATCCCAAAAGAGGACAGCTAAGAATAGTCCAAATGCAGTGTTGAAGAGTACAACATATATAGCAGGTGGAGTAAACTCTTGAGCAATATAACAGTGTGAAGTGTTGAAGTCCATCTGAAGACACAAGAACAAATGGAAAAGTTGCCATTTAAGTTGCCATGTCCAGAGTTTGTGTTTCTTGACAGACCAGATTTGCCAAGTTATGGGGGCAGGAATCAAATGGAGAGAAAATTTAATCCAGGCTGACACTTCTTTATCCTGCAATTGTGTTGGCTCCTGCCATTCCGGTTCAGAGAGAGAAGTTCTCAATACACTTATTTCCTGCCTGTTTAAAAATAGATTGGTGAGTCAGAGATATGAGGTCATGGTGAGGAATACATTTTGAGACACATGAGAAACAAACAGAAAAAGATTATGGATCCCACCACTCATAATCAGATACTAGCTTATAGATTTTCTGAAGGCCAGATTAGACACACATGGCAATTGCTTGAATCTTAAACCTGTTTATGAAGCCTTGTGGGAGGGATTTTCCTTATGCAAAAATAAATGGGCAGGAGAGAAGAGAAATTCATCCTTTCTCTACCTTATCTTACTCTGATTTAAATAGTTTTCCCCTTATCCAATGCACTTCTGATATCAGAACTAGTCTGGGGAAATGTCCCCCCCCCCAAAAAAAAATAGCTACAGACCACACAGCAAGGTAAGGCTAGGATGGGAAGGGTTTGTTTTCCCATTCTTCCCCAGCATGCTTTATGTGAACCCTCTCTCGAATTTTGAGGGAGCAGCACAGGCTCAGTGTTTGGAGAAGCTACGATTCAGACTACAATTACCAGGACACAACCCCCCCCCCGCCCCACTTAACATGGCCACTGACTGTTGTAGTCCAAAGAATACCTCCAACTTTGGTACAAACTCAAGATGCGCATAACTCCTCCATGAATCAAGTTTAGCCCTGACCAGGTTTTCTTTTGCATCATCACCCTTATTTTGAAAGTCTTTAATCAGCATCCTTATTCAAATTCTGTGAAATTCAAATTTGGAGTTTGAAAGAAATTTCCCATAGACACATCTATGAAGATTTTCTCGGTGTGCATGTTTTATTTTAAGAACCCTGATAATTTGAGTTATTATGTCTTGGTAAGATAGCGAGCTCAACTGCCTGCAGATTATTGCCAACATACCCAAAAAAACAAAAACAAAAAACCCTCATCAAAATTTTATTTATTTATATTGGATTTATATTCCACTTTTCTCCCAAGATGGGAATTTAAATTCTCATCTTGGGAGAAAAGGAGAGATATACTCATGTGATATATATCCAATATCAGGTTACAGCTTTAAGTGTGGGCAAAACTGATGCTGGCAGCCTTTACTAAACGCAGAGCCACAACATTTGCACGTAGTGCTGTCTTTTTCCAGAATGATCGTGAAGAACAAGGTGCAGAGGGGGAAAAACATGGATCATGATATATTTGTGACAGTACTCACTTTCCTGAGAATTCCATTTTTCATTTTTTAAAAGTGAGCTCCTGGTCCTTATTACTGTATTTAGGGGTTTAGAAATATGTAGCCAGTGACTGGTGAATCCCAAGGGGACAAAAAGGTGTCCAAATATGATTTCCAGTGGTCACTTTGACCTTTCTTATAATTAACAGAGGGAGAATACATAGGAACATATATATGTGCACATGCATATGCATAATGTATGTGTAGTTTATAGATATAACTGTAAATAACACAGTACATATTGCTCCAGTGTTGGGATTACCCGCAAAATAAGTAAACTACAACCTGGGCCTCAAATTATGAGGCATTTAAAAAAAAAAAATTAAGCCACGTGGGAAGTGTGTGTGTGGATAATGCCGTTGGGGCTCCTAAACTTGACATTACTTGGGAACTCAGCATGTCTGAATCTGGCCCTGCATTACCCTGTTTCAGGGGAAACTGGAGATGGAACAGAGATGGACAAGGCAGAAATATTGGGAAATAGCTGTGGGGATTGGGGAAGAAGGAAATAGACACAATAGAGACACATTTCCCTTATGGTTCAGGTATTTGTATTTAAAACAATAAACATACTGTCTGACGGACTGGTGGCTCGGGAAAAGGGAAACTTGGTGGACGGGAATCAAGATCTGTCAGAAATCCATTTTGTTCTCAACTGCACACTCTGGATCTAAGCACAAACCAGAATGGTGTTTGTTGTCAGAATTCATCCATTTCCAACATGTGCACTGCAGTCAGGAGAGAAGAAAAAATGGCCATTTAAAAAAATGCATAAAAGAAATGTACTTTTAAAAAAACAAAAGGAATGTTTTGGAAAATGGCACAAAACTCTTTATTCATTGGACAATTGAGTAAAAATTTAGATCCTGCGGGGGTGGGGGAAAGGAAGGAAACCCACAAGAAATATATATATTAAAATATACAGTATACAGTATTTTAAAAATATTCATGGAGATTTTGTGTGTTTTGGGGATGAATATTATGGAATTGGGATAGAACAGATTTGGCATTGCAAAGCTGAGGACCTGAGTGGATGGTTGAATCTGTAGATGCAGAATCTGTGGATACGGGGGGGGGGGTGACTGTATTAATTTTGCAGAGCCCTTATAGAATAGTTTGGAACACTGTGATTATATTATGACCTGTTTTTCACCAAGCTGAAGAAAGTGTCTGTTGTTAAAAACCAACTTGTTCCTGTGTGTGTGATAAGATAATTAAAATGTGTCCAATTAGAAAAAGAAAACAGGTGCATTACCCAGTCAACCAAGCATGCTGCTATCATTTCAGGATGTGCTCCCATAGTTGGTTCAAAGCCTTATATTGCCAGCTTGGTTTTCCTTTATGGTTGCCAATTGACCCATAGCCTCACCCCTAAAATGCCCTGGCCTGCTCTTGAACCATTAACAGCAGGCTTGATAATGAGGAATCAGATGGTGATGCTCTTCACTATTGTAGAGATAAATGTTACACCACCTACCCAGTGCCTGTATAGCAAGCTGACTTGAAAAGTGGCTAACCATCTTTTCTTTTTGTCAGAGGGACATTGTATAAATTTGAACTGGCTTCCATAATGATGCTAGTAATGAGCAGCAGTGGGGTAAAGGGAGTGAGAGTTGGGCAGTCTTCAGAAATCTGGATCTACTACTATAGTCTTTCGTTAGGTCCCTGCACACGTACACCCCCACTCATCCATCAAAAGTTAAAGACACAGGAAGATCAGACCTATCTAATCCAGCATCCTTTCAAATAGGGGCCAACTACAGAAGCCTATAAACATGTAACAGCATCTTCCTGATCATGCTTCCCCAGCAACTGGTACTGAGAGGCTTCCTGCCTCTCACCCTAAACCTTTCATATAGACACCAAGGCTACTAGCCCTGAGTTTCTCTAGTCCCATTTTAATCCCAGCTGGTGTCCATCACTGAGTCGTATGGTAGTCAGTTCTGCATTTAGTGACACATTGTGATCTGGTCGACCTTGAGCTCCCAGGACGAACAGCGTTCCCATGGAAACCAACATCTCCCAAGCATTCCAGAGGCCCAAGGCAAACCATGAAAATGTCAGGGTTCTCCACGAACTCCACTCTATGCCTTAGAATTCGTGGATGGCCCTGACACACATGATGTAAAGAAGTACTTCCTTTTATCTGTTCTTAATCATTCAGTTCCAGCCAGTAGTCATGAGCTGTAGCCGACAGCACAGGAGCTTCAGCAGGTTGAGGGACTGCCCCACTCCTTGGAACTCCAGAACGCTTCCTTACTCTACTTCATTTTCATACACCCCATGCCTCCCCAACCCACAAATATTCTTCACGTTTTTGTGTGTATGTGCCTTTGAGTCTCCTGTCAACTTATGGTGACCCCATTAATTTCATAGGGTTTTCTTAGGCAAGAAATCCTCTACGGTGGCTTGCCATTGCCTTCCTTGGAGGTCTTTAAAGACCTCCTTCCTTGGAGGTCTTTAAACAGAGGCTGGATGGCCATCTGTCGGGGATGCTTTGCTCGTGATTTCCTGCGTGGCAGGGGCTTGGACTCGATGGCCCTCGTGGTCTCTTCCAACTCTGCAATTCTATGATTCTATGATTCCTCTGAAATTCAGTTGTCCCTTCACATTTGCTGGGGTTTGGTTCCAGGACCCCCCCGTGAATACCCAAATCCGTGAATACTCAATTCCCATTATATGCTCTCTCTCTGGCTTTTCTTAGCAAACAAAGATTCAGGAAGGACTCACCCCGCGCTTTCTGCAAGCGTGCTGATGACTGAAAAGGCCATGCAATGGCATAGCAAAATGGTGTCCCTTCTATAAGATGGCAAAATCAAGGTTTGCTTTTTGGATTATTATTTTTTAAAGAATATTTTCAAGCCGTGAATACTTAAATCCATGAATGCCAAATCTGTGAATATGGAGGGACAACTGTACATCCTATAGCATCTGGTATTCCTTGGCAGTCCTCCATCCAAGTACCAATGAGGCCTAATTCTGCTTAGCTACTGAGATCAGACTGAATCTGGTGCCTTCAGAGTATTTAGCATATTTGCTGCCTCCCCAAAAATGACAATTTGACCTTTGATCTGTGGGGACTTTCTTTTTTTCTTTTTTTTTAAGCCAACATTTAGCATTACGAAAAGAGGAGGAAAACATCACACCCTGCATTTTTTCCATATCATGTCTCATTTCCTTCTTCCTCCAAACCCCCAGCTTTCTTCTAACTTACCATACAACCTTTCCTTTTCAGGGAGTTGCTCTAAGCCGCCTTGAGTATTTGATAGCCTCTAAGGCAGATCTCTAGTATGCTTCACTCCAGTAAGGGTGTCCCTTTTGTATATATTCTGCAGGAGGATTTACAGCACCCAGAGCAGCCTGAAGAGCCACCTGCTGCCGCTGCCGAAGAAGATGCCCCAGTGGAAGCCACAGAAACCAGTCCAGAGGTAAAGCACAGTCACAGCCCAGCTAACCCCAGAATCCTTGGCTGGACTGGGGTTTTTCTCGCCATCTATTGTTCTTTCCTTACTTTCTCTGTGCTGAGCTGGTTTCCATTTCTTTTCTGCATACAGGTGATTTCAGATCTTTTCTCTGCTGATCTTTATGCCAAAATATTTTATTTTTCCAGCTGTCCACATCCGGCCCATTTTCACTCTTTATTTATCTAGGAGCAGATAGTAGTATGTAAGAGAGTAAAAAGTAGATTGTGAATTTTGTTTCCTATGGTGTACATATATCTCCCCCCACCCGCATCCCTGCCATTGTTGTCTCTGGTTAAGTAGGTTTTACAGGTTTCTGAAATGGGGGAAACCCAACCCTGCAAAATCTGTTTATTACAGGCAAAACTGAGAAAATATTTTCAGTGCAACATTCATCTCTGAAACAAACAAAAAAACCAACAGCTTTTTTTTTTAACTGCTCAGACTACTTACTGGAATATATTTCATGATTTATGAGTTGACTTTATATGGAATATTTTTTTTTCTAGACAGAGACCTAATACTAAAGCATCAAGTGTATTTAACAGTGGTTCTTAACTTTTTCTTTACCAGGGACCCCCTTTAAATATATTTTGTTGCCATGGCCCCCCAAGATTTAACTCAAGATTTTAAGCAACAACAACAACAACAATACCTGATAAAAATAATAATATAGTTACTCCATCCATTAAACCTTTCCTAAGAGGCACTGGAGCAGGAGTGAAGACTTTTCTCCTCCTTCTTCCTGCAAGTTTGTGGCTGGAGTGGATTGAATGGCAATGTGCAGGCCAAGCCAGCCAGCCAGCACCTTGGCTCCTGTCATGTGGCCACTCCACTGCAGGGAGGAAGTGGGCCAAGCAGCCTTCTAGCCTTCACGGACCCCTTGTGAGGGCATTGCAGATCCCTGGGTGTCCCCAGACCACAGCTTAAGAACCACTGGCATATACGAAGACATTAGCAAGAATCCCTTTGGTGGATTAAGTCTGTTTTGCTACCAATGGCACTTTTCTCCGGGTCATACCATGGCAGATAGATCATTGTCAAGAAGCACAATGGGAGGCTCTGAGCAGTCAGTTTCTCCAGTGCTTGGCTTCCAGGTGGGTCCTTGGAGCTAAGATGTTCTGGGAAGACTGGGTTGGAAAATCACCTGCCCTATGGCACGGGTGATTTCCGAAGCCACTCACCCTAGAACAACCTGGCTTGAAGGTCCACCCAGAAGCCAGGCAGTAGAGATATAGGCTGCCTTCTAAAAACAGCAATGGCAATCTTTGTGTCCAGGGCTTTTTTCATCCTACCACTGCTGCACTGGCATAGTGCACCAACAGAATCCCAATCTTAATGGTGATTATTTTGATAACTAGTATAGCTGTGCCCAGTGTAACATATGCCGTTATGTGCCCTGCTGGGGTTTCAAACAGTGGTTGCAGCATGGAGCTTGGAGTGGCAGCGTTCCTTTCATATGGTTCAACTACATGGTAATATTTTAGGGGGGGAAATGCATTGTTTTACATGTGGGTGGTATGTGGCTGAGGGAGTGAGAGGAGGGAGGGGTCCTTGTGAGGCTGGGGATGTAGCTGCAGATTGAGTGGCAGGAGTATATTGTTAATTTTATCATTTTTACTATTTTGTTATTTTTTAAGTTTTTAAGTTTTAAACTGCAGTTATTTCAGAAAACAAGCACATAGTTGGTATGGCTGGACAGCACATTAAACCAGGAAACTAGGAAATTTTGGCCTATCAGAGGGGCGGGATATAAATTATTATTATTATTATTATTATTATTACCATCATCATCCTGATACATGCTGTTCAATCACTCCTGCTAATGGTTTGTTTCTCTCTCAACAAAGAAGAATGGATCCATTTTTAGGTTTCCTTTTCTAGGTTGCTGGGAGAGAAACAGAGAGGGGAAGCTGCCCATGTTTGGACAACACACTAAACAAAACATAGAGCAAAGTTCTGTGGTTTGTTCAGCAGCTCATCAAAAACAAGCCAGGATTCTCACAGGTCCCTGGCTTGTTGTGTCGTTGAACCCATCCAGTGTAAAACATTTCATGCATGAGCAAGCAGTAAGCTCAGCTATGTTATAATTCAATTATTTATTATTTTATTTATTTTATTTTTAGTTATTTTATACCCTGCTCTTCAGCCACAAGGCTATCAGAGTGGCTTACAAATTGTTTTAAGCAATAGCTATTTACACATCTACACTGCATTAAACAGTTTCCAATGTGTGTTAGCTAATTGCCCCCCACAAGCTGGGTACTCAGTCATACCTCTTAATTTATTATGGGTGTCAAAAGAAAGACATTCCATGGAAGAAACATTTACAGTTTACATTTACAATTTAGTGCATTATAGTTTAAAATATGATATAAGTTAGTTAGATTCTCTAAACTGAAACATTTTCCAGATCAAGAAGAATGAGGGTCAGGAACAAAGGAGTTACCTTAACTTACTTTTTTATCAGCAAGGTGAAAATCCAGTAACAAATGCTTAAACTTCCTAGCATGAGAAGCAAAGATACCATTATAACCTTCAGAAGCAGGATATAGCTACAGAGGTGGGGGTGGGGTGGGATGATGGCATTGTCCCCAAAATAAGAATTCCTCCCTACTAAATTAAATTTTCCTTCAGTCCCTAAATTTCTAGCTTTCAGTAACTTAAAACGTCAGTTGAACATTTAGAAATACAGGTTAGGTATTCAAAGAAAAAGGGCAGGCAAAGTTACTGAGAGAATGCAAACACAGCAAATCTTAGGGGCTTATCACACAAGGAAAGGGAAGTGGAAGGAAAGCCCGAGAGCACCACATCCAGCCTTGCCTTATTGCATGACTTTGCATGACATCGGTGTTCGTCAGCTGTTCTCCTGTTCTGGTCCCATGGGAGACAGTGCTAAAGATGAGTCTTTTTGCTAATGGACTTTTCCACTGTCTTCCATGGGACCAGTTTACCATTGTCTTCCATGGGACTAGAACAGAAGAAGAGCTGAAGCATACAGATGTCATGCAATAAAGCAGGGCAGGAAGTGCTGCTCTTGGGCTTTAAAATTGCTTCCCTTCCCTTGTGCGATAAGGCTCTAAGAGTTCTAGGTGTGAGCAATTGTTAGTGTCTCTCTCTTCAATGCTAAAAATTCAGGGACAGAAGGAAAAAATCACTGAGGGCAGACTTCTTTGGGAGGCCAGTGCCCTCATCTCTCCTCCTCTCCCCCCATAGCTACATCCCTGTTCAGAAGATAACTTCAGCATCTTTTGGGGCTGGTATACTCCCTAACATGGTCTCATACACATTTCTGCTGGTAATATTTTAAGGGACTAGACTAGGATGTTCTCAGAGTCAGCCCAGATTTTCATCCACTTTCAAAATAAATGTGTAAAGTTGTTCCTTACTAATGGAAGAGATCTATGAGGTTTTCTCCTCCCAACCTCACTTCATGTTAGCATGTAAGTTAGGGAGCATGCCAGTAGAAAATCATTCCCATTTAATATTATGACCACTTATTTGCATGTCCCTTATTATCAATATGCATGATTCCTTGAGAGAAGTAGCCATTCAACACACTCATATATGCTTCTTATGGCCTGATTGTTTGCTTATTAAATTGAGACTTAGGGCCTCCCAAGGTCCCTTACAATTTTCTTAGCCTCTTTTGAAAATTTCAGCATGAATATGGAGAGCCTGCTTACCCCCTGTTCTGGAGTCCCTGTAGTAGAGTTAACAGGAAACGTTAACTTGTTCTCTTGTCTTTCTTCTTCCCAGGGTGAAAATGAAGGAAATTAACCCTCCTCAGGTCTTCTAGTGTGAAAAAAATGGGAATCCAGGAGTAAATAAAGAAATGTTAGCTGACACCAGAGCAGGGAAATCACTCATACCCTAGGCTAACTTCATTCAGCACTACAGTCTTTCACTTGCCTCATCCCAATATACCATAAGTGTCCAGCAGACTCTTGATCATATGTTTTAGGGCAACTGTGTGCAGCACAACGTGTGTCTCCCTTACTGTCTCCTTTGTGGCTTCCTTCTTTGCCCATCTTCAAGCCTTCGAAGTGTGCAGCCTGATAGCTGTGTTAGCACAGTGGTGGTTGGAGTTGCTGATTAATGTCTTTTTGCCCGTTAGTGTCAGCACTTGATATCTCTAGAAAAGGTGGAGATATTTTTATTTCTAAAGAGACAAAATAAAACAACTTGTTTCAACTAAGCCTTTGTTTTCCTCTTCCTTCGTTTACATTCATCCACCTGACTATAGGCATCACCCACTGTGGCCATGTTGTGTTTTAAGGCCCAGATGATATGTGACAGTGGCTGACCTATGTCTTCAAACATAGATGTGGGACCAATCTCTCCTGGGGCATTTATTAGAACTTAGAAAAGTTACTTTTTTGGACTATAGTTCCGAGAACTGCTGGTCAGCATGGCTAAAACTGGCAATTGCAGTCTCCACTGTCCCATCCCACCCGAAAGGCTTCTCCAAGCTCTAGTAGTTTTCTCCTAATGAAGCTTACTTTTGGTTTGCAAGCCTAGATGGCTGAAAACAGAACATAGGAAACTTCCCTATCATGCCTTCCAACATTTCACAGATGAAAACTGGGAAATGTGTGGCCAAGCAATATCAGTGTGTGGTCAAGACAGCAAAGGTTATTAATAAGGAGGAACACATAAACTAGGAGAGGCTGTACCAGCTTGCTTTTGCCTGAGACTACAGGGAAGGGCAAGATTCCACTCTCTCCTCTCCTCTCCTCTCCTCTGCTTTTGCTGAATTAATTGAGTGCAAACTTCTTTTGCACTTTGAATTCAGTTTGCATCAACTGAAGTAAGCTGAGGACAAAAGGAGAAAGCTGGAAGAGGAGAGAGAAACTGGGACATTTTAAAAGCAGCTGAAAAAGTGGGATGACAGAATTAATCAGAACTATCCTTTCCAGATCAGTACAGTTGGAGGGTAAAACCTTATAAACAGACTGTTCACGTAGCCTACTCTGATTGGCCACAACATTTAGTGATTTCCAGCAAAGAAGAAGAAGAAGTCATCCATCACTTAATTCTCTTTCAACTGACGATGCCAATGACTGAACCTGAGACCTCCTGCATACAAAACATGGGCTCTAACGCTGAGAAAGGGTCCCAAAAAACAACATTTTCCAAGAAGATTGAAATCCCATTGAACACAACAAACTAGAAAAAATTGGGTCAGGATTTGGCATGAAATTTTTCCATGTGTAAAACTGAAAAGAAGACACCTCCCTGGACCCCCTTCTCATGTGCCTTTAAAATCTCCTTGATGGGTTAAGAAACTTGCCAGAGCAGATTTCAGGTGGTGGAATGGGAAGGGAATCCTCCTGCAGTTAAAAAAAAAAAAGCATTATTATTATTATTATTATTATTATTATTATTATTTAGGAAGCCATCCTATCAAATCATTCTTCATAGTTGCTCAGGCAAGGTGATCTTGTATAGTTCTTATTCTTACTCACTTACTGCAGGTCAAGTCTCCCTTATCTGAGATACCTTTTTAGCTAGCCGTGTATGCAGGCAATGTGATGTGGTGATTCAAACTCTAGAAGGTCCAAATTTTAATTCTCACTGGGTGACTTAGGCCAGTCACACTCTCAGCCTCACCTACCTAACAGGGTTGTTGTGAGAAAAAAGTGGAGAACCACCTATTCCATCTTGATCTTACTGGGAAAAGGCAGGATATACATGTAACAAATAAATATGGATACTGTATGGCAAGTCAAAGAAAGACTCCCTCCAAATTTTCTTGTCATGTTTGCAGATTTAGTTTCCCGTGTGCTGCCCTAGCATCTTTACCCAAGAGAATGACATCTATTGAACACATTACAGAGTGTGGAACACTATTTCAGTACAAGTCCAAGATTTTTGTGTGCAAAACTTGCATCACTGTTTCCTCATTTTATGCCCCACAAGTCATATTTGCAGTTACAAGCTGCACCATCCAAAGTCCAAAATTGTTGTGTATCCCTAATCCAGTCCCTAGTTTATCTTACAAGTTTGTGACTTCTATCATCAAGGTCAACCTAGATCAGGGGTGTGCAAATGTGCCCCCCCCCCAGTCAAAAAGGTTTTTTGGTGGGGGGAGAAATGAAAAATCTAGTGGGAACGGGTGCTGTTTTTGCCACATGTTCAAGCCCCCCATGGGCATTTTAGAGCCTTTTTAAGGAGCAGTCTTTTTAAAAACAGGAAGCCCTAAAATCATAGTAAAAATGCCTTGATGCTGTATAAATAATATGCAAGTTAATGTATGTAGTGGATTAAAGTAAAAAGGTATACGGAAATAGAGGAGTTATAACTCTAAGATTTAGATAAACAAGGAGAGAGAAGCGAGAAGTCAGTTTTATGTGGGGGTGGGTGGGAGAGGGGGTTAAAAGGGTATATGTTTTGTTTGTCTATTATTATTGTCTTGTCACGTTTTTAGAAAAAGCTGGTATTAAATAAAGATTTTTAAAAATGCCTTGATTCCCCCTAGAGGGTGGGGGGGCATTTTGTGGTTAAGGGGTTGGGGGGGAGGTGTATTGGGGGGTGCAGATCTCCAAGTTCTGGCAATGAAATCTTTTTGTCTCTGTTGGTTGTGTTGATTAAAACAGTATACGAAGTCACATCTTGTCTCTTGTAAGACGTTAATGTGTTGCTTTATGGTTTTTCAACCCCTCACCCCACTTAACAGCTGGACTGTACTTAATGCTTATTTGCCACCTTCAGGTGACTGTTTACTCTCTTTGCTTTTTAAAAATCAAAGTCAAGAGACAAGAGACATTAATGGCCTGGCCATCAATGCATTAAATGGTGAGCAAAGCATGCCTCATTTACTAAAATACACTAGTTCAGCACTAGGATTACTAGAGTCAATAACATTACTGTCAGAAGACTGAGTAAGTATTTAAATAAACCTCACAGGCTGCATGGCTGAATTGGAACCTGAACATAGATATCCACTTATCATCATACCAGAACTAGGAAAGTCCAGGAAAACTATAAACTGTGATATGCACTGAACACATCTCCAGGTCATTGTACATGCAAGGTTCTCTGCATAGGGAGAAAGGTGGGATATAAATTAAACAAAATAAATAAAAATACAGTTTTACATATTAGTCTAAATTCAAGTCGCCTGAACTCATTCTCTCTATAGGAGTTAGACTACAACTGCCAATTTCCTCACATAACATGGTTATTGATGTTTGCTGATGAAAGAATGGGAGTTGTAGCCCAACATATCTGAATGACACCAGGTTGGGAAGGGCTGGTTTAAAGAATAACTCTTCAAGCTCAAGAAAGTAGGCTTCTCAATTTAGAATGAAAAAAATACACTATGATGTGACTTTTTTGCATGTCACACCCTTCTGGGGAAGGTTTTTTTTTAAAAAAAACAAAACAAAAACAAATGTACTGTCTCATGTGGTCAGGCTTTATTCTTAACATTATCATTAAGCACACATTTTAAAAAGAAACATTTTATACAAACTGACATTCATGTGCTACTGGAGATTTACAGGGAAACATTATCTGACTGTTCTCTTTTTCAATATCATAATAAAGCTGCATGAGAGAGACATCAGAATTGCTCACCCTCCAATGATGCTGCCTGTTGCATCTCTGCTTAAGTTACTGCCCAACTCAGCCTTGACCACTGAAGAAGCATGCTTGCTCACACAGAGTAACACAACACATAAACCACTTGATACCATCTCATACACTGGGAGAAAATTGTTCTGGGTATATACTCACAAGGCCAACCCCCCATTTCACTGATGTTTGTTCGACTGAGACTGCAGTCCTAAAGGCCAGGGATACCCAATGTCTGGGGTTCAGGAGGGCTGCATTACTACACATTGAACCTGACCAGAACCAGAAACACAAACACAAAACAGCATGTACTGCTGCTGTTTGGGGTGTAGCAGAAGGCAAAACCAGGTGCTTCCTTTTGAAATAGTTCCACTGTGCCTTGTTTAAAACATAAGTATGTGTGTATGGAGGGGGTATGCTAATGAATTGAGCATTAGGGTTGCAAATTTCAGAGGGACCGCAACATCAGGGGAAGGGAACACATATGGACTGTGGGCTTCATGTTGCTGTAGTTACTTAGCTGGGAGTAAACCCTATGGAATGTAATGGGACAGGCTTCTGAGTAGATATATATAGCACTGCATTCTTCATGAAGAACCCTCCCCACTCCCTTTGTACCAAATATGAGTGACATCAAACCATAAAAGTTTTACTGCACCAGAATTTGCTTGGGATGGCAAGAATGTTTCTAACTTTAAATATGCCTGCTCACATCCTTTGCCCAAAAGAATGCCACTGACCTGACTATTCAAAGTTTTAGTGTCCTGGAAACAAATGGATCCATTAAGACATTAACTATTTTTAAAACTTACATTTCTTGTATGCACTTATATCACCCTCTGATCTTACCTGACTCAGGTGGTTGCTGGTTTAATGGCATTGCTTATTGGAAGCTCTCATATAATGGAGGCAAGCTCCATTTCCCAAGCACTTTGTGTCTTTTCTAATTGAGTTAAAGCACATCCAGTAATGCTAGCTGCTCACTGTCAACTTCCACAAGGGCTTCCCTCACCCCTACCCACAGAGGGAAAACTGCATTATCATCATCAAATCATCAGAGGAAATAATGGATGTTGGGTAGTCTTGCATAATGTGGAAATCACACAGATCTTGAAAGCATGATACCTATCACAATCTTAATAAATAAAAGGTTGGAATCCTATAACATTTACCTGGAATCAAGTCCCATTGAACTCAGGGGCTTACTCCTGAGTGTCTCTGTCTCTCTGTGTGTATAGGATTCTGTTGTAAGTAACAGGATTCTACTGCATCATAAGAGATCCAGTGTGATGTCGTGGTGTGAGTATTGGATTAAGGCTCCAGGAGACCAGAGTTTGAATCTCACTCAGCCATGGAAACTTACTGGGTGACTTTGGGCGTGTCACAGCTCCTAGCCTTAGATGAAGGCAATGGCGAACCTCGTCTGAAGAAATCTTACCAAGAAAACTCATTCTTAGAGGAAGGCAATGGAGAACCTCATCTGAAGAAATCGTACCAAGAAAATCCTGTGATAGAGTCTTTGGTTTATAACTTATAACTTACATGGCAGAAAGGGCTTTTAATGTGGTTATATTTTTTCTTTTTTTATTGTCTTTTAATTTAGTTTCATATTGTTTTAATTTTGTGCTATTAAACCAAATTATTGTTTAATTTTTTAAAAGTTTTGTACAAATACTTTTAAAACTGTGCCCTGTTTTAAAATACCTGTAAGCTGCCTCTTTTCCTGTACAAGGAGAAAGGGGGGGTATCAATAAATTAATTAACTAGGGTCACCATAAATCTGAAGGCTCATAAACAAGAACTGCAGGCTAACAATTCTGCAAGGCCACACCTTCCTCACCTCTGGCCTATAGATGCTCATACTGCCACCTTATCATTAAAAAAACAATAATAACCCAAACATCCTAGTCAGGAGTTAGAGCTGGGGTGGAAATCATATTGTCCTCTAGAAGTTGTTGGACTGCAGCTCCCCAAATTCCTCATTGTTGTCTATGTTGGCCAGGGCTGCTGAGATTTCAGTCCAACCACCTCTGGGAGGCTGCGTAATTCCAACCCTGGGATTAGAGATTTGGGTTGAGTTTTTGTTGGGTTTTGAGTTGGTCTTGATGCTGGTCTTGAGTTGTGAACCGTTTTAGGCACATTGTATGGGAAAGTGGCACACCAAGTGAAGTGATAGTGTTAATGTATCTGGGAAAGGCTAAATAAGTATCCTAACAGGGCACAGAACCTGTATATTTTGACAGTAGTTTGCGGGCTTGAACTTGTGTGCTTTGGCAGGTCAGGAAACAGGCTGATGGATCAGGGTGGGGTAAGAAAGTTTTTTTTAAAATCTCTAAAACTCCTTGGCTCAAGAAAACAAAACAAAAACAGGTTAATTCAGAAACATAGCTGATACCAAAGTTAACATTACAAGTATGAAATAGGCAAGTAGAGTACCTTAACAGATAGGAGCCCTAACAGACCTGCCATAGGCAAAGGAGCACACTGGTAACAACAAGGCTTCAAGATATGTGTTCCAAAAAAAGGACATGAAACATGCAGAAATAACTCCCATGTTCTTCAGTTTCAGACTCTAGGCCTCCCTGGGTATTTCAGCTCCACCCCTCTCCATTGATTTCCCCATCACCCTCTACATGTGGAAGATGACTTTATGAAGGGGAAAGCCTTCACAGGATAGAAAAGAGATGGGAGGGATTGTTTTGGACTGCTGCTCCCAGAATTCTCCAGCCAGTATAGCCAATGGCCATTCTGATTAGTGGGTTCTGGGATTTGTAGTCCAAAACAGTAACCTTTCCCCAAGCTCTGGGACTGCAGCATTATCCTCATGCAAATAGTGAGAGACAAGCCATATAAACCAGTGGTTTTCAACTGAGGGCCCTCCAGATGTTTTGGACTTCAGTTCCCCAAAGCCGCAGTCACCATAGCCAATAATCAGGGATTCTGATAGTGAACTCAAAAATGCCTGGAGGTTCAAAGGTTGACAACCACTGATCTAGACAAAATGTTTCCACATTTCCCTTTCTGTGTGACAAGATTGACCTGTGCCTTTCCTATGTGATCTTCATGGAGTTTAATCATGCATCCATGTTTCAGTGCAATAACCTGAAGATATTTAAACAATTCAAGCCACCTGAATGGATGCCATTCATTTTATCCTTATTCATGAGCATCCACAAATAAACAAGGTAAACACATGACACTTTCATGATGCCAGCACATCTACAAATGCTACCTCCAAGTGCCTGCTTAGTGGCTCTCCTAATGGGGCAAACACATATAAAAATGATTACTATAGCTTGTAAACAAATACATCTCATCATAGCTGGGAAGACTGTTATTGGCGGCTTGCTTAGCCTGCTGGCCTGCTGCTAACTGTTGATGGAGAATTTCAAGGCTGCACCACAACTGGCCTCTAATTAAGGAGTCCTCTAAATGGTGAAAATAACCCTCATGGAATTCACTGCAAATAAAACCTGTCTAAATGGAATTCTGCATCAATCCATAGAATTTGGAAGGAGGGGGGCCCAAACTGGCAAGGACAGCACTGGAAAAGCCTTCGTGACTTTTCACATAGTTTTTTTAAAAGAGCAAGGGGTGTGTGCATTGCTGCTCATTAGGACAAGCGATTCACTTTGAATCACTTTCCCATAGGAGAGGAAGTGCAAAGCTGATTGGCCAGGCAAGTTCAGGGGCGGGGCTTGCTAACAGGGCAAGCACTCGCTGCCACCATGTTGGATTTTCACCTTAGCGATCGCTCGCTAAGGCAATAAAATGGGGTATGGGTTTTTTTGTTGTTTTTTTGTTGTTGTTGTTGTTTTGTTGTTTTTTTGCTGTCCTTTTAATTCGAAAAATCACTCTATCACTCCAACACACATTAGACTTTTTTTTAAAAGTTTGGCAGTGGCAAAGTACTAACACGAGTAAGTCATTCATAGCTGCCATCTGGCATGCAAAACTTCTGAGGGCTTCTGGAGCCAAAAACACCATTAAGACAAGTCACTGCTTCTGCAAAATGCCATTACTGTGAAGTATTCCGTTTTTTCCCCTTCATATAGACGGGGCCTAACTACAATATCCAACAGAACACAGGTGACTAATAATTTAATGGCTAACAAGACACCCTTCTTTCTGTCCACCATCTTTTCAGGCTCATTTGGTGGGAACTAGGGAGAGCGCCTTTTCAGTGGCTGCTCCCAGACGTGTGGACCCTCCCTAGAGGGGTTAGGATGGTCCCATCTTTACTCTCCTTCAGGCAGCAGGTTAAAACATTTTTATGCCACTAGGCCTTTGCTGACAAATGAAGGTTGGACTGCTGGTGCCAAGATCTATTTGAATTTTTACAGTGTTTTACAAATGTTTTATCATATATGTGGAATTTTAATTATATAAGCAATTTAATCTCTTTTTAATTCTTATTAATTGTACTTTTTAAGCTATTGTTGTTTTTAAATGTTGTGAGTCATCATAGGTTCTGCTGTAGGGAGAAAAGCATGATATAAATAAATAAAATTATTATTAATAATAATACATTCTTAATGAAAGCAACAAACTATCATGCACATACAGTATAAATAGGCATCAACAACACAATAGTAATAAATTCATGAACAATAACACACATGAAGAATCAAACCATAAATTAACTGGAACAATGAAAAAGCCATCAATAGTTAAAGGCTTCAAACATGCATTGTAGAAAACATGTTCATAGATACTTTGGTTGGTATATATTCAATTGTTGAGATGAAACTCCAGCAGAAAGCTTTGCAGAAGTAATAACCCAGTTGTAGGCACTATGTAAAAATGAATCCACAGGTAATCCCAGCTGAAGAGCAAAAACTGGACATCAACAGTTAGCAGTAGGACAGAAGAACCCAGAAATTATTCTTTCTGTTTCACCAGATAAAGCTTCCTCAACTGAATTACATGCTAAATGACACATAGAACATTGTAAATCTGTTAGAATCCATGATAATGATAATGAAACCTTACAATCAAAGTAAAACATACTTACATACTGTGAAGGTGTAATACAAATTCCAAACAGCCTATGCTTTCATTTTGTGGATTTCTCCAGACCTTACTGTAAACCAGCCATCCTGCAACTTAACTGCTAGCAATGTTTAATATAAACCACCTGTGCAAGCATATACCCCCACTACACAAATAATCTAGGTTGAAACTGGATTATTTGCCATGGCTTCTTCCTATTGAATCTGGGACTTGTAGTTTTACAAGGCCTTTAACCTTCTCTGTCAAAGAGTGCTGATGCCGCACCAAACTACAGATCTCAGGATTCTATAGGAAGGAGCTGTGGCAAATAATCCAGCTCCAACTAGATCAATTGGATTTACTTAAATGTTGACTTACCATTCAGTAACTGACTCAACAGGTCTATTCTACTTGGGAGTAGCAGATTTAGACCAATATGTTCACTCAATTTATATTCATTCAGGAAGGAAAATGCATTTTTGTATATGTTCTGCATGTTAAAAACAAAATACACATAGACCAGAATGCAATTTATTGTGCCTCTTCCACTGGGTATGCCAAGTCCAGCTATCAAGAGACAATGGCGCATTTTTGTGGCCCCAGGCTGGCATGCCAGGTGTTTGCTCAGTTATTTTCCATTCAGAAACCATCCAGAAATGATGCGAAGTAATGCCAGTGATGCAGAAAGGACATGTTAACTGAAACACACCTATCTGAGAAAGGTAAAGAATCAAAGTTTCAGTGCACACCTTCAAATTCCGCAAATTAAGCGCAAAAAGTTAAGCTATCTAGGTGCTCCACCCACTGAAAATATTTGCCAGGTGTGCATCAGGGAGGGACCTTGGCCCATGTATAAAATCTATTGCAGAACTTTTTAGGAGGTGCCCATTGACTTCACTGGCTTAAGGACTGAAGCTGCTGGAAGCAACCATGTCTGGCAAGGATGTTCAGGGCTTTACTCAGCAAGCACAGCGCACGGTGCAGGATGCTGGTAAGAAGTATTTCAGATATTTTCTCCTTTTCATTTCATGTTAGAAGTCCAGTGAAACATTGGGTTCTTAGGGCTTGTTGATACATTCAGGAAAATCAAGTTTTCCCTGCTTTGCATCAACTGAAGCTGTAGGGGGTAGCTTTGTGAACTGAAGGGTGTATCTGTGAGTTAGAGCCAGCCAGAGACCCTTTGCCACCTGAGACAAAGGACAAAATAGGTTCCATCATTCTATAGAAGCTGGACTTGCTGGACTGACAGTTGACTCTTACTTGGATGTTTCCTGTGGCACAGGGTCCACCACTACAACTGAGGGCAACAGGCTAGATGAAGGTCTGCAGGACAGGTTATGTGGTAAACATAGCTCATTTTCTAACAACTTGGCACCATTCCACAGTTTCCATGTAGAGGGAGACATTTAGAATAAATAAATAAATGAGTTTCAAGGTTTCAAATTCAGACCTCCCCATGCTCATTCAATGTATCCAAAGACACAGTGTTGCTAGTCTCAGTATACAAAATCTCAGTGTAGCAGCATACAAAGGGCTCTTGTAGCACCTTTGAGACTGCATGAAAGAAGATGGTAGCATTTCATAGACTCCGGCTGCTGCCACACTGCAGAAGTAATGCATTGACACCGCTTTAACTGCCATGGCTCAATGCTATGGAATTCTGGGATTTGTAGTTTTGTGAGATATTTGGCCTGCCCTGTCAGAAAACTCTGGTGCCACAACAAACTACAAATCCCAGCATGACTTAGGATGGAGCCATGATAGTTAAAGTGCTGTCAAACTGCATTATTTCTACAGTGTGGCAGCAGCTTCAGTCTATTTCATCAGATACAAGATGCAAGATAAGATGCATCTGATGAAGTAGACTGAGCCCATAAGAGCTTATGCTGCAAGCATCTTTTTCTCAGTTAGTCTCAAAGGTGTTGCAAACTCCTGTTGTCTATTCAATGTATTACACCGACTTCACTACCATAAGATGTGGTTATGGACATTGGCTGAGATGGCTTTAAAAAGGATTTTGGATGCATTCATAGGTCATTGGGTTTTCATTGTCTAAAAGTGGTGGTGAAGACCACCATGTGTAGAGGTAACTTGCCACCAAATACCAGTTGCAGGGGAGCAATAGTGAGAGAGGACTACTGCACTCATGTCTTGCCCACACAAGCTTTCCATAGTCAGCTGTTTGGCCACTATGGGGACAGAATGCTGGACTAGATAGACATTTGGTGTGACCCATTAGGCTTTCCTTACGTTCCTCTACCTACTGAAGCAACTTGATTGCCAAGTTACAATTCCTCACCCTACCCCAAATGGCCTTGCACTGGAATGCTCATCAGATAACAGAGTTTGGAAATGTTACTTTTGGGGAAGTACAGTTCCAATAATTCTCCTGCCCTCACAGCCAGTGGTCATGCTGGCTGGAGGTTCTGAGTTGTCGTTCTTTTCCAAGCCCTGAGGAATGTATATGGTGTGGATAAGGCATTCATGGGGCCTATGGTGCATGAAGAAACAATACGGCTTCCAGTAGCGTGTTTAGCCATCTCCTTTTCCAATTTGGATCAAGTCCATCTTCACTTCAGGGGCTGTCATTTAGCGTGAGACCAAGAAACACTAGAATGTTCAGATGCCTAATAATGTGGTTTGTAGGCAGTTTATTTCAGCATCACTGTGGTTCTCATGAGGGATGAAAGAGGAAGATAGCTGTGGGATGAAATAGCCATTGCTGTTGCTGGCTTAGACAGATCACGAGATTTTTCTGTACAGAAGTTTAATCAAAGGTGGTCAATGTGTGACTGCCAAAATTCTGTAGGACTGCAGCTTCCACCAGTCCTTACCAAAAGAGCCAGTGGTGAAGAAACATGGGAGTTTGTAGTCTAGCCACATCTGGAGGGCTGCCCTGCAGGCTGGTGGCTCTGATGTCAGTGGGGCAGTAAATCCACTTTTGGTTTTAGTCTGAATGTTAAAGAAACTATCCATGATGCTGAACTTATTCTGAGAATAGGGTTCAACAGTTTGGAGAATGCCCTTGAACTTCAGATTAAATTCCAAGTGGCTTTACCTCCCTAATGACATCAGAGCCACCAGCGGCTACTGATGGCCAATTTGCCTACCCTGGAATTTAATGATACTCTTTTGAGCTCACCCCATTGCTTAAAAAGTCACTGCCTTTCCACAAAAAAGGAAGAAAACATCTGTTCTGAAAAACATTCCAATTCATGTCCTTAAATCCAGGTCACCAGCACTCCACCAGGTGCTGTGATAAGGGAGATGTTTTTCATATTGTATGTCCATACTCAGCGATCTCTCAAAGAACATCTTGTTAGTGTCAGCTGATGTGTGGCTGATAATGTTATCATTTTAAATAACAATTTCTCTACGTACATTAAAATGTAGGCCTGTGCATGTGACCCTCCAACCGATCAGGACACATCTCTGAATAACCAGTGTGCCTTCTGGTGTCATTGCATACAGATAGCAACATAGAGGCATCATGGGACTAAGATAACAAGAGGGTTTTCTGGTACAGCTCAGCTCAATAACACCATCAGTTGAATACCAGAGGTAGAGCAGGACCCAACTGCTTTCTTACTCCAGATTAAGTATGCAGGATCCCAATTCATTGTGACCTGGCAGGGGAAACCTTACATTTTTTTGCTTGCAGTCAGTCCTCCCCTTTAAATTCCCCTCCCCTAGAAATAAAAAGGGAGAGAAGCTTCGTTGGTACCAGTGGAAAGCCTTTTTTCATTTAGTCCACACATGGAGAGCAGTTAAATTGAGACTGCGCATCCTTACCTTGGATTAAGGAAGAAAATTAGGCTCAGCTGTCCACTATGTATTTCAAGTAACGTAGTTTAGCCGAGAAGTGGCAGACAACCCTTTTGTTTTCCCAGTCTGAGTCCCATGCATCCAGTCTGCAAAACCAGGTGGCTCACCTGGCACATCATCATTGACAACTGATGGGCTGTGTGATCAGCTTCTTTATGCTTGTTTTAAGTTTGTCTGAGGGCTTATCTACACCAGCCAGGGTATGCTGGATCCCCACCAGCATATCCTGGCTGCAGAGCTGGCCCATCTGTCCCCCATTATCTCAATGAAACGGGCCGGAGTCCACACAGGAATGCTGGCCTGTCCCTGCAGCTACTGCAGTAGCTGCCGCTGCTGCGGCCATTACGTCTGCTGTCTCAGAAGCTAGGAAGAGACCCCACAACATGTGACTTTAGGCCCCTTGCATGTGCTTTGGTCACATGCTGAGGGAACCCTGCCTGGCTTCTGGGAGAACCAGGGAGCTGGCAGCGGCCAGGACTAGCGTGCCAGTCGGGCTCCTGAAGACATGCAGGTCCTGATCCGGGTTTTGTCTAGTAGTAACGGATTAAACTGGGTATTTTAAAAAATGGTTTATTGGGTCCTACCCCAGCTTCCCCCTGTCTCAGCCCCATGTCTGCCCTGGGGGTGGTAAGGACTGCTTGGGGGCAGAACAGGGCAAATGCCCTACATCATATAGATTGCAGGACTCCAAGATGGGGCAAGATGGGGTATTTATTCATTGTAGATAAGGCCTGAGTCACTGTTTATACAGTTTTGATCTACTGTTTTCTTTTTACCCATACTGTCTCACTGTACTTCTGACTTCCTGTGCCTATGTTTTAAGATTAACAAATCTTGCTTTTCCTGATTTCAGCAACCAGCCTGGGAAAGGCCACACAGCAAGGTGTGAACCAAGTTGCGGAGGCAGGTCAGAAAGGTATGAGAAAAACAAGATGGGGTTCACAGCAGGCATACTAGGGGCTTGTCTATACGAGGGGGGAATGGAGTGCCTCGCAATAATGGGATTTCGTAGCAGCTGCGACTTGGTTTTTTGCCCCCATAAGCTTTGCATGCGAGATGGTGGCCACAAGTGATTTACTTGCATCTGTACTTACCTCAATTTGCCGCCACCAAACTTTAAAAAACCATGATGCCCAAGGTATGATAGAGCGATTTTTCATTTTTCAGAAAAAAAAAAACCCACCCCATTTTCTCGCCTTAGCGCTTGCTCACTTAGGCAAAAATCCAACATGGCGACAGGGGGCACTTACCTTGTTAGCAAACCCTGCCCCTGCATCCTCACCCAACCAAGCAGCTTTGTGCTTCCTCTCCTATGGGAAAGTGATTCATATTGAATCACTTGTCCCAATGAGCAGGAACACACATCCCCCTTGCTGTTTTTAAAAAACTCAGAGAAAAGCTGCAAAGGCTTTCCCTGTGGAGTTTTTGACATTTTGGGGCCCCCTCCTCCCCAATATGGCAAAACGATACAGAATGCCATTAAGACAGGTAGGATTTTCCTTGCATTCCATGAGGAGTATTTTTGTCATTTAGACAACCCCCTAATGGAACAAGTTCTGCCATTTGTATTCATCTCATAGTAGCAGTTTGAGGCAAAATGTCCACTAGGGAGAAACCAAATGCTCTCAGACTGTCTCCCTGCCATTGTGTCCTCCAGATGTGTTGGTCTACAAGCTCCAACACTGCCAACCAGCACCCTCCTGTAGTCCAACACATCTGGAGGGTGCTGGGATGGGGGAAGCTGATCTAACACAACAGTCCCTGCTGGTTTGATTTGTAATGCTTGCCTATAACTCTTGGTGCCTAAGAGACACTTGCACAAGCCATGCCTCATGGGCAGAGCACATAAAAAATCTCACATGCAGAGCAAGACTGCTTAAGAGCTGTGTTGGAAAACCCAGAGACCAGACTATTGGGCTGGATAGACCAACAAACTGGCTTAGCGTGACAACTTCATGTATACTGAACTGGTACAAATCACAAAAGGCAACAGCTGTCAAAAACCAAACAACCAAATAGTGTAAATTCACAGGAGTGCAAAACTTGTGAAATCAATTATATAATTACAAAATCATGATACATAAATCCTAGGCCACAAAAACACTAATAGTACACAAAGTTACATACACAGGTTTGAAAAGGAGAAATATACAAATAATACCAATATATGTTCTACGTGTGTAATACAACATGCTGCAATGCTAAATTAACAATACAACAGTATTCTACTCAAAGTTGACTCAACCAGATGTTGATGATGCAAGGATGGAGGCAGACTAAACAGGACTTCTAGATATTTTCCTGTGTTCTGTCACTGTTTTTGTGTTCATTTAGTATTTCTGTAACTTTTCTAGGCTCTGAACTTGAACTATGACCCAGCTCAGTAGCAACTGGTATAAATAAACACTTCTCCCAGAAAAACTGAACAAGAGACAGCTCTCTAGGGTGTTGTCTAAATGGGGAGGGGGGGAATCGATTGCTCCATAGTTATTGCAATTTGCAGCAGCTGCAACCTGTCTTAATGGTTTTACAGGCCCCATAAATTTCACATGCCCTCTAGTCAAGGTCTACAGCTGATTTTTTTTTTAAAAAAAAACTATTTCCATGGTGCACATAGGTGATATTTTGCCTTTACAAAAGAAAAAAGAGAAAAAGCAACTGTTTTATTGCCTTAGCACTCACTTGCTAAGGCAGAAACCAACATGGCAGTTCTGGGTGCTTGCTGTGTTAACAAGTCCCACCCCCTGCACTCATCCAGCCAATCAATTTGCACTCGTATGGGAAAGTGAATTGCTTGTCCCAATCAGCAAGAATGTGCACCTCTGTTGGAGCTCTTTAAAAACTTCAGGGAAAGCCGCAAATGCTTCCCAAGCATGGTTTTAGGAGTTTTTTGATTCCCTGCTTCCAAATATGTCTCTTTGATTCACTTTCACACTAAGACAGGTAGCATTCCATACAAATTCCATTAGGTTTTTTTCCCCACTGTTTAGACAACCCCAAGGATTCTTATGTCTAGCAGAATTTTCCTATGTTCTATTCCGATGTTCCCTCGTTCTTTTTCAGAACAATGTTGTTTAGGAAGACTCCTTAAAAAACCCCTATGGTTAGGCAGGATATGTGTGTGTTGTTTTTGTTATCTTTTATTTCTATCACACTATGAATGTACATGGTACTTTACAAGAAAAAGAACAACAAAATAGTTCCCTGCCCTCAAGCTTACAATCTAATGAACACACGATACAAAAGGAAAGGAAATGGCAGTAGGGGAAGGGACTAAGTCTAGCATTCTCTTCTCTCCCTCCTTGGCCAGTGCAATGGCAGTTGGGAGGGATGGAGAGCCGTTCTGCTTCTGGGCCGAGGCAAGATGGTTACACTGAAATGAAATGTAGCAGGCTGTTGTTGACAGCAGCTAAGCCACCTAATATGAGGAAAGCTGGACTCATTTCTTTTAAAAATAGACACAACAGGTCTATACCACAAAAAGGTAGATTAAAAGTTTGGTGCAGGTGAAAAAAAATTGGTGCCATTAAATGGGTGCAATTAGAGTTCTGGCACTGCGTTCATTGGAAGGAAAAACTGAGAGCAGAGAAACTGTGTCTGCCTGCCTGTCTGCATGGGAACTTGCCACCATCATTGGCAACTGTGCCTATTGCTGTCCTGTGACTCTGAGTAGTACATTTGTTAGTGCATGCAGATAGTGATGTCTCCTTTTGCTGCAAAACCTGAAAGATAGTAGTGTATCTCACTAGGAGAGTAATTAGACTTGGGGGAAAGAAGGTGAGCAACAGCCAGCCTCTCTTCCACCCATCCACGCCCAACACACATAGAGTTTAGTAGAGAAATAAAACGCCTGCTTGACTTCTTTGGTAAAATATATAAAGTAGCTTTATTTACAGAAGCTAAAAGTTTCATAACATCTCATGGTTAGAAATTTTGCAAACATGCTCCTCTAACAAAGAGAGGCAATAGAGAGAGAACTACAGACTACAACATGAAGGATGAACAAAATGAGATCAAGTGAGATACAGGACACTTACCATCTCTGCCAGTAACATCCTAACATATTCCTATATGAGTCCAAGCCCTAAGATCTTTGAGGGATGCCCATTTCTAGGGCCTTCTGCATTCACAGGCACATCTGGGGGAAACACAGCAGAGGGCCTCCTCAGTGGCTGCTCTCAGGCTTTGGAACTCCCTTCCTAGGCATGCTAAGCTGGCCCCTTCGTTGTTGTCCTTTCATAGGCAAAGTGGAAACTATTCTGGTCTAACAGGCTTTAAGGAAATGATTGAAAGGGATTTTAATAGTGTGCAGGTTCCTCTTTGATCTTTTGAATGGAGTTATTTTAAAAGGTTTTGAGTCTATGGATAGTTTAATTGCATTTTAACAATAATTTTTTTGTATGTGATTTTCTCTGTTTTAATTTGTGTAAGCTGCCTAGAGTCCCAGTTTTGTGGGAATGGCAGAACAAGAGTGAATTGATGATGATGATGATTCTGAGAGAAGAGGTTAGGCCCAGGGAAATCCAGATGCCTTACCTCTGCCATGGAAGGACACTACAATCCCTGATTTGAGTGGAAAACAGGGATGGCACGATACCAGGAGTCAATATTAAGTGGACCATCCTGTAAAAATTGCAAGTTGTAGCTTTTGTTGGATCTGATAGAGAATGCACATAGTACATGTATGTAGTGGTAAAGTGTACGTAGCAGTCAGTGACACTCGAGAAGGAAACTACTATCCGAGTATCACAAGTTTGAGAGATGCGGTTTTATAATCATCTTCCTTGCCTTTTGCAGTTGTGGACCAGACTTGCAAAGTGGTTCAAGATGGTGTCGAAAAAGCAACTGGACAAGCAGCAAATGCAGTATCTGGCCTTGAGAAAAAAATTGGACTAAAGAAATGAGGATGACTATTGCACTATCTAGAGCAGAGGAAGATAGCTGAGCAACCTTAGACCCACATTTTCCTCTTCAATTTCTATCATAATCATTATCTTTGCATAAAATATGGAATATATTCTTCTTCTGTGTCATTTTGTCAGTATGCCTTCTGAAAAGAAAAGAAAAAAAAAAGACTGCAAGCAACCTTCAGAAGAAAAAGCTCCTCAAGACAACTGGACAACTGACAAAAAGTGTGAAGGCCCTTCAGCACCTGCAATTGTGGGGGAGCTTTCTGAATGATCATCTCATTGGTATAATAATAATGGCTATAAAACATGTTTTTCACCCTCCCTTTAAGAATTTTTTATCCTCCTCCCCAAAATATGAGACACCAGAATAAAGCAGAGGTGGAAATCATGTGGCCTTCCAGACAGAAGTTGTTGAACTATAAGTCCCAGCATTCCTCACCATGGTCTGTACTGGCTAGAGCTAATGGGACTTGCAGTCCAACAATATTTGGAGGTTGACAAAATGGCACAAAAGAGGTCAGCCAATGGAGGAACTAAAGCAATTTCCAAACATTGTCCTATACTAACGTTCTAGCTTTTGAGAGCTGAACAATATTGATATTGCCAGCCTGCCCTCTTTGTGCACAGTTTCAGCACATTGTTAAATCCCAGTGGCTTATGAAGGTTGTGTTTTGTTTTTGAAAAGAAGGTTTTCATTTTCCGGCTGTCTGGAAATTAATGTTAAATCTGTAGGGATGTACAGTAATATTGCTGCAGTTGGAACGATTCCCAACTGTGACCAGTTCAAAACTGTAGAAATTGTTGGGAATGTTAAGGATGCCAAGGCCTCTCAGCATTGTTGCCTGGCCCTATGCAAATAACCTCAACCAACCAAGAAACCACAGCAATAGCTCAGATGCATAACTGTTACTGCAACTGCAGAAATACTATGTGCTGTGATAGTGCATGTGGCTTTCCATTTTGTGATGATTTGAATATAATAAAATAAAAGATGCATGAAAATCTGAATTGTACCAATGGTTGCAAATACTGTTATTATGAAATTCTTTCCTATTCCATCAGACTTTTAGAAATTGATTGTGAGGAGCTTTTAATGGTGTGCTGTTTGTTGCTCTTTCATATTTTAATGAAATTTAAATGAATTAAACAGATTTTAAATAATCCTCTGTGTGTGTGTGTGTGTGTGTGATGTTGTTTTGTGCCTTCAAGTCATTTCTGATTATGATAACCCTAAGGCGAACCTATCACAGGGTTTTCTCAGCAAGGTTTGTTCAGAGGGGGTTTGCCTTTGCCTTCCTCTGAGGTTGTGAATTGCCTAGGATCACCCAGTGGGTGTCCATGGTTGACTGGGGATTCAAACCCTGGTCTCACAGCTAATACAGATTAAAAACATGCAAAAGTACTAGAGAGAGAATACAGCGTGTGTGTGTGTGTGTGTGTATACATATCTGGCATTTTTGTAAGTTTTTAATCTGTACTGGTTTAATAATCTGTAAACCACTTTGAGTCCCATTATTGGGGAAATGGTGGAATATAAATACATAAAAAAAACAACTCTGCTTTCATCTCCCTGCCACTACCAGGAGCTGACAAGGCTTGTTAAGCATAGAATAATCCATCATGAATCAAACTGTCAGAACCACTCTGTCCCTAGTTGCAGTACTTTTACTGTAGAGCAAGAAAGAAAATGATTGCTTCCTCTTATCTGTTTATGGAGGGAATTCCAGCCACAAGAGGCAGCAAGGGTAGTGGTATCCACCGAAGCAGAAGAGAATTTGGGGTAGCTGAGGTACTGTAATTAAGAGCCACAGTTCTGAATTTATCCCAGTCAAAGTTGCAGAGGAACAGTAGTCTTCTGAGTAACATTCAAAATAAAAAAAAATTAAAATCAAAATTCCAATGAAAGAATAAATAAAGCAGCAAATAATACAATATCTTTTTAAAAAAATAATAATTTTCTGTTGCAGTTTCTCTTTCCAGCCACAAAGTGGAGTGCAAGAATACTTTGATTCTCACTAAGTTTTTTGCTGCATTTTCCCAAAACAGGAGAAGCTTCAATTTAGGACAGGCCAATGAAAAGGAATGGTTCTGTTATTGCTCTGTGTACCCTAAACAGGGCCGGTTTAACCATACTGCCAAATCAGCATTGGCGGGGGGGGGCACAGTTGCAGGGGGCCCCATCCTAACCCTCCTCCTGCAACAAAACAAAACCAGGAGAGAACCAGCAGGAGCAAGAGAGCAGCCAAAAACCTCCTGCTGGCCTTGCCCTTTTTTTATTCTCCTGTTTCCTTCCTATTTTCCTCCCTCCGCCCCCACCAAGCAGGACAACCTGCAGGGGGCCCCCTCTGCATGGACTGCGCCGCTCTGGAAGCAGCCGTGGAGCAACTGGGGTGCGAGCGCTGGCAGCGGCAGGAGGAGAGGTGGTGGCGGCGGCAGCGCCCGGGCTGGGCCCCATGGCTGGCGCTGTTGCCTGTGCCTTGGCGGGAGGCACCCTGTGCGCTGGTGCTGAGCTGGAGCTGCAAGCGAAGCCTAATGAGACCACGACCCCCTTTGTGAGGCAAGCATGGAGCTGCCTGCCTGCTTGCCCCCTCCCTCCAGGCGCTGGGGCAAGCTGGCCTCTCTGTGGTATTCTGGGAGGGAAGGAGCTCCTCTTCTCTGCAGCAGCGGGGAAAGGCGAGCAGCAAAGCGGTGGCGGCGGAAAGCAGGGCGGGATAGGAGCGCCAAGAGAGGAGAGACTCTTTGGGGTGCGGAGTTTCTCCTCCCTTCGCCTTGCTCCACAGCTGGCGCTCAGTACTGCTTTAGGGGCAGCCAGGCCGGGATGGGCCTCTCCTCCTCTTTCTCCGGCCTGGCTGCCCCCGAAGCAGTACTGAGCGCCAGCTGTGGAGCAAGGCGAAGGGAGGAGAAACTCAGCACCCCAAAGAGTCTCTCCTCTCTTGGCGCTCCTCTCCCACCCTGCTTCCCGCCGCCGCTTTGCTGCTCGCCTTTCCCCGCTGCTGCAGAGAAGAGGAGCTCCTTCCCTCCCAGAATACCACAGAGAGGCCAGCTTGCCCCAGCGCCCAGAGGGAGGCAGCAAGCAGGCAGGCAGCTCCAGGCTCGCCTCACAAAGGGGGTTGTGGCCTCTGCTAGGCTTCGCCCGCAGCTCCAGCTCAGCGCCAGCATGTAGGGTGCCTCCCAAGGCACAGGCAGCAGCGCCAGCCCCCCCACAGACACACACCTGCTGCCATCCCCACCCACCACACAGGTAATCACAGGTTGGGCCGTGTGTGTGTGTGTGTGTGTGTGTGTTGTCGCTGGTGAGTTGGGGGGCAGCTGGAGGAGCTCTGGTGGGAGCTGAGCGCCCTAGCCAAGTGCCTGGAAGAGGAGCCAGCGGCACAGCACAGTACAGGATATACAGATTAAGGTAGGACCCCTGTATCCACTGTTTCATTATCCACCAATTCAATTATCCACAGGACACAAAACAGCATACCTACCATAGAGTCTTCCTAGAAAATGTGTCCTCTCCAGCCATTTTCTAGGTCCTCCAAGGCAACTCGAGGGTATTTTAAACTGGAAGTCCCATCTTTTTAAATGGCGTTCAGTATTATCCACGGTTTTTGGTATCTGTGGGCCTCCCCAGAACCAATCCCTAGGGGATACAGGGGTCCTACTTTATTACTAATAATGTTTTTGCAGGAGGAGGGTTACAAGGGGGGGGCTACAATGATGAGGCCCCCTGCGGCTGCAGGTGCTGCAGGGCCCTTGAACCAGCCCTACCACCCTTGCCCATTGGACTCCACAGGGCTTCCCAACCCAGGGTCCCTGGAACCATAGGGTTACCCCTAAGAGGTGGCTAGGGGTTGCTCAAGAGATGGTGGGGTTGGCCACATGGTGAAAATGCCCCTCACAGCAGGGACAGTTGAAGGGCCCTGCAGCACCTGCAGCCGCAGGGGCCCCGTCATTGTGGGGGCCCAGTTGTAACCCTTCTCCTGCAAAAACATTATTAGTAATAATCTGAATATCCTGTACTGTGAATAGCTTAGGTTGAGTTAGGTTACATTGACCTGAAATAAACATATGGGGCCCCCAAAATAAAGTGTTGCAGGGGGCCCCAAAATTCCTTAAACTGGCCCTGGGGAACCTCTGGCCAAAACCATGGTCAGGGTTGCTGTTCCTTACCACCCCACTCTTCCTCCCATGCTGGCACCTGAGCCGTTAGAAAATAGCCCTCGCAGGCCTAGAATTGGCTCTGGGAATAGGGTGTCCACACATACCACAAAACAGAGAAAATATATGGCCAGAAAAGAGGATAAAAAAGAGACAAAGTTTTTGCATAGATTTCCACATGGTAATAGAGATGCACAGATGCACATTTAGAAATTGTTGCTATAATTTAAAGAGAAGCACAAGCCATCTCCCCATAATGAAGAGAAGACTGTGACCAGGTGACCTGTGTGACTGCTCAGTCTGCTGTCCTGGGGCTGATTGTGGATGGGCATCTTGCAAGATCTCAACATTTTTTTAAACCAAATTTGATCCAGACAGCCCTTCCTCCTGGTGGCTTTGGTTGTGCTAAAAAGGCATTTTGCAAGGAGGTATGTGGGACTTTATCAGACAAGGCTCTAAAAACGTTCTTTTGTCAGCATATTTTAAAGCATTTTTTTGCCAGCAAAAGGACCCTTTCTATGAGACCTTACCTTCAGTAGTGATCAAAGGCAGCCCTAGCATTGACCAAGCACAAATGGAGTGCCATTCATTTCTGCACTCATGATCTTGCTGATTCTCGTGAAAAGACGCGAGCACGGTAAATTTTTAAAATACCCCCCCCAAAAGAAGACACAAAATGTACACTCAAGCATAAAAACACACTTTACAACTTAAAAGTGAACCAGGGAGGTTCGTAAAAAGAGCGTCCCCTACCTGGTTTTCATGATCTCACCTGCAAGTGTTCTGCCCATTGACGCTGTATTCACATGAGCACAATGGTGCACAGTTTCAAATGCCAGCAAAACCGCGAAAAAAATGCTATAGCAGATCTATTGACGGCTTTGCCCATCAATAAAAAGGAATGATTTATTCATTCCTTAAAAATGCCAAAGCACGATGTCGTGCACTATAGGCACCCTTTTGCGGTCATTAGGTATTGTTATGATGCCATATTTGCTGCATCTGATAAAGTCTGTTGTACCTCTTTCTGCAGCATTGCTAGTCTCACCCACATTTTTCACTTAGGGGATTCTAGCCTCTGTGTCCTAAGCTACAAGCCCTACAACATTTTGTATAACAAGACATGTAGGTTCTTGTTCAACACATTTCTAGGCTGTTACTGAAGTTCAGGCTGTTCTGTGTTTTATATACTGTCAGCCCTTTGTATCCACAGAGTCAACCATTCATGGCTTGAAAATATTTTTTAAAAAATCCAAAAAACAAACTTTGATCTTGCCATTTTACTACACCATCTATATATATAATTCTCTTGGATATGTTGCCTTTCCCAGTGTGCTGATTGGCTGCCCAGGAAACATACCCAACCAATCACCATCCATATGGAAAATTCCCTCTCCACCTCAGAATGCACTCCTGTTACTCAGTCTGTGGCTCAGATTCCTGCCACTCAATTCCAGGAGAAGTGTGGAACACTGAGAAGAGGAATTTAAATCCACCAGCCTACCTTACAGGATTGTCATGAGGTTTGCTGGGCATTTTGGGGGGAGTTTTTTAACAGCATATGGTACGCTGGGTCCAGCTAGTTGTATATAATGGGACTTGAGCATCCATAGATCTTGGTATCCACAGGGGAGGGGCAGGTCATGGAACCAAATGTCAGCAGAACCAAGGGCCCATTGTATGTGCATATGAACATGTGCAGTATCTGTACATACATGTCAAGGGGGTGTTTAGCTTGTGCATGTGGAGCATGGAGATGTCATCTGTTTCCCAACATTAACAAACAAACAAGAAGCATCCCAAAAGTCTTGTAAGGTGTTTTTGTGTGTTTTCTAGGGGAAATATTGCTTGGCCAGAATATTGTTTGTTCTGTTCTACCAGTGCACCCCATTGGCTCCATTTAAAGGCTTGGATGTTCCCTATAGACACTTCTGTATAAGTATGTGCCTTCAAGCTGCCTGTCGACTTATGGTGACCCCATGAATTTTCATAGGGTTTTCTTAGGCAAGGAATACTCAGAGGTGGTTTTACAATTCCTCCCTCTGAAAGACAGCCTACAACACCTGGTATTTGATGGTGGTCTCCCATCCAAGTACTAATCAAGGCTGACACGATTTAGCTTCCAAGATAAGATGGGATCTGGTGCCTTTAGCATATTTAGGCCCTACACTTAGGTGCAAGGAAATATCTTTGTATAAATATTTTCAAGCATAATCTACAATAGATGTCCAATTTCTCCCCGTGGTAAGGGGCTTATAGGCTGGTTCTGGTCTCCCTGGAACACCAAGACTCAGGGCTTGGCTAGATGATGAAAATACTCCTCATAGTATTCACTGGGAATACCTTTTGTCCTGACAAGATCCCACAGCAATTTGCCTTATTTAGAAGTAGTGGGTGAAAAACTTCATTTACTGTGTGGGAAAAACCTTTGCGGCGTATTTTTTAAAATAATGCGAAAATATCCTGTATTTTTAAAAATAATGCGAAGAAATGCACATTTGCATCCATTAAGACAACCTATTTGATTTGCTGTGCAGTCTCGGAGAGGATGGAAATGGGCATCTGATTAGTTAGATATGGATAAGGGGCAGGCTTTCTGGCAAGGCAGTTCCCAGAAGCTGCCTTGTTGGATTTTCGAGTTAGTGATCATGCACTCTTTTGATCTGCTGATCTCTCAAATAATCATTTGAGCAGAAGGTGCACCTTTTCTTTAATATTAAAAAAAAAAAATACTGTGAAGCGACAGCACTGTTTATCATGCTAATTTACAACCTCCGTCTTGATTTGCAGGCATCTGAACTTCAAACCACATATTCTCAGCATACTGTTTTTGCTAAAAGATCATGGAGACAAAAGAATGCTGCTACAAATCTGCAATAATGCACAGGAATTAGCATGATTTCCTCTCGTCTAGATGAACCTCCTGCCATTTCAGCAAATGGGCCCTGATTGTGTTTTCAGCCTAAACAAGATGTCAGCAACTAGGGGCCTTTTACGCTACACAATTATAGCACTACGACTCCACTTTAACTGCCATGGTTCCATCCTATGGAATCCTGCGGTTTGCAGTTTGAGGAGGCACTAGAGGAGCTCTCTGGCCAAAAATTCTAAAAGCTGCTCCTCTAAACAGCAAACCCAGGATTCCAGACAATGTTGCCATGTCAGAAAAAGTGAGATCATACTATAGTGCTATAATTGTGGAGTATGAAAGGGCCATAGGATTCCTGATTAATCAGCCAACCCAAGTAGCCTAAGAGGAGGGAAGGGCATGGATGAGCAGCACCCAGGGGTGGCCTAATCATTTTGCAGCCTGAATTGAAAGATAAGATGCTCTGTTCCCTCCACCCCCACCCGAACTCCAAGTACAGAAAACAACTGGACTGGTAGTTGAATCTTACTTAAACACTGATAATGGAGCAGCTTTTTCAATTGCACCTGAGGACAGCAGGCTTGCTTAAGGAGTTGTTACCTACCCTGATAGCCCCCAGCTTGGAATATTTAATAATTGGCTATATTTAAGAATTTGGCTTAAGGTGGCCATCCACATAGTTGAAGGTAAACCAGGGACCCCCAAATATCAAGGAGGGATTCATGCAAGACCAAGGGAAGGGCCTTTGGAAATTCCCCAAAACAAATACTCTGATTAGGACTCAACACCTGGAGGTGAGTCATTCACTAATCCACTCAACAATAGCAAGACACTTTAATGCTTGTAAAATGGGTCCTTCCTTTCCTACTCCCCTCCAAACAAAAGACTTTGCCTGTTCCTATTCGATTCTAAAGGCATCGACCATTAACAATTGTTAACTCTTCTGGAGAATCCTTTGTTTAGTCATGAGAACCTCCGAGAACCATTGTATTTCACTCAAACTCCTATCCCTTCAGGGGCAATATTTAATATAAATATCCTAAAACACCACCATAGTATGCATGAATCCTCTGCTTTCCAACTTCACATTGGTTTATGTCACCAGTCTATTCCCCAGACTTCTTTGATGTTGGTATACTTCGTGATCTCCACTCTGAAGGATCAATACAGTATAACCTGCCATCCCCTTACTCTATTCCTCTATTCAAATACTTCCAATTGTTTTCAATAGCCTTATGTGAGTGTCTGAAGCCTGAGTGTTTGTTGTTGACATTAATTTTTATTTATTTATTTGTTTATTTATACCCCGCTCTTCAGCCACAAGGCTATCAGAGCGGCTTACAAATTGTTTTTTTAAGTAATAGCAATTTACACATCTACACTGCATTAAGCAGTTTCCAATGTGTGTTAGCTAATTGCCCCCACAAGCTGGGTACTCATTTTATTGACCTACAAAAGGATGGAAGGCTTAGGGAACCTTGGAGCCCTCTGGAATCAAACTTGCAATGTGGTGACTTGTAGTACTGGCATTTAACCACTGTGCCACCAGGGCTCCCTTAATTTCCAATAAAGATCATTTAATTGTACCTTTTGGCTTAGAATCTCCTACATCATTACTGGTATACATAGGTTAAAAGGTCCTGCCATTGCCTGACCTTTCACATGCCAAGTAGAGTTAGCTAAATTCCCCATTTTTATATTAAGACATCAGAGGGTTCCCATGGACCCACACACAATTCGGATAACAGGGTGCAGGGTAGGCTGCAAAGCTCCATCCCCTGGCATCTGCCTCAGGCAGCTAATGGGAGTGTTGGCCATCATACTACCAGAATCCTTTGCTGCTAACATTAAACATCCAAATTGTAGAGAAGAGAATGTCACCAATGGAAGCTTTCCTTCTGAGACTGATAGCATAGGATGGAGAAGAAATTCATTTGGTTTCCATTTTAATGTCAACTAATCTCGGCCATGAAAACCCACTGGGTGACCTTGGGCAAGTCACAATTTCATCCCTCAAAAAACCCTGTGATAGGGTCATCTTAGGGTTGCCATAAGTCAGGAAAGACTTGAAGGCACACAACAACAACAAAATATAATCTTATCCTTTCAACCAATATGTAAATCAAAGCTCAATTATTCTTCAAAATATGTACTTTTCCAAAATTTTGCAGTAAATTCCCTAATCAAAATATGTGCACAATGCAGTCCAAATGAATATATTTAGGAAAAGTGTACACAAAAATGCATATATCCGTCTCCACAAATGTTTAAAACTATTACATTGTGGAACAAATCACTTGCAAGAATATATACATTGTGCAAAGTTGCATATAAAAATGAATGCATTAGGTGAATCATGCCTCAAAATGTACATATTTTTCAGGTGAAGATACAAATGTCAGTCTCAAAGTTTGGAACCAACCAAATTTAACATTAGAGACATATGAGAATGAAATTAAAATGGACATATTTGTCTCACTCCTAATGAAAGCAGCTTCAGAGGTGGAGAGATTATGATGATGACGACAATAACAGTGGTGGTGGTGCAGGGTGGTTTAACAAAATCCTGCTCCTACTCCCCATTAGCCATTTAATTAAAAAAAAACTAATTTACACAAATTATTAAATTTTTTAAAACTTTTTTTTAAGAGAACACTAATTGCTTACATGCAATTATTGCAACATGTAGCTTGTCTCTGAGCAATTGGCACAATGGGTCCAGATGCTGGTATATTAAAACTCGTACAAACTACCAAAGTAGACTTCTTGGAGCAGACTTACAAGCATTACAGGACCTGGTGTCCCACTTCCTCTTGACAGCACCCTAACCCAGACTAATTTCCTCCCAGCAGATTTTTCTCAGAATCAATCTGGGCCAGTCCTTGTCTGCTTTTGTGCAGAAGGAGAAACGTTGGCAGGAGAGCCTTCTTTCATTACTGTGGCAAGCATACAAAGTTCAGAGAAACTAGGCTTGGCAACATTCTTCTTTCTTTTTAACTGTTAAAGGACCTGTCACACACCAAATCCGGCAACAATATCACATCTTTCAGTGCCATTATTGACCTGACACTCTTCTTCTTACCTGCTAAATGGTTCAAACCTGTTATGGCTGCTATACTCCTTTCCGCAGTATGCAAATAGAGATCACCATTGACTTTAAACATCCAATGCCTGAATAGTATGAGAGGCCTCCCTCTCTCCCCCCACCTAACTGTGTATTCTTTAAATGTATGTTTCCTGCATCTGACTGCAAACAGGGCTGGTATTAACCATTCTGAATAGATATGAAAGTACCCAATCTGGATGGTTATTTACTTTCAGCTCACAGCACTGTCAATCAGAGTGGTCTAACACTGAGGCCTCCAATTTCATGATGTAAACTCTGCAAATGTAGGTCAAGATGGCAGCTCATTGATGGGGGGTTACATAAATTCCAGATGCTTCCAGATGCAAGGGAACACTGTGGTCTGAAGCTTACTGATTTGTAAGAGGTTTCATTGAGAGCAAAGGGTAGCTGAAGCTATGACCAATTCCTTTTCCAAATCCACCAGCAGTCCTACATAGTTACCGGGTAGCAAGGTTGGTTGAACTCAAGTCTGAGTTGTAATTAAATCCGAATCGGTATGCCCAGTAATTACTACTCAACCAAGCTTACTACCAGGTAAATTTATGTAGGACTGCTGATGGATTTAGAAAAGGAATTGATCATAGCTTCAGAGTAGTTATGCTACCTGAATTACAGTGGGTTTGTAGAAACCCCACACATGTCCAGATATTAATATGGGGAATGTATAATTAGCTCAATATGACAGTGAGAGGCTGGGTAATGACAGGATCTCTTGACCTGTGTATACTGGTACTAACTGATGAGACTCACAGCCGGGGGGGGGGAATAAAATGTTTTTTTATTGAAAAATACTCTCAGAAGCATTCACACCAACACTCAGGCTTCAAACACTCACACAAAGCTATCAAAGAAAGTAGGAAGCATTGCAATAGAGGAATAGAATTCAGGATGATGGGCTACTGTTCCTATATGAAGAGCAGAAATTCCTGCAGAAGATACTCAGAATGCAGTCCTGAGGGTTGTGCAGCAAACCGGCAGAGTAGCGAGGTGGGAGAAACTATGAACGTGGTGACACAGACTGACAGATGATGAGGTGAAGGATGCTGTGTGTACTTTGACTATGTTTTGGGGTGATATTTATATTTGATATTCCCCTTGAAGGGGAATTTTGAGTGGAATACAATGTTTGCTGGAATTTCCCATAGTTAGACAATGGAAGTTCTGGTTGTGTTAACAATCGCTAATGGCTGAGACATTAAAACTGATGGGTGTCAGGCAACCTTCTATTGTTCTAGGAGAGATGGGGAGGAAACCCAGTTTTATAGGGCAAAGAGTGTCTGGCCACTTTGATTTAATTAGTGAATGACTCACTTCCATGTACATCCATGAGAATTAGCACCTTTCCACCCTAATTCACCAGTCCAAGGGGGGGTTCACATAATTACTACCCAGGCGTGCCTTTTAGGAATTTGGAATGGCTTCTTCCTTAGGTTTTCTCAGTACACCTCAAGTCCTTGCATTTGGGAAGCCCTGATCTACTACCAGCCCCATGGAATGCCAATAAATAAGCCAATTTATGAAATACTGTATAGCGAATTGATGAATTATTGGAAGGGTGGGGATATCAGGTGGGTAACAGCTATGACTAGAGAGCAGTGTGGTTGAGTGGTTTGATTTGTGTGTTGAACTAGGACACTGGGCTTGAATCCCCACTTGGCCATGGAAACCCACTAGGTGACTTTGTGCAAATCACTATATCAATATATTATGTGAAGAATACCCCACGGTCACCATAAGCCAAAAATGACTTTAAAGTACACAACAACAGATTTATGTCAAATGTTGCAAACCATCCAAAATTTCATGGATGGAAATTGAAACACAAGTAGCCAAGCAACATTACAGTGTGGTTAAGATTGCTAAGGGAAGAACATACTAACTAGGAGAGGCTACAGCAGTTTGCTTTTGCCTGAGTCTACTAAGAAAGGGCCATGAAACCCAGTGGGTGACCTTGGGCAAGTCACATTCTCTCAGCCTCAGGGGAAAGTGATCGCAAAACTCCTCTGAACAAATATTGGCAAGAAAACCCTGTGACAGGGTCACCTTAGGGTCACCATAACTTGGAAACGACTTGAGGGCACACAACAACTACAGTGGGCCCTTGGTATATGCTTGGGTTTAGTTCCAGGACACCCCCCTCCATGGATACCAAAATCTGTGGATGCTCAAGTCCTATTATAAACAATGACATAGTAAAATGATTTCCCTTAAAATGGCAAAATCAAGGTTTGCTTTTTTGGACTGATTTTTAGGGGGGAATATTATCAAGTCATGGATGGTTGAATCCATGGATACAGAATCTGTGGGTATTGAGGGCCACTGTATTAAGAAAGGCAAAATTCCCCCTTCACCTCCCCCCTGCTGAGTTAACTGAACTATTTTCAAATGCTGAATTCAGTTTGCAGCAATGGATGAAAACTGAGGACAAAGGGGGAAGTGGGAGGAAGAGAGAGAAGCTGGGACATTTTAAAAGCAGCTGAAAATATGGGACAACAGAGAATTAATCAGGACTGTCCTTGCCAGATCAGTACAGTTGGAAGCTATGATATTGCCATGTGGGATACAGGGTTTCTCTTCTTCCCTTCCCCTTTTAATATATATTTATGTAGTGTGCATTTTGCCTCAAACCATTTTATTAGTACCTGGCAGGATTCTGCCTTAGAAAGGAAGGAACTGGAAAGACTGCGAGGCCATCCTGCTCAGCAAGCTGTGAAGACTATGAAAAACACACTCTGTTGTTGTAAAGATGTGGCATGTTGTCCATCTGGCTAGTACACATACCACACATAACTGAGTGTAAAGTGTACTTTTGACACCTACCTACATGAAAAAGGATCTCTACAGAAGAATGAGGACAGTGCACTCTGAGAGCAAAATGCCTACTTCTGTATAAGTGTTAGCGGTACCAGTGCATAGCTTTGTGTGTGTGTGTGTGATTGAGATTTCTAGCCTTTATCTAATCCAAAAGATTAGCAAAGGCAAGTGATGAAAGATGTCTGTAGATCTCACCTTTAGCCCTAATATGAAACAAGGAGCATGGTTAATTTTCATTTATTTATTTTGGCCATATGTGCCTGGTTCTTCCACCTGTTCTTCTCTGTGCTTGCTCACCTTCCTCACTTTTCTTTTTCTTTCCCTACCTTCCCTCTGCCCCCACCAACTGAAAGTGATTCTTTCCACTGGAAGTAAGAAAAGAAAGAAGGCAAATGGCAGTGGTATTTCTGGAGCAATCCACCTGAGCCAAGTGATGTGCCACTTGAAGACCAATGAATTAAAATATAAACCTTCCATGCTGAAACCATTGGTTTGGCTTAAGCGCAGTCATTGAAGACCAGTCTGCTCAAAAAGGAAGAATTGGTGGAAGAGGAAGGAAGTGATTCACAATTATGAAGCACTTTCCATCTCATTCTGTACATGGGAACTGCTAGAACCTATGGTATGTGCCTGGAAATCAGGGTCAGGAAAGGGATGCCACATCCTAGTACATGTTTGTTTCTGTCAGCTGGTGTTTCCTATTGGCCCAATCCAATCGAGGATTAAGTGCATAGATTTCAACAGACTGTCTATATTCTAAGTAGTAACTTTTGAATCTTAGTGCAACTATAGCTTGGGATTTATATGACACTGCCAGTGAATATGTAACAACTCACAACAACCAGGTGGTCAAGGGCAAACTTCCAAGCGCCAGCTCCACTTCACCTCAGGGTTCAGCCTGGCTGCCTCTTTATCCTCTGTTCCTCCCACCTCAACACCTATGGTTCCCTTAGTTCCACTTTCGAACCAGGGTTATTACTTTTAATGAAATGTGTGGAGTGTGTTTTTGGTCGCTTGCCTTTACTTTTATATAATAGATATGAATGGACAGAGTCTGTGTTTGAATTAACAAAGATAACTTTATGAAAGGAAATGAACAACAGTAGTGTGGAATCTTGTTTGAACAGTTCTTAAATCTTTATAATGTTATTCCTTATTCCTCTCAGACTCATTCAGTCTTTGTCCACTCATTCCTCTAATTCAACTATTAACCTCTGCACACAGTTTTAACACATCCAAACCTCTCTCATACAACACCCACACCTGGAGCTCTCTTGCTCCAGGTAACTGTCATCAACTGAACTCTTTTCTTAACTGAACTTAATTGATTCTCTTCAACTGTCATGCATACTTCAAACATCCAGAAGCCCATTCCATTTCAGCTTCCTGCCATAGGATCAGCCCCTAGAACACACTTCTCCCATTCGCTCATCTAGCCTTCCATCACAATTTAGTCCTGGAATTCTTGGACTATGGAAAATTTCTGCCAAATGTTTCCATTCCCTTTTCAACATACTATTTGTAACCATTTTCCAGACCAGCATGCCACAGTCTTCCCCAGCATAGTGACTCCAGCTTCAGAGACTCTGGACCATGGGGGCTGGAGATAATGGAAGTTTTAATGCAGCACAGCTGGATAGCATCAGAAAAGGCCAGCCTGTACAGCAAATGGGAGGGAAATAAATAAATCTTAGATCTCGGATCCCATATAAGCACAGTCCTTCCCATGGCAGAAATGCCCCGAAACAAGGCAAATGACATCTTGTACAGAGTCTGCTTCTCTGCAGAAGAAGAAATAGCTAAACTGTCCCAGTGTTTCTCAACCAGGGTTCCCTAAGAGGTTGCTAGGGGTTCCTCAAAAGATTGTGATTGTGGGGGGAAAGCAATAGCAGTATATACAATAATGTTTATGCAGGGGTTCCCTGACACCTGAAAATTATTTCAAGGGTTCCTCCAGGATAAAAAGGTTGAGAAAGGCTGTTTGAGCTGCATTTAACTTGCAGGAAGTTGTAGTGGTGAAGAGCTGAACAAACTCAGGATTATAAGGCTTCTTGGAGGAAAAGGGCAGGAAAAAGAGGCATGGGAAGAGGGTTCAAAGATATGTTGCAGAAAGACATACAGAAACTAGTACCTGCACTTGTGTTCAGCAAGATAACTGGGATGACTGGTGTTAACACTAACACACACACATAACTTAAAGTGTCTAGATTTCATTTTGTCTCCTTGGGAAGTAGGTGCTCAGTTGGGTGTTACAGAGGTTCATAGCCTCCACAAGGGGGGGGCTGACAGGGCTCTAGCCTGGGGGGTGCAGACACTTGGAATAAAGAGGGGCTCCAGTGTGATATTATTGTAAGTTTTTATTATGTAAATCCTTTTAGTTTAAAAAAAACTAAATATAAATATTACTTTGGTAATATTTGGTAATGGCTTATTTTAATTTTTATCCTAAAGCCTGTAGAGCATCTCACGGCCTTAATCTTAGCAGTAGGTAGGTGGCCTGCCAAAGATCCTGGCCTAAGGGCCTGCTTCAGGATGTGGAGGCCATGCAGAGGTTCCTACATACATTGTGTGCCTTGACAAAGTCCTTTGAAGGAATTTGGCAGGACAAGACCAAGACAGAAGGATTATAGAAGAAAATAGATGGGACTGATCTCTTAACAGGCACCCTGACAAATTCCTTTCCACTGGATTACTGTGGGGAAAGCTGCATTAAGTGGCCACTCTTCCAAAAGTAAGCTTCATTTAAAGATGGGGCCAAATAGGTTACATTAAATCTATGTAAGCTCAAAACAAAGAAAAAAGAGGTGTAGAGTATTAGCAGAGAGAACTATCAGCTCATACTGATATCATGCTAGTGAGTTTGTTTTTCCTGGGATATAACCACCATGTATCCTGCTTTATTTATTACAGTATCAGAGTGAATATTTTTAATAGAAATGCCCTGAGATGGGGAAAAAAACAAGAAAGCCTAGTTCTAAGTTGAAAAGGTAGCCAGCCATGCCTGTTCTTGCCTCTTGTGACATAGGGCCCTTTCACACTCAACAATTATAGCAAGATAATTGCACTTTAACTGCCATGGCAACATTCTATAGAATTCTGGGATTTGCTGTTTAGGGAGAATTCTTAGCCAGAAATCTTCATGCCTAATCAAACTAAAAAACCCAGAATTCCATAGGATGCAGTCATGGCAATTAAAATTGAATCATAGTGCTATAATTGTGGGACATGAAAGGGTGATAAGCCACCATGATGTGTCTTCTTCAGGAGAGGATCCAGCAACTGCAGAACATATCAGCCTAGGTCAGAAAGGGGGCTGGTATAAGACAGAGCAGATAAAGAACTGTCTGGGAAACCTAGAGAGATTTCTCCCTCTGACTTTCCCATGCACACCCAGCCATTTTAATTGCAAAATGAGTTGCATCTCTGTCACCTCCAGTACATAGAAGGAGGCTACAGTTTGTAGGAAAAGAACCTCTAGAGGCTAGATCAAGACTTTTAGAAAAGATGGGAAGCATAACAATTATTTTTATTGCTGTGGGAAGAGGAGACCTTGGCATAGTCTCTAGCCATGCAGCCCCTGGGTTTCCAGAACTACGACTTTACGATGACTATTGGAAGCCTAGGCTTTGGCAGGTTGTGGTGACTTTAAGCTTGGTACAGTGCTAAGCAAGTACTCTAGCTTCAAGTTACTTAGCTCAGGAGTTGTGAGGGTGCAAAAGACTCAGGAAAGAACAAAGACTGAGGATCGGGATGATAGTCTGAACCAGAAGAAGACAAAAATCAAGAACACTGGAGTCTGGGGCTTTTCATACTGTTCTCTTAAAAGCTGGCCCCAGGTATATCTTCCTTACAAGTGCAAAGAGGTGTGCAGAGTGAACAGGGACAATAATAAGCGGCTACGGATGGCCAGCATCGGTAGGGTAGTTTCCTCTACAGCAAATCTGATCAAGAGAGTGGCATCCCTTACAGGTTAGATGCCATGGCTGGCTGCAGGGTACCTAGGGAGAATGCTGGCTGGGTGTTCTCACACTTATAATCTGACTCATGGCCTTTCTTCAGAACGATGGGAAGCATTTGACTTATAGCCCTGGCTATTTAGCATTATATTTGCTTGTTCTTGTTCTATGTGTATAATCAACTCCATCTGGTTTTCCCCAGCCTCTTGGCAGTGCCATCACTGTGCCTAATGTGTCTAAGCACTCCATGCTCCACCACATGGGACAATATGTGAGCTTCAAAAGCCTACATGATTACAAACACACATGCCTACATGCTTGCAAACATTAAAAAAAAAACCTAGGGCATGATATTGCATGACCTGTTGTGGGTGCTGTAGTCTGCCAACACTACAACTGACCTTAAAGTGGCCATTGTTGAACAAAAGAATTTCAAAGGGAGACCACAATGAAAGAAAGGAAAAAGGCTGAGTTACAATTCATTAAAAGATGCAGCTCTGTCTTTTGCAGCTAATTCAGGTTAAAAGAGCTATTCCCCATCACAGAACATGTTAATTGGGTTACTAATGCCAGGATGTATGCATTATCACCAACATACCACATAGCTGTGGAAGGTTCAGCACATCATGTTTACCACATAGAATCTGTTCCGATTTGGAAAAACACAATTGATCAATACTATAATGCGTCTAATCACACCTTTGTTGTTGTTCTGTGCCTGTAAGTCATTTCCAGCTCATGGCTACCCTAAGACAAACCTATCACATGATGTTCTTGGCAAGATTTATTCAAAGGAGGTTTGCCATTTGCCTTCCTCTAAGGCTGAGAAAGTGTGGCTTGGCTAAGATCGCTCAGTGGGTTGTGGAGATTTGAACCCTGGTCTTCTGCAGTTCTAATCCAGTACTCAAACCGCTATGCCAGATTGGCAAAGCAATATTAAATACTATGTTAGGAGCATATGAAGCTTCCTTATACCAGGTCAGACTATTATAAGTCAGACCATCTAGTAAAATATTGTCTTCTATCCATCAACAGTAGCTCTTGAGTCTCAGGTCTTTTCTCCACTCGCTGCCTGATCTAGAGTTGAGCTGGTGACCCTTTGCATGCAAAATGGTGCTCTATCATCTTTTCTGTAGAGGAGCCTTTCTGTTGAAGGAACGGGATTTTCGAATCTAACCAAAAATATTTATTGGGAATACAACATTTGGATGGGTGGTCTGCATGATTTGCACAGGGTTCATTGGCCTGTATCAGGGACTCTGCAGATGTCAAATTAGTTACAAACTTCTCCTGTTTGCATTTCCAGGGATGCTGCTAAAAGCAAGTCTCTCCCCTGCTCCCCTTGTGCTGCATTCAGCTTGGCCACCAGCTCTGCACCCCTGATTTTATGTTTAAACCTAACAAGCTGAGTAATAAGTAACTTGACGTTTCATCCTTCTAACCCCCCCCCCATTCTATTCACTGAAATGTCACACCATTTTCCCATTGTACCCTCTAGCTCTTCCAACAGCCATCATGATGGAAAGGTTTCATAACAGCACTGGAAGCCACAATTCTACAACAGCTCTTTATTTTGCCGCTATGGAAAACTACTTCAGAACTTTTTTAAAAGGCCAAACCACACCCTTCCCCCTCAGGAGAGGAATACAGTCATTCCAAACATCCCTTGACTGGCCCTGAAATTCAGAGAAAGTCACCAAACAAAGTGTGGCTGCTGAGGGGATTTTCTGGGTCCTAGCTGGGAGGAGTTTCCCATTCTATAAAAGCCAACACATTTGGGAGCAGGGAAGCAGGGCTGGACTCAATTTAGGACACTACGAACTGACCAGAAAGGTGGAAGAACATCCCCACATCAGAAGACATGTTCAAACTGAATCTTGCAGAGGAAGCTACAAAGCTGGCAGGGAATGCTGCACAGGATAAAGGTAAAGCACATTTGGTCTTCAGTCTTTTCCTACTTTTTAAGAACAGCAGCGTCACTAGTCTATACTTAGCCTTTTCAGAACCAAGATCCACTCTTATGATCCCCATTACTGGGCTTGGTGGGAATGCTAACTTTTAAAACCAGCCTCTGTAGTTGCTTTTTAATACAAGCGTCTTGTTAAAATACTCAGGAGACCATGATAATTATTATCTCTGTGCTACAATTAATAGTTTTTTCTTGAGAAAGGATGTTATTCAGTGGTGGAGAACCCACTTTGCAAGTGGAAAGTCTTACATCCAATCCCTGGTGTCTGTGGTTAAAGAGATCAGGAAGGAGGTGAAGGGAAGTGTGTTTTTAACTGTTTCATATTAATATTTTGATTGGATTGTTTAATTTTTAAAAAACTTCTGCATTATATATTGTTTTTTACTATACAATCATCCCTGCGTATCCACGGATTTGGTATTCACAGTTTTAAGTATTCATGGCTTGAAAATATTCTTAAAAAATAATAATCCAAAAAAGCAAACCTTGATTTTGCCATCTTATATAAGGGACACCATTTTGCTATGCCATTGCATATAATGGGACTTGAGTATTCACGGATTTTGTTATCCACAGGGGGGGGGGATCTTGGAACCAAGCCCCAGTGAATTATGAAGGGACAACTGTATTTTGTTTTAACTTACATTGTAAGCTACCCAGGTACCATATTAGGAGAAAGGTTGGGTATAAATAAATAAAATAAATGGATATCTAAATTGCCACTGCTTGGGACCCTGGAGCAGAGACACCCCCAAAAAGTTTATGGAAGCTGGAACTGATGTGCTGCTGGGCAGCCATTTGCTGTCTCTACAAGGAACTGTGCATGAGGTGGGTCCCTGGTGAGCAATATGGCAGGGTTGGGCCAGGAGCCAATGGCACACACAGAGACTGAGGAAAGGGGCTTTTGCTTTGGGGGAACCTCTGGAGATCCTTTGCCAGTCACAGGAGACAACACCAGGCTAGATGGACAAATAATGTGACCTGATCTTAATGTAGCTCCCTATGTTTCTTACCTTGCTTGAACAGATCAAGTTACGGTTAAAGCGCAAGAGCAGAATGCATCGTTTCCTCCCTGGCAAATTAGTAAACCCCCATAGACTGTATTTTCTGGGATTTTTAAAAATCACATTTCCCTACTAGTTTATCATTATGGGATATGGAAGGGTAAAAAGAAGTCTAAATTAAATGGAGACCAAAGAAAGGACACTTTGGACCTAACCTTCCTATGTGACAAAACGTAGGGCACAAAAATTAAAAATGCCTATATTCTCTCCGTAATATTTTATTCCATGGTTTACAAAAATTCTGTAGTGTTTCCCTTATATTTTATGATCAAAAATAGAAAATGCATGGCGGGTGGGGGGGAATCCCACAATATAATCTAAATCTGTGATAACCTTTAAAGCAAGAAGTACCTTAAACAAAATTTCTTGTTTACCAAAAATAAGTCATTTGGTTTTACTCCTATCAAAACAAACACATCACCCACAGTAATTATTCTGACCTTTGGGGAAAACTTATGAAAGGGTGTGGCCCAGAAAGCAAAAGAAACAGCTGTTTTTCAGCTTATAGGTTCCCTCACACCCAACTGCTTCTATCAGACTTGTAAATCAATATACAAAATGCCACTGCAGAGTTCTGCGATACTTGTTGCTGTTATGTGCCTTCAAGACGTTTCCGACTTATGGCAACCCTAAGGTGAACCTATCACAGGGTTTTCTCATTAGCAGCCCTTATAGATAGCTAAGAATTTGGCTGAATGGGACCAATATTTACTTTATGTCACAAAGAACACATGACTCATACTTTCTTCTTCTAGACTTGGGCTTTTAACATCTTTGTTCTGGGGGTTGTATGCAAAAAGCAGACAGCAAAACCTCACACAAGCTGCATTCACCTTCTACACTTAAATCTAATAAATAAATACACTTTTCACAGTTATCACCTTTTCCACCCCATCAGACATAATCACTGAGGGGAGATGCAATGGATACGATAAGGAATTAACAGAAAGCAGAAGCTATTGATACGGTGTTCAAGAGATTGACTCCATTAACGTGATCTGAAATCGACTCTTTTTCAGAGAATACCAGCTATTTTGTTGCTTAGCTGGCTGCTGCTGGGGGTAGAAAGAACAGCCTTGAGCAGCTAAGACTTCTACATGCTTTGGTTGCTAGGCAGATGAAAGTGTTGTCAACTGGCTGCAAATCTATCACTGTTACCTATAAAGCAAGGTCCCAAATATGGTTTGTTTCACAAAACACAATTAGAACACTTTGATAGCATTTAATTGTCATGGCTTCAGCTTACTGAATCCTATGATTTGCAGTTCATAGGTGGTTTCTGGGAAAGAATTCCAAATAACCTCACAAAACTACAAATCCTAAGATCCCATAGGCTGGAATCATGGCAGTTAAAGTGGTGTCAAAGTGCTACATTGTGCAATGTGAAAGAAACCAATGAGGTAATGAACTGGATCCCTTATGGCTTGTTATCAGTCCAAAATACAGACTGTTTTAATTTTTTTTCACTCTCTTGCTAAAATAGTAAAAGTATCTTTCTGCTACAAAGATATTTCACTGTACAAGTATCTTTCTGCTGTAGAAGTATCTTTCTGCTACAACTATACAGCATTTTCCCCAGTAACAAACTGAGTAAGACTTCTCAGTCCCCCACCTTTTTCCCCAGAGGAGTTGAGCACAACCACCCTGAGGGCCTGGGGCAGGTGTGATACAAAGGGCCCTTCCCATGCCATGTATGCATGGAACTCTGGTGAACAATGCAGCAATGGTCAACAGCATGCAAAGGAACTGGGAGTCTTTACAATCTCCCAGGACAAATTGCTCGGTGCCCTCCTTCTCTCTTGGGCAAACTTGGGTCATTGTGAGAGCAGTTGTATAACAACTGCTAGCAAGGAAAGTTTGCTTCCATCAAGCCCTATTACTTTACCTCTGAGGATTTTGATGGGAGCTGCAGCCTAATAAGATAGCAAGGAAGGACTATGGCAAAAAATACTGCCTATATAATCCTGGTTCTGTATGGACACTCTAATTTGTTCAATGTACAATATTGATAAAAGCCATAGAAATCAAACCGTGCATCAGGAATGCCTGGATTACTTATATGCAGAATGTTATCAATTAAATATAACACTGATACTTTCATTTTATGTTAAAAGATCTCCTGTACTTCACACTCACCTTTCTAAACACACCTTTAAAGAAAGTGCTATACAGCATTGCTTAGGAAAACTGTATGATTTCTATTTATGTGATTGCTTTTCTGTTTTCTTTTTGTAACTGCAGTTGATTCAGCAGGTCAGACTGTGCAACAAGTAATGGACCAAGTGACAGAAGCTGGTCAGAAAGGTAAAGAACCATCTTTCTAATAACCCACAGAATTCTCAGAAGTTTCAGCATCCCAGTTGCTAGAAATGCAGAAAAGATGGTGCATGCTGTTCAATTCAGGTAGTCTTAGCTCTAGAAATGAAAAAAACTAGTTGTTTCTCCAAGTAAACCAGAGAACTCCGAAACACACCTTAGCAGAAGTCTTGAACTGTCAACCTCATTCCATGTCTGCCATAAAGGACAGTGTTTTTGAACCCTGAAATTGACAGTCCTTCCAAGCTATTGCATGTTGCTGTAATACAACTCCTAGAAGTCCCAAGCAGCATAGGCAGTGGAGAAAAATTCTGGGAGCTGCAGTTCAATAACATTTGGAGAACCCAGTATGAGAACCACTAAGTATAAGGCAAAACCAAACTCCACACTGGCAGTATTAGTACTTTTCCATTTTGTTGTGGAGCCCCCAGAAATCAAACCACATGTGGGTATAGGCTATTGTGACAACTACTAAACTATTTATTTTTTTGCTCTTAAGTGGTTGATGACGTCTGCAAAAGTGCACAAGATGTTGGAGAAAAGGCTACACAAAGTGTAACAAACCAGATAAATGCTTGGGGTAAAAGCTTTGGTCAGAGTGAAGAAAAGAAGAATGTTCCTACCTAAATCCTTTTCTGCTCCCTTTTGTACATTTAGAAGATAGAGAACAGTAGATCTTCATCTCACTGGAAATTCTTTTCATTTGTTTCGCATATAATGTTACTCTTTACATCTTCAGGAAAATTAAAAGCTATGAATCCTGTGTTCATTTTGTTGTATAATCTAAAACTAGAAAAACTCAATTCAAGACTAACTGCATCAAGAAAATCACGAGGCGGGCTCCACACAGATTCCTAGTAGTTAGAGTTGTATGCATGTACACATACAGTTCTCAGTTGCATATGCAAGTCACAATGTATACAGGCCCTAATAAATTAAAAGAATGACTTCATAAAACTGAAAGCAGATATGTGCAAATGCTCAAATCACAGACAACATTCCATATGCATGGTGGCACTTCTTCATCCAAGGCTGTGTGAAAACCTCAGAAGAAACTTCATAGAATCATAGAACTGTAGAGTTGGAAGAGACCACAAGGGCCATCCAGTCCAACCCCCTGCCATGCAGGAATACACAATCAAAGCATCCCTGACAGATGGCCATCCAGCCCCCACCATGCTCCGAGGGAGTGTGTTCCACTTCCGAACAGCTGTTAGTGTCAAAAAGTTCCTCCTAATATTGAGGTGGAATCTCTGTTCCTGGAGCTTGCATCCACTGTTCCGTGTTCTAGTCTCTGGGGCAGCAGAAATGAAATGCATGGACCAGACAAGGATCAAAAAACTAGATCCTCCACTCCATGAATTGGATCTTCTGCACTCTGGTGTGCAGTAATATCCAGTGCCCTGATAAAAGAGGTCTGTGTACTGAAGTGAACAATAAGAACTGTTCATTATTCCCAGAAGTGGTGACACAGCTACCAGGGCAGCTGGAATTTGTACGCAAGAGGAACTAGATGCTGTAAAATTAAGAGGATGATAAATTTCAGTTCCTACTGACACCATTTCATGATAATAATGAAGGGATACTTCTACAAGCTTTTGAGAGAAGTTTTCAATTTCTACTCGTTGCTTGAATTTCAGGTGTAATTGTATCAGGCAACTCCAAAACTGACAGAGTATGCAGTGGTTTGAAGCAAAAGGGGGCCAAGAGGTAAAACAATAAGGGGGAGCTGGGGTGAAGGTCAAGGAAGAAACCCAACATATGTCAAAAAGGAGAGAGTTTGGAAGACTGAAGGAAGCATCCATAAGTGCATGCTCCCCAGGTAATAACTAGCCCACCAAACTGTAACTTGCATGTTCTATACACCCATCATAGATCAAATATTGTAGAGAACTCCTTCATATTCCCCCTCCCCCATTAAGATGGAATCATGCCACAAACCATGCAACTAACAAAAAGTATTTCAAACAGATCACACTTGGGTTTTTAAAACAACCCTGTAAAGATGATCATGTCATGATTTCTGCATCAATATTAATTATGATAAAAACCTCATAACTTATACAGACTGAAAATGGGTTCGAGGTTTAGAGTTTGAGAAGTTTTCACCTTAATCATAAGCGTAACTACACTCTATTTAGACTTTACTTTTCAGTTCTCTTCCATGTTATTGTGGAAAGTTATGAAAAAATACAAACATACTTTTGGAAAGTCAACTTTTAATAATTGCTTTTGTTATCATGTTATGTCATGAGTTACAAAGTAGCTAGAAAAAAAGCATGAGTTTCTAGGAGGGCTTGGTTTTGTTTTTTTTAAAAAACATTCATATTCATTACATAAATATATCGGGCACTTCATAGGATTCTTCTGGACAAAAGTTCTTGTCAAAAACCCCTATAATAAGTGTGATCCAATCCTGCTTCAAGGCCTTCTTTATTAAATGGTTTATGTTCAGAATATGCAAAACCTCCAAATGAAAGATGCAAAGAGTCAATGTGTTAAGACCCTATATAATTTGTAGCAGATTGCCAATGATTTCTGCTTGAATTGTTCTTTGAGGCAATAGCTAATGCTAAAAGCACCTCAGAATTTATAACACAATGATACAAATTAAGAGAAGAGTAACATAAGTTCTTTGGACTACCTAACATATGCTCAAGTATGGGTCCTTCTTTTAAAAAAGCATGCAAGGAAAATGGATATTCATGGATGAGAATAAACACAAGAAGTCATTTCCACTGTATGCCTGTATAACAATGATACTGCTTCAGCTTATAAAAATACTAACTCCTGGAACCCATGTTTCTATGTGCACACTGTAGCAAAACTGAGATTGAGTACATGATTTAAAGGCAGCCTTGTAACAGGAGCACAGATTATAAAAAGAAACACACATTGCTTATCATGAACCAGCCAAATGGTTCTGTTAAGTGTAAAAATGAGAATCCTATTTAAGTTATTCCCTGCAGAAGGCCCATTCTGTCTTTGATAATGCCACTGCATTGAACATCCAAGGCCTTAATCAAAAGTGCCAAAGCTAAGAGTTACATTTTCTGAAACCAAAGTGCATGAATAGTTAAGCTATTTGCTCCAACAGTACACAGTATGTGTGATATGAAGCTTTTTTTAGGTTGCTCTATTGTGGCAAGACCACAGATACATACGATTAAAAAGGTACCTTTTTAAATTTCAAGGTGAAAAAAAAAAAACACTAATCCCCACCAAGTGCAGATGAACTGGTTATCTTCGATATCTCTTGGCATGAAGCCCTAAATCCATGATTTTTTTCCTTTATTATAAAAAAAAAAGGGGGGGGGAGAAATAAAAGGACTAGTGTGAACTGTAGTTAACTGAGAATTATATACACTATAGTTAAGTGAGAAAAGATGAGAAGGATTTCTGTGGTTCTATGTAAACTTGAAGAGGGTACATGAGAGGGCTTCAGATGGAGGCAGACTATCCATTTATGTGAAGGTCAGGCCGGCTTCATTGTACACCTTGAAAACCTTCTCAATTGCATTGACGTAGGCAGCTGTTCTCAGGTCTAGACCTAGATTGTACTTCATGGCAGTACGCATTATTTGCTAAAGAACACAAACATATCATAAAGTAAGTAACAGTAATATTTATGAAGTAAGGTATTTACTAAGCCCCTATTAAGAACATACACAATACTAGAAAGCAGTTGGCTTAGAAAAGTCATTTAACAACTGATGCAATGCTTCCAAATTAGTGTGAAGTCGAAGGCTTTCACGGCCAGCATCCATAGATTTTCCTTGGGTTTTTCCTGGGCTGTGAGGCTGTTTTCTGGAATAGTTTCTTTCTGATGTTTCATCTGCATCTGTGGCTGGCATATAAGCTCCACATACACTTCTACCCAGCCATTCCCTGAAGATACCAGCCACAGATGCAGGCGAAACATCAGAAAGAAACTATTCCAGAACACGGCCTCACAGCCTGGGAAAAACCCAAGGAAAATCTTCCAAATTAGCTTCACTTTGCATTTATTTTCTAAATGGTTTGAGGTAGCCAACATAGATGTAAATAGTACTTCTATACATGATTTAAGTTCAGTTGTGGAACTAAACACCTTAACTTCAAGGTCCTCAGCTTTAGTTGATGAGGCTGAGAAATCCACAACACCTAACTAATGACAGAGCAATCACCAGCGAATTCCCATTCTAGACAGCCATACTGTCAGACGGTGGAAAGGAAGGACCTCAGTTTCTTCTGTCTGACTCTGACAGTCCAATCATATGTATGCTTACACTGACATCCACTGTGTGTTCAGCAGGGCTCTCTCTGTTGCTCAACCACATCAACAGATAGAACATCCTCCCACAACTAGTTGCTGAATTTACAAAAAAAATTTACTGTTCTGCTGAGGAACAAAATTAATGCTCATTTCTACAGTCTGTTTTATTTACAGATCAATGGTAAGGCAAGAATGCCAAAATAACTCAAAAAAGAAACTGGGGCGAAGGGGACAAATGTCATATACCATAATAGGAGTTCCTAGTTCAGTTGGTGAGGACAGGGGGAGGTATTTATACCACTTTACAACTTCATGTTTGTGCAATACATACCCTAGCAGAACGCTCCATGGTGTAGGCCAAGCCAGAATGTACAATGTCTTTTTCAGATGCACCCTGTATTCAAAGGAATTGCCACCAACAGTCAATCTCATTTCAATCACAGGCTTGGTGTTGTATTTTAATGTAATGATTTAATAGACCACAATCCTATAATACTTTAGTATCCCTCATACTCTTGACTAGAAAGGTCAACTACAATTAATAAGCAAATTGGATCTACCGCAGCAGAAGTGTACTCAGTAGCTGCATATATTTAGTGAGGAAAACAGCATCTTCTCCTGCTTTTAATACTGGATGCAAATAGTTTGATACAACACCAGCTCAGAAAATTATACTGTTCAATATGCACTACTTAAACTGCAATTATGACCAGTTTATACATTTCAGATCTAAAGTTATAACTCTCATCTGTCATTATCTCCTGATACTATAAATACAGAGATGCCTTTTGTTTATCCTTACAATGATGCAACTTGCTTTCACGGACTAGTATCTTTTGTCTGTTGCAATCACTGACCAGATCTGCTACTTCTTCACTGGATGCTAACTTGGGCAAAATCTGTCAATGACTACTTACAGATATCCTGTCCTGGAATTCTGCAGTAGGCACAACTGGAATACTTCCACCATGCTTCCCAAACTTTCTTTCCAAACTTTCCTGGACGGACACTGAAAGGAAAAGAGAGAACTAGTTAAACTCATTTGCTGAGGTACCAGATTGAATCTTAAGTTAATCATACTTAGAATGTCCCACTGAAATAGAAAATAATTTAAAGTCCCTCTGACTTCAATATGTTTATTCCAAAAATGAATAAGTGTGACACAACTCTCCAAGTATAACATTTCTGACATTTACAGCCCACTCTATCTATATTTATTTACAAGTTAATCCTACTGTGTTCAACTAATCTTATACCTTAATAGGTGTGCACAGGACTGTGGCATTATTAGGTTAAGAAGGAAGAGTTCATTACATACACAAGAATGCTTAAAAAAAAAACCTTCCTAATGATAATTATATTTCTGTACTATGCTCCAGTTACTCTGCTGCCATTAAAACTCAAGCTGTAACTAATAATAATAATAATAAATAATAAATAATAATAAAACTAAACTCTGAAGCAACTTAAGGGATGATAGTTGGGATATGTTTAAGTCACATGACCTCTCCTCCTTTAAGTCTGTGTCCAAGGCTTAAAACAGAATGCATCCACATCCACTTTTCAGTGAACTTTGCTTTTTAGTATTGTTAGTAACACACCTATAAATTTCCCAGCACAGAATAGAGTGTTTCATTCTTCTAAGTTCTGAATTTAAATTTCTAGGAATTCTGAACAATATCTTTTCTAGGTTTTACATTCATCCATACAAGAATTAGAATTTCTGCTTAACAGATTAGAAGCCAATTGAGAAAACTAGGGATCGCCATGTTTTATGTTAGCTTGTCTAGTTTACAAATATGACTTAGTTAAATGTAACTCCTTACTAAATCTGTGTAAAATCTACATAACTTATTAAACTTACTTAGCAAGTGGTAGTTAGAGTCCCTTTCATACTTAAAGGTCAAGCGACCATAGCTGACATGGTTCAGGTTCTTCAGCCACTCAAAATAAGATACAGTCACACCACCAGCATTTAAATAAAGATCCTGATGAAGACAAGATAGAATGGCATTTATGAATTAAAAACCACATAATTAATAAATTAATCCAGCTACAAAACTATGAAAAACATAATTTGGAAAAGTATGTTTAACAAGCAGAAGAAAAATGAATAATATCATTTAGAAGTGTACAAATTTATAATATTTATAAAATGCTTACAAATTCAATTTGTGATAACTATTACAACAGGTAAATGTTAAGCAACACTTAGGTATATCATGCTTCATTATGGGTCCAGTTGCTAAGCTACAGCAGGTAATGATTTTTGTAGCTATTTCAGCCTAAGCTTCACATCTTAAATAGATTTGGCTAAAGGAACTTATGGAACAGACAGCTTGAAGTGGGACCAAGAGAGGTAAGGAAGTAGCAGATATTGCTGGAGAAATCATATATATGTCTGGTTCAGCAAGCTAGGGACTAATCACCAGACCCAACATCTTAGGCATGAGTGGGCAACATTATGGCCTCCAGATTTTTGTACTATAACTGTCATCAGCCCCTCAAAAATCTGGTCAATCACATTGCCTACAGCAGATTTTACATGTCACTGTGGCTTTAGGACACCTAGATTTTTGCTTTCCTGCTATAGTCATTCAGATTATCAAACAGCAAATGCAATTGTGTCAACACGATAAGGTGTGAATGTATTCTGAATTTATTTCCAGAAAACTGCCACTTGTGTCATTCCTCAGTGATTCCACCTACCCTGTGGGTAAGGATTATCCCTATATCATGGTCTGGGTCTTCCTTCAGTTTACAGACACACTTGAGATATGCTGACTTTCTATTCACATGTGTTGTGTGCTATGGTTTTGTTAGATGCAGCCCTGACACATTGGCTCAAGAATCCATTTTGGTCTTAAAATGCATGGTCAAAGCTATGGAATGCAGCAGGGGTGAAGGAGACACTCAGTGTACACAGCCCCTCTTTGAATTCAACAGAGTACTTCCTCTGATCAAGGAAATCATGTAAATGTCTACCTAACTGCCATGCCAGCACCCAGACAGATAAGCCATGAATGCACTTTTGAGCTTGCCAAGCAAAAGCCCTGGTAGGAAAAACAATCCAACTGTCATGCATTTCTACTACCTGTCAGTTCAAAGAGGCCAAATACGAACTCAAGCATATTGTGCTATGTCCACCTTAATAGTTAGGTACATGTAACATTAATCAAGAGGTAAGGAACCTCTCTGTACTTTTTTTCCAGAAGCCAAACCAACACTTATATTCCCTTTGTTTCAACCCATCTTGTGCCCAGCCTCCAAACTAGGAGTTCGGAACAAAGACTCTCGTTTGCTCTCTGGTTTAGAAATCCAGGCAGCCAGTATTAATTCCTTCTGCTTGGTCATGACTCATAATCCTATGTCTCAGCTCTAGGAATAAACCCAGGCGCTTATTATCATTATTTGTGACTCTTTACTAGGATGTTCTACACTGCCTCAAAGCCCATGTTGTCTGGGCCATAATTCTCTATGTACCTTCTTAATGAAGTTAAATAATCTCCCAGTTCCCCACTCTACCATTACTAGCAACATTTTTATCTCCTTGTTTGACAATTGCTACTTACACACATTGCTCATAATCACTGGAAAAATATGTAGCCGAGGGCTACATTCAAGATGTTGAATGCACAGCCATGGCCAAAGGAATCAGCTGGGAACCTTGGTTCTATTAGCTAAACAATTGGGCCACCAATATCCACACAACACTTATACAAACTTAACAGTGAATAAATGAAAGCCTTACTGGAATAACCATGATATTCCGTTCCAAGAAGATTTTATCTGCTTCTGGAGTTGTGGGTCCATTAGCACCTTCTGCAATTATCTGAAAAAATTGGAATATCATAACTTAGTACAGAAAATTAACATAGTGTTATCAAAAGAGAAAATTCACAAATGGATCAATTTCACAATACTACTACTTACTTTTGCTTTGACCTTATGGGCATTGGCCTTTGTTAACTGCTTTTCACTGGCAGCTGGGATGAGGATGTCACAATCTGCTTCCAGGATGTGGCAATCCAGGGGTTGTGCCTTTGGGTAGGTGAGAATTGATCCATGTTGCTGTTTGACACAAGAGAGAGGAAACACCTTTTTTAGTGTATTTTTCTAGAATACAAGTTTCAAGTTAGGTGATTTTACACTAGCATTTTATATTTGAACAACATATATAAAGCTGCAATTGCTGCAATAATTCTTCAAATACAAGTTTGTAAGGGGAACCTGCAATACAATGTGGCAATGCAGAGCATATCTGTTCAGGTTCCTGTTCAGCCAGCCACATCATCTTCCAGGATGTGGTACTCTATTCCTCTTTCTTCCCCTATGTTTCATTCTGACTCTAAGAGACACATAGCGCACTCGCTTTCCACTGGGTATACTAATCTCCTCATTAGAATTTTTTTTTTTTAGTTCTTCTCCAACCATTTTTTAAAATACCAAAGAATCTGCAACTTCTAAAAATGTGGGGAGTCCCCTTAGCAGAATTCTGTGGTCACTGAGTATATTCAGTCCTTATTGGTCTTAAGGTCCTCCCACTATGATTATTGAAGGGTTTCTGCAAGCCTTAGATTTCCCTCAAAGCTTGCTGATTCCCTCCTCACTATGGATGGTGTTGTTTAAGCAACATAAGGATCTATACACTAAGAATTAGGTCAATAAACATTATTACAATTATCCAGGTATGCTATAAATCCCAAGCTCTCTCAGTGTAGTTGATTTTTCTTCCTTGTCTTTTTTAGCAGCACTGGGAAAGAGCACATATTAAGGTTAAAGGTAATATTTTTTAATAGGAAGTGTTCTTACATTTCCATTCAATATACTGGGTAACTTCTGCTCCTGAATGTTGCTTCCTCATTCTAAGCCTGTTTTCTGCTACAGAGATGAAACTCCAAATGGCAAGCTAATAAGTCAGTGTTTCAGTAAGAGAATTATGAATAGTGGCGAAGTACTGTACAAGCAAAGTGTTGTCTTTAAGCTTCTAGTTTATTTGGGTAATGTACTCCTCATCTGTAGATAAAAATATTTCAGTCGTTCTCTTCTCAGTACGCCAAATCAGTGCAGTAAGCTAGCATTACTTAACGTATCCTGAACTGTTCTTTTCAATGGAAAATCCTTTTTTAGTTTCAGCTGTACTGATCAAAATAGTTGTCAAGATGGCCAATGTAATGTATTCCCTATTGTAACTTATTTTCACTGTGTAACTTTGCAATGAAACATGTTTAACAGAAGATGAACAGTGTTTCATACTAATTTGTAATCTTCCAGTTCTTTTGGGTCAAGGCCATCAGGATTCCAGATAGCACCATCCTTTTCTCCAATGGCAACACATTTTGCACCATAGCGATGAAGGTATCTCATAGAATGCAGACCTACATTGCCAAAGCCCTGTTAAGAGAGTAAAACTAATTGAATGTAACTATGGATGTTGTCGCAAATAAAGTAGATTAACATATTTGTTGGTTACGAGGCAACCAGCATATTGTGCATACTGCAGTTTTCCCCAACCTAGTAGTATCCAGATGTGTTAGGAGTACAATTCCTATCATCCTCTAACAACTTGACCCCTGTCTGAAACCCAGACAGCTGCTTCTTCTCGTGCAGACCTGCTTCTATCAACCTAGCACCCTCTAGGTATTCTTGACCACAGCCCCTAACACATCAGTAGATGCCCCTAACACATCAGTAGATGAGGGGAGTTTTAGATCACATCATCTGGAGAGCACCAAGTTGGGAAAGGCTGGCTCATGGTATGTTTTGCCATATTACAGGCTTGAAAATCTCATTTGGCTCAAGTTTGCTTGAAGATAAAACTGCAAGATATGATTATTCCCACCATATTATTATAGCACGAAACATGTGTCTTAATGACATCTATGAAAACCATTTATTTATATTTTTCCCTTTATATTCCAAATCCTTCCTGATGAAAGCAAGATAATCCAGGTCTTCCCAGAGAAAAAATACTGTGTGCATGTATAAATAAATAATTTTGGACACAACCCTAGATACTTGTGCCAGAATATCTCCTTGCAATGCAAGTAAAATTGCATCAGTAGAACAGTCTACACATATTGTTCTAACAGCATCAGCACATTTCCACTTCAGTTACTTCAGAAAAAGTATAAAGTTACTTCAGAGTATAAAGACCTTCTTATTTGTGAACAGAGGAAGGCTCTATCCATATTTCCTTAATTATTTTTCTGCCTTTTTGCCAATGTTTGCTATTTTTAAGTTTGACTAGATGCCGGCCCATCGTATTTTTACTCTGCCAACACCAGCATTCAGAAGAGTGACAGAATTATCACTCTTTTGCTTCATTCAGGACAGCCTTCCTCCCTCAGCTTCTGATAAATTGGCCAATATACAGTGGGCCATTGGTATCCGCTGGCGTTTGTTTCCAGGACCCACAAGTTTTCTAAGCACTGTACAGAGACTACATAATTAGACAGTCCCTGTCTATTGGCTTATATCTGACATACTACAAAAGGAAGGAGCGGTGAGGAAGGCAAATAGGCCTCTATATTAATGTATTGCCCAATATGAACAGTCAAGTAGGTACAATGTGTGGATTAGTGCAATCCGAATTCCCCGCTGTACAGTAAGTGCTATGAATCTGCGTAGGGCTTTTCCAATATTCAAATACTCATGCTTTAATAAGTTTAATTGTTCTCACAATATCCCACTAGATCCATATTAAAACAAGTCCCTGTATATACTCACTCACAGTATTTCTGCAAACAGTTACCTAAGCTTTAAGCCATTTGGGTCCTCTGAGTGTAATCTTATTAGTGCACTAGGAAGCCCTTGAAAAAGCCTGGCTGGGACTTTGTCTGAAAAACTAAGTCATTACCAAGTCAGAGCTGCATTTCCAGCTTTCCTCGCCGGTGTAATTACTGTTCTAAACACAGTACCTGGATAGCAAATGTCTTATCCCCAAATCCTGGAGTCATTCCCAAGAGGCTCATATATGATGCTTCATTAATGAAGTTCTCAATTCCGTGGAAGACCCCACGGCCTGTAGCAGAGATACGACCATGTATACCACCCTGGCTGATTGGCTTTCCTGTGACACAGGCATGTGCATTAATATCCTGTAAGATAATTAGAAACATCATGTTACATTATGTTCTATGTGAAGAAAATATTCACATTTTAATGTGTCAATGACTTCTCATAATGGATTAGATCCAGGATTTCCCTCCTGTAGATGAAAGCCTTCTGCTCACAGACGCTGCCTCTGCCCAACTTTCAGGCATCACCTCTTTTCTCCACACCACAGCTCCTTACATTTACCTAAGTCCCCAAAGGAACTGTGTATCATTTTTAGGGAACTGTCATGGAGTGGGGGAACCCATGTCCCAGGTCTGGATCCAAACCAATGAATTTTAACTTCAACTAGAGTCAAGATTTCTAGTTTCTGCTCCATCAAACCAGTTTAATTGCCACAATACTATACATCTACCAATTTATACCAATTAGCATGATACAGAACAAGGACCTGCCTGTTAAACTGGAAGTGACATGGTAGGTTTAACAGAAATACTTATATAACTGTCAGTCAGGTAAGATATTGAATTACCTTAATCTTAAGATCTTTAAAACAACTTTTTAATGTCAGTGTGCATTCCTACTTAGGGTGGAATCAATTTACAACACACTTTCCTGGTAAGTGATTTTCAAGAATGGACACACAGAAGTGTTGAATGATTCACACATGCCATTTGCTCCCAATTATGATCTTGTCACGTGCGAACCTAGCCAGCATGAAGTTTTATCTATATTTACATTATAGCTTCAAGCATGAAATAGTTTTGTACACAGAATTGATTAGCACACTTTAGGATACAAGAGGGAATGCTGACCTGTGGCTTAGACTTGTGATTTGTAATTTCTTTTCTACCAGTAGTTATTAGCCAAAGGCAACCTCCATGTATAGAGGCAGTATACCTCTGAATATCCTCATCTGATACAGAAACATGGGGCATTCATTGCCTTCAAGCTCCATCTGTGAACTTTCAATATAATTGGGACAGTATCTTTTGAAAACAGAACAATGGACTGTAGAGATCTTGAGCTAATTCAAAAAAGCAACTCTTATGCTCTTATATTTGAGAGCAAATTTATCTTTAATAGTATTTTTATTCCACATTTCATTTTTAAAAGATCTCAGAGTAGTCTATGATAAAAAAAGATTCAAAACAATCAATTTCTAAAAACAAAAACAACAGAACTCATTTTTTAAAACTCCCAGCTCACTGCCAGTGTTAGCAATCAGTTCTTGTGTTAACTTAGCTGTATAGTTACTATTAATATAACCTGATCTATATGGTTCAGATTCACAATCCTATATTGGCTCCAGTAGAATTTCAAATATGAATGCTACATGTAAACATTGTATAAAGGGGTTGTTCCTATATACTATACTAACCTTCCCTGGAAGCAAATATATAGGCGCTACATGCAATATGCCATGTTAAATTTACAATTACGACAGAACAACTCACCCTCAGTTCACTTAATGATTCACTGTATTACACAGTGTGTTTGCTTAAATTTGCTAGTTGCTCTAAGTTTAATTATAAATAAGCTTAATGAGAATTTAAGAAATCCCCATTAGCTGCGCTTTATATATTATCCATTTCAGATAAGACTCTGTGGGCTTTGTACTAACCCATAAGAAGATTTGAAGCCTTTATAGGCAGGCAGTTTACAACTAAAGCTGTTTAAACACTTTCAAAATGATCTGGCAACAGGAATGTGAAACTAATGCAATTATTTTTAAAAAATCAGTATAACCCTTCAATTTGCTAGAAGTTCAGGTCAAAATCCTGTCCTGTTAATAGAAAGGCTACTTTTCTAGTTACATTTCTTCCACCCACTCTTTGCTTTATTTTCTAGTCTTCAGCTTCTACTAAAGTACTCCTCTGAAACAGCTAAAGCATGTTTCACTGCAAGCAAATCAAGAGAGGCAGGCTAATTTCTCATTTTACATGAGTCTTTAACTTTTACACAAAGGGTAAAATACATATTCTCAGAAACATGGAACTGCTGCCAAAAAGAGTTTTATATCACATTCTTGTTCCACCCTCTATAAGATGTACCATAGTTCAACATGTGGCCAGAGGGGTTTGGAGAAATGTGGAGAATTCTGAAGTCCTTTTGAACATATCAATACACCTAGATTTCCTTTTATTCTACAACTGGTCTTCAATTTGAATTTATTTTTTATAGAAGTCCTTTAAACTGCTGTATGCATTCTTTCTCTTGCCCCACCATAATCTTGGAACAACATCTGACTCACAGCTTAAAACTATTTGTTTACTGATGACTCATCTACAACTAGGTTTATACACATTGATCATTTGTGTTTTCTCATCTCGTCTCTTTCTTTCTCTCTCTCTCTCTCACACACACACACACAGACACGGATTATTAGCAATAGCATAGAACCATAAGTCTGCTGCACTACATAGCACTGTGGTGTGATGTACTTGGCACCCCTGAGCCCTTGCAGTTCTAGACATACAGTACTTGAAAACAAGACACTGCTTGGCCCAACCAGAGTGCCACAAACAGATACTGCAATGATCACTTATTTGCAGTGTGGAAGCAGTTGGAAGTGCCACAATTTATGATATCCTATACTATGGCTAGGGTCCTAAATACCCCAAAGGCACCAGATCTTGTCCAATCTTGAAAGCCAAGCAGGGTCAGCCCTGATTAGTACTTGGATGGGAGACTGCCAGCAAATACCAGGTGCTGTAGGCTATATTTCAGAGGAGGGAACTGGCAATGCCATCACTGAATATTCCTTGCCTAAGAATATCCGATAAAATTCACAGGGTCGTTGTAAGTAGACGGGTGACTTGAAGGGTACAAGTACACACACACATATTATGGCTGGGTGCTCTGCACTGAAAACTGTGTTGGTGGTTGAGGGGCAACTGAATTGACAAAAATATTGTTCAGCTATTAAACAGCTAGACAACACTTTAAAACCTGAATATATATATAGTGGATCCTAAACAAAGTTGAAACCAGAATAAGATTTGTCTATTTTTGGTGTCTGACATTAAGAACCAATATCTAAAAGCACCCTACAAAAGCACATCTCATTAAGTAGTGTTGATCTAAAAAATAAAGAGGGAAAGTATACAGAATCACTTATTTACTAGTCTGAATAACAAAGCATTTGCTGCATTAGAATTTACTCTTAAATGCAACATGATTGTAAGCTAATAAAGATTTGAAATCTTAACACCTATCATTGCTTTGTATTCCATATACAAGCTTAGTTGAGCCTTCATTGTTATGCATCCCAAACTAACTTTTGCCAAAAAAGAAGTTATGCAGTTTATTTATAGCAGGCGTTCATACAATAGTGGAAGCCCAATGAGGACGTTGTTGAGGAAACTGTTTCCATAGTCACCCCCAAATAAGCAAAATGCTGAGAAATCAGCCAAAGGAGCTGTGTAATTATTCAACAATTTTCGCATGCATGAATAATTAAGAGTTCTCACAGGCAAGTCTGTTGAATTCTGAATAACAAGCTCCCCACTGTTGTGGGAAACCCTGAGAGGGAGTTTCAATTTGCTTTGCCAAGAAGTGTAGTCTTTCATTCCCTTATGGCCTGTTATTTAGAGATAGGAGTTAGATAGAAATCAGCAACAAAAATAAGTCTTGTAGGACATCTCATGTTATTTTTTTTCTAGTCAAAGATACAGATCTAACAGCAATTATGCTACAACAAACTACATATATAAATAGCTTTATGCTGAATCGAATCGAATCAAATCAATAGTCTTTTTGGACAGTGCTATCTCTTGCAACTGCCAGCAGCTAACCAAGGTTTCTTCCCATCACTGAAACCTTGGCTAGCTGCTGGCAGTTGCAAGAGATAGCACTGTCCAAAAAGACTATTGATTTGTTTTGATTTGATTCAGCATAAAGCTATTCATATATGTAGTTTGTCAACATTTCCTCCAGAAATCTTAGCTACCTAAGTGCATGTAACTCTGCTCCCAGCTACCACTTCTGAATAGCTCTGAAGTTATCAGAGATTTGGCATTAAAAAAAAAAAAAAGACATCCCACAAATGTGGTCTGTCCAATCCTACAGGATGCTGGCTGTCATCAAACTGTCCCCCACACTAAGTAGTCTGGATAGCCTTGGCAACAGGCCCCTTGGGCTGAAAATGCTGCTGTTTAATGCCAGGTTGGTCAATGGGAAAACACCCTTGATCCAGGACCTGATCCTGAATGAGTGTGTCAACCTGGCTTGCATTACGGAAACCTGGATGAATGAAGTGGGGTGTTAATCTCTCCACGCTTTGTCTGCCTAGGTTCTATGTGGAGCAGCAGGTGAGGCCTGGGGGGTGGGGAAGTGGAGTTGCAACAGTCTGTGATTCTATCTCCCTCACCTGGTACCCCACCCCAAAGTTTACTGGGTTTGACTGTGCATTTGAAGGTGGGTGGCAGAGACAGATTAGGGTGTACCAACCAGCCCACTGTTCAGCAGTCTCTCCTTCTGAGCCAGTGGAGTTGGTCAGGGTGGTGGTGTCAGAGTCCCCTCAACTTGTTGTTGTGCTAGAGGACTTCAATATTAATGTAGAAATCACTGTCAGTCGTGGCTCAGGACTTCATGTTCTCCATGATGACTATGGGCTGTATCTGCTGCCACTCATGTTGCAGAACACACTCTGGACCTAGTTTTCTGTGCTGGATTATGGTGATCTGGGTATGGAGAAGCTTTTCATAGTTCCATTGTCTTAGACAGATCATTATCTGGTGGGGTAGCAGTGAGGGGCCAATTAAGATGGTCTGCCTCAGAAGGCTTATGGATCCAGATGTATTTCCAATGGCTCTTGGGGAATTTCCTGTTGTCTTGGCAGGTGATCCTTGAAGCCCTGGCTGATCTCTGGAATAAGTTACTGGCCAGGGCAGTGGATGCAATTGTTCCCAAGTGTCCCGTCTCATGGTGTTGGTGGTGACGAAATAAGTGGGTCAGAGAGTGATGATGGCAGAAAACTTGGAATGAGTCCAACTGAGCATGGGCTAGAGCCCACTGGAAAGCCTATGCTGTGGCAGTGAAGAAACTATACTTCTCTGCCACCGTTGCATCTGCAAGTGTCATCCAGCAAAGTTGTTTTGAATGGTCAAGGACCTTCTACACCCTGCCCACAAGAAGAAAACACAGGCCACTAGACAGCCCACTGTGTAGAATTTGCACTGTGAAGACACTTCACAGATAAAATCATTCAGATCCACTCTGACTTGGATGCTATAGTTGAGACAAGTACAGTGTATCTAACCTTGGCACCTGCTTGCCCTATATTATTGGACATGTTTCAATTTGTGCAGCCTGAGGATGTGGACAAGCTCCTTGGAGAAGTGAGAGCCACCAAATGTGTACTATACCCTTGCCATTCTTTGCTCCTGAAGGGGACTGACCAAGTGAGTAAGCGGAGTGCTGAATGCCTCACTACAGCAAATTAGCTTTCTATCTTGCCTAAAAGAGGCTGTGGTGGTTATTACTGAAAAAACCTCCCTGAACTCTGTCATCCTAGAGAATCCCCAATTCTCCAGTCTCCAATACTCCTTTCCTGAGCAAGATTCTAGAGCATGTGGTGATCTCCCAAGCTCCAGGGATTCCTGGATGAAATGGATTAACTAGATCCATTTCAATCTGGCTAGAGGCCTGGCTATGGGACAAAGACAGCTTTCGTCACCTTAGTGGATGACTTATGCTAGGCACTAGACAGGATGAGTGTGTCTGTGCTGATTCTGCTAGACCATCCAGTGGCTTTTGATACCATTGACCATGTTATCCTTCTGAGCGTGCCCCTGGAATGGGACTTGGGGGCACTGTTTTACAGTGGTTCCAGTCCTTCTTGGAACAGTGAAATCTGAAGGTGGTACTATGTGATTCCTATTCAACACCCTGGCTGGTGGCTTGTGGAATCCCTCAAGCTTTGGTTCTATCCCCTATGCTGTTTAACACCCACATCAAACTGTTGGGAGAGGTTATCTGGAGTTTTGGAGTTTGGTGTCACCAATATGCTGATGACACCCAACTCTGCCTCTTTTTCCCATCAGATTCCAAGGAGACAGTCTTGGTTCTGTTATCAATACTAAATGGATGAGGGAAAACAAACTGAAAATCCAGACAAGACAGAGGTGCTCCTGGACAATTGGTAAAAATGCAGATTAGAAAACAGGAAGTCTGCCTTTGCTGGATGGGGATACACTTCCCCTGAAATCTCAGGCATAGAGCATGGGTGTCTTCTTGGCCTCAACCCTGAACCAGGATGCCCACGCTTCAGCAGTGGCCAGGAGTTGGAAGAGACCACAAAGGCCATCCAGCCCAACCTCCTGCCATGCAGGAAATCACCTGTTGCACCTGTTCCTTGAGAAATGAGATCTGGCTATGGTAATGCATGCCTTGATTACATCCCATTTGGACTATTGTTAACACACCACTGGAGCTGCCTTTGGAAACTGTTCAGAAACTTCATCAGGTCCACAATGCTGTGGTAAGAATGCTCACAGGGAGCATATAAATTCCTTGTTAAAACAGCTCCACTGGCTACCAGTTCATTTCTGGGCACAATTAAAAATGCTGATCAGGACCTTATAATGCCCTATACAGCTTAGATTCAGACTATGGACTTTTTCAGATGGTACTTACTGCGCTAGGAGGTCTCGCGAGAGGCACGGTGCTGTTGTGCGGCTGGGGATCCATTTCGGATACCGCTGTCCTTCTTCCGAAATCATCTGTTTCACTTCCGTGAAGGACTGGAAGCGGCCACGCTATATTTCACCAGATTTTATTCACAGAAGTTGCCCGTGATTAAAATATGGTGCGGCTACTTCCAATCCTTCACAGAAGTGAAACATGATTTTGGAAGAGGGACAGCAGCGTCCGAAATGGACCCCCTGCCGCGCGACAGTGCCATGCCTCTCACGAGACCTCCTAGCACGGTAAGTACCGTCTGAAAAAGTCCTATGTGAAAAACCATGTCTCCCTATGCAAACCTGCCAGAGTCTTAAGATCCTCAAGGAAAGGCTTTCTCTATCATCATCACAGGTCCATTTGGTGAAGACACATGACAGACCTTCTCAGTGCCTACTTCCAGTCCGTGGAATTCCCTTCCATGGGAATTTAAGATATCCTCCCGCTCTGCTCTCCTTTCATGGCTGTCAAAGACCTCCTTGTTCAAGCAGGCTTTCAATGACTAATTGCTTGCAGGGAGCCTTCTTATGGGGGTGGGAACTTTAGTTTTAACTTCTGTTTTTTTTAAAAAAAATGATTTTATATTGTTTAATTTATTATTTTAAAAATGGTGATCTTTTGATTAATTTCACTGCTACATTTTTAGCTAATTTTGTTTTGTTGCTTGTGAGCTTCCTTGGGTTCCTCTCTGAGAGCAAAGGTGGTAAATGCAATTAACAATAACAACAACAACCCCTAGCTTAATCTAACATAATGTCTTAGCTTGAAGTCTCTTATTACAAAGAAGCTTATTTGATTTTATACTGCTTCTCCTCTGTGAATAAACAGAAGAAGAGCCTGGATCATATGTGCATATTCTACATTTTATGGTCACAACATCTTGGACATCATTGCAAATACAAAAACAAAATCCAAGAAAAAAGATTTCAGCATGACTTTTTCTTTAACATGGTAGCTGATACAGCTGTCAAGGTGTGGACAATATACAGCTCTGAAAAGCTGCCATTTCAGCTGCCCAGAAATGTGCTGCCAAAATTCAGCAATAAACTGCTAAAAGCCCTTCAAAACAAGCATTTCAGCCTTGTTTTAATGGCTTTTCCTGGACTGCTGCTGAAATGCTACAGGTGCAGTCTACAGTATGTCTTGGGTGGTGTGAATTGCCTTCACTTTGTATTAAAGAAACAAGCAGGTAAACCACAGTATATTCTATAATCAATAGGCTTGTAGAAGTGGGGTGGGGGAGCCATCATCATGTGTTGTTGGTTTGAGTGAAAATCAGCACAGTGGTGCTACAGAATAATATGATGGCCAAGTTTGCCTAAGTCCAGCATAGCCTTTCAACTCAGAACTTACATAGTGTCCTATGGTATTGGCATAGGTGTCTGCAATCCACGACATCTCCCTCTCACCTGTGCTCATGTCAGGAGCAGGCACATCAACACCAGGCCCTGTTGGAAAGATTGAGATCATTAACAGAATTTGCATACCAGTACTGATTATTGTCATATTTGCTGAAACAGTATCGTTAAAAAAACTGAGTGATCAAATATTACAACAACACTTAAAACTATTCTGCCATAACAGTTTGTTTTCTATAAACCATTAAGATTTCTTACAATGCTGACAAAAAGCACACAACAGCGATTAAAAAGAAATGCAGCAATTCAAAGATTAGTGCACATTGTAATTATAAAAGATGGAAAATACAGTATCAGATAGCAGCACCCACAGTTTATTTTAGAACAAAGTTACAAAGCCTTGTATTTTTTGGTTTGCTATGAGGTGGAGTTTCAACTTCCTTCCTCAACTTCCTTTGATACTGGCAGAATTATACCAGGATGGAAAGCTAACAGAGTAGGAAGATTGTAAACTGAGAAATTTAGAAGAGATGCATTAAGTTTGCACAGATAGTAACTATTCAGTAACAATGCTATAGTCTCAGTATAGAAACATTAACAGAGCAAACATAGTATGGAATCCTTAGCAAGGGAAGCAAAATCAGTTATAAGCTTCAATTCCATCCATCAATCCATCCCTTTATTTGTATCCTGCCTTTCTCCTAGACTAGGGTTAACTAGGGTGCACACTTCATCAACAAGTTCTTAGTAGGTCTCATTTTCTCTCAGATGCTATCAATAGACAGAAAGGAAAAATGAGCTGAACTACTCATCCCATTTAGCACAACCAATTCTTAGGTTCTCACATAAATGCTTCACTTGTTACAATGAGAATTAAACATCCTTCCTCCTTAGGATGCTGGGGAATGTACTAAGTTAAAATTCATTGTTCAATCAATATGGAGAAATAGACAGTATTGGGTATGTTGTGTGAGACAATCCTCTGCTCAGTAATGAAGCTGAGTGGGTGAAAAGTGGTAATTGGCAAATTACACGCCCAGTTCTCAGTGAGATAGAAAACATATCTGGACTGTACTACTCCAGACTACAGTAGGAATTCACATGACTAGATGCTCCTTCATACAAAATTATCCATCAAATATAGCAGGTCAGAGAAAAATCCATGCTATAACTCCTCTCTTCAACATAGCTTTTTATGGGGAGAAAACATACCAAATGGAGAAAAAAATCACACATACCTGCAATCAAAAGTGGTACAGACCATATAAAACTTCAAATTCAACAGTTTTATTAGAAAAGCTCCCTGGCACTCCTATATATACTCAGAGGTGATAGATGCAATGGCTACACTATGATACCTGAATAACATAGGGCATGCCAAGCAACTGTTGCTGTTTTTATAGAGGGGTGAAAGCAAAGGATATAGCCAGACCATCTTTCCCACAAAAATCTGTTCAGTAGTTGCCACATTACATACCAATAAAGCCTTTCTTTGCTAGTTCTATGGTAAACCGTCTTGTGATTTTTTCTAATTCATTATCCTGCAACAGCAACAAAAACACAGTTTAAATCCAGGTCATTAAACAGCAACCACTGATACAGCTATTACGATTCTACCAAGCTAAAGTATGCACAACATCAGTGTGTTTCCATCCCACCTGCTTTTCTGGCCTTAAGTAACATTGGCACAACTCAGCTTGTGACAGCGTATCATCCTCACAGCTCCACACTGCTTCAGATGCACCTCAGAAATGGAATGCAACTCTAGGGAACAGCGCTCCTGCCTTCTCTGCTGTTTAGCTGTTTTAGGAAGAGTTGGGGCTGGTTTTCATGCTTCTGAGGTACAGTTGCAGGAATGATTATTTGCTGCAGCCCCAAGCATGGAGTAGAGAGGGGAGTGTGAGATTGAACCAATCTTGCAACGTGTTAGAAGAACACCACACTGTTATACAAAACATTCCACCTATTTGGGCAAGGAAGATTCATGGTGAATCTTAAAGTCTGGTTGGCTATTAAACTCAGGTAAAATTTGGGAGCCCCCAAACTCACTTAAAATGAATGATGTTTTACTCAAGAGGCTCTGAACTACTTTTTTTGTCTCAAAATCTTTGAATATATTGCTCTTTATTAGTCCCTACATATCAAGAATGCATACAGTAAAAAAATATGTCAAAAATTTATATCCATATCAAGAATGTACACAGCAAAAATATCAGGATCCACTACTTCTCAAATTAGACAACCTAAACATGCTGGGTGAAAGCAGATTTCTATGGTGTTTTGACTTACTGTATAATTCCTAGGATTGATCTTAACACCAGCCTTTGCACCACCAAACGGCACATCTGAAAATAAATGTTTGTGCTTATGTTAAAAAAGCAATTGATAATGGTGCAGAGTAAGAATAACTGAAGCTGCCTAAATACCCTGAAGGCACTGGATCTCATTTGATATTGGAAGTTAAGCAGGGTCACCCCTAGTTAGTACTTGGATGGAAGACTGCCAAGAAATACCAGGTGCTGTAGGCTACATTTCAGAGGAAGGAACTGGCAAAACCACTTCTGAGTATTCCTTGCCTAAGAAAAGCCTATGAAACTCATGGGGTTGCCATAAATCAACAAGGCAACTTGAAGGTACATACACAAGCCTAACTAAAAATGAATAAACATATAAGTAGTGAAAACCAATTTTGAGTATTTAGGGCTCTGTACACTGTTGCATGACTAATTCACAAAGATAAAGGGATAAAATCTAGAAAGTGAAAAACTGAATTCTACTGAGCCAAATACAGACTCCACTTTCCTGTTTGATTTTTTTGATTTTAGAGAATGTCAACTGTTTGGTTAAGCCTGGAATACTAACAAAGTCAAAACGTGTTGGGGCTTATAGCCTACATTTGTTAACCTAAAATTGTAGACTGATTTGTGATGGCTCCCAAACATGCACAAAGAATAAGGAATTTGTCCAAGTTTCTGAAGCACTACCCTAGTGACAGTGAGACATGAAAATTCATATAAGCTGACTCACCAAAATATATGTTTTTAAAATGCTTTTGTACTGCAGCCTAATGTTCAGACTATAGCACAATGTAGTAGCTTGAGAAATGTATGATTTGCTTCTTTTACAAGCAAGAAAGTTTAGTTTTCCCATTCATTAAATCCAAGTCTTCTTTAGCTCCATCTTTTCTTCCTACAAACAGTCTCCACTTCCATCCCAGCCAACTAGTTCAGTGCTAACTTTGAACTTCTTTTATTCCAAAGCAGAACACTGCTAAACTAAAAGGAACAAATGAAGCGGAAAAGAATGAACTATGAAATCTGTACCTATATGTAAGTAATAAGATATGTAATTCTGCAACTGACATCAACCCTCACCATTAACTATGCTGACTAGGGCTAATGGGAGCTGCAATTCGACACTTGGGATAGCTACCATGCCCCTTACCTCTATTCTAGACCCTTGAAAGCCTGCATATATTTAGATGTATTTTAGGATTACAGTTTGAAGATGAACTTAAGAATTAACTTAGGATTCTTATTTAGCATCAACAAAGAATGAGCGATTAGAGGTGCATCTTAACAACCATTACTTACCAACCACTGCACATTTGTATGTCATTAGGGAAGCCAGAGCTTTCACTTCATCAACACTCACTTCTGTACTGTAACGAATGCCTGTTAAGAGAAAGAAGAAGAATATTACTCCCAATAAACTTCATATTCTTTCATATGAGAAGCAGAAATAAACCACAAATATGGAGGTCAAGCTTGTTATTTGTGCAAGAAGTACTGCAGAAAAAAACTCTGGGAAAAGCTCCATGTCACCAATTTTGCGGAGTTCTCTGGAGATAGACAAAGGAGATCTGAAATTTGTATGCAACACAGTAATCCAGGCATTCAATACCATGCCTAGATTTAGAAAAGGAAATTCATTACCCCTCCTAGTTTAAAGCAGTTAATAAGTATGGCATGAAGCTTACTGACACAATCAACTCAGTATTTGTGCCAGGGGTTGTGCAATTCTGGCATTTGTTTTATAGTGTTTTAGGCACAACAATTCCAGTTCAGGCTTTTATGCACCAGTGTACCCATGCCTCCACATTTGGCTATTAGTGGGCAGTTCAAAAGTCACAAGGAGAATGTCGAAGTGACAGCACAAGTGGTAGTGCTCATTTGTAATGTCCAAAGCCACAATGACTAAATCTACTTAAAAATGTGTGTGTATGCACGCACCTTCAAGTCACCTGTCAACTTATGGTGACCCCATTAATTTCCAAAACGCTTAAGCATAAAGAATTCTCTCCTCCATCCCTGAAAGAGTAAAACTAAAAGTCTATGTATTTTTCCATGCATTTTGTAAAAGTGAGATTTTCCTTAAAAACAGTTTCATTAATTATTTCTCGATATCCAAGGTGTCTAGACCACCCCACAAAAACCTAAAAAGTATTATTAATCTCAGTCTCACAGCTATTCTTAGACATATTTCCAGAATATTCAAGGCTACAAAAACAGAAATTAGGAAAAAATGTAGAAAAATATGTTTCTCATTCTGTACAAATATGTTCTCTGGCAACTGCATCCGGATTTAAGAAGAAACTTGGTCATATGATTCTCCTTTCAGCTTTGCATCTTGAAAATAAACTATGTACAGAACTATTTCTCTCAAGAAACGTAAGAGCAGCTCTGTTACATCAGATAAAAGGCTTATGTTTTACTGCATCTTCTTTTCCACAGTGAACAAGAAGATGTCCACAGCAAGCCTTCTTTTGCTGAAAGAAAGGGCTGCTGCTTTTCAGATCCATGGTGTTTCACCCCCTAGAGGTTAAGATAGCCATAACTAGAGGTATAACCACATCACCACATTTTCCACCCCAAAAATGCTGAACTGTTGATACTGGAATCTTTCAAGAGGGGCAATTCATCTTTTAAACCTGTTACCATACTGCCTGTACTATTTCAACCTTAAAAAACCATTCCCCCCCACCCAGATTTCCAGACTACTTCCAATTTTTATTGGTTTATTTATTTATTTAGGCATTTTTTGATAGGCACTGAGGCCCTGAGAGGTTCCCAAGCCAAAAAATTTGCTTCTTACACAGTTCATATCCTGTTTAAAGCCTTCTGAGTTGTTGCCCAATTAAAGTGAATTCCATATATTTACTAACACATTGTGTCAACTAGTACTTTGGTCTGTCCTGAATTTATCGTGAAGGTTCATTGGATGACTGTAGGTTTTACTATAAGAGAGAAAATTTTCTATATGTACTTCCCCTACACCACACATGGTTTTGCACACTGTCCAGATGCATAACGTACACTCTGGACAAGAGGCAAATATCAGGACGAGACATGGAGAAACAGGATGGTTTTCAATTGGCAACGGGGGGGTCAAACAAGGTTGTATTTTATCACCCCTATCTGTTTAACTTACATGCAAAACATATATGGAAAGTAAAATTAAAGTTGCAGGTATGAACACTGGATGATGGAAGTGTAAAGATATATAGAGCAATATTGATACATGCACACACGCAATGTATGAGGTGGAAAATGATTGTGCAAATGTACTGTGCTTTTTATGGTGTTGTTTTTAGTATTTTTAGTAATTATTAAGTATGTTTTAAATGTTTAATTATTTAATTATATTTTAAGGGGTGGGTGGGATGGAGGGGTTTGTATGTATATTTCAATGCTGTAAGCCGCCCCAACTGCATTTTGTAGAGTTTTAAAATGATATCTATTGATATAATGGGCTGCCAAGAAGGCAAATAAATGGGCTCAAGAACAAACCAAGCCTGAACCCTCTCACAAGCAGTTAAACTGACTAAACTGAGGCGATTATACTTTGGACGCATCATGAGACAATATGAATTGTTGGAAGAGAGTAAAACATTTGGTATAGTAGAAGGGAATAGGAGAAGAGGAAGACCACATTACAGATGGATCGGCTCAAGTCAAGGAAGTCACAATCCTGAATTTCCAAGACCTGAGTGGGACTGTTGATGACTGGTCATTTTAAAGGTCTCTTTCATAGTGTCACTGTAAACTGAAGCTGACATGATGGCAAACAACAGCAACAAATCATGCTCCCACCACTTGCCCTCTGTATAAATAAAGTGCTAAATACTGCAAACTTTTCTCACAGCAGAGTTGTTCCAACCATTCTGATTTTCCTTTTCCAAACCTTCTTTCCTTTCTAATTTCCTCTTACAGATAGGGTAACCAAAACTGCAACAAGAATTCCAATTGTCACTGCACCACTGATTTTTGTAAGCACATTACTATACTGGCAATTTTATTTTCAATCCCTTTCTTAGTGACCTGCAGCAGATTTAGGGGATTTAGAGGCTGGCTCTTTGTCCATTTGCCTCCTATTTTTCTTTGAGAGTAAGCATGTGTCTCCTGATTTGGGAGCTACATCCGTAGCTTTTCTTTTAAGGCATTACTACTAGATATTGATGCCATTTCTAAATTTTAATACCTGGTTATCTGATTTGAGAAATTTGGAATGTAGACATTTTTGAGATAGACAAAACCTCACCAACTAGCAAGGCAGGATTTTTTAAAACTGGTCTAAGAGAGACAAAGGTGAACTTTTTCAACATAAAAGAACTTTGGACTCATGCCTTGATCAGCTAGTGTGAGGGGGAAACCCATGAGCGTGCATTGCTCAGGCAATTACCCAGAAAATGTATCCTTCTCTCAGCTGCTGAAAGATGAGTAGGCATATTCACTGAAACATCCATCATGACAAAGATCCAGGTTAGTTACTAGCAGCTCAGATCCTACTAGGATATATATGAAACTGGGTTTGGTTTTGTCTTAGTGTGTATCACTTTACGTGTACTTATTTTAATGGCCATTCACAGGGTTTGAAGAACTCCATTTTTGTTTTTAACAACCTGGATAATTTGTTCACCCACAAACTTGGCTGCCTTACTGCTCACCCCTAACTCCAGATCGTTTATGAACCTGAAAAAAAAATCTTAATACAGAATTTGAGGACCCCACTTACTACATCCCTTGGGTAAGAAAACTATCCATTTATTTCTACTCTCTGCTGCCTGTTCTTTCACCAGTTCATGATTCATAAGATAACCCATGCTCTTATCCCATGACTTTGATGAAGGTTTTTGTCAAGAGCATTTTGGAAGTTCAAGTAAGCAATGTCTATTGGACCACTCCTATAATCGTACACATCCTTTTTGGCACTCTCAAAGAGTTCTGAAAGGTTAGAGAGAGTGTACATTTGCAGGAGCCACGTTCAGCAACACAAATTTATTTTTATTTCATTTATCTCTTGCCTTCCTTCAAGGGTTCAAGGTAGTTTTAGCCCTCCAAATGTTTTGGACATCAACTCCCAGAAACCTCAGGCAGCACAACAAATGCTAAAGGGATTGTAGGAATAGTAATTCAAGACATCTGGTAGATCAGACTCCAAATTTCTGTTCTACAGGCTTGATAATCTTCTCTTTAATGGTTTGAAACTTAACATGTGACAAGAAAATATAAATGACTGTGGGGTAGTATAGAATAAGAGCTATCCATTTTTCCTGTATAGCTCTTACATTCTCGCCAGGGCCATCCCACTGCCAATCTTAGCATCATGGGCTCAAACAGCAGTTTTTAAGTTAACATTCCCATTTATTTGTCTTGAGAAACTAATAACTGCTTATAATGCAACAGATAAACCATTTCTTAGTGAGATCCAGCGTGGTGTAGTGGTTTGAGCATCAGACTATAACTCTGGTGACCAGGGTTCATTTCCCCACTCAGTCATGGAAACCAACTGGATGACCTTAGGCACATCACACTCTCTCAGCTTCAGAGGTAGGCAGAGGCCAAATCCCCTCTGAATAAATCCTGCGATAAGGTTCGCCTTAGGATCACCATAAGTTAGAAAGGAACTGAAGGCACACCACCATCACCACCAACAAACCATTTTAAAGTGTCTCAAGCTTAGAATGTACAAGTGCAGACTGCAAACACTTCTTTAGTGGTAGCCAGTGTTTATCATCTCAGCCCTTCAGAAGAACAATGATCTGAGGCATGCTTTCTGTGTGCCAGCTTATTTATGAGGGCCCAATCATCAACAACTAAGCTAGACAATAGGTTCAATAACTGTTACAACAGTCTTAAGTTACATGTTTGCTGAGCTGGATCCACAAGGCAGGGTATTATTTTTTTTGTTTTATGGTTGTTGTTGTTGTTGAAAAAAAGAGACAGAATTTTTTTCAGCATTTTTTCATGCTGAAAATGCCATCAACCTATGTAAGCAAAAGCAGTGATACAATGCTGCTTAACAGAGTAACCGAACTACACCTTATACTAATAATGAGCATCTCCTGTTGACCAGTTATTCCAGACAAATATACACAGATTTATCTCAGTACAGAATTCACTCATCCCTGCAACAAGGCAAACCATTATAAATGAATCAGAATCTCTCTCATACAACTATGTTTTCAGCTTTTTAAATTAACTGTATTGTTCCAGTTTGACTAAGGTCAAGGACAGTGGACCAAAGAATTGTGAAACTGATCAGCAAGTCCAAGGAAATAATAAGATGTTTCAAAGAGAAAAAATATACAGAACTAGAACAAATTTTAGAAATCCTCTGAAATACTGCAAATCCTCTGCATTAAGTAGCTCCCCAGATTCCAACCAAAGGCTGGACCATTATTTCTGATAGCTTGGCGCAAGCACCAAATGGAGTCCTTTATTTTTTAAAAAATATAAATTTCAATTATTTTGAAAATTAAGAGAATTTCCTAAGGGAAAGTAAGAAAATGTTCCTCAATGTAATAGAGATCTGGTATACACAGAGATATTGTTTTTAATAAATAATATATTGCTGACACAGTGAGACACATCTTTGTGGGAAGAAGTAGCTATGTATACTTTTCTCCCTTGCATTTAATGGGCTGCAAGCTCAGATTTATAAATTTGAGTAACTTATCCCTTGAAGAAGAGCAGGACAGAAAACTGCTCCAAGCCTTTTGATAGACAGGTCACTGCTATTTTATGTTTTCAACCAAACACACTAACATAACTACCCACCATTTAATGAAGCTGAAGCAAATAACTCAACTGAAGAAGCACTGAAAACAATCTATATGGAAGTTACATAGTAAATTTAACACTTCCTCTTCAGTAGTATACAGTACTGCTATGACACTCTTTAAAACTCTTAGAACAAAAGATGTTTTTTCTGTTACAGAAATCCTACATTACAGAATGACTCATAGCCAGGCAAAATACTTTCCGCTGGAACCAGCTCAGAATGATGTTTGTTAAGCTGAAGTTTTTCCCCGGCACACCCAAAGTTAAGTTAGAGAAACATCATGATTTATTAACAAATAATTCACCCTCCTTTGCAATACAGTACTAGTGGAAGTTACTTTGCTGAGGATTACAAATGTACAGGACGAGGCATATAACCCCCCTTTGTGAGAGAACAACCAAGGTTGAAGCTAGATATTTTGTTTTAAAACATTTTTTTAAATTGGGAGATATCTTATGGAGAAGCAGTGTATAACAAATGTCTTATCTGTTCCCAACATAAGGCTTTGACTGGTTTTCCATTTCCTTCTTTTGTAACAGAGATTCTTCAGAACATACCTTTGGTTTTAAAAATGTACAGTGTATTACAAATCATTCTCAAAAGTGTTTTAAATGTCATACGTGAAAATATAAAACTACTAAACCAAATTTCGGATCTTCCTAGAAAGCACCAAGTCAGCACTGAGGAAACTTGTTTTAACAATGTCTTCTTAACACAACATTAGACACTACCAAATATGCAATATTTTTCATAATGAAATCTTAATTGTAAGTAAGCAGAGTTGTGCTGATAATAAAACCTTATTCATATGTTCAGAAGATGCCATGATGCTGAGATGATTTAAACAGTGACTGAGTTTGCTTGTTCAGAGAGTCCCTTTATGAGAGTTGCAATTAAACCAGGATGCCTCCAGCTAACCATCTCATCTGAAACAAGATATGATTAGCAGGTTTGGAGCAAGTCAAGATGTCTGAGGTCAATACTCTAAACTGTTTTGAAAATGTTAGCTAGGAAGCCTCTGTTTAGACATACAGTGGGCCCTCAGTATCCTCTGGGGTTTGGTTCCAGGACCCCCATGGATACAAAAATCTGTGGATGCTCAAGTCCCATTATATACAACGGCATAGTAAAATGGTGTCCCTTACATAAAATGGTAAACAGCAAGGTTTGTTTTTTGGAATATTTTAACCAAAATATTTTCGAGCCATGGCTGATTGAATCCACGGATGCAGAACTCATGAATACAGAGGGGTGACTATCCATTCTAGTTTTCAATGAAACTGAGAAACTGGTTAAAGGCTTCCTGGTTTAGCTGAAGCCTGCAGCAAAAGAAGGTGAAACAGTTGTACATGCACACAAAAAAGGTTAATTTGAAGGTGTCCAGAGGTGAACAAAGGAAGCTACTATATATCAAGTCAGACCAGTGATCTATGTACTCCAAAATTGTACTCTGAATGGCATTTTCCACATTCCCAGGGAAGAATCTTTATTAGCCCTTTACCTTTTAACTAGATACACTATGGATTGAATCTGGGCCTTCTGCAAGAAAAGCAAGTCCTCTGCCACTTGTCTGTGGTTCACCTTTTGAATCTCTCTCTCTGGCTTTTCTTCGCAAACGAAGATTCAGGAAGACTCATCCCATGCTTTCTGCAAGCGTGCTGATGTCTAAAAAGGCCAATCTGAGATACACAAGTCCGGTTGCAGAAAGCACAGCAGAAGGTCTCCTTGGGTGATGTTTCTGGGTTGTGATTCTTTCTGCATTGTCATTTCTCTTCAAGACTCGTTCGGCGTGAGTTCTCAAATAACGCTGCGGCGTTGTGGATAGTGCATCTCCATGCCTCCCAATGTGAGGCCAGGGTGGACCATTGTTGGTGATCAATTTGGCTGAGCCTGAAATGTTGTTTCAGGGAGTCCCTGTATCGCTTTTTTGGAGCACCCCTCTTACGCTGAGCTGTGGCGAGTTCACCGTAGAGTACTATTTTGGGGAGGTGATGGTCCTCCATCCTAGAAACGTGCCCTGCCCAGCGCAGATGTGTTCTCAATATCATGGCCTCAATGCTGGTGATCCCTGCTTGCTCAAGGATAGCAACATTCATCACATAGTCAGTCCAGTGTATATTTAGGATTGTGCGTAGACAACGCTAATGAAAGCGTTCGAGGAGTCGTAAGTGTTGGCGATAGGTGAACATTTCAGACCCGTAAGGGAGAATAGACAGTACAATGGCTCTATACACACTGATTTTTGTGCTTCGCCTCAGGTGTTTATTACTCCAAACTCTTTTGTAAAGTCTTCCAAATGCACTATGTGCCTTTGCTAATCTGTGATCAATCTCTTTGTCAATCTTGGATCTGAGGAGATGATGCTTCCCAGGTAGGTGAACTGCTGAATGGACTTCAGCACAGATTTGCCTACGAATACTGCTAGCCATAACTGTATGAACACATGAAGCTGCCACATACATATAACACTGGTCTATTTAGTATTGTTCTGGTGGTAGTTTTCTCTCTGGAACCTTTGGCAAAGGTCTTTCTCAGCCCTGCTAAGTATCAGGAAGTAAACAGCATCCAAGCACACACAGCCCATAACCATACCACTTTCTTACTATTTTAAATGCTATACCCTAACGTTACAGCACTATCCGAGCAGTATATGAGTCAGTGCCCTTGTATCAGGGCTAACACATGGTTGTTAACCATGAAAAGGATCAATACTGAAAACATACAGGATTTAACTGTTGAGAAAGCTTAAGGGGGAGAAACTCCTTTCTTAATAGTATTTACACACTGAGAGCCAGCATTGTGTAGTGGTTTGAGCGCTGGACTATGATTCTGGAGACAAGGCTTTGAATTCTCACTTGGCCATGGAAACCCACTGGGTGACCTTGGGCAAGTCACATTATTTCAGACTCAGAGGCGGCAACCCCCTGCATCAAACTTACCAAGCAGACCCCATGATAAGTTCACCATAAGTTGGACATGACTTGTAGATATACTATAACAATTTACCAATTCATTTTGTCTTAGGCACAATATTAAGAAAATATATTTCACTTGAGTGACAGAACAGCTTTTAAGATTATATTTTCTTAGCAATAATTCAAAAGAAAATTGTGATGTTAATTTATGGAATCCATGTTTAATAGTTTATGTTATCCTCCACGGGTGCACTCAGTTAAAAAGCAAATTCTTTTTACAATAGCTGTAGCCTTAAATGTATTAAAAGTGTTTCAATATGGAAATTTGAGAAGGTATAAAATACCCATTGTTACTGGAGAAGATTTCCTATTTGAACCAGGGCTCCAAACAACCATCTACTCTCACTGGCAATGGAAATAGGTTGGATTTGTGGATTACTATAAGATTGACAGCTTATTTTCAGGTTCCATAACTAAAGCTTCTGTTTTAGTTTTGCTAAGAGGAGGCAGGCAGCTTCCACCAAAGTCTGCTGTACACTTTCAAGCTCTATTTCCTGTACTCTGTTTGGATACATTTAGTTCTCTAAGCAGCTGTCCATATGATGAACAAGAGCAGCTGTGGTTTCCTGTACAGTACCCGCCTCTAAGCATGCAATCAAGTAGGCAGAGTGGGACCTTGGAGAATTTTTATCAGTTATAAATTGCCACCTAGATCCAAATAATGCCTCAACTGTCAAGAATTACATTGAAATGGATTCCTTTTACTTGTCTCCCTATACAGAGCTTGTGATTTCACTGTCCTACCTTTTAAGCCACAATATTCAGCATCTTCATTATGGAGTATATCCTGTTCAGTCCAATGGGATTTGTGAGTAGCATATTTTAACTTTAACCATTAGAGGAAAATTTTAAGTTACCAGCAGGGTAACTTAAACGCGGCAAGGCAAAGTATTACGGTACATTATTTGCTAAAATAATGAGTAGCATGTGGCCAACAACTCTCAAAGAAAATCAGAAACAGGGTACTTTTGAGCAAACTAGAAGGCAGCACACTCTTCTGCTTAGAAAAACACATCAAGAAAACATTATCCTATTAATGGTTTTTCAAAACAAACAAGACTCGACAAGCAGGCAAATAAAATTATATTTTTATGAGTAATGACTGGCGTTTCTGCAATACTTCACATTAACCAAAAGCATGTTACTGTGTGCCTTCAAATCATTTCAAATTATGGCAACCCTATCACAGGGTTTTCTGAGGCTGAGACTGTGGGACTTGCCCAAGGTCACCCAGTGGGTTTTCATGGCCAAGTGGAGATTCAAACCCTGGTCTCCAGAGTCATAGTCATTACACAATGCTGGCTGAACGTGCTATTTGGGCTCAAAAATTGAATCTTGCAGCAAAAATCCAAGTTCTAAATAGGAATGGGTGAAATCAGTCAAGCTTGATTTTTTTTTTTTATTGGTAAATTTGGTCCAACCTAGTTCTACATGAGATTGCAAGGGGTTCTTGAGGTTTTTTTTTTTTAAAGTTAACAAAAACATTTATTTGTATTTTCATGCACATTTTCCAAAACGCGAAGGTTTTGTAAACATGTTGCAGATATATATGTATCTGTGACACTTTCACATGTAGACATTTTTACAAGTTATTCATTTTTCATAGAATAAAGTGATTTGTACATATTTTTCACATACACACACACAGTAGGACCCCCGTATCCACAGGGGATTGGTTCTGGAGCCCACTACGGATGGTGAAATCCATGGATAATAGCAAGTGCCATCCACCACCCTACCGCCACCACAGGAGCCCTCCCGGGGGAAGGGATAGGGCAGTCAAGATACTTCCCATCCCTCCCTTCTCTCACCTCGCAATTCTGCTGCCGCAACCAGAGCTCTCTTGGGGGAAGGGATGGGGCAGGTAAGATCCTTCCCGCCCCTCCATTCCCCCTTCATCCCTACGATCGCCGCTGTGGTGACCAGAGCTCTCCCAGGGGAAAGGACAGGGTAGGCAAGATCCTTCTTCCCCCTCCCTTCCCCCACCATTGCCAACCGTGGATAATTGAATCTGTGGTTGGCGAATCAGCAGATACGGGGGTGCTACTGTGTATGAGTGTGTACATATAAATATATATATACACACACATAAACTGACAATACTTGAGGCACTACTCAGAGAAGTAGCTCCCTCGTTTGTATTACTACACAGATACTATATAAAGGTTACAGAGTTGTGATGACCAAGTTATTTATTTAAAGTGTTCTGAAAACCCTAAATTAACTACAAAACACTCACTATTATGGGGGGAAGAGATACTGCCCCCTAATAAATCACATGGTTTGCATGCAGATGGTTGCAAACAAGATGGTTCAATCCCACTACATCAGCAATTAAAGGTACTCACACACAAAATTCTAAATTATTTGGAAATTCTAATAAGTCATATGTGTTGAGAGATGAAAGAAATTAATTAAAAAACCTTGAATGGATTGACAATTTAATGCATGTGAGCCTTAAAAAAATCTACCACTTTGACCTTTTGACTTTAATCTTCGGAGAATTTAACACTGATCCTGATAAACAGCGGGTCTTATCTTTCGGCTTAGTAGTTGTTCCATCCCAGATTAATCATTTCTTTCAGCTATGCAGAATGCAAACAGGAAAAGCCTAATTTTCTTTGCTATCTGTGCATTTACTTGAAGCTCCAATGTTTACCTTACCCTATGTACCCCAAAGGCTTGCCGCATACTTTAGAAACCAATTATCATAAGCTGGTCCCAATACTGGTGTTTCTTTTAAATCAAGTTTGGTGCGCCTCAGATGTATTAAGACTACAGTTTCAAGCATTCCCAGCCAGCATGGCCAATGACTATGGTTTGAGTATAGACAGAGGCGCAGACCAACAAATCTGGTGGACACCAGGTACGGGAAAGTTGATGTGGAAGGCACAAGGCAGGGTAAGAGGAAGCACTTTATCAATAAGCTATCAAGCATCTGTGTGTGTGTCTTCAAGTCACCTGTAGATTTATGGTGACAAGAAGTACTCAGAGGCTCAAGTTATTAAAAAAATTCAAAAATACCCATATATTCCAGCGTATAAGACAACCCCCCAATTTTCAACTAAAAATCTAGGGTTTGGCATATATTCGCCATATACGACCATCCCCTAATCTGGCTGGCTGGGGGAGCCTTGCCAGCTGATCCTCTTTGTTTCCCAACTCACGAGGATCTCCTCGTGAGTTGGGAAAGCGAACAGGATCAGCTGGCAGGGCTCTCCCAGCCAGCTGCAACATTCACCCCTCTCTTCCACCTTCGATTGCTCCCCAAAGGGGGTGAAGGCAGAGGAGGGGGCCGAATGAACCTGGTTTGCCTTGACCACTGCCCATTCCCTCCATCTTCATTCCCTTTGCACCCTCGTTCCCTCTGCACCCTCCTCATTGTTTTCTAATTTACTTTTGAGCACATACATGATTTTCAAACACTTTTAGCCTTTTTAAGTTGTTTTCACTTGAGTTATTTAATATGTTTTTATTGTGTTTAAGTTATTAATTGTTTTTTAGTCTGACATTATGTAAATTGTTTACATAGTTTTCTCTATCTGTTGCCCTGAGATCTCAGGATAAAAGGTGGGATAAAAATATTTTAATACATAAATATAATTACCGGAGAAAAAATATGCAAAAAATATGTTTCAAAACATGCATGATTAAAGGTCCACTTAAAAAAAAAACTCAAAGGAAGACAGGTTGGCTGTATCTCTGCTGAGTTTCCAGTAAGTGGTTAAAATTAGCCATAAGTTATTAAAACTGGCTTTAAAACTAGCTTTTAAACATTGTTTTTACACTGTTTTTAAAGAATGCTATAATGTCTCTTGTTGGTCATCACTTCAGGGATCTGGGTAGTCAGAGAAGCAATTAACAAATACTTTTTAAAAAATGAATAAATTCAGCATAATTATATGAACCATAATATGAACATAAATGAACATCATTTAGTCAGTGCAAAAATGTGTACAATAGAGAATGCTTACAAAATATTTTGCAGAAAAATGCACACATATATGCCCATTAATTTCCGTGCAGAATTAAAAGAAGTCTCACAACTCAGTACAGAAATGGGATGGAATAAGAATGCCAGCAGGAAACCTGAGAAACTCAACAAGAATGAAACTGACAGATTTTCTGATGCCTAGGTGGAAATATAAAAGTCCAAGTGACCAATCCTGGACAAGGGTGGCTGGAGGGAGGGGGCTTCCCAGCCACCCACCCCCTTCCCGAAGCCGTGATCGGGAGCCCGATCGCAGCTTCGAGGAGGGTGGAAGGGGGGCTGGAAGAGGGGCTTTCCAGCAACATTTGCCCCCGTCCTCTGTCTTCGGTTGCTCCCCAAAGGGGGAGGAGGCAGAGGAGGGGGGCGAATTAACCAGTAAACACTTTGCCTAACCCCCCCATCTCCTGCCTCTTTGCTCCATTTATGAATGGAGCGAAGAGGCAAGGAGATTGGATGGCGGCCGGGGGAGGGGGAAAGCAAAGTGTACCCGGTGTATAAGACGAGCCCTGATTTTGGAGGCTATTTTTCAGGGCTCAAAGGTCGTCTTATACGCCAGAATATACGGTACAGGTATTCACGTCTCCCTCTGGATACAGAAACATAATAAAAACATTTGTCAATAACCTAGTTCTTGGGAAAGTTTCAGAAACACTCTGTGATACGTCTGTAGATTAGCTGTTCAAAGCTGCCCCAAATTCCACTGAGGACACTTTAAGTAACTTTTGGGATCCCAGCTTTAACCTTTATTGCAAAAGATTAGTTCTATGGTAGAAGCAGTTTCTAGCAATAACCAACCCTTCTGACAAGTCATGTCAAAAGTGAAGTGTGAGATACTCCCATTATGTAGCATGTTATAGGTATCCACTGCCTTGCATTTAGCTTCTACTCTATAGAGCTAGGAAGTACAACACTGCAGACAGGAGCTGAAGGCTCTCTATGTCATTGCCAGCCCCACAAATCTTCCTATTCCATTCCAGAGATGCCACAAATTACTACTGATTGTGCTTCCTTTGGAATCCACACATGAAATAAATGCTGGCAATGGAACGGAACACCCAGAAGACCAAATCATGTGAGGCCTAAAGTATCCAAGCAGTTTCAATTGTAAGAGCAAATGATGTGTCCGGATGTGAATGAATATGGTATACTTTCCTATTCTTTCAATTTACTCTTTTATTTCAATTTAATAATCACAAATAAAATTAACTAAATAAATAGCTAAAAAGAGAGAAAAATCTAGAGGGGGAATAGTGAGAAAATAAAGAAGAAGTTTTTACTCTTGACTTCATTTTTTAGTTAACTTAATTAGATTTTAGAAATACCTTTCATCTACCAAGTAGTGTATCTCTCTCTCTCTCTGGCTTTTATTCGCAAATGAAGATTCAGGAAGGACTCATCCTGTGCTTTCTGCAAGCGCACTGATGACTAAAATGGCCAATCCGAGATAAACAACTCCAGTTGCAGAAAGCACAGCAGAAGGTCTCCTTGAGTGACCTTTCATCTACCAAGTAGTGTATAGCAAGCATACAAACCCACATTTATGAAATCCAGTCTTACATCTTAAGTATTCAGCTTTGTTAACATTAATTCCTAATGTATAAAATACTAAATATAAACTAGAACACTTTAATGGACAGTGTTAGGATTGGAAGTTCTGCATGTAAGCCTCCAGTTGATTTTGATGCTCACTGGGCAAGGTGTTCTCATCCAAACAAGAATATGAATCCGATGTGGACTACTTCAAATTCCCTGAGGAACAGCATGATGCATGTGTAATTAAACCCCCCAACAATTGTCTCAAAGGAAAATCTTTACTAGGTAAATTCTTTCAGTACTTCACTTTTTATCATAGCTGCTTGTTCCTACACAGAAAATGCTAAACAAAGAATAACTCAAAACTGAAAGAAAATTAGGCCATGAAAATACTCAGGGGAAGGAAACAAATCTGGGCATAAAGCAAATCACTAAACTGATTGCAGTCATCATACAGAGAGTCCTGGAGATATCCTGTGTTTTGGGAGACACACAGAAGCCAAGCCAACCTGATTGAGTTCATTAAGCAATGCCACTTTCTCTTTCTTTGTGAGAAGGCTGCTCATGGATTTCTTTTCAATAGACTTAGATTAAGCTCTGCTAGGATAAACTAGGAGCCTTCTTTCCACACTGATAACCAATACAGTGGGCCCTCAGCATCCACTGGGGTTGGGTAACAGGACCCCTCCAAAAAGATACTAAAATCCATGAATGGTCAAGTCCATTATATACAATAGAATAGTAAAATGGTGTCCCTTATATAAATTGGCAAGCAGCAAGGTTTGCTTTCCGAATTTCCCCCCATATTTTCAAGCTGTAGTTGGTCAGATCCGTGGATGGAGAACCCATGCATACAGATGGCCAACTGTACTGAAAAACTGCTGTGTCCACAAAACACATGAATAAGACAACTGACACTGCAGAACTGCAAAAAAGCAACATCCTCTTGTGCATTTCTGAGGTTACTTTCATGAAAATATGGGGTCACCAAAGAATAAATTAGTTCTCAGTCCAAAACAGCCTATTTATTTTAGTCAGTACCTTACAATCACACAGCACCAACTAATTTCTAAATATTTTGAGCAAAAGACACACGCAGATGAGCTGAACAGATAGCAAATCTCTCTTTTATTGTTGTATGGCTTCAAGTCATTTCAGATTTATGGCAACCCTAAAGCAAAACCTATCATAGGGTTTTCTGAGGCTGAATGTGTGACTTACCCAAGGTCACCCAGTGGGTTTTCATGGCCAAGCAGAAATTCGAACCCTGGTCTCCAGAATCGTAATCCAACACTTAAACCACTACACCATACTGGCTCTGAATCCCTAAATTTGGTAACAGATTATGTACTACACTCCCCAGGTGCAGACACATCCTAAGCATCTAGCAAAATACACAAATTCTGCAGAATCTTACATTCATGTTATTCAGTTTCTCTGGATAACAACACAACAAAACACCCACATTTTTGCAGATATGACCTGGTTTGCACCTCCAACTTTAAAGTATAACCTTGGGATACCAAATAGCTTGTCTGTATATCACACTGAATCAGTCTTTGAAGACAAAGCAAAAAAAGTAAAATAAAACAGTGTGTTGAGGGAATAAAGACCCAACAATTAAATAGTTTCAGTCATTCCTATTTTCTTCCAACACTTTAGAACTTTTTATATACTAAGATTCACCAAAAATAACCATGATCTCTTTTCTACAATACAGCTCAAATATGCAAGAATTCTGTGTGGGCTGCAGTGAACTGTTGCAAGAATCTGTCCAACACAGAGGAAAGGAAGTAATGTAGAGAAACAATCCTCTTTCAGAGAATGAGAAACAGGTTTGCACTGTATCGTAACAGCTCTGCAGTCTTATCAGTAGGAACAGCCAATACCTTGGAAGGGGTATTTTTCCTACAACTCTTGCAAAATTTGCCCTTAGGCAGGAACTGAGTGTCTGGTATACTATATGTATCACAGTATATGATGGCACAAAAATGCACATTTCTTTTTAAAAGGTGTACCTGGGGGTATCACACTCTTCCATGTCCTTTGTATGAATTTCTTTGTAAGTGCTATGTGGAGGAACAGATTCATTAGCCACCTAGAAAACTGGCTGGAAGCATAACCCAACTGTTGTGACTTATTTCAGAATAAACAAAACATGATTACAACACTGCAGTTCTGCTGTGTTTACACCACGAATTACAGAGGCAGTTTTTAATGATAAAAGCCAGAACCAGCTCTCTGCTTTCTGAGTATATGTGCTTCAATGTACTTGCGGGGGGGGGGGGGAATATAATGCCAAATAATCCCCACCAGATTACTCAACATAGTTTGCATTTGGATAAACTGCACTTCCTCCTCTCTTCCCAAAAGGATCAAGTATTGCCTTCCATGATAAGGCAGGGCACATCTGTTTCTCACAAACAATTACTAACATTTTACAAACCCTGAAAGAATATTAACTCCTCACTTCAAGAGAAAGGTGCAGGAACATATAGACCCTGAGTTGTTGTTTTTAAGAATACTAGTCCTGTGTTATACGCATTCTCCAATGAACAATGGCTTGAAGTTGCTTATGGAAAAACATGAGACAAGAACTTCACTGAATTCTATCCTTTATGTCAGGAGGGAACTAGAAAAGGAACTCAATAAGAAGTACAGAGACAGGACAGAAAATAACTTCATCCTATCAGATACTGCTACAGATATACATAATAACGAAACACTTAATGAACAATGTAGCCACTGGACTGATCAGTAGCACCCCAGTATCCATGGGGGATTGGTTCTGGGGCCTCCCACAGATGGTGAATTCTGTGAACAGCAAACACCATCCTGGGGGGAAGGGGGGAGATGAGTTTGCTCCTCCCCCTCCCTTCCCTCCAGCCATGGCCCCACCACAGCAGTGAAGGGGGGGTGAGATCGCTCCGTCCCTTCCCCTAGGAAGGCTCCTGTCACTGTGGTGGCGATCGTGGGGGCAAAGGGAGGAGGCGAGATCACCTCCATCCCCTTCTCCCTCATGACTGCTGCAGCAGTGGGGCCATGGTGGGGAGAAAGGACAGAGAAGCAATCTTGTCCCCCGCCTTCCCCCTTTCTCCCTCAATCCCTGCTACAGCAGGGCCATGGAGGGGCAAAGGGGGAAGGGATGGAGAAGCAATCTCATCCTCCACCTCCCCCCCCTGTGATCGCCAGGGGAAGGGATGGGGGAGGTGAGATCCCTCCTCCCCCTCCCTTCCTCCTCTATTGCCAACCACGAATAACTGAATCCACGGTTGGCAAATCAGCAGATACAGGGGTGCTACTGTACTTTTTACATGATGATGGCAACACAACTGTTGTTTTCAACAGATTTGAGTATGAGTCATGTGAATGCCCTGCCACATGTTCAGACTATCTCAGCTCAATCCAGTTTGAAAAGAATGCTTCATATGTAATCAGCTGTAACCTATACCATAACGTTTACACATATAGAGTCACCCCTTAAGCATTCACTGATTTGATTATTCAGATTTGATTAATATGTTCTCTTTAGAGTGATTTTAGCTCTTTTTGCATTTGTCTAGTAGGCTTTCTGCAGTAGCAACTTCTTGACTGTAGACTCACGCTGGAGGAAACTACAAATGTCTAAAGAAGTGTTTTCTCAGCTAAAAAAATAGCAGGCCTATATTTGTAGTTTTCCAACTTTTGCAGGGCTGCTATGCCCTTAACCCCCACAAAAGCTGAAGACCAACTGTACTGTAATTTCTAAATATTAAAGCCAATAACTTACAGTACAAAATTCACGTATATTCTGTGTAAGGTAAGAGGTTACAGCATATGCCTGCTATTGACTTTATAAAGAGTGAAGGTGAACATATATCAGAAGAAGCACTAGGGGTTTTATCCTGGAATATGTATAAATGTGGTACTTCATAAGCAGGAAGAGATGCATGTTTCACATGCCAGGATGATGACTCAGTACACAAATTGCAAACATCTGCCAATATTTAATTTTTTGTGCCTTTAACATCTGCCTGGCAGGGGTAGAAGTTTTACAGGTGAAGATTTTCATATCCTATTTATCTTTGTGTTCCATCATTGAAGTGAAAGTTCATACATGCATTTCCCAGCACTTTATGCAAATCATTAGTCTTTCCAGAGATGCATGAGAAATTCTATATTGAAAAGTGACAGAACTTTAATGAACTGGACAATACAGTAGTGCCCCAAGTCTGGAAGACAAAGAACTCACCAGGTGATCTTGGGCCAATTGCTCTCTCAACCCCAAACTACTGCATTCTATTGTGATAAGGCTAAAAATATCGAGAACCCCCTTCACCCACACACCACTGGAGGGGTTGAGCAAATGTAACAAATTTGCATCCCCTTAGTCACATCCTTCCCCAGTGGTGTCATCCTCCACAGAGAGCAGTTTACAAAGTACTAACTTCAACTTACACCATTATGAATGACTGATCAACCTCCCCAGTATGTTAGTAGTCTGGACAGTCAACAGTATACTGCACACTGCTAAACTTACTGGTGGGCAACATTCCAGAGAGGCAAATCTGACATCCACTGTAGGCAGAAAAGGTGTAACCCTATGCATAATTTCTTAGACCTAAATAGCGAGGCTTAGGAGGAAAAAAATGATAGGATTTCAGGGTAGCACCCCAGACGTAGCTTATCTTTTTGCAAATAGCAAGTATTGTGGTTTTTGAAGTGGCCTGTGACTCTTCACTAGAGTTGTATGATAGATGTTTAGGAAGGGTTGCCTCACCTGGAGTAGATTTTGGAGGAGGATGGCAACTAGCTGGGCTAAGTAGTCTAATGCAGTGCTACCCTAAGTAGCATTCATTCCCTGGACTGATGCTGGTCCCTGAAGAACTTTCAGGGAAGAAACAAACCATTGTAGCTAATGGGCACAAACATGCTCCTGGGCACACTGGAGTGGCAGTTGCCAGTTCTCCACACCATATAACTTGGGAAGCAATGGTCTAATGCAGTGGTTCTTAACCTGTGGTCAGGGAACCCCCGGGGGGCCACTATGTCCTCACAGGGGGCTGTGAAGGCTTGAAGACTGCTCAGCCCACCTGAAAGGAGCCAAGGCAAAGACTGGCTGGCTTGGCTCGTGCATTGCCATTTAATCCCCACCAGCCACAAATTTGCAGGAAGAAGCAGGACAAGTCTTCCCCCCTCCTCTAGTACCTCTGAGGGAAGGTTTAATGTAATTGTATTATTATTATTATTAGGTATTGTTGTGGTTATTATTATTGCTGTTAGGGTTTAAAAATCTTAATTTAAGTCTTGGAGGCAACAAAAGATATTTTCCTGGTAAGGAAAAGATTAAGAGCCACTGGTTTAATGCAAAGAAGAGGTGTTTGGAGGCAACGGGGGTTTTGTGGTAGGGGGAGATTTTCCGTGGTTTTTTTCCAGGCTGTGAGGCCGTGTTCTGGAAGAGTTTACTTCTGACATTTCGCCTGCATCTGTGGCTGGCATCTTCAGAGAATGGTTGTGTAGGTGTCTGTGTGGAGTTTATATGTTGCAAACTCTTGTTGGGGAGGATATGTAAATTTGTGTAATTGAATGGTTAGTTTCTGGGTATAGAAATGCAAGGCTCGTTAGTGTCTGTTTGGCTAATGGTTGGTTGATGGGCCATTATCTGCTGGGAACCCCCCTGTCCCTGGGTGGAATTCCTTTGTAAGTGTTGAGTTTTGATTCTATTGGTTTTCAAATCTGGAAGCCAGCTTTTGTTTACTTTTAGGGTTTCTTCTTTCCAGTATATAAACTCCACACACACTTCTACCCAGCCATTCTCTGAAGATGCCAGCCACAGATGCAGGCGAAACATCAGAAATAAACTCTTCCAGAACACGGCCTCACAGCCCGGGGAAAAAACCCGAGGAAAACCTATGGATGCCGGCCGTGAAAGCCTTCGACTTCACAGGGGGTGGGGGAAGGTTTGGCAGCCCCTGGGCTCCTCCTGCCCGCCCGGCCTCCTCACCTCCCTTGCAGGGGGTGCGGTGCTGGCTGTGCTGGGCCCGGTAGCCCTCGACGACTTCCCACTCGCCGTTGTCCCGCTTGATGGGGAAGGAGACGCTGAGCACGTGGTTGCAGGGCTTGATGATGCGGAGGATGCCTCGGACGCGGTGCCGCTTCTCCTCGGGGCTCTCGCGGGTGCGGAGCCCTTCCACCAACTTGTCTTCCACGATGCTGGCGCCGCGGTCGAAGAAGCCTTCCACCATCTTGAAGAAGTTGGGGTCGTCCTCCCGCTCCACAAGGGCTTGGCTATAACGGCGGCGGCTCCCGTTGCTGCTGCTGCCGCTTCTCCTGCCAGGACCGCTGCCGGAGAGGAAAGCCGTCGCCGCCGCCACGCAAGGCTCGGCGCCGCACGAACCGGCAGTGGCGGAGCGAGCGGGCGCCAGCAGGAGCTCCCCCAAGCAACGGTACATGGCGGCGGTTTACCTCAGCCGTTATGGAACGGGGGTCGCGAGGCTGGCTGGCTGGGCGAGGCGCGCGCCGCTCTGAGGGAAAAAGACTGAAGGGCGTCGACGCGGCAGGGTGGGGAGGAAAGCCGAGGGAGGGGTGAGAGAGGAAGACGGATCGCCCTGGCGGCCCAATGGCACAAGACCACGAGCAGGCTCGCCCCCGCCGCTGCCTTTAAAAGGGCCCCTTGGCCAGGGAGGGAGGCGGTGGGCATGGCCAAAGCCCAGCCAGGCACCACCTCCTCTCCTCATTGCGCAGGCGCCATTTCTCTCCCTTTCCTTCACTCGTCGTTCCCTTCTCTTCGGGTACTTCTTTTCTTAGGCCGCATGCGCGCCTAAAGAGAAGGCATGGGTAGGTTGGTAAATGGCGGGGAGAGGGGAGAACAGGACGCTTCGTGATTGGTTCTCCGTCTCAGTTCGCCGTCTCGCTGTATCGGAGCGCGCGCAGTGACGGGAGCAGAGCGCTTCGTGATTGGCTCGCTGTCTCAGTTATGTCCCACCCTCCGTTCTGTATCGGAGACGCGCGTGCAGTGACGGTTGGCCGTTTCTTTTTAAAAGTGTTGGTAAGTTTTGGGGCCGTTGGCCTGGTGGACTTTTTTTTTTTTTAAGAAGGGTGTTGAAGAAGCGGCGAGGCTCTGGGGCTCCTGCGCTGGAAATCCTTCCAAAAACCAGCGGGCTTTGCTAGGACGTAGTTTTCCTTGACCTCCAATGGCCAGGGAGGCGAGGGAAGAAAACCTCTATTCTTCTTTTACCTTCCCTTGGGAACATGAGCTGAAGTATGATGGTTTCTATGGTAAGGTTTGGTCAGTCCTCAGGAAAGTTACTGTTCTGGGCTATAATTTCCAGAATTTCAATTTTGATCATGAGGGGAGACCGTGACGAAAGCTGGACAGATGCAGTGAAGCCATTCTGTTAAGATGTTCAGTAACCTCGCACATTCAGGTAATCTCCATCTTTTGAACGTGCAAAGGCACTTGACAACTCCGCTACAGCTACACAAATCTTCCAAGCATGGAAAGAGTATGTGAAAAATCACCTGTTGGTAATGATACTTTTACAAAAGATAGACACAATGCATTTTTGTCCGTCATACAGATACTGGCTGGCATCCTGTTGGGAATTTACAACATGGTGCAGTGTAGAATTGCAGTACAGCAGGACCCCCGTATCCACGGGGGTTGGTTTCAGGGCCCCCCACAGATACTGAAATCCATAGATAACAGTGAACGCCAGACCCTTGCCGTCTTTCCTACCCACCACTGCAGCCCTCAGGGGGAAGGGGGTGAGCTCTCTTCCTCTCCCTTTGCCCTCCACCACTGCAGCCCCCTGCAGGGATGGGAGAAGGGAAGTGAGCTCCTCCTCTCCCTTACCCACCCTCTGCCTTGGCTCAGTCTTGCCCTTACTCGCCTTGCCACTGCCCGCCCCCCCCCGTGTGAGGATTGCTCGCCCTCCCTTGCAGAGGCTGCTGCTGCCGCCAGTGCTGCTGTTGGGGGGGGGCAGCGAAGCAGGAGAGGTGGAGGGCTTTTGCCTAGGATGAGCCATCCTAGGGTGGCGGCTGCAGCTACAGGAATCCGGGTTGGGGCAAGATGCCGCTGTGGACCCCAGCATCTCTCTGCCGAGGGTCCAGGATGCAGAGGAGCCGCTGCCATTGCTGCTGCTGCTGCTGAAAGACAACGGGCGATGGGTAAAGAGAGGAGCCACACACCCCTCGACAGCCCCCTGTGGGGATGGGAGAAAGGAGGAGAGTGCTTCTCCTTCCCTGTTCACCCTTTGCCTGTCACCAACTGCAGATAACTGAATCAGCGGATACGGGGGTCCTACTGTACTGTGGCTCTGTTGGCTGGTGGCGATGGTAGCTCTAGTCTTTTAAAGAGCTACTTTTCTAAAATCTGAATCTATATATTTATAACTCTTGGGTATGTTTCCTTTTGGCCACTTAGGAAACATACTCAGCCAATACCCTCTCACTTCCTCAGCCAATCACCACCCACATGCAAATTCCCTCTCCACCTCACAGTCCGCTCCTACCACTCAATCTTCACCTACATCCCCAGCTTCACAAGGGCCCTTCCCTCAGCCACTCACCAATCACGGGCTGCAATGGGACCCAGGCTGTTAACTAGCGATGGCAATCCCTCCTCTCATTCCCTCAGCCACTCACCACCCAATAAAACAATGCAATATTTTTCCTAAAAACCAGTACCATGTAGCTGAACCGTGTGAAGGATTCTGAGAAAAAACATGTAAAACAATTCATTAATTTTTTTAAAATATGCAAAAATGGGTGAACTATCCAAGCATCCTGCCCTGGTGGCTTCAAGGTCTAAGACCACAGTTAGAGTTTATGATTGAGGTGGAATTTGATCAGGGAAGGTGCTGGTTCACAGTGAGCCACTGTGTTGCATCCATTGAGCAATAATCCCTTAGTCAGGATCCAGAGACTGTCATATTCAGTTTACAATGAAAGAGTTACGTTGCTGACACAGTACATAACCATGTAAGACAGGGGTGGACAACTATGGAAGCAAAGGGGTGCATGAGACCCACAAGAGACGTTTGGAGGGCTGCACCCTCCACACACACACTGCACCTGCTCCCACCATATATAATAATAATATAATAATAATATTTATTTATATACTGCCCTTTGGTAACCCAATCAGGGCAGTTCACAACATTAAAAACCATACAAAGTAAAACAGTATACTCCCCTCCGCCCCTTAAAAATTATTAAATCAATTTACAAATTAAAACAATTAAAACATGTAATAAAACACATACCTACATTTAGCAATAACAGTAGATCCCCAGCAATATTCAGTTCTGTTGACAATATATACACACACATACATATGGTCTCCCTCCCTCCCTCTCTCTCTCTATATATATATATCTATATCTAGATATATAAACGCCCCCAGTTGACCTCTTGAGGAAATGGACAACATTCTCAAGTATGCATTAGACCTTCCTGGACCATTTTTAGTTCATGTTCACTTCCTGTTTCACAAAAGACTTTTCTCCTGGGCATAACTTGGCCCAGGGAGTAGAATGTCCCCCACACCCCATAGAGGGTGTTTTAGGGCAAAAAGAATTTTTGAAAGTTTTTGTCCCCCACAAATCGACCCCTGGGAAGCCCAAGGAGTCTCCAAACATGGTGGAAATACCCTCCGCATATCCCAGAGGTCATGGGGGTGGGGAGAATTGGAACAAAAAAGTTCCCAGCAACAGTGCTCCTCTTGGGACAACATTCCCCTCCTGGGAATATAATATTGCACAATGCTGCAATTCTGAACTGTGCAATGTAAATTCCCAACAGGATGCCAGCCAGTATCTGTATGAGGGACAAAAATACACTATGTCCATCTTTTGTAAAAGTATTGTTACAAACAGGTGGTTCTTCACATACTCTTCATGCTTAGAAGATTTGTGTAGCTGTAGCAGAGTTGTCAAGTGCCTTTGCATGTTCAAAAGATGGAGATTACCTGAATGTGCAAGCTTACTGAACATTTTAACAGAATGGCTTCACTGCATCTGTCCAGCTTTCGTCATGGTCTCCCCCATGATCAAAATTGTTATTCTGGAATCAAGCTAGGGTTTGCTCACATATGCAAACTGTCAGAACTCCCAGAGTTCTTTGAGGTGGCCTTAAAAAAGTTATGCAAGGTCATAGCGTTATTTAAATTTCTGGAAAAGTACCTTCGTAGTTGTATGGTAAAGTAGAATAATCCAATTTGTTTACGCACATAGTAGGAAATCTTAATCTCTCACTTCAAATGCAACTCATGTTGATGTTTCCATAAGTTTCATTCAGACCCATGGTGCTGACTCTGCATGACTGGAATAAATGTATATTTTGCTATGATTCCTACTGTACACATGTGTTAAATAAGTTTGAAAAGCATGGTTGCCATGGCTAAAGAATGTGTTTTTATTGGAACTTGTATTTAATTGAAACATGTGGCTCTCAGCTTTTTGCCTCTAGATGTTTGGACTTCAATACCCCAAAGACCCTGGTAGCATTGCACATGTTGAGAGCTTCTGGAAGCTGAAGTCCAAAATAGCTGGAAGGCCAAAGGTGGAGATCCACTGGTTTAGTCCAGGGATGGGCAAAGTGCAGAGCCACGCCATGGTCTTTTTTTTTGGGGGGGGGGGTCATTTCCAGTCACTTCCAGGTTTTTTTGTTAAAAGAGATTTTCACACGCCGAAAATATCGCTGCCAGAAACCGGGACAGAAATATTTCTGTCCCGGAAGCAGCGCCGCAGTTCGCACGCTCACCTCCCTCTCCCGTTGTTCCGTCGTCCTCGCTTTGGGTTTTTTCCTCTCTCTTCCGGAATATTTTATTAACGGCAAACTCCCGTTAGTAAAATATTCCGGAAGAGGGAGGAAAAAACGGAACAACGGGAGAGGGAGGTGAGCGTGCGAACCGTGGTGCTGCTTCCAGGACAGAAATATTTCTGTCCCGGTTTCTGGCAGCGATATTTTCGGCGTGTGAAAATCTCCAAAGACTTCTCCTGGGCCTAAAATGGCTCAGGGGGGCTTAAAAATGCCCCCTACACCTCTTAAAGGGCGTCGGAGGCATTTGGTGGCCAGGTTTTTTTTGGGGGGGGGTTGTGGGGTATGGCCTCCCAAGGTTTCCTGGGCGGACTAATGCAGCCGCCTAGCCTTCCGTAGTTGCTAACCATTGATTTAGACTTTTAACAGTACAATTATTTTTATGTTTATAAAGACATAAACATCATTATGTTGATTAGCAGATAGTTGCAGCACTTGTCAGCCCCAAACAGAATAACCAATAGTGAAGAATTCTGGGAAATATAGTCCAGAAACATCTGAGAAGCTATGGTTGCCTATGCAAGGTTAGGTGCATATTATCACCTAACCTTGGCCATCTGAACAACACTACTTCTGAAGACCTAGAACATGTAAGCAGTAGGTGTACGTGTAAGCAGTACATTATGAAACACCTTAGTCCTGACATTCACAGACTTAATTTTGTTTATCTCATAATATTGATCTCTGCATTTTGTACCTGACTGTTTTTAACACTGTCCTTGCATTAATTTATGTCATCTGTGGGTGTATTGGCCAGCAAAAACTGCTTGCTGCCAGCCTTGTGATCACTTGTGGAACAGTGATGTTTACATAAATGCAGTTTTTTATAGTGCTTAGTAGTAGGTGTCTGGACACTGCAACATTAAAGAGTTTGCAAGAGTAAGAAGATATGCCCAGATCAGAAAAGTACACATCACATTAGAGTATGATTATAGGGGGAAATGTTTAATTCTTGTAAAAAATGAAGAGCTACAGTTTTACCTAGAGAAAGTACTGAAACATATCATACTTGAAAATATTTGAAATACTTATACAATACTGTATTTAAATACTAGCTGGACCTGGCATACCATACACTGTTAAAAAAAAAACTCAACAAAAAAATGCCTGGTAGATCTCAAGAGAACCCTGTAAGGTAGGCCGGTGGATTTAAATTCCTCGTCCCCCTTCTCAGCATTCCACACTTTTCCCAGAATTGCTGAGGGTGACTCACTCTGTTGCCCTGCTGCTGCTGCCAGTTGACTGTCTGAGTCCCATTGCAGTGACAGCAGCTGCATCCCGCCACTGTCTCTAGTTAACTGCCTGTGTGCTGTTGCAGCAGTGGCAGTGGCAGTCCTGCCACCGCCGCCAGTTGACTGCTTGGGTGCTGTGGCAGCAGTGGCGTCCTGCCACCAGTTGACTGTCTGGGTCCTGTCGCAGCAACAGTGTCCTGCTGCCACCGCCAGTTGACTTCCTGAGTCCCATCATAGCTTGTCACTGGTGAGTGGCGGAGGGAGGGAGTGGAGGTAGAGGTGCTTGTGTGGCAGGAGTGGATTGTGAGATGGAGAGGGAATTTACATGTGGGTGGTATTGGCTGGGTGTGTTTCCTAAGCAGCCAATTAGCACACTGGGAGAGAAAACATACCCAGGCCTATTGTGTATATCCAAGCTTTTTATATATGTAGATGAGGCTATTGTTAGCTCTAGCATGTTTATTTCACCACTGTGTTTTGTTCTCAAAGTAACTTAGTTCTCTCTTGGTAGAAAGAGGAGAGATAGTTTCATGTTCATTTCTTAGGCAACATGTGTTAATGTCTGTAGCAGGCTTTGCTTTATTATTTTTTAATATGATACCATAGAAATAAACGAGAAGCAAACAGAAATTTAAAACAAATAGGTAATTGTATAGAAAGCCAACTGTGTAAAGCTATCAAAACAAAAATTACCAACTTTATTCATTATCTATATGTATAATTCTCTTGGGTATGTTGCCGTTTCCAGTGCTGATTGGCTGCTTAGGAAACTGACCAACCAATCAAAGCTTGGTTGGGCAGCCAATCAGCACGCTAGGGGCAGGAACATGTGGACCTTTAAGTCCTTCCTAAAAATGGCTACCAGCAGAGGAGGGGCAAGTAGTAGGAGGGGATGTGGCATGGTGTGTGTGTGAGAGGGGGCGGTAAGGTGGCACAGTGGGAGGGTGGGGAGGTCGGCGAGGAGCAGCGCGGGGCGCAGGGCAGGTGGCAAGGTGGCGTGGTTGGGTGGGGGGTAGGGAGGTCGGCGAGGGTCACGGGGGGTGAGGAGCGGCATGGGGCAGGCAGCAAGGTGGCACAGGGGGCGGGGTGGGCGGCAAGGGGAATGGCGGGGGAGGTGGGATAGGCGGCGAGGGGCATGGTGGCACAGGGGGCAGAGAGGGCGGCGAAGAGTGGGGGCAACGCAGGGGAGCAGCATGTGTATCATTGGGGTGTGGGTGTAGGGCATGGGGGGGAATGGTATATGCTACACCCGGTATAGCTAGTGGTAAGTAATAATTTATGTTTAATCAGTTTGCTATTATATGAAGAAAGGGCTCAATAAATATTGATGTGTACATGCCTGCTTCTTATATAAGATGTAAGCATGCAATACTGTGCAGAAATCAGATATTTTAGCTTCACATTTAACTACCTATGATTTGTTTTAACAATGTTTTAGTTTTATAAAGTCATGAATATGCTTTGTAAACACATTGCAGATCATGGTTACAAGGGCAAGCCCTGGTTAGCTTTTATCTGTGCTTGTGTGGATCCCAGCCAGTATAGTGCTGAATTGTGGTTAAAGCATAGTTGAATGTGGTGGAGTTCTTGCATGAGAAACAAAGGATGCAGCTAACCCTGTTCTGTGAAGTTTTGTTTAAAAATTACTTTTTTGTGTTTGCACTGGGCCTAGATCTATGTTTTGCATCCCAAGGCACTTTGGCTTCAGATAAAGACCTTCCTAGTTACAAGGAAGGGAATGTTGGAGCGTATTGCACAGTTTGGCATAAGTGGGCCTGAGGTCCTTGCCTTTATCTTGTCTTGAGAAAAAGCTGCTGGACTTCTCACTACTAGCTGTCTCAGTACTGATCCAATGTCTGTTGTCAGTAATGGACTGGATGAGGGCAAACCAATTGAAAATCCAGACAAGACAGAGGTGTTCCTGGTCAGTCGTAAGGCAGACCAGTGACTAGAGACTGCCTGTGCTGGATTGGGGTTACAGTCCCCCTGAAATCTCAGGCCCGCAGCTTGTGTGTTCTCCTGGAGTCAATTCTGAGCCTGGATGCCCATGTTTCAGCAGCGGCCAGGAGTGCAATTTCACATAGTACACCAGCTGCACCCATTCCTTCGAACATCAGACTTGGCTATGGTGACACATGCTTTGATTGCATCCTGTTAGGATTACTGTAGCACACACTGTGTGGTGCTGCCTTTGGAAACTGTTCAGAATCCTCAGCGGGTTCAAAATGCTGTGGCTAGAATTCTGATTGGGGCTAGCTATAGGGAGTGTATAGTTCCCTTGTCAAAACAGCTTACTTGGCTACTACTTTGTTTGCAAATCCTAGTCATGATGTATAAAGCCCTATATGGCTTGGTTCCAGACTATCTGAAAGACTGTAATTCTCAATATTAACCTGCTAGAACTTTAAGATCACCAGGGAGAAGTTTTCTCTCAGCCCCACCTCCATCACAGGCCCAGATGAAGACATGAGGGAGAATCTTCCCAGTAGCTGCTCCCACCCTCTGGAATGCCCTTCCACAGGAGGCTAGGCTGGCCACCTCTTTGCTTTACTTTTGCTGGCAGACAAAGATGTTTCTGTTCAAGCAGGTTTTTAATATGTACTCCCTGAAACAACATCTCAGGCTCAGCCAAATTGATCACCAACAGTGGTCCGCCCTGGCCTCACATCGGGAGGCATGGAGATGCACTATCCACAATGCTGCAGCCTTATTTGAGAACTCACACCGAACAAGTCTTGAAGAGAAACGACAACGCAGAAAGAATCACAACCCGGAAACATCACCCAAGGAGACCTTCTGCTGTGCTTTCTGCAACCGGACTTGTTGATCTCGGATTGGCTTTTTTAGTCATCAGCGCACTTGCAGAAAGCGCGGGATGAGTCCTTCCTGAATCTTCATTTGCGAAGAAAAGCCAGAGGGAGAGACATTCTCAGGGAGGCTTTTAACTGGGGTGTGTGCTGTGTTTATGTTTAACTTTTGTATCTTTTAAATATAATTTTATACTGTGATTTTTATTGTTTTAAAAATGGTATTATTTTTAACTAATTTTATTTGTGAGCCATCTTGGGTCCCACTCTGGGAGTGAGTAAATGAAAATAGATAAATAAATAAAAATTGGCATATGGACGACCTGCGCAGGTTGGTCATGGTACATCTTGAATTTATAGAAGTGAAATTAAAAATAAAATATGTGGAGTATTTTCCTCGTTACTAGCAACTGGCAGGAACACTGTACTCTTGGGATTAGAGAACTGGTCTCCCCAGGCTGAAGACATAGTTTCCAGACAGATTGGCACCAACCCTGGTTGAAAACCAGGAACCAGCTGATTCTGTTGTTATCTCTAGTTGCACTGATCAGAGCTCAGTCCTTGACTATGTAATATGTCTCAAAACTACTGAATGAAAGGGTATCTTTACTGTCTGTGCATGCGTTCTTTTAATATCTTCAAGCACTACTACTGCAACTGTTACCTTAGATGCAAGCTTAATCCAAGTTATAATGTATGCTGCATTTGGTACCATTTGTTCCAGAAACAAGTGCAGACTCCCTACAACAGGATTGAGCAACTGTGGACCGTGCACCCACCCCATTTTCCAGTCCTCTGGGCCCCTGTGGAACATATCCTGCTTTTTCTGCAATACTCAAAAGTTAGTATAGCGGAGGTTTAGGAGAGAAACAAAGATTGTAAGAAGAACTGCATCTTCTGGAGATGCCATTCTCTATTTTTGAGCAAAAAAAAATTTTTTTTCAGTGCTACAAGGTGTTGGGGGACTTTGAGAATGCCACAGAAGCCTCCCTCCAATATGCACAATTCCATCTCCCGCTTTAGAAATTCCAGATAAATATTTAATCAAGATTTTGGGGCAATCTTTGCAGCTTTTATTCAGTTTGGGCCCTGGAGCCAAGGCAGAATATTTATTAACTAAGATTTTTTTAAAAAAGTTGTTTACTTGCTTATTGGTACAGCTGGTTGTTGTATGGGTGACTGCTAAGCCTCATAAGCTCCTAGAATTCATTTTGTTTCATCTGTAATGCCATCTGTAACACTGTCAGTCTGCTTAGTGTTCTTATCACAAAGTATGCTGGTGGTGTATGGGCTTTTCCATCCTGCATTTTTTATCTTCCCTGTTTCTTTTAGATGCTTAATAGCAATAGGTCATATAACATAAACAACAAATTAAATTTCTACCCTTATATTGTTTCTGATGTATATGGAATAAGTAGATACTCTATTTCTTAACTGTCGCACTCATATGTGTATTACCTCAAACATCTATAGCCCTATAGATAGATGTAGCAATCACAAATAATTCATAATTTGCTGCTTCCTTTTTGTGGAATCCTGTGTATCAAGGATGGTGAGGGAGGAGGTGGTTGCTGAATTTGGGTTTGCCACATGGAACATTTGAAGGAAAGGAAGAAAATGGCCGCTAATGGTTTACAATCTAGATGAGGGGACAGGATTATATACCTTTTCTAATCTTCTGCTAAACTGAAGTTTCACATGCTTTCTTACTGAGTCTTAATATGTTCCCTTATAATCCCAGGTCAGTGAAAGTGAAATCTGTTGTAATTTATGGCTTGATTCTAGAACAACATGGTAATTGGGTATGCATCACCATAGGTGCGTAGGTGCTTTATCTAACACAAATGATTATGTGAGGTTACTTAGTGTCACAGCTGTAGCAGCCTAGTGGACAGGCAGGGAGTGGAGATTGTCTTTGTCTGTCTTAATATTATTGCCAATTCTGGGCAAGTTGTTGAATAATCTATTGAGTCTGAGAGCTTGCATCTAAGACTGTAATTACAGTAAGTTCATGTACCACCCCCTGCACTGCCCAAAAGCCTTCTTGCCTGAGTTAATGGAGGGAGGTCTCTATATTACTGGAGTCTCTATTACTTCTTTTCACAGATGACTTCCATGCAGAAAATACTAAGGTACAGTTCATGGTTTTCACAGCCACTATATCAACCATGGGTGTTTTCCATTAGTAAATGGATCCACTCTTTTTGCAGGGTATATGCTTGACTGGTGTTTTCTTCTGGACAAGAAGAAAATTATGTGGGGATAGATATCATATACATCTTCCAACTTTACAATTCTATGATTCTATGATCACTGTCTTGTTATGTTTAGATTTTTGATAACAGCTAAACTTTGCAGTGATGGAGAACCTATTAAAATGTTCTCTCCTCACAGCTGGATGAGTTCAAATGGATTCCCAAAAATACCTGGTCAGCAATTGATTATAATCATTCCTACACATACTTGCTAAACTTACAAGGTTCACTGGTGGTGACGAATCTTTCATAACTTGGCCTTCAGACTGAAATGGAAGATCACCCAGAAGACTCCTGTAACTTGTTTGCAAGCCATTTTGAAGATAAAAATCTTCCAAATATATATGAATTTTGACTCCAGTGTATCATTATTAGTTCTTGGAGAGGCAAGAGACTTTGTCCTTTTTAGTGGAGGACTTTCTGACCAAATCTTCAGGACTATCAAGATGATTCTCAGAGAGGTATGATCCCCCACTTTTGTGCTTGAACTTTACCTATTTTGGCTTCTGAAATTAATGCAGTTTTGCATGCTTGGCTCTGTAAAACAATGGATGCTTTCTTAAGGTATAGACATGTACCTGGAATAGGGTAGGCAACCCATGGACTAAGGGTAGCCCTCAGATTGATTTCATGCAGCCTTCAGCTCAATTTTTTTCTCCAAATGGCCATTTCAAAAGCTATCTGTTCGTTTCCCAGCTGCCTAATAGCGAGGGAGAGATGGGGGGATCAAAGAGAGACAATGGAAAGAGGTGGACTTGTCAACTCTTGGCTTCATGCCCAACCATCACTGGCTTGCAGTACCCAGCAAACTATTTAGAGGGAATGCAGCCCTCAACACAAATCAGATTGTGTGCCCCGACCTATGATGTTGAAAGAAGCCATCTCTGTTCGGAAAATGCATTCTCAAGCCCTGAATAATTTTTGCCCAATTTCAAAAATGTTTCTATTTTATATTATTTACTGCAGGAATGGGTAATTGCACCAGGGAGGGTCATATTTCACACCTGTGGGCTGCATCACGCTGTTGAAACTGGAAATAGCATGGTTCATATTCAGTTTCATTTTGACCAATTTTTCAGACAGTTTTCTTGCATTTTTGTATTTGGCAGTTTTGGAGGAGGAAAGGTCTGGGGAGCAGGATTAGAAGTGTTGTGTTTTGTGATTACTTTTAGTCATTTTCTTGTGTGTGGGGTGCAAAACATCACCTAGATTTTTTTTAAAAAAAAAAATTGAGTGTGTCTTTGGAACCTTAAGGGATGGCCTGCGAGGCTTCAGGGCTGCAGAAAGGTGGCTGTTTAGTATAGCCAGAAGATCTGTTCAGTCTTTTAGCAATTAATAGCTGATGAACAGTACTTGATGCAATTTTGTTTAAACAAACCTCTTTAAGGGTATTGGATAGATAAGCAGACCTGTGTTATATTTCCAAAGGAAACTTAATTAATAGCAAAGTCTGTCATTATGACAAAGTGGACAGAAAGGACTCTGTATTATGAATAGAGTCATAATGAAGAATGTATATACACACCTAATGGGATCCTTCTTGTTGGAGACCCAGTATTATGTTTTTAGGTATCATCTTTGCCAAGAGATTTTCCGAGCTCAGCTGTTTTATTTTTCCTCACAGGAATAAATGGCAGCCACTGTTCCATGGAAGAAATTAAAGGAGCTTACATATCCAAAATTGCATCTTCAGTGCACAAGAGGGAAATAGCAACAGGCTTGGGGGAATATCAGAGTTTGCCAAAGAACAATGCTGGGGGAGGGGACACTAAGGGGAGGCTTCCCACTTGAAATCAGCCCAGTAAGGACAGAGGCTGTTCAGTGGTAATGGTCACTGCTTGTGCATGGTAGCAAGAAAAATGAAAGAGACAGAGGGGAAATGGAGTTTCATCCAAAAGGCTATAGCTGGCTGGCAGCCTGAACAGGAGGACTTTATATTACAACATTTTGCTGCAAGTCCCACAGGCAAAGATCAAATAAATGAATATTCCTCATGGCTGTATTCCAGTTACATTAATAGTGTATGCTGTTTGTGAACTCGAAGGCTGTGGACAAGTTTACATAGGGACCACTAAACTCAGTGTGCAAAGACGAATCAAGGAACATGAGAGACACTGCACACTGGGCCAGCCAGAAAAATCAGCAGTAGCAGAACATGTTATAAACCAACCTGGACACAAAATGTTATTTAAAAACACAGAAATTCTGGACCAGGCCAACAACTATCATGTCAGAATGCATAGAGAAGCTGTTGAAATCCACAAACACCTGGACAACTTCAACAGGAAAGAAGAAACCCTAAAAGTAAACAGAATCTGGCTTCCAGTTTTGAAAAACAATAGAATCAGAACTCAACACTTACAAAGGAATTTCACCCAGGGACAAGGGGATTTCCAGCAGATAATGGCCCATCAACCAACCATTAGCCAAACAGACACTAATCCTCCTTGCATTTCTACACCCAGAAACTAACCATTCAAATACTCAAATTTACATATACTTCCCAACAGGGATTCACAGTATATAAACTCCACCCACACTCCTACCCAACCATTCTCTGAAGATGCCAGCCACAGATGCAGGCAAAACATCAGAAGTAAACTGTTCCAGAACACAACCTCACAGCCCGGAAAAAACCCAAGGAAAATCTACAATAGATGCTGTTCTTCTTTGAGTAAAAGAGCCATACAATCTGAAAAGAAACTAGAGCTGTTTCTTTTCAGCACGTTCAGCATCTACCCAGAAAACCTTCTAAAGTGGGGAAGCTTAGCAGAGATATTGGGACTGCTGAACTAGTAAGGACCACAAAGAGCTGATTTTATATGAAGATCTAGCACATGCTCACCTTTGAGTTTTACCTTGCAATAGGATTAACCCAAAGAGGAAGTTACTGTTCAGTGTTACTGAACTGCCTGACAAATATAATCTTAGGATGTTTTGTTCAACCCCATTAAAATATATGCTTAGTTCACATGTTTCATAACACTACGATACTGAGATTGCTATGACTGTATAAGGTGTCTTAGTGGAATGTGTGAGACTTAGCTTCTCATACTGCGTGAACTTAGCGTCTCTCCCTACAACTTTCTCAAGAGAAATGAATGAGTTTGTGTATAGATTTAAAACGTGCAACTGATTAAGGCTACTCTGACCTTCAAAAGAGCACAATTCTGCTACACTATTTCCAATGCTGTTTTTCCTACAGTGTGAGAAAGTAGCATAGTTGACTTCAATGCAAATCTAATTTAAAGGCCAAAATGTGAATTGCTATTTTGAAAGTATGTACGATCTGAGAATCCTACTTTCTCCAGCTGTGTTTTATCATGCTGCTCACTCCATGACCAAATCTGACACTTGTTTCAAACTCAAGAGATAATAGTAATGTGGCTGTTGAAACTCTTTGTATGGCTGGGAGTTACCACATTTTTATCATTCAGTAAATTTGCCAAAATCATTTTCTGAAATGCACTATACTGTGCTGTCAGTTCAAATGTAGAATAGATAAAAAACATTAAAATGACTTTGTTGCCAAGCTTATATATGGTTGTGACAGTTAAGTAGCATCTGTTCTGGTGCCTACTATTTAAGGCAGGTTTCCTAGGAAAACGTCATTTTCTTTTTTTATATAGTTGCCACTCTTCTTAGTCAGCCATTGTTCTTAGTCAGCCTAAGTTGGGAGCAAGTGGCAATACTTCACCAGTTTCTGCTAGCTTTTGGTTAAAAGGAGTTGGAAAAGATCAGTCCCTGAAGAGAGGATTATTTACTGCATGACATAAACCCATGAAAATCAGTGGGGAGCATCTTTTTTTTCCTAAACAAAAGGTGTGAAGAATGGGACAGTTGTCCTGTGATATGATTGGGATCATTTATTCACAGGCTGTACTTTTAGGTCATGGTGAGTATCTGAGCAGTCCCCAGTCAGCCATGAAAACCTACCTGGGCAAGTCACACACTCTCAACCTCAGAAAACCCTATGATAGGTTCACCTTAGGGTCAGCATAAGTCAGAAATGACTTGAAGGCACATAACAACTCCAAATGAACAGAGAATAGATGAAGGCTTTAAGTATGTGGTTATTCCCTCCCCACAAAGGAAGACAAATTAATGAAGGATGTCTGACATATGCATACAAACACACAAACCCTTCTACATCTTGGAAATACAATTGCTAATTTTAACACAAGTTTGGGTGTGGGGCTAGCCCAGGTTTGGCTCCTCATGAAAGACTTAAGTAGCAACAATAGTCTCTGAGATAGGAGGCTACGATATGTTTCCCTTTTTCTACCTTTCCTGAAGTTAAACTGATCAACATTGTTCCTGCTAAATGAAATTATCTTATGTAGTTTTTGACACAGAGGCTGCCTGGCAGCCCAGAGTCACATGGTAGCCTGGTTGCCTTCCTATATGAAATGGATAATCAGAACAACAGTTTGTATAAACAGAGAACATTTTGTTTAAGCACCTAACAGCATTCTGATAATAAGTAAGCAAGTAGTCAAGTTCTTTATTCTTTTGTTTATACTGAAAATGAGTTTTTGAAAAAAGGTTTAACAGACTGTTCTTGTGAATTGACTTAATGTGATTGCCATAAACAACTATTAAACTGTATTCCTCTTCCTGAATAATTAGCCAGAGGCTCAGCTTCTCATGCTGCCAGTATCAAAAGTCTAGCTGGTGACTGGCTGCTATAAAAACATTGCTTAAAAAATAATAAAGCTTGCAGCAACATAAACTGGTTTAAACTTTTATGATAGTTTGAGTCACGTAATGTCTTTGACTTTTAAAAGGAATTGGTAACCTGGTTTGATTCCCTTCTAAATCAAAAGTAAAGCTTTCAAAAGAAAGTAAAAAATAAATAAATATACCCAATTTGAAGCATGTTTACTGCTTGGACGTGGACCCCATTGTGCTGAATGAGGCTTATCATCAGTTTAGTGTGCATGTTTGCTGTGTTCTTTGGTGAGATTAGCTGTTTACCAAGTTAACAATGTTTTGAGATTGTTCATTTATAAATAAAGAAAACACCAACTTTATTACTTCCATTCTATACATTTATATCAAAAATCAGTGTTGCTGGGTTTTTAAAACTAACGTAAAGTTATGTTCTGTATGAGGCTTTTGCGTGGATTTTCCTGTGTTATCAGTTAACTGTAGCAAATAGAGAGAAATGACACATCTGCCCGTCTTAAGAAAAACTCTTGGCTAACCCAATAGGGCCTGGTTAGATACTTCGGTTTATTTTCCTTCTGAGTACTTTCCAATTAGCTTCTCCTTGAACTTTGGATTATTGATTTAACAACAGTGGGTTGGAGCTGGACTCAATAATACTTCAAAATAGATCCCAGTGAAATTAATGGGGATTCTGTTAGTCATGGCTGATTTTCACAGGTCTGCTGTAAGCATGACTATTCCAGACCATGTTCAGCTTCAATTTGCTTTCAATCTTCTTTTTATTCTGTTATTTTCAGTAGCACTTGGCATATTGCCACATTTTACTTTCTCCTTGCATTCTTTCTTCCAATTAACTCAAAATCTGTTGAGTGGTATTCTGTATCTTTTGAAGCTTTCATATTTTCAAGCCTAAACAAACGTAGTAGGTAGAATATCTCATGACTTGTAGTACTATATCTAGTTTTGGAGAGTACTATCTTAGAGAACCCCCTCTTTCCCAAACTGTCATTCTGTACTTCTGGAGCAGTGCTTTGCCTCAACATTGTCATAAACTCTCCAAATCAGTTGACCAGTGCTGGACATGAAACAGAAGTGGATTATTTTTGACCAAAAATGGCCAGTGTTAATAATTATGCATCTGCAGAGGTGAAAATTGTCCGGTGCATTGGGTGCTGTCACAGATATGCAGTATATGATTGTTGAAAAAAAGTGCAGTAATTAAATCCAGCAGAGGTTAAAGTTAGTGAGGCCTTCTGCCTCAAGTTGGAATACCAATAAACAGACTAAACAAATAAAATTAGGTTACAATGTTGCAAAGTATGTCAAGATAGTCATTACCTCAAGGAACATTTAACCCTGTTCTTTGTTCTTAAACCTTGCTCCAGACAGTGGTGTCAGAGCTGCTGTATTTTTCTATAAAAACAATTTCCTCCCATGTATCTTGCTCCATAGTAAAGTTGATGCCAATAAACAGTGAATTTATTTATGCAACGTAAGGAGTACATGTCCTCAGTTTGAGTACTTGCAGGGCAGGCATGGATACAGACATGTAAACATGGGATATATGCTGCATAACTTGAATGTTTTTAATTTTTGCTATTAATGATCCTGTGGGCAAACCTCATTTTTTAAAAAATTGGCAAGGGCTGCTGAGAGACCAAGAACACCAACCCAAATGCTGGAGCTGACCCATGAGACACCAGTTGCCATATCTGATGTAACCAGTAATTATTTTCAGAATTTTATATAAAACTCATTTTAAAGATGATAGGAACAAATGGAAAAATTCAGAATAGCTAGATTGTAGAATTTCTGTTTTCTGAATAGAAGTTACTCCAAAAACGGGATTGTCATGTATCCAGGCTATGAGAAGTATAAAATATGAGTGGTGGTGCTGATACCTGTCAGGAAAATAGAGTATCTTGTAGCTGTTGTACCTTTTAATCCTGGAAGTTCAGGAATACAGCTTTGTCACCAGAAATGGATTTATGAGTGAAAGGACTTGTGAACTTGTGCCTACTACTGGCCAGAAGTAACCATGCTCGTCCATGGATTCTGGGTATTAGAGTAGACTCCATGGAAGACCCTGACATGAGTTTGGTTTTAGGCCTGACATGAGTTTGGTTCCTGGCCTGATTCCCCTGCCTGGGCCTCTCTATCTCTGGACGGCAGCCAGCCCGCATTTTGGGTCTGGGAATGCTGTTCCTCTGGCGGTTTCAAGGCCAGAGCACCTGGAGGTAGCTGCTACTCTTACATCCCTCCCTACATGCCATTATCACGCTGTAAAGGTTTTTCTGGTGTCTGTACTGGATTGGCTTCAGTTCTGGCTTTGCCTATGTTACTGGTCTGCGTTTCCTTGCTTAATAAAGAAATCTTATTGAGTTACTGCGAATGTGTGTCTGGTACATCACACAGCATAGACACAGAGGCACCCTTGCCTTAATTATTAGTTTATGTCGATGCACTTGAACCACAGTTTTTCACCTTTCTTTGGTTAGAGAATCTCAGTGTTCTTTTAAAAAACTAGAATAGGTTTTACTTAGCTCAAAGGAAAACTCATAAAAATATAACATAACATTATAGAAAACAAAACTTTGTTTACAAAGTCACTGCTATGCCTCTCATTTGGTCAGAATGTATGGCTCTCTGTGTCTATTCCCATTTTGGGAGAAAGGCAGAATATACAGTACATTCAGTAAATGAAAATTCTCAGATATTGCTATGTAATCCTTGAAAGCTTTCTTAAGATGATGACTCAGAACCAGTTTAACTGACACACTGCAAGCTATTTGTACAGAACTCTTACTGTTCTGTAGCATCACACTTGAGGCATAGTTACAGGCTTGGAGCGGGAGTTGTTCAACAGTGTGAATAAATCTTGTTGACCCAGTTCAGCTGCCAGAACTGTTGCCCCCCCCCCTGTCCTGGTAGAGAAAAGAGAAGAATACTTTTGGAGATAAAAAACAAGTTTTAAACATTTTGAGCTAGTGGAGTTTTTTTGTGATTCACACAAGGTGTGTTAATATACAATGATAACAATCTGGTTTCCCATTAACAAGCATCTTTTAAAAAAATTAAAACCTTTGAGCAACAAAATTCAGCAATTAACACTCTTTAGTGCATCTTAATGTGAATGTGTATTTTTAGTCACTGAGTATTTCTGACTAGAAGTGTGATAAACAGAAGTTGGTCTATTTTACTTGTCATCAAAATTATGCATAGTCCCATTTGATAGCAATTCTGCTTCAAGAATTCCTAGGGGTAATTGATCATCTGGATCCATGTCAACCTTGCTTCAGGTTCTAACTCTGAGACAGAAATAGTCATAGTAGACCTAATAAGGGGTAGGCAAAGTAGAATATTTGCGCTGTTTTAGATAACAACTTCCATAAGCACCAATTTAATGGGTTTATTGTTCAAAACATCTTGGAGAACATCAGGTTGCCCACCAGTTCCTTAGCAGATGGTCTTCAGTATAGACTGGGAAACATCACGTTTAGTTCTCTTGATCCTTTCAGTGGATTTTATAGTACTGACAATGGCATGTTTCAGAACCATCATATTAGGAAAGTGGGTGCAGCAGTCCTTTCCTGCAGGTAGGTCTCAGCAGGTAGTGCTTAGCGACTTCCATTTGCTTCTTTGGTCTATAGCAAGGGTAGGCAACTGTAGAAGACTAGTGGGTCACAATACTCCCCCAGGAAACTTTGAAGGGTGGCACCCCCATACACACTGCACCCACTCCCACAATAAAACTTTCTGATTAAAAAAAAAGGCCTTCTGGGCCTACAGTGGCTCAAGGGGCCCTTGAAATGTGGTGGAACCCCCCCATCCCCTAGAAGGCATTTGGGGACAAAAAGAATTGGTCCCTGGGGGTCCCAGAGGGCCTCCAGATGTGGTAAAAATTCCATACCTACTAGAGGTTATTTTGGGAGATTTTGAAGCAAAAAGGTATGTACAACTGGGGGCCACGTGTGGCCCATGGACTGTGTTGTGCCCACACTTCATCTGTAGGGCCCCACAGGTTCCAACCCTGTTCTCTATGCTCTTTAACATCTACATGAGAGATGAGCAACTGTCTGAGACAGTGGGATGCCACTTTTCAGGTTGGTAAAATACTTGAGGGCCACATGTCTTTGTTTTCTTTGAGAGAGGTAAAATTGTTTTTAACTACATATGTGTAAAATGTATTAAAAACAGAATCCCTCTCCAATGGCACCTTTGTCAGCTGTACAACCTGCATCTCCCATGTAAAGAGACTCATCCTAGAGAACTGTTGGTATACATCTAACCTGAAGCACAGGGATTACTGTTTCAGAAACCCAATAATGTGCGTACATACACACACCCGTGTGGTAAAGTAATAAGATCAAGTGATTTGCACTCTTTTAGTAGTGCTTCAATGTCATCTACTTTAAATTAGCCACCTTGGGCTGCCTAATGGACCTGTTACGGAAAATATATTTCAAGAGGTTAATAGAGGGGCAAGTTTGACTTTTATAATGCTGTCAGATACATCTGGTTAATTGTTCCTAAATAACATTTTATTTGAACGTAAGTCAGAGCACACCAGATCCATCAAATGAGTGGAGAGCTCATCCTTGAGGCAATCTAGTTAGCTGTGCATTCCATTTTCATATTAGTTACAGTTTAACAGGGAACACTTGACACTGTACTGTTAATGCTACAGGAACTGTAAACATTCCTGATAGCTCCAAAGATTCCTATTTACATTTTAGACTGAGTGTTCCACATCATGATCTTCCAGGAAGCACAAAATTGCTTCTTCCTGACCAGTTTCTGTGAATCCCTAATATACCTTTACAGAAAGCCAAGGTAGAAAATGTAACAATTGGTGACTTCTACTAGATACATGTAATCTACATCATTTCAAAGAATGTAATTTTTAGAAATAATAAACTATGATACCTCAGAACACATATTTATGGAAATAGGAAGAAAAGAGGCAACTTTCTGTTTAATCCTAATTAGTGCTTAAGAGATGTAATATGTCTTGGACCACATCAGTGGTCCTGCTTCAATCAGATTTTACATGGAAATGGAAAACTGCCTAGAAAGTCCAGTAACAGTTCCATTTAATTTCAGCAGCAGAAGCTTCTTTAAAATGAGATGATTAAATAATGGGAAACTGACAAAGTCATTTTGAAGAGTCAGATCTTTTGTGAAGTTTGCAGATAACTAGACTGCCACAATGAAGATACCAATTCATGTATCCCACAGCTTTTAAAAGGTGCCAACTAGTCCGAAATTGGACTAGTAACAAGAAGAAATGTTTAAGTATGAAAAATAGCAATACATGTACAAAAATATCTCAGAAGTAGACCTGTTAGATGCTAAAGCTGTAAAAGGAATGCCAAAGGACAGACAGTCTGATAGTGTACTCTGTTGATCAAATAGAATAAGTATGGGCATGCATGAACCCTTCCCACCTTTTTGTTCAATTTCATGTTAAAAATATGAAAGAAGAACAAATTAAATTAATTCCAATCATTGATTTACAGAGTTCAACACTGACAGTTTGGACTTGTGGCAGCTGCTCTCCAGGTTCTCATCCAAGAGTTTTGTTTGTTTTTGAAGACTTGCTACTTGCCATTTTATCTGGAGATGTCAGGATCTGAACCTGAGAATTTAACTTAGAAAGAAAAATATCCTTTCCTCAGTCTGGAATAAAGAGACTCTTATGAATAAGTGGATGATATTAGCCAAAGCTTAATTTTAAAAAGTTTTTTTTTTTATACAACTGCAAAATGAAGAATGTCTGAGTTACAATAATCACTCCTCACTTGTGCCAGTTAATTTCAGGCTGTGTGAGCTGCATAATGTTTTTAAAAAGGAAGGCCTCCATAATCCCTTAAAATATAATTTAAGAATGTGACAATATTGCTGCAGATTACCCAAACCTCTGAGTGTAGGTGGCTTAGGAACAAAGGTGTATTTTCTGATGCACTGGGCTTCCTCATGCTTGTGTGACTTATGTTCACTTAGCAAGTGAGGGGAAGTCATCTTTTCAGGAGGGATCCCTTTGGGCAGGAATATATAACTTCATAAAACTGAAAAAGGGAAGACCATCATAAATAATCTGAGGTTTGCTTCCTCTTCTTGCAACTTGGGTAAGGGAACTTCCTTCCTGTCCCAGAAGTGTGCTTTTATGAGATTGCATGGGGGTGGAAGGATGGAAGTGGGAGGTTAGGAGGAACTGGTTGATTTCGACCCCATTGGCTCTTCTTTATGGGATACAACTTTAAATCAAGACTAAAATAGGTTTTAGCTTGAATTCCCAAGCGTTGAGATAGTTCTCAATTGTGTTATGTTGCAACAGGTTAATAAAGGGGAGTACTTTCATTTGTCTGTTACAGAATAACTATTATTTACCATCATTATCTCACCTTTTTCCCAGTTCAGGAAAAAGGTGGACTCAGGATTAAAAAAATAAAAAGTTTAAAAGTCACAAAATACCAAAATAAAGTTATTAAATTATCAAAAAAAGACAAAGACTCTTGTGGCATCTTGAAATGCAATGCTTTTGTAAACGTTCATGAAATTGAAGCCCATTTTATCAAATGCAAATGTGCCCTAGTCTGTAGTAATGAGGCTACACTAGTGCACAAAAATTTAAAATAAAATGTATTAGTCTTTAAAGTGGCACAAGATTCTTTTTTGGTTTGGTCCTCAAACTGAGATTTGAAATATATGGCTTGTGGACATGTTCCTATTATAGCTCCTTGTTTGTATTTAGCACATAATTGTCATTGTAGTTATTAAACAGTTGATAACTACTGTTTAATCCTAAAAGCCCAATTGGGTGAAGTTAGGGATGGCTCAGATGTTCCTAAATGTGAATAAAATACCGCTTTCAGTTGCTTGGCTAAGAAGTACTGGTAACTATTGCATTGATCATTGGGTCCTTAAGCAATGGCTTAGGGTAAATTGCTTGATTTAAATGAGAATCTCCAAGTGGAGCTGCATTGTTCCCCTATCTAACATTGAGACTGATAGTAACTGCCAAAAGATAAAATGGCAAGAACAATAATTATATGTATTATTGCTTGAGATATATAAAATATCAACATCAGTATGGTCCAAATGATGGCTGTGACTAGATGACTAGAATATATAGTTGTACTGCCCACTCAATTGCTGTGTGTAAAAAGACTTTATCCTATTATAGTGCTTGTACAAGCCTTTTTTTTCTTTCATGTGTCCTAATGATGTGGTAGGAGCCGTTAAAATAATCATAGCATTGCTCCAAACCTGCTGATGCAGTTCAGTCACATTTTAATAGATGATTGACCCATCTGTAAGACTCTGACCACTTCAGAGATAAAAAGCTAATACTCTATTGGCTACTCATAATAGAACATATTGAGAAATAGTGTAATAATTAACCAAGGTAATAGAAATGTGCCTTTGGAGTTCCAACCTGTATATTTCAGTTGTAGGTTGTTTTTTTTTAAGGAAAAAATTGCCCCAGGATCAAAAGAAAATTTTGAAACTGATTTCTCTTACAGAACTGCAGACCAGTGGGCATTTATTTAAGGTTTGCAACCCAAGAGCTTTTAGTTTTAAGTTCTTGGATGTGTTTAATTTTAAAAGCAAACAGAAGTACAGAATAATGAAATCTATTTCTCTAACTGAAAAGCATCATGCAGATAGAACCTCTCACTTTGTTTCTGATTTGGATGCTACATTAATTAGTATGGGATCTGTGCCAAAGTCAACTTAGACTCTTTGTTGTAGTTCTTTGGACTGATTTAAGTTGATTTAACCTTAGGGCATGGCAAAGTCAGTAGAGTGTCTGCATGGTCCTTACCCTTGCTGGCTTATAAGTAGTGAGGTGATTAAAACTGATCAACTGGGTGGTGACTGCTTTGTAGGCCTCATTTGGACATAACACCAGATCACATTTATGTACAGCATTTTTTAAAAAAATATTCATTAAAACATTTCTGTCCCACCCTCCACCATGGGATCTCAGGGCAGCATACAATTAAAATAATATAAACAGTTTGAAACAATTCCAGGTAAACCAAAAGAATAGTTTACATATGATAAAAGCATTTTTTTTAAATGACCAAGTTAAAACAGCAAAGAAACCTAAAACGGTTAAAGCCATGTACACATATACTTTAAGAAGTAATAAGAATTGACCCCAAAGGCCTTAATAAAAAGCCATATTTCAACTTCAACAAAAAGCCATGTTGAAGCCGTGCTTCAACAATTATGCCTCCATAAACAGGGAGCCACAGCAGAGGAGACCCTCTCCCATGTCCCCTAAATATGATACATTTAGTTTTAACCTTTATAAGGACAAGTCTCGGGTGTGTGTTCTCTCATCCTCCCCAGCATGATTGTAATATCGGAAGCATTTGGTTTCACTTGTAAATTAATCATTGTTGGTCATTATGTCCAAACTGGGGGACACACTAGTTAGTTTTAACTAAGGTATTCCAAACAAGCCATTTTCAGATTCTGGTTTTTAATCTTGGCTTGTTCTAATAACCCCTACTGATTTTTTTTAACATTTATTTATTTATGTGTTTGATTTGATTTCTATGCTGCCTTTCTCTCAGATTGGAACCCAGTGTGGCTCGCAACACATAATTAAAAAAAAAAATACAACAGTCAAAAACAGGTCAAAAACAATTAAAATCATCACAATTTAAAATTATATAAAAACATAATAAAAGTTAAAAGAATAAAACTTGTAGCCCACAGCTACAAGTTAAATGCCTGCTAGAATAAAAATGTCTTTGCCTGCCAGTGAAAAGAAAGCAGGGAGGGGGCTAGCCTAGCCTCCCGTGGAAGGGCATTCCAGAAGATGCTTAACACAGTTACTAATTTGGATATAGAACCAAACCATGGCTAGTAGAAAACAACATGCCAGAAGAGGCGAGGAATGAATTTGCCCAGTCTTGTCCCCATACTATTTTAGTTCTGAGTAACTTTTCCAAGTTGTGTTTCTACACAGCAAGGCCTCCAACCCAGTTAGCCTGCATAAGAAATCCTACAGCCTTGACATGAATATACTGAAATTGTAGATAAATGAACATCTGGAAACAGTGATTTGTAATACTGCCATTTCAGGAGCTTGTTCCCATCTGTGATATGAGATCCTAGGATGCTAACTGAAAACATTTTTTTTTCCTTTTTCCTACCCCTCTGTGGAAACCCTGGTTTTTAATGAAATCTGAAGTCCTGATTATTTTGTCAAGTCAAGCACAAGAGTGCTATCCATACTTAGATAATTTTCTGTTCTGAATTGGTCTTTGCAGGAATTTAATTTAGTATTTAAGGGGGACCACTGGCTGCTGTGTACAGGAAGAAGCCTTGTATACACATGTGTGAATAGAGCAGCACTTATGTTTTGTCAGCACGTGCAAACTCATATGTTGGAATAAGCATACCCCTACTGTTTTGGGTGGGTGGCTGGCTACATTTCTCAAAAAATGCAGCAGTTCAAGAAGGATGAAGCCACTCACAATTCGCTGCCTCAATTGTTTGTAGTGTTTTGTCTTTTCCATTGTGGAGGAGACAAAGAAACTGACGAATTGAGGAACTGGCCCAAAATGGAAATACTACTAAAATATTTATAGTGATATTTAACTAAGGTGCTAAGATGCGACAACTGTGTAAGGAGGAGGAGGGTATCCGTGTGTTCAAGGGAACCCAAAGGTTTGTAGAAGTAGAAAATAATCTGCAGTTGAGGAGTATGTGAGGGAATTCTGCCACCATCCCTAAAAACAGTGGTGGGCACACTTAGTAGCCACAAAATACTGAGTATCTTAGGGTAGGAGATGGAAAACCAGAGGAGAGAAGGGAATACTCTGAATGAAGGCATGGCTACTTTACTGGAAGAGCATCCACACCAACATTTTTTTGCTGGCTCACTTGCAACTGCTAGCTTTTCTTTTGCTGAGAAGACATCTTGTAGCCTGATGAACTCTCTTGACCTTTTCTGTAGATACTGTTCACACTTCTCCTAGACTGAGTTTTAGATGGATGTGTGAGAGATCTGAATAGCATGCAGGACTGACGGTAGAATTAACTTCTTTTTAAGCAAACCCAATCGACTTGATTGCTCAGTACACTCCCAATTTGGCTAGGGATGCTTTCTTGAGTTGCATCACATATTGTCATTATTATTTTTGTTTCATTTGAACAACTGTTCAATGTTCAATGCGTCCATAGTTGTGCTGCTTTAAAATTAGTTATCTTGAATAATTTTGTCATTACAAAGTTTTGATATATGAACAGCATGTAATGTACAATTCAAACACTACAGATTTGCAGCTAGATATTTGTTTCCTTTTCTCTCTAATTCCTTATACAGTATTTGGAATCAATATGATGCCCATAGGTTTATTTCAGAAACATTGTTTCAGTTCAGGACTGGAAACTTTGAAATTATGGTGCTTTTAATGCTGAGGGAGAGGGACTAGCATCCGTTGCTATGCAATTATCTTGCTAAATTGCTGTGAAGTTATGACAGCAGACTTGTGCTTTTGCTGAGAATCGATAATGCATATGAGGTTATAAACGTCCAATGTTTTCTTAGATGTAAGTGCAATCTGACTGCAATTTCTGACTGCTCAGAAGTAAGTTCTGTACAGTTCAGTGAAACTTAACCCCAAGTGAATCAGTAGAGGATTGCAGCCTTTGACAGTTTCACTAAAAAGCAGACTCCATGCGGGAATCAAGAAAAGTTTAGATAAGTAGAGTGAACAAATCCTTCACCTCTCAATTCTTACAAGCATAATGACACCCAAATATATAATTTTGCATACAGCTTATGAAGGAGATTGTACTAGGCGATTTCTAATTCCACACATTCTGACTATTTCAATTAATATTGCAACTCAAAAAGTGAAAATTGGTGGATGTCAAAACACTGGTGTGACTTGTAATGCCTCATCCTAGGCTGGGTGTTAAATATCCTAGACCAGTGTTTTGGGAGAAGAGTGGGAGAAGGTGAACTAGCAAACACTGTGTAGCAACAGGTAGGGTTAGTCAGTGACATGTCTGCTAGACCATGGAGAGTTTTTCAAGGAAAGAGAAGTTGCTCTTTTAGTATGGGAGCAAGAAGGGCTGACATACTGTTGTCACTTTGTCCATTTTTTGCTCATATTCTTTGTCGTGTACAGCCATCTTGTTATACTATTGTACCAAATTGCCCAAGCCTTACGATTCCTCTCATTCACTGATGAATTTTGAGTAATATCCTAGGCACTGTTTAGCCTAAGTTGCAATAATATTTCTGTTCAAATAATGAAGCCTATTAATATGCTGAACTCCAAAGCTTATATTCCATTGAGTCTGGCAATTAAAATATGTAGTTAATAAATGAAATGTGCCCCTTGTCCAGTGTTAAATGTAGTACATATGTAGTACGAATGGGTTTGGAGAAAATTTAAATGGTTATGGTTCTGTGTGCGGAACCTTAACAGGTTGTTTACTTTTGTGATTCAATTTTCACCTTTAAACTCTACAACTCGGATGTACCAAATTCCATCCCTTTGATAGTAGGTCAGTGCCTAACATTTCATCATGTCTTTTGTCAAACACTGCATAGCCTTTGATCTCTGCTTTGGTTTGACGTTTCCAGTAGTATTTCATCTTTCCCAGAGTTTGTGATTCATGATTAGCTTGAATGGTTTTTCTTTTCCACCTAATCTTTTAAAATTTTATTTCACTATTTAGCCATACACTAGCTGGGTAATGTTGAACAAAATTCTCAACACTATATAATTTTACTATTGGTTTATTTCTCGTACATTATGTCCAAGTGGAACCTATCTGTAGATAATCAACATGTTTTATGCTCTGTGCCAGGGACAGGAATTAGACAGCCTTCCAGATGTTGTTGAACTTCAACTTCCAGCATTCCTCACCTTGGCTATGGTGGCTAGGTCTTCTGGGAGTTGCAGTCCAATAACAGCTGAAGGGCTGCATGATTCCCACCCCTGATCTATGCCATACTTCCCCAACCTAGTATACTCTAGATGTTGGGGCTAAATTTCCCATCACCCACCAGAAGCTGCATGTTGCATCTCCTTTTGAAGTTTTATTCAAGAATTGTTGATTGGAGGGTATCCCAGAAAGTTGAAGTGTTCCACACTGGCTTTTGAATATTGCTGCTTCTGATTTTGTATTTTTCTTCATTTGTCTAGAAACTGGTCTGTTTGTTCTGTGTAGAATGTGAGAGGACCTTGGTGGTAGATGCTAGCGTATGTCACATTGTTGATCACGTAAACAAATCCCTGTTGTTGTAGATAACATTAAGACCAGTAATTGTGTTGTTAGAATATGGACCTGGAGACTTGGATCTGCTTCCAGGACTAGTCCCTGTAACCATATCTCAGTCCTGTTGCCTGATGCTTGTGAGAAACTGTTTAAAATTGAGAGGCTGTCTCTGTGGCAGCCTACTATTCAAGGCCTGTGCAGGAAAAATGCCATTGCTATGGATGGGTATATAGTTCATAGATGATATGACTGAGTAGTTTTAGCTGAGAGCTCTACGTCAGTGATGGGCAACCTTTTGAGCTTGGTGTGTCAAACTTCACCAAAAAACTGAGCATAACTCGGGTGGTGTGTCACTTTGAGGAAAAAACATTATTTTGCTATATTTGTCATTTAAATAACATAAATGTATAATTGTTATATATAATTCTATTTAATAAACCAAAAACTAATTATTGAACTTACCTGCTTAGTGACTTCTTTGTTCATCCGTCATTCAGTTTCTTTTGTTGATCTTGATATTATTTAGCTTGTGTGGGGTTCTGTGAACTAAGATAAGTGAGGGGGAGGGGGGATTCTTTAACTAACCTGCCTATAGACCTCCGGCACAGAGTGTCTAATAGGGGAGGATGAGGATGAAACATTTGCGACTAGAGTCTTAGGACATTTTCAGACACAAAAAAGTCTCCCTGAGGGCTCGGGAGAGGTACGCGCCTGTTTCGCTGCAGGGGGCCAGTTTCTGACGATGCTGTCCCTCTCATGTTAACCTCCGTGTTCCTTCCGTGTCACATAGAAGGAAAAGGCACCACTTTTTACTCACGGAAGTTCTTCGGGAATAAAAAGTGGCGCCTTTTCCTTCCATGTGACACGGAAGGAACATGGAGGGTAACGTGAGAGGGACGACGTCATCAGAAACTGGCCCCCTGCCGTGGAACAGCCGCGTACCTCTCCCGATCCCTCAGGATGACTTTTTTGTGTCTGAAAATGTCCTTAGAGTTAGACTCTAACTCCAAGACTCTAGTCGCAAATGTTTCATCCTCAGGAGCAGCAAATGTTTCATCCTCGACTACTGCACTTGGCCATGCAGGAGCCGAGGATGAAACATCCTTCTCAGCATGCAGCTGCCTCAGCAGCCGCGTGTCATCAAAAATGGCTACGCATGTCAGTGCTGACTCACATGACATAGGTTCGGCATCACTGCTCTAGGTGATGACAAGTGGGACCCTGTTTTCTCTTCTGGGTCCCTCTTACACAAGATTATTGATCAGTCTTAATCCTACAATCTTGTTGATACCATTTCCCCCCACTTAAATTATGCATATTGTAGCTTGAAAAATACTGGTACAAATCCTTAAATTGAGAGGCGTTTGCTGAGACTACAACTTCCCCCAACAGTAATGTCCTCTCTGGATTGGTGGCTATCCAAGGTTCTCAGGGTGGGTACTGTGGTGACATGAACCTCAAGGGCAACCTCAAACACGCCAACCAACTTTACCTAAATGTTCAGCCTTGCTATCTCTGTCCTCTGTTCCTGTCACCCTGCCTTCAGATTCACCTTGACCCTTTTACTTGAAGCAGTAATGACCCTTTTTAACCAAATATGTGTAGAACCGTGTGGTGTTGCTCTGGTAAGCATGCCACCAACTATCTAGATGTTGAATGAATCACCAAGAGTCTGGATCTGAACAAAACAACAAAGGATTGGTTTAGTGAAGGGATAAAAATGAAACATCAATTAGGAAATCTTGTGCTTATAACATTGTACTATCTGGACAGTCTGTCACTTGATCATACCCAGTCATTAATATCCTAGCACATCAATTTACCTTTGGTTATTCTAATAACTTCCCATATAACCCAGACTCATTCACTCATTGTTCATTCAACCTTCACATCCAGACTTCCAGACTCTGCACACAATATTCCAGGATTCAAACTTCACTTACAAAGCACACAAGCCTCCACTCAGACTTCCCTGCATATATACTCATACACACACAGAGCCTTCAGCTCCAATCAACCAACTGATAACTCTGTCATACATGCCTTCAAACTCCCCAAAACCCCTCCCATACAGTCTCCTGCTCTGAGATTGGTTCCTTTCAGGCTCTCATCTCATTCACTCACCTTCATGCTCGTCACAAGTGCATCCATCCAGGAACTGCGGAGAGTGGTGGTCACTACCGATGCCAGTCTGTGAGGATGGGGGGGGCATATTGCAATGGCCAGATGGTACAGGATCTGTGGTCACCCAGTGAGAGGATACACAGTATTGACTGGCTGGAACTATGGGTGGTGCATCTGGCACTCTTCAGCCTGTAGTTGGAAGTTCAGGGCACTCAAGAGTTGATCTGGACAGACAACATATTCACCAAAGCCCAGATAAACAGAGGGGGAGTTGTTCTCAGTCACTGATGGGGGTGATGTCCCTCGTGATGAGTCTCACCTACAGTCGTCTAAAGGGGAGTATCTCAAGGGAAAACTGAACTCTCAGGCCAGTTGGTTGAGCAGAAAGATTCTGGACCAAGAAAAGTGGGCTCTTAATTCACTGGTCTTTCCCAGAGTATTCCAAAGGTTTGGCACCCCATGGGTGGATCTCCTTGCACCTCTAGAGAATCGCAAGTTTCCTCAATTTGTGTTGAGATTTTGAATAGAGGGGGCATTAGCTTTCACTGCTCAGTTGGCCAGGGGTGTTGTGCTACAGCTTTCTTCCAGTTGTACTACTGCCCAGGGTGTTGAGGAAAATTAGGATGGAGGGGGTGGAGATGATTTTGATTGTACCCTGGTGGGTTTGACAGCTGTGGTTTTTTGAGATAGTTACCATGCAAGTTCAAGAGAATTGGGCTCTACCAGACTGGCCAGACATACTACATCAAAGAGGTCTTCCACATCCCGACCCAGGTTGGTTACAGTTACATGCCTGGATGTTGTGTGGGAAAAGCTAGTGGTTGAAGGGTATGATGAGGATGTTATTCAGACCATTCTCACAGCTAGAAGGTCTGCCACAAAGCACCTGTATGAATCCACTTGGAGGGCTTTTTGTAGATGGTGTAGATGTAAAGTGGTGCATCCTCAATCTGCCTCAGTGAGGTTCATCCTGACTTTTCTGCAAGGGGCATTGAATAAGGGTCTCAGTACTAACTCTCAGGAGGCATGTGTTAGCTTTGGGATCCATCTTGAAAGGGAAATGTGGCAAGCTGTTCTCTAAGGAGTGTCGTTAACTTGTCTGGGGACTGTCCATCATTCTCCATCTTAGGATTTACATGTTGTGTTATAGGCCTTGTTGAAGGCTCTCTTTGAGCCTTTGAGATTGGTGGATTTGAAGCTTCTTACCTTGAAGGTGTTATTTTTAGTTGTCATTATGTCAGTTGGCAGGGTTTGAGGGCTTAAATAATAAAGCTTCAGTGGTTCTTCAGTTAGATCTGTCTTGTATTCCTAAGGTAAATTCAGCCTTTCACCAATAGGAGGAAATTTTTCTTCCTTCTTTTTGCCCAGATCCTAGGGTAACGCAGGAAAAGGAGTGGCACAGATTGGGTGTGCGTAGGGCTCTTAAGTTTTATTTGGAAAGTACTGTACTAAGTATTTTCATGAGTCTGATTACCTTTTTGTGTCTTTTCAGGGGGCTACTAAAGGGCAGAAGGTGTCCTCCTCTACATTGTCTCAGTGGTTGAGACCTTGCATTGAATTAGCCTCTGTTCACAGTTCCTTGACAGTTCCTGAGGAGATTCAAGCACATTCCACCTGTCATGCTGCCACCTCTGCAGTCTTGGGTGTCTTTTGTGGAAATTTGTAAGGTGACCACTTGGGTTTCCCCATCATCCTTTATCAGGCATTATAAGATGGACACATTTCCTTCTGCAAATATGTCTTTTGGCAGGCAGGTTTTGCAGCAGGTTGTATCTTTGTAGTTTTCTGGTTTATAGAGATTCTGCCCACCCATTGGGTATGGTGACTGCTTGTGTAGGTCCCAACATAAAAATTGCCTCCCCACACTGCAGGAAAACTGAACATTGGTACTTACCATGAAGGTTCCTTTTCTGTAGTAGTGGGGAGGGAATCCTTCCCACCTTTTGTGGTGGTATTAGTGTAGCAATATTTTTGTGTCTTTATGGAGCTTGCTATTCTCTGAGGGAGGGGTGATACAGGTCTTTCAACTCTGGGTTTCGTCAGTCACCGTCCAGGTGTAGCAGGAAGTTACATCAAGCCTCTTGATATTCAAATTTCTTTGTCTTTATCTCCTCCATCCTGGAGCCACGAGGCCAGTTCTAACTTCCTGCTTCGCCCAGTAGGTAGCTGAGAAATCTCCTCCATCTGTTTTACCTTTTCCATTCCTTTCTTCTCCTTTTTTCTCCCTTTAGATTCTGATCAGTGCTAGAGCTTTGGTTCTCTCTCTTTGAATTTCCCGCCTTTAAAAAAAAAAAAACCTCTTATCTCGTGGCTCTTCGGGCCCCCCTCCCTTCCACTCTCTTCCTTCCTCTCTCTCTCTGGCTACCTCACTGCTGGCAGCCATGCAAACCCAGGAGGATTCATGGACGGCGGGGAACAACTCCGGAGTGGCCAGGGATGCGGCCACCGACTGCGGCCACTCCAAAATCGTGGCCAGCGCCGGATCGGGAGCCGCGGTTGCCATCGCTGCCGCCGCCGGCTCCCTGGCGGGCGTCCTGCAGAGGGACGCAGCCCGGAAGGTCCACCAGGCCATTGTGGCCGGGAAGGCCTCGGACGGCCAGACGGCGTCCAAGCTGCACAAGAGGCCAGCGCAGCCCAGAAAAAAGCTGGCTTCCGACGACTCCACTGGGGCTGCGATCAATCCTCCGCCCCTTTGGAGCACTTGGCATGCTCCGGGTCCCTGCTGCCAGTCATGGACGGGGGCAGGAGCCTCCGCTAAGGTAAAGGGGACCCTTTGGGGGAGCGAGGACGAACTGCCCCTTCCCCCACACATCGTGCCCTCCCTGCTGCTGGGAACAGCGTGTATTTTGCCACCTTGGAGGCCAAGCGGGACACTGGAGGGGAACGGGGGGAGCGGGGACCCACTCACCCCCATGGAAGTTTCCCCAGCCTCCAGGCCCCAGGTACTTGCCACCACTACCGCCGGGGGGGGGGGGAATCCGCCGCACAACTCAGGAACCTAGGCTGCAACAGGCCCCTTTACGGAGAGTAACCAGACCCCGGCCCAACCACACCACCCACTAGAAAGCCTGGGCACCGAAGGGCAGGCCCTGCAGGACCCAACTCCCCATGCCCCCCCTCTCAGGATTCAAACATGTAGGCCGCGACTTCCCAGATCCTGGCTTACCAGCCTGCCCTTCCTCTGGCCTTACCGGTCCAGGTTCCTCACCAGCAGGCCCAACAGCCAGTGGTGTTCCAGGCCCTGACCCAACAGGCGCTGGCTAACCACGCCCAACAGCCAGTGGTGTACCAGGTCCTGCCCCAACAGGTGCTGGTTAACCAGGCTCTAAGCACAAGTACCCAGGCCCCGGCCTACCTTCCACCTGCTCCCAACCCCAACCTATCCAGGCAGCAGGGTACCAGGCGCCGGCCTACCAGGCCCCGGTCCTTCAGGCCCCGGGTTACCAGGCCCCCATGTGCTACAACAATGCGAACCACCATGGTATTCCATTGTTCTTTGATCCATCGAGTGGGGAAGAATCTGATGTTAAGTGGGTTGCCGCTCAGGCACCCAAGGCTAGGGAGAATAGGCCCACACAGCAGGGCTGTCGCAGGAAACGTAAGGGCACTATCAGGGCAGCTCGGCAGCTCCTTTCGAAGGCATTACTTTCAGACGGCGATTTGTCTGAGGAGCCTAGCACCAGCGCCTCAGCCGCAGGAGTTCCTCCCAAGGAACAGGCGAGTAACACGCAGCCGCACCAATCCAAAGGACCGGGCAAGGCGACAGCTAAGTCCACATCCAAGGGCACCAAGACCGGCCTGCAGGGCACAGTTGCCCTGGCCAAGAAGAGGAAGGACCCCCCTTCCATGCACTCCTCCGCAGAGTCCCTACCACCTTCGGACGAGGAACACACCCTCATAGATGTTGTCAAGGGTTCCGGGGCACACGATGACGCGCACCTCTCCGACAAAGAGGAAGGCGAAATCATGGATTCCGAGGCGGCGGACCAGGACTACTCGGATCGCCTCTTCCAAGGAGAGTGGTACGTCCCTCTCCTTACCAAGATGATGTCAACCCTAGAAATTGCACCTGCGGACGCGGACCAACCTCCGTCAACATCGTCATCCAACGAGAAAGTTGCTGCAGTAATGCGTACCTCACGCCCGAAGAAGCCGGAATTACCCTTCCCAGAGGCCTTTTGGTCCCTGGTAACCAACGAGTGGGAAAAACCGTCCATGGGGAGACGGGGCGCCACTGTAGCCCAGAAGTACTACAGCACCAGCCAGCGTTTCCTAGACCTCCTCAAGCCCCCAGTGGTCGACAATCCGGTTGCGTCTCTTGTTTCTAATTGTCTGGCTCCAAAGGAAGGAGAGGGCTCCCTCCGGGACCCAGACGAAAAAAGAACCAACGCAGCCATCAAGAAGGCCCATGACTTCGCGGCATGTGGAGTTAGGTCCACGTTGGCCATATCACTCTTTTCCAGGGCAGCAATTGTTCCAGGAGCTCGACCCAAGCAAGCTGCACAAAACTCTGCTACGGTTCCTGCATACTCTCTTCTTCATAGCGGATGCAGCGCAGGATGCCATGATTTTGTCTGCCCGCACGATCGGAGCCCTCACGCTCGCCAGGAGATCTGTGTGGCTAAAACACTGGCAAGTTGACACTCCCACTAGGGCAGCACTGGCATCGTCTGCGTTTAAAGGCCTTAAACTATTCGGGGAGGAGGCCTTGAAGGGCATCCTCATCGAGACAAAGGACAAAAAGCTGGCTATGCCCTCTACACTCAAGAAGTCAGACAGAAAGAGTGGCAAGCGTCCTTTTCAAACTTCTCGCTCCTTTCGTTCCTTCAAGGGATTCGGAAAGCAGCAGAATTACAACTCCTTTCGCCCAGCCTGGGTTAAGCCAAACTACCTCATCAGACAAAACACAGGATCACAACCCAGCGGCAACAGAAGGGGAGCCGCTAACCAACAACATGGGGGTTCCCGACAACAATCCTGACTCGGGGTCGCCCCCAGTGCGCGGCCGACTCAGTCTGTTCCTCGGGCCTTGGTTGAACTCGACGACGAACAGGTGGGTCGTCTCCACGATCACTCACGTGTACAGAATCGAGTTCGACACAAGGCCAAGGGGCAGATTTCTCCCAGCCCCAATTCCCAAGGACCCAAAGAAAACAGAAGACCTCACAGAAGCCATATAGCCGCTATAGAGGAAGTACTGACCTCTCAATGCTTCTTAGGGGTGTACTCCTTCTTCACAGTACCAAAAAAGGATGGCAGCCAGAGGTCTATCCTGGACCTAGAATACACCAACAGACATGTCACCTACAGAAAGTTCCGAATGGAGACGCTTACATCCATAAGGGAAGCGCTACAACCAGGGGACTTTCTGTCCTCACTCGACCTCTCAGATGCATACATGCACATCATGATCCACGAGGACAGCAGGCAGTACCTTCGCTTCGCCTTTGGGGATCAACATTTCCAATTCAGGGCCCTCCCCTTTGGTCTGGCCTCACTACCAAGAGTTTTCACCAAGGTCCTGGTCACCCTGATCGCCAATCTGAGGTCACAGGGAATACAGCTATACCCCTATCTGGACGATATCCTGCTCCGGGCTTCCTCCTTGGACAAGGTGGAGAAAAACCTACAGGCCACAATTCGCTACCTGCAGGCCCACGGCTTCCTGGTGAATATCAGAAAGAGCATCCTCTCTCCTGCCCGCTTCATCGTCCACCTGGGTGTGGAAATAGACACACTGCACTACAGGGTCACCCTGTCCAAGGAGCGACAGGAAGTCCTCCGGCAGGAAGTACACTCAGTTCGATCTCTAAGGAGGGTTCCGCTGTCTCTGCTGGCCAGACTCCTCGGTCTCAAGATCTCAGCGTTTGGGGTCGTGCCCTGGGCACAATTCCACTCCAGACCTCTGCAGAACTTCCTGATGCCTTATCAGAAGGACATCGCAATGAGGAAGTCCCCGCTCCTTCTTCTACCGCAACATGTGAAGGACTCGCTGGTCTGGTGGGCACAGGCGAGCTCAACGAGCAGGGGTTCTCCGTTCACAGTGCCCCAGTCGATCTTAGTTACCTCAGATGCGAGCCTGCGGGGATGGGGAGCGCATTGTCAGGGACAAGTAGCACAAGGGATCTGGAGCCCACAGGAAAAAAAGCACAACATCAACTGGTTGGAACTGCAGGCAGCACGACTGGCCCTCCAACACTTCACCTCGATCCTGAAAGGTCAACACGTCACAGTGATGACAGACAACACCACGGCCCGCTCGTACATAGCGAAGCAAGGAGGGTCGAGATCCAGATCCCTGCAGCAGGAAGCGGACCTCATATTCCTCTGGGCAGAAAGGACGGTACTGTCTCTCACTGCCCAATACCTGCAGGGGGATCGCAATCAACAAGCGGACTACTTAAGCAGGCATTCAGTTCTCCCGGGGGAATGGGAACTAAACGACGAAGTATTTCACCAGATCCAAGCCAGGTTCAGCCAGATGGAAGTAGATATGTTCACGACACGGTCGAACTCCAAACTGGACAGGTTCTTCACCAGGTTTCACCACCGCAATGCTGAAGGGACAGACGCCCTGCGAGCTCCTTGGCCAGCGGGTCTCCTGTACGTGTTTCCCCCACTTCCCCTCATAGGGAAGGTTTGTCGGAAGATCCGCCAGGAGAGGGCACAAGTGGTATTGATAGCGCCTCACTGGCCAAGGTACCCCTGGTTCTCCGAGCTGATGGACATGAGTGTCCAGAACCTGTGGCGTCTACCTCAGAGGGCCGACTTGCTTCATCAGGGGCCAATCCTCCATCCAGACCCAAGCTGGCTGCAGTTGACAGCATGGAAATTGAGCGGCAAGCCCTAATGGACCACGGATACGAGGAGTCAGTTATCAGCACCCTTCTGCCTTTACGGCGCGTGTCCACCAGGAGGATCTACGAAGCTACATGGCGAGCCTTCAAGAGATGGTGTGCCTCTCGACAGCTGATCACCGAGGAAGCCACAGTAAAACACATTCTCGCCTTCCTACAAAAAGGCCTCAAAGCAGGCCTACGACTGAACACTCTGAAGAGGCAGGTAGCCGCACTATCAGCATTCCTTACAGCGCAGGACGGGAATCATCTCTCCTCTCACCCACATATCAGACGTTTCCTGAGGGGTGCCTCGATAGTATCACCTCCGGTGCGTCACAGGTTTCCCTCGTGGAACCTCTCCCTAGTTCTCAGGCAACTCATGAAGCATCCATTTGAGCCGTTACGCAGTATTCCTCTCAGAATCCTCACCATCAAGGTCGCCTTTCTAGTCGCCATCAACTCAGTGCGAAGAGTGTCGGAGCTGGCCTCCTTCTCTGTAAGGGAACACCTATGCTCCTTCAGCGAGGACGTGGTGACTCTGCACCCGGACCCGTCATTCAAACCGAAGATTATCTCCGAGTTCCACGTTTCGCAACCTTTGATCCTGCCCTCCTTTTGCCCTAACCCTTCGCACCCGAAGGAGAAACTCTGGCATAACCTGGATTTCAGGAGGGCCCTAAAGATCTATATAAGGCTCATGGCCTCCATTAGGTGTTGCGACGCCTTGTTTGTCTCCTTCTCTCAGACATCTCTAGGGACCAGAGCCTCACAAAACACCATTGCGACCTGGATCAAGGCCTGCATCTTGGAGGCCTACGACTCAGCCAGACTCCCCAGACCCTCGGGGGTCATGGCGCATTCGACTAGGTCAGCGGCGACGTCCGCCATTTTCTCGACTAATGCTTCCCTAGCAGAAATCTGCAGGGCAGCAACCTGGAGCCCATCCACCTTCATTAGGCACTACAAAGTGGATAAGTTTCGTTCCGCTGAGGCGACCTTCGGCAGGAGGGTGCTCCAGGAGGTCCTCAAAGACTGATGCCGCCACCTCCGCAGTCACTCCCACCCTAGAGAGTAGCTTGGGCATGTCCCAGAGTTGAAGGACCCGTATCACCCCTCCCTCAGAGAATGCCACATTGGTTACTTACCGTGAAGGTGCATTCTTGAGGGAATGGGGTGATACGGGTCCTTACCCCACCCAGTGACTGCACATGGTCCTCTCCACGGAGGTGGTATTAATGCGTAGTTCTGTTTAATATAATTTTACTTGATCAATTTCCTTAGTCCTTACAGGGCTTTGCTAGTCAGTGAACTGGCCTCGTGGCTCCAGGATGGAGGAGATAAAGACAAAGAAATTTGAATATCAAGAGGCTTGATGTAACTTCCTGCTATACCTGGGCGGTGACTGACGAAACCCAGAGTTGAAGGACCCGTATCACCCCGTTCCCTCAAGAATGCACCTTCACAGTAAGTAACCAATGTGGCATTTCGTCACTGGGGGGAAGGATAGCTCTTCCACTTAGGGTGGATAAGTTGATTTACATTTCTTAAGCCCTGCCTCAGAGGTGATGGGAAGAGCATGATCCAGCATAAGGATTCCCTCTCCACTGCTGCAGAAAAGGAACCAACAGCAACCCATGTGTTAATTTTGAACTGAATTGTGAATGGACTTTGAAAACTGTGGTTTTTGAAGACTTCTTTGTAGGGGGAAGAAAATAGCTAAATTGCTCATTGATTTCTTTGAGCAAAAAGTTAGTGAAGAAATATATCAGGCCTCTCCTGGAATACTGTGTCCAGTTCTGGGCACCACAACTCAGGAAGGATATTGAGAAGCTGGAACATGTCCAGGGGAGGGCAACCAGGATGGTGGGAGGTCTGGAAGCCATGCCCTATGAGGAGAGGCTTAGGGAGCTGGGCATGTTTAACCTGGAGAAGAGAAGGTTGAGAGGGGACATGATAGCCATGTTTAAATATTTGAAGGGATGTCATACTGAGGATGGAGCAAGTTTGTTTTCTGTTGCTCCAGAGACTAGGACATGGAGCAATGGTTCAAACTACAGGAAAAGAGATTCCATCTAAACATTAGGAAGAACTTCCTGACAGTAAGAGCTGTTTGGAAGTGGAATACACTGCCTCATAGTGTGGTGGAGTCTCCTTCTTTGGAGGTTTTTAGACAGAAGCTGGATGGCCATCTGTCGGGAATGAATTGATTGTGTATTCCTGCATGGCAGGGGGTTGAACTGGATGGCCCTTGAGGTCTCTTCCAACTCTGTGATTCTATGATTCTATGAAATACCAGTGTTCCAACTTATTTATCTAGTGCCATCACTGTAGGTGGTACTTTACAACAAAAAGAACAAGAAAAAACAATTTCCTGCCCTCAGGCTTACAAACTAAAGACACAACACAAGGAAAGGGGATAATGATGTGGGAGGGGATTAAATACAACAGATACTACTGCCTCTTCTTCTTCCTCTCTGACGTCAGAGCAGTGGCAGTTGGGATGGAGAGGAGGGCCTTTCTTCTGCTTCTGGGCCTAGGCATGATAGAGCTGTGGCTGCCTTGTCTTCTATCATTTCAAGGCCAATAGCTATGAGAACTGTGCAAGCAGGTTAACAACAGGAAAGTATTTATTCCCCCAGTCTGTTACCAGCCTTGGTGTTTTTTTCAGCCTCAGACTGCAATGATAATACAAAAATAAAGTTCTGTATCCAACAAGCTCACTAATACAAATGAACGTTTTCATGCCACTAGGCAGCTGTTAAGATTTGGCCATGATGCTAACAAGAACTCTAAAACCCATCTGCCTGGTGACAGAGGCCAAGCTCACAACAGTACTGTTTGTAAACTAGATTGTGTGATCCTATTTAACCTTCTTGCACAAGGATTTTTTTTTTTTTGAATGAGTTGTGGAGTATGTTGTGATCCCATTGAGAATTTCAGTGTACAAAGGAAATACTAGGGTAAATAGTAGGGTTTATATTTTAGTTAGGGCTAGCTGTAGAGTTCAGTGAACACTTTTTGTATTTCCTGAATTCACTTCTTCTGTTTCCTGAATTCTAGTGCCCCCCCTCCTTCATGGGGATAACCTACTGGCAATCAGAATAGTTACTTCTGTTTTGCATCATGGTTCACTGCAGAATGGCATGGGGCCTTTCATGGGGGGGGGGTGTTACATTGGCTGGAGCAAAAAGATATGGTAAAAAAGAATTGTTCGGGCAATTCTTGTCCCAGTTTTTGGTTAAGTGTTTTTTTAAAAAAGAGGACATATAAAATGACTGAAACATGGGACTTTTTTTTTTTTGACATTTCGAGATGACTGCTGCAGAATGCCTGCATTGTAGGTCGAGTTCTGTTGGGGTGGGGAGTGACTCTGAGGGACCAAAATGTCCCATCCTGGAGGATTAAATCTCAACTCAAGAAATGATGTGCCACCTGTCAATTTTATTTGTGTTTCTAATGTTAAGCAAAAACATTTTAATCATTTGCATATGGTACAGTAGTATTTATTTTCATAATCCTCTAAGTTTTTTTTCTTTGTTTTTATATGTGTATGTTTTCATAAATACAATTAGAAAGAAGAAAATGTTCTTCAACTGTTAGAAACATGGAGATATCTCTTTAAGGAGTACATAAAGACATTATTTAGTTAAAATTAAGTACATTTAAATGCTAAATGTAGTGGTAAAATTAAGCTTTTTTCGTTATATACTGATCTTCAGTCATAGCAGTCAAGATGTTGAGAATATGGAGTTTAGATGTAGCTTACCATCCGGATACAGTACAGTATTTAACTCTTTTCCATGGAGAACGATAGATTAAAGTTCTTAACATTGGCAAGATCGTACTATTATTGGGTGGTCCCCTGGCAGAATTTACTGTATTTTAAAATGTGTGTTGTAATAATAATAATAATAATAATAATAATATTTATTTATACCCCGCCCCTTTGCTAAAAACAATCGGGGTGGCTTCCAACAATTAAACAATTGTAATAACGACTAAAAGCACCACCCTCCCCCATAAAAAGACATAAAACAATATAAAATTAAAACCACCTAGCTAAAATCACATTAAAAACAAATATAAACAAAACTAAAAAAGGCCAGAAGATGCAGCTCCTGAGACCGGGATCTAATCAGGAAAGGTCTGCCGAAAGAGATCCGTCTTTAGTGCTTTTTTGAAGCTACTTAAGCTTGTCATCTGACAGATCACATTCAGCAGGCCATTCCATAAATTGGGGGCGATTAGCGAAAAGGCCTTCTGGGAGGTTGCAGACAGCCTAGATTTTTGTGGCTGAAGCAAATTCCTCCCAGAGGACCAGAGTACACGGGGAGAATTGTATAAGATAAGGAAGATAAGTCCTAAATGGACCCAAGCCATTTAGGGCTTTAAAAGTAATAACCAACACCTTATACTGGGCCCGGAAACTGATAGGCAGCCAGTGGTGAGATTTCAATACTGGAGTTATATGGTCTCTCCGAGATGTTCCTGAGACCACTCTGGCTGCCCAGATACACACACACACACACACACACACACACACGCACACACACACACACACAATTCATACAGTCAATCCTTACGTTCTTTTCTAAGGGTTTGGTGACCTCTAATGGACAGCTAAAAATCTGCAATATGTACTTTCTGATAAAATGACAGGAACAAGCTTCTTATTATAGCTTGTTTTGACTTCCTATTCTGGAAAATAATACAGCATATATATAAATAATACAAATATTATGTATATTTAATATTTTTTGTTAAAATCATTTGCAGGACATCAAGCAACTGAAATTCCTACTACATATCTTGGGCTCCTGATTTCAACTGGATGGCTTCACAGGTCCATCAACATATGTTTTGCCATTGCTTCCACAGACACTTGATGTGAGCAGATGGTGCTTCATACTTCGTGCTTCAGTATTAAGCCTCAAGATTTAAATATTGTGAAAAGCAGACCACTACCTCATTATAAGTAATATTTGGACATTTTCATCACTGCCTCTGTCATTTCCTTGTGTTCATACTGTTTAATGACACTGGATGTTTCATTAAGGATTAAGACACACAACTGGATTTGGTAGGCAACAACATTTATACCTTTAAAAGACTGATCCCAAGAAAACTTCTTTCCCTGGTTCATTATGACTCTTTACTGCATACACAGATGCAATAAGCTACTTCCTATAATAGTCATGTTTCCATTATCACATTCACATAGTAAAAGGTAGAATAACTTTTAGAACTTCATAGTATTCTGCAATGTTATAAACAACAATATAAAATTAATTTTTAATCTGTAAAATACATGAAATTTGAAGTATTCAGTGACATGGTGCATTTTGCTTAGAGTGTTAATTATTATTTATTGTATTGCACGAGTTGTCCACAGGAATATGCAAATTGGTAGAAATACATGTATTTCTTTGGATAGGCTATCAAACTTTTAGGTCTCAGTCCTTGAATGAATTATTTGAAAAGTTATGAATAATTTAAATGACATTTTAGACATTTTGTGTGAAATGAATTAGCGTACATATTAAAAGAAGTTATTTTCTCCATAATCAAATCCTTGTGGGGGAAGCATGTCTGGAGCCCCTCAAATCTATATTTTCTTTGGTGCACCCATCCTCCCAACATTATTAAAGAAACCCAAAGAAGATATATATTCAACAACAACTGCTGAAACATGGAAAAAACTCTATCTTTCATTTTCCAAAGACACTTCTACCCTTTGTACAAGAAGATGCAGACGTCCTGTTCATGCAGACCATCCAATGCCAAATAGTGAAGTGTTGGCTGCCTGCTCCAAAGATCAGCTCACACCGAACTTTGGAAAAAAAATTGGGTTGACAGATTTGACAGACAGTGCAGCTGATGCTGAAAGTATAAAATCCTTCGACAATAAAAACAAGATGGGCAAGTCAACTGGCAACATTTGTCATGTCTCTGGAGACATAAGCACAGAGAATCAAATGAATCATCTTGCATTTGACCAACTTCTCAATCCAGTGAAGACAGAAGAACAACAAAGCAAAGAGTCTGAAGACAATGAAGGAGGTGCCAGTTACATGAAGTATAATCACATTGATTTTTCTCCCTTAGCTCCCAGTACTAGAAATATCAGCAAAAGTGTAAAGTCTGTGGAACAGGATGATAAGCCACCAGCCTTTCATTGTGATCATTGCCAACCCCTGAAGAAACATTGCCCACAAATAATGAACAAATCAAAGATTGCAAAACCACCCCATGTGTGCGAGAGCTTTGGAGTATCAACAGACACTGAATACCTTAGTATTCTGACTGCAAGTCAGGTTGCTTTACTTTCAGGAAGGCATGCTGTAGAACAAAATGAAATTCAAAGCCAGTCTGCAAAGGAGAAGGAAGTCAAACTGTGTGAACCCTGTTGGGATAATGAAACAGTATCAGATCCACTTATCCAGTTAAATGAAAATGGTAGTGTATATGCTGACCTAGCTGAGATAAATTGTAGACACAATTATGACTGCTCCCTTGAGCTTTTTGATTCTAGCAGTCCTGTGAAAGAGAATGCAATTTTCAAAGAAACCAACTTACAAGAAAATGTTGGCATGCCCACACATCATTTACATTCACCTGATTATAAACTTAATTATGAGTTCTGTTATACTAAACCATCAAAGACAGAAACACTGTGTTCTCAAGGAGACTGGTCTGCTAAAAGATCCCGAGCATTTGAAGATACCTTACCTACAGCTAACTTTACAAGTGGAGACGAGCAACAATCAAAGAAAGTCAAGCCAGCATGTTCTCCCATATGTCCAGTTCCACCAATTAAGGAGCAGGACCTTTTAGGATACAAGAAAGTTCAGAAGTACCCATCATTGCTTAAAGAATGTCTCTGCAAAGGCCAGAAGTACACTGTCTTAGTCACAGTACTACATCCTTGTCATATCAAGGAAATACAAATCAAGTCAAGAACTAAATTGCCCTCAAAAGTCCCATTAGCCACAGTAGTAGTTTTTGATCAATCAGAAATACAACAAAAGGTGGTGTTATGGAGAGCAGCAGCATTTTGGTCACTCACAATCTTTCCTGGAGACATCATTCTACTTACAGGTGAGGTAGAAAACATCTTTTTTCAAAGTATATTTGTAAAAGAGTTATAGTCTCACCTGAAAGAACTGTATTTTGTACAGTTGTCCCTTCACATTCGCTGGGGTTTGGTTCCAGGACCCCCCGCCACATGAATACCCAAATCCGTGAATACTCAAGTCCCATTATATTCAATGGCATAGCAAAATGGTGTCCCTTATATAAGATGGCAAAATCAAGGTTTGCTTTTTGGATTATTTTTTTAAGAATATTTTCAAGCCGTGAATACTTAAATCCGTGAATGCCAAATCCGTGAATATGGAGGGACAACTGTATACTTAATTTTGTTAACAATCAAGTTGCTTAAACAAAACTCCAGTAATCATTTTAGGGAAAATCTTGACTATGAGCCAGATTAAGAATGCCATACTGACAAGATAGCTTTCAGTTGGCTTCAGAGCGCCTGTAGCAACAGAAATAAATGTTTTCTATAGCCCTGTTTAGTTAGTTCAGGAGTGCTCTTGATTGGTAGAAGCTTGGAGGAAGGAAGTTGTTCTGAGCTTTCAGAATGCTTCTGTGTTTCTGAGATCCTATAGACGTTTCTGAGATTCTTTATACAGTGTTGTGGATGGAGGAATAAGGGCGTATTTAAAAATAGAAAAGAATTCACAAGAGAAATCATTTAAACCTGGACTTTGTATAATCATATTTCTGAAGCACCATCTCTTGTAAAAATGAATTCAAAAATATATTCAAGAGTTCTGTCCTAAGAGATGGAAAAGTCATTTTTCCTGTCCCATCCTGCAACTAAGGTTTCATAACTATATGGAACATCCTGGATATGACAGTGATGTGAACTGGAGCTCAAATAGTTCAGGGATTTTTCAGTTTTCTGTTCTTAGTATCCATACAATCAGTTCAAAAAGCCTCCCAAAAAAGGTAGGCTAGAGGATTGAAAACACCTCGTGTGTGGCTTCATTTTAAGCCTGCATCTTAATGCTAACCATAATTGATCATGAAGTCCAAATTGACAGAGATCAGTACAGATATTGGAAACTTTGAACCAGAGTTGGGAATCTTGGTGTTAAGTTGGCTTCTGTTTCTGATTTTGGTGTTTGCCAAATTGGGCATAATTGCAAAGTATGGCTTAAATTAGTTGCATACTAAACGTCAAACTGCCTAGAGAGGAGGGGGAAGCACAGGGAGATTATCCCTCATTTTCAATTCAAGAAAAAGTTGGATTAAATGGATATCCTTCCCCGCCCCTCCTTTTTTTTTTTTTTTTTTGACCAGTGACCTTTTCTTCATTGCAGATGTTATTCTATATGAGAACTCTTGGACTGGGGAAACAGTGCTGCAATCAACCTTTACTAGTCAGCTACTGAATCTTGGAAGCTGCTCAACTATTAATCAGAATGAATGTGAGGATTTTATCACTTGCATAGAAGAACATCTTAATATCTACTATCATAATTTAAATTCAGTGCTTTCCAAATTTTGTCAAAATAGTTGTAGTATGTTCATATAATTCAAAAACATTCATCAAAACATTGACTGTGGGAAGAGCTCTGGGGTATAGAAATCATTCTTGGCCAGTTTGTCATGTAATCTGTGAAACATATCAAGATATAAGTAAAGTATCTATATATATAATTCTCTTTGGTATGTTGCCATTCCCAGTGTGCTGATTGGCTGCTTAGGAAATTTCCCAACCAATCAAAGCTCTCCATTGGCCGGCCAGTCAGCACACTGGGGGCAGAAACATGTGGAAAGCTTCAAGTCCCTTATAAACATGGCGGTGGCAGAGGGGTTCTCGTATCGTGGCATGTGTGGTGTGTGTGTGTGTGTGTGTGTGTAGCGTGGTGTGTGTACACATGGTTTGCATGGTGGCAGCAGAGGGGCTCTCACATCCTGGTGTGCATGGTGTGTGTGTGTGTGTTTGTTTAGCGTGGTGTGTGTGTACCCACGGTTGCATGGCAGCGGCAGAGGGGCTCTCATGTCCTGGCGCGCATGGTATATATATGTGTGTGTGTAGTGTGGTATGTGTGTGTGTACACACAGATGCATGGCAGAGGTGGAGGGGCTCTTGCGTCCTGGCGCATGTGGTGTGTGTGACCTAGTTTGTGTGTGTGTACACACGGTTGCATTGTGGCAGCAGTGGGTCTCTCGCATCCTGGCATGCATGGTGTGTGTGTGTGTACATGTGGTTGCACAGTGGCGTCAGAGGGGCTCTCGTGTCCTGCACACATGGTGTGTGTGTGTGTGTGTAGCATGGTATGTGTGTGTGTACATGCAGTTTCATGATGGCAGTGGAGGGGCTCTTGTGCCCTAGCTTGCGTGGTTTGTGTGCGTGTAGCGTGGTTTATGTGTATACAAGAGCCCTTCTGCCACAGAGGGACTCTTGCATCATGGCACGCGCACATGTGTGTGTAGCATGGTGTGTGTATGTGCAGTTGCATGGCAGCGGCAAAGGGGCTCTTGTGTCCTGGTGCGCATGGTGTGTGTGTGTAGCGTGGGGTTTGCATGTGTGTAGCATGGTGTGTGTAGCGTGGTGTGTGTGTACACATGGTTGCATGGCAGCAGCGGAGGAGCCCTTGTGTCCTGGTGCATGTGGTGTGTGTGTGTGTGCGTGTGCAGTTGCATGGCAGTTGACGGAGTGGCTCTCACATCCTAGCATGCATGGTGTGTGTGTGTAGCATGGTGTGTGTGTGTGCGCGCGTGGTTGCTCTTGCGTCCTGGGGTGTGTGTAGTGTGGGGGGCATGTGTCTGTATGTGCAGTTGCATGGCAGTAGTGGAGTGGCTGTTGCATCCTGGTATGTATGTATGTGTGTGTGTGTGGATGTGTGGATGCATGGCGATGGCAGAGGGGCTCTTGCATCTTGGCAAGCGTGGTCTGTGTGTGTGTAGCGTAGTGTGTGTGTGTGTGTTTGCGCAGTTGCATGGTGGCGGTAGGGCTCCCCTGTCCTGGTGCATGTGGTGTGTGTATGTTTAGCATGGTGTGTGTGTGTGTGTATGCGCAGTTGCATGGCAGCAACGGGGGGGCTCTTGCATCCTGGCACACTTGGTGTGTGTGTGTGTGTGTGTGTAGCATTGTGTGTTTATGTGTGCAGTGTGGTGTGTGTGTGTTTGCATAATGGGTGGAGGGGCTCTTGCGTCCTGCTGCATGTGGTGTGTGTGTGTGTGTCTAGCCTTGCCTCTGTGTATGTGTACGTGCAGTTGCATGGCGGCAATGGAGGGGCTCTCAGTAAAAAACTAGCTGTACCCAGCGTAACATATGCCATTATAGTTGATTTGAAAAGTTATATATTACTGCGTCAAATGATCAGGCTCTTGACATGTTTCCTAAGCAGTCAATCAGCAGAGTGGGAACAGAAACATACTGAAGCATATATATAGATAATGGCATATGTTACACCGGGTATAGCTAGTTTTTGTATATTATGAGAGGCACATGAGCTTTGGGTATACATGTCCACTCCTCTACTTCTTTCTTTCATGCTCAAGCCAACAACACATGACTCCATGCAATACTACATCCATTTTCCTGGTGTTTCTGTCCATACCATTCTTCCCGTCCTTGTATAGACACTAGCTTCACTGGGTGGAGGCGAAGCAAGTACAGTTGTCCCTTCATATTCATTGGGGTTTGGTTCCAGGACCCCCTGTGGATACCAAAATACATGAATACTCAAGTCCCATTATATGCAGTGGCATAGCAAAATGGTGTCTCTTATATAACATGGCAAAATCAAGGTTTGCTTTTTGGATTACCGGTTTTATTTTTTAAAGAATATTTTAAAGCCATGAATACTTAAATCCGTAGATACGAATGGACAATTGTACTGCAATTTCTTATAAATTCTCCCATGGGAGAAAAAAAGCAGAGGATTAGGGAATAGGACTAATGTGATGAAGCACCATCATTTTCCATAAATGAAAAGATGCATTTTAAAATAGGCATCGTTGCCTTTGCTTGCTTGCTTGTTACTTACTGCATGCTTAATCCTGCTTCTCGGGCAGTTTCTGTGTCCTAAAACTGCTCACATCAGAGCGAGTGAGAGACCCTTCCCTCAGGTTTCCAAACTGAGCAGACAATACTCTTAAGGGAAGAGAGATGGAGGAAAAAAGGGGAGTGGGGGATTCAGTTCGTCAAGACCAGAAAAAAAGTTGCTAGTGATAGGCAGGCATTCATAGGCAGTTTGATCCAGTATGATCTACCTTTGCAGGTGTTCTTGCTTGAAAATGTAACTTCTGAGGTTAATTTTGTATTCATGAAAATACAACTAATACACATATTTGATCATTTTTTATTTTAATTAAATGAAATTCTACTAGATATTTCAATCCAGAATTACCATAGAACAACATGCAGCCTTACATGGATGAAATTGAGATGAATTTTTTGTTGGTTCTTTTCAAGTCTCCCACATAGTGGATGTTAATATTATCCAGGATTTGCTGACATATGTGTCTTCAAAACATGTCTATCTGAAAGCTCTCCCTCAAAGGAAAATACAGACTCTGAACAACATAGAACATGCTCTGCTTCATCAGCTCAAACCAGATATATTGGTGCATTCTGTCGTGAAAATTGTTGATCTCATTGTCCTAACAGGTCAGTTGACTTTCTAATCCTGTATTTCACTCCACTCCCAAATACATGTTCTGAGGTTTAAAGGAATAATGTGGATCTGATGGGTAAGGATTTTCAAAACCTAAGGTAATTCCTCTCTTCGGCCTCCTCTGCATGATAAAAGCACCACCTAAGCACTTTGATACCGGTTTCTGTGCCAGGACATCTTCCTGTCTACCCACTAATCAGGCAGACATCATCTCTAGATCTTTCTCAAGGAAAAAGATGGAGCAGTTGATTCAGAGAGTGGTATCTGAAATCTTGTGAAGATAAGTAGGTCATAAATTGATTTATGAGATCACCTGGTATTTCCTTCTTTACAAAATACCTTTTGATTCCACTGTGTGTGGAGGGCTCATCTGAGTCAACAAAATATTTTACCTGCAATTTTCAATGATATTACAGTGTGGTGGCTCACATGGTTAACAATAGAGCTTGAACATAGACTATGATTCTTCGATATTAATTATGAATTTCATAGATAACCATGGGGGGGGGGAGTTTTGATTTCTCAAAATCAGTGTGTGACTGGAGTTGGCTTTATCCAGCTGGCTTTGTCCAAGATCAAAAGTGGTAGCAGGTTCCCATCAGCTATTCATCTCTAACTGTTCATCTTTTTGTCTGTCTGTCTTTCTTATTCCTCTATTCAGAAGTGAAATCCTTAGAATACAAATCATACATTATTTTTCCAGCATTCTGAAAAAAAATGCCCTTGGTTATAATTTAAACAGGTTAAGATTTTTTTTTTATTCTCTTATTCTCTTTTCTGTTCTCTCCTTTAATTTTGAAAAACAAGTCTTCATATACCACACAGTAATCCCTTTCCCCATTTTTTGAAATCAAGGGGGCTATCAAAGTAGTTTGTGATCTGGCAGAAAGCTCTGCTGATGAAAGTGGGGAAGTATGTGTATTTGGGGAAATGATGTGCAGGAAAATGCTGATCAGCCATCAGCTTGTACCATTTCCTAACCATGGTCTTTGAAAATCCTATCATTTAATATGGTGCTGTTTATCTCGGATTGGCCTTTTTAGTCATCAGCGCGCTTGCAGAAAGCGCGGGATGAGTCCTTCTTGAATCTTCGTTTGCGAAAAAAAGCCAGAGATTTACCCAAATGCTCCTGGTTGTATGTGATCATTGTTAAATAGAAATATTGGTTTTTTCCCCTATTGCATATGAATTATATATCAAAATGTTATTTAAAGTTAATCTCAGTGTACTCTAGTATGCTTGTTCTCCCCAAACATCTTTGTAAAACATATTTGTTTGTACTTTTCTAACTTTAGAATCTACATATAGTTTCAAAGGAGAAAGACAAAGAAAAATTGTTTTAACAGTGCAACAAGTCAAGGATCAGAACTATACCTTGGTGTTATGGGGAGCTTTAACAGCCCTTTATCCTCAAGTTCAAAGGAAAAGAGGTAAAAAAAGTGACGTTAATCTGTGTGTGTGTGTGTTTGTGCCTTCAAGTCACCTGTCAATTTCTAGTGACCTCATGAATTTCACAGGGTTTTCTTAGGCAAGGGACACTCAAAGGTGGTTTTGCCAGTCCTTCCTCTGAAATATAGCCTACAGCACCTGGCATTTGTTGGTAGTCTCCCATCCAAGTACTAACCAGAGCTGGCCCTGCTTAGCTTCCAAGATCAGATGAGATATGATGCCTTTAAGATATTTAGGCCTTTAATCTGTGTAATACTTGTTAAATTATATGCTTATACAATCTGATGCTATTTGGCAACAGAAAGGGGGAAATTATTTGGGATGCCTATCATTTTAGCCCTTTCTATCTTCCCATTTTAGTGTGAATAGCAACTTTTTTCTGCATGGCAAGTCTTTGTCAAATACCTGGCTGAGCTTCCCAACCTAATTCTCTCATTGATTTTGCAACTGAATGTCAACTTTTATCCAAATAGTTACTGATTAAAGGCTTTCCCATTATGTCACAGTTCTCAAAAATCTTTGCCCTCTCAGCTTGTCCTAGAACTAGAAAAAATGTCTGCTGCTCTGATGTGTAGTGAGCATGTCAAAAGAAGGCCTTTACACTGCATGCTCTCCTTGGAGGGTAGTATGTCTCTGTGCCCTCTACATGTTTCACCCCTGAGAGTCTTGTTTTGGCAAACCTGGATCTAGAAGTAGATCTTTTGACCTCATTTGTCTTCATCAATTGCTTTGCTTTTCAACTTACGTAACTAATCACCCCACTGTCTGTGTCCAAAATTGCAGTCTGCAAACAATGGAACCCTAGAATGTCATTTGGTTGTCATTCAAACTAACTCTGCCATGGTAGAGTTTGTTGGTATAATGTTAGAGCACAATAACATCCCAAGAATTGGCTTTATATATATGCCATATGTTTTAAATATACTTTTTAATATTACCATATTACCATTGATAAGATGTTCTAAGGTACTGTCTAAACTGGTTATTATGGGTTGGATCCAGACTTAATCATGCTTAGAGTACACAAATTGAAATCCATGGGATAGTTAAGTCATGACTAATGTAACTTGTCTGCTTTAAATATAGTTTATATCTGGATTTAACCCTTCAGTGTGATATATTCTTTCCTGCTGAGGCAACGAAAGAAATGCTAAGGTCTATGAATTCATGATACACTTGAATAGCATATAATGTCTGTCAAGAACTGTCTATTTTCTAAAGTCATTAACAACTTCTTTCCTAAAGTTATTCTGCACTAAATAAATCTATTTTTGTACATAAAAGAATGGTTAATACCAAAGCATAAGAAGGTGGTATGAATGATAAAACGTTAATAATACCGGGTATTTATTAATTAATGTTTTAAAAACAATTGAATTTCTACTCTTCATTGAAAATCAGGTAAACATATCAGAATTTTTAAAAATAATATTTATTTCCAACTGGTTGTTTTTTTAAAAAAAAAAATAGCTCCCCAAAATCTTCTTTATGTTTGTCATCTCTTTCTTTGCCATAAATCTTGAAACTTATTTTATAGTTAGTGCCCTGTGACTAATTTGAAATTTCTAACATCAGGTTTAATCATTGAAAGACTGTCTCTAGAATTTAAGATAAGACTTGTGTTTCCAACTGTCCAAACAGCTATCTCTGTTGGACAAGTCCAAATGTTTGATTGTATCAGGACAGCTGGGATCCAGAGTTCACTTTCTGCCAGCCAGGCTGTAGGTCATGACAACTGGCTCACAGTAGGGTAGCATGTGATAGCCATTCACTATACTAAGCCTAGGAAAACAGCTGGACATGTGATGGTCACTTGTTCTGAAAATCAAAGTATTTACAAAGGATTTTATAATAAGTTCTGGAAGGGAGGTTCAAAAGATATGGTAGCATTTTTTTTCTTAATATAAACAAGTTTACTTTTGACACAAGACTTCACTAACACTTGTAGAATTATTTTATATTTATTGAAAATTTGAGGTATATTAATACATGGGGAAAGTAAAAATGGAAATTAAAATTTCAGAGGTTATTACCCTCTAATGCAGGGGTGGGAAAATGCAACCCATGGGCTGCATGTGATCTCTGAATCCCATTTTTGGGGCTCTTGAAACCCCCCATCAGCTCTCCCCCGCTTTTATTCAAAAAAAGAATTCAGCAAGATTTGGGGGTAATTTTTGCCCCCAAACCATACAAAAACCCCCAAAAACACATGAAAACATGTGAAAGTACTCCCACTCACCACCGTCCCAAACGTCCTCCCACCCCCAAATGACTCCATTTTCTTCTGTCATCCCACTCAAAATAGTCAAAATAGTGACAGGAACTGCAGAGGAAAATGGAGGCATTTCAGCTTGCTGTGGGGAGGGGGTGCATGAGAGGGCTAGGGGAAATTGACTTCTGGGCCCCGTCAGTTGCCAACCCCTGCTCTAATGCAACATTTCCTTTTAGAGAGGTTATGCAAAGATTTTCCTTGAGTTTTTTTCCGGGCTGTGAGGCCATGTTCTGGAAGAGTTTACTTCTGATGTTTCGCATGCCAGCCACAGATGCAGGTGAAACGTCAGAAGTAAACTCTTCCAGAACACGGCCTCACAGCCCGGAAAAAACCCAAGGGAAATTTATGGATGCTGGCCGTGAAAGACTTCGACTTGATATTGTGCAAAGACTTTGTGTAGTAGTTCTGGTCACTGAGGTCTAAGCCACACAATTCATATATCACCCCAGCTATGAATTCAACAGATGGCCTTTGGTAGCTTACCTTTTCCCAACTGGCACTTTCCATATGAGATCCAATAGGAATAGGCTCAAGCCATAGAATATTAGTCCTGTATAGGAACTGGCCATGGCAATTTGATGCATTTTGGATTCAAATTTAGTGTTCACACATACACATCTGATGGGACAGATGCATTTGTGGAGCCTTACTTCCTCCACTTCTTGTAGCCATTCCCACTCAGCAAATTTATTAAAACCAGGCCATGTGATGTGAAGTATTTATGAACACTCAAAATGCTATGTAGGCGTGTTATTCTTGAAAACAAACTTTTAAAACAGACTTCTCACCAAGTATCCTCTTCTCCCTGAGTCTGTTATTATATTCTTTACCTCTGGAAGCACAGTGTCCCTATACAAAGCTTCCTACAAATATTAACAGTGTATTGGAAGGCAAAATCCATAGTGGGGATGTTTCTTCTTCTTTTTCTTAGATCATATCTGGGAATTTAAATACCTGTTTACAAAGCACAGTCCTGTCTCTGGTGAACTTGAATTGCACACAACACCCTGGTCAACCCTGGAGTGTCTCTTTGATGATGATAGACGAGCTGTAGAGTTCAAAAAACAGTTTGAAAAGGATGACAAGCTGTTAATGAGTGTGACTGCTCTTGCTGCACACCTAGAGGAGAAGTGTTCTGGTGAGGTTTTGACTCAGTATTGGTTGGGGGTTTGGGGGTCTTTATTTTAATTGAAACACTTTCTTTTCCAAGGAGCCTGGGGGAAGATCATGGGAGTTAAATACAAAACAAGGAACACTTATACAGGCAATGTATCTGATTAAATGCAAATATCCACTGCTTCCTTATCTTTCAGGTGGAATGCTTGAAAACATATTCATTAAAAGCTCTTTCAGAAAGATCACAGGCTGTTAGGGGGAAGGAATTCCACAACTGGGGGCGGGGTGCGAAAGTCACTCTTTCTATTAGTAGACAACTGTGGCAGGTGTGGGAGCCACACCTTCCCTGTAATGCAAGTTGTGCTGCCAGATTTCAATAACAGGATAAATGCATGAAAACAAACAGGGAATGCTTGTTTTAATGAGAATTTGTCAATTTGCTGCTAAATAGACCTACAGACCATGTGTGTCTCATCGGTCGTTGCCCTACATTCTTTTCATTTATCCTTCATGCAGTGATGGTATAGTCAAGGATGTGCTCTTAGGTTGTTTTTAACTGAGAGCAAATCTCACTGAATTCCCTGTGGCTTTATTTCTGAGTAGATATTATAAAATTTCCTCTTGGTTTTAAATTTTGTGATGATACAAGTCGAGATTATTCTGTTAGCAATAATCTTTGCTACTGTTTTCTTGAGGCAGAAGAAATCAGAAAAATATTCTGAGCAACTCTTTTCTATTTTTATAGGAGTGATCAAAGTGAAAGCCCATATCTCAGAGCTGAAATTTACTGTTGCTTCCTCTACATGTGGTGAAGTTGTTTTTGATGGAAATGCTTCACTACAGCATATAGTCACCTCTCTTGCCCTGATCACTTATGTGGGCTGTGCAAAATGTGGAGCTGAACTTCAGACAGATGATAACAAGATCTACAGACAGTGCATTAGCTGTTTACCCTCTAATAAAGTGAAAACATTCTACAGGTAAAAAAATCATATGTACATTTATAAGAGAGAGTAAAATCAGTAAAAATGTCAGTAGCCGTCTCGTCAAAACAGTCTTCACCAACCTGGTGCCTTCCAGATGTGTTAAACTGCACCTCTTATCTTCCATCACTCCAGATAGCATAACTCTGTTGGCTGTGGGTGATGTGAAATGTAGTCTGGCACATTTGGATGCCCCTAGTTAGGAAAGTTTGTATTCAAATAATAATCTTACCCAGATATATCCATGATTGTGAAAGAAATACATTTTATTTAGACTTCTCCCTGTTGTTAAAATTATTTAAACCCCTTTTTAGTCTAGTGAAATAATCCTACTTTTGAAAATCAGATTGACTCAATTATGTTCACTCACTTGACTGTCAAGATGGCAGTCACCCTGTTCTTTCAGATCCTGTGTGAATGGGCAATAGAAAATTCAGGACACTTTGTGCTTGTGTGAGGTTTTTCACACAGGCTCAAAGGATAAGTGGATACTTCTGTCAGATGAAAAGGCCTTTGGGCAAGATCCAGCTGTCTGTAAGAATTGATGGGGGGAGAACAAATGTCCAGCTTTGTGCCTTAGCAAAGCCCATAGCAAGAATATTCTGTAGAAGGAGTGTCTCAGCCCTTTTTGGCAATTTGGGGTTTAGAGGAAACACAAAGGAAATGATAGGTCAGCTGCACTGGTGTGTGGGGACTTCTGGGAACCAGCAAGTAAACACAGGGCTGCCACTTACATTCCAACTTTGTCTTGAGCCTTGAGACTGAGCCTTGAGAGTCTAGTTATATAGAGATGCCAGTAAATGTCTTCTGAGCCTCACTTGTAGAATGACCTTTGAGTGTTGTTAAAACCCACCTCAAAATTAAGGTGAGCTTTACAATCTCCAGTTTTTCTTCTAGAGGCTTTGAGATCTACTCCAGTAATTAAGCAGGGAAGAGGAGGGATAGAAAGAGGGGGGTCCCCTTCTTCTTTTTTTACCTCTGATGTGATCAAGGGATACAATGATAGTTTTTGGAATGACATCATTACCAGTCTTGAATAGTTTTCTTTTTTTTTAAATAGGGTTTTCTCCTTTTTTCTCTGAAAAAATCTTGAGCCTCCCATCTCTAATTCCCAATAAGAAGTACAGGATTTATCTTTCTGCACCTAAAACAGTCAGTTAGACATGTTGCTCTGTGAATGAGTGGCTCATTTTGTTAATAAATCCAGAGCTTTCTCTGTTAAGATCGGCCTATTATTTTATTTATATCCTGCCTTTTTCCTTGCACAGGACTCCAAAGTTACAATATACTTCTCATGTATTAATGAGTAGCATTATTCATGATATAATACCATGTTACATTTGATTCTTTGGATTCTGGTTATTGCAGCGAAAACAGCAATAGTTCTACATACAGTAGTTCTGCATGTGTCCCTGCATCCCATGCACAACATGACAACCTGGTTTTGAAACAGGGAACTTTGGGCAAGTAAGACCAGACTTCTTTCCCTCCAAGTCTAAGTATTCAAAACTATGACAGCATAGTCATGTGCAGGTTTGCTTAAAAGTAATTTCCACTGTGTTCAGTTGTCTTTACTCCCTAGAAAGTGTATCCAGTGTAAAATACATAGATTTTGAATTATAATACTGAAAGAATAGCATATTTCCACTTAAAATCCATTTGTCTTGTCTCTCCACATTTTATGGTGTTGAAGGAGTATCTGTAATTTATTATTAAATTTCTCTAATTTATTATTTAATGGTAGGCTACATCCAAACAGAATTTAGTGACCACTCAACAAAAAAACACAGTCTCATCATGTGGTTGGATGATCTTTGGGTACACATTGTTAAAGAATTCAAAGTACCAGGGTCCATACTGGATGAGTAGGGTGTTGTTGTTGTTGTTGTTGTTGTTTTTTACTGTTCTGATTGAAATGTTGTGTTTTTTTTTAATTGCTTTATTCTTGCATTGACTTTGGAAGTTTTATGTATACCACCTGGAATCCTTGGGTGTTCTTTGCAGTCTAGTAATGTTGAAAACATATGTACACACACACAAAGATAATAGTTCTTTATGGTTTCTACCTCATACATACATACATACCCCTGCACAAAACATAACTCACAACTTTCTACAGCTGAAAAGCATCTTTAAAACTAGACACTGTACCCTGGACAACATCCAACTAAATAACATCACATTGAATTATTTCAGCAAATTTTACTAGGGAAGGAAGCCTATTAGCAAACACTAGGTGGCAGCAGGGGATGAGTTTTGCATATGTGAGCAATTTTAAAAACTCAATCAGTTGCGTTCATTCTGTCTGTGTGTATCTGCCTTCAAGTCTCCTTGAATTACATAGGGCTTTCTTAGTCAAGGAATACTCAGAGAAGTAGTTTGCCACTACCCTCCTCTGAAATACAGCCTATGGCACTACAGCCTACAGATATTCCCTGGCAGTCTCCGAAGTACTAACCAGACCTAACCTTGCTTAGCTTCCAAAATCAGATGGGATCTGGTGCTTTCAGGTGATATGATTACCATATTTACTAGGAAATTTGCCTGGTGCTGCTCAGGTTGATACTGATATTGAGGATTTCATTTATGATTTGAACAAAGCAAAAGTTTTATTGGTAGGCTAAGTTTGACTGAAACAGTTACAAAAGCTTTGGTTTGATCCCATTAGATAACACACAGAGTTTGGTGACTGTGATCAAACATGAGCATTCTTGGAGCATAACAGACATACGTCACAATGGCCAGGACTGATCTCATCAAGAATGAATGTGTGTGTGAATCAAGGAGTGTGGTGGAGTCTCCTTCTTTGGAGGTTTTTAAGCAGAGGCTGGATGGCTACCTGTCGGGAATGATTTGATTGTGTATTACTGCATGGCAGAGGGTTGGACTGAATGGCCCCTTGTGGTCTCTTCCAACTCTATGATTCTATGAATACATTTGGCTCATCGTCCTAAGTTGTGTGAAGGCAGTCCTGGCTATAGCCACCACAAATTGTATATTTGGGAGGTTTCCAAAGTAACTGATGGGTTGGTTCCCAAACTTTACTCATCTTCTTGGTCCCATTAAATGACACACCAAGTTTGGTGGTTTTGTGATAAAACATGATTTTTTTTGTAGTATAGCAAACAGTCTGCCACTTCAAATAGACAGTAGTCATTTGTGTTTGATATTCCTATCATGTACTGGCTTCTCCAGACTCAGTGACCAGCAATTTCAGCGTTAAAAACAGAAAACATTATTGTCACATCAATCCCAAAAGCTAACCTTACAAGTTTGTTGCTCAGAATGAAACCTAATTTACAAGCAGTTAACTAAGAGCATTCTACATCCTACAGAATCTGGTGGGCTATACTGTCATTGGCTATCTATCATCTCCACTCTCAGTTCCCACTGTACTCTGATTAAGCCCCCTTCTCCCAGAGCTAAGTCCAGATGCCACCTTATCAGACAGTACAGATGTAGAGCACATACTCCTTTTCTACTGTTACATACTCATTAGCAAGTACGAGCAATGCAAATACAATTAGCCACACGCTTACCGTATATTCAGCGTATAAGGCGACTGGGCGTATAAGGCGACCCCCTCCCAGTTTTTAAGTTAAAATACAGAGTTTGGGTTGTAGTCACCGTATAAGACTACCCCTCCTTCTCTTATATGGCGAGTATATCCCAAACTCCCTCCTCCAGCCACCACCCATCCACCCTTCCCAAAGCCGCGATCAGAACCCCAATCATGGCTTTGGGAAGGGCGGGTGGTGGCTGTAAAGCCTCCCCCTCTCCAGCCACCACCCATCCACCCTCCCCAAAAGAATTGAAGGCAGAGGAGAGGGGCGAATGTAGTGGTTTGCCTCACACACCGCCCATCTCCTGCGTCTTCGCTCCCTTCGCAAAGGGAGTGAAGACACAGGAGACTGGGCGGGGGGTGAGGCAAAGCGGGTACATTCGCCCCTCTCCTCCGCCTTTGCCCCCTTTGGGGAGGAATCAAAAGCGGAGGAGAGGGGCAAATGTAGTGGTTTGCCTCACCCTTCGGGGAGTGTGGAAGGGTGGCTGGTTGGGGGGGGATTTCCAGCCACCACCCACCCTCCCCGAGCTGCAATCGGGAGCCCGATCATGGCTTTGGAAAGGGTGGAAGGGTGGCTGGCTGGGGGGGGGGTCCAGCCACCATCCACCCTCCTCAAAGCTGCGATCAGGAGTCCAATTGCGGCTTCAGGGAGGGTGGAAGGCTGGCTGGCTGGGTTGGGGGGCTTCCAGCCACCACCCGCCCTCCCCGAAGCTGTGATCAGGGTCCCGATAGCAGCTTCAGGGGGGGTACGGAGGGGTGGCTGGCTGGGCGGGATATCTTCTTATAGGTCTCCCCATCTTGGCTTCGGGAAGGGTGGGGGATGGCAAGCCACCCCCCAGCCAGCCAGCCACCTGTCCTTCTGAAACTGCGATGGGGAGCCATATTCCAGCGTATAAGACGACCCCCTAATTTTGAAAAGACTTTGAGAAGGTTAAAAAGTCGTCTTATACGCCGGAATATACAGTATGCCACAGAACTTAATTTGACAGGAAAAGATCATGTCTGGGACTGATAATGACACTTATCAATTTGAGGCATTATGTATACTCTGAACCTTGCCTTGCTTATGAAGAAGCTAATCTACAACCCTCTAACTTATTTCTATATATGCCTATGACTGTGCCAGTTTTCCATTTGGCCGCAGCCCCATGCACTATGTTGGACCTCCTAGGATTTGGTTTTCACAGCATATGAAGGTCTCTGTGTAAAAGCAGCTCTGAAGGGCTCATCAGAGACCATAGACACAGCCCTTTGAATCCCATACCAAAATGTGCCATAAGTAACAATAACATCCTTGCAAAGCTTCAGGGGCACTGTTGGCCCTTTTGCTTAATTTAGGATCTTTTTGGGGTCCATCATTTGTTCCATGCCTGAATGGGGCTATTTCGGGGGTTGGTGGCTGGAGAGAAGTTCCATCCAGTCCTAAAAATGGTAATGGAGTCCAATGAAGACTCCAAACACAGTGTAATGGCCAGTAATCCTATGCTGCCGCCACCACTGGAGATCTGCCAGGGGATGCTTTTGGACCGCAAAATTTGAGGGGAGGGACATGGAGGAGGCATGGAGGTTGCAAAAAGAGATTTGGGGGCACAATCCACCAAAGAGTATATTTCACTTCCTCTGAATTCAGAAGGAATTAGTATCCTGTAGTACCTGTTGTATGCTCAGAACTCATGAATATAAAAATTCTTTTCTGGATCACAGCTTTCAGTGAGTACAGTGGAAAAACATTGAGTATACACTAAGCAAGATGTACATTAGGGCTCAGGGCAAGTTCCCGTGACTTCAAGAAAAATAATATAAAAGTGAGTAACGCTCAATTCTTCTTTGTGATCTCTGAGACTCACACAAATGGGTCATCTTCACCTATGCAGTACACTTCTTGGAACCTTCTAGAGCTATGCAATGTGCGTTTTGGTGGTAGCCCTCCCATACTTCGCACACATGACCTGTATGCTTCCCACCTAAACCCTCAGATCTTCTTCGTGGTCTCTGTGAATCACACAGTTGGGTTACTCCTGCGCCTGCGCAGAGCTTCGGAACCTTCTAGAAACGCTAGGCAGAACATGCTTTGATACATTTTTGGCGGTAACTCCGCCCACCCTAACGGTCCCTTAAAAGGGCTTCCCACTCAAATTCCCCTCAGTTCCTTTCTTTCCGCCGCGTTAGCAGCTAAGGAACCTCTGTCGCTAGTGCTTTATTGGTTTTAACGGTTTTTGACTTGGCTTTCGATCTTGACTACGGTTATCGCTACTCCTCTGATTTGGCATCTGACTCTGATTTCTGGCTCTTGACTCACTCTTTTGGCTCTTTGACTACGATTCTTGGCTCGCTCCCTCGGTTTGTCGCTGCCTCTGATCTTCGTGTTTTGACCTCGGACTGTGCTGACAATTGTGATTTATGATGTCCACCAAAGGGGCCTTTAAGCGCTGTGTGGTATGTCAGGCCAAGCTTCCAAGTGCGGACGGCCACTCCCGCTGTTTAATTTGCTTGGGGGAATCCCATAATGTGGATTCGTGTATCCATTGCCGGGCCTTTACCCCGCAGGCCAGGAAGCAGAGACTTTCACGCCTCAAGTCCTTCCTCTACGAAAAGGCCCTAGTTCCGACTACGCAGCCAACTTCTGTGTCTGCTCCACCATCCGAACCTCGAAGCCGAGGCCGATCTCGATCTCCGCCTTCCGTTGATCGTAAGCGCCGTCGGTCCTGTAGCCCTTCTCGACGCCGCTCGACCGCCTCAGATCCGGAGGCTATGCACTCAGCCCATCGACATCAACCCTCGGATTCGACTCAGGACCGGTCGACCAAGGCTAAGGAGCCTGTTCCCTCAACATCCAGTGAGGCTGAACCTACTCCATCCACTTCTGCTGCTGTTTCTTCAGAGCCTGCTAAAAAGAAGAAGAAGGAAAAGCACACCTCCAAGCACACTGGTGATAAGAAGGAGAAGGATAAAAAGGCCAAGACGGCAGAACGTCCTGCTCCATGCATTCCCCCTCGGGATCAGAGGGAACCGACTGAGGAGTTTCTCCGTCCTCCACCACCGTCTGCACGGGATACTGACACCCGTCGTCCACTACCTCCGCAGTCTGATCTGGAGGTCGTGACCGTGGAGCTCTCTCCAGCCGTCAATGCCCTGCCGCCGGTTGGACGGATGCACTCTTCTCCAGCCCTAGTTGTCTCTCGAGACCAACTCTTGAGTCGACGCTCCCCTGACGTGGAGGTGTCTGTGATCGAACCGGTGGACCCATCGACGAGTCCTGTCCGTTCCATCACTGGCGATATCCCAGCGTATTCTGCCTACGAATTTGCCCGCTCTGTATGCAGGGCCGAGCTGGGTTCCCCATCGGGGTCTCAAGTCTTCACCCCTAGGGGAGAGTTGATACGATCCTCCAGGCCTCTACCTCCGAGGGGTCGCTCGTGTTCCCCCATATTTGTGACAGCAACTTCACACCGAGATGCCACGGTGCAAGTCTCTCCATTCGAGCATCGACCGCTCCCACGTATGCCTCCGACTCCAGAGCCTCGCTCCCCAACACCGGAACGGCCTAGAGGTCGATCTCCCAGTGCCTCCTCTTCGTCAGCGGATTCATGGGATATGTACCGACCATATCTCCCATCTCCGAGGGCAGAGCTCATAGATGATGACTCCAGCTCCCCTACTGATGATGTTAGAGCCTTTGCGGAGCATACGCTGAGGATGTCGCATGCTCTGGACCTGAAGACGGAGGATAAGCCAGCCGAGCCTCTCGATCCAATCTTTCAGAGGATCCAATCCAAGGCGCCCCCATCGACCACCATTCCAGTGTTGCCCTCCCTGTTGAAGCTGGCACAAGGGTCATGGGAGAACCCCTCCTCCATACAGCCCACGTCTAAAAAGATCGACCGGCTGTACCGTGTGGGAGGCGAGCACGCTGCCTGGTTGCAGACCCACCCGAGACCGAACTCAGTGGTTGTCGAGGTGGCCCAAAATAAGAAACAGCGCCGACCTCTGTCTTCCCCGCCTGATCCCGAGGGCAGGAAGCTGGATATAGTGGGGAAGAAGATCTACACTGCTGCGGGCTTGAGTTTCAGAGTAGCCAACTACTCCGCGTGCATGGGAGCCTATCAACAGGTCCTATGGGACAGGATGGTCCCGTTAATTAAAGACCTCCCCAACGAACGACGCCGGATGGCGGAGGCCATCCTGTCTGAGGCTCAAGCGTTAGCGGGGCTCCAGATGAACTCAGCTCGGCATGTAGCGGACTGCGCAGCCAAGACCATCGCCGGATCCGTAGCCCTACGTCGACATGCGTGGCTGCGTTCCTCAGGCCTTACCCCACAAGCATCGGCCACCATCAAAGACCTCCCTTTTGATGAGTCGGGCTTGTTTAACGGCGGGACTGATGACAAGTTGGAGTTCGCTCAAAAGATGCGGACCACGGCCAGGAAATACGGTATGGGCTCTACCTCCACCAGCCAGTACCGACCTAGAGGAAGGTATTCCTGGCAAGTCCCATCTTACGGCCAACAGTTCCGACGGGGCTACTCTGGCCAAGGTTATCGACGATCCCGGTTCGCTCCTTCTGCCTCTCCAGCCCCTTCGGTGAGGAGCCAGGGCTCGGGATCCAGACACCGGCAACAGCCCAGACAACGGTCCCGGGATCAGGGCCGCAAAAAGTTTTAACCCTCTCCTCCCACTTTCATGATTTCTCTGTTTCTTCCTAGACATCTCTCTTCGGGGATCGACTTTCCAACTTTCGTCATGCCTGGGCCTCCATCACGTCAGATCGATGGGTACTTCAAATTATCAAAACAGGCTATTGGATAGAGTTCGACACTTTGCCCCCGACGGGACGGATTCAATCAACACCGCCCTCCCCTCCCCTCCTCGAGGAGGTGGAATCTTTGTTGCAGAAGGGGGCTATCGAATCTGTCGACCCCGACCTTCATCACCTCTGCTTCTTTTCGAGGTACTTCCTGGTGACCAAGAAGGACGGCGGTCTGCGCCCGATCCTCGACCTCAGGGGAGTCAACAAATACGTATCTCCACAGAAATTCAGGATGGTCACCCTGGCATCGATCCTGCCCCTCCTGAGGCGGAACGACTGGTTTGTCTCTGTAGATCTAAAAGACGCTTACTTCCATATCGGGATTCATCGGGACCACAGGCGCTTCCTCGCCTTCCAGGTCGGGACCGAAGCGTTCCAGTTCAGAGTTCTTCCATTCGGTCTTTCCACCGCTCCTCGTGTGTTCACGAAATGCATGGCGGTAGTGGCAGCCTTTCTACGACAGCAGTGAGTGGAGGTCTTCCCATACATCGACGACTGGCTGATTGTAGCCCAATCTCGACGTTAGCTAGAACTCGATATTGGCCTCACCCTAGATGTCTTAGACTACCTGGGACTTGTTGTCAACATCGAGAAGTCTCAGTTCCTGCCGACTCAAACTATTCAGTTCGTCGGAGCACGCCTCGACTCTCCTACTGCAGCAGCATACCTGCCCGAGAACCGCTTCGACCACCTATGCTCACTAATTCATGCTTGCCGTCGATCCCGAAGGCTTCCAGCCCATTCCATCCAAGTACTTCTGGGACACATGGCGGCTACGACATATGTGACTCAACTCGCCAGATTACGGTTTCGCCCACTCCAACACTGGTTCTTGCAGGTGTTCAATCCTCTCCGCGATTCTCCACACAAAATGCTCACGATGCCGAGGGCAATTCAGCGGTCTCTGGACTGGTGGCTAGTTCCAGACAATGTCTTGTCAGGCATGCCCTTCGACCTTCCACAACCGGACGTCTCTTTGACAACGGACGCTTCGATGTTGGGATGGGGGGCGCACCTAGACTCTTACGAGATCCGAGGATCTTGGAGCGCCGAGGAGCAAGCCCTTCACATCAATGTCCTCGAACTCCTCGCTGTGCGAAAAGCGCTGAGGGCCTTCGAATCCATGGTGAGGGGCAAGACGATACTGGTACTGACAGACAACACATCTGTCATGTACTATCTGAACAAACAGGGAGGCACGAGGTCCCCGCAGCTTCTTCAGCTCACACTAGACACCTGGGATTGGTGCGTCAACAGGAAGATTCTTCTTCAATCCATCCATCTTCCTGGGGAGGAGAACACCCTTGCAGATGGACTCAGCCGTTCCAGCCTTTCCATCCATGAATGGTGCCTGCACAGGTCTGTCGCCCTGGACCTCTTCCGGACCTGGGGGTTTCCTCAGGTGGATCTCTTCGCGTCTCCAAAGACCGCCCAGTGCCGTCAGTTCTGCTCGAGACACCGAGCTCCGGGCTCGAGAGGGGATGCATTCCTGTTCCATTGGTCGGGTCCTCTACTGTACCTCTTTCCTCCGTTTCCACTACTGACAAGAGTGATCACCAAGCTTCGCCGGGACAGAGCGAACGCAATCCTCATTGCTCCGTGGTGGCCTCGACAGTCGTGGTTCGCGACCCTTCTTCGGATGTCGGATCGACGTTTCATCCGCCTGCCGCCCCGTCCAGACCTACTGACCATCCAAGGCGGCAAGGTCAGACATCCCGATTTGGACACTCTGCATCTGACAGCTTGGAGATTGACTTTCCCTTCGAGCTCGATGCCTTCGAGCTCACTGTCGGCACCGAGATGTTCACCACCTATCCATCCCGATGTCCAGGCAGTTATCGACGCTGCGCGCCGACCTTCGACCCGAAAGTCTTACCAGTACAAATGGAAAAGGTATGAAACGTTTTTGGCTTCTCGAGATCCGATCCCGGAGAAGTTCTCCACTTCAACAGTTTTGGAATTTCTTCTTCATTTGTCTTCGGAGAGCCTGTCACTCTCCTCCATCCGGTGCTACTTGGCAGCCATGTCGGTAGAGTTCCAAGACAAGGGACTTGCCTCTCCCTTTGTGAATAAAACTGTGAAGAAGTTTCTGAAAGGCTTTGCAAATCTTCACCCTCCGGTGGCGGAACCGACCCCGGCTTGGAGCCTTGAACTAGTGCTCTCTCAACTGGTCCGTCGACCCTTCGAGCCCATGTCTTCCACTGATTTCCGACTGCTCTCCTGGAAGACTGCCTTCTTGGTGGCGATCACGTTGGCGCGTCGGGCTGGTGAGATCTGCGCCTTACACAATCTTTCATAAGCACAAAGTGGTCCTCCGTCCCGATATCTCCTTCCTCCCGAAGGTGGTCTCCAGCTTCCATCTCAACCAGTCCATCACTCTCCCTGCTCTGATGCAGGACCCGAAGGATGAATTCGAACGCACCCTTCATCTCATGGATGTCAGACGGGCTCTAGCCTTCTACATCCAACGAACTGCGTCCCATAGAAAGTCATCCAAACTGTTTGTGTCTTACGCTGACTCTAAGCTCGGCGAGCCCATCTCGCCACAAAGACTGTCGAAATGGGTGACTTCGACCATCATGCTCTGCTATGAACTTGCAAGGAAACCTTTGCCTTCACGGATTCGAGGACACTCTACAAGAGCCGTCTCCACCTCTACAGCCTTTCTCTCTGGAGTGCCTCTAGAGGACATTTGCAGAGCTGCAACTTGGTCATCACCTTTGACCTTCATCTCTCATTATAGACTTGACTCTCGTTCTAGGAACGAGGCGGCCTTTGGGAAGGCTGTACTGTTATCTTCCATTCAATGAGTGAGTGTTTATCTGTTGCCAAGTCACTGTTGTTGCAATATGCTTTGATCATTTTATTTAGCAAAGGTACTCTCAATGTTAAGCTTACTTGGTTGATATATTTGTTTTTATGGTGTAGGACATACCCACCTCCAAGAGTGAAGCTTGCCAGTCTACACCCAACTGTGTGATTCACAGAGACCACGAAGAAGATGGACAGGTTGCTTACCTGTAACCATAGATCTTTGAGTGGTCTTCTGTGAATTCACACAGACCCGCCCATCCTCCCCTCTATGTCCTGTGGCATTACATACACATGCTTAATGTTCCTGGTGCTGCATGTTGCGGCGTCATTCAAGGAACTGAGGGGAATTTGAGCGGGAAGCCCTTTTAAGGGACCGTTAGGGTGGGCGGAGTTACCGCCAAAAATGTATCAAAGCATGTCCTGCCTAGCGTTTCTAGAAGGTTCCGAAGCTCTGCGCAGGCGCAGGAGTAACCCAACTGTGTGAATTCACAGAAGACCACTCGAAGATCTATGGTTACAGGTAAGCAACCTGTCCTTCCTTTCCATCTGCCACAGCAGTAGCATCGTTAGGAACTGTTCTGAGGATTATTCTGACTTTTTGACTTCGATACAGTTTTATAGACTTACATTTTCTCCCTCTTCTCTGCGTTTTGGCTTTGGTAATTTGGTTTTGTGTCTTCTGCTGGGTTTCTGACTTCAGACTTACCTGACTATCCCTTTGCTTTAAGGATTGGATGTTGTGTTTTCAGTTGCCTGTCGCTTATGGCCTTCTCCGGATCGTTCAAGTGGTGTACTGTGTGCTGGAAAAATCTCAGAAAAGAAGGGCCATTCTAAATGCCTCATTGGGATCATCCATCCATGTGGCTCTTAAATGGTCTCTGGCTGAAACTTTTTCTCAGCCAGTGAGAACACAGGCCAGTCTACAATTTGGCTACTTGGCCTCGAGTGCCCTCCATACCAGGAAGATCCTCCAATGCTGAGGTGATTTCATTGGTGGAGCATAAGTGACATAAGAAAAAGAAGAGGGCTAGAGACCAGTGTTCTCAGGCTTTGCTTCAACATCAGTCAAGGTCATCTTCTCAGCCTCCAGCTCTGGAGGAGTCAACCAGGCAGGTGCAGGAGAGAGAGAGCCTTCCCAAATTCAGGCATTCTTTGAAGAGTAGAGAATGTCCTGCTCCAACACTAGCTCCAGAACATTTACTGCAAGCCATTGTGGTCAGTACCATCTCTGAGGGTGAGATCTTTGATCCACCCTGACCTCCGGTGCCTTCCTCTCTGCCAGAGCAAAGTAGCCACACTATGCCCTCAGCTCTTTGGGATCAACCTCTCCAGTTACATCACTGTGCCCAGAGTCGTCACACCATTGGCAGTCAGGTATATATACTGGTCCTGTTCAGCTAGTTCATTTTTGTACAAGACTTGTAGAGTCCTGCAGTTATTGGTACTCCTCTAGACACCATTGTGACTTCTATCAGTACCATGAGGAACAGTGCCCACATGGTCTATCCAGATGTGAATTCTCATATCAGTGCTATGAGAAGTCTCTGTCCTCTGCTTACTATTACTACAGGGATTACAATTACTCCGACTGTCATCAGTTCGAAAATCCTCGATGTTGACATTGAGACTTGGTACCATGGTCAGTGCCATTGTCCACAGTCTCTGCTCAACCTTGCTCTCCCAGCCCCACACCTCCAGTCTGGGCTCATTCTCCATTGCCATGCCCTTTGACAGCAAGACCTATGACAGTTTCAGGAGCAGATTTGGGGCATGCTTGTCCTGCTTTGGTTTCTCTTCTTCATCTCAACCTTATGTCCAGCTGTAGTCTTTGAGCTCAGATGAGGACTCTGATTCATCTTCTCAATCCTCTGTCTTACCTGCTCATGGGTCCCCTCCAGCACTGATGGACAAATGTGATCTGACTTCTATGGATGATGTCCAATCCTTCACTGACGAGATGCTTCACATGTCCAAAGAACTGGATCTGCAGGTTAAACAAACAGAGCCTCACTATCAGACCTGGTTTTCCAGACTGTGTAAACCCAAGCCCCTGCACCAACCTCCATACCATTGCTTCACTATCTCCTTCAGGTTGTTAGGAAGTCATGGACAACTCCATCTTCAATCCCTTCAGCCTCTAAGAAAATAGAAGAGCTCTATAAGGCAGTGGAGGCAGGCTCTGAATGGCTAGTCCAAGTTCCGTAACTGAACTCCATCATCACGGATGATGCCCAGTAAAAAACGTCACAGAAACTCCACTCTACTCCTGCAGATAGGGAGAGGAAGAAGATTAATGCCATGGGGTGCAAGTTATATTCTGCTGCCGCCCTCCTTTTCTGCATTGCTAACTATGGAGCCTGCATGGGAGCATACCAGAAGCTTCTGTGAGAGAAAATGTCCCCATATTTGAACAGGCTGACAGAAGACGACCACAGGGTGGCCACCACCCTATAAGCAGAGGAACACAGGTTGGTGACCAAACAGATTACTACGGCACTACCTGTAGTGGAAAGGCCTTGGCAGGGGCTATCACACTCTGTTGTCATGCTTGGCTGAGATCCTTGGGGTTGTCGCATCAAGCCAGAGCTACAATTAGAGATCTTCCCTTCAATGAGGGAGGACTGTTTAATGCTGAGACTGATGACAGATTGGAGCACACCAACAAGATGTGCTCCACAGCCAAGAAATTTGGTCTTCACTCTCACGCAATCATCATCCAGGCCCAGATCCTCCTGGTGCAGATATAATCTGGCATCCTTGTGTCAAAATAGCATGAGTCAAGTTGACAGCAAAGGTCCACTGCTTTACCTACCTCTTCCTTCAGAAAGAGCCCCTTGGTTGATAGATATAGGCCCCAGCAACTTAGGAAAAGGCACTAGGAGTCCAACCAATAGTGCCTTTGACTTGATAGTGAATGACAGCCTTGCACCCCACCTTTCACCTTTCCTCCTTCCACCTTTCCATGACAGGCTCCAAAAGTTCCATCTTGCTTGGGCCCCCATCACTTCAGACTCGTAGGTCCTCGACATCATCAGGAAGGATATGTGATAAGAGTTTTGGAAGAATCCCCCTACCTGGATTTTTCACATTACTCCTCCTTCGACCATGCTCAAAGAGGAGGTGAAGTCCCTTCTGCTCAAAGGAGAAATAGAGCCTGTCCCTATCTTCCATCTGCATCTGGGGTCCTTCTCCCACTACTGCATCATGTCAAAGAAGGATGGAGGACTGCACCCCATTCTGGATCTTTGAGGTGTCAACTTCTGCATATAGTACAGATGTTTCAGAATGATCTCTCTTGGTTCCATTCTCCCCAATGCAGAAGGGTGACTACTTTGCTACCATAGACCTACTGGAAGTGTACTTTTCACATCGCAATCAGACCATCCCACTGGCATTTGCTGTGCTTCACAGTAGGAACAGGCCTATAATTTTCGCATCCTCCCCTGTGGCCTTTGCACTACTTCTCATGTGTTTACCAAGTGCAGGGTAGTGGGTGGTGGCAGCTTGGCTCCATTAGCAAGGTTTCATTCTTTTTCCATATATAGCCAACTGGCTTTTGGTTGCTCACTCTCAAGAGTGCCTTCTTATGACTTTCTGCCTCACACTTTGGCTTTGGGACTCTTTGGGACTCATCATAAATCATAATTCCCACCTAGAACCATCTCAGCAAGTGAAATTTATATGAGCACTACTGTATTCTCATGCTCAAGCTGCTTTTCTTCCAGATGACAAGACTCCGTTCTTCAGAGGACCACCCTCCAATGTATTCGCAGCTGAAGTATGTGTGCCAGAGATGTTCAGGTTCTGCTAGGACTCATATACTCAACAATCTTGATGACACCCTTTGCAAGGCTCAGAATAAAACCTCTGCAGGCTTGGTTCCTGTCATGTTCCAATCCTCTTGCAGATTCCCTGCTCAAGAGAGTTACCATTCTGAGGAGCATGCATTGCTCCCTAAGGTGATGGACAGATGCCAGAAATGCCAGACTGGAATGCTATTCCTTCCTCTGCAGCCCATGGTAGTGGTCACTATAGATGCTTCTCTTGAAGGTTGGGGTGCCAACTCTGCAGGACTAATGGTCAGAGGCTGCTGGTTTTCTGAAGAGAATGCTCTCCACATCAACGCTCTAGAAATGCTGGCAGTCATAAAAGCCTTTTGAGCATTCGAGCAGATCCTACAAGGCAAAGGAATTCAATTTGTCTCCAACAACACCATGGTGTTCTTCCACCTAAACGAAGGAGTGGGGGAGATTAGACTCTGCTCCACCTCACCCTTCTTCTGTAGAATTGGTGCATTCCTCAGGGAATTCTCATCCCCATCATCCATGTCCAGGGGAGGAGAACATCTTAGCGGACACTTTGAACAGAGCACCCATGTCTTGTCACAAATGGAAGCTATAGTTGGGCACTCTCTGAAAAATATTCAAAAAGTGGGCTGCACTGGCCATAGACCTCTTTGCATCATCCCGGAACAGTGCAAGATCTTCTGTTCCAAAACCCACAGAGGGAAGGGCTGGCTACGTGATGCGTTCCTTTTCAACTGGATAGGTCATTTCTGTATGCTTTTCTGCCATTTCCCCCTTGTCACAAGGGTGATAATCAAGATACATTGGGACAGAACGAGGTGCATTCTGGTCACTCCATAGTAGCCCAGATAACCTTGGTTCACCTCTCTGATCCACAGGTCATAAGGGGAGTTCTTCAGGTTGCCTCTTTCCCCAGATCTCCTCATCATTCATGAGGGCAAGAGACATCCGGACCTGCAGACCCTCAAGCTGACTGCTTGGAGACTCTTCCTGTAGCATCTCTGTGGGAGCATGTTTAATGTGTACTTGATGCAGCACATAGGCCTTCCAGTCATCATTCATATTCTTATAAGAGGAACAAATCCCTTGACTTTGTGGTACTTCAGGGTGTCTTCCCAATGCAACTGTGCATTAGTCATGTTCTGGACTTTCTTGTCTCTTTGGAGATTTTCACACGGGCTATATATCCCGTGGCAGGAACAGAACAGGGTCGGGAAAGGTTTTCCCTTTCAGACGACGTTGACCCCATTCTGTCCTGCATCCATCCTACTCCCGTGACTGTTCCAGAACAATGTAATCACGATTTTTCATCGTGAATAGACCTCCCGTTCTGTTGTTATAACGCAATCACAGGTGTGCGAACAGGAGTCCCGTTCCTGTTCCGAAATGACAGCCATGGAGGGAAGGTCCATTCCGAGCACTTCCTGGTACGATCTGGACATCCAGGTAAGTGGCACCCTTTATTTTACCCTCCCTGTTTTGATTATGTGATTTAAAGAGTGTTTTTGTGCTTGGTGAACTGATTTTATGTTTGGGGGAGTTTTATTTTTTAAATTTACCATCCGGCGTTATCACGTGATAACGTGATAACGTTTCAGACGGCCGGTCGTAAAAGCAGCCTTACGACGGCTGCATTTACGGCCAGCCAGCAAGGGGAGGGGGAGCCCATTCCTGCTGCGGAATTAAGGTGAGTGTGTGAAAGATTTATGTTATTCCGTGGCAGGAACGGGAGAGGAGGTAGCAGGGCAGTAACGGGGCATTTTGGCCCCGTGTGAAAATCTCCTGTGTCAAACAAATGGCTTTTACTTTCATTGAGCAAGTGTTACTTGTTGGTGATTTCTTGGAACTTTCAAAATCTGGGCAAGCATTCTTGTTTTCTACCCCACTTGGTCAAGAGGTTTCGAAGGGGATATAGGTACCTGCACCCACCTGTTACAGGTCCTATGTCTCACTGGAGTCTTGAGCTGGTCTCCCAGTTTAGCCTATGGCTTCATGTGATCTGAGGCTACTTACCTTCTTGAGGGCCATAACTTCAGCGAGGAGGACAAAGTAAACTCTGTGTCTTGCAGGTTGACCCACCTTACCTGTGTTTTCACAAGGACAAAGTGGTCCTTAGACCTCATATTTCCTTTCCTTCCAAAGGTAGTCTTTGCTTTTCTCATCAATCAGGACAGTGTGCTTCCTGTGTTTATGCAGAATCTCACTTCTGATCATGAATGTTCACTCCACTGCCTAGATGTACATCAGGCATTAGCTTTTTAAATGGACCATACGACCTTCTGTGAGAAATCTCAGAGGCTCTTCCTTTGCTACTAAAAAAACAAAAGAGGTTTTCAGTCTCCACCCAGCTCGTCTCCAAATAGGTTGCGACCACTATCCATTTGGCTTACAAACTTCTGAGGAAAGAACCTCCTGTTCAAGCAAGGAACCATGTGATCAGAGCAGTGGCTATAGCGGCTGCCTCCCTTAAAAGTGTCCTACTCCATGATATCTGCCGAGCTGCCACCTGGTCCCAGCCTTCAACCATCATTTCACAGTACAGACTGGACGCAAAATCCCAGGCAGAGGCTGCTTTCAGGAGAGCTGTTTTCTTCTCTTGTGTGGCATGACACTCTCTCCTCCTTTGGTGAGTAACTTGCTGGTCTCCCATTTGTGTGAGTCACAGAGACCACAAAGGAGAACAGTTGCCTACTGTCATCTGTGAACTCCCACAACTACCCATCCTCTCCTTGTCATATCTTGCCTTCCTTAGTTCCTTGGCTTCTGCTTTGGTGTCCAGAGAACTGAGGATTTAGGTGGGAAGTGCACTGGTCATACACGGAGAGGATAAGGGGACTACCACCAAGACATATATTGCATAGCTCTAAAAGGTTCCAAGAGATGCACTGCGCAGGTGTAAAACCCATTTGTGTGAGTTCACAGATGACCACTTGAAGAACCACAATTACAGATAAGCAACTTGTTCTTTCCAGTTTAACCTTGACCACTGAAAGTCATCTCAGGCCAAATTGAGCATTCCTGAAGAATGCTTTGGGGCTGAAAATCTTCAGAAGGCAAGCATTTGATAATGGGGGCTTGGGGAATCAGAAAAAGACACTTGCACTTATCTGTGCAGTTCCTACAGCCTGTACAAGAGACCTTGGTTGGTGACAGAGTTCACAATAAGATATAGAAAAACAGTGGTCTCTCTGAGATGTTCAGTGCTTTCTGGCAGCTCCGCAGTTAGCATTTACATGTAGAAAATAAGCAATATCTATGGAATTGTCAAGCCTTTTACTTGAATGGGTCTGATGGTTTGTGGTGCTGAGATTTATGTGTTGACACATGTATGTATGTAGCTAAATGAGTAGCTTTAAAAAAGCACTAAAGACGAATCTCTTTCGGCAGGCCTTTCCTAATTAGTTCCTGGCCTCAGGGGCTCCTGGCTTTTTTTAGTCTGCTGGCTATTTATTATTTATTATTTTAATGTGATTTTATATCAGTTGTTTTAATGTATTTGGTTTAATATCTTTTTATGGGGGAGGGTGGGGGTGGGTGGTGTTTGGGGATTTTAAATTGTATTGGTATTTTAATTTTTGTAAGCCGCCCTGATTGTTTTAACAGAGGGGCAGGATAAAAATAAATTTTATTATTATTATTTATTATTATAAATGGTAGGCGAGTGGGTGTTATTACTTTTGTACAACACAGTTTTGTACTTACCAATAAGGTAAGACTGGAAGCAGAGGTTGGAAAAGTTACTTTTTCAAGCTTTGGTAAACACAGATGTTTTCTTGGTACGCATGTGTCTCTTAACACCTGTTTTTAAAGTGTTAACTTTAACTCTTAACAAAGCAGTAAGCCCTTTCGCATAGAATTATTGAAAGGCAAATACTGGATTTAGTCTGCATTTCAAAGTCTACACATTTGTCTCGTTTAGGAAACTGCATGCAAAAATTGTATTAAAACAACATTTCCTTTTCCTGCTCTGTTTAATTGTTTCATGTCTTTCTGCAGTTTATTCAAAACAGTCTGTAGCAAGCACTTAAAATAACAGACAAATTGATTACTTAGTACAAGAGTGGAAATCATACACACACACCCCAGATGTTGGAGAGAGACTTCCAGCAGTCATAGCCAGTACAGCCAACACCAAATTAAGAGGGGTAGCTATTACCCCAGAGCACAGAATCAGAATCCAAAATGACTGCAACAGATTAGAAAGCTGGGCCAATATTAACAAAATGAATTTCAACAGGGAGAAATGTAGGATACTACACTTGGGCAGTAAAAATGAAAATCACAGATATAGGATGGGTGACACATGGCTTGAGAGCAGTACATGTGGAAAGGATCTAGGAGTCTCAGTGGACCACAAGCTGAACATGAGTCAGCAGTGTGATGCAGCAGCTAAAAAGCCAATGTGATTCTAGGCTGCATTAATAGGAGTATAGTGTCTAGATCAAGGGAAGTAATAGTGCCACTGTATTCTGCTTTGATCAGACATCACCTGGAATACTGTGTCCAGTTCTGGGCACCACAATTCAGGAAGGATATTGAGAAGCTGGAACGTGTCCAGAGAAGGGTGACCAGGATGGTGGGTGTTCTGGAAGCCATGAGGAGCTGCTTAGGGAGCTGAACATTTTTAGTCTGGAGAAGAGAAGGTTGAGAGGTGACATGATAGCCACGTTTAAATATTTGAAGGGATGTCATACTGAGGATGGAGCAGGCTTGTTTTCTGCTCTTTGGAGACTAGGACACGGAGCAATGGGTTCAAACTACAGGAAAAGAGATTCCACCTAAACATTAGGAAGAGCTTCCTGACAGTAAGAGCTGTTTGGAAGTGGAATACACTGCCTCATAATGTGGTAGAGTTTCCTTCTTCGGAGGTTTTTAAACAGAGACTGGATGACCATTTGTCGGGAATGATTTGATTGTGTATTCCTGCATGGCAGGGGGTTGGACTGGATGGCCCTTGAGATCTCTTCCAACTCTATGAGTCTATGATTCTAATAGTCAAGGAATGCTGGGTGCTGCAGTCCAATCACATCTGAAGAGCCACATGTTTCCTACCTCTGTTTTAAAAAGAGGAACTCTGTGTGTGCGCGCGCGCGTGTTTAAATCAAGTGTAGGAAATGTTTTTTTTGGCCAAGGGCTGAACTGGTTCCCAGCAAGCACATTGAAGAACACATGCCACCCAAGGGCAAAGCTATGTCTCAAAGTGATCACTTTTGTAGCCTTTCACACAGCTTCTTGACATGGGCAATTATCAAGAAGTTAGGAAGTCACTTTGGACCACCACCACCCTGGGGCCCTTAAGGGGCTGCTCCCCACTCTGCAACCTCATCACCCCTCCCAAAAAATCTTAATTTTTCCCCAATAAATATTCTTATGTCAGGGAGATGCTGCAGGCCAGAGAAATAACCTTGGGGCTTTATTCAGCCTAGACTTTCCACACCCTTCCTCTAATATGATTGCCTAGACATTTCTCTGTTTCTCTCTCTCACACACACATATACACATAAACATGCACACACACACACACACATTGCCAAAGGAGGCTTTCAGATTGCACCAGGGGAGCATAATTGGGGGGGGGGTCTCTGCCTTAGAAACTACTACCTCATCCCTATCTAGCGGTGCCCCCACCAAAATGCCCCCCACAGTGCAGCTAGTCTTTTAAAAGCCTCCTTCAATGTGTCAGAGGAAGGAAGGAACCAAGAAGGCTGCAATTAGTGGCTAGTATTGTATTTTAATTATTTAGTATATTTTCAAGTGAAGCATATCACCTGTTTCTCTTTGAAACTCCCATTTATTTGTAGCTGATTAAAAGTAGTGGGGGACTGAAATGGCTGTTAGGCTGCTGAGAGAATTCTGCTCGCATTAATTGCTTACATACAGAGAGAGGGCTGGGTAGGCGCCACAATTAGTCAAGTGTTTTGACTTCAAAGCTGAGAGATGCCCTTGACTTGAGGAGTGCTAAAGGTTAGATATGCTTGAGCATATATTGATTTTTTTTCTTGGATTTGCTTTGAATCATAAAATAGGCTTGCTGTCCCAGCTGTTCACACATGCATTTCTATAAATTCATATTTTTATTGCTTTATTTATTTTTCAGAGCTTAATTTCAGCCTATCCATGGAATCTACTTTCTATGCTACAGCTTAGTGCTGGACCATATGTTAACTACTCATGTTGCCTACATTTAGATAATACATAATACAAGTTTCTGTGTTCCGCCTTCATGATATTCCAGGATTTGAACAACAAATGTAATGTTGGGTGGAGTAGATTCTTCAGAGTGTGTGTGTGTGTGTATACACAAACACACACACACACACACCATCTGCTATATTTGAGTAAATATCTGCATAACTAAATAAATGAGTTCATCTGTGAGAAAGTGTATCTGAGCATGCCCTGGTTTGACATTGCATGGTCTTCAGGATTGTCATTTGTAAGGTGCGGGGTAGAGGAGTCCTATTCTTGAATAGATCTAAGAATTAAATAGCAAACAAGCAGCTTAATGTGTGGTTCTTCTGCCTCGTGATAACCAGAGATACATACTCTTGAAGAATAATCACAATATAGGGAAAGACTCCCACCCCCAATGTGGTGCCCATATTGGAAGGAGCTAGGTTGGGAATGAGCAATTTCCCAAGTCCAGAGGCCACACACATACATCGGGTCTCAGAAGGCCATGCCCTGTCATTGTCAAAATGACTTTTTATATATATTGAAATACGCACCCCCAATGCCTTCCACAGGGTTGTGGAGCAAATTTTTCATATTTTTGCTCCCTCAGAGCTACTTTCATTCTGGGAAGGTTTTATTTCCCAAACCAGAAGTGGCAGCCATTTACTTTGGATTTTGAAACCACTCCAGGCCTAAAATAGTTCTGAGAAGCCACAAACGTGGTGACATCCATGATTTTCAAACAGTCTCTGGGTTGTGAAGAAAATTAACAGTTCTTTAACTTAAGCATATGTTTTCCTTTTGCTCATATATGGAATATCTGAGTATTGCACTCGGTATGGCAATATTTGACTTCTTTAAGTATTTTGTAAGATATGCTGTCATTCTTTGGGTTGGAAAGAGGAGGGACTGAAGCAAAAGCTGTGGGAAATAATGCACTTTATTCCATCGTTCAGAAGTACATTTTAATTGCTTGTTCAGATCCTATGAAATCAAGGCAGTATGTTAAAAGATTAAAAAGAAAAACATGCCAGAAGAATAACAGTGTGTGACTGAAGGTGATATGTTTAATTATCATATCTGAAAATTGAAACATCAATTCTAATATATATATATATATATATATATATATATATATATATTGCTTTTAGGTATGTTGCCATTTCCAGTGTGCTGACTGGCGGCTTAGGAAACTGACTAACCAATCAAAGCTCTTCTAGGCAGCCAATCAGCACACAGGGGGTGGGATCATGTGGAAGTTTACTCATGTCTAAACATGGTGGAGGCAGAGGGGGTGTGAGTAGTATGGGGGAATGTGGCATGGTGTGTGTGTGTGTGTGGCATGTACGGGGTGCAGGGAGGGTGGTGTGAATGCAGGGAGGGCAGCACGGGGTATGGGGAGGGTGGTGCGTGTGCAGGGAAGGTGGCACAGGGTGGCATGGCGTGTGGGGAAGGCAGTGTGAGTGTGGTGAGAGTGGCACGGAGTGCAGGGAGGGTGGTGCAAGTGCGGGGAGGGCGGTGTGAGTGTGGGGAGGGTGGTACAGGCCAGGACTGGGTCCAGAGAGGGCAGTGCGAGTGCGAGGAGGGCGGCACAGGGTGCGGGGAGGATAGTGCCAGTGCAGAGAGGGTGGCACACAGTGGCACTGGATGCGGGGAGGGCAGTGCGAGTGTGGGGAGGGTGGCACAGGGTGGCATGGGGTGTGGGGAGGGTGGTGCAAATGCAGGAAGAGCGGCACATGACGGCATGGGGTGCGGCAAGGGCAGTGCGAGTGCAGGGAGGGTGGTATGAGAGTGGCACGTGGCGGCATGGGGTGCGGGGAGGGCGGTGCGAGTGCAGGGAGGGTGGCACCTGGTGGTGTGGGGTGCGGAGTGGGCGGTGCAAGTGCGGGGAGGGCAGCACGGGGTGCGGGGAGGGTTCCATAGGGTGGCACTGGGTGCAGGGAGAGTGGTTTCAAGTGCAGGGAGGGCGGCACATGACAGTGTGAGGAGGGTGGCACAAGCATGGGGAGGATGGCACAGTGCAGCACAGTGCAGGGAGAGGGAGGCGCAAGCACAGGGAGTGCAGCATGGGGCGTGGGGAGGGCAGCGCGAACATGGGGAGGGTGGCATGGGGCAGCATGAGGAGGGTGACGTAGGCGCGGGAAGGGCAGTGCGAGCACAGGAAGGGCGGCATGGGGGAGTGGCATGTGTACTATGGGGGGGGTAGCGCACGGGGGGGAGGTGTATGTTACACTGGGTATAGCTAGTATGATAAAATATACTATTAAAACTATGTATGACTCTCTCTCTTTCTTTACTTATTTAGACCAGCACAGATGACCATAGAAGATGGAGGATATGAAATCTGTGTGCAGGTGATATCAGAACTGATTGAGAAAATGTTCCTCAACATTCCAGCTGAGTGGCTAAGCAAAACCATAGGTAAATCATTGTGAATTATTTGTGTAACTGAATCAAAAAAGCAAATCAAACTTAGTGACTAATTAAATGTTTGGAACCATTCCATTGTTATATGAAATAGATTTCCATCCATGCCTCCTCCTTTTGTCAACAAAATGATAGAGGTTTTTCCAAGGAAACCTTACATTCTATTCTACAAATGCCATGAAACACCTTATTCAGTGGCCAGTCAGTTTCCGTTTATGGTCTTCCCTCAGTGGAGATCCAGAACCCAATGACTTGTGGCAGGCTTTGCTCCTGCCGCAGCAATGTATTGGTCTTTTGGAATGCTTGTTTTGTTTTTTAAAGTTTAGAGAGCTGTGAACATCTTTGTAAATGCATTACAGAACACCAGGAAATCCACATCTTTTTAAATAGAAGCTTTTTGAGAGAGTCCTGTTCTGTTTCTTTCTGCATTTCTGTCAGAAAGTATGTCCAGAAAAAATAGTCTTATTGATAGCTGTGCTGGTCTTTGTCTCTTGCAGAGCCTTCCTTAGATACCACTTACGGCATGATTGTAGCAGACCTATGCCATGCACTGCTCACAGACACAGAAGGATCCTATCTCTTGACAATCAGAAGCCATTTTGTACTGGATGAAAACAGCTATCCGTTGGAGAAGGATTTCCATCTACTGGGTTTTCATCTTGACCTCTGAACAAGGAGCTTTTTGGAAGGAATGAAGTCTTTTCCACCATCCAGTCTCTAATGCTCTAAGCGACTTTTTTAAAAAATGAATTTATATTTTAGATGTATAAAATATTCCAGAATTTGTTTTATTTTTATAGATACACTTTGTAATATTTATGAATAGAAATTATTTCTATGCAAAACCTCCCCATTAACTACTAATAAACTGAGTTTTCTGATTTGCCATTGCATTTCTTTGTTTGTAGGCATCAGGTACTTCCTGAAAGTGTGTTATATTAACGAATTCTGAAAATGCCCCCCCACCAATTTTAACCCTCACGCTCGCATGTTAATCCACCAGAGTCACATTTTATGAAAGAATCCACACAGCTAGACCTACAAGACTGGCATGTTAAGACATTGTCACCTGAAGATTTTTAAACCTATCCCTGAGTTTCAGCCACATGCCATGTACAGGGGCTTTTTTAATGAACAAAAAACAAAATTCTCCACCGAATCTATTTCATGTTGCCACTGGGGTATATCTTGCCCCACACAAGGTCATGTTGTTGTTGTGTGCCTTCAAGTCATTTCCAACTTATGGTGACCTATCACAGGGTTTTCTTAGCAAGATTTGTTCACAAGGGGTTTGCCTTTGCCTGCCTCTGAGGCTGAGAGAATGTAATTTGCCCAAAGTCACCCAGTGAATTTCCATAGCCAAGCTAGTACAGTTGTCCCTCCACATTCACGGATTTGGCATTCATGGTTTTAAGTATTCACGGTTTTAAAATATTCTTTAAAAAATAATAACCCAAAAAGCAAACCTTGATTTTGCCATCTTATATAAGGGACACCATTTTGCTATGCCATTGCATATAATGGGACTTAAGTATTCATGGATCTGGGTATTCACAGGGGCTCCTGGAACCAAACCCCAGCGAATGTGAAGGGATGACTGTATTTGAACCCTGGTCCCCAGAGTTCTAGTCCAATGCTCAAATCACTACACTACACTTTCTCTGTATCAGGACAAAAAATGTCCCCGTGCCATTTTGTGATTTAAACATGATGCCAAAAGGCTAACGAGTTCTAAAACGAGAAACAAATCCAGCCCCTACCCCTGCCCAAAGATAGGCAGGTAGCATATGCAACTCCATTTTTGTTTAGGAAGGAACAAGTGGGGATAATAATGTGACCAGGTACAGACAGGCGCAGATAATTCCACCTAGAGCAGCTTGAGATGGCTTTGAGAAACGGCTTTGGCCAAAGGAGCCCATACAAAAAGTAGAAACAGTGCTTCCTACAGTAAACTTCTCACAGAAAACATCCTTTACCACTTCATCCATGAGATAAATAGAGAAGCATCTGGAATATTCAGTACATGGAAAATAGGAAACCTACCAAAATCAAAGTGTGGAAGTTCCTTGATGACATCACTGAGCTTAAGGCACACTTTGGCCTACTGTTCCTGGTGTGGGTGTATTGGAGACAAAAAACAAAGCCTTTGAACTGTGGTATCATGTTTCAGGGTGTTGCCATTTCAGAGCAACTGTGAGCCTTGCAAAGATCTTGTGCACTCAAGAAGTGCTTGAGGTTCAACACAGGGGAAACAAGCGTGATTAATAGAGTCATTGATAAACTGGCTCTCAAGACATACTGACTATATTTGTTGAACAAATTTGAATGTGGAACAAACCCGGGATGGATAATGATGTGTGCCAACAGTTGATGAAAAGCAGGTTGAATTCAGATTAAAATGGCCACTCCAGCAATATATGCCAAGTAAACCAAGAAAATGTGGCATAAAAGAGTGATTGTCTGCAATACTTAGACATTACATCCTCCAAATTCCTGTATATGTTATGAAATACAAATACTCAAATTGTGTTCTTTCCCACTGCCTTGGAGTGCTTTTCATCTTGAACAGGCAGACTGTAGCTTCTGCTGTATTATTAACAAATCAAATAAGATTATTGACTTTTATATTTGTACTCAAAATCTCTTATTTCCTGGCTGTGAATTAAGTGTCACAACAATACTGCAGACATGTTCCAAAACAAATGCTTGTTTCTATAGTTACATTTAAACAAAGGAAGAGTTTAAATGGTATTTATTTAACAGAAATGGGAAAAATCTAATAAATGGATGTCAAAAAAGCAGATAAGTTTACTAGTCTTGTCTTTTTGAAATGGAGAGAGAGAAGACATATCAAAACTACAGACTTACATTAAAATAACATGTATTTTTTTTCTCCCAGGGAACTTTTGGAACTCTAAGGCTATTGAGCTAGGACTCTTAACAAACTCTTTGCCAAATTAGGATGCTCAGAATTATTTGGGGGAAGGCATGACAGTTAAATGAGCACACACAAAATGCAGTGAATATACAATAGTATCAGGTGTGGCTGACAGAAGCAGCACAAATTCAAAATAACTTGCTTACAAGTCATACCCAGGCTGGTGTGATTGTGTGTGTGAGAGGGAGAGAGAGAGAAAACGCACAATCTGTAGATTTAAGTAATCCTTTAATCAAGAAATATTTTCAATTGTTCTAGGTCAGATTAGTCTATGTCCATTTAGTTCACCACTGTCTACTTTGATTGGCAGCAGTTCTCCAGGGTTTCTGGCAGAATGCCTTTCACATCTGCTCTTTGAGCGTTCTGACTCAAAGGGTGGGCAGCTTGCAACTCTCAAGATGACGTTGGGCTGCAAGTCCCATCTGCCCTAGCAGGCACTGCCAGTGGTGAGAAATGATGGGAGTTGTGGACCAGCACATCTTGAGGGCCGTATGTTGCCTAACCCTCTTGTAAGTGAATGTAATAGGAACCAAAATTGGGACCCTTTAGTAGTATGTTGTTTACCATTGAATTAAGGTTCCTCTTCCAGCTAATAATCCAGGACAGTCAGAGGAGCAGGCAATACCAGACAAATCCTTTCAAGAGGAACATAGCTACTACTATGAATTGCAAGCAGTCACCTATTCCTAGAGAGTACAGATGCCAACAGATAGAGGCTCAAGGTGCATTTACACTGTAGAAATAAGGCAGTTTGGCACCACACTCCTGGGATTTGTAGTTTTACAAGGCCTTTTAGCCTTCTCTGCCAAAGAGTGCTGGTGCCTCACAAAACTACCAATCCAAGGATTCTGTAGGGAGGAGCTATGGCAATTAAAGTGGTGTCAAACTGCATTATTTCTACAGTGTAGATGCAGCCTTAGCCATCGGAGACAGAAGCACTTGCCTGGAGAAAAAGGATTCCTCACAGGTACGTATGAGCAAGACATTCCTTATTAACTTACTATTCTTCAGGTGACACTGATGGCCTGCAGCAACATTCTTGGTGAGGTTCTGAAGGCTTGGGCTTAAAAGACTTCAGTTCAACACATAGGATGCAGGAAACCTATGTACACAGCGTCTCCCAGACTTCTATTTCCTTTGAACACCTAGCTTCCTCCTTGACCCCACCCCCATCACCTTGTGTTTGGACTGACTTCAACTTGGCTACCAATACTGACCCTGTTTTAGAGTCTGGCTTGCCTTTATGGTCTGGTACTGCCCCTTGCTAAAAGCTAGCAATATCTCTGGGCCACCTAAAGCAGGAAGGGACTCTCAACTGAGAAAGGCTTATACACTCTCTGCCTGCTAAACATTTGAAACCAAGTGGAAACTTTTTTGGGGAGGGAGGTGATTGGCCTTTAAAACCTATCTGCTTTCTACTCTTATATATATTTTGTTGCTGCTTTTTGGTGTGTGTGTTGTTTTTTCTTGCTCTTTTGTGTGTTTCTGTTGTTTGGGAGAACCAAACTAGTGTAGTGGTTTGAGTATTGAACTGGGCTGTTATGAACACCTGATAGTGGTACTGCTAGCCATAGATTTTGAAGGATATGTCCAGGGCCCCGACTCTCCATAGAGGAGTGCTTTCACTCGCCACTTCCACCTTTGATATTGTCAGTGCTGCTGCTGCATATGGCATATGGCACCCGCCCACCAGGATTCACTAGAGTTTCAGAGAGCACAAGGAAAGTGATTTCTTCCTGGTATGCTCTTTCTCACCATTACCGATAATAGTCAAAACTAATCTGGTGGGTGGCCAAGGGACCGGAATTCATGGAGAAGGAGGACCAGAGGATGCTTCTTGTTGTTTGTTAAAAAAATATACTCTGCCTGCTTTCCTGCAGGTTGGCAAACTGAGTTTGGTTTGCATGTTTTTTTTGCTCTAACATATTGAAAATGTAGCAGCCATAAACTATGAAGTGGGGAGGGAATGTCTATTTCCCTGGCTTGTGTGTTTAATTTTCTCTAGTCCTTCATCTTCTCTTGTCTGTGAAAGTCAGTGTTATCACAGATGTAATCTTATGCACACACTGTGGAATAACCTCTGTTGAAAAATGTGAGGCTTACCTCTGAGTAAATATACACAGGATCTGGTTAATCAGTCCATATGTTTATTTGTGGAGCAGGAGGGATGGGTTGCATAGGTTAAGCTTGGCATGTATGGGCTGTTGTTGTACTTGTAGACAAATAGAAGACCGTAGGAGAGATGAGGCATGACCTATATTTTCGAAGTAGAAAATGGTGGCTCTTTCTTCTCTGAGAGTTTGCTTTTCTCCCTTTATTGTTCCTTGCTTTCATAATGTCAAAACCTTTATACCCAAGTGGAGCTGCAAAAAAGGAAATAAAAACTCCAGCTTGCACATGACACAGACTGTATGTGGAAATGACACTTGTCTCTACACTAAAGCACAGAGCTTAAGAGGTTTGAACTCTTAAGACAACAGAGCAAATATGATATAATAGACATCACTGAAATCTGCTGGAATGAAAAGGGTAGCTAATACCCCAGAGGGCAATCAGAATTCAAAATGATTTTAAAAAATTAGAGATCTGGGCCAAAACTAGCAAAATGAATTTCAGGGAGAGATGTAAGGTACTACACTTAGGCAGAGCAAATGAAATGCACAGATATAGGATGGGTCACACCTGGCTTGACAATACATGTGAAAGGGATCTAGGAGTCATGGTAGACAAGCTGAACATGAGTCAACATTGTAATGTGGCAGCTTAAAAAGCTAATGTGATTCTAGGCAGCATAAAAACTCCCCCACTAAGCATTCACGCAAAACACCCCAGTTGGCCTTGCCTCATCACCAGGGTACAGGGATTGGGGCTGCAGCTATGCAGAGAGCAAGCAGCTACTACCTCCTCCCCCAACCAAGTCTCTGTCTCACTTCCTCTCAGCATTCTATTCTGGGCACCACTGTTCAAGAGGACAATCTGGAATGTGTCCCCGAGAAGAATGACCAAAAAGATAATGGTCTGGAAACCACGCCCTATCAGGAGTGGCTTAGGGAGATGGGCATGTTTACCCTTGGAGAAGAAAAGGTTAAGAGGTGACATGATAGCCATGTTTAAATATTTGAAGAGATGTCAGACTGAGGATGGAGCAAGTTTGTTTTCTGGTGCTTCAGAGACTAAGACACAAAGCAAAGGACTCAAACTACAGGAAAAGAGATTCCACTTAAACATTAGGAACATCAGAAAGAACTTCCTAAGGGTAAGAGCTGTTCAACAGTGGAATTGGTTGACTTGGGGAGTTGTGGAGTCTCCTTTGGAGATTTTTAAACAGAGGCTGGATGGCCATCTGTCCAACATGCCTTGATTTTATATTCCTGCATTGCAGGGGGTGGACTGGATGACCCTTGTGTCTCTTCCAACTCTATGATTCTAACTGTGGTTGGTACTTACTGCATAAAGGTTAATGGCATCACCAGGGGCTATCTCTAAGTCTCAAGTTTGGGCCTGGAAACCTCAGGGTGTGAACGATCCTGAACTGGCAAACCTAATCAATGGCCCAATGTCAATATGAACTAAAGCTAGGCCTTCTTCACATGCTAGGTTGAAATAGTTTGAAATGTATTGAAATAGTTAAGGGGTCTCCAGAATCATATTTCACAATTTCAGAAAAAGCTCTGAGCAAGCTTCTGAGACAGGTGTTATCACCTTGATCAGAAAAGTGACTGCTTGGCTGCTCCGAGTATTTGGCCATCAACTTTCATCACTTGAGCAGTTTCCTACGTAAGCAAGGTTTTTTTCTGTGTAACATCTCTGTGCTTATGTTCCTCATACCTTCCTTGATAGAGCATTTGGTAAGCTACCAGTGAAGGATGTGGTTCTCATACATTGTATTGCACAGTTTTTGCAACATGCTATTACTTCAAACAATAATTCAGTATTTTGAGAAGGAACTGGCAGCAAGCAGATAGTAACTGAGTGTCACAACTTGCTGACTGCTGTTAATTATCAAACTGTACAATGTGCCCTAACTATGAAAGAACAATAACATGACATTTTAAATGTTTCATAACATAAAATGTGATTTTATATAAGATAAGAGAACTGTGAACTGGAAAGGGACCAAGGAAATACATTGATTCTCAGACATCGCAGCAATAAGTTTGACAATACAACACATTACAAAACTATACACCAATTATAGCTGTCTCAAAGATATGATGGGAATGCCATTTTAGGTGATAACCAAGTGCACATTCTATTGCAAAGTCAAGAAAAAGGACACATAGATTGGGGTGGGCAAGGTGTGCTCCCTGGAGGTTTTTGGACTGCAACTCCTGTAATCCTTCAGCATTGGCTATGCTGTCTAAGGCTAATAGGAGTCATAGGTCCCAAAACATCTGGAGGGCCACAGATGCCCACCTCTAACTCTTGACATAGATAGAATAGCAAATACATTCATAGGCATGCCAAGTCAGAAGTAAACTTTACTGAATTCAGTGGGGTTTACTTCCAGGAAAGTGGGTTTAGGACTGTAGCATAACTTAATTTTTACACTTATAATGAGGGGTGGGAAACCTGTTCCCTCCTGATGTTGATAGACTGCAACTCCCATCTGCCTCTGCCACTATAGTCAAGGAGAAGTCGAGCAACATCACAGCTCCCCCACTTCTACCCTAGAGACTATAAAAGTACCTCTGAATTGGAACTCCAGCTATCCTACGCAATGTGGCAGAGTTATTGGTAACTCTGATAACTTTGGTAACTTTGATTCTAACAATGTATGCAAGAGGAAACCAAGAATAAAATAAGAGCTTTTGCAAGGAAGCTCTTATCATTAGAGTCATTGTGCTAATTAACACTGTATCCTGTTTCAGTGGGAAGCCTGTCTTATTTCAGCTAAAACAATTTCCTGATGTTCTCCGTTCATGCAGTGGTCATTGGTCTAAGGTATAATTTAGCAGTCACAAAAGACCACACATCCAACGTTCAAATGAGTGACTGAAATTAAGTGACCTTTTCTCTCTGTGTGTTTTTAAACAGTTTGCTCATTAGCTGTGAACCTAACAAAGGGTTTGAGCTTATCTTTCCAAAAGGCTTAACTAGGGATTTTGAAAAATACTTTCATTTTTTCCCCTTGCTGTGTACACAATTTTTTTTCCTTTGCACAAACACACATACATTTGCACAGCCTGGTCTTTCTAGCCTCCTGCTTGTGTGACCCCTGTACTTGAAGAAAGTGGAACAGCCCAGAAGTTTTACCTTGCTGCTGTACCCTAGCAAAGAAAAGGAAAAGGTCTCCATGGTAGGAGGAAATGAGTCTAATAACACAGAGATTCCTAAACTATAGTATGGCATTGTTATACCAGAAACTTGCTTTTATAATATGCCCGCTGTTATTCATAACATCCTCATCTACCCCAATTAAGAGACAACTTATTAAATCTTTCTCTTTGCTCTGTCGCTAGTGGAAGTGGAACAACTCATAGGACCACAACTGCTCCTCCTGACTGAAGGATTAAAATGCAGGTGTCAAGCCAGTAGGATCCCATGTGCACATTATCCATGTTGACTCTCATGTTGCTGTCTTCAAGGACTGCCAGAGGTGCCACCACCTCCTTTTCTTGGAAAGCTGATACAGTTCAATAGAAGTCTTACCAATAACATACAGTAAATACATATGAATTTTTATAAACTCACTTAATAAATTAGCTTCCTTAGAAGTATACAGCTATAGTTATGTGAATTCATTTACCACTGTTAATACCCCCCCCCACACACACACACAGAGATAACCCATGGGATGGCTGGGAACCACATGGTTTTTGGGTAGTCGTTTTTTCCTTTTCTTATTGTTGTCTGTTTTCACAAAAGAAAACTAAATATTTAGAAGTATTTTAGGTTGAACAATTTCAGCTAGGCAATCTTAAGAAGATTTAACTAATTTAACTCCCATAAATAAGCCTTTCGAGGACTGGCTGCTACTAGCAGGACCGGTTTAAGGAATTTTGGGCCCCCCTGCAATGCTTTATTTTGGGGGGCCCATATGTTTATCTCAGGTCAATGTAACCTAACTCAACCTAAGCTATTCACAGTACAGGATATTCAGATTATTACTCATAATGTTTTTGCAGGAGGAGGGTTACTACGGGGGCCCTCACAATGATGGGGCCATCTGTGGATGCTGACGCCGCTGGTGCCTTAAACCGGCCCTGGCTACCAGAATACCAACATTGATCATATCTGCTGAACGCATAGCTAGATTTAACCCATGTGGTTCATTTTGTTTTGTTCACTCATTAGACTTTGAGAAGGAATGTTGCTGAATTATATCAAAGATGAGAAAGATACATGGTCAGGGTGGGCAACTTGAGGCCCTCCAGATGTTGCTGCAGTGCAGTTGCAATCTGCCCTAGTTCATATGACTAATGGTGAGGGAGGGAGTAGAGCTGTAGGCTAGCAACATCTGGAAGGCCACAAGTTGTCCACTCCAAGTGTATGGCTTTAACTTAGTGAAGAATAAGTTTGGTGTGTTTTAAAAAGACTCTGGGCTCGTCTACACAAGCTGCCCCCCAACTCAAAAGTAGTGCCCCTCAGTAAGAGCAAGTAATGGTCTTTTTTCTTCCAGAAGCCCCCATAACCTTCACAGCTAAAGATGACAGGTGAGGGCAAACCAGGGATGGGTGAGGGAGACCTCCCCCCTTCTTTGGTCCCCGGGGATGCAGTGGTGGTGATGGGATGGCGATGGCAACAGGGGCAGGGAACTGAGGAAGGGTGAGAGGGTCCCCATGGGTACAGTGGTGGCGCCAGTGGGATGGCACCGGCAGTGGGGGGGGGACGGGCAGGGAGCCAGGGAAGGGGGAGAAGATGGCAGCCGCCCATCTACCTTCTCTGATCCCCATGACAGTGATGGCAGCGGCAACCATGACAATGACAGCCACCCACCTCCCTTCCTCATCCCTGATGCCTAGAGGGGAAAATAGTGCTGCAGGTGCTTGCCCTGTCAGCAAGCCCCACCCCCGCACTTCAGCCAATCAGGGCCACACTACCTTGATCGAATCGCTGTCCTAACGGGCAGAAATGCACACCCCTGTTGGTGTATTTTTTAAAAAGCCGGGAAAAGCCACGGAGGCTTTTTTCCTGTGGTTTTTACCCCCCTCCTTCACAATACTTTGACACGTTGCGGGATCCCATTAAGACTGGTCACCCTCCCCTCGCATTCTGTGAGAGGCATTTTCACCATTTAGACAACCCCTCCTTTTTAGAATGAGTTTGTAACTCTTAAAAAGGGTCAAAGGACACCTAAAGCCACTGATTTCAGCACTGGATTACTGCCAAGGGTACATTTGTCTGCCAATTCACATGGCCACTTGGTTTTGGGAAAAGCATACCAAATTTCAATAGCAGCTGTAGTGGGGCTTTCAGTATCCACTTTTGCTGGTTTAGGAGCTCTCCTAATTTTAAGGGTCATACTCCTTTCTGAAGCTGAGTGAACCATGTGGGGGGGTGTGTGGTCACATTCAGACCTATTATTTTCTGGGGATGTTGCCAACTGTCTTTAAATATTAAGCTACAGAGTTTCTGTGAAGAATACCAAACAGAGGATACATTTGGTAGACAGATCCTGGAGATAACACTGTTGAAATTTCTTCACTCCCACCATGTACAGGCAGAAGGTTTCACTTGCAAGAAAGCTCTTCAACCTTCAGCTGCTAAGAGAGCGCATGCCACCTCTTCACCAGCTCCTTGGGTTTGTTGATCATTTCATTCCAGTGTTCCAGTTCTTTGCCCCTGGTGTACATGAAGGGCCCGACAACCACACGACCCAACGAGTCAGTCTCTAAGCAGGAGCAGAAAAGGAGTGTGTAACATTTGTTTTTTACAGCTAACATCTATATAGTTGTCAATGTGCACATGCAACAATAGTATGTAAGTAACTGAATGGTCCAAATTCGTAAATCTCTAACCCACACTACACAAATAATCCAGTTTGAAACTAGATTGTTTGCCATGGCTCCTTCCTACTGAATCCTGAGAGTTGTAGTTTTACAAGGTCCTTTGCCTTCTCTGCCAAAGCCTGCTGATGCCTCGTCAAGCTACAAATCCCAGGAATAATTATGAAAAGGTATGGAAAGAAATTAGTAGAGATTTAAATGGGTGGGAAAATATTAGTTTATCACTAATGGGGAAAATATCGGTAATTAAAATGACCATTTTACCAAGGTTATTATATTTATTTCAAACCATGCCAATTACTATATTTAATGAAACATTTCTTAAATGGCAAAAAGAGATATCCAAATTTATATGGAATGGGGAAAAAACAAGGATTAAATTGAAGTTATTAACGGATATAAGATCAAGAGGTGAACTAGGCTTACCTGATTTAAAATTATATTATGAAGCAGCATGTTTAACATGGTTGAAACAATGGATAGAGCTAGATAATAAAAGAAATTTAGATTTGGAAGGCCATGAATTAAGGATGAGTTGGCATGGGTATCTCTGGTACGGGAAAGTCAAAATAAATGCAGAATTTAAGAATCACACTATTACGAAATCATTAATAAAGGTATGGAACAAATATATATAAAAAAAATTGAACCCCAAATTGCCAGGTTGGTTATCCCCACAAGAAGCCTTTTGCAAATGCAAATTAAGAGTGGATAAATGGATAAGATATAGGGACATTTTAGAATTAAGGGAGGGAGAATGGAAGATTAAAGAAAGACAAAAGTTAGAAGAAGACGGAATTAAAACGTATTGGCTGAATTATTATCAATTGAAGGAAAGAGCTAAAGAGGATTTAAAATTGTTTCAATTTGAAAATGAAAAGTCAGCATTTGAAATAGTATGCTCAGACAAAACTCATGAAATTAGTAAAATCTATGGATTATTATTAAAATTTAATTTGGAACAGGAACAAATAAAACAATGCATGATAGGATGGGCACAGAATTTAGGATACCAACTACAGCTAGATCAGTGGGAGGGAGTTTGGAATCAGAGTCTGAAATTTACATGTTCATACTATCTAAAAGAAAATTTTTATAAAATGATGTTTACATGGTACCTATCCCCTTTAAATTTGGCTAAAATGTACAAGGGTATATCTGACAGGTGTTGGAAATGTCAAAAACAAACAAGCACATTTTCCCACTTATGGTGGAAATGTAAAACGGTAAAAAAATATTGGTTTAAAATTAACAAATGAATAGAAAAAAATTTGAAAACTAAATCGAAGGAAAGACCAGAACTATATCTGTTGAATATGGTAAATATGAATGATAATATGGAGAAAAAAACATAAGAATTTAATTTGTTATTTGATTACGGTGGCATGGTTTATCTATGCAAGGAAATGGAAAACAAATGAAAATCCGACATACCAGGACTGGATTGATAAAGTTATGGAATTTGCATTATTGGACAAACTTTCAAACCTAGTGAGGAGTATTTCAATTGAAAACTACAAAAGAACATGGGAACCATTTATAAAATATATTTAAAAAGAAAATGGAGATTTTACAGTTATAGGGTTTGATATTTAGTATATTATGTAGTTAATTATTAATTAATATTAGTTTATTATTATTTATTATTAATAATAAGATTAATGCTAATTGATGTAAAATGTGATGTGATTTGAGAGAGATGAATATAACTTTTAATAAAATAAATGTTAATATAAAGTGATTGATAAGTAATTAAGAAGTAATTGTATAATAAGGGTTATAATGGATAAATATATGGAAAGGGAGGAGAATTATTATAAAAATGCATAAAGTAAGTAGAGAGAGGTGGGAAGTCAATTTTATAAGGAGGTGGGTGGATGAGGGAGGGGGTTTAAAGGATAAATGTTTTGTAATGTTTTGTATTGTCTTTTTAAAAGTGTGTCAAATGTTTAATGTTAGTTTTGTTGTGTTTTTTTCTTTGTTGTTTTTATTTTACTTTTTGTTTTGATGTATGTTTATTTGTATTGTTTATTTTAAAATTTAATTGAATAAAGATAAAAATATGAAAATGAAACTACAAATCCCAGGGTTCCATAGGAAGGAGCCATGGCAAATAATCCAGTTTCAAACCAGATTATTTGTGCAGTGTGGATAGCCTGCGAACTGCATGTTGCAGCTACTAAATACATATCACTTTTCTTCCTTCCTCACAAATCACTCCATAGTTGATATTCTGAATGATCCTACCTCACATCCTCCATAGTACTCTGTCCCTTGGCTTGCCAGGACTGGTCCTACCATTAGGCAGAGTAGGCCAACCACTTCATGTGACAGATGATGGTGGGAGTCAGCAGCGGCAGCTCCCCCAACCATTCCTCCCGAGCCCTCTGGCCTTAAACTAGCCTGCTTCCTTCAGCTGCAGTAGAGGTAACTTAATGAAAGTTTTGGATATCAGCCCAGTTGGCTTCTTTGTGTAGTACTGAGGGAGGGAAGTGCCCTCTTGTCCTCAGAAGCCAACTTGCAAAGAACAGATTATGCTTTTTGCAAAAAGAGTTTGCTGGGATAGCAGTTCTCATCTTTTGTTCCTCCAGATACAGTAGGATCCCATATCCACTGACTCATTACCTACTGATTTGATTATCCACAGGACACAAAACAGCACACCTACCATAGAGTCTTCCTAGAAACTGTGTCCTCTCTAGCCATTTTCTAGGTCCTCCAAGGCAACTCTATAGTATTTTAAACTGGAAGTCCCATTATTTTCAATGGTGTTTGCTATTATCCACGGTTTTTGGTATCCACAAGGCCCCCCAGATCCAATCCGCAGCGGATATGGGGGTCTTACTGTATTTATTACTTGTTGATTGCTTTATTTGTATCCTGCCTTTTTCCCAGTAAAGGAACCAGGGTGGCTTATAGTCAGATTGGAACAAAATAGAACTAAAATCCCAACAATACAAAAGTTTTAAAACAATTAAATTAATTATTGTCTAAAAACAGTGTTTTAGCTACTCTTGTTTTAAGCTTATTTTGTAAACTACTTTGAGTTGCCTTTTGGAGAAAGGCATGATATAAAACAAACAAGTATCCATGATTTAAAACAGCATAAAATCATTGAAAAGACATAAAAATCAAGATAAAAATACAACTCCCCACCCCACCCCCAATTAAAAGTCCTTTTGCATGACCTGTTAATCATCAAATGCCTGTTTAAATAAAAAGATATTTGTGTTAGTATGCCCTACTAACCCCTACCCATAGTATCTCATGACTGGAAATATTGGACACTTTGGGGGGTCAATTTGGCTGGGAGGTTAGGCAGGCTGAAGGTCAGCCAAAGGTCAGAATGACCCGGGATGTGTCTGGAAATATAACGGTGAGAAAGCCCAAGTTAAGATTATGTGGAAAACCCCCTCAGTAATGGGTTTATGCTAATGACCCAGTTGTTAAGGAGGTATGTGCTAATCCTTTCTTCCAGCCTTAGACATGTCAAGCAATAATTCAATCATGCGAACAAGTGACCTTTCCTTAACCCGGTGATGGCGAACCTATGACACGCGTGTCAGCACTGACACGCATAGCCATTTGTGCTGACACGCAGCTGTAGGCCTCCTCCCCCCCTCCCCCACCCGCAACCTCACCACCCTCCCTAAAGTGGCGATCTGGGCTTCAAAGTCTCACTTTAGGGAGGGGGGAGAAAAGTGGTGGGCGGGGCTATGAAGCCCCAATTGCCACTTTAGGGAGGCGTGGGTTGGAGCCTCCCGCCACACCTGGCCACCACCACCTCTGAGGCCTCCCGTGCTTCCCTGGAGTCATCTCAGAAAGGCCGGGTAAGGTGGCCGGCAGGCGGGATTCTGCCGGGGAAGATGGCGGATGAGCAGGAGGATGGTTGCCCGGCCTCTCCCAGGCCTTCCTGTGGTGGCTCCAAAGCCTCGGAACTGCCTCGGAAAGTCTGGGGAAGATGGTGGGCAAGTGGGAGGGTGGCTGCCCGGCCTCTCCCCAGCCTTCCCGAGGAATCTCCGTGGCTTTGAAGCCACAGAACCACCACAGGGAGGCCGGGGAAGGCTTCAGGCGAGTGGGAGGTGACCGCCCGGCCTTCCAGAGGGTGCTTGTGGCTTCAAAGCCACAGAGATTCCTCAGGAAGCCTGGGGAAGGTGGCGGATGGGAGGGAGGGACTCTGCCCGGCCTCTCCCCTGCCTTACCGAGGGAGCTCCGAGGCTTCAAACCTCGGAGCCACCTTGGAAAGACCGGGGAAGGCAGCAGGTGGGAGGGAGGGAGGGACTCTGCCCAGCTTCTCCCTGGCCTTACCGAGGGGGCTCTGAGGCTTTGGAGCCTTGGAGCCACCTCGGAAAGGGCAGGGAAGGCAGCAGGCAGGTGGGCCTCTTGTTTGAGCCCAGGGCACCACATGCAGCTTCTCCAATGGAGCCTTCCTAAATAGCTCCGCAAGGGGAGCTGCCAAAAGAGGGAGGGGGGAGAATGTGTGTGTGTGCGCATGGGATTGTGGCGAGAGGGAGTAAGTGCTGTGAAGGGAAGAAGCCGAGGGTCTGGGAGCCGAGGAGCTGCCCGTGTAATCGCTCCTAGGCAGCAAGCAATACATGCTCTGCTCCATGGCTAACTCAAGCTGCCTCCTTATCTCCAACACCGCCTTGCTCCCACATTCGCTACCATGCCCACCAGCCTTCCTCTACCTCCAGCAGGTAAGTCCACCTCTTTTATATCTTTCCCTGCTTCACTCGTGGGTGAGGTATCCCTCCCCAAAAAATAAACCCATGGGTCAGAGGGAGACCGGGGAGGTGGAGGGAAAGTAGCAACGGGGCCTCCAAAGGCCCCATTGCCACTTTTGGTAGGCCGGGGGAGGGGAAGTAGCGACGGGGCCTCCGGAGGCCCCGTCGCCACTTTCAGGAGGCTGGGAGGGCTGTTATTATTCGCAGATTTTTCACATTCGTGGGGGGCCTTCGTAACCTAACCCCCACGAATGTGAAGGGACAGCTGTACATTTTGATTACTCAGTTGTCACATGAGTTGTGACAACTCATTAATTATTAATAAACAATTAATAATATTGTTGTTTAAACAATAAATATCACAAAATAATGTTTTTTCCTCAAAGTGCCACACCACCCGAGTTATGCTCAGTTTTTTGCTGATGTTTGACACACCAAGCTCAAAAGGTTGCCCATCACTGCCTTAACCCATACTTCTCCTATACCCCCTGCCTGAGCAAACATTAAGAGGTTGCTGCAGAACCACCAATGTTTTGTCTTTCTGGAACCAAAGCAATTAGTTGAGTTTCGTTCTCTTTATCTATCCAGTGGGAAAGCCATCCAGGCTTTGTCAAAACCAGAATACCCCTTCAGGATATGAAATAGGGTATAAATATCCCAGCCTAGACCCCTGCTAAGTGTGCCACAGATGGACACTGAAACTCTGCTGGATTCTCTGTGCCACCCTCAGACGCCAGTCTGAGTTATCGTTACTGCACAGCACAAAACTCTTCTCTTCAAGACTGGTAACTATTGCCCTATATTCCTGAATCTCTCCCTCTATCCAATCTTTCCATCTTACTCTGCTATAGTCTTGTATGGTTCTTAAGAATGTGTGTTGTGTATGTGAGTTCACTTTGTGTTATTCCAATAAAATACTTTATTTCACTTTAACTGTAGCGTTCTCTACGGTTAGTACTGGTATACATAGGTGAAAAGATCCCTGGTTAACCTCCTCTCGCAGGCTCCCTTTTGAGCTAATAATTCCCCCAAATAATACAGGAGATTTTGGCATCACGGATGGGACTCTAAAGCACCTCCACCTCTTAGTGTAACATTTGTTGTTGTTGTTGTATGCCTTCAAGCCATTTCTGACTTATGGTGACCCTAAGGCAAACCTACCACAGGGTTTTCTTGGCAAAATTTGTTCAGCGGAGGCTTGCATTTGCCTTTCTCTGAGGCTGGGAAAGTGTGACTTGCCCAAGGTTACACCATGGGTTTCCATGGCTCAGCAGCGATTTGAACTCTGGTCTCTGTAGTTCAACACTCAAACCACTATGCCATACTGGCTCTCAAAAACCTTTCAGAAAAAGGGGAGCAGAGGGGTGGCAGTCTATACCCTTTGATATTTTAGGCTTTAGCTCCAGAATCTCCAGCCACCATGGCCAATGGTAAGAGATTATGGGATTTGAAATCCAAAATATCTGGAGGGCCAAGAATCACTGTGCTAGGAAAAGCTTCCCTCTCTGTGTCAGAATGCTGTTAAAAGTATTGAAGGAGGCTTGGGTGTGGTGGGTGCATTTGACAAGTGTAGAGGCTCCTCATGTGATGATAGTAAACAAATTTTGGTGGCAGAATTCAAAGACAGCTGTGTAAATGTGGGAGCTTCTCTACACTGGTGGGAAACCCTGAAACTACCTTGAAGTCATGATTGATTTCTTTGGTCTGCATTGGCCTCATAAATGCCACACTCACTGTGGCTTGTCCAATGGGAGATCAGAGTATCCCACCACACTGTAACTCATGTCAGTGTATGCTGATCACATGTCCTATACACCACATTATTTCCAGCCACATGGTTAGGGATGCTCTGGTTTTGTGTGTTTTTTCTATTTGCTTGTGCACGCAAATATACGTTGTCTCAGAGTACTGCGTTATTGGCTAAGCAGAGATATGCTTATACAGATATCCTCACTATTGAAAATTGTTTTAAAAGCCTGCATGCTGGCAGAACAGAGTCACATTCACCAGAAGACCTGCCCCTGGTTTAGCACTGAAGCCAATCTGCAGCCACCACACAGCCAATAATCTGGGGCTTCCCCTGAAATATGGAGCAAACCGCTAATCTTTCAGACCCGGATTTTTCTGCAGAAACCCTGATGAAGCTGTGAATCATCAGGAGTGTTGTGTGGCAACTGAACAGGGAATAGGAGGTGAGCATGTGGTTTTTTGTTGTTTTTTGTTTTTGCCAGTGTAGGCAAGCCCTGGAATATCAGTATGCAAAGGGATCTTGTAGCACCTTTGAGACTAATTAAGAGAAAAAAGTTGTAGCATAAGCTTTCGTAGACTTAGGAGATTTTCAGACAACATTGTTATAGTGTTACTATTCCACTTTATTTGCTATAGCTGCTGCCTCTTGAATCCTGGGATTTGCAGTTGAGGGAGGGGCATTTGCAACTCTCAGCCAGAGAGATCTTAGGCCTCACTAAATTATAAACCCCAGAATTCCACAGGTGGAAGCCAGAGCAGTTAAAGTGGAATAGTAACACTATAACAGTGTAGTCTGAAAATCTCCTTGGTCTACTTCCTCAGATACATGGACTGAACATTTTTTTGTTGGGTGAGGAGGCAGGAATTCAGCTAACATAATTCAAATCGCATGATCTCAGAGGTGTCCTTACCATAATTTTCTTGAATCCTTGGGCATCATTGAGGGATACATATTAGGTAGCTACAAAAATATAAATTGGATATTTAAAATATATTGCATATATTTAAGGCTAATGGTGTGTATGGGGGAGAATAACAACATTTCATGGTTATACTTCCCAACTGTAGTCATCCTGCAAATTTAGTGTTTAAGTTATGATTTTAGCTTCTGTCCTAAAAGATGAAGAGTCTAACATGAAAGATCATCTAAAATGGTGGCAGCTCTTCACCTTCTCCCTCCGCTTCCTGGAGCACAGATAGGCTGAGGCTTGTTGTATCCAGCTCCAGCTGGTCAACCTTGAAGCTGAACGTCTCATTGTACAATGGATCAGAGGAACCCACAACAGCTGTAGTCCTTTTGCTTTTGATGAACTGATTTTGCTTCATTAGGGACACCTTGACAAAGACACCTGGAATAAAAGGATAAGGCTGGAAAACAAGTTGGAAGCACTGAGAGGAAAACAACCCCAAATCTCTGGGCCTGGATTTCTCCATTCTGGTTTCCTCTATACTTGAATGTGTGTGTTTTTTTAAAAAAAAATCACAAGTTATTTCAGTCCTAAATATGATGATATTTGAGAAACTGGTAAACAAAGTGAAATGAAATTCTTTCCCACCATGAGCATAGACAATCTATTCCCTGTTAACAGGTTAGTATATTACCTACATGTGTGTTTGTGGGGAGGGGAGAAACAGAAGTCCAGTAGCAGCTCCCAAGTCACGGGGTAATGATTCTGCTTTGGAGTTTAGTCTGAACTTTTAAAGAGCTACCTGAAGTACAGAATGTATTTGAGGGACAGAGGTTAACATATTGGACGGCTCCTGTAAAATGTGGACTAAAAGCCCAGAGGAGACCCACAACCTCACTGACATAGAAACCACCAGACACCTCTGGTGTTGGCAATTGTCATCGCATGTTTCATTTCAATGTCTTAGTCCATTTGATCTGTCCTCTAACGTTTCATTATGATCTCTTCTATTGTTTCTCAGAGTACTTTCACAAGGTTCATCCATTTTTACAATTTTTAAAAAATTAATAAATTGTTTTATGTGTTTTTTCTCAGAATCCTTCACACGGTTCAGGTACCTGGTATTATTTTAGGAAAAAATATTGCATTGTTTTACATGTGGGTAGTGAGTTGCTGGGGGAGTAAGAGGAAGGAGGGGCCCTTGTGAAGCTGGGGGTGTAGATGCAGATGGAGTGGCAGGAGTGGGTTGTGAAGTGAAGAGGGAATTTGCACGTGGGTGGTGATTGGCTGAGGATTGGTTGGGTATGTTTCCTAAGCGACCAATCAGCACACTGGGAAAGAAAACATACCCAAGCATTTTATGTATAGAGATATATTTGTGGTATTTATTATAACAAAAAACCACAGAAAGCAAAAAAAAAAAAAAAAAAAAAAAAGATTATGTGGAGAAAGCCACCAGTTCTGCATGGGTTTTAGATAATATTAATATGTTGTTAATACATTGTAAAATTCTAGTCTGTACTACTGCAACAAAACAAAACAAAACAAAAACAAAACAAAAACTAATTCTTGCCACACTTACCAACACCTTGCTTTTCCTTCTGGAACTTCAAGCCCTTTGCTCTCAGAACCACCACTGTGAGACGGCCCAGATAGCTGTTGTAGCTGAGAGAAAACTGGAGGTCACCATGTTCAGAAGGCATCTTTGATGAAGAAGAGAATGTTGGTTGGTTGCATCAGTATCAATTCATCAGATACTCAACATTAAGGACACACATTTCTCTTTCACTCTAATTACTATATAGCATGGGTAATGAGGTTCCAAAGCAGCAACTAACTAAAGGCCACGCCCCCCCATGTACGTGTGGGACCAGTACCCGTGGTTTCAATTATCCATTGTCCAGATAATTTCCTAGGTCTTCCAGCATGATTTTTTGGGGCTTGCTATTACTCACAGTTTTGCTTATTTGCAGTAAGCCTGGGAACACATTCCCCACGCATACTGGGGTGGTGGTAGCAGCCTTTATTAACATTTGCAAGGTTTTGAGTAGGGTTGTCGTTCAGTGAGAACTGAGCCGCTCATGTTGAACAACAGCTCCTGCCACTCACCGCTATTAGCTCTACTGGCCAAGGCTGCTGGGAGTTCAGTTTAACAACTGGAGGGCTGCAAAATTCTCACTCCTGTGCTAGTCCATGCTGGGTTTGGGGAGGGCAAAGGAGATCCACAAACCCTTGGAATTTGCAAATTACACATACACATACAAATAAAATACAATACGACCCCCGTATCTGCTGATTCACCATCCGCTGATTCTGTTATCTGCAGTTGGTGACAGGCAAGGGTGAAAGGGGAAGGGAGAGGAAGAGGAGAGGACTTGCCTCCCTTCTCTCCCATGAGGGCTGCGGCAGTGGAGGGGGAAGGGGGAAGGGAGAGGAGGAGGAGAAAACTTGCCTTTCCCCCACCCTTCTCCAGCCCAGTTCCCTCCCCTCCCCTCCCCTCCCTTACCCTGTGGTGCTGGGCCTGCTGGTTGAGGGCTCCAGTGAGGCCAGGAAGGTGCTCAGAGCCTGGCCAGGCCAGACTCCACTCGGCTCCGTGGTGGCAGCAGTGAAGACTGAGGCAGCGAGGTGGTGAAGAGCAGCACCAGTGCCACCAGCCCAAACCCGGCTCTGGCTGCTCGCTCTCTCGCTGCTTTTCTCTACAATTCTATGATTCTATGATTCCTATCTCTTCCTCTTCCTGTCTCCCTCCCTTTCTTCTCTTCCTCTATAACTCTTCCTCCTCCTCCCCCCGCATCACAGGCTGCTCACTACTAACCATGGTTTTCAGTATCTGCAGGGACCCCCAGACCCAATCCCCCATGGATACAGGGGTGCTACTATAATTGCAATAAAAAGTATTCTTTTTTTAAAAAAGGGATTAATTATCCCAATTGCTCTTTCCCAATACCTCTTAATTTTGGTGCATGTTTACTACCATGCAAATCAAGTGCTTAAAACGGTATTATCTTACCTCATTCCATATGCCTGTATATAGTGTTGTTTCTCTAGAGCAATGATTCTTAGGCTAATATGTTGGACCAGCAAATATTTCTTTTCCCAACCTGCCCAGGACCTGTACCAATTTTTTTGCCCATTGGCCACAACTTTTTCTTTCTTTCCTGGGAACTCACCACAAACTGACAGCCAATGGTTCAGGGACCAGCTCTAGTCCAGGGAACACCACTTTGAGTAGCACTTCTCTAGAGCAAACCTACCTAACATGAAGATAAGGTAGCTGAATTAGAAGGAAGAACTATTGGTGGTGGAGGAGGAAGAGGAAGTTGTTGTCATAATGACTTTGATCAAATGAGTTGTATCTTTAATTCATCACTGACCTCCAGGTTATCTGCTTCCAAGTCTCTCCAAACAATGACCTTCCCATCACTAGATAGGCTGTCATTTTTCAGAGGAAAAATTACTTGTCCCAGGAGAATGTGTTTCTTCTGTTTGTCAACATGGTAAACACAGAACTTCAATGTTCTTTCATGAAGTGTATTACTGGAGATCTACATGGAAGCAAATAGAACAGTGAAAAGAAATATAAGTAGTCTTCCTGCCCAACTCTTCTGCTCCTAACTTCCCCCTCTCAAAGTGGATTTTCATTAAACTAAAAAAAAAAAAAAAAAAAGCCACATATTTTGTGCATAACATGTACGAGTAGTTCAGCTGTCTGTTGTTACAAGTTCAGGAAACACTGGTCTATATTCAGAGCCAGCCCAAGCCTGTAGCAAAAGTCAAGATGGCACCCTAAACCTCCCTTCTATGCAGAGTAGTCAATCAGATGAACAGTTGAATCTCAGGGGTTCTCTAAATGGTAAAAATACTCCTCATAGAATTCGATGAGAATTCTACCATGAGATCCCACATCAATGAGATCCCACATCAATCCTCAGTATTTGGAAGAGGGTGGGGGGCAAAAACATGAAAAACTTCACAGGAAAATCCTTGGCAGCTTTTCCCAAAGTTTTTAAAAAGCTCAGCAGGGAATGTGCATTCACACTTGTTGGGACAAACAATTTGTTTTGATGCACATTCCAAATAACAGTAGAAGTGGAAAACTGATTGGTCGGATGTGCACAGGGGGTGGAGCTTGCTAATAAGGCAAGTGTCTGAAACTGCCAAACCATAGCAATTGTACGCTATAGTGAGAAAATAGCTTTTTTGTTTGCCTCTTTGTTAAAGCAGAAGATCACACCTTGGATTTAGTTGTTTTTTAAAACTGCTCAGTGGCAGGAACTCGAGGTAAATAAAAACACGAGTAATTCACTCATGCCCACCATCTTGATTTACAGGCATGCCAGTTGGAACAGTGAAAGCAGATAGCTTTGCATGCCTGCGATCTTAAAAAACAAACAAACTGTTGAGACAAATAGAAGTTGCTGCGAATTAGCATTACTGTGCACCAATCCATTTTTTATTGCTTCATATAGACAAGCCCTCAGTTGAACACTAATGATGGGACAACATACTTCATTGCACTCAAGAGTGACAAGCTGTTGTGGGAATCATGATGCTGGACATGTGGCACACATACAATTGTGCCCTCTGATATCTTGCCACTGTTTTTGCCCTCTAGTTTCCACTGGCTATGGCAGCCCCCCCCCTCTACATAATAATAGGGGCAGCCCTGGCTACAGCATCATGCCCACACCAACATTCCATTTGCAGAAAACTTTACCTGAAAAACAAAATTCTCATCAAATTGAGGGTTAAGATTTTTCCGCTTGGTCTTGGACTGCAAGTAGCGCCTCTCGTCAGGTAGCAGGTAGATTTTCACCAAGGGATTGCAAGAGCTGGCAGGAGGCTGCAGCTTTCGGGCTTTAATCAAGGAGACAAGGAGCCTTTCTGACTCTTGCTCATACTCCACAGAGAACCAAATCCGACCAATGTTCCCCTCAGGGAAGTCTGTCTCACTCGTGTCTTCAGGAAATCTGTAGAGCTCTGGGTTAATGGCTCCTACAAGGTATGCTCCAGCTTTACAGAGAAAAAGAAATCCCCCAGATTCATTGTATGAAGGATATCAAATCTACAAAGTGTGCATCATGTTTGAATGCTGTTGTTTCATTAACAGTAATATGTCTGGACACTTCATACATGTATATCACCAGATGATTGCAGAGCCAAGTGGGAACTTGTATACACAATGAGCCATGGGGGACTCAATGCCCAAAGCAGAACTTTTATGTCACTACACAGTATACCTCAAATGCAAAACCGTATATGGGAATAGCTCATAAATGAAGCCATGGTTTTAGAACCATTGACCCTCCAGATTGTTTAAACTACAGCTCCCATAATCTTTTCCCATTGGCTATATTGTCTTTGGTTTTGGAGAACTGACGTCCAAAATATTTAGAGGGCCACACATTTTTCACCCCTGAATTGAGCTGACAGACATCAAGTCATGCACATACATGGTTGAGTTTGCATCCCTGAAAACTATGAAACTATGATGAGGTTAGGGTCTGTTGACAAGACCATGTGTGGCACTTTTGGTACAGCACTTTGGATTCAAATTGGAACAGTATTGCATTTTTCTGCATTTCTCTTTGCATCAGCAATATAAATCTAGCCATGTGGGCTTCACAACTGTGAGAATGTACTCTCAGAGCTGACTGTAAGTGTACTGCAGACCAGTTCAAGCCAAAGGCCTTAAGAGAGTTGATTGTATGACACCTGGATGTACGTATGTCCTTCCTTTAAGACCTTAATGCAGGCATACTCACTGGAGATCTTCCCATGAGAGCTTGTGCACACTGGAAATTGGCCATGGCTAAGAGAAGAAGGTACCACACAGCTCAGTTTTCAGACTAGTTATCCATCTGCTCCAGTACTATATTGCTTTCTGTTGACAGATTAAAGCCTTTTCCCATTACCCACCCAATCCATTTAAGTGGAGATGCTGCGGGTGAATCTAGTAGCTTCTGCATGCAAAGTAGCACTGTGCCACTGAACTGTGGTCTCAATTTTAGACGTACAGGGATGCACTGAGGCATATATAAGATCCACTTAATCATGCTTAGAGTAGACTCACTGAGGTCATAGGGCACTTTCACACAACTCAATTACAGTACTATGATTCCACTTGAACTAGCATGCCAATCCTGGGATTTGCAACATAGGCACGAGGAATTAGACTTCTCAGACAGAGAATTCTAGTGCCTCTGGCCCAACTACAAACTCCAGGATTACATTCAATGCAGTCATGGCAGTTAGAGTAGAATTGTAGCACTATAACTGTGTAGCATGAAAGGGCTCATGACAACTTACATAAGTCCAACAGAGTTCAATGCACTCTAAACATGAGTAAGTAAGTTTGTATCCAGTTCATTGTCAGTAAATTGAATACTGTGCTTCATTTGGTTTTACTCACATGCATAACATAACCTACCTAAAGAATGGAAAGAGGATCGAGGCCCAGAATCAGGGGTAATGTAGAGGTCACTGTCCTCCTGAACATGTTCTCCATTTATCATTTCAGCCCAGGTTTGTCTATTAAATTTTGGTGGAACAATAAAAGGGACACTTCTTGCTCTGCTCAAAGACGGCCACCACATTGAGTTGGATTAAGAAAACAAAAGGGTATCAATCAGCCAAAACATGTTTCAGAAAGAAGCCAGCTAAAGATAAGTACTTTCAAATCATACAGACTGAAATAGGCAAGATTTAAATGCATGGTTAACCCCTCTCTAAAATCAAAGAAACTTAAAAGTGCTTTTGGGTTGTGGTACCTATGGTTTTCTAAAAATTCTTTTTGCATTACAATTTTTCAACAGCAAAGACGTTGGGTAACTGCAAAGGGGCCAGGGAGCCATCTCCACCCCCTCACCCCACCTACATCATCGCTTTCAGCAGAAACAGAAGCGAAGTCACATTTAGCCTGAATGGCACATTTTTGTGTGGTTTTATTTTAATGGGGCGTGGTCTTGGGTGCTGTGGAGTAGTGGGGGGCAAGAGGACCCCAAATGCCATGTTTCTGTGGTTTCAGTCTAGGGGATCTAAGAGCTTGGGAATCTCCTGGGGTCTTCAGCATCTGCAAAAAGGAGTCTCAGAGCTGCATTTTCTCTACCCTTCAGATAAATGAAGAAAAGCATTAAACCATATTCAAGAACACTTAGGGAATGTAATGGATCTCATTCCACTTCACCCCAATCAGAATTATTTTTAAAGAATGGGGGAAAGCCAGCATGTTTACAATTTTCCACATAAAGATTGCTTCCCAGTTAGAATTGGAACAAAATATCAAACAAATGTCACATATATACACTTGGAACAAAGGTATGGTGAAATATATATCCCCAAAATATAGTCTTTGAATGCTATCCATATTTGGGTAAGTCATAAAATGTGAAGTCCTTGGCTTAATCTCTTCTCAGTAAGTCAGGGTTATGAAAACTACTGTCAGCCCTTGCTCCCATCATCTGCAATATGGAGACAATAATTCGGGGTTGTTGTAAGGCCAGACTGGGTACATTTGTCCCACCAGTTTTTTTTCAGCTGCAACTGCTGCAGCCTCTTTGCATTAGCCAAGCTGCATAGGGCTGATGCGAGTTGTAGGCCAAAACATCTGGAGAATCATAAGTTCCCCACTCCTGTTGTAGGGATTTGACAGAGGGACATACATGTGTAGTAGTGGTGGTGGTGGTAAAAATTGACACATTGTAGGCAGAGGTGGGCCAAGCAGTAAAGATCACTTCCCCTTTGCTGCAATGGTTTATGGAAACACTTGCTCACTGGAAATGGGTTGTGATGGTGATGGTAGTGTTTATATTTGTTTCTATTCCACCATTCCCCCCAGATTGGGACTCAAAGTGGCTTACAACAATTTAAAAATACATTATTAAAAATCCACAGGATACAAGCGTTAAAACAAGATTAAACAATACAAAAATTAAAACCAGATTAAAATATACACCATTAAACACACACATACAAGCACAACAATTAGCAATATCCAATCCATTGTGTAAGGCAGGCCTTATATAGTTGCTCACCAAATGCCTGTTGGAGCCAAAAAGTCTTTACTTGTATGCGAAAAAGAAGTAGGGAGTATGACTATCTGACTTCTCTGGGAAGGGAGTTCCAGAGCATAGGGGCAACCACTGAGAAGGCCTTCTCCTGTGTTCCCACCAAATGTACCTGTGAGGGTGGTGAGACAGAGAGAACAGCCTCCACAGTAGATCTCAAAGCACAGGTGGGTCATGAGGGAGAATATGGTCCTCCAAATAACCTGGATCTGAGCCTTCTGGGCCTTAAAGGTCATAACCAGCATGTTGAATTGTGCCTGGAAATGGGCCAGAAGTCAGTGAAGCTGTGGCAACAAGGGAAATGTGTGATCCTTGTGGCCAATCCCAGTTAGCAACCTGCTGTGATTCTTCAAAGGAAGCCCCACATAGAGTGTATCACAGTAATCCAACCAGGTTGTAACTAAGGCATATGTCACTGTGACTAGATCTAACATCTCAAAGAACAGGTGCAGCTGGCGCACAAGCTTTAGCTGTGCAGATGCACTCCTGGCCACTGCTGAGACCTGGGCTTCCAGGCTCAGAGTTGAATCCAGGACACCCAAGCTGTGAACCTGCATCTTTAGGTGGAGTGTAATCCCATCCAGCACAGGCTGAATCCCTATTCCCTGATCTGTCTTTCAATTGACCAGGAGCACCTCCATCTTGTCTGGATTAAGTTTCAATTTGTTCACCCTCATCCAGTCCATTATTGATGACAAGCACTAGTTTAGGACAAAGCAATTTCATTGGCTTATGGTAGAAAGGAGTAATAATGTTGGGTGTCATCCACATACTGATGGCACCCCAAAACTCTGGACAACCTCTCCCAGTGGTTTCATGTACATGTTAAATAGCATGGGGGACATAACTGAATCCTGAGGGGGCCCACAGGCCAATAGCCAAAGAGTTGAACAGGAGTCCCCCAACACCACCTTCTAGGTTCACCCCTCCAGGAAGGAGTGAAGCAACTGTAAAACAGTGCCCCCAAGTCCTATCACAGCAAGGTGACTAGAAGGATACCATGGTTGATGGTATCAAAAGCTGCCAAGAGGTCCAGCAGAACTAACCAGTACATACACCCCCTTTCTAGCTCCTGGTGTAGATCATCCACCAAGGTGACCAAAGCAGTCTCTGTCCCATAATCAGGGTCCACTAATAATGTTTGGATGGTCAGTATAGGAGCTCTAAGAAAATTACTCCTACAATGCATGAAGGTGCCTAGTATTGGTCATTCATTATGTCCTGTTCTGTTCCAGGATTGGGACAGGCAGGAAGTAATCACCATTTACCTTGCCTTTGGAGGATGAGGTGAAGAAGATGGTAGGGCAACATCTGGCTCCTGCCGAACAGGGGAAGCAGGTTCAGTAAGTTCTTCATAAGAGCCCTTGAGGTGGACTTTCTTCCAAAAGAGGTACACTGCTATCCCAATAAGGACCAGCAGAAGAATCCCTCCAACCACACCTCCGACCACAGCAGCTACCTGTTCTGATTACACGAAAACACATGGATATATTGAAATGTTCATGAACAAAACGTCTATGAATATTTCACATGTGGCAAAAAGCATTTGAAATCTGATCTTGTAAGAGCATGGAGAGTTTTGGAAAATGGCTTGCTGCCTGTTGGGTGAGAAATTCTGGGAGTTTTACTCCAAAAAGTAACATATCTAGGTTTTTCATATGTGCCCTATTTCATTAATACACATCAGTTCTTCTTGCCCACCCCTTTCCTCTACGCGCTCCAACCCATGTCCTGTGGCCAAATGAGTAAGGCCTTCTTTCTTCCCTGCTAGAAAGGCTATACCATAATTGCATACAGAGAGGCTGTATTTAGAGGGCTACTTGGGGGTACCACTTTATCTTGTAGTGGTAGCTCTTTGAAAAATTCCTCCTGCACCCTGAGGAATTTTCATTGGTGGTGAAGAGGGCAGGCAGGGTTGTTTGAAGAGCCACCAGTACTACCAAGAGATCTGTATCTTGAGATGTTTAACTCAGTGGCCAAGAAGGGATGGGCCTTCATCTGCATCAACATTCCCTTAAGATCAACTTAAATGCTATCTTTAGGAAACACCTCAAACAAGATAGAGGTCAATGACTTAGATATTATCACTTTTCCTCTCCTAAGTAATTTTTAACAATTTTGTGTGGTGCAGTGGTTTCAGTGTTGGACTAGGACACTGGGAGACCAGGTTTCAAATCCCTGTTTGGCCATGGAAACCCACTGAGTGACTTTGGTCAAGTCACACTCTCTCAGACTCAGAGGAAGGCAAAGGCAAAGCCCCCTCAGAACAAATCTTGATTAAAAAAAACCCCTGTGATAGGTTCACCTTAGGGTTGCCACAAGTCAGAAATGATTAGAAGGCACCCAACAACAACAACAACTCATGTAGAAGCTGGTGGTCTTCAAAAACCTGTGTATTATATTTTTTGCTTTTTGGTTGGCCTAATAAAGGTATCACCAAAATGTGTATTCTGGATGTTGTTGTAAAGTAGTATATGTCACCCCCACCCCAAGATTGTTAAATGAAGACTCTGAAATCTGCTGAGGAAAGAAGTGAAGTTGAGGGCACCATTGGTATAAAATCTCCTCAATCTGTCTTGATTTGGCAGGGACAGCCCTGGTTAATACTCTGCTGTCCCAGTTTCTCAGCTGCCTATAAAATGTCCCAGTTTCTCTCTCCTCCTCCTACTTTCTCTCTTTATCCTCAGCTTATCTCAGTTGCTGAAAACTTAATTCAAAGTATAAAAGTAGTTTGCACTCAGTTAATTCAGCAGAAGAGAGAAGAGGGGGAATCTTGCCCTTCCAAAACTCAATAATACATTCTTGGGTTTCTCTACTTAAAATTGTAGTTTTGTGAGTTCTTCCTCATCAATAATGTTTGCCTCTTGTTGCCTGACCACACTCTGATGTGGCTTAGTCAGATGTGTCCCAGTTTTCATCTGTGAAATATTGGAGGGTATGATATCGGGTCTAGATGTGTTCCCTGGTCACAGTAGTCCTTAAGAATTAAACCTATCTTTACAAGTCCCATTGTGAGTTCATTTTCCAGGACAAGATAGTATGTGACATAATGACAGAAACTGATACACACAGACAGCAGACAGAAGCCTCACACAAGACAAAAACAGACCTAGGGTTCATCTACACAATGAAAAAAATCCAGCAAGAAAAAGAGTTTATATGAGCTCTTGCCGGGATTCGCCATATTCAGAAGGAGGGGAAATGAAAACTCCAGATAGACCATGATAACAGCCTTTGCTGTTTCTCATGACATTTTTTTAAAAATGCATGAAAATGTGCATAATAGATCATTTGTACAACCAATTTGAAAAGGGGACACAGCAGAGCTGAAAGCTGATTGGTCAGATCTCAGAGGGGGTAGGCTTGCAAAGGAGAGCTAGGAATGCTGGAGCCACCATTGTTTTTGTTTTTACAGGCATGATCGTTCAGTTTTACAGGCATGATCGTTCGTAAAGGGGCAGAGCCAAAGGATGAACTTCTTTTTAAATGGAAAACAGCTCTTCTGGACATGTCACTTTAAGGAAAAAAGGGGGCGGTGAATGGAGGGAGATTTTCCAGACTCAACTCACTCACTGCCACCTTTTTGGTTTTGTGGATGTAAACTGCAAAATATTCCCTTACAGGCTTGCTAATCAGCCATGGGCACAAATGGGCGCTGCAGCAAAAGGGAGGTAAGTCACTATTTTTCACTAAAAATGATCCCGTGTAGCTGCTCCCCTGGATCTCAAAGGGAGACAATTTGCGGGTGGAAATTTTTATTGCCCTCTTTTACTGCTTTTCTTCCTAGTCACCTCACAACCATTTTTGAAGGGAGACAACTTTCTGTCTTCATAGACCTTCTTTCTATAAAATCTCAAGCAAACAAGATGGAGACCTGTGCCTCAAGCAACATCATTTTTCTTTCCCAGTGTGATGTTTTTACCATCTTGGCCTGCTAATGGACTCCAATAACTAGCATGATGAATTTTGCACTTTTGGTTGGCTTATGAAAGGTATCATACTTCTCACGCTCCGAGAAGACATATATATTGTGTGGAGCCCAATATTCCCATGAATCTAATCTAATATTTTCCTTTTGTTCCCCTGTAAGAGCCTCAAGTGACTGGGCGGGCAGAAGCAGTGAACAGGGGAGAGTGGGCACATTTGCAGAGCCTGAGATATTGGGCATCAAGCCATGCCACGATTGTGATTCATTTCCTTTTCTCCTCTACTCAAGTCAAGCAATCTAACTGGGAAACATGCATACACATTACCAATCAAAGCAGAACACACTCAGAATTAAAGGATACACATGTTTCCTACTCTAGGAAGATATATGGTTCCTTAACAACAGTATCCCTGCCACAAAAGATATCTTTGCATCAGGTCAATCTCACTTACAGAGCCCCAATCCCAGGTTGAAGGTATAGCATCAAGAGCCTTCTAATTCCTACACCTAGCGTAACTGTCTGATGCATGTAATGTGGGGCATGTTCACAAGGGGAGATTCCAACCCAGCAGCAGTTCTTCATGCTATATTAGGAAAGTCACACAGAAATTGGCAAGAACCTAGCTCAGGCCTCCCTTCCTCTCTATAATAACAGGGCATGAGGTAAAATGACGTTTACAGTGTTATTGTCTTGTGTGGTTTTTCTCTCCCACCAGCAGGAGCCAGCTAGGCTCCTCAGGGGCAGTTCAATGTCTAATGGAATGGTGTCAAGAACTGCAGCATGGGTTTGGAAGAACACTACAGAGGACTACCATTTTGGGTGGTGGCCATGTGGTTTTTTGTTTGTTTGTAAATTCCACCCTGAATTTACCATTTTAGACCAACAGCCTTATCGCACAAAGGAAGGGAAGTGGAAGTAAAGCCCGAGAATAGTGCATCCTGCCTTGCCTTATTACATGACATCAGCGTGCTTCAGCTGTTCTCCTGTTCCAGTCCCATGGGAGACGTGAGTCTTTTTGCTAACTGGAAAAATCTGTTAGCAAAAAGACTCAATTTTATGAGAACATGTTACCCACCATTACACCCCCCATCCCTACAACAACTCATAAACTGGCAATAATTCATTAACTGGCATCAGGTCATGGATTTGGCACTAAACAACAGTTCAAGTGGGTCCCACTTGACCAGGGCCTCTGTAGGAGGTTCATGTAAAGGTCACCCGACACCTAATGGATGTTGTCTCGGAAAATTCCCAAAACTCAGACACACCCAGGACTGGTTATGTGAAGCTCCCTTAGACAACTTGTTAGGGAGGAATGGGCTAATCCACCCCAGATGCAAGTGGCCATGAGTTATACTCCAAAGCAAACAAGTGATCAGAAAGCCCATTACTCTGCAAAGTTCTCCCTTCACACCTTTCCTAACCAACAATAGAAGGTTGCCTCAGATCCATCAGCCTTAATGTCCCAACCATTAACAGCAATTAAAGAATCCAGGGCTTCCACTGTTTAAGTTCTGGGAAACTCACTCAAACATTGTCTTCCACTCAAAACACCCCTTAAGGGTATAAATATTACCCCCCAAACACAACCAAAGTGTGTGCAGTCTTCCGAATGCCATTGCTCTGTTGATTTGCTGTGTAACCCAGCATGCATAGCCATACTTCTTTGCTGCACAAACCTCTGCTCTTTGGACAGGTAAAGTATAACCCATCATCCCTGAAATCTATTCCTCTATCCAAATACTTCTTTCTAATTCTTTGTTAGCCTTGTGTGATTGCTTGAAGCATGAGAGCATGTGTGAGTGGTTCCATGATTATTTTCAAATAAAAACCATTTTTAATTTTACTTTTTGGCTTGGAGTCTTGTCAGTGAGTACTGATATACACAGATGTAAAGATACCGAATTTACCCAGCCTCTTACTGCCATATTTGAGCTAATTAAAATTTCCCATATTAATATCTTAATTTGAGTGATACAAGTGGGTTCCCACAAACCCCACAAAATGCAGGTAACAAACAGCTGAAGCACACCAACATTGTGTGATAAGGAATGTGGGACACACTTCTCTGGAGCTTTACTTCCACTTCCCTTCTCTCATGCAATAAGACCTCAAGACATACTGCCTGAGACAAAGCTGCAATTCTGCAAATGAAGATAGCGGAAACATTGTGACATTATAACACTTATTACTGCATGTCACTGTAATCATGCGAAAGAAACTCCATGGAATTATCACACGACCACCACTAGTGCTTTAAGAACAAGAGTTTACTTCCACAATTTTGCATGGGCAAGATTTTGGCAGTTCTCATGAAAAGACGCAAGTGCGCTTAAGACTCCAAAACATCTTAATTAACAAAGTAAATGAACACACAAGCACTGAAACAAACCTAAAAATGTGCAAACTAAACAGGACAGTTCATGAAAAGAGCATCCTGTGCTTTGTTTTTGAGTTCTCACCCAGAAGTTTTCTTGCTGAGGACCGCCCATTCATGCTGTAATCTCACAATTACAATGGGGCGTGGTTTTGCACGGCAACAATACCATGAAAAAAGCACTGTTGATAATCTATTGACAGCTCCTCCTGTCAATTACAACTGACGCCTTTTTCATAGCTGGAGCATGGAGTAAGAATGCGAAGGCAATGATGTCATGCGATAGTGGGGTTCATTTGCACTACCCTGATGTCATAATCCTGAGATTTTTGCCACATCTGATAATGTCCTTAGTTGTCTCTCTCTCACACACACCAATTTCATGAACAAAGGCTGATGCTTCAGCTGTTCTCCCGTTCTAGTCCCGTGGGAGACATGAGTCCTTTTGCTAACTGGAAAAAAACCTGTTAGCAAAAAGACTCGACTTTATGAGAACATGTTACCCACCCTTACACCCCCGCCCTACAATAACTCATAAACTGGCAATAATTCATTAATGGGCATCAATTCATGGATTTGGCACTAAACGACAGTTCAAGTGGGTCCCGCTTGACCAGGGCACTTGACTCTTTATTTAACACTATGAAAGAGAAAACATTCTCTCCTTATAAAGGTTGCTTCCCACACCAATAATATGGGCTAGCTTCCTGTTAAGCAGGCAGCCATAAAACTGCTGGATAACTTGACTTCTGTGGGTTCTTTGCCATATTTACCTCACCAGTAATATATTACCAATGTTATTTTCTGGAAAACTGTATCATATTCTGGTATGTCTGACCAAAAAAGGGTAAGTATAGCTCAATTTATTCACCAGTCAAGCAATCAATGACCTTTTCAGGTTAGCCATATTTGAAATTCAAGCTATTCTCTTTTCCTTTCTCACTGTGCTGAATTCTAGTCATAACAATGCCACCCCGGCTAGAAAGAGACATATCCTGATTTTCAGTATTTTTCCAGCTTTAATGGGCTCTTTAAACAACAACAACAATACCATTTCCAGACACAAGCACCCACTGAAAAACATAAGAAAGCATTAGCAACCAATTGACGTAAATAAAATATGATCACTTTACAGCTATCAACAATATGGTTCAGAGTGACTGTTATTAGAAAAACATGTTAACAGTTGATTTATGCTGGAGGTTTTTTTTCTTTTGTTCCACTGATGTATTCCCCCCCGCCCACTTTTATTTCTACTCTGTTATAATTCCACTCTAGTGTAATGCTAATGCTGTGTCTTTTGTAAAGAAAATGACCTATTTTGTTCACTCAGCCATTTGACTTGTGGTAACAACTATTTAACACACATTGGACTCATCTACACTATAGATGCTTATATGTTTAATTCCAGTTTATCTGCTATGACTTCCTCCAAAGACCTCTAGAAACTGATGTTTGCATATGCTTCAATTAGCTCAATTAACTTGGGACTTTCCCTATTCCTAGTAGATCATCATTCTGACTTCAATTTGGGAGGAATTATTAAAGTGAGGATTATTAAAATATTGATAGTATGTGCTGCTAGAGATACTGTTTTTACACACTCAGATCTCGACTGTCAGATTAAGATTTATTTCCGCATCCTCCACTGTGGGATCTCACACTATATGAGATTTCAAAATATAAGAAGCAAACAAATAAATAACCCATCTCTTAAAATAATGCACTTTTTCAGGAGTAATTCTACAGGGCCTCTCAGAGTGCATCTACACTGTAGAAATAATGCAGCTTGACACCACTTTAAGTGCTGTAGCTCCATCCTATGACATCCTGGGATTTGTAGTTTTACAAGGTGTTTAGCCTTCTCTGCAAAGAGTGCTGCCTCACAAAACTACAAATCTCAGAATTCTGTAGGGTGAAGCCATGGCAGTTAAAGTGGTGTCAAACTGCATTATTTCTACAGCATAGATGCACCCTCAATTTTGATATAGTACAAGGTCAGATTCAGCACCATGATGAAAGGCCATGCTTAATCCTACCCTGCCTCACCTCTTAATAATTAAATCTCTGAATGAGACCCAGCTACATCTCATCTCCTATATCCACACATTTAAAATACCTGTGCAAGAATTATAACACCTTATGCAGAGAGGAGGGGAAAATCTTTGGGGCACATTTGAGACTAGCTTATTTCAGCACAAACTTTGGTGGACTCCATTCCAGTTCTTCAGATGCATGGAATGAAAACTTCAGTAGACAGACATAGATGCAAAAGTGTGGGGATCAGGAAGTGGAAAATATGAGAAATGTGAAACATGCTGGCATCATGGTGATGGAGTGACAAGTACAATCTCACCTAACGTGGTAAAGAGTAGTTAAACGAACAAAGATAGGTGACAAATTTGCTATACAAGCATAGATAAGCAGGTAAACACACATATGGCAGAGAAAAGCCTTTCTCTTGTAGATGTATTACATTGATAGGGAGTGGAGAAACCATCCAAACATTGTCACAAAAGGAGAGAGGCCTCTCCTGGAGAAGACCAACTGTGTACACACAATTGTGATGTCAATAAATAAATAAATTATTAATATGTTTTGTGTGCCAAGAAGCCATGATCTCCATTCAGATCTTTGTTGGTAAGTTGAAACTTGGGAGCAAATCCCAATCAGTATCTCCTTTTCTAGTCCATGACTCAATCCCCTCTGCTTTATGTTGAGTGTTACTAGGGAGGGAGGAATAGCCCCATGCCCCAGGTCTATCACTCAGCACCTCACTTCTATATGAGGCTCCCAAAGCCTTCAGATTTTGTTGTTGCTGTTGTTTTCGGGCTTTTGAAAACTAAACCAAGGCTCCAGTGTGCTTTCAATATGGGGCTGGAATGCCTCTGGGAATCACAGTATAGTACATGATGAGGTACATTGTTTGAAGGTTTGTATGGGGGAGGGAAGAGGGCTGCCTCACGAGACACACACACACACACACAAGATGCTGTTTGCCCACTTTGATCCTTAGCCAGTAGGAGAGGAAGAAGCCACTTGATCTTTCCTTCCAAGGATGACTGATGTGGATAACTGGAAAGTCTGGGGGGCAAGTTTCCTTTCTAATGTACATCACCATCATTGCCTCAGCTGGGCTGCTGCTGGATGCACAACTCAGCCAGGCCTCTCTTTGGCTATTAAAAAGCTTACAAACAGGATCTTCTTTCTCCAGGCTTGTGGGGCCATCTGCAGCTATTTCCCACAACCCTCCCCACTTCAGTCATCAACATTGGGAAGCATATGGTGAGAATTGTAAGGGAGGTTGTGTTACTTGAATTGTGTGGGGTCTGCGAGGATCCCACTAGTGTCTGAATCTTAATATGGGGAATATTTAATTAGCTCAAAATGGCAGCAAGAGGCTGGGTAATGGCAGGATCTTTTTACCTATGTATACTGGTAGCAACTGAGGAGACTTCAAGCCGGAACATGCACTTAAATAGCTTTTACTGAAAATTAGTTTAAACAGCATTTACTGTTCTGCCTTCAAACACTCACACAAACAACTTTTTTTTTGTTGTTGTTCTTGTTGCACAGATGGGATACTGTATGCCTTGTCTGGAATTTTTGTGACTGATGACAATCATAAGCTGGGGGAAATGCAGGTGGCTCAGTTAATTTTGGATGGAAAATCAGTTGATTTACCTTGGATGCAATTTAAATTCTAATAATTATGCCTCAGTGTGCATCTATACATATTAATTAGTACATGCGCATTTTGTGCAAATTTGTATATATATGAGCCAATGCCTGGATCTTTTCAGTGCCTGGCAAAACTGCTGGCATTAACTAGAGCTTACCTTTCTACAGCTTGTGAAATTTCATTCAAGCTGCTGATTACAGATTAGAGAACAAATACATAATTCAATTGGCATATCTTTCACCTAAAGAACAAATTACCTTTTTAGCATTTTGATCAGAGAAAATAAGATGGGCTACTACAAAATAAAGGATATTGTAAGACTATTGGTACTAGAATCATCAGGACACTTTATGTCCTTCTCATCATCATTACGGAGTTGTAACATGGAAGACTAGTACTAGTACTGCTTTCCCAAAATTCCCAAATCCCTCTTATGAAACTATAATTCCCAGGGCTCCTTAAAGATCAGGAATGTCTGTTCAGTCTGGAGAAAATCCATTACCTTCTTGGAACTGAAGGTGCACTGAAAATAGGATTCCTGTGTATAAATTATGTTTACACCAGAGCTTGGAAAAGCAATTTTTGGCTATGCTAGTTGGTGGGTCCTGGGAGCTATAGTCCAAAAAGGACAATTTCCAAGTTATAGTTTACACCCACTCAATTTTTGGCTCTATAGCAGTAAAATGATTTTGCAGCAGTGTTGGCATACTCCCAAACACTCGCTTCAGCATGAGTGACCAAGGGATCAAAGAAATGCATGTTTACATGCCATGGAAAGAGAAGTGTCTTTCAAACCAGTTTCAGCTCTCTGGTCAGTTTTAAATCTGTACTCTAGATATCCTCTAACACATTTCAGTTATTCACACTATTAAGAAAAAACAAAAATTTTTAGTGTAACATAACTGAACCAAAAGAGATGCAGTTTCATTTATTTCAGTGCCAGTGTTAATAATACAATGACACCTTTCCATTCAAAATGGCAGCTTCTGACCACCCCTGATATCCCCTTAATCTCACTAATGAAAAGGAAGAAACAGGTCTGTTAAAAATATTCTGTTTGAAATCACTTCTAAAAATAACTACATCTTGCATTATAAACACAATCCAAATCAAACAAAAGTAATGATACACAATCAAGAGCCTTCTCCTATAAGAAGATAAGTAATCAAACAGATAAACTAAGCTGTTGATTCATTATCATTAACAAGGGTTATGTAGTGTTATTTTCTCAGATAGTCCAGAGCCTGGGAAAAGAAATGAAACAGATGTCCTAAGCATTTACATTCTGATCCAATGCATATTTGTTGTTGTGTGCCTTCAAGTTGTTTCTGACTTATGGCAACTCTAAGGAGATCCTATCACAGGGTTTTCTGAGGCTGAGAGAGTGTGACTTGCCCAAGGTCACCCAGTTTTTGTGTACAAACAGAGATTTGAATCCTGATCTCCAGAGTCATAGTACAACACTCAAACAACTACAACATGCTTTACTCAGAGGTAAATTGACTTTAATAGTACAGGTATTCACCTCCTAGAAGAGGTGTCTAGGATGAGACAAACCATTTTAAAGATGGGGAAACTGAGGCTGAACTGCAGCAAATTGCACTAGGTAAAGCAGGTTGAATTCTACTATTTCAGGTTCTAATCTCAATCCATTAGATCATATCCCCAAACAATTAGGCTTTAGACAGTATAGACCAAGCGTATGAATTTCAGAAAGGGCACAAACCTTCTTAGGGTAACCCAGTGCAGCAGACTGCTGTGTCTTCAGAAGTTATATAGATGAAGAAATACAATCATGTGCAGAACAAGCTTAAATACCCTAACGGCACCAGATCCCTTCTGATCTTGAAAACTAAGCAGGGTCAGCGCTGGTTAGCACTTGGATGGGAGATGGCCAATTAATACCAGGTGCTGTAGGCTATATTTCAGAGGAAGGAACAGGCAAAAAACACCTCTGAGTATTCCTTATCTAAGGCAACCCTATGAAATTCATGGGGTCGCCATAAGTCAACAGATGATTTGAAAGCACACACACACACACACAGAGCTTTCATGTGCAGGGAAAAAAGGCGTTCCTGCTGAACTTCCTGCTTTTATTCAAATGTTCACAGTTCACAAAAACCTCTGTTCCTTTTGGTTTTGGGTCATTCAAGATCCTACTCATATTAACTTAATGCAAATAGCAGCAGCACCTTGGTATTTAGGGAAATGAGGAGGGGAAAGCTGGTAGGTGAGTGGCTATTTCCATGTCAGGCAGGAACAAAACATGATGCAACGTAGAAGGGTGGGTGCTATTAGATTATGAAATAGCTATACAGGTCTGTTTTAATTCCTTACAAGCATTATACCTTCTTTCCCATCCTGTCCCTAGGATGATTTACATATGAAACTGTTACAACCTGAATGCAATTGATTAAAAAGTCAGCAAGGACTGGTGTTGCTGAGATTCCATCTGTCTTTCTTTCTCCAATCTGATGTCTGAGTTGGGTGATAACTCCTACCATCCCCTGGTGGCATTGACTATGCTGGCTGAGGATGAGGGAAGTTGCAGTTTTAGCAACCTAAGGGCAACTAGTCTGAGGAAGGCTGCTCTGATCATTGTGGAAAGATGTCTGCTCAGCTCATTGTGGCATCTGACTGAAGCATGCAGGTGTGACAGCTGGATGACCAGGTACAAAGGGATGATGCCAAGATACATGATCCTGATATCTTCAGTAGTTGCAGAGAAAATAGGATTTCATCAGGTGCAACTTTTCCATATTCCACAAATTGCTTCCCTGAACATTAGCAGACTCTTCCTTCCCTTGTTGTTTTAAAATCTCAACTGAAAACTTTCTTCTTCTCCAAAGCTTTTGGAATTTTGGTTTTATATTGTTTTACCATCTTGTATTTCCATTATATGTATTTTGTAAGTTTGTTTTGTATTGCACTGGTTTGTGAATTTTTATCTGGATTATTCATTTTGCAATTATATTGTATTAGTTTTATAGTGGTAGAATTCTTTTCTTCCTCTGTGTGTGTGTTTTTTTTAGATTCTATGTCTTTGGCAAGATTGGTTGCCTTTTTGTTTTACTTTGTGAAGTACCATGTCCATTGATGGCATTGTACAGCATAACGACATCATCATCTGATCAAAATCCTGTTTTTACACACTTATTGCGGAGTCCTTTCTGTCCATGCATCAAATCATCCAAGAGCACAGAGATTATAAGGATTTAAATGACACTTCTGTGCCATAAGAGATCTCACGTCTTTTACAACCAAGGCATGGGGACACACTATCCACAATGCTGCAGCCTTATTTGAGAACTCATGCCGAACAAGTCTTGAAGAGAAATGACAACGCAGAAAGAATCATAACCCGGAAACATCACCGAAGGAGACCTTCTGCTGTGCTTTCTGCAACCAGACTTGTTTATCTCGGACTGGCCTTTTTAGTCATCAGCGAGCTTGCAGAAAGCGCAGGATGAGTCCTTCCTGAATCTTCAGTTGCGAAGAAAAGCCAGAGAGAGAGAGAGAGAGAGAGAGAGGATGCCTTCAAGTCATTTCCAACTTATAGCGAACCCAAGGCGAACCTATCACAGGGTTTTCTGAAGCTGAGAGTGTGTGACTTGGCCAAGGTCACCCATCAAGTTTTTATGGACAAGTGGGGATTTGAGCCCTGGTCTCCGGAGTCGTAGTCCAACATTCAAACCACTAAACAATAATCTATTTTAGAACACACAAAAGTATCATATGATATCATAATGAATCAACCAGTGACATAAGCATTGCAGCAGGAGTCAAAACTGGTATTTTACATACCTTCCAGGTATAAGAAGGAAAAGAAGTGAAGATGGCCAAATGTGAATCCCTATGCTTGAGAACTTAGAAATGATACTTTGGGGTGATTACAGTGCCCAGAATCTCCCAGACAGTGGCCATGTTGGCTGAGAGATCCTGTGAGACGTAGTTCAAAGAAAAGTCACTTTCTCATGCTCAGGTACTGTATGTTACCCAATGTATTTTTTATCAGGGGAGAGATTAGAGTGATAAAATGAGATTGATGTTTACTAAGAAAAGGGGAATTACAGTTCTCACCCACTCACTCCCTCTCTCCTCCCTAGTCCCCCATTGTCAAAACCAAGGTCTCTTTTGAGATGAGCAAGTTCTGAACTCCAGAGAAAGGAAGAGAAGTTACACTCTTCTCTCCCTTCACCCCAAACAAAATGCAGACTCTGTGCAGAAATTCCAAGTGTTGCTACTTACCAGACATGAGTCCTAGAAGAAATATAAAAATGGCATTGTCACTGGTGTCCCAGCTGTGCTGTTCACCACCTCAGTCTCATCTTGCCTCAGAATGCCCAATGGATTTATTCAATGCTCCTTCTCTGCTCTTCTTAGCAGCTGTTTTTTCTTCTTGCCTGTCCTCTGGGGCTGTCACATCTGGGACTGGCAGTGGCAAGCAATAATAACCAAGGTTTCACCTTTGCTCACAACCTCAGGTGCCTGCTGATAACTTTTTTCCCACATGGATCTTGTACGTCTGAGATTAGAGCTTAGCAGGTAGTAAGAATTGGAGTGACTGCTTCAGTCACATCCTCGCTTCTCCTTTGGATGCTGAATAACCAGCTCCTCCTCCTGGTTACAGACAAGCTCCTTGATGTTTCAAGGGCTGCTGAGAACCTGCCAACTCCAGCAGCCTAGGCAAGGAACTGTGTAAGAAGGCCCTGCTAGCAGCCACCTCTTCCTTCCTTCCTTCCTGAAAAAAGTATAACTCCAGAGGCTTTGGCGCATCCTTCTAACATTTATGAGAAAAGCTGTGAGGAGTTGGCATTGAGAGGCAAACTGCCAGAAAAATGACTTGCCTGTCCCTGTGTTTTGAAATAACACCTCACAGCAGTCCTTCTTGAGGTATTTAATGTGGGGGGAGGCTGGTATCCCCCCCACCCCAATTTGCCGAAGGAGCTGGACCTTATTTGTGTCAGTTGGCTACAATTGTTTCTTTGTTTCCTGGAAACTGATCAGAGACTGGCAGGAGATGGCTTGGGGATCAGCACTAATCCACAGACCACCTCTTTGAGTAACACTGCCTCACAACACCTTCAAACAGGTCAGGTTTTCTTTTTCTAAAATAAGGAGGGGGAGATGTATCTGGTTGGTCAATACAACCTGTTTCCCCCATTCTTGAAAAAAATGCTTTGAAACATTGACTAGTGCTCATGGTGGTTGAGGAATCCTGGGAGGTGTAGTCCCAAGCAATATCATTTCCAAGTTCTGGTGCAAATATATTTTTTATAAAAGAATCTGTTTTACTTCTTTTGCTATGGGCTTATCTATACGGGAGGAAATAATGCACATACCTGTGCATTATAGGCAATTCACTGCAGTGTTCCTTTGCCTCCATGGTGTTTTGGCAAAAACAATAGTATGAGAAGCTCTCCTCCATGATTTTCACATGACCATGAATCAAGATGGCAGCCATGTCAGCTTTGTTGGGGGGAGTGTGAGGAAGGCAAAGGGGACCCGGCAGCGTAGCACCCAGAGACGACAAAGAGGATGGCCACTGCGAGGAAGAGGATGAGAGCCGCCCGCCTTTTAACCATCCTGGCGGTGGCAGCAGTATGCGATTCTGACTGCAAAGGGATGGGAGGAGCCACCTGGCCATCCGCTGTGAGAAGGAAGAGGAGGACGGTTCTTCTTCACTCTGGGGCTGGGCTGCTCCTTCTTTCATGGCTGTTGGATAGACTGTTCCCACAGGGATGGGTGAAGCGCAGGTGGCTCTCTCCTCTTTCTTGCAGTGGCCACTCTCCTCAGCAATTCTGGGCACTGCACTGCTGGGTCCCCTTCACCTTTCTCACACACACATCCCACACAAAACAACACAGTCACCATCTTGACTAGTAGCCGTGTTCGCTTTTTAAAAATAAAAGTTTATGAAAGTGCATGATCTCTAGTGCTTCTGGGCACTTAATAACAAGCCTGGGCCTGTGCACATCCAACTAAGCAGATGAAGAGTTCTGCCCCCTTGTTGCTGCGCAACAAATCACATTGGTGTTTGAACGAGCAGGAATGCTCATTTCCAGTGGAACTTTTAAAAAAATACAGGAAAAGCAGAAAAGGCTTTTCCCACAGCATATTTGGAGTTTTTGACCCCACTCCTTCACAGTACATCAAATCGGTGCAGGATCCCATTGGGACAAAAGGTATTCTTGCATTCTATGAGGAGTTTTTTCACCATCTAGACAACCCCTATGTTCTTGCTGTTCAGGAATTGTTTTCCCTTTTCTAATTGGCTTTAAATGCAGTTAGCTGTCCTGAATGATGTTTAAGCAAAAGAAAGATAGGTGCTTTTCTATTAAATCAATCGATCAACAATTAAATGACAATAAATGGCAGAAAACACCCCCAGAGAAGAGCGTGGTAATCCTGTAGTGGGGGTGGGGGCTGCAATGTCTATAGAGTGGTCAATCCACTCTAGGTTTTAATCCAAGCTGCTGAGCCCTGTCCCCAAAATATGTTCAGCACCTTGAATAGCTCCTTTAAAGTTTGGAGCTAAAAGCCAGAGCAGTCACTGACATGCAAGCTACCAGATGCTACTACAACCCCTCTCCCAAAACAAGTACTCTAGCTCACTCCATTCTTGCCTCAGGTTATTTTCACATAGAACTGAATTATGAACTGGAACATAAAATAAAGCTGCAATCTTAAGCATGCTGCTTTAAAGTTAACTCTTATGGAAACCAATGGGGGAAAAGAGGTCTTGATGGAAGTACTGCTGAGAAATAGCTTTGTCTAATTTTAGAAATTGTTGCTTAAAAATTATAATTTTAGAAATTATTTAGAAGCTTTTGGGAGTATAATATGTGGGGCAAAGTTCCTCTTCCATCCAAACAGGGGCATTGTCTCTTCTGTGTCCACACAGGACTTTTTTTTGCTCCTTCCCCCCAATGATATAACTGCCTTTCACTAATCTAAATTCTTCTCCTAAAGCTGCTGTTAGTTCAGTGTGTGGGAGGTGTGTGTGTGTATAGTTGGAGCTCCACCCTGAAGTCTTGGTCCAATGGTACCACTATACACCATTCAAGAGTAATTAGAGATAAGTTCCTCAGAAGGTTAGGAGAAGGTTAGTGTGGGTAAACAGGCCTCCATTGTCAATCTTCCCCTTGCCATACCCACCAATGGAGTATTGTGTGCACTGAACTTGGAGACAATACTTTTTTAGACTCCAACTCTCAGAATCATAGTCCTCAACTTTTGACAGATGAAAACCAGGACATATGTGGCCAAGCAACATCAGAGTGTGGTCAAGATGGGAGAGGTTACTAATGAGGAAGAACAGACAAACTAGGAGAGAATTTGAGCAGTTTGCTTTTGCTTGAGTCTACTGGGAAAGGCAAGACTTCATCCTCTCCTCTTTTCTCTTCCATGCTGAGTTAATTATTACCAACTACTTGATAAAGGACGTAAGCTGAGGACAAAGTGGGAAAGTGGGAACACTACAGAAAGTGGGAGAACTACAGAAAATGGGGACATTTTAAAAGCAGCTTTTTAAAAAGTAGGATGAGAAAGGATTAACTGAGACTGTCCCTGGCAAATTAGGACGGTAAGTGCACAGAATCCCTGAGCTGGGAGGTGGAGTCCCAAAACATCAACTTCTTCAGGCCCTGGTAGTAAGGCACAGGTTGGCTCCACACTGGGGCAGAGGTGATGAGCAGTGTTCAGGCTGACCTCTCTCTCTTAGTGGCCAGGGTGGGCAAAGTGCAGGGTGAGTATTTTTATGGCTTTCAACCCATCCAGTTGGACCACCCTTTTTTTCTTTTTCTTTTAGCAATCATGGCAATTTAAATTTTGAATAGATTGCAGCTCCACACACTGTTTATAAACCAGAATTTAACTTTTTGCAAAATGAAAGTAAACTTCTAGCCACTTCTCTCTCTTTTTGGTTGTTTTTGGCAGTCTGTGCAGCTCCCAGAGTGCAGGAATTTGGCTCCCAGACCCATTACAGTTGTAGCCTTTCGTGCCTTAGTGGGCTTATCTGCACCAAGCAGCACTACATGGCTGGGAACAAGCCAACCCTTTCATTCTCCACCCCACCCATCATACATACAGTACAAACGCCTTGGAGCAATGCTAGGTTGGGGAGACTGTAGGAAAATAAGATCCAGCCCTCTAGCAGTGCTCAGAGTGGTGGGCCAGAAAAACAAATAGTGTGTTGTGGGGGAGGCAGGCATCAACTTCCTAGGGATGCCTTTTGATGGCACTGGCCTTGCTGGGGTACTCTCTCAGTTCATTCACATTACTGATAGGACCATATAGGCCTGGCCTAACATTCTAGGAAACACTTTGATTGTGCTGGTGCTCTGACACATCCGGCTGATGTCCTGCCCTGTTATAAGGTCTGGAAGCCATGCCCTATGAGGAACGGCTTAGGGAGTGGGGTATGTTTAGCATGGGGAAGAGAAGGTTAAGAGGTGACATGATAGCCATGTTTAAATATTTGAAGGGATGCCATGTTGAGGATGGAGCAAGCTTGTTTTCCGCTGCTCCAGAGACTAGAACACAGAGCAATGGTTTCAAACTACAGGAAAAGAGATTCCACCTAAACATTAGGAAGAACTTCCTGATGGTAAGAGCTGTTTGACAGTGGAGTGCACTGCTTCAGAGTGTGGTAGAGTCAGCATCCTTAGATGTTCTTAAACAGAGGTTGGATGTCCATCTGTCTGGCATGCTTTGATTGTGTATTCCTGCATGGCAGGGGGTTGGACTGGATGGCCCTTGTGGTCTCTTCCAACTCTATGATTTTATCTTGCCACTTCTTTCATCCTTCCATTCATTCATTTAATCCATTTATGTGCCCCCTTTCTCCCAGAGTGGAACCCAAGGCAACTCACAAAAAGAAGCAGCTAAAAATGATTTTTAAAAAACAATTAAAAACTGTCTTATTAAAAAAATAGATTGAAAACAGTATAAAATCATTCAAAAACTTGCAAAAGTTGAAAATCAAGCACACACCTCATAAGAAGCCTCCCTGCAAGTAATTACACATTGAAAGACTATTTGAACAAAAAGATCCTTGCCTGTCAACAAAAGGAAATAGGCAAAGATCTTTTCAAGAAAAGAATAATGGAAAAGCTGCACAGTGTCTTTTGACTCCTACTGCTAAAACCTGGAAAAAGACAAGATTCCCCCCACTCGCTCACCCATAATCTGGAGACTCCCTATGTGAGTGAGTTATTTACCTCAGAACCTTGTGTGGAACAATCCTCTGAGGACAGGCCAAATATGTCCCTGGGGGGGAGGGCAACCTGGTACCCCTACCTACTATTCCCTCAGCCTTGCTGATTCATGTTATGAGCAGTGCTAGGGCAACAACCCTGAAGTAGCTAAGATGGCAGCTTTTGCACTGCTCATCATGGTGCAAAAACCATGACCCTGACCACACAGAGGGGAGACTTTAGGTTCCCTCTTCATCAATGAGTCCATTCCTCTGTGTGTGTGCTTGTGTGTGAATGCAACATATCACTCACTACCTGGTGCCACTTGTGAACCTGAGGGCTTAAAATGTTGCCCATCTTCCTGCCTGATGAATCAACAGCTGGTTCTCTGAGAGGGCAGCATTGCAGGCATACACACACAGTGAAGGCTTAGGGCTTCCCTATCTGTGGGAGTCGCAAATCCATTCTCAAAGCATCCAGCTCTCACAGTGCTGAACCAATTTTGGGAGGTAGAGTTCAGCACTTTGGACAGCTCCTTTAACGTTCAGAGTAAAACCTGGAGTGGATTTAGTGTCCCATAGACATGAAAGTCATCAGCTGCCACTGCACATAAGCATGTGTGCATGTACACCCACACAGAGAGAGCTGACCACTTCAGGGGCAAAACAGGCTATGAGGATAACAAGCAGGACTGCTGCAAGAGAACTTGGCAATACTGTAGATCTGTGGAAATTAAAAATTTGGGCTGCCACTGTTCCTCCCTCTCTTTTCACAATGGCCATCTGATAAAACTAATTGCTGATCAAAGTCCAGGCAAAATGATTCCTCAGACAAGGGTTCCTCCACAGAGAAGAGCTCTACACTCTTGAAGGGTGGAAATCTACTCAAGCTCTTCTTTAGTTATATGATTTCATAAAATGAATCAATAGCACCACCTCCTTCCATCCTGAAATACTGCACAGGGCTAACCAAACAAGGCACAATGTATGTCACAGATCCTCACCAGCACTCAGCTTGGAGACTGGAGACTATCGCTTCCACTAGGGTCATAGGCAGGTAGCATATCCCTGTCTACACCTGGTTAGACTGCAGCCCTCATTATCCCTAGTGGTCCTGCTAGCTCAGTTTGATGGGAATTGCAGTTCAGCATCTGAAAGCCCAGAGGTTAGGTTGCCCACTTGACTTTTCAGCAGACATTCCAGAGATCTGGACTATATTTGTTGTTTTATGCATTTCTTAAAGGCTTAGTCTGTGCTCGCTTATCTTTAGGAAATCTTTCCAATCAGCTAATTTTAGTGTACATGATGGTACTACAGGGGCCCAGAGCCAAATTTCTGATTCTGGGACCCGCTGAGGGCAGCAGACACAGGCTGACACAAATGTAGAAGAAAGGAAGGGTGGAGAAACAGGAAACAAAACCTGGAAATGGCAGAAGTCCAGTTCTGGTTTTGAAAAGCAGGTGTTTTAGATGTTAAAAACTGTACATGGTGTGGGAAGGTAAGAACATATTTAAAAGCTGAATTGCCACTCTAGGGGCTTTCAGAAAAGGGGAAGTCAGGTAGTTTGAGGGGTGGGTCAAGGGCCACAAAACCAGCCTTGGGGACTACAGGTGACCCCAGTGATGCACTTTGCTTACCCCTATACTATAAGAATAGGTGTGCCATTCATGCCTTGAGATTTGTGGCAGCCTCAAAGATTTTTTGCATACTGGTCAATATACACGAATAAGGTAAAATATAAAGCAGGGTAGGCACAAGAGTTCACCTATAGCAGGAAATATATGGAGTGAATTGAATGATCAAATGTTTTCCTGAATAGTATTTTCTTATTTTGCCTTTTAATGTTCACCATTTTGTTTATTTTCTTCCTTTCACAACTACAAATATGCCCTGAGCAGCCAATGAAGATCAGATGATTTGAGGTTGTCTCTCATAGCTTGGAGAAATTACTCAAGTGACCATTTTGGCTGGGGATTTGTGGAGTTCTAGTCCAAATAGTAACTTTTACAAGCTCTGCTCCGTCCCCTTGATTGGAGGAGACATAGCACATCAAATGAGCCGAGGTGTCTTTTTGAACCTTCTCTAAAAGTGCAGGCAGTGCCTCTCTCTCTTAGGTATGGTGCAGACAGGGGGAGCCGGGTGTTAGTGCCCCAGATGGGAGCCTGGTTCATCTCCTTGACTGACCTGGCCCTGCATGGGTGCAATCACATTTAAGGTCAGAAAGCCACAATCCCAAATGCTTTTTCATTGAGTTATTTATTAAGGCAAATGTGTCTTTTATCAACAGATAATGTTGGGGTACTTCTAAAAGCTGGCTCAGTGGATCAAGGGCACAATGACATATAAGGATCCAATAGAATTTTCCTCCATGTATCTTCCTTCTTTCCATCATCAGTAAGATGTTGTGTCCATCTGTTAGCAACAGCATTGCCTCCCTTACACCCACACACATAATTTTCAGATTTCAGTTCCCACTTTGTACTTTGAAGAAGAAGAAAAAGGAAAGCAGAGACCAGAGGTGTAGCTACAGAAAGGGGGAATCAAAATCCCCCTGGTAAGAATTTGCCCCCCCATGAAATTTTCCTTTACTCTCCAAATTTCTAGCACTGCAGTAACTAGACACTTCAGTTGAGCATTTAGATATACAGTTTAGGCATCCAAAGAAAAGGGGCAGGCAAAGTTGCCAAGGGAATGCAAACCCAGCAAAAATAAGAGTTCTAGGTATGAATGAATGATTTCAGTGTCTCACTCTCTGCAGTGACAGAAATTTAGGGACTAAAGGAAAATCTCCTTTTTATGAAAGGATTCTCATTTGGAGGGGCAATGGTCCTATTCCCCCTACCTCACCCCATAGCTACACTCCTGGCATGTACACATTTTAGGTAACTCATCTATTAATCCCCTTTATGATCATAAAGGAATGTTATATAAAACTAATAGATTAAAAGAAGATTTGAAAGCATAAATGCAGTTAAATTTAATCTGCTGCAGAGGCAAGCCTGCAGATCATCACAGGGAGGATGTATAAGGGAGAAGCAGATCACACCCTAATACCATCCTATTCATGGCATGCTAAACACTTGAACTACCTCTTAATCCAGGAATGAGAAATTGTGGCTTTCCAAATGTTGCCAGACTATATCTCCCCAAACCCCTGTCCAGCACAATCAACAGTAATGCATGATGGGCGTGGCAATCTGACAACATTGGAAGAGACACGCATTTCCCTTTGTGTCATGAAGATACAATATACAAGGTCTGTCTATTACATAACGAGACTGTGTTTCTAGCTTTCAGACAAATCAGGGAGAACTGATTGTGAATGCTTGAGTGGTGACCGTGAACATGACTGAACTTGCATGACAAACATCAACACTCTCGGCCGTTCAGTTAATTGTCATCCATCGTTTAAAGCAGCTGTGTTGTCTGTTGTGTGCCAGAAAAATGCTAAAAGTCAAGTGATGTGACATCTCTGCAGCTACTTGAGGTGGACCCAAATTTTTCCAAAAAATCATCACTTGTGATGAAACCTGGCTCTTCCGGTATGCTCCTGAGACAAAATGACAGTCAATGCACTGGAAAACACCATCATTACCAAGAATGAAAAACGCATGTAAAAGCAAGTCCACATTCAAAGCCATGCTCATTGTTTGTTTGTTTTACATCAAGGACATAATTTTGGCAGAATGGCTTCCAGAAGGCAGAATAGAGAACCAGCATTATTATAAGGAAGTTTTGACAAAGCTGAGAGAAAGAGTTGGGGGGGGGGAGGCCAGAACTGTGGGGAAATGGTTTCATTCTTCATCAAAACAATGAGCCTGCTCACACAGCACTTTCTGTGAACCAGTTTTTGGCTGATAAACACATTACTACCCTTGAACATCCTCCATATTCATCAGATTTGGCATCATGTAACGTTTTTCTTTTTCCGTAGCGATAGGTGAGGGACGAAACCGGCAGGTGTAAAGATGCACTGGAAGCCACAGACACAACCCTGCATGCAGGCGGTTCAGAACTTTGGTCGCTTGAGACTGACCTGGGAGATGACAGTCTTGTTCGGCAGCATCCTGAATGCCCAAGCAGCCTTTTTTTAAGGAGAGCACTGCTTGCTCCATATGTAGAGGGGCCTAGAAAAGGTGGCCTAACAAAAACTCATCCCCCAACTACCTGGTTGGCTAGCCGCAGCCAACAGGAATATTCTGATGCAGTCAAACCAAGGCAAAAAGTGAAATTTGTGCTTAAAGGAACATGTTTTGAGTCAATTGATGCAGTACTAAGAAAACTGCTGATGTGTTGAAACAGCTGACAGAAACTGATCTGCTCCATGCCTTCAACCAGTGAAAAACAAGACTGCATTGATATGTGAGTGTGAATGGGGATTATATTGAAGGGGACAAGCATTAGAATTGTAATATATATAAATAAATATGAGTCATTGTATCAATTTTGTTATTTAATAGACAGACCTCATATGCTCACAATAGGGCACACTGTCTGCCATGCCAGTACATGTTATTGTAATTGATAGGTTATCATGACTGCATTGCACGTGAGCCAGACTGGTGTTACAGACAGGTATACTATTGCAGCATTTAGCAAAGTGCAACCTATGGTATGCATGAAGGCCCCAAGGTTTCTGAGGCATCCCAGATCTCCATTGATCCACTCCACACCATGTACATCCTTTGGGAAGTCCAAGTGGTCATTTTGACCCATTTTTGCTTTCCCTGGGCTGTTCTAAGCCCGTGAGCACCCTCCCCTCCCACAAAACAACAACAACAACAACAACAACAACACATCCAGTCACTTCCAGCTATTACAAACCCTCCAACTGTCCCAATTTGGCAGGAACAGTCTCAATTAATCCTCTGCCATCCCATTTTTTTAGCTGCTTTTAAAATGTCCCAGTTTGTCTCTCCTCCTGTTTCCCCCGTTGTCCTCAGCTTACTTCAGTTGCTGCAAACTGAGTTAAAAGTACAAAAGTCATTTGTACTTAATTAACTCAGTAAGGGGGAGAAGAGATGAGGGGAGGGGTTAGAATCATGATTCCATGCCCTTCCCAATAGGCTCATGCTAAAAGCAAACTACTGCAACCTCTTCTAACTTGTGTATTCTTCATCATTAATAACTTTTGCCATCTTGACCACACTCCGATGTTGCTTGTCCATGTGTGACCTTTTTTTTCAATCTGTGAAAAGCTGGAGGGTATACTGTTATAAAGACTTCCCATGGGACAAAAAAAGGAGGGGAGGGCTATGACACCCCTAGGCCACAAAATGGTTAATGGTATCCCTAGAGGACACAATTGTGTTTGGATCCCAAAAGAGGAAAAATCAACACATTTTGGGGGCACATGTGGCCCTCCGAGGTCTCAAGGAATGTAATTTCTGGAAGTTGTCTGTCAGATTTACAGAATCCTACAGAATTAACTTTTTCAAACTTTGCCCATTTTGTCCCAAAACTCCTAGTTCTTCATTCACCTCAGAATGCTGCCCTTGTCTAGTCCCTGAGAGGTAGCACCAAACTGTTTTGTTATAAATGCATAATTACATTGAATACACCAGTCTGTTAAAAAAAGAAATAGGCAGCAAAGGAAAGGAGTATCAATGCCCACAGCATGAGCAGAGGTGGATTAAACCTTCTTCCCCCCTGTGTTGGGCTCCCAATGAACATCTTCCTTTCCCCCTGAAGTTGCTCCTTGTGCTAAGAGCAGCTCTTCCCTGGTGGAAAAAACATAGTTATCTAGGGGTCCTATAGTACAGGTGAGAAAGTTCAAAGCCCCTCTTTGTTCATGAGATTGCCGTAAGTCAACAAGCGACTTGAAGGTGCGCACACACGCACACACACACACACTTGGTGTATGATGCCCCCATCCTGTTACACCCCTATTTTACCTGCCCCCTCCCCACATACAAAACACATAGAAAGCTCTTCCAAACTGGTCTAAAGAAGCATGAGTTCTTACAATAATCCACTCCTGCCATTATCTTTTGGGGGAGGGCTGTTTTTAGTAATTTCTTCAATCTGCATTAGGACTTTCACAAAAAAAAAACAATAACAAGGGGATGATTTGCTCAGCTGATCTTAAGGTCTAAAGGGCAATTTTCCTCCTCCTCTCTTTTATTTGTTTTTTCTTTAGCTTTATAGTGTGAAAGTGTCATTTCACTGATGCACTGTAACTTCAAGATTTTTTTTTAAGGAAGAGAAGAAGACTTTTTTGTTCCATTATGTGTAAGAATTAGAAAGAAACTCACCCAAGGATGAGAATAAAAATGTTTCAAGTAGTGCCAAGAATTTCCAGAAAATAGCCTGGGACAAAAGAAATGTCCTTTGCATATTTTAAGAAACCCTGAGCACTCTCTCTCTGGCTTTTCTTCGCAAACGAAGATTCAGGAAGGACTCATCCTATGCTTTCTGCAAGCACACTGATGACTAAAAAGGCCAATCCAAGATAAACAAGTCCGGTTGCAGAAAGCACAGCAGAAGGTCTCCTTGGATGATGTTTCCGAGTTGTGATTCTTTCTGTGTTGTCGTTTCTCTTCAAGATTTGTTCGGCGTGAGTTCTCAAATAAGGCTGCAGTGTTGTGGATAGTGCATCTCCATGCCTCCCGATGTGAGGCCAGAGCGGACCATTGTTGGTTATCAATTTGGCCGAACCTGAGATGTTGTTTCAGGGAGTCCTTGTATCGCTTTTTTTGGAGCATCCCTCTTACGCTGACCCATGGCGAGTTCACCGTAGAGTACTATTTTTGGGAGGCGATGGTCCTCCATCCTAGAAACGTGCCCTGCCCAGCGCAGCTGTGTTCTCAATATCATGGCCTCAATGCTGGTGATCCCTGCTTGCTCAAGGACAGCAACATTCGTCACATAGTCCGTCCAGTGTATATTTAGGATTCTGCGTATACAGCGCTGATGAAAGTGTTCGAGGAAACCCTGAGCACTATAGCAACTGTTATTGCAACCACTTCACACATTTACCCCATAGGAGGAGGAGCCTATATAGCCACACTTCTAATGCATTGTACAGTTGCGTCTTACAACGAAATCCCATTGATATGCTTCTTTGTGGAGTTCCTGTGTAGGTAGCTCTTGCCAGTGTAATGTAATGGTTTGAGTGTTGAAGTATAGCTCCGGAGAACAGGGTTTGAATCCCTGCTCAGCTATGGAAACCCACTGGGTGACCATGAGCAAGTCACACTCTCTCAGCCTCAGAGAGAGGCACAGGCAAACTTCCTCTGGACAAATCTTGCCAAGAAAATCTCCTGATAGGTTCAGAAAAGAACTTGAAGGCACACAACAAATTGATGGGTGATACCCTCAGTTTCCACTGGATGGCAATGTTGTTCTAATGGAATCTAGGAAGATTCTTTTAAAAATGGTTTATATAGCATTTTAACAAGATAAGGTGCTTTAAAAAAAGTATCAGGCTCATCATAACATCCTGGGAAGAACTGAATTAATATTTCCATTTTACATATGGGAGATTGTTAAGGAATGATGACTTGGAACTATGTGGAATGACATTCAAATCTGCCTTGACTCTAGGTAGTGTGTAGTTTTTTCCTTACCCATAATCAGATTTGACACACTGTTCCCTTTGCATTGCATTCAAATGGTATTCTTTCAAATGACAACTTTTTCCAAGTAAGATTTTGTGGTGTGACACCGATAGAGATGCACCAGGTCGAATCTGAGTTGCCTAATTATAGCCCTCAAATTTCAATTGTACTTTTCCATCCAACATTGAATCAACAGATGGGACAGCTATATTTTCCAGATTTGTTCTATCTCTTGTTATTTTGTCCACTCTTTCCTTGTAGGTACTGAGGCATTCTTATACTTCTGTTAATTATAGCAAGAAGGATAAAAGTCAGATAAAAAGGACAGAGGTGGAGGTTACACAGGAGAAACCACTATTGACTTACCTTCTGATTCAGGGCTCATCTACATGAGCCAGGATATATCTGCTCCCCACTGGAATATTCTGCACATGGATCAGGCCTGTTCCTCCCCCATTACCTCCATGAAATGGGCCAGTGTCCAGATGGGCATGGCGACCCGTCCCAGCAACCACCACCGTCCCAGCAACCACCACCGCTGACCTCAGCATCACTCTCTCTGTCAGGAAGGGGGCCTGCAACACATGAGCAAGGCCCCCTGCATGTGACCAGCATTGGTCACATACTGTGGGGCTCCTTCCTGGCTATGGAAGAATAAGTCAGAAGGCAGCTGCAGCGATGGGCCAGCATGCCAGAACAGGCTCCTGCAGTCATTAGTAGATAATATCAATATTTGGTGCCAAAAACTGTTGGCTGATATTCTAAACACTTTAAGTATTTCTTTATATTGGTGTAACCTGCCTGGATTGCTTGTGATTGGGTGGGCTATAAATAAATAATTTATTATTATTATTATTATTATTTATATGTATGCACTGAGAACTGGTTCCAATAGACAGATAATTAAAAGCCAGCCAGCCCTTTTGCCTCCCCCTTCACAGTCTAGCAAAACAAAGAACACTTCTCACAAACCTTTTAAGAAGTATATAAAAAACAGTTTACTCACAATATTCATGTGTAATAATGATACACAGGCTGCAGACTTGAAGAATACATGTAGATAAACAATGATCATAAGCTCTACATTGATTAATGCATCTCTAAGAATAAAATGTAAAAGCCCCCTCTCTGGAGCATCTTGCCTCCAGAGAATCCCAAATGGCATCTGCAACGTGTCCCCCAAAACAAAGACTTCAAAGAGAAACTTCAAAGAGAAGACACATTGTAAATATCTCTTGTTACAAACAGGAAACCACCCACAGACCTCTGTTACATACAACCTAATTCTCTCTATTCAGTGAACATCTAACATGCTAGGTTGCACATTAATTCCAATAGTCGTATGGGACCCAATCCATTTTTTTGCCATCTGGAACACATTTAAACAGGCATTATCTTAAAATGTTTTATTGGGCCCTATCCCATCTTCCCCCTGTCTTAGCCCCATCTTTGACCTGGGGGTCATGAGGACTGCTTGGGGGCAAAACGGGGCAAAAACCCTGTGTCATCAGGACTGCAAGGCTCCAAAATGGGGGCAAGATGTGGTTGACATGCCCGCAGTGGTGGATTTATTCATTTTTTCCTGAGAATATTTACAAACTAAGAGTGTGGAATACACATGACACATAAGTGACATGTTACAAAGAGCAGGTATTAATCCTCTCATGGACATCTTATAAAATATTTATTATTATTGTATCCAAATATTCACAGGATGGATACACAGTCAGAAAAGAATTGTAAACTACAGTAGTGGTTGTGACGGACAGCTGAGAGAACCAATGAAGACAGTGTGTTTCAGGAGCCAACCCTAGGAGTGGAGGCAGAAAGGGGAGGAGCTTCCAAAGGGTTAAGTGCATGTGTGAAGATGACAAGGAGAGGGAGTCAGATGGTGGAGGAGTTGTGAAGGAGAAGTTAGAGGGGCTTGAAGTGTCACAGTTGATGACAGAGGCTTAGAGGGAATTGATGTGCAGAGGAAATTAAGTATTAATCCGTTGTATTGACACCATTCAACAGTAAATCATTCTTTATGTTACTTCTGCATACCATCTGGTTATGAGTGACTTCTCTGACAATTAGCTCACAACCATTAAGGAACTCCACACCTAACTACACGTGTTATCCATCTGTGGGAGACATAGTTTGGCCATGATGTGGCTGGGCGTCCCCAATTTGGAGGCCGCGGTGGGATAGAAAAGCCCCTGCATCACAAGCTGAGGGAGAGGAAAGGCCTGGTGTTACAGTGGTCACTTTAAAGTGTACTAGGGAATCTCTTGGCTCTGATCTGCCAGACATAAGGAAAGATGTAGAAAGTACAAGCTAGAGCAGAATTTGTGGAGAATGTGACAGAGTCCAGACTATTGGTCAGGCTTTCATTGCAAAGAACCAGCAGGATCCTCATACCATACCAGGAGTGGTGTTTTAATAAGCTTAATGCTGTAAGCAACATTTGTCCCCAAAACAGGCTTAATATCTACTGAGATTTTCCAAATTGTGAAAGTGAGACACAAAAAACAACATAGCCTTTAAACACCATTAAAATGTCCTCCTTCTCAATATAGACCCTCTGACTTGATTCAAATTGACTGTGGCATACAGAAGCAAATAAGCAATGTTATCCTCAAAAATAGCATCTCTTTTCTGGAGGCTTACATTAGTTCCTAGGCATTCATCAGAGCTTTTTTTTTGTTTTTGTTTTTTTAAAGCCACCAACTCTGCCTTAAGGCTAACATTAAGAAGTGGAGGTGCAGTTCTCCCAGCTTAAATGGGCTTCCCATTCTGTTCAGATCACGTAGCCTGAAGTCATGGTGAGCCAGCAAACAGCCATGCCCATGACCCCAGTGACCTTGCCAGGAGACAACTGGATAGTAAACTTTCCAATAATAAGGTGTAGGATGAGATCCAGTCAAATCAATCGATCAAAGGAGCAAATTAAGTCCCCTTTCAAAGTAATGTCAAACTCCACTCTATCTGCAATACAGTTATATCAGTTTACTACAACAGCTACACCCTACAGAATTTTGAGGTTCATTATTTGATGTGGTACAGTTGTCCCTTCACATTCGCTGGGGTTTGGTTCCAGGACCCCCCGTGAATACCCAAATCCGTGAATACTCAAGTCCCATTATATGCAATGGCAGAGCAAAATGGTGTCCCTTATATAAGATGGCAAAATCAAGGTTTGCTATTAGGATTGTTATTTTTTAAAGAATATTTTTCAAGCCGTGAATACTCAAATCCGTGAATGTCAAATCCGTGAATGTGGAGGGACAACTGTACTTAGAATTCTCTGCTAGGGAGCTCTATGATGTAGTTCAAGGGAATGGTTTAGAGACCTCTAGAAGAGAATTTTAAGTACATCATCAAACTACAAATCCCAGGATTCCATAGGATGCAGCCATGACACTTAAACTAGTATTATAGCTATATACAGTTGTCCCTCCATATCCATGGATTTAAGTATTCACGGCTTGAAAATATTCTTTAAAAATTAATAATCCAAAAAGCAAAACTTGATTTTGACATCTTATATAAGGGACACCATTTTGCTATGCCATTGCATATAATGGGACTTGAGTATTCACAGATTTTGGTATCCACGGGGTGTGTGTGTGTGTGCTGGAACCAAACCCCAGCGAATATGAAGGGACAACTGTATTATATGCAGAAGAATCATGGGGTGCATTTCCCCCCCAATACTTGAAACATTCATAATGGAAGCAGAGGAATCCCAAGTTCAAATGCTTCCATGCGAAAACAACAAAATAAAAGCTTGTCAAGGGATCAAGATTCCAGGCTAGCTTTTCTCACATCATGTTGGTTTTATATGGTATTATATGTTGATAGGTTTGCTTGTTTCCTTATGGCAGAATATCCAGGCACTTGATCCCCTACATTTGTTTTGAAATGGTACCATCTTACATCAGAAAGGTAATAGGGATCTGCTTTTCAAAATGATATTTGGGTGACAACAGAGATATGGTTGTGTTCCACACGATAGCTTTCCAGGCCACACTAGCAATGTTAGAAAAATACACTTATGCAGGAGAACCTTATTTATTTATTATCACTAAAGGTATGATATAAAATTGCTCTCATTTAAGGATGGTGTAAAAAGATGTGGGGAATAATAACTATGGATAATATCTCTTATCAATTAAGATTCCACCTAACCCCAAATTTAGTGATGATTTTACAGGAAAATGGTGTCCAGTTTTAAATGTGGCAGAGTGAAATAAGTTTGAAATACTAATGACCACTTCAAATGTTTTCATTAACAGCTCATAGATAAATATTTTTTGACTGGATTTTTTTATGCCTATAACTCAAACAACCTTTGTTACACCCTTTACTATTTCTGCTCATTATGATTTCCACCATTGGTGTATTTCTATTTATTTATATACTGTGGGTTTTTTAAAAGCTGTCTAGTCCAAACTAGTTTGGGTTATTTTTTTTAAATTTAAATAACATAATCCCTCTTTTGTGAGATGTGATTTAGAGTAACAAACACTTCAGTCTACCAGCAACCATAACAGGGATAATGTGAATTCCTGCACTGGCCGTGGTTTGGACTAGATGGACCTTGGGGTACCTTGCAAATCCAGTATTCTGTGATTCTGTGAGAAGAATTCCGATTAAGACTTTAATGCCCCACACTTGTTAGGATCCCATTAAGCTCAACAGGGCTCACTTCTGAGGTGATAACATACCTCGGCACTTGAATTGATTTCCCCCCTTTAAATTCAGGCCTGCTCTGCTAAAATCTCTATTTTACTATAATCCTCCCTTCTTTCTCTCAAAATAACCATATTCAAAGGAGAAAGATCCTGTAACCTTCACTTGAATAAAGGAACCAACTTCAACAGCCATAGCTTTGGTCCACCTCTCCTCCCACCCATGACAAGCCGCCCTGCTGAGATTCACTCTTTTGCAAAAACTGTGCAGGATACAGAATGCCATTCTCTTTGGCCTCTGGCTGCCCCACTCAGTCCTGCTGTGCTCAGTCCTATACACTTCAGCAGCACCCCCACAGCCAGCCAAGATATTTGGCTCTCAGAGGCAGAGCTACAAACACACTTGCACAACATGCACAGTTCTGTACAAATTAATTTTGATATTTGAGGCAAAAACATCCCACAAGCATCTCTCCTTCCCCTGGCAGTGAAAACACATATATTAAATCCAACAACTAACCACTTGCTGTCCTTTCATGACACCCCAAATCAGATGCCTGGGAGGGGGTTTCCTTATTGTATTGCCCAGCTTAGAGCAGTGGTCCTTAGCCTGTGGTCCAGGGACCCCCAGGAGGCCACGATGTCCTCACAGGGGGTCTGTGAAGGCTTGAAGGCTGCTTGGCCCACCTCATCCCTACAGTGGAGCAGCCACATGACAGGAGCCAAGGCAAGGGCTGGCTGGCTTGGCCTGTGCATTGCCATTCAATCCTCTCTAGCCACAAACTTTCAGGAAGAAGCAGTAGAAAGGTCTTCCATTACCCCTCCAGTGGGAAGGTTTAAGGGATGGTGTAATTGTATTATTATTATTATTATTATTATGAATTGTTGTTGTTGTTGTTTTAAACCTTGAGTTAAGTCTTGTGGGTCCGCAGCAACAAAATATATTTAAAGGATGTCCCTGGTAAAGAAAAGGTTAAGAGCCACGGGCTTAGAGTATTAACATCCCCCCAGGTCCTTCACCCCTCCTTTTGACACTTCCTTTTCTTTCCTTTTCTTTCTTTCTTTGTTTCCTCCCCATGTTTCCCTTGGCTCTGCACAGGCCCAGTTTCTCTAATCAGATGAAGCAGCAGGATTATCTCTGTCCCTCACGGCCAGGCTCCATTTTGATTCCTCTCTGTCTGAGGGAGAAACACCAGAAAGTGGCAAGCTGGTGAGCTCACCTGTTAGATGCACAAGGCAAACACTGTGGGCTGCTCTCTTCCTGTCTCACTTGGATGCTGTTTGGGCTCCCTTGGGCTCCTTCCCTGGTGGGAGTTCCCAAAGGGAAGCTTAAAAAAAAAACACCACTAAACCAAAACCTCACCACAGCACGCTGATGGCTTTCCGCTTCTCTCTTTGAATTTGGAGCATCTTGTCTGAAATCCTTTCCAGATAGCCTGGCCTGTGGCAATCTCACCCTGTGGAGGGAAGGTAAGGACTGAGGACACAACTCTGTGTGTGTGTGCGTGTGTGTGTGTGTGTGTGGGTGTGTGTTCCTCCTGTAATTGACAGTGAAATCATCTTTTAGTAGGGAATAACAAAGCTGGTTATGTGGAGATTAAATCAGCTAGAGAGACAAACTGTTGAGGAAACTGAGTAGCAAAAACTAGGTAGCGAATGTGAGCTTCCTTCTGGAAGAGGGAAGAAAGCAACTAAGCAAGATGCTAAGAAATACACTAGATTGAATTCTGATAGTGCAGCTTCTTTCTCTCTCTCTTGCCAGATGAACTTTTGCTAACTATTAATCTGTTTACCATACTCCATCACCCATGGAGAATTTTTAAGAAGACATAACTCAGGATTGTATTTGTTTGAACTGTGCACCCTCAGCTCCTTGTGAACCTACCTGTTCCAGGCAGGTAGGTAAAATAACTTGTGATTTGGAGGGAAGGGAAATGTACAGTACTTCGTATATGCTTAGAGACATTCTCTCTTACTACTTTTACATTCCTAATAGGAAGTGTCATCCTGAAAATAGATTCTGGGACTCAGTTTCTGTCTTTGGGGGTCTTTGGCTTAAATTAAGTCTGCATGCTTCATATATCATGTTGTCATTTCATAATAGTTGCTTCTGCTTTTTAGGTTTTTTAAGGAATACTTAGCTCTAATATGTCACAAGTGCTTGTAGCTTGCTGTTTCACAGGGAAAACATGTCTGTCCTTTTTCTTGTTATATGACATTGTCACAACAAAAAAGGAAAACCTTGTTTTCTTTACTTTTCCATGAAATAGCAAGATTATAAATCAGATTGCCAATCTCCCCATAGGGCAACGATCAATTATATACTGCTGTACAAACTGTTATCTATTTTGTGGTATGGGCCTCGGATAGTCACTTACATCCTGATTTCCTACCTTGATGAATATTTCTCCCTTCTTCCTTAGCTACAGCCCACTGAAGTTTCCAGTAATTACGTTTTTTAAAATGTCAGATATGTTGTTTTGTTTTGTTCTGATCTTGGTCGAAGCAACTAAACATTCTTGAATTTGTATGGATGTTGGTTATTTGTTGTTGGTAAAATGTGCAATACAGTGGATATATTCCACCTGAATGCTGGGAATAAGTGTGGATATACTCATATTGACAGATGTGTGATACCTGCATATGTCTTTTTTTTTTTAAACTGAGCCTGCTCAGTGATGGCACCAGAAAAACATTGAAGGGAGGGCTTGGAAAGGACAGAGTGTATTGCAGGGTGGTGATGAACATGTTAAAAAAAAGCCTTTCTTTTCAATAGCCAGAAGCAATAATGGGCAGTGGAGGTGGGAGAGGAATCCATTTGTCTGATGGTTGTGCCCAAGACCTCTATGGGGTTTCCTATGGCTGCTGTGCAGGGCTTGGAGGGGGTTACCTTTTGTACTACAACTTCCAGAATCCTCCACTAACACGGCATTCTGGGATTTGTCACCCAAAAGGTGACATTTCCTAATTCTGCTTTTTAACAGCAGCCTATCTTGCAGAAATTTAGCAGGTGAAGATTTACCAGCAGGATAAGAAGTGCTGAGTGGAAGCCATCATTTTTTGTGCATGTAATGCTGCTCCAAAAAGCACAGAGATAGAGGGCCCATGAAAATGTTAGCAACCTGATCAGAATATCTTCCCCACCCTCTTCCACTTCTTGTAGCATGAGAAGATGTAATTATGATATTCTCCAGTCTATTCTGAAAATCCAAACAGTTTTTTAGAAGGAAAACAGCACCTATAACATGTTGAATTATAGGGAAGTCATTTACTGAATGCAGCAGGCTTATGCCATAGGTAAGTCAGGTTTCCAAAACAGACCAGCGTATTGTACCAACAATTGATGGCAGAATCTGATCCTGATTCTTATAAAAACTTGTGTGCCTTCAAGTCTTTACTAGATGACCCTATCATGGGGTTTTCTTGGCAGTCACCCAGTGGGTTTCCATGGTCAAGTAGGGATTTGCACCCTGGTCTCCCAGAGTCCCAATACTCAAACCACTATGGCTCATTGGTTCACTATAAAAACTTAAATGAACTTATTTATGTTTCTGGCAACACAATTCTAGATATGTTATTAGCTTGTAAATGTAACCATTTGCATCTAACAGGACTTGCTTCCAAGTAAATACTGTAAGCTCAAGATAGCAAGCTCAGATATGATTATTGACTCAGGTATCAGCAGCACTGGATAGAAAACAGAACTTCCTTGGGAAGTCTTATGGACAAGAGTAAACCTCATTCTAGATACCCTTTGCTTGTTCTATTAACTGAGAAACTTAAATGTTCCCTGCACTGTCCAAAAGAGAATGACAACTGGATGAAACATTAATTTATACAGACGGCTGGAGCAGAGCTTAGAAGTAGTGAGTTATAAACAACATAGCCACAAGCCACAAGCTACACTCCCTTTTTTTGTAATGAGGCTATGACAAAGTTACATTTAAAAAGTAATATATTGAGTGGAAAAGAAGTTCATGTCTATTGTAATATGTTTAGGCAATTTTAGAGACATTTTAAGCAATTTTTTTTTCATATTTGATGACATTCTCATCAGTCCTGAAGCCTTTTTGGAAAAGAGTAACAAAAAGCAATGAGTAATGTAATTAGTTACTGCCCTAACACTATAATTTATAACTACAATGGATTACTTGTAAAATATTTCAATAAACATGAATTACTTTTTTAAAGTAACTTTACAGCCTCTGAGGCAGAAGTACTTATTTTCTTTGCTAGGTGATATCTGTCTAACAGATATGTTTTCTTTTTTTATTTATTATATTTCATTCCTAATATTTTTGTTATAGAGGTCTAGAACCCTTGGTAAAAATCTGGAATTGTTGCTGCATGCCTTCAAGTTGTTTCCATCTTACGGAGACCCTAAGGCAAAACTCTAAGGTTTTCTGAGGCTGAGAGTGTGTGTCTTGTCCAATATCACCCAGTGGGTTTTCATGGCTGAGCAGGGATTCAAACCCTGGTTGCCATAGTCCAACATTCAACGCACTATGCCACGCTGGCACCCAAGTCTATTGACTTTAAATCTAGAATACCTGAAGTCAATATAAATAGGTTTGCTTTTAATTTTAACAGTTGCTCATCTCTTTCATCACATTTTAAGTGAGACAGGTAAGGGTTGTTTACTTATGCATGTTCAACATTATATGACTGCAGTATGTTACCAGTTTGCTTGTGCACATCAAATGTAAATCAATTTCAGAATTGCTTAGGTGCTGTTGTTCTTAGATACAGAAACTATAGCATTAGCAGTTCTGTGATGTGGGTGTGATTTTAAATAAGAAAGGGAAAAGATGAACACCTTTGACTCGCAGACAGAATTCCTATTCAAGAGGCAACTGCCATTGGGACAGTGAATCCATTCTGGGGTTCAGTCTAAACTTTGAAGGACCTATACAAACTTCTATACCCTGTCCAAATAGGTTTAGCACCTTGGCTCACTCCTTTAAACTCATGTTAAAACACAGTGTGGATTCACTGCTCCAGTGACTTGGAAGCCACCAGCTGCCACTGTATATAAACTTAACTAGTGCTGCGGTGTGCTGATATTTGTCATCAAATCTGCTTCAACCTATGGTGACCTATATATGAAAGATCTTCAGGAGGGTCAGTCATCAGCAGCCCAACTCATGTCTTGCAAACTCCTAGCTGTAGCTTCTTTTTAATTGAATTAATCTATTTGTAATGCTGTGTTCCACGCCCCTGCTGCCTTCCACTTTACCAAGCATTATCATCTTTTCTAGCAAGAGCATGAATGTCACAGCCATAATTTTGAATATTGGAATGGTATGAGCGCCTTTTAAAAGCAGAGGTGGTCTCTTTTTGGCCTCCAACTCTCATCATCCCTAACATAGCCAATGGTGAGGGATTATGAGAGCTGCAGTCCAGAAACATCTGGGGGACCATAGTTGCCCACTGCTGTTTTAAAGCTAGTTGGACTGCATGTTCAGGAGAAGTTAAGGCAATATCAAAAGAGAGGCGATGCTGAGGTTCAGTGTGATCATTCTTTCATCTGCTCTGGAAAAAGCTCTACTCCATATGTCTAAGTGTGTAGAGACTGCGGAAGCACTGGAATTTCTCAGTGGTGAGAGAAAACAGACTCTGCCCCTGCTCAGATGGACTTTTCTTAAACAATACTGTTATATTCATGTTTCTCTGAAGGAGAGGCATGACTACTGATAGGGTGGTGGTGGTGGTAAAGGAAGGATGGGGCTTCAGGATCAAAAACACAACAGTGCTAGCAATGTTTTAATGCACACAAGTGGAATCAGTACTAATGTAGCTGCTTAGCGGATTGTCTATATGGCCTCTTCATGTGAGCACTATATCTGAAGTGAATGCTTATACCATAAGCATTGTCTGTCAAATGCATTGTACCATGGATCCTTTGGGACAGTCTCAAGCTGCTTGTCTGATCATGTTTGCTTATCCCTCCCCTGCAAGTGAAATGAATGCGTAATTGCATCCATGTATGTTTGTTCCCTTTGCTTTGACCTCTCTGTCTGCTGTGCCCTTAGTAATCATAGAATGATAGAATCATAGAGTTGGAAGAGACCACAAGGGCCATCAAATCCAACACCCTACCATGCAGGAATACCCAATCAAAGCATTCCTGGCAGATGGTTGTCCAACCTCTGTTTAAAAACTTCCAAAGAAGGAGACTCCACCGCACTACGAGGCAGTGCATTCTTACTCTTACTGTCAGGAAGTTCTTCCTAATGTTTAGGTGGAATCTCTTTTCCTGTAGTTTGAACCCATTGCTCCATGTCCTAGCCTCTGGAGCAGCAGCAAACAAGCTTGCTCCATCCTTGGCATGACATCCCTTCAAATATTTAAACATTGCTATCATATCACCTCTCAACCTCCTCTTCTCAATGCTAAACATACCCAGCTCCCTAAGCTCTCCTCATAGGGCATGGCTTTCAGACCTTTTACCATTTTGGTAATCCTGCTGGCTGTTTTACCACTGTCAAATGTTGGTCAAATGTAAATTGATGGTGCTATATAAAATAGATAGATAATGACACAGGAAACAGCCTTTTTATGATGCAATTGGATATGCAATATATAGGTTGTTGGTGCTATTAATCGTATTGTTAATAATACACAACCAAAAGTGAAACTAAATAATGTGTATAGAAATAACTTTTTAGCTCTTCCCAATAACGCTACTGCTTTAAAAAATTATTGTAAAATCTGTGGTCCATCATATCTCTCCCTTTGATAACTTTGTCCCGTCTTGGGCAATTGGTACAGAGGAAATTATCAGACAGGAATGCAATGAGTGTTCCTGTCCCACAATCTCCACTCCCCCCTTGTCCCTTCTCTGTCCTGGCACAATCACCCTCCCCCTGAATTTACCTTTTCTTCTGATGACAGGGCAGGCCAGGAGCTCTAACGGAGCTCCGTTCACTTCCTGGAGGAAAATCCCACAGATTATCACGAGAAATTCAAAAATAAAAACCACACCACACACAAAAAAGTTACAAAAAGCACATACACACACTTTAAAACTTCCAAATAAACCAGGGAAGTTTTTAAAAAGTGTGTCACTTACCTGGATGTCCCAATCTCACCCGGAAGTGTTCTGGTAGGGACTGACCATTGATGCTGGAATCTCACCAGCGAAACGGGGCACCTTGTCACACACAGAAATCTGGGACAGAAATGGAACGACAGATCTATTGACAGCTTCTCCCATCAATAAAAAGCAGCGCTGGTGTAACAGCAGCAGAATGGGTGCATAACGATGGGAGAATGACGTCATGTGGTAAGGGGGCCCTTTTGTGTTCTCCTGGCATTCCTGTAATGTCACTTTTGGTGCATCTGATAATTTCCAGACTCTTCTTCTTCTTCTTCTTCTTCTTCTTCTTCTTTTTTTTTTAAAAAAAACACTTTAGGAAAAATACAAAAATGGGCAAAGCTCCCCCAAAATGAGGTTCCCAAACCAGTGTTTTAGAAGTCGTAAGTAAACATCACCCATTGCATCAAAAAGTAACAATATTATCAGTTATTCTTTAAAGTAATACTGTTGGCACTGCCATTATCCAAAATGTAACAAAAGGTAATGTGACACATTATTTCCAAGCTCTTCCCTGGACTATACTGACAATTCATACTACCCTGTACAGAGGGAAGAGCTGATTTCTAGTGCCAGGAGAAGGAGGAATTTTCTGCTTTGCACTGTCTCTAGATGAACAGCATCCAATTCTATGCTTTTATGATACACAGCAGCAGAACACACAGTGTCTGTCACAGATATCTGAAGCAATGTAAAACTTCTGAATATCAGTGATTCCAATCTACAGTAGGACAGTTATGTTCTCCATTGCTTATAACCCTGGGGAAGAAGGAGGAGAACTGAGAATCCTGACACAATATAGACATATACAATATATTTCAGTTAATGGGGCCAGGGAGAATTGTGGAAAAGGGGTTAATTTCAGAGGAAAAACACATTACAAGTGGATATACTCAATCAAGGAAGCCACAGCTCTGAGTCTATGGAGATTATCAGATGCGGCTAAGGTGGCACCAAAACGATTCCAGTGGAATTCAAAAGGGTGCCAATATCGCACAACGTCCTTTTGCGTTACACTGTCATTATTGTAGCGTTTCTTTTCATTGACGGCCAGAGCTGTCAATGGATCATCTGTCCTGTTTTGGTGCCGGCATTGCTGGCGTCTGAAACTTTGTGCCATTTTTGACTCGTGAATACAGCATCAATGGGCGATCCTGCCAGAACATTTCTGGGTAGGATTGCAAGAAGCAGGTAAGTTACCCTCTTTTTTTGTACCCTTCCCAGGTTACTTGTTATTTTTTTTAGTGTATGTATGTGCTTTTGTGAACTTTTTTGTGTGTATTTTTCTTTTTCTTTTTGAATTTCCTGTGCTCACATCTTCTCGTGAGAACAGGTGAGATTTCAGTCCAGAAAGTGAACAGAGCTCTGTTAGAGCTCTGCTCATGGCTGGGCTGCCTGTCAACAGGCGATATGGTAAGTGTGATGGGCAGGGTTATTGTTGTTGGGACAGGGACAAGTCTGGAGATTATGGGACAGGAATGCTTTTTACTTTCCTGTCTGATAATCTCCTACAAGACCTGAGCAGGGCTGTTGATGACAGAGTTATTTGGAGGTCTCATAGCCTTGCCTAACATCAGTGTCAACTTGACAGCAATTAACAAGAAGAAAAAAATTATTGTGAACTGAAAGAGAGATCAGATGGAAAGAGAAACTGCAGATAAAAGAGAGTGCTTCAGTGTTGTTTAACAGTTAAGATGGATCAAAATGCACTTCTGTAAAATAAAAGAATAAAAAAAATGGGTTGCTAATGAGTTCTATTCAAAATAAAACACATGCAGCAACACAAAACCCTTATTTGTCAAAACTGTAATCTTTTTTGGTGAACTAATCTGGTTAATCCATTGTGCAATTAGGAAAGTGGAACAGGACCAGGCTGAGTGTAAATTAGATTGACGCCAGCTGATGTCTGTGGGATATTAGGTTGTGCTCCTTAAATACTAGGGAGGTAGCCCATCAGTGAAAAGTGATTGTGACTGCATCTGTACAGAAGGTCTCTTCTCAGTCACATTCTTGGAGAGGATTAACGATACATGTCACGGTAGGGTACAGTTAAATTATCCAGGTTGCATGACTTTTCTGTCTTTTGCTATTTGCCTTGAAGAACCATATGTTCATATATTGAGACCAAAACATTTTCATGGTGTTAACAAGAGCTAGAAGAAGAGGTGATGATTTCTTGAGAACTTCATTTCAAGGGAATTTGTAAGAAAAGGGCTATCAGGACAGGAACTGAAGTTTAAAGAAGAGATTATCAATGCTAGACATTTAATCTGGTTTGATATACTCAAATTTCTTTCCAGGGAACTGTATGTCATTCTTGAGGGACAAATTAGGTAATAATCTATCTTCGGAAGACTCCAGTTCCCAAGATTGTTCATGGATATCATAAGGCCACCATATGTCACTGGTGTATCTCTCTGTAAGTACATCTGCAGCATAATAACAGTGGGCCCTCTGGATCCACAATTTGAAGCAACCACAGATCATCATGTCCTATACTTAAAATGGCAACAACGTGAACGCAGATACACTGAAGCATCTGCGTGCATGTTGCCACCATTTAGTAATATGGGATGCAAACATCTGCATTTTGGGTTATCTGTGGGGGGACCCAGAACCAAGCCCCCGGGGATCTGGAGGGCTCACTGTATTCCCAAAATGCCATACCAAGCAGAGTACCTCTGAAGGGAAAATGAGTCAATTTTCCTGCCTTTTGATACTTCCCCAATTCCCTTCTTACATCCGCCCTGGCTGGGCAACTGATGGACCTCCAGATGTTTTGGGGCTGCAGCTGCCAACAGCCTTAGCCAGCATAGCCAATGGTGAAGGATCAGAGGAGTTACAGTTCATTAGCATCTGGAGAGTCACAATTGCCCACCTCTAATTTATATGAAAGAACTGATGTATGGGAGATGCTCTTACCTTGATTGAATTGAATTGACACTCTTTAGATCTTTAGTATCAATACCCACCCAAGCCAAAGATCCAAGGCTGACATTAGTAAAGAAAGCCGGTACAGAGAGCTATGGGTTATCATACACTAATATAAGCCCTGCATGTGTTGCCTTTCAGTATACTTCATATTTCAAATATATTTCAATCAATATAACCTTTTCAACTCATGATTAATGCTGCAAAAAAACAAAAGTGTGTTAATTTATGTGGGAAATGGTTCTACACTTCACATCTATTTTTGCATGTTCATTACAGATTATCAAAATATTGCAGCTTTATATACAAAGTAGTCAACACGTTTGGTAAAATATACGTACATACAGTTAGTGGCAGCACTAAGGGTGCTTGGAGAGGCCATGCCACACCAGGTAACAGTGCCAGGGGGAGGGGTGACACCAGCCTTAATGACACCACAGGATACAGTTTTGACTAGGTCATCTAAATGTACTAATTAATACATTCAGAATAATTTTCTTACTCATTTTTGGTTATTCATAGCAATAATAATAGGCAATTCTATTATTTATTATTTCACTGAATGGAGTTTTAAAAGCAATATAATAAGCAATATAAGCTAATATTATATTGCTTGTAAGAAATAATACTCTATTGCTTATAAGCAATAATATTACATTGCTTATAAACAATATAAGTTAATTTCTATTATTTATTATTTTACTTATTTTACTCTGGTTTCTTACAAAATGACGTGCAAAGAACGGCAGACCTGAGCACATCCAAAGGCATTGTCTTTTTTTGTGTTTCTAAGTGTGTAGCTCATAAATGCCTGTAAGTCCAAACTCTCTGTGAGATCACAGAACATAATATACACAGACTGTCTGCTGTGTGGACCAGAGTTTCCCACTGCCTCTTCCTTGTTATTCACGCCTTGTACAATACCTTGCTCCTGGTCTGAACATCTGCTTCTAGGCCTAGTGATTTCCATTTTCATCCTGCTACCTTGTCGCCTTGTTTTCCCTGACAACATTTTGCACTCATTTTCTTGATAAAGCAACAGTCATTCAAAAATTTCTGGCTGGTGATAGCAAATGCTCAGCCATCTGCCCTAGGAACCCTTTTTTTGCACAGTTGCAGATCGTTTGGCATCATTCCCTTAGAGACCCAGAGAGACCCATATTTTGCTGTGGGAGTAAAGAGCAGGACTCTTATGGGTTGTTGGCTTTAAGTTCAGCAGTACAAACTTGCTATGGGCATAGGGTTGCCAGTTCAGGATTGTGCCCAGCCTTGAGATTTCCAGGCCCCAAACCTGAGACTTAGGGATGGCCCCTGGTGGTGTCATTAAATGCTATACTTTAAGTACTAACCACAGTTGCTCACAGCTTGTCAATCCACATCTGCCTACTAGCTGGTCTATCTTGGTCTTTTTACTTAAATGTATATCACCATTCTGGTCTTTGTCTACTTCTATACCCAGATAGTGCCTTAAAGAACCCAAATCCTTTAATTTAAACCTGCTTCCTAGTTGTTTTTACCATATTTATCACATCTAGGTTTTTAGCTCCTATTGCCAGCTCATCCACATAAATTACGAGTATCACTAACTTGTCACCAGCTCCTCTGGTGTAGACACAAGCATCGGCCATGCTTCTAGAAAATCCCAGTGCACATAACTCTTCATGAATACACTAATTCCAGCACCTAGCCAACTGCTTCAGTCCATATATGGCTTTCCTTAACCTGTACACCTTGTTATCACCTGCACTATCATAGCCTGGAGCTTGTTTCATACACACAGTCTCTTTGAGATCTGCATTAAGGTAGGCTGTCTCAAAGTTAAAATGTCTAATTTCTAGGCCTTTTTGCACTGTCAATGACAAAACTAATTTAAGACTTTCTGGTTTCTCAGTGGGGATGAATGTCTTGTCATATGACTTTTTTTTTTTAGAAAAAACCCTGTGCCAAAAGCCTTGCTTTACATTTTGTACTCCCATCTGGCATGACTTTCCTCTTATATACCCATTTACACACCACAACTTTCCAGTCTTTAGGCAAGTCTACAATCTCAACCACTTTCCTGCACAACAAACCACTCAGGTGCTGTCTTATTTCTTTTAGACCTCCTAGGTATAAGCACCGTGGTTGTATTGGAGTCATATTCACTACTGACTTCACTTTTCTGTGCTACCTCTTTCTTCACTTGAGGTGTTAAGGTGTCTGGTGTTTCATGTGATGTGCTAGGTTGTTGTTGCTTTGTGGTGTCTAGTGGCTGTACCCCTCCGTTTGTGGATATTCATTCCTCTGCGTCTATTGGAGATACAAACACTTCCTGATTTGCATGAAATTTGTCCCAACCACTATGTATCTCAAAATCAGCACTTCCAGAAAACAATACTCACCCATTGCCTAGTACAAACCTGTACTTGTTACTTGTGTAGCCCACAAACCTCAGCCTTCTCCATTTTGGCCATCCCTTGCATCTCAGACATTTGGGAATTAACACATGGGTGAATAGTCCAAATATTCTCAGGTATTTTAAACTTGGTTCCCTGCCCTACAACTTATAATAGGGCATCTGGTTTATACTAGAACTCCAAATTCTATTCAGTACATGATTAGCACATAGTACTACTGCTCCCCACGTTTGCAGGTGCTTGCGCATCTACCAGCATACAATCTTTCATGGTCTGTAACAAGCCAACTCTGTGTTCTGCCAAACCATTCTCTGCTGGACTATGGGGTGTGTTGTTTTATACTGTATGCCTTTTATCTTGCATGCCCCAGTACACGATGCATGTAGTGAACACACTGGTCATGCAAAGGCACATTAGACATTCTCACATTTGTCACCATAGATATGTCTGCCTTAGGTTGCATATAATACAGTCTGTTTCTTTACCCCTTTAGCACAGACCTGTCCATTCCTAGATACAATATATCCATTACCTTCAAACTCTACCTGATACTTATCATTAGTTAGAGCAGATACACTTAATAAACAATTAGCCATATCAGGAGTACATAGAACATTTGACGAGGTTTCCCCTATGCAAGGAATGAAGATAGTTCCCATCTTCTCCACTCTGCTGGGAGCTCCATCAGCCAGTTTTATTGTGCTCACTGATGCTGGCTTTGCATCCTGTAGCAACTCATCATGGTTGACAACATGATGTGTCACCCCATTGTCCAAAAGCCATATGTCTGCTGACTCCATACCATTGGCTGCTGCTGCAAAATAATTTTTTCTGGACACAGTTGCTTTAGAGGCTTCTCTGGCAGACCTTTTCTGTTGCTGCCTCTTTTTGGAGCTACTGGAGGAAGGACAGTCTTTCCCCAGATGCCCCTCTTTTCTACAGCCATAACAATGCCTCACATGTCTGCATTGTTTGGACCTGCAATTGTAGAGATGTGACTCTTGTGTCTACCACCTGCACATGGTACATGTCTGCTGTTCTGACTCTCAAAGTCTCTCCACTCCTGTTCCTCCAAGACACGAGCTGAGACTAAATTCAAAGTTAAATCACTCTCAGGCAAACTCTTTAGGCTGTACAGCAGATAGTCCCAGTAGTCATTGAGACTTCCATGGACAATGTAGGCTTTTTGTGACTCTGGAAAAAACATATCTCTGTTCTCCAGTTCAACAAAGAGAGCCCTTATCTGCTCTAGATGAAGCCTGATGTCATCACCATCTCTGAGTTTGGTGTTATACCGTCTCTTAGTCAATATCATTTTGGAAGCAGAAGTGTCTCTCTGATACACATCTTTCAGACACTTTCAGCAATCTTCAGCTGTGGCAGTATTATGCACATACATCAGGTGGCTAGGCTCAAGAGACAAAATAATCGTAGCTCTAGCCTTCTTATCAGCCCATTGCTTCTCAGCATTCCAGGGCTGGGCAGGAGGGTTATGTACATAGTCCCACAAATTCTCCCTAATGAGAAGACTTTGCATCATTACAGACCAGGAGTAATAATTGGAGCTGTTTAGTTTCTCAAAACTCAACAAGCCTGTGTTGCTGGTCATATCTGCAGGCAGGTCCAAACACATAAAAAAACATGCTGAAGGTCATTGAGTCTTCAGTGAAAGATTACAGAGTCAAGCAAAAGTGAAACAAAAATAAGCCAAGTGCTAGCTGACTTGTTGCCTTTTTACAAAAACACAGAGTCCAAATAACTCAGCCAGACAGTTTGTCAGAGCCCTGGCTCCACCCCAGCAGCGAAACACCACTCTGTACTGGGATGTACTGGCCTATACTGGGCCCATAACCTACTGTTCACTCAGTATAGGCTCACTGAGAGGTACCTGGTACTGCCTGGGGACGAACTAAACCCAGGAGTAGCCAAACAGCAGATAAACTGCACAGCAGAATAGGGCTTTAAAAACAAAGGCTTCAGCTAGCAGACTTCATCACTGCTCTGACCCACTTTCACCCACAACAAGAAGACTTACAAAAGCAAGGTTCTTCCAAAAATATTTGGAGGCTTTATCTTCGGTTCCAGTACAAAACAAGCACAGAATATATACAGCAAACCTCATGAATGAATCCAACAGCAACTCTCCAAACATCCAACACGCCTTGAAACCAGCCCACAACAGTATCTCACACAGAGTGTATCTTTATAGGAGTGTCTGCCTAGCCACGGATGTGTGCAGACCCATTTCAGCTATGCTATCAGAGTGGTTTGTTGCTCCAACATTTTCTCTCTGCACTTAAAGGGATATTATCCTGACAATTTGAACATAGACTCATAGGGCTCAGCTAGACGGGAGAAATAATTGTGGAAAATAGTGCATTAACTCATTATCGCAGCAGTGTTCATTTGTCCCCATGATCCACTCATAACATCATTGGCATGGAAAGCTATCTGAGTTTGAAATTCACATGGAGCATGTCCATGATAAAAGATGGCAGCCACGAGTGAATTACCTGCACTGTTATTCCCCCAAAGCTCCCTCCATTTCCTTTTTTTCCCGCCTTGTTAAATGAGAGATGCAGAAGAATGATCCTATGATTTTAAAACTTTTTTTTTACTCTGCTGCTTGAAAATAGCACATGATTGCTTCCGTGAAAAACAACAATAGTGGCTCTGGTCACTTCATCGCTGGCAAGCCTGCCCCTGTGCACCTCCGACCAATCATGTTTTGATTCCTGGATGTGCCCCAATTCAAATTGGTTGTTCAGATGGGTTGTAATGTGCATTTCCATGTATTTTTTAAAAAAGATTGCGAGAAACAGCAAAAGCTGTAATTGCAAACTACTTGGAGTTTTCAGCCCCCCTCCTTCCGAATATGGTTAAACCCAGTGGGAGCTCATCTATTATTATTATTATTATTATTATTATTATATTTTTAAAAATTGTTTTATGTCTTTTCTTATTTTAAGTTATTTTAATAGTGTTTTTATAGGTAAAATTTGAATTATGTACCATTGTATTGTGGTTTTAATTATGTTATTTTAATGTTTGTAGATTATGGATAATGTTTTAAATGATGTTTGCCACCCCAATCCTCATATAACATCACCATCATCATCATCATCATCTAGACAAAAGGTATTCCAAACACATTTCTTGAGGATTTTTTTTCACCATCTAGACAACCCCATAGACACAGACAGATTGAGAGACAGAGACCATATTTTCCTATTTGGAAATAAAGACAAAAAAAAATTAGCTAATGAAGCTGTTGTCAGCTCAAGGTGAAATGAACAGATCATTCCTTTTCATATATTTAGGGAGATTCGATAAGGAAAATTTACTCTAGCTTACTTTCTTCCAGTCTGAATGTGGATGCAGAGCAGATTGGAGGATGTGTCCTTGTGCTACAAGGACTAGGAGTAACGGGGGCGGGGGAGCTAACTAAGTAATCATAGTTTCCTCCCACCCTCAGGATTTTTACAAGTTGCAGCAACCAATCAATTAAAACGTGCAAACTGAAGCAAGCAGCTGTTCTTGTAGCTGAGCTTTGTGTAAATTTCAAAGACCTTTTCCTGTTATCAAGAGAAGAGCTCCCTCATCAAAAAAACTGGAGAATTTGCCCCCTTGTCTCCTGCCTGGAGATGACCCATGAGAACTGGAGCTTCAGGGCCAGGTCCTGAGATCTGTCAACCCTATACGGGCAGACTAAGGAGATTATCAGATGCAGCAAAAAGTACCTTACCAGAATGCCAAGATGACATTTCTGTCCTGCAAATGGGACCCAGTTTCACACCACGTCATCCTTGTTGAGTTCTGCTCCTGTGCTTCAGCAGTTAGTAATGCAGCATTTTTCATTGACGGGAGCTCAATGAAAAAAGTGGAAGCAACTTAGGGACTTGAGTATGTTTAGCCTGGAGAAGAAAAGGTTAAGAGGTAACATGATAGCCATGTTTAAATATTTGAAAGGATGACATATTGAAGATGGAGCAAGCTTGTTTTTCTGCTGTTCCACAGACTAGGACATGGAGCAATGGATTCAAACTACAGGAAAAGAGATTCCACTTAAACATTAGAAAGAACTTCCTGATGGTAAAAGCTGTTCAACAATGGAATCTGCTGCCTCTGAGTGTGGTGGAGTCTATCTTTGGAGGTTTTTAAGCAGAGGCTGGATGTCCATCTTGTCAGGAGTGCTTTGACTGTGTATTTCTGGCAGGGATTTGGCAGGATGGCTCTTGTGGGCTTTTCCAACTCTATGATACTATGATTCCTTACTAGGCTGGTTTTTATTTTATCATCTTTTTAACAAAAGGTAATTGATTTCTGACCTTTGTGGAACATTACTATGAATATTGTATATATTCATGTATAAATTAAGAAATGTATGTTTAAAAATTAACCTTAAAAACTTGGGTCAACTTATCCACAGGTCAATGCTGGAATAGGAGTTGAGACTGGCCTGCCCAGCTTGGGAGAGAAGTAATGAGGAAGCTGAGGCTACTGAAAAGGCCCTAGAGTTCCCCCGCCCCGAAGTCCTTGAGAAACCTTGCTCCAGGGGGGTGGGTAGAGGGAGTGGATCGTCTGAAGGGAACCCAGAATACTGCTCCTGGTTTGAGGTACACAGAGGCCAGCCTGCCCAGCTCACAGGAGAAATAAGGAGGAAGCGAGGCTACTGAAAAGGCCCTAGGGCCTGCCTCAAGCTGGGAGGAGTTTGCTAGGTTGCTTTTATCAAATATCAAATTAAATTTAAAGGTTGCAATTTGCTTTGTCTTTTACATCCTTTGTTACATGAACTTAAGTTTTACCCTTGACTTATCCATGGAACTTAGCAAATTCCATAATTTTGGGCCCAAAATTTGCCCTGGACTTATACACAAGGTCAATTTATGAAAATATATGGTAATTGTTTTCCCACCCCCAGTACAAGTACAAAATTTGCAAATGAACACATGAAGGAGTTAGTGCAAAAGGCTTTCAGTTTCTTACATCTTGGAATTTTAATTCTGGAATTGTTGTCCAGGTTTTGCAGTTTCTTTTGGGGAGAATTCTAGGGATTTTTTGTTGCAAAGACATCTTAAATAAGCTAATGTCTCCTACATTGATTATATTGCCTTTTCCTGAGAGAAATGCAATCAACAATCTTGATGTCAGGCTTAGTGTTGTCACTTTCATCCATTATGCTACTACAGGTCCACCCCCATATCTGCAGGGGATATGTTCCCCTCCCCTCCACTCCCACCCCGTGGTTAACTACATAAATAAAATAAATAAATAAAAAATAAAAGGCAGCCCCAGCATTAACGGAGCATGAACAGAGCTCTGGTTAGTTCTGCATTCATGATCTCAGCGATTCTCGCAAGAAGACGCAAACATGGTAAAATTAAAAAATACACAAAAAGAAAGAAACAAAACGTACACACAAGCACAGAAACATACTTTAAAACTTAAAAGTAAACCAGGGAGGTTCACAAAAAGAGTATCCCCTACTTGGCTTGTGCATTCTCACCCAGAAGTGTTCTGGCCAGAAGTTTAACACCCAGAAGCATTCTGGCATTGACACTGAAATCACAAGAGGACAATGGCATGATGTTTCAAAAGCCAGTAATACTGACAAAAAAGCACCATGGGAAAGCTATTGATGGCTTGGCCTGTCAATAAAAAAGAACGCCTTATTTTCAATACATTATCGGTAAAGGATGACATCGTCTGGTATGCACACCCTTTCGTGCTCATTAGGTGGCGTTATGACACCATATTTCCCACATCTGATAAAGTCCATAGACTTATTCATGTTCCACCTCAAAATAAGTGGAAATGGTTTCTAATTCTTGAACCGCAATATTTGATCCCATAAAGCAATGATGGGCAATGATGGTCCTCTAGATGTTGGTAGAATGCATCTTCCAGCAGCCCTAGTAGACTGGCCATAGGTAAGGCATGCTGGGAGTAGTTATTGGAATCATAGAATCATAGAGATGGAAGAGACCCCGAGGGCCATCCAGTCCAACCCCCTGCCATGCAGGAATATACAATCAAAGCGTCCCTGACAGATGGCCATCCAGACTCTGTTTAAAGACCTCCAAGGAAGGAGACCCTACCACCCTCCGAGGGAGCGTGTTCTACTGCCGAACAGCTCTTACTGTCAAAAAGTTCCTCCTAATGTTGAGGTGGAATCTCTGTTCCTGGATCTTGCATCCATTGCTCTGTGTTCTAGTCTCTGGAGCAGCAGAAAACAAGCTTAGTCCATCCTCAATGTGACACCCCTTCAAATATGTTTCAAACAGGGTTATCATATCACCTCTTAACCGTCTTTTTTCCAGGCTAAACATACCCAGCTCCCTAAGTCTATCCTCATAAGGCATGGTTTCCAGACCTTTCACCATTTTAGTTACCCTTCTCTGGACATGCTCCAATTTGTCAATATCCTTTTTGAATTGTGGTGCCCAGAACTGGACACAGTATTCTAGGTGAGGCCTGACCAAGGCAGAATAGGGTGGCACTATTTCTTCCCTTGATCTAGACACTATACTTCTATTGATACAGCCCAAAACCACATTGGCCTTTTTAGCTGCCTCATCACACTGTTGACTCATATTCAACTTGTGGTCTACTAGGACTCCTAGATCCCTTTCACACGTAGTCTCATTCAGCCAGGCCTCCCCCATCCTATATCTATGCTTTTCATTTTTTCGCCCTAAGTGCAGTACCTTACATTTCTCCATATTAAATTTCATTTTGTTAGCTTTGGCCCAGCTTTCTAGACTATCCAGGTCATTTTGAATTTTGATCCTGTCCTCTAGGGTATTAGCTACTCCTCCTAATTTGGTGTCATCTGCAAATTTGATAAGTATGTCCCTAATTCCATCATCCAAGTCATTGATAAAGATATTGAATAGCACTGGGCCCAGGACAGAACCCTGTGGCACCCCACTGGTCACATCTTTCCAAGATGAAGAGGAGCCACTACTGAGCACCCTTTGGGTTCGGCTGGTCAACCAATTACAAATCCATTGAACAGTTAACTTGTCTAGCCCACATTTTACAAGCTTGTTTGCAAGAATGTCATGGGGAACCTTGTCAAAGGTCTTAGTGAAATCAAGGTATGCGATATCCACAGCGTTCCCTTCATCTACCAAGCTGGTAATTTTATCCAAAAAAAAAAAAAAAGAAAAAAAGAGATCAGATTAGTCTGGCATGACTTGTTTCTCTGAAACCCATGTTGACTTTTTGTGATTATGGCATTGCCTTCTAAATGTTCACAGACTCTCTGTTTAATGATCTGCTCTAGAATCTTCCCTGGTATTGATGTCAGACTAACTGGACGATAATTGTTGGGATCCTCTTTTTTCCCCTTTTTGAAAATGGGGACAACGTTTGCCCTCCTCCAGTCTGCTGGGACATCTCCTGTTCTCCAGGAGTTCTCAAAGTTTATTGCCAATGGCTCTGAGATTACATTTGCCAGCTCTTTTAATACCCTTGGATGTAGTTCATCTGGTCCTGGAGATTTAAATTCATTTAGATTAAGAAGGTGTTCCTCTACTACCTCTTTGCTTATTCTGTGCTGGATTTCCCCTATTGTGTTCTCTGTTCCATTATCCTCAGGTTGATCACCCCTTTGCTTTTCTGAAAACACTGTGGCAAAGAAGGTGTTGAATAATTCTGCCTTTTCCCTGTCTCCCTGTTAGCATTTTGCCATCTTCTCCACGTAGTGGCCCTGCCATTTCCTTCTTCTTCCTTTTGCTGCAGATATACCCCCAAAAAAACCTTTTTATTGTTCTTAATCTCTCTAGTGAGCCTGAGCTCATTCTGCACTTTAGCTTTTCTGACTTTACTCCTACATGTGTTCGCTATCTGTTTGAATTCTTTTTCCATTTCCTATATATGTTCCATTTAAAACTTAGCTCTGTTGAAAGTTCTTTAGTCATCCATCCTGGTTTCTTGAGACACCTCCCATTTTTCTTCCTCGTTGGTATTGTTTGAAATTGTGCCTTCAGGATCTCCCTTTTGAAAAAGTCCCATCCATCTTGAGGTCTCTTCTCTTTTAGTATTCCTGACCATGGGATCACCCCCAGTATTTCCCTGAGTTTATTGAAATCAGCTCTCCTAAAGTCAAGAATATGTGTCTGACTATGCCTGGCTTCTCCTTTCCATTGTATAACAAACTCCAGGAGAACATGATCACTCTCACCTAAGGATCCCACCACTTGCACCCCATTAACCAGGTCCTCCCTGTTGGTTAGGATCAGATCTAAAATAGCTGACCCCCTTGTTGCCTCTTCCACCTTTTGGACCATGAAATTGTCTTCCAGGCAAGTAAGGAATTTGCTAGACCTTGAAGTTTTGGTTGAGTTAGATTTCCAGCAAATATCAGGATAGTTGAAGTCACCCATCACTACTACATCTCTCCTTTCTGCATGTGTGTTCATCTGTTCTAGAAAGGCATCATTCAATTCCTCCATCTGACTTGGGTGTCTGTAGTAGAATCCCACAATAACATCCCTGTTGTTTCCCTCCCCTTTAATTTTTATCCAGATGCTCTCCACCTGGCTTCCAGTATTGATGTCATGGATCTCTTCACTGGTGTAAATATCTCTGATATATAATGCTATTCCTCCTCCTTTCCTGTTTGCCCTGTTTCTCTTTAAAAGGTTATACCCCTGTATTCCTACATTCCAATCATGAGACTCATCCCACCAGGTTTCAGTAATGCCTATTATATCATATTTGCTTAGTTGTGCTAGGAGTTCAAGTTCATCTTACTTATTTCCCATGCTCTGTGCGTTAGTAGACATCTAAGACAATGTGTTCCTTTTACTTGCTGCCTGTGCAAGTTTTTTTTGCCTCCCACTGTTGGGTTCTTGCACTGTTTGCCTTGTTCCCTCTATGACAGTTTGACTATTTTCTCTAGCCCTTTTGCCTTCCAGAATACTGTCTCCCTCTCCCATATGGCTCAGTTTAAAGCCCTCCTGATCAAATTCTTGAGACTGTTGGCAAAAACGTTTCTGCCAACTGTCGTGAGATGCACCCCATCCCTTGCCAGAAGTCCCCCCTCGTGGAACGGCAGCCCATGATCCAAGAATCCAAATTGTTCTCCATATTACTACATATTATCTGTTATTACTCAGTAACAGAGCCACAGTTGCCCACTCCTGCTGTAGAGATACATATGGTCAAACCTAATCTCTCTCCTTTATCCATATCTCCATTTAGACCAGTGGTTTTTAGTCTTCACTCCTCCAGATGTTTTTGAGTTTAACTCCCAGAATTCCTGCGTATTGACCGTACTGGCTGGTACTTCTGAGAGATGGATTCCAAAACATCTGGAGGACTAAAGGTTGAGAACCACTGGTCTTGACAAAGTGGTATACCCCTGTCAAAGGACCTTCTTAGTCCAAGTCTCTTGGAAACAGAAGATGGAGACTCGGTAATATGTTTTAGAAAACGTTTTTCCTTGCTCATCTTATTCAACCAACCTGTAATATTCTACTACCTAAATTTGATAGAATTAGTTAGGAGTGAATAATAGAATCATAGAATTGTAGAGTTGGAAGAGACCACAAGGGCCATCCAGTCCAACCCCCTGCCACACAGGAAATCACGACAGGAGCCAAGGCAATGACTGGCTGGCTTGGCCATTGAAGTCCTAGATGTGATTAAGTTCCATTGAATTTCATAAATAAACCTGTGTAACTGCATGGATTTATTTCTCTTTTTCAGGGCCTTTTCTTTAGGCCAGCTTTCTCCAACCTGGTACCAATGGCCAGATGTCTAGGAATGGTGGGCATCAACACATTGGGAGGGTACCAGGTTGGGGCAAGCTACTTTAGACCAACTGTGTTGACATGTATGTTCAATAATGCTCTTAATGTTTTCCCCTAATGGTACAGTGGCCTTTTAATATTCTCTACAGCTTGACCTTGTTTGAACTAATTCTCATCTTTCCCCAGTGATTAAGGATACTTTCCCATTGTTATATCCATATTTCTGTGTGGATAGCTGAAAAAAGAGTAGTGTATTCCAATCGTGCTGCACGGTACATCGTTGCTATCATTTGGAGACTTTAGGGTTAATTTTGGCTTTTTTGAGGAAACATGTTTTGTTTGAGTTCCTGAATTTGACTGTAGCAGCAACATGGTAGGGGAGAAGTTATCTACTATTTTCCTCTTCATGATGGAAAATATAGACACTATCCTATGTGCATTCGTTGCTGTTTTTATCAATGTTTAAACGAGTATATTCATTCCAATGTCTCAAATCCTTTTTGCTCAGAATAACCCACCCCTCAGGAGGGACTGGGTGAACTGGTTGATAACATTGTTATAGTTATTATGTGGTATGAACAAATAACCACAAGAAATGCTCTTCCATTGCTGTGGAGAAATTGCTTTAGCAGTTTAATCCAGTTTAATTTATCCAAGTGTGGGCTTTTGAACTGTTGCTGTAAATCTTAAATCCCTTTTGATCCCACCCCTCATCAGAAACACTGTGTACCGAAATGCCTTGTATTGGATGCAATACTGTGAGTCTAAATTCAGTTGACATAAAATCCACAAGAGAAGTGGACAACTTCTTCAAGCCCAGAACCTGCTTATTCCCCTACTGGATTTGGGAGGACTGCACTTCTGATAATGTCCCCTCTCCCCGCATTTTTTTTTTTTTAAATCATCAACTCAAAGAAGGAGCCCTGCACCCTCCAGAGAGTGTGAAGCCAATTTTGCTCCCGATTTTGGCAGAGGGGGAGCTCCTCCTAGTCCTAAAAGAGCTTCAGGTGAGGGGAAGCTGGTGAGATTGCCCCACACACACACACAACTCCTAGAGGGCACAGGATATCTTTGCAATTTTTTTTAATGGGTATGGACATGCTTTGAGTCCTTGAGTGAGAATCATTTTGCTCTGGGCTGGATTTTGCCTACCCCAACCGGTCATAACATAAATGCCTTACAACTCATGAAAGCTGAGGTTTTGTTTTTTGTTTTGTTTTTTTGTTTTTGCATAGGTTACATTTGATACTGTGTGAGGACAGCACTCTTTTAATTTTAACAACTATGTTGAAGGCAGAAATTCAACAGGCAAAGTGTTCTCTAATATGGAAATATAATTATGGGGAAAGTTTGTCTTGCTGACATGCTCAGAAACATGTTAAGAGTGAGTGAATATGTGTGTGTGTGTGTGTGTGAGAGAGAGAGAGAGAGAGAGTATACATTACATAGTTCCTTTGCTTTAAAAAAAAGGAAATCCAGACAGAAAATATTCAGGCACAAGCAATTGTATCCACAATATATGGAAAGAAATACAATTGTCCCTCCATATTCATGGATTTGGCATTCATGGATTTAAGTATACATGGCTTGAAAATATTCTTTAAAAAATAATAATCCAAAAAGCAAACCTGGATTTTGTCATCTTATATAAGGGACACCATTTTCCTATGCCATTGCATATAATGAGACTTGAGTATTCACAGATTTGGGTATTCGGGGTGGGGGGAGAGGGGTCCTGGAACCAAACCCCAGCGAATGTGAAGGAACAACTGTAACTTGCAACATGTATCTTAAATAAATGAAAGCCAGCATGGTGTACTACTTTGAGTACTGGACTATGACTCTGGAGACCAGGGTTTGAATTCCCACTCAGCCATGGAAACCCACTGGATGCAAGTCACACTCTCTCAGCCTCAGATGAAGGCAGTGGCAAACCCCCTCTGAAGAACCCATGCTAGGTTTGCCTTAGGGTCACCATAAGCCAGAAACAACTTGAAGGCACACAACAACAGCAATGCAGCAAATGATACAGCCAAGATCCTGCAGCAGGAGACATATCTCACGTAGCTAGTCTCCATAGCTACCTCTCCTGATGCTGACCCCTCCCCAAGCTCACTTTATAAGCTGCTCAGCTCCCCCCTCCCAGCATGGCCATTTCTGGGTTGTTGGACAGCAAGGGGGATCAGTAGTGATGCTTCCAACTATTTTCCTTTCCCGAATGTGCTGCAACAAGAACCTGCAGGAATCTCCCTGGGATTTCCCTGCAAAATGACCTCCTTGCAGTACATCCATCTAAAGGAAAACAGCTGGAAGCATCATTGCTGGTACCCTTGCCTTTCTTACAACCCAGAAATGGCCTCAGGGGCTGCACAGTTTACAAGGTAGTTTGGGAGGGAATGGTCGTTGTGTGGGTGAAACAGAATTCCAACCTACACAATGAACAAAAAAGTGAGTTGTGATATTGTAAGGCAGACTTACAGCATCTTAACTTACTAACAGAATTCCAGCCATACGGTTCCAGTTTCTTTGGTGCTTCTCAAAGAAGTGCGCACACAGAAAAGAGGAACAACACTTCCCCCTCACACTGTCTAAGAATACAAAACAAAAATATAAAAAATAAAAAATGCTACAGAAGTTTACACAATATAGGTTCTCCTTTCTTTCAGTGAGACTGAGGAGGGCTCTTCTTGCTGGTATTGCAGATTGAGCCTGTAAATAATCTGTTTTGTCACTGCTCATCTCAGCCATACATCCCACACTACAGGCCTTCTGCTTTAATGTTGCTCTCTGGGCTGATTCAGGTATTTTAGCCCAACACACACCCAGGTTACCCAGTAAAACAAAACATCCAGCACATTGGTATAATCGTGAAGATCTGTGATTTCATCAGTGTAGCTAATCCTTCTACCAAAGCAGATCAAAATTATTTCACAATTTATCATCTGATGGTCAAATGTCTGCTGGTAAACCTCTCTGTGCTAGATTTGTCTTTGGATGACAGATATGAAATCCACCACTAGGATTGTACTTGAAAGATTTGCTTTGCAGGATTTGCCAGAATGTGTGCTTCATTGCCATAATCTTAGGGAACCCAGCACCCTGGTGGTGCAGTGGTTAAATGCGAGTGCTCAAGCCACAAGATGATGAGTTTGATCCCAGAGGGCTTCAGGGTTGACTCAGCCCTCCATCCTTTCTGTAGGTCTGTAAAATGAGAATTGTGGGCAATTATCTAAAAAACATTGTAATGCGCTTAGGGAGTGCTTTGGCACTGATAAGCGGTATATAAATATCAAAGCTATTGCTATCTGTATATGGACTGTACTGCAATAGAGTAGAAGATTGTGGAGTTCTCTCTCTGGCTTTTCTTCGCAGTCCAGTGTATATTTTAAGATTATGCGTATACAGCACTGATGAAAATGTTTGAGGAGTCGTAAGTGGTGGCGATAGGTGACCCATGTTTCAGACCCATAAAGGAGAATAGACAGTACAATGGCTCTGTACATGCTGATTTTTATGCTTCGCCTCAGGTGTTTATTACTCCAGACTGTTTTGTAAAGTCTTCCAAATGCGCTATCTGCCTTTGCTAATCTGTGATCGATCTCTTTGTCAATTTTGGCATCTGAGGAGATGATGCTTCCCAGGTAGGTGAACTGCTGAGCAATGTGGGGATGATGGTGTTCATCCTGTGGTGCAGGCTGGTAAAGAACTTCTGTTTTCTTAAGGTTGACTTCCAGCCCTCCTAGTAGATGGCCATTTAAAGGGAAAATCCCTACATTTTTTCCATCTGTGCCCTATAATTAACAGAGCAATGAGGAAAGAGGTCACCACACCTTGTTGAATTTAATGTGAGTGATTTTGTTCTACCATTTACTTATATGTTTATTCATATCTTGTAATATTGAAATAGATTTTGTGTGCTATGGGTTTTATCCTAGTTGACTGTAATTGTTTTATTTTTCACTGTAGTTTTCATTCTTTCTTTTCTACTAGACCGAATTCTTTATAGAGCGTGATGTGTATAAGTTGTTCTGGTTTCTATAGATTTTCAAGCTCTTTGAGTTTAGCAGAGTAGAAATGTGGTATACAGATTAAAAATAGGTACCGTATATTCCAGTGTATAAGACGACTTTTGAAGCCTGGAAAATAGCCTCCAAAGTCAGGGGTCGTCTTATATGCCGGGTATACGGTTTGCTTCACCCGCTGCCCAATCTCCTGCCTCTTCACTCCCTTTGCAAAGGAGCAAAGATGCAGGAGATCAGGTGAGGGGGTGAGGCAAAGCGTGTACTGGTACATTCGCCCCTCTTTTCTTCCTTCTCCCCCTTTGGGGAGCAATCAAAAACAGAGGAGAGGTGCGAATGTAGAGCTGCTCTGTCTCCTCGCCTGCCTGCTCATGCTCTGGATCAAAGAGAGCACCCCACTGGCCGATTCCTCAGGTGAAGCAGCGGCGTCCCTGACCCAGCCAGCCGAGAGAAAGAGGGGGCACTGGGCACGGGTTGGCAACCACTCCCCCTATTCCCCGTGGACCGAGAGGTGGTGTGTCACCCAGGACCAACTTGGGAAGGCTTTGGGAAACACACCTCCCAAAGCCTTCCCAAGTTGGTGCTGGGTGACACACCACCTCTCGGTCCGCGGGGAATAGGGGGAGCAGTTGCCAACCCGTGCCCAGTGCCCCCTCTCTCTCGGCTGGCTGCTCCCTGCTGGGTCTGGCTGGGTTCGGGGCGCTGCCGCTTCACCTGAGGAATCAGCCAGCAGGGCGCTCTCTTTGATCCAGAGCATGAGCAGGGAGGTGAGGAGACGAGTAGATGTTGAAAAGGCAACACCTGGTGCTGGTGTGGATGCTGCCTGGCCTCCCAGCCCCTCATGATGCGGAGGAGGAGGGGGGTATCTCTCCAAGCAGCCGGGTCATGACGGTTGCAGCCCCCCAGCCGAGAGGGGAAAAAGAGAGAGCCGCCCCTGCCCCTTCCCAAGAATGAGCGGGCTGGGCGGGCAGGTGAACGAGCGAGCAAAGGGGGAAACAAATGGGAAACCCACCCACACACCCAGCTGAAAGAAAGGGGTGGGGACCCAGCTGGCTGGAAAGGGCAAGACGGCAAAGCTCGCCCAGGAAGCTCTCGGTTTCACCGGCCAAAGGAAGTTCTCACCGCAGTGGTGACGGGCCGGCCCTCACCTGGAAAAGCGAAGGGTGCCGCTTGGGAGGGTTGTGTGTGTATGCATATGTGCACAGGGATGGGCTGGCCAGCCCCAACAGGGAAGCACCGTCCTCCAGAGGCGCCACCGGCAAATCACCGGTTGAGTTGAAAAGCCAGGCGGGGGCCGCATTCAGGCCCTCGAGGGGTCTCCAGCTTGGGAGAACGAACACTCCCACACCACGCAGCAAAGCAGCCAGATGCGGTTGCCTGAGTGGAAATTGGTGGGGGTGCTCCTTCTGTATGCACCTTTCATGGTGGGGGTGGGGTAGAGCAGGGGCTCTTCACCTTTTCTTTACCAGGGACCACCTTTGAATATCTTTTGTGGCCGGGGTCCCTCAAGACTTAACTCAAGATTTAAAGCCATTATTATTATTATTATTATTATTATGATTAATAATAATTTTATTTATGGTATAGCAGGCTAGGCACTCTCCAAGACCCCACAAGCCAACCTAGGAAAGGATGGATGGCTGAGTGAAACTTGAAGCCCTTGGGATCGAACTTGCAACGTTGTGGCACTGGCACTTAACTACTGCAACACCAGGGCTACTCATTAATACTACTAATACTACTACTAATAATAATAACATTACACCATCCATTCTTAGCAAGCCAGAGAGGCACTGGAGGAAGAGAGAAGACTTTTCTCCTGCAAGTTTGTGGCTGGAGTAGATTGAATGGCAATGCGCAGGCCAAGTCAACCAGCCAGCCTTTGCCTTGGTTCCTGTCACTGCAGGGAGGAGGTGGGTCAAGCAGCCTTCAAGCCTTCGTGGACGCCCACAGATCACAGATTGTGAACCACTGGTGTGGAAGACAGAATTTCAACCAGTGTTGCTTGTTCCTTGACTGTGTGGCAAGTGACACCTGCTGATATTTCCTCTTTTACAAAGACATGAAAGGCATAGGAACTGTCTCCAGTTTTCAGTCTGACAGCCCTAACACTGCCTTTCTCTTCTGCCTCAGCCTAATTCTTGACTCATCTTTCCTTGGGTTTTAACATGACCAATCCCAGTTTTATTTTCCTTGACTTAAAAGGTCTCTGACCACAGGAGGTCCCTCATCCCAGAAGCTGCCATTCTGCACCAAAGTGTTTGATGAACTGGACTCCCACCTTTGTGTGACTCAACCCATCACAGACAAGGCGCTTAGTTCTGTAACATAGTGCACATGGTAGTGCCATTTTCAGTATCTGGTTTACTTCCATGGACTTGAAGTGACTATGCAGAAATGTATAATGTTGCAGTCAGTATTTATTATTGTTGTTGTTGTTGTTGTTGTTTATTTATATAGCATCATCTATGTACATGGCACTTGCATTAAAAAAAAAGGGGGGGGGGGAAACAAGCAAACAAAACCCTGGGTCCTGCCAAAGGTGTACAGTCTAAAATAAATGTATACATAAGCACACACAGAGGGAACAAATAATAAACATAAGACTATAAAATATAATTGTAAAACAAATTATCCAGGTAACTACAAAAAATCCCCAACCCAAAAACAATAATATAGTATGAAACAGCAAGAAAATATAAACATAAAACAAACTGATCAATACATGTGATCAAATATAAAACAACAATATATATGTGTGTATATGGTAATATAAATCAAACTGACCAAACATGTAAAAAAAATATACAAGATTACAAACAGTATCAAACTAAAATTCCAAAAGCTTTGGAAAACAGAAAAGCTTTCAATTGAGATTTAAAAACAGAAGGGGCAGTCCACAAATGTGCTTAAAAAGAGGTTGGAGGGGGGAGTTTGGGATATACTTGCCATATAAGAGAAGGGGGGGTAGTCTTATATGGCGAGTATATCCCAAACTCTATATTTTAACTTAAAAATTTGGGGGGTCGTCTTATATACCCAGTTGTCTTATATGCCGGAATATACGGTACTGGTGTGGTGTGGGGATACACAAATGAAATTTAGCTGGGGTATACTTGGCAAGCACATTGACTTGAATAAGAAGGATGAATGTGTTTCATCAGTTTGGTAAGGACCTTAAGATTTGGGGGCTTGTTCAGGTGTTCTAAAACAAGCCTGCAGCTATTGAAATACGTTATGGGGAAGTATGCTTCCTGAGCACCATTAAATACATGTGGACTTTGGTTTTATTTGCTTGAGCAAGTTTATTTCAAGTATAGCAAAACAGAAAGAGGAAGGTCAGTCTGAGCATTAAGCAGAACCCGCTGCACTGATTTGATTAGTCACAATTTACCATCTAGAAGCAATGCAACATGGGACATTTTTTTTAAATTCAGACAAATTCTATTACCTGTTACAAAAGGATAACAACACTGGGGTAATCCTTTGAGTTACATATTTGAAATCCTTGAGATTAGCCACCCTGCCTGACATCTCTCTGGCTTTTCTTCGCAAACGAAGATTCAGGAAGAACTCATCTCGCACTTTCTACAAGTGCACTGATGAATAAAAAGGCCAATCCGAGATAAACAAGTCCGGTTGCAGAAAGCACAGCAGAAGGTCTCCTTGGGTGATGTTTCCGGGTTGTGATTCTTTCTGCGTTGTTGTTTCTCTTCAAGACTTGTTCGGCGTGAGTTCTCAAATAAGGCTGCAGCATTGTGGATAGTGCATCTCCATGCCTCCTGATGTGAGGCTTGGGCGGACCATTCTTGGTGATCAATTTGGCCGAGCCTGAGATGTTGTTTCAGGGAGTCCTTGTATCACCTTTTTGGAGCACCCCTCTTACACTGACCCGTGGCGAGTTCACTGTAGAGTACTATTTTGGGGAGGCGATGGTTCTCCATCCTAGAAACGTGCCCTGCCCAGCACAGATGTGTTCTCAGTATCATGGCCTCAATGCTGGTGATCCCTGCTTGCTCAAGGACAGCAACATTCGTCACATAGTCAGTCCAGTGTATATTTAGGATTGTGCGTAGACAGCGCTGATGAAAGTGTTCGAGGAGTCGTAAGTGGTGGCGATAGGTGACTCATGTTTCAGACCCATACAGAAGAATAGACAGTACAATGGCTCTATACACACTGATTTTTGTGCTTCGCCTCAGGTGTTTATTACTCCAGACTCTTTTGTAAAGTCTTCCAAATGTACTATATGCCTTTGCTAATCTATGGTCGGTCTCTTTGTCAATCTTGGCATCTGCAGAGATGATGCTTCCCAGGTAAGTGAACTGCTGAACGGACTTGAGCACAGATTTGATGACGGCAATGTGGAGATGATAGTGTTTGTCCTGTGGTGCAGGCTGGTAAAGAACTTCCATTTTCTTCAGGATGACTTCCAGCCCAAATAGCTCTGCAGCTGTTGCGAAGCAGGATTTTAGGCATTGCAGAGCTGCTTCTGTGTGGGTAACAAGGGCAGCATCATCAGCGAAGAGCAGCTCACGAACTAGGTAGTTTAGAGTCTTAGTGCGAGCCCTCACATGGCTTCAGTTAAACAAGCTACCATCAGTACGGTAACATATAGAGATGCCGTCTTCTACTTTGAGCCTGCTGTAGCCCTTTGGAGCATCATGCTGAAGAAGATAGTAAATAAAAGTTGGAGCAAGAACACAACCTTGCTTCACTCCATTAGTTATTAGAAAGGGCTCTGAAAGAGCATTGCCATATCTGACTTGATCACGCTGTCCCTCGTGTAGCAAGATAATCATTTTAAGGAATTTGGGGGGACATCCTAGTCTTTCCAGGATCTGCCACAGACCTTTTCTACTCACAGTGTCGAAGGCTTTGGTGAGATCGACAAATGTTACATAGAGATCCTTGTTCTGCTCTCTACATTTCTCTTGCAGTTGTCTAAGGGCAAATACCATATCTATACTACTCCTATTGGCTCTGAAGCCACATTGGCTTTCAGGAAGAAGTTCTTCTGCAATAGCAGGAACTAATCTGTTCAGGACTTTCCTTGCAATGATTTTTCCAGTGATATAGAGCAGTGTTATGCCTCGATAGTTTGAGCAATCGGATTTTGCTCCTTTTTTCTTGTACCGGGTGATGATGACTGCATCTCGGAGATCTGATGGCAGTTCCCCTTTTTCCCAGCAATTCACAAGGAATTCGTGGAGTGCATGACCTCCGTGTTTCCAAACTTCAGGTGGGATTCCATCAATCCCAGCTGCCTTGCCATTTTTCATCTGCTGTATGGCTTTAAGGGTCTCTTCCAAAGGTTGAGCTATGTCCAATTCATTTTTCATCGGTTTTTGTATCATATGTTAGATAGCTGAGCCTTGGACTACTCGGTTGGCAGTAAAGAGACTTTGAAAATGTTCAGCCCATCGATTCGGGATGGAGGCTTTAAAAGTAATTAATGTTTGACCATCTGTACTGTATAAGGGGCTTTGGACCTGATAAGTAGGTCCAAACACTGCTTTAAGAGCGTCATAAAATCCTCTAAGATCACCCAGATCTGCACAGCATTGTGTCTTTTCTGCTATATTGGTTCACCACTTGTTCTGCATGTCTCAGAGTTTTTGTTGAAGCTTACTACATGTGAGGCGGAAAGCTGCTTTTCTTACATGGCAAATTGGTTGGGCGAGGTATGCCTGGTGAGCAGTTCTCTTCTTTACCAACAGCTCCTGGATCTCTTGGTTGTTTTCATCAAACCAGTCTTGATTTTTCTTGTGGGAGAACCCGAGGGATTTTTCCTCAGACTGGAGGATACTGTTTTTGATATGTTGCCAGAGCACTGTAGGAGAAGGATCTGTAGGATGGTCTTCAAGTTTTGTTTGCAGATTTGCCTGGAAGTTGTCTCTCATGGTAGCTTGTTGAAGATGGTTGACTTGGAGTCTCTTCTTTAAGATGCCACCCCTCTTAGGTTTGAACTTAAGATGAAGATTTAGTTTACATCATACGAGGCGATGATCTGTTTGGCATTCTGCATTGGGCATCACTCAAGTATGACAGACATCGTGAATGTTTCTCTGGCGGACTAGAACATAGTCAATGAGGTGCCAATGTTTGGATCGTGGATGCATCCAGGTTGTCTTCAAGCTATCTTTCTGCTGAAAGATAGTGTTTGTAATAGTCAGCTGTTGTTTTGTACAGAACTCTAGCAAGAGGCGTCCGTTATTATTGCAATTTCCAACACAATGTTTGCCTAAGACACTTTTCCAGGCTTCAGAGTTCTTTCCTACTCTGGCACTGAAGTCACCAAGGATAATAATTTTATCTTCTACAGGGACTTTTTGTATGAGTTGGCATAGGTCTGTGTAGAATTTGTCTTTCTCTACAGGGTCGGCTTGCATAGTTGGGGCATATATACTAAAGAGAACAACACGTGGGAGGCGTAGGGAAATAATGCGATCAGAGTGTCCTGTTGGCAAGGTTTCAAGTTTGGAGGCAATGGAGTTTTTAATCATAAAGCCTACTCCTGAAAGATGTTTTTTGGTTTTGGGTTTGCCAGACCAGTAGAGTGTGTAGCCGGCGCCGTGTTCTTTAAGTCTGCCTTCCTCATGAAGACGAACTTCACTAAGAGTAGCGATGTCAATATTAAGTTGTGATAGTTCATGGGCTATTAGAGCAGAATGACGCTCAGGCCATCCACTATCTGCAAAGTCTTGCATGGTTCTGATGTTCCAGCATGCAAGCGTCAGTTTATTTACACCTTTGGAGGCCGGTGTGTGCCTTTGTTTCTTTGCCTTGGTTTGACTGCATCAGAAGATGCCTGTTGGCCCTGGCTAGCCAACCAGGTAGATAGGGATGAGCTTTCGTTAGGCCACCTTTTCTAGGCCCCTCTCCATATGGAGCAAGCAGTGATCTCCTTTAAAACGGCTGCTTGGTCATTCAGGATGCTGCTGAACAAGACTGTCATCTCACGGGTCAGCCTCAGGCGACCAAAGTCCTGAACCACCTGCATGCAGGGTTGGGTCTGTGGCTTCCAGTGCATCTTTACACCTGCCGTTTCATCCCTCACCTATTGCTACAGGGCTTTTTCAGAATTGGATTTGTCCTTCGAGCCTATGCAATGGATTTTTCTGGTGGAGCGCAGTGTGCACAGAACTGGCCTCACCCTTTAAACCAAAGGTTCATCTGCTGTGGCCTTGCAAGCATGGACGGTAGCAGCAAGGTCCTCGGGCCGTAGGTTTGATTAGAGTTTCCTTCTCTTAGATGGTTGACCTTACAGGGTTGGACAAGCACCATCTGCCCGGGTTTGGGATTAGAGTTTTCCTTCTCCTAGGATGGTTGCCATAAGACTAGAGAGCCCATCCTGCCCTTTGACACTCTTTGTCAGACCCTTCGGTTTTGACCTGTCTGGCATGGGAGACCCTACCAGTGGTTATTATACCACCAGCAGCATAGCTCAAAACATCATTAGGGTACGCAAGCCTCTCTCCCATGACAAGGGGGCATCAATGGAGAGGCTTCCTGACATACCAGAGCAGGAAATGAAGGATACCTCAGTTCCATATGCTGTTATGCTTATGAAAGAAAACCAAGCTGAAAAAAGCTTTTTCTGTGTGTGGGTCATATTGTCTAAATCTGGGGGAAGGATCAAATTATTAAATGGTCCTGAAGGATTTCAGGAATGCTCTGAAAATGCAAATTGAATATAGGTGGTGGTCATGGGGTCTCATTTACCTTTTCTAGTTCTGTACACAAGGTCGAGGAGAGTAAAGAGTTTTCAAAGACATACAATTAACTGGTGGCTCAGGCATGTTTTAAGAGTCCAAATTCCACTCTCTATCTTTTTGAGGGAGGATGGAGGACAATATTTTTAATAATTTAAAATGGAACTGTCTTTTTTGTGCAACAAGGCTATTGTTCTTCTATTATAGAAAAACTGAGGTATTGTACTAGTGGAACTGAAGCCATCTAAATACCCTAAAGGCACCAGATCCCATCTGATCTTGGAAGCTAAGCAGGGTCAGCCCTGGTTAGTACTTAGATAGGAGACCACCAATGAATACCAGGTGCTGTAAGCTATATTTCAGAGGAAGGAACTGGCAAAACCATCTCTGAGTATTTTTTGCCTGAGAAAACCTGATGAAATTAATGGCATTGCCATAAGTCAACAGGTGACTTGAAGGCACATACTGTATACACATACACAGTAGTGGAACTGGATCTGCCTCAGTGGAAGTATAGCACTGATTTCTTACTTTTAGTTATACTCTCTAGAAAGATCCTCTGTATCTGTTTTACTACCAACAACAACTGACTGGCCTTCTCCTTGGGGAGGCATCAAATCCCACCCTCACATCACTATTTGAACCCAGGAGATCTCCTCCTCTGAGGTCTCCTCCAGATTATATAGCGTGGATAATCCTGGGCAGTCTACTTTGCTGCACAGGGAGAATTTGTTCCTTGATGGGCAAATTCTTGTGAGCAGCATTCACACTGATATCCACCCTGTCTTCCTGATTGCACCCTGTACATGTGCAATACCATGAGGTTGTAAGAGAAATGAATATCTTGCTCTAGATCCCAGGACGTCATCCTGTTCCTACTCAGTTATTGATGGCTTCAGCATCACATTATATTTGTTTGACTTTAAAGTAATGCTTTAAACTCTCTGCTTACTATTTATGGATACATTACAGTGTGGGTGGGGATGAGGATGATGATACCAACAACATGAATATGATATTTCATAGAATCATAGAAATCATAGAGTTGGAAGAGACCACAAAAGCCATCTAGTCCAACCCCCTGCCATGCAGGAATACACAATCAAAGCACTCCTGACAGATGGCCATCTAGCTCTGTTTAAAAAAAAAAGAAAGAAAGAAAGAGACTCGACCACACTCTGAGGCAGCATATTCCACTGTTGAACAGCTCTTACCATCAGGAAGTTTTTCTTAATATTTAGGTGGAATCTCTTTTCCTGTAGTCTGAATCCATTGCTTCATGTCCTAGTCTCTGGAGCAACAGAAAACAAGCTTGCTCCCTCTTCCATATGACATCCTTTCAAATATTTAAACATGGCTATCGTGTCACCTCTTAACCTTCTCTTCTCCAGGGTAAATATACCCAGATCCCTAAGCTGCTTCTTAAAGGGCACAGCTTCCAGACCTTTCACCATTTTGGTCACCCTCCTCTGGACATGTTCCAGCTTGCCAAAATTGTTCTTGAATTGTGGCGCCCAGAACTGGACTGACCAAAGCAGACTAGATTGGTAATATTTATACAGTAGGACCCTCGTATCTATTGATTCATTAGCCACTGATTCAGTTATCCATAGGACACAAAACAGCACACCTACCATAGAGTCTTCCTAGAAAATGTGTCCTCTCTTGTCATTTTCTAGGTCCTCAAAGGCAACTCTATGGTATTTTAAACCAGAAGTCCCATTATTTTCAACAGTGTTCACTATTATCCACAATTTTCGGTACCCACGGGGCCTCCCAGAACCAATCCTTTCTGGATTCAGGGGTCCTACTGTATCTCATCTTTTGCCCAGTCCAGAACCCAAGGTAGCTTACACATGTTAAAAGAAAGACAGATAAATCAGTCCACATCATACAGAAGTTAAAAATAGAATTAAACTATTGGTAAAATTAAAAGCAGTCAAAAGCACTATCATTTAAAAGAAAGACAACAAACAATACAGTACATTAGGAAAGGCTTTTTCTCTCTGAGTGATCAGCCCTCAAAGACTTACTGAAGGTACCCGCTCAAGGAAAGATAGTAAGTCAAGCACCAGTTAGGGATAAATTTATTCACTGATTTTCTTCTTGAAGAAGGCAATGGCTAATTTGAGCCTTTCCCCCCCTTTGCTGTGAGAATATCTTCAAAGTCTGGACTAAAACCAGGTGGATTTATATCCCCACTGACATGGGATCTATCAGCAGCTGTTCTTCAGTATGTGTTAGGATTTATATTACTGGATTTAACAAATGTGACCCTTACTTCTGTTGGATTTCTAGCTCATTGTTCTCCCTTCTTTACTTTACATTGTTCCCCTTTTGGTGTATGCATTACAGTTTGAAACTAGGCCTTGAAAAACCATTTGAGATGCCAAAAGTGAGCCTCTGACTAGTGGGCAAATAGCTACAATGTCATTAAAAAAAAAACACTGAAGGAGCCCTGTCTGTACACTACCCCAGCAATCTACAGCTTAGTTTAAACCCCAGATAGCTTGAGTCACCGCATTAGAATAAGTGCATAAGAAGGTTCATGAGTTAGAGATTGTCTTATGGATTTGCAGCCTTTCAAAGAAACCTTAGTGGTGTGAGGATTTCTTTGTTTTCTTTGTTATGCTCTCTGCAGTGTAAATAGTACTTGTACAGTACTTGAAGAAGGAAGGCATTTGGAAAACAGGCTTCAGGTTTAATCTTCACATCTAGAGGTATGTTGTCATATACACAGTCTGTTCTACTATTTATATTTTAATCATTTTTAATGTAAACAGCTTTGAGCATTATATATATATATATATACAGTATATATATATAGGCTGTGAAATGCCTCAGTAGGCATCTCAATTTGCAATTCAGGAATGACTTGATCGGCACTCTCATTAATGTATTATTTGGAAGGACCTTGAAAGACCTTATCAGAAAAGTTAAATGCTTTGCTCCTCACAAGTTGTAGTGAATGCAACAATGACTACCTGGGAGATAGTATGTGTCTCATTGTTACCCACTTAGTGGGGTAACTGACTCCTAGGGTTCTAGCCCTCAGGGATTAGCCCTGAGTTTCAAGACCTGGGCCCTGTTTAATTGGCTTCAGGGTGAGATGAGGAATCTTAAGGAAGAGCACTGTCTTTTAAAAATATTTTTTTTAAAAAAAACTATTTAGTATTGGTCTCTTTTATTGCAGGCTACTTTAGAGTAGCTTCAGTGCATTCCATCTGGTTAGCTTTTCTCTTCCCTCCTCCCCATCTCAAAGTTTCTCAAGCCAAGCTGGTATGAGGGAGCGCTCAGGACAGGGAAGTTCTGAGCTTTCTCAGCTGCTTCAAGAACTATGGAATACGGTACTACAGAACTGATGTTACGTGGCTCTTCCTATTGTAGTATTAACTTTCCCAGTTCTGTTCCCACCTTCTTCATCCTGTCCTAAATGAAGCTGTAATACAATTTCCTTTCTTGGTCTGAGTTGCAGATGAATTGCATCATTGTTAGCAATTGTTACCACATCGTTAGTGTGGTAAAAATATCTTCTTCAGCTTGCTTAGGAACTTGCTTTCTTTCATAATTCTTGATTTCACTTCTTCATTCTCTTTCTCCTTTGCCAAAATGCTGGGTGCACCAAAGACTTGACAAGGTATGAGGCCACTTCATAGGGTCATATGTCATCAGGGTCAATGAGGGAAGAGACTTCTCTGTGTGACATTGTGATGGTACACATTCCAAGGAAAATGGGCATTTTGGAGCATGCATCTTTCTTTACTGTAACCCCATTTGCCCTTGTGTAATCAGAGGTATTGCTAACAAGATAGGAAGTGCTTAAAGCAGTGCTTCTGAAAAGACAAGACTGAAGACTCCTTGTACACAGTGGAGCAACATACTCACCCTCTGCCAGCCAGGAACTCACCATTGACTGACATAGTTTATGCCCCATCAAGGTAAAAAGCAGCAGTCTTTAGCTCAATCGATACCCCCTCCCCTTTCTGCTGGTCTAGGGACTGGGGGTGGGAGGCTTTCCCTAGTTCCTGTTGGACCATAGTCCATTGCTGAAGACTTCATTCAGCTTGGTGGGTTGTGTGAGTCAGGCCAAACTCGGTTAGAAAAAAAAGCACTGGCTACACTGGATTTACCCTCCAGCACGCATAAACTGCAGTCTACAATCCAATCCAATCCAATCGATCACCAATGGGCTGTGACACTCCCACCCCTGCTGTTGTAGTCCAGAGATGGGCAAAGTGCAGCCCACATGTGTCCAGCCAATCCCATTTTTGGAGCCCCCAAATCACATGCCTCTGTTCCAAATTGCAGCTTGGAAAAGTATATGCCCAGATATTCATTTTTTTAAAAAAATAGAGTTCTCTCTCTGGCTTTTCTTTACAAATGAAGATTCAGGAAGGACTCATCCCACGGTTTCTGCAAGCGCGCTGATGACTAAAAAGGCCAATCTGAGATAAACAAGTCCAGTTGCAGAAAGCACAGCAGAAGGTCTCCTAGGGTGATGTTTCCAGGTTGTGATTCTTTCTGCATTTTGTCATTTCTCTTCAAGACTTGTTCGACGTGAGTTCTCAAATAAGGCTGCAGCATTGTGGATAGTGCGTCTCCATGCCTCCCGATGTGAGGCTAGGGTGGACCATTGTTGGTGATCAATTTGGCCGAGCCTGAGATGTTGTTTCATAGAGTTACAAACTTGATAAATAAAGGGAATGCTGCAGATGTAGTGTATCTTGATTTCAGTAAGACTTTTGAGAAGGTCCCCCATGATATTCTTGCAAAAAAGTTAGTAGTAACCTATGGGCTAGACAATGCAACTGTTAGGTAGATTTGTAATTATTTGACTGACCAAACCCAAAGGGTAGTCACCAATAGCTCCTCTTCATCCTGGAGAGAAGTGACCAGTGGGGTGCCACAGGGTTCTGTCCTGGGCCCAGTGCTATTCAACATCTTTATCAATGACTTGGATGAGGAAATAGGGGGTATGCTTATCAAGTTTGCAGATGACACCAAATTAGGAGGGGTAGCTAATACCCCAGAGGACAGGATCAGAATCCAAAATGTCCTGAACAGATTAGAAAGCTGGGCCAATGCTAACAAAATGAATTTCAACAGGGAGAAATGTAGGATACTCCGACTGGGCAGTAAAAATGAAATGCACAGATATAGGATGGGTGACACCTGGCTTGATGGCAGTACATGGGATAGGGATCTAGGAGTATTAATGGACCACAAGCTGAACATAAGTCAGCAGAATGATGTGGCAGCTAAAAATCCAATGTGATTCTAGGCTGAATTAATAGGAGTACTGTATAGTATCTAGATCAATGGAAGTAATAGTGCCACTCTATTCTGCTTTGGTCAGACCTCACCTGGAATACCGTATCCAGTTCTGGGCACCACAATTCAGAAAGGATATTGAGAAGCTGGAATGTGGCCAGAGGAGGATGGGCGACCAGGATGGTGGGAGATCTGGAAGCCATGCCCTATAAGGAATGGCTTAAGGAGCTGGCTATGTTTAGTCTGGAGAAGAGAAGGTTGAGAGGGGACATGATAGCCATGTTTAATTATTTGAAGGGATGTCATACTGAGGATAGGGAAAGCTTGTTTTCTGCTGCTCCAGAGACTAGGACATGGAACAATGGGTTCAAACTACAGGAAAAGAGATTCCACCTAAACATTAGGGAGAACTTCCTGACAGTAAGAGCTGTTTGGAAGTGGAATGCACTGCCTTGTAGTGTGGTGGAGCTTCCTTCTTTGGAGGTTTTTAAACAGAGGCTAGATGGAAAGATTTGATTGTGTATTCCTGCATGGCATGGGGTTGGACTGGATGGCCCTCGAGGTCTCTTCCAACTCTATGATTCTATGATTTCTGTTCCTGAGAGCCTTGATATTAAAACAAGGCTCAAGACCCTCCATCTTGTTTTAATGCAAGTCCCCCCTTCCTTGCCAACAAAATCCCCACAAGTGGATGGATGGCCATTTCCAGTTTGGCTTTTTCCTTCTGTCCCCACTGAATTTTGGGGACTAGTGTGGCTGGCGGAGCATCCTAAGAGGGAGAGGAATGGTTCCTTTCGGTTTCTCATAGCCTTATCACACTACACTGTTATGGCTCTATCATTCCACTTTAACCGCTATGGCTGCCTCCTGTGGAATTCTGGGATTTGTAGTTTAGTGGGGCCTAAGAGCTCTCTGGCTGAGAATGCTAAATGTCCATCACTAAACTGCAAATCCCAGGATTCCACAGGAGGCAGACATAGCAGTTAAAGTGAAATAATAGTGCTATAATAGCATAGTGTGATAAGCCTCCTAGACCTTGGCTGGCCTTCTTTTAGTCTCTGGAAAGCAGACAATTCTGAAGGTCTACCACATTCCATAGATTGCCATACATGGCAGCAGAGAAGCTGGATACAGTTTGGTGGGTCAGAAACTGGGCAAACTTGTTCTTGTTTTAGGCTTACCTGTCCTTCTCTCCCTCCACCCTACGCATTTGTTAATCTGCCTTCTCCCCAACAAAGGGAATGATGGAAGGAAAGAAAGACTAAAGAAACTGCACTAGGACAGGGTATGAGGTACAACATGGTACCTTCCAGATGCTGTCAAACTACAAATTCCATTATCCCTAACTCCATTGGCTGTGTAGGCCAGAGTTGATGGGATTTGCAGTCAGAAGCATCTGGCAACAAACATACATTACTCAGCCCTCCACTAGGAGATGATTTTCTCTAGACATTTCTTTGTTTCAGTCCAAACCCCTCCAGAGAGACCGATGGAGAGTAGCACTTTGGAGAGGCAACGTGTGGGTGGGGGAAGCATTTATTCATATATCCTTCCCCAAAGTTAGCTAGCTGTTCTTAGGTCTAATTTGGCTGTTTAAGGGCCTTGGCTGAGACAATTTCAGTTCTCAATGTTGTGTCAATCCCTAGGTGCTTCCAGGTGGAGAGCTCCTAGCATAACCAGTCAAGGGTCATGGTCTATCTGTTCCATCTTTCTCGCCTTAACTGGTTCTGTTCTGGTAAGAATACAGAGGTAAGAATCGGCAGGAAAATATTGGAGGGTTACTAATGGAAAGTGAGGTTTGGATTCTCTATAAAATTCAGTGAATGAGAGCAGGGTGGCTGCATGAGAAAAACCTAGTCTGGAGGACTCACATCTGGTCAGACATCTAGGCTGCAAGTTTTGTTATATTAAGGCCAGTGCCCCACCACCACAACCACAAGGGAGAAGTGCCACAGTTCTCTCACACCGCTTGCCTAATTCAGGGATAAACTATCTGAACCTCATTTTCTTTCTTCCTCCAAAATAAATGTATGGGAGTCAGAGCCATGTAAGGATTAGGTTAAAACTCCCTTGGGTAATTTTTTTCTCCCTTATATTTTAGAGAAGAAGAAAAATTGTTAATGTTAATAGAGGGTTTTTTTTTGTTTGTTTTTTAAAATGGCATGTGGTGGTGGGGAGTTGCAAGGGGAAGATTCAGCCTCTCCTCTCTATGTGCAGTGGCCCTCATCTGGATCTGGCCTGTGCATGTTTATTTTGAAGGAAGAAGTAAAATGAGACATGGTAGGATATTACCTATTTTAGGCCTCATCCTGTTTAGGAAGAGCAGGTAGACATGCAGAAAATTGGGAGGAAGAGGGTACCATTGGTGGTGGCAGGAGGAATCCTTCCCAGTAAACATATCAATGTCTAATCTAGAAGATCTCAACAAATGTTTCAGCTGTGGAGCAGTAAGCCTACAATGTGTTGGTTTTTATAAAAACCAAACAAACTGTTGGTCTAAAAATCTAGCTATTAGTCCAGCTAGAGTAGAGCCACTGAATGAATGAAACTACATAAGGGGTGACTTCATGTTTCCTTTGATTCGTCATCATCATCATCCATAAGGCAAATCAGGATTGTTAAAATACATTATAAAAACAACATTGTATTACTTAATAACTTACATGAATTTCATTAATACATATCTATTACAAAACTAAAATGTACATAACATCTAAAAGGGCCCCAAGTACATTTATAATCATTAAAATCGTGTAACTACTGATTCATCAGCCGTTTTCTTCCATCTTTAGTTAACTTTCCACCACTTCATACCAAAGGGAGCCTGGGTTACTATAAAGTTTGCAGGGTGGCTTTACAAGTGTTAGCAACTAATACAAAGAATTTTGCTACTTCCTCAGTTACCCCTCTTATCAGAGTCATCCAGTAAATATTTTGAAAAACAATTGCAGGATCTTCCTGGGTATTTTCTTAAAAGAGGACTTATCAGTCTCAAGCTATCGGCTTTATAAAAGGAATATTCAAAGAGGACACGTTGTACAGTTTCCACTTTTCCCTCTCCACAGAAGCATACACACTCATTATATACCATTCTTTGATAATGACTCTCTAAAACAGCCGATGGAATGACATTAAATCTAGCTCTGCTAAAGGCCTCACCGTATTTAGTAATACAGTATTTAAATTTTTAAGATATCTAGTTCTTCCTTTACAGTAAATGTCAGGCCTAAACTAATGGGGGAGCAAGCAGAGTGTGCTGCAGCTGCTGAATATTGATTGTCTATGTATTTTATCCATTGATTCAAGATCTGTTTTGCCCTATTCAAACTCATTGTTTTGAGAAAGTTTTCTAACAGTCCTAATCTGAGCCGTTTTTCTCCTATCATTGGAGGTATACATATCTTTTTGTGACAGATAAATATACCTCGCTTCCTACCCCACAAAAGCACACCTTAACAATACCCCTAGGCCCATTTCCGGGCAAAACATTCAAATGATGTTATTCTAACATCAAGTCTTTCCCTTGATTTGGTGGCTCTGCTCTAGTTGGGAATATCAATAATTTGCTGCCCTTTTGTGGCACTCCAAATCTTCTGCCATGTAGTCCTTTTGTTTGCATCTGTTCATAGAGCTTGCCGTCCATGTTTCACAATCTCCGATTTCTTAAATTTCTGGGATATTTTTTACAGAAGCCGTTTCCTTGCTAGAAAAGATGTGGAGGAAAAACAGTTTGGAATAGCTTCAGCATTGTAGTTAACAATTAAACTGCAAAGGACCTTCAAACTGCAAAAGTAGTTTGCAGTCAGTTAACTCAGCAGGAAGATGAGGAAAGCATACAGCCCTGTCCTTCCCCATAGGCTCATTTAGGTTTTCTATTTTTCTCTTTTCAGGCTTTCCTAAATTCAGGATTCTTCTGCTTTAAATAGCAGTTTTTTGTGTTCTACTTCCATTAAAAACTTTTGCCCTCTTCTTAGCTGGCCTCACCCTTTTGATCACACTCTGATGTTGCTTGGCCACATGTGTCCATATTTTCCTCTGTAAAATGTTGGAGGGTATGCAGTCCTCCCCGCCTCCCCCCAAAACATCCTTTTATTCCAGATGGGTTCCAATACTGGAAACAGGGGCACATACCACCCAACATTTAATAGATGAAAACTGGACGTGTGTGGCCAAGCAACATCACAGCATGGTCAAGATGGTAAAAAAAATTGGTAATGGTAACAAAAAGACAAGTTAGGAGAGCCTGCAGTGGTTTGCTTTTGCCTGAGCCTACTGGGAGGGGCAAATTCTGCCCCTCTTGTCTTCTCCCCACTGCTGAGTTGAGTACAAGCTACTGCATTTTTCAACTTTGAACTCAGTTTGCAGCAATTGACATAAGCTGAGGACAAAAGGGGAAAAGTGGGAGAAGGAGAGAGAAACTGGGATATTTTAAAAGCTGAAAAAGTGGGACGACAGAGGATTAACTGTGAGATTGAGGCAGCAAATTTGGGCTGTTATGAAAGAGTAGCAAATATTATTTAGTCTGTTATTCTTGTGTTTTACCACCAGTGATGGAGAGGGGGGCTTGTGGAATTTTCTGCTTTGTTTACCAAAATAACACAGATGGCTTTGGCTATCATGCACCTTTACAGGGGTGGGGGTACAATTGCTGTTCTTCTTCAAGCAGCAAAATGTCTTGCCCCAGCCCTGATTGGCAGTGAGCCCACATGTGAGAAAAGCAGCGGAGGCTGCAGAAGTTCAATGCTCTCTCCAACAGCAGACACTGTTTGAGTGCTTTACATTTTAGCTCACCTTTGCATACCAAGGGGGTAGCAGCAGACCTGTGTTGGAAGAAGCAGTTTGCTACCATCATGTCTAGTTGGAGCCTAAGGTCTGGGGCAGAACCATTTTGCATTATCAAAGAGTTTCCACAAGTCAGAGGTTGTTCCCAAGCAGCATTTCCCAGAAGGTGCTAGTTGTAATCAGGGTGTCTGTAATGAGCTTACAGCAGAGATGAGAACCTAGATATAGCAGCCTTCTCCTGGAGTCAATCTTATAAGTAAATTAAAATCACACTGCCTTTCTTGCTATGAAACAAGGCACATGAATGCTTTGGTGTCAAAGTAAAGCTTCTTGCCCTTAATTATTTATGCATAGGCCTGATGTCACTTAGGAAAACATTCCAAATCTATTCAAAACCTATTTCTGAAAGGAGATCCAGCAGCTGTTGTGACTGGTTTTGTTTTGATGAGGCTGGGGAAAGGGGGCCTCAGCCTTTCTATGAATGTTCAACAATACAGTACAGATCTATGACCATCACAAGACATGGCCAGCCTTTGTGTTCACATGGTCAGACTCATAAAAAGGGTAAATTGCTTCCTGATCTTAGGGGCGTATGGGTTGGGGGCTACAGCTTAGCAATTCTTGAAAAAGGGTCTTTTTTTGGATTACAACTCCCAGAATTCTGGGGGAATCTGGAAACATGCACCCCAAACCTTAGTTTCCCCAATTTTACATTTTGTATCTCATTGCAGGAAAGGTGGGCAGGTTTCATCTTCAAGAATTCCACCAGCCAGCATGTCTGTGGGATTCTGGGTCACTTTTCTGAGCTCTTCTCCCCCCCCCCCACCAAACATTAAGATTCTAAATTTTAGGAGACTTGGTCATCTGCTCTGAGGGTCATCACATGGGCCTCTGGAGATCAGGATTTCCAGTGTGGAAGATGTGCTTGCTTATCAATAAACTGCTTAGAAGACTGGGGAACTGGCAGTAAAAAGAGGCCATTTTCCCAACCTAAATTGCTTCCACAGAAATATAAGCAGCCACATATTTTCCCTTAAAGTTCGTATATCAGATCTGGAGGATGCTTTTCTTTGAGGAAATGGGAGAGGGGAGGCTGTAGCAGCTCTGACATCAGTGGGGCAGTGAATCAACTCTGGACTTTTACAAACGTTTAAGGTGCTACCTACTTTGCTGTGTGAATTCACCACTCCACTGATATCAGAGGAAGAGTTAAACTAGGGGAAGGACTAAACAAACTATGCCCCCCTTCCCATGCCTAGCCTGGCTTCTAATTAGCATACCCACTTCAAATCCCACAGGAGATCCAGATTGTTGATCTCTTGAGTCAAGTTCAAGTCAAGCCCCCTTCAACACTGGGTGCATTTAACATAAGAACCTAAGAAGAGACCTGCAGGATCATAGAGGTCTCCCCATTCCTGCGTTCCTCATGACCTGGTTAATGGAGTGGAAGTGTTGGGATCCTTAGTGGGAAGTGATCATGTTCTCTTGGACTTTGTTATACAGAGGAAAGGGGAAGCCAAGCATAGTCAGACATGCCTTCTAGACTTTAAGAAAGCTGATTTCAGAAAACTTAGGGAATTACTGGGGGTGATATGTATCATACAAACAAAAAGAAAAAATCAAATCACTTATCAATGGCAGAAATAATGACATCAGTACAGCTTTGCCAAAACCAGCATCAGTCTTAGAGTGAGTATCAATATGATAATGTGAAACAAAAGTCATGGGCTGGGACCATACAGCAACCCAACAAACATCCGACAAAGGAACACCTGCCAAAAAGGCAGAAGAATCTGCAACTGCTCTGGTGGAAGGCCTTGAACCCAAGGAATACTAAAAGAGAAGGGAGTTCATGAGGCATGGGAGTTTCTTCAAAGTGAGATATTGAAGGCACAACTTCAAACAGTTCCAACGAGGAGGAAATATGGCAGATGTCTAAAGAAACCAGGATGGATGTCAAAAGAACTGTCAACCGAGCTAAAATTTAAAAAGGACATGTACAAGAAATGGAAAAAGGGAGAAATCACCAAAGAAGAATTCAAACAAACAGCCAGCTCATGTAGGGGGAAAGTCAGAAAAGCTAAAGCACAGATGGAACTCAGGCTTGCTAGAGAGGTTAAAAACAATAAAAAGGGTTATTTTTTTATGTCCATAGCAAAAGGAAGAACAAGGAAATGGTAGGGCCGCTGCATGGAGAAGACGATGAAAGGCTATCAGGGAATAGAGAAAAGGCAGAACTACTTAATACCTTCTTTGCTTCAGTCTTCTCCCAAAGGGGGAACATTGCTCAACCTGGGGAAGATGGAGCAGATGATGCAGTAGAGGAAATACAGCACAGAATAGGTAAAGAGGTAGTTCAGGAATACCTGGCCCATATAAATGAGTTCAAGTCTCCAGGGCCAGATGAACGTCATCTAAGGGTATTAAAAGAACTGGCAGAAGTAATCTCAGAACCACTGTCAATAATCTTTGAGAATTCCTGGAGAACAGGAGAGGTCCTGGCAGACTGGAGGAGGGCAAATGTTGTCCCCATCTTTAAAAAGTGGGGGGAAGAAGACCCAAATAATTACTGCCCAGTCAGCCTGACATCAATACTAGGAAAGATTCTAGAGCAGATCATTAAACAGATAGTCTGTAAGCACTTAGAAAGAAATGACATGATCACTAAAAGTCAACACGGATTTCTCAAAAACAAGTCATGCCAGACTAATCGTATCTCTTTCCTTTTTTGATAGAGTTACCAACTTGATAGATGAAGGGAATGCTGTGGGTGTAGTGTATCTTGATTTCAGTAAGGCTTTTGACAAGGTGCCCCATGATATTCTTGCAAAAAAGTTAGCAACCTGTGGGCTAGACAATGCAACTGTTAGGTGGATTTGTAATTGGTTGACTGACCAAACCTAAAGGGTAGTCACCAATGGCTCCTCTTCATCCTGGAGAGAAGTGACTAGTGGGGTGCCACAGGGTTCTGTCCTGGGCCCAGTGCTATTCAACATCTTTATCAATGACTTGGATGGGGGAATAGAGGGCATGCTTATCAAGTTTGCAGATGACACCAAATTAGGAGGGGTAGCTAATACCCCAGAGGACAGGATCAGAATCCAAAATGTCCTGAACAAATTAGAAAGCTGGGCCAAAACTAACAAAATGAATTTCAACAAGGAGACATGTAGGATACTCCGATTGGGCAGTGAAAATGAAATGCACAGATATAGGATGGGTGACACCTGGCTTGAGGACAGTACATGCAACAGGGATCTAGGAGTCTTAGTGGACCACAAGTTGCACATAAGTCAGCAGAGTGATGCGGCAGCTAAAAAGCCAATGCGAGTCTAGACTGCATTAATAGGAATATAGTGTCTAGATCAAGGGAAGTAATAGTGCCACTGTATTCTGCTTTGGTCAGACCTCACCTGGAATACTATGTCCAATTCTGGGCACCTCAATTCAGGAAGGATATTGAGAATGTGGAATGTATCCAGAGGCGGGTGGGCAACCAGGATGGTGGGAGGTCTGGAAGCCATGCCCTATGAGGAGCGGCTTAGGGGGCTGGCTATGTTTAGTCTGGAGAAGAGAAGGTTGAGAGGGGACATGATAGCCATGTTTAAATATTTGAAGGGATGTCATAATGAGGATGGGGCAAGCTTTTTTTCTGCTGCTCCAGAGACTACGACATGGAGCAATGGGTTCAAATTACAGGAAAAGAGATTTCACCTAAACCTTAGGAAGAGCTTCCTGACAGTAAGAGCTGTTCGTATGTGGAATGCACTGCCTTGTAGTGTGGTGGATCCTCCTTCTTTGGAGGTTTTTAAGCAGATGCTGGATGGATATCTGTCGGGAATGATTTGATTATATATTCCTGCATGGCACGGGGTTGGACTGAATGGCCCTTGTGGTCTCTTCCAACTCTATGATTCTATGGTTCATTCTGTTCCACAGTGACCAAGAAGATGCCTTCAGGAAGCTCAGACATAGGGTGTGAGGGAAAATAGCTCTGGTATTGTTTCCCAGCAACTGGCATTTAAGAGGCACACTGCTGTGATACTGAAGGTAACATATAGCCATCCTAATTGGTAACCACTGTTAGCCCCAGTCTCCATTCATTTTTTCTATTCGCCACTTAAAACTGGCTGAGTTGGCAGCCATACCTTTGCACTGTAGCCTTCCATGGCTGCATCTGTGGCAGTGAATTCCACAGTGCGATGATGATTCACAAGCTGTGTGAAGAAGACATGCTGGTTACAGTGCTGCTCAATGAAACAATGGAGACTGGCTCCCTCCCCTCCCCAAGCCAGCTCCAAAGTAGTGAGTGAAAGCCAATAGGATGGAGAGGCTGTGAGAGTGAAGGGAGTAGAAGAGAAGTTGGAGAAGCAAGTGGAAAGGGGAGGGGAAAGTACAGAGTAGGGTGTGGCAGCAGTTCACCCCATAGATGAGTGTCTGATGCAAATAAGCTGGGAGGGAAGAACAAGAACAGGGAAAGGGGAGAGAGGGCTAGAAGGGCTAGAACCCCTTCCTTGTTGTTGTGTACCTTCAATTCGTTCAGACTTTCGGAAACCCTAAGGGGAACGTATCACAGGGTTTTCTTGGGAAGATTTTTTCAGAGGAGGTTTGTCTTTGCCTTCCTCTGTGACTTGCCCAAGGTCACCCAGTGGGTTTCCCTGGCCGAGCAAGGATTCAAACCCTGGTTTCCAGAGTCCTAGTCCAATGCTCAAATCCTTACATCATGCCAGTTCTCCCTTGTGTATCTGTGAAATTACACTACACATATATTCTTGGATCTAGCATTGTTTGAGTGTTGGGCTATGACTCTGGAGACTAGGGTTTGAATCCCCTCTCAGCCATGGAAACCCACCGGGTGACCTTGGGCAAGTCACACTCTCTCAGCCTCAGAGAAAGGCAAAGGCAAACCCTCTCTGAACAAATCTTTCCAAGAAACACCTGTAATAGGTTCTCCTTAAGGTCACCATAAGTTGGAAATGACTTGAAGGCACAGAATGACAACAATATATTCTTCCTTTTCTTCAAGAATGTAAAAGTAGTGTTCATAGTTGTTGTTTTGTGCCATTCAGTGCTACTCTAAGTGGTGGTCTGTACATAGGATGGCTATATGTTACCTTCAGTGAGGAATTGGCTGCTGGTCTGCAGAGAATGTCTGGGAAAGAAGCAGTTGTAGTCAGTTGACACAAATATGGTGCCAGGGCCTGGCATACCAACAAAAAACCCTGCTGCTCTGCCACACCAGATTAAAAAGCAGATTAAGAATCACTGCCCTATAGCACCTGGTAGTCCCTGTTTGTTTCCCTTCAAAGTACTAACCAGGCCTTACCCTACTTAGATTCTGAGATCAGACAGTAGCTCGCGCCTTCAGCTTGATGTCTTCTTGATGTTTACAATCTATAAAATAGCCATTTTATTCCTTAAAATTAAAAAGGAGGTTCTCTGTGTATTTCTTATTTGGAGGCTCCCCTCTTCACCATTATGAAGGAGTTTCATCTTTTGGTAAAAGAGTCTGAGATGGACAGGGTTTTTATTTGAACTATTAGTGACAGATTTATTTTCATATGTCAAAGATAAACTTTGCCTATGTTCACTCTTTACCAAAGATTTTTACTAGTGATCATGCTGAGCTTTTTGAAGCTTTTTGTTAAAAATAAGAACAGTGATGATGCCAATCGTAACATATAATGCCACATGTTCTGAAAAGCACCTCCCAGTTCTTCAGCACCAAATATTCTGGTTCCTTGATGATTACTTTTTAAATCAGAGAATTTCACATCAACTCAGGAAATTAAAAAAGAGTATCTATTAATATTTAGGTGCTAAGTTTGGTAGTGCATTAAGTAGGTCACTGCTTTAATCATAACTCACTGAAAACACACACACATACTTGTTGGTTTTAAGCAAAGCAGTTCAGCGGAATTAGCAAAAGCATTCCAGATCCCCTTCTGAAGCTAAGCCAAAAATAGTGGATGTTAAATCCATTTCTATCCTAATCCTTCCTCTGCTTGTCTAATTATTTTGTATTCATAAGTCATAACATATCTACTTCAAATGGCAAGTTTTCTTGATTTCTGTGCGTAGATGCAGATTTATCAAATGGAAGTACCATTTTAAGGAGTGATGTTAAAGTTAATGCTGATTCTGGACAATATCGGCACTTAAATGTAGACTGACCCCAACTGCTGGACCACATTCCATATTGGATCTAGAGGAGCAGATGAGGTGAGTGAGGATTCAGCATAGAAATATGGCATCACAGGTGGTTTCAGAATGACTGATAGGGCTTGGGGCAGGACTGGAGATCATGCAGTCCATGAACAGCTATCGTATTGCCCCTCCCAGCATGTCTCACCCTTGGCTATGCTGGCTATCGCTGCTAGGATTTGCAATCCAACAACATCTGGAGGGCCATGTTATTCCCACCATTGACTTGGGGTAAACGGTAGAGTAAGTTCTGGTAGAACACCTAAGGATGCTATTGTGGTGGAGGAGGCGGGGTCAAAAACAATCCAGGACCAGATTTGGTCTTGGATACAGTCAAGGTTAAATTATTCCTTGACCCACACATGTATATACACAAACATCTTCCAGCATTTCACAGATGAAAACTGGGACACATGTGACCCCAAGCAACATTAGAATGTGGTCAAGACAACAAAAGTAATTAATGAGGAAGAACAGACAAGCTAGGAGAGGTTGCAGAAGTTCGTTTTTGCCTGAGCCTACCGGGAAGGGCAAGATCCTGTTTCCTTCTGTCCTTTCCTGACTGCTGAGTTAACTGAGTGCAAACTACTTTTGCATTTTGAACTCAGTTTGCAGCAACTGAAGTCAGCTGACGACAAAGGGGGAAAGTAAGAGGAGAGAGAAACCAGGACATTTTAAAAGCAACTGAAAAGTGGGGCAACAGAGGATTAATTGGGACTCTCCCTGCCATATCAGGACGGTTGGAGGGTATGCACATGAACAGATATATACACATTAATCATGGAATATTATCTGAAGGGCTGGCTTTATCTTTGAATGGGCTCTCCACCAAGTCAGGGCCGTCCAGTGGGTTCTCTTCTACATCAAGAGAGCCTGGGAGATTCCTTGGTGGTAACCCATCAGAGTTGAATGGCAAATATGACTGAAATTTCCCACCATGCTCCTGATGAAGCATCATTCCACAGCATTGTGGGTAATTTAAAAGGATACTTCCACACTCTGAAGACCACTGATTATGGCTGGAATCTTCTATGCACTACATTGCTGTATAAACATGGTAGCTACATAGCTACATAGTGAATCTTGGTCCAACCACCCCAATCCCCATGAATTGGTCAACAGCCACTGTGATCAATGGGGCTCTGTTCCCCTGTCACTGAGGAAGCAGCTGACTAAAACGTTTCCACCCATCGCACAGAGATCATTTACATGAGGGGAGGTAAGAACATCAGTCAGCCACCTCCTGAGTGATGGAAACAGACTCCTGTCAATCGCAGCAGTTGCTGACTATAAGTGGGGATTGGGGGACTTTTACAGTTCCTATGTATTGTATTCCCTAAGTGAGCAATTGTGAATACAAAGCAGTCATGAATGCATAAGTCTTGGTTATACATTTGTAATCACCCAATAGGATTCTGGCCTATTTGTTGTTGTTGTTGTTGTTGTTGTTGTGTGTCTTCAAGTTGTTTTTGACTTACGGTGACCCAAAGGTGACCCCGTCATGGTTTTGTTCAGAGAGGATTTGTCTTTGCCTTCCTCTGAGGCTGAGAGGGAGTGACTTGCTCAAGGCCACCCATTGGGTTTCCATGGTTGAGCAGGGATTTGAACCCTGGTCTCCAGATTCATAGTCTAGCACTCAAACCACTACACCACACTGGCTCATTACTGTTTGTTAAAGTGAACAAACTTTAGGATTCCAGCAGCTGCCTGAGAGAATGCCATTTCATTTGATAGCATTGAGTGCCTATCCATGCTAAGCACTTTCTAAGCAGTTTACAATGTGTTAGCTAATTACCCCCAACAGGCTGGGTACTCATTTTACTGACCTAGGATGGAAGGGTGAGTCAAGTATGGTATCACAGGTGGTTTCAGAATGACTGATAGGGCTTGGGGCAAGACTGAAAATTGTGCAATCCATGAAATGTTATTGTGTTGCAGCTCCCAGCATGTCTGGCTATTGGCTATGCTGGCAGTGGTTGCTGGGATTGAGCCAAATACCACAGTGCCTCTTCTTCTGTCCTCCTAACAGTAGTCTGACATGAAGAAAGCAAGGAAGTAAAGTGTTTTTTATCACCTTAGCCCTTTCACACTACATAATTATAGCACTATGATTCTATTTTAACTGGCAATATCCTATGGAACCCTGTGGTTTTTAGTTTGGGGGGGCACTGGAGTCCTCCAGCTGAGGATTCTAAATGCCTCTCCCTAAACTACAGTTCCCAGGATTCAACAGGATGGAACTATGGCAGTTAAAATGGAATCATAACACTATAATTGTGTAGTATGAAAGGGGCCTTTATCTCCATGCCAGGGAGTTTAATGTACTTAGTTTCTGTATGTCAAGCTGTTCTTGTAGTCATTCATCAAATTATTTATTTATTTAAGTGATTTAGATTCCTTTTTTTTTTTTTTTTTTTTGGCTTTTCAAACCCACAAAGTGGCATTCATTCAAATTAATATTAAAAACTGCAAGAAAAATAATATTGGCACTTTAAAAAAAAAAGTAAAACACAGTGGCGGAAAATAGCAGAGTGAAATCAACAAAACAGTAAAAATTTAAGAGCAGCTAAAAACAGGATTTTAAAAATCTGAAGTGCTACTGAAAGAATGAGGGAGGATTTCACCTGGTACCTAAGTGCCATGTCCCCTGTAGAATTGGCAGCTCTTTGCTATTTAAAATGGCCAGAGGGTGCTATGGGTCAGAGCTGTGATATGCAAAGATGTGAATTTGTTTCAGAATGTGACCAAAGCTTTTGAAAATTTGAATGGCTTTTAATTGTCTGTCTTTTCCTCCCATAGAGCTCCCATTTGCCATGGCAGCTAACAGTCACCGGCTCCACACTCATTCCCATCAGGAAACCCTAAACTCTGTCTGCCACAGTACCCTGGGTCTCAACTACCAGCCTCTTTCAAAGAGCTCTTCCAGTCTCACCAGCGTTGGGCGAATGGGTTCCGAGGAGAGACACAGCAGCAAACAGGAGCTCCGAAAAAGCCACAGCAGTTCTGCCTGCCAAGCCCAGGTGAAGGAGAACGATGTCGGAAGCACACCTAGTTCTGAATGGTCGTCCACCCATTCGACCATAAGAACTGCAAGCAGCTTGTCACCAAGTGATAGCGCACAGAATGTCACAAAAAACACTAGCCACTTCCTGGGTGTTGACCAGCCCCCAGTGTCAACAGAAGGCATGGGCATGAGAACACATGCCAAGAGCAGCACTGTTGAGAATGTGTCTTCAGCCTGTGGTGCACAACCACAAGATGGGAGCACAAAGGACGGACTGGGTGCTGCAGTTCAGAGAAGCCTTTCTGACCTGACATGCAGCTGCAAGCAACCAACTTCTGCTTCCCAGATGGAGACAAGTGCCACCTACTCTGCTATGAGTTCCAACAGTGGTTATGGTACTTTTCCAGGCAGTGTAACATTTCCCAGACCGAGGTATGGATCAGACACATATGAAAATGCCCCAGATTTTCCAGGCCACTTGACCCAGGTAGCCAATTCACCTAGAGACCAAAGTGTGCCAACTAATATCTTTGACAATGATGCTTTAGCACACAATGTTACTGTTTTTCCAGATCCAGGAACATATTGTACAAATTTTCTTGGATCCCATATGTCTGGAGATAATTTCTCAAACAGAGCAATGTATGCTCAGGGTGGAATTGTGTATAGTAACTTTTCAGCTGGTATGTACCCTCCTGGCATGATGACCATTCATAATAATAATGACTTTCCCTATAACATAAGACAGGATTCTGCTATGAAGGTAGAAGGCACTATTCCAGCCTATTGCCATTCCTTCCCAATACCTTCTGTTCAGTTCATCCCAAGGCTGGTCTGCTCAGTGAGTGAATCGGGGAAAGAACAAGTCCACCCTGAGTACTGTTCAACTTTGCCTGCTAGTGAAACTTCAACCCTTCCAAAATTGGTGTCATCTGTAAGTGAGTCAGGTCTGGATGCAAAACGCATACTGAGTTGTTGTAGCATGCGTGGAGAACACATATTACATAGACAACCTTGTGCACAATCAAAGAGGGGTCAAGAGGAAACAAAGACAATGTACGTGGTATTGAATAGCCACCAAGATGGCATTCATACTGTCATGAAGACTAAGGACACATGGACTATGACCTCCATGAATGACCTCACTTGGGGACTGCAACCTTCACTTGGGTGCAAAGATGTAGAGGTACAGACCCTCCCAACAAAGAACTGTAAGTCTGTGGCCACAAGCCCCTCTGTTGTTACAGAAGGCTACCCTCATGTCTTTCCAGAGGTTAATCTGGAACCAGAGGCAGAGGGTGAGAAGTCTCCAGTGCGGGAAGTGAGATGGGATGATGAAGGCATGACTTGGGAGGTTTATGGTGCTGCTGTTGATCCTGAAGTTCTTGGGTTGGCCATTCAGAAGCATCTTGAGATTCAGATAGAACAATTTCAGACAGAACCGGTGCAACCGGTCTCTAGGAAAAAGGCAGAGGAGCAGCCAAGTAAAGAGGAAAAGAAAATGTCTTTCAGAACAATGATGCATTGTCTAAGACCTCCAAGCTGTTGTACCCGTTCCAGCACAGCAGTGGAATAAACTTTCTGGGTGACTTGCGGACTTTTGGTGATGGTGTGGGAGATCCAAATCGCAAACTAACACTGTACCTTGAAGCTGGTACAGAATACAGGGTCCCTTGGGAACAGAGTTGGAAACTGAACTGATCTAAAACACCTCTACAAGGCAGAGGTTCTAGGGAGGGTTTTTTTTTTAAGTACATATTCCTGAGAGATTATCTTCACATTACATAGAATTATAATATAGTTGAATTTGGACTGTTTCACTTCACATGTTAGATTAGTTGGGTTTTTAAAAACTGCTCACTGTGGGCCCAATTGAGACTGATCTGATTCAGATTAAATTTGGATTGGTCATAATGGTCTGATTAATTTAGGGCCAAATCAGTTAATTGCACAGGCCTAGTTGTAGGGCATATCTCTTCCATCTGGCTTTTGAGCAGACTGTTTGCTGTCTATAGGATTCTATTTTAACTGCTTTCTTAGTGTTTGTACCATTGGTATTTTACTGTATATGAGGTCTAATTAACATCACTTAGAACTGTGGAAAGGCAGCTAATTTTTTTCTATACTATCCTACTACAGAGAAATACTATTCTCTGAAGTAGTCTAGAATTCTATACATTGGCTCTCCTCCCCTGCATGAAGGAGACCAGAATCACACCAGTCTTAATTTTGAGTAGCCTGTAGATTTGCTCTCAGAAAGCAGGAATGCAAACTAAACATGAAAGGAAGAACTGCTGTTGATTTTAGACATCTGAATTTTAAACATGAGAGTGTTTCAACCATTCTGATATTCTTTTGAATAAAATACTTCAAAGATTACCTTTTCTAAATGACTGACAGTTTGGGGCATACTGTATCATTGTCCTTCCCAGAACATCAATTCATTGTAGAAAAACTTTGTTTTTAAAATAGAAAATATTTATTTGCATACCCATTAGTGTTAATATTTGGTCTTTACAATTGTTTTACTGTGTTATGAATATAGTTTGAACTGTTAGAGTTGAAATGTATTTTATACTTTTTACACAGATGCAAATGGCTGTACATTATTTATGGAAAAAACATAAGAAAGTGCATTCCTTATTACTAAATGGTTTATTGAATTAAACTGCTGTGTGCTATAAATCTGTCTTGCCTCTAGGCCGGATGCACTGCAAATCTTTGTGTAGTTCTCTGGACATGGCACTTTGGCAGAACATCACCTGCAGTTTTTTTTTTTTTTCACCATGTGGAATTGCATTCAAAATACCCAAGGGACTCGGTGCTTACACTGTTACCAAGACACAAATATACAGTGTTACCAGAGATACTTTCATGAGTCACAAATGTCTGATGTACTAAGAATGTTTACCCTTGGGTTAACGTATCATTTCTGTGATATGGCTACTTTGGTTTTCCTGGCATTAAATGTAATTACTGTATGCTCTTGAGCTGCTGTTCACTGGACAAAAACAGGAAGAAATGAATGAGGAAGGAGAGCAAGACAATGAGTCCAACATCTTGCTCACGGAGAAAAACAAATAAAACAGATTTCCCTTTATGTTGTGTATTGTAGGTCTTCAGGCTTGCATTGCATATACAATGTGTATCTCTGAAAGATACAGGCATACCATAGGTAACAAAGTACAGTAGATGTGTTCCTGGGCAACAATACTTTAATAGAAAATTTGGGACCAGATGCAGAAATAGCATGATAAGGATAGGTTCCTGCACCACAAAAAAAGCTGAGCTGTTCAACATGTTCCAGCAAACCTCCCCCACCACCACCACCAAAAAATTAACAATATCCACTTATGAAATGAAACAACCTGGTATGGTAAGCCTTGCATAAGCAGATAAATATATTTTGTACCTTCTAGAGACCATATGAAGGCTTCTTCCAAAACGCATTACTTTCTTTCACCAGCCTCCACTCTTCCATTTTGGTGGCCAAATTTAGCAATCTATGTTAACATGCTGGGATTGTCTAGTAAAACAGGCTTATCTGCTTTTCCATTTTCTCTCTGTTTTGCTGTCCATGCACACTCAGGAAGGAATGCTGGAGGCAGCTACTGTTTACCTTACCTGTTGTGGGCAGGACACACAGCTACAGTAGTATTAGCTAGAGTAGAATCCCATTGTTTCCAGCTCAAGGTTTATTGCATTGCTTATTGCAAACTCACTGCCAAAAGCCTGTGTTTCTTCAGCCTTCCTTCACCATCTTCCCAATGCCAATGCTGCTAAAAACCCTTCCATCTAGACACAGGATGAGGAGGGAAGGTGGGGGCTTTTTAGATGGGCATAAAAAGACTATATTAAAAGGACCTTCATTATTAGATGCATTGTTAACTGAGATATGCTTGTATTTCTATTGCTTTTGGAAACTGATTAAAGCATAAGAAATGTGAAGGGGGGTTGGGAGGGGGAAAATATATTTCATTCACATATTGGGTGTTTGCATGGAACACTGTCCAATGGTGAAATGAGACCTGTGTCCCTTCAGATCTTTCTGGACCCTATGTCTACCAGGAAGTTTGGGCAATGCTTAGGGGCAATGGGGATTATAGTTCAGTTTTCCCACACCTGGCCTGTGCTAAACCCAAAGTTTAGCATTGTGGGGGTGATCTGTGCTCTCTCTTCATCTATTCTTCCAGCATAGCTGTGAGAAATCTGGTAGTTTTTGCTTCAACTTCCAACTGCAGCTCAGCTTCATGAGACAAACTTTGGTTAGTCTTAATTATGGTTTACCAAAAAAAGTCAACTGTAAACTGTGGTTTATGAAACTAATTTATTTTAGTAAACATTTGTTAAGATTACACAGTTTAGTCTTCACCTATAATACCAAGTTGTGGGTAACAAATCTTTTCATGCTGGCTAGGTGGTGGGGTGTGGAGAGAACTGGGAGCACAGAGCTTACACGGGACTAACATGCAGGAATATAGTGACTAAGGACATTTTCAGACACGTCTTACCACGCAAGAAGACTCCAGGAGAGGTACATTGCTATCCCGTGGCAGGGGGTCCTTTTTGGATGCTGCCGTCCCTCTCGCAGCATCGTCTGTGACAGTTCCGAGTCCCATCTACAGTAACCGCACCATTTTTTACTCACAGAAGTTGTCGGTGATTGAAAAATGGTGCAGTTGCTGTAGATGGGACCCGGAACTGTCATGGACGATGCCACGAGAGGGACGGCAGCTTCTGAAAAGGACCCCCTGCTGCAGGATAGCTGCGTACCTCTCCCGGAGTCTTCTTGCATGGTAAGACATGTCTGAAAATGTCCAAAGTATGTGTTCAAACATGGTATGGTGTGTGTGTGTGTGTGTGTGTGTGTGTGTGTGTTTAAAAAGGAAACTCACAACAGAACATACTCTTTCTGCTTTAGAAAACCCTAAGGATAATATTTTAGAAATGTTAATGGTTATTTTCTGAATCATTAATATTAGGTGAATATTATTGTTTTAAAATTTCCCTGTGGTATGAAACATGCTTTACATTTACAATCTAGAATGGGCTCTGAAGGATAACAGGCAAGTAGCTCTCAGTGAGTGGGTTTATCTTTTCTGACAGATTAAGGACACAGGAAGAGCCATGCTGGAGAAGAACAAAGGCCTATCTAGTTCAGTGCCTGGTTTCTATGGTGGTCAACTAAATGCTTGTGAGAGAAGCCACAACCAGGATGTGAGTGGAGTAGCTCCCTCCTGATTGTTTTTCCTAGCCACCACTACTATTCCAAGGAATACTGCTTCTGACACCTGGAGGCAATGTATAACAATCGCAGGTAATGGCAGTTGATGGCCTTATCCTACATGCATTTATTTATAAATCCCTGCAAGTTGTTGCCAATCACTACATCTTCTGATAGACTACAGATTGTGTGTGAGAGAGTTATTTGTTATATCTGTCCTGAATTTTCCACCATGTAGCTTCATTGGATGACCCCAGTTCTAGTATTAGGAGTATTATTATACACTTTCTCTGGCATGTAGAGTCTACACCATGTATAAGTCTATATATCATAATTCTGTCTGTCTGTCATTGCTCCTTATTTGTCTTTTCCCCAAGCTAAAGGTTGTAGTCCCTTCCTAGATCAACCTGCTATACATTTTGACATGCAAACTGATGCATCATTCAATATATGCTTGCCATCAGTGTCCATTTAAAACCAGGTAGAGAGTACAGAAGCTGCTTGGAAAAGTAGCATGTTTTAATCTGGTTTAATTTTTTGATTCTGTAATCTCTCTTTAACTTTTGTATCTTGTGGATTCTTAGTGATATGCTTTTTAATTTGCTGGAAGCTGCTTTGAGTCCCGATGGAAAAAAGGTAGTGTAGGAAGAAGAAGAAAGGGAAGGAAGGAAGGAAGGCAGGCAGGCAGGAGGTAAATTAGAAACTAAATTGGAACAGAGAGAAGAAGAACAATAGCATGGTGCAGAATAAAGGAGCAAACCAGTGGCTGTAGCCCGTGACTGTTGTGGTGGCTCATGGAATATCATTCCTCTCTGTCTAGGATTGATCTTGGACTCCACCTGCTATTCCAGGTTATGCTCATCCTTTGAAACTATTTTTTTTAAGAAGCAGGTATATCACTAAGCATGGTGGATTTTTGTAAGCCTCTGGCCAGCATTGCCTGTCTGTCTGAACTGTTCTAGTGAAGGAAAGCCCTGTAGAAGGAGCATATGTGTGTTTCCTGCCATATGCTACACTGTGGTTGAGAAGCAAAGGTCAAAAGCTCTTTCCCCCTTTCCTGTCAGCTTTGGCAATGCTACCAGTGTCGTTAATATGGTGCAGTGGATAAATTCCTGGACTGGGAACAAACAGGTTCAAATTCCTGCTCACCTGGGTTGTGTTTGACCAGTCACAATCCTCTTATCCTAGCTTGTCTGTCAGGTTTGTTGTAGGAGAAAAAAAGGCACAGATCCCAGAATTTGGAAAGGTTACTTTTTTGCCTACAATTCTCAGAATTCCTCCAGCCAGCACAGGGAGTTGCTGGCCAAAAATAGGGTTATCTTTTCCATATTCTGTGTGTCCTCTCTTTATGCTCAATTTGACTTCAGCTGGCAGAAGGGCAGCATAGAAATGGGATAAGTGGCCTAATGCATCCTGTTGCGCCCACTGGGATGTCTGTATGCAGAAGGCCTGCTGATGACAGTGATTTGGGAGATCTATGTGCACACTTCCCGTTTTTTTTTGTTTTTTTTTTTTAATTCTGAACATTGTCAAGTCAGGGAAAGGGTGTGTGTGTGTGAGAGAGAGAGAGGTGCTGCAACACTGTATTCAGAATTGTTCCTTGCAGGGCTAAATGGCAATATGTGTGTCTTTTGAGGGAGGCAGCTTCTTCCCTACTGTAACAACGGTTCCACGTGTAGCCCACCTACTTGTAGTATAGAGTTACCCCTTTGTCTCCATACGCTGGCCCATGCCTTGGTCATATCTGAATGCAACCGAGATTGTTGGGGACTGGCTTTTAAAAAGTGACAGAAAGCAGACTGAAGCCTTTGCCCCATGACAGGGTGGGTTAAGTTGCTATGGCAAAGGTCACTCCTCACTCAGTTCCTACTTCATGCCTATATCCCCTTCATTGATGGGACGTTTTGCTAATAATAATGTTTAAGTCAACATACCCCACATTAGGGTTGGCTGTACTAGTTAGAAAAAGAGTAAATATTTTCCCCTCCATCAAGGCCACATTCCTTTGGGGGTAATTTAGTGCTGATGGGGTGTATGCCTGTAGTGGCTGTGTCCAAAGCCAGTAGGGAAGGGCCATCTTTGGTTCTCAGTCTCTGCCAGCCCATGTCCCTCTCTTTTGCTTGATCACTGCCATGTTTTCTCTCTTTCTCCCAACCTCCTTTACCCCCCACACACCTTATTAGTTCATACTCTCACTCTTTCTTTGCTTCCTTCTCCCCTCACCCACTGGGCTGCTAGGAAAAGGACAGATGTCTCTGGCCAGTGGTATGAACTCATCACTTGCAGACAGCTTTTGAAATCAAGCCGAGGGCCACGTACAGGCCTAGGGCCACCTGTTTCCTGTCCCTGGATGAGAAAGCATCTTTTATATTGCAGTTTCTAGATATTTCAGTTCCCTTTTCCCAAACTCATATAGAGAAGGATAAGTGCAAGGCAGCAGCAGAAGGTCTGAGCTGCAGCTTGTGAGTCTTTAGATGCTTTAATCCCAACTAATATATAACCTAACCAGATGTCACCTTTCTGCTTACCAGCCCCCCCAACAGATCACAGGGTATGATTTACAGTCCTTTTAAGCAAGATTTGAAGAATAGCCGACACCAAAGAACAGAACTGAGAATCCAGTTCAAATGGATTTGATCACAGACAACTGGGCAAGAACTAAAAGCTAGCTCTGTAACCAACTTACCACCAATTATGTGGCAGTCTGTTCAGCTGCATGATCAAGCTGAGATGTTATCTCCTAGTCCATTAAAGACAGTGTAATTTAATGAATCTGGGTCAAGAGCAGCCAGTGAATTAAATTGCCTTTGCGTGCTCCAAGCAGGGTCTTCACTCCACCTAGTGTTTGCCTGGTGGAAGCCCAACATTTCTGCTCTGTAATGTTCCATAATCCAGCAAGAACAAGTAGCGATTGTCATTGGCCCCTTAGAATAAATTTCAAGCGGAGAGTAAAAGAATCATTTGTCAAGATAATAATGTACGAGGGAGAGTAATCGGAGTGTCCCTTATGGAAAATCCTATTGCACAGGGACATACTCAGACAGGTAAGCAAATGGTAGGTATCCTGGTGGAAATACAAGAACTCATTATTATCTGGGTCTGTATCCCACTAGTGCAGAAAACAAAAATGAAGAGAAGAGACTATGATCATATGGTAATGACTTCAGATTAATTTTCAGAACACCTACTTGGTACATTCACTGATCATGTGCGTATAGAAAAAAGTGATTTTTACTTCTTCAAAAACAATAGGCCCAGTCCTTGCTTGCCAAGGGGGTGGGTGGGGATGGAATCACACCCACTCTCTCCACCATGGCTCTATGCATACAAGCCATCTTGAGCCCTAAGCTGAATCACAGAGGTTCAGCTCACTTGCCCACTGATATCGGTTTGATGGATATAAGACACAGATCTTTCTGCGAAGATCTCATCCTTATGGAATACCCTATTCCCATGGTTCAATCCATGAATGTGGGCCCTCCCTGCTACACAATTATAGCATCTATAATTCCACTCTAACAGACATGGCTGCACCCTGTGAAATCTTGGGGTTTGTAGTGTGATGAGGCACTAGATAATTCTGGCTAATAATTCTCTCTCTCTCTGTGTGTATATGCCTTCAACATGGTATTAGGCTTGATTGTTGGATTAGGACACTGGGAGACCAGGGTTCGAATCCCTGCTCAGCCATAGAAACCTACTGGGTGACCTTGGTAAAGTCACATTCTCTCAGCCTCAGAGGAAGGCAATGACAAACTTCCTCTGTACAAATTCTGCCCCCTCCCCCGAAACCATGACAGGTTTTCATAAGTCAGAAATGACTTGAAGGCACACAATAACAATGTGCCTTCAAGTTGCCTGTCACTTATGTCTATGCCCCATGAATTTCATAGGATTTTGTTAGGCAAGGGATACTCTGAGGTGGTTTTGCCAGTTCCTTTCTCAGAAATATATACAGCACCTAGTATTCATTGGTGATTTCTCATCCAAGCATTAACCAGGGCTGACCTTGCTTAGCTTCCAAGATCAGACAGGATCTGATGCCTTTCGGGTATTTATGCCCAATGATTTTATATACCACTTCCTAAACCACAAATCTCAGAATTCCATAAGATGCAGTCATAGCAGTTAAAGTGGAATCATAGTTCTAGAACTGCAGTGTGAAGGCACCAAATGTCTAAATAGGTCTTTAACATGTGGTTATACCAGGCTGTATTTAACTGAAGGCAGGCACCTCTTTTTAAACGTTTTAAAACTGCTGGCATTATCTTAACTGTATTATATATTAGATGGGTTTAGCTTCTCTCTGAAAGGTTTGTCTTGAAAGGTAATATAAAGCTACGTTACAGCAAATAAAAAACATTGATTTGAAAGAGGGGACAGTTCCTGCATTTATCTAGGTTGTACACGTGCAGATTCTAGCCACAGGACTGAGGATGTTACATTTTTTCAAAGATCTGATCTGCAGGGCTTGGAAAATATAGTTGATTTAGATTATAACTCCAAGATTTCCCCAGTCATAATGGCCTGGGAATCTGTGGAGTCCTAAAAGTAAGTTTTCCAAGGCGTGCCTACGTGCAGGGCCGGTTTAACCAGTCTGCCAAATCAGCATTGGCGGGGGGGGGGGCGAAATCAAGGGCCTCCCTGGTGGAGATAGAGAATGGATTTGCTCTTGGTACTGACCAATTTGGAGACTGAAATTTGGAGACAGTCCGTGCATTGCTGTGAGGCAGGAGAAGGAGGAAGGGCAGGGAGAGAAGCTGGTCCTGTGGGTGAATGACTGTGACTACTAGGGCTGGCTCCTCAGAGGCCCACAGGGGGATCTTGGGCGGGGGTGCCATGCATGGTGGGGTGGTTATTTTTCTTTTTAACTAGTTGCTGGAGTTAGAGACTCAGTGGCTGCTGCTGGACTTCTCCCTGCAGCGTTGTGTTGCTTGCAGAGAGAGGCTTGCTTGGTACTAAGTTAGAGGGGGGAACACCGAGAAGGTGCCTGCCTAATACTGTCCCTGCATGAGCTGGGAGGTGGAAGAGAGAGAGCGAGCATTTTCTCTGAGACATAGATGGGAGATAAAACTCACTGGGATTTTTGTGTGTGTGCACATGTGTTTTCAAGTTGCCTTTTGACTTATGGTAACCCCATGTACTCCAAAAATAAAAATGAGTTGTGGGTGTTTATTCAGGATGCTAAATTCATTGAGAAGTAGTGGTGATATAATTCCTCCATAAGTGCTTAATTGGACAGTGGCTAGTTTGATTCATGAGCTACCTTATGTATTCTTAGTTGTAGCATAAACCTAATACCTAAAGCAAAATCAGCTGCACTAAATAGCATTGTAGCATGAAGTGTACATCTTCTAGACTGTTTTGCAAAGTTGAAAAATGAACACAGAACTCACACACATCATATTCTTTAGGTAAAGGCTGTAAATGTTTCAGTTTCTCTTACCATGGCAGCACCTTTTCATTGCATCAGACTCAGTGCATTTTGATTATATTTCTCATTTAATATATGTTCAGATAATCAGAAACATTTTTCTCTCTGCACACATGGAGATGTAATTATAACAGTGGCAAAACACTCATGTTGTCATAGAATTGTAGAGTTGGAAGAGACCACAAGGGCCATCCAGTCTAACCCCCTGCCATGCAGGAATATACAATCAAATCATTCCTGACAGATGGCCATCCGGCCTCTCCTTTAAAACCTGCAAAAAAGGAGACTCCACCACTCTCCCAGGCAGTACCATATTCCACTGCCCAGCTCTTACTGTCAGGAAGTTCTTCCTAATGTTTAGGTGGAATCTCTCTTCCTGTAGTTTGAACCCATTGCTCCATGTCCTAGTCTCTGTAGCAGCAGAAAACAAGTCTGCTCCATCCTCAGTATGACATCCCTTCAAATATTTTTAAACATGGCTATCATGTCCCGTCTCAAGCTTCTCTTCTCCAGACTAAACATGCCCAGCTCCCTAAGCCACTCCTCATAGGGCCTAATGGCTTCCAGACCTCTCACCATCCTGGTCACACACCCTTCTCTGGAGACATTCCAGCTTCTCAATATCTTTCCTGAATTGTGGTGCTCAGAACTGGACACAGTATTCCAGGTGAGGTCTGACCAAAGCAGAATACAGTTGTCCCTTCACATTCGCTGGGGTTTGGTTCCAGGACCCCCCGTGAATACCCAAATCCATGAATACTCAAGTCCCATTATATGCAATGGCATAGCAAAATGGTGTCCCTTATATAAGATGGCAAATTCAAGGTTTGCTTTTTCGATTATTTTTTTAAGAATATTTTCAAGCCGTGAATACTTAAATCTGTGAATGCCAAATCCGTGAATGTGGAGGGACAACTGTACAGTGGCACTATTACTTCCCTTGATCTAATGATGAGTCAATTTGTTATTCAGTTTTCTTACCTACCCTGACACCCCCAGCCCCATATCTATAGTAACCTCTATAGTAATAATTGGCAATATTTAATAATTTGGTCAACGTGTGGCCTTACATGCAGTGTGGCCATTAATAAAAACCTGGGAAATTACTCATCTTGCAAACCCAAAGATAAGCACAACAGGGGACCTTTGTGGCTATGGGTGCTGGGGGTGCCTTGGGTTTCTAAATGGCACTAAAACCTCATTCTGCTTGTGTGTGTGTGTGTGTATGTGTGTTTGCCTTTCAATAATTATTAAGGCACAGAGGGGCCCATTTATTTTGGGCAAGTCACGTTCCCTCAGTCTGAGGAAGGTAATAGCAAACCTTCTCTGAATAAGTGTAGCCAAAAAGACTAGTGATAGGTTCACTATTAGTTGGAGTTGACTTGAAGGCATCTGACAAACCCAGGAAAAAACAACAAAATCTCAGTCCTCTCACTTTTGATGGTGGGATGTCCTGATACCATATTTTTGATAATCTTCCTCTAGTTCTAAAATCCCCCTCTTGAACATTTCATTACTTTCCCCCATATTTGGGGAGTCTATTGATAGGTCTCATCTGCCTAAGGATATTATCAGACACATGAAGTATGGCGTGATAACGACGCCAGGAGATCGTGAAAGGGCTTGATTTGCAGACAATGTTATGCCTGGATCGTCATGCTCCCTCCCATGCCAGTCCCGTTCCATCATCGTTCTATTGTATTCATGGGCTAAGCCGTGAAGAGATCACCTGTTCGGTTTCTGTAACCGAATGACAGGCATCTGAAACTGTGCCCTGTTATGCTGGCACAATGCCAGCTTTAGTGGGAGGCCCATGCCGAACACTTCCGGGTGCGATCGGGAGATCCAGGTAAGTGACACACTTTTTTGTAGCCTCCCTGGGTTATTTGGCTTTTTAAAAAGTATGTTTAGGTGCTTGATTTGAGTTTTTAAAATGTATTTTTCCTTTAAGGTTTGAATTTCTCGCACGCTCGTTCTCTCGCAAGAACAGCCTGGGATTTCAAATCAGGAAGTGAATGCAGCTCTGTGAGAGCTGCATTCACTCCTGGGCTGCTGAGGGTAAGGGAGGATCGCACTATAAGGTAAGTGTGAATGTTTTCGTTCATGTGCCAGGACAGGGGTGGGAGGGGGCGGGAAAGGAGATAGCAAGATGGGGACGCTATTTTTGTCCCCGTCTGATAATCTCCTAAGATTAGCAACTTTTAACTCACTTCCAGCTCCTGCCTTAAACAGTAGACTTTTAAAGCAAACATTAGTAGAGTAAATTTTTCCACCTCTGGCTGGGGAAAGAAACATCTGACTGCAATGAAAAAACTTTCCATCCTAATGAGTGCAGATCAAGCTAGGCTCAAAAGCCCAAGAGCAGAGTCAGTGAAGAAAGTAGCATCTGTACTTCCATATTCACCTCTATCCATAGGTACCAGAATGTCAGGCAAGGGTTTTTTTGGGGTGGGGAGAAGGCAGTTGACACCCTTCTATACCACACACACACACTTCCTAAACATGCAGCTACATGCCCTCCAACATTTCACAGATGAAAACCAGGACATGTGTGGCCAGGCAACCTCAGAGTGTGGTCAAGATGGCAAAAGTTATTAATGAGTTAAAACAGACAAGTTAGGGGTAGCTGCAGCACTTTGCTTTTGTTTGAGCTTACTGGGAAGGGCAAGATTCTGCCACCACCATTCCTCTTTCCTTGGGTGCAAATTGCATCTGCATTTTGAACTCATTTTACAGCAACTGAAGTATGTCAGAGACAAAGTGGGGAAACAGCAGGAAGAAAGACAAACTGGGACATTTTAATAGTGAAACTACAGAAGCTTAATCAGAACCATCTCTAGCAAGTTGGGACAGTGGGAGGGAATGCAGCCAGAGCTCAAAAAAGTTCATTTTTGGACTGTAACTCCAAGAATGCTTCAGCTAGCATGGACAAAGGGATTCTGGAAGGTGTCGTTCAAAATAAGTTTATCCCCCCTCCCCGAACTCTCCATGCAACCATGTCTTGCTGCAGCTACTACAGATATTTTGGAGGCATTTCAGTGTAAAATTGCTGATTAGAACAGCCCTTCTGCAGCTAGTCCTAAAAAGGAGTGATAATCACAGGGAGAATCATCTAGGCCTTGTTGTTTTGATCCTCTGTGCTTTGTTTATTAACAGTAAAAGCAATAACAAGCAATAGGGGTTGTGGTCCCCTCTCTCATTGAATTCAGTGACGAGATTCACAATGCCATGTACAAACTCATTTTCCTTTGTGCATTCACAGGATCAAGTAATTTTCTTCCCCACTGGGAAGGCAATGAATTTAGATAGTTTTGTTCTTCTGTTTTTAGTGTTGCTTTTGACAAAGGTTTCACTGCCTCACATGGTATTTCAACCCAAACATCTGGATGTAGGTAAGCTGGAACTCAAATGTCATTGTGGTGGTTCTAATTTATATATGTATGGGGACTGAGATTACTGTACTCTGTGTGTCTTTCCTAGCTTTGCTCCAGTATCTTTAACAGCTGGTTCATACATGGAAATGACATCAGGAATGTTTTTTTGCAGCATGGAAATACAGTAAAAGGAAAATGTTCCCTTTCTGTAGTTAAAGAAACAGAAAGAGGACCTAAAATATGCACAGAGCTATACAGATTAATATTGCATTCCTATGCACTAGATTTGGGGAGACCTGAGTTCAAATCCCCATATAACCATGAAGGTTCATTGGGTGACATTAGGCTGAATCACAGCTGTTTTGAGGATAAAATGGGTAGGGTGAGAATCTTGTATGCTGCCTTGAGTTGCTGGGATAAATGACAAGATTAAATTGCATTGGCAAAAACAAAACAAAACACACACACATACAACCAGTGAGACTTACTTTGGGGTATGCTTGCATAAGTTCAGACTGTAAGGCTGTTAGCAAGCTCATATGAATACAGAACAGTGTTTAGATTTAATGTGCTGAATAACTGCAGGAGTCAGGGCATAAACCTTGGCTCATCTTCTCAGCAGATGTTCTGTGAAGGATGCTATTTTACAGCTGGGTGAAGAAAAGACAGAGGCAATTCCCATTGCTGAGTGTTGGATTTGGGCACCCCAGTGCTTTCCCCTTTCATGTAGCGTTTCTCTCAAATCTTACATTTTCAAGGTATTAGGAAAGAAAATGATTGTCACCACTGCAGAACACTTTGCTATAATGACTTTCATTTAGTTATTTTACAAATAACACACCCATAAGGTTTCTGAATAAAGTTTCCCATTTAAAACAAGCCACTTTTGGTTTGTCAAAATTAAGGCTATAGCCACAGGAGTGGTCTGAAGGATTTGTCTCTTCCTTCTTTGGGTCATCCCAGATCCTTTCCATGCATTTTAAATCTTTCATTAAAGAGAAAGAGAAAGAAAAGTCTGTAGCCTGTTTATTTACACACAGAAGGAAAACTGCGCTAGGGCTCTGTCCAATTGTTCTGTAAGCATTCCAACATTATTAGGTGTTCCTTTCATTGGCTTAGGAAAGTTCAGTAACCCCCTAGGTTCCCTCAAGAGCACAATAGTTCTTGCTACAGACCTTCTAAAATGGTGAAACCGATTTTGGACTATCACAGAGCAGAATATTGGATTGCCCTTTTCAAACGCTTAGCTTCTGTGTTGACTAAATAGGTCAGGAGGATGCACATTCCCCCCCCCCACTCCCTTCATCACACCCTAAACATCTAGGGCAATGTTCTGAAGAGGAGAATCTTCTCTGTCTTTGGAGGATGTCAATGCAATCAAAAACATTGGTTTTTATTTTTATTTTTATCATTCCTAACTGTGCTGAGAATCTCCACAGATGAAGGAGACTCTCTACTTCAAAAGAGCTCATCCTCCACATGGAGAGGGCAATGGAAATGTGTGAGGAGGAGCAGGATGAGGCTAGAGGGCTCCTCTCTCTTTGAATATTTAGTCAACCCAGAAGCTCAAATGGCTGAAGAGGTCTAGAGTGGGAGCCATATTCCCACTGTGACTAGTGTCTTCCATGTCAGTGGGCCAGTGAATTCACTAGTTTTGAGGCCAAACTCAAAAGGACCTATCCAAAGTGCTGAAGCCCAGTCCTCCCTATAGTTTCAGCATGTTGGACAGCTCCTTTAAAGGTCAGACTGAAATTGGGAGCTGCTAGACACCACTGCACAATTCTACAATCCCAACAGTACAACCAAATTGTGGAGAGGTTGTGTATGGGAAGAAAGCAACCATGTAGGCAGGTCAAATTTCATGAGTCATTCTCACCCTGCCAAAAAAGAGAACACTAATTAGGTCAAGCATTCAAATCTTAAGCATAAATGAAGTCAGAAACTCTTTGCGATTGTTTCTACCTGTTTGGTTTCATCTATTAGTATACACTGTTCTGTAGCTTGAACTCTGCTGCTTATGAGGGCCTATGAAATGGGGCACTACCAATACATTAAGTGAAAACATTTTTCTTAAAGAAAGAGTTCAAATCTTAGAAAAAGCAGCTATTTTCCTATGAATAATACAGTCGGTGCATGGTCAACAAAATGCTACTCATTTCCATAGTGTAGAGTGTGAACAAACAGCTACATATATCCTTCCTCTTGCTCTCTCTCTCTCTCTCTCTCTCTCTCTCTCTCTCTCTCTCTCTCTCTCTCACACACACACACACACACAGACACAGACACAGACACAGACACACACAGATGCAAGTAGGATTGTGTCCCCAAACTCCACATAACTGCTGTGAATTTAGTGGAAATGAAATTGGGGCTTCTACAGGCAGGTTGGAATAGTTTATACCCTCCAACCATCCCAGTTTAGCAGGGACACTCCCAATCAATCCTCTGTCGTTCCATTTTCCCAGCTGCTTTTAAAATGTCCCATTTTCCCTCTCCTGCTTTCACTTTCCTTCTGTCCTCAGCTTCCTTCAACAGAGTTCAACGTGCAAAAGTATTTTACACTCAATTAACACAGTCGGAGAGGGATTGCAGAGCATGAAATCATTTCCTTCCCTGTAGGCTCTGGCACAAGCAAATTGCTGCAGCCTCTCTTAGCTTGTGTGTCCTTCTTCATGAATGATTATTTTCATCTTGACCATACTCGGGATGTTGCTTGGCCACATGTGCCCTGGTTTTTATCTGTTAAACACTGGAGGGTATGGTAGTTTGGTATTTTTGTGGAAACCATTTACTGCTGGTTCAAAATTCACTTTTTAATAAATGATCTCATTCTTTTTCTTTTACTTTTTAGACTGGCCCTCAAACTGTGGTGTTGCACACTTCCAACCAAACATCTTTGCAAAGATTGTTGCAGGCAATGAAGCAAGGCCTCATTCTTGGCCCTGGCAAGTTTCTTTACAGGTACAAGGTTTAAAATAGTAATTCTCATGATTGTCCTCAGACTTACTTCTTCCACATTGACAAGTTTCAGATCAGTCAGTTGAGCTACTTTTGAGCACAGCTGGTTGCAGCTGTTCTCTCCCCAGATTTTTGGTTATGGCAGTAGGCAATTTATGAGCCCCGCCTTTAACACAGGGCCACAACTAAGGTATTATAATTGTAGTGTAATTATCAGAGGGACAGTCCTTCCATAATCAAAACACTAACATATCCGCACAAAAAGGAGGCATCAGCAACCATAGAGAAACCCTCAGATTTGCAGAATTACAAAAAATATCTAGGAGAAAAATTCTTAGGGGGAGGAATCAGGAACAGTGCTACAGAGCAATTAATGTGCTCACTATTAAGAGTCAGCAGCTTTTCCATGCCCATACTCATGAACTGCTAGTTTGTATGTTTACAGACTTCCTGTATGTTTGCATCACCCCCTCGCTCTCTGCTAACTTGCAGCCATTTTCTCTGTTCACATTCTCTCCTGAATAAAACCATGCATGACTACATATAAGTATCTGTAAGTAAAGCTATTTTATATGTTTTACAAAGAAGACTAAGCTTGATTCCTTTCTGTGCTAGACCATTTGAGTGAGTAGGTGTGAAACTGGTTGTTGTTCAGCTTCTGTCTTGCCAATTTGATTACTCTGCTTGGGAGATACTATACTATATCTCACATTTTCCAATGTTCACTACATATGGCCTGACTGTTGGAAGTGGTGGATGATGAAATAGGAAATCAGGAGGAGTGGAAAACAGGGTGGAACATCCTTTTTAAAATCCTTAACAGCAGTACGCCATACTGCAATATTTTCTTGCAGGTCCTGCTTGTATATATGTCAAAGAAAAAGGGATGCCTGGTTAAAAAAAGAAAACAATGTAATGTTTACTATGGTCCCGTCTACATGATTAAAAAAAATATGTATGGTGTTTGGAAGATCGATTATCCATACACATGGCCGTTCAGATGCATACATGTCATTCAGAAGGCTGGCTTTTCTTCGCAAACGAAGATTCAGGAAGGACTCATCCCGCGCTTTCTGCAAGCGCGCTGATGACTAAAAAGGCCAATCCGAGATAAACAAGTCCGGTTGCAAAAAGCAAGCAAAGAGTCTCCTTGGGTGATGTTTTTGGGTTGTGATTCTTTCTGCGTTGTCGTTTCTCTTCAAGACTTGTTCGGCGTGAGTTCTCAAATAAGGCTGCAGCATTGTGGATAGTGCGTCTCCATGCCTCCCGATGTGAGGCCAGGGCAGACCACTGTTGGTGATCAATTTGGCCAAGCCTGAGATGTTGTTTCAGGGAGTCTTTGTATCGCTTTTTTGGAGCGCCCCTCTTACGCTGACCCGTGGCGAGTTCACCGTAGAGTAGTCTTTTTGGGAGGCGATGGTCCTCCATCCTAGAAACGTGCACTGCCCAGCGCAGCTGTGTTCTCAATATCATGGCCTCAATGCTGGTGATCCCTGCTTGCTCAAGGACAGCAACATTCGTCACATAGTCAGTCCAGTGTATATTTAGGATTGTGCGTAGACAGCGCTGATGAAAGCGCTCAAGGAGTCGTAGGTGGTGGCGATAGGTGACCCATGTTTCAGATCCATAAAGGAGGGGGCTAGCAAATCCCCCATAAACTCCATGGATTCGGCGTTCGGGAGGATTAGCGAATCTCGACCTAAAATCTGTACAGCCGTTTGTATTGTCGATAGTCTGTACACCCCATTTGCACACATACGAACAGGCAGTGTAATCTGATTGGCTGGCCGAGCACAGCGGGTGGGGCTAGCAAAGAGGGGAATTGGGAGCGGCCACCATGTTGGATTCCCAGCTAAGCGAGAGTCTGGTAAGTCCATGATTTTTACATTTATTCCTTTTTATTTTATATTGTAAATATGGAAAACCAACTGTCTGCATAACAGGCACCTTTTTAAATAATAATAAAAAAGTGGCGGGAGATTTAAAACCACCGCTTGGATTGCTTGCTCCAACCAGCTGGGCAAGGGGGGGTAAAAAAATCATATAGGCGGATCATATGCATACGAACGGCTGCCTTTTTGGATTCCACCCCCCCTGGATTTTTTAAAAATTGTGTAGACGGGGCCTATGTTGCAGAGCAGGGATGCCAACTTGTGACCTTCCAGGTTCTCTTGGCCTGTAGGGCTTATGGCAATGGATGCTAAAGCTAAAGCTACCTACTCCCATTATAGAACTCTCTTTTGCTCTGTGTCTGCCTCTATAACTTAAATGTATTTTGTGCATTCATTTCCCCCCAGGTTCGCTCTACACCAAGTGATAAATTTGTTCATGTGTGTGGGGGCACCCTCATCCACAAACGTTGGGTTCTCACAGCTGCTCACTGCTTCCAGAAGTAAGTTTTGTATCCGGTGGGGATTGCTGGGGGGATTCCTGGAGATACCAGGGCATGCCAGGGGCAGCCTGTGCAAAGCTGTAGGCTCTGTGAAGACCCTCCTTCTCACTGATGGTGCCAGGAGAGAGGTTACTAACCTTCCATCTCCCCTCACCCTTCCTCTCTACCACTTCTCTCCCATAACTCCTTCCACACTATTTTCTCCCTAGCTGGGTCATGTTTTCCTGGTCATGGAGCCTGACTGGGAGAAAAATAATCAAAGGAGTTGTAGGAAAGGATAAGCAAATAGCAGGGGAAAGGTGAAACACTTCTTGCCTGCTCTTCCTTCAACTCACTTCCTTCATCCCCTACCCCAACCACTACTACATTTAGCAAAAAACAAGGTTGTGGATCTATGTTTGCCATGGAGTAGCTTTCATTAACTTGCCCTGTGGGCAAATTGGGCTTGAAATGTGTAGGGAACCTCTTTGTGCAAGTAAACATTTCTGGTTACTTACAGCTTTGCTAAGCTGTGGTAGCCCTACTCACCAGCCACTTTAGCATGGAGATTTAGACACAAGCGTGGAGGGAGACAGGAAGTACCCTGGAGATCATATTGTACCACACTCCAATCTGACACGTCTTCGTTTCTAGGGGGTCAGCAGAAGAGGTCAGAAACTGGCGGATTCTCCTGGGCAAGCATAATCTGAACTACCTTGAATCCACACAGAGAAGCTATCGTGTGAAGCGAATTTATCGGCATGAACAGTTCCACTACCCTCAGCTAAATGATCTGGAGTACGACATTGCTTTGGTCAAGTCTGTGGGAGACATTGCGGCCAACAGGTTTATCCATTATGCGTGCCTGCCAGAAAGAGACAGCTTGCTCCGTCCAGGACACTCCTGCTGGGTGACTGGCTGGGGGGGCACAAGAGGTATTTCAGGGTACCTCGGACTACACAGTTACAATGAGAAGGTGCACAAAAACATGCTATTGTTACTATTCATTGCATTGATATCCTGCCCTTACTGAAAAGATGTTCATCTAGATAGGCACCCTCCCTCCATTTCATCCTTGGAACAACGAAAAAGGGCAGACAAAATTAGCAAGGGAATGCAAATACAGCAAACATAAGAGTTCTAGGTGTGGGTGCTCTCCGGTGTCTCCCCCTCTGCAGTACTAGAAATTTGGGAACTGAAGGAAAATTTCACGGTGGGGCGGGGGCAGAATTCTTATTGGGATGATGATGCCTTCATTTTGCCTCCCCCCATGACTATGCTCATGATGATCCCTATTTAGGTATTTGTACACTCCACACTATATATGGACTTCCATGTAAAGTAAGTCTGGAAAATTAGGTTATAGGCCACTGCTTATTTACATTTCAATAAGGAAAACCTCTAGGGCACAAAATATGGCCAGGTTTGAGCATTCACTTGGTTTTGAGGGAGCCAAAATAAAATAAAAAGGCATTCCTCACATACTGCACTGAGGGATGCTTTTATCTTTTGCCTAACATATAGTGTGTCCACTAGTCAAGGGGAGGAGGAAGAAACTATGCAGGTCACTAAAACCTCATACATCTAGAAATACTACTGACACCCGCACCTCTTCTTTTCTAAAATTTCTCTGCCTGGTGGCCAGGAAAAGAGTTTTACTCACCACAGGTTATCAGGTAAATTGCTGTTAACAACCCTGTATTAGTAACAGGTGGGGATTGCTGTTTTTGTCAGGAGTTCTATGTTACAAGAAACATAGTTTGCATAAAAGATCAAGAACATAGATATGGTTTGCCTTAATTGTGTAGTAATGACAACATTCGTAATGGCAACTTGTAGAGCAGGGTGGGCACACTCCATGGCTCAGCAGGGTTTTTTTTGGGGGGGGGACTGGTCAAGATTGGAGTTGATGTAGAGTGTGTGTATGATGGGATATTGAAGGGATTGAGGAGGCAAGGAGAGTATTGGATGCTGCAAAGGGTCACACACAACCTGCTGGTCATGCAGTTCTCACCACTGATACAGAAGATGGGAACTTAGAAATATGCAAGTTTCCTATTGTTATTAGTTCATTCCTTTTTCACTTACACAGTCTGCCCACCATCAGTGGGCTAGCCACCCACTTCTACAATCTCCATGCCCCATATTAACCAATGACAACACATGCACGTTGGGAGCATCAGTGTGCAGCTGCATGCACCCACTGCCATTGATTAATATGGGGCTTGAGCTCCCATGGTTTTCCCCATGTGGGGGGAGGGCAGGGATGGAACCAAACTCCGCAGATGTGAAAGGCTAACTGTACTGTAATCAGGAGAAAAAAAATAAATGAAAACAACATCGTAATAAAAACATTTCATTTGAATTTAATAGTGGATGTTCTTGCCATTACTTTTCTTGCATTTTATATATTGAAGGTGGGAAAGAAAACTTCACTCTGTCTGAGGTTTTGAACCAGGCCAACTTACCAGTTATGGATTTCAACACGTGCCATCTCAAGAAATTCTGGGGAGCCAAAATCCAGTCTTCGATGCTCTGTGCTGGATTGAAAGATACTGCACGGTCTCCAGCAGCCTGCCAGGTACTAAAATCAGTTGCTAATTCAGAGCCTTTCTATGCCATCTGTTTATTTCCCTCCCTCTATCATTCCATTCTTTCTCTGACATCTCCCCTTTCTGTTTCCTTTTCTCCTCACCCACTGGGCTGCTATGAGAAGTAAAAGCAGTATGAACTTGCAGATAGCTGTTGAAATCAGGCTGAAGGCCACATGAATGTAGGCCAAGGGCCATGTTCCAGTCTACGGCCACCCATTCCCCACCCCTGGGTGAAAATAAGTCTTTTGATTTGTTTGACCCAGGGCCCATCTACACGAGGGGGGGGGGGAAACCCAGATATCTTGTATTCTTGGCATATCGCAGCAGCAGTGACATGTCCAAATGGTTTTTCTGGCCTCTGAAGCCTGCATAAGCCTTGCATTCCTGATGGCAGCTGTGAGTGATTTTCTTGTGTTAGTTCTTCACTGCCCCCGGGTTTTATTTGCTTTTTTAAAAAAAGTCATCCCGAGGTGCGCTGGTGCAATAGAGCGATTCTCCAAAGCAAAACAGAAAATATTGATCCATTTTATCGCCTTAGCGAGCAATCGCTAAAATGAAAATCCTACATGATGGCAGTGGGGCTTGCCTTCCTAGCAAGCCCCATCCCCACTCTTGCCTGACTAATCAACTTTGTACTTCCCTTCAAATTTTTTATTGTTTGATAGTCCAAACGAGCAAAAATGTGCACCCGCCTCACAGTTTGTGAAACAATACGGGGAAATCTGTGAAGACTTTTACTCCATTGTTTTTGCCGTTTTGGGCCCTCCTCCTTCTGAATAGTCTGGATTGGCACTGGATCCCATTTAGATAAGTAGGATTCCCAGCGAATTCCATGAGGGGTATTTTCACCGTTTAGACGGGCCTCTGGTGAATTAGGTTACACTGTACAACTGAGTTGTGAGAGCGTGGATAGGGAATCTTTGGTGAAACTCTTGGCCTTTAAACAACTGTCCCTTAAACTCAATTTGGTTTCTCTGAAAGACATGCTAATATATATATATATATATATATAGAGAGAGAGAGAGAGAGAGAGAGAGTGAGATACTATACACAGTTACTTCTGTGCATATAGAGAGAGTCTTCCCTTGTCCTGTGTGCAACAGCAGCCTGTCACCATGAGCTTAGATTTAAGGAACATTTTATCCCTCCAGGTCATATGGCAGCAAGTCCACATAGGGCTAAATCCTGCCACCTTCTTTTCCAAAAATTGTCCTGTCTCCTTAGATAATATTATAAGGGCACTGCCCACATTTTTAAAACATTGAAACTCAAAGTTAATCATGCTCTTACTGCTGAGCTCCTGCCAGTAATGTACATTATTATGCTTGCTGAAGATCATGCTGGATATTACCCAGACAACCTGTGAATAGGATTTTTCACAGGCTGCTGAGACAGTGCAGAAATAATACAGCTTGACACTGCTTTAACTATCGTGGCTCCATCCTATGAAATCCTGGGATTTATAGTTTGTTGGGGCACCAGAGCTCTCTGAGAGAGAAGGTTAAATGTCTCACAAAACTACACATCCCAGAATTCCATAGCATTGACCCATGGCAGTTAATGTAGTCTCAAACTGCATTATTTCTGCAGTGTGTCAGCAGCTGTAGTTTCTGACAGATCGCACTATACTGTTATAGCGCTATTATTTCACTTTAACTGCTCTGGCTGCCTCCTGTGGAATTCTGGAGTTTGCAGTTTAGTGAAGCATAAGAGCTCTCTGGTTAAAAATACTAAATGCTCCTCACTAAACTGCAAACCTCAGGGTTCCACAGGAGGCAGCCAGAGCAGTTAAAGTAGAATAATAGTGCTATAACAGTGTACTGTGATAAGGGCAACAGGGTTAATAGGTGCTGGATGGAGGTAGGAGATTTTCAAGTTCCTGGCACTAGGAGGAGGATAGCTTAATTCTGCACCCTTTCAATCAGTTACCCTCCCCAGCTCCTATTTGCTGTATTTAAGTTGAATCAAACATGTAGCAAATATGTATTATGTTTTGATACATGGGCCAGATAGGTTTGGGGAAAGTATAGTAGGATCCTCATTTCTGCTGATTCACCATCTGCTGATTCAGTTATCCGTGGTTGGCGATGGCGGGCGCAAAGGGAGAGGAGGAGGGGAGATCTCGCCTCCCTTCCCTTCCCCTGTGATGGCTCCGGGGTGGCAGTGGCAATGGGGTGGGGGGGTGGAGGAGGTGAAGGGAGAGGAGGAATGGAGATCTTGCCTGCCTCCCCCCATGATGCCTCCGGTGGCAGCAGTGGCGACAAGGGGGGGGGGTGAAGGGAGAGGAGGAGGGGAGATCTTGCCTCACTTCCCCCATGATGGCTCTGGTGGCAGCAGTAGTGACTGGGGGATTGGGAATTTTTTATTGGAATAAGACCATTCTACTGAAAAATACACCTGACCGCAAAAGGCTGTAACAATTACGCAAAAATAATAATAATTGTTTTCCTCTTTTCTTACTAATACAAACATAAAACTCTCTATCCTACGACTAATACATATTTCCTCTTAATCTAAACACACTATAATCACTCTTTTTTCTTTTCCAATGAACATTATATGTACACATTACAATTATACCTATTTGGAACAAATCAATAAAAGATTAATAAAAATAATACAAAATACAAAATAATACAAAAATACAATAATAATAATAATAAAATATTTATTTAAAATATCCTTTTATGTTATTGCTGGGGTTGTCTCACTAAACCAGTGGTGACTGTGGGGGGGGGACAAATGGAGAGGAAGAGGGAACAGTTCACCTCCCTTCCCTTTTCCCTGTGATGGCTCTGGTGGTGGCAGTGGTGATGGGGGATCCAATCCCCCACTGATACAGGGGTCCTATTGTAATTTTAATTGGAAACATGGCACAAGGTGAAAAGCTACTTCCTTCCCACATCAGGGTTTTGATTCAGACCATTCCATTAAACATTTTTAAAATGGGAAAGATCCTATCCAGTGAGTGATTTCCTGCCATCACCGCTAGGCTGACACTCTTTTCCATTTCCACTGGCATCAGAAGACCCAGTTTGAACTTTCAGACCATTTTTTCCTTCTTCCAGGGAGACTCAGGGGGCCCACTTCTTTGCCAGATTGGGAGAGATACATGGGAAGTTCACGGAATTGTTAGTTTTGGACCAGTCGGATGTCAGGTGCAGAACAAGCCCACTGTCTTTACCAGGACATCTGCATACATTACTTGGATCGAAGGTGTCAGGATGCGGGACTTTTTTTTGTAAAGACAAAAGAAACAAGGAAAGCCTAGAAATATCAATAAAATACTTTATACAAGCAGGAATGTGTGCTTATTTTAATACTGGGAATAACACTTAAGAAACAAAATTTGAACCTATTTCTCTGGTCCACACAACAACTCCTGCTACAATTATACAGTGTTGGGGCATCACAAGTCTTTACCTCTTGTTAATAAGTCAATGTGCTGGTACACAATGGCCAATCAGCAGAACTATGAACCTTTGCCCATGATTTGACTGTCACAGTATCTGAATGTGGCAGCACCTGGTACTTAGAACTAACCATGGATTATTTTCTCTGGTTTGTTGGGGAAGAGACAAGCCATGATAAACAAACTAAAAATGGAAGATCTATGAGTTGTGAAGTCGAAGGCTTTCACGGCTGGCATCCATAGGTTTTCAGTGGTTTTTTCCCTGGGCTGTGAGGCTGTGTTCTGGAGGAGTTTATTTCTGACATTTCACCTGCATCTGTGGCTGGCATCTTCAGATAATAGCATCTGTGACTGGCATCTTCAGGGACTTGGCAGTCTCTGTGTATTCTCCGATGTCCCAGTTGAGCCTGAGGTTTTGCTTTGCTCACTCCGCTCCAGTCTCGCTTACTCAATCCGAAGCTAGCCAGGATGCCAAAACAGCCTGCTGAAGGCAACTTGAAGCATCTTGAAGGGCTCGATGACAGGCGATAAACTCTTCCAAAACAGAGCCTCATAGCCTGGAAAAACCCCCACAGAAAACCTATCAATGAGTTCCTTTAATATTCTTACTTGCAGTGCAATCGACTGGGTTGCATGCATGAGCATAATGCTCATGAATCCTGGGGCCCATTTACACAGCAAAATAAATCAGTGAAGAATTTGCTAAGATTCCTAATAGCTCGCCACAATATCGCCTCATTCAGAAGGGCAGAGCTTGAATACTCAAAAGTAGCGTAATAAGGGCTTTTGCTACTTTCCCTGACTTTTTTGAAAAGTAGTGCGACTTAGCGCATTATTGATTGTGTGAACTGCCATTTCGCTAAGGGCTTTGTGAACTACCACCAATCTTCCTGATACAGTCACAGCAGAGCTGCGCTGTGATTGGTTGGGCTGTCCAAGGAGGGGGTGTGCTTGCAAGAGATGGAGGAGCCTGAAATGAAAAGATCCAGCCCTTGTTGTTTTCAGCCATGGAAAAAATCCAGCAAGCTGTCTGCAGCTTGCTTGGCTCTGTGTGCGTGTGTGTGCGTGTGTGTGCGTGTGTGTGAGAGAGAGAGAGAGAGAGAGAGAGAAAGGGAGGGAGGGAGGGAGATTGAGTAGCAATCAGCTCCTCCAGCTGTTTGCTCGCTCTCACCTCCTCTGATAGCATTTGTGTGTGTGAGAGAGAGACAGCGAGAAAGACAGGGAGAGTAGGTGAGGGGAAGGGGGGCTTGATGCGGGGGAATAGCTCCTCCATGGCTGAAAGGCTGCCTCTTTCCTTCCACCCTTCTCCCTTTTGGAAGAAGAGGCATAAAAACTAGCAGGCGTTCCTAAGGCATGAAAACTAGCAGGCATTCTTCAGAGGAAGGAAAGATCCGAGCACTTTCTCTCTCTTTCTCCCTCTCTTTCCCTCCCTCTGTCTCATCTTCCCCCAGATGTGCTTGGGAGGCCATGCCCCCCCACCTTTGCCTGTCTGAACCAGAAAGCGAGAAAATAAACAGAGCAACCAATTTCCTAATAAATCATGTAAACTACCTAGCACTGGTGTGAAAAAGCGCTAAAGAGCAAATCATCGCAATAAAGATTGCCATGTAACTTGAGCCCCTGGTAATCTGGTTTATTGTGACATTTAAACTGGGTAGGTGTCTACAAACCAGAACCAGAATGAAGGCTGCAATCTTCTAAACACCTACATTAAGCACCATGGGGAACTTCTACTAAATAACATATAAAGCAAAGTATGTATGTTACTAAACACAAACCAACAAACCCCACAGCCTTTGATGCTGTGTTAATAAATGTTTGAATCTGATATCTAAAAACACTTGGTATTAATTCTAATTCTGAAAGGTTGTGAAGCAAACACCTTGGAGCAAAGATAATGTGAAATGTCCTTTCCAAATAACTGAAAAATCTTAAGATTGAATGGCCAGATTTCCCAATCTGGAGATTTGGGTTTCATATTTAGCCTGTCTGTTCCTAAAGTGGCAATAGAAGATGCTACTGTAAACAAAACCAGTTAGGCATGTAGCATTTTAACATACCCTCCAACATTTCACAGATGAAAACTGGGACACTTGTGGCCAAGCAACATCTGAAGGTGGTTAAGATGACAAAACTATTAATGAGGAATAGGACCGGTTTAAGGAATTTTGGGGGCCCTTTCAATGCTTTATTTTGGGGGGCCCATATGTTTATCTCAGGTCAATGTAACCTAACTCAACCTAAACTATTCACAGTACAGGATATTCAGATTATTACTGATTAGGTTTTTGCAGGAGGAGGAGGGTTACTACGAGGCCCCCACAATGATGGGGCCCCCTGAGGATGCTGCTGCTGCTGGTGCCTTAAGCCGGCCCTGATGAGGAAGAACACACAAACTAGGGGATTCTACCACAGTTTGCTTTTGCTTGAATGTATAGGGAAGGGCAAAATTCTGCTCCCCTTCTCTCCTTTCCCCCATGTTGAGTGCAAACTACATTTGCATTTTGAACTCAGTTTGCAGCAATTAATGTAAGCTGAGGACAAAAGTGGAGGAGAGAGAAACTGGGACATTTTAAAACCAGCTGAAAAAGTAGGATGATGAGGATTAATGGGACTATCCCTGCCAAACTGGAACAGTTGGAGGATATGCGTTAAGGCTATACATTTAGCACATGCAGTATATGCTTTCATGGACTTAATCTCCTTCATCAGATGTCTGCAACCTTCTTTGGGAGGCATACAGAGGAAGGATGTCAGCAGTGAGTTCAGAGGGTAATGAACTGCCAACAACACCCACACCACTCCAGACTCTGGGCTTGTCTATACAAGGCAAAAAGAAGCTTATTGTTCCGCAGTAAAGGCAACTCATAGCAGCTGTGATTTGTCTTAATGGTTTTTTGGCAGATTGCAGGCATGTGCAGCTATCTGCATTTGCTGTGCAAATGGGCAGCCTGTAAATCAAGATGGCGGCCATGAGTGTATTACTCATGTTTTTACTTACCAATTTACTTAACTGCCATGGGTCAATGCTATGGAATTCTGGGATGTGTAGTTCTGTGAGACATTTAACCTTCTCTGTCAGAGCTGTGGTGCCCCAACAAACTATAAATCCCAGGATTTCATATCCCAGGATTCTATAGGATGGCACCATGATAGTTAAAGCGGTGTTAAACTGCATTATTTCTCCAGTGTGGCAACTGCCCAATGTCAGTCTTCTACATGCCGCAAAACTCTTGGTTGTTTTGGCTTGGCTATAATAAGGAAGCCCACTTTTCCCACTGTCTTCCGACTGTTCCTTACAAAAGCCTTGAATCCCTGGGGCCGCTGTGTGGTTTTGGTTGGGCTGTTTTTAAAAGCTTTTTATCTTTTAAAAAATGTTTTTAATACTTTTCTTTTTATTCTTTTAAATGTTTTGATTGTTTTAATGACATAATTTGGTTTGATTCTGTTTTAATGTGCATGTTTTTGTAGGTTTTAATTGTGTGCTTTTAAAACTGTGAGCTGCTTTGGGTCTCAGCCTGGGGGAAAAAGTGGGCTGCAAATAAAGATCATCATCATCATCATCATCCCATTTTGGGAGAAAGGCAGGATATAAATTAAATAATAAATAAGCAAGCTAAAATGGACCCCCAAACCACACCCATCTTGTTAGCAACTCCCCCCCCCATATATTTTAATTGCAAACTTACAGGAACAGCACAGAAGGCAGACTACGTTAAAAACATGTATTTGCATGTTGGAGAACTTAAGTTAGAAAAGTATAGTGAATACATAGGATCTACTGTATGATAAAAATGTTACAGACACCATATAGCTGCCATCAATAAGAATTTTTACTCATTTTTTTTGTAAAAAATCCAGTGCTGTCATTGTCCAGAAAAAAATTGACTGGCATATTTTTTATCATTATAAAGTTGAACTGTCGATATTTGTTCCCCTAAATGTTCTGTCCTCTTTATTTTACCATTTGCAACCCCATGGGGGGGAAAAAACTTTTAAAAAATCATTACTACCCATAAACAGGAAGAAGAGATTTTATTTTTGTTTTGAGAAAGACAAATCCATCTTAGTACAACACTCTCCATGGAGCAACTTCTTGAACCTTCCCCACTGCAGGCATTAAAAAAAAAAAAATCAAGGAGGGAGCGGAAGTGACGCCATAGCCAGCACTTGGGGCCCAAAAGCACAACTGCGCATGCCTGCCGTTTTCATTTCCAGTTCTTCTTAAAACCGGGTAAGCAAAAATGAAAAAGAAAAAAGATGCCTCCAACGGGCCAGAGGGGGCGCGCGAGGGCTGTCATGGAAACCTCGCGAGAATGTCATCCCGCTAGCCACGCCTCCTTTCCCCGGCCTGCTCTTTGCCGTCCTTTCGACGCGGGGGAGCCTTCAGGGTGGTCGTGCCGGCCGTCGCCTGCAGTTGGCCCGCGGTGAGTCTGGAGGTGGGGGGACCGGAGAGAGGCGGCCTCGGGGCGGCAGACCGTCCGAGGCTCCGGCAGCCAGAGCGGGAGGGAGGGAGGGAGGGAGAGGCTCGGCCCTCGCCTTGACCTCCCTTCGACTTTTGCCGGCCGCCCTCTAGCCAGAGGGAGTGTGTGTGAATGTGGGGGGCTGGATTATTAATTAATGAAAAGACTCGGCGGCCCTTTGCTGGCCATGGGGACATTGGTTCCGGGGCCTTCCGCGGATACTGAAACCCGCGGATACGGAAATCTGCAGATAACAATGAATGTGGGGGGTGGAAGGAGGGAGACGAGTTCTTTCCTTCTCTTCGTGGCCCCTGGATTATTAATTAAAAGACCCGGCGGCCCTTTTCTGGCTATGGGGACATTGGTTCTGGGGCCTTTCATGGATACTGAAACCAGTGGATACTGAAACCCGCGGATAATAGTGGATGTGGGTGGAAGGAGGGAGGCGAGTTCTTTCCTTCTCCTCAGCCTTTCCCGTACACACACACACCGTTGCCACTGGAGCCATCATGGGGAAAGGAAAGGGAGGCAAGATCTCCCCTCCTCCTGTGGCACCTGTGGGGAGATGGGGAGAGACGGGGAAGCTGCCTTCTCCTGAGGCCAGACCCTAGCCCCCACTTGGCCCACCATGGTCAGTTTTCACCAACAGTAAGACGACTCTTTCCAGGGCAGGGTTCTTTTCTTAAAACTACAAGTAGGACCCTCTACATCCGCTGGGGATTGTTTCTAGGGGGAGCCCCGTGAATACCGAAAAATGTGGATAATAGCAAACACCATTGAAAATAATAGGACTTCTGGTTTAAAATACCATAGAGTTACCTTAGAGGACCTAGACAATTGCTAGAGAGGACACGTTTTCTAGGAAAACTCTATGGTAGGTGTGCTGTTTTGTGTCCTGTGGATAATGAATCAGTGGATACAGGGGTCCTACTGTACCCAGAGATTGCTGGCATTTCCCCTCTTTCTAAGTACTAGCCAGACTCCTGAAGTCAGATGGGATTGGGTGTGGTATGGTTTTATTGATTAAGCTTACTGCTAGCTTGTCATTTAATGGTGTAAATCCTATTGTTAGACCTGACTACTACTACTACTACTAATAATAATCTTAATATTTTTTTCTTATCCACCTCTCCCCATGAATTGTGGTGGGGAACAACAGATTTATACTAAACAACTAATATCAAATTAAAATACATATTGGTTAAAAGTACATAATCCATTAAAACGCAATTATCACAGATTGAGTAGGTTTACTCTAGTTGGGACTAAATCAAGAAGATGCCATCCAGTGTTCTGTTTATCTCCTCCATTTGCTTGTATTCCTATATATATAGAAACAAATTGCAACCCTTTTCTGTTGATGTGAAAATGTGACCTGCTCTCTCCTGCTCCTGGCCTTGCCCTGTATTTGTTAATAAAAGCTTTGTTTTGGGGATGGTGTTGCTGGTGGCTTAACTTTTCTCCTCCCAATGCTTTATTTTTTCCTCACTAAAGCTGGAGAGTCCTTGGTACAGGATGTAGATTCCCATCTCAACTTCATCATAAATTCTTTTTCTGATTATATTTTCCTCTCAATCTGGCCTCACCCCATTAGCAAAATGGGCACAACAGGGTTCTTTTGTCATATAGAAGTACAAGGAAGGGTGGTTATTAGTCCTTCTCCTTAAGTACATATATTGGAGCATAGGATGGGATCAAGCCAAACTGAAGCATTTTGAATTGCTTGATTGCATTTGAAGAAAAGTAAATGCACGCTTAACTCTACCATTAAAATCAGTGGAGAATACAAGTTTGGTTGCACCATTGTGGCATTTTGTTTCCTTTGCATTTTTAAAAACAGTTTAAATCATGGCACTCTAGTGGGAACAGCTAATTAGTGTTTTCCAAAACTGTTAATGTCTTTGCATTGCTATTAACAATTCACATAATGAGATATTATGTTAAAACAATGTGAATCTTGCTGTAATTTATTGGGAAAGATATTTTCTGCTAACAAATTGACAATACTTTTCCCCAACTTGTGAAGCATACTTTCTCCACTTAGAGGGTGGTCCTTTGCCTCCCTAACATGTATCAGTTGGTGTGTGGTATATACATTCCGCCCCTTCTTTTGCTTGCATATGAGTTTGGCATCTTTCCCATGATAAGGAAGAATCATGGTTATATATACAGTTGTCCCTTCATATTCGCTGGGGTTTGGTTCCAGGACCTGCCTTGGATACCAAAATCTGTGAATACTCAAGTCCCATTATATGCAATAGCATAGCAAAATAGCGACCCTTGTATAAGATGGCAAAATCAAGGTTTGCTTTTTGGATTATTATTTTGTTAAGAATATTTTCAAGCCGTGAATACTTAAATCTGTGGATACAGAGGGAAAACTGTATTTATCCATTCAATAATAGGTCCACTTAGAACTGTTCATTGTCCAGTGTTGAAACTGGGCCGGTGAGAGCACAGTGCTCCCCTGAGGCAAGTTCTTAAAGCTAAACCAGTTGTCAGATACAAGATTTGGATTTGTTTTTGCTCACTGGACTCATTGAGAGCAGGGCTGGATGTTCTTGGACTGCACCTCCCAGAACTTTGTCCAATGGTGAAGAGTACTAAGAGTTTCAGCTCGCAATATCTGGAGGGCCATGTGTTCCCTGTCCCTAATTTAGAGCCTTGACTGGCAACTGTCTTTGCCCTTGAGAGGGAATCAACTGCTGCACACTGCCTAGAAAGCAGCTGCATTTCTGTGGTGGGTGAAGTTAACTTGAAATATCTCTAAAATAGGAGGTATGTGAAGTAATCAAGAGACAGTGTGCATTGTGGTTATATCAGGTCTGGAGATTAGAGTTGCCAGGTATCCTTTATTGCAAGGGATGTTCCTTATTTAAGGGCCAGAAACCTTGTTGCTTACAGGACAGGCAGGTGTCCCTTATTATAAGGGAACTGAGGGTTAGAACACTTTTCATTTTATACAGACTGAATGAGATGCCAAAAAAATCATGTATTTTGGGGTGTGGGCCCTTCATAAAGACAGAAATGTGTGCATCGTGCAATTTATGAAAGTAGACAATATGTTAACTTTACAGAGAAATACATGGCTAGGTTAACCAAAATCAATACTTTCATTTGGTATTTAGGTAGAACACAAAACTTGTTAAACAGCTACTTCATGATTGTCAACCCTGCTTGTCATGAATTTTGACTGTCTTTTATTACTGTTTTGAAACATGGCAACACTACTAGGGATACATAAATTCACATACTGTATCAACACAGCCATGATGTTTGGTGGATAACAGTTGCTATTTGTCAACCTAACCTATGTCTACATCACAGAGTTGTTAGGATAAACTTAAAAACTAATAAGGGCTGGGCTTCTAAGGCTGTGTGTTGCTGTTTTTAACATTTTAAAGGATTTTTATAGCTTTTAAAAGTGCATTTTAGTATTTTTAATGTTTAATCTTTTAGCTTAGAAATTGTTTAATGATTTATATTGTTATTTTTTACCTTTGTGTTGTTTTTAACTTGTATTGTTTTAAATATGTTGTTAGCCACTTCGATTCCCATTATTGGGATATAAATGAATGAAATTGGGATATAAATGAATATGATGATGATGATGTGGGCTGTGGATGATGTTCTGAAAGGTGGGATATAAATATCATTAAAGCAGTAGATTCCTGCATCAGACAGACTCATTTTCCTGATGCAAATGTATTTGCTGCAAGGGTTTAAAAAGAGGAGTAGCTCTAACACCTGCTCAAAGGGACTAAGAGGGAGTGTTGACAGTGTAAGCAGAAGATGTGGACACAGTGAAAACAGTTGGGTTGTGCAAGTAGGATCAGAAAGAATCAGGGAAATTGTATGGGGGCATCTAAGTAAAGCTATCATCAAAGCTGTAAGTCTGACCACATTGCGGAATTGTCAGATAATGGGTTAAATAAGTTTTCTGCCCAAAATCAGAGCATCACTGGAAGTTGCAATCATATCTTGTAGTTTTTTTATATGGCTGGGTGGGGATCATCTGGCCCTCCACCTGTTTTTGAACCTCTCTCTCTGGCTTTTCTTTGCAAACGAAGATTCAGGAAGGACTTATCCCGCACTTTCTGCAAGCGTGCTGATAAGCAAGTCCGGTTGCAGAAAGCACAGCAGAAGATCTCCTTGGGTGATGTTTCTGGGTTGTGATTCTTTCTGCGTTGTCGTTTCTCTTTAAGACTTGTTTGGCGTGAGTTCTCAAATAAGGCTGCAGCATTGTGGATAGTGTGTCTCCATGCCTCCCGATGTGAGGCCATGGCGGACCATTATTGGTGATCAATTTGGCTGAGCCTGAGATGTTGCTTCAGGGAGTCCTTTTATCACTTCTTTGGAGCGCCCCTCTTACGCTGACCCGTCCTAGTTAGCATTGGCAATAATGATGAATGCTGGGAATTGCAGTTCAACAAGATCTGGAGGGCCTCATGATTACCATCCCTGTTGTACAGAATGACTGCATCAGTAATCTCTGTGGAAATGTGTTGTTCAAACTTTTATAGTTATTCTGTGTAGTTCAATTCTGTCCACTTCTAGTTGGAAATTCTTTTGGTATTCTTAGCATTACTGAGGGGGCAGCCTGCAAATTCAGATGCTGTGGCAAGGCTTTTGTTTGGCTTTCATGCTGTTGTCACTGCTTCTAGGATTAAGGGAGTATAGAAAGAATTTTGATACCTTGCTTGGGAAGCAGCCTACTGGAACCTACAGTTTCATGGTGCAAGGGATCCTTAAGGCTCAGATGTACTTAAGTTAGTGAGGTCTAGAAGTAAAGAAAGAGGTGTTGGGAGTTAAGGATTAATTTGGTCTTTGGAAAGGGAGTGGATTTGGTTTGTATGGAAACAAAGCAAAAGAGTGTCTGCATTTATCTTGACTTCACCCCCCTCCCCAGTACCAAATCAAGAGACTTCTAGGAAGGAAAATGATGAAAGCCCAACTTCATGTGTGATGTCATAAAGTAAAATATAGCTGTCCACATCACAAAAGAATTATTCAGAGAGCTCAAGGTGTACAGTAGATTTGAGAGTACAGTTGTCCCTTCATATTCGCTGGGGTTTGGTTCCAGGACACCCGTGGATACCAAAATTCGTGAATACTCAAGTCCCATTATATGCAATGGCATAGCAAAATGATGTCCCTTATATAAGATGGCAAAATCAAGGTTTACTTTTTGGATTATTATTTTTTAAAGAATATTTTCAAGCCATGAATGCTTAAATCTGTGGATACCAAATCTGTGGATATGAAGGGACAACTGTACTTCCTTTCACCTGCAGCTTTTTGTGATACCACAAGCTCTCTTGAAGACTGGAGTCTGTCTCAGTGCAAGAAAATCTTCTTGTGGAAAACAGGAAAGTTCGCGTGTGCTTGTTTTCCCACTTCTTGCATTTCCCTGTAAGTTTTATGATCCTGGCCCTAGTGTGCAGTTGATTGTCCATATATATTACAACATACATCTTAAAGTTGCAGCAGATGTAGTTTTCATTTTTTTGCATACGTTGCATTTCTGCCTTCCTGTTTTTTTACTTAAATTAAATTCACTGAATCATTCAGTGTCAAATGTTTACTGCAGGTTAGATTGTATTTTTGAAACATGGTAAAAGTGGCTTTAGTGAAGTCTTAGGGATTTTACAGGTAAATCCTTAGGCTTTATGCTGCATCCCTTATTTGCTTTTATCCCCCACCCTCCATCTTTGTGTTGGATTAAGGGTAACCAAAATAGAGCAAAGTTGTTCTATTTTTTATTTTCTTTGGTTTCTTGGTAGAAACTTGCAAATAATAGAAAACAGGCATTGGTCAAGTGGGTGATTGGATTGCTGGTGAGCCTTTAATCTTATGTTTATCAGTGTACAAAGAATGTGGTCATAACACTTTAAGACATGGCATATTTTGAAAATGGTGTAGGATTTGCAGTCTCTTTAAAGTATTTTGTGTAAAGAATTGTACAGAGGATTAGGGTTTTTACTACAATAAGTCTAGAGAAACACATAACAGCATAATCTCCTTTTTTCTTCTCATTGCTTCCTGAGTCTGGAAGAACTTCTTAATTGTGCCCCTCCTCAGTCCCCAGATATTTGTTAACCAGCTTGATAAGGAGCTGATTCTTATTTTCTCAGTACAATAAAGATACAGCTCCATTCTTGTCAATGCAAATGTACCAGCTGTATTAGGGTACTGCAGTTCTTGCTTCACCCCCTTAGCCATGTGTTCTAATATTGACATTCTAGCTGCTTGTATATCATAATGTTGTTTTGCTCTGATCATAAAATCAGAGTTGTAGAGTTTGAAGGTATGCCAAGGACCATCCAGGAGCTTGACCCAAAGGATCTCCATAAGTCCCTCAGGAGATTCTTGCGCACATTCTCCTTTATAGCGGATGCCGCACAGGACGCCATGATTTTCTCGGCACGCACGATCGGGTCCCTGACACTTGCCAGGAGATCAATATGGCTTAAGTACTGGCAAGTGGATGCCCCTACTAGAGCCGCACTGGCGTCCTCCCCCTTTAAAGGTCAGAAGCTTTTCGGGGAAGAGGCCCTTAAGGGCATCCTTGTAGAGACTAAGGACAAGAAGATGGCAATGCCCTCTACTTTGAAGAAACCAGACAAAAAGAGCGGCAAACGCCCCTTTCAGCCATTTCGATCCTTTCGTCCATTCAGAGGATTCGGGAAACAACGGAACTACAACTCCTTTCGTCCAGCCTGGGTCAAGCCGAACTACGTCATCAGGCATCCAGCTGGATCTCAGCCCAATAACAACAGAAGAGGGACCGCCCAACAGCAACGGGGGCCCCCTCGCCAGCAATCTTGACTCACGGTCGCCCCCGGTGGGCGGCCGACTCAGTCTGTTCCTTGCGACCTGGTTGAACTCGACGAACGACAGGTGGGTGATATCGACCATCTCCCACGGGTACCAAATCGAGTTCGACACGAGACCAAGGGGCAGATTCCTCCCAGCCCCCGTTCCCAAGGACCCAAACAAGGCAAGGGACCTCCTAGAAGCCATAGATCATCTACGGGACATCGCCGCCATAGAAGACGTCCCAGCCTCTCAGCGCTTCTCAGGCGTGTACTCCTTCTTCTTCATGGTACCAAAGAAGGACAGCAGCCTGAGGTCCATCTTAGACCTGAAACATACGAACCAATGCGTTACCTACAAGAGGTTTCGAATGGAGACACTCTCATCGATCAGGGAGGCCCTACAACCCAGGGACTTCTTAGCCTCACTCGACCTGTCGGATGCATACATGCACATCATGATCCACGAGAACAGCAGGCAGTACCTCCGCTTTGCCTCTGGGGACCAACATTTCCAGTTCAGGGCCTTACCGTTTGGCCTAGCCTCGGCACCGAGGGTGTTCACAAAGGTCCTGGTCATTCTGGTCGCCAACCTGAGGGCCCAGGGCATACACCTGTATCCCTACTTAGACGATATTCTGCTTCGGGCCTCCTCCCTAGAGAAGGCGCAGAGGGACCTCCAGATCACGATCTGCTACCTGCAGTCTCACGGTTTCCTGGTGAACTTCAAGAAGAGTACTCTGGTCCCCTCCCGCTCCATCGTCCATCTGGGAGTGGAGCTAGACACATTACACTCCAGGATCACCCTCTCACAGGAACGACAACAGGTCCTCCGACGGGAGACGCGAAAAGTTCTCGCACTGAGGAGGGTTCCCCTCTCCTTGCTGGCCAGACTTCTGGGGCTTATGATCTCGGCCTTCGGAGTGGTCCCCTGGGCCCGATTCCACTCCAGGCCCCTGCAGCTCTTCCTAATGCCTTATCAAAAGGAGATCGCAATGAAGAAGTCCCCGCTTCTGTGCCTTCCCCAACAAGTGAGGGACTCTCTGTCCTGGTGGACGCAGGGGAGTTCAACGAGCAAGGGCTCCCCGTTCACCATATCACAGCCGATCCTAGTCACCTCAGATGCGAGCCTTCGAGGATGGGGAGCGCACTGCCAGGGACAAGTGACACAAGGGCTCTGGAGCCCTCAGGAAAAAGCGCACAGCATCAACTGGCTCGAACTGCGGGCAGCCCGCCTGGCACTCCAACACTTCTCCCCGATTCTCGAGGGGCAACATGTCATGGTAATGACAGACAACACCACTGCTCGCTCGTACATAGCGAAACAAGGGGGATCAAGATCCAGATCCCTCCAACAGGAAGCGGACCTCATCTTTCTCTGGGCAGAAAAGACGGTGCGGTCGCTCACAGCGCAGTATCTCCAAGGGGATCTCAACCGGCAAGCAGACTTCCTGAGCAGACACTCAGTCCACCCGGGAGAATGGGAACTGAACAACGAAGTGTTCCATCAAATCCAGCTCAGGTTCGGACCAATGGTCGTGGACATGTTCGCGACACAGGCAAACTCAAAGCTGAACAGATTCTTCACCAGATTCCACCATCACAATGCAGAAGGGACAGACTCCCTCCGTTCCCCTTGGCCGACGGGCCTCCTGTACCTGTTCCCTCCACTTCCCCTCATAGGGAAGGTGTGTCGGAAGATTCGCCAGGAGAGGGCACAAGCGGTGTTGGTGGCCCCCCACTGGCCACGAAGACCCTGGTTCTCCGACCTGATGGACATGAGCACGCGAGATCCGTGGCGTCTACCTCAGAGAACAGACCTTCTCCACCAGGGGCCGATTCTCCATCCAGACCCAAGCTGGCTCCAGCTGACAGCCTGGAGATTGAGCGGCGGGCCCTAAGAAGCCATGGTTACGACGAATCTGTCATCGCTACCCTACTCTCATCGAGACGCGCATCAACCAGAAGGATATATGAAGCCACTTGGAGGGCCTTCAAAAGATGGTGTGCATTGCGCCACCTGGACGGCGAGAAAGCCGCCGTAAAGCACGTGCTCGCCTTCCTACAGACAGGTCTCGAATCAGGCCTACGCCCAAATACACTAAAAAGGCAGGTGGCCGCGCTCTCGGCCTTCATCATAGCACAAGACGGGGCGCGACTGTCCTCACACCCGCACATTAGGCGTTTCCTGCGAGGCGCGTTAATCGTGTCACCTCCGGTACACCACAGGTTCCCTTCTTGGAACCTGTCCTTAGTTCTCAGACAGCTGATGAAACCTCCGTTCGAGCCATTACGAAAGATACCGCTCAGAACGCTCTCCATTAAAGTTGCCTTCCTAGTCACCATTACTTCGGCGCGAAGGGTGTCAGAACTGGCATCCCTGTCAGTGAGGGAGCACCTCTGCTCCTTCGGTGAAGATGTGGTGACTCTTCACCCAGACCCGTCTTTCAGACCTAAGGTGATCTCTGAGTTCCACGTATCGCAACCTGTGATCCTGCCCTCCTTCTGTCCCAACCCTTCACACCCAAGGGAGAAGCTTTGGCACAAACTAGATGTCAGGAGGGCCCTCAAAATCTACATAAACCGAACGGCCTCCATCAGGCGCTGTGATGCTTTGTTCGTGTCATTCTCCCAGGCATCCCTAGGGTCCAGGGTTTCGCAGAAAACCATCGCCACCTGGATCAAGACATGCATCTTTACAGCCTACGACTCTGCCAAAATTCCCAGACCCTCGGGGGTCACTGCGCACTCTACCAGGTCGGCGGCCACTTCCGCCGTATTCTCTACTAATGCATCCCTAGCAGAGATCTGCAGGGCAGCAACCTGGAGCACCCCATCCACCTTCATCAGACACTATAAGGTGGATAAGTTTCGATCAGCCGAAGCTACCTTCGGCCGGAGAGTGCTCCAGGAAGTTCTCAAGGACTGATGCCTTTAACAATGCAGTCACTCCCACCCTAACGATCTAAGCTTGGGCACGTCCCACAGATGAAGGAGCCGTATCACCCCTCCCTCAGAGAACGCCACATTGGTTACTTACCGTGAAGGTGCATTCTTGAGGGATAGGGGTGATACGGCTCCTTCCCCCACCCCGTGACTGCACATAGAGTTCCTGTATTGGGGTGGTTTATTAATTGGTTTCTTTAGCCTTTGCAGGGCTTTGCTGTTCAACGAACTGGCCTCGTGGCTCCAGGATGGAGGAGACAAAGACAAAGAAATTTGAATATCTAAAGGCTTGATGTAATTTCCTGCTGCACCTGGGCGGTGACTGACTAAACCCCACAGATGAAGGAGCCGTATCACCCCTATCCCTCAAGAATGCACCTTCACGGTAAGTAACCAGTGTGGCATTCTAGCTGCTTGTATATCATAATGTTGTTTTGCTCTGATCATAAAATCAGAGTTGTAGAGTTTGAAGGTATGCCAAGGACCATCCAGTTTAGCCCTTTTTATTGCAGGAATCTACAATGATTATCTGTTTAAAAACCACTAGCAAAGGACAGATGACCACCCACTGAGGCAGTCCATTCCACTGTTGAAGAGCTATTACTGTTAAGAAATTCTTCATAATATTTTAGCCGGAATTTTTGTAATTTGAGTCCATCAGTTTGGATTCTCTGGAATCCCATGGAGCTGCAGAAAACAAGCTTACTCCATCTTCCATGCAACAGCATTGCAGATACTTGAAGATGGCTATCCCATATCATTTCTCTTCTCCTGGCTTAAAACATACCTATTTCCCTTAAGCATTTCTCATGGGGCTTGGCTTCCAGAACCTTTATTTATTATCTTGATTGTCCTCCTTTGGATCCACTCCAGTGGTGTCCAGAGCTGGATAGAGTATTCCAGGTGAAGTCTGGCCAAGCAGAATAGAGGGGTTCTGTTCTTTTCATAATAAATTATGTCTGTTGGGTGGAAATTGTCTGGAGCAAGGAATATCTCATGCTTGCAATTAGCCAGCTACTTTTGTCAGGCTTTGGCACTGGACAATTTTTTTTCTTCCAGGCCACAATGCCTGACATAGAACTTTACAAGATAGCCTGTTCACATAGACTGTATACATTATGGAATTTTACTTTCTCTGGTTACCCTATAGTCTGCTACTATAGTGCATTGAATCCAACTTCATTTCTTGTAACTCTTGTAATAAAACAAATGGATCAGGCCTTGCGATGGCATCAACAAAACTCATACCTGTTCAGTTAATAACAATTTTTAATAATACAGCAATTTATTTTCGTTATCAGTAAATCAGTAAATTATAAGTAAATTGTGCTCAGGCCTGTCTTGAATATGCTGGTATTACAAAGGTGTGTGTAGTTGAGTACCACCCCCTCCCCGCAGAGTTGAGTGCCCCCCAGCCCAAAAACCTTTTCAATGTGTGAATAACCAGATTTGAATTATAGGTCTGGCAAAACCTCAGGAAGTTTCTTTTAACAAGTCTGAGTCCTATGTGCTTATTTATATATTTACCATCTGCCTTCTAGCACCTACTGTTAAAAAAAGCTGAGTAGGGTATTATGTTTACTATTATACGAATAAGCACTTGATTTTTAGTCTAAGGCAGTACTGTAGATTCTTAATTAGGTTTAATGAATCTGTTGCTGGTGGACTGTGTGATAGATTTCCACTGGAAACACTTCATAGCATATTCTTGTGTGCTTGTAAGCTGGTTCTTGCTGAACTAATTAGGTTCTGGTATGGATATTCTTTGCCTAAGAAAAGCCTATGAAATTCATGAGGTTGCCATAAGTTGACAGGTGATTTGAAGATGTACACACACACACAGACACACACAACATGGTGGAGAGTAGGGATGCAGCAGTTCTGTTAATTCAAGTCCTTAACATCACACAATTACAGAACAATATAGGAAGAGCAATGACAGCACTACCAGCTTGGTGCTTCATGCAGAAGATGTTTTAAAATGGCCTTCCTTGTGAAATGGAAATATAATGCTCAAAAGTTGCAGTTCCTGTTGTGTATGCATGCAGTGAACTTCAGATACCAAATGACCTTTGCAAAACAGATGTTTACAGTGGAACTATTGAAAATATTTATAGCTAACCTCTTCTTCCCATACCTGAGTGTCAGACTTGAGGTTGTGTACCTCAAGAAGACCACAGAGTTAATAACATAAAATGCATTGTGTGTTCTGAGTTCAGACATTTTGCCATGAAAAGCCTTCTGAAGCATCCTGTCCACAGAAGTAACACAACTGTTTCTTGCTGTGCCTGCAGTTTATCACTACCACCATCTATGCTTTTTTTGGTGCCTGGTGTAATTTCTAAGGACGTCACTGACTGCTTTAATTGGTAAGCTATAAACCTGAACTGTCTGGGGAAATGTACTTCAAATCCCTGTGTGCTGACACCAAACCCTTAGGGCAACATGTGCAGTTTTTCTAGTTCAGCTTAAAAGGTAATGGACAGATCACTTAGATAGGCATTACTCCATTGACTGGGCCAAAGTTCTTTAGGAGCAGGGACATAAAGGAAGTAAGTGGAATAATTCTTCCCTTTGGTAGAATGTCATGTAGAATATACAATACAGTTGGGGCAGATTCACGGTTTTGCATGGGAGGTATGTTGGGATGGGGAAACTTCTGAGGGGGAAGATAGGAACAAGACATCTGCCCTCCTGTTTGGATAAGTGGGTAGCAACAAGAGAAATGACTTCTAACCTCTTTTGCACTGAAAAATGCATGTCCATCTCTTTAATGTGCACACGTGAATGAGCCATTGGAAATCATAGAATCATAGAATTGTAGAGTTGGAAGAGACCATGAGACCATCCAGTCCAACCCCCTGCCACGCAGGAAATCACGATCAAAGCATCCCTGACAGATGGCCATCCAGCCTCTGTTTAAACCAAGGAAGGAGACCCCACCATGCTCCGAGGGAGTGTATTCCACTGCCAAACAGCTCTTACTGTCAGAAAGTTCCTCCTCATGTTGAGGTGGAATCTCTGTTCCTGGAGCTTGCATCCATTGCTCCGTGTTCCAGTCTCTGGAGCAGCAGAAAACAAGCCTGCTCCATCCTCAACGTGACACCCCTTCAAATCTTCCTTTTCTTCTATATACGGTATTTCAAACAAGTATTTTTCAATGTCAGTTCACCACCCAATGAAGTATAATCAAGTGATGTACAGTATGTGTATATATGAGCCATTACTAGGCTTCTCCTCTGAAGTGTATCATATTATAATGGTTGTTTCAGAACGGATAGTTTTCTATTTCTGTTCATTGTAATCCTGTCTCAACTTCAGACATAGGATTTCAGACATGGCACACTTGACAATAGAGGAAAAGTATTTTGAAGCTATTTTAAGCCAAAGACCTCACAAAACAGCATATGGTGCAGATTACAAGTGATGACATCAAAAGATGTGTAGAATTTATTTATGAAGCTGCTCAACTGATTTATGGAATCCATCTAAGGCAGCTTTGAAAAGGAAGGTATTTCTTTTCCTGCATGCACAAGTTGAAGGGGCAAAGTGTAGGTGGATTGGAATGATGTTTTAAATATTTGGGGACCCCTCTAAGAAGACTCTGTCTCCTTATTTACTGATCTTAGTGGTGTCCATTCAGGTCTTAAGATAGGGTTAGGATTGGGCCGCATGAGTTTATTTTTAAACTGAAGGAATCCCTCAATGCACTGTTTTCTTGAAGGAAAAAAATACAATAGCTAGATTTAAGACCAGCAATTTTGAGAGTGTCTCATCTATAAGCTGTATTCCTCAAAAACAAGACATCTTGTTTTTCAAGCAGTACAAAACAAGCAATAATCCCATTACACATTTTCCTGTTTTCAAATATAGCAAGGTATATTGTGAAAGTGATGCAGTTGGATGTCTTACACATCTTGTGGTTTTAATCTGGTAGATGATTATGAGCACAGTTCTGCAGGCAAAAGTATGTCTGGAATGAGTTGACTGAACACCTGCATTATGTTTTTTTGGGAGAAGGATTGTACTGTGTGGACCACACAATATGTACAGGGTTGGCTGATTAAGTACTACTTTTGGAATGGTGGGCTGTACATGTTAAGAGAAGCCACTGCATTAAATAGTTGGGGTGAGAGCCAATCTCTATAGTGGTTAGGGAGTTGAACTGGAGAGGCCCAAGTTCAAATGTGGGCTCAGCAATGAACCTCACTGAGCGACCTTAGGCCAGTTGCACTCTCACCCTATGACCGTACCTCACAGGGTTGTTTTGAAGATAAAATGGGTGGGTAGACAGCCAGTATTTGCCTTTATCTTCTTGCGAGTAATTAGTATTTAAATGGGGTGTTTACACACAAATGCTGCAACCCAAGCCCTTTTCTCTTTTCTTGGAATGTTTTGCCTCTTGCCAGTTCGGATCACAGGTCCCTCTGGCAAGAACTAGCTACTCTGGTGGCAGCTCTCCTGAGCCTTGGGAAGAAATCTTCCCCAGGTCTGCCTCAACTTGGCCTTTTCCACGCACCCTGCCTTAGGGTCACCATTAAGTCGGAAATGACTCGAAGGTGCATGACCACAAAGCCAACAAGGGGCACCTATATGAGAAATACAGTAAGACTTCTGTATCCACTGGGAATTGGTTCTGGGGGCCCCTGTGGATACTGAAAACTGTGGATAATAACTAATGCCATTGAAAATAATGGGACTTCTTGTTTAAAATACCACAGAGTTATTTTGAAGGACCTAGAAAATGGCTATAGAGAACACATTTTCTAGGAAGACTCTATGGTAGGTGTGCTGTTTTGTGTCCTGCGGATAATTGAATCAGTGGACAATGAATCAGTGGATAATGGGGGTCCTACTGTAATCCAGGTTGAAACTGGATTACAGTATTTGCATGGCTCCTTCCTGTGAAATCCTGCGATTTGTAGTTTGGCGAGGCACTGAGGCTCTGTCAGAGAAGGCTAAAGACCCTGTACAACTACAAATCCCATGGGAAGGAGCCATGCAAATAATCTGGTTCCAAACTGGATTATTTGTGCTGTTTGGATGAAGATTCCCCCAGCGAAAGAAGACCCATATACAGTGCAGTTGTCCCTATGTATCCCCGGATTTAAGCATTCACGCTTTGAAAATATTCTTCAAAAAATAATAATCCCAAAAGCAAACCTTGATTTTGCCATCTTATATACAGTGCAGTTGTCCCTATGTATCCCTGGATTTAAGCATTCACGGTTTGAAAATATTCTTAAAAAAATAATAATCCAAATAGCAAACCTTGATTTTGCCACTTTATATAAGGGACACCATTTTGCTATGCCTTTGCATATAATGGGACTTGAATATTCACGGATTTTGGTATCCACGGGGGTGGGGGTCCTGGAACCAAATCCCATCAAATATGAAGGGACAACTGGTAGTGGCCTTTCAGATGTGGATAGGATCAAGCTGGTGGCTGCATGGGGGGTGAGTGGGTGAGGAGAGCCCTCATCTATTTTCCCCGTCCTCAATTTGGTTGTCTGCAAATCTGGGTGGAAAAAACAGAATCCAGTTCCAGCCCGTCTCTTTCTTGTGCGCGAAGCTGTTTGCGTAAGCGGGCAAAGGAAGGGGAGATTAGGAGGGCGCGTAAGAGCAGATCCCTTTTGTTTTTTTACGGTGCAGATTTCCCCTCGTTGGCCCCTGTGCTCCGTTTGCCCCCCCCCCCCGGCCTTTCTCCTCTTCCCCGCCCACTAGCCCGCTGGGAGTTGCTGGGCAGTTTTCCATCCTCCTCCTCCGCCTGCGACGTGCCGGGCTGTGTCCCCGCCGTGGCGGCTGCGGCCACGTGGGCTGGGCTGGGTTTAGCACCCGGGGCGGAGCGAGGAAGCCGCGTCGGAGGGCAGGCCCGTTTAAAGCAGCCCGTTCCTGCTGATACTTTTATCTTGCGCCGCAGAAGGAGGCCTCGGGGCTCGGCAGGAACGTTTGGGCTCTTCCGTCCTGGAAGGCAGGCGGTAAGCTTTTGGAGAGGTTTTATTAAGGTGGAGGGGGGGGGGAATGGGAGGGATATAAATGTTTGGATTCTGGCAATTGGATTTTGAGCTTTTGCCATGACCTAACCCAGGGCTGGTTTAAGGCACCGGCGGCGTCAGCGTCCGCAAGGGACCCCCGTAGTAACCCTCCTCCTGCAAAAACATCATTAGTAATACTCTGAATATTTTGTACTGTGAATAGCTAAGGCTGAGTTAGGTTACGCTGACCTGAGATAAACATATGGGGCCCCCAAAAGAAAGCATTGCAAGGGCCCCCAACATTCCTTAAACCGGTCCTGACCTAACGCATTGGCCTCAACACCGCCCCCCTCCCCATTACCTACCCCTCGATGAATTGCAGTTGTTGCTAGTAGTATCTGGAGACGAGACCCCTTTCTAAATTAGGGTGTGCTCCATTTCCAGAGATTGCATTCAAGCATATTGGAGTATGCAGGCTCTACTGCAAGGGGGGGGGAGAAGAGAAGGGCTGCTTCGGTGGTCTTAAAGTGGCAAAGCTGTGCGCACAGGCGGCCTAGGGACGGAGAGGGGGGGGCATTTCTGGAACAGCCCTGAGTGGGATCAGGCTGCTAACTTTTCTAAGGGGAAAATAAGAGGCTTGGATCCGAGCCCCTTACATCCATGGGTGTAAGTACCGTTGATCTCGGCAGGGTTTACTCTAGAGTAATTGGGATTAGCTGCGGGAGTTGCTTGCGGTAACATTCCACTCTGCTTCATGCAGTTCAGGACACCTTAACAGAAAGCTTTTCTGCTTTTGGAACTTCCCACGGAAATAGTTGTGCATGGGCTGGCAGTCTGAGTGCATATCAGGTTGGCACACATAAGGTAGTCGTAAATGTGACCAATTTTAGTTAAATACCCAAAAGGCACCAGATCCCATCTGATCTTGGATGCTAAGCTGGGTCGGCCTTGATTAATACTTGGACGGGAGACTGCCAATGAATACTAGATGCTGTAGGCTACATTTCAGAGGAAGGCAATGGCAAACCACCTCTGAGTATTTCTTGCCTAAGAAAACCCTATGAAATTCGTGGGGTTGCAACTTGAAGGTTTGCACACACACATTAAGCTGTAGGGTGAATTTTGTTGCTTTAGAAACTCTTGGTATATGTCATACCAGGAAAGGAGTAATAATGTAATCCCACCAATGAATTCAAGACCTCGCTCTTTGAGAAGCAAATAAGCTCCTAGCCCATGCACTTTTGGAGAATGCCAAGGTTTTATAAACGTAGGGGAAATGGGAGGAATATAAATTTTTGGATTCTGGCAGTTGAATTTTGAGCTTTTGCTATGACCTAATCCATTGGCCTCAACGGTGCCCCCCCATTACTTTCCCCTTGATGAATTGCAATTATTGCTGGTATCTGAAGGCTAGACCCATTTCTAAATTAGGGTGTGCTCCATTTCCAGAGATTGCATTCAAGCATGTTGTAGTCCCAGAAAACCCCTAGTTGGCTAAGTGGGGTGAATAGAACTCTTTCCCCAAACATACTAGTCTTGAATGTACCAGCAGGTTTGCTGTAGTATGAGATGAAACAGTTGATGCTCTATCCTCCATTTACCATCCAAACAGGTACAGTCCCATGAAACATAATAGGATTCTGTTAATCATGTAACTTGGTTCTTGGATAGTTTCAAGATGTGTGAAATAATTACTATAAAAGAACATACATTGAAGATTTATAGAAGGAATGATGATTGGCCCCCAAGCTGCACTTGAATATTGTAAGCAAGAGAGGTATACTGTATAAAGATTACAAATGCTTGCAATATCAGTAGGAAACTAATGGGAATCCTGGCATACGGTTGTTCGTTAGTAAGCCTTGGACGTTATTGAGGGGGATAGTTGACTAGCATCTGTCCAGCTAATCTGTACTGTTCCTTCTGTCCTCTCCTTATGGTGTTTGTAACCATAACTGTAATTCTGACAATCTCTGGAGCCAACCAGCAGATGTAAAACTTGATTCTTCTTCCCCACTTAAGAAATGACAGTCCAGAACCACCAACCTTTTGTGCTTGGTCTCCAAATCTGTCAACAGTGCTAAGTGTGGTTGTTCGGGAGTTAAAAGTGTTGGAAATGTTAGCCAGTCCAATTGGAAGAAGTAGGCCCATGGCCTAAAGAGAAGATGCTTGACTGCACAGTTAAAGCAGGCTTGGGTTATAAGAGTCCTTGAAGAAAGTGGCAGAGTAGTGATGATCAAAACACTAGTGGAGTAGTGGTGACCAAACCTAGCTATAACAATAGAATTAACACCAAGCAATTTGTAACAAGTGTCAGCGTTCTCTATTTCCATGGGGCATATCCCAAGTTATCTTGTGGGTTTTTCCTGTTTTTAGAACTGTAAAGGATGAGACCACTCCAGGAGAGAAGTGGAAGCTCTTCAAGCAAGGAGCCTCTTGACAAGTGTCTTCAAGCTAAGAAGGACTTGGAGACTGCAATTGCTGGAATAGTCAAGGCTGAACAGCAGGTTAAAGACAACTGGAGAGAGGTATGATACGCGAATGCTTTACCTTGTCTAATCTTTTCGCATGGAATGCAGCGTATGCCAAGAAAGCATATTAATAACTCTAAAATGTGTCTTTGTTATAGAACATTCTTACAGTGGCCTAAAGTTTAGGTAGAGCTTTCTTAAAGTATCCCAATGCAACAAATCCCTGCCACAAGACATATTTTGGATGCTAGGAGACTAAGGATTAAGTTTTTGAAAAACATTTTAGTTAAAAAAACAAGAGATGTCACCGTTACTGGGTAGACTGTAAATAAGTAGTACTCTGCTTGGATGCTCTGAGGTATTGGGGATAGATAGGGAGTGCTTGCATTTCATTTGTATCATAATTTTATTTAGTGCATCCCGCTTGTAATAAGTAGCTTTTAGTCTAATTACCGGAGAAGGGACAATAGTTATTGTTTGTGATATGTATCTAATGCTCTGTAGTTGTTGAGCTTATGTGATAGTAACATTAGCAAAGTTACTTAAATTCTGCCTTCAAGCAAGTGGAGCCCATAGGTTCAGCTGCATTACATGTGTTGCACAGAGGCTGTAAATACAAGACAAGTTGTACACAGGAATTAATAAGATTTCTTAGAGCTCTTCAGAGCCATGCACAAGGGGGTAAAGAATGAAACGGCCTCTTTTCTAGACTTTCTCCTTCTTAAATCATACAGGTATGGTGCAGCAATGAGTATCCAGTCATGGCCCATACCTCAGAGTGGGTCATAGAGGATTCTCATGCCAGTGGAGACTTATTTGTCTTGGCTGAATGCTGGATTGTGGTGGGGACCACTAAGATGCTATGGTACTCTGGAATTTTGTTCCTTTGTCTCATATGGTGGAGGCTCACCACCAAATGAAATACAAAAATGCGATACTTATAAATGAGTGGCTTTAATAAGGTGAGAGAACCCATATCTTAGGTGTGTCTTGATGATTTCTATTTCTAACACAGGCATGGCTTAGGCCAGAATTATCCTAGAGACAGTGACCAGATCTAGCATTTATCTTGCAGGTAAAAGCCCAGATTCACAGCTGCATAAGCCGCCACCTGGAATGTTTGCGCAGTCGTGAAGTATGGCTGCTGGAACAGGTGGATCTCATCCAGCAGCTGAAGGAGGAAGCCTTGCAGCAACAAGCACAGCAACTCTGTTGGGTAAATTCAGTTTATATGTCTAGTTCTTATTCATTCAGAATCATAGTTATAGAGCCTTGAGCTTGTGCAGCTTGTTCCTGACATAATTCCCTATCTAAGCCTTGCTGATACTGATTCATCATGTTTTTAGCAGAGTTAAACAGTTTTTTTTCTCCTGAATTACAGTTGTTGGGACAATTTAATTGCCTCATCCACCAGTTGGAGCAGCCTCACAGCAGTGACCTTGCCAGTCAGATTTCAGTGTGTTTGGAAAGGTAAGTGGTTTTGCAGGGTTCATACAGCTGTTCAGCTTGACATTGGGCTTAACATTATTTCAGGCACAAACACTGTTCGCCTAATTGTGGGTTATAGCACAGCATACCATTTCTCTTTCTGATCAAGAGAGTTATTTGTTTTGCCTCTTGCAAACATTCAACTAAAGCTTTTAAAAATGGAAATAGTAGTAGAAAATGATTTACTGCCAGTGTAGGTGATACAGACATGTGGGTCTGTGGATTGCAATTGAGATGGGATTAATTTGATTGAATCCATCAGGTTTAAGAACTTGAGAGGCATGCTGTTTTTGTTCAGATCAAAATAATAGCATTCACTAACTTTTTAGCTCTTTGTAGAAGGTCTGGCTATCAGTTCATATGAATAGTGATTTTTAGCTTTTGCTACAGGAAATGTTCTTGTGTCCATAATTCAGAATTTGAATTGACAATCCCTCTTTTCTGCCATTGCAGACTAGATAATTTAACTCTACAGCCAGAAGAAACTTCCATCCTGAATTTTGAGGCTGATGTGCCATTTCTTCGCCAGGCCATCACAACATTTGGTTCAATCACTACCATGGTGAGCATAAGGACTTTTCTCAAGAGTAGTGGAGTTGGTTACATGGAACTACTTATGGGAAACATATAGTCATAACCAGAATCCTAAAGAGCTGCTTAAGTTCATGTTAGATCATACTGTTAACTTTCTGGAATTTCTAAAAACTTTCTGACAGTTTGACATTTCTCCCAAATGCAAAAATTGCTTTTGGAATTTCCCTTGGTTTCCAAAGCAGCTTGCAGTATGGTGTGGGGAGCTGTATGAGAACAACAATCCTAAAGTCCCCCTGAGTTCATGAAACTATCTGCAAGGTTCTAAATTCTGGTGAATTGCCTTTCTGAGTGTGTTTAAAACACACCCACACCCTATGCTTATTTGGTATGAGCCTTTGGATTGCTTGTTTGCATAAAGTTGTCAGCTTGAGATTCCACGTAGACAGAGGAGTTTATTCAGTTATTTTTAAACATCAAAGATTTACAATTAAAATATGTAAAATAATTCTGTTTTAATTTAACAGCAAACCTCTGACAAAGAAGAATGTGCTCCTTGGATTTCTGTACAGAATCTTCCTGTAACAGCCAAACCTGAACAGGTAGTTAAACATTTTTATATTGCAAATCTGCTTGGATGATGACAGAACAAGTTTTGAGGACTTCTAAGTTCAATAATAGAATGTATTCTTCATGAAGAACATAAACTGAGACATGCTTAGTTTTAATGTTCAGCTTCCCCCATGGGTTCCTTTTGCTTGCAACAGCCCCATAAATGAAGGTATATATGTTTTGTAGCGGGTGACTAGAGTATTCAAAGACCAAGATTTGTAACTCTGCATATGTGACTTGAGGCATACTGTCACAACCTACTAGTTAGTGAACTTGGCATGGGCCTTATTCATTTATCCATCCATTCATTCATATGATAATGTGGACTATCTGCAGCTCTTTGGTATCTCCCATGGAGCTTGCAAGTGTGACCACCAATGTCTTCCCTAGGTAGGGATGACTTACCCTTTTGCTGTGAGAGTAGAGTAAAAGGGGTGGTCTTTTAGCCTTCTACCCTATGGTTTTTCTTAAGAGACAGAAGGCATAGCATGGGGGGCTAGAGTATCTAGTGCTTGAGAATGCAGGTTTACCCTCTAAAAAGGTAAAGGGGAAAGTGAGTGGAGGTAAAGTGTGGTTGTGGATGGGTGTGAAGTCAAAAGAGAATGAAAGAATGTGTGTAGACTGGGATCTTGAGCTTTGTCCACTGCTACCATGTGTCTCTCCAATGAAGAAAATTGCCCAGCCCTCATGTAAATTAAGCTTTCTGCACAATAGTGAAAATTAGCCACTAAAGGAAAATAGCACTTACGATTCCAAAGATAATTCTGCTGTACAAACCATAGAATCCTCGTCAGGCTTCAGTGAATATTTCAGGCTTCAGTGATTTTTGCTCCCTTGTTGGATGGTGTAGTTCCTGGTGTTTGTGGTGACTTTTGATCAGAATTTAAATGTGTTAACACTAAGCATGGTATTTCCAGAAACCCTTGTACAGTTCATTGGGTTGTCCGCTCTCAGACTGGCTTCTCGGAAGCAAACCTGCTAGTGCCTCCTCTACTCCATATGTTCCTAGCAACAACCATGAAGACTGGCTGTTGAAACCACATACACAAGAGACCAATCAGGTACAGTCTTACCTTCTAACAGTCGTTAATTGGGGGAAAGCATGTTTCTGAATCAGTGGGGTAGTAGTCTTTCAGTTCTACTTTATTATACAGAGGTGCAAATAGTAATATTTTGATAAATGAACTCTTAGTTCCTGAAAGATGTTTACTTAAAAGGGCTAATCATTTAAATTGATTTTCTTTGCTTATTAGGATTTCAAGTCTTCCAGAGTGTGTTACTTAGAGGAAGCATGGGGAAATCTGAAAAACTTGGAGAATTGGCTTCTGCAAAACCAGCAACAAGATGTTCCTGGACACATGGATTCCTATCTGCGTAAAAGTTCTACCTCCACAATTGACTCCACCTTTTCTGTTGAAAAAATAGATGAATTGGAGATCTTAGAGCAAGAAGAGAGAGATCTTTCTGACTGGCTGCTTACTCCTCCTGAACCAGAAAATAAAAATGTCTCAGAGGAGAAGTGGAAGCACGTGCTTAAGCCTTTTATGGAAGAGTACAGCCTGAACGACTGGCTCTCCAAAGCTGATTCCTGCAATAATTGTTGTGGCAATCAGTCCAAGGGCATAGAGATAGAAAATCTTGGGAGTCTCAAGTGCCTTAGTGAGCACCTTGAGGGGAAGAAGTCAACCACCAATGATGCCTGGCTTTTGCAACCCTCTTTCAAAGTAGAAGATGTATGTAGAGCAAATGAGTTGTGCTCCAGCTTTTCAGAGTGTGTGTGTGATGAGAACTGTGAGAAGGAAGCTTTGTGCAAGTGGCTCCTTAGGAAAGAAGGCAAGGATAAAAATGGCATGCCAGTAGGACAGACACCTAGCCAAGCCACCGAACCTGAGATATTTAAACCTGCTGTGAACATCTGGCTCCATTCTTCTCAACAATCCATGGAGGAACAGACTTCCCTTACTACAAAACAGCACAACTGTGACATTCTAGAACCACTGAAAGAATTGCTGGAAACCCCCTTGTCATCCTGGTTAGCTAGATCAGAAGTCGCAGCATCAAGCACAGAAGAGAAGGCAAGCAGGGAGAAAGCAGAAATGAGTTGTAAGAGTTCTCTTCTGGAGTTCCTGGAACCATTCCACCTCCCTTTTAATGTAAACAACTGGGTGTTGTCTTCAAAGAGCACAGAAACTTCCATCCAGCCTCCACTAGAAGATAAATGGCTGATACGCAAAAAGGCACATGTATGTATAATGCTGAATCACTGATTAATAAGTATTGATGATGATAGGTAGCACTACATGATCTTTAATAGCATCTATGAATTTCTTGAAAAATACCTATGGTAACTAATATATTTTTATGATAGCATTATAGTACATTTATTAGTAGTTCAGATACAGAATGAACATAGTATGACTGTAGGAAAAACCTGTTTAATGGGGGAAAATAATTTTTTTTTAGGACTGTGGCCTTCCTACAGTTTGTGATCTATTTACCTGTATGAAGCTGAATGGAGATAGAGAAAAGTGGCTGTATCGGACTCCCTTACAGGTAATCATTCAGAGTTCCCTTTCTAGAGTTTCTTGACAATGTACGTTGGGCCAGTTCCTCTGCCAATTCCTTACAGCTCCTGAAAGAGTGTTGATACCTCTTTTTATTTGTATTGCTGTGATAGATTGAAAGGTTTAATTGTATGCCAAATACAAGTTGCAGTGTAACCACTGTTCATAGAGGTTTTGTAATTAAATCTAGTAAGAAAATAGGAAAGTTGGGGGCTCCTTAACTGGCAACAACAGGTATCTTTGTCTCTCCAGATATTATTGAACTGTACAGTACCCATCGCCCTTCACACTGACCTAGACTTTTCTAAATATGGTTCCAGGAAAGAAAATCTCTTTGACCATTAGTTATGCATCTTCTGTTAACCATATTAGATGTAATTGAAGGAATGGGGGAGAACCCTGTGCACATCAAATTAGAAAGTAGGGATGGGGTTTTACCCTTGTGTGTCTTTGGAGACGTCTATGGATCCAGTGGTCAAACCTGTCCCTACTAGCCAGCAGTGTCAAAACACTGAATTGTGGGAGCATGCACATCTTCCCCCCCCAACCTTGGTTATGCTCTTTCAAGCCTCTACAAAGCACAGCTGAGGTTATAAAAACCTATCCTGCTTTAAATGAAAGGGCATTTATTTTCTATGAGGGATATGTGGGGTATTACTTGTCATTCCTCGGACCCTTGTGTAGCTGGAGTGCCCTGGGAGTTATACAGAAATGGAGAATGCCTTATAAACATTGGTAATGGTGGCACGGTCTAGGAGCCTGTGTACCCTCAGATCCCATCTTGGCTAAGGAGAAACTATTTTACTCCTGCTCAAGTTAAGCATCAGTGATTTTACATTATGAGAAAAAATGTACAGTTGTCCCTCTGTATCCACGGATTTAAGTATTCACGGCTTGAAAATATTCTTAAAAACATAATCCATAAAGTAAATCTTGATTTTGCCATCTTATTTATATGGGACACCATTTTGCTATGCCATTGCATATAATGGGACTTGAGTGTTCACGAATTTTGGTATCCATGGGGGTCCTGGAACCAAACCCCATCAAATATGAAGGGACAACTGTATAACCTGTTTATAGCCTTTCTGGAATATCATGTGTAGCTGCATATTCTGAGCAATTCCAGAATGTTCCCAGTAGTTGAATCTGTAGGAATTTTTCAAGACCTCTTGCTTTATCTTGTTAACATGGTAATTTTGAATTTCATTTTCTAGATGTAAAAAACCTGAACCATCTGAAAAACATCGCCTTCCTGCTGTTCACTGCACATTTGTACAGAGTGTTTTCAGTGTACTGTATTTCTAGTTTGTGTCTGACGTCTGCCTCTTCCAGACTTGGAAGTTAACTTACATGTAGTTGAATTATGGCTGCAACGCTGACTTACACATGGAAGCAAGAATTCCTTTGTATCTATCCCATGGTGGGCTATAATATGAAGATCTTCTCCTTGTGAACATCAGAGCTTGGAATTATTTTCCTGACATCTGGACATTAAAAGTTCAGTGACTCCTGAACTCAGGGGATGAGGGGTGGGAGAGAGAAGGCAGTCCTTTTAGTGAAGAGCTGTTCTCTTCTTTCCAACAGCTTCTGGTTATGAATATATTAAATTGGCACTTAAGACCATGTCTAATGATACAGCCTTTATGCAAACTAGGTGCTCCAGAGCTGTATACCATGTAGTAAGTGATTAAAAGTTCCATTTTCTTTCTGGCTAAAATGGATCATATGCCAAATGAGATCACTAAGGGTTGCCAGTGACTTTGGTGCCATCTTGTATGAGATGATAAATGATAGAAGTGGGCTTAAATTGACCAGAGTAAATGAAAGCTATTTGGTTTGTTTTAATGTGCACTGCCAAGTGCAGTGTTTTTTTTAATTGAATAGTAGCATTTGCATTTCTTTTTAACTTTTTAAGAATTATAATAACTTTGCCATGTTTAGATTAGTAGCTTTAAGTGTTCAGGGTAAAGAAAATTTTGCTTTAATGCTGAACCTTAATACCACTTGCCCCTAGTGCCATATGGTACAGAGGCATTCCTGATAAGGTCTGATCTTTAGTAAATCTTACTTTGAAAGTGCTCTTTTACCTAGTACAAATACAGTTTGATCTAAAAGACTCAGAAACTTAGGCCTTCAGCAGCAAAAGGGTATTGTCACTGTACATTCATCCTTCATAAATGCATTCCTAATTGCTGATATAGTTTGAGCCATTTATTGAACTATGTGGCTTTGAATGCTTAACAATATTGGTCAGGTGAACGAGATATAATTAGTAACAAAGGTGGAGGTGCATGTTACTTCTAACAATCTGATAATGGCATATCAAACCCTTGCTGTTTTCTATTAACCCATATTTGTTGATGCAGATTGAATCTCTCAATTAAACCACTGCTGTGAACAAAAAAATGACGTCTTTTTTGCATTGCTGAGAAAGATTAATGATTATCCGCTAAAGACATCTATACCTTGCAGCAATTGAATAATGGAGATATTAGTCTCCTTTTACAGTGGGGTGAGCAGTTGTGGCTCTCCCTATTTTGTTGGCCTGCAACCACTATCCAGGAAGGCCAGCGCTAGGGATTGATGGGACTCACAATCCACCATGATCAAGAGGGTTCATTACCAATTTGTTTTACACAATTTTTGTGCTGTTGATGGAAGCATGGGAAACTTATCACAGTTCTAGTGCTAATGTAGATTCTCTCTTGAAATTAAATTTCTTAGAAAGCTGTTATATTGCTTTGGTGAAAAGGGTACAGTAGGGCCCACATATCCACGGATTCAATTATCCATGGGACACAAAACAGCACACCTACCATAGAGTCTTCCTAGAAAATGTGTCCTCTCTAGCCATTTTCTAATCCTCCAAGGCATATCTATGGTATTTTAAACCAGAAGTCCCATTATTTTCAATTGTGTTCGCTATGATCCATGCCCCCCTGAACCAATCCCCAGTACATACAGGGGTCCTACTGTACTATAAATCAATTGGTAAAGGAGTGTCACTCTATATCTAGCTATAAAGAAGTATAAATCTTACACTTCAGTACTAGTTTTTACAGAAAAGCAAAATCATGATACTGTCTATTAGTATCAGTGGCAATCAAGTACTAGTGTTTCTTAGCCCTGCTCTGGAAATATCCAATGTAAGAAATATAAAATTTATCTTCCATAACAAAAGAAAAGTACGGTAATTTTTGTATGCAAAAGGTACAGCGGTAGTAGGAGTTAAAGACAAGCTTGTGTAACATACAGTAGTTAGGTATCTACCATATTAATTAAACTGTATGCCCCAAACACTTTTTTTTTTTTTTTTACTAGAAACAGAACTGATCAATGAGGGACTCATTCAAGACACACCTCAGAATATAAGCCTAGAAATTTATTCTGAGTACTGGAACAGAACTGAGTTCAGTCCTATGATACATTTTAGCAGCTGAATTTACTGCTGCTGTTGACCAAATCCCTGGTGACTAAGAGAGTGCCTCTGCTTATAAAACCCTTAACCTTCTGGGTTCAGCTGACATTTACCTTCTAGAAATCTTGGTCCTAATGGCAGCCAAAGATAATAGGCTGCAGTGAGTAGCTTGACCGTATCTGTAGAGGTTTACTTGCAGAATACTATAACACAAGTAATAACAGGCAGACAAATATCCTTAAGCAGCCTTCATGATTATACAGCTATTTAAATAAAGCAATGGTGGGTAGCTGGGAGCTACATTGTGCAGATGGAACATAATGCTCCATTCAGAGTGCTGTAATTCTGTGGAAAGCAGTGTTTCCCACAACTGGAACATCCTGCTATGGGTATTTTCTGGCCAAGGGGTAGGGAGATTCCAGGAGGCAAGGTTTGCTTTGGCCAGGTGTTGCCTAAAGGCCCTCCCTGCTAGGAATTGGCTATGGAAGTGCTGAAAGGGAGGTATGATATTGCACAAAGAGGAGTGAATACCTCCTGCAACATACAAAATGTGCACATTTCCAATAAGATTCTGGCCCGTGGCTTACTGTTTTGTGAACAGCCACTGTTGAATAAGGAACTCACCACTATATTTTCTGCATTTCAATTCCCTCTGACCTCACTAACCTAAACTTCCATATCCTGTATAAATACCTCAGTTACATGGAAACACCTCACACATCTGATGGACAAGTCCATGAAAGCATAACATGTTAATTTGCAAGATACTGCAAAACTAATGTTTTAAAGTGATCTGTGTGTTTTCATCATTTCTACTGTGCTGGAACTTCATGTGTTTTTATAAAATTAACTCTTTACCTATCAGCTATTACCAAACGAGTGATGTCACATAGCCCATGTTGAAGACGAAAAAGTTAGTATAGGTACACAAACTTTATTAGAATCAAATCAAGCAATGGTATTGGTACACAAACCTGATTGCACAGTACAGATGTTTATGTGACCGAAGTTAAAGTACAGTAATTCTGGCCTGAGCAAAAGTGAACATGCTGTGGAGCTAGGATCTTCACCCTCATGGACAGTATAGCATGTATCATCACCTGTCAACTTGGAGGATGTGGTAGTCTTGATAACTATGTGATCGCAATGAAATTCTGTAGTCTATTCAGTTCCATTCTATTCCGTGCTGCATCGAAGGGATTCAAGTCTGATTGCACTATATGAGTGGCTATGCAGTTCTTAATTCTGCTCAAAGTGACTGCCTTTGTACTGAGCCCTTCATGTGCTCCCAGTTGTTATAGAGAGCATAGAGGCTGGTGAGCATCAGTCCTGCCATGCCACCTCTTGCTATCCCACGTAGTCCGCCTGTAGGAGAATAAAGCAGCAGTAAGGAAGCATCAGGCAATGAACACTCAAGATATTTTGTCATGTGGACTGCAGAACTGGGCCTTTGCAAATTAAGGTCTGCATAAGAAAAGCACATTAACAATCACCAGCAGAGCTTGAATAAAACAGTGATATAGTTCAAACAGAGACATACAGTAAGAATACTAAACAAGAAGTCAAAACTGGTTTATGTGGTACGCCAATTTTTAAGAGAAGAGATAACAGACCAGACTTTAATATAGCTCAGAGACCTGATTACTTTTTATGACACATGTTTTGCAAAAATCCTTAACCCTGTTAAGAAGCTTAACTAGTCTTAAAGAGGAAAAAAAAAGCAAAATGAACCATTTCACCATCAAAGAAATGGGTCAGAAATTGGAAGCTTCTTCAGTAGCACTTAAAATCTGAGTATCTTTTCAGAATAAGATACATGAGGATATACTTATTGGCTAATGTCAACTTCATACAACATTGCTTATTCTCAATTAAGTGGGTGTAAGACAACAGTCACCATGTGATATAAATATATGGAGCTCATGAGTGACTTTAAATCCAGACCAAATAAATACAGAATGGGCAGGGGTAGCTAAGAATTCACCTGTATATAAGAATGGGATATGCCTGAGTAACAGAATCCTCACAAAAGAACATCTAAGATGTAAATAACTGCAGTAGAACACTTGACACTGCTGCAGTCCAGCTCTTTTAAAGGTTATTTTCAAGCAGGATGGGCAGACAACCACAAAATCGTGATTTGAGTTTTGTGTTGCACACAAGGTGTTTGTTCAGTTGAGAGTAAATCATGATCTAAATGTGGAAATTCATTCCTCAGCTCTTCTAATATATCTGACAGCAAAAATGAGGACAGGCTGAAAAAGTTGTTGCAGACCAGCATCTTCCATAAGTATTAGAAAAAAAAAACTTGTGCAACAACAGATAACTCCTTTTGCAGTATAGTGTACTGTTGCTCAATACCCAAATTAGGAAAGATCCAAAGGAGGATAGAGGAATTAAGCACCAATGTACAGCCAAGTCTCTTATATGAAATCTGGCTTGTACTTGGTGGTGAGTGCTTTTCCTGCCTGAATTATTTCCACTAAGATTGCTTTTAACCCTAATATTTATGTTTGGCAAAACAAAGCTGAGTTGCTGGGTGAGAAAGTTCCACAAGTGCCTAATTTGACAGTGTTCAGAACTAACCTCCCGATCCTTTTGAGTTCTGTACACTAACTGATAGGCTTCACTATTGCACCACCCCAGCAATCACAACTCTGCTAGCCTGAGATAGTATGACTTCAGCAGGTCTCTGAAACAAGAATCGGTCATTATCTCTCTCTTACGCATACAAGTTAATGCATCAAAGTTTTGAGAAATGTCTTATACTGGCAGGCTGCAATATTTGGAAGCAGACCTTTACCAAACTTGCTAACTGCAAACTGGCAAGTTTTATCTAGAACCCAGTTCTAATACTGCCCCAAACAGGAAACCGAGTGAGAGCCTTGTGCCACCATTTTACTTTCTGATCACAGCTAACAGGTGTTTACTGTTAACTGCAGTCTGTATAGATGTGTTCCTGATGTACTGGTGAAGCTTATTCCTACTGCAGCAATATTCAAAAATTTATGTAAAAGTATCTTAACACTTGATTTTACCCATTGTGAGTGGGCCAATGAAGGCACAGGCATTATAAATAGGGAGACTTCAGTCTCACTGAACTTCACTTTCAAAGACACTAGATAGATTCAATACACAGAGCATTATACAGATTGAGTATCCCTTATCAAAAATGCTTGGGACCAGAAAATTTCCATATTTTGGATTAAAAAAAAATATTTTAGAACACTTGCATATACATAATGAAATCTTGGGGATGGGACCCAAGTGTAAACAAGAAATGCATTTATGTCTCATATACAACTTATACACATAGTCTGAAGGTAATTTTATATAATGTTTTTAATAATTATGTGCATGAAGCAAAGTTTGTGTACACTGAACCATCAGAAAGCAAAGGTGTCACTATTTCAAGCCACACATGTGGACAATTTTGGATTTGAGTATTTCAGAATTCCAGATAAGGGATAACTCAACCTGTATTTGAAACTGACAAAACACTCAGATGAAAACTTAACACCAAAGCCCTAAAATTATGTGGCTTCCCAGGATCTCTTGGAGAAACAGGGTTTGGTTTGCCAAGAAAACACTGGGAAGATCAAGCTCAGAGAGCAGGCTCATTTATAATGCCTGTGCCTTCATTGGCCCACTCACAATGGGTAAAATCAAGTGTTAAGATACTTTTACATAAATTTTTGAATATTGCTGCAGTAGGAATAAGCTTCACCAGTACATCAGGAACACATCTATACAGACTGCAGTTAACAGTAAACACCTGTTAGCTGTGATCAGAAAGTAAAATGGTGGCACAAAGAGCAGGCTCATTCCCATGTTGTTCCTTCCCAAAGCTTAGCTCAACAAAAGTAAATAGTAAAGCTGCAGAAGTCTCAGCTTTAAAGACTGAACATTCTTGAATTCGGAGCTTCAGAAGAATCAGCTAAAGTCAAGGGGCTCAGGATATATCATCCTCAATGCTTCTCAGATGAACCGAGGAGCTTCTAAGCACAGTCAATCCAACCAAATAATTTTTTAAAATTATTTTTTGGCTAATAGAATTATTTGTAGCCTTTGATGAAGACTTTGGCCAAGATCTTGCATTAGATGTAGCTACTGACGATGATGCTACCTCCCAAGAACCTACCTCTTAAGCCAGGTAGTGCTCCAAGTGAAGGGTTTCCAAGGCATTCAGATTTGGGCACGAGGAAATAACAGCATTGCTCACCCAGTTGCAGGGTGCATTGGTATAGGCAGCTGGAAAGATACCTTGAGGTCCTGTCCCAACTGCTTCTCTCAGTACACCCTGCTACTGGGAGAATGCTGCAGTTGTCATTTTTCAGTGCCTTAATCTGCAGTGCCTCAGAAACTCTTCAGCTGGGGTGCTGCCTGGTTTATGAAGGTTGTGTGTATGTGTGTCACGTTTGGTTGCTAATTACCATAAACATGCATCCAAAAGGTACGAGATTGTAAGTTCATTTTATAATTTTGTAAATATTGAAAAGTAAACCAGTGTACATTAGAGATAGTGGCATGTAGCAAGGGTAAAAATTGCTATCAGCATTGCAGTAGCTGGTGTAACTGTGTGGGCAAATAAAATATAGTTAATTTAAAATCAAAAATAGAAGTCCTGAAAGTCAACTAATTTTTAAACAAGCAGAACAAATTACTTTATTGCTCTTGATAATGTCTAGGAGAATGATCTATTGCAACTGTATTAGGTAGCAGTTCAACAAACACTTTATTTGTACAAGACAGACAGAATTACTAGCATGTTCTATGATCAGCGGACTTCTTTCCTACTTTCTAACTGCAGGCTGTTAAAATCTGAATATAAAAAGCTCCCCCAGATTCTTCTGCTCCTCTATTGATTCTTATCACTTTCATCTATATATTGCCATACACTGAATTGTTCTACAGGTTGAGTATCCCTTATCTGAAATGCTTGGGACCAGAAGTGTTACATATTTCAGATTTTGAAATACCTGTATTTGCATATACATAACCAGATACCTTAAGAGATGGGACCCAAGCCTAAACACGAAATTCATTTCATATATACATAGCCTGAAGGTAATTTTATACAATATCTTTAATAATTTTGTGCATTAAGCAAAGTTTGTGTACACGGAACCGTCAGGAACCAAATGTATCACTATCTTAGCCACCCATGTGGACAATTTTGGATTTTGGAGTATTTCAGCTTTCCGGATAAGGGATACTCAACTTGTATTATCTATGCAGCTTCTCCCAAATACTAAATTTTCTCTCAGTTTTGCTTCCATTCAGGAGTCATGGAGAAATCTTTGCACTGGCTTCTGAAGTACATAGTCTAAACATGTATAAGACCTTCTGGGTTTCTAACAGAACCATGTCAGGTCAGACATCTTTTTCCTTAAGGAATCATTTATCAATAAAGTTTGTCTAGGTTTGGTCTTTACTGTTTCAGTAGGAATTAGCTGGATAGTTACCAAAAACAATGAATTGTCCCTTATGCACAGGTCAATAATTAAACAGCAGGATTAAAGTTTAAAGATCTGCATATACAATTAGCTTGCATGTAGGGGCGATATGACTCAATTCAGTGGAGTAACAGAAAAAAATAGGATTTTAATTGCCAATGCATTTGTTAGTCTGGATTGTAATACTGAATATAAATCTTGTACCCTAGTAATCCAACATTGCTACTCAGTACCTTAGAATAAACCAGTCAATAGTCAGAACATATATTTCACTTGCAATTTTTCTGCCTTTCCTTAACATTCTTGTATCTTTAAATTCAACCAACAGCAAAGTGCCTCATCTGAGAAAAAAAGAACTGTCCCAAAATATTACCACACAAGACAATATATTCTCGTATTTATCATTCAATTTTATTTTAGGAAATACTATCCTCCCAATTATCTTTTAGCCTGGAATAACCATTCCTACTACCATTAATTAGAAAATAGAAATCTATGCCTACTCACTACCCACTAAAACTAGAACTTTCGCAACAGGGTTTCAGATGAAGCTTTCAATAAGACAATTTATTTGATTCCAGTCAACTGATATGCAAGTACACAAAGTGATGAATAAGAAAAAGGACATACATAGTCAGCACTTCCCACCAGGCATATTTCTGCTCAAAACCGTATTCTCAAAATAAAAAACAATACAGATCATTTTGAAAACATACCTGTACATTTATATAGCATCCCCGTCATGGTCCCTGCGGCAACCGTATTGAGATCATCCTCTGCACCTCGTGTTTTTTCTATGATAACTCCAAATGCACTATATAGCAGTGCTGGAATAGAATTCAAGCTGTCAGTGAACACAACATAGTACAAAACAAATGCCCCGCACGGGATAAATAAACCAAGTAAGATTTTGATCTCAATATCCATTCTCTTTTCTACCTAAACATTAGGAAGAACTTACTGATGGTAAGAGCTGTTTGACAGTGGAATACACTGCCTCTGAGTCTCCTTCTCTGGAGGTTTTAAAACAGCGGCTGGATGGATTTGATTGTGTATTCCTGCAAGGCAGGGGGTTGGACTGGATGGCCCTCATGCTCTCTTTCAACTCTATGATTCTAGTACAGGCTTGCAAAAAAGCTACCCTATTCATTTCACTGCCTAGAGAGAATAAGAATCTCCTCCATGTGAGCAGGAAAGGAATATACAATAGATACTGGTTCTTTGTTTTTCAGAGATCATAAATGCCAGACGCAGGTACGTGGAGAGAGTGAGGCTGGAACACTTTGCGGAATATTTTGCAAGGCTGAATTAGGTCAGGTTGCTCAGTTTTTAATTTGGGCCCCCCAGTTTAGGCTGCAAGCAGTTTTACATTTGTTACACTTAGCCACACTGTCCCTATGTGTTTAATGGTAAAAGAAGCAAACATGTAGTCAACTATAATGGATACACAAATTCTTCACTCTCAATCCAAATTCTTCACTATTTCTGTAGTAAAGCTATAGCACTGCAGAGTTACTACCAGGGTGCTCTGAGTTTGATGTACAAAGTCTTATCAATACACAGTTTCAAAGAAACCACAGCACACATTCTTCAGTTTAGTAGCAGAACTGCTTCCAGATTTAAGAACAACAAACATAGTAGGCCTTAGCTTATGTGCTTTCTTTTAACTGGAAATGGAAAAAAAACCCTAACCCCTTTAACTGTACAGTGTGCTTCAACAGCTCTTGAGGGCTATGGCAAAAGAAACCAATTTCAGACTGTAAAATGGCAACCAAACAGTATCTTAAGAGAAGAACTGAACTGGTTCTTAAAGATAGTGGTTTCCACTTTACAGTAAATTAAAGGAAGTTCATAGAAGTTGCCCCTCCCCGCAGAAGTTCCTGCATGAGACACCACATTGTTCAGGAGGATGCTCTAAGCACCAGAGAGCCTTTTGCACAATACAGGTGCCTGCAGGGGGTGGAGTGGATGGGAAAGATTCCTTGTGTAAATGTCCTGCACTCAATATGTGTCACAATATCAACCAATGACTGCTAGTGCTAAGAATTCAGCTGATTATAGTATAGAGACAGAAGAGAGGATAGTTGATGTGTGGGAGTTGGGGGCTATTTTTTTAAAGAAATCTGATGCAGCTGCTTTCAAAGAGGATGAAAAAAATGAGAAAAAACTTAATCAGAGATGCAAAATTGAATCCTGAGTTGTCAGAAAAGAGTATACAAATTCAAGAGTACCACACTGTTTCTTATGGTCTTGGATTAGGCATTCCCCAAGCGGTGAAGGGAACATGGAAATACTTTCCACTTTAGACCTTGCTATTTTTCACTTTAAAGCTTGTTACAGAACCCAATTCATGGGGTTCTACCAACGTAAATAATCCCATCAAGAGAAACAAAAACATGGGGAGATCTTTATAACAGCATCTATATAAATGGGGATAACATTCAGTTCAAACAGAGAATCTTCCTGAGAAAGTTTTCAGTGTCCCAGACTGTTCAGGTTTCACTATTCATATCAGGAATAGACTTAAGGTTTTGAAGAGATGACAAAACTGCCCTTGAAGACTTAGCCAGGGTTTGAATCCCTGCTCAGCCACTGGGTGACCTCGGGTAAGTCATATTCTCTCAGTCTCAGAAGAACGCAAAAGACTAACCAACCTCTGAACAAATTCTGTCAAGAAAACCCCATGATATGGCAATCGTAAGTCAGAAATAACTAGAAAGCACACAATAGCAAAGCGGAGAAGTCAATGATTTGAACATCTTACAAACCACCACCTTGTTTCATACTACAGTTGTCCCTTCATATTCGCTGGGGTTTGGTTCCAGGACCCCCCGTGGATACCAAAATCCATTGAATACTCAAGTTCCATTATATGCAATGGCATAGCAAAATGGTGTCCCTTCTACAAGATGGCAAAATCAAGGTTTGCTTTTCAGATTATTTTTTTAAGAATATTTTCAAGCCGTGAATACTTAAATCCATGGATATGGAGGGACAACTGTATATACTGAGTTATCAATTCACTTCTGTAAGCAACTGAAACCCCATGTTTCAGTATGACCCTCATTACTGAGTAAGTACTCTTCACAGAAGAGAATCGAATTCTATAATATTTGCAGATCTGACACAAAAAACAGGTCAGGGTAGAGGGCTAGGAAACATGAACTATTACTCAAGAAAACAAACACAGCTGTGAAGCTCTGTTAATGTGTCACTTGCAACACTGGAATCTTGAACTTAGTCACCTTTGAGTCCAAGTGGCATTTTTCCACTGGTACAATGTATGACTTATTTGCTGATGGGGGAAAGGCTTGAAGATGATAATCTTCAGTGACAAGAGCAGTTTCTCAGTCCTCCAGATTTCAAGCAATCCTAGTCACCAGGTTGTGAAGTCATCTTGCCCTCCCCAATGCTATGGAATGGACTCCCAGAACTGAAGTAGTTCGGCCAGTTTATGGACTTCTATCCCCCCAAAACAACCAACAGGTCACAACATTTAATGATCAATTAAACTGAGTTACTCATTTAGATTTCATTTACAGGATGAGATTACTTACCTAAAGACCCAAGAGTGTTAGCCCATAATGCCCCTTGTCTTGTCACCATATTTAAAATCCTACAAGAAAGTAATGAGAAAGAGCCTGAAGTACAGTTGTCCCTCTTCATTTGCAGGTTAAGCATTCACAGATTTGATTATTTTGCTGCTGCCTCTGCTGCTGCCCTATATGTGACTGAAAAAACATGTTCTCTGGGCATTTCTAGGTCCTCCAACTTCTTGACCACAGAACTGTGCTGGAGGACCTAGAAATGCCTAGAGAAGTGCTCTCTCAAGTTAAAAAAAAAATAGCATCCTATATTCACAGTTTTTCCACTTTCATAGGGATCCTGCACCCCAACTACCGTGAAAGTTGAGGGCTGACTGAATATTGCTTTATTATATGGCATAATATGCAAAACTAAACGGCAATATAGGCGTTAATGAAAAACTTGAAGCTTGTGGTTCCTATTTTGTTTTTTACTGGAACCTTGAGGTGCATCAAGCACAGCCTAGTGCAAGATATATACCCCTTGAATATTTCTGATCCCAGGAATTTGTTTTGAGAATGAGAATGAACTGCCCTCAAAAACCTCCCACTGTTCTACAGTAGATCTCAATCTATCTTCTGTTCACCCTGGCATAAACAAGTAAGCATTCTTTCACTTTTTCATTTATAGATTTTTTTCCTATGTATTTTGCAAGGCAGGGAAATGAATCTCCACCCCACTGGCCTAATCTAGACCACTAAGTGTACCAAAGTTTGGGACCTTGCACCCCCTGCTTCCTGTCTTCCAAGTGAGATGGTAAGCAGCAAGTGGGAAATCCTGCTGTGAGAATTCCACAAGGAGGAAAGAAAACAAGGCAAAGTACCTGTTATTTTCAACCTCAGATCTGAAACAATAGGGTATGGATCTCCAGAAACTCTCTCAGCAGGAAGATGAAATAGATAGACACTGTGGTGGGATGGGAATTACATCAGTAGATAGAATAAGGTTGGGGGGTTCTGCCCTCCCCTCACATTAACTGGTTTGCCAATGATCCTGTCATGTCCTGGTGCCTTAGAGCATGGGTTATGTAGTTAAGTTAGAATTAGTAGGCCTTCCTTCTGCACCAAGTGACCTGACATGAGTGGAGCTTGATGGGAGGAGGGTTGGTATGTGCTGGTGGAAAGCTACCTCAAGGTCGTTCCTCTGTGAAAATGTAAGGAGGTTTGCATTGCTTTGATAATGGCAATGAACCAGGTGCTGCTTGTAGAAACGAAACTTACAATTTGCATTAGCAGAGGCCCTTTGGCACCAAGGCCTCAGAACTGTCTTTGCAGTGTTACTGATCACATCCAAGTCCTGACAATAAAGCTAAAACCAATGAGCTTGTTGTATGTGAGTGGGTGCTGACAGAGTTCATCAGAGATCCTAGGGCCAATTCAACCCTGGGACTAATACACTGCCCCACCCTCCCAGTATTAGAAAACATTGATTAAATTCTTTCTACAAAGACAACCCAAATGTACATTTTTTTTATTTCTAGTATGCTATCCATGCAAGTTTTGCTACATTATAAGCTGCTTAATGCAGTGTAGATGTGTAAACTGCTATTGCTTTAAACAATTTGTAAGCCGCTCTAATAACCTTGTGGCTGAAAAGCAGGGTATATATAACTAATATAAATAAAATAAATGATGTACTCTTATCAAGAATACTCAAAACATCTATAATCGATTCACAAATTCTGAGTTCAACACTGCATGACCTATTTATTTGCATAAGTTTGATAACTATAAAGCATGTGGGTTTGCAGATTTTGGAATATTTTAGCATTTACTAAGCCAAAATCACTGGAAGAGCAAAACTTAAAGCAGTTGAATATGAAGGAAGTAGAGCCAGGTAGGATGCAAGCAGGGAAGGAGATTTTACATAATATAAACTGCCTTACCCCCCCCAAAAGGGGGGATTAATATATACCCTAGTACAGACGTTATGTGTATGCTCCCAGACTAGCGCTGAGAAGGATTTTATCTGCTCAGCACACTCTCAGAGAAGCACAGTACTGCACCACACTGATGTCAGCTGCCTCCAGAACAGAGACAATGACAGACAGTTAAAATAGTCAGTACTTTTATCTTCCAGCAGTGTAACACTGTCACAGACATGGAACAGTCACAGACAGCTGACTACTGCTGGAACTTAGGAAAAAAACACTTGATTAGATCCTTCACAACATGTAAGGTTTCGTTCACTCATAGACAAATTTATGCATTATTCCAAAAAAGTGAGTAATAAGTTTCAACTAATTCAAAAAACCCTTTTTCAAGAGGTATAAAGGGCTACAAGATAAATTAGCAAAAATCACCTCCTTTCTTTTGCTGGTGACAGCATCCCAAGGGGAATTCTGTCAAAGGATGCTTCCACAAGCAGAAGCAGGATCTAAATCCAAGCCACCATGTTCAGGAAGAGAAACCCAATAACAGTAAAAAAGTGCATAGGCTCCAACTATTTTGAAAGTATCTGACAGAGGAAGGCTAGACTGCAGGCCAACAGTAGCAGTGGTTCCAAACAGCTAGGAACTAAGAAGAATCTGAAAGAAGATGCTGAGGAATGGGTTCCACAGAAGAGAAAAGGGAAATCTAACCAGCTATGAGATATTCTCCAGAATTATTTCACTTACAAATTAGCATAATTCCCAGTGTTCTGACAATAATTCTTTTAAAAATATTATTAACGGTATGTATTTAATCTCTAATCACACACACAAAGTGGTAAATAAGTCACTGTGTAAAATAATGAGAAATTCCAATACCAATCTTATATAAATGACATAATATATATCCTAAGTGGTGTTATAGGTTTACTTTTAGGTAGTTTAAAAAGGCTACGTGTGCATCCTATTTTACAAATATGCACACTTTCAGCCAGAGAAAGAGACCAGAATTTTATTTATTTCTGTTATTTGTGTGCTGCCTTTCTCCTGGAATGGGACCCAAGGTGGCACACATAAAGAACAAATTAACTGTCAGGTATTGGGATATGCAGTATAATAGATTTACGCTGTAAAGACATGAAGTATAACAAATGGCGTATAGGATGCAGCAGAGAGCACTGGCAACAGCTTGCAGCAGCTAGCTAATGTATGTATTAATGGCCTAACAGGGTGACCTTGCAGTTTTGGAGCCTAGCTGTCTGCTAGAGAGACAAGGTCACTGTGAAATGCACCGTATTTTCCGGCGTATAAGACGGTGCCCAACTTTTCAAGTTAAAATATAGAGTTTGGGATATACTCGCCGTATAAGACTACCCCTCTTCCAACGCACAACAAATAAAAACTTAAAAAGCATCAGATTTGATTTCAATATGGTAATTTTAATTCAAATGTTTATGACATGCAGGTACTTAGCAGGAAAACTGTCACTTACAAACATAAGGCTGTTTGTCATCAAACATGTTAACATAAAACAGTGCAAGTGGATTAAACTTTTCCTACCGTAATTTACTCTAAAGCTGAAAGGAAGGATAAGACAATAAATCCATGGGAGCTGCCATGCTGTTTGTTTTCTGAGCTGTCAACCAAACTGGAATTGATGATGATAGGAGGAAGATAACAAACAACAGAGAGAGAGAGCAAGTGCTGGGCAAGACCCTGGCAAGTTAGCAACACCCATCATAACTGCAAGCTATGATATTTTTACAGGTTTTCTGGCGTGACATTTTCCCTTTAAAAGCATTCAAAATCCTCCTGTTCATCATCTGATATCATAAATACATCAGTGACATCTTGTGATACATTTGTAAGGCAGTCATCGTATGGATTGAATTCTGTATCAGATGGTGTGGTCTCAGCTTCGGCTTCCTCTTCCTCTTGCCACAAGTAGTCATCCTCCATACCATCCAATGAATTTGATATGCCACAGTTCTTGAAAGACTTGATTACTGTTTCTGCATCAATATCATTTCAGGCTTTTATGACAAACTTGCACAAAACATCCACCTGTGGAGCACACATGTTTCCTCCTTTTGTGAACAACTTTTCGCCGCTAACCATCCATTCATTCCACTGTTCTCAAATGCAATCTTTAAATGGCTTGTTTAGGCACACATGCAGTGGCTGTACCAATGAAGTCAATCCTGCAGGAATAACTGCCACATGTGTGTTTAGTCTTGCAAGCCTTTGCATGGTGTTGGGAGTTAAATGAGCCCTGAACATATCCCACACCAGTGGACTACATTTTTGAATAAGTCCACCTGGTCGCCTGCTCCATACATTATCAAGCCATAGCTTTACCCCTTCATTATCCATCCATCTTTTTTCATTCACATGTACAAAACAACCAACAGGGAACTTGAGTTTCGGCATTGTTTTTCTTTTAAAAATAATCACTGGTCTCAGTTTGGTGCCATCAGCTGTTCATCCTAGTACCACTGTAAAACTGGACTTCTCATGTCTGTTGTTTTAAGTAAAATTGTTTTTTCACCTTTTTGATGGACAGTTTTATTTCCAACCATATCAACATTCATTGGAGTTTCATCCATATTTCCAATACTACTTAACACATAGCCTTTTTTCTTTTGTGCAGTTGTATTACGTATCGATGGAAACTATTTAGATTGCTCTAAAGATCTGCAGGTAATTTTGGTAATTTTCGTCTTTTGCCTCAGTACCATACTATGCCTTCACATGAATCTAGTACACCAAGATACAGTGGCCTTAAATCTGTTGCTATGCTCTGGGTTAGATTTGGCTCACTGAAGTGCAAACAAACGTATTTTATTTCGTGTCACTACATAACCATTTTGGCGATGCTCATTCACCATGTCTGCAACACGTTTTTCGAGTTCTGGCCAATGTGGGGTACCTCTTCTTAATGCACACTTACCCCTTGGCATACTCTTTTAATGCTTTTTCATTTGCTTTCCAGTCCCAAACCATCTTTTCTGTTACACCATATTGCCTTGCAGCAGCACAGTTGTTATGTTCCATGGCAAAGTTTACAACTTTAAGTTTGAAACTGGCTTCATATTTCTTTCTTCTTGCTGGTGGAGCCCTGATGGAGGTTTTGACTGTTGGACATTTGTATACTGTACTGTATGTACCGGTACTGGTGCTATACTGTATGAACAGCTACAGATAGTGGTGCTATACTGTATGTAGTACCCAGTATACAACAACCAGCCAATCACGATACCTGCGATTTGCTGGTTGTTGTATACAAAGCCTGCTTGGATTGGTTAGCCAGCCTTCCGCCCTTACCGAACCCGTGATTGGGCTCCCCAGCCCCAAGGTGGCTTCCAGAAGCACATGCGGTGGCTGTTCAGCCTCTCCTCTCCCAGCCATCTAAACCTCTGTGCTTCCCCAACTCGTGATGCGGATGGCCAGGGGAAGTGCGAAGGTTTGGCTGTCTGGGTGGGGAGAGGCTGGCCAGCCACCTCCAGTGCCTCCCCAACTCACAATGGGGATGGCTAGGGGGAGCTTCCCCCCCAGCAAGCCACCCCTCCGCCTTTCCTGAACCCGAGATGGGGCTGCCAGCCCCATCTCGGACTCGGGAAGGACGGGAGGTGGCTAGCAAACTCCATCCCCAACCAGCCACCCCTCCGCATTTCCCGAACCTTGCTGGTAGCTCCATCTCGGGTTCGGGAAAGGCAGAGGGGTGGCTGGCTGGGAAAGCTTGCTAGCCACCTCCTGTCCTTCCCAACTCCGAGATGGGGCTGGGAGCCCCACCGCAGGTCTGTATACCCAACGTATAAGATGACCCCCGACTTTTGAGGAGATTTTCCAGGGTTAAAAAGTCATCTTATACGCCAGAACATACAGTATCTTTGCTATCCTATATATCTGTGAGATTTTCACTTCTGTTCTGGGCTTCAGGGAATGAAGATGGGCTTTGGAGTATGAAGATGTCATTCTGCTGGATGCTATAACATATAATACTCAGAGAAGATTCTCTGTAAGACTATAAATATATTTATTATTATGCTGCAGTACAGAAAAATAGTTTTTTAGACACAAGCCTGTGTCTGTATGTTTATTCTCTTGCCGGACAGATGAGAACTCTGCTACTAAATTTTTGCTGCCTGATCCTCTGGGATACCAACAGAGGTTCAGTGCGCTAACCTGATATTAATAACCTAACAAAGTTTCAAAAGCAAGTAAAAACCACATTAAAATAGTATAAAATCATTTCAGGGGCATACAAAAATTTAAAAACCAATAAAGCATACACCACAATAAGAAACCTCCCTTACACATTACACGCCTGCTTACACAAAAGTCTTTGCCCGCTGGCAACAGGAGAGCAGGAATGAGGTGAGCTTAGCCTCTCATGGAAGGGAATTCCAAAGTATGTGAGCAGCCACTGAGGTTTATCTTTTCTGTCCTCATCAAGCAAATCTGTGATGATGGCAGGGCAGAAACAAAGCTCACCCCGTAGATCTTAAGACTTTAGTATGTTTGTATAGGGAGATATGGTCTTTTATATACTCTGAAAGGAACAGAGTGACTGAGGGAAGTGACCCTCAATATATTTTCCTGAAAATTCAGTATAGCAAATGTATCATTTTACATCTGGTGCCACCTGCTGGTACATGACAAATTGTTTGCTATTCCAAAAAGTTAAAAACAAAACAGCACTAGTCACTTGCTTCTTACTGTTAAATTCAAATAAGCACATTTTATTTCTTTTATTTTCCAATATGTAATGGGAAAGAATAGAAGCACACAGTATCTATAGCCAAAAATACAAGTGACACCCGTCTTTCAATCCTCACACAAAAATATACATAGAATTTAAAAGTGCACAATTTATAAATCATGTCTTATGTTTCTTTCATATATGCTCCTGCCAAACTTGCAGACAGGAGACCTTAACCCCATGTCCTCCCTCAATAGATCGTAACTTGGGATGCTGGCACTGTCTATACACTTTCCCACATTTTATAATGAGATGGAGGTAGGGTTGCCAACAAACAAGAAAGAGCCAGTTTCACCTGCTTCTATGTCTTTACCAGCAGTTTGATCTGTAGTACTTAGCAAATAAAGCTTTTCACAGCATTAAGATAAAAAACACCACTAGCTAACAACACAATGATGTCAAAAGCTAAGGAACAGGGGCCAGTGAAAAAATTTACAAGCACAAAAGATGGATTTAGGTGCCACCATTATTTTTAGATGCTATGGATTTTTCTGCCTCTGATGTCCCCAGGCAAATCTTCCATCTAGAAACTAGAAATACATTTCTTTTGGAAAGAAAACAGAATAAAGATGGCAATAAACAGAGCTTAGAAAGCTACTTGTTAAAAAGTAATGTTTTTTATAACTTGATATAGCCCCAAAAAATGATTTGTTACCATAAAAACTATTGCCCTCTATTAACATGGAGTTAGTAGCATTAGTACTCTGTTGTTTTTTTGGGAGGGAGACATCCATTAGATTGATATGATATGTACAAGAAACTCTGCTCAAAGTGCTTTTAAACAGGCCCCAAGTATACGATACTATCCTTTTTTGCTTCCTTGTCTCCTGTCAGAGTTCACTCTTCACAACAGGCCTTACTAGCAGTCACAACTCTATCTTAAGAGAAAGGAGCTGCTAAAGAGAGTGCAAGCATCAGGCCAGAAGAAGAAAATTCTTGAGACTGAAGACACTATGTGAGGGGTACAACTGGCCAAGTAGTGGAACTTGGGTATGTTTTTGAAAGGAAGGGGCAGAGATAGGTCTCCAGGAAAACACATAGCAGAACTATCTTCTAATTTGAGAGGAAATGTTCTAATGATAAATAGCACCAAACCTATTATTCTGAGTTCATCCTAGCTCAAAACCTATTAGCATAGTTCAGGACAATGCAAAACAGCTGTCAGGAATAAGAACTTCTAGACTTCTGCCCTAGCCCCTTTCACTGCATAATATTAAGACCTGTACAGAGTTGGTGTTTTTATGCTGACCACACTAGGGACTAGGGCTCAGTTTAAACGGTATAAAAAAACCGTGAAGAATTCACTAAGAGTTCTAATTGTTTACATGTTTTGCGACTCTAAATCGCCTCTTTCAGAAGGAGGGGTGGGAAAAAACCCATCTGTAGCGTATTTTAGGACTTCGTATTTTTTCCCGTCTTTTTTAAAAAGAACCGAAAGTTATCGCTAAACCGATGATGTGAACTACCTTTGCGTTTTTAAATCGATTCCTTAAAAAGTACTGGAACCGCAGAGCTTTGCCATGATTGGTTGAACTCACCAGGGAGGGGTTTGGACAAGATGGGGATGGAGGAAAGATCCATCCACTGTTGTTTCCAGCCACGGAAAAGACTGTGTGAGCTGTGTGTGTGTGTGTGTGTGTGTCTTTCCTCCCTCACTCCTTGGTCTCTTCGAGCTTGTCTGCTGCCAGCTGAAGAATTCCTTTCAGTCTCTGTGTGAATGTTCTTCATCTCCCCTTCCTCCCTCTCTCTCCCTGTATACTCCACCAGCTGATCTATCGACAGATCGTTGTTTTGTGTGTGCATGTTTATGCACGCTGGCAGTGCTGGCATGAGAGAGGGAGAAAAAACAGTCTACTGACATTGGAGAAATGCACAGCAGAGAATTTTTTTCCTACCATCCTTTGTCATTAATCCTTCTGGTCTCCCTGCTTTTTAGTTGCTTTCTGGTTTTCTCGCTGAGATCAAGCAGTGAAAGGTGATACTGTTGCTTTGTATACAAATCCCTTCTGAGGAAGGCCTGCAATTAAAGCCCTTTCAGAGGAACTATTCCCCCCAACAAGCCCCTCCTGCTTCAACTGTGTGTGTTTTCAGTGAGTGGCTTTAAGAGGCAGGCAGGCATGCCCCCTGCACCTTTGCCATCTGAACTGAGAAGCGAAAAAATAAACAACACAACTGATCCCCTATAACTCATATGAACTATCCGTCACTGCTACGAAAAAGCGCTAAACCGCAAATTGCCGCATTAAAAACTGTCGTTTAACTGACCCCTAGGTTTATGGTAAATTACCAGCACATCCAACCCATCAACGTTTATATAAGGGAAGAAAGTGATAGCTAAATTTAAAAAAGAATAGTTTGGGATTATTTTGAAAAGGTGTGGGAGAAGACTAATGAATGCTGAAAGTATATGGCTTTCAGTGGAATCAGGTACTTACTGTACATTTCTAGGTTTGGACCAAGCCATGCTTTGTGTCTCCTTTAAACCTAATCGCAGGCCATTCAGTGCACCAAACGCAGCTCCTGTTAAGGCAGGATAACAGGATTTATTAGCTACAGTAGATAAAAATTAAACACACATTCCTGACAATTAAATGTGTAGTCTATGGACAACCACACAATTATAATAATGTTTTATTAATACATATAAGAGTTACCCAATCCTGCTATTGTATGTATAATAGTCATAAAAGGCGAGGCAATTTTACAGACAAGACATTGAAGAGCTTAATGGCCATCTACTTCCCTAACCTTTCTTTGCTCCAGCTATCCCTCCCCTTTCCATATCTTGTGCCCTACATTTTCTGGTTTTGTTTTTCATATGCCACCACACTTTACCTCACAGCACTATTTCCTAACATCTACTTGGAGTAGGTGGGAGAGAATACTCATAATATAATTTGGCTATGGTCCAGGGGTGTGGGAATAATCATAACAAAAATGACTATACTGTATTTACCCATCCTAAGATCATTAACATTGTTGCTTTGAACCCTAAAGTTCTCAGATGGAAGTGGATAATAAGCTTGCTATATGACAAATAGCTTTTGTTCTTCCTAACAGCTATTTTTAATCGCACTGTGTTTTTAAAACGCTGCACGCTGCCTTTGCCACGTCTACTGCCCTGGTTATTTTCCCATTCCTGAGATCAAGCAGCGCTTCAGGAGGATTACCTGCCAAGGCAGCAAGAAACACCACCAAAGCCATCTAGAACATGCCTGGATCCATAACGTTCCATAACAAGCCTGAGCTCCATCTGTGCTTTAGCTTTTCTGACTCCCCCCCCCCTACATGAGCTAGATATTTGTTTGCATTCTTCTTTGGTGATTTCTCCCTTTTTCCATTTCTTGTACATGTCCTTTTTAGGTTTTAGCCCAGTTGAGAGTTCTTTCGGCATCCATCCTGGTTTCTTTAGACACCTGCCATGTTTCCTCCTCATTGGAACTGTTTGAAGTTGCGCCTTCAATATCTCACTTTTAAGAAACTCCCATCCCTCATGAACTTTTCTCTTTTAGTATTCCTGACCATGGGATCACCCCCAGTAATTCCCTAAGTTTTCTGAAACCAGCTTTCTTAAAGTCTAGAAGGCATGTCTGATTATGCTTGGCAACCCCCTTCCTCTGTATAACAAACTCCAGGGGAACATGATCACTCCCCCCTAAGGATCCCGCCACTTCCACTCCATTAATCAGGTCATCCCCATTGGTTAGGATCAGATCTAAAATAGCTGATCTCCTTGTTACCTCTTTCACCTTCTGGACGATGTAATTGTCCACAAGGCAAGTGAGGGATTTGTTGGACCTTAAATTCTTGGCAGAGCTGGACTTCCAACAAGTATCAGGATAGTTGAAATCCCCCATTACTACTACATGTCTTCTTTCTGAATGTGTGGTCATCTGTTCCAGGAAGGCATCACCCAAGTCCTCAGTCTGGCTTGGAGGTCTGTAGTAGACCCCCCACAATGACATCCCTGCTGTTTCTCTCTCCCTTAATTTTTACCCAGATGCTCTCAACCTGTCTCCCAGGATTTAAATCATGGATATGTTCACAGCTGTACACATCCATAATGTATAATGCTACTCCGCCACCCTTCCTGTTTGGTCTATTTTTCTGAAATAGGTTATGTCCCTCTATTAGTACATTCCAATCATGAGACTAATCTCACCAGGTTTCAGCGATGACTATTATATCATATTTGTTTTGCTATGCTAAGAGTTCAAGTTCATCCTGTTTATTTCCCATGCTCTGTGTATTTGTATAGAGACATCTAAAACCATGGGCCATTTCCCCATCCACATTTTAAAGAGTTTATTCCTCCCACTATTGTGTTCTTGTACTATTTGCCTTGTTCTCTGTGTAACATTTGGGCTATTACCACTGGCACTCAATGAACTCCTGCCTTCAAGAGTACTGTCTCCCTCCCCCATACAACTCAGTTTAAAGCCTTCCTGATAAGATCTTTAAAATTCTTCGCAAAATCATTCCTGCCAACTGCTGTGAGGCACAACCCATCCCTTGCCAGATGTCCACCTCCCTGAAACTGCACCCCATGGTCCAGGAAGCCAAGTTGTTCCCTTCCGCTATTCTTCTCTCCCTTCCTGGGCCATGCACTTCTACTGGAAGGACAGACAAAACGATGCCTTGCAGTATCATTGGTTTCCACGTCGACCAAAAGGAAGGGATAACGGTCAAAAGGCTTGATGAGTCTCTCTGTTACATCTCAAATTTTTGCCCCAGGGAGAAAGCATACTTCCTGAGACATTTTGTCAGGCCTGCAGACTACTGCTTCTGTTTTTCGCAGCAGGGAATCTCCTACCACCATCACCCTCCGCCTCCGAGTCTTGGCAGAGGCCACTTCATGTGCTGGATCTATCAAGGTTTCCTGTATGTGCCCTAAGGCCTGGCATTGCTGCTCTTCCTCTTCTTCTCTGGAAAGAGAGTGAGTTTCAAATCGATTTTGTAGCTTCAAGCTAGCCGAATGATCCCTGGCCTGTCTACCTTCTCTGTGTCACATCCCTCCAAGTGTTTCATTTCCTGTGTATGGAAGATGGCCTTCTCTGCACACACCTCCCTGGTGTGTTCCACATCCAGGATAGTCTTCTCCACTCCATCCAAGAAAACCTCTTGCTCCCTAATATTCAGAAGAGTAGATCCCTTGTCCTCAAGATGCTTGACCTTCTCTTCCAGCAGGGCCACCAATTTGCATGTGCTGCAGATATAGCTCCCCACGTCCTCTTGCAAGAAGACAAACATTCCACAGGTACTGCAGCAGCTCCCTTACTGCCCACAGTCAGTCTACTTAAGAAGTCACTGAAAGAGAACTTTGGGCTTCCCTGTCCAAACTCTTCTGGTATCCCCTCCCTCTACCCAATGCCTGTTGGCCTTTCTCAGAAGAGCTCCAATGCCCCTGTTATGTTAGAACTGTGCGCGCTGCAAGGTGCTTGCCGCTGCTTTTCCAAGATTAATCTGGAAAGGCTGTAGCAGCAGTTATATAGAGCTAGTGGCTGCTAACTCCTCCCCCAGGCAGTTTCAGCAGCTCAGCAGAAGGCTCTTTTAAGGCTGACCTTTGTCCTCTCTGTGCTTTCAGTCTATCCTTGGCAGCTGCTGAGAAAACCAAGATACGTTTGCCTCAGGGTTGCCATAAACCAGAAATGACTTGAAGGCATACAAGAAATTCCTATTTGGTTTACTGTATTAATTTTTGCAGAGCTTACTTCATATTTGAGTTTTCATGAGTAACACATTTTCTATCAGTTTAGCTGATGACTTTCTTAAATTTATTAATGCAGTTATTCCTCCTCCATCCCATTTTTACCAGACCCTGAAGAAGGCCATAGAAATATTTTTTGGCCGGGAAATAGAAGGCTATTTCTTAGAATAAAATCTTCTTTTTCTACATCCTAAGACCCCATCTTTCCTTTAAATCAGGTTTTATTAGATGCTTCCAGTTTCCTTTGCTTATAGTACTAATGCAGGCAGCTGAACACAGCTGGAATTTAGAAATGAACATCAGACCTAATTCCTGCTGCCAAAGTAATGCCAGCTCAAAGTATCAAGCACGTGTTTCATTGTTCATTCTTTACAATACTATCCCTGCATTCATTATCTTTTATAGCTTGTTGTGGATGACTTTTAAAATACAAATCTGCTCAAAGTTTACAAAGCATGAACAAGGAAAAAAATACTGCAGAGACCATGTGATCTCAAAGTCAATGAATAGTAACAGCATAGCACATTGTAGCATATAGTGCAACAAAATCCTGTTGTTTTTCCTACAACACAGGTTTTTTTTTTCCTACAACAAATTCCTTTCTGGAACTTACCAATTTACCACATTTGTGTTACTTGCTTAACTGTGAAATACATTTCCCAAAACCTACTTTCCAGTATACACTTGAAAAAGAGATTAAGCATTGGAGAATTGGCTAATTATACTTATATATGATAATCATGTGTACAGAAGTATATATATTCTAATGATTTAAAAGCAGCAGTTCAATATAATGATAAAAATCAAAATTGGTTCCATACCTGTCATGCAACATCCTCCAATTGTAAAGAATGCCAGCTCAAACCTGCCCCTAGTTTTGCTAGCTCCAGTGGGTAATATAAATTCATCTGTGTCCTGAAACAGAAATATCCCTTTTCATTTACATTTATCATCTTTTAACTGATGAAGTGTTCAAGTCACAAATTAGTTAGCAAATCTCAATAAAAACTGTAAATATTGCTTATGTTGTTTTACAAATATGCTTAACATCAAGTGAGAACAAAGAGCAAGTAAACATGATTTTAACATAGTATTACAGTGAGTCATAAACATGGTGGAAACATTCTACTATATACATTTTTGTTTTACATGGATAATTCCTACATTTGGTAGTATAATGTTCTGTTCTGCCAACTGTAGTTGCATATGAGCAATTAAACACTGTTAATATGGAGCAAACCACTCCTGAGTTTTTTATATGTGTTTTGTAAATCATATATACTCTATCACACAGACGTCACTGTACATTGAATATCAGTGTATGCTTCCAGACTAGTGCTGAACAGAATGGTAACTGCTCTGCACACTCTCAGAGAAGCACAGTACTGTCCCGCACTGGTTGTCAGTTGTCTCCAGAACGAAGACAATGACACACAGCAAAAACAGACAGTCCTTTTATTTTCCAGTAGTGTAACACTATCACAGACATGGTATTGACAAAGACAGCTGACCACCACTGGAGTTTAAGAACAAAATATACAGTTCCTGGATTAGCATTAGTTCACACAGGCTCCTAAGAAAGCATCTACTCTTCCTTTGCAGTCTTCAGAAGAAAATGCTCAAGGCTACTGCCAAAACTTCTAGATGCTAGGACTATGTATGGGAGCAGATCTTTACCTGCTCACATAGCAAAGATGTAATTAAATATCAGAAGTACTCTAAAGCGGAAACGGCCTGTTTGACCTCCTTTTATAGACTGATATGCTTGTGTGATAGCTAAGTTATATTTGTAGTGACTTGTTCTGAAGCTGGCACATCGATTGCCACAATCCTTCACTAAGTTGCAGTAGTATGTTTATTAAATATAGCCAAGATACCTTCTTAAGTCTGCTGGTCTGGGGGCGGAATTTCAACTGCTTCATTAGGAATAGGGGGAAAAAATCTTTAAATGGGGGAATACAATATTTGGGAATCAACACATCACAACAATGTGATGTGTGCACACGTGTATGGCTAGCTTAAGTTTTAGCAGATAATCAGCAACCCACTCATGTCTTGTTTGCCTGCACTTTAATCCATTCCCAGGTACCTGCTGCAAATTATCCTAGTTCTCCCCATTTAAAGCACATAGCAAGTAACTATATTAACACTTAGCCCATAGGCCATTTGCACACAAATCACGAACAATATAAAAAGTACTATAGAAAATAAATAGCATTTAAATCTTGCGTATTAAAAATATAAAATTCAATACAGCTAAAACACATTGAATAGAAGCAGTAATACTATAATTAGATAAGAGCATCCCCAAAGCAAGCAACTGTAATATCAGCAATAAATCATGTCCAAATTTTCATTGCTGCCAGGGCAAAAAGAGAAACCTTGTGAGTTACCACAGAGGCAGTATCAGACAGAAGATAGAAAATATTTTCAGAAACAGTGTTAGAAGGCAGATAAGACAGCTTCCCCACCACTCTAAAAGGGGCAGGTGGGGGGAAATCGAGTGGGCAGCAGTGAGGCTTTCCCAGCCCCGCTGCTGCTTTCCCAGGGGAGCTCATTGGGAGGGGGAGCTGAAAGTTATTCACGTTTTTTTCAATTTCACAGGGGTGCTCTGCCCACAACCCCCGCGAATTTGAAGGATTCAAACTGCATTTTTAATCATGCTCCTGATTCTGGTGGCACCTGCAAAACTGGCTATTTGGCTACTCACTGATGTTTCCAGATCATTTATGAATGTAATAAACAGCTGTGAAATTTCCAGGGGCTGAGGGCTATACCACCTGCCTAATTCAGAATGGGGGGGGGGAAATCAGCCAATTGCCTTTCCAGAAGCCTCTAAAGAACATGTCATTTCCACCCCTCAGCCTGTTTTAGGTCCAGGAAGGTCTTCCTTTCCTCCCAGTATTGGAAGCAAATTCAGTTCACTTCCCATTCTGAAAAAGCATCTACAAGCTAATCACATTCCCTAGAGCAGTGATGGGCAACCTTTTGAGCTTGGTGTGTCAAACGTTGCCAAAAATCTGAGCATAACTCGGGTGGTGTGTCACTTTGAGGAAAAAACATTATTTTGCAATATTTATTGTTTAATCAACAATATTAATTGTTTATTAATAATTAATGAGTTGTCACAACTCATGTGACAACTGAGTAATCAAAATGTACAGTCGTCCCTTCACATTCGTGGGGGTTAGGTTCTGAAGACCCCCGCGAATGTGAAAAATCTGCGAATAATAACAGACCCCCCAGTCTCCCAAAAGTGGTGATGGGGCCTTTGGAGGCCCCGTCACTACTTTCCCCCCCCACCTCCCCCGGCCTCCCAAAAGTGGCGATGGGGCCTCTGGAGGCCCTGTTGCTACTTTCCCTCCCCACACTGGCCTACTGAAAGTGGTGACGGGGTCTTCATAGGCCCCGTCGCTACTTTCCCCCCACCTCCCCAGCCTCCCTCTGACCCATGGGTTTATTTTTTTGTGGGGGGATACCTCACCCAGGAGTGAAGCAGGGAAAGATATAAAAGAGGTGGACTTACCTGCTGGAGGTAGAGGAAGGCTGGGGGGCACGGTAGCGAGTGTGGGAGCAAGGCGGAGTTGGAGACGAGGAGGCAGCCTGAGTTAGCCATGGAGCAGAGCATGTGTTGCCCGCGAGCCTAGGAGCGATTACACGGGCAGCTCCTCGGCTCCCAGACCCTCAGCTTCTTCCCTTCACAGCACTTACTCCCCCTCTCCACAATGCCACATACACACACACGCACGCACGCATTCTTCCCCCACCCTCTTTTGGCAGCTCCTTTGTGCAGAGCTATTTAGGAAGGCTCTATTGGAGAAGCTGCGTGTGGTGCCCTGGGCTCAAACAAGAGGCCCACCTGCCCACTGCCTTTCCCAGCCTTTTTGAGGCAGCTCCGAGGCTTCGAAGCCTTGGACCCCCCTCAGTAAAGCTGGAGAGAGGCTGGGCAAAGTCCCTTCCTCCCACCCGCCATCTTCCCTGGCCTTTCCGAGGCGGCTCCAAGGCTTCAAAGCCTCAGTGCACGCTTGGTAAGGCCAGGGAGGCTGGGAAGAGTCCCTCCCTCCCATCCACCTCCTTCCCCGGCCTCCCTGAGGTGGCTCTGCAGCTTCAAAGCCATGGAGCCCCCTCTGGAAGGCCGTGTGGCCACCCTTCCGCTCACCCGCCACCTTCCCCAGAGCCACCTTGGGAAGGCCGGGGAGAGGCTGGGCAGCCACCCTCCTGCTCGCCTGCCATCTTCCCTGGCCTTTCCGAGGCAGCTCCGAGGCTTTGGAGCCACCTCAGGAAGGTCCAGGGAGAGGCCGGGCAGTAACCCTTCCACTCGTCCACTGCCTTCCCTGGAAGAGTCCCGCCTGCCGGCCACCTTACCCAGCCTTTCCGAGGTGGCTCCGGGGAAGGCCTCAGGGATGGTGGTGGCCCGGTGGGGGGGGGGGGGAGGCTCCACCCCCACCTTGATCTGGGCTTCATAGTCCCACCTGCCACTTTCCTCTTCCGCTCCCTAAAGTGAGGCTTTGAAGCCCGGATTGCCACTTTAGGGAGGGTGGTGAGGTTGCGGGCGGGGGTGGGGGGAGGATGTGTACGGCCGCGTGTCAGCACAAATGGCTACGCGTGTCAGTGCTGACACGCGTGTCATAGGTTCGCCATCACCGCCCTAGAGGCTTCTGGGGTTCTAACTGGCCATTTCTCTGGCCAAGACTTTTATGGGGGCCTGAAAAATCAGCTTTGGGGGCTGCATCCAGGCTGCACTTTACACATCCCTTTATTAACATTACAAATGACAATTTAAGCTTCATCTTTGTTAATATTAAAAAGTTCTGTATCAAGTAGAAAACCTACAAGTTTAATTTGGTATAAGCTCTTTGGGCTGCAGTCCATGAAGCTTTATGCCAAATAAAACCTATTAGTCTTGAAGATACTACAGGACTGCAAGACTAGCACTGCTACCCATTGGAAATTATCTCCATAAAGAATTCTTCATTTCATTCTACCCCCCCTTCTATTTTTTTTAAAACTACTTACCCAACTGTTATAGATTGTTGTTAAAACAGTGTTATGCTATAACATTAATAGTTTACATGATGGTTAAAGTATTCATTTCATAGATTAAGTGCAACTACATGTTAATGCAGTCTGAAAAATAATGAACATCTTACCTGTACAAGGTATCTGGGATCAACGTTTAAATAAGGAGACAAAGGGTTCATTCCAGTCACTGCAAGGGGAAAAATTGTAAGAGAAAAATGAATTTCACTAGTTGTCACAGCCTGAAATAAACTAACAATCCATCCATCCACAACCTTTATTAGGCATAATACAACATATACATATAACAATAGGACTTCAATTTCGTTTTTAGGCAGGTTAAGCCATATGTTTGCTGCCTCAACCAAAAAGTTAGCCATTAGTCTGGTAATATGCGGGTTCCAATCTTCCAATAAGAATTCTACTGATAATCTATCTGTCCAGAAATTCCTTTCCAATAACCTCCTTATCAACTTTCCCCTTGGAATTATATACAATGGGCAAGTCAATACAATATGATAGAGAACATCAGGGGATTGAGCACAATGACATATAAAATTCAAAAAAGGGGTAAATCTGTAAATATCTACCCTTGGTCACATTAGAGGGATTCAACCTTGCAAGTAGAGAAGCCTTCCTTGCCACCAGCATTCCTGCAACATTTGTAATAGGAAGAACCAGTAGGGCTGATGCAGTAAGTCCAAACCAAACCAAAGCAAGTCCTGCTTTAACCGTCAGGCGTGTTGGAAGTGACTGACCAACTCTCCCTTATTTCCTGGGATTTCCCTTATTCAAGCTAATTTTTTTGGATCCTCAGCTCCCTTATTGACCTTCTATTTCTCCCATATATTTACAAAGGTCTTACATTCAGATGTCAAGGGCAAGCAAGTCAGTACAGAGGGAACCCTTGAAGGCTGGATGTACCCGTGTGTCATCAAAAAGCAAGCCAGGAACTCCTGCTTGGATTTATGTCAAAGAGGGGTGTGTGTGTGTATGGGAGGGAGGTATGTGTGTGTGTGTGTTGTTGCATCTGTGTGAATGTGAGAAAAGGAACTGTATGTTTGCATGTCCCTGTAAGAGGGGGTAATGGTGTGTGTGTGTGTGTTTTTGCATCTCTGTATATAAAAGCTTTCTGATTTGCGTGAGGGTGATTTGTGTTGGGGTCTTTGTGTATCTGTTTTAATAAGATATCTGTAAAGGTTCTTCCAGTTTTCTTTAAATAGTTTTTGCTGTTGCTGTTAAAGTTCCCCAGATAATGCCTACCTACACAAACCAACATACAAAGCCAATCAAAATCTTAAACAATATGGCCTAACCATTAAAGATGCAATCCTATACTGTACTTTTATATATTTTATACTTTTATGATAAATAAAACATGTTTATTAAAAAAAAGATGTAATCCTATACCAATGAACATTTGCTGGAGTGATGCTGCGCCGCTGAAAATGAGCAAAATTTGTCCTTAATTATTCTTATTACAGTTTTCCCTCTGTATCCACAGATTTGGTATCCATGTACTTAAGTATTCACAGCTAGAAAATATTCTTTACGAAATAATAATCCCCAAAGCAAACTTTGATTTTGCCATCTTATATACAGGACACCATTTACTATGTCATTGCATATAATGGGACTTGAGTATTCATGGATTTTGGTATCCACGGGGTGGGGGTCCTGGAACCAAACCCCAGCAAATATGAAGGGACAATTGTATCATCTTTTATTTCTATTGCACTATGAATGTACATGGTGCTTTACAGGAAAAAGAACAACAAAACAGTTCCCTGCCCTCAGGCTTATAATCTAATGAAGACAGGATACAAAAGGAAAGGGGATGTCAGTATGGGAAGGGATTAAACCTAGTATTCTCTTCTCTCCCTCCTTGGCCAGAGCAATGGCAGTTGGGATGGATGGAGGGCTGTTCTGCTTCTCCGCTGAGGCAAGATGGTTACACTGAAATGAAATGTAGCAGGCTGTTTTTGGCAGCAGCTAGGCCACCTAATATGAGGAAAGCTAGACACATTTCTTTAAAAAATAGACAATTTATAAAAAATTAAAAATCGATGGAGGAAGGGCCTAATAAATCTTCCTTAAATTCATGGCCGAAAGTTGGGTCACCCGGCCTAGTACTACTAATAATAATACAAATATAATAAATATTACATTATTATAAACTATCATTACAATAAATATTATTATAAATAATAACAATAATAAAATACCAAAGTGGGGTCACCCTAAAAGTGGCATTAACACGACCTTGAAGCGTTATATAGGGATTTTAATCTGTATTTGTATTTTAATTTTTGTAAACCGCCCCGATTGTTTTTAACAGAGGGGCGGGGTATAAATAAATTTGATGATGATGATGTGACCGCCCTCCCCCGTCCCTGGCCTGCTGGGCCTCCCTCATCCGGTGGTCTTTTGAAATTTTAAGGGGTTAGGAATTTTTTATTGGAATAAGACCATTCTACTGAAAAATACACCCGAGCGCAAAACGCCATAACAGTAACACAAAAATAATATTCATTGCTTTCGGTGGTCTTTTGGAGCCCCTCAGCCCCTGCTTGTGGGGGGGAGGAGAGAGAGAAAGGCGGGCGGAGGCCTAGAGAACGGGAGCGCTCCCGGGGCCTCATGAATACTCACAAGGGACCCCGGCCAGGTCTGCGTGGGAATAGCCCGGCCCGCCGACGACTCCTCCGGCGCCGCCGAAGAGGCCTCCCAGCCCGGAGCCCTTCGTGTTGCCGGCGCCCCCTCCCTCCATGGAGGCCGAGCTCGACGGGGGAGGCGACCAACCGACCGACTAACCGACCTCCGCTCGCGCCGCCTCAACCGCCCTCCCTCGCACGAGGCCAACGCTCGAAAGGAGCTTCCAACGACCTCGCTGGAGGAAGGCCGCAAACGCTACCGTAAAGCGAGGACGCCTGCCGTCCTCACCGAGATTGAATCCTCCCCACCCCTTTTTTAATTATTATTTTGCGCCTTTTCCCGCTTTACGACCTCGACGGAAACTTGGAAGCCGTCTCGCTTTGCGGTCGAGCCGGGAGACGAGGAAGAAGACGAAGAAGAGGAGGGAAGGAGGCGGGGCGGGGGTCCGGCTGAGGGAGGGAGAGAGGCCGTGAGGGGCTTTTGTGCCGCCCGCGGTTCCCTCAGCCGCTGTCCTTCCCCGCAAGGAAGCCGGGCTCCTCGTCCTCCCCGGTCGGAGGATGTGGAAGGGAAGCCCCTCCGCCCCGCTCTGTCCCTGGGGGCCCCTTCCCCGCCTCCCTCTTCGCGGTGACCGTTGAGGGGCGCTGGGGGGCCCTCAGCCAAGCCAAGCCAAGCGGGGCCCCTCAGAAGCATGAGTGCGGGGCCCGAGTGTGAAAACCCCCGGAAGAGGATTCGCTCGGACCCTTTTTTGTCTCCCTCCACAAAGCCCACCACAGCCAGCAGTAGCAACTCGGAGGAAGGAGAGCCGCCTTCCTTACAGGGGAAAGGGCAACAGCCGCCGCCGCCGCCGCCGCCTCCTCCTCCTCCTCCTCTTCCTCCCCTCAGCAGGGAGCAAGACCTCCACAGCAGCAGCAGGAAAGGCAGCCCAACAGTTACGGTGGGGAACAAAGGTTCGTGACAGCAGCTTCTCCTCCTCGGCTTTGCCTTCTTGTCCTGCCTGGTTCACTTTGGGGGACTCCGGGGGGGGGGTATGAAGTGCTCCCCTGGTCTGTTAATTGACATAGTTTGGAGATTATGGAAGTGAATTTGTTTGTGTTTGAAGACTGTGGACGCCATTCAGTTCTTGTACTCCTCTCCCCCCCCCCCAAAAAAAAGAATTTGGGTTCTGACTCCTTTAACTCTATGGAAGTGAATTTGTGTTTGAAGACTGTGAATGCCATTCGGTTCTTGTACTCCTCTCCCTCCCAAAATCTGGGTTCTGACTCCTTTAACTCTATGGAAGTGAATTTGTTTGTGTTTGAAGACTGTGAATGCCATTCAGTTCTTGTACTCCTCAAAATCTGGGTTCTGACTCCTTTAACTCTATGGAAGTGAATTTGTTTGTGTTTGAAGACTGTGAATGCCATTCAGTTCTTGTACTCCTCTTCCCCCCCCCCCAAAAAAAATCTGGGTCCTGTTGGAATGTAGAGTTCTAGTAAAAAAGGTGAGGTGTGTCTATCCATCCTGCACACATGATCTCTCATAACTACAGTTGTCCCTCCGTGTTCATGGATTTAAGTACAGTTGTCCCTCCATATTCACGGATTTGGCATTCACGGATTTAAGTATTCACGCCTTGAAAATATTCTAAATTATAATAATAAACAATCCAAAAAGCAAACCTTGATTTTGCCATCTTTTATATCAGGGACACCATTTTGCTATGCCATTGCATATAATGGGACTTGAGTATTCATGGATTTGGGTATTCACGGGAGGGGGGGGCTGGAACCAAACCCCAGCGAATGTGAAGGGATAACTGTATTCATAGCTTGAAAATGTTATAATAATAATAATAATAATCCAAAAAGCAAACCTTGATTTTGCCATCTTATATATAAGGGACACCATTTTGCTATGCCATTGCATATAGTGGGACTTGAGTATTCACGGATTTTGCTATCCATGGGGGAGGGGCTTGGAACCAAACCCCAGCAAATATGAAGGGACAACTTGTATAATGTCAGACTGGTTTCATCACTAACACACCACCACCAACAACAACCCCACTCTATTGCTATCTATGATCCTTCTTCCTGTACCCTGTGATACTGCTCTGTTCTTAGGTTTTCTGTGGGGGGTTTTCCGGGCTGTGAGGCCGTGTTCTGGAAGAGTTTATTCCTGACGTTTCACCTGCATCTGTGGCTGGTATCCTTGCATGGCTTCTGTTCTGAAGATGCCAGCCACAGATGCAGGCGAAACGTCAGGAATGAACTCTTCCTGAACACGGCCTCACGGTTGGGGTAAAACCCACGGAAAACCTGTGGATGCTGGCCGTGAAAGCCTTCGACTTCACATTGTTCTGTTCACTTAAATTGTCCACTCGATTTTACAGTTGCAGTTCCCACACCAATTGGTATGGAGGCATGTTCCTTGGAAATGGAGCGGTGCTTATGGCTGAGTAAGAAATAAACTGTAGCCTTGGGCTGGGAAAGTGAAAACTCCAAACATGTCTTATAATTGATGTGCGCTACAGGTTTTAAATTTAGTGCCATTAGTGGTCAGACTGCGTACAGATTGGGACTGTTGTCAAGGCTGGCTGTGTAGAAACTGGAGTGTATTCCTCCATGTTTATAACGTGATGGTTTTATAAGATGGTGACTTCATGTAGTAGTATGAATAATGAAATAGTAACAGAAGCCATGCAAGGATGTTTGTGGCTCATACTGTAGTTGGCAATATTTACTTGGTGACCAGTTGGCAACATTTGACCTGTCATTTGATTGATTTCACAACTTTGTATACAGAATTTTCAATCTATATTTCCCATGAATAGTCAGAAGGGATGCTGAACTTCTGAATTTAGTTATCCAAGATAACCTTGTTACTCTGGCCGTATCATAGAATCATAGAATTGTAGAGTTGGAAGAGACCACGAGGGGCATCCAGTCCAACCTCCTGCCATGCAGGAATGCACAGTCAAAGCATCCGTGACAGATGGCCATCCAGCCTCTGTTTAAAGACCTCCAGGGAAGGAGACACCACCACGCTCCGAGGGAGTGTGTTCCATTGCCAAACAGCTATTACTGTCAAAAAACTCCTCCCAGTGTTGAGGTGGAATCTCTATTCCTGGAGCTTGCATCCATTGCTCCATGTTCCAGTCTCTGGAGCAGCGGAAGTTTCAGAGTTTCAGAAAATCTTGTTGGAATAGAAATCCAGAAAGCAAACCATACAAGGTTGTTGCTCAGAATTGAAACTTAAGCAGCAAACCATACATTAAAAGCACATTGAAATCTTAAAATCAGTTGGGCTATAATATTATTGGTTGACCATCATCCCTGACTCCTCTTCCCATAGAAACATCCTAACCATTTCCCCCAAGCTCTGAGCCACTGCTGCAAGGCTTATCTTCCCACTTCAGTATCTAACAGCAAGGCTACATGAAAGGCACTGAAAATGGCAGGTACAAGCCATGCTAGAGACTGTTCCTGACAGCTGCTGAGTAGGTGATCTCAGCTGAAGCCCAGCCATGTGGATTCAACTCAGGGCCAGGATGGACCCTTCCAATGTGAGCATCAAGTCCTCTCCCTCAGCAGGATTTTTGAGATGCTTGTCAGTTTCAGCATAAGAAGATGCAAAGGCATCCTGGAGCTCCTTTGAGACATGGAGGAAGACATTTCCAGCACAGGCTTTTGTGGCCCATCTCTGGTCCAGCTCACCAGATCCACCGGAGTCCCTGCATGCTTATATGCTAAAAAGGTTTTTCCCTCTGCAAGTCCCAAAGGTGCTCCAGGATTCCTGGAAGAGCCCCAGAGATCTGGCCTTTGTCTTTGGGCCCTCCTCCTCCTCCTTGCAGCTGCAGTCCTTCTCCTTCCTCCAAACTTCTCGTAATATAACATAGTATATTACGTTATGAAGGCTAAAATGCTTTAAGGCAAGGTGATATATTTTATTTGATGGAATAAAATAAAAGAAGAAAATCATTCATCATAATTAAAATTTCAAATACCAGTTCATAATTCAAGGAAGGGCAAATCCTACTGTACCTTGGATTAAAGACTAATACTTTTTTTGCCATATTTCTTTATTATTTATTAACAAAAGTAAACTGACAACATATAACTAAACAGACATGCATACAATATCACATTCATCCCATTAGTTGCAAAAATATGTATAATATACATATAATTCAAGACAATAAACAACATTGTTGACTTCCTCCTTTGACAAAACTATAGTTTGGTAAATTTTCCTGAATAGATTTGTTCAATTACAGTTATCCATCTCCATTTACTAGATCACATTACATCCTTTTAATAATTACTTACAATTAAAAAAACCCAAAAATCCCTTTATCGCAGATCAGAATCTTCCTTATTTAGAAATTACTATTTATTCTTCCCCCCTTCCCCTATTACACACCTGCTCTTCTAAATTGTGGGTGTCTGTTATGTAGTATATTCTTCTCCTTTCTTCTCTCCTTTATACTAATACTTTTGTTATAGCATGAACCCACTTAGTTAGATTCATGAAATTATCAAATATTTCAGTAATATATATGCATATTTGCCTTGAGGGAGGTGAATCTGTTCTACGCATAAGTGTATGTTGACTTAGAAATACAGTTCCCGAGGGCTTACTTCTGAATGAGCATGCTATTCCAGATTAAGCTTAGCTGTGGACTTTCTTTAAAAAAATGTAAAGTTCAAGCTTTGGAGACATAAAGCTTGCCAAGTTAATTATTGATTGGCAGAGGGTTGGACTAGATGTCCCTTGGAATCAATTTCAGTTCTGTAAGTGTGTGTGTTCATGCAGTTGTAGCCTTGAAACTTTTTGTTCCTGAAGAAGTGTCATGCTATCTTTGGTACCCCTTGTTTGTTTAGTTTAGAAGTATCCTATTGTAATAAAATGTATTGTGCTAATTTTTCTAGTTTACAAACAAAGGAGGATTACCTCTTGGATGGAAAACAAAGGACCCAAAACAGTGGAGTCAAAAAGGTAAAAACAAAGTAAAAATTGTTGGAAGGAATCATATTATCATTTAAAGATTGTTTCTAAGACTGTTGCATATCCCAGGGAAGCTATAGCTGACCACAGTCTCAGTTGTTTTGCTTTCTGACTGACCTGACTTAACTTTGATTGCAGGGAATTAATATGGTTTGGGATTACAACAAAATTAAAAAAAAATAAAAATGAGATAGTACACCATGGAAAAATATGAGTTGAAATATAGTTGTCCCTTGACATTCGCGGGGGTTAGGTTCCACGGACCCCCGCGAATGTCAAAAAACCGCGAATATTGATTGCCCTCCCCCACCCTCCCCTGGCCTTCACGGAGCCTTCCAAGGCTCCGTGAAGGCCTCTGCAACCCTCCCCCCTCCCTCCCCGGGGCCTTCACGGAGCCTTGGAAGGCTCCGTGAAGGCCTCCGTGGCCTTCCCCCACCATCCCCAGGCCTTTACGGAGCCTTCCAAGGCTCCGTAAAGGCCTCCCCCCATCCTCCCCGGGGCCTCCCCCCACCCTCCCCAAGCCTTCACGGAGCCTTCCAAGGCTCCGTGAAGGCCTCCCCCCATCCTTCCCCCTCCCTCCCCGGGGCCTTCACAGAGCCTTTGAAGGCTCCGTGAAGGCCTCCGTGGCCTTCCCCCACCCTCCCCAGGCCTTCACGGAGCCTTCCAAGGCTCCGTGAAGGCCTCCCCCATCCTCCCCCCTCCCTCCCCGGGGCCTTCACGGAGCCTTGAAAGGCTCCGTGAAGGCCTCCGCGGCCTCCCCCCACCCTCCCCAGGCCTTCACGGAGCCTTCCAAGGCTCCGTGAAGGCCTCCCTCCATCCTCCCCGGGCCTTCACGGAGCCTTGGAAGGCTCCGTGAAGGCCCCCGCGGCCTCCACCCACCCTCCCCAGGCCTTCACGGAGCCTTCCAAGGCCCCGTGAAGGCCTTCCCCCATCCTCCCCCCTCCCTCCCCAGGGCCTTCACGGAGCCTTTGAAGGCTCCTTGAAGGCCTCCGCAGCCTCCCCCCACCTTCCCCAGACCTTCACGGAGCCTTCCAAGGCTCCGTGAAGGCCTCCCCCCACCCTCCACCCTCTCTCCCCGGGGCCTTCACAGAGCCTTCGAAGGCTCCATGAAGGCCTCCGCGGCCTCCCCCCACCCTCCCCAGGCCTTCACGGAGCCTTCCAAGGCTCCGTGAAGGCCTCCCTCCATCCTCCCCGGGCCTTCACGGAGCCTTGGAAGGCTCCGTGAAGGCCCCCGCGGCCTCCACCCACCCTCCCCAGGCCTTCACGGAGCCTTCCAAGGCCCCGTGAAGGCCTTCCCCCATCCTCCCCCCTCCCTCCCCAGGGCCTTCACGGAGCCTTTGAAGGCTCCTTGAAGGCCTCCGCAGCCTCCCCCCACCTTCCCCAGACCTTCACGGAGCCTTCCAAGGCTCCGTGAAGGCCTCCCCCCACCCTCCACCCTCTCTCCCCGGGGCCTTCACAGAGCCTTCGAAGGCTCCATGAAGGCCTCCGCGGCCTCCCCTCACCCGCCCCAGGCCTTCACGGGGCCTCTGGAGGGTCTCCAAAGGCCCCGTGAACGCCTCCCCGGCCCTCCCCGCTCCTTCCCAGGGCTTTCAAGGGGCCTCCGGAGGCCCCTTTTCGCGGTTTTGGGGGGCCCCGGGGGGGGGCTCCCAAAACCGCGAATAATTAAAACCGCGAATGCTGAGTTCGCGAATGTGGAGGGGCAACTGTATGTCCATTTAAAATCACAGTTATGAGTGTACTTGTTAACTTTAAGTAGCAGGCTATTTTTTCAGCCTCAGGAACCCTCAGTATGTCCTGGCTTCATATACCTTTTTAAATTGTCCATGAAAATAAAATGCCCTTAATTTTGTTGAAAATAAATTTCATAAAGACTTTCTATATTTTATCTTTGTAAAAGTGGATTAGAGCAAAACTGTATTGGAGATTTTGTAATCATGCAATTACAGTTTTCATTAAATATATAATTCTGAGTCTACATTAGAATATGCTCATTGTCTATAAACTTAATTGACAAGTGTTTACTTTTTATTTATTTCATTTGTATGCCGCCTTTCTCCCAAGATGGGACCCAAGATGGCTTCCATAAACAACAGATTAAAAATACAATATATTCAATTACAATATTTAAAAAATCAGATTAAAACATATAAAATCTAATATGCTTGTTTAATACTAACTAACTATTAAGAGTTTTGTTTATTTATTTAAAGTGGGTTAAAACTTTTGCCTTGCCAGCAAAAAAGAAGGAGAAGAAGCTTCCAGCATGGTTTTCAGACCAATAAAAATAAAATCAATTAAAAAAAAGCAGACACAAAATTCTTACACAGCACAGTCTACTTAGAATTAAACACCACGTAATTTGGTCATACTTGTTACCTGCCGTCAGGTCAACTTCAACTTATGGTGACCCTATAAATGAGAGACCTCCAAATCACCCTGTTATCAACAGTCCTGCTCCAGTTGTGCAGACTTCAGGCTTACTTGGTTGAGTCTATCCATCTGGGATGTGGGCTTCCTCTTTTCCTACTGCCTTCTACCTTATCAGGCATTATTGTCTTTTTCCAGTGAGTCATGTCTTCTCATGATATGGCCAAAGTACAAAGTTCTTAGTGTAGTTATCTTGGCTTCAAGGGAGAGTTCAGGTTTGATTTGCTGTATGGCCCTTTGATTTGTTTTTTAGTAGTCTGTGGTATCTGCAGAACTCTTTCCAGCAGCACATTTTAAATGAGTTGATTTTCTTCCTATTAGCTTTCTTCACTGTCCAGTTTTCACAACCATGCATAGAAGTTGGAAATATGATGACATGGACAACCCTAACTTTAGCATTCAATGATATGTGTTTACACTTCATTATCTTGTCTAGTTCCTTCATAGCTGCCCTTCCAAGTCCTAATCTTCTTCTGATTTCTTGACTGCAGTTGCCATTCTGCTTAATGACAGAGCCAAGGTATGGAAAATCATGAAATGTTTCAACGTCTTCATAGTCTACTTTAAAGTTACGGAAATCACCTGTTGTCATTATTTTTGTTAATGTTCAACTGTGAACCTGCCTTTGTGCTTTGTTCCTTCACTTTCTTCAGTAATGGTTCCAAGCCTTTGCTATTTTCTGCTAGTAGTATGGTGCATCTGCATATCTTAAATTGTTGATGTTCCTTCCTCCAATTTTCACATTTCTTTCCTTTGAGTCTAATCCTGCTTTACGTGTGACATGTTCAGCATACAGGTTAAATAGGGTGATAAAATGCAGCCTTACCTGGCCCCTTGCCAATTGGAAATGATTCCATTTCTCTGTATTCTGTCCTGATGTTAACCTCTTGTCCAGAATACAGGTTACATACACATCAGGACTATAAAATATTGTGGCACATCCATTTCTTTAATAGCAATCTATAGTTTGTCAAGATCTCTACAGTCAAAGGCTTTGCTATAACCTATAAAGCACAGGCTGGTTTTCTTTCAAAATACTTTGGTGCGTTCCATTTTTCAACGTATGTTTGTAATATGATCCTTCATACTTCTTCCTTTCCTAAACCCAGCTTGAACATGTGGCATTTCTTACTCCATAAGTGGTAAAAGTCATTGTTGTAGAATTTTGAGCATCACTTTGCTTGATTGGGAAATTAATGCAGTGGTCCTCTGGTTACTGCAATCTCTGAGGTACCCTTTCTTGAGGATGGGACTGTACATTGAGCATTTCCAATCTGTGGGCCATTCTCTTGTTTTCCATATTTGTTGACAGATTTTAGTTACAACTAGAGCAGATTCTGTCTCTGTAGCTTGAAGTAGCTTTATTGGTATGCTATCTGTTCCTGGTGATTCATTTCTCCCAAGTACTCTCAGTGCAGCTTCCACTTCACTTTATAAAAATTGGAGGTTTTCTTCTATGGGTCTTCATTGACTCATAGAATCATAGAATTGTAGAGTTGGAAGAGACCACAAGGGCCATCCAGTCCAACCCCCTGCCATGCAGGAATACACAATCAAAACGTCCCTGACAGATGGCCATCCAGCCTCTGTTTAAAGACCTCCAAGAAAGGAGACCCCACCACGCTCCGAGGGAGCGTATTCCACTGCTGAACGGCTCTTACTGTCAAAAAGTTCCTCCTAATGTTGAGATGGAATCTCTATTCCTGGAGCTTGCATCCATTGCTCCATGTTCTAGTCTTTGGAGCAGCAGAAAACAAGCTTGCTCCATCCTCAATGTGACACCCCTTCAAATACTTAAACAGGGCTATCATATCACCCCTTAACCATCTTTCTTCCAGGCTAAACATACCCACCTCCTTAAGTCTTTCCTCATAAGGCATGGTTTCCAGACTTTTCACCATTTTAGTCGCCCTTCTCTGGACACACACCAATTTGTCAATATCCTTTTTGAATTGTGGTGCCCAGAACTGGACACAGTATTCTAGGTGAGGCCTGACCGAGTGACACTATTACTTCCCTTGATCTAGACACTATACTTCTATTGATGCAGCCCAAAATCGCATTGGTCATTTTAGCTGCTGCATCACACTGTTGACTCATGTTCAACTTGTGGTCTACTAGGACTCCTAGATCCCTTTTGCACATAGTCTCATTCAGCCAGGTCTCCCCCATCCTATATCTATGAATTTCGTAAGGTAAGTGCAGTACCTTACATTTCTCCGTATTGAACTTCATTTTGTTAGCTTGGCCCAGCTCTCTAGTCTATCCAGGTCATTTTGAATTTTGATCCTGTCCTCTAGGGTATTAGCTACTCCTCCTAATTTGGTGTCATCTGCAAATTTGATAAGCATGCCCCTAATTCCCTCATCCAGGTCATTGATAAAGATGTTGAATAGCACTGGGCCCAGGACAGAACCCTGTGGCACCCCACTGGTCACATCTTTCCAAGAGGAAGAGGAGCCACTGCTGAGCACCCTTTGGGTTTGGCCGGTCAACCAATTACCAATCCACTTAACAGTTAACTTGTCTAGCCCACATTTTACAAGCTTGTTTGCAAGAATGTCATGGGGAACCTTGTCAAAGGTCTTAGTGAAATCAAGGTATGCGATATCCACAGCGTTCCCTTCATCTACCAAGCTGGTAATTTTATCCAAAAAAAAAAAAAAAAGAGAGATCAGATTAGTCTGGCATGACTTGTTTCTCTGAAACCCATGTTGACTTTTTGTGATTATGGCATTGCCTTCTAAATGTTCACAGACTCTCTGCTTAATGATCTGTTCTAGAATCTTCCCTGGTATTGATGTCAGACTAACTGGATGATAATTGTTGGGAGCCTCTTTTTTCCCCTTTTTGAAGATGGGGACAATGTTTGCCCTCTTCCAGTCTGCTGGGATTTCTCCTGTTCTCCAGGAGTTCTCAAACATTATTGCCAATGGCTCTGAGATTACATTTGCCAGAATGAATCTGCCATCTTTTAATCTCTTTTATATAGTTCTTCAGTGTATTGTTTCCATCATCTTTTTATTTCTACTTGGTCATGTAATGTGTTCCTTTGTTGGTCGTAGAGCATCTCCACTCTTGGTTAAAATTTCTTGGATCTTGTGGAAAAGGTTTCTTGTTCTTCCTTTTTTGTTGTCATCTTCTATTTCTCTGCATTAATTATTGTAGTAATTCTCCTTGTCCCCGTTCACAAGTTGCTGAAGAGTTGTATTTGGGGTTCTACGTCTGTTTCTGTCCCCTTCTACTTCTGCTTCTTGTCTGTCTTTAACTGCTTGAAGAGTTTCATCTGTAATCCATTGAGGCTTCTCTTTCTTTTTGGCTGCAGATAATGTCTTTTTTTGCATTCCTTACTGACAGTATCCCTGACTCCAGCCCAGAATTCTTTTGGCTCCTTGTCAATTAGGCTTAAAAGTGCAAATCTATTTTTCACATTATCTTTAAATTCTGCAGGTGTGTTCTTCAGGTTGTATTTTGGCACGATGATTGGTTTAGTGGTCTTCTTTTGCTTTACTTTAATTTTTGATATTAGTAGTTCATGGCCTGTGCCACAATCTCCTCCTGGTCTTCTTTTTGCAGAGTGAATGGAGCTTCTCCATCTTTTGCTTCCAATTACATAGTCTATTTCATTTCTGTATTGGCCATCAGATGATGTCCATGTATACAGTCACGTCCTTGGTTGCTTGAATAATGTGTTTGTGATGAACAGACTGTTGGTCTCATAACTTTCAGTCAGTTGCTTACTCCAAGGTTAATATAGATGGCATAATATGATCTTAAGTGATTTGGCCTACACAGATGTCCTTTGTGAATACAACTGTCTGTAAACCCATTTTCTTCTTAAGTTTCAGATGCTGTAGTGGTTTTTGAAATTCAGAAAATGAGCTGTTACTCTGTGTTTAGTTGACTGAACAAAAGAACTGGAGATTGTAACCTAGAAGTATATTAAACAGAAATAGTTTGATGAAAATTACAGAATCTAGAATACAAAGTTAAAAATGAAAATAATACTGCAAGTAAAGTTTCTTGAAAATTGTAGATAGTTTAATTTGTAGAAAGATAGATATCACTTTAGGTTTTATGTGTATGGAATAACATTTCATTTACTGTTGCATTCTCCTTGCACAGCTTGCAAAATAAAGCTAGCTGCATGGAAGCAGAGCTCAAAATGGCACTTATTAAGAAAGATAATGTTTTTGAACATGAGGTGAAAAAGAATGAAGATGTTATTGAGCAGGGCTGTTCAGGATTATCTGCAGAAATGAACACCAAGTGTGTAGCCTTGCCTCAGACTGGTGCCTTGCCTAAATGGGAAGCTGAGAGCACACACAGAGATCAGCCCTCAGAAGCCGAGCATATGAAAAGCACCCAAGCTGGAGACCAGCTGAAAAATGCAAACATAAATCAAATGCACAAAACTGGTGGTCAGGCTCATCGTGTTTGCAATGAGAACCAGGAAAATTATTCTCATAGGAAGCTTTCATCAGGCAGCCCTATGAAACAACCTTCAAAAGGGTGCAATACAGAAAAGCAAGTAACTTCACGAAATCCACAGCCATTTAAAAACTGCAACTCTGAGCATGCATCCTTTATAAATATTGAAGCAGATGAGGTACATGTGGTTCCTGAGAGCCCACTTTCAGATGCAGACTGTGATGCATATTCATCTGATTTGTATAGTTCTCAGAACAGAAATCAAGGATTCTTGGGAGAATCTCCTTCTTTTGAGAAAGAGAGTGAACCTGAGTCACCAATGGATGTAGATAATTCCAAAAACAGTTGTCAGGGATCAGAGGCTGATGAAGAAATCAGTCCACTTCTTGAGGACCAAGAAGATATTGATATGTCAAAAACACCTAGTAAATCTTCATGGTTTCAAAGGGCAGATGCTGACTTGGATTCTAGAAAGTCACACTTTGCTTCCCAAAGAGGAGAAGGTGTTCGATTTAGCCTTCACTTGGAGGGGACAGATAATCCCCTCAAACAGGAAGAAACACACACTGAATCATCTGGAGTTTTTCCTGTTGTGTCATCAGAATGCAAAGGTGCCAAACACTATGGGAAGAAGGAGTCTAAAATTACTGCCCATTTCATGAGGGTTCCAAGGACAGAGGAAAAAAGGTAAAATTCTTGTTCTTATTCTCATTTCTTCCATCCCTACTATTATATACCAGTTGCATTGCAAGTACTGTATATTTTGAGTTTGTCTGTGTGATGAGCAAATTTAGGAACTATGAGAAATGGGTGTTTGATGTAAAAAGATGTTTAGTTCAATGTGGATTTAAGATGACCTGATAAGAAGATGGACAGTATGGTCAGTGGAAGGCCTAAGGCAGTGTTTGGGATGAGTCCTGGCTCCTATCTGGATGACCAGATAGGAGCCAGCATGGGGTAGCGGTTTGAGTGTTGGATTATGGCCCTGGAGACTAGGATTCAAATTCCTGCTCAGCTGTGAAAACCCACTGGATGACCTTGGGCAAGTCACACACCCTCAGCCTTTAGGAAACGCTGATAGGTTTGCCTTAGAGTTGCCGGGAAATTACTTGAAGGTATACAACAACAAAATGGACCAGATGACAACCAACAAGCTGAAATGTCAGCTGACAAAGTAGAAGCACTGTTCATGAGTAATTCATCTGATCAGGGAGTGGTATTCAACTTTTTCTAAATAAACTTGTATATCTTGTATATATTTTGTATATAAACTTGTCTATCTTTTTAATGATCACAGCTGCAGGTGCTGATCAATACAGCTTCTCACAGAAGATCCATGTAACTTCCCTAGCTCTCAGTACTTCTGTCAATGTGTGCCAACTGTAAACTCTCCTGCACAGTTAACTTTGCCCTGTAGTGTCTAGATTAGGCTACTGTAAAGCATTTTCCATAGAATGCCATTGAAGACTGTTCAGAAACTTTAAAATGGCTAGGCTACTTATTGAGACCAATTGTAGGAATCATATTGGACCAGGTCTTACATTACTCTACTGACTACTGGTTCAGATTGGGATACAATTCATAGTGCTGATGTTCACCATTAGAAACCCTAAGTGACTTGAGACAGAGAGATCTAAAGGATTATGTTCTGTGTGAGCCTCACTGACTTCTGTGTTTATTATTAGAGATTATTCTTTGAGCCCACTTTCTTTCAGAGTTTGGGCAGGTGATAAGCAGAGAAAGGACTTTTTCAGTTATGGCAATCTGCATTAGCAGTGCCCTTCTCAGAGAGATTTGTGTGCTTCCAGTCCTGTTGTCTTTTTGGCATTAGGGAAGGCCTTTTTCTTTGCTTGTTCCTGCCAGAATGCTAGCTCACTGGTTTTAGACCCTTGAGTTGGATTTTATTGCTGTTTTTATTGTTAATCATTTGGTTTAAAATTATGAAATTGTTAGGCTGCTGTGCAAACTTTCTGCTAAAGATCAGTGTATATTTTCCTTTGATAATAGATTTTCTGAAGTCTTTATGTAATCTATAATGTATCTGTGGAAGCTCACTTTAGCTGTTTATCTGGGCACCATTTTCAAACAGCAAGTGAACATTTAGGACTCCAGGCTTGTAACATCCTTTTGCCTACTACTCCACACTAATTTCTTTGGAACATCAAATGATTGGATTTGTGGAGTAGCTATCACTGACCAAACACCACATATGGACATGCTTTCGTATTATCTGATATCACCTCAAACAGTATTGTTCAATAAAGGAAATTCATGCATGTACCTATGAATGTCTGTGCCATGTAACTTTGAATGAAGTTTTAACAAAAGATACATTGATGTGTATTGTGTATTTATTACATAACCTTACGTAAGCATATGTAGGGTGATGAGTAGTAAGTAAAAAGAAAAAAGAGATTTACTTTCCCTGCTAAAATGCTAATTGTTCCAGCATTTTAGGGAGTGGGGGATGGAAATGATTTCTGTTAGATAACTAAAAGCACCAGGGTTGTTCATATGGTGTTAGATTGTACTGCTACTTAGGAAAATTGTTAAAAAGAATGACGGGAAAATTGCATGCTCCTGCCCCTTGAAATCTCTAGCCAACCAGAAAAATGTATTTAAGGTATTCATTTTGTTTTATTTTTAATGACAGGAATGAACAATGTGAGTTAAAGCCCAATCGACCAGGAAGGAAAATCCCTAAGTATTCTCTTCCTCCACTTCCAACTAATAAAAAATGGTTTGGGACACCCATTGAAGAGATGAGAAGAATGCCAGTGTGTGGAACTCGTCTTCCTCATTTGAGGCCCTCTGCCAATCATACAGTGACAATCCGAGTATGAAAGTTGCTTGACCTACAAAACCTATCTTTGTAAATTGAGGCTGGACAGATATTATTGTCCTCATTATTTCAGTCAGGCATTTCAGCAGATTTGGAGAGCATTAGATAGCCCCAGTTTGAGAGGGAAAGGTCTTCGAATTCAGGACAGTCAAATTTGGGATGTACGGATTGCCCTCAGATACAAATGGAGGCCCTGACCCTGTTTTTGTTAAAGTCTTTTCAGGAATGGGTTACGTAGAACACAGAAGGGAGGCACTTTCTTCTTCGTGGTCTCTGTGAATCCACACATAAAGGGTTAATCCTGCGCCTGCGCAGTAGCCATTCAGAAAGTCGTTAGAGTCAGTGGAGATTACATTTGAATTTTGGCGGTAATCCCACCCACCATCCCCAGGCTATATAGGCCCTCTTCGAGCCCGCCTCCTCAGTTCCTTTTTTTCCGCCGCGCTAGTAGCACAAGGGACGTTGTTAGAGTCTCTAGCTCCTTTTTTATTCTAGATTTCTGTATTTACCCCCCCCCCCCACGGTTTCTTCACTCCTGGCTTGGATTTGGACTGTTTTGGGATACGCTTCTTGGATTTTGGCACTATCTTCGACCTCTTTCTCGGACTGTGGACTTCGGATTTGTGAGTGTTGCCCTGCTTTGACTGTTATGGCTTCTACGGGATTCTTCAAGGCCTGTTTGACCTGTGGGGCGAAAATGCCAGAATCAGATGGCCATTCTAACTGTTTGATGTGCCTGGGCGAAAGGCATGATTTTCGTTCCTGCCGCCACTGCAATGCCTTTACCCCTCAAGCTAGACGCAACAGGGATAAAAGGCTGAAGGTACAGCTCTATGAGCACGTCTTATCGGGCTCAGTGTCCTCGTCGGCCCAGAGAGCCCCGGTACCCTCGGGTTCGTCGGAGGCCCCTAAGCAACCCTCTAAGGAGGCTTCTAAAGCTAAATCCCGGGACCGGGAAAAGCTGGGGTCCAAGGGAACATCCTCGAAATCGAGGAAACCCGACGCTGATACCACAGACGGTACCGTCCCTAGAGGTGCCACCGGTTCCACTCCAGGCACCGCTACGCAAGAACAACCGAAAGACAAGCACAAAGCGGTAAGGCTTACCTCCCCGAAGGCAACACCGCATGATGAACCCCCTAAGAAGAAGAAGAGAAGTCTGACGCATCCCCTTCTGGTAGCACACGGCGAGACCGAACCTCGGCACAGATGGACCGCTCTCCGGCCCTAAAGCCCCTGGTCGTCTTCCCCCTGAAACTCAGCGTCTCCAGAATTCGGGCTACATCGAGAGAACCAACCCTGACGTTGGTGGTAGACGCTCGGGACCGCGAGCTGTCGGAGGGCGAGCTCCAGGATCAGTCTCCCGACATTCGAATTGTGGAGATCTCGACCAGCTCGATTGAAAGGGAGCCTGCCACCGATCCCGCTCGAGATTGGCCACCCCTCCATCCCGAGAAAGACCACGGCACCCACCCCAGCCACGTTCACCTCAGACGGTCTTCTCTCGGTTGCCCTCCCGCTCCCGGTCCCGCTCGGCTCAGTCCCATCAGACCCGGTCACCCACGCCACAACTCTCGCCTCGCCACTCCCGATCTCGCTCTTCACATCGATCCCTTTCAACCCGTTGATCCCAGTCGCCTAGACGATCCCATTCCCCGAGACGGACTCTGAGACGATCCCGGATGCCATGATGGTCCCACTCCCCGAGACGGTCTCCACGCTGATCCCGGACGTCCCGGCGGTCCCGTTCACCACACTGAACACATGGGTCCCGCTCTCTGAGAAGGCGGCATCAGTCCCGCACGCCACGTTGTGCACGGTCCCAGTCCATCTCATCTGGATCGTACGCATCGGACCTGGGGACTTCAGAGGAAGAATGGTTTGTGGACCGGTATGGCCATCTCTACTATTACCACCCCACTAGACACCACCGGTACTGCCCATACAGCCGATACTGGGACCACGACCTCCGGTACCCTTACTACGAGGACGTCTATGACCCCTCACCATGCTACAGGCACAGGAGGCACAGGGACCCTGCCCGGTACCTGCAGCGGACCCCGGAAAAGGAGTACCCTCAACCCATCACTAGACCACCAACGGACCAGTCTACGCCTAAGGCAGTACCCAGCACCATGCCCCCCGACACCGGGAGAGGCAAGGAGTCATTCCCAGCAAAGTTGACCTCTAGATCACCCTCCAAGGAGAGGTCAACCCCTCACAAGTCTTAACCGCGAGGTTCTCCGTCGCCTCAACCACAGAAGAAAAAGCGGCCAGATCTCCCGACCTCACCAAGAAGGTCCCCTTCCAGGTCCCCCTCTGCTCACTCGTCGGAGTCAGAGTCCTGCTCCCTACGACCCCATCCCCGAGAGCATCACCGGTCCTAGGGGGAGCCCGCCCTGACCCACCGTCCCCTACGGATGATATGAAGGCCTTTGCTGACTTCATGCTTAGATTGGCAGGCACACTTGGCATCAAGGCCACCCAACCCGGGAAGGATGTGGACGATCCCATCTTTGAAGATCTGCAACACCGTGCACCATCCTTCCCTTCTCTATTTCCCCCTATTTGTTACAAGTGTTGAAGTCATCGTGGGCGACATCCTTCTCAACGCCTCCCACCTCCCGACACCTTGATCACCTGTACCGCATGTGCACGGATTCTGCACCATGGTTGTCCTACCACCCCAAACCTAACTCAGTGGTAGTCGAAGCGGCACAGAGGAAGACCTCCCAGAGGTTGCACTCTACCCAGCGGATAAGGAGGGCAAAAAGCTTGACGCAATAGGCCGCAAATTCTACTCCTCTGCCTGCCTCCTCACTAAAATGTCATCATATGCCACATGCATAGGGGCATACCAAAAATTCCTCTGGGATGCCTTTGCTGTCCACATCTCAAAGCTGTCGGAACAGGACCAGAGAATTGTGAACTCATTCAGGGAAGAAGTCCTGGCACTAGCAGGATACCAGCGACAAATTGCCAAACACATAGCTGAATATACGGACAAGATTGTGGCCAACTCGATCGCAGTCCACCGTCATGCGTGGCTCCGGTCCTCGGGGTTGTCCCACACAGCACGCTCTATCATAGAAGATCTGCCTTTTGACGAACTAGGCCTGTTCCATGCAGACACTGACTCAAAACTGGAACACACACAGAAAATGAGATCAACAGCTAAAAAGTTTGGCCTACCCAGTTCTTATCAGCCTACTAGACCACGCCTGCCTTTTCGCAGACCGGCTACGTCGTACCGGAAGAGGTTTAGCCCACCCCCCCACTCGAACCCGCCAATCCTCGTCCACCTACCAGCCACACAAGAGGTTCCAGTCCTTCAAGCCCAAACCCAAGTTTGGCAAAAGAAAGTCTGAGTCAACCAAGGAGCGAGCTTGACTCCATCCAACCATCACCACCACCTGGTATCACCATCTCCTCCTACCCACATACCTTACCTTTGCCGGCCAGCCGCCTCTTCGATGCACTCCACTCTTGGCAACTCATCCCTTTGGACTGCTGGGTCCTTGGCATCATTCAAAGAGGATACTACATAGATTTTGAAGAGCTCCCGCCTCCGGCGCCTCACAGAGTGACCCCACCTTCTCAACCAATCATGGAAGAGGTCACCAGCCTTCTACAAAAAGGCGCCATAGAATGAGTCCCCTGTTCAAGAGTGGGAGGCCTTTTCCTTTCCAGATACTTCCTGGTTGACAAGAAAGATGGCGGCCTTCGCCCTATCCTGGATCTTCGAGATTTGAATTCCTTTGTCCAACCGCGGAAGTTCTGCATGGTCACACTCCCGTCTATCCTCCCTTTCTTGAAAAGAGGAGACTGGTTTGCCACTCTGGATCTAAAAGACGCATACTTTCACATCCCGATTGCATGGCCTTCCAGTTCAAAGTCTTGCCGTTCGGCCTCTGCACGGCACCAAGAGTTTTCACGAAATGCATGGCGGTGGTGGTTGCCTGGCTCAGGCAAAAGGGAATTGTCATGTTCCCATACTTAGACGACTGGCTTTTCATGGCACATTCAGCAAAGAAACCTAACGAGGACATTCGCTTCACCCTCACTTGGCTACGACGATTAGGGTTGATGGTGAACTACGAAAAATCCCATCTTCACCCCTCCCGACCTGTCAGGTTTATAGGTGCCACGCTAGATTCCACCACAAGAAAGGCGTCCCTCCCAGACGATCGCTTCATGGCGCTACGCACGGCGATACAGAAGTGCATAAAAAGGAGAAGGGCCACAATTCGAGACATACAGCAAGCCCTAGGCCACATGGCCTCCACCACAGCAGTCACACCTCTCGCACGGCTCCGCATGAGACCCCTGCAAAGCTGGTTTATCTCAAAGTTCAGTCTGTTTGTTCACGGGCCACACAAACTCACCATTCCTCGCCCACTCAAGAAGTCCCTCCTGTGGTGGACGAACCCACATGTGGTACAGCGGGGTTCCCAATTTGCATAGTTGAGCCCCACGAGATCCATCACCACAGACGCCTCCCTTTCCAGTTGGGGAGCCCACTCAAACGGTCTATCCATCAGGGGACGCTGGTCCCAGATGGAGAGATCCCTACACATCAATGCCCTGGAATTGCTAGCAGTATTCAAAGCCTTGAGAGCATTCAAACCCTCCCTGAGGGGCCAAGTGGTACAGGTGGCCTCGGACAACACCACCACAGTGTTCTACATAAACAGGGAGGAACACACTCACAGACCCTGCTCCACCTTTCCCTGGATCTCTGGGAGTGGTGCATAACCCGGGACATCTTCCTGACGGCCATCCATGTCCCGGGGTAGAGCAACGAGTTGGCAGACACCCTCAGCAGGACAACCACCAACAATCACGAGTGGTCCCTGAACCAACAGACTCTACTCCGTCTCTTCGCACGATGGGGGACTCCAGTGGTAGACTTGTTTGCCAGCGAGAACAACACAAAATGCCTGCTATTCTGCTCCAGGGACCACCGGTCACAGGGCAACCTGGGAGATGCATTCCTGTGGCACTGGGGAGGCCCTCTGCTCTACGCTTTCCCCCCTTCCCTCTCATACCCAGGGTGATCTCCAAAATCCAACAGGACAGAGCCAAGTGCATCCTGATAACCCCATGGTGGCCGTGCCAGAACTGGTTCTCTCCGCTGCTCAGGATGGCTTGAGGGCGATACAGGCACCTTCCCTAGACACCGGACCTGCTATCAATGGTGGACGGCCAAATCCTTTACCCAGACCTAAAATTGATCAACCCAATGGCTTGGCTGATCACAATGTGAGCCCCCTTTCAGACGCGGTCCGGGCCATCATCAACGCAGCCCACCGCCCCTCTACGGTGAGGGCCTACAACTACAAGTGGGTAAAGTTCTGTTCTTTCCTGGAGGAGAAAGGAGTCCTGCAAGACCAAGCGGACCCCTCCAATCTGATGGACTTCCTTGCTTCCCTTTCAACCGAGGGTTTCTCTACCTCTTCAATCAAGAGTTATATAGCAGCCGTGTCCTGGCATCTGCAACGCCTGGGAAAACCCTCTTGCTTTAGAGATCCTAGAATCAAAGTTTTTTGAAAGGTTACACCAACCTGCACCCACCCACAGTGGGTCCCACTCCAGCGTGGAGCCTTGAGATAGTCCTGGCAGCACTATCCAAGGCACCCTTTGAGCCGATGGCCACGTGTGACCTACGTCTAGTCTCCATGAAAACTGTGTTTCTGGTTGCAATCACATCAGCTAGACGAGCCACCGAACTATGTGCACTGCGGATGTGGATGGACCCCCCATACATCCATTTCCATCAGGACAAAGTAGTGCTGAGACCAGATATTGCATTCCTCCTGAAGGTGGTCTCCTACTTCCACCTCAACCAGGACATTGTGTTGCCGGCCTTCTTCCGACATCCGTCGGATAACCTGGAAAGGTCTCTCCACTGCCTGGACATGAGGCGCGCTCTAGCCTTCTACATAGATAGGACCTCACAATTCAGAAGGTCCAATAGACTCTTTGTCTGCTATGCTGGCCCACGGAAGGGTGGACCCCTATCCTCCCAATGCTTCTCCAAATGGGTGGCTGCTGCAATAAAACTAGCATACCAAATTCTGGGGAAGCAGCTATCAGTGACCATTCGCAGCCACTCCACCAGGGCCACCTCCACATCGACAGCTTTCCTGAATGGAGTACCTATCCAAGACATTTGCAGGGCGGCCACTTGGTCAACCCCTCTGACTTTTGCTAAAGTGTACAAGATGGACTCGGCTTCCAGAGAGGATGCAGCGTTGGGTCGTGCAGTCCTCCTGTCTTCCATTGCACAACGATAATTGTGAGGACCTTGTCCTGCCTCAACAGCAGTGAATGGTATCTTCTCCACCTGCCTTTCCCCCCTTACAAATAAAGTAGTTTTTTGGTTTATTGAATAGCAATGAATAGCTGCTTGGTGTTTTCCTTTCACTTTCCTAGATAGGACACCCCTCCTCCGTGATTTGAGCTTGCTAATCTATCCTTTAAGTGTGGATTCACAGAGACCACGAAGAAGAAGGACAGGTTGCTTACCTGTAACTGTAGTTCTTCGAGTGGTCATCTGTGAATTCACACAGTCCCACCCATCCTCCCCTCTAGTGTCCTAGGCTCTCTCCTCGGGAAAAAAATTTTTTTTCCTGATCAAGGGCTGCAAGCCGCGGCTACTTGGAACTGAGGAGGCGGGCTCGAAGAGGGCCTGTATAGCCTGGGGATGGTGGGCGGGATTACCGTCAAAATTCAAATTTAATCTCCATTGACTCTAATGACTTTCCAAATGGCTACTGTGCAGGCGCAGGTTTAACCCTTTATGTGTGAATTCATAGATGACCACTCGAAGAACTACAGTTACAGGTAAGCAACCTGTCCTTATCCTTCCTGACCCCTGGTTTTACCACTACAAATCAACCATCCAACTAGCTCACCCTTTGTATGAGTTCCAAGCCTTCTTTATTGTTTGCTCCAAGTTTCATTCCCTGTGCAGCTTTTCCACTCATGAAATGTCAAGTATTGTTGTGCCTTTGCAAATACCAGTATAAACCAGGCCAGGGGTGTGGGGTGTGCCTACAAGGCCAAGGCTCAGAGTATGTTGAGCCATTCTCTTCTTTGATATCTGTTGTACTTTTTTAAAAAAAGGGGGGTGGGTGACATTGCTTCAACACATTCAGTTGAATGTAATGTTTTAGATCCATAAGCCATTCCCATGATGGGAGAAAGGCAGGATATTAAATAAATTAATAAAATAATCCACAGTGCTGTTTCCCTGAAATATATGATTTGTAAATTAAAAGAGAGGTGGTCATTCTCCCTTTAATATATTTCCTTGTGGTACTGAAACCTTGCTATAAACAATATGTGCATTAAAAAGAAGGTAGTTGAGGGATGAGTGAGGAGAAGAGGAGAAAGGGTGGTAGTTGAGAATAAGTTCATGTTCATAGTTAACGATTTGTCCTCTGTCCTGTCATCTGTTAGTGATAACTGGTCAATACAAATATTTATTGCCTAGGAGGTTTTTTGGTGATGAATGACAGTTTGGTTGCCTTTTAAGTATAAAAGTGCTAATTGTGATAAAATATACAGTTGTCCCTCCATATCCACTGAGTTAAGTATTCACGGCTTGAAAATATTCTAAAAAAAATAATAATCCAAAAAGCAAACCTTGATTTTGCCATCTTATATAAGGGACACCATTTTGCTGTGCCATTGCATATAATGGGACTTGAGTATTCATGGACTTTGGTATCCACAGGGGGTCCTGTAGCCAAACCTCAGCTAATATGAAGGGACAACTGTACAAACCATTAAAAAGTGAAATTAAATAAAGGTAGGTAAACACTTGTCTAACTAAGCCCAGTCACTGATAGGTGAATGTGACTCGCTCAAGTCCCGATGACTTTATTTGGTCTTATAGAAGTTTATTCATAAGTAAGTTCCTTGAAGTTCAATGGAACTGACTTTTATGTAGAACTACAGTAAAGGAGAGCAAAGTGCAGCCTGCCTCACCCCCATGCTGAAAAGTTGGCATAAAAATGGCTAATTGCACCCACCCCAGAGCTTCTGGAATTTTAAATTTGTTATTCAATTTGCCATTAAAAGGCAAATTTAGGGGCCATGGGCTTATTTTAGACTTTATAAAGCCTTGTAAAACCAGACATTTTCTTTTCCTTTTTTAAAAAATATGCTTTTTCAAGTTCAAAGCAGTTCCATGTGCCTCTGAAATAATGTTTAAATGGCTAGTCAGTTCCTCTAAGAGGTTCTGGGCATGTCCATGTCCCCATATTTTTTTTCAGCATTTCCCCCCACCCCCAACCTTTGACAGTTACAGACTCCAGAGTTGCCCATCAATCATTGTAGTTGGGGGGGGGGTAAATTCTATTGCATTGTATCTTGAGATGCTTGTTTCAGCGTGGCATAAATATTCACAAACTGCATTACCTGGGGTGTTATAACTTATTTATATTTTTAAAAAATATATTCCTATTTTGTGGGATTTAAAGGGTATTGCATTTACAGATATGGAGCTTAAGATAAGAGGTAATTGTATCTCTAACTAAGATTTTGTACATCATTCTTTACCTGTCTTTTCTGTTGCAGGTAGATCTTTTGAAGGAAGGAGAAGTGCCTAAACCTTTCCCAACACATTATAAAGATACATGGGACAATAAACATGTCAAAATGCCTTGTTCAGAACAAAATTTATACCCTATAGAAGATGAGGTAAAACAAATTATTAAGTGTTTTTCCTGTAACACTCATGTCAGATTCACAAGTCTACCAATCTTCTCAAATATGCATGCCCTAAATTTGCATTTAGATATGTTTCATAGCTAATTATTTCTGATGCATGTGATATGTTCGCCAATGATACTAATTTAGAGTATGAATAAAAAGGTATGTATGGCAGTTCATTTCCCTTCCTGTAGCCTAAATCAGTTCATTTAAGCATGCTTAAATCTGTGTTGGATTTAGGCCTGTATTTTTAAAATACAGTGGGCCTTTGGTATCCATTGCAGTTTGGTTCCAGGACCTGCTGTGGATACCAAAATCCATGGACGCTCAAGTCCCATTATATACAGTGGTATGGTAAAATGGTGTCTCTTATATAAAATGACAAAAATCAAGGTTTCCTTTTTGGAATTTATTTATTTTTTGGGGAGGAATATTTTCAAGCCATGGATGGTAGAATCTGTGGATGCCAAATCTATGGATACAGAGGGCCGACTGTATGGCTACTTAACATTGAAAGTGCTTATAGTAAGTGGTGAGGATGAAGTTACCATGAATTTCCCTTATTTGGTGCTATGCTGCTTTGTTTTCTGAAAGTTGCCACTATATTTTCAGCAGCACTGAAAGTATGTAGTCAGTCCTCATGTTTTGTGGGGGTTAGGTGTGCAGGACCCCCGTTAAATTGAACCCCCACCCCACAAATATAGGCCTGTATATATATTTTTTACCTGAGAGGACACTTGTCTAGACATGTCCAGGTCCTGTAGCCTGTCTCAGTGGTCAGCTTCTGCCAGAAGTTGACTATAAAATTGCACTGTAAAATTGGCCTAGGCATGCCTAGAGAGAACATATTTTTTCAGTCACATATAGGGCATCAGCAGGTAAGAAATAATAATTATAATAATTTTGTTATCTGCGAATCATCAAATCTGTGAGTGCTTAACCTGCAAATGTGCAGGGACAAATATACTGTAGTTTCAAACGTATCTTGAGCCAAATAATTAACTCTTCATATTCAACATTGTTAACTAGGCAGTTGGGGCTATGGTAGGGCTTGAGGCAGCATTATTGATTGGTATAATTTGATATTTATCCCAAAGGCTCAGATTATTGTATAATATTGTAAAATGTAAAGATTTCCAGAGTTCTGCTAATTTTAAAAAAAGGTAAATGATTTTAAAACCATATAAGAATTAGTTTTCTGTATCAGACCAAATCCATGCAGTTAGTCCAGCATTCTATTTGTAGCAGTGACAAGACAGATGCCTTTGGGAAGCTCATAGCAGGCATGAAGATCAGCACTTCCCCCTCTCCCTCAAACAAGAGATATTCAGCTGTAATGCCTCTAAACACTGATATTATAGTAGCTAGTCATGGCTAATAGCTGTTGGTGGATCAGTAGGTTTCCTACCTCTGCCTTAAATGATTTGTCACTGGGTTACCTTGAAGACTGCCTACTACCATATGGTGCCACTCATACTCTTAAGATCTTAATTGGAGGTCCTGTTTGTGTGTCTCTCAATAAAATTGATTAGACTAGCTAGCACAAGAAGCAGGGCATTTTTAATAATGGCCTTACTATTATGGAACTCTCTTCTGGTTCTGAATTGCTTGGTGACTTCCATACTGACTGTTAAGAAGTCTTAAACCTGCTTTTTATTAGGTTTTCTGTGGTTTTTTTCTGGGCTGTGAGACCGTGTTCACACGGCCTCACAGCCCAGAAAAAAAACCCACGGAAAACCTATGGATGCTGGCTGTGAAAGCCTTTGACTGCTTTTTATTATTTTTACTTAAGTGAACTGATCTAAAATTTATTTTATGTGTCTATTGTACATTTCCATGATTAGACAGATGTTCTATTGTTCATTTTCTGTATGCCCCTTTTTAAAGATCTGGCGTCCAAAATTTCCTAGAAATACATGTAAAAATTAATAAAACTTGGAATATCTTTTTGTCAGGAGGGAGCCTGTGCACTTGCTGGGTGTGGGGCGCAGTGTTTCTGGGAGGAGTCATGCCAAGAACTCAAGCTTTGGGGGACCACATCCTCTGAGATCTTAATTCTGTGAGGGGAGGTTGTAATTGCTCAGTGGAAAGGATAAGGCACTCTGTGTGTGTTAGAAGCTCTTCTGGTGCGTTCCCTCTAAGTAGCAAAAATAATGCGGGGTACTATGACTGGTCTCAATTTGTGGACCCCTGAGAGTTCTGTAACAGAGCTAATATCTTTTTTTTCTGCATTAGTAACAGCTGAGTTAAAAGTAGGTAGTAAACTAAGAGTTCTGTAACAGAGCAAATAGACATCTTTTTTTCTCCATTAGTAACAGCACAGTTAAAAGTAGGTAGTAAATTATATTTTAATTCTTTGTTAAAATATGCAGAGACTGTATCTATGAGGCTGATCTGAATTTGCTTAGGTAAATTCATTATAAAGTTAACAATTTGTTTCTTTGTTCTTTTAAAGAATGGTGACAGGACTGCTGGAAGCCGATGGGAATTAATCCAGACTTCTTTGCTTAAGAAATTCACTAGTTCCCGTGATTTGAAGGTAAGCCTATTAAAGCTACTTCCTAAGAATTACTTGATGGTTTTGTAGGAATGCATGGCTGTGTGGTAACAATGAATATCATAGCTGCATCTTACAAGACAACAGCAAGTATTTACTAACTGTTTAATGTTATCTTTGTAGAGGGGACAACTGGGGACTAGAGGTTCCTGAGGGAGGCAGCCCTCATACTGACTTTCATCACTCTGAGCAAACTAATTCAACTCAAAGTTGCCTTGGTTCTTTATTCATATACTGTACAACCCCCATATCCATGGGACCAGTACCCATGGTTTCACTTACCTGTATCTGAAAAAATAAGTTTTCTCTAGGCATTTTCTAGGCCCTCCAGCACAATTCTTTGGTTTATTCCTGCTGGAGGTTGCCCTGGAGGACTTAAAGTTTCCTAGAGAGGTGTTCTTTCTAGGAATGTCTAAGTCCTCCAGAGTGACTCTATGGTATGCTTGGGCCAGAAGTCATTCATCTCAATACAGTATGGTGTTATCCACAGTTTCATGTTTCCATGGTAAGTCCAGGAATGTATCCCCTGCAGATATGGGGGTCAAACAGTATTTCCAGTGTGTAGCAAGGTTGTTGGACTATAGCTCTGGAGAATAGGGTTCAAATCCCTGCTTGGCTATGGAAACCCTCTGGGGAACTTGAGCAAGTCACCCTTTCTCAGCCTCAGAGGAGGGCAAAGGCAAATGCCCCTCAGAACAAATCCTGCCAAGAAAACTGTGATAGGTTTGCATTAGGGTTGCCATAAGTCAGAACTGACTTGAAGGCACACAACAGCATTGGTTTTAAAGAGGATTAAATACAGTTTGTAGCTTGGAGTCTTACACTTCTTTGCAATAGAAGTGATGGTTGCTGATTGGTTTTAAGGTGTGTTGAGGAAGCTTACCAACAGCATTGTGGTTGGTTTCACTGGGCACAAGATAAACTGAAATTGATCACACCTATGCTGTCATTTCAGTTAGGATGCTTGATGCCCTTATATTCCAAGCAGTCCCTTCATCTGTAGATGTAGCAGGTTGACTTTATGTTGATACAGTTGCTGGAAGCAGCTGTGGTTGTTGAAGATCTGATGGTGGATGATTACATGGCTCACAGTTAAATGAGCATCTTTCAATTTTGCATGATTGTGCTGCATGAAAAATGGAATATTTAATTGTCACTTCATTGTACCTTGAGAATGATCTCTGCAGAATAGGATAGCTGTGTCTTGTTTGATTGGATAATTTTGTGAAAGAGCATTCTATTGAATTCTTATAGTACAAATTGTCAATTTTCTTTTCCATGGTGCCTGACAAAGGTTTATGGAACAGGCTGGCAGACTTTTTTCACTCAAAAGTCTCTTCCACTAAAATGTGCCATCCTGTCTATATTACATACTTCACAGCAGAAGAACTCCTCAACGAATGAATCATTTTGAGATCTCTTAGTTCAGTGCTGAGAATTAAGGATATTACCAAATTAATCTTTTATATTGAATTATAAAAGGATATTTTAAAAGTATCACTATGTATCAATAGTTGTCTGGATTGTTGTGTTGCTGTCAATCATATTAGATGGGTTCAATATAGGATAGGAAAGTCTAATTAATTCTTCTAAGGAGACAAGCACTGACAAACTCTAGTGTTCAGAGGAACAGACTAACAAATTGCTAAGCTTGTTTCTGTTTTGCAGAATCTTGCTTCTGTCACAAACACAAGTAGTCAATACAAAATACAGTAAGTTGCCTCTGTGCACAGATTCACGTATATACTTTAATGAAATAAAATGTTTGACTAGTTAATCAGTTTTTTCTCAAGTTGTAATGGAGCTGATAAATAGTGCAGAGTATGAGTGATTGAAGCTAAAGTTACTATAGTTATATATCAACAAATAAACTATTGATATAAGAAGATGACCTTAAAAATAATGTTCTTTCTGGTGTAGTTATTTTTTGTTAAATTTAAAAGATGCATATGTTGTTCTTTTTATGTTATCACGAACAGTCTAATAAATTAATTTCCGTATAAAGCTTTGAATGTGTTCGAATATAATATTTAAACCAAGTATGCTAAATCAGAAAAAAAATTAAAATTTGGACTGTTCTCAGAGTGATTCCCCACACGCACAAATGGATTCCAAAAATGAATAAAAACAACACAAATGTGGCAGTTTAACTCCACTACTACCCAGAACCATCCAACCCCCTAAATTATCTGTTTAAGGCCCCCAATCAGCCCTAAATGGTGAATGGGCCAGGAAACACTGGTGATACTGGGGGCGGGGGGTGGGTGGGTGGGAATCAAGGGGATAAAAAATTGGCTGCTTTGTCCCACACAATTGCCCACCAATTGTGTAAGCACTGTTTTTCTCTTTTTGCTTTTTTCTCCAACGCTCATTTTGAGAAGCCCCTTCCTGTCTAATCAAATCTGTCTTGAAACTCATTATTTTACTTAAATGCAGTGAGTGATGTGTTGGCTGTAGAGATGGAATGTGCAAATTAACATCTTCAGTCAGCTGTGGACCCATTCACTGGGCGGCCTCAGGAAAATTGCACTCTTATCAGCTTAAACGAACACTTAGGGCTTTTAGGTTAAAACCAGTTCTGCTTGCTAGGGCCCAACAGCGGCAACCCACATTGGGCCAGTCCATGTTCAAGGAACAAACATGTTCTTACAGAAGGCTAATGTGTGTGTTTGGGGGGCACTTATTGTGATGCATTGCCCGAATTGTGAGAGGGTGAGAAATTGTGAGCTGTCTAGCAGATAGTGACACCAGATTGGCTGTCTGGTATTGTGTTGTTTTGCAACCAAAAGGGCATCTGGGTCATGATGATAATGTTCAGTCTTGAACTTCCTGAAGTTCCCAACCCCATGTAGGAGCCTCAGAGGCTCAGAAGAACAATGCTTGAGAGATAGGACTCCTGGTTTAGATTCTGTGTAGGAAGGACAAGATATAAATAAAACAGAGACCAGTATCCAGGGGTTTGATTCTACTAGCAGAAGTAATAGTGCTAACCGAAGCACATTCAAGACAGTACTCAAAGGTTTTTTTTTCAATGCAGTACACACTTGTGCAATTTTAAGGTAGTGTCTTTGTTTTCTACTTTCTAACAAATGGATAGACTTACATATGTGCACTGGAATTCTCTTGTAGCTCCTTGAACAACTGGAAAATCCAGTCGAAATCCACTAGAACAATGTTTTTCTACAGTGGTACATAGCATTTTTACCCATAGTGGTATGTTGGATTTAGGCTGAAAGAAGTAAGAAAGAGCAGATGCGGGGGGGGGGGTTGGCACAATCTTCCTAAAGGCTAAATTTGGGGAGGGGAATAGCTTATGAAGGTTGGCAACATTTCCTGTTCGGAAAGCTCTCATGCTAAATCCCTAGATGGCATTTTGGAAGTTAATGGAGTTCAAAGATTATTGGGGGTATAGCGTAGGGAAAGGTTTTAGAATGGAAATAGCAGCATGCATGTGTAGATGATACAATTTTAGATTTATTGTGATAACAAGTATTCATATAAGAATTTGTCTGATTAAATGTACACTTGAAAAATCAGAGTTAAAAAAATACCAACATTAAATGAACACAGATTGAAATAACCAGACTAAAGAGTTCCAAAATCACTGATTTTATTAAATCAGTGGGATGAAAAGTATGTACAGTAACTTTTGCTAAATAGTACCTACTGCAATTAAATATTACTTTCTTAGGTTCTTGTTTGAGGAAATAGAAGCCTGTTGTCTATAAAACAGATGCTTATTTGTATGGCAAAGAAAAATTAAAATTCTAGAATTAGTATTGATAAATTTTGTTTTATTTTTTGGGTTTATACCCTGCCTTTCTCCTAGGATGGGATCCATTACTGTGTTAACAGAATAACGGTTAGATTGGCCTCTGCTAGGAATTCATTAACGATAGGAAATTCTGCCCGAGGGCAGCAAATATTCAAAGCTCATTGCATCATTACCAAATGTATGTTAAATGTGTATATCTATTAACTGAGTCCTTGCCAAAAATCTATTAAAATTTGTTCCTTCTCTTTTCCTGTGATGGAATAATTTTGAGATAGTTCAGTGCTACAGATTTACTTAAATAGCCTTGTAACAGCAGAGGGTGCTGTTTCCTCAAAAACCAAATCCTTCCATTGCTCAGATTTTTGCCATTTTTATTTTGATAGGAGGCTATTCTCAGATACAATGTCGCATATGCCAAGAAATGGGACTTCACAGCCCTTACTGACTTCTGCGATAAGGTAACAAAAAACTTACTTGGTTCTGGAAAATGCAAGAGATAATTCAGTTACTTCTATCTGTTTTATAATGTCAGCACTTCCAGATTTCTTTTATATCACTTTAATCTACTTTTAGCATACTTTTAATTTGTGATTAGCTCAGTGCACTTAGTGCAGCTTTCACAAAAATAATGATTATATATAGAATAAATAAAGTGGATTGGTTTAGCCATGATTTTAAGATGATCAGGAATGACCAAATGGTGTGTTAATTAGTTAGTAGCAGTTAGTATTTACTGGTTAATCTAGTATGGTGTATTAGTCTTAGTGTCAGGTTAGTTTAATTTTAATTATAGTTGTGTATGTATATATATATATGTGTGTGTGTGTGTATATTACCATATATGTTTTCGTATTCTCTCTTTTATCCCCTTTTTCTTTTCTTTCTTGAATAGTTAGTATTTAGCATGGTTTATTTGTATCGTTCACATTCAAAAAATTAATAAAAAGTATATTTTTTTAAAAAGGAATGATGAAATATGCTAGTGCACACCACCAAATGATTCCTGCATGGTTTCTCTTGCAAAGCAAACCAGGAAGCCTCTGTATGTGTGTTGTTTACTGTTACGGCCAAACAAGATTTTCCGACTTGTTCTAACAAAGTAAAATCATAATAGATTATTTATTCTTGGCTTACAATTCTGATTGTAAGAAAGAAAGCTACAACCACTACCACCACAGAGATCTCAGTAGTAGGTGGAGGGGGGAACCAGAGGGATAGAAAGAAGCACAAGGAGGATGTTAAGATCATTTCTAGTTGGTTCAAAGACAAAAATATTTCTTAAATTCTTAGAATTTAAGTTCTCTGGAGCCGTCAGATCCCATCTTATCTTGGCCACTAAGCAAGGTGAGGCCTGGTTAGTACTTGGAAGGGAGACTGTCGGGTAGTACCAGGTGCTGCAGGCTCCATTTCAGAGGAAGGCCATGGCAAATGACCTCGGAGTGTTCCTTTTCTTTAAAAGAAAAAAAAAGTATGAAATTCATAGGGGTCACCATAAATTGGCAGGCAACTTGAAGGCACTTACCTTACATTACATTGGAAGTTAAAAGTTTACAGAAATGGTTCAATAAACAATGTAAATTGGGCCACTACCAAAGTGATATCAAAATACAGTTGTCCCTCTGTATCCATGGATTTGGTATTCATGGATTTAAGTATTCATGGCTTGAAAATATTCTTTAAAAATAGTAATCCAAAAAGCAAACCTTGATTTTGCCATCTTATATAAGGGACACCATTTTGTTATGCCGTTGCATATAATGGGACTTGAGTATTCACAGATTTGGTATCCACGGTGGGGGGGCGGTCCTGGAACCAAACCCCAGCAAATACAAAGGGACAACTGTATTCTTTTGCCTATGACATGGCCTGAATGTTTAAAAACTAGCAGAAGAGATGAAGCAATCTACGGTATTTAACCATCTTTTATGGACATGCACACACACACACACACACACACACACCCTTCCCAGTGACTGACTGACTGATTGGTTTGGAATATTTCTGCTTTTGCTTCTTGAAAAACAATGTAGACTCTGCAAACACATTTTTAGAGAGCAATAACCTAAAGCTTAAAAGTCAGCTGTGGAGTTAAGTAACGGAAAAGCTTTGAAGTATTCTGTTAATCACAAAGACAGCTGTTTGAAAAGCTTTGTGGTTCCAGAGGGTGCCAGCTATTGAATGGAAATGGAGATTCCTTGGAGGCTAAATGGAGATGATTGCCGATTAACCTGAACACACCAGCTGGAGTGAAATGCAGAGTTTGATCCCAGGGATACTATGAGCTTCAGCAATAACTGATGCTTTGACTTGTTAGTCTTCTGCCTCTTGTTATGCCCAGATGTTTGTGTAGAATTAGTTTTGTTTTACTCAGAAGTATAGTCAATTCAGAACAAGAGAACTGACAGGAAAGGGGAGAAAGGAGAACAACTAAGTACTGCTATTTTTTTTCCTTTATAGGTAATCAGAAATAGCAAGTGTATAAGTGATGGCAGAAACTATTTATTTATTTATTTATTTATACCCCGCTCTTCAGCCACAAGGCTATCAGAATGGCTTACAAATTGTTTTTAAGCATTAGCAATCTACACATCTACACTGTATTAATCAGTTTCCAATGTGTGTTAGCTAATTGCCCCCACAGGCTGGGTCCTCATTTTACCGACCTACGAAAGGATGGAAGGCTGAGTGAACATTGGAGCCCGCTGGAATTGAACTTGCAACGTGGTGACTTGCAGTACTGACATTTAACCACTGCACCACCAGGCAATTAAACAGAAAAAGGATTCTAGGAATCTGTGTGACTGCGATCACCCTGAAAAAAATCTAGGGTTGATGGAAGCTTGTGAAAACCTAGGGTTTGTCTACATCAATCACAATCCCCAAATCCCCCTGGAATTGGACCCAATAATGCCACATGACATGTGGCCTTTCCCCCAAATCTAGTGTGATAATGACACACACTGTATGCCCTATTCGCACTAAACTTGGGGAATACCACTTTAACCCAGGTTTCTAAAAACTTGCAGTTTTCTCCACAGTTTGGTGTAAACTCCGAAGAAAATTGCTGTGTGAGCAATTCATCCACACTGGATTTGAGGTGGTGTGGGAGGAGAGGAAGGACAAGTGCTGTCTAAGGCGCCACCATTTCCCCCCTCCTCAGTGCCACTTTCCAGTCTAAAGGCAGAGCCCCAGCAGTAGTCGCTCTCTTTGAGGACAAAACACCCACTGAACCCTACCATCGTAAGTTGTCCAATCTGGCTTCAGAGGGAGTGGCTACTGCTGGAGTTTTGCTTCATTGGCACACAATTGCTCAGGAAAAGCAAAGTGCCAGTGGTAGTGGCCTGCACTGAAGGCAGAATGGGTGGCTTACTTTCAGCAGTGGGCTGGACACACGTTCTGTCTTCTGAGGAGGTGGCTACCACTGTGGTTTTGCTTTTCCGACAGACACACAATAGAGCGGGAACAGCAGAGCGCCAGTGGTAGTCACCCGCTCTGAAGCAGAAAGCATGCCTGCCATGCCATCGCAAGTAAACCACCATTTCTGGCTTCAGAGTGGTGACTACCGCTGGCACTTTGCTTTTTCCAGAGCCCAGAGTCACGTGTGAGTAACAACTTTAGTAAATTCAGATGCAGGCTTTGACAGCTGTGGCACTGAAATCCAGGCCAGAGTAGTCCAGATTTCATATGCCACAGCCTTGGGCCAAAGTAGTCCAAATCCCACTGGATTTTTACCCCCCATGTAGTCAAGCCCCTATTTTTTGTCTTTTTAACAGAAGAGCAGGGGAGGTCTGTAGCCTTCATGACTGTAGGGAAATCTTCCAAAATACATGGGTAGTTTGCGTGTTTGTTTATATAGCTGCATAAGCTGAAGGATCGTACAGCAGCTAACATTTTAAAACAACCAGAATGAAATAGTGAGTTAAATTAATGATAATACAGCAGAGCAAACAAGCAACTGCAGTAAAAGTTTATATTGTATGAGCTGGAATCAGGAAAATAAAAATGTATAACTTCTGAAAGGCCTCTGCTATTAAAAGTATCTGTTGAAAAGATACTGTTGAATCTGCTTGGGGAGAGGATGCTAAAGATGGGGCATCACTAGATGGAGTATCCAGGGAGCAAAAGCTTAACCGTATGGCTTAATTATCAAAATAAATAGTTGGAAACAGTGTATTCCATTATTTTTCAGAAAAATGGGTGGTATGTTGATGAAGTGATAGGGTTTTTTTTTTTTTCATTTTAAAAATCTCAAGTACTAGCGTTTTCCTTTTACCTGCTGCTGAAGTAATGGACTGTATTTTATGGCTCACTTGTGTCATGTTCCGCTAAATTAAATCCCAAACACTTACTTTAATAATTTATATTCCTAATATATCAGTTCACTTAATGCTGCAGTTTTTTTCAAAAGAACTGTGTGATAGATTTCCAGTATGTTGCAGAGTAAAAATCACCAGTATTAATGAGCATTTCTGGAAGTCTTCAACTTTAATCAAGCATTTATTTTTTTTTTCATTCTTATTCAGATGCCTAGTAGTATATAAATGAAAGGTAAATTGAGGAATTCATTTTTTTCTTTCCAGTTCAAAATGCAGACCATTGAGTGAATACAGTATTGCTTGATTTTTAAGAAGTATTTCTTACTTCATAGCATTATTCCATGTTGTTCCTCTGAGAACTGTGACAATTAATTTTTGCCTACATTGTCTCTTAACTCTTCCTGATGAATGTGCACAGTCCAGCCTTGATTATTTCAGCTGCAGAGTCATAAATAAGAGATGGAAGAACCTTTGGCCTGCAGGCTGTTAGCAACCCAGTCCTCATTTAATTTGGTTTTCTGAGCCAATCCTCTAGCAACCATTAGTGAGACACGTACGGATTTATTATTGACATGCTTCATGCCCCAGGGATGAATCCACAACAGCCTCATAAAAGCACAGGATAAGCTTATTTTAAGTTCCTTAGGAGCCTCACAGAGGAGATTGAGGTCATACACAGTCCCATGTTCTGATAATGTGCTTATGCCTAAGTGTCAAGTTCATAATGGTGCATCCTCCTCCCCTCTCACATGAAAATATTATAGGTCACCAGTATTATTATTTTTTACAATGAAATAGTAGATTGGGCTCAGAAGGACCTTTGGGCAGAACTTTTAAGCCCCTTGATGCCTTTTAATAGATTACTGTACTTCTTTCTTACATTGCTTAAAAAGAAAAGCAAAAGGGGGTGAACACTGATTTGATTAAACTGATCTTGTGTGGTTGCTGTTGAGAGAAGTATATGGGACTTGAAGTAAAGAGATATCTATTCTGTCCTTAGATTGTGAATTTATCTGACATTTGGATGGAAAAAAAGATGCCACATCACTTGTAATTCCTGCCTACAAATCTAAGTGTGTGAGCTTCTGTGTCTTTCTGGAATAGTTGACTTCATTTTAAAAGAGGTTAAAAGAACATTTTTTTAAAAAAGAAATGCTGACTAGTCAGTGTTACATGGAAATATTTGGTAAATGGCTCAATACACCTGTGTATCTTATAAGAAGCTTAAAAAGTAGGGTGTCAGTTAAATGTATTTTGGCATTCAAATCTGCAATTGCAATAATTAAAAGTTATTTAGATTAATCTTAATTAAAACTGAAACATAAAACATCTGGTATGGTACAGCTTGGCTAATATGACCATCTGGAAAAGATAGTAGATAGGTTTTTTTCCAGTATGCCCATCTCTCTCTCTATCCTAACATTTGTTTTTTTAAAGGCCAGGGTATTAGGATTGTCTTGAATTGTCACTCAGATTTTTCTGTGTTACAGCAATTGATCACCATTCTTTTAGAATTTGTATTTATAGTAAAAGTGTTAAACTCTTTCTGTAAAAGTATTTTGATATGTCTGTACAGTTGTTTGTTCTTCCTAACTATAAAGAGAACTGTATCCTGTTCTGTTTGTTGATGCAGACTTGAAAGGGATCATATGAATGATCCTTTTGCATGTCACTGTGGGAGCTAGACTTTCTTTTCTTATCCAGGCCCATCCGTGCATCTGCTTTCCCCTTGCCATCTGTGTTTACGTTGTTAAATATTTACATCTGACTAAATGGCCCTGTTCATTTAACAAATATCATGACACTCACAAATCACTATTTGTGTGTGTTTTAATACAGCCAGTCCTACACATATACTAAAATTATCTGACTGATTATGGTAGATTTAATGAAGATTTTTTAACTAGTTTTGGACTTCTCTTGTGATAAGTAACCCTGGTATTTTCACAAAGAATAAAAAAATATTTTGGTAGGTTAATGAAATTCCAAACAAAAATTTACACACCAATTCTCAAATTGGCTAGCCTTCTTTCATTATACAATTTTATATTTGTAACAAATAATCTCTTGCTACAAACATTGTTATACATGTAGACTTCTAAGCATAGATTACTGTTTCCCCCCCCCCTAAAATGGTAAAAGTTTTATGTTTCTTCTAGTACAGATCTGTTTTTACCCAGCATCCATGTCACTAAAGGGTTCTTGGAAAAAACTCATGATGCAGTTACTGAAGATGCTGGTTGTATTCCCATGTGAACAAAAGTGAGCATTCTGTAGAATTCAGTTTGTATGTACATTGTCAGGTTGATTCTACTTGGGCCCCTCCTGCCAGTGGGAGTGGTTGAGCAAAGGACTTCACTCACAAGCTAGCAAAGTCTTTGTGTTTTCTACCAACTCCTAATTATTCCCTTGACTATTCAGAATCAGAAGCCAAGGCTTGAAGTTTGTTTGCAGCCTCTGATTTGTTTGGGAATGCTTAGTCAAGAGTGAAATTTGGGTGTAACATGTTTTTCCTTGCCAGCAATTTCCTGCTTTGTCTGTTCCTACTGGCAGGAGAAGCCAAGCAGGAATGTTCAGACAGCGTGCACCAGAAAAGTGCACATAAACAATGCCAGCATTTTCTGAATTTCCATTTATCATTACATGTGAACATGGCCATAGAGTGAGTTTTTCAAGGGGGTTGCTGTAGTTACTTGAGCAGCAACTACATGCTCAGTGCTTTATATAAATAATTTCAGAATGATTCATAGGAACTGTTTGATCATACACAATGGGCTGGATCAAATTTGAGGTGTTTGCCATGGAACTAGTGGAAACAAACTCCCCTGCCACTGCCACCTCCCCATAGTAGCCCCTTCAACAACCCATGCTACAAGGGGGGTTGGGGGATCCTGCTGAATGTGACAAGCTGTGGTAGGGCTTGCAGGGGAGGGGAGGGGAGGTAGTTGGAGGAGAATATCTCTAAAAATTAGGTGCAAGTGCCAAAAGTCAAGTACTGTACCTTAAGTCTTATCGAAACAGGAACAATCCACTTCTGTAAGTAGAGTAATGAAAGGTTAGAGCTGAGTCTGTCCTGGGAGAACTGAAAAGAAAAAACAACTCCCTCTACTACACCACAGCACCACTTCTGGCCTTTTTGAATTCCTGGGCAGGAAAATGGTAGCTGCAGCAGTTCTTTGGCACTTCTCCTTAAAGGAGAGCTGAGAGAGTAGAGTTTGGGTGTGTGTGTGTGTGTCAGTGCTTCATGTAGGTTCTCCCAGGATAGACTAAGCTCTTGCTTTTTGCCACTGTACTCAGAGAAGGGTATGGTTCCTTTTTTGATAACAGTTGATACAGTACCTTAACTTTTATTTAAAAAAGGAACCATTCCCTTTTCTGAGTAGAGTGACAAAAAGCCTCTTTGAATGCCTGGGTGGGAAAATGACAGCAGCCTCAGCCAGGGGTAGCTGGCCCCCTGAGTTGGCGCTGGTGCTTTCTTCTTCCCTCCCCATAGAATGACCCTTAACTTCTTCACAGGTCATATCAAAATCCATAAGTTTTGCCCCAAAACCTGCCCTTGACTTATACATGAGGTTGACTTATGCACAAGTATATACGGTAAGTCTAGATCCAACATGTTATGTTATATCAAGTTTCAATAGCATAGATAAATAAGCTAGACCTCAAGAGAGAACAGTGAGAATTTTTCTTCTGAAGGCCTCTTAATTTGTGCAGTACAAGCTTGAGTTCTCCCTCATGGATTTGTTAAGGGTATGAAAAGAGATTTTGTATTGGTTTCTTTTATTTAGGACAGACAAGTAATCTGTTAGTAGATCGAAGTGAGCAGTTAATATTCATATTGTTGCTTCTTTTTGTGTTTCATTTACGGTACCTTGTTTTGCATTTGATATATGAGTCACGATTTTACTCCATCCCACAGAACAATTTTGATATACAGTTGCCCCTCCCACAGAAAAGGTCTGCATCCATGGATTTAACCAACCACAGTTTGAAAATATTCGGGGGTGGGTGGGTTTCCAAAATGCAAACCTTGCTGTTTGCCATTTTATATACGGGATAACATTCTACTACAGCATTGTATATAATGGGCTTGAGCATCCACAGAGTTAGGTATAAACTGTGGAACTAAACCCTAGTGGATACGGAGGACCCACTGTATCTAATGTAGATTTGAATTACTGTATATATCGACTTCATTTCTACTGCTAATTTCAGTGTCAGTCTTATACTGTGGACTGCTCTGTCCAAAAGATTCCTGCTGGATGGAAAATGACAACAGTGGCAAGAACCAAATTGTGTACCTTTTAGAGTACCTTAAATGGTGTAACATTGAGCTGATTAGATACTATTTCTGCCCCACTCTTCCCCTCACTTCCCATGGGTAATGGAAGTGGGATCAGTATTTATTTTAAAAGGAACATTTCTTGCTCATGAGTAAAGGATCTTGCTGGTAAAAAAAAACAAGCTGTCTAAAGAACACTGTTGTGTTTTGGCCATACAACAGAAAATTCCTGATTGAGAAGCATACTGATTCAATGATTTTTTGAAGTGGTTGATTGAAGTCATTAGTTAAAATACTAATTTTAGTTTCTCTCTTGGAACATGCAATACTTCAGGAAACATTCAAAGGATTTCACTGTTCCTTTTAGATCCTTACATCATCTAAATTGTGCTTCTTATGCTATCTGATGTGTGGAACCAGCAGTGTTTTTTTTCCTAATGTGCTAGGGACTGGTACCAGATTTGTGCATCTTGGCTACAGCTGGGGTTTTTTTTTTCCTTTCCTGGAAACTCTCCATGAACTGGCAGCCAATGGTTTGTGGACTGGCACAGGACCAACACTTTTGGTAGTGCTGATCTAAAAGATTTTTGTCTCAACTGTTTTTATCCAGTATGTTGAACTTGTGCTGTATCTGTAGATGATGTAGCTTTTTAACAAAGTGATGATGATTCAAGGGATGTGGGTTAATCATAAGCATACCACCAGATGGAATTGATGTATTTAACTTCAAATGAATTAATCCATATAAAATGGTTATATGTATTATTTTTGAAGACTGACAGAAGAGGGAGCCCTTCCATTGCAGACAGCACATTTTTGTACAGGTTGAGTATCCCTTATCCAAAATTCTTGGGAACAGAAGTGTTCCATGTTTTGGATTTTTTCAGATTTTGGAATACATGCATATACATAATGAGATATCTTGAAGATGGGATCCAAGTGTAAACACAAAATTCATGTATATTTCATGCACAACTTATATATACATTTTACATACAATATTTTTAATAATTTTGTGCATGAAACAAAGTGTGTGTACATTGAACTATCAGAAAGCAAAGGTACCACTGTCTCAGCCACCCATGTGGACAATTTTGGATTTTGGGTTATTTCAGATTTCAAAATTCCGGATAAGGGATACTCATCTTATAGTAGACCTGCATACTGATTTTCATTCTTATTTCGGTTATATTATTTAAATGAGAAATACCCAAACAGTACTTATATAACTTTCTATCTCAAATATTGGTGGTGGTGCTGATAGTAAATTGGGGCTATTCTCCTGGCTCAAATCTAGATAGAGAATTCAGTGTTATAATGGAAACCTCTTGCTACCATAAACAATTTTTTTCACTAAAAATTTTATCAAATGTTTATCTTTTAACAGATATCTTAATCTAGCAATTCATTGATTTTAAATGTTCTAAAGATTCTGAAGAAACGGGTCAAGTTCTTCCAAATGGAAGAGAGTTTACAATAAGTAAACAAGTACAAAAGCAGATATGAAGAGCATCCATATATACATACAAGAATGAGCTGTAGCCCTTTTATTGGAAAATTCTGTTTGGGTAAAGTGCTTATATGAATGCCTGTCTTTAGGATTATACTTTTTATGAGACTGGAAGCAGTGTTCAGGCTTTCACAATGATAAATGGTAATTAAACTAGGAGATCCCATGTTTACAGATGTGATCAGAAACCTGTAGCTCTCCAAGTGCTGGGTCAGTCAGTGTGGACAGTAGTAAGGGTTGATGGGACCTTCAGGGAGAGTACCTCAGTAGTGTATAAAGAACAACATGCTATCCATATATAATTGGAAATAATCTATTTAATTAATAAAAATTGAATAAAATGGAAGGATACCAGTGTTTCTGTAACTATGTCTGCCTTTTTGATTAAGCATTTTTGTAATTGTCTGAACAGTACAAAAAGAAACATGCTGTATCGAGAGAAGTCAGTGTTCTGAACATAGGCTTTTTAAGTATGGAACAAAATGATTTGTGACATAAGAATGTTACCCACTTGTCCTTTGCTGCTTTTCATTCTAGCTTGAATGCTTTCAGAAATACTAGGTCATATTTACAGAATGTAATTGTTTTTTAAAAAACCAACTTTCAAGAATAGATTGGAGGTACTGTCTGCAGATACAGAATCTTCTCCTTATTGAACAGATCAGAAACTTTAAAAAATTCTTGGATATAAAAATACTTGCATTATGAACTCTGTTTGTATATATCTCAGATACTGTATAAGCATTTTAAGGATGAAATAATAAGAGGGATTTAAAGATGAGATTTTGGCTGCACTTATTATGAGGACAATGGATACAAAAGGGCCCCAAACATATATGAGCGTAGATTAGTAATTATGATTTGATACAAGACATAATGTTAAATGCAATTTTACATGTAACATGCAGATTTTATAAATGCAAATACCATCAGTTATGCAGGAGATTGTGGCATCTGGGGCAAATAATTTACCCTTTCCTGATCTGCTAATGTTATAAACCCCCTCCTCCATTATATCCCCCCATATGAATTTCTGAGGGCATATGTGTTTTGTTAATTGCCAATCACAGGAAGTGCAAGATGGGTTATGATGATGATGTAGGGGGAGTCCTTATCAAATTGATACAAAACTGGGAGGGTTATCTAATATATTGGAAGATAGGAACAGAAAGACCTTGCTAAACTAGAAAATTGGGCTGAGACTAATAGAATGAAATTCTACAGAGACAATTACAAAATTCTTCAACTAAGCTACAAAAACCAGGTGCACAGGTATAGGATGAAGGATACTTGGCTTAACAGTTACTCAAAAATTGAACATGACCCAGTAGTGTGATGCTGCAGCAAACCAGGCAAATAATACTTCACCCTGCATTAACAGAAGCATAGTATAGTTTCAAAGTCAAGGGAAGTAATAGCACCACTATATTCTACACTAGTCAGCCTCATTCAGAATACTGTCTTCAGTTCTGGGCACCTCATTTTAAGAAGTGTATAAACAAATTGGAATGGGTTCACAGATGCGTGATAAGCACAACAAGGGGCATGGAGAACAAAACATGAAAAAAGACTGAAGGAGCTGGGTATGTTTAGCCTGGTGAAAAGACTGAGGAGTGACATGATTACACTTTTCACATATCTAAAAAGGCTGTCACAGAGAGGAGGTGCAGGTTGGTTGGAGAAGGTCTAATGGTTTTAAGTTACAGAAGGGTAGATTTCAGTTGAATATTATTAGAAGGATCTTCTTGGTGGTAAAAGCGGTTAGGCAATTGAGCCAATTACCCAGAGACGTCTTGGGGTCTCTTTCTCTGCACATCTTCAAAAAGAGGCTGGACAGCTGCCTGCTGGGGATGCTCTAGCTGGCATTCCTGGATTTAGTGGGGGTTGAACTTGTTGGCCTCTTGTCCCCATTCCCACTCTATGATTTGATATGATGATGATGATGATGATGATGATAGTAGTGATGGTGATTATGATTTTGGTGGGGAAATCCAAACCCAGCAAATATATTTTTGTTCATTGTCGTCTCTGAGCACTGTGACTAAGTTCGTGTCTGCACAAAGCAGTGCTTTGAATTTCCAGAAAACAGATTCTGTTGGTAACTCCCCCCCGCCGTTTCTTTTTTGGGAGGGATGCTTGCACAAGCTCCTAATTCCTAATTCAGTTAGCACTGTGATAGCATCTCAGTCAAACCTCTCTTGTTTTCTGGAAATTCTAGTGTTCTTTGCTTGTTTCTTTACTGTTGTTTCTTATTTTCTGCTAAAACATACTCACTTTTCAATGTAAAGGGAAAATTCCTGTCATGGACAGTCATGAGAAGTGCCTTTTGTGTTAAGAGGGAAAGGATTCAGTTGACTCCTGCCTAATCTGCCAAGGATTCACTGGTTAACTCAACATAGATGGGTGGTTCTCATGAGACTGCTGGTTTGGGAGAAATTTGTTTACTCCATTGAATCAGTTAAGATCATGGCTGAACCTGCAGTCTGTAAGTTCGCTGCCATTTTGAAAGTTCTGTCAGCATCAAGCACCTCCTCTGTTGGTACCAAAGCCTCTACTGTGCTTTGGATCTGCACAAGGATCCTCCAGAAATGCAGGTTATAGAGTCCACCTTAGATGGGGAGATCAGTGAAGAGTTACCATGATGCAGTAATGGTTTATAGCAGCTGCACTGTCTTAACCAACTAACTAGCTCTTTGCACCCAAGATCTCAACACCATTCTTGATCTCTAAGGGAGAAATGGTTATTTTAGGTCTATCAATCAGCAAAATTACCACTATCTGACCATATCCACACTTACTCTACTAGAGCTAAGGCCACTTCTATCTTCTTGAGGGATGTGACTCTCCCAGAGCTTTGTTGAGAAGCTATCTAGTCACTGACCTGGATCCAGCACTGCCAGGTTGGTGCTCTTGCTCATGCAGATGTCATATTTTTAGATGACTGATATGGGTTTATCCCCATGTGCCAGCAGCTTGAGGCAGGAGTCTAATTTTTTTCCAGTTAGGAATGTTGCCTCCCAGTTTTTAATTTTCTGCCTTTCCAACAGGTCAAGTTTTTCACTTATTCTTCTCCCTTTTGTTCTCTATACACTATCAGTAATTATAAAAATGGCAAATGAAATTTTAAAGAAAAAGAGAAATTGTGATTGTGAGATTGTAGATAGTCAGGTAGCAAATGCCATCTGACAAAAAGAAAAGGCAAACAGAGGGCAATTTAAATAAACCACCAGTTCCTATGACCACAGCTCAGCAGGTCATGGAGCAAGAGACAGCTAAAAACAATGCAGATCTATTCGTCGTTTAGAAGTGAGCATTTGATCCGGCATTGGAAACAGTTCTCTCCCTCTCTCTATCTCTCTCACACACACACGCGACTCAGAGGAGTCTGCCTTAAAATTGCCACTGCAGAAAAATAAACCACAGGTGGAATCTAAAAAGGCTTCAGATAAACCTTCATAATTGATGGTAGGAGCCAATGAAAAGGGACTAGACTTAGCTGGAAAGGGAAAGAAACACAAAGATAAAGACAAGTAAGTAAGTGAGCAGACATGCCAGCTTTATTTACTCAGGCAAGTTACAACGGCTCAGCAGTTAAGTCAGTGTCACTTTAGGGTGACATCTGGAAAATGTAGATTCTAGGCAGAGGGGGAGTACCGAAGCCAAGGATGCAGTGGGCAAAATGATACTGCTTTTCAGGTAAACTTTGTTTCCCAGCCAATTCGTATGGAATCTCAGCACACTCAGCTTTCTGAAATGAATAACATAAAAGATTTAATAAAAGAGATGATAAATGATAAATGCAGAGTTATAGACCAGAACCAGTAGTAGAATCAATAGGAAGTTCACAAGGGAGGCGTATTAGGGAAGCGAATTCACAAGTTAATAACATAGATATGAATGCAATGAATTTCATGAATTTTAAAAATACGTTTGATTTAATGAAATCTAATATGCCAGGTATCCCAGCATTAATGCATTTAAACACATCTAATGATCCACATTAATTAATTAATTGCACAAAGAACATGATGAGAAATACAGATGAACAAAACACTAATACAGTAAGAGAGGAAGTATTAGGGAACAATAGTAGAAGTGAGATAAGGAAATGAAAAGACAAGACATGCTTGTCTGTCAGAACAGGAAGACACACTAATAATAATAATAATAATAATAATAATATTTATACCCCACCCCTCTGCTAAAAACAGTTGGGTGGCTTCCAACAATTAAAACACTACAATACCGACTAAAAGCACCACCCACCCCCATAAAAAGACATTAAACAATATAACATTAAAACCACCTAACTAAAATCACATTAAAAAACAAATATAAACAAGACTAAAAAAGGCCAGGGGACGCAGCTCCTGAGGCCAGGATCTAATCAGGAAAGACCTGCCGAAAGAGATCCGTCTTTAGTGCTTTTTAAAAGCTACTTAAGCTCATCATCTGACGGATCTCGTCCGACAGGCCATTCCATAATTGGGGGGCGATTACAAAAAAAAATATTTATTTATTTAGTTATTTATACCCTGCTCTTCAGCCACAAGGCTATCAGAGCAGCTTACAAATTGTTTTAAGCAATAGCTATTTACACATCTACACTGCATTAAACAGTTTCCAATGTGTGTTAACTAATTGCCCCCACAAGCTGGGTACTCAATTTACTGACCTACGAAAGGATGGAAGGCTGAGTGAACCTTGGAGCCCACTGGAATCGAACTTGCAACGTGGTGGCTTGCAGTACTGGTATTTAACCACTGCACCAGCAGGGCTCTGTGGGAAAAGGCCCTCTGGGAGGTTGCAGACAGCCTAGATTTTTGTGGCTGCAGCAAATTCCTCCCAGAGGACCAGAGTGCGTGGGGAGGATTGTATGGGAGGAGGCGGTTCCGAAGATAAGTTGGACCCAAGCCATTAGGGCTTTAAAGGTAATAACCAACACCTTATACTGGGCCTGGAAACTGATAGGCAGACAGTGGAGAGATTTTAATACTGGAGTTATATGGTCTCTCCGAGATGTTCCCGAGACCACTCTGGCTGCCATATTTTGTACCAACTGAAGTTTCTGGACCAAGCACGAGGGTAGCCCCATGTAGAGCGCAAATACTTTCAAGCAGCAGAAGTAAATCTATTCTGAGTCTTGATTCTGAACAAAACAAGAATGTGGACCAAGATGTGGAAAACTCACAGTTAAACAATACAGGAGAGGTTTCTTCTGATGATGATTCAGACAAGGAATGAAATACTAATAGACTTTTTGATACAGCGGGTTTTAAAAGCTTACTGAAAAAAGCTATTGGCAACATTAGGATTACAAAATTCAGATGAGGGGAATCAGGAAAGAAGCAGGGATTCAGACTAAAGTATTAAAACCAACACAGTTTTACAGAATTTTTTTACCAAAACACTTAGAAATACCTTTACCAGAAATGTTCAAAGACATGATAGACTTAGATTGGGAGGCACTATCCCATTCCAAACACTTCTTAGGTTACAGTCAAACACTTTATTCATTTGATAAGAATATAATGAAAAAGTTAGGAGTCCCCTGGTGGACCGGCTGATCACAGCTTTGGTTCCAGGTACTATAGTGCCCTGGGAATCAGATACTGTATTAAAGCAGTTAGATGAGAGGAGAATAGATTCTGCTCTTAGAAAATCTCATGAGGCTGCAGCATTATTTATAAGGTCATCCATAGCTTTAATATTTGCATGAGCTGGCATATTGTGGATTCAAGATACTTTAGAGACAGAGGATCTGAGTTTGAAAATCCTTCAACACACATTATTTAAAATAAATAAATGTTAAATTATGTAGTAGATGCAGGGTCTAATTTTGCTGTACTTGCAGCAAGGGCAATTAAAGCAACAAAAATTGGTTGTCACTCCCTGTGGCTGAAACATTGGGAAGTTGATCAGAAATCCGGGGCCAATTTAGTGAACACTCCTTTCAGAGGGGAAATACTATTCAGAGAGAAAGTCCTTAAGAAAGTTTTACTAGAGAACAAGGACAAAAAGCAAGTAATGCCAACAGTGTTTAAGAGGAAACAGGATAGGAGATATTTCAGAAATAAATATCCTTCCTCTGACAAAGAGATTACAGAAATTTCACTCCTCAGTAGAACAGATCCAATTTTAATTTCTAATCTCAAGGAGTGCTACAAAACAGGAGAGGGGCTGGGCATCCCATAAGGGAGTTGAAGACGCCAGTATTAATTGAAGGAATTGCCAGTAGGGGGAAGACTTCTGAAATTTGATCTCTTGTGTCAATCAATAACAGCAGATCAATGGGTTCTTCAAGTTTACATGATATCGTTTGCAAAGAGACTGAAGGACAGATACCTTCCCTCTCCAGTACAAAAAAAAATCAAGTTAGAAATTGCTTACAAACTCAAACATTTAATGCAAATTGGGGCCATAAAGAAAGAAAATGAGGTATTCAAAAGAATTACTTAGTATTTTTAGAGTACCCAAACATAACTCTGGACACAGATCAGTACTAGACTTAAAATTCCTCAATGGGCACGTAAAGGATCCGAGGAAATGGAAATAAAAATGGAAACATTGTAGACAATTATAGGCAATCTTCAATTGAATGATCGCATGATTGTGATTGAGTTATGAGAAGCCAAAATTACACATTCCTATGACCCCAGAATGTAGAAAATATTTGCTATTCCATTTTAGGATGGTGCATTATCAATTTTGGGCTCTTTCTTCGGCCTGGCCTCAGCACCAAGAGTATTTACAAAAGAGCTAGTTCCCATCATAGCACGTTTAAGACAGAAAGGCATACAGCTGTTTCTGTACCTGGACAACACATTACTGAAAATGAGTTGCAGGAACAAGGTAAAACGGATCTACAGTTAATACTGAGGTGTCTAGAGAGTCATGGATTTCTCATAAATTACAAGAAAAGTCATTTGGATGTAGCAACCAATTTAACTTACCTGGGAGCAGAGTTGGACACAAGGAAAGGTTTTGTCTTCTTATCAGGAAAAAGGAAAGGAAAAATCCACCAGGAGATAAAAAAAACTTACTGGAAGTGAGATCAGCAGATTTAATGCACTTGATAAGAGGGTTAGGTCAGCTAGTCTTAATAAATACATAAAGTGCCGTGTGCTCGTTTCCACCCAGGGACATTACAGATGTTGTTAAGGCCACTTCAAGAATTAACACTAGAGGGAAGTCATTGCAAGATATATCTACCTCTACACTTTAAAAAAGATCTGAGATAGTTGATACAAGATGTAAATTTAAACTAGGGTGTATCATTTCATATTCACAGGCTGAGGAGCCAACCGTCAAGGGAGAGCTATTCAAGGCCAATGTAGGAAAGCAAATGCAATATAAACCTCTTAGAAGCATGAGCAGTGAGATTAGATTTGATAGGGTTCAAAGAGATAGTAAGAAATCAGGATGTTCAAATCACCATGGACGATGTCTCCATGAAAACTTACATTGAACACCAAGGGGGATCCCAATCACCTCAATTGATCAAGGAAGTGGAGAGATTGTTCCACTGGGCAGAGAGAAGCATAAAATCATTAACAGCTGTCTGTTTGAAAGATTCCTTAAATCTCATAGCTGACTATCTCAGCAGAAACAGAATTTTGCTGTGGGAAGGTCACTGAACAAGCAAATATTTGATACATTACAGAGGCACTTTAGTCCATTCCAGGTTGACTTATTTGTGTCTGGAAGGAATTTCGAAGTAGAAAAAATATTTTTCCATAGATGGAAGTATAGGTTTAGATTAGCACTATGCTCTGTCACTTCTGCGGCCGAAAGGATGATAATATGCATTTCCTTTGTTGCCGATAATTCAGAAAGTATTAAAGAAATTACTAATAGAAAGAGCAAGGGTGGTGTTAATAGCTCTGAACTGGCCACACAGACCACTGGGAGAAGGAAGAGGAGAGTGGTTCATCACTGCTCCAGTGGAAGGTGAGATGAAGTAGTGAAGAGCCGGTCTCTTCCTTTTCTCAGCAGCTGGCCAGGAAGCTCCTATCATCCCTTTGCAGCCAGAATTGGAGGCCACTGCCACCAGGATAGGTGAAGGGTGGGCAGCTTTCTTCCACTTCCTTGCGGTGGCTGCCCTCCTCATCATCTCCAGGTGGGTCCTCTTCACCTTCCTCGCCCACTATGCAAAACAATGACATGGCCGCCATCTTGATTCATGGCCATGTGAACATAGCAGAGGAGAGCTTCACACACTATGGTTTTTGCCAGAACACCGTGGAGACAAAAGAATGCTGCTGTGAATTGCCTATAATGCACAGTTATGTGCATTATTTCTTTCTGTATAGATAAGCTCTAAGTGTTTATTTTCTAATGTAAGGGATCAGGAGATCTAGTTACTGACTTTTTGTTCAAATCCTTTAGAGAAGTGGCATTTTTTAGATGTAGAAAGAACATAGTATATATAAGCAGAATGAAGACTGTGAGAAGGATGGAGGCATCATACCTATATTTCTTCCTATCTTAAGACACTAGGTATCAGAGCTACAAAGTTAATGATTTCAAGATGGCTAAAAGCATGTATCCATCTGTGCTATGATTACGGGCAAACACAGTGACCTAAGAATGTCTGGGCACATTCTACAAAATCAATGACAACATTAACAGCCTTTCAAGTAACATCTTCGTTGAGATAAAGATGTGAAGCTGTGGGTTGGAAGGAACCATCATCATTCCTAGGGCATTATAAGACAGGTACAAGTCTGCACAGACTGCTTTTGGGTGCACAGTTCTTCATGAGGTTCTAAAGGATAATAGCAATCAGACCCGCCTGTGAAAGTTATAGGGCTTGGGTACATCCCATATGTCATGGATTGCTTCTTCAGTCATCCAGAGAATGAGAGGTTGGATTTACTATGAATGGACATTTTTGGATGACTGAAGAGCAAAGAAACAGCCCTAACCCTTTTCTATCTTTCTAGCTTCTCTGTCTAAGACCTGATCCACACTACACTGTAGTTTGGTGAGGCACCAGCACTCTTTGGCAGAGAAGGCTAAAGACTGTATAAAACTACAAATTTCAGGATTCTGTAGAAAGGAGCCATTGAAAATAATCCCATGTCAAACTGTATTATTTGTGTAGTGTGGATTTGGCCCAAGTATCTACTCTGTTGAACAAGGCTATACTGTATATAATAAAAGTGGAGGAGAGGGGAATCAGTGTTTCTAACTAAAAGCATTTAGACTACTGCCTCGAGCTGCTGATGTGTGGGGATAAACCCATATGTCATGGATCGCTTCTGTAGTCATCCATGAATTAACAGTAAATCTACCTCTCATTCAGGAGATCCCATGTTGTATTCAGTTTTGTCCTCATGTGCCTTCTCACCCCCATTGCTTGGTAAGTTTGCTAATTGACACTCTTCCTCCTCTTCTCAGCACTTTGCTGAGTTTTACTGGTTACCACTGTATCACACATATTTTTGGATTTAGCAGTCTCACACAAGCATGTACATAAGGAGGGGGGGGGCAGGGTTATGGCCTAAATTTCTAGCTTCCAGAACAGTTTGAATTCTTCTCTGTGCAGGGACAGAGACATAGTTGCGAATGAGCAGGTAATTACTCAAAAAGAATGAGAAATAAATGTAAGCAACCTGGTTTCTAAAAATCTCTGTTAATGCCCTTCTGCTGCATCTGTTCCCCAACTCAAAGTTTGGATTTTGCTGCAGAAATACAACAATCTGAATTCGGAACATGCTAAGTTGTTTAGTATTTTTTTTTGTACTGTTTTTAAATATGTTGTTAGCCACCTTGAGTCCCATTATTGGGAGAAGGGCAGGATATTTATTTATTTATTTATTTATTTATACTGTTTTTAATGACACGTGTGTCCTCTTCCTGTTTACTTGTCTGGATGATCTGGAACTGCATCTAGATGATGCTAATTTGAGTAGCTGGCAATCTTGTTTCTCTGCTTAGAGTTTCTGAATCCTACATCTCATACTTGATCCCTTCTAGTTAGTGTAACATCAGTCCATGTAGATGGTTTAACATAGTGTCAGGAAGGGAGAGAGAGTAGGAGGGAAATATTAGCTACCTTTCTCTAGGCATTTGCTATGTATTCCCATTTGTGCAAGATAATAAACAATGGGAAAGGATAGAATTTACTAGGGGATTTAACTGACTAGACCTTGGCTACCAAACTTGCCACTTGAATTTGCCAGATTCAATTGCCCATGTCAGTAGATTTACTAACAAGTATATTAACATGGTTTTGGAAATGTTCCTATTGCTTTTTTGGGGGGGGGGCAGGGCACTCCAAAGGACAGAGCAGGAGAAAATAACCATGCTTTAATGAGGCACTTAGTTCCCTCCCTCTCCCCAAAAAGTGAAGATTTACTGTACTACCAGGGTGAGGCATAGGCTGCACCAGTTGTACCAGGGCTTTATTTTAGGAGTGAAAGCTGGTTTGAGTACATTTCAGGCTGTTCTCCTTAATCACTCTTTGTGTTTGTGTGCATGTGTCTGTGCGCGCGTGCGTGCAAGTTTTTATGTGATGCGTACTATCTTGAGAGTAGACAAAGGTTTCTAAAGATACAGTCTAGCAAGTTAATTCAGCTAAGATGGTGGTTCCCAATAGTATATGAAGTCCTCTGTTTGTGAAGTAAATGCCAAGTTTCCACAGAAAGGTGAAGTGACCACCTATGTTGCTGACTTCTAAGCTTAAACTTGATCTGTATAATGAGGTGTAATGATCCAGGATACATAAGGAGTTTTGTTACTTCCACAGTAGTGGAAATAGTTGGTGAGAGATTTCTTTTCTGTTCAGAAATAGCCATTTCTGTTTTTAAATCCCTTAAGGTGAAGAAAATAAGTTCTCATTACTCATTCTCATAAAACATTTGAACCTTATTTAAAATTATGAAAATATTAAAATGAAACATTACTTGTCAAGTAGGATACACCTGAGAGATCATTGCAGCCTTGGATTGGCAGGAGACACATTTTAGCTTTCAGAAGAAATTAAAGAAAGGGAAATTAACCTCTGTCTTTGTAAGCTGTCTCCTCCTTTCTTTTCCAAGTGTCAGTTTGTGATTTTGATGAATGTCAAATGTTCCTTTTCCCCTTCCTCAAACAAGGTTCTTCTCTGCATAATCCTATGTGATATTTTCCCTTACTTCCTCTAAAGATTACCTTGTTCGTTCTTTCACTTTTTTCTAATCAAGAAGCCATTCTCATATAGTGAATATACTTGACAGCTGTACATGTTTTCCTGGTGGATTCACTTGCTGTAATAACTAAAGAAGGGAATGGACGCAGTTTACTGTTCTTTCCTGCCCTCCCCACCACCCATGATGCTGATACAGTCCTCCCTCCACATTCACGGCTTCCACACTAGCGGTTCCGCATATTCGCGGTTTGCCGCTCTGAGGAGGGCGGGGAGGAAAGTGGCAACGGGGCCTCTGAAGGCCCATCACCACTTTTGGGAGGGTGGGGGCTGTTATTATTCACGGATTTTTCACATTCGCGGGGGTCTTCCGCAAATGTGAAGGGACGACTGTAATTCATTTTAAAAGCATACAAGGATAGAACATTAGATTGTAAATGTTTCATATCTTGAACTTGCTACTGCCATACCTTCAGGTGTTTAAAGGATGAGTATGAGTTGCATTGGTAGTTTCAAACATTTGCTTACCTTGAATGTTAGACATTGAAAATCACATTAGTATGTGTGGGTCAGTGGCTCAGACAGTTTATTGAACAAAGGTGGGCACATGCAAGGTACCTTATTTTGCCTTAGCCCAATTTCCTCTCTCAGTGATGCTCCTCACACTGCATCTAGAGTCTTTCATGATGGTCTCCCAACCCTCAAGAGGATGGGGATACATTGGGGAAGAGGGGGCAGGGAATCCACCTTGGCACAAGCATCTTTGTACCCACGCTGCATTTGTTACAACCGAGTGAGATTGCATTGAGGTTTCTTGTTCTCTTCTGAAACTATCTTAGTCATGTGAATTCTTAATTGGCCTTGATTAGTGGTAACTTTACTTGCTCAGCTGGCACTGTCTCTCTTATATCAACCAGTGAAGCCAGGCTAGAGTATTTTTTAGTTCACATAGACCAGGCTTGTGAATGGTTACAGTTGGCCCTCCATATCCATGGATTCTTTATCCATGGATTCAACCAACCACAGCTTGAAAATATCCCTCCCCCCCAAAAAAATCCAAAAAGCAAGCCTTGCTGTTCACCATTTTATATAAGGAACACCATTTTGCTATGCCATTGTATATAATGGGACTTAATCCCAGCGGATGCCAAGGGCCTGCTATATTTGCCTGATTAACAGTAGAGACAATAATTTCCTCCAGGAAACTAGATAGAGAAGTTTCTTCCTTCCTTCCTTCCTTCCTTCCTTCCTTCCTTTCTTTTTTTACAGACATGAACTAGCTTCTTCCTCCCACCCATCTCCACCTGTCAGCCAGATAAGTAGCTACTTACAAGGTTAACCTAAGGATTAGCAGGGCCAGCAAGGGCCACTGAGTAAAGGCCACTTCCTTGTAATACAAGGAAATAATGATAGCTGAGAGAACAAATAATTATATCAAGCAATATTTAGATTTCACATCATTAAAATTATTCAAGAAAAGGGAACAAAACTTGAATGCAGTGTGTTTTCTTACTGATGTAAAATCTTACCAGAACTTCCACATTTTACTAATTTGAAGTCTCAGTGGTCCTAGATTTTTCTGACAAAGTAAATAAATACAAGGGAAGTCTACCTGATATATAGAAAAGACTTACAGTAATTTGAAAGATGTGTTTTGTCAGGAAGCATATTCTGTGTTCCTGGAGGGAAAAGTTGCAGTCACTTCTCAGATGCAGAGATTTCAGCCAATCAATTTAAATTTAGTAGGTAGCATTTTTAAGGCTCTGGAATCATTTTGGGTATAGTATTTAAAGCAGCAAGAGATGCTATATTCTGCTAAAGAAGGCTGTGAACGTAAATAGCAGTGGATAAAAATTAATTGCAAATTAGTCACTTTCTGTTTTATTTATAATGGCAGAGAAAATAATTGAAAACAAAAACCTGTTTAAGAACACAAAGTACGGTAGGTGTGTGGGGTTGGGGTGGAATTGTACCTGAAGCAGGCACTCATTTTACTAAGGGGAATTAACTTCTTTCAACCAGCATCCTTTGGTTTTAAAATAGAGAGGGCAGAAAAGAAAGTGAGGGCATTTCTACATGCTGTTTTGCCTTTGGGACTTGATTATTATCTTTATATGGTTAATAGAGATCCTGTGTTGACTATCATGTATTTGGTTTACTTGGCTTGTTGTGCTCATTTGCATCTGCCTTGTGCAGTCAAATGTGCTCACTGTTTGCATTGGCAAGTATCCATTTATAGTACCATGAAATGATTAGTGATGGTAGCATTTAACAATCCCCCTTTTACTGTAGTGTGGATGCTTGTTTTGTGAAACTGCAATTCCAATTCGCATGGCTTAAAACTATCACCTCTGTGACAAGCTCATTGTGTCCTCTACAACCCAGTCCCCAAAAGTAATCTTCCTGTGCAAACTTGTGTTAAAAATGAGTGGGACTCTTGCTGATATAGGTCTGTGGGGATCAGAGCTAAAACCCAGTTTCATGTAGGCAATCACTCATGTGCTAGCCTTGATAAAATTCACAAAGTAATTCCTTTGGTCAGTGGCACACAGCGTTGTGTAAACAAGGTATCTTTCCTAAGAAATAACATTTGCTTTAAAAAAAACAAGAGCTTTAAAAAATGGGATCTGACAGTATTCTGTCATCTTTCAGGTGACAAGATAGATATGGTCTAGGTTTTATACCATCATACAACTTTGTTTCAAGTGTAGTGTTCAGAGGATGAGACAACTAATACAGTGTTATAATAGGATAAGGACAAATGTGGTCAGAAACGGGTTTAATTTTTTTATTGATGAGCAACTTGGTTTTTATATATCAAGTAAAAATAAAGAACAGCCATTATTTTCTACAGTTCCAAAAGCATGTGCCATTAGAAGAAAAATGAACTCATATGCTTGTTTTCAATATACAGCGTTTGAATCCTGAAGATGATACTTCAGCAGTAACCAGTATCAATCCAAGGAAAATATAGGACTGCTATATACATTACACATTAACGAACTAGGTTTGCTGTTAGCCTCCTTGAGACATTATGATAAACCATGCTTCATTGTGGGAATAAGTGGCAGAGCCTTAGGTTTCTGCATACTCTTTTTTCCCTTCTTCTCCTGCATAAATGGAAGTAGCAGCTTGAAAGAGTTCTGTTACATTTTAAACTAACTAGAGTTATATCTGAGCTCAGACAAAGTGTTTTTAGTCTTGGGCCCTGGCCCAGGGAGAATGTGGGGAAATAGATAAATAAACACTAGTTGAAATAAGCCTGCATTAAATTCTGTTTTCTGAAACTGGGTTGTTTTCACCAACCATGCTTAACTCAGTTTAGCATGTCTGCTGGGCCCTAAACTCTGGCTGATATAAAACGAAAGTGGAGGAGAAAGAGTATGTGTGTATGACCCAGAGGGTTTGTTCCTATGGACATATTATTATGTCCAACTGGACCACTAAGTTTTATACCCAGCAGAGGAAAGCAGATGGCTTTAGCTGTTTCAGAATGGCAGTTGTATCATACATGAACTGTTATGTACCTGTTTATCAGATGGATCAGCAATGTACATCATCTAGATAAGGGATGAGAATGATGCAGCCCTTCAGCAGTTCCCAGGAGCTCAAGCTATCCTATTTAGGAGTGAAGAATGCTGGAAGTTGCAGTCTAACATCATCGGGGGGGGGCTGCATGAGTCCCACACTGATGTAGGTCCTAGTTTCATAGGTGTAATATCAACAAACTCATATGTTGGCCTGCTGTAAACATGACACAAGATTGCTATTAAAGTACCTTTCAAGATATGTCTTTCTCCAGAATACTGGTTTCATGAACTGTTTAACAAAGAGTGGTCCATTTTTCTGCAGTGATTCTGATAAACATCTGTCAATCCACGTAGCCAGCACTCCAGTCTTGTTCTCAGGCATGGCGGAATGAGGGCTTTCAAATGTATGATAGAAAATAAATATGTAATCATAGAAACTCCCCCCCCCCCGATCTCATGATAAAGAACTGTTGGGCATAAAGTATTTGTTTAAGTTGATGCAAGAGTGACTGATGGAGACAGGTCCCTGAAGAGTAAATGTGTGCATATTCTTCATGCCTTTTAAGTTTATCTAACAAATTGCATTTATTCCCATACCCAAGATGTAGCTAGTCCATAATCTTGTTAATCACAAATAAATGAAAGACGTCTGTAACAGAAAAACCCCAAAAATGTTTTTAACATTTTAACAAGTGCATATTGTATAAATAGTTCAGGTACATTTCTTACTCATTTTAAAATCTGATCACTAAGACTGTTGGTTGCAGTTCAGTTTCAAGGAGGAAGCCTCCTGTGCTTTGACTACATTTACTTCCAGAACTGCTTAAGGAAAAGGTTGAAGTGCTGACAGCTGTGACAAAGTCCAGTGTCATAATCTGTCACCAGATGAGTGAGACTATAGAGTTTGTGGCAGTCAACAATGGATGCCAGACATTATTCAAGTGTCAGTTTAAAAGACAGGAGGTGTTACCCTAAGGAGAGGAACTATCAGAAGCTGACAGTCTTCTAGACACTTAAGGTTAAATGTCTTCCTTTGAATTAAATGTATATGTTTTGTTCTATATTGCTTCTTGAAATCAAAATCCAGCATTTAATATTTTTAAATGTTACTACTTGGGGATGTTTATGCTGTGGCAGAACAATTCCACAATTTTGTAAACCTTTATAATAGTAAAGGCCAGACTACACTAGGACATTTGTTAATGTTGACTGTCAGAAATGAGAAGAATAAATCACTTTAGTTAAAATAACAACAGAAATTTGTTCAATTTCTTGACTTGCATTATTTATTACTTGATTCATTTGTTTTCAAAACAAACTCAGATTTACAGAGAATGGCATGTGTGCTGTCACCACTGACACCTTCCCCACTCCCCAGCACATTTTGTTATTAGTCCCTTCATAAGTGCTTTGTCATTTTCAAGTTGCCTTTCTGAATGTGACACCTTCCAGATGTGTTGTCATCCCTCATGCACACATATGTTGTTCATTCACTTTCAAACAGTGGATTGTTTCAATTTGAAAAGGTGAATAAGGAATAATTAGATTTATGCTGTAATTAGTTATTTCCATGATCCATTAAAGAATACTATCTTTTAGGTGTTACTTTGCTGCTTAAAACAATTCATTAAAACATTTCATGCAACAACAACAAAATCTGTTTCCAGCTATAGGATAATTGTAGAAATATGTCGGTCATGGACAGCCCAATGTGAGAGACAGTGACTTTCTCAAGGTTGCTTAGTAAGATTTTCCTTGGGGGTTTTTCGGGCTGTGAGGCCGTGTTCAGGAATAGTTTCTTTCTGACGTCTCGCCTGCATCTGTGGTTGGCATCTTCAGAGAATGGTTGGGTAGGAGTGTATGTGGACTTATATATGCTGTGACCCCCCTGTAGGGGAGTATATGTAAATTTGTGTAATTGAACAGTTAGTGTCTGGGTATAGAAATGCAAGGCTCGTTAGTGTCTGTTTGGCTAATGGTTGGTTGATGGGCCATTAACTGCTGCTGGAAATTCCCCTGTCCCTGGGAGGAATTTCTTTGTAAGTGTTAAGTTTTTATTCTATTATCTTTCAAAACTGGGAGCCAGATTTTGTTTACCTTTAAGGTTTCTTCTTTTCTGTTGAAGTTGTCCAGGTGTTTGTGGAGTTCAATAGAAGAAACCTTAAAAGTTAACAAAATCTGGCTCCCAGTTTTGAAAGACAATAGAATAAAAACTCAACACTTACAAAGGAATTCCTCCCAGGGACAGGGGAATTTCCAGCAGCAGTTAATGGCCCATCAACCAACCATTAGCCAAACAGACACTAACGAGCCTTGCATTTCTATACCCAGAAACTAACCTTTCAATTACACAAATTTACATATACTCCCCAACAGGGGGTCACAGCATATATAAATCCACATACACTCCTACCCAACCATTCTCTGAAGATGCCAGCCATAGATGCAGGCAAAACGTCAGAAAGAAACTATTCCAGAACATGGCTTCACAGCCCGAAAACCCCCCAAGGAAAATCTATGAATGCCGGCTGTGAAAGCCTTCGACTTCACATTACTTAGTAAGTTTCATAGATGGATGGATATTTGAATCTCAAGAGTCAGCATGATGTAGTGGTTTGAGTGGTGGACTGTGGCATTGGGAAACCAGGGTTCTAATCCCTGCTCAGCCTTGGAAACCCACTTAGAGAAAGATAATGGCAAACTTCCAAGAAAACCCCATGATAGGTTCACCTGAGTGTGCCATAAGTCAGAAATTACTTGAAGGCAGAGAATATTAAATTTGAATCTCAGTCTCCCTGGCCCTAAGCCAGTACTCTAGCCATAACACCCACATATACTTAGTCAAAATTACAATTATAGCTACTCCCATTTCTCTAGTGGAGAACAATGAGGGAATTTTGTTTTACATTTTGTTAAAACTTTTGTAGAGCTTTGATGGGTTTGGGGTTAGACCTAGGTTTAATCTTGCCTGAGGTAGACCCCTTGAAAATAGTGGGACTAAAGTTAGCTATAATTAAGTTCTGTTCACATCAGTAGGTCTAGTCTACTATGACTAAGCCTGTATCCAACCTTTTGATTCAGATATTTCTTTTTCTGACTATTGTAATTCTCTTAGTCTGTTGAAGCCTTTCCCTGTATAGGTACTGTCAATTTTTTAAAATAAATTTTCTGTATTGGGTGTTTAGTGCAAGGTTAATCTTTTCATCATCACTATTTTCAAGCACTGCATAAAAACCTTGTACCTTGTACCTGGAAGAGGCTGCCTTATCCCTTAGATATCCATTGGGTCTTTAAGTTCATCAAGACAGGCCCTCCTGAAAGTACCACATATAGTTGTCCCTTCACATTTGCGGCTTTGTCACTCGTTTGTGGTTTTCCCTCACCCACCCCCCCGCCTGTCTCCTGGGTCTTCGCTTCTCTTCACAAAGGGAACGAAGACCCAGGAAAGCCAAGGGAGTGAGGCAAAACCTCTTAAACTGCCCCTCTGCTGAGCCTTCGCTGTCTTTGCAGGGAAGGTGAAAGCCCAACAGATGGCCAGTTTGAGAGGTTTTCCCTCACTCCCTGGGCTTCCCTGAGTCTTTGCTTCTCTTCACAAAGGGAATGAAGACCCAGGGAAGCCCAGGGAGTGAGGCAAAACCTCTTAAACTGCCCCTCTGCTGAGCCTTCGTTGTCTTTGCAGGGAAGGCGAAAGCCCAACAGACGGCCGGTTTGAGAGGTTTTCCCTCATTCCCTGGGCTTCCCTGGGTCTTCGCTTCTCTTCAGAAAGGGAACGAAGACCCAGGGAAGCCGAGGGAGTGAGGCAAAACCTCTTAAACCACCCCTCTGCTGAGCCTTCACTGCCTTTGCAGGGAGGGTGAAAGCCCAGGAGAGGGCGATTGTTATTCGCGGTTTTTTCACATTTGAGGGGGTCTGGCGGCCCTAACCCCCACGAATGTGAAGGGAGGACTGTACTTCTGTTGCCTGCTTAGCCGTGATTTGCATCAGAATATTTAGTGTAGCACATCTATATGTGGTATGCTCTTCAATCACAACTTCAACACACTCCTGCCCCTTACTTGTCAATGTATGTTAAGAACATATTTATGTGAACAAGCCTTCCCTGTATAGTCCAATCTGACATTTGTTTCTGGGTCTGCAAAATAAGTTGTGCGTTTTCTATATATTTATGTTTTATGTATTTTTTTTTTACTTTATTGATGCACACCACTTTGACATTTTTTAGATATAAGTAATATGTAAATATTTGCAAATAAATAATAAACAAATAGCAGTGTTTTGCACTGTATCCCATGTAATGTTTTACCTGAACCTGTGGTTGAAGTGATTGGGGAAAAGGGGAAGAAAAATTAGCGTTAGAGACAAGAGTCTGTAGTTTAACAATTGGCTGGTCTTTGTGTGCCAAAATTATTTTATTTTTATTTCTTGAAATATTTAAAACATGCATACATTCTCCATACAAATAAATGGAGCATGAGGCTTCTAAACACAGCTGTGTGCTCAATTGAGCTTGAAAGGAGGTCTGTGGAGTCAATTTGAGCATATTATTGCAACCCGAGATCTATGGGGATTTTTGACTGAGAGGAGTAAAACCCACTTTTGATATATGCTACTAACAATGGGTTATATTGCAGTATTGCTATAAGACTTCCCATCCCCTCAGCATAGCCCTCCATCATGTATTTAGTGAACTTCAATGAAGGTTTATTATGTTCTACTGTTTCAACCCAATCTGCAAGGAAGGGTAAAAGCAACAGATAAAACTGCAGGGTTATGTAGGATTCATTCTTGCAACTAAATCACAACAAAATGTTAAAACTGCAGAGTCTGTTCAAGAAAAGCCCATATGTAAGGTTTCACATGGCTTGTCCAACTATTTAAACCAGGTCTGCAAAGTGTGACCCTCTAGATGTTGATGATGATGATTGAACTGGACTCCCAGCTTTTCTCACCATTTGCAGTGCTGGTTAGGTATAAGAGTTGAAGTCCACCAACTTTGGAAGGGCTGTGTTTTGTCCACTCTGATTTGATCACACCAGGTTGAGTAAACTCACCCCCCCCCCACCGCCAAGTTGGCAGTTACCTCATACCAATAGTTTAAACATAGACTAGAATCCTGTCCAGCATTTACAATGTAAGTCCATCTTCAGAAGTTGTAGTGTTTGGAATCCACATTTACAATCATTGCAACACTGCAACACTGCAACAACAAAGTCTCCCCAAAACCTACCATAGAAACCAAGGATCACCACCAACAGAGAGAATTCCAAGGTGCTGGGGAGTGGGATTGTGAACGAAGAAGGACTCAGCCCTTTGTGACAATGAAGTGCTTTGGGACTCTGAGAGTCCCAAACCACCTTCCTGTTGCAAACAGCTCACTGTCAGGAGAGGACTCAACATTTCTTTGGGAAGCTCCCCAAAGAAATCCCTCTATTGGCAGGGCTGCTTGACTTTGATGGTAGGTTTGGGAGGTCTCATGGGGAGACATAGCTATGATGACACAGGCCCAACACCATTATTATATCTCCTGATGTAGGATCTTGGCCATCGTTCTCCAGAATCATGAGAGAAAAAGTCAAATGTATTATGGTACACTCCAACAGAGTTTAAAGCAAGCAAGCCTTAATGTTATAGCAGACTAACTGTAGTGGATTTGTCAAGTCAAGAGAATTCGTGCATAACAATATTGACATCCTTATTTATCCTTTCACTCAGAATCCAGTAGTACATTTGGTCATTTCAGGAACTTCAGCTTATCATTTGTTAGACCTCCCAACTTGTGTTTGTCCTATCCCCAGAAGATCACATTTTGTTCATGCCTTCCAATGATGTTTTAGACACTTCCCATTTCCAATTGAAAACTCTCACCAGCCTTGCCAGTAGTGAAGAATACTAGAATTTGCAGTCCAACAACATCTGGAAGGTTACATGATTCCCATTTCTATTTTATGTTACTTTATGCCTGTGAATAAGGCCTTTTTTTATTGTTTGTATAGCTCCTAGTTGTTTTTAGGTGCTTGATAAATACTGTATTATTATCAGGCAAATCAGGTTTGAGTGGATGAAAAAGTGCTGGGAGAATGAAAGGGCACTAAATCCAGATCTGTAGACTGGGCAGAATATTAGTGTCAGACCCCATCACCACATATTCATCAGTTATATCTGCTGCCAGGAAGAGTTAACAACATGGATGAGGACAAGTCTGAGTTTCTATGGACAAACATCTGTTGATGCCTGAGGCTTCTTGTTAAATAGTATACTTCCTGGGCAGGTGATAGTAGTATTGAAATATTGAACATGTATTTTTAAAAAGTAAGATTCGGAATGCTTGTCATAGTTTGTCTCTATTGGATTTTAAGGAGTGATAAGGAAAAATTAGAAATGTATTGTGGAAGTGAAAGCTACCCATAGAAAAAATGAATTTCAGTTGGACAGCAATATGAGAACCTTGGAGGCTCTTCAAACAAAGAAATTCTCTGAGTAGGGGAGCGAACAGGAATTCAGCATAATGGGAATGCCTACTACTGCCCAGACAAAAAGCAGGAAGTACGACCATGGTCACATGGTCATCCAAGGTTTCTTTGTCTCTTTCTCTGACCATGAAGCCAGTTCTACTTCCTGCTTTCGCCCAGATCAGACGCAGTGACCAGAGCTGAATTTCTCTTCACTTCTCTTCTTTGGTTTTTCCTCTACTTTCTATCTGGTTTTCCTGAATTATCCTCCCTCCCTTACCTCCAAAAAAAAAAAAAAACTTTCTTCCCACTTCTCTGCTTTTACTTCTCCTGATTTTCAAGCATGGCGAAGAGGACTACAAAGAGGACAGCTTCAGGCGGCAAGGGCCAGAAGCCGGAAAATGCCGCTGCGACCCAGGCATCCCCGGCGCCACCAGGGGGTTCTGGGCAGCCCCCTGTTGCTTCCGAGCAGGCAGGCCGCTCCTTGAGCGTGCCCAGCCTGCCACGGGGGAAGGCGACCTCTAAGTCACTCCTCAGCTGCGCCGAGCGCAAGCGAGGAGCAGCGGCGGAGACCCCACAGGAGTCGGGGCAGGAGCCCAGGATCACACCGGAGACCACGCGGACACGGACAGTAACGGAGGCGGTTGGCCTCCGGAACCCAGGGATCCGGGGTTGGGTCGTTTCCCACTGCCCAGGGTTCCCTCTTCCCCCTTACCCCGCTGAGCAGGCTGGCCTCCAGGGAGTTCCAGCTGCCGGCGGAGTGGCTGATCTGTGACTTGCCGCGGGATCAGGATGGAGGGAGGGCCACCCCGGACTCATGGGGGGCGGGTGCTATTTTTGAACAGCCTGCCACGCGGCCCACCACACAGGGCAGCGCCATCTTGGAAGGGTCCCAATCCACTCCCGCCATGAGGGACCCCTCTCAGGCAATGCAAGGCATGGGGCACCTCCAAGCCCACCTGCCCAACCGCCCCTCCGGGTCACACACCCCACAGAGCGGCAGCGGTGCCGGGGGTCCAGGCAAGCGGCACCCACTTGGGGGGCCCTCCCACACCCTCTACGCCTCGGCCCAGCACCTTCTTCAGCCCGACTTCGCCTCCCCCCACACCGGGCTCTGGGAGGGCAGAGATTTTGAGAGTGGCGCTCAACCTCCTCTCCTCGGCCCTCCTCCTGGCCGAAGTCCCTCTAGGACAAAGGGCCGCGCCTCTCATGCAGGATGTCTCAGCAGCGGAGATGGCCTTGTTCTCCACACAGGCCCCCTGGCCTAGGGAGACGCAAGGGCAGCAGCCCATCCTGCCCCAGGCTCAGACCCGCCACCCCCACGGCCTCGCGGCTGCCCCAGACACCAGCAAACTAGACCCACTCCTGGGTCCCTCTCGCACAGACTGCGCGACGGGCAGCACCTTTCCTCCGATATCGCGCCCCGCTCCATCGGGCCCCGCACTGCCCCCCAGACCAGAGCGATCCTCGGGGGGAACTCAGACCGTCCACTACGTGGATGCTGCCATTCAGGCAGGCCCGTCAGGTACCGCATCAGGGACGACCCCCTCTCCCTCATCCACTATGAATACAGCGGGACAGAGAAAGAGGAAAGCCACTTCCCCCCTCCACTCCTCAGAAGAGTCTGAGGATGAAGGGAGGATGAAGCCCAATTGCTAAGCATCCTCAAAAGGGAGGGCATCTGTTCCGGAAGACGCCGCACTTGCGGATAACGATAAGGAGGAAGGGGAGTGCTCAGAGGGGGAGCCCTCTGAATCTTCCCTGGACATATCAGACAGGCTATTCAATGGGGAGGCATACGCCACCATAGTAAACAGGATAATAGCAGCTCTCGAACTTGGGTCGGAAGAAGATCACTCAACATCTTCCACATCTCCCCTTAAGAAAAGAAGCAAAAGGTTTCAGGCCATGCTCAGGCCTCCAGTGGTACATAAAACTTACCTGCCCCTCCCGGATACCCTGGATCATCTGCTTCGGGAAGAGTGGGACAAGCCAGCGCTGGGAAAAAGGGGCACCCTGGTGGCGCAAAAATTCTACACGCTATCCCCCCAGATGTCAGAAAAACTGAAGGTTCCTGTGGTCGACAAGCCGGTTGCCTCTCTAGTCTCTAATTTTCTGGTGCCTAAAGAAGGGGAAGCCCTTCTCAAGGACCCAGACAAAAAAAGAGCAGATGAAGCCCTGAAGAAGGTCCACAAGGCTTCTGCCCTAGGAGTGAGAGCGACAGCCATCGCTTCCCTCTGCATCAGAGCAGTGATCCTATGGATAGACAAATTGATCAGAGCAACACAGCTGGACACCAGGATTCTAGACAAGGCCCTTAATCATATCAAATCCGTCCTCCACTTAGTGGCAGATGCTTCCATGGATGTCTTTTCCTTCGCCAATAGGTCCATAGGAGCCGCAGCGTTGGCCCGGAGGTCCATATGGTTGAGGCACTGAAACACAGATACCCATTCCAGAGCCCATCTCTGCGCAGCCACCTTTAAGGGCACCAAGCTCTTTGGCAAGGAGATGCTCAAGGATGTCCTTGTGGAAACCAAGGAAAAGAAGGCCATGCCATCCTTGTCTTCCCGTTCAGACAAGTCTTCATCTAGGCATTCCTCTCAGCAAACTCACTCCTTTTGTCCTCCAGAACCTATGGAAGACAGAAGGAGTCCTGTCCCTATCGCCCAGCCTGGGCCAAGACAAATCAGATCATCTGCCATTCCTCCTCTTCCCAGGCATCCGGATCTTGAAAAGGGCCCCAGCCACTCCAAGGGACCCTGCAAAGAACAATTCTGACTCCCCCCTCTGCCGGTGGGGGGGGGTGCCTGAGCTTTTTTCCTGAGGTTTGGTCAAATTCCACAGTGGACAGATGGGCACTGAACACGATCCGGCACGGTTACCGACTGGAGTTCAAGACCAGACTGAGGGACAGGTTCATTCCAGCCCCTGTTCCTTCCAACGCCAAGAAGGCGGAGGAGATTCACAAAGCTATTCAACACCTTCTGGACATGCAGGCAATCGAAGAAGTGCCAGCTGGTGAAAGATTCTCGGGGGTCTACTCCTTTTTTACAATACCCAAGAAGGGAGGAGACGCCAGAGCAATACTAGACCTCAAATACACAAACTCTTGTCTCTACCACAAGCGTTTCTGGATGGAAACGCTGGCTTCTATTCGGGAGGTTCTCCAGGAAGGAGACTTCCTGGCTTCTCTCGATCTTTCCGAGGCGTATTTTCACATCCAGATCCACAAGGAAAGCAGACACTACCTCTGCTTCGCCTTTGGGGAGCAACACTACCAGTTCAGGGCCCTGCCCTTCGGCCTTGCATCGGCCCCCAGGGTGTTCACCAAGATACTGGTAGTTCTAGTGGCCCACCTTTGCACCAGGGGGATACATCTTTATCCCTACGTGGATGACATTCTCCTGAGGGCACCATCCGAGGTGAGAGCACGGCGGGACCTTGAAACGACGATCTCCTGCCTTCAAACTCACGGTTTCCTGGTGAACTTCAAGAAGAGCTCTCTACACCCGACACAGGAGCTACTCCACCTGGGAATGAGGCTGGACACTGTCCGTTTCCAGATTTTTTTTCTCACCAGAACGGCAACAATTGATAAGGATGGAGGCGTAGCGCATCAGATCTTTGAGGACTGTTCCCCTGTCTGTACTGGCCAGGCTCCTGGGGTTAATGATCTCAGTCATTCAAGTGGTACCATGGGCGAGGTTTCATTCCCCCCTCCATGCAGGCCTTCCTCGCACAAATAACCCTGAAGCAGAGTCCTCGTCTACGAGTACCCCAGCCACTGCGAAACTCCCTGCTGTGGTAGGTCCAGCAGGCCAATCTGGCAAAGGGATCTGAGATGGTCACGCCTCATCAAGTGGTGGTAACATCCGATGCAAGCCAAAGAGGTTGGGGAGCCCATTGTCAGGGCAACGTGACCCAGGGGTTGTGGAGCGACGAGGAAAGGAGCCACAGCATCAACTAGTTGGAGCTGCGAGCGGCCAGATTGGCACTACTCCACTTCGCTCACCTCATCAGGGGCAACCACGTCCTAGTCATGACGGACAACACCACAACACGCTCATACATTGCGAGGCAAGGGGGATCCATGTCCTGCTTGCTCCAGCAGGAGGCTAATCTTCTCTTCAGATGGGCCGAAAAGAACGTCCGCTCGATAACGGCGCAATACCTGCAGGGCACCACCAATCTGTAAGCGGATTTCCTCAGCAGGCACACGTTCTCGCAGTCGGATTGGGAGCTGGATCAGGAGACGTTCTTCCAGATCGTGAAGAGGTTCGGACCTCTGGAGGTGGATCTCTTCGCCGACCCAAACAACACCAAGCTCCCTAGGTTCTTCTCCAGGTTCCCCTGCAAGAACGCAGAAGGAGTAGACGCACTGAGAGCACCTTGGCCCACGGGCCAACTCTATGCCTTTCCTTCCCTGCCACTCTTGGGGAAGGTTTGCAGGAAAATCAGGCAGGAACGAGCACTGGTGATCCTAGTGGCCCCGCACTGGCCCCGCCGTCCCTAGTTCTCCGACATCACGGACATGATGACAGAGGAGCCTTAGCGACTGCCCAAGGAAGACCTTCTGCGTCAGGGTCCTATCAGGCATCCAGACGTCTCCTGGCTTCAACTAACTGCCTGGAAATTGAGAGGAAGGCCCTAAAGGAGTTCAGCTACGAAGATGCAGTGATCAGCACCCTCCTTTCCTCTAGACTACAATCAACCAACAGAATCTATGATGCCACCTGGAAGGCATTCAGTAGATGGTGGGCGGCACGGTCTATCCAATCGGGACAGATGACCCTGAACCACGTGCTGGCATTTCTCCAGAAGGGGTTGGACATGGGACTCCGTCCTAATAGTCTTAAGAGGCAGGCGGCAGCCTTAGCCTCAGTGTTTTCCTTAAAGCAAAGGGAAAGCCTCTCATCTCACCCTCATGTCAAGAGGTTTTTAAGAGGGGCGACATTGATCTCACCCCCAGTCAGACACAGATTCCCAACTTGGAATCTTCCCCTGGTCCTAAGGCAGTTAATGCACCCACCTTTTGAGCCCCTCAGAAGGGTTTCTCTCCGAGTCATGACACTGAAAGTGGCCTTCTTGGTGGCCATAACCTCAGCCAGGAGAGTCTCAGAATTGGAGGCCCTCTCCATTAGGGAGCACCTTTGCACCTTCACAGGGGATTTCGTCACCTTGAGACGAGATCCATCCTTCCGGCCCAAGGTGCTTTCACAGTTCCACGTCTCCCAGGAACTGGTCCTACCTTCCTTCTGTCCCAGAGCGTCTCATCCCAAGGAGCGCCTGTGGCACAAACTTGATGTCAGGAGAGCCATCAGGATATACATTAAGAGGTCTAGCTCCTTCAGGCACTGCGACTCACTGTTTGTATCTTTCACCCCAGCCTCAATGGGACAGAGGGCTTCAAGGCAGACCATTGCAACATGGATCAAGGCCTGCATACTGATGGTGTACGACGACACCAGGATACCAAGGCCAGCGGCGGTGATGGCCCACTCCACAAGGTCGGCAGCGAGTATAGCAATCTTCTCCACTAACGCCCCCATAGCGGAGATCTGCAAAGCAGCAACGTGGAGTACCCCTTGCACGTTTATTCACCACTACAAAGTAGACAAATTCAGATCCTCAGGGGCCACCTTTGGGAGGAGAGTCCTCCAAGAGGTCCTGCAGGCCTGAAAATTCTTTCGCAGACACCCCACCTGGTCTAACACTAGCTTGGGCACGTCCCATTATGCTGAATTCCTGTTCGCTCCCCTACTCAGAGAATGCCACATTGGTTCACTTACTGTGAATGTGCATTCTTGAGTGGAGCGAACAGGAATTCCCCCACCCAGTGTCTGCAAACAACCGGGTATTCCAGCAGGGCAAAATTCTTCTCTTCTTCACAGGTCTTCTAGGCTCTGCTAGTCAGAGAACTGGCCTCATGGTCAGAGAAAGAGACAAAGAAACCTTGGATGAGCATGTGACCATGGTCATACTTCCTGCTTTTCGTCTGGGCAGTAGTAGACGTTCCCATTATGCTGAATTCCTGTTCGCTCCATTCAAGAATGCACATTCACAGTAAGTGAACCAATGTGGCATTTACCCTAGAATTTACTTATCTCTTAGCATTTCATAGTCCTGAAAACTCACACAGCAATTTAACATTGGGGAGTATGTGCCTATTTATTTTAATTTACATACTTCTATGTATCAATGACGTTTCCCTAGTATATGGAAATCACTGTAATTTGTTGGTAGCCTCAGTTTAATTCCAAACTAATAGACAATTGACCATCTGAATTAACTCTTAGAAGGAATTATCTAATAAGAGTATGATCATGCCTTTTTAATATGAAAATTCAACTTATGGTCTATATAAGGATGAGTATTGGTAGTAAATGTGGTCCTTAAAAGTGCTTGGTCATTGATTCATTCATGCTTGCATTCATTCGATTTATAATGGCTCCATACAGGACCCAACACAGTTTGTCATGGGCTATTTTGAGGATTTCTAGAATCTTAGCTTTCATTTTAATATATTACTAGATCTTTGTCTACAGAGAAAATATTTAAAATCTGATGACATTTCAAATTTGACAGTCAGTTATTAAATACGTACCTGAATTCTAGTGTAGCACAAGAGATTAAAATGTCTGGATTTCTGAGTTCTGTGTTAACCTCTGGTTTATTTAATTTAATTTTTTTTTTACATTTTTCCTAAGAAATAACTTTTCCCTGGAAAATCCAGCTTATTTGGCAACTGTGGTCCTAACATCAAATTCGTATTTTCTTTTCCATTTCTTTTCTAGGTGCTTGAGGATGCAGAGGCTCAGCATCTGTTTCAGTCCATTTTGCCGGATATGGTGAAGCTTGCACTGTGTCTGCCTAGCATCTGCACTCAGGTTGGTAGGCACATCTCTGTAGAAGATTAATTTGCTATAGGCCATAATGAATGTTTGAGGTCAAGATGCCAAGGCTCTGTTATGTGGTTCTAGCCTTGTTGAACTTAAGCCTAGGGAATAGTGAGGACAACATACATCCATGATAATAAAAGGAGATTAAAAACTCCTCCCTCATTCTGAAGCTTGATTTGAAACATATATCAAAATCTTACATATGAAAAGAGAGTTTGCTGTGAAATTGTTGGTTGTTTAAATCTAGTCCTTTAGTTACTATTTGAAGTTTTGGCTTTTCTGAGTTCTATAAAAATTCTTGATAGAATCATAGAATTGCAGAGTTGGAAGAGACCACGAGGGCCATCCAGTCCAAATATCAGTTTATTAATAAAATTCAAGATTGTAGTAACTGCACACAATTTGCCTTTTTCACGTGTAATTAAATTTTTTGCAATAATATTTGATCATGTAAAAATACTGTTTCCTATTGAAATCAGAAGTACTGCTTACCTGAATAAGGGAAATTGGGAATAAAAGCCATGTGTATGTAGGTTTGTGGGGGGGGGGGGTTAGTTCATTTTTTTCAACATTAAAATGTTTGTGTTAGAGTACAACAAAATTATGCATGTTTTTTTGCTGACAAGGGAATTTTCAGGGTGAAAAAAATAAATTTTTCCTTTTTGTGCCACTCAGCTCTTTAGAAAGCCTTTTTGACAGCTATTTTTTTTAAAAAAAATACAATCACAACACAGTCTGAGCTCTACAAAGAATGATGCATATTTAAGGTTATTTGTTGCCATATAGCCCTCCTGCACTTAATCGAGGCTAATACTGAAAAGCAAAGAACTTGCCTTTGAATCACTGTTTAGGCTTTGCCATTGCAGACCTTAAAATCCATCAGATACCAGTTTACGTATCTCTAACTTCTTCATCTATGTTTTGACAAGTTAATCACTGTTATAAAACCAGAGCACAGATGGATAACACATTTAGCTAAAACAGGGTTTTTGTGGTGTTTTTTTTTTAAAAAGAAAAGGTGCAACAGCGACCCTTTTTAAACATAAGAGTGCTGTTCCAGCAGATCATGGTTTGTTGGAATGGGTATATAATCAAGTTCCCCCAACTCCACTTCCTTCCTCTTCCCACCTTGAGGAGGTTTCCTGGTTGTTAAAATCATAGTCCTGGTTTGCAAACCAGGATCAAACTTTTAAGTTGCTATCTTGGTTTGCACTGCTTTACCACATGTATCTGGTCTAGATGTCATAGGCAGTGATGATTTGTTTGGAAGGCTGTGTAGAGGGGGCAGATGGCTTATAGCAGTCTATCATTAGTTTTGAGATCATAGGCAGGTCTGAAGCTGGTTTATATTACCCTCCAACTTTTTCTCAAAATTAAATTGAGCACACAGTTGTATTTAAATGTGATTTAAGAAACTGGGACGTCCTTTTGTATAATATATACAGTATGAGAGGACAGCAAAGAGAGCTTGGACTCATTGCTTATTAACATTTAGCAGACTGTGGCTTAACATCAGAGGCAAGACTCCACTCTCCTGATTCAAGGTTGTGGCAGGATCATAGTGGCCATAAGAGACAACACTTCACTTTTCTGAAAATACAGTATGTCGGCTTCATAGCTGCTATGTTCTAAAATCTTGCCCATTAAGCAATACTTTACATAGCGGTTGTTCAAAGGAAATAACAGCAGCGGGCACAACAGAGTTGATGAGTGCTCCTTTTCAGTGGCTGAAAAAATGTTGCAGTGCTATGTACATGATCTCAAAAGTGATACATCAGCAAGATTCTATACAATGTAGATTTTAGATAGTCTGATCCACATTAAGAGGGAGTACACTTCTGCCCTTTTGTCAGCCAAAGGGAAAGTGCTGCCTGTCAAGCTGTATTCATAAAACCTGAAGAAGTTCATCATGTCTGCCAAGTGAATTTGGCCTTGCTGAATAGACTGGCCTTGATAGGACTTGGCTGCATATCTTCACCCCAGCAAGCATCTGTGCTTATAGAACAAACAGCTTTAGTAGGAAAGACTTTGTGTGCATTGCATTATTTGCAGAGGCACTGGGATATTTGCATGTGTTTCAGAACTGTAGTCATATTTGGTTCTAAGTAACATAGAAGTGTCAGTGAATATAACAAGAAACATGAAGGCCTTTCCACTCTAGATGTTTGCCCTGCAAGGCATTGATGACTCAGGAGATGGGGCTCTGGACCAACATAATGTTAGAATAGGGCTACTTAGTATGACCTAGAGATGTGAAGGTCCAGGAAAAAACTGGAAAAATTCAGGAGAAAATGTTTTTTTGTTTTTTGTTTTTTTACATTTTTTCCCTGAAACATTTTTTGTTTTTTTCCAAAAAATTGAAAAAAGGGAGAAAATTGATTATGGAATCTTTTATTTTAGCATAATGAATAAAATCTGAAACTGATACTGATAGCTATAGCTCAGAAAATGAGTCTGATTCAATTTCATGACTATTCATTGAATTCATTCATTAAATATTCATGCCTATTCCCTCCCTCTTCCCTTCCACATACTGCCCTCCCCGCTTTTGACTCTTTTTATGGGAATGGGTGCTTTATGTCTATTTGATACTGTGGAGAGGAAATATAAATAATTTTCTTTGTTACTAATGTTGATGGTTTCTTCTTTTTTAAAAAAATTGGTTTTTTTGCCTGCTTCACATAAACTAGCAAAACCAAAGAGGTTCCGTACAGTTGTTGCTCCATTTGTTACAAATAAAAATTAAATAAACATAAATAAAAGTAAATCCCATTTGTAATAATTGTTTGACTATACTGTATTTTTAATATACCAATTGTGATAATTTTTTTGCCAAATCAATTTGTACATAGTCATGTTTTATGTACCTAAAGTAAAAGAGTGATTTTCAATCTGTAAAAAGTGCTAATGTTCCATTTTTCCATTTTTCTGAAAATTTCCATTTTTTTCAGGGAAAAGGGGAAAACAGTTTTTTTTCCATGGCTTCAAAATTTCTGAAAATTTTACATCTCTAGTATGACCTCATTCCTGCTTGTGCAATGAATACCTCTAATTGTTATAAAGCATGAATAAGGCTTTTTATAGTCATAGCAGTTCATGTTATTTCCTTTATGTAGCTGTTTTGCTTAGAGGATTTTAGAATACGTAAAGAATAGAATACATATACGAAAGAATACGTATTCTCTTGAAATCATTCCAGATGCCATATTTTGTATTTTATGTTCAAGCTTTAATGGAAAAAATGGTTTTCTCACAAAGTCAGAAAAGCTTATATTTTAACTTAGTATAGAAGGAGATTTGGCAGTTCTGTAGAAAACTTCAAGAATTTTTCCAGCAGCTGTGAAATTCTCATTTTAAAAGTTACCTTTAGTTTTGAATGTTAATAGTATATTTCATGTAGTTGCATGAAGCAAAACTCTTAGATTATATCTTACGTTGTGCATTTTCAGTGCATAATTTATAACAAGGGCTGTTCGTTAATTTTTGGTAGTATAAGCTAGGTTATAAAATAACCATATGGTAATAGTGGTGCTCGAATGGAGCTTTGAGGGGGGGGGTTGAACTTTGAATGTTTTCGCTTTCATTTATGGAGGAAGGTATACTTCAGTTCCTCTTTCATAGTTGCGCTGTTTTGTGTATCATCACGCTGCCTTGTTCTGCAGCTGTTAAGATGTGATTGCTGTGATTGCCCATTTTCTTTAAACTGTGTGACACTGAGACTGCAAAATACAGCTGTTGCAATCTCTTTATTTTATTTTTCTTCCACTGTTGCTCATATTCCATCTGTTCCTCCTATGGACACTTCATTTTGTTCAGACTAGTGATGCTTTGTTTGCCATTCTTGTTATTGATTAAAAATCTGCAATTTGTCAAACAAGGCTCTTCCCAATCATCTTGGATAAATAGCTCTTGACTGTAATGGTGCTGCTGATTTAAGAACTCACCAATGTTCCTAAATTACTTCTGCTCTAAATTAGTAAATGTAATTTTGTTCTCCTGTGTTCTTGTTGATGGGTGGTGTGTTTGTTTTTTGAATTGCTAACCCGATTATGTCCATTTTCTGCCCTTTTGTTAGCCAATACCTCTACTGAAACAAAAAATGAACCACTCCATCACAATGTCACAGGAACAGACTGCTAGTTTGCTAGCAAATGCTTTCTTCTGCACTTTCCCCCGGCGAAATGCTAAGATGAAATCAGAATATTCAAGCTATCCAGATATTAACTTCAACAGGTATGGTGCCAGTTTTAACAGGTGACACTTTCAGCATTGTCTTAATCTAGAGGAGAAGCCTCTTTCTCCATAATGTATAACTAATTTACTTGAGAGGTACTCCAAATCATCTGATTACAGGCAGGAAGTAATACAGTCACTTCATTCAAAATAAGCCTGTTAGTGAAATTTGGTAAATGTTATAAATTAGATTTAAGAATGGGTTATTATATAAGAATAATATAGAATATAAAATGAGTAGAACCATGAATTATTGGTAAAGTCTTTATTGTTATTACCCCATGTTTGCTTGCTTCCTTTCCCTCAAATGTTACTTTCTTCAACTTTCTCCCATGTAGACTATAAATACAGTCCAACTGGATCAGGGACTCATCTAGTTCAGCATATTGTTTCTAGCAGATGCTTCTAGCTAAGCCAAGCACAGAGCTTGAAGGGAGCAGGTGTTTGCCTCTCACCAGTTGGTATTCAAGGAAATGGAAAGTAAGGGCAACATCCAACCAGAAGTGAGCGTGCTTGAGTTCCATTCGATTCTGTGGAAGGGCAGAGTCTGAGCCCAACCCTCTCCCCTCTCATTATTCTTCAAGTATTCATGAGATTAGATTGATAGTGCTGCGGATTCATAATTTGCAACAAGAAGACATGACTTATTGTGTCAGATTGTATAATATTTGATCTCAACATTTCATTGTTTCTCTCCTTACATAGGAAAGCCAGTTTTAAATTGAATAAATAAGTTAATTGAGAGGAAGTTCTGTCACTTCCCCTCTGCAACCAGCCAGCCTGTCTATGCTCCCTGAAATGCCTCTTTATGCAATCAGGAGTCCTTTTGAACAGTGTGGAATGGGTTTTGTGGAAGAACAGAAATAAACTAAAACTAGCTGGACTCGGCGTACCATATGCTGTTAAAAAAACTCCCCCCAAAACACCTGGTAGACCTCACGATAACCCTGTAAAGTAGGCTGGTGGATTTTAAAATTCCTCCTCCCCCTTCTCAGATTTCCACACTTTTCCCGGAATCGTTGAGGGTGACTCACCCTGTGCCCTGCTGCTGCTGCCAAATTGGCTGCGTGGGTCCTGTTGTAGCAGCAACAACAGCGGCACCCCGCCGCCGCCACCAGTTGACTGCCTGGGTCCTGTCACGGTGGCAGCCCACCACTGCCACTGTCACTAGTTGACTGTTTGGATCTGTCACGACGGGGTCCTGTTGGAGCAGCAGCAGTGGAGGCCCACTGCCACCGTCGCAAGTTGACTGCCTGGGTCCCATCACAGCCCATGTCTGGTGACTGGTGAAAGCAGGGAGGGGCCCTTGTGAGGCTGGGGGTATAGATGTAGATTGAATGGATTGTGAGGTGGAGAGGGAAATTGCATGTGGGTGATGATTGGTTGAGTGTGTTTCCTGAGCAGCCAATCAGCACACTGGGAGAGTTAACATACCCAGGCCTATCGTACATACCCAAGCCTTTTATTTATATAGATAGTTTGAATGGATGAACCTAAAATCAAATCCACTGAATTAAAGCAAGCTTTTCTATGTCACGAGTGAGAACCATGGAGAACTTAAAAAAATAATAATCCAAGATCAAATATTATAAAATGTGGCACAACATATGTGATTTTGGTAAGGCATGAAGTTGTGAGCGCCCTTTGCAAGTGAATCTGCCACCATTGCAGCCATCTGGGTTCCTATTAGACCCTAGTTATGGCATCCAGCTGCTTAGAAACAGTTTGGATATTTAGATATTGCATAAGCCTTGGCCATTTTGGGAAATAAAATAAAATGACACGTTTAATATGTACATATCAAAGAGAAAACTTTGTGTTTGCTGACTTGAGACCTGACAGGGCCATCAATCAGATTTATCAAACAAGAGATGCTTGGTCCAAAAGGTTGAAAACAATATGTATTTTATTTCACTCAAACCTTCTCAAGTACACCATTGCTTAGCAGTCTTACATGCTGCTGACAGCAAGTAATATGGGTCCTCCCCCTCAAAAAAAATCTTCCAGATGATACCACTGCTGGTAAATTTTATGTATTGGAGCTGGAACATTAGTTATTTTTGTCTGCAGATAGTTGAATGTATGTGTATAGCAGTGGATTGAGAATCAAGGAAGTGTAACATGAATCACTTCAAAAGGTGTCAAGCATTCAGTTTCAACATGCTTAATATTTGCAAGCTACTTTATCTGGAAGGTCCCTTTAGGTTGCAGCACCTGAACCATGTGATAGTCCTTTCCCATCATTTAATGAAGCCATCCTCTTCGTTATAAAATAAAAAATTGCAAATATGTTGAAAAAGGAGTGAAGTTATCCCTCATTAAATTAGGGGATGTGTAATGTTTTTCCAATTTGCATGGGTGGTTTGAATAGGTGCTTTAAAAAGTGGACCAATCATTGAAGGTCTGTTCAGAAAACTGATGTGATACTTGGACTATGCGTAGGGGGCATATGCAAAACAGCTTTTAATTAGGTCATAGCAGTGTGTGGAGAAATAATTTTTGGTGGGGAATAACTCCCTTCTGTACATGCTGTGGCCTACTCTTCTTTGTGGGGGGATATGGCTACTATTTTTAAAAACAAAAGCAGATATATTAATGGTTTTATGTGCTTGGTGTCATATTTGCTTTAGTCCCTAGAGGTCAATCGACAAAGCTGACTTTAAAAAGTGAATGGGTCACATATGAAAAGGTATGTTTTAACTTGCAAACCATTAAGGTCTTTTCCAGATTTTAAACAGAACCTAGAACATCACTGGCAGTAAATGTATTTGGCTCAGTACCATTAAATATGGACAAAGAGAAAACTTTGCACACCCAGGACACAGCTAGACAGAAGAATTAATAGTGAAAAATAGCGCCTTACCTCCCTATTGCAGCAGTGTTCATTTGTGCCCACAACTCATTCGCAAGATCACTGGCATGGAAACTTGGCCGAGTTTGCAGTTTACACGGAACATACTCCCCAAAAAGGATCGTGGCCACGAGTGAATTGCCTGCCAAAAATCTCCCTCCATTTCCTCCCACTTTTTTCCCCTTTAGATGACAGATGTGGAAGAGCTATTTTCCGCTTTTTAAAAACTTTCTTTTGCTCTGTTGCTTCAACAATCATGCGCACAATCATTCAGCCAGCAAAAAAACCCAATGGCGGCTCCAGGCACTTCATCCCTCGTAAGCCTGCCCCTGCCAAGGTCTGACCAATCATGTTTGAGTTCTTCTTTGTGCCCCTATTTGAATTGGTTATTCAGATGGTTATTCAAAAGTTGCATTTCTCTGAGGGGAGAAGCGAACAGGAATTCTGCATAGTGGGAACGCCTACTACTGCCCAGACGAAGCAGGAAGTACGACCATGGTCACATGGCCATCCAAAGTTTCTTTGTCTTTCCCCCTGACCATGAGGCCAGTTCTACTTCCTACTTTGCCCAGATCAGACGCAATGAACCCACTGCTGGAATTTCTCTTTGCTCTTCGCTAATTGATTCTACTCCGCTTCACCTTCTTATCCTTCCTTGTCTCTCCTTCCTCCCCAGCCTCTCTCCCTTTAAAAAAAAACATTCAAAGAGGAGGAAATCTTCCCCAGCTTTCCTTTCCTGATTTCCTGTACCCAATTCTTCAATGGTGAAGGGGGCTGGGAAGAAGGCGCCTTCGGGCAAGGAGGGAAGGACAGAGAAGCCTGCAGCGGCGTCGTTGTCCCAGGCGGCGCCTGAGGAACGAACGAACGCTCCGGCTGATGGTGGGCAGGCAAGCTGCTCAATGAGCGAGCTAATCCCGCCTGGGGGAAAAGCCTCGGCCAAATCCGCCTGCGCTCAGTGCAGTAGAAGAGGAGCCGCAAGGAGCCGATGGGGAGCGCTTCCGCTGACTGCCGCAGTTATCGGAGGCAATCGGCCCTGGAGGTACAAGGGGCCCAGGAAGGGGGATCGCGTTGCTCCCGGCCCTCCAGGGCTTCGTTTTCCCGCCCCTTGTCCCCAGCAGGCCATCTTGGGGGCGGTCCAGGACACACAGGCCCCGGATTCCCTTGCCCAGGCCGTGCAAGAGGGGGACACTGCCGCAAATCAGCCGGGAACCATCCAGCTGCCCGCCATTCACTGGACCTTGGCAGCGGGGCAACCAGGGAGACCCTGCGGCACCGCTGTGAGGGCCCTGGACACCCCAGCAACACCACAGGCTGGTATCTCCTTCACCCCATCCTCCCCTCTCCCACCCCAGCAGCCGGAAGGACAGAGATACTGAGGTGGCCCTCAGCCTCCTTTCCTTGGCCTTCTACCAGCTGAGGCGGTAGCTCCGTGGCCAGGGGCGCCCCTCACCGTCTCATCTCCTGCCGGTTCAGGAGGCAGGTTGGCGGCAGGCACTATCCCTGCATCCCTACCTCAGGGGGCATCGATGCCCTGCACAACCCCCGCACAGCGCCTGGCTCTGACCAGCCATGTGGAGGAGCCATGCCCAGGCCCATCTCACCTGGGCCTGACATCTGGGGGTGGGCAAGCCCTGTGGGGACCCATGGTACCCACAGGACCTACCCCGAACCCTGGCGTGACGGGGGCCCCAGGGGGTGCGCAGCCCCACCAACCGGTGGACACTTCTGTACAGGCAGGCCCGTCAGGGTTACAGGCAGGGGGAGGCATTCCCCCTTCCTGGTAGCCCCGCCCAACCCAAGAAAAAGAAAGGCTACTTCCCCTCCCCATTCCTCGGAGGGCTCTGGGGATGAAGGGGAGGATGATGTCCAGCTATTGAACATCCTAAAAGGCGTGCACCCCGATGCTGAGGGCACCCTGGATGGGGAGAACGACAAGGAGGAAGGGGAATGTTCTGATGGGGAGCCATCAGGACCCACCCCTGACATGTCAGACAGGCTGTTCAATGGCGAGGAGCACTCCTCTCTCCTTAACAGGCTGATCGCAGTGCTTGAGTTGGAGTCAGAAGGGGACCAAAATTCCCCCTCTAACCCGTTCGCCAAAAAGAGGAGTAAGAAGGTTGAAGCGGTCCTCCGATCCCCCGTGGTTCAGAAGACCTACCTTCCCTTCCCAGACACTTTAGACCATCTCCTGCAAGAGGAGTGGGATAAACCAGCACTGGGAAGAAGGGGCACGCTGATGGCCCAGAAGTATTATGCGCCTTCTCCCCAAGTTCTAGAGAAGCTGAAGATCCTAGTGGTTGACAAACCAGTTGCCTCCCTCGTCTCAAATTTTCTGGTCCCTAAGGAAGGGGAAGCCCTCCTTAAGGATGCAGACGAAAAAAAAGCGGATGCAGCTCTAAAGAAGGTTCACGGGGCCTCAGCCCTGGGAGTCAGGACGAAGGCCACGGCCTCTCTCTTCATCAGAGCAGCGATCCTATGGATCGACAAACTGATTCAGGCAGCGCAATTGGACACCAGGACCCTGGACAGGGCCCTCAGTCGTATAAAGTCTGCACTTCAACTAGTGGCAGACGCCTCAATGGATGGGTTCTCCTTCTCAGCTAGTCAATAGGCGCAGCAGCCATGGCACGCAGATCCATATGGCTCAAGCACTGGAATGCAGACTCTCACTCCAGAGCCCACCTCTGCACCTCCCCTTTTAAAGGTACCAAACTCTTCGGGGAGGAAGAACTCAAGGACGTCTTGGTGGAAACAAAGGACAAGAAGCAGGCTATGCCATCGTTGTCTCGCTGCTCCGACAAGTCCTCATCTAGACGAGCTTCGCAACAGAACCACTCCTTTCGTCCCTCGAAGTCCTTCCTCAGGCAGGAGTCTCGATACTCTCGTCCAGCCTGGGCCCAAACAAAACAGATCATCCGTCAATCTTCCTCTTCTCAAGCATCTGGATCCCGGAAAGGGCTCTCACCACAAGGGATCCTCCAACAAACAATTCTGACTCCCTGTCCCCACCAGTGGGGGGCCGCCTGAGCCTGTTCCCTGAGGTTTGGTCAAGCTCCACAACAGACAGATGGGTACTAAACACGATCCAACAAGGATATCGCCTGGAATTCGTGGCCAGACCAAGGGACAGGTTCATTCCAGCCCCCATTCCGTCAAATGCAAAGAAGGCGGTGGAATTCCGAACAGCCATCCAGCATCTGTTGGACATGCGGGTAATTGAAGAAGCGCCACCTGGTCAAAGAAACTCGGGCGTCTACTCCTTTTTCTTTACGGTACCCAAGAAGGGAGGAGACTCCAGAGCAATCTTGGACCTCAAGTACACAAATTCCTATCTCTCATACAAGCGTTTCCGGACGGAAACGCTGACATCAATTCACGAAGCGATCCAGGAGGACGATTTCCTGGCCTCCCTCGACCTATCAGAAGCGTATCTCCACATTCAGATCCACAAAGGAAGCAGGTGCTTCCTTCGCTTCGCCTTTGGGGATCAACACTTTCAGTTCAGGGCCCTCCCATTCGGGCTGGCGTCCGCCCCTCAGGTTTTCACCAAAATCCTGGTAGTACTGGTGGTGCATCTTTGGACCAGAGGGATACATTTGTATCCTTACCTGGACAACACCCTCCTGCGGGCCTCCTCCAAAGAGAAGGCACAAAGGGCTCTCCAGGTTACAGTCGCCTGCCTCCAGGCTCACGGCTTCCTGATAAACTTCAGGAAGAGTTCAGTGAGTCCATCGTGGGAGCTGATCCATTACAGAACAGAACTGGACACAGCTCGCTTCCAGATCTCTCTGTCTTCGGAGAGACAACAGTCAGTGAGACAGGAGGCACAGCGCATCAGATCCCTCAAGTCCGCTCCCCTGTCCTCTTTAGCCAGGCTATTGGGGCTGATGATTTCAATCACCCAGGTGGTCCCGTGGGCCAGGTTCCACTCTTGGCCACTGCAGGCCTTCCTCGCCCCATTCCAACAGCAGATCACCCTGAAACAGAGCCTCATGCTACAAGTGCCTCAGCAGCTGAAGGACTCCCTATTATGGTGGACGCGGGGGGCCAACCTGGCTAGAGGAACCGACTTGGCATTGCTCATCAGGTAGTAGTGACCTCGGACACAAGCCTAAGAGGATGGGGAGCTCATTGCTAGGGCAGCGTAGCTCAGGGCCTCTGGAATGAAGAAGAAAAGCCCACAGCATAAATTGGTTGGAGCTGAGGGCGGCCAGGTTGGCCCTCCTACACTTCGCTCACATGATCAGGAACAACCACATGCTGGTCCTGACAGACAACACAACAGCACGTTCGTACATTGTGAGACAGGGAGGATCCAGATCCCGGTCCCTCCAACAGGAGGCGAACCTTCTCTTCACCTGGGCAGAGCGAAACATCCGCTCGATCTCAGCCCAGTACGTTCATGGAACGTCCAATCTACAAGTGGACTTCCTCAGCAGACACACGGTCTCCCAGATGGACTGGGAGTTAGATCAGGAAACGGTTCTCCAGATTCAGGAGAAGTTCGGACCCCTGGAGTTAGATCTGTTCGCGGACCCAGGCACCACAAAACTGCCAAGGTTCTTCACCAGATTTCCCAACAGGAGTGCCGAAGGGGAAGACGCTCTGAGGGCACCATGGCCCAAGGGTCAACTTTACGGCTTTTCCCCCCTCCCCCTCCTGGGCAGGGTCTGCAGGAAAATCAGGCAGAAGTGAGCTCTGGTGGTCCTAGTGGCCCCGCACTGGCCACATCACCCCTGGTTCTCCGACATCATGGACATAATAATAATAATAATAATAATAATAATATAATAAATAATAAAATTTCATTTCTATCCCGCCCCTCTGAAACGCAATCGGGGCGGCTTACAATATAAAAACTCCATAGACACAGTACCCTAGCCCACCCACCCCTTAAAATAATATTAAATTATGAAAGATTAAAAACATACAGTAATTAAAAATATATAAATTAGAAAGGAAAAAATTAAAACATACAATAGTTTAAAAAAAATCTGATTGCAGCTCAGAAAGGACAGCTGAGTCTTGGGCCGGGATAGTTATTCAGGAAAGGCCTGCCAGAAAAGATCCGTCTTGATAGCTTTTTTAAAGCTGTCTAAGGTGGTAATAAGACGGATCTCGTCCGGCAGGCCATTCCATAATCTGGGAGCGGCAGCAGAGAAGGCCCTCTGGGAGGTCACCAACAGCCTTGTTTTCATAGGCTGTAACAGATTCCTCCCAGAGGACCAAAGTGTGCGGGGAGGGTCGTACAGAAGGAGGCGGTCCCGGACATGTTGATAGAGGAGCCATGGCACCTCCCTCCAAAGGTCCGATATCAAGGTCCGATAGTGTACCCCAACATCTCTTGGCTTCAATTGACCGCCTGGAAGTTGAAAGGAAAGCCCTGAAGGAGTTCGGCTATGAGGACTCAGTGATAAATACCCTTCTTTCGTGTAGAAGGCAGACAACTAACAGGATCTACTACGCAATGTGGCGGGCTTTCATCAGATGGCGCAAAGCCCGGTCACTCCTAGTGGACCAAGTATCCCTACACTACGTCCTGGCCTTCCTCCAGAAAGGTTTGGACGTGGGCCTTAGGCCTAATACCCTCAAGAGGCAGGCGGCCACCCTAGCCTCAGTACTTTCCCTGGGTAAAGGAGGAAATCTATCCTCTCACCCCCACATCAAGAGATTCCTAAGGGGGGCAACTCTGATTCCCCCCCCCCGTCAGGCACAGGACCTCCAACCTGGAACCTCCCTTTAGTTCTCAAACAGCTGATGCACCCGCCCTTCGAACCTCTGAGAAGGGTCCCTCTGCGAGTCCTTACCCTAAAAGTGGCCTTTTTAGTGGCAATTACTTCAGCTAGGATGGTGTCCAAGCTGGAGGCCTTCTCCATCAGGGAGCACCTCTGTACATTCACTGAGGACTTCGTTACACTAAGGTTGGATCCGGCTTTCCAGCCAAAAGTTCTTTCGCAGTTTCATGTCTCTCAGGAACTGGTTCTGCCCTCCTTTTGTCCATCACTGTCTTACCCCAGGGAGCGCCTCTGGCACAAACTAGACGTCAGGAGGGCCATTCGGATCTACATCAAAAGATTCAGTTCCTTCAGGCGTAGCAATTCACTGTTCATTTCTTTTACCCCATCCTCTATGGGGCAGAAGGCATCAAGAAGGACCATTGCCACATGGATCAAAGCGTGCATCCTGATGGCGTATGATGCAGCCTAGACTCCGAGACCGGCAGCTGTAATGGCTCACTCCACAAGGTCGGCGGCCACTACTGCGGTGTTTTCCACCAATGCTCCCATAACGGAGATATCCAAGGCCGCAACGTGGAGCACTCCTTCCACATTTATCCGTCACTATAAGGTGGACAAGTTTAGGTCCACAGAGGCCACCTTCGGGAGCAGAGTCCTCCAGGAGGTCCTTCAGGCCTAGTAATGTCACATCACTGCAGACACCCCACCCAAGCTTCTCGTTAGCTTGGCCATGTCCCACTATGCAGAATTCCTGTTCGCTTCTCCCTTCAGAGAATGCCACATTGGTTACTTACCGTGAATGTGCATTCTTGAGTGGAGCGAACAGGAATTCTCTCCTCCCTGAGTCTGCAATTTACTGATACTATTGTCTTTCCTTCAGCAGGGTGAAATTCTTCTCTCATTCACAGGTCTTCTAGGCTCTGCTAGTCAGTGAACTGGCCTCATGGTCAGGGGGAAAGACAAAGAAACTTTGGATGACCATGTGACCATGATTGTACTTCCTGCTTCGTCTGGGCAGTAGTAGGCGTTCCCTCTATGCAGAATTCCTGTTCGCTCCACTCAAGAATGCACATTCACGGTAAGTAACCAATGTGACATTTTGTGCAATTTTTAAAAACGATTGCGAGAAACAGCAAATGCTGTTATCGTAGTCTATTTGGAGTTTTCAGCCCCCCTCCTTCCCAATATGGTGAATCCCAGCAGGAGCTCATCTAAACAAAAGGTATTCTGCCCACATTCTTTGTTTTTTGTCCTCTAAACAAGCCCCCAGTGTTAATCAAGCTTTTTCCTTATGTGCTTCTTTAGGGGATAATATGATCCATGCAACAAGAAATATTTGGTTATAAAAGAACAACCTCTAGCCAACTGGTCTATAATTACTACAGATGCCACTCCCTGTCCCTTTAACCAAGACCCTGCACCCTTTATTCTCCTTTCCTAAGGACCAGTTGCTTCTCAGTTATATAAGTGAATTATATTTGCATCAGATAAAAATCCCGGAGTCCTGCTCAGTATTTACAATGCTTTAAGCTATACTTAGGATGTCGTAAATTTGATATTCACCTATATGATCATGGCACCACTATCTCAAATGCCCCCTAAAATCCACTTTAAAAAACCAGACAGCTGCACCAACCAAAATAGTACTATAGTGTTGATGAGTAGGATGCTGAAGGATGGCGCATCCAGTTCCCTTCCGCCAGAGATCCTTGGTGCAACAAGCAGTTACAACAGACCCCTTGGTGCGACAAGCAGTTACAACAGACCCCTCAGAGCAGTCCCTGCCACTGCTCATCATACCATAGCTCACTGGCAGGGGGGGACTGGATGTGTCATCCTTCAGCATGCCACTCACCAGCACTGCATTACTCCTTCCATTGCTAGGGCTGCCTGGTTTTTGAGGTGAGTTTTAGTGGGTTGGATTGGGAGATGGATCATAGCAATGTCATCGTAGCTACAGTATGTGTTCTATGTGGGATTTCAGATCCCTTTTCTCTTTGTGTAACACAATTCTGAATACAAATTTGTATGCAGTGATAAACCTTAAAAGTAGATTGTGGTTCTTTTCAGTTAAGCTAGTGGTAACAAATAAGAGCATCCTTCTTTGTAACCTCTGTCATTGTCTTAGTGTCAAAGAGAAAGGTTTGCAAACATCTTTTTAGAAAACTGAAGGTAAGGAACATGTATACTAGTTAAGATATATGTTTCTTCATTGCATAGTCTTAAGAAAGGAAATGATTATGCTGTATATTGTGTTTATACAGGAGAATGGAAATCTGATTCAGTTGTAATGCAATTCTGCCTTACCATAAACATCAATTTCGTAACATTAATGAGTATTGTCTGCGGAGTTAATTTTTTCATCTCTTTAAGCAAACCTGATTAGGAGATAGGGCTCCATATCATATTTATGAAAACTGACTCTGGTTGCCTCCTACACATAAATCAGTTTGCATCTGAATATTTTCAGAAGTCAGTATGGTGTAGCTGGTTTTAAGATCTACCTTGTCTGCCCATGTATTCTTTTAGTTTGTCATATTCTGAAAATATAAATTACAGCGTCCTGCAGTTCCTTAAAAACATTTATTGTGGGTTAAGCTACAACCTATGTAAGCATCAGATTAGTAGACTGTTAAGCTACAAAAGCACATGCCACAGTATTTTGTTTCTTTTTTAATGGGCCATAGGACTATTGCGGACGCAGACCGTATACCCCACTCCCCTCCCTTAAAGAAGACACATACTACAAAGTGTGATTAACAGTTGTATTGAGTACAAAATAACGATAATAATTAAGTACAGGTTAGTAGATAATGATTGGCAATAAAAGGCTGCAACTTGCTGATGGCTGCAAAATGGTTGGCATTCATGCATGGGTCGCGATCCCCTCATTGACCAACCTGATGTTGGTCAATGGACTCTTGTCGGACACTGCCGACCTCCCTGGAGGGGAGAGCTCATGGCCAAGCGGTGCCGCTTGACGCTCTCCCCTCCCCTACAAACAAGGTGTTAATTAAACCATAAAAAGGGGATCTTGGTGAACTTGCACTTAAACTTGAACTTGACAGAGACCCCCCCCCTTTTACCCAGGTCAGCACCCATACCATCCGTCCAGCAAATTGCGACAAATAAGTATAAGAACAACATAATAGATGGAGGGTGGGCGAGTCTTCAGCTCACAATGAGTCACTGAGGGAGACCACGATGGGAGCCAGCTTAAATACTGGCCGCAACGCAGGCTCCCTCGTCATCCGACCGCACCAGAAGTGCGGCCGGATGTTCCGCCTCACTTTTTGCAGGAGCCAATCAGGCCCGCGCTTGGCCCGTGCTTTCCCACTCCCTCCCAACTGCAGGGCAGGCTGGGAAGGAGAAGGCCGACAATGGCAGCCCCCATGGCAGCCATGCGGCCGAGGGGGCTGCAGACCGAGGAGCTGAGGGGGTGCCAGCCAAGCCGCAACCCGGCCCACTGACAACATTCCAACAACTTTCCTAAATACTCTTGCTGCCTCCTTAGCCATAAGAATTTGTGGCTGCTTTTCAGCAAACTGAAGGATTTAAGCATCTTTTGAACATTCTAAGTCAGGTCTACCTCTTCAAGATGTGTTTGATGTGACTTTTTCCCATAAGGGCTGAATCTCAAATGGAAGTAGGGTGTGTGTGGATGTAGGCTCAGGAAAGTTCAGTGAAAGGTGATAACTTTTTACATAGGGCAAGCATGCACATATACATCTCTGGACATTTTTCTGTACTTCAGAATGGTTTGTGTCTAAGCATTAGACTCTGAGGCTTACATCATGATGTACATTTACTCATACCGTCCCTCAATCCCTCAATGCAAGTACCGGCATGCCCACTATACCTTCATAGTTTGTGTGGAGTCTGTGGGATCTAACTTCATATTCCACCTCACTTCACTTTTTGCTAGCTATCTTTACCCCATGGTCTTCCTTGTAGAGAGTCTTTATGGCTTCACTCTTGTCAGACATGACATCTCCTTGATATCAAGGAAGTACCTCTGAGCCACTTTCTTTGTTTCTCTGTGATTTTATAGCATGTTTGCAGAAATGAATATGATTCTATGCACGGGTTTGTGTAATGATAGTGAAAATGCTGCTTTGAGGAAAGAACAATGATGGTTTGATATTTGTAATAATTTTTTTTAATCAGTTGCTTTGTTCTTTTCTGAATATTTTGTCAACCCAGATTTTCATCCCATTAATGATGATGATGATGATGATGATGATTTATTTTATATAGTGCCATCCATGTACATCGATGGCTCATTACAAGTAAAACAGTAGCAAAAAACAGCCAGCCCTGCCAAAGGTGTACAGTCTAATAATACACACACACACACACACATGCGTATATATAGAAGAAGGAAAATGTAATACAAATTGAGTCCCAAAATGGGGAAAAGGTGGTATATAAATAAATATAGTATCAAATGTATAATTGGGGTGGCTCCTATGTATACTTAGCACCCATGCTGCTTTTAAAAACCCGTAAATACATGGGACAGGATGTTTAGGGTGTTAATATCAACTGGAAAATCACATATGAGAAAAACTGCTTTGTGATGATGTAGTGCTGCCCCATCCAATGCTTATGTGTCCATAGTACCATTAGTGTTTTGCATGAGCTAATGCACATGGTGAGGAAAGGATAATTTTGCTGTGACAAATGTGTGAAGAATTCACCCGTAAATAAAACAATACAACTTTTTTATTGCATAGAAGTGATGTTACACTTGACATTTTCTTGGTTAAATATAAAACGATATTGCCTGTGAGGTTAAATGGTTGAGGTGTGTTCCTTAAACTTTCAGCTGTGGGAATCCAAAACCTCAAAGCTACTTTCTATGTAAATAGAGAAATTGAAGCTCATTTACCTAATTAACTTGAAAAGACTTGCAGCTATAACCAAGGGTTTGTTTTCCACAGTGCCTTTTGGGTAACGTTAGCTGCTTTGAGCTTTTCTCATCAGAAAGCATAAAATCTAACTGGGTAATTCTCATGTCTCCTAAATTTGTAAAAACAGTAACTGAAAACATCCATTTTATGCTCAATCAACTGCCTAATTCACTACTGGATGTAAAAGGCAATGCTTTAATATTAGGTAAGAAAAGACAAAATACCACTACAATATTATGTAGCTGAAAAATCAATCCTCTGCTACTAGTATAGGAAACATAAACAGCTCTATGCTTCAGCAGCAAAAAAAGAAAATAGTAAACCAACATGTTTGGAAAAATGGCCAAAATGGAGTGGGGGAGATTTTTCAAAATATTTTCCACCTTTTCTTATTTGGGAGCTATACTTCCCCAGTACAATTTTCAAGTGACATGTTTGAAGGAAATATGGAACTGCAAGTAATGTATCAATTACTATAATGTAAAACTGGGCTTCCTGAGCTTTGTCTTTACTTTCATTGCTCTATAATAAGATTCACATTTTAAAATACTTGTTTTTCTGCTACATTCTTGCATTAGTCAATTGATTATCTGAATTCCAATCAGTGAATTGCTTTGGATTGGTCTAAAGAATGGGTTCAAACCCTTACATTCCTGTCATTCAAAAAAATCAATTAATTTTTAATTGTTCAACTTCTTCCTTTTAAAACTAACGTGTCTGTTATCCTGATTCATTCATTTTGAGTTTTATGCAGACATAGGGAAGCAGGATTCTACTTTTAAAATAGTGCCATTATGTGTTTTGGGGGTGTCCAGGGATGTCCAGACCCACATTTGTATGTTAGACCACTTTTGTATGGCATCTTGCACACAAAGAACTCAGTGTGCCTCAACCTGTATAATCTGTTCTCAGAAACATTATCCCTAATTAAAAACAAAACAGTTAAAATGCAGAGTATCTTAACTGTAAAGATTATATTACTATTTGCTGTTTGCATTTTCCAGTACAAGGACACACCTTGAATCTTGTAGGGTTTATCAAATGCGTGATACTAAAGATCCTAGCTGTAAGAATGCTCAGGAGTAGGGTAGCACTACTGAAAGAGTAGTGATCTGAACTCTCTACAAGAAGAATTCTGCCTCTCGTAGGGCCAGCCATAGCCAAAAGAGAAGCCCCTTCTTCACCCCAAAGTAGATTACTGTGTACCAGCTTTTGATTATACAAGATTTGAAGTGTCTAAGGGACTTGGAATGTCATCAGCCTCTCTTGGCTCTTAAAAAAATCTGTTCTCCAACTGTCAGGTGCATGTACAATTTGAATGTTTGTATAAAATAAAATGAACCAAAGCACATTTACTTTGATTTCCATTTTCTTTAAATCAGTGCAACTGATGGTAAGATGGTAACTGTTGGCTTACATGACATTTACGCAATTTTCCCGCTTTTGACTACTGTATACTATACCAGAGTGAACCACACAATGGCATAATTCTTTTTCAGTAACACATGGCTTCTGTGGATAAGACTTTTTTTAATCATATTGCCGTGTCACTTGACACACTCTTTGTAAGGTTTTATATTCAAACATATGTGTGTCATCTCTGTGTGTGTGCGTGTGTTTTAGAGGCATGGGTGCCAGACACAGGCTGTTGTTATCAGCTTCTTAGTCACCTACTGTGCCTCCTGGTGCTTAACTGTATGGGCAGGAATTCTTCTTTTCCCTAGAATAGCCACACAGTAACAGCAGTTTTGTCTAGCAAATTGCCTCATCAGCTTTGGTGAGACTGAGAGCATGGAAAGTGAGCTTTCCATCCTATTTTTTAAGCGCTGGATATAATCTTGGACATAGTCCTCTACTCATTTTTAGTATACTTAATCCAGCCTTCTGTAAAAATAAAAGCTTTCTGACATATTTTGAGAGTATTTTTCTTTGCCTAATGCAGGTGGTGATCTTCAGGCTCTATTGCAAGCTAGTGATAATTTTGAGCTAATAGTTGTTTCTTTTAACATTCTTATGTTCTGAATTTTCTTTATACATTGAACCAGGAGTGAGAATTATGTGACCCTCCAGCTGCAACTGAACTGAAGCTTTCAGCAGCCATTAGCAGCATAGCCAGTGGTGAAGAATCCTGGGAGTTGCCATTCACCAGTATCTGGAGGGCTGCACAATTCCCACCCCTCAAAGAAATGCAAAGCAGTTTGTAAGCACGATAAAATAAAAACAAACTTTTAGTTTAAAACAAAGCCATTACAATTACATTTACTAAAACCTATTTCTTGCATTACAACCAAGAGCAAGATAAAGCAATTCAGCAGAAAAACAAAGAGGCAGAACATTAACCCATATTAAAATCTCTGTGAAACAAAAGGTTTTAAGGTGAAAATAATCAAATAATAACTGTTCCCTTAAAAGGTCTGTACAGTTATTTTCTGTGTCATTTAAACACTTTTCTTTTTTTAATTGCTGACTTAATTGAATCAATCTTTGTAAGTAAAATCTTTTAAATTTTAATTATATTTCACCACACAATTTTCATGAAAGTCAACATTTTAAACAAGTAAAAACTAAATACAGTTTCATAGTAGAAAATGTGACTTAACCCAGAGGTGCTTGTTCACCTAAAAGCTGTTCTGCCTCTCTACCAAATGGAATTAACTAGATGTTATTACATCACTTTACATTCCCAGTTAACATTTCAGTACTTTAGGAAGGAATACTTTTCATAAATGATACTATATCCCTTAAGGTCTTTTACCATTTCTGACTTCTTTTAGTGAACATGCTCCTTAGAGGCATGCTGCTTCTGAAGTCGCCACAGTTTTTCCCTTCAGGCAAGTTGCTTTATATGTAGTCCACAAAAGTGATTTTTGTTTTATATAAAATCAAATTAAGCAACATAAATGCAGGTTTCTGGAAAGTGGATGGCACAGAAAAAAGAGGGTTTTATATAAAAGTACATGCTCCTTTAGTGACTAAAAATAGATGATGTCTATTATGTTGACTCTTATAAAAGGATTCCTTTTAAAAACAACATGGAGCAATTTTAGAGTGTTTTTTCCCTAAAGCCTTAAAATGCACTGAAATAAAGGAACTGGAATTATTTCTCATGCATTGAAATGTCTGAAGGGTGCAGTCTGTTTTTCCTCTATAACATAATCACTGAGGTGTAAATCAATCAAAGTAATTTTTTTAGGGGATGTAGATAATCCTGGAGCTTTAAGAATTAGATTCTAAGTTCTTTACCACTAAAACTAATGTACATGTCAGTATTTTGGCTAACCACACACCTCTTTGCTGACACAAATGTGCTGCCCACATGAGCTGTATGTTTTCTCAAGAACTATTTGAGACCATGACTCATTTTCTATGGACAAAAAAATCCAGCTTTTTCCTGATCATGGAAATCAAGGGATTTGAATTACTGATTGTATAGTGGGCCCTCAGTATCCGCTGGGGTTTGGTTCCAGGACCTCCCATGGATACCCAAATCCATGGATGCTCAAGCCCCATTATATCCAATGGCACAGTAAAATATATAATGGCAAGATCAAGGTTTGCTTCCTGGAATTATTTTTTTAAAATATTTTTCAAATGGTGGATGGTATCTGTGGATACCAAATCCATGGATACAGAGGGCTGACACTAATTTAATCCAGGAAGGTAACGCACAAATGAAAATCATTAGCACTCAGTGCATCTCTAACTCGCCCCTGAGGAATACTCTTACTTTACTTGTATTATGTCCAGCACTCTAGAATGTATTCATAAAGATATGATGTCCTGAGTGATTTCTGCCTTCTGGAACTCATCCAAAAGATCCGTTTCTTAATGCTTTAGTATTAATAATGGAGAATCTATATTTCACATCAACTCAAATTTGCTTTCTTAACATTCACATTTGAGTTGTCACTACCACTAATTAAATTACCTTGGTCACTATTTCTTGAATCCAATAGTTAATGAATTTCAAATAATCTTCTTGCTCTTTGGTTTTCCTAGGTTGTTTGAAGGACGTTCGCCTAGGAAGCCTGAGAAACTGAAAACCCTTTTCTGTTACTTCAGAAAAATCACAGAAAAAAGTAAAAGCATTTCGTTTATCTTTTGAGTTATTCTGTAAAAAAAAATTGTTCTTCTATAGCTCTTCTTGTCTTCTGTTAGCTCTGTTTGAGTAAAAGAAAGATGTTTGTCAATGCTTCCTTCTTACAAAGCAGTCAAGCTTGATGAGGCTTACATAATGAGACCCTGCAGTAGGATAAAAGGTTACAGTTTTTTTTTTTTTAAAGGTTTGACTAGTGGCCTGTTCAGATATTACTTGTTCCCCAGAATTTTGTCTGGGCCGAGGTTGGAAATTGGCCATTGGTCATGCATTCTCTGCAGGAAGAAAGTGAAAAAGGAATTGTAGGATAGCCATGTGTATGTTGAAAGTACAAAAATGAAAATGACAAGTCTCTCTCACACACACACACAAATAAAAAAGGCCCTTCTTTGGACCCAGAACACTTTTCAACAGCTATCAATAAGTAAATAACATCCTGTTCCTGAGCAAGATATTTGAGTGGTTGCCCACCAATTCAGCCCCTCATAGATAAAGTGGATTTCTAGATCAGATTTTTCATTCTGAAATTGCTTTTTTTCCCCTATGTGACAAACTGTGCTGAGAAAGAGATGAGGAATGTGAGCCTGTTGGTTCTCCTCAGTGGCTTATAGTATCTTTCTGGAAAGACTGTCTAAGCTGTGAATTGTCAGCATTACTTTACAGCAGTCTTAGGGGTCGGTTACACAACCACTTTTAATGCAGAAAATGCTGGCTTACCTCCATTTTGCTTCTGAGCCGAGCAGTTTACATGATTTTGGCCATTCTGATGAATCCCAAGAAGTATGCGATTTTGCAGTGCACATCGGGAAGGCCTATCTCTCATGGGATGTGTGTGGAAAGGGCCTCTTCCTCCCCCGTTCACCATTCACCCCTGTCTGCCATTGAAGCCTCTTCCTCCTTCTCCGCCTCCCCTCTTCCCCGTTCACAGGCTTGTGGGGCTAACGGGGAGGGGGAGGACAAGGGAGGAGGAGGCTCCAGTGGCAGACAGGCGGGCAATGGGACTGCCAATAATAATAATAATAATAATAATAATTATTATTATTATTATTATTATTTATTTCTATCCCGCCCCTCTGCAACACAATTGGGGTGGCTTACAGTATAAAATTCCATAATTACATCAATACCCTAACCCACTCACCCCTTAAAATCTCCCAGCATTCTTCCCAAAACAGGTCCCATTGCCTGCCATTGAAGCCTCCTCCTCCCTCCCCCCCCCATTCTCTGGCTTCTGGGGCTAACGGGGAGGGGGAGGACAAGGGAGGAGGAGGCTGCAGCGGCAGGCCGGGAGGCAGGCAGCCGGGGTTGCCCAGTCTGTGTCCAAAAATAAACAATGTCAGATCCTGCATTCCAAAGGCATCCCTTGCAAGCCTGCCCCCTCTGGGCTCTAACAAATCACAGCTCAGCTCTGCTGTGAGCCTGTTTTGGGAATGCTGGTAGATCACACAACCTTTTGCGAATAGGTAGTTCACACCACCTATTATGCGCGTTTTCGCAAACTTTATCAAAAAAGTCGGGGAAAGTAGCAAAAGCGTTTACCTTGAAACTTAAGGGTTTTTTGGCCTCCCCCTCCTTCTGAATAGGGTGACTTTGAATTGAAACATGTGGGAACTAATAGGAGTCTTGGCGAATTCTTAGAGGATTTATTTTACCATGTAAATGACCCCATTGTTGTACTTGGATAGCTCTTACTAAGAGCTGCTGGGGCATTTCTAGTTTGACTCAAAGGCATTTATACTTCAGGGTCTCACAGGTTTCTGTGTCATCCTCCATAGTATTTAAAATTTACATGAAAATGCTGAATAACATAATCTGGGGATATAGATTATGGTGCCATCACGGCAATGAATTCTGTTTTTCCATTTCATCAAACCCAGGTGAAATAGTGTAAGTTCTAAAGCTACAGTCTGCCTCAATAAATTGACTGAATGAGCGCCAATAAACTGAGGCTCAGTTTGAATAAGATGGAGATAGTGTTAATGGGTACTTTGTTTGCTCAGGCTAAATGGTGCTCATTTTGTTTTGGATGGCTTTGTGCTTCTCTTAATGAAAATTTAACAAAAGTTTGAAAACAACTAGTATGCTAGCTGTGATTCTGCCTGGGTAGGGATAGCATGTTTTCAGTTATCTTTGCCTTAGTATCTTCCTATTTGGATTATCACCATCTGTTTTGCACAAGTTTGCCTTTGACATTGGTTCAGCGACTTCATTTGGACCAAAATATGTCTGTGAAATTGCTGATACAGTATTCCTCACATACTGCACTAGTACTTTGTCATCTTTATTGGCTCTCAGTCCATTTCTGGATTCAGTTCAGAGTGCTGGTTTTGACCTATAATGGTCTTCATACCTTACAAGTAATGTATTTATTTCCATATGTACCACTGGAGATTTTTCTATGGGTGCTGCTGCCAGATTGGGTATAGCAAGTGGGTATGAGAGAAAGGGTCTTTTTGGTGTTGACACTATCGTTATTGACAGCTCTCCCTAGGAAGACTCATTTGGTGTACCTACTTTGATATCTTTTCAGTGTCAGGTAAAGACTTCTTATTTTCCTAAGCTTTTAAACCTTTACTGTATTAGTTTTAACCTGTGATGTTGTATGAGTCATGTTGAGAACTTTTGGTTATATGTGGGCATATAAACTTTGTACATACATGAAAAATGAATAAAATGTGGAGGATTTTTTTTAGTGTTTAAGAATTATTTTTACTGTAATGCTGCATTGAATTACTACTTGTGAATGAGAATGAATAATGTATTTTCTTATGAAGTCTTGCAGGTAGTGTAAAATAGTCCCCCCCCCCAGCACCTATACAATGAAAAATAGAATGCAAATATAAATACTCTTAAGACATGGTAGGCAAAGTGCAGCCCTCCAGATGTTGTGACACTATAGTAGAGTTAGTGGGGAGGAATGCTGACAGTGCCAGTCCAATAGCATCTAGATGGCCACAGTCTGTCCTTCCTTCAATAAGATATTTGATGAGAGCTTGGAAACAGGATAGCCTTACAAGAGTTTTTAAATTTCCTTGTTTTTTTTGTTTGTTTGTTTGACTACTTTGAGACTTGACATTTATTTCTGGTGTAATTACCTTGTTTCAAAATGATTTATACATTTGGAAACACCCTCTCCACCCCCATATTTCCTTCCCCTATGACATAGTTCAGGGAATCATGGGGCCCTCCATATTGTTATTGCATTGCAGGTTGCACCAGCCCTATCCAATATAGCCAATGGACAGGAGTTCTGTAAATTGCAGTCTGACAGTGGAACTGCACTACCTTGATATACTGCTTAAGTTTTGATGATACCCGTATATAGTTTGAATATTTACCTTGCTATTTTTAAATAGTAATTTTGAAAGAAAGGAAAAAATAGTCCTTTCAGCAACTCATAGCAATAATAGAACAGTTAGCTTTTTAATTAGTAACTTGTAGCCTCCTTTCAAGAGGACAAAATTGTGCTTTGGTTTTTCCGTTTAATGAATAAATAATGTGGAAGGAATTCATCCTTCAAATTAATAAAGTTAAATATATTATTCCCAGATGTTTTATTACAAATAGTAATTAAGTTATTTGCAATACTATCACAAGTCACTGAAAACCAGAAGCTATACTTTTAGAAGGTGAATATTTAATTTGTGAAATGTTAGTATATAATGTGAGAGTCCTCTTGTGGTAAAATATAAGATTAATACAAAGAACACTGTTTTAGAAAAAGCAAACAAAAGCAAAGTTTCATGAAGCCCTTTGAATCACTTATAACTTCTTTCAAGGTAAGAGGACTCTTTTTAAATGCTTTCCATAGAGCCCTTTCCTAGAATATTGCAAATGCACTTTTCTCTTCTTATTAGTTTAGAGAACCGGTCAGCCTAATCATAGCAAAGCACACAAGATGAGACATTTCCTGGGGAATAAAAGAGTCCAAACATATGTTCTCAAGTGCACTCCCATGTATGTTTACTCAGAAGGCCTACTATGCTGAATGGTGTTTATTTCCCACAAAAATGTGTGTAGAATTTCAGCTTTAACTTTGCACTGTCAAGTTTGAATCTATCTAATGGCTTCCATTGATGAAATTGCATCTGTCAGTGGAACAGCTTTCCTCTCCCCCAAAGAAGTCCCTCCCATCCATCTGCTCCAGGTTTCTAAGCTGTGTTCTGTAGGCTTTCTCTCTGGATGAAATGGAATAATTTAAAAAAAATATGGTGAATAATGTTTATCTTTTTGCATTTGTTTTTCTTGTAGAACCCACTGGACTGGTGACATTTACAAGACAGTGTCTACAGGAATTTCCTGATTGGGAAAGGTCAGTTTTAAAAATACTCTCTTGAGGTGTCTTTGCTTTGCTTTTGAAACTTTTAGTGAAAATTCTGGTAATGTTATAGGTTCAGATTTTTTTTAAGTACTTGAAAAGTATATGACAATGTGATTTATGTTGTTATTTATTCATAAATCTTAAGCATAGTGTTTGTGATAGAAAAGTATACAGATGTTTGGTCAGACCTGGAAAACTTTGAAATTCAAGTTTGTTTATTTAAAATGTTTCTGCATTGCTTCCCAAGAGTAAGCATCTCTAAGACAGTTCACAAAGTAAAAGGTTCAAACAACATGAAACATTTAAGAGGGGTTAGCAGTTAATATCACAATATAAATAATGAGCCTCTGTTCAATTGAAATCAGCCTGGAATTAATAGATTTTGAAGGCCCATTTAAAAAGAGGGAGGGATCTATGCATGTATCATAGGCAGAGCATTCAGTAGTGGCCATCACAGAAAAGGCCCTGTCTTTTCTGTCTCTCAACCCATCTTTCCAGTGGCATAGAAGCTGAGCCTCTGCAGCTGATCTTACGGATTGGGCAGATGAGTATGGTTGTAGATAGAACTCAAATAGCCCAGTCCCATTTAAGTTTGAGAGGTAATGATCAGTTAGTTTAAATTGGGCTTGGAAATGTATTGGCAACCGATGCATCTGATACAGAGTTGGTGTCCTATTCTGATCAGTTAGTGCTCATAGGCAACAAAATTGCTGAATGTTGCCACATGCTGAAACCTCCAAAACACCTTTAAAGAAAGATCAACATTGACTGTATGATAACTGATGGATGGCTGCTGAATGGTCTGCTTTCTCCAGGTCTGGGCGGAACTGGCAAATTACCAAAGCCAGTAGAAAGCACCTCAGTAACTAACTCCATCTGTGCCTCCATAGGTAGTATTGAGTCCACAAGGACTCCCAAGCTGTGCACTTGGTCCTTCAGCATGACTGAGATCTCATCCAACACTGTCTCACGCCTCTACCCAGATCAGCAAGTTTCCTTACCCAAAATATTTTTGTCTTACTTGCCTTATGTCTGTTAGCCCCCATTCATCCCAAAACTGCTTCCAGACATCTTTTCAGACTTTCCACAGCTTCTCTGGTTCTACTTCATGTTTCCAACTCCTTTGTCCACCCAGCATTTAACTATTTTCTCAGAAATGTTGGCTATCTTCCATTGGTCTCAGTAGAAGCAGGGCAGACACAGTGTTGACCCCATAAATCTGTAAGCCACAAAAATTAGAATGATTTACTCATACTAGTTTCATTGCTTAGGGTTGGCTGTAGAAGATAAGTTGAGATTTTGATGTTATCAGGTTCTATAATTGCCATTTCAGCTATAATTTCACCATAATTTCTAATCACTAGAATCTCTTCATGTACCAGTTTATACTTGTTGAACTTTAACAAGTCTGTGATATGGATCTGTTGGTTACATGTCTTTTAATAATTTGAAGTGATGTAGTACCCTCCATGAACCCCAAGGTATGCATGTGTGTATGTGTATACATGTACACAGTATGGGTGACTGTCTATGTTTGATTCGCCTATTTGGATATCATCTTACAGTTACTTTTTTCCCCCCTTTTACTTATATTCCTTGCTTCCCTAAGATGACAAATGTATATTTGTTATGAAAGAAACAGCAGAATGAGAAATGTTGTGCTGTGTCTTGCAAATGGCGTAAAAGAAATTTCTCACTCTTGCCATTTCTCAGCTGTACTCTAGTTAGTGCATGATAAATGGATAACCAAACCCTAAAGGGCACATAGGAGATGCCATTTCAGAAGCCATTTCTTAGTGGAAGTACTTATTCAAGAGGGGAATTGACATTACATTCCCTTGGTGCTCATAGCTGGAGAAATCTTCCTCTGCCTTTTATGGCGGGATGGGTTTGTAGAGATAATGATGTCACAGTCAATTTATAAGAGGCTGTATGTTTTTTTCTTTTGCAAGAAAACACTTCACTTGTAGCACAGCTGTGGGGGTAAAAGCTGCAAATATGTAGCATTTTGAGAACTTCATTTTTATAATTGATTGACACTGAATGTACTTTAGAAAACTAGAAGAAACTAGAATTAATTCTGAATGACTTTTTTTAAACAACAGAAAAATCTCAGCTGTGCGTATTAGGCCAAGTTTTGTTGCTGGGCTTTTGCAAGTTTTCAAGGTTAAAGCTTCCTGAAAGAGAATGAAAATGGTAGAGGTAACTTGGCTTACCTTGCTTGTTTTTCATATACATGCTATCAGTATTGGCATTTCATGTGCTGAAATAGCAGTTCTGAAACCCAGAAATAGAATTCAGTCCAACAAAACACAGGTTCTTAATGTCATACATTTAATTATGTGAGGTTGGACTATCCTAAAATGTAATATATCCTGGTGTTTTAGATCAGAACAGGATATACTGTACACTTAAATGTTAAGGAATGCTTATTGATCCATGTCCTGTGTTTCGCAGTGTGTTTCGAATTCTTGGAGCATGATCTTGCATATATTTACTGAAAGAAAATCTTAACTGAGTTCAGTGATACTTACCCCCAAATAAGCATGCATAAGATTAAAGCTTTAACAATGTATATGGAAATGATCTTTTTAATTTCCCTATAGAATGCTATAGTAATTATAGTAACGCTACTTTATATGGAGTAAGAATTTTTTTCTGGATTTAAATGTGAACTAAATAAAGAAGGTTAACATTACTCTCAAATATATAAAAAAGAGAAGATTCACACATCTCTTACACAGTGTGTTGTATAACCCTACCATAGCCTTTTTTAGTCTCTTTCATTTGTGTTAGAATATTCACCATTTCAAGCTAACAATTTGCGGTGGGGTACAAATACATGGTTTATATTTAGTGTTCTGAATCAACAGCAGGTGCAAAGTAGTCAATGTATTCTTCTGCTCTGACAGCTCATGTAACTGAGTTGTAAATTACTGTGACTTTGTAGAGACTGATTGACAGCAGGCATTTTGGCTGAAATCCAATTGCTGGTCGAAAGTACAATAGGTTCATTGAATCAATTACTGAATGTCAGGTCAATATTTATGTATACCTCATTGATTCAATTGGTCTCTTATAGCTGGTGCTAGCAATTGGTTTTATGCCTTACTTTATAAATATACAACATGTTTAAATAGAAATTAAAAATCAATTATCTCTTTTAAAGTACAATTATGCAGTTGCATTTCTGTGTGTACAGTATATATTTATTTGATTACAGATCTCAGAAAAAAATGTCAAGGTTGCATGTCACATACGAAGGCACTATTGAGAACAATGGGCATGGGATGTTACAGGTAAGGGTAGAATCACACATAGATTTGTGCTAAAATTCTACTGAACTTTTCTTTTTTCTTTTTTTAGGAGAATAATTCAGTTATGTCCTAGATTGTGCAAAGGTAGGAAGCCATTATGCAGTGTAATAGACACAGCAAAAGTGATTGTTCTGACAGTCTTAACATTGTCTGTTGTCTCTAGCTTACCTTGTTTTCCACTTGTGTGCCCTGTTGAAAAACCTTTTGATTGACAATCATAAGACCTGGATAGCTCCAGGTTGTTCAGGTCAGATGGAGACTGAAGAACGACAGGAACAGGGCTTTCAGGGTATGAAAGTGACAGCCTGCCAATTTTCTGTTTATATTATTTTGCTTCAAAAGTTGTGCCTGACCTGGTGACCAGTTCAGCAGCTCAGGAAGCTTTGACTCCTTGGACCAAAACAATTCCACTAGCAGGAGTCAAAGCTTCCTGAGCTGCTGAACTAATCAGCTAAAATAGACTGATAAGAATCCATCTCTTCCCTACCTGGAGGCAATAAAAAAAATAAGCTAAGAGGGAGCTTGCTTTTGAAATACAACCAAAAGTACTATTATGTTTTGTTAACAGTTTGTTTAATAATTATTTGTCCTTTTTGGACCCAGTCTGCAAACTCATGATGCCAGACTGGTAGGATTTACAGCAGTCTAGCTGTTTGGTGCACAGTTGTCTGACAAAGGCTTCTGCCCAGGTCTTCCTTGCAACAAATGTGAGCTGCTAAAGCCATGACTGTGTCCTTCTGTGGTTTTCATGCACTGTATTACAGTTGGCCCTCCATATCCACATATTTGGTATCCATGGATTCTACCATCCACGGCTTGAAAATATTCAAAAAAAAAAAATCCAAAAAGCAAACCTTTGCTATTTGCTATGTTATATAAGGGATACCATTTTACTATGCCATTATATGTAATGGGGCTTGATCATCCACTGATTTTGCTATCCACAGGGGGGTCCTAGAACCAAACCCCAGCGGATACCAAGGGCCCACTGTAATGCTTTTTTGTGAGACTTTTCCAGAAGACTATTCACACAGACCATTCATGGGACAATAATTCTAATGGGGGATGGTGAGGTAGTAATCTCAGTTGTAGCAATAAAACCTACAAAAAGTCTTGTGGCATCTTATTCACCTGATAAAGTGGGATGAGTTCACAAACCACAATGTGTATGCCATTAAGACTTACTAGTCTTTAATATGGCACAAGGCTCTGTTTTGTTTTTATTCTAAATTTGTACTGCTCTTTTTTTTGTTACATAAAAAAGTCAAATGTTGCAGATGTTCATACTTTTTACATCAGTTAGAATGAAATGGAACTGAATAGTTTAGATCAGTAATTAGTGTGTTATATAGAAAGGGGTTATGAACTCTACTAAAGCATCTTGTGGATTTCAGTAGTCTTTAATACAATCTTAGAAGTAGCCTTAGAAATTGTCAGACAATAGAAAAGGTAGATATACCCATAAAATAAGAGGTAGCAGCCATGCTTAACTAGAGCAATCCTTAAGGCAGCAATTTTTTGCCCTTTGGAGACAAGACATATTGTGAGAACAGATTGCCTAAAATATGTGTGCACATATAACTAGCAGGAGAATCTCATACACACTATGGAATCAGATGTAATCCATACTAATACACGAATAAAGAATAGTTAAGTATAGGAAAATCTGTGTTCATAAATGATTTGTTTTTCACTGCATTGGTACAAGTAGCACATGTTAAATGTGCATGCTCATGTTCATAGTATTGTTAGTATATTGATAATAGCTAGCATAATTACATGATTTCATTATTACTTTCATTGTATTGTCTCTCCGGCTATTTACCCATTTACTGATCTAGTTCATTGGCTTATTCTCATGAATTGGATTATAGCAGTATGATTCTGAGAAAAGAGACTGTGCCAACCTTTTGTCCTCATACAGCTCCCTATATAATGACCCTGATTCGAGTCTTTGAACTCTGCTGCAGTATGAAGAATGGATGGATGTACTTACTCAACTGTTAATATATTTATAGTTTATGTATGAATGGCTGAGGTCATGGCTGCTGTATAGGAGACAAGAAGGGAGGGTCTCTTAATTAGGATATAGTTGAAAGGCTTTGCTGTTTGCTGCTCCCATTTCTTCTTCCATGATCTTGGGCAATCCATTTTTCATACCCCATCTCTAGTTAGGGTATTTCTAACTTAAATGCAGATAAGGCCCCAGTGGCCTGAGTCATCCTGGCAATTCTTTCATGCTTTTCTTGAAAACATAAAGCTGTTTCCCCAGTGTTAGTAGTTTCTCCTGAAACCTGTATTAAAACCAAGATGCATTTTAAAATCACAAAGCAATATTAAATATTCTCCCAAGCCACTCAAAACTGCAGTCCAGGAGGGAGGAGAAATATTTTATAATGCATTTGTTGTACTGTATAAATTTGCATTGAATGCACTTGGAACAATCTCACCAGAGAGATGTGATTGTCAGTCCCATTTCAGCTACTTGATTTTCTGATCGTGCATAAGCAGAACAAATCCTTCTGCTTGGACAAACTGAGACTAAATATTAAAAATCGCTCTCTCCTGAGTCTTGCAAATATTTTGTGCAATGCTGCACCTACAGATGTCTTTTGACATTTTCATTGTAGCCCCCATTGTCGTTCAAACCATTCAGTCTTTTTTTGGGGGGGTTAATTAATTAATAGATGTATTTCTTGGATTTCAGTTTATCGGGGCAGCATAGAAAAGTCTAAATTAAAATGGCGTAATGAAATACAGAAGTACATGAAGAAAAATAAAATATCATAAAAGTGACTAAAACCCTAACCTGATTCAACATTATGTCATAAAAATAATTTTGAAATTCTAAGAAATTAAAAGGATCTTTTCAGGTTGCTGAAGAGATGACAACATACACATCAAGCCAGCATCCTTAGAGAGAACACTCCATATGCAAGGAACCATAATCAAGAAGTCTCTCTCCCCAGTAGTAACCCACTGTGCCTCATTTAGCAGGGTCACCTATAGAAGAGCCTCTAAGTATGACCTTAGTATAGAGGCAGACTGATTTACTTTTCTCTTTAATCAGGCTTTTCTCCTTACTCTTTTTTTTAATCAGAAGATTAAAGGAGGAGACTCTTGGGACTCATAAAAGAGACAGAGCATTATTGAAAACAGATAACAAGCACTGATTATATGTATATTGTATATACTATTTGGTCCCCAAAGCATAGAGTATACAGGTTGTCATTGCCCAATAATATGTTGTTTGCATTGTGTATAAACACACTCAGCCTTTTCAGATGTATTAAGTCATAGAAATCTCTGAGGATGGAAAAGAGCTGATAGAATTCAGTTACTGGGCTAAATGTGCCCAAGAGCAGGTTGCTGATGGCCAAATATATAGGGGGAAAGGAAGGAGAAATTTCTTGATAACCATTTTAATGGGAACCTACCTAATTTGCACTTCCCAAGTCAATATGCAAACTGAACAGTGTATCCTTTGCCAGTTCTCCCTCACAAAACTTCATATACTAGGAGAAAGGTGCACGCAGATGTGTATATTAATAAAAATGAAGTATTAAAGCATTATATTAGGGGAACTTCTTTGCAAAAATGTACACATTGGTAGGAAAGTGCCAAAACTGCATAACATTTTTGTGAGTTTTTTTTTTTAAAAATGAACTGATAAAGAAACAATGGAACAAACATAGGACTGGAGAAATGAAAAACTGGGTGAAAATGAAAATGGGAAGAAAATGATAGGTTTGTCTGACCCTAAACACTGTCATTTTTCTTCCCCTGCATAATTTTTGTTGCCGTCTTTGCCTTCTCAAAGAAAACTAGTAAGCTTCAAAATTAGCATGATGAATTTTATGCCTTTTGGTTGGCCAAGAGTTGAGGTAAATATAAAAGTGGTTCTATGCTCATAACAACAAAAATATTTTTCTATCAGGTTGATTTTGCTAATCGCTTTGTTGGAGGTGGTGTCACTGGTGCAGGACTGGTACAAGAAGAAATTCGCTTCTTAATCAACCCAGAACTAATTGTATCTCGTCTCATTACTGAAGCCCTGGATCACAATGAGTGTCTAATTATCACAGGTTAGTTTTTATATATCTCCTTCATACCTCATGTGAAACCAGGGCCAAAAGACTATAAAACTGTATTGAGTTCACAGCAGCATTGGCAAAGAAACAATAGTCCTATGTATGTTTTCACTAGACCTGAGTCAATGTGGAGTAGTATTGCATAGATTAGGGTTAGGAAACTCATGTTGAAATCCCTACTTATACATCAAGGTCACTGGGTTAATAACCTGTCTGTCAGTTTAAGCTTCCTCAAAGGGTGACATTTTTAAAATGCCATGAGTAAAATTCTATAGCTGCTTAAGTACCTTCTTGCATTGCAACCAAAGAGTTAGCCCATCCATAGTGTTAGCCCATAGGAGAGTACAGTGTAAATATCCAAACAACCTTTGAATTTGAAGTCGAAGGCTTTCACGGCCGGCATCCATAGGTTTTCCGCGGTTTTTTTCCAAGCTGTGAGGCCATGTTCTGGAAGAGTTTATTTCTGATGTTTCGCCTGCATCTGTGTCTGGCATCTTCAGAGAATGGTTGGGTAGGAGTGTGTGGGGGGGGGGGAGGGGGTTATATACTGTATATAAACCCACAGACACTCCTACCCAACCATTCTCTGAAGATGCCAGCCACAGATGCAGGCGAAATGTCCAAAATAAACTCTTCCAGAACACGGCCTCACAGCCCAGAAAAAAACCATGGAAAACCTTTGAATTATATGGCCATTCAGCACACTCTGTTCTTACTGAATTGTCAGGAGAGAGGTGGTACTTCTGCAAACTTTGGGTTTCCTCCAAGCTAGTTGATACCTTGTGAGTGTGGACAGTGTCATTGCAGCTTCATAGAGATAGGCACTCAGAGGATTGAATTTGGTGTATATATATATATATATGTATGTATGTATATATATATATGTATATGTGTGTGTGTATATATATATATATATATATATATATATATTAGTATATATAAAATGTTGCAGTGTATCTCTCACATGTATGCATTACCTGAGCCTGTGACCTAGAAAGCTGAAAAAAATAGTAGGCATAAAATACAGGAATCCTTTCTCCTTGCTTGGGTCTTAGTATTTATTTCCCTCCATTTGTGAATGTTTAAAAGTGAAATTAGTATGCATGCAATTCAGTGGAGTATGAGACTTCTGTGTGCAGTTATATGCATAATTCAGCTTGGAGGAAGGTTTGTGGGGGGCATTTAAATAGAGGTATGGAGCATATTTGAATGGCAATCTGACCTAGCTTCAGCCCTGCCCCTGGCCTGCATGATTATTACAGTTGCCCCTCCTCATTCATGAATTTAGCATTTGCGGTTTTGAGTATTCACGGTTTTGGGAGGGCCTCCCCCCCATGCTTCCAAAAGCAGCAACTGGGCTTTAGAAGCCCTGTGGCCGCTTCCGGGGGGGGGGAGAAAAGCAGGCCGGAGGGGTGGGCGAGGTGGGGAGGGGGCCTTCTGAGGCCCTCTTGCCACCTTAGGAGGCTGGGCTGGGAGTGGGAGAGGCGGCGAGGGGGCCTTGGGAGGGCTTTGGGGGGGAGGGGGAGGGCTGGGGAGGTGACCACGGGGCCTCCAGAGGGCCTCCGGAGGCCCCGTTAAGGCCTTGGGAAGGAGGGAGAGGTCTGGGGAGGCGACCACGGGGCCTCCGGAGGCCCTGTGAAGGCCTTGGGAGGGAGCGGGGTGGGCTGGGGAGGTGACCACAGGGCCTCTGGAGGGCCTCCAGAGGTCCCGTGGTGGCCTGGGGAGGGAGGGAGAGGCAGGGGAAAGTGACTATGGGGCCTCTGGAGGCCCCGTGGTCGCTTTGGCGGGGGAGGGGGAGGGCATTCGTTATTCATGGAATTTTCACATTTGCGGGGGTCTGTGGAACCTAACCCCCACGAATGTGAAGGGATGACTGTAATGCATTGCTTTGGAGAGCTTCTGTAAGCTACTATCTCTCAGTACAGCCCTCTATCTGCAACAGGGCTGTGGTATACTACAGTTTTGTCCCAGCTACCAGTGTTGAGAAGAAAGCGGTGGATAACATTTGCAGGACTTTTAAGTTACTCTCCACTTAAGACCACTCTACAAGAGAGGTCTAATTCCTATCTTAGGTCAGTATCTCATAGCTTTATCATGAAGTATTTAGTCTGAACCACATTTCAGGGATGTCATGCACCACGCTGTCCCAGCCACAGCCTCTTTCACACTATAGAGAATAAACGGCATTTGTTTTGGATTTGAATTAGCAAGGTAATTTTAGAACTCGTACAGTATGAAAGGACCCCCATATCCACTAGGGATTGGTTCTGGGCGGGCCCTGTGGATAATGAAAACTGTGGATAATAGCAAACACCATTGAAAATAATGGTACTTCTGGTTTAAAATACCATAGAGTTGCCTTGGAAGACCTAGAAAATGGCTAGAAAGGACACATTTTCTAGGAAGATTCTGTGGTAGGTGTGCTGTTTTGTGTCCCGTGGATAATTGGATCAGTGGATATGGGGCTTTTACTGTATATAAAAGTTTATTTAAAGGTTCCACTTAAACTTAGAACAGAAACCCTTGTCATTGCTGTTACCTTTTGCACTTGGAGAGTGGACATATAGGTACCCAGCTATAGTAAAGTCTTGGATGTCTCCATTGATTTCGATAAGCAACATTCTCTTCCTCCTGGGTATATTTAAAAATTGAGTCTCAGGAAGAACCAGAGAATTACTCATGCAAACAATGAAAAGGTTCTTTTCTACCATCTTATATTTATGTGACTCTTCCTCTGATGCCCTTTTCCAGCTGCTCCATTCCCACCACCATCCATTTTCTATCACTTCCTAGTAAACAGTATTCTCCCTAATCAATAATCAGTGAGTGGACCTAGCAAAGGTGCAACCCCTGTGTAGGATAATCAAATCTATTCTTCTTTTCAAGGGATGGGTAATTCTCAGTTTCTGGATTGTGAATTCTGTTATGGTCTTCCATCCCCCCTTCTTTTCCTTCTCCTCTATCTTCAGACCGTGATTGTCCTCTTGACTAGTATTGCAAGTCACTTATTTTATTTATTTATTTATACATACCCCGCTCTTCAGCCACAAGGCTATCAGAGCGGCTTACAAATTGTTTTAAGCAATAGCAATTTACACATCTACACTGCAAGAAGCAGCTTCCAATGTGTGTTAGCTAATTGCCCCCACAAGCCGGGTACTCATTTTACCGACCTACGAAAGGATGGAAGGCTGAGTGAACCTTGGAGCCCGCTGGAATTGAACTTGCAACGTGGTGACTTGCAGTACTGGTATTTAATCACTGTGCCACCAGGGCTCCTTGGTAAGTTAAAAGCTTACAGGAAATGGTCAGTGACTTGTGGTCATTGAAAGAAAGCATCTGTCCTCTGAAATGTAGGCTATTTAAGGTAAGAGTCCCAGAGACACAAATTGACAAATCTGACACCTCATTTGCTGCATGATTAACTCATGTAGCCACTCCTGCTATTCTTCAGTTAGATAGTAGGTACATAAGTAGAAGCACCCTTTTTTGGTCATCATGAAAATGACTGCTGCTGCTTAGGGAAGTAGAAAAGTTGGTGACAGTTCAGAAGGACATTGCATAGGTGATTCTAGTGTTAGGAAGAAATGGGATTTTTCAGTGGCTCTGTTCCTTGAGTAATTAGTAGTTTTGAACTTGTAGTACATATGATGATTCAGTTTTGAGTACTGATTTAGAAAACGGAATCCATTTAGAAACCTTCAGCAGGATTTTTTGAACTTCAGGCTCAGTATATCCCAGTATTTTTTTCCCCCTGAATGAACTCACTGAATGGAATATGTAAAATAGCTTCAACACGCAGATCTCTTTAGAGACTACTGCAGTTTATCTTAGACCATTTCCAAGGTTTAAATAAGGAATATGGTTGTTATCAGTGATAAGAATGTTGTCAAATAAAAGTTGAACAGCTCCCTTACACATTTTTTTTTAGTTTCCCACTTCTCAAATCTGTTGTGTTTAGAGGCTTGAACATTGGTATGAGAAAAAGGAGGGTGTGCAATAAAGAGGAAAAATTGAAGATTGTGAAGTCTCTAGGTTGTTGATTTCAAGCTGCTGTTTATCACAATGCTGTTTCAAATATAACTGAGGTAGGGCAGTGTGGTGTCCTTATAGGAGCTGTAAAATGGTGATTGCACATATGCAGGTGTGTGAAAGAAAATATTTAGCATGTAGCCCACAGAAAGTTTCTCAGGCCTTAGAATTTACTGTTGCCTCAATCAAAACTGGGAATAACTAAAGAATCATCTCAGCTATGTGGGTTGCTTGTTACAGGTCAAAGATAAGTTAATTGCTATGAGCTGAATTAGGATCCTTAAAAGAATAATAGGAAAGAAAAGGCTGATGGTACATTTTGAAGGTAAAAGTGAACAGCAGTTTGTGGCTTCTACATAAAAAATGGATGCTTTTATTTCTGAGGGATAAAGTTAGCATTTTTTCAGATTTTTTTCCTAGTGCACTTTACTTTATTACAGTGGTTTCTAATTAATATCTGTGATGCAGTGTTCTGCTCTCTTAATGGAAACAGCCATTTCATCATCCTCATTTGATTCTTGGCTTGCTTCCATCTCTGTGCTTAAGCGAGTCTCTGCTGTGTTCAGCTATCTGCTTGATAAATTACAATCTTTCGATGATACATCTTGACTCATTGGGCCTAATTGATGTAACTGTGCTGCTGAAATTTGGAGGGAGAGACTGAGAAATTGGAAGGAAATTAGATTTGTTGCAATTGGCCAGCATCTGCTTGAGATCACCACACTAACGAATATGGAATCGGTCAGGCAAAAAACACAAGCAGAGGCGTTTTCCAACCTACCGATTAGAAAGAGGGAATATTAGAAATTAGAGTTGTGTTCTGGTGTTTTGCTTTGATATTTGCATAGGTAATGTGGAATTTTTTCCTGAGTCTGTCACCTTAGAGTTAATTACATGACTAAAATGAAAATTACAGTTTACATACATGGATATCATACTGGTTTTTCATGGCCATGTTGCATCTGTTCTACAGCAAGGCTCACAGTGAGTTGCATCTGTTCTATATTAAGTCTGTACATACAGCATAGAACTGTATATATGGCACAGAAAAATCCATGTTCTCACTTTTTTAGCACTAAAGTAACTGCTTTTTTGAAGTGAATTTCCTCATTTTGGAGAAATCCCTTATAGCTAGTGTAGTGTAGTCTCTCTCTCTCTGGCTTTTCTTCACAAATGAAGATTCAGGAAGGACTCATCCCGCGCTTACTGCAAGCGCGCTGGTGACTAAAAAGGCCAATCCGAGAGAAACAAGTCTGGTTGCAGAAAGCACAGCAAAAGGTCTCCTTGGGTGATGTTTCTGGGTTGTGATTCTTTCTGCGTTGTCGTTTCTCTTCAAGACTTGTTCAGCGTGAGTTCTCAAATAAGGCTGCAGCATTGTGGATAGTGCGTCTCCATGCCTCCCGATGTGAGGCCAGGGCAGACCATTGTTGGTGATCAATTTGGCCAAGCCTGAGATGTTGTTTCAGGGAGTCCTTGTATCGCTTTTTTGGAGCACCCCTCTTACGCTGACCCATGGCAAGTTCACCATAGAGTACTATTTTTGGGAGGCGATGGTCCCCCATCCTAGAAATGTGCACTGCTCAGCGCAGCTGTGTTCTCAATATCATGGCCTCAATGCTGGTGATCCCTGCTTGCTCAAGGACAGAAACATTCGTCACATAGTCAGTCAAGTGTATATTTAGGATTGTGCATATACAGCGCTGATGAAAGCGTTCAAGCAGTCGTAGGTGGTGGCGATAGGTGACCCATGTTTCAGATCCATAAAGGAGAATAGACAGTACAATGGCTCTATACACACTGAGTTTTGTGCTTCACCTCAGGTGTTTATTGCTCCAGACTCTTTTGTGAAGTCTTCCAAATGCACTATATGCCTTTGCTAATCTGTGATCGATCTCTTTGTCAATCTTGGCATCTGAGGAGATGATGCTTCCCAGGTAGGTAAACTGCTGAACAGAGTTGAGCACAGAGTTGCCAACGGCAATGTGGGGATGGTGGTGTTCGTCCTGTGGTGCAGGCTGGTAAAGAACTTCCGTTTTCTCCAGGTTGACTTCCAGCCCAAACAGCTCTGCAGCTGTTGCGAAGCAGGATGTTAGGCGTTGCAGAGCTGCTTCTGTGTGGGCAACAAGAGCAGTGTAGTAACTATGATCTAAATCTTATAGTTATCCTAACTAGAGTAGATGCATTAAATAAGTGAGAGCTTGAAGTCAACACCTGTGTAAAGTTAATGGATTCAATGGATCTAGTGTAGCTGAGACAAAAGATAGGATTTAAGCCCATGGCTGCTATCCCAAATCCTATCCTAGGTACACTTTCCTGGGGAAATGCTCCCCAATGAATACTTGCCTCTGAGTAAAAATGCACAAGATGCACAGATGTGACCAATTTCTGGTCCAAATGTCCCATCAGCCATGTGTGTACAAGATGGGCTTAGAGAAGCCACCACCTTTCCGTCTCTGAACTATCCAGCAGATACTGCATCTTCTCACCCTCTTAGGCCACAGCAGTGGCAATTAGGATAGTAGGAGGGCCTACTTCTAGTCCTAGGCATGATGGAGCTAAGTCTGCATCTTCTTATCCCCCTCCGAGCAATGGTATTTGGGATGGAGGGAGAGCCTTTCATCAGCTACTGGTCCTAGGCATGATGGAGCTGTACCTCCTTCTCTCACTCCGAGGCCAGAGCAGAGGCCACACAGTTTCTATATACACACACACTTTCTACTATTGTTTCCCACTCTCACTCTACTTCATATTTCCTTTCGGAGGTGAATGGTATTGTGATTATTTACATTATCAAAGAAACAAGCAGCAATAAGCAAGTTTGTTTTAAGTATCTAAACCCCTATGGTCTTCGATATGGCTAATAAGGTATTACATAAAGGGAGACTTTGGAAGTCCAAAAGGTGGTGTATAATATTTTGATATGTAAAACAAAATAGTGTTAATCTGTGAAGGAGAACCATGGTGATACAATGGACATCGATTGACCTGGACATAGAATCTGGTTTTTATCCCTGCTCAGTTATGAATTTGTGAAGTGGACTGATTTTCAGCTACAGCTTGCTATTTTAAATGTAAAGCAATTATTTATAATTTCCCAGGGTTGTAGCAAGGCACATAAGTGTTTGTCACAGAAAACAGATATGAATGGGAAATGCATATTCGCCACTCGCTCAGCAGTATGAGTGGTAGAAAGCCATGGCCAATGTGCTTTCTAGCATACTTCCTAAAAATGTTTTGGAATATGTCATTCCCATTCACACTATACAGTTGTCCCTTGACATTCGCGGGGGTTAGGTTCCAAGGACCCCCGCGAATGTCAAAAAACCGCGAATATTGATTGCCCTCCCCCCACACTCCCCAGGCCTTCAGGGAGCCTTCCAAGGCTCCGTGAAGGCCTCTGCAACCCTCCCCCCTCCCTCCCCAGGCCTTCAGGGAGCCTTCCAAGGCTCCGTGAAGGCCTCCCCCCACCCTCCCCGGGGCCTCCCCCCACCCTCCCCAGGCTTCCCCGCGGCCTCCCCCCTCCCTCCCTGGGGCCTTCACGGAGCCTTCCAAGGCTCCGTGAAGGCCCCCGCGGCCTCCCCCCACCCTCCCCAGGCCTTCACGGAGCCTTCCAAGGCTCTGTGAAGGCCTCCACCCTTCCTCTCAGGGGCCTTCACAGAGCCTTCCAAGGCTCCGTGAAGGCCCCCGCGGCCTCCCCCCACCCTCCCCAGGCCTTCACGGAGCCTTCCAAGGCTCCGTGAAGGCCTCCCCCCACCCTCCCCAGGGCCTTCACGGAGCCTTCCAAGGCTCCGTGAAGGCCCCCGCGGACTCCCCCCACCCTCCCCAGGCCTTCACGGAGCCTTCCAAGGCTCCGTGAAGGCCTCCACCCTCCCTCCCCGGGGCCTTCACGGAGCCTTTCAATGTTCCGTGAAGGCCTCCGCAGCCTCCCCCCACCCGCCCCAGGCCTTCACGGAGCCTTCCAAGGCTCCGTGAAGGCCTCCCCCCATCCTCCCCCCTCCCTCCCCGGGGCCTCCCCCCACCCTCCCCAGGCCTTCACGGAGCCTTCCAAGCCTCCGCGAAGGCCTCCCCCCTCCCTCCCCGGGGCCTTCACGGAGCCTTCGAAGGCTCCGTGAAGGCCTCCGCGGCCTCCCCCCACCCGCCTCAGGCCTTCACGGGGCCTCTGGAGGGTCTCCAAAGGCCCCGTGAAAGCCTCCCCGGCCCTCCCCGCTCCTTCCCAGGGCTTTCAAGGGGCCTCCGGAGGCCCCTTTTCACGGTTTTGGGGGGGCCCGGGGGGCCCTCCCAAAACCGCGAATAATTAAAACCGCAAATGCTGAGTTCGCGAATGTGGAGGGACAACTGTATTTACCACAACAAACATCAGCATGAAGTAGAAGGTTGGTCTAAGGAGACAGATCTGAAAAACTCATGGCAATATATATATATATATATATATATATATATAAGAAGCTGTTTTTAATAATGGACATGTTATGTTAATAACTGGGGGTAGAAGAATATATATATATATATATATATATATATATATATATATTGGAAGCTGTTTTTAATAATGGACATGTTATGTTAACAACTGGGGGGAGAAGAATCCTTCCCAGACGCTTCAGTTAGAAGCATGACTTTAAATATGTTTACAATTCATATTTAGAATTATGTTTTATATTCAAGAGATGAACCTAAATAAACAGTGTGAAGAGCGTCTTCGCAACTATGTGGCTGAGGAGTGCTTGGATGAATGGGTATGGAGCGGTACTTGGAAGGACAGAGGACAGCCAATCCTGGCACAGAATGCTGTGATGGGAGGGAGGGGCCTCTGTGAATGAGTATCTGTGAGAATGTCAGTTGAGAACGACAGTTGAGAGATGACTGTTGAGAGAGTCAGTTGGATGAGTCAAGTGTGACAGTCAGTGGGGAGTGGTTGTTACTGGGTGTATGAATTGAGTGGAGGGTTTCAGTCTGATACTGTTTGTTTGAAATATTAATAGATAGTTAATATAAAATCCTGGAGGCTGTTAAATCTTGGTTATAATAAATAATCTGAACTGGTTTGTTAAGTTGTTTACACTGACTCATATTGGCTTTATTCACCCTGAAATAAGGGTTGGTCATGCTTACCATTAGAAGGAACACTTGGCTAAACTTGTTCACAAAAAGGTCATTTAAAGGCCCCTTCCCCAAATCCAGAAAGGGATCTGAAAAGGGGACCCTAGGGCAAGGTGAGAGTGGCAGGCAGCCAGTGCTAGGAACTGCGGGACCAGTCTCGTGGGGCCAACGTCACAAACATGATGCCAGTTTCCCACCTAAAATGATAGTAATTATATATACAATATTAATTTAAATGCAAAAAAAGTTAGCAATTTGGTTTTATTGGTGCTCATCATGGATCCTACTAAAGATTGATCGATTGGTTTTGATAAACATTCTAATCCATGCCTCTGAAATTGCTATATGTTTTGTTTTGTTTAATCAGAAGGAAACTTGCCTTCTTGTCTGTTGTATGAAAGAACAGCTGATTATTCTGAGCTCATTGCAGTTTTCAGGCCCTGAGATAGTGCAACCTTTCCTGGCCTTCTGTACTAATCAAGCATGACAACCTCCTTTAGTTTCAACAAGGCAGTCTGTGAATTACAATATTGCTAACCAAACACTTTTATCTCATTGTCCTCCCCCCCCCACCTGCACACTAGAATTTTGTAAACTTGTTTCATTCTCTCTGAGTCTTGACAAGTCTATTTCCCATGTGTAAGGCCTGCAGACATCATTTCTGATGTACATTCACAATACCAGTTAAATCAGAAATTTGTTAGGAGGAGGCCAAGGAAGATGGTTGGTAACAGAGCTTGCCAACTTTGTTCCATAGTCAAAACACACACTCCTGTTTCAATGACATTCTACCTCTGCTTCTCTTAATCCTTCCCAACTGTCCTGTTAGCACTAATGAAGGCTACACAGGTATTCTGAAGGGAAATATCTTTATAAAGGAAAGGGAGATATTCAGCTGAAATGAGTTGTATAATTCAACAATTTATTTCAGGTACAGAGCAATATAGTGAATATACTGGCTATGCAGAAACGTATCGGTGGGCCAGGAGCCATGAAGATGAAACACCCAGGTAATGTTCTTGGAAATCAATACTTTTGATCTTTTCACCAGTGAAACTTGATACTAGTTTCTTAGTCCTGTACAGCCTTGTAAACTTACTTGAAATGACTGTGATTCACATGTACACAATGTAAGTGAGACCTCAGACAAAACTGCTGCAATGTATCCTTTTTCCTAAAGAAAGTGTTCTTGATCCAGCCAACTATTCCCTCTACTCAGGACGTTCAAGTTTCTATCCACCCTCATATTCCATTTTCCTTTCCATCTCTCACTATACCTTCTGCAGCTGCTGGCATTGGCAGTCTTTGTTGGCCTGCCTTCTGTGTGAGAGAATGAAGTGCCCCCTTAGTTGTCTAATAAGATTTTTGTTATACACTACTTCTGCAAACCTTAGAGCTCCCCTCAGCATGGTAGTAATTCTTCCCTCTTGTTTCTTAATAGTCCTGTGGCACTTGCAAACTATACTGGCTTTTAGAAGGAGTAATTCACAGGATTCTGTTGCTTGTTCACACCTTGTGTTTTAGGCTCAATTTACGCTTGCACAAAGGAACCAGAACCACTTAGACCCATGTTTTCATCTTACTTTGAAAAGACTTGGGAGCACTTTTGAGGCTTATCTTATGAATGCCAGAAGAGCCATGAAGACTTACATGTGGCCTATCTCTGAGAGAAGGGGCACATGGTAAGGGGGGGGGGAATCTAATTTTTTGTCACAGATAGGATATTTTAACCAGTATAATCGTGACTTACATGAGTGCCCCTATGTCTGGAAGAAGCAGAAGGTGCAGTAGCTTTGCTTGGAGTGATTCAGTTTTCATGATAATGATCATGATATTTTGGACCTGTAAACTCTTAATACGTACAAAAATATTTCATTCTGCTCCTTGCAAAAAAGTCTTAGCTCCTACTTATTTAATGATGTCTGCCATAGTTTTGCAATTCTGAAACAGATTTTGTTTATTTTTCTGCAGTGGACCTGCAGTCAGGCTTAACACTGTTTCCTAAATTCCGAAATCTGAAATATTCTAAAATGGGCTATAATGGGCTGGATGAGGAAAAACAGATTGAGACTGAATCCAGACAAGGCAGAGGTGCTCACGGTAGTGGCCCCGAAACCAAGAATAGGGTTGCAATCTCCAGTCCTGGATGGGGTCACACTCTCCTCCAGTGACTGCGTTCACAGTCTAGGGGTGCTCCTTGACTCGTCGCTCCTGATGACAAATCAGGTAAATGCGACAGTCAGGAGCGCTTGTTATCAGCTTCGGCTGATACGCCAGCTGTGCCCTTTTCTGGAAGTAAGAGATCTTGAGACCGTTGTGCACGTGCTGGTAACCTCACGTCTTGATTTCTGTAATGCACTCTACATGGGGCTACCTTTGTGCTTAGTTCAGAAATTACAGCTGGTACAAAATATGGCAGCCAGGCTAGTTTCTGGAACATCTAGGAGGGACCACATTACTCCGGTTCTGAGGTCCCTCCACTGGCTGCCTATCAGCTTCCGGGCCCAGTACAAGGTGCTGGTTATCACCTTTAAAGCCCTAAATGGCTTGGGCCCCAAGCTATCTCAGGGACCGCCTTCTCCCTTATAATCCTCCCCGTGTTCTCCGGTCCTCTGGGAGGAATTTGTTGCAGCCACAAAGACCTAGGCTGGCAACCACCTCCCAGAAGGCTTTCTCGGCTGTCGCCCCCAAATTGTGGAACGGCCTGCCGGATGAGATCCGCCTATTGACATCATTAGACAGCTTTAAAAAGGCTGTCAAGACGGTTCTCTTCAGGCAGGCTTTTCTGGAATAGCTAACACCGGCCTCAGGAACCCCCTCCGGGGGTTGATTCTGGAGCTCCTAACTGATGCTGCTCGCTAGGAAGGGTTTTTAATAACAATTGTATTATATGTTGATTTTAATTTGTATTGATTTAATAATGTTTTAAGGGGGGGAAAGGATTTTGAATTGTTTTATACCATGTACTATTTTACTGTTGTAAGCCGCCCCCGATTGTTCGCAGAGGAGCAGGATATAAATAAATTATTATTATTATTATTATTATTATTATTAAAATCCAAAAATGTCCACATGAGTGGCTGAGATAATGATCCTTTGCTTTCTGATGGTTCAGTGTATACAAACTTTGTTTCATGCCCAAAATTATTAAAAATATTGTCTATAAAATTGCCTTCAAGCTAAGTGTATAAAGTGTATATGAACCATAAATGAATTTCTTGTTTAGATTTGTGTCTCATTTCCAAGATATCTCATTATGTACATGCAAATATTCCAAAAATCCAAAATACCGCTGGTCCCATGTGTTTCGGATAAGGGAGGCCCAACCTGTAGCACAAAATGCTAAAGTAATTGCCAGAGATAAAGTATATTTCCCACAGAAATCCCAGAGATTGGTTAATTTCTTTGGCTGTATCACCTTGTTGAGAATTACAGCTTCAGTTCTGAGTAGGGAGGTAGAAAGCATTGTTCTGGAAAGATGTATGTTACTTTCACTATCTTGGTACAATATAGAAAATAATATAATTTTTATGTTTTTCTTAGATACCTAGGGAATCTTTTCAAATATTTTTTATGACTACAAACCACAATTGCATGAACTCTTGACATTCACAATGTATAATTAATGCATTTCTAAATTTGTGGGGAAATGTCATGTCTCCTCTCTATGTCCACTTTTTCCCCTTTGACATAGTTCATCCATGATCTATTCCGACATTGCCTTTCCCTGACAGTATGTCTGTGTTTTTCACCACTGGTGAGCCCCTTGAGAGATGAACTCATTTTCAATCTTGTTTATATGACCAATATTATCACAGTTAATTTTACTGCCTATCTCTCTCTCTCTCTCTCTCCCTTTCTCTATCTGCCCCTACATTTTTCCTCCTCCAAATGCAGGGATGAATGGCAGAGGCGTTGCACTGAAATTGTGGCTATGGATGCATTTCATTTCAGACGTTTCCTTGATCAGTTTGCTCCTGAGAAAATTAGAAGAGAACTCAACAAGGCCAGTAACTCCCTAATCCATCCTGCTGCCTAAAGACCATCATTTATTTGCAGCCATTTCATTAGTGTTTGAGTTGTGCTGTCCAATAATTTTTGCAGTGTCAACAACTCCTTGAAGGGAGATTTCCTGCTTAATTGCAGTGTCAGTTCACACAGGGTGTTACTCATATTTTCAACAGTAAGATTAAATCGAAGCTTGCCTGTTTAAATCTAGTCGGTAAGTGATTCCCTCTTGAAATACGTTCTTTTATTTAGAAAAATGAACTCATAGTTCTGTCCATTGAAATTTGATCCAACTGCCGGGCTTTAGACTACTTTAACAACACTGCAGAAATGTAGCTTGCAAAACCTGTAGTGGTCTTACACCAGAATCTTGCTTGCAGATGTTCTTTTTCCCATCTGGTAAAAGTAGATTGTTTGAATCTACTATAAAATTCAGATATCTTTAAAATAAAATATCGTAGAGATGCATTTTTAGATTTTTCTTTTGTCTTAAATCAGCTGACAAAGAGTTTTTAATAGCATGCAACATATTAAATTTCCACAGAATAATAAACTGCAGAAAGGTTTCCACTTATTCACAATGGAACTCTTTGAGGCAGCTGTAGCAGCCAAAAAAAGGGTGGTACAGAACCACATCCATTTTCTGATATTTGTAATGCATTGCTAGCAGATGAATATGTGTTATAAGCCTGAAGGATTTTGATCATCAGATCCTACTGTAAATGCTTAAGCATCTTCAATTTAATGTGACAGGCATTTCTTAAAAAGTGATCATTTTCCATCTACAAAGGATTAATATTATGTTTCAGAAATGGTAGGGCACATTTTAGACTAATTTTGCATTTTATAAAGAAAAGAAAAGCTAGTGCTTTGTACTGAAAGTAACATCAAGTACCAGCCATCACAGATGGCAATAAAATAAGCTGTGCAAAAGACAGTAAATAAAATTAGTAAACTTCACTGACAGCTTAATTGGAAAACTAAATCATCTGTTCGATGCATCTGACATGAGAATTCATATATTCAATCACATTGATAGGGAAGATGCAAATCATACATTAGGAGAGATTTTATACATGTTTTGGTGTATAGAATTCTTCCTCTTTGAGTAGATGTTGTGTTAAAGTAGTGGATTGTACTTCAGGCAAGTGACATTTTACATTTCATCAACTAAAATAAACTTAGATTTATGGGACCACTGTAAGTTATATCATGACAGACTAAAAATCCCCTAGCATATTGCTTTTAGAATTGCAATTCTTCCTGTCATCTATTAAAGTTTATGCAGTATGTTTAAACAGATATTGGCTTAACCACTGTCAGGAATTGGGAGCAGGAGTAGTGTCCCCACTTTGTTCCTGTCTCCTTCTTATATACTGCTAATTTTGCACACTTTCCTATACTGTCTCTCTTTGGTATCATGCAGTATAAGCGGGGCCTACTACAGAATGTTTCATTGATAATGTCCTATTATATATTTCAATTACAGTACAATCTCTTCCAAGGATGCCACCTCCTCCCAGCACTGTTTTTCATTTCCCCTATCAGTCAGGCATCATTTTGTAGCCACTAGAAACATTCAATCCACCATTGTGCTGTTTTGGAGTCTCTTACTCAATGAGATTTTTTTATAAAAATTGTATGTCTACAAACTTCTTTCAGCCTACTGCAGCCGTCCTGCCAAATAAGCAGAAGCATTCACTTCTGGACACTGGGAATAGAAAGAATAAGTAGAATTCTGCAGCAAGATGTAACATGCAGCCATTCTCTTTGTGGTTTCAACCACTGCATTATTTTTCCCTCTGTTTTGCACTATTTTCCTCCATCCGAGGGTTTTAATAGGTGTATTGGTTATTTGAAACACTGTGGCAGTAACTGAAGGGAGGACAGTTTGAGGCTTATACAAATGGATAAACTTAAGCACACACACACACACTCATACAGAGGTTAAGTAAACAGCAAAGTGAATTGCAACAGCCATAAAGAAAATCCCCCTGAAGAGCTTCATTCTCATAGACAGTGACTATTGCCATAACCCATTAGCTAAATGTTTTTGTAGTGTTAATAAAACCACACACATATCCAGGAAACCCATGTTGCAGAGTGATGTGAGCTGCTTTTCTGTCTTTAGGCTTATTGTGGTTTCTCTCGACCTGGTGTTCCACCACATCATCTTTCAGCAATAGCTACAGGAAACTGGGGATGTGGTGCCTTTGGAGGCGATTCAAGATTAAAAGGTAAATACTTCTAGTTACTATTAAATGTGTTAGAAAAGGATAAAATGAGCCGATTCCTCCCATGTTTTCTTTCTTTGTCTTCTCAGTCATTTGTTGTGTATCCCTGCTCATCAGAGTATAGGCCAAGAGCAGATGAGAGGCAAATGACTGCTACACATGGACTCCCCTTTCCAGGCTTTGATAGGAACCAGACCAGAAGTTGCCATTATGTTTATGTAGGAGTGTTTAGATATTCAGGGTTTTGATTCTTTGAAGCATCAGAAAGCTAAAGTCTGAAGCTTTCACTGATCAAAAGTAGTTGAATTGGCTGTGTGTCTTTGCAGAAATTTCAGTGCCTGTACATCTAGTGCATTCTCTAACCTTATTTTGCCAATTCTGATTTTCTGTCATGTCTGTGCTTCAGAAACAAGTTCAACAAAATGAATGTTCTGTTACAATAGCATGGTAGCCTGTCTTCACCATCTTATTGCAAGCTATGTACACAAGTTGCTTCCTTTTTAAACAGAAGATCATCTTACTATCTGTCACCCATTTTGCGGCTGAATTTTGCTAATAGTCTCACATGCTCGTGTACTGCCTGATCAATTAAATGTTTTCATAAAAATGGGTGCTTTCAGAAAAAGCGAATTACTGAAGCTTTACCAGATTCACAGCCTACTTGGTAGTTTGATTAAAACACCAGTCTTTCATGGAGTTTGATCTGATATGTCATGAGGACTGTTAATAATACAGCTGTAGGTTTCCAAGAGCTCCTTGATAAAGTAGGATAGTGTTTTCATACACTGGTACATATAAATTGTCCCTTTCTCTAAACTAAACAATGAATGCCTAGATCAACAACAAAAATTGCATTAAGGTGACTCCCTAAATAAAATTGGCTATTTTCTTCTTGTTAATTAGAAATATGATAGCATTCACTTATAAGATGTGCCAGTGGCCACTGTTTTTGTACTGTCACCCAGTTGAAGTATTGCTAACATTAATATATTTTAATGTAATTCTTATGTAATTAAAATGTACAAGATGAGCTTTTATTGTCATTCACGAACCTAGGAAGTTGAATTCATTTTTTTCTTTGTTCAAGGAGAGACCATATATCAGAAATAGGAAGACTTTGCAGTAGTTAGTAAAATCAGGATTATGGAAATCCCTCAGCTGGTTGTCTCATTATATTGGGTACAAAATTATCTATAATTCATGACATTTTACTTTGATACTGTGTCAGTCCTTAAAGGTAGAAGCAACAGGAAAATGAAGGACCTTCTTCATGGTCTCTGTGGAAATAAAAAAAAATAAGTAATACAATACAATCTTGTGTATCCTGTGTTAAGTTCAGTTTAGGAATTTCCCTGCATGCATGAGTTCTTCCACTTCCCCTTCTTTTTTCCCTAGGCAGTTTCAGCCAACTGGAGCAATGGGTCATTCATCACATGACCTAATTTAAATATTATATTACACTTTGTTTAAGTTTCCTTTAAGTTTGTCTCCTTGTGACTGTAGCCATCTTTAAGCCATCTTTGAGTCTTTCCGTCTTATAGTCTTGTTTTTATCCTTCACCATGTAGCCCACATCACATAAGGCTGGGTGAGTTTTTCCTACCCTAAATCCTCTTAGTTAGTTAGGGACCTTTAAGTTTGTTTTAATATGTAGATTAAGATTGATATACCTTCAGTAAACTTTTGATATGCATTTTTAAACTGACATCTTTGTTGTTTAATGAGTCTAATTGACTGGGTGATCAGACCACACATTTAAATGTTAATTGAGCTGTGTCTGCATTCCGATGCCTTACTCTGCTTACTTTGAAAGAAAAGTGTTTTTACTTTTAAAGAAGATGTTTTTATTTTTAAAAGGGCTAGATCTCTGGAATTTTTAATACATTTTTAATTTTAGACTCATACCCCCCTACAGGTTATTCCTGTGCCTGCGCAGAGCACTCAGACGAAAAGGAGTGCTCTGCGCAGACGCAGGAATAACCCAGCTGTGTGTATTCACAGAAGACCACTTGAAGATCTATGGTTACAGGTAAGCAACCTGTCCATTTAACTTTGCTTTGCAGAAGGAATTTGTCCATTTGTCTTTACTGATGGAAGATAGTATTTTTTTCTAGAAGAAATATTGGAACATCTTAGCTCTTACTCTATTGTTCCAGAAACACAATGTGTCTCTGTCACAAACTGGCCTACCCTTGTCTCATAAGGGGGTGTGAAGTTGGCCAAAAAGAATGTATGCAGCCCTTTGCAACAGTGCAGCTCTCACATTAACCATGCCTTCCTAAGCCTGGCTTACTTATACAGTTGCCCCTCCATATTCGCAGCTTTAAGATTCGTGGTTTTGACTATTCACGGTTTTGGGAGCCCTGAGGCTTGGCAAGCCCCATCACGGCCTCTGGGGGTGGGCGGCTGGGGGTGGGAGGAAGCAGCGATGAGGCTTGGCAAGCCCTGTTGCTGCCTCGGTGGGGTGGCAGGGGGTGGGAGGAAGCAGCGAAGAGGCTTGGCTAGCCCCATCGCTGCCTTGGGGGGTAGCAAGGGGTGGGAGGAAGCAGCGAAGAGGCTTGGCAAGCCCCGTTGCTGCCTCGGTGGGGCGGCAGGGGGTGGGAGGAAGCAGTGACGAGGCTTGGCTAACCCCGTCACTGCCGGGGGGGGCTGCAGGGGGTGGGAGGAAGCAGCAACGAGGTTTGGCAAGCCCCATCACTGCCTCTGGGGACGGCGGCAGGGGGGGAGAAGCAGTGGGGGTTGCCAGAGGGCGGTGGCCTGACCTAGGTTTTATTCGCGGGTTTTTCACATTTGCGGGGGTCTCACGCCCCTAACCCCTGCGAATGTGGAGGGACAACTATATATATACAATTTTGCTTTCACTTTCTGCAAGAAATTAAACTTGGCCACTCAACATTAACCCCATATATATCAATGTAAAGTAACATACAAGCACTATTAAACTCACACATATCAGTATAAATTAGCATAAAGCACAGTTCCTTCAGTCCCTATCTAAGAGGCCTTTGAGTTTATTGTTGCTTGGACAGCTTCATGGCTCTTTTAAATTGTGTGCTGCTGCACTAATAGTTATCTCTGTTGGAGTTCTTGTTATTACATAATCTGCAAAGAATGGGGTAGGATTTTCAGTGCAAGTTCTCAAATTAGGTGAGTTGCATTTGCTGTTATTTATTTATTTATTTATTTATTTATACCCCGCTGTTCAGCCACAAGGCTATCAGAGCAGCTTACAAATTGTTTTAAGCAATAGCAATTTACACATCCACACTGCATTAAGCAGTTTCCAAAGTAGATGTGTTTCTGGGGTTTACTTCTTTAACAAAAACTTTGGTACCAGAGGGAGGAATAATGTGGAAAGAATACAGATAGGTTCCTATACCACAAAAAAGAAGAGCAGTTAAACATGTTTCAGCATACCTTGTATTCAAAACTAATGTTGCACACATGTGAAATGAAACAACCAGGTCAGGTAATCTTTCCATAAATAAAAGTATTTTGAATCTTCTAGCAATCACTTGAAAACCTCTTCCAAAATATATCCCGGGATATATTTCTTTTTCTTTCAACAGCTTCCATTTTTCTTATGATTCCCACTTTGGTGGCAAGATTTATAGATCTATGCTTTTTCTACATGCCAGGGTAACCAGGGTGAGGCAGGCTAATCTGCTTTCCCCTTTTCTTTCCATTTTCTTTTTACACATGTTCAGTAAGTGATTCTGGTGACAGGTGTTTTACTTTGCTTGTTGTACATAAGCACACATAGCTACAGGAGGATCAGCTAGCATAGTATCCCATTCCTTCCCAGGTCAAGTTTTAAAGTTGCTGCAACCCAACACTGAAAGTTTGTCTTTCTCCAGCCATCCTTCAGCATAATCCCAATGACAATGCTGCAAAAACAAAAAACACCCTTCTGTCTAGATAGAAGACATGAAAAGGGATGGAGTCTGGGCCAGTCTCCCATAAAGAGACTTTGTCAGAGGCTTTGTTAACTGAGATATGCCTGTATTTAGAGTGTGAAAAAGTTCATGCCACACTTACTGTGCTATTGTAAACAGCGGTAAGTATAATTTAGGAAACCTGTATTTTGCAGTACAGTGAGCGCTCCTGATCCGTGAACTCTGGATCAATGATTTCAAGCGACCTTGGATCATCACGTCCTATACTTAAAATGGCGGCAGCATGAACACAGACACACTTAGGTGTCTGTATGCACATCACCACTGTTTAATAATGGGATGTGATCCTTCGCATTCATTATGGGACATGATCATCCACGATTTTTGTCATCCTCATTGGATCCTGGAAATAAGTCCCTACGGATCTGGAGGACCCAGTGTGTTGATCTTTGGCATAGATCTATGGGACTTTGTGTCAGATTGGTATTCAGTTCAGTGATCTTTGAGTTATTCATAGTCCAGACAATGTCAAATAAACATGGCTAGATCCTCACACTCCTTTCAATTGCTCCTTGGAACAGAGAACCTAGTAGGTGCGTGGGAAGAAATTTCTGCTAGCTTTTTATAAAATTCATCTGAACTTCATCATTCTCTGTTTACCTTTTTTTCACCTCCTTTTCTGATTTTGCTTTAGCCTTAATACAAATCTTGGCAGCTACAGAGGCTGGACGAGATGTTGTTTATTTTACCTTTGGAGATGCTGAACTGATGAGAGATATTTACAGTATGCACACTTTCCTAATTGAGAAAGAACAAACTGTTGGTAAGCACCAATTAAATTCTTTTCTCTCTGGGACTATGCATGATGGTAAAGAAGGCAGGTCATAGTTGCTGTCTATTTATTACTGCCCTAAATTAAGGAAAGCATCTTGAGTAAATGAAGAAGCTAACTGGTAGTGTTTACAATTAACCCTAGATAAACAGCCTTATTTAGAAATTGGTAGATCTTTTGTTTAGAAGCCTTCCTCAGACTACACTTACAAAAAAATCCTACATGCAGTGCCTATTCCATGCTGGGGAGCAGAGAGCAGAAAATCTGCCACAATTAATGCTGTTTCTGTGCCAGTAAAGTAACTGAAAACTGCTGACTCTATAAACCATACAGATTTGAATGGTTTCGAGGGATCATCTAGTCATGGGTTGCAGTACTATCCAGGGCAGTCTTTCCTCTAACCTGCTAACTTCAAGATGTGTTGCAATATGACTGCTATTATCCCCAGGCTAGGAAGGGAAAAGGTGATAGCACTTGAAAATATTGCCATCCCATAATCTTGCCATTTAGGAACATGTTCCATTTCTTTATAATTGTAGTATTCACTGGCTAAGCTTCAGGTAGTTGTGCCAGGCCCCTCGTGGTCTCTTCCAACTCTGCAATTCTATGATTCTATGATCACTTAGGGCATATTTACAAGTGAAATCACAGAGAAATATTACCTCTTGATAGGATTTCCCTATAATAATTGATAGTATAAACTTACCCTTTACCTGAAATGTGTTGAAAAATATATGTCTCTCTTAACACTAGCATTTTGCTCCTGGAAGTATTTTTTCCTTATAAGCAGTGGACCCATTTGTCATCCAGTGTGGATTCTTTCTGTTTATTTATTTATTGTAAACCAGGCTAAATTTCTACTTCAAAATGACTGATTTTTGTTTTGTTTTTTCCATTTTCAAGGGGACATTTACAGGCTACTGCTAAGATATTACAATGAGGAATGCCGATGTTGCTCTACTCCAAGACCAGAAATCAAACTGTACCCTTTCATATACAGTACAGTAGAATCCTATGCAGATTCCACTGATGATGATAGAGGATTATGTTTTGATGACTAGAATGAAAATGTGCAGAGTAAATATCCTCCTTCTCCATGTAGAATGTCCATGGAATTTCTGGATGTAACATATGAGTTAGCTTAATTTAATATCTATATATCTATGTATATATAAAAATTGCATTTGTTTTATGTTATCTGAAGACCAATCTTGAAAAGAAGCAGGTTTTCTTTCCAGCGTAGAATGTAAATCCTAATAGTCACACACAGAACAAAATATTTGATAAACATATACCCCCACCCACACCCCAGATTCAGGGCTGAGGTTTTGGTCTGTGTTCTTTATGAACTTATTTAAAAATAGCAGATTTATACATGCCCGTTTTTCTTTCAGTGTTTATAGAAATTATCATATGGAAGACACTGAGGTACAGATTTCATATATAAGCCACTCCAGCATAGCCTACAGTGGTATAATTTATGATGCTGATGTGTGGCTGGGGAGAAGGAAAGCCTGTTAATTATCTGTTGCATTAGGTATGCAATTCCTTCTCCTTTTAAGGTTGCTGTGTGCCCTTTAGACTTTTAAAAATTGTAGCTTTGCAAACAGCACACCTCACCCCACACACTACATGAGATAGACAAAGAAGCTCTAGAAATAGGGAGAAGAGAATCCAGAGCATATCTTCTTTTGGATGTGGTCACAGTGGAGGGGAGAGCATGAACAGCAAAAGGAAGGTATATGGTAGATCTGGGCTACAGAAGGGGTCAAGATCAAAAGTAAAGGTAGTTTTTTAATATAATGTCTTACATTTTAAAAACATATAGCAAGGAACATATATTTATGAAATGGTTAAACAGCTTTTTAAAAAGATTTAAAAATTGCACAGGCTTCTGTCCAGTTTGGTGATATTGCTGGGATACAGCTGGAGATATATCTATATATCTATATGTTATTTCATGTTCAGTGAAACCTAGCATATTTGGGTTTCATTCTATAATGTAAAGTCCAGGTAAAGCATGCTTTGTTAAGAATGGACCATGTCAGGAAAACTAGGATATGGTCAGTTCTTAAGAATTAGGGCCCAATCAAGGGAAAATTTCACCCCTGAGACAAGTGGGAATTGAGGAAGCTGTAGTCATGCTTTCTCACAGCTCCCTGTTGTTTCAGTGGGACATCAGAAAAGTTCCTACTGGATTCTTTCCTTTGTAGAAAGGTGCTTGGAGAAAATGAAGCAAATGAAAATAGAAGCTACTTGTGTTGCTTGCCATGAGTTTGGCAAGTGATAAGATTATTTAACAGAGATTATTTGGAAGGGGATGTAACACAAACTGTACTGTAACCCCAGAGCAGTCAGAAGAAAAGATGCAAGCGGGAAACTGTATTGCCTAATGTTGAACACAGCATGATACTGTATTGACGACTTCTGCTTTAAAGCAAAAGTGCTTAGGGTGAATAGGTTAATAGGAGCTGTATAGTCTCAGCAGCTGCCTAATTAAAGAGAAAAACTAAACTGTCCAGGATGCTATATCGAAGCCAAAAGGGATAATTCTAGATCAATTCAATGTTTCCCTTTTGTCATTATTTATTTTGCAGCTCCTCAGTATCTTCCTTCTCAGCTGTGTAGTGTGCTCTCTCTTTTTAGTGAGAGAGAACTTCCTAGTGTTGCACTCTGAAAAATGAAAGAACTGATGGGCCAGTTATCCATTAGGTGGGAAAAGTGCCATTGCAATCACCAGTATGGTAAAGTGCTATTCTGTCCTGACCAATCTCTGTCTTAAAATTCCTTAGTGACAAAACATGCAGTTATGGTCACCTGTGACTGTAAAAAAATAATAAGTTATAAAACATTGAAGTATATCATTAATTCTTTAAACTTACAGGTTGTGCATCTGTTATATTTTTGATTATGACAGTGAAGAATTGGTATGCTGTGTGTACATGGGGTTCTTTTGTAATAGAAAAAAATAAATAAAGCCAATGAACATTTTTCTCCATATTTGTCTTTCGTCTGGTCTTGTGAACACAGTTTTGGTCTCTGTGTATTCCTCACAAAATAAAAAAATATTTTTGCAGCCAAACAGAAGGTTGCCAAAAAAGCTGAACTGTGCAGCATGCATATATTGCACAAATTAAGCTGCCTCTCATTTTGTGTAGTTTGGTGCCATACGTTATTTTGAAAAAAAAAGTATGCTCTGGTTGAACTAGTTGGATGGGGAGAAACAGGAAAGGTAGTGAAAGTCTTATTGAGCCTCTCTTTTGGCTTCTGAGTTTTGAGCACCAAGCTAAACATTACAGTGGGAAATCTAAAATATTTTTTTTTATTTTTCCAATTGTTAATGGAACTGGGGGTAGGATTGGGTTGCAGCTATGGTAAGGCATTTAAAAACTGTTTAAACCTTGTGGTGTTCTCCTGATCTGAATTGCACCCAGCTGCTATTTGCACCCTGGGGACAAACCTAAATTATCTGGGGCGAATAGCAGCTCTTGCTCTATTATTAATACTGTATACCTGTTGATTTTTGTAGACAGCTCTTGGATCCTTTTTGGTTAACAGCAGGCTAAAACTTCTTTTAAAAACTTAAAATAATAGTAGTGCTGTTAAAGAGTTGGGAAAACACCACTGTGGAAGCAGGTTAAAATTCTGCATTCTCAGGAAGGCTAGCAGATTAACTCAGGAGACCAAAGTTCTAAACTGTTTCATCTGTTTGCTTCCTTCTCTCCCTCCTTCAGTTTTAATTCTCCTGCCTTGCCAGCTGATAGAGAAGCTCTCGCTCTTGCTCGCTCGCTCATATTTAAATAACTTAGTTTAGCATTTATAAGGCATAGGTACAGTTGACCCTGTGTATCCCCGGATTTGGTGTCCACGGTTTCCAACATTCATGGCTTGAAAAAAAAATTTTTTTAATCCTCAAAGCAAACCTGGCTGTTTGCCATTTTATATAAGGGCACCATTTTATTAAGCTATTGTATGTAGTGGGACTTGAGCATCCACAGATTTTGGTATCCATGGGTGGGGAGGGGGTTCCTGGAACCAAACCTTAGCGGATACCAAGGGCCCACTGTAGTTATCAGGTATGGCAACATTAGAAGACCTATCAAAAAAGAAGAGAAAATATATTGAATCGAATGAAGACAGAAAAGAGCTCTGTATAAAGAAAAGGCTGCTGGAAACTGCTCAGATACTTGCAAATACACGGGCTATGGAGGGTGAAAATGTAAACAAAAGTGCTACTGCCTTTCAGTTGGGTGTTAAGAGGTGTACCTCTGAACAGGCTGCAGAGTCAATCTATATTCTTTTGGGTATGTTGCCGTTTTCAGTGTGCTGATTGGCTGCTTTAGGTGTCAGGATCTGCCTCTCCTTGCAGGACTAGGCCCCTGGCTGCACAGCCTCTTTGCAGACTCAGGTCCTGTCTGTGGGAGTCTTGGAAGAACCAGGGCCAAGCTATCAGATGCAGCCAGCTGCAGTCATGCAGCACACCTGAAGCAGCCAGGGGAACTGCTATTTAAGAGCAGCATTCGGCCATCAGTCTTGGCCATTGTAACATGGTCTTCTGCCCTGTCTGTAGCTACTCCTTGCTCTTGGGACTTGGGGTGGAAACAAGTGGAAAGCTTCAAGTCCTTTCTAAACATGGCGGTGAAGGGGCACTTGCGTCCGGGCATGTTTAGGATGTGTGTGTAGCGTGGGGGTGTTGTAGCATGTGATGTGTGTGTAGTGGGTGGTGTTTGTGCATGGCGGCAGTGGAGGGGCTCTCACATCCTGGCATGCATGGTGTGTGTGTGTAGCATGGGTGTGTATATATGCAGTTGCATGGCAGTGGCGGAGGGGCTCTTGTGCCCTGGCATGCATGAAGTATGTATGTGTATAGTATGGTGTGTGTATGTGTAGCATGTGTGCACATGCGTGCGCATTTGCATGGTGGCAGTGGAAGGGCTCTTGTGTCCTGGCGCGCATGGTGTGTGTGTGTAGTGTGTGGGGTGTATGTGCGGTTGCATGGTGTGCGGCGGAGGGGCTCTCAGCATGAAACTAGCCATTATAGTTGATTTGAAAGGTTATATATTAACGCGTCAAAAGATCATACTCTTGACATGTTTCCTAAGTGGCCAATCAGCAGAGTGAGAATGTAAACTTACAGAAGCATTTTATATATGTAGGTAACGATGTATGTTATGCTGGATATAGCTAATATTAAGGAAGATGCTTATGGCATGAAGGGAAGGGCTCCTCATCTGTACTCTGATACAAAAGTGGCAACAGTAAAACCTAAAACATTGGGGTCTAAGAAAGTTTCATTGTTTTGTTTTTGTGTTGCTATGAAAATGATAAATCTGTATTTAGATATAAAATTCCAATAGATTTCTGCTTGTAGCAATCATTTGCAGACATTTTTGTATTCTGATCTATGAAATTTAGTATTTGGCTATTGCTAGTCATAAGGGAAGGGCTGGAGCGAAGAGAGCTTCCAGTCACTCAGGGAAGCATAGAATCATACAGTTGGAAGAGACCACAAGGGCCATCTAGTCCAACCCCCTGCCATGCAGGAGTACCCAATCAAAGCATTCCTGAAAGATGGCCATCCAGCCTCTGTTTAAAAACCTCCAAAGAAGGAGACTCCACCACACCAGTCTTTTAACTTTTGCATCAACCCTTCTATACAATCCAAAGGATTTTCCAAAACTGTCACTAAATCATCAGCAAATGCCCTTAATTTATAGGCATCTTTTTAAATTTTTATTCCTGTGATTGTCTCATCTCTTCTTATATCTCTGTTGAACACCTGTAGGACCAGAATAAACAGAAGTGGAGACAGAAGACATTCTTGTCTCTGGTGCCTTGCTCCAAAATGTCCAACTTGTTTCTCACATTATCTCTTAATAGTCTTTTAGGTAAAAACCTGCATTGGTCCTCATGAATAAAGTCCTGTAGGATTTTCTTCAGCCTGACCGCTAAAACGGTTGTAAACAACTTATAATTATTATTCAATAACAATATTGGTCTATGATTTTTTTGGTAGTGTCAAGTCCTGATCATCTTTAGGTATTAACAATGTATTAGCCTCTTTCCAACTATCAGGAATCTTTTCATGCTGCAAGATAGTACAGTGGGCCCGCTGTACTCAACCACCATGGATTCAAATTTACACAATACATTTGAATCTGCAATAGGGAGCACACCAGCCAGCTTCCGCTTCTGCCTTCGAAGTGGCAGGGTTCCTTCTGAAGGCAGAAGCGGGCAGCTGGCAGGGTTTGCTGGTGCCTCCACTGCTGCCTTATGCAATTTTTAATAGGGACATATAAGTCTTGCATTGCATTCTCAGTCTCTCTGCAAGCCTCGGGCAAGCTATATTTTGGGTTCAGGAGATTCACATTCAGTCTCTCTCTGAGGTTGTCTGCATGTGCCATTGGTAAGTTAACATGACCTGAATGAGAGTCCAGTGTTGCTCCTATGAAGTCCTATGACCTCTGTTGGCTCCAGTATAGATTTCTTGGGTTCACATTCAGGCTGAGATTCTGAAGGTGATTCGACATCATGTGGATGTCCCAGAAAAGCCTGCTCTGGGAGGACGACACCAGCAGCCAATTGTCTAGGTATGGATAGATTTGTACCCCTCAACTCCTGAGGAAAGAAATTACCATGGCCATACATTTAGTGAACACCCTCAGAGCAGTGGACAATCTGAAGGGAAGCACTTTGTACTGATAGAGGTCCTTTCCTATTGCGAATCTTAGGATCTTGTGGTGTTATGGTTTGTGAGGCTCTGGGGTCCCTTCCTCCTTCTGCCCGTGTTGCCTGGGATTCCCAGAGCTTATGTTAATAGCCACCACCACCCATTGACTTGAATCCCCTTTGCACAGCACCACAATGGGATGCTGTTGGGTTTCAATTTGTGCTTTTTCTCTCTGATTCTGCAGCAATTTTCCTCTCCACACCCTTGTGGGGAGCAAGACTGAGTTGCATGGGGGACAGGGGAACTTTAAAGGAAGTTTATTCTAAACAGAATCTACATAACAAAAGGGTATCTCTTTATATGAAAGGCACTTTCCCTTCAAGCACACTTGCAGTTACAAAGTTACAGATAGTCTAAGTCATTCCAGTCAAGTTTACAAAATAACATTTAAAAAAAAGCCTTTATTACATTCAACAAACCATGAGGCAATAAAAGAATCTAATACACGACACAAAAGTAAATAATTATATACATTCTATACATAAGTAATATAAACAATCTATGCTAAAATAGAGCAGCAGGATATAATTAATTACATTTAAATGCATTTTAAAAACAGCTTAGTTATGTTTAAAATTTGATTAAAAACATGAGATTAAAACATATATATTAATTTCTATTAAAATTATAGTCTTGTTGCTAATACACAACTTTTAACCAGGAGGAATCTTTGTATTATCAACATTTGTGTACTGGGGCCCTTCGAGTTTAACAGCATAGAAGAAAAATATTGTGACCTCTGTTACTTTTTTTTCAGTATCCCCTAATAGACATATTAAGTACCATTCCAAAAGTCTTCCTGGGAACTTGCTTAAGAGAGGAACTACAGTTGCACCTCCACATTCACGACTTTCACACTTGCGGTTTTGATTATTTGCGGTTTAGCCCCAAGCACTCTCAGGAAGACTGGCGAGAGGCGGGGCAACCTCCCACCCGCACCTTCCCTGGCCTTCCAGAGGCAGCTCCGGGGCTTCTAACCCCCGGAGTCTGCTCAGGAAGGCTGGGAAGAGGCCAGGCAGCTTCCTTCGCTCCTGCCCGCTGCCTTCCCCAGCCTTCCTGAGGGGGCTCCAGGGCTTCTATGCCCCAGAGCCCCACAGAGAGGCCGGGCAGCTTCACTCCTGCCTGCCCGCTGCCTTCCCTGGCCTTCCTAAGGGGGGCCCGGGGCTTCTAAGACCCAGAGTCCCCTCAGGAAGACCAGGGAGAGGCCAGGCAGCTTCACTCCCTCCCTCCGCCTTCCCCAGCCTTTCAGAGGCGGCTCTGGGGCTTCTAAGCCCCGGAGCCCCTCAGGAAGGCTGCGGAAAGGCTGGGCAGCTTCCCTCTCCCCTCCCTCCCGCTGCCTTCCCCAGGCTTCCTGAGGGGGCTCCAGGGCTTCTAAGCTCCTGAGTCCCTTCAGGAAGGCCACAGAGAGGTCGGGCAGCTTCCCTCGCTCCCGCCCGCTTCCTTCCCCAGCCTTCCTGAGGGGGCTCCGGGGCTTCTAAAGCCCAGAGTCCCCTCAAGAAGGCTGGGGAGAGGCCGGGCAGCTTCACTCCCGCCTGCCCGCTGCCTTCCCCGGCATTCCTAAGGGGGCTCCGGGGTTCCTAAGGCCTGGAGTCCCCTCAGGAAGGCTGGGGAGAGGCCAGCCAAGCTGGCCAGACTCCCTCTGACCCGCCTGCCGCCTCCCTCCTGTGGGTGGGTGGGTCGCGAGAGGAGTCTTTTTTATTCTCGGGTTTTCCACATTCACGGGGGTCTCAAGACCCTAACCCCCACAAATGTGGAGGGACGGCTGTACAAGCCTTGATCTATCATCCTTAAAAAATGTGCAATAGAAAACGACAAGGGCATACCCGGTCCTTTTACTGAATTTGCTGGAAACGTCCCTCTAGTACAGTAGATGGGATAACATTAAATCTCGCTTTGCTAAATGCCAACCTGTATTTGGGGATTGTTAAATTTTCAAAATATTCTGCGCCCCCAGTTGGATTAAACCTCAGACCCAAGCTAATGGGGGAACACGTGGTGAATGCAACAGATGTAGAATACTGGGTGTCAATGTCTTTAATCCACTCTATGAGGCTTGACTTTGCCCTAGGCCAGTCAAGAGTGAGGAGGAATGTATCTGAGATGCCTTATCGCTGCAGTTTTTCTTACAGCTTTTAACTAGTGAGTAATGTAAGTATCTCTTTGCATCAGATAAACATACCCAGCCTCTGGTCCTGCAAAAAGAACCCTCAACCAATACACTAAGGCCCACTTCCATGTAGTGCATTCAGCTGATATACAACCAGCTTCCAAATGTAGAACTGTTGATGGAACACAATTTGGCACAGTAAATAATTTTTTAAGAAATGCTGAGAGCACTCGCTCCATTTTTGGAGAAAAACCCAGGATCCATATTGGGATACTGAACAGTAATTGAGGAAGGACCTTAGCCTGGAATACCTTAAGTGCAGCAGGGATCAATTGTCTACCTTTAAAATAACATAAGCCGTGATGCACCTAAACTAAACAGTCCCTAGCTACTTATGAGGAGCTGCAGTTCTGACTCTGAATTTCCATGGGGACTGGCAGCCAGGGCAATGTAAGCCCAGTCTCTACCAAGCACCTCCTTAGCTGGGATGAGAGTACCCTGGCTGTTGTCTTCCTTTGTTCTTCTTTTTGTTCCCCTCCTTGTCCCTGAGGCATTTGTAACCTCTTCACAGAAGCATCCTGAAGTTTCCTTCTGCTAGACATCTTCATTGGTCAGTTACCTCTCATAACCTGTGATTCCTTCATGATGCTGACCCCCCAAAAACCTGTAACTTAGCCTGATACATCCTTAACCCTTCCTTTACCTGGAAAGAAATTCCATCCCTCTGCTGTGTTAGCCAGGTAATGGGAGGGCCCCTTATCACATGGCTGTATCCTGATGTGGAAGTATGTATCCTTGAGGTCTGTCAATGCAAACCAATCCTCCTCATGAAGGGATGGTAAGATGGAGTGTAGTGTCACCATCTTGAACTTCCGATGCCTGATGTAATGGTTGACACCACGAAGGTCCAAGACTGGGTCAAGACCACCATCCCTCTTTGGAACCATGAAGTACCTGGAAAAGAAACTGTCTCTTCTGTAGTGGTCTGGAATCAAATCCACAGCACCCTGCTGGAGCAACGCACTACTCTCGTCCAATGGAGGGGAATTATGATGAAATACACCAATGGGCAGAGCACTTGAGAACTCTATGGCATAGCCCAGATGGATGAATGCAAGAACTCAGGAGTCTGTGGTGATGTTCCATCAGGTGGAATAACAGCGCAATAACCTGGGTGCTTGAGATGGAAGTGGGCTGGGGCTGGATCAAAATGTGATTGGACAAGATGTCATCCTGTTTGGGTAGTCAAAAACATGACTGAAATAACTGAGGATTTCTTCAAAGCCAAAGACTGGTACCTCTGTTGTTTAAACTGGTGCCTTTGATGGGCCAAAGATTGTTCACAAGGGGTATGAGATGATCTAGATGGTGGTTTAGTTGTAGAGTATGAGGACTGGCAGCACCACAAGAGCCTGTAAGGGCATTGTTGTCTCTGACCAGTGTTGTCCCATCTTTTTGGCCATGAGCTATGCTTTGCAGAGATGGTCTAAGGCTTCATCAGTTTTACCATAGAAGAGGCCCTCCCCATCAAAGGGAAGATCCTGTACTCTGTGCAGAGTGTCTTCAGAAAGGCCTGTAGACTGAAGCCAGGTATATTGGCAAAGGGTCACTGCTTCAGATATTACCTTGGCTATACAGTCCACAGTATGGTGGGCTGAATGGATCTGCTGCACAGTGAAGACCTGTGCCTCCTGATGAAATGACAATGCTGCATTCCTTGGGTCCTCAGGAAGATGAGGAATAAAGGCCAACATTTTACCCCACAAAGATTTCTGGTAGGCAGACATGCAGGCCTGCATGTTGCCTATCCTGACCACTAGAAGATGCTGAGGAATAGAACTGGCAATGAAAGATGTCTAGTATTCTCCCTTCTTTATTCAATTACTGTTGAGTGTGTTCTCCCACTGGATATTGTTGGGAGGCTTCAGCCACAGTCAGTTTGGGAACTGGATTACAGAAACAACAGGATGTGCCTTCAGATTTTCCAGTCTTTCAGAAGCCAGTGGCAGAGAAGCAGGCTTGAAGCAAGATTGCTTCATTTGTATTATTATTATTATTACAGTAGTAGTAGTAGTAGTAGTAGTAATAATAATAATAATTTCTTACCTGTCTCTCCCTATGGATTGAGATGGGGAAACAACACGCTAACTTATAAGCATAAGTTTATATTTAGAGCTGGAAGAAGAGGCACCAATGCAGGAGCTGATGCTTGTGAATTGCCCAGTTGAAAAACAGGATGAGCCACTGGAGCAGATGGTGACATAACCTTATTACCAAGTCTTTATCTCATCCTAAGGACCACATCAGCAAAAAGTTTAATATCCTTAAGTGGTGATGATGAATTATCGACTTCCACCACTCCTAACGGAGAGGATGTCAATAGCAAAGAGGTGTCAGGTGAGGATGAGTTAGAATCATATTCCTTGGATTCATCCTCAGAAGATTGTTGCTGAGGTACAGAAGGAGCAGTTGTGGCCACTGCCACAACAGGTACAGCTGCAGCAGACACTGCTATGGGTGCAATCTGCACCACTGAACGTGGAATAGATGTTGAAGTAGGCTGGCATGAAAGCACCTGTTCTAACTTACATAATGTTTTTTGTACTGACCGAGCACTTACATCTTCTGAATTTAGATTCTTGTTCATCCTCACTGCTCAGCACTGGCTACCAAGAGAATGCTAGGACCTTTGGCCATGACTACAGCTGTCACTTACCTGGCTCATTTGAATTTCAGGATCTTTCAACATTGGTTCATTTGGGGTTTCAATCCTCTACACAACCATCAGTCCATGCAATTGACAGTACCTACACATGTCCATCTGTTGCTACTTTGGTGGATAACATCTTGCAATCTTCTCTCTAGCATGCCAGTCCGAATCCCTGATCCATCTTGCATGGTGACAATGGATGCTTCATTAATAGGTTGAGGAGCACATTGTGATGAAGATATGGTGCAAGGTCTCTGGTCAGCTCAAAAGGCCAGTCTTCATATCAGTGTGGTGGAACTCCTTGCTGTGATCAAAGCATTTCAAGCATTGAAGATAAAGTTGCATGGCTGGATAGTACAGGTGGTGTTGGACAACACCCCTGTAGTTTGTTGTATAAACAAACAAGGAGGCATTCACTCCATGACATTACTTGACCTTGCTTTGACTCTGTGGAGGTGGTGCATAAGGAGACATGGTCACCCAGTGGCAGTTCATCTAGCAGGCATGGAAAATGTGCTCCAGTCCTACAGCATGAGCAGTCTCTCTCTGATGAGGCCTTTCACCTTGTAATGTCCAGAAGGGGCATACTTCTCAACCTGCTTGCATCACCAGTCAATATGAAATTTCCCCAGTTCTGTTCCAGGGCAATAAAAGGTTGCAGTTCTCTTGGAGATGCTTTCCCGCACAGATGGTCCAGTCTACCAATGTATTTGTTTCTTCTGTTTCCACTGGCAAAGATGGCAGTGAAGCTTGTCAGAGACAAGCTGATTGCGCCATACTGGCCTAGACAACTGTGGTTTACCCTGTTATGCCATCTTACCAGGGGCCGATTCATGACTTTACTCTGGATGTTGGACTTACTGTTGCACTCTCACAGTCATATTTTCCACCGAGACATCAAGATGCTACACCTCACAGCCTGGACAATAGTACCATGAATTCTTCTAGATTCACGAAGGTTCTGTTGGCTGCCAGAAAGGACACTACTAGGATATCCTATGAATATAAATGGAAGCAGTTCTGTTCCTTTGCAGCATCTAGGTCACAGCCTGCTTCCCCAGCAGGAGTATCCACTGTCCTCCATTTCCTATTACATCTCCACAAGCACTGGTCTTTTTTTCTCTGAAGGTTTACTTGGCTGCAGTTGTGGCATATCAACTGATGTCTCCACATTCAGCCACACAGTTCTCACATCCCATCATAATGATTTTTTTCAAAAGTTTAGTGTATCTTTACCCACCAGTTACTCCACCTATTCCACCATGGTCTTTGTCTTTGGTCCTTTCACAGTTGATCCATAAACCTTTTGAACCAGTGACTATCGATTAGCATTTCCCTATGCTGAAAGCTGCTTTCCTCATGGCAGCCACCTCTGAGATTACGGCACTACATTTGGATGATCCCTTCCTGGTTTTCCATTGAGAAAAGGTGGTGGTACAACCTGATATCACCTTCCTTCCAAAAGTAGTATCACAGTTCCACCTCAACCAGGACATTGTCCTGCCTGCTTTCTATCCACAGCCAGTAATGCCTCTGGAGAAATCTCTATGCTGTCTTGATATATGATGGATATATGGATACAGAAAAGAAAAGGAAGGAACATTACCATTCTTGGATGTCCTAGTCATACGCAAACCAAACCAATGGTTAGGTCACAAGGTATACAGTAAACTCACACACATGGACAGATACCTGCACAAGAACTCCAATCATAACCCAGGACAAAAAAGAAAGCACAATAAAAACATTGGTAGACCATGCAAAAAGGATCTGCGAACCCCACTACCTGGAGGACAAACTGAAGCACCTAAACTGGGCTCTACAGGCTAATGGTTACTCCAGATCAGACATCACAAGAGCAGCCAGACCCAGAAAAAACCACAGGAATGAAGAAGAAAAACAGCCACCCAAAGGGAAGGTATTTTTGCCATACATCAAAGGAGTCACAGACAGAATAGGGAAACTGATGAAGAAACACAACCTCTAAATGATCTATAAACCAACCAAGAAAATCCAAGGAAAGTTACACTCAGCAAAGGACAAAAGAGACCCTCTCACAGCCACAGGAGTTTAGCGCATACCATGCAACTGTGGACAAGTTTCCATAGGGACCACTAAACGCAGTGTGCAAACATGAATCAAGGAACATGAGAGACACTGCAGACTGGGCCAGTCTGAAAAATCAGCAGTAGCAGAACATGTTATAAACCAACCTGGACATAAAATGTTATTTAAAAAACACTGAAATTCTGGACCGGGCCAACAACTATCATGTCAGAATGCACAGAGAAGCTTTTGAAATCCACAAACACCTGGACACCTTCAACAGGAAGGAAGAAATCCTAAAAGTAAACAAAATCTGGCTACCAGTCCTGGAAAATACTAAAATCGAAACTCAACACATGCAAATGAACTCCACCCAGGGACAAGGGGATTTCCAGACGACACTCGACCATTAGCCAAACAGACACTAATCCTCCTTGCATATCTCCACCCAGAAACTAGCCATTCAAATACACAAATTTACATATCCTCTCCAACAGGGGCTCACAGTATATAACCCCCCCAAACACACACACTCCTACCCAACCATTCTCTGAAGATGCTAGCCAGAGATGCAGGAAAAATGTCAGAAATAAACTCTTCCAGAACATGGTCTCACAGCCTGGAAAAAAACCACAGAAAACCTATGGAACAACTTTGCATTAGAAAGGCATATGGACTGCTAAAGAGTCAAATGAATGGGTCTTAAAGCAAATCGAGCACAAATTCTCTCTAGAAACAAAGATGAAAACATTAAAGCTGTCATACTTTGGACATATCACGAGATAATGTTACTCACTGAAAAAGACAATAATGCTTGGAAAAGTGGAAGGCTGTAGAAAAGAGGGAGATTGTGGATTGTGGATACTACAGGTGGATTGATTCAATCAACAAAGCCAGAGCCCTGAGTTTGCAAGAATTGAGTAGGGCAGTTGATGAATGGGAATTTTGGAGGGTTGTCATTAATAGGGTCACAGTAAGTCAAAGTTGACTTGATGGCAAATAACAAATAGGAAACTGCTAAGCTTTCCAAGGTTTCAACTCAGGAGTCTTTCATGGTGCTAATAGAGATGCTAGGGGTTAAATCTGGGATTTTATGCATGGAAAACATGCAATCTGCCACAAGGCTAAGGCCTATCCTTTAATGTTCATAGAAGTATGTTTCTGTGTGCTGGATCCTGCAGGGATTTAAGACAACTCCTCAAAACAAGCTAGTCATCAAAGTGCCACTACCCAAGAAGGGTACAATGAATAATTAAAATTGACCAATGACCTTGCCTGAGCTATGGCAGCTATATGCTCTACTTTGTCTGTTATAATATTGGTATACCAATAACATTAGTAGTAAAAATGCTGATGCCTCTTAAATTCAGCATAAAATGATCCTCTCCAATTATTTCATCTACCCATAATTAATGGCCATATAATCTCAGAGGTAGTCCAGATGGTGAAATAAATCCTCATGGAATCCTCATGGAATCCCATATGTCCAAATGGGATCCTGCACTATTCCATCCTTTTCAGTGGGAAGGGGAGCAAAAGTCAGGGAAAGTCCACGGCAAAAGCCTCTGGGACTTTCCCTGAGTTTTTTTGACAACTGTGGAGGGAATGTGCACTTTTGCATGTTAGGACAACCAAATTGCATCACAGTGCATTGCTGAACAGGATAGCGGATTGGTAGGACACGTGCAGAGGGCAGAGCTTCCTAAGATGGATTGTCACCATAGTGATCATGCGCTGAGGCAATGAAACAGGCTTTCTTTCCTTTGGGTTTTTTTTTTTCATTATTTAAGCAGAAGATCACTCTTCTGCACCTTGGAATTAGTTTTTTTTAAAAAATATTGTTTGGTGAGGGCAAGCGAGGGAATACAAAACTGCGAGTAATTCACTTGCGGCCACCATCTTGATTCACTGGCATGCCTCTGTGTGGACAGGAAACACAGATACCTGTGCAGACCAGTGATCTTGTGAAAAAGTCATTGAGGCAGATGACAGCTGCTGTGAATTGGCATTTCTGCGCACCAATTCATATTTTATTTCCTCATCTAGACCAGCTCTCAGTTGAACTGGAAATGTGGGCTGCACAGGCATGGCTGTCTCTGATGCTCAAAATGTCTTTAGGATAGGGGTTATTGAGAAATATGAGAGATTGTAGTGGATCTCTCAAGCAGAGCATCTGATGCACTAGGCAGAAGTTTGAACAGCAACCCAGCCTACTCCACCCCCCTCACAAGATCTACGGCGGTGGGGAGGGGAATCAAAGTTAGTCTTCTTCATAAGGGATATAAAAGTAGTTTTATTCACAAGTACTTGTGCATAATCAACACAGGTTCATCTCGAGGAAAGTAAGAAAAAGAAAGTACCATGTGGTATCAGGAAAACTGGAGCAGCTCACCCAGAGAGAGGTTTTATCACACATGCTTCACGGAGGACAGACAGGGAGGGGACAGAAGTGTGAGAGTAGATGAGACCCCAGAGAACAAAGGAAAGGATGCAGAGCTAGGAAATGAGGCAGTGGTAGGAATCAGTGGTCTGGATTGCCTCAGATCAAGTTGGCATTAGTATAAGGGTGAATAAAGAAGGCAGCCTCCTAGTTTTAAAGTTGCTTTTTGAGAACGACAAATTATCAGTTCAAATTGTATGCATCTCATTGTTTCAGTTTATTCCGCATGAATCTACATTTCTGTTCTGTATCCATAAATATTCATGCATAGTCCTTTTCAAAAGCTGGGTAACATCAGAGGCAGGTTGGAGTTGGCCTCCCTGGTTCAGCTCTAGCAACAGCAGGATGTTGCCAGTGGTTGCTCCTCTCTAGAGCTCCCCCCTCCAATCCTCTTTTCTTTGTAACCTTTTAAAATCTCTCTCCCCTCCCAATATGGGTGAATATCATTACCTGAAACCAAATGCATCAATTAGAACTTCGGGAGAAATGCATCCTGTAGGATTCTCTTAAAATTATTAAAGGAAACACCTGCTCTTTAGAAATATAAACTCTGTGGCGGCAGCGTTTGCTGATGGGAAACTAGCATGGCAGTGAAGAGCTTCATTGGCTTTTCATGTGTTGCTCCTTTCAAAACCTCATGTGATTCTGCATAAGACTCCAATAATATTCTAACAAAGTTCCTATTACTCGGGGTACTACTACCTACATTGTACAACCTTGGGAATGTATGACTCTGACTACCAACAGATGTAATGGGAAACCTGGCCATCTTTCATGATCATGTTTAATCAAATGCCTGAACATTTAATCATGTCCAGGGCTTGGTTTATTGTCTCTCATTACTATCACAGACACAAGCACATATGAAAAGTCACATGGTGGGTGATACAGTTGAAGGAGGAACATGTTACAAATGTATCCTATTAATTGAAGAAGTTTGGCATCTCTTAATTCCCCCCCTATTACCAACTGCCAACAGTAAGAGAGGAATGGGATCCAATGTTTTCTGGAAGGGGTTGCACTTCCTTTGAAGGGCCAAAGTGCATAGTTTGGAAGTGGATAGATCTATTATTAATATTAGAGGCTCAATTAAGCACGGTGACACACAGTACCTTTTAGCAGCTTTGGTCGATACCTCAGGTGTGACCCAAACTGGATGGGGAGGGGGATAATCTGACTCCAGTTATGTGTGCCACAATACCTTCCTGTTCACATTCTCTCTCTCTCTGGCTTTTCTTCGCAAATGAAGATTCAGGAAGGACTCATCCCGCGCTTTCTGCAAGTCTGCTGATGACTGGAAAGGCCAATCCGAGAGAAACAAGTCTGGTTGCAGAAAGCACAGCAGAAGGTCTCCTTGGGTGATATTTCCAGGTTGTGATTTTTTCTGTGTTGTCATTTCTCTTCAAGACTTGTTCGGCATGAGTTCTCAAATAAGGCTGCAGCATTGTGGATAGTGCGTCTCCATGCCTCCCTATGTGAGGCCAGGGTGGACCATTGTTGGTGATCAATTTGGCCGAGCCTGAGATGTTGTTTCAGGGAGTCCTTGTATCACTTTTTTGGAGCACCCATCTTACGCTGACCCATGGCAAGTTCACCGTAGAGTACTATTTTTGGGAGGCGATGGTCCTCCATCCTAGACACATGCCCTGCCCAGCGCAGCTGTGTTCTCAATTTCATGGCCTCAATGCTGGTGATCCCTGCTTCCTCAAGGACAGCAACATTCATCACATAGTCAGTCAAGTGTATATTTAGGATTGTGTGTAGACAGCGCTGATGAAAGCTTTCAAGGAGTCATAAGTGTTGGTGATAGGTGACCCATGTTTCAGACCCGTAAAGGAGAATAGACGGTACAATGGCTCTATACACACTGATTTTTGTGCTTCGCCTCAGGTGTTTGTTACTCCAGACTCCTTTGTAAAGTCTTCCAAATGTGCTATAATGCCTTTGCTAATCTGTGATGGATCTCTTTGTCAATCTTGGCATCTGCGGAGATGATGCTTCCCAGGTAGGTGAACTGCTGAATTGACTTAAGCACAGATTTGCCAACGGCAATGTGGGGATGAATGTGTTTGTCCTGTGGTGCAGGCTGGTGAAGAACTTCTGTTTTCTTCAGGTTGACTTCCAACCCAAACAGCTCTGCAGCTGTTGCAAAGCAGGATGTTAGGCACTGCAGAGCTGCTTCTGTGTGGGCAACAATTGTTCAAATTACAGCAATGATTTTATTGTAGGGGAATGCTTTTTGAAGATGGTTTGGAAATTTGAACTGGCAACAAGAGCTTTGACTGAGGCACAATATTAGGAGCAGCATAAGATGCTCATTTATAGAACCTGCCAACTTCCAGTTCATCCCAGTCAGGTTCAAAGTGCTGGTCTTGAGTAATAAAGCTCTACTTAGCTTGGGACCTCAGGCACACCTTAAGAACATAATGTAAAAAGAGCCCTGCTGGTCAAAGTAAAAGTTCATCTATTCCAGTATTCTCTTTGTGCAAAGGCTGACTGGATGACTTTGGAGAGCCCAGAATTAGAGTACTGAAGCTTGGGGAGATCCATACATGTAATATCACCCTCCCTCTCATGTTCACTAGCAACTGACAGAGACTCACTGTCTCTAATATTGTAAGAAATCTATGGCTATCATTACAAGTAGCCACTGACAGCCTTATCATATATGGATTTGTCTGATTTCCTTTTAGATCTGTCTCACGCTGGAAGCTCTCACTACATTTTGTGGATGTGAGCTCCATCATTGCAGTGTGTGAAAAAATAATTCCTTTTATCTATATAAAAGATAAGTTATCTTTGAACAGCTGAAAGGATGTCATGTGGAAGATGGGGGGGGGAGTTTGCTACTGCTCAAAAAACTAGATTGCAAAACATTAAATTCAAATTGCAAGATAAGAAATTCCACCTAAACATTAGGAAGAAATTCTTGACCATATGATCAACAGTTAGTTTGGTCAAGACTACTTAGTGGGTTTCTATGGCTGAGCCAGAATTCAAACCCTGGTCTCCCTGAGTCCAACACTCAAACCACTACACAATGCTGGCCGCCTCACTACTCACCACAAAATCCAGATTTCTGAACAAATTTTAAAAGTCCCAGTACAGAACCTACTCCATTGTTTATATTCCAGTATTATTAGAAATAACAATTTATTCCAGGTTGGACAACTTGTGCCCTTCCAGATGCAAGTCCCATCACTCCAAGCCAGCATCATCTCATTTCTCCAGTATCTTCCTGAACATGACTCATTATGATGGTCTCTCTTGGACTTCATTATTTTAGCTATTTTATTCTTCTTATTCCATTCTCTCTGGCATTAATGGTGGTTTTAGCTCCTGGGGTTTTAATTGTAATAGAGGAGATTATCAGACACAGGGGAATGCACCAAAAACCAGGTTCCCAACCATGCCAGATGATTGCTAGGAGAACAGAAAGGGTGACCTTACCAGACGCCCATTTCCTTCAGCCATTCTGGGGGCATAGCACTGCCACAGACGAGCCTTCATTTTTCTATTGATGGGGACAAGCCATTCATAAAAAGGGATTATTTACTGGAAGCTGGAGTATGACATCATCCGGTAAAGTCACCCCTTCCTGTCCCTCTCGCGATCTTTTGACATGGTCTTTGCCGCATCTGATAATCTCCTTAATTGTGTTGGTATTGTTGAAGTGTACTTGTGTTGGTATTGTGTAATTGGGTTTTTCTTGATGGATTGAATTGTTATTTTTTTTGGTTGGATTTCTTGCTTTATAGTTACACTTTATTCAATGTTTTACAACAAACTTGTTTATAAGGCATCAAGTAAGTATAAATAGTAAGATTAAGGGAGAAACAAGGCTATCCCAGAGTCCTTTCTTACTACCTTTTGAAAGATGAGGCATCCAGTATGTTTTTGTAATGGCCAAATGGATGTAGAAAGTATTCATGGAAGAATGAAAGGAAGGGTATACATTGCTGCTAGTCTCTTTATCTTTTCTAAAGGTGAAAAAAACAATAGTGATTAAAACTTTTGATTGTCTAATATTGCAGCTGGACAAAGCAAGGTTGTAACATGCTAGTTTAATTTAAATGGTGGCTGGCCAGGTTTCTACATTCCCATTTTATCAGATGCAATGTATTCAAGTCTTTTACTCCAAGTCTCAAATCAACTCTCAAGTCTCTACATTCAAGTCTCAAATCAAATCTCAAGTCCTTGCAAGATACTTTCAAGTTGAGTCACAAATCTGGGAGCTAACTTTAACAGAAAAAATGGATAAATTAAATTATCAGCAAATGCATTAGGCAATAGACTTGAGGTGAGAGTTGAGGTCTGCTCAGCAGCCTGTCCCCACTTCACATTGGAGGAGCCTTTAACACATTTGCTGTTACCACTTCCATCACATGACCAGTAGGCAAAAAGCAGTGAGATCATGTTCAAAGGAGGAAAGCTGTTTTCCTTTCCATAACGTTTCTGGATGACTGTACTATGTTATTGAACCAAGGCCAGTATACAAGTCATAAGTCAAGTCAGTACAACATTCATTGTTGAGTCAAGTCCTAGTCAAGTCATTGAAGTGATTTGAGTCCCACTTGAGTCCGAGTCAATTGACTTGAGTCTACATCACTGGTTATCGGTACTGTCTGTTGCAGTCAGTTGGTGCAAATACTGTATTTTGGTTTTATTGTCCTGTGGATAGTTGCCTCATAGCTTATTGTAATAACAAACACTAAGAAAAAGAAATTTCCCCATGATTTGGAAAAGCAACTTTCCTTGGACCTTAGAATTTCCAATATTAAAATGCTTGTAAAAGAAAACTCTATCCATTTTATTAAGCATGTTTTAACAAGATGGACATGATTCATAAAAAAAATTGCCATCAGAATTAGTTATTGTACCTTTCTACATTCCTTCAACCCAAATGGCTATATATTTATGGCCTTGTTAGGTACCAAGCCTAATCCTTGCTAATTTATCATAGCATAAGTGAATGCAACCTATGAGCTGTATGTGAGCCATCTCTTACTCATAGCTCCATTACAGCATTGCCATCAATTTCTGGCTAACCAAGCTGTCTCCCTGTAAGACAAGCTTATTTGCAATTTTGAGTAAAGTGACACTTGGAAAACAGTAAAAAGTGATCCAGTACATTTCAGTTACTCTTGCTATGTATAAATTACACATTTGAATTATACAAGTAGCTGACTGATCAAGTGTTCTCTTTGCACAAATTACCAGTAAGTTATTATATATCAATAATCATTCAGTAGCAGTTATTCCTGTAGTTTAAACATTGAAGCTTAATAAAATGGCCCGATTCACTGCTCTGTGTGTAATGTTACGAAGACTAAAGCACATCTGTGGAGCTTTGTTAAGACACAAGTCTCACAGTCAAGCTTTCACAATGATTCCTGCCTAACTTTTAGCTTGAATTACTCTTTCTGTGTATACCCCTGTCCCTATTCAGCTGCTGTTCACACATGGAATGAGGAAAGCTTGTTATCACCCTCCATCCATGCTTTGTTCATGAAAAAGTGAAATGTCCAAAGAACAGCGTTTCTTTGATGCATGAGGTGACTCCTCATGAGGAAGAGCCTTCACTTTTCCATATTTTTATTTGTGTGTGGACTCTCTCTATGTAAGAGAGTGCACTCCATTTTGTATTTAAATAACACATTTATTGAAAAATTGAACAGAATTATCTGTCCATCTGTCCGTCTGCCTCTCCATCCATCCATCCATCATCCATCCATCCATCCATCCATTATGTTTTAGGCATTACTTGATGAAGGGAGATTGATACTGAGGTATTTATGCAGCAAAAAGAAAACACGTGTATGTAAAAGACATCCATGTACAGGATGGTACCAGATCCTTAAGACATCTCAACCATTTTCTTTAATTATATGCTTTTAATTCTTTTAAAATTGAGTGCTCCCTCATAGCAGGACTTCAGCAGAAAGTCCTCTAAAGACCTCTTTGGAATTCATATAAGACCCATTTTATTGCATGTATGTTGAGGAGCACCCAGGTTTCCTCCACAAGTGTTGTTGTTGTTGTTGTTGTTATTGTTGTTATTGTTATCCTTTATTTCTGTAGTGCCATCAATGTACATGGGGCTTTACAAGAAAAAGAACAACAAAAAAGTTCCCTGCCCTCAAGCTTACAATCTAATAAAGCCGTGATACAAAAGGAAAGGGGATGGCAGTAAGGGAAGGGTTTAAGTTTAGCATTCTCTTCTCTCCCTCCTTGGCCTGGGCAATGGCAGTTGGGATGGAGAGAGGGCCGTTCTGCTTCTGGGCTGAGGCAAGATGGAGTTGTGCCTGCCTTAGCTTCTCTTGTGAACACGACCCCCTCAAAGACAACTTCCTTGCCTCTAACAGTCTTTCCCTGAAATGAACATCTGGAGGAGCATTCAGAACTGCTGTTTCAGAGTACCCATTGTGTACAAAGGGAATAGTGAAGCATAGCAGGTTTAGCCAGTGCATGAACTCTGTGCCCTAGAATCCATCCTAAAATGATTTGGAAAGCTGAGGAGTACCATAGCAGGATTTATTTGGCAAACAAAGTTGATGTGGAAGGCCTTCTCTGATTGAAAACAGTTGAAAACCATTGCCCCAGAGAAGCACGTATCCTCCTGTTCCCTTTCCTCCTCCACACAGTGGGTCAGTAAGATTATAATAATGGATGGCAAACTTTCTAGTTACAGGGTAAGTGAAACCTACAACCATTTGCCTGCTAAAGCAGTACTGCATGTCTGCCACAAACCTCCATCCCCACTATATTCTGCAAAGGTGTCTGGGAGTTCTCTGGCTGCCATCCTGTTTATGACATAAGCAGGCATAAGCCCAACTGAAATTTACATGTGTCTCCTTTTGCTGTTTTGTTTTGCTTTGCTTTGCTTTTTGTAGGGATATTTGGTATCTATACTAAGCAGAGTGCTGTGGGGCTTGTGCAATGTGAACTTGTGGTGGAAACAGTAGAAATGACTCTGGATACTCTTGTAAGGTAAAAAAAAGAAAACATACATTTATTGTCTCAGGAAATCTTTCTTAAGATAGAATGGAGCTAGGCAAAAGAAGTTGACCTAAACACGGTTGCAAGAGGCTCCTACAAGACCTACAAGGGTTGAAGTCTCATGGAGGCTCCTTCCAGACAAAGAAAAACAAAGAGACTAGCATCTTGAGAGAAAGTGGAGGTGACATCAGCAGGTAAGAAGGAAGCAAAAGGCTTGAGTACATAGACCAAAGAAAGATACAGAGGGGTGAAAGGCACTCTCCTCTGTCACTAATCACTTTATACAACCTTTGATGCCTCTTTGCTTCAAACATCCCTTCTCAATGATGCTTGTTTAAGTCCACTAGATTTATCTTCTCTCTCAGGAACTAGAAGTGATCTCTATGAAGTGGGTTGGTGAGAATGTTCACAATCATTTCTTTTGATGGACAATAGTTCATCTCAATCTCGTTTTCTTGCCAGTCCCTCAACAGGTGATATTTCACACCAATGTACTTGGTGCATGACATGACTCTCCTAGTCTGTGAACGCTTTGTGCAGCTTTGACTGCCTTTTAGAAGTTCTATAGGCTTTGGTTCAGTTCTTCCTTTGGTTCTTCCTTGATTTCTCCATGTAGGAAGTCTATCTTGGCATCTAAGAGTTCAGCATGCATTTTTCTGGATGGTGCCACACTTAAGAGAGTTTTTATTGTGCCATCCTTCACTAAAGGGGCAAAAGTCTCATCATAGTCCTCACCATATTTCTGTGAATAACCCTTGGCTACTAATCAGGCTTTGTATCACTGGATCTCCCATTCTTCATCTTGTTTGACTTTGAAAACTCATTTGCATCCCACAGCATTCTTGGCTATTGGGAGCTCTATAAGTGTCCAGGTCTGATTTTTGTGAAGAGCCTCTTTTTTTTTCCCCTGTGCAACTTTTCTAAATGTGCTTACTTTTCCTTCAGGCAGTCTTCCAATTTCTTCTCAAATGGAAGGCTCACCTGGTGCCACTGTCCTTGCAAGGTAGAACAGGAATTGGGGTGGTATTCCTTTGTTTGGTTGAAATGAGCATCTGACTTCTGGTTCTGCAGTGGTGACTTCCAGCTCTGAAGTTCTTTCTGCTTACTCTGTATCCCCTTCGGTTTGTTTATTCACTTACATCTCTTTGTTTTTGGCTGGAGTTTTAGGCCAATACACTATCAGCTGTTCTGTACTGTGGGTTTTTTCTGAGGAGTAGTCCACATCTGCATGGTTTACATCTGTTTTCTCAGTCTCATCAAAATACACAACACTTCTCACTGTGATTCTTCCTGTTTTTGGTTTCAGAATTCTGTAGCTTAAATTAACTAGACTCCCCTTGACACTAATCACTTTATATGAGCATTGATGCCTCCTTGCTTCCATTTTTTTTTTTTTTGGCTATTGCAGAGGTTGCATTTCTCTTCCTGCCTTACACAATGACCAAAAGCCCCTGACAACCCACCTTCTTCTTGCAGCTGCCCCCCTTCCATGGATATGTAGTGGCTGGTGGAGAACAGAGGATGGTTGTGAAGAATTTTGCTATAGTCATGTGACTATAGCCAGACACATAATGATATTTTATTTTTTATTTTTTTATTTATTTATACCCCGCTCTTCAGCCAGAAGGCTATCAGAGCAGCTTACAAATTATTTTAAGCAACAGCAATTTACACATCTACACTGCATTAAGCAGTTTCCAATGTGTGTTCGCTAACAATGTGTGTTTGCTAACAGAGGATGAAGACATCCTCTAGAATATCCTGGGAATCTTCTGGAGGTGCTGGAAGATGATGCTGTCATTGTACCTATAGCCAGAGATACAATGACAGCATTATCTTCTAGCACCTCCAGAGGATTCCGGGAGGCTATATGGCTATAGTCATATAGCCAGATATTTCTCAGTTGTCCCCTTCTCTCCACTGAATGGGAGCAGCTGCAGGAGGGTGGGAGTGGAGGTCTTTCATATTTCTACCGTGGTGGCATATTACCCTACATTTCCCAATGCAGACTCTCCACTTCTCTCTACAATGTAAGCCAATGGCCTAGCTTGTTGAGTCTCACCTTAGAATACCTCCACTACTCTTCTGTGGCTTTACATTGAAGAAGAAGCTCAGTAGTAGAGGGCAATTTATCAGAAGGGAAGCTTGTCCACCATATTTATTTACTGAAGAATCCATAGTAAACTAGCTGTACCTAATGTAACATATGCCATTATAGTAGATTTGAAAGGTTATATATTAATGTGCCAAATGATCATACTCTTGAGAGGACAACATATAGCTGCCTCGACTGGTGAGTGGCTGAAGGAGTGAGAGGAGTGAGGGGCTCTTGTGAGGCTGGGGGTGTAGATGCAGTTTGAATGGCAGGAGTGGATTGTGAGGTGGAGAGGGAATTTGCATGTGGGCGGTGATTGGTTGGGTGTGTTTCCTGAGCAGCCAATCAGCACACTGGGAGCAGAAACATACCCAAGAATTTTATATATCTAGATTCCAAGGAATCCCAGGCTGCAATGGGGGATTCAGTAAAGGGTGAAAACCTGTGTGGTAGATGAAATACAACTTGTTAATTTAGTTGTGTTGGCTCTGCATAGCTTAATGAATGAAGCTGATCACCCAGACAATGGTATTGGAAGTGTTTAAAAAACAGGGTTCCAATATTTCCTGTTAAACAATCCACACTGTACCTCACTCCTGGAAAGTACAGCCAAATAGCAGAGTATATTCACACACAGCAGTATTTAGCGTAATAATCTTAGCATACATGTAAAAACCACAGCTTAGATATAACCAAACACCCTTATCCTCTCCCAAGTTATTTGTTTATCAAAAATAAACACTCCAGACTCATGAAAGTAGTTTAAAAGTACAAAAACTCATTTTGCTCACAGTTTCGGAGCAAGGCAGATACTTCAATACATCTTCAAAGTAGACTAAAACAACTAAAAATGTCTAAAAACTACATTGTTACAAAAAGAATATGCAGGACTCCCTGAGAGGGAGATCCTCTCAGTATCAAAAACATGGTGAGGTGTGTGAATGTGTGTGGAGAGTGTGGCTGGCTTATAAGACAAAGCGACCACTTAGACAGTCCCCTTTTTCCTGGAAGCCAAATAGCAAAACATTAGGAAGTTAGATCAACACATCCTATCTGGCTTCTCAGTTAATCCTTCAGTAGTAAGACGTTTCCACTTATTGGATTGCAAACTATATATTCCAATAAATGGCCACTGCAACTTTGAATACAAACCAGAGTTATATTAGTAAAACTGCAGTGCAAGTTTTTTATGTTTAAAGTGAATTATAATTAAACCTTCATGACAGCAGTCTGGTGTGCTCAAAAAAATGATTTTCCTTGGAATCTCAAGCTTGACCAACAGCAATAATTCAATATTTCTAACCCTGAAATACCTTTTTGTTATGGAGCATCAATTTACAAAATTAAATGTTAAGAAAGCTGCTTGGAAAACTGTATTCTTCTGTTAAATGACACAATATTTCCTTGTTCAACTAGCAATTGATTGGATTTAAAACAGAATGTCATGAAAATAAATTGGAGTAATTGCATATATTCCTTCTGTTTCGCTCTCTCCTTTTCCCTCCAACAAATGCTATTATTAAATTTTGTGCTAACTCTGTCATCAAAATGTTCACACTATAAGGTAATTACACTGCTGGAATTTGAAGCCATTATTTCTGCTGTTGCCTGAGGAATTTTCAGAAGAAATAATATTCATAAGATGCCAGGAGTATGGACTTAGTAATTTCATCTTTGTCATAAAGCAGAATTTATATAAACAAAATGGCATTTTCATTCATAATTACCTGACCTTCTACAAATATAAGTTGTGAAGGAGCGTTTTATAGTCTGTGGACATTTGCAAATGGACTGTGGAGAGTGGAAGTTGGACATTCTTGAGATACATTGTTAAGTCCAACTTCTAATATGTTTTATTGGGAGAAAAGGACTTATTTCTTGTTTCCCAGATGGAGGAAGACAACAGGGAGATCCCCACAAATGTTTGCTCTCTCATTTTACAAAGTCACATCTCCACTGTTTTCTCTCGCCTTTCCATGCCCATAGCTCACATTCAATGGCCCTTTACAGTAATTATTAGTTTCTTAGGTGGTTTTCTTATTTCTATAGATGTTACCACCTCCCAGTGTAATCCTCAAACGTTTGTGGGGATTGGGCAGTTGGCATGGGGCAGTTAAGCAAAGAGGGAAAAAATGACTGAAGAAGCAGAGAAGGCCAAGGAGAGGCGAGCTCCTGAAAGGATAGACAAGGCAGTAAAGTGAAGCAGAGCCACTGAAGAGGATGTTAGAGAAAAGACATCTGAGTAGTAAAGAGAAAGAGAAGTCCTGGCCAGGAAGAAAATGATGACACACAGCAGCAAAGCTAGCAGCAGCAGTCTGAGGAACTGGGAGAGGGACTGTCACTGTTCTAGGAATCCTGACAGGAACGTTTCCTTATGTAATCAGGTGGTGTTTAGGGCTAACATTAGTTTGCAATTGGACTGTGTGTTTCATTACTATTGCTACTCATTGAAATTCAAATTCTCAAATGTCAGCATATATGTACCTTAGCTGCTAGGCAGCCAAGCGTAGCCTATAAAGAAAGCCCTTTACAAACTGGGCTCAGACAAGCTGAAGGACCATAGTCTATCATCCAAGCCTGTCTGAGCTTAGAGATCTTTCCAAAAGGCTGTTCTTCCTGCCAACCTCAGAGGCAAGTTTGGCAATGATGGAAAGGAGGGCTTTCTGAGTAGCAATTCTTAAAACTCCCTTCTTAAAAGTGTTCTCCCCCAACAGACAAGTAAAGACCTTTTTATTCTGGTGAACTTAGGCCACCTGCCAAAGGAGCTTTTCATGGGTAGGTGTTATAATTATGTACTTTTTGTGTGTGTATGTTCCTTCAAATCGCCTGTTGACTTATGGCAACCCCATGAATTTAATTGGGTTTTCTTAGGCAAGGAATACTCAGAGGTGGCTTTGCAAGTCCCTTCCTCTGAAATACAGCCTACAGCACATGGTATTCATTGGCAGTCTCCCACCCAAGTGCTAATCATGCCTGACTCTGCTTAGCTTCCAAGATCAGATGGGATCTGTTGCCTTTAGGGCATTTAGGCACTTTCACTTTGCTTTTGATTCAATAGTGTTTAATATTACATGTCGACTCCCATATCCACAGATTTTGTATTCATGATTTCACTTATCCATCTCTGAAAAAAAATATGTTCTCTCTAAGCATTTCATGGTGGTCATGTTATTCTTCTAATGCAGTCTTCCAAAGTTTTTCAAGGTAGCACTGAATTGTGATAACAGTTGGAGACTTCCAGTGTTGTGCTATCATGAACGAAGTTTAAGAAGTTTTTATGGGATATTTATCCCTATGGATGGATAATAGTGCCAATAATGGCTTTGGGTTACAATGTAAGACAAAATAGCTGAAAAATACCAAATATTTTGAACCAGACTTCATGAATTCTTGGGGATTCCCACCACATACGCATTTAGTGAGGCAGGCTTTTCACCAAAAGGGAAAGGGGGGGGGTGATACATACATGAAACAATTTCACAGCAGTATTGTCAGGGTATGGGGTTTGCAATCCATGAAATTCATGTTGTAAAGAGATATCTGACAATATGTCTACCAGTAGGGGGAATGCAAGGAGTACAAGCTGTGAACATGTTATGCAGCTGGGCTTTATTATGAGAAAGTATGAAAGCATCCTTGAATATGTCCCAGTCTTATCTATGTGGGAACGAGAAGAGACAGGATGTTTACTTGCATGTAAATGATGTAATGCTAAGCCCTGTATCTGTGATCAGTGTATGTTTTCCCCACTCTGAGCTGTCTGTGATACAATGCAGTAATGCAGACTGTTGTGTCTTGTGATGTAGCCACAGAGAGGATTCTCTGTGTGTTTTTCTGTAAATACTTTATTATGTATTAATAAATGTAGTTATTTAGACACCAAAGTGTCTGTCAACTTTGTGGTACATCCTAAAGGAAATATTGCGGGCAACTGGAGTTACTTCTGCTACTCTGCTATAGTTTTTTGGCTGCCTGGTTCTCTGAGCATGTACTGAGTGTCCAGTGTGCTATATAACGCATCAGTTTGTGCACTACATTGCATGCTATTTCTCTAATTTTAGAAGATATCCTTTTTAAATTACATCTCCACATTCTGTTCCAGCTTACCATTGCTATTTATTGTTGTGTGCCTTCATGTCATTCCGACTTATGGCAACCCTAAAGCAATCCTATCATGAGGTTTTCTTGACAACATTTGTTCAGAGGCAAATTTGCCTTTGCCTCTGAGGCTGAAAGAATCTGACTTGCCCAAGATCACCTAGTGGGTTTCCATGGCCAAGCAGGATTTGAACCCTGGTCTCCAGAGGGGTAGTCCAATGCTCAAACTACTGTATCATGCTGGCTCTCATCTCTGCTACACATACAACTATATCTGCCTCCAACACTGCTTTTAAACCATTATTCCCGAGTGTAATTTTTATTAACCTAATAGAGATGTGTAACAAAATCCCATTTCTTATAGATCCTTGCAGTAAAGAGAGGTGTTTGAAGTTGCTAATTACACTTGATGTCCAGGTGGGAGATTTGGGTTATAGGTTTTTGAAGAAAGGTGCCAAAGGAGTACTTCCCAAACTGCTGATTCACACAATTGGCTATAATATTTTCTTTGCAATGTGGGACCTATGAAGCAAATGTAGTGTGGAAAAGAGTGTTGGTAGTCTAGTCATTTCACTATTTGTTTGAGCAGCCCCCTGCTATGATTCTGAAAATAACAATGTTGTTCCGAAGGCATATATCAGAATTGGAGAGATGTGTTGTTCTTTTCTCCACTGTCACCCCAGACATGGCTTGCTGCTTGGAATCTCACAAAGAACCAATATCTCTTTTGTTCCTGTAAGAGATTGTCTTTCAATGTGATAAATTGGTGAATATCAAATACACGTCTTCCTTGTTTTTCATGCCCCAGTTGAAACATCAAGTAATGTACTGATGGTTCATGTCACACGGTGGGTGGTAAAGAGGTCTGGAGTAAGCTTTCTTCTAACACATAATGCAAAACTTTTATTGACGTACAAAAGACATTCTTACATAGAACTGCTCCATTTGTATATGCTTTTCTGCAGAGCCTTTGTCTTGAATATTTTCCCTCCTGGGACAGAGAACTGTGTCATTGATTATGTTACAGCAGGAGAATAAGATAATCTTACTTTTGTGGTGGCAACTCTGTTCTTCTTTGTAGGCAAGCCTGCCACATTGCTGTGTTGTCTGTTATCACCCTGTTTAATGTTTCTTGATACACTGCATCCCAATGTTTTGTTACATATTGTTAACTATGACAATTGGAGAGATGTGCCAAGAATAGCACTTACTGGGAGCTGGCATTTTGTGGGAAGAGAGGTCACTGGAGAATCATAGCAGGGCTGGGCTGGGTTCCTGGCGGTAGGCAGATTTGGAACCCTCTCTTTCCCTTTAAAACACTCAAGAAAAAAGCAACAATTTTCTAGTCACTCTGGACCTATAGTTTCCTTTTGTTTAAAAAAAAAAGGTGGTTGAAATGGCTTGGCCACTGACTGCTCAAAGGAACATTAACAACTGAATCCCATTGTCATTCGTATCACTTAGCAAGCTGGAAGCAATATAAAATAGTGACATGGGGGTCCAGTAACAACAGATTTGTGGTGTTCCTGTGCTTAGCAACCACTCCTATTCTAGGATATTCCATTCTCGCACCCTGTTTTCTATTTCTGCCCCCCACCGCACCCTTGAAACCCAGCATTCTGAGCATGCAAAGTCTTCACTGGAATGTTTTTTTGCTTTTGTTTTTTCTCCTCTGTATTTTCCCCTAAAATCTTCTTTACAATTCTATAAATCGTGGTGTTTTCTCATAACTACTGATACCTTCCTCTTGTGTGTGGTTGGTGCTTATTTTAACTACATAATACTAACATTGGGGAAATGCATTTTAAAAAAATCCCTGTTAGATAACATTGTGTATGACTATAGATTTTCCTTGTTTTTTTTCCGGCTGTGAGGTCAAGTTCTGGAATAGTTTCTTTCTGATGTTTCGCCTGCATCTGTGGCTGGCATCCTCAGGGAATGGTTGAGTAGGTGTGTGTGGGGAGTTTATATGCTGTGAACCCCTGTTGGGGAGTATATGTAAATTTGTGTAATTGAATGGTTAGTTTCTGGGTATAGAAATGCAAGGCTGATTAGTGTCTGTTTGGCTGATGGTTGGTTGATGGGCCATTATCTGCTGGGAATCCCCCTGTCCCTGGATGGAATTCCTTTGTAAGTGTTGAGTTTTAATTCTATTGTGTTTCAAAACTGGGATACAGGTTTTGTTTACTTTTAAGGTTTCTTCTTTCCTGTCGAAGTTGTCCAAGTGTTTGTGGATTTCAATAGCTTCTCTGTGCATTCTGACATGATAGTTGTTGACCTTCAAACTCAACACTTACAAAGGAATTCCACCCAGGGGCAGGGAGATTCCCAGCAGATAATGGCCCATCAACCAACCATCAGCCAAACAGACACTAACGAGCCTTGCATTTCTATACCCAGAAACTAACCATTCAATTACACAAATTTACATATACTCCCTTACAGGGGTTCACAGCATATAAACCCCAGACAGACTCCTACCCAACCATTCTCTGAAGATGCCAGCCACAGATGCAGGAGAAACGTCAGAAAGAAACTATTCCAGAGCATGGCCTCACAGCCCGGAAAAACCCCAAGGAAAATCTATGGATGCCAGCTGTGAAAGCTTTCAACTTCACACTGAGTATGACGCTTTAAAAAATTGTGTCATAACAGTGTCCAGTAGAGGGCAATGGCACAATAGGAATCATTAGTTCTGTTAATGCCCTTTGTTTTGAGTAACTGTCACTGTAGTAATTCCCCCTCACTTTAAACCAAATTAATTCTGAGCCTATTTTTTTTGCCAATATCCTGAGTGTTCATTGAGGTTTCTGATTCCTTTAAACAAGGTGACATAATCCCCACAATGCTTGGCAAATTTGTAGTTTTGCATATTTCTATTACTTGCTTCAGATTTTTGCGCAATTCGTGCCTAAAGTGGTTTCCATGCTACTCTGGCAAAAGCCATTGATAATTTAGTATGAAATGGAACCAATGAATGGTCACATACCAATAAAACTGGTTCTCTTGGAACCCACTACTAGTGTGATGTAGCCTTTTGCCACTGTGTTTGTGTGCACATACGCATGCGCCCACCTGGGAAGCAAGGCTACTTTTGTGATACAGCTCAAGAGTGCTTCTGCTGAGAACTCCTAAACTGATCCTCCCAAGACATACTCTCAGGATCCCTCTAGCCTGGAGATCTTCCAAACTATGTCTTCCGAGTATGCTGCCACCACTTGCTAACTTCCCTCCTTTTCACAAAGCACAACAGGAAGCTGTGCAGGATCTATGGTTAATCAGTGGAACTTCTTGCCACTGTGGAACTATTACCACCCCCTTCTCTATCCCAACAAGGAGAGCCAATATAGCAATGACCAAGAGATAAAGGTGCATGCAGGCGTAGCTTATACGAAGATTAGAAAAAGCTTATTTTATTCAAGCAAGCTTAATAGGCAATATTCACAAGAGGCTCCTCCCCCTCAGGTGCATCTTAGAAGTTACAGAATCAGAAACAAAGCATTCAGCCAAGGAAAAGTAACCATAATCCCTGATGCCAAAACAAGCTAAGAACTGTTCCCTAGCAACTACTTGCGATCTTGAAGTAACATGAGGGTTCAGTCTGGAGATCAAGGCTTGGCTGAGCCACATGCTTATTCTAAGCCAGGCTCAGCAACCATGTGCTCAACTCAGAGCATCATCTGTGAGAAATGGCTCTCAATCTCACCTAAAAGAAATACTCAGGACAAATAATATGACACAGTCTTAACAATTTATTTACAGTTCTGCAGAAACTGGGTGCTCTCTCCAGAGAAAGACGCACCTTCACCTGGACACAGATAGCTCTTTTATACCCTTTCCCTGGCCAAAAGCTCCCTCTCCTTGACTGCCCATTGGATGAGGCCATCAGGAGTTACAACCTATCCTGAATGCCTATTTCTGTAAAGGCGTTCTGTTTACATATACCTACTCCTCTAATTCGTCAGACCCTCACCCCTATTTACGAATTTCCATATAAGGGTCTTTAGAGTATTTCATCCTCCTGAGCTCTGATTCCCCACATAGCTCAAAAGTTCTTTGTACAGATAAAGCTTATCTACATTCTTGAAAACTTGCCCAGTCTATTTGAGGCTTGAATGTTACTTGTTCAGACCATTGCAAGGCCATGCAGAGATACTCCCAGATGTTCTTGGCATGGCAAGTTTTATAGGCTTTACCTCCCACCTCTGGTTAAATCTTTCTTTACCTGATGCCATGCTGGCAAGATAATCTTTGTTTGCAGATAACCGGAACTGAAGTCCTTTGCAGGATGATGGGACTGTCATCATTGCAGCTAGTTTTAAGGCAGAGGCATTCATTTGAAGATTATGTCAACAAGCCTAATTCCTTCCATGTCTGGGGAGCCTTTCATGTTCACATATCTTTCATTTGCCGCCTTCAGATTAAAGGGATGATGTAGGTCCCCTTCATTTTATTTTCTTCATTTCCCTAGTCAAGGAAAGAGCATTACTGAAGGAAAGCACAGTTTTACTTATGCACCCTTGACATTTCTTCCACAGTTTCAGAACAGTTCATTGAACTAATCAAAAATCCTTTCAACACTGCCATGAACAGACATGGGCCTAAAGTCATTAAATAGTTTCAACTAAGTAGGAACAATGAATCAAATGCTGAATGGGTAAGTAAATGCTTTTTATAAATTCCATTGATTCAGTGGATCCTCACTAGCTGGAAGTGGCAAATGGATTTAGGCCTTGATGACGAAGATAGTGATGTGTGTTTGAGACACAGGTTTACAGAAGCAGAACATCACACTAGCTTGGGTATGTTGTCTTTCCCAATGTGCTGACTGGCTGCTCAGGAAACACACTCAACCAATCATCACCCACATGTAAATTCCCTCTCCACCTCACAATCCACTCCTACTATTCAATCTGCATCTATACCCCCAGCTTCAAAAGGGCCCCTCCTTGTTCTCACTCCCTCAGCCACTCACAAGTTATGGGCTGCGATGGGACCCAGACAGTCAACTGGCGGCAGCAGCGGCAGTATGCTGCTGCCACTGCTACAACAGGACCTAGGCAGTCAACTGGTGGTGGCAGTGGCAGCAGGGCAACAAAGTGAGTCACCCTCAGCAATTTCAGAAAAAAGGGTAGAATGCTGAGAAGGGGGAGGAAGAATTTAAAAATCCAATGGCCTACCTTACAGGGTTGTCATGAGGTATACTGGGCATTTTGTGGGGAGTTTTTAAATGGCATATGTTATGCTGGCTACAGCTAGTATTGTTAAATGATTTTAGAGACTCTGAAAGACATGACTGGTGACAACCGGCTCCTAAACCGAGTGGTAATATTTTCCTGCTTAAACAGGGTCTATTGTGTCTATCACCCATAATTGGAAGCAAGATGATGACAAGCATTTGATCTATACGACTTACCTGAGAGCTATAAGCTTTAGAGATAGGAGACAGAGATAACAGAACGTTTGAAAAAATAGTCCTTCATTGTAATGTTTTGCAACAATATGAACAACATGATACAAAACAAGATACATTGAGATGAAGTACATGGAAGACTTTGATTTCTATAATTATTTTCCCACTACAATTGACTGTCTAGATTTCGGGTAGGCAAACTCCAGGGCTCAGAGGGCTATTTTTGGCTCCCCAATCACACTGTCCAAACCATCATTTTGGGTGAGAAATGCAACAGGAGACAGGAGGTGGTCCCCTCCCTCCTCCTGCCATTTAACAGCCTCAGCAGCTGCTGACTGGGCTTGACAGATTCTGGTGGAGACGTCCCAGACAGAGCACAAGGGCTAGTGAATAAGTCCTTGTGCTCCATCCAGGGAATTTACCCTGATCAGCCCCCTGGCAGTCCAAACAACCCCAGGGGCAGATACAGAGGTGGAATGGGGGCAAGTCAGGATAGGGCCCTTTACTGCATATTAAGAAAATACCCGGTTGAATCCATTTCCACCAGATCAAGCCCCTCATGTCTGCGAGAGCCCATCCCAGAACACCACGCCTTGCTGCTGCTGCCAGATCCCTGGCTTTCCCAGAAGCCAGTCAGGGGTCCTGCAGCATGTGACTGAAGCTGGTCACATGCAGGGGGCCTGCAGTCACATGTTGCAGGACCCCTGCCTGGCTTCCATGTTAGTGAGAAAATGGTGGTGGTGGCGGCAGCTTCAGCAATGGGCCAGTGTCCTGTTTGAACTCCAGCCTATTTTCTCCAGGTAACAGGGAGAGGGCAGACTGACCACCTCTGCAGCCAGGATACAACAGCGGGGAGCTCATCCCAGAGCCCAAGGACTTACTTCTAAGTCAGCATATGTACGATTCATATCCCACAGTTATGCTGAGCCCAGAGCTGACAACAACTGTAACACATTAAAACAGAGGTATTAGAAAAACAGCAGTGCAAACCAACAGTGGGCAGTGGGAGGGTCCTTGTTAGTTGGGGAGTGACTCTGCTCTGGGTTTTAATATGAATGTCAAAAGAACTTTCTAAGGTACTGACCGCTCCCCTCCCCACATAGGTTCAGCACCTTAGACAGATCCTTCAAAGTTTCCTTCAGCCTCCTGACATGAAACCTACCAGTAGCAACAGCCATGTCAAATAAGCACACAACGCCTATTGATGAATCCTAGGCTCTTTCTTACTTTTGGTATATGTGTTAGTAATTTGTGGTACATTGGCAATTCGGGCAATGAAAAAGGAGTCAGGTCTTTTATAACTGATTGATGGATTAAATCCCACAAGTACCGACTTTGAAATAAATGGGACTTATGTTGCTGGGGACTTAGTTCCATTAGTTTCAATAGATGTACTCTAGTTGACTCTAATATTCGAGTTAGCCCTTTCCTAGTCACCTTGGTTGTCATAGGTTGCCTGAGAAGATGCTGCATTTATTAAGAGAGAGAGATAAAACTGGAAGAATATGCTATGATATGAAAAGTTATAATAGAAAAAGAATATATGGACTGGAACATGGACAGACTAGAAGCAGTTAGATAATTAAATAAAAAACACATGGAAAGGTCACAAATCAAATTTCAGTTAATGCAAAATCATGAATGGAAAGCTCATTGTTCAAATCACAGTAGAAATGAAGAATTTAGTAGTGTGTGTGTGTGTGTGTGTGTGTGTTGGCCATTTCTGCCCCCCCCCCCGGTATATTTGCAAACTCCCCTTCAGTTTTTTGATGCAATGCCCATGCAACCACTCCAGCGATACAGCTGCTGTCTAGTCAGTGATCTCAACTCTGTCTTGAAAGATTCACCCTGTCTGGAGGGAGAGTCATAATTCAGACTCCCTATTAGCTTAGATGTAAGCCAGAAAGCAATGGATGACAGACTGTGCCAGTTATGCTTGGTGGCTTTATGATATTGAATGAACTGTCAGCTTCAAACATTTCATTGTAGGGCAGGGCTGGCTGGGAGCCACAATCCCAACACTGAAAGTTAAATATTTTCTGCTCTGAGCCAGGGCTCTTTTTATTGCAGCATGTAATGCAGTAAGGGGAATGCAGGTCTCCCCAGATACCATTTAAAAGAAGTATCAAACATTGATAGTGTTGTTTATTTAAACCTTTCCTCAAGCCCCATCCTATATTCTCAGAGTAAGGCCCTCTAATTTGGTTTGCTGGCATTTTCATATGATGCTTGAATCTATAGTTCATTCCCACCCTCCCCACTGTTCATCTGTCCCCCCACCCAGCTCATACAACACTTATTATTGATATAGACAAGGGGTCAATAATATTAGGAACACATTATACTGGGTTTAGTTTCAAGAATTCTGGAAGAGCTGTGGATTCTTTCATGCCAAGCTGTGTTACCCTAAGAGGTGGTGGTGGTGGGTTGCATTAGAGTCAAACCTGTGATGCCAAAATCTCCCGTATTATCTGGGAGAATTATTAGCTCAAACAGGAAGCCTGCAAGAGTAGGGTAATTTCAGGGATCTTTTTACCTATGTATAACAGTACTAATTGTAGAGAGCACTCCATTTGAAGTAAGATAAAGTATTTGTATTGAAAACAACACAGGGGATACACTAATATACAAACCATACACTCTTAAGAACCATACAAGGCTATTGGAAAGAACGGTAGGGAGGGTGGATAGCAGAAGGTCCAGGAAGATAGAGTGATAGTTACAAGTCTTGAAGAGAAGAGTTCTGTGCAGCAAAGATACACAGACTGGAATCTGAGGGTGGCACAAAGAATCCGGCAGAGTGTCAGTGTCCATCTGTGGCACACTTAGCTGGGGTGTAGGGTCTAATATTTATATCCTATTTCATATCTTGAAGGGTTACTTGGGTTATGACAAAGCCTGGATGGCTTTACCACCAGATAGACAAAAAGAATGAAACTCAACTGATTGCTTTAGTTCCAGAAAAACAAAACATCAAGCTCTTAATATTTAGTCAGATAGGGGGTATAGGAGAGATTTCTGTAGAGTATGGATTAAGGAATGGTAACTTAATTGCTTGATTGAATTATTGTTGAAATGCCCAAGGCTGGAGGAAAGGATTAGCACATACCCCTTTAACGACTGGGTCATTAGCACAAACCCATTACTGCGGGGACTTTCCGCTCAATCCTAATTTGGGCTTTCTCATCATTATATTTCTAGACACATCCTAGGTCATCGTGACCTTTCCAGTCTGTCTAACCTCCCAGCCAAGTGACCCTGAAAAGTGTCCACTATTTCCAGTTATGAGCTACTGTGTGGAGGGAGTAGTAGGACATACAAACAGTTGGTTCCAGAGCAGCCTGCTTCATGCCTTAGGACCAGCCAGATTCTGAAGACCTTGTGATTGGTTTCCCATCATTACCATGGAGAAAATGAGATCTGTAAGATCTGAAACATGTACATTTATTAATTTTTTGAAATAATTTTACTCCATCCTTGAACCCCAACCCCAACTCCCCCTGCTAGTGTGATTTACAATAATCAATACTTGCCCTCAGGCTAACAGCTGAAAAGGCATAAAGTGTGGAAATATTTGGTATCTATATCAAGCAGAGTGTAGCACAGCGAGTGCAATATGAGCTTCTGGTAGAAAACAGGAAAGAAATACTCAGGATGCTCTTGTAAGGTGAAAAAAAGGAAACTTACATTTATTGTTTCAGGAAATCCATCTTGGGATAGTAAAGGAGACAGACAAAAAGAGATTACCTAGATTTCAGTAGAATAGCCCCTAAAAGCTGGCTTTCATGTTTGGATGTAAGCCAACCTGAGGCAGGAGCCTTATGGTGCTAGCAAAGCTGATACCCCACCTCCAGAGACCCCCAAAATTGGCATATAATAAAATTGGTGTATATTAATAATCTGGTTCATTATGTGGCCTTCCATAAGGGAAAAAGCAGGATGGTCTCAGGAAGATAATCTGAGTGCCATGCTTTGCCCTAGGGAAGACTAAGCCTATTTTGAAGGTGCAAGGAAGTATTAAAGGTCAAAAGGACGCTACATCTGAAAGGGAGATGATGAATGTGGATGGAGCAATCCTTTGTGTGCTGGTTTCAGAATTTCCTCTCCTTAATCCTCAACCATTAACGAGGCAGCTCAAGCTTTTTAAATTCAATCATCCAGACATTAAGGATAGTTTGCAACACATTAGCATCTTCGGACGCCTATTGTCAAGGCCAGGAGTCTTCCTGGAAGTAATTGAGCAATATTTAGAGACTATTGTTTCAACCCATGAAACATCCCCTCTCTTTGACGTGTAATTGGGGATGTAAATATGACCTTCAAAATCTGCTTCAGTATGCACAGATCCCATTTCTTGGGGACACTCTCCCTCTGTATAGCCAGGGCACACAGAGCCATTTCCAGGGGAAACTCTGTCCCCCTATGTAGCCACTCCAAGATTCACCCATCCACTCTACCAGATTGATCAATGAACTCCAGACATGTTGTATAACCCACAGCAAATCCTCTTGTTATTCCCCTGTCCAAGTCTTTCCTACTGCCTTTCTATAGCCTTGTGTTAATGCTTCTTGTGTGACTGTGTGTGTGTTTGGTGTTAATTTTTGAACTCTTAATAAGAACCATAATTAATTTTACATTTGTGTGTATTCCATCCAGGATAGTACTGGTATACATAGGTTCAAGATCCCCTTGTTGCCCCCTATCACATTACTAAAGTCACGTTGCTGCTAATTTCCCCAACATATTAGAAACTCAATATTTTCTTGGAATTTCCAGGAGCATTTTGGGTAACAATGGATGATCCCTTCCAGACAAAGGGAGACAAAAGGACTAACTAACTTTTGGAAGAAGGGGGGTGGAATAACCTCTGTAGGCTCGAAGGAAGCAAAAAGACTTGAGTACATAGATCAAAGAAACAGAGAGATGACAGAAAAAGGCAGGCATGTTTTCTAGAACTCCCTTTCACTACTCACTCTATACAAGCATAGATGCCTCTTTGCTTCCAACACAAAGCACAAGAGATGTGGACTGGAAGGGAAGAAGAAAAAAAATGTTGCTTTGAGGAGTGCTCCTGTTTGGAGTTCCATCCGGACATCCAGTCAGTCATGCTTGTTTCTAGGTTGTTATTCCACTACCATCACACCCTATGTTTTCCCATTGTAACATTTATCACAGCATCATGTGCCCACCAAGCACATATAGGCTGCTGCCATACTGCAGAAATAATGCAGTTTGTTACCACTTTAACTATCATGGCTCCATCCTATGGGAATTCTGGGATTTGTCATTTGTTGTGGCAGCAGAGCTCTCTGACAGAGAAGGCTAAATATCTCACAAAACTACACATCCCAGGATTCCATAGCATTGAGCCATGGCAGTTAAAGCAGTGTTAAATTGCATTATTTCTGCCATGTGGCTGCAGCCATAGTCTTCAATGGATTTCTTTTTACCCCCACTCCCGCAATTCAAATTAGGGTCCCTGACAACTATTTTGTGTACTGATGCAAGTCATAAGATTCTCACAAGGATGCCAATACCATGCTGTGGTTCAGAGGGAGCTGTGTGGATGCCATTTTGGCTACATAACTGAATCTCAGAACTGAGATTACCGTGGGTACTATTAACAATGATGCTATAACATAGCACACTGAAAACAAACACAAAAATTAAATATGTCATCTCCACTCCCAGTGCCAGCTTTAATGGTGCAAGGTTTCCTGTGAACCTTTAACTGATTTGGGCTACTGTTCCTTTATATAACATACATACTCACCTATAAAAGCATTCTGTTACCCAAAGAGGTGGGGGTTGTGGTCTGTGAGAGCCCACCCATGAAGCCAAAATCTCAGTTATTAGTTGGGGGAATGATTGGCTCAAATGGATGGCTGTGAGAGTTCAGGTAACTTTTGGGACCTTGTGCACTTATGTATACCAATACTCACTGTAGAGAACTCCAGTTGAAGTAAGATAAATGATTTTTATTGGAAAATAACTCAAAAAGCACACTCTCACACAACATGTTCACAAGAACTACACAAGGTTAACAAAGAATGTAAGGCAGAAAGATTGGATAGAGGAATAGATTTGGGAGATAGGGCAATAATTACCAGTCCAATAATTACCAGGGAAGTGAAGTACTCAGACACCAGTCTGAGGGTGGCACTGAGGTCTGATCTGGGAGCATGCCGACAGAGTAGCTGGGTGTCATCTACAGTTCAGGATTAATATTTATACTGTATTTTGTGTCATGAAGGAGTGTTTGGGCTTATAACAAACCTTAGATAAGTTTCCAACCATTTAAACAAAGGAAACTGAAACTCTGCTGATTGCTGTTAATGGCGGAGAGATCGGAATTGATGGGTTTATGACAACCTTGTATTGCAGAACATGGAGAAGTGATGAGGGGCATTTCTTGGGGATAAGGGTTGTTTTGGTCACTTGTTTGTTTGTGATGTGTAACTCATTGCCAAGGGTGCTGAAGAAGGGATTAGCACATACCATCTTACTGGCATTGTTTGGCTTCACTTAATCCTATCTTGGTAGGATTTTTAGTATTTAGTCTTTTTCCATATCACCTTCCTAGGTCTTTGTGACCTCCATTTGACCTCACCTTTTGGTCTACCCTGGACTACTAGACCCCATGAAGCATCTTAATATTGCCAATTTATATTATAAGGAAGGAGTGTAGGGCATGGTAACGATTCCATCAGGCTCAGTGGAGTAGACATGTACACTGTCTGAGTATAGGACTGCATTGATTTAGTTAAACTAAATGAAGTCTGAGCCAGTGTGGTGTAATGGTCTGACGGTTAAGATATCCTGGGAAAGTTCCTGAGAGAACCAAACCATGTCAGAGCCTAACTAAACCATGTTGGGGCCTAACCTGGATCACTGCAAAGTCCAGCATCCAGGGTAGGTCACGGCATACCGCCCTCCTTATGAGAAGCAATCCTGCTGACACAAAACCCAACAATAACAAAGGAGAGAAGAAAAGGTAAACCCAGTTTATAAGGGAAGTGAGCATGGAACTTGGCCAACAAGCGGGGTGCCTGGAGGTGTTCAACATTAACCCATTCAGCATGACCTAACGGAAGGTGCCTCTACTTGACAAAATAATGAAGCACCCCCGACGATGCCTAGAGTCCAGAATGTCAGAAATCTCAAAGTGTTGGTCATTGTCGTCCATGTTTGGGTTGGGCGCCTCAGACACTGGATGCAGCGGTCCCAGTAGAGCCATGGGCTTCAGCAGGCTAGAATGAAAAACAAGGTGCACATTACAATACAATTTAGGTAGAGACAACTAAAAAGCGACAGGATTGATTTGACATACAATAGGAAAAGGTCCAATATATTTAGGGCCCAACTTCTTCAAAGGTTGGGGACTCTTGAGAAATCTGGTAGAGAGATACACATGGTCCCCCACCACATAGGGAGGAGTAGGGTCCCTCTTCTTGTCCACCTGTCATTTGTATCGGGCCTTTGCAAAGTCTTGGGTGGCTACAACCTTAGGCCATGTGTCCTTTATCTGAGTATTGGATTAAAGAGATAGTGTCCTTAGAATCTACTTCCCCCAATGGCAAGGGATTGAGCTCCTGGCCGAAAACAACCTTGAAGGGAGAGAGTCCAGTGCTCTGATGCACAGCATTGTTTTAAGCCACCTTGGCGAACGGCAACAGGTCCACCCAATCTGACTGTTGGAAATTTATATAGCACCTTAAATACTGTTCCAAAGTTGAGTTCACACATTCCGTGTTACCATCAGATTCGGGATGATGACTGAGGCTTAGACCCTATTCAAACCCTAACAGTTTAGTGAACGCTTTCCAAAACTGGTAGGTGAACTGTACCCCCCTGTCAGAGACAATCTTGGCAGGGACCCCATGAAGTCTGTAAATGTGTTGAATAAACAGGTTGGCCAATTGCTGGGCCGTGGGGATGCTTTGCAAACAACAAAATGGGCTTGCTTCGAAAACACGGCAACTACCACCCAAATGACAGTTTTCCCCTTGCTTTCAGGAAGATCCACAATGAAATCCATGCTTATCACTTCCCAGGGCTTGCCCGGGGTGGGTAATGGGACCAAAAATCCTTTGGGCCTTCCCGCCCCATTTTTGGCCATGTCACAAACGTGATGCCCCTTTACATACTCCTCCACCTCCTTGTGCATGAGAGGCCACCAAAACTGCCTTCTGGCGAAGTGTAGTATTTTGACATAGCCAAAATGGCCCACACTTTTTACATCGTGGCATTGCTTGAGAACTGAGGGCCTCATGGCCACAGGAATATACATGCACTCCCCCTTCCAAGCTACACCCTCTTGCAGTTCCACCTTAGGCTGATGGGCCAGAAACCATGGGTCTTGGGAGAGGGCATCTGCCATCTGGGCATGACAACCCCCTTCCTTGGGCATGGCATTGGGCAGGGGTTGAGCCTGGGGCCCTTGGGACAGGACCACAACAGGAGGGATGGACAGGGAAGACAAAGAGCCGCCTGGTGGAGTGGGGCTCTGATCCCCTTCTGGGGGATGGTCTGAGGCGGGGCCCACTTCAGCAGTTTGCTGCTTTGCTTGGCTGCATCTGAGGACTGCAAGACCCAAATGTGAAGGGGAAAAGACAGTGTCAAACACCTCTTTCCATTTGCTTTTATGCTAGGAAGCCTAGACAAAGCGTTCGCCAGAGAAGTTAAACCAGTAAAAGAAGTCAGCCCACCTAATCTGCTTGGGGCTCAACCCACGTGGGGTTTTTAGAGCTTCCAGATTTTTGTGGTCCGTCCAGACCTAACAAGACTGGGAAGATCCTTCCAGCAGGCAGCGCCAGGTCTCCAGTACCACCTTGATGGCCCCTGCCTCCTTCTCCCAAGTTGGCCAATTGCACTCCTTTTCATTGAATTTCCTGGATAGGTATGCACAAGGCCCGAGTCCCTCCTCGTCCCATTGAAATAACACCCCCATTGCCATGTCAGAGGCATCTACTTGCACCACAAATGGTTCATCAGGGTTGGGGTGTTTAAGGATGGGTTCGTAAGTGAACAACCTTTTCAATTGCTCAAAAGCCCGTTGGCATTGATCAGTCCACACAATTTTTGGGGGAGGCTTCTCAAGTTTACCCTCTTTGCTCTTGTTCTGTCCACCCTTGGTTTTGAGCAACTCTGTGAGGGGTAGGGTAACCTCCACAAAGTCAGGGATGAAGGACCTGTAGATATTAGCAAATCCCAGAAAACTTTGCAGTTGTTTTCTGTTCTTGGGAGTTTCCCATGCTAAAACTCCCTTAACCTTCTCTGGATCCATTTCAATTCCCTTGCTAGAGATGCGATACCCCAGATAGTCCAACTGGGTCTGGTGGAACTCACATTTAGAAAGTTTGGCATACAAATGGTTTTCAGCAAGCTTGCTCTGCCCAATTTTCACTAATTTAACATGGGATGTGTAGTCCTCAGGGTAGATGAGCACATCGTCAAGATAGAGCAGTACCACTTTGTACAGAAATTCTCTGAGCACATCATTAATCAGGCTCATAAACACCCCCGGGGCCCCAGACAATCCAAATGGCATTACAAGAAACTCAAATATCCCTAGTTGACAATTGAAAGCAGCTTTCCACTCATCACCCTCTTTAATCCACACCCGATAGTATGCCTCCCTCAAGTCCAGTTTGGTGAAGATTTTGCCTTTGGCTAAATGAGCCAACATGTGCTTCATCAAAGGCAGAGTACTGATTTGTGACACTGACCGCGTTGAGGCTGCGGTAGTCCAGACACAGCCTCAGAGATTAATCCCATTTGTGCCAAAACAGAACCAGGGCCCCAAGGGGGAGGTTGTGGGCCTAATGAAGCCCTGTGCCAAGTTTTTGTCTGTATATTCCCTCAAAGCATCCAGCTCTGCAGGGGTCATGGAGTAAATCTTGAGCTTAGGTAGTTTGGCCCCTGGGACAAGTTCAATAGCACAGTGAAAAGGTCGGGGGGGGGGTTAGGATGTCACGTTCTTTCTCTTTGAAAACAATGCACCATTGGTTGTATTCCACAGGCAGGTCTTTCGTCTCCCCCCGTACCTAGGCTACTAAGGACTCTTGGGGTCTTTTGCCTACAGAAGCCCCTTCTGTCACAGTGCACCTTCCCTCCTTGACCAGACTATGTTCCTGAATGCAAGATGGATCCGTGAAAGTCACAATTTCATTGACCCAGTCTATGGAGGGGTTGTAGAACTTCAATTAATTCAGGCTGACCACCGCGGCAGGCACTAGACCCAGGGCGATTACGAACTGCGGTTTTTCCTGGTGAACCCCCATTCTCATCCCCACGGGATCAGTCATTTGACTCACAGGGCCCCCTTCATCATCCCTCCATCCATCTGGGAGAGCCATATGGGCTTGTCTAGTTTCACGGATCCCAGGCCTAGCTCCCTCATTAAAGACAGGTGGATCAGTACTTGTATACACCCACAAACTACCATCACAATGACCTTGTGGGGGGACTCCCTTCCCATTGACCACTATTTTGGCCTTAATAAAGAACGGGGCTTTGACTCCACTCACCACAGTATTTGGGCACCCTTCAGGGTTAGCCCGCCCTCGGGCACTTAGTAGGGCGGGCTGGATCCGTTTACCACCGGCTTGACATCAGAGGATGATCCGCTGTCCCTGATTCCCAGGAGGACTCTCCAGCTGGGTGGCTGGGAACCAGGGAGCATGCTGTCACTTTGAGTTTCGGCTTGGAAGGCGCCTTCGGGACCATCTGCTTTCCCTCTGGTTTCTTGGCTGGCTCCTCTTGGTGTCTGCTCCTAGGTTGTCTGTTTGGACACTCCGCTATGCGATGGCCACTCTTCCCGTGGTGAATACATAAGCCTTTTCACATCCACTGCTCCTTCTCCATCTCCGCCATGCCGCTCGCTGGCTGCGTTGCCTTGGCCTTCTTGGCTGGGGCCCTGCTGGGTTTGCCAGCCAGCCCCTGGCACTGTCTTGCCGGCTTCACGCTTTGCCTCAGGGTTTCCACCTCCCCAGCTAGACGAACCCATCCCAATAGGGGTTCTGGGTTTCCTTGGACTAAGGCCCACTCGAGGATATCAGCGTTAAGGCCATCCTGGAAATACTGTATCTTGGTGGCTTCAGTCCAGTCAGGGATCTGACTGGTGAGACGGCAAAACTTTGTGGCATATTCAGTTATGGATCGTGATCCCTGTCGTAGTCACTGTAACTCTGTACGTGCCCGCCTTCTCCGCAATGTGTCCCCGAACTGAGGCCGGAGTGCCATCATGAAGTCATGGAAGCTCTCCAACTCTGGGGCTCCCATGTCATAGAACCCCACCAGCCATTGTGCTGCCTCTCCTTCCAGCTGGTTGGAGACATACTGGACTTTCTCGGTCTCTGTCTGGAACTCCTCCTCCCAATGATACATGAATCCCATCACCTGGGTGAGGAAGAACAGTAGCTTTACGGCATCCCCATCGAACGTCGCCTTCAAGTCCCAGTGCTTGAGACTGCGTGGATTTGGTCGAGGCTCAACCGGGCCAGCGCACACTAGGGGTGCTGGGGTCCTGGGAGCCAGTGGGCACGGGACCCCTCCTGCAGGTGCTGGACCCCTGCCCCTGCTGGCACCGGTACTGGGCTGGATGCAGGGAGACCTCCGTTCCCCGGGGCTGCTGGTGGCTGGGGTGCTGGTTGCTGGTCGGGGGGTGCTGGTTGTTGCGACAGCTGCTGTAGGATTTCCACAAGGCTAGTTTGCATCAGCTTCATCTGCTGATTTTAGCTGATATACCTCTCTCTCCAAATCTGTGTGAGGTCTTCTCACTCCATAGTCACAAACTCCACTGGTCTGTGGTAGGTCCCACCTCAGCGATCTGTGGTCCTCCCGACCTCGTTCATCTGGGCAGAGCCAGCCTGCTCCCATGGCTATAGCTGCCCCTCACACAGGAGTCTTGGAGAAGGGGTGGCTGCTTGCCCCTAGAGCCTGCCTGGCTCCCAACTCCATAAGGTTGGTGGGAGGGAACTGTTTCCTGGCCCTCCGTCGCTCCTGACTCAGCTCCTCTGTCTCTAACTCAGAACCGGTGTCTGGCAGGCCGGCTCCCTGGCCTGAGGCTGTGTCCATATCCCCCTCCGTCTGGGTTTCAGTCTCTGTGACCTCAGACATCTCACCTCCAGTTCACAGGTTGAATTTTTTGGGGAGAACTGGCTTACTATGATGAACCTGCCAATGCACACACTGAATCAACACACATGTAGCAGCAACACAGTTCATTGATCAAGGATATGCATACAGTATCATTCCAAACCCAGTTCTGACTGGCCCCAGTACAGGACAGACAGATAAGTTTATTGTTAGGTTTCGATTCCCCGCAGGCCTGGGAACGGTTAGGGAGGGTGGAGCGAGGCTAGGGAAGATAAATTCCAGATTCTCACAGCTGGTGACCTTGGGCCACCAGGAGGAGCTTAAGGTGGGCTGGCCTGGCTCCAGGTGTTTAGGTATCCTGGGAAAGTTCCCAAGAGAACCAAACCATAACAACAACAACAACAACAACAATAATAATTTTTATCCCACCGCTCTGTTAAAAACCATCGGGGGGGGGGGCTTGCAACAATTAAAATGCAACAATGCTAACTAAAATCCCTAAGCACCACCCACCCCCACATGTCATGAAACCATGTCCGAGCCTAACTAAACCATGTCGGGGCCTAACCTGGATCACTGCAAAGTACAGCATCCAGGGAAGCTCACGGCACCCTGCTTGGCGATGGAAACTCATTCGGTGGCCCTGGGCAAGTCACATGCTCATAGCCTCAGAAGAAGGCAAGGGCAAACCGTGTCTGAACAAATTTGGCCAAGAAAACCCCATGATAGGATTGGCATAAGTCAGAAATAACTTGAAGGCACACAATAACAATTGAAGTCTACATTCCCCTAATTTTCTACCAGACAGGACATTTTGGGAAAGTACATTGGGCCCTCAGTATCCCCTGGGGTTTGGTTCCCGGACCCCTCTGTGGATACCAAAATCTGTGGATGCTCAAATCCCATTATATACAGTAACATAGTATAATAGTGTCCCTTATATTAAATGGTGAATAGCAAGGTGTGCTTTTTGGAATTTCTCCCCCCCCCTCCACCACCCAAATATTTTCGAGCTCTGGTTGGTTGAATTTATGGATGACAAATCTGTGGATAGAGAGGGCCAACTGTATGTGGATACATACAAACTGGAGGGAAGGTGCCATCTTGGTTGTGTATTAAAATGGAGACTGCACACCAGTGACATCAAACTGCAGCACAAGCAAGACTTTTAAATGGCCATTGCCACAAAACAAGGAGGAAACAATACTTGGTGAGCTCCTGTCAATGACCCCCCCACCATCCAGCCAATATGTCTTTTTAATGGATTCACTATCTAAGCTGTGAACTGTCTGAAAAACCCACAATGCTTCATATTGAGAATGAAAGTTGATGTGGGAGGAAGATGTTAAAAAGAAATTACAAACCTTCTACCCATACAACAGGTTTGGAAAGTGGCTTCAAAGCATTCCATTAAAAATAGATATGGTGCAAAGCACAAAAGTAAACAGAAGAGCTGTTTAGTTCTTGCAGAATAGCACAGTGGGGGCATTACCTCTGAAGAGAACTTTAGCTTTGAGGCACAACATGGTGTTGATTAGTGCAAATAAACCTCTAAGTGAGGCACCTTTTCAGCAATTGCAATCAGACACTACCACTGGGGCTTCAAAACCTTCATTAGCCAAAAGGGTTGGGGAGGAGAGTAGGGGACTTTCCCAAATGAGCTACACTTTTCAAAATACCAGAGGGCTTGAGCTGATGGGGAACTCTCTTTCTAAAATACCTGGCTGTTCATATATTGTTCTGAAATGGAAAAGGCCTAGAAAGATATATGCTTTTTCCCCCTTCAACAAACAAACAAACTCACTGACACTTCTTAATCAAATCTGGGAGAAAATATATCAAAGACTATGCAATAAAAGCAAAAAAGAATGCTTTTTAAAACAGGTGGGTATGTTGCATGGATGACTAACCATACAGTTCAAGAAAGAAAAGCTTGTTCCATATTCTTTATAGGAAAAGGAAAGCACATCAGATATTTCTGTCTCTGTCTCTTTCCCCCAGTCCTGTGGGTATGTATTCAAAATTAGTCATTTGACTACATACAATATCAGTTCTAAATTCCCAGTCACTGAAGTGGTTATTTGAGCTCTTAGTACTTTTTTCATTCATCTTTTGCATTGATCCTAAACCAATAAATTAGTGCAGATAATTCCTTGAGAGGAAATAATGAATGAATGCAATTTCTGTTTTATAAAACCCATATAGTACTAGTTTTAGAGGAATTGCACTGGGGAGACAATATGTTTTTGATCTGATTTCAAGGTATGGGTGATGACCTTGAAAGCCCTCAAGACTCAGGAGTCTTGATACTTGAAGAGTGGCTTCCCCTATATACACCTGCTTGAAGTCAACTTGAAGGGTCTCCTCTATGTCCCACTAGTGTGAGCAACATATGGTTTGTGGGAGAACATATGAAGTAGCCTTTTTTTTTTTTTTTTTTTTTGCTGTGGTACCCCAGTTGTGAAATGCCCTCCCTTTGGAGGCCATGTTGGCACTGACACTGGTTTAATTTTGGCACCAAGTTAAAAGATGACCTTCTATTAAAGCCTTTCAAGCTCTAATGATTTTTTTCCAGGTTTCTGCATGTAAATGGAATTAAACAGTTCTTATTTGTTTAAATTGTAAAATTGTTAATATATTTTTAGAGTGTTTAAATGATTCCTTATTATTTACATTTTTAAAAATGGTTTTAGATTGCTTTCATTGTAACACTGCTCTGGGATTTTATGATATAGGACAAGATAAATTTATTCATTCATTTCCTGGCACCACCAAGATTATGAATAATATTCTTGAATGAAAGAAAATGGATAAAGTTGTGCACCTTGTGTGTTGTTTCTGAATGAAAAAAAATATAGACTGTAGACTAAACAAGCATGGTTCCTTTTTCTCTAGCAGGGGACACCCACAGGCACCTGATAATGTGGGCAGAACAGGAAACAAATTGATAATGGTGTCTGGCACAGCTCATGTAGGCTCTGTTGGAGACTTCTAGAAACCATTAAAGGGGCCATGTCCCCTTTGTTTGAAAAGCTCATTGTTGCTTAGTTGCAAGTTGGCTCCAGGGCAGAACACCAATGAAAACAGACCAGAGTAGAGGCTGCTTCACAACAGTTGGATCCCCTCATCCATGGGGGTTTGGTTCCCAGGCTTACTGTGGATACCAGAAACCGCATATAACAGCAAATCCTATTTAAAAAAGGACTTCCGGTAAAAACACACCATAGAGTTGCACTGGAGGACCTAGAAGATGCCTAGAGAGGCATTTTCCAGCATGACTCTATGGTATGTGACCCCTATTTTGTGTCCCATGGATAACTAAAACCATGGGTATTGGTTCTGCAGATATGGGGGGGTCCAACTGTACAGTATTTAAAAGGTATCTCTTTCAGATAGAGGTCCAGTGTGCTTTCTGACTTTTCCACTTAGTCAGCTATCATCTCCAGTTTATGTAGGGTTATTCTCTTTTACGTAAGATGTCAATTAACTGCTGAGTTAGCTCACTAGAGATTGGCTGTTGGTAATGGTTAAGAAGGTAAAGTAAGTTTTGCTGGATCAGACCAAATGTCTCCTTAATCCAGTGTCCTGTTTCCCAACCATTGATTGCAAGCAGATATTGCTGGACTACAACTCCAATCTGTTTACCTGATGCTGATGGATGATAAGCAACACAGTCCAATGACATCAGAAGCTCACACATTCCCCACTTTTGCCTACCAATAAAGGGCCTTCCTATAGCTTATTTCCAGTAGTAGTAAAATAAGGAGAAAGGAGCTTTTCCCAAATCCAGAGGACACAAAATTTAATAACCCCTTACATAATATCATTGAGATTCCACCTAAACATTAGGAAAAACTTCCTGACAGTAAGAGCTGTTCGGCAGTGGAATACACTGCCTCAGAGTGTGGTGGAGTCTCCTTATTTGGAGGTTTTTAAACAGAGGCTGGATCAGGAATGATTTGATTGTGTATTCCTTCATGGCAGGGGGTTGGACTGGATGGCCCTTGTGGTCTCTTCCAGCTCTATGATTCTATGATCATTAGTTCACAAGTTGGAGCTTTGTATCTGAACAGACTAATGCATAGGGCAGATTTGAGAGAGAAATTCAAGTGAAATGTCATTTTAAAACCAGCAAAGACAACTATCATTGTATTTAAAGTTTATTTTTTTGGGGGAAATCTAACAGTACAGAAATAAAGGAAGACACAAGGCTTTTGAACAAAATCAAAACATCACTCTAACTTAGCTAGCTATATTTTACATGCCTGAGCAGTGTTTTGGCTTTCAGAGCATGTGCAAAATTTACTGCAGAATTGACCTTAGTCTTTTGCATGCTATTTTTGCTTCATTCTTGTGCTTCTAAAAGGAGAGAAAGGCTTGGAGTCATATCCCACACACATATAAAATAAGGCCAGTCAGCCCCCTTCCTATTCTGGAGTGTAATTTGGATCAATGATAAAACAAATGGTATCTCCAACATAAATGATCACAGTAGCCAAACAGAAATTTACTTAAAGGATGGTTCCATGACAAAACTGTTAACCAATTCGGACCACTTGGTTATTGTAAAAAAGAATTAAATTGGGTTTAATTCTAAAACTGCACCCTCCCCCCCCCCCCGGTTTTAATAAAGGCCTCCCCTGGGCTGAAAATGATGGTGTGTGTGTGTGGGGAAGGAATGTGGCAACTTTGAAGTAAAAGTCTTGACAAACATTTTTTTACCCCTGGGTAAAAACAGGCCATACTCTGCCCACTCCTGTTTTAAAACCTATGATGTCCTAGGCCAGTGCCTCTTAACCTTTTCTTTACCAGGGACCCCCTTTAAATATCTTTTGCTGCCGCAGACCCCCCCCAGACTTAACTCAAGATTTAAAACCCCAACACCAACACCACCAACAACAATACAATTATACCATCCATTAAACCTCCCCTGAGAGGCACTGGAAGGGGAGGGAAGACTTTTTTCCTGCTTCTTCCTGCATGTTTGTGGCCCGAGCTGATTGAACATCAGTGTATAGGCCAAGGCAGCCAGCCTTTGCCTTGGCTCCTATCACGTGGCTGCTCCACCGAGAGGAGGAAGTGGGCTGAGTAGTTGTCAAGCCTTCGTGGACCCCCTGTGAGGACATTGTGGCTCCCTGGGGGTCCCCAGACCACAGGTTAAGAACTACTGACCTAGGCCATCTGTTTTCCCCAGGTCAGGCAGAAGCCGGGCTGGAATGGTTTATTGTAGCCATAAACAAGCAACAAAAGAATATGAAAACCCTTATTCTGTCATCCTGATTTTCAATGTAAGAAAATCTCTAAATTGTGCTTAAGAGTTAATTAGCATAGATTAATTGATCCTGAGCATACACCCTTACACCACAAAACAGAGAGGACCTCAGGCATTCCCAACAGTTTACATATGGCCAGGGAAATGCTTGCTTCCATCTACTTGGACAACAGATTCACCATATGACAGTATATAAGTTTGTGTAGCTGTTGCTTGAAAGATTAGTTATCTTATAGGATGGTAGCCGTAGAGTCTAGAAATAGCCCCATTACAGACATACAGTTCCCTAACACCTAAGGAATATAAACATTTAGAAATTGTGCAATGTAGTCTTACCTGCATATGTCTTAAGAACCTGAGCAGAGCACTGCTATTTATATGAAACTGAAGTTTAGCTTAGCTAGCTCATGGATGCTTATCTTTATTGAGCGAATGCTTAATTCTGTAACTGATATTAAACTACCTGATAGTGAACCTCATATTGAAATAGCATTTCCCACCTTTCCTGGGGGTCAGTTACACAACCACTTTTAATGTGGAAAATGCCGGCTTACTTCCATTTTGATTCTGAGCCGAGCAGTTTACATGATTTTGGCCATTCTGATGAATCCCAAGAAGTATGCAATTTTGCAGTTCACATGGGGGAGGTGTGGCCTCCGTGACTGACAGTCACGGAGGCCTATCTCTCATGGGGGGGCAGAAAGGGCTTCTTCCCCCCCTTCACCGTTTCCTCCTGTCTGCCATTGAAGCCTCTCCCCCCCCCCCCGTTCTTCATTCACTCTCTGGCTATTGCTTGTCTCCCATTGAAGCCTCTTCTTCCTCCCCCCCCCAATTCCCCATTCACTCACTGGCTTCTGAGGCAAGTGGGGAGGGGGAGGACAAGGGAGGAGGAGGCTCCAGTGGCGGACAGGCGGGGAATGGGACTGTCAGTCCCATTGCCCACCTGACTATTGCTGAGGCCTCTTCCTCCAAGTGTCTCCCTCTCTTTCTTGTTCATTGGCTGCTGGGATGAAGCCAAGGGAGGAAGAGGCTGCAGCATCCCTCAAACTCTGCAAATCCCCCCCTCAATAAAGCAAGGTGGTGATCGGCCAGTGAAGGAGCACGGATGGAAGCGAACACTCAAGCAGGGAGGCAGGCAGCCGGGGTTGCCCAATCTGTGTCCAAAAAGAAACAATGGCGGATCTTGCATTCCAAAGGCATCCCTTGCAAGTCCGCCCCCTCTGAGCTCCAACAAATCACAACTCAGCTCTGCTGTGAGCCTGTTTCAGGAGGAATGCTGGTAGATCACACAGCCTTTTCCGAATAGGTAGTTCACACCACCTATTGTGCGCATTTTCGCAAACTTTACCAAAAAAGTTGGGGAAAGTAGCGAAAGCTTTTACCTCGCAACTTAAGGGTTTTTTTGCCCCCCCCCTCTTCTGAATAGGGCGACTTTGAATCAAAACATGTGGGAACTAATAGGAGTCTTGGCGAATTCTTAGAGGATTTATTTTGCCATGTAAACGACCCTCTGGATTTACTAAGCATGCCCCATTTTTTTCTGCCTGTTCAAATGGTGCTGGCTACAAACTCCCAATCTAATGGCTAGAAGAGGTGGGGTGGTGTTAGGGGTCTCATTGTCAATGGATGAACTTGAATCCCTCTATTGTTCTTCAGCTCCTAGCTGTGATTCCTTTCTGGAATCAAAATAGATATTTGATGGAAGTGATACTTGTTTAGGAGAACCAGCAACCTCTGATTCCAGTATTTCTTCATTAGCCAATCAAAATTCCACAACATTAGCATGTGATAGCAAATATTTTCTCAGAGCTATGGATATGTTATGTTTCTAGATCAAGGGCTGTCTCATCTACCTAAAAATGTGTGGATTTCTGATTAGGACATTTATTAATTTGAAGTATTTATTGCTTTCCAAGCCCATGATGAACAAGGAAATAAAAGCTATTTGGTGTGTGCAGTATACTCTCCAACATTTCACAGATGAAACTGGGACATGTGGGGCCAAGCAACATTGGAATGCAGTCAAGATGGCAAATGTTACTCATGAGGAAGAACACACAAGCTAGGAGAGACTGCAGCTGTTTGCTTTTGCTTGAGCCTACAGGAAAGGGAAAGATTCAGCCCTATTTCTCTCCTCTCTTTCCTGTGGAGTTGAGTGGAAACTACTGTACGTTTGTATTTTAAACTCCGTTTTGCAGCAATTAAAGTAAGCTGAGACTGAAGAGGAAAAGTAGGAAGAGGAGAAAGGAACAGGGACATTTGGATGACAGAAGGATAATCAGGACTGTCCTTGCCAAACTTGGACAGTTAGAGGGTATGTTACAACCTTTTGTTCTGCAAAGAACAAGCAAACACAGCAGCAGCAAAACAGAAGTACTGTGATGTACTCTGTCAGTAAATTGGTCCCATTCAGATGAAGAGGGTTTGGAATTTTCATTGAAGTCAGGAAATTTAAATTAATGAATACTGAGTTATTCAAGTTAATTGTGCTGGAAGTGTTCTGCTAGCCTGTGTAAATCTCACAACACCTAGCTAAATCTGAGAAGGCAAGGTGGAGATGGCAGAGAATAGATGCATTAGATTGGTAATTTCAATATATGTTTAGAAAGAGCACAATTCTTCCAACATCTGTGGACCTATCAGTTTTCAGTTTGCTCTGAGACCATCTAAGTACATGAGATCATCATCTCCAAGAAGAAAAATGGTATTAGGAAACATTTATAACTTAAATATACCAGCATTGGTAAGAATAAAAACAAAAGCTGTGGAGAAAACATAACAGATCTCAGGGCAGAAAATTGTCATAGGAATTCCTTGTTGTTGCTAAACACCTGTCAGTTGCTTTCCTATGCAATTTGGTTCTTTGAGAGATGATGGCCTGAGCCCAGAGGGTGGGTGGGATAGATGTAAAACCTACCATTAATATCTTCTCACCCTAATGGACATAAATGGAACTGGGACAGGCCAGTGCCTTTAGCAAGTGCAGTGTGTGTGTGTGTGTGTGTGAAGGGGATTGTTGTAGCAATGGAATCTGGTGCAGAAGTCACGAGAATGGCATTTGAAAAAGGCTTCTGGAGACTCCTGGATAGTTTCTGGAAGGCCTAGAATGAGGTATATAAGACCAGAGACTAGAATAGGAAATGATAACGTTAGGTCATTTAAAGTGAGAGCACATGAATTTCAAAATATTACAATATTCCAGTTATAAGATGTCCAAAACTACAGTAAACAAAAAGGAAAAAAAATGGTTGATGCTAGTTCTTGACCTATAATATCATGGAATGTTTGAAAGACACACTGTTCAGTAAGGCAACAAAGAGTTTTGTAGTACCTTAAAATGCTACACATTTATTCTGGCACAAACCTTTCTGAAGTATTCTATCAAACATATATAGCAGGTATACAGTATATACACAATGGGCATGTATAAAAAAGAAAAGAAACTGTGATAAGCAATGAGATCAGGGGAAAATTAAATGGAAATTTACAGGCTATGACAAGTAAGGCTTAAATTTACAGAAAACATGTGTAGTGTCCATTCACAAAGCAGTGTTTATGATAATACAAACATATTAGCCTTTTGATCCCTAGATTTTGTCAAGAAAGAACCCTAGATTTTGAGCTCAGGTAAATGGCCAAGAATACAAATACAAATGTGGTTGCCATGCTTTTGGGTTGAGAAAGTGCCATTAGTCTTCCCTGAAGTGGATTTTGCTGCACCCAGAGATATATGAGAGCCCAGAAATTGGTGGGGTGGTGGAAATTGAACAAGATGATCAAGAGTGGTAGGAGGTCAACTTCAAATATTCTTCTGCAGGCTAAACAACTCCTCTATTTCCAAGGACGCGAGAAAGCTGAAACTGAGTGAAGATAAGGGTCACAAAAATTACTGCTGGGGCAGAGCCATTTCCAAAATGGAGGCAGTTTGGCATAGTTAGTTGGCAATTACTGATATAATTTCATAATAATATCTAAATTTCTAAATTCCTTGCTATAGCAATTTCCTTATAGCAGTAAAATACAGTTGTCCCTTGTTATCCACGGATTTGGTATCCACGGATTTAAGCATTAATGGCTTGAAAATATTCTTTAAAAAACAATAATCCAAAAAAGCAAACCCTTGATTTTGCCATCTTATATAAGGGACGCCATTTTGCTATGCCATTGAATATAATGGGACTTGAGTATTCACGGATTTTGGTATCCACGGGCGGTTCTGGAACCAAACCCCAGTGAATATGAAGGGACAACTGTATAAACAAAGAATATATTACAAAATCAAACTCGTTATCTCAACAGAGCAGATAGCTGGGCCCTATCACACCACTGTTGTAGTGCTATATTCCCTGTTAACTGCCATGGCAACATTGTATGGAATCCTGGGATTTGCAGTATAGGGAGGGGCATTTAGAATTCTCAGCAAGAGAGCTCTTAGACCTCACTAAATTACAAACACCAGGATTCCACAGAATATTGCCATGACAGTTAAAAGTCCAGCATGGTGCAGTGGTCTGTAATGGGGCTTATTATTATTGTCAGTTATTGCCGTTTTACATTTTCATGTTGTATTGTTTAAATTGATTGCCTTCTGCTCTGGGATCCATCAAAACAGGGCAGCTTAGAAATATTTTAAGAAATAAAATAAAATAAAACAATTGAATGCCTTTGCTTTATAAGGCTGGCTATTAGTTTCCAATGATAAAGTACAATATACTGTAACAAAGGAAAAATGTATTGCTGTTCACAGTGGCATTGAAAGGGTTTTGATTAGTTAAATCAAACTAATCAAACTATTCTTAAACTAAGGAAGGAAGTTTAAGTGCCTGAAAAAACTTAACTGTAACTGAAACATTTTCTTAAAATGTCTCTCTTCCAATGAAGAAGATCCACACAGTTTCTTTTAGATTCCGCTCTTAATCTGAATGTTGCTAGCATGGTATACAAAAATCCAAGCCACTCAGAACATAGGAAAGAGTTAATCTTGTTGCTCTATTCTTTTTATTTGTTGTGAAACCTCTAAGAGTTTATGCAAAAATACAAGGAGTAAATATGAAGGATTAAAACTCCATGTGGATTTGACTTCAGACTTTTCTCCTCTTGCAGTTTTTGTGCTGTTTTCCTGAGCATCAGCTATCTATTGAAGTCAATGGGAAAAGAAAATCAGGCTTGAAACCAATGGGTGAGTGAAGGCATGAATAAGCAAGACATCAGCTGTCATAAATTGTGAGAATCTGTAATAAAATAGTGCATTAAGCATTACAGGGGACTTACTGCACTCTGAAGAAAAGCAGCAAGGCAAGAGGAATGTTCCATCTCCCATGCTGCCTTACTGCATAACATCGTCATTTTTTCATTCTGGTCCTGTGGGGGACCGAGTTAAAACCATATCTTTTTGCTAACCAGAAAAACCCATTAGCAAAATGACATGGTTTTACCTCCGCCCCCCATGGGACCAGAATGAAAGAGCACCAGAAGAACAGCGATGTCATGTGGTAAGGCAGCAGGGAAGACAGAACATTCCTGCTGTCTTGCTGCTTTTCTTCAGAGTATGGTAAGGCGCTAGGTGTTTGTTGAATAGCTGGGATTCATAGTTACAACATATACTTACACTAAGCAACACAGAACAGAATGGAAAAAGAAGACAAGTAACTAGAAGTCCACATCTTAAGGGGATTTGAATGGCATCGTCATTGATTTATTTATTCCAGTTTTAAACCACCCACCAGCCAAAGTTCTCTAGAGTGATATCCAGTCTTTTTCAAAAATATGAGTGATTTATAAATCTAGAAGTGGACTGTAATGATTTTCCTCACTATTAGAAACACGTTTTAATTTTGTAAATTGTTTTCAGTATGATGCTCTATGCTGTACTATTATAATCAGCATTCTTTGCTATTTTAAGTCCCTATTTTAAAGTTGGTCAGAGAGGTTAGCTTGACCCTGGTGAAGCCATCTTTGTAACCCACTTCTCCACTGAATGAATCACAACTCTTTCATTTTCTTTGTTCCTTCCTGGATCAGGTGAATGTTTTCCCTTTATTTCCACTGCATTCTGACCTCAACGAAAATTGTGGTACATTTTGATATTTATGTGACAGGAGATGACAATCTTAATCAGCTCTACAGATTACAGACCTTGGTTGTATGTTAGTCTGCTGCTCCATGAAGCACAGCAAAAGCAACAACAAGCATAATCAAAGCAAATTTGTACCTTGGAAAAAAAATCAAGGAAAAGAGGTGTGATAGAAAGCTAAATGAATAACTCAGTCCATGTTGCAATGCTGTGTTGCTGTCATTTTTCTGTATTTCCAGCAGAGAACACAGGAATAAAATTCTATTATTAGCAATTGTAAGCAGTCACTTTGTGAAGGTCTAAGATACTTTCCTTTTATTGCATTTCACGTATGGATCTTCATGGAAAGCTGCAACTGTAACTTCAAGAGATTTTCTTTATGCACCTATTAAAATTAGTATGATTATTCAATCCATTTCCACTTCTGAAAAAAATAAAAACAACTTGCTGCTTTATTCTTCCTTATTTACTTCCATGCTGTTGCCAAGACAATTGTTGCATATACTTTAATCTGATTATTATCTAAATAATCTTTCTGCTCTATTAATATGAGAAGTATACTAGGTAAGAAGGAAGGAATTTTCATTAAATTGTTTTGTTTAATAGTGTCAGCAGGGCCTAGACTGAAACAAAAAGAAAACAAGACAAAACATGTGCTTCTTTCATTGGGACTAGCAATAGACTTTAGAAGGTTCTTGGCATGGTGCAGCTGCTGGTCGCTGCTGGTTGTGGCTGTCACCAGTTATCCCCATGGCTGCAATCCAATATCCCCAAAGAGTACCATAAATTTCTGTGCACAGAGAGATGCTATGCGAGCACCACACAGCTCCCATGCAGGAGAGCAGCATGGAGCAACACATGTCAATGACTACTGTTCAGTGAGCAATGTGCAAGGTACAATGCACAACCACAATGCACAATATACAAGGTGCAACTGCAGCATTCAAAGGCAGGGCACAGAGGAACATGCCGTGTAACTCTGCTTCCGCCCGTCAGCAGAATATATCCACTTTATGATGATGGTGACTTTTTGGCCTTGCATGCATAGCATGAATTATGTGTGCGTACATCCTAACTGGATGCCAGCCCATATGTGTTTACCTGGTGAATTGTGAGGTGATGAAATGGATGGGAGTCATGCTATTGTTCAGCTCCAAGCTGTGTTAGCAGCTGCCATCCAAGCTACCTCAAAATGCAGTGGCTAAGGCAAAGAGCATTATGTTGCGGATCTAAGATAGCAGCTGCTTGTTGCGGTTCAGAATGATGGGCATTCCTGTACCCCAGGTCTGTTGATGCCAAACTGTGATGCCAACTGTATTTTCAAAGAGTGGTTCTTTTTCTGCTGGTTGAGTGAGCCATATAATTATTATTATCATCAACAACAACAGATAGTGAGTGTGTATGGCATATCTCCCAAGATGCAAGTTTGGACAACTTGAAATTTAGTATTGATAGAAAAGGGCTCTTAGCTTGTGCATCTCTAAATTGTTTGATTTTTAAAATGCATTAATTAATTTGAAGTTGTATGTGGTATACAGCATCATCTTCAGTCACTAGGCGGTAGACTTTTCTGACTGTGATGTAACTATTATTCAGGACAAATGCCAGTTTGCCCCCACCTCCAAATTAGGCTTGGCACAGACTGCATAGTCAACAAGGAAGTGCAACATGCCTCTTTGTGGAGTGTCCAGTACAATTTTTAGATGCATGTTTGTGGTATCCACACTGTACACTGTTGGGTGTAAACAGTAACATATTAGACATCTAAAATGTTATATGTGAAGCATCCTGAAGAAGTGTAAGAGGGAAAGGAAAGAGGGAGAGAGGATGAACAAAAACACACTGAGGGAGGAGATTCAGACAATTTTAAAAAACCTGAATCATAGAATCATAGAGTTAGAACGAATCACAATGGCCGTCTAGTCTAATCCCCTGTCATGCAGGGATAGATAACTAAAGCATGTTTCCGAGAGATGCCCATCTAACCTCTCTTTAAGGACCTTCAATGTGGGAGAGTCCATCACCTTCCACGGTAATCTATTCCACTGTTGACCAGCTCTTACAGCCAAATGTTTAGGTGGAATCTCTTTTTTTGCAATTTGAATCCATAGGTTTGTGTTCTAGTCTCTGGAGCACCAAAAAAAGAGGGAAAAAAAAAAGCTTGCTCCACCTTCTATATGACTTTCCTTCAGATATTTAAAGATGGTTATCATATCACCTCTCAATCTTCCTTTCTCCTAGGTAAACCTACTCAGCTCCCTAAGTCATTCCTCATAATACTTCTTTCCCAGACCTTCTGGTTCCAAAAAACCCAGGTATTTTTAAAGCATTAAACAGTGCAGGGGCCCTGCAACCTATTTAAACAGCCAGTTACTGTTTCTGGAGGCATTTAGGCATTCATTTGCAAATACCTGCTTTTTAAAGAATGTCCAGTATTGGGTAATTGGACCAATAGGTCCTTCTGAGGAACCATGTGTGATCTGAAATATGAGAGGAACAAAGCAACTCTCCCTACATTTGGAGTGGAAATCTTGTGGCGTTGGACTGCAGCTCCCAGACCTCTAGCTCACACAACCAATGGCAAGTATGCTGGGAGCTGTAGTCCCAAAACACCAGAAGGGTCACGTGAGTCCCCTGCCATAATGGATGTTTCCTCCACTCATGGTCAGGAATGCTATTGAGGCTTTTATGGCTATTACTATTTATATTTTATTATGTTTTAAATGTATTTTTAATGCTGATTTTAAATTGTGTTTTTAATTTGTGGTTTTTTAAAATCAAAGACAGTGTAATTGTGCTTTAACTTTTGTATTAAGTTTTTAAAAATTGTATTGTATTTTTAAATGATGCATTAAATCCTGGGCTGGGAGAAAGGCGGGATAGACATCAATCAATTAAATCTATCAATCAATAATAAATAAATTACTATTGACCTAATAGAAGGTGACGGCTTCACAAGCCTTTAAAGAGAAGACCTAGGCCAAATCCACACTATAGAAATAATCCAGTTTGAAACTGGATTATTGACCATGGCTCCTTCCTATGGAATCCTGGGATTTGTCGTTTTGCAAGGTCTTTCGCTTTCTCTACCAAAGAGTGCTGGTGGTTAATCAAACTACAAATCCCATAGTCCTTCTATAGGAAGGACCTATGGCAAATAATCCAGTTTCAAAATGGATTAATTGTGTAGTGTGGATGCACCCCTACAGCCTCTTCAGACCTTACTTTGCTGCTGATGGGGAAAAAAACACCCTGCAATAACTGCTCACCCTAGTGGTGTAAATCGCTGTGGGTCACATCTTATAGTTTATCACACTACACTTATAGTTTTTGCTGCCTCCTGGGGAATCCTGGGATTAGTAGTTGAGTGAGGCCTGGGAGCTTTCTGACCAAGCATTCTAAATGCCTCTTCATAAACTGCAAGTCCCAGGATTCCACAGGAAGCATCCAGAGCAGTTGAAGTATAATAATAAATAGCGCAATAACAGTGCAGTGTGATAATCTCCCTTGTGTCTTGGCTGGGTGGGTGATGTAAACAGAAGATGCCAGGGAGGTGAGGGCGGGAGGAGTCACACAAAGGTGACTGTTACTTTCCCAGGCAGATGCTGCCACTGTGAATTTCCCGTGTTGCAAGGCCCTTCAGCGTGCACTGGCCCCCGTCAAGTACAAAGGCGCGCGCTGAAAGAGAAGTCAGGAAGCGCCCTCGCGCTCCAGTCCAGTCCAGCACCGCACCGCGCGCGGACAGCTACATCCCCGGCACGTGGGCCTCTCAGCGCGCGCCCAACCAGCGAAAGGGGGCGGGGCCGTCTCCCTCCCTCTCTCGCTGAAGCAGCCTTTTCTTCTCGGCCGAGCATCTCTTCCTCCCTCTCTGGAAGAGATAGCGCGAGCCTCGGTTTCTGTCTCTCACGTGACCCAACAGGTATCGCTCTCGCTCTCTCTCCTTCCTCGCGCCCTCGCCCCCTCCTCCCGCGCGACCACTCTCCAAACCGCCTCTTCTTCCCCTCCCGCCTTGAAGGGAAGAAGGGAGACACGACCCAGGTCCTCCTGTGGAAGGAGGAGGGGAGGGGGAGGGGCCTCGCGAGAACGAAGAAGCGCGAGTTGCTATAGTAACAGAACCCTCCCTGCTCCTGTTCACTTGACGCGGGGGGAGGGGGAGCGATAAAATAACCGTCGGAATCCCAGAAGGTGGGCGCGAGGGGAAAATGGAGGGCGTGAGGGGAGGAAAAGGCAGGCCGTCTGTGAGGGGAAGAAGGCTAGGATTGGGAAAGATGGCTGAAGGGCTTCTGTGTGTGTGTGAGTGTGAGTGGGGAGGGGGGCGTGTTGCTCTTTCCAGCCCAGCTGGGGGGGGGGCGGAAAAGGGGGTACTTTGACCTAATGCTGTAGCTGTCGTTTCCTTGTATCTCGGAGGAGCTTTTCTTTCCTAATAATAAGGTCATGCAGCTTAATGGAAGAGGCCTAGTTTACCTTGAGAAGAGATCAGAGATGCCCTTCAGGGTGTCCTTACAGGAGGGTGCCGTTGAAGCATGTTTGTCGTGGAAGAGGGTGTTTTTTTCCCCTTTCTTTTTTTATAATTCCTTTTTATTTATCAAAAAACAACAACAGTAGAATACAATTGAACATATCCATTTTGTAGTTAACAAGGGTTGGGTTATTTATTCATTTTTGTTTTGGCTTGCAGATAGTTATTTAGTTGGAATGTTTTGTTATTATTATAAATATTATCTGTTTGTTGCAAGTAAATAAATAAATAAATAAAGTTCAGGTAAAGGATAATTGAAATCCCATTACAGTTAGGAAAGTACTTAGGAAGTATTAAGAAAACTGGATATGAAAGAATGGAGTAGGTCATACTGGGGAAATGTTGAACATTTAAAGTGGAATACAGTTGTCTCTCCGTATCCACGAATTTAAGTATTCATGGCTTGAAAATATTTTTTTAAAAAATAATAATCCAAAAAGCAAACCTTGATTTTGCCATCTTAAATAAGGGACACCATTTTGCTATGCCATTGTATATAATGGGACTTGAGTATTCATGAATTTTGGTATCCACAGGAGGTGGGGTCCTGGACCCAAACTCCAGCGAAGGGACAACTATATAATAATTGTTGGACGTATATGGAATATATGATATATGACCACAAGCATGATGAGATAAAGACTCACAATTTACCTACTTGATTTATACAGAAATGATGTGTTTAGATTTATTCTATTTATAGGAAAAATGTAGAAGTGAAAGAACAAATTGTTAATTTAAGTATCAAAATGTGTGTGTGTGTGTATATATATATATATATATATATGACCTACGGTATGTTTTTGCTTGCTTTGGTTGCTTAAGACTTATGTAGCAAAATATATACGGTACATTAATTGGGATATTTTATTGAGATGTGGAATGGTAAAGACACAGCCACTGTGTCTGGGCTGCCTCTCTGTACAGGGCCACAGAGCTCAGCTGCTGTCCCTCCCTGAATGTTCTTTGGAGTATGGAGGGAATGTTAATGGTGATGGACTTCAGTGGATGTAGCTTAGCCAGGCATGTAACCTAAATTGATGGGGTCATCTCTGCTTTAGAAGATACATAAATTTTGTACTAATTTAACCTGGCCAGGCTGTGTATATCTGGTTGAGTGATTCAGGGCCTGGTAGGGTTATTCCCCCTTTCTCTGCCCCATCTGATTTTAGTATACTCACCAATACATGCTGAAAAGAAAAGAGATAAATAAATGGGGGAAGGGGTGTATGGAACAACAAACAGTTTCAGATGTTAGGGAGGCAGTACATTTATTAGGTGACTGTGCAGGAATATCTGGTGTCTGTATGTGCACACTTTTATTCTAAAGATATATGAATATCATAAACTATATTTCATGCTTTATGGTGTGCTAGTATATTCATAAAAATATATATATGCTAAAATATTGTTGTTAGCATATATATATATATATATATATATACATACACACACACATATATGGCAGATCTGTTTTGGAATTGTGCACAGGAATATTATTTGGTATATGTTTATTGTATAATTTTGTATCCACTGTTCTCAGAAACAGTTTACTTCAGTTTAGTGACTTGGCATTGTTTTACTATACTTTTGTTCTTAAAAGAGATAGTAGTACATAAATGTGAGACCCTGTGGTGAATAATGTTGTACAGTTGCCCCTCCACATTCGCGGCGTTCACTTTCACAGTTCCAATTATTTGCAGTTCACTTTCGCAGTTCCAATTAAATGGGGTGCTCAGCAAGCACCCCATTTAAATCAGCTTCTCTCCCTCGCGCACAAGGGAGTGGAGCCGATTTAAATGAGCGCTCCTCAAGAAAACTGCACCCAATTCCCCACTCTCCTGGGGGTTGGCTCCATTTGGGGTGGAGAGCCAAGCTGCAAGAGAATGGGGAGTTAGGGGCAAAGGTGCTTTTCAGCCACCATCAAGCACCATCAACATCACCATTTTCAAGCACCATCACCATTTTGGGAAGCCGGAGGGTAGTGGCTGGCAAGCCTCCCCTCCCGTCCAGCCAGCCACCCCTCCGCCCTTCCTGAAGTGGCGATGGGGCTCTTCCAGCCCCATCGTGGCTTTGGGAAGTGCAGGGGGATAGCTGGCAAGCCTCCCCCTGTCCAGCCAGCCACTCCTCCGTGCCTCCCGAAGCTGTGATGGGGCTCTTCCAGCTCCATTGTGGCTTTGGGAAGCATGGGGGGGATGGCTGGCAAGCCTCCCCCCGTCCTGCTAGCCACCCCTCTGCCCCTCCTGAAGCCGCAGTGGGGCTCTCCAGCTCCATTGTGGCTTCGGGAAGCATGGGTCGTGGCTGGCAAGCCTCCCCCTTGCCCAGCCAGCCCCATCGCACTTCGGGAAGGGCGGGGGAGTGGCTGGCCAGGTGAGCAGGAGGCTTGCCAGCCACCCCCTGCGCTTCCCAAAGTGGCAAATGGGGTTGAAAAGCCCCGTTGCCACTTTGGAAGGGTGGGTGGGGGGAGGCATATTTGTGTTTTTTTTCCACATTTTCGGGGGTCTTGTGCTCTAACCCCCGCAAACATGGAGGGGCAACTGTATTACTGTTAGCATGCCCTATTACCCCTCCCTAGAATATCTCATAATGGGAAATATTGGACTCTTGGAAGTGGTCAAGTTTACCAGGGTGATCCAAAAAAAGAGGTCAGGTGGCGGTCACAAGGACCTGGGAAGGTGTCTTAGAAATATTTTAGCAAACACACCAAAGCTAGGATTAAACGGAGCCCCTAGTAAACAACACCATTAAGGAGGTATGTGCTAATTCCTTCTTGGGCACCTCGGCAGTGAGCCACCCACTCAACCAAACAATCAAGTGATCTTTCCAATCCCAATTCCACGGAAATTTCACCTCAAACCCCCCTCTTGTCCTGCATTGTGAGGTTGTCATAAACCCATCAATTTCTGTCTCCCAGCCATTAACACAATCATGTAAGTTTTGATTTCCTTTGTTTACCCAGTGGGAAGCCCATCCAGGCTTTGTCCTACTCAAGTACCCCCTTCAGGATATGAAGCAGGGTATAAATATTAGTTCTCCAGCAATAGAAACAATAGAAAGGTGTGCCACAGTAGACAAGCCCCTCCACTCTCTTTCTTGGCGCACCTCTGGACTGGAACCTAAATTGAGGGTTACTCCTGTGCCTGTGCAGAGCTTCGGAACCTTCTAGAATCGCTAGGCAGAATGTGCTTTGATACATTTTTGGCGGTAACTCCGCCCATCCTAATGGTCCCTTATAAGGGCTTCCCGACTAAATCCCCTCAGTTCCTTGAATGATGCCGCAATCTGCAGCATCAGGAACATTAAGCATGTTTATATGATGTAGTAGGACATAGAGGGGAGGATGGGCAGGTCTGTGTGAATTCACAGAAGACCACTCGAAGATCTATGGTTACAGGTAAGCAACCTGTCCATCTTCGTGGTCTCTGTGAGCCACACAGCTAGTTGTAGACTGGCAAGCTTCACTCTTGGAGGTGGGTATGTCCTACACCACATATCCTTCTCATAAAGAAAGGATTTCAGATGCGAGAGCCTATGTTTTTGGGCTTGCAGCGTGAATGCCTTACAATGGACGCATGCGTCGACATTGTGAGCCTCTCCCAAACAGATTAGACAGCAGGAATGACCATCCGCAGCTGGAAGTTTTGCTTGACAAATAACACAACGCTTGAAAGCTGCTTTGCCAGACATGTTTTTCACAATAATAATAATAAGAATCACAAGGAAGGGATTGTAGTCAAAGCCAGTCCGAGGTCAGTAACGATATCTGAGGTAATGCCAAAGCCGAAGGAGTAAACCAAAGTTGTAGTCAAGAGCCAGAAATAGGTCAAAAACCAGAGTGATCAGAAGCCGAATATCAAAACCAGTAGGAGAGAAAAACGTCATTTTGAGTCAAAGCCAAGTCAAACCAGAACGATGAGAGAAAAAACACCTAGGAAACAGAGGTTCCTTCAAGCTGCTAACCCTCAATTTACCCTCAATTTTTGTCTGTGTACTTCGAAACCGCTCTTCAAGACTGGTAACTATCGCCTTATTTTTCCAAACCTCCCTCTATCCAGTCTTTCTACCTTATTCCTCAACAGCCTTATGTGGTTCTTAGGAACGTGTGTATATGCTTTTTGTGTTATTTCCAAGAAAAATATTTCATTTCACTTTAACTTGGAGTTCTCTGTAGTTAGTACTGGTGTACATAGATGAAGAGGTCCCCACAGTTACCCTCCTCTCGCAGGCATACTGTTTGAGTTTATAATTCTGCCATCTAGACTTTGATATCACAGGTGGGTCTCAGAGCACCCCACACTTCTTAGGGTAACATTACAGCTTTACAAATAACTCTTGAAAACAGAACAGCCAATGGTTTCATTCCTGGAAGTTTATATTCTGTACATTCATGATGCAGTCTTTCCTGGTATTCCCTAACGTGAAATTCAGCTTCTTTACCAGGACCATACAGGCATGGGTGTTTAACTGAACTCTGTAGTATAACCCCAAGATCTCTTTTCTACAAAGTCACAGCCATGCTAGATCCTGTCTGTTTATGTTATGTTGTTATTTTTTTTGCATTGAAATGATACTTCCATTTAACCTTATTTGTCATTTTGTTGCTTAATAGTAAGGGCTTCTTTTAGAGCTCTTAACAATCTGCCTGGGTCATCATTATCCTGAGTAATTTGGAGATATCCTTTGCAGTTTTTCTCACCTGATTCCAGATCATTTATGAAGCTTTAGTAGCACCAGTTTCAACACACATTTATTGGAAAATTCCTTTGTTGTGAAAAGTGTTCCTTTTTAAACCCCCTGCTTCCTGTTTTTTAACCAGTTACTGAGTCATAAAAAGATCTGTTCTCATGACTCAACTTACGGGTTTTGTAGCGTTGGATTGCTAGTGTACTGTCAAGTTGATTTCCTAAAAATGTTTCTTGTCCATTTACAGTTGGCCCTCCATATCCACAGGTTCTGCATCTATGGATTCAACCAACCACTGCTCAAAAATATTTGGGGGGTGGGAAATGCCCAAAAGCAAACCTTGATGTTTGCAATTGTTTAAGTCCCATTATATTTAATGACTTAGTAAAATAGTGTCTATATAAGTGCAGTGATCTCCAACATTAAATAGTAACTACCCTCTGTAAACATACACAATCCACTAGTACACATCCACTATCTACAACCCACACAAACTCTGGGTCTCAGCAGACTGATATACAGTGGTGATTATGCTGGGCTAGCACCTGGTGTTCCACACCCTTTAGAGCCGTACACGTACAAACTATTTTTCTATTTTGACTTAAAAGCACAGTGTTCCAACAGCTAATACCCCAGAGGACAGGATCTGGATTCAAAATGACTTTAACAGATTAGAAAGCTGGGCCAAAGCCAACAAAATGAATTTCAACAGGGAGAAATGTAGGATACTACATTGGGGCAGTAAAAATGCAATGCATCAATATGGGTGACTCCTCGCTTGATTGCAGTACATGCGACAGGGATCTAGGAGTCTTAGTGGATCACAAGCTGAACATGAGTCAGCAGTGTGATGCAGCAGCTAAAAATACCCAATGCGATTCTAGGCGGCATCAATAGGAATATAGTGTCTACATCAAGGGAAGTAATGCCACTCTATTCTGCTTTGGTCAGACCTCACCTGGAATACTGTGTCCAGTTCTGGGCACCACAATTCAGGAAGGATATTGACAAGCTGGAACATGTCCAGAGGGGGGTGAACAAAATGGTGGGAGGCCTGGAAGCATGCCCTATGAGGAGCAGCTTAGGGAGCTGGGCATGTTTAGTCTGGAAAAGAGAAGGTTAAGATGTTACATGATAGCCATGTTTAAATATTTGAAGGTATGTCATACTGAAGATGGGGCAAGCTTGTTTTCTGTTGCTCCAAGAGACAAGGACACGGAGGAATGGGTTCAAACTACAGAAAAGGAGACTCCACCTAAACGTTAGGAAGAACTTCCTGACAGAAGAGCTGTTTAGAAGTGGAATACACTGTCTCATAGTGTGGTGGAGTCTCCTTTGGAGGTTTTTAAACAGAGGCTGGATGGCTATCTGTTGGGAATGATTTCATTGTTTATTCCTGCATGATAGGGGATTGGACTGGATGGCCCTTGAGGTCTTTTCCATAGAATTCTATGATTCTATCATAGCCTATGATTTATATATTGGTCATCAGATGATGTCCATTTATACAGTTGCTTCTTGGGTTGCTTGAAGAATGTTTTTGCAGTGTATAAACTTCTGGCCTCGTAAAATTCAATCAGTCGCTCATCTGCTTAATTTCTTGATCCTACACCAAATTTTTCTACAATCTTTTATTCTGCTCTATTTTGTACTTTTGCATTCCAATTGCCTACGATTAACATGAAGACCTGTTTTGGTGTGTGATCAGTTTCAACCTGGACACCAGCATAGAATCTTTCAATTTCTTCTTCTTTTGCCTCTGTAATTGGAGCATAAACTTGGATTTTGGTTATATTGGTGGATTTTTCCTGATGTCTTCTTGATATTATTAAGTCAGATTTTGTATGATATCCTTTGACTGGTTTTGCTGCATCACTTTTCACTATAAATGCCACCTCATTTCTTCATAGATTTTTATTTCCTGAGTAAAATAATGTAATTTATCTGACTCAAAATGTCCCATTCCTTTCCACTTTAGCTCGCTTATTCCAAGTATTGCAATGTTTATACATGTCATTTCTTGTTTTACTATGTCTAGGTTCCCCTGAGTCATATTTTTCACATTCCATGCTCCTACAATATGTGTTGTGCAGCTTCAGACTTTCCTTTCATCTCTGAGCACATCAACAGCTAAATGATGTTTCGTCTTGAGTTTAATTGCGTCATTAGCCACAGAGCTATTTGTAGTTGTCCTCTGTTATCCCCAGAAGCTTGTTGATTGCCTTCCAAACTGGGAGTCATCTTCTGGCACTATTTCTTCATTTTTGATTGGCTCATCATAGGGTTTTCATTGTAAAAGACATTCAAAAATAGTGTTCTCTAAATGCGCTTTAGTCTCATTCCATTCATTTTCAAAATTTTCCACATCCTTATTTTTTATAACTCTTGTCAGTTTTTCCAAATATATTAATTCTACCACTTTAATAGTTCACTCCTCTCGTGGGTATGCTATCCAGTTTCCAGTGTTGTGCGAAAACAATTCTTGCGGCAACTATTAAATTGAATATTATTCTCTCCTCATCTTTTTTAATTTCATCACCAAACAGACATAACATATAAGTCTCTGGCTGCATTTGAAATTTCCTTTTCACAATCTTCTCTACTGAATCATGAACCATCGACCAAAATTTGTTTGCTTTCTTCCATGACCACCAGCAATGAAAAAATGTTCCCATTTCTTCTTTACGTTCCCAGCATCGATTATGTATATTCTTATATAATTTTGATAGCTTATCCATCATCATGTACCATCTGAAAAACATTTTCCAGCAGTTCTCCCTTAAATCCTGCAAACTGTTACTCTCATGGTTTTGTTCCATAATTTCTCCCATTGTTCATACAAAATTGGTGCACCTTTGTTCTTAGCCCACTTAATCATAGGTTCCTTTACTGCCTCATCCTCACAATCCCAGTTTAATCGTACCTTGTATATTTTAGATAATATCTTAGAGTCTCCTGAGAATATAATTTCTTCTATTGCTGTCTTATTTTCTTTAAGTCCAAAAATGCTTAAGTCCTGTTTCAATTTCTCCCATATCTGCCTGTACAGTCACCATTGGCAATTAATACTTGCATTATTTATATCTTCTTGAGTTTTTATTTCTGGCTGATTCCCTTTCCATTTTCATCCATCTGAACTAAAAAAGAATTAGATTATTACAAATATTATACTTTTACCTGAAGGGATGTGTCATAATCTTCTCCCTGAGGGGAGAACACTAAAAATAAAGAGGCTAGATGCAAGTTATACATTTGCAAGATAATGGGTGGCAACAGGTGGCTTCTTGAACAGGATTGACTGGATTACTGCAGTACTGTTTGCCTTAGGGTTGCCATAAGCTGGAAACAACTTGAAGGCACACAACAACAATGAGTATTACAAATACATGTAAGTTGCTCAGCAAGTTTAATTGTCTGCAGCTGTTTCTTGCCCCCACTTAAGTTTTTGCTACAAGACCTTAGTGTTCAGATACATCTTAACTTTTAAAAAGTTCTGCCTTCTCGGGGTGGTGAGAGGAGGAATCCAGACTTCATCCTTACACTTGGGTATGCCCCTCCACCACCCAGAGTAGAGGCAGGAGAATTCAAATGATCATGTGGCCGCTGGGGCCATTGGTTCCTCCCCCTGGCGTCCATTGCCTGGTCAGTTGTTTCTCCTGCCTCACCCAGAGTGGAGCATTGTGTGGTTCCTCTGCATTTCTGACCTTTTCTCTGGCGTTAAGCACTGGAAGACTTCTTTTCCTTTCCTTTCTTTCTACATCTTCATTTACCCCCTTTTTCTTCATTAAAAAAATTCCTTTCTCCTTTCTTCTTTCTTCCTCCTACCTTTCTATCTCCGTGGATAGCACCGAAGAAGGAACCCAAGAAGCGCTTGCCCAAGACCGGGCAAGCAGAGGGGACCCCGCTGCCGCTGACCGGGGGCCAGCAGGCAAGCGGATCGTCCCACGGTGGCAAATTACCCTTGCCGCCGATCCTCGATCTGCAGGCAACAGGGGAAGCGGCCGGAGCAGGCCAGACCCTCCACCAGGCGGAGGAGGACGAGCGCATTGCCACACCGGCCTCGCTGCTCACGAGAGAACTGGTGCAGGAACCCTGGAGCAGGGAACTAGCCGCGCTCAGCACTGGGGGAGGCAAGCAGGCGCGGTGGGTTGGGGAAAGCGAGCTTTCTGACGAGGCCCGGGGGGATCTGAGCGGCAGCGGATCAGGGCGGGAGGCCTCCGACGGGGAGGAGGAGGCCTCCGGGTCTGACTGTGAGGCCCGGCAAGGAAGGGGGCACGAGGACAGGTCCGACGGCCATTTTGGCAGGAACCGCGGGACCCGGGGGCAGGATAGGCTGCGCAAGCAGCCAACTTCCCATGCCTTTCTCAACAGGACAGAATACGAAGCCGTGGAACAGCGGGGTATAGACGTTGCGTGGCAAGCGTTTGCGGAGGCCTTCCAGGCCTCTATTAGGGCGCAAAAGCCCTAGACGCACGAAAAAGCCACAACCATGGGGCACATCGTGGACCGGGGGAACCTGCTCCCAGGCCATCGAGCTGAAAGGCCAAGAAGGACCCTAGGCCAAGCAGGTCGAGCAAGCCCTCCAAGGTGAGCTCACTTCTGCTGGAGGCCGTGCGTATTTTAGGAGAAAGGGAGGCAGAAGACCCTCAGTCCGAGTCGGACCCCAGACCGGGTCCCAGCGGGACCCGCCATGGTCGCCAAACTAAGCGTAAAGCACCCCCCTCTCAGCACTCATCGGCGGAGTTGGAGGATTTCTTCGGGGGTGATCTTTCCGCCCAGGATCCTATCAACCCAGATTTGAATCTGGGGGATGAGGGTTCAGGGAAAGAAGAAGTGGAATGGTCTGATTCAGAGGTTCCCAAGGAGGGTCCCTCTGAGAGGCTTTTTCAAGTGGAAGTTTTCCTTCCCCTTTTGACCAAGGCCACATCCATCCTCGGTCTTACTAAGCACAAGCCCCAGTCTGGGCAATCAAACTTGGAGTTGAGCGAAAGGGCGGAGGTGGTCCTGGGTGAACCGAAGGCCTTGGGTTGGGAGGTTCCATTTCCCTCCATCTTTATGCACAGGGTGGAGGGAGAATGGGATAAACCCATGCAGGGAAAGAAAGGTGCTCACTTGGCGCAGAAGATTTATGCGCCAGTCCAAAAGGTCCTAGACAAACTTAAGGTCCCGGCCATTGACTCGCCGGTGGCATCCCTGGTCTCTGGCGCGCTTGCGCCACGGGAAGGGGACGCATATCTCAAAGATTCCGAGGAGAAAAGGATGGAAGGCGCCCTCAAAAAGACTCATGAGGCGGCGGCATTAGCAATAAGGGCCTCAACTACAGGTTCCTTGTTTGCGAGGGCTTCACTCTTGTGGATGGAAGACTCGCTTCAAGACAACGCGCTGGGCAAGTTGTCTCTCAGACGCTCAATGGCAAAGGTCTATGTCGCAATGCAGTTCCTAGTGGACGCTACTCTGGATGCAACAGCCTTTGCCGCTAGGGCTATGGCAGCAGCTACGGTGGCCAGGCGTTCGCTGTGGCTCAGGCATTGGGAGGCTGACACACAATTGAGAGCTCGCCTGGCTACAGTGCCCTTTAAGGGAGGCCACCTCTTTGGAGAGGAGGCCTTGGCAGATATTCTGATAGAAACCAAGGAAAAGAAGAAGGCGATGCTGGTTTTATCCAAGAAGGGAGACAAAAGACCTTTTAAGAAGCCCTTTCAGTTCTCGTCCTCTTACAGGTCTCAAAAGGGAAGCCACCATAGGGACTTTTGACCTTTTCGTTCCCCCTGGGGAAGATCCGGTTTCTCATCAAGACCATCGGTCTCTACCCAGGGCTAGTCCAGCCGTAGGGGAGCCTCCAACTCACAGAGAGGGGGGGCGCCAGCAGTTCTGACTCAACCTCTTTCCCCGTGGGGGGTCGTCTCCAGGCCTTCTTCAGACAGTGGGAGACGAGCACTTCGGACAAGTGGATTATTGACACCATAGCCCATGGGTACAAGTTTCAATTCGACGCCCTTCCTTTCGGCAGGTTCCTTCCATCGCCTCTGTCAAGAGACCCGACCAAAAGGCTCATTCAGACAAGCGCCTTACAACACCTGCTGGACATCAAAGCCATAGAACTGGTTCCTCCATCTCAGAGGTTCTCCAGAGTTTATTCCGTGTTTTTCACCGTGCCGAAGAAAGATGGGGACAACCGCTTGATCCTGGACCTCAAGTATACAAACTCACACCTGGTGTACAGGTGGTTCCGCATGGAGACATTATCTTCCATCAGAGAGGCATTGCAGGAAGGAGACTTCCTGGTATCACTGGATCTGGCAGAAGCCTATCTTCACATTTTAATTGCACAAGAAAGCAGGCGCTTTCTATGTTTCACCCTGGGCCAGGATCACTACCAGTTCAGAGCACTTCCATTTGGGCTGGCTTCAGCTCCGAGAGTGTTCACAAAGGTACTGGTGGCGGTGGTGGCCCACCTCAGAGGCCAAGGGATACATCTGTATCCTTACCTAGACAATATCTTGCTGTGGGCCCCGTCAGCCAGTCATGCAGAGAAAGATCTACAGATGACAGTAGAGTGCCTTCAAACACATGTTTTCCTAATAAACTTCAAGAAGAGTGCCTTAACACCGGTGCAGTCAATCACCCATCTGGGAGCGATCCTAGACACACATCAGGGAATGATCTTCCTCTCCCACGACAGACAGACTACCCTGAGGGAGGAGGTATTGAGGGTTTCCAAACAATCCAGAACCACATTGATGGGCCTGGCGCGACTTCTGGGCCTGATGGTGTCAGCCATCCAAATCGTTCCTTGGGCCAGATTTTATACCAGGAGTCTACAGGACTTCCTCCAACCTTTCCAGGAGCAGATAGCCTAAAGGCGGGACATATCCCTTTGCCTACCAAGGGATGTCAGGTTGTCCCTGCGATGGTGGACAGTAGCGGCCAATGTGGCCAAAGGTTCACCTTGGGTGCAGAAACCGGAAATCTTGGTAATGTCAGACGCCAGCCTTCAGGGCTGTGGAGCACATTGTCAGAACCTCTTTGTCCAAGGCTCCTGGGACCCGCTGGAGAAGTCGCACAGCTTAAACTGGCTGGAACTTAGAGCAATCAGGTTGGCACTTCAACACTTCGAGGAGATCCTGTCAGGGAAGCACGTCCTGATTCTTACAGACAACACAATGGCGCACGCTTACATGACAGGACAGGGAGGCATGAGATCGTGCTTGCTGCAGAAGGAGGCCAAGTTACTGTTTCAGTGGGCGGAGCCCAAAGTGGCGTCGTTGGCAGCGCAGCACATTCAAGGTACAGAGAACATACAAGCGGACTACCTAAGCAGACACGAGGTTCTACCCGGAGAGTGGGCACTGCATCCTCGAGTGTTCAACCAAATGCAGAATCGGTTTGGATGCATGTCAGTGGACATGTTTGCCTCGGCAGCGAACAAGAAACTTCCGCGCTTCTTTGCCCGATTCCCGGAGAACGGGGCAGAAGGGGTAGATGCCTTACAGAGCAGCTGGCCGGAGGGCCTCCTGTTCCTTCCCCCCCCATTCCCCTGATCGCCAAGGTGATCAGAAAGATAAGGGAGCAGAGGACTCAGGTAGTGCTGGTGGCTCCACACTGGCCTCGACTCCCGTGGTTCTCCGATTTTCGCGAATTGTCTCTGGAGCACCCGTGGATGCTCCCACAATTACCACATCTACTGTCGCAGGGTCCCATGTGGCACCCAGACCCCACTTGGTTGCGCCTAGCTGCGTGGATATTGAGCGGAGAGCACTGCGAAGTTGCGGATATGACAAAATGGTGATAGACACCATGCTCTCTTCTAGACGCTCGTCCACAATGAAAGTATACGAGGCCACGTGGAAGGTCTTTGCCAGATGGTTCAGGGCCAAGCGGATAGATCCCTCACAGGTTTCGGTCAAGGAGGCCTTGGATTTTCTCCAGAAAGGACTCTCACTAGGTCTTAAGCCAAACACCTTGAAGTGACAGGCGGCAGCTCTCGCCTCAGTGATAAATCTTCCAAGGGACCAGGCGCTAACCTCACATCCGCATGTTCGGCGCTTCCTGAGAGGGGCCACCATCATCTCCCCACCGGTTCGCCATCGCTTCCCTTCATGGAGTCTTCCCCTGGTGTTAAACAGACTTATTAAATCTCCATTCGAACCTCTTAGATCAGTATCACTGAGGATGCTGATCTTGAAGGTGGTATTTCTAGTGGCAATCACCTTGGCCCGGAGGGTTTCGGAGCTTTCGGCTTTATCAGTGAGAGAGCATCTGTGCGAGTTCAATGAGGACCACGTATTGCTTCACACAGATCCTTCCTTCCTTCCCAAAGTGCTGTCATCCTTTCATGTCTCACAAGACCTGATTTTGCTGCCCTTCTGTCAGAATGCGACACATCCAAGGGAGAAGGAATAGCACAAACTGGACGTCAGAAGAGCGCTGAAGATCTACACTAAACGCACGAAGGAATTCAGGAAATGCGATTCCCTCTTCGTATCCTTCACCACGGCCTCAAAAGGCAAGAAGGCGTCAAGCCTAATGATTTCATCATGGCTGAAGGCTTGCATCATGGCTGCCTATGACGAAGCAAAGGTTCCACGACCAAGAGAGGTCTCAGCTCACTCTACCAGGGCAGCAGCGACTTCAGCGGTCTTCTCCTCGAACGCTCCAATGACAGAGATTTGTAAGGCTGCGACCTGGAGCACTCCCACAACTTTCATTTGACATTATAAGATTGACAAATTCAGATCTTCGGAGGCCATCTTTGGCAGATGAGTTCTCCAACAAGTCATTCAAGCATAAGACGCGGGCGGCAGTCTCCCACCTGAACATGGGGAAAGCTTGGGTAGATCCCAAATGTAAGGATGAAGTCTGGATTCCTCCTCTCACCACCCCGAGAATGCCACATTGGTACTTACCGTGAATGTGCATTCTGATGGTGGTAGAGAGGAGGAATCCACCCCACCCGACTGCCAAGGGTTTTTCCTTTGACCTTCTATTTAGGCTCGCAACTAATTGACCAGACAGTGGATGCCAGGGGGAGGAACCAACGGCCCCAGCGGCCATGTGATCATTTGAATTCTCCTGCCTCTACTCTAGGTAGTGGAGGGGCATACCCAAGTGTAAGGATGAAGTTTGGATTCCTCCTCTCTGCCACCATTAGAATGCACATTCACAGTAAGTACCAATGTGGCATTCTTGTCTTGAGTTATGCCAGATCAGGGATAAAGAAATTGGGATTCTTCGTGAACATATATGTCTCCTTAGATTCCTATGTGGCTTTGTTGTGAGACCAAGCTTGTGCTATACACACAAGGGAAATATGAGAGCAGAATAGATTAAAATGAATGTCAAGCATAAACAGATATGACTCATTCACATGCTGATATAGTTAACCATTTTTCTTCATGTCTTCATTAATAGAAGAATTATTCATTCATATAAATTGCTTAATATATTGAATGTGAATTGTTGCAGTAATAGGAGTGAACAAATCTATTTTGACCTTGTGAGTTATCCATCTTGTAAATGGATTATTGCTTAAATGGGTCATTGACACTACTTTACATTTCCAAAAGACCCTTTAGAAAGTTGGCTAATAACCAGTAGAAAAATATTTTTGTTGTGTTGCCTATACTGAAAAACTTAAAATTTACAATGGAGTAGTAATAAATACTTAAAACTTTTTTTAAAATTACCCTTATGCCTACAATTCATTTTGCCTTTTATTGTTCATTTCATATTTAAAATTCTTTATGTAAACCACTAGAAAAAGAAATACAGTAGGATCCCCATATGCACTGATTCATTATCCACTGATTCAATTATTCACAGGACACAAAACAGCACACCTACTGTAGAGTCTTCCTAGGAAATGAGTCCTCTCTAGCCATTTTCTAGGTCCTCCAAAGCAGCTCCAAAGCAAAGTATTTTAAACCGGAAGTCCCAGTATTTTCAGTGGTCTTAGCTGTTATCCACGGTTTTTGGTATCCACGCCCCAACCTCCACCAGAACCAATCCCCAGTGGATACAGGGGTCCTACTGTACAGAGATTTACTTGGCAAGTGAAAAATAGCCTACAGATACCTGAATACATATAAATAAAACTTAAAAAAAAACAAACAAACCCAGACACAAAATCTTATGGTTTGGATCCTAACAAATAGAGAAGAAAGCAATGCACAAGAGAACTTTCCTGTGCCCTCTCCACACCATGAGCTTTCAGAAACAGAATTCTGGAGAGTGAGGGGACTCTTGAACATTACAGGATGTGGTGCTAGCAGATTGTGTCAGCTGTAAATTGGACAGAGGCATCTTGTATGATATTGGTTTGTAGGAGGTGTCTTTGACTTATTTGGTGCAGTTCCTTTAGCAACCCTTTGTGCTCCACCCTAGACTGTGCTGGAGGGTTCCCTCACTCTTCCGAGAGACCCTTTGGAAGGCATAAGCTTCTGTAATGGAGTGCGGGTGGAGGGGATGGGGCAGTTTCCATTTCCTTGATCTATGGCAATGCAGTTTTGTTATGACTCACGTTTCTTAACCATGTTCAATATTTTTTGATATATATATTTGTAGTATTTTGTATCTGATGGTGCTCCTTTCTATCGGATGCAGTCATGAGATATACAGTTGTAATCAGTTGCTTCCTAAACAAGATTATACTTTTTGATTATTATGTAAAACCAACTACAGTCGTCCCTGCACGTTTGCAGAGTAAGCATTCACAGATTTGATAATTTGCGGATGACAACAACAACAATAATAATTCTTAGCTGCTGCTGCCCTGTATGCGACTGAAAACATATGTTCTCTCTAGGTATATCTAGTCTTCCAGCACGATTCTGTGGCAAGCTTCCAGTGGAAGTTGACCATAAAGACATGCTGGAGGACCTTGACATGCTTAGAGAAGTGTTATCAGGTAAAAAATAAATAAAAAATAAACAGGTCTATCTATAGTCACACTCCCCCCCCCCATTTGCAGGTGTTCTGCGCCCCAACCTCACAAAACCTGAGGGCTGGCTGTATCTTCAAAGCTAAAATATATGTTTAATTCAATCAGATTTTCAGGATGACAGTTATTACTCAGTGTCAAGTCACTGCTCTTGAATTATTGGGCCATACTTTCAGCCCTGCTCTATACTGATCTCAGTTTCCCCCCTTTCCATTTTGAGTAATCACCCTTAATTTTTTTAATTGTGAGGTTTTTGATCCAATTTTATTGCCATAGGGTGCTCTGTGATAGTGAAAAATAGTACCTTTTTGTGCTAGAATGGAGAAATGGATACACTTTGTGGATAATAAAGTCCTTATGAAATGGGAAGTTAATTTCAATGACTTTTATCTAAACTGCTTTTGCAGGAATATTAACTACTACTTCCATCCACAGGTCTCCTGATTTTTTTATGTTTTCCAGCAGACTGGGGAGGGACTCCTTTCCTGGGTATTGGCTCCGCCTCCTGTCAATCATAGGCAGGGCAACCTGTAAGAAATCAGAAAAGACCATCCCACCCGGAGGTGGAGCCAACCCCAACCTCCCCAGTTCTGTTCTGCCTCTTCAGAGAGTAGGCAGGGTTTTCCTTGTGCTCTGGACGATCACAGAGAGAACAAAGGATCCAAGATGGCGGCCCCCCATGCACAAGCATGTGCGAGGGGGTGATCTTTCCTCAGAAGAGGAAGATTCAGCCTCGGATCTGACTGGGACTGGGTCCCAGCTGTTGGAGGAGGAGCTCCGTGACCCCCTCATGGGGCGCACGTTGAGCCTGGCAGCCGGGAGCAAGCTGCTGCCCCAGCGTGACAGGCCTCCGTTCAGGAGGTGGACCATGCTGTGGAGGAAAAGGCTGGGCCACGTGGCCCTCCACAGAGCGACCCGACGCCAGGCAGGCCAAGGGTTGAGGACGGCCCCGGCAGCGAAGATCTTCCCCCGCTCATCCTCGGAGATAAGACCTGCCGCTGGAGCTTGCCTCCTGGCTCGTGCTAGTCGCGCAACAGACCTTGGCGGCAGCGCGAGCATCGCCGGGACGGTGGGACAAATTGGGCCATCGCCATTGGGGGGAGGTGCCCCGGCAGTCCCAGCCACCAGCGGGAGGTCCGGGCTTGAGGGCAGACCCCCCAAATGGGGCATGGAAACGGTGTGTTCACCCCAGCCAGAGCAGGCAAGCCGCGGCGCGGCTGTGGAAGTGCAACCGGGGGGGAGGCCCCCCGCCGTGCAAAAGAAGATCAAGCATGCCCTGGTCCCTGATCTTGAGGGGACTCCCAGGGAGGAGGAGGAGGATGGCCTGCAGGACAGGGAGGAGGGCGAGCTCTCCTCCGAGGAGGAAAAGGAAGATGGGGAGGAGCATGGGTCCCCGCGGCTGTTTGAGACTGCCTTTTTCTCTCTTTTGCTTAAGAAGGTTCTGAGAGCTTTAGCACTGGAATCCTCAGAGCAACCCCAGGGGGAAACCAGTCAAAGGGTTCCAGAACTCAGGCCTTCAGGGGAGGGTTCTGGAAATTTATTGCCTTTTCCTGAGATTCTGAGGGAAGCCATGGTGGATGAATGGAACCACCCTGGATGTTCTAACTCAACCCTCTTATGCTAAACGACTGTATTCCTTTTCAAGCAAGCTGATGGAAATGATTAAACTGCCCGCCATTGATGCGCCAGTGGCGGGGCTGGTTTCCGATTCCTTATTTCCTCGCGATGGCGATGAACATCTTAAAGGGCCAGATGACAAAAGCGTAGAGGTTTTCCTACGTGGGTCTCACGAAGCGTCAGCGCTGGCCATTAGGGCGACATCAACAGCTTCCATATTTTCTAGAGCCATTATCAGATGGTCCAAGGAAGGACCTCTTGAATAATGTTCCGGATGATGAGGTCAAATTCCGCCAAAGCATGAATAAGATAGCGAAAGCCTCTGCGTTCGTGGCTGACACTAGCCTCGATGCACTACGTTTTTCATCCAGAGCAGTAGGGGTGAATGTGGCGGCAAAGTGCCAATTATGGCTGAGAAATTGGAACGCGGACAATAAGGCCAAAGCTAACTTGTCTGCTTGTTCATACAAGGGTGGAAAACTATTCGGTGACACCCAGGAGGAGGTTTTGATCGAAACCAAGGACCAAAAGAAGGCTTTGCCTTCTTTACCTAAGAAGGAGAACCGTAGGAATTTCTGCTCTTATTTTCATGACTTCAGAGGCTCCAGGAATGGTAGTCAGGGAGACTTTAGACACTTCAGGAACAACTGGGGTTCCCCCAAGCCTTTTTCCAGACTGAGGCCTTCCCACTCCAGTAAGGTCCCCTCCTCCCAGGGCACCAAGCAGGGAGGAAAGGGATCTCAGTCACTCTGACTATACGGACATTCCGGTGGGCGGCAGGCTGGCCAGTTTTGCGGGGTTCTGGGGGGTTGCCTCCTCAGATGCCTGGATCATCAGGATGGTCAGCCTGGGGTACACCATAGATTTCCTGGAGAGGCCCCCCAATTCCTTTGTACAGTCTCTCACGATTGCATCCTGGGAAAAGCATCAGCAGATGGTAGCAGCCATCAGGCATCTGATTCAGATACAGGCCGTAGAAGTGGTGCCAGAGAAGGAGAGGTTCTTGGGAGTGTATTCCCATCTCTTTCTAGTTCCAAAGAAGAACAAGGACTGGAGAGCTATTCTGAACCTGTGGGGAGTCAATCGCTGGGTAGCACGATGCAAGTTCCAGATGGAGACATTGCATTCAATTCTGGAAGGGATCCAGGAGGGCGATTTTCTGGCATCTCTGGATCTACAGGAAGCCTACCTCCACATTATGATTCATCCTGCACACAGACGGTTCCTTCGGTTCACGTATGGGAAGGAACACTACCAATACATGGCTCTCCGTTCGGTCTCTCGTCATCTCCCAGAGTCTTTACCAAGGTCCTGGTGGCATTGGTGTCACATCTATGTGCACAGGGAGTACATCTTTTTCCTTATCTGGACAACATTCTGATAAGGGGCCCGAGCTTCGCCCAGGCAACTCAAGATATAACCAGGACCATACAGTGTCTGGAACTGCATGGTTTAAAGGTGAACAGAGAGAAGAGTCAAATGGAGCTGGTACAGAAGCTTCAGCAACTAAGGCCATAGTATTTTGAAGCTTTGACCTTTTGTCACTTCCAGAGAGCTTTTACAGAACTCATATTTTAAAAGATGGCCTGTACATATCTTGAAGGGACAGTTCTAGGTATTCCAGTTATAGAAAGAAAATGAGTATTTGGTTGTAACCAAATTGATAACATAATTAATTACTTGTAGTTCCTCCCACTTGACAAAGATTTTGTCAAACACTTGACAAAGATTTTGTCACTCATTGCTCAGTTATAGAGGCATACCTTGGTTTAAGGTGCTTTGCTTTAGAGCACTTGGCTGGTATGATGCTTCTCAATTATCCAGTACAGCACCATTTTGTTACCTGCACTCTGACTGTTTACAGCATCTGTGCACTTTGTGTCTCAGTGTCATATTCTGGCAGAATGGGATGATTCATCACAACCGGTTCATTGTGGCTGTTTCAGTGCTACCACTTCACCATGACTGGTTTATTGTGATCAATTGATCATGGCCATTTCAGCATGGCTGATAGAGTACAGTGGACAGTTCAATACTGATGTTTCAGTGTGGTGGCCTTTTTGGCACTGAACAGAGTGGACGATTCAGCATTGCTCTGTGTCCTCCTTCCTTGCATAATCAGGTTTCCCAATAGGCTGAAGAGAGAAAGAAAGAAAGAAAGAAAGAAAGAAAGAAAGAAAGGGGGAAAAGCCTTGCAGAATGGGGGAGGTAGAGAGTTCTGGTACAGGTCCCAGGCACTCCTGCTTTCAGGGTTTCACGACATCTCCAAAGAACACGAGGACACAATTTTTCAAGTTGGGGTGGGGGAGGAACTCACCAAATTAATATTGATTTTGGTATCTAATAAATACAGTCTGGCTTTTTTGGAAATGTCTCCATTGATTGCCTCTTTCCTTCCCATGAAAAATCTATTTATGTATGAACATTATGTTTTAAAATTTCTTCTTCCTGATGCCTGCAGTTGTTCTTTATTCAAGACACTTGCCAGTTCTATCTGTGCTACAATTAATATATGTACAAAAATTACAATGTAATATCTCCAACCTGATCTTTTATATATTCCAGAAGGATCATGATGTTACTTTAATTGTAAATTTTATAATAATGCTTTTATGGTAATTCACATGTGAGAGTACAAGTCTAACAAATAAATCAGTTTTGTGATCCCTGTTTCACTTTGTGAAAAGACCTAGGGGTAGCATCACTGGATTGAGTTTCACTTCAATAAGAGAAAGTAAGCTGGAGGCAAGAAAACATTTCTGCAAGACAACAGATCCAAGCAGTGTAGTTTTATCTCCACCCCACCCCCTGCTGCCTCTGCAGAACTGTCAACATCATTCCTCACATGCAACCTTCCAAAGAGATGTCTCAGATCCCATCTCTACTTTCAATCAACCTTTCAGGGATTGTTCACAGATGTTAAAGGAACATTCCACCTTCCCCCCACCAAACTATGAACAAATCCAATGTTAATTTAGGTGAAACCACATTTATTCACACATTCGTGTGATTCTGATAACAAACCTGTTACAAAATGTGTCTATATTGTATTGCACTTGTGGTGAACATCTGACACCAATGGATGTGTTGACTTGGAAATGTACCAAAGTGTAGAGTGGAACTTGATAAAGATGTTCGTAGTCTAGTTTTCATAAGCAATGTTTGACTGAGATTAAAAAGATGCATGTGTTGGAAGGACAGGAGTGGGTTTGTAAGACCCATCTGATGGGCTGAAAAGAGTTTGTGGGAAGCAGAGTGCTGAAACACAAGGTAGCTGGAAAAAGGGTGCAGTATAGACCAGGAGTCCTGAAGACTTGAGTTGATAGGCACTTTTGGACTGTTCGGAGACTATCACGGGAATCATCACAAAATGTTTGCCATGGCCAATAATATGATGCATATGATAAGATGCATATTCTGTGATAAGATGCGCAGAAGGCAAAACTATTAAGGGTAAAGGCCAAAGAGCCATTCAGAGAAACATGGTAAGAGACTGAAATGAGATCTGAGCCCAGCATGTTATTTCTGTTCTTGAACAAAATAATCATTTGACAAACGCAAACTGGTGAGGGTAAGAGACCACTAATGTAAATAACCACCCCATTTAGATAATACAGCCACCAAACTCAAATACCCTTTTCCCCTTCACTAACTTTCCTGTCATGTCTGCATGGGTCCCTCCTGCACTTCCAACTTTGTGGTAGCTTCCCCTAGTCACCACCCTGAAAGTATCCTCAACTCTCACCTCTTCAGACACTGTTTCCTCAGCATCCTGTTACATTCCCTAGTCTTTAAAAATGTCTCTGAGAATGATGTCGGATTCATGGGTATCTTTGGAAAATGAGAACAGTGGTGGCTAGAGGTTCTTCTCTTTGCAGTAATCCTAGATGCTGGGATTATTTTTTTTTTTAATGGAAATGGTATGGTACCTCAGCAAACAAAAAGGCTGAGAAAGGACAGAGAGGATGGAGAACTAATGGAAGAAGAGAATGTGGGAGGCAAACCTGAGACATCTTATTACTTTGAAGTATTAGAGAAAAACCTGCAGCCATAAGAATGGTCTGAATATAAAGTCGAAAGCTTTCATGGCCGGCATCCATAGATTTTCCTTGGTTTTTTTTGGGCTGTGAGGCCGTGTTCTGGAATAGTTTCTTTCTGACATTTTGCCTGCATCTGTGGCTGGCATCCTCAGAGAAGGGTTGTGTAGGTGTCTGTGTGGAGTTTATATGTTGCAAACTCTTGTTGGGGAGGATATGTAAATTTGTGTAATTGAATGGTTAGTTTCTGGGTATAGAAATGCAAGGCTCGTTAGTGTCTGTTTGGCTAATGGTTGGTTGATGGGCCATTATCTGCTGGGAATCCCCCTGTCCCTGGGTGGAATTCCTTTGTAAGTGTTGAGTTTTGATTCTATTGTGTTTCCAAACTGGGAGCCAGATTTTGTTTACTTTTAAGGTTTCTTCTTTCCTATTGAAGTTGTCCAAGTGTTTGTGGATTTCAATAGCTTCTCTGTGCATTCTGACATGATAGTTGTTGGCCTGGTCCATAATTTCTGTGTTTCAAGTAGCATTTTGTGTCCAGGTTGGTTTATAACATGTTCTGCTACTGCTGATTTTTCTGGCTGGCCCAGTCTGCAAACACAAATCAAGGAGCATGAGAGACACTGCATGTCTTCTGGTGGCTGGCATTGTCAAACAATAAACTCTCCATGAAAACATCATTTATGTGGGTAGGTGTGTGATATAAGATTGTGTCACTGTAATATTTATTGGGGATATACTATGGATTAAGCAGGAGCAATGGCAGCACTGTCTTCTTGAAACACTTAATACTGCTGAATTAGCTTTCAAGTATAACTTCCTGCCCTGTAGGAAGCTATGTACTGATAATTGTTGTCAGATTCAGTAACTCATTGATAAGTATTCCTTAGGAACTGGCTTTTTGCTATCAGAACAAGATCTTGGGTTTCAATGTATGTTACGTTAAATAGATCCATGAAATGGGTGCTTTTCTAATTCCTTTTCAATGTCTTCTTTCAACAGAAAGATCTACTAAAGAAGAAAGTATGAGTCACTTGCGACTGATTGCTGCTACCCTGAAATATCGTGGCATTTGTTCATTGGTGGAGAAAAATGTAAACAGAAGAGTATTTCTACCAAGACGGAGTTATATTTCACCTGGAGTTACAGAACCTTTCTTAAGTGGAACTAATTCAAGTTATGTTGAAGAAATGTATTATGCATGGCTTGAAAATCCAAAAAGTGTGCATAAGGTAATGCTGTGTATGTGTGGAGATAGAGGAATGCATAGCATCTGTGTGTATTGTTAGGTCATTTCCATACCCAGAAATCTCAAATTTGGCACATGTAATAGCTTAGATCCCAACATTCCTGAGTAGAGTTCATAGAATGGGGATCTCACAGTTCTTCAGTCCTGTCTTAGTCCCTGCAGATTCCAGGGTGCCGTTTACACGGCAAAATAAATCCTCAAAGAATGCGATAAGAAGCCTGATAGTTCCCATGCATTTCGAAGCCACAGTGCCCTTTTCAGAAGGAGGGGGAGCGAAAAACCCATAAGTCGTGCAGTATCAGCTTTTGCTAGTTTCCCCAACTTTTTTGATAAAGTTCATGAAAATGCACAATTGGTTGTGTGAACTTACCATTCGCAAATGTCTGTGTGAACTTGCAGTGACCATTTCGAATTAGCGTGAGCAGAGCTAAATCCTGATTGGTTGGAGTGACCATTGTGCCTTCTCCGAATAGATGGAGGGGTTGGAGAGGGAAATCCACCGAGCCTGCCATTTGCCCCTTCTTCTGCTTGCAGCCCACTTTTAGAAATCTGCTCCGAGCCCTTCCTGTCTGTTTCAAAGAAAGGCTTTGGGGGCAGGGAAGACGATCGGGAATGGGGCTAGCCGCCGCTTGGGTAGTGTGTGTGTGTGTATGTGTGTGCGTGTGTGCATGCTGCAACCAGCCGATCGCTCCATTGTGCTTTTGTTTGTTCTTCCTTTTACTCCTTTGTCTTTATTCAAGGCTTTCGGGGCAGGGAAGATGATCGGGAATGGGGCTAACCCCTGCTTGGGTGGTTTGTGTGTATGTGTGTGCGTGCATGCGTGCTGCAACCGGCTGATCGCTCCATCATGCTTTTGTTTGTTTGTGCTTCCCTTCACTCCTTTGTCTTTATTCAAGGTTTTCGAGGCAGGGAAGATGATCGGGAACTTGACAGATCGCTCTGTCGTTCTTTTGTTTGTTTGTGCTTTTCTTCCCTCTCATTATTTACAGTCTATGACCCCCTCCTTGCTCCCTCCCCGCCTCCTGCCTGGCTTTAATCATCTGGAGGCCATGCCCCCTCCCCACCTTTGCCTGTGTAAACTAATGAAAACCGAAACTTGCCGCATCTTCCAAAAAGCAAGAATTCATGTGAATTATGCACTCCTGATGCAAAAGAACGGTAATCCGGAATTTTGCGAACTTTATCCAGGTTTAAGTTTTCTTTTCATTTCAAGAGCTTTTGTGGGCACTCAGCAGAAATGCTCCTCCCAAAATGACAGTCTCTCTTTAAAGTAAAGTGAGAGTGGGGGAAGGCAGAAATCTTGCCTTTTGCATGTGAAGAGAGAGGGTGGCTTCCTAGCAGCAGAGAGAGAGCCCATCTCATTTGCCATTCTCTTTGCTGTGCTTGCTGGAAAGTGGCCTGACCCAGCCTGGGAGGAATGAAGGATGATGCTCTGAAGTAGGGGCAGACTTAAAGTGGCAACATGGTTTAGGAGTCTAAACCTTTCTGTGTCACATTCTCATGTGCAAAAATGAGAAACAGCAACCATTTTCTCCTGTCTGTGAGAAATTTTTTGTTTCTTTGAAGAGCTTTGCATTTGTGAGAATATTTTTTTTTGCACAAAATGCCTGCATTGCACAAATTGTGTAGCTGCTTCCTTGTGACATGAGCCTTTCAGAAATTAAAAGCATTGCATCTTTTGATCAGGCTGTAAGAGTGCATTGCTTCACCAAGGGAAATGACACTCATTTTACACAGAGACATTTTGCACAAACTGAAAATCTTTGATGGGAAAAAAAGATTATTATAATTTTGTTCTTCTGCTGGAGGTGAGAAATCTCATGGGGTTTGACACATTGAGACAGACTGTCTCAGAGAAATTGATGAGATTTCTTCACATGCTTAACATGGTTTCAAGCTGCTATTAAAAAAGTTAGGTTGCTATTAATAGTAATCATAATCGTAATAATAATAGTAATAGTAATGTTCAATATTTGTTTTCATGTATCTTTATTTTTAAATTTAATATATTATATATTTTCTCACATCTCAAGCCATATCAGTAATCTGGAACTGAGTATTAATATATCTATAGCCTGATTCAATGCAACTTTACTTTGAAGCAAGGTGTAGTCCAAACGGAGTCCTGCTTCAACATGACACATGGCATAGTTTTTCTCAAGCTACCCAGATAATTTTTCATTTGATCAACATTTCCCAGTGAGGAGGGCCTCAGAGCATCCTATAGTCTTCTGGGTAGCTCCTCCCCACTTGCTCCTGGTAGGCAGGCAACAAAAGTTCCTTCAGAACGGCCCCTGTTATGAGGTCATCCAGGAGAAGCGACCCATATCTGGCCAATTGTTTCTTGCTTACCGCTCCTGGAAGACACACATCGCTGTGCTGCTTTGTACTGCCATGTGAGCTTAACAATGCAAGCATGTTTTTTCTGCTTAGGATCTAAATAATAATAATAATAGGGTTAGCGAAGGACAGGCAGTGTTTCCTTTCTCCTTCCCATCGGAGGAGAGAGACACAGATGCAGAAGAAGATGTTGAAAAAGGGGGACAAGCTCCCCACCTCAACCAATGTTTCTTTTTCCCTGACTTCACTCCCTCTGCAAGGATTGGGAGCCAGCCAGGAGGCGGCCACCAATTTGGCCCTCCAGGAGGAGGAGGCGCAGAGTGTCCCAGCCGTTGGGGAACCATCCTGCACTTTGGCGGCTGCTTATAATCACCCCAGCAACCCCCCCGAGGACACAGAGGAGGCTGTGAGTCACCAAGGGGCCCCGGGAACTGGGATCCAAGGGATCCAAGGAGGTGAACTCCCGCCAGGCTTAGCAGACTGGGTGAGGAATCTGGTGGCCAGGGAGACCCTAAAGGTCCTGGCAGTGAGCTTGGCACAGCCTGCCTTATTGGGGATTACCGGCATCTTGCGGGGGGGGGACTCACCAGTCTGGCAACCCCCTCAGCACCTTCCGGGCCCTGCTACCCCCCCAGTCACAAGCCCCCCTCCCCCAGACTAAACAGAAGAGCAAGCGATAGAAGAGGCCAGTAGGCTCCAAAACATCTTCCAAGCAGCTGCGCGCTGCCTGGCCACACGATCAAGCACCGACAAGGGGGTGAAGGAAGCGGTAGAGCCCTACGGCACCAGGACCTGCTGCCTGGCCACGCGATCTGGCACTACCAAGGGGGCGGGGCAAGTGGCAGAGTTCTCTGGCCCCGGAACCTCCGGTGAACATTGCGGTTGCCTGCCAGCCACAGAAGCGGCCGCAGGGAATGCAAGGGGGGAAGAGGAGGAGGATTAGTGAGCCTCAGCCTCCAACACAGAGCTGGATCATGCCCCCCAAGTGTGCGTGGCCATTGGAGGAGGAGGCTGAGGATGCAGTCTCTGCATTCCTCCACGGAGGAAGGGGAGGCTTCTGAAGAGGAAGGGGAGGCCTTAGATGATTCGGACCACTCCAACCATGAGGATGCTGAATTTTCTGCTGAGGAGGGGGAGGAGATTGGTCACACATCTCACTCCTCCACCTGTCACTTCAGATGGAGGGTTTCCCAAGGCTCCTATGCAAAACGGTCATGCTAGGCCTTAACCTGCCTCAATCACAGAAGCTGCAGTTGGACCCAGATCTTCCTAATGTGTCTGGGGATTTTTTCCCTGCTTCATGCCCTACAGCCATGGAGATGCGTGTCCCAGCCACCTCATGCAGGTGATATGGGACGAATGGGGCACCCCGTCCGCCAGCAAATTGCAGCCCAGTTGCACCAAGAAACTGTATTCCCTGCCGAAGAAGGTTGTGACACAGCTCCAGGTTCCTCTTATAGATGCTCCCGTTTCAGCACTGGTCTCCACCATTTTTTGCCACGATGGCGAAGACACTCTGAAGGTACTGGAGGATAGAAGGGGTGATGCAGCACTCAATAGAGTGCATGAGGTACTTTCCTTGGCCATCAGGTCATCCACCACCACTACCATGATTGCTAGAGCCTCGTTACAGTGGGCCAAGGAGGTGTTTGCAGAAATTCCAAAAGGGGAGACCAGGTTGTGCCAGGGCCTCAATAAGATCTCCAGAGCCTCCACCTTCCTGGCAGACAGTACCTTGGACTTGGTCCAGTTTTGTGCAAGGGCTCAGGGAGTGGCAGTGGCATCTAGAAGACAGGTCTGGCTCAAAAGCTGGAGCACAGACTTCAAATCTAAACAGAATCTGGTGTTCTCTCCCTTCTTGGGTGAGAAGCTCTTTGGGGAGTACCTGGAGCCGGTCCTAGTGGAGGACAAGGATAAGGAGAAGATGCTGGCCTCATCCAGGAAGAAGGACGACAGGAGATTCCCTAGGCAGAATCGTTCCTTTCATGCCGCAACTGCTCATCCTCAGCTTTCCACTCCAGGGACACCAGGACCTTTAGGCAGCGCTGGGGGATAATAAAATCCAGTGTAGGACCCATGCTGCTTCATCTGGGAGATCCTTTCAGGCTGCCGGCTCCAAGGCCCACCCAAAGAACCAGCAAGCATGACAATGTCACTCCAGTAGGGGGCAGGCTTCAGACTTTCTTAAGGGCTTGGGAGAGCTCAGCCTCGGACAAGTGGGTCCTCTAGATGATTCACCAGGGATATCAAATAGTTTTCCTGCTGCCCCCTGTTGGTTCATCCCCACCCCAAAATCCAAGGACCCAGTGAAGCACCAGCTCCTGCTGGACGCCATTCAGCATTTGATTGCACTGGGTGCTATAGAGGAGATCCCGAGTGTCCAGCAGATGCAAAGTTGTTACTCCAGCCTATTCCTAGTGCGCCTAAAGAATGGGGACTGGAGAGCCATTCTCAACTTGAAGGGCCTCAACAGGTTTGTCCACCAACAAAGGTTTCACATGTAAAGATTGAAGCATATATTGGAGGCCCTCCAGCCTGGGGACTACCTCTCCTCTTTGGACCTGCAGGATGCCTATCTTCACATCCTGATATCTCAAGGGCACCGCTGCTTTTTTGCGCTTTGCCTACAACAACAGGCGCTACCAGTACAGGGCCCTTCCCTTCGGCCTATTGTTGGCTCCCAGGGTCTTTACAAAGATCATGGTGGCCCTGGTTGCTCATTGGAGAACAGAAGGTCTGCACATCTGTCCCTATTTGGACAACCTGCTTATCTGTTCACTGTCCAGGTCCCAGACGAGGAAGGATGTCCAGCTGGTGCTATTTTCTCTTCAGGATCAAGGGTTTCAGGTAAACTTTAAGGAGAGCTCTCTTGATACCAGCCAGGCACCATCCATGTGGGAAGAGTATCCCTTCCTTAGGAGAGAATTGTAGTTCTGGAAAAATCGATTCAGCAGGCACAGAAAAGCTCCTGGATGAACATCATGCATCTTGCCCAGTAATAAGGCCTCATAGAATCATAGAATTTTAGAGTTGGAAGAAACCACAAGGGCTATCCAGTCCAACCCCCTGTCATGCAGGAATACACAATCAAAGCATCCCTTACAGATGGCCATCCAGCCTCTGTTTAAAGACCTCCAAGGAAGGAGACCCCACCATGCTCTGAGGGAGTGTGTTCCACTGCTGAACAGCTCTTACAATCAAAAAGTTCCTCCTAATGTTGAGGTGGACTCTCTGTTCCTGGAGCTTGCATCCATTGCTCCGTGTTCTAGTCTTATGATAGCATCCATACAGTGCCCCCCTTGGGCATGCTTACACGTGCATCCACCACAGTGTTTTCTGCTACCCTTTCAATAGGACATTGCAGTCAGGTGGCACAAGGTGGTCGAGCTCCCCCCGAGGTGAGGACATTGTTTCTCTGGTGGAATTCTCTAGAGGTACACAAAGGTCAACTCATTTGGACACCAGAGAGGGTGCAGATTACCTCAGACACGAGTCTGAGGGGCTGGGGAGCCCACTGCAGAGACCACCTGGCACAGGGCAGGTGGACACCAGAGGAAGTGCGTCACAGCATCAATTGGCTGGAGCTCAGAGCGGCCAGGCTTGCACTCCTTTCCTTTCAGGACCTGGTGCAGGGCAGAGCTGTCATAGTTTGGACCGACAACACCACAACAAAGGCCCACATAAATTACCAGGGGGGCACTAGAGCCAACTCCCTCATGAAAGATACGACTCTCCTAATGGAGTGGACCAAAAGGAATCTCATTTCTCTGGAGGCAGAACATCTGCAGGGAACCCTCAATTTAAAGGTGGACTGGCTCAGCAGATCTGACCTCGACCAGGGAGAATGGAGACTACATCAGGGAGTGTTTGACTCCATCACCCAGACACTGGGTCAGACGACCCTGGACTTCTTTGTATCTCCAGCCAACACCAAGCGCCCTTGCTTCTTCTCAAGAAACCTGTTGGAATGGTCCAAGGGAATAGACCCTCTGACATGGCCTTGGCCCACTGGTCTACTGTACGTGTTTCCTCGATCCTGCTGATTTCCAGGGTTCTGAGGCGGACTTGGATGGAGGGCGCAGAGATCATACTGATCGCGCCAGCATGGCCGAGTAGGGGTTGGTTTTCGGAGATTCTTGCCATGGTGACATCCTCAATCACCCTCCTGATCCATCTGGACCTTCTATCACAGGACCAAGTGCATCATCCGGACCCTGCTTGTCTTCAGCTCCACGCTTGGAAATTGAGCGAGAGATGCTGAACTCGGGTGTATCCCTGTTCTGTGGTAGAGACTATATTAGCACAAGTCCATGCAGAGAATCTACAAATATATATTCTGGGTTTTTTGCAGGTGGTGCAGTCAGAAGAACCACAGTTTTCTGGATATCACTGTCCCGCTTCTAGAGTTTTTACAGGAGAGTTTCACTAGCGGGCTGCTCCCTAACACTATCAAGAGGCAGGTGGCTGCCATTGTTTCGATCCTTCCACCAGACAAGGCTTCGAGAGTGTCATCCCATCCACATTTATGCAGGTTCTTAAAGGGTACAACGGCTAATCTGCGCCCGCCAGACTGTTCATTGGTTCCCATCTTGGGATCTTCATACAGTTCTGAAGGCCTTAACAGTGGTGCCCTTAGACCCTCTGAGGAGGTCTCCCTGAAGCACATGTCCTGAAAAGTATTTTTCCTTGTGGCTATCACATCGGCATGCATGGTGTCGGAACTGGGGGCACTGTCAGTGAGGAAAGACCTCTGCCAGATCAGGCCAGACTCATCGTTTGGATGCACCCTGATTTCAAGCCAAAGGTGAACTCGCCTTTTCATGTATCACAGGAGATCACCTTACTCTGCTTCTGCCCTCATCCAACGAGAGAGTTGGAGAGAATATGGCACACGTTGGATGTCCGTAGTGCTGTCCTCATATACCGTATTTTCTGGCATATAAGACTGGTTCTTTGGGTGGGCCTTGGAGCCGGCAGCCTGAAAGGATCTCCCAGATGAAGCAGCATGGGTCCTACACTGGATTTTATTATCCCCCAGCGCTGCCTAAAGGTCCTGGTGTCCCTGGAGTGGAAAGCTGAGGATGAGCAGTTGCGGCATGAAAGGAACGATTCTGCCTAGGGAATCTCCTGTCGTCCTTCTTCCTGGATGAGGCCAGCATCTTCTCCTTATCCTTGTCCTCCACTAGGACCGGCTCCAGGTACTCCCCAAAGAGCTTCTCACCCAAGAAGGGAGAGAACACCAGATTCTGTTTAGATTTGAAGTCTGTGCTCCAGCTTTTGAGCCAGACCTGTCTTCTAGATGCCACTGCCACTCCCTGAGCCCTTGCACAAAACTGGACCAAGTCCAAGGCATATAAGACGACCCCCAACTTTTCTAGTTAAAATATAGAGTTTGGGATATACTCGCTGTATAGGACTACCCCTCTTCCAACGCACACCAAATAAAAATTAAAAAAACATCACCCCCTCTCATCCAGCCAGCCACCCTTCCTCCCTTCCCGATCTCGGGACCCCTCAGATCTTGCTCCTTTGGGAAGGGTGGAAGGGTGGCTGGGTGGACAGTGGGGTGGGGGAAGCGTGGGGGGTAGCTGGCAAGCCTCCCCCCGTCCAGCCAGCAACCCTTCCGCTCTTCCCGAAGCTGCGATGGGGCTTGCTAGCCCCATCACGGATTGGGGAAGCATGGGAGGTGGCTGACAAGCCTCCCCCCACCCAGCCATCCATCCCTCTGCACTTCCCCAACCTGCAATGGGGCTCGGAGGTTTCAGCACCCGCCCCATAAGAGGACAACTGGTGTGTAAGACGACCCCTGACTTTTGAGAAGATTTTCCTGGGTTAAAAAGTCATCTTATATGCCGGAAAATACAGTACATGAAGAGGACCAGTGTTTTCCAGACTTCCGAGGTTATGTTCGTCTCAGTCCACGCCCATTCCTTAGGATGGAGAGTACAGTCTTCCCTTCACATTCGCGGGGGTTAGGTTCCCCAGACTCCCGCGAATGCGAAAAATCCGTGAATATCAACTGCCCTCCCCCTCCCCCGCCAAAGTGACCACAGGGCCTCCGGAGGCCCTATAGTCGCTTTCCCCCGTCTTCCCTCTCCCTCCCAAGGCCTTCATGGGGCCTCCGGAGCATCTCCGGAGGTCCCGTGAAGGCCTCCCCGGCCCTCCCCACCCCCTCCCCAGGCCTTCATGGGGCCTCTGGAGCGTCTCCGGAGGGTCTCCGGAGGCCCCATGATTGCCTCCTCGGCCCTCCCCACCCTTCCCCAGTCCTTCAGGCCCCATGATCGCCACCCCGGCCCTCCCCACTCCCTCGCCAGGCCTTCATGTGGCCTCCGGAGCGTCTCCGGAGGTCCCTTGAAGGCCTCCTCGGCCCTCCCCACTCCCTCCCCAGGCCTTCATGGGGCCTCCGGGGCATCTCCGGAGGTCCCTTGAAGGCCTCCCCGGCCCTCCGCACCCCCTCCCCAGGCCTTCATGGGGCCTCCGGGGCATCTCCGGAGGTCCCTTGAAGGCCTCCCCGGCCCTCCCCACTCCCTCCCCAGTCCTTCATGGGGCCTCCGGAGCGTCTCCGGAGGTCCCTTGAAGGCCTCCCCGGCCCTCCGCACCCCCTCCCCAGTCCTTCATGGGGCCTCCGGAGCGTCTCTGGGGGCTCCGTGAAAGCCTCCCCGGCCCTCCCCCTCCTGCCCAAGGCCTTAATGGGGCCTCTAGAGGCCCCGTGTCGCTGCTTTTGGGAGGGCGGGGGCCCTCCCAAAACCCGCAAATATTCAAAACTGCGAATGCTAAGTTCGTGAATGTGGAGGGGGAACTGTATCTCCATCTACTCTAAGTTGTTGGATCAGAGCCTGTATTGTGGCATGTTATGAGTCCCTGAGACTCCTGGTACTGGACAGAATCCTGGCACACTTGGCCCGGAGCACAGCAACATCTGCGGCCTGGGGACAGAGATGCCTCGCTAGAAGAGAGCTGCAAGGTGGCTACCTGGAGATCTTCAACTTTTATCAGACATTATAGATTGGACAAGCTACCATCAGTAGAGGCTTTCTTTGGCAAAAGGGTCCTCCAGCAGATTGTCAGGACTTAGTTAGAGACTTTCGCTAGCTCCCACTCATCTTGGGAGGCTTTTGTAGGTCCCAGAGGACTGTAGGATGCTCTAAAGCCCTCTCCACCTGAAACGTTGGCAAAGATTTTACTGTGACATCTGGGATAGTAACCCTGTTTTTTCCTATAATTTTTAGTTTTATATCAAGTAGGTGTAGTTTTTTGGAGCATGTATGACGACTGTTGAATGAACTGGCCTGAGGTGGGTCGCCCCTCCTGGATGACCTCACAACAGGAGCCATTCCTTTTCTTGACTGCCTACCAGGAGCAAGTGGGGAGGAGCTACCCAGAGGACTATAGGATGCTCATCGCCTCACCACTGGAAAAGAACGTATCACAGGTAAGACCAACATTCCTTTCTTTTTAAATCGGTAACTAGGATAAATTGAATCCATGCAGTGCATTAGATACCCAGAGCAGCATCATAATATATTTCAAGCAGCATGCTTAAGCAATACCTTATTTTATTTAAACTATTTCTATCTCATTCTTTAGGCAGCTGACTGCCTTCCAGAGTAGCTAACGTTTCAGCGAAACAATATAACAATCACATATATAAATACAATGTAGATAGTGAAAAGACATTAGAATTGGTGCAAGGAAAAGCTTCCTATGTAAAGAATACTTCCCAAAGATGGGCCACTATGACCATCATGGCTTATTACTCATTCACTGTGGCCTGCAAGATTGCCAAGGCAGATCTTAATATCCAGGCATGTTCATATGGAACCTGCCTTGATGTTCATAGGACTACAGTGGTAAGAGAGAGTGAATGTATGACTAATTCTAGAAGAGGGCATGCTAATTAGTGTACAGTGAGCTTTCCTGATATGCAGGCTCTGGATCTGTGATGTTACCTGACTGTGGATCATCATGTCCTATACTTAAAATGGTGGCGATGTGAATGTGGGTATGCTGAAGTGTCCGTGTGCACGTTGCCTCAATTTAGAAATATGGGACGTGATCATTTGGGGCTTTGTCATCTGCAGGGAGGGGCTGGAACTGAACCCCCAGGGATCTAGAGGGCCCACTGTATATGGAAATGTGTTGTGATATCCTTATAATGTTTCATTCTTACATTTAGGAAAATTGCAGTTCCAAGCATTCTACCGGGAAGTAAATCCCAGTGGGTATAAAATCTTGGTAAACATGTTTAGGATTGGTCTGTAATTGCCTAGAAACTACCTTTCTCCCAGTTCATCTTTTGGATTAAGCTTTCCTTAAGGTACTTTTTGCTTTTCTTACTCCTCCCTGGTAATCTTTTGCTCCAGTAGTGCAAAGTAGCATTTGAAACAGCTGTGGGAATGAAATGACACAAGCTCTGAGAAAGGTGTCATTATTTTTGCTCTTACAGTGGTGTCAGGGCTATAGATCATAGGGAGGAGATTTGACAAGGCTGCTTTATTACTATCAAAAGATTAATTGAAAAAACTGCTTGGTTACCTATTGAGTACATAATAGTTGTCATGTTGTCTAGTATGCAACCATTCTACCATGATTGTGTAATGACTTCCTTCATTTTGTTTGCTTGGAGATGAAGGTTATTTTTCTTTCCTTTTTTTTAAAAAAAAAATATTATGCAGTCTAAGCATGATAATGGTCAGGAACTGAAACTTAGGATAACTATGTTCTCATTGTCACCCCAGTGGGGTGAGAAAAAATAAACATAAAAACAGTTTTTGGGTGGAACCATTCATATCACTGAGTTTTGCAATAAAATAAATATCTTTTGAATTTAGTTATATATACGAATATGATGTATATTGCATTAATATGCACCATTACATTAGTATGTTTCATTCTTATCACTGTTTTTTTAAAAAATAAATCAAATTGCTGTCTTGGGTTGTGTGTTTTTTAAAATCACTGATGTGCATTAATATGCCACTCAAATTTAAGAGCCAATTTTTCAATTTAAAAATTTAAGAGCCAATTTTTCAATTTTTCAATTTAATTTCAACTATTATGAATTATTCTCCCAACACATGCTTTTATTAATTGCTCACTTTACAGTGTGTTGTTCACCTATTTGACATTTATGCATGTAAAGTAATAAAACTGAGTAGATTTCATCAGAGTCATGGATTCTAGCAAATATAAGCTCAACGGTATTCTGGAACTCGTTGACAGCACAGGTTTTTGTTAGAATTTTAACCATTATAATGATGGTTTAGTCATCAGTCTTTTGAGATATATGACTTCTTTTTACTTTATCCTGCAGCATGGGACCTCTTTTTGACCTTTTCCCCAACCCTCAACACAATGTTGCAGTGTATTCCAGCCCTCTAAAACAAGTCTATAGGGCTCCAGTGAGCCTGGAGCAAGGGTCTTATGGTACACTGGCCCACCAAATTGGGGGGATCAGTTACAGAGGACCTAGTCATAGCAAGAATTAAGACAGCACAAATTATAATTTGCTGGACCTGGTGTACCATATGCTGTTCTCCTGGAATTATTGAGGGTGACTCACTTTGTTGCTCTGCTGTGGCTGCAGCCGCTGCCAGTTGACTGCCTGGGTCTTGTCACAGTGGGAATAGAAATGATATTACTGTGTAGACTTAAATCATAAGTGGGGATTATGCAACCCTGAGACACTGATGAATTGGAAAGGCCTGCAGCCTTAGTAACTATAGTCAGCACTGTAGCACATTGCTTGGTCACTTCCAGTATGCAGATTGGCTATGAGTGGCAGGAGTGGATGGTGAGATGGAGAGGGGATTTGCATGTGGGTGGTGATTTGCGTGTGGGTGGGTGGTGATTGGCTGAGGGAATGACAGGAGTGGTTATTCAGCACACTGAAAGAGGCAACATACCTACATACCTAAGGCCATTGTGCATACCCAAGAGTTTTATATAGATATAAATATAGATATGGCTATAGATATAGGTAGATAGATACCACTTAGTTGATGGGGCTTCATCCTATGTAACCCTTGGATTGGTAGTTTGGTGAGGTGCTTAGACATCTTTGATATATAACTCTAGTCCACTCCCCTGAACTACAGCACTAGAACTTAGAATTCTTTGCTAGAAAGTGCTAGCGCTGTGGTTCAGGGAGTGGATTAGAGTTCTCTAGCAGAGAATTCTAAGTTCCTTATTTTTCCAGACTACACACCTCAAAATTCCATAGGTTGGAGCCATGGCGATTAAAATAATATCAAACTGCTATAATTGTGCAATGTGGCTATACCCCCTTTTCTTACTGGTACTATTTTACAGATGGTCTGCACCTAGAGTATGGCATCCCTGATAATTAGTGGGAAGAATTATACTGCAACTGTATGAACAATGTTTAGATAGGCATAATAGGAAATATTTCTTGTGTTTCTTGTATGTTTGTCCTACATACATCTAAGAGTATCATAACCCAAAATAAAAATATGGATTTGGATGGAATCTATAATAATATAGTCCTAAAACTAAACACTTGTACAAGGGGGTTGGCCCTGTTGAACAGAGAAGGCTTTGGTTGTGAGCAAACAGGCATATGATTGCACTGCTAGCTGCAAATAGTTCCCACTGAGGGATTTAGATCACACTTAACCTCTTTATTATTATTATTATTATTATTTCAATGGAGCCTGTATAACTAACTTAGCCTAGGTCCAACTTACTGAATTGGTGTTTAGTGATACAGGTATCATGTCTGCAACAAAAGTCTAAAACATGCCATAAATAAACTAACAAACAATGCAACTCAATTCATATTACAGTATCACTATCTTCTTTTATGATCTTCTACTATGTAGGGTTATAACTTTTTGGTCTTACAATATAAGACCTATATGTTTGCAGTTGAAATGGAACAGTAATAATATAGTGGAGTTACTCATAGTCTTGGTAGGAAGATTGGACTGAAGATATTGAAGTGTTTTGAAAGAGTACAGATATGGGGTTCTGTAACATAATGGAATGTTAATTAATGTAATGGGTCATATTGTCCTTCCTCTCTCCCCTTCATTCACTATACCTTGATGTTACATTAGACCAGACTTGCACAACTTGGCAGTAGGTAGGGGCCAAAATTAAAATAGGCTAAACCTGAGGGCCCCAGATAGAGTTTTAGCGGCTCACTCTCCAAGTAAATGTTTAATTAATTAATACAGAATAAATAATAATCAATACATAATTAATTAAGGTATAAGTACCTCTGCTTCTTCCTCCTGCTTCTCTTTCTCTCCTTGGATGCCTCGCTCGCTCCACAGTGCTCCTCTCCCTCAATCTGCCCTGGGGGTGCTTGCTGTGGTGGCTGTGCCTCTGTTCCCACCACTGTCACTGCTGCATAATCTCCTCATGGAGCAAGGGAATGCAGAGGCCGCTTCAGCCCCTGGCAGCTGAAGAGACTCTGAGTTCCCTCGCCACCGCTGCACCATCTCTTTAATGGCTGGCTGCGGAGCGAGGGAACACAGATGTTGCTTCAGCCCCTGGCAGCTGGGGGCTCAAGGAACCTCTGTGTTTCCTCACCTCTGCCGCCAAATAGGCTCTTTACAGCTGGCTTACCTTGAGGTAAGAGGTTCTTCCCAAATAAGCCAGCACCTCCAAAGTCTCCCAGGCACATGTGGGGCACCAGTGTGGGGCAGGCCGCTTGCAAGTGAGCCACTCTCTGCTTGAGCTTTTGCTGCTTTTTAATTGATTTTTAATTTTTTTGCCTTTGTTTTATTTCAAATGTAAGATTAGTGGCCACTGTCGACCAATCAGAAGCTTCGTGGGCCTCACAAAATGCTTTGGAGGATTGCATGCAGCCCACAGACCGTATGTTGTGCAAGCGTGCATTAAACTGTAGTTTAAGTAACCCAGATACATTTTAAACCCACTTTTGAAATCAGCATTGATGGAATTTGGTTAAGGAAGGGTAATATTATGAAGATTGGCAACAGAGATGTTGCCAATATTACCAGAGGTTGCCAGAGAAAGAGGAATTTGGATTTGAGAAATGAGAGACTGAGAAAATGGTGTACATACTCCTAACTTGTGATCCTAGTCCTTTAATCCCAACATGTTATCTGCAATGCCCTGGAGTGATGGCTTCAATGGGAATAAATGGAAAAAATTAGAAATAAGTGATAAAGGACAGAATGTGTTACCTGTATTGTGTTCTGTTGTTTGTACATTTTTAAAAGAGAACCTGTTTGACTCAAGAATTCACCCCCCCCTCTTCTCCTTCACTTCTTTCCCCTTTTCCCATTTGCTGCAATCATATCTAGTCTTGGGATTTATTTTTCCGAAATGCTACTTCTGGAGCTCTTCCTGGACAAGCTTATCAAACACCTTTACCAGACCTTTCAGAAAGTAAAACTTCGCTTATCCAAAGCCATGGGCTTACTAAGTCACCAGGTAAAGCTGAAAAATTGGTTGAAGATCACCTTGCTGTCCAGTCATTGATCCGAGCATATCAAGTAAGTGTTCATGTATTTTTTATTTGCTTGCTTATTGATTGGTTGATTGATTGATATCTTCTCCCCAAAATGAATCTCAAATGTATTTTCATAAACTCATTTGCACAGGGTATTTTCTTATAAAAAATTATTGTGACTAGAAAACGATTAAATAGCCCCACTTCAGTGAACTACCATTGCCATGTTTCTCTAGAGCAAAGATGGGTAACTGCTGAAGTCTAGGGGGGCACATTGGTTCTCCAGGAGACCTTGGAGGGCCAACTCTCCCCCACGGCACCCTCTTCCACAAAAAATAAAATAAAAAAGTTATTTTTGGCCCACAAGTGCCCTGTATGGGAGATAGGGAAATTTTGACCAAGTTTTTAGGATTTCCTGGACCATTTAATGTCCAAGAGAGGCTTTTTTTAAATAACAGAAAGTGAACAAAAGTCACTTCCTGTTTCAGTAAAGGCTTCTGTGGGATCTAAATTGATCCAGAGGACCCTGAAAATGTAGAAATGCCTCCCATGCCCCCTCGAGGTTATCTTGGGGCAACATTTCTTTTTGGGAAAAAAAATCTTTTTTTTTTTTTTTTGACCCAGAGGGTCTGCAGACATGATGGAAATGCCCTTATCACCACCTAAAGGTCATTTTGGGGCATTCTGGAGCATTTTTTTTTTTTACTCCTGGGGGCCACAAAAACAACCTGGGAATTGTATTTTGCTCACCACTGCTCTAGAGGAAAGGAATTACTCTTATACCAATTTAGTATAAATTGGACCATTGTCTGTCCCACAATATTAATCACTATACAGATTAAGAGAGGAATGCTCTTGGTCACTTATTCTGGTGTGACACTCCATTACACCAGTGTAAGGCAGTTTCTGGAACAGTGCTCAGCAGTGACAGTGGGATTGATGAGAAAGCCATCTTTGTTGCAAGAGAAAGCTTTCCTATCAGGTTCCAAGCAGGACTGGAGTGAGCAGGACAGCTTTCTCTCTTGACAGAGATGGCTTCTATGTTATCATTGCTCTTGTGACACCATGTTGTTGCAGCCGTTTTATCTCTGCTGCTGCACTGATGCATATGTTGGAATAATTGGCTAACAAGATTACAGCCAAAGGGTGGTAATATTCTCAAGAAGATAATTTTGATCTCTAGCATAAAAGACTCAAAACACTCAAATGTAGTTTAAAAGTATGAAAACATCTAATATCAGCAGCATATTAACAAGTAAAGGCTAAACTAGTCTCTCTCTCTCTCTCTCTCTCTCTCTCTCTCTCTCTGGCTTTTCTTCGCAAACGAAGATTCAGGAAGGACACATCCCGCGCTTTCTGCAAGCACGCTGATGACTAAAAAGGCCAATCTGAGATAAACAAGTTCGGTTGCAAAAAGCACAGCAGAAGGTCTCCTTGGGTGATGTTTTTGGGTTGTGATTCTTTCTGCGGTGTTGTTTCTCTTCAAGACTTGTTCGGCATGAGTTCTCAAATAAGGCTGCAGCATTGTGGATAGTGCGTCTCCATGCCTTCCGATGTGAGGCCAGGGCGGACCACTGTTGGTGATCAATTTGGCCGAGCCTGAGATGTTGTTTCAGGGAGTCCTTGTATCGCTTTTTTGGAGCGCCCCTCTTACGCTGACCCGTGGCGAGTTCACCGTAGAGTACTATTTTTGGGAGGCGATGGTCCTCCATCCTAGAAACGTGCCCTGCCCAGCGCAGCTGTGTTCTCAATATCATGGCCTCAATGCTGGTGATCCCTGCTTGCTCAAGGACAGCAACATTCGTCACATAGTCAGTCCAGTGTATATTTAGGATTGTGCGTATACATCGCTGATGAAAGCGCTCGAGGAGTCGTAGGTGGTGGCAATAGGTGACCCATGCTTCAGATCCATAAAGGAGAATAGACAGTACAATGGCTCTATACACAGTGCTTTTTGTGCTTCACCTCAGGTATTTATTGCTCCAGACTCTTTTGTGAAGTCTTCCAAATGCACTATATGCCTTTGCTAATCTGTGATCGATCTCTTTGTCAATCTTGGCATCTGAGGAGATGATGCAGTACAAATAAAAACTACATGTTAAAAACAAAATGTGTGGGAACTCTGTTTGCCTCTACAAAATCATCATGGTAAGTGTTACCTTGTGGTTGACTCCTCAGAACAAAGAAGAGGACTTGAACACACCTTTCCCCTCTGGAAAGCCAATCACAATTCAATAGGAAATTACATCACAGATTCTGTTTACTTCTATCAATTAACCCTTTCAGCAGTTAAACATCTCAATTTATTGGATTGCAAACTACATATCCACCACAAATGAACTCTATATCGTAAGTGATTAGCTATTTATTGAAAAGATGCATTGGCATGAGATCATTGGATATTTTACAATATATAAGGATTTCCCCCCTTGCTTTACTTGTTCTCTGTCTTTTGTACTTGATCAAGATAAAAGATGATAGAAAATCTGAAGTCCTGTGGACGGTGATGGTTTCTCTCCCATCCCAAGTTTCTTTTTTTAAAAAAAACTATATTTTTTCCAGTCCTCTGCTGTGGCGGTTTTAGGAGTTCTACTTAAAAAATAATCCTGTGGTGCCTGGGAAAGAACCCTCTCTGCAGAAAATCCATGGAGGAGGTCTACTACTAGAAGCCCTCGTAGCAGCCACAGCAGCAGATAGTGGCATAAACCTCCATTCCACTCTGCACACTGCTGTGGTAATGAGGAGGGGACAGGGTGTGTGTATTCTGAGCAGACTGAGGTTTGGATTCAAAACAGCCCAGCTACTGTTATTTTTAAAAGAGAGCCATGGCAGTGAAATGGCCCTCAAACACAGTAGAATCCATGCTCCAGAGTCTTCCCTTTATTCACCATAGGATTGATCTGCTGCTGTGGTTTAAATGTTATATTCAAACAAACTGAACACTTTATTTTCTGTTGGCGTTCTTTTGATGTTTTCCTGGTGTTATTTAAAATCATAGAATCATAGAGTTGGAAGAGACCTCAAGGGCTATCCAATCCAACCCCTGCCACGCAGGAATACACAATCAAATCATTCCTGACAGATGGGCATCCAGCCTCTGTTTAAAAACCTCCACAGAAGGAGACTCCACCACACTACGAGGCAGTGTATTCCACTTCCGAACAGCTCTTACTATCAGGAAGTTCTCCCTAAGGTTTAGGTGGAATCTCTTTTCCTGTAATTTGAACCCATTGCTCTGAGGCCTACCTAGTCTCTGGAGCAGCAGAAAACTAGCTTGCCCCATCCTCAGTATGACATCCCTTCAAATATTTAAACATGGCTATCATGTCATCTCTCAACCTTCTCTTGTCCAGACTAAACACGCCCAGCTCCCTAAGCCTCTCCTCATAGGGCATGGCTTCCAGACCACCCACCATCCTGGTCACCCTCCTCTGGACACGTTCCAGTTTCTCAATATTCTTCCTGAATTATGGTGCCCAGAACTAGACACAGGATTCCAGGTGAGGTCTGACCAAAGCAGAATAGAGTGGCACTATTACTTCCTTTGATCTAGACACTATACTCCTATTAATGCAGCCGAGAATCGCATTGGCTTTTTTATCTGCCGCATCACACTGCTGACTCATGTTCAGCTTGTGGTCCACTAAGACTCCTAGATCCTTTTTGCATGTACTGCCCTCAATCCATGCATCACACATCCTATATCTGTGCCTTTCATTTTTAGTTCCTAAGTGTAGTATCCAACATTTCTCCCTGATGAAATTCATTTTGTTAGCATTGGCCCAGCTTTCTAATCTGTTCAGGACATTTTGGATTCTGATCCTGTCCTCTGGGGTATTAGCTACCCCTCCTAATTTGGTGTCATCTGCAAACTTGATAAGCATACTCCCTATTCCTTTATCCAAGTCATTGATAAAGATGTTGAATAGCACTGGACCCAGGACAGAACCCTGTGGCACCCCACTAGTCACTTCTCTCCAGGATGAAGAGGAGCCATTGGTGACTACCCTTTGGGTTCAGTCAGTCAGCCAATTACAAATCCACCTAACAGTTGCATTGTCTAGCTGACAAGTTACAAACTTTTTTGCAAGAATATCATGGGGGACCTTGTCAGAAGCCTTACTGAAATCAAGATACACTATATCACTGTGTTCCCTTCATCTATCAAGTTTGTAACTCTATGAAAAAAAGAGATGAGATTAGTCTGGCATGACTTGTTTTTGAGAAATCCATGTTGACATGTTGTGATCACAGCATTCCTTTCTAAGTACGTACAGACTGTCTGTTTAATAATCTGCTCTAGACTCTTTCCTAGTATTGATGTCAGGCTGACCGGACAGACCATTTAGATTTTTAAGGAAATATGTAGGCACTGAAAATTCTTAATATACTAATTTTAACTAGCCTAAAGATGAGTATACAGCTAGCAATAATCATCTGCAACTTTGACTTCTGTGTTTGATTGGTGTTATATCGAATGCTTAATTTAATCTTCATGTGTTCCATATTATATAATTAACTTCTTGAATCAGTGCACTTTTAAGAATATATCATTTAACTGCCAGGAAAAATGTAACAGTAAAAATTTCCACCCCACATTATTAGTCAAGATGCCAGTCTGCCCCTTCCCCACCTTTGCCTTTATATAGCTTGATTAAACTAACCAACAACAGCAACAATAACAAAAAAGAAAAAAGGCTCCAAACAAAACACTCCCCAATACAAGTCTAGTTGTGCTGTAAAAGGTGTTTAAGCTGTTTTGCCAGAATGGAGACAAATCGAGGGGGAGGAGCCAAGCTTCAATGGCGTAGGAACAATTCCCAGGACAGATGCTCAAGGTAATGGAATTAAATGAACAATTTCCCCTCAAAAACGGATGAGGAGAGCTCTTGAGGGAAGAATTATTGTTGTGAATTACTAAGGAATGTTAATAGAAGGGAAAACTGCAGATCAAAGAAGCCTAAAGTAAACGGATAGTTACTTTCAGTTTTGTCCGATCTTGATCTTCGAGCTGTCTCCAACATAATTTAAAAGAACATTTGGCTAATAAATCACTAAGGTTGGAGAAAGCAGCGAAGAATTGTAGGCAAATGAAAAGCATGATTTAATAGAGGAAGAAATATTTGATCTAACAGGAGGAGAAGTGGAAAGCTTTGAAAAAATAAGTGGTGGAGGAAGAAGGGGCCATTAACAGAAGGGAAGAAACGAAAGTTTGGAGTGTTTTGATTTTCTTATGTCTAAAAAAAGAAGCAATACAGCAGGAAAAAACTGGTTGAGACCGCAAACATTAAGTAAACCATCAGATAGATCGCATAAGAGATTGGAGAGGATATTTCCGGAAGCACAGAATAACAAGTGTGAAACAGAAGGACTAAGGATGGAAAAAGAAATTAGCCCTCCATTAGGTGTCTTAGCCCTAGATCCTCCATCCCCAAAAGGGAGGGAAAGAAGGGGAGAAAGCACAGAGGATATTAAAACTCATATGGATTCTCTCTTTACAAAAATGATGACAGAACTTAGAGAAGACAAAAAGAGAATGTTGTCAGAGTTTGCAAGCATAAGAGAAGAAATGCAGAAGGAGAGGAAAAGATCTGAAGAAAGATTTGTGGAAATGAGTATAAAAATACAAGGAATACAAGGAGATATTCTTAATATAGTAAAAGAGAACAAAGAAATAATTAAAACCCAAACACTTCAAGGCAGTCAGATCCAGGACAATATGAAGAAAATCACAGATATGGAAAAAAAACTGATATACATGCAAGATTATTAATGCAGGAATAACTTTAGAATAAGGTTACTGCCAGAATCTGTGGGGAAAGATCAAGGATCTAACCTGAAATCTGAAGTGTTGAAATGGCTACAGCAAGTGACCCTAGCTGTGAAATGGAGGGAAGAGGACATCGAGCGGATCCATAGAGATCTCTTTCGGCAGGCCTTTCCTGATTAGATCCCGGCCTCAGGAACTCAGTCTCCTGGCTTTTTAAAAATTATGTATATATTGGTTTTTAATGTATTTTTTTAGCTAGAAGGTTTTAATCTTATTGTGTTTAATGTCTTTTTATGTGGGAGGGTGGGGGTGGGTGGTGTTTTTAGTCATTATTATAATGTTTTAATTGTTGGAAGCCGCCCCGATTGTTTTTAGCAGAGGGGCGGGGTATAAATAAATTTTATTATTATTATTATTAGAAGGAGAAGTATTTTGCCAAGAGACGTTATTGTCAGAGTTATTAATTACAATAACAAGGAGGAATTGATGAGAACAGTTAAGAAATATCCAGAGAGACTGAAGTATGGAGATGTAAGGGTGGAATTATATAATGACTACTGTCCACAAACAGTAATCTGGAGAAAATCGATGAAGCCTTGTATTGCTACTCTTTTGAAAGCTGGTATAAAATATGCTTGGGATACCCAGTGTTTTTGAAATTTGAATGGGCAGGAAAAAGATATAGAATGGAAACACCAGAAGAAGAACTGCAACCGTTGGAGGATTTGGGAATATACAAGAAGGAGTACGGAGCTGATGGAGGAGTGGACAGCGGAGATGGAAAAGTTTAGACAGATGAAGAAAGCAGAAGGAAGAGAATAAATTACAGGGGAAAAAAGAAAAAGAGGGGAAATATATATATATATATATATATATATTATTTTTATGAGCACTCGGGGGGAGGGAGTTATTCTGGGCCATTGGATGATCTCTTCATCACTCCTCACCTGGAAGACCTGGGGGATCATGAGCAAGGCAATTTGCCTTGGGAAGACAAGGTGGGGAGTTAAAGAAGGGAAAGGGGGGAGGGGGGGAAAGGAATGGGGAAAAATTGGGAAGGGGTGGGTATGGGGAAGGGAGGTCAATTTTTGGAGCCAGAAGATTTTATAGAAAATGTAATAAGAAATCTAATGGTTAATAAATTAAAGATATCCACCTTAAATGTTTATGGCCTTGGCATGGTAATAAAACAAAAAAGGATTGAAGCACTATTGAAGAAGGATCAAGTGGATATAATATTTTTGCAAGAGACACATCAAAAAAGGGAAGGAGTAAATGAATTGAAATTGAATTGGGTAAGAGTTTATGAAAAAGCATATGGAATTTCAAAAGCTAGAGGGGTTGCAATATTAATAGCAAAAATGTAATTTTGTCATTAAAAAGTTGAAAAAAGATGAAAATGGTAGATATATTATAATGCAAGGTGAAATGGGAGAAGATAAATATGTTTTAATGAATGTATATGCTCCAAATGAAAAACAAGAGGAATTTTATGAGAAAGTATTTAAAGAAATGATGAATATGCAAAAACAAAATATTGTTGTAGCAAGAGACTTTAACATGCAGATGGAAAGAATAAAAGATAAATCAAATTACTCATTAAGGGATAAACATGATATTACAAATTTAAATAAAATAATAAAAAGAAAGGGGTTGAAAGATGTGTGGAGATTGGTAAAGGGAGATGAAAGGAAATATACATATTTTTCAATGGTACATAAGAGTTATTCAAGAATTGATTATATTTTTGTATCAAAAAATTTGATTGATAAAATCATAAATTCAGAGATAGAAAATATAAAAGTAACAGACCATGCCTTGGTCAACGTGGAGATTATAATGAACAGAGATTATGAACAGGTGAAAAGATGGAGGCTGAATACAAAGATTTTAAACTATAGAGAAATAGTAGAGAAAATTGAGCATGAATGGCAAGAATTATGGGAATTAAATGATAAAGAAGTATCAAAAGTAATTTTGTGGGATACTATGAAAGCTGTGACAAGGGGGATATGTATAAAAGAAACCTTTAACTTAAAAAAAAGGCAAGAAGAAGTTATGTGCTTGTTTAGAGGAAGAGCAACCCCATCTGGGGCAGGCCGGTTGCTCAGTTCCTGGACCTGAGAACCACTATTCCACAGAGCCTATTGGTGGGTACCATCAGCATACTGGTGACACCTGACCTCAAAACTCCAGACAAAGTCTCCCAGCAGTTACATGGAGATGTTAAATAGCATAGGGGGCAAGATTGACCACCTGAGAGACTCCCAAGGAGTTGAGGAGGAATCTCCTAGCATTACCCTCTGAGAATGCCCCTCCAGGAAAGAGTGGAGCCACTGTAGAACAGTACTTCCAAGCCCCATCCCAGAGAGGTGACTCAGAAGGATACCATGGTTGGTGGTATCGAAAGCTGCTGAAAGGTCCAGCAAAACCAACAGGGACACACTTCCCTGTCCAGTTCCCAGCGTAGATCATCCACCAAGGTGACCAGAGCTGTCTCCATCCCATAACCAGGTGTGAAACCGGACTGAAATGGATCTAGATAATCTGCTTCATCCAGGAACCCCTGGAGTTGAGAAGCCACTACCCTCTCCAATACCTTGCCCACAAATGGAAGGTTGGAGACTGGCGTATAAATTGCCCATCTAAACAAGCCCTAAATTTACTCAGGCATTTTGAAAGGTTTAGGTGTTTTAATAGGGAAGTGTTTTAATGTGACCTGTCAGACAGCCAGACAGGTCAAAACTGAAGGGTCTGACAAAGAGTGTCAAAGGGCAGAATGGGCTCGCTAGCCTTATGGCAACCATCCTAGGAGAAGGAAAACTCTAATCCCAAACCCAGGCAGAGGGTGCTCATCCAACCCTGTAAGGTCAACCATCTAAGAGAAGGAAACTAATCAAACCTACGGCCCGAGGACCTCGCTGCTACCGTCCATGCTTGCAAGGCCAGCAGATGAACCTTTGGTTTAAAGGGTGAGGCCAGTTCTGTGCACGCTGCGCTCCACCAGAAAAATCCATTGCACAGGCTTGAAGGACAAATCCACTTCCAAAAAAGCTCTGTAGCGATAGACAAGGGACGAAACGGCAGGTGTAAAGATGCAGTGGAAGCCGCAGACCCAACCCTGCATGCAGGCGTTTCAGGACTTTGGATGCTCGAGGTTGACCCGGGAGATGACAGTCTTGTTTGGCAGCATCCTAAATGACCAAGCAGCCTTTTTAAAGGAAAGCACTGCTTGCTCCATATGGAGAGGGGCCTAGAAAAGGTGGCCTAATGAAAGCTCTTCCGCATCTACCTGGTTGGCTAGCTGCGGCCAGCGGGAATCTTCTGATGCGGTCAAACTAAGGCAAAGAAACAAAGGCACACACTGGCCTCCAAAGGTGTAAATAAACTGATGCTTGCATGCTGGAACATCAGAACCATGCAAGACTCTGCAGATAGTGGACAGCCTGAGTGTTGTTCTGCTCTAATAGCCCATGAACTATCATGGCTTAATATTGACATCACTGCTCTTAGTGAAGTTCGTCTCTATGAGGAAGGCAGTCTTAAAGAACACGTTGCCGGCTACACACTTTACTGGTCTGGCAAACCCAAAATCGAAAAACATCTTTCAGGAGTAGGATTTATGATTAAAAACTCCATTGCCTCCAAACTTGAAACTTTGCCAACAGGACACTCCGATCGCATTATTTCCTTACGCCTCCCACATGTTGTTCTCTTTAGTATATACGCCCCAACTGTGCAAGCCGACCCTGTAGAGAAAGACAAATTCTACACAGACCTACGCCACCTCATACAAAAAGTCCCTGTAGAAGATAAAATTATTATCCTGGGTGACTTCAATGCCAGAGTAGGAAAGAACTCCGAAGCCTAGAAAGGTGTCTTAGGCAAGCATGACGTTGGAAATTGCAATGATAGCAGACACCTCCTGCTAGAGTTCTGTGCAGAACAACAGCTGACTATTACAAACACTATCTTTCAGCAGAAAGATAGCTTGAAGACAACCTGGATGCATCCCTGATCCAAACATTGGCACCTCATTGACTATGTTCTAGTCTGCCAGAGAAACATCCGTGATGTCCGTCATACCCGAGTGATGCCCAGTGCAGAATGCCAGACAGATCATCGCCTCGTAAGATGTAAACTAAACCTTCATCCTAAGTTCAAACCTAAGAGGGGTGGCATCTTAAAGAAGAGACTCCAAGTCAACAATCTTCAACAAGCTACCATGAGAGACAACTTCCAGGCAAACCTGCAAACAAAACTTGAAGACCATCCTACAGATCCTTAATCATAGAATCATAGATCCTTAATCATAGAATTGTAGAATTGTAGACTTGGAAGAGACCACGAGGGCCATCCAGTCCACCCCCCTGCCACGCAGGAAATCTTGATCAAAGCATCCCTGACAGATGGCAATCCAGCCTCTGTTTAAAGACCTCCAAGGAAGGAGACCCCACCATGCTCTGAGGGAGTGTGTTCCACTGCCGAACAGCTCTTACTGTCAAAAAGTTCCTCCTAATGTTGAGGTGGAATCTCTGTTCCTGGAGCTTGCATCCATTGCTCTGTGTTCCAGTCTCTGGAGCTGCAGAAAACAAGCCTGCTCCATCCTCAGCGTGAAATCCCTTCAAATATTTAAACAGGGCTATCATATTGCCTCTTAACTGTCTTTTTTCCACGCTAAACATACCCAGCTCCCTAAGTCTCTCCTCATAAGCCATCATTTCCAGACCTTTCACCATTTTAGTTGCCCTTCTCCTACAGTGCTTTGGGAACATATCAAAAACAGTATCTTGCAGTCTGCAGAAGAATCCCTCGGGTTCTCCCACAAGAAAAATCAAGACTGGCTTGATGAAAACAACCAAGAGATCCAGGAGCTGTTGACAAAGAGGAGAACTGCTCACCAGGCATACCTTGCCCAGCCAACCTGCCATGTAAGAAAAGCAGCTTTCCGCCTCACATGTAGTAAACTACAACAAAAACTCCGAGACATGCAGAACAAGTGGTGGATCAATATAGCAGAAAAGACACAACGCTGTGCAGATCTGGGTGATCATAGAGGATTTTATGAAGCTCTTAAAGCAGTGTTTGGACCTACATATCAGGTCCAAAGCTCCTTATACAGTACAGATGGTCAAACATTAACTACTGATAAAGCCTCTATCCTGAATCGATGGCTGAACACTTTCAAAGTCTCTTTAGTGCCAACCAAGTAGTCCAAGGCTCAGCTATCCAACATATGACACAAAAACCGATGAAAAATGAATTGGACATAGCTCCCACTTTGGAAGAGACTCTTAAGGCCATACAGCAGATGAAAAACGGCAAGGCAGCTGGGATTGATGGAATCCCACCTGAAGTTTGGAAACATGGAGGTCATATACTCCATGATAAATTCCACGAACTCCTTGTGAGTTGCTGGGAAAAGGGGGAACTGCCATCAGATCTCCAAGATGCAGTCATTATCACCCTGTACAAGATAAAAGGAGCAAAATCCGATTGCTCAAACTATCGAGGCATAACACTGCTCTCTATTGCTGGAAAAACCCTTACAAGGATACTCCTGAACAGATTAGTTCCTGCTATTGCAGAAGAATTCCTTCCTGAAAGCCAATTTGGCTTCAGAGCCAATAGGAGTACTACAGATATGGTATTTGCCCTTAGACAACTGCAAGAGAAATGTAGAGAGCAGAACATGGGTCTCTATGTAACATTTGTTGACCTCACCAAAGCCTTCGACATCGTGAGTAGAAAAGGTCTGTGGCAGATCCTGTAAAGACTAGGATGTTCCCCCAAATTCCTTAAAATGATTATCATGCTACACGAGGGCCAGCAGGGTCAAGTCAGATATGGCGATGCTCTTTCAGAGCCCTTTCTAATAACTAATGGAGTGAAGCAAGGTTGTGTTCTTGCTCCAACTTTATTTACAATCTTCTTCAGCATGATGCTCCAAAGGGCTACGGCAGAGCTTGAAGAAGAAGACGGCATCTATATATGCTACTGTACTGATGGTGGCTTGTTTAACTTAAGCCATCTGAGGGCTTGCACTAAGACTCTAAACTATCTAGTCCGTGAGCTGCTCTTCGCTGATGATGCTGCCCTTGTTGCCCACACAGAAGCAGCGCTGCAGTGCCTAACATCCTGCTTCGCAACAGCTGGAGAGCTGTTTAGGCTGGAAGCCAACCTGAAGAAAACGGAAGTTCTTTACCAGCGTGCACCACAGGACGAACACCATCATCCCCACATTGCCTTCAGCAACTTTGTGCTTAAGTCCATTCAGCAATTCAGCTACCTGGGAAGCATCATCTCCTCAGATGCCAAGATTGACAAAGAGATTGATCACAGATTAGCAAAGGCATATAGCACATTTGGAAGATTTTACAAAAGAGTCTGGAATAATAAACACCTGAGGCAAAGCACAAAAATCAGTGTGTATAGAGCCATTGTACTGTCTATTCTCCTTTATGGGTCTGAAACATGGGTCACCTATTGCCACCACTTACAACTCCTCGAACGCTTTCATCAGCGCTGTTTACGCACAATCCTAAATATACACTGGACTGACTATGTGACGAATGTTGCTGTCCTTGAGCAAGCAGGGATCACCAGCATTGAGGCCATGATATTGAGAACACAGCTGCGCTGGGCAGGGCACGTTTCTAGGATGGAGGACCATCGCCTCCCCAAAATAGTATTCTATGGTGAACTCACCACGGGTCAGCGTAAGAGGGGCGCTCCAAAAAAGTGATACAAAGACTCCCTGAAACAACACCTCAGGCTCGGCCAAATTGATCACCAACAATGGTCCACCTTGGCCTCACATCGGGAGGCATGGAGACGCACTATCCACAATGCTGCAGCCTTATTTGAGAACTCACACCGAACAAGTCTTGAAGAGAAATGACAACGCAGAAAGAATCACAACCTGGAAACATCACCCAAGGAAACCTGCTGCTGTGCTTTCTGCAACTGGACTTGTCTATCTCGGATTGGCCTTTTTAGTCATCAGCACGCTTGCAGTAAGCGTGGGAAGAGTCCTTCCTGAATCTTTGTTTGCGAAGAAAAGCCAGAGAGGAGGTTTTAATGTGATGTAAGCCTGGATCTTTTTCCTTTATATTGATTTGATGTAGTATTTGCCCCTGAAATCAGCTATGATATAAGGCAGTACTGAGATACTTTGAATAAATCAAGGTCTTTATTAGGGACAGGAATTATATGTTTGGCATATGACTATGTTTTATAAGAAATCTATATTATTAAAATAAACCTTGATATATAAATATTCCTCACCTACCGTAGTGAAATATTATCTTGTTTTGATTGGTTGTATGAAAGTTTTGAGCGAGATTTCTGGCTGCACAGAGGCTAAAAATGCTATATAAAAATGTGTCTGGGACAGGCTCTTTTCCTTAGAACAACAATGCTTTTCAGATTTAAAGTTTGAAGATACACTTTTAATATCCTTCTTTTGAGGAGCCGCTGCACCTTGCAAAGGATTCTGGAGAATATTTTGTGGCTGGGGGGAGGGTGCTCACTTGGCCTAGGTACAGGTCAGGCCCATTGGAATTCATTGTGGATTTATGTGAACTGAAGTGAATGGCCTAGAATAAGGATGAGGAATGTGTGATCCTCAAGAATTTGATGAACTGTGAGTTCCATCGGTTCCAGTCAGTAGTGAGGGATGATGGGACTACCATCCAAGAAAATGTGAAGGACCATGTGTTACCCATTTCTGGTACAGAACACACCTATTGTACCCTTGTATCATCACACTGTAAGAAGAGGTGAGAAGCAGGAGGTAAACTGTTTTTTGGTGAAGTTAGCATATTTAATTATTTAATTGATTAAATTTATATACTACTCTTCTTTAACAAACCACAAAACAATTTACAAATAAAAGTAACAATGGGAAACACAAATGCTAATACAACAATACTATACTATTGAAAATATAAAAATTAATGGAATCCCACCAGCAACGAGATGAGGCATACCAAAGTCTGCTCAATAAATGGAAAGCTCAGAATTCTCATCCACAGGATCCAAAGATCTAGGTGAAGCGGTAATAATTGATATCATATCTCCTCTTCTCATTGTGGAAGCTTTTCATGAAAGCACAGGAATCCCCAGAACGTAGTTTAAAAATTAGTGTCCTGTAACACCAGTTCATCATCTCAAATAATTAATTATTACTCCAGTCACATGTTTAGATTAGTTCAGTTGTGTCTTGCTTGAAGTGTTCAATTACAAACACCTCTACTAGAGTGGATTTAAGTACAGTGATGTTAAAACAGCAAATGCTGTTAAAACTGTAACACTACTGTGGACGTGGTAAACCATGCGGTGCCTTCCATCTGAGTATTCTTCATACTGCAAAGGCATTTCATGCCATACAGTTTATTTGTTAAAAGGAGATCGGAGTAGTAACTTTTGTCTGTTATTTTATCTTCCCAGAAAATAGTCTGTACTGAATCTGCACTATATTTCAGTGTAGTGCCATCATCTGCTTATCTTCTCAGATGTAAACTCCACTGAGTTTACTGGATTTACTCCTACATAAGTATGTATAAGATTGCAGCCTCAGCAACTTAGTTCTGTCTCATTCACTGAAAAAAAATACGTCAAAAGTTTCACAGGACGGTTATAAAATAGTTAAATATTAGTTTCCTTGATTTGCTAATAGTTATACAACTTGGAATTTAGAAAGCTAGAATCCCTTTAAACTGTATACAAAAATAAGTTTCAGCCAGTATATAGAAAAGACAATAACTATTTATTTTGTCAGTCAGCAAGATTTATCATAGTTCACATATCCAATGACAGTACTCCTTATTTTCAGGTTGTAGGGCACTATAAAACTCAGCTTGACCCTCTTGGGATGAATAATGTTTCTTTTGATGATTCCATGAGTGAACTCTGTAATCGCACAGGCATGGGTGAGCTCTTCCCTTTGATTTACTTTGTTAGCATGATATTTTCTTCTTTGCCTTTCTTATCCATTTCAACCTATTCAGATCCGTGGACACCATGTGGCTCAGTTGGATCCCTTAGGAATCTTGGATGCCGACTTGGATTCATTCATTCCATCAGATTTAATCACTACTATAGATAAACTCGGTGAGAATTTTCAACACTTTTCTAATAAATTAATATTCGCAGTGAGGGGAATGTCTCATGATTAAGTGCAACAGGCAGTTAGGTGATCATTGCAAAACTTAATATTTCATCCAGTACATATAAGGCCACTCCTCTTTGATGAGATAGTCTCTAACTCTGTGTATTAATTTATGGTAAATTGTTTAGTGTGTGTCTGTGTTTGTGTACAAAAAGTCTCTACTTTTAGCTGGAAGGAGATATGTGAGAACGGCATTTTACTTAACAACAACAACAACAATACAAGTGGCCTGAATAGAAAGGTTTTGAAATACAGTTGTCCCTTCATATTCTCTGGGGTTTGGTTCCAGGACCCCCCGTGGATACCAAAATCCGTGAATACTCAAGTCCCATTATATGCAATGGCATAACAAAATGGTGTCCCTTATATAAGATGGCAAAATCAAGGTTTGCTTTTTGGATTATTATTTTTTAAAGAATATTTTCAAGCTGTGAATACTTGAATCCGTGGATACGGAGGGGCAACTGTAGATTATTTACAAATATTTGGCATGAATTTTAGGTTTTATTACAAAATAACATGGATTTATTGACTCCAAAATGCTAACAAATTTATTTACAAAAATGGTACAAGAAGTACTATCAAATACTGGAAATGTATCCCACAATTGAATTCTTTTTTAATTGGCTTGTCAGATTATGTACTTATTCAATGCCTCCAGGTATGTACTAAATGTGTTGTCATTCCCCATTTTGTTTCAAGCAATGTAATATATAATAATATATATTATAAAGCTAATATATAAAGCCTTGTTTTGTTGAGATTAAAAGGTATAATAATGTGTGTGAGAGTGTGTGTTCATTTTTTAATAAAATAGGTGTAAATTCATCAGTGTTACAAACTATGCCAGTCAGACTAAGCAGAAGAAAGGATATAAATAATAAGATTAAAGGGAACAATTTCAAGCATGCCGTATATCATAGTGGTATAAAGTTGGAGAAACATGTACAAGTTCATCATGAATTGTATACTCGGTTCATTCAATGAATCTCAGTTCTCAGGTTATTCATAAGTCCATGTTTGTGTTGGAGGTCAAAGTTTGATTTTTGGATTTTTCTTCCTGCCCTCTTACTATGAATGCAAATGGCACAGAGTTTTATGGGTTGTATGAGTCTGACTTGGACAAAGTATTCCAGTTGCCTACAACCACCTTCATAGGAGGAAATGAAACTATGCTTTCTTTACGAGAAATCATCAAACGATTGGAGGTTAGTGTGTTGACATTTCTTATATTATTCCTTTCTCCTAAATGGACTTCAGTTATTTCATTTTTTAAATATCCTTATTCCCTGTAAATGTACAAAATGCAGCCAGCTATTAAAGGAAAGTATTAATATTATCTTCCAAACAGATAAAAAAAGAATAATGGAAAATATGGATATATAGTATCCACGTATTTATTATAGGTCTGGACCTTGAAAGAAAAATCACTTATAAGAAAAGATGTGCTCTTCTTTTAAATGCATTGTAGATAGCAGAATTTCCTTTGACAACAGGAGAACATATAGAAATGATCCATCTGGCACAATGCTGTTTATAGTTATTTAATCCAGTTCTCCAAGCAGGAGTTAGTCCTTGCTATTTTGAGAGCCCTTAGCTGAAAATGATTGGGGTTGTCATGGTCCATCACTGCATTATTGTTTTTCAGTGTGTTTTGGTGTGTTCTTTAAGTAAATTTAAGTTAATTTGGAAAATCCCAAAATATTTAATGTGCATATTAATGCTATCCCAATAGTGTATGAATTAGAAGTTCACACACTTCTTAAGTTTGTGTGTCTCCCGCCTAGTAATGCTCTTAATGATGTTCCTAAACTGTTATTTGGAAGTTAGTTTGAGGGAAGCTTGAGCAGAAGATTGGAAGGTCAGGAGATGGAACATGCTCCTGGTTAATATTAGTGTTATGTCTGCACTGACCCTTAGGAAGAGCTTATTTATGGGCAGCATGGGGAATGAAGACACAATGTTTATTATTTTATTTTTTTCTTCACTCCCTTACTGTTTTTCAATACTGTCAATGTAAATTTTGCCATGCAGAATACATATTGTCAACATATTGGGTTGGAGTTTATGTTCATTAATGATGTGGAACAATGCGATTGGATCCGGCAGAAATTTGAGACTCCAGGTGTTATGAAATTCAACAGTGATGAAAAAAGGACATTGCTGGCTAGATTGGTACGGTCAACAAGGTATGTTTGGAAGGAGTGATATGAATGACTGATGAAGATTTGTCTAGTAAATGTTGTCTTAGATGTTGTCAGAAGAAGTTCTAGTGGAGAAGAAACCAGCTGGTGGCTTTGGTGATGAGTTTGTGGCAGGTAGAATAAGAAGAAAGGAAAGGAACAATGCCATTCACCTTAGATGCATTTCTTTCAAATACAGCAGGACACTAAAAGCCAATGTAAAACAGTTCTGTTTTATGGGCCCACATCACAGCTAATGAACATGACAATTGATGCTGGTTTACACTAGAACATTTGGGTAATCATTTTATATTGTTACTTGAACATAACATTTGCCTTCCATGGTGGTGTTTATTTAGTGAGACAGCAGTAGATCATTCCTGCCCATGTTTAACTACAAGAGAAATGAATTCGAGCGAGATACTCTTAATAATCAGGTTAACATGGCATATGAATGACAGCCTGTTAATAATCTGCCATACAGAATTTTTTCTCATTTATCTTCCTGATGCAAACAAAACAATAAACTCAACAGTATAAACTGCAGTATTGCTTTTGCTGGCTAATTCATGGGGAATTTGCTTTAAAAGGGAGGAAAAAACCTAACAGTATCCAGCTCATACACCAAAAATGCCAAGAGAGGGAATTAGCTGAAGCTTGCTAATTGCCTTTTTCATTTAGGATTGTAAGGACTTAGGAATTTAGCAATTTCTGCTGTTTTGGCTGTGTAGATAATTCAGTTTGTCATGGGTGTGTCTATGCCCTGTGTCAAAACAAACAAACACAAACAAAAGAAACAATCTTAATCAAAAAACACTTTGTTTCACATTCAGATCATGCATACTGTGGGTGTTTTCCATAAAGTCACTTAATTTACATATTCTGAGTTTAATATGTGGAATTTTGCAAGTCTGCAAAAAGAAATGACAAAAGAAGAAAAGAGAACTGTGTCAGTGGGGACACTGTGATCAGGAACAGCAGTTTTACTTGCTTTAAGCAGGGGTGAGCAAGGTTGTTGGGCCTCAGTGTTGTTGAGGAACGATTTTCTACCCCCAAGACCTGCCGCAGGCTGCACTGTTTCCAACCAGACGTGAAGTAATTGCACATGTGCTGTTGATTTTGGCAAAAGCTAACCTTAACCTAGGATTTAGACCACTTTAAATGGCAGCTTCAGATCCCAATTTAAGAGGAATAGCTATCCTTTGATTAATTAATGCCAGTGCTAATGTTTCCCTTAACTAGGGTTAAGCAGGGGGTGGATTCCTGTAGGGAGGAAGACAGGAGCATTATGCTGTTTATTGATTTGCTAACTGTTTAGTTAACATTGCACTGTCTTGCCAAACTGATCCTTTGGATGATCTTAGTACTTCAGAGTAGCTTCCTTCCTCACTTGGTCATTGAGACATGTATGTCAATAAAATAAGGAGTGATTTGTTTTATTTTGTACACTGAGTTATGTGTGCCTTTTCCTAGCATCAGGGAGGCTAGTTTCCAAAAATAGCAGTGAGCACTTTAATTCAGTAGCTTGAGGTCACTTTAAAGTGCTGGAAATAATGTGAATAGAGAGAGCGTCTCTAGACAATATAGTGCTACTTAAAAGAAGCCAAAAATTGTCATTGTAGCGTAATTTCAAGTTCAACAAACAAGGGGGATCACAATTGGAGTTTCCACTGTTTTATTTTGCTTGCTGTCTCTATACAGAAAGTGTCTCAGGGCTTGTTTGCATGGGCAGTTTACCCCATTTTGCCCCCATCTTGGAGCCCTGTAGTCCTGACAACACAGAGCTTTTGCCCCATTTCGCCCTCAGGCAGTCCTCACCACCCCTGGGGTACAGGGCTAGATGGGGAGAAGATGGTGGAGGGCCCAATAAAATGTTTTAACATAATACCTGACTAACTCCAGGTATTATCAGGCTCTGTGTGAATGCAGGAGTCTGTTGTGGCCCGCTGGCTTGTTGCTGTAGCTGCTGGCTGCCTCACTCTTCTGGATCCAGGGGGCCTTGCTCACATTCTGCAGGCCTCCTGCCTGAATCCAGACAGTGGGATGCAGGTGGCGGTGGCTGCAGGGACAGACTGGCATGCCCATCTGGACTCTAGCCATTTTGTCCAGGTAATGGGGGAGGAATGGGCCTGATCTGCAGGCAGGATACACTGGTGGGGAGCTGGTGTATCCTGGCCTGTGTAGATGAGCCTCCAGTAAATAGTGCCTTCAGTCTATGGCTTGACCTTGGGTATGCCATAATTTCTATACTTCCAGATTAAGTAGGTACCTAAAATTTCACAGGAGAGATCTTAGTTAATCACTTTAGTTTTGTAGCATATTGTTTGACTTTAACCTGGCGATGTCCTCTGCATATGTACTAGGAAGTAACAGCTGAATCCTATGTATGTTTTCACAGAAGTAAGACCCACTATCTTTAGTGGAGATGACTCCCAGCTAGGACTGCAGCATATAAAGTCTTACTCTGAAAAACAGATTAAGTCGTGCACTGTATTTGATGCAATTTGAAGTTATTTGGGGGGAAATGACATGCATTACTTGTTTTAGGTTAGAAGCAATAGTTTATTGTACTTTAAACTGTAATTTGGGCAAAAGAGAAAAGATAGAATGTATATATAAAATGCTTGGGTATGTTTCCACTCCCAGTGTGCTGACTGGCTGCTCAGGAAACATACCCAAACAATCCCGTCTCGCCTATCACTCCCTCAGCTAATCACCGCCCACATGCAAATTCCCTCTCTACCTCACAATCCACTCCTGCCACTCATCTGCATCTACACCCCCAGCCTCACAAGGGTCCCTCCCTCCTCTGATTTCCTCAGTCACTCACCAGTCACGAGCAACTGTATGTTGCCCTCTCAAGAGTACGATCATTTGACGCATTGACATATAACCTTTCAAATATACTGTAATGGCGTACAGCTACTATAAATGAATAAGGACATTTTTCGTTGCAATCAAGACTTAAACTTTCCTAGTACAATCTTTCTGGTCTTAATTCCATAAGTTATCATGAAAATATTTTTATGTTTAATTTTAAATTATTTTATCAGTGTTTCTTTCAACATTATTTAAAATACTCTTTAATCAAATGCATTGTGTTCACACTAGCATTAAAAAAATAAAAGCTTTCTTCATTTGTTATTAAAGTATAACTTTCATTTCTTGGCTTACTGATACTTGAGGGAAAATTCCACTATAGTTGTTGCTGGCAGCTAACCAAACATTATGATGACTTCACTCAAAGGACCTGTTACAAAGTTTTTTCTATGGGGTCAGCTAGATGGGATAATTAATTCCAGAAAATATCACTTTACTTCCCTTTCGCTCCAGTGCCCATTTGTGTCCATAATGCATTTGCAAGATTGGAGATGGGAAAAGTACCCAAGTTTGTAGTTCACATGGAGCATGCCCCCCGAGAACAGATGGTGACCGTGAGTGAATTGCCAGCGGAAAATGTCCCTCGGGTCCTCCCCCTTTTCAGTTTCTGGAAGAGAGAGGGAGGCAATGGAGAGAGGGGGAGACACAGACACATGCACACACACAAAGACGGAGATGGAGAGAGGCGGCGGAAGAGAGAGGGATGTGATGGAGGGGGAGACATGCACATGCACACACACAGGGACGGAGATGAAGAGAGGTGGTAGAAGAGAGAGGGAGGTGATGGAGGGAAGGGGAGAGGAGGACACACACACAGAGAGACAGAAGAGCATTTGGAGAGCTCTGGGTTCCCCATCTATTATCTTCGTAATGGTGCACAATGCGGGCCAGGTACTCATAATCCCTGGGAAGATTATTGGGAGGGACGGAGGGGGGACAGAGGGAAAGAACAACAATGGTGGCTCCCGCATTGCAAGCCTTCCCTTTTGAGCCCCTCCTTCAAGGTCTGCCCAATCAGATTTAAGCTCTGCTGTGTGCCCCTTTTCAAATTGGTTGATCAGACAACCAATTGTGCGCTTCTTCGCACATTTTTAAAAAAGGATCGCTAGAAACAGTGAAAGCTGTTATAGCGATCCATTTGGAGTTTTCAGCCCCCCTCTTTCTGAATATGGTGAATGTGGGCCATTGTCCGTGAGGACCAATGGCATTCTGTTTGAATTCAGGATTCTTTTCATCGTGTAGTCAACCCCATTGTTTACTGTTGATGCTTTCTCTTAATAAAGTATGTTGTTACGTTTCTTCACTTTTCCTGAAAATGATGATATGATGCTTCAGCTACATATTCATTCTTCCTGTTTTTCCCCCAAAAGTTTTTCGCTTAAAAATCCTAGACACTGGAAAAGCAACAAACCAATTTGAACTTCTCATAGGTGCTTTCTGTGACACACATTTTATGTTACAAATGTCACATGAAACCACTCTTGTGTGCTAGCTGCTTCCCAGAACAGCTGTCATTGTTAGGAATTCTGTGGTTTGAACAGCTGTGGTTGGGACCTAGCCAAATGAGCTGTCTCAAATGGTCTATGCTTGAGCATCTTCATACAGAGAACAGAGTCGAGATATAAAATTTCAGGCTTGAAACAGCTAATGCCTGCATAAATACTAAGGCCCTGACCATCTACTGGCTGGTCAACAGAACATAATTCTGCAAACTTGAACATCAAATTTTCTTGTTTTGCCTGCTCCCAGATCAAGTCACCAACCCAAGTTCAACCAACTGGCCTCTGGTACTTGAGCTGTAATATATATCTTTCACCCTAGACTTGGATAACATTGCCCACTGCCCTGTTCTGACACAAGATAGCGCAGATTGGTCAGCCTCTATACCACTGCTATTTTCAGTTGGTCCTGGTGTGGATGTTGGTTATCACAGGAGCAATTCCTGGGGCAAGACACTTTATGTAATGTAGCTATTTTATTATTCATATAAAATATTTATTGACTATCTTTGAGATGGGCTTCAAGGTGATTCCCAGAAAACGTTAAATTAGTTTTATACATCAGCCACAAACAGATACAGTACAACAGTCACTATCAAATGCTAAAATATGCCACCATAAAACTAAAATTTTCAATCAGAGTAGGAGACTGTTATAGTACTACTTAGAACCAGCCAAGTTTTAAAACTATTTAAAGCCACTTAAAACCAATAGGAAGGAACACAGTATCCTTTTGAACAGATTTGACAGAGTGACTGTAACTTTAATAGTGTTGGTTCTAAGAATGATCTTCCTCATTTTTATAGGGTGACAGTCTTTTTTATAGGGTGTATTGTAACAGAATAATAGTATTTTAAATGTTCCAGGCTTCTTAGTATAAATATATTGCTTGCTTCTTCATCTTTAGTGCTGTGTTATCAATAATTTTTTCTGGACAGATTTGAGGATTTTCTTGCCCGGAAATGGTCATCGGAGAAGCGCTTTGGCTTGGAAGGATGTGAAGTAATGATCCCTGCTCTCAAAACCATCATTGATAAATCTAGTGAAATGGGAATTGAATATGTTATAATGGGCATGCCCCACAGGTAAAATACTTGACTAATTGAATTTAGTGGATGCATTTGCACTGTACTTACTTGCACAACTTAGTGAACATTATTATAGATTGCTGTCCCCCAGTTTTAGAACAGTGGTTCATCTTCGTGGTCTCTGTGACTCGCACAACTGGGTTATTCCTGCGCCTGCGCAGTGCACTTCAGAACCTTCTGGAAAAGTTATATAATGCTTTTTGGTGGTAGTTCCACCCATCCCAGTGGTTTCCCTCAGGCATTCCCGCTCATTTACCTCAGTTCCTTTTCATCTGCTGCATGAGCAGCACCTAGGTACTTCTCTGCATATTGGTAGGTTTTTCTTCAGCTTTCTGTTTTTGACTCGGTTTGGTTTTTGGATTTCGCTTTTCTGCTATTGGATTTCTACTTGCAACTGACCTGGACTGTTCTTGGCTTTTCTTCTGGTTCCTCCCTTGGCTCGTTTCTACTCTCTGATTTCCTGGCTACAACCTTGGTCTGTTTAACGATCCACAACTTGCCAGCCAAGTACTTCATCCTGCCTCCTAATCCGACTTGGCACCGTCCTCTTGAGCCCTCCAGGCCTCCAGTCGAGGGCTCCACCAGTGGCCACTCTGCCCATCCTGCCCTTACTTCTGAAGTTGTTCAGGGGATTGTGGGATACCCCTTCTTCTCTCCCCTCAACGTTGAGAAGGATTGATCGCTAGTATAGGGTGTCTGGGGAAGAGATCGACTCGTTCCTGGAGCACCTGAAGCCGAAGTAGGTAATTGTCGAAGCGTCCTAATTTTGAACCCTTTAGTGCTTGTAGGTGACTGCAGCTGACAAAGAAGGCTGTAAGTTTGACGTGATGGCCAAGAAGCTATATTAATCTGCGGCCCTCAGCCTCCACATCTTGAATTATTTTGCATGTATGGGGGTGTATCAGCAGGTATTGTGGGACCACATCTCTCCCTTCTTGGACCGTCTTCCCATTGAGGAGAAACATCTTGCTCATGCCATCCAGGCGCAGGCACAATTGTTATCAAACCAGCAAATTAATTCTTTGTGCCATGTGGCCGACTGCTTTGCCAAGTCCATCGCTTGTTCAGTCGCTCTCCATCGACACGCGTGGTTCAGGTAATCTGGCCTTTCACCTCAGGCATGTGCCACTATAGAGGATATGCCTTTCAACCATTTGGGCCTGTTCCAGCAGTCGATGGATGAGAAATTGGAGTTTACTCAGAAGATGCGGACCATAGCCAGGAAATACGACATACCATTGCAATCCTCCTTTGTGCCCTGTGGCCGTTCCAGGTGGCAGGGGTCCAGTTTCTCTCACCAGTGTGCATTCAATCCTTCATCTTCCTGCAGGTCGTGCTACCCTTCGCAGTCCTCTGCCTCCTTGGGTAAATGCCAGTTCTCCACACCCTGATTTTGACAGCAATTCAAGCCGTGTGCTAAAGACCACCCCAAGTGGCACCTTTGACTTCTCCCATCCTACTGCCTTCCACCCTGGGGTGCAATTTTGAGATAATCTGTCTTACTTCTATGAGGCCTGGTCAGTCATCACGATGGACCACTGGGTGTTGCAAATTATCCAGGATGGGTACTCCATCAAATTTGAGGATTACCCCCTGACAGGTCGAATTCGCGTATTCACCTTCCCCAGTCTTACTCGAGGAGGTACAAACTTTACTTCAGAAGGGTGCCATCGAACCAGTGTCTCCTCAGCTTCAAAACCTCTGCTTCTTCTCAAGGTACTTCCTTGTGACCAAGAAAGATGGAGGGCTTCGGTCCATCCTTGATCTCCGAGGAGTGAATTCATGCATCCTCCCAAAGTGCTTCCGCATGGTCACCCTCTCATCAATCCTGCCTCTCCTTCAAAGGGGGAACTGGTTTGCTACTGTCGATTTGAAGGACGTGTATTTCCCCATTGGGATTCACCCGTCCCACAGATGTTTTCTTGCCTTTCATATTGGTATTGTCACCTTCCGGTTCACAGTTCTATCCTTCGGCCTTGCGACTACACTCAGGAGGTTCACCAACTGCATGGCAGTGGTGGCGGCCTGGCTTTGCCAACAAGGAGTCATCTCTGTATATCGACAATTGGCTCCTAGTTGCCAACTTGTGTCGTCAACTTCTCCGGGACATCGATGTGACCCTGCAGTTCCTAGATTCCCTTGGCCTGGTGAGCAACAAGGAAAAGTCACATCTCGATCTGTGTCAGATTATTCAATTCATTGGGGGGTCATTGACCTTTATCACCGCAGTCACCTATTTTCCAGAATCCAGTTTCCATACTCTGAAGGCTCTTATCCATCAGTGTCGCAGGTCCTGCCACTTCTTTGCCCAATTCGTCCAAGTGCTGTTGGGACACATGGCATTAACCACGGCTGTGACCCCCTTTGCAAGGCTTCATTTCCAACCCCTGCAGCCATGGTTCCTCTCTGTCTTCAATCCCCTGCAGGATTCCCCTGGAAAGCTTCTGACCATGCCAATGTCAGTTCAACGATCCCTGGATTGGTGGCTGGACCTCGCGAATGTACTTGTCTTCCATTCGAACCCCCCCAATCTCAAGTCACCCTCATGACAGATGCCTCCCTACAGGGGTGGGGGGGCTCATCTTGGTTGGTTCTCCATCAACAATACCTGGTCCAAAGAGAAATGTTGGCTTCTTATCAACATCTTGGAGCTGTTGGCTGTGCAGAAGGCACTGAGGTCATTCAAATCCCTGGTTACCGGCCGGAATGTCCTCCTCATTCAGATAATACATCTGTAATGTATTATCTCAACAAGCAGGGAGGGACAAGGCCCTCCACTCTACTTTTGACCACTTTAGAGAATTGGAACTGGTGTATACTGAGGAACATCATTCTCCAATCCATTCACCTCCCTGGAGAGGACAATATTCTTGCAGACGGACTCAACCATTCTATTTCCACAGTTCATGAGTGGATGCTTCACTGTTCTGTGGTCCTTTCTCTCTTGCTGTTGGGACACTCCGACAGTTGACCTTTTCGCCTCCCCAGACAACAAGCAGTGCTGACAGTACTGCATGAGATCCAGTGCAAAGGGCTCCAAAGGGGACATATTTCTCTTTCAGTGGACCGGATCCCTGCTCTACCTATTCCCTCTGTTTCCACCGCTCATGTTGGTGATCTCCAAGTTCGCTATGATAGGGTGAACACGATCCTGATCACACCGTAATGGCTCCGCCAACCATGGTTTGGCCTGCTCCTCTGTCTCATGGCTTGCTGTTTTGTCCATCTCCCTCCGACCTGACCTCCTGACAGTTCAGGGAGGTTGGTTTCGAAACCCGGATCTGGCCACCTTGAGGCTGACAGCTTGGACGATCCTACCCAGAGCCCTTCTTTGCATTCAGGGTGGGTTTTGGATAGTTCTCCTGATTGTCTGCCTCCAGAAGTTTGGGCAGTAGTGGGCGCCTCCATTTGTCCCTCGACTCATCGCTCTTATTCTTACAAGTGGAGGAAGTTCATTACTTACCTGGCAGATCAGGGTCTCTCTCCACTGAATTCCACTGTGTCAAATGTTCTCCAGTTTCTCCTTCATCTTTTGGATTCAGGACTTTCGTTCTCCTCAATCAAGTGCTAACTTGCTGTGATTTCTGCTGAATTCCAGGGGTTGGGTTGACCTTCTCCTTTGAGGGACCCTATTAAGATGTTTCTGAAAAGTTATGTTAACCTTCACCCACCTGTGGTGGAACCCACCCCTGCATGGAGCCTGGAACTCATTCTCTCGCAGCTTTCCAAGTGCCCATTTGAACCCATGGCCACTTCCTATCTCCATCTTCTGTCCTGGAAAACAGCCTTCCTTGTCACGGTGACATCAGCTAGATGTGTGAGGGAACTCTGTGCTTTGCACTCAGATCCACCTTACCTGGTCTTCCACAAACATAAGGTGGTACTTCGACCAGATGTGTCCTTCTTTCTGAAAGTTGTCTCCCATTTCCACCTTAACCAATCCATAGTGTTGTCTGTGCTGATGCAGAATCTGTCTGATGACTTTGACCATGTGCTCCATGTGTTGGACGTTCATCGGGCTCTTGTGTATTATGTTCAGTGGATTTCCCTTCTGCGCAAGATGAACCATTTTTTTGTCTGCTATTCTGCTTCCAACCGTGGCTCCCCGGTTTCTCCGCAGCACCTACCCAAATGGGTTGTCTCTGCTATCTTTTTGGCCTATGAACTGGCTCCAAAGTCACTTCCCTCTCGAATTTGAGCTCATTCACTGGCTGCCTTTCTTTCTGGTGTTCCTTTGGAAGAAGTGTGCAAGGCAGCTACCTGGTCTACTCCTTTGACCTTCATCTCCCATTACAAACTTGACAACAGGTCTAGAGTTGATGCTGCTTTTGGGAGAGCTGTTCTCTTATGTATGTTGCAATAAATTTACTTGTGGTTCACTGTTACACTGTGTCCTTTGTCCTTTCTCATCTGGTTGGGCATGACAATCCCTCCACCTGTGAGAAAGCTTGCTAGTCTCCCAGTTGTGTAAGTCACAGAGACCACAAAGAGGACAAATTGCATACATGTAATTGTAGTTCTTCAAGTGGTCATCTGTGAACTCACACAAACCCGCCCATCCTCCCCTCATTGTCCTGCTCCTTTGTACAGGTGTAATGCTGCTGTTTCAACATCCTTGGAACTGAGCTAAATGAGCAGGAACGCCTGAGGGGAACGGTTAGGATGGACAGAGCTACCACCAAAAAGCATTATACAACTTTTCCAGAAGATTCCGAAGTGCATTGTGCAGGCACAGGAATAATCCAGTTGTGTGAGTTCACTGATGACCACTCAGAGAACTACAGTTACAGGTATGCAACTTGTCTTTCTCAACCTTTGGTCACCCAGATGTTCTGGAAGTCAGCTCCCAGAAGCCTCTGCCAACATGTCCAGAAGAGTTCTAGAGTAGCCATTCAAAACAGATGGATAAAAAAAGGCTGAAAACCACTGTTTTAGAGTTTGACTGTAGAGTGAGAATAGGGCCAAACTAAATGTATCTGTGATGTGAAGTTCATGAAATAGAGATGTGTCTCCCTGCCAAATTCATAATTAAAGAAAAATGCTAAGTAGTGCCTTGTTTGTTCAAAGGCTGAATTGGAATTGGAAGGCAGTGGCCATTTTAAACCCACTGACAAGCAGGCAAGCAGAAGCCTTTTTACAGTAATATAGTGGTAAATTTTAACATGACTGCATTCAGCATGAGTCCTAATAGAAATATCCTCATGGAGAGTTAAAATGCAGATCACTTTGCTGATACGTATCTATATACATGTGTGTAGCATGAAATGCATAGCATAGTATCTGATTTATTGGGATGTATTGGTGGTCACAGAATAGTGAGCTTGCAAAGGGCAATGCAGTGGTTAGCATGTTGGACATTGGCTTGAGTGACCTGCATTTGCATTTACCTTGGTTCAGACACTGACAGAGTCTAGCCTGTCTTTCAGATTTGTTAAAAGCAGGAAGTGTGTATGTGTGTGTAGTTAATTCACACTTCTATATTCCACCCTGAGCTCATTGAAGAGGAGATGGAGTACAGATGTGAGGAGTATAACAAAAAATAAAATGAGTGAACCAGTGCAATATTACTCTGGCCTCTGAGGGAGAGAACAACAGCCAGGCACAGCACCATTTTGCCTTGGTTCCAGTGGCTCCTACCATACCAGCTGCCATTATGCTGGCCTATGAGGGAGGGAGCAGCAGTCAGCATTTGCTGGATTTAATTCTCTACCCCGCTATCATCCCCTCTTCCCTGTGCTTAGTGTCTTTTTAGATTGTAAGCCTAACAGGGAATTGTCAAATTAATAATTTGTAATACTGTAATTTGTAAGCCACTTTAGAAACTTTTTTTGCTAAAGAGCAGGATATAAATGGTCTAAATAGATAAAGAAATAATTGCAGTCATCTGGATACAAATTCTATAGGGAGGATAGGAAAGAGTGTGTTGGAGTGTTGCTACTCTCTATATCAGCAAAAACATCTTGTCAAATAAACTGTAAACCTTAGATGAGGCTGATTCCTTCATAGAGTGACTGTGGATGGACCCAAAAGTAATTTAGCATAATACTATTACCTTTTTGGACAAAATACTCAGGATGATCTTGAGATGGGGAATGAAATCAGGAATGTATATAAAGGAGAAAGTATCATAGGATTGGGCAGTATCAACTAGTCTCACACTAACTGGATAAATATGAATTCTGTTACTACAAAGAGGTGGAAGAGCTTGATATCTTAAGCAACAGTGCCCTAGAACAGCAGGAATTGACCAGAATCCTAAGTTTAGCTGTTAAGGCCTGTTGTGAAGACATCATCAAACTGAGTGGAAACAGTGACACAATGCTATCAACTTAATTTGTATGTAAGTAGAATAGTGCCAGAGAATTCCTACACATCTCAAAGTAAAGGAATTGGTAGAAAAGGAAGGTGAAAGGAAAAATCAAGAGGGTCAGATCTCTTCAAAATGCTGGGGGATGGGTCACTCAAAACCACATTAGAGGTTCATCTAAAGCATACATCACAGGAAAGGTTGTACAGTACAGAGTTCAAGAGATCACCTAACAAACAATTTGTCTGTCAAGTTGACTTGACATGGGAACCCTTGATTAGAGACCTTCAAGCCACCTTATCATCAACAGCCCTGCTCAGGTCTTGCAGACTCAGGGCCATGGCTTTCTTTATTAAGTCTATCCACCTGGAATGCATTCTTCCTCTTTTTCCTACTGCCTTCTACCTTACCAAGCATTATTGTCTTTCTAAGAGCCATTGATTTAACTTTTTTAACAGTCTACAGTATCCATAGAACTCTTCTCCAGCACATTTCAAAGGAGTTGATTTTCATCCTATCAGCTTTCTTCACTCTCCAGCCTTCGCAACCACACATAGAAATGGGAAATAAGATGGCGTGTACAATTGTAACTTCAGTATTCAATAATATATCTTGACACTTCAGAATCTTTTCTAGTTCCTTCATAGCTGCCCTTCCAAGTCCTAGTCTTCTGATTTCTTGACTGCAGTCTCCATTCTGATTAATGACTGAGCCAAGATATGGCAAATCTTGAACCACCCCAATGTTTCAACTACTTTAAAGTTATGTAAGTCATGTGTGATCATTATTTTTGTTGACTTAATGATAAACTGTAAACCTACCTTTGCCCTTTCATCCTTGGATTGTCTCATCATAGGGTTTTCATGGTAAAAGATCTTCAAAAGGAGGTTTACTGTGCCTCCTGTGCAGTAGTAACACGTATTAACTATGGTGCAAATCTTCTGCCAGCGTCATTCTTGTTTACTGCTGTTGCTCAGTAGCTGTTGGGCACATTTAGTCTGGCTCCTCAGCAAACATCTGTCTAACATGCTACCATCATCAGCATAGCCTGTTGCCTCACAACAGGAGCACACAATCTCAGCACTGCAGAAAGGTAGTGCCATTGATCAATTAGATTGAGCAATTAGATTGGACGATTAGGTGTGCCAAAAGTGAAGACCTGGTAGTAATAGCATCTGGACCCAACAATAAATAATGGAGCAGTTGAATTGTTGGATGTAAACTGAGTTAAAGGAGTAGCAGAAAAGCTATATTAACTTTTTTCCCATTCTTTTCGTTGTATAAGGTATAGGATAGATATCTGTGCCTTGATATTTTTAGTAAGGGAGTTTGAGGAGGTGATGCAAATAGTGGTGTACAGAGATTTAGTTCTATAGACTTTGTGGACGAATTGAAAATAAATGTCTACTTCATTCTTTGCTCCCCCCCACCCCATGCTGGGATTTTCCTCTTTAAAAAAAATTACCTCTTTTAGACATGTCCCCAAATTTATTTCTGCTCAGTAATCTTCTCCCTTATGGATCCCTTCTTTTTCCTTTCCTTTCCTTTCCTTTCCTTTCCTTTCCTTTCCTTTTGTCTTAATCCATTTCTTATTATAACTTAAGCAGAAATTTAATGTATTTAATATTTACATTTCAGCATGCTGTTGCTCTTTCCCCCACAGTTTTCTTCCCTCTCTCTGTGTGTATGTGCCCTCAAGTCAGCCATTGACTTATGATGATGACCTTATGAATTTCTAGCATTTCCTTAGGCAAGGAATACTTAAAGGTGGTTCTGGCAGTTCCTTACTCTAAAAAATATCCTACAGCACCTGGTATTCATTGGCGGTCTCCCATCCAAGTACTAACCAGGACTGATCTTTACTGTTAGGGTATTTAGGACTCTTACCTTCCTTTTTCCTTTCCTTTTCTTCTTGTTTCTGTTTTTTAAAATTGTAAGTCAGTGTGTCTGGGGATCTAGTTGCCATTTTTTTTAAAAAAAGTGTTCCTCATGTCTTAGGTGATAAATAAGTAAAACTGATGATGAAGTTTAATATTATTTTAATCTTAACTTTTTTATTTGTTTTAGCTATATATAATTTTACTTGTATCCCTTTTTATTCTGTAAACTGGCTTGATTCTCACTCTTGGATAAAAAAGGGGTATAATTAAAATGATTGATTGATGATGAAAATTATGCAGAGATCCAACAGAAAATTTCGTCAAAACTTAAAATGCAGATAAAATCCATGTTGTTGAACGTGATTAATAGAACTTTGTATTAAACCCTCTACAGAATTCTATATATACCTGAATATACAGATATGTATTGATTGCTCTTTTGTGTGGTTTCTTTCTGTGTTCCCCCTGCCCTTTCTTTCAAGAGGAAGGCTGAATGTACTGGCCAATGTTATTCGAAAGGAGCTGGAACAGATCTTTTGCCAGTTTGACCCAAAGCTTGAAGCAGCTGATGAGGTCAGACACCGTTTTAATATTTTCAGAATATTTTCACTTCCTACTTACCTTGATGGGTGTTTCTGAATGTTTTGGATTATTTTCAGTAATGATTTATTTATTTATTAAAACACTTCTATGCCTTCCTTTATCTTAGGATCTCAGGGTGGTATACAATAGAAACAATTTAAAACATGAAAGTTAAGACTTAATTACTTATATGTCATCAATTTTATGACTCATATAGATACATGAACATTATCACTTTAGAGTAAGTAACACATGGGTTGGGTTCAGAGATCGAATTAAACCAGGGGTAGGTAACTGAATAGGGTACAGTTCCTCTATGAATGTCCTCTTGCTATGGGCTGTTTTTTGCTCACATTTCAACCAGAAATGGAACATCACATCACTTCTGGTTCCAGGTATGACTTAATTTAAATGATCTTTTTTGGGGGGGAGGGAAGGTGATTGTAGTGAGTACCAAGGAAACTACAGTGTCCTGGGCTTGGTATGAGTGGTTTTTAAAACTGTCTTTTACAAAAAAAAAGGTGAAAGATTTATATGATCTGAAGAGAAACCAGAGTACCTGATTTTTTTTGCCCTCCAAATAATGGGGAGGGCCTCTGGGCGATATTGGGGACTCTGGTGGGGTTTTTTGGGGCTGCAAATGGGAAACCAGGGACTGCATACTGCCATTATCTGTTTGAAATATTGTTTATGAAAGAAGATAGAGTGTCTCTCACCACAATCAAACACGCTCTTTTAAATCAAATCATTAATCTCACCTAGACTAGACCCACCAAATCAATGGGATTTATGTAATTTTTGACTTACCATTCAACAATGGGTCTACTCTGTTTGGGAGTAGCAGTTGCACTTAGGCCATGGCAATTTGTTTTAACCAATATTTGTTGTTTGTCATCTCTACTTTGAATTCTTGATTGCTAAACTGCAATCCTACATGGCAGCCAGAGGAAGGACAGAATTTCCTTTGCTATTGGCCAGATTAAAGAATGGGGTGTAGAAGGCACATGCTCCCCTCTTTGAAGTTCTTCTGTCACCCTGAGCAAAACACAGTTGTATTCTCTGTATTATCCCTTCCTCCCAACCATGTGAACAAAGCTCCTTCATCTTGTGGCTGCCTTTACAATGAATACCATTTTTTAACATACAAAAATGTTATTGGTAATCAAGCAGAAAAAAAATATTATTAGCAGTAACCCATGTAAAAAGGGTTGAGTAAATTGTTGCTGAAACACTGGGTGGCAAGTGAGTGGTGTGATGGTTGGAAAAGATTTTTAGATCAACCACAACTCCCAGAACTCAGTATGCATGGCCTCTGAAAAGTCAGCTTTCCAAACTCTGTCCTGCAATTACATATGTTCTGCACTTGGTATAGCTTGCTGCAAAGGTGTGTTTTTAATACATATCCCTCATTAGATAGGAGCAAAAGCACCCATGTTACCTTTATTTTCACCCCTAGCAAGATAGCTCTGTCAGCAACAGGTGGGCAGGAAAAGTTCCTCCTTCCTGGTAGATTAAAGAGGGACAATGGATATATGAAAACACTTACAAGTGGTTTTTTTTCACCTGTGGAAGTAGTTTCTTTTACTAGCTTTTCTTTCCTCATTGTCTCTGTAACAAAGGAGGCAGTAGGGGCATAGCAACAGTTTAGAATTAAGCTGTGTTTGGTGAGCCACATTTAATGCATCTAAGACTCATAAACAGACAATACTGTACCTTAATTTCTAGCTGTGGCTTATTGCTTCCAAACTCTAGTTGGCTAGCTGGATTTGGACATACAAACAACTTGGAGTTTACATCAAAAAGCTATTACTAAATCTGGCTATACTGGTATATGTGAGAACTTTAATTATTTCTTATATTTTAGGGATCTGGGGATGTAAAGTATCATTTGGGAATGTACCATGAGAGGATAAATCGAGCAACAAACAAAAAAATTACCCTGTCACTTGTGGCTAATCCATCTCATTTGGAAGCAGTAGATCCTGTGGTACAAGGGAAGACCAAGGCTGAACAATTTTACCGAGGGGATATTGAGGGGAAGAAGGTAACATTGCCTGGATAATAGGTTTTTCTTGGCCTAGTTTGTAACACACAAGTCTATAGTAGTTCTTCACTATTAAAGATACAATTTAAATTTTCAAAGTACCATATATTCCTGCATACAAGACTACTTTTTAACACTTGAAAATCTCATCAAAAGTGGGGTGGTGGTCTTATACCCCAGTAGATCTTTTCCCCTGCTGTGAGAATGATTGAAGTGTTAAATGGCCTGGGCAGTTTTCCCAGCAGATCCTTCCTCCTGCTGTGAGAATGACTGCTTTGCCTTTGAAGAGTTAAATGGCCCTCCATTTAGCTCAGGAGAGTCAAAATGATGTTTCTTTTCAGGACAAGTTAGCCTAAAATTAGAATTTCTGGATTCAAACTTATCATTTTGCATCATGTTTTGTCTATGGTAACATTCTCTTGTCTGCCAATGTGGCTCTAAAATCATTAATGTGCTCATTCAAAAATTTGGGATTTGATAGCTTCATATTAACCAACTTACAGTATTAATGCAACCTTACTTTTCAAAGATTGAACACCGCAGAGATTTTTCAAAGTATCCCATGCTTTCTTAGCTGTTCTCAGTCCTTTAATTTCACAGACTATTCCATCATCTACAGCCACTGAGCTGGCTGGCTGGTGGGAGGCAGGCTTTCCAGCCAGGTGGCTGGCTGGCTGGGGGGGGGCAAACTCTATATTTTAACTTAAAAATTGGGAGGTCGTCTTATGCGCCCAGTCGTCTTATACACCGGAATATACGGGTACATGTTTTACATCAGTTGAGTTGTTGTAGAAAAAAGTTACATAAAGCATGTCACTTGGTCTGTTCTTTAGTCCTGAACTATTTTTCCCCCTTTAATGTAAATATTTGCTAAAAGTGTTGGTTTTTCAAGTCTGTTAAGAGATCATTACACTTCTGGTCAGAAACCAGTTTTATTAAAGAGTTTCTTTGAGAAGGGCAAGGTGTGGAATATCCTAAGTGCTATCCAGCAAAATTGGTGAATGTTGCAGCAGATGCTTCTTATCCACACCCTTCTTTGCTTTGTTTATTCACTTATTTGAAATATTTATTTATCACCTGTCAGTCTCCTGTGGCCTCTGAGACAGTATACAACAAATAAAGGAACAAAGCTTGGGTCTAAGAAGAACCTCCAAGCATGCCTGATCTTTCAGAGACAGCATAGTCCCATCCAGAAAATATTGTAACACCAACCCAAGGTTAGCTTTCTTGTTGACCAACATAATTTCCATCTTGTCTAGACGGATCCTAAATTTATTTCATAGCATCCAAACAGTGATTTGAGACTTCTTCAGTTTCTTCCTCCTCAGCTTCAGAAGAGAGGGTGAGCTGGATATATTCAGAGTACTGGTGACACCTGGCACCCAACCTCTGGATGACTGTCCCAGTGCCTTCATGTAGATATTAAAAAGCATAGGGATAGTATTGAGCCTTGTGGGAGCTCAGAGTCTCATGGCCAGGAGGTTAAAAAAACAGTCTCCCAGCACCACCTTCTGGGTATGTTCAGTGAAGAAGGAAAGCAGCCATGGTAGAACAGTGCCCCCAAGTCCCATATCAGTGAATTTCCCAGAAGGATACAGTAGCACTCCCATATGCACTGATTCGCCAACTGCTGATTCAATTATCCACGGTTGGTGATGATGGGGGAAGGGAGGGGGGAGGAGGAATCTTGCTTCCCCCTCCCTTCCTCCAGGAGAGTTCTGTCGCAGCAGGGGCAATGGTGGGGGTGAAGGAGGAAGGGAGGGAGGAGGAGGGCTCTCACCTGTCCCCTCCCTTCCCCCCCGAGAGAGCTCTGGTTGTGGCTAGGGAGAAGGGGGAAGGGAGGGGGGGAAAGGAAATCTCATCTGCCTCCTCCCTTCCCCCAGGAGGGCTCTCAGTTGTGGCAATTGCTATTGTCAGGGGGGGTGAAGGGAGAGGAGGAAGAATTTTCTCCCTTCTCACCCCCTGGGAAGGCTCTCAATGGCGGCAATGGCAACAGGGGCATTCGCTATTATCTGCGGGTGGCCCTGGAACCAATCCGCCATGGATATGGGGGTCATACCGTACCATGATTAATGGTATCAAATGATTTAGAAGTGTAGCAGAACCAACAGAGGTGCGGTCCCCCTGTTCAGTTTCTGGTATAGGTAATCCACCAAGGTGATCAAGGCTATCCCAGAATCAGACCTAAAGATGGATTGGAATGGATGCAAGTACAGTAATCAGTTTCATATATGAAAGCCTGGAATTGTACTGTCACTATTCATTGTAAGATCTTACTATAAAAAAGGAGATAAGAAACTGGCTATTAATTATGGGGAAGGGGGATGGACTCATAATAGACTACTGCAGCTCCACCTCATCCATTGGAACTGGCCTGCTGTTGCAGCTAGAAACTTGGTGGGCACAACATTGTCAAGTTGACACCTTCTTGTTCAGTCATCTGAGATGCTAGATGCTCTCCTGAAGGCCAAATCTAGCCCATGTAGCATAGATTGGTGAACATTTCATTAAGTGATTTCAATGACGTAACCTGTTTTATGATAAGAAAAATATGTAATTGGACTAGGGACATGTTTTTATTTGAAGTTTGTTGGCTGTTAGTAAATACACCAGTTATTTTAAAATTACTTATCATGTAGGTCATGTCTATACTTTTACATGGGGATGCTGCCTTTGCTGGACAAGGAGTGGTTTATGAAACCTTTCATCTCAGTGATCTACCATCATATACCACCAATGGTACCATTCATGTTGTGGTCAACAATCAGGTAAAAATCAGAAAACATCTCAAGGAATTTGGGTTTCTTTTTTTGGCATGTTTCTTTCCACGGCTTTCAGAACAGATATTAGAGCAGCGCATGATGCTGTTTCCTGCTCTTGAGCTAAAGGTCCTATGGCTACAAGAAAAAATCGTGAGAAGGAAACCTGAAGAATTTTAGAAAATGTCACCAGAAAGACTGGGGGGGGGGGTGTCAAAGAAATTAAGGAAACAATATCTTAGGTTGCATATGCAAGGTCATTCTGGGTTTAGAATGCAAAATATTTTATTACATTGTCCAAATTGTTCATAGGTTACCATGGGATGGACGCTGTGGCATTTTGTCCACTCTTTTTTTCTAGCTGCAATAAAAACTACTAAATCAAAGAAGAACAGAATTATATATAACATCTTTTTTTCTAACTGCATATCATTCTGCCACATAAATAAGAGTGTATTGAGCAAACCTAAATTTTATTGCTTAGAATACAAGAAGGGGAGGAGAGAGAGGAAAGAGAAAGAGGGAGATGGAAAAAAATACTTGCAAAGTCTTCTTGCATTTCAGATTGGTTTTACTACGGATCCACGAATGGCTCGTTCATCTCCATATCCAACTGATGTGGCTCGGGTAGTTAATGCACCTATATTCCATGTGAATGCTGATGATCCAGAAGCTGTGATGTATGTGTGCAATGTAGCTGCAGAATGGCGAAACACTTTTAATAAAGATGTGGTAATAGATTTGGTAAGTATTATCATTACTATAGATTTCCCTTGGGTTTTTTCTGGGCTGTGAGGCTGTGTTCTGGAATAGTTTCTTTCTGATGTTTCGCCTGCATCTGTGGCTGGCATCCTCAGAGAAATGTCATTACTGAGAGAATTATCATTACTTCCTCAGATGGAGATCCAGAGTTTGCATACTGCCTTGTCATGTGAAGAGTGAAATTTCTAGGAACTTAACCTCCCACCATAGCTCCTTGTGCCTCCCTTGGAAAACCTCTAATTTCTGTTGGAGGACCTGGGAGCATGACGAACTGAAGTGGAAGGGACAGTTGACACAGCCCTGCATTTGCATGCACATACTTGAAGTGTGTGCACACAAGTGCCTTTGGATTCTGACTATTCTGGTATAATGATGCAGTGTTAATAATAAATTTCCCGCTTCCCTTAATGATTCCTAGAATTTAATCAAAAACAGGTTCCAATATTGCTTTGATAGACAGTTCCCTGGAAAAGTTTCAGTTGAAAAGTTGAAAGTATGTGAGTTCCCACTTGAATGTAAGCATTTTGAGAAAAGGTACTCCCAAAGCCTAGTTTGTGTTTGGTAGTTTCCCCCTCACCAGATGAAACTGCATCTTTACAACTTGTGAAGTAAAGAAGACAACCTCTTGGTATGTGCTGAGTGCTATTTTATTATCACATCTGAATTATAACCCACCACTTATCTGTAATACCTTTTTAAAAACAGGAACTAATTGCTGACAAACATGGTCACTAAAAGACATTCTAGAAAGGACTTTAAAAAATAATAAAACCATGAAATCTGATGACTGTTCGACTAAACTGACTGAAATGAGATTTATTTGTAGGTTTGTTACCGAAGACGAGGCCACAATGAAATGGATGAGCCCATGTTCACCCAGCCTTTGATGTACAAGCAGATTCACAAGCAGGTGCCTGTGCTGAAAAAGTATGCTGACAAGCTAATAGCTGATGGAACTGTAACACTGCAGGAGTTTGAGGTATATTGTGCTAGCAATGTATGATCCTGGGTTTGTGATTAGTTTTCTTGCTGCAGCCTGTTGTTTTAACGAGTTTGCCTTTTGATTTGGGATAGATTTTTCATTTTCTTTTCGTATGTAAAGGATAAGACAGCTTTTAAATTTGTTATAATCTGGGAGATCTAATGAGTGTCCAAACAATTCAAACAAGAAAGAAAAAAGAAGAGCAATATGGAATTTATGAAAAAAACAGTAAGTCATGAATAAGATACAGTCTGTGGTAGATCAGTTTAGTAAAGTGCAAGGGTCTACAGAATAGGTTGCCATGGTGCTTATCTCCCTCAAGTGATAATCCTTCCTTTTGTTTCTGATTTCATGCTGTGTCTTATGGGTACTCAGAACCCCTGAAGTATGTAGTAAGAAGTCAGAGGTGAATCTGTGCTCCTCTGCAGAGTGTGCATGCTAGAAGGTATGGAAAGATTGGGATCAGTTGGTGACCACAAAAAAATTGCTGCCTACCATGGTCAGCCTAAGACTGGAAGCTATTTACAGGATCACCCTTACTATTAGACAGGGGTGAGAGAGCTGATTTTGAGTGTCATCAAAGAGCAGTTAGTTGTTTAACTTATTATCATTGCATTTTTACTGTGAGCATGGGGATAGACACTCATAGCCTTGGCTACTACACAGGTTGACTATGAGAAGCTCCATCTTAGGCAGCCCAATGTTTTGGGCAGTTCGTGGTGGTAAATGGTATGATATAGTAATTATATAGTTTGGTACACTGACTCAATATAAAGACAAAAATCTATTTGTTAGAGTTGGCTGGTGCTTGTCAGCTACAACCTCACAGAGGGGTCCTAGAGGACCCTAAATAAAGACTTAGTGCGTGTGTGGTGATGTGTTATAATAGGGAAATCAAGAAGACAACTTGTATAAGCAAGCAACTTCTTCATGCAGGAAGCTGCAGTTAACCCATCACTTCCGGTTATATGTGAACTGGGAGCAATGATTAAAGGGTCTCAAAGAGCCAGATTTGGCTGCCAACTTTAAATCATTAGATTAATGTCGGTCATTATTCTTCTTTAAATAAGGCTTAGCTTGTTCTTTTAATCCATGTTAACATGGCAATGTATTCCTTAATGCAAGTCAACTTCCAATTCACTCTCTGTTTACAAAAAGGCATTTCTTGGCATGAGGAAGCCCAAAAATGTGATGAGAAGGCCTCCACCTGCCCTAGGGAGCCTAGGGAAAATTTTGAGGCATTTGTTTTAGCACAGTTTTTTAGGGAGTGGATGCTAGGGACCACAGAAACTACTTTGGTCATATCCCTGTCTTAAAGCATTGATCTGAATACAGTGATCTTTGGTTGCAGGGTTGGGATCTGACAATAGTTTACTTAGCATTACTGGAATTGGGTCATTCCAGTAATACCAACAGTATTTTCTTTTCTAGTTCAGGGATTTAAAAAGGTGTAGAAGATAGCATGCACAGTGTAGTTGTTTGAGCATGGGACTATGACTCTGAAGACCAGGGTTTGAATCCCTGCTCAGCCATGGAAATCCACTGGGTGACCTTGGGCAAGTCACACTTTCTCAGCCTCAGAGGAAGGCAAAGGCAAAGGCAAGCCCCCTCTGAATAAATCTTGCCAAGAAAACTCAGTGATAGGTTCACTTTAATGTCACCATAAGTCAGAAACAACTTGAAAGCACACAAGAAGAAGAGGTAGAGAGAAGAGATGGGGCGGGGGTGGGGAGACAGATTTAGAAAGGCAGCTGTATGGTGAAGAAAAACAAATTCAGCTTTTTCATCATGGTCTCTGAATTCACACAATTGGGTAGCATTGCATGTGCAGAACAGCATTTGGAACATTCTAGAGCAGTTAGGCAAAGGTTTTTGGCAGTAGTTTTGCCCACCTCCATATGGTATTTAAATACTGAGCCTGCCAAAAGCACCTCAGTTCTTTCCCATCTATTGCACTAGCAGCTATGGAATGTTCTACGGTGACTCAGCAGTTTCTCTTCAGTTTCTTTTTTGATTTGAAGATGTCTTGGATGTATTTCAAACGCTGCTCAGTATGCAGTGGGAAGATTCCAGGCCACGATGGGTATTTGAAGTGCCTTCTTCGTTTGGGTGAATCCCATGTTGTCGCTTCGTGCCCTCATTGCAAAGCTTTCACTCCGTAGGCCAGGTAGAACAGGGAATCAAGGCTCAAGGCTCTGCTGTACGAGCTATCCTTAAAGCTGTTCAACACCCCTTTGTCTTGTTGCTCACATCCAAAGGCTTCAGAGTCTCATAATGACTCCAAAACTCAGTCTGTGTTGGTATCTACTGCCTCAAAAGAATCCTCCAGGCACACTTCTCAGAGTTCTTTGCCTGGAATTTCTAGATTGTATCCTGCTTCAAAACCTCATGTGTCTTTGAAGCATTTTCACAGTGAGGCAGATGCCCACACAACCATCTCAAAGCAATCTTGTGGTGAGTCTAAGTGGAAAGTGCACTGGGAGTAGGCAGGGCTACCGCCAGAACACTTACACATTAGCTCCTGAAGTTTCTGAATGATGCACTATGTAGGTGCAGATAACCATTTTTATGAATTCACAGATGATCACTCAAAGAGCTACAGTTACCGTTAGCAACCTGTCTTGCTTCAGTCAGTGGCTAAATGTGGATATGAACACTGTGGATTTGATGGTACTATAGTTGTCACTAACCACATGCACCATTGGTACTTTATTATTCATTTTATATTTTCTTTTTTCTTATTCTACAGGAGGAAATTGCAAAGTATGATAAGATCTGTGAAGAAGCTTATACTAGGTCCAAAGATAATAAAATACTACACATTAAACATTGGCTTGATTCGCCTTGGCCAGGTAGGAAGTGTTATTGGAAACGGCACTGGCTGATACATTTTCAATTAAAATCTTTTGTTGACTGTCTGATCTTGGAAGCTAAGCAGCATCAGCCCTGGTTAGTACTTAGATGGGAGACTGCCAATGAATACCAGGTCCTGTATGCTATATTTCAGAGGAAGGAACTGGCAAAACCACCCCTGAGTATTCCTTGCCTAAGAAAACCCTATAAAATTAATGGGGTCACCATAAGTCGACAGGCAACTTGAAGGCATGTACACACACAATGTTGAATTAGAGTGCTTGGTTATTCAGCACTGAACTGAAATGACTTGCCCCCCCCCCCCAAGAGCACTAGGCAGCAGATTGGTGCAGTTGTTTTATTACTGTATTTGTGAAGATGGAGGAATAAACACTTAACAGTGGCTTCTTTGGTAACCTTCTTGTATTTTTCATAGCATGAAAACTGCTGTTCTTGCAGTGATGGAGACACTTTCCCTTTCTTCTTGGTAATTGTATAAAAGTTACCAACAAATATGCTTGCGTTATTTTTACATGCTTAAAGAACAAGAAAAAAACATGTGGGGGCGGGGGAGAGTTGGGGATAGAGAAGCAAAGTAATGGAAAAGTAAAAACTGTGGCCACAGTTTTTAGTAAAGTGTCTGTTCCCCCTATAGCAGTTTGAAATGTTTCACCTCTTTATCACCTGCTGAAATCAGGTCACCATTGGGGGTCTGTATGAAATCAGAAACCCTAAACTGGGCAAAGTAACCAACCCCAGTTTGTGTGTGCAAAAAATGAATTGCCATATCAGTGTGATTCATGTAAGGACAAGAGTAATATTAATACTTGGGATTTGTGCATGCCTTTAGAGTGTTGAAAACTCTTTCAGTAGATTATTGTAGCCTTGACTACAGTTTGTATCATAAATATTAGACTATGAGGGATCTCAATGCATCTCACTGCTAGATGTTGTCTGGGATGGAGTTTGGGAGAAAGATTTAAATAGTATGGAAGTCTCCTGTATCGATTTGTTGGAACCTCAAATCAGCTTCATTTCTTCAATACTAAAGGTGGAATAAACTTAATGGCTGTCATATCTACTCTCCTTTAGCTACAATTGGCTGTGATCAGCCCTTATTCCTGCAGTATGTATGTTAAAAATTCCATTGGCATTGAGTTTTTTAAGGCAATTTTAAAAAAAATTAAAGTTCTTCACAATGTTGAGAGTATCAGTAGAGGTCAGGGGCAGGAGGAGAAAATGGAGAGGGAATTTCTCCATTTCTGTTTATTTCTAATAAGAATCATTGTTACTACTTTTGAAAATAGAATACAGTTGTCCCTCCATATCCACAGATTTAAGTATTCACGGCTTGTAAATATTCTTTAAAAAAGAATAATCCAAAAAGCAAACCTTGATTTTGCCATCTTATATAAGGGACACCATTTTGCTATGCCATTGCATATAATGCATTTATATTGCATTATATATTCACAGATTTGAATATTTATTTAATATTTAATAATATTTGAATATTCATAGACTTGAGTATTCACAGATTTTGGTATCCACGGGGTGTGTGTGTGTGTGGCCTGGAACCAAACCCCAGCGAACTATGAAGGGACAACTGTACTGAATTTCTCTTAAGTGAAATGTTTTGGTTAATTTCTATAGTATTTTTTTACCCTTTTCCAGGTTTCTTTAATTTAGATGGAGAACCAAAAAGTATGACTTGTCCTCCTACTGGCATCCCAGAAGACATGCTGACACATATTGGCAATTTAGCCAGTTCTGTGCCCCTTGAAGGATTTAAAATACATGGAGGTGAGAGGAAAATGTAGTTCTTACTTTATTCTTAGGAACATTAGCTCCCTTGGTGTCTGGAGATGCAGAGCTGGTGTGTGTTCAGAATGTGAGACAAATCTCAGTTAATGCAATATTGCTCCTTCCTATCCCCATTTCAAGCTGTCTTCTGTTTTCTCAAAAACATCTGGAGAAGACCTTCGCTCTGTCCTACCCACCTTCTCAGGCTCGTTTGGTGGGAACAAGGGAGAGGGGCCTTCTTGGTAGCTGCTCCCAGACTTTAGAACTCACTCCCTAGAGAGGCCAGGAAGGCCCCATCCTTCCAATGGTGGGTCAAAACATTTTTGAGCCTCCAGGCTTTTACAAACTGACAAAGGTTAGACTTTTAATACTGTCTGGTGCTGTTTTTATGGCCTTTAAAAGGGTATGTATATAGTTTTTAATGTATTTGAATTTTTTTTATGTTGAATGTTTTAACTTATACATTGTTTAATTGTTTTTTAAATCTTATATTTATACTTTTATTTTGACTTTTGTGTGGTTTTAAACTTGTATTGTTTTTAATATGTTGTTAGCCACCTTGATTCCCATTATCAGGAGAAAGGTTGAATATAAATGAATAAAATAAATATAAATAAATTAACAATAATAGCTTTCCCCCTTTTTGCCTCCCCTTAAACTGTAGTATTGATATACATAGCACAGGGCACTGCATTAGCAGCTAACATAAGGATTTGCATATCTGAGACTTATTAGATGTTGGTATAAGCAGTGTTAATGAAATATGCAAATTATCATTTTTCATTCTTGCTGAACTGGGGTATTAATTACTTTATTGTTAGTTTTAATGGTCTGGCAAACAAGATGCAAAGGTCTCAAAAGAAGCTATGGCACTTTAATTAGTGTTAAATTAATAGTATTTAAATTCATGTTAAGTGCTGATTTTGCCCACAAAGTTTGTCCACTGATTATAAAGACAAGTTCTCTGTGCTTTAAAAACTAGAGAGTGATTGATCTTTGATAGTTTTAATATTTGCACTTGATCTGTTATGGTGTGGCATACAGTTGTCCCTTCATATTCTCTGGGGTTTGGTTCCAGGACCCCCTGTGAATACCCAAATCCGTGAAAACTCAAGTCCCATTATATGCAATGGCATAGCAAAATGGTGTCCCTTATATAAGATGGCAAAATCAAGGTTTGCTTTTTGGATTATTATTTTTTAAAAAATATTTTCAAACCGTGAATACTTAAAACTGTGAATGCCAAATCTGTGAATGTGGAGGGACAACTGTAGTTACATATTTTTCCATATGAAAATGTTTTCTTTAAGAAAAAAAGTGCCATGTGTTTTCAGTTGATTGTTTGTAAAAGGTTACTGCAAGAGAGCAGGTGGAAATTTGAAAGATGCTGGAGGAAAAAAAAAAGAGTTTCTGAGTGAGTCAACAACTGTATTTTCTTTGTGATTATGTATTTCTTTTTAAGATACCTGTCCAGAAATTTGTGTTTCTTAAGGCCAGTTTCTGGCAAATTGACTCTGCTGTATGATCTATCACCTGCATTGGTTCATTCTCAAACTTGGGTCTATAAAGTTGCTTTATGCCATGCTAATGACAAACAACCAGATGAACTGTGTGAGATTTAAATAATGTGTTTGATGTTAAAATCTGCCTTCTATTTATTTTCCTTTCTCTGAGGTTGATCAACAGGGGTTTATAAAATTTCTAAGAAGCTATTGCAGCAACAATTTCAGTCACACTGAAATGTTTTGTGTTCAAGTGGCATGTAATTAACATAAATATTCTTATTAATCAAAACATAATTACTCGTTATGAGGTATCTAGAGGAGGACTTGTATACAAAATGTTGGTGGTAATTCTGTCTTCTGTTGCTATGCATTTTAAGTTTAAGTATTTTGTTAAATATACATGCATGCTTGTGGAAAAGTAATGTGGTACATAGAGTGAACCATCTGGCTGGTGCTTTGTGGACAACTGTAAAACTCTTAAAATGTAAGAGGCAATTGTTAGGTTCATATAGATTGATAACTTTCAGCCATACTACAGTGTGAAGTTGCCTCATTCATAAAATAAGTGAAATATTGCTTGCTTCATGAAATGGCCAATGCCTTGACAAAAGTCATTTATCTTTAACAAAACTGCCTAAATTGAGCAAAGTCTTATTCATGAAAAGCCTTGCATAGCTGTGCCTGCTTCATGAATAAGATTAAAAACTTGGCATTAGTCGTAAACTGTCATGAATGAAGCAAACATTTGCTTGTTGTCATGAATGAAGCTGGGAATTCATGGATTAGGCAGTTTAGGGGGGGGGGCTTAGCAATACTATGGATGCAACATTTTGTCCTAATTTCATAAATAATGTAGTTTGACTGATTTATATACTCAAAGAAGGATTTTGGATCAAGTAATATAGATAATACTGGATTAAGTAATATAGATAAAACTGAAAAGTGATACAGAATGGGATCATTTATTGATCATGTCTTTGTAACAGAGTAAATGTATATCCAAGCATTCAGTTTTATTCTCCTGATATGGGAATAGATTGTACTGAAATCAGTGTTTCTTTCCTAAAAGCAATGTTTAATATAAACCTTTTGGAGATCTCACAGTATCAACAGTATATAAATATATTACAAATGAATGAATAACTGCAGGTACCGTATATTCCTGTGTATTAGACTGCTTTTTAACACTTGAAAATCTCCTCAAAAGTGGGGGGTCGTTTTATATGCCCAGCAGATCTTTTCCCCTGGTGTGAGAATGACTGCCTTGTCTTTGAAATGGTAAATTCCCTGGGCAGTTTCCCCAGCACATCCTTTCCTTTGATGTGAGAATGACTGGTTTGTCTTTGAAGTGTTAATTGTCCTCCATTTAGGGATTGTATTTTGGTAAACTTGCCAGGAAGATTTCCATTTGCATAGGTTTGGGGATTTCCTCTCCAGTAGTTTGCAAGTCTACCAATGTGGCTCTAAAATCATTAATGTGCTCATTCAAAAATTTGGGATTTAATAGCTTCATATTAACCAACTTCATTATTAATGAAACCTTACTTTCCAAAGATTGAACACCACAGAGATTTTTCAAACTATTCCATGCTTTCTTAGCTGTTCTCAGTCCTTTAATTTCCCAGACTATTCCATCATCTACAGCCACTGAGCTGGCTGGCTGGTGGGAGGCAGGCTTTCCAGCCAGGTGGCTGGCTGGCTGGGGGGGGGGCAAACTCTATATTTTAACTTAAAAATTGGGAGGTCGTCTTATGCGCCCAGTCGTCTTATACACCAGACTATACAGTATGTATTATTGTTTTAAATGTAAAGCATACAATGTTTGATGGTTTTGTTTTTTTTTGTGAGGTTTCATATAAAATTACCAAGTAGGAGATGTGGAGAAGAGAGCAGACAGTAAGGAACTAGAATGGAAAAATAGCTGGAGCTTAATTAGGTGAAGCTTTATCAATATTAGGATAATACTGTGAATTTCAAGGTTGCCCTGATTGTTGTGGCTGATAAAAGCATACAGTACGCAGGGGGGAGAGGGAAAGATGTTTGGGATACCATTAAGCTAGCAGGGTTGTATCTTGTTTTTTGCTGTTATGATTGTGTTTAATTTGTTGTCTAGTCTTTGATTTGCAAATAGAGACTAATTACTTGGTACCCTGATAATTGTTTGGTTTTTCAATCATTAATGCTTTCCCTCCTACCCCACTCTGCCATCCCACTCCACATTTAGGACTTTCTCGGATTTTGAAAGGCCGATTGGAAATGACAAAGAACCGCGTAGTTGATTGGGCCTTGGCAGAATACATGGCTTTTGGATCTTTACTGAAAGAAGGTATTCATGTGCGGTTAAGTGGACAAGATGTAGAAAGGGGTACTTTCAGGTGAGAATAAATATGGCTGCTATATATTTAGTAAAAAATGTTGTATAGATTTTGCTAGGTGTTGATATTTTGATGCTTTATCAAAATTTTAAGTGCACTTCTTGAGTCTGAGATTTTGCTGTGTGTAACTGTTAATATGTTTAGCACTACAGTTACATGTGATAGTGGAACAAGAATCTGAATTATAAATTGACTGCAAGAATTTCTGCAAGTTTAGGCAAAGAAACAGTGATGGCCAAAGGACAGAGATAAGGAACGGAAAAACACAATCAAGAACAGGCTATGCCTGCTTCTCTGGGTTAAACTGTATGATCTCATATTGCTACTGCTACCTATTTGAATGTATTGTTTTATATTTTAAATGGGTTATTTTAAAATTATTTAAAATGACGGTGATTTTATAATTACCGGATACTGAATTCCACTGTTTCATGTTGTAATTTGCCTTGGGAAGACCCTGCTTTGTAAAAGTATCTAAGAAGTATATTATGTATAAGGTAAAAGGTTGGCTGTTAGACGAGATTTTAAGTGGAGAGAGATCAATTAAATTGCTGTCTTCATTATACTTTAGTTCTTGTTTTTTAACCTCTGACACATTGTTGGTCCCTGGCTTTATGATATTAGCTAGTTTCTATTTGGAGTTGTGAAAAATCTTGCTAAGATTCATTAGAAGACCAGAGTTTCTGTCTGCAATTTGTTCAGCTTCACCAGGTATGCACCACAGAATAGCTATTATCAGAGTAATAGCCCTTCTTTTTTTAGTGGTTGTAGAGTTTGAACATATTGGTGTGTTTCACTCAGTTAGTCTTGCTCAGGGAGTTAATGGATTACAGTAATTACTTTAGTCATCTCTGTTTTGATAATGTTCCTTGGTGCACCATTCTAATGCTGATTAATAGAGCTCTGGAGGACTCTTAAGCAGTGAGCTTGTGAGGGGTGTGCAGTGAGAAGGATTCAGCTCTTTTAGGTTTTGGTTATGAGAAGTACTCAAGGAGGTGGAAGCCAGTGCACAATGCAAATGGCACATGTCTAAGGACAATGAGTAATAAGAATTTCACAGCTTAATTATAATTTGAAGGGAAGCAGCCCTGTGGTGCAATGGCTTCTGCACTTCATATTTTATGAAGTGTAACTACATACCTCTAAAAGAATAATGGATTGCACAGCAACAATATCCAAGTTATCTGTAGTGGCAGGAAGAAGGCATGAGGCTATTATCAAAACTGAATATCAGGTGTTCAAGGGCTTTATTTTTTCCAAAGAAAAAAATCTATACTGACAGAAATAGTTAATCCATCTTCTAGATGGAATGAACACTCTCCTCCTTTGTAGATACTGTACTTCTCATACTTTACAGAACATTAGGTATTACTTTAATCTTTGATATGAAAAGTATGATTGCTGATATAGTACAGTCTTAAGACCATGACTAGGAAATCACTGATTCAAACCTGACATCAGCCATGATTTAATTAGGTTGCCATTGTCAAGCTGCTATATCTAGGCCTCAACTCTCCACCTGCAAACTGGGAGTAATACAGTGCCAAGATCCTATTGTATCAAACTGCTCACATAATGGACTGTAACGTGCACCTAGGACTTTGATGCACAAGTAGAAGTTGCAATATCCCAGGGCCAGTCTCAAGGCACGCAGTGGGACACAGCAGATGATCCCATTATTACCACTTCAGCCGGCTGTTCACTCCACCAGCAATTCAACAGGATCTTGGTGCTAGTTATCTAGCTTGTTTGGCTATTGCTATTGCAGTAGTATATATGAAGTGCTTTGTTTGTTTTATTTTTAAAGCCTATATGTGCTACCATTACCTTTTTAAAAAATATCTTACCAAACCTTACTTTTATCTTTAAAACCATTGTAGCCATCGCCACCATGTGCTGCATGATCAAAATATTGACAAAATGACCTGTGTTCCCATGAATCACCTCTGGGAGCAGCAAGCTCCTTACACTGTATGCAACAGCTCTCTTTCAGAATATGGGGTTTTAGGTAAGTTTGGTGGGTTAAACCTTGAGACTAGGTTTACTTATTGTTTACTGATTAGAATTGACTGCTTTTACATGTCTTGAATGTTTACATCTGATTTTTGTTTTTTGTTTTTAAAAACTATGCTCTTGATTTTATTTACTATTGTGTTGTTGTTAACTGCCTTTGAGTTACCTTGACACATGGCAACCCCATGGATGAGACATCTCCAAAACCCCCTGTCCTCAACCACCCTACTCAGGTACTGCAAGTTCAGGTTTGTGGCCTCCTTGGTTGAGTCTATCCACCTAGTATGTGGTCTTCCTCTCTTTCTTTTTCCCTCAACTTTTCCGAGCATTATTGATTTTTCTAGTGATTTGTTTCTTCTCATGATGTGACCTAAGTATGACAACCTCAATTTGGTCATCTGGCTTCCAGTAGAGTTCAGGTTTGATCTGTTCTAAGACCTATCTGTTTGTCCTTTTGGCTGTCCACGGTATCCTTAGGACTCTTCTCCAACATCACATCTCAAATGAGTTTATTTTCTTCCTATCAGCTTTCCTTGATGCACCTCCCTGAAAAAAGAATGGTGCTCAGAGTAACTCTTTTAATTAACAAATGTTGAGGCTTGCAAGACTATGATATTTTTCTGTCTACAGCAGTTAGTCCAATAACATCTTATTCAGAAATTCCTAAAACATGTTTTGTATTGTCTTTTTACCTTCATCCATTCTTCCTGTCATATGGTCAGGTATATGTCACGATGATAAAAGAGATGAATTAAGCTCTAAGCTTGAACTTGTGCTTGCATAAACAAGTAAAATAATTCTTAGTCATTTTGGGAATTCCCATCAGTGTTCTTTTGCACTGGATCTAATTAAGTAAAAATGAATTGGGTAGCCCTGCATGATGAAGCTCCAAATTGTTTTTCTGGCAGGTGCAGAAGCAGAGAGCTGGCACCTGTTCACAGCTGTGAACCTGGCCCTGAGTTATTGAACAGCTATAGTTCCACTGTAATGTTATTCTAGCAGGAGTAAATTGCCACATGGATAAAAACCATTGCAGTCTAATCACTTTACAATGTAAAATAGCATTCCTGAGAACTGAAAAGCTATAAACCACCTCCAATATTCCTTGCCTAAGAAAACCCTATGAAATTCATTGGGTCATCATAAGTGAACAGGCAACTTGAAGGCACATATACACACATGTGTTAGAGATACAGAAAAGAGTTTGATCAATTAATTTCACTTTAAACTGAGTTTATTGTTTATTCTTTGAAATTTGATGATTTGGCTACTGCAGACTCCACTTTCTTGCCCATCCTGTATAGCAGCTGCACCTCCCCTTTTCTGTCCTAGACCTAGATACAAAACTTACGTGAAGCCACAGTAGCATAGTGCTTAATATAGAACTTTGCAGTGAGAGATTAAGTGTGAGTGCTCCTCGTACCAACATTGAAAGATCTCTTGTATGTTAGTTGGGAGAGGTTCCATATTGTGTTATTTTGTCTAAACATGAATTCAGTTTATCTAAACATGGATTCCATTGCAGACTCTAGTTTTCTCTTTCTCTGTTTAGTCTCCTGGTTTCACTTGTGTTCATATTCTTTAGTTTGGTTTTATCTTAAAATACAGAGTTTGCATGATGGCTGGGTTCTCTTTCCCATCTTGGATTGGATAATAAGCGACCCTTTAATTCTAGAAGGGGGAACTGGTGGACAGGATAAGGGAGAGAATGAATATCAGAATAGAAGGCTTGTCAACTACTCCTTGTTCTACTCATTTAGCATGGCCAGTGCTCCAGTTATTACTCTTGAATATCAGTTTATTCTTTTTCGTACTCATTTGTGCCCTTACACAGTAGGGATCTCATGCATGTGCAGATCAGACATGGAGCATTTCATAGCTGAGTAGCTTTTTGGTGGCAAACCCTGCCACCATCAGGGCAGCCAATATTAGTGCCTTAAAGCTACTCCACTTAGTTCCTTTTCATTCGTTGTGCAGTGCACTTTGGAATATTTTTCTAGTTGAATGGCTTCTTCTTCATCTCCATATTGATCTCAGACTGTCGTCTGGATTACGATTATGTTTTTTTCCCCCTGGACTTCTAATTTATCTCCTTTGACTTTGGATTCCTTGACTTTCGACACCTCCTTGTATGGCCTCCAAGGATGTATTCAAACCATGTCCTTCCTGCAGGGTAAGATTCCCCACACAGACAACCACTGGCTGTTTTGCTTAGGAGAAAACCACAAAGTCTCCTCTTGCTCCATCTGCAAGGGCTTGAACCGTCAAGTCTTCAAAAACAGACTATCTCACCTTCGGACTCATCTTTGGAAACAGTCCCTTTGAGCAACCAACACTGCAGCTCTAAATCAACCTTTAGACAGAGCCTATCACTCCATTTACAAGGGCTGTTCCATCTTATCAGCTGCAGCCATGGCAGCCTCCTCCGTTACTGCCACACCATGGGCCACAAACCCTACCACTGAGGATATGCTTCTTCTCGCTTGTTTCCACTGTTTCCACGGGAAGATCGCCAGCTTCAAAGTCCACCTCAAAAAAGGCCAAGAAACACATCAGTACTGAAGCTTCAGTACCGATCATGTGAAAGAAAGCCAAATCACATGCGGTCCCTTACCCAGTCCCACTGCCGGAGTCTATACCCCACTGCTGGAGTCAATATTCCATTTTGGCCAAGGTTTTGGAACCTCGAGATGAAGAAGACGTCCTCATTTCTGATCCAGACCACCATCTTGAAGTCCATGCTTCCATCTCCACGTCTTTCTTGCAGTGCAGTCAGCCTTCACTAAGGCACGATGTTGACTACCCCCCTCAACACCACTGCCGAGGAGGCCTTAACCAACCACTCTTGAAGAACCATGAGACCAACACATCGACTTGTAGATCTCACTCCCACCACTCCCAAACTCAGTCCTGATCACACTCTGGAAGTGAATTCTGCTTACAGTCCCGAGGTTGATACCACTCTCTCTCCAGACACCGATCCCTATCTTGGACACCCTCTCAATCCTGGTCCTGACCACAGTGCTTTGGATCCCAGTGATCTTGGTCCTGATCCTCTGCCGTGAGGTTGTGACCCTCCTAAACAAGGATGTCATACATGTGACTCCCTGCCTGGGTGGCTACCTCCAGGTTCTTTTCCCCGTATTTCACCATTCCCAAAAAACATGGCTCCCTTCACCCAATCATGGACCTAGGAGTGGTAAACCACTACATCAGACCCCCAAAATTCTGGATTGTCACACTAGCCATTGTTTCCCTCCTTAGAAAGGGAGACTGGTTCGCTTCTGTACACCTCTGAGACACAAATTTCATATCCACATCCATCCACAGCACAGAAAATTCCTCAGGTTCACCATCAGATCCCACGTTTACCAATACAAGGTCTTGCCATTCAGCCTCTCTAAGGCCCCAGAGGTATTCACAAAGGTCATGGCGATCACAGTAGCCTACAACCCTCAGCCTTCTCCATTTTGGCTGTCCCTTACACCTCAGGCATTTGGGAATTAACACATGGGCGAATTGTCCAAATATTCGCAGGTATTTTAAACTTGGTTCCTTGCCATACAACCTATAATAGGGTGTTTGGTTTATGCTAGAACTCCATATTCTGTTCAGTACATGATTATCACATAGTACTGCCTCTCCCCGCATGTTTGCAGGTGCTTGCGCATCTACCAACATACAATCCTTCAGGGACTGTAACATCCTCTGAATTCTGCCAAACCATTCTCTGAAGGACTATGGGTGTTTGTAGTTTTATGTTTTATACCCTTTTCCCTTAACCGCAGTTGGAACACTTTACTCAGGAATTCCCCACCTCGATCTGATATAAAATAAACCACCTTGTAGGGATACTTCCTTTCTACCATGGCAACCCGTTCCTTGAATTTGCCAAATGCTTAATCTTTGGTTTTTAACAGATAAACAAAAAGCAGGTGCAGTGGTCTACCAATACTAACATATATTTGGCTCCTCCCTCACTAAATAGACTGGCCAAATCACCATGTACTGCCTCAAAAGGCTTGGTAGTCACCCTTTGACTATGTTTGATTACACCTTCTTACAAACAGTGCAGTCCAGAAACTTTTTAGAAGCTTTTATATTCAGCTCTGGACAAACCCTTGCCATCTGTGACAATGCTGAAAAACTTGCATGCCCAAGTACTCGATGCATGTAGTGAACACACTGTCACCCAAAGGCATATTAGACATGCTCACATTTGTCACCATAGACATTTTTTGGTTGCATATAATACAGTCTTTACTCCTTTAGCACAATCTGTCAATTCCTAGATACAACACATCCATTACCTTAAAACTCTACCTTGTAGTTATTAGTCAGAGCAGATACACCATTGGCTGCCACTGCAAAACAACTTTTCCTAGACACAGTTGCTTTAGAGGTTTCTTTGGTAGACCTTTTCTGTTGCTGCCTCTTTTTGGAGCTACTGGAGGCAGCACAGTCCTTCCTCAGATTCCCCTCTTTCCCACAGCCATAGCAATGCCTCACAAGACTGCATGACACCATCTTCTCTCTCTGGGATGCTGTAGAGATGTGACTCTTATCTCTACCACCTGCATCTCGTACATGTTTGCTGTCCTGAGACTCAAAGCCTCTCCACTCCTATTCCTCCAAAACATGAGCTAAGACTAAATTCAAAGTTAAATCTCTCTCAGGAGAACTCTGTAGGCTGTACAACAGATAGTCCCAGTTTTCATTGAGGCTTCCAAGGACAATGTAGGCTTTTTGTGACTTTGTAAAAAACATTCCTTTGTTCTCCAGTTCAACAAACAGACCCCTTATCTTCTCTAGATGATTCCTGGTGTCATCACCATCTTTAAGCTTGGTGTTACACAGTCTCTTAGTCAGTATCATTTTGGCAGTGCAAGTGTCTCTGATACACAACTTTCAGACACTTTCCAGGAATCTTCAGCTGTGGCAGTATTATGCACATACATCAGCTGGCTAGGCTCTAGAGACAATATAGTCGTAGCTCTAGCCTTCTTATCAACCTATTGCTTTTTTGAATTCCAGGGCTGGGCAGGTGGGTTGTCTACATAGTCCCACAAATTTTCCCTAATGAGGAAACTTTGCATCATTATAGACCAGGAGTGAGAATTGGAGCTGTTTAGTTTCTCAAAACTCAACAAGCCTGTGTTGCTGGCCGTATCTGCAGGCAGGTCCAAACACAGCAAGAGAAACAAAAGGAAAGCTGAAGGTCATTGAGTCTTGTTGAAAGATAACAGGATCAGGCAAAAGTGAAACAAAAACAAGTCAAGTGCTAGCGGACTGGCTGCATTCTTCAAAAACACACAGAGCCCAAAAAACTCAGCCAAACGGTTTGTCAGAGCCCTGGCTCCATCCCAGCAGCAAAACACCACTCTCTACTGGGTTGTACTGGCCTATACTGGGCCCATAACCCACTGTCCACTCAGTATAGCCTCACTGAGAGGTGACTGGCACAGCCTGGGGATGAGCTAAACCCAGGAGTAGCCAAACAGGAGATAAACTACATAGCAGAATAGGGCTTGAAAAACAAAAGGCTTCAGCTAGAAGGTTTTATCACTGCTCTGACCCACTTTCACCCACAATAAGAAGACTTACAAGCTGCAAGGCCCCTCTGGAGGCTTTATCTTCAGTTCTAGTACAAAACAAACACAGAATATATACAGCAAACCTCAATAACTAATCCAATAGCAGTGCTCTAAACACTTCTCAACACCAACCCACAATAGTAACTCACACAGAGTGTATCTTTATAAGAATGTTTAGCTAGTCACCTTCTGTCTAGCCAGAGCTGTGCGCATACCCACTTCAGCTGTGCTAGTAGAGTGGCCTCTTGCTTCAACATTTTCTTACTACACTTAAAGGGATATTATCCTGACAAAGCTTTCCTTCCTTGAAACAGGGCAATTACCTTGCATGATTCAGTATGTTCACTGTCGCACCATCCCACCATATCTACACATACAATACAGAGGATTCTAGTTCTTATGGTGGCAACCACAGCAGCAATGTTGGTTCCTTACATCCTTCAATCCACTCCAGGACCATCAAACAAAACAGTTGACTGTACCCCCAAGTGTTCGACTTTTGCTCCATTGGTGGACTGATCTGTCAAATCTGGGTTGCCGTTTGTCCCACCTGAGCCGAATCATGTAGTCATGACAGACACGTCTTTCTTTGGATGGGGTGCACATTGTGCAAATAGGACTGCATAGGGCCATTGTATGAGACATGAGTCATGTCTCTACATCGATGCACTGGAATTACTGCAGTAATAAAAGTATTCAGTGCTTTCAAATATCACCTTCAAGGCAGGGTGGTACAAACCACGTCTGACAACACAACCACAGTCTGTTATATCAACAGACATGCAGGAACACACTCTTCTACTCTTCTGCACTTACTGAATTTGTTCCAGAACTGGTGTATGAGACGACGGATTCATCCAATTGCCATCCACTTAGCAAGAATGGACAGTGTCCTTGCAGATGCTTTCAACACAGTTTGCATACTGCAACATGAGTGGTCGCTTGTCAAATGAGCATTCCAACACATAGTAACTGCTTGAGGAATGCCTCAAGTGTTTGTGACAGAAGACAACAAGAAATGCCACCTATATTGCTCCAGGATAGGCAGAGGCCACAGTTCTTTAGGGGATGCATTTTTCCAGAAACGGATGGGATGGTTGATGTATGTGTTTCTTCCTTTCCTCTGCTAGGAAAGGTGGTGGCAAAGCTCAGAACAAATAAGACCAGAACCATTGTAATAATGCCATATTGTCCCAGAATGGCATGGTTTACAACTCTTCTTCATCTATGAAAAAACGTTTATATCAAGTTCCCTCCACTTCTGGATCTTCTAACTCACTCCAAAGGGCAGATTAGTCATCTAGATCTCCAAATGTTGCAGTTAACAGTGTGGAAAGTAACACTGTGACCTTACCTCATTTAATGTCTGTTCTGGCTGTTTCATGTTAGGCCTCTACCGTGAATCATATGCTTACAAGTGGAAAAGATTCTGTAGCTTTGCCAGATCCAGATCAGACCATTCCATGTCTCTTTCACTGACCACTGTTGTACATTACTTGTTATACCTCAATGAACAGGGTCTTGCATTTTCATTAATTAAGGTACACTTGTCAGCTATTGTGGCACACCAACCGAATATGGACTCAACTACCATGCTCTTTGCAAACCCAGTTATGATAAGGTAAATAAAAGGTTTCCATCAATTTATACCCACTGGTTCATGCTCCTACACTTTCTTGGTTGTTGTTTCTAGTGTTAAGCTAATTGATGTCTAAGCCCTTCGAGCTACTAGCTTCTGTTGATGATACACTCCTCACCCTTAAAGTGGTTTTCTTAGTGGCTATCACCTCGACATGTCATTCAGGGGAACTCACTGTGCTTAGATGTGATGAATCTTACCTCTTTCTTCCATCATGAGGTGGTCTTACGTCCTGATATATCCTTCTTACCTAAGGTTGTGTCACAGTTTCATCTCAGTCAAGACATAGTTTTGCCAGTCTTCTATCTGCAGCCCTCAACACCATTAGAAAGGTCTCTCCATACCTTGGATGTGTCCCGCGGTTTGTCCTATTATGTGCAGCATATGACCAAGTTTTGATCCACCAATCAATTGTTTGTCTACTATGGTAGAGTAAGACATGGCCAGCAGGTATCTGCTCAGCTCCTTTCTAAGTGGGTGTTAGAAGTGATTCGACTTTCTTATGAACTTGTGAATTGTCCTGTACTGACTGGGTTGTGAGATCACACTACAAGAGCTATGGCTACTTCAGCAGCTTTCCTAAATGACATCACTTTACTGGACTTGTGTAAGGCAACAACCTGGTCCCAACCGTCCATGTTTATCCACCATTATAGACTTGATGTGAGAGCCAGAGCAGATGCTCTATTTGAGTATAGTATTCTGTTTTCAGTTCTCCAGTGACCTGACCCACCTTCCAATGCTAAGCTTTCCACATTTGTGTATGGTGCCAAGACCATGAAGAAGAACAGGTTGCTTACCAATAACTGTGGTTCTTTGAGTGGTCATCTGTGCCCTTACACAAGCCTGCCCAACCGACCCCTCTTTCAGATTCCTGTATGAGGCAGTGGATTATGAAACTGAAGTATTGGTTGCTTGGTGGGCTAGCAAAGGAGCTTGGTATAGGGAGGGGGCGGGGTTACCGCCAAGCTACTCAGTTCTAGAATATTCCAAATGACCTCTCTGCACAGGCATGAAACCCATTTGTGTGAGGGCACAGATGACCACTCAAAGAACCATAGTTACAGGTAAGCAACCTGTTCTTTGCCAGATTGTTATACTTAGGATTTACAGCTTTATCACTTTGTTACTGGTCTTCAGTGAGATAAATTACATGTGGGTGGAATTATGTTCAGTTAGCTGAATAAGACATTATAGTAAAATCAGTGGCATGTTGTTCTTATAACAGTCTTTTTTTTTTTTTTTTGTTATATCCTGGGCTGAGATCCCTTGACTAATATAAAATCATGTTGAATTAAGCTGCAGCTTCACTTATGTTAATTGAAAGACTCTTGCTGTTTTTGACAGTCATGCTATTTGCTGTCAGAGGGAGGTGGGGAGAAACAGTATGACATGAAGTGCAAGCTGGCACTGCTTCTCAACACTTCTGTGACAAATGAAAGATGGGAGAAAGAGAACTGAGGACTGGTACTGATCACTACTTCCTCTTTAGAAAATGTATAGTGTCTAGATCAAGTGAAGTAATAGTGCCACTCTATTCTGCTTTGGTCAGACCTCACCTGGAATACTGTGTCCAGTTCTGGGCACTACCATTCAAGAAGGATATTGAGAAGCTGGAATGTGTCCAGAGGAGGGCATCCAAAATGGTTAAAGGTCTGGAAGCCATGCCCTATGAGGAGCGGCTTAGGGAGCTGGACATGTTTAGTCTGGAGAAGGTTGAGAGATGACATGGTAGCCATGTTTAAATATTTGAAGGGATGTCATACTGAGGATAGAGCAAGCTTGTTTTCTGCTGCTCCAGAGACTAGGACATGGAACAATGGGTTCAAACTACAGGGAAAGAGATTCCATCTGAACGTTAGGAAGAACTTCCTGACAGTAAGAGTTGTTTGGAAGTGGAATACATTGCCTCGTAGTGTGGTGGAGTCTCCTCCTTTGGAGGTTTTTAAACAGAGGCTGGATGGTTGTCTGTCGGGAATGATTTGATTGTGTATTCCTGCATGGCAGGGGGTTGGACTGGATGGCCCTTGTGGTCTCTTCCAACTCTATGATTCTATGATTGTATGATTCTATTATTTAAAGGTTTCTTATCAAACTGGCAGCTTTTTCCAAAGTTTGGTGATGTTGATAATTGTATTGAATTCAAGTCATTGTAGTTTAATGGATCCATCAGCAGGTTGGATCCATTATGGCTTTCTATGCATACCAGCTCTCCCCTTCCCTACACACATACCACTTATTATATTTCTTTATCCTTAATACCAGTCCTGGAGGTCAAGCTACAAAACTCTTGTAATACCTCCTAGGCAGTTCTGTAGCTGAGGCTATTTGCAATATATTATGACTTCCTTTTGTAAAAGTGCTTCTTAAAAACCATTCCTGTAAATAAAACCATCTGCATTCAGTATATGCTCAAGGCATAACTATCCTTATATTATAAAATTATTTACAGGAATGACCTGGGAATATACACCGTATATAACCATAAGAGGGTGTTAACTCTTTGCTTTATGCCAGTGAATGTTGTTTGATTTCTGCTCCTGGGAATCCCAATCAGCAAGGCTTGTTGTCATGGATTCTGAGAGTTGTAGCCCACAAACATCTGGTAACCACTGCTTCAAGCTATAGCCATAAGTATATATGCTTAACAGTACATTGTAATAGTGGAGCAGCAGTTAAGGGAAAGGCTACATGTCTTGCTGGTTTGCAGAGATAATCTAGGCTTGAATTTAGCCAGAATTTCACTTACAATCTCTTACCATTTATACACTCCTATAGAATCTTTGACTGATGGGTGCAGACAGAGATAAAACCAAATTTTGCTATTCTAATGCAGCAGTATGTGTGTGAATGTTTGACTGTATGTATCATTTTATGCATTTTATCAGTCATATCCCCTAATCAGTAGAAACAGTCTTTTAATGCTTGTTTAAAAACAGAATCAGATTCAAACCTATCTCTGACAGTTTTTCTAGATTTTTGCTTTGCTTCAAGAATCTCTCAGGAAGCTTCCCTTAAAAAGAATCACAGAATATTTCAATGACTGAGTATATTGAAATAGCATGGCCATTAGTATTTTTCAAAAAATAAATTTCCCTTAGAAATGAAGAAGACTAGTGTGATGGAGTATGGATCTGTTAATGAAGCAGGTAATAAGAGAGATTTTGAATTTTAAAAATTCAAAGGAAAGTACTTTGATTTTTTTAACCTTATGGCAAAGACAGACAGAAATGTAGTACATAGACTACTCTTTGCAGATGGGCACTTTGTAGAGCTCAGTACCACAAAAGCCAAGTGGTTCACTGAAATATTTTCATCAGGATCTAGCTAAACATCTTGAATAGAATTAGCATATGGGCTGCTCATAAAGATTCACATGCTCTGCATTGGCAGCTTGTGTGTGCATTCATGTATGGATATTATAAGTGCTACATACCTGCTGTTCCTGCACAATTAGGCTATTCAGCATATTTTCCAGGCATCTGGAATGCTACTTTTGCTTAGTTCCAAAAACATTTTTTTTGCCCTCACTTGTAGCATGTTCTGATGAACAGATAGGTAGGGAAAGAAAAAGAACAGATAGCTTGTGCTGTTCATTCTGTACTTCTGCTGTATTGATGGAAGAATGAATTCAAGGGAGGTTTATGTCTCTGATACCAGTGGGCTGAGGAAATCTGTTTCAGGTTGTAGTACAGAATTTAAAGGAGCTGTCCAAGATGTAGAAGCCAAATACACACACTCTCCCAATATGTTCAACATCTTGAATAGCTGCTTTAACTGACAGCTTAAATCCAGAGCAAGTTTACTGCCCCGGATACTTTGGAACCGCCAGCCTCCACTGGGTGGAATCACAAAACATGCCTCTGGTGGTAAGTCCTTTGTGCTACTGCATCTTTCACACTTCTCTGTAAATCTGTGAAGTTGCTTTCATTTGCTAAGAAAGAAATAGAAATACGTAGCTTTACATACTGCAATGATCATAAATATGGTCATTTGTATGACAGTTAAAATGTAATATTATAAAGAGTGTGAACCTCCCTTCCTTGTTGCCAGGTAAATTAAGCTGCCTTTGCCCACATTTATGAAATGAAACTAGAAAGGCCTCAAATTCTGACAGGGGTGCTATCCCAGATGGCTGCATTCTCCAGTCCCCACAGTATAAATCACAAATGACAAGTACATGAGACCTGTCAGTGACTGCTTGCTGGTGGGTTTGAAGAGGCAGCCTACTGTGTGCAGAGCATATCAAGAGCCAGGTTGTCCTCATTGGCCAGCAGGAGTTGCAGAGTTCATAAAACTTTCCTAATTAAAGGTATTTCCTAATTAAAGCTAGAAACTGAGTCCAGGGACTTCATTCGATGTTTATTATTAAGTTCTTCTTATTTTGTCTAGTATTTTTGAAACTATTTTGGGGAACAATTACTCCTACAACAAGGGTATTGTGTATTTAATAAGTAATACTGAAAACATTTATTGTTGCTGTTGCTATTGCTGTTGCTGTTGTTGTGTGCCTTCAAGTTGTTTCTGACTTATGGCGACCCTGCGGTGAACCTATCAAAGGGTTTTCTTGGCAAGATTTGTTCAGAGAAGGTTTGCCATTGCCTTCCTCTAAGGCTGAGAGACTGTGACTTGCCCAAGGTCACACAATGGGTTTTTATGTCTGAGCAGGGATTTGAACCCTGGTCTCCAGAGTCATATGCTTCAATGCTTAAACCATTACACCACACATGAAATGCCCAACCCCCATTGACTTTCAATAGGCAGTTATGATGCAGAAATCATGGAACAGCAGACCCACAGAAGAGAGGTCGCTGTCTGTCGGCCAGTCCATTGGCCAAGAGAAGGCATGGGCCCTTGAGTCTGTCCCGTCGTCAATCGGTGGTGTCAGATCCAGAGGCCGTGCATCAGTCCCATAAGCATACTACCACTTCGGGATCGAGTAAAGGCCATGGCTCTTCGAAACCTTTAACCTTGACTTGGGACAATCTGGGTCCAGTTGAGACTGTGATTCCTCTGCCTCCTCCTCTGGGCCAGGACTAAGTAGAGGAAAAAGAAGACCAAGCACTCTTCTCCGAGACCAACAGTACACCTCTTGTCCACTGCGGTGGCTACTTTGGCGCAGGAGCCCGAGGAGCAACAACAGCTGGCTACTACCACTATAGCACAGAAAGCCCCTTGTCCACTGCAGTGGCTACTTTGGCGCAGGAGTCCGAGGAGCAACAACAGCTGGCTACTGCCACTATGGCACAGAGCATCCTTTGTCCACTGTGGTGGCTACTTTGGCACAGGAGCCTGAGGAGCAACAACAGCCGGCTACTGTCACTATGGCACAGAGTGCCCTTTGTTCACTGCGATGGCTACTTTGGCGCAGGAGCCCGAGGAGCAACAACAGCTGGCTACTACCACTATGGCACAGAGTGCCCCTTGTCCACAGCGGTGGCTACCTTGGCGCAGGAGTCCGAGGAGCAAGAATAGCCAGCTACTGCCACTGTGACACCGAGCGCCCTTTGTCCACTGCAGTGGCTACTTTGGCACAGGAGCCTGAGGAGCAACAACAGCTGGCTACTGCCACTATGGCACAGAGTGCCCCTTGTCCACTGCGATGGCTACCTTGGCGCAGGAGTCCAAGGAGCAAGAATAGCCGGCTACTGCCACTGTGACACAGAGCGCCCTTTGTCCACTGTAGTGGCTACTTTGGTGCAGGAGCCTGAGGAGCAACAACAGCTGGCTACTGCCACTACAGCTGTTTCGGACCCAAACCAGACATCAGTACCGGTTCCTCCTAGAGAAACCGGAGATGTCACCACTGTCCGTGATCCATCGCGTGAGGTGACTCCTACTCCTTCCTTGGTGATTGTTTAAATCAGAGAATGAAAGATCTCTGAAGGGGTAAGGGCTTTTTCCCCTATGGTTCAGGCTCGATCCCCTGTGCTCCTGATCTCCTGAGATGAGCTCCTCAGTACACATGCTGTTATGGTCGATGTCGAAACTACATCAGAGGAGGCAACAGGGAAGGCTCCTTCTTCGACTCCATCACATCAAGTCTTGGACATCGAGCATTTATATGGAGCTTATGATGTGGCCCGATTGGCTTTTGACCTTCCCTTCCTCTATCCTCCTGGAGCCATGGCCTGACTTTTGCACAGCGGCCTCAGTTCCGTTTTGCTGACAGCACTGGCCGTGGGGGTTATTACTCTCCCCCTCACCTTTCCCTCCACGGGATGGAACGGGCTCATCTAGAGGAGATGCCTCTGTCTGAACCCGTACTGAGGGACGCTGAGAGTCAGTCTCACCTGGGCGTCAAGATCCTCGCTGCCTCTTCCACCTCCTGTGCATGTGACTTCTCTGCACCAAGATTGGCACAGCCCTTCACCTTGGGGCTGTAGCCCCTCGCCTTCATCATCCTCTTCTGTATTGTCAGACTCTTTTGTATAGTACATACCAAGAGCTCCTCTCCACCACTGGATTTTATTGACGAGTCCTCATCCGCAGTGGACGACGTTCGAGCATTTTTGGAGCAGATGGTCCAGATGGTCCACACTTGGACTTGAAAATCACCAAGAGGGAGTCTGAGCCTATGGATCCAATCTATTGTAGGATCAACTCAAATGCTCCTCCCACTGCTGTCGTACTGGTGCTACCTTCACTATTGAAGCTCATTCAAGGCTTGTGGGAAAATCCGTCATCCATTCCATCGACCTCAAAGAGGATAGATCGGCAGTATCGTGTGTTGGGGGATGGTATCGACTGACTCAGCGAACGCCCTCCATGAATTTGGTGGTAGCAGAGGCTTCTCAGCAACGACAACAACGGTGGACCCAGATGAGTCCTCCAGGCCAAAAGGGACACAATTTGACATCATCGGAAAGAAAATCTACTCTGCTGCCGGGTAGAGTTTCCATATTGCAAACTGCTCTGCCCATATTGGAGCCTATCAACAGGTCCTGCGGAAGCATATAGGTCCGCTGATACAAGATCTTCCAAAAGAGAGATGGCGAATGGCAGAGGCCATCCAAACCGAGGCTCAGCTCCTGGTGGGCCAACAGATGACTTCCTTGAGGCATGCGGCCGGTTCTGTGGAACTTTGCATGGATCTTCTTTGTGGTCTCTGTGAATCACACAGTTGGGTTATTCATGCGCCTGCACAGAGCATTCAGAACCTTCTGGAATTGCTAGGCAGAACGTGCATTGATACATTTTTGGTGGTAACTCTGCCCACCCTAATGGTCCCTTATAAGGCGCTCCCACCTAATTCCCCACAGTTTCTTTCTTTCTGCCGTGTTAGCAGCTTGAAGGAACCTTTGTTCACTAGTTTTTTTCCTCACTTTCAATTTGATTGGATTTTGACTTGGCTTGGATTTTTGACTACGATTTTTCTCTCACTCCTTTGGATTTGGCATTCTCTCTGTGAATTTGGTGTTGACTTGGATCGTTTCTCTCTACTCTTACTGTTTGCCCATCGGATTTGACGACCTTGTGAGTACAATGTCCTTGAGAGCATCCTTTAAAAGATGTGCCATCTGTCAGGCCAAACTCCCGAACACGGATGGCCATTCCCGCTGCCTTATTTTTCTCGGCGAGTCCCACAATGTGGACTCTTGCGTGCACTGCAGGGCCTTCACACCTCAAGCCCGTAAGCACAGGATGTCCTGCCTGAAATCATTTTTATACAAAAAGGCTCTAATTGGCAGCTGCCTCAACTCCGGCCTCTGCTCCAGCGCCCGCTCCACTGAAACAGGGCCGCTTGCCATCTCCAAAATCAAAGACTTAAAAACGACACTGGTCCCGTAGTCCGTCCCGATGCCGTTCGGTTACTTCGGACCCAGAGGCAGTCTGAGGTTCGCACAAACATGTTGCTCTCTCCGATCCATGTCGGGATTGAGCACGCTCAACACCTTCAACCTCTACACGGGACCAGGAACCCTTGACTTCAAAGGCTATCCCTCGGGACCAGGTGTCTTCTGAAACCACCGGTCGGGTTGGTGCTTCGGGAGAAGCCTCAAAGTCCTTAAAAAAGTAAAAGAAGGACAAATACTCCTCTCGGCATGAGGACAGCTCTAAGTCTAAGAGCAAGCCGAAGGTTGTTCCCAAAAAGTCAAAGCCGGTGACAGTTCAACCAATGGTCCCTACTATTACGGCCACTAAGGCCATCGAAACCGCAGAAGCGCCACTCGCCGACAATGCCGAGGCCGCTTCCACCCGACCATCCCCAACAACAGCTGCTGAGGGAAATCTACCACCCTGTGCTCCAACTGCTGCGGTTTCTGTGGAAATTGTCACAGTTGAAGTGCCCTCGGGTGCCGATACGGGTGTGTCACCCCAACAGAAAGGCCATCCACCAGCCCTTGTTGTTTCGAGAGCTCAACTTCTCGAATGCGTCACCTCTGATGTCGAAATGGAGGTTGTTGAATCTGAAGATGCCACTCAAACCTATCCCTTTTCACCTAGGATCCATGATGATGAGCCTGCTTACTCCACCTTCGACCTGACACACTCCATCTACCGCGTCGAATTCACTTCACCGACTGGCTCACAGGTCCTAATCACCTGGGCCTTTGACTTCACAGAAATGTACACAGGTCGGAGTGTGTGTCATTCCCCACAACGCCTGGGATTCGAGGTACTGCTGGGTCTAGCAAAGAAGGATGCAGAGAGTCAGGTATATCCACATCCTGACCGACGTCGTCTGCCACTGACTCCTCCCACACCACCGCCTCGTACCACCTCTCTGCTTCACGGCAGCCGCAGCCTATTGCCTGCGGGTTCAACCTCTACTTTGTTGGGTTCATGGGATCCATACTTACCCTATCTACCGTCTCCACAACCTGATTTGTTGGAGGACGATTCTGCATCACCAACGGATGATATCCGTGCCTTTTCTGAACAAATGGTTCGCATGTCCCATGCTTTGGACCTCAAGGTTGTGGAAAAGGAGTCAGAACCGATGGATCCAATATTCCATCATATACAGTCGAAGGCACCTCCTACTGCCAGTATCCGAGTTTTGCTGTCCCTTCTGAAACTCAAACTGTGTTGGGACCGAGTGGATGCCATCCTCATCACTCCGTGCTGGCCCCGTCAACCTTGGTTTGCAACCCTCCTGCATCTAGCCAGGCACTGATTCATCTGACTTCCAACCCTCCCGATCTTCTCACCATTCAGAACAGAAAGGTCATACACCCAGATGTATAAGCTCTATGACTAACGGCATGGAGACTACAGCCTTGAACTCATCCTCCATTCAGAGGGCCGGGGTCAATATGACCTCGGATTCATCCTTGGTTCCGAGGGGCTGGGTCTCCATTTCTCCATCCAAAGGTTCAGGCTGTCATTGATGCTGCCCGACAATCTGCTACGACCTGCTATCACTACAAGCGGAAAAAGTTTGAAGCCTTTCTGGCTGATTGGGGACTGGCTACGGAACCGTACTCCATCATGACGGTCTTGGAATTCCTTCTCCACCTGTCTGCCACAGGGCTTTCGCTTTCATCGATCCGGTGCTACAAGTGGAAGAAGTTTGAAACCTTTCTATCTGATTGAGGGTCGGCTGCAGAACCGTTCTCCATCCTGACAGTCCTAGAATTCCTTCTCCACTTGTCTTCCATGGGACTCTCGATTTCATCAATCCGGTGCTACTTGGCAGCCATTTCTGTCGAATTCCAGGCTAGAGGTCACCAGTCTCCTTTTATGGATCCGACGGTCAAGAAGTTCTTAAAAGGCTATGCCAACCTTCATCCTCCGGTACTTGAGCCTACTCCGACATGGAAATGGTCCTATCACAACTGGTTCAACGTTCCTTCAAACCCATGGCATCTACTGATTTGAGACTCCTGACTTGGAAACTGCTTTCCTTATTGCTATTACTTCGGCGCGTCAAGCTGGAGAACTCTGTGCCTTGCACTCGGACCTGCCATACACTGCCTTCCACAAACATAAGGTAGTGCTCCGTCCCGACATCTTCCTCCTGAAGCTGGTTTTGAGCTTTCATCTGAATCAGTCTATCACTCTCCCTGCTCTGATGCAGGATGCGAAGGATGAATTCGAGCGTACCCTCCACTCCATGGATGTCAGGAGGACACTCACCTTTTACATCCAGAGAACTGCTCTGTTCAGGAAGTCACCTAAACTGTTTGTTTCCTATGCTGACTCGAGACTTGGGGATCCTATTTCTCCACAACGTCTGTCTAAGTGGGTGACATCGACTATATCCCTCTGCTCTGAACTGGCCAAGAAGTCATTGCCGCCACGGATTCGAGGACACTCGACGAAAGCTGTCTCCACCTCAACAGCTTTCCTTTCTGGGGTGCCTCTAGAGGACGTTTGCAGAGCAGCAACTTGGTCATCACCTTTGACTTTCATTTCCCATTATAGACTTGACACTCATTCTAAGAACAAGGCTGCCTTTGGGAAAGCTGTGCTTTTGTCTTCCATTCAATGAGTGAGTGTTAATGGGTTGCCAAGTTACTTGATTGATATCCTTGATATGCTAATTATATATACTTGATCTGGTTTCTCATGCTTAAGAATGTGCTGTCAAAAAATTCCAATTACTGTTTTGACTGTGCAGCTTGGTCCTGGTGTCAGCATGTATAAGACATACCCTCCTCCTGGAGTGAAGCTTGCCAGTCTACCCAACTGTGTGATTCACAGAGACCATGAAGAAGATGGACAGGTTGCTTACCTGCAACCATAGATCTTTGAGTGGTCTTCTGTGAGTTCACACAGACCTGACCATTTTCCCCTCTATGTCCTACATCATATAAGCATGCTTAATGTTCGTGCTGCTGCTTGTGACGTCATTCAAGGAACTGAGGGGAATTAGGTGGGAGCGCCTCATAAGGGACCGTTAGGGTGGGTGGAGTTACAGCCAAAAATGTATCAATGCACATTCTGCCTAGCGATTCCAGAAGGTTCCAAATGCTCTGTGCAGGCGAAGGAATAACCCCAACTGTGTGAATTCACAGAAGACCACTCGAAGATCTATGGTTACAGGTAAGCAACCTGTCCTTCTGTTCGCTTGGCCTTGCTCTGTGGGCTTCCTTGACCATTGAAGATATGCCATTTGACCATTCCAGCCTCTTCAACAGCTCGACCGATGGAACGCTTGAATTCATGCAGAAGGTAAGGACCACCACACGGAAGTATGGTATGCCATTGTCTTCGTCTTCTGTGTACTAATCAAGGGGTTGATCTGGGTGGCACTCCTCCTCTTACACCCAGTCCTTTCGGAGGGGTTACACTTCGCAATGCTCTAGGTGCTCATGGTACCAGCAACCCGCTATGTCCGCCTTTTAGGTGGGGAGCCAGGCCTCCACCTCCTGTTACTGGCTACCGACAAAGCAAAGTGCTAAAAGAACAGGGCAGAAGGAGATTTTAAACTGTCCTCACTCTCAATCTGCTCATTCCTTTCCCCGAGAACCATCTATTCGGAAACCGCCTGTCTGTGTTCCGAGACACCCGGTCCAAGATAACATGGGACCGATGGGTGCTTTGCATCATCCAGGATGGTTACTGGATTGGGTTTGAACAAATTCATCATCTGAAAGAAGTTCGGGATGGTTACCCTGAGTTCGATCCTGCCTCTTCTTAAGCAAGGCGACTGATTTACCTCCATCGATCTCAAGGATGCGTACTTTCATATCGGAATCCACCCAACCCACAGTTGGTTCCTCGCCTTCATGTTCGGGGATGAGGCCTTCCAGTTTTGTGTCATGCCCTTTGGACTATCCACGGCACCGAGGGTATTTATGAAATGCATGATGGTTGGGGCAGCTTTCCTGCGCCAACGGAGGGTGGTCATCTTCCCCTACATTGACAACTAGCTCCTGGTGGCAGAGTCCTGTTGGCAACTCCTAGATGACATCGAGCTGACATTGGACTTACTGGATGCCCTGGGCCTGATTGTCAATCTGGAGAAATCGCATCTCGAACACAGCCAGTCTCTCCAGTTCATCAGGACCTCCTTGAATTCGAACACTGCTGTGGCTTACCTGCCTTCAGATCATTTTGATACTCTCTGCAACCTCATCCACCAATGCTGCAGATCCTGGAGGATCTCCATTCGTTTGATTCAAACCCTACTGGGAAACATGGCAGCCATGACTTTAGTCACTCAATTTGCAAGGCTACGGTTCCTACCGCTTCAGTCATGGTTCCTGAGCATCTTCAGCCCAGTGCGGGACTGCCATCACAAACTCCTCAACTTGCCGCAAACAATTCAACATTCCCTGGATTGGTGGTTGGACCCGAACAACGTCCTGTCAGGCATACTGTTAAAACCCCAACTGCAAGTCTCAGTCACCACGGATGCATCCTCACTCAGATGGGGAGCCCACCTCGAGACATATACTGTCCAGGGCTCGTGGACTGCTGACAAATAGGAGCTCCATATCGATAACCTCGATCTCCTGGCTGTTCAGAAGGTGCCTCAGGCCTTTGAGAAGCTGGTATCAGGCAAGACGGTCCTGCTTGTCACGGATAGTACATCCATGATGTACTACCTCAACAAGCAATGAAGGATGAGGTCTTCATCTCTTCTGTCACTTACCCTCGAAATTTGGGACTGCTGCATTCTGTAGGGTATACTTCTCCACTCCATTCATCTTCCGGGAGAGGTGAATAGTCTTGCCGATGGACTGAGCCGTCAGAATTTGTCCATGCACGAATGGATGTCACATCAATAGGTGGCACAAGAACTGTTTCAGCGCTGGTGTACTCCGCAGGCCCGTTACGAACACGAGTGGTGGCCACGCTGCCTCGGGACCAATCGGACGCGATCCTCCTCACCCCATGGTGGCCTTGGCAACCGTGGTTGGCATCTCTCCTTCACCTGAGCCATCGGTGCTTTCTGCACCTTCCAAGCCGTCTGCATCTATTGACCATCCAGAACGGCAATGTCAGACATCCGGACCTCGAGATGCTTTGTCTGATGGCTTGGAGGGTACTGCCCTGAATTTGTCTTTGGATCCAAGGCGTTCTGTGCGTCTACCGCTACTGGCCGACATACAGGTAGTGCTTGACGCCTCTCTCTGCCCTTCTACATGTTGATCCTGTTCCTACAAGTGGAAATGCTTTGAATCCCTTTTCTTAGACCATGACCTCACCGCTGCTTCTTCCTCGGTGACCACCGTCCTCCAATTCTTACTGCATCTTTCGGATTCAGGACTATCCTTCTTGTCCCCAAAGTGATACCTGGCGGCTCCCTCTGTTGAGTCCCAACCACAGGGTCAACCTTCTCCGTTCCAAGACCCATTGGTTCGGAAAATCCTGAAGTGCTATGTCAACCTTCATCCACTGGTGGTTGAGCCTACCCAAGTTAGGAGTCTCAAACTAGTCCTCTCTCAACTCATGAGACACACCTTCGAACCCTTGGCGACAATGGATCTGAGACTCCTATCATGGAAAACAGCCTTCCTCATAGCCATCATGTCCACCCGTCGAGCTGGTGGGCTTTGTGCCTTGCGTTCTGATGCTTCATACTTGACATTTCACAAGCACACAGTGTTTCTGAAACCAGACATGTCCTTTCTCCTGAAGGTGGTCTCCAGTTTCCACATCTACCAATCCTTTGTTCTCCCTGCTCTAATGCAGGATCCAAAGAATGATGTGAACGGACTCTCCATCTCCTGGATGCTCAGCCCTTGCCTTCTATGTACAGCAGACAGCTCCATTTCAAAAGTTGCCGAATCTGTTTGTGTCCTATGCAAACTTTAGGTTGGACGCCCCTGTTTCTCCACAGTGCCTGTCAAAGTGGGTGGTATTGACTATCTCCTTCCGTTACGTACTGGCTCAAAAGCCCCTGCCTCCTCGGGTTCGAGGGCACTCCGTCAGAGCTATATCCGCTTCTGCTAGCTTCTTCTCCAGTGTTCCCCTGGAGCATGTGTGCTGGGCAGCCACTTAGTCTACGCCACTAATTTTTGTTTCGCACTACAAACTAGACACTCGGCCTTGTAATGAGGCTGCTTTTGGGAGGGCAGTTCTGCTGTCCTCCATTCAATAAGTGAGTGGTTATTGTGGTTGCCTGTGGTACTTAACATTTATTGCTATGTTCATGTCAGTTTATGCTCATTGTTATGGTTTTTATGGGACATCACTTGTCAACAATTGTCCTTGTCTAACCTATTAGCGTGACATACCCTCCTCCTACGGGTGAAGCTTGCTAATCTACCCACTGTGTGTATTCACAGAGACCACGAAGAAGATGGACAGGTTGCTTACCTGTAACCATAGATCTTCGAGTGATCTTCTGTGAATTCACACAGACCCGCTCATCCTCCCCTCTATGTCCTGCTATGGCATATGCTTAATGTTCCTGATGCTGCTGCTTGCGGCATCCTTCAAGGAACTGAGGGGAATTAGGTAAGAGTGCTTCAGAGAGACTGTTGGGGTGGGTGGAGTTACAGCCAAAATGTATCAAAAACTATTCTGCCTAGCGATTCCAGAAGGTTCCAAGTGCTCTGTGCAGATGCAGGAATTATCCACTGTGTGCATTCACAGAAGACCACTCGAAGATCTGTGGTTACAGGTAAGCAACCTGTCCTTCCTGCAGTGCACATACTGAGATAACATAGAGATAAAAATAGAAATATACTCACATGCAAACTCACATCTGGCACTCTAACATCTACTACTTGGATGTTTGTTGACACCTGGAGGATTTACCCTTTCCCCCCCTCCTACATACACAACTGAAATACCACTACCTTATTTAAGGTGAAAAGGGCTTGTTCCTTAGCCTTGACAGCTGCACCTCCTCTCCAGCTCCAGCTGTCCTTCTCTTTCTGAATTAAACCAGCAATTATAGCTCCTTCCTTAAGGCTTCCACACTCACTGGGTCAAACGAATAACTCCACACATTATGTCTTAAATCCAGTTGATAGTCCACACTAGATTAGACTCATCAGTGAGATTTACATAAGTTTTGTTGTTGTTGTGTGCCTTCAAGTCATTTCTGACTTATGATGATCCTAACCATTCAGCAACTGTTTCAATTAGATATAAACCTTAATAAAAAATATTGGTGTAACAACTGTTTCTTAAAATAAAAATTCATGTGGGAAGACACCCTTAGTTGTTATGTGGTAATAATAATTTTAAATACTGGACCTACATATGTGCATATATAATGAATCAGACATAAGGAAATTAATCTTACAGAAATAGATAAAGCTTTTAACAACTCAGTAACTTAAATTTCACAGTCCAATGAGTATAGTAACCTTGTCCATGTAACTCCATTCACGTTTAAATATACAACTACATAGTTCATGCTTTAACATCTTTTTTTCTCAGGATCCAATCCAACGCTCCCTTTCATTAGCTGCCAGTCCCTGCTAGCTAGGTAATTTTAAAAATCTAAAATAAAAACTCTTCCTTCAATGATTTTATTTTTAAATAATTGTTACTCTTACCTACTTTTTCTGCCCAAAGACACCCATGTTGGGGCATGCAACACATCAATTTACAGTAAAATCCTGCAATCAAATCTGACTCAAATGTAAAACTGTAATTTAAAATGATATTTTGGGGGAATACTCTAAGAAACTAGCAGCATTGGATAGAATGTCAGTCAAAGGAATCAGTGATGTGAAACATTTAAGCTTTCTGATACAGGAAAGTAAGATGAAAACATTTGCCAGCTGAAATAGCTAAATATTTCACTTGGCAAAGATGTGCACTTTAGAATTATGATGTGGTGGTTCTTTTTTCAACAAATAATATATGTGTTTAGCCTTTGTGTCTGCAGAAAAACAAATCTTGAAAATGTCTGCAAAATGCAGCCACTGTAGCTACAAGTACTCACTAGGGAGTGTTCCCATAGGAGCTACATTTACCAGATGCTGTTGCATGCATTGAAATGTTTCAATAAGCAAATGTCTGTGAATTATACACCCTGATCAAGGTTGGTACACCAGACTTTACCGCTTCTCATTCTTTCTGTTTCAGAGTACAAATTCAATATTAAGAAGAAAATCCAATATCTTATGGTTATTTACAAGCATTTCTTTACAGTTTACCACATTTCAAAAACAAAGTATAGAGTGTTGCATCCACTGGTTGTGCAAGTACTGTAGAAGAAAGATTGCAAAACCAACCTTTATCTTTCCCACTCTGCTTCCTGTACTACCCTTGCACTCTGTGAAAAGCATCTCCAGAGGGCTATAGGGTCTCCTGAACAATGTGAGCTGTTTTTATGGGGTTGCAGCGAGAGAAAAATCACTTGAAATTAAGTGGAGGAATCTTGGATGGGCAAAGGTTCCTCCACCTGATTTCCGGTGACAATCCCACCACTGTAGCCCTGTTGGAGCTTGGCAAAATTAGTGTGAAAGCTAACATAGCCATAAAAAATGAATTCGTTGATGTTAACTGATTTTTATTGAATGCTGTAAAATTAATTCATTAATAATAATAATAATAATAAAATTTATTTATACCCCGCCCCTCTGTTAAAACAATCGGGGCGGCTTACAGAATTTAAAATACAATACAAATAAAATCCCTAAACACCCCCACTCCCACCCTCCCCCATAAAAAAACATTAAACAAATATAAATTAAAAACAACTAATCTAAAATCACATTTAAAACTATAAATACAATAAAATATAATAAATGGCCAGCAGCCTAGAAGAGGCCAGGATCCCCTGAGGCCGGGATCTAATTAGGAAAGGCCTGCCGAAAGAGATCCGTCTTTAGTGCTTTTTTAAAGCCACTCAGGCTCGTTATCTGACGGATCTCATTCGGCAGGTCATTCCACAATTTGGGGGCGACTACCGAAAAGGCCCTCTGGGAGGTTGCAGACAGCCTAGATTTTTGTGGCTGAAGCAAATTCCTCCCAGAGGACCGGAGTGCGCGGGGAGGATTGTATGGGAGGAGGCGGTTCCGGAGATAAGTTGGACCCAAGCCATTTAGGGCTTTAAAGGTAATAACCAACACCTTATACTGGGCCCGGAAACTGATTGGCAGCCAGTGGAGAGATTTTAGTACTGGAGTTATATGGTCTCTCCGAGATGTTCCTGAGACCACTCTGGCTGCCATATTTTGTACCAACTGAAGTTTCCGGACCAAGCATGAGGGCAGCCCCATGTAGAGCGCATTGCAGAAATCTAGACGGGAGGTTACCAGCGCGTGCACCACAGTCTCGAGGTCCCTTACTTCCAGGAAATGGCGCAGCTGGCGTATCAGCCGAAGCTGATAACAGGCGCTCCTGACTGTCGCATTCACTTGACTCGTCATCTGAAGCGATGAATCAAGGAGCACCCCCAGACTGCGAACACAGTCCTTAACGGAGAGTGTGACCCCGTCCAGGACTGGAGGTTGCAACCCAACTCCTGGTTTGGGGGCCGCTACCGTGAGCACCTCCGTTTTATCTGGATTTAATCTCAATCTGTTTTTCCTCATCCAGCCCATTACTGCTTTATGACAATCATTAAGAGGAGAGACGCCATCGGAATTCGAGGCCGATGATCGGGGCAAGGAGAAATAGATCTGGGTGTCATCAGCGTACTGATAACACCCAGCCCCATAACTGCGAATAATCTCACCCAGCGGCTTCATATAAATGTTAAACAGCATCGGGGACAGGATGGCACCCTGTGGAACACCACAAGTAAGCTCCTTTCTGCTGGAGCAGCTGTCCCCGAGCAACACCCTCTGGGACCTGCCCGAGAGGAAGGACCGGAACCACTGGAGCGCAGTGCCTCCGATTCCTAACCCCCTCAAGCGATCCAAGAGGATGCTATGATCTATTGTATCGAAAGCCGCTGAGAGGTCCAGAAGCACCAACAGGGTCACACTACCCCTGTCAATGCTTAGACGCAGGTCATCAGTCAAGGCAACCATGGCAGTCTCAACTCCAAATCCCGTCCTAAAGCCAGTTTGAAATGGGTCTAGATAATCGGTTTCATCCAAAACCACTTGGAGTTGAAGCGCAACTGCCCTCTCGATCACTTTGCTCAAGAATGGTAACATAGAAACCGGCCTATAGTTGTTCATGTCCAGGGGGTCAAGGGAAGATTTTTTCAGGAGCGGCCTAACGGCTGCTTCCTTTAAACAAGATGGAACACATCCTTCTCTGAGGGATGCATTGATGATGTCCTTAAGGAACATCATCAAGGCAGTCCCCCCCTGGATGGCCAGCCATGAAGGGCAAGGATCGAGAGGGCAGGTCGTCTTCCTAACCCTACCAAGTAGCTTGTCCACGTCCTCAGTACTCACAGATTGAAATTGATCCAGTAAACTGACATCAACGGAGTTGCTGGACACCTCGTCAATTGTTTCTGCCAAATTACTGGTATCTAAGTCGGCTCTTATCTGAGAGATTTTATCTGCAAAGAAATTGTTAAACGCGTCACAGCAGGCCGTCGTTGGGTTAAGCAACGGGTTCTGCGCAGGAATAACCTGCGTCATCTCCCTTACCACCCTAAACAGCTCTGCTGGACGGGACTCTGCATTATGTTCTTCATCAGTGAGATTCTAGTGAGATGTTACTTTTAAATGTTTTGAAATTGGTTAAAATTAATAATAATGATAAAAAAATGATTAATAACCCTCCAAAATAATCCAAAAGTAATACAATAAAGTAACATAAAATGGTAACAGTACTTCAGACTGTTAGTGTTCTTGACCTTAAAAGTGCCTTTTTAACAAATCCAGGCAGCACTTAAAAGAACCAGCATGGTGTACTGGGTTGAGTGTTGAACTATGACTCTGTAGACCAGGGTTTGAATTCCCACTTAGCCATGAAAACCCACTGGGTGACATTGGACAAGTCACGCTCACTCAGTGTTGGAGGAAGGCAAAGACAATCCCTCCCCAAATAAAATTTTGGTAAGAAAACTCTGTGAAAGATTCACCTTAGGGTCATTGTGGGTTGGAAATGACTCGAAGGCACACAATGAAGGTAGCACTTAGTTTATTTTAAGCATTATACTAATAAGTATAATCCCAACATGCTTCAAAGCAGAACCTGAACAGAGGATACTTTAAAGAAGATATAATAAAATATTTATTTTTAAAATATAAACATTTTTTTAATAGGGTGAGACTCTTTTTAAACTAGGGATGGAGAAACGGCTAATGGTTTGAACTTCTCCAGGAACAGAGATTAATGTGACTTTCTGGCTAGCTAGTTAGTAAAGCTTTACTTTTTCATATCAGCTATGGTATGGATTTAAAGGAGTGCAAGGGTTATGCAAAAATGTGTTCTGTTAAGTGACAGATTTCTTCTGCAGATGGAGGTATATATTTGGAGCTGATAGAGTGTATTTTGCCCCATTAAAAGGACTAGAGTCCTTGTTTTCTAGATTCCTCAAGAAGATGAGACCTGCCTCTGTAACTTCACTGAGAGCAATGCAACTTTACACAGCCATACCATTCCAGTAAATTATAACAGAAAGGCCATTCTGTCCCTCTGTTGTCAATTGATGACTTGATTTACACTGCATTACTTGGTGGTGGTGTAGGAATATTTTTGCTCATAACCTGTTTAAGTATACCAGTTCAGGCAAAGAGGCATGAGGGGCAAGGGGAAAGAAGAAGAGATATTTTGTCTTACTGGCAGTATTAGCTATAGCTGTAAAGCAGAAGTAAACAAAAATACCTTGGAGCCAAGGTGAGTCATTAAAAAACAAACCAGGTTAATGTTATATTTAATTATGTTTTCATGCACTTTCTGGCTCTGCTTGAAATCTTGCATTATGGAATGGCACAACAAAGCAGCATTGTGATTACAGCTATTTTGGCAGTTTGCTATTAATCAGTCTTAGTTAGAGATGCAGTGCAAGAGGGTAGTCCAGTTTATATTCTATAGTAGGTTTTTGTCATCCCCTCCAACAATTATTTAATGGCCCAATTTCTGCTGCAGAATGTCTTTATTATATAGCTTTTTATACCTCTTTAGGAAGACAAAACCTTCTTGTTAATCTACTAAGAGAATCTTGAATAATATTCCAATGAGGACCTGTTGGGTTTTGGAATATGGCAGGTTTTAGAAAAATAGCATCATCTTGACCTTTATGTGCTGTAAATTGTACAGAATGTGTTTCTCCATGCACTCACAATTCTTCTGAATATTTGGAAAAACTCAGAATTGTTAGCTATATTTATGCAACTCTACTTAAGTAGTGCTTATTGAGTACAACAAATAACTAAGCCAAAGATTTTCCTTGGGCTTTTTCCGGGCTGTGAGGCCGTGTTCTGGAAGAGTTTATTTCTGACGTTTCGCTTACATCTGTGGCTGGCATCTTCAGAGAATGGTTGGGTAGGAGTGTGTGTGGAGTTTATATACCGCGAACCCCTGTTGGGGAGTATATGTAAATTTGTGTATTTGAATGGTTAGTCTCTGGGTGTAGAAATGCAAGGAGGATTAGTGTCTGTTTGGCTAATGGTTGGTTGATGGCCCATTATCTGCTGGAAATCCCCCTGTCCCTGGGTGGAATTACTTTGTAAGTGTTGAGTTTTGATTCTATTGTTTTTCAGAACTGGAAGCCAGATTTTGTTTATTTTTAGGGTTTCTTCTTTCCTGTTGAAGTTGTCCAGGTGTTTGTTGATTTCAATAGCTTCTCTGTGCATTCTGACATGATAGTTGTTGGCCTGGTCCAGAATTTCAGTGTTTTCAAATAGCATTTTGTGTCCAGGTTGGTTTATAACATGTTCTGCTACTGCTGATTTTTCTGGCTGGCCCAGTCTGCGGTGTCTCTCCTATACCTTGATTAGCCTGTAAGGCCCAGTTTAGTTGCTCAAGTTCGTCCTCCAGGTAGTGGGTATTGCAGATCTTTTTTGCACAGTCTACCAATGTTTATTGTGCTTCTTTTTTTTCCTAGGTGATAATTTGAGTTCTTGTTTAGGTATCTGTCCGTGTGTGGGGGTTTTCTGTATACCTTGTGGCCTAACTGTTGGTTTGGTTTGCAGATGATTAGGACATCTAAGAATGGCAGTGTTCCTCCCTTTCTTTTTCCATCATGAATTGGTTACTAATAGATCTTCTTCGTGGTCTCTGTGAATACACACAGTGGGTTACTCCTGCGCCTGCGCAGAGCGTTCGGAACTCTCTAGAATCGCTAGGCAGAACTAAGTTCGCAACATTTTGGCGGTAACTCCGCCCACCCTAACGGTCCCTATATAGGCGCTCCCGCCTAAATCCCCTCAGTTCCTTTCGTCCGCCGCGTGAGCAGCTAGTAGGGAACTTTCTGCGCTAGTGCTTGTTTTTTTCCTCACTCCTGTTTGACTCGGACTGTTTTTGGCTTTGGATTTTGGTTTTCGGACTGGTTTGACGCATTCTATATTCGACCTCACGGCTTTGACGACGATTTGGCTTGGTTAACGGCTTCTCTTCTGTCTTCGCGGCTCTTTGATCAGCTCCCTCCTTGACTTCAGGCCTGCTTCGTGACCGCCTCCGACCTGTGGTGATGGCTTCTAAATTCGCGGGCTTCAAACGCTGTTCTGTCTGTCAGGCTAAGCTGCCAGCTTCTGATGGCCACTCTAAGTGCCTGATCTGTCTGGGCGAAGCCCACAACGTGGACGCCTGCTCCCACTGTCGCAACTTCACCCCACAGGCCCGTAAGCAGCGTCTATCACGCTTAAAGTCCTTTCTCTATGAGAAAGCGCTGAGTTTGCCCACCACTCCTCTTTTGCCTGCGGCCCCATCCGGGGAGAGACCCAGGTCGCCATCTCCTGGACCCTCAACTAAGAGGGCGAGCCCACGACGGGGCCGGTCTCCTGAGGTAGGGCCATCAAGGAAGCGCCACCGGGCCTCCAGCTCCAAGCGTTGCGAGGGGGTGGCTTCTGATCCCGAGGCAATCAGGAAATCTCACAAGCATTCGACGTCCTCGGGTTCGAAGCCGGCCGAGAGATCTTCGGGCTCGACTCGGGACCGACCCTCGGTACCGACCTCAGGGCATGACCGAGCTGGTTCCTCTTCCAAAGGGAAGCCCAAGAAGAAGAAGGCGAAACATGCTTCCCCCAGACCAGAGCCTTCGGCCTCGGTTCCTGCCCCTCCGATTCCCGTCGAACTCCCCCGCTCTTCGACGTCGGATCCCCCGACACCGATGCCAGACCGGGAGCCGTGTCCCATACCGAAGGGGTCGGGAGACTCCGCTCCTGCTTCTGAGACTTCCCACGTGGTCCAGTTGGAGGAAGGGGAGATCTCCGATGATGGTGCTGTCGAGTCTCGCCCTAGACCTGACTCGCCTGTGTTGATCGTGTCCTGTGAGGAACTCCTCGGTACTGACACCGTAGTTATCGACGTGGAGACCTCTTCACAGCCAGCAGGGGAGTCAGTGCATACTCCGATGCCTTCACCTGACAGGCGAGGGGAACATGAGTACGGCGCCCACTATGCTTATGGTGCTTTTGATGCAGCTCGGGCCGCATTGGGCTCCGACTATCGACCTCCAACCCCGTTCCACGGTCATTCTGGGTTCCACTGACCCTCCTCCGTAAGTGGGGATCTCCTCCGTGAGGGCTCCTTTCGGTCTCCACCGCGCCTCTCCCTCCATGCTCTGGACCGCTCGGCCATGGACTGGACTTTGCCTCGCAGGCCTGCCCTCGTAGACAGTGGTAGCCAAGTTGATCCGGCCATTTTGCTGCGGGGTCCCACGAGGGTCGACACCGCGAGCCAGGTATCCCCTCTTCGACAGGAGCACAGACCATTGCCTCCGCTGCCTGTTCCAGACCCTGTTGATGTGAGCCAACCTTCCTGTCCTCCACGGCCGGCGTCACCGACCAGTCGGAGCCCTTCTCCATTGGATGATTCATCTTCGGATTCTTCCGGCTCTTCTTCCTATGTACCGAGACATACGGGCATTCTCTGAGCAAATGGTGCGAATGGCTCATGCCCTGGACTTGAAACTAACCGAACACGACTCGGATCCCTTGGACCCGATTCAATGCCGGCTCAAGGCTAAGGCCCCTCCTATGGCTGAGTTACCTGTTCTCCCGTCCCTCTTGAAGCTTACCCAGGGCAGCTGGGAGAACCCCTCATCCATACCTCCTACATCTAAGAGGATAGACCGCCTCTATAGAGTTTCTGGCGATGACATCTCTTGGCTCCGCGAACACCCTCAACCCAATTCTGTAGTGGTGGAGGCCTCCCAACACCGTCGCCAACGGCGTTCCCAGGCGAGTCCGGCTGATGCCGAAGGTCGGAAACTCGACATTATCGGGAAGAAACTCTATTCTGCAGCGGGACTGAGTTTCCGAATTGCGAACTATGAGGCGTGTATGGGGGCCTACCAGCAGGTCCTTTGGGAGCGGCTGGGACCTCTAATCCAGGACCTACCTGACGAGCGTCGTCGCATGGCGGAGGCGATCCAGCAGGAAGCGCAGGCCCTGGCGGGTCAACAGATGAATTCAGCCCGGCATGTCGCGGATTGCGCCGCTAAGACGATCGCCGGCTCCGTGGCTCTCCGCAGGCACGCCTCCGGCTTGGCCCCTCAAGCTGCCTCCACTATCGAGGACATGGCTTTTGACCATTCGGGTCTTTTCAACTCTGCTACGGATGAGAAGCTCGAATTTACTCAGAAAATGCGTTCGACCGCCAGGAAGTACGGTATGCCATCTTCTACCTACCATCCCAAGACACGCCCCTCCTGGCAGCAGCACTACTCTTCCACTTCCAGGAGAACCTATGGCCAACAAGCCCCGAGAAAGGCTCGGTACCAACAGCAGCCTCCCTCCATTCCTTCGGTGAGGGGCTAGCCCTCCACCTCCCGCTTCCGCTCATCTACGAAACAGAGGTCCAAGGATTATGGGAAGAGAAAGTTCTAAGTCCTGATTTCATCTTCTTATCTTTCTTTCTAGACTCCACCCTTCGGTTGCCGCCTGTTTCGGTTTCTTCCAAACTGGCTGTCCATAACATCGGATCGCTGGGTGCTCCGCATCGTCCAGGAGGGTTATCGCATCGAATTCGACCATCTTCCACCGACAGGCTGCATCCGAAAGACCTTGCCCTCCCCTCCCCTCCTCGAAGAGGTTCAAACACTGCTTCAGAAGGGCGCAATTCAGGTGGTACCCCCATCCCAACGTCATCTATGCTTCTCCCGTTATTTTCTGGTGAAGAAGAGAGGGGGCGGACTGCGGCCAATTTTGGACCTGCGGGGAGTAAATTTCTACATAACCCCGAGGAAGTTCAGGATGGTGACTCTGGGAACTATTCTGCCCCTCCTTCAATGAGACGACTGGTTCGCCTCGGTGGACCTCAAGGACGCTTATTTTCATGTCGGAATTCATCCCGACCACAGGCGATTTCTGGCCTTTCATGTGGGGACAGACTCCTTTCAGTTCAGAGTTCTTCCCTTCGGCCTCTCCACGGCACCGAGGGTTTTTACCAAATGCATGGCACCGGTGGCAGCCTTTCTGCGTCAGCAGGGCATCGTGGTGTTTCCATACATCGACGATTGGTTGATAACAGCCCGAACCCGCCAGCAACTGATCCTCGACGTCGGTTTCGTCCTGGAACTGCTGGACTCCCTTAGACTGCTGGTAAACATGGAGAAGTCCCAGCTCCAACCCTCACGATCCATCGAGTTTATCGGAGCCTGCCTCGATTCCGAGTCGGCGACCGCCCATCTACCACGGGACCGTTTCGCCGCCCTGTGCGCTACCGTCCATCTCTGCCGTCGATCCCGGAGGGTGTCAGCGTTGGCAGTGCAGACACTCCTGGGCCACATGTCGGCCACAACGAGTGTTACCCAGTTTGCCCGACTCAGGATGCGACCTCTTCAATCCTGGTTTCTGGCAGTCTTCGATCCTCTGATGGACCCTCCTGGTACCCTCCTCACGATGCCCCGCGTCGTCCAGCGTTCCTTGGACTGGTGGCTCGATCCGACAATGGTCCTTTCGGGCATGCCCTTCGAACCCCCTCAACCGCAGGTCACCCTCACCACCGACGCTTTGTCGACGGGTTGGGGAGCCCACCTCGATGATTGCTCGATACAGGGAACTTGGTCCCACGACGAGAAGCAACTTCACATCAACGTGTTGGAGCTTCTGGCGGTGAAGAAGGCCCTGAAGGCATTCGAGCTTCTGGTCTTGGGTTCGGTGGTCTTAGTCACGACCGACAATACCACGGTAATGTACTACCTCAACAAGCAGGGTGGCACTCGTTCTCGACCCCTTCTTCACTTGACCATGGAAATCTGGGATTGGTGCATCGAGAGGGACATCCTCCTCCAATCCATCCATTTGCCGGGGGAGGAGAATACTCTTGCAGACGAACTGAGCCGTTCCACCTCTTCCGTACACGAATGGATGCTAAACCCCTCTGTGGTTCGGACCTTGTTCCAGAGGTGGGGTACTCCGGAGATCGATCTATTTGCCACAGCGTCCAATGCACAATGCCCGGTGTACTGCTCCCGGGATCGAACCAGGGGGTCAAAAGGCGATGCGTTCCTGTTTCGATGGAGGGGCCGTCTCCTGTACCTCTTTCCGCCGTTTCCACTCCTCACCCGCGTCGTTGCCAAGCTACGCAGAGATCAGTCGGACGCGATACTGATCACTCCATGGTGGCCCCGGCAGGCATGGTTTGCTCCTCTTCTGCGCTTGGCCGACCGCCGCTTCCTCCATCTCCCACGCATTCCAGACCTTCTGACCCTGCAAGACGGAAGGGTCAGGCACCCAGACCTGGACACTCTTCGCCTGACTGCATGGAGGATTCAACCGTGACGGTAGCTTCTCTACCGGAAGGTCCCTTGGCCGTTCCGTTGCCCCCAGAAGTTCAGCTTGTAGTGGATGCTGCGCTCCGGCCATCAACACGTCGGTCCTATTTTTATAAATGGAGACGTTTTGTGTCGTATTTGGCTGAGAATGGCGCTCCAACGGACTCTATCTCGGTACCGATAATTCTCCGTTTCCTTCTTCACCTTTCTGATTCCGGTCTCTCTATTTCCTCCATACGTACCTACCTGTCAGCAATATCCGTCGAACTTCAGGCAAGGGGAAGACCGTCACCATTCAAGGATTCAACGGTGAAGAAATTCCTTCGGGGGTACTCTAATTTGCATCCTCCGGTATCGGAACCTACCCCTGCCTGGAGCCTTGAACTGGTATTGTCACAACTTTCACGGAAGCCTTTTGAACCTATGGCCACCGCCGACCTCAGGCTGGTGTCTTGGAAGACGGCGTTTTTGGTGGCGATCACGTCGGCTCGTCGGGCTGGAGAGATCTGTGCCCTCCGATCCGACCCTCCTTTTCTAGTGTTCCATAAGCACAAGGTAGTGCTCAAGCCTGATCTTTCCTTTCTCCCCAAGGTTGTTTCGAGCTTTCACCTGAATCAATCCATTGTACTTCCTGCCCTGATGCAGGACCCCAAGGATGACTTTGAAAGAGCTATGCACACCCTGGACGCCAGTCTGTTGGACATAGCCTTCTATGTCCAACAGACTGCTCAGCACCGGAAATCTCCTAAGCTCTTCGTTTCTTACTCTGACTCTAGACTAGGGATCCCAATCTCCTCGCAGAGACTTTCCAAATGGGTAACCTCTCTGATAACACTCTGCTACGAACTCGCTAAGAAAACTCCCCCTGCTCGAGTTCGAGGGCACTCCACCAGGTCGGTCTCCACATCGACCGCCTTCCTCTCTGGGATCCCATTGGAGGATGTATGCAGAGCGGCGACTTGGTCCACGCCAATGACTTTCATTTCACACTATAGACTGGACACTCGATCCCGTGCTGAGGCTGCCTTTGGGAGGGCTGTACTCCTCTCTTCAATTCAGTGACTATGTTATATTGTGCTATGTTGTGCTATGACTTTCATGCGCACTCGTATTTGTTTGTTGAATTTGCATATGCAATTGTGAATATTTTATTCATCTGTTTGCGGTAACTCCTTGAAATATACCCTGTTGCAGTGTTATGCTTGGGTTTCATGTTTTGTTATGCACTTTCTTTGATGGTGTCTAGTACATTTGCTAGCCCTCGTCAAACTTTAGCATGACACCCCTCCTCCTGTGGAGGAAGCTTGCTAGTCTACCCACTGTGTGTATTCACAGAGACCACGAAGAAGATGGACAGGTTGCTTACCTGTAACCATAGATCTTCGAGTGGTCTTCTGTGAATTCACACAGACCCGCCCATCCTCCCCTCTGTGTCCTGCTATCATTTATCTGCTTAATGTTCCTGATGCTGCTCTTTGCGGCGTCCTTTATGGAACTGAGGGGATTTAGGCGGGAGCGCCTATATAGGGACCGTTAGGGTGGGCGGAGTTACCGCCAAAATGTTGCGAACTTAGTTCTGCCTAGCGATTCTAGAGAGTTCCGAACGCTCTGCGCAGGCGCAGGAGTAACCCACTGTGTGAATTCACAGAAGACCACCCGAAGATCTATGGTTACAGGTAAGCAACCTGTCCTTACTCCAGCTCAGGCATCACAAGAGCAGCCAGACGCAGAAAAAAACACAGGAATGAAGAAAAACAGCCACCCAAAGGGAAGGTATTTTTACCATACATCAAAGGAGTCACAGACAGTACAGGGAAACTGATGAGGAAACACAACCTCCAAACAATCTACAGACCAACCAAGAAAATCCAAGAAATGCTACGCTCAGTGAAGGACAAAAGAGACCCTCTCACAGCAGCAGGAGTTTATCGCATACCATGCAGCTGTGGACAAGTTTACATAGGGGCCACTAAACTCAGTGTGCAAACACGAATCAAGAAACATGAGAGACGTTGCAGACTGGGCCAGCCAGAAAAATCAGCAGTAGCAGAACATGTTATAAACCAACCTGGACACAAAATGTTATTTAAAAACACCAAAATTCTGGACCAGGCCAACAACTATTATGTCAGAATGCACAGAGAAGCTATTGAAATCTACAAACACCTGGACAACTTCAACAGGAAAGAAGAAACCCTTAAAGTAAACAAAATCTGGCTTCCAGTCTTGAAAAACAATATTATCAAAACTGAACACTTACAAAGTAATTCCACCCAGGGACAGGAGGATTTCCAGCAGATAATGGCCCATCAACCAACCATTAGCCAAACAGACACTAACCCTCCTTGCATTTCTATACCCAGAAACTAACCATTGAAATACACAAATTTACATATACTCCACAACAGGGGTTTACAGTATATAAACTCCACACAGACTCCTACCCAACCATTCTCTTAGGATGCCAGCCACAGATGTAGGTGAAATGTCAGAAGTACACTCTTCCAGAACACGGCTTCACAGCCCGGAAAAAGCCCAAGGAAAATCTATGGATGCTGGCAGTGAAAGCCTTCAATTTCACAACAAACTAAGCCAAAGTTTCATTCCCAGAGGTGTTATTTTTATTTAGTGACTTGTTGGTCCAGTTGAGCCTTTTGAACTAGTGTAATATCAGTTTTTGAGCTACTTTAATGTAGTGGCTAAGAGTATGAGGCATGGTATTCTGTTCAGTCATTCCTGTTCTATCCATTAATTTACTAGGTGACCTTAGGCAAATCACTGCTTTTGAAAACTCAACCATTAATAATAATAATAATAATAATAATAATAATATAAAAAATTAGGCTTACGACAAGTAATCTATAGTATGGGGTTAATAATGCCAGCCTATCTTATATGGATGCTGGAAAAGGTTACTGAGATGGGGAAGGTAGAATCCTTAGGACACTCCAAAAGTACTATCTAATTGTTATCCATTTTTGTATTATTGCTACTATTACAATTATTGTTTATTATGAATAGTTTTCCTTACTTACAGAGAAAGTACTTTTTCACTAAAAATGGATCCATTTCTTTTTCTGAGGAAATTTTTCTTCCAGTGGTATTAATGTAGGGCTGGGCAGGTGCCAGAGGCTGCACATGTACTTTTTTAAGACTACAGAGGGCCATACCTAGCTCTGCAAGGCCACAACTCAGCATCCCCCCCCCCAAAAAAAGATTTTTAAAGTGCCATTTGTTCCCTCTGGGATTGTGGAGGCAATTCTGCCACATCACCTCCCTTAGCTATTTTAGACGTGGGGAAGTCTTTCTTTCAAACTTAGAAGTGACTTCTACCTTGTCGACCTAAATCAGTTCTATGGGGCCAAAAATATGGCAGAATTTCCTGTCATATCCCCCTGGCACGAAGAGCTTTTTAAAATGTTTGAAAAGAAGGGGCAGTGGGGATGGGGCTGCTGGGTGCTACACTGGGGGATGTATGTGCCTTACACTTTACCCATCCCCTTTGTGGGAAACACCCCTAGAGCTCTTTTGAGGAACAGCAGGGTAGCAATCTAATGCATGGATAAATGGATAAAGTTTTGGAAGCTTTTGATGGGACTTGGGGCATTGCACTCTGGTGGTTCTACTGGTGAGTAGATTTTAAGGCTGCTGCTAAGGGACAATTCTATCTTCTCTCCTATGCCTTTTGCATCTACAGGAAGTTTAAGAAAGAGTCTTCAGAATTTTAGAGCTGGTGTTATCAATATGAAGATGATGACAAGTCTACTGAGGTGTAGTTCAAAAAGCTCTAAGGAAGGGCCTAAAGTGGAAAATGTTGTGGTTAACAAATGGGTATTTAGTCCAGGCAAGATACACTTGCTGTTAGTTAATGTGTCATTTGAAATGTTCTTTCATTTCCTCATAAAGATAAGTTTGTAACTGGGAGTGGTTTTAGATCTTTTGTTGTGGATGGACTTAGTAGTGCCCATCATCAACTGTGGTTGGTTCTCTCTTCTTAAAGAGAGATGACTTTCCTAGACCCAGTTATCTCTGTTCTCACAGAATGACAGCAAGTGGCTTGATTGCTGACTGGAACAAGTAGAATGTCTTACTCTATTTTTAGGCTCTGTTTAAAGTAGTGTCTTTGATCTTTAAAACCCTAAAGAAACATGGGGCTTTAAAATATTTAAAGGACTTTCTTCTTCCATATAAAGCTGCTTGCCAGTCATGATTATCTTCAGAAGCCCTCCTTACAGTTCTCTCACCTTCTGAGGTAAACAGTAGAAATGTCAAGTTTCTGGATGTTTGGAAGCCATGGTGAAAATGTATTTCTTTCCAGAAAGGGTATTTGGGAAAAATGTGCAATTCGTATTTGTCATCACATTATTACTTTAGGAACATAAAACATTTTATGCATAACTTGATTTACACATTAAAAAAACTATCATCTTTGATATTTTAAATTATGGCCAACAAATTTCCTATTCTAATTTACTTTAAAATGTTTAAATTTTTTATTACAAATGTACTTAGAAACTGCTGAATCCAGACTCTTAAATGCTCTTCCCACATATGTTTGCTAGGATCTTCATTCTCATGAATTTAGAAAGCTGTCTTATACTGTTGGTGCATCTGGCTCAGTACTATCTACAGCAAGGATTTTAGTTCTATGGCTCAGTACTATCTACAATATTTTTGTTCTCTAAGATTTTCCCAGCCTTTCTTTGAGTTGCAAGGAATTGCATTTTGGATTTCTTACGTTCAGAGTATGCCATCCATCATTGAGCTATGGCTCTCTCCTGTCAATAAAAGATTAGCTTTCAGGCACCAACAAAAGTCTGTTCTGTTCACAAGCTTTTTAGTGGTTTGTAGGATACCTTTTACATTAGTTGTAACTGCTATATCTAAAACTGTTCTACTGTTCTTCTATCTCAATGTATGGATTTTTCTGCTGGTTTCTATTTTTATTGTTGTCTTTCCTTGCACTTGTTTTTGAGGGTGCTTTGAAACCTATTTAGCCAAAATGCAGAATATTTCTTAAATGAAATAATTTTAGAGAAAACCATGTGCAGAAATAGAATCTCTTCATTCTGTTTCTGGACTGTGGAATGACAGGTTGAAAGAATAATAATCTGGCAACAGATATTTTTTTAAACATAGTAGTAACCTGGCATATATCTTTTGCACCAGTATCTTCTCCAATCAACAGGCTTTGCAAGTACTTAAAATGCTTCAAAAATTATGATAGCTTTTTTCCTTTATATCCCCTCAAAAAAGGATAGTATCATAAAATATGTTTTTTCTTAAATAGACAGGTTTGAAGAAAACCAGGTGGTTTTTTTTTTTAAGTCCACCAACCCATTTTTATTTTATTTTTTGTACTGGGGTTGTGTTGTTGTTGTTTTTGCATTAAAACCAATAGAGGACTAAATCAGAAAATTAAGTATCAAAATGCAGTCCAGATGTTATAACCACTAGCTTAAATAATAATTGTTATTTTAAAAAGTGTTATTTTGGTTGAACCTACGTTAACTGAAGGATTTGTTTCCGAATGACATTTCTTGCACTAGAGTGGGCCCTTGGTATCAACTGCAGTTTGGTTCTAGGACCCCTTGCAGATAAAAAAATCTGTGGATGTTCAAGTCCCATTATATACAATGGTTTAGTAAAATGGTGTCCTTTATATAAAATGGCAAAATCAAGATTTGATTTTTGAATATTTTTTTGGAATATTTTCAAACCGTGGGTGCTGGAATCCGTGGATACGGAGGCCAACTGTAAAATGATTAAAAAGAAACAACTGTCACTGGATACTGGTCTAACAAAGAACAACTGCCAATAAACTGTTAAAGTTAAATGTTTAAATTCAAACAGATGTTACTGTTCTAGCAAGAGGGTTAGAAAATAGTAATAATAGCCAGGTTTTAAAAATAAATAAATAAACAATTTAAAAAACCAGGAGTGTTGTTTAAAAAAAGTCATTTGGTTTAAACCAAGGTTTAAACCATGATTTAAACCAGCCAAACCCTGCTTAGCGATCTTATTTCCATTTCAGAAGTTATTTGTGATACACTACCTGCAAATACTGAGGTAGTGTAGCAATTTATATCTTTGGACCTAATGAATTTTTTCTAATATTCAAATTGAAATGTTTCAACATAAAATAAATTATTGTAATTTGTTGTAGCTACTAATCCCAGTTTATAACCTATCTTCATAGTTGGTTCCTAAATATCTAATATAGTTGTGGCAGAAGATAATTATGTTAATAATATATTTTCCCTTTCTGCTTAGGTTTTGAGCTTGGCTTTGCTATGTCAAGTCCCAATGCTCTGGTGTGCTGGGAGGCTCAGTTTGGTGACTTTCACAATACAGCACAATGCATAATAGATCAATTTATCAGTTCGGGACAGGCCAAGTGGGTTCGTCACAATGGAATTGTTCTACTTTTGCCTCATGGAATGGAAGGAATGGTAGGGTTTCTACTAATTACAGTAATAGTACTTTATGCAAATAAAGCTGGGGTGGACAACAAGCAGGAAGGAGTCCATATTGCCTTCCTGAACCCACCAAAAGATGCTCCTCCAAACACCAGTACTGTGTCACTGAAGTTCAACAGCACAGAAGCAATTTTTTAGTGATTTACCTTTAAAACAAGAAAGTGGGGAACTTGCACCTTGACCTGAATCCAATTTAATACAAATGGAATGAAAATTAATTTACACTTTTATACAAGTGGCTGTGCAAAGCAGTTGTGCAAGAGATTGTGCAGTTGTTTACACAACACCCTGCACAATCAGATGTGCAATAAAAAGAATGGGATACCATCCTTGTGCTAATTCTGAAAATATGGGACCCTTAGTATAACAGGCTTTGTGTTAGCACAATGACATAATCAGTTTCAGGATGATAGTACTTCTAGGAGTGGTGATCATCATGAAAACATGGTACACAAAAATAAATTGCTGCCAGAATGCTAAAATTTCATGCCGCAACGGCACCAAAAAGCTGTGACTTGCTTTTATAACAAAGTGTGCTTGTTTTCAAGATGGTTGTTACTTCCAGGAGTACTAATCAGTTTGAAAACAAGAGGCACAGTTTCATTGCATCTTGTTTTAGGGCAGCTTGAAATCAATCTATCACGTTTTGAATCTGTGTCAAAGGTGATATTGATAAAGGATACCATTCACTTTATCATTTTTATTAAACAAAATAAGTTTCACATCATAATAAAATATTTGAACTGTGAACTGTTTTATTTGAACATAAAACATTTCAAACATAAAACATTTCATAAGCTTTGCATTTTGTGCTATCAGAGGAGCTTTTTTCCTGAAACAGTCATACATTCAAATGTATATAGCATTTGACCTATTTAGCCTTTCCTGTGAAACAGAAATCTTGGTATTAGACCCTATTTTTTCTTCTTTTGTAACCTGCTAGCTATAAAATTTGGTTTAAATTTTATATATAGTTCATTTAAATTGAAGCACACAATGTTAATTTTTCTTTAAAGGATTTTTTTTTATTATTTTGCTAGAGCCATGTTGCAATACTCTATGCCTAGGCATTGAGATGTCACAAACTGCACTGTGCTTTCCAAAGAATAGCTTTATATTTGGAAGGCACCCAAGGGTAATCCAGTCATTGCCAGTGCTGGTAAATGGCTCTATTGGCATGAATAGCAATTATACACATGAATTTGATTCTTTATATGCTTCAATCCTTGTATTTTAAATGATTATGTTTATCAGGGCCCAGAACATTCTTCAGCCAGGCCAGAGCGGTTTCTTCAGATGAGCAATGATGATCCAGATGCTTTCCCAGTAAGTAGGTCTATTGTTTTTCCTTCCCACCTGCCCTTCATCTTAAAGGCCCCCCTCCCCGATCCATCTTTGTAATGTTTTCTTGTGGACATTTGTTTTAACTTTCCATATGTAGAAAGATTTAACTGTATGAATTTATTCTGGGGGGAAATGTACTCCAAGAAAGCTGTACAAATAAAATACTTTGTTTGCATGGTTAAGTATACTAACATTTGCAAGTAATAATACACAGTTACTGTATATACTTGCGTATACATTGACCTTATGTATAAGTGGAGGGCAGGTTCGAGGGCAGTATGGATTTTGATATGACTTGTGGATAATTTGAGGACAAAACTTAGCGACATGTATTCAATGTTAAAAAAGTACCTGTACAATTTGTAGATTATTTGCTGTCTCCTATGCCATTCTTAACAGGGACTTAGATAGCACTGGTGTCCATCTTGAGCTGTGTTCAGTTAAGTCAGGCTTGTCAGTGGTCAAATCTTTGGTTGCTGGGAGGAAATCAAACTGGCAGGGTGGCTGGGCCCAGCTGTGCATGTGTTTCCTCACTCACTCAGGCAAGCGGGGGGAAGTGGATGGGACGTGGAGAGTGGGACAGTGGGTGGCACATGGGTCTCTGGGGTGGACAAAGAGAGAGGGACATGGGGAGGGGGAGAGAGCCCAGGTGAGCGAGATGGCAGCAGTGGTTGGAGGAGGGCAAGGGCAGCAAGAAGGGGATGCAGCAGCTGCTCTTATGGTGGCAGGCTTAGCAGATCCTGCCAAGGCTGCCACCATAAGAGCAGTTGCTGCAGCCCCTTTCCACTGCCCTTGCCCTCCTCTTGCCACTGCTACCATCCTGCCTGCCCTGGCTCTCCCCTCCTCCATCCTGCTCTTTCGTAGCAGTAGAAGTCTTCTTTATTCCCCAAAACTTTAAGACGAAAAATATATTTCTCCTGAGATGGAGGAATGGTGAAGTTTCCTGAAACATCACATGGTAATTCTTCCCTTGTCATAGTTGAGGACTATTTGTAACATAAATTTATGGAAGACTTGATCTGATGACTTCCTCCCCTCTAATGTTATTGAGGTATGCATAATCATATCCCTTGGCAGAGGGTTAATTGGAGAAATTAAAGAAATTGTGTGCACTATTCTCCCTCTGGCATAGTAAAATATTGGTGATGTTCACAGAAGTGTGTACATATTGTCTATGTTTGCCTGGTCTAGACAAGGTTATAGTAGATGGCTCTTGAATTGTTGTGTTTCATATGCTGAACTAGAAAGACTTTGCAGTGATCTTTCTAAAACTGTTTTAATTCCCTTTCCTATAACCAAAGTGTAAGAGGGTAGCAAAATTAAATGGAAAGAAAACAATGGCTGCTTTTTTTTAATGACTATCTGTCTCTTTTCAGCAATTTGATGATGATTTTGAGGTTTCCCAACTCTATGACTGCAATTGGATTGTGGTGAACTGTTCAACTCCAGCCAGTTACTTCCATGTCCTCAGAAGGCAGATCTTACTGCCATTTAGGAAGCCTGTAAGTAGTTGAATATATATGTTCTTGTTCTGATTAACCTATTGTAGCTTTTTTGTGTGTTAACAATGAAATATGGAGGATGAGAGACTAGGTCTGTACATAATGCTTATGTAATAGTTGAAAGTAATTTTTATGATCTTTTTAGATTGTCCTATGTATAGTTTTTAAAAAGTATTTGCCTTATAGAAAACATTTTAGGCTGCTTTTCTGAGTTGTTCAAAGTGCTTCAAAATACGTGTGGGAAACTACTTACAGAATTTTATAAGGGAAAAATCTAAGGAATAAAGAGATACATTTCTTTTCTGCTTCACATTCTTTGGTCAAGGGATCAGGAAGCTGTGGCTCTCCAGTTCTTTGTCATGGTCTTTGTGCCGTCGCATAATGGATTTTGCACCTGAGCAGAGATCCCATTTGGAATGTTCCAGAGTATTTTTGGTGAGAAGTCCCTCCCTCTCCCTGCACTGCACATATTCCAGCCCACCAAGCTACTCTCCTCTCAGTTTCTTTTAGTCCACCATCTGAGCAACTTTGGTGGTTTGTTTCTTGATCAGTAGCTCCTTCCTCACATCGAATATTTGAGTTTTTGTTTTCTTTCTTTCTATTGGTCAATTTATTTCATCCTTCTCTTATTTTTTTTTAAAAATGAACTTCTCCCTCTTTTCTAGTTTTTCCTCTTCTGTCCCTTTTTTTATTTTATGGCCTCTGAACCACCTTTCAAAGCTTGCTCTTCTTGTGGGTTCCCTTATCCAATAGATATGATATGTGTATTTTTTGTTTGTTTGGGAGAAAGCCCTATTCCCAGCCATTATTCAGTTTGCAGGGTTTCACTGTCCATGCTATCCACAACTGGGCCTCTCAGCTTTAACTGAACTTCTGGGAACAATCCCTTAAGGTTATGGAGCATGCAGTGGCCAATAAGGCCTTATTTTCTACTTCTTCATCTCTGACTAAGCCTTCTTCAGGACCATCTTACTGGCTGTTGAAAGAAGAAGATGTCGTCATCATCTCAGTCTTCTTTGGTGCCAAAATAGATTGTCACAGTACCATCCTCTGTTACTCTTCAGTCTAACAGTTCTTTGATACCATCCAGCTCTACCATACCATCAGCTTCTGTATGGTCATTGACAACTTCTTCGACCTCTCAAGGAATTCTTTGATAGCGACTATACCAAAGTTAGAGGTGACATGTGGTCAGAATGCTCACTCTGACTCCAAGCATTGATCTTTGACACCTTCACTGGAACTTAAGAAAAAGAAAAAGGGGGACTCCAGGCCTAAGGATAAAGGGAAGCACAAGTAAGAATCTACCTGCTCCTGCTCCTGTAGCCCTGGTTCCTCATGATGATGTGTCTGTACTGATGGTATCATCTGCTCATAGTTCCTCCTTATTGGTGATACCAAGTAACAACAATGTGATGGTACCAGATGTGGAAATCTCAACAGTTTATGTTCCTGCCAAACTGTCAGAACCCATCTCTATGTGATTGCCATAGCTCACCATGCAAGACATCCAAGAGGTACTATCCAGCTTACCTTTCAGTTCTCCTTGCATTACTCAACTTCCAATGGTCACTCATATTTTCTCCTTCAATTTATGAACTCTCAACACAGGCTTCTCAGTGCTCTCATCTCTTGTCTTACTATGACTGATCCCCCTTTCAACGTGAATGGTCTTATGCCACTTCTCATTTTTCATCAGAGGACACTGTAGTGTGAAGACTGTGTATACTTCTGTTTCTTACCTTGATCAATGCCATAGAGACTACTGTTGCCACAATCCCGTGATGTCTTGCTGATTGTCTTCTCCATCACACCGAGAGCAATATCGATCTCACTTGCATTCCCCCTTCCCCGTCTTGTGACACTGATGATACCACAGCTAGTCACACTGTCTATGGTATCATTGTACACCATTGAAATCACTGCATAGTATTTTGCCTTCTTTGACTCCACCTCAGGTTACAGCAACAGTCTTGGTTATACCTCCTGCTCTACCTCTGAAGCCTAATGTCACTCCAGTTCTTCATGCTTTACCTTTGGTACTCCCTTTGATGTCAACTTCTGCTCTCCCCACTGGGCTTTCCCTATCCACAGTATATGTAGCACTGCTTCCCAGCTTGCTTCTATTTGCCAGCATTCAAACTATCTCTCCCTCCACTTCATTTTCTATCCTTTCTATTCAATTGTGGTACCATTGACTCAAGACCAGCTGGTCTTGTCTGAGAATTTTCCACAGCATTATGAGTCTTCTGATGATGACTACAAGTCTGATTTGTTGCCATCTTTTCTTCTCTTCTGACTTCTTCCCCCAATAATGATATCCAGAACTCTGCTACTCTATCTGCACCTGAAAACTTACAGCCCTGTGCAGAGCTTGTGCTTTGTGTGGCAAAGTCTATAGGACTTGACATCTCTTTGCCTGCAGCTCCAGTTGCTCATCTAGTGTTTCAGCTTGGGGACTTACAGGACACAGCACCAGTGATGCTGACTTTACTACCTGCTTTATAGTAGATGATTACAGTGTTGGCTCAAACTGGCCTCCTTGCCTCCTACTTGAAGAATTACTCCAGATTACTCGAAGAACTGTATCCCTCTCCCCCCACCCCTGTATGAACCCAGCAGAACATTAAGGTCAGCTGGAAAGGCCCTTCTCTCTGTCCCACCGCCTTCTCAGGCTTCTTTGGTGGGGAGAGAGCCTTTTCAGTGGCTACTCCCAGACTTTGGAACTCCCTCCCTACAGAGGTTAGGATAGCCCCATCTTTATTGTCCTTCAGGTGACAGGTTAAAACATTTTTTATGCCACCAGGTCTTTGCTGACAAATGAAGGTTGGACAGCTGGTGCTTCTGTTTTTAAATTTTATGGTTTTAAAAATGTTTTATAATTTATGTGAAATTTTAATGATATAAGTGACTTAATCTCTTTAAGTACCGTGGTTTTTAGCTATTGTTGTTTTAAATGTTGTGAGCTGCCTTGGGTCTCGCCATAGGGAGAAAGGCAGGATATAAATAAATAAAATAAATGATGATGATGATGATGATGATACTTCTTATCATTTAGAACACTTTCATTGGATCCACCAGGATAGTGCCTCTTTCCTGTTACACACCTAGTTCCTAACTCTCTGATTGTGGGAGCTTCCCTGTTGAAGAGTGGCAAGAAGATTCACAGCACTCCAGCCACCAAAAAAAGAAAAAGGCTTGACATTTTGGGGTGTTGATTTTTACTCTTCTTCTGGCTTATCTATTTGGGTTACCGATTTCCAGGCTATTTGGGTTGCCAACTGCCTATCTTTGGGATAAGATGCTGGCCTTTGTTTCTTCTTTGCCAGATGATCAGAAGAGTGGTGCGACCCAGTTCCATCAGGAGGCCTGTCACCTTGCATCCCAAAAATTCATTCCACTAGACATGTGGTGATGTCTGGGGCTGGGGCTCTTCACAAGTATGCTTAGCTTCACTCAGCAGTTATTTCAGAGGACTCGAGACAAATAGAGGACCTTTCCTTTGGTGTTACTGGTTTATTTAATGCCAACATAGATGAATCCATAGATTATCTTTTTAAGGCATGTTCAGCCGCAGAGAAGATGGGGTTTAGCTTCCAACAACAGCAACACAAACCATGCCATCTGTTTTGGAAATAGCCTCCATCTTCCTCTACTTTCCAGTTCTTCAAGTCTCCTTCCAGATCTTGTACATCTTCCTACCCTTCTGAGTCTCATCAATAGTGCTAATTTCATGTTCACAGCACTCCAGCTCCAATAAATATTCTGGCTTTTCACACAAGTCTTGCCTTCCACCATGTCCTGTCTTTTCTGTTCAAAGCCCCTTCACATCTTGGGCTCCTAAGTTCTACTGCCATTACAACACCTGGCAGAACAACACCAACCATTCTTGGGTGTTGACCATTGTTCACTTGGATTACACCATAGAATTCACTTCTTGGCCTCCCATCAGCATTTTTCACCCCTCCTCTTCCTTCCAAATTCTGAAAGAAGAGATTGTTGCGGCCCTGGAAAAGGGTACTGTAAAGCATCTGCCTCAGACATACAAGCACACCACCTATTTTCCCTACTATTTTAGTTTCAAAAAGGGAAGAAGTCTCTGTCCTATACTGGATCTTTGAGGCATCTTTCTGGCAGGGTAGTTAGAGTTATTTCTGACAACACTATGACAGTATTTTACATAAAACAAGCAAGGTGGAACTCACTCCACACTTCTAGATCTCAACATTCATTTCTGGAATTGATGTGCTTCCAGGAACATTCACCCCATCACAGTTCACCTTGCTGAAACAGACAACATGGTTGCTGATCTTTGAATCAGTCTGGCCCTCTCCATCATGAATGAGCACTCTCCAACAACTTTCAGCCTCATCACAGTCAGGTGGGGGATGCCACCCATATATCATTTTATTACCAGGGCAAAAAAAAAGTGCTCTTGATATCATTTGAGATTAGGAGCGGGTATTCACTCTCTCAGAGATGCTTTTGCCAGGATGTGGACAAATTAGTATTGCTACCTGTTTCCTGCATTCCCGCTACCTTAAAGGTTGGTGTTGAAGCTGGAAAGGAACAGCTTGTCAGCAATCCTAGTGGCTCCATTCTGGCCCACCAGTCATGGTTCACCACCCTTCTTCAGCTGTTGAGAGGCTGGTACCTATGCCTTCTGCTCCATGTGGAACTTCTGCCACACTCCATCCAGAGTGCACATTTAATGACATGGAAAATCGGATCGTCTGTTCCCCTCGACTAACCACTGTTCTGGAAACTTTTAGAAAAACATTCGTGACCCACTCCTATCAATACAATTGGTGTTTCTCTACCTTTGTGGAACAGAGATCTGCTTCTGTGACTCCAGTGGATGGGTCCACAGTCATTCATTTTCTACCACACCTTTAGGAACAAGGCCTTTCCTTTTTATCTCTCAGGCATAGTATTCCACCAACAGCTGGGTGTTCAATCAGCAAAATTATTCACCAACCAATGGTGAAGAGATTTTTGGAGTATCTTGCCTATCTGTGTCTTGTCCATCCACCACTCACACACTAGCAACCTTGTGGTTCATGTCTTTAGTTCTTTCTCAACTAATGAACATTCCCTTTGATCCTGTTGCTTCAGTGGATGAATATCTTCTTACTGTGAAGGTTGCCATCATTTCAGCCTGGAGGACTTCTGAGCTTGCTGCTCTCTTATCCGATGAGCCATTCTTGTGCTTCCACAGGGACCAAATAGTTATTTCCCCAGATATCACCTTCCTCCTGAAATGGTCTCCAATTTCTATATAAATCAGAATGTTCTCTTACTGGTAGTCTTTCCTGAAGCTTCAATGACTCTCGAAAAGTCTTTGAATATATTGGACGTTTATCAAGCACTCACCTTTTATGTCAAAAGGACTACTCCTTTTTGCCAGTTCACACAATTGTTCCTTTGTTACAGTGGTCCTAAGAAGGGTCACCATGCTTCTTCACAGAAGATGTTCAAGTGGATGGTGCAGACTGTTCACCTGGCATACACTCTGGCTAAGAAGCTGCTTCCGATGTTAATCAAGGCCCACTCCATCAAATTTGTTGCAGCATCTGCAACCTTCCTCAGTGGTGCTTCTTTGCCTGAACTTTGTAAAGCTGCTACATGGTCTCTGCCATTGACTTTTATAAGACATTATGGTTTGGACTGTAGGGCTATGGACAATACAGGGTTTGGTTGCTTGGTATTACAATCTTTGTTTTTGTGATTGGTCCCACCTCAAATGGTAAATTTTTCAGTCACCTGTTGTGTAAAGAACAGAGCTCATGACAAAGAAGAACAGGTTGTTTACCTGTAACTGTGGTTCGTTGAGTTGTCATCTGTGCCCTCACACAACCCACCCTACCTCCCCTCCTTCTCCGTTCCAATATTCTCTACTTCCAGCCAGCTGGAAACTGAGGAGAGAGCAGCTTGGCAGGCTGGAATATGTACAGTGGGAGAGGGTCCTCCCAAAAACTCTTCCAGAACACAGCCTCACAGCCTGGAAAAAAACCACAAAAAACCTATGGATGCTGGCTGTGAAAGCCTTTGACTTCACATTGAACATCTCTACGGGGAGAAACTGTTCCCAGACACCCAGAGGCTGGAAAAACTCAGGACCAGGAGATCACATCTACTCTGTTTGTTAACCCTCTTGTTATGATGCAGAGACACAGAAACCATACCACACTTTCTCACAGCAAAAAGGACACTAAAATCCCCTCAGGCCAACCAGATCTGCAACAGAATGGAAAAAGCACTGTAACGAGAGAGAATCCATACCACCTGCAAAGAACTGCCCAAAAGAGACAAGGAGTTATTATCACTCCACCTCAACATTAGTCAAAAGATGAACAACCAAGACTGGGACAAAATTGACAGTCTCACCTACAGAAAAATGGAAAAGGATACGGCGGTTCACATTGAAAGGCAGAAACAAAAATTCAACAAATGCCACAAACACCAACAGAAACCCCAGCTGGACACATCATAGACTATTATCAAGCTAACAGAATGGCACCGTTCAAAAGAAGAAACTGTCAGGGGATGATGGAACAATCAATCCCCAGATGAAGCCAAAAACTATCTCAGCAGACTTGGTAGCAACCCTTTCTAAGAATACTCACACACAGAGTGTTTGGTGTCCAGAAAACAGGAGGTGCTCTTAATCTTCAGTAATTTCAATATGTACAAGCAAAGTGCTACGCCAGGCATCTCAGGATCATAGGAAGAGAATGATCTCTGTTCTGTCTTGCTTTTATACACACCAGTACAACATTGGCTTAACCAAGCACATGGTTATATTTTATCAGATTTCTACCTTCATGGCTTTGTACTGTAGTAACCCTCTTCTGATGCAATCCTTCTCATGCAGCTGTAGCATAATTAGCATGACTGGCAGTTCATGGAGTCAGTCATCATGACTCAGCATGATTTCTGCTGTTGTTTGGTCATTTTAAAACTTAGGGTTCAGTAACCAATTCCTGACAGAAACATCCATCCTGTCCAAAGGAGGCAATATTGCAGTTACCACCACCAGAATCCCAGCTGAAGACATCATCGCCCATGTTGAAACCGCCCTCTACCGTCTCCCGGAGGAAGAGGAAGAAAAGATAAGAGGAGAAACAGCTAGGATCCTGAGGAAGGGAAAACCACCACCCAGCAACATAACCATAAAAGAAAAAGAAAAAAGCCATCAAGGATCTCAGTGCAGACCCAGAAATCATTATTCTCCCAGCAGACAAAAGCAATGCCACGGTAATTATGGAAACAGAAAAATAGAAACAGAAAATAAGGGAATTCTTGGATCCTGCAATATACATAAAACTCAAGCAAGACCTGACCAACAAAATCACCAGAAAAACAAATACCTTGATCAATAACTCATCAATTCAGCCAATCATATGCTAGAATCTATGCAGATCAGAGGCTCTCCCACCAAGACTATATGGACTTCCTAAGATCCACAAGGATTCCATTCCATTCCAACCCATAGTGAGTGCCATTGGATCCCCCACGTATGACTTGGCCAGGTTTCTGGCCACACAATTATAAACCCACATAGGACAAACCCCCCACTACATCAAGGACTCAGTTCACTTCATAGAAAAAATCAACAACCTCAAACTGAAGCCTGGAGACAGACTGATCAGCTTTGATGCGGTCTCCTTGTTCACCAGAGTCCCCATAATGGATACTATGGCATTCATCCAACAAATATTTCCAGAGGACATTGCAGCCCTGTTCAAGCATTGCCTCACCACAAGCTACTTCCAGTGGAATAACGAATTCTACGAACAGATAGATGGGGCAGCCCTCTGAGCCCCGTGATAGCACACTTTTACATGGAACATTTTGAAAAGCAAGCCCTGGAAACAGCACCAAAAAAGCCCACAACATAGTTCCGATATGTGAATGACACTTTTGCCATTTGGAGCCACGAAGAAGATTTGGCCGCATTTCTGAACCACCTGAACAGCCTCCACCTGAACATCCAATTCAAAATGGAAAAAGAAAAGGAAGGAACATTGCTATTCTTGGATGTCCTAGTCATACGCAAACCAAACCAACGGTTGGGCTACAAGGTATACAGAAAACCCATGCATACGGACAGATACCTACACAAGAACTCCAGTCTTCATCCAGGACAAAAAAGAAGCACAATAAAAACATTGGTAGACCTCACAAAAAGGATCTGCAAACCCCACTACCTGGAGGACAAACTGAAGCACCTAAACTGGGCTCTACAGGCTAATGGTTACTCCAGATTAGACATCACAAGAGCAGCCAGACCCAGAAAAAAACACAGGAATGAAGAAAAACAGCCACCCAAAGTGAAGGTATTTTTACCATACATCAAAGGAGTCACAGACAGTACAGGGAAACTGATGAGGAAACACAACCTCCAAACAATCTACAGACCAACCAAGAAAATCCAACAAGTGCTACGCTCAGTGAAGGACAAAAGAGACCCTTTCACAGCAGCAGGAGTTTACCGCATACCATGCAGCTGTGGATAAGTTTACGTAGGGACCATTAAACATAGTGTGCAAACACGAATCAAGGAACATGAGAGACACTGCAGACTGGACCAGCCAGAAAAATCAGCAGTAGCAGAACATGTTATAAACCAACCTGGACACAAAATGTTATTTAAAAACACAGAAATTCTAGACCAGTCCAACAACTATCATGTTAGAATGCACAGAGAAAGCTACTGAAATCCACAAACACCTGGACAACTTCAACAGAAAAGAAGAAACATTAAAGTAAACAAAGTTTGGCTACCAGTCCTGAAAACACCAAAGTCAAAACTCAACACATGCAAATGAACTTCACTCAGGGACAGGGGGATTTCCAGCAGACAATGGATCATTAGCCAAACAGATACTAATCCTCTTTGCATATTCTCTCACCCTAGGAACTAGCCATTCAAATACACAAATTTACATATCATCTCCAAGAGGGACTCACAGTATATAACCCCCCATGCCCCTACACAACCATTCTCTTAAGATGCTAGCCACAGATGTAGGTGAAACGTCAGGGAAAAACTCTTCCAGAACACAGCCTCACAGCCTGGAAAAAACCAATGAAAAACCTGTGGTCCTGCCAAAGCTACTCAATTCTGGAACATTCTGAATGAAGTCTCTGTGCAAACACAAAACCCATTGTGTGAGGGCACAGATGACCACTCAAGAACCACAGTCACAGATATGATATCATTGGATATCAGTTCCTATTAGTTCCAGCCAGCAGGGTGAGTAGTCAGGCATGGTGGAAAGCCACAGCTTTCATACCCTTGCTATAGTCTTTTCTTATTTGCACTTTGTAAATTGTACAGATGCCAATATAAATTTTTGAAACAATTTTGAATATTCTAGAAGTTTATTAAAATAGATAATTGACCTATAATGTATGATGTACAATCTATAATATATGAAATAATTTATCTCAATATATTGAATAATAGCAAAATTTAAAGATTTCTATTAATGCTGATTTTACAGCTGATTATTTTTACACCAAAGTCCTTGCTGAGACATCCTGAAGCAAAATCCAGTTTTGATGAAATGGTGTCAGGTATGTTCACTTGTAGATAATATTTTTAGAAATATTTTTTTTCTTTACCTTCTTACATTATGTTGCATTGCATTGCACTGAACTGCATTATGCTACTGAGTCTCCTTTTGCAACGCAGGAGACAATCAAGACATCAAACTACATTTCTGGAATGACATATCCTTTAACTCTAGTAATCGCTTTCCTTTTATATTCTTTTCTCTGCCTACTGCTTTCCCCCTTTCAGTGTCCTTAATCCAGTATTTTCTCATCTTCTATGTTCCATCCAAATTAAAACTGTAGTATTCTTGATCAGACTAGGTTCCTTGAAGTAAAATATTTTCTTGTGCATCTAGGAACCAGTTTCAGGCGTGTGATTCCTGAAGATGGCCCTGCAGCTGAAACCCCTGGTGAAGTGAAACGGGTGATTTTCTGTACGGGGAAAGTATACTATGATCTTGTTAAAGAGAGGAAGAACCAAGATTTGGAGAAGGAGGTGGCCATAACTAGATTGGAGCAGGTAACAAAGAGAGTTTGTTCCATAAATTATTTTAAATATGGGTTGCAGGTTTTGAAATTTTGGAGTGTAAAAAATCATATTTCTTTTATGTTAATAAGTATCAGGAAAGCATGAAATAAATATGGTGCCACATGACATTTAATAATTTATATTTATATTAGTTTTTATTTATATTTATGCAGTGATCTTGAATGGAAGGTTTGACTGGAGCACAGGGTTGAGTAATCGTGATATCTTCTCAGACGGAAATTGATAAGCAGTGCTCTTTGTATAACATGTAAATGATACTTATTGGTCTTCTATCTTTCTGAGGATATTTTGACACAAGTGATGCTTAAATGTTTCAGTCTCCTGTATGTGGGAATTTACAACATATCAACAAGCATATTCCTTGGATTTGAAAATGAATCCCTTCTGTTTTTATTCCTCTTTCTTCATATTAACAGGCAGCGTATTATGATTGTGATTATTATGATTATGATGTATTTATTTATAACTCACATCTTTCCCAGTAATGGAACTCAAGGCAGTTTAAGGCATATTAAAAACACTACAGATTAAAAACGATACTAAAACATCAGTAAAAATATAAATGTTATTTTTTTTCAAAAAAAAAAAAAACAATCTGTAGAGTTAAATGATCTAAAATTAATAAAAAGTCTATATTTAAAACTCTACAAAACAGCACATTAAAACCCATCACAGTCATTCTTGAAATTCTTGACAAAATAAGAATATTTTTATTTTCTGGCAGGAGGAGAGCAAAGAGGGAGCCATCCAAGTCTGCCTAGGGAAGGAGTTCTGAAGTCTGGGAGCAGCCAGTGAGAAGACCTTCTCCCTGGTTCCTGCCAAACCCGCCTTAGTAGGTAGTGGGGGAGATAGTAGGGTCTCTCCTAATGATCTTAAGAGTTCTAATGGCCTCTTATAGGAAAATTTGGTCCTTCAAATAGCTTGGACCCAAGTCACATAGCACTTTAGAGGTCATCAAAACCTCTGGGTTGTGAAATGGACTGGCAGCTAGTGGAGCTGCTGTAACAAGGGAGTTGTGTGGTCTGTGTAGCCAGCCCACTAACAATCTGGATGTAGATCTTTGGGCCAACTGATATTTCTGAGCACTTTCATAGGCTACTCCACATAAAGCATGTTATGCTAATCCGAATGGGATGTAATTAAGGCATGCACAACTGTGGCCAGATCAGACATTTAAAGGAATGGGTACAGCCGACACACTAGCTTTAAATGTGTAAATGCACTCCTGGCCATCACAGGAACCTGGGCATCCAGGCTCAGGGCTGAATCCAAGAGTACACCCAGACTGCAAACCTGTGACTTTAGGGGAGTGTAACCCTCTCTAGCATAGGCTGAATCCCTATTCCCATAGCAGCCTTGTGACTGATCAGGATCACCTTTGTCTTATCTGGATTAGGCTTGCGCTTGTTCACCCTCCTCAAGTCCATTATAGTTGCCAGGCCCTGCCGGATTTTTACTGCGATCTCCAAAAGAAACCACATACCAAGGCAGTTAATTAGTTGGATCAGTCTTCTATTTGCACTCTCTGTCATATTCTCATGCTTTCATTTGTAACTCTATTCTGCCTCATTTCAACATTAATATTTTTTTTATTAATAGTTTTTATTCTGGTTACATCAATAACCTTATCAGAGACATTATACTGCCAGTATTTCTTATAGTACCTGTAACCTGATTGTTACATTTCTAAAGAAACAAAAATAAAAATAAAAGAAAACTATCCACACAATTACAAATTATTAAAACAACAATATGTAATCTTCTATTTTCATGATTATAATCCCTGTAGTAGCTGTCCCTTGTCTCTTCCCTATTTTTTTTCGTAATTCCAAAAAGTTCCCCTTGAGTCCATCAGGGATATGTTTATTTGTTCTTCATTCCATGTACATATATTCATATATATATATATATATATATACTCATACATATGATTGAATATATATATATTTATATATATGTACTCAAGTATCCAGTTTTTATCGATTAGCTCAATGTATCTTCTAAACATAATGCAATTATACTTAAATATAATTATCCATATCTCCTTTTATATTTTGTTTATATAACCTCGTATTAAAGATCGAAGTTATTCAAAACAGCCCATTCTTGTTTCCAGAACCTTTTTATGGGTTCCCATTCAATTTCTATTGTTTTATTTGTTTTATCCTTTAAAAGTGTCATTAACCTGTAGTTTAATTAGCCAGTCTTCTATTGTTGGGAGTTCTTTCTTTTTCCACATTGAGGCAAATAATAATCTTGCCGCTGTTATCATATAGAGAACTACCCTCCAAGAACCTATTGTAATGTTCTTTTTTATTTCATCTACCATATTTAGTAGGTATATTTCTGGTTTAAGTGGAAAATTTAAATCCAGTATATTCGAGATCTTATTGTGTATCTTTTTCCAGTAGTTTTTGGTTGCAGGGCAGTTCCACCATATATGAAACATAATTCCTCTAGCTTTCCCACATTTCCAGCAGTTCTGATTTCCAGTTTTATAGATCTTATCTAGTTTCACCAGAGTGAGATACCATCTATAAAAAATCTTCAAATAATTCTCTTTTAGGCTTTGTGCGAGAGTAAATTTTTGGGTATCCCTCCATGCTTTCTCCCATTTTTCTAATGCTATTGGCTCTCCTATATCTTGAGACTATCTTATCATTTGATCTTTTACTGTTTCTGTCTCTAATTCTCTGGCTAAAAAGATGTTGTAATATTTTGCAATATGGTGTTTTTTATCGTCGAATAATTTTTGAAAACCCACATAAAAGTTAAAATACCTATTTTAATATCTTTTGTCACAACATATATATTTCTAAGTGTCTCTCTCTGGCTTTTCTTCACAAACAAAGATTCAGGAAGGACTCATCTTGCACTTTCTGCAAGCGCGCTGATGACTAAAAAGGCCAATCCAAGATAAACAAGTCCGGTTGCAGAAAGCACAGCAGAAGGTCTCCTTGGGTGATGTTTCCGGGTTGTGATTCTTTCTGCGTTCTCATTTCTCTTCAAGACTTATTTGGCATGAGTTCTCAAATAAGGATGCAGCATTGTGGATAGTGCGTCTCCATGCCTCCCGATGTGATCAATTTGGCCGAGCCTGAAATGTTGTTTCAGGGAATCCCTGTATCGCTTTTTTGGAGCACCCCTCTTATGCTGACCTGTGGCGAGTTCACTGTAGAGTACTATTTTTGGGAGGTGATGATCCTCCATCCTAGAAACATGCCCTGCCTAGCGCAGCTGTGTTCTCAATATCATGGCCTCAAATGCTGGTGATCCCTGCTTGCTCAAGGACAGGAACATTCATCACATAGTCAGTCTGGTATATATTTAGGATTGCGTGTATACAGCGCTGATGAAAGCATTCGAGGAGTCATAAGTGGTGGCGATAGGTGACCCATGTTTCAGACCTATAAAGGAGAATAGTATTCTGTCCTAAAATACGCATTTTGCTGTATCCTTTAGGCTGAGAAATGCATCAAAAAATTTTGGCAGTGCAAAATATGAGGGATAACTGTTTCCTAATGTTCACACTTTGTCTAAGAGGTGCAGATCAGGTTATTTTGCTTAAAAATACAGTCTGAACAAATTTCTTGAGTATCTTTAACTGTTAGAAAATGAATTTTTTTCCACATATTTTTGTCTAGATCTCCCCCTTCCCTTTCGATTTACTCAAAGAGGAAATTGAGAAGTATGTTAAAGCTGATCTTGTCTGGTGTCAAGAAGAGCATAAAAACATAGGCTATTATGACTACGTCAAACCTCGTTTCCGCACCATTGTAAACCATACTCGACCCATATGGTAAGGGTGCTTGCATTGCTCTTCCTCCCCCCCCCCATTCAGGATGACTTAACTTCTTTTCTGTTTAGTGCAGTGCCAAAACTGGGGGCAGGGGTGGGGGAGTATGAGAAGATGGAGATGAGGTTTTTTCCCCCATCTGTGCTGTCCAAATGACCTAGTACTGTACTCAACCTGACTCTTGACTGATGGTGATTTCAGTGGTAGGTTTCCTTAACCTCGCTCCCTACTAGGCAAGGTCATGCTCCTCTGAGCCTTTCACTAAGATGGTGATTCTTTTATCTCTTCAAGATGATTAGGAAGTCTTTTATAGAATCTTACAGTGCTAGGCTCAGACCATACAGCAGTAGACAAATCTGCTTGAATCATAAGTCTATAGTACCAATAAAAAAATGAAGTCTTGAAAAAAACCCTGAAACTTGAAAGACAAATGTTGAAGAAACAAGTATTGGGGACAATCAGTGCTGGTGCAATTAGTGCAGCTTAACAAGACAAGTTGGCTAGACTTGGTTTTCTTACCAATCTAATGACTGAATAACATGAGCAAGTAGATATAAGCAGCATTTTCTGTGACAACTATTTGCTAGCTTGTCTTAGGTATAAACAGCAGTCCATATGGAATATCAGAAGTATAACTGGGAATTAAATTTAAGTCTGCTTCTGAAAATGTACTTATTCAATTTCTGTCATGTATCCTCATCTTGTTTATCTCAAGGTATGTTGGTCGTGAACCAGCTGCTGCTCCAGCAACTGGTAACAAGAATACTCATCTGGTGTCACTCAGAAGATTTTTGGATACAGCTTTCAACCTGGAGGCATTTGAAGGAAAGATGTTTTGATCTTAATACAGCTGTCCATCTTCTCAATGTATAGTTTAGTATTTATGCATTTAGAAAAGGCCTTGGCCATAAAATAATCAGTGGGAAAATACTTGCAATTTTTGAGGGTACTTCCTCAAAAGAGCTCATCTTTCTTGAACCATTGTGTATGGTGCAAATACTAGGGGTACTTCTTATTTCTTCTCCAGTTAAAGTAATTTTAAGGATTATAGCACAGCTACCTCTTAGTGAAGAGACACAATAAACAGAAACTGATTTACTGCAGATTGTGTAAACAGTCTCATATTCCACTCAGCCTTTCTTTGTTGGATTCTTGCATGTGTAAATGCAACCTAGCAACTTAGCAGAGAATGAGGCATTACTGTCCTTTTGACTTTCCTTTGTAGTCATCAGAACTAATTATTGGCATTGGTTTCCTTCCCCCGCCCCTCCCCTGTGTGTTTGTGTGTGTGTGTGTGACATGCATATAAAGACTCATGCTTGAAAATGTGTGCAGGTTTCATATAAGAAAAACTTCATGTACATCCACATCATTGTAAAAATCCACATGTGGGAAACCTAGTCAGCTAAATCAGTAATTCCACCAAGACTACAAATTCAAAAGTCTGGTAACCGTTGGAATGCCCCCACACAAAACATATGCAAGGATCTTATGAAAACTTTATTAAAAATCTAATTTTGAAGTAACTCTGACTCGTCATTTGAAAAGCAGAATTTGTTTTTCAAGGCATTTTTTCACATTGCAACTTAAGTAGGTGGGATAAAATGTAAGAGTCTTAGTAGCAGTAGCAGTAGTAATAATACCAGTAATGTAATACTAACAATCTTGCACCAGTAATCTTTGTGGCTTCACTTTTGCATTAATCTCGACTAGCTATCTTTTATAAAGCTGTAATGAACAGAATACAGTGAAAATTCTGAAAGAGAAGACAGTACGTGAAGGGCAGATTTATTTTCAACAAGCAAGAGATACAAATATATTCTTCTTGACTGTAATTTTGTTTTAAGTTGGGGTGGTGCATGTATATTTAAAAGATGCTCAAGGATGCATAGTTTTTTTCAGATATATTTAAGTTAATTTTGGCTTTTTAAGAGTTTTTTCTGCTGCATTCTCTCATGTATGGATTGTTGTGAAGGTGTTGTGATGGAGGAAGAAATACCATTTTGCTGATCTGTGTTCCTGGAAGTTCAAGATAAACATTTAAAATTATATGCTCCTTATGTCAGTGAGAGCTTATATTTCCATACTTCTATAATATGCATGTCCACAGTAAAGATTAAGAAACTCCAATGGTGGATGGAGGTTTTTATTTAAAAAAATAAAGAAATAAAGAATGCTATTTAACATAGAATCATTTGGTAAGAGCTCATGCCCTGCTTATGCTTGAACTTCATGTATTTGCTGTGTCACAACAAGGGCATAGTTGTGTCAATAGGTGCAACCTCACTTCCTTTCAAAACCATTTCTTATCCATGGGCAGTCATTGTACTGTACTTCATTGACAAAGCAACAGCTGACATCACTGTAGCTCCTGTTGAGGCTCTCTGTCCCTTTCTTGATGATCCAGCAGAGGGGAAACTTACTTCACTATTTTAAAATCGCAATTTGTTTTAGACAGTTTATAAAGCAAAACCTCAAGTGTGCCACTAGCTGGCTCTTTCCAGTCTGTTTGGAGCATTCATTTTGAAGTCTTGAGTGTTGCAGTACAATCACAGCAGTGCAGTGGATAGGTATATCCAACTTTTCTAAACAAGGTCACTAGTTCCAGTTTGTTCTGCTCTTCCAGGCCTTAAAATCATTTGAAATTTACAGTTGCTTGCTTTATATTTATTTAGCACGGAATGAGATTTAATTATTGCTGCTGCAGTCCTCTACAGAGTTAGCTGTGGATGAGCATGCATTCAACACAAGATAACATCCTTCTAAGCAAACTTTCTTAGGATAGTGCTTTAAGTAGGCCAAAGGCAAAACATTCTGAGTTGTTTTTTTGGGGGAAAACCCCCCGAGAATTTCAAAGAGAAGGACTAGATGCAATTTAAATAATAATGGGTCTATATATTTTCCTGTGTTTTTACAAGGAAGGCCATCTCAGTATAACTTGAAATACTTTCTGTCTCCTTTTCAGTGATAAATGCTCTTGTGGCTGGACACGCACAAATTTAGAGAGCAAAATTAACATAGACATAAAAATGGGAAATGGCAGGCTTCCATTTTCATTGTTATTTGTGGACCGTAATGTTATATTTTAAAATAAGTTCTGTCTAAGAATGTGAGAAATAAACGGAATATAAAGTCTGTTTTCTTTATGATTATTTTATGACAACTTCTCCTTTGGGGACTGGCATTAGCATCCCATTCACAAAAATGCTGGCATCTTCTGAATATTTTTTCCATATCTTTCTGTTGCTCTGTCTTTTTTGTATTTTGATTTGAAGGCCATGGAATATAATACAGTGAAAGGAACAAGGCTGTTTGGGTCGAGTTCCTTGAACAATTTCCCAGTTCTTTTTATCTTCTGACTAACTTTCTCTTCTTAAGCATATATGTAATTCCCTTTCTAGGCTTCGTATATCCAGTTTAATTTCTTAAGGTTCAAAGAGAGCTTTGGTCTGGAATCTGCAATAACTTTTATTTAGTTTTTATGTGGTTTTAAGTGTTGTTGGGTTTTTTTCTAGTATTGCCCAGGATCTACTGGCATTCTGATGGAAGGCCTTGAAGCTAGGCCCACTGAACTGTGTTAAATCCATGACATTGCATTTGTATTACCTGTATACCTGTATACCTGACATGGCATTTGTATTACCTGTATACCTGACATGGCATTTGTATTAAATTCCATGGCCTGACATGGCATTTGTTCATGATTGTTGTTCTTATGTAGAAACCTGTAGCCCACACATTGTGTTTCTACAGAGTCCCAAATCTGTTTTCATTATGTAGATCAGGACTTTGCTTAGCAGATGTTCATTTAGTCTAGTCTTTACCTGTCATTTGCTGGCATAATAAGCCAAATAGGCCTTCTGTATTTTAATGAAAGGTTTTCTATAGATGAACTATCTTATTTCAGCTCAACAACAATTTCGTTTATTGCTGGGACAGTAGTTCTGGAAACCAGTTGTTTGCTGTGGTTACAGAATATGCATGAATCCTCTGATTGCATATTTTTCTCCATATAAGATCATGGAGTACACACTGCTCTGTTGGCTTATATGAATTAAGAAGAGGATTCTGCAGACATGGAGTGGAGAACACATAGTACACTACACTTCATACCCTAGGCATAACCAAGCCCGGGACAAGCAGCAAAGTGTCACTGATTGTCTTGCTATAGCTGTTGTTTGCTCATTCTTTTGAGCTGCTTTCTCTATCTTTTTGATGGCCATATCAAAAGCATTTGATGATTAAATTTTGGAAACCTCATGTGACTTTTTATGTGTCCCTGTGTGATCCCTATTAGGGAACATTGGTATATTTGATAGGAAGAGGACTTATTCTCTTTAAATATCTAGAGAAGGACAGATGCTTGAAACAGAAACATTTGATGTTTTGAAGAATTTATATTACAAATATGTTTCCTACACAGCTAGTAGAATCAGCATCCATAAAATAAATGTACTTGAAGCTACTGAAAACCTCCTCTCTTTGTCCAAATGCAAACCAATCTAAGATGTAACAAGAGGCAAGAGAACTCCCAAAGGCCCACATTCCATCTCTTTGCTTGTTTTTGCTTGCAGCTATTATGAGGTAAACCTGTGGTGTAAAAAGTATTATGAGTTTGCCTATCCCTCCCCCCTCAGGCACAAGCTACATTCACCTAACTCATTATGTAACCCCTTTTGACAGTTTCTGAAACTGACTTAGTAGCCTTTTGCGTCAAAACCTTTGTGATGAATGAATGAAAAAAAGAGAGAATTACAGTAGGACCCCTGTATCCACGGGGGACTGGTTCCGGGAGCCCCCACGGATGCCAAAAACCACAGATAACAACGAACACCATTGAAAATAATGGGACTTCTGGTTTAAAATAACATAGAGTTGCCTTGGAAGACCTAGAAAATGTTTAGAGAAGATGTCTCTCTAGACATTTTCTAGGAAGACTCTATGGTAGGTGTGCTGTTTTGTGTGTCGCAGATAACTGAATCAGTGGATAATGAATCAGTGGGTACAGGGGTCCTACTGTATATGAATAATATAAGTGTTAATAGAAATAGTATCTACAGGTAATTGATGACATATAGCTGAAAGTAAATAGTGGAGTGTTAACAGGACTGTCATACCACTCCAGCAAATATTTCTGTTTCATATTCAAGAGAGGTAAATCCGTATCTGCAACTATGGGTGGTATGTGCCACAGACAGGGTTTCCAAATAGTTATCATGGATCTACACAAAATGTATGTTATGACTTATTCACATGTTTCCAATTGCACAGAATGAAGAAGGATGTACAATAGCACACTCTTAAGCAATATTTCAACAACATATACAGCAGCAATGTGATCATCATGTCAGTGGGGAATTATGGGGCTGCCACCAACAATGAAAATGCTCAGGGTAGAGAAACTCCATAAAATGGTATCAGAGATAAAGTTTTTGTAATGCACAGCTATTTTTTTTTGGTAGCAATTTTGTGTTACCCAACATGTCTTATAATGCCTGGGTCTGTTCTCAATAGAGGACACGTTATACTAAAGCAACAGTTTGGCTGTCAAAGAGGTACGTCATTTCTTCCTCACAGTTGAATCATGTAAACCTCCCTTCAGTCAAACACTTGGTTGTCTGTCCCTCCCACCCCACTTCTGCCACTTAGAGTGATCAGTACTTTATAAACTTAGGAAAACATAGCCTGTTACCTAATCATATTGCATAATGATTCAATTTTTATTCAAAAAAGGGAAATAAGCTTACAATTATTTTGTTGTTTTGCCATTAGTCCTGTTTGATTGTTGATTACAGCACCATCACTGCACAGTTGACAAATACCTTAGTGGGTTTTTTTTTCTCCCATTGCAAATTGTTTTGAGGTCTCAGGGATGGAGTGGGAAGGTACTTAATGATACATTTTCTTCCATGATGAAGAATACTTCAGATTCATTTTTGTGATGTGGAATGTGCCTTAATGAGGCAATTAGTCAAGACATAAAAGCTGTAAAGCAATTTAATTAACACCACTCTTGGAGCATTTTAGGGCAGCTATTGAAGCTTTAAAGTCCACATTTGAGTGAACAATGTTGTACACCCTTGTTAAGAATGATTTCTTTAAAGAGGCTTTCCCAAATGTATCATAAACTATGGGATCCATCACAAAGAAGCCAGAATATAGAGCAGTTTCACTGTTGAGCCTTCACTGGGTATCCTTACTCTAATCTACTTCATCATGGAAAGAGGACCATATATGATAAGTTGAGCTCATTGAAAGAAGAAGATAAATGTAAATGAAGCATATTTTTTTCTTCTGAAATACTATATTCCTATGCTCCAAAAATGGTGCCATAGAACAATCTACTAGACCAGGACTGGACAGATACAGAGGGTCCATGGGCTGTGCCTATCCCTTTTCAAGTCCCCCCACCCCCCATGGCTTTATGCCTGTCCCAGTCTTTAAGAAGAATGGAAGTGATCAGTTATTTCAGGCTCCTAAAAGGTCTTCCTCATCCAAATAGCCTTAAAATAGAGAGTTGTGCCTCCTGGAGGTTTCGGGGGGGGGGTATAATGCTCATTGTTCCAGTTGAATTTTTTTTTTTTTCAGTGGTGGTGGGGTGGGATGAGACCAAGGAACTTTGAAGGCTGCATTGGGCACCTTGGCAGACTGTGTGGCCTGTGGTCCACACAATTTCCAACCATGCACACTGGCAAAAACACAAATTCACTAGTTATATATACTAAAGAAGATTCAAAGCACTAATCAGATTGATAATATTTGTACAACAGCGTATTTTGTGTATTTTTTTTCTGACGGCAGAAAATAACAACAGGAACAATAAGTATTTCTATATAGCTCCTCATTCATGCTGATCCCACAGGAATTTACAACAATATCAGAAAGCAAAATATCCAACAGAGTAATGAAACCTGTAGCAGCTCAGTGACTGGTTCAAATAACAGACACACATCCCCCGGATCCTGAAGAATGGTGGATCCGGGGGAGGTGTTTTAATGATGCGCAGGGAGGCGAGCCCATGGGCTGGCCTGGGCGTAGACACGCCCTGGCCGGGAGGAGTCAGGGGAGGCGCCAGGCATGGCCTATTTCACCCCTTGCCTCCCCTAGCAGCTCAGTGACTGGTTCAAATAACACCACAATTTACTGTGCACCCAAGGGAAGATTTCTCAAATAGCAACCTCCCTAATACTGCGTGGAGCACTGCTTTTGAAACTGGAAAGAACTTCAGAATCAATTTGTAGTATGTCCTACATTTTCAAAGGAAAAAAAAAGTTTTTTAAAAAATTCTACTACATATGAGCAAACCATTCAGTCCACCTACACCAGCTCTTTATATCTTATTAAATTTCAGTTCATATTTACCAAATTGTAACAAACAAAGACTCGCCAGAACTTGGACTAATGGTGGAGGAAAATAGCACCAGGTAGAAGGGGCTGGATCCCAGTTCATCTATGGAAACCCACTGGGTGACCTTGGCAAGTCACACTGTCTGCTTAAGAGGAAGGCAACAGCAAACCTCATCTGAATACATCTTGCAGAGAAAACCTTATGATAGGATTGCCATAAATAGGAGTCAACCTGAAAACAGACTACAACAATAAGGACCCAACAGGCATGCTACCAGCTGCATATTTTAGGCAAAACTTATGGATACTGATGTTTGCAAATCATGAGAGGACTATCGCATGGTCCAGATGAAGCAGTTAAGACTTATTGAAGTAAACAGGATTTCTCATTAATAACTAAGCCTAACTGCATTTTTAAAATGCCATGTTTGTGGTATTTGAAAAGGTGGACTTTGGCTATATAGTTGAGTCCTTCATGTATAACTTCACTGGGGAGGTGTCTCATTTCCTTATGTGGCATTTAAATAACTAAGGCTTTATATGACAGCTGACAGGGCTTGGTAGTCTTTGGGATATAAATTGATCTAAAATCTAAGAACCTTCATGCTTATAAAAATCCTCTGGACTGATAACTCTGCTTAGTTTCCAAATGCCAAATATATATATATATATTACTGTGTCACTAGTGATGACATTTCAGACATGCATTGGCTGTTTCCCACTGAACTAACAACCTGTTCTAGACATCTGACATATATCCAACTTCATTATTTGGGTGTGTCTATAAGGTTCATGCTGTATAATCTTTAGCATGTCTTCTCAGGAAAAAAGTACATGTTGAGTTTGGTGGGTCTTACACCCATGTCAGTTTGAATAGGACTGGAGCCTCTTATTTCTATGGGCAACATTTAAATTTGGCTATTTATTGTATTAAAGATGGTTTACCACACCAGTTCCCACATGTTCTTTAGAATTCCATTTATTTGCCACACAGTAAATCACACTGCTTCCCTGAGGATAGAATTTGCCAACATAGATTCTGGATAGGCTTTAGTTCGGGTATTCTCTAAACTAGAGAATGTCTGAATAATTTCTAATCTAGATTTTGACCACTTACAGCCTAACTATATGCCCCATTATGCTCTACGGGTGTTACTGTAAGTGTTTCTTGGACTACAGTCATGCCCTTGTTGTTGCTGTGTGCCTTCAAGTTGTTTCTGACTTATGGCAACCCTGTCATGGGGTTTTCTTGGCAAGAGTTGTTCAGAGGGGGTTTGCCTTTGCCTTCCTCTGAAGCTGAGAGTGTGACTTACCCAAGGTCACCAAGTAGATTTCCCTGGCTGAGCGGGAATTCGAACCCTGGTCTCCAGAGTCATAGTCCAATATTTAAACCACTACACCATGCTGGCTCTCCAGCCCTACCCTAATATATATTCATGTCCACCTGAAATCCAATTTTATTGCTTAGATTTGGAATATGACATTTTATCTGAGAATCCAAGTACATTTGACTCACTGGCATCTCTTGTTTTGGCCAACATTGAATCTGAAATATACACTGTCAGCTACTAAATGACATTACATGGTGACTATCAAATCCTGTCAAATATAAAACAGCATTGCTATCAAATAATGTCAACCATCAATCTCAGAAAATAGCAACATAAGATGTCAAATATGGATATAAAATATTTGGGGAACATTCAGCAAATATTTGAGTATTCAAAGAATATGCATAGAATACCCAACAAAAATTAAGTGAAGAACAGATTTGTTTCAAAATAATAATAACAATAGCTATTATTGTTATTACTTAAAAAAAATTCTTACCTACCTCTCCCCAAGGCTCCAGGTGGGGTACAACATGAATTAAAATACAATATATGACATCAAATTACTTAAACACACAGATAAAAACATATAGGATTAAAGTAAACATTAAAATCATTCATAAACTTAAAATACCAATTTAAAATTCATAAATTAAAATCAACAGGGTAGGCCTGCCAGAAGAGATGGGTCTTTGGTGCTATTTTAAATTCCAACAGTGTGTTTAGCTGTTGAATCTCTTCCGGCAGGTCATTCCACAGTCTGGGGGTGCCCTGGGTGCCCCGTACACTCAAGTCCTGTGGGTGACAGTTGCAAGTCTAATCCTGGCTGGCTGAAGTAAATGTCCCCCAGAGGACCTGAGTGTACAGAGCGGATTGTACAAGAGGAGGTAATCCTGAAGGTAACCTGGACCCAAACCATGTAGGGCTTTAAAGGTAATAACCAACACTTTATACTTTGTCTGGAAACTAATTGGCAGCCAGTAGAGTGATTTTAATATTGGTGTGATATGATCACTCCTGGATGTACCAGTGACCAGTCTGGCTGCCGTGTTTTAAACTAATTGAAGTTTCCGATCTTGGTATAGAGGTAGCCCAATGTACAGCCCATTGCAGAAGTCCAACCTTGAGGTTACCAAGTTTACCAGAATGTGCTATTAGTACTCCTTTTGCAAATTTTTACTTGATACCACTAGATTTTCCCTGAATGAGAAGTAGGAAATTATATACATGCAGTTTGCCACCATTACATCAAAATGAAATTTGTACTTTAATAATTACATGGTATATCTTGGGGAAATACTTTCAAAAAGTAACAGATTATTTCCAATACCCAAAAAAGTAGTTATCATTACCGTTATTATTTTAAAGGTTGAATGTATGTACTTCCCCATTTTTGAAAAGGGACTAAATAGTTGTATTTTACTTAAATTTAAGTAAAAATGTATTTTACTTACATTTTTTAAAATTCTGAATGCTACAGGGAACTGTCCAAGGGGCCAAACCTATTTGGGAAATCAATTCAGTACATGGAGACCCACTGGATAAGCTTCAGCAAATCACATTCTCTCAGCCTCAGAGGAAGGCAAAGCCAAAACAACAACCCTCTGAACAAATCTTGCCAAGAAAATCCCATAAGTTCACCTTAATGTCACTATAAGTTGGAAACAACTTGAAGGCACACAACAACAACAACCTTCAGATAGCCCCATTAAAATTTGGGTTAAAACCTGCAACAGGTTTGCTGCCCCACACATGTGAAAGCCATCAGCCATCACTGATTTTATGGCATTCCTAAACCATTTTATTAAGGTTCCCCTAAACTGTTTTGAGACATATAAACATGTATTCATCACAGAGGAGGGAAAATTGCCACCTTTGATATTTAGTGTACACTGACAGCAAAGCCAAGAGCAGTTAGTAGCCCTTAACTTTAATCTCTAGGGTAAATTACTGCTTTACTCCAGTGGCTCTTAACCTTTTCTTTACCAGGAACCTTCTTTAAATATCTTTGTTGCTGTGGTCCCCCAAGACTTAACTCAAGACTTAAAACCCTAATTATCATCATCATCATCATCCAATTACGGCATCCATTAAACCTTCCCTCAGAGGAACTGGGGGCGGGGGGAGAGGGAAGGCTTTTCTCCTATTTCTTCCTGCACGTCTGTGGCTGGAGTCGATTGAATGGCAATGTGCAGGCCAAGGCAGTCTTTGTCTTGGCTGTCACTGCAGAGAGGAGGTGGGTCAAGCAAACTTCAAGCCTTCAAGGACCCCCTGTGAGGACATTGCGGCCCCCTGGGGGTCCATAGACCACAGATTAAGAACCACTGGTTTACTCCATCTGTAAACTTTCATGTTTGTGACAAGAAGTCCAGGCTGAACATTTTGACACATAACATTAAAGACATGAAGACCAGGACAAGAAAGGATTTTCTTTTTTTCTTAGAGATAGGGATATTCTTTCAAATCACACAGAGGCTGATTGGATGAACATACTCCTTTGTTATTTTGCTGATCAGAATACAAATGGGACCAGGCCTCTTAGTCAGTAGGCATTTAAAACTGCTTGCCGTGCTTCTTGACAAAGTGGGTCCAATACACCTTCACCTCCTAGGAGGGAGGAAGGAACAAACAACATTTAAAATGCAAGTCAGACCTGCAACAAAATATTTCTTTGTTCTTTTCCGTTTCTTAGAAATAAAAGGATGCCTGAACAGAAATCATGTTTGATGTAGGTTCTTACCATACCTCACTTGGAGCCTGCCCAATATATTTTGCTGACTGAAGCAAAGGATGTGATGGCATTTTCCCTGTTTTGTGTATAGAAGCCAGCTGGAATGGCAGCTGAACTTTACTGGAATATTTATTTTATGGTATCATTATTATGTATTATTTTATTTCCCACCATTTCCCCAATATTGGGACCCCAGGCAGCTTACAAAAGTTAAAACAAATACAATTTAAAAAGATATAGAGAGAGGCAACAGCATAAAAAAAGTATTATGCAAGTATTATTAAAATGCAAGTAAACAATATATAATATTAAAACCCTTTTAAGACAAAAGATAAAAATCAGGAGAACACCACACCATAAAACAGAATACCATTAAAATCCCCACAGCCAATTCCTAATAAAATAAAATAAAATAAAATCTGTCGAAGCAGAAAATTTTTCACTTGACAACAAGGAGAATGCCATCCTAGCTTCCCTAGAGAGACACTTTTCAGAACCTGGGAGCAACAACCAAGAAAGTCTCTCCCTTGTTCCCACCAAATGAACATTGAAAGGTGGTGGGACTGAGAGAGGGGCCCTCCCCACAGATCCTAGAGCCTGAACATGCTCATTTAGAGAAATACAATCCTTCAGATCCCCTGGGCCTCACCTGGATAGGTCTTTGTAGGTCATAACCTGCACTTCAAATTGTGTCTGAAAATGAAACAGCGGCCACTGCAGTTTTTGCTACAAGGAATGTATAAGCTCTCTTTAGCCTGCTCCAGTTAACAATCCAGCTGCAACTCTTCGGACCAACTGACATTTCTGAGTACATTAAAAAGGCAATTCTGTGTACAGCATGTTATATTAATCAAAATTGGATGTAACTGAGTCATGTACCATCATGGCCAGATCAGATACAGTAGGTCCATGTATCACACGAGCTTGTATTCTGTGGGTTCAGTTATATGTGACCAAAAAAAAGAGAGTTCTCTCTAGGCATTTTCTCCAGAGTGATTCTATGGTATGCTTCCACCGGACCTAGAAATGCCTAGAAAGAACACTTCATTGTTCACTTCAGGTAAGAAAAATAGGGTTCCAGATTATACATAAAAATTGTTCTATAAGAAGGGTTCCAAACAGATCCCTTGTGTTATTTGCAGCCCTACTGTATTTACAGGTACAACCACAGCTGGCACACTAGCTTTAATTGTGCAAATGCATTCCTGGCAGACACAAAAACTTAGGGCTCCAGGCTTATGGATGGATCCAAGAATACACACAAACTTCGAAGCTTCATCTTCAGTGGGAGTGTGACCCCATCTAGCACAGGCTGAAACTTTATTCTTTTATCTGCCTTTTTACTGAGGAGCACCTGTCTGGTGTAAGCCTCAATTACTTTGCTCTCATCCAGTCCATTACTGACAAGAGATATTAGTTCAATATGTGGAATTAGGTGGTAAGGTGAAATATTGCTGGGTGTCATCACCATACTGGTGACACCTGACCCCACAACTCCAGACAACTTCTCTTAGCCATTTCATGTATAGGTTAAGTAGCAGGAGGGACAGCACAGAGCCTTGAAAGTAACAGGCAGGAGTCACAAGAATCCCCTGGCACCAACTTCTGAGCTCTTCACTCCAGAAAAGAATGAAGCCACTGTAAAACACTGCTTCCAACCCCCATCCCACAGAGATAGCCCAGAAGGATACCATGGTTGGTGGTATCAAAAACTGCTAGGCGGTCTAGCTGAACAAAGCGGGACACTTTATGCCTATCTAGTTGCTGGTGTAGATCTTCTATCAAAGCAACCAAAACTGTCTTCATCCTGTAAATAGGCTGAAGCCAGACTGAATGCGTCTCACCCAGAAAACCCTGAGCAGGTGGCTACATTGGCAGTGGGGTAGAGTTCTCAATACCTGATGGCACTAGACTAGTTGGAACTTTGCTTTTCAGGAGATGGTATGACCAGGGGAATCAGAAGGAAAACCTAGAGGGTAGTGGTGGAGAAGTCATGCTAAGTTTCCCCATGAATCTGCTGCCTGGGGTGGTTGTCTCACTCTGCTCCATAAGCAGGACAATCGTGGCCCCATTTGTACTTACCAAAATCCAAGTCATTGATATTGCATTGAAAGACTGTCTCTCCATTCACTATGAGCTGCACTTCATTCCAATCAGGTATTTCTTCAAGAATTATCCTGTGCCCATCTGCCTTCAGCACAGCTACAGAAAAGTAAATCCTGAAGCTGTTGACATGGAAGACTGGCTAATATGCAGAGTAGACCATGAGACAAATTTATTTCTTAGGCTACTTTTAACAGAGCAAGCAAGTATATTTCTTCCTGAAATAGAAATATATTTCTATGAAGACAGCTAAGAAGAATATCATACATTCATTTGGACATATCAGGGGGAAACTAAGTACACACACACACACACACACACAAAATACTGTTCACAGTAGGCCTCTTTCAAAGATGGGATATTGCTAATGAGAATATTGCTGCTCTCTATATGTTTTTAGTGAAGGCCATGCCAGTGGGGACAGGGTATGTGTAGAAACACCACTTACTTCAAGTAGATTGTCTAAGCCGGCAATATGCTAATGAACACACAAAAGCTGTGTCATCAAAGCCAGAGATGGGTGAAGTTTGGCCCTAGGACTGCTTTGGAGGGCCTTGACCCCTTTACACTCTTCCTATCACCTTTAAAGAATGATTTAAAAATCCAGGAACAGCATTTCACCTTTGTGCTGCTTGAAATAAAAACAAAGGAAGACACTTTGTTTTGCTTAACCAGGGGCCCTTTCACACCTCACAATCACAGCTCTGGGATTCCACTTGGACTGCCATGGTTCCATCCTATGGAAACCTGGGATCAGCAGTTCAGGGAGGGGTATTTAGAATTCTCAGCCAGAGAGTTCTACTGCCTCTCCAAAGTACATATCCCAGAATAGGATGGTGGGTGCCATGGTAGTTAAAGTGGAATCATAGTGCTGTAATTGTGTAGTGAAAAAGGGCCCCAAGAATCAACTGGCCACTGGTTGCCTAAATCCTACTGTTAAGTTTCCTACTTGCTTCCATTAATGATAAACCTTCACTGCTGGTGCCGCTCAAAGATTTCTTTCATTGTTCAGATTTATTTCCAAGAGATGCTTTATATTTGGATTTGAATTTCCTTTCTTCATGACTCCATGGAGCCTTTTGAGACCTGGGGCCCTTATTATACTATACAGTTATAGCTATGATTCCACTTTAACTGCCATGGCAACATCTTATGGAACCTAGACCTAGAAAATGCCTAGAGAGGATAGATTTTTTCAGACATGGATAAGTGAATCTGCAGATCTTCTTCGTGGCCTCTGTGAATCACACAGTTGGGGTTATTCCTGCGCCTGCGCAGAGCATTCGGAACCTTCTGGCATCGCTAGGCAGAATGTGCATTGATACATTTTTGGCGGTAACTCCGCCCACCTTAACAGTCCCTTTTAAGGCGCTCCTGCCTAATTCCCTTCAGTTCCTTTCTTTCCGCCATGTTAGCAGCTTGAAGGAACTTTTGTTCGCTAGTTTTTTCTCTTTCACTTTCTACTTCACTGAATTTTTGACTTGGCTTGGATTTTTGACTATAATTTTCTTTCACTCCTCTGGATTTGGCATTCTCTCTCTGATTTTGGAGCTGACTTGGACTGTCTATCTCTACTTTTCACGTTTTCTCCCTTTGGATTTGGCAACTCCGTAAGATGTCTGCGAGAAGGGCCTTTAAAAGATGTGTCATCTGTCAGGCTAAACTCCCAAGCACAGATGGCCATTCCCACTGCCCGGTTTGCCTTGGAGAGACCCATAACGTTGACTCCTGCGTGCACTGTAGGCAGGGCTGGTTTAAGGAATTTTGAGCCCCCCTGCAATGCTTTACTTTGGGGGCCCCATATGTTTATCTCAGATCAATGTAACCTAACCTATTCACCGTACAGGATGTTCAGATTATAGTAGGACCCCCGTATCGATGGATTCATTATCCATGGAATACAAAACAGCACACCTACCATAGAGTCTTCCTAGAAAATGTGTCTTCCCTAGCCCTTTTCTAGGCCCTCCAAGGCAACTCTATGGTATTTTAAACCAGAAGTCCCATTATTTTCAATGGTGTTCACTATTATTCATGGTTTTCAGAATCCACCCCCCCCCGAACCAATCCCCAGTGGATAAGAGGGGCCTACTATATTACATAATTTGCCACCAATAATTTAGTTTAAAAACTACATTATAGGCACTAACATAATATTTTTTGTTTATTAGCAGTTAATGTAATGGTGTAGATTTCCTCAAAGAAAATAAAAGCTAAACATGAGTTAGCAGTGTGATGCAGCAGCAAAAAAATGCCAATGCGATTCTAGGCTGCATTAATAGGAGTAGTGTCTAGATCAAGGGAAGTAATAGTATCACTCCATTCTGCTTTGGTCAGACCTCACCTGGAATACCGTTTCCAATTCTGGGCACAAGAAAGATACTGAGAAGGATGGTGGGAGGTCTGGAAGCCATTATGCCCTATGAGGAACGGCTTAGGGAGCTGGGTATGCTTAGCCTGGATAAGAGAAGGTTGAGAGGTGACATGATAGCCATGTTTAAATATTTGAAGGGATGTTATATTGAGGAAGGAGCAAGCTTGTTTTCTGCTGCTCCAGAGACTAGGACACGGAGCCATCGGTTCAAACTACAGGAAAAGAGATTCCACCTGAATATTGGGAAGAACCTCCTGACAGTAAGAGCTGTTTGGAAGTGGAATACACTGCCTTGGAGTGTGGTGGAGTCTCCTTCTTTGGTTTTTTTTTTAAACATAGGTTGGATGGCTGAAGAAGACCAAGGGGGAAAGGGAGGGGAGAGGAACCAAGACATGTTAAAAGCAGCTGGAAAGATGGGCTGGAGGGGATCTATGTGCAAGGAAGGAAAGAGAAGAAAGAAAGAAAGAAAGAAAGAAAGAAAGAAAGAAAGAAGCCCTTTCTGAGGGAGACAACTCTCAAATTCCCTGTCTCTCTCACACACACACACTCACCCTCTCCATCGTGCCTCTCCCTCCAGCTTCTGCCATGGAGGGCTGCTGTTTCTTTCTCTTTCTCTTTAGTTTTGGAGAGGCTGTTTTGTTTGTTTTTTTTAAAAGCCAGCAGGAGGTTTTTGGAGGAGTGTAAGAGGGGGCTCCTCCCGGCTGTCTCCTGGCTGTCTCCTTTGTCAGATTAAGGAGGCCAACATGGGCCCTCTCTTGACCTTGGGGCCCCCTCTTGACCTCAGGCCCCCCTGCCAATGCTGATTTGGCAGACAGGTTAAACCGGCCCTGACTATAGGGCCTTCACACCTCAGGCATGTAAGCATAGGATGTCCCGTTTAAAGCCCTTCTTGTATGAGGGGGCTTTAATTCCGGTCTTTACCTCGACTCCGGCCTCTACTTCGGTGTCCGCACCACCTAAATGGGGCTGTTTGCCTTCCCCAAAGACCATGACCCAGAAGCGTCATTGGTCCCGTAGTCCGTCCTGACGTCGTTCGGTTGCCTCGGATCTGGAGGCTGTGCGTGGTTCGCACAAACATGCTTCCTCCACAGATTCAGCTCGGGATTGAGCTCGCTCGATGCCTTCGACATCGACATGGGACCAAGAACCCTCGACTGTAAAGGTTGCCTCTCGGGACCAGGCGCCTTCTGAAACCACCAGTCGGGTTGGTACCTCTAGAGATACTGTGCAGTCCTTAAAGAGGAAGAAAAAGGATAAGCACTCCTCTCGGCATGAGGACAGCTCTAAATCTAAGAGCAAGTCCAAGGATACTTCGAAGAAGTCAAAGCCGATGGCCATTCCACCCAAGGTCTCTACCGATAAGGCTGCAAGGCCTATTGTTACCGCTGAGCCACCATCTGCCGTCAAAGCCGAGGCTGTTCCCACCCGACCATCTCCAGCGACAGCTGCTGAGGGAAGCGTGCCATGCCGTGCCCCGACTGCTGCGGGTTCGGTGGAGATCGTGACAGTGGAGGTGCCATTGAGTGTCGACATGGATGTGTCCCCCCAACAGAAGGGCCAGTCACTGATCCTGGCGGTCTTGAGAGCCCAACTTCTCGAGAGCTCCTCCTCAGACATCGACATCGAGGTCATCGAATCTGAGGACGCTACATGAACCCCACCGTTCCCATTCAGGATCCATGATGACGAGCCTGCCTACTTGGCATACGACCTTGCACGCTCAGTGTACCAGGCTGACTTCATGTCTCCTACAGGTTCTCATGTTTTGACCACCCGAGCTTTTGACCTGAAAGACATGGGTACTGGTCGGAGTGTTCTCTGTTCCCCACGACGCCTTGGATCCAAGGAATCATGGGCCGTACCTACAAAAGATGCGGAGAGCCAGGTATCCCCACGTTGGGATCAACGTCAATTGCCACTGACCCCATCTACTCCACCACCTCGCACTACCTCTCTGCTATGAGGAGATTGCAGTCCATCACCCACTGCTTCATCTTCGGTTTCGTCGGATTCATGGGATCCTTACTGGCCCTACCTACCACAGCCTGATTTGGTAGAAGATGACTCTGCATCTCCAACTGATGAGATACGAGCCTTCTTTGAACAAATGGTCCATATGTCCCATGCCCTGGATCTCAAGGTCTTCGAGAAAGAAACAGAACCGGTGGATCCAATCTTCCACCGTATTCAATCTAAAGCGCCTCCTGTTGCCACTCTCCCGGTGTTGCCATCCCTTCTGAAACTCACGCAGGCCTCATGGGAAAAACCCTTCCTCAATCCAGTTTACTTCAAAAATGATTGACAGGCTGTATCGGGTTGGAGGTAACGGCATCATATGGCTTCTATCCCATCCCTGCCTGAATTCAGTAGTGGTGGAAGCTTCCCAAAACAGGAAATGTCACCCACTATCAATGCCACCTGACTCAGAAGGATGGAAACTGGACATAATTGGGAAGAAAATCTACTCTGCCGCTAGCCTGAGTTTCCGTGTGGCTAATTACTCTGCATGTATGGGGGCATACCAGCAGGTACTCTGGGAAAGGAGGCTGCCTCTCATCAAAGATCTCCCAGACGAGAGATAACGGATGGCTGAAGCAATTCAATTGGAGGCACAATTACTGGCGGGGCAACGAATGAATTCGGCCCGGCATGTTGTGGACTGCGCCGCTAAGACGATAGCTGGATCCATTGCTCTGCACCGTCATGCGTGGCTCCGGTCCTCACGCCTCACCCCTCAAGCCTCAGCTATCATCGAGGATTTGCCATTTGATGAGTCAGTCCTGTACAACAGCTCCACGGATGAGAAACTGGAGTTGACCCAGAAAATGAGGACCACTGCCAAGAAATATGGTATGGCCACTACCTCATCTTCTCTTTATCGCTCTAGGAGCCAAACCAACTGGCAGGCCTCTACATCTGGCCATCAGTTTAGGCGAGGGTATACCGCCCAATCATACGGATGCACCCGATACATGCCATCCCCTTCATCGGCATCATCAGTGAGGAGCCAGGGGTCAGCGTCACGGTACTGACCCCCTGCAAAGCAGAGGTCCAAGGATCAGGCCAGGAGAAAAATTTGAGTTGCCGCCTCATTCTGTCTCTCTCTTCCCTTTAGACTCCTCTGTTCGGAGATCGTCTCTCGACTTTCCAAGAAGCCTGGTCTTCAATAACATCAGACTGCTGGGTACTGCAAATCATCCAGAACGGCTATTGGATCGCATTCGACTCACTATCTCCGACAGATCGGGTTTGATCAACACCGCCCTCCCCTCCCCTCCTCGAGGAGGTGCAGACGCTGCTGCAGAAGGGGGCCATCGCAACCATGGACTCCACACTTCACCACCTCTGCTTCTTCTCGAGGTACTTTTTGGTCATGAAAAAGGATGGCGGTCTCCGTCCTATTCTTGACCTCCATGGAGTGAACTGGTATATAGCACCAAAGAAGTTCAGGATGGTCACTCTGGCTTCCATCCTACCACTCCTACAGCAAAATGACTGGTTCGCCTCCATAGACCTCAAAGATGCCTACTTTCACATTGGGATCCATCCAGCCCACGGGTGGTTCCTGGCATTCCAAATCGGGACTAACGTGTTCCAATTCTGGGTCCTGCCATTTGGACTTCCGACAGCTCTGAGAGTCTTCACGAAATGCATGGCAGTGGTAGCGGCTTTCCTGTGGCAGCGTGGAGTAGTGGTTTTCCCCTACATCAACAACTGGCTGATTGTGGTGAATTCTTGATGTCAGCTTGAACAAGAGATCGACCTCACCTTAGATGAGTTAGACACCCTGGGACTTGTTGTCAACATGGAGAAATCACAACTGCAACCAGCCCAATTCATCCAGTTCATCGGGGCTTGGTTGGATTCAATCACGGCCGCAGCCTACCTACCTCAAGACCGATTCGACACTCTTCAGTCCCTGATCCCTGCCTGCCATAGATCCCAGAGACTATCCGCCCACTCAGTCCAGGTGCTCCTCGGTCACATGGCAGCTATTGCTTATGTGACCCACCTCGCCAGGCTCCGGTTCCATCCGCTCCAGCACTGGTTCCTACAGATGTTTGACCCCCTGTGTGATCCACCAAACAAAATGCTCACAATGCCACGAGCAATTCAACAGTCGCTAGCATGGTGGTTGGTCCCGGAGAACATCTTGGCGGGTATGCCATTCGATCCCCCTCCACCAGATATCTCTCTTACGACAGACACCTCGATGTTCGGATGGGGAGCCCACCTCGACTCCTACGAAATCAAGGGCACTTGGGATGCCAACAAACGAACTCTCCATATCAACGTCCTAGAACTTCTCGGCATCCAGAAGTTACTGCGTGCCTTCGAAACCCTGATAAGGCACAAGACAGTCTTGCTGATAACAGACAACACATCAGTGATGTACTACCTGAACAAGCAAGGAGGGACGAGATCCTCCCAGCTTCTTCAGCTCACGCTGGACATTTGGGATTGGTGCATATGCAGGAACATTTACCTCCAATCCATCCACCTCCCAGGGGAGGAGAATACTCTTGCAGATGGACTCAGCCGTTCCAGCTTGTCCATCCACAAATGGATGCTGCACAGGTCAGTAACCTCAGACCTGTTTCGACGATGGGGAACTCCTCAAGTAGACCTCTTTGCGTCACCAGAAAACAGCCAGTGCTGCCAGTTCTGCTCGAGATGTCGTGCCCAGGGTTTGAGGGGCGATGCATTCCTCTTCCAGTGGATGGGACCCCTGCTCTACCTCTTCCCTCCATTTCCACTGCTGACGAGGGTAATCGCGAATCTGCATCAAGATCGAGCGGATGCTATCCTCATCACTCCGTGGTAGCTCCGCCAGGCTTGGTTTGCGACCCTCCTATGTCTAGCCAAGCACTGATTCATCCGACTTTCAACCTGTCCTGATCTTCTCACCATTCAGAATGGGAAGGTCAGACATCCAGACTTGGAGGCTCTATGACTAATGGCATGGAGACTACGGCTGTGCATCCATCCTTAGTACTCAGTCCCACTGTACCTATGGCCTTGAATTTGTCCTCGGTCCCGAAGGGCCAGCACTCTCCATCCTTACCTCCAGACATTCAGGCTGTCATCAATGCTGCCTGGAGACCTGCTACCCGTAGGTCGTATCACTACACGTGGAAGAAGTTTGAAGCCTTTCTATCTGATTGAGGGTCGGCTGCAGAACCGTTCTCCATCCTGACAGTCCTAGAATTTCTTCTCCACTTGTCTTCCATGGGACTCTCGATTTCATCAATCCGGTGCTACTTGGCAGCCGTATCTGTCGAATTCCAGGCTAGAGGTCATCCGTCTCCTTTTATGGATCCTATGGTCAAGAAGTTCTTAAGAGGCTACACCAACCTCCATCCTCTGGTACTCAAGCCTATTCCGATGTTGAGCCTCAAACTGGTCCTGTCACAGCTGGTTTGACGTCCCTTCAAACCCATGGCATCCACCGACTTGAGACTCCTGTCTCGGAAAACTGCCTTCCTTGTTGCCATCACTTTGGCGCGTTGAGCTGGAGAACTCTCTGCCTTGTGCTCGGACCCGCCGTACACTACTTTTCACAAACATAAGGTGGTGCTTTGTCCAGATATCTCTTTCCTCCCGAAGGTGGTATCGAGCTTCCATCTGAATCAGTCTATCACTCTGCCTGCTCTGATGCAGGACCCGAAGGATGAATTCGAGTGTACCCTCCACTCCATGGATGTCAGGAGGGTGCTCACCTTTTACATGAAGAGAACTGCTTCCTTCAGGAAATCACCTAAACTATTTGTTTCCTATGCGGACTCGAGACTTGGGGATCCTATTTCTCCACAACATCTCTCTAAGTGGGTGACATCGACCATTTCCCTCTGTTATGAACTGGCCAAGAAGCCACTGCCTTCTCGGATTTGAGGACACTCGACGAGGGCTGTCTCCACCTCGACAGCTTTCCTCTCTGGTGTGCCTCTAGAAGACATTTGCAGAGCAGCAACTTGGTCATCACCTTTGACTTTCATTTCCCATTACAGGCTTGACACTCGTTCTAGGAACGAGGCTGCCTTTGGGAAGGCTATGTTGTTATCCTTCATTCAATGAGTGAGTATTCATGTTTGCCAAGTCATAGTTCTATGTGCTTTATCGGTTTTCATAAGAATGTGCTGTCAATACATCCAACTGTTATTTGACTGTGCAGCATGGTCCTAGTATCAATATGTGTAGGACATACCCTCCTCCTAGAGTGAAGCTTGCCAGTCTACCCAACTGTGTGATTCACAGAGACCACGAAGAAGATGGACAGGTTGCTTACCTGTAACCATAGATCTTCGAGTGGTCTTCTGTGAATTCACACAGACTTGCCCATCCTCCCCTCTATGTCCTATTACATCATATAAACATGCTTAATGTTCCTGCTGCTGCTGGTTGCGTCGTCATTCAAGGAGCTGAGGGGAATTAGGCGGGAGCACCTTAAAAGGGACCGTTAGGGTGGGCGGAGTTACCACCAAAAATGTATCAACGCACATTCTGCCTAGCGATGCCAGAAGGTTCCGAACGCTCTGCGCAGGCGCAGGAATAACCCCAACTGTGTGAATTTACAGAAGACCACTCGAAGATCTATGGTTACAGGTAAGTAACCTGTCCATACCAGTTCTGCAGATATGAGGGTTGTACTGTAGTTTCTAGTTAATGGTCTTCATTCTTTACTCATTTTGACTTATGTTTCTTCAGGAATGGCAAACAAAATGCTTTTTACTTCTTCCAGTTTGACAGTTTTGAAATGCCGGCATGTATCCACTTCACCTGCTAATGCATTCAGCATTTATCTACAGCAAATGGTGCCCTCCCCTCCTGCCTTATTCAAATCTAATTGTTGAATTTTAATCTAACTCCTTGAAGAACTACAGGAAATCCCCCAGCAAGATGTCCACTTAATGAGTCTGGGCTCTCTTGAGGAGCATGTAGTGGACTTATTTTATCTTTCTGGTGAACATTTTGACAGTTTGAAAAATGCCTCATCAATTGCCTTTTAGTGGTTTCTGAAGAGGTTTAATGGGTACACTTAATTTACAAAATAGAAGAGCAAACAGAAGATGGTCTCCTTCTCCTGGGCTGCCACATCATCTATTTACTGGTTTTTCTGTTGCCTTTCCATGATTCCCAACCTTCATGTCTAACCTAGGCTGATGAAATGGGTGTCTGGACAAAGGTTAACCAAGTGAAGCTGAACTATACCACCCACTGGCAAACTGGTGGCTCTAAAGGTACTAACCCATCAAATTCCTTCCAGATTATAGCGTAAACTCTACGTGGCTTTGCTTCTGCTGACCTTGCTCCTTGCCCAAGCAGACTTAGTGGCCACGGGCCACCACTGCTTGGTTATACTGTATGCTGACAGGATTTCTGACAAGAAGTTCAACTAATTTGAAATGTGATACTGAAGGAGAGTTCTGTGTATACCATGGACTGCCAAAAAGACAAAGAAATGTGTCCTGAGCTTTTCCTAAAAGCCAAAATGACTAAACTGAGGCTATCATACTTTGAACATGCCATGAGACAACATGACTTATTAGAAAAGGCAATACAGTAATGCTTAGTAAAGTGGAAGGCAGTGGGGAAAGGGGAAGAGCTTGTTATGGGTGGACAGGCTCAATCAAGGAAGCCACCATCTTGAGTTTGCAAGACCTGAGCAGCGCTGTTAATAACAGGGTGCCTTGGAGGGATCTCATTCATAGAGTTGAAGCCAACTTGATGGCAATCAACAACAACATTTTTTTTTCTCATGCACCATTTCCCAGTACAAATAATCCTTCTCCACAAATTGTATTAGTTCTATGGGAAAAACCATAGATGTCGCCTATGGAGATTGTGGTTCATATATGAGACAGAGGAAATTATCAGACGCAGCTAATGTGGCACCAAAACAACACCAGCAGAACGTAAAAAGACACCAATGTCACACAATGTTGTCCTTTTGCATTCCGCTGTCGCTCTTGTGGCATTTCTTTTTATTGATGGGCCCAAGCTGTCGATGAATCACTCATCCTGTTTTGGTGCTTACCGGCATCTAAAATCTCGTGCTGTTTTTGACTCGTGAATACAGTGTCAATGGGCAGTCCTGCCAGAACACTTCTGGGTGGGATCACAAGAACCAGGTAGGCTACCCTCTTTTTTGTACCCTCCTGGGTTACTTGTTATTTTTTTAGTGTGTGTATGTACTTTTGTGAGCTTTTTTGTGTGTATTTTTCTTTTTTAATTTCCCGCGTTCACATCTGCTTGCAAGAACGGCGGGATTTCAGTCCAGGAAGTGAACAGAGCTCCGTTAGAGCTCCATTCACACCTGGGCTGCCTTTGGATACAAGAGAAGGTAAGTCTAATGGGAAGGGTTATTGTGCCATGACAGGGATGGGATTGGAGATTGTGGGACAGGAACGCTTTTTGCATACCTGTCTGATAATCTCCAGATAGAATATCCAGTTCAGTTATAAAATTGACCAAGGGAGAAACATGAACTATGAGCAGAGAAATAGATTGCACCCTAACTATGTTTCTGGTATTGGCATTTTGTAGCTTTCATTAAAAAAAAAAGGTGAAATGCAGCCACTGAAGCAACAGCTGATTTGCTATTATTAAGTACAATAGGAGGTAGATTGCACTGAAAGTAAGGCTCTTGAGACAAACTTGTTTATCTTGGCAACATCCAGAAGAGCCAGTGGTTTGCTTTCTTGCTAATAAGACTTTTTAAAAGGCTGCAATCTTATTCCCATTTACGTGGGAGTAAGCTCCACTCAACTCAGTGGGACTTGCTCCTGAGCAGGTTGCACTTTTAGAGTACCTTTAAAAAATGGGGACATACATTTCTTTTTCATTGTACCATGTCTACAATCTGAACCTAAGGCAAGTACATACTCTTGATTTTAAAATGACTCCTTTTGCTTTCTAGTCTGTGTTTAGCATCCCATCTCCTCCTCAAAGGTTCACAATAGGATTGAGTGAGATTTCCAAAGATTTTTGCTTTTTTGGGGCATGAAGATATACTTAGAACTTGGCCACCAGACAGCTCAGTATCCCCAATTTATTCATACAGTCCATAGACCCATCAAACAACAGACATGATGTACATTAATAGATAAAACCATCATACAAACCAGTAAAATTAGGATACTTATTCATAAACATTTTTGGAGCTCATCCAACTTATTCACCTATTAACTTCCCTCTCACTGGTCTTAATGACCACAGATAAGAACTTAGCAACTGATAAGGTAATATTAGGACATTTATCCTCTAGTAAGAATTTGACATAGAACCTCTCTGAATGGCCAGGTAGATGGCATAGCAAGGGAGAAATCAGTCATTTACGGCTCTGAGAATGAAGGACACAGGATAGTAGGATATGAGACATGGTTTCCACCTCCTGCGGCCCACATTGACAGAATCTTGATACAAATGGCAGCCCCACATATCTACCATACAACATTGCTGAAGGAAAAACATTACATCTGGCCTTCATAAATAATATGTGATAGATTGGCACAGTTAAGTTATTTATGTAATTAGCCAGAGCAAATTAACCTGAATATGATATATGCACTAGGTGAGCATGACAGAAAGGATTTAGCCTGCAAATTGCAAAAGGTAATGTCCTGAAGTCTTTGTTTAACTATTTTCAAGGCTGTGTCATAACCCAGGTTTAGAAGGAAGGATGGTGAAAGCCCAATTGTGGTTGCTTTTGGGGCAATATACTTGGACCATCTTCTTTCATAAGTGTCTGTTGCAAGATGGCTAAGTAGACCCCTAGCATGCTTGAAGAGTATGACTCTAAGATAAAGTTTCACAGCTGCCTGCCACACCCTTATAGAGGGAGGGCTTTCCCCCATTTCAAGCATTAAAACTGAGTTAGCAATACATCTTGGCATCTGAAGGAGGGCCCTTAAAAATCTGGCATAAAAATTATCTAGCTCAGAATTAAACCCCTCAATCCAAATTGCAGCTGCAAATAGCAATTTAGCCATATTCTTAGCATTGTAGACGTTAATAGCAGCAGGTACATAATGATTCCCCTTGCTGTGAATTTTTTTTAAAGATGACTGAGTTGCAACCTAGGGCTTTGTTGATTGCTGCTTATCTCTGAAAAGACCATAAGGTTTTATGATGAAAAACAAGCCCAAGGTATTGAAAGCTTCTGACCTGTGCTGGGGACAGCCATTTAAATTCCATCTATATATTGTAAATTTCCTTTCAAAAAGAAGAATTTTAGATTTTGCAGTATTTATCTTCAGCTTATTCTCAGTGCAATAGTCTGAAAATTTCCCTAATAGGAGTTTAAGCCCCTTTCTAGATCTTGAAAGAATTGCAGTGTCATCAGCATAAAGCATAACAAGGATTTTCTTATTACCTAATTTGGATAAGTGGCCATTCTCCATCATGGTATCCACTAGATCATTTAGATAGATGTTAAATAAGGTTGGTGCAAGAATACATCCCTGTCTTACACTTCTTACCATGGGTATAACTCTAGAGAGCTGGACTTGGTTACCACACCTTATACAAAGTTGACTATTATTATATAGTGCCTTAATTAGATTATAGAGTCTGGTATCTGTTAATATAGACTCCAACTTGGCAGCCTTCAGACCCATAAAAGCTACAAAGAGCTTACCATGCATAGGTCTTGAACATTTCTCTGAAAGGTGTGCAAGAACCAAGCAGTGGTCAGAAGTGGAATAACCATCTCTAAAGGCTGCTTTGGCCTCAGAGAGAATGTTGTTATCATTTAGGAAAGAGGTCAGTCTGTTATTAAGATAACGAGCATAAAGTTTACCCATAATGGATAATAAGCTTATTGGCCAATAATTTCCAGGGTCATTAGCTTGGCCTTTCTTATAGATTGGTACTACTATTGCTACTTTCCAGCTGTTTGGAACCAATCCAGAGTTATTTATCTGGGTAAACAAAGCCTCAAGTAGAGGAGGCCAGCAATGGCTATTAGTTTTAATAAATTCAGCAGGAATATTGTCATTTCCAGGGGCCTTTTCATTGACTTTGGCTATGGAAACTGGCTCCCAAGGAATTGTCATAGGTATCATTATTTCATTAGATACAGCTGAAATATTTTCATTTTCGTTACCCACAGAAAAAAAATTATCTGAAGTGGTTTTCCCAGACATCAGCTGGAATCCCACAGCTAGGGGCTTGAGCATAAAGCTCCAGAAACAAGTTGCCAGAAGCTTTTTGTGTCATTGTTTAATGAGGCACTAAGCAATAAGGACCATGATTTTTGACTGAATTGCTTCTTTTTATATACTATAAGGGACTTATATTCCTTTTTAAACAGGAGATATGCTGGAGAGACACTTCTTAAGTTTAACTTCCTGCACTCTAGGAATGAATCTCTAACGGCTTTTTTCTTTTGCATACATTCTTTGTCTAACCAAATCTTACCTAAATGGTTAAAATATTTAGCTTCATACTTTTGAGGATTAAGTTTATACGTTAAATCCTCTTGAAACAGTTGGATCAGATTTTCATAAAACTATCTGCATTACAGGGGAATCCATCATCATCATTTTAGATCAGAAAAAACATACAGCATCTGAAGCCAGTTTCTGCTTCATTAATCCCTCCAACTCCTGTGACATTTAGTTCTTATATGCTTTGGCTCATTTTTACTTTCTTTTAGAGGGTGGAATTGAGAAAACCACTTTACACTACCTTCAATCACTATAGTAAGCACTAAAGGCTGATGGTCACTTTCTACTCTGGCATCCACACTGAAGTGTAGAATGGATCGATAAGTGTTCCTTGAGATCAAACAATAATCTATTGTACTAAAACTGAAAAAGTTTGTTAAAGTATATTCACCCGGGGTGTCATCCTGAGCCACAACATTTAACAAAAATAAATCCAACCTATTCATAAATTGTACCAGACAAAACCCAGAAAAAAATTGATATCTTATCCTTGGAAAACCCAGGGGGAAAGAAGCGAGCTTCTTTTAGCTCTGTAAGAATTGGGAATTTTTCTTCCAATTCAATGTCATTCTGACCGATTCTGGCATTTAAATCCCCTAATAAATAAAAATATGCCATAGGGTATTTTGTATTCAGGAGTAGGAAATAATGCTCAATTTTGAGCCAAGTGTCCTCTGTTTTGGCTTTGGCACTAACTGGAGGGATATAAACCATTATTACAAAGATGTTCTAAAATGGTGACTGAACTAATATCCCCAGTGCCAAATGGTCACACCTCTCAAGCAGCATAACCTTTGCTGTCATAGCACTGGTGACCAACACTGCAAGACCATCACATGGCCTCCCCTTCTTGTTTACCTGGGTAGCTTCTAGGGTAAATGAGTCAAAACCTTTCAAATTGATGTTACCAGTAACCCAGGTTTCTTGGAGCAAGATAATGTCAAATTGACTAATATATTGAAAAAAGGAAATGTCCCCACTTTTGTTAGCCCAGCCAGCAATGTTCCAGGAGGTTAGTCTTAGGCAGAAAGACTCCGGAGCTGGCTGAGTGTCAAACTCCCTGGCTGGTTGATTCAATTTCACTGCTTTCATTTGCTATGATACAACCATTTGCTGAATATTTTGATCTAGCGAAATCTGGAGAATTGCAAAGGTCATATGCAGTGGTTAGTTCAGGTGATGCTGCCATTGGGTTTCTCCCAGTGGTTGGATTTATCTCCGCTTCAATGATGTGCACTTTAGGCAGAGAGGAAGAAAGGATCTTCACAGGCCCCCTAGAGGGGGATGCTGCAACATGGCTCAGATTGTCTTCCGTTTGGTTAGATTCCTCTGGAGAAATATTATCTTGCAGGACTGACTTAAGTAACTCCCATTCTGACCCAAATGCTTTAGAGAAGATTAGCATTATTGTAGATAGCCTTTTCCATATGTTAGTTTTAACCTCATCTGGCAGTGTGAAGAAGTGTTTAATGAACAATTCCTCAGAAATTTGCTCTTTACTGGAAGATGAGTTAGACTTGGGGCCTAACCATTTTGATTTATTTTCCTGTAGATCAACATCATTTAATTGTGATGGTAAGTAAAAAACATTCTTCTTTAGGAGAAGGGGTCTTATTGATAGCTCTATAAAGGAGTGCCTTGGGAAGATACCAAAATCATTCAAATGCACCTTTTCCTTCATTATCAAGTTTGGAATAAAGGAATTTGTAAAATGTAATAAAATTCTTGAATAATGTGCAGATGAATATAACACTTCAACTGATAACAGTTTCACAAATCTTATTTTTAAAAATTGTCTTAAGTGGGTGCTGGCCTTGAAGACTGAATTCCAACAAGGAAAAATACCATTAAAAGGGAAAACATCTAATATCACCTTATTGGCTTGTAAAGATAGACAAGAGTCAGTTTCTTTAGTAGTAAGCTTGTTTGAAGCTTTGGAAAGTAACTCTGCAGACAGCCCAAATTTTACCGATCTGTCCAAAAGAAAAGTATACAATAATGTCAGAGAAAGAAAAATGTGCAGTCAGAGAAAAAAATAGTACTCCTAATGCTTAAAAAAATAAGTAAAAAAATTTCCACCAGAAAGAAAAGGCATGGAGCAGATTCTTAAGAAAGTGTTACCCATAGTCCTTTCAAAACTCAGTTCTACTTAGGGGAAGAAGTCTCTCTGCACACTCACAGGCAATCCAGAATTTGCAGGGGTGGATGAAGCTTTTTGGCAACCATAAGGTTTTATTGATTTTCATCCACTTGTTATAAATGGGAAACTGTCAAAAAACCTGGAAATTAATACAGTCAACCAAAACACAATTTGCACAGCAATAGCTACAAAACAGTGGCTAAGGAAGGAAGGACACATAATTGCTGAACAAGGGACAGACAAGGAACTCATTTTTCAGTACCAGATTTGGAGCTTTCACAAAAATCCTTTTGCACACATCTACCACTGCCTTCCCTCAATCTCTCTTGATTTCAGCAGCCTTTTTTTTTCTTTGCAGGGGAAGGGAGGAGCCTTCTTGTTATCCTTATTGTGAATCAGAGTATGAATTCCTTCCTGATCTGACCCTGTAAATCTGGAGGTCTACCAGGAGACACTTCCACTGATGCTTTGCTTCCTTTTTGATAGTGTATTTTTGCATTCCTCCTTGACAATGGCCCTGGCTTCAGCCCAGGGTTCTTCTGGTTCCTGGTTAATTAGGATTAATAGTGCAAATCTATTTTTTCACATCTTCAAATTCTATGGGGATGTTCTTCAGGTTGTGTTTTGGCATGATGGTTGGTTTAGTGTTCTTCTTTAGCTTTACTCTAATTTTTGATATTAGCAGTTCATGGTCTGTGCTACAATCTGCTCCTAGGTTTTGCAGAGAGAATGTATCTTCTCCCATCTTCTGCTTCCTATGGTGTAGTCTATTTGATTTCTATATATACCACAGGTGATGTCCACATGTACAGTTGCCTCTTTGGTTGCTTGAAGAATGTACAGTTGTCCCTTCATATTTGCTCAGGTTTGGTTCCAGGACCCCTGTGGTTATCAAAATCCATGAATACTCAAGTCCCATTATATGCAGTGGCATAGTAAAATGGTGTCCCTTATATAAGATGGCAAAATCAAGGTTTGCTTTTTGGATTGTTATTTTTTAAAGAATATTTTCAAGCCATTGAATACTTAAATCTGTGGATACCAAATCCATGGATATGGAGGGACAACTGCATTTGCAATGAACAAACTGTTGGCTTTGCAAAACTCAGCCAGTCGCTCTCCTCCTACATTTCTTGACCCTAGGCCAAATTTTCCTACAATCTTTGATTCTGCTCTGTTTCCTATTTTTGCATTGCAATCACCTACGATTAACAAGAAGTCCTGTTTTGGTGTGTGATCATGTTTCAACCTGGACACCTGCATAGAATCTTTTGATTTCTTCTTCTTCTGCCTCTGCAACTACAGAGCATAAACTTGTATTCTGGTTATATTGGTGGATTTTCCCTGATGTCTTATTATTTGATCAGACTTTGCATGACATCCTTTGACTGATTTTGTGACATCTCTCCTCACTATAAATGTCATCTCATTTCTTTATAGATTTTCATTTCCTGAGTAAAACACTGTGTAATTCTCTGACTCAAAATTTCCCATTCCTTTCCACTTTAGCTTGTTCACCCCAAGTATTTGCAATGTTTATACATTCTATTTCTTGTTTTACTATGTCTAGCTTCCCCTGGTTCATGCTTCTCACATTCCATGCTCCTATAATATGTATTGTGCAGCTTCAAACTTTCCTTTTGCCTCTGAGCACGTCAACAGCTGAACGTCCTTTAAGCTTGAGTCCAGTTGTGTCATTAGCCACAGCACAACTCATAGTTATTCTCTGCTGTATCCCAGTAACTCATTGAGTGCCATCCAACCTGGGAGTTTCATCTTCTGGCATAATCTCTTGTTTCATTTTGCATTGTCTCATCATAGGGTTTTTGTGGTAAAAGGAATTCAAAAGGGATTTACTGTGCCTCCTTCTGCGACGTACTAAAAAGTGTTAGCTATGGTGCCACTGCTGTTGTAGCTGAGAGATCCACCATCAGTGTCACTTCCCATTATGGCTGCTGCCCAGTAGCTGTTTGGTACATTTAATCTGGTCCTCAGCAAAAGGCTGTCTGACATGAGAGGCCCAACTAGTAGCAGTGCTGCCATCAGTATAAGCTTTTGCCTCACAGGATTAGCTAACACACATTGGAAACTGCTTAATGCAGTGTAGATGTGTAAATTGCTATTGCTTAAAACAGTTTGTAAGCCACTCTGATAGCCTTGTGGCTGAAAAGTGGTGTACAAATAAATAAATAAATAAATAAATAAAATAAAGGAGCACATAATCCCAGCACTGTGGAAAGGTAGTGCCATTGGTGGGATCCCTCCAGGCACCTTTCATTTATTTCACCCAACTCCAAGGTTTAGCAGATTTGGCATGTTACTTACCTTGCAAACCCTGCAGCCGGAAGGTCCTATGTTCCACCACACCACAGCTCCTGTAGGGCCCATATCTGAGTGTCACTAGGGCATTCTTTGGCATTGCTGGGCCAGCTCACAGCACTCTTTCTAACCAGCCTTGTTAAGGAGGGGAATGATCTCAGCAGTCTTTGGAGGGCTTCAGAGCCTCTCCCCACAAAAAAGGCCAGCTAGTTTCTGCCTTACAAAACAAAGGATAACAATAACAATACCAAAGGCACTTGGGCAGCCTCTGTTGAAGGCTGCCTAGGAGCCTATTATGGCTTTGGCAACCTCGGAGGCTACTATTGTGATAGCTGTATTGCCCACAGTAGCCATGGTGAAGCCTTGTTAGTTCCCTCCCATGGGGTGATGTCACAACAGAGATCTGCTGATGCCATGCTGTCAAGGTGATGGGACATGCAATCACAGGAAAATGTATAATGTAAAGAGGTGGCATGGTATAATGTGCTACTGCCTGCAGGGGCCACCAGTGAGCTGGCCAAGTGCAGCTGGTGAACATATCTAGATATTGTCTAAGAGTCTACTGTGGGAACTGAAACAGGGAGTGAACCTGTTATCTGCCTGGGAAAATGTTGTGTAGCCCATGTGTATGAGAAACATTAACTGTATAACCCATGACTGTACTGTTTCTGTATCTGTATAACTAGATGTACCCACACACTGCCTTTGTACTTGGATTTTGCTCTTAGACTGTGCACATGCTGTTTAAGCTGTACAGTGCAGGATTGTACTGTATGTCTGCTGTGTTATGTAGTCTGTTTGCTAGGAGTCTCAGACTTATTGTAAATATTACTTTAACTTGCTCTAGTAAAGGAAAGCAGTTATAAACACAAGCCTGTGTCTGTGTGCTCGTTTCTTTAGCCTGATGTTTGCTAACTCTGCTACAAGAACTATTTGCTGCCTGGTCCTCTTGATATCCTCAGTGGTACCAGTGCACTACTGTGACACATACCCTCCAATATCTCATGGAGGAAAACCAGGATACACATGGCCAAGCAACATCAAGATGCGGACAAGATGGCAATAGTTATTTATGAGGGTGAATGCACAAGCTAGGAGAAGCTGCAGGCAGCAGTTTGCCTTTGCCAGAGCCTACTGTATTCCACCCCAGCTCTCCTGTCTTCTCACCTTTGTTAAGCTACTTGAGTGCAAACTGCCCAGGGACATTTTAAAAGCAGCTAAAAAAGTAGTATGTCAGAGGATTAGTCAGAACTGTCCCTGGCACATTGGAACAACTGGAGGGGATGGCTGATGCCCAATTATGTGGTGCTTAATTTTGAGAGAGAGAGAAGTTGGGGGGGGTATTGGTGTAAGCCCTAGAGTTTAAGTGTGTGTGTGTGTGGGGAGAATCAGGGCCACAGTGGACAGGTTCATGCCCTGGTGAAAAAAAAATTGAGACAGAGTCCCCAGGCATTCACTGGCAGAAAATCTCCAAGATGGGTGGGGATTGATGGTTGGGGACCAATGGTTGGGGACCATGGGCCAACCTACTCAGCTAGGTAAACATCTCTGGGCTGCAGTGGTGGCTTTGGGCCAAGCGGGGGGGGGGGGGAAAGCGTTCCCTGCTGTGCATAAAGGGAAGGGGTCTGTGAAAGTCCCTTCCCTTCCTCCTTCCCTTTCTGTGGGCTGGGAAGAGATTTTGGAGACCTATAGCTTGTAAGTTGGGAGCAGGTTTCCTAGTGGGAATGCCCACAGCATTTTTTTTTTTTTTTTTTTTTGCTAGGAAGGTGAGTAGGCAGGTGGATGGGGTGGGAGGAAGAGGAAGGTGGCCATTTGGTAAAGCATGTAGGAGTGGAAACAGGCAAAGGGAGGTGCCTGGAAGGAAAAGAACTTTCCTCCTGAGGATCAGAAAAATGAAAACATAAGCAACTTAGGACTTTATCAGATGTGTCAAATATGGCATCATAATGATGCCTAATGAACGCGAAAGGGCACCAATATTACACAACATCGTGCTTTTGTGATTATGTGTTGAAAATACGGAGGTTTTTTTTTACTGAGAGGTCAAGCTGTCAATAGATTGGCTGTGGCATTTTTAATTTTATTTTTATTTATTTATTTATCTATTTGCCGTGTGAAACAGTGCCCTGTTCTGCTGCCACGATTCCAGAGTCAATGGACAGTCCCCGCCAGAACAATTCCGGGTGGGAATGTGAAAACTAGCCATGGGATGCTCTTTTTATGAACCTCCCCATGTTGCAGGCATGTTTTTAAGTGTGTTTCAGTGCTTGTGTCTAGGTTTTGTTTTTTAATTAGCTGTTTTTTAGACTTTTAAGTGCACTCATGTATTCTTATGAGAACTGCCGAGATCACGCTCAGCAGTGAATGTGGAAATACAAGGCTGCTTTTTCACGCTATCATGGCAACATTTGATATTTTGGGTTCTTTTACCAGCACAAAACAGTGTAAAATATGGTGCCAAAAGAACGTTTTTAGAAGCTTGTCTGATAAAGTCCTAAGTCTAACACTGGACCATCCTCCCCAACCCTATAAACGATGTTTACTTAGCAATGAGGAAAAGTCATTTTACATATGTGCAGGCTAAAAGGCTTTTCCTAGCCTCTCAAGTACAACAAAGAGAAAACAAATTCTGAGGCGAAGGCTTAACACCTATGAAAACACTACACTTTGTATAAAGCAATGGGGCTTTGTTCAGGCCTAGCGTTCAGCTTTGGGATGTACAAAGCTTGGCTAATTTCCTTTTTGGACTCCAGCTTCCCCAAATCTCTGGTGACTATGCTGGCTGAGGGATTCTTGGAGTTCTGTAGCTTTTCAAGAAGCATGGTTTCCCACTTATTCTCTAGGGGACCTTTCACATTGGACAATTAAAGTGCTGTGATTTCACTATAACTGCCATGGCTGCAACCTAAGTTGTCTTGGGGTTTGTAGCTTGGTGAAGCACGAGGGCTCTCCAACTGAAATTTCTAAATACCCATTCCAAAACTGTGAATCCCAGGATCCCATGGGATGAAACCATGACAACTAGAGTGGAATCATACCACTGTAATTGTGTAGTGGGAAAGGGCTCCAGAGGATGAGCATAAAATTATCTTGCACTCTTATGTATGTGGTTCTAGGCATTTTGAGCCTGATAGCTGCCAGAATTCAAATGATCTTTATGTACCCTCCAACTGTTCCAATTTGGAAGGGGTAGTTCCAATTAATTCTTTGTTGTCCCACTTTTTTCTGCTGCTTTTAAAATGCCCCAGTTTCTCTCTCCTCCTTCCACCTTTCCCCTTTGTCATCAGTTTACTTCAACTGCTGCAAAATGAGTTGAAATTGCAAAAACACTTTGCACCCAATTAACTCAGTAGGAGGGAGAGGAGATGTAGGGCAGAATCTTTTCCTTCCCTATAGGCTCATGCAAAAACAACTTGCTGCAGCCTCTCCTAGCTTGTGTGTTCTTCCTCATAATAATTCCACAATCTTGACCACACTGTGATGTTGCTTAAAATGTTGGAGAGGATGTCTTTAAAAGCTGAGGTTCTAGAATCCTAATGAGCATCAAATGTTACAGAAAGGGGGGGGGGGAATCAAAAGAACCATAGGCCTTCTGAACAAAGGCAAAGGGAGGGCTGCCCCCCTCCACAAAGACCTGTGGGTGGGACTTTGAGGCAGCTCTAACTCATGGCATCTTTTAATTAAAGTAATGATAACGATTAGTTCGTTTCAGTAATAATTGATCTCTTGGCAGTATGCCTATCTCTGGTCACATTTTAATTAGATGAGAAACATTATTTATTGGACCAATACTGGCAGTGAGCTTTGGATCTCATGAAGAAATATTGCTGGCTGTAGTAAAAGTCACATCTGAACCATTTGGGATCCTATCTATCCTTTGCAATCAGCACAGCACAGCTATGGTTGTTAACAATCTTCATGTTTAAAGTTGGACATATGCTGTATGTTATGTTTGTAACAGAGCCACTCCTTGATCAGACTGGGTTTGTCAGAATGCCCAGGACCAAATATAGATAGTCCACCCCAGGTTTTCATTGGGCATCTGCGAAGGCTAGAACAGTTGCCCTGTGGCCTTGGACAGGGAAGGAACTATAGAATAAAAAATGTTTACATCTTTTAAGTATCAGAGGAGCCTACCTTCTTACTTCTAAGAACTCCAGGCTTCTAAATGCAACACTGCAAACAATGATCCTAGCAAATACCTGTCCAGAAGGACTTTGCTGAAATGCCAGAACCAATGACAAGACCCAAAGTGAGTGGTGCAGTATTGTATAAAGCAAAGCATCAATAGGAGTATAGCATCTAGATCGAGGGAAATAATAGTGCCACTCTATTCTGCTTTGGTCAGACATCACCTAGAATACTGTGTCCAGTTCTGGGCACCACACTTCAGGAAGGATATGGACAAGCTGAAATGTGTTCAGAGGAGGGTGACCAGGACGGTGGGAGGTTTGGAAGCCAGGCCCTATGAGGAGCGGCTTAGGGAGCTGGGCATGTTTAGTCTGCAGAAGAGAAGGTTAAGAGGTGACATGATAGCTATGTTTAGATATTTAAAAGGAAGTCATACTGAGGATGGAGCAAGCTTGTTTTCTGCAGCTCCAGAGACTAGGACATTGAGCAACAGATTTAAACTACAGGAAAAGAGATTCCACGTAAACATTAGGAAGAACTTCCTGACAGAAGAGCTGTTTGGAAGTGGAATACACTGCCTCGTAGTGTGGTGGAGTTTCCTACTTTGGAGGTTTTTAAATAGAGGCTGGATGGCCATCTGTTGGGAATGCTTTGATTGTTTATTCCTGCCTGGCAGGGGGTTGGACTAGATGGCCCTTGTGGTCTCTTCCCATTCTGATTCTAGCAGCTTGCCTATATAAGCCAAAAAACCCCAGATTGCTCTGCAGTAATGTCAAATTGCAGCACCTGTGACTTGTTTTAATGTTTTTTTGGCAGACATAAGCTTTGCATGCCTGCAAGTCAAGATGGCGGTTGCAAGTGATTCCCCCCCCTTTTTTTTTAACCTACCTTAATTTGCCACCACTACACTTTAAAAAAAAGAAGTTTTCAAATGTATGCTGGAGCAATATTTTGCCTTTACCAAAAAGGAAAAAATACCACCCCATTTTCTTGCCTTAGTGCTTGCTTGCTAAGGAGAAAATCCAACATGGCAGCACCAGGAGCTTGTTCTGTTAGCAAGCACCACCTCCCATGCTTGTCCAGCCAATCATCTTTGCTCTTCCTCTCATATGGAAAAGTCATTCATATCAAATCGCTTGTCCCAACAATGGGGAACGCACATTCCCCCCAACTGTTTTTTAATAGCTCTGGGAAAAGCCATGAAGGCTTTTCCTCATGTAGTTTTTGGTGTTTGGGCCCCCTCCTTCACAATATGGCAGAATGACATGGAATGACATTAAGATAGGTATGATTCTCCTTGCATTTCGTGAGGAGTATTTTTGCCATTTAGATAATCTCTATGATTTTATGAAAGCTGAGCATTGTGTTCCCTCCAGATGCTGGCATTTCTACCATCTCTCTGTACTGGCTGGTACTGATAGAAATTGTAGTTTAGCAACACCTGGAGAGCCACAGGTTCCCAACTCCTGCAATAAAGACATACTCTCTAACTGTTCCAGTTTAGCAGGGATGGACTTGTTAATTTGCTGCCATCTCACTTCCTCAGATGCTTACAAAAGGATAGGCTTCTCTCTTCTCCTCCAACTATCCCCTTCATCCTGTGAGAGCTTCCTTCAGTTGTTGCAAACTGAGTACAAAGTGCAAAAAGTAGTTTGCACTCAATTAATGCAGCAGGAGGGAGAGGACAGCACATACCTATTCAGAGGTAAATTCTCAGTTTTAGCGGGACCTATTCCTAGGGAACTGTGTACTTTATTGTAGACTGAGGAGATTATCAGACATGGCAAAAAGCCCAAGAGGGACACATGAGGATGGTGTTACTGGACCGTGAATGGGTCCCGGTTTCAAATGACATTGTTATCCTCATGTGCTGAGTCTGTGCTGCAGCCACGAGTAAGGCATTGCTTTTCATTGATGGGACCTCCCCATCAATGAAAAGCAATGCCTTATTTGTAGCTGCAGCACAGACTCAGCATGCAAAGATGACAATAAGGTCTGAAACTTGGACCCATTCGCAGTACAATAACATCATCTTTGTGTGCTCCTCTTGGGCTTTTTGCTGCATTTGATAATCTCCTGAGACATTCTAAAAGGCCATTGAAATGCATGTATTTCTTTATGACAATTATGGGGTTTTCCCTAACTATATCTTGGTTAACTAATTACATTCCATTCATCTTCTGAAGCTGAAAATATTGCACATTATCCCTCTGCCAAATTTTTGATCTAATAACAGCCTTGTGAAGTAGGTTAGGCTGAGAAGCTATGATTGGCCCCAAGTGGCCATGTGAATCTTATGTTATGAGGAAGCTGAATTTGTCCTGATCTATAATGTGCACTGGGCAGAGAGGGTGGGTATCAATGCAGACTTCATATGATGGATCTGAGAGAAAACTGTAATTTTTAGCAGGTTTGATAAAGGCATTTTGATTTCAGAATAATGTATTACATGATATTTTATTTATGACTAATCATACTGTGCTCATGTATGCATACACAGAATTGTATTTATTTATTTCCCCCCTCATCCTTTTATCTGGCTGTTTTTAAACTCAATATATAAATTCCAGGGGTTCTCTGCTTAAAATAGTACAGGTGTCCCCTGCTTTCTGATAACTTGCTCTTTCAACACTTGCATATTACAGACAAGTTTAACTCATTTGACAGGGGTTCCACACTTTCATCAGTTCTTCTTGCCTATGAGGCTTACTTGGGATTGCTCACACACTCTTGGCTATGTGTATTTAGCTTTTGCACACATTAAAAAAAGATAAAGTACTGGCCATGCTGGGAATAGCTGCTGTTTTTTTTTTTTTTTAATAGTGTGAGGAAGTACATTGTGTGAATTGAACATAAGGTGACAACATCTGTATATAACAAACTATTAAAAGCATACTATTTCCCCTGTCTAAATCATGCATTCAAAAGTGATATATAGGACTTTATCAGGCACATGAAATAGGGCGTCATAATGACACCACATAAACGCGAAAGGGTGTGCATATCAGACGACGTCGCCTTTTTATGTTTATGTACTGGCCGTAAGCTGATCTATTTTATTGACGGGCCAAGCTGTCAATAGATTGGCTGTGCTGATTTTTTGCTGGCATTGCCAGCATTTGAAACCTCACGCCTCCCGCCCCCCAACATTATTATAGCATGAATGGCCGACCAGCCAGAACACTCCTGGGTGAGATCATGACATCTAGGTAGGTGATGCTCTTTTTATGACCTCCCCCAGCTTACTTGGAAGTTTTAAAGTGTGTTTATGTGCTTAGTGTAACTTTGTGTGTGTGGTTTTTTAAAAAAAATTTCCCGCACTAGGTATTCTTGTGAGAATCCATGAGATTTCAGATGAGGACGGGGCTGCCTTTCGCTGGGATTACAGGTAAGTGAGGTATGGGGTGTTCTTTTGCTGGTATAAAAACACCATAAAATATGCCAGCAAAAGAATGTTTGGGGTTGGTGGTTTGATAAAATCCATAATGTGTTATTTCTGTGTTTTAGTGGCCAAAATGCATGTGCAAGCTAAAAAAAATTCCTGGGTTTCACTTTTCAACCAATTCCACTTTCTGACAGTCTTCTGGTCCTTAACCCATCAGATAACTTCCTGTAGTTTTGTGTGTTCTTCCTCATTAATAACTTTTGCCTTTTGGTTGCCTGGCCACACCCTTTTGACTACACTCTGATGTTCCTCAGCCTCACTTTTCCCAGTTTTCATCTGTGAAGTGTTGGTGGGTATATAAAAATAGATTGCAATGCACTGGAGTACAGTTGTCTCTCCACATCCACGGGGGTTAGGGGCACAAGACCCCCATGAATGTGAAAAAAAACCATGAATAGTGAGTGCCCCGCTTGAATCCACCTTTGCCCCACACACTCAAGGGTCGAAAGCCAGTTCAAGGGGGAAGCTTGCTTAGCAGGCGCTCTCAATAGCCAGCTTCCCCCTTGAACCGGCTTTCGACCCTTGAGTGTGTGGGGCAAAGGCCGATTCAAGTTGGGCACTTGCTTAGGAAATCATGGGCGGGGGTTTGCTTGGCCTTCAGCTGCACCCGCCCCGGGAAGGAATGGCAAGCAAACTGGCATCACTCACAGCAAAGTGGCGTGTTCCCTGTGGGGTGGGGAAGCCGAAGGAGGGGCAATCCTTGGGCAGTTTTCCGCGAATAATTGGAACCATGAATGTCAAAGCTGCGAATGTGGAGGGACAACTGTGTTAAGATTAAGAAACACAGAGCCTACTCCAAGCCATAATCTAAATACTGCTACAAAAAGCTCCCCATGGCCCCTGAGTGTATGAGTCATGCAGAAACAATGGCTAACAAAAAAGATGAACCTTTTAAACATCACTGTAAGAGGCGAAGCTAAGGTGTTTGCTGTTTTGTACAAAATAAAAGCCATACACATTTCCTCTGCTACACTTTTATTGTCTATAGATTTATAATCATTGCATTTTGAATTTATAATATCAGTTTACAGTTCACTTTTGATATTGCCTATCAGAATGATTTATATATTTAAAGCATAAAACAACTTGGACTAAACAAAGAGGTTATAGATCCACCTTAGATTTGCCATAAATCTATACTATATTATAAAAATAAAATATCACAAAAATATTAACTTTTAGATATCATGTAGCACACAATATAAAAAGTTGGACTCTATTTCCCCTTGGTCTTGTACCGGCAGCTCCATCATGACAACAATCTGGAGCAGAAAGGTAACTACTGGATCAAATTAAATGTGACACCAGCTGGTGAGTGCAGTTAGCATGTCTAATTTTTTCACTGTAAATAGCAGCTGTGAGGTGGGTAGGAAACTACGATCAGGACTGCAGTGCATGGGAAGGGGCTTAACCCTTTCCCATACACCCCAGTGGAAATCTCCCCCCACCCCTAACGAAATGTCCATTGGAAAACTCAGGAAAAAACCTCTTCCTATTGTCTCTAAAGTGCTCGACTTAGCTTTATATTGCATGTGTGTCTCTACACATATATTGCATGAAATAAGAGTACTCAAATGTGAAATGTTGCAGCTATTAAAATTGAGAACACTGGATTCTACAGATTGTTCTGGTGCTTCCAATTCTAGCATTTCTAGCCTTGCTGGTTTCCCTTAGAATTTGAGAAAGTTACTTTTTTGGAGTACAATTCCCAAACTATCTTAGCATAGCCAGTGGGAGTTGTAGCCTAAAGAAATATCATTTTATCTCTGGTTCACCAATGATCCATACAGTTGATAGGATGACTGATTATATTTTTCATCTTTTTTTTTCCTCCAGGGAGTTCAGAGCAGCATTTATGGGGCTCTCAGAGGAAAGCAATGGCAAACCACCACCGAGTATTCCTTGCCTAAGAAAATCCTATGAAATTCACCAGGTCGACATAAGTTGACAGATGACTTGAAGGCGTGTGCGCACATATACACACCCACCCACTCACCACATAGATGTTTTATCCTTGCAGCTGCCACCATCATTTGTGGAATAAGTTGGCTAAGTGTGAATGAGTAACCCCAGGTTACTGACCTTTACAGAATTTGAACACAGAAGCATCCACTCCAAGCCAGGCACTCTGCCTGCTACATTTTAACCAGGTGGGGCCAGACCAAGTGGTGCAGTTTGGGTGACTAACTTCCTTTGGTTATGAGGGTGTCCAGGGGAAATGCAACCCACCTAGGATGAATATAGCCTAGGATATATTCTAGGATATATATATCATGTACTATATAAAGTACTTCCCAGTATTTGCAGTTGCTATTTTAAGCTGCCACACCCAAATTTCCTTTGGCTGGAACTTCCAATGGAGGCAGATTCATGAAGACTATTTCCTTAGTAATACAGTGGCCTCATAAACCTAAATGAGTATAATATTTCTAGATTCAGTCTCTATCCAAATCCTCCAAGCACTTATTGCCTATGGTCCATTCTATAGTTGAACACTTGGCTAGCTGTCTTATTCACTTTGCATAGATACACATGCTGCGGTTATATATCTGAAAGCTGCAGAATAACATGGCATTCAGCTGCCCTAACAGTTAACATTAAAGGATTAATTAGAGGATCAAGGATTAGCCTTTTCCTGAAATGCATGTTCACACACACAAAACATCACAGTGTTATTATAAAACATGACATGCTCATAGAAGAGTATACAGATAGATGTGTAGGAAACAACCACGCTGTATCATTTGACAGCACACAGATATACATTTCATCCAAGTTACATATATTCAGTACATGTATCAATTCAATCAGAGACTAATGGATTGTATTTGGCACAGAGGATCTGGTTTCAAAAATACTTTAATATATCCCTGACTCTGAAATTTGTACATTTCTGAAATTTAATAGTGTTTCATTTCTGGAGCCCAAATGAAAGAGTGCTGGGCATGTCTGGTGTTTCCTATACTAGTGGATCAGTGCTTTACCACTAGACCTGAAGAGGGGGAAGCAATCTAAGAAAAAATGAGGTATTATATTCTATCTTGTGTTGATGACCTTGTTGGCTGTATCACCTATTTGATAACCACAGGCTGTGTTGTGGTTTGCGGGGAGTACGGCTGAAGAAAATCCTACACAGCCATATCCTAAGATATCTGAAGATAGATGGTAGCAACACATGCAGGGAGGAGAGACAGTGGAATGTCATAATACGTCATTCATATTGATGGGTTCAATCAAAAGAACACAGAAGGAACATAGGACACAATCACTGGTCTACCTAGCCTAATTCTGTCATCGACAGTGACTGGTAGGAGCAGGTAGCAGCTCTCCAGGGTCTGTTAGGGAATTGCCATTGTTGCCTGAGACCACTAGTTCAGTTGCCAGTGATACATACCCTCCACCATTTTACAGATAAAAACCAGGACACATGTGGTTAAGATGGTAAAAAGTTATAAATGAGAGACAACACACAAGCTAGGAGAGGCTGCAGCAGTTTGCTTTTGCCTGAAACTGGGACAATTTAAAAGTGGTGAAAAAGTGGGATGGCAGGGGATTAATTGGGACTGTCCCTCTCAAATCGGGACATTTGGAGGGTATGGTGGTAGGACCACTAGAGACTGAAACTGGGGCATGTTTTCCTTGCAAAGCACATGCCTTACATCTGAGCTATGGCCACTCCCTGAGGGACCCTACAAATGTGACTGGTATGGGTACACGAGGCCTTGCCACCCTGTTCCCCCAACAACAGCATCTCTTGAGATGTCTTATCAGCTATGCCTGAAGCAACCACAGGTTTTATTTACGTAAATGCTACCATTTTTAGAAAGGGGATATAGAAGCCTACCCCCTCCAAATCTTGTCAATGCTCTATACATGGAATCTGGTGCTCAGCTACTTGGATCTAAGCTAGATGAAGCAGTCATGGGTGTTGATATTTCTTACCACTAAAATTAGTAAAATCTAATTAAAATGTATTTATGATGTAAAAAATAATGTTAAAATTCATCTATCTGCTATTTAATAAGGAAATTAATATGACATGGCTCACAGATCTCAAGTGTACTCCCCTAAACTAAAGCTTTAGCACTCTCTAGCACCTAGCTACAAACCCCAGGATTCCATAGGATGGAGCAATGATGCTTAAAGTGATATTGAACTGCTAACTCTGTAGAGCACTCAAGGCTTCTCTCTAGGCCTATTGAAGTGTTACAGTTGTGTGGATTAAACATGTGAGTGGGACCATGCTAGTTCTGTCTCCCCATTCCAGTTTCCATTGCCCTGCACCTGTAGTGTAGAGGATGACTTTCTGAAAAGGAGAGCCTCCTCTTTCCACTGAGGTTTTCCACACAATTGGAAACATTCCACACAATTTTCCAGCATTCCTAGTCACATAAGAGATCCTCCATGGTCAGAGAAGGCACTGCTTTTCAAAACGTCACTCCCCAAATGTGGAGCATGATGGAAATGAAGGTACAGAGGGATGGGACTTGTATCCCCCTCCTCCTCAAGCATTTTACACAGTTGAAATGTCCAGAAATTGTCCAGTTGAAATGTCCAGATATGGCCTCTGGGTTTTCAGCCCCTGCCCCCACACTGATTTTTGTTCTCAAGGTAGTTCCTTGTGCTTTCAGAACTTTCTGAAGTCCATTATTCCTCAACATGGGTGCCCTCCAGATGTGGCAATCAGGCCAGAAATGTTGGGATATGTCATCTAGCACATCTGGAGGCTATCAGGTTGAGGACCTCTGCCAGAAACATCTCCATTCTCTTTGCACTATATTGCATGGCATTAATTCACTTTTGACTCTTTGAAGGGCCTGTTGCAGATTATACTGAGAAGCAATGATGAGCCTATGAAGTTACCCAGAATGCTCTGTGGCAGTGTAGGGAATTTGAACCTGAGAACATGTCCACAATATGGTATTAACTCTGAAAAGATTGAGTGGTATGTGGAACAACTGTGAGGGGAAAATTAACCACTGCCAAAGTTGAGTTTCTTTTACTCTTCTGCGCCAGTCATGTTTGATGTGGTTGCACCTTGGTAAACACATCAAGCATGAAGGGCAGACATGTGTCCCTATAGGAGTGGGGGAAGGAAGGGTAGGCTCATGGTGGAAGTTGGACTGGCATTGTGGACAAGGCATGTTTGGCTTCCAAGCAACAGGAGTGTGCTTTGGCAAGTATAGTGCACTTTAGCCACAACCATTCATAAAATATGACTTCTTGCTAACTGGATATTTCTAAACACACATTAAGATGAATTGTACATGGCTCCATTTCTGAGATCGATAATTAACACATTAATTTTGTGCAGAACTAAAACATCAGCTCTTTAAGTAATTTAAGCAATCATCTTGGTAAGTACTTGTAGGAATCTGAGCCAAAAAGAAATGGGTGTCTCCACCTTGCAATAAGCAAGCCAGCCTTCCCTAAATGGGTTTCCTCCAGAGGTACTGGAACATCACTCCCTCCATCCCTAAGTTGAGGATGACGGGAAGAGAAGTTCAGCACAAGTGAAGGCTGGACGTGGCTCTGTTTTATAGCTTGCTTGGAGAGAGCAGCATTATTCTACTTGAAGAAGCATCTGTAGAATGGAGAAAAGGAAAGGGCAGAGTGAGCACAGAGCTCTAGCATTTATGGCCCAGCTGAGATGCTGAGGTCGCTTCTTGTTTAGCTGGGCTGCTGGTTGGAGCCAAGTTGCACTTGTTGCACAGCTCCTTCATATCTATGAGACTTTCTCCCACGGCTTTTGCAAATTTGCTGGAGGACGTCTCTTGACAGTCTTTAAAGCTTGAAATGCAGAACAAGATATGCTCTGGCTGTGGATTGTAGCAAGCCCCATAACCATTAGGGATCACAGGGCCATAGCAGCAGAACATTTCCATGGTGGTTGGAACCTGATTCAAGAAACAAATAAGCAGAGCCATAATGAAGGTCAGCAGACCACGGTTTAAATCCCCGCTTAGCCATTGAAACCCACTGGTTGACCTTGGAAAAGTCACAGTCTCTCAGCCTCAGAGGAAGGCAAAGTCAACCCCCCTTCTGAACTAATCTTGTCAAGAAACCCCTGTGATAAGTTTGGTTTAGGGTCTCCATAAGTCACAAATGACTTGAAGGCACATGACAACAAAGTGCTATTGAAACAACTTATAAACCGTAAACAATTATTACTGTATGATATTACTCAGAACTTGCCTTCTTAGTCCAGGAAAATAAGAAATATAAGGGACTCATGCCCACTAAGTCAACACCTGCCCTATTCCTGATTTTCTAAGAGATTATCAGATGCAAAGCACCACCACTCCCAGGTTGGGAGGAGGACACCACTGTACTGCTACAGACTGGCGATACGGCATGATGCCATCCTCCTCTCATCCTTCATTTGTTCTCCCTCTGTGATGGAGGGACGAAAAAGGTGCCGCTTTTTATTGATGGAAACTTCAGTCAAACAAAAGTGGTGCTGTTTTCATCCCTCCAGCATGGAGGAAGCATGAAGGAAGGACGGGAGGAGGACGGGGTGTGTGGTATCGACAGCTGGAAGTGGGACAGTGTCATCCTCCTCCTGACCTCCCCGGTTTTTTTTTTTTAAGAGTGTCTGATAAAGTCCCTAGATCTTCTTCGTGGTCTCTGTGAATCACACAGTTGGGTTTTATTCCTGCGCCTGCGCAGTGCTTACGGAACCTTCTAGCATCGCTAGGCAGAATGTGCATTGATACATTTTTGGCGGTAGCTCCGCCTACCATAACGGTCCCTTAAAAGGCTCTCCCGCCTAAATCCCCTCAGTTCCTTTTTTTCCGCCGCGCTAGCAGCTTGAAAGGAACCTTCGCATTGCTCGCTTTCGTTTTTCTCATACTGACTCGGACTGGCTTTTGGATTTTTCTCTTCGCTTTGTGTTTTGTGCTATTGGTGATTTCTGGCTTGACTTGGATTCCCTGACTACGGCTCTGACTCTCCCCCGGATTTGGTTACGGACTCTGATTTCAGGTTTGACCGCTTTCTCTTGACGACGCCTATTTCTTGCCCCTAATATGGCTGCGAAAACCGGCTTTAAGCGCTGCGTTGTGTGCCAAGCTAAGCTCCCCAGCTCCGATGGCCACTCTCGGTGCCTCATCTGCCTGGGAGAAACGCACAACGTGGATGCGTGTGTGCATTGTAAGGCCTTCACGCCTCAGGCCAGGAAACATCGCTCCTCGAGGCTAAAGTCTTTTTTATATGAGAAGGCCCTCATCCCGTCGACTTCCTCGACGCCGGCGGTATTTACTGGGGTTCCGCAACGGGGAAGATCACCCGCCCCAAGGTCCCCCCAGTCACCACCTTCCAAGCGCCGACGCTCCCGAAGCCCATCTCGGAGACAATCGGTTGCTTCGGACCCGGAGGCGGTTCTCCACTCCCATAAACATGCCTTGCATTCAACCTCTGGCACTCGAGCCGCCTCGGGTTCAGTCGCTGAGAGCGCTACAGACCGTCCTCGGGACCGTGCGGAATCTCGGGATGGAGACCGCACCCGAGAGCCTTCGGACCGCTCTAAGCCTAAGGTCCATAAGAAAAGAAGGCCAAGCGTCCTCTGCGTGAGGAACATGAGAAGGAGTGCTCTCGGGCCCGAGAAACTGTGCCGTCTACAGCCGCATCTGCACCTGCTTCGGAGGCCCGACCTCCCTCGCAACGTCAGACGCCTTCCCGGGATCGAGACGTGGGGACCGAAACCCGTCCTAAATCACCGACTCCGACTTCTTCCCTTGAGGTCGTTGAAGTAGAGGTGGGCTCGGCTGATGAATCTACCGGAGTCGAGCATGCCCATGGGCTTTCCCCCACTCTCTGCGTCTCCAGGTCGGAGCTGCTCCGAGACTCCTCCACCAGTCGAGGGGATTCTGACAAGCCGCATCTTCTGGATGAACCCAGGCCTTCAACCTCCAGGGCTCGGGGAGACGAGCATGCCTACAGCGCCTATGAAATGGCGAAGTCAGCCTTTGCTACTCCGTTTCCCTTGCCTCACACCTCGCTCTCTGCAGGGGACCGAGTGTTTCATCTCACTTCGGAGGCAGCTGTTTTGCATTCTGTGGCTTCATCCCCACCTCGCCTATCCTTCCATGGGGGAGATAAAGGTACCATCTTTGCAAAAGAACCGACTGGACCTTTGCTCAAAGACACTAGCTGCCAAGTGTCCCCCTTCCGGCCCTTGCCCCCGCTACCTCCATCTCCACCACCACGCACGACATCGCTTCAGGACCCACGCCGCTCTCCACATCCGACGTCCGACTCTTCGGTTTCTTCTGAGTCTTCTGAGGAATACCAGCCATATGTACCGTCCCCCCAACCCGATCTCCTGGATGAGGACTCCTCGTCTCCTACCGACGACGTCCGTTCCTTTGCGGAACAAGTCATCAGGATGTCCCACGCCCTTGAGCTGAAGGTCACGGAGAAGGAGGCAGAGCCGGTGGATCCGATTTACCAAAGGATCAAATCAAAGGCACCTCCAACTGCCAGTATCCCGGTCCTGCCGTCCCTCTCAAAACTGACGCAGAATTCCTGGGAGAACCCGTCCTCTATCCCTTCAACCTCGAAGCGGATTGACAGGCTCTATCGTGTCTCCGGAGACGGTATTGATTGGCTCAGGGAACACCCTAAGCCCAACTCGGTCATCGTAGAGGCAGCCCAGCCGCAGAGGCAACGTTGTCCCCAGTCCACCCCTCCTGACACCGAGGGCAGAAAGCTGGACATCATTGGGAAAAAGTTGTACTCTGCCGCTGGACTGAGCTTTCGTATTGCCAACTATGCGGCCTGTATGGGGGCTTATCAACAGGTGTTGTGGGAGAGGATGTTGTCCCTCATCCAGGACCTGCCTGACGAAAGAAAGCGACTAGCAGAGGCTATCCAATCTGAAGCCCAGCTTCTGGCTGGCCAGCAGATGAATTCTGCGAGGCATGTCGCTGACTGCGCAGCTAAGACGGTGGCGGGCTCCATTGCTTTGAGGCGTCACGCGTGGCTCCGATCGTCGGGACTCTCACCCCAGGCGGCTGCCACCATTGAAGATATGCCATTTGATACCACAGGCCTTTTCAATGCGTCGACAGACGAAAAACTTGAATTTACGCAGAAGATGAGGACAACTGCCAGAAAATATGGTATGCCATCAGCCTCGTCTTCTGCGTATCGCCCTAGACACCGCTCGGTTTGGAGCACCTACTCCTTTAGCCAACCATACCGGAGAGATAGTACCCCGCAGACCTCCAGGCGCTCTCGGTTTCCTCAACCGACCTCCTCTGCTTCCTCGGTGAGGAGTCAGGGTTCCACATCCCGGTACCGAGTGCCGTCCAAACACAGGCCCAAGGACCAGGGCAGAAAACGGTTTTAATTGCAAAGCCTTATTTTGATGTTTACATTTTCTTTCAGAACCCCCTGTTCGGGAGCCGCCTGTCACTGTTCCAGGAGGCCTGGTCCTCCATAACATCGGACCGCTGGGTACTGCAAATAGTACGACAGGGCTACTGGATCGAGTTCGACGAACTGCCTCCGACAGGCCGGACATACTCCACGCCCCCCTCCCCTCCCCTGATCGAGGAGATACAAACCCTTCTCCAGAAAGGAGCCATCAAACCTGTGCCTCCCGAGCATCTTCACCGCTGCTTCTTCTCCAGGTACTTCCTGGTACCGAAAAAGGACGGAGGCCTCCGTCCTATCCTCGATCTCAGGGGAGTGAACTCGTACATCACCCCGAAGAAATTTCGGATGACCACTCTTGCCCTCATCCTTCCTCTCCTCCAGCACGGGGATTGGTTTGCATCCATCGATCTCAAGGATGCCTACTTTCACATAGGTATTCACCCTGCACACAGGAGGTTCTTGGCGTTCCAGATTGGGACCGATACCTACCAATTCCGTGTCCTGCCCTTCGGACTCTCCACGGCACCGAGGGTCTTCACCAAATGCATGGCACCAGTGGCGGCCTTTCTTCGTCAGCACGGAGTCGTTGTCTTCCCGTACATCGACGATTGGCTTTTAGTGGCGAACTCGAGGCCCCAACTGGTCAGATACATAGACTTTACCCTGAATGTATTGCACACCCTCGGACTTGTTGTCAACATGGAAAAATCTCAGTTAACTCCATCACAAACGCTCCAATTCATAGGTGCCCGCTTGGATTCAATTTCCACGGCGGCCTATCTGCCAGAGGACCGCTTCAACACCCTACGATCCCTGATTCATGTTTGTCGTCGATCTCGTCGGGTCCGAGCACGCGACATCCAAGTCCTCTTAGGCCACATGGCAGCCACTACATCTGTCATCACTCTGGCCAGGCTTCGGTTTCGTCCTCTTCAGCAGTGGTTTCTCAATGCATTCGATCACCTCAACGACCCACCGAACATGTTTCTCACCATGCCTCGCTACGTCCAACGGTCCCTGAACTGGTGGTTGGACCCGAACAATGTCCTCTCAGGCCTCCCATTCGAGCCCCCTCAGCCGAGCGTCTCCATCACGACGGATGCCTCGTTACAGGGCTGGGGTGCCCACCTCGGATCCCACATGATTCAGGATGTTTGGTCCGACAACGAGAAACTGCTACACATCAATGTTCTCGAACTTCTGGCGGTCCAGAAAGCTCTTCGCTCCTTCGAGGTCATGGTGAGGAACAGGACGGTCCTTCTTCTCACAGACAACACGTCCGTGATGTATTATTTGAACACGCAAGGGGGTACCAGGTCCCCTCAGCTCCTTCAACTCACACTACAAATTTGGGATTGGTGTGTGGAAAGGAACGTCTTCCTGCAGTGCATCCATCTTCCAGGGAACGAGAACACTCTTGCAGACGGACTGAGCCGTTCCAGTTCCAACGTCCACGAGTGGATGCTTCATCGACACGTAGTGTCCGACCTTTTCCTTCGTTGGGGGACCCCTCTGATAGATGTGTTCGCAACTGCACAGAACAAACAGTGCAACCAGTTCTGCTCCAGAGTGCAACACAGGGATTCGAGGGGAGATGCGTTCCTGTACCGATGGAACGGCCCGCTCCTGTATCTCTTCCCCCCGATCCCGCTTCTGACACGGGTCATCGCCAAGCTTCGCCGAGACCGAGCGGACGCGATTCTCATCACGCCTTGGTGGCCTCGACAACCGTGGTTTGCTCCACTGCTTCTACTCTCCGGCAGGCACTACCTCCATCTCCCAAGACGGCCGGATCTGTTGACCACCCACCAAGGCAGGGTGAGACATCCAGACCTCGACTCTCTTCACCTGACGGCATGGAGAATCCGTCCGTGACCGCCGTCCTTCCTCAGTCTGTTCCTCCGTCTCTACTCCCTCCTGAGGTGCAGGCAATTATTGATGCAGCGAGAAAACCTTCCACTCGGAAGGCCTACTTCTACAAGTTGCATCGATTCCAGCGGTTCCTTGCGGACAAAGGTCTAACCATTGAGTCCTGCTCGGTGCCGACGGTCCTCCAATTCCTCTTAGAACTTTCGAAAGCCGGGCTTTCGATTTCGTCTCTTCATGTCTATTTGGCAGCTATCTCCGTTGAGTTTCAGGCTAGGAACCGACCATCTCCTTTCCAGGATCCGACAGTGAAAAGGTTCCTGAAGGGGTACATGAACCTCCATCCTCCCGTACTCGATCCCGTGCCATCGTGGAGCCTTGAACTCGTCCTCTCTCAGCTGGTAAGACGCCCCTTTGAGCCTATGGCTTCGACCGACCTTCGCCTGCTAACCTGGAAGACGGCCTTCCTGGTAGCCATCACCTCCGCTCGTCGGGCTGGGGAACTTTGCGCCCTCCGATCGGATCATCCATATCTCTGCTTCCATAAGCATAAGGTGGTTCTGAGACCTGACATCTCCTTTCTTCCTAAAGTAGTCTCCAGTTTTCATCTTAACCAGCCAATCGTTCTGCCTGCTTTGATGCAGGATCTGAAGGACGAATTCGAGCGTACCCTCCACTCGATGGATGTGCGGAGGGCGCTTGCTTTCTACATACAGCGGACTGCTCCGTTTCGACAATCACCCCAACTCTTTGTCTCTTACTCTGACTCTAAGCGGGGTGCTCCGATCTCGCCGCAGCGTCTCTCGAAGTGGATTACTTCGACCATCGCGCTCTGCTACGAACTGGCCAAGAAGCCGCTACCTCCACGGATTCGTGGGCACTCTACGAGAGCTGTCTCTGCTTCAACTGCGTTCCTCTCGGGGGTGCCCCTAGAGGACGTCTGCCGTGCTGCAACCTGGTCTTCACCATTGACATTTATTTCACACTACAGACTGGACTCTCGTTCTAGGAACGAGGCTGCCTTTGGGAGGGCTGTGCTTTTGTCTTCCATTCAATAAGTGAGTGTAATAATTGTAGTCATGTTTACCATATCCATTGCTGTTAGAATTTTGGTGAGAATGAGTCAGTGTTGTGGAATGTGCAAAAAAAAAAAAAACTTGTGGGGAATCCCTTTCAAGGCTAATGTAAGGGGTCCTCGTCTACTTACATACAGGACATACCCTCCTCCATTGGGGAAGCTTGCTAATCTACCCAACTGTGTGATTCACAGAGACCACGAAGAAGATGGACAGGTTGCTTACCTGTAACCATAGATCTTCGAGTGGTCTTCTGTGAATTCACACAGACCCGCCCTTCCTCCCCTCTATGTCCTACTAATGCACAATTGCTTAATGTTCCTGATGCTGCTAATTGTGGCGTCATTCAAGGAACTGAGGGGATTTAGGCGGGAGAGCCTTTTAAGGGACCGTTATGGTAGGCGGAGCTACCGCCAAAAATGTATCAATGCACATTCTGCCTAGCGATGCTAGAAGGTTCCGTAAGCACTGCGCAGGCGCAGGAATAAAACCCAACTGTGTGAATTCACAGAAGACCACTCGAAGATCTATGGTTACAGGTAAGCAACCTGTCCTTCCCTTTTCTACTCTAGTTTTTTAGAACTATTTTACTGTTTGCTTTTTTTGTTTCCAGTGTGCTTTCATTAATTTTACAATTTTACATAAATGTAAGTATTTTATTGTTTAAGAGTTTGATTTTAATTGTACTGTTTTTAACTTCTTTTATTATTTGTGAATGTATTTCTAAATGGTTTTAATCTTGGTAATAGTTATCCATCTTAATGCTGATATTTTTTAGCTGTATTGTACTCATTTTAATTTATAAGCTGCCTTGAGTCTAATTTTGAGGGAAAGGAAGATGATAAATAAAGTTAATAATAATGATAATAAAAATCAATGCAGATTTAGTCACATTAGCAGTAGACACATCAAAGTCAATAGGTCTCCTCTAAGTATAACTAAGCCTAGATCCACCCCTAAATCTGGCTTTATTTATTCTTCTCAAATACCAAACATGTACAGAACTCTAAGAACATTTTGTGAGATTTTAGATTTTGAATCAAAACCACAGACTTCAAAAGGGTATGATTTGCTCATTTGAACTTTATTTATTTATTTATTTATACCCCGCTCTTCAGCCACAAGGCTATCAGACTGGCTTACAAATTGTTTTAAGCAATAGCTATTTACACATCTACACTGCATTAAACAGTTTCCAATGTGTGTTAGCTAATTGCCCCCACAAGCTGGGTCCTCATTTTACCAACCTTCGAAAGGCTGGAAGGCTGAGTGAACCTTGGAGCCCGCTGGAATCGAACTTGCAACATGGTGGCTTGCAGTACTGGCATTTAACCACTGCACCACCAGGGCTCCTGTAACAGTAGTTGAAATTTTTTGCCTTGTTCTTGCAGTATTAATATTGAACAGTTAACTGAGTTTTTGTGAGAAGATCTGACACAAGTCTCAAAGATGATTTTTGGTGGGGGAAACCTAGGAATCAATATATTCTGATGAAATCTATTATGGAATTCCCCCTTTATTCCTCAATTAAAGTTCCAGTTTATAATGGCATTGTAAAGGGACACAATGCTTCCTACTACAAAGCAAAGACACTGCTTGTTACAAAAAATAATCCATACATTCCTTTGTTCTTTTGTTGTATACAAGCTTTCAGAAATGGCATTTGGCTTTTTCAATGGCATAGGACAGGCCATTAGTCCTACTAATAGAGTTACAGAATTGTCAGATAAATTTGCTGTGCAACAGCCGAAGGCCATAAAGCTATTCAGATTCACTTTATGCCCACGGATAGTTTCTTGGAGAATTTATGTAGTGGTATTCTGGTTATACTCAGTCATGTCTGAAAACTCACAGACATCATGACAAGATCAAATTACTTATTAGATTTTTATGTTTGGGTGTTGTATTAGAAGCTTTCCCTCACCTACTTTTTAAAGAAAGAATTCTTCCTGACTTAGTTTTCCCCTATACTGCTAAAATAAACTGAATATTGAGTACATAACTTATTTCTTTAAACCATTGCTACTTGATATACACAAACATTACACCATGGCTCGAAGAAGCTGTAAATTGTATCAATTCAATAGAAATTTTGTTGAGAAATAATATTCAGCTTGAAACATTTCACTCTGTAAATGGAATAGTGGATTTTGGAGGTTGTTATACATTTTGAGAGTCCTGGAAGCCATAATGAAAGAGGCATGGCTGTTCCCTGGATTTATCTAAAGCAATGCTACCCAAAGTGGTGGTCCCTGGACTTTTGCTGGTCCCTCAGGCATTAGTTGCCTGTCCCTGGTGAGTTTCCAGGAATTTAAAACAACAACAAAAAATTGTAGTAAATGTGCACAAATATAGTGCTGGTCCCTGGCACATTGGGAAACAATAATTGCGAATCCCCTATATCAGATAGCTTAAGAAGCACTGAAGGGGCTGTGAATTCCTGACAATAAACAACAGATTTTCCTCAGAGATACTTGCTTCACCAATCAGACTTGCAAATGCGCTGACTTCCACTGACCAAGGACAAGACAAAGCATGCTAAATGCAAGGTATGGGGGTGAGGAAAATCATGTGACAGAGGTATCTTTTAACCTTTGAGGGAGTACCTGTTATAAAAATGTCCTAAGCATATTGTCTAGTTTGACTAACATGTTCTTCCTCCAGTGCCATACAGTTCAACTGCAGGGGAATGCAAGAACACAATTCAGCAAGAATAGCTATGGGACTCCTTTTCTGCAGAACTTGATGCAGCAGAAGAAGGTGGAAGTGGGGAGTGCAGGATGGGGGGATATGCCAGTTATAGCAGCAATTCAGTTGGCAGGACTGGAAGCCAAGGAAACTGGTTTCTCAGGTCCCCAACATTTCTGTCTAAGAGTCTGGCTAAGATCAAATCCCTATTCATCATACAGTTAGTGGGTGGCTTTGAACAAGTAGCCATCCTTTGATTTTCTGTTTATCTTTATCTGTAAAGATAAGGAACTCTGACCTATTTAAGTGACAAGGTTGTTTTGAAGATGAATGTGATAAGAGACTGTCAGCCACCTGGAAAATAAAATTGCTTTGCTAACCAAGAATAGCAACAACAACAATTAGTACCAATGTAAGAGGCATTAGGATTTTGACAAAAGAAAACATCCCAAAAGGAGAATGGCTATTTACAGTACAGTAGGACCCCCATATCCACTGATTCATTATCCACTGATTCAATTATCCACGGGACACAAAACAGCACACCTACCATAGAGTCTTCCTAGAAAATGTGCCCTCAGTAGCTATTGCCTAGGTCCTCCAAAGCAACTGTATGGTATTTTAAACTGGAAGTCCCATGATTTTCAATGGTCTTCGCTATTATCCACGGTTTTTGGTATCCACGCCCCCCCCCGAACCAATCCCCAGCGGATACGGGGGTCCTGCTGTATATGATCCCACTGGCTTTGATGTTCAGGGTCACTAAACCAAATGTTTCCAGATTTGATATTTTTCTTGCTTGTATATTGACCATGCAGTCTTAAATCATTACTGTATTATGAAATAAGCCCATCCAATCAAGGGGGCCTACTCCTACTTAATTGTGTATAGGACCACATCTCTACACAGGTTTATACAGGAATACTAGTCCAATGGACAAAGAGCATAAAAATACAGAAGCCAAGCTGGTATTTAATTAAGTGGATTTATAGCCCAGGTGTCCCTAGGGCTTAGGTTATTTGCCCATGAAGACACATATACTGAATAACAAAGGAGAAAAGAAACATTGACTTATATATGTCTGTGTGTTTTATATGCAGTTATGTTTCAGTTTTCAAGCCAGAACTAGACTGCGATTTTAAAATCCCAAGTTTGTGTACTCTACTGAGCTTTATTTGATGACTGCCTCATTTGTTGTCCACATTCTCATGTACACCAATGGAAGTACAACTACCTGTTGCCTATCTGGATTCAGTTCAGTATTCTAATTTTGATTTATTGTCCCCAAATTGGTTAAATGTCCTAAAGTAGCTACCATGGCCAATTTGCTTAAGCTCTGCTTCCCTCACATTGACAAGACCTGTTAAATCAATGAGAAATGCTTTCATAGGAGATTATCAGACATGTAAAATATCCCAGGACAGGGACGACAGGGGATCACTAAAAGACTTACTTTTTAGATGAAATCGTCCCTGTCCTGGGATGCTCCCGTTCTGCTCCTGTTCCTACCAAAGAACTAATCATTTCCTTTCCTCTATGAGGGTAAGGGACTTTTGCTTCAAATAAAAAGCTAAGAAATGCTAATAAGTTTGCCATCATTCCAACATCCAACTTGCACCTGACACCCACTATAGTCCCAAGACTGGCTTTAAGTGTTAAAAGACCAACACTTGTGAGCTTAATATTTAATAATGATAAATACATTGCTTTCACATCATGATTTATGTAGAATTGATGTTTACATAAGATAAAAAGGGGATTTTAAGGAAAATATGAAACTGTATTTGTAGTAAATATCATTGAACATATGCCACAGTTCTGCTGGTTTTGCCCTTGATTGCTTCTGTATCAGACCTCTGGTTCATAACAGAATTTGTAATAGGATATTTCTAAGCATGTTTGCACAATAGGCCCACAGTTCAGTGGGGTTCTTGCCATGTAATTGTGCACCATAGTGCACCTTGTCATTGTACACAGAGGGGGAAGAGATAGGTGGGGGGGAACTTAAGTGAAATAATTTCCTTCATTTGAGAATGGTTAACCTCTGTATTCTGTTTTCAGTCAACAGTCCATGAGCTCTCTAAGATGACCAGGATTTATGAAATTAATCCTTACCATCTTTAGCAGTAAGATTTTGACTAATATGGAACACAAGTGTGTGTGTGAGTGAGTGTGTGTGTGTGTGTGTGTGTGAGAGAGAGAGAGAGAGAGAGAGAGACAGACAGACAGACAGACAGAGAGCATCCATCCATAATTACCTCTTTAATACTAATATTATGTGTACAACCCAAAGATGTAATTATGTATGGTCTCTCTCTCTCTCTCTCTCTCTCACACACACACACACACACACGTGGCCATGCACCCACACCCACCCACCCACACCCACACACATTTTTTTCAAAACAATTTAAATTTTGTTATCAATATAGTTGTAGACTACTACAGAGCAGAAAAAAAATTGATAGCTATCAATGGTTGCTAGTCATGATGGCTATATCATACCATCAGGATCACAGGCAGTAGGGCTCTGAATACCAAATGCTGGGAACTATAAGGTTCTCATTGCATTGTATGAAACTAGATACTCAACTAAATAGACCTTCATTTTATGTTCTTCTCAGAGTTTCTCCAGATGGAGCAAATGTATTGGGAGGTTGTGGTCTTTGTTGCTGTAGTTCTTGTTCTTTTTTCTTTCTTTCTTTTTAAAATCTGAATGATGTACAATATTTGTTCTCCTGGACAATTTTCTAGTAATTCCTTGCAATGGCTGCAACATTTTATTCCTACCCTCAAGTGGTTTCTTTTCATTCTGAGATGTATTGGAACAGTATGTTCCCTCCCCTTCTCCTCCTTTCTTTTAATTGTTTTAAAAGGTATAGTACTATAGTGCACCAGTGAAATAGCACTTTTGTACTATAACTCATGACTCTAAGATTTTTTTAAAATCAGAGATGAGAAAAGTTGCCCTTCAAATCATAGGAACACTTCAGAAAATCATACCTTAGTTTAGTTTAGTTTTTTTTTTAAAAAAAAACCCAACAACCTTTGGAAGAGTCCCAATTTAGATTCAAGAAATTATAACAAACAGCAGCCTGCATCTTGTTGATTAGTCCCAAGGAGAGTAGACCCATTGAATCAACTGTTGAACACAATTGCCAACACCTAGGATGGCTCCCTCCTTGCTTTCCTTTCATTGGCAACAGAAAACATTCTTGCAGAACTAGGTTTTTAGGAACAGAATGGGATGGGCATTTAATGGTGTGCTGTGCTGTTTTATACACTGTATAGTGCATTACGAAACATTAATTTTAATGTTTTTAATGTTTAATGCTTTAACTTTATAAATGGTTTAATTGCTTTTTAAATAACATGTATATTTATACTTTTATCAAAGTTCTGTACAGTTTTTAATCGGTATTGTTTTTAAATATGTTGTTAACCACCTTGAGTCCCATTCCTGGGATACATTGGGATACAAATGAAGAACAACAACAAGAGGTAAATCCAATTGCTTTTCTGGGTCTGCTTGAGTTAGTTAGGAGTACCAATAGGATTTGGGCCAATCCCCAAAAGAATGGAACAAGTAAATGTGGAAATGAAAGCAACTGGCATAACCCAAGGAGCTATCTTGCAAGAATTCATGTGTCTTTAGATCAATATGGAAGAGCCCTCATGTTCTCAATTAGGCAACACAGTTCTGTTCTTTATGTTCTTATTTCAAGATTATGTCTTCTCTGTGGATCAGTGTTTGCCCATCCCTTGGATTTCATTCTTTATTCCCCCACCCCCAACCAAACTTAATAGCCACTGGCTATTAATTTGGGTTGTCAGAAATATAAGGAATGAGAGCCCAAAGCCCTTTGGAGAGCGGTTGGAGTGGCTAACCCTCCACAAGCTACGTCAAAGGTTGTCACTGATTCATAATGTCTGTCACAGTGAGAGTAATGGGGATTCTTTTTTATGACTAATCCCAATATGAATTTTACTCACCTGGCTGGTGGAGAGAATAAATCGATTGCTTGTCAAATATGTTTCATCAGTAAATATGTCTGGCAGTTCCTTGAAGTGTTCGCGGGCCATCTCTCGCAGTCCCAGCAAGTGATTGTCTATTGCCATTCCTGTAATAGCCTAGGAACCACAGAATAGAATGGGGTGTCATTCAATATGTACAGATTGGCAGATGTGTCCCACAATTGTTGGTGCTACTAGGCTTTATTTCATGTCAGATGGAGAAGACACAGTGAAATAGACAGTCATGTCAGTTTCCCCAGTTTCAGGCGGCAATCCTGTATCAATGATCAAACCCTTGTGAACTCTGCAGGACTTACTTCTGAATAGACATGCAGAGGATTGCACTGTGAGTGTAAGTTGCCTTACTTCCAACCCCACTCCCCTTTAAATGTCCTTTAAGGTTTTCACAGCAGAATTCGGCAACTAATAAGATTCGTAAAAGGCAAGATGTAGGGAAGGAAACCCACCTTCCATTGCTTTTGTTGCTGTTGTTGTTGCTATGTGCCTTCAGGGTAACTCTGACTTATAGAACATTATCAGACCATCCAAATACAGCCTCATAAGGATGCCTAATGATTGCAAAAGGGAGCACGTACCAGATGACATCACCCTTTTGCGATCATGTCCAGTTGAAAACCCATACTTTTTTTATTGATGTCTCAAGCCTTCAATTGAGTCTCCCATGGTGCTTTTCTGCTGGCATTGTCGGCATTTGAATATGTGCACCATTGTACTCATGTGAAAGCAGCTTCAATGGCCAGCCCAGCCAGAACACTTCAAGGCGAGCTCAAGACATCCAGGTAGGTGGCACACTTTTTATGACCTTCCCCCACTTACTCGTACGTTTTTAAGTGTGTTTATGTGCTAGGTGTAACTTTTTGTGTGTTATTTCCTGTGCTTAAGTATGCTGGGGAAGACTTTTGCCAGGATTACAGGTAAGTGTGGCATAGGGAGTCCCTTGCTAGCATAAAAATGGCAAAGTTATGCCAGCAAAACAATGGGGTTTAGGGAGGTCGTCTGATAAAGCCCATAGTTACCCTATTCTAGGGTTTTATTGGCAAGATTTATTCATAGGAATTTTGCCATTGCCTTCCTCTTGGGCTGAGAGAGGAAATCCCACAGATAGCTAAAACAGGAGATTATCAGACATGTTAAAAGTGGTGTTACACAAATGCCAGGAGATCACAAAAGGAGTCCCTTTTCAGACGACGTTGTTCCCCCCTTGTTATGCTGCTGTTCAGCGGGTGCTGCTTTTTATTGATGGGATAAACCATCAATAGATCCCCCATTCCATTTCTGTCATGGATGTTTCTGTGAGTGAAAAGGTGCCCTGTTATGCTGGTGAGATCCCAGCGTCAATAGGAGATCCCTGCCAGAACACTTCCGGGTGAGATCAGGACATCCAGGTAAGTGACAGACTTTTTATGACCCTCCCTGGGTTACTTCTACCTTTTAAAGTATGTTTTTGTGCTTGGTGTAATTTTTTTGTGTTCCTTTTCTTTTTGAATTCCCTGCACTTGCATCTTCTCGCAAGAATCCATGGGATTTCGATCCACGAAGTGAAGGGAGATTCATTAGAGCTCTGTTCACTCCTGGGCTGCCCTGTAAATGGGAGAGGAGGAAAGTGTGATGGGGAGAGTGATTGTGGCAGGATGGGGCAGGAGTGGCGATTGTGGGACAGGAACACTTTTTTTGTTCCTGTCTGATAATCTCCATAGTCTGGGAATTGCACTCCAAAAAGTCTCACAGTCCACCAGTGCATTTCTTTGGTTGAGTGGGGATTTGTACCCTTGCCTCCCAGAGTCCTAGTCCACCACTCAGACCACTATGCCATACTGGCTCTTTTCTACCGACTTTGACAGGCTTTCATTGTCCATCAAAATCTAACAAAATTGCATATCCATGTAGCCTGTACGGCTAGCAGGACTGGAGTGATCCTTTGAGATCTGAGATTTGTATTATTTCTAAGGATGAAACACTTTGGGGCTTATCACACTCTGAAGTAAAGTGGCAGTGCAGCAGGAAGGTTCTGTTTTCAATGATGCCTTACGGCACATCATCGTCATTTTTTCGTTCCAGTCCCGTGGAGACCAAGGTAAAACTGCATCTTTTTCCTAACTGGAAAAACTCACTAGCAAAAAGATGTGGTTTTACCTCTGTCTCCCATGGGACCAGATCAGCAGAACACCAGAAGGATGACAATGTCATGCAATAAGGCAACACAGAAGATGGAACCTTCCTGCTGCACTGCCACTTTACTTCAGAGTGTGGTAAGCCCCTTTGAGAATGGTTTCTTTTGACCATGTGGACATGAAATAATTTCCTAGATTCTGGGACTTCTTGTTAATTAAAAAACCCAATATTCTATATCAGCTTACTTAAATTACCTCTCCTGGCCTGACCCCACCCCACCCCAAACCTGACAGAAACATCATTCACCCATGCTACAATTGCCGGCAGAATGGGCTTTCTTCTCCCCATGCAGCTGATAAAAGAGGTTGGGAGGGAGAGTTACAATCATGGCAATAGTGACACAATTGTGACTAAGGAGATTATCAGACACAACTAATGTGGTGCCAAATGCTGCCAGCGGAATGCAAAAGGACGCCAATATCATATGATATTGTCCTTTTGCATTGTTTTTGTTATTCTGGTGTTTCTTTTTATTGATGTGCCGGAGCTGTCAATGGATTGCCCATCCCCTTTTGGTGCTGGCATTGCTGGCATCTGAAACCTTGTGCCATTTTTAATGCGTAAATACAGTGTCAATGGGCAGTCCTGCCAGAACACTTCCAGAGAGATCGCAAAAAACAAGTAAGCTACCTTCTTTTTGTACCCTCCCTGGGTTACTTATTATTTTTTTAGTGTGTGTATGTGCTTTTGTTAACTTTTTCTGTGTATTTTTCTTTTTCTTTTTGAATTTCCCATGCTCATGTCTTCTTGTTAGAGCTCTGTTTATTCATGGGCTGCCTTTGGATGGAAGATAAAGTAAGTCTGATGGGGAGGGTTATTGTGCCAGGACAGGGACAGGTCTGGAGATTGTTTTTTGCATTCCTGTCTGATACTCTTCAAAGTAACAATTGTAAATATGGAACAGTTACCTAGATTTATTCACCCATAACAGTTTCATATTCATGATCGCTGTTTAGGCATGATTGTAACACTATTGCCATGATCATTAATGCCCCCCTCCCCGCCCATTTTACCAGGCATCAGCTGCATGGAGAGAAGGAAGTCCATTCTGTTGGTGATCAGTGCATGGGTGAATGACACCTTTCTGTCAGGATTGGGTTAAATATACTTTACTAAGTAGCTGATACAGATTAGTGGCCAACTTTTACAAGTTCTAGCAGTTACTTGTACCTCTTAATGTGTGTCAGCCGTTATCACATGTGCTAAAAAACCCCACTGTGGGTAAGTTTGTTTTCTTCTCTAGATGTTCCTCCTCCATCTGAAGTATGGCAGATGGTGACTGGAGTGATTAGTCTTTTTAGTGGTAGCTCCATGACTTTGGAATACCCTCCTCAGGAAAACACCCTCCCAGTCCTATCGTTAGCTATCATTTAGACACCAGCAAATTTTTGTTATGTTTTGTTAGGCTTTTAAAAACTACTGATCTTAGTGTTTTTACTTAGGACAGTTTTGATTATACTTTCTGTAAAATAACAATATGCCATTTCAGATTGTGTTGAACATTTTCGTATGTTTTATTTTATTCTTTTCATGGGAGAGCACTTAATAGTTTTAAATTATTTTGTTAGCCATTTTGGGAACATAACTTTATGTTGAGGGTGCAGGACATACATTATTTAAACAAATAATCAATCAAACTAAAGGGACAATTCTTCAAAAGTTGTAACTTTTGAAACCAGGAAAAGCAAATTTTTGAGCAAATGCAGTTTGGTTTCAATGGAAACTTTTTATGCCTTCCTGGGAAAGGATTATGTAGGAATCATCCTGATCCTAAATAGATTTACTTTGAGGCAGGGCCCACTGAGATGAATTCCACAAGTTAAGAAGGTCCAGTTCAGAGCTTGGCATCGCATGAGACGGAGCACTGTAAGCAAGACAGTGCCAACCTCATCCCAACCTTGACAAGGGTTTTATTCCCCGTTTGAAAAAGTCCTAGTTGGGAGGAAATCTAGCACCACCTTTAAGATTAATTTATTTATTTTAACATGAGTGGTGGATTACAATCCATTCTTTTTCTGGGGCACTGGTGGAGTTAATATCAAGTTTTTACAGTGCTTCAAAAACCTGCTGAACCTAATTAAGGAGCAATAATGCGTTGTGTGAAAAGTGTGTTATGTGTGTATATATGCCATGAAAAATAATGTTCTGTTACTTTCTCCTCTCCTTAAAAACAACAAGTTTGTCTTCAGATAAATTCTGCAACTATAGATGACATGTCTTTAGAACAGAATTGTGGAAATGGCATAGGACCATGTTCCAGTCACATGAGGATCATAGAATCACAGAGTTGGAAAGAGACCTCAAGGGCCATCCAGTCCAACCCCCTGCCATGCAGGAATACACAGTCAAATAATTCCTGACAGATGCCATCCAGCCTCTGTTTAAAAACTTCCAAGGAAGGAGACTCCACCACACTCCGAGGCAGTGTATTCCACTTCTGAACAGCTCTTACTTAGAAGAGAGCAGGAGCGCTCCTGGATCCACTCCTCCAGTGAGTGATCAATGCCAGCAACTTCTCCATTAACACACTCATAGCTGAACATCTGTAGCAGGCCTTTCCTCCACTCAAGTGGAGACAACCACCCCATGTGATTTACATCATGGGACAACTAGAGTTTAGAATTGTGCAGGGTGCCTACACAGGTAGAGAAGGCTCCCTGCTGCAGAAGGTTCCTCCTCAATGAGTGCAGCTTGGAAGGTTACTTTTGAAAAGCTACTTATTATGAAACTCACTGCAAAGCTCTCCTTCTGGTGACTTGTGACCATTAATGTTACAACTTAACAACCTTTGTTTCTGCTCTTATACTACTGCACATTACTTTTTGTTGCTTTGTCAGGAGGGAAATAATCTAAATAAATAAGAAAAGAATCTAATAGTTTTTAAGGCATGAAATCCTGTTCAAAATGCCCCTCAAAAGCCCAGAAAATGTTAAAAGAAAATGTTGGCTGGTATCCTGCATTGCACCTATGGATTCATAGCTTATAGTTATTGATCTGTAACTGCTCTGTATTCAGCAATGCTATGTATTTGTGATCATGACGCTACGGCCATGATTGTAGTTGCCCCTCCCAAATTTACCTTAACTGCCAGCAACTGCACTGAGCAAAGGAGCAGCTGCCAATCTGGGTGCAGGAGGATCATGTTTCCACTATCTCCTAACCAGTGGCCCAGGCTGTGGCCTTCAGAAGTAGGACTTCTGCTGCAATTCCTCTTGGCAGCCCTGCTTGCTGGTGAGAGGGGGCTGGGACCATCATCTTTCTGCCTCCCCCCCCCATTGGCAGCTGAATGGACCTCCATCACTCAATGTGTAACTGCTGGTTGTTAAAGTAGGTTTGGGAGGTTGGACTAGGAGATGTTACTTAGTTATTCATTTGTAACTTAGGACATTATCAGATGCACTAAATATGGTGTCATAACGACACCACATAAATGCGAAAGGGCCTACATACCAGACAATGTCACCCTTTCGTGTTTATGTACTGGCCAAAACCCATACTTTTTTATTGATGCCTCATGCCATCACTTGATCCCCCGTGGTGCTTTAGTGCTGGCATTGCTGGCATTTGAAACCTTGTGCCATTGTACTCACGTGAATGCAGTGTCAATGACTGGTCTGGAGAGAACACTTCCAGGTGAGATCACAAAAACCAAGTAGGCAACACTCTTTTTATTAACCTCCGTAGGTTACTTGTACTTTTTAAGGTGTGTTTCTGTGCTTGTATAAACTTTTTCTGTTTTTATTTCTCTTTATTTTTATTTATTTATTTATACCCCGCTCTTTAGCCACAAGGCTATCAGAGCGGCTTACAAATTGTTTTTAAGCAATAGCTATTTACACATCTACACTGCATTAAACAGTTTCCAATGTGTGTTAGCTAATTGCCCCCCACAAGATGGGGACTCAGTTTACCGACCTACGAAGGATGGAAGGCTGAGTGAACCTTGGAGCCCGCTGGAATCAAACTTGCAACGTGGTGGCTTGCAGTACTGGCATTTAACCACTGCGCCACCAGGGCTCCTTCATTTCCTTTATTTTTTGAATTTGCTGCAGTCGTGTCTTCTCGTGAGAATTGGCAAGATCTCTAATCAGGAAGTGAATGGATCTCCATTATTGCCCTGTTCATGCCTGGGCTGCTTTTTAACACTGCCAGAGGTAAGTCTGTTATTTTGGGTTATCGTGCTGGGACAGGAATGGGTTTGCTAATAGTGGGACAGGAACGTTAGTGTGTTTTGTGTCTGATAAAGTCCTAAGTAGGGGAAGCAGGATAGCTGTGGTTATTTTTTACTTGTTACATGGGTGAAAGTAACAGTGTTGTGTGTGCGTGTGCATGTGTGTGCTGTTTAGTCACCTGCTGACTTAAGGCAACTCTGTGAATTTCATAGGGTTTTCTTGGGCAAGGAATACTCAGAGGTGGTTTTGCTAGTTTCTTACTCTTCGTATATACACTACAGCATCTGATATTTGTTGGCAGTCTCCCATCCAAGTAATAACCAGGGCTGATTCTACTTAGCTTCCAGGATCACACAGGATCTGGTGTCTTTAGTGTATTTTAAATTGATTTGTTATCCCTAAAACGGATGCATTACAGATCTTGTAACTCATTATTTCCATTGTCTGGTGGTGATGAAGGACTTTATCAGACAAACCTCCATAACTGTTCCTTTCGCACCATATTTTGCTGCAATTTTCTGCTGGCACAATAACCCCCTTTATCAAACCTACCTCCAGCAGTGTTGAAAGGCATCCCTAGCATTAATGGAGCACGAATGGATCTCTGTTCACTTCCGTGCTCATAATATCTCTGATTCTCATGAGAAGATGCGAACACAGTAAATTTAAAAAATACAGCAGGACAAAAACAGAATATGTTCACACAAGCACAGAAACACATTTTAGAACTTAAAAATGAACTGGGGGGGTTCATAAAAAGAGCATCCCCTACCTGTTTTTCACAATCTCTCTCAGAAGTGTTCTGCCCATTGATGCTGTATTCACATGAGCACAATGGCGTGAGGTTTAAAACGCCGGCAACACTGGCAAAAAAGCACCATGGGGGATCTATTGACAGATTGCCACATCAATAAAATAGAACAGCTTTTAAACAGGACAAAACCGCAAAAGGACGATGTCATCTGATATCTGCGCCCTTTCGCATTAACTAGGCATAGTTATGATGTGGTATTTGCTGCATCTGATAAAGTGCGAAGTTGGCAATAGGGATGTTAGAGGCTTGTCCCCACTCTTCACTTCATTGTGTGAAAGGAGTGGTATGCTCTCTCTGTAGCGTTTGCAACAATCCTGTAAGGTAGGCTTCTGAATGCTTACATCCATATTACTTCCATATTGCAGAGGCAGAGGTTGTCCAATGGAGTTTGGGCAATAACAGGGGCAAAATAGGAACTTCCAGATATACAGTGTTTAGAAAATGAGATGAACTGAAGTCTGCCCAAGGGAAATGGTTCTTCCCTTTGCTAATCTCTAAGCAGAGGAATGATGCCGAGGGCAAGGTGCAAATAACCTTTCATGGCTCATTAGGAAAACACTGTACCCTGGAGACTAATGCTGGCCTGTTCAGTGGTGCATATATTCCATGAGTTGTGAGGAAGGATCATAAAACCTAGAAGTGGTCACCATGATTCCTCCCCACCCACCCCCATCAAGAAGAATGGACTGGAGGATCAATGGAAATATTTTGCTATCCAACATGATTTATAAGGCTCTTAGCAATGACATTTTTCCAACCTAGATTAATGTCATGTCTGAAGAGAAAGAGACTGAGATGAGCTAACAAAATAAGGGGGGAGTCAACACATGGGAGAAAAAAATTCCTAAATTAAATTTTTTAAGGCTACCAGTTTAATCTAGCAGTGTTGTTTCACTAACAAAGGGATAATTAAATAATCTTAAACCATGATTTGACATTGTTTTTGGTGTTGTATTTAAAGAGAGATGGATATTATTTTTTATTCTTCAGTTGAAAGTTATTTGATTTAGGATTTCTAAGTGACCAGGGGAAAAAAAATCTGACCCAGCTTGCTTGTTCTTGTGCTTTGATACCTCTGAATTAGCAGCTGGAAAGCTACAGGACCTACTAATGGTTTCAGTCTCAATAGCTATGAAAGACCTGGCTGTAGCGACCAGTTCAAAGGCTGGCAATCTTAAGGCTCTTTCAGGTTGGTGCAAATACTGCCTCTCAAACTACAATTGTCCCTTCATATTCACTGGGGTTTGGTTCCAGGACCCCCCATGGATACAAAAATCCGCGAATACTCAAGTCCCATTATATGAAATGGCATAGCAAAATGGTATCCCCTATATAAGATAGCAAAATCAAGGTTTGCCTTTGGGATTATTATTTTTTAAGAATATTTTCAAGCCATGAATACTTAAATCCATGGATACCAAATCCGTGGATACAGAGGGACAACTGTATTTGATATAGGGAACCAGCAAATTTTTGTCCAAGGGGTTGTCTAGATGGTGAAAAAAATCCTAATAGAAATCACAGAGAATACTTCTGTTCCAATGAGTTTCTACGGTGATTCACCTTATTCAAAAGGAGTGGGAGCAAAAACTCCAAAAACTGTGGGGGGAATACCTTCGTGGCTTTCCCCAAAGTTTTTAAAATAATGCATGGAAATGCACATTACCACTCATTTGGAGAACCAATTCACATCACTGCACATTGTCGGTGATGGTGGAAGTGGAAAGCTGATTGGTCGGATGTGTGTGGGTGCGGGCTTGCCAGTTATGAAGTGCCAGAAGTACCATTTTGGAGTTTTACACTAGCAATCATGTGCTTTTTTTGCTGCACCGAGGCAACCAAACATCCTTTTTAAGTGGAAGGTTGCACTTGCGCACCTTTGATGTACAGTTAAAAAAATACTGTGCAACAGCAACAACTTGTGGAGAAAAATAATGTGAGCAATTCACTCTCGGCCACCATCTTGATTTGCAGGCATGGCTACGTGTGCATTTCAAACACAGATAGTTTTGCATACCAGTGATTTTGCCAAAGGACCATGGAAACAAAGGAACACTGCTGCAAATTTGCATTAATGCATAGCAATCAGCATTATATTTTCTCATCTAGACAACACCTAATATAGCAGGGACTGCAACCATAGTTGTGCGCATTGACTACAATTGTTTCTTATTTTCTGGAAACTCTCCAGGGAGTGGCATTTAATGGCTCATGGATTGGGCACCGCTCCACAGACCACCACTCTGTGTAGCACTGGTTTTTAAAAAGTGTGAGTGCTATCAATATAGAGCCTTGAATTTTGTCAAGTTTTGCTAGTTGTTTTCAACTCTGCATCCTCTTTGTGGGGGCTGTTTGTAACAATTTTGTAGATCTATACTAGGGCTGTTACAAATATTTTTAAAAACTGGAGTCTGGTTTGCTGAGGTTGCCGCTATGGTTCGAAGGGCAAAGGTCTTCTTCTCTGAATTTTAATTTTTTTTTCTTAGAGTTATTGTGAAAAATGCTATTTCACTGATGTGCAGTAGTATAACTAATTGTAAAGAAAGACAGAGAGAAAAGAAGAAAAGAGAAGAAAACTTTTTTTTTGTTCCAGTAAATTTTAGAATTAAAAAGAAACTCCAAATTGCTAGAAAATAGACCTGAGGGTTATCTAGATGATGAAAAAACTCCTCATGGAATGCAAGGGGAATACCTTTTGTCCTGATGAGATCCCACAGGGTTTTGCCCTATTAGGAAGGAGGGTGCCAACCACTCCATGTACTCCACAATAACAGCCTTCACTGCTTCTCATGAAGTTTTTCTTAAAAAACCATCTGAACAATCAATCTGAATTGGGGCACATTCCGGAAGTCAAAACATGATCAGTCAGAAGTGCATGGGGGTGGGCTTGCTGGTGCTGAAGTGGCTTGAGCCGCCATTGTTGATTTTCATGGAAGCAATTGTGTGTGATTTTCAAGCGGTAAAGCCAAAAAGATCATTCTTCTGCACCCTGGATTTAATTAGGGGGGAAATGTGCAATGGCAAGAGCTTTTGGAGAATAATAACATGAGTAATTCACTCATAGCCACTATCTTTATTCATGGGTTTGCTTTGTGTGAACATCAAACATGGATAGCTTCCCATGCCAGCAATCTTGAGAAAAAATCATGAAGACAAATGAATGCTGCTCCGATGGTGAGTTAATGCTTAAGTATCCGCTGTTAATTTTCCCATCCAGCTGACCCTCTGTTCAACAGAAATGTTGTCTGGAATTTTAGAAAACCCTGAGAACCACAGCAAAAAATACCTCCTAACACATTTGCCCTATTTGGAGGAGTTCTTAATTTGCTTTCTGCGTTTAATTTGTCATCATTCACATCCAACAGACAAACTATGCAAATTTTTAAAAGTGAGCTTTTAAAAGTAATTAAGAGATACAAATGATCAAAGTTGACATGGGATTTATGGTGTCTTCTAGAATTACATTCTCCTGTCTACTGAAGAAAATACCATTAATAATTTGTTGATTTTAGTCAACATCCTACCCTTCACTCCAAAAGAGAAGGAGTTGTCATCTGTTTATTTACATGCTAAATTGGAGGACCAAGTGAATGATCTGATAGCAACAGAGGCTGCAGTATTATTGATGCTAAGCACATGTTGACTCAGAAGCCCATATCTAATGATGTCATTGGGAGGAGGGGCAAGATGGCGACAGACTAACAACTTCTGAATTGTCCTCCCACTAACATCTGGCATTACCACCTATATATACCTCCAAAATGCCATCCAAAGGCAAGAAAAGAAATCGGACGAGCCCCTGTAATAATATTGACAAACAGGAATCCTCCAAAGCAGGAAAACAGATGAGGATTGACTCACTCTTCCCAGCGGCAGAGACAACACAGCCCGTGAGTAACAGATCTGTAACAACGGCTCCTTCTTTACTCCTTAAGCCATTACAGACACTTGAACTAAACAAAACAGCCTCCCCAATTCCTCAAAGTGTAAATATAAATTATGGGACAGAGCAAGTTGAAAACAAAGTTGATAACAAAGTCAAACTCCCGGAGCTTGGCAGCATTCCCTACAATAACAGCGCTCAGCTCTTTTATGATTTCTGCAAACTGTCCATAGAGACTTTGATTCTTATTTTGCAAAGATTAAACAACATTACCAATAAGCTTTCCCAACAAGATTTTCAAAGGCAAAACCCATATGGTACACAGGGGGTTAAAAATGTAGCAGATTTGGAGGAAATGACGTGCCCTGCCACATCACAGGATGCAGTTAACCACAGCAGAGTGTTAAAAAAAAATGAGCTTCTGCTGCAAATACCGTATATTCCGGCGTATAAGACGACTTTTGAGCACTCAAAAGTGCCCTCCAAAATTGACAGTCGTCCTATACGCCGGATACACTTTGCTTCACCCACCTGCCTATCTCCTGCCTCTTCGCAAACGGAGCGAAGAGGCAGGAGATGGGGCAGGGGGGGTGAAGCAAAGTGTTTTGAAGATCATTCGCCCCCCTCCTCTGCCTTCTCCCCCTTTGGGGAGCAACGGAAGAAAGAGGAGGGGGGCGAACATTGCGGTTTGCCGCAGCCGCTGCTCGAGCGCTTCTGCAGCGGCGGAGGCAAACCCGCGATTCGCCCCCTCTCCCCACCTTCCAGGAAGGTGGGGAGAAGGGGCGAATGTGCCCCGTTTGGCCGCACAGTTTGCGGATCCCCCTCCTGCGCTCCCTCCTGGAAGGGAGCGCAGGAGGGGCATGGAGAGGCTGCGCGGCCAAACCGCGATTCGCCCCTTCTCCCCACCTTCCTGGAAGGTGGGGAGAAGGGGCGAACGTGCCCGGTTTGGCTGGGCAGCCTCCCGATCCCCCTCAGGGGCATGGAGAGGCTGCGCGGCCAAACCGCGATTCGCCCCTTCTCCCCACCTTCCTGGAAGGTGGGGAGAAGGGGCGAACTTGCCCGGTTTGGCCGGGCAGCCTCCGGATCCCCCTCCTGCGCTCGCTCCTGGAAGGGAGCGCAGGAGGGGCATGGAGAGGCTGCGCGGCCAAACCGCGATTCGCCCCTTCTCCCCACCTTCCTGGAAGGTGGGGAGAAGGGGCGAACGTGCCCGGTTTGGCCGGGCAGCCTCCGGATCCCCCTCCTGCGCTCGCTCCTGGAAGGGAGCGCAGGAGGGGCATGGAGAGGCTGTGCGGCCAAACCGCGATTCGCCCCTTCTCCCCACCTTCCTGGAAGGTGGGGAGAAGGGGCGAACTTGCCCGGTTTGGCCGGGCAGCCTCCGGATCCCCCTCCTGCGCTCGCTCCTGGAAGGGAGCGCAGGAGGGGCATGGAGAGGCTGCGCGGCCAAACCGCGATTCGCCCCTTCTCCCCACCTTCCTGGAAGGTGGGGAGAAGGGGCGAATGTGCCCGGTTTGGCCGGGCAGCCTCCCGATCCCCCTCCTGCGCTCCCTCCTTGAAGGGAGCGCAGGAGGGGCATGGAGAGGCTGCGCGGCCAAACCGCGATTCGCCCCTTCTCCCCACCTTCCTGGAAGGTGGGGAGAAGGGGCGAACTTGCCCGGTTTGGCCGGGCAGCCTCCCGATCCCCCTCCTGCGCTCCCTCCTTGAAGGGAGCGCAGGAGGGGCATGGAGAGGCTGCGCGGCCAAACCGCGATTCGCCCCTTCTCCCCACCTTCCTGGAAGGTGGGGAGAAGGGGCGAACGTGCCCGGTTTGGCCGGGCAGCCTCCCGATCCCCCTCCTGCGCTCCCTTCCAGGAGGGAGCGCAGGAGGGGCATGGAGAGGCTGCGCGGCCAAACCGCGATTCGCCCCTTCTCCCCACCTTCCTGGAAGGTGGGGAGAAGGGGCGAACGTGCCCGGTTTGGCCGGGCAGCCTCCGGATCCTCCTCCTGCGCTCGCTCCTGGAAGGGAGCGCAGGAGGGGCATGGAGAGGCTGCGCGGCCAAACCGCGATTCGCCCCTTCTCCCCACCTTCCTGGAAGGTGGGGAGAAGGGGCGAACGTGCCCGGTTTGGCCGGGCAGCCTCCGGATCCCCCTCCTGCGCTCGCTCCTGGAAGGGAGCGCAGGAGGGGCATGGAGAGGCTGCGCGGCCAAACCGCGATTCGCCCCTTCTCCCCACCTTCCTGGAAGGTGGGGAGAAGGGGCGAATGTGCCCGGTTTGGCCGGGCAGCCTCCCGATCCCCCTCCTGCGCTCCCTCCTTGAAGGGAGCGCAGGAGGGGCATGGAGAGGCTGCGCGGCCAAACCGCGATTCGCCCCTTCTCCCCACCTTCCTGGAAGGTGGGGAGAAGGGGCGAACGTGCCCGGTTTGGCCGGGCAGCCTCCCGATCCCCCTCCTGCGCTCCCTTCCAGGAGGGAGCGCAGGAGGGGCATGGAGAGGCTGCGCGGCCAAACCGCGATTCGCCCCTTCTCCCCACCTTCCTGGAAGGTGGGGAGAAGGGGCGAACGTGCCCGGTTTGGCCGGGCAGCCTCCGGATCCCCCTCCTGCGCTCACTCCTGGAAGGGAGGGCAGGAGGGGCATGGAGAGGCTGCGCGGCCAAACCGCGATTCGCCCCTTCTCCCCACCTTCCTGGAAGGTGGGGAGAAGGGGCGAACGTGCCCGGTTTGGCCGGGCAGCCTCCGGATCCCCCTCCTGCGCTCGCTCCTGGAAGGGAGCGCAGGAGGGGCATGGAGAGGCTGCGCGGCCAAACCGCGATTCGCCCCTTCTCCCCACCTTCCTGGAAGGTGGGGAGAAGGGGCGAACGTGCCCGGTTTGGCCGGGCAGCCTCCCGATCCCCCTCCTGCGCTCGCTCCTTGAAGGGAGCGCAGGAGGGGCATGGAGAGGCTGCGCGGCCAAACCGCGATTCGCCCCTTCTCCCCACCTTCCTGGAAGGTGGGGAGAAGGGGCGAACGTGCCCGGTTTGGCCGGGCAGCCTCCCGATCCCCCTCCTGCGCTCGCTCCTTGAAGGGAGCGCAGGAGGGGCATGGAGAGGCTGCGCGGCCAAACCGCGATTCGCCCCTTCTCCCCACCTTCCTGGAAGGTGGGGAGAAGGGGCGAATGTGCCCGGTTTGGCCGGGCAGCCTCCCGATCCCCCTCCTGCGCTCCCTTCCAGGAGGGAGCGCAGGAGGGGCATGGAGAGGCTGCGCGGCCAAACCGCGATTCGCCCCTTCTCCCCACCTTCCTGGAAGGTGGGGAGAAGGGGCGAACGTGCCCGGTTTGGCCGGGCAGCCTCCGGATCCCCCTCCTGCGCTCACTCCTGGAAGGGAGGGCAGGAGGGGCATGGAGAGGCTGCGCGGCCAAACCGCGATTCGCCCCTTCTCCCCACCTTCCTGGAAGGTGGGGAGAAGGGGCGAACGTGCCCGGTTTGGCCGGGCAGCCTCCGGATCCCCCTCCTGCGCTCGCTCCTGGAAGGGAGCGCAGGAGGGGCATGGAGAGGCTGCGCGGCCAAACTGCGATTCGTCCCTTCTCCCCACCTTCCTGGAAGGTGGGGAGAAGGGGCGAACGTGCCCGGTTTGGCCGGGCAGCCTCCCGATCCCCCTCCTGTGCTCCCTTCCAGGAGGGAGCACAGGAGGGGCATGGAGAGGCTGCGCGGCCAAACCGCGATTCGCCCCTTCTCCCCACCTTCCTGGAAGGTGGGGAGAAGGGGCGAACGTGCCCCTTTTGGGCGCACAGCCTCCGCATCCTCCTCCTGCACTCCCTCCTGGAAGAGAGCGCAGGAGGGGCATGCGGGGGCTATGCGTTGGAAGAGGGGGTCGTCTTATAGGGCGAATATATCGCAAACTCTGCATTTCCCCTTAAAAATTGGGGGGGTCGTCTTATACGCCGGGTCGTCTTATACGCCGGAATATACGGTACATCACAACAGGCACTTGTTAAACGGGAAGACGGCTGTTATCAGATACCTTTCCCAACTTTTAAACATGCACAGCAGAACAATTGATTTAACAGACTGCCACTTTTTGCCCAGCTCAAGAGCTACCAAGCGAATTTTTTTGACCATTAGCCAGGCAAATATTCCTAACAGGCTGTTACGGAAAAGAAATTTCCTCTGGAATGCACATTATATAGAAATTAACAGAGTTTTCAAGGATGAGATAGTCCGTGATCTCATCACAGGGAAAACAGCAACAATAACACAAAGAAGCAATAATTCTGCACACCAAGAGGGAGAACCTAAACACACCTTAAAGGAAGAAACTCAGGCTATTAATAATGAAGTAAATAAACTGAGAGAAAAACTCACAGAAATCTGGGAACACGCTCCCACAATACAGCTGATGAAAGATACCATCCTGAGTCAATCTAACAGCAATCCAGCCCCATTGAAATCAGCCCCCCCTCGCAGAAAACTGTCAGTGCATTATTCTGATATTTATGACAGTGAAAGTGAAAGTGATGACTCTCTACTCACAATCAAGGAAGCCTTGAAATCCCGAGTTGTAGCCAACACCCCTCCACAAATGCAATATACTGCAGATGCACCCCCATCTACAATTAAACCCCAGGGGACTCAAGCATCCCTATGCAAACCTAGCTCAAGGGAAAAACAGTCTTCACTGCCACCTACCTCATCTCCTAAGCCAAAGAATGCCCCCCTCACTAAAGAGATGGGATCCTTGCTTGCTTCTGATCCTCATTTCACTTCCCATGCTGCATTGGTTCTTCCAATCTCCCTTCCAGAACAGGCAGGGCAAGAAGAACAGGAATGTGACTCACTACCCCTCCATCCTCAGAGGAGGACACAGCCACAGTCAACCCAGTCATTTAACCAACTGCCATCAGATGAATTACCCATTCAGCCTGTGCCCTGCAATGCGACTGCCTGACCTCCAACAGACCAGCACAAGGTGACCCTTATGACCTGGAACATTGCTGGGTGGCCGACGGCCCACAGAGATCCCTGTCCTAATGACTTCCTCACCCAATATGACATTATACTGATCCAGGAAACATGGACTAATAAGGATCTGTTATTAAATGGTTTTCACTCATTCTCAATTCCGGCAGAGCCAGGGAAAAAGCATGGAAGAGCTAGAGGCGGCCTGGGTGTCCTGGTCTCCACCACCCTACGTGCCATAACAAGGCCTCTTTCCACTTTTAAAACACATGCCATGGCAGTGCTGATTCAATTTAACCATTGCACTTTGCTGATAATAAATGCCTACATGCCTCCAATGAAGAAGAAATCCCAAATCAGAGGCCTGTGGGCTGAATTGGAATCATATACTGCTAATCTCATGTTGCAGAACCCAAATGCATTTGTAATTTTGGGAGGTGATTTGAATGCCAGACTGGGCCCCAATAATCATACCCTATATGCCCATCACAAATGCCCTCCTCCTGATTTTGAAGACGATGGAACCCACCTCATCCGATGCTCAAAGGACAAGAAATCAAACTTTGCAGGACTTTGTCTGGATCAAACAGCATTCAGGCTGAACCTTCAAATCCTAAATGGTGCCCTGAAAAATGACTGCCCAGCTGAATTCACTTATCTCTCTGGGTCCAGAATGAGTGCCATTGATTACATAATCATTTCCAGGGACCTTCTTCCCTATGCCAAGGAATTAGAAGTTATGCCCAGATTTGAAAGTGATCATTTACCAATTCGGCTACAGCTTAGCGACTTCACTCAGGAGACACACACCAGGGAGCGCTATCATCTCTCTGTGACACCATCAGGAAGGACTTACCGCCGAGCTAAATGGACCCCCCAACTAAACCAAACAATAAGTGAGGTATTGGCTTCAGACCAACTTCAGCATCTTAGGACTGCCCTGTTATCAGCTGAGTCCCCTGATGAAATCTTGGAAAATTACAATACACTTACCCAAGCTCTACACCAATATCTAATCTGTCAAAATAGCGCACATCAGCGGAAACAACAACAGCACCACTCCAAACCATGGTTTGACAAGGAATGTGTTAATGCTAAAAAAGCCCTCATTGATATTTATCAAGGTTACCTGTCTAATAACATTCCAGATGCTGCACCAATGCTGCTTCAGCAGAAAAGAGACTACAAAAAGTTGCTGAGGAACAAGAAAAAAGAAGCCATGAAGAATGACTGGACACAACTTATCCAGGCAGTCAGATCCAACAACACAGCTCTATTCTGTCATATTACATCAAATTCCCAGAGAAATGGGCCAGCTACAGTGGATTGTCACATCCCTCCAGGGATATGGGAGGATCACTTTCAAGCACTTTATAAGGACAACTACATTGAAAGTGGATGCACTAGCCAAAATATAGAAAATATCCAAGAGTGGCCACCAGTGACAGCGACAGAGATCAAGAACCTTGTAGCCCAGCTGAGAATGGGGAAGGCTCCAGGAGAAGACTTAATACCTCCAGAAGCCATTAAAAACAACCTTGAATTTTGGGCCCCTATCCTGGCCTCACTTTTCACCTGTATCGACAAATATGGTCGAGCACCCAAGGATTGGGGTCTTGCAATCATCGTCCCCATATATAAAAAAGGAACCAAGGATGATCCTGTCAACTACAGACCAATTAGTCTCCTCAGTACAATCAGCAAACTCTATGCAAGACACTTACAGTGGAAATTTCAGACCTGGTTGGAACAAGAAAACATACTTGCAGAAGAACAAGCTGGCTTTAGGGAAGGCCGCTCCACCATAGATCAGTGCCTTGTACTCCACCACCTTATTGAAAAATACTCCACCTGCAGCACAGTTTCTCTCTATGCTGCCTTCATAGACTTTAAAGCAGCTTTTGACTCTATATCCCGAATCAAACTGTGGAAAAAACTGGAGGCTTCTTCAATCGACCGACGTTTACTCCATCTAATTCGTATGCTGCATGAAGGGACCTCATTAAAAGTAAGACGTAACCCCCAGGGACATCTCACCAATGACATTGTCACTGAGAAGGGTGTCAAACAAGGTTGCATTCTAGCTCCACTCCTGTTTAACTTCTACATTAATGATTTGGTGGATCACCTCAACAACACTAACTTCCACCCCCCAAAATTAAAGGGAAGGCATATTTCAACGCTGCTTTATGCGGATGATGCAGCAGTAATTTCAAGAACTCCCATTGGACTAAAAAGAGCCCTAAGAGCACTAACATATTATTGCAGAGTGGAACAGCTAGAACTCAACTATCAAAAAACTAAAATCATGGCATTCGCTAAAAGGCCCAAGAACTTCAACTGGAATATAGATGGCCACAAGATTGAACAGGTCTCTTGCTTCAAATACCTGGGGGTAATTTTTCAAGCCACTGGTAGTAGGAAAGCGCATGGAGAGTATGCTGCTTGCAATGCACAGAGGAGCACAACAACCATTCTCAAATTTCTTAAGACAAGAGGAGGCCACTATTTACCTGCAGCGCTCAAACTTTTTGAAGCCAAACCAGTAGCACAACTGCTTTATGGATCCCAATTGGGACCCTTCCCCAACCCTGCTCCATTAGAACTTGTCCAATCCAAATTCTTAAGATCAGCTTTCCAAACTCCAAAATGTGTCTCTAACGCAGCTCTGAGACTGGAGTCAGGATTTATGAAAATGGAGGCCAGAGTGTGGGTGACCATACTCAACTACTGGCTCAGACTATCCCTCTTTCCCACTGGCCTTGCTCCACTAACCTTAAGTGATGATTTCCAATCCAGCTGGAAACAGACAGTGATGACTAAAATCTCAATGCTGGGCCTTTCCCCAGTTCTTCTGCTAAGCCTGGGATATGATAGGGCAAAAGCTACTATCAAACAACGGGTAGCAGATATAGAGCGACAACTGGACATAGCCAGTACTCCAACCTTCATTGCTAGTGACTCCAATAGATATCTGGCCTCACCTTTGGCATACTTAGCAACACTTGAAATACCTAAACATCGAAGGGCCTTTACTCTTGCACGGTGTCATGCCCTCCCTTCAGCTGTCCTTGAAGGCCGATACAAGAAGATCCCCTTCTCAGACAGACTGTGCCCCTGCAACTCAGGCCAAATAGAAACAACAGAGCATGTATTACTCCAGTGCTCATACTACAGGGACATACGTCTCAGACTTATTTCACCCCTGTTGCATAAATACCAAGGGCACACTGGACAAATCTACATAAACTTGTTGCTTTCAGACACCAACCCAGGAACAACTTATAATGTTGCCAGATTCTGCGCAGCTGCGGTTAAAATTCGTCAGACAATGTCCTCAGCAGTAGAATAGTGTCAACCTAGTCTTGTTATCTTGTTATACTTGTTATACTGGAGCTAACATTTTAAATACTGCTTTTAGCCTGTTTTTATTCTGTGATCTTACCTTTATTCTGTATCCCCTTTTTACCTGTGCTGGTCTATGACCGTAATAAAGATTCTATTCTATTCTCTAATGATGTCATTGTGCTAATGCAAGACAGTTTGCGCTAGCAGTAGTGCGTTTTTGTTATTAATGTAATGGTGGCACTAATTTGGAAAACCAGTTGTGCAAAGTGATGGTAAAAGTGATTGCATCAGACATTGGGTAAGTGACTGCAGAAGTGGTTGCACTAACTGCTTGCACCACCATTTTGCACAATTGCCTGCACAACAGCACACACCGATGCAGTTGTGCTAGTGGGGATTTTCACTCCATTAGAGTTACATTGGATTTAGTTCTCAAAGGCCCCAGAATAGAAGATCACTTGGATATACTGGATAAAAGCAGTATATAAATGTAGGGTTTTATACAGATACCTACATTCAGAGGTAGGACCTAAGAGTTAAAAATCAATGAAGGAATCAATTAAGTTGGAAATTTACTAACAAAAAGGAACTTTTTAAAAAAAGTAAAGAGATTGACTTAGGCTGAAACTTCAGTGTTAACTTGATTTAATTAATTAATTGGCAGTGCTAAACAGCCAGCCAATGTTATATTTCCAGGATGGTTCTTTACCTAATGCCTGGTTTTTATTTTATTTTATTTTGTAGAACTAGTACTTGCTTCTGCCTCCAGTTTGAGGAATGACAAGCTTTAGGTCACAAAGTGCAAGCATATAGTTTAAAGGTGGGAATCATACATCCCTCCAGATGTTATTGGACTGCATTTCTCAGCAGCTTTAGCTAGCACAGCTGAAGGTAAAAAAAAAACAAACAATAACAACTGGGAAATGCAGTCTGCAAACATAAGTATTTTTAAACACTGTATTTCAAGAACAAAATACCTGTGGAATATTATCAGTTCAAACTAACATCTGCTCTACACTGGCCAAATACCCCAGCTTGTCCCCATTCCAGAGCCCTGCAGTCCAAATGACACAGGGCATTTACTCCGATCTTTCCCTGGGCAGTCCAAATGACCCTCCCTGGGGCAGATATGGTGCTGGAAGGGGGCCTATCTGGGATAGGGCCCTTTACCATGTTTCAAGAAAAAAACCCAATTTACTCAATTTCCACCGGATTGTTCCCCACGTGTCCACACAAGTCTGTCCAGCATGCAGCTCCTCCCTACCACTGCTAGCTCCCTGGATCTTCTGGAAGCCAGGTAGGGGTCCTTCAACATATGACTGAGGCTGGTCATATGCGGGGGGCCTGTAGTCTCATGTTGAGGTACACCTGCCTCGCTTCTGTGTTACTGAGAAAATGGGTGTGGTGGTGGCTTCAGTGATGGGCCAGCATCCTGTTTAGACCCCGGACCATCTTCTACAAGTAATGTGTGTGTGTGAGTGGGGAATGGGCCACCTCTGCAGCCAGGATTCACTGGTGGGGAACCAGCGTATCCTAACCAGTTTATATAAGCCCTAAATCTAAAAAAACAAAAACAAAAACAAACAAAAAAACCCACCACCACCACCAACAAAACAACAACCCATATACCTGAACAACTTAAACAGCTCAACAAACTGCAGTACTTTCCTCTTCCAGTATGATTTTGTGACCATCACCATGTGTTTTGAGAATCCAGTAGAAAGCACTCATTGCCATATGACATTTAGGTAGCACTATTCTGGTGTTTGTGTAGTTGGTTCTAAATGATTATCACTGTACATGGACATTTTATCTTAAAACAGATATCAAACCTCAGAAGGTTATTATATTTGACCTAGGTATGTCAAATGAAAATAAATGGTTATTACTGTTCATTCAAGAATCCTCATATTTCATACTCAGCATTGTCTACAGTGTCCTTCATAATACAAATTACATGCCTGCTAATGAACACCTTTAAATGCAACAATTTTGGGGCCCATTTTACACACAGATCACAATCTGGATACCAGATGATACTTATATAGCAATTCTGGGATTTATAAAGCCATTAACAATCCATATTGAGTAAGGATTTTTGTGTGCATATATTTATCATTTATTTAAATATATATAGAATGAAGCCAGTAGTTGTGTAATTATAGGAATGCTATAGCCCAGCATCTGAGGACTTTATCAGACACAGTCTTTAAAATGATCTTTTGCTGACACAAAAAAACCAAAAAACCAAAAAACAAAACCATTTTTGTGCCAGAAAAGAACATATTCCCCCCTGCACTCACCTCCTTTCTGGGCAAAGGCTCCTCTGTGAATGAAGAGGAAGTGAACAGAGCCCAGTTCACTTCCTTGTTCGAAATCTTGCACGATTTCATCTCACAGGAAATTTAAAATTAAAAACAGAAATAAAGCATTTAAAGTTTACACAAGCACCTAGATATGCTTAAAAAAAAACACACCAAGTAACCCAGGGAGGGTCAAAAAAAGTTTGTCACTTACCTGGATGTCCCAATCTGACCCGGAAGTGTTCATGCTGGTCCAGCCACTGATGGGGGTAAGTACAAGATTTAAAGGGACAAAGGTATCACAAGCCAGCAATGCTGGCAAAAAAGTGGCAGGGGGATCTATTGATGGCTTAAGCCGTCAATTAAAAACAATGGGATTTTGGCTTTTTATAACCGCAAAAGGGCGACATCGTCTGATCCGTGTGCCCTTTCGCGGTTATGTGGTGTTGTGATGATGCCGTATTTCTGTGTCTGATAAAGTCCTGAGTCTATAAGAAAGAAGGAATTTCATTTCATAACTGTACTATACTATGTGTTTATCTATTATATATATATATACTGTATATATTTAAAAATCAAGCTGGATTAATGTGTTGCTTACCAAAATAGTGTAGTTGGTCTGAGCTGTTATAGCATCCTTAAGTTGCTGCATTTTCTCAGAGTCCTGTTGGTGAAAAGAAAATAAATAAAATATTTTAAAAGACCTACTTCCATAATTTAATGGGAATAAACTTCAGTTACACAACACTATGTATGGTTAGTCTACTTGAGCACCTATGCATGATTTCTCAGAAAAGACTCCCAGTATGTTTAGTGGGTTTGCTCCCCAATAGTACTTCTTGCAGGCTTCAATTTTTGTGAATGGATCTGATCTAGTCTTCCCAAAGTAATCTGTGGATTGTACAGCCCCAACCCTCCAACAGTCCTGATTTGGCAGGGACAGTCCTGATTAATCCTCTGCCATCCTACTTTTTCAGCTGCTTTTAAAATGTGCCTGCTTTCCTCACCTCCTCCCACTTTTGTCCTTTGTTCTCAACTTACTTCCATTGCTGCAAACTGAGTTCCAAGCACAAAAGTAGCTTGCATTCAATTAACTCAACAGGAGGGAGAGGACAGGAAGGGTGGAATGTTGTCCTTCTGAGTAGTCTCAAGCAAAAGCAACCCAGTTCCCCCTCTCTTTGGGTGTTCTTACTCATAAAACACTTTTGCCATCTTGACCATATTCTGATGTTTCTGGGCCACAAAGGTCCTAGTTTTCATCTGTCAAATGTTGGAGGGTATGTGCAGAGCGCGGGAGTATCATGTTACCAGTAGCAACACTACCCATATAATGCTACTTTTGAGTAGGGGTGGGCCATTTCCTGAAGCTCATTGGACCTTGGAGGAACACACCACTTAAGGCCCTCTGTGCCTTCTATGGGGTGTGGGAGCCAATTTTGCCATATTTTGGATTCTCTGGACTTGTTTAGGCTTAAGAGTGACTTTTATTCAAAACAGAAAGTACAGTAGAACCCCTGTATCCACTGGGGATTGGTTCTGAGGAACCCCATGGATACCGAAAACCGTGGCTAATAGCGAACACCATTGAAAATAATGGGACTTCTGGTTTAAAATACCATAGAGTTGCCTTAGAGGACCTACAAAATGGCTAGAGAGGACACATTTTCTAGGAAGACTCTATGGTAGGTGTGCTGTTTTGCATCCTGTGGATAATTGAATCAGTGGATACAGGGATCCTACTGTAATCAGAAGACCTAATAATATTATTTTTGGGAAATGGGGGTGAGGAAAGAATTTGGACATTTTATATTCTTACTAATTTTTTCAAAGTAAAAATAATTAAAAATAAAGTCAAAGATGTAAATAAAAATGGGGTTCAGGAGCCACACTTTGCTCACTCCTGCTGTAAAACATGCCAAACCTGGCTGAAAGAAGTAAGAATAACGGCGCCTCTCTCATACCACTGCGTCTCTTAGAAACAATCATCTCCAGGTGTAAAGACTGGAAATGTTTTAAAAGGACTTTATAGGATTAAAAAAAAAAACACTGGAAGAGTTTAATGACTTTAAATGCTAGGAGGAGACATGAAATAATTACCATAGAAACATTGATAGTGGGAATGGGTACAGAATGAGCTCAAGGAAAACACCCCGCTGAGGTCACTTGTAAATTGAGCAGTGCTAAATTGCCTTATGTAGGGGGAAAGTGCATGATTTATTATAAATGTGCATAACAATGCTCTGGGTGGGCTTTTCTGTGAAGAAAAACAGCTTTGGGAGACTGCAGTTGTGTGACGTGGGGTGGGTGCACACCTGTGCACATACTGTATATTTATTTATTTATTTATTTATTTTGCTGGTTTGCCTTCCATTTCCCCCCTGCACTGAGCTGTTTCTTCCATGCAAGATTCTGAATGCATGCTTGCATCTGGAGTTATACACGTTTGTGTGCATGTGCATGCACGTGTGTGAATGAGAGAGAGGGAGACAACAAGTGAGCACATGCACAGGTGGGCTAGTACAATTTGGAGCTGAAAAACTGCAGGCAGATAAAGGGTTAATCATGCTTCTTCCTCGACCCCTGATCTGCCATTGGGGTTGGTATTGCTGAGGCCCACATCTCCCAAGAGGACCCCAATTGCCTGCAGACTTGCTACTTTCTCTCTTTGCTTTCACTTCTTTTCTGAATAATCAAGCAATAGCAGCAGCAGCAGCAGGCTCCATTCCATTCTCTCCCTCTTCAGACAGCCTTATAGGCTGGTTCCAAAAGAGGAGAACAAGTGGATAGAGACAGGACAGGGGTGAGAAGGAGGCAAGCTTGTCTTCTTTGTCCAAGTGTCTCCATAACCTAGGGCAGGCAGTATTCCAACATAGTAGGATGGGAGTGGTGGTGGGGACAACAATGGCATTCACATACCTGTAGAGATGATTTTTTATCTATCATCCCTTTTGCAAAAGTGTAAGCTTCAGGAGTTGCAGACCGGATGTTGTCTACTCTTCCCTCTTCAAACCGGCGTATGGATGCACTTTCATAGGTAGGAACAAGTCTCCCATGCAATCTGCAAAGAAAAATTATTAGTGATTATTTTTTCCTATCTGGGGGAATAAAACAGACTGAAAAAGAAAAAAAAATCCATCTGGATTTCTCTTTTGTGTCACTGCTCTGATATAACAACATAATGTAACGTAACATAATGTAACATAACATCATACTATTTCTTTTCTTTTTACCTAATAGAACCCTATTTGAAGTATAGGAATGGCAGACCCCTTTAAAAACAATCTGGTACTGATACACACGCAGTTTAATTTATTTTGTGAGAAGCTAACAATTTGATCCATTAAGTTTGACAGTAGAACAGTAGTTTGCTATATGCTCAAGGAATGTTTCATTTTAGGCCATCTAATAACACCATTTTGCTACTGATCATATACTAACAGGATCACAACTGGTTTTATTTTAAAAAAAAACCAACAAAAAACCCAGAGGCTGTAAATGTAATTGTTTTCAGTGACAACTCTCAGAATCCCCCAACTGGCATGGAATTTGTCATGCAAAAAAAGGTCTACAAAGAATCGTACATTGTTCTATGACTTGTTACCCAAATTGCGTGGGGTCAGTGAGACCCACTTGTGTTTACTCAAAATATGATATTAAATAGGGGAATTTTAATTAGCTCAAAATATGGCAGTGAGACGCTGGGTAACTACGGGATCTTTACATCTGTGTATACCAGTACTAACTGATGAGACCCCAAGCCAAAAAGTAAAATGAAAAGGATTTTTATTGGAAAATACTCACGGAACCACTCATGCATGTATTCACGCCTCAAGTAATTACACAAGGCTAGCGAAGAATCAGGAGGAAGTATTGGGATAGAGGAATGTATTTTGGGGATGATGGGCTATACTTTACCTGTCTGAAGAACAGAAGTTTTTGCAGCAAAGAATACTCAGGCTTGATTCTGAGGTTGCACAGTAAATGGGCAGAGTGACAGCATGTAGAAAACTGTGTGTGCTTTGGTCATGTTTTGGGGTAATATTTATACTCAATATTGTACCCTTAAGGGGTGTTTTGAGTGGAGAACAATTTTTGAGTGAGTTTCCCAGAGTTAAACAATGGAACCTCTGGCTTCATTAATTGCTGTTAATGGTTGGAACATTAAGACTGATGGGTTTGAGGTGACCCTTGTATTGTTGGATAGGAGAGGTATGAAGGAAGACCTTTGCAGAATAATGGGTATTCTGATCACTTTTTGCTTTAGAGTATGACTCATTGCCAGGTGTGTCCAGAGTTGATTAGCACATTCCTCCTTAACAATTTGTCTAAGGGGGCTTCATATAACCAGACCTGGGCATGACTGGGTTTTGAGAATTTCTAAGACAAATTCATTTAGGTCTCTAGTGACTTTTGCATGAACCCTTCTGGGATGGCCTGGTCTACCGTGATCTACATGAATGGTCAGTTATTGTCAGTCTATGAATTATTGTCAATTAATGAATTATTGCAGGGGAGGGGGTGTAAGGGCATGTAACAAACTCATGTGGACATATGGATAGATGACAAAGCTGTTTCCAGGGCCCATAAGAGTGCTGTGAGAGGGGTTGACATGCATATGAGACATTTAAGTCTCCATCTTGGATGTGTCTTTCTCCCCTGGAGTGGATAGAACAGCAACACTGATCCTCCCTTTCTTTGTCAATATACACTGGGTGTGATGTTTCCTTGAGGAAGGAAAGACATGGGGATTCCTCCATTCAGCTCACACTATGACTAGAACTTAGAAGTAACTAGTTACTGTTGGGAAAAATCCAGCATTCTTTCTCCCCACTTGTTTGCTATTAGAGCAAATAAGTGATGGATAGGGTAGGGTCTCCTGCATGACTTCCTCTCATCCTATCTTTAATGAGCATGGTTGTAAACAGTACACAACCAAACTACAAGATCACGTGACCTAGGTTTATTTGCCTCCTGGTCTTAGATCTTTTGTTACTCTTTTTTTTCTTGTCTTGAAAGCTACACGCTGCCTCTCCATCTTGCTCCACAAGAATGCCTTCTGTCTCGCTGAGATGGTGAGTCAAGATTAAACTTTTTCCTTATCCAAGCCTGTTCATTAGTTAGTTAGGCTGTAGGCTCCAATGCATATGTAGATTTAAGAGCCATTAATAAAGCTTAAGTTTTTCTTTTAACAAGAAGTTGCCTGCCTCTTTGTTCTCACGGCTGGGTCAAAGCACTGTACTATTGAGTCCACGCTCTTGAGTCCACGCTCCTGCTCTGCTACAAAAAAGTTAATTCCTGACAGTTTTAACTTCTAAGAAGTTTCCCAAAAAGGGCTAACACCCTGGGACCTCAAATTTTACTACAGTTCCAAGCAACAATTCCATTCTTTGTAACTTGCATAATGTCACTCTTTTTACATTTAACTGTAGGAATGTAGCCTCAGTGAATTATGGACGAGCCATATGAAATAGTTTCATGTTCTGCTGTGGGTGTTGAAGTGATGACAAGGTAGATGCGGGGGGAGAGATGGAGTTAGGAGGGTGTTCTGTACTCCTGGTTAGTAGCTCATAGCATTCAGGTGTTGTTTTCTTTAAAGCAATGGGAAAAAATCATTTTTTGTTATGCTTTAGGAACAGAAAAGGGGGGAAAGCACTTTAAAAAAAAAGTGTAAACATAATGGTAATGGGTAGTTGTGGTGGTCCTGAATGAGAACTTTTAAGTTGTCTAGTCTGGTGGAGAAATTGTTTATATAAATTCCGTAAGCTTGGGAAAGACTGTCTGGGTGGTATGAAGTTGTGTCGTGTTGTAAAATTGCCTTAAAGCCAACCTGGGTTGATGTGATAAAGGGCTTGTCCAATGTCCAATTTCCAATGTCTCTCACTCGCTGCAGTCCTCCCTCACCTTAATTCTTTTACTGTGGAGATCCTCCTAAACTAGGGACTGTGCCTAACTGTTGGCAGAGTCTCCAAATACAGTGTGGACTATTCTTCTAGAGTAGGAGACATCTCTAAATGACCTATTGGCACAGTTATCACTCTTCTGGAGCCAATGTGGCATAATGGTTTGAGCATTGGAGTACAACCCTGGAGACCAGGGTTCGAATCCCTGCTCAGCCATAGAAACCACTGGGCAAGTCACACATTCGTACCCTCAGAAAACCCCATGATGGGTTAGGGTCTCCTTAAGTCAGAAACAACTTGAAGGCACGCAACAGCCCTCTTCCCAGTCTGTCTATTGCATCTAGACCCCACCAGATCTTGGAAAAGTTACTAGTTCGGACTACAACACTCACAATACTTCCACCTGGTGTGGTTAGTGGCCATGTTCACTGGAGGATTCTGGGAGATATGGTCCATAAAGGATAATTTTTCCCCTCTGGTTCTGGATGTTACATTACTATGGTGGTGTTGGGCCTTGCTAGAATAGTCCTTTCTACAAAGGCTAAACCATGGCCATGTTATCATACTTTCATATGGAACAGCTTCCAATTTCATGTTTCCATCCCATGGTGAAAAGCTTCCATGTAGTTTTTGTTGTGTGCCTTCAAGTTTTTGTTGTGTGCCTTCAAGTCACACAATTTATGGCAACCCTGAGGTGAACCAACCATGGGGTTTTCTTGGCAAGATTTGTTCAGTGGAGATTTGCCTTTGTTTCCCTCTGAGGTTGAGAGAGTATGATTTACCAAAGGTCACCCAGTGGGTTTCTATGGCTGAGCAGGGATTCGAACCCTGGTCTCCCAGAGTCATAGTCCAATGTTCAAATGACTATGACTATGCCATGGTGGCTCCTCCATGTAGAACTACATATGGAAATGTCTGCCATTTTTCTTTTAAACAGTGATGTTTTGCTCAGGCCTGTTAAAGAGGATTTTGAAGCCATTTATCTGAACTACAACTGAACTAGGATTATACAGCAAAGTTGTGGGGGAGCATCTTAATTCTGAAGAATGTCCTTCATTCACCTCCATCTTCTCATCTTCCCCCTCCCTTTGCACCTTTTTAATGCTACACTGACAAATGGTTGCTGTCTAATAAAGCTAATTTTTACTTGGCTCCAGGGCCTCTCATTTAATTTGCCCATTATATTCATGATGCTTTAAGCATGGAATGTTTGCTACTATTCAGAATCTAATAGCAAAGAGGATAAGCTGCCTCCATCCATACTCAGGATTCATCTGCTAATTAGACCCTATTATTCTTTAGCTTGTTAATGGAGAGTGGGTTTATGACTGATAGTGGGCATACTGTTTTCTCCCCTGCCTGATGTAAATCATTGCTGTGCGGCAGATGTTAAATAGGCCAGAAGTGGAGGGACTGATCCTGCTTCTTGAAGGTAGAAAAGTGGGCAACCACATTTGCACAAACAACTATGTACCTACAGGGGGTGACAGAAATAGAAACAGCCAGTTGGGGTTCCCTTGTTTGTTCCTTCTTAGAACCATCAGCCCTGTTACTTCCCTATCAACCTACTGATACTTTCAGACTCCTCTGACTTCACTTCTGCTCCCTGCTTTCCCCTAAGCTACCCTCTCTGTTGGAGGGCTCTTTCACACCACACAATTTAGCACTTTGATGCCACTTTCATTGCCATGGCTGAAGCCTATGGAATCTTGGGATTTGCAGTTGGGGAAGGCACTGGAGCTCTTTAGCATAGAATTCTAAACATGTCACAAAACTACAAATCCCAGGATTGCCTAAGATGAAGCCATGGCACTTAAAGTGCTATAACTGTGCGGTGCACTCAGGACTTCTCTCTAGGCCTATTCAAGTGGTACAGTTGTATATTCATTAAACATATCAGTGGGAAAATATTGTTCCTGTCTCCGTGTTCCCACCCCCTTTGCCCTCCACATGTAGAGGACCACTTTCTAAAGAGGAAAGCCTTCTCTTTCCACAGAGGCTTTCCAGACATTTGGGAACATTAGTTTTCCAGCATTCTCAGTCATGGAAGAAAACCTCTATGGACAGAGGAGGCTCTGATTTTCAGAAAGTCACATGTGGTGGACGATAGAAATAGGGGTACAGGGGTGGTGGTTGAGACTCATGCAATCTCCTTCTTCAAGCATTTTATTAAAGTGAGAGCCAAGCACTGTAACTGTATAGTGTGAAAGAGACAACTGGTCCCATCATTCGCTACCTATCAGATATATAATTTCCTCATAAACACTTTGCTCATTGTTGAAGATGGTCTCTGAGACTTGATTCTAAGCACCAGGTTCCACATGACCCTACACCACATAAATCCCCTCCTACAAGAGCTTTACTCGCTCTGGTCTGGTTTTTTTGGGGGGGGGTCAAATCAAAATGCTGGTTATGACTTATAAAACCCTATATAGTTTAGGTTCAGGCTATCTGACAGACCATATCTCACTGTATGAGCCTGCATGGGCCCAGAGATCCTCAGGAGAGGCTCTTCTCCCAGTCCCACCACCTTCATAGGCATGGCTGGTGGGGACTCAAGCTACAGCCTTTGTGGTGACTGACCATAGGCCCTAGAATGCCCTTGCCAAGGAAGCCAGAATACCTCCCTCCCTGCTCTCTGTCCTTCCGTCAGCAGGCAAAAATGTTTCTGATGTGCTTTTATACATGGAGGTTTTTTTTAAAAAAGGACTTTTAAGAGGGCGGTATATTGTTTTAATTGTACAGTTTTTAAATTACTTATTATTTTAAATTCTATGTCTTCAATTTTTCAATATTGCTAAAAGTTTAATTTTATTTAATGTTGATCATTTGTATGTTTTGGATGTATTGTACTGATTTTAATTTGTAAACTGCCTCAAGTCCCATTTTTTTGGAAAATAAATTAATAAATATGACAACAACAACAACAGACTGTGGCCAAGATGGTTGACCATTAGCAGCACAAACTGTGCGATGCTGCAGCTCCACATGATTTATTATCTTTGTGCTTATAAAAATATGGAAGGATCCCACAAGGGCAGATCTGTAGTTTTCTAAATAGCTTCCTCCTTAGCAAGGAGCTGGAAGCTGTTGGGTGGAGGTCCATGCCTGGGAATTTACAATGTTCCTCACAGCAAAGCTGGAAATATTCATAAGGCTGATGAGGTGGATGCTACTCCAAAGAAGGATTTACAACATATTTGATGAGACCTGTGATGGCCCACACTGAACAGGGAAGGAGGAACCCTCCACCGGTTGGAGATTTATTATGGCCAAGTGAATACAAATAACTTTGTATTGTAAATAATTCAAGTCCGTTCTCCATTATCAAAGCATTTGCAAACCGAAAGTAGCCCTGAGAAAGACAGATAGCTTTTTGTTCAAAAGAACTGAAGAATAAAATAAAATGGTAATTCTGGACAGAAACAAGAATTAAACTAAAAAAAAGTTAAGACCCAAATAGTTACAAGGCTTATGTGGTTGCCACTTTTGAGAAAACAGGAAAAGGTTGTTTCAGACCCTTGAGCACAATTAGAAAGTGCTTTATAGCATGCTATAACAGCCATTGTAAAATGACCACCAGGAAAACATCTAAAGAGGACTCTGAACTTGCTTCATGTTTTAATAGCTGAGATTTATAATCACATTCTAGATTTGAATAAAAGAATGATAGAAAATAATGTGAGCCTATGACAGAAGAGAGAAAAAAACCCAGTTAGGATATAATCCGAGCAATGGAGAGCATGTGATGGGCAGCTGATGGAATATTGATAAGCGAATGGGAAGAGAGCATGAAGGAGCCAATCCTGTGGCAGGAAACTGGTATGGGAGGGGTCTCCGAGAGTTAAAAGAGGTGCGTGACAGTTGGGAGAGAAAGAGATGACAGTTGAAAGGGGGAGGTGAAGATGAGATGTGATGAGGAGAGGGCTGGAATGTGTGTATGGCTGTGGACATTATCAGACGGGACCAAAATGCCCGATTTCTGTCCCACCACCTCCTCTCCCATTTCTGTAATGGAATGGAGGTAAATGTTTGCACGCTTACCTCCATTCCGCTTCTGGAATGGGCTCCTTGCCTCCTTGCCCAGCCGGCCATAAATGCAGCCGTCATAAGGCTGCCTTTACCACCGGCTGGGGGAAATCCTGCTCGTTCTTGCGAGAGAACAAGCAGAAGGGAAATTTAAAATAACCTCCCCCAAGCTGTCAAATCAAAAAATAAAAGGCAGAAATAAATTTAAAATAAAAAAGCAACCCAGAGAGAGTGGGGGGGGGAGAAGGGTGGCACTTACCTTGATGTCCAGATCATGGCAAGAAGTGATTGCCACAGAGGTCCTCCCCTGTGCCTGTCATCTCAGAACAGGGACAGGGCTCCTTTTCCCATGTCCCTGATTCCATGATAGGCACAGAAGAAAACGGAAAAGGGGTCCTATTCACGATTTTTCATTGTGAATAGAATACCCTGGGAGCAGAACTGGGACAGAATGGAAGCATCACGGAGGGGCTCGACATAGTCTGAAATGGAGCCCCTTCTCGCCCCTGTTCTGTTCTGCCCCAGGATATTTGCCTCACCTGATAATCTCCTGTGAGTGGAGCTGAGAGAATGTATGTGGAGTGAGAGGAATCATTAAGAGGAATAGAGGCTGATTGGAATATAGAGTGAGAAGCAAGAAAGAACCTCATAAGTTGTTATTGAGTCTGGCACATTCTGAAATTATATGGTCACCACAGAGAGGAACCAGCAACCAGTTTAAAGTTAACCAAGTTGGAGACAAAGTTCAAATCATTTCTGTTACACTGTTTACACAATAAATCAATCTTTATGTTTTGTTTATCCAATCCAGACTCATGAATTTTTTCCCTTACTAGTATTTATTTGGCATGCTAACCCTGTAATTAAACACACACCAATACAAGTACTATCCAGATTAGTCGAACCTCAGTCCAAGAAAGGGATAAGGGGGAAGTTTGACATAAAGGTGGCAACTGTGGAACTGAGGTCTCCACAGATATTTATTTGGTGGCAGCATAAGTACCTTGGATAGGGTTTTTAAAAAATACTGTCTGGTAGTGGCAATGAGGTAAGTAGAAACATGAGTAATTCACTCTCAACCGGCATCTTGCCCTGCAGGCATGGGTAAGGCAAATCACAGCTGTTACGGATTGCCATTACTGCAGAGCAATCCACTTCTTTCCCCCTCAGAATGCTTTGAGTATTTTTCTTTTTCTTGGAGAAGGATGACAATGCCTGGTTCCATCTCTTAATCTGAATTGTGCCAGGAAATTCATTTTGTCCAGATACCTGAAGCCCAGGAAGGACAAGATTTGAGACAGGCTCTAAAAGGAAAGGGAATCGATTGTATGGTGACTGGATAGCACAGGTTGGCACCATTAGGAGATGTCCTCCAGATGCAAATAGCTGAAGGAGGGATAATCTGGAGCAGAACTGACATTGAGGGAGGACAAAGCTTAAAGCTCCCTATGGATCCTGAACTGGATTCCCCTCCAACCAGGTGGCTGCTGTTTACACATATTGCTAAATTACCAAATCATGTCACATCTAGTTTGGCCCCCCTTCCCCTCTTAAGCTGAACATGAAGGTGGGGTCCTTTTGCAATGAAAAAAAAGTCTCCATCACTTTGCTGACACTCTCTTGCTTGGGGTACCCTGAGTCTTGCCCAGAAGCCTCAGGCTGACAAGAGCTGATTGGCTTTGGGTTTGCATACCTATAAAATGCCAGCTGGAGTGCTACTTGAATGTATGCATCTGGGCTCATCTTCTGTTTCTTGATGAATTCTTTCCCATAGTTTTCAAATTTATAGACAATGAAGTCTAGATTCTTTACCATCCTAGAAAATGAGCAGAAACATAAGAAGTGAAAACACCAAGATCTTGTACAAGGATACTGCGTCTTTTTTTAACTTCCAGGTGTGTGCTCCAAAATTTTGGTGTTTCTGTGCTATAATCTCTGGATTTTGGCCACAGACTCAGATCCCTTGCACTAGACAACTTGATCACAGCTCTTCCCCCTACACACCAAAGGCCACACAATGCCCTGTAAGCTGGAAAATGCAAAGCAGGAAAAACAACCTTTGTAACAGCTGTATGGGAATATGCAAAAATATCTAATCCTTCAGTTCAAAGTGCCTATTCAAATGAATTGTTTATTCCCACTCTATACATTTCTCCACCATCCAAATACCTTTTGTACAAATAGAGGCTGCTCTTTGCATCAAATGCAAAGGCTAAATTCTGGATCCAACTTACTTCCTGTCATGTTGACAGTCATTATGTAGGTGATAAGAACATACTGATAACAATATGTATTGTGTTGCTGTGCCAAAGTCCAATCCCTTTTTTTGTTTTTGTTCCATTCACCAGAGTGTAGTTCAGGGAGGGGCAACTGCAGAGAGGCTGGGGATGGGGCAGGTTTTGATCCTGGACCACCCTGGTGGGCCGCATGGGAACATCCAATGTGACCAGAAGTGAGGCCACTTTCATGATCAGCCAATTTTTACTTTGGTTTTTTTTAAGGGTTTGGAGCACATGGGAGGCTGGAAGAACTGCGAGGGCTACCCACTTTCAGTGTTTTGGGGGCAAAAAGCACAGCCAATTTTCTTGGAGGGGGAATTGAGGGCTTTAGGACCTCATTAAATGAATGCCACCCTCTTTGCCCACTATAATTGATCTATCCCCATATTTATGCTAAAGATTAGATGTGGTTAGCCCCTAGAACTGTGCCCAATGTTTTTCTTGCAAATAGCAGCTGGGGAGGAGGGTTTATTGGGGAGATGGCAAAGAGAGGCTAAAACTAATCACCATGCCCCAGTTGGGCCCTTTAATTAAATAATGTAGACACGTGGCTGCAGTTAGAGAGTAGAAGAACTATTTAATGAGTAGGTGTTGGAAGAAGAATGAGTGTGTTTGTATCTGTGGGCCTGGAATCCCAAGTAATAGATTTTGGTCTTGGTGGTTCCATTTTTGAACGGCAGCTAGGTAATTTCTGAGGGCCTGATGTTTTCAGTGAAGTTTCAGGTCAAGGTCTGCATACCTGCACAGCTCCTGAACCACAAAGGCACATACTTTTGTTGTTAGTTTATTGGACTGTTTTGGATTATTATTATTATTGTAAATCATCCTCAGAGCACTTGTCACCTGGGTGGTGTGTGTGTGTGTTAGACAGACAAGCAGAAAGATATGCTAAAAACAGGAAATCTCTGTGTACACTGACTAATGATCTAAAACGTTATCAAAACTTTCCAGATTCATGGCAAATCTGCACTAGATTCTAATTTGATCCTCATTCTGGTGATGTTATTGATGGTGTTATCAACTGCTGAATCCTGCTATCAAGCTGTTTGGTAGGATCCCTGTCTGCTATTACTGTACTTAGCTATGAATAAAGCAGTTACCACCCAGGCAATAAAACATAAAGGCTACATAGGCCTCCAGTTTTCACAAGCATAAAACACAATGTTGTAATATAGATTAGGGTCATTAAACCAGTTATTATTGGACCATTAGCTGGAACACTGTTGCTTAATCCCAACTAGAGTAGACGTATTGACTCAGTTGTGTGGTGAGTCAAAACATAGGCAAATCTCATTGATTCACTGGGTCTGCTCTAGTCAGGACCAATAACAGGATTTAGGCCAATGAGTATCTTTTAAATTGTAGGCCCTACTGCAAAAATATATATCCAGTGGCTTCTCTTTCATTTAGGATTATCAAACAATTTCATTTGTTCTTTTGTTATATTTATATACTGCCCTTCCTGTAATGACCTCAAGGTTGTGTATATGTCTATCTCTTTTCTCCATTTTATCAGCAGAATAAACTTGTAAGGTAGGTCAGACTGATTGAGAGGGATTCGCTGAAACTCACACAGTTTGTTCCATGGCTCTCAAATCCAAAGTCTAGCACTAAATCATTGCACTAAACAGGCTTGCTTTAAATTTAAAGATATTTTAATTGTTCCACCCATTGTCTTTTAACAGCTATATCCAATTATTTCCCCCAACTATGAGATCAGCTCCCTGAATCAATGGGACTTGTTAAGTCAACACTTATACATAATCACTGCTGTAATGGGTCTCCCCATAGCTGGGACTAACATTGGCCCTCAGAGATTAAACCTCTGAAATAACTGAGTATATTTAAATAAATGCATGTACAGTAATATCAAATCTTAGTACAGACATTTTTCTGAGACACCAGCAGAAGCATGAAATGTTTGAATAAATAAATGCTAGCATTATTAGAAGGAAAGACCATCATTCATATTTTCTACCTTATTTTTCACAGTGACATTCCAGAAACAAAGTAACCCAAAAGAACACAAAACAGGCCCTCCCAATTCATCTCTCCCCTCACTGATTCAAACCAACCACCACTCATTAATCAGTTAAAGTTTCAAATGATTAATCCACCATTTAAATTAAAGAAAGCTTGAAGCCTTAATATCTTTGTATTAGAAGTCGAGTTGCAAATCTAATATACCTTTGAAGTTTTTCTGCTGATGATGCCAAGAGCCCCTGAATTTCAGGAGAGCATTTCCACCTGAGTCTCCTTGGAGCAGGAAGTTCACTCACTGAATCGGCTCTTACCAGTTTCTTCGCCCCTTCTTTCCTGTTTTTTTTAAACAGGGTTATAAAGTTTCAATCAAATTGTTATTAATGACTGCAGATCTCAAGAATTATTTAATGCTGACATGAGAGAGATGACTAAAGCCACTCTCATAACTGCCTCCTCCATATTTTCTTTATAGTTTGTGACATCTCTGTGGAACCCTGTTAGAGTAGAGCTTGGAGTTACTTTTTGAGAATACAGGTTGCTTCCCCATATCCTCAGGGTTTCAGTTCCCAGACTTACTGCAGATACCAGAAATTATGGATAATTGTGAACCCTATGAAAATAAAGGACTTCTGGCACAAACTTACCCCAGAGTTGCATTGGAGGACATAGTGATTCCTAGAGAGGACACCTCTTTAGGCCTTTTCCATTGTGACTCTGTGGTAGGTGTCCCTATTTTTTCAGCTGTGGATAACTGAAACCACAGATTATTTTTATTTTTATTTAGTTATTTATACCCCACTCTTCAGCCACAAGGCTATCAGAGCGGCTTACAAATTGTTTTAAGCAATAGCTATTTACACATCTACACTGCATTAAACAGTTTCCAATGTGTGTTAGCTAATTGCCCCCCACAAGCTGGGTACTCAATTTACTGACCTACGAAAGGCTGGAAGGCTGAGTGAACCTTGGAGCCCACTGGAATCGAACTTGCAACATGGTGGCTTGCAGTACTGGCATTTAACCACTGCGCCACCAGGGCAGATATTGGTTCTGCAGATGTGGGGGGGTGACCTGTACAACTGCCAGACTCCCCAATTCAATTATGTACAGTGACCATATTGGCTAGATAATTCTAGGAACTGTATTCCCAAAAAATACAGTGGGCCCTTGGTATCCACTGGGGGTTGGTTCCAGGACCAAAACCCTGGATACCAAAATCCATGGATGTGCAAGTCCCATTATATACAATGGCATAGTAAAATGGTGTTCCTTGTCTAAAATGGCAAATTCATAATTTGCTTTTTAGAATATATATATATATATATATATATGGAATATTTTCAAGCTCTGGATCATGGAATCTGCGGATACAGAATCTGTGGATACTGAGCGCTGACTGTAACTTCCCCATGCCTTGTGTTAGAATGTATTGCTTGTAGCACAAGCAAATATGGTCTAAAGTGAAAGTGAAACAAGGAGCCAAGATGTACCAAAAGACACCAGGGTAAAGCAAATGATATACCCTCTAACATTTCACAGATCAAAACTGGGAGTCATGTGTCCAAGCAACATCTGAGTGTGGTCAAGATGGCAAAAGTTGTTAATGAGGAAGAACAGGAAAGCTAGGAGAGGTTGCAGCAGTTTGCTTTTGTCGTACTGCGAAAGACAAAATTCTGCTCTCTCCTCTCCTCTCCTCTCCTTTCACTTTTGTGCAAACTACTTTTCACTTTGAACTCAGTTTGCAACAACCAAAGCAAGCTGAGGAGAAAGGGGGAAAGTGGAAGAAGAGAGAGAAAAACCAGGATGTTCTGAAAAGGTGGCATAATGGAGGATTAACTGGGATTGTCCCTGCCAACAGGACCAGTTTAAGGAATGTGTAATTATTTAATTGTATTTTAAGGGGGGTGGGATGGAGGGTTTTGTATGTATATTTTAAATGCTGTAAGCCACCCTGATTGCATTTTGTAGAGGGGCGGGATACTACTACTACTACTAATAATAATAATAATTTGGGGGGCCCCTGCAACACTTTATTTTAGGGGTCCCATATGTTTATCTCAGGTCAATGTAACCTAACCTAACCTATTCACAGTAGAGGATATTCAGATTATTACTAATAATGTTTTTGCAGGAGGAGGGTTTTGACACCCCCCCACAATGATGGGGGCCCCTGTGGCTGCAGGTGCTGCAGGGCCCTTAAACCGGCCCTGCCTGCCAAATTGGGACAGTTGGAGAGTATGAAATGAAAGTAGTCTCTTCTTTCCTCCATTGTTCTCATAGACTACAGACTTTATCACATGAGAGTGATATAGTGCTATTTTTACTGCATAAACATATCTTTGGGTGATAGCTATCACATGACACCATGTCTGTCAAGTAGCCTCTTCACCCTCCACATGTTCATGGAGCACTCCTTTTCATTAACTGGTAATACCTGCCAATGGATCCCAATTATACTCCTTTTCTATTTGAAGTCAAAGGCTTTCACGGCCGGCATCCATAGATTTTCCTTGGGTTTTTTCCCAAGGGAGAAAGAAACTATTCCAGAACACGGCCTCACAGCCCGGAAAAAAACCCAAGGAAAATCCTTTTCTATTGTTGAATTTTGTTTGATAAGTCTGTCCTGCTGCAGTTCCAATTCCCTGGAAGTTGTGTGGTGTGAGTGGGCATTATTCTACTCCTCTCCCCCTCTCTTCCCTTCCCACTTGCTATTCCCAATAAATTTCATTTATTTATTTTTTATTTTAATTTAAGCACATTGTAATAATTTCACAATTGCATTCTAAAAAAACACAACAAAATATTTTTTTGAAGGGCACTCATCCATACGGCTGGGCATATTGGGGTCAGAAGACAGGATTATGGAGTTGGTGCAGAAGACACATTGTGGGACTATGGTTTGCCAAAGCAGAGCTAAAGCGCTGGTTGGGAGAAGGTGTAATAATAAAGGGTGCAAAACTGATATGTTTCCATTCTTAAACTAGTGAGATTGAGATGGGACGGTAGGCTGGTGTGATACAGTCTCAAATGCCTATCATTAAGTTAACAAGGAAACAGTAGAGCTGTGAACTGGTATCTGAAACTGGGTGACTGCTGTGGCCTTGCCAAAAGGTCTCTTTCATTCAAGAAAGAGAAAGGGAGCTCTGTAAATCAGAGGTCAGGTTGATCCAAGGAGGAAGTTGAATAACCTGATCAGCTGACATGGAAATATAGCCATAAGTTTATAAGAGGACTTGCAGTCATGTCTCCTTTGACTCTTGGGACTGATGACAGTGGTCTGTTGAGATTAATTTGAACTGAAGGATTTTTCAGGGACACTCTTTGGATTTTATCTTTCATTATTTTTCTTCAAGGTGTCTACGTATGCTGAGATTCCACAGAATAGGGCAGGATATCAAAATGTTAATAACTATCTATGTTATTAACATACTGTACATTGATACTGATAGTTCTTATTGATATTGTGTTGTTGATATTGTTGGCAATACTGAATATGGCTACTGATACTTTTAAAAATAAAAATTAGCATTTTGAAAGAACAGAACCAACTCTTAAAGTTAAAACAGTTGTCTTTGTTTAAAGGGAGTTCACTTTCACAGAGAATATAGAAATCTTAAATTACTGGCAACTTCGCCCTTTCTAAATTATGGGAATCAGTCATAAATTTCTGTTCTGAATTTATGACAAGTTGCATCTATGCTGATTGCTTTTTCTGACTGGCAAATGTTAATGTACTCTTTGGTAAATTACTACTAGTTATACCAGGACATTCATGGCTATATCCTTTGGACGAAAAAGACATGCATGGGGGTACCTAATAATCAGGCTGCCTTGGTGCTCTCTAGATATGTTGGATCACAATTCCCATCATCCTAAGGCAACAGTGGTCAATCCATTGCTAATAATACCACTGCCTGAACTTTCAGTTCCAGTTTGCCAAGCTATGTTACCAACTGGAAAAAAAATGAAAGTATTCTGTTGTTGAATTATTGAATGGCATATTCATACTTATATGAATCCCATTTGTTTGGGTCTACATTAGTTGGGTCTATCAATCAGTTTTAGGCTTTTGACCATAAAGGAATCACTTGCTATCAAAATGACACTTGATGTGCCTTTCAATTAAATCAGCTAAGAGAATAGGCAGGCTCAATATGGTCACCTTAAAAGAGAGATGGAAAGAGATCTCTCTTTCAGTCATAGAAAATTGGGGGTCACTTACATGTGTCTGAGAAGGTGTTCAATGCACTGCACCAGGACGATTCCTTCGAAAGGGGAATGTTCACACACTGTCCCACAGACACCATCTCTTCCCACAACAAACTAAGGAAATACATATTCACAGAAATGATGTGAGAATCCAATATCATTGGAATTCGAAGTACCACCAAAATGTCTATTGTTATGACTGGTGGAGTAGTATATGCGAGAGCCCTTCTGGGGGCCCACCAGCTGCCTATGGGAAGCCCACAAGCAGTATACAAATGCAACCTCATTCTCCTGTTCACACTCCCCAGAACCTGATTGCCAAAGGCAAGCTAGTGTAATATTGGAGAGAAAGTAGATAGATAGATAGATAGATAGGCAGATAGACAGACAGATAGGCTGATAGACTGGCAGCCACTGATAGGTCCATCTTCCATGAGTTGGTTCAAGCCCCCCTTAAACCCATCTAAATTGGCAGCCTTTGCTATGAGTCATCACTGGAAGGTATGCTTGTGGATTGCCAACACTCTGTTGGGTACAATGTGTGTATGTGCTTAGAGAGGAGTATACCCCCCCTCCTAGGTATCCCAGATTCAGCTCACCCCAGTACCAGTGGATAGACTGAAGGCAAAGAATGTCTTGGTTTGAAGGGAAAGAAGTTGTTTGAAGCACACATATATGAGATATGGGTATACTGCACATGGATTTCATTCTGGGGAGGGAATCATGTCAGCCCCACCAACCCTCCTGAGGTTCTGGCATCCACCCCAGTTTTTCCTGTTGAAAAAAATGTTTTATTTTTCAAAAAAGACCAAAAAAAAAAAAAAACCTGTTGGGATTAGTCTGCAGAGTCATTTTCTTATAGTTCCACACCCCTACTGCAAAATAGGAAGAGCCTTCCCCTCAGACCTGAAGGCAACTGGGAGTGATGTAACATCACTTCTGATAATCAGAACTGGAACTCCAGAAGGTACCACTATGGGTCAGTGCAGCCCTCCAGGCTCCAGAGTGTGTTCACCCCAGTTTAACCCTTGCAGGTAGATTCCCATGAGCAACAGTGAGCAAAACATAGGCAAGCAGGCTGTATTAGGCCATTAGAATTATCTCCTTACTAAAAAATAAAAATAAAAATGAAATAAAAAATAGAATTAAAATAAGGCCAACCATTCCGAGGCCAGTTCTGAAAAAAAGGATGTGAAGTCAATATATTTTTTAGTGGAATGGCCAAGCTGAAGAGCAGGAAACTTTTAACAAATCACCAAAGAGGAAAAAAGAGAAACTGTAAGAGTTGCAGCATTTGTTAAACAAGAGGGGAACTGGATGTATTTGCATTTAGGATTATTTGGAAGCCCAAATACTGGTTGGGAGATTTAGGAATGATAGTTCTCCAAACATTGCATTTTAAATACTGGGAAGGCCTACATGATTTTTTACCCCTGCTCCCAAGCTGAACTGAGGGCACCAGGCATATATGGAGGTCCAGAATGGGGCCCCCAAGTTTTCTTTTTGCTGTTGCCTCCAACAACAACAATACTGAAGCAATTGTCAAATACTGGTAGGTTACAATATACTCAGGCTGCATTTGGCTGCAAGTGATTGTGGTTGCAGATTATGCAGGCCTGAGTGCCTCCATCCCACACACTTCATGGTGCTAACTGAAGTAGGTTGCCTGAGCTTGAAAACAGAAGCAATTTCTGTATGTCAGCTCCCTTGTTGAATCAAGAATGCTTTGTGGTTCCTCATCTGCATCAAGATTTGCACTGCAATACACACTACCTGAAATTCCCATCTGCATTGCAACACCTTACTGGAGAGGCACAATGCCCCCCTCTTGTCAATCACTCCCCCCTTCTGCCATCTCAAATGAGTAATATTCCATGACATGAAACAACAGTGAACTCATGGTAAATTCAGAAGGGCAGGGACTCATCATGACAGTCCTCATGGCCAGAGAAAGCCTCCAAGGAAGCTCACTTGAAGGAGAGTCTAAAAATGTAGACAACGGTGTTGTGTCATATCAACAAATTGGCTCTAGCAATTTTCATCATTATTAAAAACAGGTCTTTTCTAGAACTAATGACTCTTAAAATTGTCAACTAAAGATGAAGCTCTTACTGGCCTGGGTCCTATAAGGCAGGCTGGGCAACTGTGCCAGGTTGGGGGCCAGTTTTCACCCCTGCATAATCTCAGTCGTCTTGTAACACAACAAAGATCACATTTCTTCTAGTTCTAGTCTGGGCCAGTTTTAGCTATGGGGGGTATTAAGGGTTTTGGGTGGGAATCAGGGAGTTGGAGAGCTAAATGACCATGGTTTGTAGCAGGTTTGGGCCATTAGCATTTTGCAGTGGGAAATCACCACACCCAGATTTAAATCTTTGGGGCTGGGGAGTTTAGCTGGTGTCTTGGGGGTTGGAAGATGCAAAAAATGGATCTGTATGTCAAATACTATCCACAGTCCATGTTTTCTGCACCTCTGCTCTAAGTCACCCTTCCCATAATGTGTTTTTTTGTGACCCACCTCCCCCCCCCCCAGCATGGCACTGAAGTGATGAGCAGCTCTAGTAAGAATAGCCTCTGTCAGGAAGCATATGCTAAGCAATCCTTACCCTGGTGGAGCATTGTATTCCACCAAAACCCAATAGGATCTTGACCCCCATTCCCCTCCCGCCAAATTCTCTGCATGACAACAATATATTGCTGCGGGGGGGGGGGGGGAACGACATTCATTAACTATGGGGACTGAAGCTAAGATCCAAGTGGAAAAGGAAAGCTGACTGGAGTGAAAGATGATGCCATCATCCCTGCTAGCCAGAAAAGGTTGACTCTGTAGGCCTGGCTCTACTTCAGCCCTGTCCAGCTATAGAGAGTGACCATCTCTGCACTGGAGCCAAAGGCCACAACTCAATGGAGGATTTAGATCCATGATTTCAAAAAAAGATGGCTTCCCAAACCAGAGCTTGCAAACATTACTTTTGGACTACAAATCCCAAAATTCTTCACCCAGCATGGACAATGCCCCTGCTAGCTAGGGGATTCTGGAAACTGTAGTCCAAAAAGTGATGTTTTCCAGGCTCTGGATTCCTAAACCAGCTGCAAGAAGCTATAACAACCAAAATGATACTGACCACACAAACATATGTGAGAAAACTAGCTCTGCTCAGAAAGGCAACGTTCCTGTCTATGTTAACCTGTAGAAATTAAAATAGCAGAAATGCTCCACCAGGCATTAATATAATACCATTAAGATTTTATTTCCAGAGTGCAGAAATTAATGTGGAAAAACAGACCCCCCCCCCATTGCCTGCTTCTTATTATGGATTCTTTAACTTAACATTTTCTGTTTGATTTAATTGGCTATGAGTATAAGTATTTCTGCCTGTTGTGCACTGTGGGCAAATTAGGCTCAGTCTCACAGAGCGTGGAGCAAATTATACCCAGGCAAAGAAATTATATATGAAGGTGGGTGACATTTTGTCACTCTGTGTGGAGTACGACATTGATTCAGAAACATACACAAAGAGAAAGCTTGCTCTTACAAAATCTTGCCGCAAGCAGCTCTTCCTGTCAGCCACATTGTCAGGAATGGACAACTTCAGGCTGTGTGTGTGTGTGTCTGCTGAGAAGATCTAGCCAATGCCAAATTGTGGATAGAATACTAACCTTAGCTAGGAATAGGGTGGCCATATGTTCCCTTGATAACACACAGTCCTCTACTGTTGTATTTAAATATATATTTGGTGTATTCTTTTGTGACATCTGTGTTGATTGGATTGATGAATTTCCATCCAGTCTTGATTCCTTTATGAGTGACAATGAATCCCCTTTACCATTAGTAACTACTCCTCAGTGACTGTTCTGAGAAAGCCAAGAATGGCCATGGTTTGGCTGATATTACAGAGACACTGAGGGTGGGGTTTGTGAGCTGAATTGGTGAGGGTGCTGGGAGCTGCAGTTCAACCTGGGGGGTGTATATCGTCTCTAATTTTGCTCTCAAAGGAAGCAACAACTAATTGCTATTTTTAGCAATTTTCTTCTCACTGTCAGAAAGCCTTTAAAAACTGCACTTTTCAAAGACTATTCACAGTTTGGGACTTTTCTCTGCAAAAATCCACATGTAGAGTTTTGTGCAGAAAATGGCTTTTTTTTGCACAGGAATCTTGTTTTCTGCCCAGAAAATCATATTTTCTGTGATGATGCTAAACATGGGGGAATTATCCTATTCAGGGTTTCCTGATACTCTTTCTATCTAGATAGTAGATACCCTTTCAACGTTGCCTGAGAATTTTAAATACCGGTATTTTTTACATACCTAGTCAACCACATCTAAACTATATCTGGAAGGACACTTGATTCCCATGAATACTGTCTGTCTGTCTGTCTGTCTGTCTTGCTTTCTCTCTCTATCCAACCCACACACCCCCAATCCACCTACCCACACAACTACCCACACACTCATCACAGACAACTGGTATACTTAATGGCTGCTTTCACTTGTATTGCTCTGAAGACATGGTATTAATAACAGCACTTTGACATTACTCAGCTTTGCACTACATGAACCTATGGGCACTAGTGGCCTCATCTTACCTGCATGGGCTTATCGTACCAACGGTTGGCACCATTTTTATGGTAGCCTCCTCCATGGAGCAGCTGCAAAGCCATGTTGGTATCACTGAGTTCCTCCCCACTTTGGCTATCAAGGCAAACTAAACACAGGCTTCGTTCAATCATGTCAAGTGAATCTCGGTTTGTAGAATCTGAGGTGGGGAAAAAGAAGGGTTTCGTACAATGAATGAGTCCCTTGTTAGTTCCTCCTCCAAGGTAAGATGTTGTTATGCCTCACATCCAGTTCTCTGAGAGGTAACAACTCAGAGATACAAACATTCTGCAAACTTTTGTTTCTTTGGAATGAGTTCACTGGAATCTTCTGTCACTGTGTGGTATATGATTTATTTTCACTCAGATATAGTTATGGAAACCTCATTACAATAACACCCCAACTAGTCCCTTATTAGGTTTCCAGGGGTGCTCACCAGTGCCTTATCAGGATTCTTGAAAAGACCATCTCAGCTCACTGGATATCTCTTTCAGTCTTCTTCCAAAACTTGCTGGCATGTCCTTTTTTCCTGTCAGGTTACACAGAGAAGTGACTTGCTTCCATCTCAGTGCTCCATGCACCGTGGTGGCAGGCAAATATTACAGCTCCAGGGGCTGTACACACATCCCCACCAGACTTGGGAGAGTTATACTTCCTTCCCAACCCTATTTCATTGGTATTTTTATTTTAATGCAGTGGGGAAAACTCCCTGTGTTGTCTACAGGTTGAAAGAGGGGATTTCAGCATATCTTGAGGATTCTGTAGTGTGTTTTAGGTTGGGCAGAAGCCTTTTCTCAATCAGAAAGTAACCCAAAGCCCCATGGCCTAAAACAGGCAAAGTTGCCCCATGTGCTCCTACAGGGCATGCTGGAAGTTTCCATCATTTTTTAAAATGGAAATGTGTGGGCATGGGGAGTCATACTGGGTTTTCTGGGGTGGTAGTGGTAGTCATTTATCCCATGCAATTTTCCCACCCCTTGCCTATATTTTGGGGATTTGGGGGAAATTTTCACCCATGCAGGTACCCAATGGGCTGCACCTCTTGAGTTTTGGCAAATCAAAAGGGACATCATATCATTTCTAGTTTCATGTTGGACTGGTTTTCACCCCTGGAGAGGGAGTTTAAGGAAGTGGGAGGAAGCTATGCTGCTGTGATTTAGGGGGATGTATGGGACTATTTTGAATTATTTCTGTGTGGGGGAAAATGACCCGATAATTTTAGGGAGGGAGTTTTTTGAGAGTGTCTTGGGGACTTTGCTAGGTCACAGAAATGGGGCTGGGGACCATAAGTCACCTGCAGCCTGCCCTTTGCCCATGTTTGTCATCTTAGTTTCCACTGAGATACATCAGCTGAAGGTCATCAGCTGTCAATAGTCTTTTGCCAGGCCTTAATGAGGTATCTGCTGTTGTTCTGTGCCTTCAAGTCAACTCTGACTTAGGGTGACCCTATCCTAGGATTTTCTTGGCAATATTTATCCCAAGGAGGTTTGCCATTGCCTTCCTCTTAGGCTGAGAGAGTATGACTTGCTCAAGGTCCCCCAGTGAATTTCCATTGCTGAGCCAGGATTTGAACCCTCGTTTCCCAAGCCAACACTCAAATCACTAAACCATGCTGGCTCTCTAATGAGCTATTACCTCGAGATAACTCACACAAAATGGAAGATGTTGCTGCCACATTGTTAGTGTTGAAGTAAAGTTCTTGCCCTGCTTGTGGGCTTCTAGAGCACTAAAGACGGATCTCTTTTGGCAGGCTTTTCCTGATTAGATCCCAGCCTCAGGAGCTGTGTCTCCTGGCCTCTTTTAGTCCTTTACCCTGACTCCCTGGCTGTTGATTTTTGTATTTGTTTATTTTATGTGACTTTTAAGTTTAGGTGGATTTTAATCTGATGCTAGTTTAATATCTTTTTATGGGAGAGGGTGGGGGTTGGTGGGGCTTAGGGGTTTTAGCCTGTATTGCTGTATTTTAACTATTGTAAGCCGCCCCCCGATTGTTTTTTAACAGAGGGGTGGGGTAATAATAATAATAATAATAATAATAATTACAAATTGCTCCAATCACAGAAAATATAGTCTCAGAATTGCAAAGCTGGAAGCAATCTCCAGGAGATAAAAAAATACAGTAAAGTATGCATTTTGAAGTTGCCTGTTGACTTAGGGGTTGTCTATACGAGGCAAAAAGAAGTGGATTGTGCCGCAGTAAAGGCAACTCACAGTAGCTGCAATTTATTTTTTTTTTATGTAGATCGCAGGCATGGGAAGCTATCTGCATTTGCTGTGCAAATGGGCATGCCTGGGAATCAAGATGGTAGCTGTGTTTTTACTTACCAACTGCCGAACAGTATTTTTTTTTAAAAAAAACTATTTCCAAGGTGTGATAGAGCAATATTTCACCTTAACAGAAAAGCAAGCAAGCAAGCAAACAAACAAAACCCCCATTTTATCGCATTAACGCTCGCTCGCTAAGGCGAAAAAACATGGCAGTTCTGGGCACTTTGATCCTTTAGATATTTTGGACTTCCAAATTCCAGAGGCCTAGCCAGCATAGCCAATAATAATGCACTGTGGGAACTGTAGTAAAAAATCTCTGGCGGACACAAGGTTCCTCACCTCTGTCCACAACCATCATTTCATTGCAAGTGATATCAGCATCATTAATGTGATAACCTAAATCAGAAACTTGCTCTGGAATTAGAGATAGGACCATTCCAAACTTGAGCCATAGGGATATTATCAGAGAGGGATACTTTAGCTCATCAGTCCAGCTGGGCCAGCTGAACTGGTGAACAGGAACCTAGTCAGCTTTATATAAATTTCTGCTTCGTGCATCAATCCAAACAACTTGTCAGTGAGTTGTCATCAGACCCCTATGACTCATCTCAATTTCCCTGGGCTGTAACCATTTGGAACCCAGGGATCTTGTCAATGATGTAGCTGCCTCCACTCCCTCTGATCTCAGTTTGTTACTTCAGAACTTGACTTGCTCCAGTTTCTTCCAAATAACCTCTTGCAGGTTCTACTGCATTAATCAGCTCAGCCTCTGTTTTTATTTCTGGGTTTTGAACTTTCTTTTTCCACTTGGCTGTTGAAGAACCTGTCTCATCTGTCATGGAATGCATACATATAGGAGAAGATTCAGTGGGTGGTGGTGCAAAATATGTTCATGGCAGAGCTTGGAAAAGTTACTTTTAGGCCTAAAACTCCCAGAATCCCCCAGCCAGCTTAGCCACTAAGGGTGGGGGAATTCTAAGAGATGTAATTCAAAGCGTGCCTTTTCCAAGTTCTGGTTTATGGAAGGTGTTGACTAAGTTTGCACATCTTTCTGAACATGTGGAAAAGCAATAGACCATATAGATATAGATAATGCAAATATATGATAGTGAAATTGGTACAAGCCAGTCTTTGAATCAGTAATAGATTATTGAAACTTTATTTCTAGAAACAGTGGAACAAAACCTGTTGACATTTCTCATGCTAAATCAGTCACATAAATGCCTCTTTTGACTAATACAGCATTCATTTGAAAAAAAATGCAGATAAACTCACTTTTGTATTCTCTTCAAAAGATATTTCAATCCATGAGTACCGAGGATGTGGACAAGCTACTTGGTAGAGTGAGGAAGATGACCTGCCCTCTTGATCCTTGCCCTTCATGTCTGGCCATCCGGGGGCGGGGTGCCTTGATGGTGTTCCTTAAGGACATCATCAATGCATCCCTCAGGGAAGGATGTGTTCCATCTTCTGAAAAAACCTTCCCTGGACCCCCTGGACATGAACAACTATAGGCTGGTTTCTATGTTACCACTCTTGAGCAAAGTGATCAAGAGGGCAGTGCTCTTCAACTCCAAGTGGTCTTAGATGAAACCAATTATCTAAACCCATTTCAAACTGGCTTTAGGATGGGATTTGGAGTTGAGACTGCCATGATTGCCTTGACCAACGACCTGCGTCTATGCATCGACGGGGTAGTGTGACCCTGTTGGTGCTTCTAGATATCTCAGTGGCTTTCGATATGACAGATCATAGCATCCTCTTGGATCGCCTGAGTGGGTTAGGAATTGGAGGCACTGCGCTCCAGTGATTCTGGTCTTCCTCTCAGGGATATCCCAGAGGGTGCTGCTCAGGGACAGCTGCTCCAGCAGAAAGGAGCTTACTTGTGGCATTCCGCAAGGCACCATCCTGTCCCCGATTATCTAGACCCATTTCAAACGATTATCTAGACCCATTTCAAACTGTTTAACATCTATATGAAGCCTCTGGGTGAGATTATTTAGAGTTATGGGGCTGGGTGTTATCAGTACGCTGATGACACCCAGATCTATTTCTCCTTGTCCCGATCATTGACCTCGAATTCCGATGGTGTCTCTCCTCTTAATGACTGTCTTAAAGCAGTAATGGGCTGGATGAGGAAAAACAGATTGAGATTAAATCTGGACAAAATGGAGGTGCTCACGGTAGCGGCCCTGAAACCAGGAGTTGGGTTGCATCCTCCAGTCCTAGACGGGGTCACGCTCTCCGTTAAGGACTGTGTTCACAGTCTGGGGATGCTCCTTGATTCATCGCTTCAGATGACTAGTCAGGTGAATTTGACAGTCAGGAGTGCCTGTTATCAGCTTCAGCTGATACACCAGCTGTGCCCTTTCCTGGAAGTAAGGGACCTCGAGACTATGGTGCACGCACTGGTAACCTCTTGTCTAGATTTCTGCAATGCACTCTACATGGGGCTATCCTTGTGCTTGGTCGGGAAACTTCAGTTGGTACAAAATATGGCAGCCAGAGTGGTCTTGGGAACATCTCAGAGAGACCATATAACTCCAGTATTAAAATCTCTTCACTGGCTGCCTATCAGTTTCTGGGCCCAGTATAAGGTGTTGGTTATTACCTTTAAAGCCCTAAATGGCTTGGGTCTAACTTATCTTTGGAACCACCTCCTCCCATACAATCCTTCCCGCGCACTCCGGTCCTCTGGGAAGAATTTGCTTCAGCCACAAAAATCTAGGCTGTCTGCAACCTTCCAGAGGGCCTTTTCAGTAATCACCCCCCAAATTATGGTATGTCCTGCTGAACGAGATCCGTCAAATGACGAGCTTGAGTAGCTTTAAAAAAGCACTAAAGGTGCTTTTGGCAGGCCTTTCCTGATTAGATCCCAGCCTCAGGAGCTGTGTCTCCTGGCCTCTTTTAGTCTTTTAGTCTTGCTTGTATTTGTATTTTATATGATTTTAGTTAGGTGGTTTTTAATTTTATATCAGTTTAATATCTTTTTATGGTGGTGGGTGGTGCTTAGGGATTTTAGTTAGCATTGTTGCATTTTAATTGCTGTAAACTACCCCGATTGTTTTTAACAGAGGGGCGGGGTAAAAATAATTTATCATTATTATTATTATTATTATTATTATTAAACTACACTGGGGAAGGTGTGGAGAACTCTAATTCAATGAGGTATAAGATTGCAAATGATGCATATACTGTACTGTAGTCTTCAGTTGGGGGCAGAATTCTTTAAGCCATATGCTTCAAATGCAAACTTCACATTCAGAAGGATAAAATTCAAAGCCTCCCTATCCAATATCAGCTGAAATATTTGTGACAAAGATATTTAGTCCTGGGAGAATTCTGGTGCTGGGAAGAATGATTTTATCATTGGCCATCAAGCAAGATGGCTGCTTTTTCCTCTACATGTTTGTTTATCTGATGGCTAAAAATGTTTCTTTAGTGAGAAGGGTGGCTAGAAGATGCCTGCTTAAATGAACATCAATAGCTGATAGTTACAAGCTGCCAGATGCAATGCGAACTGCTTTGCTAAGAACTTGATAAAAAGTTTGGAGAATCTGAATATAGCTCAATCCTATGCACATCTGCTGTGAAATCAGTCTTACTGAATTTAGCAGGGTTTATTCCCAGGTAAGGATGCACAGGGTTCATTTTAAATCACAGAATCACAGAATCTTATGTACAGTATTTATTCAATACTGCTTGGTTGCAAAACACTATTTCTGTTGTATTTAATTATTGGATGGCATCCTGTTCAATAATTACAGTGTCATAAGCCTGTCTTACAACACTGCAATTCACTTTTGTGATAGTTCTGCACACAACCCAAAGTCCCACTTGCACCTACTGTTTTAACAGTGCAGCACCCCACCGCACACAGTTATTTCCTTGTTGCTGAAGAGTGGGAGATGGATGAGCAGAGACGCATCCATCTACAGGAAGAGAGCTAGATGTGTGTTTGCACATCCCCCTTCTCTCTGGCAGCACAGAAATGGCCATGTTGGTGGGGGACTACAGTGTTGGAAAGGTAGTCTTTGGGGAGGAGCTTGGGACATGTAGGTATGGAGGTGTAGCTACACAAATGTAGCTATGCCTCCTGATGCAGAATCTTGACCGTTATTTACTTTATGATGCACAGAAATTCTGTATGGCCTGGACTTTGACTTGATCTATGGAGGTGAATAGGGAGAAGAATATCTACTACTGACTATTAAGATATATGGCACAGAAATGTTCAGTCTTCTGGATAAAACAAATACACACTAAAGCCAGTTCTCAAAAAGCAGATGAAGAGGTAGGGAGTGGGGAGGATTTCATTTCATCCATATTTTTAAAACCAATAGATCTAATTTACACTTCTCAAACTAAGGTGTAGATCAGAACAGAGTAATCTTTGCACTTCATACTTCTCCAAATTTAAAAGTTCTCAGATCAAAAGTTGTATATATAAATGTTTACACTCAGGAGAGCTGCATACAAAATGTATGTTGCTATGTGCCTTCAAGTCTTTGCCAACTTTGGGTGACCCTAAGGTGACCCTATCAAAGGGGTTTTCTTGGCAAGATTTGTTCAGAGGGGGTTTTGCCTTCTTCTGAGGCTGAGACAGTGTGATTTGCCCAAGGCCACCCAGTGGGTTTCCATAGTTGAGTGGGAATTCATACTGTGATCTCCTGAGTCATAGTTCAACATGTAAATTGTATCTAAAAATGAATGTGAATTTCTGTCTTAAATTGCAGACTGATACAGAAATGAGGAAGGATGGACCCATGACAGAACAAAAGCAAAATGGCCAAGGATTAGAACTAGACTGATTCATCCATCCAATGAGGATGTAAAGCTGTTTCTGGAGTGTGTGTGTGTGTATGCCTTCAAGTTGCCTGTCAGGTTATGGTGACCCCATGAATTTCATAGGGTTTTCTTAGGCAATAAATACTCAGAAGTGGTTTTGCCAGTTCTTTCCTCTGAAACATAGCCTACAGCACCTGGTATCCATTGGTGGTCTCCCATCTAAGTAATAGCCAGGGTAGACCCTGTTTAACTTCCAGGATCAGACAAGATCTGATGCCTTTAGGGTATTTAGGCCCCTTCTGGGGTGTACTACTTTGGAATATATGTGGAAGCTCACATGTTTATACTGTATGTTCTTCTTTATCAAGGATAAGACTGCTTTGCATCAACACCCCTCCCCCAAATAACCCATGGTATTTAAGACTAGACTAGGATCCTTCCTCCTAAGCTTTCATTTTGTATAAGCAAGACATTTACAGTGGGTCCTTGGTATCTGCTGAGATTTGGTTCCAGGAAACCCCTCCCCCCACCATGGATACCAAAATCTGTAGATGCTCAAATCTCATTACAGTAGGACCCCCATATCCACTGGGAATTGGTTCTGGGGGGCCCCATGGATGCTGAAAACCTGGATAATAGCAAACAGCATTGAAAATAATGGGACTTCTTGTTTAAAATACCATAGAGTTGCCCTTGGAGGACCTAGAAAATGGCTAGAGAGGACACATTTTCTAGGAAGACTCTATGGTACCACTATGGTAGGTGTGCTGTTTTGTGTCCTGTGGATAATTGAATCAGTGGATAATGAATCAGTGGACACAGGGATCTTACTGTATATACAATAGCATAGTAAAATGATGTCCCTTATATAAAATGGCAAAATCAAGGTTTGCTTTTTGGATTTTTCTCCCCCCCCCTTTTTTTTTTTGGAATATTGTTGAATCCATGAATGCTGATTCCATGGATATGGAGGGCCAACTGTATTTTAACAAAGAAGGTTAGATGAGTTCTCTCCCCTTCCTCCCCTCCTGAAAACTAAAGTAGTACAGCCCAGAAGCAGCTTTCCAACTGATGTGCTACTTAAAAGAAATGCTTCTGTTATTTTTCATCCAGAGAACCTTTTTGTCTGAGTGGAGTGCTTTTCATGCAAAATGAAGAGGTTATGAAACCTTATATTTGTATGCTTACAATGTATGCTTAGTGCCCTGCATTTTTATGCTGTGATCCAGATTTTATGGCCTTTGTTAACTGTTGGCTCAATAAATTAAACTGGACTTTCGGACTGAGAAGGAAAGCATCTTTTTGAGGCATGAAGAATGGCAAAGATGGGGTACAGAGATGATTTGATTTGCTCTTTCTGACCTTCCACAAGGATTGCCCTGGCTTCCGCCCACTCTGTCCTTCCGTCAGATGTCAAGAGACCAATTGGAGGCAGTCTCTCTTCTTCATTCTCTGACATTTTGACGATCTTCCGCAACTGGGTAAACAGATCCCCCTCACTCAGGCGGCGGAAATTAATGACAACATCCAAAACAAAAAACTGCAGAGAAAGTGGAGAAATTAAAAAGAAAGCCCAAAAGTTTAAAATCTAGATATAAAATGAAAAGGAAAAAAAAAAAGAATGAAAAAAAAGTTCCGTTGGACTTCCCAGGACACGCTATCTTATTTAATGGTGAGTGCATTTATATGTGTCTTGCTCTGGGCCACCAGAACAAAGCAGATTTTAAGGTGATCAAGATAGAGGAAGCCATTGGTGTAAAAAAAAGAAAAATCATTGGTGTTCAACAGCTGCAGCAGGTGTTTAACAGCAAGGAAAACCCATCTCTTCATCCATCACAGCAAGGTCCCAACTCATAGGAAGGTTACTCTAGGAAGCCACCGTGTTTGCCAGACATGTGTGCACGCTTCCCCGACCTTGGAAGGAGGCCAAGGGTGTGGTCAAAAGCAGGAGTTTATATAATGCGCTCAGATAACTAGAGAAACGAGGTTCTTGTACACAGAAGTAAGATTTCCCTTCTTGTCCCTCATGACTGGGCTGACAAGTGGGAGTGTGGAAGCTGACTAGATCTGACAGGAAATGTTTGATCTCATCCCCTCATTTCCTGGAATGCCATACCAAGGTGAATAGTTTAATGTGGCCTCTCAGCAGTACATTGTCTATTCTGTGTTCAAAATAACTTTTTACACCTGTCTTAAGCTATGCAGTAACATTCTGTGCACTATGCAGATACCCATGACAGTTCCCTCTGGTAGCTAGTGCCATGCTCAGTATGTCAGGATTCCGTGACAAAGTTTTTCTTGGAGTACTGTATATTGAGACAGGTTATGTGATATACAACCCTCCCTCCAACAAAGAAAAAGAAAGCAGCAAAGGCCTATACTGTACTTTGTGCAAGGAAAGATAGTATGTTGAGAAGGCAGCAAGGGTACACAGTGAGTATGCTCTTGTTATTGCTGTTTGTATATGAAAACATTCTAACATGTGATCCTTCAGCTAGAGCCTGAAGTGCCTGAAGTCCAAGAAAAGCATTATCACTTCATATGAGTCCCTTTATATGTTACCTTCTCATCTGCTAATACTCCTCTGCGCTTCCTTACAGTAGGCCTTTCCCCATGTCAGTTGGGCTTTTTCCATTCTCCAAATTTGGCATGGTGGGGGCAGGGAAGAAATTGTGGGATGAGGCATGAGGTGGTTAAAAAGACCTTTCTGATTATTTGTGGTAAGTGACCCCTCCCCAAAATTATTGTTAAAAGATGCATATAGGATTAGGAGCCCCTATTTACCTCATACTGGCCAATATTCTAGATGGATGCACGTAGCATAAGCGTTCCACATGCAGAACTCCACTATGGTTCCTGCATCACAACCCCTAGGCACATTGTTTCAGTGCAATAGCCTCCCTCCGTATGGCCATTCTGTTGCTGGTAGAGAGTGGAAAGGATTAAAGAAGTGTCTGGCTATGTTCCTCTAGCTAGATACAGACTGAGGACATCTTCTTCCAGGGTCCTCTGGAGTTCTCAGCAGATGATGTCATCAGTCTGTGTTTGGCTATGGAAACATAACCAGATGTCTCTCCAAGACCTCTGCCCTCCTCCACGAATGGAATGGTCATTGGGTACAGCTATCACAGCAACATGGTGAGTTGTATGGGGCTTGGGTCATTGCAGAGGGAGGAACTTCTGCAACAATAAAAAGAATACATATGTAAGTATAAGGTGGAATTATGTTTGCATATATCACTAACAGGATGCTGGCCCATATCTGTATTTTATTTAATTTAGAATATGAATAAATTACCCTTCAGCATACAGAAACTCCCAAGTTAGTACTCAAAATGCACAAAAGCAATACAACCCCAAAATACAAATAAAAACCCTCAAACTGACACAAGTAGTGAAATACAACAGGATGATGAAACCAGCCAAATCATGGCAACAGGAGAGTGGGACTTTTGGCGCTCTAAACTCTTTACTCTGGGATAGACCAGCTGGGGCTGCTGGGACCTGGAGTTCACTGCAACGTGACGTCTTCCCCAACACTACAGAAATTCGTCAGTGAAAACCAGCAGACCCGGAAGGCCTGGCCTGGCCTGGGAAAATAGAAAGTGATAGACCTGATAAGTGAGTGTGTATGTGCCTTCAAGTCACTTGTCTACTTAGGGCAAATTCATGAATCCCATAGGATTTTCTCAGGCAGGGAATACTCAAAGGTAGGTTTGCCAGTTCCTTCCTCTGAAATATAGCCTGGCACCTGCATTCATTGGTGGTCTCCCACCCAAAAGCTAACCAGGGCTGAGCCTGTTTAGCTTCCAAGATCAGATGGGATCTGGTGCCTTTAGTGTATTTAAGGCATTTACTGACCTGGTACTATTTTTTAAAAAAAATAGTTTCTACTGAATAAAGCTTCTTCCATAGGAAACTTTTCTTATGCAAAACACCACTCTTTAGTTAAAAAGGCTCTGTTTCTACCCACAGTTTGCCAAATTTTAGAAAAGAAGAGGATTTCTGCTTTGTATAGAGTAAAGTCAGAGAAGACCTATTTGAGGTACCTAATGATGGCTGGTGGATCCCATGTCAGTGGACAGATCCATCTTCTCTTGAGTTTTAGCCTGGAATTGATAGCAGCTGTCCCAAGGTTTGAATCTATTTTGGGGATATGCAGTGGATATGCATGGAAACTAGCCACTCCATTGTATTTAGGACATTATGCATTAACACCAGAACTTTCAGTCATTCTCAGGTCCAAGCTTTGAAAGGATTGTGCAAGATTGATATTCACATACCTGATTATTGCAAGCAACAATAATATGTTCTGGTTCAGGCATGATATTGCTTTTCTGCGCCACGAGGGTATCTTTGGTATGTCCTGGAAGACGATAGGAAGAAAAGAGTCCATAGTATTGCTTCATACAGAGAGGATGACCGGACAGCTGTCCACGAGCAAAATCAACAGGTATAGCATGGCTGGAGGGACAGAACAAGAGAGAAAAAGCAAGAGAGAGAGAGAGAAGTAGACAGAAGGGAAAAGAAATCTAATCTGTCCTTTGTTCTGTTTGCAATTAGATTAGATACACAACACTATGAGTATCATACAAAAATAAGGATTCCTACACCAAAGCTGAAATTCATGATTCTTGACATGCCTTGTATAAACCTATTATGCAACTACATTTGCATTCAGTGGATGGACATTGGAAAAGCAAACTGCAATGCATGCAAAACAAGGACTAAAGCATGATTCATTTGGGCACCACCCTCCTTTGATGCACTCCCCAGCTGAAAGTACAGATGTATGGTCATACATTGAAGAAGTCCCACTACCAGGCAGAGTCATGGTCTCTTGTTGGAGGGAAGCAGTATGGTTTTTATAGAGAGGCTGAAGCGCATATTGGAACAAGTGTGGTAGGAGTAACAACATTACCCAGAAAGTAACTTTAGTGATGACAAGGGCATAATGCTGTTCCTTTTGTGAAAAACATAACAACGACTAATGACATTAATTCTTTTATGTAATGAAAAACATTTTTTTAATTCTACTTGTTACTATAAAATTTTGGTTTGAGGATGATTTTTGGCTATTTTCTGTATTTTTAAAGTTTTTTAAAAATTATGAAAAAGGTAATGCATTTATAAGCTATTACTAACACAGTTTTTTAAAAACACTTTAAAAACAGTAACAATATCAGTATCACTTTTTAAAAACAGTAACAATAATGCTTTATTAAAAAATAAAAATAGAATTCCAGGCTTTGTGTTGAAATAATTATGTAACTACCTCAGCAGGCAAACTCACAGGTCTAATGTGATGTCCAGATTCTTAATGCTTGGGAAATGCTTGAGATGTTAAAAACAACATCCTCCTATTAAACTTACATAAAAGGAAGAAAAAAAAACCCTTCAGAATAACCCACATCTAACTTTTGTCACCATTTTTTTCTTGAAAGAGACTTCCACAGAACTTAAATGTACAAAATATTATACATCCCATAAATTTGGTTTACCTCTACACACTTTAGTTATTCTTCTCCCCAGAACATCAGATCATATTTTAACCCCCCCCCCTTCATCTTTAAAAATGGTGTTCCCCTGGGATGTCAGATTTAGAAAGTGGGAGGACATTCTAACTGAATAATGCTGGATTTTCATTTAAATTAAACCTGGGCTGTATGTAAAGCTTTATTTATTCAAAGAGGTTTATTCTCTTGTTGAGAAACAAGTAGATGATGGCTACCTATTTAATCAAGTGGCAAGCAAAATGATCTCTCTTTAGAACTGATGCATATAGCTGTTTCTTAAGGAATTTCACAGAATGACTAGGTAGCACAAAAGATTTTAAAAAAAACCTTCTGGAGTGCAACAAAACGTTGGGCCAGTGAACTGGAATGATGGAGATGAATTGGATGGATTTAAAGCAGCCAGGTACGAACCATCTATTGTGTGAGGGGATGCAAGAGCATCACTCACTACATAACCGGGAGGAATTATGAAAAGCAGAACACATGCAGAAGGACTGAGCTGATACATTTTTGTTGGGCTGGCATTCCGGCTATGAGTAAGAAATGCTGAAATGCACAAATGGATGACATGGCATTACCGTGACACACTCTGGACTTGACAAGGGAATAAAAAGTCACCAAAGTTGCCTATCTATTGGCCTGTTTATCTGATTCATGAGTCATATCTTGTCTTTCAGACACATTATCATGTCATTCCATCACCCATTTACACTGTGAACCTGACTGATTTCCAGTTCAGTTAAGGCCTATTCTGGCTCCTCCAGTCCCCCGGTTGACCTCAGCTGTAGGCCTGTTTGTGACCAGAAGTAACATTTGGGGTGAGTTTTGGAGGTTTCATGGACTGTCGGGGCTGGGGAGTGAAATTGTGTTTAAGGAACAAAATGGCCTCCTTGGAGTCTATTTTCAGCTGAAAAGGAAGACCTTTCTTTAGACTTTTTTTTTTAAAAAAAATCAAGGCTCAAGGGGAGGGTCCAGGGCCAAGGGCCACAGTACACTCTGTGTGTTTTTATGCCTACATAGTATGAGCTACACAATTGCCACCCCTGTGTCTTCTCTATGACTTCAGCCAGTTTACATGTTTTGGTTTTCCCTCCAATAAACTCTGGGAACTGTAGTTTTGAGATAGCTAAATCTACGGTTGAGATAACTTGGTCTGGTAGTTTCTAAGAAGAATGGTGCCAAGCTGTATTTGATCAGAAACTCAGAACTGCATGGTAGAGATGCTCAGAGCCACTCTTGCTTTGATCCTTCCCACATATTCTAGCCCTGGCCATCAGCATCAAAAACAGGTTTCAGAGCTGAGGATAGCCCCCAGCAAATGGGGCTGAGCCATATAGAGCCCTGAGTGATTTCAATGTTAGGACATTCAACATAGTTTCCAGGGGAAGGCAAACTACTTTTAAAAACAGATTTGCTCTGATGACTTTCAACGTGACCTTAACATTACAAGCTGCCCCTAGACTTTTATAAGTGTTCATATTTTCCCCTCTGTATGCTCCTAAAAAACACTGGTTCTGTTCACAAGAACCAAATTGCTTACGTGTCCAGTAGAGCTTTATAGTCAAGAACTCCAGAAATGAGATTTGCTGCAAACCTGCAAAATCAAAATCAGCATGAATTTTTTGTGATTCCACAGTTCTGCTCTACCTTTTTGTTTTTATTTTTCACACTGATCACATTGTGTACACATCATCAGCATACAGAAGTGTTGCTGTGGACACTTTACTACATGGTAAGAGCCTGCCTCTATTTATTATATTACTTAGGCTGGGATTTTCTATCGTGGTCTACATTGCATAACTTTATGAATACTTAGCTACATAGCAAAGGCGCTAAGGAACCCTGTAGTGAATTGCAGAGATGCTTAATGGGACACCAGCTAGGCACTCCTTAGCTGGTGTCCCACTGCATATGGTGTCTCATTGTGTATCAGGCCCTATTGAGCATTGGTCCCAAAGAATAACAAGCACTTTGCTGCTTCCCTACCATAGTAATGCCACAGCAACCTCTTGCTCAATATAGACCTTGTGAAACTGCTCAGTTCTATTTCCCACAAATGCAAGTCCAAATACAGTAGGACTCCTGTATCCACCAATTCATTATCTATTGATTCAATTATCCACAGGCCACAAAACAGTACACCTACCATAGAGTTTTCCTAGAAAATGTGTCCTCTCTAGCCATTTTCTAGGTCCTCTATGGTATTTTAAACCAGAAGTCCCACTATTTTCAATGGCGTTCACTATTATCCATGATTTTCAGTATCCACAGGGTGCCCCAGAACCAGTCCCCAGCAGATACAGGGGTCCTACTGTACACAGATGTAACTCCCCAAGTGAATTCCAATCATTGTTTTTATCCTTCCTTCAAAGGGCTTAGTGTAGCATGTGTAATTTACCCTGCAAGGTAAATCAGATTGAGAAGTAAGAGATTGGCCCAAAGTCAGCCAGTGAACCTGATGGCTCATTCGCTGATAAATAATTGGCTGTTTGAATCAGGTTGATGAATGTGATAGCTGAGTAAGGATTGAAATCCAGAATTCCTTGGTCTGGCCAAAACTATAACCTAGCCTTCCCCCAGCCAGTTTTCCTCCAGATCTGTTGGACTCAAGTTTCCAGATCATAGTTGGCTGGCAAATTCTGTGTAGTCCAACACATTATTGGGCCTCAGGTTGAGATAGGCTGCTATAACTGCATTTTCTTGATGGACTTTCTTGATGGGTCTTCAGATCAGATATGCAAGCACTGTTCAAGTGCCACCGGTAGTGATTATTAGGTTAGCAAGGATGTGACTCAGAGGCTTGACAGTTGTGGCTCCTCATTTATGCTACATCATCCTTAAAAAGAGTAATTTCCCTTTTTCTTTGGTTTCCTTCAAGCAAGCCTTGGAGACTTAAAAAAACCAAATTTACTTTTATATAGGGTTGGTTTAAATATTGCTCTTGTTTCAAAGTAATTTGGGTTGTTGGCTAGCTTGATGCTTGAAGTGTTCTGTTAACGTTGCTTTTTAAAAAGCCATTAAGATTATGGATTCTTGTCAAATTGTTTTCTGGTTTAATAGTTTGAATTTTAAAAAAATGTATTATTGTTTTAAATTTCATCAGAGTAAACTATTCAGAGAGAACTTTTTAGTTTGTAAACAAAAAGGTGAAAGAAAGAAAGAAAGAAAGAAAGAAAGAAAGAAAGAAAGAAAGAAAGAGCGCCCATCCTGGTTGTCAGCTGCTATGTCCATGTAACCACCTGGGAAGGAGCTCATCTGTAGTCCAAGATCTTTTAACATGATAAAGTTGTAGCACAATCATTTTGCTTTATTGAGAGCTGCAACATGCCATGGGACACTGAGGTTTGCAATCTAGAGAGCCACTAAAAGAGCAATCTGCTTGAGAATTCTAAATACCCCTCCCTCCCTTGCAAATCCCAGGATTTCATAGGATGGAATCTATGGCAGTTAAACTGGAAACCATAGGTCTATGACTCTGTAGTGTGAAAGGGCCTCATGTCCGAGGTGCCTTCAGTGGACCCATTTAGCCAGTGTGGACAATCCTTCTCAATGGTGATGGCACTGTCCCTTCACTTGACTTCTTGCTTTTTCTGGATCTAATCTGCACAGCCTCTGAGAGGGAGTGGGTGAGGTCAACAAAGCTGTTGCCTCTTTTTTTTTTTCTTGCACACAGAGAGCAGCAGAAGCAGCTGCAACACAAACCAGCAACACAGAGCCAGAGGTCCTGGGGTCAGCAGTGTGGGCACCCTGTTGGGGCAGGGATCTTGGCAAGGGTTGATGTGTTTTAGTAACAGCAAGAGGGTAGCACTAGAGAGGGGTGCTGAATTCCCTGCTTCCCCTTTCCTCACTATCTATTAGGTCAGTGCATTGCTTCAGCTACTGCCCCCACTTCCCCAGAGCAGTGCATTGAGAGTTGAGAAAAGTAGTTGGAGCAAAAGATTGCTATAAAGCCAGAGCTTAGGAAAGTTACTTTTTTGGATGACAATCCTCAGCATGGCTTGGTGGGGAATTCTAGTTAAGGGTGTACCCGGGGGGGGGGGGCAGGCATTGCTTCCCCAATAAGAATTATACCTCCAATGAAATTTTCCTCCAGTCCCCAAATTTCTAGCATTGCAGAGAGTGAGAGACTGAATATAATTCACATCAAGAACTCATGTGTTCACATTTTCTTTGAAACTTTGCTCCTTTTCTTTGGAGGCCTAAACTGTATTTTAAAATGATCAGCTGAGGTTTTACTGCAATTCTGTAAATCTGAGGATCAAAGGAAAGTTTCAGTGAAGGAGCAGAATTCTTATTGGGAGCAATGCCCTTATTTTGTCAGCCCCCCTATTCCCGTAGCTACCCCTGGTTATTTTGAACTGGTTATAGGGCCAAAAAGTAACTATCCCAAGCTCTAGGTAAGGCAAAGGAAAGAAATCCTTCCTTTGTTTCCTTTTAAAGAACCCCTTCACCCCCTTGCGTTATATGTGAATGTAGACCACCTATGAAAAGAAACCCTTCTGCCACCGTTCCATCTGGTCGGCTTGAGAAGTAGCTTTCTCAGTTGTTTTTTTTTAATTAAAATGAATGTCCTAACAAAAGTTTGCTTTAGAGCTGGACAGTAAGCCTGCCATTGCTTCCTACTGCACCTTTATATCTGTTTGTAAACATCTGTTAAGATAACTTCAAAAAGCTGGTCATCCACATTAAAGAGATGCAAAACCTACTCTGCTAGAAAACAGTTGTGACAACGAAGCTACTGATTTTGGTGAAAGGAAGTATGTATTTCTGTCAGTGTTTGTTGTTTTAAAAAGTGTTTTATTATTCTATCTGGTATTTTGGAACTTTCTTTGGGCTGGTAAAAATGTATAAAATTATGTTAACATTTGAAATAGTGAAGGAGCAAGTTAAAGAATGTATGGTAAAATGGGCTCAAAATATTGGTCAAAATATACAATTATCTCAGTGGGAAAATATGTGGAAAAGGGTTTGAAATTTACCAAAAAGCTGTGTTTTCTGCAAAAAGGGGAATTTGTACAGAACAGAGTGTTTTCTGAGCAAAATATGGTTTTCTGTGCAGAAATTTTATTTAAATGATTTTTTTAGCCCAAAGATCCTGATGTGAAAAATTTCATGACAATTGATCATTTTCTTGAAGGAAACACCTGATCTGTCAAGACACTTTTTTCAGTCAAGGATGAGAACATTTGAGAGTATTTTTGACATCCCCTCAGTAAGCACATTGAAATCAATGGGAGTTTAGTTAGTTGTGGTTTACAGTTTCCGTTTATTTTCATGAGTGTACCCTAGGTAGAAGTAATTTTGGATTTAATCTATATTTTGAAAGTCATGGCAGTCTGTGGGCCCTATGCTCATGGGGTGGTGAATCCTGGGGCTCATCTATGTGACAAAATAAATAAATAAATAAATAAATCCAGCAAGAATGTGGACAGAATACCTTTTGTTTAGACAAGCTCCTGCTGGGATTCACCATATTCAGAAGGAGGGGGCTAAGAACTCCAAATAGATTGTGATAACAGCTTTTGCTGTTTCTTGCAATCTTTTTTTTAAAATTGTGTGGAAAAGTGCACAACAGGTCGTCTGTACAACCAATTTGAAAAGGGTTGAAACATGATTGGTTGGACTCAGAGGGGGCAGGCTTGCAAGGGAGGGCTTGCAATGCTGGAGCTGCCATTGTTGTTGTTTTTGCCCTGGCACGATCGTTCAAGCAGCAGAGCAAAAGTAAGAAGGTTTCTTTAATTGGAAAATAGCTCTTCCACATCTGTTTTTAAAAAAAAAAAGAGAGGGGGAGATTTTTGGGATGCAACTCACAGCCACCATTTTTTTCGTGCTGCTCCATGTGAACAGCAAAATTGCTAATTTCCCCTTCCAGCAAGCTTATGAATGAGCACAAATGGACACTGCAGCGATAGGGAGATAAGGCACTATTTTTCGCAACAAATTCTCCCTTCTAGCTGCACCCCTGATTTTTGTCTGGTCTTTAACAAGAGCTATCTGAGGTGCTGAATCTCTTTGGGAGACAAGGTTCCACACTTCTGATAACTCCTTTAAACAAGGTTCCACACTTCCGATAACTCCTTTAAAGCTTTTCACTTAATTCAGAAATATGGAGATATCAGGTAGCTTGTGAGCACCAACCACCTGAATAAAGGAATGGATGCTGATATCACACTTGACAAGAGTGACCATCTTATTAGAAAAGGGAAGGACTTCAATTCCCCTTCCTCATTTCAGAGGAAGAGGAGTCTCGATCTCCTGATGACTGTTAATTTCACATTGTCATATATTGTAACATTGATTTTGCTCCAAAGTCTTGGAAAACAATGCCAATACTTGCAGCACAAGTAATGATTAACTACAAGGTTCAGGCTGGGGGAATGACCATTAGGCAATACACTATGCAAAGTTATTCAGGCCTTGTATGTAGATATTTTTGTGAAAATATCTCAGACAATAGACTAGATCTAGATGAGGGCTTCAAAAAATGACTGAAGCACTCAGAGTCTCTTAGGCAATTATGGCCAGTGGTCATGTTGGCTGATGGATCATGGGAGCTGTACTCCAAAGATTCTAGATCAACTACTTAATTAAATATACTTAACCAATTAGCACCTTGTGGTCTGATCTCCTTCCTTCTTGCCTTACTTTGCCAGTGACAGGGGTCTGTTCTCCTGTTAATTGAGGTGCACCATATTGAAGTTTCCACCTCCCTCCCACCAGTGATCTCTAATATGACAATCAGAAACAGAATCGTTGTCACAATTCCTTCTTGCACTGGAGGTCACTGGTGGGAGGAGGGCGGAAATGTCAGTCTGCTGCATCCCTATTGACAAGGGAACAAACCTCCATTGCTTGTAGTGGCTGCTGCCTGCTAAGGCAGGATTGGAAGACTTTTACAATCCCTGCATATTCCTTACACTCTTGTCATGATCACAAATATATAGGGATCATAAATATGCCTCAGTAACAGATGTGTAATTCTAAGTTATGCATTCATAACTGTGGTTGAGAATTGCAAACAACATTTCCAAGCTCTGACTCAAAGTTCCTCATATACAAAATACATCCATTGAAATCAGAATTCAGTTAATAATGACTGCCAAATTTCATTGATTTGAGAGGGTTAGTTCTAAGCATGAAAGTCTGGATCCACCCCAGTGTACCTAAAACAGTAGGAATTCCAATCTGTATAGTACTGGCCCTGTAGTTCTGTTAAAAATCTATAAAATCTATTTATAAGAAAATGAATTACTGTTTCCATGAGCTCTTCAGGCCTGTTGTATTAATCAGCATCAGAATATGGCTGAAAACTGGGCAGCCTTCCTGAATGTCTCTTCCTTTCCCCTTCTGCTCTCTGCTCTGTTCCCTTGAGGCTGCATAGTAAGCACAGGGGCATTTCCCTATGCAACCCAAGCATCTCATACTAGATCTGGTGACATGATGTCAGACTTTGATCCAGTTCAACGAGTTGCAACTACTATGGCAAAGCTGAAACTGTTCCCTCATTGAGCACCATCTCCCTGAAGATTTTTTGTGGAGGAAAAGCATGTCATAAGGAGCTAGAGCAGTTTCAAGTAGTATTCTATCTTGCAGGGACATTGTCAGCTTATGTCTCTATAGAATGGCAAATGCAGCCTACAAATGTGACCTCTGGCTTCCCCATGACAAAATACAGACTTTTCCTTGTATCGCTTATCCACAAGCTTTGATCCACAACAACCTAGTTGGGTTGAGGTACTTGGACTAAAGCAGATTTTAAGTATTTGTTTTATTGATAAAAGTTTGTTACAACACTATAATACTTAAAAACCACAACAGTCGGATAAATATCCTGCTGTCCCACAAATCATCACTGGTAATTTAGTCCATTTTGTAAGGAAACCATTAGCAGATGTTCCGGCTTTGCATGCCTGTACCAGAAAGGCACATTTAATTATTTCAATTTTAGGTTGAGTCTCTCTTATCCAAAATGCTTGGCATCAGAAGTATTTTGGATTTTTGGAATATTTCAGATTTTGGAATACTTGCATATACATTTTCTTGGAGATGGGACCCAAGTCTAAATGTGGAATTCATTTTATGTTTCATATGCACCTTATTCACATACTCTGAAGGTAATTTTATACACAACATTTTTAATAATTTTGTGCATGAAACAAAGTTTATGTACATTGAACCATCAGAAAACACATACAACATAAAATGTCCTGTCATGTCAGCTCTCACAAATGTTATGGATTTTGGAATATTTTGGATTTCAGAATTATGGATAAGGGAGACTCAACCTGTATATTCCAAGTATTCCATAATAATCTTGGGACTTGGAAAATTTGACCTCAACATTAGTTTGTTACTTTTATAGTTGTAATTTTAAAAGTAATCATTTCCTTTCCCTCACATTGTGATTACTTTAAAAATATCTGAATAATGCAAATTTTTGGATTGTGATACTTTGATATAGTACATACTCTCCCCCTGTCCATCCCATTGCTACCTCAATAGAGAATGAGTCAAGGCCCAGCATGGCCCAGCACTTAAACTATCTGGTATTCTTCTTCCACCATTTAGTGATGTCACACATCTCATAACCTTAAGAGTATCCTATCATTCTGATGCCAGCAAGAAGAGTGAAGTTATCCCTTTTTAGGTTACAGTCAAAATGCAAATTAGTTATCCCATCGTTATTGGGCAAATAATTAATTGTAAGAGATTTGTAATGTGCAGTTAGTTACTTCCAGGTTCTAACTAATTCTGATGCTCTTGGCATGTGAGAACTCCTCCATCTCCTTCAGCTACCAATCTCTACTAGTTTATTCATTATGAATTATAGATAATGATACTGAATAGAATTATTTCTGGCAGCCTAAGAGAATAATTTGCCTTCATGGAGCCTGAAATTGTCTTCAGAGGACTGTGACAAGTGGGTACCAGGGAGAGGGCCTTTCTAGTGGTTCCATCCTGGTTGTGGAATGCCTTCCCTAAAGAGGCTTACCTGGTGCCCACACTGTGTTCTTAGATTTCACCATTGTTACTTTTGCCTCATGAACCAGGCACAGAATTGTAGGCTCTGGACAGTGCAGAAACAACTGTGTGAAAGCAGCAGCTGCTGGTGGCTCTGATAAAAAAACAGGGTAGTAAATCTACTTTGGGTTTTAGTCTGAACTTTAAAGGAGCTATCCAATCTAAAATAGGTTTAGTACTCTGAATAGCTCTTTTAAAGTTTGGACTAAAATGGTCTAAGAACAGATTCTCTTTTCTACTGCCATGGAAGCCGTGAACACCATTGAATAAAATAAAGGAGGAAGAAAGGGGGAGGAAGGAAGGAAGGAAGGAAGGAAGGAAGGAAGGAAGGAAGGACAAACCGTATATCCATATATGTGCCAGCCCAGACCATGAGATCCACAGAAGAGGCCCTTCTTTCATTTCAGCCACCCTCACAGGATTGGTAGGTGGGGACACAAGAGAGGGCCTTCTCAGCGGCTACCCCTAAACTTAGGAACTCCCTCCCAAGGGAGACTAAAATGTCCCCTCCTTACTCTCTTTCTGTCACCAAGCAAATACTGTTTTTTATCCTGGCAGGCTTTAAGAACTTAAAGCTTTTAAGGAAAGGGGCTGTAAGAAAGTGCTGTATTGTTTTAAATTGTACTGTTTTAACTATTTTAACTGTATGTTTTAAATTATTTTAATGTGGTTAATAGTTTTATTCTGTATATTTTGTATGTTTTAAATTATATTGTAATCATTTTAATATTAATACTAATACCAATAATAATTGAAAGACAGAATTAAGATCTATTCAATATATATATAATTTTCAGGATGAGTTTTAGTAGTTCCTCCCAGAATTATTTCTGGATGTATTCATCAAGAATGATAGCAACCTGTATATGGGGAACACACAGCTGAGTTTTAACATTGCTAGTACACACACACACACACACACACACACGGTCCATTTCCAACGCATTGTTCCTCAACAGGAAGCCCCACTTCATTTTCTCTTTCACACACTAGGCTGCCCACCCTCTAAGAGCTATGGGGTGGGTGGCTGGAGCCTTTCTTCATGTCCCTCCCAGGGTTGGCCCAAGACATTTGCTGCTTAAGGTAGAGCAACAAATGACCCCTATTGACCCAGTTCAAAGTACATAAAAGCAAATTATTTTGGCACCTGAAGAGGACAACAAGGATCCCACAGGTGGCCTTTCTGTCAATAAAAACAAACTAAATAACACCTTGCTGCCTCTTTTTAAGACCCCCAAATCTACTGCCTGAGGCAAATCTATTGCCTGGTCAGGCAAGCCCAATTTGGAGCCACCCTTAGTTTGTGGACTGTCTTCCTTAGGCAGTTCATTTAGGACCAATTCTCATTGCTTCTACCACTTGGTTAGCATTTATTTCTCCTGGCAGGCATGGCCTGCTGGATTTAAGATGCAGGAACTTCTTATTTTAGTTGCTACCCATCTGCACTCTATTACTTTTGATAACTTATGTGTTGTTGTGATTTTGTTGATTTACTGGCTGCTACGTACTCGGAACAATGCAAAATGAAGAGGAAAAATGCATCAGAAGAACAGGATATAAACTTTGTAATAAATAATATACGACATCCCAAATGGAGCTACCTCCAGTTTTAAAAAAAATAAATACAGCCCTTAACAGATGCAGTTGGACAGCTTTTCTGGAAAGTGCAGTCGGTAAGCTGCATGTGGTCTTCACACTCCACTTTTGTGACACCTGAAACCCCTCACCAGTCCTCAAAAGCCAATCAACCCCCTATTTAAAAAAAAAAAAATCAGGAAAACCTTGGGGTGATTTATCATCCCCCAAATTATACCCACCACCCCAGTGTAAAAAATTATGTCAACACTCTCCCATACCCCCATCCCTTTTCAGAATCCTACGCTCTCCAAGATGCCTCCTTTTTTCAGCTGTGTCTTAGACAAAATGGCAACCAGAAGTGACATGACATCATTTCCAGTTGCTATTTTGACTGGGATCTCATGGAAAAAGGAGGTGTATTTGGTTGTTGTTGGGGTGAAGGTATGGCCTGCAGGGGGATTGGGAGAAATTGGGCCCTGACCCTCACACAGTTGTTGCCTGTGCACTAGGTTACATGTCTGTTTGGATTCAATTGAACTTATGAATGAGTAAATATGATTAGGAGTGGCCTTTAGTTTGCTTGTAACATAACTAAACTTGGGCTGCTGATGGCTTGAAATGAAAGAAACTTGTCTCTACAAATAGACAAGTTTAAGGCAGGCATGTGGATGTCTACAAGTGTGAATGTTAAAAAGCATGAGCTCTGGCATTGTTCAGTCAAAAACACAATGCAATCATGAACATGGCTGTAAGCTTCAGGAAGCTTAAGGAAGCCACCACCTTCCTGGTCTACCCTTTTAAGAATCATAGAATCAGAGCAGGAGATGTCTTCTAGGCTGTCTCCATTCTCAAAGTGAAAAATCCAGAGCTAAAGCATCCCCAACAGATGTCTGTCCAACCTTGTTTTGAAGACCTATGAGGGAAATCTAGGGCCCTGTCTATACGGTCAAAATGATACAAATGTGATGCAAAAGATTGGTGATCTGTTCAAATGGCCGTTCACACAAATAAGTGTCAAGCAGAAGGGGGGCAGCCAAATCCACCACAAAGTCTGTGTATGCCGCATCCAGGGCTTCATATGGATATTCTGAAAAGCTCTGTATGACTTCTAAATGTGTGACCATTTGAACACTCATGTTCGCACAGATATGAACAGAAAGTGCAACCTGATTGGCTGGATGAGTGCAGGGGGCGCAGCTAGCAAAGAGGGAAAACAACTGTGGTCGCCATGTTGGATTTTTGGCTAAGCGAGGGTCCGGTAAGTTGATCAAATGGTGATCTCATACTCTTTTAAAAATTTCTTTATTTGTAAATATGAAGTGTTGCTTGTGAGCACCCTGGGAAACTGCTTTTTTTTATAATGGCAGCAGCAGATTTAAAATTGTGAGTAAATCACTTGCGGCGGCCATCTAGCTGGGGGGGTCAGGTGGAGTTTAGGGGGGGTCTTTTGGCCATGTAGACAAGTTGCATCATTGTGAACGCCTGCCTTTCTGAATGTGTTCATATTCCAACCCCCCTCCCATATAGAAAAGACCAAGAATACTGAAAGAGTGTGTGGCAATATCTTTGAATATTTCAAACACAAGTCTGCAAACATACACATAATACTCTCTCTCACATACAGTTCTTTGGAGAATAAACAGTATTTTAAAGGGTATTGTACTATGACAGACTTCAGTTTAGCTTAAATTATCCCAATTCTTGTAATATTTTTCATGTTTTAATTATTTAAAGAAGTAATTGATCAAGCTTAACATACAGTTTAGGGGGGTATTTTAATTTGAATATAATGAATGCTCCTTGAATTCTCATGCATTTCAGAAATGCAGGTGATGGATCTAAAAAAAATGGATTTGTAAAATGTGTGTTCAAAAGTTTGGAATGTTCTGGGAGTATTGACACTGCACAATTATAACACTTTAACTACTATGACTCTATCCCATGGAATCCTGGGATTTGTATTTTCATGAGCTACTTAAAGTTCTCTGCCAGAGACCTCTAAAAATGTAGTTTGAGGAAGTGACTAGAAAATTCTAAGTACCTCACCAAACCACAAATCCCAGGATTCCATAGGATGGAGCCATGGCAGTTAAAGTGGGCTTTGACTGCTATAATTGTGCACTGTGGAGACATCCAATATTTGTTTTACTTCCCCATGTAATGACTTTGAAAATCCATTTGTCTCAGGCTGCATCTTCATTGCAGAAAAAATCCAGTTTGATATTGCTTTAACAAACATGGTTTAGTGCTATGGAATTCTGGGATTTGTAGTTTTGTGAGATATTCAGCCTTCTCTGTCAGAGAGCTCTGGTGCCATAAAAAACTACAAATTCCTGGATTCCATAGCATCGAGCAATAGCAGTTATAGTGGCATCAAACTGCATTATTTTTGTAGTGCAGATGCAGCCTTAGATTACTTTTTGATCACAGCAGAAAACAGGAGGATTCTTCCTCTTTAGTGCAACCTTCAGATACTGTACCTCAGTTGATCGTTGGCATCTTGGAACTGTTGGCGAGCAAAGATAATTGCTGGGCTGGAATTGACTGGAAGAGCCAATCGGTTGTTGAGGTACATGTCATCTAGCCAGTAGTTTAGAACCTACAAAAATGATTATAAATGACCATATAGACAAACAATGTAAGGCATGCCTTCTCAGCTTATTGGTTTGCTCATTTCTGAATTAGGCATCTGCCAAAATGAAATTCCTTTGAGATACTTTTCATTACTGTAGGAGCAGATGCTCAAAATACAACCTACATAATACATGCCTTGCCCACACATTCCCTGGAGTCTTGCAGGCACTCGGACAAAAGCTCAGTCCTGAATTAGAATCCCTCAAGCATAGGTCATCATATTGGTAGCTTCTTTTTTTTTAAGCAGTCAGAGCTTATTTAAAGGTGGGGAAGAACTATCCTACAACTATTGCAGATTATTGTGACTTTTCCTTCCTCCCCTGTCTACCTAGGATTCTCCCAGATAGAATAATATTCATTTGAATTGGTTGAAAAAAGAATTTCCTTACAGGTAGGGATGAAAAGAACATGTGTTATTATTTGTTCCCATGTTGAAAAATAGGAAGAATAACAGACCAGCATGAGTGCAGCAGAATTTTCTCCCAATATTTGAATGTTCCAATGTGTGGCAGAAGACTTGTTCTGCATAGAAAATCCTCAACTTTTTTGTCCTCACATGCAAGGATAAATTATTATGGTAGTTTTATCCTAATTTCCGTTGATGCAGAAAACAGTTTTTTTTGTGCCAAACCCCCCCCCCCAATGCGTTTTGCTATGCAGAATAATTCCTCTGGAACACTTAATGATGTTTGAATACAAGGAGAATACTGAAGAATGTTCACTTCCTCCCACAGTGGTGAGAAAATTCATCCTTGCATGAGAGAATGTAATAGTTGAGGATATACATCCCATCTTAAAGGCCTAATCATATAGTTAGTATTTACTAGTGTAGAGGACCTGAAGCAATTGGATTTACTTATGTAATGACTCACCATTCAATGATTGATTTAACAGGCATTATCTTGTTGGGACAAACCAACTGAATTCCAGCCATAATTAGGGTGCATGACAAATTTGCTGGGTTTGCATTTTAAGGTGAGATTACTTAGTTCAAACCACCCAGAACCGAACCCAAAGCTGTAAACAATTTATAGACAGAAATATTTATTTTTCCAATCTGGTGAAGCAATTGACACACACAAAATACAGTGGGCCCTTGGTATCCTCTGGGATTTGGTTCCAGGACTCCCTGTGGATACCAAAATCCATGGATGCTCCAGTCCCATTATATATGTACAATGATGTAGTAAAATGGTGTCCCTTATATAAAATGGCAAAAGCAAGGTTTGTTTTTAGGAATTAAAAAAAAATATTTTCAAGTCATGGATGGTGGGAATCCATGCATGCAGAATCTGTGGATAAAGAGGGCTGACTGTAAACCAAAATCAAAATTTCATACATTTGAAAAATGAACATGGGAAGATTGGGTATACTTGAAAAGTGCACACAAGCACAACTTCAGGAGAATGTGTACCAAAAGGCATACACCTGAAAGATAAGTGCGGAAATCCATACATTTTGGAGTGTACACATGGAAATACACATTAATTGCTGTGTAGGGGGAGAAGAAAGTATTTCAATCTAATAATGAAGAAGCTTAGAGGTGGGAAACGGTGACCCTTAACAAAACCGAACTTGACAAATTTGGCCATGCGTACTCATAGATCGTCACTGACATCTAGATCTTTGGAAAAGGGAATATGGTCGTTCTTGTCATGGCATTGCTTAGCTGTTATACCAGTCATGATATTTATCAATCAATGAATAAACCTAGGAAGGGGTGGCCATTCTTAATTGGTTTAAGTTGAATCTCTTTCTTCAGCAACATCTTTAATTTTCTTCACAGAGAGATCCTGGATTTTCTGATTCATGGGGGAAAGCATACAGAATGATCAAGAATTGGTTTACTTGTATCCAGGTCTAAATTAGTTATTTTACTAAAGAACAGTGTTTCAGCCATAGCCTGGCTGAGGGACTCTGGGAATGGCAACAACATCCAAGTCCTAATGCCAGCCAACATAGGTGTTTTGGTTTACTGGGTGGTTAGTAGTATTTCTGATTTCTGTGTATGGTTGTGAAAGCTGGACATTGAAGAAAGCTCATAGGAAGAAAATAAACTCATTTGAAGTGTGGTGCTAGTGAAGAATTCAATGGATACCATGGACTACTGTGAAGATGGGTGAATGGGTCCAAGAGCAAATCAAGCCTAAATTCTGACTAGAAGTGAAGATGACTAAACTGAGGCCATTATACTTTGGACATATCATGAGACAACAAGACTTATTGGAAAATATGATGATGCTTGGTAAAGTGGAAGGCAGTAAGAAAAGAGGGAGACTGCATTACAGGTGGATTGATTAGGTCAAGGAAGCCATGGCTTCCCTGAGTTTGCAAGACCTGAGCCAGGCAGTTGATGACTGGGGTTGTTAGAGCTCTCCCATTCATAGGGTTGTCACAAGCTGAACTTGACTTGTTGGCAAATAACAACAACAAAGTGGTCTGTCTACCTTTCATTTTTAATGTGAGGATACTCATGGTTGTCTCGCCTAAAGGGTAGTTCTGTATTCAGTTATCCTTCAGCTTTCACACTTTTCTGAATTCTCAGCTCAGAAAAGTACCAAAATCCATATACAAATGTTTATTTTGAGGATAAAATATGTTTAGAAATGCATACAACTGGCAGAGAAGGTTTATACTATACATGCATTTTTGTGAGCAAATACATTCCAAAAGACATATTTAAATACTGCACAAATTTGGAGGCAGATTTATTTATTCACAGATTACAACAGAAAAGGGATGGATCAGATGTCTGAATGAGCACGTACAAATGGACATGGGCTGGAAGCAGACTGATCCATCCAACCCTAATTGGGTTCATTTAAATTCCTCACAGGTCAAAATATGGTGACATTTTATTCATTTTATAATGAGAACAATTTCCAGAGCTGTCAAAGAGTTTGTTATAACTCCAGCTGGCATACCATGATTCAGTGCTAGCCTTACCATTAGGCTTAGAAGGGTGGGGGATGATGAGGATGATGGATTTCATTCCTCTTGAACTCATGCGGAGGCTCCTGAGTGTCTTGGAGAATGAAAACTGTGGGCTTATATACAGGAACTAAATACCCTGACTTGGCCCTGCTTCAGAACCCTGCAATCCAAATGAAGCAGGGCATTTGCCCTGTTCTGCCCCTAGGCAGTGCTCATCACCCCTGGGGCAGATACAGAGCTGAGAAGGGGCAAGCTGGAATAGAGCCTGATAAAGCATTATAGCACAATACCTGCTTAGATCTGTTACCACCAGCTTAAATCTGGATTGGGCTCCGCATATCCTCAGGAGCCCATCCAACATGTCAACCTTTGCTGCTGCCGCTGTCAGATCCCTGGCTCTCCTGGAAGCCAAGCATATGGGTAAACCAAACACTTTTGCCTGGTTCACCATCTTATATGATTGTGTGGACCTTGGGGTGGTGGAAGAGAAGGAGGAAGAGAAGATGAGGAGGAGGACGTTGAGAGTCAGCCAGGAACTCAGTGTGGAGATCTCCAACTATATGGCAGAAAAGTCTGGTTCTAATGGGTTCCCAGAGTGCCTGGCAGCACAGGGATCTAGTAGATCTGATATCCCTCCTCCTCTGAGGAGACCCCAGGGTTTAGATCTTCATAGAGCTAAACCATATCTTGGCATGAATACTAAGGAGATGCCAGGAAATGAAACCCATGGTTCTGTTATTTTTAAAAAATGGATTCATATTGTTAGTTAAATAACATCTGTCTGTATCTTGCAGTACCATCTTCAGTCACTAGGTGTCAGACCTAGTGACTGAATCTTCTCTAATTATCTGGCAGGAAGCTAAAATAAGACCTGGGATATTTATTCCTCCAGGGAAGCCTTTTGGGAGCTTTAAGTGATGCTTCCTTCTGCCCTGGGTCTCAAACTCCTAAAACATATTGGTTGGTTTGTTTGTTTCAGAGCAAAAGAAGGTTAGTAAGAGTGTGTGAGAGAAGTTCCTGCTACCTCTTGAGCAGAGAGGAGAGTGAGCAGGTGGAGAGGCTGAATACGTTTTGGGATAGGAGGAGAGAACACCCAGTGAGAAAGAATAAAGGTGGAGTGGGAGAAGGAAACAAAAGAGCGGAGGGAAAGAGCAAGAGCACTGGAATGGGAATGAAAAGTAAGGAGTTTTTAAACCTTGCAAACTGAGTATTTTTTTTTTGGTAAACTATAAACCAGACCATAAGATTCCACTTCCTATTTAAAATATCTAAGTGCTATGTATACTGCAGTGACTTGCAGCTGAATGTGTGCAAGGTACGGTAATGCAAGCTGATATGAGTTGAACTGAAAATTCTGCCTTTAGCATTTGATTTGTGATTCCCACACACGATATAAAGGTGCTGCAGTCATGAACATGGATGTGTGGACTGCCCCAAGTACTTCCCTTTCAAAATACAATCTTAAAACATTGGCTATGAGTAAGACGTCACACTGCTCTTGCTCACCTTGCTTCATTATATGCAATCTTGTAATGTTACTTTAACTGAGGATTGTTTCACATATGCACCTACCACGTGTCCATGTGTGAGTCCATCCACAATTAAAGTAGCATCATAAGATTGATTCACGCAGGGGCTTTGCGCTATTCTTACAGATACAGAAAGCAACAAGGAAGCTAGATAATTTCCCTATAATGCACAGAAGGATATCACAATATCAAGAAGCAGTCATGTGGTTAAAGGGAACTCTCAGTCTGAGTGGGTGGTTGGGAGTGCCTCACCCAGAATTTGTGGGGTGATGTCTCCCCTCTTCCAACTCAGATGACAGGAGGTCAGTGCCTGTGGTTGTTTTCCAGCAGTAGTTGATTTCTGGAAGTGATGCATCACACATACACATAATACGTGTGATGGGAAATGTACCACACACATACATATATATTTAACAAAATATATGGGAAGTATACATGCATATCCAGCTTAAGAATGCTGTTCATTGTTTCACTGGAAATCACTTTATAAACAATCAATATTTTGGGGACTGAGGCTGAAACCTAAAACATTTTCATTCTGAATCTGGGGAGATTATCATACTATGCTATTATAGCACAATTATTCCACTTTAACTGCTCTGGCTGCCTCCTGTGGAACCCTGGGATTTGCAGTTTAGAGAGGGGCATTTAGAACTCTCAGCCAGAGAGCTCTTGGGCCTCACTAAACTACAAACCCCAGAATTCCACAGGAGGCAGCCAGAGCAGTTAAATTAGAATAATAGCACTAGTGCACTATAGTGTGATAAAGTCCTGGGGTTAATTCAGTCCTGCAATAGATTTCTATCATGTCTGTTGGCAACCACAGACAAAAACCACCACCGTTCAGTATAGCTAGAGGCTCCCTGTCAAAAATTTGACAGCTTAGTTTAAATCAGTATATGAAATTTACCATATCCTTATTTCATCACCTTTTACACTCCACCTATCCTGTCCACAATCTCCTTTTCAAAATTACCTTTCCTGTTTGCTTTCTTCTCAGCAAAAGGACACAACCACTCCCTAGCCCAATCTGAGCTAGTCCCATGCTCCACTTTGTTTCAGGCTCTTCCTTTTTCAAAATTCATGTCTTTTATGTTCTTTTGACCCTTTCCCTCCTTCAGTTGTCATTTCCTCATGGCTGTGTTTCTCCCCAGCCCACAGTCTATCATGTTCCCTTCATCCACCCAGTGCATATATGGACTGTCTGCTGGCTCACCTTCCTGACTCTCATCTTCCTTAATAGTGTATTTGCCTATTTCTACCAATACCATTCCATGCTTTCTGTCCTTAAGCTCTTCATTCCCAACACAAAGGCTGAACTGTGTGACAGCTTTCTGGTTTAGCTAGAATGTTTCTCAACATACCATGACATCAGAGCAGTTTAGCCAATCCTGGGGATTTGATGTAAGGAAAGGGGAGGTCTGAAGGCAAGCAGGCAGAATTTGCGCTGCCTGTTTCATATAGTTTGTGATGAAACTGTTTGGAACTAAGTAACATTCAGCTTACCCAGTTTTTCATTTTGTCCCGTCTTTCTAGAAGCTTTTGTTGAAGGAGCTCTCCTGGACCTCCTGCTGCTCCAAACCGTTCTACTATGACCTTTGTCTTCTTATATTGCTCCTCTGGCACCAAATGTTTCATGCACTGAAGGTACATGTGCAGGGTCTGTTGCAGTGGTGGGACTGGAAGTTTGGGAAGTACCTAATTAAGATGGAAAAGAAATCTTGTGATCAAAAATGGCCTCTGCTGTTGACATTTTATAACTATGCTGAGTATTCTTCACATTTTAAATAACAGTGACCTAATACCCAGCCATGCAAAAAGGCTCAGGGTTCATTTTATAAGAAATATGAATTTTAAAATTTGGTTCAGTATTGTTTGAATTTAAAAATGTGGTGCAGTATTGTTTGATCAGTGCTTTTAAAGAGATGCAGTCAACTGCACATGAGCAGGAAATGGAACATCCTCTCTTCCCTCATATATTCAGAGTATATTTGGGAGGCACACAGGTGGAAGATGAAGCTATGTTGTCAGTGAGGACCATTCAGTCCTTGGCCAGACACCATTGGATACACCGCAAAGACCCCTAGATGCTGAAAAGGACTGAAAAACCAAGGGAGAATTCAGAGGATTCTGAATTGGATTGCAAGCTACAGGTAGTTCAGTGGTGGGAATCATAGAATCATAGCGTTGGAAAAGACAACAAGGGCCATCCAGTCCAACCCCCTGCCATGCAGGAATACACAATCAAAGCATTCCAAACAGATGGCCATCCAGCCTCTGTTTAAAAACCTCCAAAGAAGGAGACTCCACCACACTCTGAGGCAGCAGGTTCCACTGCTGAACAGCAATTACCATCAGTAGCTTCTTCTTAATGTTTAGGTGGAATCTCTTTTCCTGTATTTTGAGTCCATTGTTCCATGTCCTAGTCTCTGGAGCAGCAGCAAATAAGCTTGTTCCATCCTCAGTATGGCATCCCTTCAGATTTTTAAACATGGCTATCATGTCACCTCTCAACCTCTCTTCCCCAGGCTAAACATACCCAGCTCCCTAATCAGAAGGCTTTCAAGCTGCATATGCTCCACAAAGGCTTTTTGGTGCTATGATTTTTTTTCCTCCACTCTCTAGACTCAGGGACTTCCCCAATGTGAATTGGGGGAGGCATTTTTGCCCCCCAATGGTGAATCACTGCTCCAGGGGTGACAGATTGTTTTTACCCCTCCCCAGTCCTCCATATAGCAGGTGTAGATCCCTGAAAGGGTGATCAAAAGTAACTTCTGATTGTGATTTATTTCTGCAAACGGTTCCAGATTGCTGGAATGTGCCCACAACCTGGGGAGAGCATAGAAATGAAAAGCATCCTCACAACCGCACAGTTACCCATCCCGTGGTAGACTGTCATACTAAAACTTCAATTGATTAATATGTGAAGTTAGTTTCAATTACTGATGCTGAATATCATCATTTATTGCTAAATCTGCTTTGAGGTTCTGGCATGGCCTTTTTGTGGGCCAGAACATATTAGAGATGGCTTTCCTCTCCCTAATGAGGAGTGGTAGCATTTACTTAATAAATATAAAATCATTTCACATGAAAGGGCACCACTATCTTTTAATTTTCATTTAAAAGTTAATGCTGATGGTAATTAAAAGGTAATGCTGGTTTGTTGAGGAGGCAGCAATCTTAAATATACTTTCTGGAGAGTAAAGCCAATTTTATTCTGTAGAATGTGACTCAGAGTAAACATATTCAGGATTGCTTGTGAAATACAAGCTATTTCTTAGTTAAGCATTCATAATTAACAGACTTTGTTTCGATCCATTCCTTATACTGGTAGTTTTATCCCTCCACATGTGGTGTGCCATATTTTTGAGTGCAAATGCACACATCTTTACAATGATGGAATTGTTATAAAGAGGAACAAAATCCAGTCTACTGCGTGGTACTCTTCAAAGAAATTATTTTTCATTGAACACCCAACTTTGATGTTATTTTCTAGAAACAGTCACTCACTATCTCATCTTGGCTGCTAATGTCTTTCTCTTTCTTCTCCACAACTTTCTCTAGAATTGGCATCTTTGCTTCACTTCTGTTGTATCTGATGGAGAGCAAAAATGGACACCACTTGCCGATGATTGCAGAGTGATACACTAGATCTAGAGAAAAGAATAGTTGGGATAGACACAGAAATAAACCATGTTGAACAGTGGCTTTGGAAAGTCTGCCACACTATGTTCATGTGTAAACTCAGAGCAAATACGCAAATACTTGCAGAAAAACTGGAACTGATGAGAAAATGGCAGCAATGTATAAGTGTAAGAACTTTTGTCTAGGTGTGAGACAAGCTCAACATTAATATAAGTTTGAAGACTATTGCATTTGCCTCCCCGCCCCCATTTTTCCTAACTGTTTTCTCTTCTGCATTTTATATATGTTTATGTGATCAGCCCTTTAAGATGTAGGAGTATTATTTTACTACTACTACTACTACTACTACTATTGATGATGATGATGACGATGATGATGATGACAACGATGATGAGAAAAAGAAGAAAATGACACAAGTTTTAGTTTTAACACATAGGGCATGATGTAGCATTGCATGAGTGTACTTCTCATAGTGCTATAGAACTTTCCTGCTTCTTTCCTACATCTTTCAAGACACCCCTAGGCCACATCCAGAGGGTTTCCCAACCTTCCAGGGCAGACTGTAAAGATGCAAGGGGTGGGAGAGGGAATTATCTTCTTGCTAGTTCTATTCATGAAACTGGTTCCATCAACAAAAGGACAGCCTTGAATCCATAGGCACACAAGTAGTATTTCACATGTGTACACTGGAGCTTTAAAGCTTTTTAGCTGACTCCTCCCTGATAATCCCCTCCACCAGTGCTATGCTTCATGCTATGGATGCTCCATGCTCAGTGCTTCTTTACACTTAATGCAACAGCCACTATTGCTGTATGTGGTGTTTCACCAGCCTCCTACACTTATGAGTATGCACAACATACCTAAATCCTTTGGGCAGGCACAGGGATTGTGCAACCCTCCGGCTGTTGCAGATCTGCAAATCCTAGCATTTCTTGCCATTAGCTATGCTGGCTAAGGCTGGCAGAAACTACAGCTCCCACCCCACCCTGAGGAACATCCAATGTCAATTGAGTGGACCTCCATTTGTATGATGGACCATCCTTTTCTATACCTCCCCTCTTCACTCCTGGGTTTCCAGATGTGGTCTCTTAGGATCCCATGACCTTCTAGAGGAGATCTGGAAGATATATGCATGTGGAAGCAAAGATCCATTTTGTCAGCAGCATCTATCCTGGCCACAGTATTGGGGACCACCCTTAAAGACCTGTGTACTACTCATGCAAACCTTTGCTGAGCTGGAGCATTCAGCTGCAACAACAGAGGGGCAGCATGGTATAGTGGCTTGAGTGCTAGACGAGGACTTTTGGACAAATCATACTCTCTCAGGACTTTATCAGATGCGGCAAAAAAAGTATCAAAAGAATGCTATGAGAACAAAAATGGGCTACATTACCAGACAATGATGTCCTTCAGCCATTCTGGTAGCATAGCCCAGGTGTGAATAAGGTGTCACTTTTTATTGACAGCTTAACCCGTCAATAAAAAAAGGGATGCTTTATTCACACCCATGCTATGCCCCTGGAACAGCTGAGGACACGGGCATCTGATAACGTCACCCTTTCTGTTCTTGTAGCATTCTTCTGATGCAGTTTGGGATGCGGTTTTGTGCCATGTTCCCCCACATCTGATAAAGTCCTCAGCCTCAGAGAAAGGCAATGACAAAGCCCCTTTGAATAGCTCTTGCCAAGAAAACACCATGAAAAGCTCACCTTAGGTCAGCTTATGTCAAAAATGACTTGATGGCATGCAACAACACCACAGCTGCAACTATGTTGTCCACAATTGATATGTTTGCTGTGGGAACACCGATGGGACACTGATATACCCATAGCAATAGTGTATGTTACATAAATATGAAGCCATCCTATGCTACTCTGTTCCTACCATGAAAGAAAAAGCAACTGGGGTGCATCTACACTGTAGAAATAATGCAGTTTGACACAACTTTAATTGCCATGGCTCCATCCTATAGAATCCTGGTATATGTAGTTTTGTGAGCCATCAGCAGTCTTTGGTAGAGAAGGCTAAAGACCTTGCAAAACTACAAATCCCAGGATTCCATAGGATAGGGCTACAGGACATAAAGTGGTGTCAAAAAACTGCATTATTCCTACAGTGTAGATGCACCCTGGATCATTATGAATGACAGCTAATGTTTGCTTTTTTGTTTTCTCCCCAATGAAATAATGAGGAGAAAAACAGATAAGAGAGGAACCAGTTCTGAAGCTGGGAAAAGTTACTTTTTCAGGCTCTGGTTTCCAGAATCTTCCAACCAGCACTGGCCATATTGACTGGAGTGTTCTGCTGACTATAGTCAAAAAAGTAACATCTCCTAGCTCTGTTCCAAATCCACACAATAGGTTTGGTATGGGTTGGCAGGCATTGCCTTGGGAAAAAGGAAAACATGGCTGCTGTCTCTCCTTGATTGCTTTTAGGGTGACACTAGGGTGTCTGTACTTGAGTTACTGTGACAACAGAGTTTTCAGCACCTGAAGAATGAAGTAGAATGAATAAGTGGATGATTGAATGAGTGAAATGAGAGGAACGTATGTTGCACCTTGTAACTGGTGATGTCACAGGTGCCATTCAATAGGTATGCATCATGATTCTTGTGCAACAACAGCATTCCACAGAATGCATCCTGGAAGGTGGGATCAGAATTTCCTAACTGATATCAAATGAATAATGTGTGGTTACTTTTGTCATGGAGTTTGTTATTCATAGGAGGAGAAAGGCAACCCTGGCAAGCTCATTTTAATCAGCAATTTGCTCAGGATGTGGAAATGGATATAACAAGGTGAAAGGTTAATGCATCAAGTAACAGCTCTCACCCACTCCTGCTCTAGTTTTTTTTTTTTTGTTGTTGCCAAATACCCATTATCCTTTATGCCAATACAAGTGCACAAAATGTACTAAGTGAGCTTGAATTTTATGTTCCACTCTCTGGAAGCTGGGAAGCATGGGACTGTAATTCTATTAATAAAATGTCCCTCACATCACTTTACTGATTCTTCCATTTGCCACTTGACTTAACGATCCTTTTCCCATCACTCACTATAATTCCTCCCTTGTTTCCTATACTTTCACTTATCTATCTTAAATAGACTGAAGGATCTCTGGACAGGAAGTGGATCATTCACTGGTGATTGGTAGCTCCCATGTCATTGGGGCAGCAAATCTGCTCCATATTTTACTTCAGACTTTAAAGGCACTATCTAAGACATTGACCTGTTTTGGATGTATGGCATAGTAGCATGGCTAACTTCTTTAAGATCTGGACTAAAAACCCAATGTGTATTCACCACTACACTGACATGAAAACCACCACCAGGCTCCTTTCTAAGGCCAGTACAGCAACTGAAACTTCTTTGGAAGACATCACATAAATCTCTGTTCCAGATATCCACATCAGTCCATTACCTGTTTCTGATCTATTTATTAGGAGCGGGACAATGAGAACTGTCAGGAATTTCATAGCTTGGATTTTTGTATTACAGCAGTCAGATCCCTTACATTATTTGGGGACTCTTAGGATTATCTTGGGTTTAGTGGGATAGGACAAAGGGATGGGCAGTAGCAACAAGGAGGGGTATCCCCTCTGAAAGCAGGTTGCATATGAGGCAGACAAATGGGTGAATTCAGCCCAAACTTTCTGAAAAAGAAGATTGCAGGTATTAATCCTGATATAATTGTTTCATCTGACACCTTCAGTCCAAATGTCAAGCACCATCTTCTTTCTCAAGTACTTCATGTTGTAAATGCTGAATGAGCACAACTCAATAGATGGCTTTCTAACCAGTCATCCCAAATAATTTAGAGGAGCACAGGTACATTAGGGGTCAAATGAATGCCAGCTGCTTCAATGAGCCTAGCTCCACACGTATAAGGCACCATTCTTGCCATTTGCCCCATGAAGAGGAATCCTGGGGCTTTCATTGTCCTTCAAAGCAACAGCCAAAATTTGCAGTTGAGGAGGTGGGGGAAGAGGATTGTGGAGGGACACTTTCCAGTACAGACAGGATAGATTGATCTGAACTTTACATGACTGTTTGAGTCAAATTAACTGCCCTTATAATGCTCCAGTGTCTGTTTTTTTTAAAAGCACTTTTGATAACCTGATTGGAGCTGAACAGATTTGGGCTAGAAGCCTGTGAATACTTACCTAAGAGTAAGCAGGAGTTGCTTTTAAGTAAATATGCATAGAATCAATGATGGTCCTATTGTCCGTTCAGATGGAGCACCTCCTATCTAGCCCCCAGCACACCCTTTTGGCCAGCAGAAGTGTTCAAGGTGTACTCAGGGTTTTTGCAAGGGAGGACATTAGGCTGTTAATTAAATGGAATTGGCTCCACCTCTGGGAATGTTTTCACTTTTGTTATTAATGATTTCTCCCTCCACCACACGAGGCCCAGTGGGCATCAGCCACCACTGCACAGGATGACACTGTTAGTCATAGTTGCAAGAGAGAGGGGTGGGGGGAACAAGAATGCAGAGTGTATTTGACAGTGATTCCTATTTAAGTTACAAAACTGGAAAAAAAGAAACTGTATTGAGGATTGATCCAGCATGGTGGTTTGAGTATTACACTAGGACTCTGGGAGACCAGGGTTCAAATCCCCACTCAGACATGGAAACCAACTGGGTACTCTTGGGCAAATCACACACTCTCAGCTTTATGAGAAGGCAGTGGCAAACTTCCTATGAAGAAATCTTGCCAAGAAACCATAGGATAGGGTCACCATAAGTTGGAGTTGACTTGAAGGTACAGAATAGCATTCAGGAACTTTATCTGTAGTGTGCACAATCTGGAGAAATCACCTCCCTCATATTAATTCCTATGGGCAATCTGAGATCCCTAACAGCCTTTCCCTTGACTTCAAGATCAGTTCAAACACATGTACATTTCCATTCAGGTAGAAAAGTATATTTAGCAACAACAACAGGAATACTGGATGGCTACCAGCTCCTTAACTGTTGTGTTGCTTAAAGTAGCAGTTACAGCATCAAAGAGAATGCTCATCAGGTTAGTGTTGTTTAGATTCCCAATTTTCTCTAATGTGCAGTGTTTCCCACCTTTTGCTTCTAGTAGGATCAAACTGATCACATTGCCCCTTTGATGAAGCCCTCAGATTAAAAACACACAGAGAGAGACATATATGGATGGATTGAGATCTCTTTATTATTAGGTGGATATATGAAGTATACATTGGACTCTGTTAGAATTTTAGATCTTATTATTTCCTCTCCCTATAACATCAGCTATGACCCAAAATAACAGAGCTAAGTTAAATTACTGTTTTGGATAGTGCAGCCTTCCTAAAATACAATCTCTCATTAAGATTAATTGATGTTGCTTTGCTTTCCAAATTTGAGAGAGGCACGATATAATTTGAATACATAAATAAAATAAATAATAAGTCCACATTCTTTTTGGTTATTGGGCCTTCTCTAAAGTTAAGATGTAGAGCAGTTCCTCTGAGAAAATGTTACACTGGGACTGTACTATATTTGTGTAAAGTGTTGTATATCTCTCTCTCCCCCCCTCCCCGTTTCATACAAGGTATGTGTACATTGAGAGACAGATTTAAAGAACAGTAGTGTGGGGTGCAGGTGAGCTGGAAAGGGGATCCTTCCCCATGGATCCCCCATCTCCTTTTCTCCCACTTTTCCTCCCAGCAAAGCTACTTCTGGTTTAAAAGTCACATGAAGGGACCCTACCACTTCAGTGAAACAGATTTAGAGGAAAGGAAGATAGGTGGGAACTACTTGTACTCCATCCTAGGCCATCCATGTGTTCTTAGTGCCTCTCCTTTTTCTGTGAAACTGATGGCAACTCATTGGTCAGTGCAGAACAATATCTCCTAAACATTTTACAGCTTCTGATTAAAAAGTAAGGGTACATTTCTTCACTTGTATCTACCCACAAGGATGGTAACTCAGGAGCTGCCACAGTAGATGATGATGAGAAAGAAAACAGTAGCAGCAGCAGCAGCAACAACAACAATAATTCTTATTTTTATTTCTTACTTAAATTGAGTCCAGTACATCTTTTGTGTAAACTGAACTCACTAAGGGAACATTTAAATCAGGGCTGGTTTAAGGTCCCTGCAGCACCTACAGCTGCAGGGGGGCCCATTGTTATGGAGAGCCCCATTGTAATCCTCCTCCTGCAAAAAACATTATTAGTAGGAAGGCTTCTGACCCTTGGCACATATTATTGGTGATAAATTATGTAATAATCTGAATATTCTGTTGCATGGTTGGCTGCTTGGTCATTCAGGATGCTGCCGAACAAGACTGTCATCTCCCAGGTCAGCTTCGAGCGACCAAAGTCCTGAACCGCCTGCATGCAGGGTTGGGTCTGCGGCTTCCACTGCATCTTTACACCTGCTGTTTTGACCCTCGCCTATTGCTACAGGGCTTTTTTGGAACTGGATTTGTCCTTCGAGACTGTGCAATGGATTTTTCTGGTGGAGCGCAGTGTGCACAGAACTGGCCTCACCCTTTAAACCAAAGGTTCATCTGCTGTGGCCTTGCAAGCATGGATGTAGCAGCAAGGTCCTCAGGTCATAGGTTTGATTAGAGTTTCCTTCTCTTAGATGGCTGACCTTACAGGGTTGGACAAGCACCATCTGCCTGGGTTTGGGATTAGAGTTTTCCTTCTCCTAGGACGGTTGCCATAAGGCTAGAGAGCCCATCCTGCCACCGCCAGCATAGCTCAAAACATCATTAGGGTACGCAAGCCTCTCTCCCATGACAAGGGGCCATCAATGGAGAGGAGAATATTCTGTACTGTGAATAGATTAGGTAACATTGACCTGATATAAACATAGCCCCCCCCAAAAAAAATAAAGCATTTCAGGGCCCCGCAAAAACCCTTAAACTGGCCCTAATTTAAACACATCACATTTGCCATCAAATTGGGCACAGCTTTTTCTTCCAGCCAAGCCTCCATGTAGGTTAAGCAGGGCTGCTGTTGTGGAGATAATATGTGTGTTTGGAGGTGTAAGCTCAGAGGAGCTCTTGTGGATTCAGAGAGGAAACCCCTGCCTGGATTTCTATCCCTCCTGCTGGCAAGATACTAGAACAATCCAGAAACTGGATTTCTTCCTCCTCTATGCATGGCACAAGGATAGGAAAAACACGAAGGAACATTTACAGTTGTTCCAAAGCCAATAGTGAATGAATGAATGGACTAAAATTCCCATGATAATTCCCATGAAGGGTACCAGTTGAAGGGATAGAAAGTTTCCACAAATAGGGTGTTGTCAAGGCTGCTGCCTCACAGTTTCTAATTTGCAGTATCATGAAAGGGAAGTAAATGGTTATGTAGTTATGTTGTTGCAGTTACTGTTTTATTGCCACAAAGGGAGAGACGGGGCTTGTCAATTCCCTACTCCATCTTTACTTGCTGAAAATATACGTTAACCAATTTGGGTTACTCTGTACCTAGATTTAGGCTTACAAGGAGAGGCACCATTTGCTTCCCAGCTTCAGATAGCAAAATAAATTGGGCCAGCCCTAGAAGATGGCTCAGAAAAGCTTTTGGGGAATATTTCTGAACTGCAGAGAGACAGCATATCTTTAGTGACACCTCCATTTTGTAACAAAATTGTTGGATTTCTATTAACTTGACATCTCTGTTCAGTCCTCGTCCATTTGCCCAAAATGGTGTGCATGCGTGTAAATACAAACAGATCGGTAAAATTATTCCCTTGATATCACAGTTGCTTGCACATGATTTCCTTTTCTTTCGGCAACATTGACCCTCGGGTACTTGCCATCTGTCCCTATATTATACTAAAGATAGACACAAGGTGTATACACACTGTGGCTCTACAATATCATCAGAATACAGCAAGCATTCTATGGGACTGGGCTCTGTAACTGAGGAAGTGCGTGGGAAAGAAGATGTTGAATTAAACTTGAAGGTTGGCTGATCCAGCATAGTGTAGTGGTTTAATTGTTGGATGAGGACTCTGGGAGACCAGAGTTCAAAGCCTCACTCAGGCATGGAAATCCATTAGGTGACGTTGGGCAAGTTAAATTCTCTTAGCCTAAGAAGGCAAACATCTACTGAATAAATCCTGCTAAGAAAGCCCTTTCACAAAGTTACCATGAGATGGAACTGACATGAAGGCACATAAAAACAACAAGGACAAGGACAAGGACAACAACAACAACAACAATGGGTAGGCAGGTTAGGCAATCAGAATAATGCTTATTTTTGGAGGAGACTGTGGGAGGCCACATTAAAAATCAGCCAGACTTTCTAGACTGCATTTTGGCTGTTGTTTAATATATTCAGGGAAAACACAAATAGTCAGTGGAGATTCATACAGAAGATAGTATTAATGTTTAAAAATCAGTAACATATTAATATTAAATATAAAAGAATCAAACATAAAATCTATTTGAAGAGAAGGAAGAAAAACAGGCTTCTACAGATGGAATTTAAAAGGATTGTATAAGAGATGTGTCTGTCTACATATTTACCCCTCTAATGTTTGTGTATGTGCCTTCAGGTCGCCTGTCAACTTATGACGACTCCATGAATTTCATAGGGTTTCCTTAGCTAATGCTGAGAAGACATAGGCAGCAGTAGTGTAAGTAAATACAATTCTGTTCAATATTTGAGAGACCAGTTCATTGGTTGGTTCTATGGGAGCCACAGCAAAAGGACTTTTTTCACATGTCATGGTTGGTAGTACATAGATTCACAAATAATGATCATACAGGTTTTGCAAGTCCCATGGCTCCTTCCACACTAGCATTAAATTTCCATAGAAGCCACATGAGTAATATCCTTGTGATTTGCTGGGTAATCCATATGGTAGGCACTTTTTGTACCTCATCAATACAATGTGGGAATATTTTCATGGAAAACTCCGCCCCCCCCCCCGAAATCATGAATCAGAGAAAGAAACAATGTTAGAGGATTTTGAAACAGAATAGCCAGTTTGCACTGACGGCACATTGGTTTAGTGATAACTGCAGCTGTGATCTCTTGGGCACTTGGCTGTACTCGCAAAAATGGTTACACACAGATCACTTTTCATTGACAAAACTTTGATCAGAGAAGTTTACCAAGTGATGACATATCACTTGATCAGCAACATGTCAACTTAATATATGAAGTGACGTAACATGTTACTTTTAAGGCCTCTTTCTTGAGAAATCTTTATGGGGCACCATTATCAAGACTTTTTGCAGTCCTGCAGTATGGCTCTAGCATGGGTTGCACAACCTTTTTGGCCCTGCAGATTACTTCCTGTGGAGGGCTCTACACATGCACACATACTCTTCCCTAGAGTCTGGAAGGGTTACTTTTTTCTTTTTTTCTTTTGCTATAACTCTTGGAATACCCCAGACAATCTGGCCTCCTTGGCTATGCTGGCTGGGGGATTCTGGGAGTTGTAGTCCAAAAAGCAACTTTTGCAAGCTGAACACTACCCCTCCACATCTCAGCACACATATTTTCCCTCCTGTATTCCAGCAGTTTAGCTGAGCTGGGGAGAAAAGTGAGTCCCACGCATGGAGTGGTCACTGGCTGCACTTCAGGTTTCACACACTTGCCCTTAGTCTTCTGTTCTGGGGAACTGTAGTTCATGATGCTGTACAGTAAATGGACCCCTTTACAAACTTTTGAAGAGTTAAATACCCTTATCAGGAAACAATGTCTAAGGTTGTCTAGGGTGTGTACAGCACTAATCCCATTGTCACCTCTGATAAATAGTTCAGTTCATTTTCATTTTCATATTGGTCATAGACTATGACAGAAATGCAAACATATAATATCCAAAACAAATAACAGCAGGTTGTTGGGGGTGGGTGGGTGTCTTATTTTAGACAGTGCAACTGAACACAGAGGCCTGAATTGTGTTGGAAGTCCCAACTAGAGTGTAGACCCACTGAATTCATTTTTGAATGGTAAATCAACACATATTTAAATCCCATTGATTTAATGGGCCAGCTCTAATAGAAAATTGCCAGTAGAATTCAAACTATAAGATGCAATTGGGAAAAAATGCAGCTAGAAAAATGGGAGGGGAAAACTAGACCCATTAAGTGTTTTGGAGAGGTAGAGTTTGGCAATACAAATTTGGTGAGATTGCAGGAATGGATCTTGCATTGGTGTATCACTGGATTGGGACTTACACTGGTGCAAGAGCTATCAGATTACCATGTTAATTGATTAACTAAGGCAGATTCATAAATGAATGGTTGCTGCATAGTAGATATCAGCTATCAATTCCTGTGGAGAAATGTACACTGATACAGGGTACAAATAAGGCACAAAACAGGCTTGTGTTTATTTTCTTAAACGGGGAGCTGTGCAGTTAGAATATCTACTTTAAAAAAACACACAGCCAAATAACATATGGTATAAATTGTTACAATAGGCAAGGTACAGATCAACCAAAAATTAGCTACCATCAAAGCAAGCATGGTTACAACCCCTAACAGGATTCAATAAACCCAGCACATGCTTTTAGGTTGTAGTTGTTGTTGTTGTTGTTGTTGTTGTGTGCCTTCAAGTCATTTCTGACTTCTGACGACCCTAATGTGGACCTATCATGGGGTTTTCTTCATAAAATTTCTTCAGAGGAAGTTTGCCTTTGCCTTCCTCTGAGACTAAGAGAGTGTGACTTGCCCAAGGTCACACAATGGGTTTCCCTGGCCAAGCAGGGATTTGAACCCTGGTCTCCAGAGTCATACTTCAGCACTCAAACCATTACACCAAATTAGCTTTTTAGGTTAGAGGTGAGCAATTGTGATCTCTGACCCATAGTCCCTCTCCATTGGTAGTGCCAATACTGGTTAGGGATGATGAGAATTACAGGCCAACAAGACTGGAGGTGCACAGCTGCCTGCCTCTGTTTTAGACAATGCCTGAGTCTGATGCAGCTGACTTCAGTAGTACAATTGGCCCTTCATATCCACAGATTCTGCATCCACAAATTCTACCATCCATGGCTTGAAAATATCCCTCACTGCAAGAAATCCAAAAGCAAACCTTGATTTTGCCATTTTATATAAGGGACACCTTTTTCTTACGCTATTGTATATAATGGCACTTGAGCATCCACGGATTTTGGTATCCATGGGGAGGGGGGATGCTGGAACTGAACTCCAGTGGATACCAAGGGCCCACTGTACCTCTTGACATCTAGTTTGCTACCCAAAGCTCAGCCTTTTGAAGGCTGGACAAGTTTTCTTTAGCTGACTGCAGCTGGAGAACAACTTTGTTTCATACCAATATGTAAAGGGGGCATTGAAGATAAATAGAATGGACAGAGTTTTGCTTGGAATGCCTGTGAAACCTGTTTAGCCACAGATGACAGCCAGACTAAAACAAGTGTCATATAATCATAGAATTGCAGAGCTGGAAGAGACCATGAGGGCCATCCAGTCCAACCCCCTGCCACGCAGGAAATCACAATCAAAGCATCCCCGACAGATGGCCATCCAGCCTCTGTTTAAAGACCTCCAAGGAAGGAGACCCCACCACGCTCCGAGGGAGTGTGTTCCACTGCCGAACAGCTCTGACTGTCAAAAAGTTCCTCCTCATGTTGAGGTGGAATCTCTGTTCCTGGAGCTTGCACCCATTGCTCCGTGTTCCAGTCTCTGGAGCAGCAGAAAACAAGCCTGCTCCATCCTCAGCGTGACATCCCTTCAAATACTTAAACAGGGCTATCATATCGCCTCTAAACCGTCTTTTTTCCAGGCTAAACATACCCAGCTCCCGAAGTCTCTCCTCATAAGGCATTGTTTCCAGACCTTTCACCATTTTAGTTGCCCTTCTCTGGACACGCTCCAATTTGTCAATATCCTTTCTGAATTGTGGTGCCCAGAACTGGACACAGTATTCTAAGTGAGGTCTGACCAAGGCAGAATAGAGTGGCACTATTACTTCCCTTGATCTAGACACTATACTTCTATTGATACAGCCCAAAATTGCATTGGCCTTTTTAGCTGCCGCATCACACTGTTGGCTCATGTTCAACTTGTGGTCTACTAGGACTCCTAGATCCCTTTCGCACATAGTCTCATTCAGCCAGGTCTCTCCCATCCTATATTTATGCATTTCATTTTTCCGCCCTAAATGCAGTACTTTACATTTCTCCGTATTGAATTTCATTTTGTTAGCTTTGGCCCAGCTCTCCAGTCTATCCAGGTCATTCTGAATTTTGATCCTGTCCTCTAGGGTATTAGCTACTCCTCCCAATTTGGTGTCATCTGCAAATTTGATAAGTATGCCCCTAATTCCCTCATCTAAGTCATTGATAAAGATGTTGAATAGCACTGGGCCCAGGACAGAACCCTGTGGCACCCCACTGGTCACATCTTTCCAAGACGAAGAGGAGCCACTGCTGAGCACCCTTTGGGTTCGGCCGGTCAACCAATTACAAATCCATTGAACAGTTAACTTGTCTAGCCCACATTCTACAAGCTTGTTTGCAAGAATGTCATGGGGAACCTTGTCAAAGGCCTTACTGAAATCAAGGTATGCAATGTCCACAGCATTCCCTTCATCTACCAAGCTGGTAACTTTATCAAAAAAAGAGATCAGATTAGTCTGGCATGACTTGTTTCTCTGAAACCCATGCTGACTTTTTGTGATTATGGCATTGCCTTCTAAATGTTCACAGACTCTCTGGTTAATGATCTGTTCTAGAATCTTCCCTGGTATTGATGTCAGACTAACTGGACGATAGTTGTTGGGATCCTCTTTTTTCCCCTTTTTGAAGATGGGAACAACGTTTGCCCTCCTCCAGTCTGCTGGGACTTCTCCTGTTCTCCAGGAGTTCTCAAATATTATTGCCAATGGCTCTGAGATTATATTTGCCAGCTCTTTTAATACTCTTGGATGTAGTTCATCTGGTCCTGGAGATTTAAATTCATTTAGATTAAGAAGGTATTCCTGTACCACCTCTTTACTTATTTTCAGCTGGATTTCCCCTATTGTGTCCTCTGTTCCATTTTCCTCAGGTTGGTCCTCCTTTTCCTTTTCTGAAAACACTGAGGCAAAGAAGGTGTTGAGTAATTCTGCCTTTTCTCTGTCCCCTGTTAGCATTTTGCCATCTTCTCCACGTAGTGGCCCTATCATTTCCTTCTTCCTCCTTTTGCTGCGGACATACCCAAAAAAACCCTTTTTATTGTTCTTAACCTCCCTAGCAAGCCTGAGCTCATTCTGCACTTTAGCTTTTCTGACTTTACTCCTACACGTGTTCGCTATTTGTTTGAATTCTTCTTTGGTGATTTCCCCCCTTTTCCATTTCCTATACATGTTCCGTTTAAAACTTAGCGCCATTGAAAGTTCTTTAGTCATCCATCCTGGTTTCTTGAGACACCTCCCATTTTTCTTCCTCAATGGTACTGTTTGAAATTGTGCCTTCAGTATCTCCCTTTTGAGAAAGTCAAAACCGTCTTGAGGTCCCTTCTCTTTTAGTATTCTTGACCATGGGATCATCCCCAGTATTTCCCTGAGTTTATTGAAATCAGCTCTCCTAAAGTCAAGAATGCGTGTCTGACTATGCCTGGCTTCTCCTTTCCATTGTATAACAAACTCCAGGAGAACATGATCACTCTCACCTAAGGATCCCACCACTTGCACCCCATTAACCAGGTCGTCTCTGTTGGTTAGGATCAGATCTAAAATAGCTGACCCCCTTGTTGCCTCTTCCACCTTTTGGACCATGAAATTGTCTTCCAGGCATGTAAGGAATTTGCTAGACCTTGTAGTTTTGGCTGAGTTAGATTGCCAGCAAATATCAGGATAGTTGAAGTCACCCATCACTACTACATCTCTCCTTTCTGCATGTATGTTCATCTGTTCTAGAAAGGCAACATCCAATTCCTCCGTCTGATTTGGGGGTCTGTAGTAGAGTCCCACAATAACATCCCTGTTGTTTCCCTCCCCTTTAATTTTTATCCAGATGCTCTCCACCTGGCTTCCAGTATTGATGTCATGGATCACTTCACTGGTGTAAATATCCCTGACATATAATGCTATTCCTCCTCCTTTCCTGTTTCGCCTGTTTCTCCTATAAAGGTTATACCCCTCTATTCCTACATTCCAATCATGAGACTCGTCCCACCAGGTTTCAGTAACGCCTATTATATCATATTTGTTTTGTAGTGCAAGGAGTTCTAGTTCATCTTGCTTATTTCCCATGCTCTGTGCATTAGTGTAGAGACATCTGAGACCATGTGTTCCCTTTACTTGCTCCCTGTGCAAGTTTTTTTGCCTCCCACTGTTGGGTCCTTGCGCTGTTTGCCTTGTTCCCTCTATGACAGTTTGACTATTTTCTCCAGCCCTTTTGCTTTCCAGAATACTGTCTCCCTCCCCCATTTGACTCAGTTTAAAGCCCTCCTGATCAAATTCTTGAGAGTGTTGGCAAAAATGTTTCTTCCAACTGTTGTAAGATGCACCCCATCTCTTGCCAGAAGTCCCCCTGCATGGAAGCGCAGTCCATGATCCAAGAATCCAATTTGTTCTCGGCGACACCATCTACGGAGCCAGTTGTTTACGTCGGCTATTTTCCTCTCCCTTCTTGGACCATGCCCTTCAACTGGCAGAAGAGACGAGATGACCACCTGTGCGTTCATTTCTTTCAGCTTCCTCCCCAGGGTGCACTGCACACCAAAGGCAAGATGGATACCTTTCGCAATGTTTTCAAGTATTATCTGTTTCCAGTTAATGAGGGAGGATGTGACTATCTTACTCAAGATTTTCTCCCAGTCTGTGTTTGGTGTGCCTGTGGACACTGAAAAGAGGAGGTGAACATCCTCTTTTCTCTCCTTCACGGGGAGGCAGAAATTATAGCATAATGAAAAAAACAAAGGGGGGGATTTCTATTGTAATGTGGGTGGTGGTGGTGGTGGAGCTCAAGATGTGCTGCAAAGGCAGTTATCTGATACTGGGCACATAATATGATTTTACAAGAGGAAACTGTTTATGAAATGCCTGATCTGAAACAGAGAGCACCAAGGCAAGCTCAATCCTTGGATTCAGGTACAGCACCAATAATGCCTTTGGATTATATTGCCTTTGGATGACCCAAGAATGGCATAGTGGCTTGAGTGTTGGGCTTGGACTCTGGGAGGCCAGGGTCCAAATCCCTGCTCATCCATAAAAATCCATTTGGTGACCTTGGGCAAGTGACACTCCTTCAGCCTCAGAGGAAGCAAATCTATCCTAAATCAATCTTGCCAAGAAAGCCCTAAGATAGGCTCGCCTTAAGGCGGAGTTGACTTGAAGTCTTGTAACAACAACAAAGTGCCTTGGACATGTGCAGGGTGCATTTCTATCCTTGAATAATCATCCCTCTCCACACACCAGAGGTTGGAGAAGCTTCCAATCATACGTAAAATGCAGGGGTTGAACTGTAAGTAGCTGGAAACCTCATGGGTTGTCCAAATGGTGAAGAAAAAAAAAAAAACTCCTCACAGAATGCGAGGAGAATCCTGCCTGTCTTAATGGCATTCCTTGTGATTTTGCCATATTGTGAAGGGGGGGGGGACAAAAAAAGCCAAAAAACTCACCAGAAAAGCCTTTGCAGCTTTTCCAGCGAGAGGGTGCACATTTCTGCTTGTTAGGACAAGTAAGTCAATTTGATTCGCTTGCCCAAATGAGAGGAAGTGCACATCTGATTGGCCAGATGAGCGCAGGGGTGGGGCTTGCTAGCAATGAAACTGTCCACTGCTCCTATGTTAGATTTCTGTCTTATTGGGTAAGCACTAAGGTAAGAAAACGTTTTTTTGTTTTTGCTTTTGTGATAAAGTGAAAAATCATTCAATCACACCTTGGACATCTTTTAAAAAAATAAAGTTGTCGGCAGCAAATTCAGGTAAGTGGAAACGTATGTAAATTACTCACAGCCACCCTGTTTCCTAACGGGCATGTGGAGCTTAAGGGGGCAGAAAAATCATTAGGACAGGTCACAGCTGCTGCAAAATGTCATTACTATGAGGGGCTCCATTTTTTATGGGCATGTATCGACAAGCCCACACATTTGAGGATATTGGAGTATTTGCGAGAAGTGCACCAGAAGTGGCAAGTGGAGCCATGATGCCTAGCATACTCTGACAAACAGTGCCTAGACTGCAATATTGCCCAGACAACAAAGTGTCCAGTGCTTAGATTCATGTGCCTGAAATCTTTTATCTTTTGTCAATTCTCTGTCAGAACACAACTACAGCTATGGTCAGGATCTATCTATCCATCTATCTATCTGTCTGTCATAATCTATCTCCTTTCCTTCATTCCTTCCTTTTTCTTATTCTGGGGAAAAAAAAACCCTTCCCAACAATGTGCACATTGTCTGTGACACAATAGTCAAGAGATAAACAAATAAATAATACGTAATAGATAACCTTTTCCTATTTGTAAGAGGGAATGTGAGAGCCAGAGGGGCGTAGTGATTTGAATGGTGGACTAGGATTCTGAGAGACCAGGGTTCAAATCCCCACTCAGTCATGGAAGTCGCACTCTCTCATCTTCAGAGGAAGGCAATGACAAACCTCCTTTGAATAAATCCTGCCACGAAAACACTAGGATAGGGTTGCCATAGGTTGGAGCCAGCTTAAAAGCACATAAAAGCAGCAGACAAAGATGGAATGCAATGTTCACAACTAGGCTCTCAGTAAGAAAACCACTGCTTGCAATGATCCCAGTTTTCTCATTTTCAGGGGACATTCCCTTCTACGGGAGTCCCTTTGAGAACAAAGAGATCTACTCCAAGTAAGCAAGCTTTGGGTTGTTCTGCTCTCTCTGCAGGTGTGAGAGGGCTGACCATCTTGAAGAAAAGAGATGACTTTACTATATCACCCCCCAATCCCCAGCATCCTTTTGATGAACAGTGCCAGCTTTGCTTATCCATCCCCCCACCCGAAGATGAGGGGGGCAGCGGATGAACATTTATCTTTTGGAAAGGAGGAACAGAAAGAAAGAAAGGCAGTGGGAAGAGGGAGGAGGAGATACCGCTGACAGCTACAGCCGCCAAGTCAATGAATCCCCAAAGAGGTTCAGCACCTTGGATAGTTCCTTTAAACATTGGATTAAATGCTGGAGTGGATTCACCTCCTATCTGGCATGGAAGCCATCACCCCCCTCCCACCCCCATGGAATACCTTATTTCCGATCTCTGGGGTGGATGTGAAGAAAGTCTGGGTGCTGAAAGATAAGAACTCTAACCACTAGGGATGGTAGAAGGAAGGAAGGAAGGAAGGAAGGAAGGAAGGAAGGAAGGAAGGAAGGAAGGAAGGAAGGAAGGAGAGGGCTTGAACGGAGGAGAAGACAATAAAAAGGTATCTAGGAGGAACAAGTTGTCCCTCGCTGAAGCGAGTAACATTAAAAGAAATCCGGGAAGGCTTGCTAGCGACCAGTTTTGGAAAGAAGAACCTGTTGGGCGAATGGGATGGGCACACTTGAAAGGAGTGATGGGACGGGACCAATGAACAGCTACTAGCGAAGTCTACCCTCAGGGAACAGTGTCTTGCAAATGACTGTCTATCTCCGTGCCTGGGGTTGCGGGATGGGGTTCAACCACGAGGTTCATTTACTCCCCTTCCTTCTGGGGCTATTGCTCCGGGGTAAGCAATTGGGGGTTAGGATCCCAGACTCACTCCCGCGTAAGGATCCAATGAAAAGCAAGAATGGGTTTTTTAAAGCAGGTTCCACCCAGGCTCTCTCCCTTACACCGGGCGGCGAAAACGAACTGCGGATCTCGTTACTTGGACGCTACCTCGAACACCGGCAACTAATTAAAGGTGCTGCCGACATACCACCCGCCCCCTTACATTTCTCTATGGGTTACTCACTAATGTCTGTATTGTGTGTGTGTGGGGGGGTAGGAGTGGGGAAAAGTTACTAAGCGGTTTTGAGGGGGGGTGAACCCCCCTCCGGCGCCGATCCACACGTTGGTGAGCAACCTGGATCCTGACCCACAGCCGGCTTTAAGCCAAAGTGCCGAAGGATGAGCGGAGGGCACCCCATGGAAACCAAGGAGAAGAGACACCCGTTGTAAGCTTCGTTGTTCAAGATATCCGTGGGGTGATGCCTTTTCAAAATGGAAAAAGAAGAAAGGAGCCCGCGGGGTTGGCGAAGAAACTCTTTTTACCCCCCTCTCCTTGGTTTCCAACGGGGTTGAACCGTTCCCTGCCCAAGAACGCGTTGGGAGCATCCCGTTCCTTTTTGAAGCGCAAAAGGCTGCCGCCGCCGCCGCCCCTCTTCTTACCTGGCGCGAAGTTCGCCTCGCCGGAGCCTCGAAAGAGCGAACAATCGCTCGGGCAGGAAGGCTGGCTGAAGCGGCCCAGAGGGAAGGCCGGGGAGGGAGAGCGAGGCAGGGCTCAGCGGGCTCCGGAGGCGCTGTCCATGGTACCCAGGAGCCGCCTGATGCGCTGGGCGCGCCTTCTGGCCAGCCCCCCCCCACCCGCTCGGCTGGCCTAAACTCCTCCTCCCCGCCCACCCTCCCTCTTCGCGCAAAGGGGGACCGGGGAGGGCTGCATCGAGGCAAGGGGAAGCGCAGCAGCAGCCGCTGCCTTGGGCTCGGAGGAGCGAGGGCGGGGCGAAACCGCTCCGGGTTTTACTCTGAACTTTCAAGCTGCTCTCCAAGAGGTAGAACCTCCCCCTCCCCACGGTAGAAACCAACCCCCTTTGTGAAGTTGAAGGCTTTCAGGGCTGGCATCCATAGCTTTTCCTTCGGTTTTTTTCCGGGCTGTCCAGAACACGGCCTCACAGCCCGGAAAAAAACCAAGGAAAATCCAACTCCCTTTCCTCCAAGGCAGAACCCTTTCCCCAAGGTAGAAGAACCCTTCCCCAAGGAAGAATCCTACCCCCAAGGTAGAGGGAACCTTCCCCCACGGTAGAAGAACCTTTCCCCAAGGTAGAAGAACCCTACTCCCCAAGGTAGCACCCTTCCCACCAAGGTAGAACCCAGCCCCCCAAGGTCCAGCACTTCGAGGTGTTCTTTCAAACCCCGAGGTGACTCGCTACCCCATCGGCATGGAAACCACCAGCCGCCTCTTACAGGAGGGGGGGGGGCAAGGTCAGCTACTGCTTTGAGACACCAGCACAAGGGGTGTGGGTTGGGGGAGGGAGGTGGGTTGGACCAACTTGTGCCAGAGCACGAAGGGTGCGACTTTCAGACGACCCAGAACGGGGAAAGGGTCCCAAGCCAAGTGTGAGTGTGTGTGTGTGTGTGTGTGTGGTGGGGGGAGGGAGAAGCTTGCTCCTTTTTTTGCCCTCCGGTGTGGCTGCGAGGGCTGCCAGCCAAGTAACCCTCCGGTGAAAGGGGTGGAAGGATCTCAAGGAGGCATTCTCAGCCTCCCTGCTTTTCAGTGCGGGTCTTGGAAAGAAGCCGTGGCAAGTTACACGACCTTACAGGGGCAGCGCCGTGGGTGGTCCCAGACAGGAAGACTGGGAGGGGGGTCTGGTAAGACTCCAAAGCCCTCCCCGCTTCCCTGATTCCCTCTTCAAGGGTTTACTACCGCAGAAACAGGGCCATTTGTCAGGGCAGTGGGACTCCATTCAAACAGCGTTGGTGTAGATAGAGGGCTGGCCAAGGTGTTCCCTGATTCTTAGGGGATTCACTGCCCCCCTCCCACAACATCCCTGTACCCCGTCGTTGATATGTACATAGCTACCTACAGTGATGGCGCTGTATAAACAAATACATACATAACTACCGAGGAGGAGAGACTTGGTCAGGGCTGAGCCGAGAATGGGTGGCCAAGATCGGCTAAGTCCGGAACCTGGAGAAGATAAAGCAGTGGAGGGAGGAAAGGTATATGCACCTGCACCCTCCCCAACCTGGCACCGATTCGGTGGGCTGGGCTACAGCTCCCGGTACCCCCAGCCAGCAGACCAATGGCCGTGCTGGGTGGGAATGATGGGAACTGTGTCTCAACAGACCTGGCGAGAGCCGTGAAGGCACACTTTCACGTTGGCACCCGGCTTAGTCCTTTGTTCCAAGAAGACCCCAGACCTCTCCGACACGGATGTGAAGTCCAAAGGAAGACAGGGAAGTGCCCATGTTCGCTGGTTTCTCTCTCCCTCCCTCTCCCAACCGCAAACTCTATTCAGAGCAAGACAATGATAGCTGTGGGCCTAAGCATCCTAACTTGGGAAGGTGTCCCCCCACCGGGTTGGGGGCTGAATCACGAGGGAACGTGGATCCACAGCCGCCACCCCCCAGCTCATTTTATCACACTACACTGTTATAGCGCTATTATTCTACTTAAACTGCTATAGCTGCCTTCTGTGGACTCCTGGGATTTGCAGTTTAGGGGAAGGGCATATAGAACCCTTAGCCAGATGGCTCTTAGGCCTCACTAAACTACAAACCCCAACATTCCGCAGGATGCAGCCAGAGCAGTTAAAGCGCAATAATAGCACTATAACTGTAGTGTGATTTGTGACTTCAGAGTGGATCGTTTTCGGAACAGGAACTTTCGAAAGAGGGAAATATCTTGGGAGCCTCCTGAAGCCTTGGCGTCCATTTTCCACTCTCCCAGGCTGGTCCCTCTCTCCTGGTCCCCCCTCCCCACCACTTTTCTAATGGCGGACTTAGGGTTACTCCTGCCCGCATCCACCTGGGCCTCACATGTGTTGGGATCAAGAAAGGGCAGCCCGTTCAAGACGAATGACCCTTCCCTCTGCCCAGAACCTCCCTTCTCTTTCACCACCCAAGGTACTCAATGCCAGTTTACTCCTCCTTTGCAGCTCACTCCCGGTTGTCCGTTTTCCGGGAAGCCAGTCCCTTTGAATTGGGAGCACAGGAAACTGCCTTATATTGAGTCAGACTACTAGTCCGCCTAGGATCTGACTGGCAGCGGCTCTGGGATTTCTTGGAGGTCTTCCATCCAAGAACGAACCCGGGTCGACCCTGCTTAGTTTATGAAAACAATGGAGACCGGGGCCAAATCCACACTACACAAATAATCCAGTTTGAAACTGGACTACTTGCCATAGCTTCTTCCTATGGAATCCTGGGATCTGTAGTTTGGTGAGGCACCAGCACACTTTGGCAGAGAAGGCTAAAGATCTTCTAAAACTACAAATCCCACGATTCGGTAGGAAGGCGCCATGGCAAATAATCCAGTATCAAACTGGATTATTTGTGTAGTGTGGATTTGGCCCGGGTGTCTTTCGGGCAGTCGGGTGTTGTCAGTTGACTGGGGCTTACGCCTGAGTAAGTATGGATAGGTTACAGCCTTGGAGGGGTTAAGAATCGACCCACTTGGATGCATTCTTTTCTGGTGGATGCAACGAGTCAATGGGAGAGGAGATTTCGTTGGTCCCTTTTCTTCTTTCTTTCTTGGGAAAACCTCCCTTTTCGGGTCTTTCTTTTAGGGGTGGGGGGAGAGGGGATCCTTCCTGACCTTTTGGCCCATATGATTGAAAGCAGCCCCGCTCCAGGGCCAAGTGCAGAGGGAAACGCATTCCCACAATCCACCACCCTCCCAAGTGTCCACGCGAGCCTGCATCGATGGGGCGCAAACGGGTTAGGAAAGCAGGGGGGCTGCGAGGAAAAGAGTTTCCTCTTGCGGAGTCTCTGCAGGAGAATTGGGAAGAAGAGAGGAGAGGGTTTTCTGTGTGATTGGAAGAGGGGAGGGCACGAAATCTTGGGGTTTCCGGGTGCGCAGAAAAACGAAAGTCACACCCAGATGTGAATTTGGGTTGCCTTCCAGTATAGGCACTTTCCTTCCCCCCACCCCGCAACTGTGAGCAAAGTCCCTTTGCGTCCAGTCTCCTTCCAGGCTGCCCTCCCCTCAATCCCAGGGTTAGGCTGGTTGAAGTCCATTGCTTTTCCTTCTAAATAATCATTTTCCCAATCCATCTGAAAATAAAGAAACAAGCCAGGTTGATACGGGATAATTTGCATGGCTCCTTCCTATGGCATCCTGGGATTTGTAGTTTGGTGAGGCACCAGCACTCTTTAGCGGAGAAGGCTAAAGACCTACAAATCCCAGGATTCCGTAGGAAGGAGCCATGCAATTAATCCAGTTTCAACCTGGATTATTTGTGCCCTGTAGATTTGAGATGCCCAGCGAATAAACTTCGCTCAGAGGAAGAGCGAGGAAGGCACAGCTCTCCGCGGCTGGCATCCGCGAGGGTTTACACATCCCCTGCAGATTCTAAACCGGTTTGAGACCGAATCTCACTTGTTGGGGAGCTCTGTTGGCGGTCCGCTCTGTCTGTGGGCGTCTTCCTCCTAGCCAGGACCAGTTTAAGGAATTTTGGGCCCCCCTGCAATGCTTTATTTTGGGGGCCCATATGTTTATCTCAAGTCAATGTAACCTAACTCAACCTAAGCTATTCACAGTACAGGATATTCAGATTATTACTAAAAATGTTTTTGCAGGAGGAGGGTTACTACGGGGCCCCACAATGATGGGCCCCCCTGAGGATGCCTTAAACCGGCCCTGCTCCTGCTTATTTCGGGGCATGGGACTACACGCAGGGCCAACCTGGTGCCCTCCAGGTGTGTCGGGCCACAACCCCCACAATCCCCCTCCGGTCGTGGCGGGATGGTGGGAATTGCAGTCCGGTATCTCTGGAGGGCGTCGGGTGCGTGTGGCCGACTGACAGAGACCTTGGGTGGCTTTTCTGGTGCGCTAATATACCCCCTAGAAAACAGAGTCAGAAGGTAACGGGAACGGGGAAACCTCACGCCAACGTTTTAATCGTTGGGTTGTCCGATCCTATAGCTGCCCTTTGCCGAATACAGAGCTACATCCAGCTAATCTTTTTGTTCTTGTGCTTACAGCTGGAATAATTTATATAGTGAGAGGGTTATTAAAAGTTGGCCAACAACGCCCTAAAACCCCAGCCTCCACTAACTGATTGCGCTGAAAAACGGAAAAGAAGGAATAATCCGTTCCTTATCGTCTTCCTTTGTATAGGCTCCTTTTTTATTTCCCCCTCCATTTAGGAAATCGGAGTGAAGGGGAGGTTGTGGGAACATAGTATCCGTGAATACTGGGAAATAAGAAGAGTGGTGGCCGCCGGGCCGGGGATGAATGAGGTTCTATTAGTCAAATGGGAGAGAAAGGAAGCGGACGGTGAGGTTCGAAGCCGAATGAAATCGCTCAAGTGCGCTTCCAGACTGGCCTTGCTTTCCCCAAAAGAGAACCCTTAGGCGCTGATCCTACGCACTTACTTGAGAGTAAGTCCCACCAAACGCCACCAGGCCTACTTCCAAGTCACCCTACCTAGGAACAGCAGAAACATTTCGTGAGATCCCGAAATAGCGTAAACCTCAGGGATGTTCGTTGAGTCTGGCTCTCGGGAAGTAAGCTTAGCTTAGAGCGGCAGGCTTAACCATCTCAAGGACGCTCTGCACACAGCAAAGGGGACTGCGCAGGTCGATCCTAAGCAGGTTTCATAAGTAATCTCCCCAGCCCTTTGATGGGATCCACCCGCAAGCTACAAAAAAGCTTTTGGAGCCATTCTTGTATGCGTTAAAAAAAAAAAAAAGGAATTTCACGCCTCCTTCCTTCCTGCCTTTCAATTAGCTAATAAAGCGTTTCCTCTGAAATAGGCAAAGCTATGTTCAGTGGGGAGATGTATCTTATTCGCATTGTTTAGGATTGCAGCCTGAACCTCCGGATGGTTTGAGCAGGAGAATTGATTTTGCGCAAACGGGAGGGGGAACTGCGCAAAAATGCTCTCGATCTTTGGAGCCTTCGTCATCCCGTTTCCCATTCCTGCTGACAGCGACAGGACCGGTTTCGCTGAGTCATGTCTTTCCCCCTCGATCTGGGCATTGTGACAGCAGCGACATCCTCAGTAGACGGGAGACACTTTCCCGTTGCCCTCTTCATTATGACAGCGATCCATTCGCTGGATGTTCCCTAGAGCTTTCAAATCTTTACTGAAAGAACCACCACCACCACCTTCCCCTCCCTGTGATCGAGCCAAAGTGAAGGACTAAGGGCGCAATCCTACATTGATAACAGAAGATCCCATCATGTCGTGGAGTTCAACCAGAGGGACTGAAGGAAGCAGCCAACTGTCTCGTGGAAAGCAGCGATTTTTTAAAAAAAGAATTGCTTAACTTTGATCGGATCGTGTCCCTTTCGAGGGTAGGGTTTTTCTCTCTCAATTATTCCAGTTGCTCTGTGTGTATGTGTGTAAACTATATTTTCCAAGTCATCCCTTTTTTATTTCCAAGACATTTTACTGAGCGACGCTTTCTTATGCAAGAATGGAGATAAAGCTCCCAAGAACTCATCTATTTGCCCACAGAGCATTAATGATTGTCACTGGGCAGTAAGTTCTACCACAGTCAGTGGGACTTGCAGAACAACCCTATACATGTTTACTCAGGAGCTCCATTGAGTTCTATGGGAGGAAGCCGCTCAACTCCCATTGGGTTTACTCTACCTTTAAGGGAGAGAAAATAAGAAGGGGGTGTAGGACTCTGGGTTCACCTCCTAAGTAAAGGCTGGAATTCTGTCCACCCATACCTATTAGGAGTACTGAATAGGTTAGTTCTGGCATGCAAACAATGAAACAACAGCAGAATATTCCCCCAAATGTCATTTATTCAGTCTCACATCTGTGGAGCAAGGTCAGACTAAAACATGGTACTGTATATTGCAATTACCAGAATAGCAGCACGACAGAAGAAGAAGAACAAAAGGGGGTTTTACAGACTTTTTCTTTCCTTTTTCCCCCCTTGGAGGAGAAATCATATGATGTGCCTTCAGTTCCTGGTATTAACATATGAACTGATGGGAAGTTTCCACAGAGGTTCCTATCTATATATCTACAATATTTATGAAGTCTGGATTTGGCATTTTGTAACTCTTTCACTCTTTAAAACAGAATACAGTGTTTTGGTTTTGGCTTTTAACCCCCCACCCCCACCCCACCCCCAGATTTATACATAATAGACTGATTCACATGTGTATCACCCGGAAAGCCGCAATGTAAATCACAGACCTAACGTCATAGATAGAACTTTCCCCCATCACCTCAGACACACAGTGGATGGGATCCAGACTTAGTCATGCTTCAGATAACCATACTGAAACTCATGGTTTCAGTTAACCATGCCCACTAATTCCCACTGGAGTCAACGGGCTTGCTGAAAGCATGACTACGCCAGGAGCCAGATGTTTTTGCAATGGAGTCCATTCACAGGTTCAGTCCTCAAAGATATGACAAAGCACGAGGAAAAAAAATCAATGCATTTGTGAACATCTTCCAAGAGCAGCATGACTGGCTGTAACAAAATCAAGTGATAACATCACCTAATTTCCTTACACCCAGGAAGGATTGATTTGGAAATGGTCCACATTTATGTGGGGACCAGCTCAAAGTCACACACAACACTGCAAGATAACCTCTTGGCACAACAGACTTTGTTAACAACTTTGGGTGTCTGGGTATGCACCCTTCCCCTCTTTTAACCATCACCAGCCTATAAAAGTGCACCATCTATAGTACTTGCATCTTTCATTTTAAGAGGGTCTTAAGGTAATATTTTGAGAGAGAGAAAGAGAGAGAGAAGAACAGTCAAGAAGGAGAAAGCCATCACATCAAGACAAAAGTATATTGGCACATGGCACATAAAGATAACAGCCAAGATGCTTTCCATGGCCGAGATGCCCTACCCACCCTCTAAGTATAGTCATAGTCTGACGAGTCGTCTTCTGAAGCTCCTCTGAAGTCTCTATGGCAAGAGTCTACACTATTCCCTTCAGTGACCCCTGAAGACTGGAGATGCCTCCCCTTGCCTTTGCGCTCTTCCATCTTGATGGTATCATAGAGTCCTTTGGGTCCCTCATCCAGGAGGATGTTCCTCTCTGAGTGGGAGGGCTTCATCTGACAAATATTTTTGAGGGTGAGGAGGACCGGAGCATAAAGCACATTAACAAGGCCCATGCCCAAGTTGAGCTGCACAAAGCCAAAGGAATGGACAATCTCCCCTGCCACTATAGGCCCCAGGGCATATGCCACCGAGTATGAGATGTCAGCAATGGCATAGACGCTGCCGTAGACGGACACATAGCGGACGTCAACCAGGAAGGCAAGGGTGGGCAGCAGGGCTGTATCCACCAGGGCGATGCCGAAGCAGATGCCGCACAGAGGGATCATGAGCTGTCCAAAGTTCCGGCAAGCAGGCACCATGCACGAGTTGGCTCCTATGATGGCCAGGCCCAAAGCCCCATAGAACCATTGAAGGTGGGGGTACTTGTCTGCCAACTTGACCGTGATGTAGACCCCAAGGACATGGGGGAAGAAGGCTGGCAGCCAAGTAAGCCCCATCTCCCACTCGCTGGCATTCATGGTCTTCATCATCCAGTTGGCAATGGTGGGCTCCAGGAAGGCCAAGGGGATGTTGCAGGTGGTGAGGGCCCCAGCCACCACAACGATGTAGGGGTCGATCATGAGTCTGTAGATCGGGGTGCCCACGGGCATGTTCTCCCGAGCCCTATCCCCAAAAGGTTTGATAGTCAATAGAAGGAGAATTCCATCCAACAGGGAGATAGTGGCCAGCACCAGGAAGGGCATCTTCTTGCCCGCAAACTGGTAAAGGATGCCTCCAAAAGGAGGTGCCACCAGGCTGCCAAAGGAGATGAAGGCCAAGGCGATGCCCAGGGCCCGGTTGCGCTCGGATTCTTCTGTGTACTTGTCAGCAATGAGGGCGATCCCCGACGTGTCGGCAAATGCGGAGCCCAGGCCCTGAAGGCTGCGGGCCACAAAGAGGGTGCCATAGTTCTCGGCAAAGGCGAAGATGATGGTGGAGAGGAACATGACCGAGAGGCCGATGAAGAGCGGGATGGTGTAGCCCACGCGGTCAATGAAGGTGCCACTCAGAGGGTTGACCAACAGCTGCAGGATGGCCTTGGAGGCGAAGAGGACCCCGATCTTGATGTCGTCGTTGTCGGCTGGGTAGCGGGGCCTCAGCATGGGCTTACTGGCATTGCTGGACCAGCCACCCCCAGTACCGTTGGGGCCTGAGACGGGGGGCTGCTGCTGCTGGGTCGCGGGCTGGTGTCCGGCCTCGGAGCCCATGGTGGCGATGTAGTCGGGGATGATGGGCACGATCACCATGTACAGCATGTTGTCCAGCAGCAGCGCCACGCACACGATCACCAGCAGGAGGCGCCGCTGGCGGTGAGCCTCCTGCAGGGCGCTACTGAGCGCCTTGGTCCGCTGGCCCACCGCTTCCGAGAGCTTCTCCACCGCCGAGCGGGGACCCGCGGCCGGCCTCCCGCTTGCCTCCTCCGCCTCCATGCCTGGGAGAGTGGCCCAGAGGCGCTAGCGGGGCATGGGCGGCCCAAAGAGCCGGCGAGTTAGAGGGGAGCGGGGGGGGGCTCAAGGCGAGGCGGGCCCTGGGCGGGGAGGGGGATCCGAAGAGCGGAGAGGCGCCGAGTTCAAGAGCTGCGCGGTCTGGGGCAGGCGAGCTCACCGCTTCGCTTCCGGCGGGGAGCCCCCCTTCTTCCTTCCTTGCTCCCCGGGACCTCCCGCCTCTCCCTCTTGCCTGGCGCTTCCCGGCTCCTTCCCCGGGCTGCTCTCCAGAGCGTCTCCCCCTCGGGCTGGCCAGGCAACCTCCTCCCACCCCCTCCCTGAGCTGCCCCGACGCCCTCCCGCCCCCTCCTTCCTCGGGCTCCTGGTGCTGCCCTCCTCCCGGGAAGGGCCCGCGCCCCTCCTTCCCTCCCCCTCCCCCTCCCCCTTTCTCTCGCCCCGTCGGCCGGCCCTTTCGCTTCCCCTCGTCCCAGGAAAAAAGGCCCGACGGGAGGAAGGCGGGGGGGCGGGCGGGCTGCCTTCCTTACGCCCTCCGGGGTCCCTTCGGCTCGCCCGCCCCGACGCCGCCTCGCCCGCCCCGTCCCCGACGGCGGCGCCCCATCGCCTGCCCCCCCTTCCCCGCCTGTCTCGCTGGCCAGGCTTCTCCCCCCGACGCCCCCCCCCTCTCTCCCCGGCCCCGAGCTCGGATGCCCGCGACCTCCTCCTGCTCCTCTGGCCCCACGCGCGCTCCCCTCTCCGCTGGTGGGCGAGTCACATCTCCTCCTCCTCCTCCTCCTCCTCTTCCTCAGCCCTCCTCTGCCGGCCAGCCCTTTCCTCCCGGTCCGCTCCCCTCAGCCCCAGCAGTGCTCCTGCCCAGGCGCCGAGGGCTGCCCGTCCATCAGTCCGAAGAGTGGGGGGCAAGGCTCTCTCCCTCTCTCCCCCCCCCCTCTCTCAGGGCACCCCTCCGCTGGCTCCGCGCCTCTCCCCAGCCTCCTGGCTCGACTCCCGGGCGCGCTCCCAGCTCAGCCCCGCCGCCCGGAGGAGCCGCCAGCCCGTCGTCCCTCTGGACGGGGAGAGAGCGAGCGAGCGAGCGAGAAAGGGGACTCCGCCGGCTCTCGCTTCGCCCGTCCCCTCCTCCGCCCCCCCCCGCCGCGCGCCTTCTCCTCTCTCTCTCTTCTCGCCCCCCCTCCCATTGTGACGCACAGTTAAGCTCCGGTCCCCCAGTGGCTCCTTGGCCAGCTGCGTCTCTTTATGCTAATTTCACACATGGAGGAGCCTTAGCCAATCGCTAAGCGGGGAGCCCGCCCCGCCCCCCCAGGACCCTCGCCCAAGGAGCGGCTGGGCTGGGCTGGCTCGCTCTCACCCGCCCCCCCCAGGACGCCAGTGGGTTGCTCCAGCCAGGCAGGACTGGTTTAAGGAATTTTTTGGGGAGCCCTGCAATGCTTTATTTTGAGGGCCCCATAGGTTTATCTCAGGCCAACCTAACCTAACCTATACACAGTACAGGATATTCAGATTATTACTAATAATTTTTTTGCAGGAGGAAGGTTAGGAGCCCCCCACCCAACAATGACAGCCCTTAAACCGGCCCTGCATCCAGGGAAGAGTCCGACAAGCCAAAGAGCAGTCAGCCCTCACCCCCTCCAAGCCATTCTGCCTACAAAGGCCTGACTCCTATTGGTTAGTGCCAACTACTCCATATAGTAGGCCCCTTGGTTGGCTCACGAATGGAAAGGTGAGACAACAGGTAGGTCGATCTCATGGGCTCACTGGATCCACTTTTGGGTTGAGACCAAAGGATAGGATTCTCTCTGTGGTGCCTGGACCGGCGGGGTGGAGTGGCAAGGAGACAACTGCGGTTCATGAAAACACAATAGAACCTCCATGTCCAGGAGCAGTATATTGCTGAGTATTGGGAATAACAGAAAACTGTTGTCATAGAATCATAGCGTCGGAAGGAGACCACAAGGGCCAACCAATCCAACCCCCTGGCATGTAGGCAGACACAATCAAAGCACTCCCAGCCTCTGTTTAAAAACCCCCAAAGAAGGATACTCCATCACACCCGGAGGCAGCATATTTCACTGTCAAACAGCTCTTACTGTCAGGACCTTCTTCCTAATGCTTAGGTAGAAAAGAATACTCTTTTTCTGTAGTCTGAGTCCATTGCTCCGTGTCCTAGTCTCTGGAGCAGCAGAACACAAGCTTGTTCCATTCTTAGTATGACATCCCTTCAAATATTTAAACATGGCTATCATATCACCTCTTAACCTTCTCTTCTCCTGGCTAAACATACCCAGCTCCCCAAGCTGCTCCTCATAGGGCATGGTTTCCAGACCTTTCACCATTTTGGTCACCCTCCTCTGGACACATTCCAGCTTATCAATATCCTTCATGAATTGCAGTGTCCAGAACTGGACACAGTATTCCAGGTGAGGACCAACTAAAGCTGAATAAAGTGGTACTATTACATCCCTCAATCTGGACACTATACTTCTATTGATACAGCCTTGTCCTCAGACCTTTCCTTGTCATTGCTAGGAAATGGCTACTAGGCAAGGCAGACCCCCTTCTCTGAGCCAGTGCTGGCTTAGTATGCTCGGGTTCTTCTTTGCCTTCCCCATAGGGAGAAGGGGAGTACGGACCACTGAGTGCTCATTCAGCAATATCCCAAGTGTCAGCAGTGTGCTTCAACCCCATCTTGCCATTTCTACATGGGGAAGATGTTAAGTGACTGAGTTGGTCTCCTGCCCCATTCCCCTTCTGGGGCTGGACAGGGATCTAGGAAGGAGAGGGAAAACCCACCAAAGCTCTGTGGATCAAATTAGAATTGTGTGTCGAGACCCTACAGAAAATGAAAAGTAAGAGATGGAGGAGGAAGAGGAGAAGTAATAGCAATTCAACAAATCTCTGGAGGTCTGTAACTCCCTGCTTGATAGTAACCCTGAGCTCTGGGTACATGAATTCTGAGCTGTGTGTTCAGCTGTTTGCCCTTGCTTCCTCCTGAAACAGGTGTTCTGGTTGCTGAGACTCCTGCAGTTATAATGGAAGGCCAGTAAGGAAAGGCAACTCCTCTCTGTGACAAGGTTGTCAGGGAAGGGAGGCAGACCCTCTCTCCTGCCATGGCTATTAGATCACCCCCCCCATGCAGTTAACAAGGAAGATGGCCTTCAATTTACACTGATTATATATGCAGTAGAGAAAGCCCCCCAACACATTTGTTTGAAAAATCCTTCTTCAGTGACATCCTTAGGCATCACTGAATCTTTTGGCCACAGAATTAAGAGACCAATGACTCGAGTCAGATGTATCCAAGAACACCCCTGGATTTATACTATGAAACATCTGGAAATGTTTTTTTCTGTCTGAGATGGAACAGCAAGTTCAAGAGCATAGTGCAGAAAATCAACCAAGGGTGTTTTGGTACATGAAGTAAAAAAAGTCTCTCATGCACTACTCCCCATCCCTGGCAGTGAAGATGCAATAATGAAGTAACTACATATTTGTTGCCCTTTCATGGCACCCCAAATCTGCTGCCTGAGGCATCTGCCTTATTCTGCCTCATGGTTGGGCCAGTCTGCTTCTTTTCTTCCCTGAAGCTGGGGCTTTCCTGTTTTTTGTTTTTTTGCTCCTGTTCGTGGAAAACCTGTCCATGGTACAATAACAGACAATCAGTTGCCTATATATCAAACCACAGGGAGAGGCGGGTAAGAAAGAATAATGAAAATGATAATGGTCACACACACACACATATATCTTGGGTATGAGCAATGGCCTTAGGCATGTAGGTATGTTGCCTCTTTCAGTGTGCTGATTGGCCACTCCTGTCACTCCCTCAGCCAATCACCATCCACACACAAATCACCACCCACATGCAAATTCCCTTTCCACCTCACAATCCACTCCTGCCACTCAGGGCCAATCTGCATACTAGGAGTGACCAAGCAATGTGCTATAGCATTGGCAATAGTTCCTAAGGCTGCAGGCCTTTCCAGTTCACCAGTGTCTCAGGGCTGCACAATTCCCACTTATGATTTAAGTCTACACAGTAATATCATTTCTATTCCGTCTGCAATGGGACCCAGGCAGTTAACTGACAGCAGCAGCATGATGCTACTGCTGCCGCTACAATGGAAATCAATCAGTTAACTGGCAATGGTCGCAGCAGGGGGATGCTGCCACCGTTGTGACACAACCCAGGCAGCCAACTGATGGTGGCAGCAATGGAGGGACGCTGTTGCTGCTGCTGCAACAGGACCCAGGCAGTCAACTGGTGATGGTGGTGGCAGCGGTGGGATGGTGCTGCTGCTGCTGTGACAAGACCCAGGCAACTGGGCGTGAGGTCTACCAGGCATTTTTGGGTGAGTTTTTAAATGGTGTATGGTACACCACGTCCAGCTAGTAATGATAATAATAAATGATTGGTATTTGATTGGCATCCCAACCCTACCACACTGCCAATAAGCTGGAAAGTTCTTTCTGTGAAATTTCTTTGATTTACATTCACTAGCAAAGTGTTGACATCTGAACTGAAATGGATATCTGCAAATATTTGCCAGAGCTCCAAGTTTTACCTTTTCAAAGCCCGCATTTGAAAGTTGAGGTCTGAAACCTGAGTTCAGATTTCTAAGACAACCTATTTGCCCTGACATTTTAGCACTTTAGACTTAACAGCACCTTCTGATTACTCTGATCTTGGGCAGGTGTCAAATGCAAAGTCTCATCAGCAATGTCCTGTCAAATGCCTTTGGTTCCTAAATGCCTTTTAAAATTAGAAAGCAAGCCTAACTCATTATGACCCATGGCATTTAGAGTGCATGTTCCTTAATCTACAGAATCTGAAAGATTGGTCCCTGACAACATTAATGCTTTTTGTGCAGATACTTTTCAGTATTGATCTCTGAGAGTATGAAATCCATGTTACTACAGTTGTCCCTCCATATCCATGGATTTGGTATCCATGGATTTAAGTATTCATAACTTGAAAATATTCTTTAAAAAATAATAATCTAAAAAGCAAACCTTGATTTTGCCATCTTATATAAGGGACACCATTTTGCTACGCCATTGCATATAATGGGACTTGAGTATTCATGGATTTTGGTATCCACGGGGGGGGGGGGGGGCGGGGTCTGGAACCAAACCCCAGTGAATATGAAGGGACAGCTGTACTATCATTTGCTACATCACCTTCTGCTGGCCAAATAATATACAAGCTTTTGATTTACACAAAATGTAACCAGAATGGAAATAAACTAATTATCAGCAACAATAGAGCAAACTTGGGCTGACAATAGGGGCCACAGTTTTTCAGAACTCTGAGGGAGATGGGATACAATCATGCTCAGGTAGTATTATGAGTGCATAGAGCATTTATTTTTTGTGTTCACACAGTGGCCTCTGGGCAAAGCAATTACATGGAATGTTGAAGTACTGCAAAACACTGTGTGACCTGTTTGTATCTCTGGCATGAACAGAGAGGCTAACAGCACAATCCTACTCATACTTATTCAGCAGTGCATCCCATGATGTACAATGGGGCTTATTCCTAGGTATGCATGCATAGGATTGTGGACTTTGTGCTAAAAAGATGCATTCAACTAAGGAGTCTGTGCTTTTAGGTAAGGCCAAATAATATACAGTTGTCCCTCCACATTCACGGATTTGGCATTCACGGTTTTAAGTATTCACGACTTGAAAATATTCTTAAAAAAATAATAATCCAAAAAGCAAATTTTGATTTTGCCATCTTATATAAGGGACACCATTTTGCTATGCCATTGCATATAATGGGACTTGAGTATTCACGGATTTGGGTATCCACGGGGGGGGGGGTCCTGGAACCAAACCCCAGCGAATGTGAAGGGACAATTGTACAGGGTTAATCTGAGACCTTTTTGCTGCCTGAGGCAGAAGATGAAATGGTAGCCCCCTTCATTTCATGTACAGCAGCTGACCAGAACTGGCACCTGAACCTTACTGGGAATCAAATGGATGGGAGGATGCTTTAGGGGTCCCCTAGCTTCCTCCTCCAAGAGAAAGAAATGACCAGGGGGCTCAGGGCCACTGCTACTGCTCCCCCTGCATCTGCCACCTGAGGCATCTGTTCCGCTCTGCCTAATGGTAGGGCTGGCCCTGCTAATGTAACAGAAGCTGCTGCCTGCATACTAGCAACAATAAATGATGATGCATTGATGTTGCAGTGTTATGACTAGGCTAATTCAAGGAAAAACATTGATAAATATTGTTGGAACTAATTAGCTCAACCAGTGAATGAGACCTATTCCTTTTAATTAGCATTTAGGCCAGGCTGTCTTCATTTGCCTGCATTGGCAGTTTGCTGGGGCCAAAAGGAAAGTAATTGAATCTGGCAGCTTTTTATTGTCTTCTGCTGTATTAGAGCAAACCTGTCTCAAGGAGATTAATGATGGGCTCCTGGGTGGGCTGTTGGAGGAATTTAAGGGTCTGGTGTTGATTTTGCCAGGAATCCTGATCCCACCCTGTATACAATTTAGCTTCACTTGTTTATACTTGGGAAAGTTGCTGTTTTGGACTATAGGTCCCCAAATGCCCAAGTTGTGGGGGAGGGGGATTTCAGGCCACAAAAGTAACTTTTTCAACCTCTGGCTAGGCATCACATAGTAAATCCAAAGAAAGAGCCTTGATGGAGCTCTCAGCATTTTGTAAAGCTTATTTGTGGCCACATAAAATTTCTGGGCCAGCCTGATTGGGCTTGCAAGCCTTTAGCTCAGAACTATGGCAGGCCCCAGAGCTAATTTCCTGCCTCTGTTATCATCCGTAGGCTACAGGGATTGCTTCAAAGGCCAAGAAACAAAAGCAAAAAGAAGTTGACTGGAAGTTCACTTCTCATTTTGCTTTTTAAAAAATTGTAAAAAAGTGCAGAGTGGCCTTGCAAACTACTTAAGAGATGAACTGACAGCTATAGAGGCTTCCAGAAAAGATAATGCAAGTTTTGTTTTTGTTTTTTTAATGGGGGGGGTGTAGAGTAAAGGTGGCATGGGGAGTGTGGGGTGTTCTAGGGCCACAGAAACAGTTTTGGCTACTATGTGCTGTTTCCAGGACTGAGTGTCACAGTTCAAGAAGGATATTGACAAGGTGGAACATTTCCAGAAGAGGGCAACCAAGATGGTCAAAGGTCTGGAAACCAAGCCCTATGAGGAATGGCTTGGGGAGCTCAGGATGTTTAGCATGGAGAAGAGAAGACTGAGAGGTGACCTGATCACTTTCTTTAAATATCTGAAGGGATGTCATGTGGAAGATGGGACAAGCTTGTTTTCTGTTGCTGCAGAGATTAGAAGATGAACCAATGGATTCAAATTGCAAGAGATTCTCTCTAAATATTAGGAAATACTTCCTGATCGTAAGAGTTCTTTGACTGGAATAGATGGCTCAGTGGGCAGTGGGCTCTCCTTCCTTGGTGGTCTTTAAGCAGAGGTTAGATAGCCATCTCTCAGGAGTGCTTCAGTTGCAGTGTCCCTGCATGACAGAGGGTTGGACTCAGTCCTTGCCTTGTCTTCCAACTCTTGTGATTCTATGTGGCCCCACGGACACACTTTGTCCATCTCTGCATTGCTCCCTGAGTTGTCCTGGTGTAGTTTTAAAGCTAATGCATATGCACAGCAGAATCACATGGTTTGTCTCCTTATGGTAATTAACAAGTGAGGGATTATATGATTGAATGCTTTTTCATGTAAAGAGCTGTTAGGATACAAGCTGGATCATAATATTTTAATGCTTAAATTTAATTGTTTTCATTACAAGGTACGTATCTAGCATCACAACAGCATATGATGTTGCAGAGATGTATACTAGCCACATCATCTGTCATCAGATGGGTATAGAATTATTCCGTTGTTGAGACTTGTATAACAGCAACATGCAAAAGATGTGGAAGGGGAGGCAATGAAGATTTGAAATGAAGTTCCAGGAGTGATTGTTCACAGTCAGTATCTCCGGTCCATCATCTACTTGCTGCTATTCTGTCAGGCCACCAAAATACATATGGATGTATAAGAATGCTTGACCAGGAACCTAAATTATAACCCAACATCTGTTAAATTTAATATAATAAATAAATGCTAGAAAAGGTGACAGGTCTGTGTCTGAGAAGTCTTTTTTACAGCCATAAGATCTTGCTGTCTTGCACTGGCTTAATTACATGACTCAGGGCTAGTAATTTGACCCTGATAGAGCTCTTAATCACAGAAGACTAGAGACCTAGAAGAAATGCTGATTATAGTACCAATCATCCTGGACTATAGGCCATGCTAGGTTTGATGGGAGATGAGGTCCCAAATCTTCCCAAGGCCCAAGAGTGGGGAAGGCTGTGCTAAGATCATCTGCTGAATGTTAGATGGCAGTTGGAAACAGGGCATTTTCTGTAGTGGCACCTTAGCTTGAAATATCATATTCAGACATGTCCACCTGGTGTTGAATGCTTGAATTTGCACTGAAAGGCAGGATATGTATCTGTACATGTATATGTGTGCATATGTATGTATGTATGTTTGTGTGTGCACGTGTATGTATACTGTGTGCATTTGCATGTGTGTATATTGATTATTTATTAATTGATTTATCTATTGATGTAAATCCATCAATAAAAAGAAGACTTGCCTTCAGATTTGTCCTCCATGATTTGATTTATTCTGTCCATCCTTCCTGAGAATTCCATCTGTTTCCCAAAGACCTTCTTGCTTTACAACAGAGTAGTCACGGGCACCATGACAAAGTTTCGTTCATCTAAAACAGGGGTAACGAAAGTGTGGACCCCAGCAGTAAATTGTGGCCACTAGCCCCGCTAACTTTTTGAATGTTTTGCTCCCTAATGCCATTCAATGTCCTCTAGGAGATTTGGGGGAAGGAGTCAATTTCCTCACATTTATTCTTCTCAGGCCATTTTAAGCCTAGAAAAGGTCTTTTCCAACAGGATGTGACCTGGACACTGAAAAAAGGCCTCTCTTGGACTTAAAATGGTCCCAAGAGGCCCCTAAATATGGAGAAACTAGCTGGACCTAGCATAACATACGCTGTTAAAATACTCCCCCCCAAATGCCCAGCAGACCTCATGACAACCTTGTAAGGTAGGCTAGTGTATTTTAAAATTCCTCCTCACCCTTCTCATCATTCCATACTTTTTCCAGAATTGTTGAGGTGACTTGCTCTGTTGCCCTGCTGCTGCTGCGACCACTGCTGCCACCATTTGACTGCCTGGGTCCCATCACAGTGGCAGCAATAGCATCCAGCCACTGCCTCCAGTTGACTGCTTGGGTTCCGTCTGAGCAGCAGCAGCAGCAGCAGCATCCCACTGCCACCACTGCCAGTTGACCATCTCAGTCCTGTTACAGGTGGCTCACCGCCACCGCCGCTGCCACCGCTGCCAGTTGACTATCTGGGTCCCAATCTGGGCCATATATTGAGTGGCAGGAGTGGATTGTAGAGTGGAGAGGGACTTTGCATTTAGGTGGTGATTGGTTGTATGTGTTTCCTGAGCAGCCAATCAGCACACTGAGAAAGGCAACATGCCCAAGATAGTTATATATATAAATAGCCACTGCAGGAGCAAGTTGTTGGAGGTTTTTTGGGGGCAATGTTTTTTTTTGAAAAATTGGGTCAGTGGCTTGGGGTATATGGCCCTCTAAGATTCTCCGGGGAGGGGGGGCTCTACCTTCCCTCCCCACCTTTGTCTAAAACAATGTCCACCCTTTATCTAAACCAATAGTTGTAGATTCTCTAGTAAGGATGGGAATCATGTGGCCTACCAGATATGGTTGTGTTACAATTCCCTCTATTTTTCCCCATTGACTATACTGGTTGGAAACTGCAGTCCGATTACATCTGAGGGCCACACAATTCTCACCCCTGTTCTAGAGGGATAAATAAGTCACCCTGGGGCTTAAAAGCAGGATAAAGAATAATAGGAATAGGCTGAGCTATCATTTTCATTTTCTCCAATATGCATTTTTTCAAAATCTCTTGTTCCTTCCATCCCATTTATGAAGAAATGTATGAATCTTCAAAAGTTCTTGAACCAAAACAAATTCTTAACTATAAACACTGGCCAAATTCAACAGATAAAGTTCTTCCCAGCAGGGAAAAGAACATGGTGTGCTTCCCTGTCATGTAGCTGTTCAAGAGGAGGGGCCTTTCAGAAAAAAGAAAGAGATGACAGCAAACATGGTAAAATATACAAGGGTTCAAGCCCAGACTGTTAAGATCTGAACACTCCCAATCCCTCCACCTAGATGGGCAAATTTCAGGTTCACTTTTTCATGTAGACATTTTTTTAAATCATTTTTTCCCATCAAATGTATAAAGATATTTGCAAATTTGGTAAGTTCTTATTTTTTTAAAAAAGAACTAAAGAATGACACTGAATTCTCACTTTATTTTATTTTATTTTATTTTATTTTATTTTGGAGGCTCCATGTAGGAAGAAGCCAAGGGAGTATGGCTGGCTGCCTGTTAAAATGTCCAACTTATAACACGGTAACTCACCTTTCTGGTTTTTGTAGATATTACAATTCTTTACTGACCATGCAACAACCTAAATCTTCCCTCCCCAAGCCACCTTTAAGTGATGGAGCCCCCTGAGCACAGTTGATTCTGTGTTGATGAAGAGCAAGGGGCTCAGTAGAGATGCATCCAGCTGTTTTCTTGTAGCTAGACATGCTACGAGACCTAAATACTGGAAAAACACTGGATCCTGGCTGAAATTGGAAGCTAAGCAGGGTCAGCCCTGGTTAGTACTTGGATGGGAAACCACCAATGAATACCAGGTGCTGTAGGCTATATTTCAGAGGAAGAAACTGGCAAAACCACCTCTGAGTATTCCTGCCTATGAAAACCCTAAGAAATTCATGGGGTCACCATAAGTCAATAGGCGACTTGAAGGCACAAACACACACACAGACATGCTGCATGGACATCCTCTGCTTGGACCTCCCAAGGATTCCTGAGCAGTCCCTGATTATGCCTGTTGTGGTACAGCCAGCTACAGGAAAATTGCTGGACACATCTCCACAGTTCCCTCCCCCTCCACCAACATGTAAATGACCATGTTGGTGGAGGTGCTGTGTCACTGAAAAGGTGGATTTGGAGGGTTGGTAGCACTGGAATGTGTAGCTATGGAGACACAGCTGTGTGCCAGACATACATTTCCCAGTGCTGGGGTCTTAGGCTAGATTTTTTTTTTAAAAAAAACTAACATTAACAAAGGGCACTCTCCTTGTTTGAGATGCAAGTCATGTTTGCAGTAGGTGGGTGGGATCAGCAGGAGGAGGGAGAAACATTGATGCTCTCTTTTTACATGTTGCAGCCAAGAGCATTGGAATCTTGGCCCCTGCTTGACGATGCACTCTATTTGATTAAAGTTTCCCTTTTAATCAAAGATAAAGCCATTTTCCATCATGAAGATGGAAGCTGGCTGCATCGGGAGATGGCGTGGAAGAGGGACGGGTCGTGTCTGGAACACACAGAGGCTGCTTCTCACGTCTCAAGGGGACCCACATGACATTTATTATTATTATTATTAGCAAAGAGAAGCTGGGGTTACATTTGCTAAGAGGTGCATAATAAATTTAGCCTTCTCACAAAATCAAATCTGCTGATTTGGTTAGAGATGAAGGATGAATCATTGGTACGTGGGCGCCATTGAGAGGGCACAACTTTTGCAATGTGACCCAGTGAAATTATGGATCCTGAGGGTGGATAGGATATAGGAATCCTTGCTGCTGCCCCCTATAAGGGGCCATGGATATATTTGTAACTGGGTCCTCTGTTGAACAATCTAGCAGGAACCGGTTGTATATCCAGGAGTGGCTTACTTTGGGGGGCTCCTGGGACAATTGCTACAGCTGCCCCTGGGCAGTCTTGCCATGAGCAGAGCTTGGGAAATGTTCCAGCTATGTTGGTTGGGGGATTTTGGGATTTGTGGTCCCAAAAAGCAATGATACAAAGTCCTGGACATGACTACCCTGGGAGGCAGGCACCCTTGTCAATATGTTGGTGTGAACTTCATTAAGTTGGTTTGCAAATGAAAATTCTTATTTTCATAAAAGACAGCAGACCTTGAGTGGCTTGATAACAGAGATTAGGCTTAGATTGTTAATGTTTCCTCATCCTTGCAAATAAACTAACTGGCTGTCATGAGCTGTCTTCTTTAGACGCAACAGGCAACAGGTTCAGGTTTTAAAAAAACTGTAAGCTTTATTACAGAGAGAGTATCTACAGAGTTACAAGCTCAAGGTTGTTGCTTAGAATGAGGAACAAAAGGAAATACAGAGATATAAAAGTATTTACAAACAGTCAAGCCTTGTGTGACTTTCATCCATTGGTCAGTTTAAACCTTTTACAATCCTTTTCTCACATGTTGCCCCCCTCCCTTCTTATTTTGAATTCTTTACCATTTGTCAATGCTACCTTGCACTTATCAAATGGTGTTGTGAATGGTAGGAATGACCTGTTCCTGACACTGGCCAACGTACCCTGCCCCCCGCAACTTGCTTTCAAACGTGTTTTGTTAGGCAGCAGTGGTCTAAAGAACCTCAACACTCCATCATTTTTTGATGAGACTTCTTTGCATGACCAACAGGAGTTGACTATCACTCACCACACACAGCTACCCCCCGCATGGCTATTTGTACACACTGGGTTTATTTTGAGCTAAGATGAATGTTTGTGTTTCACTTTTTGGTTAAAATTTGTGGACTTTTTCGGACAAGTAAAATGCAGCGCAAGCAGCCTCGCCACGTTGTGAGGCTGCAGCGCTGCAGGGCGTCCCTTTCAGATGACGCCCATCCCTGCTGGTACTGTTGCGGTACCACAGGGACATTTGAGTGGAATATTTTGCCGATTTTTACTCACGATTTTACTGGCCCGAAAAAGTCCTGTATCTAACTTTAAGCAAGCAGCTACACAGCTCACAAGAAAATCTCATGGCTTTCTCTGCTTATTGTCCATATGCTGGAGAATCATAAAATCATAGAGTTGGAAGAGACCACAAGGGCCATTCAGGCCAGCCTCCTGCTATGCAGGAACACACAATCAAAGCACGTAGGACAGATAACCATCCAGCCACTGTTTAAAAAGAAGAATTGAAGCAGCACTGTGTAAAAACATCCTCTGCCTGGTGCTTTTAAAAAGAGGCTAAGGAAGTATGTAGTTCCTGATCCAGTTCTCCCCTCAGTGGACTGTAGTTATTGCTGGGTTGGAACTAAACCAGATGTCATTCCAGGCATATGAAGGAATCAGAAGGTTTACAAAGGGATAGTGGAATTGTGTAGTGGGACAGTGGTTAGAATGTTCGACTTCGACTTGGCATATCCAGTTTCTAATTCCCTCTGAGCCATGACACTCAATGCCTTTCTTTCTCAGTCTACCCTACTGTAACACTACATTGCAGGGTTTATTTTGGTCTATGACTGTAAATAAAGAATGACAGAATGAATGAATTGCAGGGTTTTTATGAGGATAACATGGGGAGAAGGCATGCCGCACACACTTTTTTTCATTGAAAGAAACAGGATATAAATGCAACTATTGGATGATAAATAATAATTATCTCCTGCTTAAGCCACTCTCCCCAATGTGGTGTTCTGTAGATATATAGGACAACAACTACAACCATGTTGCTTGGAGATGATAGGCATTGTAGTCTATCCAACACATCTGGAAAATTCCATGTTGGGGAAGGCTTGACTAAACTCTTGCTTATTCTGGTTGCCTGTTTGCTTTCAAGGCTCAGGAGTTTTGGCATTGAGGTGTAATATGTAAGGAGGACCCTTGTGTGCGACTCATGACAATTTTCCTTGAGCAATAAGTGCCAATGTTGTTAATTTTAAGCATTATATTGACAGCAATGTTACCACTGTAGTTTTTTGGAGTGCTGAGCAAGGTTTACTTGCTACTTTAAACCATTTATTTTGGAGGCAATTTGGGCCATTAAAAATGAATTGCTTAAAAAACCCAAATAAAAAATGATGTGTTAGCAATGTGTTACTAACAAGGAACATAACATGCCACTTTTTGCTAATGAGTAACATGTAACAGCGAGAAATTATTTCCTTAATTTAACATGAATGCATTAGTTTTTAAAGTATTGTTTCCAAGCTCTGAATGAAAGCAAACATGAAGTTGATAAAAATGAAAACAAAAAAGAAATGGAAGTTTGTCTCCGATATAAACAAAATTGTTGTTGTTGTTGTTGTTGTTGTTGTTATTGTTGTTATATTTATTTATATCCTGCCTTTTCCCTAATTTGGGACTCAAAGTGGCTTAGAAACAAAATTTAAAAATTGTTTAAAATCTACAAGCTACAAAAGTTAAAACATGATTAAACAATCCAAAATGTAAAACCAGATTGAAAAAATATATATCCTACACACGTGCCAGTATAACCAGCAAACACACACACACACACACACACCAGTAAAACAATTAGCAAGATCCAGCCCATTAGTTTTGTGGGATGGGCCTTATATAGTCAACCACCAAGCCCCAGTCTAAACAGAAATGCCTTTACTTGCCTGTGAAAAGAAAGTAGGGAGGGTGCCAGTCTAACTTCTCTGGGAAGAGAGTTCCAGAGCCTAGGGGCAGCCACTGAGATAGCCCTCTCCTGTGTTCCCACCAGATATACCTGTGAGGGTGATGGGGCAGAGAGAAGGGCCTCAGATGTGCTACAGGAATAATTTAACTAGCATGGCACTCCTATGATCCCTCTATGCCAGCCCCCACTAATGGTAGTTGGAATAATGTAGTCAAAATCCAATGTACTCCCCTTATTAAATATGTACTCCCACTAAAACAAATAGTGTAGCAACATGGACAAATACTCACACTGCATCCATCACAATACTGCTGATCTCCACAAATCACAGAATGTGATAGCAGTGCCATCCCCACCTTAAATGAATGTGCAAATAACTAATCCACATATGGTTTGGATGGGATGACCTCACACAAACACAAGACACAAGGCTTACAGGAACAAGACCCACAATGCCTTGAAATCACCAGGAGACCCTCCCTTACTTGGTAGTGCATGAGACTGTTGGAAAGCGAGGATGGACAGTGGCAGCTGGTGGCTGTCTTATCAGCTGGCTTGAGTCTCCTCTCAGTTTTATTCCAACCTTTAAAAAGGAGTGTTCCAAAGTTCAGCACTTTGGATAGCTCACTGCTCCATTGACATGGATGCCACCAGCCACCCTAGGTGAGCTCTATAGCTGACCCACTCCGGGCTTGGATAGTGGTGGCTCAATCTGCTCGGAGGTGGGATGATTCTGGGAGCTGTAATCTGCAACACAGTGTTTCAAAGCTCTAGATCTGCTTATGCTACAGACACCCCCCCCCCTTGTAAACAGCAACCTACTGGATGGGTGGGTAGTTAAGGAAGAAGGAATTGACAACCAATCCCAACACATAAACACACAAACAATAGCATGGCTAACTTGGGAGAAGGCATATGTAGAGAAGATGTTGCCTACCAAGGAGAACGACTTCAGACACGGGAAAGGCCAAATGCAGACCTACAGGCCTCTCAGTCTTAACTCTCTAACTCTCTTCAGGCCATGCCCCTTACACCCATTCTAGGCCTGTCCATAATCCTTACCTTGCTCTGTCCTTTCCACTGTAGAGGTGTGGAAGGAACTTTGCCCAAATTGTGGAAGGCTAACATCTAGATAGGACTGTGTCTCCTCACTGCTCATAGAATACTGAACAATGGTGAGATTCACACCTTTAACTCCCCCCACTTTGGACACTGGCTCTGCCTTCTGTTGAAATATGGATCCTAACTGAGATAAGGTTGATCACAACAGAAACAAGGTTCCCTACTCCTTGGTTTGTTTTTTGTGGGGTGGGAGGGGACAATACTCATACAATCCATGAGCTGGGAACAAGGTTTTTGTGAAGTTTAGAGCCAGAGGCATGAAGAACAGAAGAGAACCACAATAAGAGGTGCATGGTGCCTCGGCCACAGTAACTTGATAAGTAGGATGACAGCTATGGAGAACAGGCAATAGAAATCCTGCAATGCAGAAATATTGAAATGGCTGCCACCATGCAAAGCTTACTTTTTGGATGCCTGGTGAGCAGCAACAGTCCTGTCAGAAGCAAAACAAAACCAACCAGGATCATAATCAGGGGAAGATCAATACCAGGGAAGATTCTAGAGCAGATCATTAAACAGAGAGTCTGTGAACATTTAGAGCCAATGCCATAATCACAAAAAGTCAACCCAGGTTTCAGAGAAACAAGTCATGCCAGACTAATCTGATCTCTCTCTCTCTCTCTCTCTTTTTTTTTTTTATAAAATTACAAGCTTGGTAGATGAATGCTGTGGATATCGCATACCTTGATTTTAGTAAGACCTTTGATAAGGTTCCCCATGACATTCTTGCAAACAAGCTTGTAAAATGTGGGCTAGACAAGTTAACTGTTAAATGGATTTGTAACTGGTTGACTGGCCGAACCCTAAGGGTGCTCAGCAGTGGCTCCTCTTCATCTTGGAAAGATGTGACCAGTGGGGTGCCACAGGGTTCTGTCCTGGGCCCAGTGCTATTCAACATCTTTATCAATGACTTGGATGAGGGAATTAGGGGCATACTTATCAAATTTGCAGATGACACCAAATTAGGAGGAGTAGCTAATACCCTAGAGGACAGGACCAAAATTCAAAATGACCTGGATAGACTGCAGAGCTGGGCCAAAGCTAACAAAATGAAATACAATATGGAGAAATGTAAGGTACTGCACTTAGGGCGAAAAAATGAAATGCATAGATATAGGATGGGGGAGACCTGGCTGAACAAGACCATGTGTGAAAGGGATCTAGGAGTCCTAGTAGACCACAAGTTGAACATGAGTCAACAGTGTGATGCGGCAGCTAAAAAGGCCAATGCGATTTTGGGCTGCATCAATAGAAGTATAGTGTCTAGATCAAGGGAAGTAATAGTGCCACCCTATTCTGCCTTGGTCAGACCTCACCTAGAATACTGTGTCCAGTTCTGGGCACCACAATTCAAAAAGGATATTGACAAATTGGCGCATGTCCAGAGAAGGGCGACTAAAATGGTGAAAGGTCTGGAAACAATGCCTTATGAGGAGAGACTTAGGGAGCTGGGTATGTTTAGCCTGGAAAAAAGATGGTGAAGAGGCGATATGATAGCCCCGTTTAAGTATTTGAAGGGGTGTCACGTTGAGGATGGAGCAAGCTTGTTTTCTGCTGCTCCAGAGACTGGAACACGGAGCAATGGATGCAAGCTCCAGGAACAGAGATTCCACCTCAACATTAGGAGGAACTTTTTGACAGTAAGAGCTGTTCGGCACTGGAACGCACTCCCTTGGAGTGTGGCAGGGTCTCCTTCCTTGGAGGTCTTTAAACAGAGGCTGGATGGCCATCTGTAGGGGATGCTTTGATCGTGATTTCCTGCGTGGCAGGGGGTTGGACTGGATGGCCCTTGTGGTCTCTTCCAACTCTACAATTCTATGATTCTATGATAACCCATCACTCCTCTCCTAAAGGCTAATTTATAGCTTCAGATAGTATCTTTTAAAGTAAATACCCAAAGAAGCAGACTCGGGAATCATGGCAGGTCCTCCCATTAAGCCAAGTGAGGTAACTAACCCAGGCAGCAGATCCTGGGGATGGAAGAAGGCCCCTAACATCCCCCCTGAACTGCTTTAGCTAACTTGCTATGTGCCCCAGAACTACCCTGTTGCCCTCAGTTATGGCAAAGGGTGTTGTCCCATCATCATACAGTCTTGAAAAAATGTAATGGTTGATTCAGTCAGATTCTGTACATGAAATGAAGGAAGTGTGGCACCTTCTTGCCCTTCACTTCAGGCAGCAAATTATTTGAAGATGGCCCTGTGAGATAGCAACTTTGCAATCCTTTAGGAGCTGTAACCATGGAAGGAAAACTATCATAGACACAATGGCAATGATTGTAGATGGAGCCCTGATCCATCCGTTCAATGTATTTGCAGCTATAAAGTTGAACAGGTTGAAAGGGTTGGGATGAAATCCACACACATAGGAGATTATCAGATGCATTTAAAGTGGCTTAACAGGAGTGCCAGGAGATTGCAAAAGGGCTCCCTTATCAGATGTTGTCATCCCCCATCATCATGTACCCGTTCTGCTCCCTTTATGCCAGCGCTGCTTTTTATTGATGGGAGAAGCCGTCAATAGATCCCCCATTCCATTTGTGTTCTGGATTTGCCTGTGTGCGACAAGGTGCCCCATTTCGCTGGTGAGATCCCAGCGTCAATGGGAGGTCTCTGCCAGAACAATTCCGGGTGAGATCGGGCCATCCAGGTAAGTGACACACTTTTTATGGCCCTCCCCAGGTTACTTTAACATTTTAAAGTGTGTTTTTGTGCTTGATGTCACTTTTTTTGGTTATTTTTATTTTTGAATTTCCCGGGCTCGTATCTTCTTGTGAGAATCTGCAGGATTTTGATCCCGGAAGTGAAGGGAGCTTCATTCACTCCTGGGCTGCCGGAATGATGTTAGAGAAGGTAAGTGAAGTGGCAAGGGTGATTGTGGCGGGTCAGGAACTGGAAAGAGGTGGGAGTGGAGATTGTGGGACAGGAACACTTTCTTCATTCCTGTCTGATAATCTCCATAGGTACAATTCAGAGAGGGCATTGCTGCAGCCAAGCAAAGGGAGAGGAGGAGGCAGCATTATACTTATATTTCACCTTTCCTTCTGAAATCTCAAGGTGGCACACCTTCTCCCTGTTTTTAAAATCATTACAGCCACCTTGTGAGACTGTGAGATAATGACTGGCCCAAGGTTACCAAGTGAGCTTCATTGCAGAGTGTGGGCTTGAACTTGGCCTCTCTAGTCCCAGACTAATGTTCTAATTGTTACACCATACCGAATAACCTACCAACCTTCCCACACCTGTTACTCTCCCAATGTTTTGGGCTACAGCTTCTGTCAGCCTCAGCCAACATGGGCAGTGGTAAGGAACTATAGGTATTTGGCAGCCAAGCATCTATAAGGCACCCGGCTAAGGAAGGCTGCCTTGTCTCTTCCGTGACTCGGACTACCCATTGATTTTTCCAGTCTCCTGCATTCCAGCCTGCCAGAATGCCCATGCCTCCATATGCCTGATTGCAAATGCTTGTGCAGCTTGTCCTCCACACCCCTTCCCCAACCTTCATGCCCAGCAGCATGGTTCACCACATCAGTACTACCCAGATGAAGTGAGCACTATTATGAATCTTGCCCTTTACTTTTCATGGGGCCCATGTTACCAGGAGCCAGAAGGGGTGTAGTGGTTTGAATGTTGGACTAGGATTCTGGGAGGCTAGGGTTCAAATCCCAGCTTGGCCATGGAAACCCACTGGCTGACCTTGGGCAAGTCACACTCTCTCAGCCTCAGAGGAAGGCAAGGGGAAAATCCTTCTGAACAAATTTTGGCAAGAAAACCCCGTGATAGGTTTGCCTTAGGGTTTCCATAAGTCAGAAATTACTTGAAGGCATGTGTTGTGAAGTCAACAATGCAACACATGCCAGAGTGTGCATGAGGTATTTCTAGACCAGCCTAATACACTTTGTTGCTGGAGTCAAAGGGCAAGATTTGCCCAGTCTCTGTAGAGGGACCAATCAGGGTGGCATCAGGGTGACATAAAAGCCTCTGATGGCTCTTATATCAGTCGGGCACTGATTCTGCTCCACTTTTTTGTGTGGATTAAAAGAGTGCTCTAAGGTGCTGAACTTACTGGTATAGGTTTTACCACCTTGGATAGATTTGGATTAAAAACCCGAGGTAGACTCACCATCCCATTCATGTGGATGCCACCAGTTGCCACAGGCAAGTGGTTGAGTCTTGCTGCAAAACTGGTGAGGGAGCAACATCCTCCATTGTGCTCGAGAACTGTTGGAGGAATCTAGTTTAGGGGACATGGAGAAGAGAGCAGAGGAGAACAGCTGCTGCCATATTCCTGCATCTGCCACCTGAGGCAGCTACCTCCCTCTGCCCAATGATAGAGAAGATTTATATTAGCTAACACACATTGGAAACTGTTTAATGCAGTGTAGATGTGTAAACAGCTATTGCTTAAAACAATTTGTAAGCCGCTCTGATAGCCTTGTGGCTGAAGAGCAGGGTATAAATAAATAAATTTTTAAAAATGCCCTGAACTCTGATGGAGTATAGTAGTGGAGAACTCACTTGGGACCATTCCCAATGAGAGTTGTATCCTGAAGACAGCTGAGTTGAGTGAGGTGGAAGATCTGGAGGGAGAGGATCCCTGCCCTTTACCCTCTGTGTAACATCACAGAAACAGCAGTAAAACTGCTGAAGTTTTATGGACTGGCACAAGAGAAAGTTCTTAAATGAGACATGCATGTGACTTCCAAGTATTGTATTTTAGCAGGCTCCTGTATTTATATGTTAACAGGCTTCTGTGGTTTGGAGAGGTCTCCCATACACAACAGAGGAGCAGGTGCAGCTTCTCCAGGAAGTTTGCTAAAGATCCTTCTTGCGCTGTAAGGAGAAAAAGTAGGGGTGTTGGAGACATTTAGTGATTTGTCAGGATAAGGTCGCAGCTATCTCCAGAATGCTCATTTCCTTAATAGCTCCTGCACTTAACGTCTTTAATAAAGATTTCACCCTTTTAAGGAGTTGGCAATGCTTTTTGGCTTTCATCTCAGATCTTGCTTGTTCTTTCTTGCTGGGACCTGAATCACTTTTCCACATAGGAAAGGAAAGGAAAGGAAAGGAAAGGAAAGGAAAGGAAAGGAAAGGAAAGGAAAAAGAAACTCAGTTATTTAAAACAGTTGCAGTAGTAGGTACTTAGTACAAAGAGGAGTGAGAAAACAAAACCAAAGATTCAAATGCAGTGTAGCTTAGTGACTGAGAGTGACAGTGCATGCTTACTCAGAAGTAAATCCCTTTGTACTCAAATTTAGGGTATTCCCACACTGCTCAATTATAGCAGTTTGATATCACTATATCTGTCATGGCTTTACTTTATACAATCCTGGGGTTTGTAGTTTGGTGAGGTCGTTGGGGTTTTCTGCTTAGAGGGCTCTAGTTCATACTCTCTTGAACTAGGAGCTCTCAAGCAGAGATTTCTAAGCACCTTCTCAGCAAACTACAAATCCCAGGATTTCATAGGATGGAGTCATAAGAATTAAAGTGCTGTCAAACTGCTATAATTGTGTAGTGTGGATTCACTGTTGGTCCCCAGGTTAAGTCTGCATTGTGGCCATCCCTAACCTGGTGCCCTCCAGGTGTCTTGCTCTGTGAATTTTGCCTCCCTGCCCTGTGGGCCAGCTTGGCTGATTTGACTATCATTTCTCCTTAACCTTTGAGCTATACGAAGCGCTTAATTTGAACTAGGAGTCATTCAAGACTTTATTTCCAGAATCTGTTTTTATTTCATTGTCTGCTTGCAGCACTTGAGAAATAAAAAGAATACTGTAGAGCATGGACAAAATGCCTTTTTGTTACCCATTAGCGACATTTTCACCCACAAACTGTATCTATTATTAAGGATGAGTGTAGAAAGGAAGGAGAGAATTGCTTCCAGACAGATGCATCCCAATAAATCTCATTTGAGAAATTAAGCACTGGCTACACACATCCCCCCCAACCTGGTGTCATCCCAGTGATTTGGACTACAGCTCCCAGAATCTCCCAGCCAGCAATGTTCCCAAATTTTCCCAGCCATTTCTCTCAGCATGGAATCAACTTGCTTCTGAGGAGTTCTGTCAACATCACATGTGCATCCTGCCCTTCCTTGAAATTGTTAAAGTTGGCATACATCAGCACTTCTGTTTTATTCTCAAACCCCCTGTGAGAGGACAGCTGGAGTGAGAAAGATAGTGACTTCTTGACTAACAGCTTTGCAGAATTCATCTAGGACTGCCGTGGTGAAAAGTGTTGCCCTTTAGATGATGCTGGACTGCAGTTCCCATCAGTCTTCCCCAACAAAGCCAATTATGAGGTATGATGGGAGTTGTGTTCCAACAAAATACAGAGGGCTGAACATTCCCTATGCTTGATCTAGAAAAATACATTGATAACAGAAAGCTATGTTGGGATATACAGTTGCAATCCAATATGCTGACTTGTTTAACTGCTGAAAGGTTAAATAGTAAATGTAAACAGAATAGATGATATCACATCCTGTTTGTAATGTGAGTGCCTTTTGGAGAAGGAGGCATGTCTTAACTCTCTTTGTCTGGAAAGACATCATGAGTTAAAAAGAAGCCATGAAGACACTTTTCTACTTTTTAAGCTACATTTGAGTACTTTGATTCTTTTAAGCTAGAGTGTGTGGAAGTGTGTGTGCGTGGGGGGGGGAGCGAACTGGGTAGATGGCTATTTAAAAACTGTGTGTTTGGAATCAATATGTTTTTCCTGTGCATGTATTTTAAACAGAAACTCTTCTAAGTGTGTTTTCATAAGAGGATTAAAGCCAATCATTCTTTGGTGCCAATTTAAAGGTATCCTCAGTAAAGCACAGGGATAACATTAATAATCCCCATTAAACTAGATACCTGCGATTTAATTTATTAGATTAAGATTTATAACAGATAAAGGATTTATAAACAACAGTTTTAATTTAACCCATTGGTTAAATTTAACCCATTTGGTTGGGTTAAATTAAAACTGTTAGCAGGAATATAAATTTCAATCTGTATAACTGATGAGTCATGTAATTTCATGTTTTTGTTTAAAAATGTGTTCGCTGTAAATATGTATTTTCTACATTTTGATGTACAGTTGTCCCTCCACGTTCACGGATTTGGCATTCACAGATTTAAGTATTCATGACTTGAAAATATTCTTAAAAAAATAATAATCCAAAAAGCAAACCTTGATTTTGCCATCTTGTATAAGGGACATCATTTTCCTATGCCATTACATATAATGGGACTTGAGTATTCACGGATTTGGGTATTCACGGGGGGTCCTGGAACCAAACCCCAGTGAATGGACAGCTGTACTTACAACTATATTCATATGTAATGAATATACATATATAAAAGGAATAACGTATCTAAGGTTACCCAGTGAGCTGGATGTGTACAAGAAGCATTTAATCTATATTTTTGTTTTTCTATACATCTGTCAGTCTGTCACCTCCAACCCCCACAGTTTTTAAAAATTAAGTAAATTTGTGGTAGTTTGCAAAACACAACCTCAAAATAACCTAAACCCTACCATATCGAGGAAACATAACTTCCATAGATGGAGCAATATAAAGTCACAAGCCAGGAAAATATTTAGCTATAAACAGAGATTTCCACATTCAAGTCTAGTAGTCTAGCCAATATACTATATTGCCTTCTCACTTTCCTCAGGTGATGGCATCACAGATTTCAGTCCCTTCAACCTACCTCATCTCATCTGCCCCATTTCATGCCAAAGTCATTCTGACAGCCTGCTTCACACATGCATACTCACCCCCTGATGACTTCATCTGCCATCGCTATGAAAGAGATCATAATCTAACAGCATGGACCAAGTTCTCACATCACTTGATGTGACCTCAAAATGCCATGTGACCTCAAAATGCCAGTCCCTTTAAAGTGATTGGTTCAGACGATCAGCGGCTTAGATGCAGATGTGAAAAAGAAAGTATAGCATTCACTAGCCACCTCATATCCTGAATCTGATTTTTTGCTTTCCCCCTTGAGTCTCATAATACATTTATTGTATTTAGACTTGGGGAATACTTCAGATGAGTGCACTGGATGGAGTGGCAACTAGCATTACACGTATGTAGATGTATATGGATATGTGCAGGAGCATGTGTGCATATACACAGCAACAGCAACAACAGTGAAGGTGTAAAAACATGTGATTTAGTCTGTTGGTCACTTTACAATACAGTCCTAAGAATGTGTATTCAAATAAGCCCATTAAACTCACTGGGCTGACTTACCAGTAAAGCATGCTTCGAATTATAGCCTTAATATTACTAGCAATGTGTGTCCCCCAAGCCCCAAACAACTCCCAACAAATTTTACAAAAATGTCAACAGAGAATCAGTATTCAGTTTCTAGTCTCGCTATCCCCCCCCCCTCCACGTAGCTTTCAAAATAGTCAAAAAGAAGTTGCTGGATGGGTGATTTGTTCGAAGCTAATATACCAGAAAGGAACATTTTAATATATATCATGGGAATGACACCCCAAGGCTCCAATGCAACAAAGTGTGCCTACAACATTTTGCACTATGCATGTGTAGTCTTGAGGGAAGAAGCTGGAATTCCATCATCCAGGTGAATACTAGAATCCCATCGTCCAGCTAAATCCAGTCCTTTATTCCTCCTGCTGAACAGTTGATGAGTCATTGAGCTTCCTCCTTCTTTTCTACATGGGGAAAGGCCCAGTTTCTGCTGGGTCAGGCTGGGAAATCCCAGGTGGGCCAGCCTGTTGCCCAATTCCCAGTCCAGCTGGGGCCATTCATGCAAAAACTGATTCACCCACATACCGATAGGTTTCTGCACAAACTGGAGCACGGGTCTATAGCCCTTTCCATGGCTGCTATATCAGTGGCTGCTACGCTCATTCCATAGGTGGCATGTGATTTTAGCAGCTATTAAAAGATTCATAATAAGTCCCACTAGGCAGCTGAGAGAGAGAAAGAGAGCGAAGGAGGGAGGAATGGTGGTAGGCAGGCAGTGGGGAAGTTAGCAAGAGAGAGTCTGATTCAGATCTATTCAAGACTCAATCTGTTTGTTTGTTTGTTGGATTTCTGTCCCAAAATAGGTCTCAAGGCAACTCACATTAAGCCTGTAAAAAATTACAGCTGAAATACAGAATGAATTCACATATTAAAACACAATCCAGTGAGAAACACCAATGAAAACACAGCAAGAACAACATTTTAAAAAAGAGAAAATACAGCACACAGTTGGTAAAATGCCCACCCACCACCAATAACCAGTCAGTTGCCAAAAGCCTATCTGAATAAAAATATCTTTGTCAGCCCATGGAAGCACAAGATAACAATCGCTGCATCGTTATGAATGTTATAGCTTGTTCCACAGTATGTACCTAACCATTCATAATTTCTGTGTAACCTCACAGCATGTGAAAACAATTCATGACAGAGCAATGGCGGAACAAGAGTCAGCTCTGTTGTTGGTGACATCACTTCCCCCTTTGGGCACTGAAAGCATTGGAACATTTGCCAACCATTACTCAATTGTTTAGCCTTATGCTGGTTCACACAAATAGGCCTAAATTCTCTTTTAGTCCTGATTAGAGTAGGCCCAATAAGATTTAAGTATGTGTTGACTCACCATTCATCAACTGATTGAATGGGTTTACTCTAATCATGACTAACCAACAGGATGCCAGCCATTGTAATTGACAATCTCAGAACTAAACAAAAAACAAACAACAATGATAAAAGCTTTGTACAGATCTTGGAAAAATTCCTTATTTTGGACTACAGCTTCCAGACGTTCACAGTCAGCATTGCCGGTTACTCTGGTGCCTGGAGGAGTTTGACTGTTGCACTCCAAATCCTTCCAAGCTCCGAGAATGACCCTGATTATTTTGCTATCCCATTCTCATTGGAAACTCACCTGTCCTGGGCCTCTTCCTCCTTATCATCCATGGGATCATAGCCTTTTTTGCTAAGATGTTGCTTGTTCTTCCTTGTGAGGAAGCCAAAACTGTCTCGACTCACTCGTGCTTTCTGAAACAGAGGAAATGAATATGAGTCTTATGTATCCAATCAAGTTATCTGTGCCTGTATACCTATATTTATAAGCACACACCTATTATCTCTCTACCTGATAACATTATCTAAAAATGCCAGCATTCCCAGATTTCCTGATTAGCTACCCAAGTGGGGATTCTGATCATTCTTTGTACACAGGATGACTCTTGTAAATGTGTGAACTGGAAATTTGTGTTACAGTTAGTAAACTGATCCATGGAGTAAACAAAAACAAAAACAACCCCTCCCCCAAACACTGTGACCAGCTTTGCAATTTGGAAAGAACAGATGAGACGGTCAAGGGGAGAGGGGAGGGGGACCTTTTACTGCTTGCAAAATGCTCTGTGGTGACTGTAGTCTGATGACAGTCACATAAGCACAGGTGCCACTGGTGTGTGCTGCTGGCCCAGGATGGCAACTGAAGGCCACAATCCAGCAGAGTGACGCATGTGACTGTACGTACATACACAGACACACGCCTGAGACATCTCATTCATTCCCAGACACCTCCCATGCTAATGGATCATTTTAAGCATGTAGAGTCACCTTTCTATAGGGATTTTGAGCATTCAGGCCAGAATCATCTTGGTGCATTAATAATTAGTAATTTAATGATCCGTAACCCCAGTATAAGGTACTTTTTGGAGCAGTTTATTGTGGTAGTGAGGGGGCTGTCAGAGAAAATGACCTTTTTCAACTGAGAAGGGTGCTTTTACAGCTCCTGAACAGAATAGGGGAGGGGAGGGAACATTTCTCTCCTGATAGGGATGGGCTTTTCTGGCTGTGGCCATTTTTATCTACTCTGGTGTTACATTAGCCAGTGGAATTCTGGCTTCAGTGCCTTCCTAGTTATTCACTCATTTTTACATTCTTACATCAGACATGCAAACTAGGTGCAGATACCTTTGTAGATACCTATTCCTGTGATTTCCTCCTGGGGTGGGGTGTGAATTGTTGAACTTTCCAGGTAATCTGCAAAGGCTGTCACACATTACAGTGATCCAAAGAAGAGAACCTGCCTCTCATGGTGTGCATAATGGCAGCTTGTCTGTCTCGTCTGTACAGCTAGAGATATAACTTTTATATCAACACCAGCTAGAGTTGCCAGGTAAAATAAGGGACAGGGCTGCTGCAACTTTAAAAGTTGTGATGAAGAGGCAATTTTGGCAAGTGTTCCTTGTCATGCAACCAGGTAACAAGAACACCGGCCAAAATTCCCTCTTCTAAACAACCATGAAAAGTATAGGAGCCCTATCCCTTATTTTATCTGACAACCCTAGGATAAGCTAATCATGGCACCATAGCTCCCTGTGGTTCAAGGGCATTCCCAACATATTGGGAATGTTTCAGGCATGAGTGGAAAACCTGTGGACTTCCTGGTGTGGTGGGAGCCCAACACCCATTATCTCTGGACAGCTTGGCCAAATAGTCAGGGATGAGGAGAGTTGTTATCCAATATCTACTGACTGCACTGTAGGGGGAAGTGCAATCCCTTCCACAACCATTTATATGGGCAGACAAACCACCCACTGACAGTGTGTCTATCTTGTCCAGATCGCTGTAGTTTATTGGTCCCCCTCCAATCCATTTCTGCATCAAGGCAGTGATTTAGACTACAAGATAAGAAAAAGAGGAGGCACTCAATAGCCTCACTGAAAGATGCACAGATGCACACAAGTTACTTCACCCGATGTTTTAATTTTTTCTAAATGTGTGCTTGTTTTGCAATTTTACATTTTGTGGTTTAATTGTCCTCACTCTTTGCACATAATCCCAAGAACTTATTGTTAATGGGTAACATAAAAAACACTCTTAAAAAATACAGTAGGACCCCTTTATCTGCCGGGTATTGGTTCTGGCCTCCCCGCAGATACTGAAAACCGTGGGTAATAGTGAACATCATTGAAAATAATGGGACTTCTGGTTTAAAATACCGTAGAGTTGCCTTGGAGGACCTAGAAAATATCTAGAGAGGACACATTTTCTAGGAAGACTCTATGGTAGGTGTGCTGTTTTGGGTCCCCTGGATAATTGAATCAGTGGATACGGGGGTCCTACTGTAATACAAATGCTACAAGATATCATGGAACTACACTGTTATGCATTCTTCTTAAACTTTTAATGTCCATAGAGGGTGACTTGCACAGATGAATGCCTCAGAAGGCATAAATGCCATAGATAAAACTTTTGTAGTGGCTCCAATAGGTTGCTTTTCAGTGGAGTCAGTTCACATAATTCAGCTGCTATTCACTGAGTAGTACTGAGAGAATCAATGAGTACATGAAGATACCCTTTGCTCCACTGGAATGACCTTTTCCACTGGGGGTGGTGCCAACGGAAGCTTTCCTCTCAGTGCATGGGGTGGGGCCATGGTGACCCCCTCAATCTCCATGTTAGGGTCTCAGTACATGTCACACTCCTGCCCCCCAACTGCTATTCATTTTAAACAATAAATTACATGAATGCTAATGGTGCAAATAGAGCCACTTATCATTTGACTTCATAGAATGATAGAATCATCGAGTTAGAAAAGACCACAAGGGTCATCTAGTCCAGCCCCCTGTCATGCAGGAATACACAATCAAAGCGCTCCTGACAGATGGCCATCCAGCCTCTATTTAAAAACCTCAAAAGAAGGAGACTCTACCACACTCCGAGGCAGTGCATTCCACTTCCGAACAGCTCTTACTGTCAGGAAGTTCTTCCTAATGTTTAGGTGGAATCTCTTTTCCTGTAGTTTGAATCCATTGCTCCATGTCCTAGTCTCTGAAGAAGCAAAAAACAATCTCGCCCCATCCTTAGTATGACATCCCTTCAAATATTTAAACATGGCTATCATGTCACCTTTTAACCTTCTCTTTCTCACACTAAACATACCCAACTCCCTAAGCTGCTCCTCATAGGGCATGGCTTCCAGACCTCCCACCATTTTGGTCATCCCCCTCTTAAATAGTTTCAGAGGGTCTTCTTCCAGGAGAAGGAAGAAACTGAAAAGGAACTCTGATCTATCAATTGTGCTTGTGGCTTTGTGACACCTTGTGGCAGGAAAAAAATTACACAGCTTTATAGCATGGAGTCTGGAAAATGTTTTATCTTCATATGATCTCCTTTTAGTTTACTTGAAACCAGTTGCAAGCCATTTTAAAATAATGTAAAAGCTAGCTTTAACTGTGTTTATTTGGCTGGAGAAACTATTCTTAATGCATGCTGTATTTTGCAGTTAGGTCTGGTGAGTGCAGGTTCTCTTGGCAGGTGCAGAAAGGTCAGCATGCATACTGATTTCTTCAGAAGGATCAAAGCAATCTTTCATACCGAGGGGGCACACAGCTGAGTGCATAATTCATAATTAATACTTTGTGCAACAAATTTAGATGCTTCTGCTTATGAATTGATCTCTCAGTGATCTCATTGTGTATCACATTTGTCATCTAAAATTTCACAGGTCATTGTCAATTTACAGATTGTTCTTCTAACAGTCTCTCTCTCTCTCTGTGTGTGTGTGTCTGTGTGTAGGGAGCTGTATCAGATACTGAAACTTGAGCTTGATCAGACCTAGATTAAAAAAGTCTTAGGCTGCCAATAGTCCTATGCATACTTGCTGGAGAGTGAGTCTCATTGTAAATACTACTACTACTACTACTACTACTAATATAGTAAATGCACATGTAACTGGCTTTGGCTTGCAGGGTTGCAGTCCAAACCACAATCAGCTGGGAGATAACCCCATTGAACCACAGCGTGGAGAATTTATTTGTTGAAACAGAGCTTGGGGGGGGGGGAATGTCCATGATGACTGGGGGACTGTGAGAGCTATAGTCTTCCAAAGTAAGTTTTCCAAGCCCTGCTTGATCACAGGGGGTGGGGGAGTTACTTCAAATTAGACATGTACACCAGGGTTGGGAAGCTCCTGCTGTGGCCAAATAGGGACCTCTAGGACTCTTAATCCATACCTTCAGGCTTTGCTCAGAAAACAATCCATCACTGATCTTGCTCTGGGTGATAGGCATTATCTTCTCTGGCTTGCTTTGTTCCCCAGTGACAAATTGATGGTATATTTGAAGAAGTGGGGAAGGGAACAGATGGATGCATATGCCTGGGGGAGGGCATTGCCTTCTGAACAAAGGTCATATCTATAACTCCACCTTTTTTTCCACTCTGCCCTGCCCAGTTTTGGCTTTGGCCCCATCCATGTGGACCCTGGCATGTTTTAATAAAGTAATGTAAATTTCAACAGGAAAAAGAAGCTCTACCCCAGTCAGGCTGCAAATGTACACATTTGTGCTGCTGAAAGCTCATGGAAATCAACAGTGTTGTTCATAGGAGAGTGACTGAATTCTCTGTTCATACCTGAGGCTCAGACATGGCAGAAGTGACTCTTAAAACGCAACAGCATACAGGCATCCAAAGCACATTTATTTCTATGTATAGGTATGAAGGACTAAATCCCAGTATAAGAACTTTCAGGTATGCAAAGCACAGCTTCTATCTATGTATAAGTATGCAGGAGAAGCCCCAGTACAAGAATTTTTATGCACACAAAGCAGATATTTTAAACCGTTTCAGTCACATGCTTTAAAAAAAAAATAGAAGTGTGATTTAATTGTTTTTAAGTTTTGTAAACTACATTTTTGGCTGGACATTTGTTTTAAATTTTGGAAGTTGTTTTGGATCCCATGCTGAGAGAAAGGTAGAGTATAAATTGAATAAATAATTAAAATACATAAAACAAGGTCTCTCTCCCTGCCCTCTCACACATACATACACTAGATACCTTTCCGTTATGAATTCAGAACCAAAGCTGCTGCGCCTTGCTTATGTCTATGGTTGGAGCTCTTTATCATTTATGGATAGCTCATGGACCAGAATCTGCTACTATGATTAACATCTTCAGGGTGATCATAACTCATATTGTATATACTTAAGCAGGATCTGTAAATCTAATGGGAAATGATGTGTAGGGACAATTAAAAGAATTAACTCAGAGGAGTGAGGATCAATCCAGTCATATGATGTATTGCTTAATGTTCTGACTACTCTGTTAAGAGGAAATGGCAGGAAACTATACAAAATCCTCTGGAAAAGAAAGTTCTAAAGATATCTGACAGTGGTCTCTTGGCTTTGAAAAGCTAATTGGCTGCAAAAATTGAATCATTTTTGGCAGGTGGATTAATGTATGTTGCTTTAAAATGAAACATGTCTCCAAGTACAAGCAATGAACTATGATCTTGACAGGATGTCAGCAGCACAATAAATACAGGGTGAAATTAATTTGTTTCCCCAATTTTTGTTTTCCCCCCCATAGTCTAGCTGTTTGCAGAATACCTGAACATTTGCCCATGGTTCGCTGATTATTTTCATGTTGGCATTTGACTGCCAATGATATTTGAATCAAGATTTGCCAGATGATTTTGATTTTAGGGCATCTCTGTGAGAGTAAGAGTCTTATCACACCATGGTGCTATAGTGTCACAGTAATGCATTAGTCCCACTATTGCCTCAGCCCTATCCCACAATCCCATTGCTCTTCTGTTGTTATCCCATGGGAGATAGTCTAGAAAGCATTTCTTGTTATTAACACACACACACACACACACACACAAATCAATTGATGTCCTCCTTCTCTGGTTGTATTGTGCTAGATTGACTTGTCCAAAAGTTCAATTGTGTTTTTATGCCAATTTTGGGTGGTTGGTGGGTGGTCAGTGGGTGTGCTTTGGAAGGAGGAAATGTTAGTCCATCTCCAGTGATCAGGAGATCAAGGAGAAGAAGTGGACATTCAATTTGATTTCCTTTCAATTGGCAAAGTGACTGAGTAACTTTTTTTTAAAAAAAATTCTCTGTTGAAAAAAAAGCCACTGGCAAATGACTGGAACTTGTCAGAGAAGCCAAAACTTTGCTCACTGACCCTCCATCGTGCCCCCTTTTCCAGCTCTGTTCTGGAATCTCTCTCTCTCTCTCTCTCTCTCTCACTCACTCACACACACACACTCACACACCTGGAAATGTAAGTGGAAAATAATATTTATTATTATTTTACAAAGCATTTGTTTCATTTACTCTCGGTCTCTTGCTTGCTGTTTCTTCTAGCCAGACTTAACTAGTCACTGATAGATGTTGGTAGATGAAAGCCAACATTGGGATAGATCAGACTAGCTGCTCACTGTCATCTGCCAGCGATTATAAGTCTGATCTATCCCAACCAGGACCCACCCCCACATACACAAGGAAGAAAATGTCTTTTTAAACACATTAATATTTTATTTCTATTTCTGGGGCGGGGAGCATCTCTTTTTTCTGTGTGCATGTGCACCAGACTAGCGAAAGGGGTGGGGAAATGTCTTGAAGTGGGTGGACAGTCCTGTTTTAGTTTTAGTACAAATTAACACTGTAATCCTGGAAAGGTGAGTCAGGAAAGAAAGCATAGTGATTGCATAGTGTTTTTAGGAACAACATTATTTTAGTGGGAGAACAGCCTTGTGTAATAAGGCCCTAAGTGGGATCCTATAGATGACACTGTTTTAGATGTCTGAGTGTATGATTTGGGGTGGCCCATAGATCCTTATTTATTTGTACCTGTTCTTCCTATTATTTAGACTGGTGTGTCATTCTTGCTGGTGTCCATTGCATATAGAAACCAGTCTCATCTGATACAGGATATGCAAATTTGGAATGGTCCAAGGTTGATGGCATGGTTCCACCAATTCCTTATTTGTTGTACTTATTTTTCCTACACACAGCTTGAAAATGCCCTCTGCATATAGAAATCTCTGTACTGAACCTGACTCAGTGCCATTCTGTACAGGATACACTTTTGAACAAATGGGTTATCGTTGTGTATGTGTGTGTGTCCCACAGATTATTGTGCATGGCTCAGTTTCGTATTCTTTTACACCTCCTTCTGGTGGCTATCATTGGCATGGTGCATAATATCTGACAGTGTGCTATGCCAACAGAAAATGTTGGGCTGGACAGGACTTAAAACCACGGTGTACAGGACTCTGTCTTGGATGTCTCTGTGTGTCATTTTATATGGCTCAGAGCTTATTATGGAATGAAGACCCCAAACTCCCTTTTTGTGTGTAATTGTCAGCCTGGGCCATCACTATTCATGTGTATTGCATAATAATGATTATGCTGATTGCTGAGAATTATTATTATTTAATCTTAAAGGAAAAAGTCTCTTGATCATGACATGGGGGAGGTTCTAAGCTTAGGTGATGGTGCAGCTGCCTATAAACCTTAGATCCTTACTCAGTTGAAAGATTGAGCTCTGTCACATAAATTGGGAATGGACTGCAGCACTGTCACAGACAGAGGTGTAATTAAAGAGATTTATTTATTTATAGGCACTTTAATAAAGCTGTGGCCTTGATTAAACTCAAGTCATCTTATCTTACTATCCTGTACTAGCATTCCCAGACTCAGTGACCAACACTTTCAGAGAGCAAAACAGAAAACTTTATTGGCACAGTAATCCAGAAAGCAAAGCCTACAGGGTTGTGGCTCAGAATGAAACTTAACTGATAAATAGTACATCAAAAGCACATTCTGATCTACCAAATCTGGTGGGCTACACAACCATCAGCTACCCATCCTCCCCTCTCCCTCTTCTCACAGTACCAGCATTCACCACCCTTTCCCCAGAGCTGAGACCCACCTGAAGTGCTTATCAAACCATTCTCAACATAGATCACATACTCCCTTCTACAGTTAGGCTACACACTCATTAACAAGCACAGAGAAATGTAAACACAATTAACTACAAGGTTAAACCAAACTTGGCAGGAAAAGGTTACATCCGGGACTGACACTTACCTCCACATTTCCAAGTGTGTGTATGCACACACATTGCAGTATTTTTGGGTTATGAGTAACAAAGACATCTGAAGCAGCATTCCCTAATTTAGTGCCCTTCAGGAGTGTTGGACTGCAGTAGCCATTGTCCTCTCTTAGCACACTTAGGCTGTCTGTGAGAATGATGGGAGTTGCTGTCAAACATATCTCAAGCATGCTGCTTGGGGAAGGATGATCAAAGGGAGGATGAGATGGAGAAAGAAAGGAAGAAAGCAGCAAGGGGAGTAGCAGAGGTAGAGAAAGGGAAGGGGAAAGGAGAAGGAACAATGTGTGGCAATAAGATTTTGGAAATGTTGTTCTTGCCAATGCTCCAATTACTTTTCACAAAATAACACCTTATTTTTTTTTAAAAAACCCCATTAATTATTACTCAAAAATTAATCCCACTGGCATTTAATGATTAAAACATTGAATTATAAATTCATTGTTGAATATATTATTTAATTAGAGGTAACAAACTGTTAACAAAGTATTTTCAATCTCTATGAGGAAGTGGGACCCCATCCACTTTTGCTTGTCCCCCACTCCCCAGTGCCAACTCCAGTCCCATCTGTACCCAATAAATTATCCCTAAAAGGAAACAGTCCTGGATATTAAAAAATGTTTCCTATCCCTGGTCCTAAAACTCCTTCAGTACAGTATTTGCTAGTCTCATGGCATATTTTAATCCCCCCCCCCCAGGCCTTAGGAAATCCTATGCACTGCAGAAGATACAGAGAAGTGGCTCACACATACACTTGGATTTCTGTCTTGAGCTGGTTTGATATATTTAATTTTATTATCATAGAATCATAGAATTGCAGAGTTGGAAGAGACCACGAGGGCCATCCAGTCCAACCCCCTGCCATGCAGGAAATCACGATCAAAGCATCCCTGACAGATGGCCATCCAGCCTCTGTTTAAAGACCTCCAAGGAAGGAGACCCCACCACGCTACAAGGGAGTGCGTTCCACTGCCGAACAACTCTTACTGTCAAAAAGTTCCTCCTAATGTTGAGGTGGAATCTCTGTTCCTGGAGCTTGCATCCATTGCTCCATGTTCCAATCTCTGGAGCAGCAGAAAACAAGCTTGCTGAATGGTTTCACTGTTATCAATACTGACTTTGTCATTTGGCCTCTTTTGACATCTTGCTAACTACTTTGGTTCTAACTTAGAGGGCAAAGGGATTGGGAGATTTCCTTTGATATGAATGATCTAAGTGGGACCAATTGTTGCTAGAACAGTTTGAACTGGAGATAGGAAGGAACAGGAGAGAGAGAGAGAGAGAGAGAGAGAGAGAGAGTGAGTGAGTTCTGAGGTAGGCCAACAATAATCCTTTAGATATGGCAATAGTGATAGCCACCAACCTAGTTCAAAGATGGGGAACCTATCACTCTTCAGAAGTTGTTGGACTTCCAACTACCATCATTGCTCATCATTGGCCATCCCAATGGGGCTGATGTGAATAGCTACTCCATCTGGCTAAGTTTCCTTCCTTCCTTTTCTTTCTTTCTTTCTTTCTTTCTTTCTTTCTTTCTTTCTTTCTTTCTTTCTTTCTGATTAGACCAGTGGAGGCAATAGGGTGGGTGCAGAGAGGCTGAACTGCACTGGGTGACACCATTGTGGGGAGGGGTAACACCAGCCTTAGTGATGCCACAGGATTAGACAAATGCACAGAAGATAAATTTATGGATGTTTGCTAGCTAGTAAATCTCAGTGCAATTTTTATATCATTCATGTTGCTGCTGTTGTTATGTGCCTTGAAGGTGACTTCAGCTTAGGGTCACCCTATCCTAGGGTTTTCTTGGCAATATTTATTTGAAGGAGGTTCAACATTCTCTTCCTCTTAGGCTGGGAGTGTGTGACTTGCTCAATGTCACCTAGTGGATTTTTGTGATTGAGCAGGGACTAGAACCCTGGGGGTTGTCCACATGGTGAAAATACCCCTCACAGAATTTGCTCAGAAAATGAGCTGTCTTAATGGGATACTGCATAGTCTCATCATATTGTGAAGAAGGAGGGCCAAAAAGAGGAAAAACTACACAAGAAACTACTCAACTTTTTAAAAAAGCTCCAGTGACATGTGAATTTTTGCTTGTTATGACAAGTGATTTGACATGAATCATTTCCCCATACAGGGCAAAGTGCAAACCTGATTGGCTGGATGAGTGCAGGGGGTGGGTTTTGGTTACAGGGCAAGCACCCTCTGCCGCCATGTTGGATTTTCACCTTAGCAAGTGATTGCTAAGGCAATAAAATGGAGGATTGTGCTCTCTCTCTCTCTCTTCACCACCAAAAGGTGGAATATCGCTTGTGTGCACCATAGAAATAGTTAAAAAAAAAAAAGTTTGGTGGCACAGGTAATCCACTCATGGCCATGGCTCAGCTACAGGCATGTGAAGTTTATGGGGGCTGTAAAACCATTAAGACAGGTCTGTAAAACCATTAAGACAGGTCACAGTTGCTGTAATTTGCTATTACTGTGGAGCAGTCCATTTTTCCCCCCTTTGTGTAGACAAGTCCCTGGTCTCCCAGAATCCTAGACCAGCGCTCAAACCACTACACCACACTGGCCCAGTTTTCATACAGAAAAGGAATATGCTTCTGAGAATCAGATTGAGGATGTAAATATTGCCTTCTAATCCTGCATATGGTCTTCTAGACAGCATCTGGCTGTCGAGTCCTTGGAAACAAGCTGCTGGCTCAAGCAGCACTCTTCTTATTTTCAAAGGTCAGCATGTACTTTTCCCCACCATCACATTGTAATAGTTCCCTACTGAGTCCACTGAGTGCAGCTGTTTGTTTCCTTCCTGAGGTCCCTTTGGGAAAGTTTTGCTGAAGGACCTCTTCACCTCCACTGTTCCCCCTTAAGAGACAAAGTTATGTTTAGTACACAAGTGGTGTGTCAAGAATGAAAGCAGCATTTGTCTCATCCAGCACCTGCTAAAGGTTTGCTTATCCCTCAGGGATTTCTCCACTGTGGTTGTCAGAGGTATGGAGATCTTACTGTTCCCACCTGACATGATAAGCCTTCAAGGACATGAGATGATTATTTAAAGATGACTTGACATGGCCCTCTCTGCCTATCAAATTCATGAAATAATGGTATTGCCTCTCTCCTAAGACCAGAATGTCACAAGCCTCAAAGAAAGAAAGTTGGCTGATTGGAAAAGCAACTTTTTTGGATTATTACTCCATGCCAGCTAGAGGATTCTGGGAGTTGTGTTGAAAAAGGTGGCTTTTGCAGGCACTGAACTGCTAACAGTGGAACTAAACAGCACTTTCAGTGGGATGTGGTGGGACTGACTGGAAGAAAATTGACATGGCTCCTGATCCAGGCAGAGATTTTCCAGACCAGAGCCCATGGCTGCTTTTTATTCAGAATAAAATTGAGCAATTTAAATATATTTTTCTTCTGGGGTGGGAAGAACATAAGTAACATACAGTTGGTGCTCTATATCCATCGATTCTGTATCCACAGATTCAACCAACCACAGCTTGAAAATATTTGGGGTGTGTGTGTATGGTTAGAGTGGGAATTCAAAAAAGCAAACCTTGCTGCTCACCATTTTATGTAAGGAACACCATTCTACTGCACCATGATATATAATGGGTCTTGAGCATCCACAGATTTTGGTATCCATTGGGGGGGGGATCCTGGAACCAAACCCCAGCAGATACCGAGGGCTCACTGTAATGTGTAGTTTGACACTGCTTTAAAGAAAGTGGATTGACTGTAGCTCAGAGTCAAAAAGTCCCAGGTTCAGTTCATGGTATCTCCATGTTAAAGGGTCAGCTAACAAAGGATGTCAAAGATTGCTTCCTGAAACTCTGCCTTAGAGCGGCTTTTTGGGATTACAATTCCATCTCCCATGTTGGCTGAGGGATTCGGGGAGTTGTAGTCCCCAAAAGCTACTTTTCCAAGCTCCATACTTTGGACAACCACCAGCAAGCTGAGGAAGAGTTTTTTTCCTACAAATTTTCTCAAGGAAGGACACAAGGAGCAACTGCTACAGCTCAACCCCTACACCCTGCCACCAGAGCCTCCAGCAAAGCCATTGGTTTTCAAAAAATAAAAATAAAAATCAAGCAAATGAGAGTGAAGCAAGCAAGCAAACAAATAAATGGTGGTGGTAGGGGGACTGAGTACTTCCCTCTGGAATTGTATGTCACCAACTCTCCAACCAGGCTTTACCATGAATCATTTTCTCTACCCTTTTGTTTCATCACTGGGTTTCCATCAAAATACCTCCCCAAACTCAACCTCCTCAAAGAAAAGAAGTTTAGCTCTATTAAATTTAGCATAAATAGGTGGATAAGTTGTATGATCTGGTAGAAGGTATCTTCCTGAAGGCAAGATTTTTTTTCTTAAAAAGACTCAAAAATATAATCAATAACTTTAACAAGCATCTCCTTTATTTTTCCTGGATACCCCAACCTGCATAATTTTCTAAGACTGAAGGGTTGTCTATACGGTGAAAATACTCCTCACAGAATTCACTCAGAAAACGAACTGTCTTAATGGGATCCCACATTGTCTCATCATATTGTGAAGGGGGTGGTGGTGGCAAAAAGAGGAAAACTATGCGAGAAAAGCCTTCGTGGCTTTCCCCGACTTCTAAAAAAAGCTCTAGTGATACAGGCATTTTCACTCATTAAGACAAGTGATTTGACATGAATCACTTCCCCATACAAGACAAAGTGCAAACCTGATTGGCTGGATGAGCTCAGGAGCTGCGGCTGGGTTATGCTGCTGCCAATTTTCGCCTTAGCGAGTGATCACTAAGGTGATTAAAATGGGGATTTGTGCTCTCCCCCACCTCTCTCTTTTTTTTGGGGGGGGGAAGGAAAGATGGAATATCACTTGTGTGCACCACAGAATTTTTTTTTTTTTTTAAGTTTGGTGGTGGCAGATTTAAAAATGTGAGTAATCCACTCGCAGCTGCCATCTCAGCTACAGGCACGTGAAGTTTATGGGGGCTGTAAAACCATTAAGATAGGTTGCAGCTGCTGTAGCTTGCTATTACTGTGGAGCAGTCTGGGGTTTTTTTCCCTTCGTGTAGACAAGCCCTCGTTCCTCTGGAAATGTTCTAGTTTCTGAATGGAGGAAACAAAGCCCCCATTTAGCCTATAGATGGTGCAAAATGACTGTTCCTTAACTTGACATAGAAATCACAGTGCCATTATCTGCATGAGAGGATCCTCTGGTAAGTGGACAAACAGTCTTCAAGATCTGTTTCAAGATTATGGATTGCAAACTGTTACAAATAACAACATGCATTTTATAAAGCTGTGTTGTATAGGACATTTTACACATACATCAGTGGTAATATGTAAACTTGAGAAATGACACCTCTCCAACAACTATATTCATCAAAGAATGAGGGCTACAGACACTTGTCATGTATACATAGTTAAGCAGGGTCAGCCCTAGTTAGTACTTAGATGAGAGACTGACAATGAATCCCAGGTGCTGTAGGATATATTTCAGAGGAAGGAACTGGCAAAACCACCTCTGAATGTTCCTTGCCTAAGAAAACCCTATGAAAATTCATGGGGGCACCATAAGTTCACAGGCAGCTTGAAAGTGTGTGTGTACATGTGTGCACGCATGCACACACACGTGTACATGGTGTGACAAATGTGTATTTGCTGCCAACTTGTAGCTGAAAGACACTCAGGACTTTTCATTTTTCTTAAAAACAACTTCCCACCAATTCAGCACCAAAAAATGGTGGACAGCACCTTGGAAAAAACTTTAAATTATCTGTGGCAATATACTGCCACCTGGTGCTTGAAAAATAAAAGTGCATTTAAGGCTCGAATTCAGGAAGCTGTTTAGTAAGTACAGCAGTGCTATATAAACTTGTATGTTCATCTGCTTTGAGGTATACATTTTCATTAAAATCTGGATTCCATGAATGTGCTTGGATCGCTTTCTTTCTGAAATGGTTTTTAAAATGCTTAAGTTTGGCTGGCTCCTGACCATTTTGCGGAATTGCAGTCTGCTTTTCATAGTCATTAGGAGGGAAGGAGGAGAGCATAATCCTTGAAAAGATGCCCACTGATTTTGACAACCTTCCAGGTCCTTATAGCAATGAAGGCATTTAGATCCTCCTACCTTCTATTAATTTGTTGTATCTACTGTTGGGCAACAAATCTAGTGGGAAATTAAGCAAAGTGTCAATGCTATGAGAAACATTTTTTTTTTTAAAAAAATTGTGCAGCCCTTTACTTAATTCCCAAAATGTTTGGTGCATAGGACTGATTTGGATGCAACAATATACCCCCATGGAGCAGTTCTTGGAATGTTTATCATGAATGCATATATCAAAATGTTGATTTGATTTAGGCAACTTGATGATGATGGGCCTACGACATGTTGATGAGCCTACGACATGAGACTAGAGTCCTGTCTAAACAGTGAAAATAATCCTAATGGAATGTGAATGGAAGGTGATCTGTCTATATGGAAATGTCATCGACATGTCTTATTTGGAAGGGGAGGAGCCAAATCCACCATAAACTCCATTGGGGAAGCCTTTGGGCTTTTCTCTGAGTTTTTAAAAAGGTCCATAGGGGATGTGAATGTCTGCTCTTAAGACAGTTGCATTCGCATTGCTGTGATGAAGCAGTGCAAGCTGATTGGCTGGACAAGCACAGGGGTGGGGCTTACAAACAGGGAAAATGCCTGCTGCCACCATGTTGGATTTCTGGCTGAGTGAGGGATCGGTAAGGCGATAAAATGGTGATTTTTCCCTCGCTTTTCTTTTTTCTTCTTTTGTAAAGGTGAAATATTGCTTGTGTGCACCATAGTAGTGTGTTTTTTTTAAAATTTTATTTTTATAAACGTTTTCCTTTACATTATCATCATCCAAGGTCACTGTACGTTTAACCATTTGGTCAAGATTAACACAGATTAACATCAGTCATAATGGAGACGCACTATCCACAATGCTGCAGCCTTATTTGAGAACTCACGCCGAACAAGTCTTGAAGAGAAACGACAACGCAGAAAGAATCACAACCCAAAAACATCACCCAAGGAGACCTTCTGCTGTGCTTTCTGCAACCGGACTTGTTTATCTCGGATTGGCTTTTTTAGTCATCAGCGCGCTTGCAGAAAGCGCGGGATGAGTCCTTCCTGAATCTTCGTTTGCGAAGAAAAGCCAGAGAGAGAGAGTAATAATAATCATTATTAGATGTTACAGGTCAAATAGTTAAACTTCTATTATGATCTACTGTGTTTGTTGTATTTAAACCACTTAATTCATTCATACCTAAATCCACTTCTCCTTCTCCTTCTCACCTATTCTGTCTTCTCCCTCTCCAAACTTTCATTTACCACTTCTTTTCTTCTTCTCTCCTTTCTTTCCCTTCCAATCAGTCTCCTTCACTTTCTCAAACCTTCCTACATTCTCTAATTTCTTTCATTCTTCTCCCATTCGTCCTCCTTTGACTCCCATCATCCCATCACCCAACTGAGTTATTTAACCTTAGATTCATTTTATCTCCTCCATATTTCTCATCATTTCTAATGTTCTCTTATTTTTCCGTTTACCATCGTTCATGATTCTAGTTATTATTTGTTAGTTGTTATATGCATATATTATTTCCTTTTCTCCATTTTTCCAAAATCTAGAAACGTAAAAATTTTTCTTGAAGCATTTGCTACATTGTTACAAGCCATCTTGTGCCAGTTATATTATAATAAATCATATCATTACTTCCTTAGAGTATTGCCTTTATTCTCTCTTTTAATACTGGGTCTTTATATTCCATCTTCTTTTCCAATATTCTTCTATCGGGAACCATTCTTTTTCCAATTTTTCCATATCTGCTTTGTTTAGAATGTACGTTAACTTGTCGTTCTCTAACATCCCTTTGAGTTTAAGTAGCCAGGTGTCTATTGAAGGTAGTTCTTTTTTCCCCAGTTAGCTGCTATCAAAAGTCTTGTGGCTGTGATTGCATAAAGTAATGTTCTCCAGTGTTGTAGTTTAAAGTTTGTGTCAAGGTCATAAGTCATATTTAATAGATAAAGTTTTGGGTTCATACTGAAGTATGTACCGTACATATTTTGGATTGTCTTATGGATCTTCAGCCAGAATTTATGAACTTTTGGGCACCCCCACCACATATAGTACATTGTTCCAATATCTTTTTCACACCGCCAACATTTATTATTGTTTGTTTTATACATTTTACTTAGTCTCACTGGGGTTAAGTACCATCTGTTAACAATTTTAAGATGATTTTCTTTCAAAGTTAAACAAGCTGTAAACTTGCTTGTCTCTTTCCATGATCTCTCCCATTCATCAATGGTTATTGTCTCTCGTAGGTCTTGGGCCCATTTAGTCATAGCATCCGTCACCGACTCTCCTTCTAATTCCCTTGTTAATAGTAATTTGTAAAATTTGGAATTTTTTTTAATCCGACTTTTTCCACATTATTTTGTCTAGATCAGTCTCTGACATTTCAAAGTCATATTTTTCTTTGTCTTCTTTAAATCTATTTTTGATTTGCAAGTATTTGAACCAATTCATTTTTATCCCTTGTCTTTCTAAGTCGTCCCTTGTGTACAGATTCTTCTCTTTTCCTTTATTCCATGCCTCAAGATCAATTAAGTCACTGTATCTTAGCCAGGACCTTGTGTTTTCCCACCTCCCCAAGAAGGCTTCATGGGGAGAGAGCCACTTAGGTAGTTTTATGTAAAATTGAGGTTGAATCTTAAACCAGATTCTTAATAAGGCCTTCCTGATCATATGATTATCAAAGTCTTTGTTCACTTGAGATTTCTCATAACCTAGATATGCGTGCCAGCCGTATCGTAGTAAATGTCCCTCTAATGTTAATATTCTATTATTATCCAGCTTAATCCAGGTTGTCAACCAGCAAATACCGCATGCTCTGTAATATAGCTTCAGGTTGGGTAAAGAAGCTCCTCCCTTGTCCTTATCTCCAGTCAATGTTGACCACTTTATTCTTCCTTTTCGTCCTCTCCAAATAAACTTATTTAAGTCATAAGTCCATTGCTGTAATATGCTGTCATTTTGTAGTATCGGGAGGTTTTGGAATAAAAATAAACATTTTGGTAGTACACTCATCTTTATTGTGTTGATTCTTCCAAGCAAGGACAGATCTAGTTTGCTCCACCGTCCAAGATCCGATTTAATTTCCCTCCACATTTTTTTGTAGTTGTTTTCGAACAGGTCTATGTTTCTTTTGCTTATCCAAATTCCCAGATATTTAACTTTTTTCTCAATTTTACAGCCCAATTTGTCTTTTAATTGATCCTCCTCTTTTAATGCCATGTTCTTTGTTATTATTGCCATTTTATCTTTATTCAGCTTAAATCCAGCCAGATTTCCAAAAAGATTGATTTGCTCAAATAAAGTAGTTATTGTGTCCAGAGGATTTTCTAAAATTATTGCCAGATCATCGGCGAATGCTTTTATTTTATACTCTTGTCCTTTTATTTTGAGCCCAGGTATTCAGTTATCACTCCTTAACTTATTATTCAGACTTTCTAATGCCAATATGAAGAGTAATGGAGATAGTGGGCATCCTTGACGGGTTCCTTTATAGATGTTAAAAGTTTCTGTTTTCTTTTTAAAGTATCCAGCAGTGGCAGATTTAAAACAGTGAGTAATTCCCTCATGGCTGCCATCTTGGCTAGGGGTCATGCAAAGTTTATGGGGCTGTAAAACTGTTAAGACAGGTAGCAGCTGCTGCAAACTTCTACTACTCCGGAGCAATCCATCCCCTGTCCCACATATAGATGACCCCTAGGTTTGTGGATAGAAGCTGGTTGTTCCCAATAAAACTCCTCAGATATTTGCAGACACATGAATCCTGTGGAGACAAAACTTGATGTTACAGCTGAATTACAGCTCCCATTGAATGGAGCATATCAATATATTGAGTGAGATGGATGCTATTCAGTATGATTTTTCCCCATTAGGGGGTGCACATGTCTTTTTCATGTGGTGGCAAGCAGCTTCAGCAGTGCACTTTACACTGGAATTTCTCCCTTTCATTTTATTCATAGACAAAGTTTTTTCGCTAGTGCAAACTGAATTAAAAAAAGGGCTAAAGAAGTCTAGTTGGGGAAAGCTGATCAGATAAATCCATGCTCAAGACAACACAGATGTTTGTTAATTCAGATGATCTAGGCCAGAAGGAATCAGCTTTCTCTCATGTTCACTTTAAAATTCAGGACAAGCTGCTTTCTATTATGGTGGCCAAAGCCTCATTCACTGAACCTACTTTAACCCCAACATATCCATGGGCTTCATAACCTTGATAAAGTTACAATAGGCTATGCCTTTAAGAGAGATTACCACACTTCCTGAGCAATTAGAACTCCTTGGTAAGAGTGAGGGGTGATCACCCAGAAATCAATGGCTTCTCCTGCCTAATTGCATAAGTAGATCATGCAATTTTCCCTTCTAATTTTGACAGTTGCAGACACGTCTGGGCTTGTGGTTTAGACTGTGGCTGAGCCAATGGAGAATGGAGCCATTGCGAGTTAACTGTTCCTGCAGGTTGGGAAAGCTCAATTTCCATATAGAACTATGTAGATCTGAAATCTATCTGCTTCATCTCTTTATAGTCACTAGACAGCTGAAGCTGCCATGATTAAACCCAAGATAATCTTAGGGTCATCCCTCCCTGGTCCTGCTGAGATAGGATGATATCAGACACTTATACACATTGAAGCATTAACTTAAACCCATTTGCTTGTCTGTAAGTCCACATGATTTCAATAAGACATCCTGTCTAACAGATGTGCTTAGGATTCAAGACTCAGAGAGATGCCATAATAATTTATTTCTTTTTATTTCAACATTTGCATACTACCTTTCAGGGCTAACTCTACCAAGGCAACTCAAATCACAGTCAAAACATAAAAAATAATACAAAATCACCATCATCATCTTGATCACCATCTCACATAGAAATTGCAGCCTTGACTAAAATATCAGCTCACTAAAATAACATAGTGGCAATTTAAAACAAAATGAAAACTGTAGTCTAAACAAACAAATAAATAAATAAATCACTGTTTCCAAATTCTGGTCTAAAAGGTCTGTTTAAAGACTGATAATTTAGGAGGCCATATGTGGGGTAGTCCAGATGGTGAAATGAATCCTCATGGAATTCCATGTGTCCAAATGGGATCCTGTAGCATTCCATCCTTTTTGGAGGGAGGGGGAGCAAAAGTTGGGGAAAATCTGTGGCAAAAGCCTCTGGGATTTTCCCTGAGTTTTTTGACAACTGTGGGGGAAATGTGCACTCCCACATGTTAGGACAACCAAATCACATTGCAGTGCTTTGATGAAGAGGACAGCTGATTGGTTGGACATGTACAGGGGGCGGAGCTTGCTGAGAAGTCAGATCCCAGAACTTTCATATTGGATTGTCACCCTAGCGATTGTGCACTCAGGTGATGAAACAGCCTTTCTTTCCTTTTTTCTATTATTTCAGTGGAAGGTTACTCTTCTGCACCTTGGAATTTTATTTTTTTTTAAATACTGTTTGGCAGTGGCAATTGGAGGAGTAAAGAACGAAGAGTAGTTCACTCATGCTCACTATCTTGATTCACTGGCATGCTTCTGTGTGAACAGCAAACACAGAGAGCTTTGCACCCCAGCGACCTTGCCAAAAAATCATTGAGACAGATGACAGCTGCTGCAAATTGCTGTATGTGTGCACCAATCCACATTTTATTCCCTCATCTAGACTGGCCCTGTATCTTCTTATAAAGAGAGATCCATAAAAATGGGACCACTATTAAAAAAATCTTACATCTATTGCTTGCCAACATAATGTATTGATAGATCAGGCTCACAAACATGGACCAGCCTTACCTCTATGCAGTTAATGGAGAGCTCGGGGTGGCTTTAAAACCAGTGAGGAGTGAGGTCTATGCACTGTCAACAGCAGCTGCATCTTTTTGTTATAAACCAGGGGTGGGAATCATGTGGTCCTCCAGAGAAATGTTGGGCCATAACTCCCTACATTCCTTACTATTAGATACGCTGGTGGGATTGATTAGTGTTGCAGTCTAACAACGTGATTCCCACCCCTCTTATAAAGGGTGGGAAACTTGTCTCCACAGCAGCAGTCTTCAGCTGAGCATGACTCACCCCACCTCCTGCTCTTCAGTGCTGGAATAGCCAGTTGCTTCAGGAATGAGTAGGATCTTGGCCCCCTAATCTTTTTACAGCATTGGCCGTAGGACAAGTTTCTTTCTTTCACCTACTTTTCTCAGTGAGATCTGGTAAATGGCATTGGACAGCTGAACAAATAATGGGGAGCAGGTGAACTACTTGTTCACTGGTGGCAGCAACAATGAGAGGAGAGGGGATTCAGAAATGGGAGAAGATTGGTTCATCTCCTGTGGCATCAATGAAGGGAGAAGGAGGCTTCTGCAAATCAACCCTGGAGGGCCAATGAGTTCTAAAGGGAAAGGGATGGAAACTCCTTGAGTGATGCCTGAATGACATACACACACAACCCAAGAGAGTGGTGACTTGGACAAATTGCCTTCAAGACATTGAAGGATATGCAGCAGCAAAGAATGAGGAAAAGTTAGGTTGATTGCCCCTAGCCTTGGAGTGAGGGCAGAGCTTGTCCCATTGTGAGTATGAGGTAAACAGAAGGCTACTGTAGGAGATTTCATGTTGAGACACCTGTTCCACTGTGGATCCTTTCCTGTAGTTTTCATAACAGGTTGACCTTGGATGAAGTCTAGAGACATTGTCTCAACTCCTTAGTTTCAAAATGCTATGAAGTTACAAATTTGCCACATCTTTCCTTGCAACATGATGTGGTACAGTCAAGAAACAATGGCACACTCTCATTTATGCATTTAGACCAGTCTTGGAATGAAGATAGAATCTAGCTAGTGAGAGAAGAGTTGCTGGTGTGTGAGGAAAAGCTTCTGTTTTGAGTCTCCCAGCCAGCCTAGGCATCCTTGCTTTGGAGAATTAGATCCAAATTGATGTCATAAATTGTGTAAACTTTTTCAATGGAGCCTCTATTTTATTTTTTTAAAAAAACATTATTGGAAAATTTTATTCAAAGGGGAAGACTTTAGAAAAATGTCTCTCTGCACTGGATTAAAAGTGCACGCATAAGCTGCTTTTCTGAGCATTAAATTTAATTTCATGTCCAAGAGGCGTGACTCCCATCCCAAATAAATTTCAATAAAGAGAACCAGGCAGCAGTCTATGTAAAATGCATGACAATTCAATTTTCAGGAAAACTGAGCTTCTCCAAGTCATTGAGGGCCATTAGTTTCAATGCAACTATACTCTACTCTACCTAGCAAGATAGTTGCTCCACTGCCAGAATGGTGACACAACTTGACTTTTGGGGTTAAGATGTGCAATCACAGAATTCTGTGATACAAAGTCAAGAAATGACATTCTTTTGAAAGTTTGATTATAGAAGCATGGTTGAGAAAGACGGTTGCTTAAGAGGCATGGACAAGTGCAATCTGCAGCAAAATGTTGATGCATGAACTGTTTCAGTGTAGGGTTTTTTCCAGGGTTGTCAGATGCTCTGATGTTATATATTTCCACTACTCATCTATCCAATGGAGTTGTAACATCCTTTCAGTTCTTTGAAATGAGCATTGCACAAGTGTATCTTGATCACCTTCATGTTGCCTTTCCCATGGCTCAAGGGCCTAATTCATCTAGAGCAATGAAGTGGGAACTGAGCAGGTCTTCAGGTGTTGTTGAACAGCAGCACCCAGCATTTCTCACCATGGACTAGGAACTGCTGGGAGATGCAGTCCAAAAACATCTAAACACCACACATTTCCTGCCCCTGATCTAGGTTGCTGCCATATTGCAGGATTAATGCAGTTTGACACCATTTTAACTATCATGGCTCCATCTTATGGAATGCTGGAGTTTGTTGTTTGTTGTGATATCAGAGCTCTAAGACAGAGAAGGCTAAATGTCTCACAAAACTATATATCCCAGAATTCCATAGCATTGAGCCATGGCAGTTAAAGTGGTGTCAAACTGCATCATTTCTGCAGTGTGGCAGCAGCCTTAGAGTTTGCCACCCCCCCCTTTGGTGGTGGTGGTAGGGAGAGGGAATAAATTAGGGTTCCTAGACATGCAACACAGTGTGGTGGTAGAATTCTGAGTTGTGAAATGTTTGGTATTGGCATTCCAAACAAATTATACAACAATCCCTGGAGGGAAAAGTCAGCAAAGGATGTATTTGTTTTTGGTTGACATTGTTGGGGGCGGGGAGGGGGAATGCCCCTCTCCCTAATTTCAAATCAGCACCCCTTGGTCTGTTGTGTCCTGTATCCTTCCCATAAAGACACATATCTGTTGCTTTATTTCTGTAAAGAGGGCAGGAAGTGGGAAGCCCAGCCTGCAATTGTGTCTTGCATACAGGATGAGATTTGCAGGGTTACAAAGGTCATGTTGCAGGTGAGTCACTCAATCATCCTTATTGGGAATGTCCCTAAGTATATAATAAAATTAAGCTGTCTCCTTAAATTAGTCACGTTATTTCCTGATTGTGTCTTGACTAAAATACCATTCAGTACCTATGATGAATGCTTAGGAATGCAATGAAATCACACACCCCAACCCCTCATTTTTGAAAACGTAGAGTAGAAAGTTGCTCTTCTCTGTTCCCCCCCCCCGTACTAGTTGATATTTTCAAACAGCAGCTATAGTAGCTTGTTGCATCAGTGAAGAGCATAAGAGGATTAAACCAACTTGTGTTTCCTGAGGAAATCAGAACACAGAATGCAGATAACCACAGGTAACATTTTAAAAACATCAGTTACAAAGTTGGAATGGATGGAAAGTCACAAATGCTCATGGTAGAAGTTAGCTCTGAGATATATCTGGCTTTCAGGATCACCATTTAGGAGGGATGGGTGTTTCAAAACTTTTGTGACGGTATCTCAAGAACAACCTTGTCTGGGCCATTCATAGGTTTCACACCTAAGTGATATAGATAATTAACAAAGCCAACCTCCTCTGAGAGAGCCTTGGGGATGGTGCCAAGGGAGAAGGCCCTTTTCAGTTGTGGCTCTTCAGCTATGGACTGTTCTTCTCAGCAAATCCTACCTCATCCTGACATGATTATCTTTTCAGGGCCAGGTTAAGAAGTTTCTCTATGCCATGGCACTTGAAAAGATGTGATAGGTTGGAGTTTAAATACTGGGATGAGCTTAAGTCTTGATAATATGCCAATGAGTTAGAGCAGAGTTTCTCAACCAGGGTTCCATGAGAGGTCACCAGGGGTTTTATGAAAGATCATGATTTTTTTTTAAATAACATATTTGAGCTATTGTTATAATAATTTTTATGTAGGAGTTTCCTAAGACTTGAAATTTTTTTCAAGGGTTCCATCTGGGTAAAAATGTTGAAAAAAGCTGGATTATACTATACCTATGATTTGTTATTGGGGGAGTATTGTTCCCCTAAATGCTAGGGGGTCTTAAGGACCCTCTAAATATCGATATTAATGGGGAATTAATATACTCAGCTTGGTAATATTGAGAGAAGGGCAACAAAGCAGGACCTTTTAACCTATGAATATCAGTACTCAGGAGGAGATGTTAAGCTAGATAGTGCAATTAATTGATCTTTATTGAGAAAGCAATAATAACAACATTCACACACACACTCAGGCTTCAAGCATTCATGGAAGGTCAGTGAATAAAGCAAGAAGGATTGGGATAGAGGAATAAAGTAAGGGGTTGTTTTCAGGTGATACTGTACCGATCAGAGGAGTTGAGGTTGCGGAGAAAACCAGCAGAGTGGGAGTCCAGAAGCAGGAACAGCTACATAGTCTGATGTGAAGTCTGAAGGCAGGGGAACTGTGCGCCTGACTATACAGTCTGACATAGTGTCAGGAGGCAGAGGAACTGAGCATGTTTGAATGGCGTTTTGAAGGGGTTTTTATGTCCAATAACTCCCTTCAGGGGATGGGATTTAGAGTGAAAGACAATGCTTCTCAGAGGTTCTTAGGATAAGACAATGGACACTCCAGAAATGTTAATGACCTTTAATGTGTTAATACTTTGGAACTGAATAGAGGAAGCAACCCTCTTTGTTTGTGGAGAGGTAGAGGTAAGATAGCTCTTTACAAACTTGAGTATCTCAGTTATGGCTGATGAGGTTAGCCAGTTGTTCAGGCAGGAAGCTGCCTTGCAGATGATCTTTCTTTGGAATTTGTAATAGCCCCTCCCTAGTTTATCCATGACTCAGGACTTTATCAGATGCTCTAAAAACAAAAACTCCTGCGGAGGTCAAGAGGAGGATGCAACTGTCCTGCTTCCGCCGGTCACTATTGCATGCCCCATTCTCCTCCTGTCCTTCGTTTGTTCTCCCTCCATGCTGGAGAGATGAGAAAGTGGCACCTTTTTCATTGCTAAAGCATGGAGGGAGAACAAATGAAGGATGGGAGGAGGACGGAGTGTGCAGTAGCAACTGCCAGAAGTAGGACAGCATCCTCCTCCTCCCAACCTCCATGGGAGTTTTTTAAGAGTGTCTGCTAAAGTCCATAGTCTCAGCTCTAGGCCTTGGGATTCCTGGCTTTGGGAGTTCCTGGTTTACTTGCTATACTCTGGGAAGGCCATAGTTGGCCAAATTATTGCATATTGCCAATTATTATAGATAGTGGGCTGGGGGTGTCAGGGCATGTAACAGTATGTAGTTCAGTGATGGCGAACCTATGACACGCGTGTCAGCACTGACACACGTAGCCATTTCTGATGACACGTGGCCAGAGGCCTCCTCCCCCTGCCTGCAACCTTACCACACTCCCTAAAGTGGCAATCAGGGCTTCAAAACCCCGGTCCCACTTTCCTCCCCCCTCCCCAAAGTGGGAATCTGCGAATATGAGGAATCGCGAATGTGAAACCTGCAAGTGTGGAGGGACAACTGTAGTCACAAATCTTTCATCCTCCCCTATTAGACATTCTGTGCCAGAGGTCTGTAGGCCAAAACAACAGAAGTCCGGCACAGAGCATCTTGTTCTGGGACTTCCGGTTAGGCTGGGATCTTTGCCCTCACTTCCGCCAGCAGAGATCATGTTTTTCCTCAAAGTGACACACCACCCGAGTTATGCTCAGTTTTTTGGCAAAATTTGACACACCAAGCTCAAAAGGTTGCCCATCACTGATGTAGTTCATGATACATACTTGGCTGGAATTCACTAAGGTAGTTATGAATGCATAACCGCTGTAGTTTGATGTACATCAATGGTACTACAGTTGTCCCTCCATATCTACAGATTTGTTATCCATGGATTTAAGTATTCATGGCTTGAAAATATTCTTAAAAAATAATAATCCAAAAAGCAAACCCTGACTTTGCCATCTTATATAAGGGACACCATTTTGCTATGTCATTGCATGTAATGGGACTTAATTATTCACGGATGTTGGTATCCACAGGGGGTGCTGGTACTAAACCCCAGCAAATATGAAGGGAGAACTGTATATAAATAAATGAATAATAATAATAATAATAATAATAATAATAATAATAATTCCATAGCTACATAGCATCTCCCAGCCTGACCCACCCCTTCCTCACTTACTGGGCAGCAGCTGCTCTGACTGACAGTGGTCTGTTCCCCTGTTGATCGGGAAGCTGCTGACTGATGGTTCCACCTCCTCCTGTGGGTATTCTCTGTTGCAGCAGCCAGAAGAGCAAGGTCCCTGTTGCAACCCCATCCCCTGCACCACAGATCACTTGTATGGGAAATGTCAGTCAGCTGCTTCCTAATCAATAGGTGAACAGACCTCTGTTGATTGCAACAACTACTGCCTGATAAGTGTGGACTGGTGGACTTTTATGCTCCATGTGTTGTGTCCATGTGTGCATGCATGCATGTGCGGGCCTTCAAGCTGCCTGTGGACTTATGATGACCCCATGAATTTCAAAGGGATTTCTTAGGCAAGGAATCCTGAGATGCTTTTGCCAGTTCCTTCCTCTGAAATATAGTCTACAGTACCCGGTATTCATTGGTGGTCTCCTATCCAGTTTACTAACTAAGGCTGACTCTGCTTAGCTTCCAAAATCAGTCAGGGTCTTAGGTTTAAGTGTTTAGGGTATTTAGGCCTATGTATCCCCTAAACCAGGCAATTCATAGGGATTGTGCATACAAAACAGTCATGAATGCATAACTCTTAAGTTTTGCTGGTTTTACCTTTCACTTTTCCACATTTTAACTGTTTTAATTGTTTTAAGCTGCCTTGAGTCTTTCTAAGGAAAAAAAAAGGTAAACAATGGCGATGGAGGCAGTGGTAGTGGTGGTGATGGTGATCCAGAGTGAGGGATATTTGTGAGGGAGGAGTTTCTGCAACCTGAACTCTGCAAACCTTTATTGACTAGGACAGGAGGTGGGTTGATGGCAGCCTTTCCTCTCATTGCTTCCAATGGAGGGTACATATTATACTGGGTTTTGGGCAGTTATTGATTCTGCATGTATTTGGGGGCTTGATGCAGGAATAAGAAGGTTTAGGATTCTACACATGCATGCCCACCTTACCTTGCCTCTCTGTGACCCCCAGATTACCACAATTTCAGCCCCGTCACAAATAGAGCACTACTACTGAGGTAGCCTTGCCTCTCCCAAACCCCCAATTACCACAATTTCCACGGGATAGCCAGGATGGAGGAGCTTTCTTCAGCTCTCTAGGGAAGAGTCCTAGTCCACTGGTAGACTTCTCTCTCTGCCAGCTGAGAGGGAAGTCTGCTGCATCCAGTGCCCCCTCAGCCAACCCTCCAGAGAGAATAGGATTGTTCCTTCAGTGGGCTTATCTACTTGAGAGGCACATCAACTTGACAAATCCCTTTGCTTAAAAAGGGCGTGTATGCCTGATGGTCCTGTGTTGTTGGTGAGAGTGCAGTAGTTATTAAAATATATGGGAGGGGGGAAGAGAGAAATCACCACAGGAAATGTTTTTAAAATACACACTATTTACGCTTAACTGCCTCTAGTGGCAGTACATCATTTTGATCTGGCTTTGAATTTTGCTTCTCCTCTACTGGAACCTTTTGTCCTATCCTTTGGGTTAGCAGGTTGAAAACAGAACAGGTGACTTTAATGGCAATATAGAAGAGGGAATTTTTGTAGGTGGAGCTTTCTTGAGAAGCCACACCTGCTGAAATCTCCTTTTCTACACCACTAACAAAAGTGCAAGAGCCGTTTCCTGCCCCCTGCTTTGGCTGGCAATCCTGCCTGCCCACCAATGGGATTTCAGAGACCTTAATTAGCAAATATCTTGCTTATACAACAAATGCTGCTTATAAATCAGCAATATGATGTTTTTAATTGGTTGCTTTATGTAATTAGATGTTTGGATATTTACTCCCACATTAAATTTTGTTTTGATGGCCTAAATCCCGCATTACAATAGTGGCATGCAAATCCTCACTGGTGTAGTTGAGATGGATTCTACTCTAGTGCGAGTGGTTGCTCAACAGGTTTGTATAGCCATTTGTACAAGTTATTGTGCAGCCTATTACACAGCCTGTTGGGAAACTGGTTGTGCAATGAAATTGAACTAAGTGTCAACCTTGCACTAACACTGGGAACGCCCAAGCACTAGTCCTACAGACCTTAGGTTATTGCTGTTGGACAGAGCCTCAAATATTCCTGTCAGAATTATATAAATCACAGTTCCTTCATTAATTCTTGCACAGATGATATGAGTGAAACTCAGTCTACCCATGCAGCATAATGGGAAAAGACAGAGACAATAGAATAGAAGGTATGATTTCTGCTGGTGTGTATGTGTGCATGGGTACATCTTTTAATGCTCTGTTGTGTGTGTGCATGTTTAAAAAAACCCAAATGTTTCTTGAAAGTAGAAAATTAGTATGGGAAGAAGGGGGCTAGGTTAGTTCTTTTCTCCAGGAAGAATTAGGGAGTTCTTAAAGTGCCATTAAAATACAGTTGTCCCTTCATATTGCTGGGGTTTGGTTCCAGGAACCCCCATGGATACCAAAGTCCATGAATACTCAAGTCCCATTATATGCAATAGCATAGCAAAATGGTGTCTCTTATATAAGATGGCAAAGTAAAAGTTTGCTTTCTGGATTATTATTTTTTAAAGAATATTTTCAAATCCGTGGATAGCAAATCCTTCCATACGGAGGGACAACTGTATAGCAAACCTCTCTTTTTCAATGGAATATCAGCTTACTATAACACTGCTTCACCACTGTCTGCTCTGTTGCTGTTTTGCTTCTATTTTTCACCCTCTTTCAAGTGGTCCCAGGGATGACCTAGAGGTGATGATTTTGTAGCATTGTCTAACCAATTAGATTAGGTGACATGGATGTCTCTAAAGGCAAGTTAAATTAGAAGGAAGACAATGCTTATTGTAGAAATGAAATGGATAATCCAATCAATTAGGGATCAATGTGACTGATAAATTTGTGTGAATATTTGTAACAATTGCTGAAAGAGTGTGATATAGCTGTTACTGTCACCACACAAATTTTGTCCTATTTGAATATAGCACTTCAGATTGATGGTAGTGTTATCCTAATTACTGAGCTCCATGGAAATTCCATGCATGTCTACCAAAAATAAATATTTCTATGGGGAATTTTAATTAGCTCAAAGGTGGCAGCGAGATGTCGGGTACCTGTGGGATCTTTTGACCTATATATACTGAAACTAATTGATGAGACTCCAAGCCAGGAAATAAAAATAAAAATGTTTTTTACTGAAAAATAATCAAGGGAACACACACACACACAGAGGCTTCAAGCAGTCACACAAGGCTAGTGATGAAAGTAGGAAGTATTGGGATAGAGGAATAGAATTCAATATGATGGGTTCTACTATACCTGTCTGATGAGCAGAAATTTGTGTAGATTGTGCAAACCATGTTGACACAGACTGACAGAGTGACAAAATGAAGACAGCTGTGCACACTTTGACTGTGTTTTGGGGTGATATTTATATTTGATATTCTCCCTGAAGGGGTGTTTTGAGTGGAATGCAACATCTGCTGGAGTTTCCCAAAGTTAAACAATGGATTATCTGGATGTGTTAATGATCGCTAATAGCTGAAACATTGAAACTGATAAGTCTTAGGCCACCCTCTATTGTTTTAGGAGGGGGAGAGGAAAAACCAGTTTTGCAAGGCAATGAGTGCCCAGCTACCTGGATTGAATTAATGAATGACTCACTTTCATGTAAGTCCACGAGAATTAGCCCATTTCCTCCCTAATTCATTAGTTCAAGGGGGATTAATTACTACTTGGGTGTGTCTTTTAGAAATTTGGGCTGGCTACTTCCTTAGGTTTTCTGAGCACACCTTGAGTTGTTGCATTTGGGAGGCCCTAGTCTACTACAAACCACATAGAGTGCCAATGATAAGCCAATTTATGAGATATAGTCAGTTGATGAATTATTGGAAGGGAGGGGGGTATCAGGGCAGGTAACAGCAGCTTTCCCTGACCAAGGAAATTGACAGGTGGGGATGGGAAACTTCATGGGGTTTCTCCCTTTCATGCATGCTATAGTGCTAACAAAAACTACCAGAACATTAAATATTAACTTTTTGTAAATCTGTCATAAGATCTGCCAAGGCAGATGATCCAGAAAGAGTAGCTTTTGGAACTTCTAATGAGTAGGGAATATTGCAGTGTTCCCTTTCCCTTCTTCTGTGTTCGTATCTGATAGTGAGTGATATAATCCACTTTGAAAACTTCATTTAGTAAGTGGGATAGATATACTGGAACTAAATAATGAATACAAGTAAGTTAAGTGCTAAATGCTTCTCTCTCCCTCTCTCCCAATCCCTTCCTGCCTCCCTCCCTGCAATTTATTCTTCCACAATTTTAAACTCTCCACACATCTTGTCTAGGGATGTATTTTTTTTCTTAAAGGAAGTAACCAGCAATTTTAGCAATATTCTTCTCTCTGTGAGAAAATCTTCAGAAACAGTATGTAGTTTTTGAAGATTATTTGCAGTTTGAGATGTATTCTGTGCAAATTCCATGCATTATTTTGTGCAAAAACCATTTTCATTGCAGAAAATAATATTTCTGTGCAGAAAATATTGTTTCCTACACAGAATATGCTATTTTCTGCAGAAAATAAACATTTGCAATTTTTTTGCATGGAATAAATAAGATTCTTGTCAGTCCCAGGATTATTCTCACCAGTATTTCTTGACACTTCAGAAACATAATTTTTAACCATTTTTCAAATGTTTTCAAATATTATTTCAATCCTAATTCTTCTCTACACCTTTCTTCCCCTATTGATATCAGAAATGGTATCTTTATAACACAATCCTTTCTTACATTCATTCTTACTCTTCCCATTTTTTCTAAACGATTCAGGCATTATATAGACTGAAATCACAATTAACTATCTAGGAAGCCCCACCTGGAGTTTAACATTCTTTCACTTAAAGGAATATTTCTACATTCTGTTTCACCAATGCCCCGTTCCTTAAGCACATTAACTGAAAAGGGTCTCCTCCAGTCTTCTCTGTCTGGTAGGAGGCTGTGTCACTTCTATAAAAAGGCCAACAGAGTTTCTAAATTGGTCAAATCCTCTTGGTGTATTACAAGTTACCTCAAGAAAACAGGTCAATGTTAATGAACAGGGCTTGAAAGTTACAACACATGCAGGAAATGATTTTGCAGTCCCAAAAGAAGGAATGTATGGACTTAAAAAATTGGTTTCAGGAGAAAAAGCTCCTTCAATTGACTTTCAAATAGACTCTCTGGCCCACCCCTCAGCTCCTGTCCCACAACTATGGTCTTTTTGTGTATCCAGTGCTATTTATTTGTGCTACAGCTCCCAGAACCCACCAGTCAGGATAACAACCAACGCTGGTGGAAGGATTCTGGGAGAGGCGGACCAAAGTATTTTTTCTAGGCTCACATTCCTTTTCTCCCAGAATGGGGTGGTTAACTGTGACAATACCAGGAACAACTCTTCATGTTGCTGAAGTCTTCAAGATAAAAGTTTAGTTTTGATTTTTTAAAAATTTTCTTGCAGTTTTTTGTGTGTGTGGTTAAAATACCCAAGTCTGCATGAGACCCAAGACTGCACAAGAGAACAGTTAATACTAACTTACTCCCTAGGTAACTGTTGGTCAGTTTCTAATCTCCCCTTTCTAGCCAGTGGTAGCAACACAACTCCAGGCTTTCTTGGATGAAATGGATTACCTGGATCCATTCCAGCCTGGGTTCAGGCCTGGTTATGAAACAGAAACAGCCTTGGTTGCTTTGGTGGATGATCTACACCAGGAGTTGGACACGGGGAGTGTGTCCCTGCTGGCCCAGTGGCATTTGATACCATCAACACTGGTATCTTTCTGGATCATTTGGGTGATGTGGGACTTATGAAGCATTGTTTTGCTGTGTCTCTGGTCTTTCTTGGCTGGGCATTCCCAGAGTGTTGCGTGGGGGGACTGTTGTTCATCCTTTTGGCCAATAGCCTGTGGAGTTCCACAGGGGTCACTACTGTCCTTTATGCTTTTTAACATCTACATGAAGCTGCTGGGAGAGGTCACACAAAGCTTTGGGACTGGGTGCCATCAGCATGCTGATGATACCCAGTTCTATCCCTTCTTTACAACTGAAGCCAAGGAAGCTGTGGTAGGACTGAATTGTTGTTTGGATACCATAAAGGAGTAGATGAGCATGAATAGACTGAGGCTTGATCCAGTCAAGATGGAAGTGCTGCTGGTCAAACCAACCTGGGAATGGGATTGCAGCCTGTTCTGGATGAATGATTGGGTCTATAGTTTTGGGATGCTCTTGGACCCAGTGCTGCTCCTGGAAAGCCAGGTTGCTGCTGTGGCCAGGAGTGTCATTGCCCAGCTTCAGCTGGTGCACCAGCTGCACCCTTTCTTGGGGAAGGCAGATCTGGCCACAGTGGTCCGTGCCTTAGTTACCTCACATTTAGAATACTGTAATTCACTCTACATGGGGTGAATTTGTTCGAAAAGTGTTTGGGAGCTGCAGCTAGTGCAAAATGCAGCAGACAGACTAGTGTCAGGTGTGCATTTTAGAGACCATATAACACCACTCTGGCAAGAACTGTACTAGCTTCCAGTTTGCTTCTCAGCTCAATTCAAGGTGCTGGTGTTGACCTACAAAGCTCTAAATGACTTGGGGCCAGGAAATCGGAAAGACTGCCTCTTCCCATTTGAGTCTGCCAGAAATTTTAGATTTCAGGGGAGGCCTTGTTGCATGTCCCAACACTTCAGTGTTAGGTTGGTGGGTACAGGTAACAGGGCTTTCTCTGTAGCAGTGCTTTGACCATGGAATTCTCTACCACAGGAGGTTAAGCTGGCCCCATCTCTTTTAAGTTTCTGATGGGCAGTCTAAGCAATGCTGTTCCACATGGCCTTCAGTGCTTGACATTGCTACTTTAACTGTTTTAAAACTGGATTCAGGAATTGGTTTTAGACTGCTTTTAGAAATTTTAAAAGAGTATTTTAATGTGTTTAAAATGTGTTTATCTTTGTATTGTTTTAATTGGTTTTTAATTGTTCATTGCTTCAAGAACCCTTTTGGTTTGGGTGGCGATACAGAAATACTTTAAATAGATATACAAAACATGGTGTGAAGGCAGCTTAACTCAAGGGACGCTCTAAAGTACTGCATAGCTTGGGAGACAAGTTTGTTCTAATTTGCTATGGGAATGCTGTGATTCTGTGCAGATAATGGTCAGTTTAAAGTAACTAAGCCCACTTCTTCCTCTCTCTCCCTCAGAAGAAGATAGGCAACAGTGCTGCAAAGCCCACCACCACCAAAAGGTGGCATAGCAGAATTCACTTGCCTACCCCTACTCTCAGAAGACAAAGATGGAGGCAAAACTGTTACCTCCAGCAGTTGGATCTGCTATGTAGAGCTGGCTGCTTCCTGGCTGCCTGGCTGTAGGTCTTCAGAGACAGGCTTTGTGTGGAGACAGTTAGGAAAATTGCCTCTGTAGTGGCATGGGCAATTTCCCTAGTAAATCTTCCCTGCCCATGCAACCTGGCAGCTAGGACCAGCTGCTGGTAGTGGTGGCAATATCATTCCCGACTTCATTTTCTTAGGTGGTTGGGATCAGTGCATCTGCTGCATCAACTTCTTCAAAGGAGAGGTCTGCCACTTAGAGTGATGGGGAGAGCACTTGTCTGTGATTGTAGTGTAGAAGTGAACTGCTGTTTTGTTAGTCAACATACAAAGATATAGTACAGATTGAAGATAATAATACAGACTGAAATCCCCAGAAGAATTTAAAGAAGCAGGATACCAGTGTGGGCACAAGATATAGGAGACACTCTTAGATTGGAAGAGTGGCAGACTTAAAAGAAAACTATTTTAAAATGCAATATGGGTGGTACCTGACTCCCCACAAGTTAGCTAGAATTAATAAAAGTATGGAAAGCAAATGTTGGAAATGCGAAGAAAAAACAGGTACCAACTTTCACATGTGGTGAACCTGCAAGAAAGCAAAGGAGTATTGGAATTCCATAAACAGTACAATATCCATAATACTGAATCTTAAATTGGTGTTTGATCCAAAAATGTATCTGTTGAATATGCTTAAGATCTCTGGCTTCTCTTTGCAAACGAAGATTCAGGAAGGACTCATCCCGCGCCTTCTGCAAGCGCACTGATGACTAAAAAGGCCAATCCGAGATAGACAAGTCCGGTTGCAGAAAGCACTGCAGAAGGTTTCCTTGGGTGATGTTTCTGGATTGTGATTTTTTCTGCGTTGTCATTTCTCTTCAAGACTTCTTCGGCGTGAGTTCGCAAATAAGGCTGCAGCATTGTGGATAGTGCATCTCCAAGCCTCCCGATGTGAGGCCAGGGCGGACCATTGTTGGTGATCAATTTGGCCGAGCCTGAGATGTTGTTTCAGGGAGTCCTTGTATCGCTTTTTTGGAGCGCCCCTCTTACGCTGACCTGTGGTGAGTTTACTGTAGAGTACTATTTTTGGGAGGCGATGGTCCTCCATCCTAGAAACGTGCCCTGCCCAGCGCAGCTGTGTTCTCAATATCATGGCCTCAATTCTGGTGATCCCTGCTTGCTCAAGGACAGCAACATTCATCACATAGTCAGTCCAGTGTATATTTAGGATTGTGCATATACAGCGCTGATGAAAGCGTTCGAGGAGTCGTAAGTGGTGGCGATGGGTGACCCGTGTTTCAGACCCATAAAGGAGAATAGACAGTACAATGGCTCTATACACACTGATTTTTGTGCTTCGCCTCAGGTGTTTATTACTCCAGACTCTTTTGTGAAGTCTTCCAAATGCTCTATATGCCTTTGCTAATCTGTGATCAATCTCTTTGTCAATCTTGGCATCTGAGGAGATTATGCTTCCCAGGTAGGTGAACTGCTGAATGGACTTCAGCACAGATTTGCCTATGGCAATGTGGGGATGGTAGTGTTTGTCCTATGGTGCAGGCTGGTAAAGAACTTCTGTTTTCTTCAGGTTGACTTCCAGCCCAAACAGCTCTGCAGCTGTTGCGAAGCAGGATGTTAGGTGCTGCAGAGCTGCTTCTGTGTGGGCAACAAGGGCAGCATCATCAGCAAAGAGCAGCTCATGGACTAGGTAGCGAGCCCTCAGACAGCTTAAGTTAAACAAGCTACCATCAGTATGGTAACATATATAGATGCCGTCGTCTTCTTTAAGCTGTGCCGTAGCCCTTTGGAGCATCATGCTGAAGAAGATTGTAAATAAAGTTGGAGCAAGAACACAACCTTGCTTCACTCCATTAGTTATTAGAAAGGGCTCTGAAAGAGCATCGCCATATCTGACTTGAACATGCTGGCCCTCGTGTAGCAAGGATAATCATTTTAAGGAATTTGGGGGGACATCCTAGTCTTTCCAGGATCTGCCACAGACCTTTTCTACTCACAGCTTGGTTATTAAAGGTATATGAAATGACGGATGCAGATAAACTCACCTGTTTATGAGAGACCAAACAATAGATCAATTTTAAAAAGAATAGGTGGATGTGATTAATTACCTAGAAAAGAAACGGGGGGGGGGAATTATGATTAAAGGATTAGACTGAATAAGAATCTTGTAAAATTAAGTGAAATTATTAAGGATTAAATGGAATAGACAATAGAGTCATGTGAGGAAAGAATTAAATTGAAAAAGGAGAAAATAAGGTAGGGGAGACTGATTGAATGATATGTCAATATCCACCTCAGATGCACAGATGAATATGTGTTTGTTTTTTGTCCCTTTTTCTTTCTTTTTTAGTCCTATGTTTTGTTAATTATTAGGTCTATGTTAGATTTGTGATATTGTTTTTAATGTATTTTTTATAGATGTAAAGTGATGTGTTTTAATAAGTATCAATAAACAGATACATATAAGAGGAAGCCACCTCACAGTGCCTCATTTTAGAGTCATCTCCATTGCTATCTCAGTGATCAAAAGGAAACTTAAGTTGGCAGTGTTGCTCCTAGAAATACTTGATATTCTGGGAAGTGGGGATTGCATACTGTACTATTACTCACTTTCCCAGGTGAGTACCACTTCCCAAATGGTAAAATACTAAGGAGCAGGGTGAATTGGCTTTTGTTCTAGTTATATACCAATTTCCATGGATATGAAAATTACAGTTATCTCCATGGGTGCATAAGAAGAAAAGGCTTGGATTCGGCACAATCATGCTTAGAGTAGACACACTGTCATAAAGTTAGTTGTGACTGAATGAAGTCTCATAGATTTCAGTGAGTATACTCTAAGCATGACTAAGCTGGAATCCAACTTTATGACCTCTTTTTCAAAACTACCTGGAAGCTATGCCCTATGAGGAACAGCTTAGGGACCTGGGTATGTTTAGTCTGGAGAAGAGAAGGTCGAGAGGGGACATGATATCCGTGTTTAAACATTTGAAAGGATGTCATACTGAGGATGGAGCAAGCTTGTTTTCTGCTGCTCCAGAGACTAGGACACAGAGCAATGGACTCAAACTACAGGAAAAGAGATTCCACATAAACAATAGGAAGAACATCTTGACAGTAAGAGCTGTTCAGCAGTGGAATGCATTGCCTCAGAATGTGGTGGAGTCTCCATCTTTGGAGGTTTTTAAACAGAGGCTGGATGGCCATCGGTTGGGAGTGCTTTGATTGTATATTTCTGCAGAGCAGGGGGTTGGAATATATGGCCTTCATGGTCTCCTCCAACTCTATGATTCTATGATTCTAATGAATGATGTGCCACATTGGTGGGCTGGTGAGGATATGAGTAGGGCCTTCTCACTGGCCACCCTTAGGCTCTAGAACTCCTTCCTTAGAGAGGCTAGAATGGCTCCCTCCTTGCTATTCTTCCATTGACAGACTTTTGAGAATTAAAGTTTTTAAAGAAAGGGGTTTTAAGAAGTTGTTGTGCTCTTTTAATTGTACTGCTTTTTAAAATGGCTTTTAATTATTTTGAATTGTATCACTGAGATCCTGTGCCAGGAGAATGTATGTCTGGCATGTAGCTACATCCTAGTGCTATTCCCCCAAATATACCTTTTAAGTGGTGCAGCCTCCCCTGCTCAACATGGCCATTCCATATCATTGGAGAGTGTGTGGGGTGTGTGTGTGTCAGTGGAGATACATCCATCTATTTTCCTGTACTGCAACAGGCAGCCATAGAGACCACTGAGTTTCCTTGGGAAGTCCCTACAGATTATGGACCTTGCATCACATCTAGCTACAGGGAAATAGCCGAATCCATCTCTGCTGATCTCCTCACTGTCCTGTGACATTGAAATAGCCACAGTGTGGGGGATGCCTTACTTCAAAGTAGGTTTGGGGGAAGATTTGGGGTTGTTCTGCAGTCAGTAAAGAATTCTGATCACCTCAATGACAAAAAAAGTAGATTATGATAGTGTAAGTTGGACTTAAGCTATTTTATTTCTGTATTAGGATGCCAGGCACTGTCTTTAATTATTTCTACTGTTGAAGATAATTTAATTCCATTTGAATGTTGATCTGCTTGCATGTTTAGTATATTGTACTTCTTAAAATCTTGAAGCCATCCTGGTTTTGGTGGAAAGGTGGGTTTAAACAAAGTTAACAGCAACAACAACAAGCCAGTAAAATTATGCTACTGTTGTAAAAGACTTTAGATCCAGTTTCTTCCAGCTGGGATCTGTGTAGCTTGGTTCCATTTTTTAAAAAAAATATGTAAATGAAATTCCATTGGTACAAATGATTGGCAGCATAGATAAATATGCAACTAAATATTCCACATGGGTAAAATAGTCCTACATTGGCAATGTTGCTTCATTCTTTTTTTTCAACAAGAAATTTTTATTATACATCTCATAATAGATTACCTAAATACAGAAATATAAGTCCTGTATCATGGGTTCAGTGACAGCCATTATCTTCAACTCATTAGTATTAATATGACAAAAACCTTTACTTATACACAATAATTAAGTTGTGTTTACTTGTATCAGAAATGTATGTATTTGTGTATAAATACATATACATATATATATATATATGGATTGTGTTTGTATATATGTGTACACCTCCCCCTTTTTATATACCCTATTGACTTTCGCCATTCCTTTCTTATAATATTATATCATTACCGATAGTTAAAAAGAAAAAAAGGAAAAAAAAGAAAAAAATTGTTTAATAATAATAATAATAATAATAATAAAAGGCAAGAAACCCCAAGCTTCCCACCCTTCTCCCCCCAAAAAAAAGAGAAAAAAAAAGAAAAGAAAAGAAAAGAAAAAGGACAACTTCCTTTCCGAAACTAGTTCCGTCTCTCTGAAATTCCCCAATCCTTCTTGTCTCTTAGAATTAACTGCTACCTTTACTAAGTTTGTATAATTCCTCTTATGTGTTGCACATATTCATGCTACTTTAAATCTGTTGCGTTGTATATTATACCAAAAAACTTCTGGGAGATAAGTGGCATTGGTATTATCCCACATATTATTGTTTTCATCTACTACCATTGCTTATTGATGGCTAATAAATTCTATTTATCCCGCTTAGTCTCTCCATTGCTCCTTTTTTCTCCCCTCCCTTTTTGCGAAGGGAAATAAAGAGAATGTATATTAGATTTTATTTATACATCAATTGCTGCCAAATCTCCCCACTTATCCTTTAAAAAGTTGGAAAAGGCTTTCCAGTCTTCATAATGTTTACCCAAGGATTTGCCCTTTAACAACACCGTTAATCTATCTGATTCTACCATTTCTCGTGTTTTCATTATCCATTCTTCAATAGTTGGCGTTTGTTTGGACTTCCATAATCTTGCATATTCAATTCGAGCAGCCGTCAGCATATAAAATGTCATTTTACCGTGTTCCCTTTCTAAAGCTCCATTTATCATCCCAAGAAGGTAACATTCTGGTTTGAGTGGGATGTTAATGTTTAGTATTTCTCTTATTGTTTTTTGTATTCTTTTCCAATAGTTCCCGGCTTCCTCGCAAGTCCACCAAAGATGGTAGAAAGTACCAGCTTCATGATCACACTTCCAGCATTTACTTTTCGTACTTTTGTACATTTTTGATAGTCTGTAAGGGGAGTGATGCCACCTCAATCAATGTTGCTTCATTCTTAATTGAAAGAACTCTTTCTAGTGATATGATTTTGCTCAGATAAATGGTATCTTGTTATATGTTTCAGACAACAGCTCCCACAGTCCCTTACCATTGGCCATGTCGGCTGGGTATTCTGGGAGAGGAACAGACACCCCCCCCCCGATCTTAAAGAATGGTAGATCCGGGGGAGGTGTTTTAATGATGGGCCTGGATACGAGCACAGGGGTTGGCCAGGGTGTAGCTACGCCCTGGCTAGGAGGAGACAGGGGCGGGGCTGAGGCAGGGCCTAATTTACCCTTTGCCGCCCCTGGCTTCCTGTGGCTTCTGTGTGTGGAGACATTGGTGAGTCAATGTCTCCACACACAGAATATTGCACAGGCAATTTTCTCAGTAGGTACGAACAAGGGAGATGCAAAACGTTGTAGGAGAATGACCCACCAATGTACTTGCTTTTCTAAACATAATTATTTCAGAAAAGAACTTGACTGTTGCATTCTTAGAAACATCAATCCACCAAAAGTGTTTTCTCACTAAAGGTGAGCACGTACTTCTCTGGCTTCCTGAGTAATGGTACCTGTTTCCGTTAATAAAGTTGTTATCCCTTCCCTGATATTATTTTTGATCCAAAACCAAATCCTGATTCAGGACTCAGAGCCAGTCAGTCTCAGTTTATAATCTGGTGTTATGTTCTTGTTTCAAATTGGCTGCTGTATGTCCACCAGGCCATTCTGTACATTGTCCTCCTAATCCTTTTCTGAATATATAAGAGGCTTAAAGTATGTTGTGTGTATGTGTGTGTGTGTGTGTGAGAGAGAGAGAGAGAGAGATAAAGAAAGTGTTGTTTTAGACCTTTGAGTACATGGCTTTAACTGTATTTACATTTATACAATTCCTCATCCGTCACAGAGATTTTTTTCATACTTTGAGATACAGAAATAATGGGCAGCTTTTCCTTTTACTCTCCACTTCCCACTCTAGTATGGCAAGGCATTAACAGTGTCCCCAATGGGATTAGTTCCCCTCCATTTTCTATTATTAATCCCACTGGAAAGCCAACCTTCATAGGCCTCCCATGACCTCTAGCCCAAGAGGTTCTGGCCTAATTCTTGATACAGAGGAGATCCTGTGTGTATGTGTGTGTGTGTGTGTGTGTGTGTGAGATAAAAACAAGTCCCTTCAATTGGAAAACAAGTATGGCACAGAGAAGGCGAAGATTGTGTTCTAATTTTCCATCTGGAGCGAGTTTCCTTTTGAATGGAGTATTCAAACATGGCAGGTTAGAGATGGGGCAGCATTTTTTTTACAGTTCAATTTCACGCTTTTGAACTGCCGCAAAGATTGCTGTTTTCACTTTTCTTTGCTGTTCACACTTGTCTGAATTTTCAGGTAAATTTTTCAATCAAAATATGCATATAAAAATGGGTCTATAGATAACTGCATACAAAAAATGTGTATACTAATGAAAAGAATGTTAAAAAGTGCTGTTTTAGGAAAACTACTTATAAAAAGCATATTTTAGGCCAACTTGCATAAAATGCCTGGTTTTACAATGATGCATACAAATTTCCAAATGAAATTTCATTAAAAAATGCTAATCCAATGCAAATCTCAACTACAGTATATCCATTGACATCAGTGGGACTTGTTATTAACAAGGCCCATTCATTTCAATGGCTTTACTCTAGCTGGAACTCACATTAGCTTTAGCCCTGAAAGTTCAAGGTGAACTGAATTTATGACTGGGAAAATTCTCACAGTTTGGGAAGAACGAAGCTTAAGAGCTAAACAGTAAAATAAGAACTCAAGAGAAAATAAAATGCATCCATTCCTATGTCAGGCCCATTTGCCTGAAGTAGTATAGCCTAACCATAAGTTTATTACCTCATGCTTATAAAAACAGGGGTGGAAATTATGTGGACCTTCAGGTGTTGTTAGACTGCAGCTTCTAGCATCCCTAGCCAGCATAGCCAATGGTGAGGAATGTTGGGAGGTGAAGTCTAGCATAATCTATAGGTCTTCATAGTTTCCACTTCTGTTGTACAAGAAAATGAAATACTTGTTATTTCATGAGCACAATAACCTATGTAGATAGACATGAACAGACTCCTGCAATTTTGTGCTGGTGCCTTTCCAAGAGACCCCATTCAGGGAAATTCAACATCAAATTCTTTCTGACAGTGAGTTTTTAGCTGTGATGAACTATTTTGACATGGTAAGCATTAAAAAGACAATGTGAAGTGTTTGGGTGTCTATCCAGAGTTTGGCATGCAAGCTCACCAATTCAAAAGTCCCCTTAAAATCTGCTATGGATGGGAGATCTTGTTTGTAAGACATTTTGGTGCATGTGGGCCCAAGAGAACAGAATCCTGCCCTTGTTTCTTTTTCATAATTGTGCATCAGACAATTATATTTCCATAATTTGTGGTAATGAGCTTCAGTTGTTATGGGGATCTGTAGGATTCATTTTGGCACTTTCAAAAGAAGGGAAATGGTCTGGAAACCAAGCTCTTTGGAAAGGGTGAGGGAGATGGGTATGTTTAGTCTGGAGAAGAGGCAATTGAGAGGTGCCATGATAGCCACATTCAAATAGCTAAAGGGCTGTCATGTGGAAAATGGGGCAAGCTTGTTTCTGCTGCTACAAAGAATAGTGGTTGAACCAACGGATTCAGATTACAAGGAAAGTCATCCCATGCTAAGAGCTTTCCAATAGAAAGATCTATTCAACAATGGAATAGGCTGCCTCAGAGAGTTGTGGACTTTCCTTCTTTGGAGGTCTTTAAAGAAAGCAGTGATTCCCAAACTTTGGTCCTCCAGATGTTTTGTACTTCAGCTCCAAGAATCCCTGAATGTTGGCCAAGCTGGCTAGGGCTTCTGGGAACTGAAGTCCCAAACACCTGGAGGACCAAAGTTTGGGAACCACTGAAATAGAGGTTGGATGGCTGTCTCTTGGGTATGTTTTAGGGTTTATTCCTGCATGGCCAAGGATTGGACTAGATGTCCCTTGTGGTCTCTTCTAACTCAGTGATACTGTTTGGCCCCAAAGCCACACTTCGCCCATCACTGCATTGATCCATCAGTCACCCCTGTCTAGTTTTAAAGCTAATGCATACACAGCTCCCTCAGAAGGTAATGGACTCTCTTTCATCAGATGTTTTAAAAAGAGAATAGATGGTTACCTCTCAGAGGTGCTTTAACAGTAAATTACAGCAATTGGACTAGATATTCCTTGGAATCCCTTCCAAATCTGTAATACTATGAATGCGGGGATCTATATTTTAAAGTATGTCTAGAGTAATTGTTGTAGAGTCTGCAGCAAACTGCAATGTAGATTTTTATTCTTTTGTTGGCTAAAGGACATTGCTCAACCTTTACCAAGTTGAGGGGAGTAAAACCTAACTGTCCAGGAGATGAAAATTGGATGCTTTGAGACTTTTGTAGTTGAGCATTCAGAACATGCTTTATACATTGTACATTGGGAAGCTTCTCTAAACCATGCTTTATGCATTGTACATTTGGAAGCTTCAACCATGAGGTAGGTTTTTGGCCATGCTTAGCACAAACCATGGTTAGATTTGAAGTCTGAATGGAGTCACAGTATGTGACATGATTACCATGTGCTGGATCACAGCAACATAATCTGCATCACAGGCTTTATACAGTATAATGTCCACAAATACCATTTATGTAAATCTTCACTTCACTAATCTTCACTTAGCTCATTCTCATGTCCAAGAATAAAACATTTCAAAAGTTTTCTCCCTGCTAGGGAGTTTTTGAGCACTTTTGAGCAATGTTCAATGATTTTTTAAGAAAAAAAAAATCATTTCACAACTTTTTTTTTTTTTTTTGCAAAAAATATGTAAAAGATTTTTGTTGGTTCTTATTGCTCGTTTCAACTACAGTAAACTAATTCAATCAATTGTTGATGTACTGAGTCAACACTTATGTAAATCTGATTCAAAGGTCTAGCCATGAATGTGTCTAGCCATAGGATTCAGGCTGTTCTTTTTGAGACCAAAAAAAGACCCCCCCCAACCCCACAATAAAAAGCTAAAGTAAAAACGCATGTTGTTTTTTTCATTCTCACATAGGGCAATGTAAATGCTCCTGGTGTTCATATCAAATCACATATTTTCACTATATCCAGATATCACATCTCACCATGGTTGATGCTAACCATGGTCCAGAGTTCACATCCTATTTTCAATTTTGAAATATACAACAGAGGAACCATGGTTTTAGAATGACTGGTCTGCTTTTTCTTTCCCTTTCAGCTAAGAAATTAACTTCTGTCTTCATACTGTAGCAGCTGCTTGAGGTGGAGCAATGACCCCCAACCTCAGTCTTGGGAATTAAGACATAATGACAAACCATGGTTAGGGCAAACCAAGATTTGATATCCTATTTTGGTATCCTTGCACAACCCTTGCTTTGTACTTGTGTTACCAGACATTACAGGGGAGAGAGCAGATCTTGTGAATGTTCCTTTTTTTTGGACTGTAACTTCCAGAACCCCCCAGCTCTGTAGCTTCAAAAAGGAATATTTCCAAGCTCTGAGAGAGAGGGGAGGGGTGACATGTCTCACAACATCTGACACCAGCCTCAGAACATCAGAAGAAAACAAAATGTCCCAGTACATTAATATAGCAACATAGTCATGGAGACTACTATGCTGAGAAGCATTAAATCTGTGTAAAACATGATATAATACACACTTATTCGGTGGTGTTGGTTCGGTGGATATTCTGAAATATCCAGTCCAGCATCAGATGTCAGCTGAAATAAATGGAACACACCAAGAAACAGTGTGTCTCAGAAAAAATACCCTCATTTAACAAACATCAATTTTATGCAAATAGAAAACACGGACACAAACATATGGCATAATAATACTGGATAACTGCTTTAATCTCTCAATAACCCAGAAATACCATATGTACACATCAAATGGAAATCCTTTCTATCTTGACTTTCTATCAGCCCTGACTGGATTTCCTGGGTGTTCCATTTTCTACTGTTTGTTTTCTGACATTTACCCAGCTTGTCCACCCTCCCCCTGCCAAAGGCGCTTCACAACTACCAATTTATTTGCTCTGACATATAAAATGAGTCTGACATGGGCTCACACAGGGTGGGAGCAGCTCATTTGACAAATAACACGTGACAGGTTGAAAGACAACTGTGACAGTTATATCTGCATGGCATCCTTTCAACACTACAATAATTGCTGGCAGACAATGCAGACCAAAAAAAAAAAAAAAAGTTTCCAGTGTGGAACCACAGTTAATTAAGTTACAGAAAATGGACATAGTTTCTGCTACTGGTTGCTTTTGGCTGTGTTATGTCTGCCTTAATTGAGAGCTGTTTCACCCCTTACACAGCAAAAAAACCTGTATTCAGCACTGTGTGTACACTCTGGAAGAAGCTGCAGCCAATGCTGGTTGTCTCCTAAAATGTACCTGTAAAATATCACCGTTAAAAATATCCATTTGCATTTTACCTTTTAAAGTGTACACTTGGAAAAAAAACCCTCACACAACTAAGTTAAGGAATGTCATGTATGAAGAGGCTTTTAGCTGAAGGTTGCCACGAGTTACTTAGTTTTGTTATCAACTTCAACTTTCTCGATCTTCTGTCCTGTGAGGAACTGCCATATTCCCCCTCGGTAGTTTTCATTTCCAAGGGCATAGATTAAGGCATTCACCGCTGGTGAGGTCTTGGCAATTACAGCAGGAATCTGTTCAGAAGCACATTTGTTAGGATAAGATTAGTACAAGCTCATGCTCTCACAGTGAGAGTTTCAGCAAAAACCAAAATGCATTAGGTTTGGGTGACATTTTGGCCTGGAACTGTTTTTTTGTTTGTTTGTTTTTTTAAAAAAAAACACATATGCCACATATTCTTAATTGAACATGGACTGATAAGTCAGCAATATTGGCTTTGTCCACTGACTTACATGGCTTGGATCACAATTAAAAGCATGTTTAACTACCTCATTTCCAGGGTAAACAACAATCCTTCAATTAAGATAGAGTCCTCCAACATGTTACCCTTTAGATGTGTTGGACCACGCCTTCCATGATCTCAGATCAGCACGTTCATGTATCCAATTTACCCATATTTAATGAGTAGTTTACCACAAAATATGCATCTACCTAATTTTGTTTGTATTGAATCTCTTCCAATGATTCCCATCCTAGGGTATTCAGATGTTGTTGGGCTTCAAGCCCCTGCCAACATGACCAATGGTTAGGAATCCTGGAAGTTGTAGTCCAACAGCAGTGGAGGACTCAAGGTTGTGAATGTATACATTTTTGTATGTTTTTTTAATGGAGAGGTGGGACATAAAATACATCAAAATGTGAACACTGAATGACAGTTATGTTTTGCTTTGTATATTTTGTTCAGGAACTGCAAAGAAAGCAAGTTTACATTAAAGTGTGAATCCAACGAATATTACTAACATTCCTGACTCTGACTGGTGTTGGGCCAAAATTCATCATCTTCCTCTTTTATTTAACCAAACTTGTTCAGTTTGACAGAAGAGAAATTCCTTGTAGAATAAATTTAGAGGAGAAGAAAATTTTGGTGAAATTCTTTGCTGACAGGGTGCTCGGTTCTTGTGTGTAACATAGTTATAAGGTGGCTGAGGGATGCTCATGTGACTTTCTTCTTTCAATGGTGATCATCTCTCCCATGATCTGCAATCTCTGGCTTCCCACACTTCAGTAAAAGTCCAGGGAATGATGGCATAAAGCGATTCCTCCCCTGGGGCTTAATCAGATCAGAAGGGGTGGGCAGCCAGAGAGGCGTAAGAGCAATGCAGAGAGAGAAAGAAAACCCCCAGCTCTTTGGCTGCCTTGGAATGAAAAGGTAAGTTCACAAATGCCATGAAAAGACATTCTAAAATACTACAAAAAGGAGGCAGAAGAACAGAAGTGTATTTTGATGGGAGGGGTGAGATTTTTTTTTTTTTTGGAGAAAGTAAAGGACAGGCAAAATGCTACATCAGATTATTTTTACATACCATTAAGATTTTGGGTGAGATGAAAGACACGCTTTCAACTGCAGCATAGAAGCATAAAAGTGAGTAAGGACCCCAGCAAATGACCAAAGATTTCACTGGCAAACCAGTGTTAAACTGGAAAAAATAAGAATAAAGACCATGTCACTACCTTAGTTATGATCCATATACAATGTCAGGACAGGTACAATACACAAATCTTTGTTATTAAGTTCTGTACATTAGCTAGCAAGATTTAGGTAAAGGAAACATTACCTTTGCTACCTTTTTTTTTTTGGCTGATATTTGTTTTCAAATAATACAGCCTTGTTCAACCCAGTGCCTTCCAAATGCATTGAACTGTTATTTGTATCATCCTCAGCAAACATGGAGGACATCAGGATAAGAAAGGCTGATAATACAGAGCTAATTAAATATTTGCCATTATGGTGGGCTGGGTAATATTTTCAAAAATGTTGCATCAAAATTGTTGAATTGATGCCCCATCAATTCAAAAATGTTGAATTGATGTCCAGTGGCCAGGGATGATGGGGGCTGCAGTTCTACAAGCCTCAGGTCCCACAGCCCTGTATTCTAAGCTTCTGAGTGTGACTTTTCCATCTTGAGGGGCCACAAGAATTCTTCTTTTACTCAAGCTGCCTGGGGAAAAATACTTTTGTATTGTCATTGTTCTGCATCTGGTCATATTCTGGGGTTCTTCCTTCAAAGGAGATTATCAGACAGGAATGAAAAAAGTGTTCCTGTCCCACAATAATACACTCCCACCCTTGTCCCATCCCTCTCATGCCACAACCATCCTCCCCACCACACTTAGCTCCTCTCCCATCGTTCCAGCAGCCCAGGAGTGAACAGAGCTCTAACAGAGCTCCCTTCACTTCCTGGACCGTAATCCTGCGATTCTCGCAAGAAGATGCGAACATGGGAAATTCAAAAATAAAAATAAAAAGAACACAAAAAAATTACAGCAAGCACAAAAACATACTTTAAAAGGTAGAAATAACCCAGGGAGGGTCATAAAAAGTGTGTCGCTTACCTGGATGTCCCAATCTCACCCAGAAGTGTTCCAATCACTGGATTGGGACATCCAGGTAAGCGACACACTTTTTATGACCCTCCCTGGGTTATTTCTACCTTTTAAAGTATGTTTTTGTGCTTGCTGTAATTTTTTTGTGTTCTTTTTATTTTTATTTTTGAATTTCCCAGGACCACCTGTTGACACTGGAATCTCACCAGCATAATGGGGCACCTTTTTGCTCGCAGGAACATCTGTGATAGAAACAGAATGGTGGTTCTATTGATGGCTTATCCCATCAATAAAAAGCAGCATCAGTGGAACCACAGCAGAATGGGTGCATAACGAGAGGGAAACTATGTTGTCTGAAAGGGACCCCTTTTGCAATCTCCTGGTGTTTGTGTAACACCACTTTTAGTGTGTCTTATAATCTCCAAAGGCTGCCCCCTGTTCCAGCTCTTTGTTCTATATGTGAATGGAAGGACAGGCAGTGTATGCTGCAATAAGGAAAACTGTGGTGGGTGATACACATTTCTGAGCTTCCCCAAAGACATGTCTCCAGCCCTATCTACTGCCTTGACATTCTAAGGGTGAGATGAACCACTGTGGCCTTCTGTACATTGATGGACTGCTGCTTCTATCACTCTTGCCAGCAGAGCCTGTGGTGAGGGATTATGGAAACCAAAACCAGTCCAAAAACATCTGGGGGGCTACAGATGGCCATCTAAGAGTGGGTAGATTTAGTCTCCCATTTGAGGCCTTTCCAGAACAGTCTGGGTCCTCTTGTGTTTAGACACTTGCCTTCTACTCCCTGTTGGGTTGGGAAAGGCTCACCTCTCTAGGTCTAATTGTGTAAATCTCCCTAATGGAATGAGATCTGGTACAGAGTCCATGACTGACCAAGGACTTTATCAGACATGGCAAATATGGCATCATAACAATGCCTAATGAATGCGAAAGGGCACCTGTACTGCACAACGTTGTGCTATGGCATTTATAAAATGTAAATAAGGTGTTCCTTTTTACTAACAGCTTAAGCCATCAATAGGTTGGCTGTGGCATTTTTTTCATGGTTTTGCCTACGTCTGAAACTGTACACCACTGAACTCTCATGATTCCAGTGTCAGTGGGCGGTCCCGCCAGAACACTTCCGACTGAGAATGCAAAAGCCATATATGGGACACTTTCATGGTCTACTTGGAATTTTAAAAGTGTGTTTCAGTGCTTGCGAGTACATTTTTTCTTTTAATTTAGCAGTGGGGTTTTGTTTTGTTTTACTTTTAAGGACACTCATGTCTTTTCGTGAGAACCGCCAAGATCACTCACTCTGCAAATGCGGAAATAGCCTTAGCATTCACACTTTGATAATGCTGGGGCTGCTTTTTAACATTGTAACAGCAACATTTGATATAGCGTGATAGAAACGTTTTCAGAGGCTTTTTTGATAAAGTCCCAATTCTCCCCTCTCCCAGTTTAAATTCTAGTTCTCTTCAAGCTGTGTATATATTTTTTTAAAAAATGATGGCAAATGATGCAAGCTACAAGACTTATTTCAGCATGGCAGATTATATAGCCAATGTCTATGAGGTTATTTCTTGAATAGCCAAGGAAGCAGCATTCAAAGCTTTGCTCAGAAATCCTCAAAGAATTATACTTTGGAGGGTTTTCTTACCTTGAACTGTCCAGTTTTCTTGAATTTGTGATCAATAGATTGGTAGGCTGTAAACATGATGAAAGCTGGGATCACAAAATTGAAAAGGGCCAGAGGAATAAGATATGTGATATAGTTTCTGAGGTGGAAAGAAACACAGAGATGCATTATTCTGTTTGGTAACTGTATATGTATAGAAATTATACATTCAATCAGATTTAGCAAAATGCCTTAAAGGCTACCAGTCTGGGCAGTACTGGATCTTTAGGAAGTTTTCCACATTAGACTTCACAATGTGGGGCGGCACAGAAAGACTGTTGTGTTAAGACAGGGTGGGGTCACTTTAGTTTCTGAGCCCCAAGAAGAGAGGTGATATGAGAAAAGTAGAAAGCAAAGGATAAATGAAGCTTCTGGCTATGTAGGGACCATACTATAGGGATTGACGGCTTCTTTGTATGAGGTAGTACAGTCTGCCCTCTGTATGCATGGATTCTGTATCCACAGATTCCACCATCCACGTCTTGAAAATATTTTTTTTAAAATTCCAAAAGGCAAACCTTGACTTTGCCATTTTATATAAGGGATGCCATTTTACTATGTCATTGTATATAATGGGCCTTGAGCATCCACAGATTTTGGTAGCCGCGGGGGAGGGGGTCCTGGAACCAAACCCCAGCAGATACCAAAGGCCCACTGCAGTAGCTCTTTAGTATCTAGAGCTTGATATGGAACAGGGATTGAGAATGTGTGACCCTCCACATATTTTGGACCTCAGCTCCCAGAAGGCCCAGGCACCATAGCTAATGCCAAGGGTTTGTAGGGGTTGTAGCTCAAGACCTTTGGAGAGCCAGCAATTATCCACCCCGACAAAGAAGTTATGAGTGATTCTGATCAACCACAGGTCGGTTTTGGCAACAGTAAACAACAACAACAAACCACGACTTCTAATAAAATATTGTATCTGGGTTTTCCCACCATAGTGCTCAACTCCATGAAAGTGTTTCTATGGTAATTTGACTCCAGCCTAAATTAACACAGGGATCTTCATTCCTTGACCATCAAGTGGTTACTTGTGTGTGAGAGTGAGCCATTACAGGTAGACCTTTCCAATGACATTAGCCTATGCTTTCAGCCATAAGATTTCAAGTTTTGCATCAACAGAGTGATGGTTATATACCTTTGCCTGTTGTGTTTAGAGGCTTGGAGTTATTGGATAGAAGAATGGAGGCTTCTCAAATAGTTCAAAGATGCAGGCTTTATTGTTCCTTCCTGTCCAAAACCACAAGCTAACTGCTTTACCTTTCTCAGACACACAACAGAAAATCTGGGGTGGACCATTTGTCCTTAGTTCAGAACATTTTAATATGACCCAAGAATGAATCTGCAGCAAATGTTACAGTGGGAACCTACCTTGTGGAGCAATAAAACATGTTACCACAGGCTTCTCTGCAATGGAAGTGTTAGAGAAATGCTAATCTATGTTCTCTCATGGAAGATTTTCAGATGGGGGAAATAAACCCCATGGAGGTCAGGAGAGAAACAGGGCTGTTCCGCTTCAAGCGCTGAGTTTCACAACCCCCGTCCTTCTCCCGATCTCCATTTGTTCTCCCTCCGTCCTGCTTTCATTTTCTTTCCACTATTTTTTACTAACAGAAGTTTCTGTTAGTAAAAAATAGCAGAAAATAGCAGAAGGAAAATGAAAGCAAGACAGAGGGAGAACAAATGGAGATCGGGAAAAGGATGGAGGTGTGTGAAATGCAGTGCTGGAAGTGGAACAGCCCCGTGTCTCTCCCAACCTCCGCGGGGGTTATTTTCCCCCATCTGAAAATCTCCCGAGAGTTCAATTTTAAAACATGCCAGCCACAGTGGCATAGGTAAGGTGCTGTCAGGCTCCTTATACCACAGTCTTGTAGAAGGCCTAGTTGTGCTTCCTAGCCCCAAAGTATACACTAATTAGGGTTGCCAGATTGAAAACCTTTAATGGTTGTGGGAAAAAGGGAAAATCAACAAATGTTGCTTGCTACCTGGCTGCATGACAAGCAACACCTACTGAAATTCCCTTTTCTACACAACCATAAAGGGTACAGGAGCCCTCTCCAGTTTCCACCCTGGCCATCCTAAAATGTATCATTACCTCATGTGTAATGCATTAAACAACTTTATTTTAAAAATAATGTTGCCAGGCTATCCATACCCTGTCACGAAGTCTTTGGGTATATGATATGATAAATATTTAAATAAAATGAAATAAATGCTATCTAGATCAGGGGGAGGTTACCTTGTGGGCTTAATCTGGTCCACAGAAGATCAGAATCTGGCCCATGCCTTTCCTTTCCAATCCCCTCCCACCCTCACAACCCCAGCCCTTGGTACGCCAGATCTCCCTCACCTGTCTCCTTTGGTGTAATCCAATGTACAGCATGTTCTTAGAGGTTCATAGTCATATTCACCCCAACCCAACAGCGGCATCGCAGCCCAAAAGGCAGAAAAAAGCCATAGAAATATTGCCATGGAGATCACCGAACCCCACTGCAGCTTACTTCCTGCAAATGAGAGAAATATCCCACCAAGTTGGAATGGGAATTAACAAACAAGGGCAAATGAGAAGGATATTTCCATATAATTTGAAAGGAATGGGGATTTTTACAGAGTGTGTAATTATTGGCTAGAGAAGGGGACAGATACTGAGGAACTTCTGTTTAACTGAGGAGTTTCCTCTTTAAGGTGTGTGATGGCAAGAGGAAAAAAAATAAAGGGAAAATTATTCAGGGTATAGTTAAAACTGCTAATATTTTGATGTACTGTACATCCCAATAAGGAGTGCTTTACTCAAACTGGGTATTCAGAACCACAGTTTGGATCTGATTTAATTCATTTGTTATCTCCAGCTGAAATCATTTTAATACTGTCCTCTTTCAGGACCACTGGACTACGGCAGGATTGGGAGAAGTGTGTCTCACAGACTGTGTGCAGCCAACCAAGCTGTTTTTGTAGTCCTAACACTCTCATACTATTTCTTTTGATAAAAAATAAATCCCCCCCCCATGATTAATAGCATACCTGAAAACTCTAGGCCCTAGAGTCTAGGAGAACCAAAGTAGTTTGTTCTCAGTTAACTCATCAGGGAGGGGAAGAGAGGAGGGGAGGTGAAGGGAGGGGTAGAATTGTGCCCTTCCCAGTTGGCTAAGACAAAAGCAAACTGGTACATGCAGCCTCTCCAAGTTTGCAAGCTCTTCTTCATTAATAACTTTTGCCATCTTGATCACACTCTGAAGTTGTTTGGCTGCACATCATCATTTTCATCCATGAAATGTTGGAGGGCATACTGTCATCTTGTGGTGTGTCTGGTTTGCTTCTGTCTGTAAGGGTGGGGAAATACAGCTTATCTTTCACCTCAGGAAGCAAAACATCTTGGGCCAATCCTGATGCACTAGTATTTCCAGTTCACTCTACAACACCATTGTATCAGAAGCTCCCCCTGTTTCCCACAATAGTTCATGATTATAATATATAATAATCTGGAATCTCAGTAATCTGAGTGTCAGTACATATATAGCCAAAAGAGCTTCAACTACACACGAAAAGGAGGCATTTATCAACTTTGGGGAACCCTGTGTATAAATGCAAAATTATTTAGGAAAAGAAGCTAAAGGGAGGAAAAACCTTAACCCCTAAAAGTGAGGACAGAGAATATTCAGACAGCATGAAACACTATGGACTTTATCAGACATGGAAAAAAATCACACCAAAATGACGTGACTTTGACAGAACAGGTTGTCATTATCAGTTAACGTTGTTCTGCTCCTGTGGCCAGTGTGTCAATTGTCTGGAAATAAGGCACCACTTTTAATTGATGGCTTAAGCCTTCAATAGATCTGTTGTGCTGGTTCTTTACCGACATTGCCGGTGTATAACCTCGGGCCATTTAAATCTCAGCTCTACAGAGTCAATGGCCGGACAGGGCACAACACTTCCGGGTGAGATTACAACATCCAGGTAAGTGACAAACTTTTTATGACCCTCCCTAGGTTACTTGGAAGTTTTAAAATGTCTTTTGGTGCTTTTTGTAACTTTAAATGTTTTATTTTTTGATTTATTTTTGAATTTCCCATGTGATCAACTCTCACAAGAATCTGTGGAATTTCAAACGAGGAAGTGAACCAAGCTCTGTTCACTTCCTCTTTATTGCTGGGGGGGGGGAGCCATTGACGGGGAGAGAAGGTAGGTGCAGTGGGGGGGCGTTCTTTTGCTGGCACAGAAATGTTTTTTTTTTCTATGCCAGAAAAAGAACATTTTATGGGGCTTGTCTGATAATAGTCCTATCTGACTATTGAGGGGAAACTAGACTTAATGTAAGTTTCTTTTTTGAATCACAAGTCCTGGGATTCCCCAGCCAGCAGGGCCATAGGTAATTATGGAAGCTATAGTCTGAAAAATCAACTTGTCCAAACTCTGGGGAAAATATTGGAAAGCATGAGAGTGGGACGGAACTTAGTGTCAAGACTGTTGCACAGGAACACTTCTGTACTGCAACATTTTTGTTTCAGATTGCACTTGTGAGGTCTGATCTTCAGCTGCTTGGCTATAATTAATTGTGGGTTTGACTTTACTTGGAGGGTTGATATACAAAAATGATAAATATTTGAAAACAGCAGTTTCCAAGTACATCCTCCCCCCACTAATGACTGTAACTTCTCTTACATTGAAATAATCTTTGGTCACAAGCTTGCTAAAGCAGCTTTGCTTCAATGAAAGCACTACTGTTGCTTTTCTTTTCTTTTTTTTTAAAAAAAAGCAAAAGAAAACACTGTTCATGCCTGAACCGATAGGATTTCTTTAGCTGTTATCCACAAGGATTGGAGAGCCACTTTGTATGACAGAAACAATTCAGTGGGAAAGAATGCTGCAGTCTGGTCCTACTGACACAGTTGGGTTGTTTATAGCTCATCCTAGAGTCTTTCAAAGAAAAGAGGCTCTGAACAGGTAGGGCAATGTTTAAAAGAGGGCCAGGATACCATTAGATTTTTTGACTATGACTTTTACAGTTCGTTAGCACTGGCTATGCTGAGTGGGGCTGATATGAGCTGTAGGCCAAAAAAGCTGTGGGGCCCTTGGGTTCCTCTTCAAGTTCCCCATCCTCATTTAAAGGGATTCTCACTTAGCTTTCAGTTTACCCATGCAGAGCCAATGGAAGGGCTGAAGAGAAGCCATTGGAATATATCCCATGTGAAACAACAGAATAGCTGCTAATGCCAGTGGCGACAGTATGGGGGTGTGGCGAGGCCAAACCACACCAGGTGACACCATGTGTGTGTGTGTGTGACACCAGCCTTAGTGACACCACAGGCTAATGTTAAGCTGTACTTGCTTGCTTACTATGTGAGGGTCCAACAATAGATGATGTGAGAATTCTGCAGATATCTTGATGTCTTTGTGTGTTGGAAAAAACAGTCATTGGGGTGGATCTGATCTGCAGTAGGACCAAGGCATACATGGAGAGGTCTAACCACTTGTACCCAAGACATGGTCCATATGCTAGAGGGCTCCCTTGAATCTGCAGAGAGGAAAACTTATAAACTTGCAAGCGGAGATCAATGAAGTTACTTTTTAAGGCTACAGCTAGAAGAATTTGCAGGGAGTATCTTTTTTTGAGCTCTGCTTCTAAGTCCTTAAGTTCTTCCTGGTCCATAATTTAAGTAGGCAAAGCGATCCAGAGGGTCAGACCTCCTGGTCCCCAACATCAGGAGAAGTGAATATGTGGCTGGTGGTTTATATGTACCCCCAGTGGCTGTAGTTTCAACTAGGTTTATGCTACAGAATTTCTTGGCGGATGGCACTGCATAGTCATGGGGTCAGTGGATTAGCCTTTGCTAATGCCAGGTTCAGTAATTCTTACAGCATTCCCCAAATGCTTTGCATTGTTCCTCTTGTCAACTCTCACCATCAGTTCAGTCCCTAGATTTTCCTTGTTATTTTTTCCTGGGCTGTGAGGCCGTGTTCTGGAATAGTTTCTTTCTGACGTTTCACCTGCATATGTGGCTGGCATCTTCAGAGAATGGTTGGGTAGGAGTGTGTGTGGAGTTTAAATATTGTGAACCCCTGTTGGGGAGTAAATTTGTGTAATTGAATGGTTAGTTTCTGGGTACAGAAACGCAAGGCTCGTTACTATCTGTTTGGCTAATGGTTGGTTGATGGGCCATTATCAGTTGGAACTCCCCTGTCCCTGGGTGGAATTCCTTTGTAAGTGTTGAGTTTTGATTCTATTGTTTTTCAAAACTGGGAGCCAGATTTTGTTTACTTTTAGGGTTTCTTATTTCTTGTTGAAGTTGTCCAGGTGTTTGTGGATTTAAATAACTTCTCTGTGCATTCTAACATGATAGTTGTTGGCCTGGTCCAGAATTTCCGTGTTTTTAAATACCATTTTGTGTCCAGGTTGGTTTATAACACGTTCTGCTACTGCTGATTTTTCTGGCTGGCCCAGTCTGCCGTGTCTCTCATGTTCCTTGATTCGTGTTTGCACACTGCGTTTAATGGTCCCTATGTAAACTTGTCAACAGCTGCATGGTATGCGGTAAACTCCTGCAGCTGTGAGAGGGTCTCATTTGTCCTTTGCTGAGCGTAGCATTTCTTGGATTTTCTTGGCTGGTCTGTAGATTGTTTGGAGGTTGTGTTTCCTCATCAGTTTCCCTATTCTGTCAGTGACTCCTCTGATGTATGGTAAAAATACCTTCCCTTTGGGTGGCTGTTTTTCTTCTTCATTCCTGTGGTTCCACCCAGGGACAAGGGGATTTCCAGCAGATAATGGTCAATCAACCAACCATTAGCCAAACAGACACTAATCACCCTTGCATTTCTATACTCAGAAACTAACCATTCAATTACACAAATTTACATATACTCCCCAACAGGGGTTCACAATATATAAACTCCACACACACTCATACCCAACCCTTCTCTGAGGATGCCAGCCACAGATGCAGGCTAAATGTCAGAAAGAAACTATTCCAGAACAAGGCCTCACAGTCTGGAAAAAACCAAGGAAAATCTATGGATGCCAGCCGCGAAAGCCTTTGAGTTCTGTTCCTAGTTATGGGGTGGGTGAAGCAAAAGATCTGGCTAAGTTACAAGTCCATTGAGTATCGTCCTATCTCAGACAGTGGAACACCTCTTTGAATTCTGTTAGTCCCCTTGCTTTGTTGGCCTTTTAGAAGAGATACAGAACATACCTCTTCCATTTGGCTCCTGTTATGGAGTCCTCCTATCATTAACAGCAGGTGCAGGAGGGGATAATTCTGATTCAAATGATAGCCATGCCAAAAGGCTGAATCCCCCCTTTTCACACACAGCAGTCTTGATCTGGTTCATCCCTCCTCAGCTGACTATATATCTTTTTTCAAAGTGAAGGATGCCAGGGCAGATTATATAACAAACATTATATATAGTAGATCAAGCTTGCAAACTTATATTAAACATAGTCTGCATCTGCACTGCAGATATAATCCAGTTTGACACCACTCTGCCGTGGCTCAATGCTATGGAATCCTGGCATTTGTAGTTTGTTGTGGCACCAGAGCTCTCTGACAGTTAAATATCTCACAAAACTACAGATCCCAAAATTCCATAGCATTGAGCAATGGCAGTTAAAGCAGTGTGAAACTGGATTATTTCTGCAGTGCAGATGCAGCCATAGTGGCTCAGATATGCATCAGAGGATACGTTTAGTAACTTTACAGTGTCGTAGCTGCATCTGTGACAGGACATACAGCCCTTTTAGTGAATTGCAACAATGTGTATCAGGGAGTCCTGCATGGTGTCCTATTGCACAATGGTAGTTCTCATTCTGCAATGAGTCCCATAATATTCAAATGTCCCTTGCCCACAGCACTCTGATGCCCATTGTGCACTGGGACTCATGCTGCAATGGCCACAGTCTCTGCTTTGTTTACGCAGTGGTCCGGAGATGTTGCTATGTCTCTGCTCCTTTCCTGAGAATACAAGCATTGCACAATATCTCAATTCATCTTTGTATGATCATAAATAAGTTTACAAAGAAATAAATACAGTATGACCCCATATCCACAGGTCTCGTAGCCATGGATTCACTTACCTGCATCAAAAAAATATGGTGTCTCTAGGCATTTTCTGGGTCCTCCAGCGCGACTCTATGGTATGCTTGGGCCGGAAGTAATTCATTTTAATAGGGGTCTCTATAATCCCGGGTTTCTAGCAAGTCTTGGTAGCATATCCCTCATGGATACGGGGGTCATACTGTACCTAATAGGATTCCAGCCAATGGGTTCTAAGACTTCCATGCAGTTCACTACCATTATCACTTATTTTTTTAAATAGCAACTCATAACTTTCCTGTTTCTCAAATATAACCAAAATAGTTAATTTTTAGTAACTTTTTGGAAAAGGCCTGAATGGGCAGCAGTACAAAACACACTCTCTTTCCACCTCACTCCTTGATACCTCAACATCCAAAACAGATCATGAGTAGGCACTTGAACCCTGTGATAGTTTTTCTCTGTCATTTAGGGAGGCTCACATCCTCATGACTATAAAAGTAACTTAAAGTTACCATTACACCACAAAGGGGTGCAAGTTACCCTTCCTTAAGTTCTAACCATAATGTAATGCAGTACAAAACCAGTTAAAAGCAACCACTTATTTGTAACTCATTACTTCTGACCGCTGCAAGTTTGTCCTTAACTTTTTGTGTGATCAAGTAGTCTTTGAATTCTGGCACTGCTTTTTAGTTCCATTTGGTTTCCACCTGTTTTCATGTATGCCTTGGAAATGCTGCTAGTAAACCATAAATAAATCAACAAACACAAAAGGCACAATTGAGCCAAAATTAAGAACCATCAAGTGCCATTGATTTCAACTTTCATTGATGCACATTGAAGCAAATGGTCCTTAAAAGCGCTAATTGCGGGCCAAAGCTTGGTGGAACAGAACATGCATAGTGTGAGCTGAAGGTCCCAGCTTCAGTCCCTGGCATTTCTAGACAGGACTGGAAGAAACACACCTGGTTTCAATATATTGATTCAGTATAAACAATACTAAATAAAATGAACTAACGTTCTGAAGTAATTGCAGCTTATGGACCAATGTACCACTTTTCATCATGAACACAGGAGACTTAATTCAAAACCTGATCTATTTTGTCATGCTCCCATATCATGTTTTATTCTGTACTTCTGCAGCCATTCTTGTCTTTGTATACCAAGCCAGATCTCATTGGTAAGCAATCAAATATTTAAAAACAGCAAACAAGGCAGGAATTCTTACTAGTGCAGTATTGGTGATATCGGTCCCAGGCAACTGCAGCTGCTGAGCTAATGCTAGTCAGTGCCGTTAAAAAACCATGAAATCCATGAATCTGACAACCATCTGATCCATAGGGCCAATATCTGAAAAGAGACAATGGTAACAGGGGAACATCCAGTGAGTGGGACAGTAGGAGCCCCCGCCTCCCCCCCGACACAGTCTTAATAAATTGACAAAAGAAGTGCCAGCATCTATGCAATACAGTTTCCTTAATCTGGTGTCCTCTAGCTACTGCCTGGGGATGATGGAAGTTGTAGTCAAGCATATCTGGAGGGCACCAGGACAGGATGATATAATAAGGCTGGTATATGGTACCATCAGTTATTTAAAGGAAGTGAAAATTAGGCAGCAAGGGCTAGTGGCTTCTATGTTTTGGTTAGTAGGGTGGTGAATCCATTGCGGGTTGTAGTCTGAACTTTGAAGGAGTTTTCCAAGGTGCCGAATCTATTTTGGGGATAGGTTTCAGCCCCTGGGATAACTCATTTAGAGTTTAGATTAGAACCCAGAATGGATTCACTACTTCACTAGCTGCCACTGAAATTTGGGCGAATCAACAGCTGGGAAGGGACCGTGCAATCTTTCCTCATTATAGATTTTCTTGAAAATGCCCCCATCATGTTATTTTAACTCACTTTTCCTCAGGCAAGGTTCGAATACCAAAAATATACCCAGTGGATGGAAAATGTCCTCCATGGAATGACTAGTAGGGTAGATGCAAGAAAGGTTAAGCCCTATTACATACCCACTTCCTGATCTACTGCTATACATGTATCTATGCCACTTTATCTTTGCAAATGTTGCTTTAGGAATATGCCACGACAGGGGATAGTTTTAATAGGATGCAGCTGCTGGCTTCCATCTCGGTGGGACACTGGATCTGCTTTGGGTTTTACTCTGAATTTTGAATGAGTTATTCAAAGTGCTGAACACCAGCCATCACTGTCTGAAAGGATATCTATACTGCATCTATCTATACTGGAGCCTATTTCTAGTCATAGAAATTACCAGTTATAGGAACTTAGACTGTAAATTCAGCATGTTCAAATATTGTAGTCTCTAAGAATATTTTACTATGTAGCCTATGTACACACAATGTCATTTTCATATAGTAGAAATATACAGTTCTATTGCTGGTTAAAATAAAAAGGATACAGAAATTACATGTATTTATTACTAGTGTGTATCTTTTTTCTTTTCTTTTCTTTTTTAGTGGAATGTATTTATTACTAGTGTATATCTTTTTTCTTTTTCTTTAGTGGAAAAGTAGGAAGTAAATTGTCCAAAAAAAGAAAGAAAATCTACCTTAAAAAACTAGAGAATGCTGCAATGAAAGCGTTGAGGCAGATTCCACAGTCAGATAAGGCAAGGTTGAAAACCAGAAAGTTACCAGGAGTTCGAAGTTCTCTGATTTTCCAGAAAGAGACAATGGTCAACATGTTCAAAGAAAATCCAAGCAATGCTGAAAAAACAACAACACTCATTTTGTCTCCAGTTTTCACTATCATTGTTTTTTTTTTAAAAAAACCCAACAAACCTAACAACTATTATTATTGTGTGCTTTCAAGTTTCTGACTTATGGCGACCCTAAGGGGAACCAATCACAGATTTTTCTTTGGCAAGATTTGTTCACAAGGGGTTTGCCACTACCTTCCTCTGAGGCTGAGAGAGTGTGACTTGCCCAAGGCCACCCAGTGGGTTTCCATGGTCAAATGGGGATTCAAACCCTGGTCTTCCAGAGTCCTACTCCAACACTCAAACCACTATGAACCCTTCACAATCATTCCTTTCCCACCATATTTTGCTGCTTTTTCCCCTTGGCAAAAGAACCGTTTCTACCAGACCTACTTTAAAGTAGCATGAAAAGGCAGCCCCAGCACTAACAGAACACAAATCTGGATTTTATCAGACACAGAAAATATGGCATCATCACAACACCACATAACTGTGAAAGGGCGTGCAGATCAGATGAAGTCACCCTTTCAGGGTTAAAAACAGACCAAAACCTGTCATTTTTAATTGACAGCTTAAACCATCAATAGAACTCCCTGCTCCTTTTTTTCCAGAAAGGAGGTACATGCGGGGGGATGACATTCTTTTAACAGCATAAAAAATGATTTTTTTTATGCCAGCAAAAGACCGTTATAATGGGGGTGTCTGATAAAGTCCCCTGGCACATACTTTCAAAAACTGATATAACTGAAAGTTAAATCCTTCATGAAATTTATCTACCATTTGTTATAACTATCAGGGGTCTTCCTGAGTTGGCTGTAGCCCACAAGAACTTGCTGTCTAGTAAAATCTTAAAATGAAATATGCAGCTTTATTTGAGGCAGTCCTCAGTATGAGTTACTGTAGATGAAGTAAAGTGACCCTTTATATTAAGATTATGTGCCTCAGAGTGAAAACAGTTTTGGGGTCATGGAGTTAGATCTGAGTCAATACCTTCCAACCAAGGATCCAAGTTAGCAATTGTGATTTTTCATAGAGCAGAATTTATGATAAATATAAAACTTAATAATATTAAAACTCACCTGAAATGTCCAGTTTTGTGGAACATGTTCTATCTCTTTACAGCTGATAAGCATTATTGCTAATTGATTAAGAATCCTAATCAAGGCAAGAATGTATTAGTTCTCACAGTTTATGACCAGAGGAAAATGAATTGGACCAAATCAAATACCACCATATCACCAGCATAACATTTGTTCTTTATATTCCATTTTCACCTTACTGATATCTAAACTGCACCTGATTTTCACAGCCAAATTGAACAATACATGAGAAAAAGGGAAAAGAGAAATTGACATATAGCTACGGTATGCTGTGTCCCTTGGCTAGGAGAAACAATTTTGGTGATGTTCCATTCACAGTCTGCTTTGGTTGGGGATGATCACATACCACTCTCAGCCAACAAACAGTGCAATCCTATGCATGTCTTCTCACTTCCCTTCAGTTCATGGGGCTCATTGCCAAGTCAGTGTGTATGGGATTGCACCATTACAAAAACAGCAAAGAAGTTATATTGATGTAATGCAGCATTAATCCCCTCCCCAAAGTCACAAACCAATAGTCTTAATACTCTGTCTATATCTAATGAAATATAATTTGATATTGATAAACTATTTGACTGAATGATTTTGGGTTCCTTTCTGCGATGCTGACATGATAAAAAAAAATACATCTCTGATTGATGTCATATTATTTAAATATCTATATAATCTGGTTTACGCGGAGCAATGCTAGCCTAATTTTTTCACCTGTTTGCCAAAATTGTTGACAAGCTTATTAAGTCTCTAGATGACAACCGAAGCTATATCAATTATATTACGTATCATCTTCCACGACAGCCCTTATATAGAGAACAGATGGAGGAGGGAGTGAAGATCAGTCTTCATAGTAAGGATGCAATTCTTCCCTAATTTCATTATCAAAGGAAGCAATGGATAATTTTAGCAATTCTCTTGTCCCAGCAAGAAAGTATTAGACAACGGTGCAGTTTTCAAAGACTATGCAGTTCAAAGACTATGCAGTTTCAAAGACTATGCATTCTGTGCAAAATTTGCATGTAGCTGTTTTGCACAGAAGGCAGCATTTTCTGTGCAGAAAATAATATTTCTGCATAGAAAATAACATTTCTGTGCAGAAAATGCACAGAAAATGTTGCTTCTTGCACAGAAACTGCTGGGCAGAAAATAATATTTCTGTGTAGGAAATAATATTTCTGTGCAGAAAATGCTCAGAAAATGCTACCTCTTGCATAGAAAATTCTATTTTCTGCTCAAAAAACACCACATACAAATTTTGCACAGAATAAGTCCCGAACTACTAAGATTCTTATCAGTCCAGGATTCTCCTCATCTGGGTTTCCTGACATTAAAGAAACATGTTTTTTCAACATTCTTAAAAATTATTTTCAAATATTCTTTCTACTCCTACCGAATTGGACTGTCACATAACTGTTGGCCTCACTTTAAGGTGTGTTAATGTCTTACAGGTTAAATCAAATAGTATTGCTAGCACACTTGCTCTAGTGCAATGAGAGTCTCTCTCCCCCTCCCTCCTCCTTCTGGAATCACCTGAAAATCTGCTTCAGAGGTTTTCACAGCCTTCTAGAGCAGATTTTAAGAGTGTTCTGGGAGTCATCACCTACCCAGATCCACCAATGGAACTACTTATGTTGGTGAATCCTGTCCTATGCCTGTACGACTGTCACCATGGATCAGAAACCCTGAGCATCCAAGGTCACCATGAGGGTATATTATATCAGAAGAGTTCTGCTGACTCCTTTCTGGGTTTAAATAAAACAAAAATACTTGGTTTGAATATTATTAAGATAATGTCTTGGGACAAAGTTGTGCCTAAGAAGAATATAAAACAGGAGCTAAAATAGCCCCAGAAGTCTTACCAGAGAGGCCTTATTTGTTGATGCTTTCCTTTATATAGACTGACTGTCACATACAATTTTATTAGCTGTTATATTTCTAGGTAACATATCCCTAGATAGCAACTTGATCGAAACTTCCTTTATATAGGTGGAAGCTTAATACTCTGATTCTTGTTACGATCAGGAGTGTTATCTTTCTTATAGAAGCCTTCCTAACAATGTTTCACTTCTTTTATAATGGCTTTCCAAGAGTTCTTTCTTTCAGAAGAGTGTATACAGGCAACAACATTGACAGGAAGAAAAAGATATCACTCTCCCTTGAAGATATATTTTTGAAGTCCTATTATATACTGTGATAATGGGCTCGCCCATTATCTGGGCACAGCCAACCAGGTAAACAAAGGGTTAAAGATGTATTAGGTTAAGTTACAGTTTATGGGGGATAGCTCACCAATGAGATGACCAATGAGATGACCACCAGGAGGGAACATCAAGATGATTCTGTGAAAAGGTGATAAATGCTGTCTTGGGCCCATGAGGCAGAGAGAGGAACAAAGAGAGACCTGAGCCAAGGGGACTCTTGTCCTAGCTAAGAGGGTGCTTGGTAGAGGCTGGTCCAAAAGGCCTAGACTCCCAACCTCAATGAACGTCCAGCACATCTGGACTGCACTCCTCATGAGTCGATTAGGGAACTGTCTAGCTTAGTTGCATCAGGGCTATGTTTATTTTATAAACTTGACTGGAATAACTAGACTTATCTGTAATTTTGTAACCAAATGAAACATTAACTTCTGCAAAGAGATGAATTTCATGCACACCTTTTCAAAGCCTCATTATCTTATAAGAACAACCAAAAAACAAAACAAAACTACACTAAACCTGAATATGCAATATTTTTTTAAAATCTTCTCAGGAAGAAAGCCTATGAGCTTGTTCACATGCATCTCACCTGAAACAGCCAAAAGGTCAATGTCATGTAAGAGAGTTTGCTTGCTGGCATTCATTAAAAAGAACACAGCATAGCAACAGAAAATTCCTGCCAAAGGCTGGTGGAAGAGAACTAGGATGGAACAGCAATGTCTCCTCAGTGGTAGGGTGGCATACATAGCTACTATGGAGGCCCTTGATATACTCATGGAAAGCTTCATGAATGAAGATCTACTGGCAGTGGTGTTCCCATGAGCAGAAGGACCTTAAATGGGGTGTTTGAAGAGAAGATCACAGGAAATCATGGCTCTACCAGACCCAAATCTCCTGCACTCCCCTGACATCATCCCTGATTGGCCCCACAAACTACAGTGACTTGAGACTACTGTGGTGTCTTAAATTCTCCATCCTGTAGGTTTCAATGGAAGGGGGAATTTTAACAAAGATGGATTGAAGAGTTAGAGGAGAAAATCTCCTGTTCTGGCCACAGCATGCCAAAAGAGGTTTGGAATGGATGGATGGTCAACTAGATGATCCCACCACCACTCCACTTAGATTTGCTCTGTAAAAGAGTGAGAAGGATCAACCAAACAGCTACATGAGTAATCGGGCTCCTCCAGATGGGAGAAAAGGGTAGTTCATTTTCATTGTTGCTGTAGTTCTTGGTGTTGTTTTTTTTTAAAATAGCCAAGCTACATTTTTGTTGTCCTGGCCTATCTGCTAGCAATTCCAAGCAACAATTGCAACATTTTATTCCCACCCTCAGGTGGGTTTCTTTTCAATTCCAAGATACATCAGAACAATATGTTCCCTTTTCTTTTCTTTTTTAGAGTTATAGTACTATGGTGCTTCAATGAAATAGTACTTTTGCACTATAACTATAACTCTAAAAGAAAAAAAATTGAAAAATTCAGAAAAGAGAAAATTTGCCCCTCAAACCATAGGACCAACTTAGAAATCAGGGCTGAATCCTATTGACAGTCCAACAAGAGTAAACCCATTGAATCAATGGGATTTGCCTAAATGTTGACTCACCATTCAACAATAGATTCAATGTTTCTACTCTGGTTGGGAGTAATTAACAGGCCCATATCCTTTTTTTTTTTTAAATAAAAAGTGTTGGTAGACCCTTAGTGCAGATCCAAGAAATCACTACAAACAGCCCAAAAGATGGAATGAGTGGATGTGGAAATGATAACAACGGGCAAAACCCAGCAACATGCAAAGAACCATATTGTGAGAACTCACACTTCTTTAGACCCATCTGGAAGATTGTGGGTGTTCAGAAAACACAGAGATTGAGTTCATTACACACATATATTTCTTCAAAATACCTCCAGTAGAAAACTTTTGGAAGCAGAGTATCATCTACTAAGAAGAGAGTCCAGTAAAAGGTTATAATCACATTTGATAATAAAAGCATAATAATCCATTGGTAGAGCTGGGTAGTAACGCTATAGAAATGATAAGTAACTTGCAAATGATTCCTTTTTGCAACAACTAAGGCATAACTAATTTATATTATGACTGTAATGCAATGAGGAATAACCTCACTCCTTTTGCTGTGTAACCGATTTAATTACTTTTATAGTTACAGGGTGGGTTGATAGCATAGTGTGGTGGCTTGTAGCATTCTTATGTATTTTAAAGAGGAAACGATCAAAGGCTGTTATTTTGCATAAAGAGAAAATAGAGTTACCTTTTAAAATGGTAACATAGTGGTAAGTTACTATATTTTTTGGGGGGGGCTTTGAACTACAATTACAATTTACTTCTAAAAAGTTACTTTCCAAGCTCTGCCTATTGAATACATGCTATTGATAGATCTATACAGGACATTGATGTTTTAAGGACCTAGGATGAATGTTTAACCTTAATCATTCTGCTATCTGTCTGCAAATCTGCCTCTTCTTTCTACATTAGCAGGTGTATTCAACACTACAATTTTTTTTCCTTATGGACCAAATTCACATTGTGCATGTTTGAGAAGAAACTCCCTTGCATATCTTACCTTCTAATCTATTTCTCCACCACCAAACTTAGTTAGAAGTATAGGTTTCTTAACTAGCGATTGCATTAAAAGAGGGGCCATCACTCAGAGGGTAACCACGAGTTTTGCCCTAGATGAATTCTAGGCTGTGGGTTAGCAAAAGACCATTGACCTTCATAGCTGAGCAACAAAGTGTGCTTGGCTTGCTATTTCTAGAGCTAACAGTCTGTACATTGCATATTTCACACATAGGCTCCAGTCCAATCAATGCAACTCTCCCCAAATAAAGAACTGCAGCTGTTGTACTTGGTCCTATGCATGTTTGTTGCTGCTGCTGTTGTTCTGTGCCTTCAATTTGTTTCTGACTTATGGAAACCCTAGGGTGAACCTGTCATGGGTTTTTCTTGACAAAATTTATCCAGAGGAGGTTTGCCATTGCCTTCCTCTTAGGCTGAGAGAATGTGACTTGCTCAAGCTCACACAGTATGTTTTTATTTATTTATGTATTAAAATATTTATATCCTGCCCTTTATCCAAAAATCTCATTACACTAAAATCAACTTAAAACAATAAATAATTACAAAACTTTAAAAAGATTAAAATATTAAATATTAAAAATATATTAAATTTGACATATTAAATAAATAGTAACCAGGGCTGAGCCATCTTAGCTTCCAAGATCAGACAGGAACTGGTGCCTTTAGGGTATTTAGGCCTTCCTTAAGGCTTAGTTCATTGCAGTCATAGCCTGAAGCTAAAATATGGTTGGTATTTTGGCCATGCCCCTTTTGCCTTTGGCTCCAACCAGCCAAGAAGGCTGAGTGGGGATTTGAACCTTGGTCTCGTGGAGTCCCAGCCCAACACTCAAACCAACTACATCATGCTGGCTTTTGCTATGCAAGTTTACTGAGAGGTTAAGCCTACTGAGAGGTTAAGCCTACACTGCAACTTTAGAATAGCCTTAGAGTGGCTATAGACATAGAAACACAGGAAGCTGCCTTATCTGGAACCAGGCCATTGGTAGATTTAGCCCACTGTTTTTAAGTCTGACTGGCAGCAGCCCTCTAGAGTTTGAAACAGGATTCTTTCTGAGCCCTGGCTGGAGATCCCTGATACTATCTGGCAGTCTCATATCCAAATACTAATCAATCTGGATCTTGTTTAGCTTCTGAAATCATATGAGGTCAGGTTTTTTTCAGACTAGTCTGATGACTTGGACCTAGATTTATCACTGGTAGAGGTCTGCTAACACCAAAGAAAGGGGAAATTATTTTTGCTATTCCCTTCTCCCCCACCCTAAAAATCTGCTGCGGATAGAGAAGCAGCATGAGAGGCAGCATGGGGAAACAAACAAACAAAAAAGTCTCCCTATGCTTTCTTCTGGCTACATATCTTCACAATCAACTTTCGTGCTTAAAAACCAGCGAAATATAACGCTCAAATGTCCCCACAGTACCTCAACAGTACCAGCAGGGGAGAGCGTCATCCAAAAGCGACGCCCTGCAGCGCAGCAGCCTTGCAATGCGACGAGGCTGCTTGCAGTGTATTTGAGACATCCAAAAAAGTCCTTAATGTCCGTCTGTGAATGGAAAGAGCCCTTCATTCACAACAGTTGGGATCCAACCCTATGCCCCATTGCCGATGGGCAGTTAGTACCTAACATATTATGCGGGTAATGGTAAGTATACAGTACTTAGGTCCCATTGATTTAGGTCCCACTGACTGGGGGAGCCCTGATAGCGCAATGGTTAAATGCCAGTACTGCAAGCCACAACATTGCAAGTTCAATCCAAAGGGCTTCAGGGTTGACTCAGCCTTCCATCCTTTTGTAGGTTGGTAAAATGAGTACCTGGCTTGTGGAGGCAATTAGCTAACACACATTGGAAACCGCCTGGAGAGTGCCTAGCGCACTATAAAAACTTTGTAGATATGTAGGTGCTATTGCTTAACAATTTGTAAGCTGCTCTGAGAGCCTTTGTGGCTGAAGAGCGGGGTATAAATACCAATAACTAACTAACTAACTAACTAACCAACCAACCAAACAAACAAACTTAAATAGGCATGTTAATGCATATGATTTACAGCAAAACTGTATACATGTCTGCCCAGAAAGAAATCTTATTGTTTTAAGTGCTTTTTTTTTTATATTCCTAGCAAATTGTGAATAGCCATTGCTGTCTTTCTCCCATAGTAATCAATTAAACTTCAGTTTAATTGACCAAAGCCACATTGATGACAAGGTGGGCAAAAGACATACACTGCTCCTTTTTCTTAAGGAGATAATTCTGTGAACAGCAACAAATTCAGTAGGATCAGCTCCTCAGTCTTGAATTCCATTTAATTCCTGAACCTAAATTCCACCCCATCTCACAACAAAATAATCAAACAGTTCTTCTTAACCTATTAGAATAGGGCCAAAGTATATTGGTAGGAATATGCTTGGCTTAGTACAAATCATCATAGGTTGTGAACAATCCAGTCAAATTTAAGAACTTTTCAGTGGGATTTCAGAGGTGCAGATTGTTTGTTTGTTTGTTTGTTTGTTTAATTCCTGGATTTTAAAAATTCAGTGGAATTAAGTGTGAGTTTAATTTAGACCAGGTTTCTTCTCTTTTCAGTTCAAATGTAAGACGTCTGCAAGAAAATGGTGTATTTTTATGGACAATAATGAAGGACACATGACAAGACGATAACTGGAACAAAACTTTCTGGAGGAGAGGGGAATACAAACAGAAAATACAGGGGGAGGGGAGATAAGAATGCAACTTTGTGGAATGTCTCCTCATTTACTACACATGAAGCTGAAACCTGCACCTATTTTCTTTTATTGCATGTGAATATATTGACAAAATGCATTGGAATTCTAACAATAATGACTATCAGTGGGACACTAGAAAATCTGTGCAAAAAAAACAATAACATCGGAGAAAAGTTAATTTAGCAAGGCTTTTCAGATTGACTTTCTTTTGTAAGAAATGCATGTTTAAAATCTATTTCTACCTTATGATGTATTATTCCCTTGCCTATTTTTGATATTTGCATATTATTGCCCATACAGGAGACATGCTATTATTTGGAATAAAGATGGGCAATATGGAAAAGCAATGAGATCTACTTGTAGAGTAGGAGAACAATGTATGTAATTGTTGCATCCTAAAGGCAAAGTTGCTTGTTAAAGTCTGCACAAAATAAATATAATAAAGATCTTTATTCCCTCAATCTTTCCAACAACAAACTCAACTTGCACTCCTCAATAGTCTAGTTATATAACATGCCTTGCAAACAACCTCTGCCCCATTTTTATAAAGACATAATGAACAATGGCGTAGCCATAGTAACATCATTTACCCTGAAGCCTATACTGGTTTACTGCAAATGTTGAGGGTTCCCCCCCTCCCAATGTTGTCAAAAGCTTTAGATATCTTCCCTTGTTCTTCTTCAAACTGCAGCTTTGCCTGAGCAACCCCAAACAAGGACAAGATCTGATCTAGTTTCCCTTACCTCGCCATACTCCATCCCAGCTTACCTTCTGCCATCATCACGGTGCCAAAGCCAAATACTTCAAGTTCAGTGAAACCTTCAGGGAGAGGGTGTGATGTTGCCATCTTGTCGTAGCAGTAAGGCCAGACTAACCTAGGTTCTGCCTCATGCGCTAGCAAACTGTCTGTGACAATCTCTCTCTCTTTTTGGCTGGATTTCTGACTCTTCCAAAAGCCCAAGGCAGCTTTCTTCTTAAAGGGCCGGTCCGTGAATGAATACTGACTGATTATTATGAGGAATAAGCTCTGTAATGCAACCTTTTCCAGAATTCCCTTAATAAAGCAAGTGACAGCAGCAATCTGCCTATACATTTTGCAAAATACATAGTTTATGGAAGTGAGGGGGATGCTTTTATGGTTTTTACTGGGTACTTTGTATGTATAGAATAAATGTATTCCTGCCATGAACTCAGGCTCACATGACTTTTGTATGACCATGATTCCATGAATGTATCCTGCTCTCCTTTATATACAATGCACATTTCATAGGATCATCTCCATAGATATTTTACCCCCAAATAAATGTTGGCAAATATGAACAAGACCAAGGCTGTGAAGAGCACATAACTTATTCCCCCACCCCAGGAATCATCATCATCATCATCATCATCATCATCATCTTTATTACAGTCATAGACCAGCACAGGTAAAAAGGGGATACAGAATGAAAATAAGGTAAAAACATAGGTTAAAATCAGTACTTAAAACAACCCTTCAGATTGCAAAGCTCCAGTATAGCAAGACAATGTTGGTACTAGTCTACAGCTCACATGTTGAAGGAGGTTTTGGGGCTTCTATTTATCAACCAACCCTTGGGGTCTTGGGGCTGCATTCTGGTGGGGTGGGGCCAAAGCAAAATGGATGGTGCCAGATGTACCTCCTACTAATTTGGGTGAAGGAAAAACTAATTTCAGTGATATCTATGTAGGAATACATCCCAGTGCAACAGCTTCATGAACTCTGAAACTTAGCTGAGATCCATACCACAACTTTCTGGACTGCAAAGGAGAGATAAGTTCCATGCCACAGTTTCCTAGGCTTCAAATAGGCTCCTACCGCTGAACTCTAATGAATAATACTAATAATAGAAAAAGTTCAAGGGCCAGATGAAGGACCCCCACAGGCTGCATCCAGCATGTGGATTGCTGTCCCCATCTCTACTTTAGGATGTCCCACTGAACACTCTGGGACTTGCCTGCCCATAAACACAAACAGGAACAAGGGAGATCCTTATCTGGGAACAATCAGTCTGAGCAGTGCAAATGTGCATCTATCCACTCTCCTAATGTTCATTCTGGCTTCCATGAGATATCAGAATGCATCCTGTGACATGGATGCAACTGTTTGCACCCATCTAATGTTATTTGAATAGATGGGGTGCTTTTAGGACCCCACTTGTGATGTCAGAACTATATTAATATTTTGGGAAAATATGATTAGCTCAAATGGAATGCTGCAAGAGGTGGGTAACTGCAGGAACTTTTCACCTATGTATACCAGTACTAATACTCCAATTTAAAGTGAAATACATGGTTTTTATTGGAAAACAACACAGAAAGCAGTCACACATGCAACACATGCTCACAAGGACCACACAAGGCTATCAAAGAGTTTAAGGTAGAAAGGTTGTCTAGAGGAATAGATTTGGGATATAGGGCAAAAGTTACCAGTCTTGAGAAGTAGCAAAGAACTCAGACAGAAGTCTGAAGGTGGCACTGGAGGTCTGATCCAGGGGTGCACTGACAGAGAGATTGGTCAGGTATTGTCCACCGTGGCAACCTTGCTATTGTTTGGAGATAACATTTATACCATATTTCATGTCCTGAAGAAGTATTTGGGCTAAGAACAAAGCTTAGATGGGTTTCCCACCGAATAAACAAAGGAAACTGAAACTCTGTTGATTACTGTTAATGGCTGAGAGACAGGAATTGATGGGGTTATGGCAACCTCGCACTGTAGGACAGGAAGGGGTGTGGAGGGATATTTCCTGGGGTATGAGTTGTTTAGGTCACTTGTTTGTTTATCATGTGTAACCCATAGCCTAGGGGACCAAGAAGGGATTAGCACATACCTCCTAAATGGTATTGTTTCCTAGGGGGCTCCACTTAATCCTGTCTTGGTTGTGTTTGGTAGAACAGTTCCAAGACACCTTCCCAGGTCCTTGTGACCTCCATCTGACCTCCTTTTTGTCCACCCCAGTCTACTAGACCCCTTGAAGTGTCTAATATTGCCAATTGTGTGATATTATAGGGAGGTGGGTAGTAGGGCATGGTAACACTGAGACAACTGTATGACACTCAGATTAGATCATGGCCATTGTGTTTTGAAAATAAAAATGTCCTGGGCATCATCTTTGTACCATGTTCTCTGCTGAAGCAAACAGAACCCTCCCACAGCTTCTCACTGTAGGTCCTTCAGCTGTCTAAGCAATGACTCAGTACTCCTTTATCCAAGGTTTCTTTCTTTGAAATAGGTCTAGGGAAGGAGCTTCCTTGCACCTTAGCTGCATTTTCATGGTGGAGTTATCTATTGACATCATAGGAAAAATAAATTTCAGAATCCTGTTCTATGTTCTGGAAGCTTTCTCTCCATATTGTAGCTTCCATCTCTTTATGAAATCCAGGCTGCATCTGCACTGCAGAAATAATCCAGTTTGACACTGCTTTAACTGCCATGCCATGGCTTGATGCTGTGCAATTCTGGGATTTGTAGTTTGTGAGATATTTAGCCTTCTCTTTCAGGGAGTTCTGGTGTCACAACAAACTACTAATCCCAGGATTCCATAGTATTGAGCCATGACAGTTAAAGTGATGTCAAACTGGATTATTTCTGCAGTGTAGAGGCAGCCCCTGTCTACTCTGGTCAGTTTCACTCCCACATAATTGAAGCCATTTTTTAAGGCCTTTCAGCCTATCCTTCAAACCGCCAGTCAATTTACCAGCTAATCTCTCCATATTAAGCCTGGTTTATGGGATTTTTTAAAATTGTAGTTACTTAATTTTGTGCCTTATGTACTTGGGATCCACCAGCCCTTGCTGCCTAGGAGCTAATGAATTCCTCATCGGACTCCATATTAGTTACAATGTTAATTCCCAAATAGTGACTTACTGTATTTACATATGATGTGTGTATATTAAATAAAATTCCCCTGTGCTTTATGTGAGTGTGGTTTACCGGGATAAACCTGCTAAGATGTACAATGTTCAAGGATCTTTTACACATGTATTTCTCAGAATGCGCAGAGCTTTGTATGTGTGCCTGTAGAGGATATTTGATTAAAATCTGGAAGGGTCACTAAGAGCCAGATGAAGCGGGAATCTAGCCCAAGAAGTACCTATTGGCCATATCTGCCTTAGAGTGAAAAAATCAAACAAACTCTTAAACAGAACAGATACTGGTACTTGAAGTAAGATAAGTAGTTGCTTCCTAGTTACTTTGACATATAACAATGTGCTAATTGTGAAGTCGAAGGCTTTCACGGCTGGCATCCATAGATTTTCCTTGGGTTTTTTCAGGCTGTGAGGCTGTGTTCTGGAATAGTTTCTTTCTGACGTTTCACCTGCATCTGTGGCTGGCATCTTCAGAGAATGGTTGGGTAGGAGTGTGTGTGGGGTTTATATGCTGTAAACCCCTGTTGGAGAGGATATGTAAATTTGTGTATTTAGCCAAACAGACACTAATCCTCCTTGCATATCTCCACCCAGAATCTAGCCATTCAAATACACAAATTTACATATCCTCTCCAACACAACTACCCAACCATTCTCTGAAGATGCCAGACATGGATGGAGGCAAAACATCAGAAATAAACTCTTCCAGGACACAGCCTCACAGCCCGAAAAAAACCAAGGAAAACCAATGTGCTAATTTTTGCAGGTATAAATACAGAGTAAATGCATGTGCAACTCACATTGAAATACTGTGTTATCTCAGATATAAAAATCCTGATAAAACAACACCAGAATCTTGCTTGCATAAACAAAGTACCAACATTTGTACAAAATAATTTAATTCTACTTCATTTGTTTACATTCTCTGTGCCATTATTATTTTAAGCTAGCAATTGCAAATTTGCAAACAAGTAATTATATAGTAGGGACACAATGAGGTGTAGTGGTTTGAGTGTTGCACTATGACTCTGGAGACCAGGGTTGGACTCCTCGTCTTTCCCCTGTGCTTTATGTGACCTTGGACAAGTCATACTCTCTAAGCCCTCAGAAGACCCTGTGATAGGGTTGCCTTAGGGTCACCATAAGTTGGAACACACACAGTTCTATAGTAGTTCTAATAATGTGCGTTTACTTAGGAAAATTTAGTTAATTTCCTGGGCTTATTTTGTTGTTTTATGAATTATTTTTAGTCATATCACATCTTTCTGCCAGCTCTCACTCAAGGTGGGATTATATGAATAAAGCCACGTGATGATGATTATTTTTTAAATGAACAGTTACGGTAATCTTAAAATGGTTGAAGCAGAAAACCACAAAAATCTAAAACAATCAGGACAATGCCTACCTTACTTTTTCTGTTTACAAACCTAAGATGGTTGAATTGTACAAATCAAATATTGAGGTATGAATGGATACAGACAAATTTCAGTACTTGCCTATGTGTACCAAACACATACGGTAATATCTGTCAGGAAGTTAGGACTGCCTGTATTGCTATTTCAGACCTATTTTCAGAGACAAACCCAAGTTGACACATATACTGTGTGATAAATCCTGAAGTTTCTGAATCAACACTTATCAAAAGATATAGGCTGAGATTCTGCTTCAGAGGCAACAATGTATAACTATTATGACAACATAGCTAGCTCTTTGACATGATACACAGCCCTTCTAGTGAACTGCAGAAATGTACACTGGAGCACTGTTTGCAGTGCCCTGTTGTCCCATCATGTGATGGCATCCCCTATTGTGCAATGGGACCCATAGCAGAACAGGAATGTTAAGCAATAGCCATGTTGCTGCCTCTACTTATGCAATAGTCCTGATTGTGTAGCTACATCTCCTGACCCCTCCTAGGAGTATGAACATTGTACAATGGCAAACTTTAATTATACACAATCGTAGGTAATTTATGATGATGATAATAGGATGCCAGCCATAGACTGAGCAGCTTGCAGCAGGAGCAAGGTACAGGGACCATACCTACTGTATGTACAAAGTGGGATTGTTTAAGAAAAGCCACATATCTTTACTGTTTCATCTATACACTTTGGCAGGGCATAGACAAGGAACTATTAACTGGGTGGCCTGAATGCTGGCTAGAAATGTGAAATTTTCAGAAATTTTTGATGCCATGGGAAAGAAAAAGTTTGCTCCCCAAGCATTTGAAGAGGGGGGGGGCAGGAATGGAAATTTTTGTAATTTTTTACAAATGGAGTATTATCACCCAATATTAACACTCAGATTGAAAATCATTTTGTTGCTTTAGAAATATAAAATGTGCTATATATAACTTGGCTTGGCATAAAAGTGTATGTTTAATATATTAAAAACATTGTTTATTCAAGAAATACAATTTTACTTTTTAAGAATATTATTTTACAAATGGAGCTACAAGGTCCTAAACTGCAAGGAACATGTGACCTATAAGGAACCCCTTCACTTTTGCTAGTTTATAAGAAGCGAGAAGAAAAAACATTAAAAGCAGAAGAGACCATTGCCATTGGTGAAACAAAGAAAATTATTTTTGTTTCTTCTAGTCCTCCACAATGCCAAGCAGACATAAAGCTCTCATTCTCATAAAAAGAAATGGAAAAACGACACCAAAACCAGGATGATAATCATGTCAGATACTGTCTTACATAAATGTCTACCTACTGCATAGTTTTTAGAAATCATGGGGGAGGCAAACATATGAACACCTTTTCTTAAACATCTGAGTCATCATTCTGAAACAACATATTCCATAAACCAATTTCCCTCTTTTTGTCTTGAAAAAAAGGCTTTGATGAAAAAATGGGAAAATCACAGGTTTTCTCCCTATTTTTTTCTGCCACCCCCAGGCTTCACTTCTTTTTTGCTGATCAGTTTCCCTATCACAGTCCAAAGAAATGTCAGGAACATTGAGTCTGCTAAGGATCACAACATGATTCAATGTGCCCTCTTTCAACCTGGATTTGCACAGGTTGGAAGATGCCAGTCTATACTGGCATCTTGAACTGTCACTCCCCAATCCCTCTAGGGAATCTTTCAGTTGGAGGCCACTGCTTTTCTACTAGTATGGTTCCAACCAAATACCTCCAACAATTGCTCTCTATGGGTATTAGCTTGTGGAACGTATATAGGGCTCCATCACACTTATGGCCAATACAACCATCTAATATGCTATATATATATTTGGCACAGGCTTGAGCTATGCAACTAGACTGAAACTAGCTAAAGAGGCTCTATATACATCTGGGCTGAACCAAATGGTAAGAAGCTATCTGATGTTCTTCCTGCATGGTGCTTGCACCAAAAGAAAGCACCTTTAGATGGCATCAATGTTGAGATGGGCCCCATTGTGTTTGAAGTAACCTATAAGCTCCTTTGACATCAATAGTACTTAACTGCTAAAGACAGTATTAAGGTCAAGGTGGGTGGATGAATGGATACATAATTGATTAATAAGAATTGGCTTGCAATAACATGTACTAATGTTCACTCTTATAGGTCTGAACTAATATTAACTATAATGAGTCTATTTCTTGGCTAATTAGCTCTGGTCTTTGAAACCAGGGCCTCTAATGAATCCCAATTATACTGGTAAATGTTAGTGCCATATTATTAGTTCTTAAAAGTTGGCCTATTTGGACACTATTTTTTTTAAAAAAGAGGATAGTTCTGCATTACAACCAGCCTCCATGACACCCCCTGTTCATCAGAACTGAAGACAATGTAGTTATGGTAACAACAACAACAACCCAGAGCTAGGAATGCAACTCTTAACTTATTGCATTCTCATACACACACACAAAAAGTAGTAAAGTAAAGTAAAAGTGAAATGTTTCAATGGTTCTCCCACTGGGAAAGTTTGGGAGAAGTTTTGAGTATTTCTGCCAAAATTTCATTCATCCAAAAAGCATAGTATTTTGTGCAACCACAATGTATTTTTGTGCAAGAAGACTGTATTTTGCACAAAATATAGTATTTTTCTAGAAACTATTTTTTTTTGCAAAAAAGTCCTGAAATACAAACTATCATGAAACAATGCATAACTTTTCTTATAATGCATTTAGTTATGTTGATATACCCATATATTTTCTCATTCTTGATAAGAATGGGTATCTGCCTGGCAAAAAATTAGTATTCCATTACAAACATTTCTTGTTCCTCCAGTCCCAATCATCCAACATTTCCCCATTGAAAAAGAGGGGCATTTCATAACTGGGCATGCTGAGGATGTTAGGAGCTATATTCCAAAAAGCAACTTCTCTAATCTCAACAATCAGTGGGCACCCCAACAATATCCGTTAAAGCAAAACCACCCACCCACCCACCCACCCACCCACACACACACACACACACAAAGGCTGACACCTTAGTAAGTGAAGATGTTTAAGTGTCATTTCCATCTGAAATTCTTTATGACTCTATTGTTTTGCAATTGTAGAAATAATGAAGAGAGAAGCATCCAGCTGCAACAGTTGACTCCAGCTTACCTTCCACCAGCAAGGCAGTACCAATGACAAAGACTTCTAATTCAGTGAACCCTTCAGGAACAGGATATGCTGTAGTAACCATATTTGTAGTGAAAATACCACCTATTTTGGGCTCTCTGCTATAGCTAGATGACTGTACTTGTTCTTTCTTTACACTAAATTCTTCCCCCTTCCTCCAGTAGCCTAAACCCACCACCTTCTTAAAGAGCCAAACCACGCGGAGACACATGAAAGTTCTTATATAAAAGCTTTGGGGCTTTAAATCCAACCCAGCAATCCCCAGAAGAATGCCATTAATGAAATGGGCAGCATCTCCCCATCCCCCTCACGCACCCACAAATCGTATTGTAAATTGTGGCAAAAGGAAAGCATTCACTGAAGTTACAACAAGGCCTTTGTAGAGACAAGATTAAGATCACTGTCCACTTAATACTGTAACACTGGAAAAGAATTAAGGAAGGCTGGAATGGCTGGGAGAGAAAGTAATGTGTAATTGTGGAATGACCTGAAAAAACAAACATTATGCAGGGTCTAATTAGGGGAAAGGGGACAAAAGGAATTTCTGGTGTTCACATGTCTTTATTATTATGAAAGGAGCATTTTCCTTTTATTGTGAGTTTTTTTTGGTTCCTGGTCCTGTTTAGTAATGTTTTTCTTCATAGGTTTGTAGAGGGGAAAAACCAGAATTACATATCCAAGTTGCTTGCTGAGATGAAGTAGGCCAATAAGGCCACAGAACTTTGTAATCTGGCAATTTATTTTTGTAGTCCTGCTACAACTTGATTCACAGGGTATGTTCTAAGATGGTCTTGAGTTCTTTTTTACATAGTCCTATATTTTGAAGGGCTGCCAAAGGACAATCCTCTTTTTCAAGTTTTCCTCTCTTTGAAGGGCTGTCCGGTCCAAGTCTAATTGAAAAATAAAGTCCCATAAGGGGAGAAATCATAGATCTTTAAGCTGTCCCTCAACAAGTAGTATCCTGACAGTAGACTCAAGAGGACACACACAAAGTCACCTAGACCAGTCGTCTCTACTTGGCTACAATGTATTTCTGTTTAAATTGTTAAAAATCACTTCTAATTCTGCATCTGTGCATATAAGTTACCCCAAGCCATTTTATGTAGATTGACACCAGCTTTGGTCCTCTTGTTTGGTGATGTGTTGTAAGTGGCCAGACTAGTATATTTTGATCTTAGGACCAACAATTCAGGATGTTATAGTAAGTGCTTACCTTGGGTACTGCTACCATATATCAAGTTCTCTGTCTCATAGAACTTACTTTGTTTAGTGACATCATAAAATTTGAAATTTTTTGTTCCTCTCTCCCTATCACTGGCAGCCAATGATGTGCATGCTAGAAAGGAAGAATGCAATGATGTTTGGAGATGGGATAGTTCTGCTAGATGCGACAGAGGGAATGAGGGGAACTCTACTGTTACATCTAGTTTCGATCCCGAGGCACAAAAACAACCTGATTTCAAACTGTGATCTACATAGAGGGATGGAAAATAAATGTGCTGAGCTCACATTTCTCTATATGGTACCACTGTATGTGGCCAATCCTGCCTAAATCCTGCAGAGCCACTGCCAGTTAGAGCTGGCAATAATAAATTAGATGAAGCAGTGGTCTTATTTGGTATAAAGAAGCTTCCTATGTACAGAAATATCCATTTCTCAATAGGCAGAAATACATCTGCCCCAGAAATGCATACATTTCTGAGTTTTATGAATTTAGGGATGTGAAAAACACAGTCTCAATTTTGCTGTGTTTCTCTGAATTCTACTTGCATTTTCTTTGTGCCCTTGTTTTTGTATCAGGTCACAAGACTTTGGAGATTTTCCGATGCCTCTTTTAGCGTCTTCCTGCGCAAGCAGCCTCCAGAGCAGTAACAAAGCTGCTGCGTGGCAAGAGGTCCATTTTGGACACCGCTGTTTCTCTCTCAGCGTCGTCCGTGAGTGTTGCGGCTAGCATTGGAGGTGGCTGTGCTGTTTTTCACTCACAGAAGTTGTCCGTGAGTAAAAAACAGCGCAGCCGCCTCCAATGCTAGCCGCAACACTCACGGACAATGCCGAGAGAGAAACAGCATTGTCCAAAATGGACCCCTTGCCGCACAGCAGCCTCGTTACTGCTCTGGAGGCTGCTTGCGTGGCAAGATGCTGAAAGAGGCGTCTGAAAATCTCCTTTGGTTGAGATCCTGCATTGTGCTGGTGCAGTGTATATCTATACTCAAGCAGTTAAACAGTAGTAGTTCTATACTACTCTTCTGCAGAATAGCAAACTTGTGCAACTGAATGTGTTTCTGCTATTGTGGCTGCTAATCATCCCATTGTGCAAGAAGGAATGCATTGGGGCTTTCTCCATGACCCCAGTGAATACAATTCTACAAGAAAAGCACTGAGAAATAGCTATGCACCCTTCCAGAATTTGCATGTGAAATGGTTACACTAATGAAACTCCACTTACACAATTGTGGAGTGAGTATGTCTATTATTATTATTATTATTATTATTATTATTACTATCATCATTATTATAGTTTATTTCTAGAGCGCTGTTGGTGTACACAGCACTGCACAAAGACAATCAGGATAAAATAGAATGAAACCTGCTGAAGGCATACAATCTAAATAAAATAATAGGCAAAATAATAAAAATCAATTAAAACAAGGATAATTACAACAGTTAATAACAAACATCCACAGTAAACCCAAGTGACAGAAAAAATAAATGTATATCTGAGAAAGCCAGAGAATGCCTCCCTGAACAAGGTGGTCTTTAACTTGGATTTAAAAGTGGACAAAGAAGTAATGGCCCGTATTTGAGGGGGAAGAAGGTTCCAGAAGTGAGGGGTGACAAGCGAGAAGGGACGAATCTGGGATGGAGCAGTGGAGATCCTAGGTTGGGACTGTAGGCCTTGAGTACTAGAATGAAGGGTATGGGTGGGAATATAAAAAGAGAGAAAGTCAGATAAATAAAGAGGGGCTAGCCCATGGTGGGCTTTGAAAGTTAGCAACAAAAGCTTATATTGTTGCATAATTACCAGAAACGTACTTGTGCAAGTATAAGGGAATTTACCTGCAGCATTGCTGCCTTAGTGAAATTTTCCCATTTAAATGCACACATTTATTTAAGTATTTCACCTCATGCCTGCTCTTCCCACTAATTAAAACTAAAGCATATTTGTGGGGTTTTTAATATTTTAAAATGGGTGCATAGTTTTATTTACCCTAAATTCCTCATAAAATTTGCAAATCTAACAATTCTTAATGCAAGGTATGCTTTTCCTTTTACAGCAACTCTTGGGAGGCATGAAAACATTTTCACTGAGACTGTTGAATCCAACAAAAATCTTTTCCATTGTGATGCATTTTGAGGTTGACAGAAGTATATACAAAACCATCTATACATTTGAAAAATGTACAAAACACTCTTTAGTCAGTGGGGAAAACATATATTTTTAAAGAAGTGTGGTACAAAAATAAGCACAATTTTCCATGCAGGAAGGAAAAAAAAATCTCACAATCCAACAGAGAACAGGAATGGAAAGAAAATGCCAATGAGACTCCGAGAAGCACAGTTAAATTAAATTGAAACATTTTCTCATCCCTATGTATTCATGTAGTTGCTGTAAATACACATGCCCATTTATAGGTGGGTGGTTCAGAATAAATTTTTTTAAAAAGTGGGGAAAAGAGCCCAGTGCCTGCCTATGTGTTTCTCACAGAAAGCGACTGTGGATCAACTGTTCAGCTTTGGTACACTTAATAGTTTTGTTTTCGTTAATTCTTAAAATGTTTGACCATTTTAAATCCCATGATGAGAATCAAATTCTAGAGTTTTGGGACAGCAGAGGGTCCATGGCTACAATATTTTGAATAGTAGACACAACTCAGTGGGAGAATGCAGGTTTCACTTGCCTTAGATTATGAGTCACCAGTGAGAAGAATTTCACATATCTATTTGAACCAATGGTTCATCTCAGTAGAAAACATGTGGCCTTCCAGGCACTGTTGGATGCAGATCCAATGATCCTCCATCATTAGCTCTGTTGGTTAGAGCTTATGAAGCTGCAGTCTAACCCCACCTGCAGGACCAGATGTTGCCCACCCTGCTCTATAAGGTAGCCTCACATATTCCACCCATCAGAGGAAAGGTGGGGAATGTCTTATCTCTTCAGTTACCAGAATGCAAAGAAAAGTAGTTCTAGGTTTCCCCAACTGGTTTTTCAAATTTATTTCCAATGACATCCTGGATTAGATTAGGTTGGGCAACCCATGGGCCAAAAGGGAAGTGGGGAGATCATCCCAAGTCTGTCTGTGCATACTGTGAACCATTGGTGACTCATGTGTCATGGTCTTCCAAATAGTTGGAAATTGTTTAAGCAACCCATATTGAACAGAAAATAACCTCAATATGTATATTCTTGATTTCCCCATCAATTCAGAACCCTGGCTCTAGCCCTAGGGGATTACTGACTTTGTTAAGGATGATGATTGTTCCACAGAATCTTGGAAGTAGGATATTTCTGGAAAAGGTAACAAATTCAGATATGGAAGGAACAGCATATTTTGTTGTGTGCCTTCAAGTCAACTCTGACTTATATAAATCCTATCCTAGGGTTTTCTTGAAAGATTTATTCAGAGAAGGTTTGTCTTTCTCTAAGGCTGAGAGAGTGTGGCTTGCCCAACATCACCTGGTGGGTTTCAAGAGCTAAATGGTAATTCAAACCCTGGTCTCCTGGAGTCTTATGGTGCATCTGCACTGTAGAAATAATGCAGTTTGACACCACTTTAACTGCCTTGGCTCCATCCTACAGAATCCTGGGATTTGTAGTTTGGTGAGGCACCAGCACTCTTTGGCAGAGAAGGCTAAAGACATTGTAAAATTACAAATCCATCCCTAGGATGGAGCTACAGTATTTAAAGTGGTGTCAAACTGCATTATTTCTACAGTGCAGATACACCCCTATTCCAACATACAAACCACTATACAATGCTGGCTGTTAACAGCCTATGTGCATGATGAAATTTAGTAGTCTTAAGTAAATCACCCTGATTTCTCTAGGTTAGTAATGATGCATATGCTATTAACATGTTTCAAACAGATGGAAAATTCTCTTAAACTTGGAAAATTCTCTTGGGTTGACAAGCAAACAGGAAAAGTGATAATAGTATACTTACCCATTAATATTGCATTATTATGCAATTAATTTTCTCTTTCCTTTTCTTTCTGTTGGATCATTTATTGCATGACTGTTTTCATAACAAATACAATCTCAAAAATAAACCGTATAGTCAAGTCCTTTGTCCATTGTGTGCATTCACAATAAAAGAGCTTCAGGCTTGATTCCTTTCTACTGCACGTCCAAGTAGAAACCCAGATCTGGAGACTGCAGCCTATTCAACGCCATCCACTTACAGACCATTAAAATGGGATTATGAGCCCACCCCGTAAAATCTTTTTCAGTGTCCCTGCTGTGGATTTGTAAAAGGCCTTTCCCCATTATAATCTTCACAGAGAAGGAAAGCAGTCTGTTCCAGTGAAAGGACATGGCTGCTGTCTAAACTCTCCTTTCCAGTATCCCTTGTGTGCTCTTTTAGCAAGGTCCAAAAGCATCTTGTTTTGATTTCCCCTGAGATTACATAGTGAAAGCCTCATGGGCACAATTTATTGGGAAATTCTTTTGTTTCAGCCTTAAACCTATCCTCTTGTGCTCTCACATTTATTTTGATGGAGTCCCAGTTTATGTTATTATTATTTTTTTGGTGGGGGTGCTATTAAACATTTACTGATATGCCAATACAAAACAAATACAAAAATAGCCTTGCTGCCAGGATCACACCTGAGGTCCAATTTCTGGACACTAAAAAAAGTTCATTCGACCCAGCAATCAGTGTGCTACTACAACTACCAAAAAAAAAGAAAAAAAAAAGTATGGTGGTTAGAAGAAAAGAAGACTTCAGCTTGAGTTCCCCACTCACCCATGAAGGCCAAGCTCACCCATGCATGACTTTGAACTTGTAATTTTCTTTCATCCTGACCTAACGTCTCAAGATGGTTATGCAGTTGTCCCTTCATATTCGCAAGGATTTGGTTCCAGGAGCCCCACCATGGATACCAAAATCCATGAATACTCAAGTCCCATTATATGCAATGGCATAGCAAAATGGTGTTCCTTATATAAGATGGCAAAATCAAGGTTTGATTTTGGATTATTATTTTTTAAAACATATTTCAAGCTGTTAATACTTAAATCCGTGGATACCAAATCTGTGGATACGGAGGGACAACTGTACTCCTAAAGCAGGATAGACAGTATTACTCATTACAGCAGGCATGGGGAAAGTGCAGCCTTTGGGCTATATGTGGTCCCCAGGCCCCACTGTTACCTACCCTGACAGCCCCCATGTTAGTATATCACATAGTTGGCAATATTTAATAATTTAGTTTGCTGTGGCCTTCCACGTGCTTGGCAGGTAAACTAGGGACTCACCATAGACTAAGGTTGGAGTCATGTATAACTTAGGGAGGGGCTTTCTAAATTCCACAAACAGGTACTGCCCATTTCATAATTAATACATGGAGATGAGGCATCCACTAATTCATTCAACAACAGCAGAGTCCTCTATGGTTGCAAAACAAGTTTTTCCTCTTCTCCTCAACAAAAGAAGTTGCCTACTCCTATTCATTTCCAAATGTATCATTAACTCTTCGAGAGAACCCTTTTCCTAGTCCTGGGAAACCCCAAGAGACATGTATTCCACTCTAAGGAGATTATTGGACAGGCTTTATAATTATAATTTGGGACAGGGATGCAACAGGGTCACGAAAGGATTTCCCTTTCAGACAATGTTGTCCCTCTCCCATTTGCCCTCTGTGCTGCCTCTGTTCTGTCCCCATGTTTTTCTTATTCATGGGGAACAGTTGTTAATAGATTGTCCATTCCGTTTCAGTAACAGAATCACGGATGTCTGAAATGGAGCCCTGTTTTGCTGGCACAATGCCAGCATCACTGTGAGGTTACTAGGAGGTCCATGCTGAACACTTTCGGGTGTGATCGGGATGAGGAGGTAAGTGACACCCCCCCCTTGGGTTACTTGTAATTTTTAAACGGTGTTTTGGGGTTTGTTTGTTTTTTAAATTTGATGTTTGGTTGGGTTTTTATTTTTAAATTTCCTGTGTGATCTTTCTCTCATGAGAATGGGTGGGATTTGATTTATGGGATGTGAATGCAGCTTTGTGAAGTTGCATTCATTCCCATCTTGCCGAGGGGAGGGGGGCAATTTTTATGCTGGGATAAATGTAAGTGTATGAAAGTTTTTCTTTAAATTGTAACAGGGATGGGAGTGAGGCAGGAGTGGTGGGGGTGGGGGTACCGGGATAGGGATGGATTTTAAGGGCCTGTCTGATAATCTCATCCCTTCAGGGGAATTACCAAATATAAATATCACCCTAAAATTCCACCAAAGTGTGCACAGATCCTTTTCCTCTTGACTTCACATCAGTCTGTATAGCCATTCTGCCTCCTGGACCTTCTCACTGCCAATTTACTTTATGATCTCAATTCTCCTCTACTCCTCTATTCAAATACTTCCTACTTTCTCCAATAACATTGTGTGGTTGCTTGAGGTATGAGTGTAAGCATTAATACTGTTAAGATTAATTTCAATAAAGATAATTTAATTCTACATTCTGGCTTGGAGTCTCCTCAGTTACTACTGGTATACATAGGTCAAAAGATCATGCCATTACCCAGCTTCTTGCTGCCATTTTGTGTTAATTAAATATTTGCCATATTAAGATTCAGACACTAGTGGGATCCTCACAAACCCATGCAATTTGGATAACACCACTTTTGTGGTTCCCAAGCCCCTCCATTTAATTTTTCCCTAGTTGTGTCATTGTTTTTGTGGTGTTGAGTGGCCATATGCTTTCAGTATTGTCTTTTTTTCCTGTGTATGTGTATGGACTATGACTCTGGAAACCCCACTTGGCCATGAAACTCCACTTGGTAACTTTGGGCAAGTCACACTTCCTTAGCCTCAGAAAACCTTGTGATAGGTTCACCTTAGGGTCACCGTAAGTCAAAAAGTGACTCGAAGGCAAACAACAACACATAGTACAAAACAGTTTATCAGCAATTACACCACTCATTTATGGAAGGGGACATGGAAGGGAGGAATAGGAGCTGGATTTACCACTTTCTTTTTGAACAGATTATCAGTACAGTTGTTAATAATCTGATTGGTACCATGCACATGCAATTAGAGATGCATAAGACGCCATCATCTGTGCACACAGGCCAGACTGCAGTCGAAGTCTTACACAATCCTCCCATAAAACAGGGAATTTACCACTTCTGTCTTTGTCCTTTCCTAATTTGCCTGTTGTCAATGAACCCATGTGAGGGAAGGAAAGATGAAAACCAGGAATAATGTGCTAGACAGGTCAATAATAAATAAGACCCAAGGGCAACTCACATTCAAACCAGGTGAGATGCAGGAGATCCACAATTAGGCTCTCCCATGGCTTTTCTCTCACAAAACCTCCATTCCATTACCTACCCTGATACCCCCACCCTTCCAATAATTCATCAATTGGCTATATTTCATACATTGGCTTATTTATTGGCCTTCCATGTGGTTGGTAGTAGACCAGGGCTTCCCAAAAGCAAGAAGTCAAGGTGTGCTCAGAAAACCTAAGGAAGAGGACACTCCCAATTCCTAAAAGACACACCCAGGTAGTAATTATGCAGATTCCCCCTTGGACTGGTAGTTAGGGTGAAAAGGTGCTAATTCTCCTGGACATAAATGGAAGTGAGGCATTCACTAATTCAATCAGAGTGGCCAGATACTCTTTGATTTGGAAAACTAGTTTTCTCCCACAGGTCTCCTAGGACTTTATCAGACGAGTCAAATATGGCATCATAACAATGCCACATAACTGCAAAAGGGTGCGCAGATCAGATGATGTTGCCTGTTTGCAGTTATATTCTACACAAAACCCATACCTTTTTATTGATGGCTTAAGCTGTCAATAGGATGTTAGGCAACCCAGAAACATCAAACAAGGAAACCTTCTGCTGTGCTTTCTGCAACCGGACTTGTCTATCTCGGATTGGCCTTTTTAGTCATCAGCACGCTTGCAGAAAGCGCGGGATGAGTCCTTCCTGAATCTTCGTTTGCGAAGAAAAGCCAGAGAGAGAGAGAGAAGCTGTCAATAGATCCCCTGTGGTGCTTTTGTGCCAGCATTGCCGGTGTATGGAACATCGTGTTTTTTCTCTCTTGTACTTACCCCAACAATGGCCAGGCTTCTGGTTTCCCTGGTTTACTGGTAAGTTTTAAAGTGTGTTTAGGTGTTTGGTGTAACTTTTAGATGTTTATTTTTTGTTTTACTTTTGAGTTTCCCATGCGATGAAATCACATGGGATTTCAAAGGAGGAAGTGAACAGTGCTTCGTTCGCTTCCTCCTTCAGTGCCAGGGAAGCCTTTGCTGAGAGAGGAAGGTAAGTATGGTGGGGGAGATTCTTTTGCCGGCATAAGAATGGATTTTTTTAATGCCGGCAAAAGAACGTCTTTGGGGTGGTCTGATAAAGTTCCTAGAATAATAGAAGGTTGCATGACACCCATCAGTCTTAATGTCTCAGCCACTAGCAATTGTTAGCACAACCAGAGCTTCCATTGTCTAACTCCAGGGGGAATATAAAATATAAATATCACCCCCAAATGCAGCCAAAGTATGTTCAATTTCCCAGAGGCTGTCACTCTGTTGGTTTGCTGTGTCACCCGGTGCAGATAGCCATACTTCTTCTCTGCATGAATCTCTGCTCTTTGGACAGGTATAGTATAACCCATTATCCCAAACTCTATTCCTCTGTCCCAATACTTCCTCCTATTCTTCATTAGCCGTGCGTGATTGCTTGAAGCTTGAGTGTTGGTGTGGATGCTTCTGAGATTATTTTTCAATAAAAAACATTTTTATTTTATTTTCTGGCTGTGAATCTCATTTGTACAAGTATACAAAGGTCAAAAGATCAGCAGTTATCCATCCTCTTGCTTCCATATTGAGCTAATTAAAATTTACCGTATTAATATCTGATGTGAGTGGGGTTCCCATGAACCTCTAGTAATTCAGGTAACATGTCAATACCCATCTACTCCTTCTCCCCACTTTACAGCAGCTTTGCTGAGTGGGAAGGGGTGAGCTTGCCTTTATTGGAGATTTTTAAGCAGAAGTTGGATGGACCCTGCTCATGGCTGTTTTAGCTGTTGATTCCTGCATTGGCCCCAGACTGAGGATGAGCCTTGGAATCTCTTCCAACTCCATTGCTTAGCTTGAGGGAAAGGTACCAGCCCTTTCATCACTAAAAGTTAGTTAAGCAACATCTCTTAGGGAATCAGTTCTCCAGTCTTCACAGAAACTATGGAGGGCTGTTGATTAGTGAAATGAAAAGTATGAGAGATCCTTCTAATTATGGAAGATCTCTAATATGTCTTGGCAAGTGAGAAATCTTCCCCAACTGGAAGGATCTCCCTTGATTTTTATTTCACTGATCAGCAGCCCTATATAGCTTCTCCATGTTTTTCCCCCCTTAGCAGTGCATCTATACTATAGAAATAATGCAGTTTGACTCCACTTTAAGTACTGTGGCTCCATCCTATGGAATCCCAGGATCTATAGTTTTACAAAGTCTTTAGCCTTTTCTGCCAAAGAATGCTGGTGCCTCACTAAACTACAAATCCCAAGATTCTGTAGGATGGAGCCATGGCAGTTAATGTGGTGTCAAACTGCATTATTTCTACAGTGTAAATGCAACTTAAGTATAAAATTAAACAAAGAGGAAAGGGAAGGAACTTTGAGACTATATCAAATCATGACCTTGTCAGCTGTAACCAGTTCCAATATATTCCGGGGGGGGGGAGGGAATATGCAAATCCATATCCAAATCAAAGCTACTCCTGAATGTTCCATTGCACTTTGGAGTAGCCAATAAACAGAATTCAGGAGGAGGAAGTATGTAGACAGGAATAGACTGAATTCACTGGAGCAGATAGGGTCAGCAAGGAAAAGGAGTAGATTCAGCTTTCACTGCATTGGTGTCCTCAAATGCACCCCTTTCGTTTTTCTAATCAAAGTAAGTGGCTGCTAGACAAGGTGTGTGTGTGTGTGTATGCAGAACTGATCTTCAAGACACAGCTGGGGGGAAGGATTTTCAGTGATCTGGTAATGTTGTTACATACCGTATATACAGCTCTACTAACATAGTTGCTCTTTCAAAGGGTAAAGAACCTCTGGCCCTATAGATACAGTCAGACTATAACTTCTGTCAGGTCTAGCCAGCAGAGCTGAGATTACAGGGGTTGCAATCTAGCAAGGGATTGAGAGCTGGGAGTTGCAAATGAATACTGACTGGAGGGTGAGATTCCTGCTGTCTTCTGGCCACCAGAATAATGTATGTAAATCAGGGGCTGGATAGTGCCATGTAATTATTCTCTACACTGTGCTTTCAAATAGCCTGTGTAAATGAATAGACATTCATCTTGCTGGGTGGTTTCATATTTGCCTCCCCCTTGTAGGAGATGTTTTCCATGGGTTGATCAACCTTTATTGCCTTTATTGAGTTCTGAATGAAAATTGGTTAGGAACAAGGCAAAGGTCCAATCCTTTAGATCTATGGTTGTCCCTTCATATTTGCTGGGGTTTGGCTCCAGGACATCCCGTGGTTACCAAAATCCATGAATACTCAAGTCCCATTATATGCAATGGCATAGCAAAATGGTGTCCCTTATATAAGATGGCAAAATCAAGGTTTGCTTTTTGGATTATTATTTTTTAAAGAATATTTTCAAGCCGTGAAGACCTTCTTTGCTACATCCCTACCAAGTATGTCTTATGACAGAAGGCTGTTGTAAGTTGCACCATCTCCATTAATTATGAAAGCCTGTTGCAGTGGTGGCACTAGGGGGTGCAGAAAGGCTGAACCATACCAGGTAACAATAACACCATTGGAGGGAGGGGTGACACTGGCCTTAATAACACCATAGGCCTGTTATTTATGAAACTATGAAGCTCAGTTTACCAAACAGAGTTTGGAAGGCACCACATGAGCGGCTCCTTTCATTTACATCATGCCTGATGATAGGATGCTTAGAAGAATTGAATTTTCTTCATATTTTAGTCCTTCCAATAATTCTGACCATGATAGGTCTGAGACCAAACTGTTCACCTCATTTTATATTCACTCTCATGAATGTCAAAAATATGCCTCCCTCTACCAGTAATTCCTGGTCCTTATTCAGAGCTTGAAAAAGTTACTTTTTGGACTACAGATACCAGAATCTCTCAGCCAACACAGCCAGTCCAGCAAAGTAACTTTTCTAGACACTGCTTATTTTTGAGCACACTTGACCTGCTTTGATATTGTTCGTTTTTCTTTTCTTTGTCCTCATAATTGTCTGCCTTAGTTTCCCACACATTTTATAACATATTATATCTCACCTTTCAGTAGGTAGCTGCCATTCCCAGAACAAATTTTAAAAAGTTATTTAAAATTACAAAGTGAGACAAACAGTATAGCAGCACAACACAGGATTTAAGAAAAGTTGAGTTCTGTTGGCTGTGGACATTCACATCATTTGAAGATGTCATGTTAGAACTCATGTGATCATGCCATGGATGCTTGTAAACAAAGTATATAGATTACCATAGCCAATGGGACTAAATGGCAGTGTGAGCAAATGAGAGAGGTATATAATGGGGATGGAAAGAATATTTGAAAACTAGGGGAAAGAACTCCAACAAAGTGAATCCTGGCCAAAGCCCACCAACAAGAAGCTCTTGGAAATAAAGTGTAACTATGCTATGTCTCCCTTCTCCCACCACTCAGATATTCAACTAGTTTTCTGCATTCCATCCTACCATATGGTGATGTAGTGGCCAAGGAGAGAGCAGGGAGGCAGTTGAGGATTATCTGCCTATGTTCCGATAGCCAGATGTCCAGAGGACTCCTGGGAACTCCTAGAGAATGCCCATGTTGTTGTGCATCCAGGTGTCAGAACAATCCTTGGCTGTGTCCTGCCCTCCCCCAGCCACTACATGGTGCAGGAAAATGGTGAGTCTTGAGGGAGGGGTTTTTTAAATAATTTGCAAATCAATTTCCTCCTCGCTGTGAGGATGTTTTTGAAAATTACACAGTTTTCAAAGATGTTCTTGCAGCAAGGAGAAAAATGAATTAATTATCTGATCCCTCTGCAGGAAAGGAATTCAATAAAAAATGTGTCCCTACATAATGTGGTGGCGGTGGGGAGGCTTTGCATTTTTTTTAAAAAAAGTTTCACTTTTTGTATTTGAAGATTTTATTAGTTCCTTTTTCATTTACTTCAGTGGAAGATCTGGCCATGTTTTCTGCTGTCCCTAACTTCTGTGTTTTTTTAGTTTCAAAACAAGCATTATAAAAACGTTCTGTAAGACATCAAAGTTTGAGATACACAGGGCAAAAATCTTGTAAACTACCCATTGCTTTCAGCAGATTGTGATGCATTTCCTTTTCTTGCAACTTCTGTCTTATTCATATTAAAATATTATGCTGTTATACTACAACTCCTCCCACAATCATACTTTTGCATATATACAGATTCAACAGTGCCCATTTGATAATACACTTAACATCACTTTGGCCCTTACAGTATTACCCAGGTGGCATGGGACAATATTCCATAACAGAAGCATGGGCCCTGAGATGCTAAAATACCTAACAATTGTCCATAAGAGGGAACACCACAAATACTGTAAGTTGTGGCATGAACTATAAGACAGCAATATGCTAGCCTTCTGCAATCTAGGCTTCCTAGTTATGCTGACTGGGGATGATGGGAGTTCTGATTCAACAGCTCTGGTGGATGCCAGGGTGGGAAAGATTGCCTTATTCCAACCAGGAAAAAAAACCCTTTCAGAGTATGAATAGTGGGTCTGTACATCCTGAAGTTTCTCCTTGAAGTATTGATTTCACGTCCTTTCAAAACATCCCTTAATTGCTGTGAGGGAAATCAAGGCAAGGAATGTGGAGTACCATGAACTCTGCCAAATGGATATATTAGTATTCAGATGCATCTCTCCCTCTCCTTTCTTTGGGCTTATGTTCATGTTATGATGAGTTAACATGACAAGCTCTACATTATCACAAAATTTCAATAACAACACCGGCAGACTTTCCAACAGCCATTGAAGCCCCCATGGCCTGAGTACATAAAGAAATGGTAACATGCAGGACTGAACCTTGGGTTCACATGCATTCCTCCACTATGTGTATAATGGAGGCCTATACATATAAGTACCTCCATTGGAGGCCTCTACTTCCATGACCTATATTTCCCCTCTTTAGTCTAAGTAAGTGGTGGTATCAACGTAGGATTCAGTCCAGAGTTTGGGATTTGTGGGCGGACTCCCACTCAGGCCTCAGACAGAGGACAAGGAGTTAAATTATATAAACATCACTTTCCTTCAGCACCCCCTTTCCCCAGCTTTCAGGCAACCAATCAAGTTCTGAACTAGGGATGGTGTGCCCATGGGGCACATGTACCCTTCTGAGGCTCTCAGAGTCCTTCTAAGGCCAGAAAAATCAAGGCCTCCAAATTAAGAACTGCGTCCCTTAGAACACCATGGGGCACAATTCTCCATTTCAAGGTTATCTTGAAACATCTGGACCACTTTGAAGCACTTCTGATTTTGAAAAATAATCCCAAAGGCGGGTGTGGTCCCCAGAGATTCAGAGGTGGTGAAAAATGGAGCAGGTACAGCTCTTAGACCCCCCTCTGCAGTTGCCCAACCTGCTGTACAGGAATTTATTTCATCTAGCCACCTTTAAACCAGTAAATACTGCCTTTCTACAAGCTGCTTTTTTTTCTAGCTGATTTTCTATTTCCTGATTTTCCCCAGATCCCTCATGATTGCCATGTTCTTTGAAATAAGTGAATGTTCTTGCATCACCTGGCATTTGGAATTGGTTTCCTTCCCAGCCTCCACTCCAGATAGTGTTTTCAGCTAGAACCTAGATCCCTGAAGCATATTGTAACACTGAAGTAGATTTCATAAAATGATTGAAAATGAGTGTTTGTAGAAAGCACCAGACTTTTAAGCTTCTGGATTCCTCAGTGGTATCTGTTGGAATGGGAGAGATAAATAGCATCCAGTGGCAGCTATAGAGTTCCAAGGGTCTAAATATGGAATTCAGATCAATATGCTGGAGATAAGAGTGATATTGTCCTCTACATTAAGGCCATATGATGTCAAGGTCAGTATGGTTGGATCATGAATTTTATCTATTGGAAATACAGTCATGTTGGAGAAGCTGTGTCACTCAGAATTACAGTTGTCCCTTCACATTCGCTGGGACTCCAGGAACCCCCATAGATACCAAAATCCATGAATACTCAAGGCCCATTATATGCAATGACATAGCAAAATGGTGTCCCTTATATAAGATGGCAAAATCAAGGTTTGCTTTTTGGATTATTATTTTTTAAGCATATTTTCAAGCCGTGAATACTTAAATCCATGGATATGGACAACTGTACAATGTTTTGTAACAGGCTATTCTGTTCCAACTTTTGCTGGGCATTACTTATTTATGGTTCTAGTATCTTGTGCAAGGATCAGTGCTTGTGTCTCTCACACATTGTGTGCTGTATCCAGGATGTTGACAGTTAAATAAGTGACCTTGCTGGAATTGCAAGTCATGTATTGTTAAATGTGATTGAATTTTCTGTTTTTTGGTGGGGTTTTTTGCTTTTAAAAGTTGGTGTTTCACACAGATATGCAGAAGTGATGCAACACTTGGATGCACTTTGAAGTGATCCAGGATTTTCAAGTTATTTATTTTTCAAAGAAAACAGCAGCTTCTTTAGAGTAGGTGGCTGATGGAAAACAATGACAGGAGTCTTATTCATTGCTTTAACAAGATGTGCTGAATTACCCAAGAAGTGGTAGCTTTCCTTGGTTGCTAAGTGATAATTGGGAGATAACAGATGGATGTCAGTCACAAAAGGCACAGGGCTATCCCCATTTTTAAATTTCCCTCTCTGGGTAGGAGACATTGGGGTTGTCTAGACCGTGAAAATACTCCTCACAGAATTCAAGTAGAATACCTTTTGTCCTAACATGCTGCAAACAAGCTCCACAGTATTCAGAAGGAAGGGGGCAAAAAACTCCATCTATTGCACAGGAAAAGGCTTCATGGCTTTTCCTGAGGGGTTTAAAATAATGCATGGACATGGGCACTCATTTGGACACCCAATTCGGAACACTGCACATTCTTGGAGAGGAGCAGAAGTGGAGACTGGATGGGTGGGATGGGCGGGCGGAGGGGCAGAGTTGCTGACAAGGAAGTGGCCAGCACCCTGAGCCCAGTGATAGCAAACTTTTACATGGAACATGTTGAAAAGCAAACCCTGGAAATGACACCAAAAAAGCCCACAACATGGTTCCGATATGTGGATGACACTTTCACCATTTGGAACCACAAAGAAGAAGATCTGGTCTCATTCCTGAACCACCTGAACAGCATCCACCCAAATATCCAATTCACAATGGAAAAAGAGAAGGAAGGAACACTGCCATTCTTGGATGTCCTAGTCATACGCAAACCAAACCAACAGTTAGGTCACAAGGTATACAGAAAACCCCCACACATGGACAGATACCTACACAAGAACTCCAATCATCACCCAGGACAAAAAAGAAGCACAATAAAAACATTGGTAGACCGTATAAAAAGGAGCTGCAAACCACAATACCTGGAGTACGAACTGAGGCACCTAAACTGGGCCCTACAGGCGATGGTAACTCCAGATCAGACATCACAAGAGCAGCCAGACCCAGAAAAAACCACAGGAATGAAGAAGAAAAACAGCCAGCCAAAGGGAAGGTATTTTTACCATACATCAAAGGAGTCACAGACAGAATAGGGAAACTGATGAGGAAACACAACCTTCAAACAATCTATAAACCAACAAAAAAAATAATAATCCAAGAAATGCTATGCTCAGAGAAGGACAAAAGAGACCCTCTCACAGTTGCAGGAGTTTACTGCATACTATGCAGCTGTGGACAAGTTTACATAGGGACCACCAAATGCAGTGTGCAAACACGAATCAAGGAACATGAGAGACACTGCAGACTGGGCCAGCCAGAAAAATCAGCAGTAGCAGAACATGTTATAAACCAACCTGGACACAAAATGCTATTTAAAATACGCAGAAATTTTAGACCAGGCCAACAACTATCATGTCAGAATGCACAGGGAAGCTATTGAAATCCACAAACACTTGGACAACTTCAACAGGAAAGAAGAAACCTTAAAACTAAACAAAATCTGGCTCCCAGTTTTGAAATACAATAGAATCAAAACTCAACACTTACAAAATAATTCCACCCAGGGACAGGGAGATTCCCAGCAGTTAATGGCCCATCAACCAACCGTTAGCCAAACAGACACCAACGAGCCTTGCATTTCTATACCCAGAAACTAACCATTCAATTACACAAATTTACATATACTCCCCAACAGGGGTTCACAGCATACAAACTCCACACACACACCTACACAACCATTCTTTGAGGATGCCAGCCACAGTTGTAGATGAAACGTCAGAAAGAAACTATTCCAGAACACGGCCTCACAGCCTGGAAAAAACCAAAGGAAAATCAATGGAGGCTTTGTCAGAGATCAACTGATCTTCCTGGAGAAAACTTCCTGCTGACTCCATTGCCTTGATTCTTGCTACCCTGACTTGTGCTTAGACCTTAGACTGTTTCTGACTACTCTCCTGCCTGCTCTTGTTGACCGATGGACTTGTTTTGGACCCACACTGACTGACTGCTGTAAGCCCCTGACTTTTTGGACTGTGTTACTGGACTAAATCTTTGCTTGACTGTGTTTGCATTCCTGTGAGCTAATTAACAGTTGGCTACCTTCCCAGACTTTGCTGTTTATGCTTTGCTAGTATATAGCTTTTCTGGACAATAACCCTCAGTTGACAAATGCCTTTGGTGCCACATGTGGAAGGGGGTGACATTTGGCACACCACAGGGGGACTCCATCCAAAACAATGGGAGACATTCCACAGGGAAGATGTGGTAAGTATGGTATAAGACCCAATCCTGCTTTACATATGATATTTTTGGCATATAAGTTAAACGGATAGGGTGATAAAATACAGGCTTGCCTGACCCCTTTGCCAACAGGTTACACATCAGGACAATGAAATGGTTAGTCCTAAACATTTAGTTTAGCTGCTTTTAAAATGTCCTAATTTATCACGCCTCCCCCTTCTTTCCCCCTTTATCCTCAGCTTACTTCCTTTGGTGCAAACTCATTGCAAAGTACAAAAGTAGTTAGGACTAAATGATTGGGGGGGGTGTTTAAGGAGAGGCGTGGTGGAATCGCAACCTTCCCTGTAGACTCAGGTGAAAGCAAACTGTTGCACCATCTCCTAGCTTGTGTGTTCTTTCCCATTAATAACTGGAGTCATCTTGACCACACTTTGACGTTACATGGACACATTTCTCCTGTGAAAGGTTAGAAGGTATTTTGATGTCAGCCTGAGTCAAAACAGCAAATGGTGAGGGATACCTGGAAATTCAATCCAACAGTTTCTGGAGTTTACAGATTTCCCACCTAATGCTTTTATAAAATATTAACAGCCATGACTTCATCAAAGAATATTTGAAATTGTAGTTTGAATGACATGCTGAGATCCTGATTCTTTTCCTAGAACTACATTTTCCAAGGTTCTCTTAGAGGGAATGATAATTAATTCTATACACCCTTAGTCTAGATATGGCCTCACATTTCAAAACAAGATCGACAATGGATAGTAGATCTGATGCAAAGTGGTGAAGATGGTTCTAGTCATCCATGGCACAAGTGGCATATTGTTTAAAGATTCACTTGGCCTAACTTAGTCGTGCTGAATACTCGTACGTCAATTGAGAATCTGTTCTGAACTTTGTAAGCATGTGATCTTTCCAGTGCAAGACAGAGATGATAATAACCCAGCACAGACTGTTTTCAGGTTAATGATGTCAGCCCTTTTACACATGCTGTTATCCTTCTGGTAATAATTCCAGTCAAAATAACAAGAATGTTAATATGTATGACTAATCTAATTTTCTCTGTGAATACTCTGAAGGCTAGCTTTGAGGCAGACACAATAGCAAAAATATTTGGAAATTTCAGGGTTTAACAGAAGAGTTTTAATTAAGGATAAGCAGTTGGCACTTCATTGGCTAGTTCTGGCTCTCTTGGCAACCTGACCAAATTTTAATCAAACTGCAGCAAAACTTTTGTTCTTGGTAAAGAAAAGAAAATATTTTTAGGTGGGAAAAAAATCATCACCCGAAATTCAACATTCTCCCTCTTTTTAATTTTGTACAGATATTGCACCAGTCAAAATTTCTCTTCAGAGTGATTTTAGTTTTAAAATCTCACCACCAGAATTTGGATGGTGTGATGCTGACCTCACCAGGCTGGTCCTATAGTTCTCACCTCTGGCTGCCTGTCAATGCCACCCTACTCTAGGTCCTCCTCTGATATCCCTTTTGGATTGGGGCCTAAGTCTCCAGGTGACCCTCTCAGTGGATAGATTTGTTTACCAGTGTGTATACTTTTGGTTAGCATGACCTCCCCTTTATCATAAGGGAAATAATTCAAGACGAGTCAGTGAAACAGTTAACAAAATAACATGTTTGGTTTATCATATCAATGTGGTAACAAATCCCCAAACCGTATAATATGGAATATTAACACTAGCCTTTCATTTAGTGACAGACATGCTACACTCAGATATCCACTTTCTCTATAGCCTCTCTCAACTGTTTCACACACCTTCATCTCATCACAGGTCACTCCTAACCCCCTCTCACACCTGACTTATCCAACTGCTTTCTCTCAATTGTCATTCTCTCAGCTCATTCCTACAGAGGCCTGCCCATCACAGCTTCCTGTGCTGGGTGGGACTGGCTGCTTCTCAGGCATGCCTTTAAACATAGCTCTTCACAGATGGCAAGTGAAAATAAATGCTGGGGAAAAAAGGGCAGACATTCCTATTCTGGAAAACTCATTAAAAGCAATAACAATGATGCAGAGTACAGTATGAACCTCATCTTCACAGGGGATACATTTTTGGACTTCCTGTGGAAATGCAAAACCATGCATAATAGTGAACCCTATTGAAATGAACAACGTCTGGCCCAACCTTAGCATAGAATCACATTGGAGGACCTAGAGATTCCTAGAGCACCTCTCTAGGCATTTCTAGGGCCTCCAGCATGACTCTATGGTCAACTTCCAGTGGAAGCATACCATAGAATTGCACTGGAGGACCTAGAAAATGCCTAGAGAAAACATTTTGGGAGGGATGTAAATGAAACTGTAGGTACTGGGGGTTGTACTGTATTATTTCAAAGTTCTAGAATTGAGGACTGAGAATCAGGTCTATGTTGGAGGGTTTATGATTTCAGGGGCACCCAGGGCTTGTCTACATAGCCCAAAACAATCATACTCACCTTATAATCACTGCTATCATGACACATGGCATTCTTGACTGCTCAAAATTCGGGGGTGGGGAGGGTTGTGCCTGAGGGCTTTAATCCAATTTTTAAAAACTTGCCTTTCCTGGAAAAGACAGATAATTATATGTGTGGCTGGCCCTCTAAGTTGGCTTCAGTTTGGAGCCAGGGGCTGGGGTTTGGTATCACCTGATCATTCCCACCAAGAACAGCTATCTCGGTTTATATTTACATTTTGCCAGCATTCAGCCACTATTTTTTTTAAGGTGCATTTGTATGGATATTTGTATATCATTATTAGTGCCTCTGCCTATTTTGCATATTTGATTATTAGCATGCATAATGGGAAGAAAAAAAGGGGGAGTGGCCATGGCCATGTGGCTAAAAATAATGTGAAGTATAGGACATATGATCATAGCAAGATCACCCTTTTACATCAAAATGAGCTTACCTAAAGGAAAGATGTGTGTGGCGTTAACAAGATTTGTGAGGGGGCAGTGAGGACCAGGAAATGTGATTTGAAGCAGATTTTTCCCCCCCGCCTGTGTAGACAACCCCCCCCCACTGCTATGCATGGTGGGACTGATTGTCTAGTAATTCAAGTACTCTCCATTACTCCGAAGAGGCCAAGAGGATCCCAGGTTACATGCCTAATAGGCCTCTCTGAAGGTGATAACAACACTCTTTTTATAGAAAGATTTTGTGAGATTCTGCATTGTGACAGCCTGACTGGAAATAGCCCAAGGGTAGAAGAATGTTCTTGCCTGTTCATTGTTTGTGTGGCATAAAAAGATCTGGTTCATAGCCACAACAGAAAAAAGGTCTCATAATATTTTACTGTGCAAGGGATAGGCTAAGTGAAGTACATGTTATTCAACCTAATATCCCTTAATTCAAAATGCTCACATTGAAAATACCAATATTGCAATTCCAGATAAATAAACAGTAGAAAAGTTATAGTAAGTGCAGTTTGTAAGGGGATAAATAGTATGGATATTCAGTGTCCTTTCTGACAATGAGACTTTTATTATTATAACACTGTAATTAATATAATAGTAGGAAGCCTGAGCAAGAATTAATTCTATAGCATTCTTATGTTTTGGTTGTTTTGCTGCCTGGCAGGGTGGTGGTAGGAGAAGAGATTATTTTCATTTGAGATCATGTTTTAAAATTCAATGAATAAAGCTGTAAAAAACAACAACCCTCAAATAGAAATGGGTCATGTGAAAAGGATGGAGATTTTCCAGAGGATGTTCTTTCCAATTGGATGACCCAGTACTACCCTTTTAAAAAAACGAAAAAGCAAACACCCTGCTATCCTCCCTGTGACAAACATGTTAAACCTACTCACTTCTTCGTAGGGCTGGTCTACATGGGCAAAACAAAACAAAACAAAACAAAAACCATACTCACCCAACATTCGTTTACACACAACATTTTTGATGATTTGCCTCTTCACCAGGGGTTCTGCAGGAAACTCCAGATGTGAAAGACTCGCAGCTTGCTCCACATTTGAGGAGAAAACCCAGATTATTGGCCATGTGGTGGCCATGGAGTGGCTTTGGTACGAAGCCGGGGACATGACTTCCAGTGGATTCCTGATTCTGCATATATCTGGATAATCATTTTTCCACTTATCCAGTAATACAGTACTCTGGGGCAACATATATTCTCATATTTGTATGCACAAGCAAACAGAAAGAAAAAGAGAGAAAGAAAACGGAGCAGCCGTGGCCATGTGGCTGGAAACACATACTACAATGTATAGGACACATGATCAGAGTAGGATTGCCCTTTTACTCTGATGCAAATTACAGTGTGGAGGGATACTCCTGTCAGGGGATGATAGGCCACTCAGTCCCCAGCAGAAGCCCAAAAAGCCTGTCTCAGTAGGCTCAGTAGCAACCCACTCCCAAGAATACTCACAGATAGAGGAGATTTTCAGACACAATTTTCGGCAGGATATATTCCAAAACAGATCCATTGCTGCCGCGCGGCAGGGGAGCAGTTTCGGATGACACCGTCCCTCTGCCGAACCCCTCCATGTCACTTCCATTACAGAATGGAGGAAACCGCATCGTATTTCACTCACGGGAAACAATTGTGAATGAAATATGATGCGGTTTCCTCCATTCTGTCACGGAAGTGACACGGAGAGGTTCGGCAGAGGGAAGGCATCGTCCGAAACTGCTCCCCTGCTGCGCGGCAGCAACGGAGCTGTTTTGGAATATGTCCTGCCGAAAATCGTGTCTGAAAATCTCCAGAGTGTTTGATGTCCAAATAAGCAGGAGGCACCTTTATCTTCAAACTCAGTTGCAATATATACACATATTTACAATTGAAGGACAAACCGCTTCACCAGGCATCAGCATGCACAAGAAGAAGAGAAGTGAGCTCTGTTCTGGGCTCTCTTATATGCACAGTTACAGGGCATTGGGTTACTCAATCCCATGATCTTAGACACTAATAAGAACCCTCCTTCTCTAGCTAAGGCAGACTAGGCAGTTCATGGAATCAGCCATTTTGACTAGGCATGACTCTGCAGTTTGTTTGGCCATTTTAAAATGGAGTTCTAACTCCTGACAACTCCAGTCTACAGTTTGAAAAGCTTAGTGTGTGTGGCATTTAGGGGGCCACTGCGGATCAAAAACATCCACTGTGGCTATGAGGTAGGTACACCACCAGCATAGGCAACCCCCTAGGGAGAGAAAGGTCATCCCTTCCAACATTCACAGATAAAAACCAGGACATGTGTTGCTAAGCAAAAGCAGACAGTTGTCAGTGAAAAAAGTTACTAATGAGGAAGAACAAATGTAAGGAGAATTTGCAGCAGTTTGCTTTTGCCTGAGCCTACAGGAAAGGATAAAATTTAACCCTTTCCTCTTCTCCCTCCTCACTCCTCCCTATGTCCAAGGCACTTTCCCACAGCTGCTTTGGGTATCAGGAGTGAGGCTGGCGGCAGTGGCAATGATCACAGGTGCTCTCCACTCCTGATGTCTGAGGCTGTTCTGTGCAATTTCACACAGTTGCCTTGGGCTTTCCCACCATTGTCCTCTGCTCTCCCTGCCATAACGGAAAGCCCCAAAAGTGCCGCCGAAGGGAGAGTGGTGGCCCCTCCATCCTGCAGTCTCTCCCATCACAGAGTAAGCTCTGAGAGCTTAGTGTATGCCAGGAGGGGGGAATGAAAGAAGCCCCGTTCTCCCCCTTCATCCCCATCATTGTAGGAAAGCCTCAAAAGGCTGCTGAAGAGAGAGCGAAGGGGGCACATTCCTTCCTGCAGTTTCTCATTGCATGGAGTAAATTCTAAGACCGTACTCCATGCTGTGAGAGCCTGAAAGAAGCCCCATTGCTTTCTGCTCTACCCACCATGGCAGGGAAGCCCCAAAAGAGCTGCCACTACAGTGGAAAAATTAGAGGAAAATGACTCTTTTCCAGGTTCTCTCAATTTCTTCTAATTTCACTGCCCTGGGGGCTAAGCGCCAAACAGCTGCTGACATTTTTTTTGAGCAGTTATTACAAAAGGTGAGAAGCAGCACCATGGCAGACAAAGGTATCATGCTGACCTGGTGTAAGCCGTCACAGGCTTTTTAGGTCTTTCTTTTTTTGCATACACTTATTTATTCACGGTCTTTCACTTTTGTGGGGGTCTTGCGTCCATAACCCCTGCAAAAGTGGAAGGCCAACTGTACTCCTTTGTGGGTTTTGTTAGCTTTATAAATGATTTCGCCTAAACATTCTAATGGGTAAGGTTTAATACATTCAGACACAAAGCTCCACATTTTAATAAGCCAGTAGTGTGCACTTTTGTCAAATAATGTTTTTAAAAAGCTGCTTGAGAGAAGCCCTTACTTCTCCAGAATGGTAATAGTTTTCTTTATATAGGTGTAGCAGCAGGAGTGAGGAAAGTGTGCCCCTCCCAAACTAACTGACTGACTGACTTGTTTGTTTACGATATTTTTGTGTTGCTTCTCAACCGGCAAGGCCTGCCAAGGCAATGAGCCCTAGCCATGGCTCCCAGCAAAACTGGGAGATGTTAAAAAATGAAATAAGCATCCCAAATGTCCCCCTGCACCTCCTGGGGGGTATGGCAGACAATTTTGCCAAGTTTCCCTGGGCCATTTTAGGCTCAGGAGAGACCCCTTTAAAATAAGTCAACTGGTTCTGGTTCATTTCCATAAAAAGGGCCTCTCCTGGGCAAAAAGTAGCTCAGTGGACCTCTCAAAACACAGAAAATACACCCCCTAGGGTATGTGTGGGGGGATTTGGGGCCATTTTGGGGATGGGGGGAGGAAGGGAAAAAAACAGGCTCAAGAAGGCACGGTGGGATTGGTGAAGCATGGCCAGCTTTCCCAGACCCTGGCAATGACCCACCTCTGCTGTACAGAAGAACCTTAACCCTCTGTTTAATGCTTCATGTGATTGCTATCAAGTGAGGGGATAGCATGGGTTGTCCCACTGCATACCTGTCACCCTGCCTCCAATCACACTGGAGAAGAAATTCTGAGTCTGGCAGAACATTTTGTTGCCTGAAGCAGAAGAGGAATTATATAATTCTCCTTGCAGCAAAATCCATACTACACAAATAATCCAGTTTGAAACTAGCTTATTTACCATGGCTCCTTCCTATGGAATCCTTGGTAGCTTGGTGAGGCACCAGCATTCTTCTGCAGAGATAGCAAAAGACTTTGTAAAACTACAAATCCCAGGATTTCATAGGAAGAAGCCATGGCAAATAATCCAGTTTGAAACTGGATTATTTGTGTAGTGTCTCTCAAACAGATCCATGCTATTTTTGTACAGGAGAAAATAAACAGTAATAACAAATATCAAGCGATGTGTTGCCCTTTAACAGCACCCCAAATCTGCTACCTGAGGCAACTGCTTCATTTGCCTAATAGTGGGACAGTCCTGTCATCTGTGGGTTTGCTATACATGTATAGGCTCCCCCTATAATTTATAACAGGGCTTGGAATAGTTTCTTTTTACTCTCAAGTGTCATGCTGGCTGGGCGAGGTTTGGCCAGCTGTAGTCCAAAACCAGCTTTTCTGAGCTCTGCTAAGAACTATGTATGATTATATTACTCATAGAAGCATACCTGCAAGCCTTCCCCTCCACTGTACTAAGCTCAGTTATAGTGGGTGTATCTTCTCTGAATGAATTCTTGGAGGAGGCAATGAGCTAGATGAAGAAAAACAAACTGAAGCTGAATCCAAACAAGACGGAAGTGCTTACTGTCAAGGGTCCCAACCTGGGTTTGGAGGTGTGTCAACAAGTCCTGGATGGGGTTACACTCTCCCTGAAAGACTGTGTTTGCAGCTTGGGGGTGCTTCTGGATCCATTGCTCCAAATGACAGCTCAGATATACGTGATAGCCAGGAGTGCCTATTATCAGCCGTCTGATATGCCAGCTGCACCCCTTCCTGCAGCTGGAAGACCTAAAGAGGGTAGTGCATGCACTGGTAACCTCAAGGCTGGACTTCTGCAATGTTCTGTACATTGGGTTACCTCTGTACCAAGTTCAGAAACTACATAGTTTGGGTCCAGATTATCTTCAGCATCACCTCCTCCTGTACAATCCGCCCTGTACACTCAGGTCCTCTGGGGGACATTTACTTCAGTCAGCCAGGACTAGGCTGGCAACTGTCACCCAGAGGACTTTTTCTGCAGCCACCTCTAGACTGTGAAACAACCTGCTGGAGGAGATTCTGTTACCTGCCCTGACACCCCCACCCTTCCAATAGTTCATCAATTAGCTATATTTCATACATTTGCTTGTTTATTGATGCTTCACGAGGTTAGCAGTAGACCCGGACTTCCCCAGAAATAGGGACTGAGCAAAGGTTTGCTCAAAACCTAATGAAGAGGTCTTTCCAAATTTCAAAAAGACACCCCTGGGTAATAATTATGCGGACCCCCCCATGGACAGTGAGTTAGCATGGAAATGTGCTAATTCTCCTGTATGTACCTGGAAGTGAATAATTCACTAATTCAATCAAGTGACTGGAAAACTCATTACTCTGCAAACTGGTTTTCCTTCACACTGCTCTCCTCAACAATAGAACGTTCCTTGACACCCATCAGTCTTAATGTCTCAGCCATTAGCGACTGCTGACATAGCCAGAGCTTCCATTGTCTAACTGTGGGAAACTCCATCTAACATTGTATTCCATTCAAAACACCTCTTAAGGCTAAATATTTGGTATAAATATCACCCCAAAACACAGTCAAAGTGTTTCACGGCATTCACACCTTCCCACATCCTGTTACTCTGTCTGTCTGCTGTGTGACTCTCAGAGCTCTGTCTGAGTATCTTCTACTACACAAATCTCTTCTCATCAGACAGGTACGGTATAGTCCATCATCCTGAACTCTATCCCAATACTTCCTGCTATCTTTCATTAGCCTTGTGTGAATGCTTGAAGCCTGAATGTTGGCATTAATACTTCTGAGACTATTTTTCAATAAAAAACATTTTATTTTATTTCCTGGCTGAGAGTCTTGTCAGTTAGTACAGGTATACATAGGTCAAAAGGTCCTGTAGTTACCCGGCCTCTCACTGCCATATTGAGCTAATTAAAATTCCCCATATTAATATCTAGAGACAAGTGGGTTCCTCCAAGACCCCACACAATTTGGGTAACAAGTTGACAGCTGAATACACTGTCTGAACTTGAAATAGCATTAAAGAGTAGTCTCTTCTAGCAGACCTATCCAGATGATTTTTAAACTGTGCATTTTAAATTGTTTTAATATGAATTGGTTTTATTTGTTCTTTTAAACTGATAGTATGTGTTTTAATGGGTCAGTGTATTTTAACTGATATGTATTTTAACTGATATTAGTTATGTGTGAATCTATTATTCTCTACCTCAATTCATAAGAAGGCAGGTACACCAGGTAATAATAATAATAATAATAATAATAATAACAACAACAACAATGGTGGAGACAAGCAACAGGGCCATAGTAAAGGGCATTCCCAGTCTTTACTTCTTCGAATGGTGACTTGTGTGAGAAAGTCAATACAAGAATGCAGCTGAAGTTCATTCTGCTTTTTTGCTTGCTACAATGAATTTATGACAAAGCTCATGCAGAATGAGGCCTGCTCTGTCTCTTAAGCTGAGGTGACCCAGCAGGGCTTAGAGTAATACTATTATGGTCCCAATCAGAATAGATGGATTCTGCATAAAGTGACGTGTAGGAAGAGTCCAGTGTCACCTCCAAATAAAGAATAGGGCATTTTTAAACCAACAGCAGCCCACTGGCTTATTTCTTTCTATAGTTTTCCAACATACTTGCCTCTGGCCTGTATGTTGAAGAAAATACCATCATGTCATCTCTTAGAATTCTGAATCAGCTTGCAATATATACATGAACAGTTCTGCTCTGTGCTACCTTTCCTTCTACATCAACTATGCAAGTATCTTCTATGAATGCCTCCATTTCCTTCAAAGTAATAGCAGAGGGGGAGATGCTATTATGTATATATATATATATACTTGATTTATGATTGTATGCCATCCTGAGGCAAAAGAAGCCTCCTGGTAATATGCCACATAAAGAAAAAGCCATATTAAAATGGTGGTGGCGTGGAAAGTCAACTGAAAACATAGTGGGTTGTACCTAGTGATGCCTTCACCTTAGAGGAATTCTAAATTTTTATTCATCTCCAGCTAGGGATGGGGGATAAATTCATTTGGTTCATGTTTTTAATACAAATGTACCTAATTTCCACTTCCTGAATTAATATACAAACCAGAACACAGTTCTATTTTAATATTACACTTTCCTGGATTTTGTGTTGCAGTCCAGTCAAAAACTGCACAAATAAATGCCTGTATTAGTGAAAATAATGTGCTAAACTGCACTGAAATTTAGAAGTTATTGTAGATATTCATTCTCCCTCCCGCCCGCCCCCACCTCTCTCTCTCTCTCTCTCTCTCACTCTCTCACACACACACACACAGGACTGTCTATTAAATAACAAGACTATGTTTCTACTTTTCAGACAAATCAGGGAGAACTGATTGTGAACACCTGAGTGATGACCTTGAACATGTCTGAAACTGCATGGCAACCATCAACACTCTTGGCTGTTCAGTTAATTGTTAGTCGTTGTTTAAAGTAGCTGTGTTGTCTGTTGTGTGCCGGTAAAATGCTAAGTTTAAAAGTCAATCAATGTGTCAATTTGAAATTTTTAGTAAAATTGAACAAAACACCAAATGAAATCTTTTCAAATGCTTACTGAGGCCTATGGGGAAGATTGCATGTCTCGTACACGTGTGTTTGAGTGGCACAAAAGATTCAGAGGAGCACATGAGAATGTGGAAGACGATGAACTCCCTGGATGACCTTCCACTTCAAGAACCGAAGAAATTGTGGGAAAAAAATCAGCCAGATTGTTCAAGGAGATGACCAACTCAGTGTCCAAATGATAGCTGAAGCTGTTAACATTGACAAAGACACTGCATTAAAAATTTGTCATGAGGATCTCAAAATGAGAAACATTTGTGCCAAGATGGTCCCTAGGGTTCTCACACCAGAGCAAGAAGAGTGCTATAAGGAAATTTGCACTGACATTTGGCAGCAACTTGAGGTAGACTCAAACCTTTTTCAAAAAATCATCACTTGTGATGAAACCTGGATTTTCCAGTATGATCCCGAGACAAAATGACAGTCAATGCACTGGAAAACACAATCATCACCAAGAATGAAAAAAGCACATCAAAGCAAGTCCACATTCAAAGCCAGTTCCAGAAGGCAGAACAGGGAACCAGCATTATTATAAGGAAATTTTGACAAAGCTGAGAGAAAGGGACAGAAAAAAAGGCCAGAATTGTGGGAAAATGGTTTCATTCTTCATCAAGACAATGTGCCTGCTCACACAGCACTTTCTGTGAAGCAGTTTTTGGCCGATAAATGCATTACAGCCATCCCTCCACATTTGCGGCTTTGACTTTTGCTGTTCTGCCTATCCATGGAAATCCTCAGCCTCCCCCCTCCAGTAATGCATTGGGGGGGGAGCCAAACCAGAGGAAACCCCGCATTTGTTGCTGCTGAGCCTCCAAGTGCTCAGCGGTGGGGGCATGGTGGTGGCGGTGGCATAGTGGACACAACAGCGGAGGCCCCAGAGGTTATGGTGGCATTCAATTTGGAGGGGGAAGCCAAGCCTAAGAAATGCCATGCATTCCACAGCTTTGCCCTGAACCCATGGCATTCCCTGGGCTTGCCTCCCCCCCACCACACTGAACCCCGAGGAATGGCCACGTTCAGGGCAAAGTCGCCGAAAGTGGCCGGTCTTCAGGCTTGCCTTTCCTGCCCCAACTGAATTGAAGCCTCAGGAACTGCTGAAAGTGGCCACTCCTGGGGCTTCAATTTGGTTCGGCTGGGAAAGGCTCGGGTAGCCTCCCTTGCCCCAACCAAATTGAAGCCCCAGGAGTGACCACTTTCGGTGCTTCCTGGGGGTTTAATTCAGTTGGGGTGGTAAAGGGAAGCCCCTGCTGCCCGAAAAGCTTAGAAACCAGGGAAGGGGGGGTTAAGCAGTATCGGTTTAAACAGCTGCTTTTTGGGTGCTGGTGGCAGCAGCTTCCCCAGGCTTCAGGTTACCCCCACGTCCCTGCGTGTTTGTGTGTGTGTGTGAAGAGAAGCTGTTTAAACAGTGGCAAGACACTGACACTGCCGCCCAAAAAGCCACTGTTTAAACTGATTCTGTGCAAACCCCCTTCTCTGGTTTCCTAGCAGATTTCCAGGCACCACCAGCAGCAGCTTGCTGCTGTGTAATGGCTTCTCTTCACACACACCCAGGATGTGGGGGTAATCTGAAGCCCAGGAAAGTTGCCGCCACCAGCTCCTGAAAAGCCACTGAGAAACCAGGGAAGGGGGTGAAGAGAATTGGTTTAAAAAGGGGCTTTTTGGGTGGCAGTGGCTTCCTTGGGCTTCAGATTACCCTCAATTCCCAGGAGGGGGGGGTTGAAGAGAAACTGATTAAATAGTGGCAAGCCACTGCCGCCGCCACCCCAAAAGCTGCTGTTTCAACCGATTCTGTTCACCCCACCTTCCCTGGTTTCTTACTGGCTTTTTGGGTGCTGGCAGTAGCAGTAGCTTGCCACTTTTTAAACGGCTTCTCTTCACACAAACCAGGGACGTGGGGGTAATCTGAAGCCCAGGAAAGCTGCCAGCACCCAAAAAGCAGGTGAGAAACCAGGGAAGGGGAGGTGAACAGAATCAGTTTAGCAGCAGCTTTTCTGGCAGTTGCTTGCTTGGGCTTTGGCTCCCCCCTCTCCCAGGGAACAAAGGCCAAGGAAACCCTGGGGGAAAGGGGAGAATTTGCTTGCAGTATTTTCCACATTCACAGGGGTCTTGTGTCCCTAACTCCCATGAATGTGAAGGGACGACTATTACACTTGAACATCTTCCATATTCACCAGATTTGGCACCATGCGACCTTTTTCTTTCTCCTAAAGTGCAATTGGTGCTTAAAGGAACACTTTCTGAGTCAATTGATGTAGTGCAAATAAAATGGCAGATGTGTTGACACAGCTGACAGAAACTGATCTGCTCCATGCCTTCGACCAGTGGAAAACAAGACTGCATTGGTGTTAGAGAGTGAACGGGGAGTATATTGAATGGGGACAAGCATTAGAATCGTAATACATATAAATAAAGACAGATTATTATACGTCTTTTTATTTAATAGACAGACCTCTCTCTCTCTCTCTCTCTCTCTCTCTCTCTCTGTCTAACACACACACGCGCACACACACTTGTATATATATATTCCAAGTGTCCCAGTTTGACAGGGACAGTCCTGCTTACTCCTCTGCCATTTTACCCTTTCAGATGGTTTTAAAATGTCCCAGTTTCTTTTTCCTCCTCACACCTTCCAACTTTGTCCTCAGCTTACTACAACTGCTGCAAACTGAGTTCAAAGTGCAAAAGTAGTTTCTACTCAGTTGACTCAGTAAGGGCTAGAGGGCAGAAGGAGGCAGAATCTTGGCCTTCCCAGTAGGCTCAGCAAAAGCACACTGTAGCAGACTCTCCTAGCTTGTCTGTCCTTCTTTATTACTAACTTTTGCCACCTTGACTACACTCCAACATTGCTTGGCCACGTGTCCCATTTTTCATCTGTGAAATGTTGGAGGGTACGCTATGCCTATATTATTAGCATATATTTTAATGATAGGAGAAATGTTAACAAAAATGTGCATGACTTTTCATGATGATTTTGGAAATAAATTGGTAAACTGAAGTGGAAATAAAAGGAAAGGAACTTACTAGAAATGAGATGAAACTGAAATGGTGTGGAACTGTGATTTGTTCATCCCTGTCCCCAATCCACTGAAATCTCCTGTATTTTTCTGGAAACCTTCTCCTGATGTTTGGAAAACCTTCTGGAAAATAATGAGATATGGCTTGGCAGAGGTAGGGAATAGATTGGGGTTAAGTCAAATTCCCCAATTTGGATATGTAGAAAGGCCTCACTATTGAATACAATGTAGTATCAACAAACATTTCATTTAAAATCCATCTAGATAACCTGCATCAAAAGCAAAGTTAACAGTTTAAATGCACATTTTTATCTGTGTCTCTTTTAATTTTTATAAGCTGTTTTGAATCCCAGATTTGGGAAAAGGTGGCATCATCATCATCATCATCATTGTATCAAGGCAGATAAAATATTATCAACTAATCTACAGTGATCCTCAGAATTTCTTCATATGGTCCAAACCACTGCTAGCAAGACAAGTGAAGCTACTTTTGGGCATAACATGAGCAACAGATGTCACAATATCCCTCACAGTGAAATAGATGAATTACAGAAGGTTTTTTTTTTATTATTGATTGCATTTATATCCTGCCTCTTCTCTAGCAAGATGGCTTTCCTCCCTTTCCCATTTGGTCCTTATAACAGCCCTCCAAGTTAGATCAAACTGAGGGAAAGTGAGTGACCAAAAGTGAATTTCATGGCCCAGTGGTGAGTCCCAAGTCAAAGAGTTCCAAGTTCCGAGTCCCAAACAAACAATCTACACTACCCTGCACTATACTGGCTCTATATGAGGGTAAAAATATCACTGGATATAAAAGTTTCCCTTTCTAAAGAACAAGAAAAGAAAAGAAGAAAGGACTAGGAAAAAAAAACTGTGGGTTGCACTGCCTCTTCGGAGATTTTCACACAGGGCCAAAATGCCCCGTTACTGCCCCGCCACCTCCTCTCCCGTTCCTGCCACGGAATAACATAAATCTTTCACACACTTACCTTAATTCTGCGGCAGGAACAGGCTCCCCCTCCCCTTGCTGGCTGGCCATAACTGCAGCTGTCGTAAGGTTGCTTTTACGACCAGCTGTCTGAAACGTTATCACGTTATTGTGTGATAACGGCCAGGTGGTAAATTTAAAAAATAAAGCTCCCCAAACATAAAATCAGTTCACGAAGCAGAAAAACACACTTTAAATCACACAATCAAAACAGGGAGGGTAAAATAAAGGGTGCCACTTACCTGGATGTCCAGATCGTACCAGGAAGTGCTCAGAATGGACCTCCCCTCCACGGCTGTCATTTCAGAACAGGAATGGGGCTCCTGTTTGCACACCCGTGATTGTGTGATAGTGACGGAACGGGAGGTCTATTCACGAAGAAAAATCGTGATTACATTGTTCCAGAAAAGTCACGGGAGCAGGATTGATGCAGGACAGAACAGGATCAACGTTGTCTGAAAGGGAAAACCTTTCCCGACCCTGTTCTGTTCCTGCCACGGGATATACAGCCCGTGTGAAAATCTCCTTCAACACACTGTCTCTTCTTTAGCTATATCTGGACTGCATATTCAGAAATACCATGTTGCACAACCCTTCCTGGGTGCTGATTATACCATTTCAGACCAGAATTGGATGTTCACATATTATATTGTTTCCCTATGGCAAAAAAAATCTTTGTGCAGAGAAACTGTCATCTTAAAGAGGACTATTATGACATCTCCTTCTGTAATATGTAGGATTGTTTTCATAGTATGTCCCGTTACTACCCTGGAGTATCCTTTTCTACCCTTTTCTTCAATCAGCTGGAAGTAGAATTAAGGTGATGCTTTTACGTGGCACTCAGTATGTTATGACATGGCTGGCAGTGGAGTGCTTTTGGCCAAGATAAGTGGTAATGCAAGCACAGGACAACCAGGAGGGGTCCCAAAAAGAAGCAGCAGCGGCAAGTCATAATATAGAAGTGCTGTGCTAGCAGTCTAGAGTGTAGTTGTGCATCATTTTTATTTAAAGCATTCTCAGCAATCTTCAGGCAATGTGTTGACCCTTTGGCTGAGCTCACTGCCACTCTTGCTGTGGTGGTGGTGGGTATGATTTAAAGCGAGTGGGCAACTGCAGCAGGTGTAGGAGCTACATAGTCTAGGGACTAAATGGACTGCCAAGATTGCTGATACACAAGTGCTCCATAGGGATGGGTGAGAATTTTGTTTCAGTTCATTTTCGATGAAAAGTTACCCAGAGTCACTAATGTCTACATATTCAGGATAAAAAAGACTTCAGGCTTTCGAAAATCAAATATGGGGAAAGCCAAAATGAACAGACTCATTCACCAAGGCTTTGAAAGCTTAAGCCTTAGAACTCTGAATCTCTGTGTATTAACCAGGTAAGGTCCAAATCAAGGTTTCTACCTTTTCTCTCTCTCTGAGAAGTGCTTTATCTTTACAACATGCTCTTCCCCATGCTGAGAATATCTGTTTCTATAGAATTATGCCACTGCAAATAGAAGAATTTTTTCACTTCAGTTCATTTTTCAGTTCAGCTCATAAATTTCTTCATATTCAGGATGGAAGTAATATGGCGATTTAAAAAAATCTGAAAGTGGATTTCAGAAGCTGATCAATTTCCCCCATCCTTAGCACTCATTTTAGATTGCACTCCTCCTGTACTCTCCAATACATGGATATGATGATGATGATAGCAGCAGCTTTGCTCCCATGTCTAACCTTAATGATTGGATTAAAAATGGTGGCATCTGATTAATCAAGTAACATTTTCAATTAAGTAACATTCAGTTCCCACAAACCAGCTCTGAGAGGCTTTAATATTCCATGCCAAAATACATCAAGGTTTCTCTTATTTCCTCAGCACACCTACTAGTTCTACTTAATGACTTAAGTCCCATAGGTCTGGAGGAGCTTTCTTCATCAGCCTTAAGTGCAAAATCCAATTCCAAATGACACGATGCATTAATGCGCTCTCAGGCATGCATCAGTGGGGAAGGATTTGCCACTTTCCAAGATGTGCCCTTTCAGGAGCTTTGGCATGATACACTTCACTAATGAAATCACTTGAGCAGCCAGCTGCAAAGTGCCCATTTTTATCATGTCTCACTAAGAGAATGGTCTCAACAAATAACTCTTGCTGCTTTTATTTTCTTTAAAGAGTTGTTTTTTTTAACAAGTATCAGACAATTGCTTGTGCTGTCATAGTTGAACTGCTGCCACAAATTCTTACTTCTTCGCTAACTGGAGTAAAGCTGGTCTTACCATTAAGTGGCTGTCTCAGGGCTTATCTACATGTGGGGCCAAAAGTCCAAATAGAGTTCTGCCCCTCATGCCCCTAAATTCGCCCCAAAGTCCTGTGCAGAATTTATTCTTTGCAGGGACATTGGATAGTTGTTTTTACTGTCCTTGCAGATTTTTGTCTGCCATTGTCCCCACTGCTGCCACTTTGGCAACCATTTTAAAGCTCAGGAGGAAAGTTCCTGGCTGAAGGGAGTTGCTTCTGCCCATACTCTGCTTGCCTATCACGTGCTTCAAGCACCTCTTCCTTCTGCCCACTCTCTGCTCGTCTGTTGCTTGTTTCAATCACCTCCATCACTTGATTGAAGCACCTCTTCCTGCAGTGGGTGAGTTGGAGAATGGGCAGAGTGTCGCCAAAATTCTCTGCCACAAAATCGGGACAGTTGCAGAGCACCCACGGGTGGGAGGGTAGGAGGAAGCCCTCTTTTCTCCCCGCTCCCTGAGAGCAGAGCATCTGGAGCACCCCTGGGGAGAAGGAGCCCTCTTCTCTTCCCCCTCCACATGAGCAGAGCACCCAGAGCACCTATGGGAGGGAGAAGGGAGCCCAAAGACTCACTAGAACTCTGGGTGTAAGCAAGAGAGTGGGCAGGGGCAGGCAGGCATGCAGGGAAGGAAGCGGGTGGGTGGGTGAGTGAGTCAGGAGGGAGTGTCACATCCCCAAAACTGCCACATGGGGAGGACCTCTCCCTTCCCTCCGTCCCTTCCTCTCTCCCTCACAATGCCAGCCCATTGGGCTGGTCTGCTCGAAACAGCAGATCCTGGTTTCCTCCAGCTCTGGAGGAAAGAGAGACTCTCTTCCCTCCAGAGCTAGAAGAATCTGGGGTTTACTGCTTCAAGCAGCTCAGCCGGATGGGAGAATTTAAGTCCCTTTAATCCAGGATTTTCCTGGATTTCCGGGATGGATGGCAACCCTAGCAGAGGAAGGGGGGATGAGCGAGGGGAAGGGGGAAAAGGGCTGGTAACTTGCCTTCTGAGCTTTAAAATGCTCATGACTGTGGTAGTGGCAGCAGCAGATGAAAATGTGGTGAAAACCCCAAATCCTAAAAACTCTGCATCAAGGTAAAATATCCCCAAATGGCCCAAATCTGGGCCATGTGTCATGTGTCCTGTTTGTCCCAGATTCGGGGGAAAGGGCGTAAGTTGTCCGACCTGATCACTGCAGATTCAGGGAAACTCACGGGGAGATTCAGAGTTTTTAATAGTGTAGACAAGCACTCAGTTGGCAGATTCTGGAGATGTGCTGTACAGCCTGGTGGACAGTCATTCTCTGTGGAAGATTTTTTGTTTTGTGGGGCACCTTGTCCTTTGCCTCAGCCAGCAATGTATCTTGGGCCAGGTCCCAAACTGGAGATTAACTCAGCCTTCCATCCTTTTGTAGGTCGGTAAAATGTGTACCCAGCTTGTGGGGGCAATTAGCTAACACACATTGGAAACCATTTAATATGGTGTAGATGTGTAAACTGCTATTGCTTAAACACTTTGTAAGCTGCTCTGAGAGCCCTTGTGACAGAAGAGTGGGGTATAAATACCTAAATAAAAAAAATGCATTATGGCCACAATCTCTCTCATCAGAAATTCTGGGAATGCGAGCTGTACTCTGTGGCTCATGGGCTGGTTACAAGCCTTGAGTACTATTTCAAAGAATTCTTGGCGTACCATGTAAATAAAGCAATACAGTCATAGAGCATATATATGCATGGCTCAGTAAAGTTGGCCTCCCAAAATGTGTTTTTGTTGCTGCTGCTGTTGTTAATTGCTGTCTGGTTGACTTCAATTTATGGTGAACCTATGAATGAGAAACCTCCAAGTCAACAGCTCTGCTCAGGTCTCGTATTCTCAGAGCTGTGGCTTCCTTGATTAAGTCTATCCATCTGTAATGTGGTTTTCTTCTTTTCCTACTGCCTTGTATCTTACTAAGTATTGTTGTCATTTCTAACGAGTCATGTATTCTCATGAGTATGAAAGTCTTTACACTTTGCAATTCAGGATCTTGTCTAGTTCCTTCATAGCTGCCCTTCCAAGTCCTTCTGATTTCTTGTTGGCAGTCTCCATTCTGATTAATGACTGAGCCAACGTGTGGAAAATCTTTAACTATTTCAATGTCTTCATCATCTACTTTAATGTTATGTAAATCATCTGTAGTCATTATTTGTGTTTTCTCCATGTTCAACTGTAAACCTCCCTTTGCACTTTCTTCCTTGACCATTTTCAGTAATTGTTCCAAGTCTTTGCTATCTTCTGCTAGTAGTATGGTGTCATCTGCATATCTTAAATTGTTCATATTCCCTGCTCCAGTTTTCATGCCTCCTTCTGCTGAGCCAACTTTACGTATTATACATTCAGCGTACAAATTAAATGGATAGGGTGATGAAATGCAGCTTTGCCTGACCCCTTTGCCATTGGAAACCATTCTGTTTCTTCAGATTCGGTCCTGACAGTGGCCTCTTGTCCTGAATACAAGTTACACATCAGGGCAATCAGATGTTGTAGCTCACCCATTTCTTTAAGAAGGATCCATAGTTTTTCATGATCTATGGAATCAAAGGCTTTGTTATAACTTATAAAGCACAGGATGATTTTATTCCAAAATTCTTTGATATGCTCCATTATGCAACATATCATCCCAAAATATCCACCCCATTTGTTTTGGGGATTAAAACACTAGTGATCTGACACAGTGGGATGGGGAGGAGAAACAGACAAACAGATAGCCCCTGGTGTTTCCCCTTTTTGTTTCTTTCTAGGTCTATGTGTAGATTGTTGAATTTAGGCTTTACTTCCTTTTTCTTCTGGGTAGAGAGAGGTAGGCAGCACATGAAGATTCCACAATGACTGCACAAGCATTATTTTGGGCATAGAAGCCCAAATGTGGTCCTTCTACACCAAGAGGCTTATTGTATGCAGAAGTAAAGCAGCAGGATAGCCAGAAGGTTCTGCTTTCTGTGCTGCCTTGCCACATTACATTGTTGTTCTTCCGATGTTCTGTCATTCTGATCCTGTGAGAGATGGAGGTAAAATCACATCTTTTCACTAGCAGGTTTTTCCTGTTAGAAAAAAGATGTGCTTTTACCTCCATTTCCTACAATACCAGAATGGTTGAACACCAGAAAAACAGTGACATCATGTGTTATGGCAGCATGGAAACCAGAACCTTCTGACTGCCCTTCCACTTTATTTCAGTGTGTGATAAGCCTCCAGGTCTAGGTTTTTTGTTTGTTTGTTTGTTTTCTTCTATCCTGTCCTTGGTGGATTTCCTAAAATGGTGGTTCTTAGCCTTTGGTTCTCCAGACATTTTGGACTACAGCACTCAAAATTCCTGAACATTGGCAATCATATCTGGGACTAAATCCATTAAACACATTTTTCCCAAATAGAAATCTGTTAGCTTGGATAGCAGGATGACACTGTAAACCTTGTTTGTAGATACTGACCATGGAGATTATCAGACATGGTGGGGGCGTGCGCACCAAAAATCGTGTTCCAAATCACATCAGAAGATCGTTACAAGAACAGAAAGGGCAACTTTATCAGACGCCCGCATCCTTCTGCCATTCCAGGGGCATAGTAATGCCATGGGTGAGGCTTCCCTTTGGCACTGACAAAGACAAACTGCTAATAAAAAGGGACACCTTACAGATGCCGGCACTATGCCACCTGAGCACTGGAGGACATCGTTGTCCAGTAAGGTAGTTACTTCCTGTTCTCATTGCGATCTCTTGACATGGTCTTTGTCGCAGCTAATAACCTCCCATATCAAAGCCCGTATTCCATTTTCATTCTTTCATACCAATAGTGAGAAGCAAGGCAGGAAATGGGGTAGCTAGTGGGATTATGCTATAACTTACTTGGGGTACAAGTAACAGTACAAGAAACATCCATCAGTGTGCCCATACAGTATGTTGAGGTACCATGGATGGCGGTAGTGATCTGTAGTTTCAGTTTTCTTGATTTTGGTGATACAGTGCACACACTTCACAATCAAAATGTTATTTAAATGTGCAATTGTAGTTAATGTGTGTTAATACTTGGTCAAAAATATAGTTATCCACACCGTCCCGTGCACCTATGAGCCTTCAGCTCTGTTGAGACTGTAGGATAGTGAATTACTATTTTTAATATATCATAATATCCCAATATAGCCATTTAACATCAACACACTTGGCCCATTGTTCAGACTTCAAGAACAATGCTGTGGTTGCCATGATGATGTCTGAGGCCTGGCTTTCTGGCTTGAAATACTGAGTCACAATAAAGTCATCTAAGTGTGACTCTATGACTTTGTCATAGATACATTAGCTTCCTACTTTAGTTACTTCCAGACATGATTATGATAAGACATACTTCATGGAGCTGCCCTTGAAAACTGTTTGGAAACACCAGCTGATCCAGAATGCTGCCATCAGGTTGTTATCTGGACTCAGAACATATTACTCCAAAATTATTTGATTTACACTAGATATCTTTGCTTCCAGCCTCCACAGAGAAGACCGTTGGGCCAGACAGGCAGCTTATAAAGTAAGACCTATGAGCGAAATGGATATAATTTATGCTATTAGTTTTCTGTGTTTGTTTTTGGGGGTTTCCTGAATGTTTATATTTTTATTTTTATTTGAGCTAGTTTCTGTGTTCCTGTTAAGTCTTGATATTTTTTTTTGTTATTTGTTCTGAATAATTGTCATTCTGTTTTAATGTATGCATTTTTAGATAGTGTGCATTGCATTTGACAAGAATGGCAGGATTAAAGACAGACATAAATAAATACATTTTTTCTTACATAAAGTTTATATATGAACAGGTACTGAATGTATAATTTTTGAAATTGTGCTGGGGCTCTTTCCCACTACAGAATGATAGCACTATGATTCCACTGTAACTGCCATGGCTGCATCCTATGGGATAATGGGCATTGTAGTTTGATGAGGCACTAGAGGAGTTCTCAAACTGAAAATTCTAAATGCCCCTCCCTAAACTACAAATGTCAGCATCCCATAGGATTGAACCATGATAAAGTGGAATCATTGTACTTTAACTGTGAAAGGGTCATAGGCAAAGCCTGTGAGGATTGATCACTTAATTATATTTAAGCCCTCCAGATTGTACTTCATCTACCAAAGTGAGTTCTAGAGTGGTATACAAACACAATTTTACACATGCAATAAAATAAATACACAGTAAGACATCAATCTATGAAACTGAAAAAAAAATACAGCAAAACAAAACTAATCAACCCAAAAAAACCTGCACAATCAGAATAAACTATAATAAAGTTTTAAATGCTGGCCAAATCAGAACACGGTTTTAATCAGGCACCTAAATTAATACAGCATTGGTACCACTCACATCTTCCTTGGAACCCTCCATCCTCCACATTTAATACCACCAACTCCAAGGTCATTTTAGGAACTCTGTGTCCAGAATATGTCCTGAAGAATCCATCAGGCCACTAACATATTGAAATATCAACCACCAAGTGGGCCTTCCTAAAGTGACCTCTGGGTGAAGGTTAAAATCCTGCTAGGCAAGCACTCTGGGGTTTTCAGACATGGTGCTCAACATCACCATGATCATCTGAGGCAAGGAGACTGGTTAACAATGATGTAGCTGGTACAAGACCAAAATCCCTGATCTGACTATCTGGCCAAACACTAGATGCGAACATTCAAATATCCAGCAGTCAAATGAAGCGGTCTCTCAGAGAGAGGAATTCTATGTAAATGAAAACAGCACCCCCTCTCTGGCCTTCTAGTGTATGTTGATGCTTCAATTCAGATCTAGTTAGTCAAAGCTGGGAAAGTTCCACCACCTCCAGTACATCTACCCTAGTTTCCATCATAAACACAAGGTCAAGCTCTTTGTTTGCAGGGAAATAATGGATAACATATGGTTTTGGATGGATTCACCTAGCATTCAGAAGCAATAGCACAAGACCCAAAGAGAGGTTGACAGGGCAAACCCCAAACACTTTGGCTGAGGAAGTACCACAAGATGAGATGGCTCTTGGTATCTTATCACTCTCCCCTCTCAAAATGGTTAATCTTACCAGCAGCACCATCCATTGCTCTGCCTCTACCTACTGGAGTAAATGTGCCCATCTGTCTGTGGCATGAAACCCTTTGGCCATACCAACTAATTAGCTGGTTAGAGAAAGTACAATTAAATAAAGATAGAATAAAGTACTGCAGATTGTAGCATGAAAAGTTTAAATCTTATTCAATGAGAAAGCAATCTAAGGAGATTATCAGATGGGGACAAAAATAGCATCCCCGTCTTGCTATCTCCTCTCCCACCCCACTCTCATCCCTGTAACGCTATAAAAATAAAAGTTTCACACACCGACCTTTGCTGCTTCTTCTCCTCCTCCTGGCAGCCCAGGAGTGAATGCAGCTCCCACGGAAAGGAAATTCTGTCCGTTCTTGAAACAGGATGATCGCGTGGGAAATTCAAAAAGAAAAAGAAAAAGAAATGTCAAAAACTCAAACCAAGCACAAAAAACACTTAAAAAAAATACAAGTAACCCAGGGAGGATACAAAAAAGTGTGTCACTTACCTCCTTGTCCTGATTGCACCCAGAAGTGTTTGGCACGGACCTCCCAGTGATGCTGGCATCACGCCAGCATAACAGGGCACCTTTTCACTCACCCATCATTCCATTACAGAAACGGAACAATGGATCAATTCATGGTTTAGCCTGTGAATAAAAAAGGAGCACTGGGGGAACAGAAGGGGCACGGGAGCATGACGACCTGTGAACGACATCGTCTGAAAGAGAAGCCCTTTCATGATCTCCTGGCATCCCTGTCCTGCTATATTTAGGTCATCTGATAATATCCAAAAACATAATTGGATTAGAATAATGGATATTTTTCAATTTGTACAGTCCAACAATGTGTTTTATATTGTTTTAATCTTCTGCTTCTAATTGAATTGCTATTTAATTATTTTTAAACTTGTGTATAAAGGATGATTTAACTGTACTATATATATATATATATATATATATATTTGAAATGCTGTAAACCACCTTGGATTCTGCACAGGGAGAAAGGCTGGATATATTATTTTTATTTTTAAAACTTTTATATGCTTTAAATAATTTTTTAATTGTGATGTTTTAAATTGTATTGCATTTTAAATTGTATTGTCCATTTTTATTGATTTTTTGTAAGCCACCTTGGGTCCTACTCTGGGAGAAAGGTGACATATAAATTAATTAAATAAAAGCAAGTAATCAAACAAACAACTAATAAGCACAATTTGCAGCAGTTGAAGTCAGCTGAGGACAATTGGGAAAAGGGAGAGGAGACAAGAGAAACTGGGACATTTTAAAAGCATCAGAAAAGTGGAATAACGGGATTAATCTGGACTGTCCTTGCCAAATAGAAACCGTCGGAGGATGTGCCATTGAATGGGTCAACTTAGAGGAAGTACTTGACTTCCTTGTTATAACAAGCTTGACTGCTTACTAGTGAGTTTCTCAGCCCAGTTAAAAGGTCCACAAAGCTCTTGGGTTTGGACTCTCCAAAAGACCATATTTTTTTGATATCATCCAGGCTATGAAGACTTTCAGGGATATTCTACTCTTGGCTTGCTGCTTTTACAGGAACATTTGGTAGAGATACAAGAGATGACCTTTTCATTTGGTTTCTCTCAGGCTCTCGAACCCTCTTACAAGGGAAGTTAGACGGGCCCTTTACTTATTGTCTTTCTGCCAGCAGGCGAAACCTTTTTACTTGATGAGCTGCAGAGAAGAGGGTTTTTTAAAATAAATGAGTCATTTTAAAGTTTATTTTTAACTCAATGGCATTTTAATGTTATACCATGTTTAATTGTTGTACTTTTGTCTGCTTTCACTTGGTTTGTTTGTCTTTACCTAAATATATGAATATTAGGAACTGCATTGCAGCCCAGTTTTGTGTAAAAGGTGTGAAAAGAAAGAAAGTTTAGTAACACACTGAATTCAATAAAGAAAAAAAATCAGTAAAATTTAAACCTGACATGATACTTTTCTTTCCAAATCTATTGATGGCAGAAAACCTGCAAAAATACACTACTAACCTCGCATTCTTTTTTGCTGTCTCTTACACAGGATAGTCCATATTTCTGTCTTTCATGCAGGCTGAGCAATATAATTGTGCTGTGGATGTTTTTGGCTGATGTTGATGAGTCAGGAACACGCAGGGTAGTATTTTGGATTTCAGGTCCCAGAAGTCTGAACCAGCATAGGCAACAGTCAGAGGGCTTGGCTAGATGGGTTATTTGCCCTGTCTTGCCCCCATCTTGGAGCCCTGCAGTCCAAATGATGTGGGGCTCTTGCCCCATTTTGCCCACGGCAGTCCTGATGACAACTGGGACAAAGACGGTGGAAGACGTGGTAAAGCCCATTAAACTGCTTTATCAAAATACCTGGGAAAAACCAGCTCATATAGGAAAAACCAGATTGGGCCCTGCAGGACTGAAGGAGTCCATACCAGCATGCCAGCCTGTCTCTGCTGCTTGTATGAAACAGGATGGAATCCGCATGGACACACTGACCCACCTCTGCAGCCACTGCCACTGCCATCTCATCATACTCTCTGGAGCCAAGAAGTAGGCCTGAAGCAGGTGACCAAGGCTGGTCACATGCAGAGGGCATTGGTTACATGCTGTGGGCCTCCTTCTTAGCTTTGGAGAGTGTGATGTGGATGGCAGTGGCTGCAGAGATGGGCTAGTGTGTCCATGAGGACTCCATCTCTTTTTTTTTTAAATTATCTTTTTTATTAAACAAAATACAAATTAACAATGTAATATACTCCATATGCCATATATCAATCCTTCCATTTCCATTACACATAATATCTTCTTCGTACATTAATTTTAAATAAAATTAAATTCAGTTTATCACAATAATCTTTTTAATTCTTATATACATTATAAGACTTCCCCTCTAGCAAACTCCAGTTCAAATTTGAGCCAAAATTCATCCCTTGATTTTCTCTTTCCTCATCATATTATCTTACAATTTCTCATGTATTTTATAATTAACTATTTTATCAATTACGGTCATTCTTAGAAAGGCAAAAAAAAATTACCATTAGTTACTGTATTTCTTTTTCTCTTCCTTTCTTTATTCCTTCCCTATATCAATCTTCTTAATTAGTCCAATACATGCTCTTATCTTATATCTGTTTTATCATATCATTTCTGCGATTAATTCTGATGTTTGTATGTTCCACTTCCCTTTACACTATTTTTATGTATCTCCAAGCATCAACCATTCTATACCTGTTGGTCTGCTTTTATTTCCTCCCTCCCCTTACTATTCCTACCTCTTTCTTCTCATTCTTTCTCCATATAACTAATCTTCCTTCACTTTCAAGTATTCCATCAATGGATTCCACCCTTCTAAGAATGATTTAGCTTGTTTGTTCTCTAAGATATAAGTGAGCTTGTCCATTTTTGCCACCTCAAATAATTTCTCCAACCATTCCTCCTCTGTTGGAATATTCTCTTTCCTCCAATATCTAGCGTATACTATTCTGGCAGTTGTACACATATGCCATAATAATCTTTTTATTTTCATATTTTCATTTACCATATTTGAATGTTCATAAATTCCTAGCAAAAATATTTCTGGCCGAAAATAGACCTCTTTTTTAAAGAATTCTTTGTATTTTGACTCTGATCATACGCCAATATATATATTTATTTTTTTTGCTTTTTTACATCCCCACCAAATATGGAATGTGGTACCCTTCTTCTCTTTGCATTTCCAGCAGATATTTGAAATCCCTTTTGCCATTCTCACTATTCTATCGGGGGAAAGATACCACCTTGTCATAACTTTTAAGGCGTTTTCCTGCAGGCTAATGGACCTAGAAATTTTCACTGCTCTATACCAAGCTGATTCCCAACCTTCAAACTCTATATTACGACCTATATCAATGGCCCATTTTATCATATAATCTTTTGTCGATTCTGTCTCCATTTCCATTTTAAGTAGCAATTGATATAATCTTGACAGTAAATGTACATTCCCCTTGTCCAGTATTAATTCAAAATCTGTTTTTAACAGGTCAATACCTCCCTCCCTTAGATCTTTTTTAAATCTTTCTTTTATTTGGAGATAGGGAAACCATTGTATATTTTTACTTTCTGCGTTTAACTGTTGACATTCTTTCAGATTATAATTTCCCTTTGTGCTCTTGACGAGATCTTTAAAAGTGAACCATTTTATTTCATTTCTTAAGCTTCTTAAGGGTAAGGCTTCTCCTGGAGATACACAACTTGGTAGCTTTTTAAACAACATTGTTTTATATTTAGACCAAATTTTGTATAGAGGATTCTGTATTGGGTGATTGATAAATTGCCTTTGCGCCTTCACTTTTTGGTACCAGAGAAATGCATGCCACCCAAAATTAAGTTCATGGCCCTCCAATAAAAGTAATCTGGAATTATCCAAATAGAACCATGGTTTCAACCACATCAGACAACTGGCTTCATAGCAGAGCCTTAGATCTGTAACACCAAATTCCTCTCTAGCTCTTATTTCGGCCAATAATTTAAATCTTATTCTTGTTTTTTCCCCCAACCATAACAAATTGCTCAGATCTTTATTGCACTCCTTACACCATCTTTGGGGGATTAGGACTGGAATCATTTGAAACAAAAATAATATCTTGGGTAAGATGCTCAGTTTAATTAACGACATCCTTCCCATCAAAGATAATTCCAGTTTCTTCTACGTTTCTTTTTTTTTTTTTTAATGTGGGACTATGTTGGGCTATAGTAATTTTGGAAAGGTTGTCTGTTTTTACCGGAAATAATTATGCCCAAGTATATAATCTTCTCTGCTGTTTTCACACCAAGCATTTATTCCAGCTGCATCCTCTCGTCTCTATCTAAATTTTTGGTCAAAATTTTAGTCTTATCTGTATTTATCTTAAACCCAGCCCATTGGCTGAAATCTTTTAACATTCTCATCATTTTTACTCCCTGTTGTAGTGGATCTTCCACGTATAATACCACGTCATCCGCAAAAGCTTTATTAATGGATCTTTCCTTCCTTATCTTAACACCTCTAATTGTTTCATTTGATCGTATCTCTCTCAAGAGGACTTCCAATGTTAGGAAAAACAACAAAGGGGAAATCGGGCAGCCTTGGCGGGTGCTTTTCTGAATAGCAAAACTGTTGGATCTTTCCATATTAACTGATAGGTGGGCTCTTTGATCACAGTATATAGCTTGGATCCATGATATAAAATTGACTCCAAATTTCATATTTTCTAATACTGTGATAAGGAAATCCCACCTAATGTTATCGAATGCCTTTTAGGTGTCCAAAACCAGCAGAGCTCCTTTTTTCTCTATATGGTGTTCCAAGTATTCAATAATATCTACGGTGGTTCTCACATTTTCCCGCATCTGCCTACCCGGGAGAAAACCTGTTTGGTCTTCCCCAATGTATCGAGGAAGTATCTCCTTCAATCTATATGCTAATATGGAAACAAAAATTTTATAATCCTCGTTGAGGAGTGATATCGGTCTGAAATCTTTAACTGCTGGATACTCATTTTCAGTTTTTGGAATTAATACAATATTTGCTTCCTTCAAGCTATCAGGTAGATGTTTTGTGTCTTTAATTGCATTTATAGTTTCTTGTAGAGGTTTTAAGAGTTGATCTTTAAAGATTTTGTAATACTTTGCTGGCAAGCCATCTATTCCTGGCGCTTTATTCAATTTTAATCTTTTGATAGCTTTACTAATTTCTTCTAGAGAAACCGACTTATTCAGGATTTCCTTATGTATTTTATCAATTGGAGGGAGATGTTTAGATGATATATAGTTTTCTAATTCCTTCTTATTCTCCATTGCCTGCTGTCCATATAAGTTTTTATAATAGTTATATAATTTCTTCTGTATTTCTTTTTCTTTTACAACAACTGTATCACCTTCATGCAAGCCGTTAATATTCCGTTTTTTCTTCTCTTTACGTATCTTATATGCCAACCAGCGTCCGGGTTTATTTGCATTTTCAAAATAGTTTTGCTTAGCAAATTTCATTTTTGTACCTAATTCCTCTACGGTCAACATAGATAATTGATTTTGCAAAAATTTCATCTTTTTTGCCTGCTCCTTATTACCTGGGTCATGTTTAAGTCCTCTTTGTTTATCTCGTTAGTTAACTCCTCTATTTTCTTCATCTTTTGCTTTTTCCATTACCAAGTTTTTTTTATGAGAATACCTCTCATTACCACCTTTGGCGTAACCCATACTGTCTGGATCTTAACTTCATTATTAATATTAATCTTAAAAAAATTCTTCCAGTTCTTTTTTACAATACATTATCACCTCCTGATTTAACACATACTCATTTAATCTCCAGTTTCTTCTCATTCCATTTTTAACCAGTTGGATTTTAATTAAATTGTGATCACTGAAAGATCTAGGTAATATCTCTGAAGATTTAACCAAGTGGAGTAATGATTCTGATAACCATATCATGTCAATTCTAGACCAGGAGCAATGATGTCTTGAATAAAAAGTAAAACCCTTTTCACCTGGGTGTTAAAATCTCCACACATCTTTCAATTGGTATTCCTCTATCAATTGAACACAGTCTTTTGAAAGTTTACTTGTTGTTTTCATTTTAGCTTGTGCTCGTGAGGGATTTCTATCTAGACATACATCTACCACCTCATTAAAATCTCCTAGGAGACACATCTGATCATAAGAGTAATTAGACACACATTTTCTTAGATCTTCATAACATTTTTTATTTTCTTTACATGGTATGTAGATACCAATTACCAAAACAGTTATTCCGGCCAACTTAACCTCTACCCCCAAGAATCTACCTTTGTTGTCCTTAAATATCAATTTTGGTGAAAGATTTGATTTAATGATTAGTATTACACCTCTTTTTTTATTAGCAGAAACACTAAATACTTCTCCCAAATTTGGAAACTTTAATAATTTTTCATCTTTCTCCCTTATGTGAGATTCCTGCAAACAGCTAATATCAGGGTTGAGTTTCCTCAGATAATGCACTATTTTTTTCCTTTTGATCAGGGAGTTCAAGCCATTAACATTCCAGGAGATTATTGTATTTAACATTTTCCCTTATTACCTAAAGAAGCCAATACATCAAAATGCAAATCGAGCAGGCTAGTGTCAGGGTTTATCCCACTTTCCTTTTCCTCCATTGGTTGCCCTTTTCCTCTACTTTCTCTGTCCAATAATCCTGATATCTCTGATTTCTTGACTCCTTCCTCCTCCTTTTCATGATCGTCTCTTGTTACCACAGATCTAGGTGTTGATTGTCTTTCCCCTCTCAGAATCGAACCATGTCTTGTCAAAAAAATCTTGAGCCTTTTCAATTGAATTCAGACGGAACCGTTGCTGTTGAAAATTAAAGATCACCCCTTCTAAACAGTCCCATCTGAAAGGAATTTGATTAGCTTTTAATTTAGACACCAAAAAGTCATACTCTTTCATTTTCTTCAAAATTCTTATTGGAATTTCTTTCATTACAGATAAATGCTTCCCTGAAACCACAATAGGCAATTTATTATGCTCTTCCATTATCTTATCTTTGGTTGACTTCTTTGTGAATTGAACTACAACATTTCTTGGTAATTTTTTACATTTAGCAAAGGTTGATTGAACTCTATATACCGTGTCAATTTCATTTTCCATTATTTCACCTTCTATTTCCATAAATTCAGCCAAAATGTTAACTACTTTATCCTTTATCTTTTCACCTTTTTCCTCCTCCAATCCTCTGATCCTCAACCATGAGTCCATTTGATTCTGTTCCAATACGGCCATTTTATCTAATTGTTTTCCCAACTCCTCTGAGGTGCATACTTTCTGCTTTAAGTCCTGAATTTCCTTTTTATTAGTGTCAATATCTTTCTTATTAGACTCCACCTCTTTTTTAACCTGCTCTAAAGAGTCTTTCATTTCCCCCACTTGGGATTTCAATTCTGTTATGTCTTGTTTAATCTCTTTCATGAAGGATCTCATTTCCTCCATGAACTTCCTATGATAATCAGGGGGTTCATCCCAGGAATCCCATCTTTGTTGTAATTGTTGCTGTTCATTACCACGTAGTTTCCCTGTCCCATGAGGACTCCATGTTGTTTCATAAAGGTAACAGGAAGCCGGTGTATTCTGGCCAGTTTAGATGAGCCCAGAGATTATGGGAGTTGTAGTCCAAAATGTTTATGGAGCCAAAGGTTCCCCAGCCTGAATATACAGCAGCTTGGCAGGGTCAACAAATCCTCTGCTTCTGCCTTTGGCAGGAAGCCATAGCCTTGGTCAGAAATTCAGAATGGGGTTAAAATAAACATGAAAGGGGAGTTCTGAAATGCTAGGCCCCTGTTGGGTTCTATTTTGGAACACATCATTGCCATTGGGCCCCGAATCAACCAAGGGAAGTACCTAGAACTCCAATTACCTTTGATCAAAGGGGTCCTCTCCTCCTCAAGTGAAGAACAACTACACCAGCACTTGTTGTGAGCAAGAGGAACAACTTTATTGATTCAAGCAATACTTTTATAAATTTGGTTTAGCATGATCTCGTGTCATTCAGACCAGGGTTAAAATAAACATGAAATTGGAGTATATTAGTTCCATTCACTGCTGCCATCATTGTCCTCACATGAAAAGCAGTAATCTGAAGAGGAGAGCCTCTGCTATGTGTGAAGGTTGACCATGCAGTCCAGAAACCTGAAAAATCAAGGTTCCTGATCATGTGGACAGACTGTAATAGAGGCTCTCTTCTTCAGATTGTTGCTCTCTTCAAATGGCAAGAGATGACGGAAGGGGCTAGTACACTTCCCCTCTTCATTCATTGATTTAATCTGAACGAGTACATGCTTAGGGTGGGTTTTAGTTTCTCTTGGGCAGAACTCACCCTGTTGCAGGTCATCTGTTCTATGCTCCATTCTCTCATTCTGGGGAAGTTCTTAAAGACCCCAACAGAGGCAAGGAAGAGACTGTTCAGTTCCTTCCTTTATGGTTTCTTGCTGCTCTGCTCCCCCTTAAGGGTGCTCTGTTAGGCAAGATCTGAACAGCTCATATCTTATTTAGTTACTCAGTTATATGAACATTCTGTGTTTTTTTCTCATTAGAGTGATATTTAAACCATATTATTACTGGACTATGGTCATTTTCTGTCTCTGATGCTGGCTTCACTTAATGAGATGACAAATGCTTCAAATATATTAAGAATGATTATTATTAATAGTATTATGAGATATAATTACAAGGCAATTGCCTCATAATTACACAATTCTTTTAAAAAGAGCAGTCTTATAACATCTTCAAGCTATGTCGTGGCTCCAGTTCATACATCACTGTGAACCACTTGACATTGAGAAGGTCACTCTTAGAGGAGGAATTTTTAAAAAAGGATGGCTATATGGCTCATAATACACATACGGACAAGAAAGGATAATTTTGTTCCAGCTACAAAAGCCAGTCTTCTGTAGGGACATTGTTTTGAAGCTGCTCTCAGAGAGAAGGGAGAAACCCCTCTGTCTGATTCCAGGAAGCAATAAGCACCTACATGAAAATAACCCATCCTTAATCCCCTGCCTATCCGTTTTTATCTGATGGCTTCAGCACAGGCTGGAAGATCACTGCGTGACAGAAAACGAAGGCAAGTTAACAAGATGTGACCGGTCCCATGGATGAAACAATAGAGAAAAACCTCCTCCACTTTGTCTAGAAGCTTGGTGCCATTCTCATGTTCAGGTAGCGATGTGGGTCACGCTGGGCTTAGTTTGCTGCCTAGCATTTGGGGGGCTGCCGTTGGCACTCTGCTCTTGCCCTTCCCAGTGTAGCTGCTCTTTCCACAGTATCAATGAAGGAACCAAAGCAAGGTAAGTCTGCATATGTATAATTGTTTTCTTTCTCACTCAGTGAGTTTAAAGCATAGTTCTATGGAGGGCTTGAGTTTTGTTTTGTTTTTTGGATGGGGGAGTATTGGTCTAGCATGCTGCCTATGCAGAAACACGGGTCACTCTGTAGCTCATAGCTGCAAATGTTATTTTCCCAATCACTTTGTACCAAGGCTTTATGTGTGGTAGGATTAGCTGTGGAGCACACTGTAATCTGATTTCAGAGATGGAATTTAATGATCTTCTATATACCAAGGCAGAAGCAATATAATTAACATGAGTGCAATGTTGGAGAAAATGGAAAGGTGGAAGCTAAAATTGAGCTTTTTTTTTTTTTAAATGTATGTTAAGAAATCATTTTAAAGAAAACTAAAACAATTATGGACTTCAATTTTTTAAAAGTATTATACATTATTTACATTATATATATAATATCTAGATTCTATATATTACATTTTATTACTGATATTCCAGCTGAACACCTTTTTTAAAAAAGATCAACAGCTATTTACTCCAAGCTCTGTTTTATTTAAGAATTGTTTTAACTTCAACAGTGTTAAAAGAGGAGCAACAGATGTTTTCAGTTTTCCCTAGGACATATATATTTATTATGGCTAAGGCTCATTCAAAATATTTCTTAAAGTAACTAGCAAGCCTGTAGCATGCTGGGTAGTGAAACAGATTAGTAGGAGAGTGGGGTTATTTGTTGATTTACAGTGGTACATTTAATTTTTACACCACAGCGTCCTTGGGAAATGTATGAAGGACTTAAGTGGGTGTTATATGCAAGTACATGTCTATATCAATACCTTTTGATGTCAATTGAAAATGCTTCATATGTACGGGACTGGTCAGAATTTTTATCTCCCTGTTAGAGACAAAGTTCTTACCTTGAGATATCATGATGTGGTTGAGGTTGCCCAGGGTTGTTGTGGTAATAGTTAATTGAAGCTGTGATTTGTTCACAGCTCACATTCATAGACCCTCTATGTAAGCATATACACATACACCTGTACAACATGTGTGGCATGCTGACCAAATTTCCAGCAGAATAATAAAAATGAGAAAACTAATAAATCTTTGATACTGGCCTGTGATATGGATCTTTGGTAACTCAAAAATAACAATAAGTTGCTGTAAAGTATAGATGCTGGTGGAGTCTTAGGGAGCAGCTTTTCTTACAAAAAAGCCAGTTGGTTATGTAAATGTTCTTTAACTGCTATTCTAGGAAAACTACAGAAGTGAGATATTTAATTACTGTGCATATGCCATGGTCCTATATAAAATTATCACTCATTTTGGAGATGACTAGAACATGATAGAATGCAGACAATATATCACTATAGATGAACATAGCACAATTCATTCTAGACTACTGTATATTCTAGATGAATATCGTTAAGTATATTCTACATGCTAATACCATTTGGTACTGTATCCGAAGAAGTGGATTTATATCCACAAAATCTCATGCAAAAATAAAAACCAATTAGTCTTAAAGGAGCTGCCACATTTTTTTTCTTTCTCCCCTTTCCTTCATCCTTCCTAAAGAGGTAGGCCATGGAGCAAGCTGCCCCAAGAATCTCTTTCTCCAGAGATGTTAAAGGGGAGGTCAGACACACATTTGAAAGAAATCATACAGTGCTGTGGGTCTCAGTGCCTGTACTTAGAGCAGTTCCTTCTGACTCTGGGAGTTTACATATATGAAACAAGTCAGCCTTCTACAACTTGATGCCCTCCAGATATCTTGGACTACAGCTCCCCAAATTGCCAGGTAGTGTGGGTGATAGCAATTATAGTCCAATATATTTGGGGAGCACTAAGTTTGGGAAGACTACTCTAAGTGTTGATTTTTCAATAGGAAAAACACACCCTTATAGGAAAAAACACATCATAGTTTGGAAGTGCAGCACTCATTTTTCCTCCCAGAAATAAAATATGACTGAAACAGCAATAGGTCAACAAATGAGAAATTGGACAACAGCAACACTGATCATTTAACAAGTGGCAGCATCTCTTTTTTCTAAGACCATTTCACCTAGCAGGAGTCAGGAAGTGCCTAGGCAGGGAATTCAAGAGGATGGGGCAACCACAGAAGAGTCCTCAGTCTGTGCCCTGACCAGTAAACTATTAAAGAATTGGGAAACAGAGCAAGGCTATCTGTTAGTAAATCTTGAGTGTTTTTTTAAAGATGGGTGGGGGGAAGGATTGGCATTTTGCTTCTTTCCCTTGCCTAAACCTATCTCAGTATTTATGCCTCAGGTGGGTGAGTGGAGATACAAAACTAGAGACCTTGACTAGAGATGGAAGCTTAACACACACAAGGCATAATCTCCCCTCCTCAACCAATCTTGCCCGGAAATGTGTGGCCTTACTGAACTGACTCACTTCATAGCACTGCAGCCTTTGTAGCTACATTGCTTTAGTGATAAAAGAATGAGAATTATATAAAGAGATGGATTTGGGATCGTTCAACCAGGCATAAACCCCTGGTAATGGAGACTTGAAAGACAATGGATTTTTGTACTGGGAAGACTTGGGGCTTTTGGAAGCTTAACAGGGCTCTCTTAGTAAGAAGACAATAATGGCAATGAGGACTCCCATTAAGACTGCTTGCTGTCCACCACCAGTATTCCCTGTCAATGTGCAGCTGCAAGGACATGTTGAACATATTAGGAGACAAGTCTTGGTTGACAGTGACTGTGGACCCTAGACGTAGGATAAGGAATATGTGGCCTTCATATATTGTTGGACTGCAATTTCCATCATCCCTAACCAGCATACCCAATGATGAGGGATGATAATAGTTACAGTCCAGCAACATTTGGAAGTTCACACATTCTCTACTTCTGGCCTAGAAAATTTCCCAGAATCCTCTGCAGTGCATGGGAGGATTGTGGCTTGTAAGGTTATGTGGGAAGTGATCTCCGAATTTAGACAATTTTAAGATGACTAGCTATTTAATCACATAGAAATAATTAGCAGGAACCAGCCAAGTTTAAGCCCTTTCAGTTCCTATTGATTCCATCAAATGTGTTATAGTTAGTGATCCTAAGCATATGTATTTGGATTTCAATAGGACTGGCTTCCAAACAAACATAGTGAATTTGGATTTCTACCTCTCCCTTTGAAAATCAGAGGGATCAAGAATTAATTCCTTTTTATTGGGTTAGATGAGGACTGGATAGTTGGCAGTGATGGGCACTTGTCAAGGTCCACACCTCATAAGGAAGAGCTCACTATTGGCAACCCATCAATGAAAAGTGACACCTTACTCACGGCTGCGGCACAGAGTCAGCATGCAAGGATGACGTCGTCATCTGAAACTGAGGACATTTTCAGACAGCGCTAAATGGAGTTTACCGTGGGATGAGCTCCCGGAATAGGAACGGCACTCTTGCACGGTGGGGGGTCATTTTCGGACGCCGCCGTCCCTCTTCTGAGATCATCAGTGTCACTTCCGTTAAGCTTTGGAAGCGGCCGCGCCATATTTTAAGCACGGAAGTTGAACTGGTTTAGGATATATTATTTTTATTATGACTGTTGTACTTATCCTCATTAACTTTATTTATACCCTGCCTATAGTAAACTCAGAACTCAAGGTGCCTTACAAATTAAAGCAAGTACAGTATAGTTAAAACATAACAAAAAGCACCATTGAAAATGGAATTATGCTATTAACAATGCTAAAAGCAGTATGTTAAAATGTTAAAAAGCAGTTTTTAAAAACAGTACAGTTGCCCCTTCACATTCGCAGCTTTCATACTCGCAGTTTTGATTATTCGTGGTGAAGCCCCGAGCCCCCTTGAGAAGGCTGGCGAGAGGCTGGGCAGCTTCACTCCCGCCTGCCCGCTGCCTTCCCCAGCCTTCCTGAGGGGACTCCGGGGCTTAGAAGCCCTGGAGCTCCCTCAGGTAGGCCACAGAGAGGCCAGGCAGCTTCCCTCGCTCCCACCTGCTGCTTTCCCCGGCCTTCCTATGCAGGCTCCAGGGCTTCTAAGCCCCGGAGTCCCCTCAGGAAGGCCGGGGAAAGGCCGAGCAGCTTCCCTCCCTCCCTCCCTCCCTCTGCCTTCCCCGGCCTTCCAGAGGTGGCTTCGGAGCTTCTAAGCCCCAGAGTCCCCTCAGGAAGGCCGCAGAGAGTCCGGGCAACTTCCCTCTGTCTCTCCCTCCTGCTGCCTTCCCCGGCCTTCCAGAGGTGGCTTCGGAGCTTCTAAGCCCCAGAGTCCCCTCAGGAAGGCCGCAGAGAGGCCGGGCAACTTCCCTCTGTCTCTCCCTCCTGCTGCCTTCCCCGGCCTTCCAGAGGTGGCTTCGGAGCTTCCCTCCCACCTGCCCGCCGCCTCCCTCCCATGGGGGGGGGTGTAGGAGGAGACTTTTTTATTCGCGATTTTTCCACATTCGTGGGGGTCTCAAGACCCTAGCCCCCCGACTGTGGAGGGATGACTGTAAAATTAAAACAGTACAGCAGACTCTTAAAAGCCCTTTCTTTAGAAACCTTCAGTTCTCAAAAGCCTGTTGGAATAATAAAAAAAAAATCTCTTTGCCTGCTGGCAGAAGGACAGCAAACGGGGGACCCCATAGCCTTCCTAAGAAGGGCATTTCAGGGCTTATCTATATGGTGAAAATACTTCTCATAGCATTTGAGGAGAATATCTTTTGTTCCAGTGGGATCCCGTATCATTTTGTCATATTTGGAAGGAGGGGGAAAAATCAAAATACTTCTTGGGAAAATACTTCCCAGCTTTCCCCATAGTTTTTTTTTTAAATACTCCAAAGGAAATGTGCATTCACACTCATTGGGACAACTGATTTGCTTTGCTGCGCATTCTCAATAAGAGCAGAAGTGGAAAGCTGATTGGTCAGATGTGCACAGGGGGTGGAGCTTGCTGGCAAGGCAAGTGCCCCAAAACTCTATGATGGATTTTATCCATAGCAATTGTGCGCTGAGGAAACAAAGCAGCCCCCCTCTTTTTCTGTTTATTTAAGTGGAAGATTGTACTTCCGCACCTTGGATTTGCTTTTTTTTTAAAAAAATACTGTTCCGTGGTGGCAACTGGTGAGAATAACAGCGTGAGTAATTCACTCGCACCTGCCATCTTGATTCTCAGGCATGCCCATTTGAACAATAAACACATACCCTGTGATCTTGACAAAAAATCATGGAGACAAATGAAAGCTGCTGCAAATTGCCATTAGTGTGCAGCAATCCACATTTTATTGTCTTGTATAGATGAGCCCTCAGAGCCTTGTGGGAGCCAGTGAGAAGCCTGATGTACTTGGTGTGCAAGGCCAGGGTATAGATTTGTTTGTTTTTAAAAGGGTGACCTTTTCACCTATGCTTATTAGAAGATTATAGTTGTTGGAAGGCATAATAAGTAAGCCTAACAAATGTTCTCAAAATACACAGTAGTTTTGTTATTTAATTTTGAGCATCATTCTGTACACCACACAACTGTGGTGAGTAAGAGTTTCTCTCTACACAGCTGCACTTACCCAGCTTTGGCTTTCTTTGCAAGGGAAACCATCAGAGCTTTAAAGGTGATCATAGGTGGTAGAGGTATAGCTTAATCTGCCCTTCCTCAACCTGTGCACTTCCGATAACCAGATGAAATGTGTCAGAATGCAACTCCCATAATCCCCAGCCAGAACAATTGTCCTGTCTGGATGTTGTAGGCCAACAGAACTGGAGGGTGTTGGAATGGGGCTGAATTAAAAGAGCCCAGCAGTGACAATTTCACAACCTCCATGTGAGAATTCTAGTTTCTATGACATCATATTGTCTACAGGTTATCTAACAAAAGGATGTGCTTAGACAGACTTGACCATTAGCTCTCCCTGTCTACACACACCCTTGTGAACAACAGGATATTAATGAATAGGTCTTCAAGCCTTCCTCAGAATCTTGTCCCCTAGAAGTCTCTTCCCTACTCCAAGATCTGAAATGTTATCACTCATGCTAGTATTTCACAGGTTCATCTGATGATAAATCTCATAGAGCTGTGGCCAGCTGGAGATTATAATGGCATAGACAGATCAACAGGCTACTGCTGATACACTTCACTTTGTATACTGAATTGTTTGCAGAGGGTACTGACTCCACTACGTGTTGCAATATTGTGGCTTTTAGCAGTAGAAAAAAAAAACAATGGGGAAAAAGGAAGACCCTGTCAGACAAGAGCACACCTGACATACAAGGAGAGATTTGCTGAAATCATTTACACTTATTTAATGTTACGTAAATAAACCTGAGAGCCAATGTTGTGTAGTGGTTTGAGTGTTGGACTCTGGAGGCCAGGGTTCACTGGGTATCCTTGGACAAGTTACACTCTCTCAGCCTCAGAGGAAGGCAAAGGTAAAACACCCTCTGAACAAATCTTGCCAAGAAAACCCCATGATAGCTTTGCCTTACGGTTGCCATAAGTCAGTAACAACTTAAAGGCACACAACAACACCACAACAAATAAACTTATTTATTTACAGTGATAAAATGCAGCAATTCTCAATAGTAAGAGGGAAAAGCATTAAAAAAGGAAATAGAAAATTTAAAATGTGCATAAGGCAAAGAGACAATATAGATTTCTGAGTTTAGGAACTAATTTGTTTAATTTGAAATCATTTGTTTCAGCAGAGCTGTGCTATGCAATGACCCAGAGATGACGCTCACACCTGTGAACTTCCCTGTGGACACATTTAAACTCCGAATAGAAAAGACAGCCATCCGGAGAGTACCAGGGGAGTCTTTCCATTCTCTCCGCAACTTGGAATTCCTTTGGATGCCCTACAACTCTCTGGCCAGCCTCACTGTGACTAACTTCAGGGGCCTCCGCCGGTTGCAAGAGCTGAGACTGGATGGGAATGCTTTGACCTCCTTCCCTTGGGAAGCCCTGCTGAGCATGCCCCAGCTGAGGCTGTTGGATCTGCACAACAATGAACTTGCCTCCATACCAGCTGAAGCTGCACAGTACATCCGAAACATCACTTACCTAGACATCTCAAGCAATAAGCTGGTGACACTTCCCCAAGAACTTATTGCAGTTTGGTCAAACCTCCAGGCAGTTCCATATTTCCCCAATGACAACTCTAAGATCATCTTAGGTAAGATGTTTTCATTATGAAATGGACTAAGTGGAGGGGGGGACTTTCTCTACTAGGGTGGAAAACTTTATGGTGTATGGGAGGCCCCCACATTTTTTCCTCTACAGCCCTTCAGGAGATATACCTGCTTCTCCCACCACTGCCAAAGTTGCCACCAAAATACACAGGAAACAGACAACTCTATGGTAATGGTTCTGTGGTGCCGGAAGGTTGCTAGAGCATCCTCCCACACCATAGAGCAGGACTAGAAGAAGAGGAACTACAAAAAGAAGCAATAGGAATTATATGATGAAGGAGACACAGGCCTTATCTTCACAGGCTATTTACCCCATTCTACCCCTGTCTGAGAGCCCTGTAGTCCATACGATGCAGAGCATTTGACCTGATCTTCCCCCAGCTAGTTCTCGTCACCCCTGGGGCAGATATCAGGCTGAGGTGGGGGAAAACGGGGTACAGTCTGATAAACCATTTTGAAAAAATATCTGGTTTATTTAGTCTCAGCTGGGAGGAAATGGATTGGGCCCTGTGTGTCCGTAGGAGCCTATCCCTGTAGGCCAGTCCATTGCTGTAGCTGCTGGTCACCCTTACTCTTCCAGGTCCAAGCAGCAGGCCTGCAGCATGTGATCAAGGGTGGTTACATGCAAGGGGGTCTTGTCACATGGTGCAGGATGGCTTCCTGGACCCAGCAGAGCAAAGAAAATGGCAGCAGCTGCAGTGATGGGCTGACATTCCTGTTTGGACTCTGGACTGTTTCGTCAAGTTATGGGGGCAGAATGGGCCAGCTCCATAACCAGGATACACCAGTGGGGAGCTTGCATATCCTGGCTCTTGGAGATAAGCCCCGAGTCTACAAAAACTTATGCTATGAACATCTTTCTCCCAAATGTGCTATATGATTCCTTTGCAATAGAAATCAGTCCTTATTAGTTGTCTAGATCTGCTTCTCCTTTTCTTCTTGATTAGCTTCATCAAGGACAGAAAGGCAACAAGCCTCACTGTTGATTAAGGGGTTTTCCTTCTCTTTATCCTTTCTGTAGCCACCCACCCAATCTGTTCTCTGTGACCATTTGCTGCCCCATGGGATAAGGCATTCTGGAAGCAACGTGAAGGGAAAGGAAATGGAAACTGGTCCCACTATGCTTCGGGAGGCCTATTTGGCAGCTGTCCCTAATTAGGTGTGCTGAGATAGCCAGGAGGCCATGGAAGGGGGTGGCGGTTGTGGTCTTGGGGTGCATGTGGTCCATGAGTGGTATGGTTGGCCACCCTGCTGTCTATACATGATTTATGTCCACAAACCTGTGAACTGGAGCCAGACAAAGTTAATGGAACATAGCTTACATTGAAATGAATATGACTAGTCAGGACTAACTTGTTCCACTGATTACCTAGGAGCATTTATTTTCAAAAATATTTAGTCCCCTTTACTTGCTATAGAGCTTGGAAATCAGTTCACTGCCATTACTTGTTAGAATGTCTTTAAAAGTGGCTCATTTAATCATGTGTTTTGTTGCTTGTTATTTTGCTGTTACTTTGGGAAAGGCAGGGTTCACAGGAGAATGACATAAAACTTGAAAAAAAGCCATAAAAAGGCCTCTCATTAAAGTAACCAGAAAATATTGCTCATTGCAGCAGTAAAATTATTTCATCCCTCGCATGTTTGAAATATTACTTTGTTACCCCTTGTTACCAAAAATTAATGCTGTACCTGGAAATCCTACACATATCTACTCAGAACTGAATCTCATTGGATTCAACAGGTCATACTCCCATCAAATGTATTCCCCACTTTTCATTTGTCCCACTCCAAATAAAAAAAATCCCAATTTTAGGGCTTGGACTAGAGCATGGGAGCAGATTTTGGATGTCATGAATGAGCAGCAAATGGCTAATTATTTGACTTTATAATTCTTACATTTCTGCTGCAAGGGAATGAAAAGAGGTACCTGTGAGATTTTTCCTCACATGCCAAAATAACGTTTGTCTTAGTTTTCAGTCTCTTGCAGCATAAAAAGAAGGAAGGTGGGGTGGGGGGGAATAAGAAATGTGGCAGCACCTTTGAAACTAACAGGGTTTTATTTATTTTTGAACCAGTTAGTCTTAAAGGTGCAGCACCATTTTTCCTCCCCCTCCCTCCCTTTTTTTATGTCTGCCTTAGGGGATTTTAGTTGCTCTGCTGCAGATAGGAAAATGTCTTGGGCTGGCCCTGCCGTTTTCTCCCTCATCATCCCAGCTCTGTCACCTCCTCATTCATAAAAAAGCAACATGGCCCCATGTATTCACATTTGGGCCTTTGTTGACTTGGCTCTGTCTTTCCCTTGAAGAGAACAAAGACATTGATGGCAACTAGCCAGTTAGCTGCCACCCACCAACTGCAGCAGGAGCAGTCCTACTTCCATCCTCCATGATCCATGCACAAGAGCACTCATGAGCTATGTGGTGATCAGATATCAACTGCAGGGATGCACAAAGATCAAATGCCATGAACCATTTTCGTCGATGCCACTGCTCGGAGACTCAGGCTTCCTGACTTATTGATGTAGCATTGGTACAAGGATATTCATTTTTATTTTATATTTTTAAGAGTAATTAAAGTGGCAGTTTTTTATTCTCTGTGCACTGCAAGATGGTGGTCTTGTGTACTATGTTCACTGGAAATACAGTGGCCTGCAAATGGGATAATCTACATCTAATCATCTATCCCCTGCAGGGAAGGGGCAGGAGGAGCAAAGGCCACCTTGCTAGCACCAGCTGAGTCGTCATCAGCAACTAGCTGATGCTGTCCGTGAGCTGATATCTTGACTGGGAAGTAGAACAACACACTGGGAAATCCCAGGGTTATGTCAGATCACTCAATAATTGGAGATAACTGGGGATTTTCCTCTAATGGGGCCAGGGCTTGGGGGAGGGGTCATAGCCCATGATGGGACAAATTCCAAGTCTCTGCAGGCCAAATTGGGCCTGTGATCAAAAGGTCCTCCCATTAACCAAAAACAAGGAAGAGATTTTAAAAGTTCCCAAGACTGGGATGGGCAGCTTCCCAAGTTGGGAGGGTACACAATCCCTGCTGGGTACTGAAGAGCTGCATGTTGCCTGCATACTCCTCAAAAAGCATTGTGTCTTTTTGTTACTGAAAATGTCTGCTACATGCTCTAGGAGATGAGGGGTAAAGACAATTTTTCAACCCCCCCCCTTTCAGCCTAGGTGATGCCTCCCCCCAAAAAAACATAAAGTAATCACAAGTCACGTTTGGTTTTGGGGGAAAAAAGCCCCCCTTCTCATGCTAAAACAGTTTAGGGTTGTGCAAAGACCTGGCAAACTTGCCTCCTGTGACCTTAGATGCATGAGGAATATTTTTCAGTAATTAAGGGCTTGTCTATGTGGTGAAAATAATCCTAATGACATGCGAATGGAAGGTGATCTATACAAATGGACATTCGCATAAATACATGTCATTCAGAAGAGGGGCAGCCAAACCCACCTTAAATTCCATGTGGGAAGCCTCCGGGGCTTATCCCAGATTACCAAAAAACAAAACAAAACAAACACCTCAGCACGGCATGCGAATATGCCAGGCAGTGTAATCTGATTGGCTAGACAAGCATGGGGGGTGGGGCTAGCAAAGGGGAAAAGTGCCTGCTGTTGCCATGTTAGATTTTCAGCTAAGTGCGGGTCTGGTAAGTTGATAAAACTGCGATCTTATACTCTCTGTTTTTTTGTTCCTTTTTGTAAATATGAAATATCACATGTGCACACCATGGTAAACATTTTTTTTAAATTGGGCAATGGCAGATTTAAAAGCATGAGTAAATCACTCATGGCCGCCATCTTGGCTAGAGGTCATGCAAAGTTTAGGGTGGCTCTTTTGACTGTTAAGACAAGTTGCAATGCTGCGAATGGCTGCTTTTTCGGATGCGTTTGCAATTTTGCCCTCTTGTATAGAAGGAACCTAAAAATACCCTAAAAGTATCAGATCCCGTCTTAAGCAGGGTCAGCCTACCTAGTAATTGGATGGGAATACCAGGTGCTGTAGGCTATATTTCAGAGGAAGGAATTGACAAAAGCATCTTTGAGTATTCCTTGGCTAAGAAAATGCTATGAAATTCATGGGTCAACAGGAGACTTGAAGGCACACACACACACACACTGAAAAAACAAATTGGGAGGCTGCATGTGCCCTGTGCGATGCATTTTGTCCACTCCTGCCCTAGGAAGTTGCTTCAACTATTTCATGAATATGACACTATGAGTCCAAAAATGCCTTACCAGGACCAAGCAGAAGAGCAGCATCTCTTCTTGAATCTTTGAGGTGATGCTTTTTAATAGAAAATCTAAAATACTAATTTTCTATGACACAAGATTACACTGACCATTTCATATGGAATATTTAGCATTGTCTTCTAAAGTATTTCAGGTTATTGTAGAGTTTAAGGGGCAGGGTGTTTTGGTTTGGGCTTTTTGGACACCTGAGGGTTGCTGTTAGCCTAAGCCATCTACCCACTTTGGACAGCAATAATATTATGTATATTAGTTCAGCAACTGGTGAGCCAAAAGATGCATCACAGGATTCATTTCAACCTGTCAGAAGATTTAAGAGTCTTGCTGAATCAGACCGTTTATTTAATTTAATTTCATATATATGCCACCTTTCTCCCTGAGTGGGACCCAAAGTGGCTTACAAAAAGAATCAGCTAAAAACATAATTATATGGTACCCATGGTTCACCATGTAGACCAGTATTTTGTTTCCCACCATCAGCCAGAAGGCTTTACAGAGGTTCCAAGCCGGGCATGACTCCATTTTTAAAAATCCCTTCTTATGCTTATGTCTTGCCTTTTCTCCAATGAGTTGAAGGATGGTGTACATAGCTCTCCTCTCTTCATTTTGTCCTTACAATCCTGTGAGGTAGGATGAGCTGAGAGAGTGACTGGGCCAAAGAGACCCAACAAATTTTTTGGCTCAGTGGGGAATAGCACCAGAACTCCCAAGTCCCAGTCCAGTGATCTAACCACTATATGACATTATCTCTCCCTGTTGCTTGTATCCAGCATGTAATTTAGACTTGACCATTCCATTTCATTATCAAAACTGATAGCTGATAACTTAGCCTTTTGGCTAATCCTTTTTTTTAAGCCCTCTAAGCTAGCTGACATTTCCACATTTGGTGATTATGAAGTCTTGTACTCAGTGGGAGCTTGTGGCTTCGCTGTAAGTGAAGCAGTGGAGCCACTCTTGGTTTTAGTCCAGACTTTAAAGGGGATGTCCAAGGTGTTGAACTCGAGCCTCCTAAAAGGTTCAGCAACTAGGACAGCTCCTTTAAACTCCATACTAAAACCTTGAGCAGATTCAGCACCCAACTAACATTGGAACCACCAGCTACTGCTGCTTGGGTAGCAAACAGTTACAGGCAGCATCCTCTGTACCTTTGTAAGGCATTCTGGAATTCACTGCAGAGGTCATGCAAGCAATGCAACTGTTGGGGACAGCAAATTGTCTTGTGCCAGTTCTGGCAAATTGTTGAAAGGCTTCACAGCAGTCCAGTGTCACATATCAGCTCCCCCACAAATGGTGATCAAAATATAAGACTAAATTAAATCAGTGTCAATATCCTATTTGTGAATGGTCCTTTGAAGTCTTCTTGCTGAGGCAGGTTTTCTCACTCTGTGTAATGATAGGATAAACTTGTATGAACTGGGTTTTTTCTCTTCTGTACTGTAAGATTTAACATTTGCAGAATGCCTTCAAGTACTATCAAAGCATTTAAGTGTATTGCAAAAAGAGAACATCTTCATTACTGTCTGTGACCAACATTATTATCTTCCATCAAGCAGTCACAGAGGAAGTCAGAAGCTACGAGATTGGGTCTAGGTTACTTGCTAAACTCACAGAAGAGGCATGATTTAAAAGACAGACTTCTTGGTTTATAGCTCAGCCTCTTAACTACTGCAATAACAGACATAAGAGAGCCAGTGTGGTGTAGTGGTTTGAGCACTGGACTATGACTGTGGAGACCAGGGTTTGAATCCTTGCCTAGCATTTTGCGGCCTTTGATTTAGATTCACTGTGACTTAGATGACAGAGATGATACAGTTCCAGCAATTGTAACCTTGGCACCTGCTTGTTCAGTGTTGGTGAATTCTTTTCATTTTGTGCAGGCTGAGCATGTGGATCCTTGGAGTGGTGGGAGCTACCATATGTGTACTAGATCCATGCCCTTCCTGGCTAATTAAACAGGCCAGAGGAAAACTGGCTGAGTGGGTGATTAATGCCTCCTTACAACAAAGCAGGCTCCTTACAACAAAGCAGGGGAAAAAAACCTTGCTGGGTTAAAAAAAAAAAACCTTCCCATGATCCTACTATATTAGATAGCTATAGGCCAGTCTCTAATGTTTCTTTTTGGGCAAGGTACTAGAGCATGTGGTGGTGGCTTCTCAACTGGAGGAGGAGGATTATCCACAGTCATGTGAAAAAGAAAGTACACCCTCTTTGAATTCTATGGTTTTACATATCACAACATAAAAACAATCACCTGTTCCTTAGCAGGTCTTAAAATTAGGTAAATTCAGCCTCAGATGAACAACAACACATGACATATTACACCGTGCCATGATTTATTCAACAAAAATAAAGCCAAAATGGAAAAGCCTCATCTGAAAAACTAAGTTCACCCTTACTGCTTCCATAGGAATTACGATGATAAGTAGCAGATAGGTGCTGCTAATCAAATGCCCTTGATAAATTGATCATCAGTGAGTGTGACCACCTCTATAAAAGCCAACGTTTTAGCAATTTGCTGGTCTGAAGCATTCAGGTGTGTGTTAACACAATGCCAAGGAGGAAAGACATCAGCAATGATCTGAGAGAAGCAATTGTTGCTGCCCATCAATTCAGGAAGGGCTCTATGGCCATTTCTAAACAATTTAAAGTCCATCATTCTTCAGTAAGAAAGATTATTCAAAAGTGGAAAATATTCAAGACAGCTGCCAATCTTCTCAGGAGTGGATGTCCCATCAAATTTACCCCAAGGTCAGATCATGCAATGTTCAGAGAAATTGCAAAACAAAACAAAACAAAACAAAACCCAAGAGGTACATCTCAGACTCTATAGGGCTCAGTTAGCATGTTAAATGTTAAGGTTTATGAGAGGACAATTAGAAAAAAAGTCTGAACAAGTATGATTTGTTCAGAAGGATTGTCAGGAGAAAGCCTCCTCCTTCTAAAAAGAACATAGCAGCATGGCTTAGATTTGCAAAGTTGCATCTGAACAAACCACAAGACTTCTGGAAAAATGTCATTTGGACAGATGAAACCAGTGTGGAGAAGTTTGGCCATAATGCCCAGCAGCACATTTGGTGAAAACAAAACACAGCATATCAGCACAAACACTTCATACCAACGTCAAGCATGGTGGTGGAGGGGTGATGATTAGGGCTTGTTTTGCAGCCACAGGACCTGGGAACCTTGCAGTCATTGAGTTGACCAGGAACTCCTCTGTATACCAAAGTATTCTAGAGTCAAATGTGAGGCCATCTGTCCAACAGCTAAAGTTTGGCCGAAATTGGGTCATGCAACAGGACGATGATCCCAAGCACACCAGCAAATCTACAACAGAATGTCTGAAAAAGAAAAGAATCAAGGTGTTGCAATGGTCCAGTCAAAGTCCAGACCTCAATCCAACTGAAATACTGTGGCGGGACCTTAAGAGAGCTGTGCATAAACAAATGCCCACAAACCTCAATGAACTGAAGCACCTTTGTAAAGAAGAGTGGGCCAAAATACCTCCACAATGATTGATGAAGTTATTGATAAAGTCATACAGAAAGATTGATAAAGATTGATAAAGTCATACAGAAAACAATTAGTTCAAGTTATTGCTGCTAAAGGTGGTTCTACAAGCCACTGAATCATAGGGTGTACTTAGTTTTTCCACACATGGCTTTTCCATTTTGGCTTTATTTTTGTTGAATAAATCAGGACACGGTGTAATATGCCATGTGTTGTTGTTCATCTGAGGTTGTATTTACCTAATTTTAAGACCTGCTAAGGAACAGATGATTGTTATTATGCCCTGATATTTAAAACCATAGAATTCAAAGAAGGCGTACTTTCTTTTTCAGGCCTGGCTATGGGGCAGAGACAACTTTGGTCATTTTGGTGGATGACCTATGCAGGGAACTGGACGGGGGAGCATGTTCCTGTTCATTCTGCTGGACCTTTCAGCGCTTTTTGATACCATTGACCATAGTATCCTTCTGAGTCACTTCTCTGTGATGGGGCTTTGAGGTACTGTTCTATAGTGGCTGCATTCTTTCTTGGAGGGGCACTCTCAAAGGGTGGTGCTGGGGGATTCCTGTTTGACTCCTTGGTCATTGGCCTGTGGAGTCCCTCAGGGTTCAGTCTTGTCCCTTATAATATTTAACATCTACAAGTAACTGCTGGGAGATGTTGTCTGAAGTTTTGAAGTGAGGTGTCACCAGTATGCTGATGATACCTACCTTTATTACTCCTTTCCACCTAATTCCAAGGAAGTTGTTCCTGTACTAAACCAGTGCCTGACAGCTGTAATGGACTAGATGAGGGCAAATAAATTGAAGCTTAATCCAGACAAGACAGAGGTACTCCTGGTCAATCAAAAGACAGACCTGGGAATAAGGATTCAGTCTATGTTAGATGGGGTTACACTCTCCAGAAAATGCAGATTCACAGTTTGGGGATACTCCTGAATTCAACTCTGAACAAGGCCAAGGTTTCAGCGGTGACCCGGAGTGCTTTGTTTCACACAGTTAAAGCTAGTGTACCAACTGTGCCTTTTCCTGGAGAAGTCAGATTTAGCCATGGTGGTACATGCCTTAGTTATATCCTGTTTGGACTACTGTAATGCACTCTACATGGGGCTGCCTTTGAAAAGTGCTCAGAAACTTCAGTTGTCCCAAAGAGCAGCAGATAGGTTTTTAACTGGGGCTAGCTACAGGGAGCACACAATTCCCTTGTTGCAACAGCCCCACTGGCTGTTGGTCCATTTCTAGGCACAATCCAAGCTGCTGGTTTTGACCTATAAAGCTGTGTATGACTTGGGTCCAGGTTATTTGAAGGATCATATCTCCCTGTATGAGCCCAGTAGAGCTTTAAGATCTTTAAGAGCTTCTGCCTTTCTTCACTCAGTGTGGCTGTTGGCTGTTAAAGTGGATTGGGGGGCATTTAAATAGTGGCAATATTGCCACAATCATGACTATGCAGTGCTATTGAATATGGAGCAGTTATGGACCCATAACTCTAGGTTATGAATACAAAATACCAGCCACTAACAACAAAAAACATCTACAACAATAGCAACTCATTTCTTCCATTAAAATATTGTCTCACTATCTTCAGTTTACGATTATCCCATAGAACGAGTTTGACATGACCATATAAATAAAATTAAAATCAACAAGAGATAGCAGGCCATGCTACCCTGGTAGCAGAAATGTCCCTTTCTTCCTTAAATCCTTGGAAAGCAAGACAGTCCATCAAAAAGAAATTCCCAGTGTGGTGATTCCAAGAGAGCCCAAGGAAGGGTATCTAAGATGGTTTGTACCTTCCAGTGATTTGTACAGGTTAGAGATATGATACCTATTCAAATCTGGTAAATTAAATTAAAATCTGGAAGGATGGGGCTACAACGGGAAATGCAATGATGGGGAGAAGGAAGTAGTGTACAATTTCCTGCTGCTTCTCCCCTAAAAACTTGCCCACCATCACTTTGCAGGAGTTGGGCTGGAATTCCCAGCTAGAGACCTACCATCATATGTCTTGATTTGTCCCATTGTTTGCCCAACTGGCTTCTTTAGGAGCCAGCTCTAAAAATTCTCAGGCTTCACTGCTGTGAATGTATTGAAGTTGTCAAGGTGACAAGTTGACACATTCCATTGTTGTGCTGTTCAGAACTCTTCACTGGCCTTGATTTTGTCAGTTACCAATAATGATGCTTTCTATCCTGTAAAAACTGAAGTAGGTAGTGAATGTTAGATAATCCAGTATTCTCCATATTGTTTTTCACTGCCCTTCCTTCATAGCTGAACAGCTGCTGCTGATAAGCTACAGAAAAATAGAATAGATTTCAAATTACTTTATGCCAAAACTTTGCTCTTCTGAGATGCACCCTGGTTCTGTGAAGTTGAAGGCTTTCACAGCCTGCATCCATAGATTTTAAATGCAGTGTCCAAACATGAATCAAGGAACATGAGAGACACTGCAGACTGGGCCAGCCAGAAAAACCAGCAGTAGCAGAACATGTTATAAACCAACCTGGACACAAAATGTTATTTAAAAACACAGAAATTCTGGACCAGGCCAACAACTATCATGTCAGAATGCACAGAGAAGCTACTGAAATCACAAACACCTGGGCAACTTCAACAGGAAAGAAGAAATCCTGAAAGTAAACAAAATCTGGCTACCAGTCTTGAAAAACACTAAAATCAAAATTCAGCACATGCAAATGAACTCCACCCAGGGACGAGGGGGGGGGGTTCCAGCAGTCAATGGGCCATTAGCCAAGCAGACACTAACCCTTCTTGCATATCTCCACCCAGAAACTTGCCATTCAATTACACATATTTACATATCCTCCCCAACAGGGGTTCACAATATATAAATTCTACACACACTCCTACCCAACCATTCTCTGAAGATGCCAGACACAGATGCAAGTGAAACGTCAGAAATAAACTCTTCCAGAAAACGGCCTCATAGCCCGGGGGGGGGGACACCATGGAAAACTCTGTTTCTGCATGCAGATGGTTTGCGAGAATGCCTACACAAAAGATTTTGTGCCTGAATAAGCCTACCAAACCTGCCAGAAGTGTGTCCCCCTAATACAGAGAGTCTTATCCTTCAGTCATTTTGTACTTCTAGAAGCCTCATTTAGCACAGTCAATACCAGGGATCCTGGAAGAAGGAATCAAAAAAACTCCACAAAATTGGAGGGCCAAAAGCTGAGAACTATTGCCCTTGCAGAAAGTCAGGAGAACAGTCACCTTTCATGACAATAGCAAACATTATTTTGAAAGCAATGAGGTTTTTGGTGCTCATGCCTACTGTGTTGTGTATGGCAACAATCTATAGATTAGGCTGGGATAGGAGTGTTTTAGAAACATCAGAAGCTCCCTATTTATGGCCAGATCATTCACAGTCAGACCTATAATGCTCTATAGCTTGGGTCCAGGGTATTTGAAGGATTGCATCTCCATGTGTGAGCCTGTTAGAGCTCTAAGATCTTTAGGAGAGGTCATTCTCTTTGTCTCAGTGTCTCCTCAGGGTTATTTGGTGGGAACAAAAGAGAAGGCCTTCTTGCTGGCTGCTCCCAGACATTGGAGGTTCTTCCCCAATAATGCTAGAATGGCCCCACTTTGTTCTCCTTCCACCAGCATGTAAAAACATTCTTATTCCATTAGGCTTTTATAAATTGGCTATGATGGGCTTTTTATGGTGCTATGTGCTTTTCTGTTGATTTTTATATTGTCTTTTAATGAATTTTTAATGGTTTTAACTCTACAGATTAATTGTTTTTAATTAACTTTTATATTTAGATTTTTTAATAGGAGTTTTTGTATGCTTTTAATGACGCGGTATAGCACTCTGGACACTGTACATGCTCAGAGAGATGCAGGCAGCATAAAAGAAGTAGCAGAGTAGGAGAAGATCACTTTTTGCCCCAGCATCAGCCTTAAGACATCCAATAAAGCATACAGACACACATGTGGTGCCTAAACTACTAAACTTACTGTAGCATTTGAAATATATACAGATACAACAGAGAATCCTCTCTGTGGCAACAAACACGACTTTGCAGTCTCAGCCACTGCATAGCTCAGCAGCTTCTCAGAACTCCATACACAGACTAATTACAGAGTCTCAAGCATATACGTAAACATCCTGCCCTTGTGAGTCATACACACACTGGTGCCCAGACTGGTTACATACAGGAATAGACTTCAAGGCTACTTTATCATAACATAGGCCATCGGGCTGCAGCCTTATTTACATTATTATGCCCCCTGTAGGCAATCATGTTACCTTGCTTGCTCTGTGTTCTCTTTACAGCATGAATGTCTGTGACTGTATGTCCCAGCATACCCTGACATTTAAATCTGTACTGTTTTTATAGTTGTAAGCTGCCTTGAGTTTCATTATTGGGATTGCTGCTGCTGCTCATACAATTTTGACCAGTACTTCTACACCAAAGATGGAAACTTGTGGCCCTCTAGATGGATTATGACTCCCATCATTCCTGTGCTTGCTGGTGCTGATGGGATAGCACAAAGTCCAACAAGTTACTAGTTTGAGGCTGAGATCCTGTACAGCTTGACCCAGAAATGTTAGCAACTGAGTGTAGGATCATCCACATACCCCTGAGCCAGAGTTCTTTCTCAAGACTTCACATTGCTTTTTCTGTTGCAGTGACCATGCCATCCTTGCTCCTCCAGCAGAAAATGTGAAGAGAACCATTAAGATCTCACATGAGGTATCCGTGTTGAGGTGGCAATTAGAACCAGAATGAATGAATGAATGAATGAATGGACAAGAGGGAAGGGGCTAAAACTGAGGGCAGATTATTAGGCTTAGATCCTGTTAGACTTAGAGGAGTCAACCATAACTGTCGAGGAGAGTGCTGCATCTAGTGTGTGTGACCACTGGAATGCCATCAGTAGAATTCAGAAGCAAGTACAGATTATTTAGTTAATGGATTGCAGATTAAATCATTCCATAGTCAATGAAGATGTGAGCTTCTACTTCTTTTAGAAAACATTTTCAGGGAATGGCTGGTGCTGTAGAGGTAGTGTTTGTCTTTGAGGCCTCAGAGCACATTCTCTATCTCATTCTTTCTCTATCTTTGGCATTGGGAATTGACAAGAGACTGGAAAAGGAAAGCAGGACAGCTACAAAACCATCAAACCTCATAATGGCACATCATATTGCAGGCTGAAGTTATTATGTTGGTTGTCCTTCCTCTGGATTATGTCTCTCTTTTGGATTGTCAGGAAGCAGAAGCTGTGATATGAGTTATTGCCTTCCTTGCCTTCAGATTATGAGTTTCTTTGGGATACATTTGGCTTGATGGCTGGCCACCCTGTGAGTTTTGTATTGCAGAAGCACAAACCAGCAAGAAGAGGTTGGAGAAAACAGAACTGCCTTTGGCATTCAAGAGACAGCATCAGAAATTAATCATTCTGGGGAGGGCTTTTCTTTATCAGAGCCAGCCCAGAACATTTTGTTTTCTGAAGCAGAGGAACTAATGGCTCCCCCAACCCATCCAGGTGAACAGGGCCCAAGGCTGGCCAAATAATTCTGGCAGGTCAGACCTCTGCCTCATTGGCAGAACTAATATGTGACAAATAGATGAAACAATTAACTAACAATGTATTGCCAACCCCAACCAGCTGCCCAAGACATCAGATCTGCTTCTTGTAACCACCCTAATTTCTGAAGGGGACAGGATCAGATGGAAGCCATGGTTCAAGCAGGGTACATTCTACACCACCACTATGGAATGAGGCACACCTTGTCAGGATTGGATCCTTTGTTACCTGCCCTGACATCCCCACCCTTCCAGTAATTAGTTAATTGGCTATATTTCATAAATTGACTTATTTATTAGCATTCCATGTGGTTGGCAGTAGTCTAAGACCTCCCAAATGCAAGATTCAAGGTCTACTCAGAAAGCCTAAGGAACCCTATAAGACATGCCTGGATAGGAATTATGCAGACCCCCATTGGACAGTAAGTTAGGGTGGAAATGTGCTAATTCTCCTGGATTTACCTGGAAGTGAGTCATTCACTAATTCAATCAAGGAGCTGAAAAACTCATTACTCTGCCATCTGGTTTTCCTTTGTACTTCTTGCCTCAACAATAGAAGGTTGTCTGACACCCATCAGTCTTAATGTCTCAGCAATTAGTGATAGTTAACATAGCCAGAACTTCCATTGTCTAACTGTGGGAAACTCCATCTAACATAGTAGTCTACTCATAATATCCCTTCAGGGGGGATATTGAATATAAATATCATCCCAAAATACCACCAAAGTGTGCTCGGCTTCCTAGAGGCCATCACTCTGTTGGCTTCCTGTGTCATCAAGTGTGCATAGCTGTACTTCTCTGCACAAATGTCTACTCTTCAGACAGGTATGGTATAGCCCATCATCCCAAATGTTATTCCTCTTTTTCAATACTTAATCCTATTCTGCACTAGTTTTGTGTGATTTCTTGAAGCCTGAGTGTTGGTGTGAATGCTTCCGAGATTATTTTTCAATATAATTTTTTTTTATTTCCTGGTTGTGAGTCTCATCATTTAGTACCAATATACAAAGGTCAAAAGTTCCTGTAGTTACCCATCCTCTTGCTGCTTATTGAGATATTTAACATTGCCCATATTAATATCTGGACATGAGTGGGATCTTCACAGGCACCACACAATTCAGGTAACACCCTTGGCTCCTGTTCCTGCCATTTTCCTGTGACCTTGGTGTATAATGGATTTACTTTGGGATACCTTTGGCTTGGGATACCTTTGGTGTATAGTGCAATTTGTGTGGAGAATTATGTGTAATGCTTTGGATTTTGCCTGGGAAAAGAGAGATAATAATGCAGCTGCAAATAATGGCTTACTAATGCCTGGGAAGAAGGTGGTCTCAGTTTAAGGAATGTCTGTGTCAGTGGATGATAGAAGACCAATGACCTTGTAGCCTGCCAGATTTTGGTGACTGTAAAATGCTTTTAATTTAGAGTGTATCCGTTACGCTTCCATTCCCAGCAATGACTTTGGATGATAGAAGACCAATGACCTTGTAGCCTGCCAGATTTTGGTGACTGTAAAATGCTTTTAATTTAGAGTGTATCTGTTAGGCTTTCATTCCCAGCAATGACTTTGTATTTTATGCTTCCTGAACTTCTAGCAATAAAGTTTTCTGATGGTCTCTGAAAGTTGTGCTGTATGAGTCTGGGAAAGCTGATATCTGACTCACCATCAGGCATTGGGCCACCAGGATTTTGAGTACCAAGAGAATGTTGCGTGTGTGTGTGTTTTAAAAAAATACATGGTCTTTGTATTCCTTGGAATTTGTACCTAAGGCAGATATGTGAATTGCAAACTTTCTAAAGCTTTTTAAAAAATCTAAACTCAATTATATATCTATTCATAAAGTAAAACCCAGCTTTGGACCACCTTTTAAGATATTTACTAAAGTTATAGAACAAGGATGGACAATTTATGACTCTCCAGATATTGTCAGGTGACAAACTCCTATGATATATCACCACTGGCCATGCTGATTAAGAGTGACAGGAGTTGCAGTCCACCAACATTTGGAGAGCTACAAATTGCCCATTGCATCATAGAGAATCAAAATGCAGAAAAATCCCAATTTTACTAGCTTGTTCCCAAATGATCAAACTACTCAGAAGTTTTAAAACAATTGTCAGTATGTAAAGTTTAAGGACAAACGGGGTTGTGTAATACTGATGGAAATAGACTCTGCAAAGAAAGAGTTCAGCATTGTTGAAGTACTGTGCAACTCAAGTGTCAAGGACTCTCTCTCTGTGTGTGCTTGTGTGATGTGCTCTTGTGTCACATACAAACAGTGTGAATGGCTGTGGTTATAAAGAAGAGTGAAGATAGGAAGCACACACAACAAAATACATCCATAAATTTACAGTGTCTGTTTCTTCAGTATACTGATATTACAGTGATTCACTATCTTAACTGCCCCTCTTTCCAGGTTTACAGGACAATCCTTGGTCATGTGACTGCAGCCTCTATGAAATGGTTCACTTCCTCAATTTCCAGTCCCCTAACACTGCCTTTGTTGAACCAAGACTGAAGTGCTTCACACCACGGAGCCTGGCGGGAGTTTTCTTCAGCCAAGTCGAATTGCGAAAGTGTCAGAGACCTGTCGTGCACACATCTGTCGCCAAAGTGAAGACCATCCTAGGAAGCACAGTCCTGTTGCGGTGTGGGACCACAGGGGTGCCTATTCCTGAGCTGAGCTGGAGGAGGGCTGATGGAAACCCACTCAATGGAACTGGTAGGTTCTCCTCCTCCTTTGCCTGCATTGTTATTTCGCTTTATAAAGAATGAAGCCATCAGTGAAGAACAAAGCAATCATGCCCCTCAAAGGGGATGGCCGTAAACAGAGTGAACAGGGATGTTAAGCATATTTGAAAATGTTTCCATCCTTGACCCCCCAAAAATGCTTGCATGTCTGCTAGGCTAGTTGTCTTCATCTCCCTATCTGACAGGCTTCAGTTCTGTGTAAATATACTTCTTCTACCCTACCAGCTTTATAGAAGATCTTGGCTAATGTATTTTGCACAAAGTAAGTATTTTAAAATGCAAAACCCTCTCTATTTGCCAATTTTCAAATAGTTACAAATATTTGCAAACTGTTTCATCCTTGACAAGAAGTGTCTTGACATGTTCCAACACCTCATTAAAAAAACAAAACACCAAACCCATGCCAACTGTTTACAGGTTTTTGGCCTTGGTGTTAGAGTGAAATGACCAGAACTCCCCACCACCAGCTTTTTTGGGGGGAAGGAGAGGTAATTTGTGATGGGGTTTTGCACTACCCATGTTTTGTCCAAAAATGTTGTTGGATTCTTCCTTTTGCCTGGCAACAGACTCAGTTTCCCTGTCAGTCTGATGCCTGAGCACAGCTCTGACACATGAGGAACAAAACAGCCACTGAATCGCTTATAGGTCATGCCTCCAAGCCCCCAAACAAACACCAAAACACCTCCCAGTTGAATGCTGGGAACTACTTGCCCTGCTCCTGGACAGGTCACCTCCACTCTCACTTTCTGATAGGCCTCAATTCTATGTGAATATGCTGACAAAATTTTCTGTTCTACTGGCTTTATATAGGATCTTGGCCACTATATTTTGCACAAAATATGCTTTTTAAATGTAAAGACCTGTATAAATGTTAATTTAAACACCTACATAAACCGATACAATTTTCACAGAAAAGGTCTGAAAAGTGAAAAATCATTAAAGGTGTGCAAAAAATGTGTAATCTCACAAGAAGAAAGTTTGTGAAATATATGAGAATGAAGTAAGTGAAGATTTACATTCCTAATGGTGAATGAGGTGCATCTTGTTCTAATGCAGCAGCTGGACAGTTTTTATGCTCTTGAGCAAAGTGATTCTGTCTTTAACCCAGAAGGAGAAACCTTTGCTCTTCTGTGTGTTTTGCACTTCAGCTCCCAGAAATCCCAGACAGCATAGCCAATGGCAAAGGAATGTGGAAGTTGTAGTCCAAAGCCTCCAAGCTTCCCCATCCCTCACACATTACCTGAAGCAACAAAGTCCTACCACTGTTATCATTTCTGTCATGTTTCTTCAATGATATCTGCAATAAAGATGGGCAAAATTAATCCCTCCAGATCTTCTTGGAGTTCTCAGCATTCATCACCATTGGCCATGCTGACTAGGGCTGATGGAACTTGTGGTGCGGTCCAACGACACCTGGAAGGATGCAGTTCACATACCTCTAATCTACAGATTCTCCACAAATGTTCAGGGTAGAGTAGATGAAGGGTGATCCAATATAGGGAAGAACTTTGGTTTTTAATGGTTGTGGGTTTAACAAATTGCTCTCATATTATCTCTTCTGATATGACATTCTGGCACTGTAAGTAAAAAAAAAAATTTAAATCAAATAGTTGCACTAAAGGAATAGTTTGTTAAATTTCATCCCCTTTGTTGCTTTTTGTCTTCCAGTGCATCAAGAAATTTCCAGTGATGGAATGAGCTGGTCTATTTTAGGCTTGCCTGTTGTGTCATACCTTGATTCTGGAGAATATATATGCAAAGCCAAAAATTTTCTTGGAGCAACAGAAGCTTTCATCTCCCTCATCATCACTGATTCTGAAAGCACAGATGACCCCACTGCGAATTCTAAAGGAAGCTGGAATGGAAAAGTGAGTGGAATGGAAGCAGCAGCTTACAATGACAATTTAGTTGCAAGATATGTTATCACAACTTCAACTTCCCCTACCTTAGGTGCCAGATCAATTCGGGCCAACACAGAAGGGAATCCAGCACTTCAAGATGAGGCACCTAATATGATCAACAACCCAAAAAATCTCTTAGTAAGTCCACCTACTGCCCAACAGGAGCCGGAACGTGTAGTCAGGTCTGTCAGAGTGATAGGAGACACAGATCATAGTGTCTCGTTAGCATGGAAGGCTCCTCAGGCCAAGAATACAACTGTCTTCAGTGTCCTGTATGCTATCTTTGGAGAAAGGGATATGCGCCGAATCAATGTGGAGCCTGGTAAGACCAAGATTACCATCAATGATTTGATGCCGAAGACTAAATACATAGTGTGTGTTTGTGTAAAAGGGTTGATTCCGAGGAAGGAACAATGCATCATATTTTCCACAGATGAAGTTGCCAGTGCTGGTGGAACCCAAAAACTTATCAATGTAGTGGTCATCAGTGTGGCTTGCGTCATTGCGGTTCCTCTGACCTTAGTGGTCTGTTGTGGGGCCCTGAAAAGGCGCTGCAAAAAATGTTTCACAAGGAAACCCAAAGAAATTCAAGACTCTTATGTCACATTTGAAAGCCTCTCCCCAGGAGCCAAAGTCAAAGGAGCAGAAGGGGAATACTTGACAAGGCACACACCAGATGAATCCAATAGGTTGCTTTCAGCCAGGTCCAGTGTGGACTCAGAAGCAATACCAAAGGCAGAAGGACAGCCAAATGAGTACTTTTGCTGATGCTGGGTTGGTAATCTGACCAGCCCAAGAAATGGACTGCATCTAGCAATTCACACATTGCATGATATTTGAGATTTTTATGTTACAAGTATTGTTCTCATACAGTATGTTTGGCAAAAGACGATGTGCAGCTTGACTGACACTATTTTTCCATGTTTCCAAATTCAATGATAAAAAGATCATGTGCAAATTTAGTGGAATTTTCCCCCTCCACAGTCAAAATTCAACAATTTGTCTGTGATGGAAAGATTTCATTTTCTAACATTTTTGTGTAATGTGTGGAATTCCCCAAACACGGAAGCATGAGGTTGTGGAAGCAGGAAAATAGAGGACAAAGTTGTATGTTCTAAGGATCTGCCGGTTATGGCTTAAGGGGAACAAAAGGCTAGAGGTGGTAGAGGCTGGGCAAGTATGTTAGGGTCAACTGAAGACATTTTGTTACCTGAAGTGAAGTGCATGATAGTTATGCCCTCTTCCATGCCATATTTAGCAACTGACTAGGCTGCCAGTTGAATAATGGCAATAGAATTGCACCCTCCATCACATCTGAGGGCAACAGGCAAGGGCAACAGGGCAACAGGCAAGTCTAGTGAAATAGGAGAGTTTGCATGCACACACAGTTCTGTCTTCCCAAAGAGTGGAAGATGGTCACTTGGCCTGGGAGGACCAGGAAAGGGGCCCCCTGTTGCTGCCCTCTACCATCTACTATCTGTGGTTGCTGCCCCCTACCATTTGCTGTCTGCTGTCTCTTCTTCCCTAAATATAGGGGCAGCCAAAGAGTCTGTATATGTGTGCATCCACCTGGGCACTAACTCATCCATGCAGAGAGCATAGAGAAATATGGGCATTTGTGAAGCAGATTACATTTTACACCTTCTAGGCCAGAACAGAAAAATGGATAATGAAAAACAGATCTTAAAGGATCTGAGAACAGTGTCTACCAAAGGTGGGAGCTATGTGGCCTTCCAGATGTTATTGGACTGCACCTTCCAGCAGCAGCTCTAGCCAGAAAAGCCAATGTTGAGGAATGCTGGGAATTGCAGTGCAGCAATATCAGGGAAGGAGGAGGACATGCTTCCTACTTCTGCTATTCTCAGGTTTTCTAAATGAGGCTTCATCTGTCTCTCCCCCATATCCTAATTACTGAAGGCAGGGGGAAGAAGTATACTGTTGGTGGTCAGTATCCCATGTTGTTTTCCATACACCCTGGGTCTATTGTTCTTGAACAAATAAGTCTGTTCAGTGAATATATGTACATATATGTAATACTTTCAAAAAACATATTATAGCAATATTCCTGTCTATTCCCTGTTTTGAAGTTCATTGCATAATGTAAAATGAGGTGTGATGAACTCCCTTTAGAATGACGCAAAGAGAAATGACTTTTGATAATAATAAAGTGAATTAAATTACTGCCAGAATTAACAGTCATCATCTCTTCTTTCAAAAAAAGGGATAGACTTTGAGAATGGACTACCATATTGTTTTGTAGTCTCAGAAAGAGAAGAAGACAAGGAGCTACATTTGATAGCTTCTCTTCATCATCCTATCCAGATGCATCTGTGACTGAGGAAGCCAATCATCATATTCTCCAAAACCCCAGCTTTATGTAGCTAAGTTTCTGCTGCTGCATACTGATTGATGGCTTGTGTTTTTGTTTCTTTTAAGGTGGCTGCAACTACTGGATAGAATTAGTTGATATTAAATTGGTTTTCCTCCACATCTCCGTCCCTCCCCTAGAGAGCTCATTAGTGTCTATTCATCAGTTCTAGAAGCCCCTGCAGTTTTCCGGATAATTCAGAATTTAATTGGTTGGTTCGTGTTTCATTTAGCTCACTGTTGTCAACTTTTGATGCTAGTAGCTCTCCGGGGTTCTAGGCAGGGTTATTTTCCTGGAGATCTGGAGGACTGAACTTGGGGCATGCTGCATGCAAAGCATTGATTCAGCCACTGAGATACAACCTCTGATCTCTTCAGCATACCAAATAAGCAAAAGAAGATTCCCACTATGTGGTGGAGACAATGTTAGAAATGAGGCCTACCACCTGAAGAATAGATACAGTATTTGGATTGCCAGACCATGAAGTAAAATATTGCTAACACCACTTGGAAAGTTTATTTTTTACAAATTAATTAGTTACAGTTATAGACCAAGGCTCCAAAACTGTTTAATAACAATTAGATAATTTTAATTATTAAGATATTAATTATTAAAATAATTCTGTTTTTAGAAAGCAACTCTTTACTTTCCCATTCATGAAAAGAAAGTAAAATAGTTACCATTTGGTTAGTTAATACTCTCTTCCCATCTACCTTTGTGTCATTTCACCAGTGAAAACAGAATACAAGGCAGTGGCACATGATGGCAGTGTGGCTATATCTCTGTAACTATGAAGGTAACTTAACCTGCAAAAGAAGTGAAGTAATCCCTTGTGAAGTTTATTAATCATGTTATGGAATTATACTTTTACTGGGAAATTAATTATGGGAATTAATAATAACTAATTATTTGTAAATAGTTTCTTTCTGTGCTACCTGTGGGATAATGTTAAATTGATAATTTAATTATTCTGTCCTGAATAACAGAATGAAAAAAAAATGTACTACTCAAGCTTTTAGGTTACCAGGCCAGCTTTGGAGATAAACATATGGAGTAAATGTTGCTATTGGCTGCAGTATTTCTTCTTGTAGTTCTCAGTTTTGTTTTGTTTCTGAAAAAGAAATAATGTTGGTGTTACCACAGCACTTTAGTCACAATTCACAGCACCAGCAGCAACATTGATTCCCACTCAGAGGATTTTTTTTAAAAAATCCAGAATACATAACAACAACAACAACAAATCTAAGGGACTACATGGTGGAATACTTGTGGTTTTTACTGTGTTCCTTGAACACTCTTCCTCCTTACTACCAGTGGGGTAGAGGGAAAACAGATGTTCCTTACCATTTCATTAAGATTTTCATAACACTATTGGTTTGGGAAAGAGCTCAGTGCAAAGAAACTGAAGAGATCTGTATGTTTATTGGCCAAGTTGTCTAGTTTCATGAGAGCTGAATGATGATTGACTAAGGTGCCCAAAGCCATTTAAAGGAACTAAAATCAGTTTTGATCTGGAAGTGACCCAGGGCTTGTCTACACTGGCCAAATACCCTGGCTTGCCCCTGTTCCAGAGCCCTGCCGTACAGATGACTCAGGGTATTTACCCTGATCTGCCCCAGGGTAGTCCTCATGAGCCCCAGGGCAAATACGGGACTGGAATGGGAGCAAGCTGGGATAAGGCCCCTTTACTGAATTTTAAGATAATACCCAACATAATCTGGTAATGCTGGATTGTGCCCTGCCTGTCCACAGGAGCCCATCCCAGAACACCATCCCTCACTGCCACTGCCAGCTCCCTGGCTCTCCTGGAAACCAGGTAGGGGTCCCTTAGCATGTGACCACAGCTGGTCACATGCAGGGGGCTGGCAGTCACATGTTGCAGGCTCCCTTCCTGGCTTATGCATCAGCAGAGAAAATTGTGGCAGCAGTGACAGCAATGGGCTTGCATTCCTGTGTGGACTCCGGCCCATTTTCTTCAGGTAACAGGAAGGACAGACCAGCTCCACAGCCAAGATACACTGGCAGGGAGCTGGCGTATCCTGGCTGGTGTAGATGAGCCCCTGGAGGGACACCATCAGCTAATAAGTGATGCTCTCTGTTCGAAGAGCTTCTGTTCCTTTGCAGTAGTCTGCAAGGGTCCTTTTTGTGAGTTCCAAAACTCATAGCTAGCCTTGATGCACTCAAATAGGCCTGTGCCATTTTGTTTGGCTATTTTTAAAAATTTTTGATTCTTTACATGTAACAAGTACTGTTGCTATTGTACTTGTAATGCTTACTTCCAAGTTCTGAAGTCCACCAGGCTGAGGCATCACATGGTTCTGGAGTAAATCCCATGAATAGAAATTACTCAAGAGTACAGTTGACTCTCCGTATCCACAGGTTCTGCATTCATGGATTCAGCAAACTACAGTTCAAAAATATATAAAAAGAAAATCCAAAAAAGAAACCTTTGAGTTGTTCATCATTTTTTTTATAAGGGACACCATTTTACCACACCATTGTATATAATGGGACTTGAGCAGCCACTGATTTTGATATCCGTAGGGGGTTCTGGAACCGAACCCCAGCGAATACCGAGAGCCCACTGTAGTTTGAATCACAGCCACTTCTGTTTAAACAAAACCAGCAAGCGTAAATACTCATTGCACAGCAGTTATGAGTGTGTTTGAAAGAAGGGTGAGAGAGTGCTTTCCTTTGTGGAGAGTGCTATATCTACTCAGGAGGCTCTCACTGTGTAGTCAATATTTTGACTCTCTGCCAGATGTTGTGGAAGGCAGCTTTAGTCAAGAGAAAAGGGCAATAGAGGTGCCACTTCAGTTAAGCAGATAGAAAACTGCTGATAAATACACCCACTATCTTTAAAAATAAAATAAAATAGACATCACCGTGTGGACTGCTGTATGCTATTTCAGGACATGATTAGTGTTCAAAGCAGCACATTAGATATAAATAATAAACCCTTTTCAGGTGGTACAGTTGAAAATATAGCTGCTTCATACATGTTGATAGGAATAGTTTATAAATCACACAGGTGCTTTATTTATTATTTATTATTTATTTATTCATTACATTTATATCTTGCCTTTCCTCCAGTGGTCCCACAATGACATATATACATCTTCTGGAAGTAAGTATATCTCATTACTTGTAATTAACTCTTTCATGTAATTTTTTAAAAAACCACCTTACATTGTGTTTGTAACTTAACAAAGGAGAACTTGGCTCCTCTTGGAATATAACTGTAAATTTTAGTTGCTACTTCATAGTTACAGAACTGTGACCCTACTTAATGGTGGAGGAAGAATGTCACATTGTTCAGTTACTGTGTCAAGCTGTGCCTCATGCTGTTGTCTTATCATTTTGAAAACTATAACTTTTACAGTAGCTAACCACTTTGGCAGGGGGCTTAGAGTTATAATTCTAGAGGCCAAATCTGTACTACTCAAACAATCCAGTTTGAAACTGGATGGTATTTATCATGGCTCCTTCCTATGGAATCCTGGTTTTTTTAGCTTGGTGAGGCACCAGCACTCTTTGCAGAAAAGTCAAAAGAAACTTATTAATAATAATAATAATAATAATAATAATTTATATACCGCCCTTTGGTAATCCAATCAGGGCGGTTCACAACATTTAAAAACCATACAAAGTAAAACAATATACTTCCCTCCCCCCCCTAAAAAGTTATTAAATCAATTTACAAATTAAAACAATTAAAACATTTGATAAAAACACATACCTACATTTGGCCATAACAGTAGGTCCCCAGCGATATTCAGTTCTGTTAACAAAGGAGGCTGTGGGGACTCTCCTGAAGGAGGGGGGGGGTGTTCCCAAGGCCAGGATAATCTATTCTGGAAAGGCCTGCCAGAAGAGATCCATCTTGACAGCCTTTTTGAAGCTGTCCAAAGATGTCAATTGATGGATCTCATCTGGCAGGCCGTTCTATAAAACTACAAATCCCAGGATTCTATAGGATGGAGCCATGGCAAATAATCCAGTTTGAAAATGGATTATTTGTGTAGTATGGATTTAGCCTCTAGCTAGTTGCTTTTAAAAAAATAACTCTGCTTCTTCTCCCTGATTTAATTTCACAGCACAACTGTCTTTATGAGTTAAGTCAGGCTGAAATAGAGTGGCTGGCTCAAGGCCAACCAGTGAGTTTCTTGACTCAAGGGGACTTGGATCCCCCTTCAAAATCCCAGTCCCAACATTATAACCACTATACCACACTGTCTCCTTGGGGGACACTGTACCTACAGAAATTGTGAGGTTGTAAAAGTATACACATTCCTTCTCCCCGCCCCCCTTTATTACATTGGTATACACTGTGGGGCTAAGCAGCTGCAAACCTGAGTTAACTACAGACTTTATCAGATGCATCAAATACGGCATCATAATGACACCACATAACCGTGAAAGGGTGTGCATACCACACGATGTCGTCCTTTCACAGCTATGTCCTTGCCAAAACCCATAGTTTTTAATTGACGGCTTAAGCCGTCAAGTGATTCCCCCTTGCTGTTTTTTTTGCTGGCATAGCCGACATGTGAAACCTCATGTCCTTTTCTCCCCATACTTACCCGTCAGTGACCAGTCTGGCGCAAACACTTCCGGGTGAGATCGCAACATCCAGGTAAGTGATGCACTTTTTATGACCCAGGTTACTTATAAGTTTTAAAGTGTGCTTTTGTGCTTTTAAAAACTTTTTTCATATTATTTTTGTTTGTTTTTTGAATTTCCCACATGATGAAGTCTTGTGATATTTCGCAGGATTTCAAAGGAGGAAGTGAACACAGCTCTGTTTACTTCCTCTTTCATTGCTGGAGCTGCCTTTGCTGGGATTGGAGGTAAGTGTTTGTGTGTGGGAGCATTCTTTTGCTGGCATAAAAATGGATTTTTTTATGCCAGCAAAAGAATGCTTTAAAGTTATAGTCTGATAAAGTCCTATGGCTTCCCACATAGTGTTTCTCATAGCATTGCACTGAGGAGAGGGACTGTGTGCACTTCAGATTTTTAGTTGCAGATCCATAACATGGATCTCAAATGTAAACCAAGTTAAACATGTAGCACATGAAGAATTCATTACTTACATGTTTTTCTTAGGACTGTTTTGGTTTTCTTTTTTAGTTCCAGGTCGACATCTGATATCTGATATTGATATCTGAGTTCATGAATTTGGTACACTCAGATCTTTTCATCCAAATTTTAGCTATTCTGGCTCTTCCGCTGGCTCTAAAGCTCTCTTGCAATTAAATCAACCTTCAGTTTCAGGCTTCAAATAATGAATTCCAAGTCAGACATTTGCATTTTAGATATGGCTATTTTGCACCACACCCAGTTGAGCTTTTGAGGTCCTGAGTGAATATATTTCTGACAATAGATACTGGAATCTTGGAAGAGAATTCTGGGTGGAATTCTGTTCCCTGTGTAGTGAATATTTTAAGTGGATCCATGTAATACAAACCAGTGTCATGAGTGCACAAAACTATTATACTTTATTATTTATATATTTATGTGATTTAGATCCCATATTTCCCCCCCAAATGGGACTCAAGGGAACTCAGTGTAATATTGAATAAAAATTTCAATAAAAGCAGAGTGAGGTCAAATATAAAACACAATTATATTAAAGGAAGAATGTAAAAGAACCCCCCCCACACACAATTTAAAGATGTATTACTAAGGTAAACAGAGAAACCAGCTATAACAAGGCCCTTTGTTGGCAACCAGTCAATTGCTGGAAGCCTGCCTGTCTAAAAGAAGCTTCCAGATGTATCTGATAAGTCCAGGATGCCCAGTTAGTCTTCAGGATGCCCGGGTGGTCTTACTGACCTAGGTGGTCTTCAGCTACAACTACTATCTTCCCTGACCATTGATCATGCCAGCTGGAGATGATGGCAGTTGCAGTCCAAAACATCTGGAGACTGCCAGATTTAGACCCCATCTATATGGGGGGGGGAAATGAAGTGCCGCACAGTAATGGCATTCCATAGCACAGTAGCAACTTGTCTCAATCGTGGTTTTGGCCCCAGAAGCCCCCAGAAGCTTCACATGCCAGATGGTGGCCATGAGTAATTTACTCATGTTAGTACTTCACTGTTGCTGAACTTTAAAAAAAACCATGTTTGTCTAAGGTGCGCTGGAGTGATAGAGTGATTTTTTTGAGTTGAAGGGACAGCAAAATAAAAATAGCCACCTCTTGCTAAGGTGAAAATCCAACATGGCAGCAGTGAGCACTTGCCTAGTAAGCAAGCCCCTCCCCCATGCTTGCCTGGCCAATCAGCTTTGCACTTCCTCTCATATGGGAAAGCAATTCAAAGCAAATTGCTTGTTCTAACAAACAGGAATTAGCACCCCCTCACTGTTTTAAAAAACTACAGGGAAAGCTGTGAAGGCTTTTCCTGCATTGTTTTTGATGTTTTTATCCCCCCCCCTCCACTCCTTCCAAATACAGTGGGTTGATGTGGGATCCCATTTAGACAGGTTGTATTCCCAGCAAATTCCATGAGGGGTATTTTCACTGTTTTTAGACAGCCCCTTAGAAAAGATGCTCTAAAGCTTGAGGCCATCTTTTCTCCCTCTTCCAAAAGTTGAGAGTAGGGCAATACTGGGGGTGTTTCCTGTAACATATACATTCATGGCATGAATCATCCAACTATACTCTTTAGCCAGTTCTCTTTTTTGACAGAAGCTCACAGAGGAGCCAATGGCTGAGTTAACTTGAGGCACTTTGCCGCCTAAGGCAAAGGACAAGAGGGTTTTCTCTCTCCAATTCATCTACAGAGGCTGACCAAAGTGGCAGTTTAATGTGACTTCAACACTAGTGGTGGGATGGCATCCTCTAACACACTGGAAGCAGCAGACTAAGTTTAGGGGGTACCCAAACAGGTTGTGTGACCTATACTGCTCCATCTCCAACAGAAGGGAAAAACTAGAAAGCTATCATAACTTCACTGTAGGATCTGGTGCCTGTGGTGATCACTCCACTCAGTCTAATGATAGAGCTGGCACTGCCCCAAGGAATACTTGCACCTCTAGACACAAGACTTGTAGAGCTTACTGGGAACACATGTACTGTCTATCTAGCATGTTGTCTGCCATCCATACCTGGGGCAGCACACAGATGTTGCAGGGGTTGAGAGGCAGGCTAAACAGCCTGCAGTAACAGGGTCTAGGCCAATGGTTCTCAGCTTTTGGTCCTCCAGATGTCTGGGATTTCAACCCCCAGAATTCCTGACCATTGGATACACTGGCTGGGACTTGTGGAAGTTGAAGTCCAAAATATCTGGAAGACAAAGGTTGAGAAGAACTAGCCTAGGCTACAGAATAAAGCTGAACCAGGAAATCCCTCCCGCTTCCTCTAATGAAGCCGAAACACGGGGAAGCATTGAAAAAAAAGACTCCCATTTTTTCCCAGAGTTTAAAAAACCCTTTTGGATTTGTTGCACACACATTTACATTTGTTTTGATGCTGGTTTTCTCCCTACTAGGTTGTTTCTTCTTGGCCTTCACAAACCCCAGTGTCAATTGCCAACACACTTTCCTCCCCCGACCCACCCCAATTATTATTAAAACAGATCATACAACAGCAGTTGTATCTTTGAATAAAAGAAAAAATATGCATCACATACAGTCTTAATATTAGCGATCATAACAATGTACAAGCCACACAATATGTCCTGCTTTTTTTCAGTTGCAGATAGAGAGTACACCATTGGTTCAGTATGGAAACATCTTAAGGAATCAAAAGCAGCCTCATACTTTCTCAGCAATTCTTGCAAGAAGACGTGAGCATGCTTAAAAGTCTAAAAACAGCTAAATTAAAAAACAAAATGTAGACAGGAGCACTGAAACACACTTAAAAATTGTCTGCAACTTGGGGAGGTTCATAAAAAGAGGGTCCCATGACTACTTTTTACATTTCCACCTGAAAGTGTTCTGGCAGGGACCCCCCATTGATGCTGGAATCGTGCCAGCAGAACGGGACACAGTTTCACACACTTGCAATCACAGCAAAAAAATGCCACAACTGATCTATTGACAGCTTGGCCCAACAATAAAAAAGAACATCTTTGCTAAAGCACACATGGTCAGGTATTGGTGCCCTTTCATGTTCATTAGGTGTTGTTTTGACACCATATTTGCCACATCTGATAAAGTCCCCAATCACATAGGAGAAGGAGTGTGAAGAAATCACACCATTGATGAGATGCTAGTCAAGAAGGTCATCCCAGCATGATAAGACAATACCTCAAAGGATTCCTTATGGGTTCTTTTCAGGAGAGTTCACTCCCAGCAGGAGATCAAGAGGACAGATTATTTCCTTCTCTATTATTATAGTTTCTGAGCCAGCATGGTGCAGTGGTTTGAGTGTTGGACTATGGAGTTTATCAGACATGTAAAATATCCCAGGACAGGGATGAAAGGAGATTGCTAAAAGGCTTACCGTACCTTTTACACAATGTCGTCCCTGTCCATGGATGCTCCTGTTCTGCTCCTGTTTCTCCCCCATTTCCTCTTATTCAAGGAAAAAATCTGTGAACAAGAGGCCCGTTCCGTTATTATAACAGAATGACGGGCAATTGAACATGAGCCCTGTTGTGCTCCTGGGATGACAACTGGATGTGACATCACCGGGAGGTCCCTGCCAGACATTTCCAGGTGCGATCGGGACAGAAAGGTAAGTAAAAAAAAAATTCCCCTCCCCGGGTAGCTTTTTCTTTTTAAAATGTGTTTTAGTGCTTGTTTTTGTTTTTGACAGCTGGGCTGGGGGTTCTTTTTAAATTTCCCTCCCAGCCATTCCCTTGTGAAAATGGCTGGGATTTGAGTTCCTGGTCATAAAACAGCCTACGACTGGGCAGGGAAGGGAGGGGGAGCCCGTTCCTGTCGAGAAATAAAGGTAAGTGTGTGAAACTTTTTTCTTTATTCTGTGGCAAGAATGGGAGAGGGGCGGGTGGGGTGGTAGCGGGACAGAAATGGATCATAGGGGTCTGTCTGATAATCTCCTATGACTCTGGAGACCAGGGTTCAAATCACTGCTCAGCCATGGAAACTCACTGGGTGTCCATGGGCAAGTCACACTCTCTCAGCCTCAATGGCAATGGCAAACTCACTGTGAACAAATTTTGCAAAGAAAACCACATGACAGGTTCACTTTAGATCAAAAATGACCTGAAGGCACACAACAACAAACAATCTGTACAAAATTGATTCTGCAGAAAACTAATGTCTCTTCCCTTTTGTGAAGCAATGTACACACACACATACAGCTGGACAGACTGATTGATCGCAAAACACAAGCAAGCCTTCTAATGCTATAACTTTTACTATAATGCCAGAGTTATCACATTTTCCAGTACTGTGCGTTCTACAGCAATACATGCACAAAAACTCATGAAGATGTCTCAGATTTTATCAGAGATGAACACCGCCACCAAAAAAGCTCTCTGTCTCACAAGCATTCACATCATGGAGAATTTTTAAAGGTTTGTCTCATTTATTATGTGAGGATGAATCAAGTCAGGCTTTGCATCCCTGCCTAGGATGCTACAGCCAATTAGGTTCAATGGCAGTGCAGGCAAAGAAGGGAAATGGCATTGAGAAGTGGCAGCAACCAAGAAAATAAAAGCATGTCAATCAGGATTGAAGTCATGAATATTTTTATGAACTGAGATTGGTGGGGATGAGGAGCTGGGCAATCTGTTTAGTTATATTAAGCACACTGATAGTGAATATCAAGATGAGAGAATATATGTTTCAGCCATATTTAGCATACTACTCTGTGATAGTTTGAATATGATATTCTTTTCATATGTACCTCCTTCCCATGAATTTTAGATGAACTGATCTACATGCTATTGGTCAGATGACCACAAGAGGGCAGATATAAACCTTAATATCTATTTTTTGTGTAATTCTCTACTTCTCGCACTTCTAGAAGCTGCTTCACAGCAAACGCCATCAAGATTTCCCACTGATTTACACAGGACCATTATGGCAGTTCAATACCACTTTAACTACCATGGCTACATCATATAGAATCCTGGGATCTGTAGTTTGGTGAGGAAATAACACTTCTCTCCCAGTGTCCACCATTGAATTACAGCCCCCCAACTCTCTAGCAGAACATTCTAATCCCCCCTTCAAACTACACACCCCAGAATTCAACTGGATGGCACCATGGGAATTAAAGTGGAATCAAACTGCTATAGCTGCACAGTATAGACATACTTTTTGTCTGCTTACTCTATCTACTGATTATAAGTTTTAGCAAAGTGGCAACTCTAAGTATCCTTGTTGGGGAACATTTGGTTTTCCAGTGTTTTGGACTTTAGCTCCCATCATCCCCATACAGCACAGCCAATGTTAAAGGATAATTGGAGCTGTGAAGTCGAAGGCTTTCACAGCTGGCTTCCATAGGTTTTCTATGTTTTTTTTCTCCCCCTGGGCTGTGAGGCCATGTTCTGAAAGAGTTTATTCCTGACTTTTTGCCTGCATCTGTGGTGATGCCAGCCACAGATGCAGGCAAAACGTCAGGAATAAACTCTTCCAGAACATGGCCTCACAGCCTGGAAAAAACCCACAGAAAACCTATGATTTGGGGAGCTGAAGTAAAAACTGTTCATCCTGATCTACATTATGATCTATATCATAAAGACAGTAAAAATATGCCTAATTTGAGGCAGTGTGGTTGCTGGTGCCTCTGTGGTTTCTCTCACAACTACCTTAGTCCATGAAGTCTTCCACAGAGAAGAGTAGCTCAGAGCTCTTGGTTAGTAAGCATGACAATAACACAACAACCAAGACAACTTCATTAGGATGAGGAAAAAAACTGGAGCAATAGCAACAGCTTCCAGCAACAATGAATTCATTCATTTATGATGTCATTTGCAGACATTGTCACACTGTGAAAGAAGCAGAAACTTCATAAACACAGATCTGACTTCACTTGCCTACAACCATTATGAAAGGAACAGCACTGTCCCTACTGTGCTGCCTGCCTTAGGATTGGTTCTCTTCTCATGGCTGAGTTATTGAGAGGGCTGAATGATGTGGAACTGAGGTACATGTGGATATCCACTGGAAGGATGGTTTATCCCTAACTTTTGTGATCCATTGTGGTGTACTGGTTTGAGTGTTGGATTACGACTCTGGAGACCAGTGTTGAATCCCCACTCAGCCATGAAAACCCACTGGGTGACCTTGGGCAAGTCACATACTTTCAGCCCTCAGAAAACCCTGTGATAGGGTCACCTTAGGGTCACCATAAGTCAGAAATGACTTGAAGGCACACAATAACAACAAGCCTACTCCAGTCCTCTCAGCATTTTTAGCAGCATGCACAACTGTGATGTATGGGCCCCATAGCATCAAGACCCACATTTTGCAATGGGACATTGTAGCTGTACATGGGTAGAGTTGTGGTCCCAACAAAAACATACTGAGTACAGTAGCCCAGCAGTTATTATTGCTGATTGGCTCCTCCCTCCAATGAGTTCAAGATAGTATACATGTCTCTCCTCCTCCCCACTTTATCCTCAAACCAGTTCCTATTTCAATATGGAACCTGGTGTTTGGAATCATCAATAAAAGACCACCTTCCCCAATAAAAGACCACAGAGCTATATTTTAAGGAAAGAAAGATGGTATCTGCTACCACTGGATGCATGACTAACAGAGGAAATTAAATCAAGCTGGAGAACATCTTCACAGTAATTGTGAAAGCAATACTATGAGGAAATGCAACTGTCTCCACCTCTACTGCTCCCTAAAGATACATAGTTACTTGTGCAAGTACAAGTATGGTTGCACATTTATCCACTTCAAACATCAAGTAGGTCAGGCAGAGAAAGAGACAGACAGGTCATCTACAGGACTTAGGATACACCGGTGGGGTATCAGGCCATGGATCAGGCCCATTCTTCCCCTGTTCCTGCCATGAAACAGGAGGACGTGTTGACAGGGACACCAGCCCATCACTGCAGCTGCCTCTGCTGCCTCTCTGGATCTCCTGGAAGTGAGGAAGCCAGCCTGCAACATGTGACGAAGGCCCCCTGCATGTGGCCAGCGTTGGTCGCATTCTGTAGGACCCCTTCCTGCTTTGGACAGAGAAAGACAGACTGGCAGCTGAAGTGACAGGCCAGCTTGCTGGGAGGGTCTCCTGTGGACATACAGGGCACCATCCGTTCCTTCCCAGCAGGATCTGATTAAATCAGGTATTATTTTGGAACATGGTAAAGGGCCCTACCCTATCTCCCCCCTGTCTGAGCCCCATATCTGCCCTGAGGGTCGTGAGGACTGCCTGGGGGCAGAACAGGGCAAAAGCCCTGCATCGTCAGGACTTCAGGGCTCTAAGACAGGGGCAATATGGGGTAAATCACCTATATAGACAAGCCCAGAGAGACAGAAGGGGTGGGAGAGAAGCCCATATCCAACTTGTGAGTTTCAAACAGTTGGGACATGAACCAGGATCTTCCAAATTTTAGTCTAACATCATCACCTCTCCCTCTCTCTCTCTCTCTCTCTCTCTCTCTCTCTCTCTCTCTCTCTCATCATTAAGGATGGTTGTAAGTGGATTTAGGCACAGAACTGAACCAGAGTAGATAATATCTAAATGAACCTAGTTCTTCACCTCACCCTTTTGATCACCTGCTTATGATCTTCTACTGTTTTAATTCCCATGTTTTAATGATGACACTAGTAGCTACAAAACACTACCACTATCTTAATATCTTAGTGTGGCATACAACAGGACTTAGTAGCAACCCTATCTTGTCCAGCTGGTATTGCTGGGGGATATGATTATGTTGTAAAACACCATGTAATTAAGTGGCCTATTTTGGGAGCGACTGAATACCCAACTTAATGGGCTTTGATATAATTAGCTGATGACACATAGCCCAAATGTGCATCGGAGGTGTTGTGGGGACACTCTTTATACCATAGATTAGGATATGTTCAAGAAAAAGAATGTAGCTACCATGTTGTTATATCAATGACAACTTCTTCAACTATTGGTTCAAAGGCTCAATCTACTTAAAGGGCTACAGGATCAGGACCAATGATTATAGCAAATGTAAAAGAAAAAGGAATAAAATAAATAAATAAATATAATATAATATAATATAATATAATAAATATAATATAAATAATAAATAAAATAAAATAAAAAGAAAATATAAAAGAAAAAGAATATAAAAGCTTTGATATAATTAGCTGATGACACATAGCCCAAATGTGCATTGAAGGTGTTGTGGGGACACTCTTTATACCATAGATTAGGACATGTTCAAGAAAAAGAATGTAGCAACCATGTTGTTATATCAATGACAACTTCTTCAACTATTGGTTCAAAGGCTCAATCTACTTAAAGGGCTACTGGATCAAGACCAATGATTATAGCAAATATAAAAGAACTTTGTAGTGTTTTTTTTTAAAAATAGATAAATCTAATCTGTTACTGGGACTCTATAAATACTTTTCTATCCTGGTCTTCCAAGGTGATGGGTTAAGCAGGTTCAGGCTAATCTCTGTTTTCAACCTAGCTTTGGAAGGATGTGGCTAATCATTTTTCCATCATCATCATGTCTGCTGAAAACAGTAGTACTAGCAACTTGCAATAAATGACAGCAAATGAATACATTTCCCCCCCCCCATTCTACAATATGCTAGTCCTCTGTGCTCATTTTTATGGTGGTTACACTCTGACACAAGCCAATCTCTGTTTTCAAGCTAACTTTGGAAAGATGTGACTGTTTTCCTCCCATCATCATCATCATCATGTCTGATGTCTAACATAATGCATCTGATTATGTTACCTGCTTCTGTTATGAACAGACTTGGATTTTTTGATTTTTGTTGCTGTCTATTCTAGCTTTGTTTTTGTCCATCATCTCTCTTATACAATACAAAAAAAAAAAGGTGGTTGAAAAAAGCTTTTTCTGGAAAATATAATATTAACAACTGACACTAGATGTCACCAAAAGAATGCAGATTTCTTTTCCAAACTGTGTCAGCCCTGCCTTGACCATTAAAAAAATGCAGCAATACTTTAGGTAATGTCTTCCATCAAACATGACAAAAAGGGACATGATACCAATTAGGCTGGGATTTTCATAGCACGGTAAACAGTTGAGGGCTCCAGCTGTGCTGTAATAATGTCAGTAATCACAATGTTAATCTTGCAATAGGCTGAATGAATGCATTGCTACTTGCCAAATGATTCATGCACACAATCATAGAGTTGGAAGAGACCACAAGGGCCATCCAGTCTAACCCCCTGCCATGCAGGAATACACAATTAAATCATTCCTGAGAAATGTCCATCCAGCCTCTGTTTAAAAACCTCCAAAGAAGGAGACTCCACCACACTATGAGGCAGTGCATTCCACTTCTGAACAGCTCTTACTGTCAGGAAGTTCTTCCTAATGTTGAGGTAGAATCTCTTTTCCTGTAGTTTGAACCCATTGCTCCGTGTCCTAGGACATTTTCAGATGTCCCTTCCTGCACAAGCAGCCTCCAGAGCAGTAACGAGGCTTCTGCGTGGTAGGGGATCCATTTTGGATGACGCTGTCCCTCTCTCAGCATCATCTGTGACTGTTCCGGCTAGCATTGAAGGCAGCCGCACTATTTTTCACTCACAGAGGTTGTCCGTGAGTAAAAAATAGTGTGGCCACCTTCAATGCTAGCAGAACAGTCATGGACGATGCCGAGAGAGGGACAGCATCATCCAAAATAGACCCCCTGCCGCGCAGCAACCTTGTTACTGCTCCGAAGGCTGCTTGTGCAGTAAGGGGCATCTGAAAATGTCCCTAGTCTCTGGAGCAGCAGAAAAAACAAACTTGCTCCATCCTCAGTATGACATCCCTTCAACTATATAAACATGGTTATCATGTCACTTCTCAACTTTCTCTTCTCCAGACTAAGCATGCCCAGATCCCTATGCTGCTTCTCATAGGGCATGGTTTCCAGACCTCCCACCATCCTGGTCGCCCTCCCCTGGACATGTTCCAGCTTCTCAATATGCTTCCTGAATTGTGGTGCCCGGAACTGGACACAGTATTCCAGGTAAGGCCTGATCAAAGTAGAATAGAGTGAGACTATTACTTCTCTTGATCTAGACACTATACTCCTATTAATGCAGCCTAGAATCGCATTGGCTTTTTTTAGCTGCTGCATCACTCTGCTGACTCATGTTCAGCTTGTGGTCCACTAAGACTTCTAGATCCTTTTCGCATGTCCTGCCATCAAGCCAGGTGGCACCCATCCTATATCTGTGCATTTCATTTTTACTGTCCAAGTGTAGTATCCTACATTTCTCCCTATTGAAATTCATTTTGTTAGTTTTGGCCCAGCTTTCTAATCTGTTCAGGTCATTTTGGATTCTGATCCTGTCCTCCGGGGTATTAGCTACCGCTCCTAATTTGGTGTCATCTGCAAACTTGATAAGCATATATAACAAGCAACACCTTTTAATTTCCTTTTGAGGGGATTGGAGTACCTGTCAATGTACAGTTAGCTCAGATCAGATTGGCATAGAGGCCAATCAAGGGCCTTTTCATACTACAGAATTATAGTGCTATGATTCTCCATAGTGCCTTTTCATACTGCAGCACAGTTATAGTGCTATGGCAACATTCTGTGGAATCTTTGGATTGTTAGTTTAGGGAAGAATATTTAGAATTACAGACAGAGAGTTCTAGTATCTCACCAGACTACAAATTCCAGGTTTCCATAGGATGCAGCCATGGCAGTTAAAATGGAAACATAGTGCTATAACTGTCTAGTGTGAACGTGTCCAAGGTGAGGCATCCATGTTATGGTTGAGATTCCAATGGTGGAAATGTTGGTACAGCAGGTGTTACTATTCTTTTTTATATTCACAGACTTCTCATGCATTAATTAGTATGGGGCCAGTTCTAATTTGTGGCATATATTCTTTTCCAGAACAATTATACCTGGAATGTTGTCACCTGTGAGATGGTGAAGCATAAGGGGTATCACAGGATAGCTATGAAGCAGGAAGGCTCTTGTTTGAATTTCACTTTAGCCAGAGACTGGGTTGTCTCTGGCAAGTCATTGTTATCTTGTCTTTTCCTCTGCGAGCAGGCTTGAAGCTGATGATAGTCTGTTTAGGTCTGTTTCAGTCTGAATTTGAGCCTTGTTTTGAAAGAGACTATGACTTGGATTGAAAAGAAAGAGACAGAAAGAGAAAGAGAAAGAAAGTGTAACCTTCATTTTTCTTGATCTCTAAGTGGCTATCTTGGCAGATGCCAATACCATCACTGTCAATAACTTTTCTGGAACATTTATTCAGTTTTGTAGTTGATGTAAGTCCTTTCTGGTGCTTTTACTCTGTCCTGGATAAATGGAAGCTGGTACACTTAGTGAAGCAGATGTGTTCCTGGCCATTACTTCTTTAACAGAAAATTTAGTACCAGAGGCAGAAATCACATTGATAGAATAGGAATAGGCTCCTACACAACAGAAAACAAGTGTACTTCAACAATTTTCAGCGAACTTTATTCAGAACTAGTAGTATGGACATATGAAATGAAATAAGCAAGTCAGGTAAACCTTACATAAGTAAATAAAAAATATTTCCAACCTTCTAGAGACCACTAGAAAGCTTCTTCCAAAATGCATCCAGGGATGATTTTTTAACTTTTACCGGACTCCACTTTACTTATGGTTTCCATTTTGGTGGCCAGGTCAGTTATAGATCTATGTTTTGTTTTCAGTTTTTAACATGCTAGGGTTAGATGGTGAAGCAGGCAAATCAGGCTTCCTTTCTTTTCCACTGTTTTGTTGTTCATCTATGTCCCATAAAGGATTCTGGAGGCAGCTGCTGTTTACCTTGCCTGGCTCACATATCTACAGTAGGATTGGCAAGAGAAGAATCCCATTCTTTCCCAACTCAAGCTGTATTCAGTTGCTTGCTGCAGACACACTGCTGCAACCTGGCACTGAAAGCTTCCAGCCTTCCTTCACCATCCTCCCAGTGCTGGTGCTGCTAAAACTTCTAGCTAGATGAGGAAGAAAATGGGTGGCTGGGCAGGTATAAAAAGACTTTGTAAAAAGGAGCTTATTTGTCAGAGGATTTGTTAACTGAGGTATGTATGTAAAGATAAATCAGAGATAGTGATGGTAAGGGAATGGTGGTCTGGTTGGAGGTATGCCTTTTCTTGTTGGGATACCCCACTTTTTTTTTTTTAGTTATTTATACCCCGCTCTTCAGCCACAAGGCTATCAGAGCGGCTTACAAATTAGAATCATAGAATCATAGAATTGTAGAGTTGGAAGAGACCACAAGGGCCATCCTGTCCAACTTCCTGCCACACAGGAAATCTTGATCAAAGCATCCCCGACAGATGACAATCCAGCCTCTGTTTAAAGACCTCCAAGGAAGGAGACCCCACCTCGCTCCAAGGGACTGTGTTCCACTGCTGAACAGCTCTTACTGTCAAAAAGTTCCTCCTAATGTTGAAGTGGAATCTCTGTTCCTGGAGCTTGCACCCATTGCTCTGTGTTCCAGTCTCTGGAGCAGCAGAAAACAAGCCTGCTCCGTCCTCAGCATGACACCCCTTCAAATACTTAAACAGGGCTATCATATCGCCTCTTAACCGTCTTTTTTCCAGGCTAAACATACCCAGCTCCCTAAGGCTCTCCTCATAAGGCAACATTTCCAGACCTTTCACCATTTTAGTTGCCCTTCTCTGGACATGCTCCAATTTGTCAATATCCTTTTTGAATTGTGGTGCCCAGAACTGGACACAGTATTCTAGGTGAGGTCTGACCAAGGCAGAATAGAGCGGCACTATTACTTCCCTTGATCTAGATACTATGCTTCTATTGATACAGCCCAAAATCGCATTGGCCTTTTTAGCTGCCGCATCACACTGTTGACTCATGTTCAACTTGTGGTCTACTAGGACTCCTAGATCCCTTTCACACATAGTCTCGTTCAGCCAGGTCTCTCCCATCCTATATCTATGCATTTCATTTTTCCGCCCTAAGTGCAGTACTGTACATTTCTCCGTGTTGCATTTCATTTTGTTAGCTTTGGCCGAGCTCTCCAGTCTATCCAGGTCATTCTGAATTTTGATCCTGTCCTCTAGGGTATTAGCTACTCCTCCTAATTTGGTGTCATCTGAAAATTTGATAAGTATGCCCCTAATTGTTTTAAGCAATAGCAATTTACACATCTACACTGCATTAAGCAGTTTCAAATGTGTGTTAGGTAAACCCTCTTAGGGCTTGTCTATACCAGCTAAGATAATCTGGGTAAAGCCTGGAGTATTCTGGTCCTGGAGCTGCTCCAGGTTCCCCCTGTTACCAGTGCACTCTGCGGTGACACTGGGTGGATGTCTTAATGTGTCCCCACTGTATTGCCCAGTGCCACCATCGCTGGTGTGAGTCATGTCCTCTGAGGCCAGAAACAAAGCACCCAGCATTGATCACATGGCTGGGTGCCTCATTGTAGCCTCAGAAGATGCAACTCACACCAGCAGCAGCACTGCTGGACAGCACAATGGAGACACATGTGAAGACATCCACCCAGTCTCAGTGCAGACTGCACTGGGTTTTCTTGTAAAATACAGAGCAAATGGTGAGGTGTTTACTCCATTTTAAAGGTGGTTTAGAATGAGTTTGGTGTTGAACTGGCTGGACATCATGAAGACAGTTTGCACCAGAATTAGAGATTGGACCCTGCATCATTTGGAATGATCACTGTGGGGACAGGGGGAGGACATTTTATTTGGCAGGTATAGACAAGCCCTTAGAAAGAGAAGGTTTACAGCTCAGAGGGAAGGGATCCACTGGGCTGTCAGGTGGCAGCTATGGCCTAGAGTGCCTTTTACTAACTGTCTGCCAGCTATTCCCATTACTGAACCCTAGCTAGCATCATCCATGCCTTGGTAACTTTCATATCAGACTGTTAAATACAGCATGTGTCGATCTGCCCTTGAAACCAGTTTGCCTACTATTGTTACACAAAACACTCATGTCCATGGAAAAATCCACTCATGAAATTCTCTTTCAAAGGGGAATGGTGACTCAAATGTCAAAACAAGAGGTTGCATAATATACCAGATCTTTACCCTATGTATATGGGTGGAGCCAGGAAAGACATGGGAATCAGACGTTATGAATAACTGAAGAAGCTTTATTGACCCAAGTAAAGCATTCACACATAACACACATTCATCTAAACAAGCAAGCAAAACTACCAGAGTAAGGCAAGAAATAGTTAGAATAGGAATTAGGCTGAGGCTTCTTAGGGTGATACTGCACCTGCTTCTGCAGCTGGGTCTCCTCAGGAGAAGTGGCATTGCTCTTGTGTAGCAGCAACAGAAAGTGTGGGTGGGCAGACTTTAGGAAGGGGAAGTTAGGATTAAAGGAGCTGGGAATGGAGCACCTAACTTGGCATGGAAGTCAGTTAAGATTCCGGGGTGTGTTAGCAAGATCAAGGGGTATTGGAGCTGGGAGCGGTAGACGCTGGGATAGAGAGACGTGGATTCAGGAGGATATAAGAATTGAACCAAATAACTCAAGTTTTCCAGGGTTTTTATTAGGAAAATTCCTTTGAAGTTGTGCTATGGATCAAAGGAACATTTGTCTTCAGATAACTCTCAATTGCATGAACAAAGGATTTACAAACCAGTCAGGAATTGGAGAAATGGGGATGCTCTGGTATCAAGTGATTGACAGGCACTTTCCCTTTGATATGGAGATGGGTCTCTAATTTTCAAGGCAATGAAATCTACCAATGTTGTGAATGTTTAGATAATTTAGCAGGCCCATTTCCTTGGCAGAGTACATGCATGAACTTTGGTTGACTCTTTTCCCCCAGAGTACCTTTGTTTCCATCAGCCCTTGGGTGGCCTGGTTACTGGCCAAATTAATATTAAGCCAATTAAACATTGATCCCAAATTAGGATGATGGGATATGCAGTTGTTGCAATTCAATATCAGAATGATGGGATATGAAGTGGGGTTACACTATGGCTGTTACAGAATCAACCCCATACACACACTCACATAGGTAAGAGATGCACTGAGAGAAAACTAGTATTTGTTTCAATTTTGTTTTGAGGCCCAGTTCAAGGCACTGGTTTTGGCCTTAAAATGAGGTCCTGAACATTGCAAGGAATCCTGAATTTTAAGGACTACCAAAGATACTGTCCTCTAAATCCTGTTGCCCAGGCAGCTAAGATGATGTTTTTATAGAATCATAGAATCATAGAATTGCAGAGTTGGAAGAGACCACAAGGGCCATCCAGTCCAACCCCCTGCCATGCAGGAAATCACGATCAAAGCATCCCCGACAGATGGCCATCCAGCCTTTTTGTTATGGTCAAAGTTGGAAAATGTTACTGTTTTGGAATACAATTACCAGACTCCTCCAAACAGCACAGCTACTGGCCATAATTGCTATGGGATTTTGGGAGTTGTGATTCACAAAAAGGAACAATTCCAACTTCAGATTGAGAGCAGGACCTTTTTCTGGGAATTTCCTGGAGTTCTGTGTTTTCCTAACTTCTGAAGTTCTCTACTGGTCTTCCCGCCCCCCCCCCCCAGAGGCAGGCAAACAACTTTTTGCTGTTGTGGTTCCAAAAGGAAATCAGGTTATTTTTTGAACTCTTTAAAAAGTAGTTTTAAATTGTAGTTTTGGAGTCCTTTTGTCACATATTTCAATATTTCTGTATCATTTTTTTGTAAACTGGTCTGGAAATACTGTAAACTAGACTGCTAAGCTGAATAGAGGAAAATGTGCTATGAAGATGTTGTTGTCTGTACCTGCATTTTACCCACACTGACAACTAAATAGCAATCAGAATTAGAATTATTGTTGTGCTATTGTTGTCGCTTACATATGCATATTTGTATAGCATATTCTTTACCCCATATTGTAAAGGAACTGAGGATAAGGGAGAAGGCAGTTTGTCAAAGAGGTTATAACGAGTTAGTGACAGATATGATTAGATGCAGTGATGTCTTGGCTAGAGGTACATTATGATTTCCTTTCATGTGTTTTCATTTCACTGGTTGATTTAAAGCTAACCATTCCTTAGGGACAGGCTCATAGATACTTAAACAGAGCTGTTACCAGTACTTCCTGATGCATCACCATTTGGTAGAACATGTACATCACTCATTAAAAGCAGACCCTGCCTTCAGAAGCTGCTACCCAAGCATCAAGGAAGATTACTCTTAATAGGATTTGCTACTTAGAGGCTGTTGTTATGTCTGTTGCAAGACCTGCACGGTGTTTACTTACAGAAGAATATGGACCTCATGTGTCACGTACTTCTCTTTTTTCTTCTCTTCCTTTATGGGACAAAACTGGCAATTTCCTCTTGTGTCACAGGATGCTCCTGTTCCAATGACAACTTTGGAAGGTAAGAATATTGCAAACATCATGGGAAAATGCTTGGAGAAATCTCTGCTGGCAGTCTCATTATACTGAGTAGTAGCATGTATGGAATGATATCAATAGGCACAACTCAGCAAACTTTAATTGTGTAATAAATGGGGTACGTATTAACTCCCCAAGTAAGGCACATGCAGGCTTGTGTGGGTATAAGATGCAGTAAACAGAGTGAGATCTACTTCTGAATAAATATGTATAGGACAGCATACTCCATTAGATTGTTTTCAGTTGAACTTCACAGCTACTAACCAGTTAGTAGCTGGATTATGCCAAGTACTTCTAGTACTTTAAAAGGCATTCTGCTTGGTTTTAAGTGGATTTTTAGTAGTAGGATATGGCTATTTTCCTATAATAGTAGGAGCATTAGGATATTATGCTAATAACCATTTTAATGTGCTTTTGCATAGGTTTTATGACCAGTAAGATGAAAATGAATAAAATTCATTGCTACCATGCCTGCAAAACTATAAAAAGCAAAATACTCACCAAAAAAATTCCACTACATAGCCATGCTTGTCTGTTGTAGCAAAAAGAATGAAGAGTTTTGTGACACATTAAAGACTAATGCATTTTGTTTAGCATAAGATTTTGTGGACTCCAGCCCATTTTGATGAAGGGGGCTGCAGCCCATGAAAGCTTAATGCCAAATCATACTTCGTAATCTTTAGAGCATTAGATGACTTACTCTTTTTTCTTTGAAAAGCAAAGCTACTTTGCCAAAACCAAAGACCACTTTGCAGTCAATCTAGGGCACAGTCTGTTCAATGAATTAAAACCAAATGGACAATCCATAAAAACAATATGTTAACTCTGCTGATTTACATTCTAGGAGTTTGCTTTGCATGTCTACATCTTTGAGAAAGATCCCAGCAGGCATCCCTCAAGATATCAGAAAAATTAGAATAGAAAACTCTCACCTAACAGAATTGCCTCGTGGGTCATTCTCTAATGTTAGTGCCTTGCAATATCTTTGGCTTAACTTTAATAACATCACAGTCATGCATCTGAAAAGCCTCGAGTACCTGAAAGATTTGACTGAGCTGAGATTGCAAGGAAACAAGTTGAGTTCAGTACCATGGACAGCATTTCAAGACACCCCGGCTTTAAAAATACTGGATCTAAAACACAACAGGCTCGATGTCCTTCCGGAACATGCCCTCCGCTATCTTCCTAACCTGACCTACTTAGACTTATCTTCCAATCAGCTTACTGTCATCTCCAAGGATGTTTTCTATAACTGGCCTGTGTACCAAAAAGCCCAGCAGCAGGACAAGAAGGTGGAGGCTATTTCCAATGCAGTTTTGGCCTTGCACGATAACCCTTGGATATGTGACTGTCGTCTACGTGGGTTTGTCCAGTTCATCAAATCGATTAGCCCACCAATCATTCTAATGAATTCCTATTTAACTTGTTCCAGTCCCAAATTTAGGGCAGGCAAGTACTTCCATGAAGTGGAGCTGAACAACTGCATGAAGCCCTTGGTATCACCCCTTGAGTTGAATGTGACTGTACTTGTTGGACTCAATGCTACCTTGACCTGTTTGGTGCAGGCCTGTCCTTCCCCAGTAGTCTGGTGGACCTACATGCTAAAACATCTACGAGGATTTAATGGTAAGCATGATTCCTTGGCAAGCTATTTAGTGGCAAGCAATGACCCCCATTTTACAGTCCTAAAGGCTGACAACCTCTCCACTCTCCCACTTCTGAACTACTAATTGGAGGCTGGCCCATATACCTGCTAAATTGATAAAGTCCATTGAGGTCAGTGAGACTAAACTGTGATAAGACCAAATATTTTGTTGACTGGGTTGCCAATACAGAAAATAAAGGTTGGGAAGGACTCAGACAGAGTCATATGGTATTATTTGATTAGAATCAACCCAGTTCCACTATTGCTAATGAGCCATGTTGATTCAGGAGGGCAAAAGCATCAGATGCCTTCATGACCCCCACTTTCATTTTCATTTCTTAATATCTTTCCTTTTGTTTTTCCCCCTCAAATGTTCAATGAAGCATGTATCATTTTCTCCCCACAACAAACATGTGAAGTAGGTTAGCTGAGTGATGGTGACTGGCCTTAGGTTTACCAGTGAGTTTCATGGGTGAGCAGGAATCTGAACCTGGTTCTAGCTCAACCGTCTAACCCCTGCATCCTTGAATCATTTATAGAGCTATCCCACCAATTTTTGCTGCCTGTAGAAGAACAAAGGGTGCCTTTCCTAGCCAAGGTGGATGGTATTTTGGCATAGGAGGCAGTGCATTTCAGAAGTGGCTCTCTCCATCTCTGGCAGTAAATGTACAGTGTTGTTTTTTTTAATTATCACTTTCTCATGACACCACAAATGCAGCCTGAGGCAGCCACCTCACCCTACCCAGTGACAGCATTGGCCCTGATTATCTGTGTGGTGGCAGAGGAAGAGGGTGAAAAATCATATTGTACCTGGGTAGCTAGGCCAACGTTTCTCAATTTGTTTTTGCAAGCCTTGTTTTATATTGCTTGCTGAAAATTCTGTGACAGACTAGAGTAAATTTCTCTAAATATCAAAACTAATCAGTGTGCTGATATAGAAGAGGGAACATATCTCAATGAGTGAGTATATGCTTTCCTTTAGAATGCCCCACACTGAATGTGGTGTCCCCCATTAAAAAGGCTCTAGCAACAGCTTGTGGGAAATGCCTTTACCTGACACCCCTCCCCCCCGAAAATCACTTCCTGTCAAAGAAGACATCCACTGGGCTCAAAGGGAACTTCCAAAGTTCCTAGGCCAGAGAAGGAGTTCCTAACTCAAGCTACTCCCATTGATTTCAGTTGTACTGCCCCAGTGTTGTTGAGTAATCTGCTTTCTGCTTTTTAAAAGTCCTAGGATTGAATCCTTTTGGTAACAATCAATTACCCTGGTGCAAAGCATTTTTAGAGCAGTATAAGGGCCCAAATCTGGTGCCTAAAGGTACCAGATCCTGGTTAATCTTGGAAGTTAAGTAGGGTCATTCCTGGTTAATACTTGGATGGGAGACCACCAATGAATACGTTGTAGGCTATATTTCTGAGGAAGGAACTGGCAAAACCACCTCTGAGTATTCCTTGCCTATGAAAACCCTGTGAAATTCAGTTGGCAGGTGATTTGAAGGCACATAACACACAAAGCAATATAGCAGCAAAGGGCAGATGAGGAGAGAGCAGATAAAGCCATCTTGTTTGCCAAAGAAATCCGCCTTGCAAGTTCCCATGTATCTTGACAGCTGACAGGGCAAGATTCCTTTCTAACAAGGAAAGGGTTGCCCCCTCCCCCGTTGTATTTCCTGTCATTGGATTTTACTCCTGCCATGACTGATACTTATGCTGGCATACTTACACCAGACAACATGATCATGCCTTAATGAGATAACCCTGGCATAGGGTTTGCCCACCTGGCTGACACCCAGAAGAGCGTTGTTTTTATAAATGTCTTTTAACAACGTTCCTATTATCTTTATTCATGCCTCACCTTCCCAAAGCTAGGACTCAAGGTGATTTACAAATTAAAATTCAACTTATCCACAACAATTAAAAACAATTTAAAATACATAGTTAAAAACAGCACCTCTTAATAGCACTTTCTTTAAAAACCTTCAGTTCTCAAGACTGTGTCAGAGGAAAAAATATTTGCCTACTGATTAAAGGGCAGCAAGGTTTTTCTTGCCTATTAAGGAAGGCAGTTCTAGATCTAGGAGCAGCTGCCAAAAAGGCTCTGTCTCACCCCACCAACCATGCCTCTGAAAATGGTGGGACTGAGAGAAGAGCCTCTCCTGAAGATCTGAGCACATGGGCAGGCTCCTATGGGGAGATACAATTTGTCAGATAGCCTGGACCCAAATGATATAGGGCTTTATAGAACATAACCAGTTATGTCTGGAAGCAGCCCAGCAGCCAGCGGAGCTGTACCAAGGGAGTTGTATACCTCCATCTAGTACCACAGGGTATAGGGAACATGTTGCCCTGCAGATTCTGTAAGCCTGTGATGTCTATCATTCCTCACCTTTAGCCATGCTGGCTGGGGCTGACAGGAATTGGAGTCTAACAACACCAGGTAAACCACATGGTCTCCAAACTTGGGGTACTATTTTCTTGCACAATGGGCCATCAGTATCTGCTGGGATTTGGTTCCAGGGCCCACCATGGATACCAAAATCCATGGATGCTCAAGTCCCATTATAAACAATGGTATAGTAAAATGGCATCCCTTATATAAAATGGTGAACAGCATAGTTTGCTTTTTTGGAATATTCCCTCCCCCCAATATTTTCAAGCCATAGTTGGTTGAACCCATGGATAAAGAATCTGTGGATACGGAGGGCTGACTTGTATTTGTCACCATACAGCATCAAGCTGAAACTGCTGGGTCTCAGTGGTCGGGATTCTACATCATGGCCTGCCTTGCATAACTTTCTGAATCCTTAGCTATGTCGCAGAGGTGCAATGAATTCCGGTTAGTGGATTGTCAAGATTATCAGGGCACCAGCAAGAGTGCTCCACTGCACATTAAGCTCTTCTGATGTTCATTGGATTCTTTTGATGCACATGGGCCACTTCTGATGCTCATTGGACATGTCTGATATCCCTTCTAATGTGCATTGGGCTCTTCTGGTGCACAGTGCACATCCAGCACTCATGTAGTGATCCAGCATTTCCTAGCTGATTTCCAGAGGCACGTAGGGGGGCGCCCGAATGCATAGTGGCACACATTGCACATTGGGGCATGTGCCTCAGTCATTCACTATTGTGCAATGAATATCCATAGGTAGCAATGTCACAGCAGCCCCTAGGTGAATACAAACATTGCAAAACTGCTCATTGTTAATTCCCACACACCTAAGTCCACTTACAACAACTTAAGCCTCACCCTTAATTCCAGCCAGCATCTTTAACACTAGGCTGCACTGTGGCAGTTGAGCATCATCCAACATAAATGAGCCATGACTGATTTTAATGGAAATCAAGGGGAGCCCGGTTAATCACAATGAAGCCTGTTTCCTTTGCTTTCCATAGAATGTAGTTATGACTGCCTTGTAGTGGATTGTGCCCACTCTCTTTAAAATATTGCTGACCCAGGGGCTTTTCAGCTGCTTTCCCATGCTGCAAATTTACTGTCATTGTACATGTTAGAACTGAGTATAAAAATGGATGCCAGTGTCAACAAAATTAAGACTTAATTATAATTGTGCAGCCTTAGTGCCTTGGCAAAATTGCTCATAACTTTCTCAGACAGATTCCTGGAGGGCTTACATTTTCTTCAACTGGCCTCAGCCCAGTTGTACATTGTTCTTGACAGCTCAGGCCAAATTGGTTTGGCTACTTCCAGATTTATCTGAAGACATTTTTTTTTTAAAATAAATAAATAAATAAATAAATAAACTCAATAAACAGAGTATACCATATTTTCCCACAGGATTTTCTAGCAATTTTCTTGTAGTTCACTCAAATGGTTGCTGCTAGAGACAGTAAACTTGATTTGATTCATAGACCATATAGCAGGTTTGGGGAACATGTGGCCTTCCAGATATTGTTGGTCTGCAAATCCCAACATTCATCACCACTGGCTATACTGGCTAGGAGTGATGGGAGTTGCAATCTAATCACATTTGGAAGGTCATACAGTCCTTACCTGTGTGGTACTATTTGCTTTCTTTCTTCATAACGTTTGCCTTGATCATCAGTTGTTTTTGAAAATATATATTTTTATTAACACAAATTAACACCCATATTATACTATACCATAAACACTAATACAAATTACAAAACAAAAAACAAAAACATCCAAACAAAAACTGAATACCTAAAACTACACATAACATAAATTTAACTTCCTTTCTCCCAGTTGTTGGTTATATTTGCTGTGCAATCTAACTTTCTCCTCCATGTTATCTTCTACATTCTTCACTCAATACTACTAGTCTTTGAAGCCTAATACAAATGGTTTCCCCCACAATTGAGCCATACAAATAATCACAGTCTCCCACTCTTTCTTAAAGTTCATCAATGATCCCTCTTTAATTAATATTGTCAGGTTGTCAGTTTCTGCAAGACCATATAACTTCACCAGTCACTGTTCTTGTGTTGGTATTGAAATGCCCTTCCATTACTGTACCTATAGTAATTTGTTAGCAGCCACCATGTACTGTATAATTCTTCAATGTTTCTTTTCTAACTAGTCATTCAGCATTCCCAACAGAAAAAGTTCAAATTTTAATTTTATTTTAAGTTTGAATATCTCTTCTATCTTCTTCTGAATCTGAACCCAGTATATATTTTTTTGCTTTTTCACAAGACCACTCCACATGATAAAATTATCCATTCTTATCTGAACATTTAATAGACCCTTTATACATTTTTGACAATCTCTCAGGTGTTAGGTACCATCTGTACATCATCTTATAAATTTTTTCTTTTAAGGCATAACTCAAAGTAAATTTCAAAATCATTTGTTCCACATTTTCTCCCATTGCTCTAGTAGCAATTCATGACCAACACTTTTGTGCCCATTTAACTATGCAATCATTAACTTGTTCTTCTCTGATCATCAGTTGTATACAACATTCATGATGTGGCACTAGCTAGTATAGCCAATGGTGAGGGATGATAGGAGCTGTGGTCCAAAAACATCTGGAGGATTGCTTGTTCCCCAGTCCTGCCTTATGGAGAAGAAAGGAAGGTTGTAGTCTCATGGAAAGAGTTCCATACTATTTTGAATGTATGAAGGAGAAGTGTCTGAGTTGTATGAATTACTGCCGGTCTCTTGATTTAAAATCCTGATTGTCTCATGAGGAGAAAAATCTTAACTCACCCTTTCTGAAGAAGAGATATTTATTTATTCAACCCACCAGGACCCCCAAGGTAGTGTACAATGGATAAAAACATTTAAAACATTAAATGCACAATTAAAACATTTTTTAAAAAACAACTCTTTTGAAATAGTTTTAGATACTATTATTGGTTATACCATACTCTTTAGATAATAGATATTGTCACTACCAAGTTATCTCTAGACTGTGTTGGGCAAATGTGGCCCACAGGTCTCATGTGCCCCCCTGGGCCATTTTTGTGGTCCCTCAGGGGTTATTATTTTTTTGCCTTCTAATTACTTTGTGTTTTTTTTTAAAAAAAGGCCTCTCCAGGCCTAGAATGGCTGCGGTGTGTGTGTTAAAAGCATGGCAAAAAATGCCCCCATATCTCCTAAGGGTGTTTGGGCACATTATTTTTTGCAATGGGGGGGCAGTCTAATGCAGCCCTCTTGCCTTCTACAGCTGCCCACCCCTACAATCCTGGACAATTTGTATCTAAGATTTTACTTATTTGTGATTTAATTCATATTCGACCTTTCTCTAAACCCGGACCCAAAGCAACTTACACAAAAGTTAAGACAGGATACCACTAAAAAGCCCTCATGATTGACAAGTTAAAAAAACAAAACAACAATTAGCTATCGTACCTGTTATTTAAAATGGTGTAGAATAATTGAAAAGACATAACTATAAAAACAAAAAGGCAGCAATGTTTTCCCACCCTCAAAAAACCCTTTACATGGCCCATTAACCAACAAATGCCTGCCTAAATAAAAAGGGTGTTTACCCACTGGTGAAAGGAGAGCAGAGTAGAGGCCAGACTAATGTCCCTTGGGAGAGAATTTCCCTGACTGGGTGCAGCCACCAAAAGGACTTCTCACTAGACAGGCCTATGGGGAAGGTAGGGTAGTGTGAGAAAGCCCTTCTCTGAAATCTTAAGACTTAAGAAGGCTCACATAGGAAGACATGGTTCTTCAGATAGTCTGGTCCCAAACTGTAAGCAGCATTTTGAATTGTGCCTCAAAACAAACCAGCAGCCAGGGAAGCTGTTTCAACAAGGGAGTTAGATGTTCCCTGTAACTGGTCCTGATCAAGATTCCCATGTGCCTTGGACAAATTTGGTTTCTTCATAACAAATTGGTCTTCTGACTATGGGATTTACAAAGGCTGCAGTCCTGTTCCCAGTAGCTGACCACATTTACTGCATAAGAGTAGGCATATCTTAAGGCCCCAAGCCATCATTACTTTCCCATTCACACAGACCATAATGATGGTGGGGAGATCCCATCCAACATCAGAGGTGTTCAGCCCATAGGGAGGCCTCTGTGTCCCCATTAGTTCATGCAAGGGCCTACAAGCCTAAAGTGAATTGAAATCAATCTGTTTTTAAAATTAATTGGTTCTCAACATTCTATTAATTACCTTGCTGTTAATTGAACACTTATTAATTGGACTCAGGGGAAGTCTGCATCACTAATGAAGACATGAGCAAATCAGGTGGAAGAACCTGTCCCTCTGAGAGTCAAACATTAACATGAAATGGAAGTAGAAAAAAGAATAAACAGAAATACAAGCTATATGAGTTCTAACATTCTAACCCTCTTTTTAATCCAGTTTCCCTAAACCCCTGCCTTGTTTTGCCTAATTCTGGAGTTACATAAGTACTTCTGCATTGCTTGTAATTTCCTGTTGCTCTCCTGTATGTTGATGCTGTGATATTTTGTGTATTTTCAATGACAAAGCATAGGGGCTAGCAGCCCAAAGGCAAGAAGCAGAAAGGGCCCACCCCCCCATTCCCCGTTGCTCTTCATTACTCTTGGTCCCCATGGGACATGTGTGCGTGCACACCAGTGACATCTGGTGGCTCCCATTTCAATGGGGAAGTGGATACACTCTGGGGGCCCATCTATATAAGCCCCCCTCCAATGGATTGCTTCACAATAATGTCAAGTCACAGCAGCTGCAATTTGTCTTAATGGTTTTTTTTTAAGCTTTGCAGCAGTGGCATCAGCCACAGGGAGGAGGGGGAGGAGGAGGGAGCCATCCTCCCTTCCCCGATCCCCACGATGGCGGCACTGGCAGGCAGGGCACCCACAGGGAATGGAGAGGAGGAGAGAGCTGTCCTCCCTTCCCTAGTTCCTCCTCTTTCCCCTCCCTGTGGCTGCCCTCCACCCTATAAAAAAAGGGTAAAGTGCAGGATCACATCTGCACACCCCTGAACAATCAGAAGTTCCATTCTCTTAATGGACAGGGGTGCGCATTTCCCTCTGAGTTCTTTAAAAACTCCAGGAAAAGCTGTGAAGGCCTTTCCTGCAGAGTTTTTGCCATTTTTGCCCCCCCCCTCCTTCACAATTCAGTGAAACAACATGGATTACCATTAGGACAGGTCATCGTCTCCTTGTATTCAGTGAAGGGTATTTTTGCCATTCAGACAACCCTTGGGATTTTATCTAGGGTTTAAAAGAACTCTCCAATGTGCTGAAGCCTGTTCCTAAATAAGTTCAGTCCATAGACAGTTCTTTTAAAGCTAGCCAAACCCTGGAGTGGATTCATCACTCCAGTGATCTGGGAGCCACCAAGTAGCACTGGTGTACACAGAGACACTGACACACACCTCTAGCTCTGTACCCTCCCTCCCTTGAAAGAAGGAAGAAGGGAAGGCTGCAGTGACACTCTTCTTTCTCAACATGAAAAGGTGGCTAGAACTGCCATTACTGTGGTCTCCCCGCTTCCCTCTCCATGAAAGGACCTGGCAGCAGGGGCAGGCTGGGCAGCTTCTGATAACCCTGAAGAGCTGGAAACCCAGGACCCAAGCCTTGCACAGACCAACCTATCTACACCTCTGTTTCTTTTCATGGAGCTATATAATAAAACATGGACTGAGATCCTGCATGAGCAAATGTGCCAAAAGGCATTCTGAATGGAGTGGGTGGGACATTCCCAGTACTGCCATTCCTGAAAGGCAGCTTTGACATCCAAGAGGTACTTCCCTGGCCAGTTCCCAGCCAGGGGAAGGGAGCTGGGGAGTCAACCAAGCAGTGCACAGTGGGGGATAGGAAATGCAATTGCTGTCCTGGATCTCCAGTGACTCACCAGTGAATAGTTTCTAGCGCAAACCTCAAAAAAGGAGATATGTCTGTGCCTAAGCCTGAATTACATGTGCTCATGTCACCAACAGGATCCTAGCTTTTATCTCTTGAAACAAGCTCTTTGGACTCAGATAAACAAAAGAAAATATCTAGGACTAAATCTAAATATTATTCTCAACTAGAGTAGGCTCACTGAAACAGTTGGGATTTGGTAAGTCAACACTTATGTTAAGTTCCACTGATTCAGTGGCTCTAACCAAACTGGGATGAACAAGTACTGTAGATTTATACTCTAGCTTTATGGTCCTTACAGAGACCATTTAGCACAATGGAAGCTCCCTATTTCCCTGCAGAATGACAGGATAGGAATTTTCAAGAAGGCCATGATGTTAGACTATATCAATATAAAAAGGAAGAGGAGGCAGGAATTAGCATCACTTTGCAGACTAACATGTATTTCAGCCTAAGCTTCTGTGAACTCCTGTCCAGCTCTTCAGATGCATGGAGTGAAGTTACCCTCCCCCCTCTCTCTGTGTGTATGTATTTGCACATATGTATATGCACATACATAAGTGTGTGTGTGTGTATGAGAGAGAGTGAGAGAGTGGAGTGGGGAGTGTGAAATAGAAACAGAAAAACAAAACATGCTGGTTTGTTGATAGGATGAAAAGTAAAGTCTTAACTATGACTGTAAAGAGTAGGATTGGAATTGTCACCAAACATGGTCTATAGTGATACTACAGTGATCTTGGAGATTCCTTTGCAGGCAAAAATATCTGAAGTGTCTGTGTGACAAATGACAAGAGGATGAGGGAAATCTCATTGGAATGGGCTCTGCAAAGGGACACTTGTGGCAGGGTGAATTCGATGATATTTGTGTCCTCTTTTTTCCAAGGAGCATAACTGGGAAATTTAGTTTTAAGAAGAATAAATATAATTAAATGTTGATAGCACCTGTAACTAAGCATTAGTAGGATGATGCTCTGGAGCCCAGAGCACCATCCTACCCCTGCTCAGTTATGAATGGCTTCAATTTGTCATTACATTCATTCATCCATTCATTCATTTTAAAAGTAACTTTTCAAGCCCAACCAAGGCATTCTGAATGGAGTGGGTGGGACATTCCCATTTTATCCTTACAACAATCTTGTGAAGTAGCTTAGGCTGAGAGAGAAGGGTTCTGTTGAATATTTATATGGTATTGAGTTTTGCTGAAGAAGAGGAACAGTGGTGAGGAAGTATGGAACAGAGAACCCACAGTGACTATCATACCAAGTCAATGGGGAAACTTTTACCTACTTCCACTTATTAACTCCATCTACAGCAAAACAGATATACTAACTAAAAAAAATATCATGATAATCATCATGATGACATATGGGATATACTATAACCCAAAGAGATTGCCTGGGCATAGAGTTAACAGTGCAGCCTAATACATGTCTAGTGAAAAATAACTGCCACTTAGCCCAATGGTAAATTGATGCAGCTTAGGTAGATGGCATTAAAAATATAAGAATTACTGTGCTAGGTTACACTTAAGGTCCAGCTAGTCCAGTGGCCAACCAGATGCCTATGACACGCCCACAAGGTAGTCATGAGTGCAATAATGCCCTCCTATTTGTGTTCCCCCACAGGAAGCTTTCAAAGGTATATGATCTGATGCTCCAGATAATATGAAGCCATCACAATAAGTAGCCATGAATAACTTTATCATCTATAAACTTGTTTCCCTTTTAAACCTCCCCCCCCCCCGTTTTATCCATATAGATAGCCATTCCCAAATCCAGTAGTAACAAGTACCATAAAGGAGCTACACTGTCTTAATATGAAGGTGCCTCATCTGGAAAAACATATGAAGGATTTCAAGGGAAGTTCAAGTTGTCTTAGATTTCTAGGAAAGCTAAGATTGTATCAAAAAAAGAAGAACTGAGAAAGTTTTGTATATCTAGACTAAGAAGAAAATGAAACACTTCCCTGTGATTTGAATGGAGCTATTAAGATAAACAATATTATAGGGCGTTTAGATTGCTGCTGTTGTTGAAAATAGAATTTAACATGCTTGCATTTCATCTGTTTCCCCCCCTAGTTTCCACTAGCCATATCAATGAGGATACAATAAAGTCAGAATTGGTGATTCCTTCAGCCCATCTTGTGGATGAAGGGAATTATACCTGCACAGCTGCTAACTTCCTTGGCAACACCTCAGCTACAATGATCCTGAAAGTCCAAGCTCCACGGATGGTGGCTTCTTCCTTCTCATCTTCTGTCTCAGATGAGAATTCATACATTGATGTGCGGATTGCCAAGCAGACCGTCTATGGGATCACTCTGGAGTGGTACACTATGACTGAGAATCCAGGAGAAACCTGGTATACCCTCCATTTTGGGAAGTATGATGACACCAAGAAGGACATGATTTATATTGGACCTGGCATCAACAGCTACTCAGTCAATGATTTGCTCCCTGCCACCAAGTATGAAGTCTGTGTTACGCTGAGGAACCAGCTGCCTCAGAAGGGGCAGTGCATTGTGTTTGTGACAGGAAGTGACATCAGTGAACTGGAGCAAAGGGAGAAGCTCATCCACATCATTATCATTGTGTGCGCCATGGTCTTGGCTGTCCCTGCTGGCATGTATGCCTGTACCACTGAGACCAGATTCAATTGCATGGAGAAATGTGCTGACCTCTGCCGCAAGAACAAGAGAGGGCAAAACCTGAAAGGAGTCAATAAAGAGAGCACATTTGACAGCTTGCCAACGGGTAGTGAAGAAGGGCTCTGCCGGCGAGACTCCAGTGATGACAAGAAAAAGCTGAAAATTAGTGAAGACAAGGAGAAGGCCAACAAGCAGAAACCTGAGCACAGAAATAGCGCTGATCTCTATTAACCTATCTCCTAGCACAATCCTTCATTAGATAACAGAGTGATAAGCATAGGAAGGTGGACAGAAGTATTCCACAAATGTGGAGAGTAGGTCTTTGTATTATGCCTGTCAATGAGTGGCTAGTATAGACAACTGAACTTTTGTTTTCAGATGATTATAGAGCCACCAACACTTGCAATGGGCAGATAGGCAAGGGAATAATATGTAGTATATACTGTTTCCAGTGGGAACACCATGCCTCTTTCAGCCATTTAGCCATGACTTACGATGAATAAAGCAGGAAATAGATGTATGGCATTGTATTGCTTATACAACAATCAGACCAGTTTGAACTATCAACATGTGCCTAGAGGACTTTATATCTAGGCCCATCCACCATTTAGATTACTGGGCTGTTTAGGCACTTTACCCACACTACTGTTCCCATTGTAACTGCTTTTGTTGTTTGATAGGAACTTTAGAAAAATCTTTTGACATTGCTGGCTACAATTGCACTGGTAAAGAGAAGAACAATGTTCTTAACTGTATTTTGCATAAGCAAAAAAAGGAGGGGAATGTCTCGCAAATATGAAGAACTATTTTGTATAGGATTGGGTTATAAATGTGAAATTGAAATAGTAAAATCAAACAAACCCCAGAAACAAATGGTTTTGTTAACAACTGTAAGCTGTGTTTTTGGTGTGGTGGGGGTGGGTTCATCACATCTTCCCCAATCCAAGTGTAATCACATGGACCTAATAGTGGCTCTGGAACTGAATGTGCACTTCAGTTCCAGAACTGAAGTGCACATTGGCATCAGAAGAGGCATCAATCAGTTTCAATGGGACAATATGAGCATTGTGGTATATATCCACAGTAGTATCATATGAATAAGTCTAACTTCCTCTCAGCAATGTTAGAGACAGTTTCTAAAGAGGAAAGGAGAAATCATGGAGGATAGGTCTATCCATAATTAGTAGCCTGGATAATTAAGCCTTATTCAAATATAGGGTACTTCCCAACACAGATCAAAAAATATTAATCTTTGAAGGGAACTACAATTCCAAAGTTGTCTAGCTAGCATGGCCATGCTGGCTGAGAAAGTTTAGGAACTATAGTCCCAAAATTAACTTTGCCAAGTTCTGCTTTGAATAGCAGTTGCTTGGGATAGACACAGTAGAAGGGTTGACACCTTCTTACCCTGCAGATGCACCTTCTTGGACACTTTATGTCTGGCAACTGTTATAAAATGGATGTTGAGCTTGGTATGATCCAGGGCTCTTCACAGATGCTTAAAGGTGTCCCTTGATAAAGGCAGCCATTTATAACTAGCTATATTTGGAAGATTATCAGATGGACCCTTAGGGTCCGTTTCTGTCTCACTACCCCCACCCACTCTGCTCCCATTCCTGCTGTGGAATAAAGAGAAAAGTTTAACACACCTACCTTAATTCTGCAGCAGGAACAGGCTTCCCCTCCCTTTGCTGCTCGGTCGTAAATGCAGTCATCGTAAGGCTGCTTTTACAACCGGAAACTGAAATCCCGTCCGTTCTCACGAGAGACCATCCGGGTGGCAAATTTTAAAATACTCCCCCAGCTGTCAAAACTCAAAACCAACCACAAAAACCCATTTTAAAAAATAAAAGCTACCCCAGGAGGAGGAAAAAAGGGTTTAACTTACCTTGTCATCTGGATCGCACCCGGAAGTGTCTGGCAGGGAGCTCCTGGTGACGTCACAGTCAGTTGTCATCCTGGGAGCACAACGGGGCTCCTGTTCACTCACCCCTCATTCTGTTATAATAATGGAAAGGGCCTCTTATTCACGGATTTTTCTGTGAATAAGAGGAAGCGGGGGAGGAACAGGAGCAGAACAGGAGCATCCCAGGACAGGGGCGTCATCTAAAAGGTAAGCCTTTTAGCGACCTCCTGTTGTCCCTGTCCTGGGATATTTTTATCGTCTGATAATCTCCTTGGTTTAGCTATTCTAGTGAGCCTGTAGTAGTAACTTTAAAAACTCATGTAATTTCAGTTTCTGTTTAGAAATAATGTGTGTACATACACATATGGGCCTAAATACCCTATAGGTACCAGAAATCTGTCTGATCTTGAAAGCTAAGCAGGGTCAGCCCTGGATAGTACTTGGATGGGAGGTTGGCAATGAATACCCATTGCTGTAGCCTATATTTCAGAGCAAGGAACTGGCAAACCATCGCTAAAGATACCTTGACTATGAAAACCCTATGAAATTCATGGGATTGCTGTAAGTTGACCAGTGACCTGAAGGCACATACACACACGTGTGTGCATATGCACACAATATACATACTACATACAAAAGCTACAGTATACTAATGAGAATTCCTCACTGTACACACAGGCCATAATCCAATACCTGTGAGGAAAAGGGGCAGTATCCACAAATTGATTTCCCTACATGGAAAAAGGCAGGTAGCTGAATTTTCCCCCCAGGCAAATTGCTTGAACTGAAAGGGATAGAGTCCCTATCTTCCCAAAACCTTTACTGTCCAATTCATAGCTTCTTTCATCCCCAGCCTGCACTAAAGTAATAAATAAAGTACAAATATTTTACCACACTGCAGTGGCATTGGAGGAAATGAAATATTTCTCTCTTTCTTTTAAAGATGTATTAATCATTTTTTTCTTCATGAAACACCAAGGGAAATTTACAATTACCCCCCCCCCCATTAAAATACAAAAAAAGAGTAATGAGCAAAACTAAAGAAACTTCAGTAATAGCTCAACATTAGAACAGAAAAAAAAATAGAATACGACATGTTTTTGTCATTATGATTGTGGAAGCCATTTTCTTTTGAATATGTTGCAACCCTTTACATGTGTTGCAACAACAATACATACCTGTATGTTTTTTAAAAGTGTTGTACCTTCACATTGGGGAGCAGCATGTATATTAAATGTAACCTTGGGCTAAAGCCTGAAACTTTCACCAGTCTTCAAAGCTGAACCATTGTTTTGTTTTTGTTTTTAACCAAGCAGAAATACTGGGTGTTTTTTTTTAAATGAATTTGTATTTACTCTCTCTGCAAAGAGTTCAGAGTATTATATATAAGGTTTTCCCCAAAAAGAAATTCTGCAAGGTAGGTTAGGTTGAGAGATCATCTGTTACTCAGTGTAAACCTACCCAATGATCACTCAACAGAACATGACTTACAGAATGTCAGTGCCGTCCCATCCCAAAGGCTTCAGTCCTGAGAAGTTATGCGAATTTGGGTCTCCTCTTGCCCAAATGGATCCTCATCGATTATGTCACATTAATATAAGTTCTGCTATGACACACATCTCAGAGCTTCTAGTCAGAGTAACTACCCTAAGAGTTTTCTTTGCTCATCTAATAATGACCATTTCCACAAATTGTTATTTTGATCCCAATATATGATTATTTCATCACACTTTACCTTTCTGATTACAAGAGTATGTATTGTAGCAGGAAGTTCTTATTAGCTGTAAACCCATTCTTTAAAATTAAACACATAATTTTTCAAATGTTCCTGTGCTTATTTTGTGCTGTGTCACCTTTATCTGCAAAAAGAAGGTTTGCACCAAATGCGGCATTGAAACCCTGGGCACCCAGAAATGGCCCGTCTGGTTTTGTAAGATTTGCAGTGAGCAGAGAGAGGTGGGTCTGTATGTGGCTGGGATGAGATTCTGCCATTACAAATATTATTATTTTTCTCCGTGTCATGTTGCTTTGCTGCTCATATTCTGCTTTGCATCCTTAGCTCTCAGGATCCTGGTTAACAATTACTATTACTTATATGTCTGTGGCCAAATCCACACTACACAAATAATCCAGTTTGGAACTGGATTATTTGTCATGGCTCCTCCCTATTGAATCCTGGGATTTCTAGTTTTACCAGGTCTTTAGCCTTCTCTGCCAAAGAGTGCTGGTGCCTCACCAAATAAAAAAAATCCCAGGATTCCATGGAAAGAAGCCATGGCAAATGACCCAGTTTCAAACTGGATCTTTTGTGTAGTGTGGATTTGGCTTGATTCTGCTTCCTCCCAGGAGTTTCTGGGCAGCTTTCCCTCTGCCCACTTTATCTTCACAACAACCCTCTGAGGCAGTAGAGTTGTGAGGGGGAAAAAGATTGTCTTGCTACAAGTCAACAGTGTGATGCAGCAGCTAAAAAGGCCAATGCGATTTTGGGCTGTATCAATAGAAGTATAGTGTCTAGATCAAGGGAAGTAATAGTGCCGCTCTATTCTGCCTTGGTCAGACCTCACCTAGAATACTGTGTCCAGTTCTGGGCACCACAATTCAAAAAGGATATTGACAAATTGGAGCATGTCCAGAGAAGGGCAACTAAAATAGTGAAAGGTCTGGAAACCATGCCTTATGAGGAGAGACTTAGGGAGCTGGGTATGTTTAGCCTGGAAAAAAAACGGTTAAGAGGCGATACGATAGCCCTGTTTAAGTATTTGAAGGGATGTCATGCTGAGGATGGAGCAGGCTTGTTTTCTGCTGCTCCAGAGACTGGAACACAGAGCAATGGATGCAAGCTCCAGGAACAAAGATTCCACCTCAACATTAGGAGGAACTTTTTGACAGTAAGAGCTGTTCGGCAGTGGAACACACTCCCTCGGAGCATGGTGGGGTCTCCTTCCTTGGAGGTCTTTAAACAGAGGCTGGATTGCCATCTGTCGGGGATGATTTGATCAAGATTTTCTGTGTGGCAGGGGATTGGACTGGATGGCCCTCGTAGTCTTTTCCAACTCTACAATTCTATGATTCTATGATTTTACACATACATCTGGAAGTCCACTTGGGAATGTATTTATTAAAAGCACACCACAGTAAAATGAAAATTTCCCAGCCATAATGTTTCAAGTGGTACAAAGGCCATCTGTTGGTGAATGGCTGTTGAGTGGGAGCAGCAACTTGATGAGTTCATTTACAGGGCCAGCGCAAGGTGCTGTGCTGCCTGAGGCAGAGAAGCATATGGCACCTGATTGCCACATCAACATGCCTAGTGCCTAAGAATGGACAAGTCATTTTGTCACCTGAGGCAGAAAGTTGGACAAGCACTTCTCCCTGTCCTTGGCAGTACAAGCACAATCATACTTAAATAATGAACACCACACTGCCCTTTCATGAATCCCAAAGCTGCTGACTGATATGGATTTTTAAGCCTGCTGAATGATAGGGCCAACCCTTCTCATTTCATAGCCCCTCAAAACGGAAAAAAAGTGAATCATTCTGCCTTAACTTGCTGAACTGAAGTGCTCCAGTCATGAAGCACTGTTTGGAATATGGCATCCTTTCATGATGGCTTCACAGTTCAATGGTGTTAATCCCCTCTAAATATGATATGCATAGGAAAGTGGAGGGAGTAGAGATAAGAAAATGGTTAAGGGGGGGGGAAATACATACTTAGACATTTGGGCTGCCAAGAGGATTTTGATTTTCACTTTGACCCAGTCCATTTGATGATGACACAACAGACATAGGAAGCTTTTTCTGGAAACCCGGAAGGCTGGGATGAGATTTATTGCTGGGGATCCCTTGAGTCTGACATTTGTGGTCTAGACTTTTTGGTCATATTTTACACCTTCCTAAATATCTTTGGTGTGGGGATAGAAGCATATGAGTCCCTTCTGAGATCTCAGGCAGAATGAAGTCCAAAGGAGCTAGGAATGTGACATAGATGGTGTCTTCAGGCACTATTCTGGCTACAGTTAGGCTTAAAATGGAAGGCAGACTATATATTATGACAACAAATATGACTACCAATATTGCCATAACTGTCATTGGTGTGCCTAGTTCTTTCCTCACATATTTTGTGCAACTGCCGAGGGCCAACACATTTTGTCTCCTGAAGCAGATGAAAGGCAACACTCTCATTCCACATACAGGACTTTTTCAAACAGGGTAACCCCCCCCCCCCGAGACGGTCAGGAGAAGAATGGCGCTGTTGCGCTTAGAGCGCTCCATTTCAGATGGTGCCATCCTTCTCCCAACCTTCCACTGTGCTTCCTCCATGCTGCAGCTGCTGCTTTTTAGTGACGGTTTTTTTTTTCTATTTTTCCATCAATAAAAGTGGCAAATTTCTCATGCCCACAGCACAGAGGAAGCATGGGGGGAAGGTCGGGAGGAGGATGGCGTCGGCCGAAATGGAGCGCTGTAAGCGTGACAGTGCCATTCTTCTCCCAACCACCTCAGATTTTTTTCCCCATTTGAAAAAGTCCACGGAAACCAACTCAAAATTGTTTTGAACAGTAGTGATGAGACAGCATCCCCCACTGCTCTTGAGGGCAGCAGACCAGTGTAGAGGAAGCATAGCCTGCTGTGTGGCATACTGAGCTCTGTCCCCCAATACTTTGGCAGTGTTCCCCCCCTCTCTGTAACCTGAGGTGTCAGCCTCACACTGCTCAATGCAGGGGCAAGCAACTGTCAGGGGTTATAGGGCTACATTGCCTACTCAGCAGGAGCCTCCAGGTCACCTCCTGAAATGTTCCTAATGACCAAATGATATGTCTAAATTGCCCTGCAATGCTTTCAGCTTGTCTCCTATACTGTCTGTCTCTTCCACCCCACAGTGTTATACTCCATCTGATAGGCTAGCCTATCAATGATGTGTTGTAGCTGATCCCTTTCTCTCATGTCTCCTCAGCAGTACTTGCTTAAAAATGTAACACTGAAGTTATACCTTACTCATAGAGAATGAAATGTGAAACCTAGATCATGTGGCTTTTGCTAGAAAGAGCAGCAATAGCATGCAAGCAACAGTTAACAATTCATGAAGGTCACAAGAATTTTTGTGGACTCATCTAACCTAAGCTCATTATAATACTAAATTGCAAACCCCTGGGTGTTGATTTGCAATGCTAATGAAGCAGAAATAAATAATTAATGACATATTATGGGATAAATGTACATGACATTCAAAGTACGCATGCCTGAGAGTCATGACCTGCTGATCTGTGATGTAGAGGTAGAATTATTGATATTTTTCATGTAAAACTGTGTAAGTACTGAATGATTGCTTTTCCAAGTATGCCTGCTTTGTGGATCTTTAAACCCCAGGCATCTCTCTTGCTGCACAGCAAATAAAACTGAGTTGGATCTTTCCTCCTTATCTGTTCATTTTGGTGTCAGGGTGCACCAGGGGAACGAACCCAAGTCGCCTTGGGATAACACATCTGTCTCATTCCATAACTCCCCCAGCCTTTTGCAATGTTTTCAACTTCTATAGGAAGATAGTCTATTTGTCTGGGATATATGCCTTAAACAGGGCAAAGGAAGGAGCAAGGGACACTTTATTATTCAGTCAATGGATGGGGAAGCCGTTTCAGGAGATATGGACACCTGCAAGAAGGGGATCCCAGAACCAAGTTGAAAATGAAAGTGATTTGAAGAAAGAGGAGAGAAGACAAGGAACTGAAGAATGGGCTAATTGAAGAAGTGGTTTTGAAGAAACCTCAAAGAGCTTTAGATCAGGAAGGGCTGTATTTTGACTCAGAACCCCTGGAGAAAGTAGGTAAGTGAAGAATATTTTCAGGGTTTTTTTCCTCAATGTGATAGACATGTTGAGACAGCATGCCAAGAAACTTCCCAGCCTCCACAAGAGTTCTTGCCTGTTGAGAATGAGAGGATCCCTTTTCTATTGAGGTAGCCTTTTTCTGTTGAGGTTCCCACAATCTGCGCAAAATGTCTCCATGTAAAACTACCATATTTTCCCTCTGTGAAACAAAACACACAGAGAACAAGTGCAGAAAGACTGGTTGATTGATGAAGATGGTGCAAAAAACCTGCCTGATCCTTCTAATTTTTAAAAAGTGCATGCAAGAAGGCAGCAATTCCAATAATTCTGCCCAATTTGCACCAAAACCCCAAAAGAACTCCATCCTCCCCCAGTACCTCAGCATTTGCCAAATTAGGCAGCCATCTCACTCTGCCTAATAGTAGGGCCAACCCTGTGAGGGAAAAATATTTCACATATTGCTTTGCAGTAAGTAACCAGTTCTTTGGCTGGAGGCATTTGGCAGGATCTGGATTAGCTTGAAAAAATGTTTTTCTGGTACTGAATAATCTCAATATTACATATTACTAATTAGGAAAAGCATACACCAGAACAACAGAATCAGGTAGCAGGTGCATTTTGCAGGTTTTATTATCAAAAACATTTGGAATGAAGTTTATTGGTAAAGAATAACTGTATTCAGTGAAAATAGCTGCATGGTGTATAATAAAAACAGTTTTTCCTTAATTGTTTTGCAATCTAGAATGTTATATTTTTTTCTTAAATGCCTTAGTTGTTGAGAGGTTACTGTATTTAAACCTTCAAGATTATGAACAGTCCTACCATTTGACATGCCAGCAGGGCAACAGTGACTCTGAGTCTCTGATTGCAGGGAAGAAAAGGTGAAATGAGAGGTTGCATGTGCTTGATAATGACATGGCATGGCAAATAGGTTTGTTCTGACCAGGAAAACAATACTTTCACATGTTTGTTAAATTATTTCAAATGATGAAGTAATGAATTGGAAAAGAGATCACCAATACCCACCAATGGCCACTGTAACACTTGGCTCATCTGGAATATGTGGGCTTCCAGGCATTCTTGGATTGCAACTCCCATAAACTCTAGCCAGTATAGCCAATGGTGAAGGATTATGGGGGCTGCCAGCTGGAGGGCCACATGTTCTGCACCCACCATTCTAGATGAACATTCCAGAAAGAAACATGGGGGGGGGGGGCTAAATACACATTTGCATTTCTTAAACATATGAGTTGCTGTAGCCTTTTCCAGCTTCCAACAGCTTCACTTTCTACTTCAAAAACATCACTTAAAAAATGAAATGCATAACGGATTAAACTCTGAGCATAAAAATCTGATTTCACAAAAATATGGCCACATTCTGTGTCTATAATAAGCTTTCTAACTACTATATGGACAGTGTTTCAAAAATATGAACAATCCACATAAATTTTGAACAGTGGTAATGTAGAACCATTTGATCCTTGTCACATAAACGTTATTCCTTATGGCAATATATCATTGTAAAAAGAAAACAGCAGTACAATCGCTAGGAGCTTTTGGTTATCTTAAGAAGTATTTCAGTTTATTTAGAAATAAGAGATTGACATTGCATTATTTAGAAATCATTTTATCAGTTGGATGTAACGTGGCCCTCTAGTGGGTGTAATGGACTTCCTATGGTTATTTATGACACAGGAAGGTTTTCCTCCTTAGAGGTCAGAACTATTTGTATACAGTTCCTAGGATGTATCCCATCCAATTAACTCATACAGACAGATTTGATAAACTTCCATAATATAGCACTGATCATGAGCATTTAGGTCATTCTCCACTCCTATGACATCAACAGACTGTTCCTGGAGATCTGGCATTTGGGACAAGGGTGTATCCTAATAGAATAACAGTGCAAGTACATATTATGGATGCTCTGGAAAGAAATGGAAATAGTGTGTGTGTGTGTGTGTGTGTGTGTTAGAGTCCTTCAGCAGTGAAACAAAGAATTTGTTCCCTGCATAAAACCATTTTTGTCTCTCAGACATTTTGAGATCCTACCCCAGTTATGATCGCACCACCTCATTCCAGCCTGTGTTGTTTTGTGGTGACCCATCTGTGGGTCACAGGAGGTTTCATTTCATGCAAACATATTTATGTCCTTTGGTATATAAAACAAAAGAGAGATGTTTCCATAAAACAAACAAGCAAACAAACAATCCTCTCTGCCCATCCCACTCCTGGTAAGTAAGCCATGGTTTGCAAGCTTTATACTTTCTATGTACACAATGATATGGTACTAACCAGGATTTGAAGGGATGTTGTTAAATACTAATGTTACCAGTCACATCAGGAGAGAGGTTCACCTGAATTACACTATGCTTTAATATGCAACAGGGAGTTTGCTGTTTTTATCTCTTATTCATATACTTTCTTTCCTTGGTTTGACACCAACATACATTTCTAATACCACATTTCCTCTATAACTACCCCACTTCCAGTAATTTGATATAATGGATTTTTTTCGCATTCTTTCTGCATAACACTTGACGTTTTTCTCCTACTGCAAATTCCCACAAATGTGGCAAATTGAAACATTCACTAGTTAAGACGCTCATAAATGTTGTAAAAACAGCTTTGCGGGTGCATGGGGAGCAGTTCCATCTTTCAGAGAGAGAGAGAGAGAGAACTTGATTTCGCACTTGCTTGAAAAAGTTTTATGTCACTGATCTGGAGCAATGAGCCTCATAATGGATAAAAATGTCTACCCTGAATAGTACAGAGTGTGTGGGTCAGTGAATCCTTCTCTGTGACAAGAATACTGTGTGGTATTTTCCTGAGATCTTAACTGGAGCAAGGGCTGCTCTAGATATAACCAGCTCTCCATTGCTACCAAAAATTTTTTAGAATGCCAAGACGTGACACAGGAGCAAGTGAAGTTATAATAAAATAAGGAATACCTCTGACAATTCTCGGAGTGTACTTTCAATGCCAATGAGTAACTAGGATTAGAAACTAGGTTTTCAAGTCAGAATATGTGACCTTAAAGAAGGTTTGAGTCTCAGAGCCTCTCATTCCAAAAACCAAGAAATGCAGCTGTCTTCATCTTTAGAAATATCATCCCAACAAAAATGACTTGCACTTCTGTGAAGATGATTTTTATGTGGGAGATTGGACAATATATGCTCCTTTCTCTTCCCTGGGCCTATATTCTATTACTCAGCCTGTTGCTTGACAGAGGGCAAGTGTGTTTTGCCTGGCAGATTAATTAATTAATTTTTTTTAAGTGTCATCATTCATCTCACACAAAAGCCACAACACAACTTTCCAAGAAACAAATTTGTGTGATAGAGAAATGTCAATCTGTCCATGAGAGCAAAAGGGTGACAAGCTACTCTGCCCAAAGGAGACCGTTTCAGTGGCAGCATCCTTGTTTGTGTATGCCTGTGTGTTGTGTGCAGGCTGCTATTTTCTCCTAGAAATACCCTAAATGATGCTGGCAAAAACGAAATAACTGTTGGGAGGCAGCTATCAGACCATCTGGTACTGCTGGCAAAGAATGTAAGTCCAGTTACTCTAAAATGCTAAGAATAAGTAACAAATGGGTTCAACTGGGAATAATAACATCTTCATTCCATGAAAAATAAAGAAAATGCAGCCTATTTGGTTAAACTTCAATTCATATCCTTGTCAAAATATTGAGACATTTCAATATTTTTAAGTTGAAATGAATGACACTTTAACCAAAGGGGTTGCATTTTCTTTAATTTTTCAGTTGTGGGGGGTATGCTGTACTCCCATACTTTAGGATTCCTACCCAGCTCTATTTGAGGGCAAGTAGTTCATTTCCTTTAATAACATCACTGTTCAGACTTGTAAGCACATTCTGACACAACCAGTTTTATAGAGGGAAAGATAGCTAGTCAAGCCAGCCTGCTCACATTGGAAGAAGCTTATGATTTCAGATATGTTGCTTTACAAGCTGTTGAAAAAGACATAGTAGATCTACTGGGACCTCAAATGCACTTACTTAGAAGTAAGTCCCTTTAAAATGAAGGCATCCCTTCTGGCCCTTTTCAGTCTTGCTTGTCTCTCTGCCCCTTCTGTTCTCAGCACAACTTCTACTGCATTCAGACATCCAAGATCTGTTCCAAATTTGATCAATCAATCTCTTTTCCTAAAAGTCTGTATGATTAGGCATGGGATCATCCCCCCCCTCCATGGGCTAGATTTGAGGCTGAATTCCCATATTCTAGTTGGGGGCAGATCAATTTCTGAAATAGATCCAGGCCTTACAAAATTTCAATAGTCCACATTTTGAGACTGCTAGAAGATAGAACAGCCATAGGCCCTTTGAGATTTTCTTGGTTACATCTGGAGGTTTGTGGTAGGAAGGTCAAGGTTTTTAAATATTTCAAACAGGGCTTAAAAAAAACTCTGAAATTTCTTAAAATAAATATTGCTCAGAATTAGACCAAACTGGCATCTTGGTGTATCACAAAAAACAGACTTTGCACAAATAATTTGGATAAAAGGTAACAAATCTACATCATACATTGCCACAATGCGATAGATGAAATAATTCCACAATGAAATAGGATATGTCTTGGCATACAGTGCAAGCAAATGACTGTGAAATACTGATATGAAATAGTGAGCACTTGTAGTTTGTGGGATGGGGCACTGGTACAAAATGCAACAGAACAAACCATATTATGTACCTGGTGACACACCCACACACATACTTGACATGCAGCTTTTTTGAATGGGGATATGCATTAGACCTGGGGTTGACCAACTACTGCATTTCTCATTTCAAACCTCTGCTTGAGCTCGGAGACCAGGGCATTGTGTGACATGCAAACGGTGCCCCTTTTCTTCATCTGCTTGCTTACAACCTTGGGACTCAGTGATCCTGATACTGTGGGCACTCTCCATTCAGGGGCAGTAGTTTTGAAAGGTGGGGCCGGAGGCAGGGCTGGAGCAGTAGGTGGTGGTGGAGGTGGTGGCACATGGAAGTTGTTATTGCTGTTTTCATTGTGCAGGCTCTTGGTCTCCTCTTGAACAGTAAACTTCTCCGCAGCACTGCTGGATCGCTTGAATTTCAGCCACTCCATCCTGATTGTCCTGGGTTGATAGTTCTGTCTTTTTTTAATGATCCGTCGCACTGGCATGATTTTGTTGGATCTTTTATTGCGCCAGAACATGGCAGTGGAGATCAAGATGGTGATCACCACCATCACCCCCATGACACCAGCTAGCACTCCTAAGGCTTTCATGGGGTTATCTTTTGTTTGCATCAAAAAGGCGGCCATAGGCCCTTTGTGAAGAGTCTGTAAAAGAGTACAAAGAGAACATGTGACTTACTCTGTGGCACAGACAGAGATGGCACTTTCATTTGTCCAAAATATGTGACAAACAGGGTTGACCACCATACCTACATACTGTCTCTCTAATCTGGCATTTGAAATTCAGGTTTTATATCAGGAAGGCTAAAGGCAACCCTCACACAGTACTGAACTGTAGTAATTAAATATTGGAGCCTTTCACCCAGGATGTTACAATGCAGTTTTGAACCATTCCTATGGAAGACTTTAGAAGCTGTTGTTTGCAAGTGGAAGAAAACCACTGGAAGCCCTGGAATCTATACTACAAATTGGTTTAAGAGTTACTTCCTCTTCACATGGCAACCTGGGAACTGTAGTTTTGTGAGAAGGCTATATGGGCTTCTAACAGTTGAGAATGCTCAACAGAAACACAAATTACAATTCCCAGGATTCTTTTAGGAGACGTCATCTCATTTAAAATGTCATGACTTTGAGATAATCTCAGAGGGCACAGATATACTCAAGGTGGTCATTATTCTTTGAGGAGTACTGTATTTCAGAATCCCCCAAAAGTAACACATAATTTTCAGAGCCAATATGAGTAATAGGTTTCTCTCAGCCTAATTGCTGAATTTTCAATTGAAAGTGTTTTGTGGGTGTTCAATCAGTTTTTAAGGGGCAGAAACTAAGCATGTTCTGTTTTCTAGTACTCTTTTAGTACTCTTTTACAGACATTACAAAAACAAAACAAACCACTCTGACACTCTGATGTAAAGAAACTGAGTTGAACAGGTTTCTGAAAAAATTATTTTCTAAAAAAGAGATATATTTTCAAGAGTTAAATAAGAGGTAATGTAAGTCTTCATATATGGCATATTAAGGACAAATGAATGAACAGTTCATTTAGCAGTTTAGCACACAGTACGCCGTGGTGGTCCCCGTTTAATTTTCCTGATTTTGGCCAGAGGATGAAGCCTGGATTTTTTCACACTTTTCCAATACATGATGGTGGAGATCACCATGGTTAAAGAAATGGTGGAAAGCATGCCACTCATGCAAATCCCAAATATTGTCCATGGACGTTTCTTGAGGCCTAAAATATAGGATCTTACCCTTGATTTGATCTGAAAATGTCAAAAATAAAAAAAAAATCAATCATCCCACAAACTATTGGCATAAAGGAAGTTACTGACTCCTCCCCCTCCACCCCCTGTTCAGTGTAGTCTTGCTGCTGAGGAGGTACTTGATGTACCTGGACCTTCACAAGGAAACGGATGGGAGAAAGAAGCATTATTTTGATTACATGCTTAAAGACTACCTATGTAATATTGATTAATGAGTGTCTGAAGTTACACATAACAAAATAAACAGAATAACTAATGTAGCTGTACCCAGCATAACATATGCCATTATGTGCCCTGCTGGGGTTTCAAGTGGTGGTTGCGATATGGAGCTTGGAGTGGCAGTTTTCCTTTCACATGGTTCAGCTACATGCTATTATTTTAGGAAAAAATATTGCATTGTTTTTACATGTGGGTGGTGAGTGGCTGAGGGAGTGAGAGGGGCCCTTGTGAGGCTGGGGAACTAGATGCAGATTGAGTGGCAGGAGTGGACTGTGAGGTAGAGAAGGAATTTGCATGTGGGTGGTGATTGGCTGAGGGAATGAGGGATTGGTTGAGTATGTTTCCTAAGCAGCCAATCAGCACACTGGGAAAGGAAACATACCCAAGTGTGATATATGTGTGTGTGTGAGTGTGTTAGATGACTGGAGGAAGGAAATACAGAACCAAAGAAGTGCTGAAATCCTCTCAGTTATGGATGTGTGGGCATACTGTATAGCAGGGGTGGGCAACTGTGGAGGGGGGATATATTCCCTCCCATGCACCATGACACCACTATTGTGTTTCAGAACACTGGAAGTGATATAACATCACTTCTGGTTGCCATTCTGGCAGATTTTCAGCTGATTTTTTTGTGGGGGGTGGTGGTTTTTTTAAAGGTGGTGGTTTAAAATCTCTGGGAGGTTGGGGAAGCAAACTGCCACATTTGCAGGTGGTTTGGGGATGTTTGGGGAAGATTTTCAAATTGTCAAAAAATCTTGTGAAAAAATTCTTTACAATCTGGGAGGTTGGATTTTAGGAGCCTCTGGGAGGCTTCACACTTTGAGGTCCCAAGGGCTGCATGTGGCCTGCAAGCCACACTTTACCCATCCCTGCTGTACAGTATGTACAAGACTGGGATGGCTGCACCCAGGCTTAAAATATAAAGTCTGTGTCATTTTTCACTTTGGGATTCCTGAGTCTGTGGATACAGCTGGAGAACCTAGTAGATGGAGCCTGAACTCCAGTAGGCAGATGGTATTATTTTCTTGAATGGCAAAAAGAAAAAAAGCCAGGCTTCCATTATTTTATATTGAACTTGGCCAATCCAAAGCTTCCACATTGACTGCTAGGCACAGAGATTACTAATATAAAGGCTTCTGCAACTCTTCACCAAGTCACATACCACCAGTCTGCAAGAGGAGCTCCAGTAATAAGAAACACCTACATGCACCACTCATTCTCAACAGGTTGTTAAGTATTTTCTGTTTCTTTTCTTGCTTCCTGTCAGGTTACACAGTGGTGGAAGCATAGTGGGGGGTAACCCATCATGTTTTGCTTCCTGAGTCAAAGAAGAAAGTGGTGGTACCATACATAATGGCTGACTGGACTGATTGGCAGTTGACTTTTCCTTCCACACTGGTAATGGAAGATCATCCCCTACCACATGTGAGGGTGACAGGTTAGCCTAGGGGATGTAGGGAAGGTCATGTGAGACATACTCTTTCTGCTAATTCCTTGCTGTCATCTCCCAGCATTTGTCACCTGAGGCAGCCACCTCACTTTGCTTAATGGTAGAATTTGCCCTGGTAGCAGCAAGTAGTTACACAGATGTAACTGCGCGCAGGTCTGAAGCTTTGGGATATGATTAAATCCAGGTCAATGGGAGTGTTTTCCCACTGATTTGATTCATACAGAATCAAGGTTTCCTAGGTTTGCTGGAGGCGGGGGCAGAACCACTATATATATACTTTGGTTCTCTGAATAAGATTATCCCTGATGAGCTTAACAAGCTTTACATTCTGCATACAAAGGAGTCTGTGCAGAGAAAAACACCTTCAGCATCAGATGTATGGCAAGGATTGTTTCTTCACTGTTGCTTTGCATCCATGGCACACTATAGAATTCTATTGTCCAGTAAAGATGAGATGAGGCTGTGTGTAAGATAGTTATTCAGGTGTGTTGTTGATGCAGCAGCCATTTCATTTGAAACTCCTTTGCTGCCTGCATTGCTTAGGCACATAATCAGGAGCCTTTAAAACAAAATGGCAGTTCAGTGCCTGTCTATAGAGCCTAAGATATCCTGCGTCACTATGGCAAGATGGCATGAAGGTCTCTATTTTGGATAGCTTAAAACAGACAACCAAACAAAGAAAACAAAACCACCATCCCTACCTTCGTCACCCTGATGTGAACCTATGCCAGAAAAAGAGTAGGCGCCAGTGTGGCAGAGCTAAATCTCCCAGACCTCTCAGTGGCTTCTGGTACTATCAGACACAGTATCCTTTTGGATAGGCTGCCTGTGCTGGAAACTGAAAGTGCAGCGATGCTGTGATTTTGATAACAAGTTGAGGTCTGATTTGAGAAGGCAACACTAAGGTCTACTGCTTGGTTGAGTGGCATTTATACTTAGGGATTCCCAAAGATTCTTGCCTCACTCGCTCTCCCATGTTTTTGAATATCTATCTACATGAAACTATTTATAAGCCCCAGCCTTTCTTAGATAGACACAATCTGACTACAATCATCCATGCTCTCAAAACCTCACTGTTTGACTATCAAGTGTATGTGGGGTTATCTCTGAAGACTGTCCAGAAATGGCACTTAGTCAAAAATGCAACTGCCAGGCTAATGACTGGGACCCTATTTGATAGTGCTTGAAGAGTTGTACTGGTACAATTCAAAGTTTTGGTGCTTTCCTTGAATACTTCCTATGGTTTGAAGGACTAGCTGCTCCCACATCACCTTTGGAAGTCCTCCTCTTCCACACTCTCAGATGTGAGGGGTGTAGCAATTGTCTGTGTGTGTGTGTATGTATGGGTGGGTGTTTCTCATTTGTGAAATATCTGTTATGTAATTCTCCCTCCAAAGAGGTTCATCAAGTTGCAATGTTAATTTTACTAAGAATTTTCTGTCTTCCCAGACCTTTCACTACATGAGATACTTCATGCAACTATACTATTCTTTTATTGATGGTTTATGATGCAATTGGTTTTTCATGGTTTTTTTCCAGGCTGTGAGGCCATGTTCTGGAAGAGTTTATTCCTGACATTTCACCTGCATCTGTGGCTGGCATCTTCAGAGAATGGTGGCATAGGGGTGTGTGGGGTTTATATACAGTGAGTCCCTGTTGGAAAGGATATGTAAATTTGTGTATTTGAATGGATAGTTCCTAGGGTGAGAGGATATGCAATTGTTCTATATATTTTTGTGTATCTGTTAACCGTCCTCAAAATATTTTCTCAAGAGGGACATACAATGAATGAATGAACACATAAAGGAAGGAAAAATAGAATCAGAAACTTACTGAGGATTTACTATTAACCCTGATAGCTAACTGGAACATCCATGCACATAAGCAATTTATCCTTACTACCACACCCTTCAGACGAAGCAATCTCTAGAATAAGGTAGTGTGTGGCCACTGCCTCAGGTGGTAGATGGTTGGGGGCAGCAGAATTCCTTCAGAATTCCCCAACTGTTATGTTCAGGATGGAGACTCAGAGGTAAGGGATATGTAGTCCTCCAGCTACTGTGGGATTACAACTCCTTTCACCCCAACCAATGACTGTGCTGGCTGGAGTTGATGGGAACTGGAGTCTACCAGCATCTAGTGGGCGACAGAATCCCTATTCCTAGTCTCCAAGTGACTGTCATCTCTGAGCTACTGTAGTCAGTATTTTCTTGTTGGGACCACAACTCTACCCATATATGCCTACAATGCCCCATTGCAAAATGTGGGCCTTGATGCTATGAGGCCCATACATCACAGTTGTGCATTGTGTTAAAACTGCTGACTGGAATAGAATAGGTTTTTTTGTTGTGTCCCTTCAAGTCATTTCTGACTTTTGGCAACCCTAAGGCAAACCTATCACAGGGTTTTCTGAGGGCTGAGAGTGTGTGACTTGCCCAAGGTCACCCACTGGGTTTTCATGGCCCAAGTGGGGATTTGAACCCTGGTCTCCAGAGTCGTAGTCCAACATTCAAACCACTACACCATGCTGAATAAATAGCCTTTTTCAATAATAAAAATCCATTAAATTAAACTGCCTTGGGATTTCCTCCCCCCCTCCACACTGTATTGTTCCAACAGCAAAGGATTGTTTGATGCATGAAACCACCAAACCTGGCCTCAAGGCATCCATCGCAAAGGGAGCAGCCTCATGCTAATTACAGTGGTAAATGTTAATCAAAAATATGGCTGTTTAATTACTCAATGTGATTAACACTGCTGGACACCTCTAGTTATGTTGTCAAAGAAGCTTTTGCTCTAAAAGGGAAAACAGTGGCTTGGTCTGCAGGAAGCAGAGGAGTGGGTCAGATACAATGAAAGAGGAACAGATGCATTCAGTGACAACCTGAGTACCTAATTCAAAGAGGATGCCTCATTCACATGCTGTTGATTTTGATCATGCCATTTCCATCTGAAATGATTCTCCAAGTGACATATGCTGAACTTTTTTTTCTTCTGGATTTTTTTTAACTCAGCCTTAAAGAGGGAGATCACAGACGGATTCATGCCCCATGGTTACAGGGGTAAATGCAGTTGCCATGAAGACACAATAAGAAGGCAAAAAGCAATAGGGCCTGTTCTAGAAAGACAAGGGAACGAAGCTTTACAACCCACTTTTCAAGCTATTGCTAAGGAAATTTCATGCAATATATTGAAGAATAGGGGAACAGGAGCTTCAGGTGAATCCCTGAAGATTCTAAGTTCTGCAAGTAGTAACACTTGCGATGGAAGGGGCATTTCAAACTCTTTCATTATTCATTTGCAAGGTTTAGCAAATGGAAATCACTATTTTAAAACAGGATGTTTGATGGAGCCCTGGTAGCTGCTATTAACTGACATGAGATCATATTTAGTGGGCTGGGTTATCATGAAGGTAATTGGCAGAAGTGCATGTTCATATATGAAAGAAGATTTGATTGATCAGAAACATCTCCTGATTTTCAAATTGTCACCTTACACCTTACACCTTACATCTTGATACGAAGAACAGTTGGTTGCTAGTTTATTCTCCACCCTGGGACAGTAATGTTCTATAGGCAAAGAGGTTTTTCACAGGGGGTAGTCAGAGACTATTCAAAAACATTTCATTTTCCACCTGCACCCTGACATCATGCAGTCCATCTATAACTTGAGAGACTGTGTTTGTAGGTTCTCCACCTGCATACTTTCTATCAAGACTCTCTGGGTAACAGGAAAGCCAGAGTTGTATTTTCTAAGTAAGAGGCCCCATCAACAGCAGCATTCTGCGTTCACTTGAGCAGTTCCACATACAGGATGTTATAATAGTCTAAATGAGATGGTCAAACTTGCCTTTTCCAGGGATGCTAAGCAAAGGCATGTGTAGTCACAATCACCACCCAACTGCCAAGATATGGGATTGGATCCAGAAGCATCTCCCAATTGAGAACTTGGCTCTGTAGAGGGAACACCATCCCTTTCCCAACAAACTTATTTCTAATCTGAGATCAGTTTTCCAACTGACCAGTAACATTCCCATCTTGTCCAGATTAAGTTTTGGTTTTCTAGCCCCCTTTATAGGCTATTAAAGGCCCCAATTATCTCCACTGCCTTCCTGGATTTAGTTGAAAAATACAAGTAGAGTTCTATTATCACCTGACACCACACTCCCAGCTTATGGACAACTTTTCTCAGTGATTTCAGGTAGATGCTAAAACAGGATCACATCAGCATTACTTTTGGGAATCTACAAGTAGGATCAGAACCAGTAAAAAACATTATCTATCAACTGTAATGTGTCCAGCTGATCCAGAAATACACTATGATTAATGGTACTGAAAGCTACTGAACAGTCTGGGGGTACCAAGAGGAATACAGTCTCTTCATCTAGTTCCTGTTGCAGACAATCACCCATGATGATCAAGGCACTGTCAGTCCTCAAACCAGTTCAGAAGCCCAGTTGAAGCACACCTAGTTACTAGGCCGTAGTACTTATATAATTGCAGGGAAAAAACTATAAGTTTTCCAGCTGAAAGTACTCCCTTCTTCCTTTCAACCTAATCTCAATGTATTTAATAGAAGCACTTTTGCAATGGTGTATTACTGATGTCTTTTTATTTTTCAGTCACAAATCTTGGTCTCACATTTGCCATTTTCTCCCTAGTATGTTGACCTCTTACCTCTTCTGTGATATCAATCTTCAGGACAGCTGTGGTACTAAATGAAGGAGAACCACGATCTTTGGCTTGGACTACCACTGACCATATGCAATCTTTGTTATTGGTGATGTTGTGAATGATGTCCAAGGATCTTATGTAGGATTTCAGCTTTATTTCCCCAGTGCTTTGGTCTATATCAAACACATTGGCTGGATCTGCTTGCATAATGGAATAGTCAACTATGTTATTGGGTTCTTCTGCATCTTGGTCTATTGCCTATGTTTATTGTGAGGAGAGAGAAAGAACAAAGGGGAAAATGTAACTGAATGTCAATCTTTTTTAACAAGGTCAAGCAAAACAATCCATTTGATAGTTAAGGAAGGCAAAAGAATCCACCTGGATTATGCCCTGGATTATATAGTTTTTTATTTCTAAAATGGTTTCTGGATGAAAATTTGGTGGAATAAAATATATACAAGTGTTTTAGTATCTCCATAGGTAAAACTAAAATTTTGAAAATTTCTCTTTTCCAAATCTTACTGTTCTGGTCTCTGCCCCCCAATTAACAAAAAATCCCATTTTAAAAAATTTGCAAAATTGTTCAATGCTGCAACCATGATTTTTTTTTTTTTTACAGTGAGGAAATTGTACCTATCCATTGTTGCATTATTTTTCCCACAAAGGGTGGAAAGGGAATCAAAGAACACATTTATGAAAAGCTAAAGCCACCAAATAAAGAATGATTCTCATACATTCACACAACTATATCAGTATGAAAATCAAACATAGCCAAAATGGCACTTCTGATGAATATGTACTGGGGTGAACAATTACAAAATTCGTTCTGCTAATTCAATATTTATATTATGCTTCCCAGCTTTTTAGCTGGCAACACTTCCTAGGACAGTAATTGTCTGAAAAATAGGATAAAATACAGCCAATAAACAGATTAGCAGAGGACATAGAATGGCAGGAAGACTTCAGTACTCTCTGCCCTCCAAACCTTCATCCCATTCCCTTTACCTCCCTGAAAATATTTACTTGGCTCTGTTTCACTGTTTTCCCCTCATGCAAGTGTATCCAAAGCTCTCTGTATCTTTCCTGAAACACTGCTCTGCCTCTGGTCTCTCCCAAATTGATCTAAAGAGGTGTGAGTTCTCATGATATAGCCCCTTGGATTTTGCTATTTTTTTCTGGGTTTTATCACCCCTGCATATACTTGTTCCAGTCTTTTGAGGGGCTTTTTCTAACTATTTCTTGCATCTGCGCTAGGTTTTTCCAAAGGTCTTTAAAACTGGGGCATGGTTTGTTGAGGCGGCTCTATGGTTTGAAGGACAGGTGTTCTCATTTCTAAATTCTTTTTAATTTTTAAAAAGAGATATAGTGTAAAAGTGTTGTTTTCCTAATGGACTATTAACACTATACAGTTGTCTCTTTGTATCCATGGATTTGGTATCCACGGATTTGGTATCCACAGATTTAAGTATTCATGGCTTGAACATATTCTTAAAAAAATAATAATCCAAAAAGAAAACCTTGATTTTGCCATCATACATAAGGGACATTATTTTGCTATGCCATTGCATATAATGGGACTTGAGTATTCACGGATTTTGGTATCCACAGGGGGTCCTGGAACCAAACCCCAGTGAATATGAAGGGACAACTGTAATTCTAAACACTTTATTCCACCACACTGTTGCCTCACAGCAATTGTGTTGTTTAAGGAAATGAAAACATACTGGTATGGGAAAAAATCACTATCACACTCCTCTTCAATTGTGCTATGGTGCTGCTTTGGTGATGTACAGTCCTGCTAGCCATCTTTGTTACTGGGCTGGCATTGCTTTTGTTATTATTTAATTATTATTCATTTTTTTAAAAAAAACAGAACCACCACTGAAACACAACACCCCTGTGGGACAATAAGAATTTGTTTTGTAAAACAATACCCTTGCACTTAAAGGGAGGGAGGGAAGTGCAGGGGAAAGGGCTGTTGGGAGCTGGAGAGACACTGGTGGCTGGAGTGGAAGATTAAGGAAAGAGAAGGCCATTAACCAGCTCAGCCGGCACCTGCACAGCCATGGGCAGCCAACGCACAAGTCTGGTCCAAAAGTAGCAAGGAAGGTGCTCCTCAAAATGTTGGAGCTGCTCTTGGCTTCCATGCCTCATCTTTGCATTCCTTGCTGTGCTCCCTCAGAGCTCTCCTGAAGTTCAAGCCCACTGATGCATGCTCAGGACCAGAGGAGGGGGCTGAAGGAGGCAAAGAGGGGCAAGCAGGGCCCATTGTGTCTAAACACCAAGTGGCCAAGTGGGAGGGAAGAGGCAGCCATTTCAAAATGTAGGTTTCTCTCCCCTCACCCCTGCACACCCACCACCGTTCTTCCCCTTTACGGTTTCTTTTCCCCATTTCTTCCTGTCCAAACTTTTTCTAATTTCTGTGTCTTCCCTAACAGTCTGATTTTATTTATTTGGTTTCCTCTGCAGGCTTAATCTTTCTGATCTGCTGAGGGGCAGCTGTAGTGGACTCTAATCTCCTGGCACCATCCAAAGCCGCATCATGCACTGGTGGCATGGTGTATAGCCAAGGTGCAATTCTGGCCAAAAGGAGGCAAAGAGAATAAGATGTTGTGCCCACTGCCAGGAACTGCCAAAATAGTCAGGAACAACAGAAACATTGTTTGGATATTTCCCAAACCCCAAGAACTACAATAAAAATACTGCAGCTCAATACCCCAATACATTCATCCCAACTGGAAGGAACCTCTGTCTATCTCTGTCTTTCCATTCCAAAGTCTTGCTCTCTTTGTCCACCAGCACCTTCCTTCTCTCCCTGTCCAAGTGCCAGTTTCAGTGTTTCTATAGGTATTTCCACTGGATATTTCCACAAGGACATTAGAAGCCCTATCCTGACTTCTGCTCCTTGGTTTCTCCAAAGCAGAGTAGAATAATGGAAAGTAGATTGTAACCATACTGACAGTTTCACACATTTCTGGATGTTAATGGAAATGCATTATTATGAAACATGACTTCACAATGAAATCACTGCATTTCACACATCAGTACATAAACACTGTGTATCATGGCTCACCTCCACTTTCACTGGAGATCCAATAATCATAGTTTTTTCCTGGATGTTCTCATTGAACTCTGGGGAGTGGTCATTGACATCAAGAATGGTAATAAAGACTTCAGCTAAGCTGTACTTCCCTTCAGTATCTTCTGCCTTCACATAGAAGTTGTATTTGGAGGTGACTTCTGCATCTAATGTAGCCCATGGCTGAGTGTAGATAATCCCAGTGGATGGGTGGATCAGAAATCTGGAAAACAAAATAGGTAGGATTAAGCTTATCACCTACAGAGAAGAACATGGAAGGAAAGCCAAATTATTTTGTCCTAATGTATCATTTTCAGAGCAATTTCTCACACTTACTGCTACATTGGCTCTAGTCCCAATAATGCTTGAATGGTTGGAAATGATTTGTTAATTGATATATTTACAAGTCCTGTTATCCCTTCTATATAAAACATTTAAAGCAACACACAGTAAAACAAAATTAATTAATGGAATGCATCTGTTCAAGACAACAAAGAATTGGATAGTAAACATGGACTACTTTTTCAATATATGATGACAGCTGCAAGAATACTGTTTGCCCAAACTTGGACTGAAGCACTGACGATGGAAGAATGAGTTGTTAAGGTTGCAGACTTTGTCCAAGTTGCTAAACTGATGTGAATTTGAAAAGAAAAGTCAACTGAAGATTTTCTGAAAGACTGGAAACTGTTTATTGACTTTTTGAGCAAATAATAAATTTTAAAATGTAATAGTCTGGGATTATTGTTATTAGTAATTCTAGCAAGTTGAATTTAAGATTTGTAATGATAGAATACAGGTTGAGTATTCTTTATCTGAAAACCTGAAATGCTCCAAAATCCAAAATTGTCCATGTGAGTGGCTGAGATAGTGACACCTTTGCTTGCTGATGGTTCAGTTCTGATGGTTTGATGAAACTTTGTTTCATGCACAAAATTATTAAAACTATTAAAAATATTGTGCAAATTATCTTCAGGCTATAAGGTGTATATGAAATAAATGAATTTCATGTTTAGGATTGGGTCCCATCTCCAAGATATCTCATCATGTATATGCAAATATTACAAAATCTGAAAACCCAAACACTTCTGGTCCTAAGCATTTTGGGTAAGGGATACTCAATCTGTAATATGTTTTTCATTAATTGATTTTTATTTTTGATTACAGTTTGTGGGGGAGGGCAGAGTTCTTTCATATCTTAGTGATTAATTAGATTGTGTTTATTTTAATAGATTAGTGTTTTAGTAATGAGTTATAGTTTTAGTTTATATATATAACTCCATTGATACCCCCTTGTCGTGGGAGAGAGGCTTGTGTACCCTAATGATGTTTTGAGCTATGCTGGCGGTGGCATAATACCCACTGGTAGGGTCTACCATGCCAAACAGGTCAAAACCAAAGGGTCTGACAAAAAGTGTCAAAGGGCAGAATGGGCTTTCTAGCCTTATGGCAACCATCCTAGGAGAAGGAAAACTCTAATCCCAAACCCAGGCAGATGGTGCTTATCCAACCCTGTAAGGTCAACCATCTAAGAGAAGGAAACTCTAATCAAACCTACAACCTGAGGACCTCGCTGCTTGCAAGGCCACAGCAGATGAACCATTGGTTTAAAGGGTGAGGCCAGTTCTGCACACGCAGCGCTCCACCAGAAAAATACATTGCACAGGCTTGGAGGATAAATCCAATAACATCACCCAAGGAGACCTTCTGCTGTGCTTTCTGCAACTGGACTTGTTTATCTCAGATGGGCCTTTTTAGTCATCAGTGCGCTTGCAGAAAGCGTGGGATGAGTCCTTCCTCAATCTTTGTTTGCGAAGAAAAGCCAGAGAGAGAGAGAGAGAGAGAGAGAGAGAGAGAGAATCTTTTTTCTTTCTTTTTTCTTTTTTCTTTTTTCCCCTGAATGTTGATTATCCTGTTGTGAATTAGTTTGCTTATATCAAAACTTACTAAATATGAATTTAAAAAACAAACCATTTGATATGGGTAACAATAAAAATACCCATTTAAAAATCAAGCTTAACTCAGCCACCCAGCATTTTCAGAAACCATTCAGAACACATTAAATTTCAGGTAAAAATTCTCAAGGATGGAGTCTGGATTAGTTCCTTTAGGCAACAAGCTCTATAGGGACAATGCCAAGACTGAAGGTTGTACATGATTGGGCCTTCTGAGTTCTAAACTCAGTAAGAGTGTATGAAAAAAACCACAAATCCACAGATGCTGGCATGTGCAGAAAGCCAAGTTACGTATTCATTCCCTTACTACTTTTTAAAATTAGTTTGTTCACCTTTGGTAATGCTCACTGTCCCTTTTATTGTTTTATTCTGTCAAGTGCCACGTACACTGATGGTGCTATAGAAATAGAATAACAATGATTACTTTTTCGGTTGTGGAGTAGAGAGGTTGTGTAGTTGTCCACATACATAAGCACTAGCACCATCTCAAACTGGGGCCATAAACTAAAAAGAAACCCATATGGATGCCTTAAAATTGATCCTACCCTTCTGTGTTGCTATTCTTGGCAAATTCAGACTTATATGGACACTTCTCAGTTTGTCCAATGTGAGAACATTGGTTAGGATTCTTGGAGACCAGATAAGTTCGCTGGAGAGCTGTTACCAGCCCTATGTATGCTTGACCCCTTCCCATTATGGTTAAGACGTTTTGGATAGGACTATGTTTGCGGACTGGAGAGGTTCCTAATTCCTCACTGAGAAAGGATATTTCAATTACTTTAAATAAGGAATGATACCCTTCGTTGAGGGAAAACCCAATCATCTCTGCATAATTCTTACAGTAAAAACATCTAAGAAATCTTTACAAGCAGTTGCAAAACTGAAGTGTTTTACTGTTTTATACTGTCAAATGCTATGTACATTGTGTTTGAGTGTGGAGGATACATTACCTGGTGACAGTGATGTTCCAGATATTCTTATCACCCAAAAGTATTCTGTGAATCAGTCTTTACTATCCTTCTTGGAGGAGGAACTAGGTTTCTAAAAGTGCAGCTCCAGTCTCACTAGAATTCACCATGGGTCAGTACATTTACGGTAGAAAGCAGTATTCTCTGCAATATGTATTATAGTACCATGCAGAGAAATCTCAGAATGGGGAGGGAGGGGTTGTTTACCCCTAACTCTAGATCTTGTATCAGGTGATTTTCTGACCCTCCAGCTTGTTAGATATATATGGCTTCCATTTTCTTTTGAGAGTATTTTGTCTTTTATAAAATAACATGTCTCACAGCTTTTGCTTTTAAAATTGCGTACTGGGAGGTAGGGTATGTTAGGAGACCCCAGGTAGGTAAGTAGATAGATAGAATATATTTTACAGCCCTTTTGATACATTTATTTTATGTTTTGATCAGTTTTGTAATATTTTATTTCAGAATTTACTTATTTGCAATATTTAGTGATAGTGACATTATTAACTGCTCCATTACGTATGTTGTTGCTGTTGTCATATCAATGCAATGCATTCTGTCTTTTCACTGTTTTGTTAAAGTGTACTTAAAAGTAAGTAAAATTCATAACAACCTGCCTGCCAGTCTTGAACCTTGCCTCTCCACCTTAGAAACAGTTCTAGGGTCCCTGCCCAGTTCACACACTATTATAAAAAAACCTGACATTTTTATCCACAGTCCTGGTCATCAATTGCTTAAGGCAGTGGTTCTCAACCTCTGATCTTTCAGATATCTCATTGAGCATAGCCAATGGTCAGGGATTCTGAAAAATGAAGTCAAAAACATCTGGAGGACCAAAGGTTGAGAACCACTGGCTTAAGGGATGCTCAAGCTTGTATCTAAAGGCAAGAATAGTCGTAAATCCACAATAGTCAATACAGAAAAATTCAGTGCAACATTGATGTGTTTAGCCGAAATGCTAAGTATTATACAAGATCTCTAGGGGCTCTTTGTCCAGCAAAGAAATGAGAATGGGGAAGATTTATTGTCTGACATTTCAAGTTTCATATTTTTAATCCATTTTGCTTATATTTCTTTTTAACAGTTTTTGTATTTGTGGATGGCACAGTACAATGCATTTCCTTCCACTGCATTGAAAGAAGAGAGAACTGCACATTTATACAGTTGGTATATATCGAGAGAGTCAGTCATGCCCTACATAAAGTAAGACTGCGACTTTCAGAACACCAGCATAGCAAGCATGATGCACACAACATTTGGCAGTTTTGTTAGTTTTACTGAACAGTTCATCAGCTCCCATTTAGAACAAGAAGGAGAGAAGACTTTATTTCCCTCTGATCCGCAAAACGAGTGCATGAGAGTAATCCTCTGGTACATTTGGACTATCCTAGACTAGATATGCTGGATGATTTTAGGTTAAATGCCCATGAGATTAAATCCTTACTCTTCCCACAGGGACGGACAGAGAGAGAGAGAGAGAGAGAGAGAGAGAGAGAGAGAGAGAGAGAGAGAGAGAGAGACTGACTAGAGGCAACAAGTTAGGAAAAACCTTGGGGCTTATTCAGAAAGGGGGAAAGGCTCTAGACATAGCAAGACCTTCCAGTTCTTTTTTTTTTTTTTGCCAGTATATTCATGGTTTTATATCAAAAAGATCTTGAGTTTCCTTCCCCTTCTTGTATTCTTCCCCCCCTGCACACTGATCATGTGTCACATCTAGAATCAAGCAAAGTTTCCAAAACTGACTTTCACCAATTTCCACTCAGCCCTTTTAAATTATTGTTCAGGAATTATATACTCAAAGTGTTAAAGTGCTTTAGCAATTTTACACTAGTTTAGCGTTTTCTTTTATTGCTATTATTCCTCTTTCCCTCTCTCAATCTCTGAGTAACCTTGGGCCTGGAAACAATCACTGTGTTTCCTTGCAGCATCCATCTTAGCTAGTTCTGGTATAACACAAACTGACAGCCATAGAGAGGTATACACACTACCCCCCCCCCCGTATGCGCGGGACTGGTACGTGTGGTTTCAGTTATCCATTATCTGAAAAATATGGTCTCACTAGGCATTTTCTAGGTCCTCCAGCATGACTCTATGCAGTTCGCTATTATTCATGGTTTCAAGTATTAATTGTAAGTCTGGGAAGTATCCTTCATGAATATGGCAGGCAACCTGCATTTCATTTCAGAATATTCTGGGTTAATTTTTTTTTTCAAATTATAATTTTTATTGACAATATCATAATATACGACATGTATATACAGAAATTACATCTCTTAATAAAATGTATAGCTCTATTTTTAGTTAACATATATTCAAATTAGTTCAATGTTCATTCAGTCTTTGATTTCGTCTTATCTTCCACTTTTTTTTTCCTTCCCATTGTCATTTCTACCTATCTCCTTCCCCCTCCCTGACCAGGGGAGTGGGAATGAAAAATCTTTGGTAATACCAGGAGTCCCCTGAGAAAAGTTGGGGGTGGGGAAAATGTCATGTAGATATCTAAAATAAAATGGGGTTTTGCAGGAACAAAATCTGGGACTTTCAAGACATTTTATCCTTATCTAGCAATGTGCTTAGTCACATTTAAACATTCAATACTAACCAAGCTAAATTTATTTGAAAGGTGCTGGATGAACTATGATTGAATGAGAAAGTGATGTATTATTTACAGCTGGACTAGGAAAAAAATAGATTCCAGTTCCCACTGAATCATGAAATTCAGCCAATGATATTGGGCCCATCATCCTCTCTTAGCCTGACATACCTCACACAGCTGATGTGAGGATACAATGGGGAAGATAAAAATGCACTTGTAGGAAAACTAGCTAACAAATATAATTAATAAATGATTGGGGGGGGTGGAAAAATAGTTTTTGTATGCACATGAACTGTAGTGGCAATAGATTTTCTGTGGTTTTTTTCCAGGCTGTGAGGCTGTGTTCTGGAAGAGTTTATTTCTGACATTTCGTTTGCATCTGTGTCTGGCATCTTCTGAGAATGGTTGAGTAGGAGTGTGTGTGTGTGGGGGGTTTATGTACTGTGAACCCCTGTTGGAGGGGATATGTAAATTTGTGTATTTGAATGGCTAGTTCCTAGGGTGGAGATATGCAAGGAGGATTAGTGTCTTTTTGGCTAATGGTTACATACCTCCACCCAGAAACTAGCCATTCAAATTCACAAATTTACATATCATCTCCAACAGGGGCTCACAGTATATACACCCCCCCACTCATTACCCAACCATTCTCTGAAGATGCCAGCCACAGATGCAGGCGAAATGTCAGAAATAAACTCTTCCAGAATATGGCTTCACAGCCTGGAAAAAAACCAAGAAAAATCTATGGATGCCGGCCGTGAAAGCCTTCGACTTCACATTGTAGTGGAAATATAGTCTATTCCAGACATCATCTTCTACATTCTCAATACCAAGCAGTCTAGGTATGTGTAACTAATGCTGAGGAAAATCTTCTCCAGCCACCTTATTTCGTGAAAAGGTGGAAGACAATGAGCCACTCCTCTCACTTTTTTGTGTGTGCGTGACCACAATTGGTTCATGGTCCTGACAGTAGCAGTGTAATCATGGTCCCTAGTTACTTGTTTGCAAAAAAAAAAAAAAAAAAAAAGGGGGGGGGAGGGAGAAATGGTGATGAGCAGGGTGGGGGCAAACTGATGGCATTGCCCTCCCAATAAGAATTCTGCTCCCCATGGGGGCCTATATACCCTAAAGGTACCAGATCTCTTCTGATCCTCGAAGCTAAGCAGCCCTGGTTAGTAGACTGCCAAAATAAAATACCAGTTGCTGTAGGCTATATTTCAGAGCAAGGAACTGGCAAAACCACCTCTGAGTATTCCTTGCCTAAGAAAACCCTATGAAATTCATGAGGTCGCCATAAGGCAACGGGCAACTTGAAGGCACACACACACCCATGACATTTGCCTTTAGCCCCTACATTTTTAGTATTGGAGGAACTTAAACTTCAATCAAACATTTCAAAATACAGTTTAGGCATACAGTTCAGGCAAAGTTACCAAGAGAATTCAAACACAGCAAACATAAAATAGTGCATAAAATAGAGCCTGTTAGCTAGCAATCAACATACATTCCCTCCATGAAATATCACTGTGTTTGCATTTAATGCACCAGAACACTACCTTTATTCTTGTTCCTTATCCAAGACCTCTCAAAAGTATTCATACTTGTTCTATTAAAAAATCATTAAGCAAGATATCTATCTATCTATCTATCTATCTATCCAAAATACTTACAGATCTGCTCCCATTCCATATATGGAGTATTTTGTTTCACCCCAAAGGCCTGAATCTGGGTCTGTAGCCTTAAAAAGAGAACATAAGGGGGAGGGGGTCTGATTAATTAAAATGGAAAATAAGCTATCCTGCTTCTGATTCTCACACCATCATTTGTTGGTGGAAGGGGGTTGCAGCACCCTGTTTATGTCATCCTTCAGTGTCCCACGCCCCAGTGAAACAGAACTCTTGCTCAGGATAGCTGATTGACTTTTAAGGTTGGTTTCAGAGGCATTTACAATCATGGCAATGATGTCACAATCATAAACGTGAATAGGAAACAGTTACACACTGATAAATCTAACTTACAACATCATAACTGAAAAGAACTAAAAACCTGACAATAAAAATTAAAACAGAAGTTTATTTTTTTAAAAAAATCACTTAAAAATTATTAAAATACTAAAAACTATGAAGTCATTTAAAAGTATAACAAAGTTAAAAATTGTGCTCACACATACAACAAAAAAAAGCTCCCTGCAAGCAATTACTCATTAAAAGCCAATGTGGACAAACAGGTCATGGCCTGCCAGTGAAAGAATAGCATAAAGGGGCCCAGCCCAGCCTAGCCTCCTGTGGAAGAGAATTCCATAGGGTAGAAGCAGCTTTGGGAATAGGGTCTGCAGATGAGAAGCAGCCAGAGTGAAAGAAAGTATTTGACTCCCTTCCTGGTTTTTCCACTTCAAATATCCACCTCAAACAGACTGTTCCAAACATGCATGGGGATGCAGATGTGCAACTGTAACTTTTTGGGAAAAGAAAGGTTGTGTTTGTGTATTTCAAACATGTTGACAGAGGATTATGGTTTTGGGTGTGTGTGAAATACTAAAATATGCCTCAGGATCAGGTTCCAGTATCCATTAATTTGGATTCAAGTAAAAGCTACACAAAGAAATAGATGAAAATTTCTACCCAAACCTCTCTGAACTAGTAGCATAAACTTGTCTGACCACTTGATGGCTCTCTCCACTTAAGACAGATGCTACTACCATTAGGTCAAGGACTGCAAAAATAGGAATGTTCCTCAATCCATTTATATTGTCTGCTAACCAAATGTCTAGGCATTATGGAGATTAGGAAGTTAGAAAATAAAGCCAATTTCTGAAAATCATGCTCTTGCTCTTTGCCATTTATCTATAGCTGCTGTGTCTTTAATGCTTGTAAAATATTCTAGTTAAACAATATATGAGACTGAGAAAGCATGCAGTGCTCCAAATAGACTGTACTACACTAAACTAAATAGATGCATTGGTTTTGCATTTACTAAATTTAGATATCTACAGGCAAAGAATTCTGGGAACTGTAGTTTGGTGAGGTGCAGAGACCTTTAAAAATATTGGTTTGAATCCTGTTAGTTAGTTCCAATTACAGTAGGCCACCTGAATCAATGGTTGAGTGATGAGTCAACTCATAGATCAATCCAATTGATTTGATAGCTCTACTCTAGTTGGGACTAACAATAGGATTTAGCCCATAATTATTAGGGCTCCACAGCTCCCTCCAACCGCAAAAAGACAAATGATGGCAGCTGGAAATCCATATTGCAGATATGTTTTTGGTAACACAGACCATACTGAAAAAGGCAGAGGACAGTGGTAATTTGGTGTGTCACATAGCCAAACTGTGGAGTCAAACTACTGTGTCACATGATTCTCAAACTGTAATACTGAATATGCTACATAATCAAGCCTTATCCATAAAGGAGCTTCTACCTTAAGATAATTATCCATTACATGTAAAATACTCCAGATATCTGCTATTCACTCTGTGCTAGAATCTTTTTTCATGTCACAGAACATAGGGGAAATTCTAGGAGGAACATTCAGTGGGCTGCTCTGTTACAAGTGGTAGCTTTACTGTTATAATTTACAGATCAGGTATATATTGCAGCAGTTTAGCCAATGCATTTCTAGTTGTCACAGAAGTTCCTGACTTAATTGCACCATGGCAGGCTTTCTGATGAATTCATATTTAATTTGAATATTCATTTTAGTTTGATTTTATACCTAGAATTGTGAGAGATTCTACTGTGAATGCATTAATACCCAGTGTTGTTGGGATTTTATTTAAAGGAACCTGCTGGGATGTGTGCAAACTATTAATTTGCATTTAGTAGTGGTAGTTATCTAGGACATAACTACTAGTTGTGTAAATATTTGTAGATTTTGTTCTTGAAAGCAAGAATAATTTTACCACTTTTCTCCTTGCTGCCAGAAAGTTGTCGAAAACCACCCAGTTTTCAAGGACTATTTGCCATCTGGGAATTATTCTCTTCAAAAACATCCACATGTGCAGAAAAAAAGTTATTTTATTTACATAAAAAGGTTTTTGCTGTGCAAAAATTCCACATGCATTTTTTGCACAGAATAAGTCCCAAACTGCAAATACTCACCCTTCTAGGATTCTCTTCATCAGGATTTTCTGACATTTGATAAACCTATTTTTTCACATTTTTTTCCAAATATTTTCAGATTTTTCCCCGCCCCTAATAACTACAGCTATTGATATAATGAAATATTAGAATGTCAGTTAATGAAATAGAACATGAGTCTCATGGGATAAAACTTACTGTTACAGCCACTACATTGGAGCCACCAGGGGAATTCTCTGGAATCCTAGCAATGTAGTAATCAGAGGAAAACTTGGGGACATTATCATTGGTATCCAAGAGACGGATCACAATATCAGCTGTTGAACTAAACTTCTCAGGTGTGTTGACTTCTATAGCAAGAAGCTAGAGAGGCAATTGGAGAGTTACCATCGTGAGAGTTAGAAAGGAAGAGAAAATCATGCAGTAACTTTATTTTTTAGAGCATAGGTATTTTACAGGAAAATGACATATAACAAAGCATTACAATGAACAGCAGCAAGAGAAGACTCAACAGATTTCACACAGAATCCAAATAAAGTGACAGCCTTAAAAGGGTTTTCCGCGCTGATAAGAAATAAGAAGTTAATCCTCAGCTGGCTGCTAAAATCTGTATATAAACACCTTAGCCAAATTTCTGTTATATATTACTTGAGAAGCCAGTGTTGGAACTAAATCTAAATCTATAAGGCAGAATTAGACAACTCACACATCTCTAACTGGCTAGCTAGGTAGGAGCTTCTGGTAGCTGTAGTCACAAACATCTGGATGCTACCAGGTTGTGATGCAACTGTTTCATCATCATGAGGTCTCACTGAATAAGGGTACTATGTGACAACTGGGCACAGCAATAAAGGAAGAGGAGGAGGTGTTGTTGATGGTGTTAAACAACAATGTACCAGAACAGGCTACATGATAAGACTATTAAGCTAGAAGAACAAGTGCAGAGAAGTTATGAGACTTATACAATGAGTTTATCCTCATGTCCCGTTGATCCCTAAATTAAAGCCAAGACGTTATTGATCTGTGCCAAGCTACCACCTCCCTCATCTAACTAAATATTTGATCAGTCTACAGTGGTTTGAATGTAAGACTTTCACCATGTCCCACATTCAAACTACTTTACCATATTATGAGACTTTTGCTTAGTCATGAGGATTACTGAATGTTCTTGGGCCATTTAATACAAATAAAAGCCACTGGACAGGATTCTTGGGAAGATAAAATAGGGCAACTTTCATTTCAAGCTCCAAAAATTCCTTGGAGGTAAGCTGGGAAATTTAATAAAGAAAAATAAAGAACAGCAATTATGAAGGTAATTGAGTAGGGAATTTTCTTTGGGTAGAAAAGCACGTCCTTGATTATGAGGTCTGGTTTTGGTTACCCATTGTTCCCATGCTATTTCAGGCAGGAAATTCGTCTTGATCAAGGTAGACTTTAGAAGTTCATCTTGGGGTGCTTTGCTTTAGTTTGTTTCTTTTGCAATGTATAACATGACTCATCATCCTAAGCCATTCAGATATTTCATTACTTTACAGACAGGACTGCATGCATTGTTTGTTAAAACATTTAATACCCTGTACACATGCAATCAAAATTCTGCATCAAGTAAGCTGAATTCTATGAGCTGCATAACTTATGCAAAATGAGCAAATTATCATATTGCCTCTTATAACTCATTGTATTTTTGCTAATTACAGCAAGGGGAAAAGAGCTGTGCAGAATACAGTAGGACCCCTTATCCACTGGGGATTGGTTCTGGGGGGAGCTGTGGATACTGAAAACTGTGGATAATAGTGAACACCATTGAAAATAACAGGACTTACAGTTTAAAATACCAGAGTTGGCCTTAGAGGACCTAGAAAATGGCAAGACTCTATGGTAGGTGTGCTGTTTTGTGTCCCATGGATAATTGAATCAGTGGAAAATGAATCAATGGATACGGGGGTCCTACTGTACTGACATGCTACCCTGGCTTCTGGAAATATTATTTAGTCACCTTCCTCTGGTTTCTGATTTTTAGCAAGTGTTGTTCACATGTTGCCAAGATCATTTTTTTTTCAACTATAAGTTTTAGAAGCTTTATTACTTAAAAAAACCCCAGTGAAAACTGAGGTTTTCAGAAAACTGTATTTGTTACCAGAATTGTGCTTCTCTTTCCCAGAGAATTATTACACACAAAATACTGCTTACAGGTAGCACTTGTACAATGCTTCCCAAGGCAGTTAAAAAGCTGTGCGTTGCCAAGTTTCTGCTAGCCATTGCTGCTTCCTGGTATCTACTGCCATTTCTACAGTGGCCTTGCAAAGTTGCTCCCACTGTTGTTGTTTTTTACCTCCAGAAGGTGCTAAAACTATGATTGAAAGGTAGAACTTGAAAATTTTGCTTGCTTGGACTACAGCACTGGCTTGTACTACAACATGGCCCACCTGGAGGATTCTGAGCATTGCGATCCAAAAAGTAATTTTTCCTAGCTTTGTGTAAAGTCTAGTGGAGGCAAGCACAAAGGAACAAGCAAAGGAAGATTGTGGCAGTGATGTGAAGTAGAAGGTCTGCACATGGGCTATGTACACAGTCTGGAGTAGGGCCAGAGACTGCCAACTGAACAAGCAGAAGTGAGCAAGAAGGGGCTACCAACATTTAAAATCTGAATCCTGAAGTTCAAGGCATCAAGCCCCAAAATAATGTTTCTGGCTCTAATCAAAGAGGGGGAGTGGTTAGGTGATGATAAACCACTAGAGAAAATCTGTTAATCAGTCTCTCAGCTAGGAATAGTCAAATATCAGAGATAGGCATAAAAAAGGCCATCTAAAATTAACTTTGAATGTTCTATAGTTCTCAGCTGAGAACTACAAACCAGCTGGCAGATGGCAGCAAGCCTCCTCCCTTAAATAAATAAATAATAATAAAAAAATAAATCCATATTTTTAATGTAGTATTATATCTGAAAATCTGGTCCCCAATAAAGTCAGTAAGGATTTCATTACTTGCACCCACACAATAGTGACTTTCTTTCTGACTTCCTTTCTCACCAGAACGTTTTGAGTCTGGAAAAGGGCTGTATATTTTCTAACAAAGCCCTTTATAGTTTACCTTGAATCATGTTCAGATAATAGTAATAACAGTTTTGCCCAAGATATAGTGCACAATCTCTTAAGTAAAAAAGAAACACACTCTTTTCTCTTTTTAATTACTTCCTTTGGTGTTTACAGCAGCACTGTTAATCATGCTGAATTCTATTAGTATTCATGAGGCCACACCATGTAATTTCTTTACCATGCATACTTGGGCAATGCTTCATAACCTTCTGTGATGTTTCTTGTTTTAGTAAGAATAATTATATGTTGCATTCCAGTTGCACCTGCTTCATCCAAACCCAATGAATTCAGGAAGCAAAGGTCATGAGGGGTTCAAAAGGAGCCAAAAATAGTCAATTCCAGCCCCTTAGCATTAGATAGAAATATTCATATAATCATAGAAACGCAGAAGCTTAAAGTTTGAAGGGACCAGTAGGGCCTATTAGTCGAACCCCCTGCCATAACTAAAGTACTCCTGAAAAATGTCCATCCAACCTGTTTAAAGACTTCTAAAGAAAGATAATCCACTACATTCTGTGGAATTCTATTCTGCTGTTGAATAGCTCTTATAGTAATGAGGTTCTTCCTAATGTTTTGGTAGAATTTCTCCTCTTGTAATCTGAATCCATTAGTTTGTGTTCTAGTCTCTGGAGCAGCAGAAAACAACTTGATCCATCTTCTACACAAAATCCCTTCAAATATTTAAAGATAGCTGTCATGTCACCAAAGGGTGCTCAGCAGTGGCTCCTCTTCGTCTTGGAAAGATGTGACCAGTGGGGTGCCACAGGGTTCTGTCCTGGGCCCAGTGCTATTCAACATCTTTATCAATGACTTGGATGAGGGAATTAGTGGCATACTTATCAAATTTGCAGATGACACCAAATTAGGAGGAGTAGCTAATACCCTAGAGGACAGGATCAAAATTCAGAATGACCTGGATAGACTGCAGAGCTGGGCCAAAGCTAACAAAATGAAATTCAATACGGAGAAATGTAAAGTACTGCATTTAGGGCGGAAAAATGAAATGCATAAATATAGGATGGGAGAGACCTGGCTGAATGAGACTACGTGCGAAAGGGATCTAGGAGTCCTAGGAGACCACAAGTTGAACATGAGCCAACAGTGCGATGCGGCAGCTAAAAAGGCCAATGCGATTTTGGGCTGTATCAATAGAAGTATAGTGTCTAGATCAAGGGAAGTAATAGTGCCGCTCTATTCTGCCTTGGTCAGACCTCACTTAAAATACTGTGTCCAGTTCTGGGCACCACAATTCAAAAAGGATATTGACAAATTGGAGCGTGTCCAGAGAAGGGCAACTAAAATGGTGCAAAGTCTGGAAACGTTGCCTTATGAGGAGAGACTTAGGGAGCTGGGTATGTTTAGCCTGGAAAAAAGATGGTGAAGAGGCGATATGATAGCCCTGTTTAAGTATTTGAAGGGATGTCACGCTGAGGATGGAGCAGGCTTGTTTTCTGCTGCTCCAGAGACTGGAACACGGAGCAATGGGTGCAAGCTCCAGGAACAGAGATTCCACCTCAACATTAGGAGGAACTTTTTGACAGTAAGAGCTGTTCGGCAGTGGAACGCACTCCCTCGGAGTGTGGTGGGGTCTCCTTCCTTGGAGGTCTTTAAACAGAGGCTGGATGGCCATCAGTTGGGGATGCTTTGATCGTGATTTCCCGCATGGCAGGGGGTTGGACTGGATGGCCCTCGTGGTCTCTTCCAACTCTGCAATTCTATGATACTATGATTCTCCAAGATAAACGTACCCAGCTTCATAAGGCTGGGCTTCTAGACCTCTGATCATCTTGGTTGCCCTTCTCTGAACACACTACAGGTTGTCCCCCATATCCACGGTATGTTCCTGGACTTACCATTTGTAAGTGAAAACATGAATAATAGTAAACTCTATTAAAATAAAGGACTTCTGGTACAAACATACCATAGATTTGTGTTGGAGGACCTAGCAATTTCTAGGGAGGACGCTCCTCTAGGCATTTTCCCGCATGACTCTATGGTATGTGTCTCTAATTTTTTTTCAGCTGTGAATAACTGAAACCATGGGTATTGGTTCTACGGGCATGGGGCGGGGACAACAACCTGTATTTCCTATTGATTAATCCTTTTTATGCAATGCAGGAAGCAGCTGACAAAAAGAAGTAATCACAGCAGGATTCATAGGTAGGTTCAGAAAACACATATAAAGAAACACACTATGGATGGTGGCACTCTTATGTGAGTATGACCTACAGGAGGCAGGAATTTATAGCTTTAGTGACATGTAGACACACACATCCAGATGAGAAGCCTCATTAGTGTCTTTTGGCTGTCCTCTAAATTCTCCATGTTTTGCCTCAAGAGGAACCTCCAAAGTTGTTTCAGTTTTTACTTTTAATGAAATTTTGGTGGCATCCTAATATTTTTTGTCTCCACACTAAACCACATCAGGTGTTCACTTTCTTCTTGTTTCCTGTCTGTCTATTTTTGAACCCTGTCAAGCGAATAGCTGAGGCAAGGGGTGTTATTGCCCAAGTCCACTAAAAGAACACATTCTTTGTCAGTCATTTACATCATTTAATAAGTGTGCAAGCCATTTTGCAGCAGTGGAGAAGACCATGATTTCTATAGACATCTCAGAGTCATGTTGTGTTTATTACTTTTTACTCAGTTATGTGTACCTATCTGATTACATGGATTTTGTGAAAGGATGTAAAAAATATTTGCAGATTTTGTCTTTTTCAAGTGAGAAAAAGTTTTCAAAAGTGGTCAACCACCATGATGATTTTGCATTTCAACCACAAACATCATAATATTCTTTGATTATTTATTTATTTATTTATTTATTTGCATTTTGCAAAAAATGTAGTTAATATGGAAAAGCACCCTTTATGACTGGGACAATGCACTTTTTTTTTGTTTTGTTCATGAAGCCATACCCAAGTGCAAACTATTAAGAGTGATGAGTGAGCATCAAAAATATGTTCACATGATTAGTCATTTGAGCAGTTTAGGGGAAAAGAAGGAATAAGTGGAGATGTGTTAAAAAAAAAACCCTCTGTAGAGTGGTAGAAAGTGGTGCAGGACAAAATGAAAGAAATGTTGCCTGCTTCTTCCTTTTCACACACCATTTAGGATTTTTAATTTTCATGGAGCCAGTTCTGGGGAATACCACCTAGGGAACCACTGCTCCATCTGGGTACTTTGAAGATCTCCAAAGGGCACTGTCCATTTCCACCACAGGTTTGGAGTCTGGCACTGTGTATGTGCTCCCAGTCCAATTACAATGTCTTGTTGCATTCAAGCCAGCTGAAAACAAGACTGACACTCCTTCACACACATACATGTTTTGTCCATGCTTTAACTAAAGAAAGCAGAAGTGGATACAATACCTTGAAGGTGAAAACCTGGAACTTTTCATAATCTATGGCACCAGAGTTTTCCACGATTATTGTGACCTGTGCTTCATTAAGGACTGTCTGAGGGACAACCCGGAAAATACCACCAGGCCCAACAAGACGGAGGTTGAACTTAGCATTTGCTCCCTGTCAGAAAAGAGTTGGTATAAAAAAAAGAAACAGAGACTTAAGATATCATGGAATTGATAGATTTCCTACTGAAAAGTAAAAGTTTGTGTGTGTGTATGCATGAGTGAGTGAGAGAGGGAGATGTATATGTGTACTTTTGTGAAAGAATCTCACATTTTACACACCTTCATTCAATTTATAGAAAGAGCAGAAAAACAGTCTGCCCCCCACCCCCCACTGCTTTTTGTTTGCCAGCTCTGCTCTCATCTCAGTGCACGGAACTGAACGTAATAATGAGGCTTCTCTGCATGCAATATAGAATATGCATTAAGGGCTGTACTCATAATCAGGAACAGTGCTGTGACATTAGTTCTCAATTGCACAGAGGACCCGTTCTTATACTCTGCTCAGTTTGCAGAAGTAGAGATGTGAAGGCCTGGAAAAATAGTGGAAAAATTCAGGAAAAAACGTTTCCCAATTTTTCCTTAGCCTTTTTTTTTCTGCACAAAAATGAATGATGAAATATTTTCTTTTAGAATAATGAATATATTATATAAGATAAGGTGTTCATATAATTATTCCCACCACATCATTTCCAAAAACTGTGAAGCAGGTAAACTAGGTACAGTATCAGATCATTACAATTCCTAGCCCTGGTTTCCTTTTCTGAGTTGTTTTTGTGGAAATGAGCTATGTCTTCTTGACACTATGGAGGACTAGAAGAGACAACATTTTTTTTTTTACTAATGTTGAAGTTTTCTTCTGTTTTTGTGCAGGTTTTTTTTTTTTTGCCTGTTCCTCATAAACTGGCAAAAGCAAAGACTTTTATTATACAGGTTATCCCGTGTATCCATGGGGGATAATTTCTTGGACTTACTGTGTATAAGCGAAACCATGGGTAATAGAAGCCCCTATTAAAATAAAGGACTTCCATAGAGTTACACTGGAGGACCCTGTAGTTCAACTGTTCCTTACAGTTTACGATCTTGTACCTCTATCTGTAACAATGATATTTTAAAACAGAAACTCTATTTGCAATGGTTTCCTGAATAAACTGTACCTTTAATATATCTCACATGATACTTTTATGCCAAGCCATGTTATACCTAGTGACTTTTATGCTCAGAATCCTCAGTGTCACAGATGTTGGTTGAGAGAAAACTAAGAGGCTTTCTCAAGTAATCTGCCCAGCTCACAAGACAGATATAGCTTTTATAAAAATAGATTTGGCAGTTTGCCTATTCATCCAGTCACAATGGAAAAACTGTTATTTCCCACTGGTTAAGTGTAGAATCATCTGGAAGGTACTTTGATGCTAAACCTTCAGAAAGAAGTTGTTATCTACATATCTGTCTATCTGTCTAAAAATCTCCCTATCGGTTTAAACAGAAGCATATTGCCATTATTTCTTGACCATGAGGATATTTGAAAATTATCACCATTCCCTACTCCTGCCAAGAAAGGATTGTATCTGGGCGTGGTAGCTGGTCTCTTCTTAAAATTTTGCTACAGTAATTAATATGGAATTTATCACTACACATTGCTAGAAGTGCAAAAGTATGAGCTTCAAATCATAAAATGATTTAACCTTCTGATTTGTCTCTCTCAAGGATAGATGCTTAGGGCAGTGTGACAAGGGTGGTTAAAATTCTGCTAGAGATTATTTTCTTATTTTCTCACAAAGCTGCATTTCTCAGGTTACCCTTGAGCAGAAAACAGGCCTGTTTGTCAGTTTAATTTCATAGCATAGAGATGACATATCCTCAGACAATACTTGACAAACATAGGAAGCTGCCTTATACTCAGTTAAGCCACTGATTTGTATAGCTCAATCATGTCCATCTAGCCTAGTACTATTGACATGGACAGGTAAACAGGAGGGTAAACATGCACAAAAAATGCTCAACTCAAACAAGCTGTGGAGGGCATAAGGGAGTAAAATCTAGGTGAAGTTGCTAGGTTGAATTCAGGAAAGATTTTTTTTAAAAAAATAGCATTAATTGTTCATACGTCCTGAGTCAGGAAGAATTACAGAATGTCTTCCCGCTTAAACCTGCAACCCCACCTTTTAGATGCTGCATCCCCCTTGCCCTAGCTATTGGCTGGCCAGTGGAGAGCTGGCATGGTATGCAAAGAGGTTTCCAGTTCTTTCCCTATAACTAGGTGCACATGCCTCCCACCCTGCTCTCCACTGACCAGTAAACAGCCATGTTGGTGGGGGTGGTGGGGGAGGACTGCAGCAGATACAAGGTAGGATTTGTTTTTGTTTTTTGTTTTTGTTTTTTGCAGAGGAGTGATATCATAGTGCTTGACTACACAGGGGATAAAAATCCAGATGGGATTCAGACTACTTTGGCCGAGAGCTGTGGTGCATGAAATTCAGACTATTCTGTCCTGGATTTCTGTACCACACCCACCAAAGCCTGAATCTGCATTGGGTTATTATTTTTACTGTCCATTCTAAGCTGTTACTCATGCTTGATTCTGAGCTCTGAGAAAAGCAAAGCCCCAGTAGTAGTCACCTTCTCTGAAGCCAGAATGGGAGGCTTACTTGCGATAGTGGGGCAGGCACTCATTCTGATTTCAGATTGGGAAACTATGGCCAATTGCTTTGCTTTTCCTAGGTGGTTGTGCACCAGAAAATCAAAGCCCCAGTGGTAGTCACCCACTCTGAAGCCAGAATGGGCAGATTACTTGTGATGGTGGGGCAGGCACTCGTTCTGCCTTCAGAATGGGTAACTGTAACTGGTGCTTTGCTTTTCTCAGGTGATTGTGCACCAGAAAATCAAAACCCCAGTGGTAGTTGCTCACTCTGAAGCCAGAATGGGTGGCATGCTCATGATCAGTGGGTGGGTGCCCATTCTGGGTTCAGGGAGAAGTGACTACCATTGGTGTTTTGCTTTTCCAGTGCACAATCAAGTGGCACTGAGGACGGGGAAATGTTGGTGCCTCGGCCAGGGCTTGTACTTCCTCTCCTCCCCACCCCACCCCCAAATCCTTTGCTGATGGATTGTCCACATGGGCATTTTCTTTGGAGTTTCTAGCAAACTCAAGAGAAAACTCAGAGTTTTCTAAAACCTGGATTAAGGGGCCATTCCCTGAGTCTGGTGCAAATAAGGCTGTACAGCATGTACCATTGTTGCACCAGACTGGTGAGAAAGGCCATACATCATGTGGCATTATCAGGCTGCAGTTAGGGGGGTTCAGGATTTGTGATTGGTGTAGACAAGCCCATAGTTCCACCTAATGGAGCTTTATGGAACCTCTCCCTGATCTGGTTAACAAGTGAAGCTGCAGGAGCCCTAGTTAAAGTAAGCAGTCTGATCACTCATATACACTGGTGAGTAGGGAAGGCTGAGTGGAACACCAGGGAAGCAACCATGACTCCAGTCATCATCAGTATAGATTATGGGGTCAGAGAGAATGAAAAACCCAGCAGAATGTAAGCAAACAGTGAAAAATTAGAATCATTCACAAGTGCAGGAGACTTTAAGAAGGAAAGAACAGAGAGAGAAGGAACAGGAAACCAGTTTCAGATCTAACCGAAAAAAATTAAAAGTTGAAAAGTGAAACTTAAAGAAATACTTAAGACTTAAGACAGTTATATTATTTTATAGTAATAAAAGGGGAGAAAGAATGTAACAACAACAATGCATGATTAAAATTAGGGTTGCACATCTTCACTTATTTCACTCTTTCAAAACATGTCTCCCCGCTTGATGAAAATATTTGTGCATTTTTGTGGTTTTGTTCATGCAAAAATCTTTACATTCTTCAAAAGGGTCAGATATATCAAGACACCCAGTCTCACTGGGGATGAGAATATTCTTTATGGTATTTATTTATTTTACTTCTACCCTGCCTTTCTCCTGGCATAGGACTCAAGTTAGCTAATGAAACAGATTAAAACATAGTAACAACTAATTTAAAATAGTATAAAATGTTTTTTTCAAAAACATAACAAGACTAAAAACACAATGCCCCATTAAAAGACCCTTCTGTACAGTCATTTAATTGCCAAATGCCTGTTTCAATAAAAGGGTCTTCACCGCCTGTCAGAAGGAGATTAGAGAAGGGGCCAGCCTAGCCTCCTGTAAAAGGGAATTTTAGAGCCTGAGAGCAGCCACCAAGTAAGTCCTCTCCTGTGCCCTCAACAGATGGACCTGTGATGATGATGGGACCGAGAAAAAGTCCTCCCCCATGGATTTTAGGTAGGCTCATATCTTAAGATATATTAAGATAGTCTGGACCTAACTTATATTGGGCTTCCTATGTCATAACGAACACTTTGAATTCTGTGTATGGGGAAAAAAGTAGCCAGTGAAGCTCTTTCAATGAGGGAGTTATGTATTCCCTATAACCCTGGTGTCATAGAAATATACTAACTGTGTTACAAAACACATATACACAAAACAGGTTTTTGGTTGTGTCATATTATTAAGCACTTACATTTTAATGTTGGCATCTTCTGTGACTGTAAGTAGCAGCAGTTATAAGAATGGCTGATGGAAAAACAGTTGTTTATCCCTTCAAAGCAGGCTGGCAGGGAAGCAGCTGCTTTTTCTATAGCATAGTACTGGAGACACAATACTGAATAGGTGCTACATATTGATGGGTTAGATTTTCTTTTCATTAATGGCAGGCCTTTCATGTCTATTAAGCCTTCCAGTCTCAACTTTCCCTCTTAGGTTAGTCCAGGTGCAAGTTAGTTCTAATGTTTCCATAGCAACCTTTGTCATAGCTTCCATATGAATTATACTGCATTGGAAGGTCTTCATTAAATGTGAAAGAACCCTGCTCCTTTGGTTAAATAAAACAGGGTTGATGGTAGAAAGCATATTTAAAAAAAAAAAAAATCCAGTAGGACAGCTTTAAAAATACTCAAGAAAGAAACAAATCAGAAAATCCTTTCATGAAAACAAAGTGAAAAAGTGTAAGCATGTTAGTGCCATCAGTTAATGGAGGAGCTCAGTAATAACGCAACAGGGAAAGGGCACAATCCATTTAAATCAAGAGGCTAAGGCTTGCTGGACCTTAGAGCAGTAAGAAACAATGTAGATGTTAAGTGGAATCTACACGATATGAGCAACTCATTTCCCCCTTCCACAATGGAATTTCCTCAGAGCTACCTCAGAAATATATGCCCCAGCAATCACGCTTGCAATTTAAGCCTGTGTTTACCTTCCAAAGACCAACTACAAAATTAAGAATGCTAGATGGAAGACATGTTGGTGAGGAAAATCATTTCCTATGACAAACAGATATCCTTCTTCACCTGAGCAAGCATCTTTACAAAAATGTGTGAAATGTATTACCTAGTTTGACCTTTAGCCAGAGAAGAAAGCAGAACATGGAAACTGTAGCCTTAAAAGTGTCCTTTGTAATAACACCAGTTTTTCAGTAATACTTCAAATGACAAATGGTGTAGAAAATATACAAAGATGGATAGACTATAAGACACTGACCTGATCAGAGTCATTGACTGTAATTTTGAGGCCTCTCAGGATCTCACCCTCTGGTGGATGCTCATACATTGTGAGTTCAAATCTGTTCTGTAGCCCATTTTCTCCATAGAATGTTGGTGGGTGATTGTTGAGGTCAACAACTCTTATGGTTACTGTGGCAAAGGCATATGCTGACCCATCACCTTCAGCACTGACTTCTGAGGCCTGTAACAAACAAGAAATGAAACAGCATGGGTTCCTCCCCTCATCTTACTCTTGTCTCTCTTCCTAACTCTCTCTGCTCCTCCTCCACCCCATCTCTTTTAATATGGGTGTAGCTGTGTGTTCCTGCAGGGCAACGAGTTGGACTAGTTGGCCCTTGTGGTCCCTTCTACCTTTAAGGTTTTATGATTCTATCTTATTTTACAGATATTTGATAATGCTCTCAGTTCTTCAAGGATTCTCCTTGTAAGGATTCTCCTGTAAGACTAAAGGAAGAAGCAGGAAGAAGTTGGTAGAAGTCAACTAAATTTAAAAACAAATAAATAAATAATGATGTCTTCTTAAATGTACAACAAAAGTTTGAAGTAAAATCGTTTGCCAATTTTAATGTACAAAAGGTTCAATACATAAGTCTCTGGCACAAGCCCAAGTGGAATAAATGAGACCCACTACTTTCTTCTTTTATTTGTCTAGGTTGAGCCATTAGAACTTCTTGGTGGATTTTGCCCCCAAATTGTAGCATGCATGGAAGTTAGAACACTCTCTTTGGATTATTCATCCAAACGCTCCCTTTTCTTTTCTCCAAACTGTCCCATTTTCAGAGCATCCTTCCTCATTCTTTCTCCTCCTCCCTCCAGAAAGCAGCTCTCTTGGTTTCACGACACACAATTGTATTTATATATTATAAATAAATAAATAAATAAATAAATAAATAATAGGTATGTATGTAACCTAAGAACATGAATGAAGCACACAAGCAGTTGCTAGTAGTGGTCAGCATGTCTGATTAAGAAAAAGAATTAATGGGGTTTTCCACTGCTGATATTCATCAACAAACACAGTTTGGGAGCTGGGGGAGGAAGAAAGGAGATATGTAGCTCTCAAGATATTTTTGTAGCACTATCAGCCCTTGTCAGCAGCAATGCCAAAGTTGAGATGATGACAGGAATTGCAGGACAATATTATCTTGTAGACCATGTACCATTGCTGGGAAGTAATACTTATAGATTCTAAAGATTGCAATTTGCTGTTATTGTTGCATGCCTTTGAGTCAAATCTGATTTATGGCAACCCAACTATAGGGTTTTCTTGGCAAGATTTATTCAGAGGAAGCTTGCCATTGCCTTCCTCTTACACCAAGAGTGTGTAACTTTCCTGGGATCTCTCCATTGGGTTTCCATGACTGAGCAGGAATTTGAACCCTGGTCTCATAGAGTCCTAGTCCAACACTCAAACCACTAAATCATGCTGATTGTCTAAGATTGCCATATCTTAGAGGAAAAGCCCAGCCTTAATTTAACAGGCATGGTATTCAAAGACATAGCTGTGTTAGTCTGTATCAGTATGAAAAGAGATCATTGTAGCACATTTGACACCAACTGAGAGAAAGAAGTTTGTAGCATAAGTTTTCATAGACTGGGTCTGCTTCATTAGATACACCACGCATGGTTCATGATAATTTCTGGTTTCTATTATATGATAAGAAGATTTTGTTCAAGATCCATTCAGAATGTGGTATGTGACATTTCACCAGGTTCCAGGAGTATCAAATGCTATCTTATTTGACACACACTGCCCTCAAATCCTCTAATAAGAACAGATAGATATGCACATTGACCTCAGGGAAACAAAGACAGAGACCATACACATTTACAAGGCTTGTAATGAAAGTGAGAAATCTCAGGTTTATAAAAACATTGCAGTACTGAAATCTTGAACTGAGTTTGCATTTTCCTCCCCTTGAATAACTCCACTTAAGGAGTTCTTCTTATCCTACCATCCAGTACACATGGTAAAGGGAAATCTTCAAAACATTTTTTTCAACACTGAATAGCATTTGGTAATGGAAATCTAACCAATAGGTATAGATTTGTTAATAATCCCCCCTTAACAGGTATAGATTTCACAATCAAGTTACTCTCAGTCTAGACATTACTATTTGCAGCAAAACTCACAGACACTTTCTTCTGAAACTGGACTGATGTAGTTATTTTATGCTACATTTTTAAGCTATTGCATGTGTTTATACATACAGACTTCTCTGTGTTTTTACATTCTTATGAGCGTTTCAAAGGAAAAGTAGTCAATACATTTCAAAACTATTATATAGCAGCCATTAATACATAATAACCATGACAATGAGCTGGAAAGTGCTTGCAATTCCCAGTTTTATTAACCCAGCCATTGTGTTTGGACAGCTTTGAGTAACTGCAAAAATTCACTGATATAGGGTAGTGTGTGTGGGAGGCCTCAAGTAAACCTGGCACTTCAGGCAGTATGAAAACCCCACAAATACCAATTGTAACTCTAGTCATCTTTTAAGTGTTGAACTGTAGAAGGAGGAAAAAAATGATACACAGGATGCAAAAGATGCTGGGAACCTGATCATTTAGGACTGAATCACCACGCTGGACATTTGTGGTGCCATCTCTTGTAGTTTTCCAGTTCCACCTCTCAATTGTTGATCATCTGTTGGCTCCTTGGCTTTGTAACAAGCTTCTTCAGAAAGTCAGAGAGGTCCTGCATTGAGATGCTAAATTGCTTCTAACTGAAGAAGTGCTAGTTTAGGTCTCCAGAGTGACCTATATTAGTCTGGCTCCCCAGCTTTTTCTGTCCCCTGAAATCCTGTGTATTTGTCCAGATTAAGCATCTCCATTCATCTGTCTGTTCTTTCTGCTGAGTTCACACTTACTGAACCTAACTTCTGATCATATACTTTCCACCTTGGCTTATAATGTCTGTAGTTTCTGGGGCATTATGATGCAAAGACTGTCCCATGTACTTGAGGCTATCTACTCCCAAATTTGTTTTTGGTTTTGTTCCTGACACTGGGATGGGCACTAGTCCATGGCTCTGCGTCTTGTCAGTGTGCCCTTTACATGCCCACAGCTTAGTTTTCAATGAAATTAGTTCTCCAGTTCCTGCAACTGGCATAAAATATGAAGCCTTTAGAAAAGTCTGGTATAAAGTAAATACTAGAACTATGGCCTTGTGCTTTATTTGGTCAATAGATCATCATCATCATCAGCAGCAGCAGCAGTAGCAGTAGCAGCCTTTATTACAGTTAACAAATCATAAGACATAACAAAATCATTAAAATACAATACAAACTAAAATTACATTGCTTATATAAATTTCATTGATATCTATCTATTACATTTCAGAATTATACATCTCATCTAAAAGAACCCTACATTCATTTAAGATCATAAGGCAGGGGCAAATCAAAGTCATTAAGATACATTATAAAAATCAAATTACATTATATAAATTTATTAGCACATATCTATTATGTTTCTAAAACATGCATAGCATATAAAAAAAAAAAACCCTAAGTCCATTTAAGACCATCTGAATCTTGTAACTACTACTTTTTCCACTTTTTATCTTAATTCTCATTTACTTATAATTATATATAAAAAAATCCCAGCAGCTCATATCAGGAGCTCCCTGCATTAATATAAGGTTTATAGAATGGTTTTGCCAATATTAATAGCTAGTGCAAAGAATTTTGCTACACCCTCAGTTATCCTTTTGTCAGAGTCATGCAGTAAATACTTTATAAACCAGTCCCAAGGTCTTCCTGTATATTTTCTTAAGAGGGGGCTTATCAGTTTCAATCAATCATCTTTATACAAGGAGCATTCAAAAAGAATATGTTGAAATAGATTCCACTTTACCCTCAACACAGGGACATATTCGCTCATTGTATTCCTTTCTTTGATATCTGCCCTGTAAAACTGCTGAGGGAATGACATTAAATCTGGCTCTGCTAAAGGCCTGATGATATTTAGGAATAAATAATTTTTTGAGATATCTAGCATCTTAGTTTATACTAAAAGCCAGGCCTAAACTAATAGGTCAATAGGAGGAGCATCCTGCAGCTGTTGAGTATTGATTATCTATAACTTTTATTCATCGATTCAAAATCTGTTTTGTTTTATTCAGACTCATTGTTGTAATAAGATAATTTTCTGATAGTCCCAGTCTGAACATTTCTTTCTTTAATCATGTTTGTCAGATTGGAAGTGTACGTGTCTTTTTAAAAAAAAAACAAATAGATATATCCTGCTTCATGGCCTGCAAAAGCACAGCTTAACCAATATCTCAGGGCCCATTTCCAGGCAGAGCATTCACTTGATGTTATTCCCGCACCAAGCTTTAGCACTGCTGAGAGGAAACAGTTTGGGATTACAAATAATTTCCTTTAAAAATTGGATAATACTTGTTCTACTAAAGGTGAGACTCCCAAGACTCAAACTGGGATTGCGTACAATAATTGTTGGAGGGTCTTGGCCTTAAAGGGACAGAGAGGAAAGATGATTTTTTTCCTTAAGCTCTGTAAGCTCTGTAAGTTTGGCTTTTTCATAGTCATGATGTAGTCTGTTTTATAGTTAGCTGTTTTAGCTGTTCAATAAAGCATCAAAAGGACATTTTTTGTCATCAGTCTCCATGGTTTATACCAAGTATGCTGTTACTCTGCTAACTGCTCCTTCTGCCCGGGAGGGCAGGAGGGCTCCATATACTGTGACAGTTTGGGCATTACTAAGTCAGTCCCAGGGGATTTTCCGGGCCTAATTTTTCATATTAAACTCTTGATTTCCAGTGTGTCACTGGAGGCCACTGTGGAATGTTTGGTGAGGTCAGAATATATATGGTTAGCTCTTCAGCTTGTGCATTCTCTAGTGATTCACAATCTCTAAAGAGGTCAGAAAAATAGGCCTTCCAAGTATTTGGTGGATTGTTACAGTATGGTGTCCTCCCCCCCCCCCCCCGATTTCCCAACATACCTGTCACTATTTCTTAGAATTATTTAGACTTGTTTTGAAGTACAGAATCTAATAATACCAACCACTGCCTATGGTTTTCTCCTCCCCTTGCTATGTTAGCTTTATATATATATATATATATATATATATATATATATATTAATTATAAAGTAGCTCTCTGGGAGCATTCTAGAGTTATTTGTCCTATATTTTAGATATAGTTGTCTTAGGTGTTTCCTGATTTCTGTACATTCTTTATCTGCCCCCCTAGCCCCCCTTGTCCTTCTAGGGCACTCCCAACTTTTTTCTAGATTCTTCATTGGTGAGGTAATTGATGCAAGAAGTTGAGGATACTTCTGTAGGGCCATCTCATTTTTAATTTTTAAGCCCTTTATTTAGAGATGAATCCGATAAACTGGCCAGCTTGGATCCTGTATTTACTGATCATTTCAGTCTTCCTTTCCTAATCATTTTGGCATTCTCCCCTTGTTTCTGAGCTATTAAATGAGTTTCTTTTGTGGTGTGGAGGCTAAAGGCAATTGGTAAGTTGTCAATTTCTGTTATTACTGTCACTTCAAAATTTACTATATACAGTTGTCCCTTCATATTCACTGGTGTTTGGTTCCAGGACCCCCTGTGGATACCAAAATCCATGAACACTCAAGTCCCATTATATGCAGTGGCATAGCAAACTGGTGTACCTTATATAAGATGGCAAAATCAAGGTTTGCTTTTTGGATTATTATTTTTTAAAGAATATTTTCAAGCCATGAATACTTAAATCCATGGATACCATATCCATGAATACTTAAATTCATGGACACCAAATCCATGGATATGGAGGGGCAACTGTAGTAGTAAACAGAGCACTAGGACATAGTCTATTAGATTACTCCCATGGTCTGAGAAATAAGCATACTCCCCATGTAGCTTGAACCTAGGATCCCCATTTATAATTCTGAAGGCAAACCGTCACACCATCTGCACAAGGCAGACTCCACCATAATTTATTTTAGTGTCTTTACACTGCCTACTGTACTTGTTTAAACATTCTTCTGGTTCTTTACAATGCCGATATCATGATATAAATAGTTTATCATTATTTGTGCACATTTGCACATTAAGACCCCCATCACTATTAAATGTGTTCTTGAAAATTGAGCTCCTAGCTTAATTATATATTCCTCCAATTCCTCCCATAGCTGAGCTGTTTCCTCTCTGTCTGTCATAGGGGGCATATATACATTATTCAGTAGGGTACACATTGCACTAATGTCAAATAAGCAAGCCATAGTAATTTGCCCACAAGAGAAAATATATTTAGAAGATGCTTTTAAGGAGGTAGAAATTAAGCTAGTATGACCTGCTTTTGGTCTGCCTTTTCTCATGGGCATTATTGCAGATAAGTCAAAGGAGAGGTACCCATTAAACTCCAAGTTTCTGGTACATAACGTCTCTTGTAGACAGATATCATCTTTACTTAAGAAGCTGATTTCTTTGTTGTTACATTTGGATTTCCACCCAGCAATGTTCCATGACATGCAGTTTAGATGGGATTTTTTGAGTTTAGGTGTTTTCTCTTGGGTGGAAAGTAGAAAATTATTGCCTATGACTGGGAATTTAAAGTGTTTGGATCAGCTCCTCTATCCATTGCTTGTCATTGGGTTTCATGAGTTTGTTCCAATGGTCTGTTTCCCTGGTTAAATGTAATATCTTATTTTCATGATGCCACTTGTAATTTAAACCCCCTCTTCTCCCTTTGGGTAACTCTTCTAATAGGCCTCTGAGCATTTCTCTTTATCTTCTCTGTTCTTCCTTTGTGACCACATCATTTTTTATTTTGGCTGAATCTTTGATCACATATGCTCTTGTCTGCATTCTTGATAGCAGTTCAAGTACATGAGCATCCCCTAAATTCTGAATGTTATTATTCATTCCTGCATTGCTGACTTTTTCCTTTACCTCTTTTTTCCCTTATACTGTAAGTTTAATAGTATCCCTTTTAATAAAAACAGTCTTATTATCTCTAGCTGAGTTATGGGCAGGAGGAGCTAGAAGGTTCTCACTATTTAACCACTGCCCTGGTGGTGCAGTGGATAAATGCCAGTACTGCAAGCCACAACTTTGCAAGATCAATCCCAAGGGCTCCAAGATTCACTCAGCCTTCAATCCTTTCACGGGTCAGTAAAATGAGTACCCTGCTTGTGGGGCAATTAGCTAACACACATATTGGAAACCACTTAGTGCCTAGCGCACTATAAAAAGTGGTGCAGATGTGTAAAATGCTGTTCCTTAACAATTTGTAAGCTGCTCTGAGAGCCTTTGTGGCTGAAGAGTGGGGTATAAATACCTAGATAAATAGATAAATAAATTCAGGCTAAAACCCATACAGCTGATGCTAACCCCCTCATTAGGGATTGTAGAACAGAAAAAGAGTCAGTGTATAACAGGATTCAGAATGCTTGGGTTATCAGAAATTACAACAAGAGATTTTTCTCATGGAAAGTTGCCTGCACATATACAACTTCATTGGTACGCTTATATTTTGTGAAACAATCATTGCAATCATTATAGTCTATATCTAGTGCAATACAGTACATATGCATTTGTACTAATTACTGCGGTTATTGAGGAGTAAGGAAGAACTAAAAACTGAAGAAGAATTGAAATGGCTTGCAAAATCCAGACTTGCCATCTTTTTTGCAGTATTCACAACAACTAAATACTTACTTTTTGCTGCAATTCACAAGAACTAAGGACTTATTTTTGACAAACTTTGGAAAGTTTGCAGTAATTTACAACTATGAAGATCTTACTTTTTACAGTAATTTACTACTACTACTGTTACTACTACTACTGAAATTTATTTATACCCCACCCCTCTGCTAAAAACAATTGGGGCAGCTTCCAACAATTAAAACATTACAATACCGACAAAATCACCACCCACCTAACCCTCCTCCATAAAAAGACATTAAACAGTATAAAATTAAAACCACCCAACTAAAATCACATTAAAAACAAATACAAACAAGACTAAAAAAGGCCAGGAGATACAGCTCCTGAGGCTGGGATCTAATCAGGAAAGGACTACCGAAAGAGACCCATCTTTAGTGCTTTTTTAAAAAGCTACTTAAGCTCATCATCTGACAGATCTCGTTCAGCAGGCCATTCCATAAATTGGGGGCGATTACCAAAAAGGCCCTCTGAGAGTTTGCAGACAGCCTAGATTTTTGTGGCTGAAGCAAATTCCTCTCAGAGGATTGGAACGTGTGGGGAGGATTGTATGGGAGGAGGCACTTCCAAAGATAAGCTGGACACAAGCCATTAAGGCTTTAAAGGTAATAACCAACGCCTTATATTGGCCCGGAAACTGATAGGCAGACAGTGGAGAGATTTTAATACTGGAGTTATATGGTCTCTCCGAGATGTTCCCAAGACCACTCTGGCTGCCATATTTTGTACCAACTGACGTTTCTGGACCAATCACGAGGGTAGCCCCATGTAGAGTGCATTGTAGAAATCTAGATGAGAGGTTACCAGCATGTGCACCACAGTCTCGAGGTCCCTTACTTCCAGGAAAGGGCGCAGCTGGCGTATCAGCCGAAGCTGATAACAGGTGCTCCTGACCGTTGCATCCACCTGACTCGTCATCTGAAGCTATGAATCAAGGAGCACCCCCAGACTATGAACACAGTCCTTAACGGAGAGCGTGACCCAGTCCAGGACTGGAGGTTGCAACCCAACTGATGGTTTCAGGGCCGCTACCGTGAGCACCTCTGTTTTGTCCGGATTTAATCTCAATCTGTTTTTCTTCATCCAGCCCATTACTGCTTTAAGACAGTCATTAAGAGGAGAGACGCCATCGGAATTTGAGGCCAACGATCGGGACAAGGAGAAATAGATCTGGGTGTCATCAGAGTACTGATAACACCCAGCTCCATAACTCTGAATAATCTCACCCAGTGGCTTCATAGAGATGTTAAACAGCATCGGGGACAGGATGGCACCCTGAGGAATGCCACAAGTAAGCTCCTTTCTGCTGGAGCAGCTGTCCCTGAGCAGCACCCTCTGGGACCTACCTGAGAGGAAGGACCGGAACCACTGGAGCACAGTGCCTCTGATTCCTAACCTACTCAGGTGATCCAGGAGGATGCTATCATATTGAAAGCCACTGAGAGGCACCAACAGGGTCACACTACCCCTGTCAATGCCTAGACACAGGTCATCGGTCAAGGCAACCATGGCAGTCTCAACTCCAAATCCCATCTTGAAGCCAGTTTGAAATGGGTCTAGATAATCAGTTTCATCCAAGATCACTTGGAGTTGAAGATCAACTGCCCTCTCAATCACTTTGCTCAAGAATGGTAACGTAGAAACTGGCCTATAGTTGTTCATGTCCAGGGGGTCAAGGGAAGGTTTTTTTCAGGAATGGCCTAACCACCGCTTCCTTTAAACAGGATGGAACACATCCTTCCCTGAGGGATGCATTGATGATGTCCTTAAGGAACACCATCAAGGTACCCCCGTGGATGGCCAGCCATGAAGGGCAAGGATCAAGAGGGGACAGGTCGTCTTCCTCACTCTACCAAGGAGCTTGTCCATGTCCTTGGTACTCACAGATTGAAGCTGATCCAATAAAATTTCATCAGCGGAGTTGCTGGACACCTCGTCTATAGATTCTGTCAAAATACTGGCATCTAAAGTCGGCTCTTATCTGAGAGATTTTATCTGAAAAGTAGTTGTTAAACACGTCACAGCAGGCCGTTGTTGGGTTAAGCAATGGGTTCTGCGCAGGTATAACCTGTGTCATCTCCCTTACCACCCTAAACAGCTCTGCTGGATGGGACTCTGCAGACACAATATGTGCAGAGGAGAAGGATCTCTGCGCAGCATGTATTGCCTCTCGATAGGACCAAAGAAAGTTCCTATGACGAGTCCTGTCGGATAAGAATCGAGTTTTCCTCCAGTTGCGCTCTAGTCGTTGTCCAACCTGCTTCATTTTCCTAAGCTCTGATGTATACCATGGCTTACGGTTAGGAGCAGGTTGGAAAGGACGCTTGGGAGCGATTGTGTCGATAGCCTTGGTAAGGTCGGTGTTCCAGGTATTAACCAAAGCTTCGACAGGATCACTGGCATTACCAACCATTAAACCCTCCAAGGCTTTCTGGAATCCTATTGGTTCCATTAGCCTTCAAGGGTGGACCATTCTAATGCCCCCCCCCAGTGGGGCGGGAAGAGACTCTTAATCTTGACCAGGAAATGATCCGTCCATGATAATGCGGTGGTTTTAATAACCTCCGGCCACGGATATTCCTGTTCCGTACTGAAGATTGCGTTGAGGGTATGACCCACACAATGTGTGGGCCCGATGGCCAATTGGGATAGGCCCATGTTTGTCATGGTTTCCATGAACTCCTGAGCTGCACCAGTCAGATTTGTTAAGTTGGCCTCAAGTAGAATGTTGAAGTCGCCCAAAACTAAAAGTCTGGGCGACTCCAACAGCAACTCTGAGACCAGCTGTGTCAGCTTAGTTAGGGAGTCTGCTAGACAATGGGGTGGTCGGTATACTAGCAGAATCCCCAAACTATCCCTGGTCTTCAGGCTAAGGTACATACACTCAAAGTGGACTGTGTTTCGGACAGGTATCCTGGTCAAAATCAGATTATTCTTATAAACCAGAGCCACTCCATGCCCCCCCAGCCCACTTCCCTTCACCTGCTCACTGACAGAATACCCAGCTGGGAGGGCCTGCATCCACGTGACACTGCTATCCTCTCCCAGCCAGGTTTCTGTGAAGCAGGCCAGGTTGGCATCCTCATCCAATAGAAAATCATAAATAATGTGCGTTTTTTTCTTAACTGAACTGGCATTGCAGAGGAGCAAAGTAAGGGTCTACAGCTAAGGACTTACTTTTGGAGAGCTCTAGAAAGTCTTTTTTGTATGTTACATGTAAGGCTATATTTGTTGAAATAAGACTGTTGATTTGCACATATAATTTGCAGTAATTTACAACATTTAACGACATATTATACACATATTTGGTTCTGGTGCTCCGTTTTTTGTATTAGGTTGTAACTAGTGGTCTGAGAGAAATGTTATTCATTAAAAAAAAAACAACAGGAGATTGATATACCCTTCCTAGAAAGATAGCTTCTTGTGTTATACATTTTTTCATGCTCTGTTCATTTACAAATTCTATAACTGCTTGTGCCTTAGAATAATTATAGAATAAGTACTCCACTGAGTTTTTTCAGAGATGGTAAGGCTCCTCGTTGTTCCTGCTCCTATTATTTGTAAAAGGTGCTCCTTTCTTGCTGGTTGGGATAACATCCCCATTGGTTTTGGGTAGTTAATACCAGTTTGTTCCTAACAAGAGTTAAGTTTCAGGCACTACTGCCTTGCTTGTTCTGGAGCCTTACAGGGTGGGAGACCCCACTTTGAGGGGGCAGCTTCCTCTTTTCAGTTAATTCACCTCTGGGTGGGAATTCACAAGGGTCCTGTAATTCATAGTCTCTTATTGCTGCTTAGTGTCCTGAGAATGTGGAGAGGGAATGTTTAGGTTCAGATGTATTCCTTAAATTCTTCTGTTCTAATTTCTCTATTTCATTATGTATTGATTGATCTTTATGCTTTTTCTTTGTGCTCTTTGTTGTTGTTTTAGACTTTTGTTTCTTTGTCATTGTTTTTTTTTTGGGGGGGGGATTCATCTTTGCCACTTCCTGGGATAGCTTTCCCCTTTCCTTTATCTATTTCTGTTTTTACTTTTTTTGTTCTTTTTATTGTTCTCTGACTTTTTTTTGGTAGTCTTTGCTTGTTAATTTCCTCCTTTATATCTGCCTTCCCTCCAGTTGCATCACCATCTCTTTATCTGAGTTTTTGGAGTCTGCTCTGGATTCCAACTTTACCAAGGATTCAACAATAGTTGAATAAAGAAAGAAATTGCTTTATTGATTGTAGGTTTTTATGCATTATTATAGCCTGCCTTGTTAAGCTCTCTATGGACTCAAATTTCTTAGTCTCATCCATTGTCTTATTTATGCTCATGGTGGGTGTCACTTCTTCAAGGTCAATGTCCCCTCTTGTTCTGTACAGAAGGTTTGGGAAAACCAGTTATTTCATCCTATCCTTGCATAACATTAATCATTTCTCCAGCAAGTACAAACTCCTCTGCCAAGTTAATCCCAGTTGTCTCACATGGATTAAAAAGTATTTGTCTATGATCTAATGTCCATTCTAATTTCATTTCAGAATACAGTTCTGGTGCTGGATTTTCTCTTTTAATTACTGGTGAAAAATATGCGTTGACTTTTGTTTGCTTCTTTGAGTTCATTTTTTTGTTTAAGTGGTGATGACTCCCTTGGAGTAGACACAGTGCTCAAGTTTCTTCGCTGTTGTCTAATTAAGACAACAATAATTACTGATGTTAATGCAGATTCTCCTAGCCAGGGGCTATTATTATTAGTTATAATATTTTTATTGTCTCTCTGTTATTCTGTTGGCAGTATTCATCTTGGTATTTATTTACCTTTGTGGTTTGGTTACTTTTATGTTTTTGTGCTAATCTTCTATTTTACTTTTTCACCCTGCTTAGTCTCTCAAGGAAATTATAACAGATAGTAAAAGGCACTTTGAGTACTGTAAGTACTATCTCAGAAATCTCTCCTGGTCATTCACATTGTCTTAACAGGGTTTGTAAGGTTTTGTGGGAGACTTTGTATCTTTATTACTTCATAGCTTTATAACTCCAATTAAAAGTAATGCCAGTGTTAGATTTTCCTTGTGGTTTTTCCAGGCTGTGAGACCGTGTTCTGGAATAGTTTCTTTCTGATGTTTCACCTGCATCTGTGGCTGGCATCTTCAGAGAAGATGAAGATGCCAGCCACAGATGCAGGAGAAACGTCAGAAAGAAACTATTCCAGAATACAGCCTCACAGCCTGGAAAAAACCCAAGGAAAATTATGGACGCCGGCCGTGGAAGCCTTTGACATCACAATGCCGGTGTTATTTTTATTCAGATTTACTTTCAGCAGTAATGAGTATTCATACCAATTAAGCTTCAATTAATTCAGTGGATTAAAGTTCTGAGTGCCTACCACATCAGATCCAGCAGAGCACATTAGAGAAAAGTAGAAACTTAATGGGTTTCAGGATCTTTGTTTTTGAAAAGTTTGTCTGGGTCTTCTTTGTCTTCAAGATGTAAACTTTCTAATTTCTCTCTGTGATGACTCAGCCTTTCGATGATATAACTGTAGGGAGTAGTGTAGGGGAGCTGGTTTCCTTGTGAAGAAAACCACAACAAAGCTCTTCCAAAGCTTCACAGTTCATACTTCAAGTTTCCGTCTCCAAAGTCCTTATCTTAGAAGCTTGCAAAACAAGTCTTGACTTTAGAAGTATACAGGATAGTTTTTAAGTGATAAACTTTACAAGAGCAAAAACAAACACTCCCAGCCTCTCCCTGCTCCCAGCTGGAAGTCACTTTATCTGGCCAATAGAGCCATATAGTATCCTTGTTTTACCTGAGATATTGGCTCAGGGTTAATCTAAACTGGAAGACCTAGATCTGGCTGCTTAAAGTCCCAAAATGACACTATCTGAGAGCTACTGCTATCAGACCACAATTCTGCACAGTATAAATCCATTACAAGATATCATACCATAAGAAGACTATTTTTTTTAATGATACAGTAATTTAAAAAAAGTACCTGAATTTTCAGTTCATATACTTCTTTCTTCAGCTGACTTGGGGTTTTAATAACAGAAATGGCTCCAGTTGTATTATTTATTTCAAATGACTGTTCACTTCCTGTCACAATACAAAGACACATATGGTTATGCCAACTAAGTTTTCCACCACCATCCCCTCAAAAATAAGAAGGGTTTCAATCTAGTTGCAATCACAATCAACTACTTATACTGAAGACTACTGGCCCTCTAATAATACATAGAATAGTGAGGAGTAGGCATGTAAATATTCATACATTTTGTTTTAAAGGGCAGATAACACATAGGAGATTTTCAGACGCCTCTTGCCACGCAAGCAGCCTCTGGAGCAGTAACGAGGCTGCTGCACGGCAAGGGGTCCATTTTGAATAACGCCGTTTCTCTCTCAGCGTCGTCCATGACTGTTGCAGCTAGCATTGTTTTTCACTCACGGAAGTTATCCGTGAGTAAAAAACAGTGCAGCTGCCTTCAATGCTAGCCAGAACAGTCACGGACGCCGCCGAGAGAGAAACGTCGTCGTCCAAAATGGACCCCTTGCCGCACAGCAGCCTCGTTACTGCTCTGGAGGCTGCTTGCGCAGCTAAAGGCAGCAAGAGGCATCTGAAAATCTCCATAGTTTAACTATTTTTCTCCCTCCTTTGAGAAGCTTGTCAAAAACTGTGCAATTTTTGAAGATTGTTCACAGATTAGGATTTATGTATTTTGTAGCAAAACTGCCTGCACTGTTTTTGTGCAGAAAATGGCTGTAAATCATGTTTTCTGTGAAGGAAACTTGCCTTCTATGCATAAAATAATGTTTCTATATAGAAAAATCTGTTTTCTATGAAAAATCCGCCTCTGTCCTTCATGCAGAATAAAACCTGAACTGTGAAGATTTGCATTTGTTCAGGAGTCTCCTTGTCAGGGATTTGAATATTTATTAATATTCTTTTTGTCCCTGGTGTGCTGTTATGTGGGCCAAAAATTATTTTCAAACAATCATGGAATCTTAGTCTTGGAAGGGGTCTCAATGGTAATCTAATCTGATCACCCACCAATGAAGGAAATCCATTCTCTCACATCACTTCTGAGAGATGACTATGTAGAAGTATTAGCATATATGTCTGAACATACAGTATGTGTAAGTAGACTACCAATGCCCTTCCTAAATGTCCTCTCTCATTTATATATGCTTTGGACCCTCTTTGTCACTTTTACTGGGGCTTTTACCTTGAGTGGCCAGTGGATCCTAACTGTGAGGGCAGTGATCCCACTCTTGGTATTATTGCCACATCTTTCCCAGCTGCTCTGGATTGAGTAGGACCACTCCCAGCCTGGGATGAGAGGTTAGGCACTGGCAAACGTCCCCTTCCATTTGGAGCAGTTGTTGGAGAAGCCACAGTAAAATCAAGAGTAGATTTTCTCTCTTCCCAGAAGTGGACCCAGCAGCTGCCCCTGCTTTTACTACTTGGGAGAACATATTTTCTAAAAGCATGATAAACCTATAGTCCAATCTGACCCACAGCCATCTCATCCTAGGCCACCTTTTGCCTGTGATCTCATTCAAGTCACCTCTAGATGGTGTAGCATTGGATGCCACTACCATGTAGAAAGAGAAGATGACTCTTCCTGGCTTGCTATCTACCTCCTTGCCCCCAGTTCCCACAAATTAATTACCAATGCTATCACCAATTATCTAATTCAGGCCTCATGTATGTAGCCCTAGGGACTATATGCATACTCAGCTTCACAAGAGTGCATGGACTTCAGCTGGTGTTTTCATATACTAGGGATGAAACATGTTCTCAGGCCTTGTTAGAAAGTAGACATACAGGAAAGCCAATGAAAGAAAATAGCTGAATCATTATTCTCTCTGTTTTCTTTTACCTAATTTGAAGTCAATGCTCATTTTTTAAAACTGCCCAATAATGTCCCATTTTGCTAATATCTGCAATAAGTATGACTTCATTAGGGGGCATTAGACTCCACACTGAGCACATATTGACTTATGTGGAGGGCCATTACCAAGATTCATAGACCAAAAAAGTAAATCTTGACTACAATGGAAATGAAGTCAATAGCAGTTTCTAGTGTTCATACATCATGATATTTCCTAATTGCTATGTGGAAATTGGTAATTTAGAACAAGGTCCACTGTGGGCTTTCTATGATAGCAGACTTTTGGAAGGATTAGCCTGACGTTAAAATATAAATTGTGTATATATATATATATATGTGTGTGTGTGTGTGTGTGTGTGTGTGTGTGTGCAGACATACATGCACACGCACGTGCACGCACACACATTTTTATATTTCCACTACTTAATGCTCCTGAAACATTAAGAGTACAAAAAACTCCATAAAGAACAAGACTGGTGCTCAAATTTTACATTTAGGGGTTGGAGGATTTTAAAAAAATCTTCTAACCTCTTAACAATGATAAACTACTAAAAATAGTATCTCCCCACCCCCAGTACATACTGGCTTGAATTCTGTTGGTGTTTTATGGAATCTTATATTTCCCTATAGAAGCAGTTGGGCATTTTTGTCTGACATAGAATGCCAGCATCCAATTTAAGGTTGTGGAAGTAGAATTGTGTGTATGGGTCATCACACATGTGTTTTATGCATCAGATGCATATATGCCTTTGGCTGGATACTTGGTTGCACAACATTACAATTCACAAATAAGGCAGTGTCGTACAAACTCCATGTAAATCCATGACCATAAAATTATGCTTTGTCTCTCTTGAGATGATTTTGTCTCTCTCTCAGTATTTGCCATTGTTTTTACTGTGAGTGTACATTAATTGTTTTAACTAATGCTGGGAGCTTCGAAAGCTTAATAATAGCACCATCAAATAAGCTAATACAATATTCATAAACTCATCTAAAATATAAATATATATAAAGAGCAGCACATAGCCAAGACTGAACATTTCAGTGTACTGTTGATTGCAATAGAAGAGGTAAGCATGAGTTCAGTTTTTTTTTTTCAATTGAACACTATGGGACATAAATGGGTTACCTTTCACTGGACAGTGCTTACCTTTTCATAGAATCAGACAATCATAGATTTGGAAGGAGACTCATGGGCCAGCAAGTCTCCCACTCCCAGCTCAATGCAAGATCTTCAGTTAAAGCATCCCCAGCAGGTAGCTGTCCAGCCTCTTTTTGAACACATCCAGAGTAAGAGACCTCACCACTCCCTAGGCAACTGGTTCCATCATCAAACTGCTCTTGCTGTCAAGAAGTTCCTTCTAATGTTGAATTGAAATCTACTTTTCTTCAACTTAAAACTATTAGACCTGGTTCTACTGTCTGAGGTAGCAGCGAATAAGTCTTCCCTATCCTCTCTGTGACAGCCCTTGAGACAGCAATCATTGTGACAGCAACCATTGTGATAGCCCTTGTGACAGCAATCATGTCACCCCTCAGTCTTCTCTTCACCAACCTGAACATGCCCAGCTCATTCAACCTTTCTTCATATGTGTTGTTTTACATACCTCTTATCATTCTTGTTGCCTTTTTCTGAACCCTTTCTAACTTGTCTATTGTTGTCACTGTGTTTGTTGTTTGCCTTCAACTCATTTCTGATTTATGGTGACAATAAGGCAAACCTATCTCAGAGTTTTCTTGGCATGATTTGTTCAGAGGGGTTTTTGCCATGGCCTTCCTCTGAGGCTGGAGGGTGTGACTTGTCCAAGGTTACCTAGTGGTTTCTGGCACCTCACCCATTCTCCAAGATTTCTCAGCAATGATGGCAAGTGGTTCTGTGAGTATGTCTACAAGTTCCTCAATACTGGGGTGCAGTTCATCTGGCCCTGCAGATTTAAACTCATTTAGGTTAACTAGGTGATTCCAAACTAACTCCTTATCAATTTTGATTTGCAATCTTGAGTCCTTAGCATGGTTTCTGCTGATGCATGGAAGCACAGAGCCCTCTTTTGGGGGAAAAACTGAAGCAAAATAGGTATTGAGCAGTTCTGCCTTTTTTTTCCTATTTGAAGGCATAACAGGTGGCATTATTGGGAGGAGTGTGTGTGTGTGTGTGTGTGTTCAGGTGCTAGTGAAAGTTAACTTCATATGAGAGTAGAAAATCCATTTGTTTAAACCAAGAATGATGGGAATACAGATGAGAAGAGCTTAATCTTCCTCATCACATTATACACCCCTCCAAACTGTGCAATGCTACTATAAAACTGGATATGCCTGGGGAAGGTTGTAATAAGGTAAGCTGGAGAAATAGAGAAAGTTCAGTTTCTTTCACCCCATGTTCCTTTATCTGTATGTTTCTCCCTTTACTGTGTACATGATTGGAACAGACCTAAATTTAAACAAACAAGGTACATTGATATGATTTGTTCTTTGAACTTCAGGGTACTTCCAGGAAGAAGGCTCCTCGTGCTCCTAAATCATTGCTTTTCTGCTGTAAGGTACAAGTGGAATTGCAATGGAACTTGTACACTCTGAAGCTCTAGCTGTTTTTCAGTTGTATTCCATCCCACTTATTTACATCAGGCTTTATTCCATCCTTACCAGTTAGTTAGGATTTAGCTATGAGTATAAGGAAAAATTCTTCCACTCACCCACCCAGTGTACTTGTGAGTCCTGAGCTGAGTGGTATTTCTATAAATTTTAGGATAGTTTCCATACTATGGAGATGGGCCACCGTTTAATACTCCTCTACTCCCATCAACCTACCTTGCTGCACTAAGCTGTTTTGTACTGCAGTTTTCTCCCTGTCTAGAAATGATATTTCTGGGAGCAGGCTGCAGTCCAAAGGAACAATTTCTTGGCATTTCAAAATTAGTGCTATGGCTTCTGGTTTCCCTCAATGGAAGATACTTTTAAAAGGTCATGAAGAAAAAGTTCAGAAGTAAAGTCTTTCTTTCTGCAGTGTCACCTCAGAAAAGTCATGTCAACCTTTGATTCTTTTGTACAACACAGAACAAATAATAAAGTTTTCTCCCTGCTAGGAATAGTTATGAACATTTTAATGCATTTTTCAATTATTTTTTTACATGTCATTACTTTTTTGTAAAGAAAAATGTGCAAAAATCATTGTTGCAAAAATGTGGGTTTTGTGGAGAAAATGCTGTATTGCATGAAAGACACATTAAAAAGGTTACTTGTGTGTGTGTGAAATCCCAAAGTATTTTTGTAGGTGAATTTTTTTTGGGGGGGGGGGGAAGGTTTGAAATGTGAAGAAAACTTATGGCAGTGACCTTCACAATGTGATTGGATAAGCTATATGGATGGAAGACCCATACAATTTTAAATACAGTATCTTTTTAAATGCCTAATTCAATATGTATATTAAACCACAACCAAGCTCCCTGTTATTTTAGCATCATAGATAGCAGTCCGTTCTTAGGATCCCATCTTCGGAGAAAGGCAGGATATAAATCCAATAAATAAATAATAAAATAAATAAATATTTTCCCCCCACCAATCCACTTACCATTGATAATATGGTAATGAATGTCATTAGGCTTCCCTCGATCTCCATCAATAGCAACAACCGTTATTACCTCAGAACCCTAGAGAGAAAAGGGGGGAAAGTTTCTGTACAGAGAGATCTGAGATGTAAAATTGTTGCAAAGTTCTAAAACAAGCCAACTACATGCAGGAACTTCCTCCCTGCAGCCAGACTCCAAGATGGTACACAGAAGTTATGTATCATAAATATCCAAAAGTGGAGTTACATTTTAAAACTTCAACGCTGAATACCATTGTACAGTAAACATATGGGGGTCAATGGTCAATGCACATGGCTGACAATCCATTGTGCAATTTCAATGAACTATGTGCAAAAGGCAATGCATAGAGGCAATGCCCATTCACAGGGTACTCTATTTTAATGCGTTATGAGCGACTGATCACTGCCTTGTTATTGACTGACTGCCATGGTTACAGTATTTGATATTCTGGAGGCCTTCTCACATGTGAAGCCTAACAGTAACTTCAGAACATTCTAGAATCTCCTGGACCTGCCAGCAGATTTTGATAATTCTCTTTCCATTCTGGAGACAATGTCACCTGAATTTGAACTCACATACTCAGCAAAACCTCTGGCTAGGTTAGAATCCAGTGGTATCCCTCCCTGCACATCATATTGTTAATGTTGCTGTCTTTATTATTGTTGAGGATCCAGAACCTTTAACAGTTCCACAAATTTATCAGGTATAGTATTCTTGCAGGATGGTATGAAGAATGGGGAAATATTAACTGTTTCTGCTGGCTCAAGCCACAGTATCTGCTAATCTCACAACAAAGTAGAGATGAGAAGAAAATTTGAAAAATTGTTGAAAGATGTATTTCTCAATAGTCAAGAAACCCTGGTGGAAAGAGTCCTGGACTGACAGGAATCTTTACAGATCAGTACTTCTTCTATGCAAAACTTATACATTATTGTTTTCCACAAGAAGCAGCATTTTCTTCACAAAAAAATTATATTTATATGTGAAAACATAAGTTTTGCACAGGAAATTATGTTTTTGGTGCAAAAATTGCACGTGTGAATTTTGAACAGGATCAGTCCTGAATGGCGAATAGTTTTAAAAAACTGCACAGTTCCCAAAGAGTATCTTACAGTGAGAAGGAAATTGCTGAAATTCTTCACTATTTCCTTCAAGAAGAAAATTAGCAAAGAATTACATTCCTACAACAAAGACAGTGGCAGCTCTGGTTCTGTTCAAAATGAATAAAATCCCTTATTAAACATGGCTGAATAAACATTATTAAGATTTTTAAGACTTTAAAAAGAGTCTGAAATCTTTTGAAAGATTATAATTTTCTGTCAGAACAAGCTTTCTGTTAAAAAAACAAAAACAAAATCAGCTTACATTTTTGTTGAGTGCAAAGCAAGACTGAGCTGAAGTAGGGGGGGGGGAAAGCAAAATAATTCAGAAATTAGTAGTGGCAACACCTGGCCTGCATCTGCAGAGGCTAACCACAGGAAACACTTTTCTGAATTAATTTTCAGAGCCAACAATAAATATTGTTGTAAGAGTGTTTCTCTCATTTGAATAAAGCTATCAGAGAAATGGTGGAAACTGAAATGAGCAATTAATTGATTTGGCATATCTGCACTTGGTGAGACTTGAGAAAAAAGATGAACAGGATATCCTTGGGCCTGTTCTGAGGAGAAAGTTCAGCCCAGTATGAATTTTATGAAGGCACATGCCTTCCCTTTTGGAGTTACAGAGTAAAAAAAATAAAATAAAATAAAAAACCCAGACCTTGCTCTACTATTAGATGGAGAGACTTGGTGGATGCTGGAGTATATATGTGTGTGTGGGGGGGGGGGTCATAGTCCGCTACCTGTTACTCCTGAAATCCTCCCCCACCCCCCATCCAGCTATCTCTCTCTGCTGGAAGACAGATTTGTAAAGGGTATCCAGCCAGCTTGTGCCTCCCAAGCTACCCTGTCTGAGGTGTGGTGGAGGATATTTTCTCACTGTCAGTCTTCAGGTAAAATTCAGCTGCCAACTCACTTGGCTTCTGTATGTGGCATGTCAGGGGGGATGGCTGACACCGTCTTCTCCTTTGTCCCAGGTGGCAAAATGTCTTGCACCATCTTGCCCGAAGCATTGACAATACATATGTTGACAGTGTGGGAGATAACAAAGGATGAAACAAAGATCTAAACTAATCAAGGAAACTACTGACCACCTTGCTGAAACACCTCATTTATCCCAGGGCTTATGCAGTAGTAGAGGAGATAAATGTAACACTACCCAGTTTGTTTACTGTCTCCTCATGACAAGAGGGGTGAAACAAGGCCCTGAATTCATACAAGATTGAAGATTTTCCTGAGTTAGACTTTTCTGCAATTATCTCAAAAGCTTTGAAGAAAATTTGCAAGTGTTGAAAAGCACTAGAAGAAATGCATTTCACTGCCAAAGAAAGTGATGTAAAAAACAAAACAATTAAAAAGTTGGATCTGAAAATGAACTATCTCTCCCTGCCTTTCAAGTTATAATGGACAACATCTGGGTCTGTAAATAATACTAGACCTGGCAAATGCTTTTTACTGTGTGGAATTTTCTGATATAACTGAATTAGGAAAGATGTGAGCATTTCCATCATTATAATATGATAATATTTTTTGTTATGGGTCTCAGTATAGAAGTAATTAATGCTTCATTACCCTTGATTTCCTCACTGGATCCCATAAAAATACAACATACTTAATAACTACGGGCATTTCCAGATCGTTGGTTAATAGCAGCCCAAGGTAAATTATTATGTTTCACAATTTTATAGCATTTTTTTATTGCCAAGGATTACAAAGTGCATGAAAAACACCTCCAATATTCCCAGAAATCATTTCCTCCTGCCCTATCACTCGGCAGGCTGCAACAATATCTGTAGTGAAATATGGTATAAGGTTATTGGGGGGGGGGCTTCAGCATAGGACAACAGGTGGTGGAAGAAGAAGCCCTGTAAACATGGGCTGAAAAACAAGCCTCAGAGCTAAGTGATGCATTGGCCTCACCTCTGGATAGCTTTATCTCTGTTTGTAGTCCAACAAGCTAAACCAGGATTAACCAAATCTTATACGCTGCTGGAGGCTGAACGTGGATCTCTGCCAAGGTGAAAGCCTGCTGTTAGCTGTACTGTACTGAGCAGTTGGATTATGACTTAAAGCAGCAGTGCAGGCCCAAGACACTGGGGCTAAATCCAATGTCAGGCTGGCACTTCAATGCCAGCAATAGCTGAACTTTCCCTCCCCTCCCTCTTGCAACTCTCAGTGACATTGGAAATCTGGCTCAGAATGGTTACTCAGTCCTCTAGACTAGCTTGTGGGGGTGCATAGGGGGCTGTAGCTCATGAAGCCTTCCACCTGTCCCCAAATCCTGCCAACATCCCCCCCGTGATAAAGTTCGAGCATCAGATTTAAGCATCAGACAGAGAGATGGCTAAGGTTCACACATATACAACTGTGTGCAGTCTCCACTTCTATCCAAAGTGCCCCACACCTACCTTGAAAAGCTATTTCTAATGGCCAGGTGATAGCATTCTAGGAGTTGTAACAGCAGCATTGCCCCAGAATGAAATAGACAATCATCTTCTGCAAACTGAAGAAGCATTTTTCACACACAGATAGGTCTCCCAGAAATAGTATTTTCAGTTCTATATTACAGAAGTCACATCATTTTCACAGGGTACACATGACCCTGGCAATACTCACCGCCACAGTGTCCTCATAGACATATCCATAATAGGGAGTGCCAATGAACATTGGTGGTGTATCCTGCACATCTTCCACATTGATAGTGACTGTGGTTGTGGCTGAAAACACCTTGTTGTGACCACGGAGCTTACCACCACCATCCTATGGGTTTAAAACAGTTCCAAGATCATTAGGAAGAAATTGAGGTAGGACAAACGTTTTAAGAAATCTTTTTTTTTCCCTGAGAAATTTTGTTGAGAACTCCCTCCTTCCCCTTGCTGAGGAATTTCAGCTGCTCCCTGAAGAGCATTGGTCAAAATGCTCCCTCCTCACAATGAGCTCATCTACACCAAGCTCCCCATTGATGTATCCTGCCTATGAAGCTGGCTCCCCCCCCCCGTTACCCACAGAAAATGGGATGGAGTTCAAACAAGATACCGACCACCACTGCCGCCACCACCATTTTCTCACTAAAGCAGAAGCCAGGCAGGGGTCCCACAACATGCAGTCCCCCTGTGTGTGACAAGCCTCGTCCACATGCCACAGGACCCCTGCCTGGCTTCTGGGAGGGCCAGGGAGCTGGTGGCAGCAGCAAGGACCAGTGTTCTGGGATGGTCTCCTGCAGGCGCACATCGCTCGATCAAGCGATACCACATTAAACTGGGTGTTTTCTTGTAATGCTTTATTGGGCCCTATCCCAGCTTGTCCCTTTTCCAAACCCATGTCTACCCCAGGGGGAGTCATTTGGACTGCCTAGGGGAAGATAGAGGTAAATGTCCTCTGTTGTTTGGACTGCAAGGATCTGGAACTGGGGCAAGCCAGGGTGTTTGGCTGGTGTAGACAAGCCCAATGTTACTATATGCAATTATGATGAACAATATTGGGCACAATTTTGTGTTCACTTTCCTTCAGGACAAATGCTCCAGCTTTATACTTACTTTGTTGTATGCATAACTAGAAAAGTACCACATTTAGCCTTTCAAAAAAGGAGGAAGATGGCTAGCTATCATCTAAAGCTTGGATTTTAATCTTTGAAAGTTATTTTATCTCCAGCTGCCAACTAACATTAACCCATTTGACTTCTGTTTAATATTGTTTCAGTTTTATTCAAGGAAACATTGAATTGGCTCCTTTTTCTTCCAGTTCTTATCTTTTAACTCTTTGCTTTCTTCCTCCATTCAGTATTAAATGGGCCTAATTCTGAAAAGTATATATTTTAACATATAAATGTAACAGTATAAAACAACATATAGGATTAAACTACAGCACTACCAATCTGTCTACTATAACTAACAACATACTAACAACTACACTAACTAAATAACAATTTATACCAACTAACAAGGGAGAAAGAAAAATTTTAAAAAGACAAAGACAGAAAAGATATATATGACTCCCAACTTTCCTGCCTATGGTTATAGTCATGTAATAAGTCTACTTCCTCCATTATTAAAAACCTTATAATATTTATTCTTCCTCTACTTGCCCAAATATAATGCACTTCTACTTATTATCCTTCTCTACTGTTCTTCAAATCCTGTAACTGCTAATCTCCCTCACTTTTTTCTCATATACAGTACTTAATTACTAATTACCATTCTCTTCTAAAGGTATCTAATGACTTATCTCTGATTAAATTTGCCAGTTCGTCCATTTCAACAAGGTCATATAATTTTAATAACCAATCTTCCTGAGTTGAGACAGCTGTATCTTTCCATTTCTGTGCATATAAGATTCTAGCAGCTGCAATCATATAAATGGGCCTAAATTTTTAATAGCTCCCCACTTTTCTTCTGCAGAAATGATTAGATGATCCCTACCATGCATTTCTCCACCCATTGATTGGGAGGATACTGAGTGATCATTTTTATTCAGTCTTGCACAGAAACTTGTTAACTGAATTCTTTTCTCCATTTACATAACTACAGTGCTTAAACTCCATGCATAGGCTCCACAAAACAGGGGCTATTCAACTATTATGTTCGAGGGAGGATTTTTAATCCACCATCATTCTCAGATATACAGTACATGTGTTTCCCCTTCTCAGAGAGAAAAAGTCACAAAGAAATTCTACTACCCTGGAAGAGCTCATCTATTCCAAGTGAAGGACCAGAGTTGCCCAGCAGGGTAGGACTGGAGCTAATCCCACATCCAATTCTCTCCCTTCCCTCCCTCTCCCCCATCTCTCTCTGCCCCCCCCTCTCAGAAGATGATCCTAGACTAAGAAAAGGGTGATGGTCATGGTGGCAGTTTCCAAATAGCAAGTACAGTTGTGTGAAAAAGAAAGTACACCCTTTTTGAATTCTATGGTTTTACATAAGAATAATAATTTGTTACTTTGCAGGTCTTAAAATTAGGTAAATACAACCTCAGATGAACAACAACACATGACATATTACACCATGTCATGATTTATTCAACAAAAATAAAGCCAAAATGGAGAAGCCATGTGTGAAACACTAAGTACACCCTAACTGCTTCCATAGGAATTAAGATGCTACATAGCAGATAGGCACTGCTAATCAAATGCTCTTAATCAATTGATCATCAGCAAGTGTGACCACCTCTATAAAAACCAAAATTGTAGCAGTTTGCTGGTCTGGAGCATTCAGGTGTGCCAAGGAGGAAAGGCATCAGCAATGATCTGAGAGAAGAAATTGTTACTGCCCACCAATATGGGAAGAGTTCTAATGCCATTTCCAAACAATTTTGAAGTCCATCACTCTTCAGTGAGAAAGATTATTCAAAAGTGGAAAATATTCAAGACAGTTACCAATCTTCTCATGAATAGACATCCCAGCAAATTCACCCCAAGGTCAGACTGTGCAATGCTCAGAGAAATTGCAAAAAACAAAACAAACCCCCACCACACACACACACACACACACACACAAAGCCAAGAGGTACATCTCAGACTCCACAGGCCTCAGTTAGCATGTCAAACATTAAAGACTTTACAATTAGAAAAAGTATGGTTTGTTTAGAAATTTTGCCAGAAGAAAGCCTCATCTCTGTAAAAAGAACATGGCAGCATGGCTTAGGTTTGCAAAATTGCATCTGAACAAACCACAAGACTTCTGGAACAATGTCCTTTGGACAGATGAGGCCAAAGTGGAGATGTTTGGCCATAATGAACAGCGAGATGTTTGGCAAAAACCAAGCACAACTGATCAGCACAAACACCTCATACCAACTGTCAAGCATGGTGGTGGAGGGGTGATGATTTGGACTTGTTTTGCAGCCACAGAACCATTGAGTTGACCATGAATTCCTCTGTATACCAAAGTATTCTAGAGTAAAATGTGAGGTCATCTGTCTGACAGCTAAAGCTTGGCTGAAATTGGGTCATGCAACAGGACAATGATCCCAAGCACACCAGCACATCTACAACAGAATGTCTGAAAAAGAAAAGAATCAAGGTGTTGCAATGGTCCAGCAAGTCCAGACCTCAACCTGATTGAAATGCTATGGCGGGACCTTAAGAGAGCTGTGCATAAACAAATGCCCACAAGCCTCAATGAACTGAAGAAACATTATAAAGAAGAGTGGGCCAAAATTCCTCCAAAACGATATGAGAGACTGATAAAGTCATATAAAAAACTATTGCTTCAAGTTATTGCTGCTAAAAGTTGTTCTACAAGCTATTGAATCATAAGGTATACTTAGCTTTTCACACGACTTCTCCATTTTGGCTTCATTTTTGTTGAATAAATCATGACATGGTGTAATATGTCATGTGTTGTTGTTCATCTGAGGTTGTATTTACCTAATTTTAAGACCTGCTAAGGAACAGATGATTGTTATTATGTCCTGATATGTAAAGCCATATAATTCAAAGAGGGTGTACTTTCTTTTTCACATGACTTTATGTTAGGATGAGGAAGATTTGGGTTCAAAGTGATCTCAGTCTTGACAATGATGCATTCAAAAAGAAACATTGTACATTTTGTCCAGCTTAGACTTTCTGATGAGGCTAGGCAGGGCATACATATCTGTATCAAAAGTGATACGGGCCTGAGAGATCCTTCAGGAATAAGAGGATATAGAAAGGGAGGGGAACCCGTGGCCCTCTAGATCAGGGGTGAACAGCATGTGGCCCTTCAATTGCTGTTGGACTGCACTTCCCTGTATTCTTTACTATTGGCTAAGCAGGCTTAGGGCTCTGGGTGTTGCAGTACAACAACATCTAGAGCATCACATGATCTCCTCCCCTGCTTTAGATGTTGCTAGGTGTGAAGTGCCTTAGTTCTTCATTAAAGCCTTTGAAGCCTAATGATTTCATCCAGATCTGTACCCATATGTGATTTTAAACTAACTTCTTAACTTTTTTAATTGTATAGTATGTTTTTTGGAATATATATACATAAAATCCCAATCACTTCCAACCAGCATAACCAAAGTTGAAGGATGATAGCAGTTCTAATTCAACAATATCTGGAAAGCTAGAGTTTTCTCAGGTCTTTACAGGTCCTCAGATATGCTTTTTAATAGGCAGGGAAACTTTAATCTTAAAAAGATTAAATGCCTCTTTTTCCCATTAGAAATCCATATGGAGTAAAACATTGACATTCTATTCATCAAGGAGCAATTCTCTCCCAAAAGGCTGCTTTTAGATACACAAATACAGCTTACAGAAAGGCTACATTGAAATTTGTCAAGAACCCTTTGCTTTGGCCCCTGGAATAATAGTTAATTCTACTCTTGGCAGTATTTCACACATATACACACAAGGGAAAGTCATATGATGACAGTCTTCTTGAGACTCACTTGTGATGATCAAAGATATAGCAACAAGGGGTGGAGTGGGGAACCATGACCAACATCATGGACTGGAAAAGAATTGAACTGCACACACAACAGATCATTTTCCTGATAATCTGCTTACCATTTGTGTATAATTTATATAACTAAAAATAATTTGCACAAGACGGCTGTCAGACTTACTGGCGGCCATCGTTTGCGGCTGGGGACACTCCTCCTGGGCCCAGGCCTGCCGCATGGCCGGCATAGGGGCAGCCATGCTGGCCGCAGTTCTCCTCCCAGCATGCTCCGGCACGCTGAGAGTAGTATACAAGGGCAGCCAATTGGGGAAGGGCTTCCGCTCCCTGATTGGCTGGCCTTGCGCCTCTGCGTCCAATCAGGGCTGCCGCTCGGCGCAGCTCCTGATTGGCCAGTGGGTGGGGCTAGTCTCCTACAGGGTCTGGAGGCCGGGTATTTATTCCCGGCCGGCTCCTGGACACTGCCAGTTGGTTCTGAGGAGCTGAAGAGATAGGAGCTCTTGGGGAGCTCCGAGAAGACCAGCGCGGTGGTGGCGGCGGTGGCGGCAACGATGACAACAACGACGAAGAGCCTAGGCAGCGAGGTATCCTGGTAGCAGGAGCGGCCGCGAAGAGGTGGAAGGGGCTGACTGGAGCTGCTGTCCCCCTGAAGCAAAGAAGAGGGCGCAGCCATCGGCCGCCCAGAGCGAGGCCCTGGGAAGGGCGAAGCCACTGCCAAGGAGGGGCTAGTGAAGAGCTGCTAGCCCAGTGGGGTCCGGTGGAGGTGGCCACTGGGGAAAGGAGGGCTAGTAAGAGCTGCTAACCCTTCGCACCAGTCGGAGCACCACCACCCCTCGAGGTGACAGGCTAGTACGGGCTACTAGCCTGTTGGGACCAGTGGGTGTACCCACTGGGGGGCAAGGCTGGTGGGCCAGCCTAACACGACCAGTGGAGGTGGCCACTGGGGGGTGACCCAAGGGGGTCTGGAGGGACATGGGCCTAGGTAAGGCTGGGCAGGGCGGCTCAGCAGGTGTGTCCCAGTGGAGGCCCCAGGGCAGCAGGCCCGGGCATACAGGGGTTGATGGGCAACCCACCATTGAAGGGCGGACAAGCCTAGGAGGGCTAACAGGTTACTGTGTGGGGGGGCTCCCAACTCAGGGGAGCACTGCAGTGGCAGGATAATCCCAGGCAAGGCAGTCAAGCCGTCTGTGGCCTGACGGGTAGGGGAGTTCCCACCCAAGCTACCACCCGACAAGCCTAGGAGAAGGGAGGGCAAGCCCAGGATAAGAGGCATTGCCTACAGCCTCACTGGGCAGCCGCGGGCCGGGCCGACCGGGCGGCTCAGGCACAAAGGGTGCGGACAAGCCAAGTTACTTCATTCTATTCAATTCCAGGTTGCCTAGACCTAAACTAAAAAAAAAAGAGCTCTGAAATCCCTCTCTATTCTTGGCTGGCATCATGCCACCAAAAAGGAAGGCGCCACCGAGCAGGCCCGTCACTCGGGCCCAGGCTGGCAGGACTCCTAGGTTCTGGGCTGCCCTGGTTCCCAGGGCACGCTGTACCAAGGCCTCCCAGGGGGCAAGCACCAACCCTGAGGCGGTGCAAGAGCTCCTGTCTGGTACCAAAGCTCCTAACCTTCAGGACCTGACCTGGGCAGTCTCTCTCCTGGCTGAGCAGGTCGGGGAGCTGAGGTGCAAGAAAGGAAGCGTGGCTGGGGACGGTGCACCCGGTGGGGGGGTCCACTGAGGGCCACAGCTCTGGGACTCTGACTCAGACCGGGGAGAGGACATCACAGCAGTCAGCAAGGACAACAGGCCGGCGCAGGAGGTGCCACCCTCCTTCCCACAGTGACGTCGACATGGTGTCATCGGCAGACTCCTCTCCGGAGTGGGTGTCCAAGGTGGCAGGTGAGAAGGGCAAGAAGGCAAAATGAGACAAGAAAAAGAGGTGATCCAAGCATCGGAGAAAGGGGGACTCAGACAGCAAGGGATCATCAGGTGAGTCTTCAGATGATGACCTTGATCAAGCGGGGTATTGGAGGGTGGCCGCCCTGGTACCGGGGCTTCCTTCCGGGGCCATTAAGGCACGTTCCCCCTCTGGGACAGCCTCCTCCATCCCCTCCAGGGCCTGGCGGGATGGCACGGCCTCGCCTGGGTCTCCGGCTCTCTCTCTGTTCCAGGACCATGAAGATCCCCCTGGGATCCACCTGGACAGGAAGACCCGTGAGAATATCCTAAAAGGATATTACGTGGATATACTTCTCTCTACTAAAGCCTGAGGGGGAGGTGGACATCACTCCCAAGTCGGACAAGGCCTCCGACAAGAATAGCAAGCCAGATCCAGTGGAGTGCACGTTCCCTAACAGTCTTTATGGGGGTGGTCGGCATGGCCTACCCAGAGAGGGGGTGGCACCTGGTCAACCACTTCGGCAACGTACTCAAGGCTAGGACCCTTGCTGAAGAAGCGGCTGCCATTGAGTATGACACCGCTTTCCGAAAAAGGGCTTCTTGCAATCCCAGGGCCAGGTGGGATCTCATCAATGACAAGCTCTGGCTGGTCATTGTGGGCTCCCACATAAAAGGAAAGTCCGAGGCAACTGCTGGGAGTACAACGCAGGTAAATGCCTTGGGTCCAGATGCAAGTTCAAACAGTACTGTGAGAACTGCTAAGGATCTCACCCCAGGTCCAGCTGCTCTTGCCTTGACGTGGCCTCCCAGCCCTTTCGGTATGAATGCCCTGCTTTCTCTAGCTCCAAAAAAGAAGCAGGGTCTGGGAGCACCAACGGGCAGGGAAACAGAAAACACTAGTTCCAGGCTGGGAAGCCACATGGCCTTCACGCCTGTAAAACTGCAGGCCCCGCTCCCTCTCCTGGCACTCCACCCCGATAGGCAGGTGGCCACCTATATCAGGGATGGGTTTTCAGAGGGTTTTAGGATCCCCGCCTCAGTCCCTAGGATTGCCACTGAGTCCGGCAACCTCAAGTCAGCTGCGGAGCTTTCCGAGGTGGTGGCAACAAAAATTGCCAAGGAATGCGTGGCAGGGAGGGCCGCGGGCCCCTTCCCCTCCCCTCCCATGGACAACCTTAGGGTCTCCCCCTAGGTGTGGTGCCAAAAAAGGTTCCTGGCAAGTATCGCCTCATACACCACCTGTCGTACCCTGAAGGGGCATTGGTCAATGACGCCATCCCCCCTGAGCTTTGCTCAGTGAGGTACACATCATTTGACCACACAGTGAGGCTGGTCAGAGCATGAGGCCTGGGTGCCCTCATGGCAAAATGCGACATTCAGTCTGCATTCCAACTGCTCCCGGTTCACACGGACGACCATTGTTTAGTGGGATTTAAGTTCCAGGGTCAATGGTATTATGATATGGCATTGCCCATGGGGTGCTCCATTAGCTGCTTTGTCTTTGAGGCATTCAGCACCTTCCTTGAATGGGCCTTGTGGCATCGGACGGGGTCTTCAACTATCACTCATTACCTTTACGACTTTCTATTGATTGGGACGGCGGGGGGGGGCAGAATGCGGGTTTCTCCTTAAGTCTTTTCAGGACTTAGCACAGGAATTGGGGGTCCCCCTGGCTCTGGACAAAACAGTGGGGCCAACCAACAGTATCACTTATTTGGGAATCACGCTGGATTCAGTGGCAGAAGTCTCTCGCCTACCGGAAGACAAACTGGAGGGGATTAAGCAGAAGCTGCGGCACCTCCTGATGAAGGATAAAGCCTCCCTTAGAGAAGTGCAGTCATTGTTGGGGCACCTCAACTTTGCTTGCAGGGTGGTGGCTCCCGGGAGGGCCTTCTGTAACAGACTGGCTGAAGTCACTGTCGGTGTTCGGTCCCCCCACCACTGGATCCGGCTCACCAAGGGGGTAAAAGAGGACTTGGGGTGTGGCTCCGTTTCCTAGAGGGGTATAATCGGGTTACATTCTGGCAGGGGGAGGCGGCATTGGGGACCAGGCTGCAGGTACATTCGGATGCGGCAGGAGGGGGCAGGTTTGGAGTGTATTTCAACGGGCATTGGTGTGCCCAGCCTTGGCCTTCTGCCTGGAGGGAGTTTGATATTGTGCGTGATCTTACCTTCCTAGAATTTTTTCCCATACTAGTAGCAGTTTATCTTTGGAGAGACGAGTTCCGGAACAAGCGGGTTTGCTTCTGGTGCGACAACCAAGCAGTGGTCCGGATCATTAACAAACAATCTTCTAAATCTGACAGGGTCATGCGACTCATCAGGGAGTTTGTGTTGGTTTGCCTTGCAGCTAACATTGCTTTCTCAGCACGCCACGTCCCAGGTGTGGATAATGAAATCGTGGATGCATTGTCTCAGTGCCAGGAAAGCAGATTTCGAGAGTTGGCTCCAGAGGCAGACCTGATGCCAGCGGCGGTCCCTGCGGAGCTCTGGCTTCTTGGGAAGGAACGGTGCTCCGGGGAGTGGTCAACTCCCTGGCACCCTCCACCCGGGCCAGTTACTCCAGGGCGATTCAGCAGTTCTTCAGCTTCAGACGCCAGCATGGATACAGGTATGCCTGGCCATCCAAGGAACGAGAAGTCCTCCACTACATCGGGACATTAAAGGAAAAAGGCCTGGCACCAAGAACCATATCTCTTCACCTGGCGGCCATTTCCTTCTTCAGCAAGTTGGCTGGCCATGAGGACCCATGCTCCATGTTCTTGGTGCGGAAGGCGGTCGAAGGATGGCGGTGCTTGGAAGGAAGTAAAAGAGACACTCGTAGACCGGTCTCCTATGGCCTGCTATGCCATCTAGTGGCAGCCCTTGCATCAGTCTGCCACTCCAGGTATGAGACTCTGCTTTTTCGCTCTACCTTCTCGGTCGCTTTCTTTGCAGCTCTGCACATCGAGGAGCTGGTCTGCAGCTCCAAGACCAGCAACTCAGGGCATGCACTGCGGCGGAAGGATCTAATGCTAGGGGCAGATTTCCTACAGCTGCGCGTCCACAGGTCCAAGACCAACCAGCACAGGAAGGGAGCTTGTCTTCTTCTTCGTAAGCTTGAGGAACCCCAAGCCTGCCCGGTGCGCCTCCTGCAACATTACCTGAGACAGTGGCCGGCTGCCTCCGGCCCCCTGTTTATACACAAAGACTCTTCCCCAGTAACTCACTTCCAGTTTACCAGTGTTCTTCGTGCTGCATTGGATCATCTGGGCTACCCGGCAGACGAGTTTAGCAGTCACTCCTTTTGCATCGGAGCAGCTACGACAGCGGCAGCTGAAGGCATGACAGCAGCGGACATCCAGCACATCGGGAGGTGGCGGTCCAGGGCCTACTCTGCTTACATCCGTCCGATCTTCTCTCATGTTAAGCTGCACTTGGATTCCTCCAGGCAGAAGGTAATTTTCTCTTTGGTGATAGCTGCAGGGTTGGCAAAAGCCGAGCTCGGCCGAGCCTGGCTTTATTGGCGGTGGGCATGTGTTTCGGGTATCACCTGGGGGGCCTGGGGGGTCTCTTGTCAGGACAAGCTGGCCTGATTCAGGCCTAGCTTCTCCAGGGAGACTCCGCCCCTGGACGAAAGAGCAGGTCACATGAGAATGGTCACATGATTGGTCACATGACTAAGCCATGTGACATCACGGGTCCAGTCATGTGATCTATCACATGATTTGGTCAGGTGACTGGTCATGTGATCGGTCACGTGCCTGGGGGGTATGTTACATGACCTGGCCACTGATCCGCCTGCCGGCTGGCTGACAGATTCGGCTACGCAGAGCGAGGAGCCTTTTGCCTTGCTCGTAGGCAACCCATGCCCAGTCCAACCACAGCAACTATCACCAAACAGAAAGTTGTGGCCTTTTCTGCCAATTCTTACTCTCTTATGTATTAAATTTACCCTTGGTTTGCATTCTTTGGTGTCTTTATTGAGTCTGGCGGGTATGGGGTACGGGGGGAGCATGTATGTCACTCGGACCGCAAGTAGCTATAATTGTATCAGGAGGAGATTTCCAAACTGCAATGAGCTCTGTTTCTGAGCAGGGACATCCACCTCACTGTGGGTCTATGCAAATGAACAGATTATTGGGTAAAGTCCTCAGCTGTTATAGTTACTACAGTTGGCCCTCCATATCCACAGATTCTGCATCTACAGATCTAATCAACTCCAGTTTGAAAATAAACCCCACCTCCAAAAAAATTCCAAAAAGCAAACCTTGATTTTGATGTTTTATATAAGGGACACAATTTTACTACACCATTGTATTTAATGAGACTTGAGCACCCACAGATTTTGGTATCCACAGGGGATCCAGGAACCAAACCCACTGGATACCGAGGGCCCACTGTATGTACCTCGCAGGAGGGCTGCTGTATATACTCTTGACATAATGCTATTCATGCCCTGTGTGACTTATCACTTCGGATGCACACTTTAGCCAATACTGGGAATATGTAAAGGAACTGCAGGGATGGGTCCTACAAATGGATTCTGCACAAAAATCTGCACAGATGGGCACAAACATTTTAGCATCAAAACAAGGAACAAGATGTTCCTTCTCCATACAGTGCCAGACAAATTAATGTCTAAAAGCTGAAAACACATACAGTACCAGAAATAGCATATGAGATGGCCTGTTTTGGATTGCACCGTTTCAGGAAGATGGTATGACAAGAATGAACATTCCATTATATAAATACTTCCTGAGCTCAGAAAATTAAAATGACATTGGAAAAACTTCTAACTCCAGGTTGCTCGCTTCCAACCCAATATCCTAACAATTGTACAATATAAATCAAATAGCAGAGAATTTTGGATTTTGTGCAAATGCAATGTATTTTGTGCAAATGCAATGTGTTTTGTGTGAAATCTTTATCCAAAAAAACCTTCACAAGTTCATCAAAAAACAGGTCCAGAAATGTGAAAAGTTGCTGAATAATGTATGAAAGTGTAACCATGTCCAGTATGCTAAGAATTCGTGAGATTTTTTTCATTCTGTAATTTGTGAATGAAATCAACCTAGATTTCAATGTCTAATGCAGGCGCCAAACCTATTCTATTTGGGGACAGCCCATAGCTCAGTGGTAGAACAGAAGTTCCGTAATATCTAGTCTGACCAGCAACTCTCCAAAATCTCAGGAAATGGTTTTCCCAGCCTAGTTACCTCAGAGGAGATTTTCAGATGGGGAAATAATCACCGCGGAGATCGGGAGAAACGGGGCTGTTCTGCTGCCAGCGTTCCGTTTCACACACACCCATCCTTCTCCTGACCTCCCTTCATTCTCCCTCCATCCTGCTTGCATTTTCCTTCTGCTATTTTCTGCTATTTTTTACTAATGAAGAACTTTCGTTAGTAAAAAATAGCAGAAGGAAAATACAAGCAGAACAGAGGGAGAATGGAGGGAGGTCAGGAGAACGACAGGGGTGTGCAAAACGGAGCACTGGCAGCAGAACAGCCCCATTTCTCTCCCAATCTCCGCAGGGGGTATTTCCCCCATCTGAAAATCTCCACAGTCTTTAAATTGAACTGGCATGGATTAAATCTGATATCTTTGCCACACAAATACATCTTGGTCAGACTCAATATTATGAAACTTAATTGATCATTTACATAAAGCAGTCACTTACTGTATGTTCACATGAGAGAAATTCACTATTCCTTCTTTTATACATCCATTATTACCACCTCTTTCAAAATGCATACGGACATTTCTAGAAAACAACTAAATCTGTTGTGGGAAACCTAGGTACATTTTGCTGCCATAAACTGTTTCATTAGCACTTTTGATCAAAAGTACAGAAGGCTACTCTGGTTCAAGTCCTTCACTATAACCTCAACAGAAATCACAGCAAGACTTGTTGAGAATTGATTTGATGACTGGGAAAAGTACTGTCAATCCAAGGATGAATAAAGATTACATGTCACAAGCTATTCTAGGCCTGTTCGATCTTAATGCCATTTTTATCACCAGCAAGGGTGCCCCATCTTGCTTTCACACAATAGTTCTTTAAACTGGGACTTGTATAGACAGGAGAATATATAATACCTTTGCCACCACAGTAACAAAATAAGTTCTTGATTTTTCATAGTCAAGAATGATCCCTGTTTTGATACGAAGGACACCACTGTGACGATCTATAGTAAACTTATTTGTACGGATATTCTAGGATGTGAAAAAAAAAGACAGAAAAATAAGTTAAGGTGAAACATGACATTAAGAGATAAAATTAGATATTATATTTTGCTGATTTTACACCTGCTGTAAGGCACCAAATGTTATTTGTTTTGTGAGAATGACATGCATGGCAAAGCAAAGATCTAAAAGGTGCAAATGAAATGCATTATATTTATATTAATTATATTTATAATTATATTAATTATATACACTATGATTTTCCTTTCAGTCAATGGTTGCTTTGCCATTACCACCATGAGGTGAGCTGAATAAAGCCAAATGTAACAACACACATCCACACTAGGGTTGGAAAGAATATTAGAAAATATTCAGAAAATCCAGACTACCAGATGTCTGAAAACCTTAATGAGGAGAATTGTAGACTGAATTGCAGTCCTATACTACCCTATACTACTTGGAAAGACAGGTTCTCAGTCCTTCCATTAGGGAACCAGCCCCAAGCAGTACAAAACCATCTCTGAGCATTTATGGAGGAAGAAATCCTGACTAGACGCCCTCCTCTATCTGATGGGTGAGTTTTCTAAATGCTTTCAAGTGAGGTTTTTGTTATACCTTCCCCCACCCCATTCATTTTGAATTTTATGGGGACTTCAAATAATGTCATACTTTGCTACTTATTCGTTTTCTTAACTGTGTAAAATATATTAAAGAGGAAACAGATGGAATAGTTGCACAGCGCCATGCATCTACTAGTGTGTGGGGCTGCCAATTGTAAATATCCTGAGAGTTTGGGGCACTGCATCATTTTATTTTATTTTTATTTTAATCATTCAAATTATCTATCAGTCCTGATTTGGGGATCTAAAAGTGCTCACTATAAAATGAAGACTCCCCCTTCAATAAAATAAAAATTTCACAACCAGGAGGACAAACCCAAACCCTATTGCAGTTAAAAGCTGGGTGGCTCCGCCATGAACAGTTTGGTGTTGAAATTCCACCTTTACTTGAACACCCAGAGCAGGATTTAGATCTCCATAGAGCTGCTCTGAACCCCTTATGCCAAAGGGGTATGTCTAGCTGTCAGCTATATATCCAGACAGCTTCACCACCATGTATAGCTGGTGTCCCTTTGCTCAGCTTGTCAAAGTTCCATCCTTCCAGATGTCATAACAACTGGAAGTGGCCAGATGCCATAATACTGTAACCGGAAGTCTCCCTGGGCACATTCTAAGGTGGTACAAACTGGTGGGAAGAGTGTATTATTTCTCCCATTAAGGTATGGATCAGCTTTGAAAGAGTGATTGCTTGACGAAGAAGGAGAAGGAAAAGAAGAAGGGCTTGTCTCTTTCGAGTAAAGAAGGGTGATTGCCTGTCTAGCTAATCAGGGCTTCTCTCCTTCCAATATTTTTCTCCTGATAAGAAGATTTGATTTAATCCTACTTAAATATTGGTGCTTTGAAAAGCAGCTACTTGATTAGTGAGCTCTTCTGCATATAAGGAAACATTGAAATGAATTGGTGTACATGGATTCTTTTACCTCTGGTTGATTGGGAATCAAAATTATTCAGCTGTGAGATTTTTATATAGCAAGCTCTATTAGTACAGGTAACAGGAAAGTTTCTTTTGCAGTGAAGTGTTATCTTTGTGAGGAAATGCACCCATTAAAAGAACTTGAACTGCTTCTTTTTAAATATTGGCCTCCTTTCAGGACAAATCAAGACACTGACACACAATAGCAACTTGGTACTCCCAAAGATATAATGAAATAGATATAATGAAATAACTGCAGTGCTTATGATAAGCACACACAAAGATCTTTCTTGCATTTCTAAATACATTTTTAATGCAGTATAAAAGTTAAAGTAAAAAGAGAACATAAGTACAAATATACAGTACATCTGTAAAGCAGAGAAATGCCTTGATTATCATCATCACCACCATCACCATCATCATCCCACCTTTTTCCCAGTTTGGGACTCAAGGCAGCTTACAACAGATTAAAAAGAAAGTTAAAAATTCACAAACTACAAATGTGATTAAACTATAAAAAAATTAAAACCAGTAAAAAACATCAACAATAAAGGAAACAGCACAACAAAAATAGAAAAGCCAGCACATTGTATAACCCCCATCCTGCCTAAACAATCAGCCCTCAAAGACCTGTTGTAACAGAAAGATCTTCATCTATTTGTGGAAGGAGAGCAGAAAGGGTGCCAGTCTAACTTCTCTGGGAAAGAAGTTGCAGAGGCTGGGGGCAGCCACTGAGAATGTGAAGCCCAATCTCCCTCTCCCTAGGATGCATCCATGTTAAATGGTGAATGTGGCTTCCACACGCTAGGAAACAGAGCGATGGACACCATGCAGCCTATGGGCCACACTTTGCCCAACACTGCCTTAAAGGATCAATCAGCACCAACACTGGTGCTCTTCCTCTGCCCAATAAAAAATAACCTAACTGAGGGGTCATCAATACAGTCAAAATAATCCTAATGGAATTTGCTGGGAAGATGATCAGTCTTAATGGGAACCGACATCAATGTGCTGTATTCGGAAGGGAGGCAGCAAAACCTTCCGAAAATAATGCCAGGAAAGCCTTTGTGGCTTTTACTGGAGTTTTTTTAAAAGCTCTGTGAGGAATGCACATTCCCACTCGTTGGGACAAGTGATTCACTTTGAATTGCTTCCTTTTATGAAAGGAAGTGCAAACCTGATTGGCTGGATGAGCGCAGGGGATGGGGCTTCCTAACAGGGCAAGTGCCCACTGCTGCCATGTTGGATTTTCATTTTAATGAGTGATCGCTAAGGCAATAAAACAGGGTGTTGTTTGTGCGTTTGTGTGTGTGTGTGTAAAGGCAAAATATCACTTGATGTGCACCATGGAAATAGTTAAAAAAAAAAAACATTGGTGGCAGTAGATTTAAAAACATGAGTAATTCACTCACAGCCACCACCTTGCCTAGAGGGCACACAAAGTTTATGAGGACTGTAAAACCATTAAGACAAGTGGCAGCTGCTGAGACTTGCTATTACTGTGGAGCAATCCATTTTCTCAGGCTCGTATAGACGAGACCATTTTATCCATATCTGCATGTTTGTATGTTTTTTTTAATGATCTTAAACTGTTTTAATGATCTTAAACTGTTTTAACTGGTTTTAAAGTGACGTGTTTTAATTTGACTTAATTGTTTAATACAATTTTGCTCTGTTTAAATTATTCATACTGTTTTAAACTGTTTAAACTTATTCTATTGTGCATCTTCCTGAGCTCCTTGAATGCAGGGTGGCATATAGATATTTTAATAGATTAAAAAATAAATAGGTGATTAATACTCAGTTGGAAATTAAGGCAAAGACCTCCACTGAGTTAATGTGAGATTTGGGTAAATCCAAATCATATCACATTTCTAGACATACTGATATCTTTGGAGAACACATTTATTTCATGCTGCACCTGGCTGCACTCATCTGCTGAGGCCATTATGGAGGTTCTAATGATTTGGGACTTAACTTAATTCTCAGAAAGTAGGCCCACAAACATGAAGGCATCTAACTGGGTTAGATATTCTAAGTGCCCCCCTTCCCCAGTTCTAAGAATCCACCCTCTTCATGTTTTTGTCTTCTTCTTGTTGGCTTTGTGCCCTTTAGGCAATGTTTACCTGTAGGAAGTAGGTAATGCTCCCCCCTGAACCTGTGTCTCTGTCCACTGCTTCAATCTTGAATATGCTGCTCCCTGAAGGAGTGTTCTGTAAATTGAAAAGGAGCAGATAGTCAGGGTTGAGAACAAGAGGAAGACTGTGGAGCAACATGGAGAAGAGATAAGACAGAAGAGTGAGGTGGAATAAAAAGAAAAATACAGTTGTCTCTTCACATTCACTGGGGTTTGGTTCCAGGACCCCCCGTGGATACCAAAATCCGTGAATACTCAGGTCCCATTACATGCAGTGGTATAGCAAAATGGTGTCCCTTGTATAAGATGGCAAAATCAAGGTTTGCTTTTTGGATTATTATTTTTTAAAGAATATTTTCAAGCCGTGAATATTTAAATTTGTGGATACCAAATCCGTGGATACAGAGGGACAACTGTACATGCTACAATTGGAAGACAATTTGTTATAGAAGAAAGAGGAGGGAAACAATACAAGATTTGAGTGGCATAGATAAAGATAATAAAGTTTACAGGCACACATACACAGCTCAAAACAATAAGAGGATACATAAAATGATTAAGAATATGCTCAGAAGTGTATAGTCTGAAGCCTGAGACAATATCAGGACAATACTGATATAACATTGGACCAATGTGACATTGCAGAATGGTGGGGATGTTTAGATATACTCTTCTGATTATTAATACACACTTCCATTTTTTTAAAAAAACAATTATTTTGACAGTTTCTAGGAGAAGTTGACTATGGACAATTGTAGCTAATTGGCTAATGCCAATGACATCATCGGAATACAGCCTCCCACTCCTTCAAGCAATTTTGCATGGTTTTTAACCAAATAAATCAACCAATTGTGTTTTTCTTAGAAACTAGTATGAACTAATTATGAAACTAATATGAACATTATGAAACCTTTCTCAAATTGTAGAATGTACAATGTCTCCTTAGATATTATCCCTGGCAGATTATGAGTCAATAAAATCTATGACTTCCATGGAAATAATGCATGCAAACTTTGTAAACAGATTTCTGTAGAAACTCTGAGGGGCTTTTGACTTCTGGGAGATTCTACTGACCTCAAGGGAACTGTTTTATCCCTAGACATAGCTCAAAAGGACATGGCTTTAGGAAGTTCTCCAGCCTTAGAGAAAAGTGGCCACTCTCCAAGTCTGTGGAACTTCTTCCAAAGCCCTTAGGAAATGTATACTTCCCTTGGCTTTGAGCCCAAGGACAAAGTCCCATGTTTGTTGGAAATTTGCCAGTTCCAATAGTGCAGCCATTTGGGACTTTGGTGTAATTGACCAAAAGCTCTCATTTTTGGTGGCACTGTCTGGGTTTGAAGCACATCAGAAAAGCAACTATCTCTGATGACTTGGCATCTTGTACTGGCCACATCCTGTCCTAGCTCATCATGCTGAGCTTGCTCCCCAGTCACAGTTAATCAAGAGGGTGAATAAACTTCACCTACCTCTGGGACTTGGACTATGTATGGTGTATTGATAAATTCTGGGCTCTCATCATTAGCATCTGTCACAAGAATTCGAACCTTTTCAGCCACCTGCAAGTGAATATAATGAAATTTGAACCAGGCAAAGTGTATTAAAAGCTAGATATGATCATTTGCATGCATCCTCAAGTTTTATCTGTGATAACATAACCTAATGACAATGATTTTGAAAACCATAAAAATGGAAAATACCGCAGGGAGCCAACTAGCAGGGCAGTGACCCCAATCACTCTTTTGAAAATGCCATTGGGTTCATAGTACCCTGTTCAAAGAAAATGAAATATGGTAAGAAATAGATCTCAAAATACCTATCTATAGGATTTTCTCTCATTTTTATCCTTTGTTTTAAGCAGAAAAAATAGCAACCTTAGAAGAAAGACCACAGCTCAGCAGTAACACATATGTTTCACACATAGATGTTTCCAGGTTCTGTTCCTGCCATCTGCAGTTACCACTGGAAAGATTCCTGTCTGATAGACTTGAGACTGTTGTCAACACTGCTGGGCTCAATGAACCAACAGTTTGACTCTGGATAAAGCAGAATTATCTTTTCTTATATAGATGATACTAATGAGCAATTATCACCACCTTATTTATTTATGTTCAAACTTCAAAGGAAATGATAAGGAAGAATCCTGCTGGATCAGAACAAAGGTCCATCTAGTTCAGCACAGAACTGGAAAAGCTAGGGGTTTTGGGGGGGATATTGTTTATTTGTTTTGAATATACTCTCAAGCTGCACCTGCCTGCAGAAATAATCCAATTTGATATCACTTTAACTACCATTGCTCAATGCTATGGAATTCTGGGATTTGTAGTTTTGTGAGATAGTTAGCCTTCTCTGTCAGAGAGCTCCAATGCTACAACAAACTACAAATCCCAGAATTCTATAGCACTGAGCAATGGTAGTTAAAGTGGTATCAAATTGGATTATTTCTGCAATGCACATGCAGACTCAAAAATTTCTAATCAGCATGGCCACTGTCCATGTCAGCTGGGGGTTTCTGGGAGCTGTACTCCAAAGAATTAATGTTTTCAAGTTCTGGGCCAGCATCCTGCTTCAAAAAGTAGCCAACGAGGTACAAACAGAAAATTGAAACAGTGGACAATGAAGGCACCAGCCCTCCTCAATTGTTTGTCCACAGAGAGCTTGCATTTTAGAAGTCTATTGTCCCAAATGTGGAGGTTCTAGTTATCTATCATAGTTTATGGATATTGATGGATCCATTCTCTATGATACTCTAAGCTAGTTGTCATTAATCTATCTGAACAGTAAACATCTGAATTCCCAAAGTCATTTATACATTGTATTAAGAAAAGCTTCTTTTTCTTTTTTCTTTTTTCTTTTTGTCCTGAATATACTGCCCACCAGTCTCATGGAGTAACCTGGCCTTCCATTTTTATAAAAGAAGGAAAAATCCACTCCCTCTAAGTACTGTAATTCATAGGATGGAATCTAAAATTCCAAATGTGGGCTTTTCAGGGATCTCTTGGTAGTAACCCCCCCTTCCTATGTTCCTTCAAGCCCTCAGTACAATGGGCTAATTCTGGAAGTAATAACCAGCCAGTCTCCCAGGTGACATAGAAACATCTTGTGTAGCTATGCATACCTACTTACAGCCTGAGTATAACTGCTTAAGTCTCTTATGTCTCCTACCACATTTTTTGTCTATATGAAAAACTAAAAAGGAATTGTGTTCATAAGCCATTTTCATTTAAAATAAAACTTAATATGGGAAGAATGCAAATGGATGGAAGATTAGGGGAACTGTATTCCAAGGACTACAAGTTTTGCCTTTATGTCCTCATGAGTCAGATACAAGTATAGGCTGACTTGAATGATAGGCTGCCCTGCTGAAATCCCCTCTTTTACACTGCTTTAAAGGAACAAGAGAGCCCAGTCTTCTTTTTCATCTGGCCATATTATAGTTGTGCCTAAACATTCTTGGATCCTTGGTCATTTGCATGTTTGAGTGGTAACAAGCCATGACAGACTCCACCTTTTTAATAAACTCTGGCCCTGTTTACACATGGAAAAAAAATCCATTTGGGGGGTAAAAAATTTAAAAAGGCAGCTGTTGGAATGCATACAATCTACCTACATGATTTTTACCTCCCCTAAACTCTGTATGACCCCCCTTGCCCAGCTGGCTGGAGTGAGCGATCCAAGTGGCGATTTTAAATCTCCCACTGCTTTTTTTTTTAAACTTTAAAAAGGTGCCTGTTATGTGGACAGTTGGTTATCTGTATTTACAATATAAAATACAAATGAATAAACGTAAAAATTCTCCATTTCATGGACTTACTGGACTCTCGCTTAGCCGGGAATCCAACATGGCAACTGCTTCCAATTCCCCTCTTTGCTAGCCCCGCCCCCTGTGCTCGGCTTGCCAATCAGATTACACTGCCTGTTCATATGTGTGTGAATGGGGTGTACAGATGATTGACAATTCGAATGGCTATATGGATTTTAGGTCAAGATCCACTAATCCTCCCGAATGCTGAATCCACATAGTTTACGGGGATTTGGTAGCCCCCCTTCAGAAAGACACGAATGCGTCCAAATGGTTATGTGTATACATTATCGATCTTTTGAATGCCATATGGATTTTTTCATCGTGTAGATGGGGCCTTAATTAGCCACATTCTATAATCTGTCTTGCTGTGGCCTTCCACGAGGTTGGCAGTAAATCAGGACTCCCCAAACAACAAGGCAGGAGTCATGGTTAAGAGCATGTACAACCTAAGAAAGGACCTTCTAAATTCCTCAAAAGTCACATCCCCCAATGGGGATAATGTAGAAGCCCTGGAATACTGATACAGTTCAGGTGATGGTGGCCATTATCACCTTATTCTCTCTAAAAGCCTCTGGAAGTGAAACATCAAAGGGAGTTGGATTCTCATTGCCATGCAAGATCCTGGTTTTCCCCTCACAGATTTCCAAAACAGTAAAAGGCTGCCTGTCACTCATCAATCCTAAAATATTACTTCCTTCAATGATCATTAACATATCCAGGGATCCATTGTTTAACTCTGGGAATCTCTGGAAAACAGTCTTCCTTTCAAAACACCCCTTCAGAGGAAATATCAACTATAACTATCACCCCCAAGCTCCACCTCAATATGCACAGATCCCCTTCCTCCCATCTCCATGCCAGTCTGTGACACCAATCGTCCTTCCTACCCCCCTCCTTGTGTCTGTTTGCTGTCTGACCATCCAAACGCAATTCTTGAGACTCCTCTGCTCTTCAGATTGGTATAGTATAACCTTATCACCCCCTTAGTCTATTCCTCTATCCAAACAATTCCTACTTTCTTTGATAGTCTTATGTGAATGCTTGGAGCCTCAGTGCTGGTGCAAGTTCTGTTAAGACCATGTTCCAATAAAAGCCATTTCATTTTATTTTATTTGGGGCTCAAGTCCATTCAGTGAGTACTGGTATACACAGGTCAAAGATCCTGCAGTTACCTGGCCCGATTTCATATACATATTGAGTGTGTCAAAGGATGTTGGACTAGCTCATCAAATCACACAACAATTCATTTGAAAAATAAGTATGTAAGACACTGTTTTGGCAGTAGCTATCACTTTCATTGTGTATAATGTACAGGTCAACCCCTGTATCAATGCATTTGGTATCCCTGATTTCACTTATCCACATCCAAAAATATATGTTCCCTCTGGGCATTTCTAGGTCCTCAGTGCAATTCTATGGTCAACTTCAAGCGTTCATCTCATTGAAAATAATAGGGTTCCCTTTTATCCCAGCTTCAGGTATTCACGGGGGTGGGGGGTCTTGAAACATATATCCTGTGGATACGGGGTCAACCTGTAGATCATCAATTGACAGTGATAAGAATGCCCCTTTTCTATGGAAATACTTACTGTACTTAAGCCATCTGAAATGCTGACAACAACTTCAATCTCATCTTCTCTCTAAAAATGGAAATCAAAGAATTAACTGTAGAACTGTAGGACTGTAGGGCTCAAACTTTTCTGAACACAAAACTAATCTGTTCTGCAACTTTTGCATGCTTTTCATTGCTTTGGTTAAATAAATATATAGTTCTGTCTGAAGAAAACTTCCAGGAAACATTAAACAACACAAGCCTATAGAAATCTACTCAGAAATAAGTCCTGTTTAGAGCTTGCTTAATGGAGTGGTAGGTAATTTTGATAGAACATGCACTGGACTGTGCAGATTCAGAATATCTCTTTCTGGACTAAAGGTTTGAATATATGAGATGTGTCTAAAGATCATCAACATCCATGGATTGTGTGTGTGTGTGTGTGTGTGTGAAACACTTGTCTCATTTTTCTGCATTGGCATGTTTACATGTAGTAACAGGTTACATTTAGTCTGTTTCACAATGTGATGTTGTATCCCAACTAATATAAGGCATACCTCCGTTTAAAAAGCCTCTGACAAAGAGGCTCCTTTTTACAAAATCTTTTTATGCCTGCCCAGCCCCCAATTTCCTCTTCATCCTCTGTCTAGCTGGAAAAAGGGTGTGTGGCAGCATTGGCACTTGGAGGATGGTGAAAAGGTCTGGAGAAATGCAGTCTTTCAGTATCAGGTTGCACCAGCATCTCTGAAGTAAACTATGCAATCAATCTTGAGATGAAGAAAAGGGGGATTCTCCTCTAAATGCTTCTACTTCAGCTGTGAATGCCTGCCTACAACCAGCAAGGAAAATAGCAACTGCCTACAGAATCCCCTACTGAGCATGTGTGAACAGCAAAAACAAAGAGAAAAGAATAAAGCAGAGAAGCCTGACTCATCAACTCTACCAGTGTGTTTTTTAAAAGCATAGATCTATAAGTTTGGCCATCAAAATAGACATCTAAAAAAAGTGGAGGTTGGTGAAAGAAAAAAAAAATAAGATCTGTAAACAGTTTTCTAAAACAAGTTGACCTCTTCTTTTTTGTGGTATAGATCTACCCCTATTCATTCACTTGACTACATTGGGGGGAGGGGGGTTAAATCCAGATAAGATTTGGACTATTTTGGCCCAGAATTGTTGGACATGAAATTCAGACTATTGCGGCCCAGATTTCAGCACCACACCTGCCAAGCCCAAACCTCCATTGGTTTTTTTTTACTTTGACTCATGCTTGACTCTGAGCTCCAGGAAAAACAATGTCCCAGTGGCAGTCACCCTCTCTGAAACCAGAATGGGCAGCTTACTTGCGAAGGCAGGGTGGGTACTCGTTCTGGCTTCAGAGAGGGCAACTACCAGTCCCAGCAGTACTAACACTCTCTGAAACTGGAATGGGCAACTTACCCACAATGGTGGGGCAGATGCTTGTTCTGATGTCAGAGAGGCCAGCTACCATTGGTGCTTCACCTTTCCTGGGTGATTGTGCACCAGAAAATCAAAATCCCAGTGGTAGTTGCCCTCTCTGAAGCTAGATTGGGCAGCTAGCCTCATGATGGCAGGACTCACTGGGCATTCTGACCTCAGAGAAAGTGGCTAGCAGGGGGCTCTGCCTTTGAACTGAGAATTGGCACCAATGAGGGGAGGGAATGGCAGTGCCTCGGGCAGTACTCATCCTTCCTTTCCTCCCACCCACCCCAAATCTCGGGGAGATGGATTGTTCACACAGCAGTTTTCTCTAGAGTTTCCAGTAAACTCCAGAGAAAACGATGAGTTCTCTAAAAGCCAGATTAAGTGGGTATTCCCTAAGTCTGGTGCAGATAGGGCCATACATCATGTGTCACTATCACACCAGATTCGGGCAAAAGGCCACATGTCATGTGGCATATCAAAACCAAATAGGATGGTGATATTGAAGTTACTATATCCTTAATAGAACACCTCTGCTTTGATAAGACTAGGAAATCATACATGTTTGTATATTTGGGTGTTCGTATACATGTTTTTAGACCTTCATTCTTTTTTAATATTGACCGTACTGATGATGCTAATCTTGGATGTTGCTTTCTTTTTTATCTTTTTATTGTGGATGTAAATGTTTGAATAATAATAATAATAATAATAATAATATAGCTATTAAAATAATAGGTATTTATCATAGTGATTGTCCACTTACCTGAAATGTTGTCATTAATACATTTTATCCACTACAACTGATGGGCAATATAACCAGTCATCATATGACTGATAAAAATATTTTCACTGCATGTAATAAATCCTATGTCTAGCTATACCATTCAAAGACATCAGGTGGAGAAATCACATGACTGAATATGAACACGTACCCCCAAAATCCCTGCACAGAGTAAAGTCAAGGAGAAGGGTTCTAGCTCAAAAATCTCTCTACTTTTCTATGTGGAGGTTAGTTGTTTTTTTTTAAATGGAGTATTGATTGTATAAGTCTTCCCCCTAGAAACAGTATAGCCCATGTATGGATTTATCATCTCAGTAAAACTAGGTCATCAACAGCTAGCATGTTAAAACCCCAATTTGGTTGTTGTGGCATAGCTAGATTCAGCTTTGTTATACTATACTATACCTCTCGGTCCAGCTCCTCAATGAGTGTAACATTTCCATAATTTTCATCAATGGCAAAGTAGCTTCTTGACCCAGCTTCAAAGGTCATGCCATATGTTACTGGATCCCCTTCTGGATCAGTTCCATTTAGAGTGTACACATGTGTACCTAGAAGAGATAGATTTGGACAACTTCTTACAGACAGTTCTAGGAGATTTCAACTATGAAATTCATGCTAAAAGTCAATATTGTTTTATTATAACAATATCTTTTTAAAAAATAATAATCAAAGCTTACTTATAATAGTATAATTTTAACATTTAAATAAGTATATTATAGGTATTGTGCATATTTCAAGCAGAGCTTGGGAAGTTCCTTTTAAAATTAATTAGATGCCATTATAGGCCCCCTCAAATTCATAAATACTTAGTTACTATTTTATTTACAATTTTTAAAGTAACTGTTTATTTTCCCAGGTTCCTTCCCCACAATTAATCATAATTGCTACTTTAAAAATTATATGAATGCTACAAGGTGCTATACTTTGGTACAAAACACCCTCTTCTCCTGTCTGCCACGATGTCACCTATACAACCACAACAGACCTCAAGATAGCAGCCTGATACAGAGAATGAACCAGCACATGAACCATGTGACATTCATTCTCCACCCATTAGTGAGGCCATACCCCTGTAACTATAAAAGTAACATCAAGTAACCATTACATTCCAAAAGGAGTGAATTTTCCTTCTCAAGCTACAATTGAAACGCAGTTGTAATTTTGTTATTAGAAAAGAAGATAATCACAAGCAACTAATTATGTGTAACTAACTGCTTCCACATTCTGAAAGTACTGTATTTATATGGGGGTAGCAGCCAGTTAATTAACCTTAATGCTGTGATGTTGCTTGTTAGGAGGTTAGGAGGAGTTTAAAATTTACTTGAGATGCCTCTGTCAAGTGAGTCCCAAGAAAGGACTTATCCAGCCTTCATAAGCTGTGAGTTTTTACAGATTGGTCTAAAGAAACATGTATTCCAATAAAGAAGAGTTTTCCAAGACAGCTCCTTGGATTTTGCTGGTTGTTGTCACCACTGTATCCACTTATTCCAATCTTTTGGGTGGTTGGTTGTAGCACCTTCTTAGATCCTCACTAGGGCTCTTCCAGAGTTATTTTTTAAATGGTGGGGAGGAGGCACATTTTGCTGAGGTGATCCTGATTTGAAGGACAAATCTTTTCTTCCTTTCTTTTTTAAAATTTCTTTTCTTAGAGTTATAGTACTATAGTGTTAAAGTGCAATTTCACTGATGCACTGATGTGCTATTAGACTCCAAACCTAAGAAAAGAATTAAAAAGTAGAAGAGAAGGAGACTCTTTTTGTTGTGACATATCTTGGAATTAAAAAGAAACACACATGAGGGTGGGAATAAAATGTCACAGGTGGTTCCAGGAATTGCCAGAAAATAGGCTACAACAAAAGAAATGTGCTTTAGGGATATATATATATATATATATATATATATATATATATACTGTATGTAGAGATATCGATATAGATGAAAACAAAAACTAAGCAACAAATATTACATGCCATTTGCCCCATCTGGAAGAGCCCTGTGAAGGCCTAAGCCTGACCCACTAGAGTCCAATTAGGGTTGCTCTAATGCCTGTTACCATCAGCAGTTAATGGGGTTATATGTAAAAATGAGAAAGGTTCCAAAAGCTCTCCTCATATTAAGTAGGAATTTACCCCAAATCATATTGGGATAGCCCACCTGCTCCAGGACTGGAGCTTTTTCATCTGCAGTCTAAGGAACAAATGGAAAATGGGGGGGAGAAAGGGGGGAGAGGTATATGTCAAAGCCATACCCTATAAATCGCTCTGTAGACAGTGGGTTTTGGATGGCAAAACACACACACACACACATGAAACACACAGGCAGGATAGAAACACTTTAAGAGAAAAATGTGTATGTGTGGAGGGCAACATTCAGACCAGAACTTTTGACTACCTCAGTTTCACCAGAAAAGAAGGGATGTTGCAGCCTATGGTGGGTTCTAGGGTGTGTGGGGAACTGGCCTTCAGACCCTCTTCCATTGCCCACCCTTGAGTATGTGAGACTGTGAGTGACTGGAAATTACAAACCCTCTTTTCTAGTTGTAGCTGTTCTGCTGCTAAACAAGCCAGTAGCTGGCCCACTCAGCCTCTCAGTTTGCTGTTGGCTGTGGAGACAGTTGCTGTTTTTGTGTGTGTATTCAAGTTTCTGACTGATGGCGATCATGAGGTGAACCTATCACAGGGTTTTCTTGATTGGATTTGTTCAGAGGGGGTTTGCTGTTGCCTTCCTCTGAGGCTGAGAGAAGAGTGTGACTTGCCCGGGATCATCCAGTGGGTTTCCATGGCCAGGCGGGGATTTGAATCCTGTTCTCCAGAGTCATAGTCTGGCACCCAGACCACTACACCATGCTAACTCTAGCATTGGACAAATGGCAGTTGTAGCCCAGATGTTTGTTTCTGGTTTGGCATTGCCCAAAATCTCTGATGCCATCCTAAGAAGGTCACTACACTGTTCCCGAGCCTTTCTGGTAGGGGGACCTAGCAGGCAGTGTTAAGACGTTCCTAGGAGACCTAGGAAAGGGGTGTGTTCAAAAGACCATCCCTTGGCAGAGCCCAACAAAAAAGTGGTTTGTTCCCTTAAAGCAGGGATGCAGAGTATTTGTGTCCCTACAGATGGTTTAAACAATTCCCAGAATACCTTACCACCATTGGCCAAGTTGACTGGGGTTCTGGGAATGAGAGGAAGCTCAACGTTTGCCACTCATGATGTAAACCTTTTGCCCTTTTAAAAAAATTGTTTTAACGATTTATTAATTTTAACACAACACAAACAGTCTAATTTGTAGCCAAATTAACAAACCTTTAGGAGGAAAAAAAGAAAAGTAAGGGGGCAGAAAGATAGGGGAAAAAAGGAAAATGAATACATATACATATATAAGAATATATATATATATATATATATATATATGCATGTATGTAAAACTTTCTTCCCCTTTCACGCAGCTGGGATGGAGTGATGGGTGGGAGAAAAGCTTAACCTTCCCCAAATTGTCCAGGTTGCCTACGCTTGGCAGTATGGGAAATTCCATCTTGGCTAGCAGCTTTGCCTCTTGCAGAAACCAACCAGATGGTGTTGGACTAGATGTTACATGTGGCATTGGTGGTTTCTGTTGCAACATTGACCTTGCTATTGTTGCTGTTATTGTTATTGTTGTTGTTGTGTGCCTTCAAGTCATTTCTGACTTATGGTGATCCTAAGGCAACTCTATCACAGGGTTTTCTTACAATTTGTTCAGAGTGGGTTTCCTTTTTCCTTCCTCTGAGGCTGATGGGGTGGGACGTGCCCAGGATCGCCCAGCAGGTTTCCATGGCCGGGCGGGGATTTGCACCCTGGTCTCCAGAGGTGTAGTCCAACGCTCAAGCCACTACACCACGTTGGCTCACAACACTCACCTATGTGGTGCTTTATAACACTCTGGAACAAAAAAAGTTCTCAACTTTTGGCCCTCCAGATGTTTTGAACGTCAACTCCCAAATATTTGATGATTGGCTTTGGTGACTTGGGGCTTCGAGGATTTGGAGGTTGACAGCATCTGGAAGACCAATAATTGAGAGCCACATTTGGTAGCCTTATTGTTGTTGTTATTGTTATTATTCTGTCCTTTTCCCAGTTGGGAATTCAAGGCAGCTTATAACAGATTAAAAAATAAACATGTTTAAAAGTTCAGAAAATACAAAAAAAATTAAAAATGATTAAACTGTGAAAACAAAATTAAAACCATAAACCAGTGGCTCTTAACTTTTTCTTTATCAGGAACCCCCTTTAAATATCTTTCATTGCCATGGGCCCCCAAGACTTAACTCAAGATTTAAAACCCTAACAACAACAACAACTGATAATAAAAAAAAATAGAGGGGGAAGGAAGACTTTTCTCCTTCTTTTTCCTGCAAGTTTCTGGCTGAAGCAGATTGAATGGCAATGCACTGGCCCAGCCAGCCTTTGCCTTGGCTCCTGTCATATGGCCACTCCACTGCAGGGAGGGGGTGGGCCAAGCAGCCTTCAAGCCTTTGTGGACCCCCTGTGAGGACATCATGGACCGCTGGGGGTCCCTGGACCACAGGTTAAGAATCACTGCCATAAACCATTAAAAACACAGCAGTACAACAAAATAATAAATGGAAAACCCAGCACATTGTACAAGACCCATCCATTATGAGCAATCAAAGGCCTGCTATAAATAGAAAGGTCTTCTCCTGCTTGTGGAAAGAGTGTAGGGAAGGTGCCAGTCTAACCTCTCTGGGGGCAACCACTAAGAAAGAAGTTCTGTGCCCAGCAGATTGTGTATTCCTGCAAGGCAGAGGGTTGGACTGGATGGCCCTCATGGTCTCTTCCAACCTTATAATTCTATGATTCTATGATTCTATGACTCACCCCACAACACACACCCAGTGGTTCTCAGCAGGGATCAGGCCTCACTTTCCCATCCCACCATTTTGCCACCACAGGAATTTATTCCTTCCTTCATCATGAAAGCTAATGGAGCAAAGAGGGGCTAAAATAACCTATCCACTACTGTGGGTGGACTTCCTTTCCTGGGAGCTTAGATGCTGAGCGGGGGGGGGGGGCTCACAGACTGGAAGGCTGATGTCTGATTGTACTTATGCCATTTTAACCCCCTGAGGTCAAACCCAAGTCAGGTTTGGGTGAATTTCTGAGGCATTCCTCTAATAGAAATATATAAGCAGGTCTCTCTCTGGCTATTCTTCGCAAACGAAGATTCAGGAAGGACTCATCCCGCGTTTTCTGCAAGCGCGCTGATGACTAAAAAGGCCAATCCGAGATAGACAAGTCCGGTTGCAGAAAGCACAGCAAAAGGTTTCCTCGGGTGATGTTACCGGGTTGTGATTCTTTCTGCATTGCCATTTCTCTTAAGACTTGTTTGGCGTGAGTTCTCAAGTAAGGCTGCAGCATTGTGGATAGTGCGTCTCCATGCCTCCCGATGTGAGGCCAGGGCAGACCATTGTTGGTGATCAATTTGGCCAAGCCTGAAATGTTGTTTCAGGGAGTCCTTGTATCACATTTTTTGGAGCGCCCCTCTTACGCTGACCCGTGGCGAATTCACCGTAGAGTACTATTTTGGGGAGGCGATGGTCCTCCATCCTAGACACATGCCCTGCCCAGTGCAGCTGTGTTCTCAATATCATGGCCTCAATGCTGGTGATCCCTGCTTGCTCAAGGACAGCAACATTCGTCACATAGTCAGTCCAGTGTATATTTAGGACTGTGTGTAAACAGTGCTGGTGGAAGCGTTCAAGGAGTCGTAAGTGGCGGCGATAGGTGACCCATGTTTCAGATCCATAAAGGAGAATAGACAGTACAATGGCTCTATACACACTGATTTCTGTGTTTCACCTCAGGTGTTTATTACTCCAGACTCTTTTGTAAAGTCTTCCAAATGCGCTATGTGCCTTTGCTAATCTGTGATTGATCTCCATGTCAATCTTGGCATCTGAGGAGATGAAGCTTCCCAGGTAGGTGAACTGATGAACGGACTTAAGCACAGAATTGCCGATGGCAATGTGGGGATGGTGGTGTTCGTCCTGTGGTGCAGGCTGGTAAAGAACTTCTGTATTCTTCAGGTTGACTTCCAGCCCAAAGAGCTCTGCAGCTGTTGCGAAGCAGGATGTTAGGCGCTGCAGAGCTGCTTCTGTGTGGGCAACAAGGGCAGCATCATCAGCAAAGAGCAGCTCACAGACTAGATAGTTTAGAGTCTTAGTGTGAGCTCTCAGACGGCTTAAGTTAAACAAGCTACCATCAGTGCGGTAACGTATATAGATGCCGTCATCTTCTTCAAGCTCTGCCATAGCCCTTTGGAGCATCATGCTAAAGAAGATTGTAAATAAAGTTGGTGCAAGAACACAACCTTGCTTCACTCCATTAGTTATCAGAAAGGGCTCTGAAAGAGCATCGCCATATCTGACTTGACCACGCTGTCCCTCGTGTAGCAAGATAATCATTTTAAGGAATTTGGGGGGACATCCTAGTCTTTTCAGGATCTGCCACAGACCTTTCCTACTCACGGTGTCGAAGGCTTTGGTGAGGTCAACAAATGTTACATAGAGACCCTTGTTCTGCTCTCTACATTTCTCTTGCAGTTGTCTAAGGGCAAATACCATATCTGTAGTACTCCTATTGGCTCTGAAGCCACATTGGCTTTCAGGAAGAAGTTCTTCTGCAATGGCAGGAACTAATCTGTTCAGGAGTATCCTTGCAAGGATTTTTCCAGCAATAGAGAGCAGTGTTATGCCTCGATAGTTTGAGCAATCGGATTTTGCTCCTTTTTTCTTGTACAGGGTGATGATGACTGCATCTCAGAGATCTGATGGCAGCTCCCCTTTCCCCCAGCAATTCACAAGGAGTTTGTGGAATTTATCATGGAGTACATGACCTCTGTGTTTCCAAACTTCAGGTGGGATTCCATCCATCCCAGCTGCCTTGCTGTTTTTCAACTGCTGTATGGCCTTAAGGGTCTCTTCCAAAGTGGGAGCTATGTCTAATTCATTTTTCATCAGTTTTTGTATTATATGTTGGATAGCTGAGTCTTGGACTAATCTGTTGACACTAAAGAGACTTTGAAAGTGTTCAGCCCATCGATTCAGGATGGAGGCTTTATCAGTAATTAATGTTTGACTGTATAAGGAGCTTTGGACCTGATAAGTAGGTCCAAACACTGCCTTAAGATCTTCATAGAATCCTCCAGAATCACCCAGATCTGCACAGCGTTGTGTCTTTTATGCTATATTGATCCACCACTTGTTCTGCATGTCTCGTAGTTTTTGTTGAAGTTTACTACATGTGAGATGGAAAGCTGCTTTTCTTATGTGGCAAGTTGGCTGGGCAAGGTATGCCTGGTGAGCAGTTCTCTTCTTTGCCAACAGCTCCTGGATCTCTTGGTTGTTTTCATCAAACCAGTGTTGGTTTTTCTTGTGGGAGAACCCGAGGGATTCTTCCGCAGACTGGAGGATACTGTTTTTGATATGTTGCCAAAGCACTGTAGGAGAAGGATCTGTAGGATGGTCTTCAAGTTTTGTTTGCAGGTTTGCCTGGAAGTTGTCTCTCATGGTAGCTTGTTGAAGATTGTTGACTTGGAGTCTCCTCTTTAAGTTGCCACCCCTCTTAGGTTTGAACTTAAGATGAAGATTTAGTTTACATCTAACGAGGTGATGATCTGTCTGGCATTCTGCACTGGGCATCACTCGAGTATGATGGACATTGTGAATGTTTCTCTGGCGGACTAGAACATAGTCAATGAGGTGCCAATGTTTGGATCAGGGATGCATCCAGGTTGTCTTCAAGCTATCTTTCTGCTGAAAGATAGTGTTTGTAATAGTCAGCTGTTGTTCTGCACAGAACTCTAGCAGGAGGTGTCCATTATCATTGCAATTTCCAACACCATGCTTGCCTAAGACACCTTTCCAGGCTTCGGAGTTCTTTCCTACTCTGGCATTGAAGTCACCAAGGATAATAATTTTATCTTCTACAGGGACTTTTTGTATGAGGTGGTGTAGGTCTGTGTAAATTTTTTCTTTCTCTACAGGGTTGGCTTGCATAGTTGAGGCATATATACTAAAGAGAACAACATGTGGGAGGTGTAAGGAAATAATGCGATCAGTGTCCTGTTGCCAAGATTTCGAGTTTGGAGGCAATGGAGTTTTTAATCATGAAGCCTACCCCTGAAAGATGTTTTTCAGTTTTGGGTCTGCCAGACCAGTAAAGTGTGTAGCCGGCACCGTGTTCTTTAAGGCTGCTTTCCTCATGGAGACGAACTTCACTAAGAGCAGCGATGTCAATATTAAGCCGTAATAGTTCATGGGCTATTAGAGCAGAACGACGCTCAGACCATCTACTATTTTCAGAGTCTCGCATGGTTCTGATGTTCCAGCGTGCAAGCATCAGTTTATTTACACCTTTGGAGGCCGGTGTGCGCCTTTCTTTGCCTTGGTTTGACCACATCCGAAGATTCCCGTTGGCCACGGCTGGCCAACCAGGTAGTTGGGAATGAGCTTTCATTAGGCCACCTTTTCTAGGCCCCTCTTCATATGGAGCAAGCAGTGCTCTCCTTAAAAAAGGCTGCTTGGTCATTCAGGATGCTGCCGAACAAGACTGTCATCTCCCGGGTCAGCCTCGAGCGACCAAAGTCCTGAACTGCCTGCATGCAGGGTTGGGTCTGCAGCTTCCAGTGCATCTTTACATCTGCCGGTTTTGTTCCTCGCCTATCGCTACAGGGCTTTTTTTTTTTTTTTTTTTTTGAATTGGATTTGTCCTTTGAGCCTGTGCAATGGATTTTTCTGGTGGAGTGCAGCGTGCACAGAACTGGCCTCACCCTTTAAACCAGAGGTTCATCTGCCGTGGCCTTGCAAGCATGGACGGTAGCAGCGAGGTCCTCGGGCCGTAGGTTTGATTAGAGTTTCCTTCTCTTAGACAGTTGATCTTACAGGTTTGGATGAGCACCATCTGCCCGGGTTTGGGATTAGAGTTTTCCTTCTCCTAGGACGGTTGCCATAAGGCTAGAGAGCCCATCCTGCCCTTTGACGCTCTTTGTCAGACCCTTTGGTTTTGACCTGTCTGGCATGGGAGACCCTACCAGTGGCTATTATGCCACCGCCAGCATAGCTCAAAATATCTTTAGGGTACGCAAGCCTCTCTCCCATGACAAGGGGGCGTCAATGGAGAGGATAACAGCAGGTAATGTTGCAAGGAATATCTGTACCCCAGACTACACACCAGTCCTATTGGTGTATGCTTGGAAGGGTGTTAGATAGCATGTACTTTGCATAAATATGCATAGGATTGCTTCAACCTTAAACTGGTTTAAATGCCACCCTTCCCCTGAATTATAGGAATTGTAACTTTCTGAGTGGAACCAAATGTTTCTAATGGAATCCACAGCATCCCCATCAAACTAAAATTCCTGGGATACCTTGCAGGGTTTTCCTTAACAATTAAATGGACATGGTTGTGTTCTCCAGCTTTTAAGACAGAAATCAGAAATGGATATGGAAACAACTGACTGAGGAATCAAATCTGCCTTTGTTCAATGGCTTTATCCTGCACCGGCCCTTTTAGGACATTAATGTATATATAAAGTAGAATCTGGCAGTTTATTTTATCATTCTACCCATTCTCTCATGGATATGGCAAGGGACTATGATTGGCAAATATAAGAGATCCTTGGGTAGTCCAAAAACAAATGACCAACAGCTGAGAAAAGAATGAAAAATTAATCCTTATAGCCTTTTGGAGAGCAAGGACATCATCCAAAAATGGAATGAATCCACTGATCATTCCTGTGTCTTTGCTACCAAGCTGATGTTGCAAATACCTATACGTGCTTCACTGGTTGTGCAACAGTTAGGACGTTAAAAAAGCATTAAAACTGGAGGGCTTTATGACTTCTCTTTTCAGTTCAGGCTCATGACTAGCTGATATTTTTTACACCCTGCTCAGCACCAACTCTCCATATCATTAACACCCTGGGAACACTTCCCAGAACAGAATTAACACCAATTAAAAATCTATCCTTGGCACTCCTGCCTCCTCTTGCTGAAAGGAAAAGTGAATTAAAATAAAGTCTTATCTTTATGGGCACAACCAAACGCAAACAAAAGCAAACACAGCAATCTGTTTTCCCCATGACCATTAGTAAGGTTCTAATTGTGCTGAAACTTCATCCTGGCATCTCTCCAACTGCAATCCCAATTTATCAGGGCTGCAATGGGAACAATAAACATTTGGGAGGAAGTGGATAAAGAAAAATCAGGGATTATGGGTGCATAGGAAAGAACACAGAGAGCAGAGTTGAGAGAGAAAACTTAGAGACCTGGGCAAAGGGGCAGGAGACTCAGTCCAATCACAGGGATTTCCTGCTTGGCCCTTGTTTCAGGCTCTGATTTCAGAGACTATCCAAACTTTAGCTTCTCTAAGCTGCAGGCCAGCAGAAGCTGAGGTACAAGAAGACAGAATTCTGGAAAAGTCTTTGCTTCAATACAGATGCAGATAGAACGAAACTCAAAGAGCTATTTGCCTGTGTTTTGGTAGCAGGTTGATGAGAACCAAGAGAGATATGCCATGGGATTTCCCTAGATTTTAAAAGCGCTTCATGCAGTGGCCTAAATATACTAAAGGCACCAGATCCCATCTGATCCTGTAAGCTAAGCAGGGTCAGTCCTGGTTAGTACTTGGATGGGAAACTGCCAGATACTATAGGCTATATTTCAAGAGGAAGGAACTGGCAAAACAACTTCTGAGTATTCCTTGTCTAAAAAAACCTTATGAAATTTACGGGGTTGCCATAAGTTGACAGATAACTTGAAGGCACACGCACACACACAAAAACACTTCTTATTCCTGGTCCACAGCTGGGCAATACCTTTCATAGGACCAGCTAGAATGCCATAAAAGCATGGAAACATTTCACATATCTTATGCTATTATAATCTTACAACAGAGATCAGGAACTGCTGGTCCATGTGCCAAATTTGGCCCACAACCCCTCCCCATTCAGCCTATAAGAGTCCATGCTGAAGATCCAATGTTAAATCCCAGATCCCTAAGAAACACGGAAAGAGGTAAGAGAGCAGCTTCTGAAGCTGACCCATAGGTAAATGTGGGGGTGAGTGGAACCAGTGGGAACTGCTGCTTCGAAGCACCAGGTGTTGCCTGGAGTTTGGCAACTCTTGACTTTTAAGAGACCAGTATTCTATTGAAATATGTCCTCTATCAGAAGGGCTATTCAGTCCAAGCCTAATTTATGGATAAAGAACAACAAGCATGGAGAGAGCAGGGGCTTGCAGCTGCCCATCTGGAAAGCTGACTGAACAGGCATGTTGGCCAGCTGGTCACAGTTTTTCCCCACCTGGGTACAGTCTTCCCTATTATGGTGAGATGTGGTATTCTTCTATTGGAATTATAGTAATTCTGTCTAAAAGTGCATCTAGACATATACATTAGCATATTAAAATCTTCTTTTTTGGCACTACATAAAGGGTGGAAATCCTAATAAATCTGGTTTTGCTTACACTATTCCTGTCAAGGAAAATGAAGTAAGAATGAACACAAGACTGAATCACCACTTCAGTGTGCTACTGCCACCTTGAAGTGACAGTTCCTGAAGGCTCAACTCACCCCTCATCTTTCTCAACATAGAACATTGCAGGTCAGTGAAGTTGGCTCTATGTGGGGGGGGGGCAGGGGAGAGAATGTAAGTATGGACAGAATATTTGGGGAGAAATAGTCAAGAACATGTTTATTGAGTGCCAGAAAACCCTGACAAGGACAAGTCTGGGCTGATGAGAATCTTCACAGTTTGAGCGTTAAGTTTTTTTGTCCCACTATTACTAAACGTGTAAGTATCCTGGCATGATATCACTTTTTATCACATGTTGCTGTAATCACGAGATAGAACCACCACTGAATTATTGCACCATGACCACTAGCACTGTTTACATCTACATTTTTGCATGGGTGCGACTTCGGCAGTTCTCACAAGAAGATGCGAGCATGCTTAAAACTCTAAAAACACCTAAATTTACATAGAAAATGAACATGCAAGCACTGAAATAAACTAAAAAACTTGCCAGCAAAATGGGTAGGTTCATAAAAAGAGCATCCCATACTTAGTTTTCAGGTTCTCACCTGGATGTTTTCTGGCAGGGACTGCCCATTGACATTGTAATCATGTGAGCAGAATGGGACGTGGTTTTACACCCAAGCAATACCGCAAAAAAATAAATAAAAAAAATGCTATGGGAGATCAATTCAAGGCTTGGCCCATTAATTAAGAAGGATGCCTTTTTTCACAGCAGTGGAATGCTTGAGGAACATGAGGACGATGACATCGTGCAATAGGGAGAGCCATTCATGGTATCCTGTCATCATTATGCAATTTTGCCGTATTTGATAATGCCCTTATTCTGTGCAAAACTTGTGTGTGTGTGTGTGTGTGTGTTGGCATAGAAAACTGTGTTTTGTGTGTAGGAAACAGCATTTTGAGCTTGGAGATTAATGTTTTTCATGCTGTTACCTGCTAACAGCTAACATTTCTTTTTCCTTCTTTCAAGAATGAAATTATTGAAGAATTACTTCCCTGTGAGAGAGAGGGAGAGAGATCTGTGTAGATATGTCCATGAAAGCATGTACAAGATGCATTTTCTGTGTGTGGCCCCCATCATGCTTGCCTCAAGCTGAGGCAATCATCATCCTAATAGTTATCTTATCGCTGCCCTACAACAATCTTGAAAAGGAGGTTGGTACGATTAAACCCATATTGTCAGGGAGGTGGGCAGCATTTTCTGAAACTTACACTGCCAAAATCCAGCAGTTTGACACCATTTTATCCACCCTAGTTCTATTTGATGGAATCCTGGTATTTGTATGCAGGCCCTAAGTGAGAATAATGTGCTTAAAGATCAAATTAGAAATGATCCCAGAAGCCCGTAGTAGCTTGGGAGGGGCAATTTCTATTGGGGAAATGGTACAGGTGGTAGCCTAAACCTCCCTTTAAAAAGTCAGAAAGCTGTTATTGAAAAATATACAAGATTTCCAGTGCCACATCTATTTTAGCTACCTAAGGCCATCTGAGATGGCAGAGGCAAAATCTGAATGTCTGACTGTTATATCTCTCAGTCTGACTGTTATATCTCAGGCTGTTAATATACAAAGCACCAATAGTCTACATTACACAGCTGATAAAAGCAAAGAATAATGGGGTGGGGAAACCCATAGGCAAGTCTACTTATTAATCAGGATGTAGTCTTCTTTAAATGAAAAGTGTGAATTCTCAACAGAGATCTAATTAAATGTGTAATTTTAGCCATTGTCTTACAAAAGTTTAGGATATGTGCCATTGGATGAAGCAAAAAAAATAAAGTCTCTGAGCTTGTGCAGACTGCCTCTCCTTCACTACCAAGGTCCTATAAATAGCTTGTATGCATATGGAATAACATTGCAGCGTATGTAGAATGAGTGGATTTCACTACAATTTTTAAAGAAAAAATCAGATACTGTTTAGACACTGTTTCCTGCTTTTGCTAATAAGGTTAAAGCAGCATTTCCCACTATAGTGTGTTATGAGAGGACAGAAGTGTGTCAAGAAAAAGTGATTCACCATGTCAGCTGTATCCATGATCACTCTTTGACCTTTAGTGCAGGAGACCCCAGGCAGGTTTGGTTTCCCTCCCATACAAGCAATGGCATCATCCCAAATGTTACACTAGGATACTCAGAAAAAGCCTGCTCTACAGCTGATATGCATGGGAGAAATCAGAGAAGTGACAACATGTCCCAGAGATGAAAAGGGAATCATGAACAGTACCAGCCCTACTATTAGGAAGACTGAAGTACCATAGTTATGGCAGATGTTGGCAGGCTGCTGGAAAGATGGCAGTCTGCCACACAGCCTGCTCTAAGGCCCTGAAGACAACTTTTTGCCTTTGCAAACAGTCAGGGCCGGTTTAAGGAATTTTGGAGGCCCCTGCAATGCTTTACTTTGGGGCCCCCATATGTTTATCTCAGGTCAATGTAACCTAACCTATTCACCTTACAGGATGTTCAGATTACAGTAGGACCCCCGTATCCATGGATTATTTATCCATGGGACACAAAACAGCACACCTACCATAGAGTCTTCCTAGAAAATGTGTCCTTCCTAGTTGTTTTCTAGGCCTTCCAAGGCAACTCTATGGTATTTGAAACCAGCAGTCCCATTATTTTCAATTGCATTCACTATTATTCATAGTTTTCAGAATCCACGCCCCCCCCCAAACCAATCCCCAGTGGATAAGAGGGGCCTACTGTATTATATAATTTGCCACCAATAATTTAGTTTAAAGACTATATTATAGGCACTAACATAATATTTTTTGTTTATTAGCAATTAACGTAATGGTGTAGATTTCCTCAAAGAAAAGAAAGAGTGGACTACAAGCCAAACATGAGTTAGAAGTGTGATGCAGCAGCAAAAAAAGCCAATGCGATTCTCGGCTGCATTAATAGGAGTAGTGTCTAGATCAAGGGAAGTAATAGTATCACTCTATTCTTCTTTGGTAACACCTCACCTGGAATACTGTTTCCAGTTCTGGGCAGAACAATTCAAGAAAGATACTGAGAAGGATGGTGGGAGGTATGGAAGCCATTACACCCTATGAGGAACGGCTTAGGGAGCTGGGTACACTTAGTCTGGAGAAGAGAAGGTTGAGAGGGTACGTGATAGCCATGTTTAAATATTTGAAGGGATGTCATACTGTGGATGGAGCAAGCTTGTTTTCTGTTGCTCCAGAGACTAGGACATGGAGCAATGGTTCAAACTACAGGAAAAGAGATTCCACCTAAACATTAGGAATAACTTCCTGACAGTAAAAGCTGTTTGGAAGTGGAATATACTGTACTGCTGCCTGGGAGTGTGGTGGAGTCTCCTTCTTTGGATTTTTTTAAACATAGGTTGGATGGCCATCTGTCAGGAATGCTTAGATTGTGTGTTCCTGCAGGGTAGAAGCTGATCGGATGGGATGGCGGTTGGTGTCCCTTCCAGCCCTATGATTCTATGTTTCTAGGCTGCATTCAAAGCCTGGGAAAGTTACTCTTGGATTACACCTCCCAGAATCCCCCTGCCAGCACCCTTCTCAAGGTCTAGTTGCATTGTTCCTTTTCTAGCATTCTCTAGCCCAGTGGTTCTTAACCTGGGGCCCACAATGTCCTCACAGGGGGTCCACAAAGGCTTGAAGGCTGCTTGGCCCACCTCCTCCCTGCAGTGGAGCAGCCACGTGACAGGAACCAAGGCAAAGGCTGGCTGGCTGGCTTGGCCTGCACATTGCCATTCAATCCACTCTAGCCACAAACTTGCAGGAAGAAGCAAGAGTGCCTCTGAGGGATAATTTAATGGATGGTGTAATCGTATTGTTGTTGTTGTTAGCTATTATTCTTATTAGCTATTATTATTAATATTATTAGGGTTTTAAATCTTGAGTTAAGTCTTGGGACAACAAAAGATATTTAAAGGGGGTCCCTGGTAAAAAAAAAGGTTAAGAACCACTGCTCTACCCAAAGGCACTCACATAACACTAATGGGATACTGGTGTGTTTTAGTGACAACAATAAAGCCATTGTTCCCAGTAATATTACTCCAATTTTTTATTTATGATCTTTATATTCTTCTCTTAAAAGAGCTAGAGTGTTGTAGAATTTCAGCATTGCACTATGACAGTGAAGATCAGGGTTTGAATCCTTAGTCATGAATACTCACTGGGTGACCTTGGGCAAGTCACACTCTCTCAGCCTCAAAGGAAGGCAAAGGCAGACCCCCTTTGAACAAACCGTGCCTAGAAAACCCCATGGTAGGTTCGCCTTAGTCAGAAATGACTTGAAGGCACATAGGCAAACACACAAATTTCTTTTGCAGGCTGAACTCAGTTGGCAGCAAGGGGAGGAAGCTGAAGACCAAGGGGGGAAGGGAGGGAGGGGAGAGACCCCAGGAAACCATGTTAAGAGCGGCTGGAAAGATGGGCTGGAGGGGATCTATGTGGAAGGAAGGAAGGAAGAAGCCCTTTCTGAGGAAGACAACCCTCAAATTCCTCCTCTCTCTCTCTCTCTCTCACACACGTACACACTCCCCTTTCAGAGTTGCCTGGCTGGTTTGCATTTTGCAGCAGCAAACTCCCTCCATCTTCTGCCAGGAGGGCTGCTGCTTCTTTCTCTTTCTCTTTCGGACATGCTGGTTTTCTTGTTTTTTTTTTTTTTTTTTTTTTAAAGCCAGCAGCAGGTTTTGGAGGAGGAGGGTAGGAGGGGGCTGCAAAGCAGCAGCTCTTCCCTGCTGTCTCCTGGCTGCCTCCTTCCTCAGATTAAGGAGGCCAGCACAGGCCCTCTCTTGACCTTGGGGACCCCTGCCAATGCTGATTTGGCAGACAGGTTAAACTGGCCCTGTTGAGGGGGAACCATTTGGGCAAGCATTGAAATGGCAAATGGGAGAGCAGGGTGCCAGGAAACAGTACCAATTGGGATATCTCACAGTTGGTAAAAGGATGTCTGTTGTGTGTTCTGGAAGCTGGTTCAGTGATATCTATTTATTTATTTGGTGGAAGAGTGAAATATGTTTGCAAGTGTTAATCCAGAAGGGGCTGGGTGAATCAATAACAACCTAGGAACCAAATGTTTGGGAATTACTGTGTTTTAGAGTTACCATTTCTAAGAGTAACCATTCCATAATATGGGGATATTAGCTTACTGACTCTCAAAAATGTAACATACATTTATTATACCTCCTCAATCACTGTTTTTAAGAGATTTATAAACTGGTAGTGTTAAAAGCATTGCTTGCTACAGCAGATTATAACAAATAATGATCACAGCTATAGAAGATCTTTTGTTAAAATACCAATGTACATCCACAAATGCAGGTGGTCTCTGCTTAAACATTGTTTGGATTACACTGAAGTACTGCCTAGAGCAGGACAGAGTAAAACAGATGGGATTGTGGAATGTATAATCCCTCACCTTCTTCTGTGGTTGTTCACAACCATGATAATGCATCTTTCTGTTACCTCTCCCCACCATCACCACCATTTTCTTTGCACTCTCTCATGGCATTATACTAGCCAACCACATTATTCTAGCCAACATTTCAAGTGAATGAGATCATACTGTTGTGTAGCTAATTGAAATTAGCTACACACCATCAACAGAGATGGCAAATGTACTCATTCTGGTATGGCAGGAAGGATTTCCCTTGTGTTCCCTACACTGCCAAAAGACTCTCCCTAGCTTCTTGCCCTTCACTGCAGTGGCCTGCAAGACAATATAGGCAGAGAGGAAGGTGGCTCAGTTGCCTAGGAAGTGTCAAGATGTGTTCCCTGGTTGCATGCAATGGCAAACTCTTGGTCCATCTTTGTACTATCACCCTCAACAAACAACAGAAACTGAGTCCCAATTGACAATCTATGAGCACAACTGCAAAATGCAGAGATGGACATTGGCTGAGCTCTAGTTTGAAGGTCTTCACTTTTTTCCCACCTGACACCCATGCATGAATAAGCCAAAACATATCTAATGCCACAGACCCTCTTTCATCTTGTGCAGAAAACGTTTTCTGTACAGGAAACAGTGGAAAATATTTGGATAAAAATATTATATTTTGTGCAGAAAATGCTATAATTGGTGACTTATGCTGTTCAAAATTTGCATTTTTGCTTAAAAAGTAGCATTTATGCAGGGAGAAAGAAGTATTTCCTGTGTAGAAAATCGTATTTCTGCATAGAAAAACCACATGCATTTTTTGAACAAAATAAGCCTTGAATTGTGAAGATTCTAGTCAGTCCATTACTCCTCTTGTCAGTGGGGTTGTCTAAACAGCAAAAATACTCCTCACAGAATTCAAGGAGAATATGATTCGTCTAAATGGCACCCCACATCAATCTGCCATATTCAAAAGAAGGGGGGGTCAAAAAACCACCAAAAACTCCACAGGAAAAGCCTTTACACTTTTCCCATATTTTTAAAAAAGCTCTGTGGGGAATGTGCATTCCTGATCATTGGGATAACCAATTCACTTTGATGCATGTTCTTGATAAAAGCAGAAGTGGAAAGCTGACGTGTGCAGGGGGTGGAGCTTGCTAACAAAGAAAGCACCCAAAACTGCCATGTTGGATTTTTGCTGTAGTGATCATGTGCTGAGGTGACAAAACAGCCTTTCCCTGTTTCCCCCCTCCCTATTTATTAAGGCGGAATATTGCACTTTCGCAACTTAGATATGCTTTTTAAAAAATAATGTTTGGTGGCAGCAACGATGACAATAAAAACACAAGTAATTCTCTTGCGCCTACCTCTTGATTTGCAGGAATGCCCATTGGAACAGCAAAAGCAGATAGCTTTGCATGCCTGCAATCTTGCAAATTTTTTTAAGACAAATAGATGCTGCTGCGAATTGGCATTGGTGTGCATCAATCCGTATTTTTCCCCTTGTATGGACAAGCACAGTGTTTCCCAACAGTTGAGAAATATTTTTTGAACATGTTTCAAATATTTTCAAATATTCTTTCCAGCTTAGGTATAACCTCTGCCAGACCATGGGGCGGGGGGGGGGAGATATGGTCCTGGGGGTGAGATTCAAGCTGCTGAGTAGGCTTTGATGCAAAAATGCATTTTGGGCAAACTAGAAGTGGGGTTTCTCAGTGTTGACTACTAGTGCACGTTTACATTTTGACAATGTACAACAGTAGTGGCTGCAACCCATGGCAGGATTTGGGGGCATGAAATTCACTTGTGTGGACTTAGCAAATCTCTTCACAAACAACTCGACTGTCTTTAGGGCAAGAAGGATGATGGCAGTGGCAGTTGGTGTCTCCTATGTCAAATGAAGCAATGAATCTCCGCTGGATTTTAGATTTCTGAACTTTAATTGAGATATCTATGATGTTTAATCTGTTTTGAAGATAGGGTTCAACATCTTGGATAGCTCATTTAAAGTTCAAACTAAAATCCAGAGCAGATTCACTGCTCCACTGACATGGAAACCACCACCTGCCACTCCAACAGTCTTTAGAAAGGCAAAGAAATTTACTTAGCCACTGCTAGAACTGCCTGCCGGAGCTTCAGTGATTCCCTTTAACTCAGTATTGCATGTAGCATGAAGAGCATAAAGTAAAAGTGGGGTGCAGTGCACTGGATTAAAGCAAGGATGCCTGCAGAACGTGCTATTTGCCTGGACTCTTCAATGTGGAATGAATAGTTATGCCCAATAGAGCAGGAAGCTTGAAATTCAAGGATGTTTAGGCTAGCCAGATAGTAGCTAAATGAGGTGCACGAGAGCCTATTAGAACTCAAGCAGGGGCATGTGGGGAGGCAGCATAGATTGTGGCATTTTGGAGCGGTTGAGGGATATTAGCCATGGGGAGAGGAATCTGGTAATTGGTGGCATCAGTGGCATTTGTGAAGGGATCTGGGCAGACAATATACAGAAGTGGGACCGAGTGAGAAGGGGAATATTTATTGATTTCATAAATTAACCCTAGTTTCTCTCTCAAACTGGCAATATTTGGGCAAAAAAACAAAAAAAACAAATGCAAGGTTGGATGTGACCCCTGGGCATGTGTTGGAAGGGGCATTCAGCCTGTCAATTTATTTGAGTTTGATGTCCCTGCCTTGTGATAAATATCTTGTGTGTGAAATTAGATAGCAAGTTGACTGACCCAGTTAAGCAAAGAAAATAAAGAAACGAGAACCAGCAGCCCACAGTTCTCATAGGGAGGGGACCTATAGGGAAGATTTGGTTACACATTCTCCCTGTGTTGTACCATACACTATCCCAGGAGACAAGATTATGCTTACAGGACAAATGCAGATGAAAATACACATCTGGATGCTTCTTAATTTTCATTCATCCAAGCCCTATTTAATTAGTTAGGTAACACTATTCGCTGTGCACAACTATGACGGACACACACACACATGTGTTTGTATGTGCGTGTGCACAAGCCCTCAGATCATCGTCACAAAAAAATCAAACTAATTTAATTTATCATAAAACTTCACCAAGAAGACACAAGGAGGACACATTCCCTATAAATGCACCTGTGGTGTCCTTTTCATTCTTGACAATAAAAACAAACTTCATCATTTTAGAAGCAGGCACAGTATTGCACTACTAACCCACTTCGGTGTCTTCTGAAAGGCTGAGGAGTGCCATGTTCCCATTGGTGCTGCTGTCTCCATTGTCAAAGAAGTAAGGAGCGTAATTTGCCTGGGCTACAAATCAAAGAGAAAACAAGCCAGAAGGAAAGCATTCTGTAAATCGCAAGTGGATGAATTGCCTAGCCTGCCTTTTGAGCACAAAGCAAAGATCAAAGCCCATGTAATAATCCAAGTTCATAACCCAACCAATTAGCTTAATAGATCTCATCTACCATTTAGAAAATTTATGGGCATCTTAAAGGGGTACATATAATGTTTTTAACAACACAAACAGCTAAGAAGCTATATAGATGCATATAAATAATGTGCATTGGAGGGATTAAGAACGACCTCACTTTATGCTCCATAGTATTTCATTTGTACAATGAATGTTCACAAAATGCTCCCTAGCTGTACACAACTGCAGTATATTTTGTTGACTGTATTCGATCTGGAGGCAATCCCTAAACAAACTAAACAATATTCTAAAACATGCTGGTGATTTTGTGTTTTTTTCCAGGGATGCCTACCAAGAAGCCGTAATGAAATAATTACTTACTTGCTGCAAGAGAACAGCAAAGTTCAAAGAAAGTAAAAAAATAAAAAAATAAAATTAGTGAACATTCTAATCACAGATCAATAATTATTTTTATTTTTAAAAATCAGCCCATTAGAAGCTGCAAGTATACAATTGTATACTTTTATACAATTATACAAGGAGGGGGGAAGGAGGTCAGTGGGGTGGAGGAAAGGAATAGCAAGTTGTATTTAGGCAGTCATTATGAAAGAGTTGCAAGGCCACATTACCAAGGATAACTACAAAGCTTAAGCATACGCTGCCATCCTACTCTTAGGAGCCAAGAGGTTTGCTGTACTTACCCAGGCAAACGTGTATCAAATTGAGAAATAAAGATGGGTGGAGGTGCCATACTTGCTTCATTTCACCAAAATGAAAGCCACTTTCTTCTTAGTTTGAGGAAGGGGAGAAAATATGGCCCCAAATCCAGAGCAAGATGTTTCCTTCAGACCTGTACAGTGGGAGCTGCGTAAGAGGCAGGAACAGATGTTAAGATGTTAAGTGGATGACAGGACTTAATTTCTGAGGAATTGAAAGGCGCTCCTTCCTTCCACCTAATTAGACCAATTACTTTGCAAGGAGCGGAGGGACTCATTTCAGAGGCAGAGTTTGGAGGAACCAGCATCACTCTCTGCTGGGGTTGTTATTGTTTGTGCTAGACTTTACATCGCCTAACTTCAAAACATTCTCCAGATCCGGAAAAGGCAAGGTAAACCAGGGATTTAAAGCATTTCTCTTCCTCTTTTCATTCTTCTTTATTTTGACTTTTCTCTTTTTCTTCCTAGAAATGAAAGGGGAGCTAGTAGGAGCTCCTGAGACACCATTCTCAGTTTCCTCTTACTCAAAACACTTATGGAACAAATTCTCAAAAGTTAAACTAATTCTGCATTGATTTATTGAACAAGCATGTAACATTTTTCATAGTTGGGAAATCAGTGCATGAAATACTGAAGTTGCTGTAATGATCTTAAGCCAATCAAGCATTCATCTATCTAGAGGGTCCTTTTATTATGTTATTTTATTATGTTTGAAAGAGTGAGTTTTTATTAAGTTTTAATACTTCATTGAAAAGTCAACTAATTTTATAACCAACACAGACAGCTTGAAAAAGCCTCCCTTAAGTCATTAAAGAGACTTTTTTAATTTTTCATTTCATTGTTGGTTTTATAGAGTTAGAACTGCTGTTCTTAACAAAAAATAAATATGCTTTGGAAGCACTAATTAAAATAACTGCATTCACTAAACCAAAGGGAGGGGGAACTGTCCAGAAACCATTTCCCACCAGAATTTGTATGTGTAACTTGTGCTTAATAAATGCTATCCAACCATTTTTCTTTCTTTCCCACACATTATGCTTTGAATTCCCACTGAATTGAGAGAGGTTGGAGACTATGTAGAGCTCTCCAATTATGGATTACTAGTATAATCCCAAAATGCAGAGAATAAAATTCATCTCATGAACTCTTAGCACTTTTCTCTAGATTGCTAAATAAACACATGTGCCCAAAATTTGGTTGATTTTTTCTTGTCTTCTCTGTGTGTCCCTTTTCTAGGAGAGATATTTCAAGGTGGACCAAAGCCAGGATGAGAAATGAGATTGTTTCAGCAATAATAGCTGCAGGAATCAATAGCCACATAATTAGAATGGCTATCACACGGGTTGTCCAGACAATGAACGCTCCTCACGGAATTCGCAGAAGATACCATGTGTCTCAATGAAATGTGGTTTGCAGTATTCAGAAAGAGGGGGACTAAACACTCCACAAACCATGCAGTAAAAGGAATCACAGTTTTCCCCAAAGTTTCCCAGAAAATGCGAGTAGATGTGCATTTTGGCATGTGTGGATGTCCAAATTCACATTGCTGTGCATTTTCACTCTATTGATCTGTATCGGAGTGTGTGCCTGCTCCATTTGAATAGATGAGAATGGATGCAAATAGGCAATAAAATGGTGGAGGCAAAACAGCATTGCTGTGAATGAGTAAAAAATGTGTCCCACTCACAGTATACCATCATGTCTAGACAAGCCTACAAGTTCCACCAAGTGGTGATAACTACCACTAGGAGGTGAAGGGAAGAAATATGGGTCTATCATGAAGAATAAGCCTATCAGAGGTTGGAAGTAATGAATTACAAGTAATGCCGTTACCTGAAATAATTTAATTGTTTTGGTGGCAAGGGTGCAGTGAAGATACATTTACAAATAAGACAATGAGTAGAGAATGAATTACAAGTAATGTAGTTACCTGAAATAATTTAATTGTTTTGGTGGCAAGGGTGCAGTGAAGATACATTTACAAATAAGACAATGAGTAGAGAAGAAGTTACTTAACTGGTATGATAAACAGTGTTTACTTTTTACCCTACTTTTCAAGGGCATTTAAAGGCATTTGGCAGAAACTTTTTAATGGACTTAAAAAGAAACCTAAAATAAAGAAAAAGCAACACAGCAAGTAATGCAAACAGATATCCTTCCCCAGTGCTGTAATGTAATGTGTAATGACAATTTTTTACTTGCTCTGAAAAAGACCAACCCATAAGCCTCTTGTCATGCTGACCTCTGAGAAGAATTCAATCACTCCTTTCAGTGGCCATGACATATGCCTTTTGGTCTTTCATGGTTCAGCTACAGAGGGCTCCATTTTGTTTGCAATTCTTATCACTTTGTTTTATGGATGGCAAGTGAATTAGTGGGTATTAGTTATGGACCCTCCAAGTTTAGAAGTACAGTATGCACTTTTGAATGCCAGACACCGGGAACAAAAACTGAGAGAAAAGGTGGATCACATCACAATGTATTTGTGAGAGACAACATACCACCTGCTGGACCAGACTGGTATAGATAGACACTAAGGCAATTCATGTGTCCTTGAGTTGATTTCTAAAGAAACATCCAATTCATAGCACACCACGGTCCTTTCACTTGCTTCAGAAACACAAGCAAACCCAAGCTGGTAGCTAGTTGGTTTCATGTTAATAACAGAAGCATTAAACAAAGTATTGTTGCACAGCTTTGTGGCCCACTCCAGCTGCACAGCCAGACAAGTATTTTCCAGAAAAGACAGCAATGTAGTTTAGGAAAACAATAGATGCTTCATTTGTCAACACTGTGGCCTAATCCACACTACACAAATAATCCAGTTTGAAACTGGATTATTGGTCATGGCGGCTCCCTATTGAATCCTGACATTTGTAGTTTTACAAGGTCTTTAGCCTTCTCTGCCAAAAGGTGCTGGTGCTTCCCAAACTATAAATCCCAGGATTCCATAGGAAGGAGCCATGGCAAATAATCCAGTTTCAAACTGGATCATTTGCATAGTGTTGGGAGATTATCAGAGGTGCCAAAAATCCCATCACAGGGGTGACAGGACATTGTTAAAGGGCTGACTTTTCAGACGATGTTGTCCCTGTGGCGTTATGCCCCCGTGCCTGTTCTCTCCTCCCCCCGCTCCTTTTTATTGACGGTTTATGCTATTAATTGACCCATCATTCCGTTTCTGTCATGGAATGATGGGTGTGTGAAAAGGTGCCACATTATGCTGGCATGATGCCAGCATAATGGTGAGGTCTGTGCCGAATACTTCTGGTCCAGATTGGGACATCGAGGTAAGTGATACATTTTCCCCCTCCCCGTGTTACTTGGGTTTTTTTTAATGTTTATGTACTTGCTTTAACTTTTAAGCTTAGATTTTTCTTTTTCTTTTTAAATTTCCCGTGTGACCGTTCTCTTGTGAGAACGGCAGGGATTTTGTTTCCAGGAAGTGAATGGGGCTCAGCGAGAGCTCCATTTACTCCTGCCATGCTGGAGGGGAGGGGATCACTTTTAAATCCGCCATTAAGGTGGGTCTGAAAAATTAGTTTTTCAAGTGCTACAGGGACAGGAGTGGGGTGGAAGGGGATGGGTTTTTTTTTTGTCCCCGTCTGATAATGTCCTCGATGCACCCAACTGTCTCATACAAAATTAGATCACTCTCCCTATGACTCTTCTTCAAGGCTTCTATTTCCAGCAAGCTCATCCCACCCACACACTGTTAGCCTAAGAGGTTGGGGGAGTGCTTTGAGACCCACCTGAGATATCAGAAATCTAGATGGGGGAATTATTAGCTCAAACAGTATGCCTGCAAGAGGAGGGTAACTGCGGGGACCTGGTCACCTATGTATACCAGTACTAACTGCAGAGAACTCCAGGCTGAAGTGAAATAAAGTATTTTTATTGGAAATAACACAAATAGCATACAAACATGCAGCACATGTTTCTAAGAATCACACAAGGTTATCTAGGAGTAAGGCTGAAAAACTGGAAAGAGGGAGAGATTTGGGAAACAGGGCAATAGTTACCAGTCTTGAAGAGAGCAAAGTTTTGAAGTACTCAGACAGAAGTCTGAGGGTGGCACTGGCGGTTCCAATCTAGAAGTGTGCCGAGAAAGGGAGTGGCTGGGCTCGTCCACAGTGACACACCTTTCTATTGTTGGAGGCCTAATATTTATACCCTGTTTTATATCCTGAAAGGACACTCTGGCTAGCACAAAGCCAGAATGGTTTTCCCACTGGGTAAACAAAGGAATCTGAAGCTTAACTGATTGCTGTTAATGGGTGGGAGATTGGAATTGATGGGTTTACGACAACCTCACAATGCAGAAGAGGAGGGGTTTTGAGGTAGGATTTCCTTGTTGTTTGGTTGACTTATTGATGAGATGCTCACAAAGGGATTAGCACATACCTCGTTAATAGCTTTGTTTACCAGGGGCTTCCACACAATCCTAGTTTGTCCTTGCTTGCTAAAATATTTCTAAGACACCTTCCCAGGTCCTCATGACTGCCATCTGACCTCTTTTTGGATCACCCTGGTCAACTTGACCCCTTTGAAGTGTCCAATATTTCCAATTATGAGATATTATAGGGAGGGGGTAGTAGGGCATACTAACAACACACACAAGCTACTTTGCTAGAAGGCTGGGGCTTCCACAATGCTCTCTGGTCTCCAGGGTCTGCCTCTCCACATACACTTCTATTAGCTATGCTTTTAATGATAAATAAAGTTACAGTAAGAATAAAAACATCCAACACCTTTTAACAATAAGTAAATTATAGAGTAGAGAGCCACTGTTGTGTATTAGTTTGATTGTTGAGCTAGGATTTATAGTGACCAATGTTTGACTGCTCATTCAGCCATGGAAACCACTAGGCAAATCACCCTCTCTCAGTCATAGAGGCAACAGCAAACCTCTGAATAAATCTTGCCCTGAAAACCTTAAGGGCTGCCATAGATTGGAGCTGACTTGAAGGCACATAACAATATATCCAGAGTTATAGAGTCATCCAATCTAAACATGATCACATCAAACCATGATCCACCTGAGGAAACCCATATGCACAAACCTACATCTTTTATGTATGTCGCAGCTGCTGAATTGTGAACTGCTGAGAAAATCAGTTGTCATATACTGGGCAATGAATTTAATGCTAAGGATAAAGTGAACTGGCAGTATGTTGGTGTGAACGGCATGGACATGTGTATTCAAGTGCACACCTCCATCCTCTTTCAGTGACTCCCAAAAAAAAAAACACCTTGTCTATGCTCAACAAGATCTGTATCGGAATCTGTGGCAACAGCACAAACAGAATATTAGTCTTCCCCCTACCTTGAGATCAGGACCAATGGGTTGTATGGTGCTATTTGGACTCCAAAGAAACACCCAAGTATACAAGAGCAATGAAAGCTTTGCTCCAAGTCAAACAGGGAAAAGGAAGGAAAATTGAAAACAGGATAAAATGTAAAGGGACAATGCATCACAGTTATAAGTTGACATCATTTGAGTTAAGTTCTGAAACTTCTGTACTCTAAGGAGATTTTCAGATGCGATTTTCGGCAGGATATATTCCAAAACAGCTCAGTTGCTGCCGCGCAGCAGGGGAGCAGTTTCGAATGACGACGTTCCTTTGCCAAACCCCTCTGTGTCACTTCCATGACAGAATGGAGGAAACCGCGTCATATTTCATTCACGATTCTTGCCCGTGAGTGAAATATGACGCGGCTTCCTCCATTCTGTCACGGAAGAGACCCGGAGGGGTTCGGCAGAGGAATGGCGTCGTCCTAAACTGCTCCCCTGCCACGTGGCAGCAACGGAGCTGTTTTGGAATATATCCTGCCAAAAATCGCGTCTGAAAATCTCCTTAGTTACCATCTTTTTGCTCTGAATGCCAGTTTCATATTTTTGCATTGCAGAAAGAGACTCTGAATCCTTTCAGCAGATTCTGGTCCTAGAATATGTGGCCACAAAGCTCATGTGCCTAGCAATGAATGGCCCTTAGTGACTCCCATGTAGGTGGAGTGGTGATTGGACTTTAAATGAACTATCCAAGGTGCTGACCCTATTTGGGGGATATGGCTCAGCACCCTGGATAGCAACTTTCAAGATTAGACCAAGGGTGGGGAACCTTTGGTCTTCTAGATGTTTGGGACTACAGTTCCCATAATTCCACACCACAGACCATGCTAGCTATGACTTGTGGGAGTTGAAGTCCAAAACATCTAGAAGGCCAAAGGTTCCCCACCCCTGGTTAGACTAAAATTCTGAGTGAATTCACTGCCCCACTGGCATGGGAGCCACCTGTATCCACTAGTGTCTAGTGATCAACACATTTCACATCATGTCCACTCCATCCAGCAAAAATACATAGATCATTATATATGACAATAATAGTAAGAAGCTACAACAAGCATATTGCAGATTCTATAATATTTGGAAATTTATCTGATGGTGCCTGGCTGGATGCTGATAATTTTGCTTATGATTCCAATGAAACAGAGTTTTGACTGATAGCACCTACAATATGGAACATTCATTTCATATCAAGTTCCATGCAAAATGATCCAAAACCAGCAATTTTCAGAGATGGGGGATGGGAGCTGAAGTTTGCTGATTTCAGTGCCAAGCTTGCATGAAAATGTTTAGGGTGTCAAACTAAGCTCATATACTATGGTTGCTCAAAACTGGTTGATAGGTGTGCACTCAGGAGCTATTACATACAGAAATCCAAAGTGGTTCATCAGGTGGGCCCCAAAATAGCAGCTGCATCTTTAATGGATTGGGCCCCAACCCATGCTATGGTCTTTGTTTTGGTTTAGAGAATACACCAAGTTAAAGCATGTGCTTTTTAATAGTAAAACAGAAAGACAAACACTAAATTATAGCAGAAACTATACAGATATTATAAGAAGGTTTTTGTGTATGTATTAGATAAAATATATTTTACATTATATATGCTGCTGCCTGCCCTCCTCCTCCTCCCTCTCTGCTCTGGTAATTTTGAACCATCAGAACCTTCATCCACCGAGACAGGACATTTTAATCCCCACAGTTCCATTTTGTTGCTTAATTCCCATAGGACTAGATCTTTATGAAAATATCACTTGAATGAAGAGTGAACAATGTCCTCAAGTTTCAGCCAGTCTGGCATGTACATGTAGCTAGTCAAAACAAATGTTATACTCTATGTGTGTGTGTTTTTTCCTGGCTTTGGGTATTTGGTCATTTTAACTTGACCTTTGGTATGCATTCACATACAGATATGTGGTCATGGGGCACTGGAATGCTCATTAGAGTCAGAAAGTACTCCAGAGTAAGGTAAGGCACTTAGTGCAAAGTGTTTGTTTTTAAAGTGCATCAATGAGAGCTGAATACCATATTTTATAAACAAGCAAAGAGTGATGGTAGCAGTGGTGCTACAGGATGTAGAGCCTAGTGTGGAAAGTGGGAAGAGCTGGACTGAACTGAAAGGACTACAGCAGTGGTCCTTACGCTGTGGTCTGTGGACCCCCAGGGGACAGTCCACAAAGGCTTGAAGGCTTCCCAACTCATATGACAGAAGCCAAGGCAAAGACTGGGTGGCTTGCCCTATGTATTGCTCTTCATTCTACTCCAGTCACAAATTTGCATGAAGAACCAGGAGAAAAACCTTCTCTCCCCTCCCATAAGGGTTAAGGGATAGTGTAATTGTATATTATTATTATTATTATTATTATTATGTTGTTGTTGTTGTTGTTGTTGTTTTAAATCTTGAGTTAAGTCTTGGGGGTCTGTGGCAACTAAAGATAGTTAAAGGGGGTCCCTGGTAAAGAAAAGGTTAAGAACCACTGGTCCACATTAAACCCAAATGATAGGCTCTTAGCTATTAGAAACACAAAGCTCTAGTGGCCAGGGAATAGGGCTACAATAATCACACAGTGCAAGAACAGCCTTCTTTCCTCTCTTCCACCTCACAGACAATGTCCTGTTAGACGTCGTCATTCCTGGCAAATGGCCAATTGCACATAATTCCTGCATCTCTCACATAGGACATAATTTTAGGTGCGTGTCCATGGAGGTTGCTTGTTCAGGTTACTGCCTGCCATAATATGCGATATTGATTCCTGGTGAATATAGGAGCTGGAATTATAACTTTGTATCATTCAAGTACTCAGGGGGAAACTTGCAATAAATACCAGTGCTGGCCCGAGACATTTTGCTGACTGAGGCAAAGATCAAGGTTCCAGCTCACACATGGATCTGGTACTTGAATATCTATCTATCTATCTACGGTATCTATCTAATCTAATCTATTTATTTCAAGCTTCAAGCCTCTCAGTCTTTCAGGGCCCTTGACATGATGTACTATGAATGAAAATAATTAGAATATTAAATATATGAATAAAATTAAAACAGACTATATATGAATTAAATTGAAACAGACTCTATATGAATAAAATTGAAACAGACTAAACCCCCCCATTAATTAAAAAACACAGATAATTAAAACAGCCAGAACAGTTACCATTAATTGTAAAGAACAATGGCCAAGCCATGTAATGCAGCCACCTGCCAGAAACTCAAAAGAGATGGAGTCAGCCAGACTTTCCTTGGAGAGGAGTTCCATAGATGGGGTACTACTAAAGAGAAAGCCCGATCACATATACCCAATAAGTTAACCTGGGCCTCTGTGGAGGATCTCTAATTTCAGACAGGCTTATATGGGAGGAGGTGGTCTCTTGGCTCCAGATTCAGTAGTTGCATTCAAACAATATCCACCATCACCCCTGAGGGCAGCATTCTATTATGGGATTGCAGGACAGGCTGCATGGCAAAAATAGCTTTGCCCTTCCATAGAAAGGGAACAGCAGTGCAGTGGGGGATTTCAGGGGAATGGTGCCACCACTATCCCCAGCATTTGAGGTTGCCTCATTCTGCTTAATAGTAGAGCTGGCCCTTCAAAGGACCAACAGTAAGTGAAACAATGCTTTACTAGCACTTGGTCTGTTTCCAGGCACAATTCAAAGTGCTGGTTATGACCTATAAAGCACTGTATAGTTTGCATGGTCTGAAAGACCATAATTCACTATATGAGCCTGACTAAGTGTTAAAATAGCAGTAGTGGAGACTGACACCACCCGAAGATCTGTCAGAGACAACGGTAGTGGCAGCATAGCTAATACTTATTAGTGCTGCATAGAAAGAGGTACGGTAAGCCTTCTTTTGAAGATCTTTTACCACGAAAACCTTATGCTGAGACAATCCAAAATGAAACAAGAGATAATGCCAGAAGATGAAACTCCCAGGTTGGACCGCTACTGGGATACAGTGGAGGACAGCTATGAGTAGCACTGTGGCTAATGGCACAACTGGACTCAAGCAGAAAAGATGTTCAGCTGTTGACATGCTCAGAGGTGAAAGGAAATTCTGAAGATATACAACACAAATTATAAGAATATGGAGTGTGAGAAACATGAATCAGGGGAAGCTAGATATAGCAAAACAAGAAATGGAAAATATAAACATTGCAATAGTTGAGGTGAGTGAACTAAAGTGGACAGGAATGGGACATTTTGAGTCAGAGAATTACACAGTGTTTTACTCAGGAAATGAAAATCTAAGAAAAAAATGGGGTATCATTTATAGTGAGGAGAGATGCAGCAAAAGTAGCCAAAGGATATAATGGAGAGTCTGACTGAATCATGTCAATAAGACTTCAGGGAAAACCCAACAATATAACCTTAATCCAAGTTTATGCTCCAACGACAGAGGCAGAAGAAGAAGAAATTGAAAGATTCTGTCCATGAGTAAATTGATCACACACCAAAACAGGACTTCTTGTTAATCATAGGCAATTGGAAGGCAAAAATAGGAAACAGAGGGGAATTAAAGATTGTAGGAAAATTTGGCATAGGACCAAGGAATGAAGCAGTAGACCAACTGACTGAATTTTACAAGGCCAGCAGGTTTTTTCATCACAAACACATTCTTCAAGCAACCCAAGAAGCAGCTGTAGACATGGACATCACCTGATGGTCAATAAAGAAATCAAATAGACTACACAATTGGAAGCAAAAGACTAAGAAGCTCCATTCTCTCTGCAAAAACGGGAGAAGGAGCAGATTGTGGCATAGACCATAAACTACTAATCAAAAATTAAAGTAAAGCTAAAGAAGAAATTAAACCAACCACCATGCCAAAATACAACTTGAAGAACATACCCATGGAATTTAAAGATAATGTGATAGATTTGCACGATTAAGCCTAATTGACCGGGAACCAGAAGAATTCTGGATTGAAGCCAGGGACACTGTCAGGGAGGAATGCAAAAATACACTATCTGTAGCCAAAAAACAAAGAAAAGCCTCAATGGATGTCAGATGAAACTCTTCAAGAAGTTAAGGACAGATGAGAAGCAAAAGTAGAAGAGGACAGATACAGAATCAGAACCCTGAATGCAATTGTTCAATGACTTGTGCACAGGGACAAGGAGGACTACTATAATAACTACTACAAAAAGGAAGAACAAGAGACCTCTTCCACAAGATCCAAGAAATCAAAGGGAAATTTAAACCAAGATCAGGCTACCTCCCACCTCACCATCTGACCTCAGAGCAAGTGAAATGGTGTGCCAGCAGGGCTCTGCCTTCCCAGCTGAGCACCTCTGCAACAGAGCCATGCTGGTGTGTAGTCACTTGCTCTGAGGTCATAATGAGGCACCCAGGTATTCAATCAATGATGAGGGATAGCCTGATTGACCCCCCCCCCAACTGTTGATTGCATGGCTGGGTCCTTATTCTTATCTCAGAGCAAGTGATTGTGTGCCAGTAGAGCTCTGCCACAGATGTGCTTGGCCAGGAAGGCAGTGGTGGTGGTCCCAGGGAGAAAGGGACATTTATATTTCATGGCTGGGCTTGGCTTGGCTGGGAAGCGGGTGATAGCAGTGGTCATTACTGCTAAACGACCCCAACAACTACCATTGGATATTTAACAAAAACAATAGTGACAGATTTTCCTGGTTTTGTCTTTTTTTCCGGGCTGTGAGGCCGTGTTCTGGAATAGTTTCTGACGTTTCGCCTACATCTGTGGCTGGCATCCTCAGCCTTGTTCAAAGACTGCCTCACCACAAGCTACTTCCAGTGGGATAACAAATTCTACAAACAGATAGATAGGGTAGCCATGGGCAGCCCCTACTGAAATCCACAAACACCTGGACAACTTCAACAGGAAAGGAGAAACCTTAAAAGTAAACAAAATCTGGCTGCCAATTTTGAAATACAATAGAATCAAAATTCAACACTTACAAAAGAATTCCACCAAGGGACAAGAGGATTCTCAGCAGATAATGGCCCATCAACCAACCATTAGCCAAACAGACACTAACGAGCCTTGCATTTCTATACCCTGAAACTAACCATTCAATTACACCAATTTACATATACTCCCCAACAGAGGTTCACACCACATAAAGTCCACGCACACACCTACCCAACCATTCTCTGAGGATGCCAGCCACAGATGCAGGCGAAATGTCAGAAAGAAAATATTCCAGAACATGGCCTTACAGCCCAGAAAAAAACCCAAGGAAAATCTATGGATGCCGGCCGTGAAACCCTTTGACTTCACAATGGTGATACTTGTCATCCAAAATTCCAATTTCACCCCGATCCAGATGGCCACACATACAAAAGCCCAGTAAAAATTGTTTGTTTGTTTTTCCTGGAAACAGCGGAGCAAGAAGTAAGTTTTAAAAAATTGCATTAAAAGCTAAAAGAAGTGTTGTTGCTGTGAAAAAGGTCTTACATTGTGTGTTCCTATAGTACCAGATCTGAGGAAGGTACAGATTTTTTCCCCCTTGTATAGATGAGCTCTGAGACTCATATTTTGATGATATCATGAGAAGACATGCTTCACTAGAAAAGGCTGTAGGAGGTATGAGTCTAAAAATAAAAATGTATTAAAAATTCCAGGGATCTAGCCCTTTTAAAAAGAAATAAAAATATCTTCTTTAAAAAATAAAAATCTTTCACTTACAAATTCATGCAGAGTGACACTTAAGAATGCTGAGACAAGCTCAATTAACATTTAAAAGTGTGTTCTGAGGTCTGATCACCCAATGAATTAAACTCATTACAAAAACAAAGGAGTCAGTTTAAAAATGCATATCAAAAGTTTACTGAAGGTATATCAATCTTAATCTACATACTAAAACAAACTTTAAAAAAGGGGATCTTAACTAACTAGGAGAATTTAGGGTAGAATGACTCACCCAGCCTTTAGCGGTAGAGGCTGCATGGTGAACATCATGGCATAGCATCATAGCATGGCTTCATAGCATGGCTACAGCTGCATGGAGACTCAACTTAAAAGAGACTTACACAAAGAGCAATAATATTTAAATTAGGTCATGTGTTGAATGACCCATCTCTCCAGTTGGCTGGAATTGCCTAGTGAAATAAGAGAAAGGGAATTGGGTGAAAAGAAGCATGCAGGGAAAAATTCCTAGACATATCTTAGCATGTGAATGGAGTACACATGATTGTTTTACATTACAATAATTATTTCCTCACATACTACAAAGACAATAATGCTTGGTAAGGTATAAGACAATAGAAAAAGAGGAAGACTGCATTCCAGATGGATAGACTCAATCAAGGAAGCCCCATCCCTGAGTCTGCAAGACCTGAGCAGGGCTGTTGATGATAGGGTGACTTGGAGGCCTCTCATTCATAGGGACACCATAAGTCAAAGTCAACTTGAAGGCAGTTAATGACAAAGGTATTAAGATCTTCAAGAGACGGTTATCTCTCAGTCCTACCATTGTCACAGGCATATCTGGTGAGGATGCAGGAGAGGACTCTCTCAGTGGCTGTTCCCACCCTGTGGACTTCCTTCCCATGGGAAGCTATATCGGCTCCCACTCTGTTCTCTTTCTGACAGCAGGCACCGATCTCTTATACAGACAGGTCTTTGGCTGTAAAGTGGTTGCTGCAGAAGGGGTTTTTAATAGGGGGTGCTATGCTTTTATTTTCATTTTTATGTTCAAAACACTTTAAAAACAGTATTAAGTTAGGGTTTTTAATGGGGTTGCTTATTTTGTGGGGTTTTTTTTTTTTTTTTTTACTACAAATTGTTTAGGAATATTTTGTTCTAACCTATGTTGTAAGCTGCCTTGGGTCCCTCACTGCAAGAACGTTGAGATATAAATTAAATTAATAATCTTTTGACCTCCAGATAATAGAATCCCTTGTAACTTTTCCAAGGAGGTATTTTTTTTTTAATCCTCCTACCCCAATAATGCTAATTTAACCTACCTTCCTCAGGGATCAAAGGAAGCCCAACTTGCATAACAGTTGACTCCCTCCCATTCCATCCTTTTCTGGCATCTATTAAAAACATTCTGTCACCAAGAATTATATAATTCCACCACCAAGCCCCATTATCTGATGTGGTGCAGTCCAGGAAAGCCTATATCACATGCATCTGTTACATACACAGAAAAGATATTCTGCAGCAATGCTAGATTGTGTGTGTACCCCCTCCCCTCCCCTCTCTTTTAAGGAGTTATTGTGGCAGAGGGATTGGTGCAAGAATATTACTCACACCCTTGACAACTAAGAGAATTGCTTCATCTTTCATGTCAAGGCAAGGGAAAGCAACCTGAATTTAGTCTACTTTACAGTATTGTTGTTTAATCAGAGAAATTTGTGTCTTGCATCTCACTAGCAGCCAACTCTCCCAGATGTGTGTGTGTGTGTGTGTGTGTGCGTGCGCATAAGCATATTATTCCAAGCTTTGCTTGCCGTTGTTACACCTGAAGCAAGAAGTGCTAACCCAGAGGCAGGAAGCATAATAATATACATATCACCTTCATCTTTGGATGCAGACTCCATTTTACAGCATATCACTTGTTAATACCACTGTGGATTTAAATAGCTCTGAGAATTATTGACAGAAAGGTATCCAAAATTAAAAGAACAGGTCACTCACATAGCAATGAAGATTCTTCATTCCTATTCATGTGATGTGTTAAAAAAAAACCAATGCCAACCTACTACAATGTAATGAGAAATGACATATTTCCTAAGTCACATTGATTTTTTTAACATCTCCTCTGACCTAATCATTACTACTGGATTGGATTATATTATGTAAAACTGTTGATTCATAGGGATGGTCTCGGTCTTGGGCATGAACAATATGCTTTACTAAAGTGGAAACAATATTCATATTTATGCATTCCCAGCTTGAAAAATGGGTTTCCCAGCATTTGGGAAACATGGTGAGAAAGAATAATAGATCAGCAAGAATCACGCACAATTTTCTTTCAAGTTTTGAATGACCCAAAGTGGTTTTGTGGGGAGGGAGTGAAAAAAAAAACCACACAACTTTTTTCTGCACAGAAAACAGGTTTGTGTCCCCCTCCCCAATCATGTGAATAATTGGTTCACAATATTTCAGGATGTTCAAATATGGAGAAAATACTACCAAGTAATATTTATTTTCTCTAACAGTAGGAAGAAAACTACTGTAATTATTTGTCCTCACTTGTGAGGATGAAAAAGCCAAAGACTTACATCTCTACACTACACTTGCCCAAACCTTTTTTTTTAAAAAATAGTCAAAATAAAAGATTGGACTATGAAGAACCACTGTAAATTGGAAAACAGATTTTGGGTCTTGCACTCTAGGGCTTGTCCCTCTCATGGGTTTTCCTTTTTTCAGTCTTTTTACAAATTTCTTAGGCATTCATACTCAAAGGCTGGCATGAAGAAAAGCAGAAAAATAATCTTCATATATATCCAATATACATAAGTGAAAATATATAACAAATCTTAATGTGCATGTTGAGTATCCATGTGAAAATCTATCTGCAACATGAAATACATAGAAGACAATAAAAATCATATACTGTACACATAATCAGAGCCTGGCAAGTTACATTTAAAAAGTAATTCATCTTGTTGTTCATTGCAATGTTTAAAAAATAGCCTGTTGCAATGGTGAAAACAAGCAACTCTTTATATCACTAGTCAGGCAACTTATTACTTTTGTATTACTTTTTTTAAAAAATTACCATCAGTGGCAAGCAGTGGCTCTCATGTTAGTGGAACAGTGAACCTGGTCTGGATTTTAGTCTGAATTTGGAAGGAGGTATCCAAGGTGCTGAACTTATTTTGGTCATAGGGTTTCTGTCCAGTTACTCACCGTACCAGTAAAGTAACACTGCACCAGGACAGAGCCAAACACACTTATTGGAATAAAATAGGCCACAACTTTGAATAACAATATCAACAATTTAAGCCCAGTGGGCCTCCAAATCTGGTGGTAATGTCTCCATACCCAAAAGGGCATTTTGGGACACCCCCCTCTCTTTCTCTTTGCAAAAGGAATGTGACCTCCAGTGGCCCCTGGATCCACAAAACAGCCATGGGGGACTGTGTGCAGCCTGTGGGATATATTTTGCACACCCCTGGTTTATTGAGGGAGGATCTGTACTGTGGGTCTACTCCAGCTTCCTTCACATTATTTAAATTCAAGGATGAGCCACATGCTGCCTGATTGTGGGATAGGGAAGGGGGGCTAGCACCCTATTTCCCCCCCACCCCGAGTTACTGTTTCCATTACAGTTTTCAGAAATAAATCTTTACTCTCACTGTTCTCCAAAGTAACTAAACAGTTAAGTTACTTTGGAAATGGGAATTCAAGAACATGAAGCACACCATGAGCCAGCCTTCAAACCATGTGATATTCCTCCTCTGCCATTTGGTGAGATCATGCCCTATGCTATAAAAGATATATCTCCATCTCCATCTCCATCTCCATATCTATATGTATATGTATATCTATATCTGTATATAGATTGATATATAGATATATAGATATAGATATAGATATAGATATAGATATAGATACACACACACACACACAAAATAAATGTTCTGGTACACTATAAAAGTACAGTAATGCTAAAATTTAACAGTTAAACAAAGAAGAACAAGTGCAGTCATCTGAAGGGGAAAGGTCAGAAAGTGATCATAAGGCCTAAGTAATATAGGCCCATGCTGAAGAACAAGTCTGCTTAGACACAGAAAATGTTGTAAACACTGATAGATTTCTAATTAAGTTGAACATACACAAAGCATTCTGACTTGTGCCCTGAAACCTCTTGACCCATTCTGATGAGAAAAGATGCAAGCTAGAATACCAGTATGAGATACAAAGAATAAGTGTGACATGCAGAGTTTGAAAATAGTATTTTCTCATTACTGGTGAGTTTGTATGCCTTATTTAGCACTTTGTTCCTCAGCTGCTGCCACTGCATGTTTTTTGTAATGTTGGTTTAACATTAATCTGTGCTATGTCATTAAATAAATTTCCTGAAAGGGTTATCCCCTTCCCATAATGTTCCTTTAAGTTACAATCATAATGTAATATATTTATACTTCTGTTACTGAGTGAAAGTAGTAATTAGAAGAAGCTAGCTAATTGTAACTAATTGCTTCCAATCCCAAACTGTGAGAAAAACAACTACCTGTTTTACCTCTCTTTAGGCCAAACTTTAAACAGCTAGGAATATAGTCCCACCCCTAGCCTTGATCCAGTTGGGCCTGATCCAACTAAGCACACACACATTCTCTCACATACACACAGCATCCAAGAGAGAATGAATCCAGACCATAGCAAAGTACAATTTCTCTTACTGAGTCTCACCAGTGCTGCACAAGCTGCTTGACTGGGCCTGGGATTGATACACACAACATCCATTTCTATGAACAACTCATTATGTATCTAGGAATATCCTATCTGGTGTCATCAGAATAATAAGCTTTCATTTCCTTACTCTGGTACTGGGGGTGGGGGAATAGGGGTATAGAATGAACATTCTACACTGTGAATATTCCATACAGCACACCCACAATAAAGTCTGCAAATATAAAACACACATTGGACATTTTCAGATGCTCCTTACCGCGCAATCAGCCTCCGGAGCAGTAACAAGGCTGCTGCGCGGCAGGGAGGTCCTTTTTGGATGCCACCGACCCTCTTCTGGGATCATTCGTGGCACGTCCGTGAAGCTTTGGAAGCAGCCGCATCATATTTCAATCACGGGCAATGTCCGTGCTTAAAATATGATGCAGCCGCTTCCAAAGCTTCACGTACATGCCACAAATGATCCCGGAAGAGGGACGGTGGCGTCCAAAAAGGACCCCCTGCAGTGCAGCAGCCTCGTTACTGCTCCAGAGGCTGCTTGTATGGTAAGAGGGGTCTGAAAATGTCCAGAGTTTGCAAAATATGTTCTGATTACAGAAACTGGAAGAAGGACCAAAGCATCTAATGTCTGTCTCATGGAATCTCACATTCACCCCAAATATCCTTTCAATTGTTTTTCTCTGTCAAAACTGGGAGGGATCCCTTTCTGCTGGCCTTTAAATTCCTCCTCGTTTCACAAGATGGAACTTTTAAAGGAGGAAGTAAACTTCAGTGCTACCTGGTGATAAAATTGGCTGATTATTCTCAGTTACACCATAATGAGAAAAGCAAATAAAAAAGAGCCATAACACATAACAACGTGGGCCATGTTGTTCCAATTAGCTTACCATCAGCAAAAACAAGTCCAATCAAGAATACGCTCTCATGAGCCAACTGGCCGTAATTGCAAAATAAATATTTGCCACAGAACTCGAGTTGGCGCAATATGAACTGACAAACAGAAAGTACTCATAGTCAATATTGTAGCTTGTGGAGGAAACAAAATCCATTATACCAAGACTTGGTGATATTCTTTATCTGATCATAACCTGGAAATGCAGCACACTCCCTCCCTTTGCGGATGCAAAATCCTCTGTCATTATGACTAGATTTTAAACCTCTTTTACTATGATCAAATATCACTTTTAAACCACCATGATTTTAGCCCAGATAAATATTTCCCTACTTTCCAGAAAAGAGGAGTAAGGTTTGTTGGTTGGTCAGTAAGATGATACTTGGTACAATGCAGGGTTAGTGTCAAAAACAGGAATGGAAAACAAATTTCACTGGATTTGCATTTCATTATGGTAATATCCATTTCACAACTCACAACATAATAGAGTGGACTTTGCCTTGGAAATCTGCACCTTTGCAAGACTTGTGATATGCCAGAGTAGGAAACATACATAACCATGTGGATATTTTAAAAATGCACACAACCAAAAATATGCACATTTGAAAAAAAATGCACATAAACACATTGTAGTTAATTAGAAATATGTATATATGCAACAACAGATAGGCTTACCTATGTCACTTTCTTGTTCCTGATGATAAATGATGATGCAAGCAATGATATGGCACAGAGAAATAAGGCAAGGCCAGGAGTAAAGTATGGCTAAAGTTTAGATGGGGGGCCGAGACAAAATTGACACAGGTACCCATTTGTGGCAGCAGCCATATGTACATCTTTATATGACCTCACTGTTGGTGAATTATTGTCGCTTCAGACACTGAAAACATTAACTAAATATTCAAGATGCTTTAAATAAAAAGATACGGATGAATAGGATCAACAGCATATATGTGATGGGCTGCTACATGTCTGAATGAGCTAGAGATAACCCAAGTCTCCTGCTAAGTGTACTTTTGGTTACAAAACCTGAATTTGCTCCCAGATGATTAGGTCAATAGTTGGGACAATGCAGTCCACCAGTTTCAGAGAGGATGGGAGGTGGAGTCTAAACCATCTGGAAGGCATCAGGTGAGGAAGGTGTTATTGCACAGTATGCTCAGTCCCCAATTTCCTGCCCATCCCTCACTTGCCAAAATAAAACAAAACAAAATCTTCCACTGCTACAAAGAAGCCTGAATTATGAACCACAACAATACATTATTTGCACACATTGGTTTTACAAATTTTGGGGAGGGGGTTTCCTTCCTTTCACATCCCCCATGAATGCCCTCTCCTAATTCCCTTTTTCTGTCCCTGCAAGGGCTTAAAAGCTAGTTTCACCTCCCTGTTTTGAGATGCACCCTTCCAATCCAGGGTTTGAATTAAAATCCTTTGATGTGGTCCCACAAAACAAGTGTGCACTTTCAGACTCATGGCAGAAGTTCAGGAGGGATGTCTGGGGAGCAGCAGAATGAGTCAGAGGCCCTCTTGGTGAAGCAAGACTAACTTACACTGTCTAACATAAAGGTAGGAATATACATTCTAAACTTTAAACCAAGATTTGTTCTAAGTTTTGTTACTGTACAAGAAGCCAAGATCCAGTACCAAGGAAACACTTCTTCCCATTCTGCCCAGCACCACACCTTATTTCACATCATATTCAACTGACAGAGGCAGCCTAGCTGAAACATTGCCTGAAGATATATTGGCATAGTCCCTGAGGTATAGTGGCATTATAGGCCAAACCGGAATTGATAAAACCTAGATAATGATGAAGGTAATTACAAAATCTGGTGATGAAAAGCAGGACTTTGCAGGGGCCTTGAACCCCTGCAGCCCTGGTGTAAAGGGAGCACTGAATGCAGTTGATAATGTCAGCAGGAACATATATCAAAGCAACTAGACATATCATCCAGAACGGATCCTCCTTGGTCACCAATGGAGCAGTAAGGACATTGATCTCAATAATACACCATTAATATAAGGTTATAGAGACTTAAAGGAAGCAGTGGTCTTTTTAAAAATTCTTTTTCTTTATCTTTTCCACACCTATTTGTTTTAATAAACTTATTCCTGATTAAACCTCATATTTCCAACTGCACAAAAAAAATGTCTTTGGAGATTATCAGATGCGGCAAAAACCACATCAGAAGAACACAATGAGAACAGAAACGGGTGACATTATCAGACAATGACATCCTTAAGCATTCTGGGGGCATAGTATGACTGTGAATAAGGCATCCCTTTTTATTGGTGGTTTAACCCAATCAATACAAAAGTGAGGCCTCATCCACACCAGCGCTACGCCCCAGGAATGGCTGAGGATGCAGGCATCTGATAATGTCACCCCTTCTGTTCTTGTCATGTTCTTCTGATGCGGTTTGGGATGCATTTTTTTTGCTGCATTTCCCTGCATCTGATAATCTCCTTTGACTGCACATTTCATTTTTCTACCACACAAAATGTGTCCACCTGCACATTAGAATAATGCCTACTTTAAACCTCACCTCTATAACAGTAAGGAGGTTATCAGACAGGAATGCAAAAAGCGTTCCTGTCCCACAATCTCCAATCCCATCCCTGTCATGGCACAATAACCCTTCCCATCAGACTTACCTTCTCTTCCATCCAAAGGCAGCCCAGGCATGAACTTCCTGGATCAAAATCCCACCTGTTCTCGCAAGAAGACGCAAGCATAGGAAATTCAAAAATAACATGAAAAATAACAAGAAAAACGTTTACACAAGCACATAAACACACCAAAAAATAACATGTAACCTGGGGAATTCATAAAAAGAGGGTAGCCTACCTTGTTTTCACAATCCTACCCGGAAGTTTTCTGGCAACACCACCCATTGATGCTGTATTCACAGCAGGGCAATGGTGCGAGGTTTGAAATGCCAGCAATGCTGACACAGAAACAGAACGGGCAATCTATTGATGGCTCGGCCTGTCAATTAAATAGAACACCATAGTAACACCAACGGAACGCAAAAGAACAACATCATCTGATATTGGTGTCCTTCTGAATTCCACTGGCATCGTTATGGTGCCACATTAGCCACATCTGATAATCTCCTTAACCTGAAATAACCTAACTGCACTGCTGCATTCATGTGCCCTCAACCATACCTGTCAAGTTTGATGCCTATATTGCACACACCTCTGTGTAAGATGTAGTTTGGTCCTTAGATGGCTAACTCTTCAGGAAGGGACAATTTGTCCTTTTCCAACATGTAAATAAAATGTGGGCCTATATATTATTAAGGCACCAGATCCTGTCTGATCTTAGAAGCTAAGCAGGATCAGCACTGGTTAGTACTTGGGTGGGAGAACACCAACAAATACCAGATACTGTAGGCTATATTTCAGAGGAAAGATATTGCAAAACTTGTGTAAGAAAATTCTATGAAATTCATAGGGTCATCATAAGTTGACAGGCGACTTGAAGAGACATACACACATAAAATGAAGTGATATTATATAAAAGTATATATATATATATATATATATATATATATGTCAGCTTTAAATGGCAGGATAAATATGAGTGCATTAAAGGTTGAATTAGGATACATCCTTTTCCCCGTGCCTGCCCCACCTGGGTGCTTTCTTGTATGTGGTCCATTTTATTGTATTTTATTTCTGCTTTCAGTTTCCTTTGAGATCCTCATTTGTCATTCTGTAAAGGGTAAGCAAATGCTGACCATACACAATGTACAGTAATTGTCTTGGCTCTTGGGCTATGACATCTGGGGCTCAGCACCGCATGACTTGGGTCTCCATGCTCTGGCTGAAACAAAATTACGGTGCCTTTGAGCTCTGCCAGGGGATGATGGATGTCCACTTTGTTAGGCCCATGGCTGAGTGAGTGGAGCAGGAAAGGGGTCAGTGCAAGCCTAATTTACTCACCCTGTCAGCCATAAAAAGGCATTAGACAAGCAGCTGTCCAATGAGAGGGAAAAGAAAATGGATTAATACATAAGTAACAGCAGCCAAAAAGAAAATGGAAACAAATATAACCAGGAACAGGAATCTGGTTTGCTGACACAGAGGTTTGGTCTCTGGGTACCCATGTATTGCCTGAAAAGGAGAAAGACATCATCAAAGAAGAGGAAAAATGAGGGAACCACTTTACATAGAATTTGAATACTATGTGCATGCACACAAATTTAGAAATAGATGTTATGCTCTCTCACAGCTCAGCTGTCCCAGTTTGTCAGGAACAGTCCTGATTAATCCTCTGTTGTTCCACTTTTTTCAGCTGCTTTTAAAATGTCCCAGTTTCTGTCTCCTCCTCCCAAACCCCCCTTTGTCCTCAGCTTATTCCAGTTGTTACACTCTGAGGTTAAAATGCAAAAGTAGTTTACACTCAACTAGCAGGAGGGAGAGAAGAGGAGGGAGGAGAATCTTACCCTTCCCTGTAGACTCAGGCAAAAGCAAACGGCTTTAGCCTCTCTTATCTTGTGTTTTCTTTCTCATTCATAACGTTTGCCATCTTGAGCACACTCTTGGTCGTGTCTGTGAAATGTTGGCAGGCTTCAGCCACATGACCTTACATATACAGTTGTCCCTTCATATTCACTGGGGTTTGGTTCCAGCCCCCCCCACCCCATGGATACCAAAATCCATGAATACTCCATTCCCATTATATGCAATGGCATAGCAAAATGGTGTCCCTTATATAAGATGGCAAAGTCAAGGTTTGCTTTTTGGATTATTATTTTTTACAGAATATTTTCAAGCCGTGAATACTTAAATCCGTGGATACCAAATCTGTGGATATGAAGGGACAACTGTACTCTGGAAAATACAAAGAAACTATAGCTTCCATTTAAGGTATTTGGCAGAGCAAGATAGATCTCATAGCTCATAGAGGGTGGGGGAGAGACTTAAGTGATACACTTCTGCTACAGTCTGACAGCCCTTCCCTTGGGATAAGTACCAATGACCTAATGGGAATTACTGCTAAGTAGATATGTGAAACAGGATAGGAAATGTGTGGACCTCCAGATGCTCTGAATGTAACTATCACCATTCCTCACTTTTGGCTATGCCAGCTAAGAATGATCGAATTTGCAGTCCAACAATATCTGGAGGACCACATATTTGCCACCTCTGATATATCAGATCTCTTCATTAGATTGCAATCCTATAAATACTTACATGGGAGTAAACCCAATACAACAAAGGGTGATTTATTTCTCAGGTAGGCATACACAGCATTGCAGTGTTAAAACATTTAAAGTTCTTAGCGAGGTTTCTGCTCTCAGCTAAAGTTCCACTTCTCATGTATCTTTCTAGATCCTGTTCTTCAGTTCATGATGATAAAACATTTTTATGCTTTATGAGTTCCATCAGTTGTGAGAATAAATGGACAAACGTATCAAGGCCTGGAAAGTATAAATGTCCTTTAAAACAACTTGAGAAACCACTAATGTGCAATTTTGTCAATAACAGTGCCACTATTAAGTCCAGTTTAAGGCATGATGTGAGGTTTTGTATATTGCCATTTCAATAGTGCCTTATTTCTGCTTATAGACCTGTGTCAGGGGTTTTATGAGCAGTGTACTCTTTCATCATGATTTAATTTTAGTGGATTTTAATCTTTAAAACTCACATACACATTACGTGTCAGTGTCAAAACGCTACAACCTGCCTTGAACTGCTGACAGATGAGACATATGAAGTAATAGAATTAATAAAGGAAAATAGCATGGACCTCATAAACTACAAAAAGACAATCTGTGCATGTTCTAAGGCACTCATTTACACGGATAAGTAGAAAATGTCTGCTTATTTCCTCATCGTAAGACTTGAAGATGCTTTAAAATGCCTTCCTCAAAGATCAAATGTTCTGCTCATTAAAAAAGAGTTCTGGTAATTATAGTCTAGAAAGTAAATTTTCCAAGATCTGCTACACATCTCTAGCTAGGCACACACATGCACACAAACACATACAAAGTGCAAGCACAGCTAGCAAAATGGCCAAGTACTCATGTGATCTGCTTGTTTGTACTAGCACAGGGTGACCTGATTTCTTCATTTACACATTGGTAAGGTGGACAGATGGTATTATGCGTATGAGAGGATTATCACACAGCAAATCCTTATCCATTCCTAGCCTGAAGATGAGTCAGGTGGAAATTGTGAACACTAAATCTCCCACACCTGAAGAGACTGCCTGGAAATGTTATCCCCAATGTGTATGAAGGCAGAGGATTCACAATATGCCATAGTAATGGTAATGGACATTTAAACTCAATTCTTAGGTGGTAAGAATTAATTGCCTTGCTCAGTTCTAGATTTTAAATACAAACAAACCACAGGAGGGTTTCACAATATATAGCAATCCAACTTGGGAGAACAATGAAATAACATACAGTAATAACCAAATTTGTTGAACTATACTAAAGCAATTATTTATATTCTATGTACTCCTAGTTTCTAAATGTAGCTATATTAGCTCAAAATATTATCCATTAATAAAACAAACATGCAATTCATCCAGATATACTGTAATTATTTCTTGATATACATACATTTTATAACATCCAATATTTTTAACATTCAATGTATCCAAATATCTCTTAAAGGATACTAGTAGTTATAAAGTTCGGTACTATTTTTCTTCACCATGACCAAAGTCCTTAAATGTGAAAAGTGTCTAATTTCAGTTCTCGAACAAGCTATTCATGATGAAGAAAAATAGTACTGAACTTTATAACTACTAGTATCCTTAAAATATATATATATTGTATACTATACAGTTCAATAAATTTGGTTATTATCTATTTCATTGTTCTCCCAAGCTGGGTTGCTAGATTTTAAATATTCATTTACAGATCAAACTTGGGGGGAAAACACCTGTGCACAGGTATTCTAACACCTAAGAAAATGCCTGAAAGCCAGCATGGTGCTATAGTTTCAGTGTTGGACTAGGACTCAGGGAGATCAGGACTCAAATCCCTGCTCGGCCATGATAATCATCATCCACTGTTAGCCCTGGGCAAGGCACATTCTCTCAGCCTCAGAGGAAGACAATGGCAGCCCACTTCTGAACAAATCTTGCAAGATAGCCCCATGGTGCGTTCACCTTAGGGAAATGACTTGAAGGCACACAAAAGCAACAGAAAGCCTAAGCTTCATCCCAGATCACTGTGGTTCAATTATAAAAAGTTATGCAGACAAATCAGATGTTGATGTTGATGATGGGAGTCTTGATCTTGTTGTTTTAGACATGACTCCTCCACTTCCTCAAGAAGCAGGATGTTCTAGAGGAAATTGAAAACAACCTATTTCCTTTTGAGAAGAGAACCATAGAAAGCTATGACCAATTTCTGATGTATCTTAGCTCAGCCATAAAACCCACTGATTTTAATTGTATTTACTCCAAAGTAAGGTACATAGGATTGCAGTCTTACAGTATTTGTGGTACCTCTTTATTTACAAATAAAGAAAGTAATGAGCTTCATATAGGTTAAAATAGCCCTTAATTTAATACACTGAAGTCTTCAAGAAAACTTACACAGCTCTTAGAGTTACATTACACCTACCCTAAGGACCTCTAGACATATATAGTGTTGTGGTATATTCCTGCAGCCTCCTCAGGAAGGAGCCTGAACACTTCATGCTCAGGGGGCAGGGGCTACCCTGTAGTGGAGGGAATTGGGCAATCTTGTAACTCTATCTCTCAGACTACTCACCCCTTGTATTCCAACCATGTCAACTGAAGACCTTCACTAGTTAGGGAAGTCTGCCATCTAGTGACTGTAGACAGTATTGCAATATTCAAAATGTATCATTAAATGATATAACATCTGTTTGCCATCAGACATTAATGAGTGAATGTGTCCTTCATGTACAGAACAAGCATGAGAACAATATGGTTTTGGCATGTGGCTGGCTTACCCACTAACATCATCCTTTCTCACTGGTTTTGTTTGCTAGGACTGATAGCAGTTGTAGTCCTGATCTAGAAAATACTGATTAATCACTGTGAATGCATTGTGCAAGTTTCCTTCCATCCTTAATGGATATTTTGTGGCAAGAAAAAGGAAAGAGAAAGTGGAAGGAATAAAGGAAGTTTATAAAATGAAGATGAGGATTGCACCCTCACCCCCTCCCTATTAAATTTCACATTTATAACAGGACAATTGCACAATAAAAGCTTCATGCAGAAGCACCCAAAATGTCAATGGTTGTAAATATTCACTGGAAATGTCAGACCCCCTCCAATTTCTTAAGTCCTGGAGATTCCCATGGTGTCCATTCTGCCTCTACATTGCACTCATTCATGCCAATCCATATAGGGCTGGTTGGATGATTCAGGCAAAGAACTCATCAGTTTGTTATATGTACATGGTTGTCTTCAGGTATTAACTGGGCCTTAAAACCAACAAAATGAAAGGCAGTGGGGGCACATAGACAGTTTGGAAATCCAGTTGGTTACATAACACCCCTCAGCTTGAACCTCCCTGAGAAAGAAGAAGACAAACACCATGGGCAGCAACACAAAAGCTACCCTTCATTAGTACAACAGTGTAGGACTTTATTAAAATCAAGTAGAACTTCAATAATATCTATAGTTCTGCATTCCAGAGAGGAAAGTCAAAGCACTGGTTCTTTCCCGTTGTATTTATACATATCCACAGAGACGTTCATTTTGCATGTACAGATTTCACTATTGCATATAGCAGTGGCATGAATACTGCAGCCTGCAAGCTGCAGGTAGCTCTTGGGTCCACTGTGATCCTTTGGACTCCTACTGACCCCCACAAAACCCCAGCATCTCACCTCAGATTTTACATGCACCCCTTTTTTGCCTGAAAACCTGTCAAAAACACATTCAAAATGTAATAAATTGTGGTCTCAGGTGATACCCTTTTCTGAAACAGCAAGAAACTCCCCTTCAAAAACAAACAAACAGTTCAGTCACTCCTCATCATTCAAAATAGTGGCTGTGACAGGGTACATTGGTTCCCCAAGGAACCAAAAAAATCAGGTTATGCATCCCTTTGGGCTTCAGCCCAAAAGGCATGTTTAGGATAAAAGATGACAGAACAACAGGGCTAGTGCACCTGAAGGATTTGCCAGCCCTCTATTAACACTGAGTAACTTGCATGAGTCCCCTCTTTTTGATAGATTTGAACTATTATTGCTTTAGATCCTGGGAGGAAGTTAGACACATCTGCACACTCAAAGAAATGGATGTTAAGCACAGAGCACCCCCATCAGCACTGGTCATATACACCATGGTAATAGGGACACTAACTATTGTTTTGGTCAGGTCTTGGTACTGATGAGATAAGGGGCCACAAGCAGCTCACACAGGCCTCAGATACCCTTCCCACATGGCAGAAAGGATGCTGCTTAAAACTAGGAGAATTACATTCCAGGAAACCTCTTGGAACAGTGTTTCTCCTCTAAAGCAAGATGTGGGGGCTGGATTTAGTGCAAGGCTGCTTTGGCCACATTTTTTAAAAAGTAATTGATTGTTCAATCATTTCTGGTTTTGAAAACCCCTCTGTGTTTTTCCAGAAGGGATAAAGCCCACAAAGCCCACAGCACAGCTCCTGTGCCTCCAAGAACTGGCCTCCAGACCTGCTGACATTGCCTATCACTGCCTAAGGACATCCAAAGTAAGAAAGCCCATTGCACTACTTACAGCAGGGCAGTCCATATATATTAAGGTGAGGCTGAAGACTCTGGGACTTAATAGGTCTCAGGTCATCATCCTGTCACTGCTGAGATAGATGGCTTCAATAAGTAATTGTATTCATTCATCTTTCCAATGTCTATTCCTACCTTCACCATTCTCTGTCCAACTGCTACTGGGTAGCCACGCGCTGTATTGGGGAAAATGCATCAAGCCATATATGAGTAATGTTTGGACAGATCAAATGAATATTTGAATATATTTGAACTGAATATTTGAATCCTTTTTAGAAAGCCAAATGCCTTAACAGATCAGGAACACTGAGTGCATGAATGGATATTACTAAATGAAGATTGTCTGGAAAGTCCAAGTTCAAGTAGGAAATCCAAGTATCTAAATAATTTTCTTCAGCTTAGAGGCAAAGGACCAGGAATGACTGGATTATGTTGATGCTGTTTTCTGTTACAGGGCCTACAGCAATGCTTCTTGGAATGTCTGGCAATTCCTGTAACCCAGAATAAGAAAGAAAGAGAGAACATTTAACTGAAAGAATTTACCAAATCCATACCTAACTGGTGACTGGCAAGGATGCTTCTATGGATTATATGGAAAATTTGGCCCTAGCAAGCCAAGTAATATCTTCTCCTATGGTTTCAGGTTTGATTTTCAAAGTCTGGTCTCCATCCTGTGCTCTGATATTCTGTTTTTCTCATCAAAATGTGCTTGCCATTGTATATTTCTCTTGCCTTGAAAATATATCCACCTGAGTCTCCTCTGTTGTTGTTGTTGTGTGCTTCTACGTCATTTCTGACTTATGGTGATCCTAAGGCAAACTTAGCATGGGGTTGTTGTTGTTTTTTTGGCAAGATCTGTTAAGAGGGGGGCTGCCTTTACCTTCCCCTGAGGCTGAGCATGTGTGACTTGCCTAAGGACATCCAGTGGGTTTCCATGGCTAAGTGGGGATTCAAACCCTGGTCTCCAGAGTTGTAGTCCAATGCTCAGACCACTACACTATGCTGGCTCTCCCTCTCTTTTCTGCATCATGTCATCTAGCATTCCTGTTGAACTCACTTAAAGCCAAATGTTTCTGTGTAAACCAAATATCCAAGGGAGTTTGAAGAAACTAACCATCTTAGCTAAAACAGATGAATGTTCTCAGGCTGCTGCTGCTGTTGTTCTTATTGTTGTTTCCACATAATTGTACATAGGACCCATAGAAATATCATTTGTCAAGTTAGAGTGGGAAGATCATACATCCTTTGCTGACACTAGGTGACCTCTTAAGAATCTTTGGGACCTGGGGCATACAGCACTCTGAAGAAAAGCAGCAAAGCAGCAGGAATTTTCCATCTTTCCTCCTGCTTTACCACACGGTGTTGTTGTTCTTCTGGTGCTCTTTTTTCTAGTCCCGTGGGGCCCTGGGGTAAAACATCATCTTTTTGCAAATGGATTTTCTGGTTAGCAAAAAGATGTGGTTTTACCTCAGTCCCCCACAGGACTGGAACAAAAGAACACCGACAAAAAGACAGGACGTTCTTGCTGCTTTCCCACTTTTCTTCGGAGTGCAGTAAACCCCCTAGTAAAGAAACCTTCAATGCAATGAACACAACCAAAAAGATTTGTGGCTTAGGTTAAAAGTGCTCTGAACAGTGTGGTGCAATGGAGATAAGACAGCTGAATACACTGTTGGAATTTAAAGTAGCATTAAAGACAAGTCTCTTCTTGCTAGCCTATCCAGATGATTTTAAACTGTGAATGTTAAGCTGTGAACTGATCGTTTTAAAATGTCGTAGTCTTACTTTATTTTTAAATTGATAAGTTTTAACTGATATGTGTTTTTAACTAATATTATATTTGTATGTTAATGTGTCATTCCCTGCCTTGATCAACAGGGAGAGGCAGGCAAGAAATGATGATGATGATGATGATGATGATGATGCATTTACACATAGAAAATCCAGGTGCAGATCCTTGTTGAATGATGAATCTCACTGGGTAGCTAAACAAATAATTTGTGTGGGTATTTCTGTAGATCTGTAGATTGTACAGAAATAACAATAACAGCCACTACTGCCTAAGAACAGAATTGCAAAGTTGGAGTAGGGGGACAGGTCAGCCTTTGAAATAGGAAAGTCATAACTAGAGCATCCCTAACTGATGGCTAATCCAATCCCTACTTGAAGACATCTGGTGAAGGAGAGTCCTCTATATCAGGGTAAGCCAGGAACCAAACCATCACCTCTACCCACTGAAACCAGAAGTAACCGGAAGCCCACATCAAGTTAAACACACACACCTCTGTTTTTGATAGAAAACAAAACACATGGATATATGCACCTTATTTTAAAGTTAAATTTCACTTCCTGGATCACAATTCTCCTTGATTAAATGTTTTAAAAATTACTTGGTGCTGTCCAACTTCCTGCATGCATCCAGTGATAGGTCTACTAACTTGGTGCTAAGGTCTATTTGTAAGGGAATTTCTTCCTTAAGTAAATACAGAACATTTTAAAATGTTTTTCTTCGAAGGACATCAAAGAATTTGGTATGCTTGTTGAAAAGATTCTCAGCTACCACCACAGACATGGGAACTGACAGAACATAGAGAAGTTACTTTGTTGGATAACAACTACCAGAAACAACAAGCAGCATGGCCAGTAGGAAGTGTTCTGACAATTGGCACCATGAATACAAGGGCTGAATGTGGTAAGCTTCTCCAGTTTGAAGTGCCAGTCACCTGCAAAATATTCCCCTAAATTTTAGTTCTAACTTTTGTCTTTAGGCATGTGGTATGGTTCGCATTAAGGAATGGGTTGGATGCCACCCAACTGCAGTGACCATCATTCCCTTATCACGGTCAGGATAGGAGATAAGCATACTTTTGTGTGCTGTGGATTGGTCTGACCTCTTCATTTTACAACAGCACATTCTTCTAGCTTTTAGACCTAAGGAATAAGAAACATAAATGTTGCTGATCAATGCAGAAGTATATTGGGGAAAAAAACACAAGCAAAGGCAGAGAACCCCAAGGAACCAAGAGATAGAGGGATACACCAGTGGCTCTTAACCTTTTCTTTAGCAGAGACCCCCTTTAAATATCTTTAGTTGCCATGGACCCCCCAAGACTTAACACAAGGTTTAAAATAACAACAACAACACAATTGCACCATCCATTAAACCTTCTCTCAGAGGCACTGGAGAGGGAGGGAGACTTTTCTCCTGCTTCTTCATGCAAGTTTGTGGTTGGAGAAGATTGTTGCCTTGGCTCCTGTCATGTGGGCTGGGCAGTCAGACCACTGCTGTGAGATTTCCAGAATATTGGGGGCCTATACTCAGGAGACCAATAATCATGTTCAAATTCATTTAGGGAAGGGGGAAAAAAAGCCAGGATTGCATAGACTGTCCACCATGGCATCATAATAGTAGCTCAACCCTCCAGATGTTGGTGTGCAAATCAAAGCCTTCATCATTTGCAGACCTCCTCTGGAGATATGGAAGCCCCCCTGGGGGTCTATGGACCACAGGTTAAGAACCACTGAATTACATCATTATAAATAAGATGCTAATGGTAAAATCTGTAATGTACATAAAACGATAATCATGGAAAAGTCAGGTGGTGAGTTCCCAAAGGACTGGAGTGCTGAGAAACAAGAGGGAGGTATCAACATATTGGAGGCAGAGGAAGACCGTATGTTTGGAGAAATAATTAACAGTCATTTCCTTTCCAAAATACTTCACCCACCCACCCCAAAAAAATTCCCACCCAAATGAGGGCTAGGCATGTTCAGTAGGCAAAAAATGTAGAATATTGGTTTGGGTAGGACTCGAGGAGGAATGAAATGGAGTCTCCCTAAATTGGGCATGGAATAAGCTATCTGGAAACCTGAACAGGAGAACCAGATTTTGGAAATAAGAAACTACACGTGATATAGTTACCTGTAATGAGTTATCCTTTCTTTTATAATGAATGCTTAGCAAAACTATGTTTTAAAAATAATGGCCCATATTCTACATTGTCCACTTAGATACTGCATGCATATGTAACTAAGTAACAATCCTCTGGTCTGACCCCTCCCAAACCCACTTTATCAGGCACCAGCAGCATCAGGTGTAGGAGCTCAGTTCTGCTGGTGGTCAGGATACAAGTGGACGGCATTTCCACCCCCATCCCACCAGTGAGAGAGGTTGCGACAATCAGAAGCAGGACCCTGGCCACAGTTCCTCAACCCAGCCTAGCTTACTGGTGAGAGCAGGATGGGAACATGGCTTCCTTCACTTGATGAGGCTGATGCCTGGTAAAATAAGTTTGGAAGGTCATTTACAATTGTGGCAATAGTGCCACCATTGTGACTCAAAGGGATAGTGACTACGGACCATCTGTAACTGCATTACAGAATGCCAATCAATGTATTTAGTGCCAAATTACTTTAGGGTGGAGTGAGTAATGTTCTTTATGTTTCAGTTACTTTTAAAGGACATTTTTAGGGGCAGGTTGACAAGAATTTTAATTTTTTTAAAACATTCATTTATCAATCCAAAGTTGTCTTTTAAGTAATGAAAAAATGACACAGAAGCTAATGCAATGTGTTACCTTCTATAATGGGCAATGGTAACCAATTACTTTCAAAACATCCTAGCAATGAGAATGGATTACATTTTTAAAATAATTCCCAACCTCTGGTTAATATTAGGCTGTGAAGATACATTGCAATATTTTGTTTTAGGCCCCCTACTTGTGGAACCCATCAATTATTAGAAGTTGGCAAGGTACAGTTTAAGTTCTAGAGAAGAACTGCTAGAAGGAAGTCCACTAGAATTTGATATATGACCTGGAAAAAACACCCAGGCTGTGTATTTGCTTTCACATTCTACTATTTATCTTAGGTTTGTTGCCAGATCTGAAATGTTCACAACTAGATTTTATTTTTTTTAATAAATGAGTGAGGCACCCAGTTTTTATCACATTTGTTGATGCACATCTAATTATTTGTATTCAGTAGCAGGACCAGGAAGGCAGAGAGTATGGATGTAAGCCTTCCCTTATTTCATTCTCACATGCAAGGAAAAAAAAAACATTTTGAAAACTTTTACAAAGTTTTAGACTTTCTATGATTTTGCACACTTGGGAAGGTTTTATGAAAAATCCACTTCTAAAAAAAGATTTTTATGGAAAGCCCATACTTTCTCCCCAGAAAGTCATATGATTTGTGCAAAATACACAATTTTCCATGTGCAAATATTGCCTTTGTGCAAAACAACAGATTTTTCTTTTCCCAAATGAATTTTTCACAAAAAGTCCTGAAATACAAAGTAACTCATGATGGGGAGCATTCTCTCAGTGAAATATCTCAGTTTATTAATGCATCATTTCTCATTGAGAACAAGAAAATTTCTTAATATATTTTACATTCCTACCAGAAAGGCAGCAATTTTAGTGTCCTTTGTTTCAAACCACAAGTGTTCTTCTCAGAGTACACCTTATCAAGCAGTGTATCCATACCAAAAGCATGTTAAAATACCCTGATTTCCCTGTTACCTCCCTGCTTCTTTCCCACAAGATTATACCTGAAGTGGCTTGCAATATTTCAGATGAAGAATAAGTATGACCATCCAACGTTACACTAAACAGCTGTATACAACTAAAGCAACTACAGTTGTCCCTCCATATCCATGGATTTGGTATTCACGGATTTAAGTATTCATAGCTTGAAAATATTCTTTTAAAAAAACCAATAATCCAAAAAGCAAACCTTGATTTTGCCATCTTATATAAGGGACAGCATTTTGCTATGCCATTGCATATAATGGGACTTGAGTATTCACGGATTTTAGTATCCATGGGGGGGGGGAGGGTCCTGTAACCAAATCTCAGCGAATATGAAGGGACAACTGTATACAAAATTCAAATCTAAATAAATTTATATTTCAAATCTTTTTAGAGCAACTATGAAAATTCTTTTTAGTTCTTGAGACTCTCAAAGTACAGGACCACCAAACTTGCAGTGTATCTCCCCTCTTCTTTCCGCCCCTACAGAAGTATGAAATGCCATCCTTAGGTGAGTAATGTCCCTCATTGGGGTGATAGCCCATACATGTATGTCCCTGATGTGGCTGTCTGTCCATTGCTGGAAACAGACTGTGAGTTAGACCAACCTTGGCCCCATCCAACAACTATGGCCCCATCCAACATTCTTAAAAAATGCTAAGGCTTGCCAAGAATGCCTTATAGACCCAGTGGTTTACCTGCACTCTCAGCTGAAAATGTCCCAAGGCAGAGAATCAAGACGAATAGCAAACTGAGCAGCTTCAAGACATTCATGTTTCCACCTGATTATGGACTGTTTCTGGAAGAAGCTCTTGTAGCAGCTGCTGTTCACCTGTTAACATGGTGCATATTTATTTATATAGCATATGAAACATGAGTGATGACTGTAGATGGGTGTACTTCAGCCTTTGTACTGCTTTGTCGATAAGCAGAGTGACAACAGCCACTCCCACATTCAGTGGTGGATGTTTGCCAAATATCTTGCCATAAAACACAAAAGTGACACATTACATTGTAACCAGCTTTGTAATTTAAGGCTGGGAATTTTTGAATGGGTATTTCCTGTTTGATCTTATCAGATTCAGCTCCTATGAGGAGGAGGAAAGAGGGACTCTCAGGGGAAAAACCAGGTCTCCCACGTGTTTCGGCCTGGAGGCTTCTATATGATTTAAGAGATTATCAGACAGGAACTCTAAAAGCGTACCTGTCCCACAATCTCCAATTCCATCCCTGTCCTGGCACAATAACCCTCCCCATCAGACTTACCTTATCTTCCATCAAAAGGTAGCCCAGGCATGAATGGAGCTCTAATAGAGTTCCATTCATTTTCTGGACTGGAATCCTGCCCGTTGTTACAAGAAGACGCGAGCATGGAAAATTTAAAAAGAAAAAGAAAAATACACACAAAAAAGTTTTAAAATGCACATAAACACACTAAAAAAAAAAAAAGAAGTAATCTGGGAGTTTCATAAAAAGAGGGTAGCCTACCTTGTTTTCACAATCTTACCCAGAAGTGTTCTGGCAGGACCACCCACTGATGCTGGAGTCACGACAGGACAATGGTGCAAGGCTTCAGACACCGGCAATGCTGGCACCAAAATGGACGGGTGATCTATTGGTGGCTCGGCTGGTCAATAAAAAGAAACACCAGAATAATGACAGCGAAACACAAAGGGATGACATCACGTTATATTGCCACCTTTTTACATTCCATTGTTGTTATTCTGGTGCCACATTAGCTGCATCTGATAATCTCCTTAGAAAGTAAGTCCAACTAGCCTACTGGCACAAAAAAGTAGCCCCTTTTTGCAGTTGCCTCCTCTGGGGCAAGAGTTGCCCATGTGTGTAGGCTAAATACCAGAAGTAAGCTGGATATCACCCATACCATATTTCAAAGTATAGTTTCTAGTAGTTGAACATCAGATTCCTTTTAAAGTTAATACATTATAAGTATAGTGTATTATAAATTCTGACAGATTGGTGTGAATGATGAGCTTCTCAAAAAGCCCAAGGATCAATGCTGGTGAATAAAGTCATCGGCTGCTGATCCCTGGTGAATTTCTAGGAAAGAAAGATGAAATTGTTGCCAAGGGGTACAAATATAGTATTTGTCCCTGGCTTTTCAGGAAAGAAATAACTGCCAGTCCCCGACATTAGATAACTTGAGTAGAAATGACATGAGATGCGTAAGGATTATTTTCTTACTGTCTGGAAAAGTGTTCTGGAGCTCTTTCAGTAACAATCTTAGGGAAAGGTCACTCACTAGCTCAAGTGCCTAGCTGACTCTGGTCTTGTATATGCATGGAAGGCTGGTATTTGATATAAGTAGCTACGTTTGTTAAGGGAATGCCGTCTAGAGATAGGAAGATATGATTGAGATGGTGCGTGAGCTACATGCTTGGGAGAAAGAAAAGACGAGACTGAAAGAGGGAGGACGTGAGTGTGAGGGCTTCCACTTGTCCCCACCTCTGCCATCACTGTGTGGGCTTCCACCTGTCCTGCCACTGTGGCCACCAACTGTGGAGACCTCTTGCATGAGACTTTATTCATCTTCTCTCCCCAGCGGTCATCACCACACTTTATTAACTGCCGCCATCGCAGACACCATGTCTGAACTCAAACTGTCCAATATGTAACATGTTCAGATGCTCAAGTGTATCATACAAAAATAATGTTTTTTAAAACAAAAATTAAATATAACATCACAGATTACTTATCTAATATATATATCTTCTGACTGATGCTAACACAGGCACACATCTCTCATGCTTTCTCTCTCATATCCTAACTGACACTAACCCTGACTCTAACTCTCCTCTATCTCTGATCCTTGCTAACTCTCCTAACCACTAAAACTCCTAAAACCCCACGAATTCTTAATCTCGAGAAGCTCCCTCTCAACCCTAACCAACTGTCATACACCAGTCTTTTTGAAATCTCCTCAGGGCTTGTCTAGACAGGCAATATACCATATACAATCCAGGGTATTAGCCCCATTCTTCCCCCAGGCAGTTCTCACCACCCTCGGGGTAGATATAAGGCTGAGATGGGAGGAAGGTTGGGTTGGGCCCAATACAACTTTTTTTTTTTTTAATACCTATTTAAACCCATTTCCACCATCAGGAAACGGATCAGGCCCTGCAAGACTGCAGGAGCCAGTTCCGACAGGCTGGCCCGTGCTGCTGCCAGTCTCCCTGGCTCTCCTAAAAAGCATGCTGGTCACATGTTGCTTCCCCCCTTCCAAGACAGTGAAGGAAATGGCACCAGCGACTGCAGCGACAGGCTGGCGTGTCATCATCAGGACTTCCTGTTAATATGCTAGTTTATTTTATTTTGTAAAATGTCTTGTGTGTTATATAGTTAAACAATTTATGTTGTTGTTTTCGTTGTTTTGTCTTTTTGAATTTTGTGTGTGTGTGTGTATGGGGACATCCTCCTGTTCCATGGAGAGAACAGGGAAACAACCGTTCTGATCCATGGCCAGGATATGCCATATACAGGGAGCCAGTATATCCTGGTTCATATAGATGAGCCCTCAGACATTCCACCAATCACCACTCACTCCTAACATTCCATTCTCTCACCCTCTCCCAGCAGATCCTTACCTTATTACATCTACTATACCTTGCATATACAACTATATTTCCTTAATTTAGTTAATAAATGCAACAACATTCCCCTTCCTCCAAAAAGTTCAGAACATCACAGTGAGGTCAAGTCATCCTGAGAATATCCATTTAGAATGTAAACTTTATATATGGAGAAGAATGCTCTACATCTGACAAAGGAGATTATCAGATGTGTTTAAAGTGGCATTACAGGAACGCCAGGAGATCACAAAAGGGCTCCCTTATCAGACAACATCATTCCCCATTGTTATGTTCCCGTTCTGCCAGCACTGCTTTTTATTGACAGGAGAAGCCATCAATAGATCCCCCCATTCTGTTTCTGTGGTGGATTTGTCCATGAGTAAAATATGGCATGGGTGCCTCCAATCATACACGGAAGCAACATGGACGATGCTGAGAGAGGGACAGCGTCGTCTCAAAGGGACCCCCTACTGCTCGACAGCATTGTAACTGTTCCGGAGTCTTCTTGCACGGTAAGTCCTGTCTGAAAAAGTCCATAGTCTGAAGGTAATTTTATACATAGTATTTTAAATGATTTTGTGCATGAAACAAAGTTTGTGTACATTGAACCATCAGAAAGAACCATCACTATCTCAGCCCCCTATGTGGACAATTTTGGATTTTGGAGTATGTTGGATTTTGGAATTCTGGATGAGGGATACTCATTGATATCAAAAGAGCCAGAGACACCTTAGACCTGCATTAGATCTTCAGATCTTTTTTAAAAAACAATGTAAAATGAAGAAAAAGGTAAAATATGAAGGTATTTGTGACTTCTTTCTTTCTTTATTTTTTTCTTTTTGCTCCAGTCCAGAGATCCTCACATTTTCATATACTGCTGTCTTCAGCCAATGGGAGCCACATTTTTGCCAATGAAACGCTGCTTTATTACCCATTAGAAACGTTTTGTCTTTGGAAATAGGGAAGATGAAATGCAAACAAGGAAACATATTATAAAAAGACAGAATGTAAGAAAGGATTTTTTAAGAATAAGGAAGTAATCATGATATGGTCAGATAGGAAGTCATCAGTTAGAATGTTTGAGTGATATGTGTGGAAGAATGAAAGATATGTCTGTATGCACAGACAGTATCACAATGTAGATGTTGTGTTATGTGATATGTGTTGTATGTTGTATGTAATATTTCTGTTGTTTTATTGTTATGATCCTTTGATTTTTATGCAATAAAAGTATTTTTTAAAAGAAACTTTGTCTTTGTCAGATTTAACTGTTATAATGAAATGAGAAAGAGGTAACTGTATACAACATATGCACATCTTTACCAAGCAGATCATAGGCAGTGTTATCATGGAAGATTTTCTGGCCATATTGTTGTAACCAGTCCAGCAACTCAAGAGTTGAGATTCAAGAGGCAGAATTTAGAGGTCGCACAGCACTGCTAAATTTTAAAAGCCAAAACCTAGTACTGAAAGAGGACCTAAACAGACAAAGTGACTAAGGACTTTTTCAGATGGGGTTTTGCAACGTGAGCAGCCTCGTCCTCGTTGCGAGGCTGCTGCGCTGCAGGGCATCCCTTTTGGATGACGCTGTGCTTGCGCCGATACTGTTGCAGAAGTGCTGGGAGGCTGCAGCACTATATTTGGCGATTTTCTAATCACGATCAACTTTCGTGATTAGAAAACCGCCAAATTATAGCACTACAGCCTCCCAGCACTTCCGCAACAGTATCGGCAGGGGAGAGCGTCATCCGAAAGGGACCCCCTGCCGCGCAGCAGCCTCGCAACAGGGACGAGGCTGCTCGCATTACAAAACCCCATCCAAAAAAGTCCTAATAATATACATGTGGTTCAGACAAAGTACACAACTGTTGCCTAAGCTCACTGGTCTATGAAGCGCAACCTATTCACATGTGTAGACACAAACCATATCACAACCAGCCTAACATAGTTCAACATCCATCTGTGTATCACATATAGAAAGCAAGAAATAATAGTGCATAATTCAGGCAAATGAGCCTAACCCCCGGATAATCAGTGGATCTATGAAAAGGAATTAACTCAGGAAAGTGAGCAATTAACTGTAATACATTCTCGCCCTCCCTTTCCCTTGCCTATACTATTAATACCTCTCTGTCATATATATATAACCAGACTCGTTTATCTGACTGTGTCTCTCCTCCTCTCACACACCAATAGTACTTCCTCTCACTGTATTCTCTCCCTCTCCTCTTCTCATACAATGCAAAATACCTCATTCTTTCTTGCATAGCCACACACTCCATTCTGCTCATTCTCTGCTTCAGTTCCTCTCTTATAGGCAGATGCTCTCCCCCACTTTCCTTTCACGCACCTTAATATCCCACCCTAGAGATATAATCCATTCACCCATAGAAGCACCTCCAAAGTCTGAGGCTTAGGGCCAAAGCAGATCTGGCAAGGAACCCTCCCTGAAAAAAAGACAGAGTGCATAGCCAAAAGAGACAAGGACATTTCAGTGGTTGTGCCCCACCTTTCAAATGCCTCCCCCTTCAATGAGCCTTATCAAATGCCTACATCATGTTTTCTAAAGCACCTGGTGAAACCGTTTGTAACCCAAATAGGTGGAGGTGGTTTAGGACCCCGCTCATGATGTGTTAATATTTTTGGGAATTATACTTAGCTCAAATGGAAGGCTGCAAGAGGTGGGTAACTTCGGGACCTTTTCACCTATGTATGCCAGTACTAACTGCAGAGAACTCCAGATTAAAGTGAAATAAATGGTTTTTACTGGGAAGTAACATTCACATATGCAATACATGCTCACAAGAACCACACAAGGCTATTGAAGAGTTTAAGGCTGAAAGGCTGGATAGAGGAATAGATTCCAGAAATAGGGCAATAGTTACCAGTCTTGAGAAGTAGTGAAAAACTTGGATGGAAGTCTGAAGGTAGCACTGGAAGCTTCGATTCAGGGGTATGCCAACATAGAGTGTCTGGGTGTCATCCACAATGGCACACCTTGCTGTTGTTTGGAGCTAATATTTATACTATATTTTATGCCCTGAAGGGGTATTTGGCCTTAGGACAAAGCTTAGATGGGCTTCCCACCATGTAAACAAAGGAAACAGAAACTCTGCCAATTGCTATTTATGGTTGAGAGATAGGAATTGACTGGTTTATGACAACCTCATATTGTAGGACAGGAAGGGGTGCCGAGGGATATTCCCTTGGATTATGAGTTGTTTAGGTCACTTGTGTGTTTAGGATGTGTGACTCATTGCCAGGGGCCCAAGAAGGAATTAGCGCATACCTCCTTAATGGGTTTGTTTACTGGGAGCAGGGCCGGTTTAAGGAATTTTGGGGCCCCCTGCAATGCTTTACTTTGGGGGGCCCCATATGACTTGAAGGCACATGGGCAAGAAGAAAGAAAGAAAGAAGCCCTTTCTGAGGGAGACAACCCTCAAATTCCCTGTCTCTCTCTCTCACACACACACTTACCCTCTCCGATGTGCCTCTCCCTCCAGCTTCTGCCATGGAGGGCTGCTGTTTCTTTCTCTTTCTCTTTCTCTTTCTCTTTCTCTTTAGTTTTGGAGAGGCTGTTTTGTTTGTTTTTTTAAAAAAAGCCAGCAGGAGGTTTTTGGAGGAGGAGGATAAGAGGGGGCTCCTCCCGGCTGTCTCCCGGCTGTTCCTTCGTCAGATTAAGGAGGCCAACACGGGGCCCTCTCTTGACCTTGGGGCCCCCTGCCAATGCTGATTTGGCAGACAGGTTAAACCGGCCCTGACTGGGAGCTCTGCTTAATCCTAGCTTGGGTGTGTTTGCTGAAATTTTTGGTCCACCCCAGACTACTAGACCCCTTGGAGTGTCCAATATTGCCAATTATGAGATATTATAGGGAGTGGGTAGTAGGGCATGGTAACACCTTTGTGTTTTCCAAAATATCCTAAGAACTGTTTAGTGCTTGTAGATCTTTTCACTGCTTCATCCCTGCTACTGGTTTTACTTTGTTTTTAACTTATACTGCCTCGTTTTTACCCCCTTACTTCTGGTTTTCCTATATAGCATTTTATTATTATTGCTTGATTGCTGTTATTTTATGTTGCCTATCTGTACAGTGTCCAGAGTAACTTTGCTTATTGGCAGTCTAAACAGAAAGAATCACAATAAAATAATAAGCTCTACTTTGTGCACATTAACACATGGGCCCTTGGGGTGTAATGTAAGTAAGCCTGAGTTCAGAAACCCACTCCCATAATGGAATGCTCTTGCTGGATGTGTGAATTATTAATTCTAAATACTGTAATAGGATTCCAACACAGCATTGTAATGTCAGAGTTTATGATTAACATCCAAATATCTGCAGAAAGGATCCTTGGCAAACAGTTTTGGTGGGGGGGGGGGGACAGCTACTAAACTAAAGGAATGCAATCATATCAGGGCGGTACCAAAGTCCAGGCACTATGTACAATACTTTCTTTTATGTCTGTGGGTTGGAACAAGGTCCCACAGTACCACACCTTTCTCTTTTTCTTTTCAAAAGGAATGGGGCCCATCCAGCTAGCATAGATTGGCCATGGTGCTTTGTTGCTGGCATTGTCAGCATTTGAAACTTCGCACCATTGTACTCACATGAAAGTAAGTGTCAATGGGCAAACACTTCCAGGTGAGATTGAGACAGTCAGGTAGGGGGCACTCATTTTATGACCCCCTCCTGTGTACTTGGGGCTTTGTGTGTTTCTGTGATTTGCTGTACTTTTGTGTGCGTTTTTGCTTTTATTTTTAAATTTCCCACGCTAGCATGTTCTCACAAGAATTGGGGAGATCAGGAACCTGGAAGTAAACAGAGCTACGTTTGTGCTCCATTTATGCTGGGGAAGCCTCATTGACGCTGTAAATGTGGTAGGTTTTTTTTTCTGGCATAAAAATGCCACAATTTATGCCAGCAAAAGAATGTTAATGTGGGGTGGTCTGATAAAGTCCTAACTATGAAGAGATTGAGGGTCCTCCCACCATCAGGGCGTCTTGATGTTCTGGAATGGAAGCCCCATGCCCCCAAATCCCTTACTATGCTAGGTAGAGTTGCATACTCTCTGTCTGGATTTGGCAGGGAGCGTCCTGATTAACTCTCTGCTGTCCCACTCTTTCAGATGCTTTTAAAATGTCCCAGTTTCTCTCTCCTTCTCTTCACATCTCCCCCCTTTGTCCTCAGCTTTTTTCAGCTGCTGAAAACTGAGTTGAAAGCACAAAAGCAGTTGGCACTCAATTAACTCAGGGGTGGAGTCTTGCCCTTAATTAATAGGTTTAGGCAAAAGCAAACTGCTGCAGCATCTCCTTGCTTGTGTTTTTATTCATTAATAACTTTTGCCATCTTGACCACAATCTGAGTGTACTAATGAATCAAATAGATTTTTTTTGTCCTTTTCAAACCAACTTGGGGTCGCTGTTGACATCCTGGAATGTCTTCTAAGATATGCCAATGCTTTTTGATAATCTTGATAATTGCAGAAGTTAAAGGAAAAAAAGTAAAAGAAAAGGTAAGTCTCTGCTGACTAGTTTTGGTCTTTTCTCTTAACAGGTCAGTTCTAGGTCCTGTATCTGCTCGTTGTTCAGCCAAAGCAATGACATATGGTGGATAACCCCTCTCCCAACAGCTGTGTTCTGTAACTCTCTTTGGTAGTAATATAATCTTCTCTTGATGTAGAATTTCTTTTTAGGTATAAACATTGCCCATAAGGTAAGTTGCTACGTAAACTATGAAGAAAGAAATGAAGAATAATGATGGATGGAGTTTCTATAAGTGGGTTTACTGAATGGTTTAGTTCTTAGATGTCCATGTACTTGGTAAACTATAGTGCCCAAAAAGGATACATGAGATTGGCTAAAATGCATGGAAAATTTAATAGCTTCATGGATAAGAGTTAATCCATTGAGAAAACATATTCAAGGATTGATCCTTTTAAATAAGAAAAATGTCATGAATATATCTTTTGTAAAAAAAAATATTGTTGTTGTATGGGTTTTGATTAGGGGTACAAATGTGAGTGGATTCCAAATGAGCCATGAATATATTAGCTATTGAAGGGGTGGCAGAACTGCCCATCACCACTCCCTTAATCTGAAAATAAAATTGATCTGAAAATCTGAAATCTCCCCCCACCCCCAGTATTATTTTCTGTCCTTTGGGATAGATTTAGGGGTCACATGGGGGCTTCACAAGACAAACACAGGTGGAATTTGTTTCAGCTTGGGGGTTAAAATGTGTGCCATGTCTTTCTGGGTGGAGGGTTCAGGGGCTTGGGTGTTGGGAGGGAGCAGAAAAATTGAGTTGAATAGTCTATGCACTCCATGGTCCACACTTTCCCCGCCCATGATTATATCCTGAGGAACATTTTCCCTAGCATATGAAAATCTTAGTAGGAATCAAGTGGGTGACTGATTTCAATTCCCCCCTCAAAAAAATAAAAATAAAAATAAAAAAAATAAAAAATTCAAAGCAGATAGCAATATAGTTGTACTCCCCCAAAACCTTAGATGGGTTCCACTGTACTTCAGAATCCCTCTAGGTAATACATCTGGTGGTAAACTGAATATGTGCTCCTAGATTATCACTGGAATTTCCCAACTAGCCACATTTTATGCTTAGTTACTGACCTGTGCTGAGGTTTACACGAGGTAACTTCTATTTTTTACTCCCCAAAAGTTGCTCTGATAACCTTTCAGAGGGTGGGTGAAACAACTGAAATTGCTTCTCCGCAGGGACATTGGGTAATGTCTACATATGTCCCTACATCCAGATATTGCTTTGGGCTGCCAGTGTTGCTCTTTACTCCACCAGCTCCTGCCACCACCCTTCTCCCATCAACTTTTTGGTAGAGGACAGAGCCATGTGATCTGAGCATCTCATTGCTGAGCTCAGACAAGCCCTAGTGGTGGCAGCACTGAGGAAGGAAAAACCTTTCTGGAACCATTCTGGGCCAGAAACTGGCCCGGACATCGAGGTAAATGGTAGCAACTGCCAGGCAGCTTTCTGTCCTGCCTCCCACCCCCCACACCAAATCCAGGGCAGATCCATTGTTCACAGTGCACAAAACACCAGTTTCCTGCAAGCTCTGGAGAAATCAGTGAGTTTTTAAAACCAGGGTTAAGGTGGCATACCCCAAGTTTGATGCAGATAGGGCTGTATGCCATGTAGCCTTATCACACCAAATTGGGGTTTTTTTTAACAGGTTTTTTCCCTTGCGTAGACAAGCCCCTAGTTAACAGTCTGACTGCAGCTCTTTGGGCAACTGAAATTTCTGAACACTTTTCAGCCCCACATGCAGTTCAATTACAGTAATTCAAACAGGATGAAACTACAAACCCCAGAATTCCACAGGAGGCAACCATAACAGTTACAGTAGAATAAAAGAATTTAACAGTATACTGTGATAACATTTTGCCTTCACCAGAGGCTGAAAGAATATGACTTGCCCAGTGGGTTTCCATGGCTGAGTGGGGATTCAAACCTCATGCCTCATCCCAACCCAGGCTGGCTAGCATTACTTATCAGGGTTGGAAAAAACCAGGGTTTTTTTAAAAAAACACCACCATTTTGGTGTTGTTTAAGCCAGGGTTTTTTTGTGTGGGTGCATTCAAACCAATATAGGAGTAAATCAGAAAATTAAGTAGCAAAATGTAATTCAGATGTTATGGCCACTAACTTAAATGTTTTTAAAGTACTCTTTTAAAGCAAGTTGATTTGGTTGAACTTATGTTAATTGAAGGGTTTCTGAATGGCATTTCTTACACTGATCCCTAAAAACCTGGGAAATGGTTGGGGAACCTATGGAACTGGTTTTTGTTACTGGAGACTACGTAGTAGATGGCTGAAAAGGTCTTAACAGTATTGTGAATACTTTATTTAGATCCAACTCTGATGAGAAACAAAGTTCAACAACTTGAAGGGCTAATTTCCCAGTCATGAATTAAAGCAGAGGTGAGGAACCTTTGGCCCTGCAAATACTTTCAAGGACAACTCAGATCCCTTGCTAAGCTCAAGGGTTGTGTGAATTTTAACAGGCTTCCAATTCTAGTATATTTTTAGTTGTCAGGCATTAAAAATCAGATTACGATTATCTGTATAATTAAGACTCACACATACATCCAGAAGCTATGGTACTGTCCTTACTCCTTAGGACAAATCATTCACTGATCATTCAGCTTAATTTACTAGTTGTCTGAGAAAAAATGCTTTATCAGAAGCCAGTGGGTAGAACAGACCATAAAAATCAAGCCCTTGAAGACAGCAAACGTTAGGTTTCTTTGCCATTAGTGGAAATGCTTGCTACTAGAGTAAGTGGGATCATGACTGGTGACCCATTCCCACATCATGATTTATTCCCCTTTAGTTACCATAGTTCCATTCCATGGAATCCTGGGAACTGCAGTGTAGGAGGAGGAACACGTAGAATTCTTAGCCACGGTATCTTACCAAACTACAAACCCCAGGATTCCATAGGATGGAACCAGGGCAGTTAATATGGAACAGCAGCTCTAGAATTACGTAGTTTGAGCAGACCCCACGTCTAATCTTTTGTTGCATCTAAACCTTCTTATTCCATCTACAATTCTCCATTTTTCAGAAGACAGAGGTGTAGTCACTTGCTAATCTTAATTTCAGTAAAACTGACCAAAGAATGGGATTTACAGTGTTCACTTGCCATTCAGCAACTGATCTAATGTGTCTACTCTAGTTGCGAACAACTAGATTTAAGCTGTTTGAAAAGGCTACAAACATTACGGGGTAGAAATGACTATCCTATATGTTCAATGGATATGATGATTTTAGTGGGGAAAATGCATTACTTAAGACACAAATGGGATACACTATGATTTGAAGACTTAATTACTGGCAATTCTTCCCCATAAGGTTAACTAGAAGAGTGAAAAATGCTCAGATAGTTTCTGTCACATTATGAAGTACCATCTTTTCTACACTCTTAGCATTTCAGAGAAAACAAGACCAATAAACTGTTGGGATAAGACTTTATTGTTTCAGGAACTAGTACATGTACAGATTTAAAAGATGGAAGGAAAAGTTATTGAATTGCTGTAGTCAAATAGATAAATGCCACAGCATTTAGGAGGCTTCAACAAGTTGCAAAATGACCTTTATTTTACCTGACAAATTCATCTGTTTTCCTAGCTTTAAAAAATATTGCAGTTGTAAAAATGTAGTTCTTAAATTAAACAGATCCTAATTGAACATCTTTGGAAATCGCTGCTCTGTTGTTTGGGGAATGGTGCTTACTTGCTAGGATAAAAATCAAAGAAAATCTGTCAGTTCAGTGGTAGCATTTAGAATTGGGAACAGAGGGGAAAGCATATTTCATAAACAAGACTGTGTCCCAGTGTGACTTTGAAAAGAAAATAGGAGGTCTGAAGTTGTCAAAGGGATTCTTTTTCACTCGACTTGCCACACAAGATATCCACTTCACCAGCTGGAGTTTACCTGTACTTAAATATTTCTGAAATCTTTTTGAAGCAAAGTTGCACTGTCCTGAGGGTAGCTAACACTACACCTGGCAGAAACACTGACTGATTAGCTCCCTAGTTTTCTGCTTAAATGCAAGGGAGGTCCTTCACAATTGTCCCTGCTGATCACTACTTTATTACCCATTATTTCTCACCAATCATGGAGGTGCAACATTCAGGTGCTATCAAACATTTGCTATAATTAACTTTCTATTGCTTGTGTATCCAACTTCTAAAATTCATATTGGTTTCGACACTTAGTAATCTTGGTCTGGTCCTTTATGTGAAGCTAGACTGTAGCACTGCATAGGTTCTCACCTTTTTGGAGGAAGGAACAAAAGTTACACCTGCTATAATTGTATCTATATTGAAATGAACTTCCTTCCCATTGAAAAAAAAATAGCACAAGCAGGTGAAAAGTGACTGACTTGTATGTAACAATCCTGTTTCCACTCAGTTGTCTTAAAAATTAAACAGGAAATTAACATTCAAGTCACATTACACTGAAAACACCTTAAAGCTCATGTTAAAGTGCTTAAAACATTTGACTTCTACATGAAAGCTGCTTGTACACAACAACAGTTTTATTCAATATTATGTACTAGGCAGACATGCCAAAGTGTTTGATGACCCATGACTACAGTTTGCAAAAGGATGTTGCCCTCTACTTCTTCTTGACACCACCACTACCAGCAAGGATGGTGGCCACTCTGATAAAGATGTTGAGAGTATCCACATAAATACCCATACACCTGCAACACAAGAGAAGTAGTCATCAGTTCAACAGAATGAAGAAAACGATGATGCTGTGAAGGTACCAACAAATCCTACTGTTTTAACTCAAGTCCATTCACTGTTCTGTTAAAAACAGACCTTTAAAAAACTTTATGAACAATATTAGCTTAGGTTAGTTTTTAATAGCCAAAATGCCCACATATGCCTTCTTTCGCCACCAACCTCTACAAAATGATCTTGCTTAGAAATCTGGAAATTATTCCTACTCAACCTGGTCACCTAGGTGACTGCTTCTATCTAAGCTTGTTAACACACCCATAAACATTTTACTAGTGCTAACTGAAAAGGTTAGGATCTAACATCCTATCTATTCTCACTGTCCTCCCACCAAGCAGAACACAGGAAGAACAATGATAAGAAATGTTTTAGTAAAGCATCTGCAACTGAGGTTACAACAATATAGACAAAACTATTGCTAGTAATCTGAGGTTTCACTCCTTGCTAACTTGGAGTCAAATGTTAATCAGTTTTAAAAGGGGTTAGAAGCAGCATGATGTCCATGGGCTACACTTTCTCTACTCCTCTCACCTGATCCTAACAATTTGTGATCAGCTTAGCAAGAGAACACACTTACGAGTTGATGGGATCATATTTTTGTAGTCCTACACCATACAGCGGCTGAGTCTCTGCACGTTTTACAACTTTCTGAGTATCATAGAGCAGGAACAGACTAAAAAGAACCAATCCTCCATAAACAGCAACAGAATAGAGGCCTGCACCAAGTGCAGATGTAGGAGGAAAGAACATCGATCCTGGAAAACACATACACAGACCATCAAGAACAAAACATATAACATCAACACACTTATGATGCTACATTTTCACTGTGTTTTCGAATGGCACATTCACATTATAATGGACAGAAACTGCGTCTGAACAAGATATCACTATCTGCTATTAGAACAAGCTACTTAGCTGAACCTCCCTTTTCTCTTTTGCCCCTTTTGTCTCTCCACCTTATAAATCCATGTGAGTGAAGAAGGAAAAAGGAATGGAGATACAGAGCTCTAGTTTCAAATTAAGGATTTCTAATACACTGTGAAACGTGTTCAGCTAAGTGGCTGAGTTAATTGGCTCAAGTGCAGTGGCTCTTAACCTTTTCTTTACCAGGTACCCTTTTTAAATATCTTTTGTTGCTGCGGACCTCCAAGACTTAACTCAAGATTTAAAATCTTAACAACACCTGGCAATAATAAAAATAATACAATTACTACATCCATTAAACTGTCCCTCAGAGGCACTGGAGGGGGAGGACTTTTCTCCTGCTTCTTCCTGAAAGTTTGTGGCTGGAGTGGGTTGAATGGCAACGTGCAGGCCAAGCCAGCCAACCAGCCTTTGCCTCTGCTCCTGTCATGTGGCCATTCTACTGCAGGCAGGACATGGGCCAAGCAGCCTTCAAGCCTTTGTGGACCCTATGTGAGGACAACGTGGCCCCCTGGGGGTCCCCAAACCACAGGTTAAGAACCACTGCTCTAGTGGATCTGCCTTACTACACATCTGTAAACTTAAAATCATAATAGAGTATGACTACATAAAACTTATATACATATACAAGCAGATTTGATTCTGTACACTTAAGTCAAACTCTTAACAGATTATCCATTTACCAACAGAAGATGCAAGAACGAAGCCAAAACCAACTCCTAAAGGTGCTCCCATGGTCAGAAACTTATCACTTGGTGCGCACATGGCCACAGTGGACAAGCCACCTACGATTCCTGCTGTATACCAAGCAGCTCGAATGAGCAGGGGACCACCAAGAAGAGTCAGAGGAGCTACCACAGCACCCATAACACCTAAGTGAAGAAAGAGATTGTGTTATTGATTCTAAGAACTTACAAGGCTCTTTTACAGACTTTTTGGTTTTCTTTATTCAACAACGTAAAGTTAGATCATATGAGACACTGAACAGTAATTTTGGTGAAATGTTTATCTCTGCAGCAGATGCGCCGTTTATGGGTGGAACCAGTATAATGTCAAAGTTTCATGAGGTTGGTGTCAGAAGACACTACTAAATACTCCTCAGAAACCCCCGCCCCAGGCTCCTGTTCCTGGAAGTTAGGCAAGCTGGGGCAAACACATTCCATGCAACTGTGTTCTCAGGTACAGATATTCAAACCACCCTCAAGATATCCCAGATTACTACTTTGACACCCTTCCTTATGGGACAGCTACATGCTAAATGGTATCAAACTAAGAAGAACGAACACAGAGTACTGAAAATTGAATTTTCAAGTAGCCCAACAACACTCTCCAAGGAAAAATAAAACTAAAATGTTAAACACATGCATTAAAGACTGATTTCTTTTCTTAAGTGCCCAAAGTCCTTCAGGTGTATTATCTCAATTATCCCCACAACAATACTGTAAAAACTGAAAGACCAGTACTATCCCCGAAAGGGAAAATATGAAGCTGAATAATGAGAATGAAAAATGAAAGTTACTTGTCAAACAGTCCCCAGCAAGATTATGCCTGAAGTGATACTGGATCTGGGACTAAACAAACAAAGGAATTTCCAGTTCATAGTTCACACCATTATTCATTATGTTACACCTGTTCTCAGATTATATTCCATTTATGTGATACCTTTGAAATAGATACTGCACCAACTGAAAACAGTGACCTGCATGCTAAACTCAACCACACACACATGGGGAGTTGTCTAGCTCCTTTTTCATCTCTTCAGATGCTATTCTCAGGTGGCTGTGAACTTTGCAAAAGTTTTATTTGAGGCCACAAGGAAATACCCCCAAGAAAGGGGAAGCCCAGATTCCTTCATGCACATGTTTTGGACCCTGGCCATTGTACATTTCAGCATTATGACATCTGAAGTACATGCCTCCAGGTCAGTTTTCCCCACACATTTTCCAACAATGCACCACTACATATCCCATAGCAGAGCAGGCAGAAAACCAGTATCATGTCTGGATAGCCTGTTGCTATACATGCAGTTTGGTAGAACAGAATAAGACCTTTTTCACCCTACCCAGGAATGATATATAGAGACAACCTACTAGAATGGAAGAGCAGTTCTACCCAAAATCAGGCCAAAGGAATAAAGCAGTTTGGTACAGCCAGCTCCTTCAGTCTGATGGGGATTCACTTCTAGAGGTCATTCAATCCACTCTTATCTTAGCTGGTAGGAAAGAAAAGTGCCACCTCTCTTAGGATCATCATTCTCTGGAACTCTGCAACCCAATTCCAAGGGTTCTATATCTGTCAAGATTGGGGGGCAGGGAAGAGACAACATTTTGGGAAGCTCTCCTGTGGAGTATTTATGATCATCCAATTAACTAGCTGTAACTTTCAGTCCAATTTTGATGAGAGTTGCCTGCCAAATGCACTTTTGAGAAGTGAAGAATTCAAAGTCTGACTGAATTAATTAATGGATTTGTATAATGTTTGCAAATTATATCACTTTAAAAAATCATGGGAATTACATGCCACATACCTGCATGCAGCATCCAAGCCAGATGTTTAGGAACAGGGCTCTGCTCATAATCTATTGATCTAACCAACATCCCAGCTCCGATCATTGCTGCAAAAGTTGCGCCTATTGCCTATAAAAGATTATTACTATTAGCAGATAATTTTTATAGCTGTTTCACTCTTTTAAATATTCTAAGGTTTACTTGTGCTACTGTAATAACCAGTCGGAGTCTTGCTACAGAGATGTCATTAAATTAGTTTGGGGATCAAAGCCCAAATGCAATTGCTGGTCCCAACTAGAGCAGGTCTATTAAATCAATGAAAACATCAACTCAATACTTAGCATCCATTATAACACATACAATTCAAACCATCTACTGTGGCTGGAATTAACATTTATATTTAGGCTCAAGTGTTTGCTCAATGAAGATAAATCTGATTCATTTCATTTCTAAGCCACATTATGATTCTAAGTGAATAAACCAGCTGTAACTTTACTGGTTAGGTCAAGAAAATACTAGTTTAATACTGGAATATTTCAGAGATTTACCCAGCCTGGAACTGACCTATTGTTTGACATGCTTTTACCTATCACTGTGTTGTAGAACATATTATTTATTCATTTATAGCCCACCTTTTCCCCCTAATACTGGGGTTCAAGGCAGTTTATAAAACAAAAATGCATGATTTCAAGATTTCTGACACAATTTTACAAAATCACTATTTGATAAGTAAATGGAAACTGCTGCACATACAGCATGGTTGCTATTAAGAGTTTTTGATGCATTTCATTTGTATTTAAGCATATTACATTCCTATCACCTTCCACATCAAGGGCAATACTCTATTAAATTAGCAATACTACCCTCTAGAGGACACAAGGAGTCTTCAATGATTTCTCTGTCATAATGACAGGTGGTTTTGGTTTTTTAAAAAAGACAATTTTCTCTCCTAAGAATCATTCTGTACTGTTGTTTAAGATAACCCATGAATGATTTGTTCACAACAAGGAATTCTCCCTTTCTCTTCCCCGCTGAAGAGCAGAATCTGACCCTTTCTCTCACAGGGGGAAAAAGACTGTTCCACTCACAACTCTGCTGAAGGAAGTAAAGTGACAGCAGAAAATCCAAGGACATCAATGGGTCTATCTTGTTGGGACTAGCAACTCAGTTTGACTTTATAAACATTTCCATGTATGGGCTAATTCATTCATTCCCCTTAGAGAGTTTCTCTCTTTAGTCAACACTTCCACATCACTGCAGCTAGAAATTTAGGGCAGTGAAACCATGGTATGATGGCACATTCAGGTCAGTCACCCCTTTAGTGTGCTATTAGAAGGCCTTCCTTTTTACAGCAATGTGGTAAATTCAGAAGTTGGACCCACTAGGGAATGCTACCTTCCTTCAACACTTCAGTTTCCTAATATATTGACAAGCAAATAAAGAAGCTAGGTTTCAAAGGGACTTTTTAAAAAGGAAGGGTGAGAACTAATGGCACCTTTAAGATCAAATGTTTGAAGGTTAATCTTAAATCTTACTGTTAAAGATGCCACAAATTTCTCTTTCTCGCCCTCTTTCCCTTTTATAATGAAACACAGCAACACGGCTACCTCTTTGAAAACTGTAAAAAGCGGTTAACCTGTAGATTAGAGAAAATGTGTCTATTAAACTTCGAAAAAATAAAACTGCTCACAAGGAGAAAAAAGATACCTTTCCTTTTTTGATCATAACAGGGTAAAACCTCTCTGAATTGACTTAGGCCCCAGCAGCAATACTGAACATCAAGCCACTGTAATTGTTGACACAGCTGTTGAAGTATTTGAAGATGTGTGAATGCCTATATTTTACTGACTGAAAGTACTTCATTCCAGAATTAATCACAGAGAAATGTGTGCCTATTGGATTTTTCATTTAAGATGAGATAGAACAGGCTCTGGAACATGCCTACACTTTTTGGTTCTGAGTCAAAGCCACAATACATTTACAGAACACTGCTTCTATATCTGACTATTCATAAATGGCCATTTAAGGAAAAAAATTAATTCAAATCTATGAGAGGCTGAGGATTTCTCTTGAGAGATTGTGGTCTGCTATATTTATACTGTTAACACTGGGGGGAAAAAAAGGACCTTACCAACCAGGAGCCCCTCATCATTACACCCATGAGGGCAGGAGATCTACTGACTAGTACAGCAGACAAGGCTGTCAAGCCAATGCTTCCTGCAAAATACATGTAGGTGGACCGGATTCTGTCTTTCACGTACTGTGGCCAAATACTAGAAACAAAAGACAATACATTGGTTATCAAAAAATTACAGAATAAATATGGCAAGCTACCAGTTCAGTTCTCAAAACTAAACAAACAAACAGGCCTTTAATGCAGTATGTTCAGGATACTAATTTAGCTTGGTGATCACTCTGCTCCCCTGACACAGCATGTGTTATTTGGGAATACCGTGCAAGCTAATAGATTACCATCAAGAAGAACAACTGACTGGGTCTAGACTCAGTCATGAAGAAAACAGAGCCATTGAAGTCAACAGGGCAAGTCAATTATGAACTCAAATCCCATTGGTTTCAAAAGATCTATTCAATGTATGACTAAGCACTAAATCCACCATTAATCCTATTTAGAGCAGACCCACTGAAATCAATGTATTTTGTTAGTCCCAACTAACTTATGTTCCATTGATTTCAATAGATCACAAGTGAAAGTAATGTTGGATTTGGCTTTTAGATCTGAACCAATGCTTCATCTCCTTGCAAACACATCTCTTGCTAGTCACAGCTGTAACATACCTTTTCAGAGCAGTTTTGGATTTTTTAATTATGTTTTTGAAAATAATTTTTCCTTAAAGCAATTAAATTAATTATATTTGCATGCTACACCTTATTATCACTACCCTTTAAGGTAATTTTCCCTTTAAAAACAAAAATCATGTCATTGTTATAATGAAAGCTCCTCCAGCATTTTCTCTCATTAGACCAACACACCAAAACAGCTTGGCAGAAAGGGAAGTGTGTTCATCACTTGCAGCCCACCAATGTAAAATTTGCTCTCACTGGCAAGTAAATTTTAATTGATCTATCTAGCTTATAGCTTGAGTTATGTTATATAAAATATTTTTAACACTATACTAGCAGCAACACTCATGCACAGCAAGAGAAATTGCAACACCTACTGTATGTACTTCTATAGAAACAGAACTTTCATATATTATTATTAAGCTTAGGATAACAATCTCCTACTCCAATTTCCAGTTTCAGCAACTGTTTTTTTGAAACTGATTCTGGTAAACAAAAATCCTCAGTTTTGTTTATAATTTCTTTCCCCATATCATTATGGGGAGCATACAGATGTTAATTACACCACCTGCAGCCTAAAGATAAACATTACAAAAGGGGATCAATTATATAGTTCAGCTAAACCTCTGCACAGCAAACTCATATCTAGTACTGGCAGGTTTCAACCCAGAAAAACTGCAAATATCTTTCAACATGCTTACAGAGCAAGGGAAACAGTTTCTCTTCCTTGTGCCATATCCAGGCCTGTCCCAAAAATCTTTCCTTGCCTGGTGTAAAAAGGCACTTTCCTTCTATTTGGTTGCCACTACAGCGTTATTTTTGTTTCATTCCTCTTAAAGTGATTCCAGCTAACTAGAGATCCAATATTGGGAGGTTTGGAATCATGCAACCTTCCAGATGTTAACTGCAACTCCCAGCAGCCTTAGCCAGCAGTCAATGGAGTGGGAATGCTGGGTGTCCTAGTCCATCATCTTGAAGGCTTCATGATGTTCATTCCTCTCACACTGAAAAGGATGTCACAAACCAAAATAAGAAATCAGAATGGGGCAATGGTTCCTATATCGTCACACAGATCTGCTGGGGGTCCCTCCTGAATTAAGTGCTTGTCCTACAATTTCTGAAAAAAAATCTGAAAAGGGCTCCCTTAAGACATCAAAGAGTTATCAGCCTACTTTCAGCTCAGTTCAACACAGTTCTATTTATTGTGTTATGACTGAATCAATAAAGAGCACTGTGTGCCTCTTCTGTGACAGTTTGGTTGCATCTTTCTTTAAAAAAAAAACTTATCAGGGGAATCGCATCAAGTACCAGATTACCTACAGTAGACTCCAACAATACCCACCCACTCACTCATCCCCATCTCTGAAGCATGTTTTAAAAAAAGAAGCAGGGTAAGGAGGAAGAACACTTTTAAAACAGCAGTATCTCTAAACTGATTTTCAGTGAAACAGCTTCTAACTATCCCGCCTTGATTTACAAAGCTTAAAAACATTTTAGGTATTCACTTACATGGCTTTTTCAATGGCTCCAATCTCATTGGACATCCCCAATCCATAGTAGCAGAGGGCTCCAAGACCAACAGCAGCACCTCCAGCTACAATCATTCTTCCCATCTGATCAACTGGTAAAGAGAAAAGAGCAGTGAAAACCTCTTTAACTGTGCTTGCCTCACAGTTAGGAAGCATACCAATGCAATATCTTAAGTACATGTGAGCCTGATCTATGAAATATGGTTCAGTAAGTATGTTCATAATGCATAACACTGATAAGAGACAACTGAAGTTCAGGTATAGTTGTGTCAAGGAAAAATGGATATTGTAGTGACAATTGTTTTAATAGGCCTTGTGGATGAATCTTCAATCTGGGCAAACTCAGGTCTGTGTCCTCAATACAGGCCTAGCTCTGACTTTGCCAGAGGTCAGACAGAAAGTGAACACTTCAGTAAGCCTGAGAAAAGTTTTCCAGGCATCTGTCTCATCTCACTTTCTCTCACGGGCCTGTGAACGCTTCTCATGTTATGATTTAGCAGAACGCTAATCAATTCTCACTATTCTCAGCAGGAAAACAAAAGTGTTCCTTGTTCTCTGCCTGTAAAAAAATACACAGAGCTGTTTTTTGCTTTCTAGCTAAGAGGCTGCATTTCTTCCAAGCAGCCAGAATGTAGTCGGTTTCTGTAGTGAACTTTAAAATAAAACTGGAAAAGATTATTTTTTGTCTGTCTCCACGTCCCCATGCATCTACACACCTAGATATGCAGAGGGGCGGCTATTTCCTCACGCTTCTGCTATTCTGCTGTTGTTCCCTCTGGGCATGTACAAACTGCTCAGAGGGGCTGACTATCCTGACAACATGCTGTGGAGTAGCAGTAAGGTGAAGAAAAGTCAGTAAGGCCTCTACATGACAAAAACAATCTGTACAGGGATAAAATTTTTTTGAAAAGGCAGTCTTTTGAATGTGTATGATCTGCCTACATGATAAGCATTCCCCCCTCAAATCCATATGATCCCCCCTTGCCCAGCTGGCTGGAGTGAGTGATCTAAGCAGCAGTTTTAAATCTCCCACTGCTTTTTTTTAAATTAAAAAGGTGCTGTGATTACAGACAGCCGTAATGATGTTACTACAAGAAAACATAAAAATGAAAAAATTGGCCGTTTCCCAGGCCTACCTTGCCCTTGCATAGCCTGAAATCCAACATGGCAGCCGCTTCTGATTCTCCTCCTTTTTAGCCCCGCCCCCTCTGCTTGGCTGGCCAATCAAATTGCACTGCCTGTTCGTATGTATACGAACGGGAGTGTACAGACTGAGGGACAGATTTATCCAGTAGATCATGTTCCAAGACCCGGACTTTAAGGTGAGTTTTGCCCCTCTCCCAGATGACACATATTTATTTGAACGGCCGTCTGTACAGATTGCCGATTTATCGAATAAAATACGTGTCATTTTTCATCGTGTAGACAGGACCTAAGTAAGTGCATATGAACAGCCTTCTACTTGTTATGCTAATCTTCCCCCACTTAGCACCTTTCAGATGAGATGGATATCAACTTCCATCATCTTCAGTCCATTGGGCATCCTCACTTGGGATGATGGGAATTGTAATCCAACACACCTGAAGGCTGCTGGTAGCTTGGGGCTACACTATGCTATTCACAATTCTTCAGGACACTGATTCTGTTTTCTTCAGTGTCTATTCTGAGACAGTCCCCTTACATCTGGCCTGTGCCTAGTTAAAGTTTTCCATGCCCTGAAGGAAGGAAATGAGAAGAGAAGTTGAGATCAAACTGTCAGCTCCTGAAGAAGCCACCAACAGCCTTAGAAAAACCTGTTGTTTCACTGTTTTGTACCATTTGTTTCAGCATTTAAAGTTGTAAGGTACCTTTAGCCTATGACTGGCAGAAAATTATATAAATGAAGGAATAAAAAAGTTTTTATACAGGATCATTAATTAAGTTTATGATGGATGGGAATAGTACAGTCCTTCAGATGTTCTTGGCTTGAAACTCCCAGCCTTCCTCACTATTGCTTTTACTGGCTAGGGCTGTGGGAGTTGCTGTCCAGTATATGAAACACTACATAAATCCCATCCCTGGTTTAAGACATAATGGTTGCATCAAGTCTGGACATCATTAAGAACTGTCTGGAAATAAAGTAATTGATTTATTTTAACATTTCAACTACACGCCCATTAAAAAGTATGTAAAAGCATCTTGTACGACCTTTGAGACTGAAAGAAAGGAATTGGAGCATAAGCTTTTGTAGACTTACTCTACTTTCTCAGGTGCATGGAATGAATGCCCATTAAGGTTGCTCATTAAAGTTGACATTACAGTGGAAATATACACTGTTGCTGATTTCTGTTCGCTCTGATTTTGAACTTTACCTTGCCTCTTTAACAATGGGTGTACTTTGGGGTCCACACACATACCTTTAAATGCTGTCTCCATTGCTGGCTCAAAAGCAGCTTCTTTAATTTCCTGACCAGTTTTTCCCCGGCGTATTCCCATCCTGGCTCTGGAGGCATATCCCTGTTGCAACAAAAAGTAGATTCTAGACTGCTATTCAGTAAATACACAGGTTGGAAAAATTACTTTTTTGGATTACTATCCCCACAATCCTGTACTGGTGGGGATTCTGGCACTGTAGTCAAAATTAAACTTATTCCAACTCTGAGTAAAGTATACCTGAAAGGTATCCCTAGTCTTTGAATAAAGACTATTACAGTGAACAATGGCAATTTTAGATGAGAAACAAACACAGCTGAGAAGGTAGCTGGAGACAGAACTCTCTCTGGTCATGTGTCACATAGAGTTACTAAAACATAAGCACGCAAAAATCGTTGAAGGGTTAGAAAACTAAGCAATTAAAATAATTTACTCATTAAAATACTTTTTTAAATTACCGTCATCCCTCCACATTCGCAGGGGTTAGGGTTTGAGACCCCCACGAATGTGGAAAAGCCGCGAATAAAAAAGGCTCCTCCAGCAACCCCCCCCCCAGGAGGGAGGCGACGGGAGGGAGTCTGACCAGCCTGGCCAGCCTCTCCCCAGCCTTCCTGAGGGGACTCCAGGCCTTAGAAGCCCTGGAGCCCCCTCAGGAAAGCAGCAGGCGGGCGGGCGGGAGGGAAGCTGCCCAGCCTCTCCGCAGCCTTCCTGTGGGGACTCCGGGGCTTAGAATCCCCGGAGATGCTCTGGAAGGCCAGGGAAGGCGGGGGGGGGGCAGGAGGGAAGCTGCCCGACCTCTCCACGGCCTTCCTGTGGGGACTCCGGGGCTTAGAAGCCCTGGAGCCACCTCTGGAAGGCCAGGGGAAGGCAGCGGGCAGGAGGGAGGGAGGCTACCCGGCCTCTCCACAGCCTTCCTGTGGGGACTCCAGGCTTAGAATCCCCGGAGATGCTCTGGAAGGCCAGGGAAGGCAGCGGGGGGGGGGGAGGGCACGAGGGAAGCTGCCCGGCCTCTCCACGGCCTTCCTGTGGGGACTCCGGGGCTTAGAAGCCCTGGAGCCACCTCTGGAAGGCCAGGGGAAGGCAGTGGGCAGGAGGCTGCCTGGCCCTTCCGCCACCTTCCTGAGGGCACTCCGGGGCTTAGAAGTCCCGGAGCCCCCTTAGAAAGCCCCGAGAAGGCAGCGGGCAGGCGGGAGGGAAGCTGCCCGGCCTCTCCACGGCCTTCCTGTGGGGACTCCGGGGCTTAGAATCCCCGGAGCTGCTCTGGAAGGCCAGGGAAGGCAGCGGGCGGGAGCGAGGAAAGCTGCCCAGCCTCTCCACGGCCTTCCTGTGGGGACTCCGGGGCTTAGAATCCCCGGAGCTGCTCTGGAAGGCCAGGGAAGGCAGCGAGCGGGAGCGAGGAAAGCTTCCCGGCCTCTCCACAGCCTTCCTGTGGGGACTCTGGGGCTTAGAAGCCCTGGGGCCACCTCTGGCAGGCCAGGGAAGGCAGCGGGCGGGCGGCTGCCCGGCCCTTCCGCCGCCTTCCTGAGGGGAGTCCGGGCCTTAGAAGCCCTGGAGCCCCCTTAGGAAGCCCCGAGAAGGCAGTGGGCAGGCGAGAGGGAAGCTGCTCGGCCTCTCCCCGGCCTTCCTGAGCGGACTCCAGGGCTTAGAAGCCCCGGAGCCGTCTCTGGAAGGCTGGGGAAGGCAGCGGGCGGGAGTGAGGAAAGCTGCCCGGCCTCTCTGCGGCCTTCCTGGGGGGACTCCGGGGCTTAGAAGCCCCGGAGCCACCTCTGGAAGGCTGGGGAAGGCAGCGGGCAGGAGCGAGGGAAGCTGCCTGGCCTCTGCCCAGCCTTCCTGAGGGTACTCCAGGGCTTCTAAGCCCCGGAGCCGCCTCTGGAAGGTCGGGGAAGGTGCGGGCGGGAGGCTACCCTGCCTCTTGCCAGCATTCCCAAGGGGGCTCGGGGCTAAACCGCGAATAATCAAAACCACAAGTGTGAAAGCCGCAAATGTGGGGGGACAACTGTACTATTATATGCACATGAAAATTAAGACTGTGAAAGTCAGGAGACTTTCTAATCCTAAGGAGCATTCAAATTCACTCTATTAAGAAAGTAGAAAGTAACAGAACAAAGATGATTATGAAGAGGGACCCCTTAAAAGGATCAAAAATGACATGCACAACACCTTCCTCTCACACTACCCAAGGTTATAGGATACAAAGCAATGATGCAGCCATGCAGTGAAGGCTTATTGCATGTATTTCCCACTTAATCATCTCTTGGTTAGGGAAAATATTAGGCAAGACTGCAGTTATTACTCACATGCATACAATGTATGATGCATGTGTATGAGGTCTAGGCTTGGGTTTAGGCCACACCACACAGGGCCTGAGCTATTAAACGTGAAAGCCTGGATCAGACAGTAGACTCAGGGTTTAACTGCACAGGCTGAAAGAAATGGCCTCCCCCGATTACTGTGCCCAGCTGTCAAGATGCAGGGGTTTGGCCCCAATTCTAGTCCAAACTGTCCAGACGACATCAGGGCAGTTCTGACTAGAAACTGGGACAGCATGTGATCAAGGCTGGGTGCCTCGTTTTTGGCTTCAGAGAACGTGATGTGCGACACCTGTGGTGCCTGATGATACAGCAGAGCACACATGTGCAGACAACTGCTCATTCCCACCACAGAAAACAAGGTAACAGAGAGAATCCAGGGCAGCTCCGGGGCCAGAATACTTTGGCCAGAACGCGGAGGCCCATGTGGACAAGCCATCAGTCACCAACTGCTAGAAAGCATGAGCAGGAGGCTGCTGTTGCACTCATGGCCTTCTTCTGGGCTTCCGCAAAAGCATCCTGTTGAAACAGAATGGTGAGCTGGATAGGAGAAGCAGGAAATTTCCTGGTATGTGAACAAGTTAGCCTCAGTCTTGCTCTTTACCTCAAAAGCTGCCACATTTAAACTAACTCCAGTTTCCCATGTCTGGACGTAGACAGCTGTGCTTTGTTTAAATTATAGTTAATAAGGAGACAGTGAGAAGGGAGGGAGCATTGCAAAACTGAGAGTTGGGCAAGCTTGTTCATAAAGCAGGAAGTGACGTTTTCATTTTATATCCAAATAAGACCAAGACGTCACCTGTATCCCAAACAGCAACAATCGGGATTGATGGAACATGCCAGCATTTTTCTACTGCATCCCACATAGGTGGCCTCACTGAAAGATGCTCACGTTATAATAATAATAATAATAATAATAAGATTTATTTATATCCCGCCCCTCTGTGAGCAATCGGGGCGGCTTACAACAATAAAATAGTACACAGTATAAAACAACTCAAAATCCCCTCCCCCCCTTAAAACATTATTAAATTAATACAAATTAAAATCAGTATATAATACAATTTATTAAAAACCCTTTCGAGCAAGCAGCATCAGTTTGGAGGTCCAGAAGTAACCTCTAGAGGGGTTCCTGAGGCTGGGGTTAGCTATTCCGGAAAAGCCTGCCTGAAGAGAACCGTCTTGACAGCCTTTTTAAAGCTGTCTAATGATGTCAATAGGCGGATCTCATCCGGCAGGCCATTACGGTGGTTTGTTTATGTGCAATTGCATTCCTAGCCATTGCTGAAACCAAGCTCAGGGTTGAATCCAGGAGCACACCCAAGCTGCAGACCTGCACCTTCAGGGGGACTGTAACTCCATCTAACACAGGCTCATTCCATTCCCTGATATGCCTTTTGACTGACCAGGAGCACTGCCATCTTGTCTGGATTAAATTTCAATCTGTTCACTCTCACCCTGTCCGTACTGATGATAAGCACAGATTTAGGACCAAAATGGTTACTTTTGCTTGCGGTGGAAAGGAATGATAGAATTGGGTGTCATCTATATATATTATATGGCACTGAACCCCCAAATTCCAGACAACCTCCCCTGGGGGTTTCATGTAGATGTTATATAGCATGAGGGACAGAAACAAGCCCTGAGGGACCCCTGGACCAAGGGGTCAAGCAGGAGTCTCTCAGCACCACCTTCTAGGTTCAAAACCACGTTGCATTGCATATTGGGGTTTTAACGGTTAAATGCCAGATCCAGGCCATTTTCTTTTAAGAAACAAAACTTTTATCACACACTGACCTGTGTAGTGAATGAACAAGTTGTGTATAAAGGCTTAAAAAAAAAAAAAACCAAAAAACCAAAAAACCAAAACAACCCCAAACATGGGGGGGGGGGGAATCTCAAAAGAAGGATTAGATTTCCCAAAGACACCAACCTGATAAGGCTGCAAAAGCCACTGCTTGGTCTTGAGACTGGAATTCCTCAAAGCCGGAGAGACCTGAGTGAGTGCAGGGCCTAGGCCCCTACTTGGGAGGGCCCGGAGGCACACCAACCTTGCTGCCAGCATGCCTGCGGCAGTCAGGCCAAAGGCAAATTCTTCCTGTAACAACATGAAAGCAAGGCAATTAGCACCCAGCAACTGTACTGCAGAGGTAGGAGAAAGGGTGGCATGAAGCAGGCTACTTCTATAATACTGTCATGAAAGAACAACTGGATACAATGCTGCCTCACATCAGACCACTTACTCCACCTATTCTGGCTGTCAAGAGTTCTCCAAGATCTCTAGCAAAGGACTCTTGCAGCTCCACTATTGAAGATTCCTTCAACTTGGTGAAGCTATGGTTTTAATATGTAAGCCAAGAATGTTTGACATGTAAAGCTAATGCCCCAGTATTAAGCTATAGTACCTTCCCATTTATATAGAGAAGCAGAGGATCAAGTTCAAATAAAGACAGTGCTGAAAGTCAGATTAGTCAGCAGATTGCTTTCCATGCTAACAGGTAATTTAAAATGTCTCTACCACCTGGGAACAGGTACAAACCAGTTCCAAAAGAAAGAAGGGAACTGGAAGACTCCCCAAGAAAGGAACAGAAAGAGGACTTTTTAACTTTCCCTTCTTCTTCACCACACTGGAAGACTACAAAAGTTAAAAGATGCATTACATACTCTGCAAGATGGAGTTGGCATATGACAACTTCAGGAATAAGGGGTGTTTGCAGAGTTTTTTGGAAGTTACCTTTTTGGACTAAAAGTTCCCAGTTTTCCCAATCAGTACAGCCACTGGTCATGGCAGCTATAGTAAAAAGACTACTAGAAATTACTGCATCCTAAGCACGTGGACCCTATTTTTTGCATCCTAAGCACGTGGGCCTTATTTTTCCCCTCCATGTTTCCACTTTGCTTCACTAGAAAAAGTGTGGATGAGTCTTTGGAGAAAAAAGAATCATAATTTCTCTCGGTGCAGCCCCCACCCCCAGGCCTTCTTATTTTCAGTTCAGCATAAGGACAGGTGTTATAAAGGTCTGCTAGAATGCACTGGATGCATCTCAACAACTTTTCTGAAAGCTCCACTCAGACAGATTTATGGTGTCCTTGATAAAAAAGGCACTATGTCAGTAGCTACCTATAACTTAATTACTGTTAAAAGTGGCAAAGATTCAAGAAACATGTCACTCAATTTTCCATCCACTATAAACTAAATAAATATTTGACATTAAGTACAAAAACTGCTGCAAGTCATAAGCTAGGGCACTATTAAGCAAAGTAAACTGCAACAACAGTGTTCCCTCCTCCAAGTTCAGCTGATTTTATAAGACTTGCTAGAGGGGAAAAACTGGAAAACTGTGTTATGCCAAATACTTCACAGGACTTGAGACAACCAAATGGAAGATAAAAGGAACCACTATGTGAAGGAGAGCTATGAAAGCTTCAAGGGAAGGTTTTGAAGGAAAACGTTAATAATATTTGCATTTTAACAATGCTCTGGTTAAGTAGCAATAACATTTATATTTTTATACTGCTTATCAGTGCAAAGCACTCCCTAAGCGGTTTACAATGTGTTAGCTAATTGTCCCCAACAAGAGGGTACTTATTTTACTGACCTACAGAAGGATGGAAGGCTGAGTCAACATTGAAGCCCTGTGGGATGGAACTCACAACATTGTGGATGCAGTACCAGCATTTAACCACTGCACCTCCAGGGTTTACAAACCAGGCAAATAACACAACCTTTATGTTTTATATCATACAACTATACAGGAAACCGTTCAGTTAATTGTGGATCTATTAAACAGTTTGCAGTGGCTGACTAGAAATGCTGGGAAGAAAATTCTTACTTAAGCTGCATTCCTCTTCATACTTGACCATGAGGGAGGGGTGTTTGGCTTTAAAAACTACTACTATCAAATACAGTACTATTTTTTTTTAAAAAAAAATAGCTTTACTTTCAGGCTTTCCAGTCTTAAAAATAAAAGGGAAGAGTAATAAATGAGATGATGCAAGAGACAGTAACATTTCATGTCACAGGATCCTACAATGAGTTGTCATCTTGTAACAACAAGCAACTAAATGCTGAGTCATAACTATGATTTCACAGTGAGTTTTAAAAAGCCATGTATTACATTACTCTAGTGAATGTTCTTTTTAAAATCTTCAGAAGATAGGAACATTGGTGCAGATTGCTATAGCAACCTAAAACCAAGTTCAGGGCATTATTTTATTTGTAATTGCATTACTCCAATGTATCAGTAATGTGTGTGTACATATGCCTTCAAGTCACCTGTTGACTTATGGCAACCTCATGAATTTCATAGTTTTCTTAGGCAAGGAATACTCAGAGGTGGTTTTGCCAGTTCCTTATGTATACAATTGTGGTGTTGTTTTTTAAATAATTTCTGGATCTAACAAGCATTACAATATTGGAACAATATTGTTCCTATCCATCAACAACACACACACACACACACACACACACTGTTATTATTTTCAAAAGCAGTATACCATTTAAACAGTATCATTCCTGCAGTGAATGCACTTTGCATCAGATATACTTCAATAATGAATTGTAGATTGTGCATAGTAAGGGGACCAAGATTTTTTCACACAAGACTGAAAACAATTTTCATTCCACATCCTTACATATGATATGTAAGCATTAATGAGTTCGTCTGCTTATTCTACATACTGAAAATTAGAATCATAGTACTGACTGGAAAAAACATTAGAAGCAAATCAATGCAGGATTTGCAACGCAGGACCTAAGTGCAGCATTTCTGAGAAATGGACATTGTAATGTAGCAAACCAACTTTTTAATCAGACTGGCTCCATAATCCCTGTCGATGGGACAGAGAGCCACAAACTCACTGAGGCCACCATCATAATGATGGTGCAGTCTGGAGGCTACAAATATACCACTGTCCCTCTGTATCCACGGCTTGAAAAATAATAATCCAGAAAGTAACCCTTGTTTTTGCTGTCTTATATAAGGGACACCATTTTGCTATGCCATTGCATATAATGGGACTTGAGTATTCACAGATTTTGGAATCCACAGGGGTCCTGGAACCAAACCCCGGCGAATAAAGAAGGGACAATTGTACTCTACTATATCTTTGTAAGGAGATCCACAGTTCCACAGTTTGATTCTAGTTGCTTTAATTTAAAGTTGTCCCTCCATATCCACGGATTTGGTATCCACAGACTTAAGTATTAACGGCTTGAAAATATTCTTAAAAAAATAATAATCCGAAAAGGCAAGCCTTGATTTTGACAATTTATATAAGGGACACCATTTTGCTATGCCTTGAATATAATGGGACTTGAGTATTCATGGATTTTGGTATCCACAGGGATTAGGATTTTTTTTGGGGGGGGGGGAATTAGGAATTTTTTTATTGGATGGAATAAGACCGTTCTATTGAAAAATACACTCGACCGCAAAAGGCCATAAAAATAATGCAAACTAATAATAATTTCCCCCCTTTTCTTATTAATACAAAACTAAAACTCTCTCTCCTAATACTAATACATTTTTCCTCTTAACCTAAACACACTATAATCACTCTTTTTTTCTTTTCCAATGAACATTATATTTACATAGATTTTCCTTGTTTTTTTTTCCCGGGCTGTGAGGCCGTGTTCTGGAATAGTTTCTTTCTGACATTCTGCCTGCATCTGTGGCTGGCATCCTTAGAGAATGGTTGGGTAGGAGTGCGTGGGGGGTTTATATGCTGTGAACCCCTGTTGGGGAGTATATGTAAATTTGTGTAATTTAATGGTTAATTTCTGGGTATAGAAATGCAAGGACGATTAGTGTCTGTTTGGCTAATGGTTGGTTGATGGGCCATTATCTGCTGGAAATCCCCCTATCCCTGGGTGGAATTCCTTTGTAAGTGTTGAGTTTTGATTCTACTGTTTTTCAGACTGATGTGTAAATATATAAACTGTTGAATATAAACTATAAATATACATTTATGTGTAAATATAATGCGAAGCCTCTGACTTCACATTATATTTACACATTACAATTATACATATTTGGAAATGAAAAAAAATGAATAAAAGATTAATAAGTAGGGAGCCCTGGTGGTGCAGTGGTTAAATGCCAGTACTGCAAGTCACCACGTTGCAAGTTCGATCCAAAGGGCTCCAAGGTTCATTCAGCCTTCCAGCCTTTCCTAGGTCAGTAAAATGAGTACCCAGCTTGTGGGGGCATTTAGCTAACACACATTGGAAGCTGCTTAATGCAGTGTAGATGTATAAACTGCTATTGATTAAAACAGTTTGTAAGCTGCTCTGATAGCCTTGTGGCTGAAGAGCGGGGTATAAATAAATAAATAAATATAATACAAAATAATACAAAAATACTAGGTCATGGAATCAAACCCCAGCAAATAGGAAGGGACAACTGTACAAGTCCAAGAAGAAGGAACAGATATTGAACGACTGAGACCCCCTATTTGGCCCTTTTTTGTTAACCTGGTAGCAGCCGCCCTGAGGCTCAGTCACTTTCTGGGAGGGTAAGCGGGGCTCCCCCTAAGTCCTCCCCCTTGGCAAGCGGGGGAGCCCAAACCTCACAGCTTTTCCGTGGGGTGAGGGGGGAAAGGGAGGCTGCGCCGTTCTCCTAAGGCCGTTACCCCTTAAAACACAGCCTCTCTCATACGAAAAGGCGCCGAGTCGCCCATGTCCCCGCAGAGGGAGGGAGGGAGAGATCGAGCAGCCCCCTCCTTCCTCTTCTCCCATTACGACCCTACTCACCTCACAACGGCCGACCCTGCGTCGGTTGCGTACCTACACCGATGGCAGCAAAGCCCCCTGGGAGTCACGTGTTCCCGCGCTCTCATTGGCTCGGCCTTCTTCACGTGGTGGTAGCCCTAGCTCCACCCCCCCCTCAGAGATGGGCAAGCCATCTTTTTGCCGGCCATTTTAACTGAGGGCAAAAAGAAAAGTCCCTTTCGCTAAATGGCCGTTGCCGCTTGCGAGACGAAGGCTGAGGAAGTTTCTAGACTGGGGGAAATGGGCGACGGGCATCCATCTTGGTTTCTGGTTCTCGAAGCTGCGGCCTGCCATGTTTGAGGAGGTCAAATGAGCCTCGTGTGAGAACCTTCTCTCGACGCTTCTGCTGTGAGATAAGCGCTGAAAGAACGTCACCGCCTGTCGGTAACGTTACCGAAATGGCGTTACCCACAGACTGAGCTTATTTGGAACTAAATCCCATTGTGTTCAGTGGGTTTTATTACCACATAAATAGGGTTCATACCCAATAGTAAGCGCGTGGTGAGAAGGGAAGAATTCACGATATTTATTTTATTAGATTACACAAACACGCGCGCGCACACACACACACAAACACACACACACATATATATCATAGAATCATAGAATTGTGTGTGTGTGTGTGTGTATATATATATATATATATATATTACATATTACATATATTCTGTTCATAAAATATGTTTTTATATTTATATATTTTTATATATTTTTTATTTTATTACATTTTATATTATGTGTAAGTTGTCCCTCCGTATCTACGCATTTGGTATCCACGGATTTAAGTATTCACGGCTTGAAAATATTCTTAAAAAAATAATAATCCAAAAAGCAAACCTTGATTTTGCCATCTTGTATAAGGCACACCATTTTGCTATGCCATTGCATATAATGGGTCTTGAGTATTCACGGATTTTGGTATCCATGGGGGGTGGGTGAGGGTGGGTTTTAAGTATTCACGGCTTGAAAATATTCTTTAAAAAAAGTAATCCAAAAAAGCAAACCTTGATTTTGCCATTTTATATAAGGGACACCAGTTTGCTATCCCATTGCATATAGTGGGACTTGAGTATTCACGGATATGGGTATTCACGGGGGTCCTGGAACCAAACCCCAGCAAATGTGAAGGGACAACTGTGTGCACGCACACACACACACATATCTATGTAGATATATATATATATAATTGATGACACTATAGAAATAAAATATTATATATACATCACACACATCTATATATATATAATATATAATTTTCTTTGGTATGTTGCCTTTCCCAGTGTGCTGATTGGCTGTTCATACATCTCCAACCCACATCCAACCAATCACCAGCAACATGCAAATTTCCTCTCCACCTCACAATCCACTCAATCTGCATCACTGCCTCACAAGGGTCCCTCCCTCCTCTCACTCCCTCAGCCACTCATCAGTCATGGGCCGCTATGGGATCCAGGTAGTCAACTGATGGTGACCATGGCAGAGTAACAGAGTGAGTCACCTTCAGCAATTCTGGGAAAAGTGTGGAATGCTGAGAAGGGGAAGGAGGAATTTAAATCCACTGGCCTACCTTATAGGGTTGCCATGAGGTCTTCTGGGCATTTTGGGGGGAGTTTTTTAAAATGGCGTATGGTATGCCAGGTCCAGCTAGTTATCTTTTATTTCTATAGAGCCATAAATGTACATGGTGCTTAACAAGAAAAGAACAACATATAATTTAATTTATATGCTACCTTTCTTCCAGAAGGGACCCAAGGTTGCTTGCAATACGATTTAAATACAGTTTAAAATACCATTTAAAACCATTAAAAAAAATCACAATATAAAAAGCTAAAATTACATTAAACATTAAAAGATTAAAATTTAAGCAAAATAAAAATACCACCCCACTCATAAAAGCCTCCATAAGCCCAGATACATATTAAAAGCCTGCTGGCTTCTAAAAAATATTTTCAAGATACTGCCATCGCAGGATAGGAAAAGGGTGGTGATTTATCAAGGATAGGAACCCAAAATAGAGCCTCTCCGTGGTAAATGGGCATCACTGTGAGAATTGGACATAACTGGATTGCCTTTTCTTGGAGGGGCAGAAAGTTTTTCCTTCTCCTAGAAAAGGTACTTAAGTGAAAGTGCTTTTGGATATGTGCAGAGTGCATTTGGTTATGTGAAGAAAACAATATATACAGTTGCCCTTCCCCATTCACGGCTTTCACTTCCACACTTCCAATTATCCGTGGTTTGCTAAGCAAGCACCCCATTTAGATCAGCTTCTCTCCCTCCCACACAAGCCCCATCACTGCTTTGGGGAGCTGGGGAATGGCCGACAAGCCTCCCCCCCTATCCAGCCAGCCACGCCTCCGCCCTTCCTGAAGCCGTGATGGGGCTGCCCAGCCCCATCGTGGCTTTCAGAAGCCAGGGGGTGGCTGGTAAGCCTCCCCCACATCCAGCCAGCCACCCCTCTGCCCTTCCTGAAGCCGCGATGGGGATGCCCAGCCCCATTGTGGCTTTGGGAAGCGCGGGGTGGTGGTGGCTGCCAAGCCTCCCCCACAGCCAGCCAGCCAGCCCTCCACCGTTCCCAAAGCCATGATGGGGCTCTCCAGCCTCATCGTGGCTTGGGGAAGCAGAAGTGGGGGCTGGCAAGCCTCCCCCATGTCCAGCCGGCCCCATCGTGCTTCAGGAAGGGTGGAGGAGTGGCTGGCTGGGTGAGCAGGAGGCTTGTAAGCCACCCCCTGCGCTTCCCAAAGTGGCAAATGAGGTTGAAAAACCCCATTGCCATTTTGGAAGGGTGGGGGGGAGGTTCCTGGTGGGCGGGGGAGGCGTATTTTTATTCGTGCTTTTTTTTTTCACTTTTGCGGGGGTCTTTTGCTCCTAACCCCCACGAATGTAGAGCGACGACTGTATATACAAGTTGTCCCTGCATATTTGCTGGGGTTTGGTTCTAGGACCTCCTGTTGTGGATACCAAAATCCATGAATACTCAAGTCCTGTAATATGCAATGGCATAGCAAAATTGTGTCCCTTATATAAGATGGCAAAATCAAGGTTTGCTTTTTGGATTATTATTCTTTTAAGAATATTTTCAAGCTGTGAATACTTAAATCCGTGGATACCAAAGCCGTGGATACGGATATATATATATATATATATATATATATGTATATATATAGAGAGAGAGTGGTGGGTGGGTGGGTGGGTGGGTGGGGCTTGGGTATGTTTCTTCTCCCAGTGTGCTGATTGGCTGCTCAGGAAACACACCCAACCAATCACCACCCACATGCAACTTACCTCTCCACCTCACAATCCACTCCTGCCACACAAGGGTCCCTCCCTGTTCTCACCAATCACGGGCTGTGACCGGACCCGGGCAGTCAACTAGCAGCAGCGGTGGCAGTGGGATTCCACTGCGGCTGCTGCAACGGCACTCAGGCAGTCAAGCTGGCAGCAACTGCAGCTGTGGCACGGGAACAGAGCAAGTCACCCTCAACAATTCCGGAAAAAGTGGAATGCTGAGAAGGGGGAGGAGAAATTTAAAAATCCACCGGCCTACCTTACTGGGTTGTCATGAGGTCTACTGGGTGTTTTGGGGGGAGTTTTTTAACAGCATGTGGAATGCCAGGTCCAGCTAGTCTTTTTAAAAATGGCCTGGAAGGGATTGTTTCTGAGCATGTCAGGAATGTCTTTCTCCAGTAAGGTAAACAAAAAAAAATAAAAAAAAATAATAATAATTAAAAAAAAACCCCAACTCTTTAAAAATAAATTGATCTAAAGATAGAATGCCTCTGAACATGCACTATAGAAAATTAGTCTTTTGATACTTTTAAAAAAGAAATCTTATCTAATAGAAATAAATAATATCAACAAACTAAAACATATAACACCTCTTGAAGTTAGGCTGGTGGGTAGAAGTATCAGGGCTTTTTCTTTAGCAACACCCTGACTGTGGCATTCCCTCCCGAAAGAAGTTAGGCTCCTCCATCTCTTTTAAGCTTCCAGCCGGCAGTCAAATAGTGCTATTCTGCTTGGCTTTTATTGTTTGAAATTGTTCTGTTCTCGCTGTTTTAAAACTGTATTTTAGGATGTTTTTTTACTATTTTTTAAAGAGTATTGTAGTGTGTTTTTACATTTTTTAAATCTTTGTACTGTTTTTATTGGTTTTATTGCCTCCGGAGCCCTTGTGGGCTAGGAGATGATACAAAAATATCTTTAATAAATAAAATAAATAATACACAATGCTACCCTTTTTTCACTTTACAGTTCTCACAATGGGCCCCAAGCAGAAATTCTCTCTCTGTACTGATGAAAGAAAGGTACCCCATAAAAGATACTCTGTGCATTAATTTCACATATTCCAGCCATATAATTAAGTCTGATATTAAGTCTTGGTACAATAAAATAAGCTTTAGAGATTCTCATACTCTTACTGCAGCAGTAATTTGCCAATGGTTACTAAGCTGAGACAGATGAAAAATTCACAGCTCCCCCGGTAAGTTTAAGAATTGTGTTCTTCATAAATTATAAGTGCAGGGTGACATGAATTAAATGGCTTATTTATTTGGCAGTCATTTCATTGAGATTTTATGATTAGCATGCCAAAACGGAAAGTACTATGTATGAAAAACCCTGACTTAATTTACACAGACTTGTGGGATTTGGGAACACTCTGCCACAAAAGTCACACACTCAAATTTCAGAAGTTTAAATGCATGCTGTATTTTACTTCATAGGCTGGGGAACATGGCGGCGGTGGGATGCTGCTGCTGCCACTGCAACAGGACCCAGGCAGTCAACTGGCAACGGCTGCAGCCGTGGCACATTTCTCTTCTTATTCCAAAACTGAGCTGTTTTAGTCATGGACTTCAACTATCTAGAAAGCAGAAAGGGAGCACACTCTGGCCTCTGCTGAGGGCCCCTGGAAGATTGCACCCCAAGCCTCCCAGTAAGAACATCATGGCAAATAGGGAGACTATCCCTTAACAGAAGGGACAGCTTTAGGGAGCTTGCTTTTCCCCACTCACTGCCAGAAAGGACAGCAGATGCCTACTGTAGTTGCTCTAGAATTGCAGAATCAATGGGAAGCATGCTCTGACCCACCCATCTGACAGACAACCAAGGTCTTTGGAGGGTGGGTGTGAATTTGGGTTGGTGTTTGTTGTCACTGTTGCTTGTAAGCTGTTTTGAGATGTCTGTTTGAAGGACAAGACATGAATCTTTTAAAGAAAGGTGTTTGGGGTACAAAATCACAACCGCATGTAACAATTAGTCATAGAAAGATCTGTGTTTCATAACATCTGGTAAACATTAAGAACTAGATTGTGTCTTTGCAAGTTATTATGACTTTAGTTGCTCGATCAACTTTCTTTCCATTCCTTGAGGTTACAAGTCTAAAATAGAAGACTAAGGGGCAAGGCATTCTGATGTCACAGGATGAGCATGTGATGTCACAGGGGCAGGACAGGTAAGGTTGGGAGCAGAGCCAAAACTGTTATAGGCTCAGTTGACAGTGATTGTTGTCTAAATCCCACCCCCAAGGGCCTTATCACTGTGGTGCTGATTCTGAAATCAATATTCCCAATGGTGCCTCCTAGAAGGAAAAAAAAGTGGGGGGTTGCCATAACTTAACGGGATTTTTTTTTTAATGGCTAGAAAATATGAGATGAGTGGGCTCTCCAAAGCATTGTAATCCAGTGGCTCAGCGACACAGCAGTTTTTAGTCCGATAAGATGTGAGAATTTGAGAACTCAATTTTGTCACCCACTGTACGCACGATTTGTTACAGATACTAAAACATCTCAGATTTGTTGTTTACACGAATCTACGAACGAGTGCCCATTCCTCCCACCTCCCTGCTTCTAGGACCGAGTCCCGGATTCCTGCTGGCTGCAGCGGCTTCTGGGACCAAGGACCCTTTCCTCCTGCCTCCCCACTAACTTTTCCTTCCAATAGAAAGCAATGTTTTAAGTTCATTCTGTCCTACCTCACTTCTCCCCCCACTTCTTTTCCTTCTAATTGAAAGCAATGTTTTAAGTGCATTCTTTCCCACCCCACTTCTCCCCCCACTTCTTTTCCTTCCAATAGAAAGCAATGCTTTTAAGTGCATTCTGTCCCATCACACTTCTTCCACCCCACTACTGTCTCCCCACCAGCAGCGGCAAGCAAGCCAGACAACAAGCAGCCGGGCAATTGGGACGGGGAAGGTGAGAAAGCCGGGGTTGCCCAGCCTGGGCTGGAAGCGGCAGCAAGGAGGAGGAGGGAGACAACCCCAGCTCGAGTTCAACAATGACGGATCCTCAATAGCAAGGCATCCTTTGCATGCTTGCTCCCTCCGAAGTCTGACCAATCACAATTCAGCTCTGCTATGTGCCCTTTATCTGAGATGGTTGCTGATTGATTAGACAACCAATAGTACTGTTTTTCCTGGACTTTCCAAAAAAAGTCCATGGAAGATAGAGGGATGGAAAGTCATGGGTTTACTGGGTTTTTTTGCTACCCCTCCTTCCGAATAGCGTGTCTGCCCCGATGAGTGTGGGGACCAATAGGGTTCAACCCGGTTTCTTCCCAATTATTTTTTGCTGTGTAAATGGCCCCCAGGAAAATGAGTGCAGAAATCGGATAACTCTTCTCTAGTGTTGCTTGTCCTGGGATCTTCTGGTCTGCAGAAGCACAGCAGTCCCTAAGATTTCAGCTAGTACCTTGAGACTTAGCAAGTCTCCCTTTATTTCTTATACACAAGTATAATGATGAAATAGAATGTCTGCTTGTCTGTCTGTAGTAGCCATAATACATCAGAATATCATGCTAGATGCCTTAAAATGTTGCTTGTTGTCTAAAGCCCTTCCCCAAAGATCTCAGAGCTGCAGTATTGATCCTGCCATCACCATTCCAAATGTGGCTTCCTAGAAGAAGAAAAAGAGGGGGCTGCCATAACTTATTAGAACTTTTTTTTAAAAAAATGTCTAGAGAGCACAGGTGGTCTCTCCAAGACACTGCTGCTAACATCCCTTAGGAAAGAAGAAAAGGGGCCCACTCACACTACAGAATCATTCAATTTTAACTGCTATGGTTCTGTCCTATAAATTCCAGGATTGGTAGTTTAGGGAGAGGCATTTAGAATCCATAGCCAGAGCCCTCCAGTGCCTTACCAAACTAGAAACCCCAGGATTCCATAGACTGGAACCATGGCAATTAAAATTGAATAATAGCACTATGATTGTGAAGTGTGAATAGGCTCCTGGAGAGGGCTAAGGCGCTAAGATGAGTGTGTGCATTCGCCTTCAAGTTGCCTGTTAACTTACCGCAACCCCATAAGTTTCCATTTCATAAGATTTTCTTGAGCAAGGAATATTCAGAGGAGGCCACTCCCCACCAAAGCCTAAGGTTAAAAAGGGAACCGGGAGAGATGGGATCAGTCTCTCTGAGGTACTGCTGTTAGATTGCTGAAGTAAAGGGGCTGAAGAAGTAGGAAAACAGGAGGACCCACATGCCCTTTACTTGTATGCCCAAGCAGTGGCAAGTTAGCAAGAATAAATATAAAATAATAAATGCATTTTAATATTTTCAGTGTTTTAATTTATAAATTGTTTAATTGTTTTTTAAATGTCATATTTATATAGTACTGTACTGTTATTTTTTACTTTTGTATTGTTTTTTAACTTGTATTGTTTAAATTATGTTATTAGCTGCATTTTGAGTCCCAATATTGGGAGAAAGATGGGATATAAATGAATAAAATAAATAATAAATACATTTTATAATAACTATATTCTTTTATGTGGCCACAGCAATTCATGCACATAGTATGCTTGATCACAGTCTAAGAAGGGTGAAATTGGGACGTTATGAAGCCAATTAAAAAGGACAGAAAATGTAGCTAGTGTGATACAGAACTAATTTGTTGTACCATTGCCCTGCCTCATTCACAGAATTTTACACATCATCTTCCAGCCACTTGTTGCCTTCCGTTTGGCCTGCTCCTGTATTTTCGCCACATTTGGTTTGTGTTTCTTGCCACAGAAAATCGATTAAGGTGAGAAAGATAGAATAGCTCCAGTATGTCTTTTGATTGACCATGCTATGAACCTCTACCTGGAAGCACCCTAAGGTACCATTTGTTATGAGTAAGGAGAATTCAAAGAGAGGTAAATCTAAAGAAGAAAAGTTCTCATACTCTCAAGGGAAGAAGGAACCAGAAAGGTCTAGGCAGATATGCAGAATGTGCCAGACCATTTGGGGCAAATCCACTACAAAAGCTGTATAGTTGTCAAAGCATTACAACTGAAACTAAAGGGGGCAAAATCCAGAAACATTTCTTAAAGTACTTAAATTATTTATTATCCCCAATATGTTTTGAAAATATAATCCCTTCTTAAGGGGTTTCTGAAAACATAAGTGTATGAAAATATTAATGGAAAAAATTAAATGTGTTAAATATTTTGCTGTATATCCAAGATCACAACAAGATATTTTCGTATAGCACAAACAACAGCAAATATACCTCCTATCTTTACTGAACATATTATTTTGCAATTGCTATTCAGTTTTGCATTAAAGTATATTCTTGGTGCATCCACTCCTCTGGAAATCAACTCTCTTAGAAAATGAGCTAGACTCATATACAGTTAGAGGGACAACGAAACTTTAAATACATATTTCTCAAGGGGGAAAGGAAAAAAAATACGGAGAAGTTATTTCTCTTCACACTGATTTGTGCCAATATGCGACTATATTTCTCTTTCTGTTGAAACAAAGGAGAAACCTGGCCTGTTCTTATGGGGCTCAAATGGTATGGACATTCCAAAAAATATTGCTAATTCTTAAAGTTAAAAATGCTATTCTTCATTATTCTTTCTTTCTTTCTTTCTTTCTTTCTTTCTTTCTTTCTTTTTACTGTCAAGCCCTTAGAGCTTCATCAAAAACATACAGCAGTGGTACATACTCAAGATCTTTATTTAACCCTTTTGGGAATCAGGTTTACAGGTTTCAAAATCTTTTCTTTGTCCTGTGCTCTTTGTTTGATTGCACTATAACAGCAAACCATTTGATTAATAAATTACCAAAGTGGGGATTTTCAACAGTGTGGAGCCTAGAAAACAGACCAAGAAACACAGAGGTCTGTTACACGACCACTTTTAATGTGGAAAATGCTGGCTTACTTCCATTTCGATTCTGAACCAAGCAGTTTACATGATTTTGGCCATTCTGATGAATCCCGAGAAGTATGCGATTTAGCAGTTCACATAGGGGAGCTCTCCCCCCACATTCCCCCATTCGCTTGCTGTCTTCTGAGGCAAGTGGGGAGGGGGAGAACAAGGGAGGAGGAGGCTCCAGCAGCAGACAGGCAGGCAATGGGACTATCGGTCCCATTGCTTGCTTGTCTCCCATTAAAGCCTCTTCTTCCTCCCCCCCCCACATTCCCCGTTCACTCCCTGGCTGCTGGGACGAAGTCAAGGGAGGAAAAGGCTGCAGCATCCCTCAAACTCTGCAAATCCTCCCTCCCCCCCAATAAAGCAAGGCAGTGATCGGTCAGTGAAGGAGCACGGACGGAGGTGAACACTCAAGCAGGGAGGCAGGCAGCCAGGTTGCCCAGTCTGTGTCAAAAAAGAAACGGTGGATCCTGCATTCCAAAGGCATCCCTTGCAAGCCTGCCCCTCTGAGCTCCAACAAATCACAACTCAGCTCTGCCGTGAGCCTGTTTTGGAAAGAATGCTGGTAGATCACACAGCCTTTCGCGAATAGATAGTTCACACCACCTATTGTGCGCATTTCTGCAAACTTTATCAAAAAAGTCTGGGAAACTAGCGAAAGCTTTTACTTTGCAACTTAAGGGTTTTTTTGGCCCCCCTCCTTCTGAATAGGGCGACTTTGAATCGAAACATGTGGGAACTAATAGGAGTCTTGCAAATTCTTAATGGATTTATTTTGCTGTGTAAACGATCCCACAGGACAGTTGCCCCTCCACATTCGCGAACTCAGCATTCGCGATTTTGATTATTCGCGGTTTTGGGAGGGCCCCCCGCCCCCCCCAAAACTGCGACACGGGGCCTCCGGAGGCCCCATGAAAACCCTGGAAGGGAGCGGGAAGGGCTGGGGAGGCCTCCATGGGGCCTTCGGAGACCTCCCAGAGGCCCCGTGAAGGCCCTGGGAGGGAGGGGGGAGGGCCGTGGAGGCCTTCACGGAGCCTTGGAAGGCTCCATGAAGGCCCCAGGGAGGGAGGGGGAGGGCCGCGGAGGCGTCCACGGGGCCTTGGGAGGGTCTCTGGAGGCCCCGTGAAGGCCTTGGGAGGGAGTGGGGAGTCCGGGGAAAGCGACTATGGGGCCTCCGAGGCCCCATGGTCACTTTGGCGGGGGAAGGGGGGCAATCAATATTAGCATTTTTTTGACATTCGCGGGGGTCCATGGAACCTAACCCCCACAAATGTGAAGGGACAACTGTAATTCTCTTGGCATGTGTTGCCCTCTCCACCTAAGTGCTGGAAGTAGTTGGAGGCTTCCCTGCTAGAGATTGTTATGGGAATCCTCAAGGAGAGGCAGGGGGAGGGGAGAGGGAACCAGACCACAGCCACACTATTGAGTCATTGTAATAACGAAATAAAATCAGACATTCACACTCAAACCGGTTACTGAGCCATAGCAGAAAAGAAAATTATTAATGGATTATTTCCAGCACTAAAAATACGGACTTCCCTGTGACTCTACAGCACAAAACACACAAAGAGGCACAATGACATGTGATAAAGCTGAGGCAAAGGCAGGATTAATCCACTGCTATAACGATATAACCGTGTTGTGTGGTAAGTACCTAAGGGGTTTACCACACTCCGAAGTAAAGTGGCAACGCAGCAGGAAGGTTCCATCTTCCATGCTGTCTTACTGTACAACATTGTCGTTCTTTCATTCTAGTCCTGTGTGGAAAGCGCGGTAAAACTATGTCTTTTCGCTAAGCAAAAAAGCCTGTTAGCAAAAAGACGTGGTTTTGCCTAGCTCTCCCACAGGACCAGAACAGCAGAACACTGGAAGAACAACAATCTCATGCCATAAGGAAGCACAGAAAGTGGAACCTTCCTGCTGCATTCCCACTGTACTTCAGAGTGTGGTAAGCCCATAAGAATCTACAGTAACTTTTTTTAGATACAGTGACTTTTTTTTTTGCCCTCACCTTGTTATTTATTCCATTAAATAATTTCTGTACTTTGAGCTGTAAAAATATTTTAGAGTTTCTTTTATTTATTTTCAATGAACGTCACAATTTATTTATTTATTTATTTCCCTCTTTTCTCAGTATGGGACCTATGGCTTACAATATAAATTAAAACAAAGTATAGTTAAAGCAATATCTAATATAAATATTTTTAAAGAACCATTAAACAAACAAACCAATTAAAACAGTTAACAACACATTCAAAGCATAGTCTAAATACAGCACATATGCTTAAAAACCATTTTCTTTCCTAACCAATGAAAAACTGAAGGCCTGTTTAAATAAAATATTTGCTTGTGAAAAGAGCACAGAGAGGGGGCCAACCAATCCTCCTTTGGGAGGGATTTCCCCAGTTAGGGAGCAGCCACTGAGAAGACTCTGGGCTTGTCTACACAAGAAAAAAAATCTGTATCCACCTCATAGTCCCTCCAATCTGGACAAAGTTCTTGATGATTCACAGGGAGTTCGTTTCTGAGGTCTATAATCCGCTTTTTAAAAACCTCATCTTTCACCCCAAAGTTTTCTGGAGAGTCTGGATATTCCTGTGTGTTGCTGGCACTACAAGGTGACTTTGGTGTGCATCTAGGGGAAGGAGTTTTTGGTAGGCAGGACTTGTTGGTTCTGGCAAGTGTGGTGTGTACAGTATTGTGATTTTTTAAACATCAGTGTGTGTGTGTATATATATATATATGTATGTATGTATGCATATCTCAACACTAGTGAGCAAGCGAGGAGTGACTGAACCAGCAAGTGTGCATGTGCACTGTCCCTCTTCCTTCCCCCTTCGGATCCCTCCCCATCAGCAGCCTTGTGTCCACATTTTTTTAACTGCAGTGAATGTATCTCTGCATGAGTGAGCAAGCAAGCGAGTGAGTGAATGAGCCAGCAATCACATGTGCCCTTCTTCTTCATTCCCCCATCTGATTCCCTTCCCACACAGTGATCACTGGCTCATTCACTTGCTCACTCAATGGGGGGGGGGATTAGAGTGGGGGAAGGAAGGAAGAAGGGTAGTGCACACTCGCTGGCTCAGTTGCTCCTTGCTCACCCGCTCACTCGCTCCCTCTTCACCATTGATCTCATGGCTGAACATTTTCATAAATAAAATATAAATAAAATAGGTTTTCTGTCATGTGTGTATATCTATGTGTACATTTAACGCTCCCTTAGTGATGATCACTTAAGGGGGAAAGGGGATCAGAGGGGATCCAATCAGAGTGGATCCAACAGATTGACAGGCAAACAATAATGGCTACTGGTTGATAGGTTGATGCATACTAGGAATGGGGGGAAATGTGGAGCAGACATGGCCTTGTGAGTTCGCTAAGGGGTTAGTGTGGCCAGTTATGCTGATGTCACCTTGATGTCTCTGTGTGTGGCTACAAGATTGTTGTGGGGTCCCTGCAAACCAGGAAATGTGAGGTGAGGCTGGATTTTTTCTCATCAGTGTAGACAAACCCTCTGCCCCATGTCATCACCCAATGACCCTTTGATAGTGGTAGGAAGGGGAGAAAGCCCTCCCCTCAGGATCTTAGTGCTTGGGCAGGTTCATATGGGGAGATATGGTCTTTCAGATAATCTGGACCAAGCCATATAGGGCTTTATAGGCCATAATCAGCACTTTGAATTGTCAACTGGTAGGTAGTTATGCTGTTTCAGTTCCCTATAATCAGCCCTGTTCAACAATCTAGCCACAGCATTTTGGACCTACGTTAATCATTATTGCTACAATACAATCTTTAGAAAACAGATACTAATAGAGCACCTATCCCACAGGATGGGCAGACTTCAGGCTTGAAGGATTTACTTTTCTGTTCTTTCCTAGAACACCAAGATCCACCAACCACTAAATTATAGAATTGAAGAATTATGAGCTGAGAAATCTGTTTTCAAACTAGAATCAGAAGTTCTTCCACAGAAAAATGCACTCCTCAACCCCAACCCAGCCTGGATTCCAAAAAACATGGACAGCCTCCACTGATATAGAAGGCTCTCCTCACATGGGAGGGTGATGGAAATTAGAGGGGGAGAGGTTATCATGTTTCTCTCTCATAACATGTTGAATAAACATGCTTGAGTAATAATTGAATAGGACTTATAACTATAGCTGTGTATCTCATACAATTTCAACTTACGTTTGGATGCCACTTCTGACATTGATTAAGTGGATTCTCTTTGATGAAGTATTGTTGTAATATGATAGGTCTGAATTTAGTTGCTAGTCACAGGTAGAAAAGACCCACTGAATCAATTGCTGAATGGTAAGTCAACATTTATGCAAATTCTATTGATTAAATGGTTCTCCTTTAGCTGAGGCTAACAATATGGGCCACAATCTTTAAGGTGTCACAAAACTATGTATTGTTTTTACCCCAGAACCAAGTTGAGTCTTTCTGATTTGCTGCAAAAACTATGGATTTTTACTATACACAGGTACAAGCATAGGTAAAGAGAACTATGAAGTCACTCCTGAATATTTATAATGGGGGTGGAAATGGGAGGATTATCAGGCTAGCCAGTTTCTGGATGAGCAAGTATTTTGTCTATAGGTATTCATTTTGAAAATGCATCATCCCTTCTTGGGGACTGAATTCAAAGATATAGCTGTGTTAGACTGGAATATCTGCTGCAAATGGATCTTGTAGCACCTTTGAGACCTGAGGTGCATCTGACGAAGTAGACCAAACCTATGAAAGCTTATGCTATAACTTCTTTCTCTCAGTTAGTCTCAAAGGTGCTACAAGAGCCTTCTTGGGGATGAAGAAACTTTATTATGGCCATAGCCAAATACTCATGCAAGGGAGCCAACATTCTGTCATGGTTTGAGTGTTGAATGAAGACTCTGGAAGACCAGGGTTCAACACACCACTCAGCCGTGGAAACCCATTGTATAATCATGGGCAAGTCACACTCTTCCAGCCTCAGCGGAATGCAATGCAAACCTCCTCTGAATAAACCTGGCCACCTTCCCACCTCTTCTGGAGGATAAGGTCATCATAAGTCAGAGGAGATTATCAGATGCAGTGAAACACGGCAAAAAAACCCCCCAACATTCCAAACCATGCAGAAGAACCACAGAAGAACGGGGAGATAACAGGAAGGGCAACTTTATCAGATGCCACATCCTTCTGTTGTCTCGGGGATGTAGTGCTGCCATGGGAGATTATCAGATGCTGCAAAAACCATGTCAGAAGATTGCTAGAAGAACAGGAAGAGAATAGGGAGGGGGGCACTTTACCAGACAACAACGTCCTCCCACATTCCAGGGGCATAGCATGGGCATCAATAAGCCATCCCTTTTCATTTGTGGCTTCTCCCCCACAATAGGAAAATGGAGCCTAGTCCATGGCAGTGCTATGCTCCTGGAATGGCAGAAGGACACAACTTCTGGTAAGATCTCCCTTTCTGTTCTTTTAGTGATCTTCTGACTTGGGGATTGTGTGTGTGTGTGTGTGTGTGTGTGTGTTCCCCCACATCTGATAATCTCCACGGATGAGGCTTCCGTTTCTTATTAACAAGGACAAGCCGTGAATAAAAAGGGATACCTTACGGCCATGCTATGCCCATGGGATGCTGGAGGACATTGTCATCCAATAATCTTGCCTGTTCCTGTTCTTGTAGTGATTTTCTGACATGGTATTTGCCATGTGTGATAATCTCCAGAGTCAACTTGAAATCGTATAACAGCAACAAAAGTATTCACTTACAGATTCTGTACTTTTTGTAAACAAATGGTGCACTACTTTTAGGTTCTGAAAAAGAAATGGGATAACAAGGATTAAAAATCAGGCTTGGGGAAGCAGGAAAAACAGGGAACCAGAATCTCTGGTGTGTCCATGTTCCTATTTGGTCTAGTATTAAACCAAGAGAGAAACCTGTCTACAACATGCTTGAGGAATTTCCAAGATGCACCCTCTTGACACTCTGGTTTATAGGAGGTTGATCCCAGGCCAGAAAATTACATCTTTTCTCTCCCTCCCTGCTGTGCTCTCTCGGCCTTGCCCATCATCCTAAACAAGACAATAAAATATCTTCAAATGTTGCTGAACGCTGCAGCCGACTGGCACCTGCGGGAGCTGCAAACAATTCCGTAATTGCATTAACAAATAGGGTGATTATGAAGTCTGAAGTTTAAGCTCATAACTCTGCTGTGCTGGTTGGTTCCCTCTGCAGAAAAAAGAAAAGAAAAGAAAGAGGGACAACATTATCAGTTGTTCATGTGGCTAGTGTTCATCAGCAGAAAATGAATGAGTCTGTACTTAGTGCAATTCCTCCTCAGAGCAAGGTCGCTTGCTGAAATTTTTCAAATGAGATCTGAAGCATTTAGTAGGAGGAGGGGGAAGAGATACACATGGGTGGAGGGAAGGAGCATTCTGTAGCTCTGCTGACTCTTTAGCATTCCAGACACCTCCACTGGCGTATTGCAAAAGATGTAGGGGATTTATCTCTTGCTGCTATGTATATTATCAGAGCCCATTTAATAAGAAATTCTGTTTCTATTTTAGTCTAGATAATAAATAATGTGGTGTGGGGATTTGAGGAGACAATAGCAGTATCTGCTGCCATCGCTATCTCTCACAAATGGGATGGGAAAGTGTTTTCTGTTAAAAAGATGGGCCCTTCAAGATTGCTCCTTTTCTTTTCCCCTCATGACAGGGCTACAATTAAAAGCACAACCACTCAGTCAACCTGAGGATGTGGAGAAGACACTTCTAGCAATGAGGCAAGCTGTATTACCTCTTGACCTTTGCCCATCTTGATTTATTAAAGCCAGCCATGAAGAGTTGCCTGGGTGAGTCCCGGGGGTGATTATAACATCTCTCTATGAGGGAGTTATGCCAGCTCTCTTTAAAAAGAACATCAGGGTAACTGCTCCTGAAAAAGCCCTCCCTGGATGCAGATATTTTATAGCAATTACTGCCCAGTTACAAATAACCCCATTCTTGAGAGACAGTACTTACAATACAGGTGCCGTTTACATGATGAAAATGTAGTGAGATGAATTCGTGTCGATCGCTGGTAGTGCACACGTCCTGCGTGACAGTCTTGAGCTTTACAGAAGGGGGACTACTTGTTATCCCTCAACCTGCGGGACTTTCCGTCCCGCCGTTTGTCCCATGTTTTAAAAAAAGTCATGGGAGGTTGCGGAAAATCGGATATGTGAACAGGTAGGGCCAAATTATCTCAGGAGTAAGTAAGTGATGGCCGGAAATTGAGATGGCCAGGGGTGGGCTCAGAGTTACGAGAAGGAGGGGTCAGTCACCCTCCCCATCCCATGCATGGAGGCTTTTGTTTTAAAATGGATTCTCTTACTGCCAAGCTTGAAGCTTCCCGTTGTCGTGTGCCATCAATCTTCCTTTTAAAGGAACATGTATTTTTAAAATGGATTCTCTCACTGCGAACCACTCGCTTCTTTTCCCCTCCTGATCTTCCCTCTAGGGGTGGTGTGTGTGTGTGTGTGTGTGTGTGTCCCTGAATAGATTGCAAACCACTCTCTTCCCTCTCGGCTGAAAGCAAAGCAGGCACGCGCAAGTGTGCGTGCGTGCGCGCACCTTCAAGCTGCTTAGGTGGCTTTAAAAGTTCCCTCTTCTGAAATATAGCCTACAGCTCCTGGTTTTCAAGAGTGATTCTTGTGGCTTCTTAAAGACAAACAAGTTTTATTTTGCAGTAACCTCTGTGGGTTAACAGCCATTTAAACAGAGCTGGAAACCTTAAGGCAAGCCCATCAGGAGATTTTTTTTACAGGCATTTTTCAGAGGGGGTTGCCTTCACCTTGCTTCTCTGACCAGTGCTAAACTTGAGCAAATATTTGTGGCAGCCAATAGCATCCCTCATGGTGGGAAACTCCACAGGAAATACGTCACCGAGGTTGTGAAAAAATGAATAATCACATCCTTGACTGACTGCTAAAAAAATAATAATCCCAGAATCTTTTCCTGTGTAAACAAACAAACAAAAAAAAAACACGGGATACTATGTCTCGGCTGAAACTGGCTGAGGGCTCCCACTAAGACTCTAAACTATCTAGTCCGTGAGCTGCTCTTCGCTGATGATGCTGCCCTTGTTGCCCACACAGAAGCAGCTCTGCAGCGCCTAACATCCTGCTTTGCAACAGCTGCAGAGCTGTTTGAGCTGGAAGTCAACCTGAAGAAAACAGAATTTCTTTACCAGCCTGCACCTCAGGACGAACACCACCATCCCCACATTGCTGTCGGCAAATCTGTGCTCAAGTCCGTTCAGCAGTTAACCTACCTGGGAAGCATCATCTCCTCAGATGCCAAGATTGACAAAGAGATCGATCACAGATTAGCAAAGGCATATAGTGCATTTGGAAGATTTCACAAAAGAGTCTGGAGCAATAAACACCTGAGGCAAAGCACAAAAATCAGTGTGTATAGAGCCATTGTACTGTCTGTCCTCCTTTATGGATCTGAAACATGGGTCACCTATTGCCACCATCTATGACTCCTCAAGCGCTTTCATCAGTGCAGTCTACGCACAATCCTAAATATACACTGGACTGACTATGTGACAAATGTTGCTGTCCTTGAGCAAGCAGGGATCACCAGTATTGAGGCCGTGATATTGAGAATGCAGCTGTGCTGGGCAGGGCACATTTCTAGGATGGAGGACCATTGCCTCCCAAAAATAGTACTCTATGGTGAACTCGCCACAGGTCAGCATAAGAGGGGCACTTCAAAAAAGCGATACAAAGACTCCCTGAAACAACATCTCAGGCTCGGCCAAATTGAGCACCAGCAATCGTCCTCCCTGGCCTCACATCAGGAGGCATGGAGACGCACTATCCACAATGCTGCAGCCTTATATGAGACCTCACGCCAAACAAGTCTTGAAGAGAAACGACAATGCAGGAAGAATCACAACCCAAAAACATCACCCAAGGAGACCTTCTGCTGTGCTTTCTGCAACCGGACTTGTTTATCTCGGATTGGCCTTTTTAGTCATCAGCGCGCTTGCAGAAAGTGTGGGATGAGTCCTTCCTGAATCTTCGTTTGCGAAGAAAAGCCAGAGAGAGATGTCTCGGGATCTTGCTTTTGTCAAGGAAAAGGTTGTCATGTAAACAACAGTCCTGGGATATTGTCAATCCAGGGAAAAATAGTCTAAACAACAAGGGATGAACTCAGGAGCAGGAAATCCCATTTCTCCCTGTGATAAAAACCGTTGTGTAACTGATGCCAAGACATTTTGCTGTCTGAGGCAAAGAACTTGATGACATTCCCTCACTTTCCTCCCTTGAACACAAGTCATTTAGCTTTTAAAAAAACCCTTTATTTTGCCTGTTATCAATCAGGCAAGAAACCAAAATCTTACCCTCGGTGATTCCTCAGCTAGCAAGAATCCTATTCTTGTGAAGCGATGGGAGCTTTTTGACAGTTAAGTATTTTGGAGTCTTGGAGTCTTAAACCTCTGACTTCTGGCTTGTTCACACCAGTGAAAAACCCTGAACCCCCCTCAAATCTGGCCCAATGATGTCACACGACATGCAGCCTTTCTCCTGAATTTGGTGTGATAGTGATACACATTTGCAGACCCAAGCCAGACTCTCCCCCCACCATATCCATATAACACAAGACATGGACACAATATATCTTCACAAAATTGTTTTGAGTACATGATAATGAGTAACAGAGATAATGATAAGATATATGATAAGTTATACTATTGGATAAGATATATTATTGGTGATAAAAAGGCCACAACTTTGATAACAGCTCTAAATGGTTGGCACACATCACATGGGTCTGGATCCCTTCATCAACCCACCCACTGTTGGTCAATGGCACTTGTCGGTCACCACTGACAACACTTCACATGGAGGGGAGGAGTCCTGGCCAAGCTCCGCCTGCTTGACAACCCTCCCCTCTCCTGTGAAACAAGCAAGAAAACAAAAGAAAGGGTCTCCGTGAACTTCAACTTGACCATGAACTCGACATTGTCCTGGACAGAGACCCCACCCCATCTGATTACCCCAGATCAGGACCCATGCCAACTGCCCTCCTAAAGTTGTAACAAAAGATACATTGACATGAACAAGACATTGTTTTCCCACCACCAAAATAGACAATAGCAACAAAGGGAGGGAGGGTCCTCGGCTCTGAGTGAGCCACTGAGGCCTACGACACTGGGGCTGGCTTTTATACTGGCCCTGGCGCTGTAAAGCAACAGCTGCAAAGCAGCTGTCGCAAAAGGGGGTAAAAGCTGGAATCATCCAGCCGTACTGGCCGGAAGACCCTCCTTCCTTGTTGGGCTGGCCAATCAGAGCAGGGGAGGCCCGCTCCGATTGGCTGGCCACTTTGCACCCTTCTCCTGGCCCGTAGAGCAGGCTGAGAAGAAGAGGCCGAGCATGGTGGCCCCCATGCCGGCCACATGGGATGGGTGCCCAAGTGCTTGGGGAATACCCCCTTAATCCAGGTTTAGAAAATTCTGATTTTTCTCTGGTGTTTGCTTGAAACTCCAGAGAAAACTGCCATGTGAACAATCCATCCACACTGGATTCGGGGTGGGGGTGGGGGAGAAAGGAAGGACAAGTGCTGCCTGAGGTGCTGCCATTTCCCCCCTCCTCTGTGTCACTTCTAATTTCAAAGGCAGAGCTCCTGCAGTAGTTGCTCTCTCTGAGGTCAGAACCCCTGGTGAGCCAGAATAGGCGCGCACTCCACTATTGCAAGTAAGCCACCTGTTCTGACTTCAGAAAGGACAACTACCACTGGTGTTTTCCTTTTAGTGGAGTGCAGAGTCAAGCGTGAGTAGTGGTTTTGAATGCAAACCAAGTAAAACCCAATGCAGGTTTGGGCTTTGGCAGGTGTGGTAACTAAATTCTCTCCAGAGTAGTCCGAATTTCATACACTGCAGCTCCAGTCTAAAGATGTCCGAATCTCATCTGCACTTTTACCACCCCATGTGGTCAAGCTCTTTGTCACTGAGAAAATAAAAAGTACAATGATTGCAGAGACCTTATAACATATATATAACTGGTTTATTTACTTGAAATTTTTCCCCTTAAAAATAACCAGTTGTCACTCCCTAAATGACTGGCTATACCAGTTGTAGGAAATATGATCCGAGTCTTGTTTTTGAAATTGCTATTTGTACTTTCTAATGACTTTTAGCATCTAAGGCACTGTTCTCGAGCAAGTTTTCCAGAAAAGGAAAATATCCTTTTTAAATTCACTAGGCTTTGATTTAAAGTGATTGGTTTCCACCTGGATGAAGGGAAATTTTCTTCTTGGGAGGTTTATTAGTGTATTAATACATGCAAATGCATGCATGGTTCTTTTCAATTCATTCTCTTGGGAGCAATTATACAAAGAGTATTTAATGCACAGAAACAAACAACAGCTCAAAGGATAGCTGAGGTGTGGAATATTTAAAATATTTTAGTATACCTAACATCTGTTTGGCAAATGCAATAAAACATTTTACAAATCAATTCCAACTATTATTAGTAAGATAATTTATTTGTGCTCTGAAGTGAACAGATTTGTAGCAAGTGTTGTTAATAGACACAGCTATCCTAGATTTATACAGACAAATGCAAACCCAGGTTTTGCACTGAGTGCACATTCAACAGGGAGCTGTTGACAAGTACAAACCCCTGATGCATGTACTTTTATGTTTCCCACAGCAGCAAACATGTGTTTGTCATGCTCACACTTTTGAAAGAAATTCCCTGAACAAAATGGAAGTCTGTACATGTGTGTGTGCCTTCACGTTGCCTGTTGGCTTAAGGAGACCCCATAAATTTCATAGGGTTTTCTTACGTAAGGAATACTTTGAGGTGGTTTTACAAGTTACTTTCTCTGAAATATAGCCTACAACACTGGGTAGTCGTTGGCGGTCTCACATCCAAATACTAACTAGGACTGACCCTGCTTAGCTTCCAAGATCAGATGGAATCTGGTGCCTTTAGTATCTAATAAAATTCAAGTCAAATGCAGCATAAAGAGCGTAAAAACTTTAAGAATACTCATTACGGTCCATGGACAAGACCATGTAGAATAGTCATATAAAACACAAATACAGCTAAAAACATCTATTCTCTTCCATAGTGTTACCCGAATAGGTGGAGGTGCTTTAGGACCCCACTCATGATGCCAGAACTATATTAATATTTTCGGAATTATGATTAGTTCAAATGGAATGCTGTGAGAGGTGGGTAACTTTCAGGACCTTTTCGCCTATGTTTACCAATACAAACTGCAGGGATCTCCAGTTTAAAGTGAAATAAATGTTTTGTTTTTTTAAATTGGAAAATAATGCAGAAAGCAATCACACATGCAATACATGCTTACAAGAACCACACAAGGCTAACAAAGAGGTTAAGGCAGAAAGGTTGGATAGAGGAATAGATATGAGAAACAGAGCAATAGTTACCAGTCTGAAGAGTAGTGAAATACTCAGACAGAAGTCTGAGGGTAGCTCTGGAAGTCTGATCCAGGGGTGTGCTGACAGAAAGATTGGCAGTGGCACACATTACTATTGTTTGGGGCTGATATTTATACTATATTTCATGTCCCGAAGGGGTATTTGGGCTTAGAACAAAGCTTAGGTGGGTTTCCCACCATTTAAACAAAGGAAACTAAAACTAAGCTGATTGCTGTTACTGGCTGGGAGATAAGAATTGGTGGGTTTATGACAACCTCACATTGTAGGACAGGAGTGGGTTACTGAGGGATACTTCCTGGGGATTTGGGGTGTATAGGTCACTTGATAGCTTAGGATGTGTTACTCATCGCCAAGGGAGGGCAAGAAGGGATTAGCACACACCTCCTTAATTGTGTTGTTTACTAGGGGCTCTGCTTAACCCTAGCTTGGGTGTGTTTGTTAAAATATTTCCAAGACACCTTCCCAGGTCCTGATGACCTCTGTTTGATCTTACTTTGGATCACCCCAGTCTACTTAGACCCCTTGAAGTGTCCAATATTGCCAATTATGAAATACTGTATTACAGGGAGGGGGAAGTAGGGCATGGTAACAATAGCATCAATTCTTACTGTCTCGTGCATGTTCATTTTCCATTGCAGGGCAGAGGTACATTGTCTATAACCCATACTTTCTAAATGCTTTAGATCAGTGGCACTGAAAGGTATGGTCTGTGGATTGGTGCCAGTCCATGAGTTATTGCTGATGGTCTGCCAAAAGTGTCCAGGAAGGAAAACAACAATTATAGTCAATACACACAAATATGGTGCTGGTTCATGTGGGAAAAAAATCCTGCTGGTCCCACACCTTGAAAATTTTAAGAAACACTGTTTTAGGTGACTATCTGACTTTAAATTGGGGATCTGCAATTGATAGCCCTTGAGATTATGTTGGAATGCAGCTCCTGCCATCTTTAGGCAGCTTAACTAACAGTGAAATATGACAGATGACTTGCATTCCAACATCTGGAGGGCCCTAAGTTTAGTCCTCTTCAGGTGTTGAATTCACATAGGAAAGGGGGAGGGGCACAGCCACTAGTCCCAACCCCAGGAAAACAAGGTCATAACAACTAACCCCAGTCTCCTGCTGCTCAGGAGCTGAGGACATGTCAATGGAGGAAAGTCTATTTAGTGCACATAGATTCCTTCCCCTGCCCTGTGATGGAGCACACAAGGATTTGTACCATGGGAGAACCTGCATATGTAGAGAACCCCCTTCTACAAATTTGGACCGCTAATGCTTATATGTTAGGGGTGGGCCAAATGGGTGGTGATGGTCATTGCAAGGACAGAACATGTGGCCCTGCTCTCTCTCATTGCCTCTTTCACCCCCCACAACATAACTGTGTGGACGGAATACCCAAACATGAGTGTCGTCTCCACAGTTTTGTTTTATCTAAAAATCTTGCTAACTGCCCATTAGAGATGAATGTAAGTGTAACCCCTATGAATTATTGGTTTGACCCCCTCTCTCTGGCTTTTCTTTGCAAACGAAGATTCAGGAAGGACTCATCCCGTGCTTCTGCAAGCGTGCTGATGACTAAAAAGGCCAATCCGAGATAAACAAGTCTGGTTGCAGAAAGCACAGCAGAAGGTCTCCTTGGGTGATGTTTCCGGGTTGTGATTCTTTCAGCATTTTCATTTCTCTTCAAGACTTGTTTGGTGTGAGTTCTCAAATAAGGCTGCAGCATTGTGGATAGTGCGTCTCCATGCCTCCCGATGTGAGGCCAGGGTGGACCATTGTTGGTGATCAATTTGGCCGAGCCTGAGATGTTGTTTCAGGGAGTCCTTGTATTGCTTTTTTGGAGTGCCCCTCTTATGCTGACCCATGGCGAGTTCACCATAGAGAACTATTTTTGGGAGGTGATGGTCCTCCATCCTAGAAATGTGCCCTGCCCAGCGCAGCTGTGTTCTCAATATCATGGCCTCAATGCTGGTGATCCCTGCTTGCTCAAGGACATCAACATTCATCACATAGTCCCAATGAGTGGAGAAACCCTAAGGAAAGGGCTGTACATACTGGCTGAGTTCAGAAAGAGAAGGCGAGCTAGAACTGGAGAGGAGTTGCAGTTGCCAGGGCTAAGGAGTAGGCCCTTTTCACCTTCAATAAAGTAGCGGAATTTTTAGTTATGTATTTAGAAGGGAACAAAAGGATAAATTCTTTGTAGTGGGGTTTCTATATTGGCATCTATTTTTGTTTAATTTAGGCAGTGGTGGCACTAGGGGGGTGCCAAGAGGCTAAACTGCACCAGGTGACACTGTCAGGGGTGAGGGGTTGACACCAGTCTTAGTGTCACCATAGAATTTAGGGCTTTAATGTTGCACCCAAATGTTGCAATACATCTGAGCAGTGCAGGCAGAAGAGTTCTACAATCAAGTCCTGCATTGGCAGCTCATTGGCAGCTCTTTGGGACTGAGCATATATGTTAAATTTAACATATAATTTGTTATATTGTTGCTAAAATACAGTGGGACTTCAGTTGTGATTGTATTTGCAATGTTTGATTAGTTGTCCCCATCAAACCCAGAATGAGGTACATATGCACACATTCCTCTCTCCCATTACACCTCAATGTTTTATGGGTCTTGTTGAAACCTTCATATTTTTAGCTTTCCTCTATACTCATTGAACCTTTTATCAACAGGAACCCCAAATAAATAAAATAAAAATAAAAATCCCACATTCGGTGAAAGTTGCCTTCTTAATTTATCTCACTGTATTTAGTGCTTCATAATGGGACAGAGGAGGGAGAGAGCGCACATGAACAGACATGAAACAACTACACATATAGACTGTGGTTTCCATTGCTCATAACAAGAATGGGCATGTTTTTTCCTCTAGATAGGGCAGTCTGTCATTACAAACTGCAAGGTGGTAAAAATGATGCTGTTTGAAAAGGGGAAAAAACAACAACAATAGCTCTCACAAATTATTTTCCCTCAACGGTAAGAATAAATATAACAAAAGTTCAAATATGAGCAAAAGAGCAATCCCATAAAAACGAGTGGAGAATCTCTCATAGGAGATCTCTATGTAGACTTTGTGAAATAGGCATAAAAGCTTTTACTAATGCTTCGCAGTTTGTTTTTCAGTAGAAATTGTGAACTTCTTCCAGTGTTGCTGCTTTACAAAAAACAACAGCAGTTTAGGTTTCAGAAAAAAGATGTTTGTATCTTGTTCAGTGAGCAGAGTAGCACTAAAGCAGTTATGATCAGATTCTTGGCAGCTCTTCTGCACCACTGAACTACTCCTATAGTAGTGAGAAGGCAGCACCCTTTCCCATAATTTCTTCCAAGGTTCCTGCATTTGATATTACATCCAAGAGGAAGAACATTCACGAATTAATCAGGATTGTGCTCCACTGCCACCAGGTGCTTATCACAGTGGGGAAACTGGAAATCACTCTAAAGCAGAAGCTGCTGTGATTGGTAGTAGAGCTGGGTAACTTTAGTCTTTGCAATGAATGGAGTATGGTGAGGGAGGGGAGCCTGGCAAAGATGCAAGGAAGGAAAAGAGGCAACTGCACAATAAGGGCTGATCTTAGCTGTTGCACTCCTCCTGTGTTCCTGCTTGCCTTGACTTTGGACAGACCTCTGTACTGTTGAAGTCACCCCTTGCTGACCCTGGACTTGGACCTTGGACCTGATTCTACAGAACTCTGGACTGACTATTGGTTTCCCCGGCATCTGGTATGATCACTTGGCAACTGAACTCTGGACTGGCTTTTGACTTCTCTTGCTTCTGTTGTGGACAATTGGCAACAGATTAGACCTGCACTCTTTCCCTATTGCTTCTCAGGCACTTGCCACTGTGAGTTCAGGACATTGTGAATGACAAACTGTTGTTGTTGTTGTTACAACCACTGTACCAGGAATGTACAAAGCTGGGAATGTTGCAGGGTTCCTGTCTTTTAGCTAAAGTCTGAAACATAGTGATAGAAAGACTACTGCGACTATTGTGTTGAATTTGCATAGTTAGAATTTAAATTAATAATATGCAATACTTATAATTTGCATGATATCTAAACTAGATGCCTGGATTTGAGGGTCTAGGACATAGCAATTCCAGCTTATGCTCTTCTACCCTCTCTTTAAATTGTAATGGGTATTACTTAATTTGATTACAAATGTTTTAAGCTTGGCCTGTTGCACTTGTGGGCCCTGCTTCTCATTCTGCAGAGTAAGGTCCTAGGTAGGGCCGGTTTAACCAGTCTGCCAAATCAGCATTGGCGGGGGGCCCTGAGTTCAAAGGGGGCCCCCGGCCCCCTGCTGACCTCCTTATCTGAGGAAGGAGACAGCCAGGAGACAGCCGGGAGGAGCCGCTGCTTTGCAGCAGCACTGAGAACTGCAGGCTGCTGGTGAGGGAAAGAATGAGAGCGAAAGAAAAAAAGACGGAGCTGGTGAAAAGCTTCTGGTTCCTTTCACGTGCTCACTGGCAGCCTTGCCTGGCTGACCCATCTGCCAGCTGGTTTCCTCCTTGCTCCATTTTCTCTCCCTTCCTTCCCTCGGGTAAGGTGCCTCAGACCGTGCAGCCTTTCCTCCTCCTCCTCCCCACACCTGCCTCGACGCTGTGCGGAGGAGGCTCCAGCCATTCAAAGTTCTCTCCCAGCTGAGCCCAGCCCGCCCCCTTCCCCCCTTCGCCAGCTCCTGCTGAGGGATTTCCTCAATGCTTGGATAGTATTGGAATGGCTGCTCTTCAAAACTTCAGTCAGTAACACAAAGTAGAAAGCGAAGCAGAGGTAACAATGACAGCAACAGCATCTGAATCTTGTGGAGGGGAGGGATTTTTGTTTATTAATCTAAAGCAGTGGCTCTTAACCTTTTATTTACCAGGGAACCCCTTTAAATATATTTTGCTGCCACTGACCCCCAAACCTTAACTCAAGATTTAAAACCCCAACAACAGCAATAATAGTACAATCACACCATCTCTTAAATCTTCCCTCAGAGGCACTGGAGGGGGAGGGAAGATTTTTCTGCTGCTGATTCCTCCGAATTTGTGGCTGGTGCAGATTAAATGGCAATGTGCAGGCCAAGCCAGCCAGCCTCTGCCTTGACCGCTCCACTGCAGGGAGAGGGTAAACAGAGCAACCTTCAAGCCTTTGTGGACCCCCTGTGAGAACATTGCAGACCCCTGGGGGTCCCCAGACCACAGGTTAAGAACCAATGCAATTAACCCAAAGTGACACTGCTTGGGGCATGCCACATCATCCCACCATATCTCACTGATTTCCTAAATGCTTGGATAGCATCAGAATCACACCAGAAACTTCAGTCAGTAACACAAAGTAGAAACCAAGATAACAACAGCAGCAGCATCTGAATCGTGTGTGTGTGTGTGGGTGTTTATTAATCTAAAAAGAATGAGTTTCCTGTTAGGGTTTTTTCTCCCACTAAAAAAAAGAAAGAATAATAATAGAATCATAGAGTTGGAAGAGACCTCAAGGGCCATCCAGTCCAACCCCCTGCCATGCAGGAATGCACAATTAAATCATTCCTGACAGATGGCCATTCAGCCTCTGTTTAAAAACTTCCAAAGAAGGAGAGTCCACCACACTGCAAGGCAGTGTATTCCACTTCCAAACAGCTCTTACTGTCAGGAAGTTCTTCCTAATGTTTAGGTGGGATCTCTTTTCCTCTAGTTTGAACCCATTGCTCCGTGTCCTAGTCTCTGGAGCCACAGAAAACAAGCGTGCACCATCCTCAGTATGACATCCCTTCAAATGTGCAACTATGAAGAAACTAACAGTGCGTGTGCAGGGCCAGTTTAAGGGCCCTGCAGCACCTGCAGCCACAGGGGGCTCCATCAAAGTGGGGGGACCCCATTATAACCCTCCTACAAAAACATTATTAGTAATAATCTGAATATCCTGTACTGTGAATAGATTAGGTTAGATTACATTGACCAGAGATAAACATATGGGGCCCCTAAAATAAAGTGTTGCAAGGGGCCCCAAAATTCCTTAAACTGGCCCTGGTCCTAGGACCACTCCAAAGCCCACCCTAACCATACCACTATATTTGATGATGCTCTCAAGACAATGGAGGATTCAGGGTAGACACTAGAGGGCTGCTTCAACAGAAAAAAAAGTGGTGAGGGGACACAGTAGGGCCAACATATTTTGGGAGACGTGAAGTAATGCAAATTTACTTTCTGCAGGGAAAGGCATTTAATTATTTGAAGTAAGTGAAGTAATACACATTACCTTCTAAACAGCACTCTCCCCCCTCCCCAGCTGGACCATAAAGTTCAGGTGTGGTGTAGCAAAACAATGAAGTCCAGAGTATAAATAACTTAATTATACCACTGTCTTCAGTGTCCCTTCTGTCAAGAAGGGGCCTAAACTGTGACAGAGAGGCTTTTGAGGTAATGTTCCCAGATCTCTGGGTCTAGGTCTCAAGGAGAAGGGCAGGAATTTTCAGGGTGAGAACACTGCCTTGGAGAGTGTATGTATACATATTTTCCTCATTCATTAGACAAGGTGTTCTTTATTTGAGTGGCATTATCTGTGCAGTTGTGATTGATGCTTGAGATATTATGCTTAATGACATCACCTTGGGGTGCTCCTCATAGCATCACTCTTGTAAGATTATCACAGCCTGCCTCCTTTGACATCACAAGGGTTTATCCCTAACGTCACAGGGTTTTGCCCTGAAATCATAGGGCCTAGGATAGCACTGGCCATGCAACCCACTTTAGATTGATCTATTTCCTGATGTTAAGGTTGTCTGCAGTGGTGGAGGGAACAGCACACGGCTGCCTAGGAATTTTTTCTACTGCTGAAATGATCCACCACATCAGGGTCCAGCATCTTGGATTTAGCAGAGCCTGCATAATCTCCTCTGTTACTGCCAGGCTGTGGCCTGTTGTGTCCTGCCTCTTTAATAGGCAAGCCCAGAAGGCTACTGCATAGCCTATTGCAGGTGCAATAGAAGGGAAAGTTTTTAATTTCGTACATAAGGCAATGAGGTAAGTTAGGGCATTCATATTTTCTCAGAAGCCGAAATAAAATAAAAATTCTGGGCCTGTTCGGTTAAATTTTATGTTTCTTAAAGTTAGAATTTTTTGGCCCTTTGTGTTCCAGGAGGTTTTAATAAATGAGAGTTAGCAGAAACATCAGTGTAGTGCTGTTTCTCAGATTCAAAATGCCCCTCGGTAGCTGATTGACTTCCAGTGCTGGAACTGAACTGAAGTTTGTTGAACTAATAGGAGCCTAAATCCTGTTTGGATGGCTTCCCCTGTGTATTAAACATGCTGAACATTTGTTTCTTGTGCTTCACGAAGAAACATTTTTTGATGTCTTTGGGATCTTTGTGACTAGGGAGTCCTGCCTCTATCCATTTGAGTATTGCTGCTTCATTGTTGAGGATTCCAGTGGTTTCCAACTAGCACCTATACCCTTTGTGTTGTTTTGCTCATGAAGCTGTCAGATATTGTAGAAGATTGTTCTGCTGCTCAGATCCTGGCTCACATGATTTGGATACAGAAAGTCTCAGGTTCGGTTCCTAATACCTATGGGGAGTACTGGAAAAACTTCTGCCTGAAACCCAGGAGAGCCACTGCAAGCAGTGTTGACAATGCTAAAGATGGACAAATTATCTGATAAAATAGTTCCTCACATTCAGAAATTATATCTAAATATTTGCTGCAGTGAATACAAACTCTCCTTTGAGCTGAATGGACTGCATCCAGAGAAAATGACCATTGATATAACAGCTTAAGAGTCTGTTGTGGTGGTAGTGGCAGTGATGGTGGTGGTGTGCCTTCAAGTCATTTTCGACTTATGGTGACCCTAAGGTGACTTTATCATGGAGTTTCTTGGCGAGATTTATTCAGAAGGGGTTTGCCTTTGCCTTCTTCTGAGGCTGACAGAGTATGATTTGCCCAAGGTCACCCAGTGGGTTTCCATGGCTGAGCAGGGATTCAAACCCTGGTATCCAGAGTCTTAGTCCAACACTCAAACCACTATACTGAGCTGGCTCTCCTGCTCAAGACTACCCACATGCATTTTAAAACTAGAAGAGCAAATACTTACTTGAAGATTTTCCAATTGAACAACCCTATTCCAGTACAGAAACTGTGCTCATTCAGATGTCATTGTGCCATAGCATTAGCATCAATAATGGAAGTAGTATCGCAATGTTCTAATGTACTTTGATTTGAAAGATGTGTAAGGCAGCAAGAGACACTTCAGGAGCATATGTCATTCTCTTGATATGTGAAGCAGTAGGACAGGATTTGGCAACATTTCAGCTTGTCACACCGACTTTTATTAGAATTCCAGAACTTCTACTTTCCAAGTAAATTTGAAACATGTCAGTAGAATGGGATTCCATCACTAACACAACTTACTGTTCACACTGTTTATCAGGGACTTTTCAATGTAGTTGTTTCCTTGTTTTATACATGGGCTTGTCTCCAGTGATTACTCATGTTTGACCATTATTTAATTTGGACATCACATTAATAATAATGTCCATCATATGTCACACTATTGCAGAGGAAGCAATTTCATTTTGCATTAGTGGAAAGGAAGTTGAATGACATTTCTATTTTGCAACATCTAACTGATGGTGTGCATCAACTATTGCAAAATATATTGTGTTATCTCCCCTTTCTTCTGAACTGTGGATCTTCTTCGTGGTCTCTGTGAATACACACAGTGGGTAACTCCTGAGTCTGTGCAGAACACTCGAAATACTCTAGAATCACTAGGCAGAACATGTTTTGCAACATTTTGGTGGTAACTCTGCCCATCCTAACAATCCTTTTAAAGGCACTCCTGCCTAAATCCCCTCAGTTCCTTTTAGTCCACTGCACAAGCAGCATGTAGGAACTTCTATCTCTAGAGCTCTTTCACTGTTGGTTTACTTCTTCGATTTGACTCAGACTGTTCTTGGACTTCGATTTTGGATATTCTACTGGCTTTGTTGTGATTTTTCTGGCTCTTGACCTTCAGACTGTTTTGGCTCTCTCAGCTCTCTAGACCCTTTGGCTTGTTTTCTGTCAGATTTGGCACAACCCGGACAGGCTTAACTCTTCTTCTGTCTCACCCTGCTTGTTGATTATGTTGTTTAAATCTGCTGCCTTCAAATGGTTCTCCATTTTCTATGCGAAGCTCCCCAGCTTGGATGGGCACTCAAAGTGTCTCATTTGCTGGGGTGAGGCCCACAATGTGGATGCTTGCGTTCACTAGTGGGCCTTCACCCCTCACGCTCAAAAGCAACGTTCTTTTCACCTCAAGTTATTTTTATACTAGAAGACGTTGTTTCCAGGAGTTGTTTCTGCCTCTACTTCAGCTGCCCAAACTTCGGCTGTTCAGCCTCAAAAGAGGGGTTGCTCCCCGTCGGTAAGCCTGACTACCAAGCACCGGCATCGGTCCTCGAGCCCGTCCTGACATCAGTTGGTGGCTTCAGATCCAGAAGCCATGCCGTGATCTCACAAGCATTCGACTGCATCGGGACCATCACAGGGCCATGGTCCGAGGCCCTCCACATCTTATCCGGACTGAGAATCGTCAAAGCCATTGGGCTCCAGAAGGGAGCGGGACTCCTCGGCCTCATCCAACCAGGACAAGCTAGAGAAGAAGAAGCACACGTCTTCTTGCCCAGCCAAGCACCCAAGGTCCACTGTGGTGGCCGCCGCGGTGTCTGAGCCTGTGACACAGCCGCAACTTGCAGAGATCATTGCAGTACCGGCAGAGTCCGTTCCCACACCTATACTGGCCCAGGTGATGGAGATGGAGGCTTGTGCTCGAAGCCATTCCGACTCTCTGGAGGTGACTCCAACTCCCTCCTTGGAGATTGTGCAGGTGGAGGTGGGCAATGTCTCTGAAGAACTCCAGACTTGCCCAACTACTCAGGCTCAGTCCCCAGTGCTTATAGTCTCATGGGTCTAACTCCTCGGTAAGGAGACAATATACATTGACGTTGAGACCACGTCTCAGGAGGTAACTGGAAGGGCTCCAACCCATTCTCCTTGCTTCTTTTACTCTGAGCATTCCTATGGTGACTATGATGTGGCCTGTTCAGCCTTTGAACTTCCACTGATGTCTCCGCTGAGATCCCAGGGTCTCACGTTCACACATTGTTCTCAGTTTGGATTAGGTTCAGACACTGGACATGCTCACTACCTTTCCTTTCATGGGCTGGAGAAAACTTCCAGAAGATTCCAGAGAAGGAATCTGATCCAGTGGATCCTATCTCATTCAGGATTTGCCCGACAAGAGGTGATGGAAGGCAGAGGCAATACAAATGGAGGTCCAGTTGCTGGCAGGTCAGCACATGAATTCTGTGAGACATGTAGCTGATCGTGCTGCAAAGACTGTGTCTGGTTCCGTGGCTCTTAGACATCACGGCTGGCTTCGTTCGTCTGGACTTGCCCCACAAGCCTCTGCTGTCATTGAAGACATGTGCTTTGACCACTCCAGTCTCTTCAACTCTGCCACCGAAGAGAAGTTGGAGTTCACACAGAAGATGAGGACCACCGCATGAAAGTACGGTATGCCATCGGCCTCATCTTCTGCATATCGGTCAAGGGGCTGTTCCGGTTGGCAGTCTTCCTCCTACTCCCAGTCTTTCCGTAGGGGGTATATGCCTCAATCATCCAGTCATACTCAATACCAGCAGCTGGCTTCGTTGGCATCCTCGGTGAGGAGCAAAGCCTCTACCTCCCGGTACCATCCACCAACTAAGCATAGAGCGAAAGACCAAGGATGGAGACGTTTTTGAGTCTCTACTCATCTTGTTTTCTTCCTCCTTTAGAACCCAATGTTTGGAAACTGCCTGTCAGTGTTCCTGGACACCTGGTCAATGATAACATCAGACCGCTGGGTACTTCGCATCATCTGGAAAGGTTACTCAATCGAGTTCAAGACACTTCCACTAACAGCTGGATCCAAATGACACTGCCCTCCCCTCCCCTTCTCAAGGAGGTGCAGACGCTGCGACAAAAAGGGGCCATCGAACCTGAAGATCTGGAACATCATCACCTCTGCTTCTTCTTGAGGTACTTCCTCATTACCAAGAAGGATGGCGGCCTCCATCTGATCTTCAACCTCCGAGGGGTGAATGAGTTTGTTATCCCGAAGATGTTCCATATGGTCACTCTGGCTTTGATCCTATCCCTCCTCCAGAAGGGAGATTGGTTTGCCTCCATCGATCTCAAGGATGTGTATTTCCATGTGGGGATCCACCCAGTTCACAGAAGATTCCTCACCTTCCAGATCAAGAAGGAGGCCTTTCAGTTCTGTGTCTTACTGTTTGGGCTGGCCATGGCCCCAAGAGTCTTCATGAAGTGCATGGTGCCAGTAGCAGCCCTCTTATATCAACGAGGGGTGGTCGTCTTCCCCTACATCTACGGCTGGCTCCTGGTGGCAGGATCTCACCCTCGGCTTCTCACGGACATCAACACAATGCTATATCTGTTGGATGCTCTTGGACTGGTTGTCAATCTAGAAAAATCAAATCTCTAACTGGAGCAGTCCCTCCAGTTTATAGGGGCCCGCCTAGATTTGAGGCAGGCAAGGGCATACCTACTGGAAGCTTGCTTCGATACACTAAGAGGTTTAATCCATCGCTGCCATCGATCCTGGAGGATCTCCGCACATTCTGTTCAGGTTCTCCTCAGGCATATGGCAGACATGATGTTGGTCAACAGGTTTGCAAGGCTTCAGTTCTGGCCACTCCAGTCTTGGTTTCTGACTGTCTTTGACCCATTGAGGGACCGTCCTCACAGATTCCTTATTATGCCTCGCATAATCCAATGCTCCCTAGACTGGTGGTTAGTACCAGACTATGTTCTATCTGGCCTACATTTCAACCCTCCGCAACCACAGATCTCCATCACTAAAGATGTGTCTTTGCTTGAGTGGGGAACCACCTGAACAAGTATGCAATTCGAGGCATGTGGACTACCGAGGAACAGAAGCTCCACATCAACATCCTCGAGCTGCTGACAGTAGAGAAGGCACTTAGAGCCTTCGAGAGGTTGGTTACCGGCAAGATGGTCCTGTTGGTGACAGAGAACACATTGGTCATGTTCTACATCAACAAGCAGGGAGGAACAAGATCCCATTCCCTGCTATCAATGACCCTTGAGATCTGGGACTGGTGCATTCCGAGGTGTATTCTCCTCCACTCAATTCATCTTCCTGGAGAGGAGACTACTCTTGCCAGTAGACTGAGCCGTTCGAACTCGTCCGTTCACGAGTGGATGTTGCATCGGTCGGGGGCTCGGGACCTGTTTTGATGATGGGAAACTCTGGAGATCGACCTCTTTGCAACACCCACCAACACACAGTGCCGTCAGTTCTGCACCAGGTCCTGGGTTCAGAGGTCAAGGGGAAATGCATTCCTCTTCCAATGGAACAGACTGCTATTGTACCTATCCCCCCCATTCCCATTGCTGACCAGGGTAGTAGCCAAGGTCCATTGGGACTGATCAGATGCGATCCTGCTTGTTCCAGGGTGGCCTCGACAACCTTGGTTGCACCCCTTCTTTGTCTGGCCCACCACTGATTCATACACCTTCCATACCATCCTGACCTACTGACCGTTCAGGATGGAAATGTCAGACACCCAGACATACAAACCCTCAGGCTAACGGCTTGGAGGGTTCAGCCTTGAATCAGTCATTGGGTTCATGCCATCCTGTCTCACCCGACATTCCTCCTGATATCCAGACAGTACTTGATGCATCTCTTTGCCCTTCTACGCATTGTTCCTACTCCTACAAGTGGAACCATTTTGAATCCTTTTTGTCGGACTGTGGTTTCACCATGACCACCGTGCTCCAGTTCCTCCTCCACCTGTCAGACTCAGGACTATCTCTTTCATTTCTGAGGTGCTATCTGGCAGCCATTTCCACCAAACTGCAGGCATGGGGTCGACCTTCTCGGTTTCATGACGCACTGGTCAAGAAATTCCTGAAGGGCTACGCCAACCTCCATCCTCCCGTGATGGAGCCCACACCAGCTTGGAGCCTGAACCTTGTCATTTTTCAGCTGTCAAAGCGCCCCTTTGAGCCCTTGGCTACTACAGACCTGAGGCTTTTGTCTTGGAAAACGGCCCTTCTTGTAGCCATCACTTCTGCCTGACGAGGTTGAACTTTGTGCACTCCGTGCTGATCCTCTGTATTTGACCTTCCACAGGCACAAAGTTGTTTTGAAACCAGACATTTCTTTCTTCCCCAAAGTGGTTTCTAGCTTTCACTTGAACCAATCCATTGTCCTCTCTGCCCTAATGCAGGACCCGAAAGATGACTTTGAATGATCTCTCCATTCCTTAGATGCTCAAAGAGCCCTTGCTTTCTATGTATAGCGGACAGCTCTGTTTCAAAAGTCTCCGAAACTGTTTGTCTCCTATGCAGACTCTAAATTGGGTGTCCCTGTTTCTCCACAGCATTTGTCTAAATGGGTGGTTTTGACCATCTCTCTTTGTTATGAACTGGCCTGGAAGCCCTTGCCTTCTCGGGTTTGAGGACACTCCACCAGGGCTGTTTCTGCTTCAGCTGCCTTCCTCTCTGGGATCCCATTGGAGGATGTTTGCCAGACAGCTACATGGTCCACACCATTGTCATTCATATCACATTACAGATTGGACACTTGGTCTCATAATGAGGCCACATTTGGGAGGACAGTGTTGTTATCCTCTATTCAATGAGTGAGTTTTATTATGGTCAACTTTGGTATTGTATGGTTACTGTTTACTTTGATATTAGTAAGTGCTTCTCTTCACAGTACTTAGTGTTCATTACTATGATTCAGAAATGTCACTTGTCCAACACTGTCCTCATCTTTCCTGTTAGCATGCCATACACTCCTCCTAGAGTGGAAGCTTGCTAATCTACCCACTGTGTGTATTCACAGAAACCACGAAAAAGCTGGACAGGTTACTTACCTGTAACCATAGATCTTCAAGTGGTCTTCTGTGAATTCACACAGCCCCGCCCATCATCCCCCCTATGTCCTGCTATGACATATGTATGCTTAATGTTCCTGATGCTGCTACTTGCGGCATCCTTAAAGGAACTGAGGGGATTTAGGCAGGAGCGCCTTTAAAGGGACTGTTAGGATGGGCAGAGTTACCACCAAAATGTTGCAAAACATGTTCTGCCCTAGCGATTCTAGAGTGTTCCGAGTGCTCTGTGCAGGCACAGGAGTTACCCACTGTGTGAATTCACAGAAGACCACTCAAAGATCTATGGTTACAGGTAAGCAACCTGTCCATACCCATTGTTTGTTTTTCTATTAATAGTCAGGGGAATCTGTGGCCATCCAGATATTGTTGGACTACAATTCCCATAATCTTTGACCATTGGTCATGCTGGTTGTAGCTTACAGGAGATGTCACCTGTGACATCTGATGGATTACAGATTCTTTGCCCCAGAACAGGACCTTGGGACAAATGACAATTCCACACAAATAATAGATTAATGGAAGATCAAGGTGGATTGGCTACTACCTTCCCATAAGGTGTATGATTTAAGCAGGTGAGGCAGGCTGGTGCCAGGCTGTAATTTCTGTGAGAGTGACTTCTTTGAGGCTATCATCCTCATGTTGTCATTGATGAATGATTGTCACACTTGGTCTACAAAAAATGTTGGCTCCAGTTGACAATGACTTGAAAATAGCAATGGTTTAAACACATTGGGACCAAGCTTTGGCAGACAAATAGCATCAGGTTCAGCATAGTTCTTGCATGGTATGCCTGCAACTCTTATAGACACTTCTTGTCATCTGTCATATGAGACACTTAGAATTTATCCAGTTCTTTGTGTGTGTGAGAGAGGTTGTGTTTTAAGAAGAGAAGTGGGTTTTACTGGCCATTGAGATTACCTGTTCTTTTGCTATTGGGTCCTCTTTCCCTTTTCACATTGTTAAACCAATGTGCAATCGACAATGCAGCAGTCTGCCCTCCATTTGCAATTGGTCAGGTTTGGGACCTTCAACTACCATTTGCACAATTTTTAGTAGTATGGCAGATACTGTACTAAATTGCAAACAGTCAAATCTTTAGTGAATGAGCTGCAAAACTTCATACATACACTGAACAGTCTTTTTGCAAAATAGCAGCTGTGCATTCAGATTCACTCCACCAATGAAGCCATTGATGGTAAAGCCATCTTTATCTGTGTTCATCAGCATCTTCTTCAAAGCTTAAAATAATCACATGAGCTGATTTGTCTGCATTGAGGCCAGGCACTAATGAAATTAGTTAATCTTTCAGAAGTGCCCATGTGACAGCTTCTTCTTCTTTCCACATACCGTAAGTATGTGTAATGTTGTTTATGGTACTTGGTTTATAATGCTTCCAGTTCCACTGAGATTTTCAGCAGTCTCTGATCCTGTAGTTCAGAGTTAGGCAAATACCCAACGTCTGGAGGTTACATACATCCTTACTGGAATTTGGAGGACCACACCACCCTGGACCCTCCAGTTCTCTCTTTCGAAAACACCCAGACTGCCCCCCCCCGCACTTTCTTGGGTATGTGGGAACAAACTGTCCACCTCCAGGGTTTTTTTAGGCCCAGGAGATACATTAACAAAAACAAAAACAAAACAGAACTCTCTTTCAGTTTAGCTGTATAGGTGTCCCTTCACATTTGCTGGGGTTTGGTTCCAGAACCCCCGTGAATACCCAAATCCGTGAATACTCAAGTCCCATTATATGCAATGGCATAGCAAAATAGATATAAGGTGGCAAAATTAAGGTTTGCTTTTTGGATTATTATTTTTTAAAGAATATTTTCAAGCCGTGAATACTTAAAACTGTGAATGCCAAATCCGTGAATGTGGAGGGACAACTGTATGTTATTAAGAGGCCTCTCCTGGGCCTACATAACTCATGGGAGCCCCAAAACATGACATAATTGCTCCCTGAACCCCCTAAAGAATGTGGGGAGGCATTTCAAGTTTTTTAAAAAACCAGTTTGAGTTGTGGGGGGGGGGCGTTCAGAAATCACATGTGGACTACAGCTAATACATTATCTGTGTCTGCTGTAGTTGAATAACAGGTACTGTATATGGTATGATACTGATACCAATGTTGCTTTTCTTTCCCATGATCACAAAAGAAACCAAATTCTGTTCTGTTCACATTGGAATTATCCCAGGATGATCTGGTTGATATTGAAGTATATGTTGCTGTTTCTGATCTGCCAGGCCAGATAATTTGTCATTTAATAACAACTTTCAAGGCTATTCTGCAGCATATTTATTCTTGCATATTTTACAGTACTTTGCTGATGTTTGAAGCCTATGGCTTCCTTCATCCAAATGACCCATACTTTCCATTGGCAAAGCATTGCTTTCTATGAAGGTACTCAAAGGCCACATAGTAATTTTTGGCAAGGGCCCTGTAACCACTATATTAGGTGCTATTCTGATTCTTGTTGGTACACAACACAATAGAGCCATCTCATCACTTGTGGTGGAAGAGATTCAGTAATGCCATAAGAATTAATGTGCACTTGCTTCCTTTTCAAGCACTGATCTTGACAATGGCTATACAGGGCTCTTTAGTTCAATTTGGCACTTGATACAGGTTCAGCTGTGATTCAGTTAAGACCAGTTTGGACCTTATCCGACCTAATTCACACCTGAATGCAAATTGAAATTCTTAACTTGAATCTTTCTGCCTTCCATTCACTTGCATATGAAAACAATAAAAGCCACTATTTTTGTTGCTGCTGTTGTTTTTACATTTTATGCATAAAATCTGAGCCCTGTCAGAGGGAATTAACCCTGAAGTGCAGACAGATAAATCCAGGGATTTTTGTTCCTTTAAAAATTGTTTTAATGTAGCTTTGCAAATCTGTCCTGCTTTCTACATTATGGTTGTGTCAATAATAAATGTGTGCAGCTTGTGCATGTGTAACACACACACACACACAGAGGGAGAGAGAACAGACAGAAACAGCAGAAAAGGTATGAAAAGAAGAAAACATACTAAACAACACAGATTGAAATCAAATCCAAACCCAACCTAAACAACAAACAAACAAACAACCCAATAACAGCACCTAGGGACAAATTGAGGCAGGGTTGGGATGGGATAAAGCAACTGGCTCATAAAAAGCTATTATTGAACTTATAGTGATATCAACCAGTGGTGGCACTAGAGGGGCGAGGAGAGATTGAACCATACCAGCTGACATCATCTGGAGGAAGAGTGACGTGATCCTTAGTGACACCACGGTTATTAACTAACCCGCCCATTCAAATGCAGAGGGAAAGATGAAAGTGGAATGGGTAAGGAGGATTGAAGGGTTGGTACTGGTAGGCAGGACTGCTAAGAATGGATTTGAGCCTGGTGATTTATTTATTTTTTTGAAAGGAGGGGTTGAGGGGAAGTCTGGAAGTTTGCTTCTGCCCTCAAGCCTTTATATGGGGGGGTGGAGACACACATTGACCATTGCCCACAATCACTACTCTTTAGCCACCTGCTTTATTTCACTCTTTGACCAGCACCCAGTGGCTGCCTTGCTCCCACAGCATGTGCCTCTTTGTGGCCAATCCAAACCAGGAAGGAGATGTTTGGGAGCTGCTCTTGAAGGCCAAGGAGTTGGCAAAGGGAGGTCTGCTCTCCTGGGCCGTGGAGGTAGAGAAACTGCTGCAGCTACTGCTACTTCTCTACATGTGTAGATGAGCCCCCAGTCTATTTCCTCAGATCCATGGAGTCCTCAGAGTCTTCATACACCTGAGGAAGTAGAGTAATAAGGACTTAATCAAATGCAGCAAAAATGGTGTCATAAGGGTATGATATTACCTGGAAAGGGTGTGCATACCAGATGACATCATGCTTTCATGCTTTCGTCTGGTCAAAAATGCATTCTTTTCTATTGATGGGCCAGGCGATCAATAGATCTCCTGTGTCTGTTTTTTGCTGATATTGCGAGCATTTGCAAACACATACCATTCTCCTCACATGATTACATCATCAACGGGTGGTCCCACCAGAACACTTCTGGGTGAGAATATGAAAGCCAGGGAGGGGAAGCTCTTTTTATGAACCTCCCCAGTTTACTTTGAAGTTTTAAAGTGTGTTTCTGTGCTTTTGTGTGTTTATTTTGCTATATTTTTAATTTTTACCACACTTGCATCTTTGCGTGAGAATCTCTGAGATCACGAACGTGGAAGTAAATAGAGCTAGCATTCATGCTCTGGTAATGCTTGGATTTCTTTTTCTTGCTATTAAAGGAAAGTTTGATGAAAAGGGTTATTGTGCTGGGACAAGTATGCTGTAAAATATGGTGGGACAGAAACATTTATGGAGGTTCATCTGATAAAGTCCTGAGTCTTGGAAAGTTTGTACTGCAACTTCTTTCAGTTAATCTCAAAGGTGCTATAAGGGCCCTTTGCATATCAGTGTCTTCATTGTCTAGTTTAAAGTTATGTAAATAATCTGTGGGCATTGTTTTTGTTTTCCTAATGTTCAGCTGTAAACCTGCCTTTGCACTGCCTTAATTGACTAATAAAGAGATAAAGACAGATTACTGATTGATAGATAGATAACTGCAATTTGAAAATCTTCATGTCTCTCCAACAAAAATAAATGTGCACAGGAAGGAGAGCTTTTCTCTTTTAGAGCAAGTTCCATCTAGTCCTAGGTGGACAACTGTGGCCCTCTAAAGGTTGTTGGACTGCAACTCCTATCATTTTTCACCAGCTGTGTTGATTTTGGCTCTAAGAGCCTGCAGTCCAACAACAACTGGAGAGTTGCAAGGTGGTCACCCCAATCTTCTCATTCTGAATGTGGCCAATCAGATGCCTCTGGGAAACCCTCAAGCAGGGTCTTATAATATATCATCAACATCTGATATTCTGATGTTCAGAATAATATGCTGAACATTGATGTTTTCCTACCCAGTCATGCCTAAGTGCTGTTAGAATAATAATAATAGAATCCTAGGGTTGAAAGAGACCACAAGGGCCATCTAGTTCAACCCCCTGCCTTTCAGGAATACACAATCAAAGCACCTCTGACAGATGGCCATCCAGCTTCTGTTAAAAATCCTCCAAAATAGGGGACTGACTCCACCTCAATCTGAGGCAGTGTATTCCACTCTCAAGCAGCTGTTACCACCAGAAAATTATTCCTAATGTTTAGTTAGAATCTCTTTTCCTGTAGTCTGAGTCCATTGCTCCATGTCTTAGTCTCTGGAGCAGCAGAAAACAAACTTGCTCCATCCTCAGTATGACATCCTTTCAAATATTTGAACATGGCTATCATGTTACCTCTTAACCTTCACTTCTCCAGGCTAAACGTACTCCCTAAGCCACACCTCATAGGGCATGGCTTCCAGACCTTTCACCAGTTTGGTCATCCTCCTCTGGACATGTTCCAGCTTGTCAATATCCTTCTTGAATTGCAGTGTCCAGAACTGGACACAGTATTCCAGGTGAGGACCGACCAAAGTAGAATAAAGTGGTACTATTACATTCCTCAGTCTAGACACTATACTCCTATTGATGCAGCTTAGAATCACATTGGTCTTATTGTTGGTAGATCTATTTAGAAAATAAAGGAGTTTTTTAAAAGTCTAGACTGTCAATCCTAGTGATTATTGTAAGTGCTTTGAGACCCATTAATGAAAGATACTAATTGAAATCAGTGTCTGATATTCATAAAGATCATTTATTAAGTTCAGTGAAATAATTTGCAGGGGTGCAGTTACACATATTCCTCAAGAGGTGCCACTCTTTCCTCTTTCTAGTGCCTTCCTCTGCACTTTGTGGCTAACATTATTAATGGGCACCACAAGCTGATAGAGGTGCCAGTCTACAGTTAAGATAGAAAGCTTAGATTCTGTCCATGGGCTGTCATTAAACATCCCATTGTACTTTTTAAAAAAATTCAGAGCAGAAGTGTCAACCTCTTGATCCAGGTCAGCATGAGAAATTGCATCTCATCTCCCAATAATCCCCTGCCTGTTTTACAGTGTGCTATTTGGAATGATTTTTTTTTCCCTTCTGTCCTAAATTGTTTTCTAATGTTGCTTTGCATTTTAAACACCTACTACATTTCTACTCATGAGACAACTACAGCTCAGCAACGGGAGCAGGGGGCTTGGCATATGACTCCCATAAGGTGCCTTTTGGGTCACTGATCTTCCCAAATAATAAGAAATAAGCTGCTTTTAGTAAGAAGAGGAAAAGCACTCAGGGAGAAGGCCTGAAATGTTTAGTGACTACTAGTTGACTAAAACAGCAACAAAACCATTTCAGCCCCCTGCTCACATCGTTGAGATGATGAATCTTTTCTGTGTTTTAGTCTGAACTTTGAAGGCGCTATTAAAGATGCTGAATCCTACCCTCAAAACAAGCTTGGCATCTTAGATAGCTGTTTTAAAGGTTGAAATAAAACATGGGGTGGATTCACTGCCCAATGACATGGAGCCACCAACCACCATTGCAACAAAAGAATCTAGGCCGTTTTGTGTTAATCCAAGCTCATTGTGAGGATGGGCCACTATCTTATACATCCCTTTCTTTGTCAGTTTCCCCCAAGACATCACAGCCCTCTCCAGGATGATGATGATGATGGAGAATCTTGGGGGCTCATAGGGTGGCCAAAGTTGAAATAACACATCTGTGTAGAGAAGGAAAATGTATTAATTGGGTTACCATTTCCCTATAAAGACATCAATTTTTCCCCTGCCTGAGACTGGCAATAGGACAGAGCACATCTTCTCTCATTTCTGAGACATACTTTGTGTTTTGACAAGGAATGGGGAAAATGTGTACAAAACCACATCTCCCTTTGGGAAATGCACACACTTAAAATGTGTGCATTTGGAAAATGTGTGCCAGCATGCTTTGGTCAATGGGAAAATGTATACAAGCATGTATTAATTGTAAGAATGAGTACAAGTAGTGCATTTTTTTAAAAAAAAGTGCATATTTTTTCTACACAAGGAGAAAAAAGTCTCACAACACAAGGCAGTAACAGGACAGAAAAATAATGTAAGCTAATTTTTTTAAAAAAATTAAGTTACATCCCACTTTTCTCCCCAAACTGGGTTTCAAGATGGCTTGCAGAAAGATAAAGTGAAAAAGCTACAAACAGAAATAACAAGTTACATAATATTAAAACACAAATTATAATAGAGGTTGACTCCATATCCACAGATTCAGTATCCACAGATTCACTTATCCATGGCCGACAAAATATTTCTAGGTCCTCCAGTGCAGTTCTCTGGTCAATTTCCAGTGTTTATCTCATTGAAAAGAATAGAGTTCTGTATTATCCATGGTTTTAGGTGTCCACAAGATACCTTGTAGACACCTATCACCTGCAGATACAGGGGTCGAACTGTACTACATATAGGCATACCTTAGTTAACATAGCCTCTGACAAAGAAGCTCCTTTAAACATTTTTTTTTACACCTGCCTAGACTCTTTTTTCTTCCTTGTCCTCTGTCCAGCTGGGAGGGTTTTTTTAGCAGTATTGTCAAGGAATGCTTTTGCTATTGGGTTGCAGGAGCAAGCCTGCAGTAAACAGTGCAATAAAGCTTGAGCTGGGAAAGAATGGGATTCTACTCTAGTCAGTCCTATAGTAGCTATGTGTGCCTGCCTACAACAGACAAGTTAAACAGCAGCTGTCTCCAGAATCCCAGAGGGAAGCAAATAAGGCTGTCTCACCAGGTCTATCAGCATGTTGGAAATCACAAGAAAAATAGAGGCTGTTGGAATTAAAAATCATTCCTGGATGCATTTTGGAAGAATCTTTTAAATCGTCTATAGAAAGTTCAAAATGTTTTTGTTTACTTATGCAAAGCTTACCTGACCCCTGGTTATTTTATTTCACATGTGTGTATTGTTAGTTTTCAATAACAAGTTTGCTGAAACATGTTGAACTGCTCTCCTCCTCCTCCTCCTCCTCCTCCTCCTCCTCCTCCTCCTCCCTCTTCTTCTTGGTATAGGAACGTAACCTCAGTATTTCCATGTTATTCCTACATCTGGTAACAAATTTTATGTTAATAAAGCAATGCCTGGAAACACATCTACGGATACTTTGTTGGCTGAGATCTACTGTGTATAGTATAAGTGTGTGTGTGTGTGCGTGTGTATATATAATGACTTAAAGACATTTAAGAGCACATCAAGTACAGTACACGTCTCAGGACTATGAAAAATGCAGTAAAAGCAAGACTAACTGATTTTTCATATCACTATTTTTCAATGCAATCAAATATGTGGGGCTGGCCTATCAATCTGACAATGAGTGAATTCATGCCTGGCATCAATTATGTTATCCTTGCAACAGTGCAGGTGATGGCCTTGGCAACTGCTGCCTCCTTCCCTCACCTTCCTTCCTTTGACTGTTCATATGGATTTTGCAGTCTTTCAATGGGAGTACTTGGCAATCCTCTTTATTTATTTATTTTAGTACATGCAGGGAATGAGTGCAAAAAAAAAAAAGACATAATTTTAGGGAGAGTCTGAAGCATGCTTGCCTTTATGTCACTTACTGCTACTATTTGGTAGTTCTCCAGTATTTTCCTATTCTAATCTTTCTACCACATTAAAAAACCAAACCAAACCAAACAAAAACACCTCACAGACAATGAGAGGGGCTATGTATAGGAGATCTATTCTCTAAACCAGCAGCTTTCAAACTTTCAGACCCAGGGAGTCTTCTATAATTTCATTTGTCTGGCTGTGTACTATTTTTTTTAAACATATAGTACAATAGTAGTACTACAGTGTGTAGTGTTTCAGATGCCATGATTGTCTTGGATCGAATAGGTTTTTCAGCTTTTTCAGCTCATACAAACTTATCTAACCAGATTGAACAGGAAGCAAAAGTGTATTTACCTAAAGGAATGATGGTGTCAAACTACTTCCAGATTTCTGTAAAAGTAAATAAACGTTTGTCTGTTTCCCATTTAGATCACTCAGGGGTTTGGTCAGCCTACTTGGTGGGATTGATGAGCCAAGGAATTACTCTGCAGAAACATGGATTTACTTAGGCTTTACAAATTCACAGTAGAGGAGGGTTGCAGAATGTGTGGTGTTCCAACTGTTGCTAGATTTCAGTCCCTATCTGTATAAGATAGTGGTGAGGGATTAAGGAAGTAATAGTTCATCAACATCTGGAGAACCAAAGGTTCCTCAGCTACATAAGGTCATAGTTCAATCTTGGACAGATGAAAGTTTCAGTGAAAAAAAAATCCAGAGGATAGAAAGGCTATGCTAGTGGGAAATCCAGAAAGAGAATTAGCCAGATGTCACCAACCAACCAGGGTGATTTAGAGAAGAGAGCAAGGAGCTTTCAGATGCATCTCACTTTGGCCATGAGCATTACTGAATGAGATTTCCACTTAAGGAAGCCATTGCCATGGAAAATCATTGCTATCTCTCTCAAGGATGAAAGTTAGAATGGCTTGCCAAGGGCAATAAGATGTTAGCAGCTGTTCATTACGTGAACAGCTAAGGTGCTCTGGAAGCAAACTGTTTGCCTAAAGCAACAACATTCAGGGGTCTTTATGCTCTTTTGCAGACTGGCTAAAGTTTGAAAGAGTTAGGAGAGACAGTAGCTCATTAAAAGTGTATTTGGTGAGAGGTCTTTTGGGAGACTTTAGGAATACTTCAGTAAGCATTTGCTTTCTTTAGATGTACAAGCAGCATTTGAACATTTCAAGTTTTCTTTAAAAAAAAAAACACTCTTTAAAGAGATGTGTGGTAACCGCTGCAGCAAAGGGGGTGGAATGAAAGAATATTAATACACTTATTAATTTAGCAGTAATGACAATCACTGGAGACTGAATGACAGAGCATCAAGCTGGGAATCAAAGGTGTCTTGATCTCTCTAATCTCACAAGCATGAGAAATTGGTGGTGTCAAATATACCTGTGGAATAATGCCTATTTCTTACATTAGCTAACCCAGTAAATGTCCTTGCTGTTATTTGCCTTCATTCTGTTCTGCTCAGGAAAAAGACAAATCCCTTTAACCATGGATAATGAAGCTTGCTGTTTAAAATTGTTAATGTTATGGGGATGGACTCTCACTCTCTACTTAAATTTTCATAGTGTAAAGAAACTGACTGATGGAATGAGAACACATAACCTGGGACAGATGGCTTGTGATAGAAGTTTCACACATTTTGTTCAGGGAATGGCATCTGAGAAATTGTAATGTGGAAGCCATGCAATGGATTGTGTCCACAAAGCTGAAGGGAATATACACAGTGTGCAGATTTTTAGGTAACTAATGGACTTAAGATAATAAACAATGTTATGTGATTCTGTGGCAGCAATTATGCTAGTTTCACATGCTCAGGGTATCACATAGGGTGTGATTACTTAGGTGACTGCTGTTTTTGTGTGACAACTTAGCAGCATCACACTATTGTATTAAAATACATTGATGTGGCCATTGTCCATTAGTTTGAGAGGAATGAGCCTATTATGAACCAAACTACTGAAGAGAAGCTTTGTTTTGACAATATCTCTCTTTGGTAGTTTGGCCTATAATAGTTGGGACACCATATTTCTTTTTATTTATTTATTTTTAAAAATCACACACACATTACACACCTACAAAAACATGATACATATAACAATTTCCTAATCTAAATGTACAACTATTTGACTTCCTCCCTCTCAGTTGTTGGTTATACTTGTTAACTAGTCTTTCTCTCTTTCACATTCATTTCTTCATTATTGTACTATTCAGTGAAGTTCTCCTAATTCTTGAAACCTAATCTTACTAAGGGCTTGTCTACATGGGAAATAAAACCTGTACTCACCCTGTATTTGTGGCACAGTTGACACACAAAGTTTTCAACGATGCACATTTTCATGGGTTTTTCTGCAGGAAACCCTGGATCTGTAAGAGTCACAGCTTACTCGAGGGGAAAACCCAGATTTTTGACCATGTGGTGCCCACGGACTGGCTTCAGAGCAAAGCCAAGACAGGACTTCCATTGGACAGGACTCCATTCTGGCACTTTTATTTTATTTTTTGATTGTGTACATACCTGGATTAGCGTATCTCTGCTCATACAGTAATACAGTTCTCTGGGACTGTGTATAGTCACTTAAGTGCATGCATCAGTGTACAGAAGGAAAAAAAAAATACCCGAACATCCCCAGCCATGCATCCGAAATAGTATGACATGTAGGACCTGTGATCTGCATAGGCTCACCCATTTACTTTGATGCAACTAACAGTGTGGCGGGATACTCCAGTCTACAATCAGAGAAGCCTGGTGAGTGAGGCACATATGGGACAGCAATGGATCAAAAATATCCACTGTGGCTACAAGGTAGGTGCAGGGTTTCCCACCCATGTAATCAAGCCCTTCATTTCCCCATTTTCGTACTATATAAGTTGTTACAACATTCCAGTCTTTCTTGAAGTTTGAGATAGACTTCACGGGACACCATATTTCAGATACAGAAATCACACAATGCTAGTCTTAAATAAACAGCATTGGCTACCAATACACTTCTGCTCTGAATTCAAGGCGCTGGTGATGATATTTATAGCCTCAAATGGGGCTTTGATACTTGAAGGCATGCCTCCCCTATATGTGACTGCCCAGGGACTGAGGCCCACTGGAAGGGTCCACCTGTCTCTCCTGCCAGTTGAAGCAATATACTGAGCAAGGACATGTGAGATGGACTTCTCTGCTATGGTGCACTGTTTGATGAATGCCCTCTCCAGCAGGTCCAACTGCACCCCTATTAGTTTCGTGCAGGTGCCCTATTTAAACATGGCTCTTAGTAAACCCTTTGGAGCCTAACTGATTTCTTCCAAAATGTACACATACATGCTCTTACGCTGTTTTAATCCTTACAGCTGTTTTAACATGATAACCTGTTTATTTAGTTTAAATTATTTTCATTGCTTTCAGTTCTAAATAGTTTTAACTATTACATTGATTTTACTTGTATGTCAGCCTGAAATCCCATGATATTGAATGAGATATCAATATTTTAATAATTTTTAAATAAATGAATGACTGAAACAAGGGCATGATAGTGAGATGAAAGAGAATGTGTTGAGATAACTTCTGTACCTAAAGAATTGATCTGCTCCCCTGCCCCCCCATCACCCATACACACAATCTTGACTTCTTCCCAACTGAAGAGATTTAAGGTCCACACCTCCCAGTTCTTCTCTCACATCCTTGGAAGTGTTAGGTGCCAAGCAGTGGTGGTGCCAGAAAACAAAGTGTCAAATCCTTAAAGAATAAACAAGTTGGCTACAAAAAAGAGCTTGGGGAATATCCAAGCCTGACTTACTCATCTGTGACCTACTAAGATGATAACGTATAAATACACAGGTATGTGTAGAAAGTGCCTTTCCTTCGAGTTATGACAGGAGTCCAGAAATGCAGGGGCACTGGGAGACCAGCATCTTGTTTGGGGGTGCTTTCTCCCTGCTTCCCCCAGAGCTACCTCTGGCGCCAAGTAGGATGGAAATGAATTTTGTTGGATTCAAAAGGGTGGCTGAAAGCAACTTTTTTGAACTCCTGACACTTGTGAGGAAATTCCATAACTTGAAAAGTCACATATTTCTGAAGTTCACAGGTTTTGTTTTGTTTTGTTTTGCAGGAATAAAATGTTCACAGAATCACATATATTTTAAAATGTGAGTGATTTCAAAGAAGTACAGTTGACAAACACATTTTGGTCAATGGGAAAATGCATATGTCAAGGTAAAATGTGTAAATAAATGCACTCATTAGGAAAACAGCATGTTAAGTAGGCAATAGGAATTTCAATATGTAAAGGAAAGGAAAGTCTCAGAAGGACAATACAGATGGGATATGTCAAAATGCAACGAAGTTGAGACTAAGATTTTCACTTCCCTGGTGTCAGGATGTATATTATTTTTTGAGCCCAAATCAAGTGGTTCATATTTACTATTGAAATTTATGGCTCAGGGCTAGAGAGTCCCTCTCCTGTGTTATGGCCCTTTCACCTTGTATGTTCTATAGCTTAAGCTCTTTCACAAGTCAATTCACTTTGTGCGATTAGAACATGGGTTTCAAAAAGCTGGCTTTACTGCCATGGCCCCAAACTACCACCATGAGGTGGTGTGAAGTTACTGTATTTTCTCTCATCATATTTAGCAAAAAGTATAAAATCTACATATTCCAGAAGGCATTTGGAAGTTCTGGTTCATTCTTTTTGATGCTTTTGTTCTTGTTTGTGTTTGTGATTTTATTGTCTCACTTTACTTGTTTTTATGCATGCCACATTGACCTACAGAAATGAGAGCTGTCTATGTTCCAAAAAAACAAACAACACATGAACAAATTAAACACACACACACACACAAATACAATTTCCATATTGGGGTCTAAAGAAGAATTACCTCAGGCAAATCCATGCATTTATGCACAACTACTGTTTATTTTTTCCTTTGAAGAGCAAACCAAGAAGGGAGAATGGGAAGATCCATGCCGTATTGCTATTTTTGAAATCAATGTTTCAAATAATGAATGTAGATTGTTAGATAAACTATGTACTGGATGCTCCTCTCATTTTTTCATCAAATACAAGCTCTGGGCATCAGAATCTAAGCAACTGAGGTGGCTCAAGGATCTGTTTGCAGTGAGCAAAGTTGGTTAAAAAACTGGAATTACAATTGCCACTGTTATTCTCCTTGAATTTTAAAATGCAAGGCAAATTTAGAGGGTTCCTGATGAAAGAGTATTTTGATGAGACTGCTGACAATTTTCAGCAAGGTATCATACAATCCTATTAATTTTGTATTTTTTTTTAAAATTGGAAGTCGCCTTGAGTCTCAGGGCCCATCTAAATGGTGAAAATATCCCTCATGGAATTCACTGGGAATCCTACGTGTCTAAACAGGATCCAGTGCCAATCCACACTATTTGGAAGGAGGGGGGCCCAAAACAGCAAAAACAACGGGATAAAAGCCTTCGCATTTCCTCGTACTTTTTCACAAACTGCGAGACAGGTGCGCATTTTTTGCTCATTTGAACTATAGAACAATTAAAAAAAACTTAAAGGGAACCACAAAGCTGATTGGCCAGGTGAGAGTGGGGGTGGGGCTTGCTAGAAGGACAAATGCCCACTGCCACCATGTTGGATTTTTGCCTTAGTGTTCACTTGCTAAGGCGATAAAAAGTATCAATATTTTCTGTTTTGCTTTCTTATAAAATTGGAGAATCACTCTATTGCACCAGTGCACACTGGGATGACTTAAAAAAAGCTGGCAGTGGTGAAGAACTAAGGCTAGTAAATCACTCACAGCCACCATCAGGAATGCGAGGCATACGGGGGCTTCCGAGGCCAGAAAAACTGTTTAGACATGTCGCTGCTGCTGCAAGATGCCAACACTATGAGGTATTTTAGATTCCCTCCCCCCCTTGTGTAGATGGGCCCCCAGTGTGAACAGCCACCTTCTAACTATGTGGCTGAGGTATGCTTGGATGAATGGGGGTGAAGCAGTGTTTGGAAAGACAGAGGACAGCCAATCCTGGCACATAATGCTGTGATGGGAGGGAGGGGCCTCTATGAGTGAGAGAGTCTGTGAGAATGTCAGTTGAGAATGACAGTTGAGAGATGACTGTTGAGAGAGTCAGTTGGATGAGTCAAGTGTGAGAGTCAGTGGGGAGTGGATGTTACTGGGTTTATGAATTGACTGGAGGGTATCAATCTGATACTATTTGTTTGAAATATTAATATATACTGCAGTTAATATCAAATCCTGGAAGTTGTTAAAGCTTGGTTATTATAAATATTGTGAACTGGTTTGTTAAATGACTCAAGACTGGTTTTATTCACCATGGAATAAGGCTTGGTCACACTTACCATCAGAAGGAACACTTTTGGCCAAACATCCCCACTAAAAGGTCACCAATAATAATAATAATAATAATAATATTTATTTATACCCCGCCCCTCTGTTAAAACCTAGAGGCCCCTTCCCCAAATCCAGAAAGGGATTTGAAAGTGGGACCCTAGGGCAAGGTGAGAGTGGCAGGCAGCCCCTGGTGGGGCCTACGTCACAGTCAGTTTTGGGGAAAAGGCAGAATATAAGTGAATCATCATCATCATCTCTGGCATCTCCCATCAGAAAATGTCTTAACGTCTGGTAAGAGTGACACTGTTTAGGAATCATAGAGTTGGAACAGACCACGAGGGCCATCCAGTCCAACCCCCTCCCATGCAGGAAAAAACAATCAAAGCATTCCCGACAGATTGCCGTTCAGCCTCTGTTTAAAAACCTCCAAAGAAGGAGACTCCACCACACTCCGAGGTAGTGCATTCCACTGCCAAACAGCTCTTACTGTCAGGAAGTTCTTCCTAATGTTTAGGTGGAATCTCTTTTCCTGTAGTTTGAGTCCATTGCTCCATGTCTTATCCTCTGGAGCAGCAAAAGACAAGCTTGCTCCATCCTCAGTATGACATCCCTTCAAAAATTTAAACATGGCTATCATATCCCTTCTTAACCTTCTCTTCCCCAGGCTAAACATACCCAGCTCACTAGGTTGCTCCTCATAGGGCATGGCTCCTAGACCTCCCAAGTAAAAGAAATCTTAATCCACCTTCTTAAGGCAAGTGGAAAAACTTCTATAGATCTTTGCTTTCTGGCCCACATTTACTGTCCCATTGGGTTTCTGGTTTGCATTGCTTCAATGTATTACTTGATTTGGGCTTATGTTTTAATCAATGATTAATTTACCAGTCACCACTGACCTGCTAAAGGCACTGCATGTCTGACAGTTGATGCTATCTGTTTAACCCTCATAAAAATGTTCCCTCTATCTTCATACCTGATTTTGTATTGGAACGGGGTGGGGAAAGGAGAGGAAAGTCAGATAATTTATCAGATTCAAAAATATGACATGGCTGACAGGAAAGCTGAGAGTAAATAATTGAAGAAACCTGCCTTGTGTTAAGTATTGGTTGCTCAGGAAGTCTCAAATGGGTTTTAAATTTTTAAACTTGCATGAAGTTTCTTGTAAACAAAAGACCTGGAGGGATTTGGATGGAAGAAAAATATCCATTCAAGGTACTGTGAAAGGAAAGTTGCTAAGGTGACAAACTGCTCAAGGTGGGTCATTTCCCCATCTAATGAGGTGCTGTTGATCCTGGATTCTATTCACAGGAAAGCACACAAAGGTAGTTTTTTCTTTTCTCTTAATGAGCCCAGCCTTTGGGGGTCATTTCTGTCATGTTTTCCTTTTCAGTTTTATGTAAATCTTGTGGCAACTCCTCAAGATCTTCTCAGTTTATCTCGATACATTCTACAGTAAATAAAGAAGCTTCATTTAGGGCCTAAGCGATGCATATAGGAACAAACCTTGGGACCAAAGTCCATGGCTTGTAGCCCATGGCTCCCCACATGAACACACAGAGAGAAGGAGGTGATGGGGCCAACACCAAAAAGGCCCTGTGTGAGGACTTAAGCTGGCATAGAGGTGCAAAGGCCTGGAAAAAAACCAGAAAATTCAGGGGAAAAAAACATTTCCCCCCATTTTTTCCTTGAAGCCTTTTTTTGTTTGTTTGTTTGTTTCAAAAAAAAAAGAAAAGAAAAGAAAAGAAAAAGGAAGAAAATCGATTATGGAGTGTCCAATTCATGCTGCCGCAAATCTGTTGGATCCAAGATTCAGAGGTGGAAATGTAAGTGATGATAGCACTGTTACTGCATTTGACTAGATTACAAAACAAGCATCACACTTAGGACTTGATGTTGGGAAGGTACTTTCAAATGTTGCAGAATATGGAACATCTTCAGGGATTTGGTCCAGAGTTGCAGTCTGGGATCCTGCCAAACATATCCCTTCTGCAACATGGTGGCAAAGTCTTTGCACACAGAGGCGCCTCTGACTCCTGTTGCTTCTCACCTTCTTCAGGTTCTTCCATCTTCTGCAGCATGTGAAAGAATCTGGTCTATGTTTGGAAATACTCACACTAAATTAAGAAATAAACTGACATATGAAAGGGTAGAGAAGCTTGTTTCAATCTGGGTAAACCTTCAGTTTTTAGAAGTCCATGATAATTGTGATGATGACAAACATAACGAAGCAGAAGGAGAGACTGAAACTGATACTGATAACTATAGCTCAGAAAATGAGTCTGATTAAATTTAATGCCTATTCATTGAATCTTAAAACACTTCCTCCTCCCTTGCACACACTTTTACCCCCTCAGTTCTTTTTATGGGAATAGGTGCTTTATGTCTATTTGATACTGTGGAAAAGAAATATAAATAATTTTCTTTGTTACTAATGTTGATGGTTTCTTCTGGTTTTTTTTTAAAATATTTTATTTTATTATTATTATTATTTTGCCTGCATCACATAAACTAGCAAAACCAAAGAGGTTCCACACAGTTCGGGAGATTGTTGCTCCATTTGTTACAAATAAAAATAAAAGTAGCTTCCATTTGTAGTAATTGTTTGAATACACTGTATTTTAATATACTAGTTGTGATAATTTTTATGCCAAATCAAATTGTACATAGTCATATTTTATGTTTCTAAAGTAACAGAGTGGCTTTCAATCTGTAAAAAGTACTAATGTTGCATTTTTAATTTTTTTCCAAAATATTCCATTTTTCTGAAAAAACAAAACTAAAATAAACCCAGTTTTTTTTTTCCATGGCATCAACATTTCTGGAGATTTTACATCTCTAAGCTGGCATGCTTTATACTTGCTATATTTTTTGTTCTTATTTTGAAAAACATTTTACATTCGGGGCAGCTGGCCAGGCAAACATATGGTTAGATAGGTTCATTCTATAATGTTTAGGAATATATTGTATCCTTATACTATGGATTGGTGGTTGTTTCTAAATAAATACACTTATTAACATGGAACAGAAGCAAATAGAGCAGAAAAAAACTACATTTTGTTTTAATAGTCATGATGGTGCTGTGATTTAAGTGAATTTACAATACAGAACTGCATGTGATAAGGTAATATTCCTTTTACAGTATTTTATTTTCAGGGTTTGCAAACAGTTTGTGGCTGGTTTTAGTTTTTTTGATATAATGTATCAGAGCAGAAAGATGCAGTTGTAAAGCATGGAATGACAGGGTGCAGGATAATCAAAGTGATGGTTCTTCTTGATACCATGTGTTCCAGGCTCTAAAGTTACCTAGCTGCATGGCTAAATGTTTCCTAAACGTGACTGCTATTTTCCCATCTAAATTCTAATATTCAGACAGTCCATACAGAGTATAATGTGATGACTGTTCTTTAATTAGATATCATGGCAATGATTCAGTGACAGCTGGGATAGTTCAAACAGTATCCTCAGGGTTTGTCGATCTTCATTCCAGTGGCAGCTAGTTAGTAGTAACAACTAGCAAGCAGTGGCAACAAGCCATTTATAGAACAATCCTCCATGAACTGGCCTCAGTTATTCTTAGGGAAGCATGAGTAAATAGCTTTCCATTGGGTGACAGTATAAGATCTCTTATTATTTATTTTATAGAATGTGAAACCAGTTTTGGACATTAAAAACTGTAATCATGTGAGAGTAAGCCACGCTGAACTAAATGAGCATCCCTAAACTGAAAAACCAAAATCCAAAATGCTCCAGAATCCAAAATTTTGAATCATGCCACAAGTGGAAAATTCCACACCTGACCTCATATGACGGGTCTTAGTCAAAACACTGGTGCACAATAGACATTTATTCAGCATCCCTCCCAGCCCCCTTCAACTGAGATGTGTAAAGTGGGTCTTCCATATTTACGTTATCACACTACACTGTTATAGTGCTATCATCCAACTTTAATGGCTATGGCTGCCTCCTATGGAATTCTGGGGTTTGTAGTCTAGTGAGGCCTAAGAGCTTTCTGGCTGAGAATGCTAAATGCCCCTCCCTAAACTACAAATCGCAGGATTCCACAGGAGGCAGCCAGAGAAGTTAAAGAATAATAGCACTATAACAGTTTAGTGTGATAATCTCCTAGGAAGGACAGGTTGGTTCCAGGACCCCATGTGCATACCAGAAAACATGGATGCTGAAGTTCCTTATTTATAAAATGACGTAGGGCAGTGGTAGAGGTGGCAGCAAGCCCTGGCTTACAGTTGTCCATTCTTTGGGCTCCCCTACCTCCCAGGAGCCTGCCAGCTACCTACTTCTGCCTTTGAGGTGGCAGCAATCGCACTCCTGCTTGTTTGTTTACAAGTTGGAAGTGGGCAGCTATACGGTACTACACACACACACACACACACACACACACATAACATACATACATACACACACACACAGAGAGAATTGTCCTTTCATATTTGCTGGGGTTTGGTTCTAGGACCTCCCGTGGATACCAAAATCCATGAATACTCAAGTCCCATTATATGCAATGGCATAGCAAAATGGTGTCTGTTATACAAGATGGCAAAATCAAGGTTTGCTTTTTGGATTATTATTTTTTAAAGAATATTTTCAAGCATCCACTTAAATCTGTGGATACCAAACCCATGGATACAGAGGGACAACTGTATATTCAAATATCAGGTTCTTTATCTCCCCAGTCTCTCAGATCCCCAGCCTCTCTCCAGCTTTGCCTCTCATATACAACACATGTATTGAACGAATGAGACACGGGGCTGGAGAGTGATGTGAGGATCTGTGAAATGGTGGGAGGTGTGGATATGTGCCAAGCGCTACACCTGGATTCCTACCATTTCACAGCTTCATTATGTATATGCAAATATTCCAAAAGAAAAATCCAAAACACCTTGTCCCAAGCATTTTGGATAAGGGATACTCAACCTGTATAGGCTTATGCTCTAAGATCTGATGGGTTCTAACAACTTAACCCTGGGTTCGGGGGCCACACATGCCCCTTATTAGATCTCAGAGGAAAACTTCCCTATATCCATGCCTCCTTTTGGGGGTGAGTGGGTTGAAAAATAGGTTTTATTCAAAATGCCCCTGCACCCTCTGTGGCAATGGGGTTTGTGTGTACAATCTTTCAAAGGGCTATTCTAGATGAGAGGATATAATGATGATTCCTGAGCATTATTACAAATTTGCAGCAGCATTCTTTTGCCTCCATGGTCTTTTGGCAAAAATGATAGTATACGAAGTGCACATGCCCATGACTCAAGATGGTAGCCAAGTAAATTATCGTGTTATTATTCTCCACACATTGCCGCCACTGCACAGTATGTATTTTTTTTTTTACTTTAAAGCAAATGTGTGCAAATGCAACCTTCTGCTTAAAAAAGTTATTTGGGTGCCTCAGTGCAGAAAAAAACAACAACTTGCTAATGCAAAAATCCAAAATGGTGCTTCCAACTGCTTCCTTGCCAGAAAGCACACACACCCCCGCATGTCAAACCAATCCACTCTGCAGTTCCTAATGTGCATTCCCATGCATTATTTAAAAAAAATTGGGAAAGCTGCAAAGGCCTTTCCCATGTACTTTTTGGAGTTTTTTGCCCCCTTCCTTCTGAATAAGACAAATCACTATGGGATCTCATTAGGACAAAAAGTATTCTCCTTGAATTCTATAGGGATTATTTTCACAATGTAGACAGCACTTAACACATTTGAGGGGGGGCAGGGGAAGTCCCCTGGGCCTAAAACAGGTTGGGGAAGGAGTCATGACAAAATTGGTCTCTATACCTTTAAAGGTTGCAGAGGCATTTTTGAGATTTATTTTAGTTAGATTTTGAGAGATGGCCTTCGGGGACTGCATGTGGCCTTTAGACTGCACTTTCCCAAAAGCCTGGTTTATACTCTTCATAACTGAAACACTAAGATGGGGCCTTTGATATCTACTGCGAAGTAGTATGCTACTCTGACACCTAGGTCAATAAATTGAACCCAGAGATTGCTAGCAGGGTGCCTCAGAGCTCTGTCCTGGGCCTGGTGCCATTTGTAATCTTTATAAATGACTTTGATGATAGCATGGAAGACGTTCTTATCAAATTGGCAGATGACACCAAATGTGGGGTAGTGGCGGGGGGGGGGAGTAGCTAATATCCTAGAGGAGAGGAGCCAAATTCAAAATGATTTTGACTGATTGGAGAGCTGGGCCAAAACTAACAAAATGAATTTCAACAGATATAAATATATAAGGTACTACATCTAGACAAGGAAAATAAAAGGCACAAATGTAGTGACACCTGGCTTTAAAGCAGTACATGTGAAAAAGATCTAGGGGTCTTAATAGACCACCAGCTAAACATGAAACAGCACTATGATGCAGCCGCCAAAAAGCCAATGCAATTCTGAGCTGCATCAACAATACAGTGTCCCAATCAAGAGAAATCATAGTATCATCCTATTCTGCTTTAGTCAGACTTCACCTGGAATACTGTGTCCAGTTCTGGGCACCACAGTTCAAGAAGAATATGTTGGAATGTGCCCAGAGAAGGGCAACCAAGATGATCAAAGGTCTGGGAACCAAACCTTGTGAGGGATGACTTAGGGACCTGGGTATGTTTAACTTGGAGAAGAGAAGACTAAAAAGCTACACAAGAGCCATCGTAAAATACCTGAAGGAATGTCATATATAGAAGATGGAGCAAGCTTGTTTTCTGCTGTTCTGGAGACTAGAATACAAATCTATCGATTCAAATTACAAGAAAAGAGATTCTGCCTAAACATTAAGAACAACTTCTTTATTATAAGAACTGTTTGACCATGTAATGGCCTACTTTGGTGGACTCTCTTTCTTTGGAATTCTTTAAACAGAGGTTGGATTGGCAACTTTCAACTTTCAGTTGCGTATTCCTGCATGGCAGAGGTTGGACTAGATGGCCCTTGTGGTCCCTTCCAACTCTAAGATTCTATGATTATCCATAGAATGAGACATATTTCAAAAAGATAATAATCCCTACTTCTCTTTTACTGGTGGTAGTAGGTGGAAAATCTAATTCTCATGAATACTGAAAAACCGCTACTAGGTGCCATCAATATGTGAATGACACCCAATTCTACTGCTCCTTTCTACTCCAATCCAATCCAATCCAATCCAATCCAATCCAATCCAATCCAAGGAAGCTGTACTGGTCCTAAACCAGTGTCTGTCATCATAAGGGCAAGCAAATTGAACTTAATCCAGACAAAACAGAGGTATTCCTGGTCAGTGAGAAGGCAGGTCAGGTAATAGGGATTCAGCATCTCCTCAGATGCCAAGATTGACAAAGAGATCAATCACAGATTAGTAAAGGCATATAGCACATTTGGAAGACTTCGCAAAAGAGTCTGGAGTAATAAACACCTGAGGCGAAGCACAAAAATCAGTGTGTATAGAGCCATTGTATTGTCTATTCTCCTTTATGGATCTGAAACATGGGTCACCTATCAGCACCACCTACGACTCCTCGAACACTTTCATCAGTGCTGTATATGCACAATCCTAAATATACACTGGACTGACTATGTGATGAATGTTGCTATCCTTGAGCAAGCAGGGATCACCAGCATTGAGGCCATGATATTGAGAACACAGCTGTACTGGGCAGGGCACATTTCTAGGATGGAGGACCATCACCTCCCAAAAATAGTACTCTACGGTGAACTCACCATGGGTAAGCGTAAGAGGGGCGCTCCAAAAAAGCGATACATGATTCCCTGAAATAACATCTCAGGCTCGGCCAAATTGATCACCAACAATGGTTCTCCCTGGCCTCACATTGGGAGGCATGGAGACGCACTATCCACAATACTGCAGCCTTACTTGAGAACTCATGCCGAACAAGTCTTGAAGAGAAATGAAAACGCAGAAAGAATCAAAACCCAGAAACATCACCCAAGGAGACCTTCTGCTGTGCTTTCTGCAACTGGACTTGTTTATCTTGGATTGGCCTTTTTAGTCATCAGCGCACTTGCAGAAAGCGCGGGATGAGTCCTTCCTGAATCTTCGTTTGCAAAGAAAAGCCAGAGACTCCCCCTGAAGACTCCTCTGAAGATACAGGTTTGCAGTTTGGGTGTACTCCTGGACTCAGCTTTGAACCAGGAGTGCTTTTGCACATTTAAAGCTTGTGTGGCAGTTGCATCCATTCCTTGAGACATTAGATCTGGCCACAGTGATACATGCCTTAGTTGCATCCTGTTTGGACTACTGTAACATACTCTGTTTGGGGCTGCCTTTGAAGAGTGTTTAGAAACTTCAGCTGGTCCAAAGAGCTGCAGCCAGACTGTTAACTGGGACAGGTTAAGAGACCATACTACGCCCTTGTTGAAACATCTCCACTGGCTGCCACTTTGTTTTTGGGCACAATTCAAAGTGCTGGTTATGACCTATAAAGCATATGCAGCTCAGGTCCAGGCTATTTGGCAGACCCCATTTCCCTGTATGAGCAGGCCTGGGCTCTGGCATTAGTACACAGCAATCCACATTATTCCCTCATATAGAGAAGCCCTATATCTTTTAAAATGGCATTATATATATATATATATATATATATATATATATTATATTACTGTAGTCTTAATTGTTTTAATACTGTAAATAGTTTGAGTGTCATGCCCCGTGAGTTGGATAAGGGTATGGAATCAGAGGAGGAGGACATGGCAGGAAATGGTCCTATGGACCCTGGCACAGGTTTATCTACATCTGTGTCCACAGGAAACCCTGCCAACCTGGAGGTTCAAGCAGAGGAAGAACCTGGCCCTAGTGAGTTGGCACCAGTCTGAGCAGAGAGTCCTGCCAATTCAGATAAAGACAAAGAAGAAGAGATGGACTTACCTCTACTGTCATACACTCAGCAGTAAGCTCAAAGGGAAGCTCAAAGGAAATCTCTGAGACTTTATAAGAAAAACCTGCTCATCAAGAAGCACCTGAAAAAGCCTTGATTGCTATACATATGCCTGGGAAGCGATGGAGGCTTTGTTAGAGATCAACTGATCTTCCTGGAGAAAGCTTCCTGCTGACTTTGTTGCCTGGATCCTTGCTACCTTGACTCATGCCTCAACCTCGGATTATTCCTTACTACATTGTGGCCTGATCCTGCTGACCCACGGACCTACTTCTTGACTACACTGCCTTCTGTAAGCCTTGACCTTTGGACTGTATTCTGGACTCTTCTCTGTGTGCCTTCTTGCCTGTATTGCTGCTTCTTCATGAACCAGAACCTTGCTTGTTCTGAACCTTATCTGGCTCCCCTTAATTCACTTTGCTATCACTGGGAGTTGGCTGATTTCCCAGATCTTGTTTATTCTGTCACTGACATTTTGGGCTGCTTTCCCAGACACTGATTCTATTTTAATGCTCACTTTTTGTATGCTTTAAACTGTATTTTAAAAACAAACAAACACATGAGGTGCTTTGAGACCCAGGAGATTATCAGAAAGGAACGCAGAAAGTGTTTCTATCCCACAATCTTCAATCCTGCCCCTGCCCCAACACAATAACCCTCCCCATCAAGTTACCTTCTCTCCCATGGAAAACTTAGCCCAGGAATGAACGGAGCTCTAACGGAGCTCTGTTCACTTCCTGGACTGAAATCCCACCCTTTCTCATGAGAAGATGCAAGTGTGGGAAATTCAAAAATAAAAAACACAAAAAAGTTATACCAAGCACATAAACACAATTTAAAAGTTCCAAGTAAACCAGGGAGGGTCATAAAAAGAGCAAAATGTACCTGGATGCCCCAATCTCACCCAGAAGAGTTCATGCCAGAACAGCCATTGCTGCATTCATGAGAGTTAAATGATGGCCAAGTTTTCACACTCCTGCAATGCTGGCACCAAAATGGAACTGGAGGATCTATGGATGGCTTCAGCCATCAATAAGAAGAAACGCTAGCATAACGCCAGCAGAACGCAAAAGCATGATGTCATCTGATATTGGTGTCCTTTTGCATTCTGCTGGTGCCACATTAGCCGCATCTGATGAATTTTCCAATTTTGGGGGAAAGTGGGATATAAATAAATATAACAACAACAACAACAACAACCTCATCTGTACAACATATAAATAGAAATGAAGTAATCTTTGTTGTTTTAGACACCAATTTTTCCTCTACAAATCCAAGTGAACTTCATGTCTAAATTGTGTTCTTTTTATGCTCTGTACTAACTGAAAAGTTTGGGTGAGAGATCTCATTTAACCTGTAGAAACATCATATGTTAAATGATGCATGTTGTTTCCCTAAAGGGATCCATTCATCACTGTTTACTTGGGAGCCCTGTTGGAGGAGTTTAATAGCCATAATACTCTCTTGCGGAAATGCGTCTCTCTTCGCAAACCCCAGGGGAGTAGGACAGAGACCAGAAAGTGCAGAGGAGGCCTTCCAGAGTCATTTTCATGGTTATCGTTTTATGCTTCTCCAGGTTCAGTGGGAAAGCTTGACAGATACGTTTTTGTTGCTGCAGCTCATGGGCATTTAAAAAAAAATAACATACACACATTTCTTTCTTATATGTAGTTTAAAACACAATGTGTGTTCTAACAACCAGTTTAGCAACTTTAATGATGTCAAATTCAGCACTGACTTTAAGCAACAAATGTATTAGAGCTAATGAATTAGATAGCGCTCTCAAACAACACAGCCAGTGTGTAATCAAAAACCAAGCAACTCTTAAACTTAGCAACTCTTTATAATACATGTTATCTGGTCTTACACCCCCACCTCCCAATAATTCATAACTTGGTAATATTGGACATTCTCATGAGATCTAGGTAGGCCAAGGCATACCAAAATTTGGTTCAAGTGAAAGTCACCCAGGACCTAATGAAGATGTCTCATGGAAATTTCCAACAAACACACCCAAGAAGGAATTAAGCAGAGCCCCTTAGGATCAGAGTAATCGAGGTGGAATGTGCTAATTACCTCTTGGAAACTCCTGGCAGTGAGTCATACTCAAAAACAAACAATGACCAGAACACCCATTATCCCTGTGCCTCTCTGCAATGTCTTTCCTTGCACCTTCCCTCTCTCACAATAAGGAGGCTTCCATAAATCCATCAACCTTGATATCTCAGCCATTAGAGGCAATTACCAAAACAGGATTTTCCTTTGTTTAACTGTAGGAAACTCATCCAAGCATTGTCTTAAACTCAAAACACCCCTTCAGGATACGAAATTGGGTACAAATATTAATCCCAAATAATATCAACATGTGCAAAGTTCTTGTGCTATCACTCTGCTGGACTGCTGTGGCACCCTCAGTCCAAGTCTGAGTTTCTTTGCTGCACAAATCTCTGCTCTTCAGACAGTTGATTATAGCCCATTTCCCCAAATATATTCCTCTAACCCATCTTTCTGGCTTAATTCTTCATTAGCCTTGTGTGGTCTTTTGTGAGCATGAGTGCATGTGAGACTGGTTCCATGTTTAGTTTCCAATAAAAACCATTTCTATTTACTTTCTACTCAGTCTCTCCAGTGAATACTGGTATACACAGGTGCAAAGGTCCCACAAGTTACCCAGCCTCTTGCAGCCATAATTTAAGCTAATTACTGTTCCACAATTTAATATCGTTATTTGAGTGGAACGAGTAGGTCCCCATGGACCTCACACATTCAGGTAACATACCAACTTGTTAAACATCATATCTGAGGTTTGTACTACAGGTTGAATTTCCCTTATCTGGAATGCCAAAATTGGAAATATCCCCAAATCCAAAATTGTCCACAAGAGTGGCTGAGATAGTGACACCTTTGCTTTCTGATAGTTCAGTGTAATATTGTGTAGAATCATATATAATATTGTGAATCAATGTAATATTGTGTAGAATCAGAGAGCTGGAAGAGACCACAAGGGCCATCCAGTCCAACCCCCTGCCATGCAGGAAAAAAACAATCAAAGCATTTCTGACAGATGGCCATCCAGTCCCTGTTTAAAAACCTCCAAAGAAGGAGACTCCACCACACCATGAGGCAGTGCATTCCACTGCTGAACAGCTCTTACTGTCAGGAAGTTCTTCCTAATGTTTAGGTGGAATCTCGTTTCCTATCATTTGAGTCGATTGTTCCAAATCCTAGTCTCTTCAGCAGCAGAAAACAAACTTCCCCCATCCTCAGTATGACATCCCTTCCAATATTTAAATATGGCTATCATATCCCCTCTTAACCTTCTCTTCTCCAGGCTAACAATACCCAGCTCCCTAAGCCACTCCTCATAGAGCATGGCTTCCAGACCTCCCACAATTTTGGTTACCCTCCTCCGGGGACATTCCAGCTTCTCAATATCCTTCTTGAATTGTGGTGCCCAGAACTGGACACAGTATTCCAGGTGAAGCAGAATAGAGTGGCACTATTACTTCCCTTGATCTAGACACTACACTCCTATTGATGCAGCCCCGAATTGCATTGGCTTTTTTAGCTGCCACATCACATGGCTGACTCCTGTTCTGTTTGTGGTCCATTAAGGTCCCGTCTACACAACAAAAATAACATGTATTTATTTGAAAAATTGGTAATCTCTACAGACCACCATTAGAAGAAATACATGTTATTCAAAGGGGAGGGCTGTAAGTCACCTTTTAATCCATGTCTGGCAGATCTGGCTCTTCATCCAGATCCCAGGGTTTAATCCAGGCAGCTTTCGATTGACTGGTCATCTGTACACTCCTGTTCGCATAGATACGAACAGATGTGCAACCTGATTGACTGGCAGAATAGACGGGTTGGGGCTTAGAAAGAGAGGAATCAGTGGTGGCTGCCATTTTTTAAAAAAGGTAAGCGGTCTATGCCTCCACAGTTCTCCATCCTCCAGACCCCGGCTCCCTTCCCAGCCCCACTGCTGCCTCTCTTCCTCCGTCCTCAAAATGCTGGCTCCCTTCTCAGCCCCACTGCTGCCACTCCTCCTCTGTCCTCCCGATCCTGGCTCCCTTCTCAGCTCCACTGCCACCTCTCTTCCTCCATCCTTCTGACCCTAGCTCCCTTCCCAGCCCCACTACCACCTCTTCTCCTCTGTCCTCCAGTCCCTGGCTCCCTTCTCAGTCCCACTGCTGCCTCTCCTCCTCCATCTTCTATACCCTGGCTCCCTTCCCAGCCCCACTGCTGCCTCTCTTCCTCCATCCTCTGTCCTCTGGACCCTGGATCCTTTCCCAGCCCCACTGCCACCACTCTCCTTCTCCATCCTCTGGACCCTGGCTTCCTTCCCAGCTCCACTGCCACTGCTCTCCTCCTCTGTCCTCCAGACCCTGGCTCTCTTCCCAGCCCCACTGCTGCATCCCCTCCTCCAGCCTCTGGATCCTGGCTTCCTTCCCAGCCCCACTGCTGCCTCTCATCCTCCTCCCTCCTAGACCACATGGACTTTACGGGGGTAAAAAAAATGGTGTAGGCAGAGCGTTCAGATTCGAACGTCTGCCTTTTCATATTTTTTACCCACTGTACGGATTTTTTGCCCCTCGTGTAGACAGGGCCTGAGACTCTTAGATCCATTTTGCATGTACGGCCATCAAGCCATGTGTCTCCCATCCTATATCTGTGGTTTTCATTTTTACTGCCCAAGTGTAGGATCCTACATTTCTACCTGTTGAAATTCATTTTGTTAGTTTTGGTCCAGCTTTCTAATCTGTTAAAATAATTTTGAATTCTGATCTTGTCCTCTGGGGTATTAGCTACTCCTCCTAATTTGGTGGCATCTGCAAACTTGGTAAGCATGCCCTCCATTGACTCATCCAAGACATTGATAAAGATGTTGAATAGCACTGGTCCCAGGAAAGAACCCTGTGGTCACTTCTCTCCAGGATGAAGAGGAGCGATTGGTGACTATCCTTTGAATTCGGCCCATCAACCAAATACAAATCCACATAACAGTTGCACTGTCTAGCCCACATGTTGCTAACTTTTTTACAAGAATATCATGGGGGACTTTGTCAAGGCCTTACTGAAATCAAGATACACTATCCACAGCATTCCCTTCATCTACTAAGTGTGTAACTCTATATATAAAAAAGATGATATTAGTCTGGCATGACTTGTTTTTCAAAAACCCATGTTGACTTTTAATGTTCACAGCATTCCTTTCTAAGTGCTTACAGACTGGCTGTTTAATGATCTGCTCTAGAATCTTTCCTAGTATTGATGTCAGGGTGACTGGGTGATAATTATTTGATCCCCCCCCCTTTTAAAGAAAAAGATGGGGACAACATTTGCCCTCCTCCAGTCTGCTGGGACCTCTCCTGTTCTCCAGGATTTCTCAAAGATTCTTGACAGTGGTTCTGAGATTACTTCTGCCAGTTTTTTTTTACCACCCTTGGATGTAGTTCATATGACCTTGGAGACTTGAATTCATTTATACTGGCCAGGTTTTTCTGAACTACCTCTTTACCTGTTCTGTGCTGCATTTCTCCTACTGCATCATCTGCTCCATTTTCTCCAGGTTGAGCACTGTTCTCTTTTTGGGAGAAGGCTGAGGCAAAGAAGATGTTGAGTAGCTCTGCCTTTTCTCTGTCCCCTGTTAGCATTTCGCCACCTTCTCCCTGCAGCGGTCCTACCACTTCCTTGTTCTTTGTTTTGCCATGGACATATCCAAAAAAGCCCTTTTTATTGTTTTTAACTTCTCTAGCAAGCCTGAGTGCCATCTGTGCTTTTGCTTTTCTGATTTTCCCCCTACATGAGCTGGCTATTTGTTTGAATTCCACCCCATTAACCAGATCATCTCTGTTTGTTAAGATCAGATATAAAATAGCTGATCCCCTTGTTGCCTCTTCCATCTTCTGGACAATGAAATTGTCTGCAAGGCAAGTGTGGAATTTATTGGACCTTAAATTTTTGGCAGAGTTGGACTTCCAACAAATATCAGGATAGTTGAAATCCCCCATTATTACTACATCTCTCCTGTCTGTATGTGCAGTCATCTTTTCTAGGAAGGCATCATCCAAGGCCTCAGTTTGTCTTGGAGGTCTGTAGTAGACCCCCAAAATGAAATCCCTGCTGTTTCTCTCCCCCTTGATTTTTACCTAGATGCTCTCAACCTGGCTCCCAGGATTTAAGTCATAGATCTGTTCACAGCTGTACACATCCTTAATGTACAATGCTACTGCACCATCCTTCCTGTTTGGTCTTTTTTTCTGAAATAGGCTATATCCCTCTATTAGTACATTCCAATCATGAGACTCGTCCCACCAGGTTGCAGCGATGCCTATTATATCATATTTGTTTTTCTGTGCTAAGAGTTCAAGTTCATCCTGTTTATATCCCATGCTCTGTGCATTAGTATAGAGACATCTAAGACCATGGGCCATTCCCTCTATCTGTCTTTTGAAGGTTTTATTCCTCCCACTGTTGCGTTTTTGTACTATTTGCCTAGTTCTTTGTATAATATTCGAGCTATTATCTCCAGCACTTGATGAACTCCTGTCCTCATGAATACTGTCTCCCCCCCTACACAACTCAGTTTAAAGCACCCACACAACTCAGTTTAAAGCACTCCTGATCAGATCTTTCAGACTCTTAGCAAAAACATTCCTGCCAACTGCTGCGAGGTGCAACCCATCCCTTGCCAGTAATGCACCTCCATGAAACTGCACCCCATGGTCCAGGAAGCCAAAACATTTCCAGTGGCGCCATCTGCATAGCCAGTTGTTCACCTCCACTATCTTTCTCTGCCTTCCTGGGCCATGCCCTTCCACTGGAAGGACAGATGAAATGACTACCAGTATAGCCACATCCTTCAGCTTATTATCCAGAGCTTCATAATCCCTTTTGAAAGTCTGAAGATTATTATGCCTTGAAGTATCATTGGTTCCCACATGGACAAAAAGAAAGGGATAAAGGTCAGTAGGCCTCACAACTCTTGTCAGCCTCTCTGTTTTGCACATGAGAGACAGCACACCTCTCTAGACATCTTATCAGGCCCACAAACTACTGATTCTATATCCCTCAGCAACCACTACCATATACCTCCTCTGAGGATTGGCCGAGGCCAATCTGTGTGCTGAACCATCCAAGGTCTCATGTACATTCTCTGTGGCCTGGCTCTGCTGCTCTTCTTTCCGTTCCTTGTCACCACTGACAAGGGAGAGCTTCAAACCGGTTCTGTAGTGCCAAACTCATAGAATGGCCCCTGCTCCTTCTCCTTCTATGAGTCTTCCAAACATCAGCCTCCTGTGTATCAGAAGTAACTTCCTCCAGGGAGATATCCCCTGCATGTTTCTGAACCAGGACCTTCTCTCTTCTCTGTCTAAGAAAACCTCCTGCTCCCTAATATGCTGTATTGTGTCTAATTGGGCCTCAAGTTGCTGGACGTTCTCTTCCAACAACAAAACCAACTCTGCACATCCATAGTCAAGAAGACCAACATATCACAGTTATTGCAGGTGACTGCAGCAGTTCCCTCACTGTCCATATTGAATACTCTGAAGTAGGCCCTAGAAAAGAACTCTGTGCCTTCCCCTCAAGCTCGCCCACTAAACACCCACACCAAACACTCTTGTTGGCCTCTCTCCTGTTTGGTGAGCTTCAGGAACTGGGACTGCAGCAATACAGAAAACTTTTAACTCCTCCCTCTGCCTCTCACCTACTTCCTCTTAGCAGTCTCTGACTCACTTCCTCTCAATACAAGCAGCTCACCAAACAAATGCTAATGAGCTCCCTAGGCAAGCCTACACTCAGAGCAGGCAAACAAACTGCCTTGACCCAAGCAAGCACACTAGCATTAGCCCAACAAACTCTCTGGGTCTGAAGAAGTTTAATTCAGCAGCCACAAGCTCACCTAATGCTGTATCTTCCACAAACCCACACCAAACACTACTGTTGGCCTCTCTCCACACCCGTTGACCTTTTTCCTGTCTTCTAGAATCCTCCAGCAAGCAGCACCAGAGATACGTATATTTCAAACATTAAAATAAACTCAGACACGGACACACACTTGAAGTCAAGAACAAGGCAGGATCACTAAGAAGGTGGATTTTGTAGCAGTATGACCTTTATTCTACCCATGGTCGAAACATTCGAAAGGGAGAGGCTAGAAACTGAGAGGCTGTGTATAAGGAACCTGGTTCTAGATTCAAGAAAACCCAGCTGTAAGTAATTGGACCAAACTCCAAGGCTTCCTGCTTTTGATGGAGGTCTCTTACTTCCAAGAAGCCTGGTATCTGCCATTTAGTGATCATTCCAGTGTGGTAATTGTTAATGAATTAATATGCATCGATTTGTCTTTAAAACTATATAATCTCTCATGTCTCCCTAGTGTCTATGTCAATTTTCAGGGGTCTAGTTTTTAAGTTCTTTGAGTTATAGTGGAAAATCTCTCTCCCTCCCCCCCCCACTGCATTATAGGTTACTGATTGTCAGTGGCTTTTTGAATCTGCACTTGACTTTCCTTTATTAAATATCCAAAGAGTCTTCTGCCCCCCTCCTCTGCAACATAGGAGGGAGCTCTGTAATGATCTGATTCCTGTAGGATTTTCTACCCACTAAGCATAGTTCTAATTAAATGTCCTCACAAATTGTACTACAGTGGTTGTATTCCTCAGAAGAATACCTCCCTGGCATTTACATATTCAAGCTGCAAACTAAATTGAGTTGTAATCACAAGGCTTGAAGTAACACAACTCCAAAAACCAGGCAGCATAATAATAAGCTTACTTCCCTCAGTTTTGTATTTCCTGGGTCAAACACCTTTCCATAGTTTTCTGCATTGTTAATGCTTTTGCAGTGAAGGTAATGCTTCTATCAGGTATCACACATTAGAAATCAGTGCTGTGATTCCCCACATCTCAGAATCTGTATGTGGTGCTTAATGCTTTCCTAAGGAGTGGTCTAAAACAAAAACCTTTCCAGACTTTTATCCTCTCCTCCCTGTGCCAAAGTCCAAGTATGTACAGTGCTCCTTTTTCCTGGCAGTGCAACCACCACATTTTTAAGCCAGGAAGGATCTGAGAAAGGAGAGCTGGTACCAGACAGGCGGGAGGGGTAGCTGTCAGCTTGCTAGCATCTACTGGACATGAGAAACATCATTTGCTGCTGAGAAGCATGGGGTCTATAATTTCCTCTGTCTCTTAGTGCAATTGTGGAGATAAGGATCATAGCCAGGAGTGTCATTTCCATTTTGAAGTCCAGCGTGGCCTCTTTTGTCTCCAGTAAGCTCGTCCTCCTGTCAGTTATCATTTCCCCTTCTTAAAGACTTTTCAAGTTGCTTGCAAGGAGGACTACTTAGTAGGGCAGTCGTGAGCCTATGAGCTGCATCTGCATTTGGTGGCATCTGGTCCTAACTTGCAATGTAATTATGCTTTCTGGATTTCAGGAATTGAGTCTTTGGCAGTCTCCCAGTTCTGACCTCCACAGACCTTATCACTAATACACACCAGAATGAGCATAGACATTTAAAGGCAGACATTTTTCATGAGTAGTATTTCTTAGTTTGAGATGGCCCCATGAGATGCCTCCAAGGGCAGAAGTCAGTTTAAGGGCTTGCTGCACAAAGGAAGGATATTCCAGCTGTTCTATTGTTCTGGTCCCATTGGAGATGGTGGTAAATGCAGGTCTTTTTGTTAACTGATTTTTTCCAGTTAGCAAAAAGACTTGCGTTTACTACTGTCTTCCACGAGACTGGAATCGGAGAACAGCTGAAACATGCTGACGCTGTGCAATAAGGCAAGTGGGGCAGTGCTATTATTGGGGTGAACAGCTGCTTCCTTTCCTTGTGCAGTAAGCCCCTAAGACACCCAACTTGTACTGGGTTCTTCTGGACTTGGGAATAGTCAAACAAGTTTCCCATTATCACTTGTTGTTTGATAGGGTGTTGGTACAGCAGCAGTTATTGTATATTTTGGACAACAAATCCCAGAATCTCCAGGCAACTGGATGGGGGATTTAGGGGAGCTGTAGCTCAAAAAAGTATATTTATCAGGCTTTGCATATAGCACATGCACAGAACTTTGAGAGCTGCTACCTGTTGGGGCAATTCAGCTAGCAGGAAGTACTGTTTATAAATAGGGAAACTACATGGCTAGCATTAATCCTATCGGTCTTCCCTTTGTTAATGTATGCATATGACATATACATACATATATACATACATACACACTCTCCTTGAGGGTGAGATTGCACCAGGTCACATCCCACTGTGCATGAGAGAGACATAAGAGAGGATGAAAGAAGTATATATAAATGCTGAAGGAAACTCAGCCTATATTGACTCCTTCAAATATACACATCACTGTATCACCTAGCATTCCAGTTCTGAAGGGAGTGCAATGTAATTTAGCCTTCTTGGGCTTCTATACCTTTAGTCTGAGTCAGCAGAAACATGGGGGTTGGTGTGGAGGGACAGAATAATAATAGATATGTACAAATGAATAGCCTCTGCCATTTTATGGTGACACATATCTCCCTGCAGATGCCAGAGGTATTTATGTTGCTGAAGGGAGAGCTACCCAGGGCATTCATAAAGCACAGCTTTTATCTCATTGCTTCTCGCTTGCTTCCAGTGATGTCTAAATAATTTTTACAATATCCACAGAGACAGATGGAGTTTGCAGGTGCACTGAAAGAGTGTATGTGGTTGTGAAACACACAGTCTGGTGCTTCTTTCTCCTCCTGTAATAAAGTAGTGCTCTCCTCTTAGGCTTTAAATAAAGAATCCCTTGCCCAGCTCTAATAATTTGTCAGGCCACGTTTAACAGTAATGTTAACATAGTGATCATCCATAATAATGTCCTTGCTGCGCATGAATTTGCTTTTATCTGCTTGTCCACTTTCTCCTCCTGAACTATATGCAGGAGAGTATTGTGCTTCCCCACCAATCCTGTGTGGCTCAGAATCTCATCTTCCTGATGGGCTGGGGAATAACTGGTCTTCAAGATGTTTGAGCTTAAAATTCTTATCAGCTCCATAGAGCATGGGCAATGGTAAGGGATTATGAGAGTTGTAGTCCAAAGTATCTGGAGGCACAAATGTTTCCAATTCCTTCCTGTTTTACCCATCAAGCTAGGAAACTCTCAAACAGATCAGGGAACAAAATTTCCAAAATTGCACAATTCAAAATCCAGGTTTTAAGCTACAATCCCCATGTGGTTTAGGACTAAGTTCTCTTGTGCCCCATCAAGCCTGCACATGGCCTGAGATTTTTTGGGAGGGGTCCATCCCTCCATCGCACACTCACACAGGCACATCCAGTGGAGATATGGGAGAGGGTCATCTTGTTGGCTCCTTCCAGACTCTTAACCCTGCTTCTTAGGGAGGCTAAGCAGGAATGGGACGATTAATCTTTGCCACTTCAGCACAGCTGCTTCAGCATGGCTGCTCCAGCATGGCTGTTTCAGTACTACCAGTTCATCCCAGCTAGGTGATCACAGCCTTTTCCACATGGCCACTAGAGTGCCCCAGATGGTTCAACACCGCTCTTTCAGCACTAGGCCATTTCAGCACTGATCACTGCTGTGTTTCCTTTCATGCTGCTCCTGTCTCCTAAAAATGGGGAAAGGGTAGAGAGAGACCTGAAACAGTGTGCTGGAACATTCTTTCTCACAAGTAAGGAGAGGTAGAGAGAGCATATAGTGTTAATCACCTCTCTGTTTCTGGTATGAATTTGTGCCTTGCATCTTCCCATCTGTTCACAATGCCAAAATGTTACAGATAAATCTTCTGCACTGAGGACTTTTTCGGATATCTAAAATGCAACGGAAGCAGCCTCGCCATGTTGCGAGGCTGCTGTGCTGCAGGGCGTCCCTTTCGGATGATGCCCGTCCCTGCCGGTACTGTTGCGGTACCGCAGGGACATTTGAGTGTTATATTTCGGCGATTTTTGCTCACAATCAACTTTCATGAGTAAAAATCGCCGAAATATAACACTCAAATCTCCCTGCGGTACTGCAACAGTACCAGCAGGGATGGGCATCATCCGAAAGGGATGCCCTGCAACGCAGCAGCCTCGCAACGTGGTGAGGCTGCTTCCATTGCATTTTAGACGTCCGAAAAAGTCTTGAGTCTTTCAAAAACATAAAGATAACCATCACAAGTGAACTTTTGTCTTCCTCTCTTACTAACAATGCTATAATGTGACATTATAGCAATGTATTAGTAGTGTCGAGAAGCCAACTCAATAGCTGATAAGGAGCCCGGCTCGGCAACAACCCAGTTGAAAAGCACAGTACCTGGTGTTGTCAGTAGCAGTCCTACAGGGTCAGAAGTACACACACAGAGAGAGTGCAGAACGAAGAGGCAGTCCAAGGTCAAAAGAGTTCCGGCAGGTGGGTCAACGAAGGCAGTCCAAGTTCAAGATATCCAAAGTCTCAAGATAGCAAGGTTCCAGGAGAGTCACAGGCAGAGGCTTCCTCCAGGTAACGCAGACTGCCTGAAACAAGGAACTCAGCCTCCCCCAGCTGCTTATGTTGGCCCAGCTCCCACTCCCAGCTGCGGGGTGATTGATAAGCTTCTGTGTCTTAGTCTCTGGGAACGATGAAGCCACGCCTTCTCTGCTCTCCTTTGGCTAAAGGTAGGTACCTGCTCTTCTACCTCTTGCTCTTGCTCCATTATGTCTCCCAGGCTTGGACACTGAGCTGGGGGAGGGCTAGGCTGCTGAGCTCTGGGTTCTTCAGGGCTAGACTCAGACTCAGCCAGCTCTTCTTCTACTGGCTCAGCCTCCTCGCCTTCTGAGTCCTCAGAGTCCTGACTGACCATGACATGTAGTGCTGACATGGCCATGCTAATTGTCCACTCCAATGCCTGTGTTTAAATGGGCTTGCTGATAGAGCAGTGCTGAAACAGCTGCACTGCACTGAAGAAACTGTAGGTTAACCTCTCCCTTACTCTCAAGAAAGAACATTTCAGCCTGCTGTTTCAGGTGCTCCTTCTACCTCGCTCATTCTGAAAGGGATTCTTAGGAGACAAGAGCAGCATGAAAAGAAACCAAGTAGCAATTGGTGCTGAAACAGCACTGTGCTGAAAGGGCATCACTGAACTGTCCACTGCACTCTATTGGCCATGCTGAAAGGGCTGCACTCAACTGGCTGTGACCATCCAGCCACATTGAAGTGGCAGTGCTGAAAAGATGTGCCGAGGTGGCTCAAGTGGCCACAATTAATCATCCTAGACCACCTAAATTGGTCCCCTCCTGGCTATCCTTTCATTCACCAGCAAAGAATTTCATTTGGGAACTGACTTTTTTTTTTTAAGGGAAAGATATGGCCTTTAATAGGGTGCTGTAATGTTTGACACTGCTTTTTATGTTGTCTTTTCAATGCATGTTCTAAATTGTGTTAATGGCATTGATGGTCTAACTGTATTTAAACGACAATCTTTTATATGTTTTTATCAATATTAAATCTGTTTTAAATTGTAAGCCTCTTTAAGTCCCCATTTGGAGGGAGAGGGTAGGGTATCTCTCTGGCTTTTCTTTGCAAATAAAGATTCAGGAAGGACTCATCCCGCATTTTCTGCAAGCGTGCTGATGACTAAAAAGGCCAATCCAAGATAGACAAGTCCGGTTGCAGAAAGCACAGCAGAAGGTTTCCTTGGGTGATGTGACTGGGTTGTGATTCTTTCTGCATTGCCATTTCTCTTCAAGACTTGTTTGGCGTGAGTTCTCAAATAAGGCTGCAGCATTGTGGATAGTGCATCTCCATGCCTCCCGATGTGAGGCCAGGGTAGACCATTGTTGGTGATCAATTTGGCGAAGCCTGAGATGTTTCAGGGAGTCCTTGTATCGCTTTTTTGGAGCGCCCCTCTTACGCTGACCCGTGGCAAGTTCACCGTAGAGTACTATTTTGGGGAGGTGATAGTCCTCCATCCTAGAAATGTGCCCTGCCCAGTGCAGCTGTGTTCTCAATATCATGGCCTCAATGCTGGTGATCCCTGCTTGCTCAAGGACAGCAACATTCGTCACATAGTCAGTCCAGTGTATATTTAGGATTGTGCGTAAACAGCGCTGATGGAAGCGTTCGAGGAGTTGTGAGTGGTGGCGATAGGTGACCCATGTTTCAGATCCATAGAGGAGGATAGACAGTACAATGGCTCTATAGACAGTGCTTTTTGTGCTTCGCCTCAGGTGTTTATTACTCCAGACTCTTTTGTAAAGACTTCCAAATGTGCTATGTGCCTTTGCTAATCTGTGATCAATCTCTTTGTCAATCTTGGCATCTGAGGAGATGATGCTTCCCAGGTAGGTGAACTGCTGGACTTAAGCACGGATTTGCCGACGGCAATGTGGGGATGGTGGTGTTCGTCCTGTGGTGCAGGCTGGTAAAGAACTTCCATTTTCTTCAGGTTGACTTCCAGCCCAAACAGGTCTGCAGTTGTTGCGAAGCAGGATGTTAGGCGCTGCAGAGCTGCTTCTGTGTGGGCAACAAGGGCAATATCGTCAGCAAAGAGCAGCTCACGGACTAGATAGTTTAGAGTCTTAGTGTGAGCCCTCAGGCGGCTTAAGTTAAACAAGCTACCATCAGTACGGTAACGTATATAGATGCCGTCGTCCTCTTCGAGCTCTGCCGTAGCCCTTTGGAGCATCATGCTGAAGATTGTAAATAATGTTGGTGCAAGAACGCAACCTTGCTTCACTCCATTAGTTATTAGAAAGGACTCTGAAAGAGCATTGCCATGTCTGACTTGACCACGCTGGCCCTCGTGCAGCAAGGTAATCATTTTAAGGAATTTGGGGGGACAACCTAGTCTCTCCAGGATCTGCCACAGACCTTTCCTACTCACGGTGTCAAAGGCTTTGGTGAGGTCAACAAATGTTACATAGAGACCCTTGTTCTGCTCTCTGCATTTCTCTTGCAGTTGTCTAAGGGCAAATACTATATCTGTAGTACTCTTATTGGCTCTGAAGCCACATTGGCTTTCAGGAAGAAGTTCTTCAGCAATGGCAGGAACTAATCTGTTCAGGTGTATCCTTGCAAAGATTTTTCCAGCAATAGAGAGCAGTGTTATGCCTCGATAGTTTGAGCAATCAGATTTTGCTCCTTTTTTCTTATACAGGGTGATGATGATTGCATCTCGGAGATCTGATGGCAGTTTCCCTTTTTCCCAGCAATTCACAAGGAGTTCGTGGAATTTAACATGGAGTACATGACCTCCGTGTTTCCAAACTTCAGGTGGGATTCCATCCATCCCAGCTGCCTTGCCGTTTTTCAATTGCTGTATGGCCTTAAGAGTCTCTTCCAAAGTGGGAGCTATGTCTAATTCATTTTTCATCGGTTTTTGTATCATATGTTGGATAGCTGAGTCTTGGACTACTCGCTTGGCACTAAAGAGACTGAAAATGTTCAGCCCATCAATTCAGGATGGAGGCTTTATCAGTAATTAATGTTTGACCATCTGTACTGTATAAGGAGCTTTGGACCTGATAAGTAGGTCCAAACACTGCCTTAAGAGCTTCATAGAATCCTCCAGAATTACCCAGATCTGCACAGCATTGTGTCTTTTCTGCTATATTGATCCACCACTTGTTCTGCATGTTCCGGAGGTTTTGTTGAACTTTACTACATGTGAGACAGAAAGCTGCTTTTCTTACATGGCAAGTTGGCTGGGCGAGGTATGCCTAGTGAGCAGTTCTCTTCTTTGCCAACAGCTCCTGGATCTCTTGGTTGTTTTTATCAAACCAGTCTTGGTTTTTCTTGTGGGAGAACCCGAGGGATTCTTCCACAGACTGGAGGATACTGTTTTTGATATGTTGCCAAAGCACTGTAGGAGAAGGATCTGTAGGATGGTCTTCAAGTTTTGTTTGCAGGTTTGCCTGGAAGTTGTCTCTCATGGTATCTTCTTGAAGATTGTTGACTTGGAGTCTCCTCTTTAAGATGCCACCCCTCTTAGGTTTGAACTTAAGATGAAGGTTTAGTTTACATCTGATGAGGTGATGATCTGTCTGGCATTCTGCACTGGGCATCACTCGAGTATGACGGACATTGCGAATGTTTTTCTGGCGGACTAGAATATAGTCAATGAGGTGCCAATGTTTGGATTGGGGATGCATCCAGGTTGTCTCAAGCTGTCTTTCTGCTGAAAGATATTGTTTGTAATAGTCAGCTGTTGTTCTGCACAGAACTCTAGCAGGAGGTGTCCGTTATCATTGCAATTTCCAATTGCCATGTTTGCCTAAGACACCTTTCAAGGCTTCGGAGTTCTTTCCTACTCTGGCATTGAAGTCACCAAGGATAATAATTTTATCTTCTACAGGGACTTTTTGTATGAGGTGGCATAGGTCTGTGTAGAATTTGTCTTTCTCTACAGGGTCAGCTTGCATAGTTGGGGCATATATACTAAAGAGAACATCATGTGGGAGGCGTAAGGAAATAGTGCGATCAGAGTGTCCTGTTGGCAAGGTTTCGAGTTTGGAGGCAATGGAGTTTTTAATCATGAAGCCTACCCCTGAAAGATGTTTTTCAGTTTTGGGTTTGCCAGACCAGTAGAGTGTGTAGCTGGCGCCGTGTTCTTTAAGGCTGCCTTCCTCATGGAGACGAACTTCACTAAGAGCAGCGATGTCAATATTAAGCCGTGATAGTTCATGGGCTATTAGAGCAGAACGACGCTCAGGCCGTCTACTATTTTCAGAGTCTCACATTGTTCTGATGTTCCAGCATGCAAGCATCACTTTATTTACACCTTTGGAGGCCGGTGTGCGCCTTTGTTTCTTTGCCTTGGTTTGACCACATCAGAAGATTCCCGTTGGCCATGGCTAGCCAACCAGGTAGTTGGGGATGAGCTTTCGTTAGGCCACCTTTTCTAGGCTCCTCTCCATATGGAGCAAGCAGTGCTCTCCTTATAAAAGGCTGCTTGGTCATTCAGGATGCTGCCAAACAAGACTGTCATCTCCCAGGTCAGCCTCGAGCGACCAAAGTCCTGAACCGCCTGCATGCAGGGTTGGGTCTGCGGCTTCCAGTGCATCTTTACACCTGCCGGTTTCGCCCCTCACCTATCGCTACAGGGCTTTTTTTTTTTTTAATTGGATTTGTCCTTCGAGCCTGTGCAATGGATTTTTCTGGTGGAGCGCAGCGTGCACAGAACTGGCCTCACCCTTTAAACCAGAGGTTCAGCTGCCATGGCCTTGCAAGCATGGACGTAGCAGCGAGGTCCTCGGGCCGTAGGTTTGATTAGAGATTCCTTCTCTTAGATGGTTGACCTTACAGGGTTGGACGAGCACCATCTGCCCGGGTTTGGGATTAGAGGTTTCCTTCTCCTAGGACGGTTGCCATAAGGCTAGAGAGCCCATCCTGCCCTTTGACGCTCTTTGTCAGACCCTTCGGTTTTGACCTGTCTGGCATGGGAGATCCTACCAGTGGTTATTATACCACCACCAGCATAGCTCAAAACATCATTAGGGTACACAAGCCTCTCTCCCATGACAAGGGGGCGTCAATGGAGAGAGGGTAGGTTAGGGTATAAATAAGGTGAATTAGGGCTCTTCTAGATTGGTATAAAGAAGCTTGAGTTATCACAATATAGCTCCTTGGGTTTTTCCAGGTTTTCTTGCTTGTTTTTTCCACATCTACTCATTCTATTCTTTTGGGATGCTGTTTGTAGCCAATTCTTGGATCTGCACTAGAGCTCTTCAAGGCTTTTTTTTTAAGCAAAGCATTGTTTGCTGAGATGATCCTATGATTTGAATGGCAAATGCTCTGCATTTTTATTTTAGAGTTTTAGTGCAAAAGTGAAATTCCACTTATGCACTAACTCAAAAACATTAAAAAGAAAGCAGGAGAAGAGAAGGTAAGATATTATTCTGATATGTCTTGAATTAGAAAGAAACTAACTTGAGGGCAGGAATAAAATGTTGTAGCTGGTGCTAGGAATTGCCTAGAAATAGCCCAAGGCAACAGAAATGTTGTTTGAGTATTCGGGGAAAAACCCCCAAGAATGACAGCAACAAATATAATTTTCTGACACATTTGCCCTACCTGGAGGAGATGTATGAAGGAAAAGGTGACAGAGGAGGAGGAGGAGGAGGAGGAGGAACCACATCAACTACAACAAACCTTCAGTGGAGCTGTCCAGCTAGAGAGGCACATGGAGCTAGATGTTGAGACAGGTAAGAAGTTGCAGTAGCAACTCCTAGCCACTAACTGAAATACCTTATGAACAGTGATAGATCATTGCCCTGTTCCAGAGCACATGTATAATTGTGGCATCTTCCTTTTGGTAAGGCTTGATGAGGGAGGCCATATGGTAACACATTCACAGTATGCTGCCTTTACTCCAAAGATCCCAGTAGTGATTCTTAAGCTTCTAGGGCTGAGGGTGGGATTAGTCAGAGATGTGTGGGTGCCCCAAATCCCAAACAGAGCACCTTCTTCATGCTGTTTGTCTCTCTCTCTCTGTGTTCTCCATGGATTCCCCTTGATCATCATAGATTGGGATAGTGAACGTTTGATCCTCCACATGTTTTGGACTACGAATTTCATAAACTCTTTCCACTGACCATGACAGGCAAGGATGATAGGAGCTCCTTGGCAGAGAGGGTTCTTCTCTGGAGTCTGGTTCCAATAGAGAGGTGTTAGCATACTGAGGGAGATACCACCTGAAAGCTTAGAGAGGGTAGAAAGAAATAGGATCTGTTTGTCAGAGCCTTCCAAACTTCCAGTGGGTTTCACTGATCATAGTTTGAAAGCCATTGTTATACATGATAAATAACCTGATTCTGCATCTCCAATATTTTCTGAAAACCACCCCCCTTTTAACATTACACTTGTAATTTTCCTAGGAAAATTACAAGTGACATATCAGTGTGATTACTGAGGCAGGGGTATGATCTCATTAGCACATGTGACATTGCAATTATATATCTTCAAGCACTTTTCATATGGTAATAACAATTAGGTGGTGGACTCCATCCAAGCACATTTCATGCCCATTCTAGTCAGAACTAGTAAACAGGACCATTTGAAACAGCTTGCTGTCTGACAGCTTAATAGGGACAGAGTATGAATTGACATGATATTAATACCAGTGAGCAGACTAAGGAGTGAAAAGAACACAGGCCACTTCTGCGAGAAGGCAAAGCTTCACACTGTCATAGGACTCTAGTTCTTGTCCATAGCACATGCCACTATAATTTGCATATGCATTTTTCCTGGCTTGTGTATGTGTTAGTGTCTGTTAAGCTTTGTTGCTTAACAGCACTTTCTATAACTTTTAGATGCCTAGACAATGTAGCAGAAAATTCTGGCTGTTTGACAACTCTGAAATTGGAATATCGCTTTGTTTTCCAGAAGAGGCATCATGAACCCCAGCATAAAATGAAAGTGTAGGCAGGCTCAGCACTGCCAGTCAGCACAGTGGGACATTTGGTAGGGCTGTAGGTTGTCTAGTCCCCGAGCTGTCCATCTTCTCCCTTGGCCAATTGAAAAGCAGTGCTGAAATGGCCATCTGCTGCTTGCTTACCTCCTGGGCTGTTAACAGGAGCATACCAACTAAAGGAGGAGCAGGTGAATTGTGGTAGGTAGAAGGGCCAGTTTTCACTCTTCTGGACACATGGAAGGATGCAAAGACCCCAGATTTGTCAAAAATCTGAAATCTGATCTGGAAGTACCTGGAAGTCATACCCAGTTTTGATTTCAGGGGAGGGGTTGGAGAGTTTTTTTGTGTTGACTGTGTGCTAAAAAGTAAGGCTCTGGGAATGAGGATGGAGTGTTTTTGGTCTGTTGGGGATCAGTTCCCTCCTCCCATTTTGAGAGTGGTGTGGGGACTTTGTGGAGATTAAGGCTAAACTTGGGGACTAGAAAAAGCCTGTGACATATAGACATGGACAACACTACCCAGCCCTGATCTAAAGCCTTGTTGCAAGTAGGAAGGGCAATGTGAAGGGACACTGGCATATGCAATAGCACCACTGTGAGGCCACAATATTGGCAGACACTGTTGGGCCCACAAAGGGTCCAAGCAGGATGTTGTTAATAATGTGGGTTTACTTGCATGGTTCAGTCTGTGAAGTAGCAAATTAGGAATATTAATGGAAAACATGGAAAGAGGCAGGTAACTATGCAAGTCACAAAGTTCCATTGCAGTTGACTTGGGGGCTGTTTTAGTAGGGGTGGACAATTGTGTCTCTCCAGATATTTTTGGACTGTAACTCCCATGTTCAGTCTCAACTATCTATTCTGGTTAGGCCTGATGGGAGTTGCAGTTGAAAAACATCTGGAGAACTACCTTTGCTCATTCCTATTTTGCAAGGTACTGCCAGTGTCTAAAGGCATAGATACTAAGCATTCTAAAAGTAGTAACAATGACTCTCTTCCTTTTCCTCCCAAATCCTGTGCCAGAGAGCTGATTTTTGTTATCTGCATAAATTATGCAAATTCATTTCCCTTATTTCTTCTGCAATTTTTACTTTTGTGTGTATGCTTAGTTTCTTTTGCTTCTGATAATCATTGGAAGGAGGTATGCATGCAATTAAACAAACACCTTCTGATTATTGGAAATTATTTCCAGACTTGGTCTGTTTTCTAAACTGAGCAGATATTGTTTACATATTTCCAAGAATAGCCATTTCAACAACTGATAGATAGTTGCTTTGGAAGGAAGGAAGGAAGGAAGGAAGGAAGGAAGGAAGGAAGGAAGGAATCAGTCAGTCAGTCAGTCAGTCAGTCAATCAGGTTCAGATTCTTCAGAAGCTGAATTCTGTTAGCCGCACAACATTATGTGGCTTTTCAATACTTCCCCAGGAGATATCTGCTAATATTTTTTCCCCAAACATAATTCTATATCAAGTAGGGCTAGAAACTTTTTTTTTTCATTTTGCTTGAGGGACAAAAAACTAATCATACAATGTGTTTGACAGCATCCTGACAATGTTTTGTGTGTGTGTGTGTGTGTGTGTGTACACGCAACTGAAGCAGAGCAATCCACACCCTCTTTTCTCCACTCTGAATGAACCACTTTGAGTTATTACCTCAATGCTCTGTTTTAAATTCATATTTATTCTGACAAATAAATTTGAAATCCTCCACTATAGGACAGGGGAATAACCTACTGCTCCCTAGTGCTTTCCTGGTTCAATTCACTCTTCCCAAAGCAAATTTTCCAACAGAAACATGGGACAGTAGGGTTTGAATCCCTGCTCAGCCATGAAAACCCACTGGGTGACCTTGGGCAAGTCACATACTCTCAGCCCTTGGAAAACCCTGTGATAGGTTTGCCTTAGGGTTGCCATAAGTCAGAAACAACTTGAAGGCAGAGGCTCACCATTATATTATTTGTTAGCCACATTTATATCTCACATTTTCTTTTAGTGAGCTCAAGGCTCACATGGCTCACCTCCTCCCACTTTATCCTAATAACAACCCTGTGAGATAGGTCAGGATGACATGTGCTGAGGTATGTAAGTTCAGCTAGTGAGTTTCATGGCTTCGTAGTGTCTTGAACCTGGATCTCCCAAGTCCCAGTTGAACACCCTAGCTGTTGACACTTCATAGTTTCTCACATGCATTTACATGTTCCTTGTTTTTTTTGGTACTGAGTTTTCAAGGATCTAATTGTGTGGCAGTGTGAAGTAGGCTGTGATATTCCCACAACAATGACAACAACCATCAATCCAGCTTCTACAATCTTTCTCTGAATAAATCTGCACCACTGCCTTGAGTAGGAGGACTATTTTGCACATTATGAATCTTATTCTAAAAAAAGAGAAAGAAAGAAAAAAGACAACACCCCCCCTCCACACACAAACATTGTAAAAAAGTTTTCTGGGAGCTCAGACAACATTTTCCCCCAGGCAGTGAAAGAAAAGGTAAGCTCAGAGAAGCAGGCCCAGGGTTTGATCTAGCAGGACCTTGCCAAAAAATGCTCACAGCTCTCAGTGCACATTGTGCATGCATTATTGAAAAGTTGTGTTTTTATATGCTGTACCAAGTTGGCAGCGATTCAAATGCAACATTGAGAAACCACTGCAAAGACTGAGGGATTGAAGTGGAGAAGAAGGGCTGCATGTGTGTGCACGTGCATGCTTAAGTGGCCTCATGGCAAAATTCTTTATCCCACCATGCCCCTTCAGGCCATCCTTCCTAGTTAGGATGCAAGGAACAAATTCTGTTTCCAAGTCACCCATGAAAAATGATCAAATACAAGAAGCTCCACTAGGCAAAAGACAATAGCACTAGCCAAGTTAATCCTCTTTAAGAAAAAAAATATAGAAGCAAAAAAGATCAATGGTTCCACACACATGAGGTTTTCCTTCATACTGCATGAACACATGTAGTAGGAGGGAGTGGTAGAGCCACTGAGCCAACACAGTGGTAGCAATTTGTTACCACTTTAACTGCCATTGATTTGGAATCCTGGGATTTGTAGTTTGATGAATTTTCTGCTAGAGACCTGTAGTGCCATAATTCAGGGGAGTGAACTAAGGACTTTATCACACTACGCTGTTATAGTCCTATTATTCCATTTTAACTGCTCTGGCTGCTTCCTGTGGAATTCAGGGGTTTGTAGTTTAGTGAGGCCTAAGAACTCTCTGGCTGAGAATGCTAAATGCCCCTCCCTAAATGGCAACTCCCAGGATTTCACAGGAAGAAGTCAGAGCAGTTATAGTGGAATAGTAATGCTATAACAGTGTAGTGTGATATTATCCTTAAGGCTTTCTAGCAGAGAATTCTAAGTACCTCATCAAATTATAAACCCCAGGCTTCCGTACGCCTAAGCTGTTGCAGTTAAATTGGCATCATATTGATATGACTGCACAGTCATAGTACAAGTACAATTCTTATGTAACAGAATGCAATGGACTGGGGTTGGAACTAGGGAAGAGGCAGAGTTCCACGTCAACCAGAATCATGACTGGAATCACATCTTCCAGTCTGGGCAAAAGAATTTCTGAAAGAGGTTTAGGACCAACTGCTTTACTGTGAGTGCTTGTTTCTGTTTCAGAAAGAAGTGTGGGCTTCATATGACTGGATTACCTAGGCATTCTACCTGGTACCAAGAGGTACCACTAGACAAAGTTTCATTAAACAAAAAACAAGCCTCTAGCCCACCTGGAAGCAGAGATGGGCTGGAAGAAAAGGGGAGCCCCATAGTCCTGAGAGAAATAAGCTTGCTATTGTCTTAACAGCATCAGATATTGTTGTTGTCATTATCAATCATCTTGGTTTCACAGTGTACCAGGTGACTGGAGTTTTTAACCTCATCCTCCTCCTGCTTGTGGCATATTGTATGGCTCCCATCTAGTATTATGAAGCTGATGATTTAGACATGGTTATTTGGAAAGTTAGTGTTGTGGGTTCTTACTTGGAATATACATATCTTGCCTGGAATGGGTAGTATAAAATTGCTCCTGTGGACATTTTTGTGGCTTCCACACCAGGAATGTACACGCCCACTTTACATGGTTCCTGTCTTTCTTGTAATCCTCACAACTCTAAAAGGTAGATTTGATTAGAATTAGTGATGGTCCAAGGCCACATGGTAAATTCCATGTCCAAACAGAGTTTTGAACTTGGGTCTTAGGTCTCTTTTTTCAAGAGGTCTTGAACTTAGGTCTCTTTTTTCAAGGACCTACAGAATTTTAATTGTCACTTCATCAGTCTTCTGGGCACATGAGCTTTTCCATTACCCATAAGTGGTAGATTAGGGAAATGATGCCCAAGCTCTCTGTTGATGTGCATATTTTGAAATGTCAAAATATTTTCCTTTCCCATCCTTTTATTTCACTTCTCACCTTGGACCTTTTGCTCAATCAGTGGCCTTGGGGAAAACAGTCTTCATGAAACTTACAAGGTTGTTGTGCAAACTAAAAAAAATGGCATAGGAGTTCCAAGGAACTCTATTACACACACACACACACAGAGAGAGAGAGAGAGAGAGAGAGAGAGAGATACACACGCACACACATCTCCTGCAATAGAATTGGCACCTGATAGGATAGGATGAAAACACACACACGAAGTGACAGGGTTTAATGAGGCAGCATTGTGTCTGCATGCTAGCCTATTAGTTCTTAATATTTAAAAAGCATAGTTAGCAAGGTACTCAGCCAGGATATGTCAGCAATAAATAAAATGAAACAAACAGATGTTTGAAGCTGACACATTTTTCAAGGCAGCTTGGCTTATGCAGTTTAGACATTATTGAAAGGAGGGGGAAACGGATGGGGGAAATGCCATCCTGACAACCTGATTAATAAGATCAGGATGAAATCCAGACATTTACTAATTTTCTGTGCCCCAGTGTTTCGCTGGCTAATTACATGTTCATTTTTGACACTCAAAGAGCAAAATGAAACATTTGATTATTATTTTTTTTTCAAATGGAGAAATGAGAAGAAGTGTGTTAGCAGTGCTGTAAGTGTCTGACACCACAATCAAGGGAGATCTCCTTGTTTGACTACAGAATAGAAAAAGCAGAGTAAAGACAGCACTCTGGTCTCCCTGTGCACACCTATACACACAAATAAAATGTTAAACAGCTAACAAATCTGAAAAAGAGAAAGTTTTTTAAAACTTTTTTTTAAAAAAAGACACACCTTATAAGAAAAAAAAACATGATAAGAATTTCTGGTGATTAGAGAGAGAATATGTTGGTCTATTTGTTTGCATGTTTGTTGTGTGAGTGTGTGTGTGTGTGAGTGTGTGAGAGAGAGAGAGAGAGAGAGAGAGAATCTTGAGGATGGCAACACACTTAGAACCCAAACCTACTGGAAACCATTTTTAAAAGATCTTCTTTGTTACATCATCGAAAGCAATCAGTGAAAATGTGAGGAACATTATGACATCATGGTGCCACATGACAACCAGACTGCCGAAGCAACAATGTTGCTGAAAGCAAATTTTTGTGATGCTTTTTCCTTCCCAGAACAGGGACATCCCATTGCCTATGCAATCAAGCCAGTGCTCTTGTACTTGCTATTTTGAGTTGGTGGTTTCATCCACTATGTGTGCCAAGCAAGAAGCCTTTCATTCTGATCCAGGTATTGTTATTGTGTGCCTTCAAATCATTTCTGACATATGGTGACCCTAAAGTGAACCTATCGCTGTGTTTTCTTAGCAAGATTTGTTTGGGAGGTGTGTCTTTGCCTCCCTCTGAGGCTGAGAGTGTGTGACTTGCCTAAGGTCACCCAGTGGGTTCCTGTGGCAGAGCTAGGATTCGAACCTTGGTCTTCAGAGTCATAGTCCAATGCTCAAACCACTTTAAGTTACACAAAAGACCAGAGCTTGGGAAAAGATATTTGTAGACTACAGCTTCCAGAATCCCCCAGCCAGCATGCCCATTGAAGATTCTGGGAGTTAGAGTATAAGAAGAACATTCCCAAAATCTGAACAAGGTTTTTTTTTTTTTTTTTACTAGAATTCCCTACATACATTTCTCCCCTCTTGTAAGAATCATGTCACTTTTAACCACTCAGGGGTTTGCAACACTTTAAAATCTTAATGTGATATAACAGCAATACCTTCAGTTAAAAACACAGTGAACAGAAGCAGAGCCCATAGATAAAACACAATCAGGGCTAGGGAACAGATATTCTTGGACTCCAATTCCCATCAGCTCTAGGATGAACGATGAGGGATGATGGGAGTAGTAGTTTGTCAACATAGGGAAGGCCACAGATTACCCAACTCTTCTTGAATAAAATTAAAAATATCAGGTACTTAAACCAGGCAGAATACTTTAGGAAGCACAGTAAAAGAAGAGAGTTACCAGAGACATGACTGCCCCTGCCCAATATACTGAGTATTGGAAAAAAAATATTCCAGGTTCTCTGAACAGTCCAGGTTAAATTTTCCTTGGTTTTTTTCTGGGCTTTGAGGCCGTGTTCTGGAATAGTTTCTTTCTGATGTTTCACCTGCATCTGTGACTGGAATCTTCAGAGAATGGTTGGGTAGGAGTGTATGTGGACTTTATATGCTTTGAACCCCTGTAGGGGAGTGTATGTAAATTTGTGTAATTGAATGGTTAGTTTCTGGGTATAGAAATGCAAGGCTCATTAGTATCTGTTTGGCTAATGGTTGGTTGATGGGCCATTACCTGTTGGGAATCCCCCTGTCCCTGGGTGGAATTCTTTTGTAAGTGTTGAGTTTTGATTCAGATGCAGGTGAAACATCAGAAAAAACTATTCCAGAACACGGCCTCACAGCCTGGAAAAAAACCAAGGAAAATCTATTGATACCAGCTGTGATAGCCTTCGACTTCACAGAGTCCAGGTTAAACATGATTGATAAACCCTCACTTCATCTATCTACCTGTCCTGTACAATTCTTCTGTGCTGTAATCTTGGGGTATTTCTAATCTGGTTGCTCATCATCACCACCTGCAAATAATAAAATTCATTCATTTGCAACTTCTAGAGGAAGAAAATGTTTTTTTTTTCTCTTCAGTCCACACACACACACTCACCGCAGTTACATGCTATGTTTGACAACAGATAATTTATATACTGAAGAAGTAGAAAATGAACAGGATAACTGAAAAGAATTATCAGTGCACTCATAGATGACATGGATTAATTCCACCATTTCCAGGCTTCTACGGTGTGCTCAAAAATAAGTATTAGGCACAAACTTCTCAGCACACTGTCTTAGGAAGGCAGCAAGCTTTAATCAGTGAGTTAATCACCTCTGGAAAATCAATACTGCAAATCTGCACGCTAGGATCTTTCATTCCAAATTTATTTGTGGCATATGTATTTTGTTTCTGTACTATTCCTCACAACATATAATGAACCTAGATTAAATTAAGCAGTGCAGAATGTAGAGTTGTACTCAGGTAGCCTCTCTCTTGGCTCCTTTACATGTGTCTGTTTCATGGAGAATGGCTTCTATCAACAGGGGATGATAGAACACTCTGTCAGGGGATGATAGGACACTCAGTCCCTGGTAGAAGCCAAAAACTATCTCAGCAGACTTAAGTAGCAACCCGTTCCCAAGAATACTCACACACAGAGTGCTTTGATGTCCAAATAAACAGGAGGCGCTATTATCTTCAAGTTCAAGCAGTTGCAATATATACAGATATGTACACTCGACAGATAAACTGCTTCGCCAGACATCCAAGAATCGTAAGGAGAGAATGAGCTCTGGACTGAGCTTTCTTTTATACACATTTGCAGGCATTGGCTTACTCAACCACATGGGTGCATTACATCAGATTTTGCACTCCAGAAGCTATGACCTTTGGGTAACCCTCTTCAGCAGCTGTGGCTCCAAGGCTAGCATGACTTGGCATGACGTAGCTTCAGCCATCATGACTCAGCAGTTGTTTGGCCATTTTCTCTGGAGTTCAGTTTAACTCCTGACAAGAATGGCTTCTATCAACAGAATGGGGTGAGAAGGAAATTCCTGCTCACCAGTGCACCCCCTGATACATTCAAATTCTGCTCTGGAGACCTGGGGGACCTTCTGGAGAAGATTTTGGTTGGGAAAAGGAGGAGTCTGTCCTCTTGCATGATTAGATGTCTGCTCATACAACACTGTTTTTTCACCTATTAGGCTGACCACCAGCTTAGCAAACACAACGAAATGGACCAAGCAGGTTCATGAATGGTGGATGTAGTAACCTAAAATCACTGAATGGAACTTTCCCTTATACCTTTTGATGATTAAGAATGGACAGATCTGTCAAGTTTTCTGCCATTTGTCATTCCTTCTTCTAGCACTTCTAAGCCTATTCCATGTCAGGGCTTGTCTATATGAGCCCATAAAAAAGGAATGCCTCACAGTAATGACATTTTGCAGCAGCTGCGACCTGTCCTAATGGTTTTTCTGGCCTCTTAAGCTCCGCATACCCCCTAGGAAACATGGTGGCCATGAGTGATTTACTCGCATTTGTACTTACCTGAATTTGCTGCTACCCATACTTTTTAATTAAAAAAAAAATGTCCAAGGTGAAATTGAGTGATTTTTCACTTTAAAACAAATAACAAAACAAAAGAAGTAAAAGAAGATCTAAAGAGATGGCAAAAATTGGGCTTATCGTTATTAGGAAAAATTGCAACAATAAAAATGAACATCCTACCGAGGATGATCTTTCTTTTTCATAATTTAGTAATTTTGAATAATGACAAACCGTTCGTAGAATGGAGGAAAGACTTAAAAGATTTTATCTGGAATGGCCGTAAGCCACGAATAAAATGGTCAACGTTAATAGATGCGAAAGATCGAGGGGGAGGTGCCCTACCTGATCTTAAAACATATTATCTGGCAAGTGGAATGAGTTGGGTCAGTAGCTGGATAAGATAAGACAATACCAAGATATTAAATCTGGAATGCGGCAACTTGAGATGTGGATCCCATGCATACTTATGGTACGAAAAAGCAAAGGTAGAAAAAGATTTTTATAACCATACAGTGAGAGGGCCACTAATAAGGATCTGGAAATATATAAAATATAGATTCTATCATTCCATTCCTTTATGGTTGTCTCCGATAGAGGCCTTTCAGATAAAATGGAAGAAAAAAGAAGAATGGTTTAGATACAAAGATTTAATAGAACAGGTGAAAGGCACAGAACCTCGTTTGAAATCAAGAGAGGAAATGCAAAGACAAGGGATGGAAACAAATTGGTTTACATATTATCAAATAAAAGAGAGATTTGATGAAGACAAAAAGAAATACGGGTTTATGCATGAACAGAACGAGATAGATAAGATAATATGGGGAACAGGAAAGAAGAACATTGCAAAACTATATAAAGTTATACTAGAAAGAGAGCTAGAGAAAGAGCTGGTAAAAGATGTCATGATAAGATGGGCAAGGGATGTAGGTGACCCCATAACGTTAGAGGAATGGGAAAATGCTTGGGCAAGAACAAACAAATTCACAGCTAATCAGGATCTTAAAGAGAACTACCTCAAAGTTGTTAATAGGTGGTATCTGACACCGGCAAGACTAAGTAAAATCTATAATTTAGAAAATAAGAAATGCTGGAGATGTGAAAAAGAAGTGGGATCCCTATATCATATGTGGTGGGTGTGTCCAGTAATACAAGCTTTTTGGGTGAAGGTACATGGAATAATACAAAAGATGTTGGGGGTTAAGTTTGTTATGGAACCCAAATTGTATTTGTTGAATATAACTTTAATATTAGAAAGATACATACAACAAAATTACTGGAGAGTTCTACTGTATCTAGTAACTGCTGCTAGAATTAAGATTGCAACCAGGTGGAAAAAGAAGGAAGCTCCAAATCTAGAAGAATGGTTAGAGAAAATAATAGAAATGAAAGACAATGATAAACTGACAAGAATAATAAATAAAAGAAAGATGGATGAAATGTACAAAGAATGGAAAGGCATAGATGAATATTTGGTTAAGCGTGGGTACTTATAAGATGGTATTATAGACCGGTATGAATTAGAAAAGAAAAATAAGAACAAGAAGGCAGGAGAAACTTCAATTGTAGTTAAATAATATAAGCTGATAGGTAAACGGACAAATTACAAGGAAAAAAAATCAAATATGGTGAATATAAGAACATAGACATTACAGATAAGGGACGAGTATGGAATATAAAGAAATATAAGACGAAGGTTCTATTGGAAGCAAAGAAAAGGGAGGAAAAGAACAAATATAGAAAATCCCTGGCTTTATAACACTAAGGAAGTCAAAGGAGGGGGGGAAGTAAAGAAATGAAACGAAAGTTCAAAAAGTAATGCATCAGAAGGATTATGGAATTATGGTTATTTTCCTTTTGAGTTAAGAATGGTCTTTCGATTAGCTTTAAGTTGATAATGTGACTTAATGGAATTTAAGTAATTAAAAATCTGTTTAGATGCATTTAATTAATTACTTTAACATCTGTAAATAATTTATGTATTCAAACTGAAACAATGTATAGAAGATTGTTTAAAGCAAAAAAAAAATAAAATAAAGTTATCCTTTGTTGTTAATACAAAAAAAATAAAAATTAACAAAACAAAACAAAAACACCCCCAACACCGTGTTTCACCTTAGCGCTTGCCCACTAAGGCAAAAATCTAACATGGTGGCAGTGGGTGCTTACCTTCTTAGCAAGCCCCCCCCCCGCCACACTCATCTCACCAATCAGATTTGCGCGTCCTCTCGTTTGGGCAAGCAAATCAAATTCATTCACTTGTCCTAATGAGCAGAAATGCACACCCTCTCATTATATTTTTTTAAGATGGGAAAAGCCGCAAAGACTTTTCTGGTGAGGTTTTTGGTCTCCCCCCACTTCACAATACGGCAAAATCACATGGAATACCATTAAGACAGGTAGAATTCTCCTTGCATTACATGAGGAGATTTTTCACCATTTGGAGAACCCCTCAGTTGCAAGCAGATTTGTTTTTACCAGAGAGAAAAATCACCACATTTTTGTGTGCTTCCCTCATAATGGATACATGAATAGACATCTACCTCCAATAGTTCATTTGTCTGTGCACATTTTAGAAATACGTACAGTGCTTTTTGTGCATTTGTCAAATTTGTGTACATCATCAAATGTCTTTCAGAAAAATCCTCCACATAACATACCACAAGCCCCCAAATCTACAAATTTCTGACTGCAAATCATGTCTGGTTTCATGTTCATGTGATTATTGCCTTGTCTAGGAGTTGCAGAATCAGGTAAATCCATTTTAGTAAAAACCAGATAGATTGAATTTCTTCCCCAGGTCTGTTGGTGATCCATTTTCCACCTTGGAAGATGCCTTGGATTTAATGACTTAGTGTCATGACACCTAATATATGCTGATGATGTTAAAAAGAAGAATGGGCAAACAATAGAAGAGACCGCATGCTGATATTTTTTCAGGCCGCTGTCTCCCACAAGAGCAATGCTGATGTTGCTTGTCCTTAGTACCTGTGTGATTTGGCTTGTTAATGATTTAACAGCATTATGATAAGTTCTGTTTTGTGTCTATCCACTTTCCTTCTAGCACTAATTAATTTTCTTACTATTATGTCATATACTAAGCTGTTGTTTTCAGTGACTTTTCTATGGCAAAAAGCTATCTTTTGTGGCAAGTTGCAGCAAATTAAGATGCCATACTCATGGGTATATATAAAGTTAGTATCTTTGTCCCTTAGTGCATCTTTTTTTGCATACGTACAGTCATAAATTATTCTGATGACAGAGCCAGTTCACAGCACTCTTAAGATTTTTGACATCATAAATCATGTGTCATCACATGGAATCTTGGCTCCTTTACTGTTTCCAAATGACTAATGATCAGTTATGAAAAACTTAAAACACATCCTTCAAAGTCTGGGGGAAACAAATCTTTGTTCTTCATTTTTTTGTTGTGTTCATTGACTTTTGTCACTCCACCTTGTATTTATAAATCCACACCAGAGCATATCCTCCCCTTGACTATTATATTTCCTTAGGTGAGCTTTCTTAAATGACATATATGCAAGATTAGTGAGTGAAAACTATGGTTGTCAGAATCCCACAATTCTGCACAATATGAATAATCTCAATGTTTCCTTTTTTTTTTTTTTTTTGCACCAGGTTTCTACCTCACAAGATAGGAAAAGTGGACATTAAAAAGTAAGGTAATGTCTGATGGAATCTCCCAAGCAGGCAGTTTGCCAAAATTGGGCTTTCTTATCCTGTATACCTCCCCAGCAATCATCGCTAAAATGTTATGCAAAATTAGGAAATACCTTGAAATTTACTTTGGTTGCATTATTTGTGCAGGTTACACAACTCTTCTTTTCTTTAAAAAAATCGGGCTGTCTTAGCAGAGGATTCTGATTTATTAAAAAGCTTAGAACTACATACGGCCATTGCCAAGAAGACATGTCATATCTTATTCAACCAAACTTGGGGGTCATCTATATGAGCAGATATAATGCTCATTTTTGCACATTAACTCACTATCGCAGAAGTGTTCATTTGTCTCCACGATTTTTTGTCAAGATCACCTGTATGGGAGGTTATCTGTGTTTGAAGTGCACACAGTGCAATGCTGGGACCTTTTAGAGAATAATAACACTCTGTTGCTCTGTGCAGTGTCCCCCACTCATGAAATCCAAGATGTAGAAGAGCGATCTCCTGCTTAACACCCCCCCCCGAGTTTTGATGCTTTACTGCTCCAAAATTGCAAACAATTGCTTCCTTGAAAATCAAAAATGGTGGCTTTGGTCACTTTGTTGCTGGCAAGCCCACCCCCATGCACATCTGACCAATGGTATTTCAACAATTACAACCTCCCCAGTCATTGATGCATCTTGTGGCTGGAAATCGGAGATGGGTGAGAATTTTGTTTCATTTCTGTTCATATTAGATATTCAGTTCATATTGGATATTTGGGAGAGAAAGAATTTGAGATTAAATTCATTTGAATGTGGGAGAAACCAATACTGACAGATTCTACCCCATGTGTCTCCAGAGCTTCGAGTGTTTTTAGGTCTTAAAGTTCTGAGTTTGAATTCCTGTGTATTGAGTCATGTTTGTGCAGCTGAATTAGGATTGCTCTTTCTTCTTCTTCTGAGTACCGTACTTCCCCGTTAATTGCTATATTTGGCCAGAAGAGACAACCCAGTCCTCCCTATGCTGGGAACAGATGTACCAACGGAACTTGGTAAATGAGGGAATAATTTGTTTCACTTCATTTTGTGAGGAATTTATGGGGAAAATCACCTTTTTCAATTTAAGAATGAAAAGAAAGTAGTTTTTTAAAAATCCGAGTGGGGATGGAAAGTGAAATGGACAGATTTTCCATACCTAATGGAAATCAATGTTAGTTTATACATTATGTGAAAAAGTACTTTCTTTTGTCTTCTGTCAGTCAATTTCATTGGTGACCTTGAGTTCCAGAATCGGGGGGGGGGGAATCAATGCCTCCACACCATTCAAACTGTTCTAAAGCTCTGTTGTTTTACTTTAGATCTCTTAATGTTAAGCTAAATACAACAGCAAAAAATACCCAACTGGGAGATGATGGGAATTGTAGTGCCAGATTGGGTACAGCTGTCATAAACAGTGAATGTTAGTCACAACCACAGTCTGGGGATTTGATATTAAAGTATTCATTCTTTGATCAGGGTGTAGCTACAAGGGGGAGATGTGAAATGAGGGCATTGTCCTCCCAACAAAAATTCTGCCCCCCCCAAATGAGTTTTTTCCCTTCAGTTCTTTTATTTCTAGCCTTGCAGAGAGTGATGAAAATCCTTCACACCAAGAATGCTTATGTTTGCTGCATTCACATTCCCTTGGTACATTTTCCTGCTTCTTTTCTTTCGATGTTTAAACTGTATTTCTAAATACTCAACTAATTTTTTAAGTTGCTGCAATGCTCAAAATTTGTGGGCTAATGGAACACTTCAGGGTGGGAGGAGATGTCCTATTTGGGCAAACAGTAAGTTAAGATTTCTATCATCATCATCATCATCATCATCATTATCATCCCACAGTTGATAGCTTTAGTTGATAAAACACAGTGTTCCTCTTGATTTTTAATACGTAAGTAGCTCCACTACAAGTTAGTTGGCTAATGCAACAAAAGTTATTAGTTTCCATAGAAAATGTCCAGAAGGCAAGCAAGAGATTATTTCCTGAATCATGCAAGCAGTCAGTAACTGGCTTCTCTTCTCTGCCTTGGGATGCTGATCTGTGTTGCTCACCATGATGTTTCCCTGGATAGCCTCTCTGTGACCAATGGTGCTTATAAAACAAGTGTCACCCCGCCCCACTCCTTACCCAGGTACAGGTAAGAAATATGCAAGCGAAGGATGCTTCGTGGCTTTCACAAGTTAAGTAATATAGTCAAGGCGGGGAGCTGGAGATCATGCTCCGGTGTTGGACATCAGAAAGCAATTATGCGTAGGCTGAAATGTATTCAGCCATGATCCATCATGCTGTCTCAGACTGCTTTATATGCAGAAAGATCATCTGCTTTTGTTTCACCAGTCTCTTCCCTCTTTCACCCCTGCAGCCAACCCAGGCAAAACGGCATATATTATGCAAGGAGATACTCTGGGTGGCAGTGTTGAGTTCTCTACTGCAACCCTGTTATGGTTTCAGATAAGCATCCCTTTGTAGACCTCTTCCTCCTCCTTCCCTACTATCCCAAATTCTTTTAAATCCTCTTCTCAGAAGGCAAGGTTATTGCTGATCCTGACACATCCCCTCTGATGGAAACATCCACCTAATAAAGAATCCCTCCCCCAAACTGCTACGCTGGTTTCTTTTGTGGAATTCTGATGCCTCAGGGATTTTTCCTCCTGCAGACAGGCAGCAAAGGGGGCTGCACTCACCTCTGCTGTGGTCACAGTCACTTTCTCTCAATTGCTATGCATACTGTATGTGTGTTTTATTGATTTCCCAGTAGAACCCAACACATTTTGAGCTTATGTGTAGTCAGCTGGAATCTGTACACTGAAAAGTCAAAAGTGGCTGGAGAAAAAGAAAATGGACGCCTTTGCTTATTGAGAACCCCGTTACTTTAAATTATAGCCACAGTCCACAGTTTTGTACAGAGACAAAGTGAGTTATGAATGTATTTGTTCTCTATAGAACTGCTATATCTTAGATGGGCAATGTATGCTCTGTTGTTGTGGGATTCTAGCTCCTGTAATCTCTCAAATTTGGTTCTACTTGCTTGGTTTAGAGGGAGCCCTGGTGGTGCAGTGGTTAAATGCCAGTACTGCAAGCCACCACGTTGCAAGTTCGATTCCAGCGGGCTCCAAGGTTCACTCAGCCTTCCATCCTTTCGTAGGTGGGTAAATTGAGTACCCAGTTTGTGGGGGGCAATTAGCTAACACACATTGGAAACTGTTTAATGCAGTGTAGATGTGTAAATAGCTATTGCTTAAAATAATTTGTAAGCCGCTCTGATAGCCTTGTGGCTGAAGAGCGGGGTATAAATAAATAAATAAATAAATAAAAATAAAAAGAATGTGGCAACCAGTAGTTTCCATGTGAATTCACTTTGGAGGCCATTCCAGAGTTTAAAGGAGGTATCCAAGGTGCTGAAAACTATCCCTGAAATAGGATTAGTCTACAATAACATCCAGAGTGGATTCACTGCACCCTTAAGTTGGAAATAACCAGCTGCCGCTAAAAAAATCCAGCAATATCTGGAAAGCCATTCCCTCTTAGAATAATAGGATTTTGATAAATTTTGATAAATAGGATTTTGATAAATGGGATTTTTATACCTTTCTGGGCATCTCCTTTTAAAATAAAAGATGCCAAACAGTGCAAAGTTCAAGGCACCTGACTCACTGCAGGTGAGGGCACTAGGACAGAGGGAAACTGCTCTTGATAGGTCTTAATAAGCACTATCATCTAATGGCCAGGCTGTCAGTCTTCTTGCTTATGTAGCCAAAGGGGCACCACCCATGCACAAGATAGAGGAGTCAGGGTGCTTGGGAGAATCTGAAGTGTGCAGAAGTATAACCATTTCTGGGGGAAAACTTAACAGGGAAGAACTTTCCTAAAATATCCCATGAAGACCAAGCAGGCTGAGTGGCCAGAGAATGCTCCTGATTATTCTGGGGGTGGTGTGTGTGTATATGTGATGGAAGAAGATTGTGTGGTTCTGTGGGAAAAGAAGGAAATGGAATAGAATTGGAAACCTAAACAGCACTCTCTGGTCCAAAGATACCACTGCAGTTCCCACTTTTTAGATTCATTGCCTGTTGATTTGTCTTCTCTGGAGTGGCCCCTTGGTCAATGCACTGTACTTGGCTAGCAGGCTGGGTCCAGTTTTGTTGACCACAAGTTCAACTGACATACAGACATTCTCTGTAGTGTTATATTCATGGGCTGAAGTCTCAAGCTGTTGACATACATTTCAGGATTCTGCACCATCTTTTTCTGAATGCTGCAGTCTCTCACACTAGTATGTTGGGACAAGCACACTGTTTCATTCTTGCTTATTTAGCACGCTACGGTATAGTAGGAGGGATGACTCACAGCATCAGTGCAGAGGCTCCTGAAAAGTAGATCAACTGCCTACCTTTCCATGTGAACAGCTACATTCTGTCTGGTGGCAGCTCCTGTGGGCAGGGTCACTCTCCATGTGATTGGGCTGGATCATGTGGTCAATAAGTAATGCACAAACTTTACAGCTGGCCAGGTGGAGGGCTACAGTGTGAAAGCCCATGCAGTCGTTACCACAGGAAGAGTGCAACATTTGAGGTAACATGGACAGTTGTGACTCTGTGGTGTGATTTTACCCTCACCCTCAGCCCTTGCAGCTGAAAACACAATGAAGTGTGTGGATTTTAAGGAAGCCCATTGTTTAGAAGAGTAAACAGCTGTCCTGCAAGATAAAAGTATTTTTAGATAGGTATATCATAATATGGATCTGCTGCATATTTGGTTTAACATAGGTGCAGTCAACTTCTGAGAAGTTAAGAGCCACTTTTCATGTTCAGCAACTAGTTAAAGTGGGGAGATGGGGCAGAGTCTATTTGTTTATTTACTTATTTATTACAAAAATGCTCCCAGGTTTTGGAACTCCCTTCTGAGAAAGGTTAAACTGGCACCTTCCTTGTTATCTTTTTGCAGGCAGGCAGGCTAAGACTTTTTAAAAAAAAAAATTCAGAAGGCCTTTGAAAAGTGACTACTCAAGGGGACTGGACCTTGCAGAATTGTGCTGTGAATTGTGCTGTACCATCTATGTTTTGTCATTTTTAAATGTTATGCTTTTTTAACTGGTTTTAGTTTTATGGATAGTTTAATTACACAATTGGACCCTCATATCTGCAGGGGTTTCTTCCCCAGACATACCATGGATATCAGAAACCATGGATAGCCACAAACCCTATTAAAATAAAGGACTTCTGGTAAAAACATACCATAGAGTTGCGCTGGAGGATCTAAAGGATGCCTAGAGAGGACACCTCTCTAGGCATTTTCCAGCATGACTCTATGGCATGTGTCCCACCATGGATAGCAGCAAACCCTGTTAAAACAAAGGACTTCTGGTAAAAACATACCATAGGGTTGCACTGGAGGATCTAAAGGATGCCTAGAGAGGACACCTCTCTAGGCATTTTCCAGCATGACTCTATAGCATGTGTCCCCTATTTTGTGTCTGAATAGGAACTGAATATGAATACGAACTGAACCTGTAGATATTGGTGCCTTGGATACGAGGGCCCAACTGTATTTTTAACTTTTGTATTTGGTATTTTTTTTTGCTATGTCTCTTCTAACAGTTGAGTCCCAAACTGGGGGAAAGGTGGGGTATAGATATATACATATAACAACAACAATAATTTATTCCCTGGTTTTCTCTCAACATGGGACCTTAGGCAGCTCACAGAATAGATTAAAAGAAAAATGTAGCTTTAAAAAGCCATCAAAAATAAATTGTTCTAATAAAGAATTTGGTTGGAATCTTGCATGGAAATTATGTCTGCATAAGCAGACTTAAATGTGGAGGAGTTAGGATTGGGCAGTTTTATAACATCCATACCCAAATAGATAGTAGTAGTGAATCATTCCTTTCTCTCTTCAAATGCATTTCGCTGATGGAGATCCACAAGATCACAGTGGGAGAGTGAGTGGAAGAAGGCAGGCAGCAAGAGGGAAATGGGGAGGTGCAGAGACAGGAAGACCCTCTGAGCAGGGAAATAGAGGAAGGGAGGGGGAGAAAAAAGATATGTGGTGGCACCTTTAAGATGAACCAGTTCTTATTTTCCCCTGAGTCTTTGTGGATATAAACCCACTTCTTCAGATGCAGTACCAAGTGGTATTAAGGTCTCTGGTATAGTGAATATGTATATATTTGTGGGAGTGGAATAGAATGTAATAGGATCCAGAAAGATGCAAATCATGTCTTTTGCCGTAAAATTTGAAAGGGCTGGGCAACAAGATGCAGGTCTTTCAGATCTTTACAGTGGTCAGTTAGCATTGATGTCTGAAAGCAATTAAGAACGTGAGCATAGGTCTGAAAAGAATGTGATCTTAGGTGTTTTTTTAAAAAACTTCACAGCTGCACAGTTTCTCAAACTCTTGCACAGTTCTCAAAAAGTGTGCAGTTATTGTTGTGTCAGGGACAAATAAAAACATCATACAAAGTTGTGGAAATTTTCATTACACTGTTTTTCTTCCTGCATAAGTTTAGCAAGGGGTCAGGAACTCCAGATTCAATCCAAGTTGGGAAATTGGCAAATTTCTGTTCCATCCCTAATGCCTGATTTGGGGAGGTAGGATGCTTATTCTGTGACTTATTCTGACTGCAGCTACATCTTTGAATTTAATGTGGAACTCGGAACTCTGCATCTAATATAGAACTGGGAACTAACTTAAACCTTCCTTCAGTCTGGTATTTTATCATTGTTAGAATGTTGGCATTTCAAGGTATCTTGTTAAGAAAATAATACCCTTGCTTTGTATTCTTGAACCAAGACTTACAATTGAACCATTTGACATCTGCTTTTCTACAACAGAGAGATGACCCTGCTCATAAGAGCAACAGGGACTCTTTTTCTTCAGCAATCAGTATTAAGTAGGTTTAAGCATCCTTTGCTGATGCAATTGGCACCTGCAACCTTAAAAATGGCACCTTAGCCTTCCAGGTAGTAAATTATGGAGGACAGCCAATGCAACTGTGAGTCAAAGAAACTGCTAACTGGCAAGACTCCCATGAATGCACAGTCTTTCTTCCAATAAAGATGCTGATCTGGATTCTCTGCAGCCGCAAAAGTGGAACTGATCATGAATTCTAGTTGCAACAATGCCGACATATCCCATATCAGCAATGCCAGTACAGGAGCTAAATTCCCAGCTAAGCCACCTGTTTAGATAAATGCAAAATCTGAACTTGTTTTAGATGAGGTAATAAAAGCAAGGTGAGCAACAAAAGCAAGAGGAAAGGAAGCATTTTTTCTGTTATCATTTATCACCTCAGCACAGAATAACAAGGCGATACCAGCCCTTGGATGTGATGAAGACAAAATGACATGATCTTGTCCTCGCTAAATGCTGGTAAAATTATAAGGATATCCCAAATTAAATCAGGGATGCTGTCTCTGATGGCTGTATTTAACACATCCTGTCAACATTTTAATAGACAGTCCATCTTCTAGTTTAATAGAGATGTGTCTATATTAAAATATGTATTCCACTGTGTAAAATACATCTCAAGCATCCTCAGCATGTTTTGAAAATTCACCTAGTGTTCTTGGCCAAGGAGGAAGACCATGAGCTTATGATGGGTGACCAGATTTCCCCACAGGATAATACATTCCCTTGTGTAGTCAGATGTTATTTGGTTGTCCTCATCACAGCTGCTTGGGAGTTGTTTACCAATGAATCCTTCCTGTGAAGCTCAGTGTATCTTTCTTTGGAAAATGGGCTGATTACTTTCAAGAACTCAACCCCTCATAATGGCTAAGAACAAACCTGGACAAGTGCTGGAACTTTTACTGCTCACAGAAGTGCTTTCAGGATCACAGTATTTAGCTTTCCACTTTGACTTCACCTATGCAATGGTTTTTAGTATCTGCAGTGATGTCTTTGGGTTTTGAGGGGACCATGAACAAGATGCCTTCAGCATTGGGTAGGTAGGCCAACTACCTCCTGGCTTCTCTCATTGCTGCTCCTTCATTTGTTTTCCTTTTCTGGACCTGTCAACTAAGTGGAGGCATACATTGAGCAGACAAGGTCAGTAGAAGCTGAGGCACATTCACTTTACTTATTTAGGGAGAGCAAGTGAAGGGACAGCCACAGCTACTGGTGGGCTTGTCAGGCTTTAAAGGGAAGGGAATAAAGTCTTGTCAGGCTTTTCCAGTACACCTGGCCATAGCAGGTGGCTATTCATGCCAGCCTTTAATGCCAGCTCTAAAGATTTGATTGTAATTGACAGTTGCTGTGCACGACTATTTAGCACTTGACACTGCTGGATAGTTGATGCATTGATGAATTGCCTCCATGCCTAAAGCATACAGATGTTACCAATCCAAATTCAGATCTTAAATTCTCAATTTCACCTTCCAGAATCACATTTAAAATGCAGTTTTACAATCACAATAAGAAACTGTGGTGAATTTTAAATATTCGTGACTATTGATTTCAGTGCTACTAAAATATGCACATGAACACATAAGGTGAGGAATCCCAAGGTTATAAATTGCTCTTGAGAAATACCTCTTGGTTAGATAATGGTTGTGATTGATTTCAGGGGTTAGTTCTGCTGGCTTGAAGTACAGAAGACAGTATTTGCCCTCATGTGTTTTGTTTTTTGTCATATGGATTGTTTTGTGAAACATTATATTGTGGTGGTAATTAGATGAAAGCTGGTGATGGAGTGTTCCCAATGGATGTACACACAGGAGAGGGCTTTCTTGGTGGCTGCTCCCAGGCTTTGGAACTCCTTTCCTAAAGATGTTAAACAGTCATCCTCCTTGCTATCATTCCATAGGCAGGTGAAGACTTTTTGTTTGTTTGTTTCACCAGGCCTTTGAAGGCTGATTGCTAAGAGAGAAAGGGCTTTCATAGTATGTCGTATTATATATATTTGTCATTTTTCTTTTAACAGTCTATTCACTCTATTTATTCTGCTGATAGTTAAATTATATTATTTTAATTTTGTGTGATGTTTTTGTTTAACTGTATCTGTTTCAAATTTTGTAAGCCACCTTGAATCCTGTACTGGGAAAAAGTTTTGTTGTTGTGTGCCTTCAACTCATTTCTGACTTACGGCAACCCTAAGGTGAACCTATCACAGGGTTTTCTTGGCAAGATTATTCAGAGAGGGTTTGCCTTTGCTTTCTTCTGAGGCTGAGAGTGTGTGACTTGCCCAAGATTACCCAGCAGGTTTTCACGGCTGAGCAGAGATTCAAATCTTAGTCTCCAGAGTCATAGTCCAATATTCAAACCACTACAGCACACTGGCTCTCATGGGGAAAATGTATCCCATATTTTCCCCAGTCCAGGAATCAAGGTGGCTTTGAAAATTTAAATTAAGTAATTCATTAAAAGTGTCCTGATACTCTATATCATATCTATACATGGTATGCCACAAACAGGAAATACTAAATTTCACCAGACAAGGGATAAATTATCTGCCAAACAATACCAGTGTCAGCAGTCCTGAATATTTTGCAATTGCATGTTATACAATGTTCGCATAAATGGACATCTGAATACATGCCATCTCTGCCCTTTTACCTTTAGCTTCATTTTATGGATATTAAGTCATAAGTATGTCAGCAGAACCCTAAATGCAACTGTTCACTGACTTGTGCACAGAGACAAAGAAAGCTGCTATAATATTCAAGACAGAGAAATAGAAGGTGACAACAAAAAGAAAGAACAAGAGACCTTTTCCATAAGATCCAGAAATCAAAGGGGAATTTAAACCAAGAGTGGGGATGCTCTGTGACCAGCAGGGAAACACATTACATGGCCAAGTAGAAATAAAAACATGATGAAAAGAATACATGGAAGAACAATATAAAAGTGATGAAAGGTTGATATATACATTCAATGAAGTACCATATGAAAATGAACCTCCAATTCTAGAAAGTGAAGTGGAAGGTACACTAGTGTTTGGGAAAGCTGCCAGATGCCGACAATAAACAAACAACTAAGGAATGACAAAGATAAGACCAATGTCTGGGAAGGCTGCCGACTCTTAGCAACAACAAGGTAATTAAGTGGAGCAAGATAATACTTGCAATAACAAGCAATATGCAGTCTCTTTGGAAGTGGCAAAATCAAGCAAGGAGAAACACAGAGAAACACAGTCCAGGTCACAGTTCTTAATGGTTGAGCCTTACAGAAAGTAGCATAGTCATAAGGAGGTCCAAGGTCAAATAGCATTCAAGGCAGCAAGAACAAAGAGTCACAGTGAAACACTGACGTTTTCGCCAGGGCAATAAGTTAACCTCTGACAAACTCTTCATAGCTCCCTGAGGCATATATAAGCAAATTACTGCTGCCCCAGGTGCCCCTTGATTGCTTGGCATTTAAAATAAACATTCTGAGATCTGTATCTGGCTTCCTTTTCCAATCTGTGCTGGCTGAAAGATGGAACAGGTAAGTTTGGCTCTTCTTCCTCTTTGCTATTTATGTTGGCAGGACTCCCTGCTGGAACTGGTGCCAATACACTTGTGCTAGGCTCTTCTACTTGGTTATCTAAGCTGGCAAAGCTCCCTGCTGGCACAGGTGCTGGTAAACTTGTGCCGGGGTCTTCAGCAACAGGTCTGTTTTCTTCCATGTCCTCATCCTCTGACTCCAAGCCCTCATTAGTCACACAGGGCATAACAACTAGAACACTTGAGAGAAATAAATCACCAGGAAGAGATGGCATACCAATAGGGCTGCACCAAGCCACAGAGACAGACTCTACTCCAGTTCTAACTGAAATTTGTCAACAAATATGGAAAACAAAACAACAGCCCACAGATTGGAAACACTCAATATACATTTCACTCTCCAAGAAAAGGGACAGCATGGATTGCAGTGACTGCAGCACCATTGCATTAATTTCCCATGCAAGTAAAATTATTGCTAAAAAGACCAATAAATGGGTCCTAGAGCAAATCAAGCCTGAACTCTCCCTAGAAACCAAGATGACTAAACTGAGACTTTGGACATATCATGAGAAGACATGACTCACTAGAAAAGACAATAATGCCTGATAAGATAGAGGGCAATAGGAGAAGAGGAAGACTGCATTATAGATAGATAGACTCAATCCAGATAGATAGACTCTATCAAGGAAGCAATCCAGATGTATAGCACTTTTCCAGACAGGCTAAAAAACCCCCACAGAGGTCGGGAGGAGGACAATGCTGTCCCGCTTCCAGTGATCGATTTTGTACAACGCTGTCCTCCTCCCATCCTTCCTCTGTGCTTTCTCCATGCTAGAGGGATGGGAAAGGCACCGCTTACATTGACAGAAGTTTCCATCAATGAAAAGTGACGCCTTTCTCATCCCTTCAGAATGGGGGAAGCATGAACAAAGGACGGGAGGATGATGGCATCGTATGAAATTGATCGCTGGAAGCAGGACAGTGCCATCCTCCTCCCGACTTCTGCGGGGGGTTTTTTTTTAGTCCTTCTGAAAAAGTCCAAACTCAATCCAGCAAGCCATGTCACTGCGTCTGTAAGACCTGAGCTGGGGTGTGGAGGATAGGGTGACTTGGAGGACTCTCATTCATGGGGTTGCCATAAGTTGGGCAACATGATGGCAGTTTTAATAATACTTACACAGATTTGATTTGGAATTGATAGCATGAAGGGAAGAGAAGCAATGTTGCACAGTGGAAAAAGAAACTGGAACCAAGTGAAGCTGCAGCCTTTGCCAATTTGAATGTTGTGCAATTTCTTTTTTATGCTGAAAGCTGCATAGTTTTCAAGGAAGGCTACACAGTTCTCAGGAGGTTCAGTGTGGTTTCCAGAAAGCTACATGGTTTTCTGGGCAAGCCACATAGCTTTCATAGCAATTTCCTGTCAGCGCGGGGAAAATATTCCTGACTGTCCTAAAACTACAGAACAAAAAGCTGATTTATAATTCTTGACATCCATTGGGATTCAGAAAATCAAGATTTACCATCATGTGTTTGTACGTGTGTGGGTGTAGGCTAGTGACAGAGACTCTGCTGTCAAGGTGGGATTATAGAAGTCTGTTCAACATGTAGTAGGGATGGTAGTGTTTCTCTTCAGATGTTGTTGGACTACAACTTCCATCACTCCTCACCACTGGCTGTAATGATATTGAGATAAGATTCTTAATGCATTGAATATGCTCATTAAACCCTTCAAAGACAGATAATATTAATATTAATATTAATAAGGCTCCTGGAATTATTGGATTGGTTGGTAGACTTTTTAGCCTTCTATATACAGTATGTTCTACTGTCCCTTTTTCACCTCAACCTGTTCATCAGATATCTCTCTGTTTACTGTATGCATGTTGGGTATAAATATGTTATATGGATAGTTTTGAGGGAACATTCCTTATATGCAGCGGATATAGAACTCAATTATAAAGATATGGGACTCTTTCTATTGTGAAGTCTGGTCCTCTTTCACTCCAGTCATTCATTTCGATAAGCTTTAGGATGGATGCAATAAGACAATAATGAAAAAAGTTTGCATTTTGTGATTGCACAGGTCATTAGGCCCAATGCCAGGGTGTTTATTCAGCTAATGGGCTAATATGTAGCTTTCATTTCCCATTGGTTTCTATTTGCAAGCTTTAATAAATGTATCACTCTTCATAGAAATTTATCAGTTATTAATAGGAATAATGACCCATAACTTTGAGTAAAACCCTCTGTAATACAAAGGATATGGTACAATGCCTTTACCATACGGAAACAGCTATTGAGGTACTACCTGTCGACTGTCTAGTTTTTTTTTTTTTTAATGCCAGCACATATTAACCAATTTGGAACAAACCCTCTGTCTTCTATGCTGAATGTACTTCAAGTATTTTCCCTAGTCGCATCAGCACATACATTTAATGAGGATGGGCTTACCCTGTAACATCTCTAATTATTTTTCATCAAAATTCTTTTTTCTTTGACACTGTATGGGAAAATCCTTGACTTTTTTCCCCTCTCTGGCTTGCCCACCACTTATCATTTCAGCATAAATCACATTTCTCAATGTTTGGAAGATGTCATATCCCAACATATTATAATGATGCTCTTTAAAGTTATACTCAAAATTGTTCAGTGTTTTTTTTTTTTTTTAATGATAGAGCAGTATATGACTGACTTTTCAGAACAAGCTTTCTCTAGGGTAAAGCATTTTCTCTCATCTGGAAATTCCAGTGCATGTGTGGCTTTCAGTGTCAGAACTAACAAGTTCAAACACACATACACTTCATTACATTTATATTGCTCCTTTTCCTCTCAGAAATTTTCTTCAAAATTCCCTCTATGTAGCTTGATAACAAATATTATATTAGAGAATATTCATTTCTTTAAAAAAAACATTAGTTTTATTTACATCCCACTTTCCTCCAATGAGTTCTAAGTGTTATACATGGCTACTCTCCTCTCCACTTTATTTGCACAACAACTCTGAGAGGTAGGTCAGGTAGAGAGAGGTTAACTAGCTCAAGGTTACTCTTTGATTTTCATGGCTTTGTGGGAGCTAGAAACTGGTTCTTTCATGTCTTAGGACTTTATCAGACTAGCATTTAAAAATGCTATAATTCCACTATTGAGGAAAGCAGAAACATAGTGGCATTATTACAGTAATTATTACATTGCCACCACTAGCAGTTTAAGAATGGGGTTTCAGCTCACACTATAATAACACTGCCTTTGCATTGCCTTCTGATGACAGAGTATTAATACCTCCTGCTGCTCGGTGCATGTCCCTTTAAGAAAAACATTCTCTTACTTCCTGGATTTTGCATGCGTGAGATTTCAGCTGTTCTTGCAAGAAGACGTGACTTCACTTAAACACAGCAAAAACAAATCCATAACAAAAGCTTAAACAAACATAAAAACATACAAAGCAAAGGCAACAGTTGATTAAAAGAGCTTCCTGTAGGTCTTCTTCATGTTCTCCCTTGGAAGTTTAATTATGTGTTCTTGTTGGGAAATGGGAAGGGGAAATGAAGATTGGCCACTCACACTGTAATCATGCGATTACAGCCAGACATGATTTTGCACATTCATCAATATTTTGTATTTATTTAGTTATTTAGTTATTTATACCCCGCTCTTCAGCCACAAGGCTATCAGAGCGGCTTACAGATTATTTTAAGCAATAGCAGGTTGCACATCTACACTGCAAGAAGCAGCTTCCAATGTGTGTTAGCCAATGTCGGGTGCTCATTTTACTGACCTACGAAAGGATGGAAGGCTGAGTGAACCTTGGAGCCTGCTGGAATCTAACTTGCAACGTGGTGAGTTGCAGTACTGGCATTTAACCATTGCGCCACCGGGGCTCAAAAAGAGCGATATTGAGGGCTATTGACAGCTTTTACTTGTTAATTAAAAGTGGCACCTGACAAATGGGTGGAGTATGGACTGAGCATGGGAAGACAATGAGGTTGTGCAATAATGTGAGCCCATTTGTGCTACCATCCCATTGTAATCACACAATTACAGCCTTGTGTGATAATGTCCTTATTCCAACATGCTAACCATTATCCCACACTAGTTTTGTGTGATTCTAAATGAAATGGACTAATGTCTAACCATAAGACCAGTATTCTGTATCAGCTACTCAGTTAAGTATACTTAACATAACTTACCATACATCAAAGGAGTCACAGACAGAATAGGGAAAGTGATGAGGAGTCACAACCTCCAAACAATCTACAGACCAAGAAAATCCAAGAAATGCTATGCTCAGCGAAGGACAAAAGAGACCCTCTCACAGCCGCAGGAATTTACTGCATACCACGCAGCTGTGGACAAGTTTACATAGGGACCACTAAACGCAGTGTGCAAACACGAATCAAGGAACATGAGAGACACTGCAGACTGGGCCAGCCAGAAAAGTCAGCAGTAGCAGAACATGTTATAAACCAACCTGGACACAAAACGTTATTTTAAAACACTGAAATTCTGGACCAGGCCAACAACTATCATGTCAGAATGCACAGAGAAGCCATTGAAATCCACAAACACTTGGACAACTTCAACAGGAAAGAAGAAACCTTAAAAGTAAACAAAATCTGGCTTCCAGTCCTGAAAAACAATAAAATCAAAACTCAACATTTGCTAATGAATTCCACCCAGGGACAAGGGAATTTCCAGCAGATAATGGCCCATCAACCAACCATTAGCCAAACAGACACTAATCCTCCTTTCATATTTCCACCCAGAAACTAACAATTCAAATACACAAATGTACATATCCTCCCCAACAGGGGTTCACAATATATAACCCCCCACTCACACTCCTACCCAACCATTCTCTGAAGATGCCAGCCACAGATGCAGGCAAAACATCAGAAATAAATTCTTCCAGACCACAGCCTCACAGCCCAGATAAACCCCAAGGAAAATCTATGGATGCCGGGCATGAAAGCCTTTGACTTCACATCTGCTAAGTCAGTCAATTTTAACAAACATTCTTCCTTAGTAGGTAATATTGAATTCTTCTATCTTTGGGCATGCAGCAGTCTTACTGCTGTGGTCATATATTGAACTAATCTTTCATGACTCTTTCCCAACAGTACTTCCATAAGTCCCAAAAGAAAAAGTTCTGGTTTTAATTGAATGTTAACCTTTAAGATTGTCTGCATCAAAGTATGTACTTGAACCCAGAATATTTTAGCCTTTAGTTAAATATATTTACCGTATATTCCGGCGTATAAGATGACTTTTGAGCACTCAAAAGTGCCCTCCAAAATTGACAGTCGTCCTATACGCCGGATACACTTTGCTTCGCCCACCTGCCTATCTCCTGCCTCTTCGCAAATGGAGCGAAGAGGCAGGAGATGGGGCAGGGGGGTTAAGCAAAGTGTTTTGAAGATCATTAGCCCCCCTCCTCTGCCTTCTCCCCCTTTGGGGAGCAACGGAAGAAAGAGGAGGGGGGCGAACATTGCGGTTTGCCGCCGCCGCCGCTGGAGCGCTTCTGCAGCGGCCGAGGCAAACCCGCGATTTGCCCCCGAAGGTGGGGAGAAGGGGCGAACGTGCCCCATTTGGCCGCACAGTCTGCGGATCCCCCTCCTGCGCTCTTTCCTGGAAGGGAGCGCAGGAGGGGCATGCAGAGGCTGTGCGGCCAAACCCGCAATTCGCCCCTTCTCCCCACCTTCCTGGAAGGTGAGGAGAAGGGGCGAACGTGCCCGGTTTGGCCGTGCAGCCTCCGGATCCCCCTCCTGCGCTCTCTCCTGGAAGGGAGTGCAGGAGGGGCATGCAGAGGCTGCGCGGCCAAACCGCGATTCGCCCCTTCTCCCCACCTTCCTGGAAGGTGGGGAGAAGGGGCGAACGTGCCCGGTTTGGCCGCACAGCCTCTGGATCGCCCTCCTGCGCTCTCTCCTGGAAGGGAGCGCAGGAGGGGCATGGAGAGGCTGCGCAGCCAAACCGCGATTCGCCCCCTCTCCCCACCTTCCAGGAAGGTGGGGAGAAGGGGCAAACGTGCCCGGTTTGGCCGCACAACCTCCGGATCGCCCTCCTGCGCTCTCTCCTGGAAGGGAGCGCAGGAGGGGCATCCAGAGGCTGCGCGGCCAAACCGCGATTCGCCCCCTCTCCCCACCTTCCTGGAAGGCGAGGAGAAGGGGCAAACGTGCCCGGTTTGGCCGTGCAGCCTCCGGATCGCCCTCCTGCGCTCTCTCCTGGAAGGGAGCGCAGAAGGGGCATCCAGAGGCTGCGCGGCCAAACCGCGATTTGCCCCTTCTCCCCACCGTCCTGGAAGGTGGGGAGAAGGGGCGAACATGCCCGGTTTGGCCGTGCAGCCTCCGGATCCCCCTCCTGCGCTCTCTCCTGGAAGGGAGCGCAGGAGGGGCATGGAGAGGCTGCGCGGCCAAAACGCGATTCGCCCCTTCTCCCCACCTTCCTGGAAGGCAAGGAGAAGGGGCGAACGTGCCCGGTTTGGCCGTGCAGCCTCCGGATCCCCCTCCTGTGCTCCCTCCTAGAAGGGAGCGCAGGAGGGGCATGCAGAGGCTGCACGGCCAAACCGCAATTTGCCCCTTCTCCCCACCTTCCTGGAAGGTGGGGAGAAGGGCCAACGTGCCTGGTTTGGCCGCACAACCTCCGGATCGCCCTCCTGCGCTCTCTCCGGGAAGGTTGCGCAGGAGGGGCATCCAGAGGCTGCGTGGCCAAACCCGCGATTCGCCCCTTCTCCCCACCTACCTGGAAGGTGGGGAGAAGGGGCGAACGTGCCCGGTTTGGCTGCAGAGCCTCCGGATCTCCCTCCTCCGCTCCCTCCTGGAAGGGAGCGCAGGAGGGGCATCCAGAGGCTGCGCGGCCAAACCGCGATTCGCCCCCTCTCCCCACCTTCCTGGAAGGCGAGGAGAAGGGGTGAACGTGCCCAGTTTGGCCGTGCAGCCTCCGGATCCCCCTCCTGCGCTCTCTCCTTGAAGGGAGCGCAGGAGGGGCATGCAGAGGCTGCGCGGCCAAACCGTGATTCGCCCCTTCTCCCCAACTTCCTGGAAGGTGGGGAGAAGGGGCGAACGTGCCTGGTTTGGCCGTGCAGCCTCCGGATCCCCCTCCTGTGCTCCCTCCTGGAAGGGAGCGCAGGAGGGGCATGCAGAGGCTGCGCGGCCAAACCGTGATTCGCCCCTTCTCCCCACCTTCCTGGAAGGTGGGGAGAAGGGGCGAACGTGCCCAGTTTGGCTGCACAACCTCCGGATCGCCCTCCTGCGCTCTCTCCTGGAAGGGAGCGCAGGAGGGGCATCCAGAGTCTGCGCGGCCAAACCCGCGATTCGCCCCTTCTCCCCACCTTCCTGGAAGGCGAGGAGAAGGGGCGAACGTGCCCGGTTTGGCCGTGCAGCCTCCGGATCCCCCTCCTGCGCTCTCTCCTGGAAGGGAGCGCAGGAGGGGCATGGAGAGGCTGCGCGGCCAAACCGCGATTCGCCCCTTCTCCCCAACTTCCTGGAAGGTGGGGAGAAGTGGCGAACGTGCCTGGTTTGGCCATGCAGCGTCCGGATCCCCCTCCTGTGCTCCCTCCTAGAAGGGAGCACAGGAGGGGCATGCAGAGGCTGCGCGGCCAAACCGCAATTCGCCCCTTCTCCCCACCTTCCTGGAAGGTGGGGAGAAGGGGCGAACGTGCCCGGTTTGGCCGTGCAGCCTCCGGATCCCCCTCCTGCGCTCTCTCCTGGAAGGGAGCGCAGGAGGGGCATGGAGAGGCTGCGCGGCCAAACCGTGATTCGCCCCTTCTCCCCAACTTCCTGGAAGGTGGGGAGAAGTGGCGAACGTGCCCGGTTTGCCCGCACAACCTCCGGATCGCCCTCCTGCGCTCTTTCCTGGAAGGGAGCGCAGGAGGGGCATGCAGAGGCTGTGCGGCCAAACCCGCAATTCGCCCCTTCTCCCCACCTTCCTGGAAGGTGGGGAGAAGGGGCGAACGTGCCCGGTTTGGCCGCACAGCCTCCGGATCCCCCTCCTGCGCTCTCTCCTTGAAGGGAGCGCAGGAGGGGCATGCAGAGGCTGCGCGGCCAAACCCGCGATTCGCCCCTTCTCCCCACCTTCCTGGAAGGTGGGGAGAAGGGGTGAACGTGCCCCTTTTGGGCGCACAGCCTCCGCATCCTCCTCCTGCACTCCCTCCTGGAAGGGAGCGCAGGAGGGGCATGCGGGGGCTATGCGTTGGAAGAGGGGGGTCGTCTTATAGGGCGAATATATAACAAACTGCATTTCTCCTTAAAAATTGGGGGGGTCGTCTTATACGCCGGGTCGTCTTATACGCCGGAATATACGGTAAGTATAAATAATTGCTACTTAAGTATAAGTAGCTGATACAGAATACTGACCATCATCTGCAAATATTCCCTGCTGCCATAGAACCAGGTGGGCTGTATACAGGTATACCCTATCCAGATTTGTTCTTTAATGTGTTCTCCAAGCAAGGGTCCTTTTAAATCTCTTACCTGGACTTGAGCTGGTGCTTGACATGTAGTCAAAAGCTGGATGATTATGTTTCTGGTACTGATACTCTGAGACTGGCCAATCTACAGGGTGTTTTTTTTATCGCCTGGCAATTGGAGTGGCCAATGTTGAACATCACTGCTATCTTCTGATGTTCAAGCATAGTCCTGGATAAAACACCAGGTTAGGTCTAAAGGACAAATAACATTTTTCATTTTTACTTTCTCTGACATTCTTTTTCTTTTCCAGAAAAAAATTCTTTTCATCGAATTTATGAAGAAATCTGAGTGTTTGGGAAAATTATTTGGGGAAGTTAGAAACAACTTGACTTAGTAATGTGACAGGGGGCAACAAGGGATCTTTTTGCCTATGTTTACCCCTACTAGCTCTGAACTGACACACACAAGATAAAAAGTTAACTATGATCTTTATTGAAGGTTCGAAAATAGTAACACCAGTCTCACATACACATTCATGCAAGGAAGCATTCACACAAGACTAACAAAAGAAAGGTGGAAGGGTGCTTGGATATGGGAATAGTATGAGGAATTCCTGAGGTGATACAACCTGTCCTGTAGTCCAAAGTCTCAGAGCAGTCTGGCAGCATGGATGGAGGAAGCAGGAGTGGGTACACAGAGGGGCAGAGTGTTTTCAGGAAAATATCTCTACGCTCTGAAGTGTGGTTTTGGACTACAATTTATACCCAAAACATGTCCTGAGATGATGGGATTTTGAGTGAGAACAATACACTCCAGGAGTTTCATGACTGAATAATGGATCTCCAGAGATGTCAAGTACTTTTTGATGGGCAGTCATTATGAATTGAAAGCAGTGACTACCTTTTTTGATTGCTAGGTCTGGGAATCAGGAAAGATGTTGCTTACAGACAAAAGATGTCCCAACTACAGTTGATGGGATTTATTGTCTGCCATCAGGTGTGCTCAGGGAACATTTCCTTCGGTCTGACTTGACCTTTTTTGCCTTAAGATTTGGAATTTTTCCTCTCCTTAAAGCGATGCATGACTTGTTTTTTTTTTTTTCCCCCAGCCAGAGTGTATTCTTTCAGGGGTCCCTTTTCTACTGTAGCTTTTGTGTAAGGCCACATTAAGGCCAAATTATTAAATATCACTAATTTTTGGGTGTACCAGATTTGGTTTCAGGGGGGAGTCAGCAACAGGCATCTTCCATGACCTCCTGGGAGTCCTCAGTAGGTCCTGGAGTATGGTGTCATTGCTGCACATCCTGCTAATGGAGTGAAGTGGGATGTTTCTCTACTGCCATTTGCCCCCTTTCACTGGCCAATAAATAGCTGTATCAGCTAAAAGGTGGATTGGAGGGTGAGGGAGGAGAGGTGCCATACTTCATCCTTAACTTTACAGTAAGCCTTTCTGATTGAGGGATCAGCTAAATATTAAATATTAAAGCAACAGGAGCTCTGTCTTCTGTTCAACCTGTCTTCTGTTCAACCATTAGATGGTTGTGGGCATTAGATGGTCATGGGCAGGTCCTTAAGAACAGCAAAATGTCTTAAGAGTTGTTTGTGGGAACTCTCACCACAGTCAGCTTGGGGCATTCCAAACCTATCATCCAAGCATGGGCCCATATCTAGTCGGTGTAAATGTTGCCTGGACAGTTTAACAGAATTCTGAATAGAGTTTCAGGATTTTTTTTAACAACCTACCAACTAAACAGTGGCATCACATAAATCAGCAATGCTATGTGCCATCAAAAATCTGCCAGCATGTGTGGCATTCCTGTGTCAACTATACACAGTAATGTCACTGTGACTAAAAATATCCCAATTAGCAGCCATTATAACAATATAATGAGCCCACAATCATTACTAGGGGGACAGACAGACCTTTTTTTTTCTTCTGTTTGACTCATAAGCAAGCTCTGGCAAGTAGCACATGCAACCAAGAATCTGCAAATTGCTGCACCTTTTGTTAAGGCAATAACTACATGGCGGTATTACAAATAAAACTCTCAATCCCCCAGAGGCAAAGATCTGTGCAGGGCTGTGGACTGTATACTTCCTAGTTGTCTCTGAAAGCTGAACCCACTGACAAAGAAATATCAGTTATGTATGTGGCTTTCAACCTGATTTCAAAAATGTTCCTGTCACTATTCATAATTATGACTGCCTTTAATTTGAAATAAAACATGTTTACTGGAAGGTGGCTGACCAAAAATGACCTTATGCATTGGTAGCCTGCATAGGAAGAAAAAGAAAGTATATCTGAACTCATTCTTTTCACTGGAATTGTTTGGCTTTAATTATAATTTGTCATGATAAGCTATTTTGCCTCTGTGATATGGATAACTTTTTCCCAGGGCCTCTCAAACCCTTTCCCCATAAAAGGCTGTTGCTATATCGCTTATATCCAAGCCTGGAGCTGATCAGCTTCTGAAACCAGGCAGGTGGAAGTTTAGTGTGGTTTTCTGAGGCAGTAGTTTCCTTACAGTTACAGAATTCTTTACCTCATTGACTTGTCTTGTACAGAATGTCTAAGGAAGGGGTGCATAACCCCTGCCCCATGTGGCCCTCAGCTAGGGTTGCTAGGTTCTAGTCTTTCAAATCTGTGCATCTAATTTGTATACTATGCAAATTAGCTATGCATATTATTCTAGTTTCTGATCTAATTAAGCATATTCAACATATTAATTCTTATGTATAGTTTTTACCACTATGTTTCAGCTTTGGTGGTGGTGATGGTAGTGATTACGTGTTTTCATTTCTAACTTATGGCAACCTTACGGTGAACCAATCATGGAGTTTTCCTGGTAAGATATTTTTCAGTGGGACTTTGGCATTGCCTTCCTCTGAGGTTGAAAGAGTGTCACCTGCCCAAGTTTATCCAGTGGGTTTCTATGGCCTAGCGGCTGTTCAAACCCTCATACTCCAAAGTTCTAGTTCGACACTCAAACCATTATACTATGCTGGCTCTTTTCATCCTTGGTACCTTTTAAAAAAAACCCATAGCCATTGATCTGTGACAGCCAGTACAGAATATATTTAAATTTCTGGACTTGAACATGGATTCCCAAGTTCAACTATCTTCCTCATCATGGAATTTACTATGTAATCTTGGACTATCACTATCTCTCAGCAAACCTGCCTTACAGAATTGTTGTGAGGATTAATAGAAAGGGGAATGGTGTAAAATGACAGCATACTTTCCTGGTGCAGTACCACCAACAACAGTAATGACATGCTGTCATGAACAGGGGTATTCTCACTAGATCACTATGTTTTTGGGAGGTGGGGCAATTATCATTTTTTTTTAAATTGATGGCAGAGTTATAGATCCATGAAAATACTGCAGAAAGTCTCTGAGAGTGACTGCTATATGAAAATGAAAATGAAGATGTGCAGGAAAAAAGAAAGCAATTTCAGGGGCAAAGCAGGTATCTTACAGGAAAAAGCAAGATATCTTTATCTTCCTATTAAATATTTTAGTATAATTGGAAACTAATTAACTTTCTTTGTCCTATTTAATTTTTTGTCACAATGCAAGTGCTAATTGGAATAGCTATGCTAGGGGGCTTGTTAGTGACCACTTTGTTAATTTTAATGACCAGCTCTGTCAGGCATAGGCAGCTGTTGGGGGTCTGGCAGTCACTTTAGTTCCCCTTGTAGGCCTCCTCTCCCTGCCTCACCTCCCACCACCAAATATATATTTGTTCCTCCAAATTCCTCCAAACAGTCTTTAAGGGACACAAGGGATTTTTTCACTTGGTTTTGGTGCATGTTTGGATAGTTTTCTGGCCCTTTTAAAATGTCTATGAAAATCTACGATCTATGAAAATATCAGTCACATATTTGAGACTTCCCTCACTGGCTAAACACCCTGAAAGGCTTGTTTCTTGTACAACAAACAGAAGAGTGACTAAGGACATTATCAGATGGAGCCAAAATGCCCTGTTACTGCCCCACCACCTCCTATCCTGTTCCTGCCGTGGAATGGAGGTAAATGTTCGCAGAGTTACCTCCTTTCTGATGCAGGAATGGGCTTCCTCTCTCCTTGCCAGCTAGCTGTGAATGCAGCCTTCATAAGACTGCCTTTATGACCGGCTGGCTGAAATCCCACTCATTCTCGTGAGAGAACGAGCAGGAAGGAAATTACCCCCCCAGCTGTGAAAGGAAGAAAGAAAATACAAAAATAATTTTTTAAAAAAGTAACCCGGTGAGGGGGGGGGGAAAAGGGTGCCACTTACCAGGATGTCTCATTCATGGGTGGAAGTGCTTGGCATGGACCTCCTCCCCCGTGCCTGTCATCTCGGAACAAGGATGGGGCTCCTTTTTCCAAGTCCCTGATTATGTAACAGACATGGAAGAAAATGGAAGAGGTGTTCTATTCATGATGTTTCATTGTGAATAGAATACCCCAGGAGCAGCACAGGGGCAGGATGGGAGCAGGACGGAAGGGGTTGATGTTGTCAGAAAGAGAGCCCTTTTCTCGACTCTGTTCTGTTCTTGCATTGGAATATTAGCCGCATCTGATAATCTCCTAATTGTGTTGGCCTATATATTAGCTCCTTAGTTATTTTTACAGTGTGGTGGTAGCAAGAACTATGGTGTGGAGGGAGCAAGTAAAGTAGGTTAAAGAGAAGGCCAAAGCAAAAGTGGGGGTTTGAGTCTTTTTCCACCCACATCAGGCATAGGGAGAAGCCTAGCTGCCACTTATAACAGGAAATTTGATTTTCCCATCCCCCTGGAAGTCTCATAACAATGCACAACAGTGCTAAGTGAAGACCTGCAAAAGTAAGTCAGCTCCATGACACTGTAAACACTAATAATTGTACTGTAGTACTAGGAGGTTTCACCCTAGGCTTTTGTTATGTTTTGTTTTTTAGGCTCCCCATTCTTGTGACTTCATTGTTCTCTACATAAGGCAATCTGCAATATGGTGTTACCCAAATTTGTAGTGTCCATGGGGACCCCCTAATGTCAGAATATTAAAATGGGGAATATTTAATTAGCTCAATTATAAGAGGGAAAGAAAAAGGACTGGCATAAAGAGCGGGTGGGTTGTCTATACGAGGCTGTAAAATGTGGATTGATGTGCACTAATGCCAGTTCACAGCAGCTTTCATTTGTCTCCTTGTTTTTTTCCCCAAGATCACAGGCATGCGAAACTATCCATGTTCATTATTCAAACAGGCATGCCTGCAAATCAAGATTGTGGGAGCAAATGAATTACTCATGTTTTTATTGTCACCAGTAGCCACCACCAAATAGTTTTTTTTTTTTAAAACAAAAACATATCCAAGGTGTGGAAGTGCTATATTCTGCTTAAATAAATAGGGAAAAAAAGGAGGGGAAAGGCTGTTTCATCATCTCAGAGCATGTTTGATATGGCAAGAATCCAACATGGTGGTTTAGGGCACTTGCCTTGCCAGCAAGCTCTGCTCCCTGTGCATATCTGACCAATCAACTTTCCATTTCCGCTCTTATTGTGAATGTGCACCAAAGCGAATTGGTTGTCCCAACAAGAGGGAATGTGAATTCCTCATGAAGCTTTTAAAAAAAAATACGGGAAAAGCCATGAAAGCATTTCCTGTGAAGCTTTTGATGGTTTTGGTCCTCCTCCTCCAATACATTGGATTGATGTGGGATCTTATAGTATTCTCCTTGAATTCTACGGGGAGTATTTTTGCTGTATAGACAACACCAGATAGATAGATAGATAGATAGATAGATAGATAGAGGGGCATCACACATCACACATACTTTTGGCTCTGGTTTTATCCATTGCTGGCTTCAGCCCCATCCATCAACAACATGCTGCCTCTGACAGATTACCTGTGAGACAATGAGCCCTTAAAAATGTTGATGACCTCTATTCCAAATAATGCAGAAAATTCTGGGGCATATTGATGCAAGCTGCATACAGGCCTCTTGGGACCCGCTGTCACCCTGTATGAATTGAGAACACACCCTGGAACATAGGAATCTCTCTCTCCTACCAATGCAAATCTAATTGTAGATCAGATTTTTTTAAAAAAAAAGTATTGTGTATTGAGGAATCCGTAGAACTACCTCTTGTATTACATCCCAAAGGTTTGTGTGTGTGTGTGATATTTTTCATGTGTGGATGTAAAGATAATGCCCGATTCACACTTTGATCTCAGGGCACAAAAAAGCAGTTTGGCCAGTGAAAGCAAAACAATTTGGATAGGGACCAAAGCAACACAGATGGTGCTTTGCTCATACATGGGATCTTTTCAGCAACTAATTCTAGTTGCAGTTCCTGCCCTCTCAGAAAAAGCATCCAAGTAAAGGTGACCTTGTGTTCTAGCACTAAGAATATCATCCTCTGTTTGAATGTCTGTCAAAGAACAGCCCTATTTCTGAAGGTGTCCTCTGTTTGAAGAATTGTCCTGCCCAAATCTAGTTTGAAGATGAAAAAGGCTGGGCAGAGGCCTTGAAGTTGATCATCAGTAGTTAGAATCTGGGAAACAGACTGGACAGACAGATAGGTTTTGTCAATGGAAAGAATATTAGAAAATCTTTGAATAATTGTAGAAAAACATGCTTTCCAAAATGTTAAGAAACTCTTAGGAGAAGAATCCTGGATGGATGAGAATCTTTGCAGTTTGGAACCTAGTATGTGCAAAATTCACACATTGGCTCTCTTTTATGTCCTGCAGGCATGCAGCGACAAACAAAAAACTAGGCCCACTTGTGAAGTCACCTATCAGCACTGTCTGAGGTACTTGACCTCAACAGTAGGTATTTGCAACAGAGTGCGGAAGCAGAAACCCACTTTGTAGTATTTGGCAAAATTGTACTGAGACCAACCTTGAATGATGCACAGATACAGTTGGATTCTTCCAAAGTCCTTGGAGGTTTTTATCTCTTGTTGCAATATGTACAAGTTATATACAAACTCTCCTTTAACTCTCTCCAACATTCACAGTCTGATATATAGCAATCTATATCTCTACAATCAACTGACCAACCTGCTCTTCAATCCATTCTGAAACCTACACACATCAACCCACACATGCCCTGGGTTTTAGAGCACTTATTTACAGTGATGATAACCAAGGGTTGATACCTGGTGTTACTTATCAGTTACAGCCATACAAACTATTTTACAATGTCTTAGAGGAACATTGTTCCCAACATGTTTTGCATAGTAAACAGAATATTTTTCTGTGGGAAATAGCATTTTGTGCATAGAAAATAGTATTTCTGCATAGAAATATTACTTCCTGCATGGAAAAAGCCATTTCCTATACAGAAAATTTCCACAGAAAATGCTGTTTACTATGCAAAACAATGTGTGAATTTTGTACAAAATAGGTTCCAAACTCCAAAAATACTACATGCAATTGACCTCCTAAAATCGGGTCAACTTATACATGGGTAAATGTAGTACCTCTGTCCACTGCAGCACTGCTTCTGGCCCTTTGTAATGCCTGCTTTAAAAAAATGGTGGCTCTTTTGGGGCTTCCCCAACATAGCAGAAAGAGCTGGGGGATGGGGGCTTCTTTCAGGCTCCCTTGGCTTTCTCGGCATGGGCTAAGCTCTGAAAGTCCAAGAACTTAGTTTGTGCTAGGAGAGCCTAATGGAAGCAACAACCCCCTCTACTCTCTCTCTCTGGAGGATCTTTTGGTGTGTTTCCTGATGTGGCAGAGAGAGCAGAAGAGGTGGGTGCTTTTTCCAGGCTCTTTTGGCATAGACAAAGCTCCAAGAGTCCAAGAGCTTAGTCCATGCCAGGAAGGCCTGATAGCCCCCTATGCTCTCTCTCTCTCTCTGGAGGCTCTTTTGGGGCTTCCCCATCATGGCAGAGTGGTTGATCCTCACAATTGAAGACCAGGCTGAGAAGGGGTGAGATGGGAATAATTTCCTCCTGTCCCAGGTGAATGAATGTTTAGGGAAGGCACCTCCTCCTCCTCCTCCTCCTCCTCCGAAACTTGCTGAGGGAAGGCAGAAGAAAAGAAAGACCAAAGAGAGAGCAAGGTGCTGTGCAAGGTAGTGTCTGGTGACCCATAAGCCAGCTGTGGGGACATGTGTCTCAAAGCCCAGTATTGGCAAAGGTTGCTAAGAGGTGGTTTAAGACCAGAAGCATGTGCCCACACACAAGCAAGCAGGTGTGTGTGCTGTGGTAGTTTCTGAGGGTGAAGGTAGTACGGGTGGCTGCCAGAGCACTACATGGCTTTGGCGGGCGGCTGGCAAGCAGCTGTCATTTTTGCTGCTTCTGTTGTTCTCCTGGGACAAACTAAGCTCTGACAAAGCACCACCACAAAGGGATGCAATGAAACATAGCAGCAATAGTAGTGGTGGTGCTGGAAGCAACAGCAAAAATGACAGCTGCCTGCCACCACCAAAACTACACAGGACTCTGGCAGCTACTCAGGGCAGGGGAGGTGGGCAGCACCTCAGCCTTTCAGCACCCTTCTTCTGGCCAAGTGCAAGTCAAGCCCTGCCTTCCTGTCATGATAGAGTGACCAACTCCATCATGGGGAAAGACTTCATTTTCCAGTCCACAGCATCTGGAATTTTCTACTCCCTGCTTTCCATAGCAACAGATAAGATAAGGGGTGGAACCTCATTTCCTAAACATGACATCACATCACCTGACTGGAGAGCCAATCAGATCTGGCAGTGCAGAACCAATCAGATTTGACCAATGGAGTTTTGAGTTCTGAAATCCTTTGTTTGAAGAGACACATGGGCTCTATAACATGAAAGAGCTAAATGATACCATGGGACCTAAAGGGGAGGCCCATTTGAATGACTCTGAATTACATCACCAAGACTCTCACATGGACTACATAATTTGTAAGTTACTATTTTCTTAGTTTAGGGAATGTCTAGTTAGCATGTGTTAGTTTTTAGGATTTATTTTAACTCTATGACTGAATGTATTTCATGTAACCTTAAGGTGAGTTCTTGGAGGAGAGGTTTCCCTCCATGCTAAGTACTTAAGTGCTTGGAACTAGAAATAAAATTTTCTCTCTTTTTCTACAAATTTGCCTCACGCACCTTTCGGTCAGCTATCTTGAGTCTCTTTGGGCTAGAGAGGGAGGGGTAGTGATAACCCTCATCTAAGGCTGGAAATTTAAAGTAACAGTGTGATTGTCTCCTTGTAATCACATTTCACAATTCATTAAATCAAGGAGTGGTGGTAGACTACCAAAGGATAGGTCTCCAGGGACTTCTAGACTAGAGGAAACCTTGAGTGTGTGTTTTCAGATTGTACCAAAAGGCTGGGAACTCCCTTCCCTTCTCTGTGAAGTTGGATTGCACAGAGAAGAAGGTGGTTTCCACCTTAACATTCCCCAATTCCAATTTTGCTCTTGGAAATCAGCATGGTGTGCATGCATGGGTGCATGCACTTAGTCCAACCCACCCAGCAACACTTACCGACACTAGATTCTGAAGTGTGCTTTCTTGCGGCTGGCTTGTGGGACACCGGGGGGGGGGGTCAGTTACACAGCAAAATAAATCCGCTAAGAATTCGCCAAGACTCCCAATAGTTCCCACATGTTTTGGTTCAAAGTTGCCTTATTCAGAAGGAGGGGAGCCAAAAAAACCAAAAGTCTCGCAGTAAAAGCTTTCACAGTTTCCCCCGACTTTTAAAAAAGTTTCATAAGTTTGCGCAGTATTGGCTGTGTGAATTACCTGCAACAATTGTGAAGCAGGGGCTCACAGTAGAGCTGAGATCCCATTGGTCATTGGTCAGAGGGGGCGGGCTTAAAAGAGCTGGCTTGCAAAACTTTACTGACATTTTTTCACCCCAACGCTTTCCCCTTCCCTGTTCTGCTGCTGTTGCTGGAGACACACTGCTCCTGAGGCCTCCCTAAGGCAAGCACCTTCGATGTGGGGGAGAAGGGTGACCGGAGGCCCAATGACAGCAACGGCGCCATGTCTTTGCTATCATTGGATCTTGTCTGAGCCCCCACCCCACCCCAGAGGCCTCCAAGGCCAGCGGAGGCCCAACGACAGCAACAGCACTGTGCTGTTGCTGTTGTTGGCGCTCAGCCATGCCCCTACCCATGCCCCAGAGGCCCCAGGACGATGCTGCAGGAGGACAGGTGGCCAGCATGACTGTCAGTCCCATTGTCACCCGTCCTTTCCCCCTCTGGTGCCCTCCCCTCCTTACTTGCCCTTCTCTTCGCATTCGCAAACAGCAAACAGGGAAGAGAATGGGGGGGATGGAGGAAGAGGCTGAAGCCCAGGAGAGTCAGTCAGTCGTTGAGTCTCTGAATCCCATCACCTGTCTTTCTCCAACTGCTGCCTCTCCCCCCTGCCTCTCGCTTCTATTCGTTGTTCGTTGTTCTTCCAACGGGGAAGAGAGAGGGGGGACATGGAGATAGAGGCAGCAGCTGGGGAAAGGTGGGCAGTGGGACTCTGGGGTCGTTTACATGGGCAAATATTCCCCTAAATTTACCGCTAAGATAGCTCATAGTTCCCACGGATCGCAGCACAGAATCACCTCATTCAGAAGGGGGGAAGGTAAAACACCCAAATATAGCATGACAGATGTCGCTATTTTTGCAGGAATATTTGCAATGTAGTGCTTTATTGGCAGAGTAAACTAGCATTCCGCTAAGGGTTAAAGCACAGCTGCATTGTGATTGGTTGATGATTTAGGGGTGGGCTTAAAAGAGGGGCAGGGAGGAGGCAAAGACAGTAGCCATTAGAGAAGAAACTTGCAAAAATCCTGTCTGCTATTTTGCGAGCCAGTTTGAAAAGAAAAAAAAGGATTCCCAACTTCTTTCATTCCTGGAGCATTCCTTCTAATCCTCTGCTGTTTTGAAAGTATGTAAAGCTTGTTCGTCACTTTTATCCTGTGCATGGGGGAGGGAGAGAAACCATTTCACAAAGGGCTGTAGCAAGACGAACTGCTATTTTCTCTCTCTCTCTCTCTCTGCTTGGGGGAAGGAGGGAGGGGGAAATAGGATCCACGGCATGGTCTTTTAGCAGAGAGATTACTCTCCTTCTGCTTTATGGAGTGAGTTCATTTACAGGCAAATTTACAGAGACACACAGAGACTCACCCCCCACGCTTATTCAAGTCTGAACTGCAAAGCGACATAATTAGGAAAAAAACCTGACTGGCACAGCTGCGGAAAATAATTAAACCGCAAGTTGCCGCAATAAATCTGCTGTGTAAACCGGCCCTCTGAGTAACATCATCCACCTCTTCTCTGCTGCAGCCTCTTCCTCTACTTGCCTCCCCCCCTCTCTTCCCTGTTTGCTGCTTGTGAACAGGGAACAGAAGGGAGAGGCAGGAGGGAGAGGCAGCAGCTGGGGAAAGGTGGGCGATGGGACTATGAGTCCCATCCACCGCCTGTCCTCCACTGCAGCCTCTTCCTCCATTCCTCCCCAATTAGCTAACACACATTGGAAACTGTTTAATGCAGTGTAGATGTGTAAATAGCTATTGCTTAAAACAATTTGTAAGCCGCTCTGATAGCCTTGTGGCTGAAGAGCGGGGTATAACTAACTAACTAAATAAATAAAAATAAATAATTCTCTTCCCTGTTCGCTGTTTGAGAATGGGAAGAGAAGGGCATGTAAGGAGGGAGGGAAAGAAGCAGGAGGGGGGAGGGCGGGTGATGATGGGACTGACAGTCCCACTGCCCACCTGTCCTCCTGCACCGTCTTTCTTCCCAGGGCCTCAGGGGTGTGGGGGTGGGGGCGCAGCAGAAAGCCAACAATAGCAAGGGCACAGCACCGTTGCTGTCATTGGGCCTGTGGCGCCCCCCCACACACCTAAGGCGCTGGCCTTGGAGGCCTTGGAGCTGCAGACCCAACCACAGGAACGGAGCAGCACCATTGCTGTTGTTGGGCCTCCATGCGCGAGCGCGTGTGTGTGCGCACACACACACACACACACAGGCACTGGCCTTGGAGGACTCTGTCATGCCGCAGTCCTCCTTTCCACCCTGGCAAGGGATAGGCCTGTGTGACTGTCAGTCACAGAGACCATGCCTCCCCATGTGAACTGCAAATTCGGAAAGCTTTCGGATGTTATCAGAGAAATGACTTTCTGGAGAAAATCATGTAAACTATTAGGCACTGTTTCAAAAGAGGAGTAAGCTGGCATTTATCGAATTAAAAACTGTCGTGTAACTGACCCCCAGGACTGCCTTGCACAGAGCCTCACTTTCTCTTCAGAAAGAAGTGGTGGTGCCTTCCCTAAACATTAATTTGCCTGGGAAAAGAGGAAAAGCTTCCCACCCCATCCCTTCTCAATCTGGTCTTCAGGTCCCAAAAGAATTGAGGAGCAACTCCTCTGCTGTGGTGGGGAAGGGCCAAAGAGTTGCCACCATTGCCACATTTCAGACCAGGCATTCCAAAAGGTCTCCAATAAGAGTAGAGGAGGTCAGTACTCTTTTTATGTTCTCCTAGGATGGATTAAGCTCCAAGACAACTTAAAAGAAGCACCTACCCCCTCTACTATTTCCACCACGGTGGTGTGTGTATGTGTATGTGTGTGTGTGTGTGTGCGCGCCAAGGAGCTGCTGCCACCCCCATTTTTCTACCCAGCCATTTCAAAATCACCAACTCCCTCTACTCTGTCCAGCAACCTTTTGGAATGCCTGGGTGGAAAAACAGTGGTGGCAGCTCTTTGGTTCTTCCACGCTGTGACAGAGTAGAGGATTTTTTTTTTAAATGACCTGGACGTATTCACTAGTCATATCAATATCCATAATTTTGCCCCCCAAAGCTGCCATTGACATATAGATACATTAGTATAGGTCAGCTTATACATTAGTATATACACAATCCTAAATATACACTGGACTGACTATGTGACGAATGTTGCTGTCCTTGAGCAAGCAGGGATCACCAGCATTGAGGCCATGATATTGAGAACACAGCTGCGCTGGGCAGGGCATGTTTCTAGGATGGAGGAACATCGCCTCCCAAAAATAGTACTCTATGGTGAACTCTCCACGGCTCACCGTAAGATGGGTGCTCCAAAAAAGCGATACAAGGACTCTCTGAAACAACATCTCAGGCTCAGCCAAATTGATCACCAACAATGGTCCGCCTTGGCCTCACATCGGGAGGCATGGAGACGCACTATCCACAATGCTGCAGCCTTATTTGAGAACTCAGCCAAAAAAGTATTGAAGAGAAATGAAAACGCAGAAAGAATCACAACCCAGAAACATCACCCAAAGAGACCTTCTTCTGTGCTTTCTGCAACTGGACTTGTTTATCTCGGATTTGTCTTTTTAATCATCAGCACACTTGCAGTAAGCGCAAGATGAGTCCTTCCTGAATCTTCATTTGTGAAGAAAAGCCAGAGAGAGAGAGAAAGTCCTGAATTGTGAATAGGCTTCAAAACTATGTGGTTTTCAATGAATTTCTTGCAGTGGGAAGAAAATAGCTAAAATTAGAAGAAACTTAGGACTTTTTTGGACAAACCAAAAATAACGCTAGCAGCCTCGCCAGGTTGTGAGGCTGCAGCGCTAGAGGGCGTCCATTTCACATGACGCTCCTTCCCAGCGGTACTGTTGCAGTACCGCTGGGACATTTGACCGTCATATTTTGGATTTGACCATCATATTTTACTCACAATCAACGTAAAATATGACGGTCAAATCCAAAATATGACAGTCAAATGTCCCAGCGGTACTGCAACAGTACCGCTGGGAAGGAGCGTCATGCAAAACGGATGCCCTCTAGCGCTGCAGCCTCGCAACCTGGCGAGGCTGCTAGCGTTATTTTTGGTTTGTCCGAAAAAGTCCTTTGTGAAAAAATTACATTCCCCACAGTTTACTTGGTCAAACTGTTCCCTCATGTGGTGAGGCATTCCAAAAGACATTCCAAAATTCCTCCCCTTGTGAGGACTTAGGTTATAGCTGTTTGTCAGGAAGGGGGAGAGATTCCACATCTACAGTGAGATGAGTGTACAAGGAAAAAAAAAAAAAAAAACGCCACATGAACCCTTCAGACACCTTGAAATGAAGCAAAGGAGAAGGAAGAGGAGGAGCCACAAGAATTTCACCAAGATCTCCTTTGATCCTCCCACCTCAGCAATTTCTAACAAACTAAATGAGAATGCTAAAAAAATGAAGAACATGTCAGCACTGCTTTGCATATTATATATTAAAATGCTGTCTCTTCTTAGTCTTCTAAGATGTACTGTAATCAGAGCAAAGCAGTTAATGCATCCTCACAATTGTCTGGAGGAAGAGAGGGAAAGGCTAAGACAGAGCCAGACAAGTCTGATATAATAGCTGCCTGGCAGCAGTATTTGGAGGTTTATTGTCTTTCTAAAGAGTAGCTACTAATCCTTTTTTTCTTAGACACTATAATACCATACAACTCCTAATTTTCATATATTTAAGACAGAAAACTAATGATACAAAAAGATCTAGTATACATAATGCAAAAGAATATACTTGTGACAGTTGTATATTATAATACGGACTTTGTCATCAAAGACTCTAATCTCAGAATACTTAAAAAAAAAAAACCTGTAAATGTTTTGTAGGACGTATCATCATAAGTGTTTGTTTTATTTACACCAGAGCTGCCTCATTTTGGGAATAAAAATCTTAACAACAAGGCAATCACTATCTCTCAGAATCCTGAAATCACACTAAATTATGCCAGTTAAGTAGGTTAAAATTCTTGAAGGAAACTGTTATAATTTGCCAGAGGTATCAAGCAGATCAGGGTTGTTGTTGTTTGTTTTTGTTTTTGTTTTTTTGAGACCCAGGAGATTATCAGATGCAGTGAAAACCGCATCAGAAGAATGTGACGAGAACAGAAACGGGCGACATTATCAGATGACGTCATCCTTCAGCATTCTGGGGGCATAGCATGGGCGTGAATAAGGCATCCCTTTTTATTGGGGACTTATGTCTGTCAATAAAAAAGTGAAGCCTCTTCCGTGCCAGCGCTATGCCCCAGGAATGGCTGAGGGTGCGGGCGTCTGGTAATGTCGCCCTTTCTGTTATTGTCACATTCTTCTGATGTGATTTCAGGCATGTTTTTTGCTGTGTTTCCCCACATCTAATAATCTCCCCATTCTTGGGTAGTCTAGGCAGTGTAATTGTAAATGCTTCTGTTGTATTATATTTATAGATCATAATATTTTCATTATTATTATTATTATTATTATTGTGCTCTTTCTTTTTTTAAGATTGCTTGAAATCTTTTTAGCTTAAAAGCAATTTAATATTTAATTAACCAAAGAATCACAACTTACTACCCATCAAACCTGTATCACAGCTGGAAGTTTAATTATCCCATCCTTGACATGTCTACTCAGAAGTAAGCCCCTTTGAGTTCAATAGGGCTTGTTCTTATGTAAATAGGATTGAATGTACAGTACATGGGATGTACATAGGATTGAAGCCTAAATAGTGATTTCCCACAATTATCTTACTTTAGAAAACCCCCAAACATTTCTATGCTACTTTCCCCAAGCTCAAAGTGTTTACCAAAACTGTGAAAGCACATTAAAAGATGGTATCAAAGCAAGCAGAAAAGAAAGAACCACAACAGAAAAAAAATATTACTGTCTAGCTAAGAAAAAGCCTGTGCTCTTCTTTAGTGAAGTCAGGTTCCAGAGTCTATGAGCTATGGTGAGAAGGAGGCCAATTTCAGCATGAGAAAGACACCAAGGTTGAGAATGCCACTGAACAGAGTAAGAAGTCCAGGGTGTATCTGTAGTTGTAGTGGAGTCATTAAGTAATCCAGGAGTTATAAATCTGTCAGGAAAGAAGGAACTATACCTAGACCTAAAAGCCAGGAACAGTGTTGCTCTCAACAATGATCTGGTGTTCTTATCTGCCTTTTATAGGCAGAGATGTCTGGCCAATGTCCAATCCCTGCCTACATTTAACAAGAGCACCCCTCCACTGTGCTCATCCTTGATTGCACCCTCATACTGCATTGCTGGGACTGGAGCCCCTCTCGTCTTATTTTCTCTCCTACTGCTCTGATCCTGAATTGACCTGTTGAATGGAAGCAGGGACTGGGTGATCTTCTGGCATCTGCTGAGTCTCTTCAACTGGTAAGTCCTCATCGTAATTGGCAGCTTCTGCTGTCTCCTCCACTGCTGCTGCTGCCTCTCCTCCTCCTCCTCTTCCTCTCTCAAGGTGGTAGGATGACAGCCTTGACCCAAAACTCTACACACTTTGCAACCTCTTCTAAAGTTTTTTTTTTTTTTTTTTTTTTTGAGGAAGTGTTGTTGGGGACAAAGGGAGCCAATATGTACGAGGGCCAGTGATGTGGTTCAACAGCCTCAGAGCAAGGGAGCCGTAAGAAACACAATGTCATACCTGGTTAGATAACCAAACGTGTGTGTGTGTGTGTTAAAGGACATGATACATTGAGACCAGTGCAAGAAGGACTTTAAAGGTCAACATCAGTATCTTGAATTACACCCATAGCAGCCTGGGAGCCAATGCAATTGCTACATTGTCCCATTCTTCTCAGGACTGGCCTGACATACTGTATTTTGCTGTCTGAGGTAGAACTGCAAATGGGACATCCTCTTTTCAGGCTAGGGAATTCAATACCCAAGACCAGCTAATCTAATTTTGTAGCTGAGGCATAATATCACACGCATGTTTCTAATAATGACAACAATGGAGGTGACTTAAGAATGTGCCTCCTTCCATAATATCCCAAATGAGCTGGTTCAGATGTCCATGTCAAGTCACTTAATTGTAGGCCCAGTCTCTCCTCTTCCCCCCCCCCCCGAATTTATCTTTCCCAACAATTGGATTTCCAACTTGGGCTGAATAACAAGAAAGTTTTAGATGATGTATCAACAGTATTTGGAGACCCATTATTTTGACAGGTATTCTATCTGGTTGACTCATTATAATGTTTTATCTGCTATTCTGTCTTCATTTAAAAAATGATTTAAGTTACAATTTGAATTTCAGTACAAGCCAGCTGTGTGCCTTGCTACAACCCCCGCCCCCCAGTGACTTACTATTGTTACTGTTGTTCTTTTTATAAAAAGTAAGTTGTTACTTTTCTTTTGCTAGTTTTTTTCTGTTACTTTTGAATTTTCCCCTTTTTGAAAAAAAAATGGTTAAGAAAGATAGAAAATAGAGTTGGCCCTCCATATTAATGGCTTCTGTATCCACTGATTCCACCATCCATGGCTTGAAAATATTAACAACAACAACAACAAAAAATAAATCCAAAAAGCAAACCTGTCTGTTTGCCATTTTATATATGGGATGTCGTTTTACTACACCATATATGTATATAAAACTCTTGGGTATGTTGCCTTTCCCAGTGCGCTGATTGGCTGCTCAGGAAACACAACCAACCAATCACCACCCACATGCAAATTCCCCCTCCACCTCATAATCCACTCTTGCCACTCAATCTACATTTACACCCCAGCCTGCCACCTCTCACTCCCTCAGCCACTCAACAGTCACGGGCTGCAATGGGACCCAAACAGTCAACTGGCGGTGGCAGTGGATGTGGGATGCTGCTGCAGCCACTGCAATGGGACCCAGACAGTCAACAGGCGGCAGTGGTGGGCTGCCTGTGACATGACCCAGGCAGTCAACTGATGGCCACCATAGCTGCAACTGCAGCCACAGCAGGGCAACAGAGCAAGGCATCCTCAGTAATTCCAGGAAAAGTGTGGAACACTGAGAAGGGGAGGAGGAATTTAAAAATCCACTGGCCTACCATACAGGGTTGTTCTGAGGTTTACCAGGGATTGGAGGGGAGTTTTTTTTTTTTTAATGGCATATGTTATACCGGGTACAGCTAGTTATATATAATGGGACTTGAGCATCCAGAAGTTTTGGTATCCACTGGGGGGTGGGTGGGTGTCTTGGAACCAAACCCAAGCAGATACCAAGGGCCCACTGTACCCTAAAATTTGGGGGAAGCTGTCACAGATCTGTGCAGAGCGCAGTCACTCCCTGTTCATCTGAACAGGGGATAAGCAACGAAAACGTGTGCTTTGTGAGCAAACAAATACTCCTTTGGTGCAAAAGTAAGTCCATGCCAAAATTCTTTTAGGCTTTTATTAATAACAATTAAATAAAAAGAAACAATAACAAAAAGCATTTAACCATCTTTTCTAGGTTCTCTCTAAGCAAGAGAGGTACACACAAGCTTGAAGCTCTCTTCTATCTCAGGAACAAAACAATGTAACCCCTCCCAGTTATATAGGCCATAACACTTAGTCCTTGGGAGAAACGAAAGCAATCCAATCTTAAGTTTCGTTTCTCACATACAAGCCTAAAAAACAGAATAACAAAACAGACAGATTTATTACCTTCTAATAGCTAAAGATGGCGCCACGCATGTCTGGCTAAAAAATTATTCAGGGAGGGGGAGACAAACTCCTGATCTCAAAAACTATTTTCCCTGACACCCCTCTAATTTTTCATCCAGACATCGACATATTATACCCAGTCTGTCACACAAAAGGTCATGCTTAATATTACCCAACGCTTTAGTAAATAAATCTGCTATATTTTCTTCACTGGGGCAATACACCAAATCAATTAAACCATTTTGAACAGCTTCTCTAACATTTTGAAATTTTACAGCCACATGTTTTGTTCTACTTTTAACACCTTGTGCTGTTGCCATCGCTATACATGCTTGAGAGTCTTCAAAAACTTTAACAGCTTCTGAAATTGGCATACCTAAATCACTAAAAATTTGTTTTAGATAAATCAGCTCATTTACCACGTTTGACAACGCGGCAAATTCTGCCTCTGCCGAGCTTAAAGCAATAGTGGATTGCTTTTTTGACCCCCAGTGTATGGCAGTGCCAGCATAAAAAATTATCATCCCTGAATCAGAATATCTATTTTGGATTTCGCTGGCAAAACTGGCATCGCAAAAAGCTTCCAACTCATGAGAACCTTGTGAACTTATTTTTACGCCATAATTTAAAGTTCCACGCAAATATCTTAATACGCGTTTCAAATCTTGCCAATCATGTTGAGTTGGTTTTGACACTTTTCTAGACAAAACATTTACAGCATATTGTATATCTGGACGTGACCATCTTGCAATATACAATAAACTTCCAATTACAGAATGAAAAAGTTCAGGATGTTCAAATGGCCTAGAATCTGTGACATTTATGAAATCACAACACATAGGAGTTCGAGCAGGTTTACATTGAGACATGTTACAAAGATCCAAAACTCTTTCAATCTTTTGAACTTGACTCATTTTAAAATCACCATTTTCAAACCTTTGGAAATCTACTCCCAAATAGTTTCTAATTTGACCAAGGTCCTTCAATTTGAATTTTGAACCCAATTCCTGTTTAAATCTTTGCACCTGAACATCAGTTTGTGTAATCAAGCAGAAATCATCCACAAAAGCGACGACGATTTCATAATTCTGATTAACACCCCTTGTATACAAACATGGATCAGCAATGCTGTTCTGAAAACCAACATTTTTCAGCTGTTCATCCAAACAAAGGTACCAACATCGGCCACTTTGCTTGAGACCATACAAGGCTTTATTGAGACAATAAACCTGGTCTGCTCCCCCACTGTGAAACCCAGGAGCTTGCTCCATATAGATGCACTCATCCAATGGAGCATTTAAATATGCAGTCTCTACATCAAAGTGATTGACTTTAAGTTGGTTTAAACTTGCAATAGACAAAGCAATCTTTACACTTTGTACTTTAACAGTGGGTGCAAAAACCTGATCATAATTTTGATACTGTATCTGTGAATACCCCTTTGCAACCAAACGTGCTTTATATTTGACACCACCATCCTGCAATTGCTTTGTCTTATATACCCAACGGCAACCTACAGCCTTTTCCCCCTGTGGCAATGCCACAATACGGAAAACATCATGGCCTTTGATGGATTCCATTTCATTTTCCATTGCCTCTTGCCACTTTTGTTGTTCTTCTTTTGGCAACTTTAAAACATCAGTATAATTATCAGGTTCAAAAGTCACCTGGCAAACTTTTACATTCTGTGCTGTGAATCTTAAAGGAGGCACTCCCTTTGTCTCTCTGTTAGAGCGACGGGGGACATTGTCAGAATCTGCATTTGAATCACTCCCCACATCAAAGGATTCATGCTTTGAACCCTCTCCTCTCAAGTCTGGGGAAATACCAGTGCCTGACTCAGCAGCCTGCTGCTGCTGCTGTTGTTCAGGCTGATTCTCACCAACAAATGAAGGCAAAACCACATCTAAATTAGCATGGACATGAGACCAGTTGGCCTGCTCCTCAAATTCAGCATTCCTGGAAATCAAAACTCTCCCATCCCCAAACGCGAACCGCCAGCCCTTTGATGATTGGTCGTACCTGACAAATCTGAGCCTCCTAGCCTTGGGTTCCCCCTTTTTTCTGTTTGCCTTAGGGATATTCACCCATGCATAGGACCCAAAAGTCCTAATGTGCCTCACAGATGGCTTTTTGCCATAAAACATGAAAAAGGGTGTATTTGAAACCACAGAACTGGGTACACGGTTACTTAAATAAGCAGCTGTTAACATAGCTTCTCCCCAGTACTTCTGCTCAATGTTTGCAGCAAACATCAGGCTATCTTTAATTGTTTGCAAAACACCAATTTTTCTCTCAGAAATCCCATTTTCATTAGGACTATAAGGGGTTGTGAGTCTGTGGAAAATTCCTTTTTGTTTTAGCCAATTTTGGAACTCATTTGACATGAATTCGCCTCCCCTATCTGACTGGAGAGATGACACCTTTTGGGGAAAATGTCTCTCAACATAAGCCACCCAATTTTTAAAAGTCTGAAATGTCTCATCCTTACTCTTGAGTAAGAATAGGAAACAATAACGACTGAAATCATCGACCAAGACCAGGATGTACTTGGCTCCTCCCAGGGAAGGTGGATAGGGGCCAGACAGGTCCATATGAACCAATTCTAAAATTCTTTTTGACTTTCTCTCACTATGCTTGGGAAAAGGATGGACCTTGGATTTCGATTTTTTACAAATTTTACAATCCAGGTACTTCTGACAAGCCCTCAAACTTAACCCATCCACCATGTCAGGCATCTGCCTGAGGACCTTAAAGCTAGCATGGCCAAATCTCCTATGCAACAGATGCACACAATTATCATGCAAAGGAGAGTTTGCCATTATAGTACTGGTTTGAGGCTCCTGTACACTATTATACATATAATACAGTTGGTCATGAAAAACCCCTTCAGCCATAACAGTACCATCCTTTAAAATATAACATTTGTTCCCTTTAAATTGTACTTCATAGCCCTCCTGTGTCAATTTAACAACAGAGAGTAAACACATTTTTAAATCAGGAACATACTGAACATTTTTTATATCCATGTTCAAACATTGTACAAAACATGTACCTTTACCCAAACATTTTGACTTGGATCCATCAGCCAAACTCACACTTGAGGGGCTAGTCTCTTTAAAGTCCTTAAAGAGTTCTTTATTATTGGAGATAAAAGCATTGCAGCCGCTATCCAAACACCACTGGGATAAATCTCTATTTTGCTCCTTCACAGCTTGCAAAACAACTGCAGAAACAGTCATACTAGATGAAGCAGGCTTTTTTTTGCTTTCTTTGCCCTTTTTTGCTTTGCACTGTTTTGCAAAATGTCCATTTTTGCCACAGTTCCAGCAAAGCTTAGATTTCACAGCAAAAGCGGGGACCACACCCTTACTGGGGTCTTTAGAGCCATCTACTGGATCATTTGTAGAATTGCGGGCCTTCGCCTGTACAGCCTTTTGAGCAGAATTTTTCCTCTCCAACCACTTAGCCTCTTCTTCCAACAAACGACCAGTAATAAAATTAATGGTCATATTTGCTGCTGCCATATTTTCGAAGGAGAATATTAAGGCATCGAATTTTTCTGGTAGGCTTGATAGAAGGATATGAACTTTTTCTTGTTCAGTAAAATGGACATTAATCTCCTGCAACTGATGGAAATATTGCCGGATAGTTGAAATGTGTGTGGCCACATCGCCATCTGGCTGCAGCTTTAGTCTATACAGCTTCCTTGTTAACATAAGCTGTGAACCAGTCCCAGCATGGACATAAACCTGCCGCAGTGCTTGCCAAATGTCCCTGGCCGTGGCACAGCCTCGCACATACATCAACTGACTGTCCTCAATTGCCAAAATGAGAGACGCTTTTGCGCGTTCCTCAGCCTGCTGTTGCAATACAGAAGCGCCTTGGGCAGGGGGGGCTAAAATGGGAGCGTGTATCAATTGTTGATGCAAATAAGCCTCCATCTTCACAGCCCACAAATGATAATTCTTATCATTTAACTTTTGGAAGGGAAAAACTGCCACACTCTGAGCCATTGTCCATAAACTCTTTAGCCCCTCTCAACTGATTATCTGCTTCCCTCACACAGGGGTTGCTTACCAGCAGGGCGTTGTAAATGGTTCGGTCTCAGCAGTCCTCACAGCAGGCTTTCTCACCTTCCAGTCCCCTCCTTGCTGGGGTTGTAAGCTCTTGCCAGGCGTAAACAAAAGCAAGCTCCAACAGCTTCAAAGGAAAAAGACTTCACACCAAAGGGACCAGTTGCCCAACTTGCCGCTTGTTCAAAGCCCCTCTCAGCTCAGGCTTAAACAATTTGCAGCATAAGAGCTTCACAGCTCATAAACTCTTGAGCCAGCAATCCTGGGCCCATAACCTGTCACAGATCTGTGCAGAGCGCAGTCACTCCCTGTTCATCCGAACAGGGGATAAGCAACGAAAACGTGTGCTTTGTGAGCAAACAAATACTCCTTTGGTGCAAAAGTAAGTCCATGCCAAAATTCTTTTAGGCTTTTATTAATAACAATTAAATAAAAAGAAACAATAACAAAAAGCATTTAACCATCTTTTCTAGGTTCTCTCTAAGCAAGAGAGGTACACACAAGCTTGAAGCTCTCTTCTATCTCAGGAACAAAACAATGTAACCCCTCCCAGTTATATAGGCCATAACACTTAGTCCTTGGGAGAAACGAAAGCAATCCAATCTTAAGTTTCGTTTCTCACATACAAGCCTAAAAAACAGAATAACAAAACAGACAGATTTATTACCTTCTAATAGCTAAAGATGGCGCCACGCATGTCTGGCTAAAAAATTATTCAGGGAGGGGGAGACAAACTCCTGATCTCAAAAACTATTTTCCCTGACAGAAGCAACCACACACACCTTAACATGGCCCAAGAAAATAACATGAAAAAGTACCAATATTTCTATTCATACATTATTTTGTAAACAGAACATCACTGTGCCCTTAATAACTTCCAAAGGAATATATTATAGGAAATGTTGTTACTTGTAATGTATGTATGAATGAATGAAATTTTATTACAGTCAATGACCAGCATAAACAATATAAAAGTACAGTATAAAATAGGACAGTATTATACAATACAAGAAAATTGTACAATATTGTACAATGAAAAAAAAAGTTAAGACACCATTTTTTTGTTGGCAAGCTATTGCAGCAATGCAAAAACTTGCCACCTTGGCTGTAATTCCTGGTTGCCAGTCAGCCAAAAGATAGTCAATGTAAAATGTATCAGGTTTTTTGTAACATTGGTACTATAAAACAATGCTGCAGATCCCGATAAAAAGTACAGTACAATAAAACATGCCCCATAGATCCTACCTCCCCAGACTCACAAGGACATAAACGTTCACAGAGAGGTTTGTTGTTATATCTTCCTGTTAGTAGAGCTGATGGGAGTACATTGAATTTGGCCAGGGTAAAGGCTTTCCTATACTTTGGGTTGGTTAGATTGTTCAAGTATGCAGCAAGGGCAGAGCCTCTCCCACTGTCTTTGAAACTTGAGTGTAAGGAAGCTGCACATATATGATTTTGTAATTCTATGTCTTGTATGTGCTGGCAGATGTTTTCTTTGGCTTTTGCATACCCCATGGCTAGAATAACAGGTTGTGAGAAGCCCAGGGATTGCACTTTTTCCTTAACCATTTTTTTCCATCTGGACTGAAATGTATCAGTAAGAGTCAAAGGGGGCTAGACCTTTGGAAGTAAATAGCATCTTTAACCAAAAGTCTAACTTATATATCCATATTTGTGCTTCAATAGAAATTAAGCCTGTTTCTAGCCTGAGTAAGACATTTGACACACAGTTTGGGAGGCTGAGAACAGTTCTCAAAAATTTTGTTTGAACAGTTTCCATGACTGCAATATTTTTGAACGTACATATTTGCACACCATATAACATTTTGGGGAGGATCTTTGCTTTAAACACCTGTATAGCTGAGGGAACATGTTGTCCCCCTTTGCTGTAGAAAAAAGAGATTAGTGACGTATAACTTCGTCTATGTTTGCAGTTGCATAAGAGATTACTTGTAATGTAGTACTTCCATGATCTGCCTGGGAACTAGAGAGACCCCATGCCATACGTGGGGCCTGTGGCATCACTAAGGCTCGTGTCACCCCTCCCCACCGATGGTGTCACCTGGTGTGGTTTGGCCTCTCTGAACCCCCTAGTGCTGCCACTGTGTGGGGCTGGGATAAAATCCCTCCCATTCATGGGACGGAGAACACACAAGCCCCCCCCCCAACCCCACACTTCCCACCCTCAGGAAATTAAAGCAATGTGATGGTGGCTCCATGAGCAGATCTTTTACCCCAGCCATAACTGCAAGTAGGATTGTTCCTCCTGGTTATGCATGAGTAAACCCCACTGAATATACCTGGTCTTTTTCACAGCAAACATGCACAGGATTGTGTTGTAAGTCTGAGATTATCTAAATGCTTCACTAGATACTGTTTTCTCAGTTTTACAGTATTAGACACATTCAGCATCCCCAGTTAGGAAGGAAGGCTTATGATTAATACCACAAATGAATAGTCCGTTCTCCTTGCAGCTTTTGAAAGCGTATAATTAATTCCTAGGTGGTTTGTCTGTCTGCGTGTATATGTACAAACATGTTTTAATTTTTTTAATCTTTGGTATAGCTGCAAATTGCTGTTGCTGCAGATCCATTAGGGTGGCTTTCTGTTTCACAAGCATGTTGGACAAAATAAAATAAAATGAAATCTAAAAATAAAAATACACAAGTGTATAGAACTGAAAGAGAAATGCATTGTTCAAGTGCTTTTGTCATACTATCTTCACTCAGGTAAGATTAGATTGGAATTGGTGTGTTAGAACTACAAGGTGAGTGTTTCATGGCAACAGTAAAATATCCCACAATTCATGTAGAAAATGAGAGAGGGGAAAAAATCAATGCTATACTTCAGTGCAGAAAAGAATTCCTGGTTATGGGACAACTACAGTCAGCAATTACGAGGATCAGCCACATGCTGTTTTGACGGAATTAGGTCAGTTAAAAACAAAAGGCACAACCCTGAAAACCTTGCATGTATTTGGATGCTTGTTGTTTAAAACAAATAAATGTATGCAATAAGTTTTAGTGGGGTGGGGAATTTTTTAAAAAAGATGTTACAGAGCAAGTAAAAGATAATATATCTATTGATTACAGTGCATATAGCAAATTGGTGCTGAATTTGAGGTGCAAATCACAATGTCAATTTTCTTTAAAAATTATGGGGAGCATTGGAGGTTGTCAAAATAGGGCCACATACAACCCTAGGGTTGTGCTTTGCTTATATTTGTGCTACAACTATACTTTATTTTCTTGATAATTGGGGGAAATAATATATTTAAAAAAGAATAAAGCTCACAACTAAATGCACGTATCAATAATATAAAATGGATTTGAAGTAGTATATGCAATAAAACACATTATAGACTGAAAGCCACTAAAAATATTCAGAAGTAAAACATTCAGTATAACAAAGAAGAAAGGTAGCAGGAGTGAATTCATCAGCAATGATATATCCATGGAAGCTAATAGGACCTTGACCAGGGGAGTAAATTTGCTCCTGGGGGAGAATCTAAATATTTCGAGCTGACAGTCTGTGGCCCATAAGGTTGCTCTTGCTCCCCACTCCTCCACCCCTGGCTTGTCCCTATGACAGCTGAATTCCTCTCCTCCAAAAATCTTTCTTGCCTCTTTCTTGCCACTGCTATCAGTGAGGAAGAACAATCTGCATCAGAATTCCTGGTATGTACACATGTGTCTGAAGACTTGTGTACATGCAGATATTTGTAGACATGTATACATGGTCTCTTATCCCCAAGGCAGTACCACATCTTGCCCTTGAGCCCTCATTTAGAGTATTCCCCTTAGGAAGTACTTAGAATGCCCACTTTCAGGTTGACAAGATAATTGCACACTCACAGATTTTCATTTGTTTATTTTACATACAAAATGACATGTTTACACCCACAATGTAGGGCTGTGCAGAACAATATTCCGTTAAGATCTGCCACCCTCCTGGATCTTTACATTCAAGGCTATGAAAATATCCTGAATTCTATAAGAGACAAGACATTTATTCTTTTTCCTAGATAGTTTTCTTAAATATAGTTGGTTATTTGAGGCAGAAAGTGACCTTGGGTTTAGGAATACAAGATTATATGGAAAGGTGTCATTTCCACTTAAACACAATGCAGATAGATGCAGTATAACATTTCACTTGTGGTGATAGAAACAAATGCACATCTTCATTTAATTCAATTTCAAATATAAGTTGCGTCAGAAGGGCTTTTGTTGTTACTTGTTTAGCATTTGACTAGGACTCTGGAAGACTAAGGTGTGACTCCCCACTCACTCTAGTAAACCATTGGGTGACCTTGAACAAGTCACATTCTCTCACGCTTAGCAGAAGAAAATGACAAACCTCCTCTGAATAGGTATTGCCAAGAATACCCTGTGAGGGGTTGCCATAAGTCCCACTGAACCAATTGTTCAATGGTGAGTCAACAGATTGGTAAACCAAACTGATTCAATCAGTCTACTTTAATCAAGACTAAAAAAGGATTCAGACCCTGGTTTCCCTGTATTGTTGAACATCATATCCTAAATTTCTTTAGAGATGTATAATGAAAAGTGGGTTGGGGAGGAAACAAGGTACAAGAGAGTATGCCTTGTTTTAGCAGAGAATCGCAGTTCTAGGAGGCTTCTGGATGGATGAGTCTTCCTTTAAAAAAAAAAGAGAGAGATTTTTTTTAACAATTAGAGGACATACAAAAGCCCCTATAGGATACCTGTAGCACACTGCTCACACAACTCCCATCCCTAATGAACATGATAGTTAACAGCAATGATGGAAATACTGCAGCTCTCTGATGTTGGGTTCCCACTCCCCTTATCTCTGACCATTGACTATGTTGATAAGAGGTGCTGGAACTTGCAATTCAGCAACATCTGGAGGGCCTCATTGTTCCCACCCCTGTTCTACTTGTGAAGTAAACCCTCCTTTTACTGTCTCAGTTCACAAGCTGCTGTCCTTCTAATTTGCAATGGGATCTCATGCATGTCTCCTCAGAACTGTTAGATTTAGCAGCCTTTGTATGCTGACACTCATTGACAGCCAGTTTGTAAACTTTCTGTTTGTTTGCTTTCCCATGCCCATTTTTTCCTACAACACTCTAACCTGCACCCATTTTCTCTCCTTCCCTCATTTCACTATATATTTTATTATGAGCAAGTAATTACTACCTGTCCATACAAACTACTTTGTATGTTATTTTACAAAGAAGACTAAGCATTTTTCCTTTATATCCTAGAAAGTGTCTATTTGGGGGTGGGCATGGTGTTGGCTGTTGTTCAGCTTCTGACTTGCCAGTTTGATTACTCTGCTTCAGAGATCCACTACTCTCTCACACATTTTCCCCAAAGAAGTAACTAACTGAATTCAATGAGGCTTAGCTCCATGTATATAGGTACAAGATTGCAGCCTAAATCACATAACCCAATACAGCATTGTAGCTTCAGCCTATTAATTGCCTAGTCCTTATCTCAGTCAGAGTCTCCTTCAGCCTCCAGAGCATCCTTCTCTTTCTTCATTTCTGAGCCAGTGCCATCTCATATTCAGGCTCTGGGCTTCTCATTTCAGTGCCTGATGTAAAAATAAGCACAGCTGCCTTTAAACCCTTCTGCTTTGACTCCATTTGACTTTACGCTTGTCTCTCAGACAATAATGCCCAGGGCCTGCATACTGCAGCTACCACATTCTTTCAAACTGGCAGGACAATTAAATTCATTTCTGCGACAAAAACTGCATTAAAGATCTTCCTAGGTTTCTGTCTAACCCTTCTCCTCAGTTCACATTTCCTCCCTATGGTGACTGATTCAGGAGATGTAGACTCCAGTTGGCAGAATAGCCTCATTTAAGGATGATCTCTGAAACTGATGTCCTTTGGCTCCCTCCTCCTCCTTTTCCTCCTCCTCCTCTCTCTTCCCCCTCTCTCCTGAGTAGAATAATGAGCTGCTCTTTCACTATGACTGGAGTATGTCTGTTAAACAGCTGGGGGGAAAATGAAGATGGTGTGACAAACAACAAATTGCTAGATTACCACAGACCACAGGAATGAGAAAACAGATCTGCTTGAAGGGGGAAAGCAGCAGGAGCTTTTCCCTTTTTAAGGAGGCTGGCCCAGTGACAGTGAATCTAATAGTACATATAGTAATTTGGAGACCACACAGAGAACAACAATTTGTGCCTGGATGCTGTCCCACTGTTTCTTCCATGGAATTTAGTGCACATCTGCCTCAGGAGTGTGCAACACACAGAAGAATTTTCAGACTATATAAACGCTAGGTTTGTGCCTTGTCCTTATTCCCCATTAGTCTTCACAGTAAGAGAGCTGCATTTTAAGAAAGAAAGGAGGGAGGGAGGGGGAGACATTCATCCAACAATTCTTTGGCAGCTTTCTGCCCAAGTCCTGTTGAAGGGCTTTGGATTTGAGTCAGTATGACAAAACCCATGGCCTTTGGAGCATCCATCAGCATTTTCATGATCTCCAACTTCTACATTATCTGTCTACTCCCCTTCTTGGTTAGTCAAGCATGAGGAGGAGGATAATTTTATTCATTTATATCCCACTTTTCTCTCAATAATGAGACTTCAGGTGACTAACAACGTATTTTAAAACAATACAGATTAAAACTGCACCAAAGCTTCAACAGTATAAAATTAAAAAATAAACAGTTGATAAAGTTAAAAACATTAAACATTTACAACATTAACATTCATTAAAAGACAACATACAAACCTTAAAAACAGCAGCATAACACCGAAAGCCCACCCCAATCAGTTTTTAAAAGCATGATAGCATAAAGACTGCAAGGGAGGAAGATGTTGCTGTTTGTTGCTGCTGCCTTGAACCTTCACTAGTGGGACTTTGCTCTTTGTAGGATTGAGGCCTTACTCAGCAGGTACTGTTCACCATCCAGCAAAGCTGTCTTGCCTATCTAGGACATAAAGCTTGTGTGCCAACTGTGCCCATTCCTCTAGACACTGGATCTGGCCATGGTTGTACATGACTCAGATGCATCCTATTTGGACTAATGTAACACAGTCTTCATAGGGCTGCCTTTGAAGAGTGTTTGGAAACTTCAGCTAGTTCAAAGAGCTGAAGCCAGAGTGCTAACTGAGGATCATACTACTCCCCTGTTAAAACAGCTCTACTGGCTGCCACCTTGTTTCTGGGCACAATTCAAAGTGCTGGATACAAACTATAAAGCCCTATATGGCTCAGATCCAGGCAATCTGCTAGGCAGTGGAGATTTTCAGACAGGGACAAAAATAGCATCCCCATCTGACTATCTCTTCTCCCACCCCCACTCCTGACCCCGCCCTGGCACAATAACAAACAGTTTTACACTTACCTTAATCCCGCGGTGCTCCCTCCCCCTTGGCAGCCCAGGAGTGAATGAAGCTCTCTGGAGCTGCATTCACTTCCTGGTTTGAAATCCTAGTCTGTTAGCATGAGAGGACAAGTGCACAGGAAATTCAAATTTAAAAAGAAAAATACAAAGTAAAAAATGACAGCAAGCACAAAAACACAGTTAAAAAATGCCAAGTAACCCGGGAAGGGTGCAAAAATGGGTGTCACTTACCTGGGTGTCCCAATCGCACCAGGAAGTGTTCTGGAATGCTGGCATCGCACGAACATAATGGGGCACCTTTTCACTCACCCGTCATTCCATGACAGGATAAAATACAACAAAATGCAATGAGGGTGAAACAGGACGAGCACAGGAGCATAACGACACAGGGATGACGTCATGTGAAAAATAAGCCCTTTTGAGATCTCCTGCCATTTGTGTAACACCATATTTAGGTCGTCTGATAATCTCCTGGTCTGATAATCTCCAGAGCTGGCCCTGAGATCACCAGGAGAGGCCCTTCTTTCTGTTCCACCACCATCACAAGCATGGTTGGTGGAGACACAAGAGAGGGCCTTCTTCGAGCTCTGGATCTCCCTTACCAGGGAAGCCAGAATGGTCCTTCCATTGACAGGTAAACCTCCTTTTTATTCCAACAGGCTTTCAATACAGAAAGTTTTTAAAGAATGGGCTAGGAGGTGCTGTATTGTTTTAAACTGTGTACTGCTTTTAATAGCTTTTTAATCTTTTAAATTGCATTTTATTCTTTAACTAGAGATTTGTAGTGTTTTAATATTGTGACTAGTTTAATTCTATTTTAATGTTTTGAATGTTTTTATCTGTATTGCTCTTTTAAACTGTAAACCACCTTGAGTCTTAAATCTGGGAGGAAGGTGGGATACTACTACTACTACTACTGACAATGTTTTAACTTGATGATGGAAGGAGAGCAAAAATGGAGCCATCCTGGCCTTTCTAGGTAGGGAGTTACAAAGTCTAGGTAGGGAGTTACAAAGTCTAGAAGCAGCTGTGAAGAAGTCCCTCTCCCTCATTGCCATCAAACAAGGCTGAGAAGGTGATGAGACAGACAGAAGGTCCTTTCCAGATGATCCTACTGCAGTTTTAAAAGAGGTCTCATGGGGAGAAAGGCTCTGGGCAGACCCTGTGCAAGATGGAGGGGGTGAGGGACAAGTGGATGAGGATCGGGTAGGCTACAGCCTTTCATCATCCTCACTTGACATCTGAGGGAGATACTGAGCAATGACTGGAGAGGCTATAGCCTTGATCTTCTCTTATTTCACCTTGCCAACTTCCCCGAACATTGGGGTAGGTGAGGTGTTAGTCAGGTAAGGATTGGGGAAGCTATAACCTTCTATCTGTGTTTTAGTTTGCAATGATGCAGATGTCATGATCATCTGCTGGCTATCAGAACATGGCATATGACAATCCTCCTCATATGGGGGAGTGGAAGTAGGTGAGTCTGAGGGGACAGGAGCAGCCTCAAGCCTATTCAAGGACTGGGAATGGAACTAAGAATGGAGCATAAGGAGGATTGTCCTTGTTTAGATTTCAGACACTCAGCCTCTCTCCCCACTTCATTTTTTATTCAAGTATTAGAATATTCTGTCCATCCCTAGTTTGACTCACTCTAGTTACAGTTCCCCAGAATTGGACAGGATGCTGTTGAAAAGCACAGTCTGTGAATGAAATCAGAATGGGCATCAGGGACTCAATTCTGGATGAATGTACTGCCTTGCCTTGCATCACTGAGAACTGTTTGGATGAAGCTGGTAGGTTAATTTTTCTTAATTTTGCTATCTAGGATTCTCTGTGTAGCAGCAGACGGCATGGGAGAAGTTGTTTCGTGGTTTATCTGGTACCATCTCCTTGACCATTTTCCTCATCCAGCAGTATTCTGCATTTTGTGTATCTGAAGGTGAGTGAGTGGAACAGAATAGGGATTCTACTGATGTACCACCTCCTTTCCTGACCAATAGCACCCCTTCCTGAGATAGGTGGCCCAGGGTAGTCTTGGCAGTGGTATTAGAATCTTCCAAGTACTTGGGTTCTTCAACATCCATGTCTGCTGTATTCAGAACAATTCAGAATTCCATGACCTCCATGGCAACCACAATTCTGTCCAAGTGGTTTCTTGCTGCACCCCCTCAGTAGTGCATACTCTTGATATGGTCTTCTGTGCTGAGTGGAATGACTGTAATCTGGATGTAAGATAACTTTTTATACTTCCATTGTGAAGGTCATAGCACTACATGGTAGAGTTTAAGTTTACTGTGCCACTTTAGAGGTGGAAGTCTGCTAGGGATGGCCTAACTTAGGAAGTGAATAGATCTGAATGCTCCTCTGATGGGTCCTGTAATTTCTTCATCACCACAGGAGGTTATTCTGTTGAAGACCTGGTTGGTTTCTGGGATGGGGAATTATGCCAGATGATTGAGACAATTGTGGTTGAGCTCCTGTGTTGCTTTAAGCAGCAAACCAGTCCCTTGATTTTCTGAGGAGTTGGGTGGGGCAATGAAAAAAATGGAGCAATGTCTATGCCCTCCCTAGGGAGGATCAGGTGGCTCCTTCCCTGCTCTCATTCTGTTGGCAAGTAAAAAGATTATTATATTTATATGTTACAGTAGATTGAACTTTTAACAGTTTTAACTTAACAAATTGTTTCATTATTTTAGAGTAACTTTTTATTTATACTTTTTACTGATGTGTTTATATAGTTTTTAAACTGTATTGTTTATTATACAGAGTAAGCTGCCTTGAGTCTCATTATTGAGAAAAAGGTGCAATAGAACAGAATAAAACTGCCATCACCACCAACAAAAGAGCAATGTTGATGGAATGAATCTCACTGAATCTGGGGAAGATCCCTTTGAAGGACCTAGTTTGTGACAGTGGTGGTAAAGAAGTTGTACCGGTACTTCTCTGCCACTATTGTAGCTGATCACCCCCCTCCCAATTAGGTCAGGTCAACTTTTGTAACCTTAGCTCTGCCTGCCTTCTTGCAATGGTTCCACTATTCATAGAATCATAGAATCATAGAATTGCAGAGTTGGAAGAGACCACAAGGGCCATCCAGTCCAACCCCCTGCCCCACAGGAAATCACAATCAAAGCTTCCCTGACAGATGGCCATCCAGCCTCTGTTTAAAGACCTCCAAGGAAGGAGACCCCACCATGCTCCGAGGGAGTGTGTTCCACTGCCGAACAGCTCTTACTGTCAAAAAGTTCCTCCTCATTTTGAGGTGGAATCTCTCGCTTCCATCCATTGCTCTGTGTTCCAGTCTCTGGAGCAGCAGAAAACAAGCCTGCTCCATCCTCAACATGAAATCCCTTCAAATACTTAAACAGGGCTATCATATCGCCTCTTAACCATCTTTTTTCTAGGCTAAACATACCCAGCTCTCTAAGTCTCTCCTCATACAGCATCGTTTCCAGACCTTTCACAATTTTAGTCGCCCTTCTTTGGACACGCTCCAGTTTGTCCATATCCTTTTTGAATTGTGGTGCCCAGAACTGGACACAGTATTCTAGGTGAGGTCTGACCAAGGCAGAATAGAGCGGCACTATTACTTCCCTTGATCTAGACACTACACTTTTATTGATGCAGCCCAAAATCGCATTGGCCTTTTTAGCTGCTGCATCACACTGTTGACTCATGTTCAACTTGTGGTCTACTAGGACTCCTAGATCCCTTTCGCATGTAGTCTCATTCAGCCAGGTCTCCCCCATCCTATATCTATGTATTTCATTTTTCCGCCCTAAGTGCAGTACTTTACATTTCTCCGTATTAAATTTAATTTTGTTAGCTTTGGCCCAGCTCTCCAGTCTATCCAGGTCATTTTGAATTTTGATCCTGTCCTCTAGGGTATTAGCTATTCCTCCTAATTTGGTGTCATCTGCAAATTTGATAAGTATGCCCCTAATTCCATAATCCAAGTCATTGATAAAGATGTTGAATAGCACTGGGCCCAGGACAGAACCCTGTGGCACCCCACTGGTCACATTTTTCCAAGACGAAGAGGAGCCACTGCTGAGCACCCTTTGGGTTTGGCCAGTCAACCAATTACAAATCCATTGAACAGTTAACTTGGCTAGTCCACATTTTACAAGCTTGTTTGCAAGAATGTCATGGGGAACGTTGTCAAAGGCCTTACTGAAATCAAGGTATACGATATCCACAGCATTCCCTTCATCTACCAAGCTGGTAATTTTATCAAAAAAAGAGATCAGATTAGTCTGACATGACTTGTTTCTTTGAAACCCATGTTGACTTTTTGTGATTATGGCATTGCCTTCTAAATGTTCACAGACTCTCTGTTTAATGATCTGCTCTAGAATCTTCCCTGGTATTGATGTCAGACTAACTGGACGATAATTGTTAGGATCCTCTTTTTCCCCCCTTTTTGAAGATGGGGACAACGTTTGCCCTCCTCCACTCCACTGGGACTTCGTCTGTTCTCCAGGAGTTCTCAAAGATTATTGCCAATGGCTCTGAGATTATATTTGTCAGCTCTTTTAACACTCTTGGATGTAGTTCATCTGGTCCTGGAGATTTAAATTCATTTAGTTTAAGAAGGTATTCCTGTACTACCTCTTTGCTTATTCTGTGCTGGATTTCCCCTATTGTGTCCTCTGTTCCATTATGCTCAGGTTGGTCACCTCAATATAATTCAATTTATATTACTGAGGATGTGGACAACATCTACAGAAAGATGCAACTGACTCTTGTTCTTGGCTGATAAAAGATGCCAGATGGGTAAGCACAGTGATGAATGCTTCTCTAGGACATTGCATTGTTTCATTAGGCTAAAAACAGGTGGAGGTGAAGCCTTTGGCTTGTCTATATAAGACTAGATTATAAAATGTGGATTAATGTGCACTAATGTCAATTCGCAGCAGCTTTCATTTGTCTCCATGATTTTTTGGCAAGATTGCAGGCATGTGAAGCTATCCACGTTCATTGTTCAAACAGGCATGCCTGTGAATCAAGATGGCAGGCATGAGTGAATTACTCACATTTTTATTTCCACCAGTTGCTGCTGCTGAACAATATATATATATGTGTGTGTGTGTGTGTGTGTGTGTATGTATATCCAAGTTGCAGAAGTGCGATATTCTGCCTAAATAAACAGGGGGGAGGGAAGAGGCTGTTTTGTCACCTCAGCACACAATCACTGTGGCAAAAATCCAATGTAGTGGTTCAGGGCACTTGTCTTGCCAGCAAGCTCCACCCCCTGCACATCTCTGAGTGATCAGCTTTCCACTTCCACTCTTAAGGGGAATGTGCATGAAAGAGAATCAGTTGTCCCCAACAAGCAGGAATGTGCATTTCCTTTGGAATTTTTTTTTTAAAAATTATGGGAAAAGCTGCAAAGGCTTTTCCCACAGAGTATTTGGTGTTTTTGGTGCCCCCTCCTTCTGAATATGGCAGATTGATGTGAGAATCTCATTTAGACAAAGTACATTCTCCTCAAATTCTATGAGTATTTTCACCATATAGACAGCCCCCTTTTCTGTTTATTTTTTAAGCCTCCCCCACCCCACATGCATGCTCTTGGATAATTTCTGATGAGAAACTGTGCCCCTGTTAATTCCATTGGAATTTTTGGTGGCTTAAAAAAAATAGCCATGGCATCCTTCTGGACCATGTAGCTGGAATGAACAATTTTTCAGTCCCACGACTGGCATTTTCTGGAAAGGCAGTTCCAAAAGGTAGTGTTGGGGAAAACCCTGTTTGACATTTAAGCGATTATACCACACCGGGTTACACCTTTGGAGGGAGGGGTGACACCAACCTTAATAATGCTACAGTTTCCCCCTGCCCTTTCCCCCAAGATGAACAGGAGCAAAGTGGAAATGCTGGGGAATTGCAATGCTGATAACACCCTTTTTAAAAAGCCTTCTAAGTATTTTGCCCACTGATGCTCATCTTACAGAACTCTCCAGTGTCTACTCTGGTCAGGATCGGTCCCTGATGGTGCCCAGTCCTGCCATTTTCAGTTATTTTTCTGTAACATTGATACTCACTGTGCGTTGCTTTTTTGTACTTGCTGACAAATGTTCTTAGCCAACTCTAGGGTGGTAATGGTGGTGGCAATGGTTTTGGCTGCTTTTGAGGAAAGATAAGAATGCAGCTGCAAAATCACCCTGGGAAAAGGAGGCTGGATGGTGTAAGTAAATGTCATGTCAGGGGATGATGGTTAGCCAATGGTGTTAGTGCCTGCCAGATTTTATAGATCATAATAGGCTTTAATATAGGACTTTATCAGACACTCTAAAAAAAACCCAGTGGAGGTCGGGAGGAGGACACTGCTGTCCCGCTTCCGGAAGTCAGTACTTCATGGCCTGTCCTCCTCCTGCCCTTCCTCTGTCCTTCCTCTATGCTGGAGGGATGAAAAAAGGCACTGCTTTTCATTGATGGAATTTTCCATCAATAAAAATGGTACCTTTTCCATCGCTTCAGCATGGAAGGAGAATGAACAAAGAATGAGAGGAGGACAGCATTGTGCAGTATTGCCAGCCTGTAGTCGTACAGTGGCATCATCTGTGTTACCTCCTTGGGAGCTTTTTTTTTGTATCTGATAAAGTCCATAGTGTGTGGCCCTTAAGTTTCAGTTTTCAGCAACAACCTTGTATGGTAAGCTTCTTGTATTTCTGACAATAAAGTTTTCTGATGAACTTAAACTTCTGTTCACTGAGTCTGGGAATGCAAGTACACGGCAACTCCGTTTTTCTAGCAATTCTAACATACTAAAACCTGTAGCAGCTCTGACCCAGGTTTTACTCAGGACTTAGATTCTCTCTCCTAGTGAGATCTGCTTTAGCAGCCATGGAAGTTTGTGCTAGGCTTCACTCTAGATACCTATTTCTACTTAGAAACATATTTTAATAAAACCATACCTTTCCTGGAACACTGTCTTTGGCTTGTCCTGGCCCCTGAAGAAGTCTTGTACACATATTTACTTTGCCACATATACAATATCTAAAAAGGGCTAAAAAATCAATCTAATCTAGCCTAAACCAACTGAGCAATCAAGAATATTTCATCTGAAGGAACCAGTTACCAGATTCCATTTGCTTGCTTTGACCTCAGAACAAATGGCCAAATGCAGGGCTCTGCCTTCCTGGCATCCTGAGGTCAGAGCAGCCATATGCAGGGTTCTGCCTTCCCAGCATCCTGAGGTCACAATGAGTGGCCACACACTGGGAAAGCAGAGCCAATGGCTGCAGTGTTGAGGAGGGGAAAAATTGTGGCACCTATCAGGCAGCAATTGTCTTGCCTCCCTACCCTCAAAATCCAGTGCAGATCCTTTGTTCACACTACAGTTTTATCTGGAGTTTCCAGCAAGCTCTGGAGAAAACAAGCCTCCTAAAACCCAGGTTTAGGCGGTAAACCCAGCATGTGGTGCAGATAGGACAATATGTTGTGTGGCATTATCACACCAGGTTCAGGGATAAGGCTGCATGCCATGTGAGATTATCAGGAGAGATTCAGGGATAAGGCTACATGTTGCCAGGCCAGATTCGGGGGAGGAGATTCAGGGTTTTTCACTAGTGTAGACAAGTCCATAGATAGAGGATGTGTATGTGTGTTGGTAACTTTCCATCTGTCCCAGTGACCAATGTTCTAATGCCATTCTGGCTGTGAGGTATGGAGGAAACACTGTGTCAGCATTGTGGGCAAATGGTAAATGGTTTACATAGTAAGATATTTCCTCACACACTTGTCTAAATTGTACAGTCACTGGCATGACCCAGAGTAATGTTGTTGGAATACTCCAACAGGATTCTGGACCCTATTGCTAGATAACAGCTTGTCTCAATGTCCATCACTCAGTCCTCCACCAAACATGGGGGGATCAGGCCAGATCTAAGGGCCGCATAGAATCAAGCGTGGGTGTGTATTCTGCAACTCAGGTTTCCAGAAGACAACTGTTCACATTAGTTTCATTGAAAGCTCAAGGTACTATTTCATTGACCAAGCAAGGATCAGATGTCAGAATCTTAATTTTATACCTCCAGCTCCTAGTATAGGCACACCTCAGATAACAAAGCATCTGACAGTGAAGTTCTTTTCTTTCTTTCTTTCTTTCTTTCTTTCTTTCTTTCTTTCTTTCTTTCTTTTTTTTTTCAAAGGTGTTTTATGACCTTGCAGTTCCCCTTTTCCTCTTTGTCCTCTGTTTAGCTGGAGTTTTTTTTTTTTTTGAACCTATTCTTAGTACAGGTCACCTCCTGTATCCATAGGGAATACATTCCCAGACTTACCACAGATATGTGAAACAGCATATAATAGCAAACTGCCACAGAATACCATAGATTCACACTGGAGGACCTAGAAAATGGAGGACCTCTGGGCATCTCGTGCAATTCTGTGGACAACGTCTGGTGGAAATTGACCATAGAGTCATGCTGGATGTCTACAGAGACCATCCCCAGCAGGACTTTATGGTCATCCAGGTGCCTAGAGAGATCTACCCCACTGACAGAGGGTAAGTCAAACTGTGGATACCAATCCTGTGTAAATGGGGGGAGACTTGTACTTTCATGTTATTCCCATCACTGTTACAAAATTTTCTGTTACAGAAGTAATGCCTGGGAACCCATTAACTTGGTTAGTTGAAGTATATCTGTAATTATATCTGAGCAAGCCAATCCAGACACTTCAAACTGCCACAGAGATAGCAGCTACACAACAATCTCCCCTCTTTCTCCTTTCAGTTTTCACATATTACACAAAGCATAAATCTGGTAGGTAGGAGGAAAACATCTCTCAAACCCTTGTTTGAGAGATGGTGGTGTGGATTTGTCTGTTCTAATGGGCAGTAACAACAATAAAGTGACATGCTAAGGTATGTGTGGGTGGGTGGGGTGGGGTGGGGAGGGGAGGGGAGGGGAGAGAAAACAAAGGAAAGCAACTAACAGGCTCATTGTGGCCACCTGACAAAATGACTGGTTTTGTTTTGCTGTGGAGCAAGATAAATTTGGAAGTGTAAAAGAGGAAACAGAAGGCCATTAACCATTGTGTACAATCCCCCCCCCCAAAAAAAGATTATTGACCCAAAGGCTGAAGGTGTTATCTGTAACAAGCAGCTGAGGAAACACACAACTAAAAGACATGTCACACTCACTGTTCCCTGTTAATCCTTCTCCTCTCATTATGTGTGGGACAAGTTGGTTTTTCTTTTTTGCTGATAGGAACAGCTCTTCAGATTATGCCTTGGGGTCTCTTGTGATTCTGGCCTTGTTTGAGTGGATTTGCTTCAGTTAGTGCTTGGATTTCAGTTTGAAATAATAGATATGACTGGGATGGAGGTCTGTGTTGTTGTTTTAATTCCTACATGGAAAATAATATTCCTAACGAGAAAATAATATTCATAATTTCTGATAAATTGTGATGGATTCTGGCTTAGTGCAAGGTTTTCTGAAAACTTTCTGTCAGCACATTGGCAATCATTAATTGGGCACCTGCTATGTCAAGCTAGGTGTCCCCTTCCCATCTAGGGGTTGTGTATATGATGACAATAATCCTCACAGAATTTGCTCAGAAAACAAGCTGTCTTAATGGGATCCTGCATTGTCTCATATTATGAAGGAGGGGGGCCAAAAAGAGGGGAAACTATGCAAGAAAAGCATTCATGGCTTTCCCCTGCTTTTTAAAAAAGCTCCAGTGATAAGAACATTTTCGCTTGTTAAGGTAAGTGATTCAACATAAATTGCTTCCCCATGCAAGACAAAGTGCAAACCTGATTGGCTGAATGAGCACAGGGGCAGGGCTGGGTTACAGGGCAAGTGCCTGCTGTTGGATTTTCACCTTAGCAAGTGATCGCTAAGGTGATAAAATGGGGATTTGTGCTATCTGTTCTCTCTCTCGCTCTCTCACTCTTTTTTTGGAAACGTGGAATATTGCTTGTGAGCACCATAGAAATAGTTTTTTTAAAAAAAAAAGTTCAACAGCAGCAGATTTAAAAATGAGAGTAATCCACTTGCTTGCTGCCATCTCAGCTACAGGCATGCAAAGTTTATGGGGGCTGTAAAACCATTAAGACAGGTCACAGCTGCTGCAACTTGCTATTACTGTGGAGCAGCCCCCCCCTTTTTTTCCTTTGTGTAGACAAGCCCCTAGAATCACTCCTAGGACAATGCTGTTACTGACCAGAGTATAGGTATACAATTCTAAATTTGCAGAGACACTTCTCAACCAAATACAACAAAATCCAAAATCCACAAGCAGCTATAACTTTTTTGTGGGGGGGGGCAACTCCAAAGCATAATATCCATTGCACAAGCTTTTGAAGCTTCACTGGCTTCTTCATCAGTCATAGATGTTAAAAAATCATACAAGAGCAAAATAGTGATGATGTTAGAGTCAAAGGCCTATATTCTGTCTGAGATATTGTCTGTTCCCAATGCAATTCTTGTAGCTAACGGAGTTGAAATTTCATTACCTGTCTCTTAACCCTAGTCCTCACAAGGCCAATAAAGGGAGCAGCCTCTGCCTGCATTGAAATCCCTCAATACCATTTTAATTAACAACATCATTATCATTTTCCTCCCGTATGATTTTTAACATATTTGCCTGATGAAGAAGCCAGTGAACCTTGGAAAGCTTGCAAAATGTTTTCTATGCTTTGGGCTGGTCCCCAAAAGGCATTGCTGGTGGTGGATTTTGGATTTTGTTGTATTTGGTTGAGAAGTATCTCTGCTACTTTAGAATTGTATACCTATACACTGCTCAATCACAGCACTGAACTAGGAGTGATTCTAGGTGGGAAGGGGATGCAACCTTTTTGTAGAAGACATTGGATTTCAGCTCTCACTATCCCCTGATCATTGGCTATCCTAGCTAGATCTGCTCCCAACGACATGTGGGAGGCCACACACATTCCCCACTTCTGAATTATCTGCACATGCCCAGTATCAGTTGCAACAGACATACTATGTGACACCATTACACAGTAACAAACAGAACAAAAACAGCAACCCCCTTTTCAAAGATGTGATCTTGCCTTGAGATTCCCTCTGCTTGAACCCAGTCCTGAGAAGTGGGTCCAAGCCTTTAGATCAGGAAACACTAATTCCAACCCAGATTTTACAAAGTTGGGTACTGAAAGCTCTAGATATATGAATCTATCAGTTTTGGTTCACAGAATCCTGTAGGTATGTGTCCTAGTCAGTATTTGTCTGATGTGGGATGGTGCTTATCTGTCTATCATGAAAGTGCTTTGTAGTGTCCAGAAGGTAGCTGTATAGCCTGGACTGGCAAGGTTCAGGTTGATGGTAAATGAAAAGAATTAGACAGAAATTGGTATATGATCATGTACTGTAAAGTTAAACAAGGAATCTTTGGCACATAACAAAGATGCTGCTTTAACCACTCTGTGTCTTCCTTATTGTTGCTCTGTGTGATTGTTGGAAGGTTATAAGCTAAATCACTGTTTTCCTGAATTTCAATTTCCTCACTTTGATCACACTAACCACTCAATTAAGTTTTTCTTTTCCAGTAATTGGGTGCTGGATGGGTTTTATTCCGTTGCTTAATAGCATGCCAATTAAGGAAGAGAATGGTGTTCCAGCCCTTAGTTTTCTTTTTCTATGTGCTATAATTAAACTAGATTCAGCAAATGTGTGGGAGTCTAGATAAGTACTGCATGTTCCTTGGAAAGCAGCAATTTATAACAGTATTAGAGGTGGTCTAAAAGATGCCTGAGAAGTACTGGTACTTGCTCACCTCACAGCAGTTACTCCCTTTTGAAGTGGAAGATACAGACATTAGGCAGCAGACAGATGGTGTGAAACGGCAAACTGGCATAAAGCATGGATTAAAAGATGGGTATGTCTTGCCTCAGATCACTTGGGAGAATGAAAGAACAGATCTGGAAGCAAACAGATGAACACAAGGCCAATAGGGGCCTAATCAAGATACCATAACATGGATTATTTTCTCCTTAACCATTTAACCATACTACTGAGAAGTAAGCCGTGTTCCCTTGTGATAGAAATATTGAGTGTAGCTTCATCTACCGATTGCAGAAGATATGTATGTATGAATCATAGACTCATCGAGCCGGAAGAGACCACAAGGGCCATCCAGTCCAACCCCCTGCCTTGCAGGAATACATAATCAAATCATTCCCGACAGATGGCAATCCAGCCTCTGTTTAAAAACCTCCAAAGAAGGAGACTCCACCACACTATGAGGCAGTGTATACTGTCAGGAAGTTCTTCCTAATGTTTAGGTGGAATCTCTTTTCCTGTAATTTGAACCCATTGCTCTGTGTCCTAGTCTCTGGAGCAGCAGAAAACAAGCTTGCTCCATCCTCAGTATGACATCCGTTCAAATATTTAAACATGGATAGCATGTCCTCTCTTAACCTTCTCTTCCCCAGGCTAAACATAGCCAGCTCCCTAAGCTGCTCCTCATAGGGCATGGCTTCCAGACCATTGCCCCACCATTTCGCTCGACCTTGTCTGGACATGTTCCAGCTCCTCAATAGGCTTCTTGAATTGTGGTGCTCAGAACTGGACATAGTATTCCAGGTGAGATCTGAATAAAGCAAAATAGAATGGTACTATTGCTTCCCTTGATCTAGTCACTATACTCCTCTTAATGCAGCCTAGAATCACATTGGCTTTTTTAGCTGCTGCATCACAGTGATGACTCATGTTCAGCTTCTGGTCCACTAAGAATCCTAGATCCCTTTTGCAGGTACTGCCATCAAGCCAGGTGTCACCCATCCTACATCTGTGCATTTCATTTTTACTGCCCAAGTGTAGTATCCTACATTTCTCCCTGTTGAAATTCATTTTGTTAGTTTTGACCCAGTTTTCTAATCTGTTCAGGTCATTTTGGATTATGATCCTGTCTTCTGGGTTATTAGCTACCCCTCCTAATTTGGAGTCATCTGCAAACTTGATAAGCATGCCCTCTATTTCCTCATCCAAGTCATTCATAAAGATGTTGAATAGCACTGGGCCCAGGAGAGAACCCTATGGCAACCCACTAGTCACTTCTCTCCAGGATGAAGAGGAGCCAGTGGTGACTACCCTTTGGGTTTAATCAGTCACCCAATTACAAATCTACCTAACAGTTGCATTGTCTATTCCACATGTTATTAACATTTTTTCCAAGAACATCATGGGGGAGCTTGTCAAAAGCCTTACTGAAATCAAGATACACCACATCCACAGCATTCCCTTCATCTATCAAGTTTGTAACTCTATCAAAACAAGAGATAAGACTGGTCTGGCATGGCTTGTTTTTGAGAAATCCATGTTGACTTTTAGTGATCATGACATTCCTTTCTAAGTGCTTATAGACTGTCTGTTTAATGAAGGGTTCTTTGAGAGAAGGGTCTCCCATAGTGATGTAAGTGGAGACCTGCTGAATCATACTAAAAGCCTATATGATCCAGAATGCCAGATTACTTTTTAAAGTAATTTGTTTTTGTGTGCCTTCAAGTCATTTTCAACTTATGGTGACCCAAAGACAAACCTATCATGGGGTTTTCTTGGCAAGATTTGTTCAGAGGGAGTTTGCCCTTGCCTTTCTCTGAGGCTAAGAGAATATGACTTGCCCAAGATCACCCAGTAAGTTTCTGTGGCCAGGCAGGAATTCAAACCATGCTCTCCAGAATCCTAGTCCAACACCTAAACCACTACATCACACTGGCTCTTAATTTTTTAAAGTTACGGTTAATTGTATGAAGATCCAAACAGTAACAGGTTTTCTAAGTGGGAATTTGTATTCCCATTTCTAAAGAATACCTTCAATATTGCCTCTAAGCAGATGTTCACACGGGGCCAAAATGCCCTGTTACTGCCCCACCACCTCTTCTCCCTGCCATGGAATAACGTAAATCTTTCACACTCTTACCTTAATTCCATGGCAGGAATGGGCTCCCCCTCCCATCACTGGCCGGCTGTAAATGCAGCCATCATAAGGCTGCTTTTATGACTGGCCATCTGAAACATTATCATGTTATCGTGTGATAATGGCCTGTGTGGTAAATTTAAAAAAATAAAACTCCCCCAAACATAAAACCAGTTCACCAACCACAAAAACACACTTTAAACCACACAATCAAAACAGGGAGGGTAAAATAAAGGGTGCCACCTAACTGGATGTCCAGATCATACCAGGAAGTGCTCGGAACAGACCTCCCCTCCGTGGCTGTCATTTCAGAACAGGAACGGGGCTCCTGTTCACACACCCATGATTGCATGATAGCGATGGAACAGGAGGTCTATTCATGATGAAAGATCGTGATTACATTGTTTTAGAACAGTCACGGGAGTAGGATGGGTGCAGGACAGAATGGGGTCAATGTTGTCCGAATTTAAAATAAGAGTCTTTGCAGATGATATGGTTGTTATGCTGAGAGACCCGCTAGAAGGAATAAGGCCGTTACTAGATAAAATAGAAGAATTTGGTAAATGTGCAGGTTTTAAAATTAACGTAGATAAAACCAAAATGTTAATTGCGAATTTAGGAAAATTAGATAAAGAGCAATTAAATATCAGGCTTTGAAACTGTGGACACAATTTGATACTTGGGAATCAATTTGTTAATCAAAACCCAGAAATTATTTGAAAATAACTATATCAAGACTTGGCAAGAAATCAAGAAAGATTTAGATGGAAAGAAATTAGATTATCATTATTAGGTAGAATTTCAGTGATAAAGATGAACATACTCCCCAAATTAATGTTTCTTTTTCAAGCAATACGAATTATATTCTCAAGCAAAATCTTTGCGGATTGGCAAAAAGAATTGGCTAAATACGTATGGGCAGGCAAAAAACCTAGAATTAAGTGGAAATTATTAATAGATGCTAGAGAAAGAGGAGGATTAGGAATGCCAGATCTGAAACTCTATTTTGAATTGGTAGGTTTGATGTGGATAAAACATTGGTTAGCACTAGAGAATATGAAAGAATTGGAGTTAGAGGGTCATGAATTGAGAATGGGGTGGCATGGTTATCTGTGGTATCAGAAAATGAAGATAAATGTAGAATTCAAACACCACATTATAAGGAGATCCGTAATTAAAATTTGGCAGAAATATAAAAATGAATAAATTTGAAAATTCCAATATGGCTTTCATTGAAAGAACCTTTTTGTAAAAGAGAATTGATGACAGACAAATGGTTAACGTACAAAGATATGATAGTGAAAAAAAGGGGAAATTGGGAGATCAAGGAAAAACATGAATTAGAAACAGTGGGCATTAGCATACATTGGCTAACATATCAACAATTAAAAACAAGGATGAGGGAGGACTTAAACAAGGATCAATATGATGGCCAAATGTCAGACCTGGAGAAGATTCTATGCACAGAGCAAGATCATTTAATCAGCAAAATATATAAAGTATTACTAAAATATGGTACTGAGGAAGAACAAGTGAAACAATGCATGGTCAAATGGGCAAAAAATGTAGGACACAATATAGATATGAGACAATGGGAATATGTTTGGAACAAAGGTTTAAATCTTACTTGCTCATATAATCTGAATTTTTAAATATAAATTAATGTATGATTGGTACCTGTCTGCAAATAAATTGGCCAAAATTTATAAAAATGTGCCAAATATGAGTTGGAAATGCAGAAATCATGAAGGAACAGCTTTTCTTATTTGGTGGAAATGCAAGAAAAAACAAAGATATTGGGTTAAAATTAATAAAAAAATGGAATTAATTTTAGGATTCAAAATTATGAGAAGACCCAAATTATATTTATTAAATATGATTGATTTAGATAATAAATTGGAAAAGGAACATGACAAATAAATATATTATCTACTGAGGGTGGCAAGAATGGTCTTTGCAAGGCAATGGAAATCTAAAAAAAAATCAACTTGTGTGGATTGGATTGAGGAAACAATGGAATTGGCACAGATGGATAAATTAACAAATTTGATAAGAGGGAAACCTTTGGAAATGTTTCTTAAAACCTGGGAGCCTTTTGTAAATTATGTAAAACAAAGAGGGGAAGCCTATATAATGGGATTTAACAGTTAAAGAGGATTGTTTAAGGGAGAGGGAATTTTATAGGTGGTATATCTTTAGTATTAAGGTAGGGATGCTTGCTATTTATAGGAGAATATAGTGTAGTAAATAAATGTAATAGAAGATAAAGAAGAGATTGAATACTAGAATATACTAAAGGTAGAGACAGTCTAAGAACATGTGGGAAGTGTTTTAGAATGTGTGAAAGCTTCTTGTTTTGTTTGTGTGTTTTTTGTTTTTGTCTTTTTTTTTTGTCTCTGTGTGTATGTCTGGGTAGGTAAATCTGGATAATAAACTAGGGGAGTTTTAATAATCTGTTTAAGAGGTATTATTGATTGTTTGTGTAGTCTTTCTTTTGTTATTATATGTTATTATGTGTTTTGATAAAATCCAATAAAATATTCAAGTAGACAAGTAAATTTTATCTATACAGCTGTCCCTTCATATTTGCTGGGGTTTGGAAACCAAAATCTGTCCATACTCAGTGCCCTTTATATGCAGTGTCATAGCAAAATGGTGTCCCTTATATAAGATGGCAAAATCAAGGATTGCTTTTTGGATTATTATTTTTTTAAGAATATTTTCAAGCCATGAATACTTATATCGAGAGATACTAAATCCGTGGATATGGAGGAACAACTGTACATCATTCTTTCAAATGTTGCAAAGATTGTTAGATCTTTTATCCATTGGATCACAGGTGGACAAAAATGATCTTTCCAGTAATGAAGTATCATTCTTTGAGCAGTCAAAAGGGCAGGAAAAATCCACTTCCTTTAGCCATTTGCTAATTTCCAAGAAATGGGTAAACAATTCAGAAGAAAATGCACATCCCTGAATATCAAGGAACTTTCCAAAATGTAATTTACTCATGTGATTATTTCCTCCTAAAATGTAGCTACTATGGAACAACTCCAAAACATATGTTTTAAGGAAGCATTAGTAGTATTACATTTCCAACAACTTGCTGATTTAGAAAGCTCTTTCTTGGATAGACATTGTGGAGACCAATATACCCAAAAGAGCAATTTCTGTTGTATAAGACGTAGTGGGAGATCTATAGCCATACAAGTTATAGATGTTAAAACCGATGGCCATTGATTAGTTAGAACTGGGTCCTCCAATTGTCTATTCCATTCTTCCTGTAAACCGCACATGTCATATTTCTTTACAGATAATAGTGTGTGTGTGTGTGTGTGTATGTATGCATGCATGCATGCATGCATGCTCAGATGTGCTTAAAGTTGCAGGGCCAAATCTGGATTATAATAAATGTTTCAGATGTAGTGCTACCACCCCGTATGCCCCCTCCCTATAATATTTCATAATTGGCAACATTAAGGTACTTCATGAGGTCTAGTAGACTGGGGTGGGCCAAAGATGAGGTCAAAGGGAAGTCACCAGGACCTAAGGCAGGTGTCATGGAAAATTACTATCAGATACACCCAAGGTAAGTTTGGGTGACAGCCCCTCATAGACAAAGCAATTAAGGTGGTATATACTTAATCCTTCCCTGGATGGCTTGATTATGGGTCATACACCACAAACAAACAAGTGACCAGTACATCCCATTACCTCAGGAAATATCCCCTGCACCTTCCCAGCCAACAATACAGAGATAGCTGTAAACTCATCTATTCCTATCTCTCTTAACAGCAATCAGCAAAGTTTCAGTTTCCTTTGTTTAATGGTGGGAAACCTCTCACGGCTTTGTTCTAAGCTCAAACACCCCTTCAGGACACAAAATATCAATATTAGTCCCAAAACAATAGCAAGGTGTGCCACTTTGGACAACACCCAGACACTATGTCATGGTGCCTCCAGACCAGACCCTAGCACCACCCTTAGATTTCGGCCTGGGTTTCTTTACTTCCTTTTCCTTAGGATCAGTAACTATAGTCCCTATGTCCCAAATTTATTCCCTTCTCCAGTCTTCCTGCCTTTAATTCACCATTAGCCTTGTGTGGTTCTTGTGAGTGTGTGTGCATGAGTAAATGATTCTGTGTTTATTTTCCAATAAAAACCATTATATTTCATTTTAATTTGGAGTCTCTGCAGTTACTGCTGGTCTCTGTGTGTGTGTGTGTGTCATTAGATCCTGACGTTACCCACCTCTCACAGCCAACCATTGGAGCTTTCATAATCCCGCCCCCCAGCTATTAATCAGTCATGGGTGGCCTCCCCATGGACCCCACAGCTATTCAGGTAATAGTAGATATTGCCATTTAGCTGATATAGGTAGTTTAAACTGCTCTTGCAAAATTGAAAAAGGCAAAAACTCAACACCAAGATCTGATTTAAGGTAACAATCCCATTATCTGTCTACACTTTCAAAAAAAAAAAAAAAAAGGTTCCTTACCAATTTTCAAAACTGGCTTCCCCATAAAGTCAATTTGGCATGAGTATATGGGTCAAATTGCAATTGACAAGACAGTATTTGTTACATTATTGTTTTAGCTCCAGATGAGTCTTTAAGTTCCTGGGCGAGGCATTGGCACTCAAGACTGGGACAAAGAAAACCCCTCCCAGGAGGGGTTTATACCTTAACAGGGTAAGCCTTCTAGAGGTGACAAAATGGTGCTCACAGGTTCAGGAGAGATGCACGCCCTCCCTTTTCCTCTGAGACTGTAAGAGGGGGACAATTCCTACTCTCAGATAGAGGATTTTTTTAATCAACACCAGGACTAGCAGAATCATCCTGGCTCCATCTTTCTTTACTCTTTGGTTTAAGACTTCTTTACTGCAAAATTCAAAACACAAGCAGAGTGCAGTAAAACTATGGAACATGGGATTTAAAACAAATTGGCACATATATGTGTAGTTACAAGAATTGTGTATGGCAGATGAGAAGTCCAAATATTAAACTTTTTGCTGATCATCTGCAAACTCAACTCACTACAAGTAGTAAAGTTCATGTTGAGAATGTGAGACATAGTGGTGTATCTCACAAGCCGAGTAATTACAAACAGAAGGTGAAAAATGACTAATCTCATCCCCACAGGGTCTAGCAGAGAAATAAAACAGGCCTAGTCTTCTTTGTAAAAACATATAGTGTAGATAGACATACAAATACTTAAGGCTTCATAGCATCTCATAGTGAGAGGCTGTATTCTTCAAACATGGAGGAAGGGAAGAGAGAACTTCAAACTCAAAAATGAACCAAGACTAACTGCAGTGTAACTCATGCAGGATGAGAAAGTGTACAGCTAAGACCAGCAAAGTGAAAATGATATGAATACTCACTTTGCCTAAACTCTTGGACATGAGAACTAGCAACTGCTGAACGTAGGCTAATGCTGCTACCTCTAAAAGTTCAAGGATAGTTGGCTACATGGTTCAGTGTTTATGTGTAGTAGCCATTTGCACTCTAATGTCTATTTGCTGAATGCTGTCACCTAATAATCACTATGGGGGGTCAGACTAAATAGCCCATGAGACTCCAGGACTCTGCAAAGTCTTTTTCCTTTAACTCTCAGGTCTAGTCAATGTTTCCTACTATTCAAGTCTATGTTCCAGAAACATATAATATGCTGATGTAAACAAATTCTTTCTCTAATAATGGTCAAACTGTACCCAAATGTTCCTAAGCTATCTTGCCTTGAACTGTCAACAATTGTCTCAAGGAAGTTGCTGACACCAAAGAAAGGGAGGAGGGAATTGCTTTTTGCATACTGAAATTACTGTATAAAGGTATTCTGTAATCATAGCTCTTGGCTCTGACTCTTTGGAAGATATTCCAGTCAGGCCCACTGGTGTAATAAAACTCACTTTCCAATCCGTGGGTCTGCTGTTCCGTGATTTCTGCAACATATGTAGAGCAATACTACTAATTACATAATCCTAAAGAGAGTGTTAGTGTTTGGGTTGCCAGATGACAAGGAAAAAGAAACTGGCCTGGCCTGACCTGGCCTGTGGTTGCATTTCTGCTAGAAATCAGATAAAACTCTTCATGCCATGGAAGAAAGATGTAACTCTTCACTAACAAGTAATTTTAGCAGTTTTCTTCCCATTGTAACAAAGTCTTTGAAAACCACACAATTTTCAAACCCTATTGGCAATTTAAGAATTAGTCTGCACAAAATTAGTGCCTGGTTGTTTTAGGTAGGAAACATCATTTTCTACATTTCAGCACAGAAAAAGCTGTTTCCTGGGCAGAAAATGCTATTTTCTATGCAAATCAAACATATGTAAATGTTGGTATGTACAACTCCCCAATGATAGCATTTTCTGTGCAGGAAATAGTTTTTTTCTGCACAGAAAATACCATTGCTGCTTAGAAATAATGTCTGTGTAGAAATTGCATATATATATATGTGTGTGTGTGTGTGTGTGTGTGTGTTAATCTGGCTTGGATACGTACAATTGGCCTGGGTATGTTTCCAACTCTTGGGTATGTGTCCTCTCCCACTGTGCTGATTGGCTGCTCAGGAAACACACCTGACCAATCTCCACTCACATGCAAACTCCCTCTATACCTTGCAATCCACTCTTGCCACTCAATCTGAATCTACACCCCCAGCCTCAGGAGGGCCCTTCCCTCATCTCACTCCTTCAGAAACTCACTAGTCATGGTCTGCAATGGCACCCGGGTGGTCAACTGGCAGTGGCAGCAGTATGCTGCTGCTGCCACTGCAACAGGTCCCAGGCAGTCAACTGGGAATGGTGGCAGTGGTGTGATGACTCAGCTGCTGCTGCAATGGGACCCAAGCAGTAAAGGTGTGGTGGCAGCAGGACACCACTCTTAACACTGTGATGAGACCTTGGTAGTCAACTGGTGGCAGTCGCTGCCACAGCGGCAGCAGCAGGGTATCATAACAAATCATCCTCAGCAATTCTGGGGAAAGTGTGGACCACTGAGAAGGGGGAGGAGGAAGTTAAATCCACCAGCCTACCTTACAGGGTTGTCGTGAGAAATATGGAAAATAAATAATAAATATGGAAAGTAACCATGTGTAAATTTTGCACAGGATAAGTCCTGAAGTGTAAAGATTCTTGTCAGACCAATATTCTTTTGGTCTGGGTTTCTTGACACCCCCAAAACATGTTTTTCAACCAGTTTAAAAACATTTTCAAATATTCTTTCTATCAGTATCATGGAGAAATACACCATCAGGTGGCAATATCTACAGATCCATGAAAGACAGAGCTGCAGCAGGGCAATATTTTTGTGTGTGGCTGCAATCTATATGTGCTTTGATACTTTTCTATGCCTTATGCTAATACGCATGCTGTCTGGAGAATTTTGGGAATAGTAGCTCCAAAAGTAAGTATTATAAGTCCTGGTTTTAGATACATACTCATGGTTATTTGAAGATGCATGTATGCCTAAGGAAGGCCTGGGACTGGAGAGATCCAGGTTTGAGTCCCCACAGAGTCATAAACACTCATTGGCTGACTCTGGGCTTACTTACTATGACCTGGTAGTTCATACTAGTGGCTAATAAAATCAGACATCCCAGGCTGATTGCTTTTTACTTTAGCTATTTCTGAATAACAGAAATCCAACATGCCTAACAGCTGCTTGCTGTCAGACTCTTACAGTTTTCCCAGCATTTGCGACTGGGAGATGTTCTTCCCAAGGCTTCTTCTCATTTATTCTTTGAGGTGACAGTTATTGTGTTGAGAGCACAATATCTGTGATCCCCACTGAGGTGGAAGCTGTCTGATGGATTGTCCATGGAGGGATGAAGAGCTTTCATATGCAAAGAAAAACGTTCTGAGGTGAAGCCAGACTTTGGAGAATAGTAGAGGCTGATACCCCACCTCACCCCCCATGAGATTGCTCTGTTAACATGGCTAAGAAAGGCCTGGGACTTTGTTTTTGTTTGCCTCTACCAGAGCTAATATGATAACAGAAGGCAGGGCTAATGCCTTGTTTCCCATGCAGCCCTAATAATTAAGAGATTGCAAGTGTATTCTTCTAGGGCAACACATGTTATCCATCCCACCAGCTTTCCCAGAGCACAGCCTGGCACTTGCTTCCATAGGCATATTTCAAATTATTTAAATGAGCAATCAATTTTAGCTTTACAGCTTTAACTGAGAAGGCATGTTGGTTATGGAAAAGGGGTTGGCATGTGTTAGAACAAAACTGCATAGCTGGATTAATTAACTCATAGGGAATTCAGTAACAAGTAAGTAACTCATGTTGAACTCAGTTCTATAGACCTGAACACAGATCTTCATCTTCTCCTTCATTATTTTGGCTAAGTACAAAGCGCAAGGGAAACTGAGACACTGATCTGAAGCTTCCTGGTGCCTCATACCTGCAATCTGTGCTATAGGTTCATGTTTCTATTTACATGATCACTGCATAGCTGTTGTGTTTTGAATAGATGTAGATCTTCCTAAATTTCATTCTTACAGGCAAGAAAGAATAACATTTTCCTCCTTGCTGCAAGAAAATTCTTGAAAAGTGCATAGTTTTGGAAGATTCTTATCAGTTTGGAACTTACTTCATTATTTTCTGTGCAGTAAATGTTGCTTTCTGTTCAGGGAACATATTTTCTGTGTGCAAACTTTTTTTCTGCACAGAAATGGCCATATTAAGTGCAAAAAATCTCAGGTATATTTTCCATGTAGAATTAGGTCCTGAAATGTGAAGATTCTAGCCCATCTAGGATTGCCGTCATTAGGATTTCTAGAAACTCAAGATACCTGTTTTTCAACCATTTTCCTTTACATCTCTAGTATTTTGTCTTGTGCATTATATAGGAGATTATCAGACAAGTTAAAAGTGGCATTGCACAAAAACCAGGAGCAAAAGGGTTTTCAGATGATGTTGTTTCCCACCTCATTATGAACCCGTTCTGCTGCCATTCCACTGGCTCTGCTTTTTATTGATGTGAGAAGCTGTCATTAGATTTCCTATTCCATTTGTCTCCCGGATTTGCCTGTGTGTGACAAGGTGCCCCGTTATGGTGGCAAGATCCCAGCGTCAGTGGGAGCTCCTTGCCAGAACACTTCTGGGTGAGATTGGGACATCCAGGTAAGCTACCCTCTTTTTTGTACCCTCCCTGGGTTACTTGTAAATTTCTTAGTGTCTGTATGTGCTTTTCAAAATGTTTTGGTGTGTATTTTTGTTTTTACTTTTTTTTTTTTTTTTTGGAGAGCAGAATTTTTTAATGTATTTGTTTTTAATTATTATTTTTTTTATAGTGAAAGTATACAGCTTCAAGTTAGGGTACAGAAATAAAGCAGTAGTCAAAATCCCTCCCCCCTCTTCCCGTTCCACAAATTCGATAGTGTCGCATTAAAATTTAATTTAAAATTTAAAACTAAGATAAAAACTACGACTTCCTTTGTACAAAATATCTCAAAGATTCTTTCTTCTCTAAAATAATGTGTCCTCCTTATTACTCTCTACCTCTCCTCTTTTCTTTATTAGTTTCAAAGCTACTTTACTGTTTGCTGCTTCTCAACCCTTTTATCTTCTTTTATCTATTATATCTTCTTTTCTCTCTCAACCTTTTCTTGTTTCTTATAACCACCGTCTTCTCCACTGTTGTCTGTATGCATCTAGCTCTGGCCATTTCCCTTCTTAAACCTCTATATCTCTATATCTCCTGATATACCCCACCTTTTCCTGCAATATTCAGTTATAAGTAACCATTCTGCATCTATTTTTTGTTCTGATTTTTTATTTAATATACATGTTAATTTGTCATTTTCTTTCATCTCTTGTATCTTATTGAGCCATTCTTCTATTTTTGGCTCTGCTTTGCTCTTCCATTTCACAGCTATAAGTGTATGAGCTGCTGTGCAAAGATATAGCAAGATTCTCCAATAATCTTTTTTTACTTCATTTGCTAGTCCTGCTGTAATGTTTAAAAGATATAGTTTCTGGTTAAGTTCAAATTTTATATTAAATAGTTTTTGAATAATGTTGTGTATCTTTTCCCAAAATTTATATATCAGCGGGCAAGTGCACCACCTATGTTTTAATGTTCCTGGTACTTTTCCACATTTCCAACAGTTCCTATCTTTTAATCCGTAAATTTTATTCAATCTTGATGGAGTTAAATACCACCTATTGCTGATTTTAAAATAGTTCTCTTTTAAAGCTTGGCAAGCACGAGAAGAACTTGAAAGGAAAGGCATTGAGATGAATTGGTTCAAATACCTGCAGATAAAAAACAGATTCCAAGAAGACAAACAAAAGTATGGATTAGAGATAACTGATGTAGAAATCGACAAAATAATCTGGGGTGAGGAAAATAAAAAAATAACCAAATTATACAAACTATTATTAGAAAGAGAACTAGAAGGAGAAAAGATCACAAATGCAATGACAAAATGGGCCCAAGAGATAGGAGAAACAATAACTTTGGAAGAGTGGGAAGTAGCGTGGAAAACCACAAATACCTTTACAGCGTGTTTGGCACTAAAGGAGAATCACTTTAAATTAACGAACAGATGGTACCTAACACCGGCAAGAATCAATAAGATGTACAAAACAAAAAACAACCTTTGTTGGAGATGTGAGAAAGATGCAGGCACAATGTATCATATGTGGTGGGGATGCCCCAAAATCAGGAAATTCTGGATAAAAATTCACAAAACGATTCAAAGAATTTATAACAACCAACTAGCTACGAGCCCCAAACTATACTTGCTGAATATAACGTCTGAACTGGAAACAAATTTCAAACAAAAATACTGGAGAACTTTATTATATATGGTAACAGCAGCAAGATTAGTAATTGCGTCCAAGTGGAAAAATAAAGAAATCCCATCCACAGATGACTGGTTGATGAAACTTAAAGAAATGCATGGAAACGACAAATTAACTTATATGTTAAATAAAGCAAACATGGAAAAATTAGAAGAGGAATGGCGACCGATTCAGAAACTATGGGAAAATGATGGAAGAGGAAGGTAAACTGAAATAGGATTTATAAAGCCACCAAGTCAATTTAAAAGTGACTTTATAAGTATTATATTTCTGAAATAAGTTACCGAACATTTAAGCATAAGCTACAATTATACTTAAAATAAAGAATACAAGAATAAGAGAGGTAGGGAGGATAAATGAAGAGACAATATGGACATACCTCACTCAGGTGATACTGTACACGGAAGCAAGAAAGGGGGAGGGAAGAAGAAAAGAATGGGAAGAGGGTAGGAGAAAGCTGAAGAAACAGGGGTCTATATAATATAAAATAAGTATCTTTTATATATAATAACATCTTGAGCTGTTATATACTGAGGGAAAAAATACATATACATACTGTTTTATATATATTGGATAGATGTATATAGTATGCTGTACTTTGAATTATGACTGGAAATAAGATATAAGTAATAAAAATAAATATATAAAAAAATAAAAAATAAAAAATAAAGCTTGGCATGCCGTAAACTTCTTTGTTTTCCTCCAGGCGTCTTCCCATTCTTCTAATTCAATTACTTTTCCGATATCTCTCGCCCATTTGACCATTGAATCTCTGATTGTTCCTTCTTCTAGTTGTCAGGAGTTCAGAACTTTATAGAGTCTTGTGATTTTCTTTTTCTTATCGTCCCAGATTATTTTTTCAATCTCTGTTTCCTCATTTTGGAAACCTGGTTTTTCTCTGGAGATTTTCAGACTGCGTTTCAGCGTGCCTTGCGCGGCAGGGGGGCGTTTTTGGACGCCGTTGTTGCTCTCCCGAAACCATCCATGTCACTTCCATGAAGCTTCGGAAGCCGCAGAGCCATATTTTAATCACGGGCAACCTCCGTGATTAAAATATGGCTCTGCGGCTTCCGAAGCTTCACGGAAGTGACACAGATGGTTTCGGGAGAGGGACAACGGCATCCGAAAATGCCCCCCTGCCACGCAAGACCACTGTCCCTCTCCCAAAAGCTCCTCCCGCGCTAGGCACGCTGAAACGCGGTCTGAAATTCTCCTCTATCTGTATTGAATCTACTGTGTATCTGTTGGTACGAAAACCAGTTAAATTTCCATCCTTCATCATCCAGTTCCTCTTTCGATTTTAATTCCATCTTTTTATCTCTCCTCTTATTACACAAATCATTGTACGTAGCCCATCTATCAGGTTTGCCCACGTATCCCCATCTTTTGGAGAAGGCCTCTACCGGAGATATCCATTTAGGTAATTTCCTGAACTGTTGTTTCTGTATCTTTTTCCAACTCTGCATTAATGCTTTTCTTATAATATGATTATTGAAATCTTTTTGTACTGTATCCTTGCCGTAGCCCATATAGGCATGCCACCCAAACCTCAACCCCGCTTCTTCCAACCGCAACAATCTTTGATCTTTCAACTTAATCCATTCTTCTATCCACACTAGGCTACATGCTGTATAATAATTTTGCAGATTTGGTAAGTCCAAACCTCCCCTTTCCAACTGTTCAATTAGAGTTGTCCATTTTATTCTCGCCTTCCTTCCACTCCATATGAAGTCACTGAGACCGCTTTTCCAGATTTTAAATGGCTTATCATTTGTAATGATTGGTAAGTTCTGAAACAAGAATATCATTTTGGGGAGGAAGGACATCTTAATAGCTGCAACCTTCCCTAGTAATGAAAGGTTCAATTTTTGTTTTTACTTTTGAATTTCCCATGCTTGTGTCTTTGTGTGAGAATCTGTGGGTTTTCGATCCAGGAAGTGAATGGAGCTCCGTTAGAGCTCCTTTCACTCATGGGCTACCCTGTCAATAAAGAGGAGGTAAGTGTGGTGGGGAGGGTGATTGTGGTGGGACTGGGATGGGAGAGGGGTGGGAATGGAGATTATGGGACAGGAACACTTTTTTTTTGTTCCTGTCTGATAATCTCCATGCACACTTGATTGTCACATGTAACCACAATATTATTGCTATGAATTTGGCCAATGGAACATCTCCTTTATGTCAGGATGGGCACTTGCTCGGTGTCTAGGGGCCAACATTGGTCCACCAGATCCTGTTGGAGCTGCATATCTTGTGCTGCTATGGAAACAATGAGAAATACCCCCCCCCCCAACACACACACTTTCAGTTTTTGGAAGAAAACACCTTTAAAACATTGGTCTATGTAAAATACTCACATTTCTTCCCTAAAACACCAAGGCGTCCTGCCAAAATCAGCAACAGTGGCAAGGGAGCAGGGGCACAGAAATGGTGGAATGGTGCAGGTAGCTCCTGGACCATGTTTTTGCCCAATTCTGCTTCACACTCTTAAGTCTTCACACTCTTATGTACCAGGATTTGTCTTTCACTGCAGCCTGCTGTTACCCGGTATGTATATTTGGGGACAAAGAGTTCCACATTCAGGCATGAACTTACCCAAAGCTGTCCTTCTTTTCCCATCCAGGCGTATGGATTCTTTTCTTTGTGAAGAAGGGATGTGTAACCCTACCCAATTACAAAACAAACAAACAAAGACTAAGGCCCTGTCTACACGATAAAAAAAATCTGTACGGCATTTGAAAGATCGATCATGTGTACACACGGCCATTCGGATGCATACGTGTCTTCCAGAAGGAGGGCTAGCGAGTCCCGCATAAACTACATGGATTCGGGGTTTGGGAGGATTAGCGAATCTCAACTTAAAATCCATACAGCCATTTGTATTGTTGATTGTCTGTACACCCTGTTCACACACATACAAACAGGCAGTGTAATCTGATTGGCTGGCTGAGCAGAGGAGGCAGGGCTAGTAAAGAGGGGTTTGGGAGCGGCCACCATGTTGGATTCCCAGCTAAGCAAGAGTCCAGTAAGGGCATGAAATTGAGATTTTTAACATTTATTCATTTTTATTTTATATTGTAAATATGGAAAACTGACTGTCTGCATAACAGGCACCTTTTTAAATTAAAAAGAAAAGTGGTGGGAGATTTAAAACCGCCACTTGGATCGCTCACTCCAGCCAGCTGGGCAAGGACGGTCATAAGGAGTTGGGGGGGTTAAAAATTGTGTAGGCAGATTGTACACATTTGAACAACTGCCTATTCAATTTTTTTACCCCCAAACAGATTTTTTTTTGTCATGTAGACGGGGCCGAAGATTTGGAATGAAAGGAGGAAAAATGGTAGACTTGAAAGTACGAGTTATTTCATCTTCCAGTTGGCTATGGCGTCACGAACAGACTTTCACTGAGGGAGCTCAGGGGAGTCTAGCCACACATGGATGAGAATCTAGCCTGAAAGTTAAGGCTGGATTTAGAATTTTTCCTCTAAACACAGAGGGAATCAGAGGGGGCTCACAAAGACCTGATTCCTGTCAAGACCCTGAAGTTTTTCATCTACAGAGGCAGATCACAGCAGAAGTAAGGTAGAAGAGGTCGGAGCCACATTCCACAACCGTGTGTAAGTGCAGCTGATTTTTTCAGCAAGTGCCACCACCAATATTTTTAACACACACACACACACACATATAATAATTGTTTAACTGATGGTATCGAAATTCTGACCAATTCCAAAGACAGAGAAAGAGACATCTAACCTGATGGTTTCTTGGACAAAAACAGCTGCTTTAAAGGGAAGACCCATCTACAGTGAATACCGGCATTACACAGATGAAACAGCTGTAAATAATTCCTAGATATAAAGACTACAATTAGTTTCGTACCTTGCTTAAAACAAAGACAAGTGGACTTGGATTTTGTAATAGAAACTTAAAGGACAGAAAGAGTGACTGTTTAACAAGTTGATATATGTCAGAGAATTTAGAAATGGAAAGAATTTAAACAAGGCAACATAGTTACAAATTGAAAGGAAAAAGAATGAAAGAAAGAAGCTTTGTATATTATGTTGCCACAATGAGGATAAATATGATTTGAGATGTGCATCTAATTAATTTGGCTAACTTGACTTGTGCTAAATTCTGGATTGGAACAAGTCATCTGTGTTGGAGAAGGCAGCCATTATTGGCTGTCACACGTGGACGACAATCCTTGGACATGTTTGAGATACATCTTAAGAGCCCTTATCATATAAAAGAAACTGTTTAAATATAGATTTTATGTCGAACTGTTTAAGTTTTTTTGAACTGATCTTAATATCGAAAGAATCGTAAGCAAGATTAGATTAGATTCAGATCCTGAATAGATTTGAAAGATTAGAAAAAAATTAAAACCACAATGCGACAAAGAGGACACCTTTAAAAGAAGCCGCAAGCTGTATATGTGTGTGTGTGTTGTGTGAGAGTGTATCTCCTTGTGTTTTTCGGTTTGTTCTTTTTGCTTTTATTTTTTGTTTTGAATTTTTATTTTTTTTCTTCTCTTCCATTTTACTAGGTATTTTTTTGCAGAGAGATGGGCGGTCTGAGTGAGGATCAAGATCAGAGGATGTTTTGACTGAGCCAGAAAGAAGAAAGAGGGACGACAGCAGAAGAACGAATAAGTTCAAGGTGGAATCTTCATTTAGCAGACACGAGTTGAAGCTAATATTGACTGAGTTATTAACTATCACTAATTATTAATGAATCATTCCCCTTGATTAATTGAAAGAACTGATTCCGACTTGTATTTGAACAAGAACGTTATAATCTGCCAGTGGTCCGGAAAGGTTACTGTTTGGAGAAGGAAGGGCAGTGTTAGAGAAAACCTTGGAATGAAACTTAGAAAGATAGAGGACACATATAGAAGACAGCCAGAGATTAAATATAACAGATGGAAGCAAACAAAGTAAAGAATATGACAGAATATAGAAATAAGAGGTGAGAAAGAGTCTGCTAGTGAAAGAGAGGATTAAATAAGTTGAAGTAGGTAAGAGAAAGGGTTTTAAGGCATAGAAGGTTTGTGTGTGAGAGAGATAAGGGAAAGAAGAGTATAGGTACAAAAGGATTTTGGGAGAGAGAGAGAAGGGAAAGAAGAGTAAAGATAAAGACAGAAGAAACAAGAAAGAAGGGAAGGTTTTTGAGAAACGGAAAGAGATATTAGTGAGAACATATACCTTGAAATGTAGTGATAGTAAAAACTAACATTGGTGGAGCAACCAGAAGAATAAATTTAAGATAAGAGCTGACTTTAAATAAAGGGGGGAAAGAGTGTGGGGAATAATACACATGAAGGGAAGTTAAGATATTTTATAAACATATAGGAAATTTTTATAGATACACATATATAAAGATAATACACAAATTATAGATATATATAGAGATTTAAACTGTATATTAAAAAGCGGTATTTTTTATAACTATTTTGATTGATTGTATCTTAAGGATTTATTTGATAAAGAAAGTCTAAGAGGAAAAAAAGATCTTGTCTATATAAGTATTATATACAAATACATATATATTATCTCTTTGATGATAATTTAATTAACTGAGAGATATACCTGTTTAATACTGAATACATTGACAGGATTGATTGAATAAGAGGTATCTTTGTTCAAGGAATTCTGTTATTAATTAATGTGGCTTGATTTTGAGATTAATTGACAATTTGGCAAACTGCTGTTTTTCAAGTTCAATTGATAATTCTGTAAATGTAATAATAGTTATTAATTTTCAGTCTGCCCTTTTGAAAAATTATCTCTTTGACAGCTGACAGGTTTGATTCTGCAACAGAAAAAGTTATTTGAGACTGTTTTTATGGATAGGAAAATAAAATAAGGAAAAAAGCAAATAGAGAGAAGTTGAATAAGAGAAAAGATGAGAGAGAGTGGGGGAAAAGAAACCAAAGAAAGAAGACGAAGAAAGAAATAAAGTGGAAAAGTAGTTTAACTGAAGGAAAAGGGGGGAAAAGATTGAAACAAAAGAAGAAATAGTGAGTGAAAGAAAAAGAAAATTAACAGAAAGGAGAAAACACAATAATACTAAGACATAATACAATGAGAAAAACAACACAGACAATGTTGCAGCCCACAAGAAGACCATCTTTTGACTCTAACCAATCAAGTCAAAGTTCAATTCTAGAAGAAATAAAATTAATGTGAGAGGAGTTACGAGAAATGAAAATGGAACTTAAATATGAAATGAAAAGAGAACATAAAAACATCAGAGTCTATAGATAAAATGACAGATGAATCAAAGAAACTAAAAGAGAAAGTAAATAAGATAGAAAAGAAAGTAGAAGATCTAGAGAAAAGAACAGAATTAATAGAAGAAAGAAAGGAACATAAATTAGATGAACAAACTCTCCAGGAAATGAGATGGAGAGAGAACTGTTTAAAAATAAGAGGCCTGAAAGAACAACCAGATGAGGACATGTATAAGTATTTGATACCAAAGCTTTCAAACTTTATGGGGATGACTAAGTCCCAATTTGAGTGGGAGATCAATAAAATCTATAGATTATCATCTAGGATTGCTAAACAGAAGAATTTACCAAGAGAGGTTGTAATTTATTTTGTACATAAGAAAACCAGAGATCTACTACTGCAAAAAAAAAATTTGAACAAAAACTTGAGATTGAAGGAAGTGATATTTTGTTTCTTAAGGACATACCTATGAGGATTCTCAAAAAAAAAAAAAAAGAAAGAAAGATAGATAGATTACAGGCCTTTAACAGAACAATTGAGACTAAATGGGATCCTATATAAATGGGAGAGATTTGAAGGTGTTTCCTTTAGATTTAAACAGAAAAACTTTAGAATCAGTTCGACGTAAAAAAATTTGAAGAATTTATGGGAAAATATAAAAAGATTTGAAACCATATTACAGAGAAACACAAGAGCAAAAACACAAAGGAGAAGGTGCAGAAGGAGTAGACCTAGTGGAGGAAGATAGGCAAGAAGAAGAAGAGGAAGAAGAATCTCAGCAGGAAGAAGAGGAGCAACTGGAAGAAGACCAAGCAGGAACTTCTGGAATTTAAATAATCAAAATTCTTGCAATTATCAGAATTTAAATAAACTAAAGTAAGATTGAAACAAGAATAGAAAAAGTGAAAAACAAGATTGTAAAATGAACTTAAAAATTTTAACCTAGAATGTTAAAGGGCTCAACTCACCTGAAAAAAGGGGGGGAATCTACCACTTTTTAGGAAAGAAAAAATATGATATAATCTGCCTACAAGAAACCCACATTAAAGCGAAAGATACTGATCGGCTAAAAAATAGGAAATTAGGGAGAGAATATATATCTGCAACAAATGAGAAGAAGAGAGGTGTGGTGATTCATGTAAACTGTAGAATTAAAGCACAAGATTATATAATGACCCAGAAGGCCAATATCTGATAACAGAAGCAAATATTCAATGTAAAAGAACATTGTTTCTGGGTTTATATGCACCTCTAGAGAAGAAAAGTGTATTTTTCAAAAAATTAATGGAAAAACTTTTGGAGTTTGATCATGACTGATTGATATTGTGTGGGGACTGGAATGGAGTGATTTCTCCAACTTTGGACAGGAAATCTCAGAAGAGAATAAAGAAAGGGCAGGGAAGCTACCCAAATAATTTGAAACCTTAATAGAAAACCTATCTGTAATTGATGCATGCAGATCTAAATATGACAACACTAAAGACTTTACATTTTATTCAGAAAGATATAACTCATTTTCTAAAATAGATTTTTTCATGATTTCAAAGAGCAATTGCAATACTATTCAGAAAATTGATATATTACCTAGAATTTGGTCAGATCACAATCCTGTTTTATTGGAATTGAAAGAATGGAAGAGCTTAGAATTCAGCTGGTGACTGAATGACAATTTGTTACAAAGAGAAGAAGTGATACATAATCTAAATAATCTAAACAAGAGATTAAATGGTTTTTTGAAGAGAATCTTAGGCAGAAACAGGTATTACTACTATTTGGGATACATTTAAAGCAGTAATGCATGGATTCTTTATTCAACAAAATGCAACACTAAGAAAGAAGATAATGGAAAGATCTAAGATCAAAGGAGAAATGAGAGAGAAAGATAAAATTACAACAAGCTCCTTCAAATAAGAAATGGTGAAGAGAAATAAAAATCTTACAAGAAAAATTAACAGTGGACACGATGGAGGACATCCAAAAGAGATTGCAATACATAAAACAGAGAATTTCTGAATACTCAAATAAATCGGGAAGATGGCTGGCCTATCAACTGAGAAAACAGAAAGAAAGGAATCTTATAACTAAAGTTAAAGAAGGAGATCAAATTTATTCGGATCAACAAAAAATTAAACAGATTATTAGAAAGCATTACACAACATTGTACCAGAGACAAAATGCACGACAAAGTGACTTACAAACATTTCTTAAAAAGCAATCAATTCTAGAATGTACAAAGCAGCAGAGAGAGATATTAAACAAACCTATAACTGTGGCTGAGATTATGGAGGCGATAAAGAAGTTAAAAATAGGAAAAACACCTGGACCAGATGGATTCACAGTGAAAGTTTACAAGGTGATGATGATCAAATACTGTTGCCATTTAAAAAAACTTTGGAGGCAATAACCATAGGAACATATCGCAGAATGTGGGAAGAGGCGAACATCATGCTAATCCATAAAGACAATAGAGACCCATATGATCCAAAAAATTACCATCCAATATCATTACTCAATGTGGACTATAAAATTTTTGCGTCAGTATTGGCGGATAGACTCAAAATGGTTTTAAAGGAATGGATTGGAGAAGATCAGAGAGGATTTGTACCAGAGAGATATATGAAGGACAACATCAGGCATGTTTTGGATTTGATTGACTATCATGAAAATCACAAAAATAAAAAAAAATGGCCTTAATATTCTTAGACATTGAAAAAGCCTTTGGCACTGTGGATTGGAATACAATGTTTAAAATCTTAATTCAAATCAATGCAGGTCAAAAATTTATTAATTGGATTAAAGTTATATACTATAAACAGTCAGCAAAATTATTAATAAATGGTGAAAAAATAGAAGACATACAAATACAGAAAGGCATGTGACAAAGATGTCCTCTCCCTCCGCTTTTGTTTTTATTAATAATGGAGAGATTAAGTATGAGAATTAATGAGAAAAAGATAAAAGAAATTAAAATTGGGAAACATAGATTTAAATTAAAAATGTATGCAGACGATTTAATAATCTTACTGAGTGATCCGCAAGAAGAAATTATACCACTAATGAATATACTGGAAGAATTAGAGATATTATCTGGACTAAAAATAAACAAGGAAAAAACAGTGATACTTTCGAAGAATATGACAAAGAAAGAAGAGACAGAACTAACTGAGAAAGTGGAGTTTAAAATGGCAAAAACAGTGAGCTATCTTGGTGTCAAAATAACAAAGAAAAATTAAGATCTGTTTTATAATAACTACAAAAAACGTGGACACAAATCAAGAAAGATATAACCAACTGGCAATATTTGAACCTTTCTTTTTTAGGTAAAATAAGTGTAGTTAAAATGAACATTTTGCCAAGAATATTTTTTTTTTATTCCAGATGATTCCAATAATCCAATCGCAAAAGATTTTCAAAGATTGGCAATCTGCTATATCTAAGTTTATATGGTCTGGGAAAAAACCAAGAGTTAGAATGAAAATCCTTCAAGACACCAAAGAGAGAGGAGGCTTAAGTGTACCGAATCTGAGATTATATCATGATGCTTGTTGCCTGACTTGGATTAAAGAATGTGCAACAAACGAGAAACTTTTGACAATAGAAGGGGATGGAAATATCAACGGCTGGCATGAGTATCTTTTTTACGGTAAAGACATAGTAAATAAGGACTTTTATAATTACAGTATTAGAAGTTCATTAATTAAAGTTTGGGAAAAAATTAAAAATAGATTATTTCCTCAATTACCAACGAGAGATTAGAATATACTTGGGATAAGTCGGAAAGGAAGTCAGAGAAAATAGAGCAGTAGAACTGGTGCATTATAATAGATAAGTAACTGATTGATATACATCTATAAATATTGTAGAAACAAGACATTGTAATAATGGAAAATCTTTGTATTTCACAGAATCATAGAATCATAGAATTGCAGAGTTGGAAGAGACCACGAGGGCCATCCAGTCCAACCCCCTGCCACGCAGGAAATCACAATCAAAGCATATAGATTCAATTCAATTCAATTCAGTTCAATAGAGATGAGTGTATGGACGCTGTTTAACAGTGTGTATCCTTAGTTTGAAAGAAACAGCATATATAAGCTGAACATTGAAAGGCACATTGAAGATCAGAGCCATCTCCTAATGGTTTAGAGTACAATTCTATAATGGAGAGCTCTTCATGCAACCTCAGGTTCACAGCAGCTTGCATGAACTGTTCTGATGTTCTCCAAACCAGAGTTTTGTTTACAAATGCTGATGCCTTTGGAATTCTGTCCACTTACATACCTCCCTGCCTGTTCTTTCCATCTGTGTTTGTTTGTTTGTTTTTGCTTTCAACCTAGTGCTCTGTTCCTTCTTTGGGCTCATCTAGATGGGAAATTTACCCCAGTGTCCCCCCATCCTGGGGCCCTGCAGTCCAAACGACACAGGGCTCCGGCCCTGATTCACCTTCAGGGAGTCCTAATGATGACCAAGCCAAAGCCAGGGGGGAGCCAGGGTAAAGCCTTTTAAAACGTTTTAATTAAACACCCAAGAAAACCCGTATTATGAGGGAAAGCCCAGATGGGTCCAGCGTGGGAATGCATGGTGCATACCTGCACGCTTTGTTTATAATTTGTAAAAAAAGAAAGTAAAGATGTTATGATGAGGAAATTAGAGGTTTTCTATGACAGAATAATGCATCAAGACAACTTTGAATGATTTGATAATTTATTTGAAATGGATTCAGTAAAAATTAATTAAAAAAAGGAATTATGAGTTATTTCCAAGAGACTGCTGAGATAGGAGAAACATTGAATTTGCAGGAGGGAATAGGATGGCGGGGAAAGAATGGAACTTTAACAGAAATAGGAAGAAGATGCAGAAGGGGTGTAGCGAGGCATGTCCCCCCCTACTCATACAGATCTAGTTTTGCACACAGAACATGCTCACCTCTCTCTAACCTACGTGAACCAATCCCAAGAAAGAGTGTGCAAATGAGAGGAGAAGATGGCTGATCATTGTCCTGTGGTTTGATTCCAATGTATATAATTTTCTTCTTTTCTCAAAACTCCAGCCTCTTTGAGAGGACTGTTTTGTCCTCGGATGCTCTGAATTCCACTTCTTAATCTCTCTGGCTTTTCTTTGCAAATGAAGATTCAGGAAGGACTCATCACATGCTTTCTGCAAGTGCGCTGATGACTAAAAAGGCCAATCTGAGATAAACAAGTCCAGTTGCAGAAAGCACAGCAGAAGGTCTCCTTGGGTGATGTTTCTGGGTTGTGATTCTTTCTGCATTGTCGTTTCTCTTCAAGACTTGTTTGGCGTGAGGTCTCATATAAGGCTTCAGCATTGTGGATAGTGCGTCTCCATGCCTCCCGATGTGAGGACAGGGAGGACCATTGCTGGTGCTCAATTTGGCCGAGCCTGAGATGTTGTTTCAGGAAGTCCTTGTATTGCTTTTCTGGAGTGCCCCTCTTACACTGACCCATGGCGAGTTCACCGTAGAGTACTATTTTTGGGAGGCAATGGTCCTCCATCCTAGAAATGTGCCGTGCCCAGCGCAGCTGTGTTCTCAATATCATGGCCTCAATGCTGGTGATCCCTGCTTGCTCAAGGACGGCAACAATCATCACATATTCAGTCCAGTGTATATTTAGGATTGTGCGTAAACAGCGCTGATGAAAGCGTTCGAGGAGTCGTAAGTGGTGGTGATAGGTGACCCATGTACCCATGTTTCAGACCCATAAAGGAGAATAGACAGCACAATGGCTCTATACACACTGATTTTTGTGCTTCACCTCAGGTGTTTATTACTCCAGACTCTTTTGTAAAGTCTTCCAAATGCGCTATATGCTCTCGATCTCTTTGTCAATCTCGGCATCTGAGGAGATGCATCTTCCCAGGTAGGTGAACTGCTGAACGGACTTGAGCACAGATTTGCCAATGGCAATGTGGGGATGATGGTGTTTGTCCTATGGTGCAGGCTGGTAAAGAACTTCCATTTTCTTCAGGTTGACTTCCAGTCCAAACAACTCTGCAGCTGTTGCCAAGCAGGATGTTAGGCGCTGCAGAGCTGCTTCTGTGTGGGCAACAAGGGCATCATCATCAGCAAAGAGCAGCTCACGAACTAGGTAGTTTAGAGTCTTATTGCGAGCCCTCAGGCGGCTTAAGTTAAACAAGCTACCATCAGTAAGGTAACGTATATAGATGTCGTCTTCTTCTTTGAGCTCTGCCGTAGCCCTTTGAAGCATCATGCTGAAGAAGTTTGTAAATAAAGTTAGAGCAAGAACACAACCTTGCTTCACTCCTTTGGTTATTAGAAAGGGCTCTGAAAGTGCATCGCCATATCTGACTTGGCCATGCTGGCCCTCGTGTAGCAAGATAATAATTTTAAGGATTTTGGGGGAACATCCTAGTCTTTCCAGGATCTGCCACAGACCTTTTCTACTCACAGTGTCAAAGGCTTTGGTGAGGTCAACAAATGTACATAGAGACCCTTGTTCTGCTCTCTACATTTCTCTTGCAGTTGTCTAAGGGTAAATACCATATCTTAGTACTCCTATTGGCTCTGAAGCCACATTGGCTTTCAGGAAGAAGTTCTTCTGCAATAGCAGGAATTTGTTCTGGAGTATCCTTGCAAAGATTTTTCCAGCAATAGAGAGCAGTGTTATGCCTCGATAGTTTGGGCAATTGGATTTTGCTCCTTTTTTCTTGTACAGGGTGATGATGACTGCATCTCAGAGATCTGATGGCAGTTCCCCTTTTTCCCAGCAATTCACAAGGAATTTGTGGAATTTATCGTGGAGTACATGACCTCCGTGTTTCCAAACTTCAGTTGGGATTTCATCAATCCCAGCTGCTTTGCCGTTTTTCATCTGCTGTATGGCCTTAAGGGTCTCTTCCAAAGTGGGAGCTATGTCCAATTCATTTTTCATCGGTTTTTGTATCATATATTGGATAGTTGAGCCTTGGACTACTGGCTGTCTTGGACTACTTGGACTACCGGCTGTCTTGGACTATTTGGACTACTGACTACTTCTCAAAACTACAGCCAGTTTAAGAGGCCTCTTTTGTCCTCTGTTGCTCTGAGTTCCACTTCTTAATAACTCATTAATTAAATAGAATGCCCTAGTTTCTTTGATACTGGGATACATGACATGTATTTAAGGTATTTCTTTGGGTTCTATACTGCCCTTTAGTGTGTCCTCTTTGAGAATGCCTGAGATACTTGTTTTGAAGCTGAGGTCTTTTAGAAAAAAGTCTGTGGATCAGAATTTTATCTTCATCCCGCAGTTATCACCTTTGTTCTCCTCTTGGTTGGACCACAGTCTCTCCTCCAGTTTTTTCTGGACATACGTTCATTCCTAGCACATGCATTTTCAGTAAATCCCATAGAACTAAATCAGCCTTTTGAAATATAGTATGATTCTCAGCCTCTGCTGATGCAGGCTAATCTTCTGTTTTTAAAACAATAATTCCCAGGCTTCCTTGTTCTGGCTTAACCTGTGTGCTGCACAAGGCACAGGATAATTTATATGCTAGCTAGCATCATATAACCAAAAGAGAAATTACAACCCACAAAGAATATATCCCAGGGTGTTGTAATTGTTATACCAATGACATAAATAATGGTAGTAGAAGTGTTAAAACTAAAGAACAGAAATATACAAATACAATAAATGCCTATGAAACACTAGCAAATCTGCTTCTGTGGGTAACCCTGCAAAATGAGAGGATCAAGTAACTCCATGGTAGAGCACATGCTTTGCATAGAGAAGACCCCAGTTTCAATCTCCGGCATTTCCAGGTACAGCTGGGAAAGGCTCCTGATTGAAAACCTGCAGAGCTGTTGATAGTCACTGTAGATAGCGTTGAGCTAGATGGACTAGTCTAGCTGGACTTGATATGTAGCATCTCCCCACCAATACTGTGTTGCTTTATTTACTGTTTGCCAGTTTTCCCACTTATGCTCCCCACCCAATCATTATTCTCTCCCTCTTCCTTGTCATGACAACAAACCTTTTCCTGGTACTTCGTAAGCCAATAAAGCTGTGCCTGGGCTCTCTCACTTCTGACTGCAGGTGTGGGTTCATATGATGGAATGCTTCCCCTCCCACTGCTATACATAGAAAATTGTCAGGGAGAAAATGAGATGAGACTCAAATTCTCATCCCTGACACCTAGTTTTTTGAGTGCTAGGACTTGCCACCCTCCCTCCCCATCCCCAGCATTGTGCACAGCAGAGTGGAATAACTAAGAACCAGTTTACTATCAGTGAGAATTAAACCTTCAGGGTGCAGTTTTATTAATAAGCTCTCCCATTTTTTCAAAGGCTTCCATCTCTTGGGTTTCTTCCCTTGGATCCCAGCTCTGGAGAAAGGCAGGGTATACAATAAATCAATCAATTCACCTTTCAGCTAGAGATAGATGAATGAATTAGTGTCCCATACCCCCTTTATACAACTCAAGTTATTTCTACTGGTTGTGTGCAGAACTTTGAGAATGCTGGTAAATTCTTAAGAAAACCAAATAAAATTCTCAACCCTCTTGTTACTTGGCCTTACGGCCTCCTGCTGCCAATAATTCATAATTTGGCTTATTAGACATTTCATGTTGTTTTAAGTGGACCAGGGCAACCTAAACATGGGGGTTAGTGGAGGTCACTAGGGCCTACAAAGGTGTTGTTGGAGATTCCCCCAAATCAAACACGCCCAGGATGTGATTAAGCAAAGCCCCCCTTAGACAGTCATTAAGGAGGAATGTTCTAAACTCTCCTAGGTGCAGTGACCGGAACATCTATTATCCCCATCCCTCCCCACAAATGTCTTTCCTTCACACTTTTCCCCATCCACAATACAGAGGAGGCCAAAAACTAATCAACCATAATGTTTTTACCATTAGCGGCAATCAACGAAGATGGAACTTCCATTGTTTAACCCTCGGAAACTCACCCAAGCATTGTTTCTCACTCAAAACACCCCTTAAGGGTACAATATTGAATATAAACATTACCCCAAATCATAGCCAAAATGTGCTGCTACAGTTGAACACCATCACTCTGAGATCCAAATCTGAGTCTTTCTCAGATGCATGAATCTCTGCTCTTCAGACAGGTAACTATAGCTCATTCCCTGAATCTATTCCTCTGTCCAAAAACTTCCTCCTAATTCTTTGTTAGCCTTGTGTGATCGCTTGTGAACGTGAGTGCATGTGAGGATACTTCCATGATTATTTTCCAATAAAACACATTTTTATTTCACTTTGGCTTGGATTCTCCTCTGTTAGTATTGGTATGCACTGGTGCAAAGATCCCGTAAGTTACCCAGCCTCTTGCAACTTTTGAGCTAATTAAAATTCCCCAATATAATATCATAACTCAAAGGTCACAAGTAGGTCCCACAGACCCCATGTAATTTGGGTAACACTCTAGACTGGCCAAATTCATTTATTACTGCCATGGCCAACATGAAAAGCATTCTGTTGAAACATGTATGGTGACGAGCCTGTTAGAAGAAAGGTAGCAATCCTAATTCACCACCAAAATCCTAACAGGATTTAAAGTCACCCTTTAAAGAGGTAAACATTCAGGCCCTTCAGTGAGGTCTCACATTAGAACCCTTTCTTTGTTGTTTATGATCAATAAAAAAAATCTATCTAAATATGAGCTGTGTATCCATATAAGTTTCTGTTCCCCTCTTTTTTTCTTTCTTCCTCTTGTCTTGATTTTATGTATACTATCATGGCTGTATAGTTTTTCACATCCAGGTGTCTCCATTTCTTTACTCGTTTTTATAGTTTATAATGCTTAATGTTCAAAAAAGAAACTTTAAAATTGCAAGTTTTTCACTTGGTATGTATAAAGAAGTTTGTGAATACATGAAAGTTCATATCAGACAAACAGTGAGTCACTTGCATTATTCCTTTAAACTTCTGCAATGCCTCTGTCTCCATTTTTACTTCAGGTGCTATAATTCTCAGAGGTTAGCAAGCTGCCCTGGGCACCTTGATGATCTCCCTCTTCTTACTGCCTTTGGAACAGTCTTTAAACCTGAACAAGTAGAGAACAACCTAGGATTGGGAACAAGTAGTTCTCCAGAAGTTGTTGGAGTACAGTTTTCCTCACCATTGGCTGTGCCGGCTAGGCCAGATGGGAGTTGCAGCCCAGCCACATGTAAACCAGGCACATATCTGATGAGTATCATTTCCTGGCAGTACAAGCTGCAATCAAGCTGGACAGAACTATCATCATTGAATGTGATTGTTACAGCCACACTGCCTTAAACTTTGGGTCCTTTCTTCCTAAGGATGCAAATACAAACACTATCCCCCCCCCACAACCACCACTGCTGTTGGAGAAAGACATGAGTAAGCACTACTAGGAAGTAAGATTCAAAATGGGCAAGGATGAGAAGTGTTAATGCTACAGCCTACTTGAAATGGAAAGCATAATCCATTGAGGATGGAACTGCAAACCAAACCAAAGAGCTCCCACAGTGATGAACAGCAAGTTGGCTTTTGATAAAGAAATAGGCCAAAGCTCTTAAAGTGTCATCTTTCTTCTCAGTTTCCAAATACTGAAGGGAGGGAATTTCAATGATTTAATTTCTATTCTTTCTTGCGTGTGAAGAAATATTTCCTGACTGTGTCCTTGACTGGATTAAAATTGTTAATGAGTTTTGCTTGGGCCACTGGGGGGTGGTTTTTAAAAGCTCTACGCCCTGATAAAAAGCAGCTTGGTGCAGGCAAGTGGTCCCTTGGCTGATATGACAGTGCCTGGAGATAAAAGGTTTCCCTTTAAATGACAATTCTGTGCTGGAGGTGGATGGATAGAACCCCTAAGAGCACCCTATGATGTTCTACCAGACTCTGGCATTTCTGCAATGGCTGCCCCAAAGGCTGCCAATTAAGGCCAAGGAAGACAGATATTTCTTTGTTTGGCGCTGTATAAAGTACCTTATTAACATTTCTTGTTGGCTCCAGAAGGTGGCATAAGGTGTCATAGGACATTCTAGGAAGAGTCAATTTGCCACTGAGCAGGATTTGGTTAGCAGCATAGGCACTTCTGTGTTGTCCACAGTGTTGTGTGGTGAAATTGTTGATTTCCCTCTGCAGTTTTGTCAAAGTCATTGGTGAAGATCTGGGTCAAAGTACTTGTATTGATGCCTGCTATATCTTGTCTGAAGGGAATTTGTGTTGCACTTACCTTTTATATTTTTATGCCACCCTTCCACTACAAAGCGCAGTAAGTGTATATATGAGTACTTTCTCTTTTTTTTTACAGCTACAACAACCCTGTGAGGTTAGTTAAGCTGACAGAAAGTGAAAGCAGTGACTCTTTGTAGCAGTCCAGTATTGCCACTACACAAACCTGAATCATGTTGGAGAGATTGTTAACACTGGCGACTAAGATTGCTGCCACACTGCAGAAATGCTTTAACTGTCATGGCTCCATCCTATGGAATACTGGGATTTGTAGTTTCTTGTGGCACCAGAGCCCTTTGACAGAGAAGACTAAATATCTCACAAACCTACAAATCCCAGAATACCATAGCATTGAGACATGGCAGTTAAAGCGTTGGCAAACTGCATTATTTTTGCAGTGTATCAGCAGCCTAACTCATTGAAAGCCCAATTGATCCCAACAACATCTTTTTTCTTTGAGTACAAAGGAAAATATTGAGCTTAGTATCTCCAATATCAATATAAACATCAAAAGACCTAAATTCAGTATCAAGGAAGGAGATATAAGGTTAGCTCCATACTTCATTGAACAAACATGTTTGCTCTGTGTACACTGGTAGCATATCAGTGTTTGTCAGAAACCCTCTATATGGGTACATGTGTCATGGGCTTTGGCCAGTCAAGGGATCCTTAGTAGAAAATGGAAGAGTTCCTGATTATGTTGCTGCTGCTGCTCTTCCTCCTCCTCTCCCCTTCTTACACTCTTCCCCCTTCAAGATCCTCCATGCAAAATGTTAGAGTTAAAATAGTTTTATTGTTTCCTATGGTGTTGTAGTGAAGGTGGTTGCCATGACAGTCTGCACAGTTATGCCCCCAAGTAAAATTTTAAAATTCAGGTAGCTGTGTGGATCCATGTGAGCAAACCAGTTTTAACATTTCTTGTCTCTATCAGGAAGTTTTCTTTTTTGGTAAAGCTAATGGGTCTTAATTGTCTATTAAAGACCAAGATGCCCAAATACTCTGCATTACAAGAGACATGTTGTTGGTCTGTGTTTTCAAGTTGTTTCTAACTTATGGCGACCCTAAAATCCCTATCATGAGATTTTCTTGGCAAGATTTGTTCATAGGGGGTTGCATTTGCCTTCATCTTCCTCTGAAGCTAAGAGAATGTGACTTGCTCATGGTCGCCCATGATCACATGGTTTCCATGGCCAAGTGGAGATTCAAACCCTGGTCTCCAAAATCGTATTTGAATGCTCAGACTGCTACACCACACTGGCTCTCACAAGAGGTATAGCTCACAATAATGTACTGTTGCTGAGAAAATCTGTTTTCTTCCCCCATGAGGATTTCAGCAATGCTCTGAAAACTCAGAGAAGTGAGAAGTGGTACCAGCAGCAGTGGCAGATAATGTCACCATCCCTGCAGGTTACAAAGCCTGGAGAATGTTGGTTCTAATACAGTTTGATGACCCCATCCTGTTCTATCCCCATGCCATCACCCAGGGACGCCAGAATTGTTTTTAAGGTGTGTGTGGAGGTCAACATTGGCAAGCAGGTTGTTATTAATTTTGCTTACTTGCAGGTAAAGGGCAATTACTTATCCCATCTATTATCATTCAAACATCCTTAACTATGAAGACACATGTACGATATGTAGTTAGAGGTTCCCTCTATGTGCCTAATGTTACTTACTTCCAAGTAAGTATGCATAGGATAGAGAGACATGCAGTCTTTATAATTCTATTGAGGGTTCAACAACAACGGCTGCCTTAATATTTTTTCTTGCTTGTTTATTTAGTAGACTTCTGACTGATACTTCTGGTGAATGCTCAACCATATAGGAGTCTTGCTAGTCCAATTTTCCCTGATATTTTTTTGAGGGGGAGGAGCTCAGTCACAACCACCTAGTCTTGAGGGGGTGGGTTGCAACCTTACCTGCTCCCACCTTTCTGTGGCCCATGCCATCACTATCTCTGTAAGCTGTTTGTTTTGGAAATAATATGGTTTAAAACAAGATAAGCCAATGGAGATTATCAGATGCGGCAAATATGGCATGATAACAATGACAAGATTCTGTGAAAGGGTTCCCCATCACACAACATTGACTCTTTGTGTTCTCCAAGTGTCCTGCTGCCATGAATAAGGCATTCTCTTTTATTAATGAGCCAAGCCATCAATTAATTGCTGGCATTTTTTTCATGGCATTCCTAGCATCTGAAACTGTGTCCCATTATGCTCTTGTGGATACTGCGTCAATGGGCAGTCCCTGCCAGAACACTTCCGAATGAGAATGTGAAAACTAGGCATGGGACGCTCTTTTTATGAACCTCCCCATTTTATTGGCAAATTGTAAAGTGGGTTTCAGTGCTTGTTTGTTTGTCATCTTAATTAGTTTGGGTGTTTTTTACTTTTAAGCCTGCTTGCATCTGCTCATGAGAATCACTGAGACTATGCGCACCGGTGAACACAGAAGTAAACAGTGCTAGCGTTTGTGCTCCGATAATGCTGGGGCTGCTCTTTCTCATTATTACAGTGACGTGTGATAAAAAGGGTTATTACGCCAGAACACTTACACTTTTAAATATAGTGGAACAAGAACGTTTTTAGAGGTTCATCTGAGAATCTCCAGTGTTTCAAATGAAGCCCTCAAGAATCCTCAGAAGACCAAGTTTTGTTTTGCTTTTTCATAAGGAAGTTGCGCACATGAAGCAGCTACCAACTCATTGTGTATGTGTTTGAAGTGAGCTTTTGCAGATTATGCATTTGGGGTAAGGGTAAGAATTAGAAAGGTTATCCTAAACTGAAAAGAAATCATGAAAGCCTGCTACATTAAGTGGTACAGGGCAGGCTGAATATCACAAACAGCACTGTCCTCTTAACAGAGGGGAATGGCTACGGAGATTATCAGGTGCACTAAATATGGCATTATTAGGACACCAGGGAATTGGTAAAGGGTTTAATTTTCAAATGACGTCACCCTCATCCCGTGCTTGTTCCGTGCTGCCTTCCTTTCTTCTTATTCATAACTTAAGCTGTGAATAGATCTCCCATTCTATTTCTATAATGGAATGACAGGCAAATGAAAAGGTGCCTGCTATGCTGGCACGATGCCAGCGTTAGTGGGAGGTCCATGCCAGAACACTTCTGGTCGCAGTTCTCCCTCCAACCTCCCTTAAGTCCCTTTTCAGCCTCTCTCTCAAGAACAGCCGGGAACTCAAACAAGGAAGTGAACGGGGCTCTGCTCAAGCTTCATTCACTCCTGGCTGCCGAGGGGAGGGTGCGGTCATGCTTTTAAGGTAGATCTGAAATGGGGGGGGGGGTATTGTGCTGCAACAGAGATGGGAGTGGTGGTGTATAATACAGTTGCCCCTCCACATTTGCAGCTTTCACTGTCGTGGTTCCACCCATTCGTGGTTTGCTCAGCAAGCACCCTGCTTAAATCAGCTTCTCTCCCTCACACACAAGGGAGGGAGCCAATTTAAATGGAGTGCTCCCCAAGAAAATTGCATGCCCAACTCCCTGCTCTCCTGGGGCTTGGCTCTGTTTGAGATGGAGAGCCAAGCCCCGGGAGAGCAGGGAGTTCGTGGCAAAGGCACTTTTCAGCCACCCCACCCTTCCCAAAGTGGCAATGGGGTGTCTCAAGCCTTGTCATGGCTTTGGGAGGGAGGAGGGATGGCTGAAAAGCCTCCCTGCTGCTTGCCCACCACACCTCCGCCCTTCCCAAAGCAGGCCATGGGGCTTCTCAAGCCCCATCGCTGCTTTGGGATTGTGGGGGTGGCTAAAAAGTCTCTCTGCCACCTGCCCACCACCCCCTTCTTGAGCCCTATCACCACTTGGGAGGGTGGGGTGGGTGGGTGAAAAGCCTCTGCACCCCCCGCCCACCCACCTCCTGGCCCTTCCCAAAGCAGCGATGGGGATTCTCGAGCCCCATCACCCCTTTGGGAGGGCGGGTGATGGTAGTCAAAAAGCCTCCCCTCTACCTGCCTGCCACCCCCTGGCCCTTTGCAAGCAGCAGAGGGGCTTTGCCAGCCTGTTCTCTGCTCTTCTGCCACCCCCCAGCCCTTCCCAAGTGGCAGAGGGCCTTTTCCAGCCCCTCCACTGCTCGCCCACTACCCCCGACCCTTATTTTTGTTTTTTTCACATTTGCGGGGGTCTTGCGCCCCTAACCCCCACAAATGTGGAGGGACAACTATACAGCAAGACAGGGACACTTTTTAGGACTCCATCTGATAATCTCCTGTGAGACTCAGGAGGAATTGTTGGGGGAACTGCCCCTGTTCCACCCCAAGCACTTGTTGTCTGAGCCAGTTGAGCTACTCTGTCTAATGGTAGAGCTGGCCCTGCTGGTAGTATGTACACTATTTGGGAATTGCCATGCTAAGCCAGGATTTTACCAGGACTCAAGTCTCATAATGATTCTTGGATGCTATTTTTCTTATGAAAAACTAGATCTCCTGGCAGATGGATTATCATGATGGATACATTTGTAAACTATAAACAAACACTCCCCCCCCTCGACCTTATTGAAATCTCCTTCTTGGGGGAAAATCAATTTCCTGTTCTTAAACTGGGGCATTTAATTATCATCAGTATTGATTTTAAAGTATCTCAAATGGAATCAGACGTTGCTTTGAAAAATACAGAGCGGCACCAAAACTGCTTGCAGTAAATCTCTGATGCAGCAAAGATGTTTCTGACAAGGTGGATAGTTGTGCTAGTTTTTTTCCCCCCTTTTTCCTTCCCTCAAGTGAAACAAAATGCCCCACGTTTGAGAACAATCACTGGACAGCATATGTTATCAGAATGGACATGTAGCTTTAAACTAAACTTCCACCATCTGTTGTGGCTTGTAATTACAGATGCAGCAAAAACACAAACCCCTACTGAATCATAAGAGTTTGAGAGATGCAGTTTAAAAGACTTGGTGGGTTTGTCCATTGCAAGGATGAATCAATGTGAGGTCTTATGAGATGACAGCAGACCCTAGGGATGTCTAAGCTCATGTCTTGGCTCTCCAGGCCTAGTCCAGTGAAACTACCTAAGGGTGCCATAGGCATCTTTCACATTGCAACTCAAGCTTTGGCTAAAACACTTTTAAGCCGTAGTCTCTCCAAAGCAAGGCATAGCATTACATATTTTATGCAGGCTAAAATGAAAAAACAGACGATCATCTTATTAACAAGATCTAATGCAGGTGGCCTTCCAAACATTGTTAGAGTACAACCCCTTCACCTCTGATTGTTGACCATGCTGGCTGAGACTGATCAAATTTGGAGTCTGACAGCAAGTGGAAGATGACAGGTTTCCCATACCTGGTCTGATATTATTTATTTATTTATTTATTTATTTATTTATTTATTTATTTACAGGTGATGCCTATGACTGGAGAATGGGTCAGTTGAGAGCATTGGTAATATGGAATAGAGAACTTTTAAACTGAATGTGTTTCACCCTATGGGTTGTCTAAATGGCAGAAATACTCCTCACAGAATGCGAGGAGAATACAACCTGTCTCAATGGGATTCTGCATAATTTTGACGTATTGGGAAGGAGGGAGGCCAAATCCATCATATACTGCTTTTCCCAAAGTTTTTTTAAAACAGTGTGGGGGGATACACAGTCCTACTCATTGGAACAAGCAATTTGATTTTATTCACTTTCCCTATATGCAGTTGAAAGCTGATTGGTTGGATGTGGGGGGAGGGATGGAGCTTGTTAACAAGGTAAGTGCCAGAGCCGCCATGTTGAGTTTTGTGAGCGCTAAGGTGATAAAATGGCTTTTTTTTTTTTTTTTGCTTTTCTGTTAAAGCAAATGGTCACTCTTTCATACCTTGGATATGATTTTTTTAATTGTCCATCGGCAGCAAATTGAGGTAAGTAAAAATGCAAATAATTCACTTGTAGCCACCATCTTGATTCACAAGCATGTCGGTTGACACAGCAAATGTGGATAGCTTTGAATGCCTGCAATCTGCCAAAAAACCCGTTAAGACAAATAACAGCTGCTATGAATTGCCATTACTGCGGAGCAATTCACATTTTGTTTTTTGCCTTGTATAGACAAGCCCCTAGATTTTCCTAAACTGCTGAAGCTAAGGTAACTGTTCAGTTCCCCCCCCCCCTGAATTGTACAACCAGTGTCATACTTCACTTATGCAGGAAGTATGAGGAAAATCTATCCCCCCCACCAGTATGGTAGTCTCATGTTTCTTCATGAGACATTACTCCAGGGCTGATTCAAAGCTTTTTCATTGCTATCTTGTGTAGAGCACTAAGTGTGGCCGTCCTGCAGAATTTGGAAACTTTTTTAAAAATGCTACTATGCTGGTGGGTTTTTGTTTTGTTTTGTTTTGAGGATTCCATTACTGTTAGTCATTGGTTAGTAGTAAAAAGTACTGTCTATATTATGTTACCTGTTAATAACACACTAGTAACACACTAGTAAATGTATTTTTAAAAGCAATTTTGTTTTTTAAATGTCCTCCAAATGTATAATGATATCCGTAGAAAGTACTGAAGTACTGAGTAAACATGACTTTTTACTTAGAAAATTTTAACATTAAAGTAGTTGACCTTAGAGCACTTACATTTTAATTATTAAAATTAAAAGAAAAATAAAACTAAGAACTTAGAACTAACATCGCTGGGCCCTGCTACAAAAAAAGTAGTGGTAGCAAAAACAGTTTTACCTTTAATGCATTAATTCCAAACACCACCCATTACCACCACAATTGTATGTTGGTGCTAAGCTGGGAAATTGTTTTGGAACCTGAATCAGAGGATCCCCACAAGTGCTTCAATTAATATACATGATATAACTAACACCTTGGATTTGTAACAGCCCAAATCAGCTGCCTGAGTGAGCTACCTCCTCAAAATATAATAATAATAATAATAATAATAATAATAATAATTTTTATCCCGTCCCTCTGTTAAAAACAATTGGGGCAGCTTACAAAAATTAAAATACCAATACAAATTAAAATCCCCAAACACCACCCACCCCTGCCCTCCCCCATAAAAAGACATTAAACCAAATACATTAAAACAACTGATATAAAATCAAAATATGACTGGTCCTGCTTGAGTACAGGTAATCTACTACATCTTTCCCCTGGGAGTTTTCAAAGAAGTAGCCACATTAGTCTCTTGCAGCATAAAAAGGAGGGAGGGGAGGGGAGGGGAGGGAAAAAAAGAAAGAAAAAAATATGGTAGCACCTTTAAGACTAACTGGGTTTTATTTTTGCATGAGCTTTTGTGGATATAAACCCACTTCTTTGGATGAAGTACTGAGTGACATGGGATGCATCTACACTATCGAAATAATGCAGGTTGATGCCAGTTTAATTGCCATTGCTCCATTCTACAGAATCCTGGGATTTGTAGTTTTGTGAGGCACCAGCACTCTTTGGTAGAGAAGACGTAAGACCTTGTAAAACTACAAATGCCAGGATTCTATAGGATGGAGCTACAGCACTTAGAATGGTGTCAAACTGCATTTTTTCTACAGTGTAGAGGCACCCTAAGGCCAAGTCCACACTGCACAAATAATCCAGTTTGAACCTGGCTTATTTGCCATGGCTCCTTCCTATGGAATCCTGGAATTTGTAGTTTGGTGAGGCACCAGAATGCTTTGGCAGAGAATACTAAAGACCTTGTAAAGCTGCAAATCCCAGGATTCAATAGGAAGGTGCCATGGCAAATGATCCAGGTTCAAACTGGATTATTTGTGCAGTGTGGATTTGGCCTTAGGGTGCCTCTACACTGTAGAAAAAATGCAGTTTGACACCATTCTAAGTGCTGTAGCTCCATCCTATAGAATCCTGGCATTTGTGGTTTTACAAGGTCTTAAGTAGTGTAGTGTGAATTTGGCCTAAGTGATCTGGTCAACCTGAAGCAAAGATCTGGCAGAATTATCCCCTTCTGGAGGCTGACTGGATAGAGAAAAAGTCAGAGCTGTGAATCTGCTGGAGGTGCAGTCTCTTTGTGCATGGATGGACACATGAAAACCACAGAAGAAGCAAAATTTTAAATGGATGGATGGATTTAGTACTTTCCAACCCAAATTTTAGAAATCACTATTCTGGTCCAATGAAATAAATCTATTCAAATTTTGCACACAGGAAACAAAAGAAAATTCCCAAACAGGTTTCAGTTGCAGTCCTGTACACACTTACATGGGGATCAGATCTATTGAATAGCATGGGACTTACTTCCAAGAAAACCTGCATAGAACTGATTGCATACTAAAGAATATAACCTAAAACCATAGAGGGAAAGTGAATTGGAGTTTGATCTTATCTTATACATATCTACACGGTTGCATGTCCTCATCTCATTTGAATGCAATGAGGTTTGTTCCCAGGTATATATGATTTCAGCTTTAGCGATTCCTGCAATGCTCCTTTGGGACTTAGATAAGGTCAGAAGAACAGACTATGCAGTTCTTTCCAGAAACATCTTCAAAGTTCAGCAGCAGTGAGGTGATTAATCACAGTAGAAGGGAAAATAGGCATTTGTATTTTTAGTCTTTTTTCTCTAGGGACCATTCTTTGTCTTGGCACAAAATGGGAAGTGAAAAACTAAGAGGCAAGGAAGAAACTCTGTACAGAGCTCTGATTGGAAGAGACATATGTCAGAAAAAATATGGTGTTCTGGACCCCTGACTTTGCTCACACCATTGAGGCACATTGGTTCTTCTTTGTGGTCTCTGTGAATGCACACAATGGGTTAATCCTGCACCTGCGCAGAGCACTTTGGAAACTTCTAGAAACCTCAATTCAAACTTTTGGGTGGTAGCTCTGCCCCCCTCACCCCTGGCCTGTATAAGCCCCCACCTCTCACCAACTGCTCAGTTCCTTTTGTTCCGCCATGTGAGCAGCACTGAAGGAACACTGAAGGAAACCTCAGACTTCTCCTATTGTTGGACTTCTCTCTCTACCTTTGTTACTGACCTCGGACTGGATTTGGACTATTCTTTGCTTGCTGTTTAGATTGGATTTCCTCAGATTGGACTGGACTCGGACTCTGAACATAGAATCATATGATTCTATGATTTTATGACTTCTCTTTGACTACTGTACAATACTCTCAGTTGTGAATCCCTACCTCCTAAGATGTCGGGCATGGGCTTCTTTAAGTCCTGTTCCCAATGTGGGGGGAAAAATGACTGAATCTGATGGTCATTCTAAGTGCCTACTCTGTCTGGGAGAGTCCCATGGCATTTAAACCTGCAGGCACTGCAAGACATTTACCCCCCTGCCCAAGCTTGCCGTAATAGAGATAAGCAGCTCAAGGCCCTTCTCTACAAGCATGCCCTCTCTGCATTTTCCCCTGTTAAGACCTCTGGTTCAGGGACCACACTAAAACCACCCAAGGAACCTGAGAAACACAGTTCCACAGTAGTACCATCCTCCTCCAAAGGGGCTACAAAGAAAACCCTGATGCCCACCCGAGCTCAGGAATATGGTACCGCTAAGTCCAGTCCAGATAATACCGGGATTTCGAAGAAAAAACACAGAGCGGTACCGACAGGCAAGGTACTGGGAGTTGCACAGGAGAAGGAGATGGCAGCAGAGCCATCATCAAAGAAGGACAAAGTGAATTAGGATAAGTGATCCTCTCGAAGGGGACGGTCCAGAGAGCAAAGGAGGCCCCAAAAGCCAGACACCCCATCCTGCGATCCTAAAATGTGGAAGACTAAGGGGCACGAGGAGGAGGCCATCCCGACACCTCCCTTGGCAATGAGGTGACTAGCAATACTGTCACCTGACCAGTCCTGTGATATCGAGATTGCCTACAGATTGGATGGTGCAGCAGATGAATCCTCGCTGGGCCTTCAAATAATCAGGGTATCACTATCCAAGATACTGCTGGCCTTGGGGACTGTGGCGCATCGTTTCGACTGGCCCTTCTCTCAGTACCACTCTTGGTCTTGCCTCTGATATCACACATGGTTTCGCTCCAGGTCTTGCCTATGATCTTGCTCATGGTCTCACTCACGGTCCTGCACACCTTGACCACTTAAGTCCCGCTCCCGCTCGATCTCTGCTCATTGTTCCCAGTCCTGCTCTCGGTTGAGGCCAAGGCCCTGGTCATGTTCCCACTCCGGAGATGAGTCTGGATCCCTCCCCCCAGTGAGGGTACTACCTGATAGACCCAGGTCACCGTCCCTAGTTCGACCATCCTCTAAGTCACCAATGAGGGTGCCGGTACCACGACCACTATCCTGCTCAAATTCCAGGTCCTGCTCTCCTCGTCCACACCCTCGACTTCCTTGTTCAGATTCTTGCAGCTCTCACTAAACCAACTATGATTCCCCCTGGTATGAGGATGACTGGTCCTGGAACAGATACAAGTGGTACCACTAAGAACCTCCCCCTTTTAGGGGGTACCTCCCAGAGAGATACTATTGGGAGTCAGACCCATGATACCACTACTACAATGAGCCTTCTCCTAGGCCATACAGTAGGCGATACCATCACAACTTCTCCCCAGCATATCTCTGGGAAAGGTGAGACGGTCGGCAATACCACCCGGTGGAGAGAGGACTGCCCAGTTCACTGGAGGATCTATGGTACAGACACGCGAAACCATAGCATTCGGATCGCACCAAATCACCTTGGCATGGGTAGGATGACCGATCATGATCCAGGTCCCCAGTGAAAAGGGTCCCACACCGATCACCTCCTTGGTCCCCTCAGAAACCTAGCTGACCCTCTCAATGACCTCGTCAGTTTCCTCCGCCAAAAGATATGGACTCTCATAAAACCCCAACTCCAGACATGGTGGTACGGCCTAGACCTCTTGTCCCACCAGTACTTCCAAGGCCCCTGCCTTGTGGTTTGGATGACTCGCACTCCAAGACTTCTTCGCCCAAATCATCCCCTCAAGGGAAGGGTGCACAAGCCTACTTGCCATCCACTACAGATGACGTCTGGTCATTTGTGGAGGTGGTAAACCGTATGGCAGAGTCACTTGGCTTGACAGTTACACAGCCTGACATTCACATGGATGATCCCATCTTTTATGATTTGCAGAGGCAGGCTCCTCCACTGCCTTCCATCCTCATCTCACCCTTCCTTATGCAGATCATCAAAGCAGCTTGGACTACTCCATCCTCCATTCCCCCTACATGAAAAGGATTGGAGCACCTTTATTGGGTGTCTGAGGATGCAGCTTCATGGCTAGTCTCACACCCAAAGCTGAATTCTATTTTAGTGGACGCGGCCCAGATGCGAATGCCACATAGGGTTCATTCTTCCCCTACAGACCTTGATGGTAAGGAATTAGATGCCATCGGCCAGAAATTCTACTCATCAGCTTGTTTGTGACCAAGATTGCCACCTATGTGCCTGCATGGGAGCATACCAGAGACACCTGTGGGACACTGTCTCCCCATACTTGTATAAGATTCCTCTGCAAGATCTGGCCTTAGTCCATAACATGAGGGATGATGGCCTTGCCTTAGCAAACTACCAATAGCAATCAGCTAAGCAGGTGGCCGGCTGTGCTGCAAAGGTACTTGCAAGCACAATAGTGGTCCATACGTATGCATGTCTGCATTCTTCTGGGCTCTCCAGTATGGCCAAGTCAGTGATCGAAGACCTTCCCTTCAATGAAGCTGGCCTCTTCCATGCAGATACGGATACTAAGTTAGAACATATTCCAAAATGAGGACCACAGTGAAGCACTTCGGCATACCACCTTCCAGCCAAACCTCTCAGTCACAACTATATGGAAGACGATTTCCTCCTGTATTTCATAGGAGACATAGCCCTACAGCACCACACCCTCAGCACACCACCTCCTTGTATCAGCAGTATCAAAAGAAGTTCCCTGCCACCTCAAAGGTCAAGTCTCCATTCCAGAAGAAGAAGCCAGACTTATCTAAGCAGCAGGTTTGACTACCCCTCCTGGCTTGCCGTGCCCACTCCACAGGCTTATGTAGATGGGTTTCTCACCGCTTTTCATTTATGGTGTTCAATCACATCAGATTCCTGGGTCCTGAGTATCATACTCAAAGGCTATTTCATAGAATTCGACAGCCTCCCCACTACAGGGGTCTTCAAGTCCACTCCCCTCTCCATGCACCTCAGAGAAGAGGTGGATACCCTCCTCAGAAAAGGCACTATAGAGTCTGTTACCCTGCATCAAAGGACAGAGTCCTTCTCTCGCTATTTCCTGGTCAAGAAGTACGGCGGGTTGCGCCCTATTTTAGACCTTTGAGATGTCAACCACTATATTGTTCCCAAGCAGTTCAGAATGGTCACCCTTTCATCCATCCTCCCACTCCTCCAGATTGGAGATTGGTTTGCAATGATCGACCTTCGCGATGCATTTTCCACATTGCTATAGCCCAGCCTCACAGGCACTTCCTTGCTTTTGCTATTGGACACCACACATTCCGCTTCATAGTGCTTCTGTTCAGCCTTTGTATAGCTCCAAGGGTTTTCACCAAATGCATGGCACCAATTGTAGCCCATCTCCACACACAAGGGGTGGTGATTTTCCCACCCCTGGATGACTGGCTCATTGCAGGACCATCCAGCGAAGGTTGCCAAGGACGTCATGTTGACTATCTCTCTACTCAGAGAGCTGGGGTTCGTAATCAACCTAGAAAAATCTCATCTGGAACCATCACAGCTCGCAAAGTTCATTGGAGCATAACTGGACTCAACACAGAGTAGGGCGTTCCTTCCAGAGGACAGGTTCACAATACTGCAAGGGGTGGTGTATCACTGCATGGAGTGAAGGAGAGTGAAGGCACACTTCATTCAGCACATTCTAGATCATATGACCTCCACTATGGCCGTGACACCCCTTGCCAGACTAAGGATGTGACTGTTACAGGCATGGTTCCTCCGGACATTCAACTTGCTATCAGATGATCCCTTCGGGATGCTCTCTGTACCTCACCCAATACTCAGGGCACTGAATTGGTGGACCCAACCAGAGACTTGCAATGTGAATACCCTTCACATACCCCACAACCCTCCATATCCCTGATGACAGATGCGTCCATGACAGGGTGGGGCACTCACTTGCATGACCTGAATGTTTGCAGACAATGGTCTCCGAGAGAGTCGAGGATGCACATCAACACCATGGAGTTCCTAGCAGTATTCAAAGCATTAAAAGCGTTCAAACTGTCCCTCCATGAACGAGTGGAAAAGTTGTATCAGACAATACCACCACGGTCTTCTATATCAACAAACAAGGAGGAACCAGGTCACAGATGCTCTTGGATTTGTCCCTCCAGATGTGGGATTGGTGTGTGACCAGACACATGTCACTGACGGCCATACATCTGGCATGGAGCCAGAACAATGTTGCAGATGCACTGAGCTGAGCCCTGAGCAACTGCCACAAGTGGTCCATGGCAATGGACATTCTCGTGACTATTTTTGCAGACTGGGGAAAACCGGTCATAGATCTCTTAGCGACCAAGGAGAATGCCAAGTGCCAATTATACCAAGACAGCTTCCATCACAAAGGAACCTAGGAGATGCACTTTTTTTCAAGTGGATGGGCACTATGCTCTATGCCTTCCCCCCCTTTCCACTACTTTCCAGGGAAGTAGCAAAAATACGTCACAGCAGGTTGACATACCTACTTATAACCCCCTGGTGTCCCAGACAACTGTGGTTCTCTCCTCTGATCCTCCTATTGCCACTTTTCCTTATCTCTATCCGAATGTATGTTCCGACAGCATCCTGGAATTTTCAGAGACTTGTAATGCAAATTATGCTTCAAGGAACCCTTAGTCCACAGGTTCCTACAGGGATATAAGAACTGACACCCCCCCCAAGTGACTGGCCCAGTCAACTCTTGGGACCTCCAGTTGGTTCTTCAGGCTGTATCAGGGACCCCCTTTGAACCAATGGACACAACCAATGTATGCCTTCTATCTCTTAAAACTGCTTTCCTAGTCGCCATCACCTCGGCTAGGCAAGCGAGTGAACTCTGTGCATTCAGGGTTGACAGTCCCTGTACCCAGTTCCATGGGGACAAAGTCGTCCTCAGACCAGATGTGGCATTCCTACCCAAAGTGGTTCCATCTTTTCACCTGAATCAAGACATAGTCTTGCCATCCTTTGGCTCCCCAGCCACAACCAGTGGTCAGGTCTCATGCCACCCACTTGATGTCAGGTCGGCTCTGGAACTCTATTTGAATAGAACGCTACCATTTTGGCATTCAAACAGACTTCATATGCTACTCAGGCCCCAAAAAAGGGGTTGGCAGTCTTATCACAGTAGTTCTCCAAGTGGGTAGCTTCTACCATATACATCTCCTATGGAGCCATTCTACTAGAGCAATGGCTACCTCAATGGCGTTCCTGAGAGCCATGCCAGAAAAATGTCAAAGATCTGTTGAGCAGCCACGTGGGCAATGCCGCTCGCCTTTGTGAGAAACTATAAGTTAGACTCTGCCAAGAATGATAGCTCAGCCCTAAGCAAGGCAATACTTATGCAATTGACAGGTTCTTTTCCTCATCATAAAATTTTAACATACCATATATTCCAGCGTATAAGGGGACCTTTGAACCCTGAAACATATCCTCCAAAATCAGGGGTCGTCTTATACGCTGGATACACTTTGCTTCACCTGCCGTCTGATCTCCTGCCTCTTCGCTCCCTTTGCAAACAGAGCGAAGAGTCAGGAGATCGGGCAGAGGGGTGAGGCAAAGTGTTTACCAGTTCATTCTCCCCCCTACTCTGCCTTCTCCTCCTTTGGGGAGCAACCAAAGACAGAGGAGGGGGGCAAAAGTTGCTGTTTGCCATGGCCACCACTCAATCTCCTGTGTGTTCATTCCCCAAAGGGAATGTACACACTGGAGATCGAGCAGCAGCCGAGGCAAACCGGGTACATTCGCTCCTTTCTTCCACCTTCCTGGAAGGTGGAAGAAAGGGGCAAATCTTGCAGTTTGTAGCGGGTGCCCCCGCTTCCCCCTGTCTTCATTCCCTTCCAAAGTGAATGAAGATGGAGGGAAGGAGAGCGAACGAGGCAAACCGGGTATTTTCACCCTGTCATCCACCTTCCTGGAAGGTGGATGAGAGGGGCGAATCCCGTGATTTGCAATGGCTGCTGCCCATTCCCCCATCTTCATTCCCTTCCAAAGAGAATGAAGATGGAGGGAGGGGGGTGGATGAGGCAAACCAGGTATTTTCACCCCTGTCATCCACCTTTGAGTCAAGGGTGACTGGAAGGTGGAAGAGAGGGGCGAATCCTGCGTTTTGCCAAGGACGCCGCCCATCCCCTCTGTCTTCATTCCCTTCCAAAGAGAATGAATACAGAGAGAAGGGGGAGCGGATGAGGCAAACCAGGTATTTTCACCCCTGTCGTCCACTTTCCTGGAAGGTGGAAGAGAGGGGCGAATCCCACGGTTTGCAACGCCTGCTGCCCATTGCCCCCATTTTCATTCCCTTCCAAAGAGAATGAAGATGGAAGGAGGGGGTGGATGAGACAAACTAGGTATTTTTGCCCCTGTTGTCCACCTTTCTGGAAGGTGGAAGAGAGGGGCGAATCCTGCGGTTTGTCACGGTTGCCACCCATCCCCTCCGTCTTCATTCGCTTCAAAAGAGAATGAAGATGAAAGAGGGGGTGGATGAGGCAAACCAGGTATTTTCGCCCCTGTCATCCACCTTCCTGGAAGGTGGAAGCAAGGGGCAAATCTTGCAGTTTGCAGCAGCCGCTGCCCACTCCCTCCGTCTTCATTCAGAAAACAGAATTACTGGATATATTTTGATGCTTCATCTGCTAAGTAGGATGAAGGCAGCATGCTGAAAATGAGTTACCATAAGAAGTTCTGCACCGATACATGCTTATAGACTGATAACAAAGGAGATTTGGAAGTGATTTCACATTGTTCGATCATGTTACAAGCAGTTAGAATAGAAGGTTAACTTTGGAATCACTTCACCTTAAGAATTTTCTTTTAAATTAAATTAGCTGTGCAAAATTGTAACAGAAACTGAATTAGTGCTGGAGAGACATTGAGACCCTTTCCAAAAGGATCATTGTATGACACTTTTTAATCCACCTTCTGAAGTTAATTACTGATACTTTTTCTAGCACCGACTTTAAGTCAGGTTACTTCTACTGTACTTGTACACTGTGGTATAATTTACAGATTGCCATTCATATTCCAATGTAATGACCACAGCTCATATTCAAGTAATGAATTACTTAAAAATATTTAAAAGTAGGATTGTGAGAACTCAGGAGGAGATCCTCATGAGTTGGGAAACAAAGAGGATCAGCTGGCAAGGCTCCCCCAGCCAGCCAGCCAGCCAAATTGGGGGGTGGTCTTATATGGAGAATATATGCCAAACTCTCTTTTTTTAACTTGAAAATTGGAGAGTCGTCTTATACACCCAGTCGTCTTATACGCCGGAATGTACGGTAATCTATCAGTTTTTCCTACACTGTTGTCCTGTCATTATTGGTTAGGACACCTCCACCTTCCATGTTCCTGAGCTTGCTAGTTTACCCATTGTGTGCATTCACAGAGACCACGAAGAAGAAGAACAGGTTACTTACTGTAACTATAGATCTTCGAGTGGTCTTCTGTGAATTCAAACAAACCCACCCTCCTCCCCTCTGGTGTCCTACCTCTCACATCATTTTTAAATACACAGCTATAAGGAACTGAGCAGTTGGTGAGAGGTGGGGGCTTATATAGGCCAGGGGTGAGGGGGTGGAGGTACCACCCAAAAGTTTGAATTGAGGTTTCTAGAAGTTTCCGAAGTGCTCTGTGCAGGTGCAGGATTAACCCATTGTGTGAATTTACAGAAGACTGCTCAAAGAACTATAGTTATGGTAAGTAACCCATTCTTATAAAAGCTGTCTGGGGAAGTAAGTCAGGCCACATTAGAATCAACTGGTGGGAAATCTCACAAAGGAGATTATAAGACGCCCTTAAAATTCATTATTTGGGGGACAATGCCATCATTTTGCTTCTTAATAGCAATACCCCTGTATGTCTTTTTTATTGTTTCCATCAGATAAAGTTAATTACAACACAGTGGTATTCTAGATCCTTCTGTCTTGGTATAGGTATAGGACAGAAATTATTTTTCTTGCATAAAATAAGGCTAAAATATGAAATGGTACCAATCTAGATTCTACTACCTTGGGAAAGGGCAGGCACTTTATTCTTGGGCCCTACCCAAAATAACACAGGGATCGCATTTTCAGTTGCAGTTCTCTATCCCACGAGTGCTTGGTACCAGGTTAATATTTTTTTATTTTAAGATCAGCTTTTGTAACCAGCTCTGGATGATATTATGGCGTCAAGGAAAGAACTTACTGTGCATGTTTTTTTCTTCTTCAGTGTGGAGCAGAATGAAGGACAAGTTAATGAGCATTTGCTTTATTCATAAACATGGATTGATAATGACACCCTTGAGGGATTTTAGAAAGGGTTAAGAATTAGACACATTGCCCTCAAAATGCCCAAGAGTGAGATTTTGATTCCACAAATGATCCTCCAGCTTTGTTTTATGGGCATACATAAATTACAGTGTAAATCATTAATATCCAATTTCAGAAAGCCATGGTGCAGGCAGCATAAATGAAAATACTAAGCTACCAGCAATATATTAATTTTATAGTGTTTAAAATGGAGTCTAGAGCAGTACTTTGCCTAAAGGAGCTGGCTCTCCTTTATCTGTTGAGATTAGGCTCTATGAAAGAAAAGAAAAAAACAAGAAGTCCATGTGGTGTCTGGCACATTTCAGATCAAAGCGATTTGTTTATTCTGGAGACCAAAAAAGTTTCCTGATCGTAGTCTAAGGACATTTTCAGATGATCCTTGCCGCACAAGGATCGTCCGGGACAGTTTCGTCGCAGCAGCATGGCAGGGGGTCGTTTTCGGATGCCGTTGTCACTGCTGCGAGATCGTTGTTCCCTCTCACGCGAAGGGTTGGAGCCTGCCGCGCTATATTTGCCAAGATTTTATTCACAGAGGTTGTCTGTGGATAAAATCTTGGTGAATATAGCGTGGCAGGCTCCAAGCCTTTGCGTGAGAGGGAACGACGATCTCGCAGCAGTGGCATCGTCGTCCGAAAACGACCCCCTGCCGTGCTGCTGCAACGAAACTGTCCCGGACGATCCTTGCGTGGCAAGGATCATCTGAAAATGTCCTAAGTGAAAACACAGCCTGAGGAACAAGTAATACCAAGTCTGGCTATATCTCCTGTCACGTTGCATTCCCTTGGAGCAGCCTTGTCACTTAAACAAATCCTTTCTTTTTACTCTGGAAAATCAGTTCACAATATCATTGGGCAGAGAATAGAATGAAACACAAAAAGTGATATTGGTTTTTGACCACTTTTTCAGAGGCCCACACCTCCTCAATGTTAGAGATAGGGGAGAAAGTCTTTCAATTTTATTTTGACCAGAATTTTTCAAAGATGTACATCCAAGAACTAGATACAAGCGTGATCTGTGTGATCTACAGATCATATATTTCTGAGCTTGTGATATAATTCATGCCACCAAAAATGCATTTTAAAAGTGCATACACTTGACAAATATATAAAAAGATGCTTTAATCCATGGGTGGGAACAGTGAAGTCCTCCAGATTTTGTTGGACTGCAACTCCCAGCAGCTCTTGATTGCATAGTTGATAATGAGGAACTCTGGGATTTGCAGTGTAATAACATCTAGATGGCTACATGATTCTTGTCTCTGCTTTACTCCTTAAATGTACACAAAAGCATACACAAATTTTCAGGCAGAAAAAAGTTGCAGTCAGAAAAAGTTTTGAGGTGTATATTGGGGAACTGTGATTGAGTATTACATGTTTTCACATTTCCAGCTATTTGAATGCTACAAATGAACAGGGTTAGCTTTTTCCTCTCATTGAGAAAACTGCTTAGCACTGTGTATTAACAGGGAATGTAATTCTTTACTGATTTCATTCCCAAAAGCAAGTAACAAATAATTTTAGCAATGTTTTACCCACTACAAGAAATCTTTGGAAACCTATGCAGTTTTCAAAGACTATTCACAGTTTGGGACTTATTGGGCACAAAATGTGCACATGGCATTTTTGCACAAAAGACAATGGCCAAATTCCTGTTAGGAAGATACAAATGCATAACCTAGAGTTATGTACTTCTGACTGTTTCATATTCACAATCCCTATGTAACCCCTACTTTAAGGGATACATAGGCCTCATCTACATAAGGGGAAATAGTCTGTACAGGGGGTAAAACATCTGAGGAGGCAGCCGTTCAAACGTGTACGATTTGCCTAGATGAATAAAACTCCCCCATAAACTCCATATAACCCCCTTGCCCTGCTGGCCATAGTGAGCGATCTAACTGGTGGTTTTAAATATCCTGCCTCCTATTTTTTAAAATTTAAAGCTCCCTGTGATGCAAACAGCTGTTATAACGTGCCTACTTTAATAAATAAACACACACACACACAAAACAGTGAAAATAGCCATATCGTGACTTACTGGATGCTTGCATAGCCAGGAATCCAACATGGCTGTTCCTGATGATTCCCCTCTTTTGCAGCCCCACCCCCTCTGTTCAGCCAGCCAATCAGATTGCACTGCCTGTTCATATGTGTACGAATGAAAGTGTAGAGATGGTCGATCATTCAGAAGTTGTACGGATTTTCCCCAGTGATTCAGATGAAGCCCCGGATCTGCTGCTCACAGACTTTAGGGTTTTGCCGCTGCCTCCCCCCGCCCCGAATGACACGTGTGTGTTTGAACAATGGTCTGTACAGAAGACTGATCTTTTGAAAGCTGTATGGATTTGTGTGTGTGTGTGTGTGTGTGTGTGTGTGCGCAGACAGGCCCATAGGGACCACTAATGTTTCCCAATCCCTATTTACTGGACAGCAGCTGCTGAAATTGATGGGGGTCTGTTCCCCTGTCAATTAGGAAGCAGCTGGCTGACAGCCCCAAGCCCCTCACACAAGTACATGCCAGTGTGAGGGGGGATTGTGAGAAGGGTCATGATTCTGCACTGGAGAGCACTCACAAGAGGGGTTGAAAACATCAGTTGTTTCTTGATTGATAGGGAACAGACCCCCATCAATCACAGCAGGTACTGTCTAATACATGGGGATTGGAGGGATTGGGACAGGAATCACTGTGTAACACCATAAGTGTGGTGATTACATATTCGGTAGCTCCCCAACAGGATTTTAGTCAACATTTTCTGCCCAGGAAACAGAGCCAAAGTCTCTCTCTGACTGTGAGAGGATGAGGTGGACAAGCTCCTTGGTAGAGTGAGGAAGACTACCTGCCCTCTTGATCCTTGCCCTTTGTGGCTGGCCATCCAGAGGGGTGATGACTTGAGGATGTTCCTCAGGGACATCATCAATGAATCCCTTAGGGAAGGTCATGTTCCATCTTGCTTGAAGGAAGCAGCGGTCAGACTGCTCCTAAAAAGACCTTCCCTTGACCCTCTGGATATGAAAAACTACAGGCCAGTCTCTTTATTACCTTTTTTGAGCAAGGTGATCGAGAGGGCGGTTGCTCTTCAACTCCAAGCTGTCTTGGAAGAAACCGATTATCTAGATCCATTTCAAACTGGCTTTAGGACGGCATTTGGAGTTGAGATGGCCATGGTTGCCTTAGCTGATGACCTTCACTTGAACATCGACAGAGGTAATGTGACCCTGTTGGTGTTACTGGATCTCTCAGTGACTTTGAAACAATAGATCATGACATCCTCTTGGATCGCCTGAGAAGGTTAGGAATCGGAGGCACTGCGTTGCAGTGGTTCTGCTCCTTCCTCTCGGATAGATTCCAGAAGGTGATGCTCCGGGACTGTCCAGAGGCATGGGGTGGGGTGTTATCAGTATGCTGATGACACCCAGATATATTTCTCCATGTCTTGGTCTTTGGCTGTGACTTCAGATGGTGTCTCTTCTCTCAATGATTGTCTTAAGGCAGCAATGGACTGGATGAGGAAAAACAAATTGAAGCTGAATCCAGACAAAATGGAGGTTCTCACAGTAGCAGCCCTGAACCCAGGTATTAGAATACAAGCTCCAGTCCTGGATGGAGTTACACTCTCCACCAGGGACTGTGTCCGCAGTTTGGGGGTACTCCTGGACTCATTGCTCCTGATGACGAATCAGGTAAATGCAACGGTCAGGAGTGCCTGTTATCAGCTTCAGCTGATCTGCCAGCTGTGCCCTTTCCTGGAATTCGGGGACATTGAGACCGTGGTACATGGTCTGGTAACCTCCCATCTTGATTTCTGTAATGCCCTCTACATGGGGATAACCTCGTGCTTGGTCCTGAAACTTCAACTAGTACAGAATATGGCAGCCAGACTAGTCCCGGGTACATCTAGAAGAGACCATATAACACCGATCTTAAGATCATTTCACTGGCTGCCCATTTGTAGCCGGACCCAGTACAAGGTGTTGATTATCACCTTTAAAGCCCTAAATGGCTTGGGTCCAATCTATCTTCAGGACCGCCTCCTTCCATATAATCCTCTCTGTGCACTCAGGTCCTCTGGGAGGAATCTGCTGCAACCTTTAAAAACTAGGCTTTCCTTGACCTCCCATAGGACCTTTTTGGCTATTGCTCCCAGATTATGGAACGGCCTGCCGGATGAGATCCGTCACATAACCACCTTAAATAGCTTTTAAAAAGCTCTTAATACAGATCTCTTCCAGCAGGCCTTTCCTGAATAGATACCCAGCCATCAGAAGAAAAAAAAAATCTTATTGGTCCGATCCATATTCCAGTTATTTTATTGTGTGTGTGTGTGTTTTAGTATTTGTTAAGTATTTTTAAATGTTTAATTATTTGGTTGTATTTTACGTGGGAGTGGGATGGAGGGTTTTATATGTATATTTCAAAAGTTGTAAGCCGGCCCAATTGCATTTTGTAGAGGGGCGGGATATAAATATTTTTTTTAATTATTATTATTATCATAACTTCCAGCAGAAGTTAACATAGAGTTATGCTGGAGGATGTAGGAAATGCCTAGAGAGGACTCCTTTCTAGGCAGCTGAAGCACAACTTTATGGTAACTCTCAGTGGAATTCACCGTAGAGTCACATGGGAGGACCTAGGAAATGCCTAGAGAGAGACAATACTTTTCGGGCAATGGATAATTGAAACCACAGGTACTGGTCCTATATGAAATAAGAGTAAATCAATTACAATTGGACCTTGAGCTTGTTTGGAGCAGGGGAGTGCAGGTATGTATCATACCCTTGAGTGAGGAATGGTACACTCCTATCTGGGATGGTTGTACTCTTCCACAGACCATACAGCTTCAAGGCTTCGGAACATGGAGTAATAATAATAATAATAATAATAATAATAAAATTTATTTATACCCCACCCCTCTGTTAAAAACAATCAGGGCAGCTTACAAAAATTAAAATACAAATATAGATTAAAATCCCTAAACACCACCCACCCCACCCTCCCCTATAAAAAGATATTAAACCAATATAAATTAAAAACAACTAATCTAAAATCACATTTAAAAAATAATAAATAGCCAGCAGACTAAAAAAGAGGCCAGGAGCTCCTGAGGCCGGGATCTAATTAGGAAAGGCCTGCCGAAAGAGATCCGTCTTTAGTGCTTTTTTAAAGCAACTCAGGCTCGTCATCTGATGGATCTCGTTCGGCAGGCCATTCCATAATTTGGGGGAGATTACCAAAAAGGCCTCCTGGGAGGTTGCAGACAGCCTAGATTTTTGTGGCTGAAGCAAATTCCTCCCAGAGGACCGGAGTGCGCGGGGAGGATTGTATGGGAGGAGGCGGTTCCAAAGATAAGTTGGACCCAAGCCATTAGGGCTTTAAAGGTAATAACCAACACCTTATACTAGGCCCGGAAACTGATAGGCAGCCAGTGGAGAGATTTTAATACTGGAGTTATATGGTCTCTCCGAGATGTTCCCGAGACCACTCTGGCTGCCATATTTTGTACCAACTGAAGTTCTGGACCAAGCATGAGAGTAGCCCCGTGTAGAGCGCATTGCAGAAATCTAGACGAGAGGTTACCAGCGCGTGCACCACAGTCTTGAGGTTCCTTACTTCCAGGAAAGGGCGCAGTTGGCGTATCAGCCAAAGCTGATAACAGGCGCTCCTGACTTGTCATCTGAAGCGATGAATCAAGGAGCACCCCCAGACTGCGAACACAGTGGTGGAGTGTTGAGGAAGTAAAGGGACACCTGACTAGCCAACCAGATCAGCCTAATCAACCCTGGCCATTAGTGGGGTGAAAGATGTTGCAACCAGATCACTATCACATCCAATGAATTGCTGGCTAATATTACTTCTCTTTTTTACCCAATTTCATTGTGGGCATTACAGTAAACAAACAGGACAATCAAGCTTCCAGACTGGTCTTGCCTACCAAAAAACCTGGAGAGCCACTCCTGGTCACTGGAGACAATGCTGGGGTAAATTAGCTAATGGTCTGTCTGAGTGTATAAGAATAACATTATTCATAATTTCCTAATTTAGAATGTATCTCATTGGTAGCCAATAATTTACAGTAGTTTGAAACTTATTTAGTGATCTGAACACCAGATAAGGAAATATTCCAGGGCAATGGCAAATCACTAACCATCAGCTAGCATATGCAAAGCTCTGAGAATTTTCTTCTCAGCTGGTCACCTCTTGGCCCAATGACTGACAGACTGAAGAACCATAACATGAACCCCTTGCCAGGTTATCATGATGTCAGAACAAATTGAGTGTGAGAGTCCATGAAGATTCCATCTGTTTTTAGTGGAACAACAATGTTGTTTTATGCGTGCAACCTCTTGTGATATTATATTACATGGAAGCCTGCCCACATCACCAGAATATACAGTGGAGCAGAACGGAACATGGTAGTTAGCAGTAATTGAATAGTCACTGAGGAATCCATGGCCACTTAATTGTGTGGTAAATCCAGACTCAAACTGCAGTTCTTACACTTTATGTCCAGACTCACTGTACAAAAGAACCTCAGTCATTAGGATTCCCTGGTCAGGTTCCATGTTTCACTCTTTCATCCCTGTGACTTCAGTTTGGTGCATCAGGGGCCCTTTCATACTACACAATAATACTGTTTTGATAGCATGTATAGTGCTGCATGCTATGGCATTCTGCAGTGTGTAGTTTGGTGAGGCATTAGAGCTCTCTGGCTGAGAATTCTAAACACCCTTCTCTAAACTTGCAACTCCCAAGATTGCATAGGATGGAACCAGAGCACTTAAAATAGAATCATAATGCTATAATCGTATGGTGTGAAAGATCCCCATGTTATCTGTACTCTGTGCAGTATGCCATTCTTGTCCCCCCCCCCAACAACAATATCTTCCTCAATAGCTAGGATCCCCACTTAATATGGGGAATTTTAATTAGCTTAAGATGGCAGTGAGAGGCTGGATAATGACAGGACCTTTGGACCTATGTAGACTGGTACTCACTGGAGAGATTCACAATCAGGGATGAAATAAAAATAATTTTTATTGAAAAATATTCAAGGGAATGCACACACGTATACACTCAGGCTTCAAGCAGTCACACAAGGCTAGTGAAGCAAGTAGGAAATATTTGGATAGAGGAATAGATTGAGGGGATGGTGGGTAATAATGTACCGATCCAAAGAGCAGATCACACAGGAAACTGGCAGCATGGAGTTCAAGAGGGAAGAGTGGTGGTACAGACTGCTGTGGAGATGGAAGGAAGGGGATCAGTGCACACTTTGGCTGCATTTTGGGGTGATATTTATATTTGATTTTCCCTCTGAAGGGGTGAGTTTGAGTGGAATACAATGTCTGCCAGAGTTTCCCAGGGTTAGACAATGGATTCTTTGGATGTGCTAATGATTGCTAATGGTTTAAACATTGAACTTGAGTGTTCTCAGGCAAACCTCTATTGTTTTTAGGAATGGGGAGAGGAAGAACCAGTTTTGCAAACAAAGAATGCTCAGCTACCTTTGACTGGATTAGTGAATGACTCATTCCCAGCGATAGCCAGGAAGAATTAGCTCATTATCTCTCTAATTTATCAGTCCCAGGGGTTTTCACATAATTCTCACCTGGGTGTGTCTTTGAGGAATTTGAGCTGGCTACTGCCTTAGGTCTTCTGAGCAAAGCTTGGCTCCTTGTTTGGGAGGGCCTTGGTCTGCCTTTAACCACGTGGAGTGCCAATACAGCTATTTTATGAGTTATTAGAAGACAGGGGCCCGTCAGGGCAATTTACATCTGTTGTCCTGTTGTCTCTTATTTTCATAGTTGAGGGACACTACAGTTATTCCTGGCTATCTCTTCTCTTTCCCTTTGTGGCCAACAGAACAGGAACTAAGGGTCACCAAACTTTTTCACAGTTTTGATGCTGAATATTCATAATTTCAGAAATTTAGAATATTTTTCAAAAATGTACTCAACTAGGTGGCACCCCATATTTTAACAATTAGTGTTTGACAATTAATAGCATTTGATAAAATGTTATTTAATCAGATTCAACTGGATAGTCAGTCATGGAATGGCACATTTTAGTTGATATTTTTTTGGTGTTTCTCATGATAATGGATCATTTGATATATTTCACAGCTGAGAACTTCTGAGGTTTCTAAGGTATTTGACACCTTTTCTGATCAGAAGAAGTAGGACAGGTTGGCAGATCTACAGCACTCAAATTTGGAGAAACAGTTTGAATTTGAAATGTTGCAATCAAAATATATGTAGAAAAATATTGGTCCTCCCCTTAAAAATGGTGTCCAGATTCCTGTATTAGCCACTTGAGTAACCTTTCCTGGCTCAACCCCACTTCCAACTTGACAGAAATGTCATTCACCTGTGCTCCCATCGCCTGAAGAATGAATCTCCTTCTCTCATGCAGCTGATGTACGGTAAACTAGGTTTAGGGGGATTTATGACTGTGGCAATAGTGTCACAATCATGTCTAAGTAGTGATTGCACGTATGGAACAGTTACCTAGATGTACTCACCTGTAATTGTTTTGTATTCTAAATTGTTACTTAGTCACAATATTGACATTATTGCTACTATTCTAAAACCCTACCAACATCAGTAGGAGATATTTAAGCAGAGATTTAACTCTTCTCTTGAGAATCAATGGGAATCAACTGTGTAATTTATATTTATATCCTGCCCTTTCTTGAAAGTGGTCAGGGTAGTTTATTTGGGGATCCTCCTCGCCCCCCGCTTTTAGTCTCAATGATCTGATGAAGGTTTGAGCTCATCCATTCCGTCCAGTCTGACATTTTTGTTAAATCACACAACACTGACTCTTTGATTATATGGGTTAGTTTGGCCCCAAGGTGTGATTTTCCCCAAAATTTCTACTGCATGATTATCTAATTTAATTATGTCCATTGTTGAACTGAACACTTCTCCCCGTTATTTCTATATTCTTAGTCACTTTGCCATGAACAGCTAAAGCAGCCCTGGAGCAGGATAAATAAAGGCTAGATAATAGTTACATAGGAGCAATACTAATGCCAACAAGAATACATATCAGTATTCAGCCCCAGAGTTGGAAGTTCAGCCAGCAGCACAGAGACAATCATTTTATCTTTCTTGGAACAAAACAGCCTCTTCTTGCTCAGCTACCTGTCCTTTCTGTGTTGACTTCAGAAGTCATCAGTTCACCACTCAGCTTTGTGCTAACAGCAAAAGAAAACCACAGGGCATTGATCAGTTGTGGCGGGCACAAAATGAAATCTCAATAACAGAATATGCAAGGGAAATGACCTTGTTTGTCTTGTTCATTTCTCCCATTTGGACTCATTTAAGGGGGATGGAAATCCAATTTGTTTTGCCTGGTTGTATGCAAACAGGGCCAGAAAAAGCCCATGATGGTGATGACTATCAGGGGAATCAACCATAGACTTTCTGAATTTCATTGATGAGGAAGCAGAAATTGTAATATACTTTAGCAGGTAAGCACTGGATGCTCAAAATCTTTGCCAAAGAACCCAAGTCCTTTATAGGTAAAGTTGTTCTTCACTGAATAGTAAACTAGACCAGTGATTCTTAACCTGTGTTTCGGGGACCCTCAGGGGTCTGCAATGTCCTCACAGGGGGTCCATGAAGGCTTGAAGGCTGCTTGGCTCACCTACTCCCTGCAGTGGAGTGGTCATGTGACGGGAGCCAATGTAAATGCTGGCTCCCTGGCTTGCAGGAAGAAGCAGGAGAAAAGTCTTCCCTCCCCCTCCAGTGCCTCTGAGGGAAGGTTTAATGGATGATATAGTTGTGTTGTTGTTGTTAGAGTTTTAAATCTTGAGTTAAATCTTGAGGGTCCACAGCAACAAAAGATATTTAAAAGGGGTCCCTGGTAAAAAAAGGTTAAGAGCCACTGAACTAGACCTTTTGCACACATTATATTTCTGGTCCCTCCCCCTCTTTTGACAGTGGTCACCATCTTGGTGTCATTCTTTAACATTCTTCAACATTCCTACTCATAAGCAATTTGTTCCACATTGATGTTTCTGCTGAGGAAGTCAATCCCCAAACATTGAAGATCCATAGCAAATAATCCATGCAAAAGATGTGGAAATTTGTCAATGTCATTTCTCAGAATCTCTCTGGCATCCTTGTCCAGTCTCAATTCCATACCAAGTTCTGAGACTCCCCCCCCCACCGTTACCACACAAAAATATTGTGCTTATATTGTTACTGATTTTCCCCACGGACTATAGCATGTATGTGCATGCTGTTCAAATATACATATTTTCAGTAGCATGCATGTTAAAAATGAAGGCATGGTTTTGTGTGCCCTGTTCTTTGTCAAAACATATCTCAAACCTCAAATATACTGGTTTCTGAGGTATGGTACACTTTGTCATACTGCCAGTCTGAGGACATGTAACATGGTTATTTTCATGTGTAAAGGAGAACTGAGTACATTTCTTTCCTCTCCTCTAATTTCTAAGATACATTCAGTTCATGTTGGCCCTAGCCAGGAGTATAGCTATGAAAGTGGGGAGGGGCATTGCCACTTTCAAATAAAATTCTGCCATGCCCTGATGAAGTTTCCCTTCATTGCCCAGATTTCTAGCATTACAGTAACTTAAAACTTTAGTTGCAGTGTTAGAAATACTATTTAGCTATCCAAAGAAAAAGTGTAGACAAAGTTACGAAGGCAATGTGAACACAGGAAATGTAAGAATTCCAGCTGAGAATGATTTTCAATGTCTCAGGCCAAATCCACACTACACAAATAATCCCACTTGAAACTGGATTATTTGCCATGGCTCCTTCCTATGGAATGCTGGGATTTGTAGCTTTACAAGGTCTTTAGACTTCTCTGCTAAAGAGTGCTGGTACCTCACCGAACTACAGATCCCAGGAGCCATGGCAAATAATCCAGTTTCAAACTGGATTATTTGTGTAGTGTGGATGAAGCCTATTGGGGGGATGAAGCCTATTGGGGGGATGAAGCCTCTCCCCCCCATAGCTATTTCCCTGGCTGTAGCCTAAAACATGTTCCAGCCTGACACATGTCCAGCCTCCCCGGCACAGCTAGTAATGACAAATCTTGGAGGAAAGATGTCTACACTCATCACTGATATTTTGTCACTGATCTTCCTTATACTGAATGAGAACATTGAGAAGTGCTCTGAGACTGGCTGGGAAGTGCTCTGAACATAAGTGTCATTTTTCTGAAAGACATAAATAGAGAGGAGTGGTTGTTCATCCTGGTGAGAAGGAGAGCTGTGCACCTGGGAGGACTGGCCCCAACAGCTTTGTTCTCATGAACTGAGCACTCGGAAAATCCTGTGTCACTTTTGATGACACCATAAATGTGACACACATGTCCTGAACAAAAGACTTTTAGTGAATGGTACTCATGCTGTTACTCACATTAATAATACTTTCACTTCTTATAAGTTCTTTCCCATGCTTATGAATCTTTTTGTTCACTGCCCTTTATTGCCAATAAGTGCTCACCAAAGCTTTTGCTGTGCCTGGAATACTAAATAATTGCTCCAGATATCAATCAAAGCAAATACAGACAGGAATAATCAGCATCATCACAACATCTTCATGATGCATCAAGGAAGAATTTTCAGCTTTCCTTCCCGCACAAGGCTAGTTAAGGGCTGGCTGCGACATCCTATGCATCATGCTAATGCGATGTGACATTTGCTTAAAGCCGAGGCTTTTCCCGTTAATGAGTTTCAGAGTTCATGCAGCAAAGTCATTGTTACTGTTTGAAGGCAGGAAAGAACGTGTGTGTGGCAGCAGGTAAAAAAACAAAAAATGCAAATTAAAAGTCACAGTAAGGAAAGCACGGATTTAAATGTTATTTACTAGGGTTCATTCATGCCAAAGGAGCTATTTAAAAAAGAAACATTGTCATGCGCCCACTAAAAGTTAATAATGGTGAGAGCTGGTACAAGGGGAGGTGTTGCTGAGGGTGCTTTGCCCTTTTGGCTGCTTCTATTTTCACATTTGCAGTAGATTTGGTAACTGTTAATGGTTTGCCACATATAACAAAACCAACACCCCCCACACACATTTCAAGTAATTGTGCACAACAGAATAATGTTAATTCAAGGCTGGTCCCAGCATTAGGCAGAATGAGGTGGATACAAGAGGGCTTGCTGCTTGCAGACGGGCCTTTTTGCGGCCCAACGGCACCCCTGGAATGCCCTCTGGCGCCTCCCCCCTGCCCTGCAGAGGGGGTGGAAGGGAATGGGGAACTGCATGGTCCTCCCTGGTGGCCGCCATTTCCCCCCGTCTCCTTCCCAGTCGGCTTTGCAGACGGAAGGGGCGGGGAGGGAATGGCTGCCAATTGGGGTGGGCCTGTTCACCCCTGATTGGTGCAGCTGCCAGGGCAGGGCAGGTTATCCGGCCAGCCTCTGGTGCGGCTGGATGATGTTGAAAGATGGGCAATGGAGCTGTTAAAAAAGCAGCTCCGTCAGACCACTGCCCTCTTTTGGCTCTGGAGAGCCAAAGAAGATGGAGGTTGGGGGCAGCAGAGCGGGCAGAGTGAAGGCCATTTTGTGCTCTGCCCCCTCTTTTAGAGACGACGATCGCCCAGGCCAAGGGTTAAGAAGGGCTGAGTGCGAGGCTTGGTGCACACGGACAAACTGCCATGGCTAGCAAAGGCGGGGCGGCAGGCTGTGCCAGAGCCTGTGACAGGGCAGCTGAGCAGACCGGGGCCTAGCAGGATGGTGGAGGGCTTACCACCCTCCATTCCTTTCGGGAAGGATCAGTGGCTCTCCACATGGCCAGGCCTAGCGGGATTGCGGGGGGCATACCCCCAGCCCCCCTTCCTTCAAGGGGAGAAGTGACATCCCTCTGCATGGCTGGATCACAGCTGTGGCAGGGTTGGGAGGATGCAGGGTTGGGGATGGGGGACCCCCCACAGTCACCCCCACTTGACAGTTTTGGGCAGGCACTGGCTGGTGTGGCTGCCAGAGTAATGGGCCAGCTGCAGCCAGGGCCAGCGGTGATAGGGGGTGGAAGGGCAAACTCCCCCTCCTGAAAAATCTGGGGTTCGGGGATGATGGTGAGTAGGCCACCTCCTCCCATCTTTTGGTTCTCCCAGTGGGGGGGAACATGGGGGGGGGGGGCTTCTCTCCCATCCTGCATGGGCAGGAGGGGGCCTGGATGGCAGTAGGGGTGGGGAGGCTGGCGCCAGGCAAGAGGGTGGCTGGCAGGCAGTGGGGCAGCATGCCTCTGCCCCCCAGTATCATCCCTCCATACCTCAGAGGGAACCAGGCCACAGCGTGGGTGGCACCCTGGCTGGGGGCAATGGGGAGGGGAATCATGCTCATGGGGGCAAAGGTGGCCCATCCCCAATTCACCAACTTTCTCTTGCAGGTTTTGGGCTGTGGGTCGGCGGTCGGTGTGCAATAAATTATAATCGTACATAGTGACATATATATGCTATAGTAATACAATAGAACAGGTGCACAAGCACACACACATCACCTGCCTGGGCCAACGGCTGGGGCGATGGGACCCAAAAGGAAAGCAAAACTGTATTACCAGCAAGGGCAGCAGCCCCTGGCAGAGGAAGAACAAGTGTTGGGGGTGGGGTGGGGGCTGGGCAGCCAGAGCAAGAGCCTGGGCCCAGCAACGAGATGAACACGACACCAGCCCAACCCCTGCCCGTGGAGGTACCCACTATAGCGGATGTTATGGGGGTACTGTCCATCCTTGTCCAGAGGATAGACAAGGACAAAGAACCTCCCTCGATACGTGCTGAGGTCCAAGAGCTGCCTGGGACTACAGCTGCGCCTGGGACCATGGAACCCAGCAAATCATCCAGTACAGGCGCAGCTAGCAGCTGTGGGCAGTCCAGATGATCCAGATCCAGAGAGAGAAGTGGTTCCTGGGACTCGAGGCATTCCGACTCACATGGGTCTTCATCACGTCGGTGCGGTGGGTCAAAAGGTAGGTGGAGCCTGAGTAAAAAGCACAGGAGGTCGCTTTCTGGCTCCTCTTCGGGTGAGTCTTCCAATGAGGACAAGTTCAGGTACTGGGAGAAAGGATCCTTCAAGCCAGGCTTGCTGGGGTGGGCCCTTAAGCTCAGGAAGGCTAGGCAAAAAGCTGGCGAGGAAAGAAAGGCTGGGGGCAGCAATCCCAGTGGTGAGGAGCTTAGGGAAGTGCAGTCAAAGGAAGTCAAAGGGGACAACTTGAACCATAAAGTGTGTTCCAAGACCTTGCAGGGTTATTGACATCTTCTCGTTGGCCCCGCCTCTGGGGGAGGAGACGAGGGTGCATCGGAGTGACAAGAAGGAGAATGAGAAAGCCAACTCTGACATGGTGGAATGCACGTTTGCCAATTGGCTCAGTGGGTATGCGGTTTTCATGGGGGTGGTGGCCTTGGTTTTCCCTGAGTGGGCCTGGCACCTGATCAACCACCTACGGGAGGTGATCAAGGTGAGGTCACAGGTAGGAGATGCCAGTGCCATCATGTATGATATTGAGTGCAGAAAGAAAGCTTCCAGATCCCCCATGCACAGATGGGAGACCATTGACTACCCCACTTGGTTTCAGGCCACTGGGCTGGGTAGATGGGAGAAAGGGGAGCCCCCAAGAGAGCCCAAAAAAAGGATAGGAAGAAGCCAGTGTGCTGGGAGTATAACGGAGGTAAGTGCTCCCGGTACAAATGCCAGTTTGATCACTCTTGTGACAGCTGTGGGGGCAGCCATCTGAAGGTAAACTGTTCCCATCAGGGTGGGGGGGGCAGTCCTTTCAGAACAATCGCCCTGCCTCAGCTGGCACCAGGAAGGAGGCAGGGTCAGGGAGCAGCACCAACAGCAGCTCAGCAAAATGAGGTGACCCCTGGGATAGGGGGAGGGGTTGCATGGCATTCACACCGGTGAAGTTGGAGGCCATGCGACTGCTCTTGTCAGCCTACCCCAAGAGGGAGGCGGTGGCCTACCTGGCTGCAGGATTCGAATTTGGCTTCTGCATACCTTTCCAGGGTCCCAGGGAAGCCTCAATTTCTGGCAATCTAAAATCAGCAGTGCAGATGCCTGAGGTACTGGCTCGCAAAATTGGGAAAGAGCTGGAAGTGGGTCACATAGCCGGCCTGTTCAACCAACTGCCCATTTCGCCATTGGGCGTAGTACCGAAGAAGGCACCTGGGGAATACTGCCTCATACACCACTTGTCATACCCAAAAGGCTCGTCAGTCAATGACGCTATCCTGTCAGAATTGTGCACGGTGAGATACGCCTCATTGGACCACACGGTTTGGCTCCTACAGAATTGTGGGCATGAAGCACTCATGGGCAAATGTGACATCCAATCGGCGTTCAAATTGTTGCCAGTACATCCAGATGATCACTGCCTGCTGGGTTTCAAATTCTGTGATAAGTGGTATTATGACACGGCATTGCCCATGGGCTGCTCCATCAGCTGCATGGCATTCGAGGCCTTCAGCACGTTCCTCAAGTGGGCTGTACAGCATAGGGTGGGATCCCCATTCATCACACACTATTTGGATGACTTCCTGATGATGGGTTCAGCTGGGGGGGAGGAATGTGTGTCCTTACTTTCTTCCTTCCTGGCTCTGACGGCCAAGCTTGGGGTCCCTCTGGCTCCGGATAAGACAGTGGGCCCAGTTACGTCCCTTGTGTATCTGGGGATACAGCTCGATTTGGTGGCTGGTGTGTCAAGGCTGCCTGACGACAAGATCATGGACTGAGGGAGATGCTGGAGACCCTCCTGAGGATGGAGAAGGCCACGCTAAAAGAAGTCCAATTGCTTTTGGGGCATCTGAATTTTGCATGCAGAGTGGTTTCCCCTGGGAGGGCCTTTTGTGCGTGCATTGCACACCTCACTGGGGGCGTAAAAGCACAGCACCACCAGATCAGCTTGACAAAAGGGGTCAAAGAAGACATGAGGGTGTGGCTAGCTTTCCTGGAGCACTACAATGGAGTCTCCACATGGCAGGGAAGATTGGATCTGGAGGGAGGCCTGCAGGTGCACTCTGATGCGGCAGGCAGCCTGGGTTTTGGAGTGTACTACAATGGCCACTGGTGTGCATAGCCTTGGCCCCAGCCATGGGCGGCTGCTGGTCTCTCCAGGGATCTCACATTCCTGGGATTCTTCCCCATCCTGGTGGCAATCACAATCTGGGAGGGTGACTTCAGTGATAAGAAGGTCTGTTTCTGGTGTGACAATCAGGCAATGGTTAGGATCATCAACAGACAGTCCTCCAGGTCCAAAAGGGTCATGAGAGTCGTGCACAGGTTCGTGCTGGTCGGCCTGGGGTCCAACATCAGTTTCCATGCCCGGCACATCCTGGGTGTGGATAGCGATATAGCGGATGCATTGACTCGCTTTCAGGAAGACCGGTTCCACTCGCTGGTCCCAGAAGCCGACACAATGGCGTCCCCATTCCCGGCAGACCTCTGGAAACTTGGGAATGAATAGTGATCCAGGGTGTAGCAGACTCCTTGGTGCCTTCAATGGAAGTCAGCTACAAGAGAGCGGCCTCCCAATTCATGGCCTTCAGGAGGCAGCAGGGGTGCAGGGTGGCATGGCCAGCATCCAAGTGAGAGGTATTGCACTACCTTGCTTCCTTGAAGGAGAAAGGCTTGGCGTTGAGGACAGTCGCTGGGCATGCTGCCGGCATTTCCTTCTTCAGCAAAATGGCAGGTCATGGTGACCCCTGTGACACCTTCATGGTAAGGAAGGCAATCGAGGGCTTGAGACGGGCAGTGCCGAAGGCTGTGGATTTGAGGTGGCCGGTGTCTTACGCGATGCTGTTGCAGTTGGCGAGGCTGCTGCCATCCATATGCCACTCCAACTATGAGGCATTGCTGTTCAGCATGGCTTACATTACAGCATTCTTCGGGGCCCTAAGGGAAGGGCGGTTGTGTGTTCCTCCAAACAGGACACGTCTGGCAGGGCTCTGCAGATGTGTGATGTGACTGTCACCAACAAGGACATGACACTGCACATAAGGTGATCAAAGGCCAACCAGCACAGCCTTGGGGCCACCCTACACCTGAGGAAGGTAGAGGGCTCCTCCCCATGCCCGGTGACCTGCATGCAGGATTTCATAGGGGCAAGAGGGTTGCTCAGGGCCCCCCTGTTCTGGCATCGAGATGGGATCCTGCTCACCAGGTATCAGTTTGTGAGTGTGCTGAAGAAGGCCTTGGCCTGGATGGGGCTGCCGGCAGAGGAGTTTGGCAGCCACTCATTCTGGACAGGGGCCGCTACCATGGCAGCACAAGGGGGCCTGTCAGCGGATGCCATCATGAAACTGGGCCAATGGAGGTCCGGGACCTATGTGGTGTATATCCGGCCCCAGAGGATGCTGCCGACTTGGCAGGGAGCCCCTGTGGGGCTGTAGGGCTGCCTGTTGATATGGAGGATGGTTGGCAGAAGGCGTTTCCCAAGCGGAAAGCCCTGGTGGCAGATGTCATGGGTCATGATAGGGCAAGAGGTCAAGGGGTCTCTATCAAGTACACGTTCAAGCACTAGCTCAAGTTCAAGCTCAAGTTCAAGGGAGACCCCGCCTGAAGTTGTTAATCATTTGTTTACAGGAGAGGAGAGAGAGTTGAGCGGATGGCTTGGCCAGCATCTCTCTCCTCCAGGGATTCTGGATTGACCAACATGTGGTCTTGACCCACATGGGTGGGATCAAGGAGTAGATCACGACCCCTGCATTGCCACCAACCATTTAGCTTGCAAGTTGCAGCCATTTATTGCCAAAAAACATGTATTTTACTAACCTGTATTTAATCCATGTTTTCTGAAGATGTAACCAAATATAATTGTTACTGTGTGCGAGTATCATTCAGGAGGGCGGAGGGGCTGTATGGTCTGGGTCCGCAAAAGGTTTTGAGTGTCATGAAAGGGAAAACGTTTTATTTACTTATATTTTTCCTACCAGAACAGAGAGAGGTGCTTGTGAAAATTTCTGCCTCATGTGCCAAAATAACTTGACTGGCTTTGGGTTCTAAGCACCTTGAGTTGGGTAGATGTTGGGCACCATTTGCTATTCTACTTCAGGAAGCAAAATATCTTTGGCTGACCATGATGTTAACAATGGACCATATTGAGAAGGTATATTTTCAACAGCAAAGCACTGGTGTTAGCCAGTTTGAGAGGTGGTCTCTCCTGGTTACAGGGCTGCTACTCTGGAGCTGCTACATTTTGAGTGAAAGTAACCCTAAATCTTTAATCCTAAACTCACCCCCTACCATCTCGCCTACCTGCAGTCTAAAACAGCAAGAGTCATTTTGGGCTTCTTGTCTTGCCTTCTTTTTCCTGAAGCTATAAAAGTGTAGCTCCATCATCCTTTTATCATGTAATTAAAACCTTTCATCAGCATTACTGATTTCTCCAGAATGCTTCTCCCCCCTCCCCATTTGCCAGGGCATGATCCAACTGAAATTAAATCTAGGGGAACTGAAACAATGTCAGCTCTCTCCTTCATATTTGGTTCTGTGACAAACGGATGTTTGAACTTCCAGTGCTGCAAGACAGGATAAGATGCAAAAACCCCTTTGTCTAATACCAGTGGTAGCATTTGAACCACAACTCACTCATGGATACATGAGATAATAATGTTTAGCACTCAAGGAGGAAGACAGACTCCCTTTAAATTACTAGGCTAGCAAATCCAGTAGGTGGATCAGGAATGGACAACATTGCCTTCCTGGAACCTGCTGCAGGCGATACCCCCTCTGAAAATGTGTCCCCCCCCCCAAAAAACCGAAAGTTATTAACAGTTGATTTCCTAAAAGAAAGAAAGAAAGAAAGAAAGAAAGAAAGAAAGATAAATAAAGTAAATCAACCCTATTTTTCACTCTGATACATTTATGAAGCAGACAAACAGAGAAGTTTAGAAATAGTTGTTTTTAAAATGAACAGGCCAACAAGTAGCTACCAAAACTTAACAGACGCCTAGGGATAACTCACAAATTTGCTTTTGGGGAGGGATGCTGCTGGGCCATCCTAGCATATGAAGGTGGTCTTACTCCTTGCTCTCTGCATAAAGGCAAAGAAAGTTTCATTTACAGACACAGGATGGAAGCTCTCTCTGCATAAAGATGAAGGATTTTTTCCCCCTCTAAAGTGGGCAGTGGGGTACCACCAAGGTTGGGAAAATCAAACTGATGAGTCCTCAGCCTTGAATAAGCTGGCCATCCAGATAATTTCTGTGAGGCTGAGGCCAAATCCACAGTTTTGAAACTGGATTATTTGCCCTGGCTCCTTTCTATTGAATCATGGGATTTGTATTTACAAGGTTTTAGCCTTCTCTGCCAAAGAGTGCTGGTGCCTCACCAAACTACAAATCCCAGGATTCCATAGGGAGGAGCCATGGTGTGTGACAGTCAGCCTGGAACATTCATTTAAAGGATGCAAACCAGGGACTACAGCTGTCTTGTTGTTCAGATATATTTTCAGAAAGGGGTGGGGTGGGCAGATTATATTGACAAAAAAGGAGCATCTTACATGCTTTGCATATAGTTCTTTCAATGAACTTTTGTACTTTGTGGCAATATTGTACCAGGAAGACTCTAGGGGCTTGTCTATAAGAAGCAATACAATGCGGATTGGTGTGCAGTAATGCCAATTCACAGCAGCTTCTACAGTTGTCCCTTCATATTCGCTGGGGTTAGGGACAAAGCACCACTGCAAAAGTGAAAAAAAAAACCAACCCACAAATAATTTAAACCCCACCCCCATCATGCATACTACACTACCGTACTGTAGACGCCTCTCCTGTCAACAGGACTGCCAATACCTGCCGCCACACAACTCCAGCTTGCTTTCTTACCTTGCACCAAAACAGCGCTGCCCATTTAAAACAGTAAAGTTTAAAGTAATGGGCAGTGAAGTTTTCGTGCAAGGTATGAAAGCAAGCTGGAGTTGTTTTGTTGCCAGGACAGGAGGAGAGGGGAGGAGGTGAGGTCTTGGAGTTTGAACTAGTTGAGCAGCAGCTACAAACCCCAAATATGCAAAACCATGACTGAAAACTGTGACTGTGAAGGGACAACTGTATTTGTCATAACAGTTGTTTTTTTTTTGGAAGATCACAGGCATGCAAAGCTATCTGCTTTCCTTATTCCAATGACCATGCCTGTGAATCAAGATGGTGGACTTGAGTGAATTACTCACATTTTTATTTACCTTAAGTTACCGCTGCTGAATAGTTAAAAAAAAAAAAAAAACTAAATCCAAGGTGCAATCTTCTGCTTTAATAAAGAAGCAAACAAAAAAGGGCTGTTTTCTCACCTTAGCAAACAATTGCTACAGCAAAAATCCAACATGGCCTTGTTAGCAAGCTCCCCTGCGCACATCCAACAAATCAGTTGTCCACTCTATGAATGTGCAGCAATGTGAATTGGTTGTCTTAATGGGCAATAGTCTGCATCCCCAAACATTATTTTTTAAAAAAATGGGAAAAGGCTTTTCCTGTGGAATATATGGAAGGCTTTTCCTGTGGAATATATGGAGTATTTGGCCCCCCAGCTTTCAAATACGGTGGATTGATGTGCGATACGATTAAGACAAATTGTATTCTCCTTGAATTCTGTGAGGATTAATTTTACTGTTTTGATAATCCCTAGGTATCAGTGGAGCCCTCTATTGGCTAATGTGACTCAGCTAATGGAATAGGTTATTTATTACTAGTCTGAAACTTCAGGCACTAGTTGCATAGCACTACTTGGAAAGGAAGTCTCAGCAGATCTTGAAAATAAAAGCCAATCGATCTCCTACTGTCCCTCCAACCTGAACCATTTTTCCTTTTTCATAATAACTTGTAGGCCAGCAAATGCCATCAGAAGCTACAACACTCAGTTTCCCATGCAAAGCTCTGCCAGGTTTTCAGAATGCAGCACTGCTGTCTTGGCAGCAGATCCATAGTCTGACAGATGACTCAAAGGAAGGAAATATGCAAAGCAAGCCCCCAGTGACAAATGCATGAAATTTTCAGCAAAGCATTTGCAAAATATTCAAGTCTGCCACATGGCTATTCTTATGAGCTCTACATGACTTTTCTTTCTATATTTGCATTTTTTTCCACCTCAAGATGGGGGGAGCCCACACAAACCCATTCCATTTGCAGCACATAAAGGCAAAATACACTATTCTCTCTCCCTCTAACATCCCCTCACCCACGTTCACTTGGGCCGTGTCGTCTGGCTGCTTGCTGCTTGAGAACTGCAAGATTGTGAAGTAGAAGAAATCAAGCTAACTGGCAAAGGAAATCACATAATTTGTGCAGAGCAAATAATGTATCTATTATTAGCCTGATTACACGAAAACAGCACTTTCTTATGAATCTTGGGAGATATATAAATCTAGATACAGATATACATATAGATATTCAAGAAAGGTTTCAGAGTATAATGGAACAAAATTTAGAAGCAGTTCTGTGAAGAAGAAAACAATTCCTTTTTGGCACATGAATAACATTTCCCCCTGAAGTGTTGTATTTGCAAGGCAGGGCTGAAATCCAATTATCAGTGCCAACTGCTGTTGCTGTTGTTTGTTATTGTTGTTGTTACTGTTGCAGCTGCTCCAGGTGGTGTCATACTACGTGGTGGCTCTTCTTCTATTTTCCACGTAAAGGCATGGGGCAGCTTTGCACCTACTGCTTGTCCTTGAACTTCCTGTTGCCTCCACTGCTCTTCCTTGGCCCTGGTAGCCATGCATCCTTTGCTATTGTCAGTTCCAGGTACACTTCTTCTTGTTGTGTACCATCAGTAGCTTTGATCCTATGCAGAAAACATTGTAAAAAGAGTCTGTTATTAGCAGCACTGCTCAGATTTTGGAAACACAGGGCCATGGTTTCCTTGATTGAGTCAATCCACCTGTAACACAGCCATCCTCTTTTCTACTGCTTTCAATTTTACGTCTTTTCCACTGACTCCTGTTATCCCATTCTGTGTCTGAAGTATGTATAATAGCCTCAATTTAGTCATTTTGGCTTCTGGTGAGAGTTCAGCCTGGATTTGCTCTCAGACCCATTTATTTGCATTTTTGGAAGTCCGTGATACCTGTACAACTGTTTTCCAGCACCATATTTCAAAGGAGTTCATTTTTCCCCTCTCAGTTTCCTTTGATGTCTAGTTTTCACATCCATACATAGAAATCGGAAATACTTTGGAGTGGATAATCCTGATTTTGGTATTCAATTATATATCATTATGCTTGAGGATCTTTTCTAGTTCCTGAGCTGCTGACCTTCCAAGTCTCATCTTCTAATGTCTTGACTACTGTCTCCATTTCGACTGATGACTGAGCCCAGGTGTTGAAAATCTTTTAACTATTTTGATGTCTCCTTTATAATTAATGGGACTTACGTAAGTGTTAATTTTGTAAGTTCCCATTGATTTAATGTGTCTACTGTAGTTGAAACTGATAATTGGATTTAGGCCTAGGGTTGCTCTAAGACTCAGCTTTGTTTCTGCCTGCTCAATGGTGGTGGGCAGGAGTGCTTTTGCCTAGCTGAAGCACATGCACCCGCAGTTTCTGTTCTTAGGAATGTGCATGCTAGCCAAAATGTCATGTTGCTTAAACATCCAAGGTGGGTTACCCAAAGGCACTCTATACGGCCTCTTGAGTGCTATTCTTTGAAATAAAAACAGGTGGAGCTTGGAAAATTACTTCCCAAAAGTAATTTATTGTTCCAAGCTCCCCTGCCCCAAAGTACTTAATTGGCATTATAGTGACATTTTAAAAAGTAACACGTTAGTTTCTGAATTCTCAAAACTACTAAATAAGTTGCTTTTAGTTACATTTTAAAATAAAATTTGAATGCTACTTGCTGCTGTGATACAACACACACTCTACAGCTGTCCACCTTGTTGTCAATGTGACACCCACAACAGTGCACTAGGAGCAGCATGAGCCAGCAAGTAAACCATATGATATTCCTCTTTCAAGGTTTAGTGAGCCCATGTCCCATAATTATAAAAGTACAGGTCACCACCCCCATATCCATGCCGTAATATGTTCATGGACTTACTTTTTATAAGTGAAACCATGGATAATAGCAAACCCTGTTAAAATAAGGACTTCCTGTACAAACATACCATAAAGTTGCATTGGAGGACCTAATAATTCCTAGAGGGGACACCTCTCTAGGCATTTTCCAGAACAACTCTATGACATGTCCTTATTTTTCAGCCATGGATAACTGAAACCACGGATATTGGTTCCATGGATATGGGCAGGGGGCACACCTGTAATTGTAAAGTACCATTATACCCCAAATGGAATGAATCAATTCCTCATTCATTGCAATGTAACTTAATGGTGTCTTTGTTAGTGGGAAAAAAAGGTATGTAATCACAAGGAACTAGTTATTTATAACTTGTTATTTACAGGCTCTAAAAGCAGGATATAAATGCAATAAATGAACAAATGAATAAATGAATGAATGGAGGTGTGTTGTGCTGAAACTTCAGCTAGTCTAAAATGGAGCAGCAAGATTTTTGGTGAGTGGACAATTTTCTTTATGAGCAAATGGCACCTATTGTATAGTACTGGTACCATTTTTCTGTCAGCTTCAAGACACAATTTAAGGTGCTGGTCAGTATTCTGAAAACTTAAGTGGCCTGAACCTGAAATAGTTAAAGGGCTGCCTTCTCCCATGTGAGATTATCTGATCTTTTAGATCCACTGCAGAGGCTGTGCTCCACTGTTTCTAAATCTGGGGATTTCAAGCAAAGTTAACCAGTTTAAGAATGACAGAGTAGGGTTGGAAAAAAAGATAACAAGGTTTCTGTGTTAAACCACATTTTGTTTCTTCTCTTCCCTGTAAGCCATACACTTTCCTCAGCCTGCACTTTGACTGAATACCAAGAGGCAATCTGACAGATAAAAACAGGCAGGCACCAACATGCAATTATGGAATTAAGTTATAGATCCAAGGCGGTGGAAAATCAAGTTATCAGATTTTGCTTGTCTAATGAAACTGATATGTTTTAAAGAAAAATAAAACATCAAAGTTATAAACCAACAGCCACACTCCATCAAAATACAGATAAATACTTTGATGTTATTGCTCTTCTATAATTATGATCCAGTCTTCATGTGTCCTTCCTCATCTTTTTAATGACATGTTACCTCTCAAAGTTGAGGTGCAACTATATTTGGAGAACTTGTAATCATTCTTCTGGAGGACCCGCCTCATTTTAGGACAGCAAGAGCAGTCAATCCTCTACCCCACTACTCATTCTTTGAACAAGGAAGAGTCAGCAGGTGGACATTAGAACAAGGAAGGGTGGACAGGTGTGTGAATTTTTTGTCTGAATGCTCAGGTCATGAACTGAACATGGAGGAGATGTTCATGGGTCATGGAGACCCTGGCAACTGGGAATTGTAGTTTAAAAAATGTCTCAAGATTTATTTTTTGTAATAGCAAGTGGAATTGTGGCCTCATCATTCCTGAAAAAGATGCTATTAGATATGCTCCTTGCTACTGTAACATTGCTGGAATGAGCCCAAGAGCAGGGTTTTGAGATTTCTCGATTCCACCTGTGGTTGACATTTGAAAGCACTAAATGTATCCAACATGGGCATTCACCAAGATCTTTACTACATTGTTGTGGATAAGAGTTTTTGTCAGTGAATGTCCTTGTAGAATTCAGCATTTGAACCAAGAGTGGGTCCTTGAACTTGTGACTTAAACAAGCTCAAACAGGGATTAAGCCCGTCTGCCACCACCATGGGAAATAAACTGTGAGGAGACCACCTACACCCATCAAGCAAACCTTCTTCCACTCATAGCCTTGCTTGTTATAACAGTTTCTGTATTTGGCTTACTCATTGATCTGAGCAATGGGGAACATCTTTCAATTGTGTCTGATACACAGCTTCTCAAAGTTACTTGTCTCTGTTCTGCCACAAACAAGACGTCAGTTTCTAGTATCTCCAGGCAGAGGAACACCTTCCATTCAGTTTGTGTGTGTGTGTGCATATGCACACATCTGAACATTTTACTTTTACTTACTTGGTGTTGCAATGCCTGATAGAAAAAGCAGCTGGTGCTGACAAAGCCAATTTGCAATCATGTCTTGGGGAGCTTTTTGAAGTGATCTTCTAGCCAAGAACTGTCATGCCAGTCCCATCATTAGATAATTTGACAAGCAACCTCTTATTACACTCATCTATTACCTACCCTTGAAGTTTGCCTTTTGGACATACCCTCTTGTTCTTGCAACAGATGGCACCACTTTATTTATGTAGAGATAGCAGTATCTCAGAAAGGGTTCCTATAGACTGAAATCTACACTGAAAAGAACGATCGTCCTCTTCCTATGCATGCTTGTATTCCACACACACACACACACACACACCACCACCACCATCAAAGCCGAGCTACAAATTACAACCTATGTTAAGTGCCACCTTTGAATACAATGCTACAACAATGCCCAAGGTATATGTCTCTAAATATTTAAGATGGAACAAACAAACAGCATAGTCCTAGCATATTTAAGATGACGGGACAGCATAGTCCTGGCAAAGTAGGGGGCTTCCTGGCAAATTTTCCACTAAGAACACATTAGGGACTTTATCAGATGCACTAAATATGGTGTCATAATGATGCCACATAAGCATGAAAGAATGTGCAGATCAGATGACATTGCCCTTTCGCATGTATGTATAGTAAAAATCCTGTACCTTTTAACTGATGGCCTAAGCTGTCAATAGATCCCCCTGCTACTTTTTTGGGCCATTTAACTCTTGTACTTACTCCGCCAATGGCCAGACTGGCCAAAACACTTCCAGGTGAGATTGCGACATCCAGGTAAGTGACAAACTTTTTTTTCACCCTCCACGGGTTACATGGAGGGATTTTTTTTGTGTGTGTGCTTGGTGTGATTTTTAGATGTTTATTTCTTTTTTTTATTTTTGAATTTCCCCTATGATTTCACTTCCTCTTTATTGCCAGAGCTGCCTTTGCTGGGAGAGGAGGTAAGTGTGGGGTGGAATGGGCACGTTCTTTTGCTGGCATAAAAGTTGATTTTTTTATGCTGGCAAAAGAATGTTTTAAAGAGAACGTCTGATAAAGTCCTATGTCTTCTCTTCCACAGAACATATTATGCCCCTGCTTCAGTTGCTTAAACTGGAGCTTCAGTGCAGCATCCTAGTCTATGAACTCCTTAACTCTGCTTTCCAAACCTCTTACAATAGCGATTAACTGGCATTCTCTGGCTTCCGCTAATAACAGACAGTGCTTCTTGGGAAATCAAGACAGTGCTTCTTGGGAAATCACTTAAACTGTTTTAAAACTGGGGGCTGGATTCTCTCACTATTACCAGGTCTCAGAACACTAGATGAAGTTTTAGTGGTTGTTTGTCCTTCCTAAGGTCTGCAAATCTCAGGGCAAGTAGCAAATCTCATGGCAAGTAACACTGAAAGAGGAAAAAGTATGATATTTGGTATGAGGTGACTTTAAAGCTTTGAACCCTTTATTCATACATTCCCAGCTGGCATCAGGACTCACTGATTCAGGAGATTATCAGACACCCTAAATATGGTTTGATAATGATGCCAGGAGTTCATGGAAGGGCTTCCCTTTCAGGGGATGTCATCCCCATGGCATCATGATCCCATGCCGCTCCCATTCTGCCATCATTTCTTTTTATTGATGGGCTAAGCCATCAATAAATCACCCATTCTGTTTCTGCTATGGAATGACAGGTGAGTGAAAAGGTGCCCCATTATGTTGGCATGATGCCAGCGTCAGTGGGAGGTCCATGCCAAACACTTTTGTGTGCCATCAGGCCAATGAGGAGACACACATTTTTGTACCCTCCCTGGGTTACTTGTATTTTTTAAAGTGTGTTTTTGTGCTTAGTGTAACTTTTAAACCTTTATTTTTCTTTTCATTTTTTAATTTCCTGCAGGATCGTCCTCTCGTCATAATGGCTGGGATTTCCATTCCAGGAAGTGAATGCAGCTCTGTTCGAGCTCCAGTCACTCCTGGGCTGCTGAGGTGAGGGGAGGATCATGCTAAAGGTAGGTCTGATTTTTTTTTCTAGCATTACAGGGAAAGGAAGGGGGCAGGAGAGGAGATTGTGAGACGGGGATGCTTTTCTTGTCCCTGTCTGATAATCGCCTCAGTGTGAAGATGCATGTGTTTCATGCTTGGGTACCAAAAATTCATTTATAAAGCTGCAGGAAAGAGAGAGAGGTGATGGGTACATGACAATTGTACCATATGGAACAAGGTAGGGAACAGATTTACAAATTGTGAGCCTTCTTGTTGCACAAGCCCTGGCAGCAAATGTTGCAGGGCCTGGAATAAAAAGTTCCTCATCAAGGTGGCCTTCCCGGTAAGCAGTGCAATGTAGTGCAGGGCCTGAAAGGACTTCCCAGATGGCATATATATTGTAGGTAGGGCTGCACAAGGGTAGCAGCCCTAGAAGAAAAGGTGGCAATTGTTACATCTTCTGGGCCCATGTTGCCACACTCCTGTCTGCAAAAATCATTCCTGGCTAGGATTGCCATACTCCACATCCTCAAATCTGGGCTTCTGATTTGAATATTATACAAGTTATTGTAATTAGGCACATTAATTGTTGCATTTTTCTTCTATTATGTTTCAACCTTCACAGCATTTTTTACAGTTGCAGATGATCTGAGACAACAAATACAGAGTAATGTTTAAAGTGCTGGACTGGGAACAGGTTAGCCCAAATTCAACACTGTGCTTAGTTATGGGACATATCATGTAATCATGGGCAGTGACTACCTCTCAGCAAATCTACCTTAGGTGTTGCTGTGGAAATTAATAGAGATAGGAAAACCCTGTAAAGTGGACATGTACATACCTAGTGTAGCACATATAAAAGAACAAAAGCAATAATGTTAGCATATTGTCATGTGCAAACACCATTCAGTTCTGTTCTCACTATTTTCTGGCCATCAGGTTTTCACATATGGCAAACAGCTACAAACCCATGAAGATACCAGAGGAGACCCTTGAGAGTGACTGCCATCTGATTCACAGGGCAAGACGCAGAGGAAAATAAGGGCAAATGTTAGCAATTGAAGGGAAAAGGCAAGGCCTGGTTTCCTTTGCAGGCAGAAATATTTTAGTATAAATATTTTACACAAGTATGTTAGTAATATTTTGTATTTCTGTATATATTTTAGTATCAGCATTTAGTACAAATATTTTCATATAACTGGAAAACATTCTACTGTAACTTTCTTCATCTATTTGACTTTTCATCAAAATATACATGCTAAGCAGGTCATCTGTGCTACACATCCTACATTTCAGCTTCTACGTTTCCATGGTGGAGGGATTGCGTGCTCCTGTGAGGCAAGAGTCTATGCTGCTGGCAACAGTGCTGCTTGGCAGGGTCTCCTGTGTCAGACAGGCTTTTGGAGGAGCCAGACTAAATGTGCCAAACATCTACTGGTCAGCAGGGCAACAATAGTAGGGTGACTCTGGTGGAGAACCTCTCAAGGGCCAATGGCAGTGGCACCATAGCTAAAGTTTGTTAGTTCTGCACAGAGGGAAGCACGGTAAACTTCTTTTAACATATTTTACCACAAAAACTATATGATGAGACAATCTAAAATGAAACAAGAGATAGTGCCAGATGATGAAACTCCCAGGCTAGATGACATTCAATGAGCTACTGGGATATAGTAGGAGACAACTATGAGTAGTGCTGTGGCTAATGATGGAGGTCCTGTCAATGAAAAGTGATGCCTTACTAGCCACTGCAGGACAGGAGCAGAATGCAATGGGGACATCATCATCTGAAATCGGGTCCCATTCATGGGACAGTAACATTGTCCTGGCATTCTGGTAAGATATTTTTTGCTGTGTCTGGTAATCTCTAAGGCTAACCTAGCCTGATGTTTTCTTGGCAGAATTTGTTCAGAGGGGGTTTGCCTTTGCTTTCTTCTGAGGCTGAGAGGGAGTGATTTGCCCAAGGTCACCTAGGGGTTTTCCCTGGCTGAGTGGGGATTTGAACCCTGGTCTCCCAGTTTCCTAGTCCAACACTCAAACCACTACATCATGCCGGCTCTCTGCCTTCGCAATTACCCACTTTAAAATGTTTAACATTCAGTAGAGGCTTGTAGTTCAAGTAGAGGGGTACCTCTCCTCAGGGTGACACCCTTCCTCAGTCTATGGGCCACCAATACTAATAGGCTTGCTCTTAGATCTTCTGCAAGCTTATACCCAGTAACTCAATATAAAATATATTTCTCCCCATATTATTTTTGTCATTTCACATTTCAAAATTCATCAATTAGATCAGTGGAACATTTCAAACATTTCCAATAAATATCATTATGTAAGTTATATAATTTTTAATTTCTGTGTTGTCAAGTACAAGGCATAGTGCATTTTAAATAGGTGCTCTTTCATGTTGGCTGCTACCAAGGTATTAGAAAGAATTTTTACAAATCCATTGCCAAATATATTGTGATATGGAGCTGTTAAATTGCTTCTCCTCTCATTCTCATATGCTTTTATTTTCATTTCCTCAAAGTAAAATATTTGATCAATCCTTCGTATCTTCTCTTTATTATTACTCTGATACATCAACTGCTCAGTTTTAGTTGGGCCATATTTTGCTGTCAGTGTGGCAATGGATTGTCAAATTTGAAGATATTGAAACAAGTATGGATCATCTCTCCCCTCCCACATCCGATTCTCTTCCCCTCACTCCAAAAAATGCAAAACAAACAGAGGAGTTCCTGCATAAGCAATACGTTTTATTTACCTGGTCAAGAGCAAGGGAAACACTCATTCAGACAAGGGTTCCTGCATCTAAACATTGAAAGAAAGGTATGGTAAGAAACCATGGAGTGGAGCACTGATTCTCATGCCATATGATTCATATGAATCTGCAGTCTATTTAATTATGTCCCAGGATATGCATATCATCTCTTGCTCCGAAGGCTAGAACTCAAGTAGGCTGTGTTACGGCGGGCGGCAGAGGGGAGATGAAGGCAACTATTTTTTTTCTAAAGCTGAATATTTCAGGCTGCATCTGCACTGCAGAAATAATCCAGTTTGACACCACATTAACTATCATGGCTCTATCCTATCGAATCCTGTGATTTGTAGTTTGCTATGGCACCAGAGCTTTCTGGCTGAGAAGGCCAAATATCTTACAAAACTACAAATCCCAGAACTACATAGCATTCAGACACGGCAGTTAAAGCAATATCAACTCCATTGTTTCTGCATTGTGGCAGTAGCCTCAATGCTATGGAATTGTGGGATCTGTTTTCTTGTGAGGTATTTAGCCTTCTCTGCCAGAACACTCTGGTACCAAAACAAGAATGGGGTACTTACTGTAACTATAGTTCTTTGAGTGGTCTTCTGTGAATTCACACAATGGGTTAATCCTGCACCTGCTCAGAGCACTTTGGAAACTTCTAGCACCTCATTTTAAACTTTTGGGTGGTAGCACCGCCCCCCTCACCCCCGGTGCATATAAGCTCATCCTTCTCACCAACTGCTCAGTTCCTTTTAGCCACGTTAAAGTAAGTAAGTGAGAGATAGGACACCGGAGGGGAGGAGGGCGGGTTGGTGTGAATTCACAGAAGACCACTCAAAGAACTATAGTTACAGTAAGTAACCCATTGTCTTCTTTGTGGTCTCTGTGAATGCACACAAAGGGTAGATTAACAAGCTCAGGAGAAAGGATGGTGGGAGTGTCCAGATCAATAAAAACACTACAACAACATGTTAGAACAGAAAAGCTATATTATAACTGAGGTAGATTAAAAGAGTGTTTCAGTCATCCAGAGATGATTGTGCAAGGACTGCCCTGGCCAGGGCTGCACCATCCATAGAGGAAGAGTCTAACTTATAGTTTCTCACAAAGGTAAGCAGCATCACCCACATAGCTGCTCTGCAGATGTCCAGTAGTGGCACACTGTTCATGAATGCCATTGAGGTCACTGTTGCTCTAGTAGAATGGCTTCATATTGAAGAAGGTAGGGGTGTGTCTGAAGCCTCGTATGAGATCCTGATGGTCAAAACCACCCACTTGGAGAGGCGTTGAGATGAGACAGGGAGACCCTTTTTGGGGCTGGAATAGTAAATGAAGAGTTTATTAGTATGGCGGAATGCCTTAGTCCTGTTGAGGTACAGCTCCAACGTAGCTTGTGCATCTAGGAGATGACGTGATGCTGGTGTATTTGATGAAGGCATAGTTTCCAGAGCTGGCAGTACAATGTCTTGATTGAGGTGAAAAGAGGAAACCACCTTGGGCAGGAATGCCACATCCGGCCGAAGAATGACCTTGTTCTTGTGGAATTGAGTGTAGGGGGCATCCGCCCTGAGGTTGCAAAGCTCACTGTCCCTTCTGGCCGAAGTGATGGCAACTAGGAAGGCCGTCTTAAAGGACAGAAGGCGAACATCCACCGAATCCAGTGGCTCGAAGGGGGAGCGTGATATGGCATTAAGAACTAGCTGCAGGTCCCAAGACATGACTGGTCCAGCCACTGGTGGGTGTAAGTTCCTGTAGCCCTGGAAGAAACATCAAACCATTGGGTCTGCAAAGCAGGAGCCTTTCCCCAGGCTTTGGATGTTAGAGGAAATTGCGGCTACATAGGTGTGTACCAATGAGAGTGATAGGCCTTTCTTTGACAAAGAGGCCAAAAAGTCAAGAAGAAGCAGAGTCAAAGCATCAGCTGGAGGGATTCCCTTCACATCAAGGAACTCACAGAATTTCTGCCATTTGTAGCAGTATGATTTTAGCGTTGATGGTTGCTGAGCCACCTGGAGTATCGATTGCGCTGAGTCTGAAAGCTGGTTCAGAGGTCTATAAGACATGCTGTCAGGTTGATCATCTTCAGGTCTGGATGGAAGACTTGTCCATTCTGCATTGACAAGAGATCCTTCTGCAGGGGAAGGTGGTGAAAACGGTGCTTCGAGAGGAGGAGAAGGGGAGCAAACCAGGGTTGTCTGAGCCACCATGGTGTGATTAGTATACAATTGTGTCTGTCTTGCCTGAGTTTGGCCATGACTCTGGAGAAGAGCAGGAACAGGGGAAATGCATATAGTAGAGCCCTTGTCCACTTGAACAGAAATGCATTTCCTAGATTCCTATGAGACATCCATTGCCTTGAACAGTAAAGGTTGCATTTGGCATTCTGGTGTGAGGCAAAGAAGTCTATTGAAGGCAGGTCCCACTCCGAGAAGAGCGTTGACCGCACCTCTGGTGCCAATGACCACTTGTGACAGATGCTCTTGGTTCAACTCAGTGAATCTGCAATGTCGTTCTGAGTCTCAGCCAGGTGGATGGCTGTCAGAAATATGCCTCTGGGTATGTACCAATCCCAGAATTGAGTCAACAGGTCTATGAGTGTCCTGGACCTGGTTCCTCCATGCATATTGATGTAAAGGACTGTGGTGGTGATGTCTGACACCACCTGCACTACCTTTCTGTGGAGTGAAGATTCGAATGCCTTGAGTGCCTTGAACACTGCCAAGAGTTCTAGAGCATTGATGTGGAGCTCCTTCTCCATTGCCGACCAAAAGCCGTGGATGTGGAGGCCGTGAGAATGTGTCCCCCATCCCATTGTAGACTCATCTGTCATCAGAGACCTGGAGGGGTGGGGAACTGCTAAGGGCAGGCCACACCTCACGTTCTGCTGGGAGGACCACCACTCAGAACCAACAGTAATTTGAGGGGGTCGTCCCATAGAGGGTTGAATGACTGCAGGAACCAAATTTGCAAGGGGCACATTTGGAGCCTGGAGAAGGGGTCACTGCTATCATCGAAGCCATGTGACCAAGAATGGTCTGGACAAAGTGCGGTGTCACTTTCCTCCATGCCATGTAATGATTCACCATATCCCTAGCTTGAAGAAGCGGTCCTCCGGAAGAAACGCTTTGCCCTGGATAGAGTTCAGTTGGGCCCCAATGAACTTTGCGACCCTCAAGGGGGTTAGATGTGGCTTGTCCATGTAGACCCTGAGGCCCAGATCTTGGAGTAGTGAGAGTGTGACTGTCATGTCTGCTGCTACCTTTTCTTTTGAGGGACCCATGATCAACCAGTCATCCAGGTACGGGAAGATTACGATTCTTTTCGTGTGTAGATGTGCAACCACCAGGGCCATGCATTTTGTGAATACGCTTGGAGCTGTGCAAAGACTGAACAGGAGCACTTTGAAGCAGTACATCTTGGGACCTACTGTGAATGCCAGGAACCTTCTGTGGGGTCGTGCTATCATGATGTGGAAGTAGGCATCCTTGAGGTTGATGGTAGCGAACTAGTCTCCTGCGTGGAGAAATGGAAGGATAGAAGAAAGGGTGACTATCTTGAATAATTTGGGAATAATGACGCGGTTCACCTCTCTGAGGTCTAGGAGGGGATGTAAGCCACCATCCTTTTTGCTGACAAGGAAGCAGCGGGAGAAAAAATATTCTTTTTGCTGGTATTGATGAAACTTTTCTATAGCCCCTTTTCTCAACAAGGAGTGAACTTCTTCCTCAAGGTGCACAGAGGGAGCAGTGGACTTGAGAAGTCCCGTGGGTAGTAGGGTGTCAAATTCTATGAAGTATCCATTCCAGATGATTCATGATACCCATGAATCTGTGGTGACAGTGCACCAATGGTGGTATGCAGCCAGTAGGCCATCTGATGGTGGTTGGCCTGGTGACGCAGAGGGGGTGAGCAGGTAGTCAGACTTTCTGCTTGGTAGGTTCAGGTTTCTTCTTTTGGAACTGAGACTTATGTTTGCTGGTAACTGGGAACTTCCTCTGGTATTAGGTATTAGGCTGTGAGGAATGCTGAGGGCATGACGTAGAGGGGCTGAACCTCCTTTGAAAGGAAGGCAGGAATCTCTTGGTGTAAAATCTGGAACACGGAGGTTGGCTTGGAGGTGGAATCCTGAAGTGCTTCGCTGTCGTTCACATCTTGTGTGTATGCTCTAGCTTTGTTTCAGTTTCAGAGCAAATAAGGCTGGCCTTGTCAAAAGGAAGGTCCTCAATAACTGACCTGGCTGTTGAGAAGAGACCAGACAAATGCAGCCACACATGTCTGTGAACGGCGATGAAGCTGGCCAAGATCTTCCCAGCACAATCTGTCACGTTTGGCAGACTGACATTGGTAATCAGCTAGTGTGATGCCATTCCTCGTATTAAGGAAAAGGTCCATGTCTTGTTGGGGAACCTTAGGCAAAAATGGTGATATAGTGTCCCAGAGATGTCTCTGATATGCCCCCATGCACACAATGTAATTTGCTATGTAATCTTCATGGGAAGACATGCTGATGAGTAAAACTTTTTCCCATGGCGTCCAGCTTCTTGCCCTCTTGTTCCGTAGGTGAAGCGTGGATTTTATGTGATGTGCACATCTGTGCCGCATCCACAATAATGGAATTTGGCTTTGGGTGGGAAGTCAACCAAGGGACTGCTTCGTCAGAGACTCTGTAGAGATGCTCAAGCCTTTTAGATATTAATGGAACAGAAGAAGGGGTGCTCTAGTCTGCCTTGGCAATCTGTGCCAGAAATGCAGAGAATGGAATATAAGGCAAGGAAGGAGCTTGTCTTTGCAGATCATGGAAGATGGGGTCATCTACGTGCACATCTGGAACCGTGGTAGGAAGACCCAAAGATGCCGCCATCCTGTTAATGATTTCTGAGAAGGAGTGGACGTTGCCTGTTGGCAAACTAGGGTCTTGTGCCGCACCTTTGCCCTGGGGAGACGGTCTGGGCATAGGAGTGTCTTCATCTGACTCATCAGACTCATGGTCTGGAGTCCTCTCAATCAGTGTTGGCAGAGGTTTGGGCTGCCCAGCTGGGAGTGGGCAATTTTCTAGGATCCACCAGCCTAGGTGAGGGCAACTTCTTGCCTGGAGACTGATGAGGACTTCTGACAGGACTTATGCTTCCTAGGTGACTCCATTGCAGATTGGTTGGGTTTGTGTCACCCTTCCAGGGAGTGCAGGCACCTCTGTCTGTCCTGATCTTCTTTCCATTACCAGGGAGAGCGATCATATTGGTACCATCTGGAATATGGCACTGGGGATGGTTCTGTGAATGGTCAGTAACTGAAGTCATGTTCCCAGTAGTACTGATCGAGATAAAAGCTTCTTGGTGGAGGAGCATTGTACCGGTATTGATCATAGTGGTCCCACCAGTCCTCTTCATACCACAGTGATTCATCATCTGTGGACTGGGAGCTACCGGATGGAGAGTGGGTTGGATGGCAGTGCAGTCTAGGTGTGCAGGATTGAGAAGCAGAGAGGGACCTGTGCCTTGGCACTCTTGGTGTCAGAGATCTAGAAGGTATTGGCAATACCACTACCAGAGACTTAGAAGGTGGCCTTGGCAATGGCATCTTCTGTTTATCTTGGACATCTGGAGTCAGCTTCCAATGAGGCGAGTGGGAACGGGACCACTGCATCAGAGGTGAACGGTGGACTGGCATTGAGCAAGAGCAGGACCGTGATACACTGTGGCCTGTTGACTGAGACCAAGATTGGAGTTGGGACCAGGATCGGTGCTGTGAACCCAAGTGGGATCGAGAAGCAGCGCGAGACCTCAAGCGGTGCCCAGACTGTGACTGAGGCTGGGATTGGGATCAGGACCATGTCAACGGTACCAATATCCAACAATGACCTGGATCATGATATTCTTATTATGCGGACACCAATGGGAGACTCATCAGTTGTCTTCTCCACTGTATAGGTGGATTCTTCTTCTTGGTGCCAGTCAGGAGAGGGTATCGAGAGGTGCCTTTTCACTGGGGCAATACCGGGGAGCCTTCCTTGGTTTCCCCTTTGGATCTCTTCAGCTTTGGGGTGCGAGATTGGTGAGTGTGCTGCTTGGCCTTCTTGCGTTCCTGGGATCGACCCCTTCCAGGGGGTTCTTTCCTTCCAGCAGTCTTAGATTTTTTTTGCTGGAGGCTCCTTTGCTTTTGATGCTGTCTTGGCAGACTCCAGTACCAGGGCCCCTGATACCAATTGTCTCCATCCTGCCGAAGTCCCGGGATCATCAGAGCCAGCCCAGCCCATGCTATTATCTCTCACTCTGGTCGACATTGGGACAGACGTCGAGGCTTTGGCAGGTACTGAGGTGAGACCTTTTTTGGACGGACCCTTGGACTTTTCAGGGGAGAGTGCCAAGGTCAAAGCCTTCCTTGATGCCGAGGCTGATAGGGCCTTCTCATAGAGTTGGGCCTTGAGCCTCTTGTCCCTATTCTTTCTGGCCTGTGGGGTGAAGGCCTTGCAATGCCTGCATGAGGCTACATCATGGGCCTCCCCAAGACAAAAAGGCACATAGAATGGCCATCTGACTCTCGTTTTGGCCGAGCACTGGGAGCAGAATTTGAAGAAACCAGCACCAGACATGTTTAGAAAGAAAATATTTCACAGTACCATCCAGTCCAAGGTCAGAAGAGCAGAAAAACAAATCTTGCAGCCGAATCTGGTGACGAGGTCATCGCAGTAGTATCGATGGAATCCAAGGTCATCCGTAAATCAGTCCAATCCGAAAGACAAAGCCAAAGGAATAAGTAGTAGAGGAGTCAAAACTCTGGTCCAAAGTTAGAAAAGAGCCCAAAGAATAAAAAATAAAAACAATGAGGCTAGTAGAATTTCCTTCAGAGCTTTCCACATGGTGGGAAAAAAGGAAATGAGCAGTTGGTAAGAGGGATGGGCTTATATGCACCAGGTATGAGTAGGGCGGTGCTACCACCCAAAAATTTAAAATGAGGTGCTAGAAGTTTCTGAAGTGCTCTGCGCAGGCACAGGTTTAACCCATTGTGTGTATTCACAGAGACCATGAAGAAGAAACTATAGTTCCTAGGATTCCATAGCATTGAGCCATGGCAGTTAAAGCGGTGTCACACTGGATTATTTCTGCAGTGCAGATGCAGCCTCAGTCCCTTACTGAAGCTTTCACTAAAAAGGGGGTTGAAAAAAGGGCACAAACCCTTTCCTAGATTCCTTCATTTTCTGCATTCCATTTGAGGGTGTTAATTCCCTTTCATGCTGAAATGTATGGTACCTCTTTGAAGTCATGGTTATTTCAAGAATGCTATCTGTTCTCTTTTACAATTATGTTTTCAATTCATTACAAGTCTGTTACAAATTTAATCACTGGCCTTTCTCAGATTGTTTGCCTTGTGAATGCAAGGAGTGGGAGATGCTCTTCAAAGACTCATGATATTAACTTATCTATTCTCTGGCTGCCCTCCTCAGGTATCATTGCTCTCCAAGTTGTTACCTGAAGAGGTGGGGGTGCTTTAGAGCCCCACTCATGATATCAAAACTATATTAATATTTTGGGAAATTATTATTAGCTCAAATGGAATGCTGAGAGAGACAGGTAACTTGGGGACCTTTTCATTCTTATTCTTATTTAGTTATTTATACCCCGCTCTTTAGCCACAAGGCTATCAGAGCGGCTTACAAATTGTTTTAAGCAATAGCTATTTACACATCTACACTGCATTAAACAGTTTCCAATGTGTGTTAGCTAATTGCCCCCACAAGTTGGGTACTCAATTTACCGACCTATGAAAGGATGGAAGGCTGAGTGAACCTTGGAGCCCACTGGAATCAAACTTGCAACGTGGTGGCTTGCAGTACTGGCATTTAACCACTGCGCCACCAGGGCTCCTATGTATAGCAGTACTAAGTGCAGAGGCCTCCAGGTTAAAGTAAAATAAAATGTTTTTATTGGAAAATTACATAGAAAGCAATCACACATGTAACACACACTCACAAGAACCACACAAGGCTAATGAAGAGTTTAAGGCAGAAAGGTTGGATAGAGGAATAGATTTTGAAGTTAGAACAATAGTTACCAGTCTTGAAGTGGAGCAAAGTACTCAGACAGAAGTCTGAGGGTGGCATTGAGAAGTTCCAGGGGCACACCGAGAAATAGAGTGGCCGGTATCATCCACAGTGGCACACGTTGCTATTGTCTAGGCTGGGATGTTTATAACCCATTTTGTGCCTTGAAGGTGCTTTTTGACTACAATGTCAAAATTAAATGGCATTGGCTACAATGTCAAAATTAGTGTCAAATTAGAGAAAAATATATATGAGAATCCATATGGGGATGCTTTGTACCTGGATGGATTGGCTACATTCCATCTATGTAGCCAATCCCTCCAGATACTCACCATCTCCACAGTGAGGCCTTAATCCTACTTCTTGGTAGCCACAGTAAGAGCTCTAAGTGGCCTCTAATTCTGAGCTCTTTCAAGATGCACTAAACCTCATGTCCTCATTGGCTGATGATCAGATAGAAAGATAACTAGCCACAGTATAAGAACGGGTTACTTACCTGTAACTGTAGTTATCTGAGTGGTCATCTGTGAAATCGAATTTTCTATAGCAGTCAGTTAAAACTTTTAGCAGTAACTCCGCCCACTGTCCCCAGGGTATAAGTACCCAGTTACACTAAACAAAAGGAGGGTTCCTGACCGTAATGCACCACAGAAAGGAGAAACTCAAAACTAGACGTATGTTGTAAATAAAATGCTACATTCAATGAAAATAAGTTTTTTTTAATTATTGCATATCAAGCATATACATAATCATGATGTATAACATCAAATTCTCATGAAATTATAACAGATAAATAAGTCTACAAATTATAATAGTCCCATCTGAATAGGTATGTATATCCACAATTTATGGTGCTTCCAATTTGATGAATATCAGACTGACTGCTCAGTGAAACTTCCAAGGTGCCAGACGAGGTAATATAATGATCCAAATATTCCAAATATAATAATCCTTTTCTTATTCTCCCTATGAGAGTACAGTTGATATCTTGTCAAAATAAACAAGGAAATTAAAGCCAGACACCATACAAATTGGACCGGTAAATTCTAGATCCATTTCAACAGGCTTCTTCTTCAGTGGTAATTCTGGATTACTAACAGGTTAACATACTGTTAGACATATATGAGAAAATTATAATTAAGTAAAAGATAATTAAACAGGATTTAATTTCCTTGCATATTTTGACAAGATATTGCCTGTACTCTCATTGGGAAGGTATTTTTACCATACATCAAAGGACTCACAGGAATGAAGAAACCCTTAAGGTAAACAAAGTTTGGCTACTAGTCCTGAAAAACACCAAAATCAAAACTCAACACATGCAAATGAACTTCATCCAGGGACAGGGGGATTTCCAGCAGACAATGTACCCTTAGCCAAACAGACACTAATCCTCCTTGCATATCTTCCCACCCTAGGAACTAGCCATTCGAATACACAAATGTACATATCCTTTCCAAAAGAACTCACAGTATATAAACCCCACACATCCCTATGCCACCATTCTCTGAAGATGCCAGCCATAGATGCTGCTGAAACATCAGGAATAAACTCTTCCAGAACATGGCCTCACAGCCCGGAAACAAAACCCATGAAAAACCAATACAGATATTAATCTCAAAAGAGATCCATAAACAATTAACTACCGAACAGAATGTGGATTCAAACCCCCATACAATAAGGTGTCAATGGCAAAAGTGCAACACATGAAACAGGGAAAGCTTACGTAGCAGCTTGTGACATACATGATGTGAGAACAGCCCTGCCGAAAGAGGCATCAGACCTGGAGTGAGTATCAACTCAATAATGAGAAACAAAAGTCATGTGCTGTGATCACAGAGCAGCCTTGCGTGCATCAGTTAGGGAGACTCCTGCTAGAAAAGCAGAGGAAGCTGGAACCACCCTGGTTGAATGTCCACGAACCCTTGGAGGGGGTTCAACCTGGGCGAGCTCATAGGCGAGGTGATTGGTAGAAACCACCCACTTGGAAAGTCTCTGAGGAGACACAGGGAGTCCCAGTTTGCTCCCAGAGTAAGAAACAAACAGTCTTGTGGAGCGACAGCAAGAAGCAGTCCACATAGCACATCAAAGCTCTAGAAGGTCGAGGAAGTGGATCTCTCTTTCGCATTAGCTGACAGGATTCTCACAGAAAGCAGGAAGAACAATGTCCTGATTCAAGTGGAAGGGAGACACAACCTTCAGCAGGTTGTAGAACAGCCTTGTTGACATGGAAGCAGAGATAGGGCTGATTTACCCAAAGGGAAGACAGTTCTCCTACTTGATGTGCAGAGGTGATGGTGACTAAAAAGGCAGTCTTTCATGCAAGCAAGTGCGGAGCACAGGAAGAGAAGGGTTCGAATGGAGGTTGACACAGTTGCTTAAGAACCAGTCCCAGATCCCAAGGTAGAGTGGGGCCCGAGACTGGTGGGTGGTGAAGGAACCTTTAAGGAATAGCTTCACAACTGGGTGCAATAAACAGGATTGGTGACCTGAAAGAATGAAGTGATGAGAAATCACTGCCAAGTAGACTTTGACAGTAGACACTGAGAGGCTGGCACCTGACAAACTAATCAGGAACTTCAGAACATCTCAAATTCCAGCTTGATCTGAGTAGCAACCCGAAGCAGTCAGGAACTGGAGAAACTGCTGCCAATGATAAGCATAGAAGTGGGCCATGGATGGTCAATGAGCAGCACTGAGGACTCCTTGAATCCTCTCAGGCAGGTCTGTCAAAGAAGAAGCTTTCACGCCACGAGATTCAGTGTCTTGAGGTCCGAGTGGACTATCTGACCACTGCTCTTGGAGAGAAACTTGGACCACAGGGGAAGACCCCTGTACTCCTATCAAGACAGTGAGAGGTGAGTAGCGAACCATGGCTGGAGAGGCTACCATGAGGTGATGAGGATGGCCCGAGCATGTTCGGCATGAAGCTTGACCAGGACCCTTGAAATCATTGGGAATGGTGGAAAGAGGTAAAGGAGAGGTCCATTCCAGTCAAAGAGAAAGGCGTCCCCTCTGGACTGTGTGTGAGGGATCCAGGAGCAGAACTCTGGGCACCTGGTGTTCCCAGCTGACGCAAATAGGTCAATCCAGGGAGTCCCTCAGTTGGCAAAGACTGGACGGAGGGCATCGAAGTGGAGAGTCCACTCATGACAGGCATGGGTCATGTGACTCAGAGTGTCAGCCACCATTTTCTCTGTGCCTGGGAAGTGGATCGCTGAGATGGATAAGTGTTTTGATTGGCACCAGTGCCAAATCCAGAGAGTTAGCAAAGTGAGTGTGCAGGATCTCATTTCCCCTTGCTTGTTCAGGTAATACATGACTGTCATGTTGTCTGTGAACAGCTGGGCGACTCGGTTCTTGAACAACTTCACAAATGCTCAAAGGGCCTTCTCCACTGCCAGCATCTGAAGCATGTTGATGTGATATCTCTTCTCGATGGATGACCAGAGATCCTTTACAGAGAGACCCTTAGTGTGGGCTCCCCAGCCATGGAGTGAGGCATCTGTGGTCAGGATCTTCTGGGGCTTGGCCTCATGGAAAGGCATGCCCACAGGCATGTTCCTGGGGTCAGTCCACCATAAGAGAGACCTTTGAACTCTGCTTGGGAGGAGGAGGAACTTGGACTGGTGATCCCAGAGCGGGTTGAATTCATGGACGTACCACAACTGGAGAGGACGCATGTGGAGCCTGGCATATGGTGTCACCACTGTTGTAGATGCCATGAATCCCAGAAGGACTTAAATGAGATGGGCCCTCACTCTCTTTTTGTCGAGGCAGAAGCAGAGTAGGTTAAGCAGGTGCTGGTAATGTTCCTCTGAAAGAAAAGCCCTTGAGAGCATGGTGTCGAGGAGTGCTCTGATGAAGAGCACAATTTGAGAGGGTTTGAGGGAAGACTTCACATAGTTCACCATGAGGCCAAGAGAGTCTAACAGCGTAAAAGTATAGTCAACATCTGTGAGGAGCTTCTCATGAGTAGGTGTGATAAGGAGCCAATCATCTAAGTATGGGTAGACCTGGCTCTCTTGCTGTTATAGCAGGCAACGACCACCTCTACGCACTTCATGAAGACGCATGGGTCAGTGGAGAGTCTGAAAAGCAAAAGTTGGAACCTGTAGGGTCTTCCTCCAATGCAGAAGGATAGGTAATGGTGATGGCATTCTTGGATTCCAATGTAAAAATAGGCGTCCTTGAGGTTGAGGGTCGCCATCCAGTCCCCATGCTGCAATAATAGGAGGATCATTGGAATCATTGCCAACCAGAACTTCTTTGGGCAAATATAAGCATTGAGCCCTCTCAAGTCCAGAATGGGGTGCAGGCCTTCATCCTTCTTTTCGACAACGAAGGAGCGGGAGTAGAAACCAAGATGCCGTGCAGAAAAGGAGACTGGTTCTATATTCCCTATTTCTAGCAAGGTGGTGATCTCTTGTACGAGAACCTCGGAAGATGGGGTAACAGACAGGAAACGTGTAGGAGGGTGGCTTTCAAACTCAATGGAATATCCACAACGGACAATGTCTAAGACCCAGGAGTCTGTTGTGATAGACTGCCAGGTAGAGAGATGGGGAGAGAGCTTTTGCCGAAAGTATGGACCAGTGGAGGGAGAAGGAGGAAGATCCTGCCAGGAGTCAAAGCCGACATTTGCCTGCCTCCTCAGGATTCATGTGGCTGGCTGTTTGTAGCGAGGGAAAGCACGCCTTGGCTGTACAGCTGGAGCAGACTGATTTGAAGAAGAACTTCACACCTGGGCCCAGCTTGTCAATCACTGAGATGAGGACAGGTAGAAGGGCTGATAACAAGACTTCGGCTGATAACAGGTCTGAGAAAGAAATCCAAACTTCCTTACTGTAGTTCTCATTTTGTGGGTCAGCTCGAGTTTTTTGTCAGTATCTTGGTGGAAGAAGCTGGCTTCATCTAAAGGCATGTCCTCGATTGTCGAGCCTGCCTGTAAGGACAAACTGGAGGTCCGAAGCCACCCATGTCATCGAAGCATGGTGATCACCAGCCAGGGTCTTAGTGGCAGAGTCCACAAAATGGATAGAAGAATTCAGCTGATGTCCAGCCAGTGAGTTAGCCTCATTATAGAGCGCCATCACCATCTGCTTGTCTTCCTCCAATAGTTTCTCCAAAAATGAGAAAACTCTTTCCCAGAGTAGCTGTTGGTATCTGGCCATGTAAGCTGAGTAGTTACCAATTCAAATCCTGAGGCCAGCAGAGGCGTAGAACTTCTTGGTCATTGCACCAAGCTTTCTACTTTCCTTGTCCACTGGGGTTGTATGAGGCTTGTGCTGCATTTTCAACTTTAAAGCCTTGACGACAATGAAATTTGTCTTGGGATGGTGAGAAAGCCAATCCAGTTGAGGCTCAAGGATTCTTTACAGCGTATCCACCTTCCCAGAAGTAGGTGGAATGGGAGGACGGGTTTTCCAAATGGGAGGATGGGTTTTAGCCACCTTAAGAGCTGAGGGAAGCAGCAGGATGGATGGTGAGGTGGGGATTTCTCCAAATCTGCTCGTAAATGTCATCAACAGACTCATCCTCTGGACAACGCATCTTAAGGTTCAAGGCGTGAGCCATGCGAACCATCTGCTCAGAAAACCCAGCAACATTGTCAGTTGGAGAGGCAGCTTCATTGTCGACCAAAGACTGGGGTGACAACCCTAGCTGCATGGAGGTATCTGAGCGAGCTTCAGAAGATCTGAAGCTGAAGACGAAGAACGTCTCCACTGAGGTAGTTTAGAATGACATGATGAGGGCGTCTCAGGAATGTTCTGGGAGGTCGTCTTAAGCATAGCAGTGTCAATAGGCTTATTGGCCCTTACATAGATAGGCGTATTCAGAGCTTGAAGTCGATGGTCCTTTGGAGGAGGATGGATGATGAGCAAATGGGCAGGAGACAGAGACCTGGAGTGCAACCATCAATGTTTCTCGCATAGTGGAGATGCAGATCATTTGTGATGATCACCCAAAGTGAAACAAGACACAGAGCGTCGATGGCGGTAAGTCCTGTCATCTGGATGGGACCTCAAATGTGAGTGAGAGTGGCAACGTCAATGAGCACATCCATCTGAGGGTGAATGCCTAGTGGAGTGGTCGGAGGTCAAGCGGTTTCTATGTCTTCTCCTCAAGGACAAATAAGGTTGAGGCAACAAGTATTGATAGCCATCAAAATGGTTGTAGTAACACAGCATCTCAGGGGAATAGTAAAAGGGACATTTAGAATAGGATTGTCAGTGACACATCCTCAAGCTCAATCGAACATAATAATAGCAGAAGTGATGAGGAGACCTCAAGTGGGAATGACGAGGGCTTCTCAACTCCGAGCGGCCTGGATGTCTAGGAGGCAGGGAACCTCAAGCGATCATGGTGCTTCTGAACAGGAGTGATGCAAAGAGCAGGCAGACAGTTCCTGAGATGGGGTCTCGAGCAGTCATGTGGAAGACCATTGTGAGCCCCTTGGGATGCAGACTTCTCTCTTTGAAGGTCGATAGGCACCCCTTGTGGTGAAGCGACCCATACGAGAACATGCTCATCTGGGATCTCGACCATTGGCACAGGTTGTGTGGAGTGAGAAGCATCCTCCAGCTGCTGTGAAGTGGAGTCCTGGAGATCTATCTTCACAATCTTCAGAGGCTCCACAGTGGTTGGATTCTCCTCGGCAGATGAAACCCAAACAGCTGTTGGGGTCACTACAGGGGTTACTGCTGGTAGCAGAGGCTTAGCCATCAACATCAGAGTCAAACACTCCACTCTGGCCTTCTTATGCTTCTTGGTGACCTTAGTCACCAAGTCTCTCTTTTTTGAGACACTTTCCAGGCATCAGAGGCTTGCCAGCAGGACTGAACTGTGGCTGAGATGGGCTGTCAGGGCACACAGCATAGTCAAAGGAGAGTGGGCAGCAACCACACTCTTTGCACTCTTAGAAGTCGAGGGTTCCACAGCCAGTTCACCCTTGGCATGTCTGGATGTTTTTGATGCCGGTGGCAAACGGCAGGAGCTGGAGAGTCTTTCGACGACCGTTGATCCTTGGAAGTCGATGTTGTGACTTGTGAAGTGCTGGGAGCACTTTTTTCCTTGTTGAGGTCCCTCGATGGTGAAGGAGAGGCCTGCATCAGCTGAAGCAATTTTTTATAGAGCAAGGCCTTCAGACGAGATTGCCAACTCTTCCGAGCTTGAAGGGTGAATGCCTTGTAGCGAATGCAGGTAGAATGAACATGAGTTTCACCAAGACAGAGGGGGCATTTCACGTGCCCATCCACACTCAGAATCTTCACCCTATACACTGAACATCTCTTGAAGTGCATAGTCAATACAGAAGAAAAGTATGAAGAATCAAAACTGCTACTGAAGAACTTTCGTTGCTGCTGTCACAGGAGATGGAAAATAACTGAGGCACTTGGCAGGCACTGGGTATTTATACCCTGGGGACAGTGAGTGGAGCTACCACCAAAAGTTCTGACTGCTCTAGAAGATTCCGAATGCTGTTTCTGCATATGCACAAAACCCATTTGTGTGATTCACAGAGACCACAATGAAGAAATATTACCATACAATTCAGTTAAGAGGGGACACTCTTATGGACTACCTCCTGTGACTGCCTCCTATGCTCTTCCCCAGGCTGTGTTCCTTACTCTGCAATGCTGGTTAACATAGGGAACCACCCCCCTCTGGATAGATGGTTGTACTAGATCAGGGAATGATGTACTAGTATAAGTATTTTCTATATGCCTAGACAATATAACATTTATATAAGAATGTGCTTGGACTATGTAATGTGATTATTCTCCAATGAGTATGCAAATGTGTAAAATGATTCTTTGCTCTAATAAATAGTTAGAAAGATAATAAAGCTACTTGCTTATTCTCCTGTCATAAAATGTCCAGAAAGTTCAAAGTCTGAGGGAATCCTAAGGGGAATGTTGATATCTACCTACTAGAAAATATTGTTTGTGAACTTGGTAGCTCAAGTGGTTAAAATTAGATGATTCCAGATGGATACAGACTGACAGATATAAGGCAAAGAACCTTATATCCCTCAACTAAGGGCTTGCGTAGATGGGCAATATTCCTCATCATGCCCCCATCTAAGAATCCCGCAGCCCTGATGACACAGGCCATTTGCCCCATTCTGCCCCTGGGCATTCCTCATCAACTCCAGGGCAGATACAGGGCTGGGACGAGGAGTGGTGGGGTAGGGCCCAATACAGTGTTGTAAAATAATACCTGGTTTACTCCATTTCTGCCAGGAAGGGATTGTGCCTTGCATGTCCACAGAAGCCTGTCCTGGCTGGCCAGTTCTTGCTGCCACCACCATCTCCCTGGCTCTCCTGGAAGGCAGAAGGAGTCCTTCAGCAAGCAACCAAGACTGGTCTCATGCATGGGGCCTTGGTCACATGTTGCGGGGGACCCTTCTTGCCTTCCAAGTCAGTGAGGGAAATGGTGGCAGTGGCAGCTGCAGTGATAGGCTGGCATACTTGTCAGTACTTCTTACCATTCTGTGAGGGAACCGGGGAACAACGGGCCTGATCCATGGCCAGGATATGACAGTGGGGAGCCAACATATCCTGGCTCATGTAGGGCTGGAGGAAACATATCTGTTTCAACCCCAATGTCATTTGCTAGAAGTAGGGGCAATTTTGAATTCATTCTGAAGCTACCTACCAAGGTGAGAGGAAAGTCATTGTGACTTCAGGATCACGGTGGACAACTTCTGTAAGGTTGGGGGCAATGTTCCAACTTGGGCAAGGACTTGAGGGCTATATACTCAGGGAGTGTGGCCTACAGGGGTTATACTTACTTAATTATTAATATATTTATATTTTTATATAAATGAACTTTAAAAGTTTAAATTTAAATATTCTTTAATTCTTTAATTGCCTTTGGTACTTTTTTTGTGGGGAAGACAGGATATAAATAAACATGATGATGATGATGATATTTGTGTATAGGTTCCAATGTACCACTACAGCAAATTTATCATGGCATTTTTTATAGTCAGTCTGTATGATCTGGCTGCACAAACTAATAAAGTGATCAGCAGTTTCATCTTTTTTCTTTCCATATGCAACATTTACTGGCCAGTGTCCTATATGGGAGATACGTACACATAAGCATTGTAATTATGGCACCACACGGTGAATCCCATCCTAATTCTCCCCATCCCCACCTACTGAGAAGCAGCCATTCCGATTGATGGGGGTCTCTTCCCTGTCATAGAGAAGCAGCTAATTGATGGTCCCACCCCCTCCTGTGAGTGATCTCCAGTGTAGCACACAGAAGCAAGACAATTGTAATTCCGCCTCTTACTGGAGATCTCTTGTGACAGTGAGGGTGGAACCATCAGCCAGCCGCATCCTGATCAACAAGGGAACAGACCCTCCCGGATTGCAGTGGCTACTGCCTGGTAAGTGGGGACTGGGGGACTTTCATCGTCCCTACATAGCCTTGAAATATAGCCCCTAAATTGGGGGTATGTAGGGATCATGAATATGAAAGTGATGAGTGCATAACTCTAGATTACACATTCAAAAGTGTAATTCAAAAGTGCCATAGAGGAGTGGCTCTTAACCATTTTTCTTCACTAGGGACCCCCTTTAAATATCTTTTATTGCCATAGACCCCGAAGACTTAACAACAATAGCAAATAATAATAATAATAATAATAATAATAATAATACAATTACACAATCCACAAAACCATCCCTCAGAGGCACTGGAGGGGGAGGGAAGGCTTTTCACCTGTTTCTTCCTGCAAATTTGTGGCTTGAGTGGATTGAATAGCAATGTGCCAGTGAAGCAAGCAAGCCAGCCAGCCGCTGCCTTGGCTCCTGACACATGGACTGAGCAGCCTTTAAGCCTTGGTGGACCCCCTGCGAGAACATCACAGCTCCCTGGAGGTCTGCAAACCACAGGTTAAGAACCACTGCCGTACAGGATTCTGGCCACCATCCTTAATTTTTTTTCCAATATTTGCCTTGTCTAAACTGCCTATTCTAGTGCTTCAGATATAAGTAATTCAGGGTTTTTTAATGTCCAGATCTGTGGCCATTTCCAGATGTTCCCCTTCTCAACTTTCCCCCCCCTGTGCTCTTAATATATACTGACTTATTTTGCCAGGCTTCAAGGTGATTTCTCATAATTTACTTTCAATAAGCACATTTTGTTTCTTTGATCATCAATAAATTCTCTCCATCCATTGACATTTTTCTTTGCTTTCTTAGATACATACCTCAAGGATCTTCTCTCTTCTTCCACAGTTTGTTTCACTTATAACCATCCCTGGCCACCAATATGACATGGTAGATATTGCCAATCAATTTCACTTTGAGGATGTGAAAATAGTTTGATATTATCATTTCCACTGGAATCAATGCAAAAGTGTGATTTACTATCTGCAACAAAACTGGTGAGAATATAAACCTTAAAAAGTTGTCAAAATTGTGAAGCAAAAATCTTATTGAACTTTAAGTTTCAAGCTGATAAACAATTAGACTATAATATGCCAGGCAGAACTGTGTGAGAAAAAAAGTGTATATTATAGTAGATGTGGCAGTCTCTGGGGACCGCAGGATTGAAGGCAAGGAGAGGGGAAAAGATTATGAAGCATTGAAGCCTACAGATGGAAATTCAGCTTCTCTGGGAAAAGAAAACAACTGTGGTTCCCATGGTGACAGAATTCTAAGCAAACTGTTAAAACATCTATATGGCATTGCTATAGACAGAATCGCAATAGCACAGTTACAAAAAGTAAAACTACATGGAACATGCCCTATTATACAACAATACTTCACTGATTCCTAAGTCCCTTTCACACTAGGGAAATTATCAGATGTGTTAAAAGTGGGGTTACATGAATGCCACGTGATCACAAAAGGGCTCCCTTTTCAGACAACGTTGTTCCCCCCTCATTATGCACCCGTTCTGCTGCTGTTCTGCCAGTGCTGCTTTTTATTGATGGGAGAAGCCATCAATAGACCCCCCATTCCATTTCTGTGACGGATTTGACAGTGTGTGACAAGGTGCCCCATTATGCTGGCTAGATCCCAGTGTCAATGGGAGGACCTTGCCAAAACACTTCCAGGTGAGCTCGGGACATCCAGGTAAGTGACACACTTTTTAAAAACTTCCCTGGTTTACTTGGAAGTCTTAAAGTCTGTGTATGTGCTTTTTGTAACTTTTTTTTGGTGTATTTTGGTTTTTATTTTTGAATTTCCTGCGCTTGTATCTTCTCACGAGAATCCGCGGGATTTCACTCGAGGAAGTGAACTGAGCTCCATTAGAGCTCCATTCACTCCTGGACTGCCCTGTCACTGTAAGAGAAGGTATGTGTGATGGAGAGGTTGTTTGTGGTGGAACTGGGACTTGATGGGGCGGGAGTGGAGATAGTGGGACAGGAACACTTTTTTTGTTCCTGTCTGATAATCTCCTAGATGATTATAGTGCTATGATTCCACTTTAACTGCTGTGGTTCCATCTTATGGACAGCTGGATTTGGCAGTTTAGAGAGGGGAATTTAAAATTCTTAGCCAGAGAGTAGAGCTTCTCCAGCCTACAAATCCCAATAGGGTGCAGCCATGCCAGTGAAAATGGAATCATAGTGCTATAATTGTGCAGTGTGAAAGGGTTCCTAGTTTGTTAGAGAGAATACGAATCAGTGATGGTCCAAAAACCTCAGCCAGTAACATTTGTTAGACTGTGAAATTGAGCATAATAATGATAACGACTGTTAACTACTTTCTGGTGCTTCCTGTCCCAAGGATAAGGATTGACTTTTGTGACCTGACCAAAAGAGGAAGACTGCCCATTATGAACTCATGCTGAAGCGGTTTACCTGAAGGAGAGAGACTAGCACTGTTACCTGATGATGAGGCCCCTCACATTCATAGCTCCCATGCAAATATCACCCTTCCTTAGTCAACTGGGGGGGGGGCGGGTGCACCACATTCACTAATGTTCTTGAAATAGATGGGATTCCTGCCTTCTAACTTTGCTGCCTGCCAGTCCTAGAATCTAAGGGAATCGCTCTAATTTTCCATCTCTGGGTGTATAGGAGCCTTGCTGCAATAATCATATAATGCACCATCTTTTCATGTTGTCTTAATATCTGGCCATCTGTTAAACCCAGTAATAGCAGTTCCAGTTTAAAACTCAGTTTGATCTTAAGGATCTTCTGTATCACTTCATGGATCTACTTCCAGTATTTTATTTGTTTATTTATTTATTTGTTTGTTTATTTCTTATTTGGAGGTCCACCACTTATGGTAATACAAACCTTCTTGCAGTTCACATTTCCAACACCTGTGTGTTTTTAAAAACCCATTTTTACATTTTGGCCAGTTTTTCTGGAGTTAGATGCCATTGGAACTTCATTTTATAACCGTTCTCTCTCAGATCATTAGACAATGTAAATTTCAGTCTCTCCCATTTTTCTAGTTCTATACTATAACCAAAATTTTGGGCCCGTTTAATCATATATTATTTTATCTGCACTTCCAGCTTGATTTTCAACAATAACTTATGCATTAGACCAATCAGCTGTGTAGCTGTGTAGAGGCATGGAGACACACAATCCACAATGCTGCAGCCTTATTTGAGAACTCACGCCAAACAAGTCTTGAAGAGAAACGACAACGCAGAAAGAATCACAACCCAGAAACATGACCCAAGGAGACCTTCTGCTGTGCTTTCTGCAACCGGACTTGTTTGTCTCAGATTGGCCTTTTTAGTCATCAGCGCACTTGCAGAAAGCACGGGATGAGTCCTTCCTGAATCTTCGTTTGCGAAGCCAGCAAGCCAGGGGTTCTCCAGCCTGCAGCAGCCTTTCACCCCATTCCACCAGGCCAGGAAGCTGTAGTGGGGCCCTGAGGACTTCTTGGCAGCGAGGCAGCAGCGGGAGGGGGCGTGGCCAGGAGTGGCTGGCGTCTTAAGCCACTCCCACCCCCTCAGGAACACCAGCCAGCAAGCCAGAGGTCCTCCAGCCTGCAGCAGCATTTTACCCCATTCCACCGGGCCAGGAGGCTGTAGTGGGGCCCTAAGGACTTCTTGGCAGTGAGGCAGCAGCGGGAGGGGGCGTGGCCAGGAGTGGCTGGCGTCTTAAGCCACTCCCACCCCCTCAGGAACACCAGCCAGCAAGCCAGGGGTTCTCCAGCCTGCAGCAGCCTTTCACCCCATTCCACCGGGCCAGGAGGCTGTAGTGGGGCCCTGAGGACTTCTTGGCAGCGAGGCAGCAGCGGGAGGGGGCGTGGCCAGGAGTGGCTGGCGTCTTAAGCCACTCCCACCCCCTCAGGAACACCAGCCAGCAAGCCAGAGGTCCTCCAGCCTGCAGCAGCATTTTACCCCATTCCACCGGGCCAGGAGGCTGTAGTGGGGCCCTGAGGACTTCTTGGCAGTGAGGCAGCAGCGGGAGGGGGCGTGGCTAGGAGTGGCTGGTGTCTTAAGCCACTCCCACCCCCTCAGGAACACCAGCCAGTAGCCAGGACTCGAAGCCAGCAACTGGAGTCAGCTGAGGCCGGGAATGGAGTGGGGGCGAAAATTGGAGTTGTGCTGGGGAAAGGGAGGTATGGTCGGAACAGAGTGAACAGATGTTACAAAGGAAGGCAGTATCGCTGTTTGTCAGCTATCCCACCTTCAGTTCACCCTGTTTCCCGGAATGGATTGGAGAGTGTACCAACCATTCCACAGAACCTTACTTTGCTCCTGTGCAATGCCAGGTCGGTTAAGAATAAAACTCATATTATTTACGATCTACTCTTGGATGAGGATGCCGACCTGGCGTGCTTCACAGAAACCTGGCTGGGAGAGGATAGCGCTGTCACATGGGCGCAGGCCCTCCCAGCCGGGTATTCTGTCAGTGAGCGGGTGAGGGGAAGTGGGCGGGGGCCGGAGTGGCTCTGGTTTATAAGAACAATCTGACCTTGACCAGGATACCTGTCCGAAACACAGTCCACTTTGAGTGTATGTACCTTAGCCTAAGGACCAGGGATAGTTTGGGGATTCTGCTAGTATACCGACCACCCCGTTGTCTAGCAGACTCCCTAACTGAGCTGACACAGCTGGTCTCAGAGTTGCTGTTGGAGTCGCCCAGACTTTTAGTTCTGGGCGACTTTAACATTCCACTCGAGACCAGCTTGACAAATCTGACTGGTGCAGCTCGGGAGTTCATGGAAACCATGACAAACATGGGCCTATCCCAATTGGTCATTGGGTCCACACATTGTGCGGGTCATACTCTCGATGCGGTCTTTAGTACGGAACAGGAATATCCGTGGGCGGCGGTTATTAAAACCGCCGCATTGTCATGGACGGATCATTTCCTGGTCAAGACTGAAATAAGAGTCTCTTCCCGCCCCACCGGGGGTGGTGGACCCATTAGAAGGGTCCGCCCCCGAAGGCTAATGGAACCAATAGGATTCCAGAAAGCCTTGGAGGGTTTAATGGTTGGTAACGCCGGTGACCCTGTCGAAGCTTTGGTTAATACCTGGAACACCGATATTACCAAGGCTATTGACACGATCGCTCCCAAGTGTCCTTTCCAACCCGCCTCTAACCGTAAGCCATGGTATACTTCAGAGCTTAGGAAAATGAAGCGGGTTGGACAACGACTAGAGCGCAACTGGCGGAAAACTCGACTCTTATCCGACAGGACTCGACATAGGAATTTTCTTCGGTCCTATCGAGAGGCAATACGTGCAGCGCAGAGATCCTTCTCCTCTGCACGTATTGCGTCTGCAGAGTCCCGTCCAGCAGAGCTGTTTAGGGTGGTAAGGGAGATGACGCAGGTTATACCTGCACAGAACCCATTGCTTAACCCAACAACAGCCTGCTGTGATGCATTTAACAACTACTTTGCAGATAAAATCTCTCAGATAAGAGCCGACTTAGATGCCAGCATTTTGACAGAAACAATTGACGAGGTGTCCAGCAACTCCGTTGATGTAAGTTTACTGAATCAATTTCAATCTGTGAGTACCGAGGACGTGGACAAGCTACTTGGTAGAGTGAGGAAGACGACCTGCCCTCTTGATCCTTGCCCTTCATGGCTGGCCATCCAGGGGGGGACTGCCTTGATGGTGTTCCTTAAGGACATCATCAATGCATCCCTCAGGGAAGGGTGTGTTCCATCTTGTTTAAAGGAAGCGGCGGTTAGGCCGCTCCTGAAAAAACCTTCTCTAGACCCCCTGGACATGAATAACTATAGGCCGGTTTCTATGTTACCATTCTTGAGCAAAGTGATCGAGAGGGCAGTTGCTCTTCAACTCCAAGTGGTCTTGGATGAAACTGATTATCTAGACCCATTTCAAACTGGCTTCAGGACAGGATTTGGAGTTGAGACTGCCATGGTTGCCTTGACCGATGATCTGCATCTAAGCATCGACAGGGGTAATGTGTCCCTGTTGGTGCTTCTGGACCTCTCAGCGGCTTTCGATACGATAGATCATGGCATTCTCCTGGATCGCCTGAGAGGGTTAGGAATTGGAGGCACTGCGTTCCAGTGGTTCCGGTCCTTCCTCTCGGGCAGGTCCCAGAGGGTGCGGCTTGGGGACAGCTGCTCCAGCAGAAAGGAGCTTACTTGTGGTGTTCCACAGGGTGCCATCCTGTCCCCGATGCTGTTTAACATCTACATGAAGCCGCTGGGTGAGATTATTCGGTGTTATGGGGCTGGGTGTTATCAGTACGCTGATGACACCCAGATCTATTTCTCCTTGTCCCGATCATCGGCCTCGAATCCCAATGGCATCTCTCCTCTTAATGACTGTCTTAAAGCTGTAATGGGCTGGATGAGGAAAAACAGATTGAGATTAAATCCAGACAAAACGGAGGTGCTCAAGGTAGCGGCCCCGAAACCAGGAGTTGAGTTGCAACCTCCAGTCCTGGACGGGGTCACGCTCTCCGTTAAGGACTGTGTTCGCAGTCTGGGGGTGCTCCTTGATTCATCGCTTCAGATGACGAGTCAAGTGAATGCGACAGTCAGGAGCGCTTGTTATCAGCTTCGGCTGATACGCCAGCTGTGCCCTTTCCTGGAAGTAAGGGACCTTGAGACTGTGGTGCACGCGCTGGTAACCTCTCGTCTAGATTTCTGCAATGCGCTCTACATGGGGCTACCCTTGTGCTTGGTCTGGAAACTTCAGTTGGTACAAAATATGGCAGCTAGAGTGGTCTCAGGAACATCTCGGAGAGATCATATAACTCCAATACTAAAATCTCTCCACTGGCTGCCTATCAGTTTCCGAGCCCAGTATAAGGTGTTGGTTATTACCTTTAAAGCCCTAAATGGCTTGGGTCCAACTTATCTCCGGAACCGCCTCCTCCCATACAATCCTCCCCGCATACTCCGGTCCTCTGGGAGGAATCTGCTTCAGCCACAAAAATCTAGGCTGTCTGCAACCTCCCAGAGGGCCTTTTCAGTAATCGCCCCCAAATTGTGGAATGGCCTGCCGAATGAGATCTGTCAGCTGACGAGCTTGAGTAGCTTTAAAAAAGCACTAAAGACGGATCTCTTTCGGCAGGCCTTTCCTGATTAGATCCCGGCCTCAGGAACTCAGTCTCCTGGCTTTTTAAAAAATTATGTATATATTTGTTTTTAATGTGTTTTTTTAGCTAGAAGGTTTTAATCTTATTGTGTTTAATGTCTTTTTATGTGGGAGGGTGGGGGTGGGTGGTGTTTTTAGTCATTATTATAATGTTTTAATTGTTGGAAGCCGCCCCGATTGTTTTTAGCAGAGGGGCGGGGTATAAATAAATTTTATTATTATTATTATTATTAAAAGCCAGAGAGAAAGAGAGACCAATCAAGTGGTTCTCATTTATACATAACTGTAAGCCAAAGCCAAATTCAATTTTCTTCTGTCCAAAGCATACAGTTTTTTAAAAAAATCTATATTATATCTTTCAGCCAATTGTCTGTAGCAGTACAAATGTCACTCATTTCTCTAATGAATGAAAACCCACTAAAGAGTTAACAGCTACAATCAGGGGATAAAAAAGCCTCAGACAACAAGGTTGAGGTAGTTTGTTGATATTCCCATAGAGAATAATCAAAGTATGTCAGGTCCTCCATTTGCCAGTAATGTTGTTGCTATGTATGCACTCAGTTGGTATACTATTAATTTTTAAAAGGTCAAAGTTAGACTTTTATTTATTTATTTATTTATTTATACCTCGCTCTTCAGCCACAAAGCTATCAGAGAGGCTTACAAATTGTTTTAAGCAATAGCTATTTACACATCTACACTGCATTAAGCAGTTTCCAATGTGTATTAGCTAATTGCCCCCCACAAGCGGGGTACTCAATTTACCGACCTACGAAAGGATGGAAGGCTGAGTGAACCTTGGAGCCCGCTGGAATCGAACATGCTGTAATCAGTCAGTCTTGTTCTCAGGTTTCTCCAATTCCAGCCTGCATTCTTGTTCCATTTAGATATTGGATTACAATACTTCTTCCTTCTCCCTGTTTGCAATCTTGTGCATATTTCTGTGTGCCTTTCTCCAAATGTACACACTGCCACATGCATTTTTCTAATACACTCATTATCATGGGTTTTTTTTGCACTGAGTAATGTGTGTGTGTATATGATGTTAGCTGTCCTCATTTTTTTTAAAAAAATGCACATGACTTTGTGCATATTTTTCTCCACAAAGCAAACCCCAAGCCTCACAACTGTATGGATTTCCAAGCTAGGTGTATTCCATTCTGCAGTCAGTCTCAAGAGGTATGAAATGGAGGACTTTTTCGGACGTGTCAAAAATAACACAAGCAGCCTTGTCGCGTTGTGAGGCTGCTGCGCTGCAGAGCGTCGGTTTCGGATGATGTTCTCCCCTGCCGATACTGTTGCGGTACCGCGGGGCGATTTGAGCGTCGTATTTTGTCAATTTTTAAGCACGAAAGTTGATCATGATTAAAAACCAATGAAATATGACGCTCAAATCTCCCCGCAGTACCACAACAGTACAGGCCGGGGAGAGCGTCATCCGAAACCGGCGCTCTGCAGTGCAGCAGTCTCGCAACGCGACGAGGCTGCTTGCATTATTTTTGACGCGTCCGAAAAAGTCCGGACATTCTTGTTTGGAACTCCAGATCCAGCAGATTTCTTCTCCAGATAAGCTTAGCGTGCTAGATCTTAGCATGTTGCATCTTTGGCCAGCTGAGCTAATTGCCGTCTGATGCTACTCTACGAATAGTCATTTTGTGATTTTAAAATTGTTTCATTTGGTTTTCTTTGGATTTTGATCTGTTTGGGAGATGGAGGTGTAAATCCAGTTGTTAGTTCTAACTGAAGTTTGTTGTTAATTGCTGTCAAGTCAGCTTCAGTTTATGGCTACCCTGTGAATGGGGGACCTCCAAGACAGCCCTGCTAAGGGCTTGCAAAATTAGAGCCATGGCTTCCTTGACTGAGTTTATCAACCTGTAATGTGCTTTTCCTCTTTCCCTCCTGCCTTCCACCTTACCAAGCATCATCATCTTTTCAAATAAGGACTTTTTTGGACATCAAAAAAACAACGCAAGCAGCCTCACCACGTTGCGAGGCTGCAGCGCTGCAGGGCGTCCCTTTCAGATGATGCCCGTCCCTGCCGGTACTGTTGCGGTACCACGGGGACATTTGAGTGTAATATTTTGGTGATTTTTACTCACGAAAGTTGATCGTGAGTAAAAATCACCAAAATATTACACTCAAATGTCCCTGCAGTACTGCAACAGTACCGGCAGGGACGGGCGTCATCTGAAAGGGATGCCCTGCAGTGCTGCAGCCTCGCAACGTGGTGAGGCTGCTTGCATTGTTTTTTTGATGTCCGAAAAAGTCCTAAGTTATGTTTTCTCATGATATGCCCAAAGTATGCCAGCTTCAGTTTGGTTATTTTGCTCTTTAGGGAGAGTACATGCTTGATTTGGCCCCAGACCCATCTATTTGTCTTCTTGGATGTCCATGGTACCTGTAGAACTCCCCTCCAGCATTTCAAATGAATTGATTCTCTTCCTGTCAACTTACTTCAGTGTTCAGCTTTCAGTACCAGAGATAGAAATCACAAATACTATGACATGCATGATCCTGACTTCGGCATTCAATCATATAATTTCACACTTGAGTATCTTATCTTGTTCCTTCATAGCAAACCATCCAAATCCTAGTCTTGTTCTGATTTCCCCCCCACTACCGTCTCCATATAGATTCATGATTAAGCAGAGGTACAGAAACTCATTGAGTCAATGGAAGTTGGAAACGACTTGAAGGCTCAACAGCAACAATTTTGTTTGTAAGTTTCTTTTATGGCACTTTGATGTTGTTGTGTGCCTTCAAGTCATTTCTGACTTATGGTGGCCCTAAGACAAACCTATTATTATTTCTGAGGCTGAGAGGGTGTGACTTGCCCAAGGTCACCCCGTGGGTTTTCATGAGTGGGGGTTTGAAACCTGGTCTCCAGAATCATAATCCAACACTTAAACCACTACACCATGCTGGCTCTTTGATGGCACTACCTTCCCTGCAAAGCAACATGCATGTATAATCCTTATTTTTATTAGGCTTGTGGTATTTCAGGACTACTAGATTATAATATTTTCCCATTGTCCCATCCTTTCACTGGCTACTTCTTTCCCAGTGATAGCTGGTAGTTTCCCTGTTGGTGGTGTTGTGAATCCATTCCTGGTTTTAGCTCAAACTTTAAAGGTGGGTTCCACACCTTGGATAGCTCCATTCAACTTTAGACTAAAAGCCAGAACAAATTCATTAGCCCACCCCAATCAAACCACCAGTCACTACTGTTTTGTCTTGCACATCTGAGTTCTCAATTGTTTTGGCCACATTGCTCTGAAGTAAAGTCCAGAATGCCTACAGATTAACTGCAGAGGTGCTTCCTGATGGTAGCAGCTATTTGGCATTCATTCTCAGCCTTTCCAGTATAAAGCTCAAGTGTTAAGTACCACACTGCAATAGGGTAGAGCAGCTGAAATGTAGAGCCAGCCATTCAGCAAGAACACAAAAGTATGGCTTTAAATTCCTAAGGAAATTGCATATTGACATGACAAGTGAGATTTGCAAGTCAATCTGTGCATTTGGCTTACGTGGTTTGTTATCCTAAAAAAAGAAAAGAAAAAGACGAGCATACATTCTAGAGGATAAGTGGGCGGAATTTCCTCTGGCTTCTACAGTATTTAGATTTAGAAGTTATGGTTGTTCTAGAGGCCTCAGCTGCTATCTATGGCCATCTAATTTTACTCTGCATAATGACCTTATATCAGAAGAATTGGATCCACTCAGAATTCCATGTAGTATTTATACAGATTTCATTGGCTTGTAAATTTTAGGAAAGTCGCAGATGTGCTGGGCACCAAAACATTTTGTGCCATTATACATCAGCTGCATAATCAACAATTTTAGGTTCTGACAAAGCAATAATCGTTTCTACATGCTTGATCTGGGGGGGAAAACAGTTTCAAATTATGGAAAAGGATGGGGGAGTTGTGCTTTCAAATGAGCTTCTGATCCAAAGTATCAGCACCCCAAATAATCATTCATTTGAGATATATAGTATGGAGAGATGGAGAGAGTAGAGATGGAGTTTTTAGAAAATACTGCAAAGTAGGCAGCACCTCTCTAACAGTGCTATACTGATTTTACAGGTAGCATGCTGTGTAAATATTAAGTCTGGCTTTTCTTCACAAATGAAGATTCAGGAAGGACTCATCACACGCTTTCTGCAAGCATGCCGATGACTAAAAAGGCCAATCTGAGATAAACATGTCTGGTTTCAGAAAGCACAGCAGAAGGTCTCCTTGGGTGATGTTTCCAGGTTGTGATTCTTTCTGTGTTGTCATTTCTCTTCAAGGCTTGTTCGGCGTGAGTTCTCAAATAAGGCTGCAGCATTGTGGATAGTGCATCTCCATGCATCCTGATGGGAGGCCAGGGCGGACCATTGTTGGTAATCAATTTGGCCAAGCCTGAGATGTTGTTTCAGGGAGTCCTTGTATCACTTTTTTGGAGCGCCCCTCTTACGCTGACCCGTGGCGAGTTCACCGTAGAGTACTATTTTTGGGAGGAGATGGTCCTCCATCCTAGAAATGTGTCCTGCCCAGCGCAGCTGTGTTCTCAATATTATGGCCTCAATGCTGGTGATCTCTGCTTGCTCAAGGACAGCAACATTCATCACATAGTCAGTCCAGCTATACTGATTTTACCGGTAGCATGCTGTGTAAATATCAAGTAACCTCCTTACAAATCATACATTTGGAGAAATGGCTATGTGCAGTGGATATTCATACAGATGTAGAAAGCCAGAGTGCAAAAATCCATGTGCTTTGGGTGACTTAGAAACTGGGCCTATTGGCTGGTACATAAATTACTGAAGAGGGCAAGAAAGAGTTTTCTTTCCCATGTGTGCTACAAGCTACAAATGAAGAATTCCACAGGTTGAATCTTACCTCCACCTTGAATGGACTAAGCAGCCTTTGGCAAGCCATTCTCACTCACCTTCTCAGACACCACCTACAATACTAGAGGTGGAGAAAGCTAATGTTGATACACTCTATGGCCATCTAATTTTACTCGAGCATACCTTAGGCCTTAGGGAACATGCAGGAAACCTTGGTCAATCAAGCACACAAGGTTGCCTCTGCCAAGACTTGAAGGAGGAGGGTTGTGGTGGTAGGGGATTCTGTGATGCGAGGAACAGCAGCAGTAGTTGGCAGGCCTGACAAAATTTCTTGGGAGGTATGCTGTCTCCCTGGGGCAAAAATTCAAGATGTAACAGAGAGTCTGACAAGACTCATCAAGCCTTCTGACCGTTATCCCTTCCTTTTGGTCCATGTGGGAACCAATAATACTGCAAGGCATAGCCTCCAGAAGATCGCAAGGGATTATGAGGCTTTGGGTAGGAAGCTGAAGAATCTGGATGCACAGATAGTCATTTCATCTGTCCTTCCAGTGGAAGGGCATGGCCCAGAAAGGGAGAGAAGAATAGTGGAAAGGAACAACTTGGCTTCCTGGACCAGGGGGTGCAGTTTCAGGGAGGTGGACTTCTGGCAAGGGATGGGTTGCACCTCACAGCAGTTGGCAGGAATGTTTTTGCTAAGAGTCTGAAAGATCTTACCAGGAGGGCTTTAAACTGAGTTGTATGGGGGAGGGGGGCAGTACTCTTGAAGGCAAGAGTTCATCGAGTGCTAGAGATAATAGCCCAAATGTTATACAGAGAACAAGACAAATAGCACAACAACACAATAATGGGAGGAATAAACCCCTTAAAAGGCAGATAGGGAAAGTGACCCATGGTCTTAGATGTCTGTATACTAATACACAGAGCATGGGAAATAAACAGGATGAACTTGAACTCTTAGCACAGCAAAACAAATATGATATAATAGGCATCACTGAAACCTGGTGGGATGAGTCTCATGACTGCAGTGTAGGAATACAGGAACATAGACTATTTCAGAGAAATAGACCAAACAAGAAAGGTGGTGGAGTAGCATTATATGTTAAGGATGTGTACACCTTTGAACAGATCCATGGCTTAAATCCTGAGAGCCAGGTTGAAAGCATCTGGGTAAAAATCAAGGGGGAGAGCAACAGCAGGGATTTCATTGTAGGGGTCTACTTCAGACCTCCAAGACAAACTGAGGACTTGTATGATGCCTTCCTGGATCAAATGACTACACATACAGAAAGGAGAGGTGTAGTAGTAATGGGGTTTTTAAACTATCCTGATATTTGCTGGAAGTCCAACTCTGCCAATAATTTAAGGTCCAAAAAATTCCTCACTTACCTTGCAGACAATTTCATTGTCCAGAAGGTGAAAGAGGCAACAAGGGGATCAGCTATTTTAGATGTGATCCTAACCAACGGGGATGACCTGGTTAATGGTGTGGAAGTGGTGGGATCCTTAGGGGAGACTGACCATGTTCTCCTGGAGTTTGTTATACAGAGGAAAGGGGAAGCTAAGCATAGTAAGAAACACATGTCAGGAGTTCGACTGAACTCCATTATAAAATGGCCGAAAAACTACAGAACCATGCTGCATGAACTACCAAGTCATGCCTAGTCAGGCCACTAGGGGGCAATGACACACACACACACACACACACACACATATATATATATATATGAGAGTTCAGAACAGAGCCCACTTCCTTCTTCTTGTGAATGCTGAGGCCTGGTGAAGCAGTTTCTCCTTTTGATTGTAAATATTGCAACTTTTTGAGTTTGAAGATAAAAGTGTCTCATGCTTATTTGGATGTCAAACACTCTGTGTGAGTATTCTTGGGAGCAGGTTGCTACTGAGTCTACTGAGACAGTTTTTGGCTTCTGCTGGGGATTGTATGTCCTATCACTCTCTGACAACACATTCTAGACTTTCAGAAAGCTAATTTCAGAAAACTTAGGGAAATACTGGGGGTGATCCCATGGTCAGGAATACTAAAAGAGAAGGGAGATCATGCGGGATGGGAGTTTCTAAAAAGTGAGAAATTAAAGGCAAAACTTCAAACAGTTCCAATGAGGAAGAAAAAAGGGGAGGTGTATAAGGAAAACAGGATGGACATTGAATGAACTCTCAACTGAGCTAAAACTCAAAAAGGACATGTAGAAGAAATGGAAAAAAGGGGAAATCACCAAAGAAGAGTTCAAACAATTAGCCATCTCATGTAGGGGGAAAGTCAGAAAAGCTAAAGCACAGATGGAGCTCAGGCTTCCTAGAGAGATTAAAAACAATATAAAGGGCTTTTTTGGTCCATAGCAAAAGGAAGAACAAGGAAAAGGTAGAGCCGCTGTGTGGAGAAGATGGCGAAAATCTAACAGGGGACAAAGGAAAGGCAGAACTACTTAACACCTAACCCAAAGGGTAGTCATCAATGGCTCCACATCATCCTGGAGAGAAGTGATTAGTGGGGTGCCACAGGGTTCTGTCCTGAGCCCAGTGCTATTCAACATCTTTATCAATGACTTGGATGAGGGAATAGAGGGTATGCTTATCATATTTGCAGATGACATCAAATTAGAAGGGGTTTGGGCTGGAAGTCAACCTGAAGAAAATGGAAATTCTTTACCAGCCTGCACCAGAGGACGAACACCATCATCCTCACATTGCTGTTGGCAAATCTGTGCTCAGCAGTTCACCTATTTGGGAAGCATCATCTCCTCAGATGCCAAGATTGACAAAGAGATCGGTCACAGATTAACAAAGGCATATAGCACATTTGGAAGACTTTACAAAAGAGTCTGGAGAAATAAACACCTGAGGCGAAGCACAAAAATCAGTGTGCATAGAGCCATTGTACTGTTTATTCTCCTTTATGGGTCTGAAACATGGGTCACCTATCACCAAAACTTACGACTCCTCAAACGCTTTCATCAGCACTGTATATGCACAATCCTAAATATACACTGGACTGACTATGTGACAAATGTTGCTGTCCTTGAGCAAGCAGGGATCACCAGCATTAAGGCCATGATATTGAGAACACAGCTGCGCTGGGCAGGGCACATTTCTAGGATGGAGGACCATCGCCTCCCCAAAATAGTACTCTACGGTGAACTCGCCACGGGTCAGTGTAAGAGGGGCACTCCAGAAAAGCAATACAAGGACTCCCTGAAGCACCATCTCAGGCTCGGCCAAATTGATCACCAACAATGGTCCGCCCTGGCCTCACATCGGGATGCATGGAGACACACTATCCACAATGTTGCAGCCTTATTTGAGAACTCACGCTGAACAAGTCTTGAAGAGAAATGACAACGCAGAAAGAATCACAACCCAGAAGCATCACCCAAGGAGACCCTCTGCTGTGCTTTCTGCAACCGGACTTGTTTATCTCGGATTGGCCTTTTCGGTCATCAGTGTGCTTGCAGAAAGTGTGGTATGAGTCCTTCCTGAATCTTCGTTTGCAGAGATAGAGAGGGGAGGGGTAACTAATACCCCAGAGGACAGGATCAGAATCCACAATGTCCTGAACAGATTAGAATGCTGGGCCAAAACTAAGAAAATGAATTTCATCAGGGAGAAATGGAGGATACTACACTTGGGCAGTAAAAAATTATATGGACATATACAGAATGGGTGACACCTGGCTTGATGGCAGTACATGTGAAAGGGATCTAGGAGTCTTAGTGGACCACAAACTGAACATGAGTCAGCAGTGTGATACAGCAGCTAAAAAAGCCAATGTGATTCTAGGCTCCATTAATAGGTGTATAATGTCTAGATCAAGGGAAGTAATGGTGCCACTCTATTCTTCTTTGGTGAGACCTTAGCTGGAATACTGTGTCCAGTTCTGGGCACCAGAATTCAGGAAGGATATTGAGAAGTTGGAATGTGTCCAGAGGAGGGTGTCCAGGGTGGTGGGAGGTCTTGAAGCCATGCCCTTAGGCTTAGGGAGCTGTGCATGTTTAGTCTGGAGAAGAGAAGGTTGAGAGGTTAGGTTTGTGGCAATAGTGCTATGCTCATGACTACATAGGGATTGTGAATACAGATCAGTTACAGATGCGTAACTATGTTATGCATCTGTAAAGCATGATTCTGAATTCTGAGCAGTATTTCTATGCAAAAATATTATTATCTACCTCAAAAAACTGTTTCTTGTGCAAAAAATGTGACAGAGGCTTATTTTGTGTAAAATTTACACGTGGCTTATTTGCACAGAAAACAGCCCGTTTCTTGTAGAAAATATTACTTCCAGAAATGCATGTAAATATTATTTTCTTTTAAGAAAACTGCTATTTACTCTACAAAAAACAAACAAACAAACAAACAAACAAAAAAAGCTGTTTCCTGTACAAATCAAACGTGAATTTTGCACAGAATAAGTTCTGAACTGCAGATGGTCTTTGAAAACTGCATGGTGTTCAAAGACTTTCTTGCAGCAAGAAGAAAAAAATGCTAAAATTATTGCTTGCTTTCTTCAAGAAGGAAATTAGTGAAGAATTACATCCTTATTATCATGGGACTTCTATACTCTTGAGCTATTGAATTGTTTGAAGTGAAATTCTCTCTGATCTGTGCCAGACAAATTCAATTAGAAATAGGTATTTCCAGCATGGAGAAGGTTCTTTTGTATTTGCCTGTCATCTAGGGAGATTAACATATGAAGCAAAAGAGGTAGAATTAAAGCAAGATACTATCACTATGGTTGAGCCTTATCACATGATGTTGTCACTATCCTGTTGCTGGTGTTTAATTACCCCAACAGTGTGGCACAACATTTCATTGACGGGGAAGTCCCATCAATAAACTCTGGGGACTTTATCAGACGCAGTCTTTAAAACATTGTTTTGCCAACACCCCCCGCTTTTTATGCCAGCAAAAGAATGTTCCCCCCACACTCACCTCCTTTCCCAGCAAACACTCCTCTGTGAATGATGAGGAAGTGAATGGATCCCCATTCACTTTCTCGTTCGAAATCTCATGCGATTTCATCACACAGGAAATTTAAAAATTAAAAACAAAAATAAAGCCTAAAAAGTGAAGCAAAGCACATACACACAATTTAAAAGTCACAAGTAACCTAGGGAGGGTCATAAAAAGAGTGAAGCTTAGCTGGATGTCCTGATCTCACCCAGACATGTTTGCTCTGGAGCGGCCATTGTCAGAGTAAATACATGAATTCAAATGCTTGGGGTATCGCATGCCAGCAATGCCGACAAAAAAGCGTTAGGGGGATCTATTGATGATTTAAGTCATCAATTAAAAAGTATATGATTTTGCCTTTTTAAAATGGCGAAAGGGAGATGTTGTCTGATCTGCATGCCCTTTTGTGGTTATGTGGCATCCTTATGATGTTGTGTTACGCATGTCTGATAAAGTCCCCAATATCAGTGCTATTCCAGGAGTTCACTGGTGCAATAAGTCTCTTCACTTCAATGCTGACATTACAATAGTCATGGAGGGGCTGATTTTCCTCTCTTCCCCTCCCCCTCACTATTCCAGAGCAGACTAGCTCCGTGCCTGTCAGGTTTTTGGGGGGGGGGCTGTGTTTGTGTAATTATGCTAAGATAAAAATAATTTTAAAATATTTTTTGCCATATTTACGCAAACACAGCAAAGATAAAAATAAAAAGCTGAGAGGCATGGAGTTGGCCTGCTTTGGCATAACAAGGGGGAGGGGCAGGGAGGAGAATCAGGCCCTATCCTGCAATGTGACTGCTGTAATGCTAGCATTGAAGAAAAAAACTTATTGCACTAGGGGAGTTTGCAAAGCAGAGCAGTTATGCGAAAGAAGCAAGATGCGATACTTAATGTTTCCAAAGCAGTATGTTGTTTCCTTTTATAATGCTTTTTGCCATGGCAAAACAGCTTCGTGTGATAATCTTCTAGGTTTTAAAAAATTCTGGAACCTCTCAATAATAATAATTTTTTAAAATTGCAACTCTAAAATCAGCATTAACATTGTTGAATATGGAGGCATTTAAATCCAGACTGTAGAGCATGGTTGGAGGAGAAAGGTGGAAAAACCTCCACAACTTGGACCTAATATTTAAAAATCAGCCATGGATAACCAAAAGTGGGTAAGAATCTATCTTCTTGCTGTTTTCCAGCCTTTAGTGGTCTCCTCCCTTTTCTTTCAGGCTCAGGTTTGTGTTAGCTGAGCTTTCCATCTCCTCTCTCTCCATTTTATTTCCATATCTCTTTACCAGTTTTCACCGGCTATTTCCTCCTGTCCACCACTATCCACACATCTTACCTGGTTGCTTCTGACTCCTTCTCTTCTATGCTTCTTCAAAAGCCTCTACCCTAAAAGCTTCCCTTAGTTCTTTCTCTTGCTTGCAAGATGCTTTGTCTTTGCCTTCATAAGCTACATAAGACAGGAATTGCTTAGGACTTTCATTATGGCATCATAAGGAAGCCTAATGATCACAAAAAGGCACATGTACCAGACCACGTCCTTTCATGATCCTGTCCAGTCAAAACCCACCCTACTTTATCAATGGCCCAAGCCGTCAATTGATCCCCATGGCGCTTTTGTGCCGGCAGTGTTGGCATTTAAATCCTCATGCCATTGTACTCATGTTAATGCACCATCAATGGCCGGTTTGGCCAGAACACTTCTGGGTGAACTCAGGGCACCCAGGTAGGTGACACACTTTTTATGAACCTCCCCAATTTACTTGGGACTTCTATAGTGTGTTTATGTGCTTTTGTGAACTTTTACTTACTTTGCTCTTTTGGTTTTTATTTTTGAATTTCCTGCACTATGTATTCTCGCTAGAGTCCTCGGGAATTCAATAGAGGAAGTGAACGGAGCTCTGTTTACACCTAATTCATTGCCAGGGCTGCCTTTTGCCAGGATTACAGGTAAGTATGGTATGGGGAGTTCTTTTCCTGGCATAAAAACAGCCGAAGTTATGCTGGCAAAAGAATGGGTTTAGGGGTGGTGGTCTGATAAACTCCTCAGTCTTTTAGCATGTCAAGGAAGTTTCTGGGAGTGATAAAATTCCTGAAACCTTTATTGGATGGAGCTCTGAAAAGAGCCACGTGGCCTCCCCATCCCTCCTCAACCACAATGTGGCCATCTGGTGTAATTTAATAGTTATTCCACCTGGTGCTTTCAGTAAAGCTCCTCTCTCCTTCCATTGTAGCAAAGGTGGATTGTTGTAAGACCTCTGTTACAAAGGCAAGTGGAGCAAATGTGTACAAGGTTTGCCAAGGACTCCAGTAGGCCTTTAGTATTGCTGCTAAATCATTTACTTTCCAGGACTAAAGTATTATGCCCTTGTATTATGGTGTAGTCTGTTAGACTATAAATACTGTGCATAATTAACAATAACAATAAAATAAAATCAAGAGCTCTGTTTAACAAAGTGCAATTTATTTTTGTACAAAGCTTGATAGATGTGTTCTGTAAAGGATTAGTTGTGGTCCTACTCATGCTTGCTTGGGAATAAGCAAGTGTATTTTCTTCAGGTAACAACAGGAAGTATAGTAATGAGGACAGCTGGGGGACTACAACCTTGACATCCTCCTTTTAAACTCTCCCCCCTGCAGCTATTTCATGTGGATAAGAGGCCGTCAAATCTAAAATTGGTGTAGCTATGAAGTGCCTGCCACAGATATATATTCTTTGTGGAACCATCCATCTAATGTGTGATAGGAAGATAGGAAGTTCAATTATGTAAAATCAGTCCATTAGTCCATCTATCCCAGTATTGTCAGCTCTAAACAGAAGAGGCTCTGTAGGGTTTCAGACAGGGTTTTTTCCAGCTTTACCTGAAGATCCTCAGGATTGAAACTAGGATTTCCATAAAACAAGGTCTGTCTATTAAATCACACGATTGTGAATGCTTGAGTGGTAATCTTGAATGTGTCTGAACCTGCATGACAAACATCAACACTCTCGGCTGTTCAGTTAATTGTCAGTCATCATTTAAAGCAGCTGTGTTGTCTGTTGTGTTCTGGAAAAATACAAAGTTTAAAAGTCGAGCAATATGACATTCTGCAGCAACTTGAGGTAGACCTAAACTCTTTTCAAAGAATTGTCACTTGTGATGAAACCTGGATCTTCCAGTATGATCCTGAAACAAAACAACAGTCAATGCACTGGAAAACACCATCATCACCAAGAATGAAAAAAGCAAATCAAAGCAAGTCCACATTCAAAGCCATGTTCATTGTTGTTGTTGTTTTACATTCAAGGGTGTAATTTTGGCAGAATGGGTTCCAGAAGGCAGAACAGTGAACCAGCATTATTATGAGGAAGTTTTGACAAAGCTGAAAGAGTCAGGGGAAAAAAAGATGTCAAGAACTGTGGGGAAATGGTTTCATTCTTCATCAAAACAATGCACCTGCTCACACAACATTTTCTGTGATGCAGTTTTTGGCCAATGAATGCATTACTACACTTGAACATCCTCCATATTCGCCATTCAATTTTTTTTCTTTCCCCTAAAGCGAAATCGGTGCTTAAAGGAACACATTCTGAGTCAATTGATGCAGTGCAAAGAAAATGGCAGATGTGTTGACACAGCTGACAGACATTGATCTGCTCCACACCTTCGACCAGTGGAAAACATGACTGCACTGGTATGCGAGTGTGAACAGGGAGTATATTGAAGGGGACAAGCATACATATAAATTGTAATACATATAAATAAAGATGGGTTATTGTATCTGTCTCGTTATTTAACAGACAGACCTCATACAAAGCAGGGGTTCTGTCACTGAGCTATTGCCTGGCTAAGTAACAATGATCATAATGTGCACTGGTTTGACACTTTTAATTCTCACTTACTTTCATAGGATGGTTAAGCCTGGGTGTAAAAGTTTCACACTGATATCAACAGGGCTGAGAAGTGTGTAACCTTGATTGGATCATGCCAAATGTATTTTTAAATGATTGGTTTGATTAAATTATTTACACCAATGAAAAAACATTTTCCAGAGCCAAGTAGTGCACAAGGTGGAAATTATTGGATTTCTCTCGAGGAAGCTAAAATACTAACCATGGCCAATTGATTCATATTGAAAGAGATGCTCTGTTACATTTAAAACAGCATGGTCCAAACACAGTTGCTCAGTCAGGAATTCAGTTATTCATGATTACATTGATGCTTCATTTTCTATTGGCAAAAATCCCGTATGTATTTGGCTCCCCTGCATACCTTGCATCATTATCTTCAGCATGGAGAAGAAAAGCAAAGAAATGAATTCCTGCCATTTAGAATGAAAGAAGAGTGGAGGACAGGGCAAACTATTACCCACAACAGAAGATTAAAAACATTAATTTTAAAAAATTAACATTTTTTTAAAATAAAAGAAAATAAAGAAATGACATACACTTAATTTTCATTTATTCAGAACATATGATTGGTAAGGATAAATCCAATGCCTTTGGGTATTGAGGAAATGGGCTCATTTGGAGGATATGATAAATACTCTTTATACTTCATACTTTTGTACCTTATAAATGCTTTTTTAAAATTATTTCATGGGAGCATTCACAGCTAGGCATATAGAGAAATAATAATAAAATACACAAAGTGTATTGGAAAACTATAAGAATGGGACTTTCTCAAAAGGGAGATACTGAAGGCACAATTTCAAACACTACCATGGAGGAAGAAAAATGGGAGGTGTCTCAAGAAACCAGGATGGATGACTAAAGAACTTTCAATGGAGCTAAGTTTTAAACGGAACATGTACAGGAAATGGAAAAAGGTGGAAATCACCAAAGAAGAATTCAAACAGATAGCAAACACGTGTAGGAGTAAAGTCAGAAAAGTTAAAGCACAGAATGAGCTCAGGATTGCTAGGGAGGTTAAGAACAATAAAAAGGGTTTTTTTGGGTATGACCGCAGCAAAACGAGGAAGAAGGAAATGATAGGGCCACTACGTGGAGAAGATGGCAAAATGCTAACAGGGGACAGAGAAAAGGCAGAATTACTTAACACCTTCTTTGCCTCAGTGTTTTCAGAAAAGGAAAAAGGGGACCAACCTGAGGAGAATGGAACAGAGGATACAATAGGGGAAATCCAGCTCAGAATAAGTAAAGAGGTAGTACAGGAATACCTTCTTAATCTAAATGAATTTAAATCTCCAGGACGAGATGAACTACATCCAAGAGTATCAAAAGAGCTGGCCAATGTGATCTCAGAACCATTGGCAATAATCTTTGAGAACTCTTGGAGAACAGGAGAAGTCCCAGCAGACTGGAGGAGGGCAAACGTCCCCATCTTCAAAAAGCGGATAAAAAGAGGATCCCAACAATTATCGTCCAGTTACTCTGACATCAATACCAGGGAAGATTCTAGAGCAGATCATTAAACAGAGAGTCTGTGAACATTTAGAAGCCAATGCCATAATCACAAAAAGTCAACCCAGGTTTCAGAGAAACAAGTCATGCCAGACTAATCTGATCTCTTTTTTTGATAAAGTTACCAGCTTGGTAGATGAAGGGAATGCTGTGGATATCGCATACCTTGATTTCAGTAAGGCCTTTGACAAGGTTCCCCATGACATTCTTGCAAACAAGCTTGTAAAATGTGGGCTAGACAAGTTAACTGTTAAATGGATTTGTAATTGGTTGACTGGCCGAACCCAAAAGGTGCTCAGCAGTGGCTCCTCTTCGTCTTGGAAAGATGTGACCAGTTGGGTGCCACAGGGTTCTGTCCTGGGCCCAGTGCTATTCAACATCTTTATCAATGACTTGAATGAGGGAATTAGGGGCATACTTATCAAATTTGCAGATGACACCAAATTAGGAGGAGTAGCTAATACCCTAGAGGACAGGATCAAAATTCAGAATGACCTGGATAGACTGGAGAGCTGGGCCAAAGCTAACAAAATGAAATTCAATACGGAGAAATGTAAAGTACTGCGCTTAGGGCGGAAAAATGAAATGCATAGATATAGGATGGGAGAGACCTGGCTGAACAAGACTATGTGTGAAAGGGATCTAGGAGTCCTAGTAGACCACAAGTTGAACATGAGTCAACAGTGTGATGTGGCAGCTAAAAAGGCCAATGCAATTTTGGGCTGTATCAATAGAAGTATAGTGTCTAGATCAAGGGAAGTAATAGTGCCGCTCTATTCTGCCTTGGTCAGACCTCACCTAGAATACTGTGTCCAGTTCTGGGCACCAAAATTCAAAAAGGATATTGACAAATTGGAGCATGTCCAGAGAAGGGCAACTAAAATGGTGAAAGGTCTGGAAACCATGCCTTATGAGGAGAGACTCAGGGAGCTGGGTATGTTTAGCCTGGAGAAAAGACGCTTAAGAGGTGATATGATCGCCCTGTTTAAGTATTTGAAGGGGTGTCACATTGAGGATGGAGCAGGCTTGTTTTCTGCTTCTCCAGAGACTGGAACACGGAGCAATGGATGCAAGCTCCAAGAACAGGGATTCCACATCAACATTAGGAGGAACTTTTTAACAGTAAGAGCTGTTCGGCAGTGGAACACACTCCCTCAGAGCATGGTGGGGTCTCCTTCCTTGGAGGTCTTTAAACAGAGGCTGGATGGCCATCTGTCAGGGATGCTTTGATCAAGATTTCCTGCATGGCAGGGGGTTGGACTGGATGGCCCTCATGGTCTCTTCCAACTCTACAATTCTATGATTCTATGATTATTAGGCACACAGCAGTATCCACAGAATCGATACTGATTTTAGCAAAAGGAAAGGTTGTCCCTTTTCTGCAATGGAATTCAGTAAGTAAAGCTATAGGTACCATTCAGAATAATTATATTTGGTTTAGGACAGTGGCTCTTAACATTTTCTTTACCAGGGACCCCTTTAAATATCCTTTGTTGCCATGGACCACCAAGACTTAACTCAAGATGTAAAACCCTAATAAAAACCCCTGTGAGGACATCACAGGCTTCTCGTATAGGAGATCTAGAATACTAACCTAGTGCTGAACCAAAGTTTAGAAGTAGGTGTGCATTCAATGTGTGGGAATGTTATTCTTCCGGTTGTACTTCACAGGTCCTCATAAACTCCAGAAATCTTCCACATCAGGAACAAATACCCCAATGATTCACAAAGTTTGGTCCTCCAGGTGTTTTGGACTTCATCTCCTAGAAGCCCTAGCAACCTTGGCCAAAAGTCAGGAATTCTAGGAGATGAAGTCCAAAACATCTGGAGGACCAAAATTTGGGAACCACTGAAATTCCTCAATGGTAATATCTAATTGTCTTAGTAAGCCACTGAGAGACAATGTAATATCTAGATCATGTGTGGGGAAATTCTGGCCCTCTAGATGTTATGGGTTGTTTTACTTCCATAATCCCTTTACCATTGGCTATGCTGGCTGATCTGGATTATATGTGAAAACATTGGCAAGGCCAAATATACCTCATCCTTGAACAGAATATAGAAATGGGACTAAGTAGACAAAGGCTCAAAGCCCCTGTCAGCCATGAAATTTAATGGTGGGATGGGGTTGGACAACAAAACCAGAAATCTTGGAAATCTACTTTTGGTTTTCAAAAAATGTTTTTTAAAAAATGTTAAATATTTAAAAGGTGACTCATCACTCCCAGAGTCTTCTAGTGTCCTTTTACACCACACAATTATAGTATTATGATTCCACTTTACCTGTCATGGTTCAAAATAATTTTGTGTGTATATGTGAAAAAATGCCTTTTGCAGTTCTTGCTGCTTTGGAAAAAAAGTGCTGGTCTTTTGGTTCTTGGACAAGAATGAACAATCTTATTGTAGCTGACAATTTTTTAACATTCTGGGAAACCCTTTCTCATTAAGGATGAGAACATTTGCAGATATTCTCCACATACCTCTCACTGAAGCTATTAAGAACATTAGTGCTCTCAGTGGAAATAGAAACAGTAAAAAGGAGATATCTTTAATCAAAGGATTTCATAAGATTCAGCTCCCTTCTCTGAAAACCCAGTGATTGGAGATCCTCTGGTAAACCATCTTCTGTCACTGGACAGGAGTCATGTCATTCATTCAGCTCCTCTCCCTGTCCCTTCCTACACTATCCACCTTTGCATTTTTCATATTGAGAAGCATGAAAGCAATGTCGCCTGAGGGAGGGGTGAAGGAGCTCCTTTTATTTTCTAAAGGACTAAATTACACACAAAATTTTGAGAAGGTATGGTTGCTTCAGTTGAAATTCTCCTTCACCTCAAGGGGATGGAGAATCTCATTGAACTGACTTGGGGCTGCAGTTCTATTGGTGAGCCCATGCTAGGATAGACCAACTAAATCAGTTGTTGAATGGTGAGAACATACATGCAAATCCAGTTGATTCAATGGCTACACTCTAGTCAGGATTAACAATATGATTTAAGGATTCAAGGCTTTGCCAACTCTGATTCCTGTCCTATTCTCATGTAGAAATAAAAATGGGATTTATTATGGCTAAATAGTTCCCATGACACCACTTAGAGCAAACAAGATAATATGCGATTGGCCCTTTTCTCTCTTCCATGATGTGATAGTGATGATGATGATAGATCAAGAGTTGAACTACAGCTCCCAGTAGCTGTAGGCATTATAACCAATTCTGAGGAATGCTGGCAGCTGCAGTCCAAAGACATCTGGAGGCTTGCACTTTGCCACCCTTGTGATACCTGAACAAAAGGGAAAGAAATATGTTGAAGTACAGTACTACTGTATTATTGGTGGTCACTAAGAACAATTAGGCAGGAAGTTACTACAGCAATTTTTCTATACAGCCTCCTATCTTTATTAAAACAGAATTGGTATTTAATGAGCTTCTATTTTCACTAATGGCAAGAGATTAAAGCTGCTAGCCACCAGGTGAATACTAATGGAGATTCCTTAAGCAAATTAGATAACATTGCTTTAATTTTAATATATGGTTGAACACACCATTTGTTCTTGTCTTTGTGAAGTACAAAATGCTTGCTTCTGCTTTGGAAGGCCTTCCATTAGAGATTTTAAGGGGAAACATGAATTATATTATTAGAGTTATAACTAAGTTTGGCCTAAAGCAAAATTCAGAGCAAAATTTCAGGGCCTATAGGAGTTTTTCAGGACGTTAAAAGAACTCTAATAAGTTTACCTAAATTACTCAGGAGTTTCCTCATTTATGGTTATATAGTTCTATTTGCTTAGTTAATGTTTCCAAAAGTTTCCAAAATTCTTGTATTAGCCCTTCAGTAAAATCTTATGTATGTTAGAATGGAATGTTGATGGTTGTGTGAGAGAGATGGCTGTTTTCCAATCCATCATGACTCCTTGTTCTTTCCTCAGCCAGTGATGGCTCCAACCAACACTATGGACCCAGATTACCTCCAAAGGAAAACAAGCAGTGCTTGGGGGAGCCCTCATTCAGATTGTGCTTTCAAGGGCATTTAGTCTTTTTGTGATACTCTCTGCAACCCTTGTATCAGCTGTGAACTATTTTGCCTAAAGACACTGGAGGTGAATTTGGAAGCTCTATACCTCATGAAAGCTCATGCTTTGCTAATTGCATTGATTTTTAAGGGGCCACACGATTCTTTGTTGTTACTGTTCAGTGGAACAATACTCAGATATGAAGGATAATTGAGGGAAGAGAAGGGAGAGATGGAAAGGTAGGAAGGTGAGGTGGGAAAAGGAAAGGCCTTGATCTACCTGTAATTCCTGAGCAAGATGCTCCACAGCTTGAGCCAGTAGAGCAAACTGCAAATGAACTCCTGCCAAGGCAGGAATGGTGAGATCAGAAGAATCTCCTTAGAACAGAAGATGAACTAGTGGGAAACAAACTCTCTAGGAAGGAAAGAAGGACTGGATGGCCCTCGTGGTCTCTTCCAACTCTATGATTCTATGATTCTATGATTCCAGGTGGGGGAAGACCTCATGTGTGAGCTCCTTTCTGGCTGGCAATCCCTCATAAAGACAGCATCAAAGTAAAATCAGTTGCAATTCAGTTCAAAATGCCAGGGACAGGCAGTCACCATTTGCTATTTTTGGTCTTTTCTTTCCCCTTTGTTTATGGTTGTTAATAAACCCAAAAGTAAAACCACTGGGAAATTTAACCTAAGGTAACCTTGAAGAATGTTTGCTTTAAATACTTGGGCATGCCCTTCTACTCCCTCATTATAGTTTGGCATTACTTTTCATGTGATGGTGGTTGTGTAGACAACACATTGGGAAAACCTTATCTCTTCTTCAAAACACCTTGCCCTTTACTTGCTTGTCTGTCATTCTGAATGCTTTAACAGTTGGTGTGTGATATTATCTTCAACTGTCAGGTTCCTAACTGAAAACAAAAATCTAGCATCTTCTCAGTAGAATACAGCCAAATAATCTTGTGGTGACTTAGGTCTTGTCTATATGAGGGGGGGGGATATGAACATGTTCAGAAAGGGAGGCATTTGCAATGATGCAAATTGCCTACATGGCCAAAAGACCCCCCCCCTAAACTCCGCATGACCCCCTAGCCAGCTGGCCACCACGAGTGATGTACTTGCGATTTTAAATCTGCTGCTGCCATTTTTTTTAAAAAAATAAACAGTTTTCCAGGGTGTGAACAAGAAACACTTTGTATCTTCAAATAAAGAAATAAAAAAAGAGTATAAAATTACAATTTGATTGACTTAACTGACCCTTGCTTAGCCGAGAATCCAACATGGCGATCTTAGCTGCTTTCCCTCTTTGCTAGCCCCGCTCCCCATTCTCATCCAGCCAATCAGGTTGCACTGCCTGTTCGTATTTGTGCGAATGTGAGTCTTCAAATGATCGCACATTCAAATGTCATACAGAGCTTTTTAAAAAATCCGTACAAAGCCCCGGATGTGGTGCACACAAACTTTGTGGTGGATTTTGCTGCCTCCCTTCCGAATGACACGTATTTGTGTAAACGGCCGTTTGAATGGATTGCCGTACATTTGCATGCTGTTCATTATTTTTTTTTACTGTATAGACAACACTTTAGTAGCTAACAAATTATGTGTGCATGAGCTTTTGTGGACTACATTCTATTTCATCAGGTGCATAAAATGTTATCCTGAGGTCTGTCTCACACCACATAATTATAATACTTTGCTCCCATTTTAACTGCCATGGCTGCATCCTAGGAATTCTGGGATGTGTAGTTTCATGAATTGTTTAGAATTCTCAGCCAGAGAGCTCTACTGCCTCACCAAACTACTAATTCCAGAATTCCACAGGATGCTACTGTGGCAGTTAAAACAGTATCAGTGTGATATAACTGAGTACTGTGAAATGGAGCATCTCTCCCTCCCTCCCTCTCTCTCAATCTACCCTTCCTCCCTCCTTCCATGGACAAAGTCTGACTTCCACCACTTGAGAGATTTTATTTTGCTCTTTAATGGAGAAAAAAAGCTAAGAGGGGCACATGATCACACACACACACACACACACACACACCAAGCAACAACAGTTCAAGCCACAGAGATAAAAATGATACTGTCAATGTACTCAGTAGTTGCATGCTACAATCTGCCTTTAGAAATTCTCTTGTTCAAAAATTCCCATGTTAAGGCCACTTGGAAATTTATATTTCAAAAGGATTCTTGATTGGTTTGAGTAAGGACTGATAGATCAGCGACATTATCTCTATTTACTCGCTCATTCACACATGAGCCAAGCCTAGAGGTAAGAATCTTGGCTTGAATAAACAACTGTTCTTATTATGGTGTATAAAATATTCACAATTATATTTTTTTCCTGTCCTCATCAAGAAAAGTTATCTCACCTTATCAAGACACCCCACTGAGACAATGGTCAACCAACATGAAATTTTACCCACTTCAGGACTTCTTTTATGAAAAATCTATTTGCACAAAAAATAGGGTTTCATACAAAATGCAAAATTTTAACTCAAAACATTTTTCCAAAACATTATATTTTGCACAAAATACACTGTTTTCTGTGCAGAAAGCTCTAATACAAAAAAGTGGTATTTGCAGAAAAACAATTTTTTTCTCATGCAAATGAATTTTTTACACAAAAAAAGTTTTGAAGAGTTAAAAAAATTATCAAGAATATGCAAAAAGAAGAAGAAGAAGAAGAAGAAGAAGAAGAAGAAGAAGAAGAAGAAGAAAGAAAGAAAGAAAGAAAGAAAGAAAGAAAGAAAGAAAGAAAGAAAGAAAGAAAGAAGATGGTCTCATAATCTTGCCCAGAGGGATCTGGACAAACATTTGAAATTATTCATTCTTGCATGTGGGATTACAATTAGAGAAGATTAATGTACTTATATTGTTCTATAGAACTAAATGGACTTTTGAATGGAGTACAGACTCCTTTGTCCAAATGGTAAATATGGAGGTTCCTGCTGTGGAATTCAGAGGGACACCTTGGAAATGTTAGAGGAAACAAAATGTTGACAGGAAGGGGCCAACATCTGTTATGATATCCAGTGCAAGCAAGCCTGTCCTTCTAGGCTGCCTGTTAATTGTATTCCTTGTAGAAAAACATATGGATGATCCCATGTTATCAGATTCATATAGGATGGTATATAGGATAGCCATTTCCAATCCTGTACCAACCATAGATCTGTGGAAGGGTACTTCTGTCTGTCTGTCTGTCTGTCTATCTATCTATCTATCTATCTATCTATCTATCTATCTATCTAATCTATCTATCTAATGCTTGGGTATGTTTCCACACCCAGTGTGCTGATTGGCCACTCAGGAAACTTACCCAACCAATCTCCTCCCTCTTCTGACTCCCTCAGCCAATCACCATCCATATGCAAATTCCCTCTCCACCTCACAAACCACTCCTCCCTCCTCTCACTCCCTCAGCCACTCACTAGTCATGGGCAACTATATGTTGCTCTCTCAAGAGTACGACCATTTGATGCACTGATATCTAACCTTTCAAATCTACTATAATGGCATATGTTATGCCAGATACGGCTAGCTGTAATGTATTCCTTTCCACTGGGTTCTGGGGAAGGTCATTTACTCAGCTTTTAGGCCATGAGGACTTCTTTCTTCAGTTCAGAACTGGCAAATTGTAACATAAACTATCCTTATTAAATCACTAATATTATAACTACTCCAAACTACACCCAATAAGATCAATCCATGCATGTACCAAAGGGAGCACTAGACTCTTCCATTACAATCCTCCTGAGGAGTCTATAGATGATAGCAATTATGGCTCTTGGGGGAGTAGCATCAACCACATTATTCCAGTGTGGTTTGGTTTAGGAAGCTGGTCTGGTCAGAACTGTCAATCAGGACCTTGCAGTGGCACAAGAATCACTATGTTACATCCTGGGCTCTATTTACTCAGCACAATGGCTGAAAAGATTAGTTTCATATGATTCATGTTTATGGCCTTCCTCTTTTGGAGAACAGTTCAAGAATCTTATATCACAGGCTGTGATATAAGAATCTTATATCACAGGGGTAATCTCATTGGTGGCACGCAGATGAGTGCTGGGGCCAAAGTCAGAGGTGAATGGGGCCAAGACAAAACTGGGCAGAAAGAAGACACCCTGCTCTCTTCCTAACCAGCAGGCACATAGAAGATCGATTTGTCTTGTAAGAGGGTGAACCAGTACTAGAGCACTGCATGGAGTTGAATAGCTGCCTTTCCTTGCCCTGGTACATCCCTTGAATGACCGCTACCAATGTTCCCATGTACACTTCCCATCTATCATACTGTAAAAGATCAAAGTGCAAGCTGCATTTTAAAAATGGTAAAATGTCAATTGAGTTTAAAGGAATCTGGGATGAAACCCCACTTTGTGCTATTAATTTTTTTTTTATTCCAGAATGCCACAATTTGGAATGTTTCAGTTCCAAGTGTCATGGGGCTTTACAGTCCATGTGGCACCAGCCATGCTCCTTCCAAGCATACAAATTCCAATTGCTTTTAAATGCACAAGTGTCCAGTTCAGTGCTTCCAAACTTAGCTTGGGGCACCGCAATCATATTTTATAGAGGATACTCATTGTTTCAGATAGGTGCTTTACAGTTTTGGCTTGGAGGTTTTCTGTTATAATTAGAGACAGATTGCTGGAAGGGCAAGACTGGTAATGAAACATCCTAGATAAATAACCTCATTTTCTGTATGTCTACTTAGAAGTCACATCTATTGAGTTCAGTGGACCTTGCTCCTGAGGAGCAAAGCACTGAATCACAGTTTTAAACACACAAAAGAAAGCCAGACTAGAGACTTCCACTGAAGTGCTATGTTGCTACACTAAAGGGTTTTTTAGTACATTTATTAGAGTGTAGATCACACTGAAACCACTGGATCCTTCTTCCAAGTAAACAGGTTGAGGGTGCACTATCAAATACTCAAGCCCTATTTATAAACCCCCATATTAAGCCACTTGGGTTTATCCCACTTTTCTCCAAGGATCTCCATAATGCAGCTCTTTCATAACTTCAAAATAATCTCGAGGAGGCAAGTGAGATATGGTGAGTGGTCAAAGGTCATTCAGTAAGCTGTATAACTGAAGGGGGAGTTGAACCTGGTATTTTTGGATCAACCCCAACACAATGTCCTATGTCATACCAACTTTCATTTTGAAGCAGCACAATTTTTAGAAGCTATAACATTCTGTCTCTGGGCCCATTCACACTACAGAATTAATAGCACTATGATTCCACTTTAAATTCCATGGTTCCATCCTATGGGATCCTGTAGTGTGTAGTTTGCTCTTTGGCTGTGAATTCTAAATGTTCCTCCTTAAACTGTCAGTCCAAGGATTCCATAGGATGGAACCATGGCATTTAAAGTGCACTCATAGTGCTATAATTCTGTAGTGTGAATGGACCCCTAAATACAGTATAGTAAGGGCTTGTCTATACAAGCCTGAAAAAAACAGATTGCTCCGCAGTAATAGCAAGTTGCAGCCATTGCGACTTGTCTTAATGGTTTTACAGCCCTCATAAACCTCTCATGCCCTCTATCCAAGATGGTGGCTGTGAGTGATTTACTCACATTTTTAAAATCTGCCATCAGCAAAATTTGTTTTTTAAAAAATCCTGTTTCCATGGTGCGCACAAGCAATATTTCAGCTTTACAAAAAAAAAGAGAGAGAAAGATAATACAAATTCCCATTTTATCACCTTAGCAATCACTTGCTAAGGTGAAAGTCCAACATGGCGGCAGCAGTTGCTTGCCCTATTAGCAGGACCCACCCCCTGAACTCATCTAGCCAATCAGATTTGTGCATCCTCTCATATGAGAAAGCGATTCAAATTGAATTGCTTGTCCCAACAAGTGGGAATGCACGTTCTCCATGGAGCTTTTTAAACATTCTGGGAAAAACTACAAAGGCTTTCCTGGCATAGTTGTTGGAGTTTTTACTGCCCCCTTCTGAATACTGTGCATTGATGCAGGCTCCCATTAAGACAGATCATATTCCCAGCTAATTCCATTATGATTATTTTGATGGTTTAGACAACCCATAAAGAATGGCCTTGTAGGGCAGCACAGTAAGAGGACAAGTGATGGACCTTTACACCAAGATATGCCCAGGTCCTGAGCTTGTGTATGCTCAGGAACAAGTTACCCCAAAAGCAGAACCTTCAAAGAACATTTGCTGTTTTCTGTTCTCTTTTAAGCTGCAGCAAAGCTATCCCCACTGCTGGGTTTCCATGGCTTGAATTCCAACCCCTCCCCCACTAATCTTGCGTATTAAGACCCCAGACTTGGAATGTCAGCAAGCAAAAACTTTGAAGTACTATTCAATTTGCCTTTTAATTCTCAGAGGTGATGGGGGGGAAAGTTGACACCACAGGTAGTAGCTGACAATTCAGATTAAGATGCCTCATTTAAAGAAATTGTTCCATGGATGAATGCGTACCTTGAAGGGAGAGAAAAATAAATTCAAGGACCATTGAGTTGGCATATGTTTGACCTGAAATAGCAGCTCTCTGGGAACTACTGTAGGAGTTGGCACTAAGAAACCTACTTTGGAAAGACTTCAGGGTAAAATACATTTCCTTTGCCAAGGCTGATCTTGGCCTTTAAAACACATTATACCCATTGTTTAATTAGTGTTGAGAATAGGATTGTTGGGTTGTTGTTGCTTTAATTGCTCACAGGAGGGTGGAAGTTGGAAAAGGTTTGAAGCAGAAACTCTTTAGTCAAGCAAATATAATAGGGACATCACTGTAGGGATAATATGGCACATCTTTTCGTATATTTCAATAAAAGTCATTTATAGAAAGTTAGTCCCAAACATGGCTGCTACTGATGTATGCCCCTCCTGCATTATTGAGGCAATATTCATTCAATGTTCATTCAAAGATATGATCAAGGGAGAATTTTATTTCACCTAATTTTTGAGATTTAAGTATTTCAAACATAAGAGAAACAGAAAGGGGCAGATTTATGCATCTGGGACAATGGCTTTTTGCAATGGAGGCTGGTGGCTCTAATCATAGTATTGCAGAGTTGGAAGAGACCACAAGGGCCATCCAGCCCAACCCCCTGTCACACAGGAAATCACGATCAAAGCATCCCTGACAGATGGCCATCCAGCCTCTGTTTAAAGACCTCCAAGGAAGGAGACCCCACCATGCTCTGAGGGAGAGCTCAACTCCAACTTCTAAAAATGTTCTCCAGGAAGAGGACATCATGAGACAGAGGACATTCTGGCCAGTTTCCAGGCAAAGGAAGAAACAACACATATTAGGTATCTAAAGGAAACTTGTACATTTTTCAGTGAGAAAAGGTATTTTGACACACTGAAGCACAACACGAGGAAATGATATAGTTGACCAATGTGAGGTTTTTGTTTTTTGTACTTTTTTTTAAAAAAAATTTATTGGCATGTTTTATTGGAACAACAACAAAATGGATGGATCCCTGGTGGTGCAGTGGTTAAATACCAGTACTGCAAGTCACCACATTGCAAGTTCGATTCCAGAGGGCTCCAAGGTTCCCTCAGTCTTCCATCCTTTCGTAGGTCAGCAAAATGAGCACCCAGCTTGTGGGGGCAAATAGCTAACACACATTAGAAACTGCTTAATGCAGTGTAGATGTGTACATTGCTATTCCTTAAAACAAGTTGTAAGCCACTCTGATAGCCTTGTGGCTGAAGAGTGGGGTATTAATAAATAAATAAATAAATAAAATATTTGTGCAAAAATGCTTTTATGCAAAACAATGCAGGTTTTTGCATAGAAAACAGTGTAATTTGTGTAAAAGATAATATTTTGTAAACATATAAAGTTCTCACAAAAAGGTCCTGGAATGTGAAAAATCATCAAAAATGCAATAATAATAATAATAATAATAATAATAATAAATCAACCACCACCCCCCAACAAAACCCACACACATCTCATAATTCTGCCCAGGGGAAAATAAATATTTGAAATTCTTTGTTCTTGCATGTGAGAATAAAATAAGTGAAGATTTATATCCCCCTTCTCTCTGAGTGTGTGTGTGTTTCACATATGATGTATGCCATCTTGGAGAATATTTGATTGAAGGAATGGGGCAGGAGGATAGTGTATGTCTTTCAAATGAAATGAAACTGAACCATTCAAGTACAGGAGAGCTTTGTGTGTGCATGAGGGAAACTTTTGAGTGTGACATGGGAAAGAACAGAAGGAAATAAAGGTGGGGTTAAAGTTGCATCTTCAGTTGCATATTTTTAGTTTCAGTTAGTGTAGTAATGAATACACTCCAGGCATTAATCTGAACTTTATAGCAACTATTCAGGGTGCTTAAATCCTATCTCCAAAGTAAGTTCAGCAGTTTGGACAACCCCTTAAAGTTTGGACTGGAAACTGGAATGAATTCACTGTCCCAACGACATTGAAGCAACCAATTTCAAATGCTTCAGTCAAAGTCTGGATTTGAATTCAGCTGTATTCCATTATCTTAGTGGTGAATTAGGGGTGCTACCTCCTTTTTCTGAGAAGCTCCTCATGCATAACACTTCTGCCAGGTATGTACAATGTGGTCATCTCCATGTTGGAAATAGTTGTACTTATGGAGTTTGCCCAGTGCTTTTTGGAGAAATTTTCATGTCAGCTCATTTTTAAAAAAGAATTTACCATTTCCTCATATTCAAGATGGAAAGAACTTAAACTTTAATTGTTTTAATGCAGTAAGTTCAAAACTGACAGATTTTCCCATCCTTATTGAAAAGTGAAGTGTGACATGTCCTTAGGTTCAATTTCTCTATTCCCATTCCACTTGATTGTTTCCTGGAACGGGGAAATCTTCCTTGTCTTGCCATCACATTGTGAGTTTTCTATATCAAATGGTGACTTAAGACACACTGGTTGTGAACCATTCATTATGGTGAGATGTGGTTTAGGCTGTAGAGTTGTTATTTATATCATATACTGTACATCTCAAACCCAGATGTCAAAATCTATACCCTAAGATGTTGAGATGTAGACCTTGGATGAAATGCTACAGGACTGGGTTTAGATACTTTGACCGCTGTTCTAGTTTCTCTGTACCTTGCAGTGACTCCCACCCTCATATTTTCAACTAATCACTGCTGCTCCTCACTCCCACTTTCCCTGGCTTCTTTCTGTTTTTGGTGGAATCAGCTGTGGCTCCTGGCTTTTGTGGGTCTAATACAAAAAAACAAGCACACACGCACACACATACACACAAAACACCTTTCAGCATCCTTTTTGTGAAGGCCTCCTACCCAGCTGGATCATGTACAACTTAACATATAGGTTCAGGCTATCACACCATCAATGTCTCTGCCTAGATCCCATGTTGAGGAACACTCAGAACAAGAATGTCTCTACTACTTCATGGACTGGACTCATGTATTAAGTCAGGGTAGGCAAACTTTAGCCCTCCAGTTATTCCTGAACTAACTCCTATCAGTCCTTGCCAGCATAGCCAATGGTGGGTACTGGGGATGGATGGAAATAATGTTTGTTTGTTTTTTAAATATATATATATATATATATATATATATATATATATAAAAGATTGGAGAACATGCTTTTCACATGTCTAGAAACCCTGATGAGAACAATCCTGGACTGACAAGAATCTCTTAACAGTTTGGGATTTATTCTGCACAAAATTTGCATATGGTGATTTTGAACATAAAACAGGATTTTCTGTGTAGGAAACAGCATTTTTGCCCAGAAAATAATATTCCTATGCAGAAATATTATTTCTGTGTGGAAAAATGCTGTTTCCTGTGCAGAAGGGCTGTTTTCTGAGCAAAATAATCACATGCTAATTTTGTGCAGAATAAATTCCAAATTGTGACTAGGCTTTGAAAATTATAGCTTTCAATGACTTTTTCACAGTGGGAAGAAAATTGCTAAAATTACTTTTTGCTTCCTTCAAGAAGAAAATTAGTGAAGAATTACATCCCTAGTGAGGAATGCTGGGAATTGCAGTCCAGCAACATCTGGAGGGGCACACTTTGCCCACCCCTATACTATGTAATACAAATAAGTACTGGGAGGAGAATCTATTAAGTTACAGTGATTGTTTCTTTTTTAAAAAAGTATTATTATTATAATTATTATTATTATTATTTTAATTGTTTCAATGAATGTAGTGTCTAGAAGACATTCCAAATTAGGCAATCCAGCAGGAGGCAACAAACTATGGGGCCGGTTCCACGACAGGAAAAAGTTCGCCAGATTCCGGATTACCGTCCTTTCGTATCAGGAGCACATAAATCACACGGTGCCTGGCAGTTTCGAATGATCCAGACACTTTCTGTTTTGCTTAATTCACACAGGCAAAGGTGGGGGGGAATCGCCTCCAGATGATTAAAGTCAGGCAGGAGGTGGGGAGGGAGCAAGGAGGGGGTCATGGAGACCATAAATAATGAGAGGAAAGAAAAAGGACAAACAAACAAGCAATCGAAAGAGCGATCTGACAAACTCCCCCGTCTTCCCCAGCCCTGAAAGGCTTTTGTAAAGAAAGGAGTCAATGAAAGCGCGAACAAGCAAAAGCATGGTGGAGCAGATTTTCTTCATGCATGCACACAAACACACACCACAGAACTAGGGCTTGCCTCATTTGGTTTCCCTCCCTCCGAAGGCTTGAATAAAGGCAAGTGAATGGAAGGACAAACAAACAAAAGAACGAACATGCGATTGGCTGTTTTCCAGCACACACACACCCCCACACACCCCCACACACCCCAGCAAAGCAGCGAAGCATCTTCCCACCCACCCACCCCCCAAAAGATAGACAGGAAGGGCTCCGTTTTCCAAAGTGAGTTGCAAGCAGAAGGAGGGTGAATTTCTTCTCTCCAACCCTTCAGTCTATTCGGATAAAGCACTCCAACCAATCAGGATTCAGCTCTGCTCACAGTAATTCGAAAAGGCAGATGCCAGTTTACACGATTGTTAGTTCCCACGGTAAAGTATGCGCATTTTCGCGAACTTAATCAAAAAAGTGCGGAAAACTAGCAAAAGCTGATACTGCGCAACTTATGGGTTTTTTGCACCCCCTCCTTTTGAAAAGGGCGCTGTTGCTTCGAGATGCGTGGGAACTATCAGGCTTCTTGTCGCATTCTTTGAGGATTTATTTTGCCGTGGAAACGACCCCTATGTAATGAAGTAATGAAGACAGGGATGAAATGGTCGGGTCTTTTAGAAGCCCTCTCACTTCTTTTACTTTGTTCACAAAGTGATTTTCCTCACCTTAAATCACTTGCAACATGAGTACTTCTGAAGTTAGCTCATCTTTAGGATCAGAAGGCTCTCAGGAGTTTAATTTTTGGGACATGCCCTGTGGTTGCTGGGGGGAAAACACTATAAAGTTATGGACAATGCCAATTAATGCCCATTCCCACAATATGGCTGCTAGGAAACAGTATAGAAAATTGTGAACTGGATTTACTCTCTATTAAAAATCAGCATTTAAATATATATCCATGTTTATATCCCTTTGAAAGTATTATTTTGTATACCACAGTTGATTCTTTCAAACATGGTGCTCCTATTCCACATCTCTCATCTACCATATTGCTGGTGGTGTATTTTTCTTTGGTTCTCTAGTTCTCTGGTTCTTCACTAAGATGGGAATTTAAGAAACAATATTGTTCTTTTCCTTTGTAGAGTGTGACATACAAAATTGCCTCTTCCTGACCATTTTATTGCTCTGTTTATAGTTCTTATGCTACCTATAAAGTCCAAACTTTATAAATAAAGTACTTGAGTTCCAAAGAAACAGTTTTTAAAAATATCCTTAATGAATACAAATGCCTCTAATCTACTTTGCGAAACTTCAAATAAAACTTGTAAAATGTACTTTGGGTGGTTGATGGTGTTTGCCTCCTTTACTAGGTGCTTAATACAACATTGTAATGTCTTTCACCTTGGGTTTACATTCCCTTCCTCTCCATCTAGCCACTCATTCATTGCCTACTGAAGGGCTCATGGATACAGTGCATCTTGCCCAAAGAAAATTTGGCCAAAAGAATGAGATCAGCTTTCTTAAGAAATGAAGTATGAAAAACATTTGTCCAGACTATTGAGTTCAGGGCCAGTGCAAGGCATTTTGTTGCTTGAGCCGGGAGTTAAAAATGGCTTACCCCATCTACCAAAGTCAAAATGCCAAGTGTCTTGAAAGTTATTTTGGCACATGAGGCAGAAAATGTGCCTTGTAACATTTTTTTTGACAGCTGAGGTAGACAAGCAGATTTCCTCACCCATGGTGGGAGGGGCTAACAAAATACAAAAATAGAGTAAATAGTTAATCATTTGCTTTTCTTTTATGACACTCCAAATCTGCTGCCTAAGGTAGCTGCTTCCTTCTGCCTAATGACAGGACTGGCCATTGACAAAGTCAAATCATCAGCATTTCATCTCCTACTAATACGAAGACGGTATGTGCACAGTACCATTATAGCTTCAATCTGCAAACACAAGAGCAAAACTGTACTCATACAAACTTGTGTGCATGTTCCACAGACCGTATTAGTTCAATTGTCAAGGGACAAGGATTTTTTTAATGCCAAGTGCAAAGTTCATCCTATTTCCACATATATGCCACGATCCCTTCCCATCCATAGTTTTGTAAATCATGACAAAAAACTTCCTAAATTAATTCTCTAATTACAATATTTCTGGAAATTGCACATAGCTCCTACTGGAGATCTTCTACCCTACCCTACCCTCCAACCCCCCCCCCATTCTCTTTTGTGGGCTCTTATTGTTTTAATATGACATCCAACCTGAAGAAGATTCCTAGAAAGTTAGCTATTTTTTAACTTTTTAAAAATATTATAATAGAGGATATATCATGTTAATGTTAAAACAATAGGTAAAACAATCTGAATACAAAATGAATGCAAAAATTGAAAAAAGAATTAAACAATCAACTTAAAAGCATTACCGGTTAGATTAGAACAATTAAAAACCACAATAAAACCTCTTACATATTAAAAGTCAGTACATTGCGCTACCCAAGCCAGTTAAAAGCTGAAGGCCTGTTTAAATAGATCTTTGCCTCCTGGAGAAAAGAGAGTGGAGGGGGCAACCTTGCCTCTCTCAGAAGAGAATTCCATAGCCTAGGAGCAGCCACCAAGAAAGCTCTCTCCCAAGTCCTCAAAAAGCATACTTTGATTGTGGTGAGACCTAGAGGAAGTCTTCCTCAAAGATCTTAAAATCTGGGTAGAGAGGTGGTGGGGTCTCTTTCTCTGCACATCATGAAAAAGAGGCTGGACAGTTACCTGCTGGGGTCACTTCAGCTGGATATCTTTCATTGAACAGGGGGTTGGACTTGATGGCTCATGAGACCCCTTCCAACTCTATGATTCTATGACTCTATCTCTGATTGGTTCTAGCAAATCCCACAAAATCAGGAGCAAATCCACACTACACAAATAATCCAGTTTGAAATTGGATTATTTGCCATGGCTCATCCATATTGAATCCTGGGATTTGTCATTTTACAAAGTCTTTAGCCTTCTCTGCCAAAGAGTGATGGTGCCTCAAATCCAAGGATCCCATAGGAAGGAGCCATGACAAATAATCCAGTTTCAAACTGGATTATTTGTGTAGTGTGAAATTGGCCTGGGACAGCAGATACATGAATGTAGAGAAGTAAATTTCCATAAATATCCTCAAGCATTATCTGTTATGCAGCCTCATTTTCTTCCTTCAATGTGATGAAATGGCAACTTGCCCCTACCTTGAGTAACCAGGTGCTGTTATCATGTATTCTTCTACTTGTGCTTTCACTCATTTTGATACAGATATGTGTGCTGTGTGTGTGTGTGTGTCTATCTATCTATCTATCTATCTATCTGACTAAGTTGTCAGTATTTCAGTGTTATATATATTTTCAGTACACTCATATAGCATGAAACAGAAGCCAAGAGACAGAGTAGCAAACTATATTTACTGTACAGTGTAAGAAAAGCAAAAGGCAAACAAATATTATACAAACTGGTGAATAAACAATGGCATGTTTAAAAGAATATCACTCCTTAGACCAAAGATGCTTCCTCCCAAACTGATGATCTAACATGTGGGGGGTGGGGGGACACCTTTGGACTTTGTTCCATAGAAGCCCTGGGCATCCGTGGTGAAGAATTAGGGGAGCTGTGATCTAAAATATCTAGGGAAACAAAGGTTCCCCACCACTAAAGCAGACTTGTGGACACAAAAGATGGAAAGTGATCTTCTAAAGGAGTGATGAACTGCCTAGTGGAATTCAATGTAATAACTTTCAGTATTCATTTGGGCATACCCCCAAACACCCACAGTATGGACGTCATTAAAAAAATCATTTAAAACTCAAATATTTGGGAAAATAGCATAGCATGTCGTCTCATGCACATCAGGTTTTATTATTCAGTGCTAACAAGGTTACACCTGTCCATTTCACCTAACCACAAAAATACTGAAATTACATATTTGTAAGTGTATGAGCTAATTTACTCAGCAGAATACATTACAAAAATTGTTGGATGAGACCCAGAGGGTCCCATGCACAAACAGAAGACTCCATGTACATCTGGGGAATGAGGCATTGAATTCACCCCCTGCTGCCTGCATTCTTCCTGTGTTCATTGCACACTGTTCTAAAAGGTTTCCTTAACTCTCAGGGAAGGGGACTAGGATGGATAGATGAGGAGTTGTGGCTGAAACTGCTAATAAATTAAGCCAAACTGCACTGGTAATGCTAGAATTTGGCCTCTACTTGAATAAAAATACTAAATAGGGTAGTGGTACAGAGGCCAATTATCTTCTCTCCTGGAAGAAGTGATGGTGGGGGGGGGGTACACAGACTGCCAAAAATGCAAGGAAGCAGAAGGGGAGAGAAGAAAAGTATAATAATAATAATAATAAAATTTTATTTATATCCCGCCCCTCTGCAACGCAATCGGGGCGGCTTACAATATAAAAACCCCATAGTCACAATACCCTAGCCCACCCACCCCTTAAAATAATATTAAATTACAAAGGATTAAAAACATGGATTAATTAAAATATATATAAATTAAAAGAAAACAATTTAAAACATACAATCATAGCCTAGAAAGGGCAGGTGAGTCTTGGGCCAGGATAATTATTCAGGAAAGGCCTGCCGGAAAAGATCCGTCTTGACAGCTTTTTTAAAGCTGTCTAAGGTGGTAATAAGACGGATCTCGTCTGGCAGGCCATTCCATAATCTGGGAGCAGCAGCAGAGAAGGCCCTCTGGGAGGTCACCGACAGCCTTGTTTTCATAGGCTGTAACAGATTCCTCCCAGAGGACCGAAGTGTGCGGGGAGGGTCGTACGGAAGGAGGCGGTCCCGGAGGTAAGTTGGACCCAAGCCATGTAGGGCTTTAAAGGTCATAACCAACACCTTGTACTGTACCCGGAAACTAATAGGCAGCCAGTGGAGAGCTTTTAGCACCGGTGTTATATGCTCTCTTCTGGAAACGCCAGAAATCAACCTGGCTGCCATGTTCTGGACTAGTTGAAGTTTCCGAGTCAAGCACAAGGGTAGCCCCATGTAGAGCGCATTACAGAAATCCAGACGGGAGGTTACCAGTGCATGTACCACAGTTTCGAGGTCCCTAGTTTCCAGGAAAGGGCACAGCTGGCGTACCAGCCGAAGTTGATAACAGGCACTCCTGACCATTATAACAAAAGTAACAAAATAAAACAAAGCAAAACTGAGAAGTGGCTGGAAGTCCACTTCTGGCTGGGGAATTATTATTTTTTAAATAGTGTTAAATAGTGTAGGTGCCCCTGTGAACTATTTAAAAGGTGAATTTGCCACTCCTGGATGCTTCTAGGAGAGGCAATCCACTTTTTTTTTTTTTTTGCCAGAAAAAGGGCACTTCCAGGGAAACTGGAGAGATTGAAGGCTACAAAAAACAGTTGTGTGTGTGCGCGCATGTGTGTCACATGTAGCTCTGAGGCAAGAATCAGCCTACCCCTGAGCTAGATTATCAGATGGAAATATGGTATGATTATGACAACAGGATACCGTGAAAGGTCTCCCCTATCCCACTACATCTTCCTCCTCATGTTCTGCTGCTGTGAAAAAGCATTCTTTTTTATTAGCAGGTCAAAGGTGCCAATTGATATCTCATGGTGTTTTTTTTCATGGTATTGCTTGTGTGCAAAACCATGCCTCGTTTTGCTGGCATGATTTCAGCATCAATGGCTGGTCCCTGCCAGAACACTTCCGGGTGGGAACGTGAAAACTAGGTATGGGACGCTCTTTTTATGAACCTCCTCATTTTGCTGGCAAATTTTAAAGTGTGTTTCAGTGCTTGTGTGTTCGTTTTGTGTGTTAATTTAGGTATTCTTAAGTGTGCTCGCATCTTCTCATGAGAACTGCTGAAGTCCTGCCCATGCAAAAATGTGGAAGTAAACAGTGCTAGCAGTCATGTTGCAATAATTCTGGGGTGCCTCTTTCTTGTGATTACAGCAGCATATGATAAGAAGTGTTATTATGCCAGGATACCTATGTTTTAAAATATAGTGGGACAAAAACCTTTTTAGATGTTCGTTTGATAATCTCCCTAGACAAAGTCAGAAAAGGACAGTGAGCCCTCTTGCAGCAAATCAGTGCTGGCACATCAGACTACAATACAGTTCTTTCTTTCTCTATTTGCAGCCTTGATGGACAGCCGTAAAAACTCCACATAACAACCAATTAGATTTGGCTGTGTGGGAACATTATAAAGCCAATTCATAGTAAGGGCACTAAATTTGCTCTCTGTCCAAATGGGTGCTAGGGGGAACTGCAGTGCTGGCTGATATTTCACTCATTCACAGCCCCCTTGAAAAGAAGAGGTGTTTTCTCATGAGGAAAAAAATATTTAGAAGAGGTAATTCTGCCCTTGCTTCAGCTCAGCACTAAATCTTATGTTAGTATTTTCATCCTCCCCGACCAGAGGATAGGAGGTTACTTCTGATAAAATTATTCATTTACCACTCTGTATTTCATCTACCCAAACATACACTCCCCCTTCTTTAGAAAGCATGACAGGCAGGGATTTCTGCCAGAACAAGCTTAATCTCAGAACAAAATGCAATTTCAGACCACCTTCTGTGTAACCATGAGTATTTCTCTGGATAGAGAAAACCCAGTTGAGTGCTAAACACTAATTAGATGGCATCATAAAAGTTTAGTGCTTGGTATGCTGTGGCCCCTTTGTTGTGACCCCTTTGTGGTCTGATGACAGTGGCAAAGCAATGTGGTAATGCTAACAGGTCTTTGGGAACTGGTTTCTTTTGTGTGCAGAATGTGCTTTGAACAGCAGCCCAAAGTCAGTAAGTTAGTCTTAATTAAAGAAGTGTTGACAGCTATCTCGAGGGCAGAGTGAACATACAGTAAGTATCACCAAATGAATTATTAATTGCTGAAGTTAAAGAATGAGGCCAATTCTAGCTCGCACTCCATCAGTAAACCCTTGGGGGCTCTGTCGAAGATGTTGATAAAATGGACTTCGAATTTTGGAGGATTAATGTGACATCTGCTGCAGTAACCCAGGCAAAATTCAGCTATAAAGACATTATCAGAAAGGACAAACTTCACATCTTTGGAGGTGCAAATGTTGCTAATTAGCCTGCCACCTCATAAGTGTGGCACTAATCTTGAAAGAAGATGCCCAGGATTCAGCAACAATGAAGCAGAGTTTTAACTAGCTCTTAAGTTCAGCATGCACAACAAATGAAACAGACAAGAAATAATTTGATTTCTGGCTGTGCTTCTAGATGGGGGAAAGGAAGTGAGATGTTTCTAAATCTAGTTTGGGGTTTCATTTCCATTTCATCAATCTTACCATGAATTTTGAGCTTCTCTCCTGATTTACTGACCTCTTTGGCACGGAAGAGTAACTTCTGAGCCTCAGCTTCTATGAAACCCAAGGGTCAGATGGCTGAAAAACCACAGTGTTTTAGTAAATGAATCTGTCAGGAGTCTTTCACAAGATTGGAGTGCAGAATGCAAGCATGTTGTTCTGGCACTTGACAGTTTTGTGTACCCTTGATCATAAATCCAGATTTGTTTCCATGTGTGGAAAGACCTGAATTAGTTCTTTGTACAGTAGTTGATTTCCAAATTGTCTCATATTTCATTAACAATAAAGGATGGGGGGGTGGGATCCCTCTAAGAAATATTACTACTCCTGATGTTGATGGTTGTTTTGTTTCCCTTGAAAGACCATAGATTTTTTTTTCTCAATCAAAGACCTCCAAATCTTTGAAATGTGGTTCTTGCCTCAGGTTTTCTTGAATGTGCAAATGAAATGCAGTACAATCCACCCTGGACCAAGGAGAAGGAAGGGAGGTGTTTTAAAAGAGAGAGCCAGCATGGCACAATCAGTGTTGTACTAAGTGTGGTATAGTAGTTTGAGTGTTGGGCAAGAACTCTAGTAGACCAGAGTCTGAATCTCTGTTAAACCATAGAAACCCACTGGGTAATCGTGGACAAATCACACCATCTCAGTCTTAGGGGAAGGCAATGGCAAATCTCCTCTGAATAAGTCTTGCTGAGAAAATCCAATGATAGGGTTGTCGTACATTGGTGTCAACTTGAAGGTGCATAGCAACAACAAAGCAGGGGAAACTCAAATTCAAATACTAACCTAGCCATCAATCTCATGGGCTGACCTTGGGTCGCTCACTATTTCTCAGCCTAGCCTATATCAAGGGGGCTGTTGAAAGATAATGTTATTGTGTGGTGGGAAAAGAGAAGCATATGTGTTGCTCTGACCTTGCTGAAGAGAAGGCAGGATATGAGTATCATAAATATATAAACACAGAGATAAAATCTTGCTTTAGATTTGTGTTTTTCTTTCTCCCATTGGTCCTTGACTCCCTAAAGTTCTTGTCATAAGCTAGGGCCTCTCTTCAAATGGGAAAAGAAAGCTTCCAGCTTATTTGTACAATCTGAAAACACACTCTCAAGGGTTCCTCTAGTCTCGAAATCCCTTTCTAAGTTAGGCCACCACCACTTGCTGAGTTTAACCCTTTCGTGTCTGGTGCAGCGAGAAGCCAGACAGGTTGTGTTGAAATATCAATAATAACCCTTTTCTCTATCCCAGAGAAGTTTAGATAGCTGACCGAGGAAGACGTGTGAGGCAAGCTTATAGAGAGAAAAGTAAATAGACTTTAATTTTAGTTCCAAAGGCTCAAAGTTAACAGGGAGGAAAAGCACTCCTCCTAGGCTTCACTTAGGTTTACAGAGTTATACATTCAAACCAGAGCACTAAAATAAAATCATAAAACTAACACAACTAGGTAGATGGTCCCTAAGCTAAGAGTATTGGTAACTTACAATTTAGGCTGTTCATCATCATCAGTTCTGTCTCCAAGGGGATACTGGGCCAGGCTCACCTTAGCCGGGCCCCCCTTTTAGTCTCTGGAGATGGAATTCAGAGTCCTTTTTGGGACAGAAACTTCCTCCTGAAGTTTCTGATGCCATCTTAGGCCTTTTTGGTGTTATCAGGCCTTGAGAGAGAGATTGGCTCCCCCAACCTCTGATATCACAGTTTAGCATCTTATGGTTACTCCATGTGGTTCCAACATGTGGCTTGCAACATGTTGCTCAGAACATGAGGCCCAGGAGAACAAAGGAAGATCAGAACGTTTAAAGTCTTTGTGGTCATCTCTGATTGAGTCTGCATTGTCAACTTCTGATTGGCTCTCCAGTCAGGTGATGTAATGTCATGTTTAGGAAATACCTTAGCCATACCTGATGATATGGAATCCAGGGAATGGAATTCCACTGCTGTAAAATAGGTTGAGCTCCATGGTTGAGATTGAGCTCCATGATGGCTGGGTAGGCCATCATGACAATTCTAATAAAAGGCAGACTAGCAGCTGACATAAAGGCTTTCTATGGACAGGATTCTATTGGTGATGCATGCTAGCTTAACTAGAGGTTTTGTCAGCATATGCAACTTTCATGCAATTGAGGAAGGTGGTATTTAGCATTGGTTGGAGATTTGAGAAGGCAAAATTTGCTCCTTTCCTTGGGTTCAGAACTGGAGATTAATGCTGCTCTTTCTCGGGCCACTAAATGGCCATGGGATTTTTGCCAGTACTGAGAAATTGCCTTGCATGTGTTGGAAGCAAAGAGGCATCAATGCTTGTATAGTGTGATTAGTGATACTGAATTCTAGAGAGCATGCCTGCCCTTTTGTTTCACCTCTCTGTTGTTGTTGTTGTTGTTGATCTATGTACTGAAGCCCTCTTGCTTCCTTCCTGCCTGCAGAGGCCATTTGTGCCTTCTTCCAAAAAGTTAGTCCTGTTGTCTCCCTTTGTCCTGAAGGGAGCATCCATGAGGCTTCGCCTCAGGATGGCTTTCACCCACATATAACAGCCAGCTTTTAGGGGGCTTTTTAGTAAAATCTAGGCAATCTCTTTTTGTCCGTCTCCTTTCCTATACCAAGATGGATTTCCTGAAACAATAAATGGAGTTTTTCCCCCCTTTTTTTAAATTTTGCAACAGCATCCTGAGTATTTCTCTCCAGTTTTATACTATAAATTCATTTTGCATTGGCTATACTGCACTCTGCTTGATATATACCAAATATTCCCACATTGTGTTGGGTGGAAGAGAAGCCTATGAAGTATAAATGAGTCATTATATTTTGTGAATGTCATTATGTTCCCTGAGAGTGATGCAGCATCAGAGCTTAATTAATTAATTAATTAATTAATTTTTATTCTGCCTTTCTTCCAATATGGAGTCCAAGGGAGCTTACAACATAAGTTAAACAAAATGTAGCTAAAATAGGATGTAGCACCAACATTTTTAAAAAACATTGAAACAAATAATCCAAATAAGACATTTTTAAAAAAACAGTTAAAAACATATTTAAAACAGGAAAAAGATAAAACTATGGATTCCAGTGAGGAAGGCATGATCCTCTCCCCACCACTGAGAAATCAGGGTAGAAATCTTTTGCTCTTCTCAAAATCCCTTAGATTTGAAACCTCCAAATGAGCTTTTTAATTCTGCTTTATATGAAAGAGAACAAGGCTTCTTCTCTACAGGCCATAGTTAAAACACAATTCTGAGGCTGTAAACTGTGGAGGGCAGGAGGAGGAACTGAGAGCCTCTGGCTTTTCATATGATGTTGGACTCCAACTCCTTTCCTTTCCAGCTACTGGAGCCCTATAGGGAGGGAAGACTGGAATTATAGTTCAGCAGCCTCTGGAAGACCACAGATGCTCAATCTCTACTGTAGTTTGCATCTACCTATATCATATGTTCAGCTAAAGATTTCAGATGAGCACACAGAGGTCCACAATGAACATTTAGTCAGCCCCCACTCTCTCTGTTGTTTTCTAAATCATAAGCACCTAATAGCAGGTTCCTTGTGAGAAAGGGAAGCATTAAGAAAATCAAAAGGTGCTATAAATAAATGGAGGTGGAATTGCACAGCATGATAAATGTAGCCTGCAAAACAGATTTTTTTTTTTTAACCTAAAGTACTTGTCATGGAAGGACACTGCTTTTGAGAAAGGTGGAATAAATGAACATGGAAAATAAAGAACTGCAACTTAGCTGCCAGAATATACTATGAGTGTGTGTGAGAGAACGAGCAAGAGAGAGAGAGTGAGAGAGATGACTTTATCAGACCACCCTCCATTATTGTTCTTTTGCTGGCACATTTTGTGCTGTTTTTATGGCGGCAAAAGAAAGCACCCCACCTCCTAGACCTTACCGTCTGTAGTGTTAAAGAGGCAGCCCAGGGACTAACAGAGAGTGAATGGAGCTCCATTCACTTCCACACTCATGATCTCTGCAAATCTCGTGAGAAGATGCTAGTGTGGGAAATTTAAAAATAAAAGTAAAATAAAGACATAAAACATTTGCGCAAGCACAAAAACACACTTAAAAATTACAAGTAAACTGGGGAGGTAAAAAAAAAAAGAGTGTCCCCTACCTGGCTGTCCTGATCTCACCCAGAAGTGTTCTGTCATTCACGCTGCATTCACTTGAGCACAATGGTGCAAGGTTTCAAACACCGGCAATGCTGATAACAAAGTACCAGGGGAGAACTATTGATGGCTTGGCCCGTCAATAAAATAGAATGGCTTTTTGACAAGATATGATCACAAAAGGATGACATCATCTGGTATGAGCACCTTTCACAATCATTAGATACCCTTATGATGCCACATTTGCCGCATTTGAAAAAAGTCCAGAGAAAGAAAATTCACTCAAACTGGAGGGCAGACCACTAGCTTTCTGAAATGTATTACTTGGAAAAAGTGGCATATCTAGACTACTTGATAGCCAGAACAGAGAGAGGGAGAGGCACGTGTGGGCTCTTCTCCATCCCAAGCCAAAACAGCATAGTTGGGTTCTCACACAGAAAGTAAAGAATGAGGGAGAGATGAGGAGTAGGAGGTCTGGGAATCTGTTGATGACATCTCTCAGTTTCCTGCTTGGCTGCAACACTGCTATTGTACAAGGCCCAACCCAAGGGAAGATCAAGAAAAACCCTTGCATGGAAGAACAACCATCACCAGTGCTAACCTCTAAAGGGAGAAGGACAATGAAAAGGCCTCAAAATGGGCTGAGCAGGGTTGGAGGTGTGGGAAGAGCAAAAGAGAAAGAAGTGTCTCATGCAGGGTAGACTGATGGACAGAAGGAGTAGAGATGGAAGGAGGAGAGGGTGAAGAGGGGAGATTCTGGTGGGAGTGGGAGCTCAGCTCTGGAAATAAAAATGGGAAAGAAGGGAGGGGCTCTTGGCTCCATCTTTCTGTTTCTGCCTGAACAGGAACACCATCACCCATCAGTTCCTGCCCTGCCTCGCTTCGCTTCCCCGTGGTAATAATGGACGTTCTTTGAGCTGAGAGGTATAATTGGGCCAGGAAAGCCCAAGCATCATGGCTGCCCCTGCCGAGCACCTCCTTCCAAAGCCCCCAACCCAGTAGTGGGAAAGGAGGAAGAAGTTTCTGCATTTGCCAGATAATGCACCCCCTTATTGCCTGCACCTTGGGTAGGCTGTCCCCACCACCCTATCCTTGGTGGGGACAGCCTACCCAAGGTGCAGGACACCACTTGGAAGCATGAGGAGTGTTGGCTAACTAGAGAAAAATAAAAGAAAAGGAAATAAAATTAAGTTTTTAATGAAGCAGCCTTTAGTGAATTATGTAATGTTCCCAAGGTGCTCTTATATTTTGGGGCAGTGAGTTGAAATGGCTGTTTTGATTTTTTTTCATGTGTTCTCCTCACCCTTCCCCCTGCTTCAATGGGAGAAGATGTTGAGTGAACAGGAGTACCATAGTTTGTGACTTGCTGTCATTTTCCCTTCTCTTTTCCTTAATCATTTTTTATAACAACCTGGAAACAATGAGCCAGACACAGAAATGGGTTTAAACAGGGCCACTTTATTTGGCCTATAACTTAATTAATGAATTGTACCTGGGAGAAAACCTAGGAGGGGGGGAGCAACTTGATGTGGGTCTGGCTGAGGCCAGGTGTCAGCCCATGACCACCTCGTCAGCCACCCATGGGCATCACACCTGACCCCGAGGGCAATCCAACATTATTGGGTTGCTCACTCTGGCTGGTCTTAACTTGATGGTAACCTGAGGCACTCCCTCCCGAGCCCCAGGTCCCTATAAGAGAGAGTGAACTCCCCGGGTTAGCAGGCTTCTTCACATCCTTCCAGGCCCCAGGCCCCAAAGAGGCCATTCCAGAGCCCAGCCCTTCACCACAAGGGGGCTCCAAGATGTACACCAACTGACCTTTAGCCCCCCCCCATCACCTGCCAATGACAGCCTATTTAAATTTACCACCCTAAGCCAATTATCCAAGTCCATACAGATACAGTATGGGGTAGGCCAAAAAAAAAAAAAAAAAAAGTAAGAGAGGAAAAAATTCCTACCCAGCCCAGAAGCGACCAGTAAAACTCACACTGCACTGAGGGTGGGAGGGTGGGTCACATGAAGATCCAAAACAGGACTGACAGGGCGAGGGCACTGCCTTAAATAGCCCAGCTCTCCCTCTGTCAATTTAGGCTGGCACTTTATTCCAAGCCTCTAATTAATATTCTGGCTTCAATTCCATGAGGTCATCAAAATGCTTCCCCTCTGGCAACATCATTCTGAGCACATACTGGTGGCTGTGATCGAATGAGCAGAATAGAGTGGAAGAATGGCTGCCACCAGCCTACTTCTTACTTTCAAGAAGATATGCTGGCAAGGCTGGCTTTACCATGAGGCAGAATGTGGTGACTGCTGCAGCTGTCAGATACTAGGAGGCGGTGGTGCCAGCTTTCCTACTGTTCCTCCTATAAACTACTCCATGATTTCATACTGAAAGAAGGCAGAGCTGTGTGTGCCACACAAACTTCAATGCCCTCCCCAAATAACTTGCTGTGTCAGTTGCAGGGGAGAATGTATGCTGATGTAAGATATGCCTGTCAGCCCAGTTAACATTTTACACATGGAATGGCAGGGGGGATGTCATTTTGCCTCAAGTAGCACAATGTCTTGCTGTGTATCACTTACGTGTCCACTAGGTATAGAAACAATATTCAAAATTATTCAGAAACAAGAAGACCACTGATTTCAAGGAGTTTACTCCAAAATGAACCTGCCCAGCCATTGATCATAATTGGAAATCGTTCTCTGGGTACTGCTGTAAGAGCTGGATCTATGATTATATAGAGGTTATGGCAGTGAGTGTTCCCTCCCAATTTTCTATGTTTAATCAATTTAGTGAGTGATTTTTTCATCTAATTTATTGGATGCATCTATCACTGCAGCATGAAATTGTCAACATGAATGATAAATCCAGTGTTTAAAAGAATCTTCCCAGAAAATGTTAAAAGTAAAATTTCCTTCCATGTGAATCTTTTGGCCAAAAAAGAAATTTAAAAAAAATAAAATTAAATACATACTAAATCAATGACAATGCCATATCTCCCATAGTCTGCATATAGCCAAGTTATCAGGGGAGGAAATTCAGACATCAGGAGGTCTGGTGTTGGAATATTAACCTGCACTTGTTTCATTCTCTCACACAAGAACAATTAATTTTTTTTAAAAAAAAATCTCCTCTCTAGATGAGATTATTAGAATTTCCCCCCACCTTTCCTTTTGATCATTTGTATTATGGGGCTTTTTGTGAAAAACATAATTTGTGCAGAAATGTCCTTACATGCAAAAAATCAAGGGTTTGCACAAAACAGAAATTTGCATAGAAACCAAGGTTGTTCCACAAAGCATGGATTTACATAAAGAACAAGGTGGTTTTCGTGTGTGTGTGTGTGTGTGTGTGTGTGTGTTTGCGGGTACGGAGTTGCACAGAAAACTGTATAAAGAGTTGCTGGCTTCCATTCTGAGATCTATCTAATCCTGACATCTCTATTAATTGTATGCATCATTTGATCATGGGTGATTCTATCTCTTACCTGTGTTAGTGTGTATTTACAAGCTCCATGCCATGCAGAACATCAAGAGGTGAAGCTTTTCATATCATTACATTCCTAATTCTGGGGAAACTGCAGCTGTTGAATCTCTGAATGCTCTGCCATTCAAGGGAAAGAGGCCCATCACCACAAGAACCATATAAGATCTACATTGTAGAAATAATCCAGTTCGACACCACTCTAAGTGCTGTAGCTCCATCCCATGGAATCTTTGGGATTTATAGCTTTGCAAGGTCTTTGGCAGATGCCAAAGTGTCAGGGCCTCACAAAATTACAAATCCCAGGATTCTGTAGGATGAAGCAATGGCAGTTAAAGTAGTATCAAAGTGCATTATTTCTACAGTGTAGATGCATCCTCAGAAAGATAAGAAAGAAAGAGGTGCCACTATCTCTTAGAGTTATCATATTATTCTTTTAGTGCAAGGCCCCTTAGAGAGAGATGCCATTGTGGGCCTAAATACCCTAAAAGCACCAGATCCCCTCTGATCTAGGAAGCCAAGCAGGATCAGCTGTGGTTAGAACTCAGATGGGAGGCCACCAATAAATACCTGGTGCTGTAGGCTATCTTTCAGAAGAAGGAATTAGCAAAACCAACTCTAAGAAAACCCTATGGAATTCATGGGGCCACCATAACTTGACAGGTGGCTTGAAGGCACACTCACACAAACACATAATTTATAGGAAAATGTGTCATCAAACTGCCCTTTCCAGCAGTTATGTTATCGATGGATGGATTTCCATCAAGACAATTGATTACTTAGAATTAAGGAAAATGCCAATCAGCAGGAAGGGGATTATTTGCTTAACCTTCTTCTTTTCAAAGTTTGCATCATCATTGCAAATAGGAATAGAGTACTGTAAAACTTTGGGTAAATATTTCCCTTGCTGAAATGTTCATGATGATTTTCTAATCTTGAGTATTGGGTTTCTCTAGAGAAGCCATCTGCCAGTTTGAATTTTAGCGAAGTGCTACAGGCTTTGCTTGCTTGTTTCAATTTAATGTAATTGATTCCTTATATTAAATTATATTCACTCAGTCCAACTGCATTATGGGTTTTATAGTTCTATGGTTTCACAGTTGTTTGTTCTCATTTCTTCATATTTCACACTTGATAATGGAGATGGTCTGGATAATAGAGCCAAGATTTATAATATGAGAATTTGGATGGTTTGACTCTTACGCATGTGTGTGTGTGTGCATGTTCTTTGCAAGAACAGAGATGATATGCCATGAAAATGCAAACAAGTTATATGTACAAAAGGGTTTAAAAGATCAGAATTCAAATGGATTGACCAAAAAGACTCAAATATCCTAAGAGTGCAAATACTCTGAGATGTGTGATGTTTGCTCATTTAAGTATGATTTGTAACCAGATTCAGGAAAAGTATGGCACATTACAGAAAGGGAACCAGAATTTGTGGATAAGAATTTGGAGGCAAAATGGAAGCATAGCATTCAGTCAGACTAGCAGGTTTACCTATACTGAATAATATTTTGACATCTGATCTATTTTGGCTTGTAATGTGACATTCTTTCTTCAGCCTGATTGTAGCTCAGTTTGGATGTTCAGCTAAGTATGTGAAGAATCCTTTGCTCTTCCAGACTACAAGTAGGGAGATTTTCAGACAGGGAAATTATTCCCCAGGGAGATTGGGACAGAATTATTTCTGTCCCGGAAGCAGCGCCACGGTTTGCACGTTCACTTCCCTCTCCCGATATTCCGTCGTCCTCACGCTGTCCTTTTTCTAGTCTCTTCTGTCATATTCATTAATAAAATATGGGGTTTATATACTGTGAGCCTGTTGGAGACGATATGTAAGTTTGTGTATTTGAATGGGTAGTTCCTGGAGGAGACATACAAGGAGGATATAAACTCCCCACACACGCCTACCCAACCATTCTCTGAAGATGTCAGCCACAGATGCAGACAAAATGTTAGGAATAAACTCTTCCAGGACATGGCCTCACAGCCCAGAAAAAAACCCCACAGACAAACCTGTGAGTTGCTTTTGTGGCCTTTTACACCTTCAAATCCCACAAGTGCCAAGTGTGTAAGGTTCTATCAAGCAAGGCCAGCATTTTAAATTGTGCCTAAATCAAGCAGAAAGACATTGAAAATATTATAAGACCGCCTAGCTTCATCCTTGTTCCCTTGAACCTCTTCATAATGGGGAGCAATTGTAGTTTCCATAGGATGGTCTTGTTACCTTGACCAAAGCATAGGTAATGTAAATAATATAATATGCAAAATTTGGCTGAAGTTATCAAATGGTTGTTTAAGAAACTCCATTTGTAAGGGCAGTGCTGGCTTCAGCATGGATCTGATGGCCAAGCCAGGGCTGCTATGAAAATGACCAGTGCATGCTCTTCTCCCCCACCCTCATGGAAATGTGCACTGTGATGTAATCATGTGTCATAGTACTGCAGCAAGGCTGGGGAAGACAAGGAGACACATAACAAGATGACACTACTGGGTCTATTTGCAGGCACTACACCTGACAGGAGAAGAGAGTTTCAGGGCTGGCCCTGCTATAGGACAGAGTAAGGCAGCAGAACTGAGGGGTCACAAAAGGAAAGAAAATTATGAGTTATTTAATTTCATCATTCTGTTTTTACTTTCAGGGAGGGAGAGAAGTTCTGGGAATTTCTGTCCTGTGTCACAAAATATCTTGTCTGGTTTGAGGCACTACTGTATTTTGAGTTGGGATGGTGACTTCAATGCCTTCTTCAAGTATTCAAGAAGGGGTGGAATCTGCATATAAGGAAGAGAAGGTGCTAACCCTGCTTTTGCCATTGCTGTGAGGAAGGGAAACTCTTCTAAGCATGGAGGTTCTCCATGCAAGCCATAACTGAGATTTTCCAGAGCTATAACTTGCACGGAGGCTATCAAAGTGTAGCAGAAGCTCTAATCTTCAGAACAGTTGCTTTTCATACAACTGAAGTGATGACAGTGTTAGTGCCCCTAATAAGCCCCACACTCAGTGTGATAGCTGCAAAATTGGCTTATTGATAATTTGGCATATTAATTTAGTCATCCATGTGGGAGAGCAGTAAAACCCAGGGACTCACTGTAAGGATCTCAAAGAATGAGCTAAGCCATGTATCATCCAAAAGGAAGAACTACTAACAAATTCCAAACTGTAAGGAAAGATCAAAAGGGCATTGCCTGCACACAGCCTAGTGACAGGCAATTGATCCCATCATCAGTGGCTGGAGTAATCCTTTGTCTGAAAGTATCACTCTTCCCTTAGTCCCCAGACCCAGCCATTAAGGAGGCAGCTCATGCTTTGTACATTTAATCACCAGAACATTTACGGTAGTTGCAACATATTAACATTTTCGTAAGCCCATTGTTCAAACTCAGGAAATCCATTGTTCAATTTTTGGAGACACCTGGAATCCATTGTTTCAACACATGAAATCCTATCACCTGAGGGCACATTTTGGGGTAAACTACTTGCCCCAAATCCCACCTCAATGTGCACAGAGTCTCTTCCTGGGGACATCTCCATCACTCTGTGTTAACTATTCCTGCTTCATCCATCCATGAGGTCAGTCTGCTTTGAAGCTTAGAACTATAAGACAGGTGTCATATTTCCACAGAAAAAATCCTTATCTATCCCTCTGTCAATATCTCTTCTTCCATTCCTAGTGCTCTTGTGCGAATGCTTTATTGTATGAACGTGTGTGTGATTGGTGTTATTAAGTCCTTAATAAACATCACTTTTAACTTTCCATCCTGCATTTGTGTATGTGTCAGTTCAGAGTGAGTAGGGGTAAAAATAGGCATAAAGATCCCCTTGTTTCCCCCTTTTGCATTGCTAAAGTCTAGTTGCTGCTAATTTCTCCAACATATTAGAAACTCAATATTCACGTGGGAGTTCCATGAGTGGTTTGGGCAACAATAGAGAGGAGAGGCATGTCTGGCCTATTCCATTCCTCTCATGTAGATTTAACTCCCTTCCCACCTGAATCTCTCTGGATTTTCTTCGCAAACAATTCAGGAAGGACTCATCCCACGCTTTTTGCAAGCACACTGATGACTGAAAAGGCCAATCCGAGATAAACAAGTCTGGTTGCAGAAAGCACAGCAGAGGGTCTTGTTGGGTGATGTTTCCGGGTTGTGATTCTTTCTGTATTGTCGTTTCTCTTCAAGACTTGTTCGGTGTGAGTTCTCAAATAAGGCTGCAGCATTGTGGATAGTGTGTCTCCATGCCTCCCAATGTGAAGCCAGGGTGGACCATTGTTGGTGATCAATTTGGCCGAGCCTGAGATGTTGCTTCAGGGAATCCTTGTATCGCTTTTTTTGGAGTGCCCCTCTTACGCTGACCCATGGGGAGTTCACCGTAGAGTACTATTTTGGGGAGGCAATGGTCCTCCATCCTAGAAACATGCCCTGCCTAGTGCAGCTGTGTTCTCAGTATCATGGCCTCAATGCTGGTGATCTCTGCTTGCTCAAGGACAGCAACATTCGTCACATAGTCAGTCCAGTGTATATTTAGGATTGTACGTATACAGTGCTGATGAAAGCATTCAAGGAGTTGTAAGTGTTGGTGATAGGTAACCCATGTTTCAGACCCACAAAGGAGAATAAACAGTACAATGGCTCTATACACACTGATTGTTGTTCTTCGCCTCAGGTGTTTGTTACTCTAGACTCTTTTGTAAAGTATTCCAAATGTGCTATATGTCTTTGCTAATCTGTGATCAATCTCTTTGGAGATTTTTGGATGCCTCTTTCAGCCTCTTGCCACGCAAGCAGCCTCCGGTGCAGTAACGAGGCTGCTGTGCGGCAAGGGGTCCATTTCAGCTGCCGCCATTTCTCTCTCGTTGTCCGTGAGTAAAAAACAATGCGGCCGCCTCCAATGCTAGCCGCAACAGTCACAGACGCCGCCGAGAGAGAAAGGTAACATTGAATAACATTATTCAGCACCTGAATAAGGCCAAGGTAACATTGGGAAACCATGCCTGAGTTTCCTTATTTTCACTTTCCCCCGTTATCCCTTTTCTTCCTTCCCAAGTCATGCCTATCAGATTCTAAGCCTCTGGACAGAGACCCTCCTATTTTTCAACCTTTGTATCTTTTTATATAGGTATATTAATACTAATAATATTGTTAGGGGCTTTGACATGGGTTTGCTGGTTTGTTTGTTTTTTTGGTAGTAGCTTCATTGCTACTACCATTCTTTGTCCAGTTCTGCCTACAATTATCATAATTCCACCTGATTCCTGGCCAGAGTTCACTCTGCCCGCCTTGCATTCAGCATGCCAAAGATCCTCATTGCCATAATTAGCTATAGGAATTCTTTGCACTTTGAGCCACAGTGTCTGCTATGCTGTTAAATACCTGCTAACATTTTCTCCAAATAAGAGTCAATTTTCTTGATGGGTGGAGTTTGATATGGTACAATATGGGCTGAGAGCAATTAGATGGTGATAACCGGAGTCAGAACTGAGTGACATTCTCTGTTATGCAATTCATGCTTCTGCCAGCCAGTTCCATCTTTGGTAGGGGGAAAAACATTCTTGGAAGTGGCCTTGGTTTTCTTTGCTTACTGACACACAATAGCATCTGAAGTACACACACACACACACACATATATAAATACACCCCTCTCCATGATTAATTCTTAAATAATGAAAGGGCATCCTCTTTGATGCAGTCACCTGTTGTAGAACTTAATCATTGTTTCAAGTCCCATTATGGTAGTGCGTGCTTGAGGAAAGCACAATTTGGAAAGAATTTCTCACCATGGGAAAAATTGTCCTGTTTTCAAGGGAAACTGCAGCATTAAAAAAAAATATAGCAGCATATGCCCTGCAATATATTTTACTAAATGCTAAGCACTGGAAGCAGACATAAACCTAAATCTGGATAGTTTTCAGACTCGCATTAAACTTCTGCCCTGCAAGCATTATTAATGCAGACTGGCAGAGCTGAAGAAAGCAAAGAATATTCTAGAAATGATTCCTTTATTTGTTTTTCCTGTAGGAAATACTTGTAGTAGAATGCCCCATCACACAACCAGTGTCTGAAGAGTTGTAAACTGGAATTGAACTAGAATGACTTTATTAGACACATAAAATACAGTGTCATAATGACACTACGTACAAAAAGGGTGAAAGGGTGCACATACCACACAACATCACCCTTTTGCATTTCTGTCCCTGCCAAAACCCGTTATTTTTAATTGATGTCTGAAGCTGCCAATAGATCCACTGTGGTGCTTTTCTTTCAACATTGCCAGAATGTGAAACCTTGTGTTTCCTCCCTGCCCCTCATACTTAGTCAAAGGCTGGTCCAGTGCAAACACTTCCAGGTGAGATTGCGACATCCAGGTAAACGACACACTTTTTATGACCCTCCCTGCATTACTTGGGACTTTTAAAGTGTGTTCCTGTGCTTTGTTTAACTTTTTTTTTTAGCTTTGTTCTTGTTTATTAATTTCCTGTGCGATGATAAAGTCTTTAGTTTTGTGATTACAGTACTTTAACAAAATGAAATTCTGCTCCTTACATTTCTTACACGCACACACCTCAATCACTGCTTGTGAATTTATGCACATGGTCATTTTCCTTGCCCTAACTCAATAGCTGTTCTCACTCACTGTCAGCTTATCTCACTGCATAATGAAATCGATCGTAGCTTGTGATATAATTCCATTCATATTGTGATTCCTGATTGAATGCAGTCATGCATGGGACTGCCACAATGTGCATGCCTCTAGTTTTTATGGTAGGGGTGGCAGAAGTACTAGGCTGTGTTAGAAGTATAGAAACTATATTTCTATTTTTTTCTCTGGACAAAAAAAACCTCTATGTTAAAAACCAGCTAGATGGCAAATAAAAAGGTATTTGGGTGACACCAGAAGACACCAAATTTGGCTACCACTGAGAAGGCCTTCCCTTCAATCACAACTGTGTTTTGTTGTTTCTTGCAGGCATAAGCTTATAATGCCTGTGGATCAAGATGGTGGCCACAAGTGAATTACTAGCATTTTTACTTACCTCAATTTGCCGCTGTCAAACATTTTTTTTTTTAAAAAAAATCATTTCCAATGTGGTTTTACAACAAAGAAAAAACACACACCCCATTTTATTGCCTTAGCGCTCATTTGCTAAGGCAAAAATCTAACATGGTGGCTCCAGGCACTTGCCTTGTTAGCAAGCCTCGCCCCTCCTGCTTGTCCCTCCAATCAGCTTTGCTCTTCTGATCATATGGGAAAGTGAATCACTTTGTGTCACTTGTCCCAATGAACAGGAATGTGCATTCCCCTGCTGTTTTTGAAAAACTCCATGAAGGCTTTTCCTTCAGAATTTTTGGAGTTTTTGGTCTCCCTTCTTCTGAATATGGTGAAATGATATGGGGATGCCATTAAGACAGCTTATATTCTCCTCTCATTCTATGAGGCGTATTTTCACTGTTTAGACAACCCCAAAGCTGGGTGAAATTAAAGAAAGGCCTCCATTTGTGATAACAACTATCACACAGATTCACAATGGGCATGGTTTCTGAACTGATTCACACTGGACATGGGAGGCTTTCAGCTATACAGGCCCAAGTCAACAGTACTTTGAATGGTATTTGGAAATGGACACAAATCAGCTATGGCTGTTTACACTGTCCAGTAGGGACATCCATCTTCCCCTCTTCTTAAAGAATGCCCCTGAGAACTATGCTACATCTTTAGGAGATTTTCAGACCTGCAAAATGCCGGTTTGCCGCGCGAGCAGCCTCCCGAAACTGCTGCACGGCAAGGGTCTACTTCGGACGACGCTGTGCCTCTCGCGAAACCGTCCGTGTCACTTCCGTGAAGCTTGGGACGGCTCAGCGCCATATTTCAATCACGGGCAACCTCCGTGATTGAAATATGGCGCTGAGCCGTCCCAAGCTTCACGGAAGTGACACGGACGGTTTCGCGAGAGGCACAACGTCGTCCGAAGTAGACCCTTGCCGCGCAGCAGTTTCGGGAGGCTGCTCGCGCGGCAAACCGGCATTTTGCAGGTCTGAAAATCTCCTTAATATGGTATTTTCCCATAAAATTGTTTGCTCCAGATTTCAAGAGAAATGCAGTTGAACTGCTGAGGACAATAACATTGTTTTTTTTTAAAGTTATGATTCTTTTTCTGTGCGAAAAATAAATAAAAGGAAAACAAGCAACTGAGCAAACTTGCCCACTTGGTCTCTTAGTGTATCCCCCCCACACACACACCTGAATATTCTTTCTTATTTGTTGATGTAAATATTTATATCCCACTTTTTATTGTGGGATCTCAGGGCAATGTATATGTAAAACAAACAATTTTAAACAATTGCAGATTAAAAGTAATACAATAATTGAAACACCCTAAATATATTAAGAAATCAATATGTTAAAACAAAAGGCAAAAATAGTTAAAACAATGCACATTTGAAAAGTAAATTAGGTCCCTAAGTTTTTAATATATAGTAATGTTTTGGCTTGGCACCACAAAGAAACCAATGTCTGTGACTTCAACCTCTAATTATATTTATTTAATTTATATCCCAGCTTTTCCCCAATATGGGACCCAAAGCACCCTGCAATATAAGTTAAAACAAAATAGCTAAAACAATAAGCACTACAATTTTTAAAAAGCATTAAATAATGAATCCCATTAAAACATCATTTAAAAAAACATTTAAGAACACAATCAACACATATTGCATATTAGAAATACAACAGACCCATTGAACATCCTTCTGCCCCAGTCTTGGTTGAAGTCCAAGGGAGGGCATTTCAAAAATGAGAAATTTGTTGGCTTCATGGAAGTTACTCCACACACCCCTCCACTATCTGGTAGGGCATTGCCTCCCCAGATAAAGCTTTTACACCCCATGAAATTTTCCTTCATTCCCCAAATTTCTTGGATTTCAAAGAGGGAGCCATTGAAAATCATTCATATGAAGAATGGTTTTATTTTCTCTGTTTTCTATGTTCCTTGGTAACTTTTCCCTGCCCCTTTTCTTTGGAGGCCTAAACTAAGTGGTCAACTGAAGTTTTAAGTTACAGCAATCCTAGAAATTTGGGGACTTAAGGAAAAATTCAATGCCCTCATTTTTTCCACCCCCCCACCCCCCGAGCTACAGCCCTGCCTGTAGCTCTCTTTAAAGCCATTTTCAGTCACCACAAGCCTAGTTTGTTGCAAAAGAGATTTCATTCCAGCAGATGTCCCTGCAATACAGGCAGGAGCAGCTGCCCAAGCAGCAATGACTGTACTGTGTGAAGTGTAACAAAGGGTGTGTGTGTGTGTGTGTGTGTGTGTGAGAGAGAGAGAGAGAGAGAGAGAGAGAGAGAGAGAGAACATTTATTTTTCTCCATGTAAGACCAGGCTCTGACAGGAGGCCAGGCAATGATGGGTAAGGCAATCTGGGTAAGGAAGATGTGCCAAAGGTCTATCCAAGTATTATAGCCTAAGGGCTTCAGGAAATACTGAGCTTGCTTGCACATGGCTTCTTCAGATTGACCCTGACTGAAAACAAAGGACCTTAAGCAGGCACTGCAGAAAGTCTGAACACTGGGGAAGATTGCTATAATGGAAGACATACTGTGATCAGAGATAACCAGACCCTGAATCACATCAACTGACTGCCTCAGAAGAATGAGGTAGATGGATGTTTCTTGCCTTTCTGCACTCCAGCCTGCTTAAAACAAAACAAAACAAAACCTGATGAATGGTCTTGGCCAATTTGCTTTGTAGATATTTACTAAATCACCTAATATCTTCAATTTGAGATGGGAGCTATGGTGACAGAAAGGGAATGGGGTCACAGCCACATTATCAGACAATCTGATCTAGGAGATGTACATCTCAAATATGAACATGTTTTCTCACATTTAATGTTGTATAATTAGGGAAGAAAGAGAAAATGGTTAGATTCCTAATTCTATGTGGAAATGTCCATTTTGCAGCTCCCCAAACTAGCAGTGGAACTGAGTATGTTTTGCCTTGGAAATCTTAGAAAAAGAAATGTACATATTGATACGTTGATACGCACATGACTAAAAATGCATACACTTGAAAGAAATTTCACCACCATGCTTAATCAGTGGGGGAAAGATTAACAAAAGAATATATACATTAAAAGAATCTTTACAAAATAAATGTAGATAGCACACAAAACTACAAAAGATTTTCTGTGCTGGAAGACAAAAGGTCTCACAATCCAATATGCAATTGGGAAAGAATGGGATTAGCATTTGAGCAATGAGCAATGCATCAGAATGAAATTGAGAGATTTTCACATCCTGGAAGGGTAACAAAGGTGGGTCCAAGGTCCATTTCTCATCACCCATGGATATGTGAGCAACTGCACCAGCTACTTCAGCAAAGACACAAGTGTCTAGCAATCACTTTCAATTTCTCAAAAAGTGGTTTTGGTGCTAAAATAAAATGTGAGCAATGCACTTTGCTTTAACCAAAAATCATATCTTCTAGAGCAATGCTTTGCATTAAAAAAAAAAATCAAGGAAAGACTGTTTGGGAGGTAGGTGTCCATAGCAATGAAAATGGTCTTTCTGCATGCACAACAAACATCTTGAACAACAAAAATCTTTCACAGAAAACATTAATCTTGCACAAGAAAACCAAGGGCCTACGTATTTTTGGTGTGGAACTGCTGTTTTCTGCACCAGATTTTTGTTGTGCAAGATTGTTGTTTTCTATGTAAAAACCAGAGCACTCTTGCACAAAACACATATGTGGCTGTCTGGATACAGTGGTTTGTGTATGTGTGTTTTACACAATCTCCACAGTTGGAATGTTGAATGATTCCCTTTCCATGCCAAAACCTGGGTGCCGTTTACACGATGAAAATGTCCCGGGAAGAATTCTTGTTGATCCCTGGCAGTTTACACATACATCGGGTTGGGTATGTGATTTTTGGAAGGGGGGCCACCTTTTATTCCTCAACCTGTGGGACTTCCAGTCCCGCGGGTTATGCCGTTTTTTAAAAAAGTCACTGGAGGATTCGGAAAATCAGAAATGTAAACAGCCTGGGACAAAATATCTCGGTACTAGGGGATGACCGGAAATGGTAACTGGGGGTGGGCTTAGAGATCAGTGACCAGAAAAGGAGGGGTCAGTCACCCATTCAACAGATTCAGCCTCACCAGCTGAAAACAAAGGCATCACTTCAAGCTGCACTAAGGTTTGTGTGTGTGTGCGTGTGTACTAAATCACCTTTTTAAATGGATTTCTACACTGCAAACCCTTCAGCTTTAAACTCTTCCTCAACTGCATGTTACAAAGAGATCGTGGTGGGCAGAGGGTCGCCCATTCATCCCCTGCCTTGATCACCTCCCTGGGTCTGAATGGGCACAGTAAAATATTCCAGTGTCTGAGTGAATGAACACACTTTTATTCCCCCCACACACACACACAATGCACAGTAAAAAAAATGCCAGCATCTGTGTCTTTCAAAATGTCTGTCTGTCGCTGGCTTGAAATCTTCACTCTGCAGCTAAAACTCTGCTTTAAGGGTTAACATTTTAAACAGACAAGGGGAATACCAAGCCTCCCCCATACCTCACTCGGCTTGATTTCAAAAGGAAAGCACTCGTTCCTGCGTCTGAACGAAAGATCACATTCTGGGTCTTTCAAAATGCCTTCTGCTTAAAGGGTTAACATTTTAAAGAGACAAGGGGAATCCCAAGTCTCTTCCCCCTCTCTCCCCACCCCAGCCAGCCAATAGCATCGCTCGTGGTGCGGACCTCTAGTGGAAGTGCGTCACCGAGGTTGTGAAAACACGACTAATCACATCCTTGATTGACAGCCCAAAAAAAAAAAAATCCCGGTAAGCTAAACATGTGTAAACAGCAAAAGCACGGGATATAAGAGTGCGGATCAATAAAAACTTTTGTCGTATAAATATCAATCACGGGATCTTCCAGGATTTCCTAAAGAGTGACAAAAATCATATAAACAGCGAGGGACGGATATGGGATCAGGAAGTCATGGTAAGCCCCGCGACAAAACTTATCGTGTAACTGGCACCCTGCACAGTTTTCCATGAACATTGTGCAGTTCTCAGGAGAAGCTGCATGGTTTTCTGGACAAGCTGCACATCATTGTGGGAAAATAAATATTCCAGTGTTCTGAAGCTGCAAGACAAAAAAACCATCCCATTGTTGTCAACATCCCTTGGGAGTAAGGAAAATTGAGATTTACCATCCCTCCCACATACAGAGTTCAACTTCAACAGTGGAGATGAAATATCCTTGTCCCCTCCTCCAGTGCACTAGAGTGCAACAGGATAGCTAAGGGTGTGCAGAACAGCCATCTGACACATGCAGCTTTGTCCAGCAACAGACAGAAAAAGCCACCTGAGTCAGGAAGAATGATTGCAGGGATAGCACTGCTGCCATTCCCATCTGCCATCGGAAGTAGTTGCCTCACTCTGTCCTGTAGTAGGGCTAGACCTGCTTCTGCCCTTAGCTGGTTCAAAGGAATTTATCTTCCAAAAATGAACTCTCCTGTGAAAAGGAGTATACTATATTACTTTGGACTTTATCACACGAGTCTGTTGTCTCGCTCCAATCGCATTGTGTAAGTGAATGGAAACATACTGGTATTAAAGCAATCACTATTGCACCTCCTCTTCAGTGGTGCTGTGATTCTGCATGTTCCTGTAATCAGTATTCTGCACTGCCCTGCTTCCTCCCTGTGTTTGCTGTATGTAGTACATGCATACTGTTTATTTATTTCATTTTATTTTTTTTCTCCATCTTTGGTTGCTTTTACTCTGCTTAGAGAGAGACAGGTCCTTCCACTTGGGTAAGGAACTCCAGGACAGACAGTGAGAAAGAGCCTTTTACTTTTTATTAACCCCTTCCTTTCCCTCTTCCATAGCTTTTACTCCATTCCCTGGTATATTTAAAAAAATGCTTTTTTATAATTGTGCTGCCCTGGCAGATCACAATGATGGTAAAACAAATTTTAAAGAATATAGAAAAAAATTCCAGAGAACAGACTTCAGGACTGGGACCACACTAAGGGGCCGGCTCCACGACAGGAAAAAGTTCGCAAGATTGCGGATTACCGTTCTTTTGCATCAGGAGCGCATAAATCACACAAATTCTAGCTTATTCGGAAGATGGAGCCAGTTTCGGTTTTCCTTAGTTTACACAGGCAAAGGTGTGGGGGTGTGAAGACACACCCAACTAAAGGTGGTGGCAGGTTTGGGTGTGCAACGCCAGTACCCTGGTGAGATCAAACTCCTTTACCCAAAAAGGCTCTGATGCTGAATATCCAGTTCAAAAAGGGGGGAAGTTTTTTTTTAAGAACAAAAGAAAAGGGCTTTCTCCTCCCCAGCTCTAAAAGGCTTGAAATGAAAGGTACTTTACAGTTGGAGTTTCAGCAGTCTTCAGGGTGACATCTCTCTGGGTTTGATTTCCTCACTCAATGGAGCTGGTGCAGGGTCTTTCAGCTCCTGATTCCTTTGTTGTTGGCAACTAATTTGGCTGATGGTGTAAGAAATGCCCTTCCCGGCTGTCTGGGCCTGTTTGCCACCAGAACTGCTCTCTGCAAGCTCACAGCAAAGACTGCCCAAAGGAACTAAAAAGCTACTAGGTAAAACAGAGCTTGCTGGGAAGGAACAAACCAAAACCTAGAAAAATGCAGGGGAATTCTTAGCTCCTCCCACAAATCTAACACAATGGAGTATTCCTATACTCAGACATGCTAAGGCCTTGAAAAGAAAATAAAGGAAAATGCAGGGGAGATTTAAACAGTCCTGGCTGGACATCACAGGGGGGATCGCTTCCAGATGGTTAAAGCCAGGCAGGAGGCAGGGAGGGAGCAAGGAGGGGGTCATGGAGACCATAAATAATGGGAGGGAAGAAAAGCACAAATAAACAAAAGATTGAAAGAGTGATCCGTCAACTTCCCCATCTTCCCCTGCCCAGGCTTGTATAAAGAAAGGAGTGAATGAAAGCACGAACAAGCAAAAGCATGGTGGAGCGATCTCCTTCCCTTCCCTTCCCTTCCCTTCCCTTCCTTTCCGTTCATGCACACACACACAAACACACAGCACACAAGCAGGGGCTAGCCCCATTCCTGATTATCTTCCCTGCCTCCAAAGCCTTGAATAAAGGCAAGTGAAGGGAAGGAGAAACAAACAAAAGGACGAACATGCGATTGGCTGTTTCCCCGCACACACAAATGCACACACATACTCACGCACACACCAGCAAAGCGGGGCTAGTCCTGATCATCTTCCCAACCCCCAAAGCCTTCCTTTGAAACAGACAAGAAGGGCTCAGAGCAGATTTCCCAACGTGGGCTGCAAGCAGAAGAAGGGTGAATTTTCTCTCTCCAACCCCTCAGTCTATTTGGATAAGGCACAATGGTCACTCCAACCATTCAGGATTCAGCTCTGCTCACAGTAATTCGAAAAGGTAGATGCCAGTTTACACAATGGTTAGTTCCCATGACCAATTATGTGCATTTTCACAAAATTAATCAAAAAAGTCTGGAAAACTAGTGAAAGCTGATACTGCGCGACTTATGGGTTTTTTGCACCCCCTCCTTCTGAAAAGGGTGCTGTTGCTTCGAAATGTGTGGGAACTATCAGGCTTCTTGTTGCATTCTTTGAGGATTTATTTTGCCATGTAAACGACCCCTAAGTCCCACTTGAGTGAGTGGTGCCAGGAGACAGAGTGAGAGAGAAGCTTTTACTCCATTCTATGGTTTCTTTCTTTCTTTCTTTTTTTTTAAATGCTTTGTCATAATTATGTGATTGTGATTGCCAGGGCAGAACAATTATGCTGAAACAAAGTAAAAAACAAAACATACAAAAAATAATACCAGGGAACAGAGTAAAACCTACAGAAAGAAAAAAAAAGGTTAATTAAAACAAGTAAAAGCTGCTCTTTCTTGCTTTCTCTCGGCATGCTTCACTCAAGTGCAGGAGCCTCGCTATCCCCCCACCTCTTTGATGACACACACACCCCCTGGGGAAGAGGGGATGGAGGCAGTGAAGGCAGCATAGCTTCAAGTTTCACATAATAGAAGTGCTTCAGGACAGGGAGGAAAGGGCAGAAGAGGAGAAATATACCTACTCACCCCACCTAACTTCCCTATCAGAACTGCAGCAGAAGAGACCTGTTGCATGGAGGCAGTAATAGAAACACAGCACTATTGAGAGCCAATTGATGGCTTTCTCTCATCAGTGAAAAGGTACACTCCAGCAACAATTTGAATGCAAACTGGGAACAGGACAGACATGCGTCGTGTGATAAGGAACAGCCACTGACACTATTATCCTGCTGTAGTCCTGCTGTACAAGTGGTGTGATAAAATCCTTCGTAACATGATTTCACTTGACCCACATGGATGTGAAAAGAAAAGAACAGCATGTAATTAATTGTTCTTCCTTTCCCCTCTAAATTCAGTTTCTAGTGTGTCCACAAAACCATAAAACTATCTACATTAATCTCCCCACCCCCACTTTCCTTCTCCAAGATACTAGAGTGGAATGACAACACTTATTTTTATTTATTTACTTGAGAAGAAAACCTGTTGAGACTTTTTCGAGCTATTGCTGCAGTAATTAGAGTTTTCATATTGGCAGAGACAAGAAATTATTTACCTGTCAAGACTGTCATGCCAAACTCTCTGCATGCTGCGATAAACATGTACCAAGACCCTGAGGAAAAAGAAGAAGGATTTTGCTGTCTATCTTGGGTTCTTCAAAGTCATGGGGAAATTATAAAAATCATAAGCTTTCCCTCTTCTTGATATTCTGAGTCTGTCATCATCTCCCTTTGCCTCTGATGTCGGATGCAAGCTGCCATTTAGCCATTGAGCCATTACAGTGTGTTTGAAAGGTTGGGGGAAGTTCATCTATGAATAGTAACAGAACACTCTGTCACACTGACCTATTGGTCAGTGTGTTAACTTTCAAATAAGTTGTGTGTGTGTGTGTGCATTAGAGAGAGATAATGAAGGAGACAGGGAAAAAAAAGAATCTTCTGTCTCTTCACTGTGACATGGACTTCAGTGAAAGTTTTCCAAAAATAAGAGAATTTCTGTGATTTGGAGATTCTCATTGAAATACCAATTTCATACCTTCAAAGATATATTGCAAGACAATGGACTTTATCATATGGGCTTAATGAAATAGAACAGAAATGCCACAGGATCACTAAAGAGGGTTGTTTTTTTTCCAGATGACGTCCTCCTCACCCATTCTGACCCTCTGTGCTTTCCGTTTTGTTTTATTCATGGGGGAAAGTCATCAATAGATCTCCCATTCCATTTCCGTAGTGGAATCACCGGTCTGTGAACTGGTTTGCCGTTATGCTGGCGTGATGTTAAAACACTTCCGGCTATGATTGTGACATCCAGGTGAGTGACAGCCTTTTCTGTACCCTCCCCATGTTGCTTTTAAAGCTTTAAAAGTGTTTTGGTGCTTTTTAAAAAATTTTTTGAAGTCTGCCTGTATTTTTATTTTTAACCCTTCCCCTGCTGCCTGCCTCTGTATGGTCCTGGAAGGTAAGTAGAGAACACTTCTGGTGGCGATCTGGACATCCAGGTAAGTGGCAGTCTTTTTTGTACCCTGCCCTGTTTACTTGATTCTTTTAAAAGCTGTTTAGGTGATTGCTTTAATTTTTTGATGTCTGTTTTTTTTTTTAAAAAAAAAAATTAAATTCTCTGCGCGATGGAGGGCTCCCTGTAAGGTCCTGGGAGATCCCTGCAAAAACACTTCCTACTTTGATTGGGACAAAGAGATAAGTGACAGCCTTTTTTGTTCCCTCCCTGGGTTACTTGGGTTTTTTTTAAGGGTGTTTAGGTGCTTGGTGTACTTCTTTGAGGTTTGGGGGATTTTTTTATTTTTAAATTCTCCACATGATTAGGTCTCTAGGAAGGGGAGGGGCTTTTCCTCTCCAGGAAGGGGGGCTCTGTGAAAGCACCATTCCCTTCCAGGACAGCCGGAGGAGGGGGGAGCAGTTTCTCTCCCAGGATTAAGGTAAGTGTGTGAACATTTTTTTTTAATTCAGTTACAGGGACAGGAGGAGGGTGGGTGGGTAATGGAACAGGAACAGGTTTTAAGGACCTTTCTGATAACGTCCAATAAATCCATAGGGGTTTTTCCCAGGCTGTGAGGCCGTGTTCTGGAATAGTTTCTTTCTGACATTTCACCTGCATCTGTGGCTGGCATCTTCAGAGAATGTTCAGAGAATCTTCAGAAGATGTCAGCCACAGATGCAGGCAAAACATCAGAAAGAAACTATTCCAGAACACGACCTCACAGCCCAGAAAAAATCCAATAGATGCTGGCCATGAAAGGCTTCGACTTCACAATAAATCCATACATTGGGTTGTCGTATATTTCCTCTCTCTCTGTCTCTGGCTTTTCTTCAAAAACGAAGATTCAGGAAGGATTCAGCCTGCGCTTTCTGTAAGCACACTGATGACTAAAAAGGCCAATCCGAGATAAACAAGTCCAGTTGCAGAAAGCACAGCAGAAGGTCTCCTTGGGTGACGTTTCTGGGTTGTGATTCTTTCTGCGTTGTCGTTTCTCTTCAAGACTTGTTTGGCGTGAGTTCTCAAATAAGGCTGCAGCATTGTGGATGGTGCGTGTCCATGACTCCTGATGTGAAGCCAGGGCGAACCATTGTTGGTGATAAATTTGGCCAAGCCTGAGATGTTGTTTCAGGGAATCCTTGTATCGCTTTTTTGGAGCACCCCTCTTACGCTGACCCATGGCGAGTTCACTGTAGAGTACTATTTTTGGGAGGCGATGGTCCTCCATCCTAGAAATGTACTCTGCCCAGCACAGCTGTGTTCTCAATATCATGGCCTCAATGCTGGTGATCCCTGCTTGCTCAAGGACAGCAACATTTGTCACATAGTCAGTCCAGTGTATATTTAGGATTGTGCACTGATTAAAGCATTTGAGGAATTGTAAGTGGTGGCGATGGGTGACCCATATTTCAGACCCATAAAGGAGAATAGACAGTACAATGGCTCTATACACACTGATTTTTGTTCTTTGCCTCAGGTGTTTATTACTCCAGACTCTTTTGTAAAGTCTTCCAAATGAGCTATATGCCTTTGCTAATCTGTGATCGATCTCTTTGTCAATCTTGGCATCTGAGGAGATGATGCTTCACAGGTAGGTGAACTGCTGAACGGACGTAAGCACAGATTTGCCAATGGCAATGTGGGGATGATGGTGTTCATCCTGTGGTGCAGGCTGGTAAAGAACTTCCGTTTTCTTCAGGTTGACTTCCAGCCCAAAGACCTCTGCAGCTGTTGCCAAGCAGGATGTTAGGTGCTGCAGAGCTGCTTCTGTGTGGGCAACAAGGGCAGCATCATCAGCGACGAGCTGCTCACAAACTAGATAGTTTAGAGTCTTAGTGCGAGCCCTCAGACTGCTTAAGTTAAACGAGCTACCATTAAAAAAATCACACATGCAATATCATAATATAAATGGCTAAAACTGTATACATCTGAAAGATACACATGAACATACTTTAGTCAGTAGGGAAAATGGACGCAAAATATATGATTTGGGTGAAATGCTTAAATGTATGCTTAGATTATGACTCTGCTTGAGTTTTTAGACCTTCAGAGGAAAAATTTCTCTTGGTCTCCCCATCAGCACAGACACTTTAGGTGAGGTCACAGATAAGTGCCTTCTCAGTGGCTGCCCATAAATGATGGTATTACAGTTTGACCCCATATTTGTGGGGGTTCAGTTCCTGTAGTTACTGTGGATACCGGAAACTGCAAATAACAGAAAAATACATGACTTCCAGTAAAAACATACCATGGAGTCTCTCTAGTCATTTTCTAGCACAACTCTATAGTATGTGTCCTGAGGATAACTGAAACTCTGCATATTGGTTCTGCAGGTATGGGTCCAACTCTCCTTCCCGTGGGAAATTTAGGTTGGTCCCCTCTCTGTTCTCTTTGCCTTGGCAGGTAAAGATCTTCCTTTCTGCTTACCCAAGCCTGTGAATGTGAATATTAATTGTCTGTTACAGAAGAGCTTTCTGTTGAGATGTACTGTATTTTTGATATTTTAACAGCCTTTTAAAAAAGAATTAAATTGCCGTTTTAATATGATCATTTATTTTTTGTTAACTACTGTTTTTATTTTGTTTATCTATTGTCTATTATTTTATTTTTAATATATTTTATTGACACAAATGAAAGTTAAAACAATTTACAAAGAACAAACACAAAGAACTAGACACAACAAATCATAACAAAATAAATTATACAGACTAAAAACCTAACTAGACTAGACTATAACTAAAACTACATACAATATACAATTGACTTCATATCTCCCCTTTGCTGGTTGTAGTTGTTACTCAATATAATTTTCTTTCTCATGATATTTTCTATGCTCTATTATATATGAAATTCCACTACTCTTTGAATCCTAACACTGATAAATTATCCCACTACTGTTTCAAGTATATTATTAACATATGCCAGTCCATTTCTGCAAGGTTGTATAACTTCATCAACCAATCTTCTTGTGTTGAAGCTCTGGTGTCCTTTCAGTTTTGTGCATATAGGAGTCTGGCAGCTGTCACCATATATTGTATAATTCTTCCATGTTTCTTTTCTAGATGTTCTAACATGCCCAGCAAGAAAAGTTCAGGTTTCAGTTGAATTTTAACTTTTAAAATATATTCGAACATCTTATGAATCTGGACCCAATACTTTTTTCCTTTTCACAAGACCACCACATAAGACAAAAGGTTCTTATCTTATCTGCACATTTCCAACATTTATTACTAGACCCCTTATACATTTTTGACAATTTATCAAATGTTAAGTACCATCTATACATCATCTTGTAAAAAAAAAAATCTATAGAATAAAATAAATTTTAATATTTTAATCTTCATTTCCCACATTGCTCTAAGTGTAAAATATGAACAATATTTTGAGCCCATTTAATCATGCGTTCTTTTACTTGTTCTTCTTCCATTTCTATTTTCAACAACTTTTTAAACACATCTTAGAAATTGAATGGTCATCCTCTGAACACAATTGTACTTCAAAGTCTGATTTAGTTGATTTAATCCCTTCTAATCTCTTATCCATCATAAATCTCTCACTAAATTGTCTATATAAATATCATTGACAGTTATATCCTTCAGATACTAATTCTTCCAATGTTTTCATTCTCTATTGACCATCATAAATTGACCTATATTGACCTGTTATAAAAATGAATGTATTATCTAAAATGATATTTTTTATTTCAAACAGTACTGAATCTGATGGATGATGCTCCTTTTAAGCATTGGCAAAAATATATTTCAACATTTGTGTGGCTAGACAAGAAACCAAAAATCTGATTCAAAGTTTTACAAGATGCAAGAGAAAGAGGAGGTTTAGGCCTGTCAAACCTGAATGTATATTTCCATGCTTGTTGTTTTGTTTGGATGAAAGAATGGGTAATATTGAAAAATAGAAGACTGTTGCAATTAGAGGATTTTGATTTAAGATTTGGATGGCATGGTTTTCTCTGTTATGATAAAGTCAAAGTAAACAAGGATGTTAATGCTCATTATGTAGGAAGATCTTTGCTGAGAGTCTGGATACAATATAAATCTAGATTTTGTTCTAGTTTACCTCTATGGATTAACCACATGATGCTTTCTATAAAAGAGATAATAATAAAAGTCAGGTGGGTAACAAACTGTATTTTATTTTAACTCACATTGTGAGCTGCATTGGGTCCCATATTGGGAGAAAAGCAGTACATAAATAAATTGAACAAACAAAATAGATTATACATAATTGTGTATAGAAACATGAGTATTTAATGCGAGGAGAATAAAATACCAAGTCTCATAGTCTAATATGAACAAAGGGTGGGATGGAATGCAATATGTAGTTTTGCTTATCTGTTGTATCTTTAGATTGGACATTGGAGCCATATAAACTACACAGCCAAGGGCTGTTGTACCTAGATCCAGATGGCAAATACCTGGCCCACAAGCCATGGGGGGTTTGCCTTTCCCTTCCTCTGAGGCTGAGGGTGAGTGAATTGCCCAAATCTTGCCAAGAAAATCCTGTGATAAGTTCAAGAGTTGCCATAAGTCAGAAATTACTTGAAATGATTCATGACACACAACAGCAAACGGTGATAGGCTGCCTCTGTCCATTTTTTTTTGCCATTTTCAGGCCCCTGCATGGATTCCCCGCCCCCCACATGCCTCCTAATCAGCTGAAAAAAAGAATTGCTACTTGTGGTAGCCTCCAGGAGCCGTGATTCTCTTTTACAAGAGAGCACAATTCTCACACCTCCCCCCCCCTACTGTAAAAGGCATTTCCAAATGAAGCTGGAAAAAGACTTCTTAATGTTTCCAGTTTCATTTTTAGTGGGGTGGAGTTTTATAGCCAAGGATGATCCCAGGGTAGAAAATTAGACCAGGGGCTTGTCTACACTGCAGAAATACAGCAGTTTGGCACTGCTTTATCCACCATAGTTCTATCCAATTGAATCCTGGCATTTGTAGTTTGGTGAGGCACCAGAGTTCTGTGATAGAAATGTTGTAAAAATGCAGAGTCCGTCCCCTCTCTGCACTGGCAAGCAGAGATTCACTTCAGTACATGCAGCGAAAAACATGGGCTTTTGAGCAAACCCATGTATATCTCTGGCGCAAAATATCAATAAAGAGCTTGTTGGTTTTCTTTAGAGCTTTTATTGCAAAGAAAAGAATTGCAAAATCAAAATAAAGGACAGAAAGCATTCATCCATGCTTCTGTATGCTCCAAAGCTTCTCAAGAACTAAGAGGAGGGAAAAGGAGCTTCCAAGACAAGAACTAACACCAAAATCCTTCCTCAGTTATATATTTTTCCTCTCAAAACATTCAACCCTTCTGAGAAGAAACAGAAACCCAAAGACCCAGTTTCGTTTCTCCTCTTCTCACTCTGAAGGACAGAGAAACCAAACAGCAAAAAACAGATTTACGACCTTTGGTAGATAAACTGGCGTCTCATTTGCCTGGTGACCAAAATTACCCAAAAGGGGGTAAAGATTCTTAATCTCAACATTTATTTTGCCTGACAAGAAAAGGCTAAATATCTCACCAAACTATACATACGAGGATTCCAGATGCTGCTTATCCTGGTCAGTTGCTCATCATACTCAGCTGTACCCAGGCCCAAGGAGCTCTGTGGAAGTTGACATTGATAGTATAGACCAGTGGTAGGAACTGTGCAGCCCTCTGTGTGTTTTGGACTGCAGCTCCTAGCATTCCTCATCATTAGCTATGCTTACTAGAACTGCTGGGAGTTGCAGTCCAACAATATCTGGAGGGCTACATGGTTCTTATCCTTGGTGTAGACCATCCCTCCAGAACTAGGTTTACAGAAATCCCTGACAGCTCGAACACCACAATGAGTCTCATAGCAGTGATGGAGCTTATCACTAAGGGCATGAAATGGGTAATATGATAGGATCTACATTCAGAATTGGACTGGGGTGTGTGGAAATTTTCCCTTAGGAAAGGGAAAGAGCTTTATGTTTTTAACCTCTCTTCTGAACTGAACTGATCCTTAAACATATCACTAAACAAGAACGTCTATTTTCTTTTGTCAAATGCTAGAGGAATGCATTATAATTCCTTTTCTTCTCTGCTTAGTACATTTAACCTTAAACCTCTGTAACTGCAGGAAATTTTCCTAGAAAGAGCAGTAGCTTATATGCACACAAAGCAAGCTTGTGTATTTGACTGTGAGGACATCAGGCTTGTCCAGATGGGCAAACTACCCCATCTTGCCCCCATCTTGGAGCCCTGCAGTCCAAATGACAGAGGGCTCTTGTCTTGTTTTGCCCCCAGAGGGGAATATGGGGTAAAGCCCTTTACAATAGTGTAAAAAAAGCTCTGTGAAAACCCACGTTATGCAGGAAAACCCAGATCAGACCGGCATGGGGTCTGTACCTGCACACCGGCCTGTATAGCTGGCCACCACTGCCGCCGCCACTGCTGGAGTCCATCTGAAGCCAGAAAGGAAGCCCCCAGCAAGTGATCAAGACCCCCAGCATGTGATTAGCCCTGATCACATGCTGAGGACCTCCTTCCTGACCTCAGAGGGAGTGATGCATGACAGTGGGGGAGGCGGCCACTGGTACGGGCCAGCGTATCTGTGCAGACTTACTACCATTTCTTGTAGGTAGTGGGGGGGGGACAGGCCTGATCCGGGGCCAGAATATGCTGGTGGGAAGCTGGTATATTCTGCCGGGTCTAGACAAGCTCTTCATGACTGGTTGCCAACTGCTCTCTCCTTTACTGGCAGCACAGACTTAAGGCATGCTCAGAACCATGTTTTGGATGCAGAAAAGTCACATGATACTAAGGTCTGAAAAAACATAAGGGGGATCAAGGGTCCCTGTAGTATAACATTCTGTTTCCAATGGTGAACAGCCAAACCTTTGCAAAGGTAACCAGTAAAGCCCCGAAGGGACATCCTTCCCCAATTGTTGTTGCCAGAATACCCAGCAATAAGCCACCAATTGGCTAATAGTTGAGAAGAAAACTACTCTCCATGGACTTGCATTCATCCTGGGGAAAATAACATAACAATACATTTTTAAAAGTACATAAAGTATTTGCTTCCTTGTAGATGACATATTGCAATGCCAGATATTGTTCAACAAGGAGATGCAGTGTATGTGGCTTGTGGATTTTTACCGAACGGCCCTCTAGGGAACATATTAATTCATCCTCCTGCTCCAAAGGATGCTGTTAAGTCATTGTGAAACCACAGGTGATCTCAGTAATAGCTGTGTTATATTTTGCTCATATCTACAGGATGGTATAACAAAAGGCATTTTCAAATCCTCAATTCACCAAGCATCGAGCTTTTAATCCTAACAAATGGTTCCATTCATTGTTTATACATTGGGATTGATTTCGTTAAATGCAAAAGAACAAAACTGTAAATAATTCCAACTGATTTCAAAGCCTCTTCATATAAGCAGCATGAAACAAATGAGTTTTTTCTTCCTAAAGAATAGTCGAACATTCCTTAGAAAGAAGAATTCCGTGAAAGATAAATGAAAGATAACCATAAACTAGCTCATATATTAAACAAGAAATGTATTGATAAGCTAGAAAAGGAATGGTTACCAGTACTAAATTATTGGATAAGTAGATGGAATATTAGTCATGATCTCATACAGTAAGCTTGACCTTGTATATGGAAGAGCTTCAGTAATAACAGAAAAAAATAATTACAAAAAGAATCTTTTTAAGTGGTAGAAAAGTTGTTTAGCCATAAAAAGCACTTTATAACACTGAATGTTACTTTGGAAATGTTGATTTAAAAAGAGAAGAAGTTGAAATTTAACCAACAAAGTAAAAAATCCTTCATATTTGTATAACAAAAGAAGTCAGTCTTATTTTTTTGGGGAGAAGAGGGAATAGAAAAGTAAAAACATCAGATTAATGATAACATTGAAATATAAATACTAAGTATGTAAATATAATGTTTATATTTTGAAACTACTGTAATTTATTAAATAAATATTTGAAAAAGAAAGAAAGAATCCCCTTTGCAGTTCTTTTACCAGAGTATTATGCATGGATATTGCTTTTCCTTTTAGTATGTACATTTCTTTATTTTAAATCTCCTCTATGAAAAAAATTGATATCCACTGATTTATACTCATTCACCTTTCCCATGAGCAGGCATTTTGTAGGGTAGGAGTTAGTCAAAGATTCTCTTACTTTGAGGATCTTCTTCAGAATGAGTTGTATTCTGGAGGATCAAAGGGAATTTTCCATTAACAGAAAGACACTGATGTATGCTCTGGTTCCTGCCTTCTCCAGATCAAGAAGGCAGCTGCTGTGCAGGAGCTTTTTTCATATTGAGGAAGTAGTTTTCATCCTGAATATCTAAGGAAGAACACTCCTTGGCTGATGCCCTAGTGTGGTAGGGCTGGAATAGGAACATAATGATTTCCCTTAACAATAACAGATTGAGTTACTGCACTACTGGCAACTGTTCCTAGGAGTTGGTTACATGACAGTTTTTAATTTGAAAAATGCCGGCTTACTCCTCTTTCAAACCAGTGCCTACTAGTTTACACAATTTTTTCGGGAAAGTCATTTCTCTGATAGCATCCGAAAGCTTTCCGAATCTGCAGTTCACATGAGAAGGCGTGGTCTCTGTGACTGACAGCCACGGAGGTCTATCTCTTGTCATGGCAGAAAGGAGGACTGCAGCGCGACAGAGTCCTCCAAGGACAGCGCCTTCGGTGTGTGTGTGAGAGAGAGAGAGAGAACAGAGCCCAACAACAGCAATGGTGCTGCTTTGTTCCTGTGGTTGGGTCTTGGCCACGCCCCCACCCTACACCGCCTCAGGGGCCTTGGGAATCAGCACAGTGATTTAAACACGCAGCTCCAAGGCCTCCGAGGCCAGCGCCTTAGGTGGGGTGGCCGCCAGAGGCCCAAAGACAGCAACGGTGCCATGCCATTGCTATCGTTGGGTCTTGTCCGAGCCCCAACCCATGCTGCCCCAGAGGCCTCCAAGGCCATCGCCTTCTGTGGGGGGGGCAGCTGGAGGCCCAACAACAGCAACAGTGCTGCGTCATTGCTATTGTTGGGTCTTGTCCAAGCCCCAACACATGCCACCCCAGAGGCCTCCAAGGCCATCGCCTTTTGTGGGGGGTGGGTGGATGGAGGCCCAATGACAGCAATGGTGCCATGCCATTGCTATTGTTGGGTCTTGTCTGAGCCCCAACCCACGCTGCCCCAGAGGCCTCCAAGGCCATCACCTTCTGGGGGGGCGCGGCCGAAGTCCCAACGACAGCAAAGGTGCTGTGTTGTTGCTATAGTTGGCTCTCGGCTGCACCCCCACCCCACACCCCAGAGGCCAAGGGAAGAGGCTGCAGGAGGACAGGTGGGCAGTGGGACCATCAGTCTCTTGTCGCCCGCCCTTTCCCCACTGAAGCCCCTCCCTCCTTATTTGCCCTTCTCTTCCCATTCACAAATGGGGAAGAGAATGGGGAGGAATAGAGGATGAGGCTGCAGCAGAGGACAGGCGGCCGATGGGAGTCATAGTCCCATCGCTCACCTTTCCCCAACTGCTGCCTCTCTCTCCTGCCTCTCCCTTCACTTCCCTGTTCACAAGCAGCAAACAGGGAAGGGGGCAGCAAGTAGAGGAAGAAGCTGCAGCGAAGGAGAGGTGGCTGATGGGACTCAGAGTCCCACTGCCCGCCTTTCCCCAGCTGCTGCCTCTTCCTCCATTTTCCCTCTCTCTCTTCCCAGTTGGCTGCTTGCAAATGGGAAATAGAAGGGAGAGGCAGGAGGGAGAGGCAGAAGTTGGGGAACGGCAGGTGATGGGACTCAGAGTCCCATCCACTGACTCTCCACTGCTGCAGCCTCTTCCTCCATCCCCTCCCCTATTCCCCGTCTGCTGCTTGTGAATGGGGAATAGAAGGGAGAGGCAGGAGAGAGAGGCAGCAGTGGGGGAAAGGTGGGCGATGGGACTCTGAGTCCCATCTACCACCTGTCCTCCGTTACAGCCTCTTCCTCCATTCCCCCCATTCTCTTCCCTGTTCTCTGTTTGCGAATGGGAAGAGAAGGTGAGTAAGGAGGGAGGGGCACCAGAGGGGGAAAGGGCAGGTGACGATGGGACTGACAGTCCCACTGACTGCCTGTCCTCCTGCAGCATCATCCTGGGGCCTCTGGAGCATGGGGTGGGGGCACGGCTGAGTGCCAACGACAGCAACAGCACAGCGCTGTCATTGGGCCTCCGTCTGGGCGCTGGCCTTGGAGGCCTCTGGGGCGGCATGGGGTGGGGGCTCAGACAAGACCCAAGGATAGCAAAGACATAGCGCCGTTGCTGTCTTTGGGCCTCCGGTCACCCTCCCCCCTACATCGAAGGTGTTGGCCTTAGAGAGACCTCGGGAGCGGTGTTGCTTTAAACCGCTGCACCAGCCGATACCCAAGGACAGCAGCAGAACAAGGAAGGGGAAAGGGTGGTAAAGTTTTGCAAGCCATCCCTTTCAAGCCCGCCCCCTCTGACCAATGACCAATGGGATCTCAGCTCTACTGTGAGCCCATGCTTCACAATTGTTGCTGGTAATTCACACAGCCAATACTGTGTTAAAAGGTCAGGGAAAACTGCAAAAGCTTCTACTGTGCGACTTTCGGGTTTTTTGGCTCCTCCCTTCTGAATAAAGCGACTTTGAACCAAAACATGTGGGAACTATTAGGAGTCTTGGTGAATTCTTAGCAGATTTATTTTTCTGTGTAACCAGCCCCCTAGTGTTTCTTCCTGCATCTCTGCCTGGTCAACCCAGTTGTCTGGTGAACTTGTTTTATTTCCTATAAAAGGAACACAGTGAAACTCCAGTTCTAAAGTCTTTGTTAATGGGTTTGCAATCTGAAGATGAATCAATGAAAGTAATCATTTAATCTAAAGAAGTCACATTTTAAAGAATGAAGGCACATTTTCTTGGTAAGGCTGTCAATTAAAGGTAAGGTACTCTTGTATTTTTGGCTTTGATGTAAGTAGGAAAAGTAGTAAGAGTCTACACATTTTGGCCAGCTTTGAGTAGCAGAGTGGTATATTCACCACAGCCAGCCTATTTTGATGGCATATCTTCTTTCATGTGTTGTTGTTGTTGTGTGCCCCCAAGTCATTTCCAACTTATGGTGACCCTATCATGGGGTTTTCCTGGTAACTCTTCAGAGGGGTTTGCCTTTGCCTTTCTCTTGCCCAAGGTTGTCTAGTGGGTTTCCTTGGCCAGGGATTCAAACCCTGGTCTCCAGAGTCCTAGTCCAACATTAAAACTGTCTTGTTTCATGTCTTACTGTGTTCAAAAACCAGAGTGACCAAGGGGGCAGAGGTATCCTATCATCTTCCTCAGCTCTGAGATGGAAAGGAAAAGAAGGATTCATCTCTGTTGTGTCCTCAAGGGACTTTAAAAACAATGAAAGGTTCAACCATTTTTCAAGTGTCTCCAAGACATCAAGAAGAGCCTCCCCACTTCTCCCAGTCATCATAGAATCATAGAATCATAGAGTTGGAAGAGACCACAAGGGCCATCCAGTCCAACCACCTGCCATGCAGGAAAAAACAAATCATTCCTGACAGATAGTCATCCAGCCTCTGTTTAAAAATCTCCAAAGAAAGAGATTTCACCACACTCTGGGGCACTGTATGCTACTTCCAAACAGCTTTTACTGTCAGGAGGTTCTTCCTAATGTTTAGGTGGAATCTCTTTTCCTGTAGTTTGAATCCATTGCTCCGTGTCCTAGTCTCTGGAGCAGAAGAAAACAAGTTTGCCCATCCTCAGTATGACATCCCTTTCAAACATTTAAACATAGCTATCATGTCCCTCTTAACCTTCTCTTCTCCAGACTAAATATGCCCAGCTCCCTAAGCCACTCCTTATAGGGCATGGCTTCCAGACCTCCCACCTGGCAGCCCTCCTCTGGACACATTCCAGCTTCTCAATATCCTTTCTGAATTGTGGTGCCCAGAACTGGACATAGTATTCCAGGTGAGGTCTGAACAAAGCAGAATAGAATGGCACTATTACTTCCCTTGATCTAGACACTATACTCCTATTGATGCAGCCTAGAATCACATTGGCTTTTTTGGCTGCTGCATCACACTGCTGACTCATGTTCAGCTTGTGGTCCACTAAGACTCCTAGATTCCTTCCACATGTACTGACATCAAGCTAGGTGTCACCCATCCTATATCTGTGCATACCTGTTGAAATTCATTTTTTTTTTTTGGCCCAGCTTTCTAATCTGGTCAGGTCATTTTGGATTCCGATCCTGCCCTCTGGGGTATTAGCTACCCCTCCTAATTTGGTGTCATCGGCAAACTTGATAAGCATACCCTCTATTCCCTCATCCAAGTCATTGATCAAAAAAGGTAGAAGCTTGGTTTGATGGTGCCATTAGTGAGGGGGTGGATGTCTTTGTAGAACTTTAGAAATGAACAAGAATGTTGATTATCTCTGGACTTTATCATACTAGGCAAATTTGGAGTCATAAGGATACCTAATGATTGTGAAAGGGCGCACATACCAGGCGATGTTGCCCTTTCATGATCATGTATTGTTAAAAAGTCATCCTATATTATTGACAGCCAAAGCCATCAATTGATCTCCTGTGGCAATTTGTTGCTGGCATTGGAATCTGCACACCATTCTACTCACATGAATATGGCAACAATGGGCCAACACTTCTGGGTAAGATCACGACAGCCAGGTAGGGGATGCTCTTTTTATGACCCTCACCCCAGTGTACCTGGGACTTTTTAAGTGTGTGTCTGTGCTTGTGTGAACTTTTGTGTCTTTGAACGGTAGTGTCTTCTTGTGAGAATCAGTGAGATCTTGGACCAGGAAGTGAACAGAGCTCCGTTCACTCTCCGTTTGTGTCTGGGCTGCCTGTGAACACCGATGGAGATAGGTGTGATCAAGGGGGTTCGTTTGCCAGCACAAAAATGTTTTAAAATATGCTGGCAAAGGAACATGAACGGGGTGTGTGTGTGTAGGTCTGATAAAGTCCTCTATTTCTATGTTCTCTCATTTATTTTATTTTATCCCTCCTTTCTCCCATTTAAAATGCAGTTACAACAATATATGGTAGTAAAGTTTTAAAAAATCATAAAAAGAAAAATATTTAAACCAGTTGAAAATACATATAAGACATAAAATAAAGAAAAGTATAGCATGCCTCATTCAAAGTTACCTCTGCCACAGTTAAAGACTGAAGGCCTTTTTAAATATATATACGAGATAAAGGAAGTGGCCAACTTCATCTTCTGTGAGAGGGAGTTCCACAGGATTGAAGGAACCACTGAGAAGGCTTTCTCATATTCTCACTAACTGTACCTGAGATGGTACCCTAATATATAGAAAGCCCTCTCCTAAAGATATTAAGGTTTGGGCAGATTCATATAGGAAGTTACAGTCTTTCTCTCCATTTCATAATGAGTCATCTTACCTGAATTGTATGGGGTCCATGGGGACCCTCTGATGTCCTAATATTAAATTGGGGAATTTAGCTAACTCAGTTTGGCATGCGAGAGGTTGGACAATGGCGGGGCCTTTTAACCTATGTATACTGGCAATAATGGAGGAGATTCTAAGCCAAAAGGTACAATTAAATAATTTTTATTGAAAATTAATGTCAACAGCAGTCATGCAAACATTTAGGCTTCAGAAACTCATGCAAGGCTATTGAAAACAGTTGGAAGTATTTGGATTGAGGAATAGAGTAAGGGGGATGGTGAGTTATACTGTTCCAATCCTGCAGAGCGGAGATAGCAAGGTACACCGACAGCAACGGTATCCAAAAGATTGGACAGCTACAAAGTCTGACATGAAGCTGAGAGGAAGATGAACTGTGTGCCTGGCTACACAGCCTGGCATGGAGTAGATAGGAAGAGGATCGATGCACACTTGGGGGGTGTTTTAGGGTGATATTTATATGAAATAATTCCCCTGAAGGGATGGGAGTTTGAATGAAATACAATGTTTCTCAGAGGTTATCATGACTAAATAAAGGGTGATCCAGAAGATTGCTAATGGGTGCTCCATTTAGAATTGAATAGGAGCAGGCAAGGTCTTTTGTAGGAAGAGGATGAGGGGAGGAAGGACCTGTTTTGCAAACCTTAAGGTCTCTGCTATCACTGAGTGGATTCATAAATGACTCATCTCCAGGTGTTAACTCTCTGACTTGAATATTTGTTTTGGGGAATTTCCAAAGACCCTTCCCTTGGTCTTACATGAATTCCGCCTTAGCATTTGGAGGTTCCTGGTATACCTGCAACCACGTGAATGGCCACATTTAGCCAAATTATCAAATACAGCCAATTATTTGACATTCCATGATGGGGGCTATCAGGGTAGGTATAATCTGTATGGAGGGTTTGATCATTTCTTTAACTTTAATTGAGCAAAAAGACAAATGATTAATTCATTATTTGATTAGTGCACCCAGCTCTCCAGAAGTCTACAGTTCCATAGAACAGCCATAGGACAGGAGTCACATTCTACTGTTAATGACTCCATGCTTGCTACTAAGTAGGCTTCCCATAATGCTAGCATTCTACTGTTATATGACAATATAGGAAATTCCAGAGTAAATCTGCTTACTAGGGTCCTGTGTACTTCACAAAATTAAAGAGGGAAAAAAGAGTTTCATTCTGATTTGTGATTTCATCACATGCAAGGAATTTCATAAAGGAGGAACATCCACATATATAATAAAAAATGGTAGTGCATAGAATTCTGCCATCTCTATCTACTCCGGCTGCCACTAATAATTTTATTTAGGTCATGAATGGAAACTGTGCAGCCCTCCAGATGTTGTTAGGCAGCAACTCAAAGCATTTCAAACCATTGGCTATGGTGGCTAAGGCTGCTGGGAATTGCAGTCCAGTAAGGTCTGGGCTGCATGATTCCCATACCTTATTTTGGGCTAACGTTCATAAGACTGCATAAGGCTTCTTCCCTTCTTTCCAAGGCAGTAAAATCCCTTGACAGATTCACTGAATTTCATTAGTGATTCAGAAAGACATGCTTTCTTGGCCCCATTTCATTAGCACAGAGAAGTGGCTGCTTTTTGTAAATGAAGTTTCTTGGTTTACTTGGGGGAAGGGGGAATTCTGCACCTTAATGAGACGCTGTTCTCAAACACAATTTCTTTGCTGTTTATTTTTTTGCCAACAGTGTTGCATCCTTGAGGTTTCATCCTCTGGATTAAACCATGCGATCACGGAAGGCTCCCAAGCAAATAAACTTTAACATCCATTAGGCATTCAGTTGACATAAATAAAAAGAAACTGCTTGAATATTATTCTAATACTTTCAGAGTCTAGCAAGCCAAGCCAAATCTGCAGGGAGATGACAAATGATTATCCTTCTCTTCAACATACTTAAAGGAATATTTACTCTATTTATTAACAACATCTCATCCAAATTATAGTGGATTACATAGAACCAAAGATTTCAGACATTTAATTTCTAGTCTTCTGTTCTGGATATATTAATGGTTGACTTTTCTGACTCCTGTCAAAATAGGAACTGATCACAAAGCCCTTTTCATTCCCTACTGCACTGCATCAGGATGCCTGCTATGGAATATCAATCTAACTATTGTTACATCTACAAATTAAAATATTCTTCCAAGCTACAGTAATTTTATTCCCAAATCTTGTCAGGCAAATATGTCATGCAGGGCTCATGACTGACTAAGGAATTTATCAGACCACCCTCCAGAAATATTCTTTTGCCAGCATATTTTGAACTGGGTTTTTTTGCCAGCAAAAGAACCCCGTTTATCAGACCTACCTTAAAGAGGCAGCCCCAGCATAAATGGAGCACGAATGGATCTCTGTTTACTTCCTGATCTGAGATCTCACTGATTCTTGCAAGAAGACATGAGCATGGCAAATTAAAAAAATAAATAAAGCAAAGCTAAGACACAAAATGTAGACACAAGCACCAAAACCCACTTTAATAGTTAAAAGTACACTGGGGAGGTTCATAAAAACAGTGTTCCCTACCTGGCTGTTGTGATCTTACCTGGAAGTGTTCTGTCATTGACACTGTATTCCTGTGAGCACAATGGTATAAAGTTTCAAATGCTGGCAATGCCAGCAAAAAGTTCCACGGGAGATATATAGACAGCTTGGCCCGTCAATAAAAAGGAATGGCTTTTGGACAGTACAAGGTTGTGAAAGGATGTCATTTGATATGCTTGCTTTTTCATGTTAATGAGGCATTGTTATGACACCATATTTGCCGGGTCTGATAAAGTCCATGTCTGATTCAAAAGACTTCTGGGTCCTGAAGGGCTCCTGATGCTGTTATCATGTCATGACTGGACATAAGTACACAGGCCCTAGAGCGTAGTTGTTGTTGTTCACCTTCATGTAGTTTCTGACTTATGGTGACCCTAAGGTGACCTACCACAGGGGTTTCTCTGTGACTTACCCAAGGTCACCCAGTGGGTTTTCATGGCTGAGCAGGGATTCGAATCCTGGTCTCCAGAATTGTAGCCCAATATTCAAACCACTATGCCGCACTGACCCCCAAGAGCTTTGTACTCCACATTCTATTCTACTACAGTCGTCCCTTCACATTCGCAGGGGTTACATTCCACGGACACCATGAATGTGAAAAATCCGTGAATAACGACTGCCCTCCCCCTCCCCCACCATAGTGACCATTGGGCCTCCGGAGGCCCCATAGTCGCTTTCCCCAGCCTCCCCACTCCCTTCCTAGGCCTTCCCGGGGCCTCTGGAGACCCTCCGGAGGCCCCGTGGAAGCCTCCCCGGCCCTCCCCACTCCCTCCCAAGGCCTTTGGGGGCCCCCACAGAGGCCTCCCTGGCCCTCCCCCTCCCTCCCCAGGCCTTCGTGGGGCCTAGCAAGGCCCTGCAGAGGCCTCCCCGGCCCTCCCCCTCCCTTCCCGGGCCTTCGTGGGGCCTAGCAAGGCCCCGCGGAGGCCTCCCCGGCCCTCCCCCCTCCCTCCCCAGGCCTTCCCCCCTCCCTCCCCGGGCTTTCGTGGGGCCTAGGGAGGTCTCCCCGGCCCTCCCCCCTCCCTCCCCGGGCCTTTGCGGGGCCCCGCGGAGGCCTCCCCAGTACTCCCCAAGGTGTTCATGGGGCCTCGCAAGGCCCCGTGGAGGCCTCCCCGGTCCTTCCCCCTCCCTCCCAAGACCTTCGTGGGGCCTCTGGAGGGTCTCCGAAGGCCCAGCGGAGGCTTTCCCAGACCTCCCCCCTCCCTCCCAAGGCCTTCGCAGAGCCTCTGGAGCATCTCCGAAGGCCCCGTGGAAGCCTCCCCGGCCCTCCCCGCTTGGTCCCAGGGCTTTCACGGGGCCTCTGGAGGCCCCGTGTCATGGTTTTGGGGGGGCCCGGGGGGGCCCTCCCAAAACCGCAAATAAGCAAAACCGCGAATAAGCAAAACCGCGAATGTCAAGTTCGCGAATGTGGAGGGACAACTGTAATATTAGGCACTTCTGCCTCTCATTAAGTATGGTGGTGGAATCAGTAGCAGTAGGGAGAGTTCCTGAGAGAAGCACAGAGTGAATCCTGGTGGGCTCTAGATCTCATAATGGTTTTAATGCATAATATAAAGCAGGGATGGGGAAAGTGTAGCTTATGGGCCATACACAGCTTTGGAATTCCATTTTGCTGCCCCCGAAGTCCCCCAAGATACCACAAAAGCATCCCCCTGGACCTGTCCTCCTCCCAAACAGCCGCAAATAGCTCAAAACCACTGAGAACATAATAGTTTTGCACCCGCAACCCCCAATGATCCTATCATACAAAAGAAGCCCACTAAAAATTGACTGAAAACCAACTTGCCAGGGGCTTGTGAGAGGAAATGGCTCCCATCGGCTTTGCAATTTCCTATTCCAGGTCTAAGGGAAAAGAAAGACTTTTCATTTGGAACATTTAGAATAGTTTTAAGATGTTAAAATAGGATTAAATATGTTTGTGTACACATGCTAGTTTCAGCAAGAGTTTAGTAGACATGCATAATTTAATCAGAATAGAATAGTCTAAGGTAGTTAGCCCAGGAAAGAGGAAAGTAAAGAATTTAGCAATGGTAAATTAATAATAATAATAATAATAATAGGAAGGAGAATGTTAAAAACATCAACAAAAGGGCAACAAGAACTTATATTTTTGTTCATGTGGTGTATTTATAGTTTTCAGACTTTTCCCTCATGATATTTTTCTTCAGTAAACTTTAAACCGTGTTGTTGTATGGTCTCTCTTTTGGTATCTACTCAATCAATCTTTATGTTTACTGCCAATGACCAGCATCAGGTGCCCATTCTATACTTAATAATTAGCCTAAGCACCTAACATAGATACTTGATACCTAGACAGGCTGAATATTGGTTTGTTGGAGAAAAGCAGAGAAATAAATACTTTGACTTATGGCAGAAGAAGAGGCCACAAGATGGGAAGAGCAAAAAGAGTTGCAAGTATGACTCTTTTGCCTGTTTCCCCTTTTGTTCACAAGGTAGAGTGAACAGTGTGGAACAGATGGCTTTTAAGAGTATCTTGTCTCTAAAACATTGAAGGTATTATTACATTTTAATTGTAAAGGGGGACAAGTAAAGAACAATAGAACAGGATGTAGGCTTTTATAATCCCATTCAATCCTGTATTCTGGATAGTGTATAGAAATAATGTACTTTCTTTAGTGTAAATAACTGGGGCACCTTGGATAAGGACTTCTTGGATAACCACAGTCTCTCATCTTGAAAAAACATTGCACAAAAAAGTGCATTCTTAATATGACTGTGCATTTTTTTTACAATGTCCATCTCAGTAAAACACTTTATAAAAAGCATCTTCATGCAGTAGTAGGATCATACCCCTTCTCCATATGTTTTCTTCAGTCCTCTGCACAAAGACCTGTGGTCAGAGAGGATGGTCAGTTGGAGTGCTCAGATTATGTCATTTGTATAATCTTGCACAGATTTGATTTCTTCTTGTCTTAGACAGGCGCACTCTGGGACAGAATTCATGGCTTCCACTATGCATTTGATGTGAAGGTAGACCACAGGCAGCCTCAAGAAGCAGTAGTGGGAAGCTAGAGGCATCAGTCACCAGGACCAGTGGCCTAAGGGGAAACCAGGCAGAAAGGCATGCAAGATCAAGACAGATCCCCTTAAACATTTAGAATCTGATTATCTCATGGAGTGAATCAAAGCCTGGGAGATTGTCACAACCATGCTCAGAATGATCGTGTAAAATCCAGGGCTGATATTTGTCACCAACTTCCCTTTTTCAAAACATTTTTGACCAGGGCAGCTGGGCACTCCAAAGCAAAATACTGTCAAAGGCTACAACCACCTACCATCTTCTTCCCTCTGAATGCTTCTGGGCTACACTCCATCAGAGCCCTGAAGGATTATGGGTGAAAAAAGATGGCGGGTAGCTGTAGTCTCAGCTGGTGCTTCCTAGCATATCCACTATTTTAGTCAAAATATTTTTTAAGAAAGAAAGAGGAATTCTCATCTGCCACCTGATTAGCTTACTGCAGGGATCCACCAAGACTGGGGAGGAGAGAATGAAAGAACCTAGTAAAGAGCTCCCTCAAACCTGGCACAAGCCCTGATCACAACCTGGAAAGCTTCCATCTGCAGTCCCAATTGAATAGCAGAGTGCAGAAATGGACGTTGACAAGTCTAACCCTGGCATCTCTCCTCACAATGTATCTAATCCATTTTTCATATATATCCCTGATTCTCTCTCCATATCCAACCCCATATGCCTGAACAGGAGTAATGTTCAGAACAGTTATAGCCAACTCAGACAGCAGGTGCAGGGGGTGGCTGCATGAGTTTCCACCACCGTCTATTCCTCTTCAGTCCTTCCCTGTCGATTCCCTGTGAGCTTCCCAAACAATTCCTAGATCTTCTGCAGTGGGTGCCCTGGCTGTGACAAGGTTTGACATAGGATTCAACTGTCTATCCAGTTAACTTCTTACTTGGGCCAGCCTTGAGTTTGTCTAGGTTAGCCAGTTTTTGTAAGCTGCCTTGACTCCTAGCACCCTTTCACACAAGACAATTATAGCACATGGACTCCACATTAACTTTCATGGCTGCATCCTACAGAATTCTGAGAAATGTAGTTTGAGGAAGCACAAGATGATTCTAAACACCCTATGAGACTCCAAATCCCAGACTGAGCCATGACAATTAAAGACAAATCAAAGAGCTGTAACTGTGTGGTGTGAAAGGGTGCTAGGTTTTGACCACTCTCATATTACATGCAAGGTGTGTGTGAGAGAAAGAGAGAGAGCTCATGCACATATGTGCGAATGTTTGAATATTCCAGTTCAAGCCAGTTTCCCACCCCTTCTGAAGATTTTAGTAGTCACTAGGCTAAAGCACTCTTTTTAGTTTTAAAGAAGCAATTCAAATGAAGTATAAGCTGCCACTCAAATGAGCAGCTGAAAGGAAGAGGGGACTGGCTCATTTCAGACTATGGATTTCAACCTGAAGGAACAACTTCCTTGACTAATCAGACAGTCTGCCAGCCTATTAGTGTGTATACTCTCATGCCAAAGGGTCCTGTTAACACAGCTCCAGATTGCATAAACAGAGAATGGAAAAACACGTACACTTCCAAGTGGGCCAATTTACATGTGTTTGCTGAGTTGGAGGAAAAGGAGAAAGATGCCAATAAAATGGCAGTCTCCAAACCTGAGTCCCAACTTGGCAGTAAGCCACATTTTACTGAGCATGAATGAGTTTCTCTTAATTGCCATTATCTCCTTAGGTGATAAAGTTTGCTTTTATTCAAAACAAGCCTGTTTGTCTGCAGGGAGAATCTTTAGGGCTTTTATGCATTTACTTTCATGTTATCATAGTATATGAAGAAGTTGGTTCCCAACTGCCTCATTCTCCTTTCTGGATTTGGGACTCAGGTATGACATTTGATAAGAAGGACTCATGCTTTGCATGCAGAAATTTCCCAGTTCCGCTCTTGATATCTCCAGTTAAAAGGATTCCAGGCAACAGAACTGAGAAATGTAGTACTGTTGATTTTATTCATCATTTTCATTTATATGCAGCTAGTGGTACCTGGTTTTCTCCCTCTCCAATTTATTCTGATGACAACAATGCGAGGGTGAGGCAAGATCTTATGAGTGATGGTGTTACCTATAACACTTTGTTTTGCAAGGCTCAGTTACATGGCAGTTTTTATCCCAGGGAGAATCGCAATATTGTCATCTCGAATCTATCTCGTATTGTTCCCACAATTTGTTCTGTGTAGCAAAAGTCTCAGGTTTTTGTGATTGTTGTTTACACTTACAATGTCATCCCCTCCCTTCAAAACCAAGGAGACTCCAGAGCCCAAGGGGGGGGGGAGAGAAGTTCCTTTCTTCGTAGTTCCACTCAAGCCAGAAATGTCAGAATCCCTTTACCCCATATTCACCTCCTCTTGACGACGCCTTCCTGCATTTCTTCCCAGAGGGAGCCCTATGCATAGCGTGGCACCCAACATCCCTACTAACATCACAGGCGCACCTCTTTCCCCACACTCAGGGACATCTAGGGTTTTACATCCCTAGGATTTCAAGGAGAGAATCCGGCCTGCACTTCATGCTCTACCATTGAAAGCAATGTGTTTTCTCGGATACAGGAACTTGGACCAATCACTTCAAACATTGTACCACAAAGGCCACAGCAAGCTCTAAAATGCTAAATAAATTACTCAGTTACAATCATCCAACTTCTCTGCTCCCAATTTTAAAGGTCCATAAGGCAAAAATAGTACTAGTCCTAACATATGGTGCTGAGCTTTGGGGCCTATCTAAGGCTCCACTACTTGCACAAAATCAAGCATGCTTCTTAAGGAGTATACTGGGGACAGACAGGAATACTCCTGCAGCAGCAGTAAGAGCTGAAACAGGAACACACTCCATTCACAGTTTAGCAGTAATCAAAGTTTTTAATTATTGGTGGAAGATCCTTCAAATGGAAGCTAATAGACTGCCAAAAATGTGTGTGGAAGAACAATTAGGTACACTTCAATTTCAGCACATCTCATGGATTAAGCAGCTTCTTCAAATCATCCCACAATTTGGTTTTTCAATGCAATATACATTATTAGCCGGCAACTCAGCCACAGCAATATTTAAACAAAGAGTTTTGGATGTGAATGCCCAAATGGACATTGAGACACTTGCAAACATCAGGTCATTGAAATAGTTGGCTGAAAACAAACTGTCATTCCAAGCAGAAAAATATTTAGAAATGGGGCTGACTCAACACCACAGGATAGCTGTAACTAGAGCGAGATTTGAGCAGCTGGAATCCATGGTCAAATATGGCCGCTTTCACCTAGTACCATACATCAAGAGAATATGTGTTTCCAGAACATCTGAAATAGAGGATATAGCACACGGTCTATTCAATTCCAATTATATACTCCAGTAAGGGTCCAGCACTTGCAGACATTACTGGACAGAACTATACATTGGGACTGTAACAAATGGTTAACCTACTTCCTCCAGAGTACAAATACTTAAGTAGTCATTAGGTTGGCTAAGTTTATAAACAAAGTTGTACAACTGAGAGCTCATTTTATTGAACACATTGGGGTTGCATGCAAAGGGGATGAACTTATTTAAAGCTCTTAATGTCCTTATATTTTATTATTTTTATCCAACTATAAGATGATAACTTATTAATGTGTGTTTTTTATATTATGTTATTTGAAAAATTAGTCTAATATTCATTTTAACTTAATTTTATCATACCTTATCTTATTCATTTTTGTTATACTTTATTCTAGTTTGGTTTAAATTAGTTCATTATATTGTGTTTTTTCTATCTTATTTTACTTTTACAATGTCTGATGTTAACTGTTTTGATATGGTCAATTGACTAATCAAATAAACTATAACTGACTAAGTAATGCTGAAAGCAATGAGGATGAAAAATGTTTAGTTCAGCCGAACCTGGTACTACCAGCAAATTATCCACGCACGGTGCATTTTTTTGGGGTAGGGGGCGAAAAAAATACTAGGCAGGCAAACTCCACACAGATTATCCAATCCTCAGGTATTTTATTTTTAGTTGGGAAATGCAAAATGATTTTAATCCCCTCCTCTCTTTCTTTCCTTCTAATCCAGTCCTTGGTTACCTCTCAAAGATTTGCAACCGAATAACAGGAGGGGTTCAACCGATACTACCACAAAATTACTGAGAGACTACAATAGTGTTTTACCAATAAAGTAATATTGTTCGAAAGTTATACAATAATGATATTCATTCACAAGGTATATATGTTTTTATAAGGGAATTTACACAAATAAAACTGAAAATACACAATGTAGTACATTCAGTACATTTACAAAATTGATGCCTTTGATATGCAAGTATGCTATAACTTCATTGACAAAATTAAGGCTGTTAATTCACAAATATTCCATGTAATTCTCTTGGAATAGCTCCTCATACACTTTGCACAATTAATTTTCTATTAACAAAAGCTGGGTACATTCAAAGATATAGCTGCTACATTCACAAAGTGCTTACTATAAATTTGAATTCTTACTCCACCCCATCTTACTCAATATTTCACACTACCCCCTCTTACTTGATATTTCCTCTCCCCAGTTAGTGCTTTCCAGTCAATTAATAATAATAATAATAATAAAATTTATTTATACCCCGCCCCTCTGTTAAAACAATCGGGGCAGCTTACAAAAATTAAAATACAATACAGATAAAATCCCCAAACACCCCCCACCCACAAATACCTATTATATCTTATAATATGTGTATTACTTATATATAATAAACGTGAGCAATAATGTTCTAGAAAAAAAGGCTTCAACCAAAAAGAAAGAAAAATATACACTATTGCTTTAAGAATATTTTCTCAACAATATAACACTTTGCTGTCTCTATATTCTTCTCCTTTTTCTATCCCACAGTACCTCCCCACTCCAACTTTTCCCTTCAGACCATCTCCCAAGAAAGGAGCATCTTTTTTGGCCTTCCTTAGATTTCATTCCATCCCTTCAAAACCAAGGAGACCCCAGAGCCCGAAGTGGGGGGAGAGAAGTTCTTTTCTTTGTAGTCCCACTCAAGCCAGAAATGTCAGGGTCCCTCTCTCCCATAGTCACTTCCCCTTGACGATGCCTCCCTACCTTTCTTCCTGGAGAGATCCTTTCCAAGACTCTCCTCTTCCTCTTCCTCTTCATCCAGCATGGAGATGGGCAGGAAAAGACATAGGGGTGAGCACCCAGCCCCACTGCTCAGGTCCCTGCCCACGAAGCACATCCAAAGATGCTGGCAGTTTTACTTGGGAGTAAGTTTTCTTAGCACCAGCTGACTCTGGAGAGTGGGGTTTGACTCCCCTTTGCTCAGCCATGGAAACCCCTGGGCAAGTCACACTCTCAGCCTCCTCGGCCACCCTGTCTGGCCAGCCTTGGCCATCACCTGGCTCTCAGCTGGCTGCAGCTTCTGCCAACTGGGCTTTGGAGGCAGTGGAGGGCCCTAGGTGGGGCCATACAAAAATGGTGGATCAAGAATTGCAAAGCTTCCCTTGCAAGCCCACCCCCTCCATGGTTTGACCAAACATAATTCAGCCCCTATCATGTGGGGTTTTCCTGGACTTTCCTAAAAGGTTCGTGGAAAATAGAGGGATGGAAAGTCACCGGTTAACTGGGATTTTTGCTACCCCTCCTTCTGAATAACGTGTGATGTGTGTGAACCAACAGGGTTTGACCGAAATTCTTCCTGGATATATTTTGCTGTGTAAATGGGCCCCAGGTTACAAGGGGGTAATGTTATATTTTCAAATGAATGTAACCCTTGGGGATTGTTTAGATGACCAAAAAAAAAAAACCCACAAAGAATGCAGGCAGAATACCTTTTGTTCAGATGAGCTCCTGACGGGATTCACCATATTGGGAAAGAGGGGGGCTAAAATCTCCAAATAGTTTGCAATAACAGCATTCGCTGTTTCTCGCAATCTTTTTTAAAAATTACATGAAAATGTGCATGACCGCCTGTCTGAACAACCAATTTGAATAGGGGCACATCAAAGAACTCAAACATGATTGGTCAGACTTCGGTGGGAGCGGGCTTGAAAGGGAGAAAGTGGCCAGAGCCACCATTGTTGTTTTTTGTAGGTAAATAATTGTGTGCACAATTGTTCAAGCAGCAGAGTAAAAAAAATTATTTAAGTGAAAAATCATTCTTCCACTTCTGTCATTTAAGGACGAAAAGGGGGAGGAGAATGGAGGGAGATTTTCAGCAGGCAATTAACTCGCAACCACCATTTTTTCTTGGGGGCATGCTCCATGTGAACTGCAAACTTGGCTAATTTTCCATGGCAGCGATCTTGCGAATGAGTTGTGGGCACAAATGAACACTGCTGCGATAGGAAGGTGAGGCACTATTTTTCACTATTCTCCTGTCTAGCTGTGCCCCAATAATGCTACTTTCTAGAGTAGTGAGAAATATTCCTCATTACCACTAAAATATTACTTTGTGTGGAGAGTTTCTTGGGGGACTTTCAGGCATTTTTGGTTATTTTAAAACATGTTTAAAATAATATAAGAAATAATCAAAAAGTAACACATTAGTAACATGTTACTGACATATATTCTTTAAACAACAAGCATCCTATAGCTACACTTTTTAGTACTAAGTTGGTTACCTGAAATGTAAGATGATTAAAACAATGTGGAAAAGTAACATTACTTTAATCCAAAGGGCAGGAAGCATCACAAGTTGCTGGAGCTGGGGTGGTGAGCCTACCTTTGGACTTTAGTCTGAACTTTAAAGGAGCTCTCAAAGATGTTGAACCTACCTTGGGTATAAGGGTCAGCATCTTTGAGATCTCCTTTAAAGTTCAGGCTAAAATCCAGAGCATAGTTACCACCTTACCGACACAGAAGGCACCAGCTACTACTGGGAAATACCATTTCCCCATTTCAGGTTGTAGGAAAGAGTTGAAGTTGAAGATATCAAGGATACTCATCTGACAAACTCCAGCTTTAAGCAAGGACTTAATGAAATGGGATTATGGATTTGGGTTGTGAGGAATTTTCTCAGGGATGAAAAAACAAGTCACTCACTATATGTGAGGGACTGGTACACACAGTTTCAATTATCCATCATCTGAAACATATGGTCTCTGTAGGCATTTCCTAGGTCCTCCAGTGCAACTCTGTGGTTCCATCAGAAGTTACCATAGAGTCATGCTGAAGATACCTAGAGAGGTGCTCCAGCATGATTCTATGGGGTTTGCTATTACCAATAGGTTCAAGTATTAGTGATAAGTCTGGGAACATGTCCCCTGTGGATATGGTGGGCAACCTGTACGTCTGTGTACATTTGTGTACTTTTTTCAAAGATATACATTTTGGATTGGATGCATTTATTTGAAAATTAAAAGAGAAAAGAAATTACTGCTGCTTACAGTTTCTTCCCAATGAGAGCAAACTGAATATATACATACTTATGCTAATACTGTAGTCTCTTATACCACAAATAGGAGAAACAATAGTTAATTTTTTTTCTGTCCCTAGGTGGCATACAAAGGAACTCAATCATAATTTAAGAATTCTCTGAAGCAATTTTTTACCTTATGTTCAGCCCAAAACTTTAGTGGTTGAGTGTTTCTCCTAGATAAAAGTACTAAATTATTCTGACTGGGCTAGTCTTCCAATGAATCCAGCAGGATGGTTTTTGTAAATTTTGATATCCATATCATAATGTCCATGTTCAACAGAAAATAATACTTCATTAGACAGATATGTAAAATTTGGGAAAGCTGAAAGAGTTTGGCCATTTTTCATCCATGATCTGGATGTTAAGCAATTCTTCCAAGGAACTGTGCAAAGACTCTAAAGGCCTTTTCTGTGGCTCTGTTCCAGAGACAGCTGTGCAGTGTTTGATCTATTCTACAGAGCCACACTGAAGGAATTGCCAAAACTTTGCAAAAAAAAGCAAGCCAGACAGTCCAAGGCCTATTTCAGAAGGTCTAAACTCAGGGTATCACCTCAAGTCAATTAAATAAAAATGTACGTAGCCTCCTGTTTTCCCACATTTTGTAAGCCCTCGTAGAGCTTACTGGTGGTGATGGGAGATAATGATGATGATCTTATTGTTTTTTAAAAATAAATCCTGTGGGAGGTCTGACATCTCCATCTTTCTTTTAGTTCCACCACTGCCATGGACATATCTGGTGACAACTTTAAAAAGGGTGTTCTTGGTGGTTGCTCCCTTCAAGGCTGCCTGGGCTAGCCCTTTCAACATTTTGCTTCTACTAGTAGGAAAAAATATTTTTATTCATGCAGATTTTGGAAACTGGCTGGCTGCTTAGGAATGGGGTTTAATGGATGTCTGTTGTGATTCTTTAAAAATCAATGTGTTTTTAAATTGCCTTTAGTTCAATATTTGTAATATGATAATTTGAGTAAATTTAGTTTAGCGTATAACTTTTGTGCTTTCATCAGTACCTTTTTTAGTGTTGTTCAAAGCTGACTTGGGTCCTCAACCTTGGGAGAAAGCCACACAAAGAAAGAAAGAAACTAATTCTATCATGGCTTTGCCAATATAAACACTCTCGACTTTTCCATATTTATTTCCCACAAGCTAAGGAACCTGCAGTTACACCCAGATGTGGAGACATTCTGAGAAAACTGCTGGATCTTGTATTTTCAAAATTGGGGAACCTACTTTTGAGGGCTCTACCTTTGGGAGAGTTCCAGGATACTTTACTTTTGCTAGTGGTGATTAATATATTCCATTTATTTCAGTGGGTCTCCTCCAGTGGGGAGTAACATTGGATTCAGCCGCCCATCCAAATACTTCACATTATGAAAAATGTATCTCACAACAATATATTACTGATGAGAAAAGACATTCACCCTACCTCCAATTATTGTGAGGACTGCAGCAAAGTTCAGAGAAGACAAGGAGGTTAATGGCACACAGAAGCTGACATGATTATCCCTGCTTATAAAAAAAAGCCCCGGCATTTTGACCCTGTGGGCCCTGTCTCCATTACACCACTGGTTATAAGCCAATGACAAATATTTAATTACACATAAATAAAAGCAGAAAACTTTGGAAATGGTGAGATGTATGACATCATCTTCTCTATTTGAAATAGTCTAATATAACTTTGGATGTTTTGCATAACATGAATTGGCTTTTGTTCAATGGATAACAATGACCTTGTAAGGAAGGACAAACATGGAACTGGTGCAGCTTTGCTGGGCTGCACTGAGCGTCTCAGAACCTGTTTTGGGACCTCATCTGTCTCCACAGCATCTTCCAGCCCAGTCATCAGGTCATCCTCAGTTGTGTACTCTTTGTGTACTGCTCCCTATATTTTGTTAGCTTTCTACATCATGAATCTCATTCCTTTGTTCAGAGACTAGATCAGACTGTGCAAGTCCTTGTAGTATCCCTTCACCAAAATTGCAAACTTACATATAACACAGGTATCAAATACCATAGCTCCATCACTTTCATGTATTCCCGGAAGCTCTTGCATTCCTCCCCCTTGCACATAACTTGCCAAGCTCTTTCATGAAGGAATCAGTCTCCTTTTGCAAAGATTCTTTCTTTCATATAGTGCTGATGATGCCATTCCCATTGTCTTCAGATGTTCACCACCACCACCACCATGTTATCTTAAAATATGTGTTTTTATACAATCAATGTGGCAAGTTTAGTATGCAGTGGATAAGTGCTTTCCTCTATATATGCCAATGTTTGTAATGTGCACTTGTAAAAAATGTATTTAGCCACTTGCAAGACTGAAACATTACACACAAATGCTCATTTGCATAGGTAGAGCCTTTTATTTTTAGATCTGTAGAGTGGAGAAATGTCCTACAGAGAATATCCTGCACAGAACGATGAAATCCATGAACCACAAAATCATGTTTTGAAAGTGTTTGGGGCATCAGGATCATCAATCAAGAGTTCCATGGTACCTCAAAGTCCATCTAGTCCAACCCTTGGTTCATGTAGGAAATCAACAATCCACCACTAAATGATCCTCAACGGATGACCATATAACCTCTGTTTCAAATCTTCAATGGAGGAACCCCATGCAGCTTCATTCCAAGTCATTTTGACTCAGAATTCTCCAGGATCCAATTACTCTAAATCCAACTCTGGACAGAATTTGCCAACCTCTTTACTACCATGTAATAATAACAAATAGCCCTCCTACATATGAACTGACACAAATTTGTGGTTGCAGTTGTTCCCCATTTATTCTGATTTTTAGCTTCAGCAGATATTCTGTGTCTAATGAGCAATGAAGAATGGAGTCAGTTTTTCCCATCTGCAAATGCCAGCCTTATCCATTCTGGACTGGTTCTTCTTGCTCGTAAACAAAGCCAGGTAAGTTATGTAATGATATTTGGGCCATCTGTGGTCTTCATTCATTACCATCCCTAACTAGAAACTAAATTCTATTCCAAGAATGATGGGGGAAGCAAAAGAACCTTTAAAAGAGGAATCTGATGGCTGGAGTCCAGACTCTGCTAATTAGTGTACAGAACGCAGATCATTTAAAAAACCACCTAATTAAACACAATGGCCAAAGGGAGTTTCCAGTCCTATGACAATATACCCGAGCTTCCTTTCTTTAGCTCTATGCTGAAATGCATTTGAATGCATTGAGAAATACACTTAGGTTTAATGCTACCACCCTTTTAAAAGAAAATAACTTGGAACAAAAGCAGAATTTTAGAAATGGAGAAAAAGAGGTATTCATTGGATCTATAGGATGTTGCTTTCCAACATGCCCTTTGCAAAATATCAGTGCATTGTTTGGATATTATTAGATTCCAAACAAAAAACTGTGCAGCCAACTCTGGCAGCTCACCTGGTTCTCTTTTAGGAAGTGGAGTGGGGCAAGGGGGGAAATTCCCTTAAGGCTCCAAGCTAAGTAATTACCTTCAGATATGTGAAAGTGGATTGTTGTCAGTTCTCTGGTTCTCTCCTTGATAGCTGGTGATTTGTGCCTGTCAACAATCAGCAGGTGCAGTGAGGTTGAGTGCCAGCACTGGATTGGAATTGTGACAACACTCATTTTGGTACCTGTTAGATTGGTAATTTCATCAGAGTGCTGCAAAGAAAAATGTTGAAAATAATGTGTGTTATGTGTGAAGTGAGTGGTGGTGGATGCTGCTCAAGGATTGTGCCAGAGGTGCGGATGGAGGGCTTTCAAGTTATTATTCAGTGGGGCATCCTATTGATTAGTCTATAAAATTTTACCACAGTTTGAATGGCCCTGTTGTTGCAAACTAACAGAGCAAGGTAAATAGTCAAGTCAATGGCTCTATGAGAAACGGATGCGCAACCTAGGAGGCAGAGTGGTGGGATGGCTCTGGTGGCAGCAATGGCAATGGGGGGGGGAAGAGGGGATCAGAGGTCTCACTTCCATTCTCCCTCCCCCCCCCAATGGCTCTCATGGCTGCAATTGTGATGACGGGAATTTGCTATTATCCATGGAATTCATTATCTGTGGGGGCCCCTGGAACCAATCCCCCAAGAATACAGGGGGGTCCTACTGTATTTGAATAAAATACCCTTTTAACAAGTTGGTCAATTTATGTGATATAGCAAGACCCCATACTTTTTTGACCCATTCTTCAAAACTCAGGATTTTCTACTGTCTCCAATACTTGACATATATTATTCTTGCTGCTGTAATCGTGTCACAAATTAATATATTGTTCTTTCTTTCTAGCTTCATTCTCAGGTCTACCATATTTCAAAAGAAACAATTCTGATCTTAGTACTAATTCTATCTTCAGGATCTCAATTATCATCTTCACTATTTTTCCCCAATATTTTTTTTTTGCCAAGATGTTTCAATTTTTAACAAGGGTTTTTGTTTTTTGTTTTTGGGCAGTGTCCTGGGGAGCCATTGGGGTTTCAAAAACAGCCAATCTCTGCCTCCAAAGGGGCATGCAGAGATTACAGAGAAAATAACATGTGGTGCCCTGAATACCTGCAATCTGCTATAGAAAAGCTACATTCTATTATTACCAGCATGCAATTTTTCTCCTGCATAGACACCTGTGCACAAAAATAAACAAAAACAATAGATATTTCCTAGTTACCTGTGAGTCTTGAGGGTGCCTGTTTCCTAGCCTTTGCACTGTATATCAGAAGTATGACAGGACCATATTTTACTGGGCTCCTTGTCAGGAAAGCCTCTCAAATTATGTAAGGCCCTGTACTTTTTATATTTATTAAGCTTTTAAAAATTTACTGTTCACCCAGTCCCTAACATACTTGGACGGCTCCCTTTCAATATTTAATAAGCACAGCTCAGACTTTCCAATAACAGCTTGTGGGGATAGGCTGAGATTCATAGGAAATATGGTTGTTTGGAACTAATTCCCTCAGCCCCCTCTTTTGCACACTGCTGAGGTCTATGGCCACTGTGGGGAGAATATAGAAAGCAGCCATGGCTTCTCAAATTTGGTCAAATATACAAACAATATACAAACAATAAACTCTTAAGGACACATTTTAATATCAAGTTCTTACTTTCTCATACCCTAAAGGCACCAAATCACAGCTGATCTTGGAAGCTAAGCAGGGTCAGCCCTTGTTAGTATTTGGATGGGAGACCACCAATAAATACTAAGTGCTGTAAGCTATATTTCAAAGGAGGGAACTGACAAAGCCATATCTGAATATTCCTTGCCTAAGAAAACCCTATGAAATTTATGGGGTAGCCATAAGTTGACAGGCAACTTGAAGGCACAGACACACACCTTTCTCACCTGTCTCCAAAGTCTACATATTGATAGACAGCAGTAAATCCCTTGCCCTACATGTGCCTGTTTGAAAAGTGCACAGAGATCTGCACTACAAATGTGTACACCACTTTTCTCAGCTGGGGAACGAGTCCATGTAGTGCATAAAATTCAAAATGTGAAGAAACATGCATATGCTGGAAAAATAAAGGAAGAAAGGAAGGAAGGGGAGCTGCATTCCTTCCTGTAAACAATTCTGCAACAACATGGGATGGAATTAGCTGTCAATTTTTATGCATAATGTCCCAAAAATGACTTCCTCAGACTGCTACATCACAGGCAGAAATAAAATAACATCCCTTCCCACCAGCGAGCTGCGATTCTCTGAATATTCTAAGATATTCCCTATGCACAAGCAACACATTCTACTTTCTGAAGTTCCATACACTCACTCCTCAGATTCTTGAGCTGAAATGTTACCTTGACAAACTGTCAACTCCATGCTCCTGCTGGAGTCACTGAAGAAATAAGACAGCAGAAGAGGGGGGATGAGGAGGGGACATACCACTGAGGGGATGACAAATCCACTTTGAATTTTATCATCACTTCCTCTGTAGCTGCTCTAAGATTAACTGGAACCACACCACAAGCAAACTAGGGTCTACACTGGCAGATATCCTGTTCAAGCAGAGCAGCTGCAGGAGGTGGTAAGTTGTTATTTCCACACAATTCCCACCGCAGTACAGGAGCAGTTGACTAGTGGTCCCATTCAATCCTGGGCTGTGCTAGGAGCTGGGCAATGTACAGGAAGGAAAGGGCTGAGCCTACACATGTTTCTGAAGCAATACAGGAAAGAATTAAGAGTTAGCAACCTTTGCATGTCTACCGGGCCGGTTTAAGGAATTGGAGGGGGGCTGCAACGCTTTATGTTGGGGGGCCCATATGTTTATCTCAGGTCAATGTAACCTAACCTATTCACAGTACAAGATATTCAGATTATTACATAATTTGTCATGAATAATTTAGTTTTAAAAACTGTATTATAGTCACTAATGTAATATTGGTGTAGATTTCCTCAGTCAAACAGAATACAAATATTACAAAACACTCTAATGCAACACTCTTCTAATATTTAAAGAAGATTGTTTCTGTTAAACAACTCTCAAAAGACTAGCCCATTCATACTAAATCAAAATTACAAAACACTAGTTTCAGCATGCAGAATTTGAAGTCAGGGGAAAAAAAAGAGCTGAGTCCAATTTAGTATATTTAATGCATTTTGTCCTTTCATACTTTTACAGTCTTATGTTGTAAATTTTGAAATACAAAGTATAACACGAATTATTCTTTTAAAACTATTTTAACCAGTTTACATACAATGTGTATCAAATAATTTAAAATTACAACATTTATAACATTGACTTTTCTACTTCTTTGCGTTTAAAAAACATACTCACTTATATCTTAACTTTTCTTGCTTTTTAAGCAGCAAACACCTTCACTAACTTCTCAATATGTAAGGAACATGCTACCTGCCTTTCCACAGCTATTATGGAAAGACCTCTTAGTCCAGGTCCTCTCTGGCTGTCGACAGGCCAGTTTGAATGTCCTCTCCCTTTCCCAGCTCTCATTGAAATGTACTTTTGTAGGAATTCTTCTTTTGTCTTTTAGTCTTTGGCAAAGAGTCAAGATTATCACGCTACACTGTTGTAGCACTATTATTCCACTTTAACTGCTAAGGCTGCCTCCTGTGTAATCCTGGGATTTACAGTTTAGGGAAGGGCATTTAGCATTCTCAGCCAGAGAGCTCTTAAGCCTCACTAAACTACGCACTCCAGAATTCCACAGGAGGCAGCCAGAGCAGTTAAAGTGGAATAATAGCACTGTAACAGTGTAGTGTGATAAAAGCCTGATTATGAAGTCCTTCAGGTACCTGCCATATGCTTTCATGAGGTTTTTGTTAGCTAATTTGATACTTCATTTTATTTGAAAAGCAATTGACCTTTTTAAAAACTTTTCTCTGCTTGGTTCTTGAACAGAGTTGGAAACTGGAGATTATTTAGTTCTCTTGTCTAGCTTGAATGTTGTCCTTATTCACTCCACCTAGACCACTTGGCAAACCGACTGACCTGGGATTAAATACGTTTAAAGGAAAGTTAGGGTGGGGAGTCCTCTTCTTCATAAGTAAAAAGCCCTAGATACTCACATTTATAGGCTAAGAGTTTTAAAACAACAAATAGTATTTCCTTGTAATGCATGGAGCACGCAGTTCCGTTAGTGCCTCCTCTGCCCTTTCAGGGGTCTCTGCCAAGAGGGCTTCTCTTCCCATGGAGGTTCGGCTTCTCTCTCCACTCCCTCAGGTGGCCCTCCAGCCTCTTCCACCTCAGCTTCTCTGCCTGCCAGGCACGCTTGTCCCTCACCGCCCCTCTCGGAGTTTGCCCACCTTGTCCATCAAGCAGTCTTGTCACTTTAGGAGAAACAGGTCCCCCAGACCTTGTGCGTCTGTCTCCGTCTCCACCCCTTTGGGAAACTTGACCTCGCTCAGCACTTTTCCTTTCCTCTCCCTTTTCAAAGCACAACCTTGGCTTCCCCTGGACAAGAAGGGAACAGAGGGAGCAGGTGGTGGGGGTGAAGGTGTCTCTCTGCCCTGCTGCTGCCCCTCCCATGGCAGCTTCCTCCTTCTGTGGCCAGTCGGTGCCCAATGCGGCCAAGGTTGGAAGCCTTCCTACTAATAATGTTTTTGCAGGAAGAGGGTTACGACAGGGGCCCCCACAACGGGGCCCCTGTGGCTGTAGGTGATGCAGGGCCCTTAAACTGCCCCTGCATGTCTATATTCGCTAATGGCTAATTTGCATGTACTGTAATGCTTTATGAGTTCAGGCATAAAATAGGTTTAAGGTGACTTCCTGTTCATTACCATTCTCCCCGACACCCTCTTTCTTCCTGCATTGCTCTAACCTGCAGTCATCTTTCTTTTCCCTCTCTCCCCTCTGTTATACCATGGGGTTGGCCAAATGGTGAAAAAACTCCTTACAGAATGTGAGGAGAATCCTACCTGTCCTAATGGCATTCCATGCGATTTTTCTGTATTGTGAAGGAGGGGGGCAAAAAAGGCCAAAAACCTCTCCAGAAAAACCTTTGTGGCTTTCTCTGTATCTTTTTAAAAACAGTGTGTGGGGTGCACATTCTTGCTTCTTAGGACAAGCAAGTTGATTTGAGTCACTTGCCCAAACAAGAGAAAGCACAAATCTGATTGGCTGAACAAGCACAGGGGGCGGGGCTTGCTAACAAGGCAAGCGCCCACTGCCACCATGTTGGATTTTTGCCTTAACAGCCAAGCACTAAGGCAAGAAAACAGGGTGTTGGTGGGGGTTTTTTGTTTTGCTTTTATGGTCAATTGAAAAATTGCTCAATCACACCTTGGACACTTTAAAAAAAAAATAAGGTCATCATTGGCAAATTGAGGTAAGTACAAAAATGAGTAAATCGCTTGCAGCCACCACGTTTACTAGTGGGCATGCAAAGCTTATGGGGGCAACCCCCCCAAAAAAAAACCATTAGGACAAGTTGCAGCTGCTGCAAAATGTCATTTCTGCCAGGCACTCCTTTTTTATGGGCTTGTATAGACAACCTGCATGTATCTGATAGTGACCCAATGCCAGTAAAGCTACTTGTGTGTGTATATGTATGTGTATGTGTGTGTATCAACAAAAAATTAAGCTTATTTACTTTCTCCAACACGTTTGGATACATATGGTTTGAGACTCAGGGTTGTTTTTTGTTTGTTTGTTTGTTTTTGTTAAGAACTTGAAGCCCCAGAACAAGAGGAATCCTTCTAAATACTAATTTTTGAAGTTGAATTTTCTGTATTCTAAATATGAAGACACTTGCAGATTTGGGTGTATTCTTATCAAGACAAAACTGAAAGGAACTTTTCACCCACCCCTTGTGAGAAAGGGAAACTTTCTTCTAGGGGAGCCTGCAGGCCCTCCATGCAGCCACACCAGAGAAGGTAACTGCAATTTTGCTGATGCCACGTAGTAATAAAAACACTATCTTGGTACAGCTGTTGACAACACATTTCCTCCCATCTCCTGAAGAAAGATAAAACCCTGCTCCTACCCCACCCATGTGATTAATCTGCCAATGGAAGCGCTTTGAACCTCAAAGCTCAGACTTAAGTACACTGTCACCTAGGAATCAAATGTTGTACATTTTCTTGGCTGGAACATTGAGCTGTCAACAGAGAGGGTGATGTGAAATTCATGAAAGGGTCTCTGTTGGTGTACACTCTCCCCCCATCCCTTCTACAAATGAGTTTTCTGAAGGATACATGTCTTCTGGGTAAGAGAGCCAGCTTAGCTTCTAAGCACATTCTTCAATTGCCTTTCAAGTTGATGTAAATCTTTGACTGACTAGATATGTTGCTTCCTTCTCTGAGCAGAAGAAGTCTATGCCATGTCTGCAGTAAAGAGAAGATGTGTGTGCATAAGTACAGATACACCTGTGTGCTTGTCTGCATATGGAGCAATATTGATACATGCATACACAACACACACACTGAATGAGGTGGGAAATGATTGTGCAAATGTATCATTTATGTGATTCTTCTAGAAATGTGTGTGTGCAAATTCAGGCTCGGTAGATATGCTTGAATTCAATTTGGCATGTGTGTTTGTTTACATATGTGTACCATACTCTGCCTCCTCTCCATTGACACCCCCTTGTCATGGGAGAGAGGCTTGCGTACCCTAATGATGTTTTGAGCTATGCTGGCGGTGGCATAATAGCCACTGGTAGGGTCTCCCATGCCAGACAGGTCAAAACTGAAGGGTCTGACAAAGAGCATCAACGGGCAGGATGGGCTCTCTAGCCTTATGGCAACCATCCTAGGAGAAGGAAAACTCTAATCCCAAACCCGGGCAGATGGTGCTTGTCCAACCCTGTAAGGTCAACCATCTAAGAGAAGGAAACTCTAATCAAACCTATGACCCGAGGACCTCACTGCTACACCCATGCTTGCAAGGCCACAGCAGATGAACCTTTGGTTTAAAGGGTGAGGCCAGTTCTGTGCACGCTGCACTCCACCAGAAAAATCCATTGCACAGGCTCAAAGGACAAATCCAGTTCCACAAAAGCCCTGTAGCGATAGGTGAGGGACAAAACGGCAGGTGTAAAGATGTACTGGAAGCCACAGACCCAACCCTGCATGCAGGCGGTTCAGGACTTTGGTCGCTCGAGGCTGACCCGGGAGATGACAGTCTTGTTCAGCAGCATCCTGAATGACCAAGCAGCCTTTTTTAAGGAGAGCACTGCTTGCTCCATATGGAGAGGGGCCTAGAAAAGGCGGCCTAATGAAAGCTCATCCCCATCTAGCTGGTTGGCTAGCTGCAGCCAACGGGCATCTTCTGATGCGGTCAAACCAAGGCAAAGAAACAAAGGCGCACACCGGCCTCCAATAAATAAACTGAAACTTGCATGCTGGAACATCAGAACCATGCAAGACTCTGCAGATAGTGGACGGCCTGAGCATCGTGCTGCCCTAATAGCCCATGAACTATCACGACTTAATATTGACATCGCTGCCCTTACTGAAGTTCATCTCCATGAGGAAGGCAGCCTTAAAAAACATGGCGCCAGCTACACACTTTACTGGTCTGGCAAACCCAAAGACAAAAAACATCTTTCAGGAGTAGGCTTTATGATTAAAAATTCCATTGCCTCCAAACTCGAAACCTTGCCAACAGGACACTCTGATCTCATTATTTACTTACTCCTCCCACATGTAGAAGATAAAATTATTATCCTTGGACTTCAATGCCAGAGTAGAAAAGAACTCTGAAGCCTGGAAAGGTGTCTTAGGCAAGCATGGTGTTGGAAACTGCAATGATAATGGACACCTCCTGCTAGAGTTCTGTGCAGAACAACAGCTGACTATTACAAACACAATCTTTCAGCAGAAAGATAGCTTGAAGACAACCTGGATGCATCCCCGATCCAAACATTGGCACCTCATTGACAATGTCCTAGTCCGCCAGAGAAACATTCGCAATGTCCATCATACCTGAGTGATGCCCAGTGCAGAATGCCAAACAGATCATCGCCTCGTAAGATGTAAACTAAATCTTCATCTTAAATTCAAATCTAAGAGGGGTGGCATCTTAAAGAAGAGACTCCAAGTCAAACATGAGAGACAACTTCCAGGCAAACTGAAAACAAAACTTGAAGACCATCCTACAGATCCTTCTCCCACAGTGCTTTGGCAACATATCAAAAACAGTATCCTCCAGTCTGCAGAAGAATCCCTCGCATTCTCTCACAAGAAAAATCAAGACTGGTTTGATGAAAACAACCAAGAGATCCAGGAACTCTTGGCAAAGAAGAGAACTGCTCACCAGGCATACCTCGCCCAGCCAACTTGCCATGTAAGAAAAGCAGCTTTCTGCTTCACATGTAGTAAACATCAAAAAAAAAACTCTGAGACATGCAGAATAAGTGGTGGATCAATATAGCAGAAAAGACACAATGCTCTGCAGATCTGAATAATCATAGATGATTTTATGAAGCTCTTAAAACAGTGTTTGGACCTACTTATCAGGTCCAATGCTCCTTATACAATACAGATGGTCAAACATTAATTACTGATAAAGCCTCCATCCTGAATCGATGGGCTGAACACTTTCAAAGTCTCTTTAGTGCCAACTGAGTAGTCCAAGGCTCAGCTATCCAACATATGATACAAAAACTGATGAAAAATGAATTGGACATAGCTCCCTCTTTGGAAGAGACCCTTAAGGCCATACAGCAGATGAAAAATGGCAAGGCAGATGGGATTAATGGAATCCCACCTGAAGTTTGGAAATACGGACGTCATACACTCCACGATAAATTCCACGAACTCCTTGTGAATTGCTGGGAAAAAGGAGAACTGCCATCAGATCTCCGAGATGCAGCCATCACCCTGTAGAAGAAAAAAGGAGCAAAATCTGATTGCTCAAACTATCGAGGCATAACACTTCTCTCTATTGCTGGAAAAATCCTTGCAAGGATACTCCTGAACAGATTAGTTCCTGCTATTGCAGAAGAACTTCTCCCTGAAAGCCAATGTGGCTTCAGAGCCAATGGGTGTACTACAGGTATGGTATTTGCCCTTAGACAACTGCAAGAGAAATGTAGAGAGCAGAACAAGGGTCTCTATGTAACATTTGTTGACCTCACCAAAGCCTTTGACACTGTGAGTAGAAAAGGTCTGTGGCAGATCCTGGAAAGACTAGGTTATCCCCCCAGATTCCTTAAAATGATTATCTTGCTACACGAGGGCCAGTGTGGTCAAGTCAGATATGGCGATGCTCTTTCAGAGCCCTTTCTAATAACTAATGGAGTGAAGCAAAGATGTGTTCTTGCTCTAACTTTATTTACAATCTTCTTCAGCATAATGCTCCAAAGGGCTACAGCAGAGCTTGAAGAAGACGACGGGATCTATATACATTACCGTATGGATGGTAGCTTGTTTAACTTAAACCATCTGAGGGCTCACACTAAGACTCTAAACTATCTAGTCCGTGAGCTGCTCTTTGCTGATGATGCTGCCCTTGTTGCCCACACAGAGATGGCTCTGCAGCACCTAACATCCTGCTTTACAACAGCTGCAGAGCTGTTTGGGCTGGAAGTCAACCTGAAGAAAACAGAACTTCTTTACCAGCCTGCACCACAGGACGACCACCACTATCCCCACATTGCCGGCATCAAATCTGTGCTCAAATCTGTTCAGCAGTTCACCTACCTGGGAAGCATCATCTGCTTAGATGCCAAAATTGACATAGAGATTGATCACAGATTAGCAAAGGCATATAGTGCATTTGGAAGACTTTACAAAAGAGTCTGGAGTAATAAACACCTGAGGCGAAGCACAAAAATCAGTGTGTATAGAACCATTGTACTGTCTATTCTCCTTTATGGATCTGAAACATGGGTGAGCTATAGCCACCACCTACGACTCCTCAAACACTTTCATCAGCGCTGTATATGCACAATCCGAAATATACACTGGACTGACTATGTGACAAATGTTGCTGTCCTTGAGCAAGAAGGCATCACCAGCATTGAGGCCATGATATTGAGAACACAGCTGCGTTGGGCAGGGCACGTTTCTAGGATGGGTCAGTGTAAGAGGGGCACTCCAAGAAAACATCACCTAAGGAGACCTTCTGCTGTACTTTCTGCAATCGGACTTGTTTATCTCGGATTGGACATTTTAGTAATCTGCACGCTTGCAGAAAGCGCGGGATGAGTCCTTCCTGAATCTTCGTTTTCGAAGAAAAGCCAGAGAGAGACTCTGCCTACCTCATAAACTGAAGACACTACCAAGCCACAGCTATACTGTAAAATTTTAATGTGTAGCCTCCTGAAAAAAGAAACGGCTCTGCAATTTAAGGCCATGAGAAGTCTGATATATTTGGGGATCATTTCAGTACAGTCCAGATATGTGTGTGCACACATATGCATCAGCTCCTAGTATTCTGCCACACAAAAAGAATGAAGGAGTGTGATGGAGTCTCTCTAGCAGGGCTCACTCTTTTACCTTATTCTGTATTATTGTACAGCTGTCATTTAACTTCTGTGGGTGGAAAAGCAAAACTGAACCTCAGAGCACTACTGGTGGGGGATGCACACAAATTTGGTTTTCGGTGATGATACAGGATGATTGGGCCACCACTGAGAGGGATACTGTGGGACTATAGTAATGCTTCATGAAGACCTTGGGCCTTCCAAAGGGTTTGCACATAGATGTCCCCATAGCATACACCCCTTCCCTTCATCATGACACACTTTATAATATATCTACATGGTAGGCTCCATCATCCCATTTATTCTTAGTAAGTTAACAGAACCTAGGGAGGATCAAGATAAAGAAACTCAGCTTAGACTAGCTCCCACTGTGTTCTGTCCTTAATGTAACTGAGGTCTCCTTCATTCTGGTGTGGAGGACATTCCAAATAATTTCAGAACAATTTACTGTAGGAACATATCTTCCTTACTTCTCTTGATGCTGGGTATCCAAGAGGCTCACTTCCACTGGAAGTCCTTTAGCACTCCTTGAACACATAACTTGTGATTTTGAAACAGACATGTCCTTCCTAAATCCATACTCAGGAATGCTCAAGGATTTCATCAGGCCTTCAATTTTAAGCAGACAAACCAGATTCATACCTTCTGGACTAATCTGCAGGCTGCAGATAAAAATGAAGTAATCCAGTTTTCACTATTTTCTAAATTTTGTGACATAGTTCTTAGCACATAAGAAATGTACAACTGTGCATAAAGTGTGTATTTTAGTTCAAAATACATGCAGAAATGTATTGAAATATATTAATTCAAATGTATTTAAATGTATTTTAAGTAAAACTTATAAACAAGTGTGCATTTTAGAGTCAAATACATACCAAAAATTGTACTTTTATTAATATTATTTTTATTCTCTAGAATAATAGATTAATGGGCATTGTGATCTTATGCTAATTTTTCCTGCTATAAGGAGAGGGATAGTCTATTGTGACTTCATGAGATGCCACCTGTCTGAGAGACATTGTGACTTGTAATGTTACTGTGTGCATGAAGAGGAGAGGCTGTCTGTTATGTTCTGGACTTGTGTAAATAAGTTATTGAATATATATTAGAGGGAATAAGGTGAGGTATTGTTAAATATTGTATGTATGTAAGCAATAATATGTGGGCTGTTGGGAGGTGATAAGAGTGTGGAATCTTGAGGTTACAGTTGAGTGGCTGGGAGCTTGATGTGCTTTTGAAAATGTTTGTTAGAGACAGTAGAGTTAAAGCAGGAACAGCAGTCAGAGCAGTAAGGTTTAGTCAGAAGTAAGCTAGTTTGTTCGGATATGAATCTGTGACAGAGAAGAGTTAGAGCAAGTAGGTCAAGTTAGTACAGTCAGGGGCCAGTTGACTGGAGTACAGAGTGAAATCTGTGAGGTGTATTTGATGAAGGCCAATTAATATATAAGAAGTATAAAAGTATCTAACTATATAAATAACTATAAATACTAAGCTAAAACAATATATTGTAAGCACATGCATACAAACAAGAAGTAATTGTGGAGAGTTTTATTCTCTTCTGTAACATAAATAATTTTGTGTGTGTATACACACACACACACACACACGTACATACTGTATATAGAAATGTACACCTTTTGGGATTGGTTTGCTGAGAATAAGTTATTGATAAGGTCAGGCATAGTAGTGTCTGTAGTGGCAGCTGGTGTAGAATTGTGGTTACTGGTGGCAGGCTTAGAAAGGAATTCACACAGAGAGTTGCAAGGATGATTGCTAAACATAACAGCAATTGTTTAAGCTGGGTGTTCACAGAAGGTAACAACAATTTAGATGATCAGAAGAGGGTTATCACAATTGCTGGCAGTGGTGGGACAAGTAGAGGTCTCCACAGCTGTCCATTGTGACCTTGTGCTGCCCTCCTGAAGGAGAAAGACCTGCTGGTAATGCTGTCTGCACTAAGAGGATGTTTTGGCCTTTATGGCCTCATGCTGATGCCACCTGTCTGAAGGGGAAAACTGGGCACTGGGGACCCATAGTCATTCTGCCTGCTTGCAATAGGACATTGTGATCTCATGCTGATGCTGCCTACCCCAAAGTGAGAAACTGACCTTTGTGACTTCATGTTGATGTTGACTGCCATTGTGAAGCCTGAAGGAGAGACAGCTGATGCTTCTTGTCCAAAGAGGAGAAACTGGACATTATGACCTCATGCTATATATCTGAAGCAGAGGGACTAGCCATTGTGACCTCATGCTGATGTTGTTGGCCTGAAGGAGAGGCTGGCCATTGCCAACCCATTATGTCTGTCTGAAGGAGAAAGACTTATCTATAATAACCTCCTGCCAATGTATCCCTATGATAACTGAAGGGGTATCTCAAGACTCTGACAACATGGAGGACCACCTTGTTGAGGAACGTGAGAGACAAAAGCTGAAGATGGGCAAGAACCACTCCGCCATCACACTTCATCTTCTTTCTAAAAACCTGTGAAGTAAGTTTGCTTACAAATACTAAAGGTTTCATAACATCTCATGGTGAGAGGCTTGGTAACGTGTGCTCTTCAGAGATAGAGGAGATAGTGAGAACTGCAGATTACAAAATGGAAGTCAAACACATTCAGACTAACTGCAGACTGACTGAGGTAGGAAGAGAAGAGATGCGGCTAAGACGAACAGACAGGAGCTTACATGAATGCTAACCCTGAACTGTCAGAGAGACATGCAGACTAGCAACCACTGAGTATATGCATGTAAAAAATATGTCTAACACACCTTCTCCGTAACAAAATCCAGCATACACAAAAAAAGGCAATCCTTTTATTGGCCGACCAAAATGAAAATCACATGATGCAAGCTTTCAAAGCTCTACTGGCTTCTTCATTAGGCAAAAGATGTTAAAAAATAAAGAAACAAAATTTTCAGTGGAAAGTGCTATATTTCCTACAGTAGAGCTGGGGTTAGTTTGAAAATTAGTCCTTGAGCCCTCTGAAGGAGATGCTTCTGAATCTGGCAATATTCCTGAGTAGTCAGGTGCTGCTTATTGTCAGACACCCCACCCTCACTTTTACTAGCTTTAGTTTGGCTTGCCAGCTGTCCCCTTTCCTAGGGATGTCAGATATGGCTTCAGTTATTCATGTCCTAGTGAAGTTCAGCATAGATTATTTCAATTATATCTACAGGGGTCTGCAGATAGCCTGGAATCATCAGCTGATTCAAAATGCTACAACTGAGGTACAGTAGGAACCCCCCCCCCTTATCCACTGATTCAATTATCCATGGGACACAAAACAGCACACCTACTGTCTTCCTAGAAAATGTGTCCTCTCTAGCCATTTTTGAGGTCCTCCAAGGCAACTCTATAGTATTTTAAACCGGAAGTCCCATTATTTTCAATAGTGTTCACTATTATCCACAGTTTAGGTATCCACACACACCCCCAAGAGCCAATCCCCAGTGGATATGGGGGTCCTGGTGTAATGCCTGGAATAGAGTTGGACTTGACAATCTTGATGAAAGTAGCATTTTCTCACCTCCCAAGACTCCTGGTGAGAAAATGTGCACCTCACCCGCCAGACTAATCTGATCTCTTTTTTGATAAAATTACCATCTTGGTAGATGAAGGGAATGCTGTGGATATCACATACCTTGATTTCAGTAAGGCCTTTGATAAGGTTCCCCATGACATTCTTGCAAACAAGCTTGTAAAATGTGGGCTAGACAAGTTAACTGTTCAATGGATTTGTAATTGGTTGACCGGCCAAATCCAAAGGGTGTCCAGCAGTGGCTCCTCTTCGTCTTTAAAAGATGTGACCAGTGGGGTACCACAGGGTTCTGTCCTGGGCCCAGTGCTATTCAACATCTTTATCAATGACTTGGATGATGGAATTAGCGGCATATTTATCAAATTTGCAGATGACACCAAATAAGGAGGAGTAGCTAATACCCTAGAGGACAGGATCATATTTCAAAATGATCTGGATAGACTGGAGAGCTGGGCCAGAGCTAACAAAATGAAATTCAATACGGAGAAATGTAAGGTACTGCACTTAGGGCAAAAAAACGAAATTCATAGATACAAGATGGGGGAGACCTGGCTGACGGAGACTACATGCGAAAGGGATCTAGGAGTCCTAGTAGAGCACAAGTTGAACATGAGTCAACAGTGTGATGTGGCAGCTAAAAAGGCCAATGCGATTTTGGGCTGCATCAATAGAAGTATAGTGTCTAGATCAAGGGAAGTAATAGTGCCACTCTATTCTGCCTTTGTCAGACCTCACCTAGAATACTGTGTCCAGTTCTGGGCACCACAATTCAAAAAGGATATTGACAAATTGGAGTGTGTCCGGAGGAGGGCGACTAAAATGGCGAAAGGTCTGGAAACAATGCCTTATGAGGAGAGACTTAGGGAGCTGGGTATGTTTAGCCTGGAAAAAAGACGGTTAAGAGGCGATATGATAGCCCCATTTAAGTATTTGAAGGGGTGTCACGTTGAGGATGGAGCAGGCTTGTTTTCTGCTGCTCCAGAGATTGGAACACGGAGCAATGGATGCAAGCTCCAGGAACAGAGATTCCACCTCAACATTAGGAGGAACTTTTTGACAGTAAGAGCTGTTCGGCAGTGGAACACAATCCCTTGGAGCATGGTGGGGTCTCCTTCCTTGGAGGTCTTTAAAGAGAGGCTGGATGGCCATCTGTCGGGCATGCTTTGATCGTGATTTCCTGCGTGGCAGGGGGTTGGACTGGATGGCCCTCATGGTCTCTTCCAACTCTACAATTCTGTGATTCTGTGTTTCTGTGAAATATTTTATTCACATATATACAAGGCCTAGGGGCTATTTTGAAAAATAAAGCATACACAAAACAGTGCACATATTTTCAAATGTGAACAGCTAAAATGCACATCATAGGATAAAATATGCAGAGACACAGAAGATTATCAGACACACCCAAAAAGCACAAGAGCAGCATGCAAGGACAACGTTATTGTCCCACGAATGGGACACACTTTCAGATGTCCTCATCATCATCACGTGCTGCTTCTGTGCTGCAGCTATGAATAAGGCATCAGTTTCAATTGACAGGGAGGTCCCATCAATGAAAATCAACATCTTATTCACAGCTGCAGCACAGAAACAGAATGTGACGATGACAACATCATCTGAAACCGGGTCCTATTCATTGGACAGTAATGTCATCCTTCTGTGCTGCTCTTGTGCTTTTTGACGCATCTGATAATCTCCACAGATTCCCCCTCCATGGGGGAAAGTTTCATAAATGAGATGAATTATGGAAGTTAACACACAAATTAGGGGGCGAAATAAAATTTCAGTATGGGAATAAAACACAAAATCCTCCAAATCCAAGGCAAAAAATGGACAGAAAGAAAATTCAGATGGGATTTGCAGAACCTGACTGAAATCAAGACTTAGAGGCTTATCACATGGGGAAGTAAAACAGCAGTTCAGCCAGGCCTTTCGCCTGCCATCCTGCCTTACTGCATAACATCAATGTTCTTCAGCTATTCTTCCATTCTGGTCCCATGGGAGATGGTGGTAAAAGCAAGTATTTTTTTCCCCTAACTGGAAAAATCCATTAGAAAAAAATACTCACTTTACTACTATATTCCACAGGACCGGAAAGGAAGAACAGCAGAAGAATGACAACATCATATGGTAAGGCAGAACAGAAGGTGAAAAGTTCCGGCTGCACAGCCACTTTATTTCCTTGCTAAACCTCTGAGCTATTTTCACATCCCTAGATGGAGGGTCTGATGATATTACTTCAGATTTGTGCCAACAGAATTGGCTATCTATTTGTTTCTGAGCTCAGCCCAAATTGCTAGCATTAACCTTTAAAACCCTAAAAGACTGAGGATCTAAGAATCTTTGGAACAGCCTTCTGTCTTACCTGCTCAGGAAAGATTGACTTTAGAGTCCCTATTCAGTGTTACTCCAGAGATGTATATGACTAGCACAACAGATAAGAGTATTTGCTTTATTTTTTGAACTAAAAAATAACTTTGAACTAAAATCACACCAGGAACTGAAGGACATGGTCTTTTTAATGGTAGCATAAATATAAATCTCCTTCTCTGTGCAAGTCTGTTGGGCTTTTGCATTTAGGAAGGTGTTTAAAACCCGCTTGTTCAGAGAAGTTTTTAACTTGCAGTGATGACTTGCTCTTATATAAACATTTATTCCTGAATTGCAATGAATCTTCAATTCTTCATATTTAATAGATTGCAATTTAAGTGTGATCTTAATGCATGGCATGTTTTAAATATATATTTTGATTTTCTTAGCCTGAGGATATGATCTCCATAGAAAAGCAGGGTGCAAATTTATTAAATAAACAATGAAGATTGTAGTCTACTAAGAAATGCCTGAAATGTTTGGCTTACATGTGTGATATGCCATTTATCAGAAAATGATAGAAATACTTGTGACATTTGGACATTTACTGGAAGGCACTCAGTTGGCTTTGACATTTTCTGATAAATGTCTGAGGTTTCTGACATTTCCCCCTGGGTCTCTTAAAAAGTGAAGAACTACTATTAAATGTCACCATTTACCAATTTCTGACACCTAATGTAACAATTATTTATCACATCTGTAACTTGTGGCTCTCCAGATATTCTTGGACCTAGTCCCAGCTATTATGGCCCAATGGAATTATGCTGTGAGTTGTAATCCAACGAGGTATGGGGAGCCACATATCCCCACCACCCTGCTCTACATCTTCACAACAACTCTGTAAGGCTGGGCAATCTAAGACCATCTGTTGAGTTTAGGGGTTAAATGGGAGATCAGAAACTGGAGTTTCTACATCCCAGAGTTACCTTCTGCCTGATATACCAGAAGACATGGCACAATGAAATGTAATGAGGGCTGTAAAGTGCTTTGCATAGTAAGCAGAAGAGACTAATTGTTATAGCATTAATGCCAGAAACAATACCAATAAAGCCATGCAGAAATCCCTAGGCCTGCACTGAATTAAGTTAAATTGTATCAGAATAACTCTATAGGCTGTCCTCTTGACAACAAATCACATTCCCATGAATAAAATCAAATTGAACATTGGAAGCTTTAGCAAACAGGGGCAGTTATTTTGTATGATAAAAACTGCTGTGTACATAATACTTTAACAGACGTATGCAACAATCATTCTAGGAAGGTAAGGATTTATTTTGTTTTAAAAGTACCTTCAGTTCTTCAGTGCTAACACCTTTAATTAAATTTTCCAATTAATAGAGCTGAAACATTTTCAAAAGTGCCAGAACATATCAACTTTCCAGGAATTTTTCAGTAATCCGTGCAAAAATGTTCTTCTTTTTTCATTTAAAATGTCTTTACTTACCCACACCCCCAGTTGACATCAACAGCCCACACTGATATTATCACAATACCAAAACTTATTGGCTACATAGTACTGTGACATTATCCTATGAATTGTTACTTTAGAGGGACTATTGTAATACAGCCACGATCTTTTCCCACTTAGTTTTACAATTGTTTCTGCAGGCACGGAACATTTTGGTGTCCACCTGGTTGCAACTTTGCTGTCCTTCTCCCACAAAAATCCATTGGAATGACACTGTGCCATGACCAACTCTGTAATATGAAAGGCAGATAGAGGAGCAAGGAGTTGAGGGAAGAATAAGTGAGCTTTGAACTTCCTGTCCTTAAAATTCTTAAGGGCCTTAAAACTGAAACACCATTCTTCTTTCTGAGATTGAGAATGTGTGGACTTTATCAGACCAGTCAAATACGGCATCCGAAAGGGTGTGTATACCAGATGACATTGCACTTTTGCAATTATATAGTGTTTAAAAACCATCCTATTTTATTGATGGCCCAAGTAGTCAATTGATCCCCCATGGTGACTTTCTGCTGGCATTGCTGGCGTTTTAATCTGGGCGCCATTGCACTCATGTGACTGCAGCATCAATGGGCAAACACTTCCAGGTGAGATTGCAACAGCCAGGTCGGGGGTGCTTTTTTTATTACTCCCACCCCCAATTTACTTGGGACTTTTATAGTGTGTTTTAGTGCTTTTCTGAATGGTTTGTGTCTTTATTTTGTCTTGTTTTGTTTTTAAATTCCCATGCTAGTGTCTTCTTGCAAGAATCAGTGAGATTTGAAACCAGGAAGTGAACAGAGCTCCATTCAATCCCCGTTAGTGCCTGGGAAACCTCTTTCACGTGAGCAAGGTAAGGTCTGGTGGGGGAGTTCTTTTGCTGGCATAAAAACAGCACAATTTATGCCAGCAATAGAACTTTTGAGGAGGGTGGTCTGATAAAGTCCAGTGTATGTGTGCAAAAATAGGGAGCATTTTCATTCATCTCTATTCACTGCTAACAGTTCTTACAAGAATCCTTCAAACTGGTCAAAAATTATTCCTATATTACATATCAAGAACTGAGAGATTATGGTATGTTTAAGGCCATCTAAGGAGAGATGAGATCTTAACTGGGATTTTTGGATGTCTAGATTAGTTTCTTAGCCATCATACCAAAGTTCAGAATTGTCCAGGTCATATCTGCTAGGAAGCTTCAGTGCACCCACAAACTCGCCCCTAAAGCCCACAGGTTTTTTAAAAAAATAAGAACAGCCAAAAATATAATTTTTAGATGAAAATGCCCCCAAAATAGCAACCATAAATTACCAGAATGTCAGTTCTAGTTTAGGAAAATGTTGGAGAGCAGCCTGCATGGGGTTGGGTTATTGTTGTGTGTCTTCAAATCCTTTCCAAGTTATGGTGGCTCTAAGGTGATCCTATCATGGGGGTTTCTTGGCAAGATTTGTTCAGAGGTGGTTTGCCTTTGCCTTCCTGGAAGGCTGAGAGAGTGTGACTTGCCTAAAATCACCCGGTGGGTTTTCATGGCTGAGCAGGAATCTGAGCCGTGGTCTTGTGAGTCATAGTCTGATGTTCAAGCCACTGTACTATGCTGGCTCTCCCATACTGGAGTTGGGAGAACCTCCAAAATAGCCCCCCAAACTTTCAACCACTGCTGTACCATACTATACAAACCCCACACTTTAGTGTACCAGCTACATCTTCTTCATCACATATAAATGTGGTTTTTTCACTTTTTTTCTAATTCCCATTTAGTCAGAATTCTTGAAAAAAGAACAATACTGTGAAAACTAAGCCCCCATCTGTATGAAGGAGGGGGGATAAGGTCTGTTGTGAATAAATAGCAATTTGCAGCACTAGGATCAGTCTTACTGGTTAATAAAGCCCCCATAAACTTTGCATGCCCCTAGCCAAGATGGCAGCCATGAGTAAATTACTCACACTTTTAAATCTGCCACTGCCATTAAAAAAAAAAAAATTACCATGGTGTGCACAAATGATATTTCACATTTAGAAAATTTAAAAAAAAAAATAGAGGAAAAGATCTCTATTTTATTACCTTACCGATCTCTCTCTTAGCCAAAAATCCAACATGGCAGCAGCAGGCACTTTGCCTATTTGCAAGCCCCACCCCCATGCTTGTCTGGCCAATCAGCTTGTGCTGCCTCAGCACAGCAACACAAATATAACTGTCTTAATGATAGGACATTTGCATCCCCTATGGAGCTTTTTAAAAACTGGGAAAAGCTCAGACGGCTTCTCTTTGGAGCTTTACAGTGGATTTGCCCCCACTTCCGAATAAGACATATCAATACGAATGTCTATTTGGACAGAACACCTTCCATGCAATTGTTATGAGAATTATTTTCACTGTTTAGATAGGACCTAAGTGATCTATATACTGAGCTAATTTTATGAAAGTTTTTGAAAACACAGGGCTGCCACACACTGCAATGTCTCATGTTTCTATATGATGCATTAGTCCATCCAACTTGTATGGGAGAAATTCTCCCATACTTTTTATTATATTTAACCTTTCGAGCAAGTCTATGCTCATTCTGAGCTTTGGGTTCTTGGACCATTCAAGCATACAGTCTCCACTACAAGCCTGAAATGGTGGCATCCCCAAAGCCAGCCATGCCATTAGACTCAAGCGGCAGAGTCTTGAATGCCATAATTGTTAGTTATTGTTTATTAATTAGTTAGTATTCTGTATTTTTTCTTTGTTATTTTTAAAATGTTTTCATACTGTCTTCAGTTATAGAGTTTTAATAGGATAGCTTATTTCATTGTTTTGAAAAATCTTTTTACCATCAGTTTTTTGTTAAAGCTACAGTTTGTTTTAATCTAATGTTGTAAACCTGCTTGGGGTCCATGTTGAAAGAAAGACAGGATATTTATTTAATAAATAAATATAAGTAGTTGTACCCAGCGTAACATACACAGTTATAGTAGATTTGAAAGGTTCACATGGTTTAGCTACATGCTATTGTTGTGGGATAAATACCACCAAAATCTATACAACTACCGAGCGACCACCTAGCTGGCTGGTTCTCCCACCCTGGACTCACAGGCCTTTGTGGCTTCTCCTCTTGTGCTCCCACAGCAAGGCATATAGTGGAGGGGGAGTCCTTGCCATGGCTTCTGGTCAGCCATCCTTGCTGGGGGTGTAGATGCAGACTGAGAGGCAGGAGTGGATTGTGAGGTGGTGAGGGAATTTGCATGTGGGTGGTGATTGGCTGAGGGAGTGAGAGGCATTGTTTCCTAAGCGACCAATCAGCACACTGTGAAAGGAAACATACCCAAGAGTTAGTTAGTTTGTTATGTGTGTGTATACACACATGCACACACACACACATATATACACAGATAATTTAATGGCAATTTTTATTTAATCATGATAGTGCTTTTGTTTGTTTGGTTTTTTACCAGAAAAGGAGAGAGGCATTTTTATGTGATTTTCTGCCCTAGGTGGAGAATGTAAATTGAAAGGGTGTGGTGGCTGTCTCAGGAAGCAAAATAACTACGGTATAGTAATCCTCTTCCACCAGCACTTCCCAGACCCAGAAAAACAAGGATCTGCATACCCTTTCCCTATCATAAGAACAAGGTCCTACACAAAATGGAAGTATTTGCAGCAAAAAATTTACCCCCTGCAAAAATACTTTAAAAAAGATATACATCTAGCTGTTGACATAAATCCAATAAGTTCACAACCTCTAGTGCTGGGAAAAATCAAAGTGGATTCATTATTCATTAGAAGGTTTGATGAGGGTGTGAGTATTGTTGTCGTAGGCATTTCTGGTAATGGAGCTTAGACAATGTAGCAGTATTTTGTTCTTGTTTGCTTTTGCTCTGAGCAAAGCAGCTATGACTGATTGATATGGCTGATTTACAGGAACAAAGGTTAAATCAATGAAGTGTTAAGGAGTCTATTGGCTCGTCTTCTTTTTTTCTTTTCTTTTTTTCTTTTTTTAACTTAGAAGTGAAAATGCTATTTTTTATCTACTGCTCTGCTTCTGAGCATTTGTAAAGCCAAAATCTAAAGACTGAGACCTGGACCAACTTGTGACATTTTTGAAAATATTCTCAGAATTTCAGCATTAATGGGAAATAAGTCCCACATTTAATGCTTGTTACATTCAGAACTATCAAATGGATTGAGAATGGTAAGCTGTCTAAAGCACTCCCTTTTTAAAAAAGTTCATATTGAAAACACGAAGCTGAATTTTAAAGTTAAAAAAAATGATTTGAAATGTGAGTGGCCACTTTGATGGGCTTGACTGTAAAGAGAAAAAACTGTAAATTTCCAGTCCCAAAGGTCTTAACAGAGCAGAATAACAATGATAATCTGAAGGGGTTTTGTTCTGAGTTAGTTAATTTTAGTTTAAATTGGAAATAAATGAAAACATCTGGAGCCTTCAGTGCACCAAGGACCTAGTTTTCCACTGAGTATCTTTCAATTTCAGAACTCTAGTGTTATCCACTGTTATTCTGAGTAGACAATAAAACAAATGATTTGGGTGTATTTTATATACCTGTAATTTCAGACTACTGTAGTAATCCATGATATTGGTGTCTCATTTGCTAACTGAAAGCCCATATCAACAACCCAAAATGGATTTAATAGTACTTCTATATTAGCAGGGAGCCTTTGGAGCTATAGTTTTGTGAAGAAGGCTAAGAACCTCTTATCCCAGCACCCCCTTCTAACTGCTATTCAGTTTATGATAACTAAACTAGTGTAAAATGAATAAAAACGCTTATTTAATAGATCTAACCAGACTTACCTTTCTCATGGGTACTTTGGTGGATAAATGAAGTAGGGATTTATGAAGCACTTTGCACATTAAGGCTTCAGACCTGTAAACATTTACCCAAAGTACCAGTGAAATCAATGTGACTTGTTTTCAAGGAAACAGAAACCAGTTTGGGCTGCAAAATCAGTATGTAAATAGTTAACATTTTAAAAGATGGGAAAAATCAAGTGAACTATGGCCTTGATGATTTCAAAGCAGGGAACAACAAACCATCTAGATCAGGTCTTCTGGCATCATGAAGGCTGGTGTCACCCCTCCCCCGATGGTGTCACCTGGTGTGGTTGGGTCTCTCCACACTCGCCTAGTATCACCACTGATCAGGTCCATACGTCTGTTGTAGACAGTGCTCATTAGACAGTGCTCATTAGAAAAGACAACAATGCTTGGTAATATGGAAGGCAGCAGGAAAAGCAAAAGACTATTACAGGTGGATAGACTCAATCAGGAAGCCACATCCTTGAATCTGCAAGACCTGAGCAGGGCTGTTGATGGTAGGGTAACTTGGAGAGCTCTCATTCATGGGGTTGCCATAAGTTGAAGCTGACTTAATGGAAATTAACAACTAGCACTTATGTTTCCTCTTGTCATGCCCTGCCTCTCAGAGGACAGTGAAGATTAATTTGAGCTAGAGATACAGGGACAGAGTGGCTAGCAACCTGAGGAACAAACTGTTCGACAGACAGAAGCTGCTGAGAAACAGAGTGCCCAGCAAGCTCACTTATCTGGGCAACAGGATATTCCACAGGCACAAACACCAGAGGAACAGAATACAAACTTACCTAGTTTCATGCAGCATCAACAAGAAAAGGAAAGATGTAGGAGGTCAGTGAGAATAAATAGGAAGCAGGAAGTAATCAGGCAACACTTGAGGGACACTGCTCACCCATAAATAAGGCAGCACCTCCTCCAGAACAGCATGGCTAACAACTGACCTCCAACTCTTGACTGATTGCCCATGATCTTGAGCCTTGCCTTTGCCTTCGTGACCTTGTCTTTGGATTTCCCTGTTGGACTGTTGATTTGGCTTGTTTTCTCTCCGTGTTTGATTCTTAAGACGAGACTGCATTTACTCTTTGTGCCTGGCTTCTAGACTGACTTTGCATACTGATAAGCTGACTAAAACCCAGCTACTCCCTTTGAAATGTGGAAGTTAATTTATTGGCTCATGGCAGCAGGCTCTGAGCAGTGTAGGACACCTCTCATCATTCTTTTTTTTCCTACTATAATCTGGAAATAGAAGAGTTGTCTCAAAATGTATATAAACACATACATTTAATTTCAAAACACATATTGAAGTCCATATTTTGATACGTTTAAACTGCCAACAACATTGGAGAAAGTGCAAAAACTGTTGGATAAGTCCCAGTCTCCACGACAGTCTGACAGATGCAGATCCACATATTTTATACAGGAATTTACAAAGATCAGCTTCTTTAAGCATTAATGTTTCAAAGCTCTTGCTAGCTCCTGATCTTTCCAAAGTCAATGCCGCATCACCATAACACTTAATGTACAATTTCAGCCTGGATTTAAATTAATTTTCCATAATCTTTGTTCTTCAGTGTTCACAGGTGTCCGGATTAGCTGAAATGAGGTCATGTCCTCTGCTGATCAGTGTTCGGCATGAATTGATTAGCACTGATTAGCATGGGTAACATGATTAGCAGACTCAGCTGTTAGCTATCACCCCATCAAATGGCTACAGATGTCCTCCAACTGAGACAGCTAATCAAGATTCTCCTATACTTAAAAATGTTTCTGGGATGGTTCAGGTCACCAATAAGATAGCAATCTCAATTCTTAGTTTACATGCAGAGTTCAACATTTCGGGGAAAATATACAGAGCTGGAAATGTATTTTCCCCAGCAGTGAATGTGGACTTTACTGTGAGACATGCTATACTTTAGATGTTTTTGTAAATGTTGCTCTGTAAACTTTGTAAATAAAGGCTTTGTTTTACATCTGTTACTTTTAAACCTGGTTTGGTCGGGCTGTGGGTGAATCAGGTCCTCTAGAACAATACACATGCTTCCTAGGGAGAACATTCCAGGATATCACTACTGTTTGTTGTAGGGCTTATCTACATGGGCAAAAAAAAAATGGACTCACCCTGAATCCAGTGCTGGCAGTCTAGACAATATATGGCTACTTCTGGGGAGGATCTGTATTCTTTGCCCTTAACCTGAACTAAGCAAAGTTGGGGAAAAACCCAGGGTTTTCCAGAAACTCCACAGTGATCTCAAGGTCTGAGGTCTGATTCAGCCAGATCTGGTTGTCCACATGCAAATGCTGTTCCATCTCCCTTACTCTTCACTGAGCAGCACACGGAGGGGATGGATCCACATTGGAGCCAATGCCACTACTTCCTCACTGGCCAAGGACCTCTGTGGAGAGAGTAGAGTAACCCCCTCCTTGTTGATCATATGTCTGGCCATTCACTATTGTCTCAGCAGAAGTGACAGTGCACTGGTTAGGCTTTCCATGGAACTTCTTGGGGGCAGCTCTGAAAACAAGGGACAGGCCACTGGGGCCAATGCAGTGTCAGCCCAGCTGGCCCATGTGGACAATGACATGCCATCTCAACAGATTTGAGCTAGTGCATGTGACCACCATTGTGGTCATTCTGGAGCCATCTCAGAGCATAATGCTCCAGACCAGCTTTGGATTAAGCGGCCAGTGTAGACGAGTTCCTAGACACTTAAGCCCTGTCCAGACATTACATAATGGCCTTGAGTCAATACACAAACAGAAAAATGTCTAGATCTGTCCCCTCCCCCATTGTTGCTTACATGGAAAGTGACAAGCTTGAAGAGCAGATGATCCTTTTATTGTGAAGACTCTCTACATGAGCAAGGATGCAGGAAAATCAGTGTTTTTGCTTACATGGAGAATCTCCATGCAAACATAACATCTTCTCTTCTCTTGACTTGTCACTTGCCGCATGAAAAACAAGAACAAAAAGTAGTGAAGGCAGTAGGGCAGGCCCTCTCTGGTTCATGTGTTTCAATGCCTGAAAAGGGTTCTAGCAGCAGGGTTTTCAAGCTTTCTTGTAAAGAAGACAAGCCATCATCTCCTGTTCTAGCTGATACAATCAGGCAAATTGTGCCCACTCCCTTTCCTTGTTGCATTTCAACAATGTCCCACTCCGCCTAATGGTAGAGACCAAAGCTGCATATTTCTTAGTACTTGAAAATATTTTTAATTGCTTGAAATGTCTTAAGATTAGAACTCAAGTCTGTGCATACGTACTGAAAAGCAGCTTACACTGAAATCCAAGAAAACATTGTTAGGATGAGGCACCAAGCTCCATTGCTTTTGAATCCAGATTGGACTCCAGCACTCCATCTACAATGAGCATTCCAAACAGCCAAAGCAAGCCCTCCCCAATAGCTGTCCCATTAAAATGTAGTTTTAATAGAAACAATTACGTTTCTATTCCACACATAGAAAGCTTAACCTTTCCTTCATATCAGGAAAAGACTCAGAAGGAAGCCAAAGCTGTGACCAGTTGACAACCCCATGTACAATATGGGGACAATGGCCAACCTGAGAAAGCTGCTGAAATGGCATGTGGGCTGGGAGTGTTACCTGGCCTTACACCCCCTCCCTCCAATAATTCATAATTTGGCAATATTGGACATTCTCATGAGGTCTAGGTAGACCAGGGCAAACTAAAATTGGATTCAAGTGAAGGTCACCCGGGGCCTAATGAAGATGTCTCTTGGAAATTCCCAATAAACATGCCCAAGAAGGAATTAAGCAGAGCCCCTTAGGATCAGAGTCATCAAGATGGAATGTTGAACATAATAAAGACTACAGTTGCCCCTCCACATTCATGGCTTTCACTTTCGTGTTTTCGACTATTTGCGGTTTGCTCAGGAAGCACCTCATTTAAATCAGCTTCCCTCCTTCATACACAAGGAAGAGGAAACAACTTAAATGAAGTGCTCACTGAGAAAACCGGCCGCCTAACTCCCCACACTCCTGGGACTTGTCTCCGTTTGGGGTGCACAGCCAAGCCCTGGGAGAGCGGGGAGTTTGGGGCAAAGGTGCTTTTCAGCCACCCCCACCCTACCCAAAGTGGCAATTCAGCTTTTCCAGCCTTGTCGCGGCTTTAGGAGGGTGGGGGTGGCTGAAAAGCCTCTTGGCTACCCTCCCTCCCTCCCCTTCATGGTCTCTTCAAAGCCCCCCAGCCATTTGGGGAAGGCGAGGAGAGACTCGCCGCCCCCACCCGCCTGGCTGCTTCCCTCCCCAGCCCCCCTGAAGTGGCTGAGGGACTTCAAAGTCCCCCAGCCACTTGGGGAAGGGCATGGAGAGGCTCCCCACCCTCCCGACCACCTAGCTGCCTCCCTCCCCAGCCTTCCCAAAGTGGCTATGGGGCTTGATAGCCCCATAGCCACTTCGGGAAGCTGGCAGGGGGCAGGGGGATGGCAGACAGGCGAGCGGTAGGCTTTTCAGCCATCCCCCTGCATTTTCCAAAGCAGTGATGGGGCTCGAAAAGCCCAGTCGTCACTTTGGAAGAGGGGGGGTGCGGGCAGGTGGGGGGAGGCCTGTTTTATTCATGGTTTTTCCATGTTCATAGGGGTCTTGAGCCCCTAACCCCCATGAATGTGGAGGATGGCTGTATTTACAATATATTACAGCATCCACAGAAGAAAAACCATCTTCACACTTCAAGATTCAAACCAGAACTGCTCAGTTCAACTTCATTGGACAAACTAAACTACCCAGCTCTGCAGAGTTCCTAGCACCTCCTCCCAATGAGCTCTGCACCAGCTCAGAGCTCATGAACATTGATACATTTGCAACTGTCAGCTAGCTCTGCAGATCTGTACAAACTATTTGCTACATCAGAGCTCTTCTTCACAGAATAAATCTAACTACTGTATGTCCCAGCATCCTGGCACCCCTCTATATTTATTCTTGAAGAGCTCTATTTAAAAACATTTAACCATACCAAACGTAGACAAGAAATGCTGGTATTTAACAGGACCTAGTGCTTAAGTAAACATGTTAACTTCACTGTCCACATAACATTGTAGTTTAATCATTTTCTGCTCTTCTTGGGTTAATTTCAACATGTCAATAAAATTGTTAGGTTCACATGTAAGCTGACACACCCTGACAGCATTATCCACTGTGAATCTTTGAGGTGGCACCCATTTTGTCCAACATTCAGGCCTTCTGGGCATTGAAAACTGTGGCACCTCAGAACCCTCATCATTGCTTTCTTCCTGCTTAGAAGCTTGCCCCTGTTGCACTTCAGTTTTAATTATTACAGGGCTTTTTGCAATTGCATCAGGCATAACTGGCTCTTGCACTTGCTGAGATTCCTGTGCCTCTCCATTTACTAGCAGAAGCACCTCAGAGTTTGAGTGAACTTGGTGCCAATTGCTATGTTCCTCAAACTGTGCATTCCTGGAAATTAAAACTTTGCCATCCCTAAGTGTGAATCTCCAAGCTTTAGAGCCACTCTGATAACCCACAACTCTTAGCCTCTGTGCTTTAGAAGATCCCTTTCTCCTTGAAATCTTGGGTATGTTAACCCATGCAAAACTCCCAAAAATTCCCTGATGTCTAAGAGAAGGGTTGTTTTTTTTTTACCATACAACAAAAAGATGGATTTTCCTATAGCACAGAGTTCTAGAGTCTGTAATGCAAATACTTGGCAGTTAGGATTGCCTCAACCCAGTATTTCGGATCTATCTTGGAGTCATACTTCAGGGAATCCTTCATCATTTGCAAATCTGTGTTCTGCAATGTCATTCTTGGGGGGGGGGGGTCGTAAAGGGAACAGAGAGTCTGTGGAAAATGCCTCTCAGTTTTAGCCATTTCTGGAATTTATCTGACATAAATTCCCCTCCAGAATCACTTTGCATGCAGCCAACCTGAACCTGGTGTTTCCTTTCAACATAATTGCACCAGTTCTGGAATGTCTCAAAGGCTTCAGACTTGTTCTTCAATAAATAAGAAAATCCAAACCTTGAAAAGTCATCAACAATTACCATGGAATATATGGCCCCTCCCAAAGATGTTGAAAAAGTCCTAACTCATGTACCAACTGAAAAAAATCTCTTAGATTTTCTATCACTGAACTTAGAGATTGGCAATACCTTTGATTTGCTCTGCTTGCAATAGAACAATCTAAGAAAACATTGCATTTGTTCACCTTTAAATCATAACAAACCTCAGGCATTTGTTTTAAAACCTTATAACTAGCATGACCCATTTTTCTGTGCTTCAAATGGGCATAGTCATTATCCACTGGGGTTTTAGTCATTACACCTGGGCTAAACCAGCTTTGGGGTGCATATAATAAAGCTTTTTAATTCACCTTCTGCACAAACATTTCCATCCTTTAAAATTAAAAATTTCTTGCCAGTAGAGGGAATCTCATACCTCTCCTCTGTTAGTGAATTTACAGAGAGCAGATTAATTTCAAGTGAGGTCACGTATACCACTTTGTCAATACTTTGACCTAAACATGAAATAAAACATTTTCCCTCTCCCTTCACAACAGATCTCTGGCTATCAGCAAGTCTCACATGTTGAATTCTGGATTCAGACATCTCTACAAATTGAGAGTTATCATGGGTTATATGCACACTGCAGCCACTGTTCAGAACCCACAAAATTTGATCAGAGGGACTGTCCTTTCTCACCACTGCAGACATGGCCACTGTGCAGCATGTCTCTTTTTCCTTTTTTGCCTTAGATTAGAAGCCACTGTTCTTTTTCTGTTTATTAGGGCACTGTCTTGCAAAATGCTCACTAGAACCACAGGTCCAGCATTTCTTCACTGCAAATGCAGCCTTTGTCCCTTTGCTACTCACCACTTTGTGGCTGCCGGGGTCATCAGGCTTCTTCCTTGTCTTGAAGTGTTTTTCTTCCTCCCTTCCCTGTTTCATCTCTCTTCTTCCTCGAGTAGACGGCCTCTGATATAATTCACAGACAGCTCTGTCTGGAATTGCTTCCACGCTGTTTATCAGTGCATCAAAACTGGAATCAAGGCTGCTCAAAATTATGTAGACCTTCTCTGGCTCTTCATAATGTGCCCCTGCTTAATGCAGCTTCCCAAATAGAGAACGAAGATAGGCCAGGTGCCAATTGACATCATCTCCAGGTTTCAGCTGTGCCTTGTAGAGCTTTCTTGTGAGTAGGATTTTGGATCCTGGTGTTTCACACACATAAACAGCTTTTAAGGCATCCCAGCATTCCTTGGCTGTGTTCCAAGCACGAACATATGTCAACTGCGAATCTTCCAGCCCCAAATTATTAGAAGCATGTGCCTTTTCTTCTGCCTTCCTCTTAGGAAAAGTTGGATTAGCAACAGCGTTGAGGATTGTGTTTCAAATCCCCTCTCTTCTCAAATACATCTGCATCTATAGACTCTAGTCCAGGTAGGTGTGCTCATTCAGTATTTCAAAAGGCAGCCCACTCATGCTCTGCACAGATTCCATCTTAGCAGTTTAGCAAATTATCAAGCCCTTTTCACAGCCTTGCTTCTCACCAACAGATCAGCAATCCTGGCCAGGAACTTCCATGCTAATCTCCTCTTCGATGCTCCTGGGAGTGAGTAATACTCCAAAAACAAACAGTGACCAGAACACCCATTATCCCCACGCACCCCCTCAAATGTTTTTCCTTGCATCTCTCCTCTCCCACAATAAAGAGGCTGCCATAAACTCATCAACCTTAATATCTCAGCTATTAGTACAACTAACAAAGCCATAGTTCCCTTTGTTTAACTATGGGAAACTTATCCAAGTATTGATTCACACTCAAAACACCCCTTCAGGATATGAAACTGAGTATAAATATTAGTCCCAAATAATAGTCAAGTGTGCACAGTTCTTCTCATACTGTCACTCTGCCAGACTGTGCTGGCACCCTCAGTTCCAAATCTGAGTTTCTTTGCTGTACGAATCTCTGCTCTTCAGACAGGTAATTATTGCTAATTTCCTCCCAAATCTTTCCCTCTATCCAAATCTTTCTGCCTTAGTTCTTCATTGGCCTTATGCGGTCCCTCCTGAGTGTTAGTGCATGTGTGACTGCTTCTGTGTTTAGTTTCCAATAAAAACCATTCTTGTTTACTTTAAAGCAGTGATTCCCAAAGTGGGCACTACCGCCCCCTGGAGGGCACTGCAGTAATCCAGGGAGGTGATGAATAACTGTAAGGGGGTGGTACAAGCATAAAAGAAAGAAAAGAAGATTTAGAAAAATTAATTTATGTATTCCGCTCATAATTTAATTTTTCTTTGAACAACTTACTGGACGTTGGCTTGGTTCCCACATACTCCCTCACTTGCATTGAGGTATGTGCAATTATGCACTGCTACTGTTCATGTGGTGCCACTGAATTGCCATTCCAAAACACGTGAGCACTACGAGAATTGCTGCAGGCAACTGCCACTTGTGCGATTGGTCGATTGCAAGGCCAAAGCCTGGAACGGCAGCAGCATTATTGGCTACTGGCACTACTACCAGCAGATTTTGGAGCACGCTATGAATCAGGAGATTTCCCGTAATTATTATGTGAAAATTATGGCATAATATAACTCTGAGGAATTTTTCAGATGGACAAATACACCGCAAGAAGGGTTGTCCCTCTTGCGACGCTGCTGCGCAGCAGGGGGGGCATTTTGTATGACAGCGTCCCCCTGCTGATTCTGTTCTGGTACAGATCGCAGCTCCAGCATCATATTTGGCCGTTTCTTAATCACGGTCAACTTCCATGATTAAGAAACGGTCAAATATGACTCTGGAACTGCGATCTGTACTAGAACAGAATCGGCAGGGGGATGGCATCATATGAAACGCCCCCCCTGCCGTGCAGCGGCATCGCAAGAGGGACGACCCTTCTTGTGGTGTATTTCTCCATCCGAAAAAGTCCTAAGTTAGATTGTTGTGGTATTGTAACAAGTTAACGTTAACTAACAAATAGTGCGACTATAATTGGTGAGTATTATTTATTTATTTTGTAATAATTATATGCGCTTTAAAATTAATAATATGTTTATTTTTTTCATTCGTATTTATTTTAGTTTGTTTTTTACAAAAATATTTCAAAAAATTACAAAAAATAATTAAAAATAACTCCATAAAATTTTATTTTTTCTACAGATAATAATGGCTCAACCAAAGAAAAAATGTAGACAATATAATATCGAATATTTGAAATATGGCTTTATTGAGTCACCTGTAAACAATACATTACCAATGTGCCCGATTTGCCAGAAAGTTTTATCAAATGAAGCTATGAAGCCTTCCAGACTACAAGAACATTTGACTAAAATTCACAGTGATAAAAAAGATAAGGATTTATCTTATTTTCAAACACTAAAAGAAAAAATTATCAAACAACCAACATTGGCAAAACTCTTTTCAACCACAACCACACAAGATGACAATGGCTTGCTTGCTTCTTACAATATTTTGTTAATGATTGCCAAATTGGGAAAACCTCATACTATTGGTGAAGAACTAATTATACTGGCTATACGTGAAGTAATACGTACTGTGCTACACAAGCCAGCATCTGATATTATCAAGAACATTTCGTTGAGCAATAATACAGTGCAAAGAAGAATTGATGAGATGGCTCAAGATGTTGAAGATTCATTGTGTGGCTATTTAAAAACATCTCAGTTTTCTATTCAACTTGGTGAGTCAACTTTTTTTAGGAAACAAAGCTTTACTTTTAGTATACGTGCAGTTCACAAAGGAAGAACAAATTTGCCAAGAATTATTATTTGCTAAATATTTGCAAACTGATACTAAAGGAGAATCAATATTTCATGCATTGGATGAGTTTTTTTAAAAGAAAAAGAAATACCTCTGAATAATATATTATCAGTAGCCACAGATGGTGCTCCGGCAATGGTAGGATGCTACAGGGGTTTTCTTGCATATTTAAAAAAGGAGGTGCTGAATGCATTCACAGTATACTGTATCATCCATCATCAACATCTAGTTGCCAAAAATTTAAGTGCACGCCTACATAATTCATTACAATATGTAATTAAAGCTATCAACACAATCAGAAGCAAATCATTGAATGACAGATTATTTAAACAGCTTTGTACTGAAAACAATGAAGAATTTAATCGTTTGCTGCTTCATACAGAAGTTCGTTGGTCGTCAAAGGGTGCCTGTTTAGATAGGTTTTATAAGCTGTTTAACTCGGTGCTGGAGTTCTTGAAAGATAAAAATTATGCTTTATGATCCAATTTAATTCAATCCAAAAGTGACATCATTTACTTGACTGACTTGTTTCAAAAATTTAATGAAAGCAATCTTCAGCTTCAAGGTGATGAACTGAATTTAATAAAAACAAAATCTGTTATTTCTGCATTTGTGACAAAACTTCTTCTGTACAAATGAAATTTTGGACAAGAGGAATTCAGCCAGTTCCCAAATTTATCAAGAGCAGGAAAAAAAGATGAAAACACACTTTCTTATTGTGAGCACTTGGATGCTCTCCATTCAGATTTTAATGAACAATTTGATGATATTTTGAAAATGAACATACCTGATGGTAAGAAGAACTGATGGAAGTAACTACAAATGATGAATTGAAATTTAAATTCAAAAGCAGCTACCAACAATTCTGGCTGCAAAAGGAGATCCCTACAGCTTATCCTGAAATATGGGCTGCAATTCAAAAGTTCTTAATTGCATTTTCTTCATCATATTTAGTGGAACGTGGATTCAGTGTGGTAACCATTTTATTAACAAAAAAACCCTGATTGCAAATAGTCAATCACTGTGATTTAAGATTACTGCTGACAAAAATAGAGCCGAGGATTACTAAATTGGTAGCAGCATACCTGGTTCATCCTTCTCATTAAGATGATTTCAAATGTTTTAACTTTTTTTGTGTTACCTTTCTATTCTGAGTTCAATAAATAGTTTCATAATTTCAAACTTCATTGTTTCTAATTTACACCTTTCTTTACTATATTTTACGAAAAAGCTAAAAACATTAATACATATATCCTTTTGTTTAATTGCTATTAAATTTTAAAAAAAAATAATTTCCAGGGGGTGCTGAGTAATATTTTTTCAGGAAAGGGGGTGGTAGGCCAAATAAGTTTGGGAACCACTGCGTTAAACCAAGAGTCTCTGCAGTGAGTGCTGGTATACACAGGTGAAAAGATCCTGCCTGTTACCCACCCTCTTGTAGCCGTACCTTTGAACTGATAAAATTTCTCCAATTTAATATCATAATTTGAGTATCACAAGTGGGTCCTCACGGACCCCACACATTTGGCTAACAGATGTCTGTCACTGAAATCCTTCCAGATGACAGGGAATTCAAGTAGTGCTGCCAGATTGAAAACTAGTGAGGATCTTTTATCTTTAAATGGCTGTATAAAAGGGGAGGATTTTGGCAGATGTTACTTGCTACCTGGTTGTATAACAAACAATACCTGGTGAAGATTCCTCTTCTACAAGACTGAGTTCTCTCTAGTTTTCAATCTAACAAAGCTAACAAGGAAACCCACAAACAGTTACAAACAAGCTGCCTTTCCTTTTATGGATTGATCTTTTCCACTGCTTGCCTCAGTGCATGGGGACAGGAAGCATCCCAGATGGCAGCAGCTCTGATGAGAAATGATGACGTGGGGAAGAACTGGCCCCATTGACAAGACCACAGAGCAGGCACTGGCTTCTCCATGGGAGATGGATGCAGTTGTATCCTGGGGTAGAGATGGATTCTTCTCTATTCTCCTGGCTTGCAGAGAGATTTTGAATAAATGTTGAAGTGATGATAAAGAATATGCATAAATAAACAAGGAAGTACCTTCACCTCTCATTCTGAGCTATAAGGAAGGATTGGGAGGGGGAATTCTGATTAGAGGAGGGTCAGGACCCTGCCCAGCCACAATGGATGAAACAGTGCTTCAAATGCTGTGTATTAACTACTCTAGCTGCCTTTATTCCAGATAATTAAATACTATCCTCGTGACATGTTTTCAGAATCATTAAAAGTGCCTTTATTTATGACTAAAACTCTATAGCTTCTCTCTTCATCTTTGCCATTTTATGCCTATTTAAAACACAGCTTCTTAAAACTGCCCTGGAAAAAAAATCCATAAAAGCTCCATCAAAATAATTCTATAAAGATTTTTATAGAGAAAGTTATAGACCACAATTAATGTCTTTGGTTCAGTGTGTGTCCTGCTAACTACAGAGTTTCCATCACCAATAATCTATATATCTTGTCTAAACTGTATTGTGAAATGTCCAGTCTTACAGTATTTCGGAAGGGAGAAATATCTGTAGCAAAACAATGGAATTGTTTTTTCCCTAGTGCAGAGTGGAAGACCTTCCTGGGAAGTCAAGAGAAGCTGAAGGGATCAAGCTCTTTATTTTCTTCCCAGCTGAATATAGGGATTAAGCAGCACAGTTACTGTACTTGCTGTTAGGAGAAGCTGGGTTAGACATTCATCCAGCGGCGTGGCAAAGACTTGTTCCTCCAAAATGTTCTTTCCTTTCAGTTTTCTGCCCCATTACAAGGCTATGTTAGACTTTCTGAAGTCGAAGGCTTTCATGGCTGGCATCCATAGATTTTCCTTGTTATTTTTTTCTGGGCTGTGAGGCCATGTTCTGGAATAGTTTATTTCTGACATTTCGCCTGCATCTGTGGCTGGCATCTTCAGAGAATGGTTGGGTAGGAGTGTGTGTGGGATTTATATACTGTGAACTCCTGTTGGAGAGGATATGTAAATTTGTGTATTTGAATGGCTAGTTTCTGGGTGGAGATATGCAAGGAGGATTAGTGTCTGTTTGGCTAATGGTTGGCTAATGGTACATTGTCCACTGGAAATCCCTCTGTCCCTGGGTGGAGTTCATTTGCAAGTGTTGAGTTTTGATTTTAGTGTTTTTCAGGACTGGCAGCCAGATTTTGTTTACATTTAGGGTTTCCTCTTTCCTATTGAAGTTGTCCAGATGTTTGTGGATTTTAATAGCATCTCTATGCATTCTGACATGATAGCTATTGGCCTGGTCCAGAATTTCTGTGTTTTTAAATAACATTTTGTGTCCAAGTTGGTTTATAACATGTTCTGCTACTGCTGATTTTTCTGGTTGGCTGAGTCTGCAGTGTCTCTCATGTTTCTTGATTCGTGTTTGCACACCGCATTTAGTGGTCCCTATGTAAAATTGTCCACAGCTGCATGGTATGTGGTAAACTCCTGCAGCTGTGAGAGGGTCTCTTTTGTCCTTTGCTGAGCATAGCATTTCTTGGATTTTCTTGGTTGGTCTGTAGATCGTTTGGAGGTTGTGTTTCCTCATCAGTTTCCCTATTCTGTCTGTGACTCCTTTGATGTATGGTAAAAATACCTTCCCTTTGGGTGACTGTTTTTCTTCTTCATTCCTGTGTTTTTTACCCCTGGGTCTGCCTGCTCTTGTGAGGTCTGATCTGGAGTAATCATTAGCCTGTAGGGCCCAGTTTAGGTGCTTCATTAGCCTAAAGGCTAATGGTTGCTCCAGATCAGACATCACAAGAGAAGCCAGACCCAGAAAAAAACACAGGAATGAAGAAAAATGACTACCCAAAGGGAAAGTATTTTTACCATATATCAAAGGAGTCACAGACAGGATAGGGAAACTGATGAGGAAACACAATCTCCAAACAATCTACAGACCAACCAAGAAAATCCAAGAAATGCTATGCTCAGTGAAGGACAAAAGAGACCCTGTCACAGCTGCAGGAGTTTACTGCATGCCATACAGCTGTGGACAAGTTTACATAGGGACCACTAAACACAGTGTACAAACAAGAATCAAGGAACATAAGAGACACTGCAGACTGGGCCAGCCAGAAAAATCAACAGTAGCAGAACATGTTATAAACCAACCTGGACACAAAATTCTGGACCAGGCTATCAACTATCATGTCAGAATGCACAGAGAAGCTATTGCAATCCACAAATACCTGGACAACTTCAAAAGGAAAGAAGAAACCCTAAAAGTAGACAAAATCTGGCTGCCAGTCCTGAAACACACTAAAATCAAAACTCAACACTTGCAATTGAACTCCACCGGGGGACAGAGGGATTTTCAGCAGTTAATGGGCCATCAACCAACCATTAGCCAGACACTAATCCTCCTTGCATATCTCCACCCAGAAACTAGCCATTCAAATAGGCAAATGTATATATCCTCTTCAACAGGGGTTCACAGTATATAAACCCTCCACACACAGTCCTACCCAACCATTCTCTGAAGATGCCAGCCACAGATGCAGGCAAAACATCAGAAATAAACTGTTCCAGAAACAAACTGTTCCTCACAAACCCAGGAAAAAAAACAAGGAAAATCTATGGTAGACTTTGTTCTAAAATTTCAAATTGTGAAATTCTAAACTGTAAAGTTGTGAGTTCTAAAAGAGGCCTGTGAAATCTGCACTGGAGAGTGGCAGATTGGACTCCTCAAACAAGGGTGTGTATTTATGTGTCTTCAAGTGGTAAACTGAATTTTACTGCTCTTTGTTTATTGCCATTTTTCTTCCAAGTGAGCTCAGGGTCTTCATGCTTAATGGGACTGCTTTGACAGTTTGCATTCTCTTCCTCTATATTATTTGGAAACAAGATGCACATTATATGAAAAAATGTCATCACTCCCCCCCCCCCGCTTTTCCCTACATATTTTTTATTTGTGTGTCTGTTGGTTTTTTTAAATCATCTTTGTGAAGAAGCATGCCATTTTGAAAGCTTGCAGAGAGAATTTGGGGCATTTTGGTTAGCCTAATAAAGGTATGATCATAACACAGATGGCTACTCTTGCATTTATAGAATTTCATTACAATCTCTGTTGGTGCAGCATTTAACATTCTCGTATTGTCACAAGGTGGCCAAGGTTGGTGTGTGTATGTTTTTCCTTTTATTACATCTCTCATGTTATGTAGCCTCCATGGCTTCCTGCACTTTCAGGTTTGAAAAGGTCCCATGGGAGGTGGGGATACCTCATGATTCTCCCCCTCCCCAGGCTTTCATTGACATGCAGGAAACTGGGTAGGCTGCAGAGAGAGAGAGAGAGAGAGAGAGAGAGAGAGAGAGAGAGAGAGAGAGAGAGATGATTGTACTATGAAAGATGTGGCACTTGCTCACACTTCTTGACTATCTCATAAGAAGAATAATCACAAGAACCCCACATTCCACCTAAGAGAATTTAACTGAAATTTTCAACTTTGAGAAAATTATTAAAACTAATTTATATTCCAATAAACTGAATGAGAATTGCCAATAATTCTGTGTGTGTGTTTGTGTGTAGATGTCACTAGAAGAAGGAGGAGGAGGAGGAGGAGGAGGCAGTTGCATTTCCCACAGAGGAGAGTTCAGAATGAACATATACATCATTATATATAGGCATATATATTCTACTAATGCTATACTGTATATGCGATCAACTCCCATCATTCCAGATGAAACTTACAGTATGTCAGAAAACCCCCCTCCTCCCCCCCCCAAAAAAAACCCCAACCATCACTGATCTTCAAACATGATTTAGGAACCAGAACTCACCAATCACCAAAAAGGTGGGAACAATCTGTTCCAAGATATTTTAATTATGAGGGGCAGTACCTTTCCAACATGGCAATAGTTCTCCTAAAGAACCCCTATAACCCAATTATGCTTGCTCAAAGAGATAAATTCTAGATGTTCAGACTCAGTACCTGAGACTGTAAGGCCATAATTTAGAGGATAATGTTCCTCTTGCCTCCCACATCATTATTTGAATTTCATACTTAGATCCTGTAAATTCTATAACTGTCACTGGATGCTGTTGTTCACTCTTTATTTTGATTGACATGATGGAGGAAGTTGGAAGCCAAAATGCCTGATCCCCTCCATAGAAATACCTGTCTCCAATCATTTTATTAAATCTCCTTCAGTTTTATGGTATACTTTCAGGATACAGGTTCTATCTGAAAAAAGTGCTGTTCAGTTGCTTTATTTAAACATGACACAAATAGAGACATGTAAGCACAGCATCTGCAGTGGAAACAAGGGGGATGAATTCCCAGAAAGAGGTGTAGCAGCCTCTTTTCCCCCCCACTCCACTGGGGCTAGAAGGCTGCAGAAGGACCTGAGGACCTCCAGGAGCAGAGCAGCAGTGAGAGGGGGCATGGCCTGGAGTGGTTGGCATTATAAGCCACTCCCACACCCCTCAGGAACACCAGCTCACCAGCCAGGAGGACCCCAGGCCTGCAGCAGCCTCTTTTCCCCTACTCCACGGGGTCTAGAAGGCTGCAGAAGGACATGAGGACATCTAGGAGCAGGGCAGCACTGAGAGGGGGCATGATCAGGAGTGGCTGGTGTTATAAGCCATTCCCACACCTCTCAGGAACACCAGCTCACCAGCCAGGAGGGCTCCAGGCCTGCAGCACTTCCTCACTTCACTGGGGCTAGAAGACCGAAGAAGGATCTCCTTAACATCTTAACACTGATGAGAGCCTTGAAAAGATGGTCCGCTAGCTAGCCCAACCACCAGCAACAGCGGTAGCATCATTTTGAACTTGAATCGGCTGAGGCCGGGAATGGAGTGGGGGCAGAAATTGGAGTTGTGCTGGGGAAAGGGAGGTATGGTCCTAACGGAGTGAACAGACGTTACAAAAGAAGGCGGGATCACGGTCTGTTACTATCCCACCTTCAGTTCATTCTGTTTCCCGGAATGGACTGGAGAACGTAACAACCATTCCATAGAACCTTACTTTGCTTCTTTGCAATTCCAGGTTGGTTAAAAAAAAACAACCTCACATTATTTACAATCTTCTTTTGGATGAGGATACCAACCTCCCTTGCTTTTCAAAAACCTGGCTGGGAGAGGATGGGGCTGTCACATGGACGCAGGCCCTCCCAGCCTGGTATTCTATCAGTGAGCAGGTGAGGGGAAGTGGGTGGGGGGAAGAGTGGCTCTGGTTTATAAGAACAGTCTGACTTTGACCAGGATACCTGTCCGGAACACAGTCCACTTCAAGTGTATGTACCTTAGCCTAAGGACCAGGGATAGTTTGAGGATTCTGCTAGTATATCGACCACCCTGTTGTCTAGCAGACTCCCTAACTGAGCTGACACAGCTGGTCTCAGAGTTGCTGTTGGAGTTGCCCAGACTTTTAGTTTTGGGTGACTTCAGCATTCCACTTGAGACCAGTTTGACAAATCTGACTGGTGCGGCTCAGGAGTTCATGGAAAGCATGTCAAACATAGGCCTATCCCAATTGGTTGTCAGGCCCACATATTGTGCGGGTCATACCCTTGATGTGGTCTTTAGTACGGAACAGGAATATCCGTGGACGGAGGTTATTAAAACCACCGCATTGTCATGGATGGATCATTTCCTGGTCAAGACTGAACTAAGAGTCTCTTCCCGCCCCACCAGGGGATGGCGGACCCATTAGAAGGTTCCACCCTCAAAGACTAATGGAACCAATAGGATTCCAGAAAGCCTTGGGGGGGGGTTAATGGTTGGTAACGCTGGTGACCCTGTCAAAGCTTTGGTTAATACCTGGAACACCTACCTTACCAAGGCTATCGACACAATCGCTCCCAAGTGTCCTTTCCAACCCGCTCCAAACTGTAGACCATGGTATACATCTGAGCTTAGGAAAATGAAGCAGGTTGGACAATGACTAGAGCACAACTGGCAGAAAACTCAACTCTTATCTGACAGGGCTCATCATAGGAACTTTCTTTGGTCCTATTGAGAGGCAATACATGCAGCGCAGAGATCCTTCTCTTTTGCATGTATTGTGTCTACAGAGTCCTGTCCAGCAGAGCTGTTTAGGGTGGTAAGGGAGATGACTCATGTTATACCTTGTGGGAAGGTAATGAGTCTAAAAATAAAATTGTATTAAAAAATTCCAGGATCTAGTCCTTTTAAAAACAACAAGAATTATTTCTTTTAAAAAGAGTTAAAGACATTTATTTTAACTTCATGTTCATGCTTCATGCAGAGTGCATTTAGGAATGCAGACTTAAGCTCTATTAACATTTTAAAAGTGTATTCAGAGGTCTGGGATCCCCCCAGTTAAATTAGACTCATTACAAAACAAAGGAGTCAGTTTAAAATGCAAATCAAAGTTTACTGAAGGTATATCAATCTCAATCTACATACTAAAACTTTAAAAAGAGGTTCCTAAACTGACTAAGGAATAGGGTAGGAAAAACTCACTCACCAGCCTACAACGGTAGAAGGCTGCATGGTGATACATCATAGCATTGTTACAGATGGCTTAAGATGAAGATGTCTTAAGATGGCAAATATGGCTAAGATGGCTAAAATGGCTCCAGCCTCATGGAGACTCAAACTTAAAAGAGAGAAGTTACACAGAGTAATAAAATTCAAATTAGGTCATGTGTTGAATGACCCAGCACTCCAGTTGGCTGGAACTGCCCAGTGAAATAAGAGAAAGGGAACTTGGGATAAACAAAGGCATGCAGGGAAAAAACCCTAGACTTATCTTAGGATGTGAATGAGGTACACAAGATTGCTTTTACATTACAATGATCATTTCCCCACATACTACATACCTGCACAGAACCCATTGCTTAACCCAACAACGGCCTGTTATGACGCGTTTAACAACTTCTTTGCAGATAAAATCTCTTGGATAAGAGCCGACTTAGATGCCAGTATTTTGACAGAAACAATTGATGAGGTGTCCAGCAACTCCGTTGATCTAAATTTACTGGATCAATTTCAATCTGTGAATACCGAGGATGTGGATGATCTTCTTGGTAGAGTGAGGAAGATCACCTGCCCTCTTGATCCTAGCCCTTCATGGCTGGCCATCCGACATCATCAATGCATCCCTCAGGGAAGGGTGTGTTCCATCCTGTTTAAACGAAGCGGCGGTTAGGCCGCTCCTGAAAAAAACTTCCCTGGATCCCCTGGACATGAACACTATCGGCTGGTTTCTATGTTACCATTCTTCAGCAAAGTGATCAGGAGGGTGGTTGCCCTTCAACTCCAAGTGGTCTTGGATGAAACCGATTATCTAGAGCCATTTTAAACTGGCTTTAGGATGGGATTTGGAGTTGAGACTGCCACGGTTGCCTTGACCGACAACCTGCGTCTAAGCATTGACAGGGGTAGTGTGACCCTGTTGGTGCTTCTGGACCTCTCAGCAGCTTTCGATATGATAGATCATAGCATACTCTTGGATCACCTGAGTGGGTTAGGAATCGGAGGCACTGTGCTTCAGTGGTTCCGGTCCTTCCTCTCGGGCAGGTCCCAGAGAGTGCTGCTCAGGGACAGCTGCTCCAGTAAAAAGGAGCTTACCTGTGGCGTTCCGCAAGGCGCTATCCTGTCCCCGATGCTGTTTAACATCTATATGAAGCTGCTGGGTGAGATTATTCAGAGTTATGGGGCTGGGTGTTATCAGTATGCTGATGACGCCCAGATCTATTTCTCCTCATCTCAACTGTCGGCCTCAGATTCCGATGCTGTCTCTCCTCTTAATTACTGTCTTAAAGCAGTAATGGGCTGGATGAGGAAAAACAGATTGAGATTAAATCTGGACAAAACAGAGGTGCTCACGGTAGCGGCCTCAAAGCCAGGAGTTGGGTTGCAACCTCCAGCCCTGGACGAGGTCACACTCTCTGTAAAGAACTGTGTTCGCAGTCTGGGGGTGCTCCTTGATTCATCTCTTCAGATGATGAGTCAGGTGAGTGCGATGGTCAGGAGCTCCTGTTATCAGCTTCGGCTGATACACCAGCTATGCCCTTCCCTGGAAGTAAGGGACCTTGAGACTGTGGTGCATGCCCTGGTAACCTCTTGTATGGATTTCTGTAATGTACTTTACATTGGGCTACCCTCATGCTTGGTCCAGAAACTTCAGTTGGTACAAAATATAGCAGCCAGAGTGATCTCGGGAACATCTCAGAGAGACCATATAACTCCCATATTAAAATCTCTCCACTGGCTCTCTATCAGTTTCCAGGCCCAGTATAAGGTGTTGGTTATTACCTTTAAAGCCCTAAATGGCTTGGATCCAACTTATCTTTGGAACTGCCTCCTCCCATACAATCCTCCCCATGCACTCCTGTCCTCTGGGAGGAATTTGCTTCAGCCACAATAATCTAGGCTGTCTGCAACCTCCCAGAGGGCCTTTTCGGTAATCGCCCCCAAATTATGGAATGGGCTGCTGGACGAGATCCATTAGATGATGAGTTTAAGTAGCTTTTAAAAAGCACTAAAGATGGATCTCTTTCAGCAGGCTTTTCTTCATTAGATTCCGGCCTCAGAAGCTGCATCTCCTGGCCTCTTTTAGTCCTTTACCCTGACTCGCTGGCTGTTGATTTTTGTATTGTTTATTTTATGTGACTTTTAAGTTTAGGTGGATTTTAATTTGATGCTAGTTTAATATCTTTTTATGGGGGAGGGTGGGGGTTGGTGGGGCTTAGGGGTTTTAGTCTGTATTGCTGTATTTTATTGTTGTAAGCCGCCCTGATTGTTTTTAACAGAGGGGTGGGGTAAAATAATAATAATAATTATTATTATTATTATATCTAGTAGGGCAGTAAGAAACATTGCAAGCACTTTCTTCATACAACAGGAGAAGAAATTGTACACATGGACATCACTGAATAACCAATAAATTACATAATTGGAAACAGAAGCTGGATAAGCTCTATTCTTGCAGCAAAAATGAGACCAGATATAGACTGCGACACAGACCATGAACTACTATTATCAAAAATTAGAATAATGCTGAAGAACAAAATTAATCATCATGCTGAAATTTATAATGTAAAGAGCTGGCATGGTATAATGTGATACTGCCTGCAGTGGGCAACAGTGAGCTGGCGAAATGCAGCTGGTGAACATATCTAGATATTGTCTAAGAGGCTGCTGTGGGAACTGAAACAGGTCCCTGTTACCTGCCTGGAAAAATGTTGTGTAGCCAATGTGTATGAGAAACATGAAGTGTATAGCCCATGACTGTATTTTTTCTATATATGTATAACTAGATGTTTCTATATACTGCCTTTGTACTTGGTTTTTGCTCTTAGGCTGTGCACATGCAGTCTAAGCTGTACAGTGCAGAATTGTACTGTATATCTGTTGTGTTATGTAGTCTGTTTGCTAGGAGTCATAGATTCATTGTAAGTATTCCATTAACATACTTTAGTAAAGGAAAGTAGTTTAGGCACAAGCCTGTTCCTGTGTGCTCATTTCTTCAGCCTGATGTTTTCTAACTCTGCTGCAAGAACTATTTGCTATCTGGACCTCTTGATATGCTTAGAGATACTAGTGTGCTACCATGACAATTTGCACTATTAAGCCTGACAGTGAATCAGAAGTATGGACATAAGCCAGGGATGTAGTCAATAAGGAATGTAGAAAGATGCTATCTGTTGCCAAAATGAAACAATGGATGACAGACAATATGTTTCAAGCAGTAAAGGAAAGATGAGAAGCAAAAGAAAAGGGAAATAGGAATAGAACCAGAACCATGAATGCAACTGTTCAACAATTAGTGTGCAAGTGTCAATGCAGAGAAACAGAAGCCAACAACAACAACAAAGGAAGAAGAGACCTCTTCCACAAGATCTGCGAAATCAAAGGCAAATTTAAACCAAAGGTGGTGATGCTCTATGATCAATAGTGAAACATAATACACAACCATATTAAATCAATAAACAAACAAACAAATAAATATATAGCTGATGGTATAATCTCAATACACAGAAAAGCTATTTAAAAGAGATGTAAGGATGAAAAACACATGGGAAGAAGAAAGATATGAAGATGAACTCCAACTTTTGGAAAGCAAAGTTAAAAAAGAAGGGAGTACCTCATAGTAATGGCATTTTGCAGCAGCAGCAGAAGTCCCCATAACTGCTGCATGCCAAATGGTGGCTACAAATGATTTACTTGCATTAGTTCTTTGCCGCCACTGAACATTTAAAAAAAAAATGTAAGGTGCACCAGAGTGATAGAGTGTTGTTGTTTTTTTTTTTTGCATTACAAGGATAGCAAACCAAAAAAACCCCACCCCATTTATCACTTTAGTGATTGCTCGCTAAGGCGAAAATCCAACATGGCTGCTCCAGGTGCTTGCCTTTTTAGCAAGCCCAGCCAATCAGCTTTGCACTTCTTCTCATATGGTAAAGTGATTCAACAAGCAAGAATGCACCCCCTTGCTGTTTTTTTTTTTTTTTTTTAAACTACAGGGAAAAACCACAAAGGCCTTTCCTGCATTGTTTTTGCTGTTTTGGGCCCCCCTCCTTCTGAATACTACTGATTTATGTGAGATCCCGTTTAGACAAGTAGGATTCCCAGCAAATTCTATGAAGTTTTATTTCACTGTTTAGACAACCCCTAGGACTGGGAAGGGCAGCAGTGAAAGTATTAAACAAGATCCTAAAGTGCAAAGATTTAAAACTGAACACTAAAGTTAGGATCATCCAGGCCATTGTATTTTCCATCACCATGTACAGAAGTGAGAGCTAGACAGTGAAGAAAGCTGATAGAAAAAAAATCAACTCATTTGAGATGTGCTGCTATAGAAGAATTCTACAGATACCATGGACTGCCAAAAAGACCAATAAATGGGTCCTAGAACAAATCAAGCCTGAACTCTCCTTGGAAGCCAAGATGACAAAATTGGGACTGTTGTACTTTGGCCACATTATGAGAAGGCATGACTCACTAGAAAAGACAATAATGCTTGGAAAGGTGGAGGGTAGTAGAAAGAGAGGAAGGCTGCATGCCAAATCTATAGACTCAATCAGAGAGGCCATAGCCCTGAGCCTGCAGAACTTGATTAGAGTGGTTGAGGATAGGGGGTCTTGGAGGTGTCTCACTCATGGGGTCGCCATGGGTTGAAGGCTACTCAAAAACAAGAAACAAGGCAGAGGCCTATATTTCCTGGAGTAGGACATGTATATCTCTTGACTCTCCCATTTCTTCATTGTTTTGTGGGTTGTTTCTGGTGTATGTGTATTCCTTTTCATTCTTGTTGTCAGTCATGCACTGGCTTCAGATTTGGAAAGAAACCAACTAGCTGTATCCATAGTCCTTTTTCTCCATTGGCCTCTGCACCCGCCAGAAAGTTCCAGCAGTAAATCCCCAATTGCCCATCTCTTTCTTCCCTTCAAAACAGGAGTGGGCAAGGCCAGGGGCCCATTTTTCCCCCTCAGGCCCCCTGCCCACCCTCCAATTTATCAAGAAAGAGGGGAAAAGATTTAAAGCAAGCATTTGTTGGCAATCTGCTGCAAGCTTTTGAAAGCAAACATTTCCTTGCTTTAAATGAGACCTTCATATCTGCTGTTGAATTTCATTTTGCCAGCAAACTGCTACAATGCACTTCAAAAAAAAGGAAAAATGTTTGTTTTAAATGGGAAGTTTTCTCCCCAGCTGTTACTGGCATTTGGCTGCAAATTGCTGGAGTGGGTGGAGGGGAGTTTGGGGCACTGGAAAACAGCCTTGGGGCTTTGGGCCACATGGGTGGGCAACTGCAATAGGTCCAGTGGCCATTTTTATGCCCTGGGAGCCACATGAGCTACCAAAAAATAAAACAAAAAGAATCCCAAAGTCTACTTTGGTTTCTTTAAAAAAAATGGGTGGTTTTTAAAAAAATGTTAAACAGTGCAGGTTTTTTAAAAAACAGTGCAGGTTTTTTAAAAAATGTTAAACAGTACCTTGCAACCTATTTAAAAGGTACATGGAAGCTTCCAGAACTGCAATTTATCTTCATTATTGTCCAGGAAAAAAGGTTGGTCGGGGATACTAGAGGCATCAAGGGCTGCAAAAGTATATATTTAGGGGTCTGCATGCCAACCCAGTACCACACTTTGCTCACCCTTGCTTTAAATAGAGGAAAGCAGTTTGCACAGGTGCACAGAGGCCCTTGGCCTCTTAAAGGTCTTTTGGGATATCTGAAATTACACCTTTATTTTCATGGCAACATGATTAGTAATGTTGGCTCCCTATGGAGGTTGTGGCTGGAACTTCCTACTACCAGTGAAGTGCACTTGCCAGAAGACACATGTGCTCCTTTATGGGTTGGCTTTATGTGTTGGGTTATTTCTCACTGTGATGTCCAAGGACTTTCCTTCTTAGCTAGAAGAATCTCTAAAATTATTTTTAGAAGTAGAGCATGCAAAACTTGTTCATAGTTTTCAAGTTGTTTCGTATCTTTTTCCTCCACCATGATATTACCAGTGCTTTCCTGTATAGTAGTAAAACACTTGTTGCTGTGTGCCTTCAAGTTCTTTCTGACTTATGGTGATCCTAAGGCAAACATCTCATGGGGTTTTCTTGGCAAGATTTGTTTAGGGGTGGGGTGTTGCCTTTGCCTCCTTCGGAACCCATCCAGTGGGTTTCCATGGCCAAATGGAGATTCAACCCCTGGTGTTCAGAATCATAGTCCAACATGCAAACAACTACACCATGCTGGCTCTCCCACTGCTTGTGGAAATTTTTCACACACCTCTGATGGCTGTGGTTGACCTCAGTGGTAGCAGCACTGATCCAAGACATTTTGCTCCCTAAAGTAGATCCTGAACAAAGCAAAGTACCTATTGTCATTGAATAGACAAGATGCCTTTCTCCATTATCTGTCAGCATCTCCTCTATCCTTTCCACCTTCCATATTATTACCTATGTATTTTAACAATGCAGTAAAAGCTGAGCATAGAATTGCTATCCATCTGAAACAACCTGCAAATGTCAAACAAAAAACAAGTTTGTGGGATGGAATTACATGAGATTCCAAGGTCTCTTCCATTTTCTTCTGCTTTGGCTGATGGAATGTGATTTGTGACTGGTGACAACCTTCACTTTACAAGTGATCTTGAGTAGTGTGGAATTAGAGCCTGCACTTTCCCCCTCCTTAAATGACGCTTGGTGGTGGGGATGCTGGTAGTTGCTCTCACATTATAATTGCTAAGTGGTATTTTGTTTTCAGCACAATACATTAATCTTAAGAGACATGGCCTTTCGAGAGATAACACTTGTGTTTCTGGTGACAAGATGCAGTGCAACATTAAAAATCTCCATGCAAGTGTATGAAATGGGAATAAATTAAAGAGAAGACATGGTATGAAACCACAGTGATGGTAACTGTGTGATAGGACAAAATCTACAAGATAAATGTTTTCTCTGAAAAATCAATGGGCATACATTAGTTAGGAGCAGGTGAGTAATCCTGATGGAGAAGGTAAGTTCTCCACACCCTTCTATGGGGTACACCTGCAGTTAGTTTGGTAAAGTCCTGCCAGTGTAGGAATTTAAAGCAAGTCACAATTATTTAGGTTGGGAAGAGATTAATGAACATCAAAGCAAGTCACAAGTATTTAGACTGGGCAGAGATTAATTTAGTTGGAGGCATATTTGTAAACTGAATTCATTTGAAATCAACACATTTGAAATGTGGTGCTGGAGGAGAGTCCTATGGTTACTGCAGACTGCCAAAAAATAATAATGAAGGGGTCCTAGAACAAATTAGGCTTCAACTCTCACTAGAAGCTAGGATGACTAAACTGAGGCTGTCATACTTTGGACATATCATGAGATGAGGTCATTGTGGAAAAGGAGATAAGGTCCAGTAAAATGGAAGGCAATGGGAAAAGAGGAAGACTGCTGGATTGATTTAATCAAGGAAGCCACAACCCTGAGTTTGCAAAACCTGAGGAGGGCTGTTTATTACCAGGCATTGTTAGAAGGTGTTTTTTTTTCCCCTCACAGGTTTGCCAGAAGTTGAAATTGCCTTGATGGCAAATAACAAAAACAACAAATATTTGTGAATACCTTAAACTTGTAAAATATACTCTCCTTATTGGTGATTTGAGGGGTGGGGAACAGAGTGAGAACAGTGTTGGGCAGAAACATTGCTCTTATTCTAAATTGGCTTTCTTTGCAGTTAGCAATATCACTGTTTTGTCTAATTGCTTGTTTTTTCAATAGAATTATACTTTGCCTTTCCAAAAAGAAAAAAAAAGTCAAAGTGTTTTTTAAAAGATATATAAATACTGCAGGTTGAGTCCCCCTTATCTGAAATCCTTGGGACAGAGGTATACGTGATTTATGAATATTTCAGATTTTAGAATACTTGCAAATATATAATGAGATATCTTGGAGAGGGGACCCAAGTTTAAACATGAAATTAATTTATGTTTCATATATACCTTATATGCATAGCTTGAAGGTAATTTTATACACAATTTTAAAAAATAATTTTGTACATGAAACAAAGTTTGTGTACATTGAACCATCAGAAAACAAAGGTGTCACTATCTCAGATAATTTTGGATTTTGGAATATTTTGGATTTTGGCATTCTGGATAAGGGAGAATCAACCTGTAGGATCTTTATCTGGCATTGCTTGGCTTGATTTTATGACTTTCCTTATTATTTCAATGAAACAAACATTTGAGTTATAGTAGTTGTAGTCCTTAATATTTATTTCACAACTTCCTTGCTTACCTACCTACTTACTTATTATTTAATTTACATCCCACTTTTCTCCTGACACAGGAGTCAACATGGATTACAGTGAGTAAACAAATACAATAAAGTACAGCTAAAAACTTTTAACAACAAAAAACCCCACTTAGAAGTACAATTAAAAAAGTTAAATAAACAATTTTTGTTTTTGTTAAACAATTTGTGCTAAAAGCACAAAGCTGAAACAGTTTAAAACAATTTTAAAACTTAATAAAAAGGGGAAAAGCATTAAACTACATTAAAAGACACTTCCACCACATGAGTTAAGAGCCAAAGTCCTGTCTAAATAAAAAGTTTGTGGAAATTGAACAGAGTGGGGATTAACTAGCCCTCCTCTGGTAGGGTGTTCCCTAGCCTGGGAGCAGCCACTGAGAAGGTTTTCTCCTGTGTGCTCCCAAACATACTCATGATGGTGGTGGATTTGAGAAAAAGCCCTCTCCCAAGGATCATAAAAGGTTCATATAGGGAGGTATGGCCTTTCAAATAGTCTGGGCCCAAGGTTATAACCAGCACTTTGAATTCTGCCTAGGAATAGACCAGTAGCCAAGGAAGTTGTTTCTCAAGGGACTTACATATTCTCTATAACCAGCCCTTGTCAATAATCTGGCTGTAGCATTTTAGACCTGCTGAAGTTTCTGAATAGTTTCCAAAGGCAGCCCCACACATAATATGTTAGAACAGTCTAAACAGGATGTAATCAAAATATTGTTACCCAAATTGCATGGGGTCCGTGCAGATCCCACTAGTGTCTGAATCTTAATCTGGAGAATACTTAATTTGCTCAAAATGTCAGCAAGAAGCCAGGTTGCGGCAGGATCTTTTGATCTATATATAGTAACTGAGTAGTAACTGAGGAGACTCTGAATAACAATGTAGACTTAAATTATCTTTATTGAAAATTAATATTAACAGCATTCACGCAAATAGTCAGGCTTCAAGCAGTCACACAAGGCTATCAGACTGTAGGATGTATTGGGATAGAGGAATAGAGAAGAGGGATTGTGGATTATACTATACCTATACTGTAGAGCTGAGATCACAAAGTAAACCAGCAGAGAGAGGGGCCAGAAGGCAGAATGACTACATAGTCTGATGTGGAGTCGAGAAGAAGATCTGTGCGCACTTGGGTGGTGTTTTAGGGTGATATTTATATGAGATAATTCTCTGAAGGGATGAAATTTTGAGTAGAATACAACATTTCTAGGGGGCCGGTTACAAGGGAGGATAAAGTGTGGGAAATTCCGGATTACCGTTCTTTCACATCAGCAGTGCCCAGTTCACATGAATTTTTGCTAAATTGGAAGATGAGGTGAGTTTTGGGTTTCATAGTTTACACGGCATGGCATCAAGATCATGAAAGCCAGGCAGGAGGCAGGGAGGAAGCAAGGAGGGAAGCAAACACACACAAAAGAAGGATCTGCTGAGGTTCCTTTTTCTCTGGAATGCAGCTGAAGCCTGTCTCTCTCCCTCTCATGGGAGGGGGGAGTTCCCTGCCAGCACATGTGCACACACACAGAAAAGAAGCAGCTGGAGGGAAGGAAAGCAGCCGAAAGGAGATCCCTGCCAGAGCGCGCCTGTGCACACACACAAGCAAACAAACAAAAGGATGATTGATTGATCAGCCGGTTGAGCTCTCTCTCATACACACACATACCACACACACACACACACACAGAGAGAGAGAGAGAGGGGGGAGGGAGGGAGGGAGGGAGGGAGGGAGGGAGGGAGGAACAGTAGTTAGGAAGCAAGCCAGCTAGCTCCATCTTTTTATTTCAGACTCATCTCTTGCAAGTCAAACCCCCTCCCTCCTTGGTCAATTGAAGCAATCAGGATTAAGTTCTGCTACACCAAAAGCCTTGAATAAAGACAAATGACTGAAGAGAAGCACAAATAAAAGCACGAAGGTGCGATCGGCCGGTTGCCGCATGCATGCACGAACTCACGGACACACACTAACCAAGCAGGGGCTAGCCCCATTACCAATCGTCTTTCCTGCCCCCAAAGCCTTCCTTTGAAACAAACAGGAAGGGCTCAGAGCAGATTTCTGAAAGTGGGCTGTAGCAGAAGAAGGGGCAAATGGCAGGATTGGTGGATTTCTCTCTCCAATCCCTCCGTCTATTCGAAGAAGGCACAATGGTCACTCCAACCAATCAGGATTCAGTTCTGCTCATGCTATTTGAAAAGGTCGATGCAAGTTCACATGGATGATAAGTTCCCATGACCAATTGCGCACATTGAACTTAATCAAAAAAGTCAGGAAAACTAGTGAAAGCTGATACTGTGTGACTTATGGGTTTTTCGCAGCCTCTCCTTCTGAAAAGGGTAATGTGACTTCAAAATGCGTGGAAACTATCAGGCTTCTTGTTGCATTCTTTGAGGATTTATTTTGCCATGTAAACGGCCCCTTGGAGTTTCTCAGGGACTAAACAAAGAGTGCTTCAGAAGAGCTAATGATCATTAATGGGTGATGCATTAGGAATTGAATAGGAGCAGGCAAGGTCTATTGTTGGGGAGGAAAGGAAGAGGAAAAACACATTTTGCAAACATCGATAATGCTGGACTATCAGAGACTTAAAATACGGCATCGTAACGGCACCACATAACTGCAAAAGGACGTGCAGATCAGATGACATCACCCTTTCATGGTTAAAAACACCCACAAACCCATACCTTTTAATTGAGGACTTAAGCCGCATTTGTGCCTGTATTGCCAGCATGCAAAACCTTGGGCCATTTATCTCTCATATTTACCCTGACAATGGCTGGTCTTCCATGAACATTTCCATGTGAGATTGGTATATCCAGGTAAGTTTTGCTCTTTTTATGACCCTCCCTGGGTTACTTGGGTCTTTCAAAGTGTGTGTGCATGCTTTTTTAAAACTATAAATGCTTTATGTTTATAATTTTGAATTTCCCTCATGAAATTCGCGGGAGTTCGAGTGAGGAGGTGAATGGGGCTCTGTTCATTTCCTCTTTATTGCCAGAGCTGTCTTTGCCAGAAAAGGAGGCAAGTGCGGGGCAACGTTCTTTTGCTGGCATAAAAATGTTTTTGTTTTTTTTAATGCTGGCAAAAGAATGTTTTAAGGGTAGCGTCCGATACAGTCCTCTGCTACTGTTGGGTGGATTTGTGGATGACTCATTTCCAGGTGTTATCTCTGACCTGAGTATTACTGTGTGGGGAATTTCCAAAGGCCCTTCCCTTGGTGATATGTGATTCCAGCCTTGGTATCTGGGGATCCCTGGTTTACCTGCTAACCATGTGGAAGGCCACATCAAACTAAATTATTAAATATTGCCAATTATGTGATGTTCCAAGATGGGGGCTGTCAGGGTTGGTAACAGTATATGTCACCATAGCCAGATCTGACATCTCTAGTAATGGACATAGCTGAGATTCTAGTTTTAAGTGTGCAAGAACAGTCCTCACCACTTCTGAAACCTAGAAACCCAGGCTGAGAACTGTGTCCAGTAGTATGCCCAAGAGATTTTTGTGGGGAGTGTATGTTCATGCAGCATAGGCTGAATCTCTATGCCTTGATATTGATATCCACGAAAGGGAGTTCCTGGACCTTGATTCAACTAAGCCAAACCACATACCAAATTGGGGAGAAATCCAAAGTGTGTTTGCTGCAGCAAAGGGGTGTCAGGTGTTTAGCAACCACCAAGCTGACACACTAGGAAAGAATGAGCATTCAAGCACTTATACATTTCAGTATGTTAATCACAGAGCATTCTATCACTAGGTAGTCACTATGTCACTAATTAGTAGGTCACTTTTCTTGAGCATGCTTGCTAAACAAATCATGTACTGGCACCCAATAATGATCCTTTATTTAATTATATCCACTTCATTAGCATAGCCCGGTAGATGGGTCAGCATAGATAGAGTACTGCATGATAGAGTACTGTAACTCCACATTTCCAAGCCCCTAGACTCCATCTGCTGTTGCACAAAGGACGTGGGTGGATAAAGCTGGAGAAAATTATTTTCCGTGCCCCCAGCATCAACCAGCCAAGTCTTTGTAATGCAAGCCAGGTTCGCATGCTCCTCCAAGATCACATCCTGGATCATTATTTTTTCTCCCATTTACTGACCTGGCACTCAGCGGCATCCTTTTCTGACCAGAGGACCAATTGCCAAGGCTATTCAGATTATTTGAAGTAGAGGAGAATTTGGGGGCAACCAACACCCTGTTGCTCTCCATTCTACCATGGGCACAGGACTGTTTCCCCACTCCATATCTCCCTCTACCCATTGATATTACCATGGCTGGTCTCTGGGCTGCTGCCCTTCCTCTTCTCTCCACATAACATTACTCGCTGTACCCGGCATAACATATGCCATTATCTTATCCTGCTCCTCCAACATGTTTTGGTGGTGGTGGGGGGGGGGGAAGAGACCAAGCCCTGTCACTTCCTGGGGAAAGGAAGCCCAGTTGGACTTTACTCCCAAGTATACCCACCCAGGATTGTGGCATGCCCCTTCCCCGAGGCAGCCATGAGAAACTTGGCTCCAGCAGTGTGTGCAGGGTATAGCTGAAAAGACTGGAGAGGGGGAGGAAACCCTTTACTCATGAGTAAATCCCTGTGAGCCTGCCCAGCAGTGCACTCACGGCCTGCAGCTACCGGAAGCATTCCACACATTTACTCGTGGGTAAATCTCCATGGCCCTGCCCAGCAGCACGCTTGAGGCCTGCAGGTACTGGAAATGTTCCACACATTTACTCATGAGAAAACCCCCACAAATCTGCCCTGCGGTGCACTCAGGGCCTGCAGCTACTGGAAGCGTTCCACATGTTTCTTCTCCCAGTGTGCTGATTGGCCAGCCAATGGAGAGCTTTTATTGGTTGGGAAGTTTCCTAAGTGGCCAATCAGCACACTGCGAATGGCAACATACCTAAGATTTTTATATGTAGATATGCTGATGGGGTAGATTGCTGCTGCTGTTTTTTTTTTTTTTTTTAAACACAATTTACAGATTGGAAGAAAAAAAAACAGGGTTCAGGTGAGAATGGTGAAGTAGCAGACAGAAGTCCTGAGGGAGAAGGGCAGAAAAACAGGCAAGCAGGCAGCAGGCCCCTGCCCTCCCTCCCTGGCTGATGGTGGTGATCTTGCCTCTGCTCCTTCTCCCCTGGTGTACTGGATCTTCCATGTAAAATATGCCCCAAACAGCAATTTTATGGGTGGGTGGGTGGGGTGGAAGAAGCTTGCATATTGATTCTGAGCCAAATATCAAGAAAATGCCTTCTTTTATGAGGCTCCTGTTTTTCCCAAAGGAATCCCAGCTGAGCTTGTCTGAGCCGTGTTTCTTAGAAAAGGCTATTCTAAAAAGTATATGGATTAGGCCCTTATCTGTTTGAGCCATTCACATTTTCATTCGTAGCATGAATTGTTTGGGGATATAGATTAATGTGAAAGATATGGCAACAGCAGAGGCTTTTATAATCTGATTTTGTTTTTTTCATGATGATGGAGTTTTGCAGGTGCTTCAGAGTAGGCCCTAAAGACAAGGGTAATATGATTATAAACAAATAAGACACGGGACTATTCAATTTCAATCACACAGCCAAGGCTGGGCTGCAAGACACAAAACTGATAGCTTGAAGGCTTTAGCCACGCAGGACAGGTGATTATGAGGCTACAAAAAGTAAGCTGGAGAGTCTTCCTATGATTATAAAAACTGATCACTGGCATCATAAATGCAAAGCAAATAAAATACAATAAAATCATAATATCAAACCCCATCGTAAAATAACCAGCCTAACCACATGGCATATTTACAGCAGAGATGTCCACATAGAGCTTTCCATAAAGCAGAAGTTTTTGGGAAAGGATAATGAAAGTGAAAAAGATGAAAGTTAAGAGAATAATATGAAAAAGGTAGATCACTTATAACTTTGCTTCTTTGTAGGAGAATCATAGAATCATAGAATCATAGAATTGCAGAGTTGGAAGAGACCACGAGGGCCTTCCAGTCCAACCCCCTGCCATGCAGGAAATCACGATCAAAGCATCCCCGACAGATGGCCATCCAGCCTCTGTTTAAAGACCTCCAAGGAAGGAGACCCCACCATGCTCCGAGGGAGTGCGTTCCACTGCCGAACAGCTCTTACTGTCAAAAAGTTCGTCCTAATGTTGAGGTGGAATCTCTGTTCCTGGAGCTTGCATCCATTGCTCCGTGTTCCAATCTCTGGAGCAGCAGAAAACAAGCTTGCTCCATCCTCAACGTGACACCTCTTCAAATACTTAAACAGGGCTATCATATCACCTCTTAACCATCTTTTTTCCAGGCTAAACATACCCAGCTCCCTAAGTCTCTCCTCAAAAGTCATGGTTTCCAGACCTTTCACAATTTTAGTCGCCTAGGAGTAAAGTCAGAAAAGCTAAAGCACAGAATGAGCTCAGGCTTGCTAGAGAGGTTAAGAACAATAAAAAGGGTTTGGGGGGGGTATGTCTGCAGCAAAAGGAGGAAGAAGGAAATGGTTGGGCCACTACGCGGAGAAGATGGCAAAATGCTAACAGGAGACAGAGAAAAGGCAGAATTACTCAACACCTTTTTCTCCTCAGTGTTTTCAGAAAAGGTAAAGGGGGACCAACCTGAGGATAAAAGTACAGAAGACACAACAGGGGAAATCCAGCACAGAATAAGCAAAGAGGTAGTACAGGAATACCTTCTTAATCTAAATGAATTTAAATCTCCAGGACCAGATGAACTACATCCAAGAGTATTAAAAGAGCTGGCAAATATTATCTCAGAGCCATTGGCAATAATATTTGAGAACTTCTGGAGAACAGGAGAAGTCCCAGCAGACTGGAGGAGGGAAATGTTGTCCCCATCTTCAAAAAGGGGAAAAAAGAGGATCCCAACAATTATCGTCCAGTTAGTCTGACATCGATACCAGGGAAGATTCTAGAGCAGATCATTAAACAGAGAGTCTGTGAACATTTAGAAGACAATGCCATAATCACAAAAAGTCAACATGGGTTTCAGAGTAACAAGTCATGCCAGACTAATCTGATCTCTATTTTTTATTAAATTACCAGCTTGGTAGATGAAGGGAACGCTGTGGACATCGCATACCTTGATTTCAGTAAGGCCTTTGACAGGGTTCCCCATGACATTCTTGCAAACAAGCTTGTAAAATGTGGGCTAGACAAGTTAACAGTTCAGTGGATTTGTAATTGGTTGACTGGCCGAACCCAAAGGGTGCTCAGCAATGGCACCTCTTCATACTTATCAAGTTTGCAGATGACACCAAATTAGGAGGAGTAGCTAATAACCTGGAGGACAGGATCAAAATTCAAGATGACCTGGATAGACTGGAGAGCTGGGCCAAAGATAACAAAATGAAATTCAATACGGAGAAATGTAAGGTACTGCACTTAGGGTGAAAAAATGAAATGGATAGATATAGGATGGGGGAGACCTGGCTGAATGAGACTACATGCGAAAGGGATCTAGGAGTCCTAGTAGACCACAAGTTGAACATGAGTCAACAGTGTGATGCGGCAGCTAAAAAGGCCAATGCGATTTTGGGCTGTATCAATAGAAGTATAATGTCCAGATCAAGGAGAGTTGTAGCATGCTACACTTTTTTAAACAGGGGTGCCCTGCTGTTATAAACTCCCTGAAGGAAAATGGCTTTTGTCCTTTCTCAACTGTGTTGCCAATTGCAGTCCATTCACTTTGCCCCAGAGAATGCAATCTTCTCTGCCCCTTCATCCACATATTGTCCTATGCAATCTACATTTCACAGTCATGGAAATTTGGGCACAGCTTTAGGATGTTATCAGACCACCCTCCATTAATGTTCTTTTGTTGTCACATTTCGTGGTGTTTTTATGCCAGCAAAAGAACTTATCACCACCAGACCTTACCTTACTCACACTCAAAGTCATCCCCAGCACTAATGGAACAGGAATGGAGCTCCATTCACTTCCCGGTTCCAGATCTTGCAGATTGTTTTGAGAAGATGCTAGTGTGGCAAATTCAAATAAATAAAGGAAAGGAAACACTCAAAAAGTACACACAGGCACAGAAACACACTTTAAAAATTACAAGTAAACCGGGGAGATTAAAAAAAAAAAGATGGCCCCCTACCTGGCTGTCCCAATCTCACCCAGAAGTGTTCTGACCATTGATGCTGTACTCACTGAGCACAATGGCATGAGGATTCAAACACTGGCAATGCCTGAAACAAAGTGGAATAGGAGATCAATTGACGGCTTGGACCATCAATAAAATAGAATGGCTTTTTGACAAGACATGATCATGAAAGGATGATATTGTATGGTATGTGCGCCCTTTTGTGATCATTAGGCATTGTTATGATGCCATATTTGCCACAGCTGATAAAGTCCTTAGTCAAACAGCAGTATAAAACAGATTCCTTAGGGACTGGAATTGTTCAACGAAAGAAAGGGAAGATAAAGAAAAGAGTTAATTGAGCATTGAAAAGATAACAAAGCAAGTGTCAGATGAGCCTTCCTTGGGTGAGCAAGTTTACTAATTACTGAGTGACTGTCTGAGCCCTCACTCACTCTTGTCACTGAGACCTAGAATGCTGAAACCATATCTTAGGCACAAGGAGCAGGCCAGAATCCTGTTGGTGACACATGCTTGTGTACCCTGGGGTTATGTGGATGTATGTGTTTTAAAGTTCATTGTTCAAAGAGGCATTCAGTACATCCTTGTGCAACACTTCCCCTGCTGCCCAAGGCAGTTTCAGAGCACTGACACAGTAGACCAAGAGGAGGGTGGTGTCAGGGCGGGGGGAGGCACAGGCTGCATTCAATGAACACAGTGGGCATCTGGAGGGCCAATAGCTTCTCTCTTTTTTTCTGGCTGCAGAAGAGAAATCAGATGTTGTCCAGGTGGCCTCTGCCTTCCCATGGCCACTAAATGGCCATGTGGGCATACACAAGGGCTGAGAAAGCTCTTGGAGTGTTAGGTAGGACTATGGCCATAGTTTCAAGGCCCAGATATTCATACTATGGACTTGAACACCCTGAAGAACTGTGTTTCCTAAATGCCTTGCTTGCATGACAAGATGCTTCCATAACAAGATTCTAAACAATAGGGAAGGAGGGAGAAATTTGCTTAGAGGCTTCCAGTAAAGTCTTCCTACAACAACCCTAGCTGTTGCCTCATCGTCATGACCAAAGTTATGGCTGGAGGAAGGGAGGATGCAGGTAGGTTATGGGGGCTTACTGTCAAGTACAGGGGATCTGAGTTTCTGGGTGAGGTAATATAGTTGAAGGTTCGTGGCTGGGTTTCACAAAGACATTCAAGCTTTATAGAGCTGCCGCTGGCAAGTGGGAGTGCAGTAGGGTCTGATTTCATAATGGGGCTCAGAAAGAAACTAGGTATTTTCTGATGTCTGTATCTACTTCTATATCTGTATTTACAGAAATAGAAATGGCTTGGGATTTGTCTAGATGGGTAATATATCCTGTCTTGCCCCTGTCTTAGGAGATCATCAGACATAGGGAAATGCAGAAAAAACCCATGTCCCAAACTGTATCAGAAGAACGCAATGATAACAGAAAGGATGGCATTATCAGACACCTGTGTCCTAGCTGTTCCCAGAGCATAGTGCTGGTGCAGATGAGGCTTCACTTTTTTATTGATGGGGCTAAGCTGTCAATAAAAAGGAACACCTTATTCATGCCCCTGGAATGCTGAAAGACAACATTGTCTAATAATGTTGCTCATTTCTGTTATTGTCACATTCTTCTGACATGGTTTTTGCCACATCTGATAATATCCTTAGTGCCCTGGACTCCTGACAATGCAGCACATTTTCTGCATTCTGCTCCCAGGCAGTCCTCATGACTCCTGGGGCAAATACAGGGATAAGATGGGTGGAGGTGGAGTAGGACCATATAAAAAGGTTAAGATAATACCTGGTTTAATCTATTTCTGCCAGGAAGAAACGGATCAGGCCTCGTGTGCCTACAGGAGCCTGTCCTGGCAGGCTGGCCCATTGTTGTAGCTGCCAGCCTGCCTCGCTCTCCTGGAAGACAGGAAGGAGTCCCACAGCATGTGACCAAGGCTGCTCACATGCAGGGGGCTTGGTCAGATGTTGTGGGCCCCCTTCCTGATTTCCAGGAGACTGAGGGAGACTGCAGCTATGGCTGCAGCAATGGATCTGGGTGCCCATCTGGACCTCCTCCCATTCCATGGAGGGAATGTGGGAGCAATGGGCCTGATCTGTGGCCAGGATCTGGCATATCTTGGCTCATGTAGATGTGCGCTCGGTTTGCTAAGTCATATTGAGCTGAGGATAGTTTGACTATGTTGTGATAGATCTGTTTAAAACACTATATACCATATGTGTTTCAGTAAAAAAAGTTTAACTTTCCTATTATGTACTGTAAAACTTTGAGTGCCTCTTGTGATACAGGCCAACTATTCCTATTTACCAATAATGTTTCCTTTTATAGTCTGTTTTATTGACCAAATCTGGATATGAAAAAAATCTAGATGAATTCTGGTTGACACTAACTATGGTTCATTTGAAACATGATCACCATAAGTCCTAGTTTAGAGAAGGAATGGATAACATAAGGCCATCTACATCAGGTGTGGGCAACTGTACAGGATTTGGGACCATTCTCCCCCACACCTGCCTGGTGGGCTGTACCAGCATGCTTTGGTGTGCCTGAAGTGACACAGTGTGACTTCCAGCCACATTTAGGCTGATTCTTTTTTCTTTGGGGGTGTTTTTGGGAAGTTTGGGGGCTATATGGGGTTAGGAGAAGCAAACTCCCACAATTTCATGCAGTTTTTGTGGCTTTGGACTGATTTGGGGGCATTTTTTTTACCCCTCCCAAATTTAGGATGATTGTTTTCCTAACCTCTTAACCCAAAAGAACAAACACTTATTTGGCTTTGATATCCAAGCTGTTAGATTTTACAGAGTGAACAAATGCAGCCCTCTATGAGTGGAACCTTGGAAAATGTGTAATGGGTGAGGCAGAGGCGGGAGGACTTGCCAATGACCCTCAGTATGAAAGGAGAGGTGTTATCAGGCTGCCCAGTGTTGCAGAATGAGTCAGTTTTTAGCTTGTCTATGAGGTTTAAAGCATATTGTTTTCCAGGTTAAGATCTGTTCCTTTTCTCCTTCACTTTGTATCCCTTCACTGTTTATTGTGGCATGAAGATAAAACAAATCCCACTCAGTCTCTTAACAAATGTTGTTAGACCTTGTAAAGGCACAAAGACAAGGTTTGACACTTTCTCATCTACCTCTCTAGTTCATGACAGATTTATTACAAATCAGCAAGGACTCTGAAAACAGTCAGATGCTTGCATGATAAGCATAGACTTCTTTTTACGAGGTGTGTATTGCTGCTTGGAAAATGATATCATTGAGTGACTTTCAGCTGAATACCAGATGAGGAAGAAAAGAAGTGAAGGAAAAAGCAAATAACAGTGGGAACAGAACAGATCACTTAGTGAACTGTGAAGAGAAAAGGGCAGAAACAGGGAAAGGAAGGAGAAAATACAACAAAGTACAACACTTACTATAACTAAGAAAGATCTCTTGAAATCTGCTAGCATTTCAAATTCTACTCATTGCAAATACAGGTTGAAATCTGATATCTCTACCTGGAAGTAAAGCCCATTGGCTTAAATGGCACTTACTTATGAGTAAATGTATTGAATTACATTGTTTTTATTCCAGGCTGAGGGCCTTGTGGCTGTCCAGATGTTGTTGGACTGAAACTCCCAGCATTCCTCACCATTGACTATGCTGGCTTGGGCTTCTGGGAACTATAGTCTAACAATATCTGGGGTGAGGAGTCCCATGCCTGATTTATGTGAATTTGTCTCAACACTTCTGTTTTTGGACTATTTTATGTGCAACTATATACAGTGTGGCACAGTGGTTAAATGCAAGTACTGCAAGTCACTCCATTGCAAGTTCGATTCCAGTAGGTTCCAAGGTTCACTCAGTCTTCCATCCTTTCGTAGGTTGGTAAAATGAGTACCCGGCTTATGGGGGCAATTAGCTAAAACACATTGGAAACTGCTTAATGCAGTGTAGATGTGTAAATTTCTATTGCTTAAAAACAAATTGTAAGCCACTCTGATAGCCTTTGTGGCTGAAGAGTGGGGTATAAATACCTAATTAAAATTAAATTAATTAAATAAACCTCCCAAACAAGGTAGGATAAGAACCAAAGGACATAAACTGCCTCTCACCGACCACACCATCCCTCGTGGCAGGTTGGCTTCTATACCCAAACAGATTCAGCACCTTAGATTATTCTTTTAAGGATGCAGACCAGAAAATCTCAGATGTTTTTCCTGTTCTTTCCAATTTTATTTTGGATATCCATACATGTTTTGTTTATCCCAGAATATTTTCCATCAGCTCCTGGTATAACCAGATACTTCTTATACCTGCTCCCCAAGTTTATTTTAACCCCATACAAAACTGGAAAGAACAGGAACTGTTAGTATGCCCTACTACCCCCTCACCATGATATCTCATAATTGGAAATATTGGATACTTTTCAGGGTCAGGTTGGCTGGAGCAAACCAAAAGTCAGTTGGAGGTCACAATGACCTGGGTGTGTCTTAGAAATATTATGGCAAGAAAGCCCAAATTAGGATTGTGCAGAAGCCCCTTAGTAAACACAGCCATTAAAGAGGTATGTGCTAATCCTTTCTTCCAGGCTCAGCAATTATTCATTCAATCAAACAATTAAGTGACCATTTCCAAATCTGTTCCTATGGAAGTCCTTCCTATACCCCCTCCTATCCAACATTGCAAGTTTGTCATAAACCTGAGTACCCCTTCAGGATATGAAATAGGGTATAAATATTCACACACACCCCCAACAATAGTAAACTGTGCCACGGTGGATGAACCCGGCCACTCTCTTTTTCAGCATGCCCTGGATCAAAATCTCCTGTGCTACCCTCAGTGTCTGTCTGAGGAGTTTTTCAGACGTGGATTTATGGCATAAGAAGGCTTGTAACACTCACAAGGCTGCTGCGTAGCAGGGGCCCGTTTTGTACGACGCTGTCCCCCTGCCGCGAGAGATTGGAGGCAGCCCCCCCCCATATTTGGCCATTTTTTAATCATGGAAGTTACCCGTGATTAAAAAAATAGCCAAATATGATACAGCTGCCTCCAATCTCTCCCGGAACTGAAACTGTTGATTTCGGCAGGGGGACAGTTGTACAAAACAGGCCCCCTGCCGTGCAGCAGCCTCATGGGTGTTACAAGCCTTCTTGCACCGTAAATCAATGTCTGAAAAAGTCCTGAGTATCTTCCCTGCATGAACCTCTTCTCTCCAAGACTGGTAACTATCACCTTATATTCCTGAATCTCTCCCTGTATCTAATCCTCCTGTCTCACTATGCTATAGTCTTATATGATTCTTAGGAATGTGTGTTGTGTACGTGAGTGTATTTTGTGTGGTTTCAAATAAAAATACATTATTTCAGTTTAAGCTGGAGTGTTCTCTACAGTTAGTACTGGCAGACATAGGTGAAAAGCTCCCCAAAGTTACTCTCCTCTTGCAGGCTTCTGTTTGAGCTAATAATTTCCCCCAGACAGTAATATAGATTTTGGCATCACACTTGGGGCTGTAAAGCCCCCCTCTAGGGTAACAGGACAAAATCAGGGACTTTTTAATCAGTTTGATTGCACCCTGAATTTCAGACTAAAACAACAAGTGGATTCATCACTCTCTACTGGTATGGAAACCACAAGCAACCACTGCTTAAAATACAGAAATGCAAAAAACATCAAAACCATTGTTAATGTGGAGAACATCATATTCAATGGATATATGCTCATTGTATAGCTCAGCTGAGTCAAAGTCAACTGCACGTTTAACCCAAGACATCCTGAGCAGGAAATGGTGCCCTGCTGACAAACAGATATCTAGGTGCACGGTATCCAAAAGTTATTCTGGCACATGGGGACAAAATCCTACAAGCACCTCTCCACATCACACACACACACACACTGAAAGAACCAGTTCTGGTACTTGTATGACACCCAAGGTTCACTGTCTGAGGCAGCCACCTTAGTCTGCCTAATGGTAGGAACAGCTGTGCTGAGAAATGCATATTCAGTAGTGCCAGAGTTGAGTTACATCCACAACGGATAATGTTCAACCTTTCTGTGCTATTATTATCTTTCAGAGAGAGCAGTCCAACACCCACCCCCCATTTTAAAAGGCATTCTCCATTAACATAGGATGAAATCACTGCATTGTGAATAGTTAAAATGCCCTTAAGGTCTAAGGAACCTAAATGAGATTCTAATGTTAATCAGTGCTGAATGACCTTTACTGTTCACTGTCTAATGCACCTCAGGTAGACAACATGGAACTTATGGTAGAGTCACATGGACAAGCTGCTAGCCCTCTAGGTTTAATTAAAAACTCTCCATTAAAAAACAAAAATAAAGTGCACTTTCCAAAAGACAGCTTCAGTATCTTTATTCTCATATTTAAATACATGTTTGAAATATATGCTATCACAAATTAAAACTATACAGAATTAAAAATAACAGAGTCACATCTGCAAGATGTTATAATGTCAATTAAGCAGTATATATTTAAGCCTTCTTTATGGACTGTAATAAATGGCCTGCTTCAAAGTTGTTAATGGCTGGTGCTGAGATGAATGCCTGACATGTCAGATTCACTCTCTTTGCATTAATACAGAAAGTGAATTCACACATTAGAAATAAAACTTGAATGGTCATCCGTGTCATTTGTAAATTCGGTACTCTTAGCTTGTTGTGCTTAATTGTATTTTGAAATTTGAAACACAGTTCTATTTGGGTCTACACAGGAGTAATCCCCAGTGATGTCAGTGGGACTTTCAGGCAGAACTTGAAGTAACAAAGGAAAGTCAGGCAGTTAATTATGATGAGTACTGTATTCCCCCACCCCCCCCCAAAAATGAAAGCATAATAAAGTAACATTTCAAAAGTAATATAAGAGGCAACATGGTATAGCCATTGTGTGTTCAAGACTAAGGTTTGAATATCTGCTTAGCCATGGAAGCCCACTGAGTGACCTTGGACAAGTCATACTCTCTCAGCCTCAGAGAAAGGCAGTAGTAATCCCTATGCTGCTTCACGTATTTCTTGAATAATGATGCAAGTCTGATTACTAAAATATGTTAATTTACAAGTTAATAGAGTACATATTCAGGGGCAACCGTATTAGCCATGCAGCAAAATACAACAAAATCCAAATTCAACAAAACCGTGACACCCTTATTGGCCAGCTAAACTGCAAAAATATATCATGCATGCTTTTGAAACTTCATTTGCTTCTTCATCAGGCAACAATATTAAAAATCATGCAGGAGAAGAAAAACGTTGATTTAGCACTTTATCAGACACATGAAATAAGGTGTCATAACGATGCCACATAACCGCAAAAGGGCACGCAGATCATACAACATTGTTCATTTGTGGTTAAAATCAGCCCCAAACCTGTACCTTTTTATTGATGGCTGAAGTTGTCAATAGATTCCCTGTTTTAATTATTTAAGAGTCAAGTCTGATAATGTCCATAGAGTCACAGGCCCATATTTTGTTTCAGATGTTACTTCGGTTGTCAGTTGAGATGGTCTGGAGGAATCCCAATGCAGGTAGAGACCACTCCTCTCTTTGGCCATGTGGGGTCTGGGGAGAAAGAGCTGTAAAACACAGGCAATGAATTTCAAACCCATTAGCAGCAGCAAAGCAAATTCCATTGAGATAGAGGTTGCATCTGCACTGCAGAAATAATGCAGTTTGACACCACTTTAACTGCCATGGCTCAATGCTATGGAATCCTTGGATTTATGGTTTGTTTGGCACCAGAGCTCTCTGAAAGAGAAGGCTAAATAGCTCCCAAAACTACAAACCCAGAATTCCATAGCACTGAGCCATGGAAGTTACAGTGGTGTCAAACCGCATCATTTTTGCAGTGCAGATGTAGCCCCAGACATTGCAGAGGACACTGAATTTCTTTCTTAGGCAGAGGACATTGAATTTCTCAAGAAGTTTCTGTATGGTACAGTGGTTAAATGCCAGTACTGCAAGTCACCATGTTGCAAGTTCAATTCCAGTGGGCTCCAAGGTTCACTCAGCCTTCCATCCTTTTCGTAGGTCGGTAAAATGAGTACCCGGCTTGTGGGGGCAATTAGCTAACACACATTGAAAGCTGCTTAATGCAGTGTAGATGTGTAAATTTGCTATTGCTTAAAACAGTTTGTAAGCCGCTTTGATAGCCTTGTGGCTGAAGAGCGGGGTATAAATAAATAAATAAATAAAATAAATAAATATTGTTACATTTGGAAAAACATGTTGGTGCTGTATAGGTAAAACTTGCCAACTGTATCCAAATGAAAGAGTTTTACATTTGTTGGAGGTAGAAACCTCAAAGTGTTTACAATAACTTTGGAGGGTATAGTTTATGTAGCTTTTAATAATTTTAAATATTTTAAAAGTATGGGATTCAAGTTCTTGGAAATTTTCAGAAGGGTCAGCTTCAAATTTGTTGATATCCCCTACCTTGGTGCACTCTGGCAGGAGGCAGTGGCTACAGTAGTATTCCAAAGCTTCCATTTTGGGACCAAGATCTTACATGCATAAATATGAACCAGTGTGGCTACGTTGGATCCCCCAGGTGCACAACCAATTGTACAACAGTCACCACAGCCTGGGCCTCACCTCTTGCACAACCCACCAAGTAAAAAATGAGTGAGGGAACTGTGGTGTGTACTTGCAAAACAACTGGCTACATAGAGACCATGCTATGCAACCTCTGAGAAACAGCAACTGCTTGTTTAACTATTTTTATGCTCATGTAATGTCCCAACAGGCCTGGGGTTTTGTGTATAGAGTGAAAATACTCCTCCCAGAATTCACTCAGAGAATGAGTTGTCTTAATGGGATCCCACATTGTTTCATCATATTGTGAAAGAGGGGGGCCAACAAAAAGGGGAAAAAAAACTATGCAAAAAAAGCATTCACGGTTTCCCCAGACTTTTTAAAAAAGGTCCCATGATATGCTCATTTTTTTCTTGTTAAGAGAAATGGTTTGACACATAAGACAAAATGCAAATAGCATTGGTTGGGCGAGCACAGGAGGTGGAGCTGGGTTAAAGGGCAAGTACCCGCTGGATTTTCACCTTAGCAAGTGATTGCTAAGGTGATAAAACAGGGATTTCTGCTTTTTCTTTCTTTCTTTTTTTGGGGGGGAAAGGTGGAATATTGTTTGTGCACACCATATAGCTTTAGCAGTAGATTTTAAAACGTGAGTAATCCACTCAGGGCTGCAGTCTCAGCTACAGGCATGCAAAATTTATGGAGGCTATAAAACCATTAAGACAGATTGCAGCTGCTGGGACCTGCTGTTACTGTGGAGCAGTCTGTTCTGTTTTTGTTTTTCCTTCATGTAGACAAGCCCAGGGTTCTTGACTTTATTTCCTAAAATTCTCCAATATTACCCAATTATGAGAAATGGTGCAGTGTAGTGGTGTGAGCAATGGACTACGACTCTGGAGACCAGAGTTCGAATCCCTGCTCGGCCATAGAAACCCACTGGCTGACCCTGGGCAAGTCACATTCTCTCAGCTTCAGAGGAAGGCACAGGCAACCCCCCTCTGAAGACATCTTGCCAAGAAACCTCCGTGTGAGGTTTGCCTTAAGGTCGCCAAGTTGGAAATGACTTGAAGGCACACAGCAACAGCAAACCAATTATACCTAGGGCATTGTGGGAAATCTGAGTGAGAGGTCTCAGACCGAGGGGTACTAGGGGAATCTGATTTCAGACTGATATTTGACAAACTTTTTTTCAGCTGGACTTGTCAACGGTCCACAAGGTGGATGTAATGTGCACTCTGGAATTCTCAATTTGATGAAGGACCACAGATGTGTATGGAAAAAATGCACACACTTGGAAAATGGACCTAGAAAAATGCAGAAATTTCAAATGTGCACAGAACATGGTTTGAGTATAGTCAGCTCTTCATATCCACGGATTCTGCATCCATGGATTCAACCATCCACAGACTGGAAACATTCCCCCCCCAAAATCCAAAAAGCAAATCTTGATTTTGTCATTTTATATAAGAGACACCATTTTACTATGGGATTGAGTATCCATGGATTTCGGTACACATGGGGGGTCCTAGAACCAAACCTGAGAGGATACCAAGGGCCCTCTGTACTTTTTTCAATAGGGAAATCCACTGAAATATTATTATTCAAGGCCTCTCTACCCACTGGGGGCCCTGAGGTGATGCACAGTCAATTAAAAACACATGAAGAAGACTAAATAAATAATAGTAAAAAATGCCTGTAATTTAAAACATTTGCAGAAGCATACAGGCATTACAAAAAATATGCAAAGAAGGGGACAGATCTCTCTCTCTCTCTCTCTCTCTCTCTTTCTTTCTGATGGAACCAAATGGGAAGGTAAGAAAAGATGTGGATGTAGATGTACATGGAACAAAATGTTACAAACTATAGTCCCCCTGTTCATTGATCCAAATAATCAAGTGTGCCTTTTTCCAGGTTACCCCATTCCATTCTGAATTCTATAATTTTGTTCTCCTCTCATTCCACACCCTCCATGCCCATAGTCATTCACCTTTCTGTGACTAGTGAGCATGTTCAGCCTCTGTTGTGCTGCTTGGGGAAGGTGTTGTCCCCTTAAATTTTGTTCCTAATTCTTTTTAACATTTCTACAAACCACGGGATTCTACTGACTCTACTGATACATCACTCATGTGCATGAATGGTGCATTAAGCCTACATAAACATTCACACATCATTTCAGAAATACAGGGAATGATGCCTTGAATTTCTGTTGTATTTTTTTAGATTATAAACCTAAGGGCATGGAGCTTCTTATTTCTTATTGATATTATTGTAAGCCACTCTGGGTGTCTTCTTGGCTGGAAAGCAGAATAAATTTGAAGTATGCTGTCAGGACAAGAGTTCATTTAATTTTTTTAATCACATCTTGAAATTTTGGGCTTATCATAAGTAATAGTTATTTAACATCTGAAAATATTTTATAGTGTTGGCCAGTAGTGGCATTTAGTATTGGACTATTTCTGATAGTTAGATCATCAACATGGAGCCAGCATGGTGAAGTGTTTTGAATGTTGAACTAGAACTCTGAGATACCAGGGTCTGAATCTCCACTGAGCCACAGAAACCCACTGGGTGGCCTTGAGCAAGTCATACTCTCTCAGCCTAAAAGGAAGGTAATGATAAGCCTTCTTTGAAGAAATCCTGTCAAGAAAACTCTATGAGAGGGTCACCATAAATCAGACTTGATATGAATGCATGTAACAAGTACATAATGGTGCAGTGGTGGCGCTAGGGATGTGCGGAGAAGGCTGAATTGCACCAGGTGACACCGTCAAAGTAAGGGGTGATGCTTGCCTTACTGATGCCACAGTAATGGTGTTAAAACACTTCACAGGATCTGATAGCTGGTATCCTTTCTCTGTCTCTCTCTTTTAAATTGGATCAGCACAATACAGTTGTTCCTTCATATTCGCTGGGGTTTGGTTCCAGGACCCCCCCTCATGGATACCAAAATCTGTGAATACTCAAGTCCCATTATGTGCAGTGGCATAGCAAAATGTTATCCCTTATATAAGATGGCAAAATCAAGGTTTGCTTTTTGGATTATTGATTTTTAAAGAATATTTTCAAGCTGTGAATACTTAAATCCGTGACTACCAAATCCATGGGTATGGAGGGACAACTGTAATTCTACAGGCTATGATAGTTGATAAGTGGTGTTTGGGGATGTAAATGTTTTCAAAAAAATTCAAAATTTCAAAAAAAATCAAAATGTTTCTCCCTCATGGATTCGATTATGGGAATTTTTGTTCATTTTTCACCAACACATCCCATTCCAGGTCACACCCCCCCCCAAAAAAACCCCTCATTTGTGAGGGGGCAGAGTATTTTGTAGAAAAATGCAACATTTCTCACAAAATGTTGTGTTTTGCCAAGGGGAAAAAAACAATATTTATTGTGGAAAAAAATATTCACTGAAATATTCCAAAATCCAAAAAAGAGAGAGAAATGAAGGAAAGGAAGAAGGCAGGAAGAAGGAAGGGAAGGGAAAGGAAGGGAGGAAGGAGGAAGCATATAAAACCAGTCATGGCATGCCAAGATATGCTGAGATGCACTTTTTTAAAATCAAAGACAGAAAAGTTAAGAACATTCCTGACAATCTGGAACTATTTAATATTGAATTTGATTTGGCAGATTGAACATATGAAATATCTGACACATGCAGGAAAAAAATAGTCATGCAATTTCAACATGCCCCAGATAGTAAATATTAATTTTTGAATTAAGAAAAACAGTACTGGCAGTGTGGAAGATAATTGTTACATCAAGAATTTAGTGGTATACGGCAGGTGTCCCATGGTTTGGCTGCAACTCCTGGTCTGATTTTTGTACTTTCAAAGCCCTCAGAACAAAGCTGAAAGTCCTGTCGGTCTTTTTTTTTTTTTTTTTTTTTAATGGGCAATATTCACTTTCAAATACCTCCAAATCTAGTATAACCACCTTAAAGCACAGTGGTTTTATTTCTGTCATCCCTGACCTCCACCCCCATCACCAACTGGCTGCAACTGGTAGTGATATAATGTCCCTTCCAGTTCCAGAAACAAATGCCACAAGGTGTGGGGGGGGGTGCATGGGCAAAAATTGGTCCCCGGCACAATTGCTCTATAGAGGGTGGAGAACATTTTGAAAAATAAATACATAAATAAATAAGGTAGGGGTAGGAATGCAAAGATTCCTGGCTAATTCCTTCATAGAATTGCTATTTGGATCAAAGGAAAAAATCTGATGGTAATGGTGTCCAAGCCTGATTCCTATGGACTCTTTTGCCTTTGCTAAGATATACTGATCATATAGGACATTATTACATGAGCCCCATTTGCAGGTTTCAGCCCTGCAGGTTTGCAGCCATCAGTATCACATGTCCTTTCAATAGTGTGCCTTGGGCTGTTTCAGCCTCTGACGATCCCTCAGCTCTCTTCTGGACTCTCCCTTAACCCCTCCTCCCTGCCCTATTGTCCTACCCAGAACGCCTTTTATGGTTTTTTATTTTTATTTTTAGTTGTAATGCAATTTGGCAATTATGGCAATGCAATTTAGTGAAACAAAGAAAAAAGGAAAGGAAAGAAGGGGGGGAGAAAACCAGCCTATTTGGAGATTGCAGGAGGGAGGGGGAGAGAGGAGGAGACTGAGACCATGTGACTGCCTAACCTTGGGACTGCAACTGGAGAAATTTATCACACCTGAGGATTCATGGCACAGCACATGATTGGTACCTTATTGACAGGTGCCCAACCACACTTTGGACTGAGGCACAACAGCAATGATTTGGAGGCGATGTCATGTGATAAGTATCACCAAAAGAGTTATTATCCAGCTTTAATTCTGCTTTAAAAGGCTTGTATGATAAAGTCCATAGCTACCTTATAAGAAAATAGACTTGTGTTCCTTAGCAGTAAGAGCCTGGTTGATGATCTTAAAGTTCTCACTTAAGTTCTATATTCTTAGGCAGGCCCCTGGCTTTCCACAATATTTAGAACTATAAAACTCTTGGGCAAAATATGTATCTGCAAGAGTTTCCTCCATTAAACTGTCTCTTACGTATCCATATGTGATAGAATTTGACTCTGATGCCACCACAATAAAAGTTCGGGGGTTTCACACTGCAGTATCTTCTTGCTACTGCAACTGCAACCAGGTCACACATTTCTTTGGGAATCCCTTATGGAATTCCTTTGCACCCAGCCTGCTATTTGAATAATCTCTTCATACCCAAATACCACACAATCTTTACTTTTTAGCCTGTTTTACTATCTTGCCTTCAAATCAGCCAATTGGTCTGTATGCTGGTAGTATTTCTTCTGCAAAGGTTTGCATGTTATAACAAGGACATTGAATCAATGGAGAGTGCTTTGTTCTGCTGTTTGTATGCTGGAGTTTGTCTATCCATGCTTGCTCTTTTACTCATCACTGCATCTGGCCATGCTTGCTCTTTTACTCATCACTGCATCTGGCCATGCTTGCTCTTTTACTCATCACTGCATCTGGCCAATCTGGCCAGCTGTACTCAATACTATTGTTGTCAAACTGAAACTCAGCAGTGTCAGTAACTGTGGGGGAAAAAAATCATTTGTGATGCGAGTGAGAAGACAAGTGGCTATTGCTGATGGAGGGTTCCCAAACAGCTAGATCAATATTAAGTGTTTTAATATCTGAGTTTTAAAATACAGTAGGACCCCTGTATCTGCTGGGGATTGGTTCGGGGGGGGGGCATGGATACTGAAAACTGTGGATAATAGTGAAAACCATTGAAAATAATGGGACTTCCAGTTTAAAATAGCATTGAGTTGCCTTTGAAGAACTAGAAAATGGTTAGAGAGGACACATTTTCTAGGAAGACTCTATGGTAGTTGTGCTGTTTTGTGTCCCATGGATAATTGAACCAGTGGATAATGTATCAGTGGATATGGGGGTCCTAGTGTACTCTATGGGTATAATTCTTCACTAATTCTTTTCTTGAAGGAAACAACAAGTAAGTTTAGCAATTTTCTTCCCACTGTAAGTATGTCTCAAAACAAAACAGTTTTTGAAGACTTTTTGCAATTCATGACTTATTCAGTATTTCCTGTAGAAAAAATAGTATATAAATAATACTGTTTTCTGTACAGAAAATGCTATAGTCAGGGATTATTCTGTGCCAAATTTGAACATTTTTGGCAGAAAACTTCATTTTCTGTGCAGAAAATATTTCTGCATGTTTCTGAAAATATTTATGTGCAGAAATATTATTTTATGTACAGAATATTGTTTCCTTAGCTGAAAAAAATTATTTTCTGAGCAAAAAGAAATCATGTGAAGTTTGTGCAGAATATATGCCGGCTGCCCAGACTTACCTGGGTGGCTGCATTTGTGGCTGGTGGCCCTCCCCAGCTCGCCGTGACCACGTGGCAGGCATGGGCACCGCCATGCCTGCCTGTATCCTCTTCCCTGCCTGCAGCTTGCAGGTCGGAAAGAGGATCACAAATGGACCAATCAAGGAAGGGCTCCCCTTCCCTGATTGGCCAGATTGCGCTTCCCCCCAGCCAATCAGGTTTGCTCGCCTCCGAGGCTGCTGATTGGCTGGTAGGCGGGGCCAGTCTTCAACAGGGTCCAGCAGCCGGGGATTTATTCCCGGCCCTCGCCAGACCCTGCCAGTTGGGCTCTCACGAGCCGAAGAGGAATGAGCTCCGGGAAAGGTCCCGAAGAACTGGGCCTCAGAGGGAGCAGCGAGGGACATCGGCGGCGAGGGCGGCGGAGGCCCTTGGAAATGGAGGCCCTCGAAAGCGGCGGTGGCAGGCAAGAGACGACCCGCGAAGGAGAAGGAGGCCCGGTGATGGGGGACCCTCTCCGGCAGCGGCAAGGGGAGTTCAGGAGCGGTGGTCACCGACAACGGGGGGACTGGGAGGACGGGTGGCCACAGCCCCGGGGGGGATGACAGGCAGCAGTAGGCGGTCCCTGCGGGTGGCACGCAGGACCGGAGGCCAACCACTGGGGCAGCACCACTGGCGGGGCGCCGAGAGGCGGAGCGGACTACCCTGGCTGGGAAGCTTAGCTGATAACAGCAGACCCAGGGGTGTCCCTGGGGTGGGGGAAAAATCTGAGAGGGCTGAAGGGGCCGTGCAGATGGCGATTCAGGGAGCGGAGAAGCTCAGGAGACGGGCGGGGGTTGGCTGGCCGCAGGGGGGCAGCCACCCAGGGCAGACAGTACCTTCCAGCAGGGAAGGCGGAGGGGTCCGCCAGGCACGGGGTGAGCCACCTCTTGGGCAGACAAGCCAAGGGCGGGTGCTTGGGGACCGTGGGACAGGCGGGCTCCAGGTCATTGAAAGCGCAGACGGGGGTTTAGCAGGCGGGCGGAACCATCCAGCTCAGGGCGGACAAGCCAAGATAGAACAGGCATCGGCATAGCCTAAGGGCAGCCGAGGCACAGAGCGGACAAGCCACACTTGGAAGGGCTAGAGCTGAGCTAGAGCTGAAATCACTATAAGGCTCTCACCTATCACTATAACTGAAATTACTGTAGAGGGCATGCCCCCGCAAAAGAAGGCAACAGTCAACCGGCCGGTAACCAGGGCACAGGCTGGCAGGGCGCCCAGGTCTTGGGCTGCCTTGGCACCCAAAAAGAGGGCTTCTGCAACCACAGGTAGGAGCACCTTGAGGTCAGCACCAGGTGAGCCTAACGCAGTGCACAACCTCTTGAATGGCTCCGAGGCCCCCAACCTGCAGGAGCCGACTCAAGCAGTCACACTCCTAGCCGAGCAGGTAGGCGAGCTAAAGGCTGGAAAAGGTGCCAGCACCCCACCCTCTGGTACCGGGGCAGCCAGCGACCTGGAGAGGAATCAGCCAGCGAGAGCATCTGGGCAGGGGAGAAGGCGCCGGTCACCTTCGCACAGCGATATCAGCGTGATATCTTCAGCAGAGTCTTCGCCGGATTGGGATAGCGGCTCAGCAAGAACCAAAGGCAGAGGGGGCGCCAAGCAGGTTAGGAAGAAAAGGCTCTCCAAGCACAGGAAGAAGAAGGATTCAGACAGCGAGGGATCCTCAGGTGAGTCCTTGGATGAGGACATGGATAAGGCGGGGTACTGGAGGGCGGCAGCCTTAGTCCCAGGGCTGCCGGCCTGGGCCATTAAGGCGAGGACCTCCACAGTCTCACCAGTCTCTGGACCTACCAGAGGGGTCCCCTGGCCCGGTGGCGCCCGGCTTCTTCCAAGACCACGAGGATCCACCTGGGATCCACCTGGAGATAAAAATCCGGGATAATATCCTCAAGGGATATTATGTGGATATTTTTTGCCTCCTAAAACCAGAAGAGGAGGTGGGTAACATGCCCAAATCTGATAAATCCTCAGAGAAAAAAGCAGCAGGAGGCTGTGGAGCACTCCTTTTCTAACTGGCTGGCTGGCTGGCTACACTGTATTCTTGGGGGTAGTCAGCTCAGCTTATCCGGATAGAGGGTGGCACTTGGCCAACCACTTGGCCAACGTGCTCAGGGCCAGGACCCTTGCGGGTGAGGTGGCAGCCATTGAATATGACACCGCCTTTTGCAAGAGGGTATCCCGCAACGCCAGGGCTAGGTGGGACCTCATCAGTGACAAGTTATGGCTAGTCATTGTGGGTTCACACATTAAGGGTAAAGCGGAGGCAGCCAAGCCCCCCCTGGAAAAAAGACCCTCGACGCCTGGTGTGTTGGGAATACAATGCAGGGAAATGCTTCCGAACTCGCTGTAAGTTCAAGCACTCCTGTGAGCACTGCCTGGGTTCTCACCCCAGGGCTAGCTGCTCCCGCAGCTCTTCTTCTGCTCAGCCCTTTCGGGCGGGCCGCCCTGCCTCCTTCGGGAGCAAGAAGGATGCAGTGTCAGGGAGTAGCGCTGGGCAGGGTGGTGACAAATGACAAGGTTGGTTCAGGGAGGGGCCCTCGTGCCTTCACACCCATAAAACTTCAGGCCCTCCTTCCCCTCCTGAACCAATACCCCAACAGGCAAGCGGCAGCCTACCTATGCGATGGTTTCTCCATGGGTTTCAGGATTCCTGCAGAGGGTCCCAGAAGGGCCTTCGTGTCTGGCAACCTCAAGTCTGCCGCTGAGCTGCCTGACATCGTGGCAGCAAAAATCGCCAAGGAATGTGTGGCTGGCAGGGTGGCAGGCTCCTTTGCAGATCCTCCCATGGACAACCTCAGGGTGTCACCTCTTGGGGTAGTCCCTAAGAAGGCACCGGGTGAGTTCCGTCTCATCCACCACCTGTCCTACCCCAAAGAGGAATCTGTCAATGATGCCTTCCCGCAGAGTTTTGTTCAGTCCGCTATGCGTCCTTCGACCATGCAGTCCAACTGGTTAGGGCGTGCGGCCCCGGTGCCCTTATGGCAAAATGCGATATCTAGTCCGCATTCAGTCTGCTACCGGTGCATCCGGAAGACCATTGCCTGTTGGGCTTCAAATTCAACGGGCTCTGGTACTATGACATGGCTCTCCCCATGGGTTGCTCCATCAGCTGCGCCACCTTCGAGACCTTTAGCACATTTCTGGAGTGGGTTCTTCGTTGGAGGACCGGCTCTTCCTCTGTCACCCACTACCTGGATGACTTTCTTATGGTCGGGGCTGTGGGGGGGAAAGAATGCAGGTCTCTACTTCTATCTTTCCAGGAGCTGGCTCGAGAGCTGGGGGTACCACTAGCACCTGTTGAGACGATGGGGCCTTCCAGCACTATGACCTACTTGGGGATCACGCTTGACTCCGTGGCCGGATCATCTCGCCTTCCGGAGGACAAGCTGGAGGGGATCAGGCAGTGCCTGCAGCTCTTCTTGTCTAGGAACAAGGCCACTCTGCGGGAGGTCCAATCATTGCTGGGTCACCTCAACTTTGCTTGCAGAGTATTTGCGCCCAGCAGGGCCTTCTGCAACAGGCTGGCCAAGGTCACAATGGGCGTCCAGTCTCCACAGCATCACATCCGACTGACTAGGGGAGTGAAAGAAGATCTTAGGGTCTGGCTTAGGTTCTTGGAAGGGTATAATGGGGTCAGTTTCTGGCAGGGGAAGGCTGCCATCGGGACGGGTCTTCAGGTCCAGTCAGACACTGCGGGGGGTTTGGGTTTCAGGTATTTTACAATGGGCATTGGTGTGCCCAGCCCTGGCCTTCCGCTTGGAGGGAGGCTGACATCATTCGGGACCTAACGTTTCTTGAGTTTTTTCCTATATTAGTAGCAGTACACCTTTGGAGAGACAAGTTCCTGGACAGGCGGGTATGCTTCTGGTGCGACAACCAGGCGGTGGTCCAGATCATTAGTAAGCAGTCTTTCAAGTCTGACAGGGTCATGCGATTCGTCAGGGGATTTGTACTTGTCTGTCTGGAAGCTAACATCTCTTTCACGGCATGCCATGTACCTGGGGTGGATAACGAAATCGCCGATGCCTTATCTCGGTTCCAGGATGCAAGATTTCAGGAACTGGCTCCAGAAGCAGATGCAACACTGGCCACCTTCCCGCTAGAGCTCTGGCACCTTGGGAAGGAACGGTGATCCAAGGGGTACTCTGCTCTTTGGCACCTTCCACCCGGGCCAGTTACTCCAGGGCGGTTCAGCAGTTCTTCAGCTTCAGACAGCAGCATGACTACGGCAGTTCCTGGCTGACCTCCGAGAGAGAAGTCCTGCAATACATGGCGATCCTAAAGGAGAGGGGTCTAGCACCCAGGTCCATTTCCCTGCACCTGGCAGCCATCTCCTTCTTCAGCAGAACCGCAGGATTTCCAGCCCCTTGCGCATCGTTCCTGGTCCGGAAGGCTGTCGAAGGATGGTGTCAGATGGCTTGTGCAAGACGGGACCATCGCAGACCTATTTCCTTCAAATTGCTGGGCCGTCTATTGGCATCCCTTCCGGTGGTGTGCCTGTCTGAGTTCGAGGTCAGGCTCTTCCGGGCGGCCTCCGTGACCACTTTCTTCGCAACCTTGCAAATTGGAGAGTTGGTCTGCGCCTCCCGGACTGATCGTACCAAGCGCACGCTGCAACGCGAGGACGTCGAGCTACGTGATGGGGCCCTGTGGGTGCGGATCTGGTGTTCCAAGACCGATCAGCAGGGAAAGGGGCCTGCCTTCTTCTTCAGAGGCTTGACAACTCTCCAGCTTGCCCGGTACACCTCTTGTGACATTATCTTGAGCATCGCCCGGATATTCTCGGCTCCCTCTTCATCCACGAGGACTCTTCACCACTAACACGATTCCAGATTGTCAGTGTGTTGCGAATGGCCCTGCAGCATATGGGATTCCCAGCCATGGACTTTGGTGGTCATTCCTTCCGGATTGGGGCTGTCACCATGGCAGCAACAGAAGGCTTGGCTGCCGCAGCAATCCAACAACTTGGCAGATGGCGCTCCAGGGCATACACCACCTACATTTGCCCAGAACTTGATTTGTCTCTCAGTTAGGTCCCCATTGGCTCCCTCATGTAGAAGGTGGTGTTGTCTGGTGATGTCTGCTGGGTTGGCGGAAGCCGAGCAACAGGCGGGTCGCTCGGCTTAGTGGCGGTGGGAATGGGTTATGGCACTTCCTTGGGGGCGAATAGGGGGTCTCCGGCAGTGATTGTGACAGACCATGCCTTGGTCTCTTCCTCGTACCCCCCCCTGAAGACCCCATTTTGGAACTGGGGAGCGTGATCGGGCACTTGGACGGAGCACATGATCCGGCCACTCCTCTGGGGCCGGCCACGTGTTTCCAGTCACGTGTTTCTGGTCACGTGTTTCCTATCACGTGTTTCTGGTCACGTGTTTCCGATCACATGTTTCCAGTCACGTGCTTCCGGTCACGTGTTTCCGTTCTGGGTTCTGGGCACGTGTTTCCGGTCGCGTGACCAGTAATCCCATTGCTTGGCCTTTAGCTTAACCCATGCCCAAGCCAAACTCAAGCAGATATCACCAGAACAAAATCTGTGGCCATTTTCGCCAACACCTTCTATATAATTTACCATCTCTGTATTAAATCTATTTGTGCATGTATTTTGTTGTCTGTGGATTTTTGGCCTCGAGGGGAGGGGGAGGGTATTTCACTCAGCCCGCAACACAAACTGTGAAGATTCTTGGTAGTCCAGAATTTTCCTTGTCAAGGTCTTCTGAAACTCCAGAAACATGGGGGTTCTTTTTACCCATTTTTGTATATTTTTTCCACTCCTACTTTTATGAGAGGTGGGAATGCTTGACTTTGTTCTGGTCTGCTCACTATCATGAACACAGTGGAAACTGCTGATAATTTTGTTTGGTTTCTTTTATGCAAATTTCTTCAGAAATTCAACAGAAAGAACATGATGATTTTTAAAAGTCCTGAAATGTGTAAGTTAAACCAGCAAATTTTTGTCCTTCCATAATCTGCATAAGGATCCAAATATGCTTTGCCAACACAGTTTAGGAACACATAGGTAGATGTTCTTTAGAGGATTCACATTTTTATGACATCAACATTTACACTTTTTTCTTCCTCTTCAGTCAGTCAAGGAGCCTGATCTCTTTGTTGGCACTTTGTGTTTTCAGCCTCTGAAAGAACCCAAAGGCAGATATTCAGAGGGACCTTCAAAATGTGTGTCAAGCATCCAGGCCAGAAATCTTATCTCCCAAACAGTAATAATTCAAACTGACAAGACGCAAAATAGTCAAGATCCGCTGTGGGGCTCTGTGAAGTGGGAGGGTTCACTGAGAGCTGATAAGATGATATCAAAAACAAGGACATAAAAAGATTAGAGAGGTGTCCATGCTGATTAGAGAGGATGCTTTCATCCTAAGCTGCCATACCTTGGCTTCAAGCCACACATTAAGATGTATTTCACTGGAAGGAATCACTAATGAGCCAAAGCACATTCTCCTCTATGCTTGGGAGATGAAATGGGATTTGGATTGGCCTTAATTTTGTTTCCTTCTGTCAACTGAGATCCCTTTGGTCTACTGAAATAATGCAGTCATGGAAACAACAACAGGAGCTGCACACAATAATTTATGAGGCTAGGTGAGAACGAGATGTGCCTTTTGTTTTCAATTCCACAAGAGGCTCCACAGTTGAGTTGTTCATGGATAGAAAAATAATCATGTTACATGGTGTGGAATATATGTTCATAGAATCATAGAATTGTAGAGTTGGAAGAGACCATGAGGGCCAGGACCGGTTTAAGGAATTTTGGGGCCCCCTGCAATGCTTTATTTTGGGGGCCCCATATGTTTATCTCAGGTCAGTGTAACCTAACCTATTCACAATACAGGATGCTCAGATTACAGTAGGACCCCTGTATCCATGGATTCATTATCCATGGGACACAAAACAGCACAACTACCATAGAGTCTTCCTAGAAAACCTTTGTCAGATAAGGAGGTCAGCAGGGGGGCCCCTTGACCTTGGGGCCCCCTGCCAATGCTGATTTGGCAGACTGGTTAAACCGGCCCTGATGAGGGCCATCCAGTCCAACCCCCTGCCACGCAGGAATACACAAACAAAGCATCCCTGACAGATGGCCATCCAGCATCTGTTTAAAGACCTCCAAGGAAGGAGACCCCACCATGTTCTGAGGGAGTGTGTTCCACTGCCAAACAGTTCTTACTGTCAAAAAGTTCCTCCTAATGTTGAGGTGGAATCTCTGTTCCTGGAGCTTGCATCCATTGTTCCGTGTTCTAGTCTCTGGAACAATGGATGCAAGCTCCATTAAGGATGAAGTGGACAGTGGACATAAAATAAAAGCCATAATAAGCGTGTTAGCCTTTAAGGTTGCAAAAAAACTCTTTGTTGTTTTTTCTGCCAATGTTACCTCTCTGGAGGGTGAGTGACAACAATCAATGTCACAAACCATTTTTCTTCAGATTTCTAAAGATGTTAACCTGAAGTATAGCAGCAGGAAGGAGAAATGCATCCTGATACCTCACATTGTCACAGCCCCTTCATCCAGCAAGAATATGATGATGAAGTCTAGGCTTCTTTTTTCCATCTTCTAGGAAGCTTGTCCATTAGTGTTCCATTTCATGGAGGCTCAGTTCATGTTGTCTTCCTTGTCCCCCCCCTCCCTGTATGTGTCTGGGTGTGAGAAATCTTGTGTTTATACAAGCTTGGTTACTGGGGGCGGGGGAAGACCCCAGAAGAAAGCAACTAGGGACCATCAGGGCACTCATTGATGCATGGAACCCTGGTCCTGCTCCCTCAACTGGGGACACCCAGAGATGGTAACTAACATCCTAGGAGGGCACCACACAATGCAGATCTGACCACCTCCATGGAAGTAGGTCCCTGCTGAACAGGGACTGGACATGAACAAGTTCCTTCAAGTGGGTAAGTCATGGCAGGATCAAGGTTTGGCAAGAGTGAAGTACTGTGCAAATCAGATTGTTCAAGGTGATAAATGTGCTGGATCAGTTATTTTCTAGAGCAGAGTATTATGCAAGTGGGGTCCCTCAAGTTGGGACATTGTTACTTGATCAGGATTTGGTGAGTGACTAAAAAATGCAATGGATTAGGCCCCTCAGATTGGTAAATCAGGTGTTGAGGATTGGCAGGGCCAAGCTGGTAAGATGGTAAGTATGCTGAGAGTCAACCCTTGACTGAAGAAGAGTCAGGTCTTGGTTCCAACTCTGCCCTGCACTGTTGACATGGTCACCTGCCATCACATTAATTTTTCACTGAGCAGAGACTTTTTTTTTATTTCTCCAGGGTTTAAAAAAACCTGTATAGTGTTTTTATGCTGCTTGGTGCTTGATATTTATTTTATTTTTAAATTTTATAAGATGGATTTCCATTTGCTCTTTTATGTTGTGGTTTTGTGATGTTTCCAAGTCTGTGTTTCAATGAAATTTTAACTTCTTGCAAGCCCTGTGGGGAACCTGTCAAATGGAAAATATATATATTTAGTAAATAAATACACTTTGAAAGTAGAAGAGAGGGGCACTGGGTGAGTCTCCAAGGGAAGGCAGTAGGCTGAAACCTACCAGATCCTGGTAGAGTCTTGGATCAGTACAAGTAAACAGGTCAGCAACAGGCCCATGGAAACCCAGCACCTGACCTTACCCATTTTGGACTCCCTCCCCATCAGTAGCATGTGTATGTATGTCAATAGTGATGTAGGATGAGTTGTGTGATGTTCCAGTCAGTGGTATACCTTACAACATGCTCAAAACAGTAAGAGGAAGCAATTGAGAGTTCAACTTCAAAACAGTTGTTATGATTACAGTGTTTCCTCTGGAGCAGGAGGATTTCTGGAGTTGACATTTTATACTCTCTTTGGGAGACAGTGAGGAGAAAAAGCTTAAGTGGATGCTAATTACATCACACAGAATCCAAGTGCAATTACTTCAGCATAATCAGTTCAGTTCAAACTGTGTCAGGCCACCTGCTAGGGATCTTTAAGTAACTAATGATAGGTGGTGGCATCGAAGACTGAAAATAGAAGGATAAAGTTCAACTTACTTTTTTTATAACAGATCGGTGCCCTGGTCTTTTGTCCAAAATCTCCTTACCAAAAATATCCACTCTAGGCTCCACATTTGCCATCACTTCTTCTCTAATTAGAGTCCCATAAGCTTGTACCCAGCCAGGTTTTTATCTTCTAGCCAGGTTCTGGTTGCCTTTGACCCTCCATAAACCACTGTCGCCATAGAGAGAATTTTAAAACATAGCAAGCATTGAAAGACCACAAAGTCACTGGTTATGCGGGGGGGGGGATTAAACAAGAGGAACAGAATTGGAACTTTTCTAAGGGGGAGTCTTATTAGCTTACTGCAGAAAAAGGGGAATATGTTGTGTGGCACCTATAAGACTAACAGCTTTATTACAGCAGGAAACTTCCTGGGCACACTGCCCACTTCCTCAGATGCACAGAACACAGTCTTACAGCTACACATACATGCACATACATATATACACACAGAGAGAGTATATATACACACAGTGCATATGGATTGTAGGGATAGTGGATGTATATTTCTTTGGTTGTTTTATATCCTGTTTTTCTCCCAAAATGGGACCCAAGGCAGGATACAATGAGGTAAACAACTACTAGGGTTTTCATGGGCTTCATTGGTCTCTTACAGGATCCTAGAGAGCAGAACCCCCACACTTTAAGCACCACCCCCTAAAAATTTTCAGCTGTCATTTTGCTTGTTTTAATCTCCCTTTCCCCATGTCCAGTAGTGCCTTCCAAATCCTGAGAGTGATTTTTTGTTGTGTGTCTTAAAGTCATTTCTGACTTATGGTAACCCTATGGTGGAGCTGTCATGAGGTTTTCTTGGCAGAATTTGTTCAGGGGCGGTTTGCCCTTGCCTCCCTCTGAGGCTAAGAGAGTGTGACTTGTCCAAGGTCACCAAGGGGATTTCTATGGCTGAGTGGGCATTCAAATGATTAGGAAGGTCATTAGGAAGGACTTCCTGATGGTAAGAGCTGTTTGATAATGGAACCTGCTACCTTGGAGTGTGGTGGAGTCTCCTTCTTTGGAGGGTTTTTAAACAGAGGCTGGATGCCCATCTGTTGGGAATGCTTTGGTTGTGTATTCCTGCATGGCAGGGGACTGAACTGGATGGCCCTCACTGTGTTCTCTTCCAACTCTATGATTCTATGATTCCATGAATCCTGGTCTCCCAGTGTCCTAGTCCAGCACTCAAACCATTACACCACATTGGCTCTGGGGGAGTGTTTTGCTGGACTTTTTAATTGGTCTTTTGTATCCACCACCTCTTTTAGGCCTTATTTCTGAACAAGATACTCCATCTATACGTTGAAAGGTGAACACACCCAAATCCCATTCCAGATGCAAAAATATGTGCCATAGAATCCTTTGGGCTTTGCAGGGTTGTTCTGGTTTTGTAAGGGGGAAGAAAACAGACCCCCATTCTGGAGAAAATGGTCTGGGAGGATTATAAAACAGCCCCTGGGGCTTCATGCATTATTTATTTATTTAATTTATATTTACTGTGTTCTACAGGATGCACATTTCCCACCCTGATACAGTGAGATGATAGCAAATTGAAATGAAGAATGATTAGCAGTGATAATCAAATTAAAACTAACATCCTGGCACTAGTAGGACAAGAAGGATCTGGCATCTGCTACAAACCTTGTGCCTAGTGACTTGCATTTAGCTGAAATGAAATTACAGGTCGACCCCTGTGTATCCACGGTTTCAATTATCCACATCTGAAAATATATGTTCTTTGTAGGCATTTTTAGGTCCTCCAGTGTGATTCTTTTTTCAGCTCCCAATGTTCTTCTCATTGAAAATAACAGTGTTCTCTAGTATCCATAGCTTCAGGTATCCACAGGTGGTGGTGGTCTTGGAACATATCCCCTGAGTATATGGAGTTTGAGCTGTAATTTCATATAAAAACATTTCCCAAAAGTCTCCTTTGCAAATGTTTTTATAAGTATTATCTGGATGATGCAGAGGTGATGAAGAAAATAGTTTGAAAACCACTGGTATACCTATTTGATCCACAAACATGTTGATCAGCATGTAATCGTACTGGAGGGGTAAAAGGAGACAAAGCTCCACATGCTATATGATGGTCACAAACTGTTATTTCTTAAAAAGCCCGATGCGTTTCAGGCTTGACACCAATCAGCCTTCTTCAGGGGCTAGTCTTAAAAACAAATAGAAATACATTTACTCTATTTGTCTAAGGGCTTTATCAGACACACTAATTTGGCGTCATAATGACACCACATAAACATGAAAGGGCATGCATATCAGACGACATCACCCTTTTGCATTTATGTCCTGGCCAAAACCTGTACCTTTTTATTGATGACTGAAGCCATCAATTGATCCCTTGTGGCTCTTTAGTGTCGGCATTGCCAGCATGTGAAACCTTGCGCTATTTAACTCAAGTGAATGCAGCGTCACTGACAGGTCTGGCGTGAATACTTCCAGGTGAGATTGTGACATTCAAGTAAGTGACTCACTTTTTATGACCCTCCCTGGATTACATGTAAGTTTTAAAGTGTGTGTATGTGCTTTGTGTTACTTCTGTGTTTATTTAGTTTGGGTTTTTTTAGTTTAGTTTCCTTTTTTTTAAAGGAACCCTGGTGGTGCAGTGGATAAATGCCAGTACTGCAAGCCACAACATTGCAGGTTTGATCCCAGATGTCTCCAAAGTTCACTCAGTCTTCCATTCTTTCGTAGGTCAGTTAAAATGAGTACCCAGCTTGTGGAGGCAATTAGCTAACACACATTAGAAACTGCTTAATGCAGTGTAGATGTGTAAATTGCTATTGCTTAAGCAATTTGTAAGCCACTCTGAGAGCCTTTGTGGCTGAAGAGCAGGGTATAAATACCTAAATAAATAAATAAATAAAATTTCCTGCATGATGAAGTCTTGCGGGATTTCAAAGGAGGAAGTATATGGGGCTTCATTCACTTCCTCTTCATTGCCAGGGAAGCCTTCTGCCAGGAGAGTAGGTAAGTGTGTTTCGGGGGTGGGGGTGTTCTTTTCCTGGCATAAAAATGGATTTCTTTTGCCAGCATAACTTTTTCATTGTTATGCTGGCAAAAGAACTCCCCATGCCACACTTACCTGTAATCCTTGCAAAAGGCTTCCTGGCAATGAATGAGCAGTGAACGGAGCTTTGTTCACTTCCTCGTTTAAAATCCCATGGATTCTCACAAGAATACCTAGTTCAGGAAATACAAAAATTAAAACAAAACAAAAAAACACTAAAAAGATTTTCAAAAGCACAGAAACACACTTAAAAATTTCCAAGTAAACCAGGGAGGGGCGTAAAAAGTGTGTCACCTACCTGGATGTTGCAGTCTCACCCAGAAGTGTTCTCGCCAGACTGGTCATTGATGCTGCATTCATGTGAGTACAATGGTGCGAAGTTTCAAACGTCGGCAATGCTGGCACAACAGCACCATAGGGATCAATTGACAGCTTACACAGTCAATAAAAACTGTGTTTTTTTTTTTAAACTGGACATGATCGTGAAAGGATGATGTTGTGTGGTATGTGTACCCTTTCCTGATCACCAGGCATCCTTATGACACCTTATTTGCCCTTAATTCCCTTATAAGCTCTATAACCTAGCAATCATCTGTTCCAAAACCAGAACTAAAATGATTAGGAGACCATAGAATTTCCTTCTTCTCCAACAAAATCCTCTCCATATTTTTCTTTCTTCCCTGCAGAAGCTCTTCTTTACAATCCATTTTGGTTTGTTTGGGGCTCTTTATCTTGGCTACTTTTTAAATTATTTCTGCTGTAACAATAGGGAATGAAGGAGAGTGAGAGGCTGATTGCAAGTGGGGCTGTAAAAAAGACCCAAAAAAACTGCAGAAGTACAGAAGCTGAGGGGAGTAAAAGGGACATTTGAAGTAACCTTGTGACTACCTTCTCCAATTCAGTTGATCAGTCATTAATGATCAACACATGAAATAACGAGCAGAGACATAGAAGTTGGGTTGAAACATGGGCCAGTTTATTAACCTATTAATTTATTTATGTATTTATTCATTTATTGAGGTATACCAACTGGAGGGAGACCCAATGAAGGACAAGCTGGATCCGATGGTCCCCCCAGACACATCTCCCAGCTTCCCTGGGCAAAACACCTGAGCCCTGAGGGGGATTCCGAGCCATGGGATGCCCCACAGGTGCCTTCTACTGGAAGGTGAGGCACCAGGTTAGAATTCCTCAAGCCACATTGACTTCTATCGAGGGTCCCACCCTAGTGCCAGCCTCAAGGACAGCCCATCTCCCTGCACCCTCCAACTGTATGGTGAGCAGGTGCAGTTTGATAAACTGGTCCTTCAAACCCACAAAGGGGGTGCCATAGGTGAACACCAAAGTACTCCATCTCCCCCACTCCCTGGCACAGATAAGGGGCAAGTGTTTAAGTAGCCCCTATCCCCCACCATGGAGGCCAAAATGGCCTTCACCCCAGCTCTTATACCTTCAAGAAACAGCTGGATCCCCATATCTGATAAGTGGACCCCGTCAACCCTATGCAGTTCCGGCCATTTATGGGAGATATTGGGATATTCTATGAAATGACCAAGGCTGTCCTCCATTGCTCTATGTATTTCCCTGTTCACCTACTTATGGGTGATGTCCAAATGCTTAGTGTCCCCTTCTCCCAGGTAAAACTGATGTGGGGTGATGTCTGACCAAATCAGACCAAATGACCAAGTCAATTCCCACCTTGACTTAATGCCTTGCATGTCAGCCAGCGCCTGGATAATCAGTGCCCTGGGTGGTAGTGACCTAAATAGGGAAGACTGCACTCCTGCCTCCTCCCAGCCATGGGATGGCACACCATGGCCAATAGGCTTGTTCATCCTCCCGTATAATCATTAAAGCACACCTCTCCTCCTCTGGCCTTTCTTCTCAAATGAAGATTCAGGAAGGACTCATCCCATGCTTTCTGCAAGCGCACTGATGACTAAAGAGGCCAATCTGAGATAAACAAGTCCGGTTGCAGAAAGCACAGCAGAAGGTCTCCTTGGGTGATGTTTCTGGGTTGTGATTCTTTCAGTGTTGTCATTTCTCTTCAAGACTTGTTTGGTGTGAGTTCTCAAATAAGGCTGCAGCATTGTGGATAGTGCATCTCCATGCCTCCCGATGTGAGGCCAGGGCAGACCATTGTTGGTGATCTATTTGGCCAAGCCTGAGATGTTGTTTCAGGGAGTCCTTGTATCGCTTTTTTGGAGTGCCCCCCTCTTACGCTGACCCATGGCAAGTTCACCGTAGAGTACTATTTTTGAGAGGCGATGGTCCTCCATCCTAGAAACGTGCCCAGCTGTGTTCTCAATATCATGGCCTCAATGCTGGTGATCCCTGCTTGCTCAAGGACAGCAACATTTGTCACATAGTCAGTCCAGTGTATATTTAGGATTGTGCATAGACAGCGCTGATGAAAGCGTTCGAGGAGTCGTAGGTGGTGGCGATAGGTGACCCATGTTTCAGATCCATAAAGGAGGATAGACAGTACAATGGCTCTATACACACTGATTTAATATGAAGTGGCATACCAACTGTGGGCATGTGGAAGGAATGTCATCTCAGAGCAGGGGAACCTGGGGCAGCAAGGTGTGTGTGTGTGTGTAACAGTTGCTGTTAGGTTTTTCAGAATAATAGTTGGAGGAAGGCTGGAAAAGACATAAGAAACAGTTGTGAACACAGAAGAAGAGGGAAAATAAGATCAATGCTGCACAGCCCAATACATTGGTCAAAAATAGTTTAGCCAGCATCGCTTTGTCTACACCCATCAGATTTAGAATATTCTTAGAAATGGAAGAATTTGTTTCCAATGGCATGAAGAATTAGCTAAAAGATTCTCTGCACCAAACCTACTCTGGATTTTTCTCTCAACCTATTTCAGCTGCCAAAACGCAACTTCCCTCCCTGAATACCATGCTTGCCAAGGTCAAAGACTTTCTTGACCCTAGCCAGTTGGCAAGTGAGCTGGCAGAAGGCTGTTGTCCAGCCTATTTGATTGATTACCTCTTTCTGTTCCAATTGCCAGGTAGCTCTTTGGTAAGTAAGAGTGAGAAAGTACAATAGCAAGAGTCTCAGTTCAGCAACAGAGTGCCTTCTTGGCATGCAAAAGCTCCAAGGTCCAATCTTTGGCATTTTTAGGTAGTGCTTGGAAAGTCTCTTCTCTGAAACTCTTGAGAGCCATTGGTACAATAGTGGGTTAGATAGACCAATGGTATGTCATAGAACAAAGCAGCTTCTTATGTTCACATGAATACATCTTCATATGCATACATGGTACAATTGGTCAGATGCATCTGTGACACGCAGGTGCACCAGCTGAATTTATGTCACTTTTCAACTTTGCTGCCTCGTGAATTACGCTGCCACCACTTTGGCGATGCAGGGGTTTTTCAAATCCTACCACTGCCACCAAATTAATATCTGTGGAGACCACAGTTGCCACCTTTATATCAAACTTCTCCCTTATCCCTTCCTTGGACTGAGGTTTGACTAATCTGGATAGTACTTACATCAGTGTGTGTTTCCTCACAGGGTTAGCATGCCAAATAAATACTAGTAAGGGAAATAATTCATGAGAAGTCTGGATTTGATAAGCAAAACATAAAGATTGATTTATTGGTTGAACACAATAACAGAAATGCTTTGAATTTTGTTTCCAATCAGCCTTTATTCTTCTTAACATATATTCTCACTGCCTATACATTCCCTCAGCTCCACTCACAGCCATACACACATTCCAGTCCTCTCCCCTTAACATCACATCTTCAGTTCTCCCTTTCAACTGTCATCTCCCTTTCTCAAATGTCATGTACTTCTTCCCAATCCAGGAGACCCCTCCCATACCAGTTTCCTGCCACAGGACTGGGTCCTTCATGCTCTCTTCCCATTTGTTCATCAATTTTCCATCAGACACTCATCGCACGCTCTCCACACCATCCCACATACCACCGGTCATGATATGCACAGCCATCACAATAGTACTGCACACAGATAGCTACATACACGTTTGGAAGCCAGATATAATGGGTAACATCCACTCCAGTATTTCCAATGTTGTAAGCAGGACTTAGAAAATTGTAATTTTGGAATGCATCTTTAGTGTCATTCCATCATTGCAACAACCAAAGGTGTCCCCCCAAACCTACCTTTTCCAGAAGCACAGACCCATCAATGGAAAGATTTTTGGTTTCCTGGAGAGCAGAGCAGAGACCTCTGTGGGGTCCTACTGCAGTTGCCCATCACAAAGCTACTCACTGCCAGGAGAGGGCTGGAGGTGTCATCATACACTGCCCCACTCTCCAGCACTTCAGAAATCTTTCTGTAGGAGGGGAGTAGCATCAGGAGATATAGCTATCACAACAGGGCTTGATTGTCATAGCTACATCTCCTGATGCAGGAACTTGACAAGCATCTTTTTAGGGATAAAAGTTTCCTCCCACATTTTGAGAATCAGATTGAGTGAAATTCTTGGTCATAACCTCATCACCACAGGTAGAAATAAATGGGTGTTTCCCTGTATTTTCTTCTATTCTTTTCCATATATTTTTAACAGAGTGTTTACGGGCTCAATTATTCAGGTGTAGTATTTCCTAACACAATAAATAAAACAAGCATTTAGAACCAAGCAGTTTCCAGTTTCGTGCGTGTGTGTGTGTATGAGAGAGAGGAAGGGATGCCTTGGAAGTATTGGTGGTCTATACCCTAATTTTTTTGCCTGCAAGAGAGGCCACAAAACTTCCACTGATAAATGATTGCACTTCAAGGTGGCAGCACAGGCTGTAATTTATGAAGAGCAAATGTAATATTCACAAAATTGCACAACTTAAACACACTCGAAAACAATTACTCTACACCTTCTCACAGATGGTATCACAAGGGTGCTCTGTTTGATATGATAAATCAATTGCTTACCGCAATAGGAAATAGCTTGAGAGTCAGCTTACCCCTTTTATAAAACAATAATGGATATTGTGAAAAAGATAAGCAAAGGCAAATCAGTACTTCAGTAAGAGAGGCATTCCAGGAAAAGACATCACTATAAATTCCCCTGCATCCACAAGTGCTGCATTTCTGACTACCAGTGTGATTATCTGCTTTCACTTCACAAATCTTGCTCTCTAGATTTTATATAGTGTTAGCTAATGACTCAGTATGACTAAACAGTGATGTGATGTGGGGAGGCAAAGAGGACCAAACTTTAACTGTTCATAAATATTCTTCTCAAAGGCAAGAATGAGTAATTTTAACAATTATTTTCTTGCTGAAATAAAGTCTATAAAAACTGTGCAGTTTTCAAAGACTTTTTACAGTCTGAGACTTATTCTGCGCAAAATTCTCATGTGCTATTTTGTGCAGAAACACTTCCTCTATAGGTAATTGCACTTTCTGCACAGAAAATAGTAGTTCTGCATGGAAATATTATTTTCTGTATAGAAAATACTATGACCTATGTAGAAAGGGTTGTTTCTGTGCAAAATACGACATGTGAATTTTGCACAGAATATGTCTCAAACTGCAAAAACTCTCAAGCCTCAAACTGGTGGGGGGGGGATCTGTGTATTCTATTCAAAACAACCACATGCAAATTATGTGTAGAATAAGTCCTGAACTGCAAAGAATCTCATCAGTCCAGGCTTCTTCTCATCAGGGTTTCTCAACACTTGGGAAACACATTTTTAAAAACTATTTTTCAAATGTTTTTAAATGTTCTTTTCCTGATACCCAAAACATTCTAAAGTCTGTGGGAGAATATCTAAGTGATTCCCCAGTGATAACCTTCAGCTGTTGTTTAATAGTCTCAAAATAGCTACCTGAGGTGAGATTTTTTGTTCTGCCCCAAAAGAATAAGGAAAAGAGACAGGAGGGATGTGCATGCTGTCTCTTACTGAACCTCATTCTCCTCTTCTGCTTTGAGCTGAGATGTAAAGAAGTCTTCCAAATTTTCTCATCCTTAAAGAGAAAGAATGTCCCAATACATCAAGACAATAGTCATGATACTGGTCTACCAATGTGAGATACTTTGTATTTTGAAATGTTTAAAATGTCCAAAATTATTTCATTTGTACAAAAAGAAACCCTTGGTTTTGCACAAAAAATGTCTTTTTGGACATGTTTTTGCACAAATGAATGTTTCACCAAATAAATGCAAAATAAATTCTTGTGAGCTCACTCAGCAGTGGGAAACCTTTGGAAATAATGAAATAAGCCCCGGCGCTCACTTCAGAAGGCCGGGGGAAGGCAGCGCAGCCTCCTTCCCACCTGCCTGCCCACCCGCTCACCCGGCCACCCGCTGCTGTCCCCGGCCTTCCGGGGCACCAGGGCTCCAAAGCCCCGGCACCCACTTTGGAAGGCCGTGGGGAGGCAGAGCATCCTCCTCTCCACCCACCCGCCTGCCCGCTCACCCGCCCGCCCGCTGCTGTCCCCGGCCTTCCGAAGTGGGCGCTGGGGCTCCAATGTCCCGGCGCCCGCTTCAGAAGGCCGGGGGAGGTAGCGCAGCCTCCACCATACCCGCCCACCCACCCGCTCACCCGTCCACCTGCTGCTGTCCCCAGCCTTCTGAAGTGGGCGCCGGGGCTCCAAAGCCCCGGCGCCCACTTCGGAAGGCCAGAGGGAGGCAGCCTCCTCCCCACCTGCCTGCTTACCCGCCCACCCGCTGCTGTCCCCAGCCTTCCAAAGCGGGCACCGGAGCTCCAAAGCCCCGGCGCCCTCTTCGGAAGGCCGGGGCAGGCAGAGCAGGCTCCTCCCCACCCACCTGCCCCCCTGCCCACTCACCTGCCCGCTGCCATCCCAGCCTTCCTAAGCGGGCTCCTGGTATTCTAAGGCCCGGAGTCCCCTCAGGAAGGCTTGTGGAGAGGCCAGCCAGGCTGGCCAGACACCCTCCCGCCGCCTCCCTCCCTCTGGGGGGCGGGTTGCGGGAGCAGTTCTTATTTGCAGTTTTTCCACATTCGTGGGGGTCTCAAGAACGTAACCCCCGCAAATGTGGAGAGACAACTGTATTTTATATTTGCAATAAGAAGGCCACAACTTTTGATAACACCTGTAAATGGTTGGCACAAATTGCATGGGGACATTTTCAGACACGTCTTACCACACTAGAAGCTTCTGGGAGAGCTTTGGTGCTGCCGCATGGCAGCGACTCAATTTCAGACGATGCCATCCCTCTGGCAAAATTGTCCGTGTCACTTCTGTGTAGGATTGGAGTAGGCTGTACCATATTTCACCAGATTTTATTCACGAAAGTTGTCCATGAATAAAATATGGCACGGCTGGCCCCAATCCTACACGGAAGTGACACAGACGATTTTGCCAGAGGGATGGCGTCATCTGAAATGGAGTTCCTGCCACACAGCAGCCCCGAAGCTCTCTCACAAGCTTCTAGCACGTAAGACATGTCTGAAAATGTCCTGTGTCCAGATCCCATCATCAACCAACCCGCCATTAGTCAATGGTACTGCTGTTGGTCACCACGAACACCTCACCGCATGGAGGGGAGGAGTCCTGGACAAGGTCCCCCTGCTTGATGACCCTCACCTCCCCTGTGAAATAAAGCCAGAAAAAGGGGTCTCTGTGAACTTGAACTTGATCTTGAACTTAATGGAGACCCCTCTCCCGGCCACTTACCTCTGATCAGGACCCATGCCAACTGCCCTTGTAAGCTATGACAGAAGAGAAAATAAAGTAATTACATGTAGTAGTCCTACTATAAGCATGCAATAGCAACAAAGAGAGGGAGGGTGTGTGGATCTTCAACTCCCAGTCAGCCACTGAGCACCTTGATGCCAGGGCTAGTTTTTATACCCGGCCCTGGCACTGTAGAGTGGCTGCTGCAAATGTTGCAAAAGGCGGTCATCTGGCTGCACCTTCTGGAAGATCCTTTTCTTCTGTAGAGCCAGCCAATCAGAGCAGAGGATGCCTGCTCTGACTGGCTGGCCCTTCATGCCCTTTCCTTGGCCCACAGGGCAGGCTGGGAGAAAGACACCCAGCATGGCGGCCCCCATTCCGGCCACCACATGGCCGTGGGGCCACCGGAGTCTGAGGGGAGCTGTGCAGGCTGCAAAAGGGCCACCAGCCAAGCCTGGCAGACCTCTTGTTTCCAGAAGGTAGGGCTCATTTCCTCCACTGCAGACAATATAAATTCTGATATCTGCTTAAATATCACCTCTATCCAATAGAGCAGAGCAAGTTTAAGAGCTTCAGTTTTTCCCAACATTAATCCCAGCTCAGCACAAATTGCTGACATTTTATTGGAAACTAGGACAGAAAGAAGTCTTCACAAAAATTTGTTTTGGGGCTTTTTCTATTGGATCTAATTTGGCCACACCCTATATTGGAGCTTCATATAACAGTTGTGGTGACATCCTAATTTGGCATGCTGTCTCCCTTTAATATGATAAAAACAAAGTAAACTATAGAGAATCTTATCAGTCAGCAAAGCATTAGTATGCACTCTGAGTGACCAAGTCTTTGTTGGAATATAACCTCAAGATAATTAAAGAAGGAGACTTGTTCTAAATGTTTCCATCCATATTCTAGTTGTAAGCTTGTTTAGATTTACTAAATGCCAGTACCTTAGTTTTGATATAAGTTACAGAGAGCTATTCATTTTGGCAGTAATGACTAAAGTGACATCTACACTAGAGAAATAATCCAGGTTGAAACTGGATTATTTGCATGACTCCTTCCTATGGAATCATTGGATTTGTAGTTTGGTGAGACACCAGCACTCTTTGGCAGAGAAGGCTAAAAACCATGTAAAACTACAAATCCCAGGATTTCATAGGAAGGAGCCATGCAAATAATCTGGATTATTTGTGTCGTGTGGATTCCACCTACATTGCTTTAATCTACATAGTCCTACTTGAGCACGAGATATTACAATAGCATCATCAGTTTAAAGGAGAATTGAAATCTTATTTTGTTGCACTTTGAGTAGGAAATAACAATCACCCTTTAGGAACCCTTTAGGAAACTCTACAATATGATTTAAAGAAAGATTAAAAAGAAGTGGAGCAAGTAAGCAGCCTTGCCTGACTCTTTTTGTTACAGGGGCTGTGCTGGATAATTTTCCACACTTTTACCCAATCTCCATTATCATTATGGTAATTTCCTCAGACATTATGACTATTTACTCTTCCCTTGTTCTCCTAAACTGACCACCTAATATGGTTGTGTTGTATCCTACTCAACAAAAGAAAGCCTTGCATTTAAAATCTCACCCCTGCAAGGACCCTGCCCACATCCTCAGGCTGCACAAACTGAAATGTGTCCATTAACCTGGGACAGGCAGGAGCCAAGATTACATCTATAGGAGCTATGTCAACTACAGCATCCAAGTTGGAGTGTGTCTGAGTGATTTTATCTGTAAAGTGTCATGCAAACTCTTCACAGCAGGCTGCCAAGCAGCCTCCATGATGCTCCTGTGGGGCAGAACCTAAAGGCCCCCTGACCATTTGGGACAGCTCCTCAGGACGACTCTGTGCAGACATAATGGTGGCAGAAAAAAATGATTTCTTTGCTGCAGACATTGACTAGGCTTTCCAGTGGGTTCTAGTCCCTGTTCGGTCAGACTCACTCCAAGTTTTCAGCCATTGTCCCTCAAGTTTCTGTCCTACTTGTTTCATCACCAGCAACTTCCTAGTACCCCTAGTTCCCTGATACTTTTCTCTTGAAAACGCTTCATGGGTGAAGCATTTTTGGTTGGATTTGTGTGAGCAGAGGAAAACTTAAACCCATATTGGAAAGAAGGTTGCACACATTTTGCCAAGCACTCTAAGGAAAATCTATCATGGTCCCTTCCCCGCCCCCCAATACTAAAAGGAAAGAAAGAAGATAAATGTTTACCATGTTCTTTATGAGACATATTTCTGTTCTTTTATATGTATCCTGGGTCTCCCTTGAATTGTCTTATTTAGCTTACTGGGCATAGCACAGTGGCCTTTTGCACTCTTTATGGTGGCCTTGTTCTGCCTTTCACAGATGTGGGTTAGAAATATAAAGATGTACCTGTCTCATAAGCCTTTAATCATTGGTAGTACATTGCTTCCCATTTTCCTCATAATTTTATCTGCTCACTACTCAGTAGCAGTTTTATTCACATATCATGACATTGGCTCCACAGGGCAGCTGTGCCAGTGACAACATAGCCAAGAGTCAAGGCTGAAAGAGGAGAACAGAAATCTGGCATGTTATGCCTGCCGCTCAGCCATGTTTCAGATTACATTTAGGGGGGAAACAGATTGCATCTTCTCCAGATTAAAAACATATCTGCACACAAAAATCTTGCAGGTTGGAAAGAAGAAACTGAAGTGCCTGAGATAGTCATCTTTGGAAGTTTAAGTACCAGCTGGCCTGACCTGTGTCTCCTGGATCACTGTATGGATTGAAGACAATGTTGGGACATAACTAGTGGTAAACAACCAGTGGCTTGAAACTGAGCCCCCCCCCCCCAAGTAACATAGCCATGGCTAAATTACATTGCAACAGGGATAAACCTACTCCTTCCATGGTAACATGTAATGTTTAAAGTTACTCTTCTAGTTATGGTGGTGTGGTGGAGGAGTCAACTGCTGGCTTGGGCTGCTACAACCTAGGTGCTAAGGTGACAGTGAGGTAGATGGGAGGAGAGTGCATTATGTACCATAGGCCAGTGGACTATATCATTCAGAGATAGGATTTTTAAAAAATGAAAATATAAATAAAAAGTATTCCCTTTTCTAAGAACTGTGAAAGTAAGTAATTAATCTTTAACACTGTAACCAAAATGGTAATGCATGTGTGCAGTGGTTAGTAAGAGGTTCTGTCTTAAGGCACAAAGACACCAATGACTTTAGAGAAAAAGATTAAGGCTTTTATTGTAGGAATGTAATTCTAAGATAGGAAAGTTACTCAGGGTGCTATCCTAAGCTAGCTACATCTCTATGGAGGGCTGAGAGATCTGGGTAAGAGAAGAAGTGGAAACATCCCTAAAAGTATCAATTTATATCACAGAGAGAACAGGATAGGTAGACTAGTAGGGTGGACTTTGGATCACTCAAATTATCTAACCCTAATGCTCTCTGGCTTTTCTTCGCAAACAAAGATTCAGCAAGGACTCATCCCGCGCTTTCTGCAAGCGTGCTGATGACTAAAAAGGCCAATCCGAGATAATCAAGTCCGGTTGCAGAAAGCACAGCAGAGGGTCTCCTTGGGTGATGTTTCCGAGTTGTGATTCTTTCTGCATTGTCGTTTCTCTTCAAGACTTGTTCGGCGTGAGTTCTCAAATAAGGCTGTAGCATTGTGGATAGTGCGTCTCCTTGCTTCCTGATGTGAGGCGAGGGCGGACCACTGTTGGTGATCAATTTGGCCGAACCTGAGATGTTGTTTCAGGGAGTCCTTGTATCACTTTTTTTGGAGCACCCCTCTTATGCTGACCCGTGGCGAGTTCACCACATCTCCCCACTTAGTAAGTTTAGGGAACTCCTTGCATTCTTTAGTTCCAACCCCCTTCTCCTCAAACCATCTTAGCCATTTGTAGCTATGGGGTGACTGTTGAGTCATTCATCACATGACCTCATGATTTAAAATACTTTTTCTTTGTTCTCTCTCTTGGGGAGAGAAGCCTAAAACATGAGGTTCTCCATTCCTTTTCTTCCCTTCCTCCCCTTCCTTATAGAATCACACCATCATGCATGAAGAGGGGAGTCTCACATATTCACCTTTTTTTTAAGAATAAGGAAATATGGATGCTACTGCTGTAATACTTAGAAAATCCTGATCTGTTTATCCTATCCTAACCTGAAAACTCCCAGGATTGGGTGAGTTTCACTATCTGGGAAACCCTTTTAGTTAGTTAAGGACCTAACCTTGTTTTCAGGTTTCAGGTTTCATTGTAAACCTGTTAGTAAATGTTTTAATATGCATTTTTAAACAAACATCTTTTTGTCTTTATTTGTTTGAGTGGCCTTAATGACTGGGTGATTCAGATTGTTTACCAATGCTAATTGAGTCTGATCAGCTTTTGTCTCTGCTTACTCTGCTATAATGAACTTATACTTTTCTCAAGAAAATATTCCTAAAGGGCTCACTCCCCAGGATCTTGAATAAATTTTTAATTTTTACGCTCATACACCCCAACATACTGCCCACTCTGAGGCATTCTTTACTGTTTCAGTGCTAAACATTGTTGCATTTCCAACAGTAAAAACAACTTTGAGGGCACTGGAATGATAAATCTGATCAATTGATTTTTAAAAATAATTTTCTAAGCTCTGATAAATTTTTAATCTGGGGGACAATACAGTCCATTTCCCTCACAAGTGTAATCTGAAACAGGATGGCTGAGGATACTGTTATGTTCTAAATGTCCCAACACCATTTTTCACTAAAGTGGGGCTTCTGGTTAGTAGCTCTAACTTTCAGCCTAAAACAGTAACACCCTTGCTAGAAGCTCAGAGCTGGCTAGATTGGTTAAGGAACCTTCTGGTGAACTCCTGCAGAATATTTAGTGATGAATGGTTTACTAGAGAACTGCACACAAGGGCTGTGGGACCCATGTAGAAGGTATGGATATATCATTGTAAGTGATTCTAGAACATCTGCTTGGGGCTCTGAGAACCAGGGAGGAGGGAAAGCCACCCTCTCCACCTGATAAATGTGGTAGGTATATATCAGCATGGTGTAGTTGTTTGAGCATTGGAATACAACTCTGGAAACCAGGGTTTGAATCCCTACTTGGACATGGAAATCTGCTGAGCAATCTTGGGCAAGTTACACTCTCAGCCTCAGAGGAAGACAATGGCAAACCTCAAATCTTGCCAAGGAATCCCTATGATAGGTTCACTTTAGGGTCGCCAAAAGTGAGAAACAACTTGAAGGCAAACAACAACAACAGTACCAGTACATAATTCCCTGTTACTGATTATTTTTATTATAAAGCCAATAAAATGTAGCCCTCATTCAACCCAATGTTTGCTGTCCCACCTCTTTATTTCCATTTCTGGTTGCAAAAAGAAAACTTGAGAAGTTGGGGATGAGGAAGAAGAGAGAGAAAGCACTTCCCTTTCAGGTAACAAAAAAGAGCTGACTGCACATATGACATTTCTCTTTATACTGTTGATGACTCAAAGGAGTGAAAAAAATTGTGACACTTATTTTTACATGGAATGAGCTGACAAGGTTGAAATTTACTTCGAAATCAAAATAAGCATTCTCTTTTAATAGAAGGATAACTACTAATTTGAGGGAAGAACTACACCAGAAAAATGTTTAAACTGTTCAGCTTTCAAGCATCAATTTTCACTATTTGTCATGCTAAATAACTGTTGAAGTAAAAAGGCAAAATACATTTGCATAAATATGAGTACAGCATTAATGGAAGTCTTGCCACAAACTGTTTATCTGAAAACATTTAAAAACATTGGAAACCAGCCTGAGCATTAGTGGACACATTGCTAAATAGTGCATCTTAGTGAAGTCAAAGGCATCCATAGATTTTCCTTGGTTTTCTTCCAGGCTGTGAGGCTGTGTTCTGGAATGGTTTCTTTCTGATGTTTCACCTGCATCTGTGGCTGGCATCTTCAGAGAATGTTGGCATGTGGGTGTGTGGGGTTTATATACTGTGAGTCCCTGTTGAAGAGGATTAGCATATAAATTTGTGTATTCATTTGTTGGATATTCAGTTCTTAGGGTGGGAGGATGTGCGAGGGGGATTAGTGTCTATTTAGCTCATGGTCCATTTCTGCTGGGAAGCCCCCTGTCCCTGGGTGAAGTTCATTTCTATGTGTTCAGTTTTTATTCTTGCGCTTTTCATGACTGGTAGCTAAATTTTGTTTACTTTTAGGCTTTCCTTTTTCCTGTTGAAGTTGTACAGGTGTTTGTGGATTTCAATAGCTTCCCTATGCATTTTGACCTATTAGTTGTTAGCCTAGTCCAGAACTAACAGGTCAGAATGCATAGGAAAGCTATTGAAATCCACAAACACCTGGACAACTTCAACAGGAAAGAGGAAAGCCTAAAAGTAAATAAAGTTTGGCTACCAGTCCTGAAAGCACCAAAATAAAAACTCAACACATGCAAATGAACTTCCACCAGGGACAGGGAGCTTCCCAGCAGACAATGGACCATGAGCTAAATAGACACTAATCCCCCTCGCACATGCTTCCACCCTAAGAACTGAACATCCAACAAATGAATACACAGATTTATATGCTAATCCACTTCAAAAGGGACTCACAGTATATAAACCCCACACACCCACATGCCAACATTCTCTGAAGATGCCAGCCACAGATGCAGGCGAAACATCAGAAAGAAACCATTCCAGAACACGGCCTCACAGCCTGGAAAAAAACCACAAAAACCTATGGATGCTGGCCATGAAAGCCTTTGACTTCACAAAAATTATTTTCATATTTCTGAGTTGCTTTGGGGGATTACACTTAGCCATACTTTAGTGTTTCTTGAACAAGTTTAGCCTCTCATTGTGCCTCCCACTCTTTTCCTACACACATCATCATGTTTTCCTACACACACATCATGTTTATCAGTATATGAGAGCCCCTTCTCCACTGCCATGCAAACACACAAAAACCCCATGCTACACATACACCCCACACCCACCATGCACACCAGGATGCGAAAGCCCCTCCATCACTACTACCCTACACACACACCATGCTACACACACTGTGCTACACATACATCCGCCAACCTACACACACACACACTTTCCAGAATGTGAGGGCCTCTCCACTGCCATGTTCAGAAAAGACTTGAAGTTTTCCACGTGTTTCCACCCCCAGTGTACTGATTGGCTGCCCAATTGGTTGGGAAGTTTCCTACTGTTAAGGTCTGGGGTGTCAGTGGCAGGGTACAGGAGCAGAGACACCTGGTCAGAAACACAAGAGATAGAGTCCAAAGTCCAGGAAGGGTCAAAGATAAGCCAAAGTCCAAAACTAGTCCAAGGTCAGAGCATATACCACATATTTAGGGCCAAGGTCAAGCTACAGACAGCACAAAAGACCATATTGTGGTGACCAAGACCAAGGGCTGAATGCCGCTCTTAAATAGCAGTCTCCCCTAGATGCTTCAGGTGTGCTGCATGATTGCAGCTGGCTGCATCCGATAGCTTGGCCCTGGTCTTCCGAGACTCCCACAGCCAGGGCCTGAGTCTGCAAAGAGGCTGTGCCAGTTGCTGCAGCCAGGGGCCTAGCCCTGAAAAGAGAGGCAGATCCTGACACCTAAGCAGCCAATCAGCACACTGAAAATGGCAACATACCCAAGACAATTAGATAGACAGACAGATAGATAGATAGATAGATATCAATGAAAGTTTGTCATGACATCTGAACTCTAAACTATGGTTAAAGAAAACAAGTCATCTACATAAGTTATGGTTTGAAGTTAGCTTGTTTCCCCTAATGTTTAATATTGTTCCACTAATGATAGTTAAAATTAACCAGCAGTTTCCTAGACTTAAACTACATGGCATGTTGCAGCTAATCAAAAACAGAAGAAAAAGCTTCCAGGTGCCTCCTCATGGTTATGCTGGAAATACAGGTTGGCACCCCCATCCACAGATTTGGTATCCATGGGTTCACTTATCCACATCCTAAAAAAAATATGTCCTCTCTAGGCATTTCTAGGTCCTCCAGTGTAATTTTATGGCCAACTTCTGGCATTCATCTCTTTGGAAATAACAGTGTTCTCTATTATCCATGGTTTCAGGTATCCACAGGGCATCATAGAATGTATCCCCCGTGGTTACGGGGGTCGACCTGTAGTGGAAGCTAGTTGTTCTGATGTCAATGGAGCAGTGAATCCATTCTGTGTTTTATTCTGAACTCTACAAAAGTCACCTTGGATAGCTTCTTTAAAATCTAAACTAAAACTCAGAGCACATTTACTGTCCTAGTGAGATCCAAGCCAACAGCTTCCACTGACTGGTAAAGAAAGGTGCTCCCAAATTTGGGAGGAGGTTAAGCTCATTCTCATACTGTATCTCTGGCTTTTCTTCACAAACGAAGATTCAGGAAGGACTCATCCCGTGCTTTCTGCAAGCGCGCTGGTGACTAAAAAGGCCAATCCGAGATAAAAAAGTCCGGTTTCAGAAAGCACAGAAGAAGGTCTCCTTGGGTGATGTTTCTGAGTTGTGATTCTTTCTGTGTTGTCGTTTCTCTTCAAGAATTGTTTAGCATGAGTTCTCAAATAAGGCTGCAGCATTGAGGATAGTGCGTCTCCATGCCTCCCGATGTGAGGCCAGGGCGGACCATTGTTGGTGATCAATTTGGCCGAGCCTGAGATGTTGTTTCAGGGAGTCCTTGTATCTCTTTTTTTGAGCACCCCTCTTACGCTGACCCATGGTGAGTTCACTGTAGAGTACTATTTTGGGGAGGCGATAGTCCTCCATCCTAGAAATGTGCCCTGCCCAGTGCAGCTGTGTTCTCAATATCATGGCCTCAATGCTGGTGATCCCTGCTTGCTCAAGGACAGCAACATTCGTCACATAATCAGTCCAGTGTATATTTAGGATTGAGCGTAAACAGCGCTGATGAAAGAGTTCGAGGAGTCGTAAGTGTTGGCGATAGGTGACCCATGTTTCAGACCCATAAAGAAGAATAGACAATACAATGGCTCTATACACACTGATTTTTGTGCTTCGCCTCAGGTGTTTATTACTCCAGACTCTTTTGTAAAGTCTTCCAAATGCGCTATATGCCTTTGCTAATCTGTGATCGATCTCTTTGTCAACCTTGGCATCTGAGGAGATGATGCTTCCCAGGTAGGTGAACTGCTGAACAGACTTAAGCACAGAGTTGCCGATGGTAACGTGGGGATGATGGTGTTCATCCTGTGGTGCAGGCTGGTAAAGAACTCCCATTTTCTTCAGGTTGACTTCCAGCCCAAACAGCTCTGCAGCTGTTGCGAAGCAGGATGTTAGGCGCTGCAGAGCTGCTTCTGTGTGGGCAACAAGGGCAGCAGCATCAGCAAAGAGTAGCTCATGGACTAGATAGTTTAGAGTCTTGGTGCGAGCCCTCAGCCGGCTTAGGTTAAACAAGCTACCATCCGTACGGTAACGTATATAGATGCCGTCATCTTCTTCAAGCTCTGCCGTAGCCCTTTGGAGCATCATGCTGAAGAAGATTGTAAATAAAGTTGGTGCAAGAAAACAACCTTGCTTCACTCCATTAGTTATTAGAAAGGGCTCTGAAAGAACATACCCATATCTGACTTGACCATGCTGGACCTCATGTAGCATGATAATCATTTTAAGGAATTTGGGGGGACATCCTAGTCTTTCCAGGATCTGCCACAAACCTTTTCTACTCACGGTGTCGAAGGCTTTGGTGAGGTCGACAAATGTTACATAGAGACCCTTGTTCTGCTCTCTACATTTCTCTTGCAGTTGTCTAAGGGCAAATACCATATCTGTAGTACTCCTATTGGCTCTGAAGCCACATTGGCTTTCAGGAAGAAGTTCTTCTGCAATGGCAGGAACTAGTCTGTTCAGGAGTATCCTTGCAAGGATTTTTCCAGCAATAGAGAGCAGTGTTATGCCTCGATAGTTTAAGCAATTGGATTTTGCTCCTTTTTTCTTGTACAGAGTGATGATGACTGCATCTTGGAGATCTGATGGCAGTTCCCCTTTTTCCCAGCAATTCACAAGGAGTTCGTGGAATTTATCATGGAGTACATGACCTCCGTGTTTTGAAACTTCAGATGGGATTACATCAATCCCAGCTGCCTTGCTGTTTTTCATCTGTTGTATGGCCTTAAGGGTCTCTTCCAAAGTGGGAGCTATGTCCAATTCATTTTTCACCAGTTTTTGTATCATATGTTGGATAGCTGAGGCTTGGACTACTCTGTTGGCACTGAAGAGACATTGAAAGTTTTCACCCAATCGATTCAGGATGGAGGCTTTATCAGTAATTAAAGTTTGACCATCTGTACTGTATAAGGAGCTTTGGACCTGATAAGTAGGTCCAAACAGTGCCTTAAGAGCTTCATAAAATCCTCTAGAATCACCCAGATCTGCACAGCGTTCTGTCTTTTCTGCTATATTGACCCAGCACTTGTTCTGTATGTCTCAGAGTTTTTATTGAAGTTTACTACATGTGAGATGGAAAGCTGCTTTCCTTCCATGGCAGCTTGGCTGGGCAAGGTATGCCTGGTGAGCAGTTCTCTTCTTTTCCAACAGCTCCTGGATCTCTTGGTTGTTTTCATCAAACTAGTCTTGATTTTTCTTGTGGGAGAACCCGAGGGATTCTTCCGCAGTCTGGAGGATACTGTTTTTGATATGCTGCCAAAGCACTGTTGGAGAAAGATCTGTAGGATGGTCTTCAAGTTTTGTTTGCAGGTTTGCCTGGAATTTGTCTTTCATGGTAGCTTGTTGAAGATTGTTGACTTGGAGTCTCTTCTTTAAGATGTCACCCCTCTTAGGTTTGAATTGAAGATGAAGGTTTAGTTTACATCTTACGAGGCGATGATCTGTCTGGCATTCTGCACTGGGCATCACTCAAGTATGACGGACATCGCGAATTTTTCTCTGGCAGACTAGAACATAGTCAATGAGGTGCCAATGTTTGGATCAGAGATGCATCCAGGTAGTCCTGAAGCTATCTTTCTGCTGAAAGATAGTGTTTGTAATAGTCAGCTGTTGTTCTGCATAGAACTCTAGCAGGAGGCGTCCGTTATCATTGCAATTTCCAAAACCATGTTTGCCTAAGATACCTTTCCAGGCTTCGGAGTTCTTTCCTACTCTGGCATTGAAGTCACCAAGGATAATAATTTTATCTTCTACAGGGACTTTTTGTATGAGGTGGCGTAGGTCTGTGTAGAATTTGTCTTTCTCTACAGGCTCAGGTTGCATCGTTTGGGCATATATACTAAAGAGAACAACATGTGGGAGGCGTAAGGAAATAATGCGATCAGAGTGTCCTGTTGGCAAGGTTTCGAGTTTGGAGGCAATGGAATTTTTAATCATAAAGCCTACTCCTGAAAGATGTTTTTCGATTTGGGGTTTGCCAGACCAGTAAAGTGTGTAGCTGGCACTGTGTTCTTTAAGGCTGCCTTCCTCATGGAGACAAACTTCACTAAGAGCAGCGATGTCAATATTAAGCTGTTATAGTTCATGGGCTATTAGGGCAGAACGATGCTCAGGCCGTCCACTATCTGCAGAGTCTCACATGGTTCTGATGTTCCAGCATGCAAGCGTCAGTTTTTTTACACCTTTGGAGGCCGGTGTGTGCCTTTGTTTCTTTGCCTTGGTTTGACCGCATGAGAAGATTCCCGTTTGCCGCGGCTAGCCAACCAGGTAGTTGGGGATGAGCTTTCGTTAGGCCACCTTTTCTAGGCCCCTCTCCATATGGAGCAAGCAATGCTCTCCTTAAAAAAGGCTGCTTGTTCAGGATGCTGCCGAACAAGACTGTCATCTCCCGGGTCAGCCTCAAGCGACCAAAGTCCTGAACCACCTGCATGCAGGGTTGGGTCTGCGGCTTCCAGTGCATCTTTACACCTGCCGTTTCATCCCTCACCTATTGCTACAGGGCTTTTTTGGAATTGGATTTGTCCTTCGAGCCTGTGCAATGGATTTTTCTGGTGGAGTGCAGCGTGCACAGAACTGGCCTCACCTTTTAAACCAAAGGTTCATCTGCTGGCCTTGCAAGCATGGACGGTAGCACTGAGATCTTTGGGTCGTAGGTTTGATTAGAGTTTCCTTCTCTTAGATGGTTGACCTTACAGGGTTGGACGAGCACCATCTGCCCGGGTTTGGGATTAGAGTTTTCCTTCTCCTAGGATGGTTGCCATAGGCTAGTGAGCCCATCCTGCCCTTTGACACTCTTTGTCAGACCCTTCGGTTTTGACCTGTCTGGCATGGGAGACCCTACCGGCGGCTATTATGCCACCGCCAGCATAGCTCTAAACATCATTAGGGTACGCAAGCCTCTCTCCCACGACAAGATGTGATCAATGGAGATATTCTCATACTAATAAACTATGGTTTAACATTGTGTCCAATCCCATCTGTGTTGTGTCCAAGGACAATACAGTCCTCACATAAGGCCACTGGGAGTGGGACATAACTTTGTAACAAAGGTTTATAAAAAGATGGTGACAGATGAATGCTGTGGAGTATTTGGGCATATTTAATTTGAAACAACATAAAGTCAATTATGTGTGCTACACATTAAGGTTGATCAAACTAACAATGGTGTGAAGAAAATGTATCAAGAGAAGATTTGCTTCCTCTCAAATAATAATACTAAAACCACTTGTGATCGTCTGTTAACGTTGATTAGTATTTATTTCAGGGCTCACAAAAGTACTTCATTACAAAATGCATCACTTACTTATGTTAGGAGCAATGAATGTGAGGACTATCAGATGTTGTTGGACTGCATCTCCCATCTGGCCCAAGCACTGTCTGGCCATGATGACTGGGGCTGGCAGGAGCTTGACTCCAGGAACATCTGCTGCACATCTGTTCCACACCTTTCATTTAAGGAATACACTGCTATTAACCGTTAGAACTAAATAGAAGCACCATGTTTTGAGGAAGTTTCTTCTTGAATACCAAAAGCTCAGGGTAAACATCAGCAGTGCTCAGTATGTGAGCTGCCTAAAGGGATCTGGCAGGCCTCCACTAGGATTTATTTACTTTGTATAGTTCCAGCTTTGCTTTCCTTAGTGCTAAAGGCAGCATTCATGGGATTCATGAGGATCCTGTGGGTTGCACCAAAAAACAAACAAGCAAGACATTTATTTGTATATAGTCATTCAGCCACCTCAAAACAAGTACCAAAAAAGAGGAGAAAATTGCCAATTCATGAATCAGGGTCAGCAAGATGATTTGTCTTTCAAATGCTGTTTTCTAATAATGATGGATAAAGACAAAGATCAAACCGTCTTTGTATTCAGTCTTATCTAAGCATTTTAACAAATACATCAATACATGACGGATCAAACTTTGGTGAATGTGCAGTTGGTGAGCTTATAAAAAAAGCTGAGAGGCATTCACAAAGTGCCTACGTCCCCAGTAGCTTTTGGCTTTCACAACAGTAGGGTTGTGAATCTGCTATGGGTTTTAGTCTGAACGTTAAAGAAGCTATCCAAGAATCTCAGTCATACCCCACAAAGGGAGATAGTTCCTTTAAAGTTTGGACTGAAACCTGCTCCTATCTCTCTGCTGCAGGGGTGAGCAAAGTGCATGCTGTGGGTTGCATGTGGCCCTTGAGGCCCCTAAATTTGACCCCCGAATCCTCCCCAAAGCCCTCAGACCCCAAGAATGTTTTACATTTTTCTGGTTGATTTTTTGGTTGTTGTTGTTGTTGTTGTTGTTATTTTGCCCTAGAACTGACCCACAGCCATCAAAACCATCCCAAAATGCAGTGTTTTGCTTCTCCTAAGAACCTAAATGCCCCCAAATCTTGAAAAACAACAACAACAACAACAAAAACCAATAGAAAGAAATCCTCCCCAAATCAGCCAAAATGGCAGCAGGAAATTATAGTGCATCATTTCAGGCACACTGAACCATGCTGGTATAGTCTGCTGGGTGCTGGGTGTGGTAATGGCATACTTGTTCTCCCCTTCTCTGCTGCTGTTTCTTCCTGCTTTTTTGCAGAGAAAAAGCCCAGGAATTCACAGAATAAGGGAAGCACACTGTATGCTGAGGCCTTATCTACATGGGGATAATTTACCCCAGTTTGCCCCTGCCTGAAAGCCCTGCAGTCTATACGACACAGGGTGTTTACCCTGATCTGCCCCTGGGCAGTCCTCACCATCCTCAGGGCAGAAATGGGACTCAGACAGGGGCAAGCCATGGTAGGGCCTCATACAGCATTCTAAACTAATACCTGCTTTAAACTGCTGCTGCCAGGAAAAATGGAGCAGGCCCTGATATCCACAGGACCTCATCCCAGCAGGCCAGCCCATTGCTCCAGCTGCTGGTTGCCCTTACCCTTCTGGGTCCAGGGAGGGGTTATGGTCACATGTTATGGCCAGCTTCCTTGATACTGGGAGGGCAAGGGAAATGGTGGCAGCCGTGGTGGCTGCAGTGATGGGCCAGTGTTCCTGTCTGGACTCTGGCCTGTTTCATTGAGGTAATGGGAGAGACACAGGCCTGATCAACAGTCAGGATATACTGTCGGAGAGCTGGCAAATCCTAGCTTATGTAGATCAGCCCTAAGTCACAATCTGGGAGAGCCTTGTGTGGATGAGAGGCTTCTGGAAGAGAATAAGGGAAGTGTGTCATCATACCTGTTAAGGAAAATGCAACATGGGACATACAGTGAAAGAAATAAAATATGTATGTGAAAGTCACAATGACTAAGCAAGAGCAATTGTGAAGCTACACAGGTGAAACTGCTAATGTAATCTAGAAGGCCTGAGAGCCAAGGACAGAGGTACTGAATGCAGATTGGAAACACCTGAGAATCATTAAGTGTACAAGGTGAAATGTTGAAATACATGGGTTGGTCTTAAGCATGGGTGGAACTATGTGGACCAATCAGAATGGAAGTACACACCCACTGGGTGGAAACTAGCTAGTGGGTGGTGATAAACAATGGCTATAAAATTGCAATGTTTGCCAATGTATTGTTGTGGAGTAGAGTTGGAGTGGTGTGGAGTAGAGGTGGTGTAGTGTATAGAGATTGTGATTTGTTGACCATATAGTATATTTATATAGAAGAATAAAGTAGGTTTTATATAAAACTACTGAGTTGCCTGAGTGAATCCTGGAGACGTTTTGGAGACACCTGGAGAAGAGTGAGAAGGCTTGGAGAGTTTGTCAGGATCTTCAGCCTATTCTCTGAAACTCTGCTGCTTTGGAGAAAAGCATTAACCACTGATCTAAGCTGGTTGGCTCTGCTGCATAACAAGGTGGTGAGTTTGAGCCAGAGGTGAAGAGCTACAACTCCCATCATCCCTGACAAGGGTTATGGGCCCAGTTACTAGAGCACCCAGCATCCACAGAAGCTGAAAGTTCCAGAAAGTGGAAGAAAGCTTTGTGGACGACAGATCAGAGCAAGTTGTTTGTGCTGCACTGATAAGCCTCGTGAGTAAATCATTTTGTGTTTTGCTTAAGCCCAGACGGGTCGGCTGTGCATACTCAGAAGGACTGTGTCAAATTGAGTCACTGCACAAATCAAGATGGAATTTCTAAAGTTTAGTAAATTAAATAGAAACAACTACTCTACCTGGAAGATTTATGCCCAATCTCTACTAGTAAAGGAAGGTCTGTGGTCAACAGTTGAAACAGGGCTGGCAGCCGATGCTGATGCAGCCACTCAAGAGAGAGATAGTAAAGCAAAAGCCTGCCTTTATCTCATGCTTGAAGAAGACTTAATTAATGACGTCAGAGATAAAGCAACTGCCAAGGATGTGTGGGATACCTTGCAGAGATTACACACTCCTTCAACTGCTTTTGCAAAAATGCTATGGTCTAAAAGAATATACAGGCAAAAGATGGCTAAAGGGCAGTGTGTGATAGAACATTTAAAAATAATGCAAGACTTGTTTGTGCAAGCTGAACTGAGGGGAGTGCAAATTAGCAAAGAGCAGCAATGCTACATTTTAATAGAATCGCTAGACTCTTCGTGGGACAACATAACGAACAGCCTGCAAAATTTGCCAGAAGCTGAGCTTAATAGAGACTTAATTGTGGCCAGAATACTGGAAGAGAACCAGAGAAGAATGTCTGAGCAGGGTGACTCAGCAAGTTTAAAGACTGTGCCAAAACAACGAACAACTCCTGACTGGCGAATGCAGGAGGAAGCAGCCTCTACAAGGGAGCAACGGAGGTGCTTTTATTGTAAGAAGATTGGTCATCTGCAGAGACATTGTAAACATTTTGCAGCTGAGAGACGCAAGCAAGCAGAGAGCAGATGGCAGCCGCGACAGTATCAAAAACAGTCCAGACCTCCATTTTTGAGGGACAGTGGTAATAAAAAGGGGGTTGCAACCATGATTAAGGAAAAACAAAATGCAAATTCTAAATGGCTAGTTGATTCAGGAGCCACATCTTTGATGTGTAATGATATAAATTTAATAAGTAATAGAAAATCAGCTAATGTAAATACTGTAGTTTTGGCTGACGGGAAAGAGCTAAGTACTGTAAATCAAATGGGTACTGTGTACATTCCAGGGCTAAAAGAGAATTTTAATGATGTCTTACATGTAAAGGAGTTAGAAAATAATTTGTTATCAGTAAGCAGATTAACAGAAAGAGACTACACAGTCATCTTTGAAAAGAACATGTGTAAGATAAAAATGAATGGGGAATTGTGTGGCATAGGTTTGAAAAAGGACAAACTTTATTATTTGGAGGACAATATTGATAGCTACAGGGCTGAAGAAGCTAATAACATAGAAAATATTCCAATCCACAAAGACTGCATACACGAGCTTCACAGAAAATTCGGCCATGCAAGCTTCAAATGTTTAAAGAATTTAATCAGTATGTGTCCAGATTTAAAAGTTGCTGAATGCAAAAACCACTTAGATTGTACGGTATGTCAACAGGTAAAGGTCAGAGCTTTTCCAGTAGCTAAGAAAACAAAAAGAATTGCTCAAAGACCATTTCAGTATGTACATGCAGATGTCGCCCAAGCTAATTGCTTGTCCTTAGGGGGAAGCAAGTATTTCCTAGTAATTGTTGATAGGTATACAAGGTTTGCATTTGTGAGAATAATGAAAAACAAATCTGACGCTGGGCAAAGTTTAAAAGCATGGGTAAGAATGGTGGAAAGACAATTTGATAGCAGAGTAGGCACCATTATTACTGATAGAGGAGGAGAATTTTTAAATAATCAATTGTTTAACTGGTTTCAAAAGGTGGGAATAAGGCATGAAACTACAAACCCTGCTTGTCCTAGTGAGGATGGGTTAGCAGAGAAGAAAATACAAGATATAAAAAGAATTACTGCTTGTATGATGGCAGATGCAGGGGTGAAAGATAGTTTTTGGGCAGAAGCAACTTTGACTGCAATACATATCAGTAACAGATTGTATCATTCAGAAATTGAAGACATTCCCTACAGGGTATTGTATGGGAGAATGCCAAATTACAAGTACTTAAGGGTTTTTGGACAATTTGCTCATGTTTACACACCTGCTTGTTTCAGGAGGAAAGGAGAACCCAAAAGCAAAAGGCTTAGGTTTTTGGGGTATTCTGGAAATAGCTACAAGTTTCATTTGGGAGGAAAACAAGTGCAGTATTCTAGGTCTGCAAATTTCGAGAGACATGCTGGTTGGGACAAACTGCATGCCAATAAAGAAGTGTTTTTGAGATTAGGGAGTTCAAATGAGCCAGAAGCACAAACTGAACCAACCTCAGGAAACGGAGGGGTTTCAGTTAAGCAGGAAGCATCACCTAGCAGCAGTGGTAGTTCTTCTGATGATGAGATAGCATCTAGGCCTACTACTACTCGAATGACTGAAGACAAGAGATTTAGTCATAGAACTACAACTCCTAGTAGAGAAAGTGAGGATGAAAGAGACAGAACAGCAGATTTTATTCCCAGGCGTAGTCATAGAGTTAGAAAGCCTCCAGATAGGTTTGTTGTGACAAAGGCAAGAGCTTGTTTAGCAGTAGAAGAGCCTGAAAGTTTTGAAGAATTGGAAAGTTATTCTAGTGAAGAACAGGAAAGATGGTTTGATGCAATGGATAATGAGTTTGGTTGCCTGGTAAATAAAGATGTTTTTGAAATTGTTGACAGACCCAAAGACAAGAAAGTAATTGGTTGTAAATGGGTATACAAAAGGAAAGAAATGCCAGATGGAAGTATCAAATATAAAGCTAGGTTAGTGGCTAAGGGTTTTGCACAACAGCAGTATGAGAACTATGATAAGACATATTCTCCAACTGCAAAGCCAGAAAGTCTGAGAATGGTTCTAGCTGTAGCAGTAAAAAGGAATTTAGTTGTAGAACATTTTGATTTTGAGACAGCTTACTTGAATGCGGTTTTGAATGAAGAAATATTTATGGAGCAGCCACAAGGTTTCGAAGAAAATGGTAGTCAGAGAGTATATAAATTAAAGAAAGCGTTGTATGGTTTAAAACAAAGTGCTAGAGCGTGGAATCTGTGCATCAATGATGAGCTAGTTAAGCTAGGTTACAAGAGGAGCGTTGCAGATGCTTGTGTTTATACAAAAGGAGACATAGTGTTAGTGATTTATGTAGATGATTTGTGCGTAGCAGCAAAGTCAAAACAGGAAATTGAGTCAGTAAAAAGAGAATTGTCTGAGAAGTTTGTTTTGAAGGACTTAGGTGTATTGAAGTCTTATTTAGGTATTTGCGTTGAATGGACAGAAGAAGGACATTGTTTATTAAGTCAGAGAAATAAAATTGAAAGACTGATTGAAAAGTGTGGATTACAGAATGCAAAAATAGTAAGAGCTCCAATGACAACTGGTTTTGTGTCTGAGAAAACAACTAGAGGGTTTGAGGACAAGACTTTCTTCAGAAGTATAATAGGATCTTTACAATTCATATCTTGCCATACCAGACCAGACATTTCTTATGCTGTAAATGTATTGTCTAGAAGGGTTAATGATCCAAAAATTGAAGACTGGACAGCGGTAAAACATTTGTTGAGATATTTGAAAGGAACCGTAGATAGGAAATTGATAATAAGAAACAATAGTTCAGATCTAGATTGTTATGTGGACAGTTCATTTGCATCAGAATTAGGAGACAAGAAGTCAGTTACAGGAATGATAATTAAATATAGTGAAAGTCCAATAGTTTGGAGAAGTAGAAAACAAACTAATGTAGCGATAAGCACAACGGAAGCAGAATTCGCTGCTTTGAATGAGATAGTAAATGAGGTACAGTGGATTAAGCAATTGCTAAATGATTTAAATGAAAGTTACAAGATACCAGTGGAAATTCTGGAAGATTCACAGTCATGCATAGCAATGGCTGAAACTGAAAGTTTGAAGAACAGAACAAAATATATTGGTGTAAGATATCAAAATGTGCGAGACATGGTTCAGAAGGGTGAAATAGAATTGAGATATATAGAAACACAACACAACATAGCAGATTTGTTCACAAAAGCATTGACAGCAGAAAAACATGAAAGGCTGACACAAATGGTTGGAATGACATTGTAAGACACATACAATAATTTATTTCGGAGGGGATTGTTAAGGAAAATGCAACATGGGACATACAGTGAAAGAAATAAAATATGTATGTGAAAGTCACAATGACTAAGCAAGAGCAATTGTGAAGCTACACAGGTGAAACTGCTAATGTAATCTAGAAGGCCTGAGAGCCAAGGACAGAGGTACTGAATGCAGATTGGAAACACCTGAGAATCATTAAGTGTACAAGGTGAAATGTTGAAATACATGGGTTGGTCTTAAGCATGGGTGGAACTATGTGGACCAATCAGAATGGAAGTACACACCCACTGGGTGGAAACTAGCTAGTGGGTGGTGATAAACAATGGCTATAAAATTGCAATGTTTGCCAATGTATTGTTGTGGAGTAGAGTTGGAGTGGTGTGGAGTAGAGGTGGTGTAGTGTATAGAGATTGTGATTTGTTGACCATATAGTATATTTATATAGAAGAATAAAGTAGGTTTTATATAAAACTACTGAGTTGCCTGAGTGAATCCTGGAGACGTTTTGGAGACACCTGGAGAAGAGTGAGAAGGCTTGGAGAGTTTGTCAGGATCTTCAGCCTATTCTCTGAAACTCTGCTGCTTTGGAGAAAAGCATTAACCACTGATCTAAGCTGGTTGGCTCTGCTGCATAACAAGGTGGTGAGTTTGAGCCAGAGGTGAAGAGCTACAACTCCCATCATCCCTGACACACACCCCAGCACACACATATTACTTAGCGTGGAGCTCCTGGGGATGGAAAAGCCAATTGGACCACTCATTGTCCACGCTGGGAATATGCTGGGCATAGAAACTAATGTTGGACTCCAGGCAGACCAGCACAAATCGGCACACAAGCCTCATGAGCCTCTCGGACCTGGAGGACTGCCTGTTGATGATCTGCACCACAGCCTGATTATCACACCAAAAACAGATCCTCTTGTCCTTGAACTCCTCCCTCCAGATGACCACTGCCATTAGGATGGGAAAAAATTCCAGAAAGGTGAGGTCCCAGGCCACCCCAATCTCTCCCCACACTCTAGGCCAAGGTTGAGAGCACCAGTGACCGTTGTAATAAACCCCAAAGCCAAGGCTTCTGGCTGCATCAGAATGCACTTGTAGACCCGCCTCCAATGCTTTGCATTCCTGCCACACTGTGATCCCATTGTAGCATTCCAGAGATGCCAGACAGACCTTCATGTCCTCCTGCACCCCTTTTGTTAGGTGAATGTGTTGATGAGGAGAACGACACACACACACACACATGGTGAGGCGTGCCACCTTCACATAAAAAGCCCTCCCTGGAGAAACCACCTAGCAGTCAAAATTCAAATGACCCAGCAGTGACTGCACTTCTTTGAGCATTGCCTTGTCCCTCCCCAAGAGTCCCCATAGCTTCTCCTTCAGAGCCTCCAGCTTGTCCTTGGGAAGGTGAGACATGCCCAGTACGGAGTCTAGCTGTATCCCTAAATAAACCAGGGATGTTGCCGGCCTAACCATCTTGTCGGGTGCCAGTGGGACACCAATCTCTTCTGCCAAGGCCTGGAAGGAAGAAAGAAGAAACCCACATTCTGCCCCCCCAGCCAGCCCATTCATTAGAAAATCATCCAGGTAATGTGTGACAAATGGGGACCCAGGTGCAAGACCCATTAAAAAAAAATACTGAATGCCTCAAAGGTCACACAGCTGATGGAGCAGTCCATGAGCAGCACCATGTCATAGTACCACCTGAAATTTGAAGCCCAAAAGGCAATGGTCATCTGGGTGCACCAGAAGCAGTCTGAAAGCCGATTGGATATCACACTTGGCCATGAGAGCCCTGTGCCCGCACATTTGCAATAGCCGTATGGCATGATCCAATGATGCGTACCGCACTGAGCATAGCTCAGGAGGAATGGCAACATTGAACAATGACCCTTTCAGGTAGGACAGGTGGTAAATGAGATGGTATTCCCCTGGGTTTTTCTTGAGCAAAATCCCCAATGGAGATATGCGCAGGTTGGGTATGGGTGGCTCGGTGAAAGGGCCTGCAATCCTGCCCACCTCCTGCTCCTTCTCAATTTTGTGGGTTAGCACCTCCAGCAGTTATACCGCGGATTTTAAATTGCCAGATACTGAAGCCTCCCTAGGACGTATGAATGGAATGTGAAAGCCATGCTCAAAACCCTTGGTTATGTATGCAGCTGCCTTCTTGTTAGGGTAGGCTGCCAGGAGAACACACGTAGCCCTCAGTTTGACTGGTGTGCGAGCCATGCGAACTCCCCCTTCGGCCTGTTTTACCACCTCATTTTGCATTGCCTTGGCTGGCACTGGACCCAGACCCAGCCTCCTTCCTGGTGCTGGATGAGGCAGGGTGAGTGTTCTGAAAGGACTGACTTCCCCCAGAATGCCTAGAGAATGTGGTCTTAGGGTGCGCTCCCCCACACGCCTCACAAGTGTGCTTGAAATGGCATCAGTACCTGGTGCACTTATCTCCATTGTACTCCCAACAAACCAACCATTTCCCATCCTTCTTCCTGGGCACGCTGGCAACCTCCCCTTTGTCCTGCTTTTTTGGCCCAGTGGCGACCAACCAGGTCGCGTTGTCAGTGGCCTCCCACCTGTGCATGGCTGATCTGGAGGCCTTCTTCCTTCATTCCACATCATACAATATGGCCACCGAATCCCCGGCCATCACCCTTACTTTCAGGACCTGATGGAGGTGGTCGATCAGGTGCCAACCCTGGTCCAGGAAGACCGTCCTTGCCACCCCCATGAACACTGTGTATCCTCCGAGCCAGTTGGTGAAGGTGCATTCCACTGCATCCAATTTTGATTTGTCTCCATCCTTTTTGTCACCCTTGTGGAGCCTGGCTTCCTTGCCTGGAGGTGGCGCCAGCAGAAAAATGTCCACATAATATCCCTGCAGGATCTTAGAGTGCACCGTCCTGACCAAATGAGCATCTGGGCAGTCCTCTTTGGACTTGGCCTCGACAAGTTTGCCCACCGGGTGATTCTTACCATCATTCTTCCCATCAGATTCCCTTTTTTCCCGGTTCTTGCACAGCCGCAGAGCCCACCCAGGCAGCCCTGGTTTGAATATCCCTTTTACCCAATACCTGAATTTGGTGTAGTTCTTGTCAGAAGACGACTCACCTGACAAAGACCCCAAATTGGATTTGGTCTCCCTGTAGCAACTCAACCACCTTAGCTTCTGTCTTGGGCTCCATCACTGCTGTGATCTGCTGTGATGACGAGACATAGACTCGCATGAATCAGAGTGCTTGGAGTCTCTGGAATCACTCCAGCCCCTAGATCTTGACCACCGTGAGCACCCATTGCCAGTGGCTGTGTCTGTCACACCACTCAAATCTCCAATGCTTGAAGATGTGCTGGGCTCCGTTCCATCTACACCTCATGTGCCAGCAGGGAGGACTGGCCAGCCACCTGGCTGTGCTGGCCCCAACCTGTCCAGTTTCTTCACAATAATGGACAGGACCCTCATGCAATCCCCCATGAAGGGGGCAGGGATACTGAAGGCCTCCAGGGGCGGCCTTGGGTCACCAGCCACTTCTGGATGCCTGCTGTTGGTTGCAGGATCTGGCTGTGAGACTGGGGCAGCATCCTCAGTGGTGGGGACGGTGGCTGATGGCTGTGGCATCTCCAGGTGCCACCTCTTCACTGTGGCCTTCTTGGGTGGCATGGCATCTGGTTCCCCTTTGCCTCTATAATGTGTAGTTATGTTGTATTATGCACTGGTTGTATATGTATATTGCAATTTTTTTTGTTATATCTGTATTTGTTTATTTACTTATTCAAGGGGTATAATGTTGGGCTTACAGGCCTATCGTGTGTCTGCTACCCACATGGAAGGGGGGGGGCTCCTGTTGGCCCTGCCATCCTGCAGCCCCCTTCTGTGTCCGAGGTGGTGGGACACCACCAGGCCTCAACTGCTCACCAGGTTTGGGTGCCGTCCACCAGCTGACTGCCCCACCCCCTTTTGGTGCCCCCTGTGCCAAGAAACCCCAAGAGAGGCAGGCAACTACCAGAGCCTCTCACCTCCAGGTGGAAGGGGGATGATGCAGTAGGAGCCAAAGATCCCCGTGGGGTCCCCCTGCATGTCCCCTTATTCCCCAGACCCCTGCCCTTTGTTGAGCCCCCCCTACTTGCATCTGCAACCCAGTGGCCCACATTTTATTCAGCTCTGGCTGCCAACCCACAGCCTGAATGCCTGCTTGAAAAAACAGGGAAGGGGAGGGGAGAGAAGAGGGGGATGTCCAAGCTGCTCCCCTTCCCTATCTTGCACCCCCCCAACCAAGGGGGGGTTGGTGGCCGAAGCAGCTGGAGGACCCTTTTTCCTTGCCTCAGAATGGCCGCCGTGTGGCTACTCAGGCCTCCAGGTCCCTCCATGTGCCTGATATGAACCTCCTTCTTTGGCTCCTAGCGAGCCAACTGAGGAGCCCATGCTGGGGGCCAGCTTTTATACCGGCCCCCAGTACACGCTCCTCGACATCTGGCTGTACCAGAAGCATGACTGGAAGTCCCTCCTATTTCCCTCACCCCGATTGGCTCCCTTTTTTGCACTCCTTCCCAGCCACAATGCAAGCCGGGAAGGAGAAGCCCATGATGGCGGCCCCCATGCCAGCCATGCAGCTGAGGGGGCCTTGAAGAGAGGAGCTGCAGAGGGCTCTAGCTGGGCCACAAATAGCCTCACCGGTGAGCCAGTAAGCTCCCTTCCTAGTAGAAGTATTACCTTTGAAGATGACCTCAGTAGGGGAGTACATATGGGGAGGGATACTTTCTGAGTTAAACAAAGAATGCTGGGTTAGATTGCCCTAGGTAGGCTTTCTTAAGTTATTTATTGGTTGCTTTCAGTGAATTGCTAGGTCATATACACTTTGCCCTTTTGCTTTATTCTCTCTCTTTCTCATGCACACACTCTGTGCACCTACTTAATGGTTATCTTCCCATCACATGTGTCAGAAAGCTGGTTGGGATAAGGGAGCATAGACTGAATGATCTCTTCCCAGAAGGCATGTAAAAATATTTTGTTTTTTTAAAAACCTGTAACATTTAGAAACAGTCACTGCTCTATGAATCAGCTCTTAAGCATACATAATGACAAACTAGCAATTATCACCCAGAAAACAGGAAATACACATTTCCATTCCCTGCCAGCTTCCTATGAGAATTGTTAACTTACTTTGTGATCTGCAATTTTAACCTATATGTGTATCTGTTGTAATACAGGCATACCTCATTAACAAAGCCTCTGACAAAGAAACTCCTTTTCACAAAGTCTTTTTATGTTTACTCAGCCCCCACCCCTTACAACAGACAATATAAACAGCAGCTGCCTCCACAGTTTCTTACTGAGCCTGCATGAGCAGCCAAAGAGTGAGCAAAGGAAAAAGCAGATAAGTCTGCATAAAGTTTGCTGGAACATGTTGAACTGCTCTTCTTTGTGTGACTGTGTGGTGTAGGAACCTATCCTTTTGGTTTCTATTTTATTTCTACTGCTAGTACCAAATTTTCTGTTAAAGAAGTAAACCCCAGTAATACATCTATTACATTAACTGAGGTACACACATCAAAAGTATATCAAAACTAGATTGAGTAAAAAAACCAGTGATATTTCAAACATGCCCACACACCCACATGACCACCTACAGAGAGAGGCAGAGGCAGAGGCAGAGACAGAAGAAACTAAACTTTGTGTTCAGAATGTCAAAGAATTCATAGAAGACATTAAAATAAAACTTTGGGAAAATCTATTGAGCCTTTCAGAGAAGAAAAAAAGAAACTTATCTAGATGTTGCCAGAACTAGCCATTTGAAGACAGTAAGGAGATTTTCAGATGTCTGTTTCAGCCTCTTGCCGCGCAAGCAACCTCCGGAGCAGTAACGAGGCTGCTGCATGGCAAGGGGTCCATTTTGGATGATGCCATTTCTCTCTTGGCGTCGTCCGTGACTGTTGCGGCTAGCATTGGAGGCGGCCGCGCTGTTTTTCACTCACGGAAGTTGTCTGTGAATGAAAAACAGTGCAGCCGCCTCCGATGCTAGCCACAACAGTCACAGACGATGCCAAGAGAGAAACGGTGTCATCCAAAATGGACCCCTTGCCACGCAGCAGCCTCGTTACTGCTCCGGAGGCTGCTTGCACGGCAAGAGCCTGAAAGAGGCATCTGAAAATCTCCTAACTCAAAGATGACTTTCTAAAAAAAGTTTTCCCCTGATGTTCCCCTCCTTAGTCCAGATTGCATTTGAAATGTGAAGTTTTTTAAAAAAATAAGAATGAGTAATTGTTAAACTCCCACTGACACAAATTTGAACATATTTCTAATTCCCTGGATGTTTGGAAAAGAAGGACACTGAAAGCAGATGTATAAATCACAGTTTTCCTCTCAGACATTGTGGGCTATTTGGAGGTGTGGGATAATCAGAAAAACAAGGAACTCATTTTACACAGAACTTAGCAATGGAACTTACCCCACACAGTGTTCAATTACAGTCAACACCTGCATGCCAGACAAGTGGAAAGAACACATATATTACTTGTGGCTTCATGTGAAGAGATGTGTATGGAATTAAGCAACCCAATGGAACTCTTCCAGGTCTTCTACCATATAACTTCACAATTTAGCTTGTAGAATATTGCAACCAAATCTGTGTGTTGCAGTGACATAAGTCATTTTCAGTGGTTCAAACAGGGGAAAGTGAACACACACATGAGAAAAGGGCTGGGTGAATGCACCTATTTTCTTTCTTTCTCAAGTCAAGTTACCATGAAATTTGAAAATCTTGGTAGGATCTTACCACCAATGAACCAAACACAATTCTCAACAATTGTTCAGTGGTACTGCTACTATCCACATGGAGGCAACCATGTTGTAACTTCCTCCCATGTGTTGTTTTAATTTGCTCCCACATGCATTCATTTTTGTAAAAAAATATTCTTTTCATGAAATTTATGGAGAAAATTGCAAAGTTCTTATTTAAAAAAAAAACAAAGGAATTTTTCATCCATCACAGGACAGAACCTGGAAGCTACATCTGCTAGCTTTCCTCAGCCATTGACCTGCATATATAAGACAGCTCTCACTGACCCAGTATAGGGTTCACCTGGGAGACTAGGAGCTCTTAGCTATGCAAGGCTACTGGAAAGTTACTTTTTAATAAAAATGAATATAATGATATACTGAAACCACTCATAGATGATGCGATGTTCAAAGAATTATCCTACTCTTGTGGTCAGCTATGAGCAATTTCAGCCTTTCATTGTATTCATTTTTTATTAAATGTAGCTTTCTATGCTGTTGTCTTGCTCATTTTTGCAACGGTGTTGGCAGAGAGGATGAGAGAGAATTTTGTTTCTGTTCAAACAGTTTAGTTTAGAATTAATGAATCTGTTGAAATTTATGGTCAAATGCAACAGAAAACAAAACTGACAGATTTCCCCAAATCCTAAAGATGAGCTAGAATTTAGTTCAAATTCATTCTTTTTATAACGATTGCTAGTATTCGCAAATCTCAAATGATGAAAAAGAAAAAAAATGGATTTTTGTACCCTCTAGTGATGGGTGACAATTCTGTTTCCTTTCCATTTTTGATCAGAATTTATTAAAATTTGCAAAATTTTATGGTGGGAGAACACAGAATTGATAGATTTTTCTAATTTCCTAGCTGACATCAATAGATTTATCCCAACACATTAAATGTTTGTAGGTTTGGGACATAGGAGATTATCAGATGCAGCTAATGTGGTGCCATAATGATGCCAGTGGAATGCAAAAGGATGCCAATATCAGATAACGACATCGTTTTGTGTTCTGCTGGCATTACTACGGTGTTCTATTTGATTTATGGGCTCAGCCATCAATAGATCGCCCGTTCTGTATCTGTGTCAGCATTGCCAGTGTTTGAAGCCTTGCACCATTGTCCTTCCATGAATACAGTATCAATGTGCGGTCCTGTGAGAACACTTTTGGGTGGGATCACAAAATCAAGGTAGTGTACTCTCTTTTTATGAACTTCCTCAGGTTACTTGTTATTTTTTTAGTATGTTTGCTTGGGTAATTTTTTTCTTTTTCTTTTTCTTTTTGAATTTCTCGTGCTTGCATCTTCTTGTGAGAACAGGTGGGATTTCAGTCCAGGAAGTGAACAGAGCTCTGTTAGAGCTCTGTTAATGCCTGGGCTGCCTTTGAACACAAGAGAAGGTATGTCTGATGGGAAGGGTTATTGTGCCAGGACAGGGATAGGATTGGAGATTGTCTGATAATCTCCATAGTCTATCATCATGTTCCTTCCTAAACAACACATACACACAGCACTGTCTCTGTGCCCTCCCTATTTATGGCTCATCTGTAAACAGTGTTACTCACATCCATCTTCAAGTCATTTCATTGGAGATGGCTTCAGGCCAGTATCTTCAAGTCATGTTCTTTATTCTTTATTTTATACTGGGATCATATGAACTTAGCTTAAATTGATCTTTGGTCCATCTAGCTCATGTAATGTCTTCTTCTGAAAATACTAGCTTGCCAGAGTTTTAGACAAGAATCTTTCCCAGCTGTGTTTGGAGGCACTGGGGATTGCACTTGGGACCTTTCTACATTTAAAGCATTTGGATTGCCAATGATCCACAGTTCTTTATAAGTACAGGTAGCCTACATGTTTAATTTTATTTTTTTAATTTAATTAGTTATTTATACCCCACTCTTCAGCCACAAAGGCTATCAGAGCAGCTTACAATTTGTTTTAAGCAATAGCAATTTACACATCTACACTGCATTAAGCAGTTTCCAATGTGTGTTAGCTAATTGCCCCCACAAGGTGGGTGCTCATTTTACTGACCTATGAAAGGATGGAAGGCTGAGTGAACCCTGTAATCCTCTGGAATTGAACTTGCAACATGGTGACGTGCAGTACTGGCATTTAACCACTGCGCCACCATGTCCCCCATTATGTCTTGTTCTTAGGTTTGAACCCAGGAACTCTCATACCTAGAATCATATCCCTAGGCAGTGGTTCCCACCATACTGGCCCACAGACATTGCTGGACTATAACTCCCAAGAGCCATATCATTGACCATGCTAGCTAGTCCTTCTGGGTGTTGATATCCAACAACATCTGGGAACCAAGATTGGGAATCATCTCCCAGATCAGTAAGTGATGTCTCCTAATGTATCTCTAGTTTCTTAATGACTGTTCCTTTAATACAGAGCTCCTTTACTGAGTAATGTCAGAATTGAGGAAACGTGTTTATGAGGACTTTTTCATATGGGGTAAAAAAAAACCATGGAGGTTGGGAGGAAGACGATGCTGTCCTGCTTCCAGCACTCTGTTTCGGACAATGGCATCCTCCTCCTGTCCTTTGTTCATTCTGCCTCTGTCTTGCTTTTGTTTTGCCTCCGCTGCTTTTTATTAATGGAAGTTTCTACAAATAAAAAGCAGTGATGGCAAAATGAAAGCAGGATGGAGGCAGAATGAACAAAGGATGGGAGGAGGATGGCATCATCCAAAATGGAGTGCTGGAAGTGGGGTGGTATCGTCCTGACCTCCATGGTTTTTTTTTTACCCCGTCTAAAGAAGTTCTGAATGTTTTGTAAACAGATACTCTCTGCCTGCAATGTGCATGACACTTTCTTTAGTAAATACAAGGTTTTCCTCTCATATCTCTTCTCCCTTATACAGAGCAATGTGAACCACACTGAATTTCAGTTCTGTCAGTGATGGAAAGTGTACCCCAGAGACAAAAATCAGCTGAAGTCAGCAGAATTTATCAACAAAAGCACTTTTAGCACATGACCACATATGAACACCAAGTTAACAAAAGGATGAATTTTGTATTGTTAATAACAAGCTGCTCCAAAAGCAACATGTCAGCATTTTGCTGTTTTCCATTGTAATTCCACAGTCTATCCACTGTCTCTGCATGGCTTTTTACAGTAGTTTGAACAACTGCCCATGTCTCATGCCATCCTACTGCCCTGCATGTGTACTGTTTGATGACAAATGGCAAGAGACATAATATTGCTTTCATGGAGAACGTCTGTAAAACATTTCCCCCAAACTTCCTTACCTGAAAGTCAAAAGTAAAAGCCTGAGTTTTCTTTCTCTGGGGAATTTCTTTCATTGTTCTACTTTATTTGGGGGGAATTTCTTGGAGAGACATCTTCAACAGATAATATACTTGGATTTCTGCTCTGAATATCTTTGTCCTGATTTTTTTTTTAGTTTCTCTGAATCCCACCTGTATTTTTTTTATTCCCCTTTGTTGATTTGTACTGGTTGCAAAACTTTGTGTTTTCTTCCTTTTAATTTTAATATATTTACCTCCTTATTTGTGCAGTTCTTTGCACAGTTTATCTTATTTACACATGTCTAATGACTAAGGACTTTTTCGGACGGCGATTTGTAATGCAAGAAGGCTCGTCTCTCTTGTGAGGCTGCTGTGCAGCAGGGGGGCAGTTTCGGATGATGCTGTCCCCCTGCCGATTCTGTTCTGGAAGAGCTGGGAGGCTGCAGCACCATATTTGGCCATTTCCGAATCATGGTCAACTAGCAGCTTTAAGGTGATGTTAGTTTAGGCCCCTCCTTCCCCTCAAGGCTGAGAGAGAAGGGAGTTTACTGCTTTTGGAGAGTGATAACATTCTTATCAGCACTTTATCATACCCCATTGACATATCTGTTTACAGTTGTACCTAAGGCCTCCTTAGAGGTTATACAAAACTCAAAGTACAATGAATCTGTGAAGAGGTTAAATGCAGTCTTTAAATCAAGCAATCACATGCTACCTTAGGCACCATATTGGAAGAAAGGTGTGATATCAATAAAATAAAATGGATACATATGTTTGTATTACAACAAATGCATATGTATGGATGAGAAGCCCAATAACTAAAAATACCTCACCAATCTTCCACAAACAACTCACTAACAGAGGACATATGGCTAGAGCTTAGAACAGTGCTTCTTAACCTTTTCTTTACCAGGGACACCCTTTAAATATATTTTGTGGCCGTGAATCCCTAAGACTTAAATCAAGAGTTAAAATAACAACAACGATAATAATAATGCCTGAACACTGAATCACAAACAATTATACCACCCCATTAAACCTTCCCTCAGAGGCACCAGAGGGGGAAGGAAGACCTTTCTCCTGCTTCTTCCCACCAGTTTGTGGCTGGACTGGGTTGAACAACAATCCACAGGTCCAGCCAGCCAGCTGACCTTTGCCCTGGCTCCTGTTACATGGTGCTCCACTGTCCCTCAGCTGCTCAGCTCCTCCCCAGTGGAGTGGACACATGACAGGAGCAAAGGCAAAGGCTTCTTTCTTTCCCTCCCTCCCTTCTATCTCCATCTGCTCCTCCCCTGATGAAGAAGGTAAAGGGGGTGGGGATAGAAGTGTTTCTGATAGGAGACTGAGCTGCTCCTGGCTGGAAAGGAGGGGAGGGAGAGAGAGCCCTCTGTGAGGGCATCACAGCCCTCTGGAGCTATGTGGACAACAGGCCACTGGCTTAGAATATTTATTTGTTTTTTGCACCATAACTCACATTATCATCTATCCAAAATGGTCTGGGATACCAGGGGGTTGTTTACATAGCAAAATAAATCCTCAAAGAATGCGTCAAGAAGCCTGATAGTTCCCACACATTTCAAAGCCACAGCACCCTTTTCAGAAGGAGGGGGAGCGAAAAACGCATAAGTCGCACAGTATCAGCTTTCACTAGTTTTCCTGACTTTTTTGATAAAGTTCACGAAAATGCACACAATTGGTCATGTGAACTTACCATTCACAAATGTCTGTGTGAACTTGTAGCATCCTTTTCAAATTAGCATGAGCAGGGTGAATCCTGATTGGTTGGAGTGACCATTGTGCCTTCTCCGAATAGACAGAGGGGTTGGAGAGAGAAATCCACTGAGCTTGCCATTTCCCCCTTCTTCTGCTTGCAGCCTACTTTGGGAAATCTGCTCTGAGCCCTTCCTGTTTGTTTCAAAGGAAGGCTTTGGGGGCAGGGAAGACGATCGGGAATGGGGCTAGCCCCTGCTTGGGTGGTGGTATGTGTGTGTGTGCATGTGCGTACTGCAACTCGCCAATGGCTCCATCATTCTTTTGTTTGTTTGTGCTTTCCTTCACTCATTTGTCTTTATTTAAGGCTTTGGGGGCAGGGAAGATGATCGGGAACTTGGGTGGTGTGTGAGTGTGTGTGTGAGCGTGCTGCAATTGACAGATCACTCCATCGTTCTTTTGTTTGTTTGTGCTTTTCTTCCCTCCTGGGTGACCCCCTCCTTGCTCCCCCCCTGCCCCCTGCCTGGCTTTAATCATCTGGAGGCCATGCCCCCCACCTTTGCCTATGTAAACTATGAAAACCGAAACTGACCGCATCTTCCAAATAAGCAAGAATTCATGTGAATTATGCACTGCTGATGCTAAAGAACGGTAATCTGGAATTTTGCGAAATTTATCCTATCGTGTAACTGGCACCCAGGAGTTGTAGTCCATGAAGTACTGTTTCTGAGCTATGAGCACTTTATAACCCCTTTGATGAGTGCTTTTGGCATGGAAAGACTGCTCAGTGGGCCCTTTTAAAGTTCATTTCAGGTCTCCATCTCACTGAGTTCCAGTGGAATTTCTCCCAGGTGATTACACCTAACATTTCAACTGACAAAAACATACTTTGAATTTGATCTGAAGGTTGTTAAATTGAAGCTGTACACAGATGAAATTTTGAAGCATCTTTAAAGATTGAAAGCCTTTCAGTGTAGCCTCAAATAAGGATGTTAATGGCAATTTTTTTATTCCATGTAGCTCTAGTCCTCTGCATTGTAGGCACTCTTTGCCAGTTAGTGATGTGCTTTTTTCCCCTGTGAGAAATATTTGGAGGCTAAAAACTGGTCTCTAGATTTCAGAGACTCGCATTGAATAAATGAGTCCAATTTTCAATAGTTTCCAAGTACTGGAAATATGTCCAATCTAATGGCCTGGTAGACACTACAGTTGATGAAACTCTATAAAACAAGCTTGTATGTGAACATCTATTTGAATGAAAAAGCAGCTGCAAATTTGGACCACTTTCATCATATGCTGCCTCTGTTATTCTGATAGAGCTAGTAACACTGGGACTTGGGATGGTGAAAAAGAATAGCTAAATCCAGCCAATGCCCAGAAGACAACAAGTCTATAACTGTGAAAGCATACAGTTCTACATTCTATGCCAACTGGGCAGGAACAGGGAAAAAAGAGTCAGAAAAAGAGGTGGCAGAGGAAAAAAAAATTGGTTCTGGCCCTGTCCACTGCCAAAATGTGATGACGGACAGTTTGAGAGCTTATCTACATGGGCCAAATACCCCTGTTTGCCCACATTCCAGAGCCCTCCAGTCCAGATGACACAGGGCTTTTGCCCCATTCTGCCCCTGGGCAGTCCTCATCACCCTGGGGACAAATACGGGGCTGGAACAGGGGCAAGCCGAGACAAGGCTCTTCATTTATTTATTTGTTGGATTTATATCCTGCCTTTCTCCCAAGATGGTATTACCATGGTTTAAAAAAATTACCAGTTTAATGCATTCCCACTGGGACCAGGTGGATTGGGCCCCACATGTCCATAGGAGCCCACCCTGGCTGGCAGGCCATCACTATTGTCGCCGGTCACCCTTGGTCTGCTGGGTCTGGGCAGCAGGCCTACAACATGTGACAAAGGCTGGTCACATGCAGGGGACTTGTCACATAGTGCAGTTGGCTGCCCGGACCCAGCAGAGCAGGGAAAATTGTGGCTGCATCAGCTGCAGCAATGTGCTGACATTCTTGTGTGGACTCCAGTCCATTTTCTTCAGGTAACTGGGGCAGAAAGGGCCACCTCTGAAGCCAGGATACTCTGGGGGGAGCTGGCGTATCCTGGCTAGTATAGATGAGCCCTCAGTCAAGGGAACGAAGCCCTCAAGAGAAAGAAAAATCTGTTCCATGCTTCAGAGGAGGTATTCATACACTGAGTTGTTCCCACAAAAAGTGTAGTAACCCAAATATAGATACATCGAGCATGTACATGAATATGGGATCCAGCCCTCGAAGATTGGCAGTTTCATTTTATAAACTGACTGTACTGAATTAACAAGGATGTTTATCTTGTGTTGAATCCACTGACATAGGGGCTAGACAATCACTTCAAAAATTGAAATTTGATATACTTAAGAAGATGTATCTGGTACCCACACCCTCTACCTTCCCTGTGTTCTCAACCAATTGTTGCATACTGATAGATCAATATCGCACTGGGAAATGGGAACATCATCAATTTCTTTCATAGTTATGTTATGGGGATAGCAACAAGAAAAATGCTGCCTTTTTAAAAGGTTGTGCACAATTATTGATAATCATAAACCCTGTGGCTAGCAATGCACACAAATTAGCTATTTTATAGAAGCGTCAGTAATACCAAATTCTATTCCCCCCCCCCTTACTCAACAGATTTTCTGTTAGGTCAGCCCAAGAGAATGGCCATCACCATTTCTTCTTGCAGGGGATCACACATTGTGTGGAAAGTTTTCCTATCTCCATCCTGAGCATACTGCTAGTCAGTTCCACCGAGGGTCCTTGGTGTGATGACATGAGTACTGAGGGAAACCTCAAACATGCCAGCCAACTTTACCTAAAAGTTCAGCCTGCCTGCCTCCACCCTCTGTTCCTGTCACCCTGCCTTCAGAATCACCCTGTCCCTTTTACTTGAGCCAGGAATGAACCTTTTTAACCAAATATGTGTGGAACTGTGTGGTGTTACACTGGCGAGTGTGCCACCAACTATCTAGATGTTGAATGAATCACCAGGGTGCCAGTTACACGACAGAAATTGTTGCGTTGCCTACCGTGACAAAGTGATCACGAATCCGTCCCTCGCTGTTTATACGATTTATGTCTCTGATCTGGATATCCCGTGTGGTCCCGTGACTGATATTTACACGTCCATAGTTCCGGTTTTGTTTAGGTTTTATTTATTTTTATTTTTTTAGCTGTCAATCAAAGATGCGATTACTCGTGTTTTCACAACCTCGGTGACGCACTTCCTTTAGAGTTCCATGCCACGAGCGATGCTATTGGCTGGCTGGGGGGGGGGAGAGAGGGGGGCAGAGGTTTGTTATTCTCCCTTTGCTTCTTGAACATTTTAACCCCTTCAGAAGAGGCAGAAAGCATTTTAAAAGATCCAGACTGAGATCTTTCGCTCAGACGCAGGAATGAAAGAGTGCTTTCCATTTGAAATCAAGCCGAGTGAGGGGGAGGGGAGGGGAGGCATCGTATTCCCCTTGCCTCTGTAAAATGTTAACCCTTACAACACAGATTAGCTGCAGAGTTCATGCTTCAAACCAGCTACAAACAGGCTGTTTTGAAACACACAGACACAGAGAGGGGGAATTTAAGGGTAGTTCATTCGCTCAGAGGCTGGAATATTTTACTGTGCCCGTCCACCACGATCTCTCTGTTCAGAACCAGGGAGGATCTGCCCACCACAATCTCTCTGTAGCATGCAGTGTAGAAATCCATTTAAAAAGGTGATTGAGTACATTCGTGCGCGCGCACACACACACACACATCAACCTTCATGCAGCTGGAAGGGATGCCTTTGTTTTCGGCTGGTGAGGCTGGATCTGTTGAACAGGTGACTGACCCCTCCTTTTCTGGTCCCTGAGCTCTAAGCCCGCCCCCAGTCACCATTTCCGGTCATCCCAGTACCGAGACTTTTTGTCCCACGCTGTTTACATTTCCGATTTTCCGAATCCTCCAGTGACTTTTTTAAAAACCAGCACAACCTGCGGGACTGGAAGTCCCGCAGGTTGAGGGATAAAAGGTGGCCCCCCTTCCGAAAATCACGTACCCGACCTGATGTACGTGTAAACTGCCAGGGATCGACACGAATTCTTCCCAGGACATTTTCATCGTGTTAACGGCCCCCAAGAGTTTGGATCTGAAGAAAACAACAAAGGATTGGTTTGTTGAAGGGATAAAGATGGAACATCAATTAGGAAATCTTATGCTTATAACATTGCACTATCTGGACAGTCTGTCACTTGACAATACCGAATCATAAATATCCTAGCACACCTATTTACCTTTGGCTATTTTAATAACCCAGACTCATTCACTCTTTGTTCATTCAACCTTCACATCCAGACTTCCAGACTCTGCACACAATATTCTAAGATTCAAACTTTACTTACAAAGCACACAAGCCTCCACTCAGACTTCACTGCATACATACACACACACCCAGCGCCTTCAGCTCCAATCAACCAACTGACAACTCTAACTGTCATACATGCCTTCAAACACCCAAAACCCCTCCCATACAGTCTCCTACTCTGGGATTGGTTCCTTTCAGGCTCTCATCTCATTCTCTCATCTCCATGCTCATCACACTTGGATTCTAAAGAATTCTGGCCTGTTGTGAATGAGCTAGCATGCTTCTGTATGGCTGCTGATCAATCTTCTCCCCCATCTACCCCTACCCAGCCCAGCCCAATGGGGCACTGCATGGGACATCGTCTCTTTCTTGAACTATTGTGGGTTGGGTCACTTGCAGGCATCTCTCCTCAAAATTAATCTCTTGATCTAAGAGTCCATTCTGCTGTCTGCAGAAGGCAGTGCTGGTTTCCTTACTCAGCTGACTCTTCTTCACAACACTGGATAATACACTCCCCTTCTAAGGTACTTTAAACCTTACCAACTTGACTTATTCCATTTCATGTCTGTTGTTGCTGCATGCACACAGAATGGACAGCACCTTGGAAGTGGCATCTCTAGGGTTGGTGTTACCCAGTGTGGTAACTCATCGTATCACCCCCCTATTGAAATCCTCCATAGGCTTCACTCCTTCACCTGGGCCCAATCTCACCTGCCCAAGCCTGGCTGGGAATGAGATGCCATGCTTGGAGGCTGCCCTGCCTTCCCTTCCCTTCTTTCCCTCCCTATCCAAGAACAGGAAGCATGGCCAGGCATGCCCGATCCACCCTCCACTGCTTGGATGGTACCCAGGGGCTCTCCACCTCCCCTCCCCACTGACAGGCTTTACTGGTTGCCTGGGCTGCATGGCTTCTCCATGGGCCAGCAGGACACAGGTGGGCAACTAAGGCAGCAGCAGCCCCATCTTCTCCTTGCTGGTGTCTGCCCAGAGGTGGAAGAGCTGTGCCATGCTAGGGGAGAGCTGGGGTGAGCCAAGCCAGCTGCCAGTCTTCATTCCTGCCGAGCTGCCCTTCCCTTCCTTCACCAACCACACCAGGCCACCTGCCCTCCTGCCCATCCTTGGGGCTTTGCAGTGGTGAGGGTGGTGCATCTATGGACCCCCCCCCCCGGTCGCCATCTCCTTTCCCTGCCCAGAGCCCCTCCAGGGGTCTCTGCATGGGTAAGGAAGAAGGTGAACTCCATCTGCCTAGAGAGGTACAGCCAGCCTTCCTGTGCCTCTCCAGCAGAGGAAGGAGGCAAACTCTATCATCTGTCCAGAGAGGTGCAGCCAGCCTTGCTGTGCCTCTTTGGGTGGAGGATGGAGGAATCATCTGATTCGCCAGTGCCAGATCTTGTTTGATCTTGTTTAAGGTCTCACAGGACTCAAAATCCCATGAGACTTCAAATGAGATTGGGTAGGCATATAAGGGCCTGCCCATGAGCTTGATGGCCATTGACATGCTAAGACATCTGCTGCACACTGGTATTTGCTTTCTCTCAGGGCCCAGGGGAAAGGAACCTCAGCCATTTGGAGGTTCATGTGCCTACAGAGTGCAGTGGGACACAACAGCAAGAATAAGTGGCACCAGCCACAGTGACATGGCAAAGTAGTGGTGGGAGGCCTGCAGCGATGGGAGGTTTTGGTCAGTGACACCCCTCTAATGGTGTCACCTGGTGCGGTCCACACCCACTGCACCCCCGTAGTGATGCCACTGCTCCTTGGGCTGATGTCTATCAGTAGTCTCAGCAGCAGCTGCCTTTAGGAAGCCAGTGACAACAGGGTTAGAGCTGCAGCCATTTTTCAAATGGCCTGAACAGTCATGAGTGCATGACAAGCAAGCCTACAAGATTTGGTTTCAGCTTCAAACCTCATGCCCTGCCCTACCCAGCTTCTGCATGAATTCAAGCCTCACCCAGCTTCAAGCCCCACACACCTGCATCCCCACAAGCCTTGCCTGACTGTGAACCTCCCACACATACCTGCCTGCCTGCCAACCTCTCAATCCAGTTTTAAACCTTGCATGCCTCCCTGCAAGCCTCGCATGTGTGTGTTCCTATCTGCCTGCAAGCTTCATCCCTGCCTGGCTGCCAGCCTCACAATCCATCCAGCTTTAAACCTTGTCCACCTGCTTGCAAGCTTGTCCAGTTTTAAGCCTCTGGTGCCACAGAAACATTGTTTTTTTGCACACACACCAGTACCCACTGGACGAGAACACAGTTCTGACATAGTGGTGCATTCTACACCTGCCTCTAGTAGATGGGAGCAAACAAGCCACTGACCATGCAAAGAACATCAAAACAGTTGTGAATAAAAAGTTTGCTGATTTTTTTTCTTTGATGAGGTGTAGGAACCTATCCCTATTCTTTCAATGTTATTTCTACCTCTGGTTCCAAAGTTTCTATTAAAGAAGTAATTTTCAGGAGCACATCTATATACTTTGTTAATTGAGATATAACTGTATTCTTGGTTGTTTCTCACTGGATAAGACAGAGAAATGGCCCATGATTTGTTTTAAATTTGTTTCTGTGGCTTGTCCAGAGTAGCAATATGAATCCTTGACTGAGGGCAGAGAAACAATCTTTGGGAGTCTCAGTGAGAAACTGCATTTCCAAGAACATTTTTGGGGCACAAATTTGTACCCTGGCACAGTTGTAAAAAACTATGATAGCTGTTGGCTTGTTGGATGGGCATTTAAAAATTATTTTTAAAAATAGATTAGTGGGTTGTTTGTGTCTCTGTGATCAATCAGCCATTCCTTTTGTGCTTGTTTTGTGTGTGTGTGTGTGTGTGTGGTTTGCTTCACAAATTTGACAACCCTGATGAAAAAGTGTTCCTTGTCTTACTCTCACACTGGGAGAAAGAATTCTTGCAAGGGCCACCAATTCCTCAATGTGTTGAGATAGCTTCTCCTATCCAGACTGAGAAATTTTGCAGGTATTCTTCCCTCTCCTAGTTCAGATGGAAACAAACCATCATGCTTGCAAGGTTCATAAGCAGATGGAAAGTGTACAGTTTGTGAAGTTGAAGGCTTTCATAGCTGGCATCCATAGGTTTTCTGTGGGTTTTTTTCTGGGCTGTGAGGCTGTGTTCTGGAAGAGTTTATTCCTGACGTTTTGCCTGCATCTGGGGCTGGCATATTCAGAGAAATGAATTCTCTGAAGATGCCAGCCCCAGATGCAGGCAAAACGTCAGGAATAAACTCTTCCAGAACATGACCTCACAGCCTGGAGAAAACCCACAGAAAACCTACAGTGTATTGGTTTGTTTAGCCATTCCTGCTTACAGTGTTATTAATTATTCACCATGCTAATCAGGAACAATAAAATTGTCCCAGAATCTGGCTGAGTCCTTGAGTGTCTTGGAATACAACCATGATGAGAAATGTATGCCACATTTCTTCCTTCTTGTCACCCATAATTTCATAAGCCTCCTACCCCTCTCTCCCCTACACACATTCTCTCTTTTTCTGTTGTCATTTTTCTTTCTCATCACAAGTGATTCCCATTTCCCTCTCATTTATTTAGCTCTTACTCACACCTGGGCAATTCCTTCTTTGGTCTGAAAATTCCCCTTTCAGGCTCAAAAGTAAAGAGCTTTGGATAAATGGCAAGCATTCTGCTTAATTTATCCAATTTCACATAAGTCATGCTGTCCACTTTTTAATATAGGCTTCCCAAGCTCCAGGCAGTCAGAGAAAGAAGTAAGTTAGCTTTTAAAACTGAACTTATCCTGATTAACTATTCATTGCTACATAAAGTCTGTCAGGAAGAAATGAAAGCCAAACACAAACTACACATGTAAAATAATGATGATGATGATGATGATGCAATTGCTCCAGTAGACTAAGCAAGCAAACTGCCTAAAAGTATTTTAAACAGATGAATATAGAGAGTTGTTCCACACCTTCAGATGGATGAGGGGCAAGATTAAAAAGGGCAAAAACAGATTACCAGTATGCTTATCTAAAACCTCATTCTTATCTTTGATCAGGTCATCAAATGTACATGATGCTATATGGAATTACTGCAATGTCCAGTGACCCTGCCTGTAGCAATTTATCAAGATCAAAGAAATGGAAGCAGCAACCCAGAGAATGAAAGGCAAACATGATACCCATGAAAACCATGAATAAACATTGAATGCCATATACCAGGCTTATCTTATTCTAGGTCTTGGAAAGAGCTTTCCACTATGTTAAAATAGATGCTGTGCATATAAAGATTCCTGGGTTCAATCCCTAGTGTCTCCAAATAAAAAGGCCTTCAAATAGCTGGGCCAAGAAAAATAATTGCCAAAGATTTGGGATTGCTGCTGTCAGTTGGCATAGTAAATAGTTGGCCAGATGATCCAATGTTCTGACTTGGCATAAGGTCACTAGGTCCTGAGCTTTCACAGACTGCAAAACCACTTCCTCAGAAACGTATGAATTTCTTTTTTAAAAAATATATTTTTATTAATTTTATAATTATACATTATATTATCCAATCAATAGTTAGTATAACAGATAAAATTACTATAAACATCGCAATTTTTCTATTAACTAATTTCAAAGGTTAACATAGATTCTTTACTATAATTCTATTCAAAAATATTAATTCCCCTACCCACCCACCCCAGTGCTCCCCTTCACCGGAGCCATTATTCCTTACCTAATATTTCCAGAATCTCATTTCCTCTCGTGGAGATAACCTCCCATCTTTTGTCTGTAATACTTTTTTAACAAATGCTTTCCAAATTTTATCAAAATCACTTTCTTTCCAACTTCCTCTTCTTACTTTAATTCTACATGTTAACTTATCATTTATTGCCATCTTCCAAACTTCTTTATACCACTCCTCCACTTGTACATTTATTTGCATTTTCCAATGTCTTGCTATAATTAGTCTTGCTGCTGTTAATAAATTTGTTATTAAATCCTTTTCTGCTTGATTCCCATTCTCTCCATTATAAATTGACATCAATGCTATGCTCGGTTTCCTTTCTATATTCCTATTCAGAATATTCTCTATTTCTATGAAAACTATTTCCCAAAACTGCTGTACAAATTTACAATTCCACCACATATGCATATATGTACCTATTTCTTGACAACCTCTCCAACAATATTTAGAGTTATTCTTATCTATATTATGCAATCTTGCTGGTGTCAAATACCATCTCCATATTATTTTATAATAATTTTCTTTTATCCATATCACATATTTTTTAGATGTCTTTGTTTCCATATCTTATCCCATTCATGATCTCCAATTTTTTGTTTCAAATCTTCCTCCTATATTCTCCTTAGATATTCCCCTTTGTCTTTTTTATCCTTATTTTTTAATCAATATTTTATATAATTTACTTGTAATACCTTTCATACTTTCATTATCATACCTCTTTTCACCTTTTTTCACCAAATTTTCAAATTTTGTAAATTCCCTTGTTTCTTTATGATTCTTTTTCCAATTTTTAATCCATTGTTCTAACTGTATACAATTAAACCATGAAATTTTCATTCCACATAATTTCTCTCTTATACTCCCTTTCTCATTCATCCATCCTATCCATCCCTCTATTTTGTCTAGTCCTCTTTTCTTTAATTCCTTTCCCATTTTTCCCTTCAAATTATTTGGGAGTTTTTTTTCCCCATTATAACCGGTGTTAATACTGAATCAATAGGCAAAAATTCTCTCTTATATTTATACCATATTTCCCATATATTTTGCAGAAATTAGTTCTCAATTCCTTTAATTTCTTTTTTTGTAAAATTATCAAAAAATATGTTCCATATTCTCTTTTCTATTCTCCCTGTTTCTGTCTTTAACCATTCTAAATCCCCATGTCCTACAATTCCTTCTATAACATATCTCAATTGATTAGCTTCATAATATCCTTTTATTTTGGGAAGACCAAGTCCTCCCTCCTTCTGTGATATATACCAAAATAATTTATTTAATGTTGTCCTTTTCCCTCCATTACAATATGTATTCAACATATTTTGCCATTTTTTCAGTTCTACTTCTGATATTTTTATTGGTAACATTCTAAACAAAAAAATTAGTTTAGGTAATATTTTCATTTTAACTAAAGCTACTCTTCCAAACCATGATAATTGAATATTTTTATATTCTTCCAACTTCTTTTCCATTTCTTTCCTTAGTACCATAATATTTTTCTCTTCAAGTTCTTTCAAATCTTTTGTAATATTTATTCCTAAATACTTAATATTACTTTTTAATCTTAATTAGATACATATGAATTTCTTATGGGAAATGTCAACAAAGTAATTGTTGTTGTCTGCATCTAGTTTTGTTCTAATGCCACAATATGTAATGTGTATGTGTGTGTTTGTGTGTATCCAAAATCTTAAGTACTGAACATGGTGTCTCTGGGAAATGGATTGCAATCTGTGAAATTTGTGCAAATAAGCAATCAATTAAAAAATGCAACAAAAACAAAACACAAAACCTGTTAGTTTTAAAGGTGCTAGACTCTTTGGTATTTTGCCAAAATGTGTATCCCTTTGAAGATTTTATGAATAGTAGTAATAGTATGAATGTTAGGTGGCCTAAATCCCATTGTTAATTATTACTAGATTATAGGAATGTCATTCTTCATAAGTTTCTTCTCAAAGGTGGCAATGAGTAATTTCAACAATTTTCTTCCCACTGCAAGAAATCTTTTGAAAACAACAGTTTTTGGAGGCTATTTCCACTTCAGGACTTATTCTGTGCAAAATTTGTATGTGGTTGTTTTGCTCAGAAAGTAGTATTTCCTGCACAGGAAACAGGATTTTCTGCATGAAAAGTAATATTCCAACACAGAAATACAATTGCTGCACAGATAATACTGTTTCCTATGCAAATCAACCATATTCATATTTTATGCAGAATAATCTACATTTCCTTCACAGAAAGTGATATTTATGCATTGAAATTTTCCACACAGAAAATGCTGTTTTCTTCACAGAAAATGTTGTGAAACACAACCATGCCTGAATTTTTCAGAGAATAAGTCCCAAACTGTTAAGATTCAGTCTGGGATATCTTCTCATCAGGTTTTCTCAACATTTGAAAAACATGTTTTTTGACCATTATATATATATATATATGTATATATATATATATATATATGAATATTCTTTCCATCCCCGAACGTGAGTCATCAGTGTGATGTGGAAGCTAAAAAGCCAATGTGATGCTAGGCTGCATCAATAGGAATATAGTGTCTAGATCAAGGGAAGTAATAGTGCCAGTCTATTCTGCTTTGGTCAGATTTCACCTGGAATCCTGTCTCCAGTTCTGGGCACAATTCAAGAAGGATGTTGACAATCTGGAACATGTCTAGTGGAGGGCAACCAAAATGGTGGGAGGTTTGGAAGTCATGCCCTATGGGGAATGGCTTAGAGAGATGGGTATGTTTAGCCTGGAGAAGAGAAGATTAAGAGGTGATGTGGTAGCTATGTTTAAATATTTGAAGGGATGTCATAAAGAGGATGGAGCAAGCTTATTTTCTGCTGATGCAGAGACAATGACACAGAGCAATGGACTCAAACAACAAGAAAAGAGATTCCACCTAAACATTAGGAAGAACTTCCTGACAGTAAGTGTTGTTTGGCAGTGGAATGCACTGTCTCAGAGTGTGGTGGAACTCTCCTTCTTTGGAGGTTTTTAAACAGAGGCTGGATAGCCATCTGTCAGGAGTGCCTTGATTAGGTATTCCTGCATGGCAGGGGGTTGGACTAGATGGCCCTTGTAGTCTTTTCCAACTCAATGATTCTATGAATCTGTGGTATATATGGGATCTAGATTTTCTTTCCAGTGGATCTCAATGATTTCTCTCTATCCTTCTGGCATCTCTGTATCTCTTTCATGGATGTTTGGTTACATATACTGCATCTTTTCCTGCCAATGAAATCTTAATCTTGAGCTGTCTTTGCTATGAGCACTCCATTTTTCCACTTTCTGCAAACACAGTCACTGACCCTGAACTTGTGTTGAACAGTAAAGTACATTGAAGAGGTTGATATGCAGAACAACGAAGGGAAACATCCAAGGAACTGCACCACAAGAGGAATCCTCCTTGCTTGGCTGAGGACCACCTTGTAGATTACCTGGCATCAATGTTAATCTAGCCATCCTACACTTTAATTAACAGCAATGCCTTTCACCAAATGTGACTACTAATTTGCAAGCCCAGTTCCAGTCACGGAATTGCCATTGGAAGGAGTTTATCTCATGCAACTTTGATACCTGTGATTCAATGTAGCTTTCACATAACTGCACCTTTTCCTTCAAAAGCTATCATGGCAAAATGCTGCCTCATCAGAGCTTGGAAAAGTTACTTTTTGGACTACAGATCTAAGAACCCCCCCCCTCACATGCCAATATAGAGAATGGTTTGCTGTATAAGCAAGAGTACTTGATGTGGTGTTGAACTCTCATGTGACATGGCTCTTTGTCAGACTGTGATTAATGTTCTTTGTTGTGTGTGGCCACATTGTTGTTACCCAAAATGATCTTATTCAGATCTTAATTCGGGGAATTAATTATCTCAAATAATTGGCAGCTCAAAGTTGGGTAACTTGTGGGATCTTTTTCCCTATGTAAACCATTACGGCTGTCAGAACTCCAGCTAAGTAACAAAAGATATTTTTTATTTGAGAAATCAGCATACAGAAAGAAGGCATTCAGTTAGTAATACAAACTTTCAAGAGCTATTAGAATGGAGAGTAATAGAGTAAGGGAATAACAATCAAGGATCATGGGCTATATTTATCTGTCCAGAGAAAAAGATGAAGGTTCAGACTGCATACTGCTGAGGGTGGGCTCTCAGAGTGATGTGGAGTATGCAGGCAGGTTGGTTGGAGACCACACCAAATGGTCAGAAATTCAGGTTTCTTATACTCTTTTTGCACTTTGAAGTAAGTCTAAAACAACAGCCAAATGACCCTTTCCTGTACTTGATCAAAAGGATTGATCCTACCTGATAGAAGTGGGGGACTTTGATGTGCTGAGACAGCCTTGCAGTGTTGGAAAAAATTGACACAAAAGGGGAACTTTGGAGGTAGTGGCCATATTATCATAATGGAGATTCATTAATGGACCTCCCTGTCAGTGAAAAGTGATGCCTTACTCACAGCTGCAGCATGGAATTAGCACGCAAGGATGATGATGACATCTGAAACTGGGACCTGTTTGCAGGACAGTAACACCATCTTTGCATACTCCTCTTGTGTTTTTTGGAGGTGTGTGATAATCTCAATGACTTTGTTTGCCACAAACCTGTCTTTGCAGTCAGGAGGAAGTTTATTAGCATAAGCTGGCCATTTCACAGAAGCCTGCAAAACTGTGTAATTCCTGCCCTTTTGATCTCAGCATTCAGTTTATGTGGTATGTGCCTGGGAGACTCACCTACATGGCCTCTGGTATCTTTGATTCAACAGCATGATATCCATATGATGTTTCTTCCAATTCCTTTTCATTGAGGTATAGTGGGGTTATATAAAATAGTGTGGGGTATTCTGGGATTTATAGTAAAAAAAAAAGTTGTTTTCCCAAGCTGTGGGTGTTATTTCCAATATGAATTAGGAGGAAACTAAAGGAAACACTTTTTAGCTTCAAACAAGAAAGCACCTCAGATTCCAATCTGATATGAAGAGTCATGCTATATGAGTCTTCAGCACCATATCAAGTGTTCTTGTTCGTACAGAAAGTGGGGAAAAATGGGAATCTCAGCTTCTGGGACACCATACAATGTCTGCTGAATTATGAGAAGAAATTACAAGATAAGATAATGGGTAGGAGCAGCATGCTACTATGAGTTCTCTGGCTTGCATTCATAAACATCCAATCTCATCTTTGATTTTAATAGGAACCTTTTTCTTGTTCTCTAGCTTCTACCTGTATTATCTCTTAAAAAGAAACTTGGCAGGGGAGGAGGGGGGGACTTTGCAAGCACAAAGCTTCCACTTCAACTGCATTTGTCAATAAAATTAAAAGAGTAATTACCAAAAAGTGAGGCCTTAATATTTTATTAATAAGAGAGACTGCAGGAAGGCAGAGGTGGCAACGAGAATTAGGGACAGCGTAACTATTTATGATGGGAAGGCATTTTCTCATTTCATAAATCTCCATCCCACAGGAGCCAAGCCAGAATAAGCCAAGCTCCTAAAAATCTTGAATAGAGTGCTGCTATCAGCTTTCTCTGACTCTGCAGGTACATGTATTAATCTAATTCATGAAATGCCTCACCATGGTCACTTGGGTGATTCCATTTGTGAGCTACACCGTTCTCAAGGGATTCAGGCTGCAAGATAGCTTATGCTCTAGAAGTCTGTGCTGAAATCTCCATTTAGAAGAGATGATTAAACCGATTTTCACTCCTGTCCTGGATTAAAAAAAGATGGCAAGTGGTTGTCCAGATTCAGCACATGTCAGAGACCAAGTGTCCTGAGGACCACAGATCAATGGATTCATGATTTCAAAGGGCAAACAGACATATGCAAGCTCATTGCACATTGTTCGCAAGTGCTCAGGTTTGAAGTAGCAGCCAGTGGAACAGGAAACATTAGCAGAAATACGTACAAGAGGGTGAACAAAGGCTGGAGGCATATAAATATGTGAGGTGGCAATATGCAAGAAGGCTGTGAGACTGGATAGAAAAGTCACAGGAGGGTCTGTAGAGGCTACAAGAGCTAGTAGTGGATGGGATAGGAACAGCAATTAGCCAGTCATTCCTGAGGTATTTCTCTAAGCTTACAACATGGGACCTTCCTCAGAAGATCACTGAACTCTGCCAAAACAGAGTCAGAACACTTCTCAAAGGAAGAGTCTTTGCGTGTCAAGGCAAGATGCACATCCTCCCGCCGTCCCACAATAAAACACCAAACTCATGAATTGTTAGAAAGATATGTTGGCAATAAATGGCCACAACTTTATTGATGATATCTGCAGTTGGTTGGCTCAAACACATGGGTCGGGATCCAGACATTGACCAACCCACCTACTGGTCGATGAATCCGTTGTCGGCCGGCCTGCCAACAAGTGATACCCATGAGGGGGGAGGTATCCCTGCAAGCACTTGAATGCCTGCCCGTTAACCTCGTTCTCTCCCTTCCACCAAAAAGGGGGGCATCCAGAGGCACATATCCCAAGTTGGTATATCCTCCTGGCCCATGTACCCACCCCTTCGCCCTGGGAGGGTCTCCGTGACCTTGAATTTGGCCTTGTCCTTGACAGAGACACCCAATACAGATGACCTTGGATCAGGACCCATGCCAATGGCCAATAAAGGTGGGCCTAGACAGGCCCATCTTTCACCAAACTGCCACAGGTGCTACCAACAAGGCTGACATGGGCCTTCCTATCTATTACTCGGTGCACACAGCAATGATCCCAGCAGCAGTCCTGGCCATGACTGATATGAGACCGCCCAACCATGAGTATCAAACATCATTGATGGTTAAGGTCACAGAACTCCACCTGCCCAGCACGGGCCACAGAACTCCACTTTCACAAGGATTATGCAGACAAGGAAGGTGGAAATGTTATCCCCAAAAGATTGCACCAGAGCTTTGACAGGACCAATATTAGTTTCAGTTTTGGAGAAGTAACCTGTTAACCTAATTAATTGCATTGCTGAACGCTTTTTTGTCATTCTCAGTTTCTGAGAGCAATGTACCGAGCATTGGTCATCCTTATCCTATCCTCCCCAATCCATTGAAATGGCCTCTACAAGCCCTTTGTAAGTGATTTTGGGAAGTTGTCCCTGTGAGATGTGATTCTTGACCTGGTGGTCCCCACAGTTGCACACACTGCTGCTGGACACCATTTCACGTCTCCTGTGTGTTCATGGGGAAGTAATTGTACTTAAGTAATGATGACAATAATGATGATAATGATGATAATAACAATGATAATAATTGTACTTTTGAACTTTCCAAGCTCTGATGTGTGCACAGATGTCAATTTGCTGGCAATAAGTTAGGAATGATGCGCTTTGCATCCCACCATTATCTGGCAAGCCACATTTATAGGCTCAACCAAACATCAAAATAATCAAGCAGAATTGTGAGATTGAATATATGTCTACACCAATGTATGCACAGTCATCCAAGAGGGAATTGGGGCTTTCTATTCCCATCTCTTCCTAGTGTGAAAGAACAGTCACAGAACTTCCAAGCATGCCTCTGTTCACCCAGCCACTACTGCACACCACCAGAGAAGCAGTACCTGGGTGGGCGGCCAAAAGCCCTTGCATCCAGCAGTCTGGCTTCTGAAACCTCCACAGTCAACTCCGTATTCAGCCCTATGGCTGCTAAAAGATAACCAGGGGGTGTAGGGTCTGGGGGGAAGTGCCACACAGAAGAAGAACCCCAGGAGATCATGACTGCTGAGCTGTAGCAACTGAGAAAATTTGGACACAACCAGGACCCGGACGAGACAACGGATGGCTGCAGGCCTCATAACCACAGCCCCACACCCTGCATCCTCCCAGCTCTCCATGAGCTTGCTACAGATCGCCATCAAATGAATGGCCACCCAGCCCAAGCAGCCAAAGGCTTGTGCTGGGGGTGGTGGTGGTGAACGGCCAAAGGCCTGATGGCCATGCAACCTGGGCAGCCAAAGGTTTGCACCAAGGGGGGGGCAAGCAGCGGAGAGGGTGCCACACAGCTGCTGCTGACAATGACAGGGGAGGCAAGGGGAGGTCAATCTGGGCATTCCCCGTCCAACTGAAAAGACGGCTGGGCCAAGTGGTGGAGAGGGCGCCACGCAGCTGCTGCTCCTAACAATCAGGCCACCGCGTGGTCCCCTCGGGCCACCCTGCCTCCTGATGCAGGGGGTAAATTGATGGCTGCAAGGCTTGGCAGATCACCATGTTGCCCCGTGGAGTCTAGGTGGGACTGGGCAGTGAGTGGATTGGCAGTAGAAGGCCTGCTGGCCGGATGCTTCACTACACAACTTCACCCAGAACAGAGAATGTCTGCACCCTGCTCTCTGCTGCTGCTGTGACTAGCCCCTACTTAGCACCACTCTTTCCGCTGAGGACCACATTTCCCCGGGGGAGGGGTCCCAGGGTGGAACACCTCCCCCAGTCACCCCAGCTGATTACCCCTCCATTGTCTCTGTTCCCTGCTTCAGGCCTATCACTCCCACCAGAGACCTGGGATCTCCAGAGGGAGGGAAGGACCTGGAGCAGAAACAAGTGCCCCAAACCCACTCCAGGAGCCTGGCTATTTTTGTACCCCAACCTTCTTCCAGGAGCCTGGTTGCCCCTTGATACGTCCTTGGCTTCCACTGAGAGCCTCATCGCTCTCTGTCACGACTCTGTCACCAGCTACCAAAATCTGCTGATCCTCCCACCATGGCTTAGTTGTTCCTTGCAACTTGGGTGCCTCCACTGATAGCCTCATCACTCTTCACCATGGTTCCACCGCTGGCCACCAAGATCCACTTTGCTGGATTTTCTTCCTCCCACTGACCTCCAGGTTCTGCTTCTCTGGCTTTTCCTCCCGCCAAGACCTGCTTTACCGGCTTTTCATCCTCCCACCAGCTTCCAGGGGTGGTTCGCCAGCTTTTCTTACTCCCATCACTGCCACCATGCTGTCTTTGTGGTGCCCTCACTTCTTCCTCTTCTTCGATGGTAGTGATCAGCTAGCTTCAGCTTGCCAAGAGCTACTGATCATTCTGGTGAGGAGGTTGGGAACTTGTACCTGGCCACCAGACCGGAGTGAAGCTTGCTGGCAACAAAGGCTTCCCTTCCTTCCCAGCCAATGAGATTCAAACCTGAAGACAATGAGATTCATTCAAAACAATGAGATTCAAAACCATTCCCAGCCAATGAGATTCAAAACCTGAAGATTGCCTGGGAAGTGAGTACCCCCCCAACCAATCAGAGCAAAGCAAGTTTCACACCTATTGGCATTTACTCCTTCCCTTAGCCACCGGTGGAACCAGCTGGGAAGAAGAAAGACCCAGCATGGCAGTGGCCATGTGGATCTTGGCCCACCATGTGGGAGGAGGAATGTGGGACCCTGCTGGGTAAATTGGCTGCCAGGTAAGTCCAGCGGCCTTACTATGGCAACAATGCAGAACTGAAAAATTATATGGCCTTTTTTTGTAACCACCTTTGTCCCTGTTATTCCTTGACCTCTTTTTCAAGAGAGAGGTGGAAAATCAGCTTTCTGCCTACATGAAAATACTCTCACTGTTAATATCCAAAACCAAAAATACAGACCAGACTTTTTTGACTCTTCAACAAAATCACTTGTTTATCCTGCATGATGATGTTATCTTGCTATCTTTGCCTGATGAAGGAGCCAGTAAGCTTTGGAGACTAGTGTAATGGTTTCTGCACCTTCTGGCAGTCCTAAGAAAAGTAACACCAATGTATATTTTTGATTTTGTTTGGATTTGAAGACACCTAACAAAACTATAAGTTGGAAAAGCCTAACCTGAAGATAGTGGGCTGTTTGTCATCCTATACTGAGATTGAACACCCAACCCCAGCACAGCGTAGCATTGCATGAGGGGAGGTGCTTTGATGGCTTCACATGATGAGAGGCCTTTAATTGTGTTGTAGCATTTCATGCCATGATGTAAGAGGTTTCAGGTGGAGCAGAGGCTGTTTAATCAAGGGCCACACCTTCCCTCCTCCTTTTTTGGTTGAATTTGACCCACCCTCCCACCTCTGTTATAGTGGGAGTTTACTGGTTGCTTATGGGCCAGGTAGGAATTTTTCCCCTTTTCCACATTTTTTTTTTTTTTGCCTACCCCACACTGTTACAAGTGACTTGGAGAATTGGCCTTAGGGTGGTGTCATAAATAGGTGGTCACCTGGCAGGTTGCAGGAGAGCTGGGAATTAGTTTGGTGTACACCTATGACACCCCTTTTGGGTGAAGAATGGCTCTATCAAACTACCCTTGCAGGTCATGCAACTGGAAGTTGGGGAGTAGACTATCCTTGAGGCTGGCCCGAGGGTTGAGCCCTCAATGGAAGTCATGTGACTTGAGATGTCTCATCCTGGGGTTTTACCTTCTAGCAGATGGTGTCCGGGTGGGGCTCCCAATTGATGGGAAATCCCCTGGGGTTCAGGTGTTTTGCCCAGGGAAGCTGGGAGGTAGGTCTGGGTGAGACCATTGGCTCCAGCGTTTCCCTCATTGGGTCTCCCCCCAGTTTGCATATTCCAAGGAATAAATATTTAATAGGTGATAGAATAAATAAAGTGACCCCTATTTTAACCCAGGCTTTGTGAGTAGCCTCGTTATTTCATGTGTTGGTCATCAAATGATTTTCAACTACAAGGAAAAGAGATCTAAATTGATTTCTGTTGGTAAAGGGATCTAAATTTAGTTCTATTTCCTGTCATACCTAAATTTATCTCTAGACCAGACAACATGGGAGCTTCCTGCAAAGATCACTGAACTCTACTAAACTAGGGGCTTTGGGGATTCACTGGACAGGGTCACAACAGAACTGAAGGGAAGGGACTTTTTGGCTACAGTGCAGAACTGAAGTTTTATGGCTTTCTTTTAAACTGTCAAGTTTGTCAATTTTAAACTGTTTGTCAACCAATTTTGATAGTGACAGGTCTCAGCTTTCTGCCTGCATGAAAATACTCTCACTATAACAATCAAAACCAAAGATGCAGACCTGCAAGCTTTTGTGATACCAATAGTGTCACTTTTGTTTCCTCTGCAAAATGTTTTTTCTTTTTAAACCAAGGCAGTGAGCTTTGAAAGTTAGTGTAATTTTTGTGCCTTCTGGTGTCACTACAATGCACACACTTCACACAAGGAAGAACCCCAAGCTTCCTTTGAATTTCAATTTAGGCATAACCTAGGGGTCATCTATATGAGGGGATATAATGCTCATTTCTGTGCATTAACTCAGAATCATGGCAGCGTTCATTTGTCTCCATTATTTTTTGTCAAGATCACTGGTATAGGAAGTTATCCATGTTTGAAGTTCACACAGAGCATGCCTGCAAATAAAGATGGTGACCACGAATGAATTATTCATGTTATTATTCTCCCAAAGTTGCCGCTGTTGCACAGGGTTTTTTCCCTCATTAAATTCAAGACCCGGAAGTGTGATCTTCCACTTAAAAAACTGTTTTTCTTGCTTTACCACTCTGAAATTGCCACTACCATAAAAATCAATAATGGCGGTTCCAGACACGTTGTCACTGGCAAGGCCCCCCCCATGCATGTCTGAACAATCCCATATCAACTTCTGGAATGCACTCGACTTCAAACTGGTTGTCCAAACAGGCAGGAATGCACATTTCCCCATATTTTTTTTAAACTTTGCAAAAACAAAAAACAAATAAAGGGCAAAAACACGTGAAGGCTTTCATCATGCAGTACATGGAGTTTGCCCCTAATCCTTCCCAATATGGCAAATCACTGCAGGATCTCATTAGTACAAAAGATATTCTCCTCACGTACCATGAGGAGTTTTTTCTCCATTTAGACAACACCCTAGACAGGACCTTCTGGTGTTTTTTTGGGGGGGAGGGTCCCTTAAAATTCCTCAAGCATTTTATCTGGGAAGGAAACACAAAATTCACAATGTTAGTCCACAATGAATCTTTTATATCTTCTTTGTGGTCTCTGTGAATCACACAGCTGGTTTATTCCTGTGCCTGCGCAGAACATTCGGAACCTTCTGGTATCGCTAGGCAGAATGTGCTTTGCAACATTTTGGCGGTAACTCCACCTCTTCTAACAGTCCCTTTAAAAGGCTCTCCCGCCTAATTCCCCTCAGTTCCTTTTTTCCCCGCTGCATTAGCAGCTTGAAGGAACATTCTGTCTCTTATCCTATCGATTTTCACTTTAGTTTTTGACTCAGACTGGATTTTTTGACTACGATTTTAGATTGAATTCAACGTTCTGCCTCCAACAGGCCGGATATGACCAACGCTGCTCTCCCCTCCCCTCCCCTCCTCAAGGAGGTACAGACGCTGCTCCAGAAAGGGGCCATCGAACCTGTTGATCCCGATCTCTGATACCTCTGCTTTTTCTCAAGGTACTTCCTTGTAACCAAAAAATATGGGGGACTCCATCCAATCCTGGATCTCAGATGGGTGAACAAATACATTGCCCTGAGGAAATTCAGGATGGTCACTCTAGCTACTGCCCCTCCTTCAACAAGGGGACTGGTTTGCATCCATAGACCTCAAAGATGCCTACTTTCACATTGGGATCCATCCTGCCCACAGACAATACCTGGCGTTCCAGATCGAGGATGATGCCTTTCAGTTCTGTGTCCTTCCGTTCGGCCTCTCCACGGCACCGAGGGTATTCACAAAGTGTATGGCTGCAGTGGCCACAACAGGGAGTGATAGTCTTCCCTTACATCGACGACTGGCTAATGGCCTCAGGGTCCAAACACCAGCACGAGATGGACATTACTTTCACCCTAGATGTACTGAACACCCTAGGATTTGTTGTCAACATGGAAAAGTCTCATCTCATCCCATCACAATCCATTCAATTCATAGGGGCCCGACTGGATTCAGTGACTGCGAGGGCATACCTCCCTCGGGATTGATTCGACACTATTCGATCCCTCATCGATGACTGCCATTGATCCCAAAGACTGTCTGCTCATGCAGTACAAGTTCTATTGGGCCACATGGTGGCTACCACCTCAGTCACTCGCCTGACCAAACTTCGATTCCAACTGCTTCAAGCCTGGTTCCTGAATGTGGTCGATCCTCTGTGAGATTCACCCAGAATGCTCTTGACAATGCCACAATGGGTGAATCACTCCCGAGACTGGTGGCTGATACCGAGCAATGTATTGTCTGGCCTGCCATCCGAGCCTCCACAACCAGAAGTCTTGCTGACAACAGATGCCTCCACACTGGGTTGGGGAGCCCACCTCAGAGCCCATGATATCCAGGGCATTTGGACTGCTGAAGAATGAACTCTCCATATCAACATGCTGGAGCTTCTTGCAGTTCAAAAGGCACTTTGGGCCTTTGAGATTCTGGTGACGGGCAGGACCTTACTCTTACTGACAGACAACACCTCTGTCATGTATTACCTGAACAAGCAAGGAGGAACGAAGTCCCCACAACTTCTCTAACTCACACTTCAGATTTGGGAGTGGTGTGTTCATCGAGACATTCTTCCCCAATCCATCCACCTTCCAGGGGAGGAGAATATCCTTGCAGACGGACTGAGCCGGTCTAGGTCATCCATCCACGAGTGGATGCTAAACAGGCATGTGGTGCAGGAGCTCTTTCGTCACTGGGGAACTCCTCTCATAGACCTCTTTGCGACCCGAGAGAACAAGCAGTGCATGCAGTTTTGTTCCAGGATCCGATCCTGGGGGTCAAGGGGCAATGCATTCCTGTTCCAGTGGACAGGACCATTCCTCTATCTTTTCCCTCCGTTCCCGCTCCTTACAAGAGTGATCACCATACTCCGTCGGGACCAAGCGAACACAATATTGATCGCTCCATGGTGGCCTCGGCAGGTGTGGTTTGTACTGCTACTCCACCTGTCCGGTCAGCGCTTCATCCAATTACTGGACCGTCCCGCTCTCCTCACAATTCAGGATGGGAGGGTCAGACATCCTGACCTCAAGATGCTCTGCTTGACAGCCTGGAGGATACATCTGTGACTCCTCTCCCATTCGTAACCATGCCTCCTGCTGTTTTACCACCTGACATCCAAACTGTTGTGGATGTGGCTAGGAAGCCATCTACCCGCAAATCTTATCTATACAAATGGAAATGTTTTGAAGCATTCCTGAGTGTGGCCTGAACGTGGACTCTTGTTCTGTGCCAGTTGCCCTCCAATTTCTTCTTCTATCAGAAACAAGGCTCTCGATATCTTCCCTCAGATGCTATCTAGCAGCGATCGCAGTCGAATTCCAAGCTCGGGGTCGACCCTCTCCATTCTAAGACCCAACAGCCAAGAAGTTCCTGAAGGGGTATATCAATCTTCATCCCCCGGTACTCAAACCCACCCTGGTTTGGAGCCTCAAACTTGTCCTTTCCCAGCTGGTGAGATGACCCTTCGAGCCCATGGCTACAGCTGACCTTTGTTTGCTCTCTCGGAAGACTGCCTTCCTTACTGCCATCACCTCTCCTCGTTGGGCTGGAGAACTGTATGCCTTATGGTCGGATCCACTGTACACAGCCTTCCATAAGCACAAGGTGTTGCTCAGACTAGACATTTCTTTTCTGCCAAAAGTGGTCTCCAGCTTCCATCTCAACCAGCCCATCATTCTGCCTACGTTGATGCAGAACCCAAAAGATGAATTTGAGTGAACCCTCCATTCCATGGACGTGCGGAGGGTGCTCACGTTCTACATACAGCAATCTGCTCCAATCCGTAAATCACCTCAGCTATTTGTTTCCTTTGTGGACTCGAAGTTGGGTGCACCGATCTCATCACAGCGCCTCTCGAAGTGGGTGACTTCGACCATTGCCCTTTGCTATGAACTTGCTAAGAAACCATTGCCTCCTTGGGTTCGTGGACACTCCACAAGGGCCGTCTCCACTTCAGCGGCTTTCCTTTCAGGGGTGCCCCTAGAGGAAGTCTGCCACGCTGCCACCTGGTCATCACCTTGGACCTTCATCTCACATTATAGACTGGACACTCGTTCTAGAAACGAGGGCTGTGGAGGAAGTTTGTCCTTCATTCCATGAGTAAGTTTGATTGACTGATTGGTAATGATTTACTTATTTCTTAAAGAATGTGCTGTCAATAAATCCATGTGTTGTTTGAATACACAGTGTTGTCCTCGTCTACTGATGAACAGGACATACCCGCCTCCTGGGGGAAGGCTTGCTAGTCTACCCAGCTGTGTGATTCACAGAGACCACGAAGAAGATGGACAGGTTGTTTACCTGTAACCATAGATCTTCGAGTGGTCTTCTGTGAATTCACACAGACCCATCCATCCTCCCCTCTATGTCCTTACATGGCATATATGCTTTAATGTTCCTCAAGCTGCTGACTGTGGCTTCATTCAAGGAACTGAGGGGAATTAGGCGGGAGAGCCTTTTAAAGGGACCATTAGAAGAGGCGGAGTTACCGTCAAAATGTTGTAAAGAACATTCTGCCTAGCAATACCAGAAGGTTCCAAATGCTCTGCGCAGGTGCACGAATAACCCAGCTATGTGAATTCACAGAAGACCACTCAAAGATCTATGGTTACAGGTAAGCAACCTGTCCTTTCCTTTCAGCTTCCTAGCTGGTCCACAGAGAACATCATAGTGTGCCAGCAAGATCTCAGAACAGGAGGTCCTGATATAGACCTCTTTGTGGATTACTCATGTGTAAGAAGCATCAGATGATTATGCAGGAGTATAGCCAGGAGTACATTCCCATGCTTCAATAATGGTGTGATGCCTCCTTTAATTGTGTAACAAGTCAGCATGATGCATCTCTCCTTTGTTCAGCCAGTCAGTTTTATACTCCCAATCTGTGGGCTTACACTAAGGAGACATTCCCAAAATTGAGCTGTATATTTAGTGGAGAATACTTTTTTTTTTTTTTTTAGTGGAAAGGTGTCCTAAAATATAAGTAAGTAAATAAGTAAATAAGACTTCTAAGATCTTTCCCAAATTGGAATGAGGCGCCTAGGCTGATACTACCCCTGCTGTAAATCAATCTCTCTCTCTCTCTGTAAAAAAGTTAGCTCCCCAATATGTGCATCTGAGCCTGTGTGATAATAAACTCTGTTTCAGGTGTTTTTTTTACAAGCAGGATTTACTTTATTTTAAAATCTTCTCGCTTGCTATATTTGATTTCCTCTCCCTTTTCTTTCTGATGTTTCTTAATAAGGTTAAGGATCAACCTGCCAAACTCAATGTTACACAATATTTTCCCTCTGATCTTTAGATCCAATAGCATCCATTAATTGGGAATGTGTTCTATTCACATCATCAAAATATATAAACATGTAAACTGAGAAAGAAACATTTTTTTAAAAAAGGGGGTAGCTTTTATTTTTGTTTTATGCCAAGAAAATGCCAAAGCTATTCTCCCTCCCTTGCTAGACAGACTGATGAGAAAATTCTGATCAGGCATTTGCAGTCCACCTTTCCTTACCCTATCTTTCATCTGCGAATAATGATCAAACAGCAAAGCCTTTGAACTTATGGATCTGCTCTTTCATCTAAAGCTTTGCTATAGGTTTGAAAGAATATTTGCTTCCTCTTTCCTTAAAGGAGTCTTTCAGCAAATCTATCTTCTTTTCCCCATCCCCAAACACATACACATGTGTAAAATAAAAATTAGTTTGCTGTCTGGTTCATTTAACTGACAAGAGTAGTGGTGGTCTGAATGGTCTTTTTGCTGTTAGTTGTCATGAAAGGGTTACAAATCCTCAAACAGGTGTGCCTTGTGCAAGCAATGCCCCTGGCTATCTCTGATAAGATGAAACAGTCAAAGTATCTGCTTCCTTCTGGATCCCTGGTAGACTTCATAACTATACTATTTGTGGGAATAGCCTACATGTTTGGAGCCTGGGAGGGTCGTTTTATTGGCTGCAGCAAAAGATAAGGTGGCACCTTGTCCCCCACTCCACTCCACTCTACTGATGTACAAGGTCAGATTTACAAATTAATCTTATTTCAATATTGACAACAAAACACTACACCTTGGGTGCAGCAGCATAGTGGGGTAGCACAAAGCAAATTATGTGATATATATGTACAGCTTTGTCCCCACCATTGTCTACCACATGGGGCAACTTCCCCTTTCTGCCTGATCATTGAATCATAGCTTTGAAAGGGGCTGTGAGCCCATCATGCAGGAATATACAACTAAAGCACTCCAGAGAGAGGTCCATCCAAATTCTGTTTAAAGACCTCCAAATAAGGAGAGTCATCCATCTTCTGAGGCAATCTATTCCACTGTTCAACAGCTCCTATTTTCAAGAATTTCTTCCTAATGTTAAGGTTCACATCTCTTTCAGTGTAATTTGAATCCATTGCTTCATGTTCTAGTCTTTGAAACAGCGGGGGGGGGGAAGCTCCACTCCATCTTCAACATGACATTCCTTTAGATATTTAAAGATATCATATCACCTCTCCATTTTCTCTTCTCTTAGCTAAATGTATCCAGCTTCATAAGCTGTTCCTTACAGAGCTTGGTTTTTACCCCATTGATATCTCAGTTGCTGTTCTCTGGACACGTTCCATCTTGTCAATATCATTTTTGAATTGTGCTGTTCAACTGAACAGAGCATTCCAGGTGAAGTCTGACCAAAGCAGACTAGAGTGGTACTATTACAGTTGTCCCTCCACATTTGTGGGGGTTAGGTTCTTGAGACGCCTGAGAATGTGGAAAAACCACAAATAACAAATGCTGCTTCCGCGGCGCCCCAAAGGGAGGGAGGCAGCGGGAGGATGTCTGGCCAGCCTGGCTGGCCTCTCTGTGGCCTTTCTGAAGGGACTCCAGGCCTTAGAAGCCCGGGAGCCCGCCGGAGAAGGCAGCGTGTGGGTGGGGAGGAGGCTGTGCTGCCTCTCCCTGGCCTTTCTCAGTGGGCTCCGGGGCTTTGGAGCCCCGGACCCCGCTGAGAAAGGCCGGGGAAGGCAGCATGTGGGCAGGGAGGAGGCTGCGCTGCCTGTCCCCGGCCTTTCTCAGTGGGCTCCGGGGCTTCAAAGCCCCGGACCCCTCTGAAAAAGGCCGGCAAAGGCAGCGTGCAGGCGGGGAGGAGGCTGCACTGCCTCTCCCCGGCCTTTCTCAGCAGACTCTGGGGCTTTGGAGCCCCGGACCCCGCTGAGAAAGGCCGGGGAAGGCAGCGTGTGGATGGGGAGGAGGCTGCGCTGCCTCTCCCTGGCCTTTCTCAGCAGACTCCGAGGCTTTGGAACTCCGGACCCCGCTGAGAAAGGCCGGGGAAGGCAGCGTGTGGATGGGGAGGAGGCTGTGCTGCCTCTCCCCAGCCATTCTCAGAGGACTCCGGGGCTTTGGAACCCCGGACCCCACTGAGAAAGGCCGGGGAAGGCAGCATGTGGGCGGGGAGGAGGCTGCGCTGCCTGTCCCTGGCCTTTCTCAGTGGGCTCCGGGGCTTCAAAGCCCCGGACCCCACTGAAAAAGGCCGGCAAAGGCAGCGTGCAGGCAGGGAGGAGGCTGCACTGCCTCTCCCCGGCCTTTCTCAGCAGACTCTGGGGCTTTGGAGCCCCGGACCCCGCTGAGAAAGGCCGGGGAAGGCAGCGTGTGGATGGGGAGGAGGCTGCACTGCCTCTCCCCGGCCTTTCTCAGCAGACTCTGGGGCTTTGGAGCCCCAGACCCCGCTGAGAAAGGCTGGGGAAGGCAGCGTGTGTATGGGGTGGAGGCTGTGCTGCCTCTCCCCAGCCATTCTCAGCGGACTCCGGGGCTTTGGAACCCTGGACCCCACTGAGAAAGGCCGGGGAAGGCAGCCTGTGGGTGGGGAGGAGGCTGTGCTGCCTCTCCCCGGCCTTTCTCAGTGGGCTTCAGTGCTCCAAAGCCCCAGACCCCGCTGAGAAAGGCCGGTGAAGGCAGCGTGCGGGCGGGGAAGAAGCTTCGCTGCCTTTCCCCGGCCTTTCTCAGTGGGGTCCGGGGCTTTGGAGCCCCGGACCCCACTGAGAAAGGCTGGGGAAGGCAGCATGTGGGCAGGGAGGAGGCTGTGTTGCCTCTCCCCGGCCTTTCTGAGTGGGTTCCAGGGCTCCAAAGCCCCGAACCCCGCTGAGAAAGGCCGGGGAAGGCAGCGTGCGGGCGGGGAGGAGGCTGCGCTCCCTTTCCCTTGCCTTTGTCAGCAGACTCTGGGGCTTTGGAGCCCGGACCCTGTTGAGAAAGGCCGGGGAAGGCAGCGTGTGGGCGGGGAGGAGGCTGTATTATTATGTATTTCTTTCCTCTCTCTCTGTGTGTGTGTGTTTTCAAGTTGCCTGTTGACTTATGGCAACCCCATGAATTACATAGGGTTTTCTTAGGAGCAGAATATTCAAAGGTGTTTTTACAAGTTCCTTCTCTGAATTTTAGCTTACAGCACTTGATGTTCATTGGTGGCTTCCCATCCAGGTACTAAGCAGGGCTGATTCTAAAATCAGATGGGATCTGGTTCCTTTAGGGTATTTAGACCTTCCTCTTTCTCTAACAAAGTATAATTATCTGGTATTATTATGGACACACAGATTAAACTCCTCTTTCTGGGATTTCCATGCCTGTGCTAACTTTTCAGCAGGCAGATTAAATGTGCTTGACTCCTTCACACTCCATTTCCACCTGGTTTTTGATAGAGGTAGAAATAAATGTTGTTGGAATTAACAGTCTCAATGAAAGCAAAAATTTTCATGCCCTTGAGACTTGTCACAAGAAAATACACTCCTTGCCTTGAGCCTTTGTCCATTTACAAGGCTTACAGAGCATTACTATGCACAAAACAATACACATTTTAAAATGCAAACAGATAAAGTGGGCATAACTAGAGTGGTGGTGGTGGTGGTGATACACTTTGCTGCTGTTGTTGTGCACCTTCAAGTCATTTCCAACTTATAGTAACCCTAAAGTGAATCTATCACTGGGTTTCCGAGGCTGAAAGTGTGTGATTTGCCCAAGGTCACATAGTGGGATTTCATGGCTGAGTGGGGATTTGAACCCTGGTCTCCAGAGTCATAGTCCAACACTCAAACCACTACACCATGCTGGCTAGGTGGTGATATACTTTGTTACATGAGAAATCATGTAAACTAGGCAACTTGTGCAAAGAGATGTGCACATTTGCAAAGACGGTGTTTAAAAATTGTGTGGATTTCAGTGGTGAAAGGAAATACAAAGTCTTACAACCTGACATGGCGCAAGGGTGCGAGAAAAATCCAGGTGGGGTGTGGGAAAACTAAATAAAACAGAAACAATGATCTTACTGTTCCTATTTTTCAATTTCTTTCTGCAACTCTCAGTTTGCCATCACCCTTCTTCTGTTTAGGATTCAATAACAGCTTCCACTATGTTTTAAGACCATGTGATTTCCCTTTATAGAGCAAAACATTCTACATTCAAACATTTATTTAAATAAAGGTGTTTAGAGAACTCTCTCAGTTTGCGGTCTTTCTTGCCTCAGTCCAGAAGCAGTGGGGGTTGCTTTTGACTACATTCTGGTTCCTCCCATAGAGCACAACCCAAGCAGGCTATTTTTAGCATACCTTTTATATTGTTACAATTAAGACCAAACACTGGGAACATATTTTGCCAGTGCTTCATGAAATCAGCAGGAATTGGGTTCATTTCTGAGCACAATTCAAAATGCCGGGACTTAACTTTTAATCTGCACAGTTTGAGGACCTAGATATTCAATGGAATGCTTTCTTCCATATCATCTGCCTTATGTCTTACTCTGTGGCCCTTATCTGGATGCAAAACAGAGGATAGTCCTATGTACCATTCTGCAGCAACCAATGAATATCCAAAAGCTTGTCTAAATAAAAACATCCTTGTTGTTCTGTGCCTTCAAGTCATTTCCAATTTAAAGCAACACTACAGTGAACCTATTCTGGAGTTTTCTTGGCAAGATTTGTTCAGAGGGGCTTTTGCCTTTGCCTTCCTCTGAGGCTGAGAGAGTGTGGATTGCCCAAGGTTACCCAGTAGATTTCTATGGCTGGGAGGAGATTTGAACCCTTGTTGCCAGAGTCATAGCCCAGTGCAAAAGCTACTACACCATGCTAGCTCTCAGTTTGCTATCAGTGAAAGGAGACCTGAGAGGTTCCAGGCTACCCTCCCATGGAAAGGAGTGCTACAACTACCAACAAGGCCCTTTCACTTGTCCCCACCAAATGGGGTGAGTGATGGTACTGGGATCATGATATAGCCTTCCCCCGAGGATGTCAAAATTCAGGCAAGTTCATATACGGCAAGGGTGGGCAACTACGGGAGGCAAGGGGGCACATTATCCCTCCAGGAGAAGCTGGAGGCCCATGGTCCCCAATGAAATGAATAAATAAATAAATATCAAGAATTTTTTTGGCTGCCAAATGCCATCTAAGGGAATGGGCACATTTTCACCATGTTTTAGGTCCCCCTAGGCCATTTTAGCCCCACGAGAGGCCTTAATTAGCTTGGAGGGGGGAATGTGGAAAAATTCCCCCCACATTCCCAGAGGGCATTTTGGGGGAAATGACCCCTGAATGGCTCTGAGGAAAAGAAGATTGGTCCTAAGGTCCTTCTGTGGCCCACAGGCAAAACGTTGCCCACCCCAGTATAGAGGTCTTTGACTCAGGCTGTATAGGACTTTTTAGGTCATAGCCAGTATGTTGAATTATTCCTGTAAATGGACCAGTAGCCAGTGAAGCCATGGTAACAGAGGAGTAATATGTTCTTTATAATCAGCCTTGGACAGAAGTCTAGCTGAAGGTTTTTGGACCCAGTGGTTTCCAAACTGTTTCCAAAGGCTACCCCACATAGATACAGTAATCTAAACAGGATGCAGTCAAAGAATGTGTCTTGGTGGCCAGATCAGACATCTCCAGGAATGGTTGCAGCTGGTGCACTAGTTTTCACTATGCAAATGCACCCCTGGACACTGCTGAAACTGGGCATCCAGGGTTGAGCTAAGGAGCACACCCATGCTGCAAACCTGATATTTCAGGAGGGGGGGGGAGGTGTGCAACATTATCCAGCAGAGGCTGAATCCCTATTCCCTGATCTGCTTTTTAATTGACCAGAGCACCTCTTTCTTGTCTGGATTAAGCTTCAGTTTGTTAACAGGACAGGAAAAAACTATGGCTGCTCCTGAAGCTCACTCAGGACTTTATCAGACCTAACCCTCATTAATACTCCTGTCCCACCAAGGCTGAAAGTGAAATTATCCCAGCAAAAGAAGTCTCCCCATCAGTCCTACCTTATGCAGCACAAAAGCAGTATATGGAGCACGAACGGAGCTCCATTTACTTCCGGATTCCAGATCTCGGCGATTCTCACAAGAAGACATGAGTGTGGTAATTTAAAAAATAAATAAATACACAAAACATACTCAAAAGCACAAAAACACACTTAAAAGTCCCAAGTGAACTAGGGAGGCTCATAAAAAGAGCGCCCCTACCTGGCTGTTGCAATCTCACACAGAAGTGTTCTGTCATTGATGCTGTATTCATGTGAGCACAATGGTGCGAAGTTGCCAGCAACAAAGTACCATGGTAGATCTATGGATGGCTTGGGCTGTCAATGAAAAAGAATGACTTTTGGACTTGACATGATCGCAAAAGGATGATGTCATCTGATTTGCGTGCCCTTTCACATTTGTTAGGTGTTGTTATGACACCATATTTGCCATATCTGATAAAGTCCTCAGACCTACATTAATTTTTTCCCTGGGCCAGCTCCTGTGCCTTTAGTAGTAGCCTGACACAAGCAACATCCAGTAGCTGTTTCCTCCTGGCTTGGGGAAAATAGGATGGGAAACATTTCATCAACTACTTTTGTGTGGCTGATATGTTGCTGTTAAAATTCTTGATCCATGAAAGAGTTGGTAACTCTAACCAGGGGTTCTTTGTAGATTCAGACAGAGGAATTTTGAATGAAGAAAAAAGAAAAAAAAAACAATTTTCTCTTTTTCCAATGATGTATGAAACAAAACAGTTTTCATTGTTGCATTTTGACAGACAACACTTGCATCCTTTTAATCTTTATTCTTTTTTTTTTTCAGGGTTAAACAGTAAGCTTTATTACTCAAAGAAATCTAAAGAGTGAAATATACAATATTGTTGCTTTGAATGAAGCTCAAAGGAAAAGCAGTATAATATAAAGTATTTACAATCAGCCAAATCCGGCAGGCAACTCACTCATTGGTTATCATTAGCTGCAGGATCCTCCCAACCATTTGTTCTAACAGAACCCATCCTCTCCTAGCCATTCTCAGCACACCCATTTGTATTTTTAATAAATTTTCCTGGAGCGACACTCCTTATAATTACAATTCTGATTATATTGAGCATTTCCATAGTTTTGATGGCTTTGTAAATCATAATAAATGGCTGCATCTTTTCTGGTGAATGACATCTTACTTGGTGATTTAGTTGCACAATATAAAACGACTGAACTACAGTGTAATTAATATTTGTTAAGATATCTGCTCTGCACAAAAGAGGTGTGTGTGTATCTATTTTATGGGGCCTCCCTACCACTACTAAGTGAAAAACCTTTTTGCAGCAAATTCTAGAACAAAAAGGAGATTCATATCTCTTTCCTGGCTTGTTACTCTTACAGTTCAGTCATAAATAGGCATGAAATATAAGCAGAGAACATGCAGGCCAAGCAGGAAGTGACTGGTGTTTCTATGACAACTGAGATACAGAGATAGATAGTTTTTCTTTTTGTCACACAGGCTGTGATCCAGCAAAGAACTCTGGGTGGAAATGCAGCAGAGCATATGCTTAAAGTCACTTATTGGGCACAGAGGCTGCCTGGAAGAAAAAAAAAATGAAGTAGTTGCAGTAGGGTTGCCAGAGTGAAAACTGGAGAGCACTCCTGAACCTTTAATAGTTGGGTAGAAGAGGGAATTTCAGCAGGTGTTGCTTGTCATACAACCATGTAACAAGTGATGCATGTTAAAATCCCCTCTTCTACTCTACTGTTGAAAATAAAGGAGCCTACTCCAATTTTCATTCTGGCAACCATAGGGCCCTGCCAAAACTGGAAAAACCACATCTGTTCTATTTTCCCATTTTAAGCATGTCCTTTCCTCCTTCTGTCTCTCACTTTGAGCTGAATAATGCCCAAGCATGAAACATGTATGGGGGAAATAGAGAAGGGAAACGTAATGCAATATGGTTTCACTACAGTACTCGGCAACTCTGCTTGTATACCCTAGGTTTGAATATTGTACTCTGTCAATGCATCTGACAAAGTGGACTGCAATTCATCAAAGACTGTGCTAAAATAAAAGATGTTAGTCTTAAAGGTACCATAAGACTCCTCTTTCTTTTTCTTCCCCTGCTTGTTAAATTAATATGGAATTATGGGAGAACATCCTACATGCTTAGGCTCCTCATTATTGTGAGGTTCAGTGAATCTTTCTTTTGCTTATATTATTTTTTACCTTCAAATATTATGAAGTAGGAAGCAAAGCATCTGAATGAAAAAGGGAGGATGGAAGATGGAATGAAAATCTTCATAAATTTCATTCTCGCAGGCAAGAATGAATCATTGTACCATTTCTCTCCTGAATGCAAGAAAGTTGTCAACAAACAAACAAACACAAAAAACTAAACCTGGAGTTTTCAAAGATTATTTGCAGTTCAGGACTTAATGTGCACCAGAAAATGCATGTGGGGTGTGTGTGTGTGTGTGTGTACAAAAGAAGCATTTTCTGAGCAGCAATTGTTGTATTTTAAGCAGAAAATGCTGTCTTCTGCATTTTCGGTATAAAAATGTGCATTTTTGTGCAGAATAAGACCTGAACTGCAATAATTCTTACCTTTTTTAGATCCCCCTCGTCTGGGGTCCCTGGCATTTAAGAAACTTGTTATTGACTATTTTTTCAATAATTTTTATTCTTTCAATCTCTAGTGAGGGCTAACTTCCCCCTCCTGTGATCTTTCTTCAGTTCAACCTTCTTTTTCGCTTGAGTGTAATGCAGATGGATATGGGGATCAAGTACCTTTCCTTTCTCTTCTCCAGCTTGATAGTATTTCCAATAAGAAAGAATTTTTTCCCTCAGCTTACAAGGACACACAGACACATTGATATTTGTAGGTTTGTGGTGAGGCTTGACTCCAAAGAACACTGCTTTGTCCCTCTCCATCCTATATGAATCAAAGGAAATGATAGGAAATTATAGAAAAGCTCATTTGTGGTTCTTGATCCCTGATGTCAATTTTCCCACATGAGGAAAAAACAAACAAACAAACAAAAAACCATCCCTAAGCAATGCAGTCTTCAAATAATTGACACCATACATGTGAACACACCCTAAGTGTCTGTTCAGATCCTGAGGGTCTCCTGTTGATTTTTTCTCAGCAACAAAATTTGTATCTTATATCTGTACACTGTAAAAAGGTGGTTATTGCCATAGGCCTTGACATGGCTGCCAAAAGAACATGAAATTGTTATCAAACAGGGATATGTGAGTGAGACCATGAATAAGCTTTGACATTAAGCTAATGCCCATCAAATTCCTGCCTTTTATATCTAACTATAACTGTAACTAACTTTTTTTAGCCATATTTCATTTCTAGGTTTTGACCTTTCTAACAGGGCTATGTTTCTACTGTAGTAATCATTAAAAGGAAGGATTGTTACAAAATGAAAATAGGGCTATTCACTAGGATTTCTATGTCACCAGGGCCTCAAAGTTCTGTAATTTCACCTCCCTTAATCCCATTCCTCATACATTAAGTACAAATGATGCCAAATCACTACACAGGGCTTAGACTAAAATGCCTTCATTTGATAGGTATATCTAAGCACTGTTATGCTATTAGAAGCTGGGGACTTGTCAAAGTAGGATTAACTTCTTTCCTGCTGATTTAATACTCCCCCCTCCAAATCCTTGATTATCCACATAAATGGTAGAGTTTGTGTTTATGATTTGTATGGAGCGGAATGATAAGCCTTGTTGCAGCCTCTCATTTGTGGGCAGTTTTATTCTGTATGTATCAAGTACAAGGATAAGGATGCTTAAGTGCTTTTTTTTAAAAAAAAATCCACTGAAAAGGATAGTTGAGATTTCAAGCCCACAAAACTCTTCAGTTCCTGTCAAATTAGGAGATCAAGCTATTACTATTGCAGCTTTGAAACCTACTGGCCAGTCCAACACAAAGGTAAGTGTGCTTCAGATATTTGAAATCTAAATTAATTTCATATGGTTCAGTCCATTATTTCATAATGATTGTATTTTATATGCAAGTTAATATGAAGCATACATACACATACGTACTTCTCCAATCTACACTTTGCTCATAATTATTGATGCATATGTACTCCCCCCCCATTCTTTTCGCAATCACTGTAGAAAGCAATACACATATTTCTCATTTGGAATATGTTGAGCTAATTTGTGGAATGTCACCTTAAAAAAAAATATCCCAAGATTCATTTTTCTCTTCCACATCAGGTTCAACACATTTTATTCTGTGTTGGATGATATAAGAATTGAATTATAGTGTTGCCACTTCTTATACCAATCATCATTCTGACACCTCCAAATCACTTGATGGAGGGCAAAAAAGCTACTACTTGCCCCAGCAAGGGAGGGAGCAGCTCAGGAAACAACAAGGGAGGGTCAAGAGAAGCCACAGCTACTTTTGTTTTTCAAAATTTAAATATAAATATCTCTTCCCAGAGTACCACATAGCAACAATCCTAATGAGCCATAGTTGAATCCAGCACAGCTCCATTAGTGGAAGATCAAGTGGAATACAGTAAACTCCTCCACACAAGTGGTAGTACACATGGAGGTACACAGTAGAAGTTTCTGCTTTCGGTTGGAACTAAGTATGGCCCAAATGACTAATGACTATAGTGTGGATGTGTAACTTAGAAAATGAGTGCAAATTCTTGCTGAGCCATAGTTCACATCATGGAATTAGCTGAAGGTAGGGCTGGGGACCTTGAGCCCCCTCCAAAATTTCTGGATTCCAGTTCCAACCAGTTTCTGCCATCCTGTGCTATGACAAGAGATTATAGGAACAGTAATTCACCAGCATCAAGAGTGGCACAGGTTTCTCATCCCAGGTTTAAGGTTAAATTACCCAGCAGAGTAGAACAAAAATGCAAGTGAGATCGTGTATCAGAGAGAAGAAGCATAAAGTAGAACACTTTCTCACAGATGAACACTTTCTCAGAGAGGAAATGTTTTACACAAATGATGGGCATGCCTGCATGGGAAGTTTACCCCATCTTGCCCCCATCTTGGAGCCCTGCAATCCAGATGACACAGGGCTTTGGCCCATTTTGCACCTGGACAGTCCTCATGAGCCCCAGGGCAAAGATGGGGGAAGACAGTGGGAAGATGTACCCTGACAGCCCCTATTTTGGAATACCAAATAATTGGGTATAATAATTTGACTAAAGGGGCCATCCACATAGTTACAGGTAAACCAGGGATCCCCAAATAAGGCTGGATTCATGTATGCATCAAAGGAGGGGCCTGTGGAAATTTCCAAAAGCAAACACTCTCAAGTGAGACTCAACACCAGGTGGTGAGTGAATCATGAATCCACTCAGGGAATGCAGGAAACTTTACAGCTTATAAAATGTGTTTCCTCTCTCCTGTTCCCTTCCAACAATAGACCTTGCCTGTTTCCTATTGAATTCCAAAGTATCAATCATTAGTGATCCTTAACTCTTCCAGAGTACCCTTTGTCCTACCCTGGGAACCCTAACTCTGAGCCTCTGCTACAGGAATCTCTGCTCTACAGGACAGGCGTCATATCACCCATCATCCCCTCACTCTGTTCCTCTATCCAAATATTACTTACTATTTGTGTTAGCCTTGTGTGAGTGTTTGAAGCCTGAGTGTTTGCATGAGTGTTGTTGATATTATTTTCTAATAAGATAATTTAATTGTACCTTTTGACTCAGAGTCTCCTCTCTAGTACTGGTATATATAGGTCTAAAAGGTCCTGCCATTACCCACCTTTCACATTGTCAAGTCAAGTGTATTAATTCCCCACCTTAATATTAGTGTGTTAGGTGGTCCTCCCGGACCCCTCAGCATTTTGGGTAACAAGATGTGGCAGGAGCCATTACAGCATTTTTTTAAAAAAAATACCCAGGAAAAGCCACTCCTGACAGCAAAAAAATGGACTGATCCCCATGTGACCACAGGAGCCCATTCTGGCACACCGGCCTGTTGCTGCCCTCTGTCATTGCTCTTCCACAGCAGGAAGCAGGCCCACAGCATGTGACCAAGGTTGGTCACATGAAGGGGCCTTGGACATATGTTGAGGGCTGGCTTCAAAGAGAGGGAGGGAGACAGTGGCAGTGGCCCATCTGGACTTCTTCCCATTTTGTGTAGGTAACGGGGGAGGTACTAGCCTGATCTGCAGGCAGATACACCAGTGGGGAGACAGCATAACCTGGCTTGTGTAGAGGAGGAGCAAAGGGAATATTATGAGTTTGAAGATGACACATGGACTGAGAATTTTGAACATGGGCTGAAGTTAATGCCACATTGTCAAGAATCTTGAGCTAACAAAGAAGAGGTGTAACACTCTGGAATTCCACATAGTATTTAGTTGTTAACTGAGATTTGATGAGTGGGAAGAACAGGGTTCCCGCTTTGTATTTATGAAGAATTCTGCCTGTGCCAGGAAACTAAAAGCAGAACACTTGTGGTTTCATTTGCTACTACCTCTAGACTGAAGAAATTTAACAGACAAGACTGGGGATGGGTGAACCTATCCCTCTACTTCTGAAAAAAAAAATCCCAAAACAGAACAGTATTCCCAAATGAGACATTATTTTTTCGTTTTTTGAGGAAGGGGTTAAAACTGGAAGCATCCTCACAACCCAAAGGACTACTTTTCAAATGCATGAAGTCAATGTTACTCAAACAACTCTGTTTTGTCCCCAGGCTTTCATTTTGTCCTCATATCTTTTGAAGAAAATATTTACTTCTATCACATGTGCTGCATGGGTTTCCACTGCCCTGTTCCACTCTGTGGTAATTTAAGAGATGCTGGGAGACTCAAAGCTTTGCAGGACTTTCTGTCTGGATGCAATAGAAGGCCACTTTACTCATGCTCAGGAACATTATCTTCTTGGTTTTCAAAGAAAAGACATAGCTGGTGTCCATTAAAGACTGGAGATTGTAGTTTGAATAGCTGTGGAGTACCTTCCTAATTGAGACACAGGTGGCTCCCCTTTTACTGTCTTTTAAGCAGATTTATAAAATTTCAATATCTTTTAATATGAAATTTTGCTGCTTTTTAAAGTACAGTATTACAGTGTTATTATCACTTTGTAATGTCATTGCTTTAAGTGCACTGTACAGTTTTTTTGGATGATGTAAGATAATCAAAATATTCTCTCTGAGTAGGAAAGCAGGGCATACACATCTTAAATAAATCCAGTTTTGTACAAGGATAATAGTTTGGCAGAACAGTAAAAAAAAAAAAGTCAGTCCTAAAGGATAACTTTGCCTTATTATGTCAAAATATTTTAAAATTGGGATAGAAAGAGAACAGTCTCAGTTACAGTTTGAACTGATGACCGTTTAATTAAATAGGGAAGCTCTATTGACAATGTTGCAAAAAAAAAATTTCCCTCAAAGTTTTTTTTTTAAATGAAGTAGTGCGCTGTGTTCTGAGTTTCAGTCATAGTGTGTTAAATTTAATTAGAATAGGAATAAGAATGGGCAAGGAATTCCCTTCATAAGACTATACAGAGAATAAAGATTTATTTTACAGAGTGGTATTTTTTCAGCTATAATGGAGTTTGTCACTTGAATGGCACTTGGGAATGAATTATATCCAAATATAGTATATAACTAAGACTGAGGAAACAGGCCCATGAATTGAAACCTAGGCACCGTTTACACGATGAAAATGTAGTGAGATGAATTCATGTTGATCCTTGGTAGTTCACATGTCCTGCATGACAGTCTCGAGCTATTTGGAAGGGGGGACACCTTTTATCCCTCAACCTGCAGGACTTTCCATGTCACGGTTTGTTCTGTGTTTTTAAAAAAGTCATGGGAGGATGCAGAAATTCGGAAGTGTAAACAGACCAGGACAAGATATCTCATGACTAGGAGATGCCCAGAAATTGATGTGGTCAGCGGCGGGCACATTGCCCAGAGAGGGAGGGGTCAGTGTCCATTTTAAACTGATTTTTAAGTTGACAAGGTAATCCTCCAGTGTTCTCTTGCCCATCACCTGAGTGCTCATAGATAAGGATGCCAAAAGCGAAAAGGAAAAGTGGCCGCAGGATATCATGGTCTTACACGGAGACCATAGACTTGCTAGCCATATGGGGTGAGCAGAAGGTCCAGAGACATTTGAAGGAATGCCATAGGAATATTGAACTTTTTGAAAAAATCACAGCTGAGATGAAAATGAAGAGGCATGATCACACCGTGGAAGAGTGTAGGACTAAAACTAAACTTATGAGGAAAAATTATTGCTAGGTAATTGATCACAATGCTAAAAGTGGGAACGATCCAGCCAGGATGCCTTTCTTTAAAGAGCTGCACAAAATTATTGCCGGTGATGCCAACTACCACCCTAAGTGCCTGGCTAAAACCACCAACGTAGTCCATGTACCCCGTGAATCAGTAACCCCCCATCATGATCCAACCCCCGAGGAGGACCCGATGATGTCACAGCCATCCCAGGAGAACATAGAAGGGTACTCAGAGGAACTTTTTTCAACCCCTCCAGGAAATTATTTTTTTTTTTTAAAAAAAATACATTCTGGTTTGTGAAAACTCAAATAAATAATCTCCTGAATATCTCACTACAATTAAGGTAATACCACCATGTACAGTACATTTTTTTGGTTTGGGTGGTTTTTAAAAGTTTAGTTAGAATTTTGTAATATTTCAGCCACTTTAGTAGGTTTGTTTATTACTTTAAATCGTTATGTGAAAACTCATGTATTCAACTTAAAATGAAGCAATCTTAAACCTAGCATGTTATTAACTTTTCCTAGCAATTTCCCACTTATTGGGTGTTTACTGCAAGCCAATCACAGCAAATCTTCAGCTTGTTTACAAGCCATAGTTCCATGATGCTTTGACATGCTAATTTGGGCAGTTACATCTATGTGTGAATGCTATTCTGTGGATGGGCAGGCACAGTATGCTATGTGCTGGCTTACACAATGGGAATGATGAGAGTAAGGTTTTGCAAAAAGTTGATCCCTCTACATTTAAGTACAATTGCCCCTCCATATTTGTGAATTTAGCATTTGCAGTTTTGAGTATTTGTGGTTTTGGAAGGGCCTCCCCCACCCTCCCAAAAGTAATGACTGGGCTTTAGAAGCCCTGTGGCCACTTCTGGGGGGAGACAAGCAGGCCAGAGGGGTGGGAGAGGCGGTGAGGGGGCCTTGGGAGGCCTCATGAAGGCCTTGGGAGGGAGGGGGAGGGCTGGGGAGGCAACCACGGGGCCTCCGGAGGCCCCGTAGTTGCTTTGGCAGGGGAGGAGGAGGGCAGTCGTTATTCACAGAATTTTCACATTCGCCTAACTCCCACGAATGTGAAGGGACGACTGTATTCACTGTAGATGTTTGGAAGATGTGAGAAATAAAGATAGGGCTTTGAAATGCTTGTGTTACTAAATTTTTTATATCACTATTTCTTTTCCTTCACAGAGGGAAATTTTACACAGACTCAGATGACAATACTGTGACTCTTACAGTAACTGAGCCTAATGACACCAGTGTCAGTGTTACCCAGATAAATGACATATCTGAAGTAGAAGTTCCTGAAATAGAAGCATTGTGGACCACTCTACCTATCCAAAATGGTACTGACTTAGTCAACTTGGTAATAGAGGTTTGGTGTGCAGTGCATTGCTAAAAACTGCTAAAACTTAATGTTTTTTTTAAACAATTTCCTTCCCTAGTTGCTTCGCTCAGCAACCCTGTTGCAACACTTTTGCCTGCTGAAAGACTCCAGTTGAACCACAGAAAAAGGAGATCCATTGAGTCAGCTGAAATTACTTCCAACTCCAGAGAAATGATGGAACAATTCATTGAAAATATGAATAATAATGCAGACAGAATGGATCAGAGGTCTAAATCTTTGCAGGAATATCTTGAAAAATTCTATCAGCATGAAAAAAAGACAGTGGGAAAATGCTGGCTGCAATAGAAAAACAAAATGAAATGCTTGGTGAATTAATAGCCCACATTAAGTCGCCTGATAACAACCCTCGAAGGGTTGTTGTAAGGAGAGTTAAAAATAAAAACCTTGGTGGGGAATCTGATAAGGAGAACTCACTGCCACAAGACAATCAGCTACCTTCTTCTAGCAGCACATCTGCAGGGAGGCTGGGATTGAGTAGGCCAGTTGGAAAAATAAAGAAACCTGTTCCTCTTACTTTATAAAAACCTACAGTTACTTAGCTACTTGCCAAATGGAAGTATCCCCATGTAATTGGTTTTCTTATTATTTCTACCTGGACTACCTTTTCTAGGAAGCAAAAGTTAAGTCATCATTACAATTGCTAGAAATGCATTCAACGTGAGACTGGAATAGGCAGTAATATGTAGGACTTTTCCGGACAAGCTAATTGTAGCGCTAGCAGCCTCGCCACGTTGCGAGGCTGCAGCACTGCAGGGCGTTCCTTTTGGATGACGCCCGTCCCTACCAGTACTGTTGCGGTACCGCTAGGGACGGGCGTCATCCGAAAGGGACGCCCTGCAGCGCTGCAGCCTCGCAACGTGGCGAGGCTGCTAGAGGTACAATTAGCTTGTCTGAAAAAGTCCGTAATGCAATCTTTGAATACCTATTTAGCTGTTCTTTGAAAAATATACCATTGTGTAAATGCTTTCTCTAACCTTTTTGTACTCTCATTAAAACATATTACTCTACCTTTCGTTAACCATACACTTAATGGAAAAATTACTATTATATTAAAGAATAGACATAGCTACTAGAAAAGGTACAAAATATGATGTTTATTTTTCTATTTACATATATATACAAATATTTACATTTCCACAAAAAACAAATTTGAAATTTAATACACATATTGCACAACAAAAATTATTAAATGCAACATAAACATTGAAAAATAAATAACAATTTTTTTCTCATACATAAAAACATTCTTAAATAACAGTTTACATATAAGAAATTAAATAAAATCAGCAATATATACATAAAATACATATACAGTAAAATAAAAAAAAAACATAAATTATAACCCCAAATGTCTCTCGATATTGCGCACCCTCCCATCCAGTCTAGTAATGGCCTCCTGCATAGATCAAGCTGAAATGGAAAAATAAAACCATTTTAATTTTCAAAACATATATCATGAATGACCTCCCTCCAATCAATAACTAAAATAATTACCCAGCTCCTCTATACGGGCTATTCTGTTGAGCCTGGCTAGCTGAGCAGCTGCCTCACGAGAGTTTTCTACTTCTAAAGGAAATAAATAAATAAATGTTTACGTGTTTTTAAGAAAAAGGCTGCAAGTTTTATTGTATTTATTTGGGGGGGGGTAAAAATCTTACCTGCTGGTGGGGCAGCTGAGGCTGGGCCAGTCTCATTCCCTCCTTCTTCATCAGAGGAGGTTTCTGAAAGGGGCTGACCTGCAGCCCACCTCTGGACCCAGACTGCTGGAAAGCATTTAAAAGAAAAGGGAAAATAAATACTTTGATTATACCCCTGATCTCCTTCATTGGAAAAAGTGAAATACACTTACCTGTAGGCAGCCGGTCTCGCCAGCTTGGCTGTCCTGCACGGATGGCATAGAAAGGCGGCTGCCTTTGGGGGGCTCCCTTTATTGGCCCCCAGTGCCACAAATAACCTGCTTTTCAGGTTTTTAAATTTAGAGAGGCACTGGAGACCCATACTAGGGAATCCCCGTGCCTGGAGGAACTGCACTGCCTTAATGAAAAAATTGTGGTCCCTCTGGTTAGAGGAACGCATCAGGCGGTCCAGCGTACCGGCCTTCTGGGACAGGGATTCCAACAGCAGGTTGGTCTCCCTGGTGCCCCAGTAGGTGATGTGCCGACCCACCTGACCATGTCCTCTACCCCCCTCAGCAATCGTAATGCTATATTGTGGGATGTGGAAAATTGAGTTTATAAGTTTTTGGAAAGACCATTGTATTTTAAAATAAGCCTATGGAATTATTAGTAATTTCAATTTTGAGTTTTGAATGCTATTTGTGACATATAATTGGCTCATTAGCAGAGGATACTCTATTTCAGAGTTTGGCTGTGCCTGGAACCTTTTTTAGAAAGGTTAGTCCCTGCAAAAAGCGCCAATTCTCCAAACCACCAGCAATGAAACAATGTATCGATGGAGGGTCATTGTTAAAAATGTCAATGTATGTACTGTTTGGGAATGGTTCACTGTAAAGTTGTTACTTATACTGCACCAGGGGAAATCTATTGTAATCCTTAAAAAAGTTTATTGCCGTAATTAAGAACAGCAACGTTAATGCTTACAATTAACTTTATTCAAAACAAATTTATCTGGTAGTTGCAACTGTAAGTTATGCTGTCATAGCATTACATTCACAATTATTTTCAGATCCCGTTCCCATGATGCAGCTGCCAAAAGTATTCCTTTAAAGTGTCACGAACAGCCTCTCCCTCTGCTTTTTTATGTGCATTGCCATTAACCATAGGTGCTCTTTGAGTGTCAAGCACAAACCTGTGTACCCGTCTGTTTGGATGATCAAGTATTTGCCCCTTGGTTTCACATATATTATGGAGTATTACACATGCACATATAACTGAACAAACATTTTCCTCTGCTACTTCAATACTATATCTCAATGATCTCCAGCATCCCTTGAGATGTCCAAAACACCTCCCCATGATAGAATGGACCTTGTTGTGATATCTGTTATATAGTCTCTGTTTATTATTAGTGGACCCCCTATATGGTGTGAGGAGTCATTTCCTTATAGGCTATGCTCCATCAACTAGGGTAAGAGGAACAATTTGTTGACCCATTATAGTTATTGTGGGGTTCCCTGGAACGAATATTCCTGCCTCAATTGTTTCAAAAAAAAAAATCAGAGTCCCTAAGCATCCTGGTGTCGTGATTCGTGCCGCTCCAACCAATCTCTGAATCAATACCCCCCTGTGATCACATGTCCCTTGAAGTAGTACACTGTAGCTTTTTTTCCTGTTAATATATTTGTTTCCTTGGCACACTGGTGGAATAATATTGATGTGACATCCGTCCAGGCATGCTATCACTTGCAAATACCCAAGAGCTGCAAATCCATCCATTACCCTTGTAAGAGAAAATACAAATAAAAAGGAAATGTTAACTATAGGTCAGATGTTAGCCGGCTATTCAATTTTTCACAACTATACCTGAAGATTCTAACCATATATTGTCTATTTGAAGTAGCCATCTCAAGCATAATCCTTATTAGCTGTATTGTGTTACACAAATAAATTTCAGAAGTCAGTGTCCAAAACTCAACTGATGCGAGTACTCGGATTTTCACATACTAATTTTTTTTTTAAAAAAAAGTACATTACCTTCCTATGATCTCCTACAAACACAGTCCACTTTAGATGTAGCTTCTCCATTGCAAGTACAACCTCGACAAAAATCTTGCACACCATGGATCGCCCAACACTGAACAGATGGCAAACAGACACATAGGAAAATCGGTGGGCGAGAAGCCAAATAACTATAGCTAGGTGCTTCTTCACAGGAAAAGCCTTCCTCATATTTGTGTCCACTTTGGCTATCTCCAGACAAAGAATATCCACAAGTTTCATGAACAGGAATTGTGGCATTCTGAAGTAAATGATCCAGTGTTCATTGGACAAGATGGACATGACGAATTTCTCCCAACAGTCCTTACTTGTCGGATACACCCACCACCTCCATAAACGGGGATATGGGCGAACACACTGAAATAACAGAGGAGTATCAATGGTTTCAAAGTACATTAGATCACTACCAAGTCTGCTGGATGACATAAGTTCAACATTATGTAGCAAAAGAAGGAGACGGATCATCCTGCATCAGTGCTGATGATGTCTCCACCTGTACAATGTTGAAAGGGATGTCCTCAACAGTACAGAGATACCTAAATGAGTTGCAGTATTTGACTCCATAATGAAAGTAATGGTGGGTTGTGCATTACTACAGCTTTGTAAGTACTCAGTAACCAATGATGTTAATCTGTTCTGCCCCAGAAAGAGCCAATCAATGTGTACGTAGTGGGAAAGAGCACTGGAAACACGTCAGCATCTTTGCAAAAAAATGAGTAATTGCATCCTTGATTGACAGCAAAAAAATCCTGAGATTTTAAAGGTGTGTAAACAAACAAACAAACAAACAAACAACGGGTTTAATTATCACTGACAGACCATCACATCCCGTGGCATACTCCCATGTAAACAACTATCCCGGGATATTCAGGTGAGCATGATAAATCATGTAAACAGCTAGGGATGAACTTGGGATCGGGAAATCCCGGTTCTCCCCGTGATACTTATTGTTGTCTAAGTGCTGCCCTAGAAAAATCATATGGTGCAGGTTTTGCTGGTTTGTACCATTTCAGCCTTCAGGGCAGTATTATCACATATCTCACTTGAATTATTTTTTTTAAAAAAAAAATCTTGTCATATATGGCCCAGAAGCAGATGAAAGGCCCTCCTTCCATCCCAACTGCCAATGCCCTGGCCATGGAAGGAGAGAAGGAGAGGTCATATCTGTTGAACTGAATCCCCTCCCAGGACAGGTAATTTGTAAAGCACCATGTGACACTGGGACCTTTCAAATCCCACCTATACCACCACTTTTGTGATGCTGGGGCTTTTCAAATCCCACCTACACATCACACCAAGGAGGTCAAGAGCAATCTTCAAAGTGCCAGCCCCACTTTACCTCAGGGCTCAGCCTGGCCTCCTCTTCACCTTCTGTTCCTCCCACCTAAAATCCTATAAGGTTCCCTTAGTTCCTCTTTCTAACCAAGGGCATACTTTTAACCTAAATGTGTGGCTAGTGAGTTGTTCTAGCTTGCTTTTAATTATCTTTTTTCTGTAGGAATGAGCCAGAGTCTATATTTATATTAATAACAAACGACAACTTTATTAAAGGGAATAACATTCATCAGGGTGGACTCTTTTGTTTTAACTAGAACTTATATCCTTTTAATGTCATTCCTTATTTCCCAGCCTCATTCGCTCTTTGTCCACTCACTCCTCTATTCCAAATTAGTAACCTCTGCACACCGTTTCACTTCATTCAGGCCTCTCATACAGCATACACACATGGAGCCTTCTGCTCCAGCCTCCTGTCAGCAACTGACTCTGTTCTTAACTTCAACTTAACTGACTGTCGTGCAATCTTCAAACATCCAGAAGCCCCTCCCCTTTCAGTTTCTTGCCATAGGATTGGCTTCTGGAACACACTTCTCCCATTTGCTCATCCAGCCATCCATCACACACCATGTACATTGGTGGCACTAGATGACAATGATGATGATGACGCCAGTGATGATGATGGAACTCCTGATTTGTAAATGTGGGGATTTATTTATTTATTTATTGTAATATGGGGTAGCATTCAATCTGTCATACTCTACTTGCAGTGTGAATGGTTAGAAACTGGGAGTTCAGATTCTGTGTTACAGTTCTAAGTTGATAATTAGGATCCATACTTTATTTTTAATCATCACAGTGACTATTCTTGTCATACAATTTGTACTAGTGTGCAGTGGTGGCTGGGGGGATGAATGTGGGAGATCTAACCCCAAAGTGACAGGGGAGGTGCCTCCCTGCTTAGTTCACAGATTACCCATACTAGTGTACATGCATCACATTTTCAACAAGCTAACTGGAAGCCAATATTGTTAAGAAAATTAAGAGTGTTTTTACCTCATCAGGTTGCAGGGTTGCCATCTTTTCCAGTTGAACTCCCATTCCTTCAATAGATTTAAAACTTACACACACACACACACACACACACGTAAAGATTTTTCTGAATTGCCTCTGGGGCTTTTGCTCCTCTTTGTTTCTCATGTTCAGACATTTGGGTTGCTTCTAAAATGTTTAGTCCTGGGTCCCTGGTCCAACTTCAGCTAGTGAAAATGACTTTTGTATTTGTAATTTGATGTTGTGATCATAATTCATTACTTGTCAGTTCAAGAATGGAGCAAATTTGTTTTCTGCTGCTCCAGAGACTAGGACACAGAGCAGTTGAATTAAGATTCCGGAAAAGAGGTTCCACCTAAACATTAGGAAGAACTTCATGATGGTAAGAGCTGTTCACCAGCAGAATGTGCTGCCCCAGAGTGTGGTGGAATCTCCTTCTTTGGAGATTTTTAAACAGAGGCTGGATGGACATCTGTTGGGTGTGGTTTGCTTGTGTATTCCTGCATGGCAGGGGGTTAGACTGGATGGCCCTTGTGGACTCTTCCAACGCTATGATTTATGATTCTATGGATGATTCCAATGAAGTTGATCATGAAAACTGTTCAGAAAAAAAATCCACATATAAAAGAAAAATCAGTAATTGCATGCAGAAAACAACCATAACAGGGGGAAACTTAGGGTCTTACCACACACCAAAGTAAAGTGGCAGGGCAGCTGGAAGTTTCCATCTTCTGCACTGCCTTACTGCACAACATCATCATTCTTCCATTCCTGTCCTGTGGGAGACCGAGGTAAAACCATATCTTTTTGCTAACTGGAAAAATCTGTTAGGAAAAAGATGTACCTCAGTCTCTGACAGGACCAGAATCGCAGAACACCAGAAGAATGATGACATCATGCAGTAAGGCAGCACAGAAAGTGGAACCTTCCGGCTGCCTTGCTGCTTTACATCAGCATGCAGTAAGTCTCTTATAGTTCTTCTCACTGCTTGCAGTGCTAATTTCTGCTTCTGGGGTGTTTTTTCTCCTTCTTCAAAAGTTGCATTCTGCTAACCTAAAAGTCTAGACCACATCCTTCAGCATGTGAAGATCCAGCTTTTATCTTCTAACATTGGTCTCAAAATAAAAATATGCTTATTATGTTAAATTGGTTCTTGCTGTAGGCTGATTCCTCCTTGAGACATGAATTCTAAAAGGCTATTGTATTCATTGATTGCCTATCCTAATCTCTGGAATAAACCAAGTGCTCTTAGAACTTTAACTCTCTTGTCTGTAGGGAAGCATGATAGAACATTGCTGTTATCCCTTGGAAACCTGAGACATGTCATTACTGATGGAATTTATGCAAAAACCTTTATTTTTCTTGACTATGAGCAAACTGAAGTTCTAGTAGAGATATGCTGAAAAGCCAGAGAAAGAAACACTCAGCAATTGCTGGGCCAGGGCTTTCTATGTCAGAGTCATGCATATGGTAAAGGAGATAACTGCCTGGTTTGACAGCCTTGTGATTACTCCATTTTGAAGTACTCCTCTTTGCAGATTGTCTCAGCAGTTTAAAATCAGATATATATCCGAGTGCTTGGAACTTGAACCATGCCCTTCTTTTCCTGGACTTTTGGAGTAGAGGGGAAAGCACCGATTTTCTCATTACAACTCAGTCTGTTCAATTCCTGAATTACATTGGTAGCAGCAGTAGATATTTTCTGTTCAGGTCCTTAATAATTTCAGCATAGCTTTTTTCCCCCTGTTTCCCCTATCCCGGTCACAACAGCCATACATGTAGAATTATGATTTCCTAATATTGGTTGATATTGTAACGACATAACTGATGTGAATCATCATTGCAATGAGCATTTTTGTAGTGCCAAAATAAATAATTAAATCCCACCCTAGAGATACCCCATATGAGAATGGAAACTGCAGAGGCATTCTGCCGGCTGTGTTTTCTCCTGATCCGAGATGTTCTGGAATGTGTTTGAGGCTGACCTTGGTTCTGCTGGATCCAAACCACAGTCATGCTTCTATGTAGCATACCTTGATTCCCCAAACTGGGCACCATGAACCTATACCAGCTCCAGGCTGGTATAGGTATTTGTGTTGCAAAGAAAACTTAGATGTGTAGTACCCCCAAACAGGAAAACCCTTTACACACAACACTGTATCTCTCTCTCTGGCTTTTCTTCGCAAATGAAGATTCATGCAGGACTCATCCCATGCTTTCTGCAAGCACGCTGATGACTAAAGAGGCCAATCCGAGATAAACAAGTCCGGTTGCAGAAAGCACAGCAGAAGGTCTCCTTGGGTGATGTTTCTGGGTTGTGATTCTTTCTGCATTGTCATTTCTCTTCAAGACTTGTTCGGTGTGAGTTCTCAAATAAGGCTGCAGCATTGTGGATAGTGCATCTCCATGCCTCCCGATGTGAGGCCAGGGCAGACTCTGACTACACTGTATAATGTTCAGGGAAAGGTACTATATACAGGGCCAAAAACAATATATACAATGTACTTAAATGGTACCATAAAATTAATTACACCAATTCATACCAATATGCGTTGAAGCTGGATTGGATCAGATCAGCCAGATTCAGTTCCAGCTCCAAAGTGATTCAGATTGATTTGGCAATTCAGACAAAAATCAGATAAAAGCCAGTAAGCCATACAGGCAAAGATTGTATCTCCATGAGCATCATATCAGGAAAATGTCATGGTGCAGACAGGAGGAAGAAATAAGCTGGACCACCTAAACATCAGGAAGAACCTCTACTATAAGAGCTGTTCAACAGTGGAATGGATTGCCTTAGAGGATGGTGGGTTATCTTTTTTTTTTTTTTTTGGAGGTTTTTAAGCAGAGGTTGGATCAGCATATTTCAGGATTGCTTTAGTTGTGTATTTCTGCATGGCAGAGGGTAAGACTAGGTAGCCCTTGTGGTCCCTTCCAGCTCTAAGATTCTTAGATTTTATGACTCTATGACTTTGCTCCTTGGAGCTTTTAGCTTCCAATCCAGGGTAAGAATTTCATCAGCACTCTCCAGTCACAGAGCTCAGGTAAGGGGGTGAGAGATGAGGGGAAAGGAAGATGTGAAGACATTGGAGAGAATATATTGAATTCTGTCTCCTTTTCTGGTGTTCTTTGTCAGATCTGTCTGGCTTACAGCTGAGCAGTTACAAGTGCTTGTGCAGAATTTGATACCATTTAGTTTCTGATCTTGCTATTCCCTTCCAGCTCTTAATTCTTCCACTCAACTATTAATCTTTCCCAGGTCATTCTAATTGGTTCTTCAAATCCTCACTCTTCTATCTGTTGTTTATTTGAGTCACTCTTTGTCTCTGCATGGCCCTTTTATTCTTTTTTACTAGCAGTTTGACTAGGGACCTCCTCTTTCCTTATCCCCTTCCTTTCCATTTTTCAATCTTGGTATTACTGTGTTCTCCCTCCCAACCCCACTCCCCACTCTCTCCTTCTGTTATTGTGACTGTTTGTCCAGTGTGCATGTCAGCTATACATACATAGACTCTTAGGACTTTATCAGATAAGCCTCTACAAACATTCTTTTGCCACCATATTTTGCACCATTTTTCTGCTGACAAAAGAACCCTTTTTATCAGACCTATCTGTAATAGCATTAAAAGGCAGCCCCAGCATTACTGGAGCATGAGTACTAGCACTGCTTATTTCTGCATTCTTGATCTCGGTGGTTCTTGTGAGAAGACACGAGCATGGTCTAATTTAAAAATACAGCAAAAGAAACACAAAAAAGTACACACAAGCACAGAAACACACTCACAAAGTCCCAAGTAAACTGGGAAGGTTCATAAAAAGAGTGTCCCATTCCTGGTTTTCTTGGTCTCAAACGGAAGTGTTCTGCCCATTGACGATGTAATCATGAGAGGAAAATGCCGTGTGGTTTTAGACACAGGCAATACTGGCACAAAAATGCCACATCAGATATATTGATGATTTAGCCCGTCAATAAAAAAGAATGCCTTATTTTCTACACATAATCACTAAAGCACGATGTCGTCTGGTATGAGCGCCCTTTCGCATTCATTAGGCATCATTATGATGCCATATTTGCTACATCTGATAAAGTCCTTAGTGCACTATGAACACACATACATCAATGAGACTACAATGCAGAAAGAAGTATGTTATACAGTATTAAATCTTTGTTAGTAACAAATTACTTTATTAATAATATATTTGACTAATTTAATAAAATAATAAATAATATCTGCCGATACTTTCTAAAACTTGTTAACAAAGGGTACTTAATTCTACTCCATTTGTCTTGAATGATCAGAAATATGTCTCCATCTTGCTGGAGAGGATGTAAAGCTTTAGGGACTTACTGACTTATGTGGATTGATTATGAGAAAGTAAAAAATTTCTGGATCTGTATTTTGCACCAAATCTCTCAGATCACAAATCAAATAATCCACTTTTGTCCAGCACTACTATTCCTTAACATATACAAAGGACCTAATACAAATCTAAAAAATAGGAAGATAATCACCTTCTTCTTAACAGAGCTCACCAAGAAATAGCTCAACATTGGAAGATGGGGAACCCAACCATGGAGAACTGGTGGTCCAGAATATGGAGGACGTGGCTGATGGAGAAACTTACTTATACTATGGTGAAAACTAGAGGAACAATGACAAAAACAATGTTCCAAGATGAATGGATGCCTTTTATTGAGTATGTTAACACTATATCACAAGGGTTATGACTTCCTAGGGAACATAGACAGCTGTGGAAAGATACTCTTTCTTCAAATGTCCTAGATTCAGACACTTGAAATGAGAAAATTGAAACATATGGATAATCACACTCAGTTTTATACTAATTTCATAAGTCCTATAATTCTTGTGTTGTATAATGTTTGTTTGTTTAACTTGAATCTTTACTAAAAACTTTTTAAAAAGTTAATAAAATGAGATATTTTCCACAATCTGGTGGCCAACAAGAAAGGCCACAGCAAGACATGAATGCAATAGCACTTCTACAAGCATATGCCCTATTAAGTGTCACTAAAAGGGATATTGCCACCATGACAAGTATACAGTTATAGTCATATTGTTGATGAATTTCTGTCCAGGTTGGTGGCCATCACTGCCTGTTGTGGTACCAAACTCCATAGTTAGTTTATGTGCTACCTGAAGAAGTAACCTCTTGTCTCTCCCATTTAACTTCAGGAGATGATCTTCAATTCTTGTCTTGTGACTGATCACTTTCTCTGCAGCAGGTTGTACATGTCAGACACATGACACTTCTCGCTCTTTTTTCAGCATTACACCACCTCAAATATAGTTGCCACTTCTTTGAGAAGCAAAGCGAGTTTCTCCACCCCCTTGCTCATATTGATTGCTCTTTTCTGCAATTGTTTGAGCTATACTATATTATTTTTGAGGTGTGCTGTATTATTACAAGTTTGGGCATATCATACACTTCTGTAAAAACATTGGTGTATTAGAAGTGTTATGCTCCATTTCTTCCCTTACTGTGTCCAACTCAGCATTTACCTCTTCAGAGCAGCTGCACACACTGGGTCAGAGTTTTAATTCAGCTTTCCACAACAACCCTCAATGTATTCCCTTCTTAGTAACTGCAACTTCAGTTTCCATCAGCTTCTTAGACCCACCCCTTCCCATGTGCGTCACTTTATGCTTGCTTATGTTGAACCACATTTTTATTTTAATGATTATTCCCTCAGGTTGAAGAGATGCTTTTGAAACCCTTTTTGTATTAGCCACTCTACAAGTTTTGTGTAATCCACAACTATAGCTATTTACTGTTCACCACTCACTTCAGATCACTTAAGAACAAGTTTAAAAGCATCAGTCTCCATACAGAATCACAAGGGATCCATACATCTTACATCCCTCCACTGAAAGAACTATGTATTTATGCCTGCTTTCTTTCCCTAACTACCTACTGATCCATAAGAGGACCTTTCCAGAGATACAATTGTTAACTCTCTCACAATGAGCCTTATACAACTTGACTGTTGTGCTAACTTCAACAGAGGGAGATGGTTTCTTGTTTATTCATGTGCATTTCACAATTATTATTTTCTTAAGTTATGGAACAGTGTGATGTCAAGGTCACAGTACTATGCTTCTTTGTTTGGAAGTGAGCCATACTGAACAAGAACCATGTCTCTGAGTAGTACAGAGAAGAAACAAAACCATCAGCAATTGTCAAATGATTTAGCAGGGCATTATGTGCTGAAGCATTTAAAGCAGGACTCTTTATTACAGACAATGTCTTTAAAATAATTATTGATAAACATTCCATACATTATATAATGTCCTCCATATAACTGTTCATAAGTAAACATGGAAATATAAATTAAGGAAACAGTAAACTGCATTTAGAACATTCATTTATTGACTAATTTATTTATATAATATTTATATATTAACCTGTACTCAGGACAAGAGGCTACTGTGAGGACAAAACACAGAGAAGTGGAATGGTTTCCAATTATCAAGGGGGACAAGCAAGGCTGTGTTTTATCACCCTACTTGTTTAATGTATGCTGAATATATCATACATAAAGCAGGATTAGACATGAAGGAAAGAGGCATGAAAACTGGAGGAAGGAACATCAATAATTTAAGATATGCAGATGATACCATACTACTATCAGAAAATAGCAAAGACTTGGAACATTACTGAAGAAAGTCAAGGAAGAAACTGCAAAGGAAGGTTTACATCTGAACAAGAAGAAAACAAAAATAATGACCACAGAAGGTTTACATAACTTTAAGGTAGACAGTAAAGACACTGAAATAGTTCGGGATAGAGTCTGTAGTCAAGAAATCAGAAGCAGACTAGGATTTGGAAGGACAACTATGAAGGAACTAGACAAGATCCTCAAGTGTAAAGATAGTTCATTGAATAGTAGAGTTAGGATTGCCCATGCCATTGTATTTCTAATTTCTATGTATGGTTGTGAAAGCTGGATAGTGAAGAAAGAAGATAAGAAGAAAATCAACACATTTGAAATGTGGTGCTGTAGAAGAGTTCTAGAGATACCATGGACTGCTAAAAAGACAAATTAGAGGGTTCCAGGGCAAATTAAACCTGAACTCTCTCTAGAAGCCAAGATGACTAAACTGAGACTGTTGTACTTTGGCCATATCATGAGAAGACATGACTCACTAGAAAAGACAATAATGCTTGGTAAGATAGAAGGCAGTAGAAAAAGAGGAGGACCACATTCCAGATGGATAGACTCAATCAAGGAAGCCATATCCCTAAGTCTGCAAAACCTGAGCAGGGCTGTTGAGGATAGGGTGACTTGGAGGTCTCTCACTAGTAAGGTTGCCATAACAACAGACACCCCCCCCCGGAGCTTCAAGAATGGTAGATCCAGGGGAGGTGTTTTAATGATGGGTAAGGAGACAAGCACAGGGATTGGCCAGGGCGTAGGCATGCCCTGGCCAAGGAGGAGGCAGGGGCCTGGTCCAGACATGCCTATTTGAACCTTTGCCACCCCTGGCTTCCTCCTCTTTTCCCCTTGGAACTCACTGGAGCCTTTTACTTGGAGCCACGAGGGAGAGCTAAGTTGTGCTGGGCTGTGCATGCAGTTGGAGTGACTGCAGCATTGGGCAGGATCTATCCCCCTCGGGGCTCAGGTGATTCATCCAGGGAAGCTGGGGGACAGGTCAGAAGTGACCGTCTGCTCAAGTTGGTCCCTCACTGGGTCTCCCCCTTTAGGTTCGCATACCCTAGGAAATAAACAAACAAATAGGTAAGATTAAATAAAGTGGCCCATATTTCAACCCAATCTTCTGTGTCTTGTCTCGTTATTCCATGTGTCAATCATTAACAGACATCCCCCCAGATCTTCAAGAATGGTAGATCCGGGGAGGTGTTTTAATGATGGGCAGGGAGACGAGCACAGGGACTGGCCAGGGCATAGGCATGCCCTGGCTAGGAGGAGGCAGGGTCAGGGTCCAGACAGGCCTATTTGACCCTTTGCAATCCCTGGCTTCCTCCTCTTTTCCCCTTGGAACGAACCCACCCACCCGCCTCTGCCACAGTATGAGAATTCTGGTCGCATCATGGGCTGGGTAGGAATTTTTACCCACTCTTTTACGGGGGGTGTTTTGCCTACCCCATACTGTTGCTTTGGACTTGGACAATTAGCTTGGGTGCGGTTTTTTAAATAGGTGGTCACTTTTGGAGAGAGGGGCGACAAATACTCGGCATTCACCTATGGCAACCTCTATTTGAGTGGAAGTATGGACCTTACTGAATTGCACCGCATCTGAACAGATGGGGTGCAGCGAGGTAGGCTATCTTTGGGGCCAGCATCAGGTAGTAATCCTCTTAGAAGTTATATGGCTTGAGGATTTGCAACCTCATGTGGAGCCTTCTAGCAGATGTCACCTGGGGGGCACCCGAGATACTGGGATCCCCCTCGGGGCTCAGGTGATTCGCCCAGGGAAGCTGGAGGACAGGTCAGAAGTGTCCGTCTGCTCCAGTCCATCCCACACTGGGTCTCCCCCTTTAGGGTCACATACCCTAGGAAATAAACAAATAAATAGGTAAGATTAAATAAAGTGGCCCGTATTTCAACCCAATCTTCTGTGTCTTGTGTCGTTATTCCATGCGTCAACCATTAATAATCTATACCATTAGATCGTGGGGCAACAAACAGACAAAACACTTTAAAACAGAACAATTTTAAAAACTAAAACACAGTAATATTTAAAACAATTTTTGCCAAGGTTCTGGGGTATATAACCTGGAAATTTATACTATAAAGAGCTAGTATGGTATGCTACAGCCTGGAGGGCCGGTAATAAGAAGGCTGCCCACTCTATTGGTTTTCCCTGTGTATATTGCAAAAAATTTCTGTATGTGTGATAAATAAATATCTCTATTAAAGACAATAGATAAAAAGACAATAGAATAACAAACGGAATATTCAGGTGGAAATAAAACTGAATTATGATGAGATCAGGGAAACTTAGATATATAGACCCACAGGCCAGGAGGGAGTCGGTAGAAGAAATCCCAGAGTACCATAAAAAAATTATGGAAGAGCATTAAAAAAGGCTTAGGAGAAGTTAGAGCCCAAATGAATGGAATGCAAGAGACATTAGAACTCGTTAAGAGAGATATTGAAAGGAATAGAAAAGCTATAGATAAAAACAAAAAAAGATATACAAACACTAAAACAAAAAAGGGATACATCTACGTCTGAAATTGATAGATAACTTAATAGAATGGCACTGGTAGAACAAAAACAAATGGATAAATAAGAGTAAGAGGGTTGCAGGAAATGGCAAATGAAAATGTAAGAGAGAAAATGATAGAGATATTGTCCCAATTTATGGAATGTACAGAAGAGGAGATGGAGAATGAAACTGACGTTACATATTGTGTGAATTCGGAAATTGCTACTAGGAAAAAAACTCCCTAGAGATATAATTTATTCAATTTGTAAGGAAAAAATACAAGATACAGAATACTAGAGGAACACAGTAAACACCGAATAGAAAATCAAGGCTGATCGCTGATATTGTTGTGTGAAATTCCCATAAGAATTTTAAGGAAGAGAAAAGATTATGACTTTCTGATATCTAAATTAAAAAGTAATAAGATAATGTTTAAATGGGACAGACTAGAGGGTGTAATTTTCACATTCTAAGGTCAAAGATATAGGATAAACTCTGTTGAAAAAGCTCATGAATTTTTAAGGAGGTATAGAATAGAAATGGAATCAGAAAAGGACGCCCAGAGGATGATAGAAAGTAGTCCAAAACCAAAGGAAAAATGGGAAAATAAGACTGAATTAGGCAAACAAGGTACAGATTCACGGAAATCAAATAACAAAGAAGAAATAGAAAGGTCTACAGGAAAAGGTGAATTGAGTCTCATAGATTTGGACACAGAAGAATTGGAATTATCTAAAACTAAAAGAACATGACTTGTAACATCATGACCTGGAATGTGAATAATATAAGACAGATATATGTTGTCTACAAGAAACGCATGCAAAAGTTAAAGATAATAAACTACTAATTAACAATAAAATAGGGGAATTTTTTTACTTCCTCATCTAATTCTAAGACTAGAGGTATAGTTCTATATATTAAGTCTCAATTCTTACCGAAACTAATTTTTGCAGATGATAAAGGAAGATATTTAGGGGTACAGATTATAATAAAAAATAAATTGTGGTTAGTAGTAGGAGTATATGTTCCATGTAAAGATAATGTTCCTTTTTACAAAGATTTAAAGAAACAAGTGTTAGAACATCAATATGACAAGTACTGGATCTTAGGAGACTGGAACAGGGTGGTAGATCCTGTAATGGATAGAGCAGCTTATAAGAAAAGAAAGGGATCAGGTAAACTGCCTAAAGAATTTTTCCAACTAAAAGAGGAACTACACCTGATAGATACATGGAGATTTAAAGAACCTAATACTAAGGACTATACATTCTTTTCAGATCAACATCAGTCCTGGTCAAGGATTGATACAGTCTTCCCTTCAAAAGAAATTGCAAATAAGATCAAAAATATTGAAATATTAACTAGATCCTTTTTGGACCATAAAACTTGGAAGTGGGGGGAAAGTTGTAGTAGGTGGAGACTAAATGACATCATTTTAAGGAATGATGAAATAGTAAAGGCATGCAATAAAGAATTGGAAAAATTCTTTAAAAACAATTTAGATAAAGGTGTGGATGACTTGATGGTATGGGATGTTTCAAAAGCTGCTATGTGCAGCATACTAATTTTAAAAAGTATTGAAAAGAAGAGGAAAAAACAAGAAAAGGTTAATAACATAATGGAAGAGTTAAAAGATTTAGAATTAAAATTGAAAAAAGATACTTTAAATAAAGAAATATTCCAAATACGAAATTATACAAAAAGCAATTGTCAATGTTAATGATGGAAGAACTTGAAAAGAAACTGAAATTTCTAAAGCAATATAACTTTGAACATGCTAACCAACCTGGCCGTTGGCTAGCATACAAGCTAAAAAAAGAAAAAGGGAAGAGACTAATTATGGAAATAAAGGAAGGAGAGAGTAGAATCACGAATGATAAGGAAATTTTAAAAAATTGATTTACTATTTTTCAATGCTATATCAACAAAGTAAGATTGAAAATGAACAGATAGATAAATATTTGGACTCTCAGGATATACCAGCGATATCCCATCAAATGAGAGAAAATTTAGACAGACCAATCTCAATAATGGAAATAAGTGTGACAATTGATAAAATGAAACAAGGAAGAGCCCCAGGTATGGATGGCTTAGCAGCTAAACACTACAAATGTTTTAAATACCATCTGTTAAAACCTCTACAAAAAATTATGAATGGAATATTACAAAAAGGGAAAATCCCAGCGTCATGGCAAGAAGCAAATATTGTGCTAATTCCAAAAAAAGAGATGGGAATATTAACACCAAAAGGTTTTAGACCGATTTCTCTATTAAATGAGGATTATAAGATCTTTGCAACAATCCTAGCTAATAGATTGAGACAGGTTGCAAATGACTATACTGAAGAGGATCAAAAAGGTTTCTTACCTGGAAGGCAGATGTGAAATAACCTAAGAACTGTTTTAGATGTCATAGAATATTATGAAAGCCATAATGAAAAGAAAGGAGCATTATTATTCCTAGATGCGGAGAAAGCCTTCGATAACCTCAGCTGGACCTTTATGCTAAAAGTATTACAAAGAATGAGGGTTGGAGAGAAATTTTAAAAATGGATGGAAACTATGTATAAAGATCAAAGTGCTAGACTGCCTGTTAATAAAGGAATGTCTGACAGATTTAAAATTACAAAAGGGACCCGACAGGGCTGCCCCTCATCTCCCCTATTATTTATTTTTCCAATAGAAGTATTATTACATAATATTAGAAAAGAAGAACAAATACAAGGGGTGAAAATTGGTAAAGATTAATATAAAGTATGAGTCTTTGCTGATGATATACTTATTTTCCTGGAAAATTCACTTCCAAGACTAGAAACATTGAACAACATATTAAAAGAATTTGGTCAAGTAGCAGGGTTTAAAATAAACCAGTCAAAAACAAAAATCTTAACGGAAAATATTAAGATGAAAGAGAAGGAAGAACTACAGGGAAAATTCGAAGTAGAGGTGGCCAACAAGAGTAAATATTTGGGTATTGAATTAACAGCAAACAATAATCAACTATTTCAAAATAACTATGTCAAGACCTGGAAAAATATAAAAGAATTTGAATAAATGGAGTATGATTAATTTATTTTTGATGGGCAGAATTGCTGTAGTTAAGATGAGTGTTTTGCCCAAGATGGTATTTCTCTTTCAGATGATTCCAGTACTTAATAAGTGATGTGGTTGGACCAATGTAAAAAAAAGATATTTCAAAGTATGTCTGGGTGTTAAAAAACCAAGGATTAAATACAAACTTATGACAGTTAATAAAGAGAAAGGAGGATTAAGCCTCCCAGACCTCAAACACTACTATGAAGCTACATACTTGGCATGGATAAGACCATGGATTCTTCTAGATGACTCTAAACGACTATCACTAGAAGGGCACAACCTATACTTTGGGTGCCATGCCTTCCTATGGTACGGTAAGGTTAGCACATAAAGATCATTTAACAACCATATAGTTAGGAGAGCTCTTTTTAAGATTTGGAATAAATATAGAAAAGTCCTCTACCTTAAAACAGCCCAATGGATATCACCTATAGAAGCCTTGTCTTTAAAGGGTCTGAGAAAACAAGAGGAACGGATAACTTATGCAGATCTAATAAAGCAAAATAATGATCCTATTCAACTAAAAGACAGACAGGAATTAATAAAGGAGGGATGTGATATACAATGGTTCCCTTGTATGCAATTAAAGGAAAGATTCAAAGCAGATGAGAAATCAGGAGTATTCGATATGGGAAAAGGAGATCTGGAAAAGTACTTACGCAAAGGGGAGAAAAATCTGATCGGCAATATATATAAGATGCTTTTATAACTTAATTTAGAAGAGGAAACAATAAAAGAGTGTATGATAAAATGGTCCAAAAATCTTGAGAAAAATATTACATTGACAAAATGGGGAAAATTATGGCAAAATAACCAAATCTATACCCGATGTACAAATTTAAAGGAGAATTTCCTAAAAATGATGCACCGCTGGTATCTAACCCCAATTAGGCTTGCAAAAATGTATAAGAATAATGATAATGTTTGCTGGAAATGCAGAAAAGCAATAGGAAATTGTTCACATATGTGGTGGGTTTGTCCTATAGTAAAAAAATTCTGGGTCATGATAAGGTCATTGATCCAAAATATATTACAGAAGAAGATTGAGTTTAAACCAGAATTTTTCCTTTTAGGAATTTCTCCTCTTGAAAGTAATTCAGGAAAATAAATAGAGAGAGAATATTGGTATATGATAACTGCAGCGAGAATACTTCTCGCGAAATATTGGAGATCTGATGAAGTGCCAAAAACAGATGAATGGATAGAGAAAATAATAGAATTAGCAGAAATGGACAAACTTACACATAAATTGCAGGGAAAACCAAGCAAAAAGTTTGTAAAAGACTGAGAATTACTATGGAAATATTTATTCAACAACTATGTGGAAAAGATGACTTTTGGATTTAAATATTAAAAATTCATTTAGATTATTCATATGAATTATGCTGCATGGTGACTGGGAAAAACTAAACGATGGAAGAAGGAAATGAGGAAGAGTTGATTTCTCTGGTAAGACACTGAAGGTTATTGGAGGGGAGTCAGAAGCTGAAACCTTGATTCATGGGAGGAACCTATGTATAAACAAGAAGAATTAAAGTGTTTGTGTAAATGAAGGAGGGAGAGAATATGGGAGAGAAAAATTATATATATTTTGTAAATACGTGCTCTGAAAGTTATGCAATATGGCTTATTATATTTATGAGCAATGGACGATGGATGTTGTATATAATTATAGTAATAAAAAATATTTTAAAAAGTAATGAGAAGGCTAAAAGCAGCTGGTTAGCATATCTTGATTAGGCCTGGGAGACTAGCATGAGAAGGAAGAAGGCCAAAGCCTATCTTTGTGAGAAAATATGTGTAAGAACCAGAGTCTCTGTGCTCTTGCTCAGAATTTGCTCTAAGACTGTGTAGTTCAGTCTGGGCTATACAGTGACAGGACTGCACTGTACTTTGTGCTGTGATATGCAGTCTGTATGATCGGAGTCTCAGACTCATTGTAAATATCACTATAGTATGCTTTATTTTTTTTTAATTTTATTTCTCCATAAATCATTAAAATCAAACATTATACATTCAAGATACAGTTGCTTACACACACTTAACATTTACAATCAATTATTGTAGTTCTCTTTTTCTTCATACATTCCTTCTTCCATCCTACTTCTAACATATCGCTCAATCACACTGCATTGTACTTCCTTCTGAATGTTCACGATTGATTGCTCTTCTGTACTCTTTTTCCTTATTACTTTTCAATCCATACAATAAATACCCTTATTTCACTATTTCAATGCCATTTTCCTTTATTTCCTTGTCTGTTTTTAGTGCCACTGTCTATTATAACTAGTCTAAATGCTACATTTGTATTGACATTTTCAGTTTATTGAGAATTTGTTAATGTATATGCTTGTCATTTCACTTATTTATTTTAAAGCTCCTTCCATATTAGTTTATGTAATAATTGTTTCAGCATTTCCCCATCTTTGTTCTAAATATTTAGATAATTTGGTCCAGATTTGTTGGTTCTTGTCTATATACTTACCTTTTATAAGCATGGTTAAACGATCTGTTCCTATCATTTCGTGAGTTTTTATTAGCCACTGGTCTATTGTAGGTGTCTCAGGGTTTTTCCACATGGATGCGTATGTTAATCTTGCTGCTGCCAGCATGTAGAATAATACTCTTTCCTTTTCTTGGTCTAACTTCTCTTCTTGTATACCCAATAGGAAGGTTTCAGGTTTAAATGAGATGTTGCATTCTAATATTTCATTACAAATTTTTTGAATCTGCAACCAGAATTTTTTGGCTTTATCACAGGTCCACCACACGTGGTAAAATGTTCCTGGGTTATGTTCACACTTCCAACATTTGCTGCTCGTTTTTTTGTACATTTTAGCCAATCTGTGCGGGGAGAGATGCCATCTATAAAACATTTTGTAACAGTTCTCCCGAATATTCTGGCTTAAAGTAAATTTCATTTTTTTTTGTCCACATTACTTCCCACTTTTCCAATTCTATTGGGTGTCCAATATTCTGTGCCCATTTTATCATGTTCTCTTTAATTGTCTCCTCTTGAGTTTCCCATTCTAACAAAGTTTGGTAAAATCTGGCGATCATTTTTTTATTTCCAGGATTAACAATTTTATCCCATATGGAGTTTGTTTTTTCTATGCCCTCCAGTTTTGTATCCATTTTAGTTCTTTCTCTAATTTGTCTATATAGGTACCAGTGACATATTATTCCATCTTCTTCCAATTCTTCTTGTGTTTTAATTATGTATTGTCCATTTTCAATCTTTAATATGTCTTTGTATGTTATCCAATTCTGTGATTTTGTCTTTTCTCTACTAAATAGTGCCTCGTGGGGTGACATCCACATTGGTAATTTTGGACATAATCTTGCCTTATATTTTTTCCATATTTTTATTAAAGCTCTTCTAATGAAATGATTATTAAAATCTCTATTGACTGCTTCTTTATTATAGAATAAATATGCATGCCACCCAAATCGATTGTTTGTTCCTTCAAGTCTTAATAATTTCGGGTCCTCTAATGTTGTCCATTCTTTTATCCATGACAAGCAACAAGCTTCATAGTATAATTTTAAATTTGGTACATCAAGGCCGCCTCTTTTCTTTATGTCTTGTAAGACTTTCATTTTTACTCTGGGCTTTTTTTCCATCCAAATAAATCTGGAGATATCTCCCTGCCACTTCGTAAATACTGCATTGTTGTGTATAATGGGTATCATTTGAAATAGATATATCAGTTTAGGCAAGCAGTTCATTTTAATTGTCGCTATTCTACCGAGAAAAGAAAACTTTAGGTTTTGCCAGTTTTTCAAATCTTTTTTAATTTCTGTCCATAATTTCTCATAATTATTTTGGAACAATTCAGAATTCTTGTTTGTGACATCTATTCCTAAATACCGTGCTTTTTTGACTATTTTGTATCCAGATTTTTCCACCAATATCTCTCCTTCTTCTCGCTTCATATTTTTTGTTATTACTACCGTTTTTTCCTTATTTATTTTCAATCCCGTTAATGTCTCAAAGTCTTTAAGTATTGTTCTTAATGTCGAGATTTCCTCTGTTGGATCCCCTAATGATATCAATAAATCGTCTGCATATAACTTTATTTTATAGTTGTATTTGCCTAATTTAATTCCTTGTATTTTGTTTTCTTCTCTTATTTTTATGCTCAAAATCTCCATTACTAGCAAAAATAGTAGTGGGGAGAGCAGACATCCCTGTCTCGTACCTTTTTGAATTCGTATTTCCTTTGTTCTCTCCCCATTTATTATTAACTTTGCTTTCTGGTCATCATAGATTGCTTCAATCCATTTTGAAAATTCTTTCCCTGCATTAATTATTTCCAAAATGTCCGCTATTATTTCCCAATTCACATTATCGAAAGCCTTTTCGATATCCAAAAAGATTAAGGCAAGTTTCTTGTCCACCTGACATTCACAATATTCAATCAAGTTGAGGACATGCCGTATATTATCTTTTATGTATCTTCCGGGAATAAAGCCTCTTTGGTCCGTGTGTATCCAATCTGCAAGTACTTTCTTCAGTCTGAAGGCCAAAATTGATGCAAAAATTTTATAATCTACGTTTAATAATGAAATTGGGCGATAATTTTTGGGATCTTGTGGGTCCCTGTTTTCTTTATGTATTAATATTATATTCGCCTCTTTCCAAGAGTTAGGTATAGATCCTTTTTTTATCCTGTCTAGAGTTTTTTTCAAAGGCAAGATTAATTGGTCCTCCATAACTTGATAGTATTTTGGAGTAAACCCATCTGGGCCTGGTGATTTCCCTATCTTCATTCTTTTAATCGCCTCTGAAATTTCTGCAACTGTTATTGGTTGATTTAATCTTTGCCGCTGTTCTTCAGTAAGTTTTGCCAATGAGTTATCCCCTAGGAAAGCTTGTATACTTCCTGTGCTTGTTTCTCGTTTTTTATATAATGATTCATAGTATCTCCTGAATATTGCTTTAATTTTATCTTATTTTATCTGTGCTCCCTCCTTGATCTTTGCGATATGATTTCTTTCTTTATCTTTTCTTAATTTCACTGCTAGCCACCTCCCTGGTTTGTTTGAATGTTCAAATTGTACTTGTTTTGTGTATTGTAATATTTTTATGAATTTCTTCTATTGTTTCAAATGATAATTGCTGTTGTAGTATTTTTATTTCCCTTAATTTCTGTTTGTTTAACGGGTCATCTTGGAGATCTCTTTCTTTTTTCCTTATTTCTTCTTTTAGCTTTGTTGTTTTCTCCATTTTCCTTTTTTTAATTTCTGATGCTTGCTGAATAAAAAACCCTCTCATCACTGCTTTTGAAGCCTCCCATACCGTAATTATATCTGTCTCATCATTCATATTTTCTTTGAAATACCAATTGAGAATTTGTTTTGCTTTTTGGACTATTTTTTCTCTTTGCAAAATATTGTCGCTCAATCTCCAGTTATATTCTGATTTTCTTTCTTTTAGTTCCAGCTTCACCGGATTATGGTCCGACCAGATCCTTGGCAATATTTCGATTTTATGTATTGTGTTACACATATTATTCGTTAACATATAGAAATCAATCCTCGAGAACGACTTGTGTCGTTCTGAAAAGAATGTGTAATCTCTTGCATCGTTGTATTTATACCTCCATGCATCTGTTAATAATAAACTTGTTGCCATCTTAAAGAAAGTCTTAGGTAATTTCCCTTGTCTTGCCTTGATTTTTTGGTTTGATTGTCTGTCCAGTGTTGGCGCGATCACCCCGTTCCAATCTCCAAATAGCATCATCCTGTCATAATTGTATTCCGTGATCTTCCTCAATAACTCCTCAAAGAATTTGTCCTTGTTTTCGAGTGGTGCATATAATCCCAGTATCAGTGTTTTCTTGTTTTGTATAACCCCTTCTAAACCAGTGTAGTGGCCTGCGGGGTCAGTGAATAGTTGTTCTACTTGAATTCTATGATTTACATATATTACTACCCCTTTTTTCTTCTTTTCATTCGCTGAGATAAATTCTGCGCCTAATTTTTTATTTTTCAATAATTTTATGTCATCTTTTCTGACATGAGTTTCTTGGAGGCATATTATGTCCAATTTCTTTTTCTCCAAAAGATGAAATATTTTCCTCCTCTTTTCAGGTGCGTTTAGTCCTTTAACATTCCAAGTAATAATTCTTAAGTTCATAATTAGTTAATACAAAATGTCTTTTTTGTTTTTACTCTGTCGCTTCTTCTTCTTCTTCTCCGAATTCTTCTTTTCCCTCTTCTTCCTGTTCTTCTTCCTCTACTCTCTGTCTAAGTTCTGTTTCTTCCTTTTCTTCCTCTTCTTCTCTTTGTTCTTCTTGTGTCTGTTGCCTTTGAGTATATTTGTATCTTGATTTTAAGTCTGTCTTAAATTTTTCTAAAGATTCCTCCGCTTTTTTTGGTGTGTCAATTTTGAAGAATTTTTGTTTGAATTTAAAGGATAATCCTTCCAATTTCTCCCATCTGTAAGGGATTCCGCTTTGTCTTAACTGTGTTGTTAGGTTATTGTAATTTTTCCTCTTTTTCAAAATCCTCCTGGGGATGTCCTTATATATCACCACTTCGTTGCCCTCAATCTGAAATTTGTGGTCATAATTTAGTTGGAGTATTAGATCTCTCGTTTTCTTCCTCACAAAATACACCACCACATCTCTTGGTAAGTTCTTCTGTTTCGCCACTTTCGATGAGATTCTATAGATTTTATCTATTTCCCACTCCAGTTGTGTTTTCGTTTTCCCAATAAATTTTGCTAATTTTGGTATTAAATATTTGTATAAGTCTTCGCTTTCTTGTTCTTTTATCCCTCTTATTTTTATACAATTTTCCCTCCATTTCAGTTCTTGGAGGGCTCTTTCATCCAAATCTTGCTTCTGGGCTTCTAATACTCCTGTTCTTGTTTCTACCTGTTCAACTCTATTTTCTAGCGTATCCACCTTCTCTCTTAGTTGTTTCATGTCTTCCATTACTTTCTGTATTGAGTCCTTTATCCCTTTCAATTCTTTCTTCATTTCTTGTTTGAGTTCCGTCCTCATTTCTTCATTTCTGCTCTCATCAGTTTTATTTATCACTATAGTATGCTTTAGTAAAGACAAATCGTTTAGACACACATCTGTGTCTGTGTGCTCATTTCTTCACCTGATGATTGCAACTCTGCTACAACAACTTTTGCTGCCTGGTCTTCTTGATATGCTCAGAGGTACCAGTGCACTACTGTATCAATTTTAAATTAAAAAAAACAGTCTAAAACCACATACCTATTAAAATTCAAAGCAAGATCCTTGGATCCTCATGACTTTGTTAAATAACTACAGCACAGGTGATTTCCCTAGCCTTACCTTCCACTTTTTTTGGCTTCTAAGACTCCTTAGAACAAGGTATCCAGACAATAGCCATCCATTGCCTGCAGCCTCTTCTTTTTTCAGCTGAAATTATTTGTTTGTGCATGATGCTAGAACCACTGCTAAAACTATTGTCTTCCCTTTCTCTTTTTTCCATGGTGCAGAGGTGATGCCATCACCCAACCTGCCCTTCGGCATGGTGGGGAGATTGTGAGAAGCTTTGCAGAGGCTGCTGTGAAAAAGAGAATGGGCCCTCCTGAACAGAAGTGGCAGCATCAACAGAGTAGCACAATTGCTTCCTCCTACATTCCACCATTTGAGGAAACTGCCTCACCAAATGCCTGGTAGAACTGGCCCTACAGGGCACCACTCTCCATTCTCTTAGACACAACAGGTCCTAGGTGAGGGCAAGCAAGTTTGTTTCATTACCAAATCCCAGCCAGACTATGGATATTATCAGACACATTTAAAGTGGTGTTACAGGAACACCAGGAGATCACAGAAGTGCTCCCTTATCATATGATGTTGTCCCCCATCATTATGCACCCGTTCTGCTCCCATTTTGCCAGCACTCCTTAATAGGAGAAGCTGTCAATAGATTCCCCCCCGCTCTGTTTCTGTCACGGATTTCCATGAGTGCAACAAGGTGCCCTGTTTTGCTGTTGAGATCCCAGCATCAATGAACAGTCCCTGGCAGAACACTTCTGGGTGAGAACAGGACATCCAGGTAAGTGACACAATTATTATGGGCCTCCCCAGGTTACTTTAACATTTTAAAGTGTGTTTTTGTGCTTGTAACTTTTTTTGGTTATTTTTATTTTTTAATTTCTCGCACTTTTGTCTTCTTGCGAGAATCCATGGGATTTTGATCCAGGAAGTGAAGGGAGCTCCGTTAGAGCTCTGTTCTCTACTGGACTGCTGGAATGGAGGTAAGTGCGGTGGAGAGGGTGAATGTGGTGGGTCAGGGGTGGGAGTGGAGATTGTTGGACAGGAACACTTTTTTTCATTTCTGTGTGATAATCTCCTGAAATAGGTCCCTTGAACATTATGAAAAAAACATGTCTCAACACTTGAGACACCCCATGAAGGAAATAGCGAACACTGCAAAGAATCTTTCAAAAACAGTGGGCCCTCCATATCCATGGGTTCGGTATCTGCAGATTCCAGTATCCACGGATCATCATGCTGTTTACCCAAAATGGCAGCACCCATTCCTAAAATGGTGCCGCAGCATACTGAAAATGGTGGTGCCCATAACAAAAATGGGGGGCAACCTTTCATTTATATAGGATTCAACTGTACATTTTTTTAATCTATGGGGGTGGGTAGGTAGGGGTTCAGAACCAAACTCCTGCAGATACAGAGTAGCCACTGTATATATTTATGCAAAATACATATGGAATTTCTTTTCTTTTCTTTCTTTTTTACTTTCTTTCTTTTATTGCCCAGGAAACCTGCTTTAGAGATAGAAAATACAAAACACAAGTAACAAATAGTGTAGTTCCACTCTTCAAGAATCCATTTACAGCTCAGAAAAAATACCCATGCATTTTGGTGCCAGCCAGTATTCCTGGACAAATTGCAAATAGTTCTTGAAAATGGTGTAAAAACCTCTAATATTACTTCAAAAGCATGGAGAATATTGCTGAAATTAATTGTTCTCACATGCCAGAATGAAATAAGTGAAAATTTACATCTCTGCATGAAACCACTATTCCTTATTATGGATGTAATGGGGAAATATGAATGAAAGAGATCAAGGTCAAAGTGCCAAGGCCAAAATATGACAGGAACAGGGGACAGGAGGGACAATGTGGTAGGCCAATGTCCCTTCTTGACTAAGAATTGATGAACCTGTCAATTTCATATTCTCCCACATTATATTTTTTTAAAAAAGAGAATGTGGAAATCTGTTTAAATAGAAGAAAGACATTCCAGTGACTTTTTATTAAAGAAAAAAAAACAGAAAGAAACTACCACACATTTACATTGGCCAAACTCAGTAGGCAGAGCTAGTGTCTGCATGGTGAAGACTATATTTTACCTACTTACAATTTAGCTGTTAAAGATGAGAAACCTCTCTCAGGATTGGTCCCCAGACATGACCTTTTCCTGCCAAGTTCAGTTCTGTTGTATCACTTTGTGGCTAATTTTATTTACATTCCTTTGTACTTGCTAACAAGTATATAGTCTAACTAGGAAAAGGGAGTATGTGCTCTAGGTTTGTAATGGTTTGATAATGCTGGCACCTAGCCTCTGCTATGGGGAAAATGGGCTGAGCTCAGGTCCAGTGGGAACTAAATGTGGGGGTGATGGATAGCCAATGACTGTATAGCCCACCAGATTTTGTATATTGCAGAATGTTTTTAGTTTACTGCTTGCTAGTTAGGTTTCATTCTGAGCAACAAACTCATAGGGTCAGCTCTTTAGATTACTGTGCCAATAAAGTTTTCTATTTTTTAACTATGAAACTACTGGTCACTGAGTCTTGAGAAGCCAGTACACGAAAGCCTCAGCATTTCAAACCCAGACGTTGAAGAGTTAAGCTAAGTATCTAAAGCCCTTTACCAGGACAGACAAATCTGCTCAGTTGAGTTTAATTTATTTTCTTTTTTCATGTTTATGACCAAATTTCCAAATTTTGAGAAGTTTTTTTTAAAAAACAACAGCAACAAAATGAATGAAATGCTCACCCATCCCTTCTTCCAGTTTAATTAACCTTGACTAATTTAGCTAGGAATGTTACATCCAAACTACTTATTTAAAAACTGTTGTACTGATTGATTTTTTTAAAGAAAAAAAATATGTAATGTATTTCCTTTGAGCATACAAGAGAATACAAACTCAAGTATTTATAATATAATAAAATAAAAGAGGATGCTGCTTATATGGCTTGACCCTGTTTGTTCATCAACTTGCATTGCATTATCCAATCTAAAAATATCTTGACCTAGTCTTAGAGCTGGCAAGCAAATCATCTTAAAAGGGACATATAAATTAGAAGATCAGGCCTCATGAATCAAGGATTCAACTTTATTTACATCACATCAAATGGATCTGGAAAACATTTGATAACATTTCTTGGATTACATATTTCAAGTATTTCAGAGAATGGACTTGGGTGAAAATTTTATCTGGGCCATAAGAGCAATATATTCAGTTCACAAAGCCCAAATTTTAGTAAATGGCAACACCACAACACTTTTTGATCTACAAAAAGGCATTAGAAATGGATGTCTCTTTCACCCTTGCTTTTTATATTGGTGTTGGAGATTTTATTGAGAGACAGACACGATGACAGAATCCATGGAGTAAAGGTAAAAAAAAGAGGGGAAAAAAGCACTATAAATTGAGGGCCTACATGGATGATTTCGTGATAATGATCCAAAATCAATTGGATTCAATGAAGGCTCATTTGGAATAAGGTGTTTTGGCCATGTTCTGGGTTTAAAATAAAATGTGATATAACAAAACTCTTGACTAACAGCATGATTTTATAAGAGACAATTGAACTAGTTTTGACAAGGTATTCCATGATATTTTTGCAAAAAAGTTAGTAACCTGTGGGCTAAACAATGCAACTATTAGGTGGATTTGTAATTGGTTGACTGACCGAACCCAAAGCATAGTCAACAATAGCTCCTCTTCAACCTGGAAAGATGCGACCAGTGGGGTGCCACAGGGTTCTGTCCTGGGCCCAGTGCTATTCAACATTTTTATCAATGACTTCAATGAGGGAATAGAGGGTATGCTTATCAAGTTTGCAGATGACACCAAATTAGGAGGGGTAGCTAATACCCCAGAGGATAGGATCAGAATCCAAAATGACCTCAACAGATTAGAAAGCTGGGCCAAAACTAACAAAATGAATTTCAACAGGTAGAAATGTAGGATACTACACTTGGGCAGTAAAAATGAAAAACACAGATATAGGATGGGTGGCACATGGCTTGATGGCAGTACATGTGAAAAGGATCTAGGACTCTAAGTGGATCACAAGCTAAAGATGAGTCAGCAGTGTGATGCGGCAGCTAAAAAAGCCAATGCGATTCTAGGCTGCATTAATAGGAGTATAGTGTCTAGATCAAAGGAAGTAATAGTGTCACTCTGTTCTGCTTTGGTCAGACCTCAGTTGGAATACTGTGTCCAGTTCTGGACACCACAATTCAGGAAGGATATTGAGAAGCTGGAACGTGTCCAGATGTGGGTGAGCAGGATGCTGGGAGGTCTGGAAGCCATGCCCTATGAGGAGTGGCTTAGGGGGTTGGGCATGTTTAGTCTGGAGAAAAGTAGGTTGAAAGGTAACATGATAGCCATGTTTAAATATTTGAAGGGATGTCATACTGAGGAAGGAGCAAGCTTGTTTTCTGCTGCTCCAGAGACTAAGACATGGAGCAATGGGTTCAAACTACGGGAAAAGAGATTCCATCTAAACATTAGGAAGAACTTCCTGACAGTAGGAGCTGTTTGGCAGTGGAATGCACTGCCTTGGGAATGTGGTGGAGTCTTCTACTTTGGAGGTTTTAAAGCTGAGGCTGGATGGCAACCTGTTAGGAATAATTTGATTGTGTTTTCCTGCATGACAGGGGGTTGGACTGTATGGCCCTTGTGATCTCTTCCAACTGTATGATTCTATGGTTCTAATTGCTCTTTCTAACTTTAAAGTAGAAAAAGGGGGATTAATTATTTTGGGGGTTACACTTATGAAGCATAAACAGCTCTTTGTTTCAAAATAATTATAAGTAAGTCTGGAAAAAAAGTAAATGAGATTTAGAAAAACTGGGAAAGCTAAATTTATCCCTTATGGGAAGAATTGCAGTAATAAAAGCAAATGTTTTACCAAGACTTCTATTTTATTTTCAAATAATCCCCATTATAACAACTAGAATACCCTTTCTGCGATGGGAGAAAGAAATTCATAGATTTATTTTGGTTTTTTAATCATTTTTTTTATACACATGAAAATCCAAACAAAGATCCAGCCTAAGGGGTCTCTGACGAGCCACAACCGCCTCCCCTCTTGCACAGGTAGGGTTGTGAAGGGTTCAAACTGTGATTTTTGGACCCAAATTAGTCCCAGAAGGTGATCACCCCAGACAAGCTTCTTGTTCTAGTGAACTGTCACCACTGCCACCACAACAGGAAGTCCTCAAAAATTCCCAGATTTATTTTGCAGGGAAGGAAACACAGGATCAAATTTAAAATATTATGTGACACTAAAGAAAGGAGTGTCCTGGGGTTGCCTAATAATAAACTGTATTACTAGACCTGTTGCTTTGTGCGGCTGAAGGAATGGATTTTACTTAGAGTTGAGAGACTATCGGGGCTCTATGGCCATGATTAATATTTGGGTAACATGGTTAACTATGGTATGATAATGTTAAGATATATGCTGATTTTTATAAACCATTATATCAGAAAGGCTCTTTTGAGAGTATGGTATAAATATAAACAGAGACTTTTCTGCAAGATAACACTAGCCACCTCACTACAAGAGGCCTTTTTAAAGGAAAGAATGGGTTAAAAACAGGAAATGGTTGTTCTATGATGATCTTTTATACTTGGAAGAAGACAGCTGGGAGATTAAACCAATAGAGATGCTTATTAAGGAAGGCAAGAATCTCAACTGGATTTCCTATTTGCAACTTAAGGAGAGATAAGATCTAGCGTGTATCTACACTGTAGAAATAATGCAGTTTGACAACAGCCATACTTCCATCCTACAGAATCTTGGGGTTTGTAGTTCTATGCCAGCACTCTTTGGCAGAGAAGGCTGAAGACCTTATAAAACTACAAACCCAGGATTCCATAGGATGGAGCTACAGCACTTAAAGTGTTGTTATACTGAATTATTTCTACAGGGTAGATGCACCCCTAGCCATAAAGGTTGGCAATAGTGAGTTTTATTTAGAACTGTGTTAACTATGATGACCACTTAATTTAAAAAGTATATAAATACCTTTTGAAATTAGACACAGAAGGAGAATCATAAAAAATTATATGATTTTGGGCATAATATTCAGTTGGATGTATGAGAAAAATGTGGACCAAAGATATAAAATTAACGTTGTGTAGCAATTTTAAAGAATATATGTACATCATGATGTTCAGGTGATAACTCCAAATAAGTTGTCGAAAGTGTCTAAGAATGGTTCAAACCAAAACTGGGGCTGTCAGGATAAGGGGACTTTTTTTTTTTTTAATATAGTGGACTTGTAAGAAAGTGAAAGTCTGTTGTTCTACTATTTATCCTAATTAAAGAAAAACACAATTAAAGGTAGATCTTGCAATGTCACCAGAAATGTTTTTTTGTTGGGCATTATGGACAAAGAATTGGATAGTTAGTATGGACTACTTCTCCGGTATATTGATAACAGCAGCAAGAACACCCTTTGCTCAAATTTGGAAGCTTTCAGAAGCACCCGTGATGGAGGGATGGATTCCTAAGGTTGCCAAATTGGTCCAGGTTGCCAAACTAATGTAGGTATTGAACACTAACCCAATTGAGGACTTTTTGAAGGACTGGAAATCATTTATGGGTTCTTAATTTTTTTGGAGCAATAAGAAATCTAACCATGTTATAATTTCTGGTTATAGTTACTTGTGGTTTTAGCTAGTCAGATTTGTAATGGAAAAACAATATATTTCTTCTTTGTGTTTTTTCCTCTTTCTTTACAGTTTGGATGGGGGGGGGTGTCAGAGGACTTTCGTATTTTAGTTCAGTGTTTTAGTTAGTTTTTGTTTATTGTTTTAATTTAGTGTGTTAGTTTTGCATTTTAGTTTTAGGCTAGTTTTAGTTTATGTATATAGACATATGCATAAACATATATATGTATATGTGTCTGTGTGTTTGTGTGTGTGCACTGCCTTTTTCTTTTTTCTTTTCTTTTCTTTTTGTTCTTTTCTTGACTTTGGCAGTGAATTACACTGTCTGCATTAAAATGAATAAGTACATACTGTATAAATTTAAAAAGAAGGATACACAAGTAAAAGAGATGCAAGTACTTTGGGGGTTTGCATCTGTAAGGCCATTTTTGTTCTCCCATCAGTTCTTCATTCCAACTTTGTTAGTCAGTGATGATTATGGTTCCACCAATCCTATAAGACAGCTATACACACAGCCTTTTCATCCACATTTATTAAAGTATTATGAGCCCAGAACTAGAAAGCTCCAGTAATTAAATACAGAATTTAGAAGGATTTCTTGTTATGCTGGAGCTTTTAAAAAGCTAACTTTTAATAGCACTATGTTTCTGTAAATTACATCTGTTTGCCTTCCCGCAGAAAAATAAGGTGGCCATTTTAATTTCTGGAAAGCTACACTAATTCTGTCAATTAAACTGCTCTATAGGAATGATGATAATATAACTTACATTTAAAGGGAACATGCAATAAAAAAGGAAATCAAGGAAAGAAACTGGAGCAATTATATGAGGGCCCTGCAGCAGCTAAGCAACCCAATTCCCAGAACTGATGGCTCTAATGGTAGAAAATAAAGTAAATAGGGCAATGTTAATTTTCTGTTACAGTCATCAGGAGCCTGTGGCTGGAAAGGCACTTGAAGAAGAACTGTGATGTAGTGCCTATCTTGTTAACAGAAGCCTTTCCTATTCATGTACTGCTGAGAATGGAAAATAGTGAAGCTTGGTAGAATTGCCAGGTGTCCCTCATGGTAAAGCAGCCTTGATAAATACAGGAGGGCAGAAGGGCCTATCTGGCAGATGATCACAGGCCATGTCACTATTTTTTCACCCAAACAACTCAGCTAGCTGAAACAGCACCTGTCACAATGCCTCTCTTCCGTTGTGATACCCCCACACCACTCCCTTACCAAACATCTGCACCAGCACCACTGGTTGCCTTTCCCCTAGCTACACAAAAGCTGGGACACCCTTCATTCCCCACACTACTGCCTTCTATGCCCCAGTCCTCTAATCCTCCAGCTCTTGTTAGTTTCAAAAGGTCACAGCAATCTGATTTCCCTGTCCACTGGCTCCAGGCCAGCAGTGCCATGTATCTTGCACAATTATGTGGTTGTTAATTATGTCTTGTCTCCTAAAAGGGTTTTTACTAATTATCTACACTATGTGTTCTTTAATTTCAGGTTCTTACTATGTATCTCAGGGTTTAACAGTATGAGAAACAAGCAGTGGCTACCCATAGCAACACTATGTATTGGATTCCCAGCTTTCATTCTTTATAATACAGTAAAACATTACGTGTCCTGATATTGTTGTTTCTTGTATTTCCTTTTCTCTGCCATTGGCAGCCATTTGATGTAAATGCAGATGTGATGGTGTCAGGACACAAGTTACATTTTGCTACATGTAATGGATGGGATCATTCAACACAGGGCTGCTGTTTGCAGGATGTATTTCTCCTTTGTTGTTTATCACTTCAATAAAAGAAAGGTTTATAGTATAACTCTACATAGCCCTAAAATCTTTTCACTTAATTAAGGGCTTGTCTACATTGGTCAAATACCCTGGCTTGCCCCCATTACAGAGCACTGCAGTCCAGATGATGCAGGGCTTTTCCTCCGTTTTTTGCCCCTGGGCAGTCCTCACCACGCCTGAGGCAGATACAGGACTGGAATAGGGGCAAGCTGGGATATGGCTCTTTCTCACATTTTTTTAAAATACCCAGTTTAATGCATTTCCACTGGGACAGGACAGATCAGTCCCTGCATATCCACAGGAGCCCATCCTGGCAGGCTGGCCTTCGCTGCTACTGCTGGTCACCTTTGCTCTGTTGGGTCAGGCAGCAGGCCTGCAGCATGTGACCAAGACTTGTCAAATGCAGGGGACTTGTCATATGGTGCATCTGGCTACCCAGGCCCCACAGGGCAGGGAAAATACTGGTGGTGGCAGTGCTGCAACATTGGGCGGGCATTCCTGTGTGGTAATGGGGGCAGAACAGGCCACCTTCTCAGCCAGGATATAGTGGTGGGGAGCTGGTGTATCCTAGCTGGTATGGATGAGCCCTAAGATGAACCAGATATTCTTTTTTTTTTTTACTTTAAAAAACTGAGCAAGGTGATAGAGAGGGCAGTTGCTCTTCAACACCAAGCTGTCTTGGATGAAACCGATTATCTAGACCCATTTCAAACTGGCTTCAGGACAAGCTTTGGGGTTGAGACTGCCATGGTTGCCTTGACCGATGATCTGTGTCTGAGCATCGACAGGGGTAGTGTGACCCTGTTGGTGCTCCTAGACCTCTCAGTGGCTTTTGATACGATAGATCACAGCATTTTTCTGGATCGCCTGAGGGAGTTAGGCATCAGAGGCACTGCTTTGCAGTGGTTCTGGTCCTTCCTCTCGGGCAGGTCCCAGAGAGTGCTGCTCAGGGATAGTAGCTCCAGTAAAAGGGAGCTCACCTGTGGAGTACCACAGGGTGCTATTCTGTCTCCGATGTTATTTAACATCTATATGAAGCCACTGGGTGAGATCATTCGGAGTTACGGAGCTGGGTGTTATCAGTACGCTGATGACACTCATATCTATTTCTCCGTACCTCGTTCGTCGACCTCGAATTCTGATGGCATCTCTTCTCTCAATGAATGTCTTCAGGCAGTAATGGGCTGGATGAGGAAAAACAGATTGAGACTGAATCCAGACAAAACGGAGGTGCTCACGGTAGCGGCCCCAAAACCAAGAATTGAGTTGCAACCTCCAGTCCTGGACGGGGTCACATTCTCCTCCAGTGACTGTGTTCGCAGTCTGGGGGTGCTCCTTGACTCGTCGCTCCTGATGACAAATCAGGTAAATGCGACAGTCAGGAGCACTTGTTATCAGCTTCGGCTGATACACCAGCTGCGCCCTTTTCTGGAAGTAAGGGACCTTGAGACCATTGTGCATGCACTGGTAACCTCACGTCTTGATTTTTGTATTGCACTTTACATGGGGCTACCCTTGTGCTTGGTTCAGAAATTACAGCTGATACAAAATATGGCAGCCAGGCTTGTCTCTGGAACATCTAGGAGGGACCACATTACTCCGGTTTTGAGGTCCCTCCACTGGCTGCCTATCAGCTTCCGGGCCCAGTACAAGGTGTTGGTTATCACCTTTAAAGCCCTAAATGGCTTTGGTCCACGCTATCTCAGGGACCGCCTTCTCCCTTATAATCCTCCCTGCGCTCTCCAGTCCTCTGGGAGGAATTTGTTGCAGTCACAAAGATCTAGGTTTGCGACCACCTCCCAGAAGGCTTTCTCGGCTGTCGCCCCCAAATTGTGGAACAGCCTGCCGGATGAGATCTGCCTATTGACATCGTTAGACAGCTTTAAAAAGGCTGTCAAGACGGCTCTCTTCAGGCAGGCTTTTCCAGAATAGCTAATCCCGGCCTCAGGAACCCCCTTTGGAAGCTGATTCTGGAGCTCCTAACTGTTGCTGTTCGCTAGGAAGGGTTTTTTTTAATAACAGTTGTATTATATGTTGATTTTAATTTGTATTGATTTAATAATGTTTTAAGGGGGGAAGGGATTTTGAGTTGTTTTATATTATGTATTATTTTACTGTTGTAAGCCGCCCCGATTGTTCGCAGAGGGGCGGGATATAAATAAATTTAATTATTATTATATTATTATTAATTTTTATTTGAATATACATAAACATACATAGGCATTTGTATATAATTATACAAACATTTTATGCACATCTTTTATATATATTCTTTCCCTTTCTTTTCTTCTCGTCGTTTCTCTCAATGATAACTTATTTTCTCCAGACTTCCTTTACCAATTCTTAGAGTCAAATTTTCTACTATTTCCCCTGTGGTTTGTTCCTTCTCACACCTCTCTCTCTCTCTCTCTCTCTCTCTTTTTTTTTTAACAAAGACCTATGAATTTTTACCTACGTCTGTTTATCTTATAACTTCATACTCCCAACTTTCCAAATTATATCGCTTACCTTTCTCTATTAACTGCCTTTCTTACCCATACCCCTTTACCCCTTTTCTCACTTATTTGGGTAGGTTCCAAATATTCTCAACCTTCCTTGATAATTTTGTATATATAATTCAACAACTATGATTATTCCCAGTGTTTCACATCTGTCGTCTCTATGGTGACATATTATTTACATATTATTTAAGATATTTATTAAATTCTTTCTATATCACTTTGTTCATATCTTTATATATATCATCTTTATCTTCCCAAAATTTCAATAATATGGACCATTCCTTTCTTTTTATAATTCTATTATTTTCATTGTCTCTCAACCTGTTAGTTAGTTCATCTAATTCTATCGTATCTAACAGCTTCATTTTCCAGTCCTCGATTGTTGGTACTTCTCCCCCCCCCCAGTTTCTAGCAATAACCAACCTTGCTGTTGTTATCATATTTAAAATGATTCTCCAATATTTCTGTTCTTCCCTCCTATCTAAACCTTTTATCTATTTTAGTCTTCAATATGCGATTGATGTTATCACCTATTTTCCTCCAGAACTTTTTGATTTTATCACATTCCCACCAAATGTGGATTAGGGTGCCTTGAGATTTCCCACATTTCCAACAGGTGTCATTAGCCTTTTTATTCATTTTTTAAAAATTCTAATTGGAGTGAAGTACCATCTCTGGGTAATTTTGACATAGTTTTTTTCTTAGGTTTTGACAAGCTGTAAACTTCATGGACCTTTTCCTTGCTATCTCCCAGTCTTCTAGTTCTATGGTATGTCCTATGTCCTGTGCCCATTTTGACATGTAGTCTTTGATATATTCTTGTTCTAGTTTCCTAGATAACAGTAGCTTATAAAACTTTGATATCTGTCTCTTCTTTTTTTCCTCCCATATGATTTTATCCAATTCATTTTGTTCTTTTTGTATTCCTTCTTTTCTTAAGTCTTCTTTTAATCTTTCATTTAATTGGTAATATGTGAACCAATTTATGTTATATACTTCATTTGTAATTGTTCTTTAGAAATTAGCGTACTAACTGTTCTATTTCCTTTCTGTATTCTATCCGAGTATCTTAACCAGATTTTGGTATTTTTCCCTTTAGTTTGAAATGCTTCATGCATCGAAGTCCACATTGGGATCTTAAAATAGAATCTTTCTTTTACTTTATTCCAAACTTTTAAAAGTCCTCTCCTTATACAATGGTTTGTGAAGTCTTTGTTCATTTTTTCTTTATTGTAGATTAAGTAGGCATGCCACCCATATCTTGCATCATGGCCTTCTACGTTCAGTATCTCAATGCTATCCAATTTAATCCAGTTATTTACCTATGTTAACACTGCAGCTTCATAATATGTTCTTAAGTCTGGTAGTTCACAACCCCCTCTCATCTTCTCATCTATTAAATAATACGACTTTATTCTTGCTTTTTTCTTTTCCCAAATAAAGGACTTTAGACATATAAAGGCCTTTCCTGATTAGATCCCAGCCTCAGGAGCTGCACCTCCTGGCCTTTTTTAACCTTGTATATATTTGTTTTTAATGTGATTTTAGTAACACAGTTTTAATTTTATATTGTTTAATGTCTTTTTATGGGGGTGGGTGGGGGTGGGTTGTGCTTTTAGTCATTATTATAATGTTTTAATTCTTGGAAGTACCCTGATTGTTTTTAGCAGAGTGGCGGGGTATAAATAATAATAATTAGATCTTTTCCCCATGCGTCAAAGATTTTTTCATTGGCAATTATGGGCAAGTTTTAGAATAGAAATAGTAATTTTGGCAATACTGCCATTTTCACAGCAGCAATTTTTCCTAACATTGATAGCCCCAATTGGCCCCAACTGTCTAAATCTTTTTTTACTTCTATCCACACTTTTTTTATAGTTGTTTTCGAATAGATCTCCATTCCTTTTGGTTATCCAGATTCCCAAGTATCTTACTTTATTACATATTTGATATCCTGATTTTGCCTTTAACTCCTCTTCTATTTTATTCATGTTTTTGGTTAGGATACTTGTTTTTTCTTTGTTGCCTTTAAATCCAGAAAATTCTCCAAATCATGTCAATGATTCTAATAGTTCTTCCATTTGTTCTGCCAGATTTTCCAAAATAAGGACCATATCATCCGCAAAGGCTCTCAACTTATATAAGTGACCTTTTATTTTTGTACCTGGGATTTTCGTGTTAGATCTAATATCATTCTTTAGTACTTCTAGAACTATTATGAATAGTAAAGGGGATATTAGGCACCTCTGTCTTGTCCCTTTTTTTATTTTGATTTTTTCTGATTTTTCACCATTAATAATGAGGTGTGCTGTTTGTTCTTTATAGATCTGTTGAATCCTTTTCCCAAATGTCCCTCCCATTCCTATCCTTTCTAGTACCTCTGTCATAAAGTCCCAGTTAACATTATCAAACGCTTTTTCAGCATCAATGAACATGAGCCCTAACTTTTTTTCATTGTCCACATCAAATTATTCTAGCAGGTCTAATATTAATCTTATATTCTGATTTATTTGTTGTTCCGGCAGAAAACCATTTTGGTCTTTATGTATTATATCTTGCAGAATCCTTTTTATTCTTTGTGCCAGAACTGAAGTATATAACTTGTAATCTAAGTTAAGCAAGGAGATCGGATGGTAATTTGAAACTTCTTTACTGTCTTTCCCCTCTTTTAATATTAATTTTATATTTGCATGTAGCCACAATTCAGGAATCCCGTTCTTTTCGATGTCATTAAATGTATGGTAAAGTGGCATGCTTAATTCATTCTCCAGCTTTTTGTAAAAGAGTGCCGTATACCCGTCTGGTCCTTAAGCTTTGTTCTGTTTCAGTCCCCTTATTGCCTCTGTTATTTCACTCATTGAGATTGTTGCATTCAAGTTTTTCATCTGTTCTTCATTTATTCTATGGAAGTTTTGTCTATCCAAATATTCCTTCATTTTTTCTATATTCCCTTCCTCCCTTGCAGTTTGGTCATATAATTCTGTGTAATACTCTTTGAATAATTGTTTTAAGTCTTCCTGTCTTGTTATTAGTTTATCTTTATTCCTTATTTGTGTAATCAGTTTTTTTCCATTTCTTTTTTCAGTTTATGTGACAGCCATTTCCCAGATTTATTTGCAAATTCAAAATTTGTCTGACGTATTCTCTTCAACTTTATTTCTATTATCATCATTGTTTCCCAACTTAGTTGTTTTTGAATTAGTTTTATTTGTCTTAATATATTTTCATTACTCGGGTTCTCCCTAAGTACTCCCTCTTTCTTCCTTAATTCATTTGTCAAAAAGTTAAATCCTTTGGAATTGTTTCTTTTCACCTCTGTTCCTCTTTTTATTAGTAGTCCCCTAAGCACTGCCTTCCCTGCATCCCAGATCATCCTTGTTTCACAATCCATTGGGTCATTTTCCATGAAATATTGTTTTACCACTTTTTAAAATTCTTTTAGATTTTTTCCATCTTTTAATAAATTCTTGTTTAATTTCCAATTATAGGATTTCTTCCTGTTTCAAAGAGACCTTGATTGGAGAATGGTCAGATGTAATTTTGGCCAAGATTTCCATGTCATGAATTTGGGTTATCACACTTTTTGATGCCAATGAACCAGATATTCTTCCATTAGATTTACTTGGGAGTGGGTAATCTGCCACTTTTCAGATATTGTTGGACTATAGGTCCCATCACCTATGACCACAAGGCATGCTGTCTGTAGCTTGTGGGAGCAGGATTCTAGGGGGGACTAGAGGGCTACAGCTTATCTGCCACTGCCCTACACATTACCAGTCCAGATTTTGTTACATTGTGGTAGATACAAACTTTTATTCCACTCTCATAAAAGGATTACCTATTCCCACTTCACCATGCTTTTACAGGTAGCAGGAAGTTGGCAAGATATTTCAATAACTTGTCCTCTCAGAGTTTCTTAACCTTGCCCTGCCTCTGAGGCACTATATTCCTAGATTTGCCCTGACTTTTCTTTGTGCATTTCTGTTATTCTCTTCATGGGAACAGTAACTTTCTGAAGAGGCAACCCTCTTCTGCCCATGGAGGCTCTCCATGCAATTTGAAACTTATTTTTTTCTAGTGTCACAAGCACATAGAGAATCCCTGGGGCAAAGGGGACTCTTTTTGATAAAGTCCTCCTTCTTAGCTAGAGAGCAATGGAAGTGTGATGGAAGTGTTGAAGTTAGCACACTCTCTCTCTTCATGCGTTTAAACACAAATGGAATGTGGGAATATGTCTAGAAACAAAGCCAAGGCCACCCTGCAAAGTTCATGGTTGAATGGAGGAATCTGAACCAGGGTCTCCCTGATCCTACTTGGAATGTGTGCTTTAAATTGTTTTAATATGGTAAGAGTTTAATTATAATTTAATGTTGACTTTTTGTATCTTTTTAATAATATTGTTATCATTTTGATTTGTAAAATGCTTTGAGTTCCAATCTTGGGGAAAAGGCAGGATATAAGTAAAGAGCATCACCATCATCATCAAATCTCAGAATACAATTTCTTAGAATGTTTTTATATTTATACCAGCTATACCTGGTGTAACATACACCGTTCCCCCACACACACTACACCCCCTCCCAGCGGTACACACACTGCCCCCCCACGCTGCCCCAATGTCCCTCCCCGTGCCACCCCTTATGCTCTCCCCACTCCTGTGCCACCCTTGCACCACCTCCAATACCCATGCCACCCTCCCCACATTCCCCTGTACCCATGCTGCCCTGTGCCCACACCTCCCTCCCCATGCTGCCCTCCCTGCATTTCCCTGTGCCCGTGCTGCCCTCAAGCCACCTCCCCGTGCCCATGCCACCCTCCATGCATCACCCTTCCCACATTCCCCCATGCCTGTGCCACCCTCACGCTGCCCTCCCTGCACCTTGTTCCCCACATTCACACACACCATGCAGCCCCTTCTTGCCCTGCACCACCCTCCCTGCATTCCCCTGCAGCCATCCCTATGTTCCCCACTCCATCCCCATGTCTATGCTACCCCCTTGCCTGCTCCACCCTCCCTGTGCTGCCCTCCCCATGTTCCCTGCAGCCTCCCCATGCCCATGCTGCCCTTGTGCCACCCACTCCCCGCAACCATGGCACCCTCCATGCGTCACCATCCCTGTGATCCCCCATGCCCTCCCCAAACCTACGCCACCCTCACTCCACCCCCAGACCCTTGCCACCATCTCTGAATCCCCCCACGCCCATGCTGTCCCCCTTGCCTGCATCACCACCACCCTACACTCCTGCTGCCCTCCCCACACACTGCCCTCCCTGTGCCGACCCCCATGCCCCATATCGCCCCCTTGTGCATGCACACACACACATGCTACTCACACCTCCTCTGCCATCAAGGTCCACATGTTCCCACCTCCAGTGTGCTGATTGGCTGCCCAAGCAAGCTTTGATTGGTTGGTCAGTTTCCTAAACATCCAATCAGTACACTGGAAATGGCAACATACCCAAGAGAATTATATATATATATAGATTTATATACAGTGTAAGTAAGCCACATCAGATATGATCTGATTTGATTGAAAGAAAGGGCAGGTATGTTAAGAATAAATAAAATAGATATTTTCAGATGTTTACACTGACTTTTACATTCTACAGTTTAACCTTCATCCATATGGTTAAAAAAAAAGACACAGAGTTGGATTTTTTAAAAAAATCTCATTGGATTTCCAAGGTATTTTATAAGATAAAAATGCCCTCAAACAGCAGGATGGTTTGTGAATGTAAAATGAGGGCTGTTGCATACCAAAAGTCAGAAGACATATGTTCACATGAGAGAAGAATGTTTGTTTTGAGTAGCTGACAGACCTCCTTTTCTTGGGAAAAAAAAATCTAACCAACATTATATCTGTTTTCTAAAAATACTACTACTGCTATTTTTTACTGAAAGAACAAAAACTTTGTTCTGAACTCTCAAAGTTAGGAAATGGACATAAGCCCCAAGGAAAGGAGCTGTTTTTGTTTTTGTTTTGTTTTGTTTTTTGCAGGAAGGCCTAGCTTTAATGGTGTCATGGGACTGTTTTCTACCATGATAATAAAATAGTCTTTGTACAGCCATTCTTTATGCCAACCACTCTACAGAGAACTACAGAATGTCACCTGGATGCTGGTGATCCTTATTAGTAAGTTTTTCCACATGCAGCATACTGTCTGTTGTTTCTTTCCTGTCAATCTTACTATAGATGTAACAATGGCAGGAAGGATGGATAGGTGGTTTATGTTTTTGAGTGGTTCCAGCATATGTTAGGCCTGTGCTTAGCAAAACTCCTACCAGTTCTAAGCTAGTTAAAAATTGTTTTCTGTCACATCTTGTCCAGTGAAGAAATATGGTTCAACTAGTGTTGTCCCCATACAGCAATCAAGATGGGTTTTCTAGTGATGTACCAGGCTGCCTGCCCAGATAAATATCTCCCTTCAGAGGATATGATGTCTTACATTGCAGCCTCAGCACGTCTATGACATCTTTTCTTGGTTTTCATGGGATGTACCAGGCTGCCTGCCCACATGAATGTCTCCCTTGGTGCCTTAGCATTGGAGCACTACCACACTTTTGTGCTGCATTTCCCATTTTTACTTGGCATGTACTGCTGGAATGGCTTTTACTGCCAAACTCAACCACTATTCATCAGTGGTTCGATCCATCCCTGGTGTGTAACACATTTAAAGCTGCTCAATAAACCCAGTCCACATGTGCTGAAAATCAACCAGTTTATCAGTGACTGAACACATTGCTCTTGTTTCCCCATTGTCAAACCTCAAACACCTTTTGAGCGCACTAAATCTCTTCAAACTCATTTTTGCTTTGAAATGGCAGTGCCCTAAGAGTGGATGCCACATTTCTTCTAAGGCTGCCTATTGTTCATGATACACCAGGAGTAATAGGGCAAGTATTCCTTCAGCTCAGTGATGTCATGTTGCTCCCAGACTCTGACTTTGATGTCTATCGTATAGTCTAGTTGCATGGATTCTGTCATAAAATGTGACTCTGTGCCCCACCTGGTTGGAAGAAGGTAAAGGGAAAAAACACCAATCTTCTGACAAGTGGTTTATATAATTCTAAGAGCAGGAAATATTTCTTCTGCTGAAAATCTGAACATATATATTTTTCTCACCAGTATAATGTCTCCCTTCTTTTAAAGCAAAGCCTTACTCTACACCCCAGCCCAGAAAGATGCATGGAACTGCAGTTATTTAAACATTTATATAGTGAAATTGCAAAATGTATGCCTACACAGGCAACCTTCCTTCTTTCTTTTTTAAAGCATCTAGGCATAATTAAAGCAGCAGATGAATACATGAAATATTTAAGGACTCATTTAGGAAAATCTTAAAGGACTCCTTCCAAAACTGATAAAGGAATGCAGACACCAGAGACTCTTAATTTTAACCAGTGTGAAGTAAAGGGCAAAATGCAATGGCCTGGCACATAATGTGAACCAGTTAACTTTGCTCTTTAGCTTCTGTCTATCCACATAAAAGCTGGTCACTAAGTCTATAACATTTGAGCATGATCGAGCAACAGAATCCAGGATGAGACTATAAAAGTTTGGCCCCACTCCAATAATGTCCCCAAGTATATCTGTTCACTTGCTTCTCTTTGAGTGAATAGTTATCATTCACTTTCACAATTATTTTCTGTTCCGTATTCTCATTCTAGCCTCCGTGTTTGAATATACATCTCTTAACATCCCTCATTCATATATTTTTTTTAAAAAAATCAAGTTCTTTTATCTTGCTTCTGAAAAAAAATGAAGTTTTTTTTCCTTTTTTTACGCAACAATGGAATTAAATTTTCAAGCATTGAGAATGGACGTAATGAATAACTCTAGCTATTCCAACCATAGGCCTCTTATGCAGGTGCTAAAGATAAAAAGATGGCTGCTGAAATCAGCACCAGAAAGATGGCTGGATACACAGGGATTCAAATTTAGGACATTATCACACCAGCCTCTTTTCTGGTAGCAATCACATTAGTGAAGGAAACAAGAAGCCTATTGGTATTGAAGCAATCACTATCACACCTCCTCTTCAATTGTATGAGTGTGCTGCGTGCATGCTGCTTTGGCAATCTTGATCCTTCCACATTGGCTCCATAACCTCTGCCTTCCTACCTACTCAGTGCATGTGTGCACCCCCTCTCTAGTTCTCTCTCTTGCTTTTGTGCCATGATTCTGTAATTACAGAAAAACAATTAAAAATATTTTACTGTATGTTTTGCCATAATTATGCAATCTCAGCAAAAAAAGGAAAGCATGGAGGAAAAACACCCTTGACCTGCTTGGGAATAGCAAGGGGGAGTGGGAGAAGAGAAGAGGGGGAAAATCACACCCCCTCATGCCACATGACTGCCATCATGTCATCACTGGTGGAAGGAACCTAACACACAGGGAGACAAATAGAATAGGATCAATACTAGGAACCCATTAATGGGTTTTCCCCATCAGTTAAAAGGTGTGCTACAGAAACAAAGAAATGCAAATCATCAATTGAATAGACACAGTGTCCTTAGACAAAGTTGGTTAAAATCACATATCAGTTAAAAACATATAGCAATTTAAAAGAACAAGTGAGACCAAGACATTTTAAAACAATCAATACACAATTTACAATTCACAATTTAAAATCATCTGGATAGACCTGCTAGAAGAGATTGGTGTTTAATGCTACTTTAAATTCAGATAGCATATTTAGCTCTGTATCTTTTGGCAAATGCTTATATGGAATGTGCTCCAATGTATGAATTTTGATTTTGTTTAGGGGTCCTTCCCCCTTTCAGACATCCTTGCAGTGTTGGGCTTAAGGTCAGACTTAAGGGTGCTCATCTCAGAAGCACATGTTTGTAATCTGTACCATTTTGTATGAAAATATTTCCAAAGCTAGTTAATCAAATAGATATAATTAATATGGTTGTTTACAGTGTAAAATATAGGTCTTGTATGAGGCATAATGAGTCTAATTGTATTTCCTGACCGTCCCAACTAATTTATTCAGATATGTGTTATATGTTTTATGACAGTAAAGCAATAGTACAGAGCTAGCGTGGTATACTAGTTTGATTGTTAGATTAGGATACTGGAAGACCAGAGTTTGACAAGCTAGACAAGTTAACTGTTCAATGGATTTATAATTGGTTGACCGGCCGAACCCAAAGGGTGCTCAGCAGGGGCTCCTCTTCGTCTTGGAAAGATGTGACCGGTGGTGAGCCACAAGGTTTGGTCCTGGGCCCAGTGCTATTCAACATCTTTATCAATGACTTGGATGAGGGAATTAGGGGCATACTTATCAAATTTGCAGATGACACCAAAATAGGAGGAGTAGCTAATACTCTAGAGGACAGGATCAAAATTCAATATGACCTGGATAGACTGGAGAGCTGGGCCAAAGCGAACAAAATGAAATTCAATACGGAGAAATGTAAGGTGCTGCACTTAGGGCGAAAAAATGAAATGCATAGATATAGGATGGGGGAGACCTGGCTGAATGAGACTACTACGTGCGAAAGGGATCTAGGAGTCCTAGTAGACCACAAGTTGAACATGAGTCAACCGTGTGATGCGGCAGCTAAAAAGGCCAATGCGATTTTGGGCTGCATCAATAGAAGTATAGTGTCCAGATCAAGGGAAGTAATAGTGCCACTCTATTCTGCCTTGGTCAGACCTCACTTAGAATATTGCGTCCAGTTCTGGGCACCACAATTCAAAAAGGATATGGACAAATTGGAGCATGTCCAAAGAAGGGTGACTAAAATAGTGAAAGGTCTGGAAACAATGCCTTATGAGGAGAGACTCAGGGAGCTGGTTATGTTTAGCCTGGAAAAAAGACGGTTAAGAGGTGATATGATATTCCTGTTTAAGTATTTGAAGGGGTGTCACCTTGAGGATGGAGCAGGCTTGTTTTCTGCTGCTCCAGAGACTGGAACACGGAGCAATGGATGCAAGCTCCAGGAACAGAGATTCCACCTCAACATTAGGAGGAACTTTTTGACAGTAAGAGCTGTTCGGCATTGGAACACACTCCCTCGGAGTGTGGTGGGGTCTCCTTCCTTGGAGGTCTTTAAACAGAGGCTGGATGGCCATCTGTCGGGGATGCTTTGAATCGTGATTTCCTGCATGTCAGGGGGTTGGACTGGATGGCCCTCGTGGTCTCTTCCAACTCTGCAATTCTATGATTCTATGATTCTATGATCTAAGAGCTAAGTATTCAAAGCCTTCTGACAAAATGGGTGAATCTCTCAGTTCTGGTTTCTCCTATGTCTCATTATATATATATATATATATATATATATATATATATCAGGTTCTTTCTGTCCTGTTTATGAAGAAATTTGTAATGTTCTTATGAGCCAAACATAGTTTTCATGCAAACCTTATCAGTAATGTGTCCATTAATGGGCAACTGTGGCCCCTCAGATTTTTTTGTATTGGAATTCCCACAATCCCTCACAATTGCCTATGTTGGCTAGAGTTTCCAGAAGATGTAGTCTGAAGCACCTTGTCATGCCTCATCCCTAGGACCCAAGTTCATACAATGACACAGACAGTGAAGCAGAATAACAGGCTGTCATGCCTAGTGCCCAGGGCCCAAGTTCAAATGATGACACAGAAGGACAGGAGGACATGTCAGTGCTTGATAAAGACAATTACACTCCCCAGAAGCCACATTACATAGACATAGATTATCTACCACAGCTGAATGCAGATAAGAAAGGGAGAGCTTATGACACTTAAAGCACTTAAACAAGAAATGCTCATTAATCAGGCAACAGCTGCAGGAGGCTACCAGACCATAAATATCCCAGCACCACCCTTGGGAAGTTGTTGCTAACAACCAACCATTCTGTAGGAAGCAACATTTTTGTTTTTTTACTCGGCTTGTGTTTCCAAAGACCTGTGTTCCCTGCTTTGTTGACTGATCATGCTACTTGACACAACCTCTTGGCTTGATGCCTTGGAATGTATTGCTGTATCCAAGTGGCCTGGACTACCTGGACTCTAATAATGGTTTGTGCTTGGCTAGTTAGCTCCTGTCCCATCTGGGGCTACTACTGACTTGCTTGGTATTTACCCTTAGCTGGTCTCCCAAACAAAACACTCCTGAAGGTGTCAGGTTATTCTTTCCTGTTTTAGACAATTGAATGGGTTATCAGTGAAAAATAGATGTTGCTAAGTCCAGGTAGTTTTATAGGCCAGAACAGTTTAGTTAGGGCTGTGCAAATTCTGTGCTTAAAAACAACAGCCAACAACACCATGCTGTCTGTCTGTCTGAAATGGATTTTATATAATGAAGGGAACCACAAGTTAAACACAACTATTGAACTCCCCAGATTTTTCACATGAAAGTATAAAGTCTAGCTTGTTGAACGTGTGAACTATGTCAGGAAGAAGGGGGCAACTAGATAGGAAAGACCCCTGCCATCAGCCCTGTCCATATGGTTAGAATACTCTCTCATACACCTTATAGTGGAGACCATATTAGAGGAAAATAGCCCCCCCATGCTGAAACAGATCTTGGGTAACAGTTTATAAAGATCAGACGGATTGGTTTTGGAAGATGGGCATATCAGTCACTATGAGAATGTCACTGTGAGCTAAAGAAAACTCTACATATACAGAAAAGTACTACTATTTATCTGGTGTGATCAATATGGGATGATCACTGGTGCCACACTTTGTATCTGAACTTTCTAAAGGCATTTGTTTGACCACGATAGAATGAGGTTTAGGAACCTTTGTCGTCTAGATCTTTTGGACTTCAACACCTATAAGTGCCAGCCAGCATAACCAATAATAAGAGAGGGTAGGAGCAGTAGACCAAAATGTGTGAAGGGCTTAGGTTCCACATCCCTGACCGATATAAGCCTTGATCCAGAGAAACCTGTATAGTTCTTATGATATTTTAGTACGTTGTGTAGCATCCATGTAGAAACTCTGGGACTGGAATTAGGAAAGGCAAACAACTCCTTTTATTTGTTTTGTTTTGAAAACAGGGAAAAAACTAAAAAGGATAGTTGGAAGAAGCCTGTCCTCTTTTATTTTTTAATTGCTAATTTAATTCACAGTCTATGTCACTTTCTTCTTAGCTGCTGGAAATCGAGCATAAGGAGGCAGAGCAATTATGATTTTTTAAATATTTAACTGCATGCCTGTTTCTGCCTCTTTGTCTCATTTCTTCTATTCCCTTTCAGGTGTGCCTTAACTAGTGAGTAGCATCATCTACTATCTCTACACAAATGAATCAATTTTACGTTTGTTTTGTGAATGCACAGACAGGTGAGAGTCTTTCTAGTTCAGGCAACTGGGTTTTTATATGACATAGATCAGCACGAGCAAGTTTCTAGGCTGGAACCTGATAAGTGGTTAATTTCTTTTAGCGGAGAAATAAAGTGGCCAACAGAATTTATCCAATTATTCCTGATCTATTATAATTTATACTTGTACAGGTGCTGCAGATAGGCTTCATCAAAAACATTTTAAAAAAACCCCAGTGACAAATATGATGGTGTGAGTCCCTTGTTGTGCCCAGAGTGGTTCAGAATGCCAGTTTTCTGGCAAAATGCCCATCATGGTGATAAGCAGATTACATGTAGAGAAAGAGTTTCTAGCAGCCTTGCCAGCAAAGCATTTCATTACAACAGCCAACTTCCTCAGGCAGTGGCCACACCACATGGAGAATGATGGAAGCTGTTGTCCCAACACATCAAGAGGACGGCAAGTTGGGAAGGCCATTCTTTAAGGACTCGGCAATGAGTGCTGCACAGCAGTATGTGACTAAAGTGGGAAAGTAATCATTGATGGATTCAATAATCTCAATTTTCTTACCTTCCAAGATGTGTTACAAGAAGGGGGCTCGCTGCTGGCCGGTGGGGCCATTTTGTGGCCTGACCGGCAGCCCGCATCACCAGCCCTCCAACCCCCCCAACCCCGTCCCGCCTTTTGGCGCAGCGGGGGGGAGGGGAAGAGCGGCCACATGGCGAGCCATGGGTGCAGCCATCTTTCCCCTTTCTCCTTCCCAGAAGCCTCGGCGGCGTGGGAGGGAGAAAGGGGAAGGATCAATCAGGGAGGGCCCTGCCTGACCCTGATTGGTGAAGGAAAGGGCAGGAGACTGGGCTTAAAAGGCTGCACAGTAGGTGCGGCCTGCCCAGTTGGAGGCAGCGACGGAGGCGGCAATAGCGCTCCGTCGCTGTAAAAAGGGGAAACAGGCCTGGCTTTGCAGGGAGGTACGTGGGGGCCAACCGGGTGCAGGGCGGGGGTGGGCAGCTGCGGGCACCCCCCCACCCAGGAGCAGGATGAGGGGGCGGTTGGCAGCGGCAGGGCATTCAAGCCGCCACGGAGGTAAGTCGGGGCGGGTCACCCTCTCCATTCGCCCTCCCTGGGAGCCATGGCAGGGGGTCCAAGGCTCGGGCCACCGGGGAAGTGGGCTGCAGGCAGGGCAGGACACCCCCTCCCCTCGGGGAGCGCGCTGCAGAGGCACAGGGAGGTGGGTGGATGCCAGCTGGATGGTGCGGGCTGCCACAGAGGCAGGGAAGCGGGCGGATGCCAACTGGGTGGCGCTGGCCACTGCGGAGGTGCGGGCCACATCCAATCCCCCCACCCCAGGAGTCGCAAGGGGGGAGAACAGCCACCAGCTGGGTGGTTTTGGGCAGCTTGGGGCTGCTAAGGATCCCTGCCGGGGTGGGCCGTGGGCGGAGCATGCACCCCCCTTTTATTGTCAGAACTGGGCGGGTGCGACTGGCAGGGCAGATTGGGCTGCTACGGGGTCCCGGGCAGGTGGGCCGCGGGAGGAACACCTCCCCACCCCCACACCTGGGAACCGTGTGGGTGGTGAAGGGCCGCCAGCGGGGTGGATTGGGGCTGCTGGATGCAAGGTGGGGACAGGGGGGCCACCAGCAGGGTGGCTCGGGCACAGCGCGGCCGGGCCAAGTGTGGGGCATCCCCCCCTGGAAATCTCTAGCACCCCCACCCCTGCATATCTCATGCACACGAGAGCCGCATGGGAAGCGATAGGCAGCCAGCAGTGCAAAGGCAGGAGTGGGGGCATGGCAGAGAGGGAGCATGGCTACTGATTTGAGGCTGGCACGCCTACCCCCCTTTTTTTCATTTGGAAGAATAGGCCTCTTCTGGGCTGAGAGGCATGAACAATGATGGCAAGATTTTTCCTTTTGCAGGTTGGGGTCGTTTTTTCCCAGTTGGGCCGTGGGGAGGCGGCTGGCGCATAAATAATAATAATAATAATAATAATAATAATAATAAATATACACCTATATATATGTTACATTGTACGCATTGGCACATGGTTGCATAGTAACACTGTAAGCACACACACATCCCCCATCAGTGGAATAGGGTTTCCCAGAGTACATGGGGCCCAAGAGGAAGGCAAAGCAGTGCCATGTCGAGGAAGCCAGGCCGGCCCAAGAAGATGCGCTCAACAATGGCGGTGAGGGAACTACACAGATGAAGCAGGAAGACGGCAGCAGTGACGGCTCAGCGCCACCCCCATGGCCCCCGGTGGAGGCTTTTGTGCAGTGAACCCCCACCCTTGCAGATGTCATGGGGGGCCTCTCTGTGGTCCTTCAGAGGATGGACAAGGGGGCCCTTCCCTGTAGGGCACCCACCAACGGGGGTTGGTACAGCCAAGGCCGGGGAACCAAGTACCTCTTCCGGCTTAGGTGCTTCCAGCTTAGGTGCATCCAGCAGTGGCGGGTGGTCCAGGTGGTCCAGATCCAAAGAGAGAAGTGGTGGGTGGTCCAGCCATTCCAGATCCAAAGAAGAGGTGGTTCCAGGGAATCCAGATGGTCGGGTTCACATGGATCTTCATCGCGGTGGCTCAGGAGATCTGGCGTTGGTGGAGCCCGCATAAGAAACGCAGACGGTCCCGCTCCAGTTCCTCATCAGGTGAGTCCTCAGATGAGGACAAATACAGGTATTGGGGAAAAGGGGCATTCAAGCCTGGTCTGCCAGGGTGGGCACTCAAACTGAAAAGCCAGAGGAAGGGCAGGGCAGGGGAGGACAGGAAGGAGGATGGAAAACACCTGCCAGGGGAGGAGCTCAGGGAAGCCAAGTCAAAGTAGGATCCCCCAGGGGGCCATCTGGATCACAAGGTGCATTCTAAGATCCTGCAAGGGTATTATGTTGATGTTTTCACGGTTGGCTCCACCCCCTGGGGTGGAGGCTAGAGTACATAAAAGTGACAAAAAGGAAGGAGACAAGACCAGCGTGGAACCTTTAGAACGCACCTTTGACAATTGGCTCAATGAGTACACAGTCTTCATGGGGGGGTGCTGGTCTTCCCAGAGCGGGCCTGGCACCTCACCAACCACCTCCGGCAGGTCCTTCTGGTACGGGCTCAAGCTGGGGATTCCAGTGCAATCCTGTATGACATCGAATGCAGGAAGAAAGCTTCCAGGTCACCCATGCACAGATGGAAGACCATTGAGTACCCCATCTGGCTTCTGGCCACTGGGCCAGGCAGGAGGGAGAAGGGGGAATCCCAAAGGGCAGCACACAAGAAGGAAGGGAAGAAGCTGGTGTGCTGGGAATTCAACGGAGGCAAATGCTCCCAGTACAAATGCAGATTCGAGCATTCCTGTGACAACTGCGGGGGTGGGCACCCAAAAGTGAATTGTTCACGTCAGGGCAGTGGCAGCCAGTCCTTTCATGGCAGTCGCCCCACGGCGGTTGGCACCAGAAAGGACACGGGAGCCAGCAGCACCACCACCAACGCCTCAAAGTGACGGGGGGGCAAGGGTCGCATGGCATTCACACCAGTCAGGTTGGAGGCCATGCGACCTCTTTTGGAGGCCTACCCCCCCAAAAAAACAAGCAGCATCCTACCTGGTGGAGGGTTTTGAAGTCGGGTTCAGTATTCCTTTTCAGGGCCCAAGAGAGGCATCCACCTCAGGCAACATAAAATTGGCAACCTAGCTGCCTGAGGTGTTGGCTTTCAAAATCAGGAAAGAGATCGAGGCGGGGCGCATAGCAGGGCCTTTTGATCAGCAGCCCATGCCCAACGTAAGGGTTTCACCTTTAGGGGTGGTACCCAAGAAGGCCCTGGGTGAATATTGCCTCATCCATCATCTCTCCTACCCCAAAGGGTCTTCAGTCAATGACGCAATTCCACCGGACCTCTGCACAGTGAGATATGTGTCATTGGACTATGTGGTCCGCCTCCTGCAGACTTGTGGTCAGGGTGCCCTGATGGCAAAAAGGCGATATACAATCGGCCTTTCGTCTACTGCCAGTGCACCCTGATGACCATTGCTTACTGGGATTCAAGTTTCAAGAAAAATGGTACTATGACATGGCATTGCCCATGGGCTGTTCCATCAGTTGCTCTGCTTTTGAGACTTTCAGCATGTTCCTTGAGTGGGCATTGCAACACAGGGTGGGGTCGACCTTTGTCACTCACTACTTGGATGACTTCCTGATGATTGGCCCCGCTAGGGGGGAAGAGTGTGGGGTTTTGCTTTTTTCCTTCCAGGCACTGGCAACCGAACTGGGAGTACCGTTGGTGCCGGACAAGACGGTGGGGCCAACAACATCCCTGGTATACCTGGGCATACAGCTTGATTCCGAAAAGGGGATATCCAGACTGCCAGACGAAAAGATCACCGGCATTTGGGAGTTACTGATCAACCTCCTGAGGAAGGACAAGGCCACTTTAAGAGAAGTGCAATCACTACTTGGCCACCTGAACTTTGCCTGCAGGGTGGTTTCCCCAGGGAGGGCATTTTGCGCTCGCCTCGTGAGGCTCACCGGGGGGGGTCAGGGCTCAGCACCATCGCATTTGCCTCACCAAAGGGGTGAAAGAGGACATGAGGGTGTGGGTGTCCTTCCTCGAGCGTTACAACGGGGTTACCGTGTGGCAGGGGCGCTTGGAGCTGGGGGGCAGCTTACAGGTGCACTCCGATGCGGTGGGCAGTCTGGGTTTCGGGGTGTTCTACAATGGGCACTGGTGCACACAGCCTTGGCCACTGGAATGGGCAAACAAGGGCGTTACGAGGGACCTCACATTTTTAGAATTCTTCCCTATAGTGGTGGCCATCACTCTTTGGGGGACGGAGTTCAGGGATAAGAAGGTTTGTTTTTGGTGCGACAATCAGATTGTTGTGAAAATCATCAACAGGCAGTCCTCCAGGTTGGAGAAGTTTATGAGGCTAGTTCGCAGGTTCGTGCTCGCCTGCCTGGAGGCCAGCATCAGCTTCCAAGTGCGGCACATCCCGGGAGTGGATAACGAGATCGCAGATGCATTGTCTCGGTTTCAGGCCGATCGGTTCCACTCGCTAGTGCCGGACGCAGACGAGGTGGCAGTTCCTTTCCCAGCAGACCTCTGGAGCCTTGTGAATGAACTGTGCTCCAAAGGGTAGCCGACTCCTTGGCTCCATCGACGCAAGCCAGCTACCAGAGGGCAGCCATGCAGTTTATGGCTTTCAGACGGCAGCATGGCTATGGGACAGCGGGACCGGCTTCAGAATGGGAAGTGCTACACTACTTGGCTTCCTTAAAGGATAGAGGGCTGGCCTCAAAGACCATTGCCGGTCGGACAGCAGGCATATCTTTCTTCAGCAAAGTGGTGGGGCATGGAGGCCCCTGTGATACCTTCATGGTAAGAAGGGCTTTGGAGGGCTGGAGGTGGGCAGTGCCACGCCTGATTCTAGGCATCCGGTATCCTATGCACTGCTGGCTTAGCTGGTGGCACACCTGCCTCGCATATGCCACTCCAGCTACGAGGCGCTGCTTTTTGGCACGGCATACACGATTGCTTTCTTTGGGGCCCTCCAGGTCGGGGAGGTGGTATGCTCCTCCAAGACAGACACATCCGGCAGGGCGCTTCAGATGGGCGATGTGGCCCTGGGGGAAGGCGACTTGTCACTGTGCATCTGGTGCTCCAAGGCAGACCAGCGTGGCCGCGGGGCCACCCTGCACCTCCAAAGGGTTTTGGCCTCTTCTCCATGTCCGGTGGTGAGCATGACTAAATTTCTGGAGGCAAGGGGCCGAGGGCAGGGCCCCCTGTTCAGGCACAAGGAAGGGGTCCCGCTAACCAGGTTTCAGTTTGTGAGCATCATGAAGATGGCAATTCGAGGATTGGGCCTGCCGGCAGAAGATTTCAGAAGTCATTCCTTCCGCATAGGGGCGGCAACCATGGCTGCGGAGGTGGGCATGTCCACGGAGTCCATCAAGAGCATGGGACAATGGCGTTCCAGGGCCTATGCCACTTACATTAGGCCTGGGCAGGCACTGCCAGCGGGGCCACGGGCCCAAGGGGACTAGTAGGTCTGCCTGTTGATGATAATGGTTGGCGGAAGGCGGTTCCCATGGGGAACGCCTTAATGGCGGATGTATTGGGTCGTGATGGGTAATGAACCTGGGGCCTCGATCAAGTACAAGTTCAAGTTCAAGGGAGGCCTCGGGTATGTTTGCTAACATGACCTTGTTTACAGGGGAGGGGAGAGCGTTGGGCAGTCGGCTTGACCATTGGCTCTCTCCTCTAGAGGGGTTTGGAATGGACCAACCCCAACTCTGCCCACATGGGTGGGCAGCGATGAGATCATGACCCATACATTGCCGCCAACCATTTAGCTTGCAAATTGTGGCCGAATTTTTCCCAAAAATATGTATTTACTCATATCTACATCAATATGTATCTACCTCAGTGTGTATCCACATTACTAACCTGTACCTAACATTATATTCTGAAAGTTTAAATAGTATGTAGAAATACAAACAGAAAAACAGAAGTGTGTCCGAGTCTCATTCAGGAGGGTGGTGGGGATGTATGGTCTGGGTCCGCAAAATGTACTCTGTGTCTTGGGCATTTACATATTTTCAAGCCTTACAGAGAGGAGTGCTTTGTAGCCAAAGAGCAGGGGGAGGAGGGTTGGCATTGGTCACCATAAAATAGGTTTCTCCAGTAAAACATTTTCATATGTGGCATCAAAAATAACCCCCAATTAATGCATTTTTTTTTCAAAACTATATTACAAGACATCCTATATGCAAGATAGTTGTGTAAACAGTGTCTAGAAATCAAATGGCCACTGTGCAAGTCATCCTACTATAATGGTCTGAACTGTTAATACAGCCTAATGTGCAGTGATTTCTCTACAGCCTTATAGAGAAGCTGTCCACTTGAAATTCTATCAAATATGTTACTTTCAAAAGCCAAGATTACTAAATTTGTTCTTCCCCCTCTTCTGGTGAAGCACTGAACACTTATATGGTGTCAGTGCACGTGTAAAAGTTTAGAATGAATTTCCATACACAACTGTAAAAGATTCCTGCAGCAGACAAAATGTGCCTGCATGGAAAGTTTTCCTTGCACATGTACAATGTTCACGTATGTTTATGAAGTGTTAGTGCTGTCCCCAGGATTCTTTGCTTTTCTTTGGCTGCCTAATCTGCATTTCTAAATACTCAACTGGTGGTTCAAGTTACTGAAATGCTAGCAATTTGGAGATTGAAGGAAAATTTCATTGGGATGACAGAGTTCTTATTGGGGGGAAGTGGCAGCACTAGGGGTGTGTGGAGAGGCCAAACCACACAAGGTGACACTATCTAGGGGAGAGGTGACACCAGCCTTAGTGACACCATGGGGGGAGGTAGTGACCTCATTTGCTCCCATTTCCGTGGCTACATCCCTGCTTACAAATGATTCCCCCCCCCAAAAAAATGCACATATTTTAAAGTGCAAATGACTAAAATGTGCAGAATTGGGGAAAGAAAATATATAGAAACTTTTTAGTCAGTGGGGACCAGTTGGAGAAATTAGGCAAATTGCATGAATTAGGGAAAATGCACTGAACAGTTGCAAACATTTCAGTGTGATACAAAACAAGGAGGGGATAATACAGGTGGGGTTTTGGAGTAATTGTACAAAACTGAGACTGACCTCTCTATATAACATCCTTTGTGGGATTCCTTGCATTTGAAGTTTAGACACAAATAGAGTATGATAGAAACCAGGATGGAAGACTTTGTAGAATATAGTTATAGAGCCAGAACCCTACATACAATGTTAGTAAGTAAAATAGCAAGGGAGACTGATCTCCCATGAGGTTTTAAGTGTAAATTTTGAAAGTGTGGGAGATAAAAGAGGAGGGAAAGGAGAGCTGAGATAATAATAATAATAATAATAATAATAATTTCTTTGTATCTCACTCCTCTACAAAATGCAATTGGGGCAGCTTACAGCATTAAAATATACATACAAACCCCTCCATCCCACTTACCCTTTAAAATACAATTAAATAATTAAACATTTAAAACATACTTCATAATTATTAAAAATACAAAAAAAAGATATAAAGGACTTTACCAGATGCAGGGAAATGTGGCAAAAAAAGTGTCCCAAATCATGTCAGAAGAATGGGACCATAACAGAAAGGGTAACATTATCAGACACCCACATTCTCAGCTGTTCCCAGGGTGTAGTGCTGGTGCAGATGAGCTGTCAATAAAAAGGGATGTCTTATTCATGTTTGCACTCTGCCCCTGGAATGGCTGAAGGACAATGTTGTCTGATAATGTTGCCCATTTCAGTTATTGTCACATTCTTCTGATGTGTTTTTTGCTGTGTCTGATAAAGTCCAAAGAAAAAAAGAGAGCATAAAGAGAGAGGATAATGCAATTTGGTGTGTAATTACATTTTTGGGGCCACCTATGATTGGATCAATCATGCGCATGCACACACATACACTATAGATTATGGGAGAGAATCATTCAGCCTAGAGTCATGGCACTTATTATACCTATATGCTTTCCCCTATATGCTTTACTGTACAACTAATAGCAACTTGGTGGGGAGGTAGCAATATGGTAAATGGTTAAACCCCTTCTCTACTTCCATGGTCCAAAATCTCTCCCTATATATAATAGCTCTCCTTCATAACAGCAGCTTTTTATTTTTATTTTCTAATAGTAAATGGTAAATGGAGGAATAAGGCACCTCAACTTATTTGGACCACATGGCGTTGGTGATATAGAGATCTCATCACGTATCTCCCAGGCCACATGTAGTTTGGTGTGTACTTAAGATTGATTTTGAATAAGAATTAAGATTTTTTTTTATTAATATTAATAAGAATTAGGCTAAAGGCTGCATGAGAAAGATAGAATGGAGACAGGGTTGGTGGGGTGTAGAGAGACAGATGGTGGAACAGATCAGATCTCCAAATGGAAATACCTGACTAGAGATTAAAGATATTAGATTGGATTGGGGGGCAGTATAGGTCAGAAGCTAGACCATATAGGAGTTCACGATCCCAAAACATGCACAGGGGAGATCTGTTCTCATAGTCAGAGCAACATCTATTGTTTCTGGAGCAGCAATTTCCACTATCAAAGAAATAAGCCACTGCTCACTTTTCAAAGTGGCTTGACTCTTTGGCAATGAGGAATAACTGCACCAGGAACAACACTCCCAACTGTTTGTGTGGTTCTTCTTACTTGCTTGAGCCACGTCTTTAGCACTTCATTGTTGTCTATATAGTATTCATTTATATTTTTAAACCAGCTATTGAAAAAACTGTATTCTTGCTCTCTCTGCTGGGCAGGAGAAAAAGCTTACAAAGCAGGATGTGGAAACTTTATGTGTCCTTTTATTGTTCATTTGCATTTATGATTTGATTATGTTGTAAATCACTTTGGGGGCCTCTGGTGGGTCAAAAGGTAAAGTACTAATGCACAAAAATTAAATAAAATATCTTTAGCCTGCAGCCATCCCATTTGGAAATAAGCCCTCAAAGATCTCTAGGCAGAAGATGGCATCACAACTGAGTTCAGTGTAAGATGTTGAACTTTGCAAAGTGGTTTCCATTCAAATACATTATACTTGCCTTTAAAAAGCCCTCTCTCTAGCTAGACAAGAAAAAAAAAATCTTTCTTTATACTTTTAGTTCACTTCATAGACAGCTGTTGAGTTTCCCTCTTGCCCTGTTTGTCCAACCAGGACAGACTTTACATTTTTTTAAAAAAAAAAAAATGCTTTCAAAGATTAATTTACTTATTTTCAATTGTGAACATCCTGATGTAGGTTGACAAATAAGCATTTAACTTGAGGGGGGAAAAAACCCCAAATCTGCAAAGTTGAACTTAGTAAACAAATACTTAGTGTCTTGAAATATTACCTACTAAAGAGAAATGGTTGTTAAAACTGATGGATTTTGCAGAAATGGACAAATTATCTGCTGTGATTACAGAAAAATTGTTAATGACATTTCTAAAAGATTTCTAAAACCCCTTATACAATTTTGGAAAGATAGAGAGAGAGAATGACCTGATAACTTTTGGCTTTGAGAAATAGTGAGAGTTGGTTATCAGACGAAGTGTACAATATTGTTTTTAGAGAGAGAGGTATTATTATATCATATGTATGTATGTATAACCGCCAAAAAGGAAGTTGAAAGCTACTTTTCTTTTTTTCTATATTTCTTTTTATATTCTACTTTCCCTTTTTTCTTTTTTCTTGCATTCTTTTCCTTTTTCCTCTTTTAAATATTTGTAATTTTTACTGCTCTTATACAGGAGACTGCCAATGAATGCCAGGTGTACTAGGCTACACATATTTCAGAGGAAGGAACTCGCAAAGCCACCTGTGAGTATTCCTTGTCTAAGAAAACCCTATGAAAAGCATGAGGTTGGCATAAGCCTATAGGCAACTTGAAGGCACATAAACATGCACACACTGACATTGACAATGAACTCCAGAAGTCTTCAATCTAAGGTTCAAGGTAGGGCTCAAAATGGAGTTGTTCATTGCTCAGAGATGAAACCAAAATATCAGTTTAAAGAAAACCGAATGTAGACATAATGCAAAAAAGCTAAACTTGAGCTATAAACATTTAAAACTAAGCCAGTAAAGCAGAACCCACGACTTATGAGTGGAACACCTGAGTGGAGACCATCTAGAAAGGCTGGTAGCTCAAACATCAGTAGAGGCATAAATCTGCTATGGGCTTTAGCCCAAATTTTAAAGGAGCAGTTCAAAGTTCTGAAGAATCCCAAAATAGGTTCAGCACTTTAGAGTTCAGACTAAAACCTGGATTATATCTATGTCTCTCCTGACAGTGGAGCTAGAACGTTAATTACTATAGTTCAAATGCTGCCTAATCCTGATATCCTTCACTTGCTATTGCTGATGTGCATTTATGCTAGGCATGTATATAGCACAGTACAGCAGGGGTGGGCACATATGCCCCTGGCTCTTTGTGTGGCCCCTGTCACCCATGTTTACTGGTGTGGCTGCTGCTAGAAATGCACCACCAACCTTTGCTGGTACCACAAAAAAGGGCACTTTTCTTCTTTCTTTCTGGAAGAGGATGCTGGGCCCTGCCTGTATGCAGGACTCTGTGGTGCAGGAGGGCACACTGGTATCTTCCCAAACTATAGAGAATCACTACAGCAGCTGCTTAATTTGGTGGCAAGTGTGGTGGCAGTGGGAATTTCAGTGATGGATAAGAAATCTTCATGATGATGCCACCCCACCATGGGATGGGGAAAACCAAAGTCTTCCCTTTGCTGTGAAGTTACCTGTCCTTGATTCAGCATACAAAGCCTTTAGGTTACAGTTACAGTACTGGTATTAAAACTGGCCTGATCTTTTTCTTCTTCTTCGTTGGCTTCTTTCTAAGCTATTGGAAAATTATAGACTCACCTCAGATAATCTTCAACAAAATAGCTTCCCTGATTTTCCTATCTGTAAATAGGGTAGAAAATGTCAAATTCAACTGTACTGTTACCTGAAATGCTTGGATCCATTGGACCCTCTAAAATATCAGTATTAATTTGCGGAATTAATATACTCAGCTTGGCAATGTGAAAGGCAGGCAATGTGCAGGACCTTGAGACCTATACCAGTACTAAGGAGGAGACATTAAGTTAGAGTTTAATTAAATGGTCCTTATTAAGGAAGTAATAATAACCACATTCACACACACATTTGGAATTCAAACACTCATGCAAGGCTAATGAAACACATAGGAAGTATTTGGATAGAAAAATAGAGTAAGGGGTTGTTTCTGGGTGATGCTGTACAGATCAGAGGAGTTGAGATTGTGGAGGAAACCAGCAGAGTGGGGGTCCAGAAGTAGGAATGGTTACATAGTCTGACATGGAAACAAGAGGAAAATGAACTGTGTACGGCTACACAGACTGGCATGGAATACATAGGAAGGGGATCTGTGCACACCTGAGTGGAGATTTGAAGGGGGTTTATACCTAATATTTCCTTTCAGGGGATATACCCTGGGATTTAGAGTAAAAGACAATGCTTCTCAGAGGTTCTCAAGTAAAGACAATGGACACTCGGATACGTTAATGACCCTTAATGTGCTAACACTTTGTAAATGAATGAAGCAAGCAGCCCTCTTTGGTTGCAGTGAGGGGAGAGGGGAAACGACTCTTTACAAACCTTAAGTACCTCAGCTATGCTTGATTGGGTTAGTCAGATGTTCAGGCAAGAAGTTGCCTTTCACATTACCTTCCTTTGGAATTTGTAATGGCTTCTCCCTAGGGTGTATATGTGACTTCGTCTCAGCACTAGTCTTTGGAATTCCTGGTTTTGGGGAGTTCCCAGTTTACTTGCCACACTTGTGGAAGACCACAGTTAGCCAAATTATTACATATTGCCAATTATTATACAAAATGGGGCTGGGGGCTATCAGGGCTGGTAACAGTAAGTCCAGTTATAATATTGCTTTATATTGTCTTATTATATATTGTAATGCTGAAGGAAACAATGGACTTGACCTCTACTGCTTCCAGTCCTCCTCTGTTTACCCGTAGCTGTATTCATCCACCAGTATGAATGGGAAATATAGTTCTAATCAGTATTAATTGAGGCTAAATGTCTCAGATGAGAGACCCCTCAGTTCTCTTATGACACTCATGGTGTTTCTCTGGTATCTGTTAGCAAAATCATCATTCCACTCTGAACACACCCAATATCTGAGAAGGTAAGACAAGCTTGGTCAGTATTTGGATGGAAAACCACCAAGACCAACAAGGGATCTCTACATAGGGATAGAACATAATTCTGTCTGAAACCTTCAAGAGTTTCTGCCAGTCAAAGTTTACAATACTGGGCTAGGCTGACTAAGATTTTGACTCATTATGAAAGAGCTACCTATTTCCCTATGTTTCCATGGTAGGACAGACAGGAGGTACACTGTAACACCATCAGCCCTTTCCAACGCAATACACATTTTTTTGTGTTAGTTAGTTAGTTAGTTATGGTTTATTTGCTTAGTCAATTGACCATATCAAACAGTTAACATCAAACATTATAAAAGTAAAGGTAGATATAATATAATATAATATAATATAATATAATATAGAATTAATTAATTGAACCTGACTTAAGTAAAATATAACGAAATTTGATGAGATGAAATATGTTAAAACTAGATTTAAAATTAAGAAAATTGCCAGTTAGTAATGCTAATGATAAAATAATTTTATTAATTAATACCAATTACATATAGTAATATGTTATAATCTTGCAGTTGTATAAGATGATAAAATACAGAGACAATAAAAGATTTAAATAAGTTCATCATCTTTGCATGCTACCCCAATTTGTTCAATAAAATGAGTTCTCAGCTGTATAGCTTTAGTTATTAACTTAGCCAATCTAGTGACTACAAAAATATTTGTACTTTAAATATTTTTACCATTTATTTAACCATTTATTACAATCCCAATGTGTATTTCTGTTCAGTAATGTCTGCAGGTACTGGCCCTTACTGGAACATATAATTGGCAATTGAATAGTGCATGTGCAATGTCTTCTATTTCAGGTGCTCCACAAACACATATTCTCTCAGTGTATGGCACTTGACTTTGGACCATTTGATCCTTTTGTGAGACTATGGACTTTATTAGACAAATCCCTTTTAAATGTTCTTTTGCTGGCACACACACACAAAAGCATTTTTATGCTGGCAAAAGAACGTTCCCCCTGCACTTACCTTCTAATCCTGGCAAAGGCTCCTGGCAATAAAGAAGAAGCAGATGAAGCCCCATTCACTTCCTCACTCAAAATCTCACACAATTTCATTGTATGGGAAATTTAAAAATGAAATGCAAAATAAGGATCAAAAAATGAAGCAAAGCACATACACACACTTAAAATGTCCCAAGTAACCCAATCTGATCCAGAGGAGAGGGCATTGTCAGGGTAATTACTAGATTTAAAGGGACAGAGACATTGTGTGCCCAAAAAGTCACAGGGAGATCTATTGACGGCTTAAGCCATCAATTAAAAGGTATGGGTTTGGGGCTCTTCATAACGGCAAAAGGGCAACGTCATCTGATGCACACACACTTTCACGGTTATGTGGTGTCATGATGACACTGTATTTTCCCTGTCTGATAAAGTCCTATTTCTTGGTACCTGGCTTTAAAATATCACAAGTTTCCTCTGGCTATTTGAGGCAAATGGTACCTGAGAATGCAGCTCCCCTGGCCGCCGCGGAGCTGGTGGCCGGGGAGCTCCTTTTGCACGGAGGGAGGAGGGGGGACCCACCACGTCACCGGCAAGGGCCGGCGACGCGAGGAGAGGGGCGGGGCCAGTGATATAAAGTGCAGCCCGCCCCTCTCCTCGGCCTCTCTTTCAAGCCGGCGGTAGCGGACCAAAGCGGAGGATCGGGGAGAGCAGCGCGGATTCTCGGGGGGGGGGTTTCCCCCAGTGGTTTGGAGTTCAGGGGCGGGATTGCCAGGGGGCGGATTGGCCAGGGTCTCCCTGCTTGCTTTAGGACGGAACGGGGTGGTGGCTCGGGCTGGGGAGCGAGTGAGTGCGCCATCTGCCTGGGTGTTTAGGGCGACGGCCTGGCAATCAAGGGCATCTTGTCCCTGGGGCACAGTGGGGGTTGGTCACGGCTGCGATCGTCCTAGGTTTTGTTGCTGGCCCTTGGCAGGGACGACAGGGGAAGGAAGGTTGTCTTGGCAGTCGGGGTTGTTTTGGCGGGCCACCAGGGGGCCAGGCAGCAGTTTGTTTGGCGGGCCACCAGGGGGCCAGGCAGCAGTTTGTTTTGGCGGGCCACCAGGGGGCCAGGGTTGACAACACAAGCCTGCCCAAAGCCTGCAGTGACACAGGCGGGCCACCAGAGGTTCCACCTGAGAAGGGGTGTTGGTTGGGGGCCATTTTAAAAGTGTTAGGCTGGGGATAAAGCTCCATTTTGCTGTTTAAGGCCTTAAGTTTGCTGCTTACTGAGACTGGGGATTAGATACCCAATTTGGTTTCCTGTTGGAATACTGTTGTTTCCTTTTGTTGTTTATGCAGTTTTAAATCTGATTGCGGCCTGAATTGGAGTTACTAATAATAATAATAATAATATTTGATCAAGAGTTGATATAATAATAATAATAATAATTATAATATTGCGTGGCACTTAAACACATCTGCTTTAATGGCTCCCAAAAAAGGAAAAGGGGGAGCAAAGGGCAAAGGGCCGGCACCAAAACGGTCGGCACCCACTCCCCCTCCTTCCCAACACAGTGATGACGACGAGGATGAGATACCGTGGCAGGCCATACTGCAACGTATCCAACAATTGGAAAGGATTCAAGGAATAGGGGAGGTTGAATCTGTCAATGCAAAAAGCACAAAGAGCAAAGGAAAATTTTCTAACCAAATTCTTGCACGTTTAGATGAATTAGAGAAGAGGATCCATGGAGATGATGCTTCGGGATCGCAGCAGACGGAAAGGCCTTCTTATGTGCCATTGGGGACCGGTTTGGAACATGAATCTGTGGTGGTGCCGAGGCATGCTGGTGAGTCACTCAATAATCACAATGCACAATCTTACACAGGGTGGCCATGGATTAATTGGCATACTCCCACGGTTAATAATGGGACACAGAGTGATACCCAGTTAGCACAAGGCACAGGAGTCATGCCCCAACAGGCATTCGGGTGGGGTGCGCCTCAATGGTATCCATGGGGTACATTTGCCTTTGGTGGGTGCAATGTACCTTCCGCTGGTTTATCGCAGACCCCAGGATATGATACGGTGGCATATCCGGCGGTCCCCTTTGGGGAGATGTCTCTCCCGCTTGGTGATCATCTGCTCCAGTCCACCCGAGATAAAATTTTGAAGGGTGAATATGTTGATGTTTTTTCACTTTTATATCGGGAAATGGAAAAAAAAGACAGAGAGGATTTGGACGAGAAGGAGAAGGAAAAATTGAAAAAGCGAAAGGTTGAGAGGACATGGTCTAATTGGCTATCTGGATTTTTGATTTTGGCTGGGGTAATGGTGAAGGCTCAGCCGCAACGGGCTGGGGCTTTATTTCAATATATAGATATCATTCATAGGGCTTACGTAGATTTCGCTGGCCCTGCTTGGTTATTATATGATGAGGCTTTTCGCATGCGAGCGGCTATTTATCCATCTCTTCGCTGGGACATGATGCATCCCCAATTGTGGATGCAGCTCATGACCCCAGCGCGTCCCATACAGGGTGAACGAACGCATAGTGGTCACCTGTTACGGCCAACGGCCGGCTCAGGCAATAAATCAGCTTCTATGGCTTCATCATCTCAGGCGGGGCAAAAGATGCTTTGTTGGGAATTTAGCTCACACGGGCAATGTTCCAGGAAGCCTTGTAGGTTTAGCCATGAGTGCTCCATTTGCGGAGCCTCGCATTCCTTTCGGAACTGCCCAAGAGGAAGAAGCCAGTTTAGAGGCCCCAGAGGGGGGCAAAGTATGGGTAGAGGAGGTGGCTCCCCAGCCCCTCCTCCTAAAGTGCCCCAGCCCAATTAAATTGGATATTTTGGATGCCTGGCTTGCCGTTTACCCAGATAGGCGGTTGGCCAATTATTTGTTTGAGGGTTTTCATTTTGGTTTTAGAATTCCGTACCAGGGGCCCAGGCGCCCCTTTCGGGCACGTAATTTGAAATCAATCCTGGGGATGGAACACGTTGTTAGGGATAAGATACGGAAAGAGGTAATGGAAGGGAGGGTAATTGGCCCATTTATGCGATCACCGGTGCCTAATCTGAGGGTATCCCCATTGGGTATAGTACCCAAAAAGGCTCAGGGTGAGTTTAGGCTTATTCATCACTTGTCCTATCCCAGGGGTGAGTCAGTGAATGACGCTATCCCCCCTGAATTATGTTCAGTTAAGTATACTTCATTTGACGCGGCCATACGGGAGGTCAGACGACATGGTAGTGGAGCTGAAATGGCGAAATGCGACATTAAGTCAGCATTTCGCCTTCTCCCAGTTCATCCTAGTGCTTTTGAGTTGTTAGGTTTTCGTTTTGAGGGATCTTTCTATTTGGACCGAGCATTACCAATGGGGTGTTCAGTATCCTGTAATGCTTTTGAAACCTTTAGTACCTTTTTGAAATGGGCCCTCAAGATCAAAACGGGTATGCATGGTGTGGTACATTACTTAGATGATTTTTTATTTATTGGTGAATATGGTACTGCAAATTGTGGGTTTCTGTTGCGTCAATTTGAATTGATGGCAGAGGAACTTGGGGTTCCCCTTGCCCCAGAGAAAACAGAAGGTCCGTCACAACAGTTAATTTTTTTAGGCATCGAAATTGACACGATCAAACAGCAATGCCAGCTTGCCGAATCGAGAATTCAGGAGTTGAGGGTTAGGGTTAGTCAATTTAGGGGCAGACGCAAGGCCACATTGAGGGAGGTTCAGGTTCTTATTGGACACCTGAACTTTGCTTGCAAGGTGGTCGCCCCAGGGAGGGCTTTCCTCCGGCATTGGTGTTACTCCATTAAAGGTGTAAAAAAGCCATTTCACATGATCAGGCTAACCAGGGACATGCAGGATGATCTGCAGGTTTGGCAGGATTTCTTGGGGCACTTTAATGGAGTTTCATTCTGGCGTGAGGAAAGGAAGCTGCAGGGCGCATTACAGATTTCATCAGATGCAGCAGGATCTATAGGCTTCAGAGTTTACTTCGGTGGCCGGTGGTGTGCAAGCCGGTGGCCTGCGGATTGGTGTGGGACGGACATTACGTTAGATCTTACTTTTCTGGAATTTTTTCCGATTCTTGTGGCTTCTTTCATTTGGCCTGGTGAGTTGGCGAATTCGTCAGTACATTTTTGGTGCGACAACTCGGCAACTGTCCAGGTGATAAACTCCCTTACATCTAAGTCTCCCCGGGTTATGAAATTGGTTAGGTGCTTTACGTTGCAATGCCTTAAATATAACATCTTGTTTATGGCACGGCATGTGGCGGGCGTTAACAATGAGATTGCTGACGCTCTTTCCCGCATGCAGATGGAGCGCTTCAGACAGTTGGCTCCGGATGCCGAGCCCGAGGGCGACAAGATACCGATGGGTCTATGGCAGATTGGGAGTCCGAAATTTGGAGGGCCCTAGGTATGTCAGTTGCTGTCAGCACAAGAAGGGGTTACGCTAGAGCAGTTCAGGAATTTCAGCAGTTTAGAAAGCGAAAGGGTTTTCAGTAAGGTGTTAAGGTTCCAGTTACACACCTCTTGCAATTTTGTGTGCATCTTTATAAAAAGGGTTTGGCCCCTCAATCTATTAGGGGCAGGTTAGCAGCCTTAGCTTTTTGGTTGAAGGTTCAGGGGCCCCCGGATAATACGGGTGACTTTAGGATACGAAAGGCATTGGAGGGATGGGCTCGGGAGAAAGGCAGAAAGAGGGATTTACGGGTCCCCCTTTCACCAGTTATATTAAAGGGTTTACGCCAAGAATGGGCTGGGGTTTGTTCCTCACCCTATGAGGCATCGCTTTTTCATGCAGCCTCTTTGATGGCCTTTTTTGGCGCCTTACGAATCAGTGAGCTGGTGGCGCTTTCTAAGGGTGATATGTCAGGGAGGGCCTTGGAATTGAGGGATATAAAGGTGATGGAAGAGCAGGTGAGTTTCACGCTGCGGTTCTCGAAAACAGACCAGCTAGGTCGGGGTAAAATTGTTAAGCTCCAACGCTGTAGTGATGATGCATTATGTCCGGTGCTCGCTTTACAGGACTATCTTCAGGTAAGGGGTCAGTGCCCAGGATTGCTGTTTATTCATGCCGATTCTTCTCCCTTGACTAGGTATCAGTTTTGGACTGTGACATCCAAGGCCTTGCAGAGGATGGGGCTGAAAGGTGTTAAGTTCGCAACACATTCCTTCCGGATAGGTGCTGCCTCTACGGCGGCTGCAATGGGGTTGCCCGCAAGGACCATACGGGGTATTGGGAGGTGGCGGTCATCCTCCTACCGGAGGTACATCCGTCCGTTACCATACTAACTATTTTCTTCCCCTTTTGTCTTCCAGATTTTAGAACTCAGCCGGTGAGACGTCGGGTGCTGATCTGTGGCCACAGTATGGTCTACTGGGCGGCCCGACAGGCCCGATTAAGTTATTTTGGACCTCACCTGAGCTTGGAAGACATGGGGGTGATAGAATGGTTGGGGAAAAGGGGTCTCCGTTGGCATGGGCTCATGCCGTTATTGTTTGAGGAACATGTCAGGCCACCGCCTGATGTTCTGATTATACATCTGGGGGGAAATGATTTGGGCTTGCTCAAAGGTAAGGCCCTGGTGATTCAGGCATCACATGACCTGGGGGTGATTAAGTCTACATGGCCGGAGACCACTATTATGTGGTCAGCTATAATGCCTAGACAGTTATGGAGGGGGGAGGGGAACCCCCGCTTGATTGACAGAGCACGGCGCAAAGTCAACAGGCAAATGGGGAAGTTTTTGTCTTCAATGAGAGGTTGTTACTTAGCACATCCTGGGATTGTGTTCGAGAGGCCGGAGCTCTACAGGGCTGATGGGGTACATCTCTCGGACATGGGAAATATGTTATTTTTGGGTGATCTTCAGCGGGGGTTGAGGGACTTGTTGGCTCAAGCTGGTGGGGGATTAAGGGACTAAGCGGACGCTTGCCCCTTATCCATGGCGGGAAAGGGGGAGGCGTAGATCATGGTGTACACCTAGGGCACCGATTTCGGTGAAGGGACGGTCTCTGGAAGGGTCTCCTTAGATTGTATGATTTGGGAGAACAGAACGAGACCTACCTTGGGGTTGGCCTGAAGGATAATCCCTCACCTTAATCTGTATGGATTGGGTGGGGGACTTTCGGGTTGACCTTCCAGACACGGGCCGGCTGAAGAGCAACCCCAAGTACTGAGGTTGCTCAACAGGGCTCAGGTGTTCGCCAGGGGAAGCTGGGGGCATAAGTCCAGAAGGGACGATCCGCCCCAGCTGCTCCCTCACTAGGTTGCCTCCCCCCGCTGAAGATTTAGGGATTTAAATAAGTAGGGTGATAAATAAAAACCATTTATTTCACCCCATATTCTGCGTGTGGTCTCTTTATTTCTCCGACTCTGTGTGCAAATAGAATCTTCAGAGTTCTGAAACACTAGCAAATGTTAAAGGGGTCAGAACCCTCTAGACCAAGTTGTCCACTGGACTAAATAAACTTGGTTCTTGTTCTTTGTACCTAATTTATGGTTTCTTCTAGAAAGCTGGAGAACATCCCTGGAAGCACATTGTGACAGATTGAAATGGGGAACCCAGTGATTTACTGCTACTTCTATTGTTTCACATACCGCACTTCCCAAAAACAACAGCTGTCAGTCTCCTTGCAAAAAGAAATTAATGGGAACTAGTAGTTTGCTGGGGATATCTGTAGACACAGCAGGCAGGAACCAAATAGGCACACAGACAGGCAGCCTTAGCTCTAAATCAGTCTGTCAAAAGCAACAGCCCCTGCACAATTGCTTCTTGTAAGCCCATTTCAAAACCTCACATGGTTTCTCTCTGCCCAAGTTTAACAGTGCACAAGCTGTTTCTTTCACATGTGCTATTATTGTCTTTCTGGTTTCCAAGCAATTCCATACAGGGATGTTAAGGCTATTAGCACATTTTCTCATCCTTGGTGAGAGGAAGTGTCTCAACTAATCTTGACACATTATGGTCAGAATATTTTAGTGGGTTTCACCATTATAATGACTAGTTATGTGACTGTAAGATATGTTAAAAGGCATTGTGGAAGAAGATATCCTGTGTCTCCCTGTGCAACACCTTAGCCTTGATGGGCAAACACAAGGTGCTACTTTTCTTTCTTGGCCATCTGAGTTCAGCTGGGTACTGTTTGGCTGCACTTGAGCACCTGTGAAAAGGGGGAACCTGCTTTTGTCCTGGATATGTGTGTATTACTGCTTCTTCTCCAGGTGTGCAAGCATAATCCAACAGTTCTAGGACTCACCCCTGCAACCAATCAGTGACCAGGGAAGGAGGAGCTCTTCCCAAAAGTCTCAGGCTGCCTTTATGCACACAGGGAGGAAGAAACAGCTGCAATTCTCTGAGCACCAGTGTAATTGCACTAGCAGAGATGTAAGTTTTGCCAGAGCAGATGGTGGATTGTGGCCTCTTAGAACTTTTGTGCATGCCCCCCCCATGATTTTTCCTCACATAGGGCAATCTGTTTTTTTTTTTTTTTAAAGTGGGTTTCCCTATAAAACACGCTGCTTTTTGTGCACAAAGGCTGTATTCTGCATACTTTGGGGGAGTGCAAATGCATATTTGCAAAATGAGGAAAATACACCAAAGAACTCACAAAACCTCTTGCAATCTCACCCCACAAGAATACATTTTCATTTGTTTTGTGCTCATGCATGAGAATGAAATAAGTGAAGGCTGACATCCTTACTTCCACAATGAGTTTTTTTTTTAAAAGCAATAGTCCAAAGGTACATTAATGGCCATCAAGAAAATCAAATAATGTTCATTATTCCCTAATATGTTCACCTGGGTCCTTTCGGGCTGAAATGGCACTGAAAAACATGTGAGATATCCTTGGCATTGTCCATCAGACTCCCTTGCCAACTGTTTGTGTATGTCCCTTGTCCTAGTTCAATGCCCCTCACCTTCAAGCCCCATGTGCCTCCCCTTCATAAGAACTAATTTTGCCTCAGTGTCCTATTTATTTGTTGTTATGAAAAAGAGCCACATTTATTAAGCAACGCTCTCAATTTCTTAGTGTCCTCTCTCCACATTTTTGAAGAAGGATATAATTAATCCCCAGCAGAGCAGTGCTATTCTAGAAGATGCTGTAATCTCCACTGTGATTCTCCAAAGACTATTGTTGTAGGCTGCAAAGCACCATTTCAACCAAGAGTGCTATTTAAGAAACAACATGGAAAACAGCAATCTTCTTCTTCTATGTATCAAAGCCCTTGCAGCTCCTCCTCTCAGAGCACAAAGAATAAATACCAAGGGAAGGAGAGGTTTCTTTATACTAGGGCTTTTAATGGATAATATTTATTTGAAAAAACAAAACATCAGATATACTGTCAGGTGCATTGACTTGTGACAACAGTTTTTTGCAGCAGTTTGTCAAGATTTCATTTTCTTGGTTGAAGTGTAATGAAAACCTTGAAAACTGCAAAATCATGGCAGCAATTGGGAATGCTCTATTTGTAAGAGAAGATTTACCCTTCAGGATTCACAATGAGGCTGTCTTGAAAAAAGCAAATGGCAGAAGTGGTGTTACTTCAAGAGGTGTGGGATGCTTTGGAGACCCACCCATGATGCCAAAATCTCTGTTATTATCTGGGGGAATTATTAGCTCAAACGGAAGCCTGCAAGAGGTGGGTAACTTTGGGGATCTTTTCACCTATGTATACCATTAATAACTGTAGAAAACACCCCAGTTTAAAGGTAAATGAAGTATTTTTATTGGAAATAATACAAAGTGAACTCACACATGCACCACACTTTCCTAAGACCCACACAAGGCTAAAGCAGAGTGAGGCAGAAGGATTAGATAGCAGGAGAGATTTGGGAATATAGGTCAATAATTACCAGCCTTGAAGAGTAGAGTTTCATGCAGTGAAGACATTCAGGCATCTGAAGGTGGCATAGGAGGTTCCAATCTGGGGCGTGCTGAGAAAGAGAGTGGCTGGGTTCATCCACCATGGCACACCTTACTATTGTTGGGGAACTATTATTTATACCTATTTCATATCCTGAAGGGGTACTCAGGTTTATGACAAAGCCTGTATGACCTTCCCATGGGACAGACAAAAGAAACAGAAACTCAACTAATTACCTTAATGGTTGGGAGATAGGAATTGATGGCTTTATGACAACCCTGCAAGATTGGACTGGAGGGGGTTTAGGAGTGACTTCCATAGGAAAATATTTGAGAATGGTCACTTAATTGTTTGATTGAATGAATCACCACTGAGGCACCCATGGCTTAAATAAAGGATTAGCACATACCTCCTTAATGACTGTGTTTAGTAAGGGGCTTCTGCAGAATCCTAATATTGGCTTTCTTGCCATAATATTTCTAAGACACAGCCCAGGTCATTGTGACTTCCAACTGACCCTTTTGGTTTGCCCCAGGCAACCTGACCCCAAAAAGTGTCCAATATTTTCAACTTTATCATGAGGAGGGGGTAGTAGGCATAGTAACAATGGAATGAGTGACACAGAAAGGCACATGAGTCACACCTTTCCCCCAACAGTCCATAACCATACCAATCCATATAATGCCTTAGAAACAGTAGAATTGGATGGAAAACTGGCTGCCCAAAGATTCAGCATAGAACCCCAACAAGCCTTCTCTACATGCTACAGTCAAAGCATCTTGAAACAGACTGTTTGGTTACCAGATAGCTTTGGTAAACATTGTGAGATATGTAGTTTTGATGTTCATGCAGAATATGGTGGTGAAGTGGACAATGTTGTCTTGTATTCCTTGAAGCCTTCCCCTTCTCATATGGACTAGCTGTAAAATTCCTAGGAAAAATTAGATTAAATTTTGCTACTTGCTAATTTTATAGAGCCAGAGGAATTTGGAAACTCACTGTATAATGATTCTATGGAGGACATGCTGTGAGAACTGTGTGTACCAAGAATTGTGTGTACTGAGCAATGCATTAACTATTGTGAAAGTTTTGATATGACCTAACCTTTATATACAACTTGCCTAGATTGGCTACTGATATGATTTATAGATTTTGCTTTACAATTACATATTTATCATTGCTTTCTTGTCACTTGTTTTTGCTTGAGTGCTGCTCTTTGGTTTTCTCACAGATCAATCATGCACGCCAGCTGTTTGGGAAGATGTGAGAATAAATAACTTTCCTTCCTAGGCTTACACTATTTAAATTAAAGACATCTTTTCTGGCAGCAGTGTAACTTCTCTGTGGAAGAAGGGACAACACATTTTTGGAAAAGCAAAATCTGAGATTTATTTTTGAAAGAAACAAAGAAAAAAGGGGGAAAGAAGTATGGGTTGAGTGTTTGTTTTTTAAAATCATGATGGTTAGGTACCTATTTGGATTTGCAAATGTTCCACCCAGTTAAGTTTGAAATTATACTGTGTTGTTTTAAAAATACCATTACACCGACAGCAAATCTGCATCTGTTTCTCCTGAAGCCATTAAAAAATTATAACAAGGAGGGAATGGCCAAAGTTGCCTTAAGCCAGCAGGATTTGAGAAAGCACTAATATGCCTGGAGTAGGGATGGAATAGGTGTTTAACAATTTCCCGAATGTGGTTGAAATTTGTTGTTCCCATCTACTTGGGAAACACTGATGGGAAGAAAAACAGTGCTTGGAAAGTTCGTGCAACTTGTGGGAACATTTTTTGTTGTTGTTGTTGTTGTTCTCAGCACAGCAAAACAGCACAACTTTGTTGACTCTGTACATGCTTAAAAGCTACACAGTTGGAATACAGTGCAGTTATCAAAGGCAAAGTTGTGTAGCTATACTAACTGAAATGGCACAATTTTTATAAGTGTCTGAATGGTTCAACATTAAAAGGGGGAGAGCAGAATATTCCTTGAATGCTAAGCCCTCAATGCACCTTAACTGTGAACACTTTGACTATTTTCTCCTCTAATTTGGTTCATCCCTGCTGAGGTCGCCCCCTCCTCGGCCACTCTTTCTGGGGTATTGTTTTGCACAGCTTGCTCCCTGAACTCTCCAGGCTCTGAGTCTGCACTCCCTTTCTTTCTTGACTTGCTTGCCTGATTCCCTGATTCCTTCTCATCCTTGCTGATCTGCTTCATCCCTGTCCAGCCTACTTCTCTCCTGCTGTCCTTTCCTCTGCTGCTCTTTCTGGGCTGGTGTATGTGTGTGCCAATTGCTCCCTTAATTCTTTGGGCTCTGCATTCTCCCTCTTGTTTTTGACCTGCCTGCCTACTCTGATCATGGGTACACAGCTGAGAAAGAGTGGTGGAGGAAGGAAAATATTTGAAAGGATGTCATATTGAGCATACAGCAAGCTTGCTTTCTGCTGCTCCAGAGAAAAGGACACAGAGCAATGGACTCAAACTACAGAAAAAGAAATTCCACCTAAACATTAGGAAGAGCTTCCTGACTGTAAGAGCTGTTTGGCAGTGGAATGTACTGCCTCCAAGTGTTGTGGAGTCTCCTTCTATGGAGGTTTTTAAACAGAGGCTGGATGGCCATCTGTCAGGAATGCTTTGATAGTGTATTCCTGCATGGCAGGGGGTTGGACTGGATGGCCCTTGTGGTCTCTTCCACCTTGATGATTCTATGATTCTATGAGGAGGGGATGGAAGTAGAGGAGCAGCCTTGGTGGGGATCAAGTAATAACAGGAAGGAGAAGGAATCAAGGAATCAGAGTAGGCAGGCAAGCCAAGAAGGAAGGAGAATACAGACTCAGAACCCAGAGAGTCCAGGGAGCAAGTTGTGAAGGGGAAAAAAACTAGCTCAGAAAGGACAGCAGAAGAGGGATGACAAGATGGGAGCAGCCTTGGTGGCGATTAAGTGAATAGGAATCAGAGTAGGCAGGCAAGTCAAGAAAGAAGGAGAACACAGACTCAGTCCAGAGAGTCCATTGTTGGGAGTTTCTTAGACTGGAGACTGAAAGGAGAACTGGTGGTGATTTTTGCTGTCTGCCTTGGCCTTTCTATTAAGTAAGACTAGAAAGCCAGTCCCAAAACTCCAGGATGCAATACACATTTATTTATTAATTCCTGGTATCTTAGCCATCTATTCCTGTGTGGTCTTGTCCCTCTTTCTCAAAAAGGTACTGCAAAATGAAACAGTTGTGGCTGGAGGCAGACCTACAAATGCTAGTTGTTCCTCAGACAGTTATGCAGTTCCAAGTAAAACTGTGTGAATTTCTCAGAAAAAAAATTAAATGTGGTGGTGAGTTTTCCATCCTTTGCAAGAAAAAAAAAACAAAAACAAAAACCAACCAACCCAAATGTTTTGACACTATGGGAAGAAACACCAATGCCTTTTCCTCAACATCTGTCGGGAAGTGGGAAATTTGAGAATTTCCATCCCTAGACAGGAGAATGGAAGGCAAGCTGAAAAATGATCATTTACAGCCCATCAGGTATCATCATGATCATAATGATCATCATCCTTGTATTATAGGGTATAGCAAAATATTGTTATCACTCATTTTGGAAATGGACACTTTTGTGTCTTCCATTTTTTTTTTCAAAAAAAAAAAAAAAGAATGTTGCTATCAGAAGAATACAAATCCTTGTAAGATGCAATAGCCTTCCATCCATCTGGCAAATTAGCAAGGTTTCTGTGCACATTTTATCACAGGGACAGGAAACTTTTGGCTCATGAGGTGGATGCAGCTTGCAAGAGTTCACCATCCTGCTGCAAAATTTGTCAGCTAGGACATTTAAAGTTGAAATACCTAGAACTGAGGTGAACTTTGCGGGGGTTGGTGGGTGGGTGGGGGGTAAAGGTTGATGAATGGATATGAGCTTACATTTGCAGACAGAAAAGCTATTGCATAGAACAAAGTTGAGTACTACAAGCAGAAAAGTTGATGCAAAGAAGTTATTCCCTGGAACTGTGCTGAGCTTTGTAAGCTGAAAACACATTGCATTGAATGGAAGTGAGCTTTACAGGCAAGAAAGTGGTTGCACTGGGGTTTACTGCTGCCTAGATAGGCATAGAATTGAGCTGTGTATTGTATCCTTGGTGGGAAAATGTTCAAATTGGAAAGAATTAAATCCAGATCAAATCACTGTGCTTTGGCCCTGCTCCACATCCTTAGCATTGATACAGCCTTTGAGACCCTTTGCAAATGGAGATGCAACTCCCAGGCTGAAAAGTTTCCCCTAAGCGTATTTTAACTGATCATCCAGCAAAGTGGATCATTGGGTATATTGATTAGTGGAATTCCAGGTGAGCAAGGCAATTAAGAACAAAAAGTGGGTAAAATTCTCTCTCTCTCTCTCTGGATACATTTACAATATTTAAACTTGTGGATACTGTGAAACTGAGCTTTTCCAAAGTACAGATTCACATTTATTTTGGCTATTGTGACATAATGACCCCTGTTGTGGGAATGGAACAATTGTCAATCCAACAGTTATGTTTTGTAATGGAACACTTTAAGATTTTGATTTTCAAGTTTCATCATGAATTGACCCAGAGTTTGAAAACACTGGCTGGCATCCTTTTAGTGACTTCCAAAACTGTCTCCGATGTGCACCTGTGTAACTCACTTTTTTGGTCATTGTGGAGTTTGGAATTCTCTACGAACTGTGTAATAATCAAACTCCCATCCCCCAAGCCCACCTTTTAAGCTGCTGCACCCCTTCAATTAAGACCATTTATTGTCTGGTGGAGAGCAGAGAGGCAGGTGAGCCATGTCCATCCATGTTCTTATAGCTGGATCACAGCAGTGACACCATCTTCTGAGACCTCTGGCGACCCCTGGGAGATCCCAAAGGATGCCTGTCATGGTGCATCCAGCCATATGAACATAGCTGAATGCTTCTCTGCTGCCACCTTCCCCCACTGGCTAGAAAATGGTTGGGGGGGGGTGCAGCAGCTTGAAAGGTGGGGTTTTGGTGGGGAGTGAGATGGAGAGGGACACATGTAGTTTTGCCTGTGTGGAACTTTATGTTTACCAATCCAGGTTCGTGTTCATTATTATTTTGAACTGAAACTCCCAGAATCCCCCAATATCATATAGCTGCTGGATATTATTGGAAGATTCTGGGACATTCGGCCTGCCAAAAGCAATGGTTCGAACCTCTGACCTAACCTGATCAGCATCTTCAAGATTGACATGCAGATGCAAACTTACCGTATTTACTTTCTGGAGATTATCAGATGCAGTGAAATGCAGCAAAAACCATGTTCCAAACTATGTCAGATGAATGCAACAGGAACAGAAAGGGTGACATTATCAGATGCCCTCAGCTGTTCCCAGGGTGTAGTGCTGCTGTGGATGAGGCTTCCTTTTTTCATTGACAGGGACAAGCTGCCATTACAAAGGGGCACCTTACTCATGCCTGTGCTACACCCCCAGAATGATGAAAGACAACGTCATTTGATAATCTCACCCATTGCTGTTCTCATCGTGATCTTCTAACATGTTTTTTGTGGCATCTGATAATCTTCATATTTTATTCCAATAAATTCCAATTAGTTATATTTTATTTATTCCAATATAGTTCTTTGCTTTAAAAAACACATCTTAATCTGATGAAACAATGTTTATAAATACAGTTGGACCCTCATATCCATGGAGGTCCTGTCCCTGGACTTATTGCAGATACCGGAAATTGCAGATAATAGTGAACCCTATTAAAATATTGTATTGGGTATTGCTGCTTTAGAGTTTTTATATTGTAAGCCACCCCGATTGCGTTGCAGAGGGGTGGGATAGAAATAATTTTTATTTATTTATTATATTATTATAAAATAAGGACTTCCTGTACAAACATACAATAGAGTTGCATTGGAGGACTTAGCAGTTCCTAGAGAGGAACTTCTCTAGGCATGTTTCTTGCAAAACTCTATGGTATGTGTCCCAATTTTTTCAGCCATGGATCACTGAAACCACAGATATTGGTTCCACAGATAATGGGGATCTGACTGTATACGTATACATAGTTTGTTCAACATTAAGTGCTAATTTTCACATGGTTTTGTAAAAGCACATATTAATGGAAATTTCATCCTTCAGAAATGGGTTGAAACAGATTTTTGGTTGAATACAATGTTTGTCTATTAAATGACTAGACTGTGTTTCTACCTTTCTGACAAATCTGGGAGAAGTGATTGTGAATGCTTGAGAGCTGGCCTTGAACTTGTCTGAACCTGCATGACAAACATCAACACTCTTGGCTGTTAATTGTCAGTTGCTGATTAAAGCAGTTGTGTTGCCTGTTATGTGCTAGAAAAATGCTAAGTTTAAAAAGTTGAGTAACATGACAATTTGAAATTGTTAGTAAAATTGAACAAAACACCAATGGAATCTTTTCAAATGCTTACTGAGGCCTACAGGGAAGACTGCATGTCTCATGGACTTGTGCCTGAGTGGCACAAAAGATTCAGAGAAGAATGTAAGCATGTGGAAGACGATGAATGCCCTGGATGAACTTCCACTTCAAGAACTGAAGAAATTGTGGGGGGAAATGAGCCAGATTGTTCAAGAAGACCACCAAATCAGTGTCCAAATGATAGCTGGAGCTGTGAACACTGACAAAGACACTGCATGGAAAATTTTGCATGAGGATCTCAACATGGGAAAAGTTTTTGCCAAGATAGTCCCTAGGGTTCTCACACCAGAGCAAAAAGAGTGCCTCAAGGGAATTTGTGCTGACATTCTGCAGCAACTTGAGGCAGACCTAGACCTTTTAAAAAATAAAAATAAAAATAATCACTTGTGATAAAACCTGTATCTTCTGGTATGAACCTGAGATAAAACGACAGTCAATGCACTGGTAAACACCATCATCACCAAGAATGAGAAAAGCACATCAAGGCAAGTCCATATTCAAAGCCATGCTCTTTGGGTTTTTTGACATCAGGGTCATAATTTTGGCAGAATGTGTTCCAGAAGGCAGAACAGTGAACCAGCATTATTATAAGGAAGTTTTAAGAAAGCTGAGAGAAAGAGTCAGAAAAAAGGGCCAGAACTGTGGAAAATTGGTTTCATACTTCATCAAGAGAATGCACCTGCTCGCACAACACTTTCTGTGAAGCAGTTTTTGGCCAATAAATGCATTACTGCACTCGAACATCTTCCATATTTGCCAGAGTTGGCACCATGCAACTTTTTTCTTTTCCATAAAGTGAAACCTGTGCTTAAAGGATTACGTTTTGAGTCAATTGATGCAGTGAAGAAGAAAATGGCAGGTGTGTTGATACAGCTGACAGAAACTGATCTGCTCCATGTCTCGTATGAGGATCAGGCTGAAGGCTAACACATAGGCCTAAATCCAAATACTAGTCCCAACTAGAGAAAAAACATTGAATCAATCAGATTTACATAAAAGTTTACGGAGATTATCAGAAACTCTAAATATGGCATGATAATGATGCCAGGAGATTGCTAAAGGGCTTGCATTTCAGACGATATCATTCCCATGTTGTCATGCTCCCATTTGGCTGTTGTTAAGCTGACACTTCTTTTTATTGACGGGCTAAGCCATCAATGAATTCCCCATTCCATTTCTTGTAATGGAATGTCCTGCAACTGAAATGGTGCCCCGTTATGCTGGTGTGATGCCAGCGTCCATGGGAGGTCCATGCCAGAACACTTCCAGGTGAGATCGGGATATCGAGGTAAGTGACACACTTTTTTGTACCCTCCCCGGGTTAAACCTCATATATATATAAAAGTGACACAGACTGGAAGTAGACTGACTTGCCCATTCCTAGTTTTTATGTATTTTAGACAACACTATTATGACAGCATTATGCTTAATGTTGTACAAAATTATCTCAAACTCTGCCCTAGTTTTTGTTGTTATTTTCTGGAAACAAGTTCAGATCATAGATGATGATCCCAATGTGAAGCAGGTACAGCACCTGTATGGCACAAAGCTCTGTGCAGCCCTCCAATTTTCAGGTCTTGTGACTCACAAGCATCTCAGAATACTTGTCTAATGCCTCAGATCTCCTCTATAAAAGAGAACTCCACCCTCATATTGATGGAGACCACTGAATTAATTGGATGGATCCAAACCTTATATAACTCAAATTTATACAGCCAAGCTGTTCTTATTGTTATTTGCTGAGTTGAGTTTGACTGATGATGACCTCACTGACTACCAAGAGCCCTAGACACCAACTGCCCTGCTCAGGTCTTGCAAACTCAGGGCCATGGCTTCCTTGTTGAATCTATGCACTTGCAGTGCAGTCTTCCTCTTCTCCTACTGCCCTCCACTTTACTGAGCATTATTGCCCCCATTCCCTACAATGAGTCACATTGTCTCATTATATGTCCAAAGTACAACAGCCTCAGTTTAATCATCTTGGTGTCTGCTGAGGGTCTAGACATGATTTACACTAGGAACTATTTATTTGTCTTTTTAATGAAGCTTGTGCAACTTGCCACACAGTGCATTTGTGGTCTGTGTGAACTCCATGTCACCATCATTGGTCCTTGTGGTGTTTTCTTTCTCCCAGGAGGCAGTGCACACCTGCCACATCTCCTGGGAGAGGCAGGAACTACTGTCAATGAGTTCAAACCACGGTTTGAACTCATTGGCTGAATGAATCTGGCTAGAGTGAACAACTGCAGTCTTCACTCTGGTTGGATTCTGGAGCATATATTTGGAGCTCCTCTGCCAGCCAGCAAGCCAGTTCTGCATGGAGTGTCAATCCTCCCACCCTCCCCTTTCCCCATGTTTTGGGGGGCTAACACCCCATTGTGTGTGTTTGCTGTATGTAAATGGAAATCATGTTGTAACTATATTTTGTCACGCCTTTGGTAAGGGTGGTCAGTATGGGTCCTGAATCTGGGACATCGTTCACCAGTTTCTGCCAGGCATTGGCAATGTAGGGGATTTGGGGGTGTGGGACAGATAGGGCATTGTCCAGGGGGCACATACATGTCAGGCACTCCCAGTGTCTAGTGGTTCAGCTCTGGTGGATTAGTCAATAACTGGATCTGAATCCATGCCTAGGCCAACCCAGCTACAGCTGTAATCAATAAAGTTGTGGACTATTTTCTTTCCACACATAATCTGGTGTGTTTTCTGTTTCATTCTTTGCATGCAATTTATTCACCCTTGGGCATGCAAAGTGCATGGGATCCATAGAACTCTTCTTCAACTCCATATTCCAGATGAATTGATTCTCTTCCACTCAGTTTTTTTCACTGTCCAGTTTTTCCAACAATGTACAGAAATTGGAACTACCATGGCATGGATGATTCTGACTTTGTTATTTAATGATATATATTTTATCTAGTTCCTTAAAAGCTACCTTTTCTGTCTAGTGAGTAACAACCAAACTAATGACTGATAAATTGGTTTTGCAACATGTTTAAGAATGCTCATGCTTAAGGGGGGCTGAAACAAAAATTTGCATGAATGATGGTCCTGTTTAGGGTTTCAGCCTCCCTCCCTGACTGCCATGCTCTTTTCCAGGAAATGTCATTCTATTCCTCCACCTGACATTTCTAGTTTCTCCTCTCAAATAATCAGTCAACATTTCTTGGTTGCTGAACATGGTCAATTGACATTGGGTTGATGTTTATTTTTAAAAGAGTTACCCCTTTAATTTTTTTCCCCTCTGAAAAACTTTAGATTCTCTTCAAATTGCTAGTATTTCCGTCTTATACATTCCATTTTAGCTACATGAGAAATAACAATTAGAGACCTATTTTGTTCTTTATAAGATAGTATGCCACATTTTCACATTGATTAAGAGCTGTGGTTAAGTAGCTTGATTCTTGGAAAAAACATCTACTACCAGCTCTAGCTAGCCCCTTTCATAACTCTTGTTCTGATAAACTCCCTTGAAGATTGAACCTGGATTGTAGTTATCTTTCTTTTGGATGGCTTTTGCCTGACTTACCTGTTCTCTGGTTGGATTCTTTATGTTTGAACTTGAGCTTCCATCAGTCCTCTCTCTGGGATAACTTATATTTCTATTAGTATTCTTTCTTCTTGGGGGTTGTCTAGATGATGAAAATACTCCTCATAGAATTTGAGGAGAATACCTTTTGTTCCTACATGCTGCAAACAAGACTCATGGTATTCAGAAGGATTGGGGGAAAACCTCCATCTACTCCGTGAGAAAAGCCTTTGCAGTTTTCCCAGAGGTTTTTTGAATAATACATGGATTGAGCATTATCTGAACATCCAATTCAGGGTGCTGCACATTCTCAGTGAAGGCAGAACTGGAGAGCGGATTGGTTGGCAATGTGCAGAGGGGTGGGCTTACTGGCAAGGAAGTGGCCAGAAGTGCCATTTTCTATTTTCACATTATCATGTGTGTGCTTTTTTGCTGTGCTGAGGTGACCAAAAGAGCTTTTTATAAGCAGAATATTGCACTTGTGCACCTTTGATTTACAAGTACAAAATACATACTGTACGGTGGCTACATCATGTGTGGAGAATAACAACACACTGTACTCTTGGCCACCATGTTGGTTCACAGGCATGGATGTCTGTGCACTACAAATGTGGGTAGCTTCACATATAATAGATTTTGCCAAAAGACTGTGGAGCCAAACAAGCACTGCTGTAAATTTGTGATCATGCACATCAATCTACATTATATCTTTTCATCTAAACAAGCCCTTGGATCCTGGTGGTTGATGCATCAAATGAATTGGGCCTTGCCTCTGGCGCCTGCTCTGCCTGGAACAGGAGATATATTGATCTACCTTTTGTATCTATTGTCAAAAAAAGGTAAAATTCTTGACGAATTTAATAATTTCCTAAATCATTTGCACTTCTGAAATGCCAATATTTGCCACACTGATTGCAAGGAAATTTGAGTCTATTTTTTAGCTCTTCCAATTTAATCTTTCCCTGCTAAAATTAAATCTGCCATTTTTATATCTGCAGTTGGAAGCTTTGTCTGCAATACATAATTATAAGTTAATCAAGACATAACATGTTTACCCCCTGAATCCCTAGCTCTCTGATCTCATCTCTTTTTTATTGTTAGAATGCTTAGTAAGAGCAATACCAATTGCATGACCATGCCTTACTTTACTTTAAAACATCTTTACCTCTGATGTACAAATTTACATTTACTTGAAAGGGGGGGATGCATAAATTATTTACAAGAGATTAGAAGTTACTTAAGACATTGCACAAGTCATATGCAGTTGTTTAGTTTCCTCAAAGAGTGTTAAAAGGGTGCCTCTCCCTTGCACACCTTAACCTTCCCTGTTCCTTAACTTGGACCAGATATCAGGGAGGTGTTTACCTTTGTTTAAGTGAATGCAAGTATAACCAACCCTTTGGTTCTTGTTGCTCAGCATAGCAAGGTCAGCAACAGGAAAGATAAAAGATATTGTCTTGTTCCAATTCCCTTACCTTAGCTGCCCTTTTAGCCCTGCACAGGACTATAATTAAGATGTGAATTCAGTTACAACATCAGCAGGATCCATTCCCTTCTAGTTTGCCTGGAGATTTAAACCTACCAACTAGTTGTACCCTGCCCCGATACAGATTGTTTTGATTGATTGATTATTCATTACATATATATCCCACCGTTTCTCCAAAGAGCTCAAGGTAGCATATGTGATTCTGCTCCTCTGCATGCCATGCTCACAACAACCCTATGAGGTTGGTCAGGTTGAAAGAGAGGGACTAGCCTAATGTCATGCAATCAGTTTCATATCTCTTTTGGGGACCTGAACATGGATCTCTCAAATTCCAGCCCAACATCTGAATATTATGCCATTGATTTTTTTAAAAAATGTGTTTAGTTTCCTTGTCTGACCTTGCCTCCAGACTAGGGATGTCAAGAAAATCAACACACACACACACACACACACACAGAGAGAGAGAGAGAGAGAGAGAGAGAGAGAGTGAATGTCTTGTGATGTCATCTTGTTGAAAAATGGTCAAGTGACATGCATTTTTTTTTTCCCTGTCCAGGAATGAAAAGACCAGCATTTTGTGCAAAATGTATTTTACAGGGGTAGAAATCACTTTTCAAAAACAAAAAACAAAACAAAACAAAACTTCACAACTTCAAGCTTTTTTTAACACAGAAAACTAGCTTTGTACATTAAAAAAAAATACTCTGGCAATAACCAAGCTTTTAGGGAGAGGGAAGCCTTCATATTTTTTTCACAAACAGTCCCCAAATGTGAAAAGTAATTGAAACATGCAAAAAACCTCTCTTCATCTCACCCAGTTGAGAGAAAACTTTTCACATTTTCCACTCTTGCATGTAAAAATGAAATAAGCAAAGATTTAAACTTTTACATCTGATCATATTAACTCAGAATGCACACAAGGGATGCTACTGTAGGTGAGTTAGGTGTACAACGTTCCAGTAGGCCAGCTGATCACCTCACATCTTTGAAGGACCACAGTAAGCTCAGCTTATTTCTTAGAAAGCAAAAATAACTTACAATATCCAGTGTGTGTAAATTGCGGTTCAGCCAGCTGAGAGAAAAGGATCAGTGTATGCATGGAAAACACAAAGGAAAAATTCTAAGCTGAGTAAGTGTCTTTCTATGCCTCTGGGGAATTTAGCTCAGCTTCCAAGCAAACAGATTTGGTCTCAAACATTCATGTGGGGTTAATCCCTTGAAGCTTTGTAATGAATATTCTCCTGCTCAACAAGCAACTGGTACCACATTTCATTTTGATGAAGGAAAACAAAGATGTCAAGGTCATACTTTCCCCAACTGGTTTGCTTAAGCAATCAAGTGCTGTGACTCCTTAGGCCAGCTGCCAGATGGACTGGATGCCAAATTTCTTCCAAGATTACCACCACATATTCAGTTTAAGTCTGACCATCAATTTAAAAGTTTAATTCAGTTTAATGCAGGGAAACACTTTTGAAAGGAGGCCAACTCCTAATTCAATCAACCTCTCCTGGATCTCATGCTGAGATACTTTATGCTACCTTAGAGAGACACATGCAGGAAATAAGGCCACCAACCACAAAAAGTGCATGTTATTTGCTACTGTATGGAAAGAATGGTAATGGAACATGAATTGTGGGTGGGAAGAGAGTATGAAGCAGAAATCATAAGCCAGGAAGAGAGGAACAAAGACATACTCAGTGAAGGAATCTCTTCATTGGTTGTGCTGTGGGATTCTGTCATTCATTTCTTTTTATTCAGTTGAACATTCTGAAATGGTTTTGAGTTGTTTTAATTGTGGGTTCTCTGCTCTGACATCTCTCTATACAGGATAGGATATAAATATTCTAATACATAATAAACATATATTTTTAACAAAAGAATAACACTTACAAACTGGCAGAGGAAGGCCATGCCTCAGGGATATCAAACTCTTACTCTCTAGATTTCTTGGACGTTTAACTCTCAGTACTGTTCTACATGGTCTTTGATGTTTGGAACTGCTCCAATTGTTTGTTATATTGAATGGTTTTTTTGACTAATTTAAAATAGCATTTTAATGTTTTTAAAGTTATTATTTATCCATGTACTGTTTTAAGTGTTTTTATTCAATGTATATGACTTTAAGTGTCGTAAGATATGAATACCACATGTGCACACACACACACACACACACACACATACAGACGTGTGCATGGCTAAATACCCTAAAGGTACCAGATCCTACCTCTTCTTGGAAGCTAGGCAGGGTCAGCCCTGGTTAGTACTTGGATAGGAGGTCTCCAATGAATACCAGGTGCAGAGGAAAATATTTCAGAGGGAGGAACTGGCAAAACCATCTTTGAGCATCCCTTGACTAAGAAAACTCTATGAAATTCATGGGAGTCATCATAAGTTGAAAGGAGATACACAGACAGACACATACTAACACACACACACACACACACACACGGGAAAACATACACACCCAACTGGGTTGTAGTCGAAAATATCCAAAGAGCCAAAGGTTCTCCATCCTTACCATACCCAAATACAGACCTAGGACTTTTTCTCCCCAACCCAGCAGCCTGCAATGGCTGCCTTTGGTGATGGATGCTAGAGCATATTCTGGAAGGAGCTTTGGCATCTTCTTGCTCCTAAGCCCCTACCTTAACTATTTCCCTTTGTTGGAAGATGCAAATGGCATGCCACATCTCTGCATTTTACACTATGAATTTTGTTTGCTTGGGTCATTGGGGGCTCAGGATATCTTTTCATTCCTGAAAGACTGGATGGAGGCTTAAGTATCTATTATAAATTCTATATCCAATATGGGAAAACCGGGTATTATAAAATTGTCTCAATAAAGTGATGTAACAATAATACAGTAATTTTGTTACATTTCTGTAAATGCTCAGTATTAGTAAATGTGATCACTATTTCCTTGAAATAAAACAGTGTATATACGTGCCTTCAAATTGCTTGTCAACTTACACCAACCCCATCAATTACACAGGATTTTCTTAGGCAAAGAATACCCAGAGGTGGTTTTACCAAATCCTTCAACAGTAGCACTGGATTATTTGTTTGTGATCAATCAGCTTGTGCTTGATCTGGGTGGGTACACTCTCAAAGTATGCCTATATTTCACACAAATTGCAGAAGCAACAATGGAAAAAATGCATTTCATGTTTCAGGATTTGTCTAGATATGCCAGAATACACAAACTTATGGCCGGTATATTCTGGCCCCAAAACTGCCCCCCTTACCATGACAAAATAGGCAGGAGTCTGCATGCACATACTGGCTGCCACATGCACACACTGGTCAGTGGAGGTGGGTGCCTCCCCTACTGTCACATTGCACTCCCTGAAGCCAGAAAGGAGACTGGTCAATCTCAAGTAATCTTGATGATGGTGAGATTTCTACACACATTTTTCTTGAAGTTTCCAACAAACCACCTCTATTTCTGCAAAGCAGTTAACTTCTGAAGTACTAGCAAGAGAAAATATAAGAAATCAGCTGTGTATGTGTGTGTTTGTGTATGTTTAATAGAAAACACAGCCAAACCCAATTGAGCCTTTCAACTGTCATAAGCAATACTAACAAACTGGCAATGAAGTCATTTTGATATACCTGCTGAATTGCCTGAGTAACTTCCATTTGATGGAGTGATTTTTCAAAGTACAACTTGAGTAAATGGGAAAAAGGCTGCCGCAATGTACCCCATTATCACTGTCTTTCAGCTTGGTTGCTCTAACATCTTCTATTAATCGCAAATGCACAATTAGGTTATGAAAATCAATAGTAAAATAATGGCAGAGTTTAATTAGTCATTCGTTTCCCCAGACATACAATCATTGACCGAAGAGTTCTAAGGCTCCCAGTAGTGATTAAGGCATAAGATCTATCTAGTGACAAGATTTCCCAGCATCATACTATGCTTGCATATTTTTTCTCCTTAGAACAGTTGGGAATAAACGAGTTGATGATCTTGGAACTGTTCCCACAACACACCATTCATATCACTGTGGAAGGTGCTATATCTTATTTTAGGCCTTGGCAACCAGAGAAAAACTGAGGAGTGATCCTCCCCCAAGTTCCCAACCCAGAGTTTGATAAGGATTGAAGGGAAGTGGCAGAAAGAGCTGAATGGTGTTCTGTATGCATTAAGGTTAGAGGATTTGGTCTCCCCTTCTTTCTCAAAACTACTGTCTGATCAAATTGATGTAAAGCAGGACTTGCTTGAAGGTAATGGCAAGGGGAAGGGGCAATAAGGGATAGATTCATTGACAATCCAGCAGAAGAGTTGGAACATGAAGTATTTGAGTTCAAATCTCCATTTACCAGCAAGTTTCTTTATTCAGCTTGCTCACCTTATTGCTTTAGAACATTTTAGCCTCACATTTCAAGAGGAAGGCAGAAATCCAAAGCAAGTTCAATGGGATTTGCTTCCAATAAACATGGGGGTTGTCTAGATGGTGATGGTGCAAGTAATCCTAATGGAATTTTCAAAGAATACCTTTTGTCCCAACAAGATCCTGTAGTGATTCGCCTTTTTCAGAGGGAGGGGGGGTCAAAACTCCATGTACTGTGTGATGAAAGCCTTCATGTTTTTCATTCTTTCATATGTTGCAACTGTTGTTAGATCATCTATCCATTCACTGTTTCTAACATACTATTAAGGGGCATGGAAGGCATTGGGCATGATCCAATTCTGGCAGGTCTAGACAAGCTCCAAGACACCAATTCCTTTTTTTCCATTGTTGCTTCTGCAATTTTTGTGAAACATAGTCATACTTCAAGAGTGTACCCACCCACATCAAGCACGAGCTGATTGATCATATACAAATAACACTGTGCTACTGTTGAAGGATTTGGTAAAACCATCTCTGGGTATTCCTTGCCTAAGAAAATCCTATGTAGTTCATTAGGGTTGCTGTCAGTTGACAGGCAACTTGAAGGAACATACAGTATACTGTTTTGTTTCAAGAAAAAAGTGATCACATTTTCTAATACTGAGCATTTTACAGAAATGTAACAAAATTACTGTATTATTGTTACATCACTTTATTGAGACAATTTCATAATATCTGGTTTTCTCATATTGCGTGTAGAATTCATAATAGATACTTTCAGGAATGCAAAGATATCCTGAGCCCCCAATGACCCAAGCAAACAAAATTCGTAGTGTAAAATACAGAGATGTGGCATGCCACTTGCATCTTCCAACAAAGGGAAATGGTCAAGGTAGGAGCTTAGGAGCAAGAAGATGCCACAGCCTCTTCCAGAACATGCTGTAGCATCCATCATCAAAGGCAGCCATTGCAGACTGCTGGGTTGGGGAGAAAAAGTCCTAGGTATGGTAAGGATGTAGAACGTTTGTGAAGACAAAGGAACACTGCTGTGATTTTGTGTTAATGCACAGCAATCAGCATTATATCTTCTCTTGTGCTGTCAAAGTGGCTCACCTAGGGAATGAATCTAGGTAGATATCATATAATATTGATAGCTTATTTACTCACAGTTGGATTCAAGTCAATTTGCCACCACTGAACTTTTAAAAAAATGTCTAGGGTGCATGGAAGCAATTTTTTGATTTATCAGGAAAGCAAAAAAACCCACCCCATTTTATCACCTTAGCGATCGCTCACTAAGGTGAAAATCTAACATGGTGGCAGTGGGATCTTGCCCTGTTAGCAAGCCCCACCTGCTGTGCTCACCTGACTTTGTGCTTTCTCTCCTACGGGAAAGCAATTCAAAGCAAATTGCTTGACCCAAATGAGCGAGAATGCACCTTCCACTGTTTTTTAAAAACTACAGGAAAACCCACAAAGGCTCTTCCTGCTTTGTTTCTGCCATTTTGGGCCCCCCTCCTTCTGGATACAGTGGATTTATGAGAGATCCTATTTAGACAGGTAGGATTCCCAGCAGATTCCTTGAGGGTTATTTTGACCATTTAGACAACCCCTAAACCTGACCAAGAAGTGATTTGACCATGACAATGGAACAGTAGAAAGCTCATCCATTCCCAGATCACCATCATCCCTTCCTGAACAAAAAACAAGGACTAGAGTGTGCTGAGAAGCATGAGTGGGGCCAGATACCAGTTGGGACTGACCGTGGCTGTCTTGGCAGACATGAAGTCTTGTGCCACTCCTGACAGGGTAGCCTCAGCATGAATGTAGAAGTCCTCCAGCATCACAAGCCACAGATACTCACACACACCCCAAGAACATTCTGGCGAGCTCAGGAAGGAAGGCTGTTGAGCAGAGGGGTGGCCGGTACATCAACAGAATCCCTAATCTGTCCTGGCTACCCACCTTTAAATAAAAGACATTCAAACCATGTAGACTGAGGGATGGCGTACCTAATCGGGGGATATTATCCCAATATTATCCCAATAGACCATTACGATTCCACCTCCCCACCCCCAGGTCTGAGAAGACATATGCAGGACAAATACAGGGCAAAACTGCAGCTTCTCCTAGAAATGAATATTAGAAATTATTTGTGTAGAACATAATGTACAACTAGCTCAGTCAGCAATTTGTTTCTCATTCTCCCAATCTTAGTGAAACAGGCTTATGTCTTTGTGAAGGTGAAAAAAGGAAAAGTGGAAGGCAATGGGACTTAGGCTACCTAATGTGCATTGGCATAAAAATTAAAACTCCAAGGACTTTATTATTGATCAGTTTCATTCCCAAAGGCCTGTTTAAAACAACTGACAAAAACTTCCCCAGAACCATGTGGAATAAATCATTTTCTCAAGCCAAATAAAACACTGCATTAAAAAGTAAGCTTCTCTTCATGGATCTGAATTGAGCACATTGAAATCAGAATGCTAGCCTTAGAAAAAGGAAAGAAACAGCCTGGCAGCCAGCAAGTCTGATCACAAATTGAACAGCAAAAAAGCAACTCATGTATTTTAATACTAGTTCAAGTAGAAAGGGTCAAGGTCAACTACTAATGGTTTGTTTGTAAGAAACGCTAATCTGTGTTCTCCTGCAATTTTTGTTTTTTACTTGCTATAAAATATTAAAACATTTTTAAACAAAACAAAGGCCAGGCTCCCAAAACTTTCAAATTCACAGTGATTGGTTCCTTTGGGTTAAAAATATTAAGAGCACTGGGAAAATTTTGGAGGCTGCTACAATGAGTCTTGCAGCTGAAAATTTACAGTTGCCTTCTGGCTAATGTCAAAAAAGGCATTTAAATGCAATCGAGGGATCTTGGTGATTCTTATTTCCAAAGCTTTCATGGCATTTTTTTGCCAGTAGAACAATGTTTTATTGATAGACTGTCCCTGGTACTGCTGTGGTTTTGCATAGTGACAAATGCTTGACCAACATTTCCATGTCAATCCTTCTCCACTAAAATGTCTATTCTCATATAAGGAGAGAATAAATCTGCCTATATTATTATCATCACCATCATCATCATCTACATGGATACACTGTGGGAGACCTGAGGTTAATCAGATTAAAAAAAAAGCCCTTCTATTGCACCCTTAGAATATTTCATTTCAAAATGAAAGATACTTCTTGCCTCCACCACAAATAAGCTGTCTCTACAACTGACTGTCTCTGCAACTGACTAAGCATTTGCAGATCAGTGGCAACTAATACTTTCTACATCCATGGGGTTGTGAAATTTAGCCTAAATTTTAAAGGCTTTGTGTGGGGGGGGGCGCGGGTGGATAGATTTCAGTGCCTTGTTTAGCTCATTTAATGTGCATACTAAAACATTCCACTAACAAGGAAGGCATCAGCCAACATTGCTGAGGATGTTTCGACAAATATAAAACCAAAGAATCATTTAGTAGAAAAACAGGGTGAAGTGCAGAGTGTTAAGAGTCTTCACTATGGTGACACTCCAGTTATGGAGCAACCTTCTGTTGTAGGCCTGATTGGCACCAACATTCCTGTTGTTCAGTCAGAAAATGAAAACATGGCTGCTCATGAAAGTTTTGGGACCCAAAGAGAGTTTAGTAAAAGCCTCACATATACATGGGTTTGATTCCTTTGAAACTATACAGAGTCTTTTAATCTGTCTTTAAAACTTGCAATATGCTTTTAGTCTTTTAAAATAATTTCAATTATTCACACTGTTTTAAATGGTCAGATTGGTTTTAGTGCATGCCATGCTGAAATCTCTGGATAGAGAGCAGGGAATAAACATTTAAATAAATAAAGACAGATAGATGATAGATGACAATAGGATCCATGTTATTTCTCCCATAGGTCTTACTGAAAATATCTTTCTTTCTTTGTTTACAATTAATGGTAGCAACATATAAGCCAAAAATGCTACAACAGCCTTGAAATATCATGAATGTTGTATTTGGTGATGTATACATGCATATACAGATACAAATATAAGTGCTGTTATGTTTTTAAAAATGCTTCATAATTTCATTCATTCTACTAATGAAATGCAGAAGTGGACTGCAGAAGTTGGGAGGCTGCAGTGACATTGTGCAGGGTCCTGGAGGGCTACACCCACCATTGTACCCCCAACACTGAATCTTTGGGGAGGCCAAATTTTGGGGCCTCATGTGCTGTTTCAGGCCTGGAGTTAGTTTTTATTTAACTACCCTCAGAGGTATATCTGGTGGGAATGCAGAAGAGAGCACCTTTTTTGTTGGCTGCTTTCAGGCACTGGAACTCCCTTCCTAGGGACAATATTACACTTTTATAGCACTGTTATTCCACCTTAACTGATATGGCTGCCTCCTACGGTATCATGGGATTTGCAGTTCAGGGAAGGGCCAATAGCATTCTCAGCCAGAATGCTCTTAGGCTTCACTAAACCACAAACCCCAGAATTCTACAGGAGGCAGCCATATTAGTTAAAGTGGAACAATAGCACGATAACAGTATAGTGCGCTAAAGTCCTAGGTCTCATCTACATGATCCAGGATAAACCTTCTCTCTGCTGGCATATCTTGGCCATGGATCAGGCCTGTTGTTCCCCCACTGCCACCTCCAAACAGTCTTGAATCCACAAAAGCAAGTCAGCCTGATTGTTGCAGCTATTGACCCTAACCCTTACTGTCTCAGGAGGCAGGAAACCAGCCTGCAACATGTAACCAAGGCCCCATGCATGTGACCAGCCTTGGTCACATGCTGCAGAACTCCTTCCTGCCTTCCAGGAGAGCAAGGTAGACTGACGGCAGCATCAGCAAGGGTGCAGTCTCACAAGGGCCCAATCCAATTCTTCCTGGTGAGAATGGATTAAAAGAGGATTTATTTTAAAACACTGTATCAATGTCCTTTCTGAGACCCGTATCTTTCCCAGGACTGGTGAGGACTGCCTAGGTACAGAATGGGGCAAAATACCCTGCATCATCTGGACTGCAGGGCTCTAAGACAGGGTATATTGCCTGTCTAGCCAGGCACCCAGAGGGATCAGGCTTGCATCCTCCTTGCTATCCTTCCATAGGCAGGTGAAGAGTTTTATTTCAGCAGGTCTTTGAAGATTGGTTGTTCAGGGTGGAAGGGCCTTGATCAAGGTGATGGATTTTCTGTTGATGGTTTTGGGGTGTTTTTAAAGACAATGTTTTAACTGTTTTTAAAATCTTATTGATAGTTTATTAATCACATTTTTAACTTTTGTATGAAGTGTGTTTTTAGCTGTCCTTGTTGTAACTTTTATAAGCCATCTGGAGTCCAAACTGGGAGAAAGGCAGGGTAACACTAATACTAAAAACAAAACAAAACAACAGAAAGTAAATTGGAATTCAACTGGTACTCAACTTTCAATTGGAATTCAACTGGTACTCAACAAACACACTCTGGGGGATGTGAAGGTATTTTTTAAAAATGGCAAAAATGAAAAAAATATATGTGGGGGTGGAGGATCCTGGAGGTTGGGGGAAGTATATAACCATGGTATGCATTTTCCCCATCCTTGTAATTTCTAGATTGGTCCTAAAACTAGCTGAAGACCTTATTTTCTAATTGGTAAACGTTAAAGGCTTTTTTAGGATGTCTGTTTAAGGATTCAGTGTCCAGAGAACACATTTAATCCTTTGCTATTTATTTATGTATTCCTTTATATTTAATATTTATAACCTGCTTGTACATGGTGAAGTCCACAATAATCAACGAAACATGGATATAATGAAACATTAATGGAACAAGCAGCTTTATCTGCCCCCAGATTGAATGGATGAATTTAAATTTGCCCCATGAAAAAGATAAAATATCTAGATGTGACAAAAGTAAAGAATCAATATTGACTCTTGGGTTATCTATACAGGCAATTTACCCCAACTTGCCCCTGTCTGAGATCCCTGTAGTCCATATGATACATGGGACCTTTGGTTGCATGTTGTGGCCAGCTTCCTCGATACTAGGAGGGCAAGGAAGATGGTGACAGTGGCTGTAGTGATGAGCCAGCATTCATGTCTGGACTCCAGCCCAGTTCGTCAAGGTAACGGGGGATACATGGGCCTGATCTGCAGCCAGGATACACTAGTGGAGAGCTGGCCTATCCTGGCTCATGTAGATAAGCCCATAATCTAATCCAGAATGCAATGCTTCTGAAGTGGTATACTTGATGCTGTTGAACAAATACGTGATTTTTTTTTAACAAAGCCAGAAAAGTTATTTTTTTATGAGTTATGTAAATTGTTGCAATGCTCCCCAAACTAACCTGTTGCCACTGGTATTTATCATGAATTGTAAACTCATAGTATTACTTGTTAGTTTATTGGTTTTTTTAAAAAAATCTAACAAAGTAAGAAAATGACCTAAAATTTGGAGACAAATTAATTGAGAAAGCATCTGATATCCCCCAAAAGTTATAAGTAAAAAAAAAAAAATGTATGGCATTGCCAATTGCTATTTGCAAAAGGAACAGTATAATGTCCTTTTTACTCTAGAAAGTCCTTGCATGTAGTGTAATTACTAATAAGCTGTTACTTCTGGTTTTTTTCTTTGTGCAGTTGTTTTATGTCTTCAAGTGAGCTCCAAATTCTGGTGATGCTATCATGGGTATTTCATGGCAAGTTTTGTTCAAAGATGGTTTGTCGTTGCCTTTTCATAAGGCTGAGAAAGTGGGACTTGCCCATGGCCACCCAGTGGATTTCCATGTCTGGATGGAGATTTGAACCCTGGTCTTCTTGAGTCCTAGTGCAATACACAAAGCACTATACCACAGTGGCTCTCAAGCTCTATATTTATCTTCCTAAATATTTGCATTGTTCATTTCTGTTTTGTTCATCTGGTTGCTTTTGTTCCTCAGTAGGTGGCAGCTTTTCAACATAGCTTTTCTTCTCCATTTCCTTCTCACTTTAATGCATTAAGAGTTTAAGAATGTTGAGAAATGAAGCTTAGTTTCCCAGATGAGAAAAAACACAGTGGTGGTGAGTGATGGTGTCTCAACTCTTCCAGCTCCTCTGCAGCAGTGCAATTAATTTTGCCAACACTTCTGTTGCATGGAGATCAACAGGTACTTGTGTACCTTCTTCTGAGTCCCCTTTGCCAAGGGGGCAATTTCAGCCAGTTTTCTTGATACCAAGCTGGCTAACACCACAGTCTGTGAGTGTTCCTCAAACAGCTCACCTAAGGGATATTAATTGCAACACCATTTTCAACCTATCTTAACCAAGATAAGAGCAATCTTGTGGATCAGATTAAAATTCATAAAGCAGTTAATCAGTTGCCTATATCAGCAGGCCTTGAGTGCAACTGCACCTTCCATCTTGTGTTCCCCAGAAATTGATATATAGAGGCATACTATCTCTGATGCTGGGTGATAAAATAGCCATCCTGACTTGTGATCAATGATGGTTCCATCCTTCATGAGTAGCTGTGGCATCTCACCTGTTATTACTTAGGAGTATTTGTGGTGTAATTACATCACACCATAACTGGTGTCATGGCAACTGAGAAATGATAGGGATGGAAATGAGTTGCTTCATCTCTGCTTTACAAACAAACTATTACAATTGGCCCTGAACATTGTGTTCTGTAATAGCAAAGATCATAATGCCATTTTGTTTTGACTATTAATGCTGCATTCCTTTCAAATGCACAGTTGCTGCAAACCGACAATATATCTCTATCTATATATATACATTACAGACATAACATTAGCCCTACTAACAAAATAGAGAGCTCACATTGTTCTTGCAGAACATAACTGCAATCATTAGAGGAACCTTTGCATATGTTTCAGATTTGTACAGCAATGGCTAGATGAACAGTAGTGTAGAAACTTGTTCGTCCAACATATGCCTAATTACCATTTTGAATTTTCCAGTACAAGGAATAGACATGAGGAGCTAGCTTGTACCCTTAACTATTGGAAGTCAATGAGGTTTTACCAGTTTATGAATCGTTTACTGCTACAATTGCTACAATGCTTTGGTTGGACTGAAGACATACTATTCAATTATTAGGGGAATGTTTAAATGTTTAAGGGAATGGTGTGCATGTGGTGGTGGGGGAATGCACAGATGACTAGATAAGTAGCAGCAAACTTTAAAACATAACAAAAAGAAATTGTTCTGGCCAATTTCCAAAAACTTACACCAAGAAGTAAGAACACATCTACAGGCATGAGCCTATTCCATCAGATGAGTCTGCTCTTTCAAATGAAAAGCAATGATTTTTCTGTCATTTTACTAGAGGTTGGTTCACACAGGAATGTATAGAGCTTAATAGACTACTCACAGGCCAACATGAACTGTTCCACATTATCAGTGAGGGAAAGTCCTGTCTGTTGTGACAAATCTCCAATAGTTAATTCATATAAACAAATCATTATTAGAGGTTGTTCAAAGAGTAATGGACATTCATCAAGTATTCTGTTGGAACCTGACAATATAATAGGACCTAATAGGGGCTTCCAGAGATACAACATCACTGGTGCTGAAAAATTCATTTGAGATTCTACTGTGTTGGGCAGATGGATGCTCCATTGCTTACCAGGGTAGTACAGGCTATCCAGGATCCATCCTGATGCTGGACTCTGTCCTTGACAGATGGTTAGAACCAGAAGAGTGCCTATGTAACCTGGAGCAGAGTCAAGAATAATAGCTGTAAAACCAAGAGTGGATTTGCCATCCCCACAACAACTGATTCATTGGCTTCCTGAGAAACCAATGTGTCCGCACTTCTAAACTTGTTAGGTAGGCCAAGATTCACAACACTATTGTTTATACTTGAAGTTCACCTGAAAAAGATGGTTCCTCCCTCTTGCATACAACTAGTGCAGGGATTTACCCCCCCACACACACACACTGCATAACAACTGACACTCAAAGATCTGTGGCTAGCATTAGTTTTTAAGGCCTTCTTTATGGCTATACCTTCCTGGTGGGTGGACCAAGGACTTTATCACACGAGGCTGCTAATGTGGAATTTCAGTGGGATAGTAATGAATTTGGCCAGTACCTATCAGACAATGTTGTGGCTATCCTGTTGCTGCTTCACATTCTGTTGTACCCCTTTAAATTGACAGGAAAATCCCATTGATATCTGCCAATATCACCATTGTTTTGCTGCTGCCCCTCTCCTTTACTATTCCAAAGCAGCATGGAGTCAGCCTGTTTTAGAACAGGGAGGGAAAGGGAGAGGAGGAGAATCAGGCCCCCTCATGCCCCATGACTACTGTCATCCCAGAACTGGAACAAAAAGACCTATTACATCAGGGAGGTGCCAAAGGAGCAGTTGCACAGATGATGAGAGGTGTGATAATAAATGTTTTATAACTGGTATGTTCCTGTTTCCTTTAATAACATGATTGCACAAGATAGAAGGCTGGTATGATAATGTCCCAAGTGAATTTTCTGGGCTGTCTTCTGGGGATACACAAATTTGTCCATTTTATTTTCTCCCACATTTCAATTTTCTGAATTCTGTTACATTCTGATTTAAAAATTGAATGGAAACAAAATTTTCATGGCCCTTGTCTTCGAGAGTAGCCCAAAATATAGCACATCCCAGTAGTTCATTTTGGAGGTGGGAAATATTAATAATTCTGAACACATTACATGTTAATGACACGAGTGGCTTGTAGTTCCTTATGAATTCAGTGGCACCACCTTATCATTCTTAGCACAAATTACTGGAATTAGTTAAAAGACAGATGGATTTCAGATTTGTTTGTGTTTTTTTTTTAAACTGCAACACTCACTCTTTGAATGGGTTTTCATCTGCAGAATATGTTTAATGCTGAGCCTACAAAGGGCATTCAGGAGTACTTGCTTATTTGCATGAAGCTAGCTTGATGAGATCCATTGGGATATTTGATATCACCCAACATACATAGACAAAGATGGTTTGCTGAGTACATGTCTTAGTTAAAGGGCATTCTCTGCAATTTTCACCCATCGACACATGGCAAGCTCAGCATGAATAAATAATGTGATGAGAGGTGTGGACTTTCCCAGCTGCTTATAATTGCATTGCTGGCAAAATCAATTTAAATAGGAAATACGGGCAAAACAGACTGCAGGTCAACTTTACCCTACATCTGCAAGAGCCTGAAGATAATGTTTTATGAAAATTAGCAATGTGCTAAATAGTCTTTTTACATTTTGATTAAAAAATAGCCATGGGGGGGGTAGAAATCCTTCTCCAAAAATGTTTAGATTTTGTAGATATCAACCCTTTTCTGCTGCTTTTCTACATGATTTCCCTCAGCATCTGATTATAGAGTTTTATTGTTTACCATTGTTACTGTATCTTCCACCTTCCTAAACTATTTCTCTCACACACAGTACTGAAAAATAATCACAATGGCAAATGTTTTCTGAAACTCTCTAAAAAGGATCAGTGAAAAAACTGGACAGTTTTGGATCAGTTTCATGGGGAAAAAGAAAAAAAGAATACCATAATTTTAATGCAACTGCCCTAAAATTTTGAAGACATTCAATGAAGAGAGCTTTACTGTAGATATATAATAAAAATGTCATCAGTGCAATCCTATGTGTGTCTACTCAGACGTAAGTCCTATTGACTTTTATGAAACTTAATCTCAGGTGAGAGAATAGACGATTGCAACCTAAGATTTCTTCTAGCAGATTGGATCTGAGAAATACGATCTATACACTGGGCCTAAATGGAAATATTCTTTCCTATGTCTCTTTTGGCATCTTGTTTGACTGAGTAAAGGTTGTTAGTTTCAGTTGGCTAAATGTACCTCAGCTGAGAGTAGTCAAGTTTTTTTTTCCTGTTAACTAAAGCTAATTAGAAACCTAATGAAATTTAGTGTCCCCATTTCCAAACAGCTGCCATGAGACTGGGATACAAAATCCTGTAGCAATATCAACCAGGGGGAAGAGGGAGAAGGAGTGAATAGCAAGAGCTATAATTAACATTATCCCCATTGGCCTATTTACACTGCAAGTGCACCAGGCAGCCATTGTGAGGTATATAGAAACACTGTGCTATACAGCTTTATTTATTTGTGCCACATCTTCAAAACACTCAACAAAGAGTATTGGGAGAGGCCATTTTTAAAGCCCACTTCAGGAGACCACTGAATTTTGTCCTTATTTACCTCTGTTCCTGAGTAGAGAGTGACTGATAAATTTTGCTTCCCAAGTTATACTTCCCAAATTATACTTCAATTCTAAACTAACTCATTTTTATTTTTCCCTTGTATTTCATTATTTCTTCCTTAGTGTAATAAATAGGGTAGTTTTTTTATTATAAAATATTGGATTACCTCAGCCTGTTTGTCCCCAGCTATGATTAGTAAATCACAGAGATAAGGGGAGCATTGTAGGACCATCAACTTCCTCCTCAGTTCAGGAAATCTAGAGCTAGGACACCCAAAAGACTTTCAACCTCTACTGGAACACTTTCATAGAGGGGGAACCAATCTGACACTATCACTACTAATTGCCTCCATTGTTAAACTGAGTTTCCATTATGAAGTTTATCTGTTTTTAAAAAAGTCTGTTACCTGCCCTCCTGTAACTTAAGCTCATTAAATCTAGTGCTGTCATCTGGGGTAGCAGAGAACAAGGTTTTTGTCTTCTTTTATGTAACAGAGGCATGTGAGAAATGTCCGCTATCCTTCCAGTTTCTTAAAGTGTGGAGTTGAAAACTGAACACAGTATTCAAGAGAAGACTCACCCTCATTATTATGTGCATTTATACACCATCTTTCTGTAATGGAATTTCATCAAGATACATATAAGTGATTATCAGTCAATCTCTCATCTATGTATTAAACCAATTTGGGCTGCTTTAATGAGGTGGCTGCATCCTGTGCCTCCAGATCATACCCTTCTTTCGCAATTCATGTTACTGTACGTTTACCAGGTGTTTAGGTTTCTTGAACTGCACTGTGATTTGACTGAGCAGTTGAACATTCAGGGATAAACCAGTCTACAATCTGGCCTTTAACCTTTCTCCCATTCCCCATTTCTTTTGCTAAATCCCTGCCCCACCCCCACTCATTCCCTATGTGCCAACCAGTCACCATTTGATCTTCTTCTATTGTAATCTGCTCCATATTAAGTGAAGTGCTGCTAAATTTCTTATTTCAGAGAAATGTCTATATCTTGTTGCTGTCTGCCAGATGGAGAGGGACTGACCATTGTGACCTCATACTGGTACTACAGCATGGCACACTGGGATTGGCCAATGCAATTTATGCTGATATAACCTGGCTAAAAGAGAATTTTGCCTCATCTGATAATGTCCTTACTTCTTCAGGCAGACAACATCAGTATGAGGTCAGAATGGTGAGTTCATAAAGACGCCTTATTTATTTATTTATTTATTTATTTATTGGTGTTTATACCCCACTCTTCAGACACAAAGGCTCTCAGAGTGGCTAAAAAATTGTTAAGTAACAGCATTATACACATCTACACCACTTTATAGTATGCTAGGCACTAAGTGGTTTCTAATGTGTGTTAGCTAATTGCCCCCACAAGCCAGGTACTCTTTTTAATGATCTATGAAAGGATGGAAGGCTGAGTGAACCTTGGAGTCCTTGGGATCAAACTTGCAATGCTGTGGCTTTCAGTACTTGTATTTAACCACTGTGCCACAGGGCTCCCTAAGGATTGTGAAAGGGCATGCATACCACACAATGTAACCCTTTTGTGATCATGTCCAGTTAAAAAAAGTACTTTTTTTTATTGATGGCTCAAGCCATCAATTGATCCCTCTGGTGCTTTTGTGCCAGCATTGCCGGCGTTTGAAACTTTGCGCCATTGTACTCACATGAGTGCAGCATCAATGACCGGTCTGGCGAGAACACTTCTAGGTGAGATCATGACATCTGGTTGGTGACACACTTTTTATGACCCTCCCCAGTTTACTTGGGACTATTTTAATGTGTTTAGGTGCTTTTTGTAACTTTTACTGTCTTTTTTTTTTTCCTGTGCTATGTATTTTCACAAGAATATGCAGGATTTCAAACAAGGATGTGAACTCTGTTCACTCCTCATTCATTTCTGGGAAGCCTTTTGCTGAGATTAGAGGTAAGTGTGGCATGGGGAGTTCTTTTGACAGCATAAAATGGGCAACGTTATACCAGCAAAAGAGCACGGTTTAGGGGGTGGTTTGTTAAAGTCCTAAGACTGATGCTGACTTCTAGAAGTGGAACGACTGGCCATCACACTGATTCAGTCTGCTAGATGTGAAGAGACTGGTTATTGTGATCTCATGCTGACACTGCCTTCCTATTTGGGGTGTGATTTTACCTGTGTTGCAAACTTGTGTTGCCTCTTCAATATTGAACATTTCCATGTTCTGATATTGAACTTCTTCCCTCAACTTTCTCCATCTCTAGTGCAATTCATTTTAGTCACAATTTATAAGAAGCCTTAGATTTCTGCTTTGGCCCTATTCTATTGCTAGACCAGTGAAGATGGCCAGAATTTTGTCAGAGCAACCCCCAAGAGAACAGTTTTGGCATTTTCTTCTACAAACAGGTTTGCTAGTGGGATGAATAACTGTTATGGAACTGAGAGGGAAGGGAAGGTCTCAGGAGTCTCACACATGGGAGATTCCCACCTCCTTTCCTATAACACTCCTCTCCTGCCCTGCATATTGTATGTAGGGGTGATATTACTTTTTGTGCCTTTGCAGTTTGGATCTTTATGGGCTAGGAACAGTGGGCTTTTTTTTCATTATCAGCAACCAATCATAAACAAAGGGTAGCCCTTGTAACGTTGTTGGACTGCAACTCCCAGCATTCTCACAACTGGCTATGCTAGGTAGGGCTGATGAGATTTGAAGTCCTTCAATACCTGGAGGACCCCACTTTATACACTCACATGTTAGAGTTTCCCAAGCACATATCAGATATATTTACATTATAGCATTTGAACAATTCAAAGGTATTCCTTCCACTTGACTCCCTGCAAGGGGAAACCGGGAAGTCTGGCAATTACTGTGGAAAGCCTCAGCTAATAGAGAGCTCCCTGCAGTATATATTTTAAAGATCAAAAAGATCTTTTAAAGCTATATACTGTAGCAGTTTGTCGCCCAAACCCAGACAGGTCCCTCAGAGTGAGGATTCATGCCCAGCATGCTAAGGTCCCAGTTCATGCACTAAGAGAGAAATTCTTTCAGGCACTTTATTAAATCTTGCAAGACTGACACACATACAGCTGTAGCAGCAAATCATGTGTCCTCACCATTGCTGGTAAGCACATAACTTTTTATACATCTTACACTTACATCTATGACATCAGAGCAAGCTGTGATTGGAAGACTACATTTTACATATTAACCGTGGCCTAAGCTTGTGGACACTATATATTTCTTTTTGGTTTTTTGTTTTGGCATAGCAAAACTGAATTCATTCATTGTCTCTTCACCCCTCAGAGACATGTTATCTATTATAGCTGTACTCTCTTCAGCTCCCAGGGAAAGGAATGCCAGTCTACAACCTCAAGGCTAAACTCTCCTTGCCTCTTGGCTAGGGTCTGTTTTTGTTTTATTGGCCATAGTGCCATTTTTCGAAAATGAGGTTGGGGCCCTACCTTTTGTTCAGGCCTAGGTCCTTTGGCTATCAAATTTGCCATAGCTCTTGGCTAAAGCAATACATCTTATTGGATTTGGATATGCTCTACAGTACTGAAAATTAAATTGTTGGTTTGGAGAGTAATGCAGGGCATAAGGGCAATACCTTCTGAACAGGTAGACCCTCCTTCCTTTTGCAGCAAACACTTTCCATGAAAATATTCATGAAAAAAAACAACCTCAGTTTGGCTCTGCCCTATAGTTCGTAAGCTGTTACAGTGGTGTGTGTGAAGTTTCTCCATGGTCAGTCTAACACACAATTCTTTAGAAGTGTACAGTCAGATAGATAGGGCTAATTGTGTGGTTCCTTCTCGTCGAATCATTTACTATCCAGGACAAACCTTACTGATTACAGAAGAAAAAGTGGATGAAGGGGGAAGAATAAAACAACCAAACTCAGACACTAATTTTTCCACTTACCTAACAGTAATCATAATGACCACAAAGATCTCTTTTGGCAATGTAGATTGCAAGTGGAAGGAGCCCACTGCTGGACAAAGGGTTACTCCCCCCCAAAAATACACCCTTTACATACTATGATTTTCTAGGCTTACTTTTTAAAACAACAACAACAACAACAACAACCCTGCTAGCTATATCTTTAACATAATGTGTGGCTTTATTGCGGACCCAGACCGTACAGCCCCCCTGCCCTCCGGAATGATACACACACACAGAGCATTTGATAACAATTGTATTTGGTTACATCTTCAGAAAACATGGGTTAGATACAGATTAGTAAAGACATGTTTTTGGCAATAAATGGCCGCAACTTGCAAGCTGAATGGTTGGTGGCAATGCATGCATGAGTCGTGATCGACTCCTTGATCCCACCCATGTGAGTCAAGACCAACAGTCGGTCAATCCCAACTTCCTGGAGGAGAGAGATGCAGGCCAAGCCATCCGCTCGACTCTCTCTCCTCCCCTGTAAACAAATGTTGGTTAACAACTAGAGGGGGGTCTCCGTTGAACCTGGACTTGAACTTGAGCTAGTGCTTGAACTTGAACTTGATGGAGACCCCAAGACCTCATGCCCTATCACAACCCATGACATCCACCACCAAGTCTTCCCCATGGTAAACACCTTCTGCCAACCATCCTCTGAATCAATAGGCAGCCCTACAGGCCCTCAGAGGCCCCTTGCCATGCTGGCAGCATCCTCCAGGGCTGGATGTACGCTGCATGGGCCCTGGACCTCCAACGGCCCAGTCTCGTGATGGCATCGGTGGACAGGCCCCCTTGAGCTACCATGGTAGCTGCCCCAATCCAGAAGGAGTGACTGCCAAACTCTTCTGCCAGCCGCCCCATCATGGCCAAGGCCTTCCTCAGCACGTTCATGAACTGATACCTAGTGAGCAGTATCCCATCTAGATGCCGGAATGGGGCCCTGAGTGACGCCTCTTGCCCCGATGAAGTCCAGCATGCAGGTTACCAGGCATGGGGAAGAGCCCTCCACCTTCCTGAGGTGTACAGTAGCCCCTACACCCCGTTGATCAGCCTTGGAGCACCTTATACGCAGTGTCATGTCCTGGCTGCTGACAGTCACATTGCACATCTGCAGAGCCCTGCCAGACGTGTCCTTTTTGGAAGAACACACCCTCAAAGGCCCCAAAAATGCAGTAGTGTAAGCCACGCTGAAGAGCAAGGCCTCGTAGCTGGAAAAGGCAGATGGATGGCAGCTGCCTAACCATCTGCAATAACATCGTGTATGACACCGGCCTCCTCGCAACTGCCGCCTTTGTTGCCGCCGGTCCCCAGCCCTCCATTGCCTTCCTTACCATGAAAGTGTCACATGGGTCACCATGACCTGCTGCCTTGGTGAAGAAGGAAATGCCAGCAGCATACCAGGCAATTGTTCATGACACCAAACCTCTCTCCTTTAAGGAAGCAAGGTAGTGCAATACCTCTCTCTCCAATGCTGGCCATGCTGTGCCATAGCCCTGCTGTCTCCGGAATGCCAGGAATTGGGAGGCCGCTGTCTTGTAGGTGGCTTGCGTTGATGGTGCCAAGGAGTTCACCACACCCTGGATCACTGTTCGTTCCCAAGGTTCCAGAGGTCTGCCAGGAATGGGGCCACCATCGTGTCGGCGTCTGGGGCTAGCAAGCGGAACTGTTCTTCCTGAAACAGGGATAATGCGCCCGCGATCTCGTTATCCACACCCGGGATGTGCCAGGCATGGAAACTGATGTTGGACTTCAGACAGACCAGTACGAGCCTGAGCAGCAGTATCATGACCCTTTCAGACCTGGAGGACTGCCTGTTGATTATTCTGACCACCGCCTGTTTGTCACGCCAGAAGCAGAAATTCCTATCCCTGAATTCACCCTCCGATATGACGATGGCCACCAGGATGGGGAAAAAATCCAGGAATGGGAGAGCCCTGCATCAGCCCATGCCTGAGGCCATGCCTGAGCACACCAGTGGCCGTTGTAGTACACTTCAAAACCTAGGCTTCCCGCCACATTGGAGTGTACCTATAGGCCACCCTCCAGTTCCAATCACCCCTGCCATGTGGAGACTCCATTGTAGTGTTCCAGAAAAGTGAGCCACACTTTCATGTCCTCCTTGACCACTTTTGTCAAACGAATGGGGTGGTGCTGTCCTTTGCACCCCCTGTGAGGTGTGCAATGTGTGCACAAAATCCCCTCCCAGGGAAAACCACCCTGCATGAAAAATTCAAATGCCCCAACAGTGATTGGACTTCTTTCAACATGGCCTTCTCCTTCTCAGGAGGGTCTCCAGCATCTCCCTCAGGCCCTTCAACTTTTTGTCGGGCAGTCTTGACACGCCCGCCACAGAGTTGAGCTGTATCCCCAGATACACAAGGGACGTAGCTGGGCCCACCGTCTTATCTGGAGCCAATGGGACCCGAGCTCGGCCACCATAGCCTGGAAGGAAGAGAGTAAGTACCCACATTTCTCCCCCCCCAACTGGACCCATCATCAAGAAGTCATTCAGATAATGTGTGACAAATGGGGATCCCTCCCTGTGCTGTAGAGCCCAATCAAGGAACGTGCTGAAGGCTTCGAAGGCTGCGCAGCTGATAGAGCAACCCATGGGCAATGCCAAGTCATAATACCACTTGTCACAGAATTTAAAGCCCAGCAGGCAGTGATCATCCGGATGTTCCGGCAACAGTCTGAAGGCTGATTGGATGTCGTACTTGGCCATGAGTGCTGTGTGCCCACAATTCTGCAGGAGCCAAACTGTGTGATCCAATGAGGTGTACTGCACCGTGCACAATTCCGGCGGGATACCATCATTGACCGACGAGCCCTTTGGGTATGATAGGTGGTGTATGAGGCAGTATTCCCCCAGTGCCTTCTTTGGCACTACGCCCAAAGGCAAAATGCGCAAGTTGGGCATGGGCAGCTGGTCGAACGGGCTGGCTATGCAGCCCGCCTCCAGTTCCTTCCCAGTCTTGTGAGATAGCACCTCTGGGAGCTGTGCCACTGATTTTAGATTGCCAGAATGGAAGCTTCCCTGGGATCTTGGAAGTGTATATGAAAGCCGAATTCGAAACCTGCAGCCAGGTAGGCTGCCACCTCCCTCTTGGGGTAGGCTGACAAGAGTGGTCGCATGGCCTCCAACTTCACCGGTGTGAATGCCATGCTATCCCTCCCCCCAATCCCAGGGGTCACCTCATTTTGTTGAGCTGGTGCTGGTGCTGCTGCCAGACCTGCCTCCTTCCTGGTGCCAGATGAGTCAGGGAGATTGTTCTGAAAGGACTGACCCCCACCACCCTGACGGGAACAGTTCACCTTTGGATGGCCACCCCCATAGCCCTCACAGGAGTGATCAAACCGGCACTTGTACCTGGAGAACTTACCTCCATTATACTCCCAGCACACCGGCTTCTTCCCCTCCTTCTTCCTGGCTGTTTTTGGGGGCTCTCCTTTTTCCCGCCTACCTGGCCCAGTGGCCTGCAGCCAGGTGGGGTAGTCAATGGTCTCCCATCTGTGCATGGAAGATCTGGAAGCTTTCTTCCTGCACTCAATGTCATACATGAAGGCATTGGTATATCCCGCCTGTGACCTTTCCTTGATCACTTGCCAGAGGTGGTTGATCAGGTGCCATGCACGCTCAGGGAAAATCAAAGCCACCCCCCCATGACAACCGCATACCCACTAAGCCAGTTGGCAAAAGTGCACTCCACTACCTCTGTGTTGGCTTTCTTGTTCTCCTTCTTGTCACTCCGATGCACCCGCGCCTCCTCCCCTGGAGGCGGGGCCAACAAAAAGACGTCAACATAATAACCCTGCAAAATCTTAGAATGCACTTTATCATCCAGGTGGCCCCCCGGAGGGTCTTTCTTTGACTTGGCTTCCCTAAGCTACTCCCCACTGGGGTTGCTGCCCCCAGCCTTTCTTTCCTCACCAGCCTTTTGCCTGGCCTTCCTGAGCTTGAGGGCCCACCCTGGCAAGCCCAGCTTGAAATACCCTTTTTCCCAGTACCTGAACTTATCCTCATCGGAAGACTCACCCAAAGAGGAGCCGGAACGTGACCTGCTGTGCTTTTTTCTTAGGCTCTGCCTACCTCTTGACCCACTGTGCCAACATGACAAAGACCCATGCGAGCTGGAATGCCTCGAGTCCCTGGAACCACTTCTCTCCCTGGATCTGGAACGTGTGGACTGGCTACTGCCATTAGATGTGCCTGCGCTGAATGATGTACTTGGTTCCACACTCCCGGGCCCAGGTGTAGCCCTGGGCAGTGCCTGGACCTCATTGCGCACCAGGTTCGCCTACTTGTCCTTGTCCATCCTCTGCAAGACGATGGACAGTACCCCCATAACATCCGCTATGGTGGGTACTGGGGCTGCAAATGACTCCATGGGCAGGCACTGGGCCTCCGCAGGTGGGGGTTGTGCTGGGGTTGTGTTCGCTTCGCTGCTAGGCCCAGGCACTTGCTCTGGCTGCTCAGCCCCCCCACCCTCAATGCCTGCTCCTCATCCGCCAGGGGCTGCTGCTCCTGCTGGTGGCGAAGTTTGGTTGTTCTTTTGGGTCCCATGATCCAGCTCTTTGGAGGCGCTGTGTGTTTGTACACCAGTGCTGGTGTAATACAGAGTACCTTGTATAGGTATGAATTGTTATGATTGATTTGTTATATTTATTATTATTGTTATTATTATTATTATCTTTATTGAGCACCGACCACCGTCCCATGGTCCGAACCCTGCAAGGATAAAAATTGGTACCTGGGGATGGGCCCCATGCCCCCCCATGCATCCCACCGTGGATCCACACCATCCGTGGTTCCCCCCATGCTACCAGCTGTGAAACCTGGCTTGGCTGGGGGAGGGAGGAACAAGTGATGAAATCACCCCCCAAAAGTGGCATCCCCAGGGGGGAAGAAGGGGAGGGGTGAAAGAGGAGGGGGTTGCCCACCACCCCGAGCCCACCGAGGTGTTGTCCCATCCCTGCTCCTGCGCAGCCAAGTTGGAGGAAGAGGCATCTCCACCTCTAAGCTACGGCCCGGCCCCCCAGGTGCCGTGCCCTGGCACTGTTGTAGCCCGCCCACCCCCCATCCAGCCAAGTGCAGCACAGATGCTGGTGGGGAAGCAGGGGGTGCAGTGCCATGACTGGAGGCATGGACGGGGGGTGCCACCCCACTGCCCCATTTCAGCGGCCTGGCCTGCTGGCTGATCTCCCCCTGGGGTGCTGCCGCAGCCCACCATTCCTCCCCGGCCGGCCATGTCCCATGAAGGGGGAGGGGGAACCCCCACTGTGGCCCAGCCAGCTCAGCCATTCTGCCATCCGCCCCTTGGACTCTGCCTCTCCCCCTGTCCCTCCCTATGCCGCAGAGGAGGGGAGAATGCCACCCTGTTGCAGCCTGGCTGCCACTCTGCCCTGGGCCCTGCCTTCTTCCCCACCCTTTCCTTTGCTGTGGCCACATGGGCCACCACTTTCACCCTCCGCAGCCCACACCACTGGCTGTGGGCCTCACCTGGCACCCAAAGGGAGGGGAGGTGATGGTGGTGGGAGGGGTGCGGAGCTCCCGTTCTTCATGAGCCATCCACTCTGCTGCCCCCAACCACCATCTTTGGCTCCAAGAGCCAAAAGAGGGCAGGAATCTGAAGGAGCTGACTTTTATCAGCTCTGTCCCCCTGTTGATGATGTCATCCAGCCGCACCAGAGGCTGGCCAGATGACCCACCCTGCTCTGGCAGCCTCCACCAATCAGGGCTGGGCAGACCCCTCCTGATCGGCTGCCATCCCTCCCTGCCCTTCCGGCTACAAAGCACACCGGGATGATGGCAGGGAGGGGAATGGCGGCCATCATGGAGGACCATGTGGTCCTCCTCCCTCTCCCCCCAAAGCACAGAGTGCAGGGGGGATCCGGAGAGCATCTCGGGGGTGCCGGTCGGGCCGCAAAAGGGACCACCGGCAAGCGGCAAGCCCCTTCCAATGTTTTCATTGTTTTTCTCATAAACACAAACAGAGCCAATGTGAAACTGAGTATTGCATTTACTTCTGTAGAACTGTTATGGTCACTTTACTAACACCCAAGTAGCCAGCAAAGTGGGGGGGGGAGTCCAGAAGCGGGTGCCACTCCTTCACACACCAATGGTACTACACCCCAGCTAGGTTAAATAAGATCTCTCTCTGGCTTTTCTTTGCAAATGAAGATTCAGGAAGGACTCATCCCGCACTTTCTGCAAGCGCGCTGGTGACTAAAAAGGCCAATCCGAAATAAATAAGTCTGGTTGCAGAAAACACAGCAGAAGGTCTCCTTGGGTGATGTTTTTGGGTTGTGATTCTTTCTGCATTGTCGTTTCTCTTCAAGACTTGTTCAGCATGAGTTCTCAAATAAGGCTGCAGTATTGTGGATAGTGCATCTCCAAGCATCCCGATGTGAGGCCTGGGCGGATCATTGTTAGTGATCAATTTGGCCGAGCCTGAGATGTTGTTTCAGGGAGTCCTTGTATTGCTTTTTTTGGAGTGCCCCTCTTATGCTGACCTGTGGCGAGTTAGAGTACTACCATAGAGTAGTATTTTTGGGAGGCGATGGTCCTCCATCCTAGAAATGTGCCCTGCCCAGCGCAGCTGTGTTCTCAATATCATGGCCTCAATGCTGGTGATCCCTGCTTAAATGGTATGTGTTGGAAGTGTGGGAAAAGCTATGGTACACTAAGTCACATGTGGTGGAAGTGTGGTAAGAGAAAAAAATTCTAGTTGAAGGTACATTCAATAATAGAAGGCATTACACAGTTAAAATTGAATTTTCTACCTGAGAAAAAGAGTAATAGTCTTGAAAAACTCATGCTATATATGATAACATCAGCGAGACTGGTCACCACAAAAAATTGGAAATTGAAAGATGCACCAGACATAAATGATTGGTTAAGTAAAAATATAGACATGTTAGAACTGGATATACTAACAAACAAATTACGGAATAAATCAAGCAAAAAAGTAGAAAAAGACTGGGAATTAATGATGAAATATTGGAAAAGAATGGGGGAAATTTACAAAGGTAATAAATTTAACTTAGAAAAATTTAGAGACAAAATATATAGATAGTATTAAAATGGAGTTAAAAATAGGTATCAGTAGAGTGATACAGTGAAGAGAAAATATCTAGTGAAATAGGTATGAAATAAGGCTAATTTAATAATTTTTTCTCATATATATATAACAGAAGATATTTATATAGATATGTTTTCTACATGGCTTACCCTGGTTTGGAGGACAGTGAAGGAATTCAGAAAATGGGAGGGAGAGGAGAAGATGTGAATTGGCCTTAGTAGGAAAAAAAATGTGAATATAAGTTTTTACTTCTTCTGTACATATTGTTATATGGCATATATAATGTCTGAAAGATATTTTTAAATTGTTCATATCAATTTATTGTTAAATTTGATACTGTATATATGTCATCCTATGTATAAAAATTAAATAAAAAAAGAAAAAGGGTGCCACTCCCCACTGCCACCCTAAGTCAAGATTCCCAAAGCCAGCAAAGTAATTTTGGCCGTTAAAGCAGAAAGCCCTACAAGCACATCTTCTCACCCATAGCAGTAACACTGCAACAACACCAAAACAACTAACAAATAACGCACTGGCACTGTGATGTCATGGATTAGTATTTGAAAGTGTTCGATTCATGGTGTGTATAGTAGAGTATGAGGTAAGTAGTTGTTGGGAAGGGGGAAAGAATGGAATGTTGATATGAATGCTGATTGGTGGAATGTTTGAGGAGAGTTGCATAAAGCTGGTGAGTGACAGGAGTTCAGTTGGACAAAGGTTTGCAGAGTTAGAATAAGGCTGGAGTGAAAGCAAAAAGTTTTGGTTGGGAGTTTGGTATGGATGGTCCGTGTTAGTGTGAGAGGAATATGTGTGAGAGGGTGTGGTGTTTTAGATGTAATAAATAATTTGATTTGATATGTTTAATTTTTATTTGTTTTTGTTTTTATACACTTATATTTATTTGTTTTTGTTTTTATACAGTTTTGGCCTCTGGAAACACTATCTGAGAGCTGCATTCAGACAAGGTATGTGAGGTGGTAGCATTGAACATGGAAGGGTGGTATCTATTGGGGACAGAAGTTGCATAAATCCTCATATGAATGCTGAGGGCATTTAGGCAGTCCCCACAGTTGGGAGATTATGAGATGTGTCAAAAATGGCATTGTAATGACACCATGAGATTGCAAAAATGCTTCCCTATCAGATGACTTTGTGTCCCAGCGTTCTGCAGGTGTTCTGCTGCTGTTACAAGGGAGTTCTTTTTTTATTGTTGGGGAGAAGTTCAAAATTGATCTACCATAGCATTTGTGTTTTGGATTTTCATGTGTACGAAAAGGTGCCCTGTTCTGCTGGTGTGATTCCAGCATCAATGTGTGGTCCTGCCAGAACACTGGGTGTGAACGGGAAAACTAGGTACTGTACATTCTTTTTATGAACTTCCCTGTCTTGCTTGCAAGTTTCTAAACGTGTATCTGTGCTTTTATGAATATTTTCTTTTTTTAATTTTGGTGTTTTGCGGCTTTTTAGTGCACTTGCATCTTCTTGTGAGATGCACCGAACTCTCGTTCATGGACAAACATGGAAGTAAGTGACACAAGTGCTCGTATTGCTGGATTCTTGGGGAAATTTTGTATCATTATCACATCAGTGTGCAAAAATGTGTGTCATTGTACCAGAACACAAACACTGTAAAATATAGTGCCATAATAGCTTTTTAGGCACTCATCTGATAATCACCTTGATGTCACACAAGGGGGACAGGAGAAAGTCTTTAAATCATGGCTGAGGTAGGGATCGGGATAAGCCCTCAGTCTTGCTAATTGTGGTAAGCAGTGTGGCAGTCTTCACATTTGGTGGGTTAAGGAGTAGAAATGCTATATTTGGCCACAGTGCTGGGATTTCCTAAGAGAAACTCTCACAGTTTGTAGGATAAAGGTTGGTTAACCCCCATGCACACCTGCATCTGTTTCCTTCCCCTTCTTAATGTTAGCTGCAGTTCTATATGTGAACCAGACTAACAATACATGTTGTTGTTGATGATGAAAGATGACTAGCCCTGACCTCAAAATATTTATAGCCAAGCTAGATCAAGAAGAACCAATGGCTCCTTTGGGGTGAATGCAAGCCCCTTTCCTTTTATTTGCTCCTATGAAATGGCTCTCAAAGAGAAAATAGTGAAGAGGAGGAGTTATTTATTGTAGAAGCACAGTCTTATATGCTGTCTTATAAAAGGAGATATTAAAGCCTCCCTTCCCCATTGTTTTCTCAATCCAGCAGTTGCTTTTTGAAGTGGACAGTGTGATATAGTGGAGTTAAAAAAGGCCTGATCTCTCCCGAAAAGTTGGGTTTTTTTAATTTCAGTCTTTCATTAGGCATGCGACTTTCATCTATACCTCTAGCTTAATTAGCGGTGGCCACATCATTAATTTCTGAATTAGCAAAAACAGTTGGTTTAAATTAGATCATCAATGAAAGTTAACATTGTAGACAGGAGGTGTTAAAGTTGTGCCGAAATGATGAACAGCTTGGTGGTGCATTTAATCTTCAGGTTTGGATAAAACATGAGGCCTTGTAAAAGCCTAAAGATGTAGCAAGATAGGAAGCAGAAGCCACAAGACCCCAGAAACAAAGCTGGAGAGAGTTGGCAGGTTGATGCCAGATGTTGGGCAGAGATAAGTTTTTTGGTGACCTAGACAAAACTCAAGCATTACCTGCATTTTTTTAAAAAATAGCCCTACCAAATGAGTACACAGTCTTTGAGGCTCCAAGGGTCACATCTGGTGTTATGAGGACGTATTATATATAGTCGGCCCACATATTACACAAGCTTGTATTTCATGGGCTCAGTTATGCTGCTTGCTGCTGCCTCATGCTGGTGAAGGGATCATAAGAGAAGGGTGGGAAGCCAGCTACACTCCTCTCCACTGGTGAAAGATGGAGAGTCCTTCCTCAGCACAAGGAAGGGTGGGAAGCTGGCTGCATTCCTCCCCACTGAGGAATGAATGAAAGTCCTTCCTCAGCTGAGAGAAGCATTGGAAGTCACCTGTGCCTCTCTCTGCTGAAGAAGGATGGAGAGTCATTCCTCAGCTGAGAGAGGCATAAGGGGGGGGGAGGGCTCAGGAGGAATCAATGAGCTGGCTGGGTAAGGGGAATCACCTGGAACATGGGAGCACTCTATAGTCCTGGAAAGCTTTCCTTCTGAAGCCCTGAGTGACATCACAAGATGCACAGCTTCCGAAGTTGCTGGTTGTAGTTCTGACATTGGACACTTCTAGAAATTAAGGTTGTTTCAGTGGCTGCTTCCTGGTGTTGGATTATAAGCTTCCTGGTGTTGGATTATAACCATGCAAATAAAACCTCAGAATTATTTTGTTCATATGCAATGATAAACATTCAGCAGCAGATTGGTTTTGCTCTGAAAATACTGGGTCATGGGCTACCTTTCAATTTCTTACAAGTCTTATTGCAAGATGTTGGCCTGCCATTATCATTTTGTGTGTGTGTATGTTTCAAGTCACCTGTTGACTTATGGAGACACCATGACTTCCATAAGGGTTTTTTAAGACAAGAAATACTCAGAAGTGGTTTTCCCAGTTCCTTCCCCTAAAATATAGCCTATAGTTCCTGGTATTCATTGGTGGTTTCCCATCCAGGTACTAAGCAGGGCTGACCCTGCTTAACTTCCAAGATTAAGTTTCCAAGAGGGGATCTGGTGCCTTTAGAGTATTTGGCCTCTGCATTCTAAATACCCTTCCCTAAACTGTAATTCCCAAGATTTCATAGGAGTGATTCATGGTACTTGAAATGGAATATAATGGTATAATTGTGTGGGGTGAATGGACCCTAGGTGTGTTGTGGCTGCCCTTTTCTTCTGTTTGATTAATGTTGATGTGTTCCCTTCCCCTAGCCACAAAAATGATTATGAGAACTGTATCTCCTTTTGTCCATAGTGGCCCACACAGTTATGGTGATGGGATAGTAAGATGATGGTGAGTATTCTTAGCATGCTTATTAGCAAGTAAGACCCACTGAACTTGAAGAGCTGACATGCATAGGATTGTGTTTTAGGACTGATGCAGTGATATTATGGATGTTCACAAACAAAACAGTGTAAAACACCAGAGGCCAGTCTTGCCCAACCAGATGTTTTGAATTAAAGAACCCATCATTCTCTAACAGCATGACCAATGCTCAAGGGTTGTGGGACTTGTAGTCTAGCAATCAGGAGGATGCCAGTTTGGGGGAGGCTACGATAGGCAATCAGGTTAAACAGCAGTATGAGCCAATGAGGACAGGGACTCTCAGGGCAAAGTAGAGCAATCATGGAGATAAAAAAGGGTAAATTGACAGTGGAAAAATGTGTCCAATTTGTAAGACTTTTCAACATACAGTTGTCCCTCCACATTCACGGATTTGGCATTCACGGTTTTAAGTATTCACGCCTTGAAAATATTCTTTAAAAAATAATAATCCAAAAAGCAAACCTTCATTTTGACACCTTATATAAGGGACACCATTTTGCTATGCCATTGCATATAATGGGACTTTAGTGTTCATGGATTGGGTATTCACGGGGGGTCTTGGAACCAAACCCCAGCGAATGTGAAGGGACAAATGTATATATATTTTGACTGAATTTTATACTTTGAAACGAATATTGAATATAGAAATGATGAAGAACTATTCTATGCTGAATACAAACAGTATTAAAAACCATGTTGATTTTTGTGTATGGAAACAACAACCCCTCAAAATGAACTCACATTCTCACAAGAATTTTCTTTCCATTCAAATGATTCATTTGATTTCTTAATACAGCAAATACATACTTTGCCTCATTTACTGAGCTGCAACAGTATTTTAAACATTTTGAACAACTTACGTAAAATCCTAAAAAGAACATTTTAAATAAATAAAGCACATATCCATGAGAGCAAAGGTCTTTCAACTTTGTTATGCTCCAAAAAGGGGCATAATCGTTTTATCTGCATAAAACCTAGATCCCATTACACAGTTGTTTCTTCTTGTAAAGAGTTACAGTTACATTGGCTTCTGAGCTCTCAAGGATTGGGTTGGGAGTACTTTTCTTCACAAGCATTTGTTTATGACTTTTATGTGCAGAATATGTTTATTAAAAAATTCCAGACTGTCAAAAGTCAAACACTTTCCTAATTAGTAAACAGCCACTGTAATAGTAGCTTTGAATCCTGGTGGCTAACTATGTGAAACATAAACTTTGAATCTATTTGCTATTAACACTTAACAAGCTTTGATATACAATATTACTATTAGTCCCTTTAGCCAACGGTATTTTTTTTTAAAAAAAGCCAAATTGTTTTGCTATAATGAAACTAAATGAAATCTATATTTTTTCTACCCAATAATAAGAAATAATAAAATATCTCATTACTTTGTAAAAGTGCAAAGACATTATATTTACAAATATTTTGACTTCCAAAAATGAATATATTGGTTGCAATTATGCTAGTATTTTCTCCCCAGTGCTCTGTTTTCCATATCTTTATGTAACAACTTTACTACATTTAGTAAATCCAGTATCTGCATGCCTGTTAATAAATCTGACTAAACTCAGTGGCTCTCTTTCTGAATAAAGAAATACAGGGCTGCAATGTTGGAATTCCAGCCACTTATCAAACTTCAGTGATGATTGTTGTTCTATTTAAATTACAGGATTATGCCAATGCTTTTCAACAGTAATTTTGCTTATGATTTCAACATTTTAAATTTGAGGCTGATGGAGCTGGAGAGAGGATTTTAAGCTGCTCTGCTCCCATCCCACTTATAAGGGCCACATATCCCTAGCTAGTTCTTCTTTATTGGTCCTTAGCAACAGTGTTATTGGTCACAGAATTAATACCCATCACTGATTATGTGTACAGCTGCAGTTGCTACAGCATTTGCTCTCTCTCTCTCCATTACATCTTGTCCATTAACCACTGAAGTCTTTGGGGGCAGGGCTTGTGCTGAATCATCATAGCTTCATTAAACAGTTATAAAAATAGTGAGTGAATTTTATTGCAAATTGGAAAATCGAGCCCTTCAAGTTCACAAGTTAAGCTCTGGAATCCATCTTGATGGGTTCTAAAATACATTTTGAAGGCAAAATGTTGGATTCACAAGATGAAAAGATTAATGTTTGAATATAAGAACATCAGAAGAGTCATGGACGTCTGCAGCAAAGTGCTATTTAGTCCAACATTCTGTTCACACAGTGGCCAGCCCATTGCCTACTGAAAACCTTCCATCAGAACATCAGTGCAACTGCATCCTCTATCTCATATTCTTAAGCAACTGCTTACTTCCCTTTATTCTGGAGGTAACATATAGCCTATATGTTATCCCTTTATGCTGGGGGTAACATATAGACTCATAGCCACAAGTGGCCTCATCCTCCATGAATCTGTCAAATCCCTTTTTAACTCCATACAAGCTGACAACCATTACATTTTGTGGTAGCAAATCCCACTATTTAATTAAATTAACCACAGAGGAAAAGAGTAAAGACCACTTGGTCCTCTCTGCCAAGATCTTGATCTAGGCCAGGAGGGAGGGGATCTCATTATGGAGTGAATCGGAGTGAAAATTATTATTTTTCTGACAGATAATCCAGGCGTCTTAGCTAATGCTCCTGAGCATCCTCTTTCACAAAGTGGCACCAAACTATCTCCCTGGTTTTCCTGGGAGCTGCTGGTGATGAAATAGGAGATGAAACAATATCCATCACCCCAACTGCTAACCCTATCATCCCCCACCTTGATCCATTTATAATTGGCTATGGTTTAATATCAATTTGGCCAAACCCAGGCCTTTCATGGGCTCAAATTCTCCAAACATTCACTCTCAACACAACCAGTCAACATCTCTTTTGATGTAGAAATGGTTCTTTCTGCCTCATGTCTGGAAAGGCAGGTATCTGCCTATACAGTTGGAAGTTTTCATTGCTATGCTAAACCTGTTCTTCATCTACATATCTGCAAGTCAATAGGAAGGTGGTCTCTCAGTCATCCCACCCAAAGATGCTCCCAGTTCCTGGCTAGTTCAGAATTCCTTTGTTTACATCATTGGGAACCATCTTAAGACAAATGTTTATTTGATCAAGATAGCATAGTCAAAGAGTTTTTTCCTATAACCCCTTCCCCTGGAAAAGTCCGTTCAGTGTGCTCAGACCTCCCTGCCATCACCCCCCCCCACAAGTCTGAACCACCTTCCCCTCCCCACATCTCTCCCTCTCTCCAGTCCTTGCTAATACGTCCCTAACCCTTGCATGGCATTCTGCCAAACAGGCACTTCCTTATCCCATTCCTATAACCTTAACTCCCTGCTCTAGTTCCACCTGCCCCATGTTGGTGCATCAGCTTGCTGTGACTCCTGAGGAGACTCCTCTCTAGGATTAGGTTCAGCATAGCCCCCAAAGCCTTAATCTAATCCACTTCTAACCATCTCCTGCCTTACTTCGAAAAGTCTTGTGTGCTTGCTAGAAGAATGCTTGTGTGTTTGAATGTGTTTTTAAATGGTTCAATAAAGTTTTTCCAGTTATTTTAGATCCCTACCTCTGTGTCTCTCCTTGGATCCACTGGTATACACAGGGTTTTAAGATCTCTCAAGTTATGCAGCCTCTCACATTGCTAATGAGTTGCTATAATTCCCCATTGTGATATCAGTACACGTGTAGACCTCTTCCATGGACACTGGGCTTTTGCATAACAGTGAGATGGAGACTAGAGCAACCTTAGTGAAAGACTTGGAGTGAATCTTCCTAAATATGGTACAGCCTATTTGAAGGCCTATTCCATGTGACAGCAGGTAACAAAGACAGCCATCATTGTGTAGGCAAAGAGTCCAGCACAGCTATTTATAAGTAGTCAGAAGTGTATTACATCTGCCCTCAGAAGAGAATATAGTCCACTGCTATGGCAGTACTAAGGTCGGTGTCACCCCTCCCTCCAACAGCGTCACCTTGTGCAGTTCAGCCTCTCCGCACCACCCTAGTGGCACCCCCCACACTAGTCCACTGTGAAGAATTTGTATAGCACTTTGCAGATAACATCACTGAGGTTCATTCTGACTTGGAAACTATAGTTGATACAATTCAGTGGATGTAACTCTGGCTTCTGCTCGACCAATTATAATGGCTTCTTTTCAGTTTGCACAGCTTGAAGATCCATGGAGAAATGAAAGCAACCACTTGGATGCTATACCCTTGCACTTTTTGGTTCATTAACAAAGCCAGGGGGGAATTCCACTTCACCAAAAGGGTGAAGGGAATGATCAACCCCTCCTTACTACAAGAGGTAGTTGTAAGTCCTTTGTTTAAAATCTGTCTGCACTGGGTAATTATCAGCATGTATCCAACATTATGTTTTGGGAAAAGGTGTTGGAATGAGTGGTAGCTTCTTAGCTCCATGGTTTCCTTGATGAAATATATTATCTTGATCCATTTCAATCTAGTTTCAGGCTGGTTTATGGGAAAGAAATGATGGACAATCTTCATCAGGAACTGGACTGGGTATGTGTCCCCTGTTAGTTTTCCTGGATCTTTCAGCAACTTTTGATATTATCAACCATAGTATATTTCTGGGCCACCTTCCCAGAATAGGACCTGGGGGAACCGTTTTACAAAGTGCTATACAATACAATCCCATTTGGATTACTGTAAGACATTCTACATTGGGCTGCCTCTGAAAAGTGTTTAGACGTTTCAGTTGGTACAAAAAGGTACAGCAAGACTGTTAACTGGGCCTTGCTACAAGGATCATAAACTTCCTTACTACAGCAACTCCAAAGGCTACCAGTCTGTTTGTGAGCACAATTCAAAGTGCTGATCATCACCTATTGAGCCCTAATGGCTTAAGCTCAGCCTACCTCCTAGAGTCCATCTCCACATATCAGCCTGCCCAAGCCCTAATATCATCAGGAGAGGCCCTTTCCTCAATCCCACTATAGTTATAGGCATGTCTGCTGGAAACACAAGATAAGCCCTTCTTGAGGATGTCATGTGCTTTGGAACTTCCTTTCTAGTGCGGCCATAATCCCTCTCCCCCTTGCTGTCCTTATGTTGGCAAATGTTTCTTTTAAATATTCCAATAGGTTTTTGAGAACTGGATTTTTTTAAAAAAAGAAAATGCTTTTAATAGGGCACTGTACTGTTTCTAAACTGTTTTAAAATTATTTTCAATTATTTGTTTTAAGTTCTTTTTAAGGTTTAAAGTTAATAACTGTTCATATGTTTTATTGTATTTCTTTAATTTGTGTATTTTTCCCTGTTTTCAGAAAAAGGAGAGGTAGGAATAAAATTATCATTACTGCTGCTGCTACTACTTACTACTGATGACAATCCGGTCTTCAAGTCACCATAGCGATTAAGCTAAAATATTTTGTGGAATCAAAGGATAGGCTTCTAAACACCAGAATATTAATTTCTTCAAAAGTTAAAACACATAATATTTGCCTTCTAAACTAAACATTTAGCTAATGAGGTTTTGAAATGAAAATGTAAGTAAGCAACACACAACTGGGTTGCTGAGTGACCTTAATATGGCTTTATGGATTCATAGCAGACAAAAGAGATGGGTTTCCTGTGAATATTATTAGAAGTATCAAGCCACCAAGCTGCTGTGTGTGAAATAAGCAGTGTTTCGATCACAAACCCAATAACTTTTTAGTGAATCTACATCTCTGTGGCAAGCAAACATCACTGTAAGATGCTTTCTCTTTTCTGACAGGGAAAATAGATCTCTGCAGGTAAAGAAACACTTGTTTTTCTATAGCTATCACTATATAATGGAAAGGCTTTTTCAGCTATGCAAAAGCAGGTTCTGCCCAATGGAAGTCTCTCTCTCTTTCTGGCTTTTCTTTGCAAACGAAGATTCAGGAAGGACTCATCCTGCGCTTTCTGCAAGCGCTCTGATGACTAAAAAGGCCAATCCGAGAAAAACAAGTCCGGTTGCAGAAAGCACAGCAGAAGGTCTCCTTGGGTGATGCTTCTGGGTTGTGATTCTTTCTGTGTTGTCGTTTCTCTTCAAGACTTGTTCGGCGTGAGTTCTCAAATAAGGCTGCAGCACTGTGGATAGTGTGTCTCCATGCCTCCTGATGTGAGGCCTGGATGGACCATTGTTGGTGATCAATTTGGCTGAGCCTGAGATGTTGTTTCAGGGAGTCCTTGTATCGCTTTTTTGGAGCACCCCTTTTATGCTGACTGGTGGCGAGTTCACTGTAGAGTAGTATTTTTGGGAGGCGATGGTCCTCCATCCTAGAAACGTGCCCTGCCCAGCGCAGCTGTGTTCTCAATATCATGGCCTCAATGTTGGTGATCCCTGCTTGCTCAAGGACAGCAACATTCGTCACATAGTCAGTCCAGTGTATATTTAGGATTGTGTATAAACAGCGCTGATAAAAACGTTCGAGGAGTCATAGGTGGTGCCAATAGGTGACCCATGTTTCAGATCCATAAAGGAGAATAGGCAGTACAATGGCTCTATACACACTGATTTTTGTGCTTTGCCTCAGGTGTTTATTACTCCAGACTCTTTTGTGAAGTCTTTGTCAATCTTGGCATCTGAGGAGATGATGCTTCCCAGGTAGGTGAACTGCTGAATGGACTTGATCACAAATTTGCCAACGGCGATGTGGGGATGTTGATGTTTGTCCTGTGGTGAGGCTGGTAAAGAACTTCTGTTTTCTTCAGGTTGACTTCTAGCCCAAACAGCTCTGCAGCTGTTGCCAAGCAGGACATTAGGCGCTGCAGAGCTGCTTCTGTGTGTGCAACAAGGGTAGCATCATCAGCGAAGAGCAGCTCACGGACTAGACAGTTTAGAGTCTTACTGTGAGCCCTCAGATGGCTTAAGTTAAACAGGCTACCATCAGTAAGGTAACATATATAGATGCCGTCGTCTTCTTCAAGCTCTGCCGTAGCCCTTTGAAACATCATGCTGAAGAAGATTGTAATTAAAGTTGGTGCAAGAATACAACCTTGTTCACTCCATTAGTTATTAGAAAGGGCTCTGAAAGAGCATCGCCATATCTGACTTGGCCGTGCTGGCCCTCGTGTAGCAAGATAATAATTTTAAGGAATTTGAGGGGACATCCTAGTCTTTCCAGGATCTGCCACAGACCTATTCTACTCACAGTGTCAAAGGCTTTGGTGAGGTCGACAAATGTACATAGAGACCCTTGTTCTGCTCTCTACATTTCTCTTGCAGTTGTCTAAGGGTAAATACCATATCTTAGTACTCCTATTGGCTCTGAAGCCACATTGGCTTTCAGGAAGAAGTTCTTCTGCAATAGCAGGAATTAATCTGTTCTGGAGTATCCTTGCAAAGATTTTTCCAGCAATAGAGAACAGTGTTATGCCTCGATAGTTTGAGCAATCGGATTTTGCTCCTTTTTTCTTGTACAAGGTGATGATGACTGCATCTCAGAGATCTGATGGCAGTTCCCCTTTTTCCCAGCAATTCATAAGGAATTTGTGGAATTTATCATGGAGTACATGACCTCCGTGTTTCCAAACTTCAGGTGGGATTCCATCAATCCCAGCTGCTTTGCCGTTTTTCATCTGCTGTATGGCCTTAAGGGTCTCTTCCAAAGTGGGAGCTATGTCCAATTCATTTTTCATGGGTTTTTGTATCATATGTTGGATAGCTGAGCCTTGGATTACTCGGTTGGCACTAAAGAGACTTTGAAAATGTCCCACCCATAGATTCAGGATGGAGGCTTTATCAGTAATTAATGTTTGACCATCTGTACTGTATAAGGAGCTTTGGACCTGATAGGTAGGTCCAAACACTGCTTTAAGAGCTTCATAAAATCCTCTATGATCACCCAGATCTGCACAGCATTGTGTCTTTTCTGCTATATTGATCCACCACTTGTTCTGCATGTCTCGGAGTTTTTGTTGAAATTTACTACATGTGAGGCGGAAAGCTGCTTTTCTTACATGGCAGGTTGGCTGGGAGAGGTATGCCTGGTGAGAAGTTCTCTTCTTTGCCAACAGCTCCTGGATCTCTTGATTGTTTTCATCAAACCAGTCTTGATTTTTCTTGTGGGAGAACCCGAGGGATTCTTCTGCAGACTGGAGGATACTGTTTTTGATATGTTGCCAAAGCACTGTAGGAGAAGGATCTGTAGGATGGTCTTCAAGTTTCGTTTCTAGATTTGCCTGGAAGTTGTCTCTCATGGTAGCTTGTTGAAGATTGTTGAATTGGAGTCTCTTCTTTATGATGCCACCCTTCTTAGGTTTGAACTTAAGATGAAGGTTTAGTTTACATCTGACGAGGCGATGATCTGTTTGGCATTCTGCACTGGGCATCACTTGGGTATGACGGACATTGCGAATGTTTCTCTGGCGGACTAGAACATAGTCAATGAGGTGCCAATGTTTGGCTCGGAGATGCATCCAGGTTGTCTTCAAGCTCTTTCTACTGAAAGATTGTGTTTGTAATAGTCAGCAGTTGTTCTGCACAGAACTCTAGCAGGAGGCGTCCGTTATCATTGCAATTTCCAACACCATGCTTGCCTAAGACATCTTTCCAGGCTTCAGAGTTCTTTCCTACTCTGGCATTGAAGTCACCAAGGATAATAATTTTATCTTCTGCAGGGACTTTTTGTATGAGTTGGCATAGGTCTGTGTAAAATTTGTCTTTCTCTACAGGGTCGGCTTGCATAGTTGGGGCATATATACTAAAGAGAACAACATGTGGGAGGCGTAAGGAAATAATGCGATCAGAGTGTCCTGTTGGCAAGGTTTCGAGTTTTGAGGCAATGGAGTTTTTAATCATAAAGCCTACTCCTGAAAGATGTTTTTTGGTTTTGGGTTTGCCAGACCTGTAAAATGTGTAGCCAGCACCATGTTCTTTAAGGCTGCCTTCCTCATGGAGACGAACTTCACTAAGAGCAGCGATGTCAATATTATGTCGTGATAGTTCATGGGCTATTGGGGCAGAACAACGCTCAGGATGTCCACTATCTGCAGAGTCTCGCATGGTTCTGATGTTCCAGCATGCAAGTGTCAATTTATTTACACCTTTGGAGGCCAGTGTGTGCCTTTGTTTCTTTACCTTGGTTTGACCGCATCAGAAGATGCCCATTGGCCACGGCTAGCCAACCAGGTAGATGGAGATGAGCTTTCATTAGGCCACCCTTTCTAGGCCTCTCTCCATATGGAGCAAGCAGTACTCACATTTATAAAGGCTGCTTGGTCATTCAGGATGCTGCCGAACAAGACTGTCATCTCCCGTGTCAGCTTGGAGCGACCAAAGTCCTGGACTGCCTGTATGCAGGGTTGGGTCTGTGGCTTCCAGTGCATCTTTACACCTGCTGTTTCATCCTTCACCTATCACTACAGGGCTTTTTTGGAACTGGATTTATCCTTCGAGCCTGTGCAATGGATTTTTCTGGTGGAGCGCAGCGTGCACAGAAATAGCCTCACCCTTTAAACCAAAGGTTCATCTGCCGTGGCCTTGCAACCATGGATGTAGCAGCGAGTTCCTCAGGTCATAGGTTTGATTAGATTTTCCTTCTCTTAGATGGTTGACCTTACAGGGTTGGATGAGCACCATCTGCCTGGGTTTGGGATTAGAGTTTTCCTTCTCCTAGGATGGTTGCCATAAGGCTAGTGAGCCCATCCTGCCCTTTGACGCTCTTTGTCAGACCCTTCGGTTTTGACCTGTCTGGCATGGGAGACCCTACCGGTGGCTTTATGCCACCGCCAGCATAGCTCAAAACATGATTAGGGTACGCAAGCCTCTCTCCCACGACAATGGGGCATCAATGGAGAGGCCAATGGAAGTAGTGATTTGACAAAAAGATTGGGAAGAGGGGAGTAGGACAGTGCTCAAGTGCTCATAGATAGTATTCTTCTGTATTTCAATATAGGCTGGACTACAATGCAGTTCACATGTTTCTGGGTGTAGGATGCTGTGGAGGATCACCCATTCACTCAATGTGCCATCAACTGCTTTTTTGTGGTAGATGAATGAAATGAGCATTAGAGTCATGCATTCAAAGTCCTACAAATGGGGATGGTGGTAGGGTCTCTAGGATCATGACTGGAGGATGCATGTGTTCGTAAGATGTTTCTACCATACATGAGTGATGGAGTGAGAGATATCTCTATAGAATCAGGGAATGTGTAACCTTCAAGATATTGTTGACCTCTAATTCCCAGTAGCCCTTCCAAGCCAGTCAGTGGTGAGGGATGCAGCTGTTCATCAGTAACAGGAACCACATAGTTTTCCTATCCTTGTTTTAGGCATTGCCACATGTAGAACTTTACTCTAGAGCTGGAGAAAATATGCCCCTCCTTCCATCAGCCATAGCCATCATGGCCAATGGCAAGGGACAGTGACAGTCATGGCCCAGCAACATCTGAAGGACCACATATTCCTCAGAGCTACTTTATTCAAAGGCTGAAGCACTACAGGGAATCAGTCTAATTGAACTCAATAAATGTTATTTTTTATGTTAGACACCCACAGAATGGCAATAGGTCTAAAACACAGAGACCTGTGAAATCTCTTATGAATAAAATATTTAATGCTTGCTAATATTTTGAACATATTGTCCTTGCCCATATGAGGAAAGATCTTTGACTATTCTAGCAATTTCATTAAAAGGAACACTAGAAAAACCTTGGGAAGAGAACATCTACAGAAAAGGAAACACATGCATTGAGCATGGTTAAGTGCTCCTGTTCTGCGCATTATCCTCTTCTCCTTGGCCTCTAAGTGAAGTCAGAATGGTGTGTTTATGACACCACTTGGTTGTCATGGAATCTGTTATACAAGCTGGAACCTTGTCACAATGACTTCACCAATGGTTAAGGACATTTTAATTGTGATGGAGAGATGTTTTCATGGAAGTAGTTATAAAGTTGGGTGTGTGTGGAAATTTTACAGTAAAAGGAGCTATGGCCACTAGAGGCCAGTAGAGAGGGTTATAAGCTCAGCTGGTGTTTAGTGTTATTGAGTACCCAGAGCCAGATGTGTGGGAGTTGCTGCAGTACTGACTGTACAACTCATATCTTCATGGGAAAGGATTGTACAAACTATAAGCTTGGGAACAGCTATGTGGGTATGATTGTAAAGCCCATCATGTTATGTATAAATAGCAATGCAATCCTTTGTCCCATCTTTTTGGGTCTCAAGACTGTTTTGCCTAACATGCATCATGTATGCTTGTACGGCTCCTTATGGATCGATTTGGTATATACTCTGCTAAGCTGTAGTAAAGACTTGTAGTTAAGACATATGCTGTGTGTGCTTTTTTGGTAGTTCTATGCAGGCTACATGTGCCTGCAACTATAGTGCAGCTTGGCTCTCTGTACATGGTCAGGAAAGATTTGTGCACATGCCCCAACAACATTCTCCATCCCTCTAGCTTATTTGTATCTTCATCCCACCCACCCTGTATAACCAATAAATATATGTGTATTGATAAAACACTGCAACAAAGGAATCTTGATATGACTGTATGGTTACTGACTGTTCTTTGAGGAAGAGGTTGTTTGTTTTTTTGCTCTACAGGTGCATTTGTATTCATTAATAAGGCAAACAGAAAAATCAAATAATAAATATATAAATGTTTATTTATAAACAAAAATATCAATCCTGCTCATCAACAACAAGCCCCTCCCATATGAGTTACAACAATTCTCATAAATTATAGTTCTGACAAGGTTCTTTTTGTGCAGTGCCTCCTGGACCTTTCAGCAGCATGCATTACCATCAGCCATGGCATCTGGCATGCAACAGTGTTTGGGAAACTGTTTTGAGATGGCTCTACTTCTTTCTCAAATCTGAGACGCAGAAGGTGGGGTTCTTCTTCCTCTTCACTTATCACATACTGTATGGAGTTCCACAGAGTTCACTGAAACCTTACCCAGTCGAAGCAGAGGTTCTTCGGGTGGGTGGACCCTCTCACTCAAGTTTGCATGTGCAACATGTCTTAGATGAGATTGCACTTATTTCTAAATGCCAGGTCTGTAGCTTTCAGGTGCTGCTCCATCCAACACTTCTGGATTCATAGGTGGTGTTGATGTATATATTAACCTTTCCCCAGCTTTGACTGGTATGTACAGTTGTCTAGTCAGAAATTTCATATTCACTAACATTTCAGGTCCAAAATTTGAGAACAGTAGTGGGCCTGTGTGTTGTCATGGGTGGCAGGCCTTGTATAATTATTGTAATATAATTATGTGTGTTTGTATGTATATCTATATGAGATAATTAGATGGAAAATATAATTTCCTGCATGATCTTCTAAACAAATGTTTTGTAGAAGATATAGACAGAAGGCCTACTCTTATATAGACTAGCACTACTAAATACTTATGCATGTATATTAATGTTAGTGTGCCCAAAGAGCTGAGCATCAGATTTATAGCCATTTCCTAGATACTGTTATCTCTGAATAGATACCTGCAACTTCCACACTTCCATATATGACAAGCCAACAGTGAAGGAGGAGAGAAAAAGCAATCAGTAGGTAAGGATGGGAGGAGTCAGGAATGGGTTCCCAGCTAGTTGACTGTAGACATAGGGAAGGGGAGGGTACAAGTAAATGGGACCAGAATCCACTGAAAGTCCAAATAACTGAATAATGTCAGAAGCCTATTCCAGAGCTGGGGGGGGGGGGAGGAAAAAAGAAAAGCTTCAGCAGTAGTCAATTGTGCTGTCACAACTGTGACAATAGTTGTGACTACTCCACTAGGGCAAGCATGGGAAACTGTTGAGTGCTGAGAATTCTCCAGGCCCTGTGCAGCTCTTGAGGCTTGTGGAAGGCTGACTGTCACTTAATGCCTCATACAATGAGATTTCTCTTGAGCCATGATACTGGTAATATGTTCATTGGCTTTCTCCCAATGGCACAAAGGTCCCAGGCCCATGCATCCACTAGCTCTCTCCCCAGCCCCTTCTCCACCTTTGGTCATGAGGTTTTTTGGTGTGCTGATGTTGTACACATGCAATACATATACAAACACCTACATGCTGAGCCCAGTGAACCTTGGCACCAGTATGGAGGAAATAGACATCTCCCGGGCTTTAAATCCACCACAGTAACTAAAATGGATCCTTCTTCTCCTTCAGCACCATTCACCCTGTGATTTGTCTCCCCTGACTGGAGAGCTGGAGATGCACAGCAATTCCATGAGATTTCAGCTAGCACTCTGAGATCTTGCAACAACTATTCCTGATAATTTGGCCCATTCTTGCCCATCCTACTTTTTAAATTTCTGGCTGACCTGAGAAGATCTGAGAGAGGAGCTATATTCGTGCCTGTGATTGGTTCACTAGCAAAGGAATGGATGCAGCAGTAAGGTTCACCCCCCCCCCGCTTTCCCTTTAAAATGAGCAGGGAAAGAAAGGCTCAGTTAGACCACCGATTCAGAGTTAGGGTAGTGTTGCTTCAGTGATGAAGTGATAAGAGACTCTCTGAAAGTTCTCTTCATGTTCACAGTGCCCACAAGGAATAGTTAAGAGTTCATCTTGGTGTAGATCCTTGGTAAAGATTTAATAAGATGGTGGTCTTTAAACCCCAGTATGTTTCTTGTTGATAGGCAAGGGGAGCACAGGGGGAGACTACCTTCTAGGGGCTGCATCATGAAAAACATGTTTCGAATTTCATGTTAGGAAAAATGTTAGAGTCTCACAGTAGCACAATTTTAACAAGGTGAAAACAGGTGCAAAATAGGGAGAGTAAAGTACAGGTATAAGTACCCATAAATACGGAATATTCCCAATGAATAACAGGAACAGATGTTGGAACACCTTAATGAAACTTTCTTCTATAGAAGCCTCCCACTAGGTAGAAACCAACAATCTGCTTAGATCATCTTATGATATCTTTCTCTAAGCTCCACAGTTACCTAAAATGAGGTCAGCATCTATGAACCACATACAGTAAATCTTTCTGTGCTGGTACAGAAATTCTCTTTTCAAGAGTCAGTGGCCAGTTAAACCTTTTATTATGGATGAGTGGGATGCTACTTTTTAAATGGTTTCTCGGGGTACAAAGTACTATCTGATTTTTTAGAAGAAACCATGAAAAATAATGCTATAACTGGAAATCATATAGCTGCAGTGCCTCTGATCTGCTCTTTTTTCTCAGTCCTTTTACTCACCAACTTCCCATGGATGCAGTGAAGCCATATTAAAGCTCACTTGCTACAGCTGGTGGGAGAGGACAGCTAGAAGAAACACCACAGGAGAGACATGCCAGAACTGCAGCAGCAGCTGCATGATGAATGTTAAATGATGTAATTAAATCTCCAGATACTTTAGATAAGCCTAATCTATTTTGCTTGAAGTGTGTGATATGGCTGTTTTGTTTTGTTTTATTTAAGTGAGTTATATAGGTCTCAGCTAAAAAAGCCTCCATTCAGGGCTGCTATCTTTCCTTGCCACTAACAATTTTATTCATTTAACATCATCACCATGGTCAGAAATTCTACAAGGGCAGTGTATACTAAAGCAGCAATAGGTATCAAGTTGCCTACACATTGCATGCACCTTCAGGCTTATGTTTGGTACCACAAGATCCTTCAGGAGAGAACTTTGGCAAAACTGGAGGAGGGGTTTTCCCCCAATGAATGTCAGAATCACCTTTCTAGAGGGCATGGTTCTCCTTTAAAATAATTTGTGCCCCCACACAGCCCAAATCTTCCAAAACCCAAAAGTTATTTTAAAAAAACTAATAAAACTTAAGTGGATGTCTGGTAATTTCTGTTTTTATTCTGGGGCAATGGGCCCATCTAAAACAGTGAAAATACCCCTCATGGAATTTGCTGGGAATCCTACCTGTCTAAACAGGATCCAGTGCCAATCCACACTATTCAGAAGGAGGGGGGCCCAAAACAGAAAAACAACAGGATAAAAGCCTTCACAGATATCCCCATACTTTTTCAAAAACTGCAAGGGGGGTGCACACACCTGCTTATTTGGATTATCGAACAACAAAAAATTTGAAGGGAAGAACAAAGCTGATTGGCCAGGCAAGAGCAGGGGTGGGGCTTGCTAGCAGGGCAAGTGCCTGCTGCCACCACGTTCGATTTTCGGCTTAGCGATCGCTCACTAAGGTGATAAAACAGGATGAATAGCTTCTGTTTTGCTGTCCTATAAATTTAGAAAATCACTATTGCACCAGCGCAACTTAGATGACTTTTAAAAACCCAATGGCAGTGAAGAACTAATGGGTGTAAAACACTCACAGCCACTATGAGAAATGTGAGGCTTATGGGGGTTTCTGAGGCCAGAAAGACCATTTGGACATGCCGCTGCTGCTGTGAGATGCCAGTACTATGAGATACTTTGGATTTTTCCCCTCGTGTAGAGGGACCCAATGTCATAGGCCCCGTGAGCTGGAAAAATGGCCACTGGATCCCAAGAAATTGTTCATCCATGATCTACAGAATTTGTGCTTCTTGCTGAGAAGCTGTTAAAGCCAGAGAGCTTAGATTTCAAAGGAAGTTGCAGCACTGTGTCATCCTTGTGAAAAACCCACAGATCATCAAAAGGCACGATGTCAAACAGGGAGGAAGTTAGGACTCTAAAACTCAGATTTGAGTTTATGTAAGAGGTGAAATACCCAATAGCATTGAGGTAACTTAAAGAACACAATGGATGAGATGAACAGGGACAAGCTTTGGGGACTCTCATCAGACTTTTGCAGTCAGTATGCAAAGGTCAGTTTTGACACACAGGCACTCAGTGTGACAGTTCTTGCAGTCACATTTGCAAGCTGAGTCAAAAAAGACAGGTAGCTGTGTTGATCCATATCAAGAAATTGGTTCTAACAGATTTCATCTCCAACAGCTCAGGGTTTTTTGTTTGTTTGTTTTTTGCTAAAACTACAAGAGCTTTATAATCTGTTCAAGACCAAAACACCCCCAAATACTTGTCATTACATCAGGGATCACTCATACAAATACATTTTTGTTGTTGTTGTGTGCCTTCAAATGGTTTCTGACTTATGGCAACCCTATGGTGAACCTATCATGTTTTTTTCTGAGGCTGAGAGTGTGTGACATGCCCAAGGTCACCCAGAGTGTTTCCATGGCTGAGCATGGATTCGCATGCTGGTCTCCAGAGTTGTAGTCCTGTGCTCAAATCAATAAGTCTTGCTGGCTCTCTAATCCATTGCTGCTAGCAAAATCCCCAACCCGAGAATAGTGAGAATAGTAGGAATGGAGAGAATATTTTTAAAAGATTTGAAAAATGTTTTTAAAAAATGTTTCTTAAGTGTCAATAAACCCCAATGAGGAGAATCCTGGACTGATGAGAATCTTTGTGGCTTGGGACTAATTGTATGCAAAATTCATGCATAGTGATTTTGCATGGAAGATGAAATTTTCTACATAGGAAACAGCACTTTCTCTTTATTAGCTTTTAAAAATTATTTTTAAAATTAATATCTTTTATTTATTTTCTCTTTATTTAGTTTTGTTTTCTGCACAGAAATATGTTGTTCCTTGCACAGAAAATGCTGTAGTTTGGGACCTATTCTGCACAAAATTTGCATGCAGTGTGTGTGTGTGTGTGTGTGTGCATTTTACAGAAAACAGCATTTTCTATGCAAGAAACATCATTTTCTTTGTATAATGGGTCTCAGACTGTGAATAGACTATGAAAATTATAGTTTTTGAAGACTTTCTCACAGTGTGAAGAAAATTGCTAAAATTATGCCTTGCTTCCTTGAAGAAGAAAAGCAAAGAATTACTGCCCTGGAGATTACCAGCTATGCTCAGAGGAGACAGGAAAGCCTTACTGGGATGTGGCAGATGATGTCATCATTCCTGATAATTGAAACATCTTGGTATGTCATGCCTAACCGCCCCAGTTTCATCACCCCAATATTTGCAATGAACAGCCTGCTCGTTATAGACTTCCTCACTTTTCTTTAGCATTGAAACACAAATTTCTTGCACAAGAATGGCTTCTCTCTCATGAATACCCCAACACAATTTGCTGCTTTCTGACCCTCGTGTTTTGTTTTGTTTTGTATCATATAATTTTTTATTAGTATAATCATCCTGCCATTACAGAAGCTAAAAAAAGACACCACATATAAATATCAATGATCAACCACCATAAATAAATGTTCTGACTTCCCCCGTCCAAATAACTCAAGGTGTTTTGTAATTACCTTGTCTTTATTTTCCTCCCTTCCTTCTATTCCCATTAATCAACTCTTTTTACTATCTGACTCTTTATACGTACGCGAATGCTTCCTCTACCTCATCTCTCCTGTTCTTCGATTCCATCTTTATTTCCCCTTCTTCCTTTCTCTAGTTCTTAACCTTCTCACTGATTTCATCCTATTTTCAACCTTCTTAAAATTCCTGATCTTTCTCTACTCTGTTTTCCTTATATCTCTATATCTTTATTTACTCCCCATCTTGTCTTGCAATAATCAAGTACTGGTAACCATTCTTCTTCTATTTTTGATGCCACATCTTGATTGATTATTCAAGTTAATTTATCATTTTCACTCATTATAGTTATTTTGTTTAACCGGTCTTCTATCTTTGGTTCTTCTTTGTTTTTCCATTGTGCCGCAATAGTCATCCGTGCGGCTGTGCATAGGTACAGTAGTACTCTCCAATACTTTCCCTCTACTTTTTTTTTTTAAGAATTGAAGTGATATTGAGAAGGTATAGCTTTGGGTTCAGTTCAAATTCGATATTAAATATTCTTTGAATTATTCTATGCACCTTCATCCAAAATTTGCTTATAACTGAGCAGGTCCACCATGCATGCTTCAATGTACCTTTTTCCTTCTGGCATTTCCAACAACTGTTCTCTTTTAACCCGTAGATTTTACTCATTCTGTCTGGTGTGAGGTACCATCTGTTGCTTATCTTAAAGAAGTTTTCCTTTAAGTCCTGACAGGCCGTAAACTTTTTTGTTTTCTTCCACGCTTCTTCCCATTCGCTTAATTGAATTTCTTCTCCTATATCTATGGCCCATTTTATCATGACTTCTCTCACTTGTTCTGTGACTAGATGCTCTGAAATCAATGAGTTGTACAATCTTGTTATCTTTTTCCTCTTATTGTCCCACATGATCTTTTGTAGATCTGTCTGACTATCTAGAAAGCCACACTCCTTTTCATCCTTTTTAAATCTACTGAATATTTGTTGGTACGAGAACCAGTTGAATTGCCATTCCTCCTGCTGTAGCTCTTCTCTTGTTTTTAATTCTAACTTCCCATCTTTCTCAATCTTTAGTAATTCCTTGTATGTAATCCATCTATCCAATTTCCCGATATGTCCCCATCTTCCCAGGAATGCTTCTACTGGGGATATCCACTTTGGTATTCGTCCAAAATGTTGCTTATGTATTTTATTCCAACTTTGTAGCAGTGCTCTTCTTATGATGTGGTTATTGAAGTCTTTGTGAATTGCTGCCTTGTTATATCCTAAGTAGGCATGCCAGCCCAGTCTTAATCCTGCCCCTTCTAGAGTTAAGAGGTTCTGATTTTCTAATTTAATCCATTCAATTATCCATACCAAGGAGCATGCCTTATGATAGTTTTGCAAATCTGGTAAGTCTAATCCTCCTCTTTCAGATCTTTCCACTAGGGTTTGCCATTTCACCCTTGCTTTTCGACCATTCCAGATAAACTCGCTTAGATCTTTCTTCCATCTTAGGAATGCTTTTTTGTTTGAGATGATTGGTATAGTTTGAAACAAAAACATCATTTTTGGGAGGACCACCATTTTTATAGCTGCTATTCTTCCCATTAACGAAAGTTTCAGTTTGGACCAGGTCTTGAAATTTCCCTTAATTGCTTTCCAAGTCTTTTCGTAATTTTGTTCAAAAAGATCTAAATTTCTACCCGATATCCAAATTCCCAAATATTTTGCCTTTTTCTCTAGTTTACATTTGGATTTTTCCCTTAGGATTTCTTGCTCTTTATTTGTTAAGTTCTTAGTTATTATTATGGTTTTTTCTTTGTTGATCTTAAACCCAGCGTATCCTCCGAATTCCTCAATCGTTTCTATTAATTGATTTATATTGTTCAAGGGATTTTCAAGAATGCCAGCTATATCGTCCGCGTAAGCTCTGACCTTATATTCCTGGTCCTTGATTTTGACTCCTTGTATCTTTTTTTTCTTCTTTAATCTTGTTAAGTAAAATTTCTATTACTGTTATGAACAATAGAGGAGACAGAGGGCATCCTTGTCTAGTACCTTTTTGTATCCGAATTTCCTCTGATCTCTCTCCATTTACTATAATGGAGGCCTTCTGATCCTCGTATATTTTTCTTATATTGGATATCATGAATTGACCAAAGCCAAGCTCTTCCATAACTTTAATCAGATAGCACCAGTTGATATTATCAAATGCTTTCTCTGCATCAGCAAAAATTATTGCTGCTTTATGATCATTATTTCTTTCCAGGAATTCCAAAATATCTATTATGTATCTAATGTTCATTGATAACAGTCTTCCTGGCAGAAAGCCACATTGTTCGGGACGTATTATTTCCCTTAGGACCCCTTTTAATCTGTTCGCTAACATGCTGGTGTAGATCTTATAATCCCCGTTTAGAAGGGATATCGGACGATAGTTTTTAACATCTGTCTTCTCCTTGCCCTCTTTCCAGATCATTGTGATATTTGCCGTTTTCCAAGTATCCGGCATCCCTTCCTTGTGTATCGTATTGATAACTTCTAATAATTGAGTTGATATTTCTTTTTCAAAGGCTTTGTAAAAACTATTTGTAAATCCATCTGGGCCTGGCGCTTTGTCTTTTTTTAAGTCCTGAATCACTTTGGACAGCTCTTCTATTGAAAAAGGCGTCGATAATTTCGACCTGTCATCCTCCGAGAGCCTCGTATACTTATTCTCCTTTATATATCTGTCCATATTGCTTTCCCAAGTTTCATCTTGAGTTGTTTCTTTGTACAGAAGTGAATAGTACTTGACAAAGGCCTTCTTTATGTCTTCTTGATGTGTCAAAGTTTCCCCATTCATCTTAATTTCGGATATCATCCTTTTTTCTTTTTCCTTTTTCAGTCTATAAGCCAACCATCTCCCCGTCTTATTGGCCTGTTCAAACATCCTTTGTTTCATCTTCTTTAGTTTCAGTCTGATCTCTTCGACTGATGTCTTGTTTATCGATCTTTTTATCAGTTCGATTTCCTTAATTAATGATTTACTTTGAGGTTTTTTCCTGAATTCCTTCTCTTTTTCTTTCAGTTTTTGCAGGGATTCTTGGTTTTTAACTCTTCTGGTTCTAGCTTGTTCTGCCCCTTTTTGTAAAAATAATCCTCTTATGGTTGCTTTGAACGCATCCCATACAATCCTTATTTCCATGCCTTCCTTGTTTTCTTTAAAAAATTGATTTATTTCTCCTTTCATTCTTGTTACGAAATTTTCTTCCTTTATTAAGTCTTCTCTAAATCTCCATGTATATTCTTTCTTAAATAAAGTCATGTTTAAATTTATGGGGTTGTGATCTGATATAATTTTAGGTATTATATCCATCTCTTTTATTTTTGGCAGCAAATTCTTCGATATCCAGAACATGTCGACCTAGACATAGTTTTATGGGCATCTGAGTAAAATGTATAACCTTTTTCTTCCTGATATTTGGCTGTCCATAAGTCTGTTAAATTAAATTCTTCTATTAAGTTGAAGCAAACCTGCGGTAGCCTACCCTGATTCTTCTTATTTCCTCCCGATCTATCCCTTTTTCCGTCCAGGACTCCATTGAAATCTCCTGCTACCACTATTGTTCCTTTCTCTAATTTTGCCAGTTCCATATGTAGATACTTGTAGAAGCGTTCTTTTTTGACCATTGGCCCATAGATTGTAATTACATATATTTTTTGATTAGGGAGATTTAATTCTATTCCAATTAAATGACCTTCATTATCATTCATTATCTGTTTTGCTTTGTATTTTTTTGCTTACATAGATCACAACCCCTTCTTTCTTTTTTGTTGACAGAGAGGTAAATTCTTGGCCTAGTTTTTGATTTTTTAAATATTTTCTCTCGCTCTGACGTATTCTAACTTCCTGTAGGCATGTTATCTCAGCTTTGTTCTTTTCCAAGTGATGGTATACTTTCCTTCTCTTGACCAGTGTGTTCAATCCCTTTACATTCCATGATGTTATCCTTAGAGACATTATTTATATTTCCTCCTCTTCTTCTTCCTCTTCCCTTGCTTCCCTTTCTTGTCTCCTCTCATCTCCTTCTTCTTCTTCCTTTTCTGATCTCCCACTTGACACTTCTTCCTCCTCAGACTTCTTATCACTTTCATCCATTCCTTCTCGGTTACCTTCCCTTCTACTCTTCTTTAAGTATCTGCCATCGTCTTTTTTCATTTTCCTTCTTCTCTTATCTTTTTCTTCATCATCAAGTTTCTCCATCATTTCTTTTATTTTCTCTGCTGAATTTATCCTGTACCTTTTCTGACGAAACATTAGGGAAATTCCTTCTATCCGCTCCCATCTGAAGTTGATCCCCAATCTTGTTAATCTTTGGGTAAGTTGTTTATAGTCGTGTCTCCTCCTTAAAATCTCATTAGGGATGTCTTTGTAAATTTGGATCTCTTTTCCTTCTATTATTAGTTTTTGTGTATAATTTCTTTGTATTAATTTGTCTCTATATTTTGGCCTAATAAACGAAATCACGATATCCCTTGGTAGATTCCGAACCATTGCTACCGCCGAACTCGCTCTGAACATTCTTTCTATCTCTTTCTCTATATTCTCTTCTTCTTCTTCTACATAATTTGCAATGGCTGGAATCAACCTTTCCTCGAACCTCATTTCTGCTAGGCCTCTCAATTTAACACATTTCTCCCTGTATCTTAATTCCTGGGTGAGATTGGTCTGTTTCTCTTTATCCACATCTCTTGATAAATTAGTAGCTTGTTTTTCTAAGTTTGTTGCCCTGTTTTTCACCTCATCTACTTCTCCTTCAATTCTTTTCATATTCGCTGACATTTTGTCTAGTCTCTTCTCTAGTCTATCAAAGTCCTGCTTCATATCTTTCTTTAAATTCCGAATTTCTTCCTTTATCTCCCTCTTAAACAACTTTAATTCTTCCAGAATTTGTGCATTAATGTCTATTTGCTTAGGCGACATTTCTGTTGAAGTTCTTCTTATGGTTGATACCTGAGAGGTAGTATAAGTCCTTGGTCTTAACCCAGAAGCCATTCGTCTAATAAGGGTTTAATATCTAAACCCTACCCTTGTTCGCTCTCTCTCTCTATATGTATTTGTGTGTCGGTACTTGTGTTTATGAACTGTTCCAATCAATAAATGAGACTTTTAACCCTTTCGATATCCTTCTCTCTCTCTGTCTCTCTCTATCTCTTCTCTTCTCTATCTCTTCTCCTCCCTCTTTCCCCCGGACAGGGTAATAAATCAGCAGGTGGTGTAAACCACTCTAATTTCCAATGAAGGTCTAGCCTTAATCTGTTTTTTCCCCTCCCCGCTTTTCTCAGTCACCATAACTATCCACTTCTTCCTCCTTATTTATTATTATTATATTATTTTTTATTCTGACTCCATTCCATCTAATTCCAGTCCACTTTTGTTATTGCGACGCTCCTCAGTCGCTTCTCCTTCTGCCCTCTGTGCCTTATCCGTCTGCTTGAGATCCTCTCTCACCTCGTCCTCGACCTCTCTATCCGTCATGCTCCACCAATCCTTCGTCTGCTCCAACCGCTCCCGACCTCTCTGACCGTCACATTTCGCCACTCCTCCGTCTGCTCAAACCGCTCCCAGCCTCTTTATCCGTCACACTCCGCCACTCCTCCGTCTGCTCCAACCGCTCCCGACCTCTCTATCCATCATGTTCCGCCACCCCTCCGTCTGCTCCAACTGCTCCTGACCTCCAACCTACGAATCGCCCTGTCTTCTGCCTGATCTTATCTCACACCCGCACTCACATTCCTCACTCCCCCGTCTGTTCCCTCGACACCCTCATGTTCCATTGTAGACCCCCACAATCCGTTTCAGCCTTGTAATCCACTTCGGGTTTTGGGACAGCTCTGTCAAACTCCTGTTCCTCCTTCGTCACCTTGAGCCCCTCCTCCCTCTTCTCCTTCTCTCCACCAATCCGGGTTGACCAGCTTTGTAACTGCGTATTTATTTATTTATTTGTTTATTTTGTCGCTGCGTCACCCTTCTCTTATCTTTCCTTTAACTATAAAAATAGATTAGATTATATAAAGATGTAGCAGTCCCAATTATCTTCACTGACTGTCCCCCGTTCCCCCCCTTTTCCCCCCCTTATTCTGTTTCACTTTATTTTCAGGAATGAATGGGGAAAGCACTAAGTAGCCAGTATATCTAAAAAGTCCAGGATTGCTAAGTTAAAGTCACAAAATTCTGTATCTTATATACAATGGATATATTAAATCTCCTGATGAAAGCCAATTGTTGAAGGAGAGATTGACCACCTTGAGTTATTTTCTCCAAACTCCCTGTTGTTTACTCCAAGTCTTGCACAGAAAAAGGGAGGATAAATGAGGACTCTGTGCCCTAAGGCTCCGAAGCAACAATGGCTGCTCAGCCTGTCAACTTGTAGCTGAGGGTAGAACTCTTCCTTTCACACCCCCAGACCCAACATGGACAGCTACTGCAAGCCCCACTATTCCTGTACCTTCTCAGGTATGGAGTTGGGGTGGCCTTCTTGTCAGACCCCCCTTGTTGCTCTCAGGATGACAGTCCCCCACGGAGCCCCGATGGTTCCTGTCCGACGTCCTCGCTCCCCCTAGTGGAACTCTGGTTTCTCTTCAGATCGTATAAATCTTTCGCCTTTTTCTGACCCTCGTGTTTTGAACATTGCCTAAATTGCCATGGCAACTTATGTTGATGTCAATAAGAGAGCACTGTTTTTACACCAAGAAAGTTTTTGTAATAGGCACTCAGAAGGAAGGAACATTTATGAAACACTGATCCTCACCTTATGGTAGAAAATGGGATATAAGGTTACACTACAGGTACAACTCAGTTTAACCAAATAGATGAGTTCCTGGGCATTATTTCTTTAACAGAAAAGTTGGCACCAGATGCAGACATAACATGAAAAGAATAGAGATAGGCTCCTGCACCACAAAAAAAGAAGAACAGTTGAACATGTTTTAGAAGGCTTTTTATCCAAAACTAACACTAGCTGCAAGTGAAATGGAACAACTAGGTCAGGAAACAAAAACATTTTGAGCCTTTGAGAGACCACTTCAAGGCCTTTCCCCCAGATGTATGCAGGGATGACTTTTTCTTTCACCAACCTCCACTTTTTTAGGATTTTGTGGTCCAGCTCATAAGACTATGGGGTTTTTTTTAATAAGCAGAGGGAAGAGCAGTTGGTGAGAAAAACTTACCTGCTTTCCCCCTTTCTCTGTTTGTTGTTCATGCATGCTTAGCCTCTTTTTCCAGCCCTCCTTCATCATTCTCCCATACTGATACTGCTGAAAGGCTTCCAATTAGACAGAGAAAAAGGAGATGGGGAGCATAAACACCCTTTATCAGCGGTTTTGTTTACTATACCTGTATTTCTTAGATGTCAGTTTGAACATATCCATAGTTATGGAAATCTTTATAGGCAATGGAGATGAGCTTACTTTCATGTCATAACAGTCTTTTGCTAAATTGTGCTGGCTTTGCTCCAGCCATGGTTGATGACCTACAAGTGATAATTTAAAATGTCTTGTCTTTACTTAATGGTGATAGTAATTTACAGTAGAGATTTTTGTTCATCTCAAGTTCAAAATGGGAACCAGCAGGATTTCCCCAACCTTAGTCCTATATAAAGGTTGGAATGGCTTTAGTGAGAATGGGCTATGGAAAGCCAGTGTCATGTAGTGGGCAGACTATTAGATTAGGCCTAAAGAGATTCAGATTTTAGTCCACACAGAGGTATGGAAATTCACTGGGTGACTTTGGATTTGTCATTGTGTCTACGCCTGACCTACCTCAGAGACTGAGTGTGAAAAATAAGTGGAGTAGAAGAGAGCCGTGCACACTATTCTGGAGGAAAAGTGAGATATAACTGTAATGAATAAACAAACAGAAGGGAAGAAATAGGAGCCCTATTCTATATGTTTAAGTTCTCAGGTTTAGTTTCAGTCATCTCTGATAAGAGGAACGGGAAAGACATCTGACTGAGACTTACAAAGCTGCTGCCAATCTGAGAAGACAGCACTAGGCTAGATGGACAAATGGTATTTCATAATGGTAGCATGGTATATCCAAAATCTTGTGGGGAGAGGAACCAGAAATATGCTCATTCTCTCTGACCACTGATCATTGCTAGTAGATCCAGCTAGCTTGTTGCTCTTTTAATTCTTCCCTACACAATCCAACCAATGATCTTTGGAGAACCCCATGCTTTGAAATTCAAATACTATGAAAGGTTGGCACCATTCATTTGGGCAGTATGTCTCTTTCTTGTCCCAGATTTAACATATAACCAAGGACAAATCTTGTAGGAACTTTCATACACATGCCATTGCATACTAAGGACACTTCCATGAATCTTATTATCAGTTTTTTTTAGATTTTGGGGAAGCCCTTTTTCTTCTTCCTCATTGGATAGAACCAATAACCCCTCTTCCCAATATATTAGCATATTATTTGATGTCATAAATTTAGAGACAAATACAGTTAACAAAAAAAAACACCAAAAAACCTACCACACACTGAATATAATATTAATGAAATCAGAATGGCTGGACCCAGTCTTAGTCATGCTTAGAATAGGCAGCCCTATTGAGTTTCAATGGGTCTATTTTAAACATGGCTAAGGCTGGCTCCAACTTAATTACACATTGCTAAAAATACAACTGTGGTTTCTGTAAAATGGGCTTCTCTCTAGCACCTGTTAAGAGTCATCAAAATCCTGATTAATGACTATTGATAACTGACCATTCCTCCAAGACAATGGACTATATGCTGCATCATATTGGACTTCCTGATGACTGAAATGAACAGCTTCACAGTCTTGAATTTGGCTAGCAATAAAAGATCCCACCCCCACTATTGATGAGAGAAGTCACTATTTCTGGCTTATATTGTGCTGTATTTTGCAGCCCCATGAGCCTGAGCAAACAATTTATCCAACGTCACTCACTGGGTTTCATGTTCAGGGGAGACAAGAAGCTGGATCACCCAAATTGCAACCTAGTGCTCTAACCACTTCACAACACTGACTCTCAATGAAAACTATTTCTGTGCAAGTAGTCCACATGCCTCCAAGGAAGCTCACTTCTCATTAGAATTAATGAGGTACTTTGGAAAGTATTGGCAAGAACATCTGATGCAGTTTGTCACTCTAGTGTAAGGATACCACAGGATTCCCAGGCTGAGAGGCCTAATGCTAGAGACTGGCATAATAGTTCATATCAAGCACCAGCATTTAATCACTTAGGCAATTCAGGATGATGAACCCCTGGCTGAGGGTGCTCTGAGTCAATCACCTAGCTGTATTGCACTCCACTAGCTTCAAGACATAGAGATTTCAGAACTGTCACTCTGCCTCCTCCCCACAAACAAAAAAAGCTCTCCCCAGTGTGATACTGCCACATCAAAAACTTGCAATGATGCTTCCCAAAGGCAATGACATTAAGACACCACATTCAATTGAGCACATTGCCTAAGCAAAAAAACCATTTAACCCCAGGTTAATAGGTGGCTGCTAACCCCACAGAAAAATGGAATGGAGGATTGAGTTGAGGTTAAATCAGATTCAGTCAAGAGAGGGTGTTGTGTGGGGTGTTTTCCCCTCCCCTCTCTGGCAAGTTAAATGAGAAAACAGCCCATGGGAAGTTATTAACTTTTCATTAGATTCAAACAAAAGAACATAATTTCTGTTATAGAATGTCAGAGGCTTTATTTTTAGCTGCACAAATGCAAAATAGGGGAAAATCAATGTAAACTTGTAAAATATTAAATCTGCTTAAGGCATAAACTGTGCGCAGCCTATTAAACCAAGGAACTAGCACCACAGAAAAGTCAAAGGCAGGACCAACTCCTTAAAATCAAGACTTGATTATACTGCACAAAAAGACAAAATACTCCTCCTGTGCAATGGAAGGACCTGATAAATTGTAAAATGCATGGTGAAATCTCTCTCCCCACACATATTTGCTAATGGTGTGTATTTGTTTTCCCAGTTGGAAGAACACTCTGCTAGATCAAAACAAAAGCTGCATTGTTCAGCATTCTTTGTCCAATGGTAGCCAGCTGGAATATGTTCATACACAGGCCATGAGGATGATCCCATCTTTTCCTCAGCATCTGCTAATAGCTGGTCTACTCATTCTCAGCACACAGGACTTGTCTACACATGCCCAAAATGGTGTACTCACCCTGAATCCAGTGCTGGCAGTCCTGACAACGTACAGCTACTTCATGGGAGGATCTGAAGTTTTTGCCCCACACTAAGTGAGACCAGGGGAAAGTCCAATGTTTCCAGGAAACACCAGAGTGGCTTTGGGTTTAGTTGGCTTGTGGACAGCTGGATTTGGTTGATCCAGTTGTCCACACAGCAAAAACAACCCCATCTCTTTTACCCTACATTAAAAATCACAGGAGAGGGGATGGATCTCCTTGCAGCTGCTGTAACCACTTCCTCATCAGTTGAGGAGCTCTATGGAAGTACTGCTTGGTGTGCCATCACTTCTTTTGAGGGCACAAATGGGCACCCAACAAGGAGGGGAAGCTCATCAGAAGCAACAGCATGACAGGTAGGCTTTCCATGGAGCTGCTTGGCAAGCAATGAAGCGGTGGCACAAGTCTGATGAGAATCCACCCTGTTCCCTGTACTTCTCAGTGCACTGTCACTTCTGCTGAGGGCAGATACAGGGTGCCCATGTGAACAACAAGGAAGGGGTAGAGCAACCCCTTCCTTGTTGATCACGTGGTGCAGTGACTGATTCTGACCTCACCAGCAGCAATGGCAATGACCAGGCTCTGCATGGAGCTGTTTGGCTGGTGGGTGAGGCAGCGGCAGTTTGGCTGGTGGGTGAGGGGGACGGTCCAGTGGGGCCAATGCAGTATTGGCCCATCTGGACTATGTTACAGATCCACACCAGTATGTGTAGCTGACATTGTGTCAATCCGGGGAGCATAATGCTCTGGACTGGCCCCGTATTACGGCACTGGTGTAAATTAACCCAGAGATGCAGTGAGGCTATTGTGGCTAATACCACTCAAGGATCTGTCTTTGAATGTGCCTTATCCACTTTTAAAGACATCTAGGTCAGAGGAGCAATTTCCCCATATTTTTGGTGGGGGTGGGCCATTTTCGGCCCAAGAAAGTTCTTTTAAAAAACAGAATGTGAACTGTGGGGGGTCCCTTCCCATTGCAAAAAGAGAGACTCTCCTGGTTTCCCCCAAACATGGGGAAAATCCTCCCTACACCCCACAGAAGCCATTTACAAGGAAAATTTTTATTTTTATTTTTATGGAGCTGCAGTGGGGGATCTGGCCTTCCAAGATCTCCTGGGTACTTTAATGCATCCCCTTACACTCTGACATCCCTGATCTAGGATGTGGATGGGTGAGAAATATGCTCAATAAAGTTTTTTAAAAATGATTTACCTTGTTGATGCCTCCCAGAACCGAATGCAGAAGAAAACACAATTTCCGGTTGAAAACCCAACATTTCTAAGCTTTAATACATTAAGCAGAAGAAAAAAATGTTTTCAGCAACACATGCATATTTGAAAAATTCATGTATTAACACTACAGAATTCTAAGATGTGTACAAGCACACATGTACAAGCACACAGAGTGCATTGATGCAAAATGAATACATTTGAGAAATTCACACTAAAATATGTACAAATGTATGCGTGTCACAAGGAGGGGGAATCTATCTCACCTGCCAGGCTCTACAGTGTTGCAGCTGGGAGATGACTTTGCTGGCCTTCATGGAGTAGTGACCAGTTTAAACTGTGTCATGGCACTGTGCCCCACAGTGGAAAGCATGGGGTAGGGCCAGAGGATTTATATGGTTCTTCTGCCACCTCCTCTCCCTGTTTGTCTGATATTGTCGTCCAGGGAGCAGGCAAATGTGTGGGTCACAATGTCAGCAAGTTGTTCAGTGGAGCAGTGATCCAAATGGAGAATGAGTGAGTAGAAAAGGCAGAATGGTTTGAAGGCTGGTTAGCTCTCTCTCTCTCTCTCTCTCTCTCTGTGTGTAGGAGGATTTAGAGGGATGTGTGTAGGCATGATGTAGCAATGGAATTGACAAAATGTGACATTGCATAAGCATTTTTCCTTTTGCTGATGCACCCTGAGGATTTTGAGCTATTTGGCTTTGCTTTTGATGGCATGTTCTATATGGATTGTGCCCTATGTAGGGGGTGCTTGGTCTCATGTGCTGTGTTTGATGAGTTTAGCATATTTCTTGAATGGGCAATTAGGATGAGGACAGGGTGAAGAGAAGGCTAGATCTCGATATATATATATATATATATATTAAAATGGCAGTATGAGAGAGGTCAGTGTGCATACATTTTAACTAAGTTTTATTCCTTGATGCAGGAGCTGGGAGTTCTGGTGGCTGAAGAGAAGACTGAGGGTCTTGTGCACTAGCTGGTGTTTTGGGGTATTGAAATTGATACTATTAATCACTTATGCAGATTGCCCTTGGAGAAATTGCTGGGGATGAAGGAGAGAATCACTGTGTTTCTCACCCAGACAAAAAACTATGTTCAAGGAATTTCAGGAGCTCATTGGCCACCTGAACTTTGCCTGCTGTGATTGCTGTGATGTTGCTGATGTTTGCCGGCTGGAAGGGCCTTCCTCAGGTGTCTCTGTGATCCCATAGATGGAGTTAACTGCATCACAGAATTAGGATTACGCAAGGGATTAGGGTGGATCTTGGAGTTTGACTGGAATTTCTCACTCCTTTCAATGGGGTTTCTTTCTGTCATGAGGAATGGAAGCTTCAAAATACCTTGCTGGTATCCTCTGATACTGCAGGGTCACTGGACTTTGAAGTCTATTTGAAGGGGTGATGGTGCATGCACCTATGGGCAATTAGTTGAGTGGAGACTGGCCTTACAACCAATCTTACATTTTTGGAGTTTTCCCTCATCTTGATTGCAGTTTGGATATGGGTAGAGGAGCTAGCCAACTCTTCTGTTCATTTCTGGTGTGACAATAAGGTCACAGTGCAGGTCAACAATTCTTTGTCATCCAAGTCTCCCAGAATTTTGAGGTTGGTCAGGGTATTTACTCTTCAGTGCCTGCAATGTAATATTCTCTTCACGGTGCTCCACGTGGCTGTAGTGGACAATGGCATGCCCGTCACTTTTTCCCACACACAGATGGAGTGCTTCAGACATCTGGCACCAGATGCAGCTGCCATGGCAGACCTGATGCCAGTAGATCTATGGATGCTTGAAAGGATGAGGTAGCCTATCCTTAGCTCCTAGCGCCATAAAGAATTATATCAGGCCACTAGGGAATTCTGAGTTTAGAGTTCAGGAGGGCTTGGGTGATGCATTGCCAGTGCCTGTTCCTCAGTGCTGCAATATTGTGTCTCCCTCCATATAGTAGGGGACTGTTTCCTCCATCTATTAGAGCCCAATCATCAGTCATAGCTTTTTGACTCAAGGTGCAGTGTTTCCAGAACATGACAGGTGACTTTTTCATTTGTAAGGTTTTGGAAGGTTGGTCCTGAGAGAGAGGTACAGTGACCAATGAAAAGAAACCTTTGTGCCCAGACATACTTAAGGGTTTGGGGGGGACTTTGGGTCGATATTTGCACCTTGTAGTATGAAGTTATTTCATTTCACACAACATCTTTAACTACTTTTTTTGGTTCCTTGAGAATGAGTGAGCTGGTGGTTCAGTCAAAGGGTGACAAGTCTAGGAAAGTCTTAGAGTTTCAGGACCTTTCAGGCAACATATAACTCCCAGCATTCATTCATCCCAAACAGATCAATGCAGGTCAGGGGCCCATTTGCACCTACAGACCTGCAGTAACCAGTGATTTTGTTTAGGACACATAATACAAGACTATGTTTGAGTCAAGGGGTCACAATGTGGCCCTTTGTTTTACCATGCAGACTTGTCACCCTTGATCAAATACCAGTTCTTGTCTGTCACCTCCAGAGCCTTATGCTTGATACGTTTTAAAGGGATTAAATTTGGTAATTCTGGACTGCATCTACCATGTCAGCATTGCATATGAATTCAAAGCTTATTCAGAGGATTGGGCACTGGAGGTCTCTGGCATACCTGATGTCTTTTGCAATATGAATATGTTTTGCTGATTGCTTTTGTTGTTTTTTTCAGATTCTAGCTTTTAGCCTGTGAGTCATCATGTCCTGATCTGCAGCCATGGTATAGTGTTTTGGGCAGTGTGCCAGGCCTGCAGTTGCCATTTAGTATCCCACCTGCGACTGAGCAATCTGGCTGTGGTTAAATGGTTGGGGAAGAGGGGCCTGCAGTGGCATGGCCTGATGCCAATGTTGTTCTGGGATTGCCAGGGGCCTCCACCACATGTTCTAGTCATTCACTGGGGGTGGGTGGGTTAATGCCCTAGGTTTCTTGAAGGACAAGGCCGTTATCCTGCAAGCCTTTCATGACATGAAGATTATTCAATGTAACTGGCCTGGTGTGGTTATAATGTGGTCTGCCATTTTCCCCTGGTAGGTGTGATGAGGGAAAGGGACCCACAATGCATCTACAGAGCATGAAGAAGGGTAAATAGGGAAATTCAGAATGTCTTGATGAAGAGGCTGGGTTATTTCTTACCACATCCTTAGACAATTTTCCAGAGGCCTGAGCTTTACAAATTAGATGGTGTTCACTTTTTAGATGCAGGTAATATGTTAATCTTGGGAGATCTGCAACAGGGAGTGGGGGGTCCTTTTGGTTAGGGACAGGGGCTAAACAGATGCTTGGCTCTTACCCATGGCAGATAGTGGGGGGATACAAATAGGAATTTGGTGAACATATATGGCACTGTTTGGTGAAGGGGAGAGCTCTGGAGCTGTCTATTTGGGTGTTGTGACTAGGGGAGTGAGGAAGGAGACTTTCCTTGGAGATGGCCTGAGGGCTGGACCCGCATTTTAAGTCATTTGACTTGGGGGTGGGATTCTAAGGTTGGCCTTCCAGGTCCAGATTGGCTGGGAAGTAACCAAGCTTTTCAGTTCTCCTTGAGGCTTGGATATTTTGCCCAGGGGAAGCTGGGGAGGAGGTCTGGTTCACAGCACCTGCCTCACCTGTTCCCATACTAGGTTGCTCCCCTCTTCTTGTAGATCTCAGGGGTTAAAGGATAAATAAGTTTAAAAATAAATAAATTGTCCCATTTTCAACCCAAACTCCATGTCTGGTCTCTTTATTTCCCTGGTTGTTCAGCAAATGCTCTTACACAATCAGGGTGGAGTTAGGTGGTACAAAAATGAGAGCCTAAATTAAATTGATCTTAAATTTACCCAGCGGCAGCACCAACAACATACAATATTTACAAAATGTATGTCATAATCCTCTCTCCCCTGCCCCCTTTTCTCTATCTCTCAGCTCTAGAAATTACATAAAATGTGCTAATAATAGCAACATCTATAATGATAAATTTCTACAATAATTTCTATTGATATCATTTTAAAACTCACAATAAATGAAGCCCAGGAACACTGAGCATTATCTTTCCTTTCTCTATGTTTTGTCTATCTTTTGTGCACCATGTCTCTACATTTGGACATTATATTTATGCACATATTATGCCATCTTCTGTTGGGTTTTTTAGGCCAACAGTCCCACACTTAGGTCTGTAGATGCAAAGGATTCTGAAAGATCTGTTGCAGCAATATCTGGGTACCCAAGGCTGCTGCTATCAGAATGTTTGCAGCAATTATTAAATTTTCTGCAATCTTGGATGTTGTAACTGTACTATATTCTTAAGGAAATAAAACAATATGCAGAGGAGTCCAACATGTATCCAACCATTTGATTGATATGTGATATAATGTCCTTTCTTCCCCTACCAAACGTGTTAATCTTATCACAGTTCAGCCCAGGATGCATGAACTCTGACATAGGTTTACCATCAATGTATCTTACAGTTTTAAACTGGGCCAAATGCAAAGAGGTACGTCATTGTATCTTTCTTGAACCTACTACTAATGAACTTCACTTGGTGAAAAAAAAACCTGTCCTTTTTTGATGTGAGCAGTACCAGCTGCTACAGAGATTTCAGGAACCAATGCCAAAAGACTCAGCAAATCCAAGCCAGCTAAAGAAAAGTTCTCAACAGAGGGAGAAGCAAGCAGTCAAAATTGAGCAGCCAGATGACTTTCCAAGGTTGCCTTTTGTGGGCTCTGGGGTTAAGTTCAAAGGATGTGAGCAACTATTAAGTCCTCTTGTTTATCTCACTCTTTCGCTAGAAGGATTTGGACAGCTGAGATGTCTATATTTCTTTTTTAGGAGATTATCACACAAAGCTAAAGAACTGGAATTAAAGCAGGACAGTAGCTCTATGGCCAAACCTTATCACATGACATTGTTGCTGCCCTGTTTCTGATGTGTAATCACCCCATTAGTGTGGGGCTTCTTTTCACTGATGCAGAAAATCTGTCAAACTCCCAATGCCAGTGCTATTCCAGGAGTTGGCTGTTGTGATAAGTCTCTTCATTTCTATTTATTTATTTATTTATTTCCAAATATTTTATTAGTGAAATGCGAAGTCTATAAAAGCTGCATAGGTTAACATAACTAATACACAAACAAAGAGCAACAAAAGCAAAATGAAAAAGTACAATCTTAACGTAATGAGAAAAAATATCAAAACAGAGAAAAGGAAGAAAAAAAAACAATACACATACCCAAAATAATATACATATAAATCCTTATACCAAAGTGTGAAAAACACTTCCCATTTGTCTGTACTGCTGTTTCATTATTTATCCTCTTCATACACCTCACATCAAACAGTTGTTCTTTCAATAATTTTAGCCCCCTGTTCTTTTTTTAATTTAATTTTTTATTTAATCTTATGTTTATAAACCATGAAAATTAAACTGAACACAGATATATATATTTAACATCTCCACACTTATACACTTATGTTCTTTGCGTATATAGTCTTCCAGTCTATATTTCCCATCTTTTTCACTCCTTCTTATACTTTTTCCTTTTTACTCTTCTTACCATATTACCTAAGATGGAAGAATTTTGCACATTCGGATGAATTCTATCTTTATCTCCATTCTAGGTAGTATTCTTACCATCCCCATAACCTTTATCATCTTCAATTCTCCTCCAATTTCTCTCTCTTTTATATTCTCCCTCCTCTCTTCTTCTCTTCCAGGTAGTACTCTTACCATCCCCATAACCTTTCTCTTACCCTCACTTACATTTCCTTCTATCTCTATCATTCCCATTCCCTTGTTTTCCCTTCCTTTCCCTTATGCTGTATTCCCATGTTCTTAACTTCTGTTTTTGTTCAACTTCCTTTCCTTCCCAGCTCCCTTCAGGATTATCTCCAACCTATTTTTGATTTTGTATACTTTTTCTCTAATCCACGTTTCCTTCTTATAATCTCCTCTAGATTTATTTTCCTCATTCCTTTTTTGAACCCGTTATATTCTTTTCCCTCCAATAAGATCAAAATTCCTTGTTCCTTGAGAGAATATCCATACAACTTTCTTATTTTTTTTTCTGTATCTTCCTTTGTCTTTACCCTTAATCTTCTTATTTTCACCCCCTAGATTCCCTTCCTCCCCCATTTCTCTTTGCAGAACTTAAATACCGGATCCCATTCATCTTCTTGAGCTTGTGTATGTTTTTCTCTAAGATCGAAAGTTAATTTGTCCATACATGACATTTCCAGAACTTTCACCATCCAGTCATCAATTGTTGGTATATCTTTGTGTTTCCATTTCTTCGCTATCTCCAGTCTCGCCGCACTCACTAAATATAACATTATTCTCCAACTAATCTTTTTCCCTGTTCTTTTTCCAATTTTTGAGTCATATTAAACAAGTAGAATTCCGGCTTCATTGGTATATAAAACATTTCCTCTATTGTTCTATGAATTGTTGTCCAGTATTTTTTTACTCTTGTACTATTCTACCACATGTGGTACAATGAGCTTGTTACTTCCTGGCACTTCTAACAGTTTCTATTTGTTTTGAATATTTTTGCTATTTTCTCTAGTGAATAATACCATCTATTTGCCATCTTAAAGAAGTTTTCTTTAAGGCTTTGACACACTGTAAATTTATTCGTTTTCTTTCTAGCTTTCTTCCAATCTTCTAATTTTAAAGTGTAGCCAACATCTACTGCCCATTTCAGCACTGAATCTTTTATTTCTTGAGTTTCTAAATCTCTCAAAAGTAGCATATTATAAAGTTTGGAAATTTTGTTTTTATTTGGGGCTTCAATGATTTTATCTAACTCATTTTGATCCTATTCAATCCCTGGTTCCTTCTTGTCTTCTTTAAACCTTTGCTTTATCTGTTCATATATGAACCAACGTATTTTAAGTTCTTTCCTTGTCTTGATTTTGTATTCTCCTCCTTCTTCCTTATTTAATATTTCCTGGTAGCTCCGCCATCGCTCAGTGTTCTTCCATCTGCTCTGGAATGCTTCTTGTGGGGATATCCACTGTGGAATTTTTATGTAAAATTTCTGTTTCACTTTCTCCCACATTTTTATTAAAGGTTTTTTAATTGCATGATGTTCAAATTCTTTATTTATTTTAGCTTTATCATAACCAATGTAGGCGTGCCATCCTAGTCTGATGTTGAAGCCTTCCAGATCTTCTAGTTTTGTATCTTCTAGTTTTTTCCAGTCAATTATCCACACCAATGCATAAGCTTGGAAATATAGTTGGAGGTTTGGCAGTTCAGCTCGCTCTCTAAACTTTGAATCAATCATTGTCTTCTACTTTAGTCTAGGTTTCTATCCTCCCCATTTGAACTTATTGATCTCCTTGTTCCATTCTTTGAATGGCTGTTCTTCTGTGATAATTGATATATTTTGAAATAAATAAAGAAATTTTGGAAGGATGCTCATCTTTACTGCTCCCATCTTCCCAAACATTGATAAGTTTAGTTTTGACTATTCTACCATATCATTTTTTACCTCTTTCCATATTTTCTTGTGGTTATTTTCATATAAATCCATATTCCTTTTTGTGATCCATATTCCTAAGTATTTTCCCCTACTTTGCATCCAGATCTAGTTTCTAGTTCTTTTTGTTCTTTTTTTGTCAGATTGTTAGTAAGTGTCTGTGAATTATCTTTGTTTAGTCTTAGTCCCACAACTTTGCCAATTTTTTTCAGTATCCTCATGAATTCATCTATTTGGTCTTGTGCGTTTTCTAAGAAAATTACCAGATCATCTGCAAACGCTCTGAGCTTATGTTCATCTCCTTTGATTCTAACCCCTTGTATCTTCTCATTGACTCTTATATTTTGATTAAGTATTTCCAGTGTCATTATAAAAAGCAAAGGCGAGAGTGGGCACTCTTGTCTCATCCCCTTCAGTGTCTTGAAATTTTCAGTTCTTTCTTTATTAATTACAATTTGGCAATTTTGATTTGAGTAAATGTTTTTAATCCATTCAACAAAATTTTCCAGGCAAAAGCTCACCCTTCCCAGCCAGGTCTTGACACTCAGCTAGCAAGCAGTTGTTATAGCTTCAGGGTGGAAGAAGGGGGCATGGCTCCCAGGCAAAAAGCTCACCCTTCCCAGCCAGGGTTGCAAATAGATTGCATTGTATTCCTGCACTGTTTAAAGTTTTTCCTCCCACCCAAAACTAGCAGTGAATTTTTGGCTACTTCTTTTTTCCCCCGTGTGTCCACCCTAAGCAATTATAGTGCTACATTCCACTTCAAATGCTGCAGCAACATCCTGTTGAATCCTGGGACTTGCAGTGCGTGTGGGGGTTTAGAATTCTCAGCCAGAGACCTACTGTAATGCCTGACCAAACTACAAACCTCAGAATTCCACAGGATGTCATCATGACAGTTAAAGTGGAACCACTTAAAGTTAAAGTGGAATCATAATGCTATGACTGTGTGATGTGAATAAAATCCCTGTCTTAGGGGCTTACCGTAGTCCAAAAAAAGTGGTAATGCAGCAGAAATGTTCTGTCTTCCATGCTGCCTTACCGCATGTCATCGTTCTTTCCTTCTGGACTGAGGTAAAACCACATCTCTTTGCTAACCAGGAAAAAAAATTAGCAAAAAGACACAGTTTTATCTTGGCCCTCCACAGGACTGGAATGAAAGAACGACAATGTCATGGTAAGGCATCATGGAAGATGGAACATTCCTGTTGCACTACTGCTTTTCTTTGGAGTGTGGTAAGCCCCTTAGAGAAACTCAATCATCAGTAAGGATATCTTACTGACTTCTTTCTTTTCCAGCCATTCAGTGAGGGGAGCATAATCTCATATATTTTTCATTTTGAATTTTGATTGGGGATGTGTGAAAAATTATTTTAGTCTTTTTAAATGGATTTGTCCAGTCCACACTCTTGAACTAAATGTGTTAACAAATGCAATTCATGTTGAGAAATCCATATATTTCCAGACTTGCATTTTACAAAAGAGAAAAGAAAGGTTTTGATAACAACATGCACACATTTTAATTATGCACACACACATACACAAACACATCGTGTACATTTCCAACATGCACACAAATGCATTTCAGTCAATTGGGATAAAAATTCATTAATGCATTCATTTGAAAATTATGCTGATAGAACAGACTCTGGCATGGAGAAAATAAGGCATGCAAGAAAATGTACTTGACAGATCTGTCTGTCCCTTGTTTTCAGAGCTTGGAAAGTTATTTAAAACATCATTAGTTATAGTAGTGGCAGCTGGTAGTTTCTATGTCAGAGGATCAGTGAATACATTCTTGATTTTATTCTGAACTTCACAGGGGTGCTCCAAGATGCTAAAGCTATTTTGACTGAAGAGATCAGCAGATTTGGTAGTTCTTTTAAAGTTCAGGCTAAAACCCAGAGGAGCTTTACTGCTCCATACCTATGGAAACCACCAGCTGTCACTGAGTTGCAGTATACAGTAGGACCCTGGAACCAATATCTGTGGTTTCAGTTATGCACAAGACACAAAACAGGGACACATACCATAGAGTCTCACTGGAAGGTGCCTAGAGAGGCATCCTCTCTAGGCATCTTTTAGGCCCTCCAATGCAACTCTATGTTTTTACCAGAAGTCCTGTATTTTAACAGGGTTCACTGTTATCTGCAATTTCCAGTATCTGTCATAAGTCCAGGAACTGAACTCCCATGTATATGGGAGTCTGACTGTAGTTCTAACCCTCCAAAACTAGTTATACTCATATAATTAAAATGTAAACAAAAATTAACTTTTTGTTTTCCAGTTTCTCAAAAGTAATTAAATTAGTTACCCTTTAGTTACTTTTTTTTAAAAAAAACCCACCTCAAGCCTGTGTTAGAAGAAACACTCTCCTCCCACTAATTTGTTTCCTTAACACTCCCAATAGAGCACAGGGTACAGAAATAAGCTGTCCCTGAACCATGTGATAGTCTTCCTTCATCCTTTAGTGGGGTTATCCTATATAACTGAAGAAATCACTAATATCATTAACACCACTAAAGAATGGCACTATCCTTCATTAAGGACTTTATCAGACACGGAAAATACAGCATCATAAGTACGCCACATAGCCACGAAAGGGCACATTGAGCAGACAACGTTGCCCTTCCGCAGTTATAAAGAGCCCCAAAGCCATGCTTTTTAATTGATGGCTTAAGCAGTCAATAGATCTCCCTGCCACTTTTTTGCTAGCATTGCTGGCATGCAGTACCTCTGTCCCTTTAAATCTTAGACTTACCCTGACAATGGTTGGTCAGGTACGAACACTTCTGGGTCAGATCAGGACATCCAGGTAAGTTTCACTCTTTTTACGAACACTTCTGGGTCAGATCAGGACATCCAGGTAAGTTTCACTCTTTTTATTACCCTCCTTGGGTAACTTGGAAGTTTTTGTGTATGTGTGTGTACTTGGTGTGATTTTTTTATGCTTTATTTTTGTTTTAAAAGTTTGAATTTCCCACACTATGAAATCACACAATATTTCAAACAAGGAGGAGCCTTTACTGGGAGAGGAGGTGAGTGTAGGGGGAAGCGTCCTTTTCCCAGCATAAAAATGATTTTTTTTTTTTATGCCGGCAAAAGAAAGGTTAAAACAATGTTTCTGATAAAGTCCTAAGTTACACTTTTAGTGCAATTTAGTCATGTGATTGTTACTGGAAAAAGTAATTAACTTGTTGTTTGAAACTAGTAACTTCTGATTTCTGTTTTTTAATAACTGTGGCTGCAGGAAACATAGGTGTCCTTAAAAGTTCATTTTAATTACTTCTGCAGCAACTGACATATTCAATCCCAACGTTTCAATTTTAAATTTCAGTTGTCACATCCAGTCAATTTGGATCTTGTGTCTTTTAGCTCTCTGGAGCTTGGCTTTCTTTTCCCATGCTCAGAGCAGGGATAAGATGCCTGTCATCTCAGCAGGAAAAGAATGCACCAAAGTTTAGACTGTTGCCATATTGAACAACTTGTTTCCTCATAGCTGACACCGATGTAAATCACTACAGTTCATTGACTTCAATGGATCTGTCAATCTTCCTGAGCTGGGAGCCTGGCCCTTGGAGCCTCATGAAAATCCAGTTGTCAAGCTATCTGCCAAGATGTTAATGTTGTTCATATTACCCCCAAAGTGACAGGGAGGAAGCAGAATTTAAAGCAATTGTTTGCCTTTCAAACACCAGCCATTGTGATGCTTTATTTGTAGCCTGCATCTGGCTGCAAACAACAGCACTATAGATCAACAAGTTGGCACCTGGCATTAAGCCAACACAATAAAACATTATGGAAGGGAGGAAGAGAAAGGGAGGGGGGAATCCTTACAGCAAGATTACTATACTGATTGCCTGACTGCTGCAGAAATCTTCAGCTCTGTTGGGCCTGGTGCCATTGAAGTGAACATACAGTAATTAAGTCCACACCTGTTGACAGTCACATCTGGCTAGTGAGGTACAACACTGCAACTCTTTCATTCTCAGAACATTACTTTAAAAGCAATCAGTTACACAGTTATAGGAGATTATCAGATTTTTTAAAAACAAACAAACCAAGGAGCTCACCAGAATGACGTCACTGTACCGCCAAAAGGTTATGATATCACACAACACCATCCTCCTCTCATGATTCCTCTGTTCTCCCTCCATTCTGATGTGATGAAAAAGGTGATGCTTTTCATTAGCAGAAACTTCTGATAATGAAAAGCATCACCTTTTTTGTCACTCCAGCATAGAGGGAGAACAGAGGAAGTATGAGAGGAAGATGGCGTCATGCGATATCAGGATTGGCAGTATAGTGATGTCATTCTCACAGGCTCCTTGGTTTCTTTCTAAAGTGTCTGATCATCTCCATAGTCTCAAAGGAGATTATCAGACAATCTTTTTAATCCAGAACAGGGATGACAGGGCTCTCTCTTCAGATGACATAATCCCTGTCCAGTTCTGCTCCCATGCCCCCTCCATTCCGTTTCTGTTCTCTTCTATTGACAGATTAATCCGTCAATAGATCACACGTTCCATTTCCATAACGTAATAACGGGCTTGTGAAAAGGTGTTCCATTATGCTGGCGCTATGCCAGCCACAGTGGGAGGTCCCTCCAGAAGACTTCCGGGTGTGATTGGGACAAGGAGGTAAGTAGGAACCTTGTTTTCCCTCTCCCTGGGTTATTTGTTTAATTTTAAGGGTGTTCAGGGGCTTAGTTTTCTTTTTTGACATTTGGTTTCCTTTTTATTTTTAAATTTCATGCATATCATTCTCTTGCGAGAATGTGCGGGATTTGCTTTCCGGGATGTGAATGCAGCTTTACAACAGCTGCATTCACTCCCGGAGGACCGAGGGGAGGGGGAGCAGTTTCTATTGTGGCATAAGGTAGGTGTCTGAATTTTTTTATTTTATTTTTTACTGGAACAGGGATGGGAGTGGGGCGGGAGTGGGGCAGGTGGGGGGGTAGTGGGATGGATACGCTATCAGACAGTTCATCTGACAATCTCCAAAGACTAAAATATAACAAATTGCCATTATATTACTACCCCCCACCACTTTCCTTTTGGTGTCAGGCAAAGACATTTTTATTCCAGCAGGAGTTTAATTTGTAGCTGTGGGCACAGAGGTGTCTATGAGGATGTGTTCTATTGTTTTTATTCTTTTAACTTTTATATGATTTCATATAATTTTAAATTGTAACAATTTTAATTTTTTAACTGTTGTATTTTAAAAATTGTTTTTATGCATTGTGAGCTGCCTTGGGTTCCATTCTGGGAGAAAGGCAGCATAGAAATCAAATAAATAAATAAGTAAATAAATCCTTTTTTTTTTTTCCTTTTTAAAAAGCAACTCTCTGTTTTCGCTTCTGAAAAATAGCCAAAAGCTTTTAGTGATTTTAAAAACCATATAAATGCTACAGGTCATTGGCCAATGACACAAAAGAGGCTCTCCATTTACTTCAAAATGGCTTCAAACAAGCACAACAGAGCACGAGGCAGCAGTTTCTGCACAGAATGGGATATCCCTTTTGTGTCTCATACTGCTTCCCTGTAAATATGAATGTAACTAAACTTCTGCAGTTATCCCTTGTTAAGTTATAATTGCCATATAACATAGTTAATGCTTGGTTATTGAAGTAATGAATTAATTACAAGGATCTACAAATGATTAATCTCAGGCTATTATACTTTGGACATAGCATGAGACAATATGACTCATTGAAAAAGACGATAAGGCTCAGTAAATTGGAAGTAAATTGGGAGCCCTGGCGGTGCAATGGTTAAATGCAAGTACTGAAAGCCACAAGGTTATGAGTTCAATCCCAGTGGGCTCCAAGATTGACTCAGCCTTCCATCCTTCCATAGGTCAGTAAAATGAGTACCCAGCTTGTTGGGGGCAATTAGATAAGAAAAAATTATAAACCATTTAGGGAGTCCTCCAGCACTGATAAGCGGTATATAAATATCAATGCTATTGCTATTGGTAAGTTTAGTATCTGGGATGAGATGTCCACAGTAAAGATGTAATTCCTTACTATTTTTTTTCTATAAGGAAGCAACAGGCAACTGTTGTGTTATCCCTTCCCTGACAGTATTATCTTGTGTAGTTCAGCCTATCCACAACCCCATAGTGCTGCCACTGACAAGCAATTTCATCAGTTTTCTTCCCACTGTAAGAAAATCTTCAAAAACTGCAGCTTTCAAATACTATTCACAGTTCAGGACTTATTCCGCAACAAACAAACAAATGATGCATATTGCATATGGTTGTTAGGTGCAGAAAACAGGAAAGGCTGGAAATGTATTCTGTGCAAATCCCCCCCCCCGCAATACTAATTTTAAACAGAATAAATCTGCAACTACAGCATTTTCTGTGAAGGGGAAAAAAAATTCATTTGTAGAAAAAAAATTCTACAGAAATATTACACACAAAAACATCTAAACAGAAAATTCTTTTTTCCTGTGGAAAACAAGCAAGCAAACAAACAAACAAATGAAAACACATTCAAAATTTGCAACAAATAAGTCCCAAACAGTGAAGATTCTTGTCAGTCTATAATTCTCCTCACCAGGATTTTCTGACACTCAAGAAACACATTTCTGACTATTTTTTCAAATATTTTTGAACATTCTTTCCATTTCTACTCCACAGTAATTAGTGGTATAACATTGGGCCACAGGCTGCCTAGAAAACTGATAGGGTGGGATGAAATAGAACAGTGGTTCCCAGACTTTGGTCCTCCAGATGTTTTGGATTTCATCTCCTAGAATTCCTGACTGTTTGCCTAGATGGCTAGGGCTTCTGGGAGATTAGGTCCAAAACACCCAGAGGACCAAAGTTTGGGAATCATTGCACTAGAGACAGAGTGGAATCCAGCAAGCATGGGAATACATATGCTGCTTACTAATGAGAAACCTTTTATAGCCCTGCCAGAACCAAGTGGGCTGCCTGGTATATAAAATTATACTAGAAAATGAGGATACCATAGCTCTGGGGAAAGAACCTTTGGATGTCAGGCTTTGAATAGCTCATTACAAAGGGGCAGCAAAGCTCAGCTCCAGACATTACTGTTTCTAGCCAAGAAGTGGGTGAGAAATTTCAGCTCACTTCCTTTCTGATAAGAATACATCAGAAGCTACAAATCCCTCATATTCAGGAGAGGGAATTTTTGTTGTTGTTGTTGTTGCTTTTAAGTGGAAAACTGATACTGAAAGATTCAGCAAATCAGACCCAGAGCTTTAAGACATTAGCTCTTAAAGGACTAGATTTGATTCCCTGTGTATTCTATCATGTTAGTGTTGAATTGAGCTTGTCACATCTCTTTTTCCTGATAGTCTCCTCATCTTTAACATTTCTGAGGAAGTCAGAGGAGATTTTCAGACTGCGTTTTACCGTGGCTCATGCGGGAGGAGCTTCCGGGAGAGGGACAGCGGTCTTGCACGGCAGAGGGTCATTTTCGGATGCCACCGTCCCTCTCCCGAAACCATCCGTGTCACTTCCGTGAAGCTTCGGAAGCCTCAGCGCCATATTTTAATCATGGGCAACCTCCGTGATTAAAATATGGCTCTGCGGCTTCCGAAGCTTCACGGAAGTGACACGGATGGTTTCGGGAGAGGGACAGCGGCGTCCGAAAATGACCCTCTGCCGCGCAAGACCGCCGTCCCTCTCCTGGAAGCTCCTCCCGCATGAGCCACGGTAAAACACAGTCTGAAAATCTCCAGAGACAACATGGTGCTCTCCCCACTAGAAAGTGCTTTAACCATTGACATTGGCCAGTGCCAATGGGGGATAATTTTGTTAGTTAAAGTTTGTTTTTGAAGACTTTTCCAGAATTCACACTTTTCCTCAAATTCAGTATGGATTTAGCTATTTTAAAAATTGAATGTGGGAGAAATTGAAATGGAAAGACTGTTCCCTCACTGTTCTAGCCCCGTGAATTCTTGACATGTAGCAAGGAATGACAGTAACCCAATAAACTTGTGCCCAATGATTCTTCTGCTAACCATGAAAATGAATATGCTTCTGTTTTCATCATGCCAGTTTTCTTCTATGGGTATGAGCCAAAAAATTACCAGCATCTTTCTTTTAAAGCAGGAACAGTTGTGCCATGAACTATAAGGACTAATTAACTGGGTACTATATCTTTTTGGTATGACTCTCAACATTAGTGGATACATTTAAGGTGTCCTTGTCTTTGCATTCCTAGAAGTGGCAGAAAAACATGTTGATTTAAAATAGCAACTACTTATCAGCCTTAAAAAGAATTAAAAGCCAATCTCATCCTTAAAGAAAAAGCATATACGGTACTGCTGATGGACCTAGGTGTGTGTGTGTGTTTGAAATGTCAGGCCTTTCTGAAATATTAAGCACATGCCAGAAGGCAGATACAACTGTCCTTAAACTGGACAACACTGATTTCTTTTAGCCCTCAGTGCTTGAATGCTGTGTCAAGTTATCTACCCTATAAAGCTTCTCGGGATTTCAGGTCTGCCACATATATTGCTATAGCAAGATCAGAGTGACATGGACTACTGTCCTTCCTAATTAATATTCTGTACATGAGCCCATCCCCTTTTGACTTATACCCATCTCCTTATTTGTTTGGTATACTTCCTCTCCCTTCTTTGGCACACAATATAATTTCTTAAGCATCTGGGCAAAGCAACCATTCTCCTGTTTTTATTGTACATATCACTCATTATTACTGCTGGCAGTTATGCTTGCACTAATAGCAGGGATATTAAGCAAGGTATGGAGAGTAGTTGTTTCTTCGGCGTTTATGTTAATTGCATCTCTGTGTTTTGCCCGGGTGGCCAAATGACCTTGACCTAACTTCCAGCTTTGTTCATCTCATTTGGGCCATTATTGTCTCCATTCTAAATCACCATGCTGCTCTTTCTCATTGTATAGATGTTGCTAACTCTGGTTTATGATGCACCCAATGCTAAGAGAGTCTACAATTCTGGGAACTGCATTGTCTTTATGGCCTTGTGAAAAAGATGACAATGACACACTTTTAGGACAAATATTCATCTGAAGGTTTCGGTGGTAACAATTATTGTTAATCTTTTATTTTAACAACACTGTCATCATCTTTAGCCAAAAACTCCCCCAAATATGCATTACTCTCATTTTTTTTATTTTTTTTCTTCCTTCTCAACCCCCCATTCCCTGTCGTTTTCCTTTTTATAGAAGCATAGAGTTGGAAGGGAGCCTAAGAGTCATCCAGTCCAAATCCACCACTAACATACCCCCAAAAGGTGGCCCTCCAACTTCTGTTTAAAAACCTTCAATGAAGGAGACTCCATAACCACCTGAGTTAGTCTATTCCACTGTCAAACAGCTTCTACCATTAGGATGTTCTTCCTTATGTTAATGTATTCTTGGACTCTTCTTTCTTGTAATTTGAATTCTTTGGAGCAGCAGAAAACAAGCTCACTTCATCATCCACATGACACTAATGGAGGAATTTTCTTTCCTTCTGCTACAAGGGCAAATCTGGATTTAACTGTAGATTGTCAGATCTGGCTAGATTGGGGTGGGCTCATGTGATCCCCCAGTTCATGTTGTGCTGCAACTCCCAACCTTCCTAACCATTGGATATGAAGACTAAGGTCCAACAACATCTGGAGCACTACATGATTTATACTGCTGGGCTAGATGAACATAGATGAACAGATAAAATGAAGTACCAGTGAAGGCAAATAAGGACAATTTAAACAACTAACAAATTTTCAGAAAGAGTGCCAGCAACATTGGCACTGATAAAAATGTTCTCCAAAAATGATGAGTGCTTCAGGGTTAGCTTTGATTAAATGATTCAGCTGGGTTCCAAAAGTGAAACTCAGCCAAGTTACTTTACTAAACAAACAAACAAAAACCTATCTCAACAACCTTGAATAACATCCCAAAAAGGCAAATATAGAGCTATTTCTCTCACATAGTCCCTTTAATAGTGAAGCAATTCAGTTTCTCTCCCTTGAGGGATGGTTAATTTGAGGAAGGGTGGCATTTTGCAGATAGGTCTGGTAGATGTGTTGTCATGCTACATGACTTATGGCAACTGTCCATACAAAAACAAACAAGCTCAAAAAAAATTTAAGTGCTCACTTAACCACTAAAAATATGCACTCATGCACACAGAGAGACTGATAGACAACAAAATGGCATCAACTGCCAAACCACAAGACTTTCCTTTAATAAGCTGAAGAAGAGATCCATAATTCACCCCAAGGTCTTATCTTGGCTTTCTTCTTTTTCTAACAAGCTTCAGGACTCCAGCTACCACACCTGCATATCAACTATGGCTACATAGACAAGCTGTGCTGTCCCTTCCTTCTTTTATTCTGGGATGAAGTCCAATGTTGCTTGTCTGAGTAAATTTACATGTCATGTCCTAATAAAAAAGTTGAAGTGCCAGCTGCAATTCAAAACACAGTAATCCTTGAGACAGGCACTGTATATATACAATCTCAGCAGCAACTACAATTTTAAAATTCATTAAAAAAAATCTTTACTGTATTGTTGAAAACTTTAAAAAAAAAATCTGCAGAGAACAACCTGTGAGGAAAAGTTAAACTCTGGGTTTATGAAGGCTGTTGTCCACAGCCAAGCTCATTAAGCAAAGCTGGAGAGAATAACTTGAATACCAAACAAGAAAAAACTACATATCTTTTGTTTGGTTTTGTTCATTAGGTGTTTTGAGGAAAAACCATTTAGGTCTTTAAGAAGGTGGGTTAGAGAAGTCAACATTAGGAATCACTCCATTCTCATCCTGTGATATCTTTACATGAGTTCCCCTGTCAGGCCATTCTTACTTACTTTAAACAACAACAACAACAACAAACCTCAATAAAAGTTCACGTTTAATTTGTGTTTAAATAATTATTTTTACACATCTTTTCTGTCAGTGCATCTAAGTGGTTTTTCTCTCAGACTATACATTTCTAATACAAGCATGTGAATTTTGGTGTTCCCAAAGGGCTGCACATCAGATGTCCAGAGAAGGGCAACTAAAATTGTGAAAGGGCTGGAAACCATGCCTTATGAGGAGAGACTTAGGGAGCTGGGTATGTTTAGCCTGAAAAAAAAGACGGTTAAGAGGCGATATGATAGCCCTGTTTAAGTATTTGAAGGGATGTCACACTGAGGATGGAGCAGGCTTGTTTTCTGCTGCTCCAGAGACTGGAACACGGAGCAATGGATGCAAGCTCCAGGAACAGAGATTCCACCTCAACATTAGGAGGAACTTTTTGACAGTAAGAGCTGTTCAGCAGTGGAACATACTCCCTCAGAGCGTGGTGGGGTCGCCTTCCTTGGAGGTCTTTAAACAGAGGTTGGATTGCCATCTGTTGGGGATGCTTTGATCATGATTTCCTGCATGGCAGGGGGTTGGACTGGATGGCCCTCGTGGTCTCTTCCAGCTCTACAATTCTATCATTCTATGATTCAGACATGTAGTTATTTCCTAAATACTGTTTTCTGAAAATCATTAATTAGGACTGACAACCTACCTATTTCAACTATTTCATCTTTTCACAAGTGTTACTAATTAATATGATAAATTACCAGAAATATCCTAGAACAACCTGGCTTTATCAACAAAACATTGGAATCCTTGCTTACTTCTGAGATTCCTCTACAGATATGGAGTGACATTACAGTTTGGGGACGTCACATTCCTAAAATAGTGCCTTGATAATAAATGGTGCAGAGAAGTCATGCATGGCTTTTGTAAAGTTTAAAGTCATTGTAATGATTAAATATCTTTATTAAATATGTTTTATAAAAAAAATTCTAGAAAGATCCTCTTTTAAATTTTCTTTTGAGCTCATCCAGAAAGCAGAATAGGCAAGAACAAATATGGAGCATGTGTTTATAGCTGTAAACTTTAAACTACTTCACCCCAAAAGCACCCACAGATTCATGATCAAAAGAACATATTTTAGACATTCTTACATGCCAAAGGTTTACATTTAAAGTCAGTATGTTATTGTGGATGCAACACTGGGAGATCCAGGGGTTAGTACCTACTAAACTATAGAACTCATTTGGATCAACCACATTCTCAGCAAGACCTACCTTGCAGTGGTGCTGTGTGCCTAAAGTGGGCAGAGTCATGTATACCACCTTGAGCTCGCTAATGCTAGGATAAAAATATAATTAATAATGCATATTACTCATTCACACCCTCCCTTTAAATAAAATATTACAGTAAAGTTCATATCCCTTAAAAAATAACAGATGCCCAAATCCCTGGTTTAGTGGAAGCCCTCATTGGTACCCTGTGGAACACAGGAAATGTAGATTAAGCTGGCATCCACTTCCTTTACCCATGGTATGCAAGTCTGGCTAATGGCACAATGGTGCTGGGTCCTGGTAGCCCTGTACAAACCAATCAACATGGGGCTTCCACAGTTGGCTTGAAGAGCCCAAGTTCTCATCTGGGTCCACATTTGTCTTGTCTGAGTGGGTACATCTCAGCATCAGCATTTGCTTCCAAAGCAGACTTTTCCTGCCCACAATGCCTAATTGGTTTCATGTCTTGCTGTGGATTTCAATTACTCACCAGTTAATGGGGCTGGGGTGAAATGTTTATCTGTGAGCACAATTGGCCAGCTCATGGTTTGTTTGTGGGTTGTTGGGGTTTTTTTTGCCTCCCTTGTTGGAAAGCATACTGTTTATGTTTCCTTTATACCCTTCTGTCAAGGCTTGTCGTGAGGTACTGAGTACCCTGGGCACAATCTGTTGTCAGGATATGTGGAAAACAGTATCTCCATAAAGTTTCTTGGGTGGGGGCTTCTAAACAAATGCCCAGCTTAGGGGCTGTCATAGCAGCCTCACTCCACCAGGGGGCAGGACAGAACCACACAAGAATAGACTCTCCTATTCTGCCATCAGTTTTGGGTCCAAACTATCTGATAGACCGTATTGCCCTGTATCAGCCTGCCTGTGCTGAGTTCCTCAGGAGAGGCCCTTCTTTCAGTCCTTCAACTTTCACAGGTGTGGTTGGTGGGGATACAAGACATGCCTTCTTGGTCACTGACACTAGGCTCTGAAACACCCTCCCTAGGGAGGCTAGAATTGCCCCCTTATTGCTGTCTTTCTGTCAGCGTATGAATACTTTTTAAATTATTATTCTAAGAGGCTTCAGAGTAAAAAATAGAAGGCTTTTAAGAAGGTGCTGTATAATTTTAAACTGTAATATGTTTAATTGCTTTTTATCTTGTTTAGTGTATTTTTTAAATTGGCTTAATATTGTCAATGGTTAATCCTATATTAATGTTGACCTTTTGTGTGGTTTTAATTATATTGAAATCTTTATGATTCATAAGCCACCTTGAGACCCAGTTTTGGGCAAAAGGTGGGGTATAAATACATACAGTTCACCAGCACCACCACTCTCACAGGTTCCTCTTTATTACTCGAATTGCATGGGGTTGGCAAGGATCCCACTAGTGACCAAAATTAATATGGGGAAGATCTAATTAGCTCAATTATGGCAGCAAGAGTCTGGGTAATGGCAGGATCTTTTAACCTATGTATACCAGTAGTAACGGAGGAGACTCTAATTAAATGATCTTTATTGGAAATGAACATCAGTAGCATTCATGCAAACACTCGGGCTTCAGATAATCACACAAGGATATTCAAGATAGAAGAAAGTATTTGAATAGAGGAAAAGAGTAAGGGGATTACAGGTTATACTATACCAACCCTGTAAAGCTGAGATCACGAAGTAAACCAACTGTGAAGATATCCAGTTGATAGAATGGTGACGTGAATTGACATGAAGTCAGAAAGCAGGGGATGCATACACAATTGTGTGGTGTTTTAGGGTGATATTTGTATCTGATAATTCCCCTTTTTGTGAAATATTCATGAAGACACCCCCCCTTGGTTATACATTACTCCAACCTTGGTATTTGGGGGTCCCTGGTTTACTTGCTAACCACTTGGAAAGCAACATTAAGCCAAATTATTAAATATTGTCAATTATTTGGTATTCCAAGATGGTAGGTAACACCTTCATGATGGCTGTAGTAAGCACATCTTCTGGTACTGGGTCACAAGACCTCTTTCTCTTTTCTGTGCCAGAATATGTAGCTGTAACCTTGGGGTGGGACCAATTCCTCCATTCCCAAACCCCTTACAGGTCCCATCCCCTTGATAGCTTGTATAAAAAGCTCTTTCTTCAGCCCTACCCTAGCCAAAATGTGACCATAAGTGTTACTATGACACTTATGGTTTCATTTTTGGATGAGCTATGGCCAAAAGAGGAGGTTGGGGAAATGTCTGCAGGGGTTTGCAGAGCTTGGTTGTTGATGTGTGTTTTCAGGAATCTGACAGTGTTGGTGCAGTTTTTGGATAAGAAGTACCCAAAGTTAAAGTTAAAAATTGGAGATTCAGTGCTGGCAGGGGCTTTGGGGCTCAATGCAGCCCATGGGTCCAAATTTCCCTACTCCTACTCTAACCAGATCTGTGGCTTCTCATTCTCATCCTTTTCTAGTCTTAGGGGTTGATGTTGTAGCTATCACATGTGCATCAATTTATCTACAAACTCCTCACAGATATCAACATATACCAATCCTCTTCTTTTCCCCTAGCTCATTGAATCTTTTTTCCAGTTGCCATAAGATTTTTCACCCTTGTGTGAGAGTGAGCAGTCCATTGACTTTTACTTCTCAGCAGTGGCAACATCAAAACATATTGCATTTTGTGTGCATATGTGTGTGTGTTGGGGGTATTTTTTATGAACATTTAGCAAAATAAGTCTTAAATGCTAACATATGCACACAGAAATAAAACTTTCTCATATTGTGATCTGGCTAAGCAGTGGGAAAAAGCATTTTTAGTTCTATTTTATCAGAATGAAATATGTAAAGATCTATATCCTGAAATGCTGTTAAATCATATTGTTTGCTCTCTGTAATCTGTGGATGCATATACTTGGTCTCTGAAAATAGTACGGTCTGGAATGAACCCTTTCTATTGAAAAATGGAATAATGTTCATGCTCATTGCCTCAAGGGTAGTAGGACTTCTTTTTTAAAAAATAGTGAAGCAGCAATTACAATTTTACTCAAATTTTCGGTTGAATACTATAGTGCTCTTTAAGAGATAATGCTAAATCAATTACTAGTTTAGTAGGGACACATTCCAAAAAAGAGGAGAGGATAGAAAATGTAACCTTGGAGGATCAATGCCCTATTTCTTCTGAGGATGTTTGAACACTTTCTGCCTCTTCAAACCCAGGGATAGATTAACCACAGACAGTTTTTTAGAATCTAAACAGAGACATTACAAAAGAAGTGACAATCAATACTTTTACAAGGTGACAATTACCAGATAACAATTATTTGATTTGTAACATTTTTTTCTTTTGAAATACATAGTTCCACCTTTCATTACTGAGGCTGGTTCCTGGAGAAATGGCAACTCAAATTTATGTGGGTTCTTTCAGATGAATTGTCCAACAGCATCTCTCAAGACCTTGCTGAATGGTAGCTTATTAGGGTGATGTCCTAGGGAATATATGTGAGTTACTTACCCAAACATTCAATGTGATTGAGATGATATAGCAAGAAGATGACTGATGTCAGGCAACGGAACCTATGCTGTCAGACAATATTGCCAATGCAAAACTGTCTTTGCCCTTTCACTTTTATTTTGAAATATAAATTTTCTTATGCTGAAGACAGAACTGCCACAAAGTTGCATGCTTTACAAAAAAAGGTTCAACTATCTCACATAAATAAAAGGTCAGCTCAATTGTATGAGGCATGTTTTTATCACAAATAATAATCATTTTGGCTTACACTTTAGAGATTTCAAAAGCCTTTTTCTGCTAGGTTAAACTGCAGGGAATAATCTGAGTGAGACAATTTGACTAGGACTCACGTTTTTGACAAACCTATCCACATCACACCTCTAGACTTATTACGCTGGACACAAAGCATACACTGACTCTAAAACTTGCATATATGTGGCACTTGTAATATATTTTGGGAGAATAAAATATGCAGAGATAATGCATACATTTCTTTTAAAAAATAGCATACATTTTTTTTTGGGGGGGGGGGAAATATTCCCAAACAGACTTGGGTCTATGGAAAAACCAGGGTACAGAAGTCTGCCCATTTAGAAATACATACAAAAGTGTGTTCATATTATTTAATGGGGAGGGTGTTAGTATGCCCTACTACCTTCTCCCCACAGTATCTCATAATTGAAAATATTGGAAACTTTTTGGGGTCAGGTTGGCTAGGGCAACCCACAAAGGTCAGTTCAAGGTCACAATGATGTGTATTTGTCTTAGAAATATTATGGCAAGAAAGCCCATATTAGGACTGTGCAGAAGCCCCTTAGTAAACCCAGTTGTTAAGGAGGTATGTGCTAATCCTTTTTTCCAGTGCTGGGCATTTCAAGCAATAATTCACTCATGAAACAAGTGAGCTTTCCTCAACCCATACCTCTCCTATACCTCTTACCTGATCAAACATTAAGACATTGCTGCAGGACCATCAATGTTTTGTCTTTTGAGAACAAAAGCAATCAAGTCGAGTTTTGGTCCCTTTGTCTATTCAGAGGGAAAGCCAACCAGGCTTTGTCATAACTAGACCACCCCTTCAGGATATAAAATAGGGTATAAATATTAGTTCGTAGACCCCAGCTAAGTGTGCCACAATGGATGAACATGGCCACCCTCTTTCTTGGTGCACCCCTGGATCAGAACCTCCAATGCCACCCTGTCTGAGAATCTTCACTGCAAGAATTCTACTCTTCAAGTCTGCCAGCTATTGCCCTATATTCCTGAATCTCTCCCTCTATCCAATCTTTCTGCCTTACTCCTTGATAACTTTGTATTGTGCTTAGGCATGTGTGTTGCATGTGTGAGTTCATTTTCTGCTATTTCCAATACAAATACTTTATTTCACTTTAAACTGGAGTGCTCTCTGCAATTAGTACCAGTATACATAGGTGAAAAGACCCCAAAATTACCTGCCTCTCACAGCTCAATTTGAGCTAATAATGCCCCCATATAACAACACAGATTTTGGCATCATGGGTGGGGCTCTAAAGCACCCCCTCACCTCTTTGGGTAACAAGGGAATGCATGATTTTCTTTGTGAGAAGAAACAAAATTGTCTCACAACCTGATACTAAATAAGGACAGGATGAAAGTACAGGCAGTATTTGGAGAAACTCAAAAGAAACTGAAACTGAGGATATATAACATCCTTAATATTGCACTGGCTGCTCTGAAACCCCAAGGGGCTGTCCACCCTAGCTTCATCTGCAGTATTATTTCCCCCAGCTGGACAATATAACCTCTTTAGGTAGTTTTTTTTATCATATTCAACTCTTACTCCTTCCTGTAGATGGCCCTAGGGACTTGGAGGCTGATTTTATCTCCATGACTAGACTCTAGAAAAATGACTCCAAAAGTATAACCTTATCAGAAGGATACAAGCAAAACAATCCTGTGGGATCAGGCAAAGACCAACCTAGGCCAGCATTCTCCTCTAGTAATAAAGAACCTTAGTACTTGGAGGTTGGTCAGTGAAGAGGGTGGGTGTGCTGAGTAGCTTCCAGACCCCCCCCCAAAAAAAACCCACAAAGGAAATGTTGCTAGTTAATATATGGTGTAGAGTAAGTGAGGAATTCATTACAATTTGAGACTGGAACTGTGTTGTCACTAAGGCTTGTGTTACACCTTCCCCTGAAGGTGTCACCTGGTGCAGTTCAACCTCTCCACACACCCCTAGTGCCTCCACTGGACTGGAATATCCATTAATTTAAATGGCTAACTTGTAGAAGTCTTGTGTAGTACTAATACTTGCTAGTCATGTGGTTAAATGTGGCTAGTCATGAGGCACTATGCCTATCTTGTCATATCAGGAGCTTGGGCAACCAGCGTGTTTGTTGTTGCCTTCATACTTGGCTTCTGACTTTCCAGCAGTATCTGTCTGGCCACTATTGGATACAGAGTCCAGAATTAGATGGGTCTTGGTAGCAAGACAATTCTTGTAGTCAGCAGAGTTCTTGATGCAGTTAAAAAGCAAATGATGGCTGGATAATAAGAGGAAGAGTACTGTACTTGGAAGGAAAAAGTTAGGCTGAGATGGGATGGGTGAAGACGTCATTTCATAGTTTTCTAGCAGGTCTGTTACCTAAATTGTGTGGGGTCTGTGAGGATCTCACTACTGTTGAATCTTAATATGGGGAATATTTAATTAGCTCAAAATGGCAGCAAGAGGCTGGGTAACAGCAGGATCTTTTGACCTATGTATACCAGTAATCTTTGAGGAGATTCAAGCCAGAACACACAATTAAATGTTTTTTATTGGAAATTAATTGGAAATTAATCTTAACAGCATTCATGCAAACACTCAGGTTTCCAGGAATCACACAATGCCATTGAAGACAGTGGGAAGTATTTGGATAGAGGAATAGAGTAAGGGGATTGTGGGTTATACTATACTGTTCCCAGAGAGCTGAGATTTGTGCAGCAAAGACTCAGAGTTGCATTCTAAGGGTCACACAGCAAACCGGCAACATGGAAGGATGAAGAGGAACTGCAGACTGGTGATACAGACCAACAAGGTGACAGGAGGAAAGTGAACAATGGACATTTTAGTGGTGTTTTAGGGTTATATTTATATTTGAACATTCCCCTGAAGAGATGAGATTTAGAGTGGAATACAATGTCTGTTGGAGTTTCTCAGGCTAAAACAAAGTGTTCTCTGGATGTATTAACAATAATTAATGGGCAGATTTGGAATTGAATAGGAGCAGGCAACTTGTATTGTTGAGGAGAGGAGAAGAGAAAAAACCCTTTTTGCAACCATTCAGAACTGCCATTTTTTGAGTGGATTAGTGGATGACTCATCTCTAGGTGTTCTCCAGGAAGAATTCTGACCTGGGTATGACTTGTTGGAGGGATTTAGAAGGCCCCACCCAAAGCTGTACATGACTCCAACCTTAGTATCTGGGGGAGTCTCTGGTTTACTTGCCAACCATGTGGAAGGCCACATCAAGTCAGAGGATTACATATTGCCAATTGTTTGATATTTCAAGGGGGGATGTCTGGGTCGGTAGCAGATCCCAATAATTATCTTCATGATATGGGCCTTGGTAAGACCCTGCTAAATGGTTGCCAGCTGAGGAGCCTAAGTTGGGGTAGTTGGGTGTTGTTAGAGTCTCAACGAGCCAGAAAAACCACCAGCAATTCAACATGAAGAATGCATCTGCACAAAGGGTGCTTCACTTCAGCTACCCTCAGTCCACTATTTACCTGGCTCTTTGGTATGTCCTCATCATTGGCAGCAGAGCTTGTTCTCAGTCACCTTCCAGTCTCTCTCTGGACTCCCAAACACTCTTGAAGGACCACCCCAGCCAGAAAACCAAGAAAGGGTACTCATGCCTTTCCTTGAAGCTGTTCACACCACCAGTGCTCAGGTCTAAAGGAGCCTCTTGTAGGCCCTCTCCTGATGTGCCTTCCTCCCCCTTCCAGAGTTTGCTACTGTTCTTTTATTGGCCTCTTCACCAGTGCCATCCACTACAGAGGCTTTATTTGAGGTCAGCAGCTGGTTCTCCTTTCCTCCTCAGGCCAGGGAGCTGGGAAGAGCCAAGGCAGTGCTACTTCTAAGTCCTCTTCTTCCACAGGTGGAAGCAAGGGTTGACATGGTTGTCAATGTTCATGCTCCTGTAGGAGGTGATCATCAAGACCCCCACCCTCTTGTTGAAGCTCTTCTACAGCAGTGGTGCATGGCTGCTAATACACCTGCCATTTTTTATGGCCAGGGAGAGGTGACCAAGTGAAAGACAGCAGTGAGGAAGAAGAGAAGAAGCTACTATCATTTGCTCATTCACTTGCCTAATTGCTCTCTCTCTGGGAATTGAGCTGATGATAGTGACAAGAAGAAACAAAAATCATAAACAAATGGCAAAGTTAGGAAGGAGAACACGGGACCACCAAGGATATCTTGCCCAAAGTCTTGGAAAAGGCTCCAGAACTGGTGCTGAAGAATCACAGAGGAATATGAGTCTGTTTTGAAATGAAAGATATTACCTGGACATAGAGAATAGAATATTAACATAACTTATATAAAAGCCAGCTCACTAAGGAGATTATCAGACATGGCAACAAACAAAACAAAACAAAATAAAACATGTCAACATGTCTGAAAAACATGATGAAAACAGAAACAGGTGACATTACCAGATGATGATATCCTTCAGTGTTCCAGGGGCATAGCATGGGCATAAATAAGGTGTCCCTTTTTATTGATGGCTTAGCCCTGTCAATATAAAAGTGAAGCCTCATCTTTTCCAGTGCTACGCCCCAGGCTGAAGACATGGACATCTGATAATTTCGCCCTTTCTGTTATCATTGTGTTGTGATGCGGTTTGGGGTGCAGGTTTTTTGCCATGTTTCCCTGCATCTGATAATCTCTAAAGTTTCATCATATTTTAGTATCAAAACAAGTCATGGAAGCCATATTGGAGCTATCCCAGAATGCTGTGGAGGCTGAATGTACCATGCTATCCTTGACAGTGAATGAGTAACCGCTGCTTGTTCATGTCCTAGGTTGTATGTCACTAGAGGTGTTCTTTCACTGGATAGGTTTTCACTATTCATGTGCAACATACATTATAAAATGATGCATTTTGCTAGTGTTTAGCAAAAGTATCCAATTATAGCTTCCTTATAGATCAAAGTCCTAATTAATGGAGGGGGGGGGAGTTGGTTCTTGAGCTGTTCATCAAAATCCCTCCAGATTCAAATTGCAGAAACTCTTTATAGGCTCTTAAATTGCTCATAACCCCTCACCTCATAGCTTGAGGATGTGCAGTGTAAAGCAGAGAGAATATTTCTGTGCTCTTATAAGGCATTTATAATAACAGAGGAGTGAGCAATCTCTATGTAAGAATGTGCATTTTGTCTTGATGGCTGGGGCAGGTAAGGAATATTATAGCTATGCATTTAAAACACATGCACAGATACACACATTTCTCAAGGATGCAGTGTCTGAATTACTAAATATATTTAAATCCTTGCAGGAATTGCAGAAAGGTAGGACTTTTTGGTGGTAGGGATCTATCTATCTATCTATCTATCTATCTATCTATCTATCTATCTAATGAAAAGATGCAATGTCAAACAAAAATAGCTATCTATAATTTGCTGTATTTCAGGATTACTGCCCTGAATCTGAAGCCAGAATAAGGAAGATAGGGCCACATATCTAGGCTTGTCTGCTTGCAAATACCTTCTGTATTAATGGCCCTCTAAGCAAGGTGGCAGTTTCCATATCTCAGTGGTGAACAGAGGCTGAATGCACCAGGTGATACCAGCATAGGGAGGGGTGACACCAACCTTAGTAATGCCGCAGGGTTTTAGTCCAAACTTGAAAGGAGTTCTCTAGTCTTAACATAGGTTCAGCATCTTGGATACTTCCTGCTTTCAATTTTGGACTAAAACAAGGAGAGGATCTACTGAACCACCAACAGCAAAACCACTAGCTACCCCTGAAAGCCTATTACCATCCTTTCTATGTAGTTATTATAACTAGGAGCGTGTGTGTGTCCTGGCTCTGGCAAATAAATTAAGTATAATTAGGGATGAGTGAGAAATTCATTTCAATTTATTTCTGACCAGAATATCACCTCCCTGCCCCAAATAGACTTGAACACAAATTGCATTTTGAGAAACCACGCATGCATTTTTAAAATGAATATATTTTGAAAATTTTGGTGGAAAAATCAAGAATTTTAAAATGCAGGCAAGCACACCCTTGCTGTTGTCAAGGTTACAAAATTGTGCAAAACTGAAAAAAAATGGGGGGAGATACTTTGTTTTAAAAATGCACATAGAAATATGTATGGCTTATTTTCTCTTCATTAGAGGGTTCTCTAAAGGGTAAAGTGGCTCAAAGTGTTTACAGAGTTTCATCCACATAATATGGTGCAGGCAGCTAATCTCTCACGCTACCATTATGAAACATAATCTAGAATTCCATTGGTGCCCTATGCTAAGGGTGTTATTTTTTACTAGAGTTGAACCATGGTGATGAGGGAAAACAGACGAAATCTGCCAGTTCCAATCATCCTGGTTCTCTTACTTAGGGAATGGACAAAATTATGGCCTATGGGCTACATGTGACCACTGTGAAAAAGGTGAGATTTCCCTTTCCCTGCTTCTTTAGATTGAGGGACTGAGGGTTCTTTGCCATTTGTCAGCTGACATGTATATATTTGGAGGTCCCTCTCATCATCATCTAGTTACCTGGGTTCCCAACTTATGATCAATTGTATAATCCAAACAGGCATTTACCAGGATCCTATATAACCTGTTATGCTATGTAACTTATCTCGAGCATTGTAGCAGAAGTGCTAAGAAATGCCCTTACTGAATTGTGAAGATTCATAACAGGACATCCTCAAGAGTACCTGATGTGCATCGGGAATGATGCACATTGGTAAGCAATGTGCACTGGTACACAATGTACATGCTTGTGCAATGTGCACTAGTGTGCAATGCACATTGCCCACCAATGCAGATTGCTCACTTTGCTGGCTCTGCTTTGTAGTAACATAACAGCAGCCCTCTACAGGATATGGACATTGCACAACTGCACACTTCTAATTCCTGCAGAGATAAGTCCACTTATGAAGACATATGGTCACCAATGGGATTCTGGTGATATTTAGCACCAACACTACACTTAAGTATTGTTTCTTGCAACCTCGGGGTTTTTCACATGGGAGAATGAGCAGGCAGCTTAATGAACTTTTAGTCTATCTTATTAAAATGGACACACACCTATTAGTCTTTCCCTTGGAAGGGAACATAGACTTTTCATTGCCTAGGCACACCTCTTACATGTTGTGACTTTACATTTCATATAAGACATAATTCATCTTACACCAGCAACTTCATAAGATTCTTTCATATTAATCTTAGCAAACATTTGCTAAGAGGCAGCTATAAAGTCTAACTCTGGTAAGGAATTGAACCTTTATATGTCATCCATATCATTACAAGCATCCATGGAAAATAATATTGTTCCACAACTATCTGTTTGTCTAGATTAGAAATATACATTTACTATATACAGTGCATTTACAACATTTGAGAGTAGAGTTTCTTTCTCCCTTTCTCTTACCAGCATTTAATGGGTATTTATCAGGTAGGAATAGCTTCAGCACAGCATAAGAACTTCCAGGAAAAGCTAGATTTGTCCTCAGTGGAGACTGTTGTAGACAACTTAAATCTTAGCCTGACCTTATCTTCACATATCAAAGGGAGATCTTATTAGTCCCCATTAATGTCACCAATAATCTTTCCCTCCAGTGGAAGTGAGGTTTATGTGAACCCACATAAGGAACACATCATCTGAGAGTGTCACTACCAATCATTTTCCCCTGCCTGCCTTCCAGATGATTGCATCAGCCATCAGTCTGCTAGTAGGTGATTGCATCCGCTGATTAACATTATCATAGCCATGCAGTATGTCTTTTCAGTTTCGTTGTACTCTAGTCACTTTTTCAATATTTACATGTAGGATTCTTTTCTTCTTACTTCCTTTGTCTTGTCTTAGGTGGCCTCATGCTGAGAATTAGATGATAAGCATGAACTCTTAATATTTTGCTGTCTGACATGCAGACTTATTTTTATTCTGAATAGACACCTTTATGTCCTTAATATCTATAGGAGTAATGAGTCTAAAAATAAAAATGTATTTTAAAAAATTCCAGGGATCTAGCCCTTTTAAAAAGTCATAAAAATATCTTCTTTTAAAAAGAGGAGTTAAAATCATTTACTTTCAAATTCATGCAGAGTGGCTTAAGAATGCAGACAAGCTCAATTAACATTTAAAAGTGTATTCTGAGGTCTGTGGTCTGATCTGATCACCCAGTGAATTAGACTCATTACAAAAACAAAGGAGTCAGTTTAAAAATGCAAATCAAAAGTTTACTGAAGGTATATCAATCTCAATCTACATACTAAAACAAACTTTAAAAAGAAGGTTCCTAACTAACTAGGAGGATTTAAGATAGAAAGACTCACCCAGCCTTTAGCGGTAGAAGGCTGCATGGTGAATATCATGGCATGGTTTCATAGCAGCAGCATGGCTAGGACATCATGGCAAGGACAAAGACAAGACAAAGATGGCAAAGATAAGATGGCAAAGATGGCTACAGCCACATGGAGACTCTAACTCAAAAGAAGTCTCCCAAAGAGCAATAAAATTTTAATTAGGTCATGTGTTGAATGACCCAGCACTCCAGTTGGCTGGAAGTGCCCAGTGAAATAAGAGAAAGGGAGTTTGGGAGAACAGAAACATGAAGGGAAAAATCCTAGACTTATCTTAACATGTGAATGAGGCACACAAGATTGCTTTTACATTACAATTATTTCCCCCACATACTACATTCCCCTTCTCAATCGTAGGGTACTCCATGAATAATCTTCATTTCTTCTCGTAGTCTCAGAAAACTGTCCTTAGGAAGAGGCTTAGTTAAAATATCAGCTATCATTTCTTCTGAGTTGCAGTATTCCAGTTGAACAAGTTGACTCTGGCACATCTCTCTCACCTTGTAGAAAGCAATGTCTATGTTCTTCTTCAGAGGCTTGTCACTCTGAGAAATTTGGTATAGCTTTGATTGTCTTGCATCAAAATGGTTGGTTTGGGTTCCTCTATCCCAAGATCCAGAAGCAAATTTTGCAGCCATTTCATTTCATCACAAGCTGTTTTTGCTGAGACGCACTCAGCACCTATGGAACTGTCTGCCACTGTACTCTGCTTCCGACTTGTCCAACTTACTGATCCACCACCATAAAAGATGATGTTTCCAGTGGTTGATTATCTCTCCACCGGATCGGATCCCCAATCAGCATCTGCATAGGCAATCAGTCATGGCTTGTCACATGCTGGCAGCATCAGTTTGAAGTCAGCGGTCGATTTTAAATATCTTGAAATTCTTTTAACTGCAGTAAAATCTCAAAGAGTAGGAGAATTAACCATTCTACATAGGGTCCCAACAGCATTTGCAATATCAGGTCTAGTGAAATTTGCTATGTACAGAAGTTTTCCAACTGCAGTTCTGTACTTTTCACTGTCTCTCAAGGGTTCAGGTGCCTCATTGTTCTTTAAGAAACCTACTTCCATTGAAGTTTAAGTATCCTTTGCATCTTTGAAGCCAAGACAGTCCAGAAGATCTATAATCTTTTGCTTTTGATTAAAAAAGAAGCTTCCATCATGGTCTCTTTCAATTTGTACTCCAAGATAGTGTGAGATGTCTCCCAAACTTTTTATATCTATTTCTTTCTGGAGATTCAGGAGTATCTCTTGACTGTCTGCTTTGTCTTGACTGCACAGAATCAAATCATCAACATAACTTGCAATGTAAGTCCATCTATTGTTTCTGAATCTTTTGTAAACACATTGGTCAACAGTGCCTGGAGTAAATCCTTCTTTGATAAGGAGCTGATTTAAATTCTCATGCCATTTCTTGGCTCCTTGTTTTAAACCATACAAACTTTTCTCAAGTTTACATACTAGATGCTCCTTTCCAGGTACTTGGAATCCTGAAGGCTGTTGCATGTACAGTTCCTCATCCAGATCTCCATAAAGAAATGCTGTTTTCACATCTAGGTGTTGTACATGCATTTTCTTGGAAGCTGCAACAGCCAATAAGGTTCTAATACTGGTGTGTGTAACTACTGGGGAGAAAGTTTCATGAAAATCTCCAAATTGCTGATTGTAACCTTTAGCTACAAGTCTGGCTTTATATCTTTCAATCTCCCTGCTTACATTTTGCTTTGTTGTAAAGACCCATCTGCAGCCAATTGCGTTCTTGCCTTTTGGCAATTCTGTCAAAGTCCAAGTTTTATTTTTATATAAAGATTCCATTTCCTCCATTGCTGCTTTCACTCATTTCTCAGAATCAGACTTTGGCAGTCCTTTGATCTTCTGCCAATCGGAGGTTTCCAGAAGGCTTTCCCCTGTGGCTAGATGGGAGAATCTCAAAGGAGGCACTCCCCTGTTACCCCTCACAGATTGTTGCACCTGGGCTTGAGTTCCTGGCTCTGCCCATGGTGTGCCATCCGGGCCTCCATCCTCTGGTAAGTCCTGGGCTGAGGGAGCCCCTTCTGGATGTGAAGCACTTGCAGGTGGGTGAAAGAGCTGCACACACTGTGGCTGCTGGTGGGAATCAGGGTCTTCTTCCACTGCAAACACATCTGAATAGAAATCTTTGTTTGGATTAGAATTAAATTGAGGTCTTTCATCAATATAAACAGCACTTGTTATTCTCATTGTGTGTCCATCAGCGTTTAGGATTTTATAAGCACCATTGGCGTAGCCAATAAAAATTCCCTCTTCACTTCTACAGCCCAGTTTGTCTCTTTTCTGTTTGGGAATGTATGTATAAGCTTTTGATCCAAAAACACTGAGCTGGTTCAGTCTGGGTTTCACACCATGCCACAATTCAAATGGAGTAACATCTCTGGATCTGTTTGGAAGTCTATTGTATCAGTATGTGGCTGTGAGAATTGCCTCAGACCAATAAGCTTTAGACATGTTAGCCTGTAAAATCATTGCAACTGCCATTTCCTTTAAGGTGCGGTTCATTCTCTCTGATAAACCATTTTGTTGAGTACTATAAACCCCAGTAGTCTGGTGTCTGATACCATGTTCCTTTAAGAACTCACCAAATTGAATATTGACAAACTCAGAGCCATTATCCATCCCCAAATTTTGAATTCTATAATTAAATTTATTAGTGACATAATTATAGTACTCTTTGAACTTTTCAAAAGCTTGACTTTTCTCCCTTAGGAGCTAGCAATGGCAATATCTACTGAAATCATCTGTGATTGTCAATAAATAGACGTTTCTACCAACTGATTTCTGTCTAAATGGCCCACAGAGATCAGAATGGATCAACTCAAGAGGTTTAGTAGATTGGCTTTCTGTGAGAGGCTTGTGTGAAGGTGCAGTAGCCTTAACTTTAATGCATCCCACACACCTTTCATTCACAGAAGAGTTCTTGAAATGAAAGTCTTTTGCTAGCTCTTGATCAGCCAATTTCTTTATGCATTCAACATTTCGATGAGCAAACCATTTATGCCATAAATTTATGCAGTCTTTGTGTTTACACTGAGTGGCAACATTGGCATCTGAATCACTGATCTCCATGTAATAAAGGCCGTCATCCTTTAGAGTGCCTTTAAATATCAAATGTTTGCCATGAAGACTATAACATGCATTCTTTTTGAAATCTACTCTTTTGCCTCTGGATGTGCTCATTTTTACTGAATAGAGGGAGCTCTTGAGCTCGGGGGTATAAACAGCGTCTGAAATTCTTAATATTTCTGTCTTAGCTCCCAATTTCATAGGAAGACACACAGTCCCAATTCCTTGCACTATAACAGAATCTCCATTGGCAAGATACACAGGGAATTTTACTTCTTCATTAAAATTTTGGAACTACTCCCTTTTATTAATAAATGTGTTGCTATCTCCGCTGTCTATGATGAAGGAATCTTTATTTTCATTTCCAGAAGCTTGCATTACTTTTTCATAAGCCAATCCAATCTTAAATTTCTGTTTAGCATTAGCTTCTCTATCTCTATGGTCTTTTGCATTCTCTTGCCTCTGGCTAGTCATCCGTTGCTGTGAGAATGACTATCCCTTTCCCTTTGAAGCCTTGAATTTCACCCCATTTGGCTCAGAAGAGGAGGGGGTTTGAAGTGGGTAGCATTCCTTTTAAAATGCTGCTTTTCTTTTGCAGTCAAATTAACTTGCTGGTTAAAGTTAGAATTTCTGGATTCAAAATTATCATTTTGCATCAAGTTTTGCCTATGTTGAAATTCTCTTATTTGAATATAGGCTTCTGGTAGAGTTAAATCATTCTTTAACTGTAAAGTGTTCATGATGGGATTGTAAAACTTTGGTAAGCTTGCTAAAAAAATCCCAACTTGCATAGACTTTGGAATCTCTTCTCCAGGACATTGTAATTCTGCTAATGTAGCTCTGAAATTATTAATGTGTTCATCTAAAAATTTGGGATTCACCAGTTTCATGTTTACAAATTTCATCATCAATGCAATTTTATTTCCCATAGATGGAACATCACATAGCTCTTTCAAAGTGTCCCGAGCCGCTTTTGCTGTTCTCTCATCTTTGATTTCAGGAACTAATCCTTGATCAACTGTTAAAATTATGTAGGCTAAGACCTTTTGATCATCTCTATCAAAATCATTCCTCTCTCTTCCCTGAGAAGGTCTGGGATTGTGTAAAACATCAATAAGTCCCATGGCCTTTAGGTATGTTTCAAAAGAAAAAGCCCATCGTCTATCATTTGGCCCATTCAGTTTTCCAAGCTTAAAATTGCAGACAAGCTAGGAGCTTCAGCCATAATTCCTTTATTGCTTTATGGCCTTTGTCTCAAGCAGAGCTGAGAGAGGCCAAAAAACCAGCAATTAAGGTGATCAGATAAAAAGAAAAAACAAAACTTTTGCAAAAACAAAAATTAAATTGAGCTTTAAAGTCTTCAAACTGGGCCCATAACCCTTCAATGTAGGAGTAATGAGTCTAAAAATAAAAATGTATTTAAAAAAATTCCAGGGATCTAGCCCTTTTAAAAAGTCATAAAAATATCTTCTTTCAAAAAGAGGAGTTAAAATCATTTGCTTTCAAATTCATGCAGAGTGGCTTAAGAATGCAGACAAGCTCAATTAACATTTAAAAGTGTATTCTGAGGTCTGTGGTCTGATCTGATCACCCAGTGAATTAGACTGATTACAAAAACAAAGGAGTCAGTTTAAAAATGCAAATCAAAAGTTTACTGAAGGTATATCAATCTCAATCTACATACTAAAACAAACTTTAAAAAGAAGGTTCCTAACTAACTAGGAGGATTTAGGGTAGAAAGACTCACCCAGCCTTTAGCGGTAGAAGGCTGCATGGTGAATATCATGGCATGGTTTCATAGCAGCAGCATCAATAACTTGGATATAATTCAATCATCAAAAGGAGCAAACACACCAATATAACAGATTGGCATGTTTGTATGTGCAGGGACAATAAAAGTAGAAAGGAAGAAAAGAAAGAAAAGATAGGGGAATTTTCATCTCACATTTAGCTTATTGGGTTTCTTTTTTAGCAGCTAAAGATATAGCAAGTTTGAAATTCCCCCTGAAAATGTTTTTTTTTTAATCAGCTTCTGCATCAATATTCCATATGATTCACATGGGATGTATTTCAAGCTCCAAATATGGTTGTGACAATATGGTTCCATGAGGAACAGTTTATGCTTACTATTCATTGATTAGCTCAAGGTATTCTGTGAAATTCATACTACAACATTCAGGGTATTTATTGTAGTAACAGTGGTCAGCAAATTTGTGTTCATTAGTTTGAACAGGTTATATAAATGGCAGTGTAATCTGGATATTTATTCCCACAATCTCGTATAGTGGGCAAAATAATTGAAGTCTTGTAGGCGGAAGTAAGAATAGATCAACAAGTCCAGACCTATCATGAAGAAGGAGCCAGTCCATCTTGGGTGGAAGATTTGTGGGGGGGGTTTTCAGGGTGTGTGTGTGTCAAAGGGTAATTTCTCAATGCTATTAGGGTTTTTTATCCTCCTCCTCCTCCTCGTTGCTGTCAGCATCATCATATAATGAATTAATTTTATTGTGTATTCCTGGATGGCAGATGATTGGACTGAATGGCCCTTATGGTCTCTTCCAACTCTGTGATTCTAACATATCATATAAAAAATGGGGCATTCAAAAGAAATGCTGAAAAAATGCAAAACAACTAAAACACCAACAGTAAATAAAATAAATAACTATTTTTGAGCATGCTTATTACTGTTATATTTTTACCACCATGTGAGTTAATGTTACAAATTCTTGAAAAAAATTATTGCAGTATCGTTATGAGTTCTAGTAGCTAGAGAGGGCAGAACTGTTAGTATGCCCTACTACCCCCCTCCCTATAATATCTCATAATTGGAAGTATTGAATATTTTGAAGGGGTCAAGTTGACCGGGGTGATCCAAAATGAGGTCAGGTGGAGGTCACAAGAGCTGGAGAAGGTGTCTTAGAAATATTTTAGCAAGCAAACCCAAGCTAACATTGAGCAGAAGCCTCTTAGTAAACAAAAACCATTTAAGAAGGTGTGTGCTAATTCCTACTTGGGCCCCTCAGTGGTGAGTGAAGCAACCTAAACAAACAAGTGATCTTTCCAACCCAAACCTCCAGGACATATTCCTCAGAAACCCCTCCTATGCTGCAATGTGAGGTTGTTATAAACACAGTAATTTCTGTCTTCCAGCCATTAACAGCAATCAGCTATGTTTCAGTTTCCTTTGTTTACACGGTGGGAAACCCATCTAAGTGTTGTTCTAGTTGAAGTACCCCCTTCAGGATATGAAGCAGGGTATAAATATTAGTCCTCTAAAAAAAGGTGTGTCACTGTGGAAGAGACTGGTCACTCTCTTTCTTGGTGCGCCCCTGGATCACAATTTTCAGTGCCACCCTCAGATCTTGCTCTGAGTACTCTGAAATCCTGCTCCTCAAGACTAGCAACTATCACCCTATTCGTCTATCCAACCTTTCTGCCTTAACTCTTAGCCTTGTGTGGTTCTTGTAAGTGTGTGTTGTATGTGAATGCTTTTGGGGTTATTTCCAATAAAAACATTTTATTTCACTTTAAGCTGGAGTTCTTTGCAGTTAGTACTGGTATACATAGGTGAAAAGGTCCCAAAGTTACCTGCCTCTACAGCCTTCCATTTGAGCTAATAATAATAATACTCCAAATATTAATATAGTTTTGGCATCACAAATGGGGCTCTAAAGCACCCCACCTCTTCAGATAACAGAACCCACCTAGCAAATACAGTAGCACCCCCATATTCATAGAATCATAGAATCATAGAACTGCAGAGTTGGAAGAGACCACAAGGGCCATCCAGTCCAACCCCCTGCCACGCAGGAAATCACGATCAAAGCATCCCTGACAGATGGCCATCCAGCCTCTGTTTAAAGACCTCCAAGGAAGTCAATCTGTTGCAAGCCAGCAACATCCCATTCTAGACCTTGTTTTCTGTACGGGGGAGGGGGAGGGGGAGGGGGAGGATGATGGTGATCTGGGAATGGAGGAGCTTTTTACTGTTTCGTTGTCATGGATGGATAATTTCTTAGCCAAGTTTAGACTTGCTGAGACTCAGCTTCTGCAGGGCTGGGGGGCATTAAGATGCTCTGCTCCAGGAGGCTTATGGATCCAGGTGGATTCCTGATGACTCTTGGGGAGTTTCCTGCTGCCTTGGGAGATGCATCCTGTTGAAGGCCTGTTTGATCTCTGGAAAGGGGAAATGATCAGGGCGGCAGACACAATTGCTCCTAAGCATCCCTTCTCACAGAGCTAAACCAGCCCCTTGGTTTTCTAAGGAGCTGGCAGCAATGAAATGAGCAAGATGGAGACTGGGGCAACAATGGCAGAAAACTCAGATTGAATATGACCAAAACCAGGCTAAAATCTATCTGAAGTTATGGTGGGGCAATAAAGGTAGCACAAAAAAAAAAATCTGATTAACTTCATTGCATTTGCACAGAATTATTCAGCAGAGTTGTTTCGAGAGGTCAGGGATCTGTTACAATGTGGTCCAAAGGAGAATGTAAGTCACTCAACAGCCTACTGCGAAGAACATGCCCACCATTTTGCAGATAAAATTGCTGGGATTTGTGCTGACTTAGGACACCAGAGTTCATATAGTCCCAGTGGATGTAACCTTGGCCCCTGCTTGTCCAGTGTTGATGGATACTTTTCAATTTGTGCAGCCTGAGAATATAGACAAGGTCCTTGGAGAGGTGAAAGCCACCACATATGTACTAGACCTGTGATGGGCAACCTTTTAAGCTTGGTGTGTCAAACTTTGCCAAAAAACTGAGCATAACTCAGGTGGTGTGTCACTTTGAGGAAAAAAAACATTATCTCTGCTGGCGGAAGGGAGGGCAAAGATCCCGGCTTAACCGGAAGTCCCAGAACTAGACGCTCTGTGCTGGACTTCTGTTGTTTTGGCCTACAGACTTCTGGCACAGAGTATCTAATAGGGGAGGATGAAACATTTGCAACTACAGTTGTTCCTCCACACTAGTGGGTTTCACATTTGTGGTTCTGCATATTCGTGGATTCCTGCTTTGGGGAGGGTGGGAGGAAAGTGGGACCGGGGCTTCAAAGCCCCGATCACCACTTTAGGGAGGGTGGGGGTGGAGGAAAGAGGCAACCAGGGCTTTGGAAGCCCCGATCACCACTTTAGGGAGGGTCACGAGGTTGTGGGCAGGGGGGAGGAGGCCTATGGCCACGTGTCATCAGAAATGGCTACGCGTGTCAGTGCTGACACATGTGTCATAGGTTGGCAGATGATTGGTTCCAGGGCCCCCATGGATGGTGAATTCCACAGATAATAGCAAATGACCTGGAGAAGGAGGAAGGGAGGGAGAGAGGCTCATGGCCCAGGCTGCCACCGCCACCACAACCCACCCACCTAGGCCATGGACTCCCAGGACTCCTCCTCTGACACCACCACTGCCATCACCCGTGCTGCTGTCATGGCCTCCCAGGCCTCCTCTGCCAACACCACCACTGCCACATGCCACACCACCACTTTCCCCCCGCTGCTGTGGCCTCCATGACCACCACCACTATCACCCCTGCCACTGTGGCCTCCTAGTCCTCCGCCACTGCCGAGCACCTTGCCTCCACTTTCCCCACTGCCACCACAGCCTCCCAGGCCTCTGCTGCCACCACCAACACCGCCATGTGCTCTCCCACCACCATCACCCTGCCACCAGTTTCCCCCTGCTGCCGTGGCCTCCCAGGCCTCTACTATCACACATGCCCTGCTACCTCCATCACCCCTGCCACCACTGGCACCTTGCCACCACTTTCCCCATGCCACCGTGGCCTCCCAGGCCACAGCCACTGCCACCAACACCACGTGCCCTGCCACCAGAGCTATCCCCTCCCTCCCTGTCTACCACCCACACTATTGCCATCCATGGATAATTAAATCAGTTAATGGCAAATCAGCGGATGCAGGGGTGCTATTGTAGATGGGTGGAGTCCAATACAGAAACAATCTAGTCACCTAAATGCCCCCCACAAAACTACATGCTGTTGTCAAGTGCTTTTTTGCTTCCCCCCAGATCCCTGCCAGACACCCTGAACCTCTACACCCCCAAAAAATATTGGGAAGGAAAGCAAACATTGCTCAGTGTTCTTTACCCACCCCCCAATAGATATAATAGAAACACATTCTCTAACCTTCAAATCTCTCCCCTGCAATTCTCCAAACTAGAAAAGGAAAGTAACTTCTACTTTTACTTTGGGGTATTTATCTGCTCATTTGTGTACATGTATGTGGGGAGAGGGGAAAATTCAGCCTGCTGGGAGGATGTGGGGGGGGGGGAATTGGTCCCTGAAGCCTATGAAGCTCTTCACTCCAGACCCAAAGGGTATGGATTTTTTAAAGATGCAATGGAAATATGCCCAGGTTCACACCTCAGCCTCCTTCTCATAGCCTACTTTATACTCATGACAATACAATAGAACCATAAAAAGCTGGCTTAAGTCAGATCAATGTCATATCTGGCATCAATAAAACCTGCACTGACAGGATGTAGCTCTTCAAATTATCAGAGAGAAGTCTCTTCTAGCTCTGGTTGGAAATTCTAGGACCAAATCTGAGACCTTCAGCATGCACACCAGGCATGCCTATGCCTTCCACAAAGGAGGGGATAGATATACACTTCTTTGCTCCTTAGAGGAAGGGTGGGATGAAACAAGTAGAAATGAAAGATAATTTGAAGAGGCATGGGAGCTGCCAGATTTACCCCATTTGCCACCAGCAGCTGGTTTCCAGTTCCCAGTCGGTCTCCTCCTCAGCAATGTGGTAGAGTGGCATGGACACTGCCATGCTTTTCTCCTCCTTCGTGACCTGTGATGTGAGCCAGGAAAGGGTGCAAAAGGGCAACCAATCAGGGCAGGTCAGCCCTGCCCTGATTGGTTGATTTAAACAGCTCCCAGCCAATCAAAGGCCTTCCAGGGCCTGCTGCTGATTGGCCAGGAGGTGGAACGCTGCTACCTTTCGCAGCAGTTTTCGCTCCAGTCCAGCGATCGGGTATTGGCCAGTTGCACGAAGGCTGCTTTGAGGCAGCTGGGCTTGCCAGTGGAGGAGTTCGGTGGTCACTCCTTCCAGACTAGGGCAGCTACCACAGAGGTGGAAGGGGGCCTGCCTACAGAGACTATCAAGTGCCTGGGAAGATGACATTCAGGGCCTTTGCAGGTTACATACAACCTGGTTTGTCAATTCTACTGCACAAGGACTAAGAGAATGGTCTCCCTTCAGTTGGGGTGGGGCTGTTAAGGCCTCATTGGTTGCAGCTGCTAAGGTTGGTGGAAGGCAGACCCAGGTTGGGACCGCCTTTTGTGGTGCTTGGCATGGGTCCTGATCCAAGGACATCAGTAAAGGGAGGTCTCTATCAAGTTCATGGTCAAGGTCAAGTTAAAGTTCACAGAGACCCACAACTTCCCGAATAGTTGGTGAGAAGGGGAAAGGAGATAGATTGGTAGTGTGACACGGGTGGCTCCAATCCCTTTAACCTGGTGACGCAGGGGCCTCTTTTATCCCACTGCTGCCATGAATTTTGGGATGCACGGTGCCTTCCTTGTGGTGCGGGGGCCTTTCCTATCCCACCGCTGCCACCACTTTTGTGATGCTGCACCACCACATCACAGCTGAACTACGTCTCCCAGTAGTATAGCACAAGTATTCATGTGTGGAGGTGTTTTACTGGCTATGTCTACTTGTCAGAGAATCACTCATGCCAGGCTGCACATCTTACATTAATATAAAGAACGTTTGTTGGCAAAGAATAAAATATAAGTGCATAAACAAATCATTTGGCCTGCACATTCATTACCTCTATAAGCCTCTTCCTCTCTAACTACCCTCTCCAGCACTCAGATTAAAAACTGCCTCTCTGTCAGACTACTGCTCAAGAACTGACATTCTACAAGCCTCAACTTAAAACTCCACTTAAAACTAAACTTCAAACTGGGCTCTTTCTTCACTCACTCCCCCTTTTCTCCTCCAGACGCCCCTCCTCCTTCTACCTCCTCACAGAGGATTGGCTTCTGGAGTCCACTGTCCTCATTGGCCCCCTAGCTGTCTGTCACAGGCAGGCATGCAGGGGCCTGTCCAGGACTCCTCCCCCTTCATTGTGGTGAGTGTTGTTGGTGGCCCAACAGTGGTTTCATCAACCAGCTTTCGGGTTGGTCAATGGCTTGATCCGGACCCATGGATTTGAGCCAACCATTGCAACTGTTGTAAATAAAGTTGTGGACTTTTATTGCCAATATACTCATCATCATACATCAGTATATTTTTCAAAATGATATTGTGTTTGTGGGTATTTGGGAAGAGGGTGAGGGGAGCACATCCAGCCTGGACACACAAGTTACATTGTGGCTGGAAACCCAGATGCATTTGGTGAAAAGTTTCAGGCATTTGGCGACAATTTAGAGGGGGGATTGGGTGGTTGGGGGATGAGGGTGTTTCTCTGATATCTATAGGGGGTTAATAAAAATTGGCCAATATTTTCTTTCCCTTCCATTTTTTTTGGGGGGGGGATGTGGATGTTCAGGGAGTCTGAAAGGGATTGGGGAAGGGAGCAACAAAAAAAGCCCCAGAGGATAGCATGTGACTGCTGGGTAGCAATTGTAGTATGGAACAATACAGTGATCTCTCTCAGAAAAGGGCATCTTACAAGATCTCTCAACTGTCAGTCAGATAAATTTAAATAAGTGGCATGAGTTCTTATGTTCACTGGGATTTTCAGTGCTCATGGGGAGGGAACCAACTTCTTTGATCTGAGTGCATTTTCCCAGCTACTTTGGTCTCATCTCCTTATGCTAATGTGCCATATGGATCTCTGCATTTGTAATGAAGGGGAAAGGAGATAAAGTAGGTATTAGGTCTTGGTTTTAGGGCATCGTTTTTACTACTAGGCAGCTGGATGAGTGTGGCACTGAGAAATTCACTCTCTCAAGCCCAGCTATTATTTTCTTTTGAAAGAAGGAGAGTCCTGATGGATACTGCATGGGCAGCAGATGCCTTGCCAAGCATCATCAAGATCATTCAGGTGTGTAAAGATGCTTCAGGTGGAAGAGGAAAGACTATGGAGGCAGATAATGTATTGACACACCTATAGTTATGTAAACCAGGGGATGGCAGATGGAATATTAGTGTCATGCTTCTGTGCCATGTATATGGTTTCTTCTGGGGTTTTTCCTTTCTTCAGTCAGACTAGGACAGGTATATTAGCATTATTTCTTTGTAAGATGTGATTTCATCCATTATTTCTGATATAGGGAAGCTGCAGAATTACACAACCTCAGAACTGGCTTCCGGTGAATCTCTACATAAATCAGCTTTTTGCTTTGCATTCAGAAAGCACTCTGAACGGTGATGTGCAGACACATAGAGAGCTTGGCTTCTTTGACGTTGGGATGAACAACCCAGCCTATTTCCAGTTTGTGTCAATTTCACATGCATTCGATCACAAGCAGAGCTTGGAAGGTTATTTTCAGCAGAATTAATATAATGGCTACTGTCTATGGTTTGATGTTTTAAGTCTTAGGGATCCTGCCATTTTGAGATGTTGCACTTTTTCTTCCTTCAGTTTTATGGTATGAGAACATATTTTTGAGTTAGAAATCACACTGCTTCAGCAGAGTTATAGGTGAGATTACTTACATGATAGCTTTTCAGCTGTTATCTCTATCTTGGTAAAGTATGCCTTGGTTCATTTTTTCTACAGGGTTATGCACTTCTTTTCCCATGAGCAGTTCCAAAGTAAATAGGAGATGATAGGATTTTCTGTATGAGCTTCAATGGCAGGTTTTCCTGATTTTGAAGCTCTGATCTAACAATATATTGCAGCTTTATTGGTAAAGCCAATTTAGACAACAGACAAGAGAAACTGCAAGTACAACTGATCTTGTATGTCTCTCTCTCTGGCTTTTCTTCGCAAATGAAGATTCAGGAAGATTCTGCAAGCACACTGATGACTGAAAGGGCCATTCCGAAATAAACAAGTCCAGTTGCAGAAAACAGAGTAGAGGGTCTCCTGGGGTGATGTTTCTGGGTTGTGATTCTTTCTGCGTTGTCATTTCTCTTCAAGACTTGTTCAACGTGAGTTCTCAAATAAGGCTGCAGCATTGTGGATAGTACATCTCCATGCCTCCCAATGTGAGGCCAGGGCGGACCATTGTTGGTGATCAATTTGGCCAAGCCTGAGATGTTGTTTTAGGGAATCCTTGTACCCCTTTTTTGGAGCGCCCCTCTTATGCTGACCCATGGCAAGTTCACTGTAGAGTACTATTTTTGGGAGGCGATGGTCCTCCATCCTAGAAACGTGCCCTGCCCAACGCAGTTGTGTTCTCAATATCATGGCCTCAATGCTGGTGATCCCTGCTTGCTCAAGCATAGCAACATTTGTCACATAGTCAGTCCAGTGTATATTTAAGATTGTATTATACAGCACTGATGAAAACTTTTGAGGAGTCGTAGTGGTGGCGATAGGTGATCCATGTTGCAGACCCGTAGAGGAGAATAGACAGTACAATGGCTCTATACACACTGATTTTTGTGCTTCACCTCAGGTGTTTGTTACTCCCGACTCTTTTGTAAAGTCTTCCAAATGCGCTATATGCCTTTGCTAATCTGTGATCGATCTCTTTGTCAATCTTGCCATCTGAGGAGATGATGCTTCCCAGGTAGATGAACTGCTGAATGGACTTAAGCACAGATTTGCCTACGGCATTGTAGTATTATTTTCTATTGATTTACCTGAGGCTCTTGTTTTTATCACTTATCTTAGAATATGTGACATACAGTATCTCCATATTAAAAGGCACAAAGTCCCAAATGCACTTAACCATCACAAAGCCACATCTGAAAGTTACATATACATTTTGTTCGATTAATTCTCACTAGGGTGATAAGCTTTATCTTGGCAGTGGTATGTACAGTACTATATGGCACACTCTCCAATAACAATCAGCCTGCCTTATTCTGAACCAGCTGATGTTTCTGAATGCTTTACAGAGACAGTTCCATGTACAGTATATTCAACTGACAACAATAAAACAAATGTATTTTATGTGTCAGCGTGTCTGCATGCACATCGCCACTATTTTATGTATGGGACATGACAATCCGTGGGCGATTGAAACCTCAGGTCGGGAGGCTGAAGATTGGGAGGGCTTACTGTAAAGAACAATTTAATGATTTATGACTTTTTCAGATGGGCCAAATGCCCCATTCCTGCCCTACCACCTCCACTCCTGTTCCTGCCATGGAATAAGGTAAAAATGTTTGCACACTTACCTTGATTCCACAGCAGGAACTTCCTCCCCCTCCCTTCACTCTCTGGGAGTAAATGCAGCCATTGTAAGGCTGCATTTATGACCCAGAAAACAAATCCTTCATGTTCTCATGAGAGAATGATGCGAGGGAAATTCAAAAATAAAACTTCAAATATACATTTAAAAAGCACACCAGCAAACACACACACAAACCCAAGTAACCCAGGGAGGGGAAAAAAAGTGGTGCCAATTACCTGGATGTCCCGATCTGTGCCCAGAAGTGTTCAGAATGTACCTCCCCCCTCAGCTGTCATTGAGGAAGAGAAACGGGGCACCTTTCAGACCACCCTGATTCCATGACAGAAACGGAATGGGTGGTCTACTAACGATGTTTCCCCATGGTTAGAATATCATGGGAGAAACCAGAATGAGGACAGGAGAGGCACGGAAAGGGGTCAACATCATCTGATAGGGAGACTTTTTCTTGAGGCTGTTCTGTGCATCCCTACAGAATAAATAGCCCATCTGAAAAAGTTCTTTGTGTTGTTCTCATGGGATTTTTGAGAAATAAAAATGGCAGCTGTCAGTCACCTAGAAGATGTCTACAATCAACACTGGGAAGAGATCTGCTTCTCCAAAATCAGTGGTGACTTAAAAATATTAGGCTGGAAGGAGAATATTCACTATTGAACTGCAAGTTGGACGTTTTCAGAATGTAATCTTAAGATCAGCCTTATTGGTATCCAATGTCCTGTCTACATGATGAAAAATGACATGTATTTATTCAAAAAATCAGCAATCTGTATAGATGACCTGCGTCTAAGCATCGACAGGGGTAGTGTGACCCTGTTGGTGCTTCTGGACCTCTCAGCGGCTTTCGATATGATAAATCATAGGATCCTTTTGGATCGCCTGAGTGGGTTAGGAATCAGAGGCACTGCACTCCAGTGGTTCTGGTCCTTCCTCTCGGGCAGGTCCCAGAGGGTGCTTCTTGGGGACAGCTTATTTGTGGCATTCTGCAAGGCGCCATCCTGTCCCCGATGTTGTTTAACATCTATATGAAGCCACTGGGTGAGATTACTTGGAGTTTATGGGGCTGGGTGTTATCAGTACACTGATGACACCCAGATCTATTTCGCCTTGTCCCGATCGTCGGTCTAGTATTCCGATGGTGTCTCTCCTCTTAATGACTGTCTTAAAACAGTAATGGGCTGGATGAGGAAAAACAGATTGAGATTAAATCTGGACAAAACGGAGGTGCTCACGGTAGCGGCCCCAAAACCAGGAGTTGAGTTGCAATCTCCAGTCCTGGATGGGGTCACGCTCTCCGTGAAGGACTGTGTTCACAGTCTGGGGGTGCTCCTTGAATCATCGCTTCAGATGACTAGTCAGGTGAATGCAACGGTCAGGAGCGCCTGTTATCGGCTTCGGCTGATATACCAGCTGCACCCTTTCCTGGAAGTAAGGGACCTCGAGACTATGGTGCACGCACTGGTAACTTCTCATCTAGATTTCTGCAATGTGCTCTACATGGGGCTACCCTCATGCTTGGTCCGGAACTTCAGTTGGTACAAAATATGGCAGCCAGAGTGGTCTCGGGAACATCTCGGAGAGATCATATAACTCCAGTATTAAAATCTCTCCACTGGCTGCCTATCAGTTTCCAGGCCCAGTATAAGGTGTTGGTTATTACCTTTAAAGTCCTAAATGACTTGGGTCCAACTTTTCTTTGGAACCACCTCCTCCCATACAATCCTCCCCGTGCACTCCGGTCCTCTGGGAGGAATTTGCTTCAGCCACAAAAATCTAGGCTGTCTGCAACCTCCCAGAGGGCCTTTTCGGTAATCGCCCCCAAATTGTGGAATGGCCTGCCGAACGAGATCCGTCAGATGATGAGCCTGAGTAGCTTTAAAAAAGCACTAAAGATGGATCTCTTTCGGCAGTCCTTTCCTAATTAGTTTCCGGCCTCAGGGGCTCCTGGCCCTTTTTAGTCTGCTGGCTGTTTATTATTTATTATTTATTATTTTAATGTGATTTTATATCAGTTGTTTTAATGTATTTGGTTTAATGTCTTATTATGGGGGAGGGCGGGGGTGTTGTTGTTTGGGGATTTTAATTTGTATTGGTATTTTAATTTTTGTAAGTGTCAGGCTCATCCCTGAATTCTGGGCATTGGAGTGGAATTCATGGAGGCCCTGACATGTAGCTAGTATTTTCTCAGGATTTTGGAATGCCTGAGAAATGAGCCAGGCCTCCTGGTTGGCATGGTAACGCAAGTCCTACCAGGACCTCAAGGCCACGCTCCCCAGCTACTTTTGCTCCCCCGTGTCTGTTCTCACGCTTGATGCCTTATTATCTCTGGATAGTTTACATTTACTTCAGTAGCAGCTTTGGAACTGTTCCTTACGCAAGCTTCTCTTCTAATAAAGAGATTTATTGAAGAACCCTGAGTTTGTGTTCTGCGTACATCACAGAAAGCTGCTACTCGGCCACTGGCATCGTGCCTTGCTTCAGGCTCCTAAGCTTGCTTCGAGCCCGCTTCCCTCTTAAGGGATCGTCAAACTGGGCCCTGAGAGCCATCAGGAACTCTTGGTAATTACCCAGTTCAGGGGCTCCCATATCATACAGACCCACCAACCACTGAGCCGCCTCTCCCTCCAGTTGGTTGGACACATACTGCACTTTCTCAGCCTCAGACTGGAACTCCCCTTCCCACTGGGTCATGTAACTCACCACTTGAGTCATGAAGTAGGGTAGTTTTGCTGGATCCCCATCGAACTTCGCCTTCAGGTGCCGGTGTTTCCAGCCCCGGGGTCGCTCCTGCGGCTCAACCGGGCCAGCCCCCACCGGGGGAGCCGGTCCAGGAGCCGGCGGGCCAGGTACAGCAGGGGGCTGAGCGGGGACTCCATCCCCGGGTGCCTGGGCAGCCGCAGGTGGCGCTGGGGGAGGCTGGGCCCCTCCAGGGGCTGGTGGAGCTGGAGGGGTTCTGTGCAGGAGTTCTAGGAGCACCTCCCGTATCTCACCCATTTGCTGTTTCAGTTGAAGAACCTCGGTTCCAACTTCTGCCAGGGAAAACTTCGCTTCTGGCTCTCTAGGCCCCTCACCCTGGGGTCTGTCCCACCGGGACCTGCGGTCTTCTCGGCGTCCGGCCCCTGCCCATGGCCAGGCAGGGCCCAAAACCTCTCGCACCGGAGTGCCGAAGCTTGGCAGGCTGCCCCTCCCCTTGTTGGCGGGGTCCCCTAACTCTGACCCCGTTTCGGTCTCCCAGTGGAGTCAAAAGGTCAGGGATGCATGGCCTCATGTAATCTCGGCCTTGGACTTTGCCAAAGCACGCTACAAACATTATGCTGATCAGAAACGGGATCCTTCCCCCAAATATGCAGTGGGAGATATGGTTTATTTGTCCACCAAATTCCTTAAGTGTCCCCAACCCTCTAAGAAGTTGGGAGCCAAATACATTGGGCCTTTTCGTGTTGTTAGGATGGTAAATCCTGTGGCTTTTGAACTGTCTTTGCCTAAGTTATACCGTCATGTACATCCTGTGTTTCATTCCAGCCTGCTCAAGCCCGTGAACCCTCCGGACAAACACCATCCGGTTCCAGAACCTGCTCCTCAGCCGATCCTGGTGGATCAGGAACAACATTTTGAAATTTCTGAGATTCTGGACTCTAGACTTCACCGGGGAGGGTTACAGTATTTGGTAAAGTGGAAACACCTGCCTTTGGGCCATGCGGAATGGGTTGCTTCTGAGCATGTCAATGCCAAACGCTTATTGCGAAAGTTTCATGCCCGCTTTCCCGATAAGCCGGGCTGAGAAAGGGGGAGGGTTGGTCTTCAGGGGGGCAGTATGTCAGGCTCATCCCTGAATTCTGGGCATTGGAGTGGAATTCATGGAGGCCCTGACATGTAGCTAGTATTTTCTCAGGATTTTGGAATGCCTGAGAAATGAGCCAGGCCTCCTGGTTGGCATGGTAACGCAAGTCCTACCAGGACCTCAAGGCCACGCTCCCCAGCTACTTTTGCTCCCCCGTGTCTGTTCTCACGCTTGATGCCTTATTATCTCTGGATAGTTTACATTTACTTCAGTAGCAGCTTTGGAACTGTTCCTTACGCAAGCTTCTCTTCTAATAAAGAGATTTATTGAAGAACCCTGAGTAAGCCACCTCGATTGTTTTAAACAGAGGGGTGGGATAAAAAATATATTTTACTATTATTATTATATGATCTTTGGGGAGTCCACCTTCATGAGTTAAAAGAATTCCAAATCACCATTTGATGTTGCAGTCCAGACATGAAGACTTAAATGTATGAATGGGTGCACAGCCTCTTTCTAGTATTCATTCAAATCCTTTTGTGCTGGATTGTCACATTAGGGCTACATCTAATTGTTAGTGACAACTAGAGAAGGGCCATTACATGAATGAGACTTGCATAAATGTTGACTTGACAAATCCATACATTCAATGGATCTGCTCTTATCAGGACTAACAATTGGATTTAGCTCTTAGAATGAATAGGGAAAACTTGAGTAAAGGCTAGCAATAATTTTCTCAATGATCCAGCTCTTCAGAAAGAGAGATGTTTCTATTTATCTTGGCCTTTTCTCAAGTCTGTTGGTTTTAAAGTCATTCTTATGCCCACCCCAAAACTTCATTAACAAAAAACATTCCTCTCATTCTCCCCACCCCCCATGGCAAATAGGATAAAGCACTTCTTTTTAGGTATTTAATTTACCCCTCTTGGCTAAACATTCCTCAATACACCCAGATTGTTAAGAACAAACATTCTCGGACAGTTTAATGTATTATTTTGTGATCACAGGAGCTGAACACTTTGGAGCCATTAGATCTAGGAACAGTCTCAATGTATTCAGCTCCACGGGAAGCATTGATGCCAAAGGCTAGAAAGACTCTTCTTGGGGGAGGGAGGGAATTACTGTAATTGGCCTTTATAAAATATGTGTAGCAAGACAAGATATGGCTAGACCAGCATTAAGCTAAGGGGTGGGCTACTGTCAGAGGGTGGTGGGCACATTGTCTTCCAGGAGGCTTTGGAGGGCTGTACCCCCTGTTACAGTCCCCACAAAATCATCACAAAGTGTTTTGCTCCAAAATGTCAACAAATAGTCTCTAAAGATATTTTATTGTGGCACAAGGTGAGACAAGAAGGGAAGGGAATGGTGTAAAGTGCAAGCAGAGCAATGGAAGAAGCAAGGGGGGTGGAGTATGATGCACCACAATTCCATGCAGGCAGGATACCTTGACAGGGAGTTGGTATATCATGGCCTGTGCAGATGAGCCCAAGGAAGAATGAGCCCAAGGTGTATCCAAAGAGTAAGGAAAAGAGGCATTGTAAAAGGATGAGGTGAGGCAAGAGAGGAGAGCCAGAAAGAGAGGGTGAGAGATGTGGTGGGAGGATGAAAAGAGAAAGAGAAATAAATATAAGGTGAAGCAAAATGCAACAGAAGGAGGTGTGATTTGTAAGATGTTTCCTACTTTTCTCTGTATCCCCCCCTCCCCGTGATTCAGATAGCAATCAGTTTCAAGGGCTTCATGATATTTTCATGGACTTGTAGCTTTTTGGTGTTGGTTAAAAAAAAACCCAAAACCTGATGACTAAATTAGCTAACCAACCAATCAACCAGATAACTAACAATAGTTATCTGATGAGAATAGCATGGAAAATGCTTATGTTTTTGTCACTCTTACCACATCAGGGATGTACATGGCCACTTTATATGGTTCCTGTCTTGTTATTAAACCCCATAACAATCCTGTAAGGTAGATTTACTGAGAAGCAGTGAAGGCCCAAGATCACATGCTAAATACTATGATGAAGCAAGGATCTAAATCTCTGTCCAGGTCCAGCACATTAAATATCTCTCTTTCTATAATTTTCAGTGTGCTGATTGGCCGCATAGGAAACTTCCCAACCAATCAAAGCTCCCATTGTCCAGCCAATCAGCACACTGGGGTGGAAACATTGAAAGTTTCAAGTCCTGTCTAAACATGGCAGTGGCAGAGGGTGTCATAAAGGCCACCCTAGAGTTTCTGCTGCCTGAAGTCCAGGGTTGGCCCTTTTTCCAGTCCCAAACCCAAGGGATTCCTCTTCATTTTGCCACCACCCATTTAGTCAATGAGGGGTTTCTTTCCTTGTCTGGTGCAACGGGTAGCTAGACTGGTTATGAGAATAAGAATACCCCTTTTCTCTAATCTAAAGAAGGTTCTCGATAGCTGACCAGAGCAGGCAATTCGAGGCAGGGTTAGGAATAACAGAAAGCTTTATTTCAGTCCTAGGAGTCTATGTTGCTAAAAAGGGCAAACCATTCTTAGGTTCAACTTAAGGCTTATACAGTTTGCATTCATTCAGAGCACTTACAAATAAACATAAAATCTAACAGAATCTAACTACACATTCCCTAACTATTATATGCAGATTAACATACAGTCTCTGTAGATGGAATTCAGAGTCTTTTTGGATCCTTTTGGAGGCCTTTGGGTAAGGTTGGCTTCCCCAACCCTTTGGTATCATAGTTTAGCATTTTGTAGTTATTCTAGGCTGGGTAGGTCATCTGGCCCCAGAGCGAGGCCATGTGGATCAGAGTCCATCTCAGCTAGCCATGTGCTCCACCAGTCTGACTCAGAACAAAGGAAAAGATCAGAACTTTTAAAAATCCTTCTTGTTGATTTCTGATTGGCTCTGCCAGTGCCCAATCAGAGTGGCTATCTAGTCAGGTGAGGTGACATCATGTTTATTTAATGAGGTTCTCCCACCCACTTCCCATTTCCAAATAAGGAGTGGAAAAGGTATCCATGATGCTACCTATAGGTCATCATGACAGAAGGGCTCTCACATGAGGCGTGTATAGCATGGGGTGTGTGTAGTACGGTGTGTAGTATGGTGTGTGTGTGTGTGTGTGTGTAGCATAGGGTGTATGTAGCAGAGGGTGGTGTGTGTGTGTAGTGTGGGGGATGGGTGTGAGTAGCATGGGGTGGGAAGAATCATAGCATTGTAGAGTTGGAAGAGACCACGAGGGCCATCCAGTCCAACCCCCTGCCACGCAGGAAATCATGATCAAAGCATCCAGCCTCTGTTTAAAGACCTCCAAGGAAGGAGACCCCACCACGCTCCAAGAGAGTGTGTTCCACTGCCAAATAGCTCATACTGTCAAAAAGTTCCTCCTAATGTTGAAGTGGAATCTCTGTTCCTGGAGCTTGCATCCATTGTTCTGTGTTCTAGTCTCTGGAGCAGCAGAAAACAAGCTTGCTCCATCCTCAATGTGACAACCCTTCAAATACTTAAACAGGGCTATCATATTGCTCCTTAACCGTCTTTTTTTTCCAGGCTAAACATACCCAGCTCCCTAAGTCTCTCCTCATAAGGCATGGTTTCAAGACCTTTCACCATTTTAGTCACCCTTCTCTGGACATGTTCCAATTTGTCAATATATTTTTTGAATCGTGGTGCCCAGAACTGGACACAATATTCCAGGTGAGGCCTGACCAAGGCAGAATAGAGTGGTACTATTACTTCTCTTGATCTAGACACTATACTTCTATTGATGCAGCCCAAAATCACATTGGCCTATTTAGCTGCCGCATCACACTGTTGACTCATGTTCAACGTGTTGTCTACTAGGACTCCTAGATCCCTTTCACACGTAGTCTCATTCAGCCAGGTCTCCCCCATCTTATATCTATGCATTTCGTTTTTCTGCCCTAAGTGCAATACCTTACATTTCTCCATATTGAATTTCATTTTGTTAGCTTTGGCCCAGCTCTCCAGTCTATCCAGGTCATTCTGAATTTTGATCCTGTCCTCTAGGGTATTAGTGTCAGGATCATCCATGAATTCTGAGGCATAGAGTAGAGTTCATGGAGGATCCTGACAGTTTGATGCCTTGGGCCTCTGGAATGTCTGGGAGATGTTGGTTACCATGGGAACGCTGGTCATCCCGGGAGCTCAAGGCCGGCCAGATGGTCTGGCAATTCTCGCTCCTCCATAGTGTGCTTTGATTTGCTGCCCTCCCTTTTCTGCTTTCTCACGCTAGGTGTCTCTTATCTGTTTCCACTGTAAGTTTGATCTTTAGTTGCAGCTTTTCCACTGTTCCTTACACATGCCTCTATTCCAATAAAGAACTTTATTGAAGATATGTGAGTTTGTGTTCTGTGTACATCACAATTAGCTACTCCTCCTAATTTGGTGTCATCTTCAAATTTGATAAGCATGCCCCTAATTCCATCATAGCTACAATCTTGCCCCAATCTTGTAGTGTGGGGTGGGTGTGTAGTGTGGGAGTGGGGGGGTTGCATGGGGGATGGGTGCATGTGTGTAGCATAGGGTAGGGGTGTAGGGTAGGGGTGTAGTGTGTGTAGTGCATCACAAATGCTTCCAAACTGCCTGAAAATGTGGCAGTTTTGCATCCTTTCCCACACACAACTCCCCAGAATCCCCCAAACCTTCTTGGTTAGATATCGACCCAGACTAACTGTGAACTGGAAGTGATGTGATGTCACTTCTGGTGTGCAAATGACATGCTCATATGCCATGTGATGTGTGTGGGGGGGAGGGGACTATTTCTATTGTGACTATTTCTATTTAATTATAATAGTTCTTCTACAGTTCTAAAGCATACCTGTCCTCTGTCTGTCTACCCACCTATGTATCCATCTTTCTATATGTGCAAACTGTGCTCCCTGCTGTCCTTTCCCCTTTTCTTTTCCAGGTCTTGATCCACAACCCCATCCTTATTTTGAATTACAATTGAGATGTCTACATGTTCAACAGACTTCACATTCAAGAGGGGAGATCATTTAATTAAACACAAATGTGGGATAATAGTTTTGATTTTCCATATCTGAGGTGCCTCTTCACATATGAGTGAATAGATTGTGGTTAATGAATTTGCACCAACATTCATATAGGAAGGCTGCTCAATAGCCTGGATATGCATCTCTAAAAGGACTGTGAATGATCTGAAACTGTGGCTTTAAAATCTTTAAAATCCTATTTATGTATGTGTTTGCAATAGTACATAAACAGTATGGATACTGCACTGGTTAAAGAAATTTTGGAGGCTCCCTTTGATTGCTTTAGATGCACCAAATGCCTTTAGCTTTCATAACACACCAAATAAATTGCTTTTTCTCTGTTCAGAGATTTAAAAATGCTACACACTGAGTATAACACATTAAGCTATCCACTGAGAATGCAAAGTTCTGCTGGTGCTTAGAAAAAGGCTGTAGCAACTTGGTACAGAAAATTGGGATTGTTCTATCATCATTAATAAAGATATATAGATGTATTTCCCCTTGTTCTTTAGATTTGTGAACATAATTCTGATTTTGGAGACAGTATTGCCCCTCCTCCTCGACATAGCCCTCAACTTCATTTTGAGGCCCCAGGATGCTAGCATCCCCAAATTTTCCACTTTTTAAAAACATGTCAAAATGGCTCCCTATTCCCCCCACATGTTGGGGGGCAATTTTGCCATGCTTCAGGGCATCCTAGCTATTTTAACCCCAGGAAAGGCCCTTTTTTAAAAAACAGGAAGTGAACCATAAATTTTAGATAAGAGTGGGGATTTGAATAAGACAGTTTGAGAGACAGAGAGAGATGAATTCTGTGACCAGTGGTTTCATATCAGTGGTGTGGTGAATCCCATCTGGACTTTTCTCCAGACTTCAAATGGGCTATTTCAGGTGTTGAATCCTTTCTCCCAAACAAATTCAGCACCTTGAATAGTCCTTTAAAACTCAGCATTGGTTTCACAGCATGTTTGTCATGGAAGCTACCAACTTCCACTGAAATAACCTATACCATCCTAGGTTTGTAATCTATCAAGTTATGTTGTTATTCTCATGTGCCTTTGGGTTGTCTCCAACTTATGGCAACCCTATCATAGGGCTTCCTTGGCAAGATTTATTCAGAAGAGGTTTGCCATTGCCTTCCTCTGAAGCTGAGAGAGTGTGACTTGCCCACGGTCACTCAGTGAGTTTCCATGGTCCAGCAGGGATTCCAAACCCTCATCTCCTGGTGTCCAACACTCTAACCACTACACTGCACTGGTTCTTGTAAGAGCTACAATACTGGCTCTTAAAATTATATTTGATATTAATTATATCCAAGCCTATTGCCAGGCTACTGTTGCCAGTATCAAAGGGACATAGAGCCCGGAAGAACAGCCTTTTACATAGAAAACTAACTGGACTCAATGTATCATATGCCATTAAAAACACTCTCCAAAAATGCCCATTAGACCTCATGACAACCCTGTAAGGTAGGCTGGTGGATTTAAATTCCTCCTCCCTCTTCTCAGAGTTCCACACTTTTCCCGGAATTGCTGACAGTGACTCGCTCTGTTGCCCTGCCACCATCACCACCAATTGACTTCCTGAGTCCTGTTGCAGTGGTGGCAGCATTGTCCTGCAGCTGCCAGTTGACTGCCTAGGTCCCTCAGCAGGCAGCCCATCACTACCCCCAGTTGACTTCCTGGGTCTCAATCTGGACTACAGATTGGATGACAGGAGTGCATTGTGAGGTGGAGAGGGAATTTGCATGTGGGTGTTAATTAGTTGGGTGTGGGTTGGGTATGTTTCCTGAACAGCCAATCAGCACACTGGGAAAGGCAACATACCTAAGAGAATTATATATACCTATAGATAGATAGATAGATAGAGGAAGCCGATGTAGTAAAAAAAAAAAAAACCTTGTGTATGTCACTCTGTGTGACAAAGTGACAAATTAACATGTCAAATTAAGGTTTTCACTGCTTATTCTTTTTAATTAATTCATATTCACTTAATTTTTTCCTTGTTTTAGTTCAAACATAATTTCTGTAGAATAAAAAATAAATGGAAAAAAATGATTCAAGGGGGGATCACCACAGCAGTTGCACTAGCACATTTTAAATTGATTATTTAATAACCTAGTTATCCAATTCATGTTCTGCAAGGCTGTTAACTACTGTCACATAACTGAGGCTTTTCTGTCATTGGGAAGAATTGAACTCACAATCTGACCATTCATTTTCTTTCCTTTATCCTTTTTTGCATGGTGGGCAAATAAAGATGTGCAACTCCAAATGCATGCCCTTCATAAATGTATGCATACATCCTTTAGTCAATAAGAAAAATGTATAAAAAGATGACTAAGTTAAGAAAAATGTGTTACAAAGTTCCCATTCCCAATTTCATTGGCTGCTACTTGTGAGAGCAAAGAAAGGACATTCTAATATTATGATGGCACACTGATCTTGCTTTAACTCAGCATTCCAGAAGATGTGGAGATGAAATCCTAGCCGGCAATGACCCTGGGTAACATATTATTTGAGTCCTCAGAGATGCAAATTGTAATACAGCAAAGTGTAGGTCAGAATTCTGGTTTGGAGACATTAATTCCCAACCTGCATTACCAAGATATGTGCTTCTATTTCTTCAGTTGCAAATCTTCATTGTTTATTGTATATCCCACCTACTCTCTCTCTCTCTCTCTCTCTCTCTTTCTCTCTCTCTCTCTCTCTCTCACACACACAGACATTCGTATTGAATAGTGCACATAAAGTTAGGGGCAAGTATACACAAAAACCAATCACTTGGAGAAATATAGACATTTGAAAATGCACATAAAAAAATACTTTAGCCAATAAGAGTTTGTATCCATTGATTCACACATTTGAAATGAAAACATGAAATACGTAAACTTTTTCTACACCCCACAAAAGTTAATCTGTATGGAACTGACAGGGAATGGATGTGGAGGTAGGAAAAAGAGGAAATCTATGGAAACAGAACTGAAAGATCTCCCCCCTCTCTCCTCTTCATACCTCAGAGTTCAACTCCATTTCATTACTCATGCTACTCATATGTACCCATATTATTTATCAAGCTGTAGGAAGCACTGAATATCCTAGAAGGTTGCAGAATTAACCTCTGCTGCTCTGTGTCTTCTTCCTTAATCTAATGATAGAGAATACAAGCTTTCCTCTCAAAAATAACTATAAACGCTGGAGCAGTGACAAGAGACATGCTTCATTTTCACCCTACATTTAAAGGGGGGAAACAGGTGAGAGAACAGCCTAACCTTTGCAGATTGAAAAGGTGGATGCCACTTGTTTATAGCTGCATGCGACTGGATGAAGAAATAGCATTTGAAGCTGAATTTGACAGACAGCTTCAATATTCCTGTCCATCTTCCATCTGGAAACCCTAATCCCAAATGCTGTTGAGTGCTTTTCTAAAAGGTTTTCCTTTTACATCATTCTCTACATCAACATTGCCAAGACATTGCCCCATTCAGGAGAAGCCTCCTGCGAACAAGTGTGCTAAAAGCAGATAAGGGGATGAGAATTGAATCCCCTGCTTGAATTCCCTCCCCAGTCCTTCCTATATATTTTAAAGTTAACTGAAATGGCAAGGATGTCAACCCTAGTGCAGTCACCAACTCAGCACAATACATTTGAATCAAAAACTTTACTGTACATGGCCTTTAAAATGAGGGCATTTTCCTAGCCTGCTGTATGCAGTCTATTCCAGGGAGATTTGCATACCGTCATGGCAAAAAAAGGTCTTACTAAAAGGCTGATGGTCTCAGCCATTGGGCAACCTGTCAGTGGCAGCTTTGGGAACATTACATTTTCTTATTGAATAAAGGAATAAATACAAAGCTGTCATTAGTTGACTTTCTGTGGATTTTCAGAGAAACTTGATAATGTAAATTCCCATGGCCCATTTTTTTTTTGCTCAAATTTACATGGGCTGCATGCTTGCAAATTTGGCATCCAAAAATTTTAATTAATCTGTATTCTCTAAATGCTTCTTCTACTAACAAAACAAAACAAAAATATGTACCATCAAACTTGTCCTGAACCCAGGTGCCTGAGGAACAACAGTGTAAGTGTTGCAGTTCTAGCCTGTTGCCAAGAGTAGTTAAAAGTTCAATTACCAGGAGCCCATGACAGCTGCCAGGAAAGCCAATAGGCAGTCCAGAGTTCAGTAGTATCAGGTCTGAGGTCCATGTCTGTGGTCAACAAGGGGTTAATGCAATAGTCCAGAAGTCTGTCTGAAGCCAAGACAAAACAGGAACTAGAGAGGAATGCAACAGCTTGAGATAAACAGTTGTCAGCACTAAGATTTGAAGGGAACTGTGGCTGGATTTATAGCTAGAGCTTCAGGGCTAGGTGAAGCTAATTAACAATGAAGCAGGTCAGCGTTTGATATTTAAATGGAAGCATTGGGCATGACACTTCTCCCTCCTACTTTCAGAGGGAGGCAGCATGGTGTCTAGATCATCCATCAGTGGCTGACTTGCTGTTAGTTCTTCAGAGTGAGATAAGTGTTCTTTATGTGCTTCAGCTGCCCTCTTGGAGGGGAGCCAGGGCAATATCTTCAGTCTGAGCCAGGCTATCTCTTTCTGCTTCTTCAGACTTAGGTATACTTTCATCCTCTGCCTCCCCTACATTTTCTTCTTCTTCTTCCTCCTCCTACTCTGAGTCCTCAGTCAGGGTGTTCATGACAAAACTGACTGCAAACTCTTGGATGTTTATATAGACCATGCTACACTGAATTATGATATTTTCTACTGAGAAAGTTTCTATTTACATATACGTAGTGTCATGTCTTAAAGGTTTTTGCTGAAAACTATGTAGGGTTACATCTCTTGCCTTTTTGCCTTCTATGTTGACTCTAGTCAAGTAGTTGGCAAAGTCTGAGAAGGATCTTATAAAGTGCTCTTCAAATGTTGGGAAAACATGAAGCTTAATATTCAGAGAAACAAATTAAACCAAAAATGAGAAGCTATAACTATCCTTGAGGGCCCCATTTCCCCCTGGGATTAAGCTGGTAGGTTAAATATCATGAGGGAGAGGCCTCTGCCGCAGCCCTGCTCCTTCCTTCAATGGCATCTCCCAATATCCATGTCAGACTCATCTCTGTGCAGGAATAGGCAAGGAGATAACATGGGAATATCCCTCCACCTTGTAAGAGTTCCTTAATGTTTATGAAGAAATTTGTAAGGTTGACAAGTTTGTGTATGTGTGTGTGAAGGAACTGAACAGAATGCTCAGGCATCTGTAGATTCTTTTATATCTGTCATGGCTGTTTCCACACATCTCCCTCTTTCCCCACCTTTTATTGTGCTCCATGCTTTTTCCATATGAATTTTTAAAAGTAAAATTCCCATTGTCTGCCACAAACTGTTTACAGCAGGTTTGTACACAATTTACAACATAAATTATTTTTATGCACACATTTCAAATGTGCTCATTTTATAGGAGTTTCTGAAGTCCATAAATGTGCAGATTTCTGAACACAAAGTGAATTCAGCAGTGATTTTGAGTTAAGCAAAGAGTGTCAGTGAGACTAGTAAAATACCTGAAATTCACAAAGCCTACCTATGAAACATAAAACACATTAATTGAGTTTATTTGTCACAGTTTATGGTACATTGTTTGTCTCTCAGCATCATTCAGTGCTCCTGGGAATCTGGGGACCAACCAAGTGAGCTTTCAAGTCTAGCTTTCTTCAAATTACCAAGAAATTCCAAAGGAAGCAAAAACAAACAAGATTTATTTTATTTTATTTTATTTTATTTTGGCATAATGATATCTGCCCCTTGTATCAGAAGTCTAGAGCATATAACGCATGCTAGCCCTTGGCTGCATTGGCTGTGGATATATTTCTAGGCCAAACTTAGAGGGTTGATTTTGAGCTACAAAGCCTTATGGCTTGGGGCCCAATACCTGATGGAATACCCTACCAGTCATGAACCAGACCATTCCTTGAATTTATCACTTGACACCTTCTCCCAGATACCTCTTCAGAGAGAAGATAATGGGGTAGCAACAAGAGGGGATATTTTAAGTTGTGTTCCCTGATATATGGAATGTGTTCATTGGTGAGGCCCACTTGGCCTTGATACTATCATACCTTTAACACCAAATACAGATGGCTCTCTACTTTAGCTATTTGCTGCAACATAGTGGCTTTTTAAATCAGTGTGTGTGTGTGTTAAAAAATCAGTATTTAATATCCTATCTCCATTGAAACAGATGACCCTGAAACTAAATCTTAGGCACTGTCTAAAGGGTGGAAATACTCACAGAATGTGAGGAGAATCCTACCTGTCTTAATGGGATCCCACATCATTATGCTGCATTCAGAAGCAGGGGGGGCATCAAAAACTCTAATGGAAAAGCCTTTGCAGTTTTTCCTAAAGTTCCTTTAAAAAAAAAAAAACAGTGAAGGGAATATGCATCCCTGCTCTTTGGGACAAGTGATTTGCTTTGAATTGCTTTCCCATATGAGCAGAAGTGCAAATCTGATTGGCTGGATGAGCAGGTGGGCAGGGCTTGCTTAAAAAGGCAAGCACCTGGAGCCACCATATTGGACTTTCTCTTTAGTGAAGAAGAGATTGGCAGGCATGAGAAGCTTTTGCGGGGCAAAAAACCATTAAGAAAAATTGCAGCTGCTGTGATTTGCCATTACTACAGAACAATCCATGTTTTTTTGCCTTGTATAGCCAGGCCCTTAATAACTTATTGAACGAGTACAGGTCAACCCCCCCCCGTATCCATGGGACCAGTACCTGTGGTTTCTCTTATCCACATCCAGGGGGAAAATGTCCTCTCTAGGCATTTTAAAGTCCTCCAGCATGATTCTATGGTATACTTCTGCTGGAAGTAGAGGCAGAAGTCATTCATTTCAGTAGGGTTTTGCTTATTAATGGTAAGTTCAGGAATGCATCCCCAATGGGTGACTTGTATTAGAGTTTAATTGTGTCCAGCCACCCATCCAACATGACTCAGGTGATTCTTTCATAATGGGCAGCTTCTTAACCTACATATGATTCATCATCTCTCTTTCCTCCACAACATCATGGAAAAACATCCTCCTCTTTCCAAATTTTCCTTTTCTTAGATCTGTGTGCTGAACACTACAGATAAAGAATCTCACACAGTCCTAGCCATTTTACTGTTTCTTTTCTGGACTCAAATTCTACTGTCTTCAATGTTTTTATTCAGTTTTGATCAGTATCGCAAATGTGATGATTTGGTAGACATACCTACCAGCTGCCATGTTATGGTGACAAAAGCATCACTAGCAGCTTGTGGTCTGAGCCTGCCCCTGCTTCCCACAGTTACCTATGATGATAGCAGGGCAGTAGTGTAAACGTAGATTCCCATTGCTGAAACATTACAAGGATAGGGATGCTGCATGAATGGTCACTCTGATGAGATTAGTAGCTTAGACTCAGAACAACCATCCACTTACCTACTGTAGTCTTCCCACAGTGAAACATCTTGTCCTGGCTTTGCTTTACTCCCACTTTAGGCCACGTTGGACTCCAACCAAAAATGCAGCCCACCATATTTGCCAGGTAATAGGAATGAAAAATAGAAAAGAAAAAAAAAAAAACCTTAGACTTTATTACTTCCACTAGTCTATTATTATTACAGTATGACCCCTGTATCCACTGGGGATTGGTTCTGGGGACCCCCATGGATACTGAAAACTGTGGATAATAGTGAACAACATTGAAAATAATGGAACTTCCAGTTTAAAATACCATAGAGTTGCCTTGGAGGACCAAGAAGATGGCTAGAGAACACATTTTCTAAGAAGACTCTATGGTCAATGTGCTGTTTGTGTCCCGTGGGTAATTGAATCAATGGAAAATTAATCGGTGGATATGGGGGTCCTACTGTACCTCATTTGTCTAGATGGGCAATTTACCCTGTCTTCCCTCAGTCTTGGAGCCCTGCAGTCCAGATGATGCAGGGCTTTTACCCTGTTTTGCCACTGGGCAGTCCTCACAATCCCTGCGGCCAAGATGGGGAAGACAAAGTAATGCCTGTCACACCATTTACCATTAAAAAAATACCTGTTTAAACCTGTTCCCACTGGCAAAAGCCAGACCGGTCCTCACATGACTGCAGGAGCCCATTCCATCACACTGCAGCTGCTGACTGCCTTGCTCTTCCTTAGCCAGGAAGGAATTCCACAACATGTGACCAAGGTTGGTCACATGCAGGTGGCCTTGGTCATATGCTGTGGGCTGCTTCCTAGCTGCAGAGAGTAGGATGCGGGTGGCGGTGGCTATAGAGACAAGCTGGTGTACTGGTCTAGATTCCATCCTGTTCTGTACAGGTAATGGGGAGCAATGGGCCAGATCCACAGGCAGAATACAATGGCAGGGAGCTGGTGTATTTTGCCTGTGTAGGTGAGCCCCCTAGAAACAGAATCTATTACTTTGAGGAGGTCCCTAGCTCAGCAGCAGAGCCTAATTTGCATGCAGTAGGCCACAGTTTCAATCTCTGGCATCTCTAGGTAGGATTTGGAAAGACTTCTGTCTGAAAACCTGGTGAGTCACTTCCAGTCAGAGGAGATAGTACTGGCCTAGGTGGATCAATGACCTGCCATGTTCCAAAACAACTTATCTTCCTAACTTTAAAATAAACACATATTTGATTATTTGCTTGTGAAATTTCATCAGTACTAATAGGTTGTAATAATTCAGTTTTCATCTCTTCTGGTATCGTGTTCTTTAAGTTATCCTTTAAAAAATATCTATGTCCTTTTCTTGTCGCTCATTGTCTTCTGATTTTGCATATAAAGTTTTGTAAAATCTTACAAAGGCATCTTTAATTTCTCTTTGTTTGAAGTCTTGTATCCCCGATTTTTATTTCTGTAATTAATTTTTTTTCTGTCTCTCTTTTCAATCTGAATGCAAGCCGTCTTCCTGCTTTGTTCACTTTTTCAAAATATCTTTGTTTTACTCTTTTTTAATTTTCCCCCTGTCTTCTCAATTAATTCTGATTTTAATTCTTCTTGAATCAGTTTTATTTCTTTTTGAAGCTTCACATTTTTTAAAATTTTTCCTTGAATCTTCCTCTTTCTTCTTCAACTTTTCTGTCAATGTTCTATTTTTTTCATCTTTGTATTTTTTTAATTCAGCTCCCTTCTGCAGAAAAAGACCTCTAGTCATTGCTTCAAATGCATCCCATCTCATTCTATGTGATGTATCCGAATCTTTATTGATCTTGAAAAATTCCTGGAGTTCACTTTTAACCCTATTCACAAATTTCTCAACCTTAAGCATGTTTTCTTTTAATCTCCACATATATTCTCTTTTGAAAATTGGCAGCTTAATTTCAATGGGGTTATGGTCAGACAAGATTCTTTCAACTATATCCATTTCTTGAATTTTCATTAGTAGATCCGTTGATGCCCAGAACATATCAATTCTGGACATTGATTTATGTGCTTCGGAATAAAAGGTGAATCATTTTTTCTCTTCCATATTTTGCCATCCATATGTCTGTCAGGTTGTAATCATCTAACATAATCTTCCATATATTAGGTAGTTCTCCATAGCTATTTTTGCGTGAGGGGTTAGATCTATCTTGACTTGCTTTCAGCACACCATTAAAATCACCAGCAATTATTATGTTATTTTTATTTCATTCCCCTAGCTTCCCAAGTTCTTGATACAGTCTGTTAAAAAATTGATCTTTTTTCACAATAGGTGCATAAATTGCAATCAAGATTATCTTCATGTTAACCAAGCTTACTTCCACTCCAATATAGTGACCTTCTTTATCATCTCTGTAGCTTCATATTTATTGTTTACATAGATTGCTACTCCTCCTTTCCTTTTATTTGAGTTTGTGAAAAAGCCTTGTCCGAGTTTAAATCTGTTCAAGAGTTTGTTGTCTTTCTCCCATATTTTTGTCTCTTGTAAACAAATGATTTCTGCATTACTTTAATAAGTGAAAAATATGATTTTTCTTTTGGGGTGCATTTAGTCCTTTGATGTGCCACAATCTTATTTTTAACGCCATCTTTCAATCTATTGTACTTCCTCGACCTCTTCCTTTTTGTATAATTCCTCGTCTTCTGGTTCTTTTTCCTCCTCCTGGGATGACCTTTCTTCTTCTTTGTCTTTTTCTACATCATCTTGTTGTACTTCTTCTTCCCATTGTTCTTTTTCATCACTGGGTTCTTTTTCTGTTTACCATCTTCTCCTCTTGTCTTTTTCGTTCTCTTCATTACCATTTGATCTCATTTTTTATTTATTTTTTTGTCTCAGCTCTTTCCCCCCCTCCCCCTCAAGCTTTTCAATAAATTCATCCATTTTATCTTTCGTGTTTATTTTGTACCTTTTTTGTCAGTATGAAAATGTCACTCCTTCCAGTCTTTCCCATTTGTATGATATATTCATTGTTTTGAGTTTCTGAGTTAGATGTTGATATTCTTGTCTCTTCCTTAACACTTCTATTGGGATGTATTTAAAGATCTGAATTTCCTTCCCTCCAATCTTCAATTTATCTGAGTAGCTACTTTGAATTACTCTTTCTTTCATTCTTGTTCATGTAAACGATACTATGACATCTCTCGGTAGATTTTTTTCTCTAGCTATTGATGAACTTATCCTGAAAAGTTTGTCCATTGATTGTTCTAGTTCTTCCTCCTTTATTTCTATAAAGTTTGCCAAATTTAATATTACTTTTCCCCATAAATCCTCCTTTATTGTTTTCGGAATCCCTCTCAATTTAATACACTTGTCCCTGTATCTTAGCTTTTGAAGAAGGATATTGTTCTTTTCCTTTTCCTGTTCTGTTGTATTTGATTCCATTTGCTTTTCCAATTTTTCTGTTTTTTCTAACACTTTCAATGTTTATTTTTAAGTCCTTCACTTCTGTTTTCAGATTGTCAAGTTTATTATCAATCTTTTCCATATCAATCCTTATCTCTTTTTAAAAAGATTTCAAATCTTCCCGGATCTCTTTCTTAAAGCTATTAATTTCTTCAAGAATTTGAAGACCAATATTAGTATGTTTTGATGGGTTTTCAATAGATCCTCTTCTTGTAGTCATTGTTTGTGTTTGTGTCGGGTTACCTCCAGTTTTTGCTCTTGTGCTGGTTGCCATATTGGTAATCCAAAGCTTATATACACTATGATATAGCTTATTCTCACTAAATTAATGATTAGCTTATTTAAATAATTATTTGATTTAGTTTAGCTATCTTTTCAAATCTGTTATTGTGTAAATATTCCAGTTAATAATAACTTGTAAATTGTTCAATTTTTTATCAATCAAAAGTGAGATAAATATGTTGATATCTGACCAATATAAGTAGTTTCCAGGTAATCCCCTCTACCAGATAGCTAAACTATAATATTTTAAAATTCTGTTTGCTTAATTGATGAATTTATAGTTTAGTAGATAATAGGTAACAATCGATTAAGTAATTAATTTGTAATAAATCAGACAGATACTACATTACTAATCACACTAATCAACAGTTCATCACCAATATTTTCTAATAGATCCAGTAAATCAATATTTTCAATATTCAAGTAGATCAACAGTAGGCAACTAATTAATTAATAATGGTCAACTAATTAATTAATTAATACAATCTCATAGTTTTCTCTCATAGTAAGCAATTAATTAATTAACAATGGTCAGCTAATTGATTAATTGAAACAATATCATAGTTTTGACAGTCCATTTCCCTTTCCCCGAGTTAATCAGTCAATTATTGTAAAGTTAATTGGTAATTAATTATAGTAAAAGTACCAGCTGAAGTTTTACCACCCCAGTTAATGTTACCAAGCAATAAATTCCAACCCACCAACAGATGTGACTGTTCAATTAGAAGCCTCTACTGTTTTAAGTGTATTTTCTACTTTCCCTTTAAATTCATCGGTGCCTTATCTTCAGCCCTGAAAATGCCTTTCCTACTCAAGCTCCTTCGCCATGTGTCAGCTCTGTCTCCTCTAAATTATGATCCCCCAATCTATGTTATACTTAATGAAAAATGAGACAGCTTTTCAGTAGCTATTTTTTACTAGTAAATCCCCAGTGTCTGCTATCTTCCCTCTCTCTCCTCTTCCCATCTTCTTCCTTCTTCCTTCTTTTCTTCTCTTCAATCTTCGAACCTCTTCTTGGGTCTAATCCACTCACACAAGAACTGTTAAGAAACCAAAGGCTGCCTTTTTTTTCTTCTGTCCTCTTCTTGGACTAATCCAGTGGGGGGGGGGGGTGATAGCCACTCTTTCCCCCGGTCGCTTTATTATGGTGGTGTGAGAGTTAAAACCCAGTCCCACCACCCTACAGTGTAACTCAGTCTGCACTCTCTGGATTTCTTTTCCCTATAATTACTTTGTGTCTTTCATATTTTTCCTGGTTACTTTGTATATATCCGTCTTTCACTCTCCGTTACTTTCTGCTACTTTTGCTTTCTCTAACACAGTCTCTACCACGATCTCAAACCGTCTTCTGTCTCACACTGTTTTTCTGCCTCTCCTCCTCACCTTTCACCCAGATAGTCTTAAGGCAGGCACCATTTTCTCTTTCCATCACACTAAGTTCACCAGGCTTTAATTTCTAGTTGCGGAGGACTTCAACTATGCCCCAGAGCAAAGGACCGTATTGTGATTGTTTTCTAATATCAAAGTCTTTTAAATTCAGGAATAAAGGAGGGTTTGATCCGAAGACCACCACATCACCTCAATGGCTGCTATCCCTCCCCTGCTGGACTTCTCAATCACCACTGAAACCTCCGCTCCAACAGGGTTTGAGAGTCCAACCAGGAGGATCGCTAGCCCCACTGGGAACAACTCTTCCTGGGTTGATCCACCGTTTGGGTATAGACCCCAAATTTGAGGCAATGGGTCACGATCTCGAGTGGAGCCCTGACTCGAGATCTCAATCCTCTCCGCTCCTGAACCGGAAGTCTCAACAAAACCAACAAACAATGCCATCATCACAAATTGGCCTGGATTCCTCAAAAACTATTTACAGGGCTGATCCAAGATATTTTGTGGGCTGAGGTGAAGCATAAAATGGCATTCTTTATCTGAGGAGAGCTTCACAGGACCTCAAGGCAAGTTACATAGGAACTCAAGTAAACCATGCTATTTTGGCATATGGCACATACAAGCACATAAGTTCCTCTGCCTCTCCCTGGAAGTAAACATACAATAATAGCAAGATATATAACCAACAATTTGCTAGTTGCATGACAGGTACACAAAATTTGCGAGCACAACAATTTGCATGACATTCAGAATTTCCTAGTACATTTTGGTTAATAGTAGGGCAAAATCTTTTGCTCACTCTGGAGTGGTTGCCAAGCTGTTTTGAGATTGTGAAATCAAGAACTGTAGGACTGTCTCTGTCTTTGCATACAGACATAGCTTGTTTTAAGAATGTGGGGCAAGTTAGAAATCAGACATTGACAAATCCATCATCGCTGCATTATCCCACTCAACAGCAAACAGACAGGAACAAAAAAAGCATTCCTGTTTCACAATCTCCACTCCTGCCCCTGTCCCATCCCTGTCAAGCCAAAATCACCCTCTCCACCACACTTACCTCCTATCCCATCATTCTAGCAGCCCAAGATTGAATGGAGCTCTAACAGAGCTCCCCTCACTTCCTGGATCGAAATCCCTGGATTCTCATGAGAAGAAATTCAAAAATAAAAATAAAAATAATACACAAAAAGTACAGCCAGCACAAAAACACATTTTAAGAGGTAGAAGTAACCCAGGGAGGGTAATAAAAACTGTGTCAGTTACCTAGATGTTCCAATCTCACTGTGAAGTATTCTGGCAGGGACTTCCCATTGACGCCTGGATTTCACCAGCATAATGGGGCACCTTTTTGCTTGCAGGAACATCTGTGACAGAAACAGACTGGGGATCTATTGATGGCTTATCCCATCAATGAAAAGCAGTGCTGGCAGAAAGGCAGCAGAACAGGTACATAATGAGGGGGGAATGACATCATCTGAAAAGGGAGCACTTTTGTGATCTCCTGCCGTTTGTGTAACACCACTTTTAATGCATCTGATAATCTCCACAGAGTTAAATGAGTTCCAGACTTGAAGGCTGTAAAACAGATCCTAAAGGTGCATGTGGGAAATGTATTCAGGTTAGCGTTTATATGGGTTCTCCCAGTTCCACTCCATTATTATTCTGCCAATTTATTCTGTGTTGTGTTCTCCAGTTATCCAGAATTTTAGATTGCTGATAATGGATGTCATGTGTGTATAACATCCATCCCTGGTGGTGCAGTGGTTAAATGCCAGTCCTGCAAGCCACCACGTTGCAAGTTCAATTCCAGCAGGCTCCAAGGTTCACTCAGCCTTCCATCCTTTCTTAGGTCGGTAAAATGAGTACCCAGCTTGTGGGGGGCAATTAGCTAACACACATTGGAAACTGCTTAGTGCAGTGTAGATGGGTAAATAGCTATTGCTTAAAACAATTTGTAAGCCACTCTGATAGCCTTGAGGCTGAAGAGCAGGGTATAAATACATAAATAAATAATAAAAATGAAAGGAAAGGAAGGTTCATTGAGTCCTTACATCTTGGTACTTGGGCTCATGTCTGTGGGAAATAGAATTGTGCAATTACGTAACTTTCATATCCAGTAGAGGGTTGTTGTTATGTTACTATGTGTAGCAGAGCTGACAAAGTGTGAATCATGTAGTGATGTGCATTGCACATTGCCACTGATGTATGTTGCATTAATAGGCAAATTGAGCACTGATATGCATTGCACACAGATGTAGCTCAGTCTCAATGCACATTGGGTGCTCTTGCCAGTGCCCCATTACAGATCTTCACAAATCAGCAAAGGTGTTTCTGAACACCTCTGTTAGTATATAGATAGACATATGAGTACATAGCCTAGCAGATCATATAGGATTCTGGCAAACATATTTAGCAATTTAAGGGTTTTTGTCGCTGCCTTTGTTTTTGTTTGGCAGTGGTGGTAATTGGATCTTTCTGTTGGAACAGAGTGTACTCTAACAAGAAGGATGGCAATGATGATTTTATTAATTCATTTATTTATCCTGCATTTTTTCCCAAGCCTGGGACTCAAGGAAGCTTACAAAAATGTTTTAAAAAATATAAGTAACAGTTTACTTCCGTAAAACATGCAAAAGTTAAAATGTCATTAAAAGCAATTATATTATAATTTAGAAACATGCCCATTAAAAAAAGCAAGAAAAACAGATAATACAGCTCTATCAAATCCATCCATCCATCCACATTCTTTGCTAGTTTTGCTGTCAATGGGAGCAGCTAGTAATTTTAGCAATTTTCTTCCAGCTATGAGAAAGTCTTTGAAAAGTGCACAGTTTACGCTATGCAAAATTGACATGTAGTTATTTTGCACAGAGAATAGCATTTTTTCTTGTTTTGCACAGGGGCACAGTTTTCTTTAGAGAAAATAATATTCCTGCACAGAAAATTAAGTGTAGTTGGGGAACTATTATGTGCAAAACTAACACATGGTACAATTTAGGAAGAGTTAAGACTGTAATGAATTCCATTGCCTATGCACACCCAGTCACAGGTGACTCTTTCACCCCAAATTTGTTCAGTGATCTCCAGGCACCTCACACTGGTGTTTATGCTTTCCTCTATTTTGAACATAATCCAGATGTCACCACAAAATGGGTTAAAGTTAGAACATCCAAGAAGTCCTTTCTAGTGGCATTATTCTAGGTGACCAACTTGTTAACACATATCTAGACAACAAAGCTGAGGTCACTTCATTTTCATGATGCATACTCTGCCATTAGGACATTTCCAACTTCCCCACCTTTGGTTTCTGTACAGGATTAAGTGGTAGAATCTTTCTTCTATTAAGACATATCTGATGAATGCTAGCCATGAAGTACAAAAATAAGAAACCAGCCTCAATTACTCATAAATCATTACAAGTATTTAGGGCTGGTGATGTTTGTCCCACAATAAAAGCAAAATTGTAGGCAGGGAAACATCCTTGTTGAGTGCATTGTGATCCTGTTCAGCATGCCCAGTTACAAGAGGGAGTGCCTTGTGCATTTTTTTAAATGACAGGAAGTTCCAGGAATTGCTTCACAATGGATCTGGTTTTGCTTTTTCTTTGTTTTTGGAGGTTTACAATGTCTTTGTAACCACATTCATTTATATACATCTAAAAAGAGCATAGGGGAAACATGCAGATTTTTTAAAAAATAGCAGAGCTATTAAACCTTCCTTTGACTCTCAAAGTTTTTAGCAGTGCAACAATGCTTAGCACGGAAGAGTCAAGAATACCTCAGAGTGGGCAGTAGTAATAGGCTTAGATAGTTTGAGTGACCCAAAGTGTCTTCCCTTCTTGTTTCCTTATGCTGACCCCTCTATGATGTAAACTGATACTCTTAAGGATGTTTTCCCATCTCTTCTCTCTCCACCAGGCTCTCTCAGCTCTTCCTTAGAATGAAGCTACATTAAATTAGCATCCTGAGTAAATTTCATATCTTAGAATGGAGTTAACATAATAAACCCTTTAGTTTCTACAAGACATTGCTGCTTTTCTCCTTAATCAGGATCTCTCTAACTGTTGCACACACTCTCTATCAAAATGCCACATTTATAGCCTACATCCAAATCCCTCACCTGGTTACTTTCAGTTTTAGCTAATTCCCAAAATTATCCTAATCATCATTAAGCCTCTGTACAAATCAAAAGCACAATTGTTTCTCTGATCCTACTAGAGAACACCACCTAAATAGGGACAAGGCCTAATTAGTACTTGAAAGGGGAACCAACAAGGAAAACCAAATGGTGTAGGCTAAATTTTAAAAAGGAAGCCATTGGAAAACTACCTTTGAGTATCCCTATGAGATTCATGGGGTGATCATAAGTGAACTGGCAAATATATTTACAAAAACCACATATTCACAGTATATAAATATTCTTAAAAACAATAACCCAAAAAGCAAACCTTGATTTTGCCATCTTATATAAGGGACACCATTTTGCTATGCCATTGCATATAATGGGACTTGAGTATTCACGGTTCCAGGACCACAGGGGGTCCTGGAACCAAACCCCAGTAAATATGAAGGGACAACTGTATCATCATCATCATCATCATCTCCTCTCCTGTTCTTTAGGCTTTTCTGTGGAGGCCCTTTCACACTACTCCATTGTGGTGCTCTGATTCTGCTTTTACTGCCATGACTCCATCCTATGGAATCCTGGATGTTTGCAGTTTTCTGAATCCTGTCTGATCTTGGAAGCTAAGCCACGTCAGCTCTGCTTAGTACTTGGAACAAAGGCCAGGTGCTGTAGTCTCTGTTTCTGAGGAAGGAACTGGCAAAACAACCTCTGAGTATACCTTGCCTAAGAAAACCCTGTGAAATGCATGGGTCCCTGTAAGGTTTTTAATAAATATTTTTATTAAAGTATTCATTCCATATAAACTGTACAAAAGTTAATGGCAAAGAAACATCTACTACTGTATCCAAAATTGTCTTTTTTAATCGAAATGAAATTGGTCTCTTTGCTACCATTCAAGTGTGTGTATTCCTTTACATTTATATCATTGTCTTATTCCAGCAAATGCAAAAGAAAATAGAAAAGGAATACACAAGATCATGATCTATGATCATTAACATAGATAACTTCCCACTACCTGATTGCTGAGATGTAAACATTTGTATTTCCATTCTGACCATGAATAGACATTGTGTACACAGATTTGTAATCTTTCTGCTTATGCTCAAATGCAAAAAGTAAAGAAAAAGTTTTTTTTTTTTTTTTTTTACTATTTAAGGAAAATTTTGGAACCCCATTTCTTTTAACATCCTTCCAGCACTCATGGTGATTGCTTAATGAGGGTCACCATAAGTTACCAAAGGAGGGGGGTATGAATACCCCAGAACCCACCTCTAAAACAGCTAGCAAAAAACAAACACTGTGGGTTAAAGCTCAAACAAAGCTGCTGTAGTATGACGAGTAGATGCAATATATATATAGTAGGAGCCCATGGGGGATTGGTTCTGGGCCCCACTGTGGATGGTGAAATCCACGGATAATAATGAACACCACCACCACCAGAACTCTCCTGGGGAATGGAGGGGAAGTCGAACTTGCTTCCTCCCTCCCTCCCTCCCTCCCCTGCCTGTCAGCTCCACTACACCGGAACCCTCCTCCCATCTGCCTACTGTAACAGAATGCCCCCCCAAGGTTGCCTCCTCCCTCTCCCGCCTGCCATGCCAGAACCCTCCTCTTGCCCACCCGACCCATCTGCCTGCTCAGCTGCCTGCTGTGCTGCAACCCCCTGTGAGCTCATCTCCTCCCTCTTCCTTATAAATTTTTTTCTCATTGTTCATTTCAGTTACTCCTATTACTGTGTTCTTATATATCTTGTGTTTACATATTATACAACAGTAGCTTTGGTTGAGCTTTGGCCCACAGTGTTTGTGTTTTTTGTTGGTCACCATAAGTTGACAGGTGACTTATCTGCATCAATAGAAGTATAGTGTCTAGATCAAGGGAAGTAATAGTGCCGCTCTATTCTGCCTTGGTCAAACATCACCTAGAATACTGTGTCCATTTCTGGGCACCACAGTTCAAAAAGGATATTGACAAATTGGAGCGTGTCCAGAGAAGGGCAACTAAAATGGTGAAAGCATGCCTTGTGAGGAGAACCTTAGGGAGCTGGGTATGTTTAGCCTGGAAAAAAGATGGTTAAGAGGTGATATAATAGCCCTGTTTAAGTATTTGAAGGGGTGTCATGTTGAGGATGGAGCAGGCTTGTTTTCTGCTGCTCTAGAGACTGGAACACGGAGCAATGGATGCAAGCTCCAGGAAGAGATTCCACCTCAACATTAGGAGGAACTTTTTGACAGTCAGAGCTGTTTGGCAGTGGAACACACTCCCTCAGAGTGTGGTGGGGTCTCCTTCCTTGGAGGTCTTTAAACAGAGGCTGGATGGCCATCTGTCGGGGATGCTTTGATCGTGTTTTCCTGCGCGGCAGGGGGTTGGACTGGACGGCCCCCTAGGTCTCTTCCAACTCTGCATTTCTATGATTCTATGAAAAATGCAACATTTCAAATGCTGGAAAGAGTTCCTTCTAGCACTATAGAGCATCAACTTTTTTGTTAAACCCTGAGTCTAACTCCTATCTATATTTAAAAAAATCAAATCAAAATGAAATTTCTTTTGCCAGAAACTTAACTTTTTAAAGCTCAGTATTCTTGCAGACACTAGCACTTAGCCTCCATCACAGAAATACACAAGACAAAACAGTTGATCCATCCTTCTAGCCCATCGCCTTGCTGAAATGTTTTCCCTGAGCAGCTTTTCCCTGTCTTTTATTCACCATTGTATTTTTCAGGAACAACAAATCCAACAAGCTGCACCTGGCTATGATTAATTATTTAGCTCAGGGATGTAGCAGATGAACAAGATAACTAATTCATTTCCAGGGAGGCACCAGAGGTGTTTATTTAGCTTTTAAATAAAGGGAGGGAAATGAGGTTCCTAAAATGGTGGTGTGGTGTATTTTTGTAATTCTATGAAAGCATTTCAGGGCTCATTTTCATTTGCTTTTTTGAAAAAAAAAATCAATTCCCAAGATAAAAGGAAAGAAGCACTTCCTAACTGGATTAAAACAAAGCTTCCTGAAAGTATAAAATGAACCCTTGCATTTGCGTTGGAGGATGATTCAAAGTTCTCCACGACCCTGAACAGGTTATTTGGTTGAAACTGACAGTAAGTGGACAATTTGGAATAATAAGCAGCAGAAAGGGTACTTTTTTTTCTTTTCTTGAGTAGAAAATGTGCTAAAATCTGTATTATTTTTTAAATGTCTCCAAAAAGACATGGTTAGGTGTGCATTAAAAGAAAACAAAAAACAAAACCCTGAGTTTAATTGCCTTCTTGAAATTCTTCTATGTTACTTATAGGCAGAGAAGGATGGGGGAAATTTTTCTATTTTCTCTGAGGTGGAGGAGAACAGTGGCTTTTCTCCACCCTCTTAGGGCTGATTGATTCTTTCTTTCTTTCTTTCTTTCTTTCTTTCTTTCTTTCTCTCTCTCTGAAAGTGGGAGCAGCAACAACAACTGTGTTGACAGCTTGGTGAATGTTTTCCATCTTCCGCAGTATGGAGAATACGCTTTCTGAGGTTTGGTCTTTTGTTTTCAAGGAGTCTGAGGAGATTATCAGACATGCTTAAAGTGGTGTTACAGGAATGCCAGGAGAGCACAAAAAGGGCTCCCTTATCAGTCATCGTCACCCATCATTATGCAACCATTCTGCTCCCGTTCTGCCAGCGCTGCTTTTTATTGATGGGAGAAGCTGTCAATAGATTTCCCCCCCCCCATTCTGTTTCTGTCATGGATTTCCATGTGTGCGATAAAGTGCCCCATTTTGCTGGCAAGATCCCAGCATCAATGGGTGGTCCCTGCCAGGACACTTCTGGGTAAGAACAGGACATCCAGGTAAGTGACACACTTTTTATGGCCCTCCCAGAGTTACTTAAATGTTTTAAAGTGTGCTTTTGTGCTTCCTGTCACTTTTGGGGAGGGGTATTTTTATTTTTGAAAATTGCCTCTGCCTTTCTGTGTAGGACTAGGCCCTGGTTGTGGAAGTCTTGAAGGAACCAGGGCCAAGCTGTCAGGCACAGCTAGATGCACTCATGTGGCACACCTGGAGCAGCCAGTGGAACTGCTATTTAAGAGCTCAGCCTTGGCCACAACAACATTTTCTGTGCTGTCTGTAGCTGACCCGTGGGACCTTGACCTCTTGCCTTGACCTGCTACTCATGTTTGGATCTTTGCTTGCATCTTGGACCTGCGTCTGGCTCCTGGATACCTAGTATGTGTTTGATCTCAGCTTGGTTTTTTTTTTTTTAACTTTGGCCTTCTTTTTTTTTTATCCTACCTGCACTTTGGACTCTGTCTTCCATGCCCCTGACCTGGCCCCTGTCTTCTGGACCTGCCATCTGGACATGCCTTGACTACAACCCTTGGGTTCTGGTTCTCTGTATCCCTGCCTGCCCTGGCCCTGGCATCTCCTCTCCAAGACCCTGCCATCTGTGCCCCAGATCCTGACAGATACTAGGGTGTCCTAGTACTCTATTGGGGAAAGAAAAAACTGTGTAGGATATGCATGGCTTGGATTTTGCATGAAGAAAGAAAAGAACGTAAGAGGCTAGTTTGGAGCAGTATAGGATGGGGGTTGCTACCTGAAACCTCCTTTGGGCCCTGTCAGGAAAAGCTTTTTTTCTAAGTCAAGTGAGTGGTAATGTCACTAATAATGTGTAAAGCAACACTTCAGTGCTATGGAAATGGAAAAAACAGGGGACACGGTGATAAGCTTAGCAAGTTCCTTCCCTCCCCCCTGCCAGAAACACTCTAAGATCTGCACAAATATATGTTTTATTATACAGTTAAGTCTGGAAATAATTGGACACTGAAACAAGTTTTGTTGTTTTGGCTGTTTACTGAAAAACATTCAAGTTATAGTTGAATAATGAACATGGCCTTAAAGTGCAGTCTCTCAGCTTTAATTTGAGGGTATTCACATCTAAATTGCAGGAAGGGTTTAGGAATTACATCTCTTTAATATGTAGCCCTCTTTTACAAGGGACCAAAAGTAATTGGACAATTGACTGAAAAGCTGTTTCATGGAGAGTATGGGTTATTCTTTTGTTATTTCTTCATCAATTAAGCAGGTAAATGGTCTGGAGTTGATTCTAGGTGTGGCATTTGCATTTGGAAGCTGCTGCTGTGAACCCACAACATGCAGTCAAAGGAGCTCTCAATGCAAGTTAAAAACAGGCCACCCTTAGGCTGCAAAACAAACAAACAAACAAACAAAACAGAGATAGCAGGAACATTAGGAATGGCCAAATCAACAGTTTTGTACATTTTGAAGAAAAAAAGAATGTACCGGTGAGCTCTGCAACGCAACAAGACCAGGATGTCCATGGAAGATGACAGTGGTGGATGACTGTAGGATCCTTTCCATGGTAAAGAAAAACCCCTTCACAACTTCCACCCAAGAGAAGAACACTTCTTTGTATTTAAAAGGCTGTTTGTATTTAAAAAGTGAGTGGTAGATATTGCACTCATTCCAAAGTTTTACATTAGCAGTCACACACGCGAGTGCACACACACACACATTCTACACAACAGTATTGCCTGTAATGAATTACTTCTAAGCACTGAGGAAAACAGGCATTTCTGTATGCATTAGGATGAAGAGGATGAATATCATTGGTTGCCATGACCTAGAGTCTTTGAACAAGACCATATTACGAGATCCGTCAGATAACAACCCTGAATAGCTTTAAAAAAGCACTAAAGACGGATCTCTTTCGGCAGGCCTTTCCTAATTAGATCCCGGCCTCAGGGGATCCTGGCTTCTTTTAGTCCGCTGGCCATTTATAGTATTTTATTGTATTTATTGTTTTTAATTGTTATTTTTTTGATCTGTTGGTTTTAATTTATAATTGTTTAATATTTTTTTATGGGGGAGGGTGGGGTGGGGGGTGTTTGGAGATTTTATCTGTATGGTATTTTAATTTTTGTAAGCCGCCCCGATTGTTTTAACAAATTTTATTTATTTATTATTATTATTATTATTATTAGCCAGTTACAGAGAGGACATCTACATCAACATTTGCAGAGAAGATGTGCTTATTTTTTCTTCCACAGAAAGTATGGGTTGCGGGGCTCTTCTTAATGAGGACCTCCTTGAATCCTGTTTAAGATCTCCTGCATTCATACTTTCCTGCCTTTCTCTCACCAAGCTGACACATTAAAAAAAAAAAAACTTTTTAAAAAAATACCCATCCATAGACTACACTGTAGTTCTAGTCATGCATACAAATACTTATACAAACTGTGCTATCTGACTACAGAACACATTTTTGCTTAATTAGTTTAAGGATTTTAATAATGTCACAGCAGGTTGGATAAATGTGAGGGAGGGAGGATTAGCACACCCAACAGTCGCAGGAGTATTTTCACTCCTTTTCAGGCTGTTGGAAACTTCAATAATAAATTAGTCCCCCTACTTTTGTAATTTGCTCTAGCCAGTTTCTTTGTCAGAACCTCTTTGCTGGGACTGGGAGGAGGAGAGACTATTGGAAAATTCAAAAGTAGGGAAATATAGGATGCTGGTCTTTGGGGAACGGAGCCAGCATGGTATAGTGGTTTGGATGCTGGACTAGGCCCTTGGGAGTTGTTATTGTTGTGTGCCTTCAAGTCATTTCTGACCTAGGGCAAGCCTATCACAGGGTTTTCTTGACAAGATTTATTCAGAGGGGAGTTGCCTTTGTCTTCCTCTGAGGCTGAGAAAGTTTGACTTGCCCAAGGTCACCTGGTGGGTTTCATTAGCCATGTGGAGAGTCAAACCCTATTCTCCAGAGTTGTAGTACAATGTTCAAACAACTATACCACACTGGATCTGGGAGACCAGGGTTCAAATCTACATTCAGCCATGGAAACCCATTGGGTGGCCTTGGGCAGTTGACACCTTCTCATCCTCAGAGGAAGGCAATGGCAGAAACCCCCCTCTGAATAGATGTTGCCAAGAAAACCACGTGATAGGTTTGTCTTAGGATTACCATAAACTGAAAATGACTTGCAGACACAAATGAAACCAAGTCTGGGGAACATGGAGTCTTGCATGTCAGAGAGCCCCACATTGATTGTGTGGGGAAATTGAGAGCTCAGACAACTATGATGATGGGCAGGGCAATTAAGTGATGAGTTTTTAGCTATAGGTACAGGTCCCCCCCCCATATCCACAGGGGATAGTTTCTTGGACTTACCGTGGATACACAAAACTGTGGATAATAGCAAACCCCATTGAAATGAATGATGTCCAGTGGAAGCATACCATAGAAACATGTTGGAGGACCTAGAAAATGCCTAGAGAGAACATAGTTTTTCAGATGTAGATAAGTGAAACCTGTTTGGAGGAGGAAATGGCAGTCCCGTGGATTCCTGTATACACAATAAACTATTGTCCTTTCATTCAAATCATGTGAGGTAGTGTTTATTTTTATTTTTCCTACTGCTTACTGTGATACCAGCAGCTTCAGGGCTTTCTTTTGGCAGCCATCATTTAGCTTTTCTCAGAATCTCCTGATGTTACATCATTCTGATACAAAAACAATAATGTTACCACTGATCTCCACTTCCCCCTCCAAAAATGACACAATAGCTGGGCTATTGTGGGAATGAGAGAGTGACAGTCATGAAGGAGCAACACAAGAAAAACATTTGCTGCTGGAGAAAGGTAAGTCTCCTTGAATGAGCAATGAATAGCTCATGAAGATAAACACTGTTTGTATCCATTCATGTGTAACATGTAAAAAATCATCTGAAAGGATGTTTCTAGGGGCCATTCTACACAAGGGATTATACTCCTGATACAAGCGCATTATTGCAAATGTGCAGCAGAACTCTAGTGTCTCAACAATATTTTGGGCCACTCATGGGAAATCAAGGCAACCCATCTTTTTTCTTGTCTAAACAGAGATTGTCACACTACACTGTTATAGCACTATTATTCTACTTTAACTGCTCTGGTTGCCTCCTGTGGAATTCTGGGGTTTGTAATTTAGTGAGGCCTAAGAGCTCTCTGGCTGAGAATGCTAAATGCCCCTCCCTAAACTACAAATCCCAGGATTCCACAGGAGGCAGCCAGAGCAGTTAAAGTGGAGTAATACCACTATACCAGCATAGTGTGATAATCTCCAGAGTGGGATGTGAATCAAGATGGCATCAAAGGGTAGATTTCTGAGATGTGTTTATCATCCCAATGGGGTGCATGCTTCACACTATTTTTTAAAAACTGTCAATCAACTTTGCACATGTGTGATTGACTGCCTTTATTGTCATGTACTTCCTGTGGTGCTCTTATCCAGGAATGTTGATTTGATGTGATTGGTTGTCCCAATAGGTGGGGGTGCACATTTCCATCAGGTTTTTTTTTTTTAAACAACTTTGAAAAAAGCCATGAAGGCTTTTCCCATGTAGTTTCCCCAAGTTTTGGTCCCCCTCCTTCCGAAAATGATGAACTGCTGTGGGATCCCATTTGGACACATGGGATTCCTCCTGTATTCAAAGAGGATTTATTTCACTGTCTAGGCTGGCCCTAGATTGAAGGCTCATATTGCTACCAGTCAAAATATGCTATTCAACTATTTCATCTTTTCCTTCTTGATCCCTTTTTTTTGGGGGGGGAGTGAAACAAAAAGGATTAAGTGTTGGGGGCACATGGGAAAGATAAAGTTTAAAAATAATAATTGTTTGATTCCTTTAAATTCCCTGAAGGAAGTTGGGCAATTGCACAAGAAAAGTCTAATCTAGAAACACCTTGAGTTTCCTTTTAAAATAATTAATGGTGCACGCGCTGGTAACCTCCCGTCTAGATTTCTGCAATGCGCTCTACATGGGGCTGCCCTCATGCTTGGTCCGGAAACTTCAGTTGGTACAAAATATGGCAGCCAGAGTGGTCTCGGGAACATCTCGGAGAGACCATATAACTCCAGTATTAAAATCTCTCCACTGGCTGCCAATCAGTTTCCGGGCCCAGTATAAGGTGTTGGTTATTACCTTTAAAGCCCTAAATGGCTTGGGTCGAACTTATCTCCGGAACCGCCTCCTCCCATACAATCCTCCCCGCGCACTCCAGTCCTCTGGGAGGAATTTGCTTCAGCCACAAAAATCTAGGCTGTCGGCAACCTCCCAGAGGGCCTTTTCGGTAATCGCCCCCAAATTGTGGAATGACCTGCCGAATGAGATCCGTCATATAACAAGCCTGAGTGGCTTTAAAAAAGCACTAAAGACAGATCTCTTTCGGCAGGCCTTTCCTAATTAGATCCTGGCCTCAGGGGATCCTGGCCTCTTCTAGCCTGCTGGCTATTTATTATATTTTATTGTATTTATAGTTTTAAATGTGATTTTAGATTAGTTGTTTTTAATTTATATTTGTTTAATGTTTTTTATGGGGGAGGGTGGGAGTGGGGGTGTTTAGGGATTTTATTTGTATTGTATTTTAAATTTTGTAAGCCGCCCCGATTGTTTTAACAGAGGGGCGGGGTATAAATAAATGTTATTATTATTATTATTATTATTATTATTAATTAACAATGAATGAACAGCCATATTAAACAAATAGTGAACTAGTTCTTCAATATTTCTGTGCTAGGTAGTAATGCAAATTTCTTACAAATCAATAACAGTTTTATTCTGAGCAGGTTATGATCTATGTGGAGAATGATCTTAAAACTGATGTGTCAGGCCCTGGGACTATATGTCTTTGAAACCTCACATTTATAAATGTTAATATTTCCCATGTCTGACTATCCTGTGCTGCAGGTGTATCTTGAGGAGGTTCCATTTTTTATTAGGCTGAGAGATATGAGAGGTCATGATTTGCAGAGAGTACATGTCTGCATAGGTGTGATAGAACTCACAGATCCGTGAGAGAAAAGTTTCATGGTTTTGTCACTGGTGCAGCCATGCAGTAGATTATCTGCCAAGAGCAGCAACAAATGGAAACCCACTTCATTTTCCCATTTCATTAATTTGTAAGGCAATGAAGTGCAACCTTCAAGAAGTGAAGTGTGCTGCATGGGAACAAGACTGGTTCTCATCAGACCAACAATCAAAGATGGTTATTTCAATTGCAGGAACTGAAACATCCCACAAAATTGTTAATACATTCTTGAGCTGGGAAGGCCTAAAAGAAGGAGGAAATCAATTTTTGTCAAAGTCATTTGGTTGCTGGGCTGCTCCTCACCCCAAGAGAACATTGAATAGAAAGAGAAAAACCATGACTGCTTTAAAACTGAATTTTTCAGTTATGTCTGTCTTCAGTTTTCTTAATGACATCATTGGGGGTGGGATATGGAATTAGAGTGTCATTATATAAATTTATACTTGAAAAAAAATCATAACAAGACAGAAAAGACACATTTCCTTACCAAATGCTACAATGAATACACTATCTCCATAAAGTTAGTTTTTTCCAAGGTGCACAAAACCTCCCCTGTAAAGACAGTATGGTGACTTTCAATCTGTGTTTTTGGAGTTGCCAGTTTCCTGGCTTCTTTTGGCTCCCAGACCAAGATTTTGATGTCCATTCCCAAGTTAGCATTTAGTCCTTCCTTAGTCCCATCTCCTACTCTCAAACTGTACCTTTGACTGCAGGGTCTAGAAGTTTTGCAATGATGTTATTATAAAGCTTTACTTTAAAAACCATTTATTCTGAAAGAGAAACATTATCTGAAAGGATTTCTCTTCCTTGGCATTTCCCCAAGTTTCCAATTTTTCCAGTGAAAGAATTGCAGGGAAAATCCCTTCCCACACAAATAAACAAGACAGAAAGCTAAACTGGTTTTCCCTAAATTTCCCTGAGTATTCACATCTCTAGATTCAGCACGTGGCCACATCCCTCTGGCCTGCTTTGGGATTAGATTTAATTTTTAGACCATTGGTTGCTCAGCAATCACATGATGATACAGCACTGCAGCACACCCCATGACATCACTAGGCTTCATCCTATGAGTCCCAAGCTTCAAGATGCTAGAAATTGGTAATCCTATTAAATCAAGTGAAAGAGATACTAAGGCTGCTGACACACTGCAGAAATAAAGCAGTTTGTCACCACTTTAACTGCCATAGCTCAATGCTATGGAATTCTGGGATTTGTAGTTTTGTGAGATATTTAGCCTTCTCTGTTAGAGAGCTCTGGTGCCACAACAGACTACAAATGTCAGGATACCATAGGATGGAGCCATAATAGTTAAAGTGGTGTTAAACTGCATTATTTCTGCAGTGTGTCAGCAGCCTAACTCTCATGATATACACACACATATACATACACACATATACATACATATATAGTTCCCCCACACACACAAATTAGACCCTGATGTGAAATACAGACTAAGTCTCAGGATGTATTGGTGGGGGAAGATTCTAATCCTGATGTATAAGAGAAACTAAATCCTTTAAAAAATAATAATCCTGATACTAGTCTCTCACATCAGGTTCATTGGATGCTTTCAGTTCCTTTTGCTTTTAATCCTATTAAGTCAGCATGCCTGAAAGGTTAATCCACCAATACTGAACTTCATCTGCAATGCACATCCATCGAGAATAAATTATCAGACTTTGTGTAGAAGCACAGCAGAATGAAGTTTCAGAATGGACTACACCATTTCATAATTCAGGTAGGATAATCTTACTGCAAATAGAAATCAGGCAAAAGACCAGGCTAGAGCCATTTTCACTGCTGCATAATTTTTATTGGTGGGGAAGGAAAGAATGTACCCCTTCCTGGTGGAAGAATTCAAAGGGGGTGTCTCTTACCTGTATTCTAAAGTGGTATGGTCCATATGATCAAATCGTTCTGCTTGTTCATGTAGAATCATAAGAGATGGGTGGTATTGGATGGAAGGCCACATAATCTCATCTTCTGCTCAATATGGATTTTCAGTGTAGGATGCAGCTGGTGAACATATGCTAACTTTGTGAATTAGTGAGCACATGTTAACTTTATGCAATCGAGAGAAATATAGCCTCTTACAGAATGCTGAGAGCAACGATTTCTGGCCCTGAAAACTGCCATAGGAGATTCTGAGGATGAATTTGTGAGATGCTTCTGAGAGAGCATAAACAATGTGAGAGAGGCAAAACAATGGGAAAGCCACAAGGAGAGTAAGTGTTCTCTTAAAAAAGAAAGAAATGCAAACAAATATCAAATGTTAGAGAACATCAAACCGAGGCCTACAATCCATTCATTTTGGAGTCCTATATTTGGTTTGGCTTTGTTGTACAGATTGTTCTTATTTCTTCTTGCCCTCTTTCTCCTTCCTTATTAAATAGGACTGACATTTACACTCCCTCCATCGAGTGATCTCCAGTCCGACAGTCAGATGCAGATCCCTGTCACAATTCCCCATTGCACTGGAGATCACTCATGGGAATGGGGTTGGAAATGTCAAGATGTCACTATTGAATATGTAGGATCATGAATATGATTCAATCATGGACACATAACTCTTGGGTACACATTTGTAACAGTGATCATGAATTCCAGCAGTAATCCATGTTTACTCAAGATCACAAAAATCTTTATTTCTACTGTTTGTCATTCAAGAGCATCAATGCAGGGATTACACTACTATCATATACAGGTTGAATATCCCTTATCCAAAATGCTTGGGACCAGAAGTATTCTGTATTTCAGGATGTATTTATTTATTTATTTATTTATTTTTGGAGTTTGGAATACTTGTATATATGTAATGAGATATTTTGGAGATGGGGCCCAAGTCTAAACACGAAATTCATATATATTTCATATGTACCTGATACACAAAGCCTGAAGTTAATTTTATACACAATATTTTTAATAAAGTTTGTGCACATTGAACCCTCAGAAAGCAAAGGTGTCACTATCTCAGCCATTCATGTGGGCAATTTTGGATTTCAGAATTCTGGATAAAGGATACTCAATTTGTACTGATTTATGTTTTTCCAGTTAAATCAATGCCCTTCAGTGCAGAAAGGGATACTGGGCTATCTTCCAGAACCTCATGTACAAATGCACGTCAAGTTCATTACCTGTGAATATGTGTATAAAGTAAGAATATGTATATGTATATAAATTAACAACAGCTGTGTAGTGTAGATAGTTTCTATGCCTGTTAAATATTACATGTGAATAACAGTGCATGCGTATAGATAACAATTTGTATACATGTTAGTACAGATTGTACGTGTGTTGAATGAAATGCCAAGTTGGTCTCCTCTCCACAAAAGGAGCCCTGGTGGCACAGTGGTTAAATGCCAGTTTTAAACCCACAAAGATTGTAAGTTTGATACACAGGGCTCCAAGATTGACTCAGCCTTCCATAGGCTGGTAAAATGAGTACCCAGCTTGTTGGGAGCAATTAGCTAAAAACATTGTTAACTGCTTAGGGAATGCTTTGGGACTGATAAGTGGTACAGAAATATAAGTGATTTTGCTATTGTTATTGCTATTGCTATTCTCATTATGGTTTTTCCTAAAGTACTATAACTGTTTAACTAAGTGCTAGATTCTAATATGGTAAGTTAGTTAATTATTTTTAAATGTTGCATTTGGGCTGTATTTTGTTTTGATTAATGCTGTAAAGTTAGCTTGAGTCCTGCACTGGACAAAAGGTGGAATGATAGATAGATAGATAGATAGATAGATAGATAGATATCTTCATTGATGTGGTTGATCTCATAGTTCCCTCTTTTACTAGATCTGACTGAAGGAACACACACTGGATCTCCAGCTAAGATCCATCCATCCATCTATCCATCCATCCATCATTTTATGTGGGACTCAAGCTGGTTTAAAATGTAGATATAACTATAGTTAAAAATACATGGTTAAAAAACATAAAGTTGTGATTAGTACAGTATTAAATTAACTGCAAAATTAAAATAATTTGAAACGTTCATTTAAAACAGAATGAAGCAATGCAGCACACTAAGAAAAGGCCATTGTGTGTAAAACCATCAAATCCCCACAGACTGCTGGAATGAAAAAGCTCTTCACCTGCTGCTGAAAAGACAGGAAAGAAGAAGCCATCCTAGCCTCATGAGGAAGGACATTCGAGTGTCTGGGAGCAGATGCCAAGAAGGCCCTCCAGAATTCCATCAAAGAAGCCTGGGAAGATGGTGGCATTTAGAGAATTATATCCCCCAGTGATCTTATAGGTTGGTCAGTTTCAGAGGGGAAGAATATTAGCCTGGATCCAAGCCACGTAGGGCTTTATAAGTCATAAAGAGCCCTTAGAATTGTGCTCTCAGCTCATCAACCCCAGATCCAATGAACTAAAAGTGTACCTTGATAATGTTACATAAATGAAAAATGATATAAAAACAAAGGGATTTAGAAGAAAAGAAAAAGAAAAGCCTAACTGTGTTGTATAAGCATCACTGGAGCAGAAAGAAATAACAAGCAACAGGTACCAAGTCAAAAAGAAAGGACTATGGGAGAGCACTCAAGGAAAAGAGTGACATATTGAGTGGCATACTTTCTGGGTTGTTGTTTTTTCTGCCATCAATACAGTGGACATGTATAGGAAAGGGGTTGGAGATTATACATTTCAAAGGAAATGTGAAGTAAACAGGAATATGAGAGACTTGATCAAATCAGCAAAATGACAGAACTGCTTAACTCCCAGGGCATAAAGCTTGCAGCAAGGACACATTTGAAAATGGAATTATACTGCAGGAGGAAAGGGAGTCCATGACCAAAAAAAAAAGAGGAAGAAACAAGATATGCAGGCTGACTTCAATAGCTGAGCCAATTTGTAGTGAACAGAAAGATATATGGTTAGAAATATTACAGGAAATTATGGCAACACTCCAGGGCAGGATAAGGCAGCAGGTCAGAAAAGCTTCACAAGAGAGGGATTTTAAAAAGATTTTTTTAAAAAAACATACACCCTAGAATAGCAATCAAGGAGGATTTGAATTACCTTTGTACTGGCTGGAATAAAAAAAATAATCAAATGACACAGAAAGGACACATTTTTCTCAAGGTACTCTGAGGCTATTTTTGTATGCCACTATTTTGTACAGGGCTGTGGAAAATGAGTTAGAATGATAAGCACGAGGAAAAAAAGAGGGTGACTGATCACAATATGATCAAACTTGATGTTTTTCGTAAAGGTAGGTTGAGTGGAACTTCTGCAAAGCAAAAGAAATGGAGTTACCTAAAGCAACTGTTGAAACTACATTAAAGAAGGGAAACAACAAACACAACTTAAGTGTAGTAAATGATTGTATGGAAACATATTTGAACTTAAAAATGAAAAAAGAAAACCCAGTTATAATTCAATCTAGCCCAGTCTTCAGTGCCCTCAGCCATAAAAGAAAGAGTGAAAAGAGAAAAGAAAACATAATAAGGCCAGTGTGTTTTACTAATGTTTGGAATGTATTTTAGTAATAAGAAATATAAGGACATATAAATCCAATTGTTAGTCCACATCATCATCATTATCATCATCATCATCATCATCATTTATACACCTTCCCTCCCCCACAGAATTGGGAGTCAAATTGGCTTACAAATTTAAACAAGTACAATATCAATCAAATGACACAAAAAGGACACATAAAAACTTAAAAGCAACATTAACATGTAATTAAACTATTAACAATAGTTAAAAAACGAGCTTAAAATGTACAACTAAAAATATTAAAAGAAGACTTGAGGAGATCCAATAACTCAATGGGAACCCTGTAAGGCAACATTTAAATTCCTTTGATGCAATAGATCTACTCTGTTTGAAACTAGCAATTGGATCTAGGTCAAAGATGGCATTTGTAGAATGAGAAAAAGTAGGAAGGCCAGTTACAATGATCCATCTCTCTCTTGGCCAAATCCCACAAAAGGAGGACAGTAATTGCTCCTATCACCATCTGTCCAATTCAAGTGGCTAGTCGACCCTGCTTCACCATGAGCACCTTTCATGGGCAAGAAAGGGAAAAGTGTTGGGGTGTAGAAAGATGTGCTGTATCCACCACAAGCACCTGCAGAGTTGTTCCACGTCAACAGGACACCAAGGAGGTTTCTGGAGAGAATTCTGAAAAAGACTTCAGGCTGAGAAGGAAAAATTCCTTCACCCCAGCACACTACCTTGAGCTCTGGCTTGCCAAATAAAGACAGCAACCAGGCCAGCCTTCACTCAACTTGAGGGCTTTAATCTTTGTTTGTAGTATATTTACAATATATATATACAGAGTATAGGACAGCCCTCTCTAATACTCATAAATCTCTCTCAAACCAACAAACTGCTTCACCAACCACAACAAACCCACACTGGAGATAATTCCCATCTCCTTTTTATAGGCAGTTAAACAATGCCTGTTACATCAGGCATCTCAGGTGTGCATACTCTCCAGTGCTGACTCTCACACACACCTGCCACTGGAGCTTAACTACTTTCATTACTAAGCTTACAGCTCCATCTTGTAGTCACATCCATGTCATTTCCTGACAAAAAGGTCTACTGCAAATATGGTGGTTTCCTTAGTTCTTTAAGGTTCCTGTCTATATTCTCTGGTTGTACAATTGAAAAGTTTTCTTTATCACAAGCAGGTGGCAAAGTTACATCTATGGAGCATGTATAAACTGTAAAGTCCAAGTCAGAATGGATCTAAGTGATTTCATCTGTAACATGTTGTTTAAATTCTTCATAACAGGCTGTTGAGTGGCCTACATCCACTTGTCATGCAGCAGAACTTAATAGGCTTTTGATCACTTGAGACAGCTCCACTGGACTAGTCTGTGCAGATGCAGTGGGTTGAAGAGAATAACTTCTTTGCTGCCAGAACCACCACAGAATAGTCTTTCAAATAAGATCTAGACTGCATTCAACTGACTGTGTTGTGCATCATCTGCCAATGTGATTCCAGTCACTATCTCACTCATTTCATTGTGTAAAATAAATTTCATGCAGTCTGTCAACAAATATTGAAAACAAAGCAATGTCCCACAGATTGGAGATGCTCAACATACGTTCCAGTCCCCAAGAAAGGGGACACCAGGGACTGCAGTAACCACAAGGCTGTTGTATTGAACTCCCATGCAAGCAAAAAGATGCTCAAAATTCTATAACAAAGACTTTTACCATATATAGAGTGAGAAATGTAAGATATCCAAGCTGGATTCAAGAAGAGACACTTGGGATCATATTGCAAATGTATGTTAGATAATCAAGTGCACCAATGAATTTCAGAAGAAAATCAGCCTGTGCTTTACATATTATAGCAAAGCCTCTGTTTGTGCAGATAATGAAAACTATGGATTATTCTTAAAGAAATGGGTGTGCCACAATATTTGATTGTCCTAATGTGTAACTGAGGATAAGAGGCTACTGTCAGGATAGAATACGTAGAACAGAATGGTTTCTAATTTGCAAAGGGCTCAGGTAAGGATGAAGTTTTATCACCCTATCTGTTTAACTTGTATGCTGAACATATTGTATGTCAAGTCTCCAGTATAAACTAAAATAAAATGCTTTTTATTGGAAAACAACACAGAAGCATTCACACACGCAGTCTCACTCACAAGAACCACACAAAGCTAATGAAGAGTTAAGGCAAAAGGGTTGGATAGAGGAATAGATTTGGGGAAGTCCTGAAAAGTAGAGTTTCAGGGAGCAAAGCAGACTCAGGGACAGTGTAGATGGTGAAAAGAAATCCTCTTTGAATCCAGGGGGAATCCCATGTGTCCAAATGGGATCCTGCAGTGGCCCATCATTTTTGGAGGGAGGGGAACCAAAATTTGGGAATACTAAATGGGAAAAATCTTCACAGCTTTCTCTGAAGGTTTTTTTAAAAAACCCCAACAGAAATGTGCACTCCCGTCCATTGGGACAACCAATCAAATCACATTCCTGGACAAGAGAGGAAGTTGGTGGGCCCTTGACCGTTTCCCCATTCTAGAGATCTAGCAGGCCCTTGACAGAATGTTTTGTCCAGGCAACTGGAAAATCCCATGAAGTTGTCAGGAATCCATTTGGATCCATCAGTCTCCTGAGATAGGTGATTTTAATTAGCTCCTCCATTCCCTCCAGAGGGTCAAAATTCTAGTCACCACCTGGTAGTGATGCATCTATGACAATGGAACTATAGAGGGTTGTTATACACTAAGAACACCATAATCCCACCTAGCACTACCATCCCACCCAAGTCCAAATTGGGGAACTGCTGGATGAGTATGTCCGGATACCAATTGACATAGAGGACATGAAGTCCCAAGCAATTCTCGTCAGGGTGGCCTCAGCATGGATGTTCAAATCTCCCAGCACAACAAACCACCAGCTGCAGGCACTCCTGCTCAGCAGCTTCACTTTATCTTCTTGCCCAGGATGTTAATACAATTTTAGAACTGGAAAAGGTGGGGGTTACTGGCTACAAATCTGCTGACTCAAAGGAAGAGGACCAAATCCAATAGAGAGGCAGAGCTTCTGCAGTCCAGTCTCACAGGACAGAAGCAGGCAGCAAGGAAGCAAGCAGCTGGATAGCAGGCAATGTATTGGGGCAAGGGAGGATGCAAATTGCAATTGGGCAAGGAGCCCCTTGACTTTGGAACCAGACCTACACTTACCTGAACACAACAATGTCCAGAGGTCTCCCATTGCAACCCTCCATTGCTTTTCTCCTTTCTATTGCTCCCACCTATTCTCTGTGGAGAGTAGCAGACAGCACTGTTCCCTGTAGAGTTGGTCTGGCCCAAATGCTTAGCTTTGAAAGGTCCTTCTGCAGAGATAGGTTTTGCATACAGGGTGCTGTAGGAGATCTCCTCAGAGCTAGGCTTTTGGGACTGGCCAGCTTAGTAGAGCCAGGGACTAGCCATTTCAGTAACTGGGGCCTTGTAGAACAGCAGAAGCTTGCTCTTTTTTTGGGGGGGGGGTGTCATTCACCACTTCTCATGTTGTGTTGCTTCAGGTGGGTACCTCACCCTGCCTAATGATCTGAATGACTTCAGCAAGGCTGGTGCACCATGTGCCTTCCTCAGATCCCTATCCTGGGATGAATTCCTAGGAAACAGTATCCAAGACAGAAGCTGTCTCATGATGTGCAGAACACAGTTTCATCCATCTTTTCTCTTTTGTGCTTCCTCCATTCTGAAAGTGCCCTTCAACCATGACAAAGCCAAAATAATGGGAAATAGCCAAACACATTTTAAGGTGAATAAAGAGCACAGAGTTTCAAAGAAACCATCAACTGGCTATTGATCATTTCACTTTTAAAGCTTAGGCCATTGCAGCCAGCACTTTCTTTCCTTTGCTTGCCTTTTCTGAGTAGCTATTAACTGGTTTTGATCTACTATAGCTCACCTTAAGGAAGTGGGCATTTCCCATAAGGCATATTATTCAAAGGATTTTTCATTCCTAAAAATCCAAAAAGGCAGTAGCTCAGCCTTTTGTGAACAGCCCTAAAATAGCCAGCAACTCTGCAGACCCACAAAAGGGAATAAAGTTCAACAAGGAAACACATTTAAATGTGAAAATCTTTAAACCCATAAAATTGTTCTTCCCAAGAAGGCTGATAACAGCTCTTCTAAAAGAAGGCAGAGGAAGGTGACATTTAAATTGTTGTTGCTGCTATTCCCACATCATTTAGATGTATAGGGCTAAATGATTATTCTTTATTGTCATTGGGGTATTAAAGTTATTATTGACCAAATCACTACATTATGCATCATTGCACTTTGAGGAAACAGTGGTAAACTCCAGGTTTTAAGTAGTCTTGGAAGAAAAGTGGGATATGCTAAATAAGCGAAATAGACTCATTTGTTCAAGATAATTTTGAAGTAATGGACATAATGAGTTAGTTCATAGGTAATCAGCTTGTGACACAGGTACTATGTCTGTGGCATAGAGGTGTAATTCTTTGCTAATGTCATTCTCAAGGGAAGCAATGAGTAATTGTAGTAGTGTTCTTCTCACTGTAAGAAAGTCTTTAAAAGCTACAGCTTTTGAAGACTATTCACAGTTCAGGGTTTATTCTGTACAAAATGTGAAAGTAGCAATTTTTGTGCAGAAAACAGCATTTCCTTTATGGGAAAGAGACTTTTATGCACAGATGATAATATTTGTGTGCCAAAATACTATTTTCTGCACAAAAATGCTGTTTCAACACATAGATAAATCCAGCTGATTTAATGGTTCTACTCAATTCAGAACTAACAACAGGATTTAGGCCTGAGGCACCACCCTCAATACATTTTATTTAAAAAGGTCAATAATCACAAGATTTTGTTTTACAGTTCAGATTTTTGTGTGTGGAAGCATTGGGGGTTTTCTGCAAAACATAATGCTTTCTGTAGAAGACAACTTTTTTTTTTCATAGAACACACTGTTTTTGTGTGCATGTGAAAACAACTTGTTTTACCAAAGGAGTCCTAAAATACAAAAAAAAAAAAATGGGGAGAAAGTTCTTGCATACAATAAGCACCCATGATTACTACATTTCCTTTCCTTCCTATGTTGTATCACAGTCTTCTCTCCAACCCAAGAAGCTAGAAGTAAAAATACCCTAAGACCCAGGCTTTATCTACATGGGCAATTTACCCTGATTTGCCCCCATCTTTGAACCCTGTAGTCCACACAACACGGGGCATTTGTCCCATTTTGCCCCTAGCCAATCCTTATGACCTCTGGGGCAGAAATGGAACTCAGGCCGGGGCAATATGGGGTAGGGTCCAATACCATGTACTAAAATAATACCTGCTTTACTCCACTGCCATGGTGGGGGGGGGAATGGATCAGGCCCCACATGTCTGCAGGAGACCATCCTGGAAGAGCAGTCCATCAGTCCAGCTGCCAGTCACCATTACCCTTCCAGATCCAAGAATGGGGTGGAGACCACAGTTCCATAGTTGTTACCTTTATGTCAAACTTCCTCCTCATCCTTTCCTTGGACTGGGGCTTGACTTGCTGTGGATAGTACTTGTATTGGTGTGTGTTTACTCACAGGGTTAGCATGCCAAATAAATACTAATAAGGTAAATAATTCATGAGGATTCTGGATTTGATAAACAAAACATAACGATTGGCTTATTGCATAAGCAGTATAACAGAAATGCCTTGAACTTTGTCGCCAACTTGGTTAATTTCAAACTGTTTGACAGTCCTACTCTGTGGTGACCATGTAACTCCAGAATCTGCCAGACTCAATAACAAGTTATTAGGTTCTTTCTTTACTCTCATTCTGTATTCCAGTTAGCCTCTGTTTCCCTCAACAATATCCCCTATGCACACACAATCCCTCAGCTGCACTCACAATCATATATCCACATCCCAACATTCCCTCATCACATCTCATGCTCTTTTCTCTCAACTGTCATCCACACCTTTTCACTCTAGGAAACCCTTCCCACACCAGTTTCCTGCCACAGGATTGGCTCCTTCATGTTCCCCCATTTGCACATTAACATTCCATCAGACACCACATGCTCACAAAGTGGTCCTGCAGCATGTAACCAAGGCTGGCCACATGCTGGGGGCCTATGGTCACATGTTGTGGCCATATTCCTCAATGCCAGGAGGGTAAGGAAGATGGCTACAGCAGGAGCAGCAGCAACAGGCTGGCATTCCTGTGTGGACTCTGGCTCGTTTCATTGAGGTAATGGGGGAGACATGGACCTGATCCACAGGGGAACCAGTGTATCCTGGCTTGTGTAGATTTGCCCACAGACATATGAGTCATTCTAGCACCTAGCAAACTTATTGATCTTAGTGGTTAGCCTTTAGGCTGGACCTTTGAAGATTATCTTAAAGTACAGGCAGATTTATTAAAGCAGAGCTAGAGGCCAACCATTAAAAGCCTTGGTAAACAGAAAAGTAACACTTTGGTTCTATGTTAAAATTTCATTTATATGCCTGGGAATGAGATTCAACAGACATGGAACCACCAGCTCTCCCCATCACTAAGGATAAACATTTCTTTCAGGATGGATGGGAAACCATGCCAAATAGGCCATGCTTAGCACAATTTCATTTGCCCTCAAATGTATGCTGAAAAAGAGTGAGTGATGGGAAGAAGATACATCTTGGTCTCCCATTTCTGCCCATTCATTTCATTCAATAGTTGTCAAGCCTAGTCCTCACTATCTTCCAGCAGTGATGGGAGCTGTCCTTGGTTCTTTTCTTTTCTTTTGAAATACTTTATTTTCCTACTACTTGAAACATTGAGATGAACTGGCTTCTAAGATTACCTCTTCCAGTCACCATTTTGTTTTGTTTTTTTCTCAGAAAGCCCCAGATGTGATGGTCTGGATCATTCTGTCAAACATGCTGTTGCCAATGGCACTTGCCATTTCCCCCACATGGACCTCCATAGAACAACATAATATCTGAGGCACTGTGAAAAACATAAAACAGAAATCGTCAAGGAAGACACACTGTCACCTCCACTACCACCCCTGGCAATGATGATATCAAAACGTAATAAAAGAAAAGAAGGGATTGAGCTAGGGGAAAGAAAAAAAAAGGATTGAGATGTGAAAATCTCCCAGCCTCAACTTTGTTGCATTTCTGAATCCCACCTGTGTTTTCTTCTCATCACTTTGTATTCAGTTCAAGCCTTTCATTTTTCCTCCCAGATAGAAATTTGTACACATTTGGTATGTATCTTTCCTAATGTATGCATCTCCTCCCCCTTGCTCTTGCTAACAAGTGTGTTTGTGTCTATTTTCCAAATATACACACTTTTAGTCATTCACATTTACTTGTATACAATCTGAAAAAGAAAAAGAAAGAAATTTGCCATTTTCCTCCTGGTGAGAATTTTCTTCATGAAGATAAACTTTCTCAAAGCCCACAAATTGGACACATTTCTTAAAATTCCCAGTTAATATGAATTTCTTGTCATCTCTAGGGATGGGTGAAAGGCAAATGTGAATGTGTCACAAAGAAATCTGGATGCCACCAAAGGGGCTTTTGTGACATGAAGCATGAGTAATGAGCTTTCAGCAACTAACATGAATTGTGTCTACATAAATGAATGAATAAATAATTTCTTGTGCATGTTGACCAGTCACCACTGACCTAAACATGGCAGGCAGGGACACAAAGATCTCCACCATAGTCAGGTATATTTTGTCTTCCTTCTTTGCATGTTTCCAGGACACCATGCTGGATATTTTTGATTGTATTAGTCTGGATGCCCATCCATTCCACAGCTGTAAACTGAACACATCTCTTGGATATATAGACCATGTGGAGCAGAGAAAGAGAATGAGAGAGAAAGAGAGAGAGAGAGAGCACAATTAAGGAGTAAATGTTTGTTTATCCATGTTGCTTCTAAACAAAATGACCTTAATGAAAGTAGAATCCCAACAAATTCTAAACACAGGATCTGTCACATTTACCCTATGATTTTGTAAAGTCTTTGATCAGCAATGCAAAAGCAGCCTGCAATGTTTAATTAGGCTCAAAGAAGGAACACATATATCACTGCATGAACAGAGAGTGGCAAAGGTAAATTAATTTCCATTTCACAAAAGGCTGCCATACTGAAAAAATGATTCTCTTATTCCTATCAGCCTTGGCAGGCATGCTAAATTTCATCTAAATCTGGCATAATATATTGCATTTCACAGCTATTAGGAATGTTATCAAATCAAAGGCGTATTCTCATTTTTTTTATAGAAGAGACACCTTCCACACTGTACAGACAGAACACTTAAATGACTGCATTTTCATATTCTTAATTTGTGAAAATTCACAGGGAGTGTGGTATCTGATGCAGAACAGTCATGTTTGTAAAAATGCATAGGCACAGTTCTCTTCTGCCATAGCAGAGAGGGTTAGCACTTAGGGCACACTTTGCAGATATGTCCTCATTGCTATTATTATTCTTATGTAGAGCAACAAAGACATTTATTTTTCTGTATTTGACAGACCCAGCGCCTGGAAAATTACTGTTTAAAAATTATTCATTCCAATTACTTGTTATAATGTTTGAGAAGTAACCCCTTGTTATTGCTCACTGCAGAGTTAAAAAGGAATTCATTACATGTTGCAATGCATATTGCTTTCCTTTTTTTTAAAAAAAAAGTAAACTTTAGTATTAATCAGAAAATAGCATAAACATTGAAAAATACCTCTCAAAATGCATCTAAAGATGCTTTAAAATTCCCTTTAAATATCGAAATTAAGTAGAAAATATTACTGTTTACACCAATAAAAGAACTTTATCCTCCTTATTACATTTTAGTGACAAAACTAACTAGTTACAGGTAATTACATTCCGTGTTACTTCCATGCAGTGGCCTCTGGTGGCTTCCACACACTAGCATGATGAATTTCCTCTGGTTTTCAGTCTGAATTTTAAATAAGATATTCAAGGTGTTATCCACAAGATTGGTTCTTCATTTTGGATAGGTCATTTACAATTCTGACTAAAACCTGGAGTGGATTCACTAGATAACAATTATGAAGTGCCTGACCAGACTTCTTTGCTAGGCCCAGATTTTTTATCCATTTCTAATTAGAGATAGATAACATCTACAGCACAACTTTACAAACAACCCACACTAATATTTACATAAAGGACCTGGGAATAGATACACAGAATCTACTTGTGAAATATCTGCTGTTGTATTTAAACTCTTTTGGCTTCCCTTGTAATTTCTCAGATGTATTACCGAGTTCAGAAACTCAACATTTTCCTGAACATTTTGTTTTAGGCAGAATTCAATAGCACCTCTAGCTTTAATGTGTTGCAAACATTAGTGGAAAAACACATGGCAAGAGCTCCAAGTAAATATTATTGAAAGCAATGCAGATCGAAATTCAGATCTAAGACAGACATTCATTGAAGAGCTTCCTAGCTGAGAATATGAATTCAGCTGAATATCTATGTGTTAAGAAGTTTGGGGAGGGGCAAGATTTGGAGAGAGGAGACATGATGAGTGGGAGAGAGTTGCTTAATGCTTTCTCCGCCAACTACTTATCTCCTCCACTCCTTCCACAGGTTTTTTGTATTTGGGAATCTCAGGCATATGTATACCATAGCAGCTATAAAGGGGAGAAATGGCAAGTAGAGAATAATGAAGTACCATTACCACCCACCTCTTCCCCCGCACACAAATAATACTAGTAACCTCTGCTGCTCTTTAGCTCCACATCACCTTACCAAAGTTTTAGTCTGGTTATTGTTTTAGCTAGATCATAGCCATTAACACTTCCTTTGTCTAATTTTTGCTTTCTGATGAGAAAATACTACTACTACTACTAATAATAATATATTACCCATCTCTCCCCTCAGGATTGGGGCAGGGTGCAAACATCAGAATACACAATACAATGCAACACAGTTAATCACAGTACAGTACAATTTAAATACAATTAAAATACAATTGAATACAGTGCCATACAATGCAATACAAAGCAAATTAGTTACAGACAATTGTACAATGCAATGCCAGTAGATGGCACTGTTGGTGTGCAAACAACACTGCAGGAGGGATGCTGCAGACTGCATTGTACACAAATAAATGATGACTGCTTTATTGGAAATTGTATTGACAGTTTCAAGGCATGTCACCCCAGCTCTTTATTATGCTGGTCCTCATGTTACCAACATACAGAAGGCTGAGTCAACCTGGGGGGCCCTGGGATTGAACCTATGAACTCAAGGTCCAACATGAGTTATTTGCCTGCATTTTTGTCTGCATTAGCTTACTGTGGAAGCAGGGGATGGAACTAATATTCAAAATATCTCAAAAACTTTTTTTTTTTTTTTTGGTATTGAGAAACCCTGATGAGAAGAATCCTGGACTGGCAAGAATCTTCACTTTTTGGGACTTATTCTTGAAATTTCACCCATGGCTCTTTTGCACAGAAAACTGAATTTTCTGTGCAGGAGGTAGCATTTTTATGTAGAAATATTACTTTCACTGCAGCAAATGCTGTTTCCTGTACAGAAAATGCTATCATCATCATTATCATCTTTATTTCTATCACACTTTTTCCCCCAATTTGAGACTGTAATTGGGGACTTGGTGTATTTTACATTTTAACCCACCACTTTTCCATCAGATGTGAGGCTCTGGCTAAACCTCTGCTGCCACGAAATGTAAAGTGGTTACTTCCAACAGTGGTTACTTCCAAGAGTGAGGTCTTTCCCTCTATCACCAATGTAAGGACCTCCTGTCTTACTGCTGTGGCCACCAAATGTGAGGACGTCTTGGATGCCCTCAAGTTACCTGTGTGAGATATTATGCAACTAACCAGACACCACCCCTCTTTATTCTTTGCTGCCACAACAGCCACCTTATCTAAAGCCAAGTTTTCTATTATAAAGTGTTGCAAGAGACCAAAACTATATAAATATAAAACAATACCTTATTATAACAGAAGTTAATCATTAAAAAATTAGATAAATTATTTCATACCTTTAAAACACAGCTCAGACTCTTTCACATATTTCACTCCTAGCTAATTCACACTCTTAAACACCAGTCATTAATTCATGACTGACTCCTTTAACCCTAATCCTAACTTCACTCACTATTTCTTCTTTCTAACTACAGTACTGTAAATGACTATATCAACTGTCATTCACTAACCTGAGTCACTTTCCCTCAGACATTCCACCAATCACTGCTCACTTTCACCATGCTATTCTCTTCCTCCTCCCAATAGCTACTTACCTTATACACAGCACATACCTAAACTATTGTAAATTATACATTTTACACCCAAAGGTCATGATATCAGAGAGACCTATTTTGTGGAAGAAATTGCACATGTGTGATTTCCATAGAAAACAACATTGTCTGCACAGGAAGTAGCTTTTTCCACATAAAAAACAATATTTCTATGCAGGAATATTATTAAAATGAAATTATTCAACATTAAATTATTATTTATTATTATCAAAATGCTGTTTTCTGTGCAAAACAATCATATGTGAATTTTGCACAGAATTAGCCCTGGACTACAAATAGACTTGAAAAACTGCATGTTTTTCAAGGATTCCCTTGCAGTGGAAAGAAAATTGCTGCAATTAATTGGTGCTTCCCTCAAGAAGAAACTTGGTGAAGAATTACATCCCTAGACAAAAACTCTGACTAAGCAAACACTACAGTGTCTTCTCCGAGGCTGTCCCTTCAAGAATCTTCCGCTGAATTTCCTTATTATTGGGTAATTATGTGATCAGACTGGGCTAAGCAATTTAATAATGGCAGTCTGACAGATCAGTGAATTAATCAGAATGTGTTTCCTGCCAGGTAAAAGCTTTCTTTCTGAAAAGATTACAGCTTCATATGATTTAATATTTTTAATTGGAACATTTCCATATAAATGTGCCAATAGCATAACCAGAGGTTTGCTTTAAGATCTCTGATCCTGGAAAGTTATCAAAGGCGAGATCTCATCACCTGCATCTCCCACTGATTCTTTATCACAAAGGTAGGGAAAGTATGGTTCACGGGTTTCATGTACTATTGATCATCTTTTGTAGGTGTTTAGAACCCTCCATCAGACATCCCTTAAGCCTCCAAGTTGTTCTTGTGTGCCTTCAAGTCATTTCCAACTTATGGTGATCCTAAGGTAAACCTATCATGGGATTTTCTTGGCAAAATTTGTTTGGGGGGGTTTGCTTTTGCCTTCCTTGGAAGGTGAGAGTGTGACTTGTCCAAGGTCACCCAATGGGTTTCCATGGCTGATCTGGATTCAAACCCTGGTCTCCAGAGTCATAGTTCAACATTCAAATCATTACATCACAGTGGCTCACAGGTAATTCTTTTCCTGGCTGATTTTTTTGGCCAAAAACCTTCCCCAAAGGCTCAAAACTATGACAACACATGGTGTCTTTTCTTCCCTGAACCCCTAGTGTCGCCAAGCACAATTTATTATTATTATTATTATTATTATTTTATTCAGGTATATGCTGGCCTTTCTACTGACAATGCAACTCAAGGCAGCTAACAAAATCTTTACAATAATACAAAAGTAAAAACAACACTATAAATATAAAATTTTAAAAAGAATTAAACAATTTATAAGTTAAAACATTAAACATTAAAATATTAAAATGCATTTTTAAAACTTAATAAAGACCTTTTAAAAATCTTAAAAACCTTACTGCACAGCCTTAAAGCCCAATCTTTGTCAGTCTGTAAGAACCTTGCAGCACAAAAATGTTTTAATCTGTGGCCAGAAAGAGAACAAGGATGGGGACCTCCTGGCCTCTCTGAGGAGGGAATTCAAAAGTCTGGGAGCAGCCACCAAGAAGTCCTTCTCTCTTGTTCCTATCAAACATGCCTGGGAAGATGGTGGGACAAAGAGAAGGGCTTCTCCAGGTGCCAGTTAGATGCTAGTTATTGTCGCGGGATGTCCTGGGATTTCTTGGTCCCATAATCGTCCCTCGGTGTTTACACGATTTTTGTCTCTCTTTGGGATATCCTGGGATCATTGTTTACATGGCATCACATGCCATGATATGTCTCTTCTCCCACTATATACTATCCCATTTTTTTTTATTTACACGCATTTATGGTCCTGGGATTTTTTTAAAGCTGTCAATCAAGGATGTGATTACTCATTTTTTCACAACCTCTGTGATGCACTTCCTTTAGAGTTTCCCACCATGAGCAATGCTATTGACTGGCACAAATGTTTGTTCAAGCTTCTGCATTGGTAAGAGAAGGAGGGCAAAGGCAACCCCCTTCTGCACAATTTGATTAAAAATATCCCTGCCCCAAAAATGTTAAACTCCATGTAAAAGGAGAATGCCAGTACAGGCACATGAACCATTATAAAGACAAACCTTGGTTGGTGCCAGGGACGGTGAGAGAAGTCAGCATCAGAGCCGAGTGGAGCCCCGGTGCACACGCGCGCACACACACAAGCCCCAAGCTGAGTATGCTCTCAGCTGGGACGCCGAGTGCAGGGGATGAGGCTGAGGCAGGGAGGGATTGAACGAGGTGATCAGGAGCATACAGGCTTGCATTGTGACTGTGCCTCTAAAATTTAAACACAGACACACAAGCCCCGATGCGAGTATGTGTGCATCTGGGAAGCCGAGTGCAGGGGATGAGGCTGAGGTGGGGAGGGGAGGTTGAAGCTGAAGGCTTTGCAGTGTAAAAATCCATTGAACAGGCTGACTTAGTGCACAGACAGATAGACACACAAACCTTCGTGCAGCTGGAAGGGAAGCCTTTGTTTTCAGCTGGTGAGGCTGAATCTATTGAACAGGTGACAGAGCCCTCCTTCTCTTGGCCCACCCTCGATCACCATTTCCAGTCATCACCTAGTATCTTATCCCTGACTGTTTACATGTCCAATTTTCCGAATCCTCCCATGACTTTTTTAAAAAATTGCTACAAACTGCAGGATGGAAAGTCCTGCTGGTTGAGGGATAAAAGGTGCCCCTCCTTCCTAAAAGCTCGGGACCATCACGATGTACGTGTAAACAACCAGGGTTCGACACAAATTCTTCCCACTATATTTTCATCGTGCAAACAGCACCTGGATGATCTTAAAGCTCTACTTTGCTCAAACAGGGAGATATGGCCCTTCAAATATCCTTAACCGAAGCCACATAGGGCTGTACCAGCACTTTGAATTGTGCCCAGAACCGGACTGGCAGCCAGTGAAGCTGTTACAACAAGGGAGTTGCGTGCTTCCTGTAGCCAGTCCCAGTTAACAACCTGGCTGCAGCTGACTGAAGCTTCTGAGCACTTTTCCAAAGGCAGCTCACATAGAGCGCATAACAGTAGTCCAAATGGGATGCAATTGAGGAAAAATAGTTGAAAATCAGTCAAAAATGAAACCAGAAGTGATTTCACATCATCTGGTTTCATTTTTCACTTTATCACACTACACTGTTATAGTGCTATTATTCCACTTTAATGGCTATGGCTGCCTCCTGTGGAATTCTGGAGTTTGTAGTTTAGTAAGGCCTAAGAGCTGTCTGGTTTAGAGTTCTAAGTGCCCCTGCATAAACTGGAAACCCTGACAAGAAGTATAGTGGACTGATGAGATTCTTCAGAGTTTGGGATTTATTCTATGTGAAAACTTGTATGAGATTTTGTGTGTGTGTCTAGAGAACAAACCTTCTACACATAAATCAAGTTTCCTATTCTGGAAAAGTAGGAATCATAAAGTTGGAAAAGACTACAAGGCTATCTAGGAATCACCAGAGGTACTGGCTTGCCTGTTCCCAGTTCCCTGGGAACAAGCAAGGGAGGGAAAGAGAACCAGCTTCTGGCCTGAGTTAAAGCCTCTGCAGTGTATTGGGTCAATGAGGTCAATGAAGAACCATTGACAAGCTCTGGGGAAGGGAGCTGGAAAGTAGAAGCTGAAAGACAGTAGAAGGACTACAGGCATGTCCTTCAGACTAGAGTTGCAGCAGAATGAAGGACTGACTGTGTTCAAGGACTTGTGCAACAGCTCAGCTGAAGCCTTTCTTGGCTGCCTGAGCTGGCAGGACAACCAAGAGAAGGATAAGCCAAATTGGACTCAGGATGCATCCAAGACACACAAATAATCCAGTTGGAAACTGGATTATGTGTCATGGCTCTTTCCTATGGAATCCTGGATTTTGTAGTTTGGTGAGGCACCAGCACTCTCTGGTAGAGAAGGCCAAAGACCTTTTAAAATTACAAATCCCAGGATTCCATAGGACAGAGCCAGCAGAATGGGTCACTCACTTGTGATTCCATTTCAGAAATGGTACAGGCAATCTATTGATGGCTTAAGCCACCAATAAAAAGGAACAGGGGTGGGAACAGAAGAGGCATGGGAGCATAATGCCACAGGGGTGACATCATCTGATATTCAGCAATGTCCTGTCATCCCTGTGGTGGGATATATAGTGCATCTGATAATCTCCTTAGAAGCCTCACTATGCTCAATGGAATTTACTCCCAGATGCAGTGCATTTCAAAACTATCCCACTTGAGTTTTTTCAAAATGAGGAAATAACTATAGATTTAATGTGATGATATAATTGTCTACAATGTCAGTAGTACTGAGAAGTTATGTCCAGGGATAGTATACCCTGATGATGTTTCAACAGGCAGGGGGAAAGCAATGAATTGTTTACTTTCTTGGCAAGTAAATGTCATGACCCTTGCAGATATTTCACTTAAATGAGTAGGTCACAAAGTAGCAGGATAATTTACTTCAGCATTGTTAATTAATTCCTCTCAGAACACTTCCTAGGGATGCAATTCTTCACTAAGTTTTTTTCTCAAAGGTAGCAATAGGTAATTTCAGAATTTTTCTTCCCACTTTAGGGAAGAAAACCACACAGTTTTCAAAAGCTATTTGCAATTTGGGACTTATTCTGTAAAAAATTCTGTGCATTTTTTGCATGGAAAATGATTGCGCTCTCTCTCTCTCTCTCTGGCTTTTCTTCGCAAATGAAGATTCAGGAAGGACTCATCCCGCATTTTCTGCAAGCGCGCTGATGACTAAAAAGGCCAATCTGAGATAGACATGTCCGGTTGCAGAAAGCAAAGCAGAAGGTTTCCTCGGGTGATGTTACTGCGTTGTGATTCTTTCTGCATTGCCGTTTCTCTTCAAGACTCGTTCGGCGTGAGTTCTCAAATAAGGCTGCAGCATTGTGGATAGTGTTCTCCATGCCTCCTGATTTGAGGCCAGGGTAGATCATTGTTGGTGATCAATTTGGCCAAGCCTGAGATGTTGTTTCAGGGAATCCTTGTATCGCTTTTTTGGAGTGCCCCTCTTACGATGACCCGTGGCGAGTTCACCATAGAGTACTATTTTGGGGACGCGATGGTCCTCCATCCTAGACACATGCCCTGCCCAGCGCAGTTGTGTTCTCAATATCATGGCCTCAATGCTGGTGATCCCTGCTTGCTCAAGGACAGCAACATTCATCACATAGTCAGTCCAGTGTATATTTAGGATTGTGCATAAACACTTTTTTTCTATGCTTTTTTTTCTATGCTTTTTTTCTATGCAAATCAAACATGTATGAATTTTACAAAGAATAAATTCCAAATTATAGTTGTTGTTTTTGCAGAAAGCAGCCTTTTTGCATGGAAAGTAATATTTCATTGCAGAAATATTAATTCCTGCACAGGATTAACCCTAACCCTAACCTTTTGCTGAAAAGGGAGTTAGAAACAGAAACAATTAAAGAATCGATGGTGAGGTGGGCAAAGGATATAGGAGATACAATAAGCCTGATGGAATGGGAAAATGCTTGGAGTAAATCAAATTGCTTTACGGCAAACCAAGATTTAAAAGAAAATTTTGTTAAGATTTCAAATAGGTGGTACCTCACGCCAGTTAGAATAAGTAAAACATAAAAAAATAGAAGCAAAAATTTTTGGAGATGTGAAAAGGAAGTGGGATCATTATATCATATGTGATGGGGGTGCATAATTATAAAGAGATTTTGGGGGAAAGTACATAGAATAATACAGAAGATGTTACAAATATTTTTTTTTATGGATCTGAAGTTATACCTACTAAATATGACAATGGTGTTAGAGAAACAAATTGAGAGGAAATATTGGATAATATTATTATATTTAATCTCATCGGTAAGACTTAGGATAGCAGCCAATTGGAAAAGGAAAGAGGCACCAGAGGTAGATGACTGGTTAAATAAACTTTTAGAGATGAAAAATAATGACAAACTGACCAGATTAATAAACAAAGGGAACATAGAGGAGTTAAATAATGAATGGGAGGCAGTAACGCAATACTTGAATAGACAGTGGAAACTGATTTAAGAGAGAATAAACGAATGTAAAAAGGCTGGAAATTCTTTGAAAAGGTGCAATTAAAGGGAGTGTTGAAGTTAAGAACTATGAGAAAGACAAAATACAAGAGTTTATGGAGCAAGGAGGTATATTATAATATGAAGAAAAAAGGAATAAATGGAGGAAACAAAGAGAAAAGGGGAAAAGTGAAGATGGAAAGAAAATCTTTGGATGAGTAAATCAGAGGAAGTCAAGAAAGGGGAAGAAAGGAAATAAATCGTGTGAAGGATGTAAATGAAAAGGCGAACATTTATTGGTAATAAAATTACAACTGATGATGATGGGGAATAATGAAAGAAAAATATGTGTAAAATGTATTATGAGTTGTAATCTAACTCATATTTTATGTAAATCTGTGGAAATTCCTTTTGTTGTTGTATGGGAAAATGATAAATAAATAATATAAAAAAATAAATTATAGTTGTTGTTTTTGCAGAAAGCAGCCTTTTTTGCATGGAAAGTAATATTTCATTGCAGAAATATTAATTCCTGCACAGGATTAGCTTTTTTTCCATTGCAGGAAAATGCTGTTTTCTACCCAAAACAACCATGTGCAAATTTTGTAGAGAATCTCATCAGTCCAGGCTTCTCAACACTTGGAAAACATATTTTTCAACCGTTTTCTGAATATTTTCAAATGCTTTTTCTATCCCTATGTGGCATTTTTCCTGATGTTTTTTTAAAAATCTGTCAGTGCCCATTTTTCATAACAGCAGTCTCTCTTATTCTATTCTATGAGTACAGTGCAATTTTTTGTAACTCACCTTCTAAGTGAACCATAAGGTGATGCATACCACAACTCAGAATTTGCAGTTCAGTTCACAATCTTAAAAAAGTGCACAAAATGCATAGATTACAGGATGATATAACAACAACAAAAAAGCAATGCAGTGAGAGAAAAACACTTGCAAAAATGTGCACGCTAGGATAAAATGTTTACATTGGGGAAATGTGGGCAAAATGTGTTTTCAAGTACACTTTTCAAGTGTGATTTCTCCTATATTGGCGAGTTGGGCTGAAAGAAACTTGCAGCTGGGAGAATCAGAAATCCATTCAAACTGGAAGAGTTAGGCATGTCCATCCTCCAAGAACAAAAAATTAGGAATCTGCTAAAGTGAAACCAACTTCTGGTTAGCTCCTCCTCCTGGTCTTATGGGAGAGGAAAAGGGATTGTTTCATATGGCCATATTCTTGCTCATGGGTGTAATACTACATTATGGTTTAGCAAAACATGCAATGCAAATACATTTTCTGTTTCATAAAAAAGGTTTAATCTTGATATGTAAACTACTCAGCACTGTTTTACTACATTTGGATAAGTGTAAAATCATCTGTATAGCTTTAGATTAAATCATCACCTCAGACCAAGAGGTGTGGATCAGGTTGGTTTGTTTCAGAATGTTCAAAGGTCAATTTTTTCCCCATCATCAGCATGAAACAGTTTTCAGATATGTAAAATTCACTGTACAATTTCTAAAACACCCAGCCAATATAGCTGCTGGCCATCTGACTAGGGGACTCTGGGAGTTGCAGTCCAAACCCCACAAAATTTTTCAAGTTATTTCTTATGCTTAGGATTCATTACTGGCCCCTATATCTCTCATATGCTTCATCAGGTCTTTGGGCTTGTCTACAAAATGAAACTCCTCCTAGAATTTTCAGAGAATGCAATCTATCTGAATGTGATCTGAAGGGGAGTCACAGTATTTGAAAGGAGGGGGGCTAAAAACTCCACAAACCGTGCAGTAAAAGGTTTTTCAGTTTTCGCCAAGCTTCCTGGAAAATGTGCATAGATGCACATTTTTGGATATGTAGCCATCCAAATTCACATTGCTGTGCATTTTTGCTCAATTTCCCTTTATGAGCACATGTGCCCATTCAATTCAAGTGAATTTGAATGGATGTGAATAGGCGCAGAAATGGTGAAGACAAATCAGCTTTGCTGTGAATAGGCGAAAATGTGCACCCACTCACAGTAAACCGTCAAGTCTGGATGAGCCCTTTGTTTAATACCTGGCCAGAATGCAATCAGACTGTGCTCTATAATAATACACTGTATCAAAGACATTAGTTTGCCTTATTTTACCCTTCTGTTACCCTAAACACTAGTGACGTGGAAATTCTAGGCGAGATTGAATTATTAATATTTTGGGGAAATTATCAATAACTTGGCTTAGCAATGCAAGAGGGGGTAATGTGGGGATCTTCCACGTGTGTATACCAGTACTAGCCTGGACAGAACACACACAAAATGTGAAATTAATGATGATCTTTATTAAAAGTTCAAAAATGACAGCAATCATGGACACATTCATGTAAGACGCATTCACACAAGAGTAAGGAAATAAAGTGGGAAATATCTGGATACCGGAATAGGAGGATATTCTTGGAGACAACAACCTGTCCTGTAGGTCCTGGGGTCTCGGAGCAGGGTTCTGAGGGCACAAAGCAAATTGGCAGCATGGAGGGAGGAATGGGTGGCTATGAACAAAGAGGTCCTGTTTTGGAGTTGTATTTATATCCCTAATTGACCCCTGAGGGGATGTGATTTTGAGTGTGAAACAATGCTTTTCAGGAGATTCCCATGATTAAACAATGGATCTCTGGATATGTTCACTGTCCTATAATGGGCCATTTGGTTGAACTGAATAGCATGAGCTACCTCCTCGATTGCAAGTTCAGGATCCAGGAAAGGTTTTATTTACAAACAATAATTACCTTTAGCTATTGATGAGTTTCCTGTCAGAGAGAAGGAGAGCAGCTTCTGGACAGCAAGTTTCCTGCCAGGGAGAAGAAGGAGAGCAGCTTCTGGACAGCCATTCTGACTGGGGAGATTGATTTTTTTAAAAACTGTTGGGAGAGGCTGCTTGTTGCTGAGGCGCGCCAAAAATACAGCATACCTAAAAGTACAGCTTAGCATTCTCAGCATTAACTAAGAGTTCTTAGATTACCTAAAAGCTCTCACCATGGACACTGAGGGGACTGCAGCAGTCACTTGCAACACTTGAGCGATGTTTGTCTTCTTGTCTACAGATGTGGAGAACTTCACATGCACCAAGTGCAAGCTAGTAGCCCTCTTGGAGGAGAAAGTACAGCAGCTGGAGACATGGGTAGCTACACTTCAATGGATTCGCGAGCAAGAGGTTTTCCTGGACAGAACAGAACGAACAGTCTTGGATGGGGACCGCACAGAGGAAGTGGCTGTGGAGGAGAGGGTCACTTCACAGACATAGGAAGTAGACAGCTGGAGGAATGTCACACACAGAACAAGAAAATCCAGGGATTCTTCGAGCAGCTTGCAGCTACAGAATCGATTCGAAGCCCTTTCCCTTATCAAGGACAACGAGGAAGAACAGCATGGACAGACTTCAGGGGTAGAGCAGGGGACCTTGAGAGGACCACTGTAAGGAACAGCAGCTGCGAAGCCTCAGCGGAGGCATTTGGTGGTGGTGGGGGACTCCTTGCTGTGGGGTACAGAAGCAGTGGTATGTGGGCCTGACAAGATGACTCGGGAGGTGTGTTGTCTCCCTGGGGCAAAGATCTGTGATGTGACCGAGAGGCTGACAAGACTCGTCAAGCCTACGGATCATTACCCCTTCCTTTTGGTCCATGTGGGAACCAATGATACTGCAAGGCACAGCTTTCCCAAGATCAGAAGAGATTATGAGGCCCTGGGGAGGAAGCTGAAAGAAATGGACGCACAGGTTGTCATCTCATCTCTTCTGCCAGTTGAAGGGCATGGTCCAAGAAGGGAGAGGAAAATAGCCGATGTAAACAACTGGCTCCGTAGATGGTGTCGCCGAGAACAAATTGGATTCTTGGATCATGGACTGCGCTTCCATGAGGGGGGACTTCTGGCAAGAGATGGGGTGCATCTTACAACAGTTGGAAGAAACATTTTTGCCAACAGTCTCAAGAATTTGATCAGGAGGGCTTTAAACTGAGTCAAATGGGGGAGGGAGACAGTATTCTGGAAGGCAAAAGGGCTGGAGAAAATAGTCAAACTGTCATAGAGGGAACAAGGCAAACAGCGCAAGGACCCAACAGTGGGAGGCAAAAAAACTTGCACAGGGAGCAAGTAAAGGGAACACATGGTCTTAGATGTCTCTACACTAATGCACAGAGCATGGGAAATAAGCAAGATGAACTTGAATTCCTCGCACTACAAAACAAATATGATATAATAGGCATTACTGAAAACTGGTGGGACAAGTCTCATGATTGGAATGTAGGAATAGAGGGGTATAACCTTTATAGGAGAAACAGGCCAAACAGGAAAGGAGGAGGAATAGCATTATATGTCAGGGATATTTACACCAGTGAAGTGATCCATGACATCAATACTGGAAGCCAGGTGGAGAGCATCTGGATAAAAATTAAAGGGGAGGGAAACAACAGGGATGTTATTGTGGGACTCTACTACAGACCCCCAAATCAGACGGAGGAATTGGATGATGCCTTCCTAGAACAGATGAACACACATGCAGAAAGGAGAGATGTAGTAGTGATGGGTGACTTCAACTATCCTGATATTTGTTGGCAATCTAACTCAGCCAAAACTTCAAGGAATAGCAAATTCCTTACATGCCTGGAAGACAATTTCATGGTCCAAAAGGTGGAAGAGACAACAAGGGGGTCAGCTATTTTAGATCTGATCCTAACCAACAGAGATGACGTGGTTAATGGGGTGCAAGTGGTGGCATCCTTAGGTGAGAGTGATCATGTTCTCCTGGAGTTTGTTATACAATGGAAAGGAGAAGCCAGGCATAGTCAGACACGCATTCTTGACTTTAGGAGAGCTGATTTCAATAAACTCAGGGAAATACTGGGGGTGATCCCATGGTCAGGAATACTAAAAGAGAAGAGACCTCAAGACGGATAGGACTTTCTGAAAAGGGAGATACTGAAGGCACAATTTCAAACAGTACCATTGAGGAAGAAAAATGGGAGGTGTCTCAAGAAACCAGGATGGATGACTAAAGAACTTTCAATGCAGCTAAGTTTTAAACGGAACATGTATAGGAAATGGAAAAGGGGGGAAATCACCAAAGAAGAATTCAAGCAGATAGCGAACACATGTAGGAGTAAAGTCAGAAAAGCTAAAGCGCAGAATGAGCTCAGGCTTGCTAGGGAGGTTAAGAACAATAAAAAGGGTTTTTTGGGGTATATCTGCAGCAAAAGGAGGAAGAAGGAAATGATAGGGCCACTACGTGGAGAAGACGGCAAAGTGCTAACAGGGGACAGAGAAAAGGCAGAATTACTCTACACCTTCTTTGCCTCAGTGTTTTCAGAAAAGGAAAAGGATGACCAACCTGAGGATAATGGAACAGAGGACACAATAGGGGAAATCCAGCTCAAAATAAGTAAAGAGGTAGTACAGGAATACCTTCTTAATCTAAAGGACCAGATGAACTACATCCAAGAGTATTAAAAGAGCTGGCAAATATAATCTCAGAGCCATTGGCAATAATCCTTGAGAACTCCTGGAGAACAGGAGAAGTCCCAGCAGACTTGAGGAGGGCAAACGTTGTTCCCATCTTCAAAAAGGGGAAAAAAGAGGATCCCAACAATTATCATCCAGTTAGTCTGACATCAATACCAGGGAAGATTCTAGAGCAGATCATTAAACAGAGAGGCTGTGAACATTTAGAAGGCAATGCCATAATCACAAAAAGTCAACATGGGTTTCAGAGAAACAAGTCATGCCAGACTAATCTGATCTCTTTTTTTGATAGTTACCAGCTTGGTAGATGAAGGGAATGCTGTGGACATCGCATACCTTGATTTCAGTAAGGCCTTTGACAAGGTTCCCCATGACATTCTTGCAAACAAGCTTGTAAAATGTGGGCTAGACAAGTTAACTGTTCAATGGATTTGTAATTGGTTGTCCGGCCGAACCCAAAGGGTGCTCAGCAGTGGCTCCTCTTCGTCTTGGGAAGATGTAACCAGTGGGGTGCCACAGGTTTCTGTCCTGGGCCCAGTGCTATTCAACATTTTTATCAATGCCTTGGATGAGGGAATTAGGGGCATACTTATCAAATTTGCAGATGACACCAAATTACGAGGAGTAGCTAATACCCTAGAGGACAGGATCAAAATTCAGAATGACCTGGATAGACTGGAGAGCTGGGCCAAAGCTAACAAAATGAAATTAAATACGGAGAAATGTAAAGTACTGCATTTAGGGCGGAAAAATGAAATGCATAAATATAGGATGGGTGAGACCTGGCTGAATGAGATTACGTGCGAAAGGGATCTCGGAGTCCTAGTAGACCACAAGTTGAACATGAGCCAACAGTGTGATGCGGCAGCTAAATAGGCCAATGCGATTTTGGGCTGTATCAATAGAAGTATAGTGTCTAGATCAAGGGAAGTAATAGTGCCACTCTATTCTGCCTTGGTCAGACCTCACTTAGAATACTGTGTCCAGTTCTGGGCACCACAATTTTAAAAGGATATTGACAAATTGGAGCGTGTCCAGAGAAGGGCAACTAAAATGGTGCAAGGTCTGGAAACGATGCCTTATGAGGAGAGACTTAGGGATCTGGGTATGTTTAGCCTGGAAAAAAGACGGTTAAGAGGCGATATGATAGCCCTGTTTAAGTATTTGAAGGGATGTCACGCTGAGGATGGAGCAGGCTTGTTTTCTGCTGCTCCAGAGACTGGAACACGGAGCAATGGATGCAAGCTCCAGGAACAGAGATTCCACCTCAACATGAGGAGGAACTTTTTGACAGTAAGAGCTGTTCGGCAGTGGAACACACTCCCTCGGAGCGTGGTGGGGTCTCCTTCCTTGGAGGTCTTTAAACAGAAGCTGGATTGCCATCTGTCGGGGATGCTTTGATCAAGATTTCCTGCGTGGCAGGGGGGTTGGACTGGATGGCCCTCATGGTCTCTTCCAACTCTGCAATTCTATGATTCTATGATTCTATGATTCTATGATGGGATTATCGTCTGACACCAGATGTTTTCAAGAAACATTTCCTTAGGTCTGGTTTTACCTTTGTGTTACTTTAAGATTTGGAAATGTCTATGGCCTCTCCCCTAAAGCAATGCATGACTTGCCTTTTTTCAGTGAGTGTCTTTTGGTATTTTTCATGGGTCCATGGTCTACTGCACCTTACATGGAAGACCATAGTAAGGTCAAATTGTTATCAATATTTCCAATTATTGGGGGCTCAGGGGGTTGGGGGTGTTCCAGCTAGTAGCACTTCCATGCTCTTTTATTCTCGCTGGTAGCACCTCCATGCTCTTGGACACCACCCAGCTTTTCAGCTTTCACAAAATGGTTTATTGTTTGTTTGGAGCTGATATAGCTAAGAAGCACCACTTCTGGAAGCTATTGACTCTTGTTGGACCCATTTTTTGTCTCTCTCTCTCTCTCTCTTTTATATATATATATATATTTGAAATAAGAAGCCATAGCTGTCACATGATGCATGCTTCCACATGCGCTGGCATACAAGACCCTTCCATCACATGTATCAGGATAGAAACGTATGTCATGCACTCACACGACTATGATAAATTACTGCACAGCTCAAGCTTTCAGGTTCCTTCAAGATGAAGAACAAAAGAAGACTCCATTCCCCAGAGAAGGAAGATTCTGCTTGAAGAAGCTGAGAAAAATAGCATATATGAATTGTCTTGACAGCCACTAGTACATTTTTAAAAGATCAATAAGAAATCACAACAGACATTTCTAGGATGACACCAATAATTTTGTTCCAATTCAGAATCCAATCAAACTGCAGAATGAGTAATAAAAATGGTAGGGAAGCTGCCAAGTGAATATAACTGAGGAATAGCAAGATGCCATTGTGACAGAGTCCTTGTAATAATGACTGCCATGAATAAAAGAGGAAAGCACATTGATACTATGCATTTGGTTTATTAACTCCCAGTTTACTACTAAGACTCCTATGCAGGAAGTGCTGTTGCTCAGTAATACAGCAGTTCTTCTATATGTAGGTTCAGCTTTGTTTCAGATAACAGAGACCTTTCTGGTGGTGAGGAGAAGACTTCAGGCAGTGGCAGCCACCTGGCGGGCTAATACAGACAGTGACAAAATATTTTAGTTGTCACATTAGCTGTTTACAAAATTCCCTTATATTCTCATCTCCCTCAACATTGTCCATCATAAAAGAGGAAGGCAAATAAAGAAGAAGCTAAGTCTGTGGAATGAGAAACCTGAATTGCCCAGTTATATTTTAGATATATTTTTGAATCCTCTCTATTTCAGGTTTTTTTTTTCTTCTACAATTATTTTTCTCCATATTCAGATGTCTCACCTAATACAGTCATTTAGAAACCTCCACTTCAGACTGTGGGCAGAAGACTGTAAGTTTGAATACTGTTCCACATATCTCTCCTTGTAGAAAGCTAGCATGTTGGGATGTAAATTAAGCTACTCCAGCCCTGTCTGATCACACATCACGTCCTCGTCTGCCCCTCATTCCCCTCTCCAGCCTGCTCCCTCTATTTGCCAGTTGATTTGTCTGTCTGTGCTGCATCTTCATCCTCTATCCCTATCGCTCTCCGTCTGCTCCCTTGTTCTGTTTGTCCGTATGCACCGCGTCGTCGTCTGCTCCTCGTTCCGTTTCCCCGTCTGCTCCGTCTATTTATCTACCTATCTGTCTGCTCCTCCCGGCACATCAGCGCTGCACTTTACAGCCTGCCCGGTCTTATAATCCGGTTCAGGATTTACAACAGATCCTATCTAGTCCCCATCTATTCCTTTGAACTCCACCTCCTCCTCCCTTCTCTCCACCAATCCAGGCTGTTCAGTTATCTAACTGCATAGCTACTGTGGCGCATTTCTATTTTCCCTTTTTCTTTCCCCTTTGTTCACAGTAGGAGGGTTTTCCCCCCTTTGTTTAATTTGTATCAATCCTCTCTGTCACTCTGTCACTCGGTCCCTCTCTGTTCCTCTCTATTATTAAATGCCTCTATTGTTGAGTCTCTTCTGTACATATCTCCAGTATCAAATTGTCCTTCTTTTTCTATTTCCCGAGTGAGACAAGAGAAGTGACTTAGAATAGGAAAGGGAAGTGCCTTAGAAAAGTCTAAACAAAAGGTGTCTTACCAGACAAAGTAGGCGTTATAAATATTGTCCAGATGAGAGCCAACTATCTGAAGTAAAATTGACTTCTTTAAGTTATTTTTCACAAAAACAACTATAACTTTGATAATGTCTTGCTTAACAATAGGGTACAGAAATGAGGACTTTGTGCCCTAAGGCTCCGAAGCAGCAATGGCTGCTCAGCCTGTCAACTTGAAACTGAGGGTAGGAGTCTTCCTTCCCCCCCAGACCCAATATAGACAGCTACTGCAAGCCCCACTCTTCTTGTACCTTCTCAGGTATAAAGTTGGGGTGGTCTTCTCGTCAGACCCTCCTTTGCTGCTCACAGACAACAGGTCCCCATGGAGCCCTGTTAGGAACCTATGCTAAATGTAAAAAATTACCAAGAGATGTTGTAGTTCAATTCACAAAGAAGTCAACCAAAGATAAGATAATGGAAGAGCATAATAAATCACCTATTGTGGTTTCAGGGAAGCATTTATCTGTAATGAAAGAAATTCCAATAAGAATTTTGAAGAAGAGGAAAGAGTATGACTTTTTGGTGTCTAAATTAAAAGCTAATCAAATTCTTTTCACATGGGACCGTTTAGAAGGGGTGATCTTTAATTTTCAGCAGCAACAGTTCCGTCTGAACTCAATTGAAAAGGCTCAAGATTTTTGACAAGATATGGTTCGATTCTGAGAGGGGAAAGACAATCAACACCTAGATCTGTAGTAACAAGAGATGATCATGAAAAAGAGGAGGAAGGAGTCAAGAAATCAGAGATATCAGGATTATTGGACAGAGAAAGTAGAGGAAAAAGGCAACCAATGGAGGAAAAGGAAAGTGGGATAAACCCTGAAACTAGCCTGCTCAATTTGGATTTTGATGTATTGGCTTCTCTTTAGGTAATAAGGGAAAATGTTAAATACAATAATCTCCTGGAATGTCAACAGCTTGAATTCCCCGATCAAAGGGAAAAAAAATAGTGTATTGTCTGAGAAAACTCAACCCTGATATTAGTTGTCTGCAGGAATCCCATATAAGGGAGAAAGATGAAAAATTATTAAAATTTCCAAATTTGGGAGAAGTATTTAGTGCTTCTGCTAATAAAAAAAGAGGTGTAATACTAATCATTAAATCCAATCTTTCACTAAAATTGATATTTAAGGATAACAAAGGTAGATTCTTGGGGGTAGAGGTTAAGTTGGCCAGAATAACTGTTTTGATAATTGGTATCTACGTACCATGTAAAGAAAATAAAAAATGTTATGAAGATCTAAGAAAATATGTGTCTAACTACTCTTATGATCAGATGTGTCTCCTTGGAGATTTTAATGAGGTGGTAGATGTATGTCTAGATAGAAATCCCTCACGAGTACAAGCTAAGATGAAAACAACAAGTAAACTTTCAAAAAACTGTGCTCAATTGATAGAGGAATACCAATTGAAAGATGTGTGGAGATTTCAATGCCTTGGTGAAAAGGATTTTACTTTTTATTCAGGACATCATTGCTCCTGGTCTAGGATTGACATGATATGGTTATCAGAATCATTACTCCACTTGGTTAAATCTTCAGAGATATTACCTAGATCTTTCAGTGACCACAAGTTAATTAAAATCCAACTGGTTAAAAATGGAATAAGAAGAAATTGGAGATTAAATGAGTATGTGTTAAATCAGGAGGACGTGATAATGTATTGTAAAAAAAGAACTGGAAGAATTTTTACGATTAATATTAATAATGAGGTTAAGATCCAGACAGTATGGGACACATCAAAGGCGGTAATGAGAGGTATCCTCATAAAAAACCCTTGGAAATGGAAAAAGCAAAAGATGAAGAAAATAGAGGAGTTAGCAATGAGATAAACAATCAGGAAAAGAGACTTAAACATGACCCAGGTAATAAGGAACAAGCAAAAAAGATGAAATTTTTGCAAAATCAATTATCTATGTTGACCGTAGAGGAAGTAGGTACAAAAATGAAATTGGCTAAGCAAAACTATTTTGAAAATGCAAATAAACCTGGACGCTGGTTGGCAAATAAGATATGTAAAGAGGAGAAAAAACGGAATATTAACGGCTTGCGGGAAGGTGATACAGTTATTGTAAAAGAAAAAGAAATACAGACGAAATTATATAACTATTATAAAACTTATATGGACAGCAGGCAATGGAGAATACGATAGACTTAGAAAACTATATATCATCTAAACATCTCCCCCCAATTGATGAAATGCATAAGGAAATCCTGAATAAGTCGGTTTCTCTAGAAGAAATTAGTAAAGCTATCAAAAGATTAAAATTGAATAAAGTGCCAGGAATAGATGGCTTGCCAGCAAAGTATTACAAAATCTTTAAAGATCAACTCTTAAAACCTCTACAAGAAACTATAAATGCAATTAAAGACACAAAACATCTACCTGATAGCTGGAAGGAAGCAAATATTGTATTAATTCCAAAAACTGAAAATGAATATCCAGCAGTTAAAGATTTCAGACCGATATCACTCCTCAACGAGGATTATAAAATTTTTGCTTCCATATTAGCATATAGATTGAAGGAGATACTTCCTCGATACATTGGGGAAGATCAAACAGGTTTTCTCCCAGGTAGGCAGATGCGGGAAAATGTGAGAACTACCGTAGATATTATTGAATACTTGGAATACCATATAGAGAAAAAAGGAGCTCTGCTGTTTCCGGATGCTGAAAAGGCATTCAATAACGTTTGGTGGGATTTCCTTATCACCGTATTAGAAAAGATGATATTTGGAGTCAATTTTATATCATGAATCAAAGCTATATAGTGTGATCAAAGAGCCCACCTATCAGTTAATATGGAAAGATCCAACAGTTTTGCTATTCAAAAAGGTACCCGCCGAGGCTGCCCGCTTTCCCCTTTGTTGTTTGTCCTAACAATGGAAGTCCTCTTGAGAGAGATACGATCAAATGAAACAATTAGAGGTGTTAAGATAGGGAAGGAAAGATTCATTTATAAAGCCTTTGCGGACGACGTGGTATTATACATGGAAGATCCACTACAACAGGGAGTAAAAATGATGAGAATGTTAAAAGATTTTGGCCAATGGGCTGGGTTTAAGATAAATACAGATAAGACTAAAATTTTGACCAAAAATTTAGATAGAGATGAGAGGATGCAGCTGGAAGAAATGCTTGGTGTGAAAACAGCAGAGAAGATTAAATACCTGGGCATAATTATTTCCGGTAAAAACAGACAACTTTTCCAAAATAACTATAGCCCAACATGGTCACACATTAAAAAAAAGATGGAAACGTGGAAGAAACTGGAATTATCTTTGATGGGTAGGATGTCGTTAATTAAACTGAGCATCTTACCCAAGATATTATTTTTGTTTCAAATGATTCCAGTCCTAATCCCCCAAAGATGGTTTAAGGAGTGCAATAAAGATCTGAGCAATTTGTTATGGTTGGGGGGAAAAAAACGAGAATAAGATTTAAATTATTGACCGAAATTAGAGCTAGAGGGGGATTTGGTGTTCCAGATCTAAGGCTCTATTATGAAGCCAGTTGTCTGATGTGGTTGAAACCATGGTTCTATTTGGATAATTCCAGATTACTTTTATTGGAGGGCCATGAACTTAATTTTGGGCGGCATGCATGTCTCTGGTACCAAAAAGTGAAGGCACAAAGGCAATTTATCAATCAACCTATACGGAATCCTCTATACAAAATTGGGAATCAGCTTGGTATAGAGCAGCGAAAATTTCTAGGTCCATTAGCCTGCAGGAAAATGCCTTAAAAGTTATGACAAGGTGGTATCTTTCCCCCGATAGAATAGCGAGAATGGCAAAAGAGATTTCAAATATCTGCTGGAAATGCAAAAAGAAGAAGGGTACCATATTCCATATTTGTAAAAAAGCAAAAAAATATTGGTGTATGATCAGATAATCAGATTCTTTGTAAAAATACAAAGAATTCTTTAAAAAGAGGTCGATTTTCAGCCAGAAATATTTTTGTAAGGAATTTATGAAAATTCAAATATGGTAAATGAAAATATGAAAATAAAAAGATTATTATGGCATATGTGTACACCTGCTAGAATAGTATACACTAGATATTGGAGGAAAGAGAATATTCCAACAGAGGAGGAATGGTTGGAGAAATTATTTGAGGTGGCAAAAATGGACAAGCTCACTTATATCTTAGAGAACAAACAAGCTAAATCATTCTTAGAAGGGTGAAATCCATTGATGGAATACTTGAAAGTGAAGGAAGATTAGTTATATGGAGAAAGAATGAGAAGAAAGAGGGAGGAATAGTAAGCAGAGGGAGGAAATAAAAGCAGACCAACAGGTACAGAATGGTTGATGCTTGGAGATACATAAAAATAGTATAAAGGGAAGTGGAACATACAAACATTGGAATTAATGATATGATAAAACATATACAAGACAAGAGCATGTATTGGACTAATTAAGAAGATGGATATAGGGAAGGAATAAAGAAAGGAAGAGAAAAAGAAATACAGTAACTAATGGTAAAATTTCTTTTTTGCCTTTCTAAGAATGAGCGTAATTGATAAAATAGTTAAGTATAAAATACATGAGAAATTGTAAGATGATATGATGAGGAAAGAGGAAATCAAGGGTTGAATTTTGGCTCAAATTTGAACTGGAGTTTGCTAGAGGGGAAGTCTTATAATGTATATAAGAATTAAAAAGAATATTGTGATAAGTTGAATTTAATTTTATTTAAAATTAATGTACGAAGAAGATATTATGTGTAATGGAAATAGAAGGATTGATATATGGCATATGGAGTATATTACGTTGATAATTTGTATTTTGTTTAATAAAAAATATAATTTTAAAAAAGAAGGACATGGCCCAGGAAGAGAGAGAATACTAGAATTGAACAACTAGCTTCGCAGATGGTGCCATCAAGAAATATTTGGCTTCTTGGACCATGGTCTGTGTTTTCATAAAGAAGGGCTTTTGGCAAGAGACAGGTTGCACTTCACAGCTGTTGGAAAGAATATATTTACTAAGAGTCTCACAAATCTCAACAGGAGGAATTAAAACTGAGTTACATGGAGGACAGAAACAATATTCCAGAGGGCAGGGAGACACCAAATATGATAGCCTTAATGAAACAAGGGAGAATTGGACTAAAAGTACAAGAGCCGAACAGTGGGCAGAAAAAAACAAGGAATCAGCTGAATAGAATGATACTTGGTGTTATATGTCTCTAAACTAATGCACAGAGCATGAAAAATAAACAAGATAAACATGAACTCTTAACACAGGAAGGCAAATATGATTCAATAGGCATAACTGAAACTTAGTAGGCTGAGTTTCATAATTGCAATGTAGTAATGGAAGGGTGTAACCTATCCGAAAGAAAAAGAACAAACAGGAAAGGAGAGTAGCATTATATGTCAAGGAAGTCTACACCTTTTTAGAGATCCATGACTTAAAGCATAGAAAACAGGTTGAGAGCCTTTGGCTAAAAATGAAAGGGGAGTAAAACAACAGTGATGTCACTCTGGGCATCTATTATAGGCCACCCAGGAAGACTGGAGATTTGAATGATGCCTTCCTAAAACAAACAACCAAATATTCAAAGAGGAGAGATATAGTAGTAATGGGAGACTTCAACCACCCTGAAACTTGTTGGAAATTACACTCTGCAAGAGTGTAAGTTCCAACATAGCCTTGCAGACAATTTCACTGTACAAAAGGTAGCTGAAGCAACAGAAAGATCAGCAAGTTTGGATTTGATCCTAATCAACAGAGATGAACTGGTAAATGGGATGGAAATGCTGGGATCCTTGAGTGTGAGTGACCACATCCTCTTGCTATTTGTTATACAGAGGAAAGGGGAAGTCAAATGTAGTCAGACACTGACTCTAGACTTCTAGAAGGCTGAGTTCAGCAAGTTTAGGGAACTACTGGATGAGATTGCATGGTCAGAAATGCTCAAAGGGAAGAGAGTTCCTGATGCATGGGAGTTTCTTAAAGGTGAGATATTTGAAGGCAAAGTTGAAAACAATTCCAAGGAGGAAAAGAAGTGGGAGGTGTAACAAACTAGTGTGGGTGTACGAAGAACTTACAGGTGAGCTGGGATTTAAAAGAGACATATGTAAGAAATGGAACAAAGGAGAAACCATGAAAGAGGAATACAAATAAATAACCAATACTTGTAGGGGGAAAGTCAGAAAAGCTAAAACAGAGACAAGTGCAACCTGTCTCTTGCCAAAATTTGAGAATTACTAGAGAGGTTAAAACTAATAAAAAGTGTTTGGGGGTTCTGTTTGGAGAAAGACGATTAACAAGGAAATGATAGGGCAACTGTGCAGAGAAGATGGGGAAAATGCTAACAGAGGACAGAGAAGACCAAACTGTGTAATACCTTCTTTGCTTCAGTCTTCTTCCAAAAGGGAAATAGTACTCTAATTGGTTAAAAAAAAAAAGAATAAATCATGCAGTAAGACAAATACAGTCCAGAATAGATAAAGAGGGAGTAAAGGAATACCTAGCTATTCTGAATGACTTCAAGTCTCCAGGGCTGGATGAACTGCATCAGGGGACTTTTATCACATGAGGCTGGCAAAGCAGAATTTCAGCAGGATAATAGCATCTTTGGCCAGTAATTGCACAATGTCATGTCTGTCCTACTGCTGCTTTGTATTCAATTCATTAATGGAGTGCACCTTTACATTGACAGGTAAAACCCACCAATGGCTCCCAATATCTCTGCTTTTCATGACTGCCTTCTGTGTGATAGGTCCCTTCCACTGCAGTTCCAATATCCAGCAGTCATGTGGCACCAGTGGGCATGGTTCTCTTCTCCTCCTTTCCCACTCACTGTTTTCCTTTCCTTTTCTATTTCTTTTCTTTTCTTTTCTTTTTTATTTAATCATATTGTCATAATTAATAAATAATAAAAACCAAAATGCACTCAATAGGACTGGAAGGCAGGATTATGGAGGTCATATGGGAGAGACAGCAAGGGACCATAGGTCACCAAAGTAGCATTATAGTACAGTTGCAGAGTAATATGATAATGAATGTTCCCAAAATGGTATGTTTCCATTTACTTAAACTAACGTGATTGTGGTGAGACAGAAGGCTGGTGTGATAAAATACCAAGAATACTAAACAAGCTTGCAGATGTAATCTCAGAGACATTGTCAAAAATTTCTGAAAGGACAGGAAACATCCAAGGAGATTGGAGGAGAGCAAATGTCCCCATCTTCAAAAAGGGGGGAAAGGAGGACACAAGCAACTAGGGACAAGTCAGCTTGATGAACTAGGAAAGGTTCTAGAACATATCATTAAACAGTCTGTGTGCACTTAGAAAGGAATGTTGTGATCACTAGGAGCCAGCATAGGTTCCTCAAAATCAAGTCACTCTAAACTAGTCTTATCTCTTTCTTGGATATAATTACAAGCTTGGTCAATTGGGAGTGCTGTGACTGTAGTATATCTTGATTTCATTAAGGCTTTTGACAAGATCCCCCATGATATTCTTGAAGGAAAGGTGGTGAACTGTGGGCTACATAATGTTACAGTTAGGTGGAACTGGAATTGGTTGGCAGACTGAATGCAGAGAGTACTCACCAAAGGTTGCCCTTCATCTTGGAGAGAAATTACTAGTGGGGTGCCTCAAGGTTCTGTCCTGAGTCCAGTGTCACTGGGGATTGGTTCTGGGGGGGGGCATGGAAACTGAAAACCATGGATAATAGTGAACACCATTGAAAATTTCACGGGACTTTCATGGGACTTCCAGTTTAAAATACCATAGAGTTGCCTTGGAGGACCTAGAAAATGGCTAGAGAGGATATATTTTCTAGGAAGGCTCTATGATAGGTGTGCTGTTTTGTGCCCCATGGATAATTGAATCAATGGATAATGAATCAGTGGATGGGGGGGGGTTCCTACTGTATCCAGAGAGAAGGAAGTATTAGTACCACTTTCGTTTTCTCTGGTCAGACCTCACCTGGAATATTGTGCCCATTTCTGGGCACCACAGTTCAAGAAGGATGTTGAAAAGCTAGAATGCATCTGGAGAAGGGCAAACAAGATGATCAAATGTCTGGAATCAAAGCCTTATGAGGAATGACTTAGGGACCTGGATATATTTAGCTTGGAGAAGAGAAGACTGAGAGATGACATGATAGCTAATTTTAAGTATCTGGAGGATACCATGTGGAAAATGGAGCAAGTTTGCTTTCTACTGTTCCAGGGACTAAAACATGAACCAGTGGATTTAAATTAGAAGAAAAGAGATTCTATTAAAGACTAGGATTTTTAACTATGAGAGCTGTTTGATAGTGGAATTGATTCCTCCAGAGGGTGGTGAACCTTAAGAGTTCATTAAACAGGAGTTGAATGGGCATCTTTCTGGAGTGCTTTAGTTGTATGTCCCTGCTTGGCAAGGGGTTAAACTAGATGGCCCTTGTGGTCCCTTCCAACACTAAGATTTTATGATTCTATGATTCGACAAAAACAGCAAAATTATCCCCATATCTCTTAGGTGGCATATTTGGAGAACAGCCCTCTAAAGTCCCATGTGGATGCCAATGTATTCCCCCCACCCTGCAAGTCTCACCTGTCAGTAAATGCTCAAGTTCCACTGAAAGCACATGCGCACACATGCTAAGATGCTAATTTTCCATGGGTAGGAAGATATTTCCTGTACTGGGGAGCATCCAAACATCTGATCCCTTACAAAGAAATTCCTTGCCTCCTGTCTGAAGCTGATCCAGGAGGAATTCTGCCATATTTCTGCTTTTTCACATTAACTTGTATATCCAAATGGAAATCCTTTTGGGACTTAATTCCATCAGTGCACTCTCTCTCTCTCTCTCTCTCTCTCTCTATATATATATATATATTACTGTAAACTAGACTGGGCCTTTCAAAGAAAATGGGCCATAAATCAAAATAAGTAGACATGGCTACTGGTGACAGGCCAGAAGTAATAGTCCCTTCTTTGAAGTGTGTTCTATCACTGTCCTCTTAGGAATGACAAATAAGTCAGCATTGGTTTCAGTGTTGCACCTCAATAGATATAAATCCCCACATGTCCAAATATGGAGTAAATATAAGCTTTTAAAATTACTTTAAAAAAGTAATTAGTAACAGAAATCCAGAGTGCAGAAAAAATAAGAGCATGCCATTATAGCGACAATTTTAAATATAAGGTTTTATTTTCTTATTGCTGAAAGCAACTAATATATTTATCCTTTTGTTACTTTTTTAAATGTCTGAATACTACAAGACTTTCACAATTTGGGACTTTTGTGAAAACAATTCATTTGTACAATGAATTGTATATAGCACCAAAAACTTGTTTTTTGAGGGGAGGGGAACCCTTAAATGTGCACAATTTTGCATAAAATACACTGTTTTTGGTGAGGTTTTGGGGCAGAAAAGGGTGTTTCACATAAAAATGTCTTTGTACAAACAAGTCACCAGATGTAAATAAATAAATAAATCTCAGGCTAGTTGACAATTTTCTTGACAAGGTGTTTTGATGTGTTGAAACATTCTTTCTTAGTGAGGAGGAGAAAAATTATGAGTATTTTTAATATCCCTTATAAGAGGCTACATAAAAGGTGATCAGACTAGACTAAAAGAGACTTCACTACACAAAATGGCTGTGAGAGGATGTAAAGGTAGTAATAGCTGCTCTCTCTCAAACAACTCTTACTTTGTTTACAGAATTAATGGCAGGGGCTGAGAAGACAACTTAGACTGCAAACAGTGTAGCTGCTGTCCTGAGGGAGCAATAGAGGAAAAAATTCCTTACAGGAGAAGAGCCTCCTGAGGAAAATCATTTAATCACTCTTGTAGGAAATATCTGTGACCTCAGTTACCCAGAACAACTAGATGAGTCCAATTCTGACTTTTTCTTTTTTAATTTTTATTTTACTATTTTGTTTATTGGGAAAAGATTGGCTATTGACAAAACTCCAACTGATTCAGGCCGACTGCTGATTGAATGTCAAGATTTCCCCTTATTTTTGTATGCTGGAGGGACTCCCTTGCAGAATGTGTTGTTAGTTTTTGTAAGACCAAAGCCACTACCTAAAATTGGCTCAAGTTAATCAGTATATGAAATATTAAGGCTAAAAAAACCCCACCACCCTTATCTTTCTTTTGAGTCTTTGATGCAAAGCTTCCCCTAAATATCTGTGATGTCCAGCCAGGACTGTTTAAATCTCCCCTGCATTTTCCTTTGTTTTCTTTTCAAGGCCTTGGTATGTCTGAGTATAGGAATACTTCACTGTATTAGAATTGTGGGAGGAGCTGAAGAATTCCCCTGCATTTTTCTAGGTTTTTGGTTTGTTCCTTCCCAGCAAGCTCTGTTTTACCTAGAAGCTTTTAGTTCCTTTGGGCAGTCTTTGCTGTGAGCTTGCAGAGAGCAGTTCTGGTGGCAAACAGGCCCAGACAGCCGGGAAGGGCATTTATTACACCATCAGCCAAATTAGTTGCCAATAACAAAGGAATCAGGAGCTGAAAGACCCTGCATCAGCTCCATTGAGTGAGGAGATAAAACCCAGAGAGATGTCACCCTGAAAACAGCTAAAACTCCAACTGTAAAGTACCTTTTCATTTCAAGCCTTTTAGAGCTGGGGAGGAGAAAGCCCTTTTCTTTTGTTCTTTAAAATAAACTTCCCCCTTTTTTGAACTGGATATTCAGCATCAGAGCCTTTTTGGGTAAAGGAGTTTGATCTCACCAGGGTACTGGCGTTGCACACCCAAACCTGCCACCACCTTTAGTTGGGTGTGTCTTCACAGTGTAAGAATACCTGGCGGCCTTTGCCGCTCCGGTCTGTCAAGAGAGAGTCCCACTGCATGGCCCAGCATTGAAGCAAGTTCCCCAAGACTCGCATTGAGGGAGAAGAGATCTTTCTGTGGCTGTGAAAGGGGAGAAGCAAAAGTTGCTGTGTTTAGATAGCCTGTCTTGCTACAGCAGCCATTTTGACTACTTCTTCCTGCAGAGTTCTGAGCACATGGTTGGCGGCCATTTTGGATCTGCTTTTTCCTGCAGAGTTCTGAACACATGGTCAGCAGCCATTTTGAGGCTACTTTTTCCTGCAGAGTTCTGAGCACATGGTCGGGGGCCATTTTGGAAGAGCTTTTTCCACTTAAGTTTATGGATAGAGCATTATAAAGAGAATGACGTGTGTTTTATGTTTGTTCATGTTGCAAATCTGAAGAAAGGAGCTAGAAGACTCTTCAACCAACTCCAGGTCTGGCTGTGCTGAAGTAGCATAGGAGTGGTGATAGCAGGAGAGCGGATCAGTAGCAGGCTGTAAGTAAAAATCAGCACTACACCGTTTAGTCCTCTTCATCCTTGCTGAGTTGTTGCTTTGGTGACAAGAACCAGCCAGAATGGATAGGCTTTCTGAAGAAACAGCACATGGACACACACATGGCACTCGCTCCCTCAGAGACAGGCACCCAACTGAGAAGGCCCTAGAACTGCTGTTGGAGGAAGAAAGGCACTTCTGTGTGAAAGAACTGCAAGCCTGGAAGAGTTTGCAGCATGCTATGTCTGCTATCAGCAGTCTGTGGCTCAGAAGACATGCAAAGAAGAAAGCTTACCCAGCAATCCAGTTTTCTACAGTGGAAAGGAGTGGTGAATAAAAGGATCCAAACCCTTCAGACCATTAACAATCCCGATGCAGAATCCAGACTAAAACAGTTCCTGGAAGAAGTCGAGGATAAAGAAAAGGAGTACAGTGCAGTTTTGGACATAGTCAAGTTCCGGCTGCAGAGTTTGGAATTTAATAAAGAGAGTGAAAAGTCCCCTGCTGGCAGTGCCAAATCCAGCAGAGGAGTATACCCAGGGAAACCTCAAAGTGCAAAGAGCTCAAAAACCTGTCACACCAGCAAGTCTTCTTCTCACAGACATGGTTCCCACTCCAGTAAAGGTTGTAGTAGCAGTTCTTCTTCCCATGCTAGCTGGAGTTTGTCTATGGCAGCCCAGCAGTTCAAAGAAGTGGAAAGAATGAAATTGAAGTCTGAAATATTGCATGCCGAAGCAGAAGCAGGAATGGCCAGTGAAGAACTAACCTTTTCCCATCAAGAGGTTGATTTAGAAAGCAAGAAGCTGCCCTTAAAGCAGAGCAAGAAAAGCAAGAAGCTGCCCGCAAAGCAAAGCAAGTGATGGAAGAAGCTGCCCGCAAAGCAGAGCAAGAAAGGCTAGAATTTGCCTTTAAAGCAGAGCAAGAAAAGCAAGAAGCTGCCTGCAAAGCAGAGCAAGTGATGGAAGAAGCTGCCTGCAAAGCAGAGCAAGTGATGGAAGAAGCTGCCCACAAAGCAGAGCAAGAAAAGCAAGAAGCTGCCCACAAAGCAGAGCAAGAAAGGCAAGAACTTGCTATTCAGAATGAGAAGAAACTCCTACTCAAGGCTAAGGAGGCTTCAAAACTGTCCATAAAGGCCAGGATTTTAGCCAGGACCTTCCAAGATGATCTGAGTGAAGAAAACTTGAGGAAGCTCCCTACACAAGAGCCTAGAGACAGGATATCTACCTTGTTCTTTGTGGGTGAGAGCTCCCCACAAGACCCAGTGGTCAAGTCATCTCCTAATTTAGATGCTAGCAAGACACAATTGCCTGTCGTTCCATGGTTTCAGCCTACAGAGGAACTTGTCTGCAAAGAGAAGGTCATTCATCGTGACTGTCTACCTATAAATATGCCAGTCAATGAATCCTTTAGAGACCAGAAACCCATGGCGGGGAGCCAAATTCCCAGCCATGCTAGCATGGCTATCCAGCAAGCCCCGGCTGCTGAAGCTCCCAAGACTTACAGGTCTAGAGAATCTATGGACCTGCCTTCCAGTCAAGCTGATTTGCAGAGTAAAAGGAGTCCATACTTCTTCCAGCCTGCAGAGACGATTCCCACCTTCATGGAGTCTTGTTCACCATTTATGTTTAAAACTCCCAGGAAGGACCTTAGAGACAAGGGAGTCCAGAAATTCTCAGACCTTCCTGAAGACTTTATCTTATGGAAGGTAACTTTTCAGAGAGCCATTAGAGACTTGAAGCTGCAAGCAGATGAGGAGCTCACCTTATTCATGGCATGGTTGGGCCCCAACTCGTCACGTCAGGTCCAGAGAATCTACACGGCCTACGTGTCAGACATGGATAAGGTGTTGCAGACAGCGTGGAACAGATTAGAGGAGCGATATGGTGCATCAACAGAAATAGAAGCATCCTTATTGAATCGGCTTTATAAGTTCCCAATCCTCAAGTCAAAGGACTACCGTCAGCTTTGGGACTTCAGTGATCTTTTAGTTGAACTTCAGTCTGCAAAATGTAATCCAGAGTTACCTGGTCTAGCTTGTTTAGATCAGTACATCACGCAGAGGCAGGTGCTCCAAAAACTACCCTTTCAGCTCCAGGAGATGTGGGGAAGAGAGGTGTTTTCTTATAAGGAACTCAACATGCAATGCTACCCACCCTTTAGTTACCTTGTGACCTTTGTGACAAGAGCTGCAAAGGAAAGAAATGACCCACAGACTGGGTTCCCAACCCTGTACCAGAATAGGCATCCAGGGAAGACTGTAAAGGAGGACAAAAAACCTATCAAAGAGATGGGGAAGAACACGGTTGTAGTTAAATCTACTGAAGTCACTCAGTTCAAGTCAGATAAGAAGCCAGAGACTAAAGAAATTCCATGTCCCATTCATAACAAACCACATAGCCTTGCAGATTGTAAAGAGTTCTCAAAAAGGCCTTATGACGAAAGGCTGGAAATAGCAACTAAAGCAAAGGTCTGCTTCCGATGCTGCGGTTCAAGAAGTCACTTTGCCAAAAACTGCAAAGTAAAGGTGAAATGTGCAGAATGCAGTAGCCCACAGCACTGTTCAGAAATGCACCGTTTTAAATCACCTTCAGTGTCACCTAAACTCAAGAAGAAAACAGAGAGTCCTAAAAGTGAGGCTGCAGAAAAGGCAGTTACACCTACTTTAGAAGCGGAGTCAGTTGTGGCATGCACAAAGCTATGCCAGGACTCAACACAGACTAGGATATGCCATCCAATATGTCTAGCTGAAGTTTTCTCAGAGAACAAACCTCACTTTAGAAAAAGACTTTATATTGCCCTAGATTCACAGAGCGATGCATCCCTGGCCACACCAGAGTTCTTCAATACTTTTGCAGTCAAAGCCAAGAGGCTTGAATACACCATAGCTACCTGTGCTGGACGACAACGAATGCAGGGTAGAGTGGCAACTGAGTTCATGATTTCGCCATGCGGTGGCAAAAGGTGCATTAAACTTCCTCCATTAATAGAGTGCCCCTCTATCCCAAGAAACAAGAACCAAATAGCAACCAAGGCTGTAGCTGAAAGTCACGCACACCTGAAGGCTATAGCAAAAGAAATTCCTGCATTGGACGAAGATGCTGAAATTTCCCTCCTGATAGGCTCAGATTGCCCAGAGCTGTTTCAGGTCTTGAAGCAAGCAAATGGACCTCCAGGTGCGCCAATAGCACAGAAATTGCCACTAGGATGGATAGTAATTGGACCTGTGTGCATCCATAGCAAAAGCCCACCAACAGTGTTCAATCTTACAGGCAACAGCCAATTTCCGAATTCACGACCCACACAACTACAAAGTTGTCTAAGCCACATTAAAGTCTGTTGCCTTGGTATTATCCCAGACAACAGCGACATTTTTGAAACTTCATCAAGAGATGAAGACATAGCATTTTCCTGTGAGGAAAGAAAGTTCCTAGACATAATGAATCTAGAGACAGTCCAGAATAGTGAAGGGAGCTGGATGGCACCCCTTCCCTTTAGAGAAGATCGACCAATTTTGCCTAACAACCCTCAACTTGCTGAGAAAAGACTTTTTGCTTTGAGAAATAGAATGCTTAAAGACCCCACTTTAAAGGAACAAATTGTGCAGTTCATTGAAGATCTGTTTATAAGCAACTATGCTGAAAGAGTTCCTTTGTGCAGTGAACCCCAAGAACAATGGTTCCTGCCATACCATAAGGTAACTCACCCACAAAAGCCAGAAAAGGTGAGAATAGTTTTCGACTCAAGTGCAAAGGTGCAAAACATCTCACTTAATGATGTTCTTCTTAAACGTCCAGACTTGCTTAACAGCTTACTAAAGTTTAGAGAAAGGAGAATAGTGGTGACAGCAGACATAAACAAAATGTTCTATGCCTTCCTGGTTCAGCCAGAACATCGCCACTTCCTAAAGTTCCTGTGGTTCCAAAACACGGAAACCTTGGAAAATATCACCGAGTTCCGCATGAGAGTACATGTTTTCGGAAATACCCCTAGCCCAGCAGTAGCTAACTACTGTCTTAAAAGGACTGCAGAAACTTATAAAAATCAGTGTAGTACAGAGGCTTATCAAGCAATCAACTCAAACTTTTACGTGGATGACTTACTGATTTCTTTTGACTTAGTACAGGAGGCTAGCCGAGTCGTTAAAGAGGTACAGTCTGTGCTAAACTTGGCTAACATAAAACTTCATAAAGTAGTCTCTAACAGCAGAGAAGTTTTGGAGACTTTTCCTAAAGAAGAGCTTGTTGAAAAGGATGTCACAACAATCTTTGAAGACAAGCGTACACAGAGTAGCCTTGGTATTTTGTGGAATGTCTTCACTGATAGACTTTTGATCAGAATCCCAAAACTTGAACTTCAGACTACAAGGAGGAAAGTACTCTCTTCAATTAATAGTATTTATGACCCCATGGGTATTGCAGCACCAGTGATTATAGTGGCCAAAAACATCTTTAGAGAAGTAATAAACCAAATCAAAGACTGGGGTGAAAATCTGCCCCAAGCCCTGGACTTAGCATGGAAGGCCTGGGCATCCCAGATCAAGGACATTGAACATCTTACTGTGCCAAGACAGTATGTTCCTGTAGAGCATGGACCAAATACCATTTATGAGTTACACATTTTTTGTGATGCCTCTGAAAAGGCAATTGCCGCAGTAGCGTATTTGAGAGCAAGGAGTAGCACCGAGAGGCATATAGGATTCATTATGGCCAAAGCAAAGGTAGCACCCAAACAGACAATACCCAGATTGGAGCTGTGTGCTGCTTTGCTAGCTACCCAACTTCTTCAAACCATTTGTACGGAGGTGGAAACAAAATTCCATAGAACAATATTGTATACTGATAGTATGGTCGTATTAGGATACCTCACAAACACTACGAAGAGATTTAAAATGTACATAACCAACAGAGTGAACAAAATTCTTTCTTGCACTCAGCAAAGTCAATGGAAATATGTTCCTTCTGAGTTAAATCCAGCTGATATTGCTACAAGAGGAGCTTTAGCCCAAAAGGTGCAGTCATCCACTTGGCTGACCAGTCCAAAATTCCTGATGGAGTTAGATGTTCCAGATCACTACAGAAGTAGAACTGAAACATGTTCTGAGTTACCTGAGTGCCTGCCAGAGATTAGCAGCTGCAAAATAGACTTGGTAAATGCACCCAGCATAAGGTTGCCTCATTTAGATGCCAGGAAATTCACAAAGTTCTCTCTGTGGCTGAGTCTCCAACGTGCTCTTGCTAGACTCATCCATTTTATAACTTTGAGAGACAAAGCAGCACTAACAACTATGGACGTGGTTAAAGCGGAAACCCTGATCTACAGGTCTATACAGAGATCTGAATTCAAGGAAGAATCCAGATGCATAGAAAAGCAACACTATTTACTTAGGCACAGTATCCTTAAAGATCTATATCCGGTTATGGACAGCAGAGGTCTTCTACGTGTTGGAGGTAGACTTCAAAGAGCTAAAATCAAGAACAGCTTGAAAAATCCTATCGTTCTGCCTGCAAGTAGCCATGTAGCCCTTCTAGAAGTCAGACACTACCATGAAAGAGTTCATCATCAAGGGCATACCCTGACTGAAGCAAGTGTCAGAAATGCTGGCTTGTGGATTATAAACTGCAGAAAATTGGTTAACAAAGTTATTTTTCAATGTGTGACATGTAGAAAACTTTGCAGGAAGTGTGAGAGCCAGCTCATGGCTGAACTTCCAGAAGACCGTACCTCTATGGATCCTCCATTTACACACATTGGTCTCGATATTTTTGGACACTGGGAGGTACATGCTCGTAAAACCAGAGGAGGAATAGTTAACAGCAAGAGATGGGCAGTGTTATTTACTTGCCTAGTGATCAGAGCAGTACACATTGAAGTTGTGGAAAGTATGGACTCTTCTTCCTTTATTAATGCTTTGAAAAGATTCATTTCTATAAGGGGCCCAGTAAAGACTATCAGGTCGGACAGAGGCACTAACTTTATTGGAGCTACCAAAGAGCTTAATTGCATAACTAAACTGGCAGAGGACAAGACTGTAATGGACTTTGCTAACAAAGAGAAAATTCAATGGGTTTTCAACGTGCCTCATGCTTCCCATATGGGGGGAGCTTGGGAGCGCATGATAGGCGTCAGTAGACGTATTTTAGAGGCAATGCTTGCAAAATGCAAGTTCCTAACACATGAAATATTGGTTACATTTATGGCAGAAGTTGTGGCTATCATCAACAACCGCCCACTGGTGCCCATTACTACAGATCCAGAAAGGGCTCAACTTCTGACTCCAGCCATGATCTTGACTTTTAAAGGCCCTGACTGGAAAGATATCAGCCTTCCAGTTCCAGAAGGAATTCATACCATTCAATGGAAACAAGTTCAGTCGCTTGCATCAGAGTTTTGGAAAAGATGGAAGTCTGAATACCTTTGTCACTTGCAAAAAAGGAAATTGTGGCAACATCCCCAAATTAATATAAATGTTGGAGATGTTGTCCTTCTTAAAAAAGGTGAGAGCCCTTGCTATAAATGGCCTACTGCAGTTGTGGAAGAAGTCTACTCAAGTGCAGATGGAAAAATCCGAAAGGCTACCGTAAGAACTATAAGCGAAGGCAAAGTGATCAAGTATCAAAGACCTTTGACAGACTTAGACACCCTGTTCAGAGTTAGATAAATCATTTTGGGTTTACTGTATAAATGGATAAATTAGGTCATAGGATGGCAAAATTTCATTGAAATTTTGAGCGGGGAGTGTGATGTCCAGCCAGGACTGTTTAAATCTCCCCTGCATTTTCCTTTATTTTCTTTTCAAGGCCTTAGCATGTCTGAGTATAGGAATACTTCATTGTATTAGACTTGTGGGAGGAGCTAAGAATTCTCCTGCATTTTTCTAGGTTTTGGTTTGTCCTTTCCCAGCAAGCTCTGTTCACCTAGAAGCTTTTTGGTTCCTTTGGGCAGTCTTTGCTGTGAGCTTGCAGATAGCAGTTCTGGTGGCAAACAGGCCCAGACAGCTGGGAAGGGCATTTCTTACACCATCAGCCAAATTATTTGCCAATAACAAAGGAATCAGGAGCTGAAAGACCCTGCACCAGCTCCATTGAGTGAGGAGATCAAACCCAGAGAGATGTACCCTGAAGACTGCTGAAACTCCAACTGTAAAGTACCTTTCATTTCAAGCCTTTTAGAGCTGGGGAGGAGAAAGCCCTTTTCTTTTGTTCTTTAAAATAAACTTCCCCCTTTTTTGAACTGGATATTCAGCATCAGAGCCTTTTTGGGTAAAGGAGTTTGATCTCACCAGGGTACTGGCGTTGCACACCCAAACCTGCCACCACCTTTAGTTGGGTGTGTCTTCACAAAATTTGTTTTAGTATGTAGATTGAGATTGATATACCTTCAGTAAACTTTTGATTTGCATTTTTAAACTGACTCCTTTGTTTTTGTAATGAGTCTAATTTAACTGGGAGATCTCAGACCACAGACCTCTGAATACACTGTCAAATGTTAATTGAGCTTGTCTCAGCATTCTTAAGCCACTCTGTATGAATTTGAAAGTAAATGATTTTAACTCCTTTTTTAAAAGAAGATATTTTGTTGCTTTTTAAAAGGGCTAGATCCCTGGAATTTTTTAATACATTTTTATTTTTAGACTCATACCTCCTACAAGGAGGAGGTCCCAAAAATAGGTTGGACCCAAGCCATTTAGGGCTTTAAGCCCTAGACTGGTATTCTGGATCTTGTTTGTCTAGCAACAAACATCTATGAAAGAAGTGGACACTATGCTTCCCACAGAGTGCATGTAGCCCCCAAGGCCATTTTTTTTTTTGCATTGTCCCATAAAAAAGGAGCACAAAAAATGGCAAAAAGGACATGCTTTTTATGCATTTTCTGCTTGTTTCAAAGGCATTCTTGTAGGCTATTGCTGCAATGTAGTTTGCTCCCAGTCTCAACAGCAAAATGGAGTGTGTGGTTCCTGGGAATAAGACTGGGCCCTAGACCTGCTGAAGTTACTGACCTATGGCAAATGTGAAGAACCTCCAGGTATTTTTAGAGATCAAGTACCACAATCCCTGACTATTGGCCACAATTTTTGGAGCTGATGTTGGGGTGGATTTCAACAATAGCTGGAGGATCACATTTCCCACCCCTGATCTATGGTGTGTGCAATTGCATGTAGACTTTTAGTAATGAAAAAAAATCTGTCTCACACACATGTACACATTTGTCCTTTGCTCCTAACCATCTGTTTTCTGATCATAGTTTGCTAGGCAGAGGTTGGGCTGAAAGAAAGAATTAATTTAACATGACAGTAACAAGAAATCCATCTAAGTTCAGCAAGCTTTTACCAGAACAGTCTACATTTCTTCAATTAGAAGAGATCAGTCAGTGTAACAATAATTTTGCTCAGCAGCAATGAAATGATTTTATCTGAACTGCTTCAGATAATTATATATCTTTCTTTTATGTTATCTTTTCTTAGCAGTGTTAAACACTGCACAGCTCTGTTTTAAAGCAAAAAGAACATCCAAAGATCTGTTTAGTCATTTCAATACAAGGGGGGAAATTAGAATACATAAAACTACTGCTATAGGTAGAACAATGCACTGTGTCAGATTCCTGAGTAATGACTGAAGCGTGGGCTTCTCACAGTTTCTACTCAAGAAGTGGGGAAAAAAAGTTTATTAGGGGAAATGTCTGGGTATGTAAAAATGAGCAATTTGTTTCAAAACATACATTTTCCTTGGACTGAAGGTGACAAAGAATGGTCATAAAATTTCTGAAGAATTTACCAGAATTATCAGGCTTCATATTTGGGATAAAAGGAACCTGAGTTTTGAAAAAATAAATGTAAGAGATGGCAAAACTGATGTGTCTTTTCCATTCATATTGATATTGCAGGGTTCATCTATATGAGCCTCCCCAAAAAAACAGAGTGCCCCACAGTCATGGCATTTTGCAGCAGCTGCAACTTGTTCTAATGTTTTCCTTTGCCCCCCCCCCCCGCCAGCTTTGCATGCCCATGGCAGCTGCAAGTGAATTACTCATGTTTTTATCTACCATAATCTGCCACCACCTATCTTAAAAAAAGCAAAAACAAAACTATTTGCACTGTGTGCTGGAGCAATAAATTGTCTTTGCAATAAAAACATAAAGAAACAACACCCTGTTTTCTCACCTTAGCCCTCGCTAGCTAAGGTGAAAATCAAACATGGCAGCACTGGGCACTTGCCCTGATAGCAAGCTCCACTTCCCATGCTCATCCAGCCTATCAGCTTTGTGCTTCCTCTCATATGGGACAGCAATTCATATCGAATTGCTTGTCCCAATGAGTGGGAATGTGCATTCCTTCTGTAGTTTTTTAAAAAAACAAACATAAAAATCTGAAAAGGTTTTTTCTGCATAGGTTTTTATGTTTTGGGCCCCCCTCCTTCAGAAAACAACAGAACGATGTGGCTTGCCATTTCAGCAGGTAGAGGTATCCTTGCATTCTGTGAGGAGTTTTTTGTGGTTAACATGGTCGCCAGTATACTGAATAGAAATGCTGAGATGGTTGTAAGGGTATGTGTGACTGTTTCCTGTATGGAGGGGGAACATATCAGCACAATAATGTGGGGGTAAAATGGGGGGGCACTGAAAATAGCCAAGTTCAGACAATTATGACCCTGAACATGGGACTCTTAACTCCCCAAGTCATATATTCCCAGACCTCATTCAACATAAAAATAGCTTGATGGGCCATGGGAGAAATAGTAGTTTTGGTGGGAAGAGTAGTTAGATAGAGCTCCACCTTCTGATAAGAAAAGTTGACTATGAAATGTTATTTAAGTTGCTAACCCCCAACAAGAATTGAGATGTAAAATCACTTGTTTTCTGATTTCCACCATTTCCACCATTTACATTTAAAAGAGAAGAGTGAATCTGATCAGATATTCCTAAATAAAAATAATTAAACAGCTGTTTTTGCTTTTTTTAAAAAAATGCTTAGTCAAACTCCTAGTCTCAATTCACTCTCATTTTCACTTAGCTGTGAAACCCAGGGAAAAATAACCCTTAGAATCTTCAACAGCTTAAGAAAAAAATACATAAACTTATCTGGAGTCACTTCCCAGCATACAAATTTGTTGCTGTTGTGTGCCTTCAAGTCATTTCTGACTTATGGCAACCCTAAGGTAAACTGTTTTCTTCATAGAATTTGTTCAGAGGGGTTTGCCATTGCTTTCCTCTGAGGCTAAGAGAATGTGGCATGCCAAAGGTCACCCAGTGAGTTTCCATAGCTGAGCAGGGTGTCACAGTGTTCTAGTCCAACATACAAACCACTACACCATGCTGATTAGCTAAATCCTATTTGCACAAGGACTCAACATCCACTGAGAGCTTAAGGTACACTTTTCATGGTAAATAAAGAAAAAAAATCAGTAAACAAAAAGTAAGTTGTAACTAATTGATCTACACAGCAAAAATATTGTGTTCAAGTTGTATTGTTTTTAAAAGGCTCAGAATTATCTGATGCAATCCATCTGCTAAAATATCAAGGAAATCCTGTATCTACTAAGATATTCCAATTCACTTCAATGGGGCTTACTGGAAAGTAGATGGCCATGAGACTGCAGCCATAGCCTGATTAAAGTATATTCAAAACAACCTACACATTGGGAGTCAAAAGTTATAAAGGCTTCCTGAATACCTGAACTCAGAAAAGGTGTCATTTATCATAATCCTTCTTGTCAGTTCCCAATATTCATATTACTTTTGTTATTTTCATTTCAACATGAGTCCTTTGGAAAAAGTTGGGAATGTATTTCTGAATAGGAAGATATTCCCGTTTCCATCCTGTGGAGCTCAGTTACATACACAAACCCTTGGCTCAGTATTTTAGTCCTTCCCAAATTATCTTTTTACATTTGAAAGCAGTGCCATGTAATGTAATTGTATCATGGAAATTTCTTCTACTCTTGAGAACATTCAATGATCATATATAGAGAAAATACTAATATATTGGGGATTATGTCTCTGGTACCACATATTTTCCCCTTGGCCTTTCTTCGAATCACCTTGCTTTAACATTGACAGAATATAATGTGAATGTGTATTTATGGGTCACTTCACATGTTGCATATTTTAGCTGTATACCTGAACATATAAATTCTGCATCCTGAAAACAGGTAATTGCAATAAACACTAATTTTAAACTGATATTCTTATCTGGAAGATATGATTATTGTAGTTTCCTGTTGAGTATATACTGGGTGGCAAATCCAGGTGTGCTTCTATGTAATCTGAGAAACAGACATTAAAAGAACGACCAGTTTGTGCCACAAGATAATAGAAATAAGAGAGTAAGAACGCTACCAATGGCCTTCATATTTAGAACTATGCAGAATAAAAGCAACACCACATTGGAACTAGAAAATCCATGTTCTTTTATATTGTTTGAAGAAGTACCTACCCTAGGGGAGATCTTCTAGTTAATTCTTGGATCCCTGTTGAGAAGATGGAATGGCAGCCTTGGCAATTACATTAACACCCTGCTGTCCATCCTTGCTCTGAATAGGTCTGATTAACATGATGTTTAAATGCCAAAGGCATCTGGCTACTCCATCCACTCAAAAGTTCCTGACTGTGATAGCACCAGTGGAGTTCTAAACACTTCAGGTTGTGGGCAAAATGCCCTTGTACAGTCAGAAGCATTTTCCCAGAAACGTCCATTCCTTTAATTGGATATTTGGCTTCAAAGATTAGGGTACAACTTTATCCAGAGGCACTAGCCACATGATACAGAAGATAATCCATGTCTCTCTTTAGAAGAAATATCTGCTATCACCTCTTCTACAGTTTTTAAAAGTAGGAGATTTGAAGGCTACATTCCTCAATAAATTGCTAGTAAGGAGAAATGTTTCTTGTTGGCTTCACTGGCTATGCAAATCTGAAGATGAGTATTTTTTACTTCTTGTGTGCTTATGTGTCTTCAGGTTGCCTGTTGACTTATGATGACTGTGAATTTCTTAGGGTTTCTTAGGCAAGGAATATTCAGAGGTGGTTTGTCAGTTCCTTCCTCTGAAATATATCCTACAGCACCTGGTATTCATCCGTGGTCTCCCATCCAACTAACCAGTTAACTTTGGAGATTTTCAGACAGGCAAAAATCGCCCCTTGCCGCGCGAGCAGCCTCCCGAAACTGCTGCGCGGCAAGGGTCTTTTTCGGACGACGCTGTGCCTCTAGCGAAGCCGTCCGTGTCACTTCCGTGAAGCTTGGGACGGCTCCACGCCATATTTCAAGCACGGAGGCTGCCCGTGATTGAAATATGACGCGGAGCCGTCCCAAGCTTCACGGAAGTGACACGGACGGCTTCGCTAGAGGCACAGCGTCGTCCGAAAAAGACCCTTGCCGCGCAGCAGTTTCGGGAGGCTGCTCGCGCGGCAAGGGGCGATTTTTGCCTGTCTGAAAATCTCCTTAGAGATAAGTTACAATCAGCCTATTGCTTACTCAGTTAAACTGCTTTTCATCTTTCCTCAAAATTCCTCATACATTTGTGGTAGCAAGAAATGTCTAAGGGGTTGTCTAGATGAGAAGATGTAATGCTGATTTCTGCACATTAACACAAATTCACAGCAGCGTTCATTTGTCCCCACAGTCTTTTGGTAAAATTGATTGTATGTGAAGCTATCTGTGTTTGAAGTACACACGCAGCCATGCCTGAGAATCAAGTTGGTGGCTGAGTAAATTACAGCGTGTTATTATTCTCCACATGATATTGCTGCTGCTCAGTATTTTTTTAAAAATTGTAATCAAAGGTGTGCAAGTGAGACCTTCTGCTTAAAAAAGCTATTTGGTCGCCTCCGTGCAGCAGAAAAGCACACGATCAAAAATGTGAAACTCGAAAATGGTGCTTCTGGCCACTTTCTTGCCAGCATACCCCCCATGCATGTCCAACCAATCTTTTCTCAACTTCCATCCTCACTAAGAATGTGCTGTATCCCGAATTGGATGTTCAAACTATAATGCACATTTCCACGCATTATTTTAAAAACTTCAGAAAAAAACTCAAAGGCTTTTCCTGTGAAGTGGATGACCCTCCTCCTTCTGAAGACCATGAAGCTCATTCACAGTGTGTTGGGACAAATGGTATTATCCTCGAATTCTATGAGGAGTATTCTCATTGTTTAGACAACCCCTAAGTAAGTATATGGAAATAGTAGTGTCCATGTAGATTTCTGTGTCTTCTCCTCCCTTCCATATTATCAACTCTGTTTCTTCTTCCTCTGCTAGAAAATTGAAGGTTTTTGTGTTTGTTTCTTCTTTAGCTAATACTTGTTTTTCTACCTTTCAAACATTTCTAAACCCAGGGCTCAATTACATGACAGTTTTTATTGCACTAGTTTGCGCATTAGTGCATTTTTGCACCAGTGCTGTGTAGTTTACATGATTCAGTGCAAAACTGGTTGATTGGGTAAGTTTTCTTCTTTGTAGTTCACACAGGCAAAAGTGAGGGTGTGGCCACCAGAGCACCCCAATTGCTGGCTGGGGGGGGCGAGAGATGCACAAACAACAACAACAAAAAAGGGAGACCACGAGAGGGGAGAGGAATAATGACAAAAGGAGGCAAGGAAAGCAGGCTAGATTCCAAGGTGGAGGATGATCACCCAGCTGCCAGAAGCAATGGAGTTGCAGGCTCCCCCTTCACCCTGCTTCCCTCAAGCCCCCCTTCTCCTCACGCACTGCGACATGTAATGGCCAGTAGCCAGCGGAGCAGATCACTACTCTCTCACACACACATACACACACACAAGAACATGATCACAGCAGGGCAAGGGAGTGAACAGCCAGCAGAGCAGATTGCTACTCTCTCTCTCTCTCTCTCTCTCTCTCTCTCTCACACACACACACACACACACAGAGAGAGAGAGAGAGAGAGAGAGAGAGAGAGAGAGAGAGAGAGAAACAGTAATTATGGGTAAGTGGGGATCCTTCAGCTGCAGCAGCCAAGCAAGCCGGGAGGCAGACAGCTGGGCAATTGGAATGGGGATAGCAACAGTGGCTGGATCTTTTTGTTTGAGGTTCCTCGCATCTCTTGCAAGTCTGTCCCCTCCACAGTTGGTCCAACCAATCACGGCTCAGCTCTGCTGTGGCTGTTTCAGGAAGATTGCTGGTAGTTCCCACAGCCTTTTGTGCATAAGTAGTTCACACAACTGATTGTGCACATTTTCATAAACTTTATAAAAAAAAAAGTCAAGGAAAGTAGCGAAAGCTTTTACCTTAGGGGTTTTTTGCCCCCCTCCTTCTGAATAGGGAGATTTTGAATCGAAATGTAGGAACTAATAGGAGTCTTGGTGAATTCATATAGGATTTATTTTGCTTTGTAAATGACCCCCCAGTTTTTTCTATTTGACTCAGCTTGTATTTTCATTCATTTTAAAAACTCTTATCTAGACATAATTATCACAACTCTCTCTGTATTGGTCTTTGTGTGTCTCATTGCTTGTTTCCATTGTTATCCTGCTGCCCATCTTATTTTTTATTGCTCATATATCTGACAGTGTTGTTCCTTTGAAAACTTTTTTTCTTTTTTGCATTAGTTGCTACATCTGTATTGTTTTCAGTCTATACTTTTACATGTTCATTTTCCTGTCCTAGGTTCTTATTCTGCCATTGGTTCTTCAGGCAACTTCATTCTCTAAACCACTTTTTTTCTCTTTCATGGTTCTTTCCCCCCCCCCCTGTGCCCTTGTTTTCAGAATGTCATGACAATGGAAATCTGATCTGCTTAATCTCCCTGATGTTTTTTTAAAACATATTTTTTTAAACCGAACACCGTGCTATTGTTGTTTTTATCTGTATACTTGCCTTTTCTGAATTTTAATGTTTCAAAATGTGGAAATAGATGCGTTCAAATACTTTTTAATGGACTCATCCAAAATTTTTACTTTCCTGAGACTGAGGGCGTGTCTAGACGAGAGGATATAATGCTGATTCCTGTGCATTATTGCAAATTTGCTGCAGCATTCTTTTGTCTCCACAGTCTTCTGGCAAAATAAATAGTATGTGAAGCTATCCACATTTGAAGTGCACATGCCTGTGAATCATAATGGTGGCCAAGTAAATTAGCATTTCTCTACATGATCTTGCCATTGCACAGTATTTTTTAAAAAAACAAAAAACTTTAAAGCAAAGGTGTGCAAGTGCGTCCTTCTGCTTTAAAAATCTATTTGGTCAGCTCAGAGTAGCAAAAAAGTACATGATAAGCAATGTGAAAATCAAAAATGGTGCTTCCAGCACTTTCTTGCTGGCAACCCCACCTCCAGCACATTTCCAACCAACCAGCTGTCCACTTCTGCTCCTCCCCAAGAATCCTGAATTGATTGTCCAAATAAGTGGTAATACACTTTCACACACTATTAAAAAACTTTGGGAAAAGCCACAAAGGCTTTTCCTGTGTACTTTTGGAGTTTTGGCTCCCCTACTTCCGAATAAGATGAATATCTGTAGGATCTTGTTGGGACAAAAAGTATTCTCCTCAGATGCTATGAAGATTATTTTCACCATCTAGACAACCCCTGAAAACCAGGGAATGCCTCACTATGGCAGGGCAGCACATTCAGGGGTAGCAGTGTTGGTCATGTACCAAAACAAAATCCAGAATCCACAAAAAATAAAAAAATAAAAATTCGTACCTTTATTGGCCAACCAAACTGCAAAATTCATAATGCAAGCTTTTGAATCTCTACTGGCTTCTTCATCAGGCAAAATATAGTTAAAAATAAAGTGATGATGTTGAAGTCATAGGCTTACATGTTGTCTCAGATGTTGCTTGTGTTGTTGTTCAGGTGAGGATCTGTTCCCCTCCTGCTAAAAGAGGTGATTATGAGACTACTGGAGAAAAAATCCTACCTGAACCTCACTATATTGGAGAATTCCCAACAAGTATCCAATACCTCTTAAGGCAGTATTTTTAAAGGCATGGTTCTAGAGTGTGTGGTGGTATCCTCACAGGTTTCTAAATTAGATGGATTACCTAAATTCATTTCAATCTGGCTTCAGACCTCGTTATGGGACAGAGATGGCTTTGGTTGGTTTGCTGATGACCTATGCCAGGAACTAGACAGAGGAAGTGTGTCCCTGTTTGTTCTAATGGACTTCTCAGAGGTTTTTGATACTTCTGACCATGGTATCCTTCTGGGCTGACACTATAGGATAGGATTTGGAGGCATTATTTTATTATGGTTCTGGTCTGTCTTGGAGGGACAAACTCAGAAAGTTGGGTGTCCAAAAGAAAGGACCTACTCAGATGGCCCCCAGTTAAGTGCCCAACTCCAAAATCACCTGTTTCACTGGATGAGGAGAGGGAGGGAGGGGAAGTGGCTATTTTGGTTAGACTGGAAGCTCTCGAGAAGGTTCAGGCCTGTCCCAAGCAGCAAGTGGTCCAGGCTGCCAAGGGAGCCAAAAAGGGGAGTAAAGCCAATATTACAAAACAAACCTTGTCTCACTTAGATGCTTTACAGTTGTACAATCAGATGGAATACTCAGCCTTTGGTGCTGAGGGTGACGATGACCTTGTGTCCCAGTCAAATGGTAAGGAAGGTGGTGCCTTTGAGCATACTCCAGCGGAGCAGTGTTGAGATGGGCCTCACAACATTCTCACAGTCAGCAAGTGCACATACTACCTCAGAATCTACAAGCACACATGGTTGCCCTTGGGGTGTAATCCACGGGATCATGTAGCTGTAGGTTCTGACTGTGAAGGAGGGGGCTCAGGAGTGGTAGGCTTCCTAATCAGCAGGGCTGCAGTTTTGGCCATGCACAAATTCACCCTTGCTGTTTTTACTTGCAGGTGTTCTATCAGCAACAGTGACTTTATAGTAATATGGGTAGTATGCAGCTGTCCACCAGTAGTGGATATAGTAGGGTTTCTTATGGAGATCAAGCACTTCCCCGTGGGGCCATTTGCTTCTGGCCAATAGAGATAATATCTTGTATGGTGATGACATAGATGTCCTCACTCTGCTGTACCATGAGTTGGAGGAAAAAGATAAGGATGTGTTGAACGACAAGGAGAAGTTGCATAGGCATATCATTGATAGGACCTGGAAAAACTGGTTGTCTGGGTTTCTTATCTATGCTGGGGTGCAGCCCTGGAAGGCTTTTTGAATTTTCCAGTACATATGCATTATTGATAGGGTGGGTGCTGTTTTTGCAGAGCTGGCCTGTTGCTTTATGATGAAGTCTTTTGTATGAGGGTAGCAATTAATCCCACCCTCAGATGGGAAAAGATGCAGCAACAGTTATGGATGCAGATTTTGACACCTGTCTGACCAACCCCAGGGGAGAGGTAGCATAGTGGTCATATTGTCCAGAAGGCTCAAGCTGGGACAAACGTCAAGATGCATGCTGCAGCAAGTCTTCAGCATAGCTTCTTGTGTTGGGAATTTAGGGTCCAGGTGTGTGTGCACTCATTCCACTATGAGTTTGGTTTGTGGGGACTCACATTCCTTTTGTAACTCCCTGAAAGGTAAAAGAGCAGGCAGATCTAAGGATCGACAACCAGGTACGTGGGGATCTGGGGTGTCCCTCTATCCCCGAAAGGGAGCCAGCCCAATTCTTGCTTCTTCTTTTTTTAACAGTGTTACCCAGATCAGGCTGTGGCACATCATTTAAGGGCAGGATTTAGGGATGGTTTTCAGATTCCATTTCAAGGAATCTGGACACCATTTTATTGTAAGAACCTGTATTCAGTAGTTGGTCTAGAATGTGTTGTTAGAGAGAAGATGATACACAAGAAGTGTCTGAGAGGAGGGAGGGTAGCTGGCCCTTTTACATGTCCCCAGATTCCCAATTCGGTGGTATCTCCACTGGAAGTTGTTCCTGAGAAGGCACTTGGTGAATATATTTTTATTATTTGTTTATTTATACCCCGCTCTTCAGTCACAAGGTTATCAGAGCAGCTTACAAATTGTTTTAAGCAATAGCAATTTACACATCTACACTGCATTAAGCAGTTTCCAATGTGTGTTAGCTAATATAGGCATATTCCCCATTCAACTTTCCTAAAGGAGGTGGGTCTGTTAATGATCCCATTCCTATGGAATGTTGCATGATCCGTTATACATATTGGATGTAGCAGTTCATGAAGTACACATGAGGGAAGTTGGGACAGAATTGGAGAAATGCGACATTAAGTCTTCATTCTGCTTACTGCCAGGGCATCCTAGGGACTTTGAGTTGCTGGACTTTTCTTTTGGGACCAAGCAGACTCTTGTCTCTTGTCTGTGGCAGGTAGTGGGGGAAGATTAAGTGAAAGTTTCCATGTGCACCTTGGCACCCTTTTGGTGAAGGGCAGGGTTCTAGAACTACCCCTTTTGGTCCTGTGACCAGGAATGGGGAAGGAGTCTACCCTTGAGGTGGAACTGGGGGGTTTGCTCGAAGTTCTGTGACTTGGAGAAGGTGTGCCTCAAGTCTGCCTTCCAGTAGATGACCCTGTTATTGGATTGCTCTTGGAGGTTTGGTGTTGTCCCCAGGAGAAGGCTCAGAATGTTGTCAAGGGTGACACCTGCCCTCCAGCTTTAAGTTGTTCGCCCCCCCCTTACTCCTTTCCAGGTTTAAATAGCATTTAGGTCAAATAAAGTGACCCTTGTTCAACCCAATTTTCTGTGTTGGTTTTCTTATTCCATGACTGGTTAGCAAATACAAGATGAGTGTCTCAATGCATTCGATAACAGTGCTTACTTAATTTGGCTGGTACATATGAGGGATAATTTTGTTCAATTCATCTTTGATTACAAATATACCAAATTCAGAAAAGTCTTTATAAAAGGAATTTAAAGAATTTGAGGGTTTTAAAATGAATATGGAAGGAACTGAAATGGACTGATTTGTCCATCCATAATGATCAGCTGTAGTACTCAGCATAACTTCCTTCCTGGATTCAAGATCTCCTAGTATTGTAGTTTCTCTAATAGTGGCTGGCGGCTCCCACATCGGTGGGGTGGTGAATTCACTTCCATTTTTTATCTGAAGTTCCCAGGAGCTATCCAACTTGCTGAACCAATTTTAAGCATAGTTTTCTGAACCTTGGATAGCTACTTTAAAATACACACTAAAACCTTGCGTAGATGGAAGCCATCACCCACAATGGGTTCCTCTTCTGGTTGCAGATGCTCAGAATAGTTACCTGAGCTTGGAGATGTTACTTTTGAACCAGAACTTCCAGAATGTCCCAGATAGCATAGTCAATGGCCATGCTCGAGGGGGAAGTCCAAAAATAACATTTCCAAATTTTGCCATGCAAGCTTATGATCTCAGGTACTCTTAAGGTCTGTGTGGACTGCAGAGCCCAGGGACAAAGTACAGGGCCTTATAATGCTTCCAGTGCTGCTGAAGTGAGGATCAAGCCCAGGCATGCTTCCCCTGTGGCTGAATGTACTGAAATGACATTTTTACTATGCCTGCTTGCAGAAAATTCAGAAAAATAATAAGCCTTGTGGTGCATATATTGATTCTTCAGGCTAAATCTTAATAGTTAGCAGATATCAAGGCCTTCAAAAGACCAAAAACAAAAAGAAACCAAAACAATCCAAACCAAATGGTATGTCACGCTGTTCTGGATGCTGGGTTTATTAACATTTCAAATGTGGCTGTCAGGTACACCATTGATTTTTGAAGTTTAGACAGATGTTTCATTAGAAGTAATAATACGTGATAGGAAGAATAATCATCTTCTTTTGTACTAGAATGGCAAACTAGTAATGAAGAATGTAAAAATGTAGGCATTAAGAGGCTGACCCTGAGGTCCTGTATGTCAGGGACTCTGTGGCTTGAACTAAAACTGTCTGTTGCTGAGCTTGGCCTAATGAAATATCCCAAGGTAGCTGTGTTGGTTAGGCAGCAAAATACAGCAAAAGCCACAAAACACATCGCAGTGGCGAAATCCACACTAGACAAATAATCCAGTTTGAAACTGGATTACAGTATTTGCCATGACTCCTTCCTATTGAATCCTGGGGGTTGTTGTTTTGCAAGGTCTTTAGCCTTTTCTACCAAAGAGTGCTGGTGCCTCATCAAACTACAAGTACCAGGATTCCATAGGAATGAGCCATGGCAAATAATGCAGTTTCAAACTGGATTATTTGTGTAGTGTAGATTTGGCCAATAGTACCTTTATTAGGCCAACCAAAAGGCTAGGTCTTGATTGGCCTAATAAAGGTATTATTACTACAGTGTGTTTTGCAGATTTTGCTATATCGCAGACTATAGCCTCTTCAGACCTGAAAGGAAATAAGGTTGTGTAACAGCAGTCCCTGTGGTTAGCAGGCGGTATGGAGCCTCTGGATTGGCTAGATTCTTTTTTCTTCCATTGGTAAACAAAACAATGACCCTTTGCTGTTCTAAGTTTTGATATAACAATCACACCAGTGTGGCCATCAAAAATCTAGCCCATAAAGTAGAGGTGAGGCATGTGCAGTCTTCCAGCTATAGTTATATTTCAAATTTTATCTGCTGTGAATAGGGCAAATGATTACGGGCAAGGCAAATTATCAAGGATGATGGGAGCTGTCATCTAATAACACCTGGAGTAGGAATGTATGAGGAATCAGTTTCAAAGACTTTTTATATGCATTATCCCTGCTCCACACAGTCCAGATAAAATGAGAGCTAGATGGGCTTTTTTTCTTTTTCTTTTTTACAGGAATGTGAACATTACCAGATGAGTTCAGGTACATCTGATAAAATATCCCCCTTCCCTTGGAAAATTTATATAGAAGATGCTCACATTTTAAATATTCATAGAAATACACTTTGATCAAGGAAATATGTGTCAAGAAATGCATCCAATGTGAAAAAAAAATACACACAAAAATTAGCACAGTTTCTGGGGGGAAAGAAACACCTCCCAAAGGACAGATTTTATCCTGTTTTTTAAAAATGGACAAGAGCAGACACCAGGCATTGAGGTGAGAAAAGAAGGAAGTTCACACATGTGCACTTGATAGATATGCATGCTATTATTCAGGACAGACACAGATTTCTCACATCAAAGCTTTTCAAAAATATTGTATACTTTTGCTGTTTAGCCATCTACCTACCTACCTTGGGAAAGACATATAGGGGGGATCCACATGACACAACTAACCCAGTTTGAAATTGGATTATTTGCATGGCTCCTTCCTATAGAATCATGGGATTTGTAGTTTTATAAAGTCTTTAGCCTTCTCTGAAAGAGTGCTGGTGCCTCACCAAACTATAAATCCCATGATTCCATAGAAAGGAGACATGCAAATAATCCAGTTTCAACCTGGATTATTTCTCTAGTGTGGATGTCCCCATGTAATTAAAGTTGCCCCCAAATGAGTAGAGATTTTTTTTTTTTAAACAAGTTAAGTTACCTTTTCCTGTGCAGGCAAAAAAATCCAGGGGATTTTGAAAGAAGAAATACATTAGGAAAAGCTTAACAACAGATGCAGTGTGTGTGTTTGTGTGTGTCTGCCCCATCCATCCAATGCAATGGTGCCTACTTTGTATGCTACGGAGTAGTTAACAGTGTAGGAAGTCACTTCTCAATATAATTTTGATCTCTGAGGGATCACAACAGTTCTAATTGGAAAGAGGAGGATGTGGGAGATATTCTACAGGAAGATTGCTGCTAAGTTTCACTCAGCAGTGTATAAATATGACAGTCGCACAGAAATCTTTGCTAACCTTATCATATGCATCCTTCTTCAGGGTTTGCAATATCTGAATGATAATTATGACCTAAATAAATCTGCAAGAATTATCAATCATGAAAAGTTGCTGTAGGGAGTAAATCAGCCTTGAAAATTCTCCGTCTTCTCCCCCCTACTTAGAATTTAGTATACAGTTGTCCCTTCACATTCGCTGGGGTTTGGTCCTAGGACCCCTGTGAATACCCAAACCCGTGAATACTCAAGTCCCATTATATGCAATGGCATAGCAAAATGGTGTCCCTTATATAAGCTGGCAAAATCAAGGTTTGTTATTAGGATTATTATTTTTTTAAGAATATTTTCAAACTGTGAATACTCAAATCCGTGAATGTGGAGGGACAAATGTAATTGGCCATTTCTTCTATAAAATTTGTTTACTGATGTCTGAAGATTAGTATATGTTGGTATTCTGTGTGAATCATTGTTTTCTGTGTTACTTCCTCCAAAAGAGAGGGGGGGGGTCTCCACAGCTGTTTTGTTGTTTTTGTTTTAACTTTTTGTTTCCCAGTCCAGTGAGCATAGTGAAAGTTCTCAGAAATGAACATCCAGTCCAAGAGAAGTCTTTATTTTTTCACAGCAAGCCTTCGAGTGATGGTTGTTCATAATTATCCAGGACCCGCCCTACCATTAGGGAAGTGGGGCAACCATTTCAGGCAGCAGATGCTGGGGGCAGGTAGCCACAGGACTGTTGGAAAATGTCCTGTGTATGGAACACATGCCTGTCTTGTACCTGACGAGTTAGCTTGCTGCTTTCAAAGGCAATATTTATGTATTTATGTATTTATTTATTTTAAAAATTTCCATCCTGCCTGATATCCAAAGATCTCAAGGCAACTTAGAGTTTAAAAAAAATGTTAAAAGTTAAAACAATAAATAATGGCCAGAATCCTCTTCAGCAGTTATGAATGTATAACCTAAAGTTACACACTTGTGACTGTTTTGTGTGCATTTTACTGATTTAGCCACTAGTTTAGAGGATACATCAGAACCGTGAAAGTCTCCCCTTTCCCACTTATTGGGCAGCAGCCACTGCTTTCAATGGGGGTATGTTTCCCTGTTGATAGGGAAGGGACTGGCTGACAGTCATAATGCCCTCCCCCTGCACGAACAATCTCCTGCACAAAGGGGAATTCCTACAGGGGTTCTCCTGTCACACCTGAGAGCTATCACAGGAGAGGGTGGGGCCATCAGCCAGCTTCTTCCCAATTGACAGGGAAACAGACCCCCGCTATTAACTGCAGAGGATGCTTCCCACAAAGTGGGAATGGGGGGCATCAGGGCAGGGGTTGCTGTGTAGCACCATAAGTATGGTACCAATGCATTTCATAGAATCATAGAATCATAGAGTTGGAAGGGACCACCAGGGCCATCCAGACCAAGCTCCTGCCATGCAGGAAAAAAACAATTGGCTGGATGGCCATCTGTCGAGGATGCTTTGATTGTGATTTCCTGCGTGGCTGGGGGGTTGGACTGGATGGCCCTCGTGGTCTCTTCCAACTCTGCAATTCTATGATTCTATGATTCTAAAAACCTCCAAAGAAGGAGACTCCACCACACTACGAGGCAGCTCTTACTCTCAGGACATTCTACCTAATGTTTTAGTGGAATCACTTTTCCTGTAGTTTGAACCCATTGCTCTGTGTTCTAGTCTCTGGAGCAGCAGAAAACAAGCTTGCTCCATCCTCAGCGTGACATCCCTTCAAATATTTAAACATGGCTATCAAGTCACCTCTCTACCTTCTCTTCTCCAGACTAAACATGCCCAGTTCCCTAAGCAACTCCTCATAGGGCATGGCTTCCAGACTTCCACCATCCTGGTCACCCTCTTCTGGACACATTCCAGCTTTTCAATACCCTTCCTGAATTGTGGTGCCTTGAACTAGACACAGTATTTCAGGTGAGGTCTGACGAAAGCAGAATAGAGCGGCATTATTACTTCCCTTGATCTAGACACTATACTTCTAATAATGCAGCCTAGAATTGCATTGGCTTTTTTAGCCAACAGAGTTCCAGCTAATAACAATAGTTTAAAATTATATATATATATATATATATATATATATAATTTATATATATATAATTTATATATATATATATATATATATATATATAATTTGATTGATAAAATAGATATTTTTTATTGAAAATTAGAGAATTAAAATTGGTTAAAACAATTTCAGATAATTCAGCCATAAGACATGTGTAGCCTGAATAATTAAAAAACATGTTTTTACTTGATGCTGAAATTATCCTTATGTTGGAACCAATCAGGCATACAGGGAGAGGGAATTCCGCGACTGGGGTGCCACCACAGAGAAGGGATGGTGAAATTTTAGCTAGGGGTGGGGAAAGTACAGTCCCTGAGCTGCATGTATTCCATGATCCCTCTATTTGTGGCCCCTGAATGCCCCTGACAGTAACCCCATAGCCCCTGAAATCTTCTTCAGATCCTGTTCAGATAATGTTTCACCCCCAAATAGCTTCAATTGAAAGAAAACCACTCACAATCATTGACATTTCACTTTTCTACCCCCCAGGACCCCCATCCCCAGTCACCTTACTTCAGGTGAAAACCAGCTGGCAAAAGTGCCACTTCTAGTGTGCTGGGACACACTAGTTTCGCCCATGAGGTGGTTGCAGGGGCGAAATTTTCCCACTTAGTTTCCTACCCCTACGTTATCTCTCCATGTGTTTTGAACTACAGCTTCCACAATACTTTATCATTGTGTGGGCTAGTGGTAGATGTAGGTAACACATCAGGAGGGCTATACGTAGGTTCCCTACTGCTGCAGAAAATGAAGCTGTCCCACTGCTAGGATGAAACGACCATTTCAATCAGTTTCTGTAGATGGACTGAGGATGCGAGAACAGGAGGGGGTATAATTTTGCCTCAGGTGTCAGAATCCCTTGGGCTAAGACTTGCCTTTAGATGTCTGTTTTGTTCTGTTTTACCTTGTATTTCTTGCCATTTGCTTGCCATGATTCATCCCATGATTGCATGTGACAAAGGGTGGTATACAAATTCTACAAATACATAAGCAAAATAATGCATGTGTGTGTGTGTTTGTGTGTGTATGCATACTGTGGCATCACTAAGGCTGCTGTCATCCCTCCCCCTGATGGTATCACCTGGTGTAGTTCAGCCTTTCTGCACCCCTCCCCCCAGCACTGCCACTGCACACATGCATGCATGCACACACCTATGTACATGTTGCATTGGTATGAAACAGGTCCCCATCTTTGCTTTTACTATCACTACCAATTTCAAGGCAGCAACAATAGCTTTTCCCATCAGTCAGCCAATTTCCCAGAGTGCTCCCCACAAGCCAGTTGAAGCAACATTATGTACTAATATAGCATCATTTCCTGAGGCATGGGGAATCTCGTGACCATTGACCACAGCCTGTATTCTGAAATGTATGAGAAATCCTTGTTGTAGAAGAGGAGTGATGGCTGGACTGTGTCAGTTATTAATGACACTCTTTTCAGATTGTTGTGATATGGTCTCTACTCTTATGGGTTTGACTTTTTGTTCCTTATTTTTTCTTTTAAGGGTAGAGTAGGGCCCCCATATCCACTGATTCATTAGAATTCAAGGTGGCTTACAAATCAAAACTAGGAACAATACAGATAAAAACTTGCAAGCAATTATTTTGAAAGTGTAATTAAACTGTCAGTACCATTTAAAATCATTTAAACTACGCATTACAAAAAACGAAGTAGTTATAAAACAGGACATCACCCTATTAAAAGCCCTATCTTAAAAAAAAAAAAGCCCAAAAGGAGTCTCTGAACCACCTGAACAGCATCCACCCAAATATCCAATTCACGATGGAAAAAGAAAAGGAACAAACACTGCCATTCTTGGATATCCTCGTCATCCGCAAACCAAACCAATGGTTAGGCCACAAGAAATACAGAAAACCCACACACCTGGACAGATACCTACACAAGAACTCCAATCATCACACAGGACAAAAAAGAAGCACAATAAAAACATTGGTAGACCGCACAAGAAGGATTTGTCAAACCCACTACCTGGAGGACAAACTGAAGCACCTAAACTGGGCCCTAGAGGCTAATGGTTACTCCAAATCAGACATTGCAAGAGCAGCCAGACCCAGAAAAAAACACAGGAATGAAGAAAAACAGCCACCCACAGGGAAGGTATCTTTACCATACATCAAAGGAGTCACAGACAGAATAGGGAAACTGATGAGGAATAACAACCACCAAATGATCTACAGACCAACCAAGAAAATCCAAGAAATGCTATGCTCAGCGAAGGACAAAAGAGACCTTCTCACAGCTGCAGGAGTTTACCATGCAGTTGTGGACAAGTTTACATAGGGACCACAAAACGCAGTGTGCAAACACAAATCAAGGAACATGAGAGACACTGCAGACTGGGCCAGCCAGAAAAATCAGCAGTAGCAGAACGTTCTAAACCAACCTGGACACAAAATGTTATTTAAAAACACCGAAATTCTGGACCGGGCCAACAGCTATCATGTCAGAATGCACAAAGAAGCTATTGAAATCCACAAACATCTGGACAACTTCAACAGGAAAGAAGAAACCCTAAAAGTAAACAAAATCTGGCTGGCAGTCTTAAAGAACACTAAAATCAGAACTTAACACTTGGAAATGAACTCCACCCAGGGACAGGGGGATTTCCAGCAGATAATGGACCATTAAACAACCATTAGCCAAACAGACACTAATCCTCCTTGCATATCTCCACCCAGAAACTAGCCATTCAAATACACAAATTTACATATTCTCCCCAACAGGGGTTCACAGTATATAAACCCCTCACATACTCCTATACAACCATTCTCTGAAGATGCCAGCCACAGATGCAGGTGAAATGTCAGAAAGAAACTCTTCCAGAACACGGCCTGACAGCCCTGAAAAACCCCAAGGAAAATCTGTAGAGTTCCAGAGTCTCAGAGTAGCAACTAAAAAATACTCCCCTGACATTCCCACCAGATGCAAAGGTGGAAAGAGCAAGAGAAAGGCCTCTCCTAAAGGTCTCAAGGTCTGGGCAGGCTCAAATAGGAGAACATAATTCTTCAGGAAGCCTGGACTCAAACTGTGTAGCCCTTTATAGGTCATAAACAACATCTTGAATTGTCCCTGACACAGTATTGTTGAATATTTGAGTGTAGTCAAACTTTTAGATATTCTGGGCCTGAGTTTCTCTATTCATTAGTAAAACGTCACACTGGGATGGCAAGACTCATCCATTCAAATTCCAATTCTGTAAGGCAACAGCAGAGAATCATAAAATAGTTAATCCTTCTCATATGTGATTTTCAGGAAAAAACACAGCTTGAGGATTTGCTGACTTATATTGTAGTCTTCTGTTTCTGCATTGTAACATCTGCTAATTTATCATTTGGTACAATGTATTACATAGTTCTGTACAAGCCCCACTAAGATAAATACATGCTCTTACAACTCTCATGAATTTTGTTGGCAATGGCATTGAGGATTATTCAGTGGAGGGTAGCTAGAGCATCAACTAGCTTCACCTTGAACCTCCTAAAAAAATTGTTAATTTAAGGTAATAGCCTTCAAGGCTATGGAACTATTATTGAACAAATATTCTGAACCACCACATTTAGTGGGGAAGGGGTAGCATCTGATGAGAAATAGAAACAGCTATCAAATTTTAATGTTATTAAAGTTTGTTGGGGATCTCTACAAGGAGGATTTTAAAATTGCATAACAGACTTCCAAAATTGTATAACAGACTTCCACTTGTGGAAACTTGTCTTCTTTGCCCTGCAGTCATTTCCCAGCTGTATTATTGTTGTACATCAATATGATGGGAATGCTGTCAGAGTATAGGATATGAACTCACCACTCAAATGATTTTCACAGAAGGAAGTGTAAGCTAATTACCCAGTGAATCTCCCAGACCTAATATGTGGAGTCATAACTTTTTCCATAAGATTTCTTAAATTTTAAGGTGCTGCTGGTGCAGCCTTTTTGTGCTGGCATAGTTGTGATCCATCTTCTGAGTGTTTAAGTACCTTAACTCTGGCTACAATCAAGTATGACTGCAATTTCATTTCCAGAATGATCTCTTAAAGAACAATCTGTTAAAGCTCACACAACACTCAAGAAGAAGATTTATATCATTATTATTATGATGCATACTTCTTCTTTTGTCAAGATCCACATATCTTCCAAACCAGCTTAGTGGACCACAAACTGAACATGAGTCAGCAGTGTGATGCAGCAGCTAAAAAAGACAATGCTATTATTCTAGGCTGCATCAATAGGAGTATCGTGGATAGATCAAGGGAAGTAATAGTGCCACTCTATTCTGCTTTGGTCAGATCACACCTGGAATACTGTGTCCAGTCCTGGGCACCACAATTCCAGAAGGATATGGACAAGCTGGAACATGTCCAGAGAAAGGTGACCAAAATGGTGGGAGGTCTGGAAGCCACGCCCTATGAGGAGCAGCTTAGTGAGCTGGGCATGTTTAGCCTGGGGAAGAGAAGGTTAAGAGGGGACATAATAGCTGTGTTTAAATATTTGAAGGGATGTCTCATTGAGGATGGAGCAAGCTTGTTTTCTGCTGCTCCAGAGACAAGGACACAGAGCAATGGAGTCAAACTACAGGAAAAGAGATTCCATTGAAACATTAGGAAGAACTTACTGACAGTAAGAGCTGTTTGGCAGTGGAATGCACTGCCTTGGGAGTGTGGTGGAGTCTCCTTCTTTGGAGGTTTTTAAGCAGAGGCTGGATGGCCATCTGTTGGGAATAATTTGATTGTGTATTCCTGCATGGAAGGGGGTTGGACTTATGATCCTATGATTCCTTTTATAAGGTTTCTCAGCTTCTGGTTAGGTGTGGATGGTCACTGTTACACTTACAGATTTTCAGTGCAATATGGAAAATTGGCCTTTTCAGTTTCCGCCCCTGCTGTCCAGTGGGACATGTTTAACCAAGTTTTCCTTCAGGTCTCTGAATTTCTCTATTTTTAAAATATGGCTGCTCTAAGAGTAAGTTTTCTTGGTGTGATTTTTATGCATCAGAATTTAGATTATTGCCTTCTAGATTATTCCCTTTCAGGATTTAAGCCTGATGATAACTCCTTCTTGTCCATGGCTGACATCGTTTTGGCTATCTAGGGATTCATGTTTGGGGAAAAAAAAATCTTTATTGCTATATAGGGTAGCACTTGGATGGGAGAATGGACAGCTTGTACCATTTGTTTCATTCATTCATTCTCTTTATTACACTCAACAGATCAGATAACATTTGATTAAACTATTCAGTACTGACGAACAGATAGCCTAGGAGCAGTATTCCCACACACATACGCCTGCTAGGGCTCATACTCCAATTGGTCTCCTGGGTCACCTGTCCCTAAATTCAGTTCTGAGTGTGAACAACCACACCCACCCCAGTAGATATGAGTGCTAAGGAGACTTAAACACATATGCAGTGAACCAGCACCACTATAGCAGAACCATGTCTTGAGATGAATAATTAAGCTTAACGTATGAGTGAAATAACCCTTGTTGTCCTAAGAGGCCTCTCCTGAGACTTTCTATTACTTCTTGCTTTCCACTTTGAAAAGGTTTCATATTCAGTCAGTTTGTGTAGGTTATAGTGGGCTTAGGTGGAGTCAGGTGATTCAACCTATCCAAGGCCAGCAGGAATGTATGAATTATTCAAGAATTGCTCACCTTCACTGAAGTAATACATGATGAATATTTCACGAATATCATAAAGGACACAGAGGGGAACAGATGTGAGGTTTTCTCTTGGGAGTACTGGTAAGGGAATTATGGAAGAAAAAGGAGTGTAATGTTTTGTTTGGTACACTTTGATTTTGTCAACTTTATTCTCTGCATTTGTGCCATGACTTCACCAAAATCTTTTGGCTTATAGTGATGTCATGAAACATCCACAGTCCTACAACAAGAGAATATTATTTGATGAACAAAGATTCAAAAACATCAAAGTAATTAGCCATCATCCATCTTGGCAAAGCTAATGCTATCTGCTAAAAACGAAGGCTAGTGAAATGGAAGGATGGAAAGAATATTCAAAATATTTTTAAAATGGTAAAAAATTGGGGTTCTTTTAGTGTTGAGAAGCTGTGACAAGAAGATTCCTGGACTGATGAGAATCTTTACAGTTCAGGACTTATTCTGCACAAAATTCACACATTTGTTTTGTGCATAAATCAGCATTTTCTGCATGGGAACCAAACTTTTCTGCATGGAAAACAATATTCCAATGCAGAAATATTAATTCCAGCACAGAAAATTTTCTGTGCAAAAGCCCCCTGTTTTCTATGCAAATCAACCATGTGTGAATTTTATATAGAATAAATCCCCAATAACAGCTTTCTCTGTGTGGAAAATATTTCAATGCAGAAATATTAATTCTGCATAGAAAATGCTCTTTTCCACACTACCATCTCCAATTACAGCACACTACCATATCCAATTACAGTACAGAAAACAGCATTCACTGTGCTGGAATTAATATTTCTGCATTGAAATATTACTCTTCACACATAAAAAGTTGTTTCCAGTGCAGAAAATGCTGGTTTCTGTACAAAACAGCCATGTGGGATTTTTCACATAATAAGTCTTGAATTGTGAATAACTTTTGAAATCTGCATGGTTTTTAAAAATTTTCTGACAGCAGGAATAAAATTGCTGAAATTACTCATTTTTAACTTTAAGAAGAAACTTAGGACTTTTTCGGACGCTGAAAAATAATGCAAGCAGCCTCGTCGCGTTGCGAGGCTGCTGCGCTGCAAAGCGTCAGTTTCGGATGACGCTCGCCCCTTCTGGTACTGTTGCGGTACCGCAGGGAGAGTTGAGCATCATATTTCATTGATTTTTACTCACGAAAGTTGATAATGATTAAAAATCAACGAAATATGATGCTCAACTCTCCCCGCGGTACCGCAACAGTACCGGAAGGGGTGAGCATCATCCGAAACTGACGCTTTGCAGTGCAGCAGCCTCGCAACGAGGCTGCTTGCGTTATTTTTCAGCGTCTGAAAAAGTCCTTACTGAAGTGTTAGTTACATGTCTAGAGAAATGTCACCCTACCTTGGAGAAATATATTAGTCTTACGAAACTATTTTCTCCAGTCCTCCTTTTATCCCTTCAGAATTGCTTAGTAGTTCTGCATGACCACAAAGTTGAAAATTCACTGCAAAGTCTTTGCTTCATGGTAAATTTTGTGGCGGAGGTATTGCTGTGTGTGCTGTTGCATTCAGAAGTCTGAGATAGATTTAAGAGAGTAAAGTATGTGAGAAGGTAAGAGAAAGTGATTTTGATGGAGTAAAGAGAATGGGGAGAAGAAGGGAGATTAAAAGAAGGAAGGATGGTAGGTGATGTACAGAAAGGAGGATATAAGAATGAGAGTGAGATAAATGATTTTAGTTGGATGTAGATATGGAAAAGTAATTGAATCAGTGGAATACATGCGTGCAGATATATTGGTTTTTGTTTTATTTTCCCTTGTATTTTTTAATAAAAATATAATATAATTTTTTAAAAAAGAAGTCAGGTTGACAGGGCATTTTTGAATATTGTCCCAATTGTGGAAATCCCTTCTCTTGGACTGGGAGGTGTATGTTAATGATACGCTCCTCCTGTCTTTCACTGCTATATTTTCTGCTGCTTTGTTTTTAGCTCTCTGCTTTTATCTTGCTATGCTTTGACAAGCATTTTGTATTGTACTGCATTAACAACTGAAGATGTCTAGAAAGCACCACTTAATTTTGTATATGTGAGAAGAATTTGGTGGTATACGTTTCTTGGCCTCCTCCTCGTCACAAGACAAGCCAGTGACAGAGAATGGTTATCACTTACCCTAAGAGAGGTTTTAAAAGGGTTTTTAAGGAAGATTCCAGGAAGTGGTACAGGAACTTCAGCTGGTTTCGACTCTGTCCTTGTTGCCATGGGTTCTGCTGTTCTGGTTGCCACTGTTCTTCTCCTCTTCCTCTTTTTGGATGGGAGGAGATAGACTCCTGGGTACTGGCACACTGGTGGGTAAGTGGGGGTGGGGGTGCAGAGCAAGCTGCAGCTACAGCTCTCCCCCTTCTCTTCTGCCTTCATTGAGGTGGACTGTGCTGGTGATGTGCTGGTGCAGTGTTTCTATACTGTCTCAAGAAGCAAGAGAGTTTGGATTACCCTGTGAGATAGACTTTGCATCTGAAAGTGTAGAAGGGTCTTGTCCCTGTATTTGCAATTATACTACTTGGTCTGACATTGGCCTGATTTTTAATGCTGGAGGGCTGTCTATAAATGAACATACACCTCTCCCCAAGGCTCATGCAAAGGAAATATCGTTGACTAGAATGGGAACAACAGCTAAGATCACCAGGTACAATACACCGGGTATAGGTTTCTTATGGGATGGGAAGATACGCTCAGTGTAGATTTTAAACACACACACGCACACATTGGATACCTTATCTCCATTACTGGAATCAATACAAGCTAGGGGATCTTCTTACTTCAGATGTATTGGTGTGACTCCTGCTAGTCCCAAGTGGAGCAGCTCTACTAAATTAATTGCTGAATGGTAAGACAATCCATAGTTAAATCCCACTGATTCAATTGGCCTACTCTAAAGGGGAAGAGCAGTGGGATTCAGCTCCTGGATAAGAGCTGAGTATTCGATGAATTGTTGTTTGATTTTACTAAATAAACTTTAAGCCACAGGAAAGCAAAACTATATTGTACTAATAAATCAAGGTATAAAGCAGTTAATCAGTTAAACAATACACATAAACGTTCTCCATAGCAATTGCACAGATCCTAAGGGTAAATTACAAATAAATTACTAAATACCTCATGAGGCTTTCTAGCTGGTGCAGGAGGACTCAGTAGTGACCCCTGAAGGGCTGGCTACCATCATAAATGAGTATTAGAAATGACATGCTTAAATTAATAGGGCTCTTATGACTAAGGGGCAATAATTTTTGATACCTATTTTTTTCTGGATGACTTTGGGATTGGTAGCAGGTAAACTGTGAACATATTTTGGTATCCGTTCATCATTTGCACAATGTAACAATTGTTATGATGCATGGTTTTGGGCACATGCAGGTAACCCCACACAAACCTTGAAAATACACATAACCAAAGATCTTCACTACAGACAAAGATGGGTGGTTCAGGAATTGAATACTAGGGGATCCCATTCACTTAGTTCTGAGGTGTTATAGTAACAACAACAACAACAACAACAGAAAATAAAATTATTTATTAATGGAATTCAAGAGTACTTGGAACTATGGGCATTAGGGTTTCTACACACACACAAAATAACTTTTATTAAAACAACTTGCAATTATTAACACTCATTTAATGAGTGTCTTGCCCTGACAGAAAGAGGGTGGGGAGAGAAGGATCAAATAATCTTGTCTACGAGCAATGTGGGAAGGGAAATGGGAGTAAGAGGTGTAAAGGGGGTAAATGCTAAGAGTGTTCCTGCATGTGAGAGACAATAGATAAAGGGACTAAATTGACAAAGGTACTAGGGGGTTGTCTCTCACTGATTTGGGGGAAATAGACCAAAAGTAGAGCAGGAATGTCAAGTTCCCTCTCTAAACTTGTTTAAAGTAAATGATGATGGTGGAGGTGGAAGTGGTGTTGGGTGTTCTGGAGGTTACTCCATTCTTAAGCCCTTCACTCTATCATACAAATCCAAAAATCTGGATGAGTTTTTCATAAAAAGCCTGGTGGATGTTGAATGTTTGAGTGAAATATTAAAACAGATTTATGTATATCTGGTACAGAGTATGTTAAAGAATATGAGCAAGGAATGTAAACATTCTCTGCTGATTGCTATAACATCCTGGGGTGGCATTTGGTTAGCCACTATGTCACATCCTCAATCCCCCAACTGGGGGAAGTGGTCTACTATACAAGATTGTTGTAAAAATTACTAGGGGAATAAATGCACACAACACTTTGGGGACAAGGTCAAGAGTACCATATAAATACGGCCATGGCTACTGGTTTAGACGGGATGGAGAAACACTTTTGGCTTCTTTTTTGTTTGTCTGTCTTGTAGATACAGTTGGCCTTCTGTATCCACAGAATCTGTATCCACATATTCAACCATCCACCACTTGAAAATAGTCCAGGGGGGATTCCAAAAAGCAAACTTTGATTTTGTCATTTTATATAAGGGACACCATTTTACTATACCATGTACTGTATATAATGGGACTTGAGCATCCATGGATTTTGGTACCCATGGTGGGGTGGGGGTTTCCTGGAACCAAACCCCAGTGGATAACAAGAGCCTGCTGTAATAGTTAACGAAGTTGTGAACCAGATGGGAAGTCCCTGTAAGCCACATTTGACCTATGAGCTGGAAATTCCCCCACTAAGGAAGAGCTTGTCTGCACTTGCCAGAATATGTCACCTTCTGGCCAGTGTATTGTAGTCCTAGAGCTGGCTTGGATCCCCCTATTACCATGACAAAATGGGCATAAAGACACTGATTATTGCATGTATACACCGGCCAGTATCAGCAGGCACCTCCCCTGCTGTCACACTTTGTACTCTCTGAAGCCAGGAAGGAGGCCCTCAGCATTTGATCAAGGCTGATCACGTGAAGGTGGCTTTGATCCCATGTTGGGGTCTCCTTCCTGGCTTGAGAGCAACTCCAGCAGGGGCAGTGGTGGCAGCGGTTGGTGATACAGGCTGGTGTGCAGGCACTGACCATGCATTTGTGTGTTGGACCCATCCAGGTTTTCCTGCATAATGTGGATTTTCCTGTTTTTAATAAATGTTGTAAATGAGTTTACTCCAGCTTCCCCTGACATTGCCCCAGATGTCATCAGGACTGCCCAGAGGCAAAACAGTGAAAGATCCCTGCATCGTTTGGACTGGAGGGCTCCAAGACAGGAGGAACCAGGGTAAATTGCCCACCGAGACAAGCCCTAAGACTTAGATAGCACTATAAGACTTTAGAGAAATTTGTGAATTTTTCTATAGCTAGGAAATTATTGCTAAATAGAACGTCCATTTTTAGAAGCATTATATGAACAACTGGGGGACCAAAGGGATTACCAAAAGCATCCATTTGACCTCTATGAGTAACATAGTTTGGGATGAGACGGACCATTTGGTTGATCTAATGGAGCTGTTAAAGTTCTTAAATGCTAAGTAGAATTGCAAAGTTTCATCAGTTAAATTGCTAGTTGATGGCCTGCTAAGGGTCAATTTTAACTGGTATAGCTGTAAACTGTGGCATAATATTTTCTCTCTTTTTTTTTTTTTTTTGCAGCTATTTTGGCTTTGGTAAAAAGAAAGATCGAGCAAAAAAACATTAAAACTGCTCCCTGTAACTCTTCTTTATTACACTGCATTTCCCATAATATCTCACAGAAAGCTTTGTAGAGCTTGTATGCATAGCAAAACATTAATAAGAATGTGTGAGTAAAAATGGGCTATATGCATAGCCCAATCTGTGATAGCCTGCTCCAATCCAGCCATTGCAAAGAGAATCCAGTTACAGAATCCATGCTCAGTGCTCTACACCTTTCCCTACTGAATGGTGATTTGTCAAGACTCAACTGATGTTTTTTAAACAGATCTCTGAATTACAGCCTCATCTGTGCCACTGGAGAATTGGATCAGGCCCAGCATTTTCATTTAAATATATCATATTAATATTATTATTTTTCATGCAGCACCCCCATATCCTGTAAATTGGCAGAAGGTTTCATGACTCCATAAGAATAAGATGGCTGCCTTCATGATAAACCTGAATGGATTTGTTCTCATGTTTCCTCAGGCATCCACATAGTGGAAGAACAATGGGAAAGTCTAATTTCACAGTCTAATTAATTAGTTTATTTTGAAACATATAATTCTCCACATGGAACAACAGGCTTTTCAGTGCAGCTAGAGAAAAAGGCACAATAACATGGGAGAGGGGGTATCATTATTGGGGCGCCACCACAGCAAGGTTGTGATGTGGCAGCCCTGAGTTTGTTGCACCATCTGCATGTTGAAATGAATTGGGTGTGCTATCTCAGTAACATATGAACTGGGACCAGTCCATTAGTGTACTGAAAATTCCAGCCACGGTGGTATGTGAGCTTATGCACATTTGCTTAGGAAGAAATCCTTGTGGACTTTTGGGAGCGAAGTTCTATGTAAACCCATACTGAATTGCACTGCAGCAATTCCTGCAAGATGAATGGCATGCTTTTCCTTGATTGGTATGCAGGAGCACTGCTAAGCAGTTTCCGAATAAAAGATGGGCCCAAATCACAGTCAATCTTGGCTTGCTAACTTGGGGACTTTGATGTGTTTGGAAGTGCAGCTGAGCAATAGAAACTTAAATAAGAACTGTTAACAGGCTGCAGCATCTGAAAGGCTGCCAACAGCAATCCTTGGCACATCTTGAGTCCTCTTTCCCCACTAATCTATATGCTCACTTATCTTTTTCATTTAACACACTCCTCTTTTGAGATACCGGTAAGTTATTTTTGTTCTGGTAACAGGCAACTACAGTTAAGTGTTATTCAGCTTCCCTGAGTGATGTTCAAACTTGTGGTTTATTATTTGAGGGCAGTCATACATACTGGGAATTCTCATCTGTTTATGATGCTAGGAAAAGTGGTAACTGCGTTTCCAGATCAAACAAAACCAAAAAATTTCATCTTTATCAAGGAATGGAGTCATGAAGGGTAAGTGAGGCTTCTATAACCATATGACTTGATAAAATATGAAACTGTGCAGCTGAGTATTTAGTTGTCAGTTGGACAATATTTTTTAAAAATATATATTTATTTTTAAAATTCTTAGTTTTTTTAAAAAAAATCCAACATATTTCAGGAGCAACACTTCACTCCCTCAGAGGGTGGCTGAAGGGTCATAGGAGGAGTCTGCAAACAGATGGCCCTGAGGCTTTCTAGTATAGTCATGGAAACTTCAACCATTTTTGTATAACTGGCACTGGAACCAGAAATAGAGTTTTTCCAGGGCATGTCAGGAGAGACTACATATTCCCACCTATTCCATTGAGAATAATAAGGGATCAGATAAACAAAGTCACTAAAAACAAAAACAAAACCCCTCAACTCAGGAAGGTGACCCAGAGCCTAGGTGGATAATCCCAGTGGGCAACCAAGAGTAGCTTCAAAAAAGGTAGATACCAAGGTGGAGACAACTACAATTATTTGGATGGAGTGTGCCTCTAAGCAGTGAGGCGCTAGAAATCTCTGGCTGAGAATTCTAAATACCTATCCCTAAACTTCAAATCCTAGAATTCCATAGGTTGTTCTCAGGGCAGTTAAAGTGAATTCATAGCATAACTGTGTGGTGTGAAACAATCTGAGGCAATCCTAACCATGTCATTCCTCATCTTGTGCATATCTTTATGATAAACTGTTACCTCCTACATCCAGAGCTTATGGTTAGTAAAAGATAGAAACCTCCACTTTTACCATAGGGCTTTAGTGTTTAGCAATTTAAGTCTGGCTTGAATTTAGGAGAGAGAAGCAGTGTGGGGCAATGATGATCTAAAGACAAGGGTGCCATTTACACGGCAAAATAAATCCTCAAAGAATGCAACAAGAAGCCTGATAGTTCCCATGCATTTCAAAGCCACAGTGCCCTGTTCAGAAGGAAAGGGAACGAAAAACCCATAAGTCGTGCAGTATCAGCTTTCACTAGTTTTCCTGAATTTTTTGATAAAGTTCGCAAAAATGCACACAATTGGTCATGTGAACTTACTATTCGCAAATGTCTGTGTGAACTTGCAGCGACCGTTTTGACTTAGCGTGAGCAGAGCTGAATCCTGATTGGTTGGAGTAACCATTGTGCCTTCGCCGAATAGATGGAGGGATTGGAGAGAGAAATCCACTGAGCCTGCCATTTGCCCCTTCTTCTGCATGCAGCCCACTTTGGGAAATCTGCTCTGAGCCCTTCCTGTTTGTTTCAAAGGAAGGCTTTGGGGGCAGGGAAGACAATTGGGAATGGGGCTAGCCCCCGCTTGGGTGGTGTGTGCGTGCGTGTGTGTGTGTGTGTGTGTGCACGTGCTGCAACAGGCTGATTGCTCCATTATTCTTTTGTTTGTTTGTGCTTTCCATCACTCATTTGTCTTTATTTAAGGCTTTGGGGGCAGGGAAGACGATTAGGAACTTCGGTGGTGTGTGAGAGTGTGTGTGAGCATGCTGCAATCAACAGATTGCTCCATCATTCTTTTGTTTGTTTGTGCTTTTCTTTCCTCCTGGGTGACCTCCTCCTTGCTCCCTCCCCGCCTCCTGCCTGGCTTTAATCATCTGGAAGCCATGACCCCCCACCATTGCCTGTGTAAACTAATGAACACCAAAACTGGCTGCATCTTCCAAATAAGCAAGAATTCGTGTGAATTATGCTTATGCGAAAGAACGGTAATCTGGAATTTTGCAAACTTTATCCTGTTGTGGAACTGGCACGAAGGAGAGTGAAGGGTGGCTCTGGTTTCACCCACTGCCAGCATGTAGCTTTGAAGGGATTGCCTTCAAAGGAATGTCTCCCACTTCTTCAGACAAGCAGTTATTCTTCTCTATTTATTATTTTTGGCTGGCTGCCATCCACCATCCTTCCAGTAATGTCTCGTACATTTATATCTGAGTCAACTTCTTTTAATGGCATAGTTGGAACAGTCAGTATCAGCTACATAAGTAATTGGCAACTTTCCTTTAAAATGATTATTTCCCATTACATTGGACTTGGAAAAATATAATTTAAATGGAAACCCCATGTGTACTGTAGATCAGCCTCCTGAAGAGAAGTGATATGGTGAAGACACACCCAACTAAAGGTGGTGGCAGGTTTGGGTGTGCAACGCCAGTACCCTGGTGAGATCAAACTCCTTTACCCAAAAAGGGTCTGATGCTGAATATCCAGTTCAAAAAAGGGGGAAGTTTATTTTAAAGAACAAAAGAAAAGGGCTTTCTCCTCCCCAGCTCTAAAAGGCTTGAAATGAAAGGTACTTTACAGTTGGAGTTTCAGCAGTCTTCAGGGTGACATCTCTCTGGGTTTGATCTCCTCACTCAATGGAGCTGGTGCAGGGTCTTTCAGCTCCTGATTCCTTTGTTATTGGCAACTAATTTGGCTGATGGTGTAAGAAATGCCCTTCCCGGCTGTCTGGGCCTGTTTGCCACCAGAACTGCTATCTGCAAGCTCACAGCAAAGACTGCCCAAAGGAACCAAAAAGCTTCTAGGTGAACAGAGCTTGCTGGGAAAGGACAAACCAAAACCTAGAAAAATGCAGGGGAATTCTTAGCTCCTCCCACAAGTCTAATACAATGAAGTATTCCTATACTCAGACATGCTAAGGCCTTGAAAAGAAAATAAAGGAAAATGCAGGGGAGATTTAAACAGTCCTGGCTGGACATCACAAACTTTAAAAATTAAAGGTTCCTAACTAACTAGGAGGATTTAGGGTAGAAAGACTCACCCAGCCTTTAGCAGTAGAGGCTGCGTGGTGAACATCATGGCATAGCTTCAATAAGATAAGATGGCAAAGACAAGAATGGCTAAGATGGCTACAGCTGCATGGAGACTCTAACTTAAAAGAGAACTCACAAAGAGCAATAAAATTTAAATTAGGCCATGTGTTGAATGACCCAGCACTCCAGTTGTCTGGAAGTGCCCAGTGAAATAAGAGAAAGGGAGTTTGGGAGAACAGAAACATGCAGGGAAAAGTTCCTAGACGTATCTTAGGATGTGAATGGGGTACACAAGATTGCTTTTACATTACAATAATTATTTCCCCACATACTACATTCCTTCCATATAATCTTCTCCATGCGCTCAGGTCCTCTGGGAGGAATTTGCTACCACCTTTAAAAACTAGGCTGTCTTCGATCTCCCAGAGGGCCTTTTTGGCTTTTGCTCCCAGATTATGGAACGGCCTGCCAGATGAGATCCGTCATATCACCAACCTAAATAGCTTTTAAAAAGCTCTTAAGATGGATCTCTTCCGGCAGGCCATTCCTGAATAGATACCTGGCCATTAAAAAAGAAAAAAGAAAAGAAAATCTAGCTTGTCCCGACCTCACTGCGGCCACTGACTATTGTTTGTTTTAATTTTTGTATTTTGTTTTAAAGTATGTTTTAATTTTTATATTATTTAATTGTATTTTAAGGGGGGTGGGATCAAGGGTCCAGGATGTATATTTTAATTGTTGTAAGCCGCCCTGATTGCGTTTTGTAGAGGGGCGGAATATTATTTTTTATTATTATTATTATTATTATTATTATTATTCAGGCATTGCATTAATGTGTGAAGGAGCATGCAGGGGTAGGTATGCCAGAATACCTCCATTACAATAAAATCTGAGAATAACTCTCCCCTGCAACATTTACTTATATTTGCATCTGGTGCTCTCTCCCTGCTTGAATCCTCTGTTAGCAGTCTTCACTACAGCTCTTCAAAAGAGTTGAACCTGCTTTAGCAACCACCATTACCTCAGAAAATTAAAAACAGCTCTGCAGGAGGCTCTTTTGGGTTGACACCATGGACTTGACAGAGGCTGACAGAATCTCTATGTACATACATCTTACATTTAGGGTAGTTTTGGTGAAAGAGAAGTGAGGCCATACTGCTGGCTATACCCCAACATTGTGTCTACAGGCTAGTGTAGAGTTCTGCAAAGAAATCACTAGGCATGGGGTTTCTCTGCAGACTTCTGCACTCAATATACAGATGTTGGAGGTTGAGTCTAGCCCACAGACACAATGTTTGAGGTGAAGCTGGCAGTGTGGCTACAAATGCTTTACTCGCAAGTCAGGTACCAATAAAGGCTTTGTTGTCTTCTCCTCTTCCGCCTATTCCTGTAATCTACTCTTTTCTTCTAGATTCACTGCATGGTTGACCATGTTCAGACATTTCCCTCTGAATCTGTTCTCCTCTTGTCTCTGTAAATAATATCACCTCTACTTTTTGGCTCCTGTTCCACATGTCTCCCTGCTTATTAGAATTAAAATATTTGAAATTGCATAATTCTGGTAGGTGGGACAAGAGACAAAGTCAATCTAAGTGTTTTTCTTTAATGGATTTTGGCAGGGCCCATATGATATTTTTCTGAGTATGGGAACATAGTGACTTTTGTGTGTGTTGGGGTGGGGAGTTTATTCCAGATGTTGATCCTGATAAAAAAAAAAAAGTTGTCTGTCCACTCACAGAATAAAGATAAAATAACAACAAAAGCATAGCTCAAGGGCGGAAAACAGCATGGCTCAATGATTTTCGAGAACTGGTCTGAAAAGAGAACAAAATGAAATTCTGGTCAGTCTTGTTTTATTTAATAATAATAATAATAATAATTATTATTATTATTATTATCCTGCCCCTCTGTTAAAAACAATTGGGGCAGCTTATAAAAATTAAAATACCAATACAAATTAAAATCCCCAAACACCACCCACCCCCACCCTCCCCCATAATGTCATTCAATTATTTTGGCCAAGTGTAACACCCCTGCTGGAATTACATGAGGGAGAAACTTAACAAAATGAACAAGCCACACCCTGACTCCTCCCAACATTTTAACCAACTCAGTCTCTTGATACCTTTCTAAAATCAAGGGAGCCTTTTGCCTCCCTGTAATTCAAGTACTAGGCCATTCTTCTCTCTAATTCTTTACTACCACCCCACTCACCTGCTTGCTCTGCACATCCTTCATCAAGGCCTTAAATAGTTCCCCACCCCCCAGGGCTCATTCTCCAACTACTTTTTCTCTTCTAATCCCTTCTTTCAGCTAACTTTCCCTGGTTTCTAAACAACCTGCTCTTTCCTGCTGTTAATTGTGATGTCATTAATGCTCTTTTGACATCAATAGTACCAATTAGCCAATCCCTATAAACTGTGTTCCATTACAACACTATGGAGCAAATCAGAGAAAAGTGCATAACAGCTATGGGTGAGTGGATGGTGACCTGTAAAGGTGACAGACCTGGTTGTGCTTTCGAAAGGAGGTACATGTGTCTCTCATGGGACCAAATCTATATAAGCATTAGAGAATTGAAGCCTATTCCCTGTAGCAAATGTTCCATAACTCAATTAGCAGTAGGTAGCAATGTGGATTTCTGTTCTTTGAAGGCACCGAGAGAGTATTAGATGGTTATGGGAACCTAGAATGGTGTTCTAGTCATTCATGCATATAGAAGCCCTCTTATGGAACATCAATATTAGATTATTATTTCTCAGGTGTTGGTCAGTCCTGGCTCAGGAATTACTATTTTTGGGCACATCAATTCCAAATTGGGTCAACTTCTACCTTAAATGTGATTGGATATAGCTCACGCAAAATTAAGACCCTTAGTTGTTGGTTGTCTGCTGCTTACAAGATGTATCTTTGGCCATTACAGCATTAAATTGGCAGTTGAATTAATATTGTTGGTGAGTCTTTTTGTTTTTGTTTTTTGTTTGTAGGAAGGAGGGGGGCAGCTGAAGCAGAGCTTGTTCCTGATTTGCAGGCATGGTATGATCTACTGGGTGGCAGGACAAGCAAAGAGCAGATATTTTGAAATCCACTTGGGCTTCAGTCAGATTGGTGAGGAAGGGAGATTTAAGATGACATGAGCTGTTACTACTGTTGTTTGATAAATGCAAGGGTCCTCCTCCTCAGGTCTTTGCTGCTTACCAGGGTGATGATGATTGGGGTTGTTGAAAGGTGAGGCTTTGATAACCCAAGTCTTGGAAGACTTATGTTTGATTAAGGCCCATTGGCCAGGGGTGACATTGATTTGGTCAGTTACTCCACCCTGACAGATGTGACATGGGAATGTGGATCAACACTGTTTAGACAGGTAAGAAGGAAGGGAATAGAAATGCTTTGAGACACAGATTGGTCCACCTTTTAGTCCATCTCAGGATGTTATTTGAAAAGCTGGAGTGCTACATGACTGATGGCATCCAACTTTCTGGGAGAAGTGACCTTGTATTTTTCATTAACTGTAACAGGGTGTGTAGGCTGTGTTGGCTGTTGTGGTGGACAAAACTAAGCAGATGCTTTCCCCTTGTCTTTGGCAGGTAGAAGGAGGAGGAAAAGGATTAGGAATTATAATGAACATCCACTGACATTTTTAGGTGAAGCGGAAGTCTCTAAAATTACCACATTTGGTTGTGCGTTGCAGGGAATAGGGAAGATGATTACCCTAGGGGTTGGCCTGGGACACATCCTCCATTTAGGTTATGGGACTTAAGGCTAGGGATTCCTCAGGAAAGCTAGGGACGGCTAAGTAGCTTCTGGTTCTCATGTGCATTACTCAGTGGTAGTTGAGGTGAAAGTCAGCAAGGGACCCCGACCTCAGCAGATCCCACACTAGGCAGCTCCCTGCTCTGCAGTTTACAAGTCAAAGGAGTGGCTCTGTTCAACACAAACCTTATTTTCAAAGCCCCATGTAGAGTTCCAGATACTACTACTGAAAAAAAAAATCATTTTATTTAACAGTCTTAATGAAAGTAGGGTGAAGTAAAGATTTTTAAAAAGAACAGTATAAATTGAGGGCTTATGTGGATGGTTTTGTGATAATGATTCAAAATCCACTGGACTTAATGAAGGCTCTTTTTTGGGTGGGGGGGAATCAAAGCGTTGGGAGCATGTTCCAGGTTTAAAGTGAAGTGTGATAAAACAAAACTGTTGACCAAAAATATGACTTTAGAAGAGGGAAATGAACTAACTGCTCTTTCCAATTTTGAAGTGGAAAAAAAGGGTAATACATATCTAGGAATTATAATTATGAAGAATAACAATTAATTATTTTAAAAAATGTGAAAAAATGGAAATAAATTAAAAGAGATTTAGAAAAATGGGAAAAGTTACATTTATCCCTTATGTGGAGAAATGCAGTAATACGACAAATGTTCTGCCATGACTTCTGTTTTATTTTCAAATGATCGCCAACATACAAAATGGAACACCCTTTTTGCAATGGCAGAAAGAAATTTCCAAATTCATCTGGTAGGCAAGGGGCTTGTCTGAATGGACTAAATACCCCATATTGCCCCCATCTCAGAACTCTGCAGCCCATATGACATAGGATGTTTGCCCCAATCTGCTGCTGGGCAGTTCTTACTACCCCCAGGGCAGATACAGAACTGAGATGAGGGGTAGGCAGGGTAGGGCCTGATAAAGCATTATAGGAAAATACCCAGTTTACCCCATTACCAACAGAAAAAAATGGATTGGGCCCTGCATGTCTTCAGGAGCCTTCCAGCATACCAACCTTCAATGTTGCAAAGCTCTGCCAGGCTCTCCTGGAAGCCAGGAAGGAGTCCCTCAGCATGTGACTAAGGCTGGTCACATGCAGGGGTCCCTCAGTCACAGGTTGTAGCTCACCTTCCTGCCTTCGAAGTCAGCAAAGAAGATGGCAGTGGCAGAAGCTGCAGGGATGATCTGGCATGCCTATCTGGACTCCGGTCTGTTCCATATAGGTAATGGGGAAAGAACGAGTCAGCTCTGTAGACAGGGTATGCTGGTGGGAAGCCAGCAGGTAGATGAGCCTAAGGAAACCCAGAATAAAACTTAAAACATTATATGATGCTTAAAAAGGGGTGGTCTGGGATTTCCTAATATTTAACTCTATTATGAGGCCTGTTTTGTGTGTCTGAAGGAATGGCTTTTGCTTAGAGACGAGAGACTTTTGGAGCTTTGAAAGACATGATAGATTCCTATGACATAGTTACTTTGGTATGATAATTTTAAGGCACAAGCTGATTTTTAAAATTATCTATCTATCTATCTATCTATCTATCTATCTATATTGCTCTTAGGTATGTTGCCATTTCCAGTGTGCTGATTGGCTGCTTAGGAAACTGACCAACCAATCAAAGCTCAGTTGGGCAGCCATTCACCATGCTGGGGGCAGGAACATGTGGACCTTTCAGTCCTTTCTAAACATTGGCAGAGGAGGTGAGAGTAGTGTGTGTGCATGCGGGGAGGGCAGCACGGGGCACAGAGGGCAGCACGGAGTGCAGAATGGGTGGCATGGGGCACGGGGGGGCGGTTTGAGAGCAGGAAGGGTGGCGTGGGGCACAGGGGGGCAGCTCAAGTGCAGGAAGGGTGGCACAGGGCACAAGGCAGGTGGGGGGGCACAGGAAGGGTGACACAGAGTGCAAGGGTGGTTCAAGCACAGGAAGGGCAGCGCAGGCAGCAGGGCACAGGGCGGGCAGCAGGGTGCAGGATGGGTGATGCAGGGCACAGGGGTGTGTGTGAGCACAGGACAGGTGGCGCAGGGGGCAGTTTGAGTACAGGACAGGTGGCACAGGGGGTGCAGGATGGGTGGTGTGGGTTGCAGGGATGGTTCGAGCACAGGATGGGTGGTGTGGGGTGCAGACGTGAGTGCATGATGGATGGCATGGGGGCGGGGAGGGAGGCATGGGGGAGCAGCATGTGTACAATTGGGGAGGTGTGTAGCGCATGGGAGGGGGAAAGGTGTATATTACACCGGTATAGCTAGTTATATTAAAAGGCCCTTCTGTAATGTGGTATAAATATAAACAGACACTTTGTTTTAAGATAATATTAACCACCTCATAGCAGGAAGTCTTTTTCAGGAAAGAATGGGTTAAAAACTGAAGATTGCTGGTCTAAAATGATCTTTTGTCCTTGGAACAAGGGGGTTGAGAGATTAAATCAAGAGAGATGCTTTTTAAGGAAGGGAAAGATCTCAGTTGGTTTCCATATGTACGTGCAACATAAGGGGATGTTTAATCAAGATAAGAGATTAGCTGTGGTGGCTGGAGAAAATGAGTTTTATTTAGAATTATGTGAAGATTTATGTAAATCTTATGAATGATCATGCAATTTAAAAAGTATATAAATACCCTTTTGAAAGTAGAGGCAGAAGATTAACTTGTAAAAGGTTAAATGACAAGGTGGGCCCAAAATTTTGGGCATAATGTTCAAATAGGTGTATAGGGGAAAATATAGATGGAATATATAACATTTTCTTTGTGTAGTAACTTAAACCTCCAATAAGTTGTCAAAAAATGTCTGAGAATGCTTCAAATCAATGTTGGGGATGTCAAGATAAAGAGGGTTTCATTTCATATGTTTTGGATTTGTAGGAAAATGAAGAGCTATTGGTCTAAGATTTATGTGCTAATTCAAAATGTTTTAAAGGTAGACCTTGTAAAGTCACCAGAAATGCTATTGCTGGCTATTATGGACAAAGAATTGGAGAATAAACATGGACTGCTTCTTTAATATGTGGTAACAGCAGCAAAAACACTGCTTAAAGTTGGAAATGGGCCGAAGCACCAGTGATGGAAGAATAAATTGATAAGATTACTGAGTTAGCCCAATTGCCAACTAATGTAGGTTTTAAAGGATAAACCAATTGAAGGCTTCTTGAAAGACTGGATATCATTTATATACTTTTTGAACAATAATAAATCTAACAATGTAATAATTTCTGGCTATGGGTAATAGTAATATAAGTAGCTTTATTTCACTAGTTCTGTAATATAATATAGAATCATAGAATCACAGAGCTGGAAGAGACCACAAAGGCCATCCAGTCCAACCATCTGCCATGCAGGAATACAGAATCAAGTCATTCCTGACAGATAACCATCCAGCTTCTGTTTAAAAACCTCCAAAGAAGGAGACTTCACCACACTCTGTGGCAGTGTATTCCACTTCCAAACAGCTCTTACTATCAGGAAATTCTTCTTAATGTTTAGGTGGAATTTCTTTTCCTGTAGTTTGAACCCATTGCTCCATGTCCTAGTCTCTGGAGCAACAGAAAACAAGCTTGCCCCATCCTCAGTATGACATCCCTTCAAATATTTAAACATGGCTATCATGTCCCCTCTTAAACTTAACTTCTTTGCTCCAGACTAAACATACCCAGCTCCCTAAGCCGTTCCTCATAGGGCATGGCATCCAGACCTCCCACAGTCCTGGTCGCCCTCCTCTGGACACGTTCTAGCTTCTCAATATCCTTCCTGAATTGTGGTGCTCAGAACTGGACACAGTATTCCAGGTGAGGTCTGACCAAAGCAGAATAGAGTGGCACTATTACTTCCCTTGATCTAGGCACTATACTCCTATTAATGCAGCACAGAATTGCATTAGCTTTTCCCCATTTTTTTTTCTTTCATTATAGTTTGGATTGGGGTGTCAGAGGTTTAGGCTTAGCTTTAGCTTTATCTCTCTCTCTCTGTATATATCTTTTTTTCCTTTTCTCTTTTTCTTTTCATCTATATTTTTCTTTCTGTTTTTGGTTTTGAATTATATTTTCTGTGTAAAAATTATTATTTTTTTAAAGTAAACATTTTGCATCTCTTGACACTCATTGTGAAATGAAATACAGCCTGCTCTAAAAATCCACACGTTTGCAAGGCTTAAGAGGCATTTTAGAGTGGGCCTAATGCAAGGTATACATTTTGAAATGTGAGTGGCTAAAAATGTGTATAACTGAAAATTCCACAGAAACCTATTAAATCAATGGGAGAAAGGTGTATATTATAAAAAAAATGCAAATAATGTGCACATTAGGAAAAATGCATAAAATGCAGATGAATTTCTTCAGTGAAGAAAAACAAACTCTTCCAACCTAATTTGAACAAAAGGTGGGGCGATATTTTATACAGGATTTGGAGAAACATAACAAAACCAAGAATGCAAGTTTTTCACATCTCTATATTCATAGCGTTGATATCCCTCCAATATCAAAGCCAGGAAGAAACTGGAGGTACTGACAAATAAAGAAGTGCTAGTAGTTACATCCCTACTTACTGTTTCTTGATGGAGAAAGATCCAAGTATTTGTTGTGGATGTTGTTGTGTGTCTTCGAGTTGTTTCTGACTTAATAGCAACCCTAAAGTGACCTATTATGAGGTTTTCTTGGCAAGATTTGTTCAAAGGGGGTTTACCTTTGCCTTCCTCTGAGGCTGAGAGACTGTGACCCACTGGGTTTCCATGGCCGGGGGAAGGATGCAAATCTTGATCTCTAGAGTCGTAGGCCAATGTTCAAACCACTACACCATGCTGACTCTGCAAGTATATACCAGATAATTATGCTCTCCAGTGGGCATCATATTTGCTAAGAGCATTGCAATCAATCCCAGATCTAATGTGTTTGGAATATCGCTTGGCACATTACAAACAAAGCTATAAATGTATCCTCTGTATTACCTTCATCGCAACAACTTTGAAACATTTCAAAAAGAGAACCATCTTTTCTTTAGCATCATACTTCACAGCACCTGCGGCTGAGTTTAAATACAAGACACCTTGACATAGAAGTTTATTTTATAGCTAATGTAGGTGTACTGATCCAAAAGTAGATTGGATCACATAGTTACCATGACAATGACCTGCTATGCAGAAAAAGTTCTCTCTCTCTTCCACATTCCATTACTGACAGCTGTTCCTTTAGCAGTGCCAGATGGAATAAAGTTTGGCACCTTAACTGAGAGAAAGATTTCTTTTGCTGTAGACTGATGCCAATCACTGATTACCCTTTCCCAGCTTGTGAATTGTGTGTGAGTTGTTTCTGGGCAGTATTTCATTCAAAGCCTTGCCAATGATCTCTTTCACAGCATAGCTATAGATCACCATGGAGAAGAGATTACACACAAATACATATTTGCAGTTTGATAATTACAAAAAAAAAAGAAGAAGAAGAAGAAGAAGAAGAAGAAGAAGAAGAAGAAGAAGAAGAAGAAGCAGCAGCAGCAGCAGCAGCATTGGTGTGTTTCATAGGTTAATTGCATAGAGATATGAAAAAGTAGACCCTGATCATATGTGACTTTCAGACATATGGAACACTTGTGAGCTCAAGGTTGATTCAGAGTCCACTTTGTGATTTGGATCCAGGCTAGTTTAACTTGTATCTATCCATCCATCCTGGTTTGTACATCTAACTGGACTGAGATTCAAGAATTCAGATCACCAACTCTGTGCTGTTGTTTTTGCCTCCAACCATTTCCAATTTATGGAGACCATAAGGCAAACCTATCCCAGGGTTTTCTTGGCATAATTTGTTCAGAGTTGCCACACTTGAAAAATAATGTGGTTTGACACCACTTTAACTGTCATGGCTCCACCATATGGAATCCTGGGGTTTGTAATTTGTTTTGGCATCAGAGCTCTCAGACAGAGAAGGCTAAATAGCTCACAAAACCACAAATCCCAGAATTCCATAGCATTGTGCCATGGCAGTTAAAGCGGTGTCTAACAGCATTATTTTTGCAGTGTGGCAGCTGTTGTCTTCCTCTGAGACTATGACTTGCCCAAGGCCACTCGTGGGTTTCCATGGCCAAGTGGGGATTTGAACTCTGGTCTCTTGGAGTCCTGCTCCACAACTCAAACCACTACATCACACTGGCTTTCACCCTGTGTTGGTGTGGATCCAATCTATTCTGATCTGGACCCCAAATTTGAGCTGAGATTCAGGAATCTGGGTCATCTATCCACCCTTCAAAACCAAAATTGACTGTGACTATTTTTCCCACATCCACAGTAGGAACCTAAAGAGGGGATTAACCCACCTCAGTTTCAGAGAGGTAACTCTGTAGATATTTGTACTAGTCATCCAAATTGCTATTGTTAACAGGGGCAGCCCAATATATTTTTCTGTCTGAGGTAACAGGGAAGATCGTATCCCCCTATTGCATATACAAAGTAAATTGGACTATCAGCTGACTATTACTTCAGCTTTTGCTATTGGTAGTGACCTCCACTTTCTCTGAAAGCAGGATACTTTATTTGGTGTCGTAGGATGTTAAGGGATGATAGGACACTCAATCCCCAGCAGAAGCCAAAAAATATCTCAGCAGACTCAGGAGCAATCCATTCCCAAGAATACTCACACACAGAGTGATTGTCATCCAAACAATAGGAGGTACTTTATCTTCAAGCTCAAGGCAGTTGCAATATGTACAGATATATATGACAGATGGACAAACTGCTATGCCAGGCACCAGATTTGCTCAAGAGAGAATGTGCTCTGGACAGAACCTTCTTTTATACAGTTTCACAGGGCATTGGCTCCCTCAACCACATGGGTGCATTACATCTGTTTTTGCACATCAGTCTCTGTTGTGCACCCCACACTATAGCCTGATGTAATGTCCTGCAGTAAACTTCTTGTGCAGCTGTGGCCTCAAAGCTTGTTCCATCAAGGCTAGCATGACTTGGCAGTTCCTTGGCCTCGGCTAGCATGACTTGGCAGTTGTCTGGCCATTTTTTAAGTTCAGTTTCTGACTCCTGACTATGTCAGGACAGGCCATGGGCCATACATTGCCATCCAGGATAGGAAAATGGCCAGAAGATTCAGGGTGTGTGGTTGGTTGGTTACTACCTTTACCACACAGCACTGCCACCTGAGGAGGTTTCCTTAATGGTAGGATGGTCTCTGACTGAGACTCTGCTAAATGAAATTGTACAGGTAGCTTATGGCTGGAATCCTTTTAGTTCCCAAAAGAGTAGATCCATTGAATGAATTCCTGACTGGGTGAGTCAACAAATGGGCAAATCCAAATGATTCAGTAAGTAGTTGACACTAACAAGATGATTTAGGCTAAAAACTGTATTTGAATGCTACAGTTGTGGACCATGAAAGACTTTTCACAAGGGTGGGGTGAAGTGTGTGGGGAGATGATGAAAGATGGTATGGCTATCCTTCATGATTTCATGAAAACAGGTTAGGAAATGTCAGTTCAGTTCCAAGAGTATGGCAACATTTGCCAACATTTGCAAGAATAGTCATACTGAGCTCCTGTCTCAGGGTTCTTTTACAGGAAGAGCTCCAGTGAAATGCATTACGAAGGGGAGGGGATCATAGGCATTTTGCAGAGACTAGGGCTATAGAAAAAAGCTCTTGGGGTACTCCTAGGAGTTATACATTCTCCAAAATGTTACTCAGTTTGGCAGCTGGTGCTTTCTCTACTCTCCTGTAATGCCACAGGAGTTGTTTTGAGCTGCTTTTTAAGTCAAAATGAACTCTGAATATGGGCGGAGGAGAAAGAAAAGAAAATGTTCACATACACACACAATTTGGAATAAGAAACTCTCAAGCTTGTTCTCATAGAAGAAAACCTCAAACAATTCTCACTGTAACAATCCCCAACCAAGCAGGAAACAGCAAGTACAATCAATTCAGCAGTAATCTGTGTCAGAACACTGCATTAGGCCATCTGTAATGCTTCCCTGTGCTACTGCTGTGTTTGGTTTCTTATTGCCCACTCTTAAAACTGCTCATCAAAAAGGCCTCTCTGCTACCACAGGGGGAAAAAAAAAGCAGAAGATGACAAATGAGGAGAAACTGAGCCTCAGGAAATGAATGCCAGGAAAGCACAAATGGATGGGCATGTTAATCAAACTAGAGAACAGAAATCTACAGGAGTTTTTCTTCCTTATTTCCTTAACAGCTAGCTGCCCTTGAGCATGCTCCAGTGGGATGAACTGAAGCAGTGGTTCTTAACCTGTGGTCCATGGACACCCCCCCCAGGGGTCTGTGATGTCCTCACAAGGGGTCCATGAAGGCAGTGGAGCAGCCATGCGACAGGAGCCAAGGCAAAGGTTGGCCTGCACATTGCTCCAGCCACAAACTTGCAGGACAAAGCAAGAGAAAAATCTTCCCTCTCTAGTGCCTCTGAGGAAAGGTTTAATGGATGGTGTAATTGTATTATTATTATTATTATTATTATTATTATTATTATTATTATTATTTTAAATCTTGAGATAAGTCTTGGGGGTCCCCAAGAACAAAAGATATTTATAGGGAGTCTCTGGTAAAGAAAAGGTTAAGAACCACTGAACTGGAGTACATACTTGGAAAAGGTGCATCTAACTGCCTGATTGTGTTAATATTATTGGCAAGACAGCATGTGACAGCTTTCTGTGGCCAAAGTCCTACTCATGTAGCAGTGTTTGGGAGGCCAAACTAGCTCCAACCACTGGGAAGCTGACCAACAGTTTCATATAACTGGCTTCTTCTTGCCCCTCGAGGGAATTTTACTTAGGATAAACGTCTAGGGACATTTGCTACATAGAATGTTTTCTCACCTCTCCCACCCCAAACAAAAACCATCCAGGAAAAACAAACAAACAAACAAAATAAATGTCCTAAGAAATCCATTGCTTTTTGCTCTTGGGGTTCTTTTTTTATCAGCAAATGTAGTGGAATATCCTATGGTTGTTGGTACCCCCCCCCCCCCCGCAAACCATGGTGGAGTAAACTGGAAGTGATGTGCTCTGATTGTCAGCAGGTTGGACCCATTTCAGGGAAATTGCAATTTCTTCCAAGGGAAGGCATTGGTATTCAAACAGGGGTCAGGAAATACCTGGCAATACAGCTGGTGTACACTTTACCCAATCTGTGATCCTAATGCTAACCTAATCCTTAACATACTGAAATTCTCCTTGCAGTAAAAAAATAAAAATAAAAAAATGAAAAGACAAAAACCAAAAACACTCTACAACACACACAATGCAATCCCATTCCCCTCCAAAATGTCCTATTGCCTCAAGTTAATTCCAGTTTTCTGCTGGCATAATTTGAATTCCTTTTTCTTAAAGGTAAAATACATTTTAATTGCACTTTAGGATATTCTGTCACACTGAAAGTTAGATGTGTCAGATTTTATCAATATATTTATCAATATCACACCTAGGCTCTGGAACTCCCTTCCTATTGAGCTAGGATGCCCTTCCTCCTTGCATTCCTTCCTTTGTGTCTGGAACAGTCTCTGGCATTAACCATTCCGGACATTTTCAAGCCTTTCATGTACGGTAAGCTTGCTGTTAACTGCGTTTTCCTTTTTGTGTGCTGGTTAACAAGTGCTTTGTTTCACATGGAAAGGGAGTATAATGGTAGCTACCAAAGTGGGAAGATAAGCCTCACAGCTGCGGCTCAGGGCTTGGTAAAATTGTGTTGGACATTTCTATGGGAAGAGGAGGTCTGGTGATGATGGTCAACCAATGATATTATAACCTACCTGATGTTAAGATTTCAATATACTTTTAATGTATTGTTTGCTGCTTACATTTCAGTTCTGAGCAAAATCCTTATATGGATTGCTTTCTGGTTTTCTGTGCCAATAACGTTTTCTATTTAACTTTGAAACTTCTTGTCACTGCATCTAGGGGTGCTAGTAAATGACACTTTGACAGGCAAATACTTTCTTTCACCCAAAAGGCTTTTGAGACCTAAAGGTTTTAAGAGGTGCTAAACTGCTTCTATTGTTTTAGTTGCACTTTTTTTAAAAAAAAGCTGATTTTTGTCATTTTAAACTATATGTTTTAAATTGTTTTTAAATGTTCTCAGTAGTTTATTCCATTTTAATGTTGGCTCTTTGTATGCTTTTATTATATTGTATTTTCATTTGTAAGATGCCTTGAGTCTTGCTAGATTTTCAGACAACACTGTTATAGTGTTACTATTCCACTTTATTTGCTATGGCTGCCTCCTGTTCAATCCTGGGATTTGCAGTTTAGGGAGGGGCATTTACAACTCTCAGCCAGAGAGCTCTTAGGTCTCACTAAACTACAAACCCCAGAATTCCACAGCAGGAAGCCAGAGCAATTAAAGTGGAATAGTAACACTATAACAGTGTAGTCTGAAAATCTCCCCAGTCTTGGGGGAAAGGCAGGTTATAAATAAAGAGGAAGAGGAAGTTATTTCCTTATTATTCTATACTTCCATATTTAAAACTCAGTTAACAATTACCCTTCTACTTCCATCCTAGTTAATTCACCTGGAATGACTGAGATGTCTGGACATGTCATTCTTCTGATAAGTAATTCATTAGAAAGATATATCAGCTGTCTCTCACACTGTGTTCCCATGTCTCTGAGAGGAATGATCGTTACATGGCAGGCTGGCTTTTGTTCAGGGACTTGATGATCAGACCAAAACAAAAAGGTATCACTCAGTTGCCCCCTGCAAAGTCTTCCTGATTCCTCAGGCCAACTGCTGTCATTCAGTTCCTAATCTCAATCCGGATGCTTCCTTCGGCTACCTCCGAGCTCTTCCTCACCAGCTCTCACAACTGGTGTTTTCAGTTATCCCAGCCCCTCTGCTTCTTTGTCTAGGCTCTGTTGCTGTCTTCCTTTCCCTTCTCCAGGAAGCAATTGAAACTATGGTACTGCAACTGAGTTGGCTTCCCTTAGAAAGTGCTCTGTCTCCCCCTTTCTTTCCTCAGTCTAATTACCTTTTGCACACCATTAATTGCCACCTCATTTAGGAGCCAGTGAAACTAAATACAAAAGGCATAAATTGGCTTATCACAGGATGACTTTTTGATTCTCCTCTCCTGTATATAAACTGTCAGGATTAACTGTGATGAAAAGATGTTCATAACTGCTTCCTTGGTAGCAAAGAGTTGGCTGGCTTCCACAGTGGGCCCCAGTTACAAAGTAACTATTAGGCTTCAGTCAGAGATAACATTTTCACCTCTCACTGTCAATCATAATATTCACTAGAAGAATAAAATAGCATCTTTTGTTCTTACCTGTAGTTTAAATTAGGTTTCCTACATGAACTTTATTGGATCAAACCTGTTTCGCTAGTTGCAATAATAGATAGAATAAAGTGGATATGGTCAATGGTAGGGAAGCAACGCAGGGTTTTCCGTTTTAATTTCAATATATATCTCTAATGTTTAAGTACAGCAGGCAAAAAATGAAAGGCAGCTAAAATTATTATGTCTCTCTGTCTCTTTTTGTCTCTGTAATGTGTATAAAATTGGTAGACTTCATTCAAAGTGAAACTGTATCAAAGTTCACAACCAGGCTTGGCAAGAGATATTAATGCTAGCTATTTCCCAGAATCAAAAGCAAGAAATTAATAGTGGTCCCAAAGATGCTATACATATTGCTGTTTAATGCCAGGACCATGTGATGCTCTAGAGGTCTCCTATGTGCATGCACGTGCACCCCATCCAGAATTAGTTAAAACTTGCTGCAACCAGCCATTGACTTTAACCCTTTAAGTGTAATCCAATGGGAAGTTACAGGGTTCAATTTGTACTTTCACACTGTCTCTCCAGAGCTTCACCTCCCCACACCCCCTATGGGAAGAAAGCTGAGCAAGGCACATGAAAAAGAAGTGTGTAGAAAGAGTTGATTTAAAGGACGTTTATTCTAAGAAGGTTACAAAGCCTATTAGTGAAACTCTTCTACAGAAGTCTCCTTCCTTCCAGGCATACTTCTTAGATGGTTACAGATAGGTATAGTCATTCCAGCCAAGTTTGTAAAATAAACATAAGCCCTAATGGGACTAAACTAGACAGTTTCCTAATCTATTTACAATGGTACAGTGCTGGATGTTCATGGGGATTGGAAGTCTAGGGCTTCAGCTCAGCCTCTATCAAGCATCCCCCATACCTGGTAAAAAAGTCCCTCTGGCTTCTCTTTGTTCTTCTCTTTGTTCTTCTTCCTGTCTCATGGCTCCAAGGCAGTATTTATCACTTCTTCACAGAAGCACCTCAGAAGTTTCCCTTTGATCAGCTGTCTCTCATCACCTGTGACTCCTTCATGATGCTGACCCCCAATAAACTGTAACTGTTTTCAACACCTAGTTCACAGGTTGTTTACCTGGTTGGCTGTGCTGCCCAGATAATGGGAGAGTCCATTATCACAGAGGGTGGTAATCATTTATGGTTCAGGAGGGAAATGCCAAGATCCAAACTGGTATGCACGCCAAAGTTTAGAGGTGGAACAAATATTCACTATTATTTATTCCATGGCTGGTTTTATGACATCCAAAAAAATGGTTTTATGACATCCAAAAAAAACCAGTCAGGAAGACTACTGACAAGACTGACAAGAATTTTGTGCGGTTTAAACTCAATATTTACACATTCCAAATTGGAAGAGGGTATATATGGCGTAGAAATACATGTGAGTTTTTTGTGTAACAGCTGCAAATTCTTTTTTTAAAAATGTGCCAAAAAATTTGGGGTAAAAAACACTGTTTCCATATAGCCATGGTTTTGTGTGTGTGTGTATGTGTATGATTGCTGTTTTCTTGAGCAAATTCCACCAATGTTGCATAACCCCCCCCCATATGGCTGTCCAAGATTGCTGGTTTGTTTTTCTCTTTTCTTCTTTCTTTCTTTGCACAAAAAACTCACAAAAAAGAGTGGCTATTTTTGTGCAAGCTTGCTTGTATTGCACAAAAAGAGCAATCTTGCACAAGAACCCCTGTGTCTGGAAAAAGTTGGGAAGGAGCTGTATGTGCAAAAAATCTACAGCTGGAATCCTTTGGGGGACTTGTGTGTTTATAAGTGGATTTACATCTGCAGGAATTAGAATTGGGCAGTTTCATAATGTCTGTATTCAGTAAACAGCTGCTGTTATGTTACTATGTAGAAGAGCCAGCAAAATGACCAATATGTATGAGGGTACTGGCTAGGAAATGCCAATGCACATTGAGACACTCTTGGAGCTGTCTCATCACACATCTTCATGATTCACTAACAAGATTGCTTAGCACCTCTTCTACATAACTAAGTTATACATAATATTACATAATGTACAATGTGATAGAGGATTCTGGCCTGCATTTTTTTATGCACACCATGATTTCCCAAAACATTTGGGGATGTGTGAATATCAAGTGAGAACTGCAGAAAAAATATTTCTTTTCTCTGCAGCAGGGAGAGAACTGTGGAAAGTATTCACCCTCACTTTTGAGGATTAAATAGTTGAATATTTACATCCCTTCCTGTGACTTAACTGATGAAGGGAGAGGGGATGATCCTCTCACAGTAGTGTATTGCAAATTAAAATCTGCAGCATTTTATTTGACTGGAGTGGAGGAGGAGGAGTGAGGTTTCTGAAATTCCTAGTGAAAGTACCATATTCAGCCACTAGGTGACATATTTTTGTAACATTCCCTGACTGCAGTCAGGGAAGCCATGGAAATTTCAGTCAGACCCGAGGAAATTCCATTCTGTATGGGGCCTTCAGGTAGCTTTATGCTATGTATCCCTGTGCAGGGCCTTAAAATCTTCAAACAATTATGAAAGAGAGGAAATATCCAGTTACGATGTAAAAATGGGTACTTTTGCTAGCACAAAAGAAAGATGTCATTTTATGATTGTTTGAAAATCTCAGACTGGTATGGAAACTGAGTCTGTTCACTTATGATTAATATATATGTAAAAGTGGCATAAACTTAATAAAGACTGATTTGCTCATCCCTAATTAAAAGATGAATTGTGAAAGGGAACCCTGTATAACTAGACAAACTCTGAGCTTTGTTTCAATTAAGCAGAAATGCTCAATGTTAGGAGCGTGACCAATAAAAACAATCCAAACAAGCCTTTGCTCCAACACATCTGAGGAATCCTTATCTGCATAATACAGGATGCAAGTGAGGGTAATTAATTAAAACAACAATTCTGAATAACAAACCCAAGTATTCCCATTTCTCTAAACAACTCAGCAGGGGGCTATTTCTGTAATGTATCCTAATTCAGAACAGGTTTTCTTGGACCTTATGTCTCTGCATCATCTAGCTTTAAATCAATATGGTGACAATTACCTTAATCTTTTCTGTGAAGAATTGTATATAGGTGTGTCTAAAATGTCCTTGATTGTGTTCCTTGAAGGTGATTTCCTTAATGATAAGGGGAAGTGACCCATATTGAGCAATTCTGTCTCTTTAGATTTTGGTATCTATCTCCAGTTTCCTGCTACTTCACTAAAATGTAGTCTTTGCATTTAGCATTGTGGTACAGCTATTAAGACTGCACATTTCCCATGGTTTTCATTAAAAACATTGATACATCTGAGTAGAGGTACAGGATTTCATTCTTAAGGTACGAGGTCTGTCTATTAAATAATGAAACTTTATTTATTTATTTATTTATTTATTTATACCCCGCTCTTCAGCCACAAGGCTATCAGAGAGGCTTACAAATTGTTTTAAGCAATAGCTATTTACACATCTACACTGCATTAAACAGTTTCCAATGTGTGTTAGCTAATTGCCCCCCCCCCACAAGCTGGGTACTCATTTTACTGACCTACGAAAGGATAGAAGGCTGAGTGAACCTTGGACCCCGCTGGAATTGAACTTGCAACGTGGTGGCTTGCAGTACTGGCATTTAACCACTGTGCCACCAGGGCTCCTGATATAATAACCCATCTTTATTTTATATGTATTACAATTCTAATGCTTGTCCCCTTCAATATACATCCCATTCGCACTCACACACCAATGCCATCTTGTTTTCCACTGGTTGAAGACATGAAGCAGATCAGTTTCTGTCAGCTGATTCAATACATCTGCCATTTCTTCTTTACTACATCATTGACTCAAAACATGTTCCTTTAAGCACTGATTTAACTTTAGGGAAAAGAAAAATCTTGCATGGGGCCAAATCTGCTGAATATGGAGGATGTTCAAGTGTAGTAATACATTTATCATCCAAAAACTGCTTCACAGAAAGTGCTGTGTGAGCAGGTGCATTGTCTTGATGAAGAATGAAACCAATTTTCCCACAGTTCTGGCCTTTTTTCTGACTCTTTCTCTCAGCTTTGTCAAAACCTCCTTAAAATAATGCTGGTTCACTGTTTTGCCTTCTGAAACCCATTCTGCCAAAATTATGCCCTTGATGTCAAAAAACAAACAACCAATGAGCATGGCTTCGAATGTGAACTTGCTTTGATATGCTTTTTTCATTCTTGGTGATGATGGTGTTTTCCAGTGCATTGACTGTTGTTTTGTCTCAGGATCACATTGGAAGATCCAGGTTTCATCAGAAGTGATGATTTTTTTGGAAAAGGTTTGGGTCCACCTCAAGTTGCTGCAGAATGTCACATTGCTCGACTTTTAAATTTAGCATTTTTCCGGCACACAGCAGACAACACAGCTGCTTTAAACAATGACTGACAATTAACTGAATGGCCAAGAGTGTTTATGGTTGTCATGCAGGTCCAGGCAACTTCAAGGTCACCACTCAAACATTCACAATCAGTTCTCCCTAATTTGTCTGAAAGGAAGACACACAGTCTCATTATTTAATAGACAGACCTCGTATCTTGAAATTTATGAATCACAAAGATGTAAGGTAGCTGTGAAAAAAGAGGACAGGACTCCTGTAATTTTAACCATTTAACATGCAAACTTCCTCTGGGCTTTAGTCACCCTAAAATTATAGTCTTGTGGTACTGCTTTAACTGCCATGGCTCTGTCCTATTATAATCCTGGGTTTCATAGCTTTGTAATACTGCTAGAATTCTCTGCCAGAAAGCTCTAATGCTATAGATAAAGAGAGCAGACTATGGTTCTCCAGCAGAGAATTCTGAGAACCTCACTACACTACATATCCTAGGATTCTGTTGGATCAAACCATAGCAGATAAAACTCTACAAAACTGCTATAACTGTGTAGTGTGGAAACACTCCTACTGAAGAGGCAGCCAGTGGCTTCACTGATATGGTACAGTGAATCTAGACTAGTTTTATTCCAAGGTACTGAAACCTATTGTCTAAGAAGGTTCAGTCCTTTGGATAGCTCCCATTAAAACCAAAACTGAAATAGGCTTCCCAGAGCAACTGCTCTGTAGGGACCCCTTTTGATGGAGCACAGGATGGAGGCCTATAATGTTGCCTTTGCACCTGCACCATCTCCAGGAGATCAGAGGATGGGGCTCAAGGGGATTTAACCCCAGCCACCTTCTGCCTCCTCCTTTTTGTTGTTTGATTGAACTGAAGGATGGGGAAAGTGACCTCTTTGGGGCTGGCCTGAGGGAGAAGCCCCTCCCTTTAATATATGCAAATTGAGTGAGGGACTTTTGGGTCAACCTTCTAGATGCAGACTGACTGGGAAGCAACCCAGTTTATGGTTTCTCCCTGGGGTTCAGATGTTTTTACCCAAAGGAAGTTGGGGAGGGGGTCTTGGATTTGACCTCCTGCCACAACAATTCCCACACTAGGTTGCTCCCCCATTGCAGATCTCTCAGAAAGGGGTTAAATAGGTTATAGCTAAATAAATGTGACCCTTTATATCCAAGCTATATGTGTGGTCTCTCTATTTGTGTCTGCTCTCCTTATTCCTGCATCTACCATCAAAGCCCAGTGTAGGTTCTCTTCCCCTATGCAGTGGAGCCATTGGCCACCTCTGCTCTGATAAAACACACTCATGTTAAGGTACATGAGACATATCCACTTTTTCATGTTGCCATGCTCAATATATGAAGGAAAGAAATGAGTGCTTAGTTATACACGCATCGTATTGCTATGGCATTTACCTTGAGATAGTCCCTGTATTAAAAGTAGAGTAGTAGTGGCACAGCTTCTAACAAAAAGGTGAGAATGATTTCTGTGAGGATGGCTGAAACAGTTACCCCATAGTATATGTGTGAAGCTTGAGTCCCTCCTCCTTCTCTGTGCATTCTACTATCACAGAGAGGAAAGGGAGGCTCCAGCTGTTTGTACAATCTGAAACACTTCAAAATCTGCTTTCACCCACTGAGTTGTCCCCCTTCTTACACAGTGCAACAGGAAGCTGTGTAGGCTATGTTAAAGTATTGCCATACCCCCCCCTTCTCTATCTCAGAGAGAATAAAAGTAGCTTGTGTATGTGAGTTATTAGGAAAAACAGAAAACAGAAAAACAGAAAAAGCTTTATTTCTGGTTCAAGCAATGAAACAGTTAGCATGGACGGAAGCCTCCTCTCCAGGTTCTCAACTTAAAAACTACACTGAATACATTCAATCATAGGATTAAAAATAAATCATAAAAACTAATGCATTTCTACCCAGACATTCTCCTAAGTGAGGAAGATTATAACTCACAGTTATGGAGTCCATAGTAATCAGTCTCTATTGATGGAATTCAGAGCAATTCAAATAGGCCTGCCCTTCAGACCTTACGTTATCTCATGTGGCTGTTTTGTTATCACTCCTCAGCCATGTGTTCCTCCCTGCTGGCCTCAAGCTATGTGGCATCAAACAAAGGAATTCAGACACTCAAAACTCAATTAGCCAATGCTGATTGGTTCTGCATTGCCAGATCTGATTGGCTCTCCAGTCAGGTGATGTGATGTCATGTTTAGGAAATGAGGGGCCAACCTCTACCTTACCTGATGCTGTGGAAATTTACAGATGATGACAAACTGTACTTTTTGCAGATGAGCTATTTCCCCATGATGGAGATGCAGATGACACTCCATCATGACAATATGCAAGGCTAGGAACCCATTTGTTTTGTTCTATCCATCTTGCCTCTTAGGATCTGCATTCCTTGAAGTTGTGGATATATTTGTTTTTGTTTGTTTGTTTTTTTGAGGAAAGCAGCTGGATGTACTAGCGATGCCACTGTAAAATACAAAGATTGGGGCACTTGCATAAGGAGGTATCTAATACTCCCCTTATAGAAATCATTATGCATTTATCTAAAACACAGTGGGCTGGATTAAAGGCTATTCTGCCATGCAGGAACAAATGTCGCTCCCCAACTTATACCAACTATCAGAACAGCTACCAGAAGGGTCCAAAGTTGCCACTGGAACAGTATTGAATGGGATCTCTGCCAAGGTTACAAACATGTCAGTTTAAGCAATTTGCTCAATAACCTGTAAAAATTCAGACTAAAAAAATTCAAAGTTTCTAGCACTCAAGAGATGCTTTACAAAACTCATTTGTTGATGTCAAATATGTCAAGTCAGATACCCAAAACACTTCCTGTGGCTTCTGTTAAGGATTATGTGTTAAAATCCCTGTTTGTTGTCAATTTTTGCTTCACAAATTTGTATTGTATATTTTGGGAAGGTGAAGCTCAATCTGGTCTAGCCATTCTTCATAGGTATATGCACATAACCAAAAAGAGTGATGAAAAAAAAATCATTAAATCCCCTTTTTCTGCTTCTGCTAATCAGATCTCCTGCCTTGCACATATTCAAAGTATTACCCTAAGAGCTCTTGGAAATTCCAAGAAAATATCAGATTTCTAATATACTGGGGAAATTAGCAGCAACTTGACATTAGCAATGCGATAGTGGGCAACAAGGGGATGTTGAACCTATATATACCAGTACTAATCTGGATGGAACACACACACACATAAAATTAATTATAGTTTTTATTAATAGTTCAAAAATAACACCAATCACACACAGTCACACTAGAAGCATTCACACAAGGATATAAAAAGCAGTAGGAAGGACTTGGATAGGGGAATAGCAAGAGGATTTATTGTGGGTTATGTTAACTGTCCTATAGTCCAAAGTTCATTGAACAATCCGGCAGAGTGGATGGATGAGTCTGGACTGGCTAACACAGAGTGACGTGGAGTCTACAGGAATATGCTCTATGCATCCTGGCTACACAGAGGAGCAGAGTATCCCTTGGAAATGGAATCTATGTGCAACGAAGCCTGATTTTTGGCCCATACTTATATCAAAATTATGCCCTAAGAGGAGCAAGTTTCATGGTCTGAAACAATAGATTCCAGGAGCCTTCAAAGATTGCACAATGAGTTTCCTGATCTTTGACATTGGGTGGCTGAAGATGCTGATGTGTTGCAAACTGTCCTTAATGTCCAATGATTAGATACACAAAGCTTGAGCTGCCTCTTTAATGGTTGGGTGATTAAGGAAGGGAAATTCGAAATCAGCACACAAAGGATTACTCCATCCCTCTATCGCCTACCTCCTAGGTGTCTAATGGAGACTGTCTCCCTTTGACCTCTTGATGTTTCCTCATAATTTTGGAATTTTGCCAGTAGCTCTTCCTGGGAGGTGGGTATGTGTCTCTTTGGGGATAGCAAGTCCCTGACACTTCACTGCTCTTCCCACAGAAGACCACATTAATAAGCCAAATTATTAATAAGCCCTTTTTGGGGGTTTCTGGAGTGGGGCTTTATTAGGTGTGCTAACAAAAGGGATTTTGATATTACTGCTACATTCCTCCTATCTAATACTGCACTTTTAGCATAAGATCGGTGTAAACATAAAGGGGATTTGCAGGTAGACAAGCTTTGTTGTGCAGAAAGCCTTGTTCATAGAATCATAGAATCATAGAATTGTAGAGTTGGAAGAGACCACAAGGGCCATCCAGTCCAACCCCCTGCCATGCAGGAATACACAATCAAAGCATCCCTGACAGATGGCCATCCAGCCTCTGTTTAAAGACCTCCAAGGAAGGAGACCCCACCACGCTCTGAGGGAATGTGTTCCACTGCTGAACAGCTCTTACTGACAAAAAGTTCCTCCTAATGTTGAGGTGGAATCTCTGTTCCTGGAACTTGCATCCATTGTTCCGTGTTCTAGTCTCTGGAGCAGCAGAAAACAAGCTTGCTCCATCCTCAATGTGACAACCCTTCAAATACTTAAACAGGGCTATCATATCGCCCCTTAACTGTCTTTTTTCCAGGCTAAACATACCCAGCTCCCTAAGTCTTTCCTCATAAGGCATGGTTTCCAGATCTTTCACCATTTTAGTCACCCTCCTCTGGACATGCTCCAATTTGTCAATATCCTTTTTGAATTGTGGTGCCCAGAACTGGACACAGTATTCTAGGTGAGGCCTGACCAAGGCAGAATAGAGTGGCACTATTACTTCCCTTGATCTAGACACTATACTTCTATTGATGCAGCCCAAAATCGCATTGGCCTTTTTAGCTGCCACATCACACTGTTGACTCATGTTTAACTTGTGGTCTACTAGGACTCCAAGGTCCCTTTCGCACGTAGTCTCATTCAGCCAGGTCTCCCCTATCCTATATTTATGCATTTCGTTTTTCCGCCCTAAGTACAGTACCTTACATTTCTCGATATTGAATTTCATTTTGTTAGCTGTGGCCCAGCTCTCCAGTCTATCCAGGTCATTTTGAATTTTGATCCTGTCGTCTAGGGTATTAGCTACTCCTCCTAATTTGGTGTCATCTGCAAATTTGATCAGTATGCCCCTAATTCTATCATTCAAGTCATTGATAAAGATGTTGAATAGCACTGGGCCCATGACATAACCCTATGGCACCCCACTGGTCACATCTTTCCAAGATGATGATGAGCCACTGCAGAACACTCTTTGGGTTTGGCTGGTCAACCAATTACAAATCCATTTAACGGTTAACTTGTCCAGCCCACATTTTACAAGCTTGTTTGCAAGAATGTCATGGGGAACCTTGTCAAAGGCCTTACTGAAATCAAGGTATGCGATATCCACAGCGTTCCCTTCATCTACCAAGCTGGTTATTTTATCAAAAAAAGAGATCAGATTAGTCTGGCATGACTTGTTTCTCTTAAACCCATGTTGACTTTTTGTGATTATGGCATTGCCTTCTAAATGTTCACAGACTCTCTGTTTAATGATCTGCTCTAGAATCTTCCCTGGTATTGATGTCAGACTAACTGGACGATTAATTGTTGAGATCCTCTTTTCCCCCATTTTTGAAGATGTTCAAGATGTTCAAGATGTTCATCTTTTTAGAAAGGAAACAACTTGGAAATTCTTCTTTCTTCTTCTACTTATATCTCAGTTCAACAACCAAAGGGTAAAATCTGCTTCATGTCAAATGCTAGGGTGTAAAACTGGGGTCTGCATAAAGCAATCAAAAACTGCACCAAATGTATGTGTATGTTTGTGTGCACACACACACACCATCAGCACCACTATATAAATCCATGTATCAAGTCTTTTTCATAAATATCAGAAATCCAATTTGCAGACTACTGTTTTTTAAAATGTTTCTGACATCTGTTTTATCACTTATGAGAGAAGATACAGATATATTAGACATACCAATTGTTCCATCAGCACTTTCACACATATCTTTCCCCTGGCTTGTATACGCTTGGCCTTGTAAGACTTGTATTGCAATTCTAACTATCCTTAAGCAGGAATAAACCCCATGGAAAACTGAGGGGTGTTCTTTTGAATAAACATGCTTAGGATTCTACACATGTTTCGAGCTTATCCATAGTAAACATTTTGTTCTTACGTTATTTTTTTTTCTTGGACATGTTGAAGGTGTGAATGGATAGTTGATGTGTATCATCTGGCTGGGAGCACTTGACACAGGTTACAATGTGTCCTTCCAAGATAGAAAAACATTCTGCATATTTGTAAATAGAAATATTATAGTATGGTAACCAGGAGGTGCTGAAAGTCAAAGATTAGCTAAAGGCATTGAAATGGAAGCACTCCGAAGGGGATAAGGTTTGGAGATCTATATATATACACACACACACACACAGAGAGAGATCATACAAATTCATAGCATGAAGAGAAATATCATACAAATTCACAGCATGAAGGCAACTGGAGTCTAAGCCCCAACTTTCATGAGAATAATGATTTGAAATTCTTTTGTGGAGAATGAAAATTGTATTAGCATCAGCTGCATGAAATGCTAATATGAAACCAAACCAGATGTTTGCTTAATATTAAAAATTATGGAAAACTCTCTACTGCTTGACAAAAACAAAATGTTGGGGCAGGATTCTGTGCTAAACAGGAAAAGTTGAAATAAGGAAGGATGCTTCATTTTGTTATGTTCTAATTGGATTTCTTCTAATTGGTGGCAGACCTAGTAAATTCATTTCTGTGTAAAACATGTTTGGAGGATGTAATCACTGTTGTGGTCCTACAGTAGCACAGAAAATACAGAAAGGAATATAGTTTCAGGCTCTGGACTCAGGTATTTTTTTTTTCATAAACAGCTTTAAGTGTTTATGTAAAATATCATTTTACAAAAGATATCCCCCTAAATGTGGGGGAAATGTCTTGTGCAACTGTAGAAGCCAGAGAGCCTGTAACATAAAATTTGATGGATGGGGCAACAGTGCTGAACCTTCCCAAAAGTAACACCAGCAGACCTACAGTGCAATACTATGCAATGCCTAGTCTGAAGTAAAGCACATTGCATTTGATGGTACTCCCTCCCCCAGCTTGGTATATATGATTGCAGCTTTAGCTATGCAAAATAGTTACAGAGAACAATCTTTACATAGTTTGCATTATTTGTTCAGGTCCCAATATCCAGTTTTTCATGGCACAAGTATCCAAGTAACCTGGAGGACACAGTGGCCAAGATCCTATGTCTGGGCAAAGTTCCATATACATAGTTCTTTGTGGCTGAAGAGTGGGGTATAAATACCATTTAAAAAAAAAAAATCCCACCTCCTGGCAGTTGTCAAGCCCTGAGAGGGGCCTCTGCTGATGTTAGTTAGTGGTAGGGAAGAGATGGAGGAGGCAATTCAGACCAGGGTGTAGCAGCTGGTTTCAGTTCAGCTGGGAGTGAGAAATTAGAGTGTCCTCTCAAATGGAGGGCACACACCTTTTCCTTCCCCCAGGAGCTTGAAGCAGCTAGATCTTCAGGGTAGGGATTGCCTCCCTACTCCCTCAACTAGCTATCAGTAAGTGACAGCATGGGGTCCCTGCCAGGGCTTGATAGCAGCCAGGTGGTGGGAGTTTTTTTTTTTTTTTTTAAGGGAACACAACAACAAGTGAATAGCCCTCAGCTGCCCACCTAAAAAGGCTGTGTCTTTGCATGTGTAAGTTGCACTTACATGTGTGTAAGTCACTAACAGAATGCTGGCATGTGTGTAAATATTTTAAATCATACCCAAGATCATACACACTTTTAGGACTTTATTAGACACATCAAATACAGTGTTATAACAATGCCACATAAACACAAAAGGGCACACATGCTTTTCATGTTTATGTCTTGTCCAAAAGCCATTCTATTTTATTGACAGGACAAGCCATCAATAGGTTGGCTGTGGTGCTTTCAATTTTTTTAAATTAGGTATTTAAACCCCTCTCTTCAGCCACAAAGGCTATCAGATGGCTTACAAATTGTTAAGCAATAGCAGTTTACACATCTACACTGCATTAAGCAGTTTCCAATGTGTATTAGGTAATTGCCCCCACAAGCTGGGTACTCATTGTACAGACCTACAAAAGGATGAAAGGCTGAGTGAACCTTGGAGCCCGCTGGAATCAAACTTACAATGTGGTGACTTGCAGTAGTGCCATTTAACCACTGCACCACCAGGGCTCCCTCCTTTTTTTGCCAGCACTGCCAGCATTTGAAACCTTGTACCTTTTTTTCTCATCAGTGGCCAGTCTGGCCAGAACACTTCCAGGTGAGATTGCGACATCCAGTTAGGTGACACTCTTTTTATAAACCTCCCCTGTTTACTTGAGACTTGTAAAGTGTGTTTTTGTACTTTTGTGAACTTTTTGTGTGTTATTTTTGCTTTTATTTTTGAATTTTCTTCACTCACATCTTCTCATAAGAATCTATGAAATTTCATTTCAGGAAGTGAACGGAGCTCTGTTTACTCCTCCGTTGTTGCCATGGCTGCCTTTGGACTGGATGGATTGTAAGTGTGGTAGAGAAGGTTATTTGGCCAGTATAAAACTTCACAAATTATGCTGGCAAAAGAACAGAAAAGGAGGGTTGTCTGATAAGGTCCTTAGTCTGGTGTAGTTCCTCTGGATCCCACAGTAGTGCAATTGATTGAACAGTGGGTGCCATGGCCATGAACTCACCTGTTGCACAATGACCCACCAAGTCAAAGGTGTGACAAAGGGCATGGGTGTGCTTTTGGAAATGTTAATATGTCCTACTGTCCCTTCCCCACAGTACCTCATAATTGGAAATATTGGACACTTTTCAAGGTCAGGTTGGCTGGGGCAAACCAAAGGTCAACCAAAGGCCACAATGACCTGGGACATGTCTAGAAATATAATGGTGGGAAAGCCCAAGTTAAGATTATGAGGAAAGCCCCTGCAGTACTGGGTTTATGCTAACGACCCAGTCATTAAGAGGTACATGCTAACCATTTTTCCCAGCCTTGGGTGTTCCAAGCAGTAATCCAATCATGCAAACAAGTGACCGTTCCTCATTCCATATCTTACAGAAATCTCTCCTCACACCCCTTCCTGACCATCCTTAAGAGGTTACTGCAAAACCATCAATGTTTTGTCTTTCTGGAACTAAAGCAATCAGTTGAGTTTCAGTCTTTTTTGTCTATCCAGTGGGAAAGCCATCCAGGCTTTGTCATAACTACAGTACCCCTTCAGGATATGAAACAGAGTATAAATATTAGGACACAGACAGCAGCAAAGCATTCCACGGCTGGATCCTGTCACTTTGCTGGATTCTCTATGCCATCCTCAGAAGGCATGTCTGAGTACCTTTGCTGCATGGATCTCTCTTCTCCTTAAGACTGGTAACTATTACCCTATCTTCCCAGACTCCTCTCTGTCCAAGACTTCTGCCTTACTCTGCTATAGTTTTGTATGGTTCTTAAGAGTGTATGTTTTGTATGTTAGCATATCCCCTGTGTTAATTCCAATAAAATACTTGGTTTGACTTTAACCGGAGTGCTCTCTACAGTTAGTACTTTTATATGTAAGTGAAAAGATCCCCCAAGTTACCCTCCTCTCGCAGGTTTTCTTTTCAGCTAATAATTCCCCCAAATATTAAAGGAGATATTGGCATCATGGGTGGGACTCTAATGCACCCCCATCACCTCTTAGGGTAACAGAATGACTGGGTACAAATGCAATCATTTTTATCCCAGTATAGTGACCCATCTGAGAATGCAAGCTTTACTGCTTAGTGCAGAACATGCATATTTCTAGAATCTAGACATAAGGATCCTTCTTGTCCCAAACCCTACTAGCCCATAACTGCCAACAGGTCTCAAATCTATCAGTATCTCAGCTTCTCTTCTTTCATATCTGCCATGGTAACAGCATGTGCTGCAAGAATTTGCAGAGCTTTCTTGTGGTGAGGTCACTGTGACAGATCCAGCTAATGCATGTCACTCCAAAACAAAGTTTTCCTTAGATGTCAGGAGCTCCATTCTATAGGGAGCTCCCACTTGAAAATTTCAGCCAGAAAAATCAGCAGTAGCAGAACATTTTATAAACCAACCTGGCCACAAAATATTATTTGAAAACACCGAAATTCTGGACCAGGCTAACAACTATCAGGTCAGAATGCATATTGAAATCCACAAATACCTGGACAACTTCAATAGGAAAAAGGAATCCCTAAAAGTAAACAAAATTTGGCTACCAGTCCTGAAAAACACCAAAATAAAAACCCAACACATGCAAATTAATTTCACCCAGGGACAGGGGGCTTCCCAGCAGACAATGGACCATGAACTAAATAGACACCAATCCTCCTTGCATATCCTCCCACACTAAGAATTGAATATCCAACAACTGAATACACAAATTTACAAGCTAGTCCTCTTCAACAGAGACTCACAGTATATACACACCATACACGCACACACCAACATTCTCTGAAGATGCCAGCCACAGATGCAGGTGAAACATCAGGAATAAACTCTTCTGGAACATGGCCTCACAGCCCAGAAAAAAAACCCCACAAAACAACCTATAGTAGGAAGTATTTGGACAGAGGAATAGAGTAAGGGGATTGTGGGTTATACTGTACCAATCCTGCAGAGCTGAGATAGTGAAGTAAACCAAAAGTGAAGAGGTCTGGATCATAGACTGGTGACAGAAACTGATGTGAAATTGGAAAGCAGGCGATTTGTGCACATTTAGGTGGTGTTCTAGGATGATATTTATATGTGATAATTCCCCTGAAAGGATGGGATTTTAAGTGGAATACAATGTTTCTCAGAGGTTAACAGGATTAGATAAAGGGTGCTCCAGAAGAGTTAACAATCATTAATGTCAAGGTATATAGAACTGAATAGGAGCAGGCAACGTTTACTGTTGGAATGGGACAAGAAGAGAAAGGACCTATTTTACAAGCATCAATGACTCTGCTATCATTGAGTGGATTAGTGAATGAGTCACCTCAAGATGTTAACTTCTCACCTGGATATTTGAGTAATTTCCAAAGGCCACTCCTTTGATGATAGATGACTCCAACCTTGGTGTTTGGGGATCCTAGTTTACCTGCTAACCACATGGAAGGCTAAATTAAGCCAAATTATTAGATATAGCCAATTATTTGATATTCCAAGATGGGGGCCATCAAGGTAGGTAACAAAAGTAAAAGTGACAAAAAAGAGCTGAAGTCTAAAAACTTCTGGAGGACCAAGGATTTCCCACACCTGGTGCAGAAGAAAAAACGGAAGCTCATAGACTTTTGGTACCTATAACAATAAACCCTCATTATTTTATTCTTTTCTTTATAATTATTTTATTCTCTTATCTGGCAACATTTTCTTTTCCCTTTAGCATGGTTTTGAACAGCCTTGAAATATAATTCATAAGAAAAATAATTTGTTACTTAAAGTTATGACTTCTTATAAAGCCCCCTTTCTTGAGATTCTGAAGATACTAAAGAAAGTAAATAGAGGTCAAAGTTACAAAATATTTATGCACCGGGGTGAGAGGCCATTCCAAATATTACCATTTTATTTTTGTTTGTGGATAGAGCAACACATCTTAAATAGTAGAGTCTAGGCTCACTGAATTAATTTGGCCACAATTTGAATTAGGGATAATTGTTCTGAAAAAGCTGATTCTCTACCAAAATGTTATCATTTTCAAGATATAAATTAAATGTTTTCCCCCCCTCAGTTTGAGTGCCTCTCCCATTTTTCCAGCCCAGCTTTAGCCTAACACTGGCTCATTTTAGCAGGTCAAAATCTGCAGATTTATTGCCCTTTATGTTGCCAGCAACAAATGCAGAAAGTTTCTGGCTGACAGAGAGCATTTTTCTTTATGTTTCTGGAGTGATTAAAAATAAACCTCTTGGATCTTTCTGTCAACTTTCTAATATGCCCTCTCAGCTGAATTCAGATTTTACCTTGTTATGTGAAGACCTACGCTTCCAAGGTCATACATCTATCACAGAGGTTCTCTCCCACAAATAGAATTTCACTTGTATTCTGAATACATTTAAAAGTCAGCTCAGAGAATTTATCTGTGGCTAAGTAAAGAGCAGAATCAACTGACAGCCAGTTTGGGTGCTGAAAAATTTCCAATGCAGAGCTGGCCTCATTCAATAGGTACATTGGCAACTGTCCAGAGGAGCAAAATGGGAGAGACACTAAGAGTAACTTATAACTTTACTTGAGCACTTAGAAATACAGTTTAGACATCCAAAGAAAAAAGGGTAAGCAAAGTTACCAAGGGAATGTAAACAGAACACATAGAAGGGTGGCAGGTGTGAGCAATATTCACTGTCGCACTCTTGGAAATGCTAGAAATTTAGAGGCTGAAGGAAATTTTTACTTTTGGGCAGAATTCTTATTTGAGTTGGGTTAGAGCCTTATTTGTCCATCATAGCTAAGCCCCTGGTGGACTGCATGTGTGTAGCTTGTTGTTGTTGTTGTTGTTGTTGTTTTAAAACAAAGGAAGAAAGAATGGAGCTGTACCATGATTTTCCTGCCTTAGGGCTACTCCTGTGAAATATTGATGAATTTGATATATACAATGAGGTGCTGAGCAGGTGAACATGTTTCTAGGCATCTACAGCTTGGAACACCTATTACCTTACCAGTAACCCCTTTACCCAGATTACCACTGTGTACCTTTCATTAAACTCATATTTATAATGGGTCCATATTTGCAATTTTCAACTTTTGCTGGGGTGGGGTCCTCTGCCCATAGCTCCCATAAAAGTTGAGGGCCAGAGAATGGTTTCTTTGCTGTCCTCACTGCTACAAAGTAGGTTTTAAAATGGGTTTTAGCCTGTGCTTGATTGGATTCATCCTGAGGCTTTCTCCACCATCATTCTTTTCATCTATCCATGTACTTCATTGCCCTGAGCTCCTCAGAAAACCAAGAAGCCTGTCCTCTGTATCTAAGTAAAGGACACTTGGGCCAAGTAGGGCAGTGTCCTCAGGAAGCAGATTTGGGGCATGTCATGAAGGACAGCAATATAGTTATTAAATGTTTTATAATTAATCAGTTATTATTATTATTAATAATAATAATTTGAAATTTTGGCATTACATTTTAATATAAACTCAATAATACATGATTACGGTACCTTTCATGACATTGTGTAAACAATGTAACTTTTTACAGGATCATAAAACATAAATAGAATTGTTTGTCATTAGTCTATAGATTCAACACAAAATAAAATACAGTTTCTTATTATTTTGTTATTTTAAAATCTTTTTACCCTTATTCCAGCTTCTTGCCTATTTTCCCTGGTCTTCCTTACTTTGTTCTATCTTAACTTACTTGAGTGCCATTTACTTAAGTTGACCTGATTTCTCCTAATCTAACTGATCCTAAATGACAACTTTAACCAACCTCACTGCTAAATTTACTTTGCTTTAAAGTTCTTTTCAAAGGTCCAAGTTGGCCAGATTTCTCCATTTCTTTTTCCAATATTTTTTCATCAGGAACCACTCCTTCTCTGTCTTGTCTATGAATTGTCTTTAAGCTGAGCTGTAAGTCTATCCATATCCATCATGTCTCTCATTTTAAGTAACCATTCTTCTGCAGTGGGTGTTTCATTTCTTTTCCATTTTGCTGTGTAAAGCATCCTTGCAGCTGAGATCATATATATCATTACTCTCCAATATTTGTTAGTTGGCTTTGGATCTCTTATGTCTATCATATTCAGCAGATATATCTGAGGCACCATTGAGAATCTTACTCCTAGAATTTCATTTATTATTACATGGATTTTCCTACAGTATTCTTGCGCTATTTGGCATGTCCACCATGTATGATATAAGGTGCCTTTTGCTTGTTCACATTTCCAACAGGACTGTGATCCTGTTTTATAAATTTTATTCAGCTTCACTGGTGTCATGTACCATCTTGCAAATATTTTTAAGTAATTTTCTTTTAAACTTTGCGAAGATGTAAATTTATGAGTATTTAACCAGGACCTTTCCCATTTTTCTAGTTCTATGCTTTGTCCAATATCTTGTGCCCACCTTATCATTTGGTTTTTAATTACTTCATCTTCTAATTCCCTCTCCAAGAATATATTGTAGTATTTGGATATGTGTTTTGTGTTTTGACCAAAAACTATCCTGTCTATTTTATTATCTTCAAATTCAAAATTCTCTATTTTCTGATCCATCTTAATTTTTTCATAAATTTGCTTGTACTGACACCAATTTAGTTTAAAACCATTTCCTTCTAATTGATCCCTGGATTTTATCTTTACTTTGTCCTGTTCGTCTCTCTCTATGATGTCTTTATATTTTAACCAGTCCTCACCCACTTCTTTGGTTCTTCCAAAGAAGGCTTCTTCCGTTGACACCCACAACTGAATGTTACTATAATTTTTTTCTTTATGTTTATCCACATATTCAACAATGCTTTTCTTATGCAATGTAGGTCAAATTCTTTGTTATCTTTCCTTTTATTATAGCATAGATATGTGTGCCATCCATACATCAACGTTATTCCTTCCAATGCTAATAGCCTTTTATTATCAAGTAATATCCAACTGTCAATCCAAGAGAGCACACATGCCTGATAATATAACTGTAAGTCTGGTGATGCACAGCCACCCCTTTCCTTTTTGTCTTTTAGCAATTTTATTGAGATTCTCTGTTTCTTTCCTTGCCACAAAAATTTTAATATCTCTTTTTCCCAGATTTTAAAGCACTTGTTGTTATGTATGACAGGTATATTTTGAAATAAATACATAAATCTAAGCAAAATGTTCATTTCAATTACGGCAATTCTGCCGAAAAATGATAGATTCAATCTGGACCATTTACCTAGATCTTCTTTTATTTCTTTCCATAGCTTTCCATAATTGTTATCGTATAGATCCAGATTCCTCTTCGATATCCAGATGCCTAGATATTTAACTTTCTTCTCCACCTTGTACCTTGTTGTTTTTGGTGTTTGCTGTTCTTCTCCCTTATTCATATTTTTGTTAATACTACTGTCTTCTCTTTATTTATTCTGAAGCCAGAGAAGTTTGCGAACTCTTCTAAAGTCTTCCCCAATTATTCCAACTGTTCCTTCGGTTCCTCTAAGATTATTACCACATCGTCCACATAGGCTCTTATCTTGTACTCGAAGCCTTTAGTTCTGGTGCCCTTTATTTCTCATCAGCTCTTATGCCGTTTATCAGTATTTCTATAACCATTATGAAGAGGAGGGGGAAAGTGGGCACCCTTGCCTTGTGACCTTTCTGATATTTATCTTTTCTTTCATATCACCATTCACTATTAATCTGGCACTCTGGTCATTATAAATTGAGTTTATCCATTTTTGAAATTTCTCCCCTGTATTCATTTTCTGTAGTACTGATTTATAAATGTCCAATTTACTTTGTCGAACGCTTTTTCTGCATCCTAGAAAAGCATCACCATTTTTTCACCACTATGGGTGTCGCAATATTCCATTATATCTAAAATAATCCTAATATTATGCTTCGCCTGACTATTTCTGAGGAAGCCATTTTGATCTTCGGGGTATTATTTTTGAAAGGATGTTTTTTTAATCTTTGTGCTATAATTGACATGAACAATTTATAATCACAGTTTAATAAAGAGATGGGTCTATAATTCTTTGGATCCTCAGGTTCTCTTCCTTCCTTATGTATCAATGATATATATGCCTCTTTCCAGGATTCCAGAATACTGTTTTCGCTTATTTTGTTAAGTGTTATTTGGAAAGGGATTAGCAATTCATCCTCTAATTTCTTATAATAAAGTGTTGTGAACCCATCAGGCCCAGGGACTTTCCCAATCTTTATTCTTCTAATTGCTTCCACTAGCTCTGTGGCAGTGATTTTTAAGATTTTGTTTCTGTTCTTCTGATAACTTCAACATACTTTGTTTTTCTAGATAGTAATTTTCTCAATTTCTGTTTTTGTTGAATTTTTCTCATCGTAAAGTTTTTCATAGAATTCATGGAAACTTATTTTAATTAGTTTAGGGTCTGACCCAATCCCCCCCACCCGTATTTCAGTTCAGTAATTATTCTTTCTTTGTTTCTTTTGAGTTTCTGTGCCAGCCATCTCCCTGTTTTATTAGCTTACTCAAAATGAAGTTGCTTTACCATTTTTAACTTTTTCAGTCATTTCATCTATTATTTGGGATTGTATTTGCTAATTTAGCATCTTGATTTATTCAATAAGTTGTCTATCGTTTGGGCGTTCTATCAATTTTTCTCTCTTAATTCTATTTCTTTCTACAAAACTTGTGATTTTCTTGCCTCTTCCTTTTTCCTTTCACTCATCTGTTTTATAAAGAACCCTCTCATAACAACTTTGCTCACTTCCCATATCGTCTTCATCTTAACATCCTCTGTGGTATTTTCTATGAAATATCAATTCAAGGCTTCTTTTGCTTTCATTAAACCTTCCGTGTTTTTAGTAATACTTCATTTAATCACCAATTATATTCTTTGTGTTTATTTTGCAATGTCATTAGAATCAGATTGTGATCTGAAATCCACTTTGCAAATACTTCCATCTTTTAAACTTTAATTATGATATTTTTTGTTGCCCAGAACATATCTATTCTCGATGAGGTGTGATGTACATCCGAGAAAAAAGTGAAGCTCTGTGCATTTCCGTATTTCCCTCTCCAAATATCCACTAGGCCCAAATCTGTCATCATTTAAAAAAAAAAAAAAGGCTTTGGGAGTTTCCCTTGATTTTTCCTTATATGTTTTCTAGATAATCTGTCCATTTGAGGATCAACCACTCCATTCCAATCTCCCATCATCAGAATCTTGTCCATTTCTGTTTTCTCAATTTCCATCCTTAGCTTCTTAAAAAAAGTTTCTTTATTTTCTAAGGGCACATATACACCTACTACTAGTAGGTTAGTCTTCTTTTGAGAATTTTATTATTATTGTATTTTTTTAACCTGGGCTGGAGAGAATGAGGATTACTGTTTGCTCCTCTTCCTTGGGTAGCAAAATGTAGGGGCTATCCCTGATTGCTAACACTGGGAGAACACAGGGTTCAAGGCCAGACTTTTCCCAAAAAAAAAAAAGCACCCCGAAGCCTGGATCTAGATGGATGAATCTGTCAGTTTGTTTCCTACCACTTTCAGACATTTGAACTTTGAAGGGATGGGGGTCTTCCTGAGTGAAATTGGCAAAAGTTGGCAAGTTCATATTAAAAGTTGAGCTGAAATTCTCAAGTGCACTCACCCCACTGTTCTATTTCTAGTGATTGTCTATATTGCTTTTTATCCTCGTGACTGTCAGGATTAGGGTTGCAAGGTCAGGGCCACCCCAAACTCTGAGATTTCAGTGACAAATGTGAGACCTAGGGAAAAATCCTTGTGATATCAAAGGGGGTAGGGCCTGGTGACATCACAAGTGTGATGTTATAAGGGACAGCCTTTGGTGAAGTCATTAAGCATTGTAAATTAAGCATAAATCACAGTATATCATTCATATGAAAAACACCAAGTCTAACAAATGAGGAAAGAACACACACACTTTTCAAGGCATGTCGTCACCTTGAGATTACTCCCTTTTGCCATGAGGGCTGGAGAGGAGGGTCCAGGCTCTGAGATCTGGGAACTCTAATCAGGATATATAATCCTAATTTAGGACCATTGGTGGTGGCTAGTGGATCCTTTGCTTTTGGGGGTGGGAGAATCCACATTTTTATGGCCACTTCTCTCACTACTTCTGCAAGTTGTAGGCAACGTGTCTTAGTTAGACTCAGAACAGCTGCAGCATGAGCATCTATCAAGCTGCAAGTGGCTTCAACACCCCATAACAATGACAGTTATTGGAGTTTTTATTACCTTTACTGCCCAAGTAGGTTGTTGTGCTTGGATATGTGCCACCAATTTTGATTAATGTCAATAAAATTCATGAGACTATACTGTTAACAGGTGCAACAAAGATTCTTCTTTTTCTGGTCCTATGTAGACCCAGCATGGTATAATGGTTTGCTTCTGGACTAAAACCCTGGAGACCAGGATGCAAATCACCACTTAGCCATGGAAACTCACTGGGTGAACTTGGGCAACTCACATTCTCTCAGCCTCAGCAGAAGATTACGAGAAAATGCACAGTGTGTTTGGGATATTTTGGAGTATTTTGACAAACATAATGAGAAGCAATTGGCTTAAAATAAATTGGATGCTGAAAAAGCTTTTATAATGTTCATTGGCCATTTACTGTATGTTTGAAGTATTGTTGAAAATGAATTTGCGGGAGAATTTTATTAGCTGGATTAAATTTATATATGATGTTCAGAGTGCACAGACTTTGATAAATGAAGATCTGACTTGTTACAACTTATGCTTAAGAAATATGAATTGCAAATAGACTTTTGCTGCTTAAAGCAGGAATGTGCCTTTTGCTAGAGTTTGCACACATAGCAAGAGGCACATATTGGAAAGTATTGGAAAGGTAGGGCAATGGTCAGCCTTGATCTCTGGCCATCTTGGGGAGTCAAGCCTCATTTTAAAGTACAAACTAGAATTCCCTCCTCCTGCTGACAAGAAAATGGTCTCAATGAGAGTAATCAGTGCTTACCTACACTGAACAGGAGATCTTGCCAAACTGATTCAGACAAGTACACACACAGCCCACATTGTAAGGTACAGTAGGACCCCCATATCTGCTGATTCATTATCCACTGAGTAAGTTATCTGTGGGACACAAAAATCACACCTACCATAGAGTCTTCCTAGAAAATGCTTAGAGAGGCATCCTCTCTAGACATTTTCTAGGTCCTCCAAAGCAACTCTATGGTATTTTAAACTGGAAATCCCATTATTTTCAATGGTGGTCAATTTTATCTGCAGTTTTGGGTATCCATGCCCCCCAGGAACCAATTCCCATGGATATGGGGGTCCTACTGTATTGTGCAGTTACCAGAGACAGCAATTTAGGTTTTAGCTCAGTACTTTAACCACTGTACTGTTTCTCAGGATTCTGAGGAGAACAAGGCACAATCTAATTCTGTGTTGGCAAGACAGTTGGTTCCTCATAAGGGCCCATGTATGCCAGAGAACATATGCCCTGCCATTGTAATAGCCAGAGGAGGGAAATCTGTCAAAAACTCTTCTTCCCCATCTTCACAGTTGACTCAGGCTACAGAAACAGGTAACAAACTCTTTTCTTCTGCCTTGAGGTTGCCTGTTATGTCTTGGCCTATTTATTTTGCTCAGATTATATCTGTTTCACCTGACCTTGCCTACTGTGACCTGACTGCTTGCCAGAGGGGTCTTTAAGAACCTTGCTGTGACTGTCAGCACATACTGCTGGCTTCCCCTGTGATCCTCGGAGCATCACAGAATGAGATAGGGCCAAATTCAGCTCATAGATGACTAGTCACTGACCTTTAATTTCTAATGTAATTTGCCATATGGTCCTCTTAAAACAAATCCTGTTGTTCACATGCCCACTAGTCACATTGCTTTATTTGCTACTCTCCTCAGCATTATGACTCCAAGGCATTATCATATTTCAGATTTTCAACCAAGTTGCCTGCAGTGTTTTTTCCCCCCTAGTATCTTTTTTTAAAGTCAGACTCACAGTGGGGTTGCTTCACCAACCTTAATTGTAAATGACAGAAAGAATTGTTTCCTATCAGCTTCTTAAATGTATTGGAGAGATTAAGGAGTTTCTGATTTCTTCCCCCACCCCCAATTCCTTGCTTCCTGTTGAGAGAAACAGAAAACATTATATGAAAACATTTCATATTATTTTACACAGAGTAGGAACCTGCTGGGAAGGAAAGCACAATGTACATCTTGACAAGTTGTTCACAGGCCTTGTCATGTATGTATAACACACCATTCACTAAGTTATCATTTTGGTGCAAAAAATCCTAAATATCTTGAAAGGATTTGCCAAGTTTCACACCCAGCAAATCCATGAGTTATATCTTGAGAAAATACTTCCTTTCAAATTGCTGATGGAGACAGGTTGAATATTTGGAGATGCCTATATATCTAGGACACTGGTAGTTGTTGGTTTTCATGCCAGTGGGACAGTGAATCCAGTCCAGGTATTAATCCAGGCTTCAAAGGAGTTAACCACGGTGCTGAACAATATTCTCAACATAGTTTCAGCACCTTGATTACCTCTTTGAAACCTATGCAAAACCTGGAGTGGATTCACTGTTCCAAAAACATGAAAGCCATCAGCTGTTAAGAGCAGTGTGCTGGGTTTACTGGTTTTGGGGAAAAAGCTCTCCTGGGCACTAACTATCCACAGGACCTTACAGGCTAAAGGTTTTAAAAAACAGGACAATGAGCCAGAGTGACTCCCAAGTTAAAGAAATCAGGTTGAGGACAAGCTGATTTTGTAGCAAAAACAATTATTTATTTATTTCAAAAGACAGGGGAAAAAGATAGCAATAGAAATCAACAGAGTCTATATTCAATACAAGTTGTTTCTAAGTTTTTTCTCAAAGTAAAAGAGGGGAAAAACAGCACTGGTTCTAAAATCCTATGTCTCACCAATCTAAGGGATGCTGGAGGGGTGTAGCTAAGCTTACAGGCCTACAGACTAACACACACAGAGATTTCCTCATCCTTTGATGTGAAGAAGATTCCAGGTCTTCTGTGGAGAGATTCTGGAAAGGAAAGTGGAGGAAGAAAGAGAGCCCCTCTCCCTTTCTGGCCTATATATAGCCCTTTTCTAACTTGGGGGTGATCACCTTGAGTGAAGGCAACATCTCTGGGCAGAGAATGCTATCCTATTGGAGAGTTCAAAAGGCCCCATGTGCTTAGAGTGAGAAGTGCAAAGCCTATGGCGTATGTGCTAAGAGGACATGTGAAAGTGACCTCTGACTTTAACTCTCTGGGCACTAGAAATGACTCTTAGATGGTCTAGAACAGTGGTACACAACCTGCAGCCCTCCAAGTGTTTTGACCTCCACCTCCCAGAAACCTGAGCCAACTAGTCCAATGATCAGGAATTCTGGGAGTTGGAGGCTATAACATCTGGAGGGCTTCAGGTTGTGCACCATTGGTCTAGAGAGATGAACAATGGAGTTGCACACATTAGACAATGCCAACCAATTGCCCTCAGTGAAATCCAATCAAGGTTGCCCAATATCTCTGGAAACTGCACAGTGCTTTACAGTTTTGTGTGTGTGTGTGTGTGTCTGTGTATACCAGTCTGAGCAAGTTTGTGAAGGTCTCCTATTCAGTGGAGGTAAGCAAGGCAGTTCAGCACTGATTCCTCTTAAGGAGACCATTTCCTAGTCATCAAGAGGGAGGGAAATTCCAGTTTGTACTTTAAAATGAAGCCTGACTCTCCAAGATACCAGGGATCCATGCTTTTTACTGCCCTAACCTCTCAATTTTACAGCGTCTGCAGATTCTGGCAATAGGCAGCTTCCTGCCTTAAGCATAAAAAATCTACTTGCAATTCATATTTATTGAGTATAATTCAGAATATAGACCTAGCACTTGAGGTTTGTAGATAACACAGAATAATCCTTCCCTCTGTGCATGGGTCTTATATGTATACATAAACACATACACATGTCAGGAGTTAGAGACTGAACTCCATTATAAAATGGCAGAACAACTGCAGAATCATGCTGAGTCATAATGGCTGACTGCATGAACAACCAAGTCATGCCTAGTCAGGCCACTAGAGGGCAATGTCCTGTAGATACATATATAAGTGAGCTAGTCCAAAGCTCACTCTCTTCTTGAAATGCTGATGCCTGGTGAAGCAGTTTCTCCTTCAATTGTAAATATTTGCATATATATTGCAACTGTTTGACTGTGAAGATAAAAGAGCCTCCTGCTTATTTGGATGCCAAACACTCTGTGTATGTGAGTATTCTTGGGAACAGGTTGCTACTAAGGACATTTCAGATGCGTAAAATCAGCTTCTTGCCGCGCAAACAGCCTCCGGAACAGTATCAAGGCTGCTGCGCGGCAAGGGTCCATTTTGGACGACACCATTTCTCTCTCGGCATCATCCATGATTGTTGTGGCCAGCCTTGGAGGTGGCCGCACTATTTTTTTACTCACTGACAACTTTCGTGAGTAAAAAATAGCACATCGCCTCCAATGCTGGCCGCAACAGTCATGGACGCCGCCGAGAGAGAAACAGTGTCGTCCAAAATGGATCCTTGCCGCGCAGCAGACTCGATACTGTTTCGGAGGCTGCTTGCGTGGCAAGAAGCTGATTTTACACGTCTGAAAATGTCCTAAGTCTGCTGAGGCAATTTTTGGCTTCTGCTGGGGACTGAGTGTCCTATCATCCCCTGACAACACAGTCATGCTTAGTCATTCAAACTTCCATCTGTAATTATAAATGACATGTTATTACAACAGATACTTGAGGGAACATATGAAACAATTTCAGCAAAATCAATCCAGATTAAGCTAAAATCTTCCCAAGGACTGATTTTTTATTTAATGTAGCTTCTTCGACCCTAGACAATTATATTTTTTTCTTCTCCAATGTCTCTTCTATCCCCATCTGGCATGCTTTAAACCAAGACTGGAAATAGTTTAGTGCTCTAGATGGTGTTGGACTACAATTCCCATCATAGTCATGAATGAGGCATGCTGTAAGCTGCAGCTCAATATCATCTGGAGGGTTTCACAATTCCCAACCCTATTTTAGATTAAAGGTGAAGAGACCTTTGGCATGAGGGCCACATTCCATTTTGATGAAGCTTCCAGGGGTCACATGACAGAGATGGTGAGTTCCTATTTCTGGAAAAAAATGAGCACAGCTGCCCTAAACACTTTCATGAACAACATCCACACACAAAACACATATATCCAGTTTCACACATAGAACACATTGCCTTCTGATACATATATTTATATATGCGTACATACCTCACTTTTCCTAAAAATCATACTGAACTTCCATTGACACCTCACATTTATATGAATTCATTTTGAGTATGTATTTGAGCTGGTTCTTAATTTAGATAACTGTTCTTCCTTCCATGTCGCAAGCAAAGTCTCTTGGACTTCCCTGTTCCCTGACCTAGGGTCCTTCCACACTACATCATTGTAGGACTAGAAAGAGATCCATCAGATGACGAGCTAAAGTAGCTTTAAAAAAGCACTAAAGACGGATCTCTTTCAGCAGGCCTTTCCTGATTAGATCCCAGCCTCAGGAGCTGCGTCACCTGGCCTCTTTTAGTTCTTTACCCTGACTCACTGGCTGTTGATTTTCGTATTTGTTTATTTATGTGATTTTAAATTTAGGTGGATTTTAATTTGATACTAGTTTAATATCTTTTTATGGGGGAGGTTGGGGGTGGGTGGGGCTTAGGGATTTTAGTCTGTATTGTTGTATTTTAATTGTTGTAAGCCACCCCAAGTGTTTTTAACAGAGGGGCAGGGTAAAAACAACAACAACAGCAGCAGCAGCAACAACAACAATAATAATTACTATAATTCAACTCTAATTGTCATGTTTCCATCCTATGGAATCCAGGGGTCTGTATTTCTGTGAAGTATTTAGAACTCTCAGCCAGAGCAAGTCTAGTGCCTGACCAAATTACAAACCTCAGGAGTCCATAGGACACAGCCATGCAATTAGAATATAATCATAACAGTATAATCAAGCAATGTGAAAGGGCCCTTCATTTATGCCAATGACCAACCAAGACTCAATCAAGAAGTGTGTTCAGAGGCAGGGGTGAGTCCTGGAATATGAGGAGAGAAGTGTCCATGAATAAGTAAACACTGCTTTCCCCTTACTGATGAAAAATACATGTTTAATAAAAGGCACCAGATCCCACCTGATTTTGGAAGCTAGGCAGGATCAGCCCTGGTTGGTAATTGGATGGGAGATCACGAATGAATACCAGGTGCTGTAAGTCATATTTCAGAGGAAAGAACTGGAAATATCACCTTAGAATATTTCTTGCCTAAGAAAACCCTGTGAAATTCACAAGGTTGCCATAAGTCAACAGCAACCTGAACACACAGACACAGACACAGACACACAGATTGTTGTGATCATGCCATTGGTCCAGTTTCTTTTTGAACACAGCAGCAACAGGTGCAATGACAGCTAACAGTTAATGCTTCTCACAGAGACTATGGTGTGTGTTGCTGAGCTTTCACTGTCGTAAATTCAGCAAAGCTGAAAACAGCCTGAAGCCAGGGTGGGCAGCTTCTCTATGTGACCGGGATCTTACTTGATAAGATTAGGTGAGGACTTCAGCTGTTGTCACAATGTAAGATGTCCGGGCTCACTGGGTGCTTGACTGAGAGCACATGCAAAAGCTGGAACCTGATGCAGCAAAATTCCATGTTATTACCTTTGTCTTATCTCCTGCTTCCTGCCAGCCATCTTACATGTTGGAATATGCAGTTGTACACATACTACTATGTTTTCTAAAATGTCTGATTCTGGGTAGGTAAGCAATCCTGTTGAAAGGATTAAATGGGAGCTTATGATTGCAATGCCCAATGGTCTTGTGGTGGTACTCAAGGGAATAGATGATACCCTGTTAAAAATCATTAAATGGAGCATGAAATGGCTGCCAGAGTCCAGACTCTGTGTATCATCATCAGCAGCAGCATAATCTAGCATCATAGATGTAAATGGTGCTTTACAAATAAAACAACCAAAAATAGTGTGTCCTGTCAAGGGCATACAATCTAAAATATATCTGTACACATGGGGGGTGGGAGAGAAAAGGATAATCAAAAATATAAAACTATACAATACAATTGCAAAACAAGTTATCCAGATAAAATGCCAAAAAGCACCAATATAAAACAAATAAACAAATGCACAAAATTGAAATATGTAAGAAATATTATTAAACTAAAATGAAAAACAAGAAACTTTGTAATTGAGATTTTAAAATAACGAGAGGAGAAGCAGTCCACAAATGTTGAGGGAGGCAATTCCAAGAGTTTGGAGCAGTGAGTGACAAAGAACAAAGCCAAGCCAAATAAAAGGAAACCTTTGGTTGGGTGAGAAGTCTAGAGTTCCTAGAATACAGATCTTGAGCAGGCTGGTAAGAAGAAATAAGGGCTGAAAGAGCGGGGGATCTAGGGTGTGTAGGGCTTTGAATGTTATAACAAGACGTTTCTGCTGAATCCTAGAATGAATGGGTAACCAATGAAGAGTTATCAAAAGTGAAGTACCATTATAAAAATGATGGGTGAAAAATATAACCTTAGCAGCAGAATGTTGAATGGAAACCAGAGTACTAAAGTGAGATCATGGAAGACCAGTCAAAAGAAGATTACAGTAATCAAGGTGGAAAATGACCAAGGCCTGAGAAGAGGAAGCAGAAAGAAAATGTCTGATTTGAGCAATGTTATAGAGAAAAGAATCAACATGACTTTGCTACAGCCTCAAAGTGAGGAACAAAAGACAAAGAAGAGTCAAAGATAAAGCCAAGACTATGTGTCAAAGATAAAGCCAAGAGTCAAAGATAAAGCTAAGACTATGGAAAAATTATTAACAGTGATGGGAAATGTATGTTGCAAAGAAGATTTTGAAGGAAAAATAAGTCGTTGTGTCTTTGCTGTGTTAAGTTTTAGGCAACAGTCAAGCATCTATGCTGCAACAACTGAAAGACATACTGCAATACAATGTTTGATGTCAGAAGAGAGTTCTAGAGTGGAGAAATCCGCTGAGTATCATCAACATAAAGATAATATTGAAGACAATATGAACTGATAAGATGACCTAAAGATAGTGTATAGCAAGAAACCAACAAAGGGCACAGAACACAACCCTGTGGAACCCTAACCAAAAGAGGGAAAGAAGACACATGACCTCCAGCTACCACATTAAATGGCTGACTTGAGAAGTAACATGTGAGTCAGCTGAGGACTGAATCAGTAAACCATAGGTCATGAAGTCAATAAAAAAAGAGCATGATCATCTGTGTTAAAGGCTGTAGAGGGATCTAGGAGAATAAGGACCAAGTATAGACATTTTGACTTGGCTTGAAGGAGGTCATCTGTGATTTTCATAAGAGCTGTCTCTGTAGAGTGCAAAGGGCAAAATCCAGATTGAAAAGGACCCATTACAGAAATACAAGACAGTCAAGGCAACATACATTAAGGAAAGACAAAGTGAAAAGGTATGATAATTAGAAAGAGAAGATGGATCAAGTGAAGGCTTCTTGAGAATTGGAGAAACAGTAGCATGTTTAAACTCAGAGGAAATGAACCAGTTGAAAGGGAATGGTTAATAACATGGAGAAGAGAAGGGAGAATGACAGGGGCAATAGTAATTAAGAAGTGGGAAGGAACAGGATGAAAAGAGCACGTAGAAGGATCCAAAGGAGATTATCAGACATGGCAAATATGGCATGATAATGATGACATGATAATGCAAAAGGGCTTCCTTATCACACAACATCGTGCTCCTTGTGTTATGCTGTTGTGAATAAGACATTCTTTTTTATTACTGGGCCAAGCTGTCAATTGCTCTCCGATGGTGTTTTTGTCATGGTATTGCAAGCGTCTGAAACCATGTCCCATTATGCTCTCATGAATACAGCATCAATGGGTGATCTCACTTCCAGGTGAGAATGTGAAAACTACAGATGGGACACTTTTTTTTATGAACCTCTCCATTTTGCTGGCAATTTTTTATGTGTGTTTCAGTGCTTGTGTTATCTTTTTCTTTGTTAATTTAGTTGGTTTTAGACTTTCAAGCATGCTCGAGTCTTCTTGTGAGAACTGCTGAGATCACGTGCCCCAGTGAATGCGGAAATAGATAGTGCTAGCCGTCATGCTCCAGAAATTCTAGGGCCACTCTTCCTCATTATTACAGCAACATGTGAAAAAAGTGTTATTATGGTGGGAAACACACACTTTTAAATATAGTGGGACAAAACATTTGTAGAGGCTTGTCTGATATCTTCAAAGACTTCAACAATTTGGATAGTTACCAGACGGGGAAAAGTAGGAAACATAGAAGAAACAGACACATTTGTAATGAAGAAGGTTCAGAAGCAAGATCAGAAAGGATAGTTTCAATTTTATTATTAAATAAAGTTGCAAAATCATCAGTGGAGAATGATGGAGGGAGAGGTGGAAGGAAGGGCTTTAAAAGAGAATTCCAGGCAGAAAAGAGAAACTGCAGGTACTGTGCATTAGCAAGAATCAGTGAAGTATAACATTTCTGTTTGACCAAAGAGACAGTAAAAGAGAAAGAAGAATGAATTTATAATGAGTGTATTCTGCCCACTCTCTAGTCTTCATCCACAAACGTTCAGCCATGTGAGAGCAAGAATAAGTCAAGGCTGAGGTTTGGTAAGAACTGTACATGTTGACAAAGGGGGGAAAATATGAAGACCTGAAGATAAAGTTTAGTTGAGTAAAGAAACAGCTGAATCCAAGGAACGAACAGAATAAAAGGAAGACAGAGAGGAGACCAATGCTTGAAAAAAGGCCTCCGAATTAACAGAATGAAGCTCTCAAAAGAAGCAAGCAATAGAGTGCTGAGGAGATGGATTATGAACAAAGGAAATTCAGTACCTGAGAAGAAGAGATAACAATTCTTAATAAGAACAAGATCAAGGCCAAGAGAGTTTGTAGGTGAATGAATCAGAACAAAGCTTGAGCCCAAAAGAAGACAATAAAGGAAGCATAAGACAGCAGGATCTTTGGAATAATGCACATGAATATTAAAATCCATAATGAGAGTGGGAATATCAGCTGAGAGAAAGAAAGTCAACTGAGAATCAAGATCAGAAGTAAAAATTGAAATTGGGCCAGGTGGATGATAAATGACTGCAATCCACAGATGTAGGGGCAAAAAAGTGTCCCCCAAGATGGGCCTCAAAAAGGAGAGAAACAGTATGTTGGTGGACAGGGGGGAAAGCTGAAACTGGCATGAGCTAGATAACAGAAGACCCCTCCCTATCCTGTGATCCTCATAGTGACTTGTATGAGAACAGGGGAGTCTTCCAAGGGAGAGGGCAGCTGAAGCAGCAATATCAGGGGCATGGAGCCAAGTTTCAGTGAGAGCAAGAAGGTGAAAAGTTCAGGAGAGAAATGAAACATGAACAGTAGCAGCTTTAGGAGCAATCGAGTGACAGTTCCATAAGGACCAAGAAAAGGGAAGCTGGGAAGAAAGAAGACAGTGGATAAGTATTGGATTAGAAGAAATGGAAGAACCAGAAGACATAACAAAACAATCTAAAAGTAAACTTTAAAAAAGAGTTGCCAATGAAAGGATATATATATGGCTGGCTTTTCTTCACAAACGAAGATTCAGGAAGGACTCATCCCGCGCTTTCTGCAAGCGCGCTGATGACTAAAAAGGCCAAGAAATCAGATAGGTTACAATGTATGTATTGTATGTATGTATGTATGTATGTATCAGGGAAACACTGGGGGTCATCCCATGGTCAGGAATACTAAAAGAGAAGAGACCTCAAGATGGATGGGACTTTCTCAAAAGGGAGATACTGAAGGCACAATTTCAAACAGTACCATTGAGGAAGAAAAATGGGAGGTGTCTCAAGAAACCAGGATGGATGACTAAAGAAATTTCAATGCAGTTAAGTTTTAAACAGAACATGTATAGGAAATGATAAAACGGGGAAATCACCAAAGAAGAATTCAAACAGATAGCGAACACGTGTAGGAGTAAAGTCAGAAAAGCTAAAGTGCAGAATGAGCTCAGGCTTGTTAGAGAGGTTAACAACCATTAAAAGGTTTTTTTGGGTATGTCCGCAGCAAAAGGAGGAAGAAGGAAATGGTAGGGGCACTACACAGAGAAGATGGCAAAATGCTAACAGGGGACGGAGAAAAGGCAGAATTACTCGACACCTTCTTTGCCTCAGTGTTTTCAGAAAAGGAAAAGGGGGACCAACATGAGGATAAAGGAACAGAGGACACAATAGGGGAAATCCAGCACAGAATAAGCAAAGAGGTAGTACAGGAATACCTTTTTAAACTAAATGAATTTAAATCTCCAGGACCAGATGAACGACACCCAAGAGTATTAAAAGAGCTGGCAAATATAATCTCAGAGCCATTGGCAATAATCTTTGAGAACTCCTGGAGAACAGGAGAAGTCCCAGCAAACATTGACCCCATCTTCAAAAAGGGGAAAAAAGAGGATCCCAACAATTATTGTCCAGTTAGTCTGACATCAATACCAGGGAAGATTCCAGGGAAGATCATTAAACAGAGAGTCTGTGAATATTTAGAAGGCAATGCCATAATCACAAAAAGTCAACATGGGTTTCAGAGAAACAAGTCATGCCAGACTAATCTGATCTCTCTCTCTCTCTCTTTTTTTTTTTTTGATAAAATTACCAGCTTTGTAGATGAAGGGAATGCTGTGGATATCATATATATATATATATATATATATATATATATATATGGAACACTTAACATCACTAGTAATGAAAGCAGGATTCTCAGTTGGCTGACAAACAGCACTTCCTGGATTTCCCTTACAGAAGGTGCCGGGGTACTTGCGGTCCCAGACCGTACCACCCCTCCGCCCCCTTTCAAATGAAAACTCGACACTTGTTGTTGAATACAAAGATTATATTTTGGTTACATCTTCAGAAAACATAGGTTAGATACAGGTTAGTGAATACATGTTTTGGCAATAAAATATGGCCGCAATTTTTGGCTAGATGGTTGGCGGCAATGTCTGGGTCGTGACCCCTTTTTCTTAAGCCCATCCATGTGGGCCAAGACATCTGTCAGTCCATGCTGACACCCTGGAGGAGAGGGCTGCTGGCCGGGCCATCTGCCCGACTCCCTCTCCTCCCCTGAAAACAAACAGTTAACCGCTAGAGGCGGGGTCTCCCGTGAACTTGAACTTAAACTTGAACTTGAACTAGTGCTTGAACTTGCACTTGATGGAGACCCCTGACCTCTTACCCTATCATGACCCATGACATCCGCCGCCCCGCAAATTGCGACAAGGTTGAAGTCCCCTGAGGGAGGGTGGGTGGGTCTTCAGCTCTTTGGAGCCAAAAGAGGAGGGAGAGCCGACGGAGCCGCCTTATATCGGCTCCGTCGCCCCTCCTCTGACATCATCCGGCCGCGCCAGAGCCGGCCGGATGACCCGCCCCTTTGTGAGGCGTCCCGCCAATCGGGGATGGCCCGGCCCGCCCCGATTGGCTGACGCTCCTTCCTCCGCCCCTTCCGGCCGCAATGCGGCCTGGGAAGGGGACACCAACATGACGGCCCCCATTGAGGGCCATGCGGCCCTCCGCTCCTCCCCCCCACCCCTGGTGGCGCAGGGGGGTGCGGGGCGGCCAAAGGGGGCATCCGGGGGTGCCGGCCGGGCTGCAAAAAGGCCCACCGGCAAGCGGCTGAGCCCCCTTGCGGTCCCAGACCGTACCACCCCTCCGCCCCCTTTCGAATGAAAACTCGACACTTGTTGTTGGATACAAAGATTATATTTTCGTTACATCTTCAGAAAACATAGGTTAGATACAGGTTAGTGAATACATGTTTTGGCAATAAAATATGGCCGCAATTTTTGGCTAGATGGTTGGCGGCAATGTCTGGGTCGTGACCCCTTTTTCTTAAGCCCATCCATGTGGGCCAAGACATCTGTCAGTCCATGCTGACACCCTGGAGGAGAGGGCTGCTGGCCGGGCCATCTGCCCGACTCCCTCTCCTCCCCTGAAAACAAACAGTTAACAGCTAGAGGCGGGTCTCCTGTGAACTTGAACTTAAACTTGAACTTGAACTAGTGCTTGAACTTGCACTTGATGGAGACCCCTGACCTCTTACCCTATCATGACCCATGACATCCGCCACCAAGGCTTTTCTCCCTGGAAATGCCTTCCGCCAACCATCCCATCATCAACAGGCAGCCCTAGAGGCCTGCACCCGGTCCCTGCCCTGATGGGGACCCACGCTCGGGCCGGATGTATGTGGCGTAAGACCTGGACCTCCATCAGCCCAGCTTCATGATGGCTTCTGCTGACAGGCCCCCTTCTGCTGCCATGGTTGCGGCTCCTATGCGGAAGGAATGGCTGCCGAATTCTTCTGCTGGCAGCCCCAGCTGCTTCAAAGCCTTCTTCAGCACGCCCACAAACTGGTACCTCATGAGCGGGATCCCATCCCGATGCTGAAAAAGGGGGCCCTTTGATGATCCCCACACTTGCAAGAACTCCCGCATACAGGTGACTGGGCACAGGAACACTTCTGCGATCCTCTCCAGGTGAAGAGTGGCCCCATGGCCACACTGGTCGGCCTTAGACCGACGGATGTGCAACGTCATTCCTGTTCTGGAGATGGTCACATCGTGCAACTGCAGCGCCCTGCCTGAAGTGTCTCGTTTGGAGGAACAGACTACCTCCCTGACTCTCAGGGCCCCGAAGAACGCCGTGGTGTACGCCGTACTGAAAAGCAGCGCCTCGTAAGCGGAGTGGCAAATGGAGGGTAGCAAGCTTGCCAGCCGAGCAAGCGTCTCGAAGGACACCGGGCGCCTCCCATCCGCATCCGGGGGTGCCGGCCGGGCCGCAAAAAGGCCCGCCGGCAAGCGGCTGAGCCCCCTTCTGTTTTAAGTTTTAATACCTCTGGCTTCAGCTCCCAGTATATGCAACCATAAATTCAGGTTGCCACCTTTTCCCCCTGAAAGACTCTTCATCTTTAACACTGCAAAATTGTTAACATTTTGAATGCATCAAGTGCACAAATGGGGATAATTTTCTTATGAGTTCATTTTTGAAGAATTTGCCCAAATGCATAGATTCCTTCATACTGGGGACAGAAAAGACTTTGACAGATTTTTTTTTAAAATGCAAATAGGAGAGAGAGCAGGACTGACAGACTGCTGGTATATTCTATAAGGGTCGTCCCTCTACTTCTTTCTTTGACTGAAGAAATATCTGTTGGCTGAACACACACAATCTTCAGTATATCACGAGGTTACTTCCCAGCATCAGGCAATGACATTCTCAGCTTGTGTTCAATAATTCCTCACAGGGTAATCCCATATCCATAACCATTCTCAAAGTTCCCCTTTCAGATGTCAAACTCTTATTCTCTCTGGCCATTATCCTTCCTGTAGTTACCCCTGCACACCAACAGAGGGTTCATCTACATGGGCGAGGAAACGCTGGCTCCCCCATTACCTCCACGAAACAGGAGGAAGTGCAGATGGGCACACCAGCCAGTTCCTGCAGCTGCTACTGCTGCCAACTGCACCCCATTCTCCAGATTCAGGCAGGGGGTCCACAGCATGTGAGCAAGGCCACCTGCATGACACCAAACTAGTCACATGCTGCGGGGCCCCTTCTTGGATCTGGAAGAGGAAGGCAGCCAGCAGTTACAGGATTTTTCCCAGTAGGTGCAGTTTTTCTTGAGTATTTTCTTAAAATGTTTTATCAGCCCATAACCCATCTCTCTCCCCCCCCCAACAATCTTAGCCCTGTTTTTGCTCTGGGGGTCATGAGGACTGCCAGGAGGCAAAACGGGTTAAAAGCCCTGTGTCATCAGGACTACAGTACTTCAAGACAGCACAAATTGCCCATATAAACAAGCCCAGAGAGAGTTACATTACACATTTGCATCAGTTTGCTTCTACTTTGTCATGGCTTAAGCCTATAGAATCCTGGGATTTGTAGCTTTGTGAGGTATTTAACATTCTCTGCTAGAGTGTTCTAGTGCTGTGGTTCAGGCGAATGGATGAAGCTATTCGACCAGACAACTCTCATTACTTCATCAAACTACAGTTCCATCATTACAATGGTATGAAATTGCTATATGTGTACTGTAGATAGTCTACAAAGTAATATTCAGTCCTTTAACCCCCCCTAGATTCTATTAGAAATATCATCAATATCTTTCCTCCTTTGGGAATACTCCAAATACATTACATACCAAGTACAAGTGAAATATCTGGAATAAATTCACTAAGTACATAATATGAAATAAAGTGTTTGGCTTGCACTGCCAGCTGTAGAATAAAGTTAAACTTCATTTCAATTTTGCTAAGTCACATCAGTCGGGGACTGATTGTGGAAAAATAAATAAATAAATGGAATTCAATTGCATTTTTAAACATCTGACCATTCTGTATAAAATATACATAAAATACATACAGGCTCTGCCAAATCTAAGTGTAAAGAGATTGGATTTTTCCTCCTGGGAATTACTTAATATCAAGTTTATAAATATGCAAAGTATGAAATTCAAGATGAGTGATCAGAAGGCTGGCAGTTTCCATCCTTATTGCCAGCAGGACACTGGGAATCATGAAAGTGTAAGCAAATATAATTCCCTGCCGATCAAAACAGAAAGCAACGGAGAGGGCATGTTTGCAGTGCTAGCAATTCTGATCAAGGAGTAAAGACACCAGTCACTAAAGAAACAAACAAAGGCTTTATTATAAGAACTCCACTGAAGATAGGAAAGCTTTCTAAGGGTGCTTAACTGAGGCAGAACTAAGCTAGTTTCATTTTTAGGAAAAGTGAAAGAATAAGAGGACAGGAAGACAAGAAGTGAAAAGATCCCTAAGAATATCAGGTTATTTCTCAGAGGGGTTAGAGCAGGTGGATGAGACATGAGATTTTGGGTCACTAGAAACTACTTAACCCTATCACTGTTGCTCAAGGATGGAAATAATATTTGAAAACATTTGGAAAAATGGTTGAAAAATCTGTTTCTTGAGTGATGGGACACCCTGGTAAGGGCTGAGGAGACCATCTTCACAGGTCAGGATTTATTCTGCACAAAATTCACACTTTTGTTTAGAGAGAATAGCATTTTCTGCACAGAAAATAATGTTTTCTTGAACAGAAATATTATTTTCTGTGGAGAAAATGTTGTGTTGCACCCCCAAACCAACATGCAAAATTATGTGTAATAACTCCCAAACAGTCTTTGAAAACTGTACAAGTTTCAAAGACTTTCTTTGTAACAGGAAGGAAATTGCTAAAATGTGTCCTTCAAAAGTGAAATATACACCTAAGTGTTCCTTTCTAAGCCTTCTTTAACTCTTTAAGTGCTGAGCATTGTTTCTTTTCCAACAGAGAGACTGTTTCTTTTTGTTTGACTTCTTTAGACTTCAGGATAGAGATTCAGAATTTTTCAGCCATCTTTTTCACTTTGTGGTGGAAGGAATGCTTGGGGAGACTCAAAATTTCCTTTGGCAATGACTGCCCTTGCATTAAGAAAAAAGCAAAAAACAGACCTCACCCCCAACTCCCATGGAAGGAAAGGTTAACCTTGCCCTGAATAGCATCCTCTTTCTTAGACCATAATTTATTCTGTTTAAATTCATAAGACTGCTATACTTTTTCTTCAGTTAAGCAAGGACAACAATATGTTTCTGTAGCTTTGACCTTCTTTTTTTCTATCTCATTTCTTCCCATGAGCAGTGGAGGAGACTTTCATCTAACAATGCTAAATATGAAAGCTATGAAAGAACTTTGTTTATAGTTTCTCTTCTTTGAAACAGATTCAGTGTGTGCATGATGGTGTGTGTGTGTGTGTGTGTGTGCAACCTTGAAAGGAAAAAGAGTCTTTCTTCTTCTCCACTGCCTTTTCTTGTTTGCAGCCTTCCTAAACATTCTAAAAGGCATAAAATGGATTGGTTGCACCTTGTCACTGGTGAAGGATTTGAAGTATCACTTGATGGAGATTATTCATCAAAAGCTTCTAAAAGAATCCATAGCTGGAGGATGTTCTCTTTGCCAGATTATAAATTAGACCCTAGTCCTGAAGTTCTATCAGTAGAGAGTTAAATTGGACTGGGGTGGGGTGGGTTGTTTCAAATTAGCTTGCAGATGTTGAGACTTCAATCTGTGCAGTGCCATCCTTTCCAAATTGTGCATGAGTGACAATGTACTTGCATGACTTAAGAGAATCACTTCGGTGTGTCATGACAGAAGAGTGGCCCAAGGAATTTTGCTGCCTGGAGGAGAACTGCAAATTTGTTATGGCCCATCCTAACTGGAGTACTCTGTCTTTCACTATCATCCTGCCTGAGCGCTATGATCTTTTGGGAGATACTTCTCTTGATCCCAAATCTTCACAGGTATGTTTAGTGGTAATGCACAAGAGGGCCTTCTCTGTGGTGTCTCCCAGACCCTTTAACCCCCTTGCTAGGGCTGACTTTCTTGGCTCCATATTTGCTGTCCTTTGGTTGGCTGTTGTAGACTTTATTGTTCTAGCAGCCTTTGGAGAAGTCATTGTTTTACAAACAAAGAAGACGTCTTTTTGTTGGGCTATAGTATATATATTTAGTATATAGGACAACAACAATATAGATTTATTCCTCTTTTTTATAGTAAAGTTTGAAGTGGCTTCAGTTCTATAAACAATTTAATACTATTTTAATTATAACTTTTTCATAAGCATAATTTCTAATCATAACCATATTATCATAATCAAAATCGGCATCATTATTAAACTTTGTATCCTACATTTCCACCCAAAAACTGGGCTCATGGTGGCTTACAAATAAAAATAAATTATACTTTTTTAAAAAATACAAAAAGATTAGCATTAAAACAGAATTAAACTACCAATTTTTTTTTTTACAAAAAAATAAAATATAATGTTAAAAGTGACTTTTAAAAGCACTTTTAAAAGCAGATTCTGCCAAGAAAACCCTGTGATAAGTTCATGGTAGGGTCACCATAATCAGATATGACTTGAAGGCACACAACAACAACAACAACAACAACAACAGTACAGCACCCTCTGAAAAGCCCCTCCTCTAAAAACTTCTGTTCTCAAAAGCGTGTCAGAATTTTTTAAAAGGTCTGCCTGCTGAAAGAACTTAAAGGAAGAGTCATTGTAGCCTCAGAGTTGCAGAGCTACTGGCTACCTAGAGATCCTCAACTTTGCAGGAAAGTTTGTGGCAGATAAAGGAATACAATGGAAAGAATTATCTCCTGCCTACTCACACACACTCTCTCTCTTACACACATACCATATTTAGATTCATAGCATCCCCATCTGGTCTACATATTTTTGTACCTTAGGGCAAAAATCTCACATGTGTCTTTTTCGTGCTGTCCTGCCAATAAAAATACAATCATAACACATTAAACTTTTATCAATTTCCTGCCCTTATGTGACACCTAGAAACTACCATCTGAGCCAGATTCTTCACTCTGCCTAGTGGTAAGGCCAGACCTGGCAAAAAATGCATGAATTAAATAAGAAAGACTCTTGAAAAAGGAAGTCTATTTGTCTCACTGAGGAACATATTCAGGGGTAGCTGTTTTGCCATGCAGCAAAATAAAACAAAATCCAAATTCCACCAAAGATAAATTTATTGGCCAGTCAAAATACATGGCTACCCCTAAATCCTGGAGAGAAGTGACTAGTGGGGTGCCACAGGGTTCTGTCCTGGGCTCAGTGCTGTTCAAGCTCTTTATCAATGATTTGGATGAGGGAATAGAGGGTATGCTTATCAAGTTTTCAGATGACACCAAATTAGGAGGGGTAGTGAATTACCCAAAGAACAAGATTAGAATCCAAAATGACCTCAACCGATTAGAATGCTGAGCCAAAACTAAAAAAAAATGAATTTCAGCAGGGAGAAATGTAGGACACTACGTTTGGGCAGTAAAAATGAAATGCACCAATATAGGATGAGTGACAGCTGGCTTGAGGAGAGTACATGCAAAAGGGATCTAGGAGTCTTTGTGGACCACAGACTGAACATGAGTCAGCAGTGTGATGCAGCAGCTTAAAAAGCAATTGCAATTGTAGGCTGCATCAATAGGAGTATAGTGTCTAGATCAAGGGAAGTAATAGGGCCGCTCTATTCTGCTTCGGTCAGACCTCACCTGGAGTACTGTGTCCAGTTCTGGGCTCCACAATTCAGGAAGGATATTGAGAAGCTGGAACATGTCCAGAGGAGGGCGACCAGTATGGTGGGAGGTCTGGAAGCCATGTCCTATGTGGAGCTGCTTAGGGAGCTGGGCTTGTTTAGTCTGGAGAAAAGAAGTTTGAGAGGTGACTTGATAGCCATGTTTAAATATTTGAAGGGATGCCACATTGAGGATGGGGCAAGCTTGTTTTCTGCTGCTCCAGAGACTAGGACATGGAACAATGGGTTCAAACTACAGGAAAAGTGATTCCACTTAAACATTAGGAAGAACTTCCTGACTTTAAGAGCTGTTTGGAAGTAGAATACACTGCTTTGTAGTGTGGAGGAGTCTCCTTTTTTGGAGGTTTTTAAACAGAGGCTGGATGGCCATCTGTCGGGAATGATTTGTTCGAGTATTCCTGCATGGCAGGGGGTTGGATTGGATGGACCTTGTGGTCTCTTCCAACTCTATGATTCTATGATTCTATGAATATGTATTCTGAATTTGAAGACTGCAGGGCTCTGGAATGGGGGCAAGCTGTGGTATTTGGCCTGTGGGACAAGCCCAGAGACACCCTGGATCCCAAGATTTATCCCAATTTAACTGCAGCTAATAGAATTATTGCCTGATGAAGAAGCCAGTGGCACTTCAAAAACATACATGAAGTTTTTTTGTGCATTTTGGTTGGCCAACAAAGGCATTACTCTTTTTTGGATTTTGAATTTTGTTTTATTTGTCTCACTGAGTGTTAGGAACAATGGAGTCATTTAAGAGCTTATATAAATGATGTCCCATGATGTTTAAATTTATTTCTATTCCACTTTGCTGCCAAAAAAATTAAGGAGACTGCATAGCTCTTTCTCTTCTTCCTCTCATATTAACCCTCCAAGGTAGATTGGACATGGAATGGCTAGATCCAGGTTCTCCCAGGGAGCTTTATGGCTGATTGTAATTTGAGCCATTTCTATTTTGAATTTCCTATGCTCTCTCCAAATGGTTTTAACACACACACATACACTTATATTTTTAAAGGAATGCTTCAAACATATAATGATACCCCCTCTCTTTGTTCCCACCCTTATTGTAAAGGAAGGAAGGAAGGAAGGAAGGAAGGAAGGAAGGAAGGAAGGAGTGGTTACAAAATTCAAAGAGAGGCATGCACACTGATGAATAATTTGGGATTATTCTTCAAGATTACTAGATGCTGAAAAAAAACCACCTTTCATTATTTCAATATCTGAGTGTTCATTCACTTTTCATGGTGAAACCTGAGCTTAGTAATTTTGGCATATTTTGTTGTTGTTATTGTTGTCACATGTCTTCAAACCAACTCTGTCTTATGGCAAGCCTATCATGTTTTTTTTGGGGGGGGGTAATTTTCATTCTGTGGAAGTTTGATGTTGCCTTCTGTTACCAGAACTGCTGAGGTCCATGGAAATTCCACACATGTCTGAATCTTAATTTGGGAAATTTAATTAGCTCAAATTGACATACAAGAGGCCAGGTAACTGCAGGGATCGTTTGACCTATGTATACCAGTAATCACTGAATGGACACAAGCCATTAAATTAAATGGTTTAATGGTACAATTAAATGGTTTTTATTGAAATGTATCTTAACAGCATTCAAGCTAACACTCATGTGTCAAGCAATCACACAAGGCTATTGAAGAAAGTAGAAAGTATTTGGATAGAAGTATAGAGTGAGGGGACTGTGGGTTATACTATACCAATCAGAGAAGCAGAGGTTTGTGCAGAAACTGCAAACCTGGTGACATAGACTGACAATGTGATGGGAAGAAGGGGGTCTGCAAACACTTTGGTGATGTTTTAGAGTGATATTTATATCCAATATTTTCCCAGAAAGGATGGAAGAGTGGAATACAATGTCTCTCAGAGATTCCCAGGACTGGACAAACGGTTTGTCAGATGTGTTAACAATTGTTGATGGGCTAGACATTTGGGACTGAAGAGGCACAAGCAACCTTCCATTGTGAACTAGGGAAAAGACCAAAAAAAAAATTTTTTTTTTCAATCACTGAGTGCTCAGCTTTCCTTGATGGGATTATTGGATGACTCGTCTCCATGTGTTTTCAGGAACTCTGACTTGGGTATGACATGTTTAATGACTTTAGAAGGTGCCTCCCTAGGTTGTGCATGACTCCAGCCTTGGTATCTGGGGAGTCCTTGGTTTACTTGCCAACCACGTGGTGGGCTACAGCCAGCCAAATTATTAAATATTGCCAATTATACATTTTGAAAGGTGGGGGCTGTGAAGACAGGTAATACTTCCTCTAAGGAGAGTGTGACTTGTCCAAGGTCACCCAGTGGATTTCCATGACTGAGAGGAGATTTGGAGGGTCTCTCGGATCCCTAGTCCAAAATTCAAGCCACTATCCTACACTGGCTCCTGCATTAAAACTTGGGGAAGGCAGTTAATTTGCTAGTTTTGTCAGATCTCTCAGACATGAAGGTTAATTTCTGGAAAATTCACAGAATAGGATTGATATTACAAAGTGCATAGTAGGCCTGGACTACGCTGTATGTTATTCATGAGCATTCCCACTCTTGAAACAGGAAGTTAAAGTGACCAGCCTGATGTGGGAGATAAAATTTTGAGAAACTTTAAGGTATTCTTAAAGTATAATTGAATACATGCATGGGTTTACTCCAATGTAAATTGCAAATTCTATGTGAGGTTGCTCTCATTGTGATTCTATGGATGTTGCTCGAATGTAACCAGACTAACGAATCTGTGTGTATTGTATATCTATGGATATTGTTACAATAACTGGATGCGACATTTTAATATATGGGTGTTGCTATATTTACACTGCATTTGTGAAGTGGTTTACCTTTAACACAAATGGTTAATATATGAGAAGTTGCTTGAGTGTTACCACACAGTTTGAATACTCTAGTGTCACATTCTACTTAGAACATTTTGACAACTGATCTTCACGAGTGATTTAAGGTACATTAACATATTTGATTATCCTAACAGTATTTTTCATCTTTTCCAGTAATAATATTATACTTGTCAGTTCTAATTCATTTTGATAATATTCATAGGATCCTTATTCCCTTCTCTGCATCAGACACTTGACAAACTCTGTCACAGGAAAGAAAGCAAAGAGACAGTGTGATTTTTTTTTTTTAAATCACCTACCTGTCATCATGACCATCAGAAATTCATTAGGCTTAAGTCTAGTGCAGCTTTATCTGGGAGTAAGCCCGAAGTCTCTATTCCAGAAAGGTGTTATTTAATTAATGATTAAGATTATTAGAATGGGAATGCAGTTAAGGCAATCCTGGTTATAAATATTCTTCCCCCCCCTTTTTTTTACACAATGGCTGAATAACTGTGAGTGAAAAGTATCTAAATGTTTGCTTGAACGATCTCAATTATTTATCATAAAGGTTATTCTAGGTTAGATCTGTTTACAATTAGAAAGCCTACACTGTCTTTATTCCTCTTTTCATTCTTATCTCTTTACCTTTCATCTTTGTTTTCTGTTACCTATAAGAGAGACTTAGATAGGGAGACTGTAACTAACAAAAGAGGGATAAATACAACATTCCTACCACATGTGCCTTTACTTCCACTTCCACATCCATGCCAACAATTTGATGGCATATCTTCTATTATACAAGATAGCTGCTGTGGTGTTCTATACCATCTGCTAATTCATTTTAACTGTTGCTCCCTTACTTTAGTATTATTAAACTTAATACTTTCCATTTGCCACTCTAAGATTTCTTTATTACTTATTTTGATATCCTTCCCCCATAATTCTAATAATCCATGTTCCAGTTGAATTGGCTTTCTAATAAAATTCTATAAATTCTCCCCTCTAAGCCTTCCCCCCCCCCCGGCAAACTTTCTTCTCATTAGTATTGGCTTTCTTCATTCATCCTAATTTCTAGCATCCTGTTGTGAATCCCAGTTATATATGTATGTAAAAAGAATGCTTGTTAACTATCCCAAAAAACCCAACAAACATTTATTTTTATTTTATTTTAAAAAAGAGGGATAAGTTTAAAATTAGTTAAATATTTCAGCTTCTAATGTCATCAGGAGCAGAGATGTATTATTTCTAAACAAGGACAAGTCGAAGATCTAAGAATGGCCTTTTTAAAAGAAAAAGAAAAAGAGAAAGAGAAAATTCTTACCAGATGATATTTCCCATATTAGGTGCATGAACGGTTAAAAATGAATTAAAAACATAGGAAGACATTTATGCATTCAACTGATGACCACAGTGTGCTCAAGTGTTCGTTCCTTGCTTCAAAAGTTCTTTCTTCTTTCAGTGTCTCAGGATCAGATGGTGTTTTTCCTGTCTGTTTCAAATTACTGAAAGGTTGAGATCATCTAAACTAACAAGTTGCTTGGACTCCACAGGTTTCTTGGACTCTGCTGTGATGGCTGAATTGTGATTTCCAAAGTACTCATACAAAGACCAGTCATTTCCCTGATATACTGTATGCTGTATCCACGGTGCTTGCAATATATAACATACATATTGCTACAATTACTGATGATGTTATTTTTTCAGTGTAATGTTTTGTGCCAGCCTTTCTGCTTCAAAAGGCAACATTTTCCCCAAGTTAAGTGTAGCTAATACTATACCTGGGCCTGTGCAGTTGTATGTACAAATTGATTTACAACAATGTGAGCTAGGACAGATGACATCCAATGATTTTATTTCAGTACATCGGTATGGAGGCTGGAGGAAAACAATGAAAGAAAACTTGCTGGTGAATTTTTAAAGTAGTTGCAAAGAGGAGGTGGATAAGGCCTATCTAGAGATGGAGAATCGTCACCCCTCCAAATGTTGCTGGGTTGCATATTCTGTCAACCCCAGCCAGCATGGGCAATGACGAATGAAACTGATTTTGGCTGCAGGTTCCCCATCCTGGTCTACCTCCAAAGGCAAGGGTAGACAACCAAGTCCCCCCAAATGTTGTTGGACTACTGTTCCCATAATTTTTGATCCATGTCTGGGCTGGTGTGAGTTGGAGTCCATGAACACCTAAGGTGTGCTGGACTGCCTGCTCCCAGCAAAAGGGGTAAGCCAAGGTGGGGAATATATGATGCCTCATGACATTGCTGGACTACAATTCTCATCATCCCTGACTATTCGCCATGCTTCCTGTGGCTGTTGGAAATATTTAAGCATAGATTGCCCTTTATGCTTGTTAAAATTACCGTGGTTCCCTCAGTATTCCTCAGATGTTTCATCTGAGGATGTTTCATCTGAGGAGAAATCCCACATCTCCAGTACCTCTTGGAGACTATGGAGATTTTCACACAGGGAAAAGAACTTTCGTTATTAAAAAATGACGGAAGATACTGGCAGAGAAATGGAAGCAGCACAGAGTGAGGACGATGTCAGATTGGGAGAAAGAAAGGGGCGTGCGAAACGGAGCTCTGTTCCCGGAAGAGCCCCATTTCTCTCCCGATCTCTCAGGGGAATAATTTCCCTGTGCGAAAATCTCCTATATTAGTTGAAATATTCCTGTCAACACTACAGGAACAGTCTAAGACATTTTGTTACTTGAAGTAGAGCAGCAAACAGTGACCTCTCCATTGTAAAGGCACATAGTATTCCAGGGCATCCAAAATATTTTGGTACCAGAGGCAGAATTTCACCAAGCATGTTTCTTCTTCCTTGACAAAGAGAATGTGCTGGATCCTTACTTAAAGAAGACCCATGGGAATCAGTGGAACATACATTAATCTGGATCAAAACAAATACTAACAAATGGATGATCAAAAATTTGCTGCCCTTTTGTGATACAAAAAAAACAACAAAAAACTGCTGCCTAAGGAAGCTGCCTCACTCAAGCCAGCCCTGCAACTCACTTCTCAGTCCAGACAGTCCACTGTGTTTGCCATATAATAGCTCTACATTATTCTGTCTAGTACTGTTAGTGCGCCTAATGAGCCCCATCTCCAGAAACCCCAAAACTGGCTTATTAATAATTTGGCTTATTAAGGTGGTCTTCCACTGGGAAGAGCAGTAAGGTTTCAGACATGTGCTGAAAGCCATGTATCGCCCAAAGGAAGAACTACTGACAAATTCCAAACTGTGAGAAAACATAAGAGGCCAAAAGGACATTGCCTCCACCACACACCCAAGTGACAATGATGCCATTAAGCAGATGGAGTATTCCTTTGTTTGAAGGTTTCGAGCTTCCCTTCTCTGATCACCTAGCCATCAAAAGAGGCAGCTCAACCTTTGTGAATCCAATCATCAGACATTTAAGGCTGTTTGCAATACATTGGCATCTTCAGACATCTCTTGTCAAGACCAGGAGTCTTCCTGGAACTCATTGTGCAATCTTTAACAACTATTGTTAGAACCCATGAAACTTCCCCTCTTCAAAGGATAGTTTTGGTATAAATCTTGGCTGAAAATCATGTCTCATTGTGCACAGATTCCATTTCCAGGGGATACTCTGCCCCTCTGTGTAGCCAGGGCACACAGAGCTTCTTCCTGGTGACACTATGTCACTCTATGTTAGCTATTCCAGATTCATCGACCCATGCTGCCAGATTTCTCAGTGACTTCAGGACAGGTGTTGTATCACCTAAGAAATCTCCTTATCTATACCTCTGGCAACCTCTCTTCTTCCATTCCTAGTGGTCTTGTGTGAATATGTTATTGTATGAATGTTTGTGTGCTTGGTATTATTATTTTATATCTTTAATAAATATAATTGTTAATTTTTCATTCTGTGTTTTTGTGTGTCTGTTCAGAGTTAGTAGGGGTATAGTTGGCATAAAATCCCCTCTCTGTTGCCACCTCTTGCATTGCTAAGGTCAAGTTGCTGCTAATTTCCCCCAGTATATTAGAAACTCGATATATTCTTGGAATTTCCAAGAGCTCTTTGGGTAACAAAACTGTTGGACCCCTGTATCCACAGAACCAACACCCACAGTTTCAGTTATCCACAGGATAGAAAATAGGGGACACATACCATAGAGTCATGCTGGAAATGCCTAGACTGGTGTCTTCTCTAGGCATTTTCTAGGTCCTCCAACACAACTCCATGATATGTTTTACTGGAAATCCTTTATTTTATTAGGGTTTGCTGTTATCTGTGGTTTCCAGTATCCACAATAAGTCTAGGAACCAAACCCCCATGGATATGGAGATCTGAATATATATCTGACAATGAAGTTGGATGTTGTGGGTTAGATTGATGGGGTAGCAGCAATCTATTCTGTAATGCCAATATCTTTTCCGGGGTTAGTCCCCAAATGCTAGCAAAAACAAGTTAGTCATGACAGAGTGGATCATGCAAACCTCTTCATTATGGATATAGTCAGAGGCAGTTTTATAATATATAACCACGACTAACCTTTGTCCAGGCACCTAGTGGGTACAATTCCATTAAATCCAATCCATGCTGAAGTGCCATTTTACAAGCAACTATTAGATCTAATTAATTGAAAAAACAGGATTTTTAATTACATTGAGCCAGCCGCTATTACAGCCTTATTGTCATCCAACTATTTTTTATCCAGCATGCCAAGTGCTATTTTTAACGGTGGATAATTATCTAAACAAATACTTGCATGTTTGTTTTAATTCCAAGGTCAATTGAACACTTATGATTATTAAATGTTCTAATTAGTCCTTGTTTCTTCTCTATAATGTGCCAGGGACAGCAAGTAATACCCAGAGAAAAATTAAAATGCTGAAATGTGAGGTTTCACTCATCAGAAGATAAGAGCAATTAAGGGAGAATTAGAGCAATCTTAAGCTCCTGGGGAATGTACCATTGGAAGCGGTGGACTTTTCTCCCTGTGGGTGGAAAGGAGGCCATCTAACAGAGACCTTAACCGTGCCTAGGAAGAATATTCTGGTACAATTGCTGTACTGCCTGCGAGCTTTATAAGATTCAAATTCAAAAATTAGGCATTCTGGGGACATATTATAGGCAAGGTGGATTCACTAGATGCACCATCATTTCCTAGAGATGTGCCTGAAAAGACCAAAAAAGAAACACAAACACTGAGGCTGGTTTGTTTATCTCTTCATTAGCATCAATGGAAGAGAAATATCTTAAAAGGACAAAGTGGAGGTGGAAGATGGAAAATCTGCTTCCCTACATCTTCTAGCCTGGCTGATGTGAGCTGCCAGGATTTAGGAAGTAGATGTCTCTTTACTACAGGATCTCCTAAAACTCCAACTACCCCCTTAATATTGCTCTTTAAGGCTACAGTCCTTTGCAGACATACCTGGGAGAACAACTCCAATTGCTCCTCCAATCAGATTTGTATAGCATGATGTTGCATGTGTCATAAAACAGGGTAGGTGGGCTTGTGGACTGCAGAAAGTCAGAATTTCACCTGCAGAGACACCGGATCTCCCATAACTCTACTCTAAGCCCAAGCCCTTGTAAACTATAGGGTGGGGAGAAGAACTCCTACTATTATCACCGATCTGTGGTCAGAGATAACCATGCAGATTTCTGCTGCATGCCACTCTATATTCCAGTGAGGAATGCAAGTGATGCATGAAGCCCTTTGCTCCCCTCTCTCTTCCCTTCAGAGAAAAAAGTGAGTAGGAATGAAGCTGGTTGTCCACTTCAGGCATTTGCTTGTGCCAACTGAGAGTGTCACATTCTTCCTCCCTCTGCTCTGTGAGCAGAAATGTAACTCTGGCTATTCTCACCAAGTGTTAGATTTATGAAATCCCTGTGTATATGGAACATTTTACAGGTGTTCAAATGAACACTGGTAGAACTTAATTTCAGACATTAATATTCAACTCAACAATGTAAGAACTGATGAGTGTAGAGACAGTGCACCCTGGGACACGCAGGTATGGAAAGTCTACACAGTAATGGCATTTATGACATACTTATTCATTTAGCCTAACCTATTTGGGCTCAAGATCTGAAAAGAGATAGTGATTGGCCAGCTTAATTCTGAGTCCTCCAAGAAGCATTTATTAACATAGAATTGTACTCAGCTGTTCTTGTACAGTTTAATGCATTAAAGCTGTCAATGAACTGTGTGAACAACCTGACCTCCATTATTTTTAATATCAGGCTGGTGCAGCCTCGATTCATTAGATCTGGGCTGGTGAAGCTGCATGTCAAAACACTCTTTTAAGTTTCTGATGTGTCACCCACAAAAAACTTTGGTAATGCTACACTCACTGATTAGTAAAGTAGTGGATTGTTCTATCACCTTTTTTCATTTTAAATAAGCAAACATATTCTTTCATCTCCCTAATTCAGCTTTCATTCTGATGTTATTTAAATAAATGTTTTTTTAAGGAACATTTAATGGGAGAGAAAGTGGGTGCTTAGAATGCTTGCCCTTTCATTTTAATAGTTTTTTCTTTTCTTTTCTTTTCTTTTTTTTAAGTGGGTAAATTTATTTCTTTAGAATAAGAAGCTTCTCTCTCTGTGTCTGTCTCTCACGCCCCCACCAAATTATGGCATGTTATAGGCATTTATTCAGGTATGTAGTTGGAGCTATGAAAACATTATGGGAAGGCAGTCCTATATCACTATATCAGTGAAAATCCAAAGTACAGAGAGAGAGAGAGAGAAAGAGAGAGAGAGAGAGAGAGAGAGAGAGAGAGAGAGAGAGATTAAATGAAAAACCCATACACACTAATTTGTTTCTTCAAATTATGCTTTTAGATAGAAAGATGCATTCTGCTGTTGATAAGCAGGGAGAGTAGGTTAGCCACTCCCAAGGGCAGCAGGAGAATCCTGTGTAGATTTCGCAGGACATCCTCATAGCATTGTAATTTCACTTTAACTGCCATGGCTGCATCCTACAGAATCCTGGTGAGGCACTAGATATTTCTGGCTGAGAATCCTAACCAACTCCCAATTTAGGGATGGAAGGAATATTCAAAAAAGCTGTTTCTCAATGTTAAGACACCCTGATGAGAAGAATCCTGGACAGATGTTTTCAGTTCATAACTTTGCATGTACCATTTTGGGGTACAAAAATTTTCTATACAGGAAAAATGTACAGTTTTTTCTATGAGCAAATCAATCTTTTCCCACAGAAGTATTCTATTTTGTACAGAAAATGCTGTACAGAAAATCGTGTAGTTGGGGACTTATTCTGAGCAAAATGTGCATGTGGTTATTTTGTGCTCAAAACAGCATTTTATGCAAGAAACAGCTTTTTTTTTCCATGCAGAAAATGCTGTTTCCTGCCCAGAAAAATACTGCTTTCTGCAAAAAATTCCACATGCAAATATTTCCCAGAACTAGTCTCATACTATGAATAGTCTTTAAAAAGTGTGTAGTTGTTGAAGACTAGGGATGGAAATAATATGTAAAAATGTTCAAAAATGGTTGAATTTTTTTTTGAGTATTGAGAAACACTGAGAGAAGAATCCAGGACTGATTATAACCTTCACAATTCAGGAAGTATTCTGTGCAAAATTCACACATGGTTGTTTTGCTTAGAAAACAGTATTTTCTGTATCAAAAATATTTAAATGCAGAAATCTCAGTTCCTGCACAGAAAGGTAGTTTTCTGAACAGAAAAAGCTATAATTGGGGATTTATTCTGCATAAAATTCTCTCTCTGGCTTTTCTTTGCAAACGAAGATTCAGGAAGGACTCATCCTGCGCTTTCTGCAAGCGTGCTGATGACTAAAAAGGCCAATCCGAGATAAACAAGTCCGGTTGCAGAAAGCACAGCAGAAGGTCTCCTTGGGTGATGTTTTTGGGTTGTGATTCGTTCTGCATTGTCATTTCTCTTCAAGACTTGTTCGGCGTGAGTTCTCAAATAAGGCTGCAGCATTGTGGATAAAATTTTCACATGGTTGATTTGCATAGAAAATGCATTTTCCACACAGCCTAAGGCACACAAAAAAGAATTTTTAAAATATGGCAGCCCTAAGATCCAGTTGCATCCAGAGATATTTTTTCCCCTTCAACTAGCGTCCAGTTTTCTTTTGATTTCAATTTTAATGGCCAATATATTTTTTTTAACATGCTGGGAATGGCTGGTGAGACAGACTAATCAGCTTTCCCCTTTCTCTCTGTCTTGCTGCTCAAGCCCTGTTCGGTACCTTGTCTGATGTGGGCGGATACCTACTTTTGCAGTAATGCAGGCTGGAGCAGAGTTTCATTCTTTCCAAGCTCAAGTTTTAATGATTTGTTTATTACAGATACCTTGCCCCATCCCAGACAAAAAGTCTGTGTTTCTCCATCCCTCCTTCACCATCCTCCCAATGCCAATACTTCTTAAAAAAAAAGGTACCCTTCCAGCTAGATAGAGGATGCAGAGGGAAACAGGGGTTGTGCAAACATTAAAAGACTTTGGACTTTTTCAAAGGGGGTAACACCCCCCCCCAAGGAGGTTGGGAGAAAAACCGGACTGTCGCACTTACACAACCCAGTTTCAGACAGCCCCGTCCGCCTCCATCCTCCTCCCAACTTTCTCCCGTGCTGCGGGCACCACTTTTTATTGACGGAGGTTTTCTCCCAACCTCCTGCGGGGGGGTTACCCCGTTTGAAAAAAGGAGCTTCTTTACCACAGGCTTTGTTAACTGAGAGATGTCTTTATGACCCCAAGTTCTTCTCCAAATTGAATTTTAATTCAGTTTTCAGAACAACACAACTTCTTCCCCTTATGTCTGAACCACCCATGACCTTACCTGGCTGATACACCAATGCTGTTGATGATAGCAGCAGCTACCAATGTTTTTGTTTTTTTTAATGTCTTCCATATCTCCCCTTTTCCCTCTTTTTTCTGTTTCTGTGGCTTATTGAAGGAACAGCCTATTCAAATCTTTATTTCTTTCCTTTCTCACTGCCAAAACAACCCAAGTCTCACTTCTGTGTACCCAGCTGCCTGATAACCCTGCCTGTTCCTAACACCAAGTATCCATCTGTGTGCATGTGTGTGGGGGAGAGAGAGAGAGAGAGAGAGAGAGAATTTATGCTCCTTGTTATATGTTAGGAGGAGTCAGAATACAAATCCTTGACTGTTCTGTTCTTGCACAGAAGAACAAAAAACTGCCCCCTTTCTATATATGCTGTCAAAATATATTATTTAAAACGAGTCCATGCAACAATAATCAAATAAGGACTGGATGGTTTGTTTGTGTCTTTTTGGTCAGTATCTCTCTCATAGCTGTCTCTCTCTGTGTGTGTGCGTGCATCAGCTTTGCATTGCTTCACAAAATGCAGATACTAATTTTGTACAGAAACATCTTTCATAAATTGAGGAAACCTTGGCTGCATCTGCAGTACAGAAATTACCCAGTTTGACACCACTTTAACTGCTATGGCATGGTCCTCAGGATCTCTTGTACAAGAAGTCACAGTTTTTTTGCCTACCACTAACAGGCTGTTTCATGTTTGTCAGTTATTAGAACAAGTACCTTTGCAGCAGCTATTGTGTCTTGCCCATAGCTGGAGTTGGTTTCTTCTTAGAAGACGTAGATCTGAATTTATATATTTGTATATTGTTCTGAACATCATTCATTTTGTGCTCATTTTCTTCGTTACATTGCATGTTTTCTTACTGGCTGTAAGTTTTGGCATTCTCTTTAGACCTGTATATATTCTTATTTATTTGTTATCCATATTGACTGTACAGTTGTCCCTTCACATTCGCTGGGGTTTGGTTTCAGGACCCCCCGTGAATACCCAAATCCATGAATACTCAAGTGCCATTATATGCAATGGCATAGCAAAATGGTGTCCCTTATATAAGATGGCAAAATCAAGGTTTGCTATTAGGATTATTATTTTTTAAAGAATATTTTCAAGCCATGAATACTCAGATCCGTGAATATGGAGGGACAACTGTATTATATTCTTTAACTTTTTCTGTGTATGTTTTTGTGACGGTCTTTTATGGTTTATTGTTATTAAAATGACTGTGAATGCTAGAACACCCTAAGAATGTACTATAAGAAGTTGGGATTTTGTATTTTAAAGCTGCATTTTTTTTTTTTTTATTTTGCCTGTATTGAGAGCAGAAAGGGGAGGTTAAAGTGTGCATATGAGGCAGAAAGAGAGAATTCTGTGAGGGTAAATGTTCTTTTTCTGAATCATTTTTACTTTCAGGCTTCAGTCCAGCCTATATGTAGTTACCCAGGAATAAGCTTCACTGGACTCAATTTTACATGCATATAAGTAGATATGCATAGGTTTGTTGTATTAATTAGCTTTTTAAGGAATGTCAAAGCCAAAAGTGGTCCTTTGGTCGCGTTAAAAACAGAAGCCAGTTTCTTTCTCAGAGGGAATGTATTGATTTGATTCTGTAATTACTATTACTATATTGTTACCCATACTTATACCCCCTCCCTCCAATAGTTCATAATTTGGTGATATTGGACAGTTCACAAGGTTTATGATAGACCAGGGCAAACCAAAATGAGGTTCAAGTGAAGGTCACCCAAAGGCCTAACTAAATTGTCTTGGAAATTCCCCATCAAACATGCCCAGGATGGGATTAAGTGAAGCCCCTTAGAATAGTTAAGGAGGAATGTGCTAATATTCCCTGGACCAGATCACCCCATTATTCTTGACAATGTCTCCCCTCTCACCTTCCCACTCCAACAATACATAGGCTTCCATAAACTCATCGATTTTAATGTCTCAAACATTAGTTACAATCAGTGAAGCAGGAGTTTCCTTTGTTTAACTAGGGGAAACTCATCTAACCATTGTTTTACATTCAAAATACCCCTTAATGGTACAATATTGGGTATAGATATCATACTCAAATCATAGCCAAAGTGTGCTACACTTGGACACCATGACTCTGCTGGACTGCTCTACCACCTTCAACTTCAATTCTGTGTCTTTCTTTACTGCATGAACCTCTGCTATCCAGACAGGTAATTATAGCCCATTTCCCCCGACTCTATTTCCTCTATCCAAGTCTTTCCTCCTGATTTAGCGGCAGCTAAAAAGGCCAATATGATTTTGGGCTGCATCAATAGAAGTATAGTGTCTAGATCAAGGGAAGAAATAGTGCCACTCTATTCTGCCTTGGTCAGACCTCACCTAGAATACTGTGTCCTATTCTGGGCACCACAATTCAAAAAGGATATTGACAAATTGGAGCATGTCCAGAGAAGGGTGACTAAAATGGTGAAAGGTCTGGAAACGATGCCTTATGAGGAGAGACTTAGGGAGCTGGGTATGTTTAGCTTGGAAAAAAGATGGTTAAGAGGCGATATGATAGTCCTGTTTAAGTATCTGAAGGGGTGTCACGTTGAGGATGGAGCAGGCTTGTTTTCTGCTGCTCCAGAGACTGGAACACGGAGGAATGGATGCAAACTCCAGGAACGGAGATTCCACCTCAACATTAGGAGGAACTTTTTGACAGTAAGAGCTGTTCGGCAGTGGAACACACTCCCTCGGAGCGTGGTGGGGTCTCCTTCCTTGGAGGTCTTTAAACAGAGGCTGGATGGCCATCTGTCAGGGATGCTTTGATTGTGATTTCCTGCGTGGCAGAGGGTTGGCCTGGATGGCCCTCGTGGTGTCTTCCAACTCTACAATTCTATGATTCTATGATTCTTCATTAGCTTTCTGTGATTCTTTTGCAAACATGAGTGCATGTGTGAATGCTTCTGTGATTATTTTCCAATAAAAACCATTTTTATTTCATTTGGATTGGAGTCTCATCAGTGAGTACTGGTATACACAGGTGCAAAGATCCCATAATTTACACGATCTCTCACAACTAATTAAAATTCCCACTGTAATATCATATTTTCTGTGTCACAAGTGGGTCCCACAGACCCCCAGCAATTCAGGTAACAAGATACTGTTATGCTAATAACATCCTTAGCAATTAATATGTTTTTGAGCACACGAAGCACTTCTCCTACATTAACATAGTACTCCTTAGAGCAACACTAACCCTAAGTCAAGTCAGAATGATTGTATTCATTTTGGAGATGGAATGCAGACATGCCACGAGGCTAACCATAACTAAGTGCAGTAGAAGAATTTCAGATGCGGCCAATATGACTGCAAACTATTAGAATCCCCATTCATGGGAAAGGATTCCTGTTGAGTATATGCATCATCTGCAGCTATTAAAAGCATAGTAGCTCTGTGAGGAGAAAATAATGTTTAAAAATAATAGTGTCATGAGGTACACAAAACATCTTGAACTTAAAGCTATGCATCCAACATTATCTGCAGAGAATTTAAAAAATGCTAGCCTTCTGTTCTTTCTATAAAAAGCAACTTTGAAAAGAGTGTTTTTGAGTGGAAATTAGTGTGGGTTTGTGTTTGTGCACATGTGCATGCACTGTTCAGCCATTCCACAATGCACTAACAATTTGGCTAATGAGCATGCAATTTGCATAAAATACAAATGTGACTGCCTAGATTCAGAGAACAAGAATATGGCAACATTAAGAGACAGAGGAGATTTTCAGACAGGCAAAAATCGCCCCTTGCCGCGCGAGCAGCCTCCCGAAACTGCTGCGCGGCAAGGGTCTTCTTCGGACGACGCTGTGCCTCTTGCGAAGCCGTCCGTGTCACTTCCGTGAAGCTTGGGACGGCTCCGCGCCATATTTCAATCACGGGCAGCCTCCGTGCTTGAAATATGGCGCGGAGCCGTCCCAAGCTTCACGGAAGTGACACGGACGGCTTCGCAAGAGGCACAGCGTCGTCCGAAGAAGACCCTTGCCGCGCAGCAGTTTCGGGAGGCTGCTCGCGCGGCAAGGGGCGATTTTTGCCTGTCTGAAAATCTCCAGACACATGGCAGAGTTTTACCAGGGGCCTAGTAAAGGTGGGAAGAAGGGCTAGAAGAGGGCAAAACTGAGGTAGCATGGTGGAGGAGAGAGAAAAAGACCAGTGAAAAAGGCAGGGGGAGGGGGACATATGGAGAGAAGAGGAAAAAAAATTGAGAACTGAAAAATATTGGGTCATGGAAATAGCTAAGGGGTTGCTAATGCATACAAAGCTGATACAGGCTATGTGAATGCTACAATAGGGAAAGAGAATGATCAGTGTGAAAGAAAAACAGTTGTGGGAAAGAGAAGTAGCAGCACTGGGATGGGATAGTATTGAATCAATGCAAAGCTGAGCAGCTGAACTACTTATTTGTCTTCTAACTTTCAGCTTTCCTACCTTCTGAAGTATGGGGATAGTAATATTGGTTTGTCATGCAGGAATGTTGTAAACAATGCTGAAATTAATCCATGCCATGCACTTTGGGCAGGAAAAGTGCTAGTGTTTAATAACTTTCTTTTTGAAAGGGTTAAGCCAAGCTGCTGAAAAGCAGCTATTTAGAAGGTCACATATGTTACTCTAGCCATGGTGTTTATTTGTATAAATAGCATGTCATTTTACTAATGTGCACTTTCAGAATTACTCTTCCATGCCTCTGTTTCCTGCTCCAGTCTATATTTAAATTGCTCTTTGCCCTTTATGCACTTTCTTCATTATGTTTTGGAATGAATATTCATAGCACCATTCAGATTGTTTGATTGCTACTGCATTGACCTTGAAAGTACCACCTGTAAAAAGCTGTAAAAAGACTGATGAAGTGGTTGTATAAGCTCAGAGATGGAAAGTGTTTCTAATGGAAAGTATTCTAAATTATAAGGATGGATACCAGCTAACTCTGAGTTGGAAATAACAGTGGCAGCATTCTGCACACTAAGTGGTTCTTCTGTCAAGTGTGAGAATTGCTCAGATTACACAGAGCCCTTTCAGAATCACTTCCCATTGTGGCATGAGAATATGCAGAACACTTCTAAGAAGTCCTGCTACTCTTATATAAACATTTTATTTTTCCATTCAAATTCAAATTTCAAATGCCCAAGCAAGAATCTCAGAAAACAGACCTCTCTGTTTGAAGAGTTGCCTAGTCTAAATCTCTTTTAAGGATAAAGAACCCTAAGCAGTGAGAGCAGAGGGCTTGAAGTTGCTCATTGACTTTTGAAAGCACCTTTATGGCAAAGTGACAAGCCAGCACACTGGTCACTTAGGGCTCATGCATATGAGCCAGAATATGCCAGCTCCCTGATAGCATATCCTGCCTGTGGATCAGGCCCATTCCTCCCCTGTTATAGGTATGGAACAGGAGGAATTCCAGACTGCATGCCAGTCTGTCACCACCATCACCTGTGTCCCACTCTCCACAGCCAAGAAACAGGCCTGCAGCACATGAACAAGGCTCTCTGCATATGACCAGCATGGTCACACACTGCAGGAGTGCTTCCTAGATTCAGAAGAGTAATGGAAGATGACAGCTGCAATAATGGGTTGGCATGGCAGTCTGGGCTCCTGTGGTCATGTGGGGACAGAGCTGCAGTGTTTTTCCCTAGATATTTTTTTTAAAAAGGTGTAATGTGCTATTTACCCAGTCTTGGCCCTATCTCTGCCCTGGGGGTCATGAGGACTACCTGTGGGCAAAACGGGGCAAATGCCCTGTGTCATCTCGACTGCAGGGCTCAAAGATGGGTCCAAGATAGGGTAAATAGCCCATGTAGATAAGCCCTTAGTCAGAATCTTACTCACTATAGTGAGATATTCTCTATTTCTATCTAATGAAAGCAATTATTTCTAAACATTCATCTATACATATAAATTAGCATATAGACATTTTGTGCAAAACAATGTCTCCTTTTCTCCTCTTTCTGGCAATGCTTTCCTTTGCTTTTAAGGAATATCTGAGTGGCCAGATTAGGTAGATAATATACTTGATGGGAATTCAGGCCCCAAGTCTTCAGAAGTCAAGCATGGCCCAGTAAAGCAAGAACAGGAAATGACGCTTCTCCTTCTCACATGGAGATAGCCATAGGATGCATGTACTGAACACAACATTTTCCAGAAGACATCTAGAATGGAAAAGCTATTGTATTTACCTATTATATATCCAGTATTATTCTTAGATCATGGTTTCTGCTTCCTAGTTGCAAACAATGCTATCCCACCCATTTCTACATGGATTAAAAACAGAAATGGTTTGTTTCCTCAGTCTATGTAGATATCACAATGCCTTTGTGATGTAGTGGTAGGGTTGTAAGCTCTGGAAATATCAAATGCTGGCACTTGGCAGTAGGGATGTAATTCTTCAATACATTTCTTCTTAAAGATAGCAATGAGTAATTTCAGCAATTTTCTTCCTGCTGCAAGAAAATCTTCAAAAACAATGTAGTTTTTGAAGGCTGTTTGCAATTTGAGACCTTTTCTGTGCAAAATTTGCATGTGTTTGTTTTGAGAAGAAAACAGATTTTTTTTTATATAGGAAACAAGCATCTTTGTCTGGAAAATAATCTTTCAATGCAGAACTATTCAGTCTTGCACAGAAAATGTTGTTTTCTGCACAAAATATGCTATTTTCTATGCAAATCAATAATCTGTGAACAAATCCCCAATTACAGCTTTTTTCCTGTGCAGAAAACAACATTTTCTGCACATGAATTAATAGTTCTACATTGAAAGATTATTTTCCATGAAGAAATTGATGTTTCCTGTGCAAAGCAACTACATGCAAACTGTGCAGAATAAGTCCTGAACTGTGAAGATTCTCATCAGTCCAGGATTCTTTTTTCAGGGGGCTTTCATCTAGATGAAAATCCTCCACATAGAATTTGAGGGGAATACCTTTTGGTCCCAATGGGATCCTTTAGTGATTCACCTTATTTTGAAGAGGGGTGAAAAAACTCCTTTTACTGTGTGGGGAAAGTGCTTGTTGCTTTTCCTGAAGGTTTTTAAATGATGCAAGGAAACGTGCATTAGCACTTGCTACAACAACTGATTCGCTTTGCCGCGCATTCTTGGAGAGGGCAGAACTGGAGATTGGATCAGTCAAATGTGCACAAGGGGCGGGCTTTCTGCCAAGACAATGCCTGGAAATGCTCTGTTGGATTTTTGTGTTAGTGATTGTGTGCTTTTTTTCTCTGCTAAGGTACCCACATAATTTTTTAAGCAGGTCACACTTATGCACCTTTGCTTTAATGTTAAAAAACATACTGTGCAGTAGCAGCAGTGTATAACATGCTAATTTACAGCTGCCATCTTGATTCTCAGGCATGTGAATTTCAAACAGTGGATATCTTCTAAACGTATTGTTATTACTGAAAGACCATGGAGATGCTGCTGCGAATTTGCAAGAATGTGCCAGAATGAGCATTATCTCCTCTCGTCTAGACTAGCCCAGGGTTTCTTATGTGTGTTTTTTCTTAAACATTTGCAAATACAGTATTTTCACATTTTCTTTCCTCCTCTACATGGCAGGGATTGAACATATTCTGGGTCAGGTGTTGAAATCCAGAGCAGTAGGCTCCCTTTCTCCTCAACATAAATGACATCATGATGTCAGTTCCATGGCACAAGTTCATGCCTTGTATGTTCAGTTCCAGTCTACAGAAGAAAAGGATGTCCATTCACATTTTGGGATAGTATGACATCACTAGAGCCACTAATGTCTCCTTTTCTGCCCCTAGGTATGTCATTGGGCCTTGGAGGAAGGAAAGGTGGCTGAATAGTGCTCTGAGTAGTGCTGAGTAGTGCACAGGGGGTGGAGCTTGGTAAAATGGCAGATTGCAGAACTCCCATGTTGGATTGTCACTGTAGCAATTGTGTGTTGAGGCGATGAAACAGGCTTTCTTTCCTTTTATCAGAAGATCGCTCTTCTGCACCTTGGAGTTTGTTTTAATTGTTTGATGGGGACAAGTTGGGGAGTACAAAACCATAAGCAATTCACTCCTGGCTGCCATCTTGATTCGCTGGCATGCTTCTGTGTGAACAGAAAACATGGAGAGATCCACACACCAGAGATCTTGCCAAAAAATCATTGAGACAGATGACAGCTACTGCAAATTGGCATTTCTGTGTCCCAGTTCACATTTTATTCCCTTATCTAAACCAGCCCTAAGTCAAACATTTTGGTCTAAATCCTATTGGTCAGTCCCAGCTAGAGTGGAACCATTGAGTAAATGGTTGAATGGTGAGTCAATACATAGTTAAATCCCATAGATTTAATAGGACTACTCTATCTGGAACTAGAAATAGGATTTAGATTATTGCCTTTCAATGCTTATACATGCAAAACTGCATAAGCACACATTTTTGCACACCTACAATCTTAAGGAATTCTATAAATAGCAATTTGACTGTAGTTTCTTCCCTTTCTGAGTCTTTAATCAAACTTTAACATTAACTATGTTTTGCCTGCTCTAAAGTCTAGGGTCTAAAGCATATTCAAGACCCTACTTCAGTAACATATCCCAAAGCTACTTTTAAGCCTTCTTTCATTTTACACCAGCTAAAGTGCTCTAAGCTACTGGAAATCTGGAATTCTATAAGAAATATATTTATACTTGAACTCAGAGACCTAATTTTGCTAGCATTCTCATTATTCATTTGGATTTCTAATTAAAATATCTATGGGATGACATGAAAAATTACTAACAAAGAAAATTAAAAGCTGGAAAGGTTATCTTGATGTCAAGGTGCTACTTATTATAAAGTAGTTAAATAATATGGCTAACAGACTCTTGAACAAACTGCTTCAGACTGAAAGCTTCCAGCCTTCTCCTACCATGGTGAAATAATCTGACTGAGGATGTTAGAGAGAGACTTACGGGAAGATCATAGAGACTCATATTTGAGAGACTCTCAGAGTCCTGTTTTATACTGCAGACTCATGTGCAAGAAGACCCCATATGCTTGACTATATAATGTTTCCTGCTATGTCTTCAAATAACACCTCTAAGCCAACAGCATTTAGAAACTGAATAAAAGCCTATCATGGAACAACAGAGCATGCTTTGCTATGATTTGATCTTGTTTCTTTGGAAGCCCACAAGGGGTGTGTGTGTAAAGGTTGTTTAGGTTAAGGCTTAGCAGATGCTGATATGAACTGGAATGAAGGACAGAGCTTTGATGCTTGCAGAAGCAGCAATTCAGAGAAAAGATCTTGCTTAGTAGCTCATGTTTTGCACCTGCTATGATAAGGAGACTGAAAACATCCTTAATGTCATGTCTTGGTTTAGAAAGTCATAACTATGGTACAAATGTTTTTTTGGAAAGATGTACCTTAGTCCAAAAAAGACAGACTAGGTCAATGCCTAGATGGGAAAAACTGAGAAGATTCAGAGAGGTTACAAAAGATTGCAAGAGAAACTATGGAAGTTTAAGGCACCCCAACAGACTTTGCAGGAAGACAGTCCCAAAACATGTGGGTGTAAGTCATGAGAATATTGAGGAAAGTCGGGCACCTTACCATTGATTGGCAAAAGTCTCATCATAATTGGCATGTTTAATTTGTGAAAATCCTTGTGCAACTAATCTAGCCTTATATTTGATTTCACCAGAATGCAGCATCTCTTTCTTATATACTCATCTGCATCCTACAGTTTGTTGCCCTGCTGGCAAATCAACCAATTCAAACACATCATGATGGTTCATAGAGTTCATTTCATCATCCACTGCATTCTACCATTTCATCTTCTCCTCTTGAGGTAATTGCAACTTTTCACTGAAATTGTTAGGTTCATACGTAACTTGACACACTCTAATAGCACTTTGCACTGTAAATCTCTGAGGTGGTACACCTTTTGTCTCATGATTAGAACTCCTGGGTGTAGAAAATTGTGTTACCTCATGGTTTTCATCACTGCTTTCTGCCTGCTTAAGATTGTGCCACTATTGCAATTCAGTTTTGACTTGGACATGAAAATTCTTAGCACTAGGAGTTTTAGCACTAGTACCAGGTAAACGGGTCTGGCATTTGATGAAGTTCTTGTGTATTTCCATTTACAGGCAGAAGCACCTCAGGATTTGAGTGAAGTTGACACCAATTGCTATGCTCTTTAAATTGAGCATTTCTGGAAATTAACACTCTGCCATTTCCAAGTACAAATCTCCAAGCTTTTGAGCCACTTTGATATCCCACAAATCTTAGGGCTGTTACATGGCAGTTGTTATTGCAATAGTTTGTGCATTAGCGCATTTTTGCACCGTTGCCACATAGCTTACATGATTTAGTGCAAAATTGGTTGATCTGGTTAGTTTTTGGCTTTGTAGCTCACACAGACAAAGGTGGGGGGGCATGGCCTCCCAAGCACATCTGGGGGAGATGCTCAGAAGCTGAGATGGAGGGAGGGAAAGAGAGAGAGAGAGAAAGTTCTGGCTGTTTTCCCTCCCTCTTCTTCCCAAATTGAGAAGGATGGGAGGAAGGAGGGAGCCTTTCGGTCACTGAGGAGCCATCCCCCCATTGTCAAGAGCTGGCAGGAAGGAAGACAGGTCTTGGGGGGTGATCACCCACCTGCCAGAAGCAAAGGAGTCACAGGCTCTCCCTTCACCCTGCTTCCCTCAAGCCCCCCTTCTCCTCACCCTCCCTCCCTCCCTCCCTCCCTCCCTCCCTCCCTCTCTCTCTCTCTCTCTCTCTCATACACACACAAATGCGACCACAGCAGGGTGAGGGAACGAACGGCTGGCGAAGCAGATCGCTACTCACTTTCTCTCTCTCTCTCTCTCTCTCTCTCACACACACACACATGCACACACAATACACACAGAGAGAGGAACAATAATTATGGCTAAGTGGTGATCCCTCAGCCACAGCAGCCAAGCAAGCCAGGAGGCAGACAACTGGGCAATTGGGAATAGCACTGGTATAAGAACGGTGGCTGGATCTTTTCGTTTGAGACTCCTCACATCTCTTGAAAGTCTGCCACCTCTGCAGTCAGTCCAACCAATCATGGCTCAGCTTTGCTGTGGCTGTTTTGGAAAGATTACTGGTAGTTCCCACAGCCGTTTGTGAAATGGTAGTTCACACAATCGATAGTGCGCTAAGTTGCACAACTTTTTTAAAAAGTTGGGGAAAGTTGCAAAAGCCTGTATTATGCTACTTTTGTGTTTTTAGCTCCCCTCCTTCTAAATGAGGTGACTTTGTGGTGTGATGTGTGGGAATTATGAGGAGTCTTAGCAAATTCTTCCCAGACTTATACCAGCTTAAGCCCTACTTAGCTTCACTTGACAGGAAAAACAGAAACCTGGAGGTTTTCTAGATGGTGGAAATACTCCTCATAAAATTCAAGGAAAATACCATTTGTCCCAATGAGATCCTGTGATGATTCACCATATTCAGAAGGAAGGGACAAAAAAATTCCAGATACCACAGGGAGGAAATCCTTCATGGTTTTCCTGAAGTTTTTAAAATAATGTGTTGAAATGCTCATTACAGCTCCTTAGGATAATCAGTTCAGCCCACTGCATATTCTCAGAGAGGAGCAAAAGTGGAAAGCTGATTGGTCCAAAGTATATGGGAGCAGGTTTTCTGGCAACAAAGTGGCTGGAAGTGCCATTTTGGAGTTTTGCAGTATCAGTCTTGTGCTTTTTCGCTGGGCTGAGGAGACCAAACAGCTTGTTTAAGCAGAGGGTCACACTTGCGCACCTTTACTTTACAATTAAAAAGAACCTGGTGCAGTGGCGGCAACTTGTTGAGAATAATAATGTGAGTAATTCACTCACAGCCACCATCTTGATTCTCAGGCATTGTTCTGTGTGAACTTCAAAAATGGATAGCTTCGCATGCCAGCGATTTTGCCAAATGACTGTGGAGACAAATCGACACTGCTATGAATTTGCATTAATGTGCAGCAATCCACATTATATCACCTCATCTAGACAGACAAGTCATGGGTGTTACCAACATAATGTGATGACACTTTTTTTCAAACCCTCTTAGGAGCTACATTTTAAAAAATTCTACATTGGAGAGAAAAAAAGTTCTCCCTTACCTCTGTCTGAAAGGTATTTTTTAAAACACATGAAGGAAATATTTTGCTTTATCCGGGGGGGGGGCATTTGAAAATGTGGTTACCTACAGTCTGAATTGGTATAGTCTGAACTATTTTGCATATGTAGGTAGGCTTTGACATGCTTATGAAAGATGCATCCAAGTGAAGGAAAATAATTCAAATTTTCCTTGGCCAGCCCTAAGGCAAGAACAGATGATTTCATTTTGCCCAGTACCTGTTGTTTTGATGAAAAACAATATTCATATGGATTACCCTGCTCTTATAAATGTCCTGGGGGTCCTTAAGCATCTTAAGAACTACCAATGTAGTGTAAATATTTCAACTTGATTTTAATATTATCTCCTCTCGCAGTGTTGCAAGAGCATCTTGGCTCTTTTGCCAGGTGTTTCCCCCCTTTTTAAGTGGTAGTGGTGGTACTAGTAGAAGAATTTGGATTTTAACTATATGTCCATGTCCACTGGGCATTTGTCCAATGCAAATACAATCTGAAGGGAAACATCTGAGAAATACTCGAAGATGTTTCTTAGCCAAAGTTATGCTTCAGTGAATACATGTTTTCAGACTGCATTGCAGCATGAATCTTTTCTCAGATTTGCCATAATTTCCATGACAGATTTATTCAGCTAGCCAACACTAAGGTCTTTACAGAAGGAACATTTTTCAATTTGTTCTAAAATCTCTTAAAGGGATAGATTTTGAGGGGCAAGAATATTATACTAAAAGGATTAAATAATGTTGTCTGGGTCCTGAAGTAGTTTCAAGACTCTAATCCAGCTTTAAATCTGAAATAGTAAGATGGCTAATAAATAGTTTTCCTTGCAAACGAAGGAAGGACTTGCTAATAAATAGTTTTGAGAAGATCTGATAGATTGAGTTTGTGTGTGTGTGTGTGTGCTGTGCCTGAAATTCTGATTAAGGAGCAATGACACCAATGGCCAAATAAAGCAAGCAAAAGAAACTCTATTAGAGGAACAGCAATTGAGATAGAAAAGCTCTCTAAAAGTGCTATATTAAGCTAAGCTAAGAAGGGTCATGAGAGCCCAGAACAATGCAATTTTCACTTTGGTAGCAGTGAGATAACCAGGAGGAGGAGGAGAGAAGAGATGGAGTCCCTAGGAATATTGGGCTATATCTCAGAGAGGTTAGGGTAGAATGTATGATGTAGGGTGCCCAGGATCAGTACACGATATCCTCAGTTCCTTTTGGAGAAAAAAAAATCAAAAGTAGTTGTAAAAGAGATGAAGCAAGCTGAGTTGTCTTAAAAAACAAGAATAAGAATAATGGAATATTACCTCCTTCTTAATTCCTATTACATCCTGTTTGTTGCATATGGGCTATGCCAAGCTGACAAACAGGAAGCATCATCAGGCAGAAGTCCAGCCTGAAGAAGTCTTTTTCAGAAGCAGATGGGAAAGACATTTTATTCTTCCATGTCGCTCATATCTTGGTTTGCAAAAGTGGCAGATGGGAAGGACATTTCCTCCTACCATTTTGCTCTTACTGCAGTTTATAGGAACATCCAGAGAAGACAGAAAATACAAATAGGCTCTGATGCAGTAAGGTTAAAATAAAAAGAGTATGCCTAGAGAAGAAATCAGTACTCATCCTTCAAACCTGCCTTGTGTTCTGGATTTCACTTCCAGAGCCAGATAGAGCTTCTGGGAATAGAAGTCTAAAATATGTGGAAGATGAAAAGTTTAGAACCACTGCACTAGCAGAAGGGAGAATACAAGAACCATGGACTAGGAACTAAAGATAAAGATGTCAGAAAATTTCAGTGTGGGGCTTGAGGAAGTGTACTGGAGCTCAGGTAGTATGGCTGAAGAAGAACTGCCAAAACCAGGGACCCTTTCACACTACACTGTTATATAGTGTTGTGATTCCACTTTAACTGCCATGGTTCTATGCTATGAAATCCTGGGATTGGCAGTTGAGTGAGGGGCATTTAGAATTCTCAGCCCAAGAGCTCCAGTGCCTCACCAAACTACAAACCCTAGGATTCCCTAGGCTGTAGATACATTGGTTAAAGTGGAATCATAATGCTATAGCTGTGCAATGTGAAAGGGCCTCAAGAGTCCTACAGTGGGGGGATTTATGATATTTTGAGCACACTGCTCAAATTCTTAAGGATGGCCACATAGATGATAATTATACTTATCATGGGATTGAATCAAAACACTTTTTTAAAAAAGCCTTTTTAAAAAGTCCCTCTCCATGTTCAGCTATTCTCTTTGGCATTCTTTGCTTGCTTAAATTGTCCTTACCTTCCTTTAGTGCCATCTTCATGCAGATGAAACTTATTGACTGTTATTGTCAACTGCCTTCCTGTCGATCCTGACTCATGGCAACCCCATGAATGAGACATCTCCAAGACCCCCTAACCTCCATTGCCCTGCTCAGGTCTTGCAGGTTCAGGCCTGTGGCCTTTCTGATTAAGTCTATCCATCTGGTGTGTGGCCTTCCTTCCTCCCCGCCACCCTACCTTTCCTAGCATTATTGACTTTTCCAGTGAGCCATGTCTTCTCATGATGTGACCAAAGTACAAAATGTCAATTTAGTCAACTTGGCTTCTAGTGAGAACTCTGGCTTGACCTGTTCTAAGACTCATTTGTTTGTCTTTTTTGTTGTCCACAGTATCCTCAGCACTCTTCTATAACACCACATTTCACATGAGTTGATTCTCCTTCTATCGGCTTTCTCAGTGTCCAGCTCTCACATCTGTACATGGTGATGAGGAAGGCAATTGTTTGAATGATCCTGACTTAGTGCTCTGTGATTGACTATCTAGTTTATAAAATCCCATCATCATAAACACTCCTGTAAACCCTGCAAGAAACCAGATGCCAACTCTGTTCCCCTTAACTATGAAGCCTATATTAGTACAAGGTCTAACCATGTTGGCCAGAACATTCCTCAAGGGTTTGTTCACATGTCATATTCCCATTTGATCCTGGCTGTCAACTATCAGCAGCACTCTTCTACTTTCAACATAGTACAGACAGCCCAGTCTCTATGTCAAAAGGATAAGTGGACAGAAAATGGAAATTTTAAAAAACTGTGTTGTTTCTTGTGTAAAGAACAATTCTACCTTAAAGCTTGTATTCATTAGGAAAACATTTCCAAGTGTTTAATTTATTGTCCCTAGTAGATTTAGTATAAATCACAGCATCCATTTTCTCCACATTATCCTTAGTAGCTGGCTATTGCCCATAACAAAGTACAATGTAAACAGAAATAATTGACTGTTCTGGGACTGGAAAATATGATTAAAGGGGGTGAGGGGAAGAAAATGCAGACATGCCGTTAAGTTAATTAGGATTAAATCTATACAGACTTCCATCCTTGGCACAGTTTACACATTTTGCATAATCACAGAGCAACATTTGGCTCAGCTTTCCAAAAGAGAAGCTGTCTAGGAACCCAGAGGTTGCAAGCTATGACATGTAGTCCTCAGTCAGCAATCCAAGGATTAGTTTTCCCTTTGTGTACACTCATTATATCTTCCTACCATCTTTCCCATGTTTGGTCAACACCAGGGAACATATGCCAGCAATGTATTTGGAAGGAAGGTGTGGGGTAGAGGAGGAATCTTCATTGCTTTGACCAGGATAAGATGATTATATGATGCTCTTGGGCCTTCTACCAGCAGCTGCTCCATTTCGATCCCCGTCTGGCTCTTTGACCTGAGACTGCCAAGACAGGAACTTTTGCAATGCAACCAACTAGCTTTTTGTTTCCCTTCTTCGTAAAGGACATTTTGAATGTATGCAGTTTGAAAGGGGAAAAAACAATCCTCTTTAAATAAATAAATAAATAACAAGCCTAAGCTAACATTTCCCTGCAGCTGTTTGACACTATCTTCCTTATGTTCCTGTTGTAATATGCACTGATGATGATATGTTTTGTCTCTACAACCACATCAGCAGTAATTTTCTCATGCCATGGAAATGACTGCAGGAAGGTAAGATGGTCCACTGAGATGCCACTGGTCTTTTAACAGTCAAGCCTGTGGATGAGAGCCCTTCTCTGCCTGGTTATAATTCAGAGTGAACAGGCTTCCTTCTGTCCGCCACTGGTCAGAACAGTTAACATGAGAAGAATACATGGTGGGGAAGGGGACTTGCTGTCATCTCATTCCAAACCTAGAGTGCTGCCACAATGCAGAAATAATGCACTTTGACACTGCTTAAACTGCCATGGCCCAATGCTATGGAATTCTGAGATTTGTAGTTTTGTAAGATATTTAGCCTTCTCTGTCAAATAGCTGAGCTACCACAACAAATTACAAATCCCAGAATTCCATAGCATTAAGCCATGACAGTTTAAGCGGTGTCAAACTGCATTATTTCTGCATTGTGGCAGCAGCCTCAGTGAAAAGTAATAGCACACATTCCTTTCTCTGGCACATATTTTCTTTAAAACTGTAAATTCCTAAAATGTTTTTTTTCCACCAGGGAAGGATTCTGCCCAGAATGCCAAATGATAAACACTGAGTTTGGACAAGATTCCACTTTCCAGAATCCCCCAGCCAGCATGGCCACTATTCTTTCCAGGTGGGGAATTCTTGATGTTGTAGCTCAAAAAGATAACTTATCACATAACTTTGCAAGGGAGATTTCCCCTCCACCCTTCACACCACTGAAAGAATCCTGTACAAGAAAATACGCCTAGAAAGTAGCCATTTTTGGTCTTCCTTGCTCCATATTGTATTATTCATTTTAACATATAAACGATATTGACTGACAATTTGAATGGATCAGGTGTCAAAGTTGTTATTCTTTTTGACATTAATTTTTTATTGCTATTGAGTTGACTTGGTATTTAAACCATTACAGCAGACTGGAGGAGGGCAAACATCCCCATCTTCAAAAAGAGATAAAAAGAGGATCCCAACAATTATTGTCCAGTTAGTCTGACATCAATACCAGGAAAGATTCTAGAGCAGATCATTAAACAGAGAGTCTGTGAACATTTAGAAGGCAATGCCATAATCACAAAAAGTCAACATGGGTTTCAGAGAAACAAGTCATGCCAGATTAACCTGACCTCTTTTTTATATATATATAAAATTACCAGCTTGGTAGATGAAGGGAACTCTGTGGATATTGCATACCTTGATTTCAGTAAGGCCTTTGACAAGGTTCCCCATGACGTTCTTGCAAACAAGCTTGTAAAATGTAGGCTAGACAAGTTAACCGTTAAATGGATTTGTAATTGGTTGACCGGCTGAACCCAAATGGTGCTCAGTAGTGGCTCCTCTTCATCTTGGAAAGATGTGACCAGTGGGGTGCCACATGGTTCTGTCCTGGGTCCAGTGTTATTCAACATCTTTATCAATGACTTGGATGATGGAATTAGGGGCATATTTATCAAATTTGCAGATGACACCAAATTAGGAGGAGTAGCTAATACCCTAGAGGACAGGATCATATTTCAAAATGACCTGGATAGACTGGACAGCTGGGCCACAACTAGCAAAATGAAATTCAATACAAAGAAATGTAAGGTACTGCACTTAGGGCGGAAAAACAAAATGCATAGATACAGAATGGGGGAGACCTGGCTGAACGAGACTACGTGTGAAAGGAATCTAGGAGTCCTAGTAGACCATAAGTTAAACATGAGTTAACAGTGTGATGCGGCAGCTAAAAAGGCCAATGAGATTTGGGGCTGCATCAATAGGAGTATAGTGTCTAGATCAAGGGAAGTAATAGTGCCACTCTATTCTGCCTTAGTCAGGCCTCACCTAGAATACTGTGTCCAGTTCTGGGCACCACAATTCAAAAAGGATATTGACAAATTGGAGCGTGTCTAGAGGAGGATGACTAAAATGGTGAAAGGTCTGGAAACCATGCCTTATGAGGAAAGAGTTAGCTAGCTGGGTATGTTTAGCCTGGGAAAACGATGTTTAAGGGGCGATATGTTAGCCCTGTTTAAGTATTTGAAGGGGTGTCACATTGAGGATGGAGCAAGCTTGTTTTCTGCTGCTCTAGAGACTAGAACACAGAACAATGGATGCAAGCTCCAGGAACAGAGATTCCACCTCAACGTTAGGAGGAACGTTCTGATGGTAAGAGCTGTTCAGCAGTGGAACATACTCCCTCTGAGCGTGGTGGGGTCTCCTTCCTTGGAGGTTTTTAAACAGAGGCTGGATGGCCATCTGTCAGGGATGCTTTGATTGTGTATTCCTGCATGGCAGGGGGTTGGACTGGATGGCCCTTGTGGTCTCTTCCAACTCTACAGTTCTATGATTCTATCTGAAATTTGAACTTTTTAAAAATATCCTGCCTTAAATGGATATTTTTGCTATGGCCTATGGCTAAAGCACATCAATGCAATGGAATCTGGTATGCTTTTTTAAAAAATAACTTTCTGCGTGTATCCACGTAAACCACTCTTATCATTAGAAAAAAGACTTTATAATTTCTTTACATAAAGAGGAATGACCCACTGGTGTGTACAATCAACGGGGGGGGGGGAAGCACTTTTCTGTTATTAAATAGTGACTCAAATTTTCCTCTCTTATTTTAATACCAAGAGAAGGGATCTTTTAATGGGGACTTCAGATATGTGAACTGAAGTTACCTCTGAACCCCTAAAATAAATTGTTACCTAAACCTTACTGGGGAAAATTAACCTCTCTTTTAGTTTCAACTGAGAAAGCTGGTAGAATAGGGGTTTGTCTGTAGAGCTGAAGTTACCCCTGGCAGAGATCTAGCTGAAGCAATAGGATGTCAATATAGTCCTTTCAGTGACAGCAGCATTTGCTACTGTCATCTCCAGCTTTCTTTCAAACACCAGTTATTCTCTTTGCTTTTCTCCAGGGATCACTTGCCTTCCTTAGTCTCTCATGGTTGTTTCCCCCATCCTTTGGCTGCTGCTATTCTTAGGCATTTGACAAACTGGGATGTGTGCCAAGGAGGGTGACAGAGATGATGAAGGCCAGGAGACCAAGTCCTATGAGCAAAGATGGAAGGTGTTTAGCATGGAGAGAAAAGATGCTTGAGAGGCAATAAGATTGCTATCTTCAAACCTTTCAAGGATATTTGTAGAAACAATGAATCAAATTTGGTCCCTCCCCCACCTTTGCTTCAGAGGGCAAAACCAAACCAAAATGGTTGGAATGTACAATGAAAAAAATATGTTTGATTAAACCATAGGAAGAGTTTCCTGAAGGCTAGATAGAGTTGCTTGACAGTGGACCAGACTGCTCCAGAAGATGGTGAACTCTCCCTTACGGAAGTTTTTGTTTTTTTAAAGGCAGAACCAGGACATTGTAGTACTGGATTTCCTGCCTCAGCATGAAGTTAATTTAGATGGCATTTGAGGTCCGACACTAGGGGTGTTTCCAGATGGATGGCTGCTAACACTATCAGTCAAAAGTCGCTGCTCTTGCTCTGTGGTGTTATTAAGGCTGGTGTCACCCTTCTCTCCAATGGTGTTGACTGGTGTGATTCAGTCTCTTCGCATCTTTCTTTCTTTCTTTCTTTCTTTCTTTCTTTCTTTCTTTCTTAATCTCACTCTGAATGTTTAATAAAACAAGATGGAAGAACTGGTAGGAAAAGTTTGAAGGACTACAAATGGAAGAGGTTGAACCTGAAAACGTATGTGAGTGGATACAGAGTGATTGAACAGTAGAAGTCCCATCTAGAGGTATCCTGTTATTTTATTGCAGCACCTTCATCTTTGGCCACTTCTCCTCCCTCAGGAACCTGAACACCTGTGTACTGACTACAGGTGTGATTTTTATAAATACATTTGTTTGCAGTTCTGAAAGCAAATGAACTTATTTGGGGAATCGATGATAACATTTCAAGGGATGGAGATTGGAAGATGTGCTGCTTTAAAGCGACTGAGCCCAAACCAATAATGATTTCTTGTTAAGAATCTGTTTATTTGTTTACCAAAAAGAAAAGGACTTTGAACTTTCAGAATGCTAGCAAATAGTTCATTCTGAGATCAATGGCCTTGCTAAATCCGTATGGCTAGGAGGAAAGCAGAATGCTGGCTATTGTTGAAGTAGATGTGAAAAAGCAATATCCTTGATATGATCATTAGAACCAATCACATCTCGGAAGGCTCTAGGTGGAGTACATGTTATACAGTGAGATGACTCATTGATTTACTCTTAAAGATGGGTCAGCTTCCGATTTATGAAAGTGTCAAGAACCTGTTTATCTCTGTCAGAGAAGCCTTTTTTTATTAGAGGCATGTGTTTCAGTACTTTATTCTGTGTGGATGAGCTGTAGATTAGGCTGAGTTCTTTAAAAGAAATAGTCTGAAAGTATGACTTGTTCACTGATATCACTCAGAATTAGAAGGGGTTTTAAACAACCAGTAGTTTTCAGGCCTTCTCTGATCTACCTGAATGGTTAGATTCAGACTAAAAGTTTCCAATTACCAAAGCTTCATGAGAAAATGGTATACCTTATGTGAGGGGGAAAAAAAGGAATGAAAACCTTTCTCAGCTGTCTAACCAAGGTGAAGGCATAAGGCAGCAGTGGACCACTGTAGTGGGTCTGGGGACTATTTTTCTTCCCTGGGAGCTTCTAGGAGCAAAAAACAAAAACAAAACAAAAAACCCTCTAACAAAACCAAGTGGCTAGAAGCTCACTTCTGATTTTCACATAATAGTTTCACAGATTCTATTACACAAAAATTTCACAGGTACTCTTTCTTAAAAAAAAAAAGTTCCAAAATCTTCCGATTCTGCAAAATGATAAGATAATGCAACATTGAATAACAGATTTGAAGAAATTCATTTGGAACGGGAGAAAACCAAGAATCAAGTGGTCTACCTTGACGGCGAATAAGAATTCAGGAGGTTCCTCACTGCAAAATTTGAAATTATATTATTTGGCTTGCGGAATGAATTGGTTGCAAAGCTGGATTAAATTTAGTGATGACCGAACTTTAATTTTGGAAGGATTTTTGCTGAGATACAGTTGGCACGTGTACCTAGTGTATGGTAAATCTGAAATAAACAAAGATTTCAGCAACCATGTGGTGAGGAAAGCCCTTTTGAGGATCTGGTTGAAGATTAAAGGAAAATTTTATACTAAATTACCCAATTGGATCTCCCCACATGAAACCATGTTAGGGAGATGGGATGAATCTAAGGTATGGATAAGGTATAAAGAATTAATAAACCAAGAAAACTGGATGAGAGGGAGAGGTACAAATATGAGAACATGTGAGGAACTGGAAGAAATGGGCATATCAATGAATTGGTTTAAATATTTACAGCTCAAAAATAAGTTTCAAGAAGATAAAAAGAATTATGATTTTGAAGCTCAAGAAAATGAATTGGATAAGATAATTTGGGGCACACAGTGGAAAACTATAACCCAGATATACAACTTGTTACTAGAAAGGGAATCCGTCATTGTAACGGATGCAATGAATAAATGGGCTATAGATTTAGGAGAAATAATAAGCATGGAAGAATGGGAGAAAGCATGGAAGACTACAAATATGTACACCACTTGCCTATCATTGAAAGAAAACCATTTAAAAATAGTTAATAGATGGTACCTAACCCCAACTAGAATCAGCAAAATGTACAAAACAAAAGAGAACCAATGTTGGAAATGCAGGAAAGAATCGGGTACACTCTACCACATGTGATGGCATTGTCCAGTGGTTAAAAGATTCTGGCTAAAAATACATAAGATGATGCAAGAAATTTATAATACTCAATTTGAAATGTGCCCAAAATTGTCCCTCTTAAATATAACAACAGCTATTGAAAAAACAATCCTAAGAAATCAATGGAGGATAGTGCTACACCTCATAATGGTAGCCAGGTTGTTAATTGCCACTAAATGGAGGAAGAAAGGTATACCCTGGGGTGGATGAGTGGTTACTTAAGATTAAGGAGATGTATGAGAAAGATAAATTAACATACATTTTAAACAAGAGAAACACAGAAAAAGTTAAAGGAAGAGTGGTCTTTGGCTCAAAATTTTTGGATTTAAAAATGGAATATAGAAGAGAACTTAATCACATTATTAGATCAGTGAATTGACTAAATGAGGGAGGAAGGAAAGGGAACAGCTAAAGTAAATATGCAGTTAGAGAAAATAAACACTGTGATACGAAAGCAAAATCTTAGCATGTACCATCTCTTTTTTTATTATTTGGAGGAGCAGATTATGTATTAGACATGCAAATATAAATAATAAATATATCTATAATTAAGAGTCAGTTAGATATGATAAATAAATAACAGAGGGACAATGAGGAAATAAAACAAGAAATATTCCATTCTGAGATGTAGATAGGAGGAAGTCAATATAAAATTGCATGTTTTGAGTGTTGGCATAAATGTAAAGTGCAAAGAGTGGATATTAATTGAAGGTTTGGCAAGTGCGAAGGTATGAGTAATTTGAAAATAGAGGCTAGGAGGTGGAGGAAGGTGTGGAGGAGCTATAGAGAAAGAAGGTAGAAAGATGAAAGAAGAAGGAAGAGAGAGGAAAAGATATGGAGTAACAGGAAGAAGAAAAGAAGGAGACAGGAGGAGAGAGAAATAGAAGTAGTATAAGCATCTTATCTATATCTACGTATACCAGCACTAGCTATAGAGGAGGCTCCAGTTTTTATTATTTTTATTATTTTTATTAGAAAAACATAGACCAACACACAAGAATCTACACTCTTATGAACCATACAAGGCTATCAGAAAGGGAAGCAGTAAGGGTTGGAGATAGAGGCCCAGGTAAGAGGGAAATAATTACCGGTAGTCTTGGGAGAAGAAAGTTCTGTGTAGTGAAGAAACTCAGGCTGGTGGCTGAGCATGGCACAGTGCAGCCTGATCCTTGACGTGTCAAGAAAGAGAGTGGCTGGGTCCTGATGCAACACACATTGTTATAGTGGGGCTGTATTTTTTATAAACCATTTCATGCCTTGAAGGTGTGTTCTGTCTTTAACAATGGCTAGATGGCTCTTCTGATGGAGAGCCAAAGGAAAACAAAACTCAACTAATTGCTTGCCTTGCTGAGAGATAGAAATTGATTGGTTTATGACAACCACACAAGGTTGGACAGGAGGGGTTATGGAAAAGATTTCCATAGGAATAGATTTGGGCATGGTCATTTAATTGTTTGAAGGAATGAATCATTGCTGAGATGCTCAGGGCTGGAAGAAAGGATTAGCACACACCTCCTTAATGACTAAGAGGCTTCTGCACACTCCTAATATTTCTAAGAAACATCCCAGGTAATTGTGACCTCCAACTTACCTTTTGGTTTGCCCCAGCCACTTTGACCCCAAAAAACACCCAACAGTTTGAATTATGAGATATCATGGAAAGGGGATAGCAGGGCATACTAGCATGTTAAGGGAATCTATCAGTGCTGAGGACTGAAAAACAAACAACCTTGGGGCATACTTTGCTCATCTGAAGTATAAGTCAAGGATGGATAAACTTTGGTCCTTCAACTGTTTTGAATGATAATTCCCACAATACTTTATGACCAACCATTCTGGCAGGGGATTCTGGGAGATGAAATCTAAAACATTTGGTGGTCCAATGATTCTCTTCGTCTGCTAGGGGGACACTTGCCCAGACCTTCATGTAGAACAGTCACAAAATAGGCATCAGAGATAGTGTAATTTTAATAATAGGTTTTATTTTTGGTATGGAATAATTAATGTGCTTTCAGGCAGATAGTTGGCCATAGGCAAATATTGGCTTCCTTTGAGTCTTAGGAGTTGTCTAAATGGTCACAATAATCCTCATAGAATTTGTTTGGAAAGCAATCTGCCTTAATGGACATCTGCATTGATGCATCATATTCGAAAGGTTGGGAGCTAAAAACTTCATAAACTGCGCCTAGTGAGCTTTGCAGATTTTCTCAGAGTTTAAAAAAAAGCTCTATAGAGAATGTGCATGTCTGCTCATTAGGACAGTCACATTCACATCACTGCACTTTTCCATAGGAGAGGCAGATCATACTGATTGGCCAGATGAGCATAGAGGGCTGGGCTTGCAAACAAGGCAAGCGCCCACTGCTGCCATGTTGGATTTTCGGCTTAACTGGTGATCAGTAAGGTGATAAAACAGTGATCTTTTCCTCTCTCTTTTTCTTTTTAAATGTGAAATATCGCATGTGGGCACCATGGTAAACAGTGGTTTAAAAAAAAAAGTTTAGTGGTAGCAAATTTAAAAATGCAAGTTATTCACTTGCAGGGGCATGCAAAGTTTATGGGGGCTGTAAAACCATTAAGACAGTTCACAGCTGCTGCAAATCACTACTACTGCAGAGTAATCCATCCCCCCCCCTCATATAGACAAAACCTTAGTGCAAACTGCGGTTGAGGGAGAGTGGCACTATTGCCATTTCTTATTCATCCTTGGCTTGTAGCCTAACTTAGGTCACATCTGCACAGGCCAGAATACTCCACATTCTCGCCAGAATAATTTGGCCCTGGAGCTGCCCTGGATTCCCTCATTACCTTGTGTTCCGTGGTGGAAATGGGCAGCTGTCTGTATCTTCTTGCTGTGCTATCAGTGGGTACCTCCTCCGCCACTGCTGGAATCACACTTTGTGCTTTCTGAAGTCACAACGAAGCCATCACATGCTGGGGGACTTTTTATGACCTCAGAGAGTGCAACATGTGACACCAGTGGCAGAGGAGGAGGTGCCCACCTATACAGTGCAGTGGATGTGTGTGGACAGCTGCCTTTTCTTGCCATGGAAAGCTCAGGTTTTCCCCACAAGAACCAAGTTTTCCCAGGTATTTTTAAAAGCCATGTTAAGGGGCTTTTGCCCTGGTTCTAGTTGAAAATGCCCAGATGTCAGCTGAACAGTTCAGCCTAGAATCAGGGCAAAAACACTGTGTCGTCTGGACAGCTGGGCATGGGAACAGGGGTGGAAGGTTCATTTGGCCCATCTGGACAAGGCCTTAGTAAAGCACATTCTATCATTGAATGCTGATGGTCATGAGAGACACAATTGGAAACATGATCCAAGACTGCAGAACTTTTGCACAAAAGCTTCTAGAGCAACCTTGATGAGCACTGAGAACTTGGTCTTTTAGGAACAGTACCTTCTCAGATTCATAAATATTTTAAAACCAGGGCAGACATATAGCTGGAAGTTTTTCAGTGGCTGCATGGAGTAGAAATGCTTTCTAGGATTGAAGTTACAAATAAGAAATAAGTCCAGGGTGGTGTGTGTGTTTTTGTTAGAAAAATCTCTCCAATACAGAAACTCAGTATTCTGTAAATCTATTTTTCTAATAATGTTGTTTTTCAAGAAACAGAAAAAACTTTATTCTTATAAATTTCAAAGAATTAGCCATGTTAGTCTCTTGCAGCATAAAAAGGAGGAAGGTAAAGAGAAGAAAAAAGAAATGTGGCAGCACCTTTAAAACTGTTTTTTAATATATTTTTGCATGTGAGTTTTGTTGGATATAGACCCACTTCTTCGGATCTGCATCTGAAGAAGTGGGTTTAGAGCCACAAAAGCTCATATGCAAAAACAGTGTGCTGACATATTTCCCCCCTTCCCTTCCTTCCTTTTTTATACTCTTCCAACTGTATTTGAGAATAAGGATCCACAAACTCATGAGAAATTTCACAAATCTTAGGGCTTCTCTATACAGCAAAAATACTCTTCATAGAATTCAAGGAGAATACTGTTTGCCTAATTGGGATCTCACATCATTTCACCATATTTGGAAGGAGGGGGAGAATAACTCCAAATACTCCACGGGAAAAGCCTTTGCAGATTAAAAAAAAAAAAAAACTCCTAAGGAAATGCACATTCCTGCTCATTGGGATAACAGATTCACTTTGCTGTGCTTTCCTGATAAGAGTGGAAGTGGAAAGCTGATTGGTCAGACATGTGCAGGAGGCAGAGTTTGCCTGCAAGACAGCACCCAGAACCACCATGTTGGATTTTTGCCATAGCGAGCATGTGTTGAGGCAATGAAACAGCTTTTTTCTTTTTCTTTTTCTTTTTTTTCTTTTTCTTTTTTCTTTGCTGTTTATTTTGCTATTGCAGAAGAACTTCTCCCTGAAAGCCAATGTGGCTTCAGAGCCAATAGGAGTACTACAGACATGGTATTTGCCCTTAGGCAACTGCAAGAAAAATGTAGGGAGCAGAACAAGGGTCTCTATGTAACATTTGTTGACCTCACCAAAGCCTTTGACACTGTAAGTAGAAAAGGTCTGTGGCAGATCCTGGAAAGACTAGGATGCCCCGCCAAATTCCTTAAAATGATTATCTTGCTACACGAGGGACAGCGTGGTCAAGTCAGATATGGCGATGCTCTTTCAGAGCCCTTTCTAATAACTAATGGAGTAAAGCAAGGTTGTGTTCTTGCACCAACTTTATTTGCAATCTTCTTTAGCACAATGTTCCAAAGGGCTATGGCAGAGCTTGAAGAAGACGACAACATCTATATACGCTACTGTACTGATGGTAGCTTGTTTAACTTAAGCCGTCTGAGGGCTCACACTAAGACTCTAAACTATCTAATCCGTGAGCTGCTCTTCGCCGATGATGCTGCCCTTGTTGCCCACACAGAAGCAGCTCTGCAGCGCCTAACATCCTGCTTTGCAAGAGCTGCAGAGCTGTTTGGGCTAGAAGTCAACCTGAAGAAAACAGAAGTTCTTTACCAGCCTGCACCACAGGACGAACACCACCATCCCCACATTGCTGTCGGCAAATCTGTGCTCAAGTCCGTTCAGCAATTCACCTACCTGGGAAGCATCATCTCCTCAGATGCCAAGATTGACAAAGAGATCGATCACAGATTAGCAAAGGCATATAGTGCATTTGGAAGACTTCACAAAAGAGTCTGGAGCAATAAACACCTGAGGCAAAGCACAAAAATCAGTGTGTATAGAGCCATCGTACTGTCTATCCTCCTTTATGGATCTGAAACATGGGTCACCTATCGCCACCACCTACGACTCCTCGAGTGCTTTCACCAGCGCTGTCTATGCACAATCTTAAATATACACTGGACTGACTATGTGACTAATGTTGCTGTCCTTGAGCAAGCAGGGCTCACCAGCATTGAGGCCATGATATTGAGAACACAGCTGCGCTGGGCAGGGCACGTTTCTAGATGGAGGACCATCGCCTCCCAAAAATACTACTCTACAGTGAACTCGCCACGGGTCAGCGTAAGAGGGGCGCTCCAAAAAAGTGATACAAAGACTCCCTGAAACAACATCTCAGGCTTGGCCAAATTGATCACCAACAGTGGTCCGCCCTGGCCTCACATCGGGAGGCATGGAGACACACTATCCACAATGCTGCAGCCTTATTTGAGAACTCACGACGAACAAGTCTTGAAGAGAAACGACAACGCAGAAAGAATCACAACCCAAAAACATCACCCAAGGAGACCTTCTGCTGTGCTTTTTGCAACTGGGCTTGTTTATCTCGGATTGGCCTTTTTAGTCATCAGCGCGCTTGCAGAAAGTGCGGGATGAGTCCTTCCTGAATCTTCGTTTGCGAAGAAAAGCCAGAGAGGGGGGGGCTGTTTATTTAAGTGGAAGATTGCACTTCCACACCTTAGATTTGCTTTTAAAAAAAATACTATTCAGCAGCAGCAACTGGTGACAATAAAATGTGAGTAATTCACTCACACTCACCATTTTGATCTGCAGGCATGCCAGTATGAACAACAAATGCATATGGCTTCACATGCCTGTGATCTTGGGGAAAAGAAACTGTGGAGACAAATGAAAACTGCTGTGAATTGGCATTACTGAATATCAATCTACATTTTATTGTCTCGTATAAACAAACCCACAATGAAACTTTTTGAAGAGTATTGTATAGATTCCATAGATCAGCATTCCTTAGATTTTTCAGTGGTGGAGGAAAGTTCCCATGTTCACTACAAATCAATACCTCAATCCTATTGGATAATCCCAACTGCAGTAGGGCTATTAAAGAAATTCTTGAATGGTGAGTGAACACGCAAGTAATCTCATCGATTCCATGGGTATATTTTAACCTAATGGTAGGATTTGGGTTACAGTGTAATCTGACAACAACCCAAAGTAGTCCACATGCCACATGTTTTGACTGAGGAGGAACCTTCAAAAATAAGAACCAACATGGTATAATGGACAGAATGTTGGACTAGGCTAAGGAGACTCAGGCCTCATCTACACAATGAAAAAAATCTGTTTGGGAGGTAAAAAATTCAAAAAGGTAGCCATTCAAACATGTACAATCTGCTACACAATTTTTACCTCCCCCCTAAACTCCATATGACCCTCCCTTGCCCAACTGGCTAGAGCGAGCAATCCAAGTGGCAGTTTTAAATCTCCCATCACTTTTTTAAAAATTATTTACAAAGGTGCCTGGGATCTGGACAACCATGATTACAGTCTAATAATTAAATATAAACATGAAAAAATGTAACACAGACTTACCGGACCCTTGCCAAGCTGGGAATCCAGTATGGTGGCCACAGCTCCTTTCCCTCTTTCCTAGTCCCGTCCCTTCTACTCAGCCAGCCAATCAGATGGCACTCCTTTTCATATCTGTGCAAACAGGCATGTACAAATGACAAATCATTTGGAAGTCACATGGATTAATCCCTGAGATCTGGAAAATTTTCTGAACGCCAAACTGCCAGACTTTATGGGGGAATTCGCAGTCCCCCTTCCAAATGATACATTTGTATTCTAACGATCGTTTGTACAGATAATCAATCTTTCAAATGCCATATGGATTTTTTTCATCATGTAGATGGGACTTCAGGTTCCAAAACCCATGCAGCCATGGAACTTACTGACCTTGAGCTAATTACTCTCTCTCCACAGAGTATACCTCACTGGTTTGTTGTAATGATAAAAACGAGGAGGAAGTCAATGCACACTACCTTGAGCTTCTCAGGGGAAATATCTATGTTACAAATAAATGTTAAACAATGCATTAAAATAAATTCATTTTGAATTTCTCCATAGTCAAAAATTCTGGAGACAACTCTATTTGAGACATGCCCAGCATCTTTAAATATTACAAACTGTTTACTCTGGACTCTGCTGGAATTTTACTGCATAAAGACCTGAGATTCATTACCTTACAGAAGACTTTATGACTAAATATCCAGGAAATGATATGCTGTACACATGTCTGTTCCCATAATGTGCCTTCATTTATGAAGGCAGCACTAATCAAAGTATATTGCTCTCCTGTGCTGATAAATACAGGTGGTGAGTTAATGAGGAGAGCTAGCTAGGATGGAGTCAAGGGAGTCCCACATCATTTAATACCTCATGGACTTGGTGACACCTCACATCTTACTGATAGCCTTTGTCACTCCTTGAAGCTATTTTCTCCTCCGTATCTCTATAGAGGATTTTCTTTGCCTATAGACTTACAGGAGCTTTTATCTTGCTATTTCATTTCTGCTTTAAACACACCTACAGTCAGAAGAGAACCTTACTGATTCAGTTTCTCTGTTGTTGTTGTTGTTGTTTGTATGTCACAAAACACACCTCCTTTAGGTGTAGCGGGGGGGGGGTACACAGAAAAATTCCTGTGCTGGGCCTTTTGACTTTAGATCACAGGTTTCTGCTGCTAAAACAAAAGGGGGCTTGGTTTGTGGCCTTGGACTGGGGACTGTACCTCATGGATGAGAAACAGCCTGGGGGAGTGGGGAAGAATGAATAACCTACCCACAAATTGCATGGAGTTGTGCACTTACTGTATTTGATGAACTAATCTCGTTGGAAAGACAAGTTAAAGGACACCACCCCAAATTAGCCAAATACAAATGTCGAGAATTAAGCATATACATTCTGTCCTTTGTACACAGTGAACAAGATTCCACTATGATTCTTAATTAGATCTTTCATTCCTTTGCAAATATTGCTGTCAAATATCTTCTGAGCAAGGGCTCTTTCACACTATCCTACATAGTGCTGTCATTCCACTTTAACTGCCATGGCAATATCCTATGTAATCCTGGGATTTGCAGTTTAGGAAGAGGTATTTCAAAATCTCAGCCAGCGAGCTCTAATGACTCATCAAATTATAGATCCCAGGATTCTGTAGGATGTTTCCATGGCTGTTAAAATGGACTCATAGTGTTATAATTGTATGGTGTGAAAGGGCTACTAATGTTTTCTGGGTAGTTAAAATTTCCGCTTGCATGCAATTTTGATACTTCCTATCCGACAGTTGTTCTGCCTGATGATATTTCACATGCAATGACACATAGTACTTGTCAGCAATCATGCCTCATAGTACGTTTCAAACTTTCATCTTTCCAGAAGCATTATTCACATCTTATCATAGAATCTTTTGGATGATGCTAGATTTTCATGACAAACATGCAGGGGCTCCTTGGCAAGCACATTGTGTGTCCAGGTTAGATGTAACCCCCCTCCCCCAAGTCTCTCTTCCCCAAATAATGACAGAGACATTGCATAATAGAAAGATATATATTGGTACACAAATATATATATATATATATATATATACACACACACACACATACACACACACTCACACAGAGAGAGAAAGAGAGTCAATACAGGCCACAACTTTATTGATAACAGCTGCAATGGTTGGCTCAAACCACATGGGTCCAGATCCAGACATCAACTAACCCAAATGCTGATCAATGATATCACTGTTGGTTAGCCACTGACACCACCATTCATGAAGGGGAAGGAGTCCTGGCCAGGCCCTGCATGTTTGATGACCCCTCACCCTCCCCATTCCACCAACCACTGGAAAAGGGAGTCTCTGTGAACTTGACCTTGACCATGAACAGAGACTCCCTCCCATTACCGATGACCTTGGATCAGGACCCATGCCAACCACCACAAAAGGTGGTCCCACTTAGGCCCTCCTGCATTTTTATTAAGGACTTGCAAGCCTCAACTCACTTTTGCAGTCTCTGTCTTACAAGACTTGCGGTCCGTATTAAAAATGGCATAGGGCAGCAACAGAGGTGGCAGCAAATAATCTGCGAAGAATCAGATCTGCAAAAGATAAACCCACAAATGTGGAGGGCTGACTGTATTCATATTTGATTTTGTTATGTTAAAAAAAATGCACGTTCAACAAGCAAATCCATTCTTCTCACCCCAAAGGAAAATCCTGAAATCAAGAAATTCTACTGTTCTTGTGCATATTTGTGTGTTTTTTAATTCTCTTCTCAGATTGTCCTAGCTATGCAGGAACAATGAAAAAGCAAGAAAATAATAATTGAGATTATAGCTCTTGTTGTTGCATGGATAGTATGTAGACATCCCAGTGGTGAAAATTTCTTAAAACTACAGCTTCTGGCTGAAGATGCAATTGTTTAAATTCATTTGTATCTGTGACTTGCTGCAATAATACGGCACATTTTATATGACCCATGAAAGGGCTGGTTTATTGCTTCTACTTTTTTGGTATTGCCTTCTGGGGATATTAAGATCTCTATAATGTCACAAATTCATTAAGAGTAAGGCATCACAGCTTAACATACTAAACTCTGTGAAAGCAGCTTCCTTTATATAGCAGATAGTTAACTTAGCATTTAAATGTATGGATCACAGAACTCACTTTCCTTTTATTTATGTTGACTGCCTGCTGCAGCTTACAATTATGTTCTTAAATTTCAAGATTGTGACACACTCCAATCACCTTACCATAAATCTAATTTAGGGGGAACTATTTTTACACCATGTGTTGATCCAGCATGGAAAGTACCTCCACAATACTTTAACAGTATGCTAATTATATCTCTTCTATATAAAGTATAAAATTGTTCACCAGTTCCATAAAATAATCTTCAGGCAGGAGTACCAAGGGGCTCCAAAAGACACCGGGCAGCCTACGGCCAGGTAGGTGCCCGAAGGGGGGGAGGCCCAACCCGGGCACTCACTGGGGAGGAGCCCCCACACACCTGCACCATGCCACCCAAGAAGAAGACACAGCCCAACCGGCTGGTCATCAGGGGCCAAAACGGCAGGGCAACCAGATCCTGGGCAGCGCTTGTTCCTGGAGGGTGCAAGACCTCAGCGGCCAGCAAGAACAGCGGACCCAGAGCAACCAACTGCTCTGGGGCCATACAGAAACTCCTAACACACATTGGAAACTGTATAATGCAGTGTAGATGTGTAAATAGCTATTGCTTAGAACAATTTGTAAGCCACTCTGATAGCCTTGTGGCTGAAGAGCGGGGTATAAATAAATAAATAAAAATAAAGAAATTCCAAATCTTCAAGAGCTCACCCAGGTGGTCGCTCTTTTGGCTGAGCAGATGGGGGAACTCAAGTCCAGAGGGGATACTGGGGCAAACACCGAGCAGGCTGCCAAGAGCAACGCAAGGGCACGACTGCAGGCCAAGGCTGGAGAAACATCACAATCAGCCAGAACTGCGAGAAGGCAGTGCAGACACTGCTCCCCATCCGAAAGTGAAGTAAGCGTGGTGTCTTCACCTGCCTCATCACCAGAGTGGCATAAGGAGGGAAAGAGAGAAAAGAAAAAGTGGTGCTCCAAGCACAAAAGAAAGAGGGAGTCAGACAGTGATGGATCATTGGGCGAGTCCTCTGATGATGACCTGGATTGGGTGGGTTACTGGAGGTCCGCATCCCTGACACCAGGGTTACTGGCCTGGGCTATCAAAGCATCGAACCAGGTGGGCTCTGCTGCTTCTGGGCCTACCAGGGTCTGGAAGGATGGGGCAGTCTCCAGTGCCCCAAATCTATTCCAGGATCAGAAGGATCCACCTGGGATCCACCTGGATAGGAAGACAAGGGGTAATATCCTTAAGGGGTAATGTCGATGTCTTCACCCTTCTCAAACCCGAGGGGGAAGTAGGCAGCACACCCAAACCTGACAAGAGTGGGGACAAGAACAAACCCAACCCAGTCGAACACACCTTCTCCAACTGGTTGGCTGGGTACACCGTCTTCATGGGGGTGGTGGGAGTAGCCTACCCAGACATAGGGTGGCACCTGGCTAACCATCTGGGAAATATGCTCAAAGCTAGGATGCTGGCGGGAGAAACGGCTGCCATCGAATACGACACAGCCTTCCGTAAGCAGGCATCCCACAATGCCAGGGCCAGATGGGACCTTATCAATGACAAGCTGTGTCTGGTCATCGTGGGCTCCCATATTAAGGCAAAAACTGAGGCCGCTAAGGCGACTCACAAGAAAGATCAATGGCGCCTGGTCTTCTGGGAGTTCAGCGCTGGAAAATGTGCCTGCTCTCGCTGCAAGTTCAAGCATTTCTGCGAGAACTGCTACGGGAGCTACCCCAGGACCAGCTGCCCCTGGCCTGGGCCCTCCCAGTCCTTTCGCACTGGGCGCCCTGCTTTCACCAGCGTCACAAAGGAGGCAGGGTCAGGGAGCAGCGCTGGAAGCAGCAGAAACTAGGGATCCCCCAGCTTCCCCCCGCATGGCCTATACGCCCGTGCAGTTGCAGGCCATGCTCCCTCTCTTGGCCATCTACCCGGACAAGCAGGCAGCAGCCTACCTCAGGGAGGGAATCTCGCTTGGCTTTAGGATTCCAGCATCAGGGCCCCGGTTGGCTTCGGTATCCAGGAACCTCAAGTCAGCTGCAGCCCTGCCCAAGGTCCTTGTGACCAAGATTAAGAAAGAATGTGCAGCAAGGAGAGTAGCGGGCCCCTTCCCTTCCCCTCCCATGGACAACCTCAGGGTATCCCCTTTAGGAGTGCTGCCCAAAAAGGCCCCCGGGGAGTTCAGGCTTATCCATCACCTATCTTATCCCAAGGGGTCATCCGTTAACGATGCCATACCATCGGAACTCTGCTCCATCAGGTATGTGTCTTTTGATCACGCAGTTAGGTTGGTCAAGGCATGTGGTCCTGGTGCCCTTATGACCAAGTGTGATATACAGTCAGCTTTCCAACTCCTCCCGGTCCACCCCTATGACCACTGCCTGCTGGGTTTTAAGTTCCAAGGGCAGTGGTATTACGACATGGCACTTCCCATGGGGTGTTCCATTAGCTGTTATGCCTTCAAGGCATTCAGCACTTTCTTAGAATGGGCCCTACATCACTGTACGGGTTCCTCAGCTGTCACACACTACCTGGACGACTTTCTTTTGACAGGAGCGGCAGGGAGGGAGGACTGCAGGCTTCTTGCCACTCGGCTTGGTGGAGGTGAGCATGGGGGTGCGGGATCTAAACTCGGGGGTTTGGGTGATGGGTCAAGGTCAACTTTAGGTCATGTTCCACTTCAGGATCACAGAGACCCAGGGGGAATCAGTCCCCACCCACCCCATTTCGAGTTTGGATCACATGACCCAGTCACATGACCTATCACGTGGTCAGTTAGCAGGCGGGCTAACTGATACATCATTAACCAACAGGCGGGTTGGTTGATACTGGGTACCTACCCATGCTCATATGCCAACCAGGCAACTATTCCATACCGAGTTGTGGCCAATTTTGCCAACTCCCTTTATCTTCATTTTATGTATCTACTTTTATTATGTATCAATACATTCTCCTGACTACATGGCTGGTTGTCTTCTTTGGGGTGAGGGGATGAAGGAAGGGGAACCAAGTCACCTCAGCCTGCAAATGTATTGCCCCAATCCTTTTTTTTTTTTAACAGCCCCTGAAGACAGTACACTTATTCCTGGCTGAAATATGTTGGGCTAATTTCATAAATAAAATCTTCTTTTACACATTCTGAGACTATGGACTTTATCAGACAAATGTCTTAAAGTGCTGTAATTCCACTGTTGAGGAAAGCAGAAACATAGTGGTATGATTACAGTAATTATCATGTGTCACTGTAATTGTGTGATACTATACCATATTCGTGTGATTCTAATGCAACAGAATAATTACACAGCAACAACTCGCAGTTTAAGAACAAGATTTTACTTCCATGATTTTGTATGGGTGAGATTTCGGCTGTTCTCGCAAGAAGACACAACTTTGTTTAAACACACCAAATACCTATTAACAATGAAAGAAATTAACAAATAAACAAACTTTAAAATGTATCAAGAAAAGGTGACAGCTCATTAAAACAGTGTCCTGTGCATCCTGTTTTCATTGCAAAAGGGAAGGGAGAAAAAAGGACTGCCCATTCATGCTGTAATTGCATGATTACAGTGGGATGTGATTTCACACGCTTGTTAATACTGCAAAAAGAGCACTGTTGAAGGCTACTCACAGATTTTCCCATCAATAAAAAGTGACAAGCCATTAATGGGTGGAATACATATTGACCGTAGGAAGATAATGACATCATGTGATAATGGGAAACCATTTGTGGTACGGTCACACTTTAATTCTGCAATTATAGCCTCATCTGATAAACCCCTCTGTATCTCTTTTACATTGGCCCCATAATTTCATCTTCCAAGAACAGAGTGGAGCACTGAAGTGCCAATATAGACCCAGTTTTAATATTGGCTGAGATAGTGCATCATGAGATATGTCATAAAATTCCTCATAGGTGGAACTACAGCATGTCTCCCTGCCACCATTCCGAAAGGCACCTGGTTATTTATTGGCTGGTAGAGAGGAAATGAGAGCCAATGTGGTATAATGGTTTAAGTGTTGGACCAGGACTAGGGTTTAAATCCCTACCCAACCATGGAAATCAACTGGGTGACTTTGGGCATGTCACACTTTCTCAGCCTCAGAAGGCAAAGGCAAAACCCCCTCTGAATAAATCTTGCCAAGAAAACTCCACGATAGGTTCGTGGAGGCACACTACAACTACAGAAAGGAGGTATGGTGGAAGTATGGAGGTGGAGAATTTTCCAGCAATGTTCCTATAACTGAGCACTCATTGATAGGCATGTCTGGGACCTCCAATGGATCCTCTGGAGGTCTCAGATGGTGATTTATTGTTGTGTGTCCATCTATAGGAAAACAGCTGAATGTTTTTGGTTTGCTCCCTTTACTCTCCACTTGCAAGGAAATAGCTGTGTTGCGAAGGAGGAGCTGCAGCAGAGTAAAGATGGATTGGGTGGGATTTTTTACAATGTGTAGTGAGTAGAGAATCACAACCTTTTAGAACAATCAAAAAGGTTAGTTATACCTGCATAAATTGGACCTATTCCCTTATAGGTCACTGAAAGGATTCCAGCCACTATTGCTATTTTACTTTTGTTTGTGAAATAATACACTTAGATCCTAATCTTTTCACTGTTCTCCTCTTGTCCCATTTCTTCTGTCATTCTCCAATATGAACTAGCAACAGCAGAGTTTCATTCAGTCTTCTGTAAGCCAGAATTTCTCAGAAGACAGTTTTCTGAGAATTTTCTTTTTTGGCTCCCAGAAAGTTGGAAAATTTCTAAACGCCTCCCCATCATTTTGCTGCTTTACAAATAGCATGGAGATCTTTGAGAACCATTTTTTCTTGGTCCTAAAATCTATCTAGAGTTACCTAACATTTCAGGTTCATTGTTTTGTTTTGTCTTTTCTTGTTTATTTTCTTTTTCTTTCTTTCTTTTTGTGATAGCAAATCCAGAAATTATTAGGGTTAGCATTGAAATGTATACAGTTGCCCCTTCATATTCGTGGCTTTCACACTTGTGGTTTGATTATTCGCTGTTTAGCCCCAGCCCCTTAGGGAAGGTTGTCGCGAGGTGGGGCAACCTCCTGCCTGTGCCTTCTCTGGACTTCCAGAGGCGGCTCTGCTCATGAAGGCCGGGGTTGGGGTGGATTAGGGTTAGGGTTAGGGTTAGCCTCCCTACCACCCTCCCCCTTCCCCGGCCTTCCTGAGGGGACTCCGAGGCTTCTAAGTCCCGCATTACCCTCAGGAAGGCCGGGGAGAGGCCAGGCCAGGGAGAGGCCTGCCCGCCCACTCACCCGCCCGCCTGCTGCCTTCCCTGGCCTTTTTAAGCAGACTCCGAGGCTCCAAAGGCCCAGTGTCCACTTAGGAAGGCCGGGGAGAGGCAGCACAGCCTCCTCCCTGCCCACCCACCCACCTACTCACCCGCCCGCCCACTGCCATCCCTGGCCTTCCTAAGCAGGCTCCAGTGCCCCAAAGCCCCAGTGTCCGCTCAGGAAGGCCGGGGAGGGCAGCGCAGCCTTCTCGCCGCCTGCTCGCCTGCTGCCTTCCCCGGCCTTCCTAAGTGGGCTCTGGGTATTCTAAGGCCTGGAGTCCCCTCAGGAAGGCTTGCGGAGAGGCCGGCCAGGCTGGCCAGACACCCTCCCACAGCCTCCCTCCCTCTGGGGGTGGGGTCGCGGGAGCAGGTGCTATTCGTGGTTTTTCCACATTCGCAGGGGTCTCAAGAATGTAACCCCCGAGAATGTGGAGGGATGATTGTACTATAATTTAAAGTGTCTGTCTCTGTTTGTCTGTCTGTTATGCTATATCACATAACATCTAACATGACCAAAGCAAAGAATATTAATGTGCTTTTGGGCTCCATCAGCTTCTGGAAAGGTTTGGGACCTGATCTGTCAATTACTTTGGGCAAACAGTTTTGTTTTTCTGTATTTGTTTCTCTAGAATACGTACCTGGACCAGTGCAGTGAAGATTGCGGGTAGGGTACTCTTTTTGATGGCCTCCATGGTGAAAGACTAGGAGGCTTTGCATTTGGTACAGGGTGCCAGAATGTAGCATGTGAGCAGGGAGGGCATGGTTTTTGGCTACTTAAGACTGGGAAGCCCCCTCACATGCCTTGTATCATGCAGCCCACTCCCCTGCCATCAGTGCTGTGAGTGTTTTACTGGTCACTTTGGGGCTGGGTAGGAATTTTCTCCATTTTTGTCTGGGATTTGGACAATTGACTTGGAATGGTGCCTATAACTAGGTTGTCATTTAGCAGGTAGCAGGGGCAGAATTTAAGAGTTCAGTGTACACCTTGGCACTTTTTTTGGTGAAAGACACAGCTCTGGAACAGCTTCCACAGGTCCTGGGACTGGAGGGTGGGGGTAGGGCAGGGAAGGAGTTTACCCTTGAGGCAGACCAGTGGGGGAGGTTGCTCTCACTTATAAGGTCCTGGGAATTCAGTGGGAGTACCCTGGGTTTACCTTCCAGTAAGTGGCTGGCTGGGGAGCAACCCAGATATTGGATTGCCTTTGAGACTCAGGTGTTTCACCCAAAGGAAGGCTGAAGAGGTGGTCTAGAGTAGCTAGAGTAGCTGAACCCACATCAGGTTGCTTCCCCTTCTTGTTCCTCTCAGTCCAATTAACTTAAATAGGATACAGGTCAAATACAGTGTCCCTTATTTAACCCAACTTTATGTGTCTGATCTCATTATTCCATGGTTGGCCATCAATGCACAGAGCATATGAACCAATTTTGATGACAATTGATATCTTGACTATCCTGAATATCCTTTTTTAGTCTTTTGCTCATGGGAGACTAGAGGTATATTTGGCCTCCTTGGCTATCTGTTTAAAATAATCAAGAGCCTTATCACACTACACTGATATAGAACTATTATTCTTCTTTAACTGCTATGGCTGCCTCTTGTGAAATTCTGGGATTTTTTTAAAAAATATTTTATTTTAATAAAGTTTTAATCAATAAAACCAAGCTTAAGTAGTCAATAGTTTGTTACAGAACTCTTTCTATAACTGCAATAACATACATAAATCAAAAACAAAATATAACAAATAATCAGAGAAGGGATAAAGAGTTGGACTTGTTATGAAATCATAGTACTTCAGTCCATACATACAGATAAACCCTAAGAGTTCACTGGCAGAGGGACCATCTACATGAGAGGAAAAAATGGAGCACCTCATAATAATTGCATTTTACAGCAGCAGTAACATTTCTTAATGGTGTTTTTGGCCTTAGAAGCCCCCATAAGCCTCACATTCCAGATGGCAGCCACAAGTGATTTACTTAGTTAGGTGCAACCATTAGGTGGAGTTGTAATTGGTTGATTGACCGAACCCAAAGGGTAGTCACAAATGGTTCTTCTTCATCCTGGAGAGAAGTTACCAGTGGGGTGCCACAGGGTTCAGTCCTGGGCCTAGAGTTATTCAACATCTTTATCAATGACTTGGATGAGGGAATAGAGGGCATGCTTATCAAGTTTGCAGATGACACCACATTAGGAGTGGTAGCTAATGCCCCAGAGGATTAGAAAGCTGGGCCAATACTAACAAAATGTATTCCAACAGGGAGAAATGTAGGATACTACACTTGGGCAGTAAAAATGAAATGCATAGATATAGGATGGGTAACACATGGCTTGAGGGCAGTACATGAAAAATGATCTAGGCATCTTAGTGGATCACAAACTGAACATGAGTCAGGAGTGTGATGCAGCAGCTAAAAAAGCCAATGTGACCCTAGGCTGCATTAATAGGAGTATAGTGTCTAGATCAAGGGAAGTAATAGTGCCACTCTATTCTGCTTTGGTCAGACCTCACCTGGAATACTGTATCCAGTTCTGGGCACCACAATTCAGGAAGGATATTGAGTAGTTGGAACGTGTCCAGAGGAGGGCGACCAGAATGGTGGGAGGTCTGGAAGCCATGCCCTATGAGGAGTGGCTTAGGGAACTTGGCATGTTTAGTCTGGAGAAGAGAAGGTTGAGAAGGGACCTGATAGCCATGTTTAAATATTTAAAGGGATGTCATATTGAGAATGGAGCAAGCTTGTTTTCTGCTGCTCTGGAGACTAGAACAAGGGAGCAAAGGGTTCAAACTACAGGAAAAGAGATTCCACCTAAACATTAGGAAGAACTTCCTGACAGTAAGAGCTGTTGGGAAATGGAATACACTGCCTTGTAGTATGGTGCAGTCTCCTCCTCCTTTTTAAACAGACGCTGGATGGCCATCTCTCTGGAATGGTTTGATTGCGTATTCCTGCATGGCAGGGGGTTGGACGGGATGGCCCTTGAGGTCTCTTCCAATTTTATGAGTCTATGTTCTATGATCACTAATGTTATTTCTTCACCACTGCTTTTTTTTTTTAAGAAAAAAACATCATCCAAGGTGCACTGGAGTGATGTAGTAATTTTCCAATTTAAGAGGAAAGCAAAACCAAAAATAACCACCCTGTTTTATTGCCTTAGCAATCTCTCACTAAGGTGAAAATGCAACATCGTGGCAGTGGGTGTTTGCCCTGTTATCAAGCCCCACTCCTGCTCTTGCCCAGCCAATCAGCTTTGTGCTTCCCTTCAAATCACTTGTCATTTGCTTGTCCTAATGTGATACCCTTGTGTTTTTATAAAAAGTACAGGAAAATCCATGAAGGCTTTTCCTGCATTGTTTTTTGCTGTCCCCCCACCTTCTGAATAGTGTATATTGGTACATGATCTCATTTAGACAGGTAGGATTCCCAGAACATTCCATGAGTTTTTTTTTTTTACTGTTTAGACAACCTCTGAGAATTCTAAATGGCTCTCCCTAAACTACAAATCCCAGGATTACATAGGAGGTGACCATAGCAGTTAAAGTGGAACAGTAGTGCTTAACGGTGTAGTGCAGTGTTTGCAAGACTACTGCCTTGTCAGGGGAATGAAAACCAAGCACTAGCAATGAAGTTCCAACATGAGGTAGGTATGTGCCTCCTCAAAATCTGGTCATGTAGTCATGGTCAATATTAATTACACATACCATAAAACCCTATGAACCTAATGAGGTTGCCATAAGTCAATGGGTGACTTGAAGACACACATGCACACATACACATGCCATGAAGTTAATTCATTGGTTAGATTATCCTGTTATTCCTGTAAAGAAGTAAGCTGCCTTTTAGGGAACATGTAGTTACAGGGTGTTATATGGGTGATAAACCAATTTTCCTAGCATGGGGTAAAATTAAACAGACACCCAATCTCCCCTTTGGCAAGAGTGGTCATCTGGGAGAACAGTGATTCTTTGTATGGGCTCTGAGAATGTGGATTAATTTGATTACATTTAGGATGTGAACAAGCTTAAAATATATTCTTTTGAAAGAAGGTCCAAAATACTGTTTTGGATAATTTGAATAGTATTTATCAATGTATAATTAATCTCTGTAATGCATAATATTAATGTTTGTACAAACAGATATATATGGTCCTTCATAGGACTCACTGGGCTATCCTTACCTAAAATTATCTTCATGCCTGGCTGTTTCTGGCATTGTTCCACTGCAAACAAATTAACTAGCTCCTCATTAAGATGGAAGCAGGAGAACTACTGTTTTTCCCCCAATGGATTTTCCCTAAATATTCCTGATGATCCTCAGATATAACTTCAGTTTGCATTTATAGAAGGTGTGCAAAGTAGAACTCATACAAACCGGGAAGAGAAAGATGGGCCAATTGCTTTTATCATAGCTAAATTTCAGCCACAGTCAAAGTTTTTGTCATACTTCTCCACACTCTTCTGTGCAACAGGAATGTGAAAATATTTCTTTTTTATATATATATTATCTTTTTATTCATAGTCTTTTCCAGTTTAAAATTTGCATAATCATACATACGCCTTTTCATTTCCATCCATCATTTATCATTTACATATCTTTTCCTTAGCTTGATAAATAGATATACAGAGAAGCAAAAGAAAACACATTTTAAATACTCGTATTATATTCACATTCTACATTATATTCTCATCTCTCCTCATCACTTATCCATCTCTACTATTTCTTTTCCATTCTTTGTTTCATCCTATTTGGTTATTTTCATTCTTTCATTCATTCTACACATTCTTCTCATTCTTTGACTTCCTATCCGGTCTTTCCATGCTTTTGTTTTTCTTTATTTTGTGCATCCTTTCCTTTTATATTTATATAACCTCTGTTCATTTCATTTATTCTAATAGGAAAAAGGAAAAAAAAGTGATAGATAAGAAGATAGGAATTGAAAGAATATAAGTCAAGTGTAGGAATCTGCTTTTCTACCTTCTTCCTTACTTATGTTTTTATTCATTTAATTATTATTTTCAATTTTTTTTATTTTCTATTTTCTCTCTTCACTCTCATTCCTTCTTATTTATAAGTTTGGAGATTCAATATAGAGATGATATATCTCTTTCGATAATTTGTATCTTCCCATTTTTATTTATTTTTATTTTTTCCCCTTCTTTTTCCTTTTTTTTCCTGTTTTTTTCCCTTCCCTTCTTTCTCTCTCTCTCTCCTCCTCCTTTGCATTTTCATTGTTGCAAAAGAGATTGGAATGTCATATCTTCCCTTCCTTACTTTGAATTGATTTATGTATCTATACATATGTAAATGTACTTACCTTTTTATTTATACATTTCCTTTCATGAGTCTTGTCTCCAACTCTTGTTAGATTATAGAGTTATTTAATCTTACTTACAGATAGTCCGATAGCATAGTCCAATCTTCCTCAAATTTTCCCACATTTTTCCCTTTAAGTAACATTGATAGCTTATCTATTTCCACCATCTCGAGTAATTTCTCCAACCAATGATCCATCGATGGTAGTTCTTTTTGTTTCCATTTGCTAGCAAATGCTATTCTAGCAGCTGCCAGCATATAGAATATAATCTTTCCATTCTTTCTTTCAAGTTCTTCTTCAATCATTCCCAACAGTAATATTTCCTGTTTCATGGGGATGGCGATTTTCATAATATCTTGAATTATCCTTTGTATTTGTCGCCAGTATTTTTTAGCATCTCTACAACTCCCCCAAAGGTGGAAAAATGTTCCATTTTTTTCTTCGCACTTCCAGATATTTGATTTCACACTTTTATACATTTTTGCCAATTTTCTTGGAGACAAATGCCATCTAAAGTACATCTTGTATATGTTTTCTCTAATATTCTGCAACAATGTATGTTTCATTCTTGTTGTCCACATTTTTCCCACTGATTTAGTTCAATTGGATAACCAATATTCTGTGCCCATCTTATCATATTTTGTTTCACTACTTCTTCCTCTGTATCCCATTTTAATATTAATTTGTAAAACCTCGAAATCATGTTTTTATTTCCCGCCTGTATTATTTTTTCCCATTCAGTTTTTGTGGTTTCAATACCTTCCAACTTCAAGTCAATTTTATATCTTTCTTTTATCTGCCTGTATAAATACCAATGGCAAATGACGTCTTCTTTTCCCATTTCTTCCTGGGTTTTAATCCTTTGGTGATTTCCTTCTAGCAGCAAAATATCTTTGTAACAAATCCATTCATATGTTGGTACTCCTTCTCAACTATATAGGGCTTCATGTGGAGATACCCAAAGCGGTATTTTTTGGCATAGTCTATTCTTATACTTTTTCCAGATTTTTAAAAGAGCCTTTCTGATTATATGATTGTTAAAATCTTTATTTACTTTATCTTTATTATAAAATAAATATGCATGCCAACCAAAACGATTTTTGCCCCCCTCCAGTTTCAGCAATTTGTCATCTTCCAGTGTAGCCCAGTCTTTGATCCAAATTAAGCAACATGCCTCATAATAGATTTTTAAATTAGGAACATTAAGACCACCTCTTACTTTGGAGTCTTGTAATACCTTCATCTTGACTCTGGGCTTCTTCTCTGACCAGATGTATTTTGAGATGTCTGATTGCCATTCTTTAAATACTTTCTCATTGTGTATAACCGGAATTGGTTGGAATAAGAATAATAATTTTGGTAATACGCTCATTTTGACTGCTGCAATTCTACCTAAGAATGTAAGATTCAATTTTTTCCAATTTTTCAAATCTTTCTTAATTTATGCACAAGTTTTTTTGTAATTGTTTTGAAATAAATCCGTATTCTTATTTCTTATTATAATTCCTAAGTATCATACTTTCTTAACCACTTTCCATCCTGAAATTTCTGATAATTCCGTTTCTTCTTTCTTCATCATGTTCTTCGTGATTAGTACAGTTTTTTCTTTGTTAACTTTTGACCCCGTCAATAGTTCAAATTCTTCTAAAATCTTTATTAATGTAGCTATCCCTTTGACTGGTTCACCTAATGAGATAACCAAATCATCCACATACATTCTCAATTTATACTGTTTTCCCAATTTTAATGCCTTGTATTGTGGCTTCCTCCTTGATTCTTTTACTCACTAATTCCATAATTATTATGAATAAAAGAGGGGATAGAGGGCATCCCTGCCTCGTACCTTTCTGAATTTGCAGTGCTTTTGTCTTTTCTCCATTAATTATCAGTTTTGCTGTTTGAGTGTTATATATCACCTTTATCCAATCCGTAAATTTCGGGCCTGCATTTATTTTATTTAGAGTTTCATATATTGTTGACCATTTAACATTGTTGAAGGCCTTTTCTATATCTAGGAAAACCAAAGCCAGTTATTTGTCCCTATTATTTTCTGCATGTTCTATCAAATTTAATACGTTTCTTGTGTTGTCTCTTAGATATCTTCCCGGTAGAAATCCTCTTTGCTCTTCCCCAATCCATTCTGCCAATACCTTTTTCAATCTTTGAGCTAATATATTTGCGAATATTTTATAATCGACATTTAATAAGGATATTGGTCGGTAGTTTTTTTTATTCTTGTGGGTCCCTGTTGTCCTTCAAAATCAATGTAATGTTGGCCTCTTCCCAAGTTTTGGGGTAATTCCCTTTTCTAATTGTTTCTAATTTTTTTTCAATGGCAGTAACAATTGGTCTTCCATAGTTTTGTAGTATTTTGGAGTGAACCCATTTGGGCCTGGCACCTTTCCCACCTTTAATTTCTTTATTGCTTCTACAATTTCCATTATTGTTATTGATTGGTTTATACTTCTCTCCTGTACCTTTGTAAATTTGGGCATATTTTGTTTGTTTTTTTTAAAGTTTGTATACACTTTGCACATTATGTTTCCCATAGAATTCTGCAAAGTAATCCCTAAAGCTTCTTTTTATCTTCTCTTGCTCAGAAAAAAAATCATCTCCATCCTTTACTTTTGCAGTATAGGTTCTGTCTTTTAATTTCCTAAGTTTGTATGCAAGCCATCTTCCTGGTTTATTTGCTTGTTCAAATTGTGTCTGTTTTATAAACTGGATTTTTTTCTGTAGTTCTTCCATTGTCTCCATTGATAGTTGCTTTTGTAAAAGTTTAATTTCCATAAGAAACTCTTTCTTGGCTGGATTTTCTTGCAGTTGTTTTTCTTTCTGTCTTATATCCTCTTTAATTTTTTGGGTCTTCTCTGTTCTCTTCTTGTTTATTTCAAAATTTTTCTGAATGAAAACCCCCCACATAACTGCCTTCGATGCTTCCCATACTGTAATTACGTCAGATTCGCTGTTTAAATTCTCTTTGAAGTACCACTGTAACGTTTGCTTTGCTTCCTCTATTATCCCTTCTTTCTGCAATAAACAATTGTTTAATCTCCAGTTATATTCTTTTTTCCTATCCTTTATCAGCAGAACTACTGGATTATGATCCATCCAGATTCTTCGGAGAATTTCTATGTTATACACATTTTTACACATGTTTTTAGATACCATAAAGAAATCTATTCTGGAGAAGGAATTATGTCTCTCAGAAAAGAAGGTATAGTCTCTTGCGTTTTCATATTTGAATCTCCAAATGTCCACTAATGATAGCTTTTCTGTCATGACTTCGAATGATTTTGGTAATTTCCCTTGATTCTCTTTCATTTTCTTTGATGATTTTCTATCCAATTTTGGAGAGATTACTCCATTCCAGTCCCCACATATCAACAATCTCTCATGATCATAATCCAGTATTTTCTCCATGAGTTTTTGATAGAATTCACTTTTTTTATCTAAAGGTGCATATTCTTTTGTTGTATAATTCCTTCTATTCCAATGTAATGTCCGTCTGGATCACTATATAGTTCTTCTGCTTGAATTTCTTGTTTTGCGTATATCACCACTCCTTTCTTTTTCTCTTTGGCCGCTGATACAAACTCTCTCCCCAATTTCTTATTTTTAAGAAGATTAATATCTTCTTGTTTCACATGTGTCTCCTGTAGGCATATTACATCTAATTTCTCTTTTTCCAAAAAGTGAAATATTTTCCTTCTTTTCTCTGGTACATTTAATCCATTTACATTCCAGGTTATAATTTTCTTATTTGTTTTAGAATATTTTTCTTCTTTCTTTTCCTTTCTGTAAAAATTTAATTTCCCGCTGATTCTTCTTCATTTTCTTTTTCCTTCTCCTCTTGTTTTAGTTCTTCTTAGTTCTTCTTCTTCTTCTGCATTATATTCTAATCCACTTTCTTCTTCCCCTCTTTCCCCTTCTGCTTCATTTCCTATTCCTTTTCTCTCTTCATGTTTCCCTCTAAAGTCTTTTTTTATATTTTTCCAATATTTCCTCTGCTTTCTGTGGGGTATTTATTTTGAAATTTTTCTGTTTAAATCTGAATGTTATTCCTTCTAACTTCTCCCATCTATAGCGTATTCCATTTTTCCATAGTTCCATTGTTAACTGGTTGTAATTCTTCCTTTTTTTTTAAGATTCTCAAGGGAATGTCTTTAAAAATCATTATTTCATTGCCTTCTATCTGAAACCTTTGTTCATAATTATTTTGCAATATTAAGTCTCTAGTTTTTTTCTGAACAAAGTACACTATCACATCTCTTGGTATACTTCTTTGTTTGGCAATTCTAGATGATATTCTATGGAATGTGAAAATATTTCAATTGAAGCATCTCCTCTCTCCCTCATTCACCCATCCAAAAATTTGTATGTATACAGGTTACAGATCCTACAAATAGCAGGATGATTCAAAGTTCTTCAGGTGTTGGTGGTGTTACCTTTTTTTGCTGTTTTATATTTATTATGTAACAGAAAACATATTAAAAAGATAAACTGCTCTCAGATGGGATAATAAAAAATGTAATTGATTCAGAAATTGAAACAGACATGTCTTGTAACTTACCACACAGATTACAACACATCACAACAATGTACTTTATGCTAATAGCTGCTAAAAAATAATATAAAATGAGCATTCATCAATTAATTTATTTTCCTGAAGACTATATTATACCTTCTTCATATAAAATTTTTAAAATGTGGTTATTCCTCAAGTATTTGCAATTCTTCAAGGGAAGCAGAAGTATACAAGAGAAAACCTTCATAACTTGCTCTTCACATAGAACATTACTCCATACTTACAGCAGGTTACCATGAATTCTTGATTTTCCTAATGAAAATCATATTTAAGCTAATGAAGTGCACAAAAATTATTTGCAAATGTAAATATTAAAAAAAAATCACTAGAATAGCTGGCAGATGGAATGGCTGGCAGAAAGAAAGAGAGAAAGAACATGTAGTGGGTCCTCTGTATCCGCAAGTTCAATAACGTTAGATTTTAGCATCCACAGATCATCACTGCATACCTAAAATGGCAGCACACATGTCCAAAATGGTGGCAACCATACCTAAAATGACTGCTCTCATTGATTAATATAGGACTCTATCATCCACATTTTTTTTTATCCATGCAGAGTTTCAGAACCAACCCCCTGTGGATACGGAAAACCCACTGCACAGTTACCTCAGCAGTATTCAGGCTTGCCTCCTGCCTCCAGGAAAGCAGGTATATCCAATCTCCATGTGATCTTTATTTCAGTTTGACCAAAAGGAAGTCTAATGTCTGTGTGAAGTCGAAGGCTTTCGCAGACGGCATCCATAGATTTTCCTTGGTTTTTTTCCAGAATGTGAGGCTGTGTTCTGGAATAGTTTCTTTCTGATGTTTTGCCTGCATCTGTGGCTGGCATCTTCAGATGCAAAATGTCAGAAAGAAACTATTCCAGAACACAGCCTCACAGTCTGGAAAAAAACCAAGGAAAATCTCTAATGTCTGTGTTGCTCACTAGGTCCCTCATATTTGTAAAGTAATGTCATGGTGTGGTTGTGTTCTTAGTGAACAGTATAAGTTTAAAACTATAGAGAGTCAAGGCAGAGTCAAATATAAGTGCCAAAGTGCTCTATGAAACTATGAAAATGACTCAAAATATTCTGCACACTGGATGTATACAAACCTGTATTATTATTTTGATTTTTAAAATTATATTATAATTCCATATTAACATATTTAAACAAAGATACACAATAGGCCTTAATGAAACATATGACATATAAGGCATCAAACACAACAACACAATACAATAATTTCCCTTCCCACCCCCTATTCCCTTCCTTCCCTTCCATGACCAAAATTAAATATAATATGCTGCTCTATAATTTCATTCTTGATTGGTATTGATAAGAAAACTTGTTAAGATGCTACCGGAGAAATCCAGCTTTCCATAATGCCTTTCCTTGTAAACTAGCTCCTTAACAATAGTCTCAGTCAAAATTTTCTGGATGATGTTGCATCCATTTTTAATGTCCTCTTTCTGCAACCATTAAAGTAACATAATGTGGATGTAGCAACATGTGAGCCCTGAACTATGTGGGGGATATCATCAACAGAAAGCCACATACCACAGATTTTTCATAGAAAACCAATTGTTCCCTAGAAATAGAATAGTTACCAGTCAAACACAGTACTGGACCAATAGTCTGACTAGTGCAAAGCAGTAACTTCATGCATTGTTTAAAGAGCTCTAACAGATGCTCATGAAAATAAGAAATGCAGTACATCACAAAGTGTTTTAGCTGCTACAGACCAACATAACTCCATCGTTTTAACAGGATCATACTAATTAACACTTGTTGGTGATCATACCTTCATGATTTCGTCCCATTATTATATGTGTAATGGAACCAGCTGGGTATGCTTTGTATTTTTTTTCCTGCTATTTTGTAACAGAGCTGAAACTACACCATAATTTTATTTTAGTCTTAGGAAGGCTCATGCTGATGGATAATATTAAAAAAAAAAAAAACCCTTTCAGTACAAAATGATGATATATTTTTGAGCGGAAAGTAAGTAGACAAACAAACCTTGAAAAATCAAATTCTCCATTTCATTCCTGCCTGAGAGGAGTCACTTTACACATCACAAAACAAGGTAAATATATTAGTTTTTTTAGGTTGATTTCTCCCTACACAGTAATGTAGGAACACACAGGGGACAATTGGTGTTCTGAACTTGAATCGTATCTAGCCCAGGTTTTTCAAGACATTTGTTTGATCCTATGAATGGTACAAGCCTATGGTTCAAAATGTGACTTTTGGGGTGATTAATGGATGCAGCAAGTGTTTTACAGGTTGTGTATCCCTTATCCAGAATTCCAAAATCTGAAATATTCCAACATCCAAAATTGTCCGCATGAGTGGCTGAGAGAATGGAGATTATCAGATGGGAACCACAAAAAAACAAACAAACAAACAAACAAACAAAAAAACAATCCCATCCCACAATCTCCTTTCCCACTCCTGTCCCAGCACAAGAAGAAAAACATTTCCCACTTAACTGAATCATGCTTGTGCCAGGCAGTCCAGGAAGTGAAAAGAGCTTTAGAGCTCCTTTCACTTCCTGTTTTGTAATGCTGGCTACTCTCCTGAGAAGAGGAGAGCTAGGGATTTAAAGGAACAGGTTGGGAGTGATTGGGGGGCAATGGGGAGATGATTTGGGGGATCAAGGGGTGATTGGGGGTGATTGGGCAGCAATGGGTGGGGGTGATTGCGGGGCCCATCTGGCAGTGATGGGATGGGGCAATTGGGCAGTGATGGGAGGGATGTTTTGGGGGTTATCGGGCAGTGATGGGAGGGGAGGGGGTGATTTGGCAGCGATGGGAGGGGCAGTCAGGCAGCAATGGGAGGGGCAGTCAGGGGTGATCAGGCAGTGATGGGAGGGGTGGTCAGGGGGGCAATTGGGCAGTGATGGGAGAGGGTGATTGGGAGGTGATTGGGCAGTGATGGGGGGACTATCCCAGTGGCAACAGAGGCCTTTTAAGCTTAAGGGAGGAATCCGGAAGTGTTTTGATACTCCGGACCTTCCACTAATGCTGGCATCGCACCAGCATACCGGACATCTTTTCACACTCTGTTTGTTCTGTTTCAGAAACGAAACAATGGATCTATTAATGGATTAAGCCATTAATAAAAAAGGGGATGGAACTGAAGCAGCCCGGGAGCAGGACGGGACAGGGATGATGTTGTCTGAAAGGGAAACCCTTTCACGATACTATGGCATCCCTGTCCCGGTTTATTAAGCTCATCTGATAATCTCCAATGACACATTTGCTTTCTGTTGGTTCTATGTACACAATCTTTGTTTCACGCACAAAATTATTAAAAATATTGTGTATAAAATTACCTTCAGGCTATGTGCATAAGGTGTATATGAAAACTAAGTGAATTTCATGTTTAGAATTGGGTACCATCTCTAAGATATCTCATTATGTATATACAAGTATTCCCAAATCTGAATAAATCCAAAATACAGAACACTTCTGATTCCAAGCATTTTGGATAAGGGATACTTAATCTATAGCAGAAAATGTTGCAAATGCTTTCCCACACTAAGGAGTTTTTTGGATGGCAATCTGTAATGGAAGCAGCCTCGTCCCCATTGTGAGGCTGCAGCGCGGCAGGGGGTCTGTTTCGGATTACGCTGTCCCCCTACCGATACTGTTGCAGAAGAGCTGGGAGGCTGTGGTGCTATATTTAGCGATTTTCTAATCATGGAAGTTGACCGTGATTATAAAATTGCTAAATATAGTGCTGCAGCCTTCCAGCTCTTCTGCAACAGTATCGGTAGGGGGACAGTGTCATCCGAAATGGACCCCCTGCCGCGCTGCAGCCTTGCAACAGGGACGAGGTGGCTTCCGTTACAGATTGCCGTCTGAAAAAGTCCTGAGTGCACCTGCCAACCAGAAGCCAAGGTGTAAATGGAGGTTGAAGGCCTTTTGTAATAGAAGGTAGAGATAGGAGACTTAATGCTAAAAGCATAGAAAATGGAGAAAGTGGAATTGGAGGGAGGACCTCCCCTCACATCCCCAAAGTAGTTCTAAACATATCAAGAAGCAAGTAAATGCTTAATTCATCTCCTAATCCCCTTATCTACTGCTAGGATCTGCCAAATTTAATGATGAAGCTAGCTCTAGCATGTACAAATAGTTTCTTTCATGTCACTGGACAACTGTATAATGGTTCTCTATGATACTGGCTGAGGACTTGAAAACTCATATACCTTTTGGCAGTATGCACACTACAGTTGAGCAACTGTGTTTAGGACCAACTAAAATGACACAGATTTGTACTAGCTTTCAAGTGCTCCATAATTTTTAATCAAGCAATCAGTGTCAGGAAATGGGCTTGGGCCAATTTTTCACCCTCAGGGTTCATTGGGAAATCTAGAGATTACAGATACATTGATAGAAAAACAAAAGTGGAAGGGGCTGGACATCAACTTCTTGTTTTGCTTTTTTTGACTCAGTGAGTTGAGGTAGATTTCCATGTTGTTTTAACACAAACTATTGCAATTTGGGAAGTCCCACCCCCACCACCCCACTTACACAAGCATGGGCTTGCAGACTTCAGAAACTGAGACAGTGCTGTTAAGATTCCTTTGGAAAGAACAAAAGGTACTTTGTACTTCTTTGAGCTGGGTGATATGGCAGTACTATTACTGTTTCAATTTTATATCACCTAGCCTCAAGAAGAGTTCTGGAGAACTCAGAAACTTGCACACTATTGTGACATTTTATTTCATTACAATAAACCTATTACCCAAATGTGGAGTTTGTTTGCTTTTGAATATTCTTTAGACATCCGTTGTAGTAAACTTGAGTATTTATAACATGTTTAGTCCATCTTTCATCTATGAAGCTTTCCCACTTTATATTTTCTCCTTACAATAATTATGTACATTGAGTGAGACGTAATGTCTGCCTCAAAATCACCCACTGATATGAGCAAAGATTTCATTTTGGGTCTACACAGTTCTAATCTGCATTGTACTGTGCTGCACTGGCTCTCAGCAAAGGTCAATGTTCCTATACCAGTGGGGACACATAGAAATGGCTCTAAGAGGCCTATGTTCAAATAGCTTTTCCATAAAGATACAACAGTTGCTTACGGAATCCATCTTTTAATTGGAAAGATCAGACAGTGATACAAGGCTGCACAGATCAGTCAATGTAGAGAGTGTTCCCTGAAGGTTTAAAGTTGGAAAACTTTTTTTGGTAAACTATGTAGCAAGCTGTTGCAAGTGCACAGAGGGCTGAAGACAATATAAATATTATGGTAGTGCACAAACATAAAACAAATAAATTTGTTCAAACAGATTAATTGCTTTGAATTATGCATTGATCTTTAATAAATATTATCGACAGGGGAGCAGCTAACTCTACAAACAAGGTCTTATAGTTTTCTCTAAGACAGAACTCTCAGTTCCAAGGGGATTTCCTTCATGCCTCTAAAATTTTAACTACATTACATAGCACCAGCTTGTTTTACCCAATAAGTAGAACAAGATACCTAGGGAATGGATATCCTTGCAAGAGTTAGCTGAAGAGGAAGTGAAAATAGAAGCAGACAATTACATGCACATCAGGTGTCTAACCAAGGAAATGTGTACTTACTAACTGTACCTGGCATAACATACACCTGAGCAAGTAAAGGACATGGAGTGTGTGTGTTGTTGTTATGTGAACCTTGCACCCCCACATATCAGAGAGAGTAATGTGTGAACCCCCCTCCTCCTCTTCTATTTTTCCTTCTTCTTCTTTTTCTCCTCTATATTTGGAGGGGAGGAGAATCAAACCAGGCACCTGAGAGAAGGCTTCAGAGGATGCACAAGAGGGGAGCACTCACTCACTCACTCTCCTTGCATATTCCACAACCTCCTTTGCCAAAGTCCCCCCCCCAAATCTTCTGTGCAGGAGCATGGCCATGTGCCCTCCCCTCCCTTCCCTGGATATGTGCTCCTGCTGGCAGGCATGTGCCCCCCTCTCACCTTCCCTCTCTCTGGTATTGGAGAGGGTTTTTTTGTGAGGGTTCATGGGCTCAGGTGACCAGGAAGGTGAGGCAAGGCCAGAGGAAGAGGAAGAGGAGGAATAGCAGCCACCCTGATGGCCAGAGGATGGGTGGCCAGCACCTCCTGGCTGCACCCAGGGAACCACTTGCACTGGAAAAGGGAGAGGAGGAGGAAACAGCACAGGTGGGGTGCTGTCCAAGACTGCCTCTGAGGAGGAGGAGGAAGAGGCCACATATTTCCCCTCCTAGTGTGCTGATTGGCCAGCCAAAAGAGCACTATGATTGGTTGGGTATGTTTCCTCAACAGCCAATCAACACACTGGGAATGGCAACATACCCAAGTTATATATATATATATATATAGAGAGAGAGAGAGAGAGAGAGAGAGAGAGAGAGATTCAGATTCAGATTCAGTGCTACATTTCAAATACTATGCAATGCTTTTACTTTCACTTATTAGCTGTGATTTTCTTGGTAAGTAAGGTTTATGCTATTTCATCAACTATACCTTGAATTCTTTCCTTGTTCTGGTGGGAACAATATGATATTACCACCGTCAATTTTAAAAATGTCTTTTGTTGAATCCTAAACTTGGAATAAAGAGCTTATTTATTTGAATTTATTGAATTTATACCCCACTCTTCAGATACAAAGGCAATCAGAACAGGCTTACAAATGGTTAATTTAACAATTCCCTGCCCTCAGGCTTACAATCTAAATAAGACATGACACATAAGGAAAAGGGAATGGCAGTGGGAGTAGGGATTAAATCCAGCAGATACTACTGGTTCTTCTCTCCCTCCAAGGGCAGGGTGGCGGCAATTGGGCTGGAGGGAGGGCCTTTCACCTGTTTCTGGGCCCAGGCCTGATGGAGTCCTGCCTGCCTCTTCTCTCCCTCCAAGGGCAGGGCAGTGGCAGTTGAGATGCAGGGAGGGCCTTTCACCTGCTTCTGGGCCCAGGTCTGATGGAGTTCTGCCTGCCTCTTCTCTCCCTCCAAGGGCAGGGCGGTGGCAGTTGAGATGCAGGGAAGGCCTTTCACCTGCTTCTGGGCCCAGGCCTGATGGAGTCCTGCCTGCCTCTCCTTCTCTCCCTCCAAGGGCAGGGTGGTGGCATTTGGACTGGAGTGAGGGCCTTTCACCTGCTTCTGGGTCCAGGCCTGATGGAGTTTTGCCTGCCTCTTTTTCTCTCCCTCCAATGGCAGGAACCACAACTTTAGTTAATAGTTATAGGTTGTGTATCCCTTATCCAAAATGCTTGGGACCAGAAGTATTCTGGATTGGGGTAGGGGAGGGACTTTGGAATACTTGCATATACATAATGAGATATTATGGAGATGGGACCCAAGTGTAAACATGGAATTCATTTATGTTTCATATATACCTGATACACATAGCTTGAAGGTAATTAGATACACAATATTTTTAATAGTGTTGTGCATGAAACAAAGTTTGTTTACATTGAACCATCAGAAAGCAAGGATGTCACTGTCTCAGCTACTCATGTGGACAATTTTGGATTTGGGAGGATTTCAGATTTCCAGATAAGAGATACTCAACCTATAAGAACACCCCTAAAGAGAGGGTACATTCCCTAATGTTGAATATTGGGAAGAGGAAGAAATCACAGCTAGACCACTTCCTCTGCCCATGAAGAGTAGTACACTATCATAATGCACAGCTGAATGCCAAAAACTAACTCACTGTTTAAAAAAAATAGCCAGACACTATCTTGCCTTTCTGCCTAGGAGACCTGCCCACATAACATCTGCATGGCTTTAAGGTATGTTTATGTGCAATCCATACTAACCTCAACAGGTTTTCCCTCAAACCATCTTCTGAGTCCTCAGACAGAGTTTCTTGACAGTAGATTTCCTTCAAATCTAAAGGTACACTAGAATGCCAACCAATCATGCTGTGATCTTTCCCCCTCACTACCCACAAGACTCTATGACCTACTCTTTAAAAATAGCCACATCCACTCATGTCCCTGTAATCCATTTAGCTCCCCGTGTAAAGAATGACTGACCAAGGCTTTCTTGTGTGGAATGTCTAAATTAGCTGTAGACAGGGATCTTTCTGAGCCATAAAGGTTGCATAATGTCTTGTAAACTCCTATCACTGAAGCTTGGTTTAGGTTTCCGGTGAGCTCTTGATGGATGACTTGTGAGGAAGTATATTTTTCCTTCAGAGATAAGTGAGGCTGAGATGAATTTGGAAATGCCATTCAAATGCGAAGAAACCAGAGGTTTGTGAAAATTAGCAATTACATTTCCTTTGGACATTACTTGTTTAGCTTCACTGATTTGATTTGGAAATGGACCCAGTTCCTTCAGCCTCATATAGAATATTTCATTTGTTGAGGGTGAAAATCCTGGAAACACTGAAACACTTTTTTACTCCTCTGGGAATGTTCGCATTTCCTAATCTCAACCAAGCAGAAACCACCTGGAGGAAGACCTTTTCTTGCTGCATATTCAAAGTGCATCTGGCACTCTGTAGCCTCATAAAAATGATAATTATCATAAACATGTGGCCAAATTTATCCAAATCTCAAGAAGACATGATACTATTTACAACAAAGATTATATGAGGCAATATTTCAAATTGCTTCTGCTATTCAATCCATGCCTCCCCCCCTTTTTTTTTCTTTTAGCTTGATGAAGTAATCTGCTTCCATTTCCCACCCCATTAGTTTTTCCCACTTGTGTATGATGGAAAGGGCAAATATCTTTCAATGCATTATAATTAGTTGTGACATTACCTAAATGCCAGGTAGATGTTTCCTTGATGTAAATGTAAAATTCTTACATCAGAATTGCAAGGGACATCCAAGCTGCTGTTTCTTCTTCTTCTTCTTCTTCTTCTTCTTCTTCTTCTTCTGGGAAATGCCATGTTTTCAAAGTGATGGATAAATATTCCAAAGAAAACACATTAACCAAGATCCTTCATCAGGAGAAGTGTGTTGTTGTTTTTTACATGAAGATACAACACATTTCCCAGAGAACCCCCCCCCCACCGGTCTTTCAGTGTAGCAGCCCCTTCTCTCAAGATAGCCATTTCTGCATTGGTAGAGACTGAAAATGGGAGGGGCAGCAGAGATACATCCAGTTAGAACAGAATTCTAATGACCATGACCAAAAATGTGTGTGACAAAAGAATAAATTGGAGTTGCACCATCATAACACACAAACAGGACACCAGTCATTCATTTCTGAACAATTGTCACAGAACTGTGACCAAAAAGAGAGAGGAAGGACTAATACTTAGGGATGGGCTTTTTAAAAAATCTTAAGGGTGTTTTTGGTCAAATTTATCAAGAAATTAGGTGATTTAGTAGATTATTTTGCTACAGCTATAGCTTGATATGGATTACATATTACCTGTTTATCATTTAGCTGATAACACTGAAAAGCCTCTTAGAAGGAAAATGAAGTGACAACCCTAGTTCAGTACCAAATGTGTACACACACAGAGAGAGAGAGAGAGAGAGAAAGGGTGGGGAGGTTAATAAGCTAAATTTCAAGAATAAAGCACTCCAGCCCTCTGCCTAGATATGGAAATCTGTTTGTTTTCTCTCATATTAAGATCTTTTGACTCACAAGTTTTTTCCCAGTCATACAAAGAAATGTGTGAATTTTGGAAAGCTGTCATTAAAAAAAAATCAAACCCACCAAATAAAATCCTCGCCATTTCTGCTATATAAGCCAATTATACAGAATGGAGAAGGATGAAGCAGAATATATTCATTTTCTTAACAGCCACACCTAGCTATGCAAGTCTAGTCTGCAGGCAATCAGGGCAAAGCAGGATGACATTTCCAGGCCCCTCCCACCAGCAATCTGTAGTGCGACAATCAGAAACAGGGCCTCTGTCACAACTTCATGTCCCACTATACATCTCTGCCTAGAGGGAACTGGAAACATCATCCTGCTGTGCCCTGATCACCAGCAGAACAGACCTCTACTGCTTGGTGTGGCTTCTGCCTGTTAATGTAGTCTTTGAGGGGTATTTGTGATTCTGCCTCCATCATAAATGTGAATACTGAATAGCTATGAATGTGCAAGTCCAGCTCATGCATTTGTGACTATTTCAATGGGATGTCCGCCAACATCTTCTCTAAGTTCATTCTGGAGTTATTGTTTTTTCAGTCTTGCATAGTAGTTCATTAGGATGTGTAGCGTAAGAATGCTGAAAAAGTATATATTGCAATGAATATGAGAATACATTGAATTAATAATAATAGTAGTAGTAGATCTGACTGAACTTTGCACAGGCGTTATTAGAGATTTTTGTTAAGATGTACAATGCTTACCAAGCTAACTGATACGAGAGATCAGCAGGTTCCCCCCCTCCATGTGAGACTGGTGCCCTCTTTATACCCATTGGTTACAATTCTTTTTTTCTTTCTTTCTTTTGTTCTTCCTTCCTTCCTTCCTTCCTTCCTTCCTTCCTTCCTTTCTTCCTTCCTTCCTTCCTTTCTTTCCAATGGATGATGTACCAGCACCAATCTATGGACCACTACTTTCAGTAGCACTGATCTAGCATACACTGAACTGAAATAAAATGTTTTGGGAATACTTTTTCTTGTCAAAATTCCTTACTGGTATTTACTGATAAATGTCAATGGAAATAACCATGAATGACTTGTACATCTCAAATAGACATCAAAAAAAATCATTCAGTCTTCATCATGATGCTATTCTACCTATTAATGCCAGATACTGGGACAAATAACATGGAGAATCAGGAGATCATCTGTCTGTCTGTCTGTCTGTCTGTCTGTCTCATAAAATACAAACTTTGAACTGTGTTCTGATCTACTGGGATAAGATCTTATGTTTGAATGAATGTTGGTATCTTCCAGGGATGGGCCAATGGCAGCAGACTAGGAGCCTTGAACCACAAAACAAGCCATTAAAAAAAAAAAACCCTTCAGATTCTCAGGTATGAGAGAAAAGTATCTTCTGGGCCCACTCTGCTGTTTTCCAAGGTTACTTTTCACACCAGAGAAAAAAAAATGGCTTAATTCTAAGAAGCAAAGCAGAGAAGAATTCTGAAATACCTTTCCATGCTATTATTAGGTATACATTTCAATATGAAGAGAAAACAGATTCCAGACTTTGCTCCTGACATTACACACAGACACACACACATATGCACACACACCGTGTAGACCTTTTCTTTGGTAAGCATTTAACTTTTTCAATAAAGGTATTTGCATAGAACCATTTGCTATTTTTTTAAAAAAAAAATCTTCCAAAATAAAAACACAGACATTCTGGACCAGGTAACTATCATGTCAGAACTTCAACAGGAAAGAAGAAACCCTAAAAGTAAACAAAATCTGGCTCCCAGATTTGAAAAACAACAGAATCAAAACTCAACACTTACAAAGGAATTCCACCCAGGGACAGGGGGATTTCCAGCAAGATAATAGCCCATCAACCAACCATTAGCCAAACAGACACTAATCCTCCTTGCATTTCTACACCCAGAAACTAACCATTCAATTACACAAATTTACATATACTCACCAACAGGGGTTCACAATATATAAACTCCACACACACTCCTACCCAACCATTCTCTGAAGATGCCAGCCACAGATGCAGGCGAAACATCAGAAAGAAACTATTCCAGAACATGGCCTCACAGCCGGGGAAAAAACTAAGGAAAATCTATGGATGCCAGTCGTGAAAGCCTTCGACTTCACATTATACAATCACTTATGATATCATAGGTATTCAGCAGATGAGATAAAGACAAGAAAACATAAAAGTACCAATATTTTCATCCACGTAATTTATATATGTTCCCACTTTACATCATCATCATCATCCTCATCATCATCATCCAACTGAAATAGATCAGGCAGGTTACATATAATTCCATGATGTGTTCATAAGTACTTGCATTCCTATGAGACTGTCTTTGAAACAGCTGGTGATTTTGGAAAGAAATAGAAAAGGATTGCACTAAGTTTCTTCTGTTATGCTCTTATAAGTAGTTCATGAAAAAAGTGTTGTTATGAGTAGCATGCCTCTTCCAGTTGAAGAAAAAAATTCACGAACAGGCATATTAATGAAGATATGGTCCAAGAGTATAGCCATGTTTTCTTAACCTTTCTGTAGTTAGTCTTCAGATCTGTTAGTAATACTTCCCTCTGTTGCAATCTTCACCTTGGGGAATTGAGAAGGATTGGGGGGGGGGGTTAAAAGTGAAAACATTTTTTATTAGTCTATCCCATTTTCCAAAAGCATAAACCTGGTGTGGGAATGACACAGCTCTCCAGATGTTGAATTGCAACACCCATCCTTCCTCACCTAGGGATGGAAAGAACATTCAGAAGGATGGCGGGGGGAGTAAATAATGTTTAATGAGCATTAGCAAGCAGCGACAGGGAGAATCCTGAACTGATAAGAATCTGCACAGTTTAGGATTTACTCTGCACAAAATTTGAACAGTTTGGCTCAGAATACAGCTTTTTCTGCACAAGACACAGCACTTCCTTTGCATTTTCTCTATGGAAAATAATATTTCTGCCAAGAATCACAATTTTCAGTGCAGAAAATGCTGTTTCCTGCACGGAAAAAGCTGCTTTCTATACAAAAATCCATGTGCACATTTTGCACGTAAATCACCTGCAGAAAAAAAAAACACTTGCAAATTTCCATAGAATAAATCCTGAACTGTGACTCATCTTTGAAAACAGCACAGTTTGCAACGACATTCTTGCAGTGAGAACAGAATTTATAAAATCCATTGTTGCTTTCTTCAAGAACAAAAGTAGCAAAGAATTACATCTCTATCCTCACCAGTGGCCATAATGGCCAGGGATGCTGGGAGGTGCAGTCCAACAACATTGGGAGAGCTGAATATTTCTCACTCTTGAACAAAAAACCAAAACACTTCCTGGAAAATGGGAAATGTATATACAGCAGTGGTTACAGCAGTTTAGCTTTTTATGCACTAAGAAAGGTCTTGGATGAAATTAATCACAATATTGATTAGCTATATGCTTTTTTTTTCCTCCAGAAAGGATGTTGTGGCTCTGTAGCCAAACACATGTCAGATACTTTAATTTTATGAATCAGTTCAAAATAGTTTAAAATCATTTAAATAGAAGAAACCTGATAACCTAAGAAAATTCTACACTTTGTGAGATAAGCTTGAACACTTTGGTTTTAAGTAGACATGCCTGCCTGGCAAGGGTGCTGTTGGCCACAGAAGGCACCACTGATGATGAAGTAGCAGCTATACTTTACTCCCCACTGTTCTTTTAATTAGTGTCAGTACACTTTTGGACAAAGTTTTGCTATTCTCCTGCATTCTAATTCTTGGAGTTTCATCTCTGATGTAGCCAAAATGTCAACAGCCACAAAAAAAGGGAGGTATCAGTCTACCTTTCAAGAACACATTGCTATTAAGGGATCCAGAAAATCAGGCTCAGATGGATCAAAGAGTTTGCTGTTAAATAGTGTCAAGTAAACTGCCTCATGATTATCCTCTCTTGGACAAAACTTAACACTGCCCTACTCTCACCCCACCCCACTCCCATCTTCAATTTGTTTTTAACAAATATCCACCAGCTGACAGTAGCATTAGGCTAAGTGAGGTGACCACCACAGGTGGTAGATGCTGGAGTACTACAGTAACCACGTATTGGTTGTTCTCCTGTTTTGTGACACCATCTGTCCTGGAACCGCTAAACTAGTGATGGAAGAGCAGACTATGGAAAAGTCACCTTCTGGATTATGTCTCCCAGATCTTCCTGGACAGCAGGTTAATGTACTGGCTAATGGCCATGCTGGCTGAGGGATTCTGAATAGTACTTGGATGGGAGGCTGCCAATGAATACCAGGTGCTGTCAGCTACATTTCAGAAGAAGGAATTGGAAAAATCATCTCTGAGTATTTCTTGCCTAAGAAAGCCCTATGAAATTCATGTGGTCACCATAAGTCAACAACCGACTTCAAGGTATATACACATGCACACACAAGAAAAGGGATTTTTACAAAGTCTGAAGAAGGTAGTATCTAGAAAGTACTGAAATAAATTTCTCCTGGCAATGCCTACAACAATAAGAATACATGTCCATCTTATCATTCTTTTCAGACGGTAAAATGTATCATGCCTGCCCCGTCCATCTGGAATATTCTGTGTTATACCACAGTTCATAGCAGAATTGCATTTAAAATCTATGCAGTATAATGACATCAAGACATTTATGCAAAGCTCTCTGCACTCTTTCTTCAGTAAGATCATTGAATATGTGGACAGACAAACAACAATGCAAAAATATCCTGTTGGGCTGATAAAGTGTAATGCTGATCTTCAAAGTCACATTTCAGAGTGCAGCCTTTAGCTTCTGAGCAATGAGTTTTATAGTGGAAACCCACCGCAGCTGATCCAATGCAAAACCCTCCTCTGGTTATCAAGAGTGTTTTATTTATTTTCTTCAGCAACATGAATGCATGTGTTACAAGCCTCATTTTTCACATGTGACTTCAAAGCAAAGGGACATCTGATCATCCTATTCAATCTGAAAAGCACCATCTGTTCAGAGAGAGGTGAGGAAAGGATGCTTTTAGTGACAGTTAATGCACAAATTATTTGCAAACAAGATGCATATGGAATGAAGACAATTCAGAGTAAAAAGCATGCAAAATGGAAATGTTCACCTTCAAGCGTCCTCTAGAAATAAGTTAAATCCTTTTAGAAGAAAGTCTGAAATAAAGTTGAAAACTCAGAAATGTCCCATTCATTATGCCTGTGGGCTGCAGTATGCAAGACCTGGCATGCATTCAGCTGAGGCCGGTTGAAGCAAAGGCAACAAAACTGCATGACTCATGCCACTGATACATAAACCATTTCAAGCCCCATGTCAGCTAACACAACTAACTTCATACAGTACTTTTAATCTTGATTGTAGAGTGCCACCTGCTAAGCTCTAGTATATTATGGATATAATAGTTGGGTACACCTTGGCTGATGGCTGTGGAATTTCCAAGGCTGGTGTCACCCCTCCCTCTGATGGTGTCAACTGGTGTAGTTCTGCCTTTCTGCACCCCACACCCCTAGTGCTGCCACTGGTTTATGGGTTTGTTTTTTCTGTAGTTTCCTTTAGCCTGAACCCATAGTACATAGCATTGATGCATTGATTGAGGTTTAATGCATTGAGGCTTAATGAATGGATCTAGTCACCTTAATGCATCTTCAAATAAAACAACTGTACCTTCTGCCTTGACTGATTTTTGCTAGTGCAGTGCAAAATTATCACTACACATGACAACTTGGAATAAAATCCCACTGAACATGTAAAGCCCTGGTGGCGCAGTGGTTAAATGCCAGTACTGCAAGCCAGCACGTTGCAAGTTCAATTCCAGCGGGCTCCAAGGTTCACTCAGCCTTCCATCCTTTCGTAGGTTGGTAAATTGAGTACCCAGCTTGTGGGGGCAATTAGCTAACACACATTGGAAACTGCTTAATGCAGTATAGATGTGTAAATAGCTATTGCTTAAAACAATTTGTAATCCGCTCTGATAGCCTTGTGGCTGAAGAGCGGGGTATAAATAAATTAATTTAAAAAATATTAAAATTAAAGGTCAGCTCCCTCAATTTCTGGCTTAACACTAAGGAGATTATTAGACAGGAAAACAAAAAGTATTCCTCTCCCACAATTTCCAATCCCACCCCTGTCCTGGACCAATAACCTTCCCCATCATACTTATATCTTCTCTCCTGTTGTTGAGGCAGCCCAGGAAGGAGTGGAGCTCTAACAGAGCTCCGTTCACTTCCTGGAGTGAAATACCACCTGTTCTCACAGGAGGACACAAGCACAGGAAATTCAAAAATAATTTTAAAAAAATAAAGCATTAAAAGTTACACAAAGCACCTAAACACAATTTAAAAGTCCCAAGTAACCTGGGAAGGGTCATAAAAAGAGCAAAACTTACCTGGATGTTCCGATCTCACCCAGAAGTGTTTGTGCCAGACTGGCCATTCCCACTGCAGTGACAGGATTTAAATGGCCCGAATGACAGGATTTAAATGGCAATGCTGGCACCAAAACACAATGGGGGGGGGGAGATCTACTGATGGCTTCAGCCAGCAATAAAAAACAGACTCCAGCATAACGCCATGGAACGCAAAAGGATGATGTCATCTGATATTGGTATCCTTTTGAGCTATGCTGGCACCAAATAAACCACATCTGATAATCTCCTAAAAAATGAAGCATCCTCCCAATGTGGACATGGCTCAGTATAAATGAAGTATAAGGCCAGCCCTACCATTAGACAAAGTGGAGAAATAGATTGAAGTAGCAAGTTGTGAGTAATTTAAATCTGCTATTATTGCATTTTTACTGCTGAGGATGGAGACAGATCCTTGTGAGATTTGGCTGGACCTAGGTATAATATACTTTGACTTGGCTGGGTAGATACTGAGCCAATTTACTGCTTTGCCTCAGGCAGTAAAATATCTTGGACCTTCTCTGTGGTACACAAGTAAATTCCAGTGGTCACCAGCTCAATATTTGTTGCAAGCTCACATGCTGACACTGCATTAGCAGACTAGAGCTTTACATGGCAGGCTATGGCTGAGACATTTGTTCTACTTTTAAAAGCTGAGGGTAAGAATCAAAACTGAAATCCCATGAGCAAAGATGTCATTGCATTCATTAACACCCCCTTTCCCTTTCTCAATTTAAACCTGAATTGCAAAACTAGAATTGTCACCCAAATTTCACCTCATTTGGGGCAAATGTGTGGTTTCTTTCTCAACTGAGATATCTGATAACTCTGAGGGAAGTTGTCATGATGGAGTTCCATCATGTTGCCACAAGGTGCAACTCCCATCATTCTGCTAGAGAACTATAACTCTCTTTGTTTGTAAACAGATTGTCTTGCCAGCATAGTATCAGGTAAGAAAAGGGTTAATGGGAAGAGGCCCAAGCACCACCTTCACAGAGCTAATGAGAGGACATCATTAACATAACACCAGGGCCGGTTTAAGGAATTTTGGGGCCCCCTGCAATGCTTTACTTTGGGGCCCCCATATGACTTGAAGGCACATGGGCAAGAAAGAAAGAAAGAAAAAAGCCCTTTCTGAGGGAGACAACCCTCAAATTCCCTGTCTCTCTCTCACACACACACTCACACTCTCCGATGTGCCTCTCCCTCCAGCTTCTACCACGGAGGGCTATTGTTTCTTTCTCTTTCTCTTTAGTTTTGGAGAGGCTGTTTTGTTTGTTTTTTTAAAAAAGCCAGCAGGAGGTTTTTGGAGGAGGAGGGTAAGAGGGGGCTCCTCCCGGCTGTCTCCTGGCTGTTCCTTCGTCAGATTAAGGAGGCCAACACGGGGCCCCCTCTTGACCTCGGGGCCCCCTGCCAATGCTGATTTGGCAGACAGGTTAAACCGGCCCTGCATAACACCATGTGACTGGATTGACCAATTACAGCTTTAAGCCTGGGAAATCTGGAGAGGTTTTAATTGCTTTTGTTTGAGACCAGAGTGAGTGAGATGAGTGGGACTTGGAGAGAAAGATTTTGGGAGATGTGAGAAAACAAAAACTACTACGCTGGTAGAGCACACCCATTCCATCTCTGGCTTTTGTTCCCAGCTGCCTGGACAAGATCTCAAGGCAACAAACTGCAAGTATTTAGTAGAGATTAGGGCCTGTTTAGTTGCGTTAGGGAATTCTTTTTAATTTCTTTACTTTGGTTGAATGTAGCTAATTTAGTAACTGAATGTAACCTGAGTAATGTAAAGCATTGATCTTGATACTCTGCATTGCTATCACTTTAAGCCTGCCTGCCTGAGGTAGGGGAGAATCCTGCCTAACAAAATGAAATTCAATACGGAGAAATGTAAAGTACTGCATTTAGGGCGGAAAAATGAAATGCATAAATATAGGATGGGAGAGACCTGGCTGAATGAGACTACGTGCGAAAGGGATCTAGGAGTCCTAGTAGACCACAAGTTGAACATGAGCCAACAGTGTGATGCGGCAGCTAAAAAGGCCAATGCAATTTTGGGCTGTATCAATAGAAGTATAGTGTCTAGATCAAGGGAAGTAATAGTGCCACTCTATTCTGCCTTGGTCAGACCTCACTTAGAATACTGTGTCCAGTTCTGGGCACCACAATTCAGAAAGGATATTGACAAATTGGAGCGTGTCCAGAGAAGGGCAACTAAAATGGTGAAAGGTCTGGAAACAATGCCTTATGAGGAGAGACTTAGGGAGCTGGGTATGTTTAGCCTGGAAAAAAGACGGTTTAGAGGCGATATGATAGCCCTGTTTAAGTATTTGAAGGGATTTCACGCTGAGGATGGAGCAGGCTTGTTTTATGCTGCTCCAGAGACTGGAACACGGAGCAATGGGTGCAAGCTCCAGGAACAGAGATTCCACCTCAACATGAGGAGGAACTTTTTGACAGTAAGAGCTGTTCGGCAGTGGAACACACTCCCTCGGAGCGTGGTGGGGTCTCCTTCCTTGGAGGTCTTTAAACAGAGGCTGGATGGCCATCTGTCGGGGATGCTTTGATTGTGATTTCCTGCGTGGCAGGGGGGTTGGACTGGATGGCCCTTGTGGTCTCTTCCAACTCTGCAATTCTATGATTCTATGATTCTATGAATACTTCTCTTGAATAAAGTAAACTTCTATATTCCTATGCTGATGCTGACCACGTGCCTTACTCTTGACTATGCTACTGTGAACCTCCTCTGGGGTTAGGAGGAGGGAGTTAGTTGATTCTATAGTGGCAAGGAGTGCCACTGATTAACATAGACTACGCACAACTTCCCACTGCGTTGTGTGTGAAAAAGGGGGGGTCCCAAGGGGGAAATAAGCTCCCCCAGTTGATGGTGGGTGGTGGCGGCGGCTACTGGATGGTTTTGGGGACTGTGGGGAACCTCCTGGAGTGAGAATCCTGAACTCAGGACTAACCCTACAGAGAGAGGGCTAACCTGGAGCTCCTGGGAAGGGAACTCAGGTTTGAGCCCCTGACAGAAGTACAAAAGAATTTGGGGAAGACTAACACCATTACTTGGGGTAATTATCATGTTCGTATTGGTCTGTGTGAGTAATAGCATCTTTTTCTACAAAAAAACCCAAAAAACCCTGAACTCGGAGACAACAGAAGCATAGGCAGTATTAAATAATGCTATGGAAACACTCCCCAAAAATATGTTTAATATACAAACCATTGAAGAACAGGGCATAACATGTGGTTATCTTTTTATTAAGTATTAGAATGACATAAAATATAGAACAAATACAGTACCAAGACATTTATCATCCCATATGGTGCTAATGAAATCCCGAAAGGACTAAAGTGCCAATTGATAAATGAAATTCAAAATTCTCATATACTCCACTAGACCACAACTGGATCAAAATCAATGCAGCTCAAAGTTATAATGAGCCCCCACATTCCAAGAATCTTCGCAACTGGTAATAGTCCTTTGCTGACTTGAAGCAGACATATTTTTAAAGCTATTAATACACTGCAAAGTTCTGAAGTTTTCTAAACTAGAAAAATTCAATGGGAGTTCAATGGAGCTGCCTCAGTTTTATCAGTTTTTTTTCTTAATCATGACTTAATCAATCAGATGGTACTGAAACCCTAAAATTTCAAAAACGTGTAAATAAAGATTTATTTATCCCAAGGCCTGGTGCTATTCATTCAGTGAAAACGCAAACCGGATATTAAGTCTTCAAAACATATGATTTGTTTCTATGAAGCGTGTAAAGGCTGTCATATAAAGTTTGAAAACCATTCACATACAGCAACCTACACCATGGATTTATAAAATAGGTTTCATCATTTTAATAAGCAGTTTTTAATTCCATTTTTTTTATTTCATCATCTTCTGTGTTCCCTTTTTCACTGATGCACAGAGACCTTGTTGGGAGTGTGCTTTTCCTAATCTTTAAATCTGTATTTCTATAAATTAACAACAAGATCGAATCTTCAAGCTCTTACACATATATTGCCAAGAGGATATCACCTTTGCACAAGAGGGAGTTATCAACAGGCTTGAAGTATACCCAACATTCACTGACGTACTATATTTTTTTTAGAAAACCTTCTTCACAGAGGAACCCCAAAGGCAAGTCAGTAAGTCCTGAGGGCACCCTGGGGCCAAAGGATGCTGACTAACTAGATATGTGGAAAATCAAGTAGGAACGTAATGAATGGAATGCAGTATTTGGAAAAAGAGGATCAAGGAAGAGTGACTTAGAAGTAAAAAGGACAGAGGGGATGATTTCATTTTTTTTATTTTTTTTTAAACCTATTGTATGTTTTAATATTTTCTAATTTATATATTTTTAATTTACTGTATGTTTTTAATCTTTTATAGTTTAATATTGTTTTAAGGGGGGGTGGGCTAGGGTACTGGGACTATGGAGTTTTTATATTGTAAGCCGCCCCGATTGCGTTGCAGAGGGGCGGGATAGAAATAAAAATTTATTATTATTATTATTATTATTATTATTATTCATCCAGTCATTGGTCATTTCACATAAAAGTATTTTTACATGCCCCCAGGAAGAGAAAATGAGGGCTGTTGATAGAAATCAGTGACTAAATCCCACATTTATTTTAATACACTGGGGATTGAATACCAGGGTCACCAATTATGTAGCAATGCACAAAGGAAGCCTCCTATTGCTCATTCTTTCCTTCACATATGGACATCTATGCTATCACTGATTTCTTTGATGAGTTTATAGGGTTCATGATGCCACATTTTGTTTAAAAGATGTTCTTCACTATATTTGCATGTATCTACATATACCAGGATTCACTGTGTGAGTAATCTATGGTAGAAATCATCCACATGTGGTCACTCATCTGCATATGAACCCAAGCTGATCATATGCTTCAAGACAAGCTTGATGCTGCATCATAGAGCAATATTACAATACTAGCTGTACCCAGCATAACACCATTATAGAAGCTTCCCTGAGCAAGGAAAGTACATGGAGTGTGTTGTTGTTGTTGTTGTTGTTGTTGTTGTTGCTCTGTGATCCTTGCACCCTCATGTGTCAGAGAGGTGTAATGTGTGAAGCCCTCCTCCTTCTCTTGTGTTTTTCCTTCTTTTTTTTTTTTTTCTTCTCCTGTGTTTGGAGGAGAGGATGTTACACTGGCAGTGCCTCCCTGGCTTGAAGGCTCTGCTGTTTCAGGATATGGAGAAAGTGAAATGACCAAGCGCCAGTTCTGGGCTTGAAAAAAAAGACTATTTTATTAATGGCAGCAGATAGAAAAACAAATAGGCATCTTCTCATCAATCAAACAGACATAGAAAGCAAGAAGATACAAATACGAACCGGCTACAGAGAGGGGCAAGCTGCTGTGAAGTGAAGTGCTTTGTCTTACCTTCACCTTATTTGTGTTCCTCTTACTGAATCTTTGCAATCATAGTGGGTAGAAAGGAACACTTTTTCAAGCCAATTAACAAGAGGAAATTTTCTCATGCCAGTTATTGTACCAGGTGCCAGGATGTATCAAAACATCTTTATCTCCTTGGCTGTAAGATGACATTCTCATTCCCTCCCACCGCCTCTAGCTGTGGAGAGAAAAGTCTAGGTTGCTGCTGTACCTGTATTCCAGGCATTAGAGAAGAAAGATTCATGAAGTGGTCTATGGGAAGACTACCCCATCACTGCTACTATCTCACTCCCACCCCCTCACTCCCCAGAAACAGATAATGGCTTCCATGTCAGTGGAGCACTGAATCTTGTCAGGGTTTTTACCCAGCCTTTAAACAAGCTATGGAAAGTGTTGGAACTGACCCTCCTCCAAAATAGTTGCAGCACCTTGGGTAGCTCCTTTAAAGTGTGGATGAAAAAACCAGAGAAGATTCATTGTTCCTCCTGCAAGTACACTGGGACAAAGACGACAAACCACAGGTGTGACTCACGGGCCTTTCGAATCTCACTGCTGCCACCAAATTTGTGATGCGCAGGCACGCCTGATGAATTTATGTCACTATGCAGCCTGGCCACCTCATTACTTACACTGCCACCAAATAGATATCTGTGGAGACCGCAGTTCCACAGTTGCTACCTTCATGTCAAACTTTCCCCTTATCCCTTCCTTGGACTGGGGTTTGAATAATCTGGATAGTACTTGTATTGGCGTGTGTTTAATTATAGAGTTAGCATGCCAAATGAATACTAGTAAGGGAAATAATTCATGAGGAGTCTGGATTGGATAAATAAAACATAAAGATTGATTTATTGTGTAAACAGTGTAACAGAAATGATTTGAACTCTGTCTCCAACTTGGTTAAATTCAAACTGGTTGCTAGTCCCATTCTGTGGTGACCATATAATTTCAGAATCTGTCAGACTCAATAAAAACTTGTGAGACTCTTTCTTTCCTCTCACTCTATATTCCAATCAGCCTCTAGTCCTCTTAATGCTTATTCTCACTGCACATACTGTCCCTCAGCTCCATTCACAGCCATATACACATTCCAGCCCTCTCCCCTTCACCTCACATCTCCAAATCTCCCTTTTCAACTGTCATCTCCTTCCTTTCACTCTCGGAGGCCCCTTCCATACCACTTTCCTGCCACAGGATTGGCTCCTTCATGCTCTCTTCCCATTTGCTCATCAACATTCCATCAGATGCTCATCACATGTTCTCCAAAACAGGGCAGATTTGAGCTTTCAATGAGTTGGGGAAAGATGCAAGGCCCTGCCACATAGTCTGTGAGTCAGAAAATGGGCTGTAGTGGTAGTGGATGGTAAGCAAGTCATTCTTTTGTGTAGCTTTAGTTTGAAAGACTGCCTGACCTACTGGCCTGCTCTCTTAGCCACCATCCCTAAGAGCTTGCTAGCAATGCCTTCTTTTTTTGGTCTGTATCATCTGATGTTTAACTGTGTTGTCTCCACTCAGCTGAATGATGCTGTTTCATGTTGACAGCTTTGAGTGTCACTAGTGCTTGGTTTCTTTGTGCAGGTTTTTAGCACTGAATTATTAATGAATCAACATCTGCTAAAGAATAAAAAAAGGTGCAGGAAGAAAAATAAGCAAACAAACACAAGGCTGGATGAAATATGAGACTAAACTTATCTGATGTGCATACACCATTAGGCATAGGGGGAAACAATTTATTGATTTGACTCCCCAGAGCATCATTTTTATGGGTCTTTTGGTTGGCTTTGCAGAAAATATTCATATGATGTCACATAATGCAGACCCAATTTACAGGGAAGCCATCCAAACTGATTGCTTTTTTGATTTCAGTGAAATAACCCATTCATGCATGTGCGGTTAAGTGAACACACCACTCAAAATTACTGCAATCTTTGTTGTAAAGCTTATAAGTGTGGGTGCTTCAGGAGGTTTCTATGCAAGGCTCTATTTGAAAATCTCATGGAGTCACTAAGTATCAATGCATCAGCCCTCCAATTTGTTTATGGTTATAACTGACCCCAAAGCTGATTAAAATTGGTAACGTTCACATTAATCTCCCATTCACTTTCTATTCTGTCACTTAACCCATTTCCCTTCTATTTCCAATCTGAAAAGACTGAAAAGAAATTGAGATCACACTGAATTAATAATAATAATAATAATAATAACAAAAATTATTTATACCCCTCCCCTCTGTTAAAAACAACCAGGGCAGCTTACAAAAATTAAAATACAAATACAGATTAAAATCCCTAAATACCACCCACCCCCATCCTCCCCCATAAAAAAATATTAAACCAATATAAATTAAAAATAACTAATCTAAAATCACATTAAAAACAAATATATACAAGATTTAAAAAGGCCAGGAGACGAAGCTCCTGAGGCCAGGATCTAATCAGGAAAGGCCTGCTGAAAGAGATCTGTCTTTAGTGCTTTTTTAAAAAGCTACTTAAGCTCGTTATCTGATGGATCTCATTCAGCAGGCCATTCCATAAATTGGGGGCGATTACCGAAAAGGCCCTCTGGGAGGTTGCAGAGAGCCTAGATTTTTGTGGCTGAAGCAAATTCCTCACAGAGGACCGAAGAGTGCAGGGAGGATTGTATGGGAGGAGGTAGTTCCAAAGATAAGTTGGACCCAAGCCATTTAGGGTTTTAAAGGTAATAACCAACACCTTATACTGGGCCTGGAAACTGATAGGCAGCCAGTGGAGAGATTTCAATACTGGAGTTATATGGTCTCTCCGAGATGTTCCCGAGACCACTCTGGCTGCCATAGTTTGTACCAACTGAAGTCTCCAGACCAAGCATGAGGGTAGCAGCATGTAGAGTGCATTGCAGAAATCTAGATGAGAGGTTACCAGCGCATGCACCACAGTCTTGAGGTCCCTTACTTCCAGGAAAGGCTGCAGCTTGCGTATCAGCCAAAGCTGATAACAAGCGCTCCTGACCATCGCATTCACCTGACTCGTCATCTGAAGCAATGAATCAAGGAGCACCCCCAGACTGCAAACACAGTCCTTCATTGAGAGCATGACCCCACCCAGGACTGGAGGTTGTAACCCAACTTCTGGTTTCGGGGCCGCTACCGTGAGTACCTCCATTTTGTCCGGATTTAATCTCAATCTGTTTTTCCTCATCCAGCCCATTACTGCTTTAAGACAGTCATTAAGAGGAGATATGTCATCGGAATTCGAGGCCGATGATTGGGACAAGGAGAAATAGATCTGGGTGTCATCTGCGTACTGATAACGCCCAGCCCCATAACTCCGAATAATCTCACCCAGCAGCTTCATATAGATTTGGCATTATGGCAAATAAAGGAAAATTAAGCACTATGGCCAACACCCCTTTTGACAATTGGAGAATGTTACCTACCCAGATACCCTCCCCATCTTGGAATATCACATAATTGGTAATATTTAAATAATTTGACTTAATGTGGCTGCCCACATAGTTAGCAGGTAAACCAGGGAGCCCCAAATACCAAGGCTAAGATCATGTGTAACAAAGGAAGGGGCCTTTGGAAATTCCTCAAAACCAAATACTCAAGTCAGAAGTTAACACCTGGAGGTGAGTCACTCACTAATCCACTCAACGATAGCACAGTCTTGATGCTTGTAAAATGGGTTCTTTGTCTCCTCTTTCCATTCCAACAAAAGACCTTGCCTGTTTGTATTAAATTCTAAAAGCATCACCCATTATTGATTGTTAAGTCTTCCAGAGCACCCATTGTCTAGTCTAGGGAAACTCTGAGAAACATTTTATTCTACTCAAAATTCCTATCCCTTCAGGGGAGTTATTCCATATAAATATCAACCCCAAGCACTACCCAGGTGTGCACAGACCCTCTTCTTCCAAAATCCATGCCAGTCCGTGTTACCAGGTGCATGAATCCCCTGCTTTCCAACTTCACGTTAGTTCATGTCATCCATACCTCTTCGCTGTCAGTGTACTTTGCAATCTAAGCTCTGCAGGATTGGTATAGTATAAACTTCCAGCCCCTTACTTGATCCCTCTGTCCAAATGCTTCCTACTATCTTCAATAGCCTGTGTGAGTGTCTGAAGCCTGAGTATTTGTGTGAATGCTGTTTACATTAATTTCCAATACAGGTCATTTAATTGTATATTCAGGCTTAAAGTCTCCTCTGTTATCATTGGTATACATAGGTTAAAAGATTGTGCCGTTGCCCGGCCTCTCACACGACAAGTTGAATTAACAAAAATTCCCCAAATTAATATTACAACATCAGAGGTGTCCCCATAGACCCAAGCAATGTGGGTAACAAGGAGTATAAAGTTTCATTGGCATTCTTTCCCAGGAAGTCTGCAATGGTGAGAGCTGTCATCTGAATGAGAGCATGAGGGAGCTCTTTCAGTGCCCAAGGGACCCCCCCCCCCATCAATCAGCAGCCATTTGATTTGTGGAGCAGAGATGCACCGGAATGTCATTTGGCACAACTTAGGGAAAAGACTGCTGGCCAAGGAGATACTGTGTACCTCTTTGTACAACACCATAAGATGCCAAGCAGGTTCTGCCCTGAATATCCAAGGTACTGTATATGAACTGGGGGCTAAAATGACCCCAGTATATTGCCATGCATTGCAGATAAGATGGAGAGACTCTCCCTCTTTTGGCACTTATACAAATGATGGATCCTTTTGCAAGATAGAAACTCTCTAATAACAACTCTTCCCCTCAACTGGTAGGATAAACAAATATGCAATATGCATCCTGCATTTACCTTCTCTGTTGGATCCAAAAGAGAACATATCAAAAAGGGCTGGTGGAAGCTGAAGTCCTTGCTTTTTATCCACACTTTCTTCCCTGAAGGTTGGAGGTCACACTGAATTTTCACACTGTGGGCTTGGGACAGGACTGGTTTAAGGAATTTGGGGGGACCCTGCAATGCTTTATTTTGGGGGCCCCATATATTTATCTCAAGTCAATATAACCTAACACACCCTAAGCTATTCACAGTACAGGACAATCAGATTATTACTAATAATGTTTTTGCAGGAGGAGTGTTACTACGGGGGGCCCCACAATGATGGGGGCCCCTGCGGATGCTGACACTGCTGGTGCTTTAAACCAGCCCTGGCTTGGGAACTATAGTACAATGGGGGTCCCTGGAAATTGGACAGAATCATCTTTTTTCCACAGAATATCATGTTATGGAAATTTACTCTGTCTAATTTGAAGATATCCCCATTTCTTCTCAGCCTCTACTCACTTGTGTGTATTGATTAGGGCCCTTTAGAAGGGAGAGCTGCAAAGGAACAGAAAGTATGGGCTGGTGAGCTTCAGCTAGTTACATTTCATGCAATTTTCTCCAGATTCAGCTTTAGATGCTTTATAACATTTCTTGCTATTGGCCATCATGCCCAATCAGCATAACCCAATGGTCAGAAACTGTGGGAATCATTGTCCAAAACATCTGGAAGGACCCAGTTCAGGAAAACTATGTTAGAAGTAGATATCACACCATACAACAACTGCAGACAGCATTTTTTTTTTCAGTTTTACCAATAACTCACTCTGTAGCATACAGAGACTTGAAGTAGAACAGAAGCTGAGACCTGAGAGGTAGAATTGTAGGACTTCTATCTGATGGGCTAGCCAAAGACATTCATAGAGACCAAAAAAAATAAAAAAAAAAAAGAGAGAGAGAGAGAGAGAGAACACATCATCTTCTTACTCTCTGCAAACTCTGTGATTCATTACACTGAGGAAACTCCCACCTAGAATATTCTCTTTTATACTGTCCACCTGTTACCGAATCTTCAGCCTCATTCCTAGTTAAGCTCTAATACAGTGGTTCTCAACCTGTGGGTCCCCAGATGTTAATGGCCTACAGTTCCCAGGAGCCCTCTGACATCTCACCTTAACAGCCAGGTGGTCCTCCCAGTCATTAGTGAGGCTGTAGGATCAAACTCATAGCCTCACTAATGACTGGGAGGACCACCTAGCTGTCAAAGTGAGACTCAGAGGGCTCCTGGGAACTGTAGTCCAACAACATCTGGGGACCCACAAGTTGAGAACCACTGCTCTAATACATTACAATTTGGAGCAAAGTAGAGGTGATAAGGGAGCATATCTCCGATGAAGAAGTGATTTCTGATTTCTTGATAAATGCCAAGGATGCTCTGCTTTTTTTTAAAAAAAAAATCAGGCCTGGGTTGTGCTTCTGAGGGTTTCTTTTGGGTATAGTTCTCACCCACAAGTCTATGGGTGAACTTTGGGACAGCAGTTTACTAGGTAGAATTTGGATTTTGGCACCCTGCTCAGCTATGAAGTCCACTAAGTCATCTCAGACATGCCACTTCTGTCCTTAGCCTACTTCATGATAAGTGATACTTCATCATAAGTCATGACAGTCATCAGTTCTGCACAGCAAAAGTGCTACATTAATGAGAATTAGTAACTGTATTATTTTGTTTTTGTCACATCTCACTAACAAAAATTTTGAGAATTTATTTACCCACTTCCACAGAAAGCTAATTAACATGTACTTAGTTAAACCAATAATTTTAAATCATCTGTGCTCTTTAAATCACTATTCTCTTTACACACACACACACACATATATAGGTCTAGTAGTTGAAGGTCTAGTAGTTGAACTTTACAAGCAATCATCATAAGGACAGTCATTGAATTTATTATTAACATTGCTACTGTTCTGTCTGATTAGCAGTCTGTTAAAGTACTTTGTTGGCTGCATCACTAGATGGGGCTCTAAACTACATCATCATCCCAATACATATCATAAAATCTCGTATCACCCAGCATCTTTGTCTTCTATTCTATTATAATGCAAATTCCCAGTCAACAAATTGTACAGTGGGCCCCTGGTATCCACTGGGATATGGTTCCAGGACCCCATATGGATACCAAAATCTGTGGATATTCAAGTCTTTGTCTTCTATTCTAATGCAAATTCCCAGTCAACAAATTGTACAGTGGGCCCCTGGTATCCACTGGGATATGGTTCCAGAACCCCATATGGATACCAAAATCTGTGGATATTCAAGTCCCATTGTATACAATGGTGTAATAAAAATGGTGTCCTTTATATAAAATGGCAAAATCAAGGTTTGCTGCTTGGAATTTTTTTATTTTTTTTGAAATATTTTCAAGCTGTGGATGGTAGAATCTGTGGTGCAGAATCCATGGATATGGAGGGCCGATTATACACTTTTTGTTTTCATCTTTTCATAAGTCTACCAACTTCTGGATGTTCAACTCTTAAAAGGATTTCACTCTTAATTTGCCCTATTGTTTTAAGTATTTCAATCCAGAGGCTTTCCCCTTCCCCAGAAGCAATTTCTAGAGAAATCTGTTAGGCCTGTGTGAAAATATCTGCAGTGCTGCTGTAGATGTCTTCTCCCAATGCTTATGGAGGGAGACATGTTGCACTGAACCTCTGAGAGGCAGGCACCAGTACTTTATTCCAGGGAATGATCTGGCATGATTTCCCCGCCAGATCCCATTTGGAGCCTTGTGAGATTGCAAACTTGCAAAATGTAGAACTTGATTTGCCAGGAACATACAGGCTTGGACACACAACAGCTGGCCATTTTCAGCCAGACTGTTTAGAGCATCGGCTGGTCCAGAGCTATTGGGCCCGGCACCCCCTCAACCTTATTGTTTCATAGAATCATAGAATCATAGGAGAGTTGGAAGAGTTGAAAGAGACCACGAGGGCCATCCAGTCCAACCCCCCTGCCACGCAGGAAATCTTGATCAAAGCATCCCCGACAGATGGCAATCCAGCCTCTGTTTAAAGACCTCCAAGGAAGGAGACCCCACCATGCTCCAAGGGAGTGTGTTCCACTGCCAAACAGCTCTTACTGTCAAAAAGTTCCTCCTCATGTTGAGGTGGAATCTCTGTTCCTGGAGTTTGCATCCATTGCTCCGTGTTCCAGTCTCTGGAGCAGCAGAAAACAAGCGTGACATGCATATTGTATACAGGGAAATGTTTATTGTGAAGTTATATGATTTATGACTGCTGTATTTGCATTAAAGTTGTGATAACTTCCCAACCCATAATATGGTGTTCAGCCTCTGTCTCAGCACAACTGTCTGATCCCATAAATTTTAAGGCAGGGAATTCTTGCAAAATTTGAGGATTTCAAGACAGATTCCAATCAAAGAAGGCCATGCAGAGTGAAATAGGCCAGGCATGTGTGGTGAAATAAGGATTGGAAGGTTCCTTGGTGTTTTCATGTCATTTTATACTTGTCCAGTGCTTAAACTCTGGAACAATTTTTCCCAACATTTGGTTCCAGAATGCTGCTTGACTTCTATTCCTGAATGCTTGATCTTTGGCCATACCAGCAGGGACTTCTAGGAGCTGAATTCCAATGACATGTAATTGTTCATGATGTGAGCCAACACTCTAGAATATATGTTGACATCATCAGTGTGTGTTGCATTTGTGGGGCAAACAGATCTTACAACAAAGAAAATGTATTTTATGGTGTCCAACATGGAGTTATGTAAGGGAAGAACCTGATCATCATTCCAATATCTTCATCTGCAAAGATGTTAATGAGTATTCAGCCATAGGACAAATGACAACTATTGTGAAACAGCTGCTTGTTTGTTAATTTGATTCTATTAAAGAAAAAAACAAGATGGGGAGAATGAGAAACTGAGAGAAATCAAACCTAACAGATTCATTCATCCATGCCCTATAGATAGATTTTTTAAAAATGCATACTTAACATATCCACAATTATACTATTACCCTGGCTGATTGTTACTGTAGTGTTACCTGTCCACACGAGTGATTGCAGTTTCCCATCAATAGAAGGAATCCACTCAATGAAATTCCGTTGATGATAACAGAAGGGAACCAGCCCACCTCTGAAATCTTATTGATAATTTCTTGGCAGCATGTCCCATTATCAAGACCAATTCCTAAGTCAATTGTTTGATGTAGATTCTAGTGATGAAGAACATGATAAAGGAGAAAGAGGTTATCTTAAGACTCTTATACTCTTCCCCATCATTATTCTAAGGGGACAGGTTCCCTGCTGTATTTCTCATTGTTTGGCCTATCAAAACTAAGGGAATTAGTTGTTTTCGTCACAATGGAGATTTGATTACATAATATAAGTACTAGGCATGAGATACTTGCAGGTGTTTTTTAGTCAAAAGAATACTGATAACATTATGTAATGATAGCGTATATTATGAAAATGAAATCCCCAAAGTGATGTACATTTAATGGAAAAGAAATAATTCAAAAGGCTGCTTATAAATACATGTACAGTCTTATATCCTACCTTTTGAAGATAAATTTTAAGAGATATTATTGGGAGACTTCTGTTTCCAGCTCTCATTCTAAAGATTCTCATCAGATTATCTGCGTGTGCATGGTGCACATATGCATGCATTTTGTGTACTTGTGTGTGTACACACAGGGAGACATAAATTGCTTGAAAAATATTTTCCAAAGATTTTTACCAAGGTGGCTATGAGACAGCTTCCTTTCAGTCTCCCCTGATGTAATTAATACAGATAAGACAGGTCAGACTGAGTCAAACCTGTGGAAGATGCTTTTGAAGATTGCTATTACACTGCCTCAGATCTGGCAAAGAGATCTGGTTGATTATCACAGTTGGGTATGGTAAGCATTAGGGCTTTCTCAATGGCTGAACTCAACCTGTGGAATACCTCACCCATGAAGTTTGTCTGAAGTCACTCAAAAGCACCTCCTCTCTAGGAATAGTGGGAGTTTTATTTCAATAGCAATAACAATAGCACTTCTACTTCTATACCACTTATCAGTGTAAAAGCACTCCCTAAGCAGCTTACAACACGTTAGCTAATTGCCCCCAACAAGTTGGGTACTCATTTTACTGACCGATGGAAGGTTGAGTCAACCTTGGAGCCCTCTGGGATGGAACTTACAATATTGAGGCTGCAGTACCAGCATTTAACCACTGTGACAGCAGGGCTCTCTACGCTTTTTAAAATAAAAATACTTTTTTTTTTAATAAGATCAATTTTTCCATATTCCCCTGATTTTTTTCATATTCCAGATGGAAATATTATGAGGATCAATAAATTTAGTATTATCACATACTCCCTGTTGCATAATCCATTCCATTGTAGACTTACAGTCCTCTTAGTTCCAGGGAGACGTACATTGCAATCCTTGATTGCACAAAAAATGTGTCATCTACATTGGTCCCCTTAGTCTCTCAGAGAAATTGGATAGCCACTGGGGATCACTGAAAATTTGGCTTCAGATCATTTTTGATAAGTCTTTACCAAATTTTCATTATTATTATTATTATTATTATTATTATTATTTTCATATTTGTGATTCAAAGAACAGAAGCTCTTTTTAAAAAAGTGAATGTGGATGAGGAACAAGAATATTTTCCCACCCCTGCTCTGCCTTGATCTCAAGTGAGGCAGTAGACAATTACATAGATCACATAAATGCATAGAGGCTCTCCATCATATATGCTACCTCAGAAGCAGTGCAAATGGAGACACACATTTTCCTTGTCAGTGTAAAGTTGTTCAGATGGATAGATATGTAGACAAGTATGAACTGTATTCTACCTTGAATAAAACCCTAGTGTATATTGTCTTTTCACTTCTTTTAGTATATGTGGAAAAGTCCTTATGAGACTGACAAATAAATCCAAAGGCAGTAGAGGAAGGGAATACAAACTAAAGGAATTGCCAGATCCAAAGCCCTTACCAGGCTTATGCCAGAGGGGCAATAAAAGGATATGTATACTGCCTCCAATGCTTATGTGCATTTTCTCTGCTATGGAAATAGAAATGTAAGAGCTTTGGATGCAGAGAAACTGACGTTTCCTCCAGTCCAACCTCCAAATTGTCTGCCTCTCCCCATTTTTTTCCAAGCAGTAACAGAAGGATGCAGGGGCATGGGAAGATTTGTGACTATAGAAGGTGGACATTCCTTTTTACATGGAGACCACCCTCTCTCCACCAGAAAAAAAGAAATTCTATTAAATACTGTTGCTCCAGGACACCCTCACAGGGACCATAGGATTGTAGCCATAGAGCTAAGAAAGTTCTGTAAAAAGGACTGGAAATCTCATAGGTGACATATGCTGTTTTAAGCAGATGATGTTAGAAGTACACCCTTATTCAGGTGCTTCCCCACAACACAAATACAGCTGATGATGCTGAGGCATGTTCTCATGGCCAATTAATGGATGGGGGGGGACACAGACTGTGCCCAACTGCAATTGTGTATCTAGGAGAAAGGAACAGTTATCACATTCTCAGGTGCCCAGTGTATGCTAAAGTACATCCAGCCTTCTTGCCCAAGATCCATGAAGGAGGCAACTCTTCCTTTCTCCCAGGTCCCAACTGTAGCTAGACACTGCTCAGGTAACCCCCATGGCCTCCCCCGGTCCACTAATTGGCTATGGAAATGCACCAAAATGTCATGCATTGGTGATGAACTGGAAGCTATGCCGGGAGGAGGCTTGTGCTTTGCCAGGGTAATAGTGGATTGTGGCCTAAAATGACAAAATAACTTGAACAACTCCCTCAAAATGAATGATAGGCTGGAAATCTGTTGGTAAGTTATGACAGCATAAGTCAGACTTCTCATTGCCACTATTTTTTTTTATTTATTTTTTTTTTGTCATTGTGGAGGTTGGAATTCAGTTCCAACTGCACAATGGCCAAACTACCCCACCCTCCAGAAAAAAAAAAAAAACCCTCACCTTCTAAACAGTACAGCTCTCCCAACATGGTCATTTCCATATTGTCAGAGAGGAGGGGGATCAACAGGTCCAGGTTTATCAATTGTTCTTAACTGGATGCACTAGAAAGACATCTTCTGCAGAGATGTCCCAAGGACCCTTATAGGTCCCTGTGGATGCTTGTTGCATCATGTCCAGCGACAAAGCAATAGCTGGATTCATCTCTGCTGATCCCACCAGTCTCCAACAACATGGAAATTGACATATTGGAGTGGGCTGTGCTGTTTACAAGGGAGGGTTTGGGGGATAGTATTGGAAAGTATAGCTACTGGGCTAGGATTCCAGCCAAGATGTGTGTAGGGATATAGACATAGACTTTATATGTTAGGTTTGCTCTGAGGGAATGCACACACACAGTATCTACACACAGAGAGAGAGAGAGAAAGCAAGAGATTGAGAGCAAGAGAGAGAGAGGTGACATCTGAGAACAGAAAATAATTTAAAACTTGAGTACATTACTACATTAAGCTTTACTTTTGTTCCTTGAGCCTTGAAATGCCAATATTAATATGAGCCCGTTTGCTGGGAAATCAATACATTTCAATTAGAATAACAGACTCTTTCATAGTAAGCAACAAATCTGTAAATGTGATATGCAATCCTCTTATCTGGATGATCATTGTAATATGAAATAGCAACATGTAAGATCAGGGTTGCTTTACTTGATCTTTGTAAAAGTAGCTTACAAGGAAAGCTCACACTCCATCACGGTTGACAACTTCAGGGTGGAAAAGGGGGACTGATAATTATTTAAGATAATGGAACTTACTTGGGGGTAAACATATAGAGTGAGAACCAGCATGATGTATTGGTTTAAATGTTGACCTATGACTCTGGAGACCAGAGTTTGAATCCCTACTCAGTCATGGAAACCCACTGGGTGACCTTGGGCAAGTCACACTCTCTCAGCCTCAAAGGAAGGCAATGACAAATCCACTCTGAATAAATCTTGCTCAGAAAACCCTCTGATAGGTTTGCCTTAGGGCTGCCATAATTCAGAAATAATTTGAAGGCACAAAACAACAAAACATGTATAGTATCAGGGTCTATGTATAATTCATCTGAGAATATATATATATATATTTGTTTATAGTTATCCCTGCTTTCCCAGCACTAGCACTCAAGTAAACTTACAAAAATTAAAGCAGATACATACAAATAATAATAATAAAAAACACAACAACCATATTGGTAAAAACTTAACCAAAAGTTATAGTCAAGAAGTAAATAAATTGTTCGCAGAATTAAAAATAATTGAAAACATAGCCATCAAAAAAACAAGTAGCAAAGGATTCAGCACATAAATAGCCCTTTCCTGATAAACTGTCAGTCCCCCATAGTCTGTCAAAATAATAAAGCCTTGGTGTACCAGTGGGAGTATAAGGAAGGAGCCAGTCAATTCTCCCTGTGGAGACTATTCAAGAGCCTGGTAGCAGCCACTGAGAAGGCCCTGGCCATGCTGCCACCACACATGCTACGAGGATGGAAGGACCATGAGAAGGGCTCTCTCCAAAGATGTGTGAACCTGGGTAGGCTCATATAAGGGAATACAGTGCCTTGGGTAGCCTATACCAAAGCTGCATACCATACTTAACTTTCCCAATGCCACCAATAAGACTAAAAAGGGCTTAACCTTGGATTGATTCTATCCAAATGACTTATGATATGCATAGTTTGTATGCTAATGTTATAATAGATGTAATTTTACTGAATACACATATGAATGCAAAAAGGGCATGCAGGTATTGTTAGTTGCTTCATAGCCCTCGTCCTGTTCTGTGCTTGTATTTTGTGCATAATAACTACATTTTATCCTTTATCTTTTTTACCTTTTTATTCTTTTGTCATTTATAATTTTAGTACAATCTAGAAGTTTTTATAACTAGAGCTTAATTACGGTTTATTGTGATTCGATTGTTATTTGTACTTACTGGTCAAGGACCGAATAAACTTTTACTACTACTTGTTAGTTGCTTAATTATTATGCTAGGAGCCCCCAAGCCAAAGTCAGAACCTGGAACATTACTTTTTAAAAGTGATTTTGTAATCATTATTTTTTCAGCATGACTCATATGAATTACTCATTGTGGAAGGCATAATTTGTTCCATTGCTCATTGCAAGTGTGTTACTATTTAATTACTCTTAAATTACTTTTTAAAAAAATCATTGAAATATACAAAAATGGTCAAAAGTCTTCCAAAATGGGCCCTGCCCCATGTAACATTTTAACAACAATATTAAATGGTACTCATTACATAAAAAAGTAAGGACATTACCAGTTATTAAGTTAGCTTTTAAAAGTAATGTTTTAAATAAGTCAAGGGAAAAACTATTCAAGATGCAGGTTAGAAGAACTGACATTATGACATTATGACCATTACAAATTTGCTTAAATCCTCCCAAGACAACATTAAATATAAATACGGCTGCTGCCACCCAAAATGACATGCTGAAAGAAATGGATGCACAGGTTGTCATCTCGTCCCTTCTGCCAGTTGAAGGGCATGGTCTAGGAAGGGAGAGGAAAATAGCCGACCTAAACAACTGGCTCCGTAGATGGTGTCGCTGAGAACAGTTTGGATTCTTGGATCAGGGGCTGCACTTCCATGAGGGGGGACTTCTGGCAAGAGATGGGGTGCATCTCACAACAGTTGGCAGAAACATTTTTGCCTACAGTCTCAAGAATTTGATCAGGAGGGCTTTAAATTGAGTCATATGGGGGAGGGAGACAGTATTCTGGAAGGCAAAAGGGCTGGAGAAAATAGTCAAACTGTCATAGAGGTACAAGGCAAACAGTGCAAGGACCCAACAGTGGGAGGCAAAAAAAAAAAAAACCTTGCAAGAGCAGCAAGTAACGGGAACACATTGTCTTAGATGTCTCTACACTAATACACGGAGCATGGGAAATAAGCAAGATGAACTTGAACTCCTACCACTACAAAACAATATGATATAATAGGCATTACTGAAACCTGGTGAGATGAGTCGCATGATTTGAATGTAGGAATAGAGGGGTATAACCTTTATAGGAGAAACAGGCCAAACAGGAAAGGAGGAAGAATAGCATTATATGTCAGGGATATTTACACCAGTGAAGTGATCCATGACATCAATACTGGAAGCCAGGTGGAGAGCATCTGGATAAAAATTAAAGGGGAGGGAAGCAACAGGGATGTTATTGTGGGACTCTACTACAGACCCACAAGTCAAACGGAGGAATTAGGTGATGCCTTTCTAGAACAGATGAACACATATACAGAAAGGAGAGATGTAGTAGTGATGGGTGACATCAACTATCCTGATATTTGCTGGCAATCTAACTCAACCAAAACTCAACCAAACCATCCTAAAGCTATTTCAAACTGGCCTTAGGATGGGATTTGGAGTTGAGACTGACATGGATGCCTTGACCGATGACCTGCGTCTAGGCATCGACAGGGGTAGTGTGACCCTGTTGGTGCTTTTGGATCTCTTAGTGGCTTTCGATACGATGGATCATAGCATCATCTTGAATCACCTGAGTGGGTTAGGAATTGGAGGCACTGCACTCCAGTGGTTCCGATCCATCCTCTCGGATCCGTTCCAGTGGGTGCTGCTCGGGGACAGCTGCTCCAGCAGAAAGGAGCTTACTTATGGGATTCCGCAAGGTGCCATCCTGTCCCTGATGCTGTTTAACATCTATATGAAACCTCTGGGTGAGATTATTCAGAGTTATGGGGCTGAGTGTTATCAGTACACGGATGACACCCAGATCTATTTCTCCTTGTCCCGATCATCAGCCTCAAATTCCGATGGTGTCTCTCCTCTTAATGACTGTCTTAAAGCAGTAATGGGCTGGATGAGGAAAAACAGATTGAGATTAAATCCAGACAAAATGGAGGTGCTCACGGCAGTGGCCGCAAAACCAGGAGCTGGGTTGCAACCTCCAGTCCTGGACGGGGTCACGCTCTCCGTGAAGGAGTGTGTTTGCAGTCTGGGGGTGCTCCTTGGATTCATCACTTCAGATGATGAGTAAGGTGAATGTGACGGTCAGGAGTGCCTGTTATCAGCTTTGGCTGATACGCCAGCTGCACCGATTCCTGGAAGAAAGGGACCTCGAGACTGTGGTGCATGCGCTGGTAACCTCTCATCTAGATTTCTGCAATGCACTCTACATGGGGTTACCCTCATGCTTGGTTTGGAGATTTCAGTTGGTACAAAACATGGCAGCCAGAGTGGTCTCGGGAACATCTTGGAGAGACCATATAACTCCAGTATTAAAATCTCTCCACTGGCTGCCTATCAATTTCTGGGCCTAGTATACGATGTTGGTTATTACCTTTAAAGCCCTAAATGGCTTGGGTCCAACTTATCTTCGGAACCGCCTCCTCCCATGCAATCCTCCCTGAGCACTCTGGTCCTCTGTGAGGAATTTGCTTCAGCCACAAAAATCTAGGCTGTCTGCAACTTCCCAGAGGACCTTTTCGGTAATCGCCCCCAATTTATGGAATGGCCTGCTGAATGAGATCATCAGATGATGAGCCCAAGTAGCTTTAAAAAAGTATTAAAGACGGATCTCTTTTGGCAGGCCTTTCGTAATTAGATCCCTGCCTCTTTTTTAGTCTGCTGGCTATTTATTATTTTTTTTAACATGTGATTTTAGATTAGTTGTTTTTAATTCATATTGGTTTAATATCTTTTTATGGGGGAGGGTGGGGTGGGTGGTGTTTAGGGATTTTAATCTGTATTTGTATTTTAATTGTTGTAAGCTGCCCCAATTTTTTTTAACAGAGGGGCGGGGTATAAATTGTTATTATTATTATTATTATTATTATTATTATTCAAAGTCTAGTAAATTCCTTACTTGCCTGGAAGACAATTTCATGGTCCAAAAGGTGGAAGAGGCAACAAGGGGGTCAGCTATTTTATATCTAATCCTAACCAACAGGGATGACCTGGTTAATGGGGTGCAAGTGGTGGGATCCTTAGGTGAGAGTGATCATGTTCTCCTGGAGTTTGTTGTACAATGGAAAGGAAAAGCCAGGCATAGTCAGACACACATTCTTGACTTAGGAGAGCTGATTTCAATAAACTCAGGGAAATACTGGGGGTGATCTCATGGTCAGGAATACTAAAAGAGAAGAGACCTCAAGACGGATGGGACTTTCTCAAAAGGAAGATACTGAAGGCACAATTTCAAACAGTACCAATGAGGAAGAAAAATGGGAGCATCTCAAGAAACCAGGATGGATGACTGAAGAACTTTCAATGGAGCTATGTCTTAAACGGAACATGTATAGGAAATGGGAAAAGGGAGAAATCACCAAAGAAGAACTCAAACAGATAGCGAACATGTGTAGGAGTAAAGTCAGAAAAGCTAAAGTGCAGAATGAGCTCAGGCTTCCTAGAGAGGTTAAAACAATAAAAAGGGGGTTTGGGGGTATGTCCGCAGCAAAAGGAGGAAGAAGGAAATGGTAGGGCCACTACGCGGAGAAGATGGCAAAATGCTAACAGGGGACAGAGAAAAGGCAGAATTACTCAACACCTTATTTGCCTCAGTGTTTTCAGAAAAGGAAAAGGGTGACCAACCTGAGGATAATGGAACAGAGGACACAACAGGGGAAAACCAGCACAGAATAAGGAAAGAGGTAGTACAGTAATGCCTTCTTAATCTAAATGAATTTAAATCTCTAGGACCAGATGAACTACATCCAAGAGTATTAAAAGAGCTGGCCAATGTAATCTCAGAGCCATTGGCAGTAACCTTTGAGAACTCCTGGAGAACAGGAGAAGTCCCAGCAGACTGGAGGAGGGCAAACGTTGTCCCCATCTTCAAAAAGGGGAAAAATAAGAGGATCCCAACAATTATCATCCAGTTAGTCTGACATCAATTCCAGGGAAGATTCTAGAGCAGATTTTAAACAGAGGGTCTGTGAACATTTAGAAGGCAATGCTATAATCACAAAAAGTCAACATGGGTGTCAGACAAACGAGTCATGCCAAACTAATCTTATCTCTTTTTTTGATAAAATGACCAGCTTGGTAGATAAAGGGAACGCTGTGGATATCACATACTTTGATTTCAGTAAGGCCTTTGACAAGGTTCCTCATGACATTCTTGCAAACAAGCTTGTAAAATGTGGGCTAGACAAGTTAACTGTTAAATGGATTTGTAATTGGTTGACCGGCTGAACACTAAGGGTGCTCAGCAGTGGCGCCTCTTCATCTTGGAAAGATGTGACCAGTGGGGTGCCACAGGTTCTGTCCTAGGCCCAGTGCTATTCAACATCTTTATCAATAGCTTGGATGAGGGAATTAGGGGCATACTTATCAAATTTGCAGATGACACCAAATTAGGAGGAGTAGCTAATACTCTAGAGGACAGGATCAAAATTCAAAATGACCTGGATAGACTGGACAGCTGGGCCAAAGCTAACAAAATGAAATTCAATACGGAGAAATTTAAGGTACTGCACTTAAGGCAGAAAAATTAAATGCATAGATATAGGATGGGAGAGACCTGGATGAACGAGACTACGTGCGAAAGGGATCTAGGGGTCCTAGTAGACCACAAGTTGAACATGAGTCAACAGTGTGATGCGGCAGCTAAAAAGGCCAATGCGATTTGGGGCTATATCAATAGAAGTATAGTGTCCAGATCAAGGGAAGTAATAGTGCTGCTCTATTCTGCTTTGGTCAGACTTCACCTAGAATACTGTGTCCAGTTCTGGGAACTACAATTCAAATTGACAAATTGGAGCGTGTCCAGAGAAGGGCAACTAAAATGGTGAAAGGTCTGGAAACCATGCCTTATGAGGAGAGACTTAGGGAGCTGGCTATGTTTAGCCTGGAAAAAAGACGATTAAGAGGTGATATGATAGCCCTCTTTAAGTATTTGAAGGGGTTTCACGTTGAGGATGGAGCAGGCTTGTTTTCTGCTGCTCCAGAGACTCGAATATGGAGCAATGGATGCAAGCTCCAGGAACAGAGATTCCACCTCAACATTAGGAGGAACTTTTTGACAGAAAGAGCTCTTCGGCAGTGGAACACACTCCCTCGGAGCATGGTAGGGGCTCCTTCTTTGGAGGTCTTTAAACAGAGACTGGATGGCCATCTGTTGGAGATGCTTTGTGGCAGGGTGTTGGACTGGATGGCCCTCGTGGTCTCTTCCAACTCTACAATTCTATGATTCTATGACATCTTTCAATCTAGCTTCCATTCCATTGCATCTAGTAAAAACTCATTTCTTAATGTCATCATATTCTGTATTTCCCCACCCTCCAAAAGTGGCAGCCTATCATGTGAAAGCAAAGTAAGAAGTGGTGCAACATTCAGACACTGAGTATTAAACATTATCAAAGGGATATGTGAGATAGATGCTCATATCCCATTTGGGGTAGATAGCTGGGGTTTGGGCTTTATAATGGAGGACAGTTTGAATTTCAAAATATTTAAAGCCAATGTGTGTTAGACTAGCTTTTTTGTCCCTGAAAGATATTTTAAGAACCTTACCTTATAATATGTCCTCTTCCACATATCCTTAATTGCTGGTTACTGCAGTCTATCATATCAATTAGGGGAAAAAAATCACTTTGTCCTTTAGAGAATATTGTGCTTTCCTCTAGTGACTCCTATCCATTTATTTTGATGAATGAATCCAAAATCTAATTATTATTCATTGATTGAAATGACTGTGCAAGCTGCTAGTTCTACAACTGAACAATTTTGAGAGAGAAAATAATATGGAAAAGCCTAATCCACAAATGAGCTGTTTTTTTTTTCTTTCCTCAAGATTGTTTACTCTTAATGCCTATTATGCAATCATGAACTACAGTTGGCCATTAACATCTGGGTTCTACAAGCTGGTAGCAATGCATCTTTTGATACCAACATAGTACCATTTGTTTTACTTAGCATTTTTTCCCAGGTTTCCTAATGGAACATAGAGAGATCAGACAGCTATCAGGAATCAAGCTGGAATTTGAATTTAAGAAGCTAGATTGTATCCTGAACATGTGCACCGACCTTCACTGTAATATCTCAGTATTAGATTAGGTTACAGACAAAAACAATGCCAAAAAAGCACTTACAACATTTTGACATACACGCAGAACAATCCTACACATTTGTATTTATGAGTAAGTCCCATTCTCAACAAAACAGCTTATTCTTGGGTAACTGTGCACTGGTATGTAGCTACAGACCAGGATATTATTAGAAATCTCAACTAGAGGAGACACACTAACCATTACTGAAACATTACTGAAGAATGGGTTACTTACCGTAACTATAGTTCTTCAAGCAGTCTTCTGTGAATTCACACAATGGGTTAATCCTGCACCTGCGCATAGCACTTCGGAAACTTCTAGCAACTCATTTAGAACTTTTAGGCAGTAGGACTGCCCCCTCGCCCCTGGTGCATATAAGCCCATCCCTCTCACCAACTGCTCAGTTCCTTTTAGCCACGTTAAAGAAAGTAAGTGAGAGGTAGGACACCAGAGGGGAGGAAGGCAGGTTTGTGTGAATTCACAGAAGACCACTTGAAGAACTATAGTTATGGTAAGTAACCTGTTCTTCTTCATGGTCTCTGTGAATGCACACAATGGGTAGATTAATAAACTCAGGAGAAAGGATGGAGTGGGCGTCCAGACCAAGAAAAAACACCACACAGTATGCCAATACAAAAATACTATATTGTAACAGAGGTAGGCTATTATATAGCTCAGCCATCCGAAGATGAGTGTGCAATGACCACCTTCACAAGGGCTGCACCATTTCTAATAGCAGAGTCCAGATTGTAGTTCTTTACAAAGGTAACCAGTGTTGCCCATGTGGCTAGTCTACAGATGTCTGTCAGCGGCATGCCATTCAGGAATGCTTTTGAGGTAGCTGCTGCTCTAGTCAAGTGGCTTCTAATGGAAAAAAGCAGAGGTGCACCTGCAGCTTTGTATGAAATCCAAGAGGTCACCCACTTGGAGAAGCATTGAGATGAGACAAGAGAACCCTTGTTGGGGCCCACATAACAGACAAAAAGTTTGTTAGTGCATCTAAACTCTGACAGAGAAGGTTAAGTACTGTAGCTCAATATAGATCTCAGAATTCCATAGCATTGAGCCATGACAGTTAAAGTGGTGTCAAAGTGCATTATTTCTGCAGTGCAGATGCAGCCAGAGAAAAGACCCAGGAGCAGTGCTGCACCAACTTACCCTGCAGTCACTGAAGGGTCTACAAAGAACCTTGAGACTATGGATTTATCCAAGTGCTTTTGGAATGCAACCCTTGAAGGCCTGTGGCTGCCCTAACCTCAGATGGTAATGCTGGAGGGGCTTCTGCTTATTGTTTAGCATAGGAGCAAATAAACTGCTTTATGTGACAGTTCAGCTTGACACCTCCTTGTGAGCTGATCAAGTTGAAGAGGTAAGTTGTGCCACTCCCTTTGGAAGGGGGTAGATGGAGTCACAAACATACACAAGAAATAAACAATTTCCCCTCCTCAGTAGTAGGATATAAGGTTCTAAATGCAATTGTTAATCCTGATTGGAGTAGATTCATTGACGCAATGGAAGTTATATAAGTGTTGACTTGCCAAGTTTCCATTGAGTCTGTCTACTTGCATTGAAACCAACAATAAAATTTAAACCTTTTATTTTTAACAAACAAACTTGATTCATCTCCCAGCACCTTCATTTAAAGAACTTCCTCTAGATGGAGTTAGAAAGACCTGTGCATGAGAATGGAGAGACATCATAAGCTATTGTAGATAGTATTGGCCTAGTTGGATTAATCGAAATATTACACATACAGACTTCAGTTTAACAGTTTAATACTTACCACACACATTAGAGCATTTGGAGCTTTTCTACTTGATATATTGCAGTAAATCAACAATTTAAAACACATGATGCAGGATATATTATAATACAAAGTTGTTGTAGTGTCCTTGGTGGGCTTTGAAAGCTGATTATAGTATAAAAACTCTCAAACACTATATATAATCTATAAGGGTAACCTGATTGGGGGGGGGAGGAGTGAGGATACATCCCTTTTCTTGTTACATGGCAGATGCTACCATGTAGTTAGTTTGGACTTGTTTCAGTTTCCAAGGTCAGTATCAGGTTTCTCAGGTCAGGTGTCTTGTCCTTCAGAAATCTCATCCTTGTAAGTGAATGATAACTAAAAGAGTATCTAACAAACTCTCAGTGTGTTGGTGGCTGTTTTTCTATATATTTGTTTTTTTTAAATATATTTGTTTAAAATATATTTTACAAATATTTTAAAAATACAGTTACCCCTCCACATTCGCGAACTCAGCATTCGCGGTTTTGGATATTCGCGGTTTTGGGAGGGCCCCCCCCGCCCTCCCAAAACCATGACACGGGGCCTCCAGAGGCCCCGTGAAGGCCTGGGGAGGGAGGGGAAGAGCCGGAGAGGCCTCCACGGGGCCTTCAGAGACCCTCCGGAGGCCCCATGAAGGCCCTGGGAGGGAGGGGGAGATCTGGAGAGGCCTTCATGGAGCCTCCGAAGGCTCTGTGAAGGCCCTGGGAGGGGAGGGGAGGGGGGAGGGACAGGGAGGCTTTCATGGAACCTCCGAAGGCTCCGTGGGGCCCTGGGAGGGAGGGGGAGGGCCAGGGAGGCCTCCACAGGGCCTTGCAAGGCCCCGTGAAGGCCTCGGGAGGGGAGGGGGGGATGGCCGGGGAGGCCTCCACTGGGCCTCGGGAGGGTGTCCTGAGGCCCCGTGAAGGCCTAGGAAGGGACTGGGGAATCTGGAGAAAGCGACTATGGGGCATCTGGAGGGCCCATGGTTGCTTTGGCAGGGGAGGGGAAGGGCAATCATTATTCACGGATTTTTCACATTTTTGGGGGTCTGGAGAACCTAACCCCCATGAATGTGAAGGGATGACTGTATATATTGTCACCCCCAGACTATGGAACAGCCTGCCAGATGAGATCTGTCAGTTGACATCTTTGGACAGCTTCAAAAAGGCTGTCAAGATGGATCTCTTCTGGCAGCCTTTCCAGAATAGGTTATCCTGGCCTCGGGACCCCACCCCCTCCTGCAGGAGAGTCCCCACAGATTCTTTGTTAACAGAACTGAATATCGCTGGGGATCTACTGTTATTGCTAAATGTAGCATGTGTTTTATTAAATGTTTTAATTGTTGTTTTAATTTTTAAATTGATTTAATAACTTTTTAAGGGGTTGAGGGGAGTATACTGTTTTACTTTGTATGTTTTTTAATGTTGTGAACACCCTGATTGGGTTTCCAAAGGGCAGTATATAACTTATTATTATTATTATTATTACAAATAATCTATCTACATCAAATTTTTCATTCCATTATTCCATTCATATTACTCCAGTGTTACTCTGTTTTCATTTCTCATAGTTTTCAGTGGGAATTTCAGCTACACTTCTTCTGTGTGCCCCATCCAATTGGTTTGAAGCATTTAGACCTCCTATTGCACCTACAAAACTCAAACAAATTAGACAGAGTGTCCCCATTCACCCCCCCCCAAAAAATCCCCTGAAAGTACGGAGACAGATACAGAGACTTATTATTAAGTGATTCCCCCCCCCTCTAAATTAAACAAATAAACATGGCAAAACTGGGAAAAGTGTGTGTAATGAACTGAAAATGCTTAAAAGCAGTTTGGAGATCTTTTTGCACAAAGAAAAAACTGAACAGATGAACCAGCTAATATTCTGACTCAGGAGAAAGAACTCATGCATGAAAACACACAAATAATCCTCCGTCTTTTATGTTTCTCTCTAAATCCCTCTCCTTGTCATTGTGATCTGAGAGCTTTGCATAGAAAAAAAACTTTATCAGAATTTTGGATATAATTTTGAATTGACACATGTTTGAATTGAGACTGTTTCATTGAGCTGAGACAGTAATCTATTACAGCATCATTCTCTGTACAACCTTCATATGACTTATTCTAGCTGTTAGAGAAAATGAAAATGAATAAACTCCAGAAGAAATGAATGAGTAACAAATAAATATATGGCATTCAGAACTCACTTTTGACTCTGACATTCAATTTACTAGTAGGGAATGTAACAAACGAGCCCTATTCATTTCAGTGTTTCATTTGATATAGAACAAATGCTCTTTTTCTTTCTTTGAACACCCCATCTTGCTCACATTAATCTCTTGCATTTTGTTTCTTTAAGTATCCAAGCCATTACAAAATATTCATTGTTTAGACCAGTGGTTCCCAACTTTGTTCTTCAGATGTAATGAACTACAGTCCACATCATCCTAGCTACCAAGGCCAGAGATTATGGAAATTGTGGTCCAACAATTCCTGAGGTCTCAAGGTTAAGATCCACTGGTTTTGACCTTAATCAGGTCACTACTTCCTTTATTTTCTGGTTAAATTTTATTTATTCTTATATAGACATTAAGCTTACAACATAGACGAACATATACATACCTATATAGACATAAAACATCAACAAATACAAAGCCATCTACAATCAGATTCCCTCCCCCCTACCTGTACCCTCCCCCCCAGACGTTTCTCACATAACACATAACATAAAACTAAAATGACTTCCCACTTACCGATGTCAGATCCTCTATAACTGTGCTTAAAGTTTATTCTTACTCCTCTCTTCCAAAGTAACTTAACATAATGTATCAAAATAAACATATATAATATTCTAACTACTGTCTCTCCTTTCTTTCCTCACTTTAATAATAACATCCATAACAATTGTTACTAAATATCTAGTTTTTATCCTGTTTAATCTCACTCCTTATTAATAACTTCCCATGCCTAGATTCTAGAACAATCTTAACCATCCTTTTTGCTTTCTTCCTGTTATGGGTGTTAACTATTATTCTAACGTCTTCCTTCATGCCTACTCGCTTACTGGTCAAATCCAATTATGCTAATCTCCCCTTCTTTACGTTTTATAAATTCTATAAATGGTTTCCATTTTCTAAGGTATTTCTCATTTGGGTTCCCTCTTATTAAATTTGTTAATTTATCTGCGTTGGCCAACTCCATTACTTTACCTCTCCAATCCAACACTGTAGGAATTTCTTTAACTTTCCAACTTTTTGCAAAATTAATTCTTGCAGCCGTAATTAAATACATTAATAAGTCCCTGTGTTCTTTCTCCTTTTTATTTTCCAGGTTTATCATATTTAGTAAATACAGTTCTGATCTTAATCCTATTTCGAAGCCCAATATATCCTCTATTTCTTTATTAATTTTAAGCCAGAATTTCCTAGCCTTATCGCACTTCCACCACATGTGGTAGAGGGATCCTTTCTGGGATTCACATTTCCAGCAGCTATCAGCAAAGTTCCTGTTCACTTTGGACAAAATATACGGGGTTAAGTACCATCTGTACATCATCTTGAAGAAGTTCTCTTTAAGATTATAACAACAGGTAAATTTTTGGCCTCGCTTCCAAACATCTTCCCATTGTGATAGGGAGATACTAGCTCCAAAGTCCTGTGCCCATCTCACCATACAGTGCTTCACCTGTTCCTCTTCTGTATCTATTCTTAATAATATTTTATATAGGGAACTTATGATATGTCCTCCTTCAAACTTTAATGTTTTTTCAAATTCCGCCATTTTCCCCTCAAATTGTTTTTTCCCTAATTCTTCCTTTATTTTTGCCCTTATCGAATAGTAATTCAGCCATTGAATTTTCTTCCCTTCTTTTTTCAAATCCTCCCATTCCTTAATTTCCCAATTCCCTGATTTTTTCACCATTAAGTCTCTATATCTCAGCCAATTCTGGCTTCTTAATTCTCTCCTCTCAAAAGCCTCTTGCGTTGAGACCCACCCCGGTATATTGGGACATAACCTATCTTTATATTTCATCCAAATTCTAAAGAGGGATTTCCTAATCACATGATTTTTAAATTCCTTGTTAATTTTGATCCTGTCGTACCATAAGTAACCGTGCCAGCCCATCAAGATGTTATGCCCTTCTAATGCTAATATTCTTTTATTCTCTAATAAAATCCATGGTCTCAGCCAGGATAAACATACCGCTTCAAAATATAGTTGCAGGTTCGGTAAGCCAAGGCCGCCTCTTTCCTTTAAATCTGTTAACAGCTTCCATTTGATCCTTGGCTTCCTTCCTGCCCATAAGAATTTGTTTATATCCTTCTGCCATTTCTTGAACACATTATTAGTACTGATAATTGGAATCACTTGAAACAGGAACATTACTTTTGGTAGGACATTCATTTTGATAGTTGAAATTCTTCCCATCAAAGATAAATTTAAATCCTTCCACCTATTTAAGTCTCTTTTAATTTCCTCCCATAATTTTGCATAATTATTTTTAAATAGCTGTTGGCTGTTAGTTGTCAAATCCACTCCTAAATATTTCACTTTTTTCACTATTTCAAAGTTAGTTAACTTATACAGATTTTCTTTTCCTCTTTTATCTATATTTTTAGTTAAAATTTTTGTTTTTTCTGTATTAATTTTGAAGCCAGCATAGTTGCCGAATTCAGTTATTATTCCAAGTAGGCTTTTAATTCCCTTTAGTGGGTCTTCCAATATAATTACCAGGTCATCGGCAAATGCCTGTAGTTTATATTCCTCCCCCCCTACTTTTATTCCTTTAATTTCTTTTTCTCTCCTTATCCTAATATTCAATACTTCTAGTGTCATAATGAACAGTAGGGGGGAGAGGGGACAGCCTTGCCTGGTTCCTTTCTCAATCTTGAATGTATCTGTATATTTTCCATTTATTATTATTTTGGCCTCTTGTTTCCTATATATCGCCCGAACCCATTTACTGAAATCTTCCCCACAATCCATCTGATCTATCACAGTTATCAGGAAGGGCCACTTTAAATTATCGAATGCCTTTTCCGCATCTAAAAATATTAATGCTCCTTCAATTTGGTTGTGGTGGTGTAGATATTCAATTATATTCATTATTACCCTCATATTGTCCCTTATTTGACGTTTAGGTAAGAACCCATTTTGGTCCCTATGAATATAATCATTTAGGACTGTTTTTAATCTATTTGCTAAAATCGCCGCAAATATTTTATAGTCTTCATTTAATAGGGATATAGGCCTGTAATTTTTTAGTTGTTGCTCATCACGACCTTCTTTTGGTAATAAGGTTATACTAGCTTCCTCCCAACTCTTGGGAATTTGATTACCTTTCAAAATATCATTTAAAACTCTGGACAAGGGTTCTGCCAATTCAGTATGGAACTTTTTATAATATTCCGCCGGTAGCCCATCTGGGCCCGGAGTCTTACCCAATTTCATTTTGGTGATAGTTTCTGTAATTTCCTCTATTGTGATCCTCTTATTTAATTCTTTTCGTTGCACCTCTGAGAGTTTAGTAAGTTGACTTTTCTTAATATATTCATCCATCTTTGTACTGCTAATTTCCTGATCTTGATAGATCATTTTAAAATAATTATAAAACAATTTCTGAATTTCCTCATCGTTTGTTACTTCTCTGTTTCCAACTTTTAGTTTTGCTATAATCTTTTTTGATTTTTCCTTTTTTAGCTTGTACGCAAGCCATCGGCTGGGTTTATTTCCAAATTCGAATTCCTTCTGCTTTATGTAATTTAATTTCTTTTTCATCTCGTCCGCAAATAACATTGTTAATTGTTCCTGCAATATTTTAATCTGATTTTTAATTTTTTTACTTGTTGGGAATTTAACCAGTTCTAATTCTTTCTGCTTAATTTCTTCTAACAGTTTTTTCCTCACTTCATGTCTTTTCTTATTTAATATATTATTCCATTGTACAAATATACCCCTCACTACTGCCTTCCCTGCGTCCCAGACCATGTGGTTTTCTACTCCATTATCCATATTCAATTTAAAATATTCCTTCAGGTTCTCTTTCACTGATTTAATTACCTCTTCTTTATATAACAGAGTATCTTTTAATCTCCATCTGTTTGTATTATGGCCACATTTCAGCACCAGTACCACAGGGTTATGGTCTGACATCGGTTTGGATAATATTTCCACCTTTTTAATAAAAGTAGCCATACTGTTACTAATCCATACCATGTCTATCCTAGAAAATGAATTATGGGCATCTGAGTAAAAGGTGAATTCCTTCCTTGATCCTTCTTTATATCTCCAAGTGTCTATCAATTGAAGTTCTTCAGCCATCTCAAAAAATTCTTTCACTAGTTTACCTTGATTTTTACTTATTTTCTTCCTTACCGCTTGCCTATCTATACCAGGCTCTACCACTCCATTCATGTCACCCATTACACAGTAGTTCCTATATCTTGTTTGTGTTAATTTCGCCCTCAGTTCTTTGAAAAACGGCCCCTTCTTTTCTAAAGGCGCATAGATACCCACCACCAACATCTTTGTTTTTTCGACATTAATTTCAACAAATATGTATCTTCCCTTTACATCTGATAGGATTAATTTCGGCTTCAAATCTGATTTTACATATAAAACCACCCCTTTTTTCTTTTTCTCACCCAGGGACATAAATTCCATTCCAAGATTCTTTTGTTTCAGTAAATATTCATGAGATTTTTTAATCCTAATTTCTTGTAAACATGTTATTTCTGCACCAACTTTTTTTAGATAATGGAAGACCATTTTCCTTTTCTTCATACTATTCAAACCCTTCACATTCCAAGTTACAAATCTAACTCCTGACATCAGTTAGGTAAATCTATTCAACTTTTATTTAATTAATTAGACCCCCTTGTCACCCCCCTTAACAGTCTTTATAATATCCAATCTTCCTTTTATTCTTGCACTCAGGCCTCTGGTTATGTTGTTGGATTACTACCCTTCTTGATGGTACTTGTCGTTAAGTCCTCTTTCTTTCTTTCTTTGTCGAACTCACTTTCTTGTTCTCTCCCTCTTTGATTTCCTAAATTTCCATTTGGTTCTTCATCTTCCTGGTGGCTTTTCCTCTTCATATCAAAGTCTCTCTTGTTTCTTTTAATAAATTCCTTTGCTTTCTCTACAGTGTCAATTTTATGTCTTTCTTTATTATAGGTAAAAGTCACACCTTCCAGTTTGTCCCAACTGAAAGGGATTCCTTCCCTTTTCAAAACTTCCACCAGGAATTGATATTCTTTTCGTCTTCTAAGTAATCTTATAGGGATTTCTTTCATCATTATGAGGAGCTTCCCATCAAACCAAAATCCTTTATTAAAATGAACTTCAAGGATGAAATCCCTCACTGATTTTCTGGCACATTGGATTATCACATCTCTGGGAAGATTTTTCTTCACCGTTGATGGGGATCTCACTCGATATACTCGGTCCAGTTCTCTCCCTCCTTGTTCTTCATCCCAACCTAGCGTATTTGCCAACAGAACTATCACTCTCTTTCTTATGTCTTCGTTCGGGTGTTCCTTTAATCCTCTAAGACGAATCCATGCTTCCTTCTCTCGCAGTTCTGCTAGCGCCAGTTGGTCACGCATCCTTTCCATTTCGAAATTAAGCTCTTCATTTTCTTTCTTTAAATTTTTAATATCTTCTGTGTTTTCGTGAACCTCTTTCTTGGTTTGTGTTAACAAATTATGTAAAGCATTAAATTTAGTATTCATGTCACTTAATTGGACCGAAATATCTTTTCTAAAATCCCGTATTTCCTCCATAAATTTGTTCATATATTGAGGTACTGTTTCTTCCACTGAGTTGCGTCTTCCTTGTGTGTCATTCGCATCTGTGAGTTTTACTCTGTTCCTTAGGCCTGTTGCCATTTTCTCCTACTATCCTTTCCTCCTTCTGACACAACAGAGTATCCAAATGTAATGTCAAAGACAACAACAAAAAAAAAGGCAAAAAGGAAAAGGAAAAAGAAAAAGAAAAAGGAGAAAAAAAAATTTTCCAAAAATTTGTCAAAGTATCGACTCTATTAAGGGAAAAAAAAATTCCCCCCCCCAAAAAAAAAATCAAAAAAAGGAGGGGAAGAAAAAAAATATCAGAAGGAAAAAAAATCAAAGAAAAAAGAAAAGAAAAAAAAGAGGAAAAAAGGGGAAAAAAAAGACGTGTGAGGAGGTTGGAGTTAATTTATCCCTTGGGCAAAAAAGGTAAAGAAAAGGAGAGGAAAAAAAAATTCTTTGAACTTTTCAGTTCCCTAAGGATCCTTCCAGCTCCAGAAGCTTTACAGCTATATAGCTTTATTTACAGCCAAGTGTCACCATTAATCTCCACTATACAAGCACCAGCTGTGCACTTCTTCAGCGTCTTCAAGGTCACTTTATTTTGATCTTGGTTAACTCCCCTGTCACATGGATCTTCTTGAATCACAGACTCACAAAATAAAGAGGGGCAAGAGAAGTAAAAATGGAGGAGAAAAAAAATAATACTAGTAGGGAATAATAATACTAGTAGAAAATAGTGATCATGGTAATAATAATAAGAAGAAGAAGAAAAAATCCCCAAAAAGTATAAGAAAAAAAAATACCAAAAAAGAAAGAAAAGAAAAAAAAAAGGAAAGGAAAAAGGAATAAGAAGGGAAAGGGGAAAAAAAATCCCTGACCCTTAATCAATGGGAAAAACAAAAGAGACAAGACAAAAAGACAAATGGAAAAAGAAAACAAAAAGTTTATATGTATATATATGAATATATATAAAAAAGGGATCAGCCCCTAAGGGATCAAAAACGGAAACCAAGCAACCTCCTTAAAAAAAAAGATACTTGAGTAAGTAAGTAGAAGGGGGTACAAAAAAGAACGATTAGTTACAAAATAACGTCATCCTCCATATATATCCTTGTGGTCACTTATACAACTTCCCAATACGAGTGGCACTTAGATATTCCAAATAAATGAAAGGGGAGTCTTCTCTCCTCAGAGGGACCAATACTCTGAACACTCGGGAAGCTATACAGATTTTAGTTACCTATTTAATTCAACTGTTTCTTCTGTAAGGTCTAGCGGCTTCTGGTTGTTTGCCGGCTCTCTCCTCTCGCCTGGCCCCTCTATGTCGCGGCTGACTGCCAGGCCGCCCCGCGCGCCCCGCTTTCCTCCGTCGCTATTCTCACCGCGGGGAGCTGGCTCTACGCGCTGGGGTATCAGGCCCTTTCGGCGATCCCCCGCCCCCCCTTGCCTGGGGGGCCTCCGGGGGGGGTTGCCTGTCAATTTCACCCCCCAAAGCCGCTTTCCAGAGGGCTCGGAGCCAGAGCTCCGCCACGATCGTCTAAACCCGCTCCGACCTAGACCGGAAGTCCACTACTTCCTTTATTTTATGGTTCCTCTATTTCTTCTCTCAAAATTCCACAACCCCATACTGCAACATATTGCCTTCTTATCCATTTTTCATTCTTCCCCTTCAGTTGTCTCCCTCACCTTCATATAATTTCTTATCAGCTTTGTTTGATTCTGTCCTTCTGCTATTTCCGTTCTGCTCTCAGAAACAATTAGCCTACATTCTCAGGAGATTATCACACTACACTGTCATTGTGTTACTATTCCACTTTATTTAATATGACTGCCTCCTGTGGAATCCTGGGATTTGCAGTTTAGGGACAGGCATTACAACTCTCAGTGGGAGAGCTCTTAGGCCTCACTAAAATACAAAAGCCAGAACTCCACATGAGGAAGCCAGAGCAGTTAAAGTGGAATACTAACACTATAATAGCGTAGTGTGAAAATCCCCTCAGGTATAAATTTTATTCTTGGTCTATCTTCATTTATGATAAATCCACAGTTCTTTTCTATTTAGATATTTTATGCTCTCCAAATCAACATTGTTTCCCTCTTGAGTAGGATGGCCAACCTGCTCACTGTGTTTTTTTCTGAGTTTCAATTCTTCAACACTCCACTGACTTTTCAAACATCTCTGGAAAATCACTCTGTATCACTCCAACACCATTTCCTCAAATGGCAACCAAAACAGAACAGAAGAAGCCCAAAATGAAAACCAGAAGTGATTTCAAGACACTTTCAGGTCAGAACCTCAGCCAAATTTTCAGGGCACTGCTTTCTACCAAAGCGTGCACAGAGGCCAAATTTGGCCCCTGATTCCAATGCAATTGTCCTCCCCTTACATAAACCCTCCAAAGGCACTTCAAATCCTTCTCCTATATTTCACATTGCTAGTTCCTTTGCACCTCACTTTGGACCCATTCACACTATGCAACTAAAGTTATCACTTCAAATTCACTGGGGTTTGGTTCCAGGACCCCCCGTGGATACCAAAATCCATGAATAGTCCATTCCCATTATATGCAATGGCATAGCAAAATGGGGTCCATTATATAAGATGGTTTGCTTTTTGGATTATTATTTTTTACAGAATATTTTCAAGCCATGAATACTTAAATCTGTGGATACCAAATCCATGGATATGGAAGGACAACTTTATAGCATTCCATTGTAACTGCCTTGGCAACATCCTATGGAATCCTGATTAAAGGAGAGAAGCTGGTAATTCTTAGAGAACTGTAGGCCTACACTAAACTACAAATCTCAGACTAACACCAGATATAGTCATGGCAGTTAAAGTGGAATCATGGTGTTATAACTGCGTAGTGGGAAAGGATCCTTTGTCTCCAAGGGGAATCTTGTGAAACTAAGGAGCAGACACGGAAAGGCAGACTGGTGGAGGCAAGCAGCAAATGTCAGGGCTACTAGTTGTGATGGATAATCATTGCTCTTAAAAGCTATATAATTTCTGGTTGCAAAAGACAGCTCTGTATAGATTTATGGAAGGCTTTAATAGCATCAGATGGAAGACAGGCAAGCTGTCCACAAACACTCTTGAGTTGCAAAAGAACTGTACAGCATGTGGAGATGTGGATGGTAGAATTGCAGGTGGCAATTTGGTTTGATAATTTCAGCCAGACTTTGTTAGAATGTCTGACTATAAAGGGTGGAGGCACTGTGCAAATCCCAGTTCTACATAGAATGACATATACAAAATAGAAATAAACAATCATGGTAGCTCGTGACTGGTGTTTAAGCAACCCTCAAATGGTCTTGTGTCATTCATCAGCCTGAGAAACCTACTACCTGTGACTGCCTTGGAACTGATCCTTTAACATATTTTATGACTGTGCAGAGGATTATGTGTTCTGTGGACCTAATCCAAATCATTGCAAGCTATAACTTTTCTTTCAACCTTGACAGCATGATCTGTTGCTGCATCAAAAAGGGTACATTTTGATTTATTCATGGAAGGCAAACATACCACATTTGACAAGGCAACAAGGCTGCACTAAAAGTGCAAGGGTGGATAGGTATTAGTTCTAAACTGCATAGAAAACTACATTGATTGCATCACTTTCTATGGATTTTCCTATTAAAACAGCAATAAATAATGCAGGTTATTTTTCAATTGGCTGCTTCCTATGAGTAAGCCACAAGCCAGACCTCAGTTTCACAAGCTATGGCAGTGAGATGAGACTTTTTGAAAAAGGTTGCCATTGGTAATCATATCTGCTGTTTATCTCCACATCCCCAGCTTCAAGATCACATATACTATCAAGGATGGCCAGTCAAAGGACAGTGTTAATATATTACTTAGAAATACCAGTTTCATAATAGAATGTTCTGAACTTTTAAACAGGGTAAAAGTGTACAGGTGTTAGGATTTATGTATGTCAAATATTGTTCTCTCTCTCTCTCTTTCTCTCTCTCTCTCTCTGTGTGAATAGTTCTATTTTTATTGGAATTGTTACCAGGAGCAGTACTGCTTTAGAGTAATCTCTGTATGTGTGTCTTTCTTCACAAACGAAGATTCAGGAAGGACTCATCCCATGCTTTCTGCAAGCGCGCTGATGACTGAAAAGGCCAATCTGAGATAAACAAGCCCAGTTGCAGAAAGCACAGCAGAAGGTGTCCTTGGGTGATGCTTCCAGGTTGTGATTCTTTCTGTGTTGTCATTTCTCTTCAAGATTTGTTTGGTGTGAGCTCTCAAATAAGGCTGCGGCAATGTGGATAGTGCGTCTCCATTCCTCCTGATGTGAGGCCAGGGTGGACCATTGTTGGTGATTGATTTGGCTGAGCCTGAGATGTTGTTTCAGGGAGTCCTTCTATCCCTTTTTTGGAGCACCCCTCTTACTCTGACCCGTGGCAAGTTCACCGTAGAGTACTATTTTTGGGAGGTGATGGTTCTCCATCCTAGAAATGTGCCCTGCCCAGTGCAACTGTGTTCTCAATATCATAGCCTCAATGCTGGTGATCCCTGCTTGCTCAAGAACAGCAACATTCGTCACATAGGACTTTTTCGGACATTAAAAATACAACGCTAGCAGCCTCGCCACATTGCGAGGCTGCAGCGCTGCAGCACGTCCCTTTCGAATGACACCCGTCCCTGCCGGTACTGTTGCAGTACCGCAGGGACATTTGAGTGTTATATTTAGCCGATTTTTACTCATGAAAGTTGATCGTGAGTAAAAATCGGCTAAATATAACGCTCAAATGTCCCTGCGGTACTGCAACAGTACCAGCAGGGACGGGCGTCATCCGAAAGGGACGCCCTGCAGCACTGCAGCCTCGCAATGTGGCGAGGCTGCTAGCGTTGTATTTTTAATGTCCGAAAAAGTCCATAGTCAGTCCAGTGTATATTTAGGATTGTGCATATACAGTGCTGATGAAAGCGTTCAAGGAGTTGTAAGTGTTAGCGATAGATGAGCCATGTTTCAGACCCATAAAGGAGAATAGACAGTACAATGGCTCTATACACACTGATTTTTGTGCTTTGCCTCAGGTGTTTATTACTCCAAACTCTTTTGTAAAGTCTTCCAAATGCGCTATATGCCTTTGCTAATCTGTGATCGATCTCTTTGTCAATCTTGGCATCTGAGGAGATGATGCTTCTCAGGTAGGTGAAGTGCTGAACCGACTTAAGCACAGATTTGCTGACGGCAATGTGGTGATGGTGGTGTTCGTCCTGTGGTACAGACTGGTAGAGAACTTCCATTTTCTTCAGGTTGACATCTAGCCCAAACAGCTCTTCAGCTGTTGCAAAGCAGGATGTTAGGCACTGATGTTCTTAGTAGTAAGCTGAGAAACTACCATACTGCACTGAGGGTTGCTACAGCTACCTATTTCCAATCCAGATAGGTAAAGATCCTTTGTTTAGGCAGCAGCAAAAATTAGAGCACATAGAAGAAACCTTGATTCTTTATTACCTCCTTTGGTTTTAATATAGAGACTTTTTACATTTTGCATCTACGGTTAGTGAATAAAGAATAGAAACAAAGGCAGAGCAAGAATTATTTATCTGGAATAAACAGGGACTAACAGAGGCTTAGAGGGTGGCAGCTGATGATTCCTATGTCAGCAGGGCTGTGAATCCACTCTATGGATTAGTCTAGATGAGAGGATATAATGCTCATTCCTGCACATTATTACAGATTTGCAGCAGGATCCTTTTGTCTCCACAGTCCTTCATCAAAAATGATGTGCAGAGGAGCTATCAGTGTTTAAAGTTCATATGCCTGCAAATCAAGATGGCAGCCATAAATTAGCATTTCATATGCTGCTGCTTCTGCACAATATTTTTTTTAACATTAAAGCAAAGTTGTGCAAATGCGACCCTCTGCCCCCCCCCCCCCAAATCATATTTGGGCCTCTCAGAAGAGGGGGAAAAAAATCAGTAATGTGAAAATCCAACAGAGTACTTCCAGGTTCTTTCTTGCTGGAAAGCCCGCCCCCTGCACATGTCTCAACAATCTGATCTCCAGTTCCGCTGTCTCCGAGAATGCATAGCAAAGTTAATTGGTTGTCCTAATGAGCACTAATGTACATTTCCTTGCATTATTTAAAAGGCTTTTCAAGCACAGTACGTGGAGTTTTTCACCCCTTCCTTCCAAACAAGGTGAATCATCATGGGATCCCCTGGGACAGCAGATATTCTTCTCAAATTCTATGAGGAGTATTTTCATCATCTAGACAAGCCCCATGTTTTAATATGAATTTTAAAAGAGCTATCCAAATTACTGAACCTATTCCAGCTGGCAGCACAGGTCTTAGATCACAACTTCTTAAAGAATCCCCCAACAAAACAAACAAAATATAAAATAACACAAAAACACATAAGAAATGAGGGGAAAATGCTTAAACTGGTCAGCTGGAATTCAGTATGGGTCTTGCATGCATATCAGTCTACTTACATCTGCAGGAAACAGAATAGAGCAATTTTGCAATGCCTGTGTTCAGCAAGGGGTTGTTGTAACATCACTTCATAGGGGAGCCAGCAAAGTTATTGTGGCACATTGAGACTGCTGTGCATTGGGACACCAGCTAGGAAGTGCAGATGCACATGAGTAGAACCATATGTGCATTGGGACATACTTGCTGGTGCCCTAATACACCTCTTTGCAATTCACTAGGAGGTTTCTGTAGCACCTCTGCTATGTAGTTAAGTATGTATAAAGTTACGCAAGACAGACTGTGATACAAAACCATAGCCATCATATTTATTTTGAAGAAATACTTCTCACCATGAGCAGAGTCTATGGTAGTTTCCTAATGAAAATCTCTCTCTCTCTCTCTCTCTGGCTTTTCTTCGCAAACGAAGATTCAGGAAGGACTCATCCCGCGCTTTCTGCAAGCGCGCTGATGACTAAAAAGGCCAATCCGAGATAAACAAGTCCGGTTGCAAAAAGCGCAGCAGAAGGACTCCTTGGGTGATGTTTTTGGGTTGTGATTCTTTCTGCGTTGTCGTTTCTCTTCAAGACTTGTTCGTCGTGAGTTCTCAAATAAGGCTGCAGCATTGTGGATATTGCGTCTCCATGCCTCCCGATGTAAGGCCAGGGCGGACCACTGTTGGTGATCAGTTTGGCCAAGCCTGAGATGTTGTTTCAGGGAGTCTTTGTATCGCTTTTTTGGAGCGCCCCTCTTACGCTGACCCGTGGCGAGTTCACCGTAGAGTAGTATTTTTGGGAGGCGATGGTCCTGCATCCTAGAAACGTGACCTGCCCAGCGCAGCTGTGTTCTCAATATCATGGCCTCAATGCTGGTGATCCCTGCTTGTTCAAGGACAGCAACATTCGTCACATAGTCAGTCCAGTGTATATTTAGGATTGTGCGTAGACAGCGCTGATGAAAGCGCTCGAGGAGTCGTAGGTGGTGGCGATAGGTGACCCATGTTTCAGATCCATAAAGGAGGATAGACAGTACGATGGCTCTATACACACTGATTTTTGTGCTTTGCCTCAGGTGTTTATTGCTCCAGACTCTTTTGTGAAGTCTTCCAAATGCACTATATGCCTTTGCTAATCTGTGATCGATCTCTTTGTCAATCTTGGCATCTGAGGAGATGATGCTTCCCAGGTAGGTGAACTGCTGAACGGACTTGAGCACTGATTTGCCGACGGCAATGTGGGGATGGTGGTGTTCGTCCTGTGGTGCAGGCTGGTAAAGAACTTCTGTTTTCTTCAGGTTGACTTCTAGCCCAAACATTGAAAACAGACATTTCTTTGTGCCCCAAAGTTGCCCTTTGCAGTAAATGGTACTTTTGAAAGCAAGTAACAACCAAAAGAAGCCATTATCACTTGGCCCAAACAGAGTGCCCAAGTCAAGATGCTGAGGAAGACAAAACAAGACCCTTTACATGTTTACTCCTAAGAAGAGAGGTTGTCAGCTCTGTTTTGAGCAGTCACTGTTCTTTCTGTCAGAGACCAAAGTCAACTTGTGTCACACCTTCAGCTGGGTTGTAGGCACTGTCCTGACATGCAGATTGCAGCATTTTAAAGGGGGAAAAAACCCACTCATCACTTCCATGAGCATTTTCATGTGTAAAATTGTGTCAGTGTACAGGAAAGGTGTTAATTAATTAGTACTTAGTAGCATAGATGGTCCAATAAACTCAGATGTCCAGAATCATGTAGGAATGAGTACTGCTGTTCCAGCACCAGTGCTTCTGATTTCTCATTTTTATTTTAGCCTTCATAGATCACCAGAGAGAGATGCAAATGAGATGCAAATAGTGGATAGGGCCCTGCACCACTAAGTGGAAGGCTCTCTTATTAGGCATGTTGGGGTTCTCTGGAAGACCTATCATAAGTAGTTTACAGGCTACCCTAATGATAAAGAAATACAACTCTCATAGTTCCTTACCAGTGGCCATGGAATGGTAGCCCAAACATCTGGAGAGCCAAAGTCTCCCCACCTTGGTCTACACTGTGTTCATAGTAACATCTTTCCAAGAAAAATGTCTTCATTTTCATAATACCATGGGTCAGTTTGGCCTTTAAGGCACTTTTTTTTTTTTTTTTTTTTTTAGGAAGCAGAAAGAACAACACATGTGTCTACAACTGGGGGTGGTAAGAGTACACTTTTATTCATACCCTGATCAAAAATGGGGTTTCCTAAAAATCAAGAAACTACATCAGAAAGAATAATACCAGTGGAATATCAAACAGTTTACTCAACAGTGTTTGAATGGCTGGAAGGGTTCTGGAGTTGTTTTGGTGTTTGTTTGTTTTTTACACTGAAAGGTTTTTGCTCAAAAACATGTTTTCTAAGAGGAAAATGTGTTTCCCATACAGAAAAATCTTCTGGAACACTTTGAGACACTAAAATACAGGAAGAATATTCTACAGATGTATTTGTCTTCTTCCACAAGAAGGGACAAAACTAAAGCAATTATCCTTCCTTGTACATGAGGATGAAATAGTTGAGGGTTGCATCCTTATCTGCAGCCTTATGTGAGAAATATACATGAGAAATATACATCTGCAGCCTTATGTGAGAAATACACAGGATGAAGATCCCAGCAAAAGAATGAGAAGAAACTTTCCAGTGGCAGGAGGAATTCACAGTGCAATCCTATGCATGGTTATTCAAAATTATGTCCCACTACGTTGCTTCTCTTTTATTGTTTAAATGTTATCAGACAAAAAGGGCAACAGGCCATAGGATTTCGTTCATCTCTTTCTCCACTTATGGAGGGGGAAGTCTATGGGTACAGAAGGAAGTATATGGAGCAGATCTGCACTTACTTCTCTGCATTGAAAGGGCATCCAGGAATGGATAAGGGTAATTTTTGATCTACAGGAACCAAAGCCATTGAATTTCCCCAATCCATTCCCTGTCAAAAGAATGAGGGAGGAAAATATACAAACCACAGAAGTACTAAAGCTAACTTTTCTCCCATTATGAGAAATGTAAAAGAAAGGAATGTTTTTAATAGCCATCAACTCTCCACTTTCAGGAAAAAAACAAAAGACAACAAAGGGAGTACAAACATATCCTCCCAAAGATTTGCTCTTTGTCTTTTGCACATTTGAAATAGGCACATTTCAGAGTGGGAACATGTCTGGAGTCATTTGTAAATGCAGGACTTCCAGAGTACTAATGTCCAGCCTGTGGTCAGTCTAAAATGGGTGTTATGGGAGATGTCCTTACAAAAAGTCTGCCAGCTCGGATGAATTTGTCAGTCTCTACTGGTTAATAAGAATTCTACCAGTTCCTATTATGTGTCTCCAATTCAGCTCTGACTTGGGAGTTTTCTTGACAAGATTTATTCAGAGATGTTTGGGTGTTGCCTTCCTCTGAAATATAGCCTACAGCACCTGGTATTCCTTGAGGGTCCCCCATCCAAGTACTAACCAGGCCTGGCCCTGCTTTGCTTCCAAGATCATACAGCATCTGATGCCTTCAGGATATTTAGGTAGCCTAGTAGGAAGACTACCATCCTATATACAACCAATTTCTGGGAAGTGTGACTCACTGAACTGTATTGGTGGTATTATTATTATTATTATTATTATTATTGAATTGTAGAGTTGGAAGAGACCACAAGGGCCATCCAGTACAACCTCCTGCCATGCAGGAAATCATGATCAAAGCATCCCCAACAGATGGCCATCCAGCTTCTGTTTAAAGACCTACAAGGAAGGAGACCCTACCATGCTCCGAGGGAGTGTGTTCCACTGCCAAGCAGCTCTTACCGTCAGAAAGTTCCTCCTAATGTTGAGGTGGAATCTCTGTTCCTGGAGCTCGCATCCATTGTTCTGTGTTCTACTCCCAGGAGCAGCAGAAAACACGCTTGCTCCATCCTCAATGTGACACCCCTTCAAATACTTAAACAGGGCTATCATATTGCCCCTTAACCGTCTTTTTTCTAGGCTAAACATAGCCAGCTCCCTAAATCTTTCCTCATAAGGCATGGTTTCCAGATCTTTCACCATTTTTGTTGCCCTCTTCTGGACACACTCCAATTTGTCAATATTCTTTTTGAATTCTGGTGCCCAGAACTGGACACAGTATTCTAGGTGAGGCCTGACCAAGGCAGAAAAGAGTGGCACTATTACTTCCCTTGACCTATATACTATACTTCTATTGATGCAGCCCAAAATTGCATTGGCCTTTTTAGCCACCACATCACACTATTGACTCATGTTCAACTTGTGGTCTATTAGAACTCCTAGATCCCTTTCACGCATAGTCTCATTTAGCCAGGTCTCCCCCATCCTATATCTATGCATTTCGTTTTTCCGCCCTAAGTGCAGTACCTTAACATTTCTCCGTATTGAATTTCATTTTTTTAGCTTTGGCCCTGCTTTCTAGTCTATTCAGGTCATTTTGAATTTTGATCCTGTCCTCTAGGGTATTAGCTACTCCTCCTAATTTGGTGTCATCTGCAAATTTGATAAGTATGTCCCTAATTCTGTCATCCAAGTCATTGATAAAGATGTTGAATAGCACTGGGCTCAGGACAGAACCCTGTGGCACTCCACTGGTCACAACTTTCCCAAGACAAAGAGGAGCCACTGCTAAGTACCCTTTGGGTTCAGCCAGTCAACCACTTACAAATCCATTGAACAGTTAACTTGTCTAACCTACATTTTACATGCTTGTTTGCAATAATGTCATAGGGAACCTTGTCAAAGACCTTACTGAAATCAAGGTATGCAATATCCACAGCGTTCCCTTCATCTACCAAGCTGGTAATTTTATCAAAAAAAGAGATCAGATTAGTCTGACATGACTTGTTTCTCTGAAACCCATGTTGACTCTTTCTGATTATGGCATTGCCTTCTAAATGTTCACAGACTCTCTGTTTATTGATCTGCTCTAGAATCTTCCCTGGTATTGATGTCAGACTAACTGGACGATAGTTGTTGGGATCCTCTTTTTATCCCTTTTGAAGATGGGGACAACATTTGCCTTCCTCCAGTCTGCTGGGACTTCTCCTGTTCTCTAGAATACTTCTCCATTATGAAGTTGAAGGCTTTCATGGCCGGCATCCGTAGGTTTTCCATGTTTCTTTTTTCCTGGGCTGTGAGGCTGTGTTCTGGAAGAGTTTATTCCTGATGTTTTGGCTGCATCTGTGGCTGGCATCTTCAGAAAATGGTTGTGGAGGGGTGTGCGGGTTTATGAACTATGAGTCCCTGTTGGAGAGGATCACCCAGGGACAGAGGGATTTCCAGCAGACAATGGGCCATTAGCCAAACAGACACTAATCTTCCTTGCATATCTCCCCACAGGAACTAGCCATTCAAATACACAAATTTACATTTCCTTTCTAACAGGGACTCGCAGTATATAAATCCCACACACCCCTACCCAACCATTCTCTGGAGAAGCCAACCACAGATGCAGGCGAAACATCAGGAATAAACTCTTCCAGAACACAGCCTCCCAGCCCGGAAAAAAAAAAAAAACCAACAACATGGAAAAACCTATTTTTATTATTATTATTATTATTATTATTATTATTATGGTATATCATGGGTGTCCATAATAAACGTGGGTAAGATGGCAGCTTGAGTCTTCTAAGACCTGCCACTCAAGTTTAGAACAAATATTGGTGCTGATCACTTTACACTGCTATATACCTGAAGCAGCAGGTATTTTTTTTTAAAAAAATACCTTTCATAGGAGAAACTGAACACCAAATTCTGTTGCTGAAGTGCCAATACATACATTTTCCTAAACAGTAAATTTGATTCACTTCTATTCAGTTTAACACTCTTGCTGCTTCTCTTGTCTTAATTTGATATGATAAAGTTATTTGTTCTCTCTCTCTCTCTTTTAAACCTTTATATTCCAAACTGCCTTTGTTCTTTTCATGGCCCACATTAATATGAGCTTAAAAAAGAATAACGAGCTTTGTACCAAAATCAAGGTGTAGAATAAACTGGAAATTCCTATTAATGCAGAACAGTCTGTATAATCTATCACTCTTAGAAGAGGTCCTGGGATCGAATAGTATATACATAATTTCTCTTCCCCCCCCCCCGCCCCACAACACAACACTTCTGTTTGTTTGAGGCTTTTTAGAGGACCAGAATAATTTGATGATAATTAACTATTTCAGTGAAAATCCTGGCAGCATGCAAGCTATTGGTTTCCATTCTTCACTGGCTTAATGTGATGTTGTAAGACAGAGGTGGGCAAAGTATGGCCCATGAGCCACATGTGGCCCCTGAACCTCACTTTTGTGGCTCCTGAAGCCCTCCATGTCGCTCCACCCCCAATATGTTTATAGAAAAATTATGCAATATTTGGTGCCATCAAATCATACAGAAATCCCACCAAATGAGTGAAAATGAGTGAAAATATATGAAAACACCCCTACCTCTCCCCTACAACCACTCCAGAACAACTGTACTACCCACATCTATCACTGTTATTATTTACAGTCCCTGACAAAATGGCACCAGGAAGTGACATGATTTTGAGAGGGACTGCAAAGGAAAATGGAAGGTTGCTATTGGTGAAGTAGGCCCATAGGACTATTGGGGGGGTGCTTTCTGCAAGGGTGCTCCAAAAAAGCAATACAAGGACTCCCTGAAACAACATCTCAGGCTGTCCAGCATTAATAGGAATTTCCCATTTATTCTACACTTTCATTCAAATATATTCAAATATTCTTTTCATCCCTATTATAAAAGTGCCTTAAAATATCCTTAAAAGGAACTTGGAAAATTACTATAATTTTTTTTACTTTTTACACCAATAAAGTAATTTCACTCCCACTCATTACATTATGTTTGACATGAAACTTCATTATGCCCTCATTGCCAAACCTGTAATTTGCTATATGCAACTGTGTAGGTTGTAACTCATTGGGGTAAATTTGCCTCTAAATACAGCTTGTAATGACAGTGATTCAGAATACAAAGTGGTCCATTCATAGTTGTATTAGGGAAACAGTTCTAGGAAGATCCCTCAAAAGAGAAATAAGCTTTCATCATCGTAAGAGCTGCATTGCATTTGAGCAAACTGTTTTTCTTACATACTCCTGTCCCCTATCTACAGCATTTATAAAGTCTGTCATAGAAAATACAGTTGTCCCTTCACATATGTGTAGTTCACATTCATGGTTTTGTCTATTCATGGTTTGTAGCTGCTGCTCAACTAGCTCAAACTCCAAGACCCCACCCTCCTCCTCTTCCCGCCAACAGGTATCGGCAGTCCTGTTGATGGGAAAGGAGTCTACAATACTTTAGTATAGTACATATGTTGGGGAGGGGCTTAATTTATTCATGTTTTTTTCATTTTCACAGTGGTGCTCCACCCCTAACCCCAGCGAACGTGAATAATAATAATAATGATAATAATAAAATTTATTTATATCCCGCCCCTCTGCGAACAACAATTGCTTACAACAATAAAATAGTACACAGTATAAAACAACTCAAAATCCCATCCCCCCTTAAAACATTATTAAATTAATATAAATTAAAATCAGCATATAATACAATTTATTAAAAACCCTTCTGAGCGAGCAGCATCAGTTTGGAGCTCCAGAAGCAACCTCCAGAGGGGGTTCCTGAGGCCGGAGTTAGCTATACCGGAAAAGCCTGCCTGAAGAGATCCATCTTGACAGCCTTTTTAAAGCTGTCTAATGATGTCAATAGGCGGATCTCATCCGGCAGGCTGTTCCACAATTTGGGGGCGACAGCCGAGAAAGCCCTCTGGGAGGTGTTCGCCAGCCTAGGTCTTTGTGGCTGCAACAAATTCCTCCCAGAGGACCGGAGAGCGTGGGGAGGATTATAAGTGAGAAGGTGGTCCCTGAGATAGCTTGGGCCCAAGCCATTTAGGGATTTAAAGGTGATAACCAACACCTTTGTTGTGAAGGGACAATGGTAACTATTTGAAAATCTGCATTCAGAGTCTATACAAACATTTTCAATGCCAGCAAGAAGGAAAACCTCAAGGCCTCATGTTAGGGTTGTGCCAGGCCCTGGGATTTTCAAGCCAAAATCTGGGACCTAGGGACAGTCCCTGGTGATGACAGTAAGCATTATGCATTAAATACTAACCACAGTTATTCACAGCTTGCTATTCAAACACACACATACATAGTGGGGGGGGGGAGACTACTTTGGAAATTAAGACAGAAATCTTAGGACTTTATCAGTCAAGGCTATAATTGCACTATTATGCCATCACAGTAGCATGAACAGGTTCCTGCTATTGCATGACACTGTCATCCTCCTGTGGTTACTCTGTGCTCCAGCTGTCAATAAAGCATTCCTTTTCATTGACAGGGCAAACCTTTAATAGCTCTCAATACTGCTATTTTTGCAGCATTGAAGAGTATGCGAAAACACGTCCCGCTGTAATCATGGATTACAGCATAAATCGACAGTCCTCTTTCCCCTCTCCCCATTCCCAGTGAGAAAACCTCTGGGTGAGAACGTGAAAAGGATCTACAAGATGCTCTTTTAATAAACTATCCCATTTTGTTTGCACATTTTTAGGTTTAAGTGTTTATGTGTTGAATTACTTAGTTAATTAAGGGGGGGTTGGTGTTTTTAAGCACACTTATTGCAAGAATCACTGAAATCTTGCCCATGCTAATTCACAGAAGTTAAATCCTATTCTTAAAGTGCTAGTGGTGGTTGTGTGATAATTCTGTGGTGGTAGTATCACACGATTACTGCAACATGCAATACTTAGTGTAATCGTGTCACTATGTTGCTGCTTTCTTCAATAGTGGAATTACAGCATTTTAAGATACTGGTCTGATAAAGGTTGCAGTTAAAGGGGTTGTTCCCAGATCAAGCTGTAAGGAGAGGACTATTCCTTCCCACTTACTTAAGGAACCAGGATAAGGAACATTTAAACTAGCCAACTTGCTTCTAACCAGAAGGTGGGTGCAGAGAAAAGCAGTGGGTGAACCTTAGTCCCACAATGACTGGCAGGAAAGGGGGAAGCTAGGTATCTAAATGCATAGATCCCCTGGGTGCCAGTTACACGGCAGTTTTTGTCGTGGGGCATACCGGGACTTCCTGATCCCTTATTCGTCCCTCCCTATTTACACGATTTTTGTCTTTGAACTGGAGATCCTGGGAGATCCCAGGATCATTGTTTACATGGCATCCCGTCCCATGATATGTACCTTCTCCCACTATATGCTACCCTGGGGTTGTTGTTGTTGTTGTTGTTTTGTTTTGCTTTGTTTTGTTTACAGGAGTTTACGGTCCCGGGTTTTTTTGTTTGTTTGTTTGTTTGTTTTGTAGCTGTCAATCAAGGATGTGATTACTTGTTTTTTCACAACCTCAGTGACATACTTCCTTTAGAATTCTGCGCCACGAGAGATGTTATTGGCTGGCTCAAATGTATGTTCAGGCTTCTGGTTGGGGATGAGGGGATGAATGAGTGTTGCATTGGGGATGAGGTGCTGAGGGGATGAGGGGAGAAATCCAGGAGAGGAAGGATCGATCAGTGGCTAAACCTTTTGCTTTCCTTTACAAATGAAAGAACACCATTTAAAGCCAGCTAAACTGGGGAGGAATGAGCAATCAGTTGGTGCTGGGGAGTGTGAGAGAGATCAAAAGCAGAGCGGACTGGAGCCCATGTATGCACACACACAAGCCCAAGCCAGTACACTTTCAGCTGAGTGCAGGGGGCCGGAGGCTTGCAGTTGTCCTGTCTCTTTAAAATGTTAACCCTTTAAGCAGGGGCAGCTGGGGAGTGAAGGTTTCAAGCCAGTGCAGGGATCATAAGGGGAGGACACACAAGGCATTTTGAAAGACCCAGACACTTGCATTTTTTTACTGTGCCTTGTGGGGGGGATGAATGAATGTGTGATCATCCGCTCAGATGCTGGCATTTTTTACTGTGCCTTGGGGGGGTGAATGTTTGATTATCTGTTCAGACCCAGGGAGGGGATCCAGGCAGGGGACAAATTGCCGATCCTCCACCCACACTCTCTTTATAATTTACTCTCTCTTTAAAATTTAAACCCAGCATGCAGTAGAGGAACAGGTTAAAGCTGAAGGGCTTGCAGTGTAGAAATCCGTTGAACAGGGTGATTTAGTACACGAACACACACACAAATCTTTGTGCAGCTGGAAGGGATGCCTTTGTTTTCAGCTGGTGAGGCTGAATCTGTTGAACGGGTGACTGACCCCTCCTTTTCTGGTCGCTGATTTCTGAGCCCATCCCCGGTCACCATTTCCAGTCATCACCTAGTACCGAGATAGCTTTTCCCGGGCTGTTTACATTTCCGATTTTCCAAATACTCCAGTGACTTTTTTAAAAACTGCCACAAACCATGGGACTGGAAGTCCCACAGGTTGTGGGATAAAAGGTGGCCCCCCTTTCAAAAATCACGTGCCTGACCCAATGTATGTGTAAACAACCAGGGGTCAACACAAATTCTTCCCACTACATTTTCATCATGTAAACGGCACCCTGGAGAGTCATTCCAAGTTGCAGGAACGAATCAATTAAGTCTTGCAAATTGTAGCAAGCTTGAAGATCTATTAGATGAGGAGATTTGTATACAACTCTTCCTCTTGCCTGGAGCTGAAAACTGGAGGGGTGGAATGAAGCCTTGTTTCCTGCCTGGAGATGACCCATAAAAACTGAATACTCAGGGCCATGGCCTGAGATCTGATGATACTAGATATATAAACACACACACATATACTTTTGCATAACCAGAAGTAGACTTCTGGGCACATTAGAGTCTTTCCTGGGGGAGACAATTGGCCCCTAGACCTCCTGTAGTTGCCCATCCCTGGTATATAACATAAGATAATTTTGCAGAGTAACAAAAGCAAGGGAAGGGGAAGATATCTCACTGAGTTATCAATCAAATCAAAAAGGTAAGGCCCCTTCCCAGGAAAATCACCTGCAGGTGAGAAAATGAGTGAAGGGAGTGTTTTCAGAGAAAATCTTGGTTGAATATTACCTGGAAGGCAGGAAGAAGTGGTTCATACCAACCTCAAGGTGCCAGTGGTTTTTATCAACAGTAAAATCTGAGGTGAATTTAGGAATTCCTGGTCACCAATAAACAAGTTTAGGAAATTTGAATGAAATAAATTACATTTTAATAATACTAGTGAGATTTCCCTACAAATGTTTTACACATCTGTATTGATTTCTGGGAAGAACAACTATGAGTACCACAGAAATGTTTTTTGTATTTTTAAATTCCATTACATTTCCTTGAAATCCCTCATTTGTCTTGAAGATTACTTTTCCATTTTCACTTTGAACACAGGCAGAATTCAGTAACGATTTAGAGATGTGTTGAACTCTTTCTTCTTCCCCAAGAGAGATGGTACTCTTATTAAAATATTTCTGGCTTCCCTAACAGTTCCTATCATGTAATCCCTCTGATTTAATCAAATTTGCCATAATTCTCCCATCATTTCAGGCTTTCCAACCAGGTGAAAGCAGGGTTTAAAGAGCACTAGAAAAAGAAAAAGAAAAGTCTCCTCCACTTCACAAGATATAATATGGCTCTGGAAAAAGAAACTACAGTGGCTTCATAGGACTTGAGTGCTTCGTTGGAAGCATCTTTATAACAGAGTTACTTGTTACTTACAAAACTGCAAGCCAGATAATTAGCTTAAATGTAATGTTATGATAACATCTGAGTGCTAGTGTAACAAGATGTTTTCATTCCCTCTTCCATTCAGCTCTTTGTTGCATCTTAAAGCTTGGGCTGGAGCAGATTTTGAGACTTCGGGGCACCCCCCACCCCATATCCACATATGTTCCTGGATTTACCATTTATAAGTGAAACCTCAGATAATAGAAATCCACTAAAATAAAGGGATTCCTGCACAAATATACCATAGAGGAGGACCTAGGGGTTCCTAGAGAGGATGTCTCTCTCTCTAGGCATTTTCCACCATAACTGTATGGTACATTTAAAAAAAAATATTTATTTGAACCACGGATATTGGTTTTGTGGATATGGGAAGTGACCTGTATATAAGAACTGCAGAGAGCAAGGGGGGTTGTTTTGTCCCATTTCTTCTAAGGGAAGCAGTCCCATCAGTAGAACAATCCTATGTTATCCCAGTCTTTTCTGGGAAGTGATAGTAGTGCAAAGTGGGGGAAACTATAAAAATTAAAGTGTTGAATTCAGCTGAATCAGGCCAGAATTGGGAACAATTATTTATATATGGGTAAGACTCTTAAGGGCACAGCTGTATAGGATGGAAAATAATTTCAGTGGTTTTCAGATTCTTGCTGAAATGATCTATTTTGTGCCTCCCAAGACCAGTGGTGAGAGAAAGCATGCCATACCTTAGAAGTGCTGACATGTGAGATGCTATCTTTAGTATGCACAAAATATTGCATACAATTTAAAGATGCAAAAAAGTAATTGGGAGGAAATGCAGAAATACACTTTAATTAATGGAGAAATGTGGGCAAAAAATCTATCCATTCCATCCATCCTTCACTTTATTTATATTCCACCTTTCTCCCGGGCTAGGACTAAAGAAAAAAGACAAAAAGACAGGGAATACAATAAAACAGATAGTTAAAAAACATAAAAACAAACAAAAACAAATTCAAGATTAAAACAATATTAAATAATAAATTTCTCAGCAACTATCCATACAATGCTTTATTTATTTATTTATTTATTTATTTATGTTTTATTTATTTTCATTTTTTTATTAATTTTCTCAGGGTTTTGAGGATGGTCATGAGGTAGAGCAGAATTTGTCTGCAGTGCAGATGGAATGAGATCACTCAGGCTACAAAGTGAGCAGCACAAACACAATGACAAACAAGAGAGCCATTTTCAATTGGGTTTCTTCCCAAATCCTATAAAAGAAGTTTTTGCTTTACTGCACACAGAAAACTCTATTCTAGTCTCAAAGAAATCCTGAAATGAAAGGCTCCAAAAGGACCACATGTTAACAAAAGCATAGTGGCCATAGTTTGAGTCTTCCAATAAACTCCTTTCCCATCACTCAAGGAAGAAAGGAAAATATTGGTTGAGCATTTGAGAGAGCATAAGAGACTTTCTTTGCCTGGCGTCTTTCAACTTAAGTCTTATCAAAGCAAAGTCAGTTTCAATTCTTCATGAAGAGAGATGTTTACTGGATAGTAAAGCTCAGATATGTAAGATAAAAACTTTTGCTAGGAAATTATTTGAGAGCAAATCTCCAGGTGTCAGTACAATTCTGAAAGACAACTACTTTGCATTTGAGGTTGTGTTGCTAGTGTAGAATCCCTTCTTTTCAAGCTGTTTATGAAAGACAACTGTTCATGAAGTTTACAATTCTAGCATTATTTTTAGAAATATGCTTATATAAATGCACACATTTTTAGAAGATATGGTGGTGCTAGCACCCTCCTCTGGATGAGCATGTGGTGGCACACTTCTGATCCTGGAATGTGTTTTTTAGCACCACTAATGAGCCCCACCTCCGGAAACCCCAAAATTGGCTTAGTAATAATTTGGTTTATTAATGTGGTCTTCCATGGGAAAGAGCAGTGAAAGGTCAGGGACTCGCTGTAAGGAGCCGAAGAAACGGGCTGAAAGCCATGCATCGCCCAAATGAAGAACTACTGACAACTTCTGTACTATGAGGAAATTTGAGGTCAAAAGGACATTGCCTCCACCACACACCCAAGTGACAATAATGCCATTAAGCAGATGGAGTAGTCCTTTGTTTGAAGGTTTCAGACTTCCCTTCCCTGATCACCTAGCCATCAAAAGAGGCAGCTCAACCTTTGTGAATCCAATCATCAGACATTTAAGACCATTTGCAACACATTAGCATCTTTGGGCACCTATTGTAAAAACCAGGAGTCTTCCTGGAACTCATTGTGCAATCTTTAGAGACTATTGTTTCAACCCATGAAACATCCCCTCTGAAGGGCATATTTTTGGTGTAAATACTGCCCGAAAACCATGCCTCATTGAGCACAGAGTTTCTTCCTGGTGACACTACTTCACTCTGTGTTAGCCACTCCAGATTGCTCAATGACTTCAGGATAGATGTTGTATCACCCCACCAATCTCCCTATCTGTCCCTCTGGCAACCTGTCCACTCCCATTCCTAGTGGTCTGGTGTGAATGCTTTCTGTATGAATGTGTGCGTGTTTGGTGTTATTATTTTAATGTCTTTAATAAACATCATTGTTTAAAAAATTGCATTTGTGTGCATCTGTTCAGAGTTAGTAGGGGTATAGTCGATGTAAAGATCCCCTCTCTGTTGCCCCCTTTTGCATTGTTAAGGTTGAGCTGTTGCTAATTTCCCCAATGTATAAGAAACTTGACATTTTCTTGAAATTTCCAAGACCTCTTTAGGTAACATGTTTCCCAGTGGAAAACCTTTGAGCAGCACATCAACGTGCCATACAAGGGTCCTTTTTGATTCAGTCCCACATAGGCACATTTTATTTCTCTCTGCAAGTCTCCCAAACTCTTCAGATAGCTAAGAGAGAGAATGCTGCTGCCTGATAAGGTTCCATGCCCTCACTGCAATATTCTTTTTTCTGTGGGAAATGCAGAACCTCCCAGACCTCCCCCACTACCAATCAAGAAGATCTTGAACCATCAGGGAGAAGATGGCAGAATCCCAGCCACAAGAAGTGGGGTGCCCAACTCCCAAGTCAGAGGAAAAGGCAGGGTCTCATCTTCCAGGAAGGACTTCTAAGAAATAACGATCTGGGAGGGAGGGGAGGAAGAAGAGAGCTCCTGGCAAAGTGCCTGCAACTGAGGCCGGGTTGAGATTCTGAGACATCAGCTTTATAAACTTCATGCCAGTCACTTCCTAGATATTTTGAGGTCTTCCCTGATAGAACCCTTTGATACTTCAACTTGGCCAGTGTCTGCCTTTGCCTCTAGATTGTCCTTGACTGACTTAGGGATGGAAATGCAAATAGGGAGAATGTAATTCCCCTCTGAACCCAAGGGATCCAATGGCTGCTCTTCATCCTGGATAAAAGTGACTAATGAGATGCCACAGGGTTCTTTCCTCTGGCCAGTGCTATTCAACATCTTTATCAATGACTTGGATGAGGGAATAGAGGGTATGCTTATCAAGTCTGCAGATGACACAAATTAGGAGGAGTAGCTAATACCTCAGAGGACAGGATCAGAATCCAAAATGACCTCAACAGATTAGAAAGCTGGACCAATACTAACAAATTGAATTTCAACAAGGAGAAATGTAGGATACTACACTTGGGCAGTAAAAATGAAATGCACAGATATAGGATGGGTGACACCTGGCTTGATGGCAGTACATGTGAAAAGGATCTAGGAGTCTTAGTGGAGCACAAGCTGAACATGAGTCATCAGTGTGATGCGGCAGCTTAAAAAGCCAATGCAATTCTAGGCTGCATTAATAGGAGTATAGTGTCTAGATCAAGGGAAGTAATAATGCCACTGTATTCTGCTTTGGTCAGACCTCACCTGGAATACTGTGTCCAGTTCTGGGTACCACAATTCAGGAAGGATATTGAGGAGCTGGAATGTGTCCAGAGGAGGGTGACCAGGATGGTGGGAGTTCTGGAAGCCATGCCCTATGAGGAGTGGCTTAGGGAGCTGGGCATGTTTAGTCTGGAGAAGAGAAGGTTGAGAGGGGACATGATAGCCACATTTAAATATTTGAAGGGATGTCATATTGAAGATGGGGCAAACTTGTTTTCTGCTGCTCCAGAGACAAAGGACACGGAGCAATGGGTTCAAACTACAGGAAAAGAGATTCTACCTAAACATTAGGAAGAATGTTCTGACAGTAAGAGCTATTCAGAAGTGGAATTCTCTGCCTCGTAGTGTGGTGGAGTCTCCTTCTTTGGAGCTTTTCAAACTGAGGCTGGATGGCCATCTGTAGGGAATGATTTGATTGTGTATTCCTGCATGTCAGGGGATTGGACTGAATGGCCCTTGAGGTCTCTTCCAATTTTATGATTCTATGATTCTATGATTTCAATTTGTTTTTGAAGAGTTTTCTTGTTTATATTTAAAGTGGTTGTTGTTTTTGTTTATTTAAAATGTGGGTGGAAGCAAAACTGTCAGACTTTTCTATACCTACTTTCTTTTTTTATTTGTTTATTGTTATTTTTTTAAAAAAACATACATATATACAGAAATGAAATACGTTTCAGTAAAGATAAATGAGATAAATGAGATGCCACTTAAAGTTATCAATGACTTTCTATACCTACTTTCAATGTCATCTATAGAAAAAACACTTGGGATAAGTTTACCCTGGCTTCAGCAATATTGATATCCTGTTGTTGTTTTCCTAAGGAGGCTTTTACACACAAACACTAATTTAACACCTAAATTTTTCCACATGCATTTTTTTCCAGAAAGTATACTTGTAACAAGAGGATTCAACCAAAGATATATATTGACACATTGATTTAGGTGTTTTGCTTTTCATAACTGGTATTCTTAATATTGTATGGCAAGACCGGCTTCTCCCACACCTTCCAATTTGTTAGGGAAAAGCAAAACCCTATCCACTGTCTACTATCATGCACAGATGGTGTGGTCCTAATGTCTCAAATGGTAATTGGCCTCAGGGCATTGAGCAGGACACTAAACAATTATTATAAACAGGTTAATTTTTGAAATCAACTCTACAAATAGAAAACTAATTAGCTTTGGGCACAAAGCCAGTAACCACACATGGAACACTGATGGGAAACCTATTGACCAGTGAAATGATTTAGATATTTGGCTCTTGTTTTCTCTGCTTCTGGACTGTAGAAAAATCCTAATTCTTCAGATAAATTTCATGTAGCTAAGCCTGCTGAAACAGTGCAGGTTGATGTCACTTTAACTGCCATGGTTCAATGCTATGGAATTCTGGGATTTGTAGTTTTGTGAGACATTTAGCCTTTTCTGTCAGAGAGCTCTGGTGTCACAACAAACTACAAATCCCATGATTCCATACTGTCAAACTGCATTATTTCTGCAGTGTGTCAGCAGTCTAAGACATCTCTGGCAAAGCTTGGAAACACTACTCAAAAACAATAATGCATAGCTGCAATCCTATGTGGCTCAGTGTAGCATAGAATTTCCACTTGTGGACCTCTGCTAGGCTGAGCCATATACCACCCCCTTGACTTATCATACAACCTCTGAAACCCAACACCAACCCTCCCCCCGCCCAAGTATTTCATGCCCTGTGGAGAGCTGGCAGAATCAAAGAAATGTCTGGTTATGTTCCCATAGACAGGCATGAAATGATTATATCACCACTGAGTTCTTCTGGGGTTTTGTTGGAGGTTTCCATGATTCTATATCATTTTGCATCTGGCTGTGGTAACAGCTGAACCTACCTGCTGTTCATGAGGCTCAGAATAGCTGTGTATGTCTCCAGAGGTTGTGCAATAAGTTGGGAAGGGGCTCTGAATATTGCAGATGGAGGAAGCAAAGACCCACCTCCTGCAGTGCCCCCCCCCAGAAGACATATGCTGGTGTAAGGGAAACTTACACATTTGTATACCACTAACAGAATGCCATGTGTTATTTGTTCTAATTATTTCTATAAGTACTCCATTACTTGTTAAGCTTATGCATTATTGTTGTAACAAATGAGCTAACACATTCTTACTGCATAGTTGATACATTGCTGCTATTATTATTTTTAGTCATTAAAAGCAAACCAAGATGGCCCAAATCTTGTTGCTGGTATTAACAGTCATAATGTTATAATATGTCTGTGTATGTCCTTCCACAATTATTCAGAAAGGAGGTAACCAGTACCTCCTTCATGCAATGTCCCCCTGACCATGTAACCAGCCTCACTGCTGCTAGAGTGCCCCTCCCCACAGCCATGTAGTGCCCAGGGAGAGCTTGGAGGGCAGACAGACAATGCACAGCTTTGTTTCTGCAGCAAGATTAATGAATAGGAAAGGATTTTCCTGGATCTCCTGGGGTCCTCTAGAGGCCCAGGAGGTTGTCATTGTCTTCATGGACAAAAGGAAAGGATAAGATTTAACCGAGATAACAAAAGGTAAAAGAAAGAGTTAGGATATGAATATAAAATGTGTGTGTGTGTGTGTGTGAGAGAGAGAGAGAGAGAGAGAGAGAGAGAGAGAGAGAGAGAGAGGACTTTTTCGGATAAGTCTTTTACAGCGCAAGCAGCCCCTGTTGCGAGGCTGCTGCGCTGCAGGGCATCCCTTTCAGATGACGCTCTCCCCTGCTGGTACTGTTGCGTTACCGTGGGGACACTGCTGCATTATATTTGGCAGTTGTCTAATCACGAAAGTTGATCGTGATTAGAAAACCGCTGAATATAACGCAGCAGTGTCCCTGCGGTAACGCAACAGTACCAGCAGGGGAGAGTGTCATCTGAAAGGGATGCCCTGCAGCGCAGCAGCCTCGCAACAGGGGCTGCTTGCGCTGTAAAAGACTTATCCGAAAAAGTCCAGAGAGAGAGAGAGAGAGAGAGAGAGAGATCTTCAGCTAGCTGAACAGCAAATGTTGAAAGACAGACTTCTAAAATTCTGGGTGGTGCAGCAAAATAGCAGTCCCTATTATTATAACCTGGAAAATTAGTTAATTGCACTGATTTCTTTTAAGATTATTTCAGAGAAGATATTACACAGAACTCACATGATCTCTTAGGATCCAAGATGACATCAAACAGACCATAGACCCCTTCACATCACACAGTTATAGACCTAAGAATTCACTAACTGTCATGGCAACAGCTTATGGGATGCTGGGGTTTGTAGTTTGGGAAGGCACTAGAGAGCTCTGGCTGAGAATTCTAAATTGTTGTTTTTGTTTTGTGCCTTCAGGTTGTTTCTGAACTATGGAGACCCTAAGGTGGACTTTTCACAGAGTTTTCTTGGCAAAATTTGTTCAGAATGGGTTTGTCTTTGTTTTCCTCTGTGGCTAGGAGAGTATGAGTTGCCCAGGATCACCCATTGGTTCCCCATGGCTGAGTAGAGTTTCAACCCCTGGTCTCCAGTGTTGTAGTACAATGTTCAAACCACCACACTACACTGGCTCATGGAATTTTACTTCCTAAATTGCAAATCCCAGGATTCCAAAGGATGTTGCCATGGCATATGAAGTAGAATTATAGTGCTATAGTTGTGTAGTGTGTAAGGGCCTCATGTGGCAGCTGAATGTTTGGAAAGATTTCAGTGTGACAAGTTGAAGCACTGATATGGTTGTGAATCTTATTTAACTATATTGCTTAAATTCCTCTAAGAAAAATGCAAAGGCTTGTTATACTTCAGCAGTTATGAACTACCAATTTAGAAGACAAGCAGAAGAATGTCCCCAGGAGTGAGGGAGACAAAAACTGTTCATAACAGATGCTTGAGTACCATTTTGAGAGGAAAAGCCCACTACAGTAGGACTTCCGTATCCTCTGGGGATTGGTTCGGGGGGATGTGGATACTGAAAACCGTGGATAATAGTGAATACCATTGAAAATAATGGGACTTCCAGTTTAAAATACCATATAATTGCCTTGGAGGACCTAGAAAATGGCTAGAGAGGACTCATTTTCTCAGGAAGACTCTATGGTAGGTGTGCTGTTTTGTGTCCTGTAGATAATTTAATCAGTAGATATTTTAATCAGTAGATATGGGGGTCCCACTGTACTCAGCTTCTTAGAACCCCACCCCCATGAATGGGGCTCATTTAATTTCAAGGTGGCAACTTTTACATATAGAATTTCTATTTGTAAGAACATATATGAGACAGTAATCCTCATTGAATTTGTTGAGACTTACTATTAAGTAAACATGTAGAAGACTGCTTTGTAAAGATAATACTGTGGATTGCCATGGAAATATAAATATATGGCTATGATGAAAAAGCTTTCTATTTAAACTCAAAATTGGTTCCTTGTTAAATTGTTTTAATGGATATTAATTAATAAGAACAAGTTTACCCATTTTGGTCCAGTTTTAAATCTGTTTTATTTAACCAAACCAATATTTGCTTTTCCCCTACAACAGTTTTAATTTCATGTTATTATGACCAATGGTAATTATAAACTGTGCATCTGCTGCTATACCAGTAGAAATTCTTGATCACTCATTCCTCCACAAACCATATCCTAAGCACATTTTCTAGACAATATGTTAATGTGAAGACAATATACTGTATTAAATGAAATGTGCCCTCCTGATCCATATGTTCAAGTCATTACACCCCGCCCCGGACAAAACGCTCAGAATAAAAGTACTCAAAAACTGCCATATCCCAGAACATGCTGTTACAAGACCCTAATAAATTTGAGTAGATTATTTTTGCACTGGGCATTCACTGGCTATGACAATTATGAAGGATCGCAGCAGATAGGAGTCAAAGGAATGCTCTCAGTATCATCTAGCTTCTCAAACATGCTCTGATTTCTCCTCAGATTGTATGATTCTTTTGCCTTTCAGACATTTACAACAAAGGCTACAATCGATATGTGAGGGGGATAGCATGCTCACCCCATCCCTGCCATCATCATTGTCCATATCAAAAGAGTGTGGTCCAGTAAATCACCCAGCTACTTGAAGGAAGGCATGTGAAACACAAGTAGAAAGAACAGCACTAAAATGTAGCCCTTTAAAAAAATAAATACAACTCCCTGATTACCTTTTATAGAATGGGAGAATCAGATTCAGTCCTCCCTATTCCCCATTCTTCACCAGGCATCTGACCAAAAGAAAGCTTGGGCCTGTGTAGCCATTGCTGCTCTACATTCATTGCTTTGGCTAAGAATTGTATATGCAGAACTCCCTTCTTCCTGCAGAACTTCTTGGTGATATATTTATATTTATATTTATATTTATTAAGTATTTATTTATCTCTTTAGCCCACTAGGGTTCCTGAGATGATGTACAACACATAAGAACATACTTTAGAACCAGACTGAAAACACCCGACTTGAATGTGTTTCTTTTTTAAAAACAGACATGCACACACACACACACACACACACACACACAATTAATATAGTATAAAAACCCACCCCTGGTTTTAAGAATCAAAGGCCATAAGAAACAGTGCAATCTTGATTGCCTGTGGGAAGTTCAGGGGAGATGGAGCCAGTCTGACATTCCTTGGAAGGAGTTCCACAGCCAGGATGCAACAACAAAGATAGTCCATTCAGGTCTACTCACTAACCAAATCTTTCAAGGTGGTGGTACTTAAAAGAGGGCCTCCACAGAGGATCTCAAATTCCAGGCAGGCTCACATGGGAGGAGGGGGTGTTTCAGCTATCCAAAAGAACATTAGTTAGTTCCCCATTCTGATGGTGTAACTTTCTATAAGATCAGGGTGCAGGTTTTGTATCTGTGTCACTGACGGCAGTTGGTCAATCACTACAATACATTCCTAGCTAGCTAGCCAGTGAACTGGCTACTTGGATAGAGCTAGGGATTAGCTGAATCTATGCTGATGTCACAATAGAGGACTTTTTCGGACGACAGTTTACAACGCTAGCAGCCTCGTCCCCGTTGTGAGGCTGCAGTGCTGCAGAGCGTCCCTTTCGGATGACGCTCTGCCCTGCTGTCCCTCTTGCGGTACTGTTGCGTAACTGTGGGGATGCAGCAGTGTTACATTTGGCATTTTTCTACTCACGAAAGTTGATTGTGAGTAGAAAAATGCCAAATATAACGCTGCTGCGTCCCAGCGGTTACGCAACAGTACCGCAAGAGGGACAGCAGGGCAGAGCGTCATCTGAAAGGGACGCTCTGCAGCGCTGCAGCCTCGCAACGGGGACGAGGCTGCTAGCGTTGTAAACTGTCATCCAAAAAAGTCCAGAGAGAATGGCAGTTGTCAGGCAGCAAGGAGAAGCTTTAGCAACAGATCAGTGAGGTCATAATGGATCTCCTAATATCTAAGCAACTTCTCCTGGCAAGTAGGTTGTTATGGATGCTAACAAAAGTATCCTTGTAGCCCTGGCCTTATGAGCATGACCTTTTCAGGCAAGAAGGGAGTCCCCCACTGCCTGTTCATTCTGGATAAGAAATTCACTAAAGTTCTTCATATTTAAGAGTTTAAAAACCCATGGAGTTTTAAAAAGAAAAGAAAAAAAGGAAAATGACAGAGAAATCAAAACTAGCAGATGTGTTCTTCTAGGCTCAGGGCTCTGAATACTTAATTCTTCAAATTCTGGCTTTGAAACTTTATGTAATCAGTCATGTGGCCACTGAATTACTTACTGAGAAGTCTGAGAAGTTCTTCTTCTTTAACATCTCAGTGGCAGGCAGGCAGGCACAACATGGTCCTCTCCAGGCTGGGAATAGCTGTATTTATTGAACTTGACCAACACAAATGAAAGATAATTTTATTTCAGTTGGTTTTTTGGGGAAAAAAACCATGCTGAAATTAACATATTTCTTCATGCTTAGAATGGTAAGAATATGAGAGAGTTTGTTTTGTTTTGTTTTTAAAAAAACTGTCAATGTAGGAGAGAGCAAAAAGTGGGTCGATATTGCCATCTCTAGCACTTTATCAATGATCTATCATCACCATCATCATCATCATCATCATCATGCTTTTTTTCTAGTTCAGAATTCAAGACAGCTTACCAAATTTAAAATAAATACAGCTAAGAATTCATATCATACAAAAGTACAATTACATTTTTAATGTTTGTATGATCTGAATTTCTAGCTTATTTTAACTATTAATAAAATTAAAACCAGTTAAAAACATAAACTTTAGAAAGGATCAGCCAATAAAGCACACTATGCAAGGCCCTTGAAGAATCAGTCATCAAAGGGCTGCCAAAAAAACAAAAACAAAATGTCTTCACTTGCCTATGAAAGGAAAGCAAGAAGGGTGTGAGTCTAACCTCTCTGAGAAGGAAGTTCTAGATCCTGGGAGAAATCACTGAGAACACCCTGTCCTGTGTTCCCACCACATGTATCAGTAAGGGTGATGGGACAGAGAGAAAGGCTTCCCCAGAAGATCTCAAAACATGGGCAAACTCATATGGGAGAATACAGTCCTTGTGATAACTTTTTTAGACCTGAGCTCTATAGGACTTTGTAGGTCATAACCAGAACTTTATGTTGTGTCTGGACATCCAGTGGAGTAATTACACCAAGGGAGTTGTGTGCTCCTAGTTAATCATCTCAGGGCTTATCTTGATGGACTATTTATCCTGTCTTGCCGCCATCTTAGAGCCCTGCAGTCCAAATGACATAGTACTCTTGCCCCATTTTGCCCCCAGGCAGTCCTCACAACCCCCAGGGTAAATACAGGGGTAAAGCTTGTTAAAATGTTTCAGCAAAATGCTCAGGGAAAACTGCTTCATTTGACGCGGTGGGGGGGGGACAGATTGAAGCCTGCAGGACTGCAAGAGGCCATGCTGCCATGCCAGCCCATCTCTGTACCACCACTTCCACACTTGTCGTATTTTCTGAAGCCAGGAAGCAGCCCTGCAGCATGTGACCAACACTGGTCACATGCAGGGGGCTTTGATCACACACTGTGACCCCCCCTTCCTGGCTTCAGAGAATGTGATTCTGACAGAAGTGGCAGTGCCTGCAGAGACGGGTTGGTGTGGCAGTATGAACTTCATCCCATTTTGTACAGGTAACAGAGGAGCAACAGGCCTGATCTGGGGCCAGAATATGCCAGTGGGAAGCTGCTGTATTCTGGCCCATGTAGATGAGATCAGTTCCAGTTAACAATTTCTCTGCTGTTCTTTTGATCAACTGAAGTTTCCAAATATTCTTCAAGGCTCACATAGAATGTGTTAATGTAATCCAAATAAGATGGAAATAAGGCATGTTTAACCATGACCATGTACTGTAATGATGTGCATAGAGAAATGAATTCCAAATCAGGAAGCCCTGAGTTTGAATCTTGTTTCTGTGGTGAAACTCCTACTTGTCCTCCACAGTTTTGTAAATACAGTACAATGGATAATGACAGTGTGTGGGGGGTGGATGGGGAGGGAGGGAATGGGTCCAGTAGCAGTGGTGGGGCATGCTGTGGTGGTGGAGGCAGAGGCCTGGGACGCTGTGGCAGCAGGGGGAAGCGTTGGGGAGGTGTGTGGTGGTGGCGACGGCAGGGGTGGTGTTGGTAGTGGGGCCCACTTTGGTGTTGGTGGTGGCAGCAGAGGTCTGGGAGGTCACGGCAACAGGGATGATGTGGTGGCGGCAGCAGCAGCGGAGGCCATGCCAGCAGAGGGGAAAGCAGTGGTGGGGCATGTGGCAGTGTCGATGGCGGAGGCCTGTGGGGCGCGGCAGCAGGGGTGATGGCAGAGGCAGCAAAGGCTGCAGCCACAGGGGGAAGCAGTGATGGGGCGCATGGCAGTTTCAGCCATGGAGGTCTGGGAGGCTGCAGTGGCAGAGGTGATGGTGGTGACAAGGAGCATGGTAGTGGTGGTGGCAGCGGAGGCCACAACAGCAGCAGGGGTGATGGTGATAGTGGCAGTGGAAGAAGAGGCCTGGGAGGCCACGGCCTAGGCAAGCTGGGTTGCAGCAGTGGTGGCGGTGGCCTGGGCCATGATCCTCTCTCCCTCCCTTCCTCCTCCTCCTCCTCCAGGGCATTCACTATTATCCATGGAATTTACCATCTGCGGGGGCAGGGGCAGAACCAATCCCCCATGGGTGTGGAGGTGCTACTGTAGATCTTACACAGAGAGAAGAGGGAAGCTATCCTTTGCCTCCCCAATAATACAAGAACAAATTTTAAATCACCATAGTTCATAACTGTAGGCATAGAATTGCATTCAGGGAAGATCCTTCCACAACAATTTGGTCTTAGAATGTGGCCACTTAACATGGCCATTATCTGCATATCCCTATTGTTGGATGGCATCTGTTTTTTATTGGAAATGCCTTTCTATAAAGCTCCTGTATTATGCCCAGTTTTTTAAAGTATTAACATTACACTTAATGTTCTAGCTGCCATGGCCCAGAATATTCATAGTTGAAGAATTTTCATTGAGTTCAATTGTCCTTGGATAAGAAGTGATGATGTGGGAGTGAAGAAGATAGCAATAGTACATGGAGGGAATGAACCATCACATTGCAAGGCAGCTCATTCTGTTCCAGTTTCTTTCTTTTTAAAAAATGTTCAACTCAGTATGCTGAATAGTGACTGGAACAGTGGTGTAGTGGTAAATTTTGAAGTGCAGACCATATCATGACAGTTCCTACAGCCATTCCCTCAAGGAGATTCCAAATACAGTATATATGTGATACATGCAATTTCCATCTCTACTTTAGTTGCCCGTTCTAACCCCTCAAATGCAACAGGGATAGCTTACAACAGTATCTTGTTGCTGAGAAAATCCATCCTCCTCCACCCTACTGTGAGGATTGTAGTTAAATTCAGAAGGAACATGGACCTGTTTGGAGAGGGGAGGAGTTAGGAAGAGATTAGGGTAGCATCCCTCTTAATGAAAACATCTGAATGATTCAGCCTTTGTAGCCCTGGCTCTACCTTACCACTAGGCCTGAATCACATTACCATTGCAAGATTTTTGAATCCAGCTTTTGCAGGGAACCCATAACAATGATTTACATTTATCCATGTATGATCTAACTGTCTCTGTGCTCTGTCTGTTCTGAATGGCAGTGGTTCTTTAGGATGTTGAGGCATGAGACATTCCCAGTCCTTTCATTTTTGAAAAACCCGTGTCAGAAATTAGACTTTAGGCCTGCTTACACATGCAAGATAGAAGTGTTGTAACTTTGTGTTATAACCCCTCCCCAAATATATAAAGTTTCACATTCTTCTCATCTCAAAAACAAAACAAAACAAAACACTATTACATATGACTACAAATGCAGTAGGTGAGTTGCCTAGCGATCACATATGACATTCCCAGATTAATATAAAATTAAAGGCCTTTATCTTATTTTGATGATATACTTGGGCTATGCCATTTCAGGGTGGAAACTTGGAATGAACAAGTGTGTCTGCCCTTCCAATCTTTCAAAGCAGGGGGAAAAATTCAACAAATATTTTGTCTGTTCCTCAGAGGGAACATCACTACCACTTGCTTTGTAAATGACTCTTCTTTTCTGGGTACAAGAGAATCCTGTTGTTGTTGTTGTTGTTGTTTACCAAGGGAGGAAGACAGACTACTTTTCAGAGCTTCTTTCAAATTCCTTAATAACCAGATTAATGTGCCTAGCACTTGGCTGAAGCGAAAGGCATGTCTACACTGGGGGTAAAAATCTGGATTAAATTTAGTCTACTTTGGCTCAGATGTCTTCTGTGACACTGTCAGCCGAGTGATACAAATACAGGTGCTGGAATCCCCAGTAACCTGTCTGCACAGGGCAGGGTCCTTTCTTTTCTTTTTTTCCCCTTTTTTTTCTTTTTGAGCCATTTGTTTAGGGAAAGGGGAACATTCAGGTTATTAAAGGTCTCACATGAGTGAATGCTCTTCCACTAGGTGTCAGGAAGGATTTTCAGTTAATCTTTTTTTCTGAATATGCAACTTGATCTGGAAATATTCTTCATAGCTTCATTTTCCTGTTGAGAACTTTGGGTTGCAGTTCTAATCCCAATGTTATCTGAATGAGAATATAGAAATATTATTTTTTGGGGGGAAAGCAGAACTCAAAACTGTCATTATTATTTTTTTAGTTTGACAACTAATGTAACACCTAAGTGTAACAACTTTGATCATTGCACACAAAACAATGCTTTTAGGGTGTCATGGGAGCAGGGGATGTGCTGCTCTTAAAATAATGAGTAATGCATAGTGAGTAACACATTGATTTTTAAATTTCCAAGCCTGAAGATCTTTAAGCCATGATTGATCAATGGATTAAACCTATAGCCCAAGACTGAAGCATGAGGAACTAAGGAGATTATCAGATGTAGGGGAACATGAAAAAAAAATTGCATTCCCAATGACATCAGAAGATTGCTAAGGAAACAGAAAGGGTGACCTTACCATATACCATGTCCTTCTGCTGTTCTGGGGGTGTAGCACTGCTGTGGATGAGGCTTCCCTTTTCCATTGATGGGGAGAAGCCGCTAAGCAAAAGGGATGCCTTACTGACACCCATTTTACACCCCCTGAACACTGGAGGACAACATTGTCATGTAAGGTCACCCCTTCCTGTTATTGTAGCAATCTTCTGATGCAGTTTTTGCCGCAGCTGAAAATCTCCTAGTTTGGAAACCCAGGAGATTATCAGACAGGAATGTAAAAAGCATTCCTGTCCCACAATCTCCACTCCCACTGCTGTCCCATCCCTGTTCCAGAATAATCACACTTCCCAATTCGCTTACCTCCTCTCCCATCATTCTGGCAGCCCAGGAGTGAATGGAGCTGTAGCGGAGCTCCATTCACCTTCTGGATCGAACTCCCATGGATTCTCGGGAGAAGATGCAAGTGTGGGAAATTATAAAATTAAAAGAAAAATACACAAGAAAAAGTGACAGCAAGCACAAAAAACACACTTTAAAATGTTCAAGTAACGTGGGGAGGGTCATAAAAAGTGTGACACTTACCTGGATGTCCCAATCTCACCCGGAAGTGTTCTGGCAGGGACCTCCCATTTACGCTGGGATCTCGCCAGTGAAATAGGGCACTTTGTTGCATACAGGCATGTCTGTGACAGAAAAGGAGTGGGGGGATCTATTGATGGCTTCACCTGTCAATAAAAAGCAGCACTGGTAGAATGGGATCAGAATGGGTGCATAATGATGGGGGATGATGCCATCTGGTAAGGGAGCCCTTTTGCGATCTCCTGGTGTTCCTGTAACTCCACTTTCGACTTGTTTGATAATCTGCCCAGTGAAAGGCATCCAGAGAAAAATGTATCCTTCCAAAGCCCAGTCCAGAAAAAAGAAAAAACACAGAGAAAAATCCTTCAGTTAAATTAAATTAGAAGCATAAATAGAACTAAGAGTTTTATTGGAATGTGGTCAGGAAGGAAGTGATCTGCATTTCAAAAGAATGACACAATGCTATAAAGACCAGGGCCTTGACACATGTAACATGATGAAGGCCACATGCATTAACCCAAAACACGATTATAGAAAAACCTCAAGAGCTAATACACTTATTCATCTAGAGTGTGTGAATCTGAGGTCATCTCAAATTACACAGTTTAGAAAACTAAGCCAGGCACTGCAAAGGCACTACAGAGCTTGGGGAGAAAACAGGTGTGCATTAAAAGCCTGGCAACAAAACAATCAGCTTCTAGTCACAATAGCTTTGCCCTCAGTGCTATACAGAATCATAGTTAATTAAAGTCTCTGCTTTGGTTTTCGGTCTTAGATTTAACAGGAACTCAGCTTTGGATGGAAGGATGTAGGCATGGCTGAAACATATGTTGGGCTCACCAATTTGAACAACCATGCCCAAATTGCAACTAATTGAAATGAGCATAAACAGAACAAATTTTTGCAGTCTTCCAAATACCACCATAGAAAGCAGTTCTTTTCACTCATCATCTGCCTAAGCTGAGATGGCAGGGGAACCTGGAAGAGGGTTTTCAGTGATAACAGAGGTTTCTTGAAAGTTCAGGTGGAGAAAGTAGCTGAGTCTCTGAGAATTCTGATGGGTTGTAAGGTAATCTACGGTAACTACATATGACATGTAAGGTTTAAAGCACATGCTACACAAGAACATTACTGTCACACCCAGACAAGTACAGAACATGGGGCATTCTGGATTCTACCCAGATCCCAAACTAAACTACAGGCTGACTAGGGCCTTATCTACATGGGCAATTTGCCCTGTCTTGCCCTCATCTGAGAGCCCTGCAGTCCATACCACGCAGGACATTTGCCCCATTCTGTCCCCAGACAGTCTTTATGATCCCAGAGTAGAAATGGGGCTCAGACAGGGGTGAGCCATGGTAGGGCCTGATACAGTGTTATAAGAAAATAGCCAGTTTACACTGCAACTGCCAGGAAAAAAATGGAATGGGCCCCCCATGTCCACAGGAGCTTGTCCTGACAGGCCAGCCCTTACTCCAGCTGCCAGTCACCCTTACCATTCCAGGTCCAGGAAGGGGTCCTGCAGCATGTGACCAAGGCTGGTCACATGCAGGGAGCCTTTGGTCACATGTTGCAGCCAGCTTCCTCAGTGCTGGGAGGGCAAAGAAAATAGTGGTGGCTGAAGCAATGGACCAGTATTCCTGTCTGGACTCTGGCCCATTTTGTCAAAGTAAACATGGGAGACACAGCCCTGATCTTCAGCAAGGGAGCCAGCATATCCTGACTCAGGTAGATAAGCCCTAAGTTACTGTCCACAAAAGGATAGATCAATAAAAACAAGTTAATTTTAGAGGTAGCTTAATAGGAGAGGTGTATTTTGTATTTGGATGAATCCTGAATCCAATTTTTTACTGGGCTGATTTGGATAGATTAGAGACATTTAATCTAACTTAAACTGGGACTGTCTTTGAATTAGACTGTAACCAATTATGAACACTCCCAATGATTTGTTAGAAATGTTGCTGGGACACCAGAACATAGTTTTTCGCTGAGATCCTACATTGCATCAGCATAGTACTAATATCCACTGGCCAAGTTACATTGCACAACTCCTATACTGGAAACCAATGCAGTGCAATGTATGGATGTCCATGGTCAATAGACATTCTGTTCTGGGTACTTAAATGTGGTATGGTCCTATGTGCACATCTCTGCTTACACTGTTGTCAGTTGGAGTTGACCTTTGTGCATTGTTTGTAAAACAAATCACTCCACATGCCCAGTGCAACTTATAAGTGGAATGCACTGCCTCGTAATGTGGTGGAATCTCCTTCTTTGGAGGTTTTTAAACAGAGTCTGGATGGCCATCTGTCATAAATGATTTGATTGTGGAGTCCTGCATGGCAGGGGGTTTGACTGGATAGCCCTTGAGGTCTCTTCCAACTCTGTGATTCTATGATTCTGTGATTCTATATGTCATCTGTATATGTCACTATAAGAGGACACTGACCATTGTATCCCAAAATTGTTGCATTTTCCATCAAACATTCCATATAAAGGAAAAAAATGTGTAGGAAAAGGAACATAAGTGAGCAAGGGGTGGCTGGCAGCTCTAGATTTTAATCATAGTGAATGCTTCTATCTAGGCTTTCCTAGCCCTATGCTTTGGGAAAGGTTGTTGGAGTAATATTGTACTCTTGTATTGTATTGTATTTTTGAAGTAATATTGTACAGTGTATTGCACTCTTCTTCTGTAGTTGTCTTTCTCAAAACAAAGGACTTTATCAGACCACCCCCTGAAGATGTTATTTTGCCAGCATAAAAAAATCCATTCTTTTGCCAGCAAAAGAAGTGTCCCCTACCACACTTACCTTCCTCTCCCACCAAAGGGTTCCTTGGCACTGAAGGAGGAAGTGAACGAAGCCCCGTTTACTTCCTCCTTTGGAATCATGCAGGAAATTCAAAAGTAAAACAAAAAATAAACATCAAAAAGTTACACCTGGCACCTAAACACACTTTAAAATTACAAGTAAACCAGGGAAAGTTTTAAAAAGTTTGTCACCTACCTGGATGTTGCAATCATCTGGAAGTGTTCTGTCTGGTCCAGCCATTGTCAAGGTAAGTACGAGACACCCCCCTCCCCGTAATGTTCCATATGCTAGCAATGCTGGGACAAAGGCACCATAGGGAATCTATTGATAGCTTAAGCTGTCAATAAAAAGGTACAGGTTTGGGGCAGAATATAACTGCAAAAGGGTGCGCCCTTTTACAGTTATGTGGTGGTGTTATGATGCCATATTTGACTAGTCTGATAAAGTCCAAAGATATCTAAGATTTTGCTGCATCTGTGGGGCCTGAGAAACTATAGCACAGAGTGATTGCTTGGCAATTTCTAGATGTTCAAATTCTTCCACCTGTGCTACTTTATGTTAGACATCTATCACCCATCTCTATCCTGGTTAACTTTTTTTTATTATTATTCTGGAACCATTTGAGCAGGAAAAGGGAGATTTAAATGGCTTCCCATTTGACAAAGCTCCTGGTCTCTGAACCTATTCTTCTGAGCTTTTGCAAGTTTCTAGGAAAACAAGGATGACATAAAATTTTCATACAGATTGCAAACACACACACAATTCCTCCTCACCACCACCACAATTTGTGAACACTCCCATTCCACAAATATAAATATATATATATATATATATATATATATATATTCTGCAATTGTCCTTCTATAATTTTTCAGTTTTCTTAAGTCAGGCTGCCTCTGTAATGCATGTCAACAGAAGAGTTGCCTTTGCCTGGTCCCAAATAAGGAGAAACAATAAGTTTATTTTGTATGTGTGCGTGTGCGTGTGCGTGTGTGTGTGTGTATGAATGAGAATATGATCTGTACCTATTCTTATTGAACTTGGCAGGCCTTCGGAAGAAACAAGCAACTATTCCTGCAAATTTAATCTAATACTACCAAGAAATAGGGTTGTTGGTTTATTTTTTTTAATCAGCAGTTCACACTTAAAAAACAAAACAAAACCCTGATGATGTACAGCACATGAATCCCCTATGAAGTAGCCCAACTAAGTAGGCCTAATGGCTATATGCCAAAAATGTGTTCCCCCTCTCTCTGGCTTTTCTTCGCAAACGAAGATTCAGGAAGGACTCATCCCGCGCTTTCTGCAAGCGCGCTGATGACTAAAAAGGCCAATCCGAGATAAACAAGTCCGGTTGCAAAAAGCACAGCAGAAGGTCTCCTTGGGTGATGCTTTTGGGTTGTGACTCTTTCTGCGTTGTCGTTTCTCTTCAAGACTTGCTCGTCGTGAGTTCTCAAATAAGGCTGCAGCATTGTGGATAGTGCGCCTCCATGCCTCCCGATGTGAGGCCAGGGCGGACCACTGTTGGTGATCAATTTGGCCAAGCCTGAGATGTTGTTTCAGGGAGTCTTTGTATCGCTTTTTTGGAGTGCCCCTCTTACGCTGACCCGTGGTGAGTTCACCGTAAAGTAGTATTTTTGGGAGGCGATGGTCCTCCATCCTAGAAACGTGCCCTGCCCAGAGCAGCTGTGTTCTCAATATCATGGCCTCAATGCTGGTGATCCCTGCTTGCTCAAGGACAGCAACATTCGTCACATAGTCAGTCCAGTGTATATTTAGGATTGTGCATAGACAGCGCTGATGAAAGCGCTCAAGGAGTCGTAGGTGGTGGCGATAGGTGACCCATGTTTCAGATCCATAAAGGAGGATAGACAGTACGATGGCTCTATACACACTGATTTTTGTGCTTTGCCTCAGGTGTTTATTGCTCCAGACTCTTTTGTGAAGTCTTCCAAATGCACTATATGCCTTTGCTAATCTGTGATCGATCTCTTTGTCAATCTTGGCATCTGAGGAGATGATGCTTCCCAGGTAGGTGAACTGCTGAACGGACTTGAGCACTGATTTGCCGACGGCAATGTGGGGATGGTGGTGTTCGTCCTTTGGTGCAGGCTGGTAAAGAACTTCTGTTTTCTTCAGGTTGACTTCTAGCCCAAACAGCTCTGCAGCTGTTGCAAAGCAGGATGTTAGGCGCTGCAGAGCTGCTTCTGTGTGGGCAACAAGGGCAGCAGCATCGGCGAAGAGCAGCTCACGGACTAGATAGTTTAGAGTCTTAGTGTGAGCCCTCAGACGGCTTAAGTTAAACAAGCTACCATCAGTACGGTAGCGTATATAGATGCCGTCGTCTTCTTCAAGCTCTGCCATAGCCCTCTGGAGCATCGTGCTAAAGAAGATTGTAAATAAAGTTGGTGCAAGAACACAACCTTGCTTCACTCCATGAGTTATTAGAAAGGGCTCTGAAAGAGCATCGCCATATCTGACTTGACCACGCTGGCCCTCGTGTAGCAAGATAATCATTTTAAGGAATTTGGGGGGACATCCTAGTCTTTCCAGGATCTGCCACAGACCTTTTCTACTTACAGTGTCAAAGGCTTTGGTGAGGTCGACAAATGTTACATAGAGACCCTTGTTCTGCTCCCTACATTTTTCTTGCAGTTGCCTAAGGGCAAATACCTTATCTGTAGTACTCCTATTGGCTCTGAAGCCACATTGGCTTTCAGGGAGAAGTTCTTCTGCAATAGCAGGAACTAACCTGTTCAGGAGTATCCTTGCAAGGATTTTTCCAGCAATAGAGAGCAGTGTTATGCCTCAATAGTTTGAGCAATCGGATTTTGCTCCTTTTTTCTTGTACAAGGTGATGATGACTGCATCTCGGAGGTCTGATGGCAGTTCCCCTTTTTCCCAGCAATTCACAAGGAATTCGTGGAATTTTTTGTGGAGTGCATGACCTCCGTGTTTCCAAACTTCAGGTGGGATTCCATCAATCCCAGCTGCCTTGCCGTTTTTCATCTGCTGTATGGCCTTAAGGGTCTCTTCCAAAGTGGGAGCTATGTCTAATTCATTTTTCATTGGTTTTTGTATGATATATTGGATAGCTGAGGCTTGGACTACTCGGTTGGCGCTAAAGAGACTTTGAAAATGTTCAGCCCAACGATTTAGGATGGAGGCTTTATCAGTAATTAATGTTTGACCATCTGTACTGTATAAGGAGCTTTGGACCTGATAAGTAGGTCCAAACACTGCTTTAAGAGCTTCATAAAATCCTCTATGATCACCCAGATCTGCACAGCGTTGTGTCTTTTCTGCTATATTGTTCCACCACTTGTTCTGCATGTCTCGGAGTTTTTGTTGTAGTTTGCTACATGTGAGGCGGAAAGCTGCTTTTCTTACATGACAGGTTGGCTGGGCGAGGTATGCCTGGTGAGCAGCTCTCTTCCTTGCCAACAGCTCCTGGATCTCTTGGTTGTTTTCATCAAACCAGTCTTGATTTTTCTTGTGGGAGAAGCCAAGGGATTCTTCTGCAGACTGGAGGATACTGTTTTTGATATGTTGCCAAAGCACTGTAGGAGAAGGATCTGTAGGATGGTCTTCAAGTTTCGTTTGTAGATTTGCCTGGAAGTTGTCTCTCATGGTAGCTTTTTGAAGATTGTTGACTTGGAGTCTCTTCTCGATGCGGCCTTTAGTACGGAACAGGAATATCCGTGGGCGGAGGTTATTAAAACCTCTGCATTGTCATGGACGGATCATTTCCTGGTCAAGATGGAGCTAAGAGCCACTGTCTGCCCCACCGGGGGTGGTGGACCCATTAGAATGGTCCGCCCTCGAAGGCTAATGGAACCAATTGGATTCCAGAAAGCCTTGGAGGGTTTAATGGTTGGTAACGCCGGTGATTCTGTTGAAGCTTTGGTTAATATTTGGAACACCGACCTCACCAAGGCTATTGACACAATCGCTCCCAAACGTCCTTTCCAGCCTGCTCCTAACCGTAAGCCCTGGTATTCAGAGGAGCTTAGGAAGATGAAGCAGGCTGGACAACGACTAGAGCGCACCTGGCGGAAGACTCGACTCTTGTCCGACAAGACTCGTCATAGGAATTTCCTTGATTCTTATCGAGAGGCAATACGTGCAGCGCAGAAGTCTTTCTCCTCTGCACGTATTGCGTCTGCAGAGTCCCGTCCAGCAGAACTGTTTAGGGTGGTGGGGGAGCTGACACAGATTCCACCTGCGCAGAACCCCTTACTTAACCCGACAACGGCCTGCTGTGATGCGTTTAATATCCACTTTGCAGATAAAATCTCTCGGATAAGAGCCGACTTAGATGCCAGTGTTATGACAGAATCTATAGATGAGGTGTCCAGCAACTCCGTTGATGAAATTTTATTGGATCAGCTTCAATCTGTGAGTACCGATGACGTGGACAAACTCCTTGGTAGAGTGAGAAAGACGACCTGTCCCCTCGATCCCTGTCCATCTTGGCTGGCCACCCAAGGGGGAGACGCATCGAGAGTACTCCTTAGGGATATTATCAATGCGTCCTTCAGGGAGGGGTCCGTTCCACCCTGTCTGAAGGAAGCGGCGGTTAAGCCGCTCCTGAAAAAGCCTTCCCTGGACCCCTTGGACAGGAACAACTATAGACCAGTCTCCTTGCTGCCTTTTCTAAGCAAGGTGATTGAGAGGGCGGTCGCTTCCCAACTCCAAGCTGTCTTGGATGAAACCGATTATCTAGATCCATTTCAAACTGGCTTTAGGACGGGATATGGAGTGGAGACTGCCATGGTTGCTCTGGCTGATGACCTCCGCTTGGGGATCGACAGGGGTAGTGTGACCCTGTTGGTGCTCTTGGACCTCTCAGCGGCCTTTGACACAATAGATCATTCCATCCTCTTGGATCGCCTGAGGGGGTTAGGAATTGGAGGCACTGCTTTGCAGTGGTTCCGTTCCTTCCTCTCGGGCAGATCCCAGAGGGTGAGGCTCGGGGACAGCTGCTCTACCAGAATAGAGCTTAACTGTGGCGTTCCTCAGGGTGCCATCCTGTCCCCGATGCTATTTAACATCTATATGAAGCCGCTGGGAGAAGTCATTCGGAGGCATGGAATGCGGTGTCATCAGTATGCTGATGACACCCAGATATACTTCTCCATGTCTCGGTCATCAGCTTCGACTTCAGATGGCATCTCTCCTCTCAATGATTGTCTTAAAGCAGTAATGGACTGGATGAGGAAAAACAAATTGAGACTGAATCCAGACAAAACGGAGGTACTAACAGTTACAGGCCCGAAACCAGGTCTGGGAATACAACTTCCAGTCCTGGATGGAACTACACTCTCCTCCAAAGACTGTGTTCGCAGTCTGGGGGTGCTCCTGGACCCGACGCTCCAGATGTCTAATCAGGTAAATGCGACGGTCAGGAGTGCCTGTTATCAACTTCGGCTGATACGCCAGCTGCGCCCTTGCCTGGAAATTAGGGACCTCGAAACTGTGGTACATGCACTGGTAACCTCCCGTCTGGATTTCTGTAATGCGCTCTACATGGGGCTACCCTTGTGCTTAACTCGGAAACTTCAACTAGTTCAGAACATGGCAGCCAGGTTGATTTCTGGTGTTTCCAGAAGAGAGCATATAACACCTGTGCTAAAAGCTCTCCACTGGCTGCCTATTCGTTTCCGGGCACAGTACAAGGTGTTGGTTATAACCTTTAAAGCCCTGCATGGCTTGGGTCCAACTTATCTCCGGGACCGCCTCCTTCCGTACGACCCTCCCCGCGCACTTCGGTCCTCTGGGAGGAATCTGTTACAGCCTATGAAAACAAGGCTGTCGGTGACCTCCCAGAGAGCCTTCTCCGCTGCTGCTCCCAGATTATGGAATGGCCTGCCGGACGAGATCCGTCTTATTAACACCTTAGACGGCTTTAAAAAAGCTGTCAAGACGGATCTTTTCCGGCAGGCCTTTCCTGAATAACTATCCCGGCCCAAGACTCAGCTGTCCTCCTTGAGCTGTAATCATTTTTTTTTAAAACCTATTGTATGTTTTAATATTTTCTAATTTATATATTTTTAATTTACTGTATGTTTTTAATCTTTTATAGTTTAATATTGTTTTAAGGGGGGGTGGCTAGGGTACTGGGACTATGGAGTTTTTATATTGTAAGCCGCCCCGATTGCGTTGCAGAGGGGCGGGATAGAAATAAAATTTTATTATTATTATATTATATATTATTACTTTAAGATGCCACCCCTCTTAGGTTTGAACTTAAGATGAAGATTTAGTTTACATCTGACAAGGTGATGATCTGTTTGGCATTCTGCACTGGGCATCACTCGTGTATGACGGACATCACGAATGTCTCTCTGACGGACTAGAACGTAGTCAATGAGGTGCCAATGTTTGGATCGGGGATGCATCCAAGTTGTCTTCAAGCTATCTTTCTGCTGAAAGATTGTGTTTGTAATAGTCAGCTGTTGTTCTGCACAGAACTCTAGCAGGAGGCATCCGTTATCATTGCAATTTCCAACACCATGCTTGCCTAAGACACCTTTCCAGGCTTCGGAGTTCTTTCCTACTCTGGCGTTGAAGTCACCAAGGATAATAATTTTATCTTCTACAGGGACTTTTTGTATGAGTTGGCGTAGGTCTGTGTAGAATTTGTCTTTCTCTACAGGGTCGGCTTGCATAGTTGGGGCATATATACTAAAGAGAACAACATGTGGGAGGCGTAAGGAAATAATGTGAGCAGAGTGTCCTGTTGGCAAGGTTTCGAGTTTGGAGGCAATGGAGTTTTTAATCATAAAGCCTACTCCTGACAGATGTTTTTCGGTTTTGGGTTTGCCAGACCAGTAAAGTGTGTAGCCGGCGCCATGTTCTTTAAGGCTGCCTTCCTCATGGAAGCGAACTTCACTAAGAGCAGCGATGTCAATATTAAGCCGTGATAGTTCAAGGGCTATTAGGGCAGAACGACGCTCAGGCCGTCCACTATCTTCAGAGTCTTGCATGGTTCTGATGTTCCAGCATGCAAGTGTCAGTTTATTTACACCTTTGGAGGCCGGTGTGTGCCTTTGTTTCTTTGCCTTGGTTTGACCGCATCAGAAGATTCCCGTTGGCCACGGCTAGCCAACCAGGTAGTTGGGGATGAGCTTTCTTTAGGCCACCTTTTCTAGGCCCCTCTCCATATGGAGCAAGCAGTGCTCTCCTTAAAAAAGGCTGCTTGGTCGTTCAGAATGCTGCCGTACAAGACTGTCATCTCCCGGGTCAGGCTTGAGCGACCAATGTCCTGAACCGCCTGCATGCAGGGTTGGGGCTGCGGCTTCCAGTGCATCTTTACACCTGCCGGTTTCGTCCCTCGCCAGTCGCTACAGGGCTTTTTCGGAAATGGATTTGTCCTTCGAGCCTGTGCAATGGATTTTTCTGGTGGAGCGCAGCGTGCACAGAACTGGCCTCACCCTTTAAACCAGAGATTCATCTGCCGTGGCCTTGCAAGCATGGACGTGGCAGTGAGGTCCTCGGGCCGTAGGTTTGATTAGAGTTTCCTTCTCTTAGATGGTTGACCTTACAGGGTTGGACGAGCACCATCTGCCCGGGTTTGGGATTGGAGTTTTCCTTCTCCTAGGATGGTTGCCACAAGGCTAGAGAGCCCATCCTGCCCTTTGACGCTCTTTGTCAGACCCTTCAGTTTTGACCTGTCTGGCATGGGAGACCCTACCAGTGGCTATTATGCCACCGCCAGCGTAGCTCAAAACATCATTAGGGTACGCAAGCCTCTCTCCCACGACAAGGGGGCGTCAATGGAGAGGAAATGTGTTACATATATGTCAAAAATGTGTTACATATATGTCAAACAGAGGGAAAATACTAGCAATTTATTAATTCCAAATCACAGTTGGATTCTGAAATCATTCTTGGGATTAGGAGTCTAGTCAAATCAGGAAGCTTTCCCATTGCACCTACATTAATGAAGCAATTTTCCAAATTACCCTAGTTGGGTATTAACCAACTGTTGTGGTCAGTGCATGCCCTTATTTACATACATATGCAATGGTGTTAGTTACCGTAAATAAAGAGAAAACAGTATAAAGCAAAATTTGAATCCATTGCAAAATACAGTGGCAATTACACAGAAAATTTTAATAACTATTTCATTCCTTTATTATAGCATAACATCCTTCTTACATTAGCAAAAGTAGACGGATGCATGTCCTTTTCATATTCCATATCTATGTCTCTCTCTCTCTCTGAATGAAATGTCAGGATAATGGGACATGCAGGCTAGTAAATTTATACTGTAAAGAGCAAGTGTAACATGTAACAGCCTGCAGGGGGCCAGTGGTGAGAGGGGTAAATGCAGATGGCCAAAGCATCTTGATTAAGGCCTGGGAAGCTAGTCTTGGAAGGATCTTTTTATCTCGGTGAGAGAGTGAGTGAATCTGTGTGGGAACCACTGTCTCTGTATACTGTTATACTATGCTATGTGACGGTATGTAGTTCTGTCTGGACTTTGCAGTGACAAGACTGTTCTGTACTGTATGCTGTGATATATAGTCTTCATGAAAAGGGTCTCTGACTCACTGTAAATATCACTGTATTATGCTGTAGTAAAGAGATGTGATTTAGACACATGTCTGTGGAGATTATCACACAGGTCCCTGGAAACTATGTCTGTCCCACTACCCCCCCCAACCCACTCCCGCCCCGCTCCCATCCTTGTAACATTTTTTTTTTAAAAAAACAACTTTTCAAACACCTACCTTTTATCAGAAGCGAAATGGCTCCCCCTCCCCTTGGCTTCACTGTAGTAAATGCAGCTGTCGTAAACCTGCTTTTACTGCAGTGAAGCCAAATCCCACTCGGTCTTCCAAGAGAATGACTGCATGAGAAATTTAAAAAGAAAACCCCAACCAAATGTCAAAAAATAAAACAAAGCCCCAAAGCAGAAAAAAGAAATGCACAAGTAACCGGGAGGGGGGGAGGGTGTCACTTACCTGGCTGTCCCGATCGAACCCAGACGTCTTCGGCATGGACTTCCCACTGACGTCACTTCACAATGTCATCTCAGCATCTTAACAGGGCCTCTGTTCACTTGCCCATCATTTCATTATGATAATGGAATGGGCATCTTATTCACAGATTTTCCCGTGAATAAGAGGAAGCGGGGAGGAAAAGGAGCAGAACAGGAGCATCCCAGAACAGGGACAATGTCGTGTAAAAGGTAAGGCTTTTAGCAATCTCCTGTCATCCCTGTCCTGGGATGTTTTCAGCGTGTGATAAACTCCTGTGTCTGTGTGCTTATTTCCTCACCTGGAGAATGAAACTCTGCTACAATTAACTCTTGCTGCCTGGATCTCTTGATAGGCTCAGAGGTTCCAGTGAGCTATGTGTCATGAAATACAGAAAGAGCTCCTTGAAGGAAGACTGGCATATAAATCCAGTAAACAAATCATGGTGAACATAAAGGGTGAAATCCACAGCTCATAATAAAAATGCATTCTAACAACTTTGACTTTAAACAAACAAACAAACCTCACACTCATATAGTTGTACATGGTTCAAAATTCTTTTTCTCTCCCTCAAACTCTCTGCCTCCCTCCCTCCCTGCCCCCCCCATCACTCAGACACACTAGATACAACAGTAGATGTCCTGAGGTCCCACTGAGGTCAATTTTTATTTTATTTTATTTTATTTTATTTTATTTTATTTTATTTTATTTTATTTGAGGCTTACTCCCAAGTCCACATTCTGCTCTGAGATAAATCTCTTATATACAATGGCTTCCTCCCAAGGAACCTTCAAATATAATGATAATAAAAGGTATAAATTATAATTTTAATTATACCATTTTGTGCTAGGTAATACACAGTCTTAAATTAAAGTTTTAATAAATTAACATCAAAAGTTAATCTTGTGCATTAATACTGATTGTATGTTGTTAATTAATTATACACTATTGTAATTTTTAAATGAAAATAATTAATATATTTAAACATAAAATTGCCCTATTAAATATTCACATAATACAATACTTCTAAATTTTCATCAAAAAGTTTCTTGAAGACAGCCCAAGGTTTCTGCAATTAGTTCTCATCATATGAGCAATTATCACCTTATAGTTTTAGGTTAAAGCACCTAAATTTTAATTTATGAAAAGTTGATTGGAATAAGCAAGGCTTCCATTGAATCCATGGCTGCCTAGTTGTCTTTCAAATTATTTTGTAGCTTATATTTTCATTTTAATTTCTTAAACATCCTTTTTTTCCAAATTCGATAAATGGATAAAGCAGGGTAGAAAAAGAGAAATCACAGTTAATACATTTAAAAAAGTGTTTGTGCATGCTGTAGTGTATGGACAGCAAGTGTGGTGTAGTGGTTTGAATGCTGGACAGGAGCTCATCTACATGGGCCAGAATGTGCAGCTCCCCGTTGCTCCCCCGTTATGTGCATGGGATGGAATCCAGACCAGCACACCAATTTTTTGCTGCAGCCACCACTGCCCACATCCCACTCTCTGTAGCCAGGAAGCCAGCCTGCAGCACGGGATCAAGGCCCCCTGCGTGTGACTAGCTTTGGTTACTTGCTACAGGACTCCTTCCTGGCTATGGAAGAGTGAGGCAGGCAGCAGCTGCAGTGACAGGCCAGTGTGCCAGAATGGGCTCCTGTAGTCATGTGGGACCTGAGCCATTTTATCTTGGCTAATTTGAATTTTACTAGGTAATTTTTTTAATGGTATAATGGGCTTTACACCATCATTCCCCTGTCTTGGCTCCATCTTTGCCCCAGGGGTCATTAGGACTGCCTGGAGGTAAAATGGGATAAATTCCCCTTCTAAGCAAGCTTCCCTCCAGATTCTGGAAAGCAGACTGAATCCCTGCTTTGCCATGGAAGCCCATTGGGTGACCTTAGGCAAGCCACACTCTCTCAGCTTCAAAGGAAGGCAAGGTCAAACTCCCTCTGAACAAATCTTGCCAAGAAAATTCTGTGATAGGTTTACCTTAGGGTTTCCATAATTCAGAAACAATTTGAAGGCACACACTAACTACTGTGTATAGTTAAATTCACTACTGAAAGTTGTAGTAATGACCACTAACTCTGATAGCTTTAAAGGATGACTACACAAATTCATGGAAGACAAGGTAGTCATTGGCTATGAGTTATAATGTCTGTCTATTATATTCAATATCAAAGGGAAGAATGTTAGGAAAATACAGGAATATATGTGGGAGGGATAGGGTGCGATTGCATTCATGTTCTCTTTCCTAGCTTCCTAAAGGCAACTGGATGGCTGCTGTAGAAACAGAATGCTGGTCTAGAAAGGTGTTTGGTCTTATTCAGAAAGGCAGCTCTAATGTTTTTTGATTATGGAAGAGCAGTAGTAACCATAGTAACCAGCTCAGTGGGACAGTAAAGCCACTCCAAGTTTTAATGTGCACTTTAAAAGAAATGTATATGGTGATTCAGCACATTGGATAGTTCCTTTAAAGTTTGGATTAAATCTGGAGTGTATTTGTTATTGTACCTACATAGAAGCTGCCAACCACCAATGGAGAACAGAAGGAGAGCAACACAAAGCTAAGCATTGCTTTGTCAGGACTTCTCTTGTCTTTATTACAGCAGTGCCTTCTAGCCAGCCTCTAATCCTTTTTGACTTTCAGATTTTCCATTTAGCCTGATGGCTTGTTGATGCAATCAACATATAGCAAACCAACCCCAAATACCTCAGTTCCTAAAGATTTGCAACTCCATTGTTTAGAATTGCTTACAGCAAAAGTGGCCATTGATCATTTCACAGAGTGGACAGTTAAATTCATAACTTAATCAAAATAGAAAATAAATAAATAAGCGAGAGAAAATGAGTTTCCTGTTCAGTTTTCTCAGAAGTGAGGGGGACATGGTCTACCATAATGCTCTGCATTTATATGGAAATGAGGGTAGCCTAGTAAATGGATAGATTATTGCTTTCTCTTTAATATAATGGTCCATGGTTTTGTGATGCTATCAGTTTCTTGCAAAGAACATCATACCTAGTCAAGGCCTGATTGCAAAAATGGAATTACAGTATATTCTGATACATATGTACAATATGTTTAACTTTAAAAAAATGAAAACATTATATAGAGTGTCCTTGTGGTCTTAATTTAAGTCAAGTCAGCTTCTGATCTTTACAAAATCATCATGATAGTGCCTATTTGGCAAAGCACAAGATAGTGATGGGAGTGAACTTATAGCAAGTGGTGAATTATTGAGGCCTATCAGAAGTGATGTTATTTTTTTTTTTAAATGATGCAAGTGGATATCAGTCTTTCAGTTGGAAAGCCACAAATTTACAAAATAAATCTTGTTGATACTAGGACAGTTTAGTTCTATTCCTTTGAGTTATGTTAGTTGTGGAAAACTACATAGGGGCCACAGATCAATTTCCCCACATATCCTTTGGTACTGTACCCCTGCAACAATAAGCCCAAACATCTTTGCATCACGTAGTATCATTTTCTGTCACCATTTTGAGAGGGACTGCAGAGGAAAATGGAGTTATTTGAGGCTAGTGTGGGGTTCTGGGGGTGTTTGTAGGGGTGGGTGGGGTATTGCCATATGTTTTCATGCATTTAGGAGGTTTCTGTGTAACTTTGAGGCTGAAATGGACTGAAAAACACACTGATTTTTTTAAAATTGGGGGGGGGAGATCTTTGGGGCACTGGTGGCAGGCTTCAGAATCCAATGAGTTTGGTCAGGCCCTGCATGCCCCTAGAATATGCAATTTGTCCAATCCCGAGTTGAGTAAACATGTGAAGAGGCAAATGAAGTAGTTCTTCTCCCTCTGTCAGAAGAGAACCTATTCTATCCATGCATACTGGAGACCCTGCTTTTCAGACTCACCACTTTCCATGTGAACAAAGTGACCATGATCTCTTGCGTTTATTTAACCTAAAAGACAGGGACAGAATAGGGCTATTGGCTGGCATCCTGTTAGGGACATCCACACCCTCAAGTTTCATTTATGCATGTGTGTGTCCTATTTTGGGTGCTGTGGGGATTGGTATTCCCTTCCTTCCTCTGCAGTGCACAAAGCCCACCAACATACTGAAAAACCTCTGAAGCTGCCCTGCACAGCTACCCCATGCTTTGGGGGCAGAGGGCAGAAATAGAGAAGAATCTGATTATGGGGACATAGACAGATCCTTCTCCCATCCTTCCTGCTTTCCATGAAGCATGGAATAGCCATGCAGGGAAGCTTTTCAGTAAGTCAGGGAGAAGGAATGCATTGATCCACATGTCCATAGCATAGGTCCACATGTGGATATTTACACAACACTAAGAGGATGTTGGATGTCAATCATTTGTTATATACTACTAGTGAGTTCATCTTGAATGTGGATTGTTATGTAGGCAAAAAAGCACCATCAACATATAAGGGGGAGGGAGCAGCTGCTTTGGAGGAACACAAAAGTTTGTGTAAGTGCAAAAAAATAAAATAAAAAAGATCTCCTAAAGGTTAGAGTCTGAGGATACTCAGTGGTTCATCTTCGTGGTCTCTGTGAATTCACACAATGGGTTAATCCTGTGCCTGCACAGAGCACTTTGGAAACTTCTAGCACTTCATTTTAAACTTTTGGGTGGTAGCACTGCCCCCTCTCACCCCTGGTGGATATAAGCCCATCCTTCTCACCAAGTGCTCAGTTCCTTTTTTCCCGCCACATGGAAAGCTCTGAAGGAACTTCTACTAGCCTTATTGTTCTTATTTTTGTTGCTTTGGGCTCTTTTCCTGACTTTGGACTGGATTTTGACTCCTCTTCTGCTTATCCCTTTGGCTTTGTCTCTCAGATTGGACTGATTTATGGCTCTGACCTCAGATTCCGTAGATACTGTGATTACTTCTTCACTGGATTTGGCTGTAAGACTGATATTCTGTTCTTCTGACCTTGAACTGGATGGTACTGTGATATATATTTCTCTCTAAGCATGTCTGGGGCTGGTTTCTTCAAATTCTACTCCCAGTGCTAGGCCAAAATGATGGAGTCAGATGGCCATTCCAAGTGCCTATTTTGTCTTGGGGAGGCCCATGATGTAGCCTCGTGCAGGCACTGCAAGGCCTTCACCCCACAGGCCAGAAAGAATTGGGGCAAGGGGTCCAAGGCCCAACTCTATGAGAAGGTCCTATCAATCTCGGCATTGGGGAAGGCCTCAACTTCAGCTCTCTGCCCTGAAAAATCTAAAGGTCAGTCAAAAAAGGTCCCACCTTGGTACCTGCGAAAGCCTCAACATCCGTCCCAATGTTGACCAGAGTGAGAGATAATGGCATGGGACAATCTGGCCCTGATGATCCCGGGACTTCGCTTGATCAGAGACAGTCGGTATTGGGGGTGCCAGTACTGGAGTCTTCCAAGACAATCTCAAAAACAAAAGACCCTCCAGCGAAGAAAGCTAAGGCTGCTGGAAGGAAAGAATCCCCAAGGAGGGGTAAGTCCTGGGAACACAAGGAGGCCAAACAGCATGATTGCCAATCTCGTGACCAAAAACTGAAGAGGTCCAAAGGGGAAACCAAGGAAAGCTCCCTGGTATCAGCCCCAGCGAAACAACATATCCCGATACCATCACTGGACTGACACCAGGAAGAAGAATCACCTACACAGTGGAAAAGACAAGTGATGAGTCTTCCCTTGGTGTCTGCATCATCAGGATATCAAGATCCAGGTCACCGTTGGATATTGTTACTGCAGCATGACATCAGGCATGGTCCCGATCTTGATACCAGCCTCAGTCACAGTCTGGGCTCAAGGTCTCGATCTGCTACTCGATCGTGCTCAGATTAAAACACTGATCCCGACTCTGATCTCGGTCTTGGTCAACAGGCCACTGGGCAGCACAGTCCTGCTCTCGCTTGATGTTGATCCACCACTCACCTCTGACAAAGTGGTCCTGCTCCCATTCACCTCATTGGATGCCAACTCCAGATGCCCCAGACAAGCAGAAAACGCCATCACCAAGGCCACCTTCTAAGTCACCAGTACCGGTATCACCAATACCTTCTAGATCACTGACACTGAGACCATCAAGACACAGGTCCTGTTCTGCTTCATGGTCCTGCATGCCTAGACCACGCTGACACCCATCATGCTCTCCATCAGGTAGCTCCCAGTCCACGGATGATGAGTTGTTGTGGTATGAAGAGGACTGGTGGGACTGCTATAATCAGTAGCGATACGACACTCCTCCACCAAGAAGCTTTTATCCTGATCAGTATTACTGGGGACATGACTTCAGGTACTGACTGTTTGAAGAACCATCCCTGGTATCGTATTCCAGACCATACCAATATGATCGTTCTCCCTGATATCAGAAAGAAGATCAGGACAGAGACATCTTCACTCCCCGGAAGGGCGACACAAACTCAGCCAGCCTACTGCAATGGAGTTGCCTAGGAGCCATAAGTCCCCTCAGAAGAGGGTACCCAAATGCCCCTCCCATTAGTCTCCAGGCAAGAAGTCACCCTCGCCTAGGCCAGCTGATCCTAGGAAATCACCCTCTCCTGCCCCAGCTGGGAGGCCCAAACCTCTGCCAATGCTGATTGAAGGGGCTCCAGACTGGAGTCTGATGAGTCAGATGAGGACACTCCTACACCCAGGCTGTCACCCCAAGGTAAAGGTGCGACACAAGAGCCTGGTTCACCAACAGATGACATCTGCTCCTTCTCAGAAATCGCTAACAGTCTTTCAATCTTCCAATCTGTCTGTATCACAGCTGTAGATGCTATAGAAGTTAACACGTTGTCAAAAAGTCCTTTTCAGTCCTTTTTTTTTTCTTTCATTAATTACTTAGTGATTATTTTTCTTCTGTCCGGGTGCCTTAATCCAAGTTAAGATCGTTAGCAATCATTCAGTTCCACTTAGCCCCATTACACTGTATTATATTGTATCCTCATGGTATTCAGTCACTGCGATCTTATACAGTTTGACTATGTTGGTAAAAGCAAAATGTGTCAGAGTGTCAATGCTCCTGTAAGAGATCAGATCTTCAAGCTTACTGCTGATTTAATAACTTACAGTTCTCTTTAAAATTGGTGGTGACGTTTGTGCCGGCTGGAGCCAGCTGCAGACACGAGGTGGTGACTTGGCTCTGATCCCCTCTGCTCCTCTTCTCCCTCTTCCCCCTTCTCCGATCCCTTCTTGGTGTTGGGTCTTCTAGAGGGGATTTTGGGCAGGTAATGGATCTTTGAGAGCCTCTCTGTTCTCTCTGTGCCAGGAGAGAAGTTCTCCGCTGTCTAGGCTGTAAATACCCAGCGGGTCTCCCTCGTGCTGCCAAACTTTCACTGAGACCCTCTCAGTTAAAGTCCAAGTCCGACGCCATAGCCAACCAGAAGTTTTGGTTTCTTGTTTTTTTCCCTTTGGATTGTGATTTGTTGATTGCGGTTTGTGGACAATGACAACGACCCGGGACTGGGAATCTTAAAGGAGACAGTGAGAGAAGACGGAGTGAGACAGCGTGGTGTCCAAAATGGTGACCATTTATTAGGAGCCTTCTTCTTCCCATCAGAAGACGGGGCAGGAAGAGAAGGAGGCATAATAAGTAAAACAATAATAATAAAACAAAGGAGAGCTTGAACTGAGCGCTGCTGCAAGTTTGCCAAGAGTGCCCTCTCCTTCCTCCCTACTGAACTGGAGATCACTATAAGTGCTTAAGTATTATTACAATCTATATTTCACTAACTTTGTTTTGAAATCACTGGGTAAAATTAATAATATAAACAGCATACATACTCTCTTCTCTTTCTTTTTCCCTTTCTCTTTCTTCTGCTCTCCCCCTCTCCCCATCCCCCCATCTATCCCTTTTACCTTTTCCCCCTCTTTTGCTTCCCCTTCCCGGGTCTCTCCTTCATTCCTCCTTGCCTGCCTGCCTGCCCTACTTTCCTCTTTTACTGCTCTCTGGGGGGAGGGAGGGTGGTGGGAGCATGGGGTTGTGTGGGGGGCACGGGGGGGGAAGGGAGGGGGAAGGGGAGGTGAAGAAATAACAAATTGGTGAGTGTCCAAAAGTATTATTACAAGTGGGAGAAAGAAATCCGAAAGGACAGAGGCAAAACCGAAAGGATTAAAGGCTTTAAGTTTTTTTAAATAATAATAGTAATAAAAAAAAGAGAGAGGTTCGCAACAAGCCAGGAGGGAGGGGAGGTGGGGGAGGGGGAGAAAAAGGGAGAAAGAAAAACAAATAAACAAGCAAAAGCAACAATAGCAGTTTGAAGAGATAAGTGTTCATACTAAGGAGGGAAGGGGGGAAGGAGGGAGAAGAAATCGAAAGGAAGAAAAAGTGGTTAAGATATTAATCTACTCCCGAGTAGAAGGAAGGGAGACGACTGAGGGAGAAGGGAGGGAGGGGAGAGAGGAGGAGAGGGGGGAAGAGGGAAGGGAAAAGGGAAGTTTCTTTGGGAAAATAGATAGTAGGATCTGAGACTGACTTTTTGGGATAGAAGTGGACCACAGAGAGACAAAAAAGTGATAGGCAATCAAAGGAAAGGATAGAGAAAGAGGGAGAGAGGGAGGAAAGTGAGAAGAAGTTTTAGAAAGTAAGAGAAAGTGGCAGAAAGTACGAGGAAGGGAACATCTAAGGAATAGAGGGGGAGGAGGGGAAGGCAGAAAGAATTAAGGAAAGATAGGTGGTAGAGAGTAAAAGAAAGTAAGAATTAGCAGTTGAAGGTTAGAGAGGGGGAGAGAACAAGAGGAGTGGTAGAAAGAAGAGAAAAGGAGAAAGAACAGAGGAGGAAATTGAGAAAAATAGGTAAGGAAAAGAAAAGTAAGTAAACAAAAGGAGGTAGTGGAAGAGCAAATAAAACATCGGTTCAAGACTCTAGCTCTCTGAATCATTAATAAGTGAACTTAGCTAATATATATCTGTTTATAAAATTAGAGAACCTTTGTTTTTCCCTTTCTTTTCCTCTCTACAAACTAGTAATACAATATGAAAACAAACAATTAATTTTTAGTCATGGAGTGATTTCGAACCCCTTGAGATAAAGGATTGTTGAGAAGACAGAGAGAAGGGAACTGAGGAGGGAAGTAGAGGAGAAAGTAATTAAACAAACAACTTTATAGCCAAACTTTGGGTAAGAATTTACACACACACACATATATATAATACAAAATAAAACCCAATTCAGATTAGGTGAAATTGGCCGAGAAGGGAGTGGAAGAGGAGAGTAAGAGGAAAGAGTTAGAGCAAGAATCAAATTGATGATGGCAGCAAGACAGACTACACAAACAACAATACAAACAATGAGAAGATCATCCGATCCAAATTTATCGCCTATCCTAGAAGAATTAAAGCTATTGAGAACGGAAATGAAGGAGATGAAAAATGAATTTAGACAGGATATGAAAAAAGAGTTGAAGGGAATAAAAGAATCGATTGAGAAAAATAACAAAAGATTTGAAGCTGACAAAAGAAAAAGTATCTGAAATAGAGAATAAGGTAGAAAAATTGGAAAGGAGAACAAAGAATATGGAAGAATTAAAGGAGCAAGAGCTTGATGAACAGGCTCTGCAAGAAATGAAATGGAGGGAAAACTGTATAAAAATAAGACGCTTGAAGGAACAGGAACATGAAGATTTGTATAAATTTTTAATACCAAAATTAGCTAAATTTGTCGGCAAGACGAAATCCCAATTTGAATGGGAAATAGATAAGATCTATAGAATATCCTCAAAAATAGCGAAACAGAAAAATCTCCCAAGGGATGTGGTGGTATATTTTGTAAGGAAAAAAACAAGAGACCAAATACTGCAACTGAACTACCATCAGAAGTTTCAAGTGGAAGGAAGTGAAATCATGATGTATAAGGATATACCAATGAGACTACTGAAGAAAAGGAAGAACTACAGCAGATTAACGATACAACTGCGACAAAGAGGAATCCCATATAGATGGGAAAAAATGGAAGGAAGCTCCTTTCAATACAAACAGAAGAATTTTAGGATAGACTCAATCACCAAAGCTGAGGATTTTTTGGAGAAATATAAAAGTGATTTCAGCCAACCACATGAAAGTGAGACAGAAAACACAGACAAAGAGGAAGAAGATAAAGCACAATTTCAAGAGGGAAAAAAGGAAGACGAAGAGGACAAAAAGGAGAAAAAGGGGAAAGGAGAAGAAGGGTCGGAAGAACAAGAGCAAGAAGAAGAAGGACTTGATCTAGAGGATTAAACCATGACCCTGAAATTATTAACTTGGAATATTAAGGGATTAAATTCACCTGGAAAAAGAAGACAAATCTTTCACTCATTAGAGAAAAAAAATGGGACATAATCTGTTTACAAGAAACACATATAAAGAAAGCAGACAAAAAACTACTGAGAAATAAAAAGTTGGGGAAGGAATTCATATCGTCGAATGAGAAGAAAAAAAAGGGAGTGGTAATATATGTGAACAAAAATGTGCAAGCAGAGGAAATTATTAATGACCAAAAAGGACACTATATAGGTTTGGAAGTTGAAATTCAGAAAAAAAAAGACACTAATAGTTGGATTATATGCACCCAATGAAAACAAAGGTAAATTTTACAAAAATCTAAAGTTATCATTATCTGACAAACTATACGACAGAATAATAATGTTCGGAGACTGGAACAGGGTAATAGAGCCATCACTGGACAGAAGATCTTCCAAAATTATTAAACGAGACCAAGGGAAATTGCCAGTAACATTCGAAGCAATGAGGAAAAGCCTGGAACTAACAGATGTATGGCGGTATAAATATAATAATGCAAGGGATTATACCTTCTTTTCTGAGAGACACAATTCATTCTCAAGAATTGACTTCTATATGATATCCAGAACAATGTGTAACACAGTCCAAAAGATTGAGGTATTACTGAGAATCTGGTCCGATCATAACCCTGTGATGATGGGGCTGAAGGAAAGGAAAAAAGAATTCAGCTGGAGACTCCAGGACTATTTACTACAAAGATAAGATATAGTCAAAAAAGCAAAACAAACATTAAGCTGGTACTTCCAAGAAAACTCTTTGTCAGAACAAGTAGATACACACATGATATGGGATGCCTCAAAGGCAGTAATGAGAGGCTTTTTCATACAACAAAGGGCGGTATTAAATAAGAAAAGAAATGAATGGAGATTAAAGATTATGGAATCGTTGAGAAAAAAAGAAAAAGAACTACAGGAAGACCCCAAGAATACAGCAATCTCAAAAGAGATAAATGTGCTTCAACAACAACTAAACTAAGAATCAGTGGAAGAACTAAAGAAAAAATTGCAGTATATAAAGCAGTCACATTTTGAAAACACAAATAAGCCGGGTAGATGGCTGGCAACGAAATTAAGGGAAACTCAGGGAAAAAATTACATAAGTAAAGTTAGAGAAGGAACACAAATTCATACTGACCAGAAGAAAATTTAAAAAATCTTTAGGAACTATTATTCAACACTTTATAATAATCAAGGGAATCCAAAAGGAGACATAGTAACCTTTCTGGGAAAACATCAATTACAGGAATTTACAGAGGAACAAAGAGAAGTGATTAATGGCCCAATAGCCCAGACAGAAATCAGAAAGGCAATAAAAAGACTAAAAGGAGGTAAAGCCCCAGGTCCAGATGGATTTACAGCTAAATATTATCAGGTTTTGGAGGATCAACTAATCGAACATTTAAAAAAGACTCTAGATAAGATAAAAGATGGTACAATTCCACACTCATGGAGAGAAGCTAACATTGTATTAATACAAAAAGAAAACAGAGACCCACATGATCCTAAAAACTATCGCCCAATTTCACTTCTTAATACAGATTATAAAATTTTTGCCTCCATTTTAGCTTACAGGTTGAGGAATATATTAGCAGATTGGACACATAAGGACCAAAGGGGATTTCTTCCAGGAAGGTACATTAAAGACAATATTCGGCAAGTATTAAATCTGATTGAGTATCATGAACTTCACAATGATAAAAAGTTGGCACTAATATTCTTGGACATAGAAAAGGCATTTGATAATGTTAATTGGAAAATATTAGAAGAGACCTTACAAATAGTTAAAGCAGAAGATAATTTTATAAACTGGATTAGAGCCATTTACAAAGAACAAACAGCGAAAATAATTATAAATAGTGAGACAACAAAAGAATTACAAATAAGAAGGGGCACGAGACAAGGATGCCCCCTCTCCCCTCTGTTATTTATCATGATCATGGAAATATTAAGCAAGAAAATCAGAGAAGATTCAAAGATAAATGGAGTAAAAATCATAAATTATAATTTTAAATTAAAGCTATGTGCAGATGACATAATGATCTCATTAGGAAAACCAATGGAGGAGATTGAAGTTTTGGTAAGAATACTGAAAGAATTTGGAGAACTAACAGGGTTAAAGGTTAACAAGGAGAAAACTGTGATAATAACAAAAAACCTGACATTAGATGAAGAAAAGGATATCATGGAAAAGTCCAAAATCAAAATAGTGAAAATGGCAAAATATTTGGGAATAAACATAACCAGTAAGAATACAGATTTATTTCAAAATAACTATAACAAAATATGGATTGAAATTAGGAAAGATTAAACAAATTGGTATAATTTAAGGCTATCGTTTCTAGGTAGAATTGCGGTTATTAAAATGAATATTCTGCCTAATTTTTTTTTTATTTCAATCGATTCTAATCATAAACAAAACAGAAGTATTCAGGAAATGGCAACAGGAGATATCTAAATTCATTTGGCAAGGAAAAAAACCTAGAGTAAAGATGAGAATTTTACAGGATGTACGAGGAAGAGGTGGACTAGTTGTATCAAACTTACAATTATACCATGAAGCATGTTGTTTATCCTGGATTAAAGAGTGGACAGATTTGAGCGAAGAAAAATTACTGGCATTAAAGGGCACTAACAACCGGTTCGGTTGGCATGCGTATCTGGTCTATGATAAGGAGAAAGTAAATCGGGATTTTAACAACCATTATATAAGAAGGGTGTTGTTGAAGGTGTGGGAAAAATATAAGAGAAGATTATGTCCCAAAATCCCCTTGTGAGTGTCTACTCATGAGGCTTTTTTTAGTAGAGAGAAACTGCTGTCAAAAAAATGGATAACATATAATGAATTGATGGTTATGGAAAATGGACAACAATCATTCGAGACACAGAAAGATTTGGAGAGAGTGGGGATAAACATACACTGGTACCTATACAGACAGTTAAAAGAAAGATACAAAGTGGACCAAAAGGAGCGTGGAATAGATACGTCTAAAACACTATGGGAGAAGCTGATACAACCAGGGAACAAAAATTTGATAACAAGACTTTATCAACAACTTCTAGAATGGAGCACAGAAGAGGAAAATATAAAAGACTGTATGGTGAAATGGGCGCAAAATTGTGGGGACGAAATCCAATTGAGGGAGTGGGAATTGTTTTGGACAGTCAAAATGAAAGTAACACTATGCCAAACCATGAGAGAAAACTGTTATAAAATGTATTACAGATGGTACCACATGCCAGAAAAGCTCTCAAAAATGTACAAAGGTGTTAAAAAAGAGTGCTGGAAATGTGAGAAAGAAACGGGCACATTTTTCCACATGTGGTGGAGCTGTGGAAAAGCACAGAAATACTGGAAACAGGTACAAAAAGTCATCAGCGAAGTATTAAACTGTAAGCTTGCAATGAAACCAGAATTATATTTACTATGCATGCATGAGGAAAAAATAGAACAAGATAAAGAAAAATTACTATTTTATATGATAACGACAGCGCGTATTGCATATGCTAACAAATGGAAAGAAAAAGAAATACCGACAATGGATCATTGGCTTCTTAAAGCATATGAAATGATCGCAGCAGACAGATTAACGATGTTACTAAAAGGTAAGAGTATAGAGAAACACAGAGAAATTTGGGAAAGATTTCTAGACTATTTAGGGAAGGTCTGGGGAGAATATGCAATGATCCCTAAATGAGGAGTAAGAAATCACAGAAATTCGTTAACAATAATATAATCTAGAATAATTTTGCAAATAAAAAATGAACAAATAAATCAAACATCATATATTCAAATAATTTAACAGATATATATTAGCACCATGTAAATAAGAAATGAAAGAAGGAAGGGAAAAAAGATGAATAAAAATAAATGAGTCATGGAGAAAATACATAGAAAGGTGAAATATACTCATTGTAAAAACTAATAAAAGCAAGAGAACTGAGATATTATAATTCAAGACAATCGTGTAGAGATCAGAAAGGAAGTCATAGAACGTGTGAGTGAGTGGGTGGGTGGGAATGAAGAATGAATCAATGTATCAATGAATAAATGTGAAGAATGTTATGGTAAATGGAAATTTGAGGTGTAAATATTGTTTTTTAATTTGTGGAAAATTTAATAAAAATTGGGAAAAAAAAGAAATCACTAACAGAATGGCGGCATCTTTGGGTCTTCCTACCACGGTTCTGGATGAGCACATAGATGACTCCATCTTTCATGACCTGCAAAGGCAAGCTCCCCCCTTGCCTTACATTCCATTTTCTGCATTTCTGAAACAGATTGCCAAGGCAGACTGGAGGACCCCTTCTTCTGTTCCACCAACATCTAAAAGGCTCAAGCATCTCTGCAATCTCTGACAAAGCAGTCCCTTGATAATCTTTCCACCAAAAACCAAATTCCATTATCATGGACATGGTGCAGATGCGCACATCACATAAAATCCACTCTTCACCTACGGAACGAGAGGGCAAGAATTTGGATGCCATGGGAACAGACACCCCCCCTGATCATAAAGAATGGTAGATCCGGAGGAGGTGTTTTAATGATGGGCATGGAGATGAGCGCAGGGGTTGGCCAGGGTGTGGCTACGCCCTGGCTAGGAGGAGACAGGGGCGGGCCTGAGGCCAGGAATATTTTACCCTTTGCCTCCCCTGGCTTCCTCCTCTTTTACACTGGATCAAAAAAGGAGGAACATCTATCAACTGTACCCAGAGGGAGAGCTAAGTTGGCTGGGATGTGCTTTGTTTTATGTTTTTTATGTGTTTTGTGTGTTCTTATTGAAGTGTACTTGATGTCTGACTTTGGAGGGACTCTTTTTTATTAGGCTATAGTTAATTTACATTGATCTGTTTGGCTTGGTTCCTTTCTTCTTTGTTCCTCTGTTCCTCCACGTGGTCCCTCACCACCACTTCTTTCCCCTCTTTTCCTCCCCCCTCCCTCTGGGGCTTTAATTGCTAGGGTTTTTGACTGTGGATTAATTAACCTTTAATTAATTGCAAATTTTGAATCGATTGGTGGTTTGATTGATATTTAGTTGATTGGGGTATTTGCTTTTAATTTGTGGTTTGATTAATTTTCATTGAGTGGGGTACTTGCTTTTAGGTAATTCAATTGATCTTATCTTAATTTTAACTTAATTCTTATCTGCCGCCACCCCTCATGCCACAGCTCCGCGCTCCTTTGCCGCTTTGTGTCTTGTTCTCCGAGCCTCCTCCCGAGCCTTTGTTGCTCAGTGCCTGGTTCACCTCCGTGCCCATCTCCGCTACCAGCGCGGTCAGGAGACTTCCTCCCCCCCTTTAGTCGCTTGTCCCCGTCTGCCCGGTGCGGCCCGATCCTCCTCCACCCCGGGGGTGCAGGCTGTTTTAGCCTCTGTGGGGGATAGGGGTTAAGTGGACACTTGCCTCTATCAGTGGCAGGGAGTGGGGAGATAATGATCTGGCGATCACCTATAGCAACCTCAATTTGAGTGGAAGGATAGCCATAACTGAGCTGTATCGGCATCCTAATGGATGGGATGCAGCAAGGTAGCCTATCCTTAGGGCCAGCATCAGGTTGCGATCCCTCACAGAAGCTACGTGGCTTAGGGATCTGCTGCCTGATGCAGGGCCCTCCAGCAGACGGCGCCCAGAGGGAACCCCGAACACCGGGATCCCCAATGGGGCTCAGGTGAGTCGCCCAGGGAAGCTGGGAGTTAGGTCACTTGTGAACAACTGCCCAGCTCCCCTGCAAAGGTATCTCCCCCCTTTACAGGTTGCATACCCCAAGAAATACACAATAAATAGGTGAGATATCAATAAAGTGGCCCGTATTTCAACCCAAGCTTCTGTGTCTGGTCTCGTTATTTCATGCGTCAATCTTTTAAAAAGTTCTACTCGTCAGCATGTCTTCTCATGAAGATAGCAAATTACATTGCATGTATGGGGGCATAACAGAGACATCCCTGGGACACTATATCACACTTCTGGCTAAGATACCCCAACAAGTTGCAGACTTTGTACTTAATACGAGGAATGATGGCATTGCACTAGCCGATTACCAATATCAGTCTGTCAAGCATGTGATGGATTGTGCTGGGAAGATCTTGGCCCGTTCCCTTGCCATTCACTGGCATGTGTGGCTGCACTTGTCCGGTCTCTTCTTGAAGGGCAGGTTGGTTATAAAGGACCTTCCTTTTGACGAGGCCAGCCTATTTCACTCTGAAACTGATACGAAGCTAGAGCGTATGCAGAAGATGCGAATGACAGCAAAGCACTTCAGGATTTCTTCACCAAGCCAACCCCCACAATCCAGATTTTACACCAAGAGGTTCCTGCCTTCCTTTCGAAGGAGGTTCAGCCCCTCTACATCACACCCTCAGCATTCCTCACAGCCTTATACCCAATACCAGAGGAAGTTCCCAGCTACTAGTAAACATAAGTCTCAGTTCCAAAAGAAGAAACCTGAACCTACCAAGCAGAAAGTCTGACTACTGTCCTCCCCCTCCATGTCACCAGGCCAACCTCCATCAGATGGTCTACTGGCTACATATCATCATTGGTGCACTATCAGTACAGATTCATGGGTCCTCAGTATCATCCAAAATGAATACTTCATAGAATTCAACACCTTACCACCCATGGGACTTCTCAAGTCTACCACCCCTTCTGTACACCTTGAGGAAGAGGTTCACTCCTTGTTGAGAAAAGGTGATATAGAAAAAGTTCACTGGTACCAGCAAAGAAAATCTTTTTTCTCCCACTACATCCTCGTCAGCAAAAAGGAATGCAGCTTGCATCCCATCCTGGACCTCTGAGAGGTGAAGCGCTTTATTATTTCCAAATGCTTCAAGATGGTCACCCTTCCTTCTATCCTTCCGTTTCTCCACACAGGAGACTGGTTCACTACCATCAACCTCAAGGATGCCTACTTCCACATCACGATAGCACGACCCCACAGAAGGTTCCTGGCATTCGCAGTAGGTTCCAAAATGTACTGCTTCAAAGTGCTCCCATTCAGCCTCTGCACAGCTCTGAGAGTATTCACAAAATGTCTGGCCTTGGTGGTGGCATATCTATACATGAAAGGAATTGTAATCTTCCCATACTTGGATGGCTGGTTGATCATGGGTCCTTCAAAGGAAAAGGTAGCAGCCAATGTGACAGTCGTGCTCTCACTACTCCAAAACCTAGGCCTCAGGGTCAACATGGACAAGTCACACCTGACCCCCTCAAGGGTGGCAAAATTCATTGGGGCTGAACTGAACTCTATCCAGGGCAAAGTGTTTCTCCTAGAGGACCTCTTATTCAAGATATAGAGCATGGTGAACCATTGCATGGCACGGAGGAGAGTAACGGCACACTTCGTCCAGACCATTCTTGGTCACATGGCTTTGACCACAGCAGTGACCCCCTTTACCAGGCTCCAAATGTTCCCCTTACAAGTTTGGTTCCTGCAGTCATTCGACCCTTTACAGGACAACCCCCTCAAATTAGTCGGTTCCCAGAGTGCTCCTCAGACAGCTACGGTGGTGGTCCTCCCAGTGGAACATGAGGTGTGGCCTACCCTTTGCAGTTCCTCTCCCCTCTGATGACGGACGCATCCATGACAGGATGGGAGCACATACTCACAGCCTCCACATCCACGGCCTTTGGTCAGCAACAGAGAAGGACCTCTACATCAATGCTCTAGAACTCCTGGCAGTGTTCAAGGCACTGAAGGCATTCAAATCTTCACTCCACAGCAAGGTGGTACAAGTGGTGTCAGACAACACAACCACAGTCTTCTACCTCAACAAGCAGGGAGGAACCAGGTCCAGGACACTCATAGACCTGTCAACTCAGATTTGGGATATGTGCATACCCAGAGGCATATTTCTGACAGCCATCCACCTGGCCGGCACTCAGAACAACATTGCAGACTCACTGAGCTGAATCAAGAACAGCTGCCACGAGTGGTCATTGGCACCAGAGGTGCTATCAGCACTTTTCTCAGAGTGGGGCCTGCCTTCAATAGACTTCTTTGCTTCACGCCAGAATTCCAAATGCAACCAAATGCAGAATTCCAAATGCCTGAAGGCAACAGATGTCTCACAGGAACCTGAGAGATGCTTTTCTGTTCAAGTGGGCAGGAGCTCTACTATATGTGTTTCCCCCATTCCTGCATCTCTCCAGGGTCGTGGCCAAACTAAGGTGAGACATATCCAATTGCATACTAATCATGCCACGGTGGACCAGACAAGCCTTGTTTGCTCCCCTTCTCATCCTCTCGAAGCACCATTTTCACCGCCTTCCCCTGCGGAAGGATATCCTGTCAATGCAGAATGGGCAAGTCTTCCATCCAGACCTGGAGATGATCAACCCAACAGCATGTCCACTGAACCAGCTTTCTGACTCAGCACAGTCAGTACTCCAGGTGGCTCAGCAGCCATCAGTGCTAAAATCATACCGCTACAAATGGTAGAAATTCTGCGAGTCCCTTGATGCCAAGGGAATCTCCCCAGCTGATGCTTTGATGCCATTTCTTCTCGACTTTTTGGCCTCTTTGTCAATGAAAGGCCTATCACTCTCATCAGTATGTACCTATACTGCCGCAATTTCCTCTAACTTCCAAAACCTGGGGAAATGCTCCTGCTTCACAGACCCACTGGTTCAGTGCTTCTTCCAGGGCTACAAGAACTTACACCCACCAGTGGCTTGACCAATCACATTGTGGGACCTGCAGATAGTTCTTAAAGCCGTTTCACACTCTCCCTTCAAGCCACTGGACTCGGTGGGCATGCACCTTCTGTCCTTTAAGATGGCCTTCCTTGTTGCCATCACTTCGGCCAGAAGGGCCAGTGAGCTTTGCACCCTTAGGGCTGATGCTCCCTACACTCAGTTCCATGGAAATAAGGTCATTCTTCGGCCGGATATGGCATTCTTGCCCAAGGTGGTTTTGTCCTTCCATCTCAATCAAGACATTGTACTCCCTGGCTCTGGAAACCTTGCCTCCATCAAACACGCCAGCGTCACATCATCCCCTAGATATACGAGCTGCATTGGAAAGTACCCAACAGGACTAAGGCATTCACCATACCAATAAACTCTTCATTTGCTATTCTGGCACCAAAAAGGGCCTCCCTGTCTCCTCTCAAGTGGATGGTCCTCCAAGTGGGTGGTCTCGACCATCAAGATCTCATATGCGGCTTCAGGCACAGCCCTACCTTCTTCAATATAAACCCATTCTACTAGAGCAACAGCAACCTCAATCGTGTTCATGAAAGGTGGTTTCCTCCTTTCATTTCAATGAAGACATTGTACTCCTGGCTCTGGAAACCTTGCCTTCATCAAACACACCAGCATCACATCATCCCCTAGATGTACGAGCTGCCTTGGAACTGTACCCAACAGGACTAAGACGTTACCGTACCAATAAACTCTTCATTTACCATTCCAGCCCCCAAAAGGGCGTCCCTGTCTCCTCTTAATGCCTCTCCAAGTGGGTGGCCTCGACCATCAAGATCTCATATGAGGCTTCAGGCATACCCTACCTTCTTCAATACAAAGCCATTCTACTAGAGCAACAGCAACCTCAATGACGTTCATGAATGGTGTGCCACTACCAGACATCTGCAGAGTAGCTACGTGGGTGATGCTGCTTACCTTTGTGAAAAATTATGAGTTGGACTCTTCCTCTATGGATGGTGCAGCCCTGAACAGGGCAGTCCTTGCACAATCATCTTTGGATGACTGAAACATTATTTAATCTACCTCAGTTATAATATAGCTTTTCTGCTCTTACATGTTGTTGTAGTGTTTTTATTGAGCTGGACACTCCCACCATCCTGTCTCCTGAGCTTCTTAATCTACCCATTGTATGCATTCACAGAGAGCATGAAGAAGAAGAGCAGGTTACTTGCCATAACTATAGTTCTTTGAGTGGTCTTCTGTGAATTCACACAAACCTGACCTCCTCCCCTCTGCTGTCCTACCTTTCACTTACTTTATTTAACATGGCTAAAAGGAACTGAGCACTTGGTGAGAGGGGTGGGCTTATATCCACTAGGGTGGTGGGGCAGTGCTACCACCCAAAAGTTTAAAATGAGGTGCTAAACATTTTCAAAGTGCTCTGCGCAGGCACAGGATTAACCCATTGTGTGAATTCACAGAAGACCACTTGAAGAACTATAGTTATGGTTAGTAACCTGCTCTTATGGAATGTCACCTGCCAATTGGAGGGTGAGGGGAAAAGATCAATCAGAAGGGAGGATGGAACAGAATAATCTGGAAGTCAGAATGGCTGGTTGGGGAAAACCTTGGACACTTACATCTTTGGAAATGGTAAAAATCTGGACAAATTCCGACAGATTTTTGTTTCCATTTGTGGAACATCAACTTTAAATTTCAATGAGAGAATAGCCCCACTGCAAGAGAAGAAATGATGTCAATGTTAGTTAAACAAACACTTATATAAAAAATACCAGTACTCAGCTTATATATACCCCAAGGGTTGGGTTAACATCTGCTGGAAACAAAGCAGGTCTACAGTTCTGGGAATTGTTGATCACTCCTAGCAAGTTGGTATTCATCTTTTAACCATCATTTTCTAAGGCTCTTGCACATGTACTGTTATTCATCCAAAATTGTTACCTGAAGAAACAATCTTCCTCTGCTATGATCAGTAGAGAAAAGCTCCAAATATGCCATCTTTGTGGAATACTTCATTTGGTAAATTCCTTAGCAGTCACATGCTCAGATTGGGGGTTTGCCAAAACTGTTTTCCATGCACCTTCAAACCAGTATGTTTCATAAAAAACTGGATTAATTTGTGAAGTGAAAATAAATCCCATTGTGTTCAGAAGGCTTTAGCTCTATGGTCAGTGGAAGCTAGGGATACAAAGAGTGATGTCATCAAATATTCTCATAACTGCCTTCGATAAGGCTTCAATCCCAAATCCCTTAAAGGCTACTGGAACATTATATAATCTTTCATGTCTCCCACATTGTATTGCCCCATTAGTGAAACACAGAGGAGGGCTCGTTCTGCAGGCCACACTTCACAGGCAGGTATATTTAGAAAGAGACAAATATATATGTTTTAATCCATTTAAAGCTTTAAATCTCATCACATCACCTTGAATTCAGACTGGAAGTGAATAGGAAACATGCAAATTGGCAGTAAGTGTAACTCTTTTAAAACCAGTGTTATGTTTTGGTTTGTTGTTGTTGTTTTGTATTCTAGTCACCAGTCTTGGTGCTGCATTGTGTACTAAATACAATAAATAAATTTTAATATATTTTTTTAAATAAAATAAAATGACAGCCAAGTTGCTGCATCAGGAGATGTAGCTACATCTCTGTAGCTTCTGGTGCTCCCAAACCTGCATTTTCAGTAATGCAGCCCCTGCCCCCCCCCCACACACAGTCATTTCCATGTTGCCAGAGAGCAGGAGGATGAGTGGGGATGTGTCCAGCTTTCTTCCTGTAGGTGGATGTTCTGTGATAGGGGTGTGACAGGCATCTGCAGACAGATCCTACAGATTCCCATCACATCATGTCCAGCTACAGGAGAAGCTACAGGAGCTGGAAACATCTCTGCATATCCTAGCTGCTCTCCAGCAACATGGAAATGGCCATGTTGGGGGAGGCTACATGCTGAAAAGGTGTGTGTGTGGGTGGGTCTTTTCATTGTTGCATTCTCAATTACCATAAAAGTACATTACAATGGTATGAGGCAGACTTGTGTGTGTGTGTGTGTGCCTTCAAGTTGCCTGTCAACATATGGAGACCCCATGAATTTCATTGGGTGTTTCTTAGGCAATGGATACTCAGCGGTGGTTTTGCCAGTTTCTTCCTCTGAAATATAGCCTACAGCATCATGGTATTCATTGGCAGTCTCCTATCCAAGTATAATGAGGGCTGACCTTATGTAACCAGCCAACATTTAAACAAATTTGCTGGTACTTCTTATCCATGGATATGGCCACACTATATGAGACTTGAAGCTGATCAGTGCTCTTTTTTCCTCTCCAAAAAGATATACATCTTTTCTGAAGATTTGAATTCTGAGCAAAGTTTTCACTCTTCCACTCCCTTCTCTCTTCTCATCACCCAATCCAGAATTTCTTTTAACCTTCAGTTTACTTAATGTTTTGTACTACCCTCCAGTAAAGCCCAAGACATAATAGAGCTTGTCTAGGTTTCACTAGGATAATCCTCTTGCTAGACTTACACAGGAGACATCCATCACAAGGCTATCTGCCCAAGTTCAGCAGAGCATCTCATGACTGGGTGTCAGACTTATGGCAAGATTTCATCAATAAGCAGCAGAGAGCTGACTAATCAATACCTGTCTAGATAACCTCATGCTATTTTCCCCAGGGAAGAACACACACACACACACACACACACACATACACACATACAATTGGTACTTAGAAACTGACAAAGAAAGGGTTTTGGTAAAGAAAACAGAGAAATAAATTAATCCTATATCCAACATATTGCCATCTCAAGCTAAGGTCTGCTTAAAACTTAGATCAACAATTTTTTGGACAATATGTGTGTGTGTGTGTGTGGGGGGGTTATCCACTTACAGTCATTGTATCAGGCTGATTCAATAATAATTCAATAATGGATTATGGCAAAAATCTTTTAATACCATAAAAATCATTATGAAATAAATAAATAAAGAAATATTGTTCTTTGGGTTAAAAGTATAAAACTTAAGCACACAGATATGTGCACATGCACATTCCCATAAGAAGGGCAGAAGACTGACACACATAATATTTTATCTTTTAATACATGCAGCATGTCAAACATTCTTGCGACATCCAGGAAACACATTCAGGGGTAGCCGTGTTAGCCATGCAGCTAAACAAAATCCAGAATCCACAAAGAAGTGATACCAATTCTTGCCAAATGTGTTAGTGTGAGTGTGACAAGGTCTACACTTTAAAGTGTGTGTGTGGGGGGGGGGGAACTGCACAGAGTCTCAGACAGATTTTCCCTAGATATCCAAACATGCTGCAAAACCTACCCACTGCATACCAATATCTGTTTTTCTTCAGTGTCCTCAAAATGGCAACTGGAGGTCATGTGTCACTTCAAATTACCATTTTGAGAGGGACTGGGGGGGAGAGGTATTTGAGGGGCTAGGTTCTAAGGGTTAAAAAACCCAACAAATCCTACTTCTGTTTTCTTTCTTTCTTTCTTTCTTTCTTTCTTTCTTTCTTTCTTTCTTTCTTTCTATTTAATTGAGGTGGTTGGAGACTTTGGGGGACCAGCAGGAGTTTCAAGGACACCAAAAGTGGGCTTCAGGAACCACATGTAGCCCATAGGTTCCCCTAAAGTCTACAGTTCAAGTACATTAGCAATGTGAAATATATATATTTCTCAACATGCCAAGACAGCCTGTTAAGGAGAGAGAGAGAACACACACACACACACACACACACACAGAGAGAGAGAGAGAGAGAGAGAGAACAAGCCAAAAAGAAGAGGTTGATTGTTCATATACACACACACACACACACACACACACACATATATATATATATATAGCAGCTCTTAACCTTTTCTTTACCAGGGACTCCCTTTAAACAACTTTTGTTGCTGTGGACCCCTAAGACTTAACTCAAGATTTTAAACCCTAACAATAATAATCATAATAATACCTGATAATGTTAATAATACAATTACACTATCCATTAAACCTTCCCTCAGAGGCACAGGGGCAGGGGGAGGGAAAACTTTTTCCCTGCTTCTTCCTGCAAATTTGTGGCTGGAACAGATTGAACAGCAATGCACAGGCCAAGCCATCCAGACAGCCTTTGCTTTGGCTCCTGTCACATGGGCTGAGCAGCCTTCAAGCATTTGCGGATCCCCTTGTGAGGACATTGCAGCCCCCCTGGGGTCTGTGGACCACAGGTTAAGAACTACTGTTCTAGTCCATCCACCAAGGCATAGTTTTGAATTAAGTGCATTAATCAGCAGGCTTGCCAGAGTGAAAAATGGAGGCAGCCACTATATCGCTAATAGTTGTGTAGAAGAGGAAATTTCAACAGGTGCTGTTTGTAATCTGCTAAAATTCCCTCATTTGCACAATCATTAAAGGAACAGGAGCTCTCTCCAGTTTTCACTCTGGCAAACCTGTTCATCAAAATGTACTGGAATGTACAGTATCAAAGTGTTCCAAAATGTGCCAAAATCATTCTTAGAAATAATAATAATAATAAATAATAAATTTTTATTTTTAACCCGCCCCTCTGCTTGGCAACCAGGGCGGCTTACAGCAAGATTAAAACAATATCAAGTTAAAACAGAAAAGATCAATTTGTCTCTCAGACAGAGAAAAATAGCCTTGATAGCTCATGTCAATAATCTCAGGGTAAGGAGAGATCACATTCTAGTATGCAAGTATGAAACAAAATTTACATGCGTAAAGAAATTACATGGTAGACCGGCAGCAACTATGGTTGTGTGTGTAATCACATTCTACTGAAACCTTCTCCTTCCCCATGCCTGGGCCATGGCCACCAACAAGATTCACTTGTTATGGATCTCAATAGAGTGAATTTCAATATTCACAAAGTTTACATAAATAAATACATAAATGAAACAATTAGCACAAATACAGAAATCAGCCTTTGATCCTATACAGTATATTGGAGGGGGGCTTGCCCATCTAGAACAAGAGTGAGAATAATGCCTAAAGAATGATTTATTGCTACAGTCCCTGACAGGTCCTGAGGATAGGAACTTGCATTTGCTCCAACCAAGCTTGGAATGAATTCGTTGTTTAACATCTTATAAATTCACTAAACTTTTCGAGTGATTTCACCTATCTTTCTCGATTACCCAATAAATATATGCTTTAAGTTAAACATATGCTTTATTAAATTAGATTATTAGAATTCATTTAAATTCTCTCTATCACATCTGTCACATTTAGTAAAACAAGAAGGCCTGCTGCCTCATGAGAACAAATATTACAATTGGAAGAAATATGTCACACAACTCTGTTGTTACGCAGACTAATCTGTGTGATTTCTTTGGGAAGACAATGGGGAAAAGAGGAAGAAAATGAACTTTCTGAAGACCAAGTTGAATATCTGGGCTTGTAGAGGAGAATAATAATAATAATAATATTTATTTATACCCCACCCCTCTGTTAAAACAATCGGGGCAGCTTACAAAAATTAAAATACAATACAGATAAAAATCCCTAAACACCCCCAACCTCCACCCTCCCCCATAAAAAAATATTAAACAAATATAAATTAAAAGCAACTGTCTAAAATCACATCTAAAAACAATAAATACAATAAATAGCCAGCGGACTGAAAGAGGCCAGGATCCCCTGAGGCCGGGATCTAATTAGGAAAGGCCTACCGAAAGAGATCCGTCTTTAGTACTTTTTAAAAGCTACTTAGGCTTGTCTTCTGATGGATCTCGTTAGGCAGGTCATTCCACAATTTGGGTGTGATTACCGAAAAGGCCCTCTGGGAGGTTGCAGACAGCCTAGATTTTTGTGGCTGAAGCAAATTCCTCCCAGAGGACCGGAGGGTGCAGGGAGGATTGTATGGGAGGAGGCGGTTCTGCAGATAAGTTGGACCCAAGCCATTTAGGGCTTTAAAGGTAATAACCAACATCTTATACTGGGCTCGGAAACTGATAGGCAGTGAGTGGAGAGATTTTAATACTGGAGTTATATGGTCTCTCCAAGATGTTCCTGAGACCACTCTGGCTGCCATATTTTGTACCAACTGAAGTTTCCAGACCAAGCATGACGGCAGACCCATGTAGAGCGCATTGCAGAAATCTAGACGAGAGGTTACCAGCACGTGCACCACAGTCTCGAGGTCCCTTACTTCCAGGAAATGGCGCAGCTGGCGTATCAGCCAAAGCTGATAACAGGCGCTTCTGACTGTCACATTCACCTGACTCGTCATCTGAAGCGATGAATCAAGGAGCACCCCCAGACTGCAAACACGGTCCTTAACAGAGAGCGTGACCCCATCCAGGACTGGAGGTTGCAACCCAACTCCTGGTTTTGGGGCCGCTACCGTGAGCACCTCTGTTTTGTCTGGATTTAATCTCAATCTGTTTTTCCTCATCCAGCCCATTACTGCTTTAAGACAGTCATTAAGAGGAGAGACGCCATTGGAATTTGAGCCGACGATTCGGACAAGGAGAAATAGATCTCGGTGTCATCAGCATACTGATAACACCCAGCCCCAGAACTCTGAATAATCTCACCCAGCGGCTTCATATAGATGTTAAACAGCATCAGGGACAGGATGGCGCCCTGCGGAACACCACAAGTAAGCGCCTTTCTGCTGAAGCAGCTGTCCCCGAGCAACACCCTCTGGGACCTGCCCGAGAGGAAGGACCGGAACCACTGGAGCACAGTGCCTCCGATTCCTAACCCACGCAATCGATCCAAGAGGATGCTATGATCTATCGTATCAAAAGCTGCTGAGATGTCTAAAAGCACGAACAGGGTCACACTACCCCTTTCGATGCTTAGACATAGGTCGTCGGTTAAGGCAACCATGGCAGTCTCAACTCCAAATCCCGTCCTAAAGCCAGTTTGAAATGGGTCTAGATAATCGGTTTCATCCAAGACCACTTGGAGTTGAAGCGCAACTGCCCTCTCGATCACTTTGCTCAAGAATGGTAACATAGAAACTGGCCTATAGTTGTTCATGTCCAGGGGGGTCAAGGGAAGATTTTTTCAGGAGCAGCCTAACGGCTGCTTCCTTTAAACAAGATGGAACACAACCTTCTCTGAGGGATGCATTGATGATGTCCTTAAGGAACACCATCAAGGAAGTCCCCTCCTGGATGGCCAGCCATGAAGGGCAAGGATCGAGAGGGCAGGTCGTCTTCCTCATCCTACCAAGTAGCTTGTCCACGTCCTCAGTACTCATGGATTGAAATTGATCCAGTAAACTTACATCAACGGAGTTGCTGGACACTTTGTCAATTGTTTCTGTCAAATTACTGGCTTCTAAGTCAGCTCTTATCCGAGAGATTTTATCTGCAAAGAAATTGTTAAACGTGTCACAGCAGGCTGTCGTTGGGTTAAGCAACGGGTTCTGCGCAGGAATAACTTGCATCATCTCCCTTACCACCCTAAACAGCTCTGCTGGACAGGACTCTGCAGACACAATACATGCAGAGGAGAAGGATCTCTGCGCTGCACGTATTGCCTCTCGATAGGACCAAAGAAAGTTCCTATGACGAGTCCTGTCAGATAAGAGTCGAGTTTTTCCGCCAGTTGCACTCTAGTTGTTGTCCAACGACTCTAGTCTAGTCGTTGGGTGTTCTATGGTTTTTGCACAAATATTTTTTTTTTCACCAAAAGGCCCAAAGGGTGAAAAAGCACAGAAAACTGTGAAAAACCCTGTAAACTTACCCAGGGTAAAGGACATTTTTGAAACTATTCATTCTTGCATGTGAGAATAAAATAAGTGCCATTTTATACCCCTAACTTGAGAAGTGCTATCATGTGTATCCTCTTTTATAGGATAAGCATACCTGTTGTTGTAACCTTCCCACATAACAATCATATTCATAAATGGCAACTAAATGTATGGATGGACTTCACTGAAAGATATGGTAGAATTACATCTGTTACTACACAATTTGTAACTGACAATAAATTTGTGATGGCTCATGACTGACTTACAGATACTAGTCATTATCATTTCATTTTGCATCCATCATGTGATGGTCATGCATGCAATACAAACCAAAAGTATTATATTTTCTTTTGTTGCCCAAAATGGTACCAACTCTTATCATCATATTATACACATTTTGATACCATTTTGCAATCAGGGCAGGAAAGTGACTATTTAGGTTTATGAAATACCTTTTTTTTTTTTAAATTCAGCACATTCTATAGAAAGAAAATGCATTCTCTGAAAGAGATTAAAGAGGATGTTAATTGTCCCATAAAATATGCATAATGTTTTAGTAAGAATCCATCTTCTTTTAGAAGCTCCTTAGAATTTAAAGCTTTAATGGGGCTGAGAATTTCTTGAGAGAAAAGAGTGGGAAACATTGAGAAAGAGAGTTATCTTTTCATTTTTGAAAAGAGATTATTTTCTTGTAATTGCAGCTTTCTGTGGTGATTAAAAAGCAATGCAAGACTCTTTGATTGAATAGATCTGTCTTCTTGTCTGAAAACTTCAGTTCTGATGGGTATACTGCCTTATAAATTTCATTAAAAATATTAAAACTTATATAGTTGTCCATTAAAATTCTTAGTAATTGCATTATACGGTTAGAATGAGTGCCATCTGCTTTTCCCTCAGTGCACCAGCTAAGTGGTAATCCAATTTATGTGTTCTTAATACATTCCTCTTACTGTTCTAAATAAAATGCATTTTCTCTTTGGTGATTAACTCCACTCATTGCAACCTGGACAAAGGACTGGTGCTTAATGTATATGTGTGTGCGTGCACACACGTGTGTGTGTCTATGTAGAGAGAGAGTTATTAACATTTAGAAATAGTCTTTAATTACTATAATTGCTTTTTAAAAACTCTGCTCTTCAAATGAACTTCAAATCTCCTTCATTTAATAGCACTGAAAGCCTCCTCTGAATTTGGCAAGAACTACATGTGGCAAGACACACAGGGTTGCTACTGAGAATGGCAGCCCATGTCAAGATATCCCCTTTCTGATGCCATCTGTCCTGATGGCATTTTGCAGTGCATTTCTTGAACCCTGCTTGAAAAAAATATGGGTCCAAAGGCAGCACATCAAATAACTATAAAGTCTAGATACTTAAACAAATAAGCCAACCTTAAAACGTCTTCCTTTTCAGCTAGTAATATGGAAATTCTATTTAAAGGCTGAAACTATGAGGTTTAAGTTAGCGAGTGCTCCACACTTTCCAATACAAGAGCATAATATTAATTCATGAAAGATTCTTATGATAGCTCAGTTATCCCTGAAAACAATTTTTTTTCATGCATGTCAATTTTTCATGAATTTCAGTTTTTACAGACAAACCATAGAAAGTTATTTTCATGAAATACAGGGATGCAATCCTAGCATCAGTTACATATGGTTATTCATGTGATTATTAGTGCATGTATCCCATTGAAATTGAAAATGTATTCATACTGAATTCAATGGGACTAAATATGGCCTAAAGACCATGTCACAACTGATCTTAGAAACTAAGCATGGCCAGCCTTGGTTAGTACTTGGATGGGAGACAACCCATGAATATCAGATGCTGTAGGCTGTATTTCAGAGAAAGGAACTGGCAGTACCAACTCTGAGTACTGCTTGCCTAAGAAAACCCTATGAAATTAATGGGGTCAGCATAAGTCACAGGCAACTTGAAGGCACATGTATGTGTTGTGTGCCTTCAAGTCATTTCTGATTTATGGCAATCCTAAGGTAAACAGGATTTTCTGAGGGTTGAGAGTGTGGGTCACCTAGTGGATTTTCATGGTCAAATGAAGATTCGAACCCTGGTCCGTAGAGTCATAGCACAGCACTCAAACTACTATGTTATGCTAGTTCCTAAACACAATGCACAACTATGACTTACACAAGGGGCACAGCTAAAACTGTAAGGTAAGTTGGAATCTTAAAATTGCTTGTGTTCAAAATAAAAATGCTCTAGAGCTTCATGTTTAGAGTGCAAGATGCAATTTTCATTTTGTAAAAGTAACTGTGTGAGCACCAAATCATATTGCTCTGGAAATGTTGTATAGGAAAAAGCTTTGAACTCTTTTTCCAGTGCTGTTACCCCAATAAAAATTCAGTACCTGACAGCTGATTTTACAAAACAACAACAATCATATACAATTTAAGTCCAGGCTGTCTGACAGACTCAGTCTCCCTTCATGAGCCTGCTCAAGCCCTGAGGTCATTGAGAAAGGCAGTTCTTTCAGTCTGACCCATCTTAAGCCTTATCTACACTAGCCAGGATATGCTGGTTCCTTGCCAGTAAGTTTCCCGTAACACGTGACTGCAGGCCCCCTGCATGTGACCAGCCTCAGTCACATGCTGCAGGACCCTGTCTGGCTTTTGGAAGAGCCAAGGAGCTGGCAGTCACAGGGAGAAGCAGTGAGCCAGATGGGCTCGCATGCAAATCCAGTGGAAATGGAGTAAACTGGGTATTTTCGTAAAATGTGGTAAAAGGTCCTATGCTGGCTTGCCCCTGTTCCAGCCCCAAACCTTCCCCTGAAGCATCCACTGAGACTTGAAAGCAGTCACACAAGGCTAATGAAGAAGTAGGAGGAAGTATTTGGATAAAGGAACAGACTTGGGGAATGGGTTATATTTGCCTGTCCAGAGAGCAGATGGGCAAAGTAATGGTGTGTGGAAACTGTGCACACATGGCTATGATTTTAGGTTAATAAATATCCAATATCGTACCCCTAAGGGGTGTTCTAAGAATGAAACAGTGCTTAAGTGAGTTCCCCAGAGTTAAACAACAGAAGCTCCACCTTAGTTGACTGCTGAAAATGCTCAGAACATTAAGGTTGATGGGTTTGTTGCCTCCTCTGTATTATGGATGGGGAAGGGTGTGAAGGAAAGACATTTACCAGGATGAGTGGAGATAATAGGTGTTCTGGACACTGTTTGTTTTTGGAGTATGACTCACTGCCAGATGCATCCAGGAGCAATTAGCACATTCCTCCTTTATGACTGTCTAAAGAGAGCTTCTCTTAATCATGTCCTGGCCATGTTTGATTCTGGGTAACTTCCAAGACACCTTGGTAAGCCCTAATGACCTTCACTAGCTCCTATGTTTGGGTTGCCCTGGTCTACTTGAAAACACACAGTGTTTAATAAGCTGAATTATGAATCATTGGAGAGAGGGGGCTGTAAGACCAGGTAGCACATTGTTCAAAAGGAATAGACCAAAAAGAAAGGAGGAAGGATTGCTGTATGTGTAAGGAGTATATACATCTGTATAGTGTTTCATGAATCTTAGAATGGAAGACTTGTAGAAAACATATGGTAAAGATAGCGGAAATGAGGAAAAAATAATTAGATTGTTGTGGCAATATACTGCAGACTTGCTAGCCAGCTGGGAGAAATAAGTGTTGTTTTCCTGAAACAGATGAAAACATCTTTTAAAAGAAGTTAGCCATAGTAATAATGGGGGATTCATCTATGCTGACATCTGTTGGAAATCTAACTCTGCCAAGAATGCAACATCCAATAAATGTTTGCTTTACCTTAATAACAACTTCATGTCTTTGATGATAACATGGATATTGCAGTACCAGAGCGAATGAAGCTGAATGGAAAGAGATTCAGGACAGACATAAGGAGGCATTGCTTCACACAGTGAATAGTCATACTATGGAATTAACTTCCACAGGATGTGATGATGGTAGGGATGTAATTTTTCACAACTTTCTTCCTGCTACAAGAAAGTCTTTTAAAAAAAACCACACCACATAGCTTCAAATGCTATTCACAATTCAGTACTTATTCTGTGCAAAATTTGCCTGTGGTTGTTTTGCACAGAAAACAGCATTTTCTGCATTGGAAAGTATATTTGGCACAGAAAAATAATATTTCTACACAGAAATAATATTTCCTACACAGAAAATGCTTTTTCCTGCACAAAAAAAAAAAAAATGTTTTCTAAGCAAATCAACCATGTGTAAATTTTGTGCAAAACAAATCCTCAATTACAGCATTTTCTGTGCAGGAAACTTTTTTTCTGTGCAGGTATTTCTGCACAGAAATATTTTATGCACAGAAAAAGCTGCTTCTTGCATAGCAAGTGATGTTTCCATTGAAAAAATCATTAACTTTTTTGCATCAAATAAATCTTGAATTGTGAAGATTCTCATCAGACCAGAATCTTTCTCATCAGAGTTTCTCAGCACTTGGAAAACAAAATTTTCTACCATTTTCCAAACATTTTTAAAGTATTCTTTCCATCCCTAGTTTATGGGCAACAACTCTTACAGCTTTAAAAGGGAATTAGTCAAATTAATGGGACACAAGATTATTAGTAGCTTGTAGTTATGATGTTATCTCCAGTATCAGAAGCACTGTGCCTCTCTGTACTAGTTGCTGGGAAAGGCATTTGTGTTTCTCTTGGTTATTCCATGGGCATTAGGTTGCCCATGGTTGCAAAGAGAATGTTGAGATAGATAAGCCTAATGCTTGTCCCCTTCAATATACTCCCCGTTCATACTCACAGACAGATGCAGTCTTGTTTTCCACTGGTTGAAGGTGTGGAGCAGATCAGTTTCTGTCAGCTGGTTCAACACATCTCCCGTTTTCGTCTTTACTTCATCAGTTGGCTCAAAATGTATTCGTTTAAGCACCAATTTCACTTTAGGGAAAAGAAAAATGTGCCAAATCTGGCAAATATGGAGGATGTTCAAGTGCAGTAATGCATTTATTAGCCAAAAACTGCTTCACAGAAAGTGCTGTGTGAGCAGGAACATTGTCTTAATGAAGAATGAAACCATTTTCCAATCGTTCTGGTTTCTTTTTTCTGATTCTTTCTCTCAGCTTTGTCAAAACTTCCTTATAATAATGCTGGTTCACTGTTCTGCCTTTTGGAACCCATTCTGCCAAAATTACGCCCTTGATGTCAAAAAAAACCCCAATGAGGACAGCTTTGAATGTGGATTTGCTTTGACATGTTCTTTTCATTCTTGGCTATGATGGTGTTTTCCAGTGCATTGATTATCTTTTTGTTTCAGGATCCTATTGGAAGATCCAAGTTTCATCACAAGTGAAGATTTTTTGAAAAAAGTTTAGGTCCACCTCAAGTTGCTGCAAGAATATCAGCACAAATTTCCTTGCAGCACTCTTTTTGCTCTAGTAAGAGAACCCAAGGTACCATCATGGCACAAAATTTTCTGATGTGGAGCTCCTCATATAAAATTTTCCATGCAGTGTTTTTGTCAATGTTCACAGCTTCAGCTATCATTCAGACACAGAGTCAGTGGTCTCCTCAAACAATCTGGCTGATTCTTCCCACAATTTCTTCGGTTCTTGAAGTGGAAGCTCATCCAGGGCATTCATCGTCTTCCACATTCTCACGTCCTTCTCTGAATCTTTTGTGTCACTCAAACACATGCGCACGAGGCACACAGTCTTCCCTGTAGGCCTCAGAAATCATTTGAAAAGATTCTGTTGGTGTTTTGTTCAATTTTACTAAAAAATTCAAATTGATGTATTGCTCAGCTTTTAAACTTAGCATTTTTCTGGCACACAACAGACAACACGGCTGCTTTAAATAATGACTGAACAGCCAAGAGTGTTGATGTTTGTCATGAAGGTTCAGACATATTCATGGTTACCACTCAAGTGTTCACGGTCAGTTTTCCTGATTTGTCTGAAATGTAGAAACACAGTATCATTATTTAATAGACAGATCTCATACTTAGAGTTGCAGTGGACAAAGTTCAGCCCGTGGGGTACATGCAGTCCCTCATGGTTGTTTTTGTGGCTCCCAGATGTCCACAGGGGAAAAAAAATAAAAATTGGCCTCCCTTCCAAATATTTCTTGCCCCCCAAATCCTCTAAACACCATTGCAGTGGCCTGAGGATTATTTTTGCCATGTTTCCCCACCCTGGGCATTTTAGGGCCAGAGGAGGCCTTTATCAAAACAGTACGTAATCAGGAAGTGATTTCTGAGAAGTCCCTGTTGATAAAAAGTCATCTCCTGGGCCTAAAAACATGGTGAAAATGCCCCCAACCCTAAAGAACTTTGTGGCATTTTTCTTTATTACAGAGGGTATGGGGGGGGGGTTCAACCCCCCCCCCATCTCCAGGAGAAGCTAATGCAATGCCCTAGCCTCCCACACTTGGCTACCTGTGTTAGGGCCTGCCTCCAATAATCATGTTATTTTCATATCCAGATTATGCTGGCAACACTCTTAATCTTTTTATGCACAATGAGTTAAATCCAGACTATGGCTGCTGACACACTGAAAAAATAATGCAGTTTGACACTACTTTAACTATCATGGCTCCATCCTATGGAATCCTGGGATTTGTAGTTTGCTGTGGCTCCAGAGCTCTCTGATAGAGAAGGTTAAATATCTCACAAAACTACAAATCCCAGAATTCCACAGCATTGAGCCATAGCACTTAAAGTGGTGTCAAATTGCATTATTTCTGCATTGTGTCAGCAGCCTAAGTTAACTGACCTTATGTCCCACTGAAATCAGTGAAAGTAGTCACTTAAGTTCCATTTGATTCAACAGGATCTAACAGCAACTTTGTAAATCAAGGGTGAACAACCTGTGAACATTCAGATGCTTCTGGACTACTATTCCTATCATCGTTCAGGACTAACTATGTTGACTAGGGGTTTTATCAGACTAACCTTCAAAAACGTTTCTGTCCCACCAAAGTCCAACAGTGTACTTGTCCCAGCACAATAACCCTTTTCATCAAACTCACCTATAATCATGAGTAAAGGCAGCCCCAGAATTACCGGAGTATGAACGGACGTCTGTTTACTTCTGTGTTCGTGATCTCAGTGATTCTCTCAAGAAGACGTGAGTGCGGAAAAATAAAAAGTATAGCAAAATAAAGACTCAAAATGTACAGACAAGGAAAGAAACACACTTTAAAAATTAAAAGTAAATTGAGGAAGTTCATAAAAAGAGCATTCCCTACCTGGCTTTCGTGTTCTCACCTGGAAGTGTTCTGGTGGGACCACCCACTGATATAATCACGAGAGGATAATGGTGCACGTTTTCAAATGCTCATAATACCAGCAAAAAATGCCACGGGAGATCTATTGATGGCTTAGCCCATCAATAAAAAAGAATGCAGTTTTCTCTAGATGAAATAGCGAAAGCACAACATCGTCTGGTATATGCACCCTTTCCTACTAATTTGGCATCCTTATGGCAAAATTTTTGCTGCATCTGATAAAGTTCATAGACTGATGTAAATTGCAGCAAAGAATATCTGGAAGGCTACAAATTGTCCAAATCTGGTCTAAAACCAAGAAATTGTAAAGTAGTGCCAATCAGATAAAAGTCTTCTTCCTTAAGACCCTAGAAATTACATTTCAAAATTCAGAATGTATTTTCTGCACATGAAAAGAAGAATGATTTCATCATTACTGGAATATATATTACCAATATATGACAGTAGCATAGATTTACATAGCTTCTTACCAGGAAAAAAGGACTACATGTCAGTGAAGCCTTTCAGAATTTGACCCACCAAACTGAACTCACCACAATTTATTACACATGACAGCCAACCAGGGTCTGTCTAAGCCTCATACTTTTGCTATCTGACTATGTCCAAGGATCTCGGGGTGACACATAATAAAATCAACTGAAAGGGTTCAAAACAATTTGGAACAATTAGCATAAAAACATATTCAACAATCTGACAGGTTAAAGCAAGGGAGTCTAACCAGTTAAACCTATTTCACCATCATTAATGAATATAGTGTCATCACTGTACATTGGGCTTTACATGTAAAAGAACAACAAAACAGTTCTTGCCCTCAGGCTTACAATCTAATTAAGACATGACACAAAAGGAAAAAGGGGATGGGCACTGTGTGTGTCTGCGGTGGGAGGAACAAGTCCAGCAGAGTCTGCCCCTTCTTATTTTCCTCTGAGGCAGTTGGGATGGAGGGAGGGCCTTGTGTCTGCTTCTGGGCCTTGGTAAGATAGAGCTGTGCCAGCTTCTTTTTCATGATTTAAGGCCATGCACATGTACAGATTTGGATGAAGTCAACTAGATCTAAGAAGCATTAGTAAAAAACAACAACTATGTTTTTCTTAGAATAATAGAATAATAGAGTTGGAAGAGGCCACAAGGGCTAACCAGTCCAACCCCCTGCCATGTGCAATCAAAGCATGCAGGTCAGATGGCCATCCAGCCTCTGTTTAAAAACTTCCAAAGAAGGAGAATCCACCACACTCCAAGGCAGTGCATACCACTTCCAAACAGCTCTTATTGTCAGGAAGTTCTTCCTAATGTTTAGATGGAATCTCTTTTCCTGTAGTTTGAATCCATTGCTCCGTGCCCTAGTCTCTGGAGCAGCAAAAAACAAGCTTGCTCCATCCTCGATATGATATCCCTTCATATATTTAAAAATAGCTATCATGTCACCTCTTAACCTTCTCTTTCCTAGGCTAAACATACCCAGATGTCTAAGCCACTCCTCATAGGGCTTGGTTTCCAGACCTTTCACCATTTTGGTCTGCCTGCTCTTGATGTACTCCAGCTTGTCAATATCCTTCTTGAATTGCCCAGAACTGGACATAGTTTTCCAGAGGAGGTTTGACCAAAGCAGAATAAAGTGAAACAATCACTTCCCTTGATCTATACACTATACTCCTATTGATGCGGCCTACAATCTGATTGGCTTTTGTGGCTGCCTCATCACACCGCTGACTCATGTTCAGCTTGTGGTCCACTAAGACTCCTAGATCCCTTTCATATACACTGCTATCAGTTCTGGTCTTACCCATCCTGTATCTGTGCATTTCTTTTCTTTTCTTTTTTCTACCTAAGTTTAGTACTCTACATTTCTCCCTGTTGAAATTCATTTTGTTAGTTTTGGCCCAGCTTTCTAGTCTGGTAAGATCATTTTGAATTCTGTATCTGTCCTCTGGGGTATTAGCTACCCCTCCTAATTTGGTGTCATCTGCAAATTTGATAAGCATGTCCTCTATTCCCTCATCCAAGTCATTGATAAAGCTGTTGAATAGCACTGGGTCCAGGACTATTATCTCTAGCACTTGATGATCTCCTGCCGTCAAGAATACTGTCTCCCTCCCCTACATAACTCAGTCTAAAGACTTCCTGATTAGATCTTTCTGACTCTTAGTAAAACCATTCCTGCCAACTGCTGTGAGGTGCAACCCATCCCTTGCCATCTGTTACTGCTGTAATGCCACTAGCACTGGGGCTAGTTGAATTTCTAAGGGTAGAGTATTCCACAAAAGGGGCATCACAGCAGAGACGTTTCTTTCTTATATCTAACCATAGCACATTGCCCCTGCTGGTTAGACACATACGAGGACCCCCAGCAGACCTCAGCCCTTAGGCAGGCATGTAGAGTCATTACTGTTTTCCTCTGGTTGCTCCTTTCTTTTCCTTCCTGTTTTACTCACATGGCTGAACCCATCATATCAAAAATCACATCAAGGACAAGTGGAACATGTCCAGAGGAGGGCGACCAAAATGGTAAAAGGTCTGGAAGCCATGTCCTATGATGAGCTGCTTACGGAGCTGGGTATGTTTATCCTAGGGAAGAGGAGGTTAAGTGGTGACATGATAGCCATGTTTAAATATTTGAAGGGATGTCATACTGAGGATGGAGGAAGTTTTTTTTTTTTCTGCTGCTCCAGAGACTAGGACACAGAGCAATGGACTCAACTACAGAAAAAGAAATTCCACCTAAACATTAGGAAGAATTTCCTGACAGTAAGAGCTGTTCAGAAGTGGAGTGCACTACCTCAGAGTATGGTGGAGTCTACTTCTTTGGATGTTTTTAAACAGAGATTGGATAGTCATCTGTCAGGAGTGCTTTGATTGTGCATGTCAGGGGGTTGGACTAGATGGCCCTTGTGGTTTCTTTGAACTCTTTAATTTTATTATTCTAATGAAATACACAAGACTAACAGCCAATTTGATTCTAATGTGTGAAGATGTCACTGGAGGGCATGAAGGCAATTGAAATAAGGAAGTGGACATTTTGCCAAGGAAGGCTCCACTGGAAATTTTGGAAAAAGAACATTGTTATGGAATTATTAGTAATATTAAAAAAAAAACCCTGGTTTTGACACACATATGGTGCAATGATGGTCAGCACACCTACGGTATACTGACGTTAACTTTTGAAGAAGCAAAGATGCTCAACAAGTTATCCCTACCCACTCCACACCCCAAAGGCAGGCAGCTGTGTTTGATCATATCAACGAGCCAGTTCTAGCAGTTTTCATCACCACCAGGGATCTTAATTAAGACTAAGATTAAGACCAAGATCTTAATTAAGACCTGGATACTTGTGTTTTACACAGTTTTCTGTACAAAAGCCTTGGGTTTGGGCAAAGAAAAATTTCAATTTTTGTGTGTATGCTTCTCCTCAGAAGTGAAAAATAATTAAACATTTGCAAAAAAACCCCAACCATTCATAATCTCACCTAGTAAGGAGAAAACTTTAGAAATTATTTTTTCTTGCATGTGAGGATGAAACAAACAAAGAGATAAGAGATATGCTGCTGAATGCTATTCAGTGGAAAGTTTAACACACACACACACACAAAAAATTCATCTTCTCAGGCCAGTAACTCGAGTTGCAATATTTCGTGTACCAGCTAATGAGAACATTTATTCTTAGATACAGAGAAGCGGCTTAGTACGTGTAGGTGGTGACCTGTGCATGTATCTTGCTTGGTGGGGGAGACTTGATATCTCTGCCAACATATTATTGGCCCTTGTCTCCCACGCTGAGTCTCCACTAATTTTGTTTAGTGACTGAAATTCAGCTCAATGCTCAAAATGAACGATTCACTTTATGAACTATCAGAAAGAGGTACTTTTCCCTGAGAGTGTGAGAGAAAATGAAAACACTAGTGATTTCTTTGTTAAATGTACACTTACCAATCTTTTCTATTCCATTCCACAAAAAAGTAATCTTTTTTTAAAAAAAATCCTGGTCAAGATCCTGCCTTAGCAGACATACTATAAAATTCTGTCCAGGCAGAGCTATGATATGTCTCCCCTCCTGCAAGACTCACCTTCATCCTACAGCTAGGCATTTAGAGGCCATTGGAGATGAAAGGGTGGTTATGTCTCTGTAGCCAAATGCACAATCACAATGTCACACTTCACAACCTCCAAAGGACCCCAGGAGGTTTGAGGGGATTCCTTTGTTGTTCAGTGTCTGACCACAGGGACAGAGGACTTGTCCAGACCTACCAGAATAGATTAGCTTCACATTGGCATGTTCTGGCCCCGAATCAGCCCCTCCCCCATTACCTACATGAAATGGGATGGAGTCTGCATGTCACCCCAGCCTGTACCAGCCAGGAAGTAGACCCACAGCATGTGATCAAGGTTGGTCACATGCAGGGGGCCTTGATCGCATGCTCGGAGCTCCTGTCCTGGCTTCAGAACTACTCAAGTGGCATTGATGATGGTGTCTGGTGATACAGGCCAGTACACAGGTATGGACCCTGTGTTCCTGCACCAGCCTGATCCAGGTTTTCTCATGTAACTTGGATTTTCCAGGGGCTTTTAAAGAATGTTTAAAATATGTTTACCCTATCTTTTTCCTGTCTTTGCATCATCTGGACTGACCAGGGGGAAATGGGGGAAAAGATCTGCATTGACTGGACTGCAGAGCCCCAAGATGGGAGCACGATTGGGTAAATAGCCTGTGCAGGCAAGCTCATATTCATATGGCCTTCCAATGCTCCCATCTCTCCAACAGCCAAAAAAACAGAAGAACAAGTGAATCCTGAAGAGATTTTGCTCATTGTGTGAGGGAGGTAGCGAATGCCTCCCTCCACAATGACCAAAAAAGTTCAATAGGTTGACATAACTTCCAGTTACACTTGCATATATCACTAGCTGGATGACAGCTGTTTTGTTCCATCTGAAAAGGATCTCACACTCATCCAAAGTCTCTGTGTTTATGTGTCTGTGAATGGACATATATGCATATGTGTATGTGTATGAAATAACAACTCTTGAGCTTAGAGTCTTGAAAACTGGTGTCAGTGATCTACTTGGCAAAGTCTGCAGTTGGTTCAAATTTCAAATGGATCCAATAACAATTGTCACAGGCAACAACAAATTTAAAAGTGCTGAACATTGGTAGATTTACTTATTTCTGTCAAATTGGGGTGATAAGTTCTGGTGTACTTCAGTCACATTTGCTACCATAGGTTTAGTGAAGTTCTCAATAGGGTTTAAAATCCTATTAAGCTTTTCTTATTCCACTAATGCCCATGGAAGCAACTGCTGGCAAAGTTGTGCCATGCACACTCAATTTCAATCTGAAACTAAAATGTTGGCAGCATTCCAGTGTTTCCAGAGGATTCTACTGCATTCTATTTGTGATGCCTGTTCCTTCAGTTATGGAATGAGATTTCACAAAGTGAGGCTATATTTTATTATATGGATCAAAACCATAGCAATGGCGTAGAAGCTGTAATTCTCCCATCATGTGATCTCTCCTGTATCCCTCTTCCTTTGGAGCTTCCATTTCATCTCAAAAATTGCCCCACCAAAAATTCCTCTTAGAATCACCTGTGGCAGGTCTTTGGATCCCTTCTGGGAGAAAGGTGACATATTAAATAAATGAATGAATGAATAGTGTCAAAAGCACTAGATTGAAGGGCTACAGTTTCCATAAGGAAATTATTGCAGGCTAATTGAATCAGTACTGTAATGGATCTAGGGAATCTTTGTGCTATATTTCCCAACATCCCTTGCCAAACCCTGTCTCTGACCTTGGAGAACATTTCCCTTCTGGTACAAGAGGAGGTGAAAAAGAAGATGGACATATATAAGAGAAAGACTACAACTTGAGGTCAGGTCTATAATGGTTTGTGAAGCATTAGTGAGGACATTGAGTTGGGGCTGATTATCTTTATCAGCAGTTTTAAAAGAAAGGCAACTCTGGTTGCCAATCAAGCCAGCTTTGTTCGGAAAGCTTTGGGGAATTTTAAAGTCTTAATGTATTGCTCAAACTGCCAAGGTAGGAGCATGAACTGCTACATTTCAAATCCAATTCTTTTGTGCTACTACCTAGGTGGCCACAACCTTCCTCGTTTAACTACCCTGTTAAATCACTGCTCTGAAGGCTACCTGGTGAAAGCTGTGACAAACCCAAACTGTTGTTTGAATCATAATGATTATGATCATGTCCACATAGATGGCTCTGCTGCAAACAACCAATGTGAAAGTTTTGAGAAAATTCCAGGGAAGCTGGGTTGATTCTGTTACAAGTTCTGCTATAAGACAAGATCTCTGCTCTTTTTAATACCTGATTCCACCGGGTTCAGGGCCTTGACTGACTCGAGGTAAAAAGCTGTTTCTGACATATGAGTTTGGGACAGAACTGTTATTGATTTTATTAGATTATTGTCTTTGTATTTTGATGAATTGCTTAATGGAGTGTTGTTTAATAGCTTAATATTTTGGGTTTCCTTATACTGCATGCGGTAGGGGGAACAGTAGGTGCTTCTGTTCCACTAGGGGGGGCATGAGGTGCATAGGACTCTCCAGGGGCTGGTTTACACAGCAGATTTATTGCAGCAACTTGCGCTTTAATTCTTATCTGTGCCAGTCAGGTTTTTTTTTCTAATTATGCCGCTTTTTCGTTCAGACTTGAAAAAGTGTGGGGTATGTGGCCTCCCAAGCACACAAAGGCTGTATGGGGAAGGGCATAGACCCTGCTTTGAAGCCTTGCATTTCCGAGCTAAAGACTCACAGACTGCCCAAATAGCAGAGGGGAAGATCAAAGAAGTGGCTCTGTCTCTGTGTCTCTGTAAATCTGCCTGTAAATGAACTCACTCCCTGAAGCAGAGGGAAAGACCTTGCTGCCATGCCATGGATCCTAAGGTGAACCTATCACAAGTTTTTCCAGCATGATTTGTTTAGTCAGGGTTCACAGACTTGCCAAACAGCAGAGGATTTTTGACTCTCCCTCCCTCAGTTCCCCCCCCTCTCCCTCCCCCAAGCAGAGCTGACAGATGGTAACTTTATGACTTAAAGGTCTTGGGAATCCTTTTTCTTGGCAGACCTTCTGCAAAATAGGAGAGAGGATTTTTCCTGATCGCTACTGAACGCAGTCCCTCTCTTTTAATCCCGCCCCTTACATCATAGCAACCAATCACAGTAAAGATCTGCAGAAGCCCTTAATGGAATGGTAGCTTACACTGCCAATAAAGCACTACATTGCAAATATACCGGCAAAAGTAGCGACATCCCTTGCCACGCTATATTTGGGTGTTTTACCTTCCCCCCTTCTGAATGAGGTGATGCTGTGCTGTGATCCGTGGGAACTATGAGCTATCTTAGCGGTATATTTAGAGGAATATTTGCCCATGTAAACGACCCCCAGGTGTCATTGGAAAGCAGCTCCCATAATTCCTCACCATTCACTCTCCTGTCCAGAGCAAGTGGGAGGTGCAGCCCAACACATCTGGTGGTCCCTATGTTCCTCATGCTTGCCCTAGTGGAACAGAAGGACCTATTGTGCTTTCCCTACCCTATGCTAGTGGTTGTGCAAGAACTAACAAAACAAAGTATGATGAGGATTTGTGAGGAAAAAAGCCACTCACTACTCTGATTTTGAAAGCATTTCTTTGGGCATCTGATTTCAGTTGAAGTAGCCTTAGCATGTGTCTGCATTAGAAGTGTGAGGACCACTGGACCTACCTATATCATATAACACCAGCTCTCTTAGAGCAGGTGCATAAGCAGATGGAGACAATTGTCTGAAGTGGTAGATGCCAGGGGTAACAGGAACTGTAGATGCTAGGAACTGTGACTCCTATGTCCCTTCTGTGGAGCCCTATGTGCCACAAAGCCCATCCTGAAACCCCTAAAGCAGTGATGGCAAACCTATGACATGTGTGTCAGCACTGACATGTGTAGCCATTTATGATGACACGTGGCCGCTGAGACGGCCACATGCCGAGAAGGATGTTTCATCCTTGGCTCCTGCACGGCCAAGTACAGTAGCTGAGGATGAAACATTTGCGACTAGAGTCTTGGAGTTAGAGTCTAACTCTAAGGACATTTTCAGACCAAAAATAAGTCAACCTGAGGGATCAGGAGAGGTATGCAGCTGTTCCGTGGCAAGGGGCCAGTTTCTGACAAGGATGTCCCTCTTACCCTCTCACTTTACCCTCCGTGTTCCTTCCGTGTTGCATGGAAGGAAAAGGTGCCACTTTTTATTCACGAAGAACTTCTGTGAGTAAAAAGTGGCACCTTTTCCTTCCATACAACATGGAAGGAACACGGAGGGTAACATGAGAGGGATGCCATCGTCAGAACCTGCCCCCCTGCCGTGGAACAGCCTCATACCTCTCCTGATCCCTCAGGATTACTTTTTTTCTGTCTGAAAATGTCCTAAGACTCTAGTCGCATATGTTTCATCCTCCCCTATTAGACACAACTGTTGTAGGCCAAAACAACAGAAGTCCAGCACAGAGCATCTAGTTCTTGGACTTCCAGTTAAGCCGGGATCTTTGCCCTCACTTCGAGCAGCAGAGCAGGGAGCAGCGGAATGCAGCAGGGGATGCCACTTGGAGAATCAAGAGGAGCACCACTACGAACAGGAAATTTGGAGTGCCTGGAAGCGACTACCAGACACTTTTAGCACCCTGAAAAATACAGCAATGGCTTTACTCACAATTTTTCCCTCTACATACTTATCTTAGTTCACGGCACTGCACACGAGCTAAATAATATCAAAAGCAACAAAAGAAACCGACCGATGGATGAACAAAGAAGTACTAAGCAGGTAAGTTAAATAATTAGTTTTTGGTTTATTAAATACAATTATATATAACAATTATACATTTATGTTATTTAATATAAATATTGTGAAATAATGTTTTTTCCTCAAAGTGACACACCACCCGAGTTATGCTCAGTTTTTTGGCGAAGTTTGACACACCAAGCTCAAAAGGTTCCCCATCACTGCCCTAAACCATCCTGATGCCCTCAAGAGTGGTGGAGGATTCTGTTCCATTGCTACTGCTGAGCTTACATTCAAGTGCCAGCCCAGTCAGCTTTTCTGTCATTTCCATCCTGTCCCCTGTCTCAGACACCAAGATGTGTATAATTCAACCCAATTATACACTCTTGCCAATAGCTTTAAAAAATCTTATGCGGAAAATGGCTTGAATCCAATTGCTAGTCATAACTAGAGTAGACCTGCTGAATTAATGAGAGTTACCTAACATCCTGCTTTGCAACAGCTGCAGAGCTGTTTGGGCTAGAAGTCAACCTGAAGAAAACAGAAGTTCTTTACCAGCCTGCACCACAGGACGAACACCACCATCCCCACATTGCCGTCGGCAAATCAGTGCTCAAGTCCGTTCAGCAGTTCACCTACCTGGGAAGCATCATCTCCTCAGATGCCAAGATTGACAAAGAGATCGATCACAGATTAGCAAAGGCATATAGTGCATTTGGAAGACTTCACAAAAGAGTCTGGAGCAATAAACACCTGAAGCAAAGCACAAAAATCAGTGTGTATAGAGCCATCGTACTGTCTATCCTCCTTTATGGATCTGAAACATGGGTCACCTATCGCCACCACCTACGACTCCTCGAGCGCTTTCATCAGCGCTGTCTACGCACAATCCTAAATATACACTGGACTGACTATGTGACGAATGTTGCTGTCCTTGAGCAAGTAGGGATCACCAGCATTGAGGCCATGATATTGAGAACACAGCTGCGCTGGGCAGGGCACGTTTCTAGGATGGAGGACCATCGCCTCCCAAAAATACTACTCTACGGTGAACTCGCCACGGGTCAGCGTAAGAGGGGCGCTCCAAAAAAGCGATACAAAGACTCCCTGAAACAACATCTCAGGCTTGGCCAAATTGATCACCAACAGTGGTCCGCCCTGGCCTCACATCGGGAGGCATGGAGACGCACTATCCACAATGCTGCAGCCTTATTTGAGAACTCACGACGAACAAGTCTTGAAGAGAAACGACAACGCAGAAAGAATCACAACCCAAAAACATCACCCAAGGAGACCTTCTGCTGTGCTTTTTGCAACCGGACTTGTTTATCTCGGATTGGCCTTTTTAGTCATCAGCGCGCTTGCAGAAAGCGCGGGATGAGTCCTTCCTGAATCTTCGTTTGCGAAGAAAAGCCAGAGATTGATGAGTGGATAGTTTATCATGAGTGCAACTGATTTCATGGGCCTCTCTAGCTGAGACATTTGTTAAAGTATTTCCATGCCACCATATATCAACATATCCTGACAGTCCTGAACTTCCTGGCATCCTGAACTTCGTGACAGTAAGAGCTGTTTGGCAGTGGAATTCACTGCCTCAGAGTGTGGTGGAGTCTCCTTCTTTGGAGGTTTTTAAACAGAGGCTGGACGGCAATCTGTCGGGAATGATTTGATTGTGTATTCCTGCATGGCAGGGGGTTGGGCTGGCCCTTGTGGTCTCTTCCACCTCTATGATTCTATGATTATATGATTCTATTTATTACAGGCAACACCCACCACAAAGTCATTATAATAAGCTTTGGAAGAGCCGGTGCAGGAAGAATTTTAGTGTTAAATGTGGCAACCATGGTAGGATGAAAAAGGGCTTTCCACAAATTGTAGAAGCTTTCCACTGGTAATATGACACTGGTTACAGTCCTATGCATTGTTGCTGTATTATTAACTGTTAATTTCACCATTATATGTTATTAAGAACTTTATCAGACAAGGTAAACACCACTAAAAAAACTGCATTATAAGGACATGGTGATAACACAAAAGGTGAAATTATCAGACATTCTCCTTGTTCAGATGTTCCTCCAATTTTATTGATTGGCTAAGCCATCAATAAAAAGTGACCCCTCATTCACACCCATGTGATGCAGTAGGAATAGCTGAATGATGACATCGGACTTTTTTAAACAGGGGAACCCCCCACCCGAGGAGGTTGGGAGAAGAACGGCACTGTTCCACTTACATTGCCCCATTTCAGATGATACTGTCCTCCTCCCAACCTTCCCCCATGCTTCCTCCATGCTGTGGGCATGAGAAACACACCACTTTTATTGACAGAAAACCCATGTCAATAAAAAGTGGCACCTGCAGCATGGAAGAAGCACAGGGGAAGGTCAGGAGGAGGATGGTGCCATCTGAAATGGGGCGCTGTAAGCGGAATTGTGTCCTTCTTCTCCTGACCTCCTCGTTTTCCCCCCCCACATTTGAAAAAGTCCATCATCTGATAATTTGAGCCTTTTGTGTTATTGTCACGTCCTTATGACATGTTTTTCCCCCACCTCTAATAAAGTCCTAAGACATTGTGGATTCATTGCTTTTGTTGTTTCATCATAAGATCCTAGTCATATATTGTGAGTATTGAGCATTATATGGGAAAGCAATGTAAAAGTAAAATTGGAGATAACATAAAAAATACATATTTTGGTACATTTTACACCACAGGCATCACATCCCCACTAAAATATAAATAACTCATTGGAACTTGCCAGACACCACAAACCTCTGAATGGATTCAAAAGATATGAAAACTAGCTTTATCAGTTGAAACTGCATCTGACATATCCTTTGCTAGAAGTAAACCTCATGGAACTTACTGGGGTTTACTTTTGAATAGCCTTCTCTAAAATGCTCTGTAAACAAACTTACTCTGTAATTGGTCACTGTAAATCTCAGCTCTGTAATAAAGATGTATCTCCTGCACATAGCTATGATACATCTCCCAAAGCAACCTGCTAATCCCACTTTTTCAGTGTGGCAGCCCTCTCACCCCCCACCCCCAATGTCCATTTGTGTGTCAGTGGAGAGTGGGGGCACAGTAAAGAAGCATCCATTTTCCTTTAGCAAACATATTACAACAGGCATCCTCAGATACCTGCCAAGAGTACTTGGAAGGTACCCAATGATGATGTTATCATTGTGCATCCAACAATAAAAGAGGATACACCCCCCAAAAAAGGATCAAACAAAGATACACCCCCACAAACAATTTCATACTCAAAAACAATAATGGAACAATCATAGTAGGATTTAATGGAATGTAGTGGCAAAATAAAATGAAAATGTTTACAACCAATGCAAAAAATAATTAAAAGGAATTTCAAAATACATAATTCAATAAGAAAATAAACATATGGAAAACACATGTTTCTCCACATGCCAATACATGCAGAGAACACTACCATTCTCCAATGACATTGACATGGCCATCTGAGGGGGGGGGCTGCCATACTGAAAATTGCATTTCTGGGTGGATTTTGGTCGCTATGGGATTGAAACAAAATTCCAACCTCCACAATGGCCAAAAAAAAGGGGAAATAGCCTAAGTTTGAATTATGGCATTATAACTCACTAACAGGATGCAAGCCAGTATCTTCACAGGGAAATGTTCCTTGTTTATACATTCTGGAAATTATACATTTTAGAATGATAACCTACTGTTTCCTGTATTAAAATAAATGTCATGATGCATGCATTTCATGATGAGCATATGGTAATGAATGTTCCCCCCCAAAAAAAAAGCAAGCAATAGCATCTGTATAAATAACAACTGACTCTCCTTAATTTAACTCCAAATACATTGCCTCACTCTACTCCACATTGCTGATCCAATGCAGTGTTTAGGTGGTAAGCCACTTTCTCCAGCTCTCTCTGATAACTTTTCTAATGAACAATTTCTATGGGGCGGGAAGCAGTATCTCCAGATAATCAGGCAAAGTAATTATGGTTTCAATCACTCTGATAATGTTGAAGATGACAATGATTAAATTGGCTACTTAAGGCATCACCTGATTAAAATTATGTTAAGAGTTCATGCTACTGTGTTGATAATTCCTTGAGTCTTTATGTTCCATGATAGAACTTTAAAATATTCTGAAAATAAAGTAAATTACTATTTTTTTAACCGAACTACTTCCCATGTTGCTTTATTGGAGCATAGCATGAGGTAGATTTCTGTCAGCTTGGGGAAACTGTCAATCAGGAAAAATAAACCCAACAATTTCACTTGTGTATTTAGAAATTGTTTTCAACAAGTCCGATATCTGGACGCAACGCCAGATCTTGACATTATATTAAGGACATTATCAGACATGGCAAAAAAATGCAGGATTACAACACCACAGTAGCACAAATGGGTCCTGCTATCACACAACATCATCATCTTCATGTTGCTACAGCATGCTCCAGACACAAAAAAGGTGTTTCTTCTAATTCACAGGCCAAGCCATGAATAGATCTTCAACATTGATTTTTTTCACGGTATTGATGGTGTGTGAAACTATGTTCCATTGTTTATAGATTTTCCTTGGGTTTTTTCCAGGCTGTGAAGCCATGTTCTGGAATACAGTTGTCCCTTTACATTCGCGGCTTTGACTTTCGCGGTTTTATGTATTCGCGGAAATTCCTTCCCCCCCCCTTGCTCTCCCTAACACAGCCTCTGAGCATTTAAGGAGGAAAACTTCCTGCACACATACACACACAGGGAAGATCCCAGCAAGCAAGCAACCCCCACACCAGCCTCTGAGGGTCTAAGGTAAAAGAAAATCACAGCCCCATGCTGTGAGCCCGCAAGCAAAGTCCCCCCTTGCCACTCCCCTCTCTGTGTTTTAACAAACTGAATTGCTTCTTTAAAACTCACATTTCACCCCATGTCTCCTCATGGCCCAAAGTAAAGCACAGAGGCAAACTGAATTGCTTCTTTAAAACTCACATTTATTTTTTATTATTATTATTTATTTATCAATGAACATAATTCATAGTACAATTTTATACATCGTATATAATCATGAATTTTTACATATCTGAAATCATAATCTCTTGTCTTCAAAATTCTAATACAAATAGTGTATCTCATCAAGAATTATTGTACCTGTTCCATCTCTTCTTTATCCTACACACTCCATTATCTTGCCCTCCCCAATCTTGATTTCCCAAGATTACAAACCCAAAGGATTTATTCTCCTTAATTCTTTTTCTATCTTTGATCCAAAGTTACCATATTAACCTCCCTTATATACCTTCTTGTATGTTTCCTCTTTATTTTGCCCTTTATTTTCGACATATACTCATGTCGAATAATTTGCCCTTTATTTTTGACATATACTCATTTATTTTTGACACTTTCTGGAATCCTCTCCTTTACTCAGTAATTCTTGAATGAATTAAACTCTGCCTCTTTTACGCAGATAGTCAGTGATATGTTTCCATTCTTTTCTCACTTCTTCTGTCTTTCTATTATTTATTTTCCGTGTCAATTTATCATTATTCTCCATCTCTATCAACTTATCTAACCATTCTTCTATGTTTGGTGCCTCTTTTGCTTTCCATACTGCAGCAATCTTTAGTCTGGTGGCTGTAATTAAGTAAAGCATCACCCTCCAATATTTTTTCTCATTCTGTTTTTCTAGTGTCATTGTTATGTTTAACAAGTATAGTTTCAGATCCAATGTGAATGTTATTCCAAGTATCATTTGTATGGCTTCGTGCACTTTTTTCCAAAATCTCTTTATCTTAGGGCAACCCTCCACATATGATATAAGGACCCCACCACATTTTGAACCTTTCCTTCACATTCACACACAGGGAAGGTGTGGGTGGCATTGCCCAGCAACCCAGCCTCTGAGCATTTAAGGAGGAAAGCTTGTGTGCTTACAGTATGGGGCTGTGCTTTTCTTTCGGCCAGCAGGAAGCTTTCCTCCATAAATGCTCAGAGGCTGGGTCCGGTTGCTTGCTGGGAGATCCCACCCGCACCTTCCCTGTGTGTGAATGTGTGTAGGAAAGGTTCAAAATGTGAGTTTTAAAGAAGCAATTCAGTTTGTCACTGTGCTTTACTTTGGGTCATGAGGAGACATGGGGTGAAATGTGAGTTTTAAAGAAGCCATTCAGTTTGTTAAAACACAGAGAGGGGAATGGCAAAGGGGGAGGACTTTGCTTGCGTGCTCATAGCATGGGGCTGTGCTTTTCTTTCCTCCTTAAATGCTCAGAGGCTGGGTCAGTTTCTGTCTGTGTGTGTGTGTTTAGGAAGGCTGCTTTATTTGCAGTTTTTTCACTTTCGCGGGGGTCTTGTTCCCATAACCCCCGCAAATGTGAAGGGACGACTGTAGTTTCTTTCTGACGTTTCACATACATCTGTGGCTGGCATCCTCAGAGAATGGTTGTGTAGGTATGAGTGTGGAGTTTATATTTGGACAGATCTGGCATTTGGGGAGGATATTTAAATTTGTGTAATTAAATGGTTCGTCTCTGGGTATAGAAATGCAAGGCTCGTTAGTGTCTGTTTGGTGAATGGTTGTTTGATGGGCCATCCTCTGTTGGAACTCCCCTTGTCCCTGGGTGGAATTCTTTTGTAAGTGTTGAGTATTGATTCTATTGTATTTCAAAACTGGGAGCCAGACTTTGTTTACTTTTAAGGTTTTTTCTTTCCTGTTGAAGTTGTCCAGGTGTTTGTGGATTTCAATAGCTTGTCTGTGCATTCTGACATTATAGCTGTTGGCCTGGTCTAGAATTTCTGTGTTTTTTTTAATTAAAGTTTTTATTAAAATCTAATTTCCACACACTGAAGCAGTAAGTTAAACACAATACCAGATAGCAATCATAATTATATAATCATAATTACACATACAAATTCCTTAAGTAAGTGACAACCCCGTTTTTCTTCCATCTCATTTCTTCCCTTTATTCTCCACCTCTTATCCCCCTGTCTCCATCTTCACTTCTCCCCCTTCATCTCACTTTCTTTTTCTTGATTCCCCTTTCCTCCTCACCTCTTTGGACACTTTCTCATACCCTTTCACTTACCATACCATTCTAGCTTAAACCATCCAAACTCTCCTCTTTCTCTCCCTATTATTATTTTGCTTTGTTATGCTGTATTCCCTTATTCTCTACCTCTACTTGACTTCTCTTCTTGATCACCTTCCTTATTTTACCCACACCCTCCAGTATTAGCATTGACAAGCTCTTGACTTTGTATACCCTGTTCCTATTATCTATTCACTCCCTGAAATTTAATCTGTAAACGATTATCTCTTTTCCTTATTTGGACCCCTATTAAAATTCTATTCCACCAAGAAAATAAAATCTCCTTGTCCCTTAAGGGTGAATTCTAACTCTCTTACTAGTAGTTCCCTATGTACCTTCTACAGTTTTCACCCTTTCCCCCTAGCTTTAAGCCCCATGGATCACTTCATCTCCCATTTCTCTGTACAAAATCTAAAAACCAGTTCCCATTCAACTTCAAGAATTTGTTTGTCTTTTTCTCTGAGTTCAAAGGTTAATTTATCCATGCATGCCATCTCCAGAACTTTCTCCATCCATTCATCGATTGTTGGTAGTTCTTTCTGTTTCCATTTTTTAGCTAGCACCAATCTCGCAGCTGTCACTAAATATATTTTTCCTCAGTATTTCCTCTTTTTCTTTTAATTCATCTCTGATTTTTTGTATTTTTGCTTGTTGTTGTCTTTTCACTTCACTTCCTCTTTGAATGCATAAACCTTGAATCACTGCTTTTCTGGCATCCCATATGTTTTTCATCAAAGTTTCTCCTGGTTGATTTTCTAAAAAGTAAAACTTAATTGTATTTTTCATTTTCTTTTGGAATTCTTCATCCTCTAGTAATGTTTCATTTAACCTCCAAATAAACTCCCTTTTTTTTTATTTGAATTTTCATCGATATGGGATTAAGGTCTGATAAGGATTTTGGTAGTATAGACATACTTACAATTCTTGGCTTCAATTGGGAAGAAGTCAGGAACAAGTCTATCCTGGACATTGTATTATGTCTATCAGAATAGAATGTGTATCCTTTCGCTTCTTTGTATTTAAATGACCATACATCAATTAGCCCTTTACCATCCATTAGTTCAAAAAATGACAACAGGAGCTTTCCTTTACATTTTAGATTGCCAGATCTGTCCTTAGATGGGTCAATAACCACATTTAAATCACCCATAAATATTATATTCCGCATATCTATATCTTCCACTTCTTTAAGTAGTCCTTTATAAAAAATTTCTTTATTTTCCTGCGGTGAATAAATTCCTATTACTACACATTTTTGAGATGGTAAAGTTATTTCCAAACCCAAGTAGAGACCTTCTTTGTCTTTAAACAGTTCTTTCACTGTGTATTCTTTCTTTACATAAATTACCACCCCCTTCTTTTTCTTTTCATTTGCTGATACGTAAGTCTGGCCCAATGTCAAATTTCTCAAGTACAGTATTTAGAATCCTCTTCTTTAATTCTTGTTTTTTGAAGACATATTATGTCACTATTCATTTTTTTCCAGTTTGTGAAAAATACTTCTCCTTTTATATTCCGAATTAAGCTCTTTTACATTCCACGAGATAATTTTCAATGCCATTTTAATTAACTTCTCTTTTTATTATTATTTTTCCTTATTCCTTTTTTATTTTTAAACTTCCTTAAAATCAATCTTCCTCTGAGTCTTCTGCTCTCCTTTGTCTTCACCTCTGACTGCACCTGTTATTCCTTTCCTCACCCTTCCCTTTGTCTTGTCTAATGCTTCTTCCTCTTGTTCCTCTTCTTCTCCTTCTTCCTCCTATTCTTCTATCTCTTCCCCATCTGTGTCTTGTTTGGTCTTCTTGTATTCAAACATTCCAATTTCTCTTCCCTTTGCGTCTCTATCTTGTTCTTTTTTACTCCTTTTTACTTCATTGTCCCCTTTATCTTTTTCCTTTAACGTCTCCTCCGGTTCTTATCTTTCTGCTTTATCTTCATTTATATCTTTATTCAATTTCTTATAAAAGTTCTTAGCTTTTTCAAGTGAATTCAATCTATATCTTCTGTTTATAAGTCAGTGAAATTCCTTCTATCTTCTCCCATCTGAAGTTTATTCCATTTCTAATTAGGACCTGGGTTAAAAAATTGTACTCTTGATGTTTTTTCAATATTTGAGGTGGGATATCCTTAAATATGGTAACTTCATTTCCATCTATTTCTGGATTTCTTTGATAGCTTTCTAGAAGTATCATATCTCTCATTTTTGGTCTTATAAAACAAATTACCACATCTCTGGGAATTTTCTTTCCTCTTGCCACCAGTGAGTTAATCCTGAAAAATTTTCCACCTCTCTCTCAAACTCCTGCTCATTGACACTTGTATATCTTGCTAATACTGGAGCCAGTGTTTCTGTCAGATTTTCCTTAATATTCTCTGGGATTCCTCTCATCTTTAGACATCTCTCCATGTAGAGTAATTCCTGCAATAATATCTGATTATCTTCCTGCTTGTGGCTTGTCTTTAAGTCTTCAACCGTTTCCTCTAACATTTGTGTTTTTTCTTTTAGATTTTTCAACTCATCTTTCACTGTATCCAATTCCTTTGTAATTCTCTTCATCTGAGTACTTAATATATCTGTTTCTCTTTCAATATCCTTTTTTAATTCTCTTCTCAGCTCCTTAAAAACTGCCTTACTTTCTTTCTTAAGATTCCTCAGATCTTCCAGAATTAGCATCTGCATATCTGATATTTTAGTAGGCAATTCAGTAGATGCTCTTCTCACTGTGGTGGTTTGAGTTTGACTCTGCGTTGTCTTTCTGGTGTTCATTGTCAAATTGCTTTTCATCAATACTTCTGTCACTCAGAGTAATATTGTCCAATATTAACTATATGACTGAAATGGTTAAACAGCTTTTTACCCTGCACAAAGCAGTATTTATTGAATAATTTTCAAAAACAATTATTTACCCCAGCTAATATCCCCTAGTATATAGCTATATTCCCACTCTTTAAAGATCTTTCCACTTGCCTAGCTTATATTCCGATTTATATTCCCCCCACCAAGTCCTTAATTGGTGATATTACTTATCTATCACTACCTAATAGGTTCTAGCCAACCTCACTCTCCTAACAGTCAGCATTATCAATTTTCTATACCACTCCTGATACCTTCGGTCTTATGTATATTCTTTATCCTTAAGCTGATTACCTTCCCCCTCTCTTTTTCTCTATTAGTCTATAATTTCTTACTGAACAATTTTTCAATTACTTATTTCAATCCCCTTAATCCAATCTTTCAATGTCTTACAATTACCATACGATTACTAATTAACTATACTTAATGTCCTGCACCCACTCTAGAGACTTTTGAGCACAATCACCCAACTTATTTAGTACTTATTATATACACCAAGCCTTATACAGCCCAATGAATTAACTATACTTATTACCCCACAACTAGTCTGGAGACTTTTGAACATAGTTACTTGACTTAACTGATACTTATTATTTACAGTGAACCTTATAATGCCCAACCCCTTTTACCAACCATTTATTTTAGCCCCCCCACTCTTATCTCTTCCCCTCCTCTATATTCCAGTCTTTGTATTATTATTATTATTATGCTTAATGTTCTTCTTCCTTTCTTCTTTCTCTTTCTCTTCCTTCTCCTTTGTCTCCTCTATTTGTACCTTCAGTTTGAATATCTTATTTTAAATGTCCCCATCAGCATTATAAATGTTATATATGTTGTATGTATTATTCTTTTTTTTCCCCTTCTCCCCTCTGTCTCTACCTTCACTTCCTGGAAGACAGAGATCTTGATCTTTATAACCCAAAATCCAGAGGTATTTATTTCCTTAAACTTCTATATTCATTTATGCATCCCCTTGTGTCACCCCAACTCCTAATGACCATTTGTTTCTCTTCCCCTTTAAATAGAGATTATTTGTATTTGCATTATTTTAACTTATAACTGGTTAAAGTTCCAAATTTTTGCACCCTTGAAGTACTAATATAATACTAAAAAACTAAAAGGAGAAAAATCAGGAGTCTTCACAATACATTTAAACCCACAATTCTTCCTCTGTAAGTCCAAGGCAGCTCTTAAACAAACAGGGGGAAAAATTGGAAAATTTCACTGTCACTGTCCATGACCTTCAAGAATCTGTGAGTCCAAGGTAAGATAATTTCATGTGCACAGCTGATTCTAGTTACTCCCTTTAATGTTTATCTTAATTATTATGAGATGTGATAATAACAAAAGGAAAAAATATGTATAGTCAGTGGTAGAGGGAAGGCTTCTGTATTCATATTTCATCTATCAGGGGCTTTGCTGCACCTCCACTGTCAATGAAAGCTCTGTAATCCAACAGGTTGAAACTATAGCAGTAGACACACAGCTGCAATAATGAAACACCCCACACTGATTGAGTCTGCTAGCCTACAGCTCAGCCTTATTTTAACAGAAGCCCTTTGATAAGAAATAAGCAAAAAGGGAAAACCCACTTGGAAATGACATCAAGGGAAAAATAAAAATGTAAAAATAATAATAATATTTTTTTCTTCTTCTTTCCCCCAAATTATATAAAAAAATCCAGAAGTTCAACAGACCAAAATGGGGGGAGGAAAAAAAAAGAAAATTAATGAAAAAATAGACATTTATATGTTACATATAATGGATAAAAAATAAAAAAATAAAAAGCCCACATCAGAAAAAGTCAATCAAAGACAAACCAAACTCATTGTCCCACTGGAGAAAAAATAGATAATCAGATGAAAGTTCAATTTCCTCAGTTCAGTCCTCCACCTCAATTACTTCAGTTTCTTCTCTAGCAGTAGTTTAAATAAGGATATAACATTGAAGAACCCCCCCAAAAAAACTGAAAAAAGACAATAAGAAAAAGGACATAATGGAAGTCCAGTTTTTAGAAGAACAAAAAGAAAAATAGAAGAAAAAAAATCAGGATCAGAAGCTCAAGTGATTTAAGCCATTCTCACCAGCACATGTAGCTCTGTGAAAAGGGTAAAAGAGCTGCTGTCCGCTCAAGCTTGTCAGCTTTCGTCCCCTCTGGAACTCTTCAAAAGCTGAATTGCCAGACCTGTTTGCAGATCGGGTCCCAGATAGTGTCAAAGTATAACAATTTGACACCTTTGGTGCTGGTCTTGGAGAACAAATTACTCTCCCTTCTCTTAGCCTCTTTAAAAAGTCTTATTTGGTGGCATTCAGAACTTATTTGGTGCCACCAAATGGCTACTCCCACAGCAAGGGCTGCTCTTCCCTCTAGCTTCTTCAACTCTGCTGGCAAGAGACCTCCATCTCAAGTGATTAAGAGGAGAAAGCATCCGACCCCCTGCAAGCTCCCTTCGCCTCCTCTCTTCACAGATAAAAGAACTTCAGAGATCGCATTCACGAACCCTGTTTTGCCGAGTTTGTAGATGGTGTGTGACCCAGCTTGTCACTTCACTGCAGCACATGGAATCACCATGTTGGATTGTCACCATTGCAATTGTGTGCTGAGGTGACAAAAGACCCTTTCTTTTTTTCGTTCTTTACGTGGAAGATTGCTCTTCCACATCTTGGATTTAGTTCTTTTAAAACACTGTTTGGCAGGGGCAAGTTGGGGAGTAATTCACTTGTACCTACCATCTTGATTCACTGGTATGCCTCCATGTGAACAGCAAAAAAATAGCTTTGCATACCAGCAACCTTGCAAAAAAATTGTTGAAGCAGATGAAAGCTGATATGAATTGGCATAGGTTCGCACCAATCCACACTTTATTCCCTCGTCTAGCTCAACCCTCAGATTTATATGTTAATACAAAAAATATATATTAAAAGGTAGATTTGGCAGTGTCACCAGAAATGTTTTTGCTGAACATTATGGATAAAGAATTGGACAAAGAATATGGACTACTTCTCCGATATATAATAGGAGCAAGAACACTGCTCAAATTTGGAAATGAAATGAAGCAGCAATGATGGAAGAATAGACCATTAAGATTACTAAACTAGCCCAAATTGCCAAACTAACATGGGTTTCAAAGTATAAACCAATTGAAGGGTTTATTATTATTATTAATTCTGAAAGATTGGAAACTGTTTATGCACTTTTTGAGAAATAAGAAATCTAACAATGTAGTATTCTGTGGTTATGATTATTAGGAATTCTAAAAGCTTTATTTAGTTGGATCTGTAATGGTAGAATAATATTTTCCCCCTTTTGGACTTTTTTTCTCTTTCATTACAATTTGGATGGGTTGGTCAGAGCCTTTTTGTGTTGTAGTTAGTCAGTGGTTAGTGTTTTAGTTAGTGTTTGATGTATTAGTTTAGTGTTTTAGGATTGTGTTTTAACTTTAGTTTAGTCTTAATTCTAGTTATATATGAGTGTGTATTCTTATATGTGTCTATGTGTTCTTTTTTCTTCCCTCTCCCACTCTCTCTCTTTCTCTTCTTTGAACATTTATTATTTGAGTTGTGAATTAGACTATTCATGTGGGGGGGGGACAAGGATGCAGGACAAGATGGGCTTTTGGTCTGATCTACCATAACTTTTCTAAGTGCTAGTGCCCCAAAATATAAGAGGATGGTTGTTGTTTTTTCCTATATCTGAATCATATTCATAGATCGGAAGACCCTGGCAAATCTTCTAATTTACAGACACCCTTGAAACAAATCCTCAATATGTTTGTGTTGATTTATTTAAACATGACTATTTGGCTATTTTCTAGGCCCTAGTAAGCTAGCAACATGCACTACCACCACATATAGGATTTGACTGCTAGTACTGGTAGGAAATCATACATTTTTCAGTACTTCCTTCCAGGAAATATTGGCAGAACCAATGGTATGTTTATCCTTAAAGAGAAGAGGTATACTTAGGCAATGGGGAGCCTCATAGATTAGATAAACATTGTTTTAAAGTTCTGATGCCTGGATATAAAAGTAGAGAGCCTACCAGCCAGTCATCGCGATATTCACCCATGGTTCTGAGTGAGATCTCATCTACTTGGCTAAATACCCCCAGCTTGCCCCTGTCTCAGAGCCCTGAAGTCCATATGACAGAGGGCTTTTGCCCCTTTCTGCCCCCAGGCAGCCCTCACCATCCCTGGGGCAGATACAGAGCTGAGGGGTCAAGCGGGGTAGGGCCCAATAAATCACTATAAGAAAATACCCAGTTTGCTCCATTATTGATGGCCCAAAATGGATCAGGCCCTGCATGGCCACAGGAGCCCATCAGACATGCTACCCCTCCATGCGATCCCCATCTCTCTGGCTCTCCTGGAAGCCAGGCAGGGTCCCACAATATGTGGCCATGGCTGCTCATATGCAGTGGGCCTCAGTCACATCTTGCGAGCCTCCTTCTTGCCTTCTGTGACAGCAGAGAAAATGGTAGCAATGTCATGGATGGGCTAGCATTCCCGTGTGGACTCTGGCCCATTTTGTTGATGTAACGTGGGAGGGATGGGCCAGCTCTGCAGCCAGGATATGCTGGCGGGGAGTTTGTTATCCTGGCTGGCACAAAGCACTGAGTCATTCACAACCAGGGCCCATATTAGATGTTAGAGATTGAACCCCATTGATAGTCTCAACTATAGTAGAACCATTAAATCAGTGGTTGAATGGTGAGTCAACACTTGTGTAAATCAGTGAGTTTACTCTAGCTAGGAGTATAAATATGATTCAGACTACTACTATCCCCAGAACTTGTCCATTTAAAATAACTTTAAAAAAAATAGTCAGAGTTATATCAGTGGCAGCAGGGTGGGGTAATCTGCATCCCTCAATACCATGATTTGAGGATGGTGTCTTTCTTTGGAGTAAAGCACTGTGGGAAAGGAGACCTGTGCTTTGTGATCCTAAGGGCAAATAAATTTAGAGCTATTTTAACATTAATGTTTGAAAATTTAAAATTATTGTAAACAGCATCTTCTGCTGTTGCAGCAAAGCAGTGATAGTACAGGCAGTGTTCAGACTCACACTGTCCCCAATAGTATGATCCAAGGAGGGACAAGGTAAGGGGTTAGACTTTGGAAACCATGCATAAGGTTTCCAGCTGCAGCACATGATGCTTCATGTAACAGCACCATCCAGCAGTGCTCCACAGCCTTCTGGTGGGCAGGAAGTGGCAAGAGCATGATTCAGGCAGAGAAATGAAGTGGCAGTAGCAGCAGTGTGGGTAGCAGATGGGGTGCATGATCCATTGCTCCCCCAAATCTAATGCCTGAGCCACATGGCTTAGTGTGGCCCATAGCAGGGCCAGCACTGTTTGCAGCCGAAAATAGCTTTGTTTCATAAAATTATAAGCAGTGGCTTTTGCAGCCAAATCTAGAATTCTATTATGCTGCAGAAATTGGTTCCCCTACAGAATCCACTATAAGATACAAGTTTAGATTTAATTGGACTGTCTATCGGTAGCATGGGGCATATTTCCTACCGTAACTAAGCAAACACTTGTATTAATAATGTAGAATTCTCTGAATAATTGTTTTGAAAATTTGAACAGATTTCAGTGGAGAAAAAAGAAACCATTCAGCCTTTAATGGCATATTTTTTCCTTTTACCGAAGTTGAACAATCATGGTATACTAGTGGCAAGTACCAGGCCCCAAGTCAGTAGGGCAGTGAATCCACTCTGGGGTTTCATTCCAACTTTAAATGACGTATTCGAGTTGCTGGACCTTTTTAGGGATAGGACTCAAAACCCTAGGTAGCACCATTAAAGTTTATACAAAAAAGGTTCCACATGGAATCCACCAGCTGCTATAGCTACATGCCTCTGCCTGAAGGGGGTGGGAAATGTTTATTTATCTTTTTTTTTCTCCCAGTGGAAAGTGAGATATTTTCAACTAGGCTGCGCCCCCCCTCCCCACAGATAAGTCAAACCATACCTGACAAATTGTCAAAGAATGAGGGCTATAAAGGAGTCAACTGTCTTCCCTATCCCTAACTCTTCCTGCAGTTAGTGTTGTAGACCATAAAACCCTGTTCACAATGTCTAACAAGGAAGGATGGCATGCTCCCCCCATCCTGCAGCCAAGTGGAGTAATTCAAATTGTCTTGAGTTAGGCTTACTTTGGGGAATATAAAGTTATTTAATTATCTAGTGTAGCTTGTATACTTATGAACAATAAGCAATGTTAACAGCTGCCTCCAGAATCACTTACTGAGCATGTGTGAAGGGCAAAACAGAAAGAAAAGGAAAAAGCAGATTAGCCTGCTTAACTAGCTATCATGCCAATTTTCACATAACTATGTAACCCTCCACCATCTCTTTTGGTGGTGACTAGAGAGGGTTATAAAAACTCAACTGTTTTTCCCTTCTACATGGTCAAAGGGGGGATAGCCTGTTTAGACACAGTGGAATAATTCAAATTGCCTTGATTGAGACTCACACAATCTAAAATGAATGGCTGAATCACTGTTGCTTTTATTATTTAAGCAATAAAAAATGTCCTGAACATTGAATTTCCCATTGAAGAGACCAGCCCTAGTGCCCGACCCATTATTCATTTTGCAGATGAAGCATTTGCAAATTCTCACACCTGGTTGATCAGCTGGCAAATTTCTCAGCTGGTAAAGAGAAATGTAAATGCCTCCAGCATCAAACATCCCATATGTTTAGTGAACAGCTTTGAATTATCCTCACATCCCTATTGATAAATAGATTAGCATTCCAGGAAAACTTTCAGAAGTACTAATTTGCTGGTAAGAAGACATGCCAGGAATGTGCATCTTGTTTTAAAGGACAGCAGTGCTGTTGAAGGGAAATCACCACTGTTTTCACTTCAAATCCCCAGCACTTGTTCCGTCTCCAAATTCTCAGACATTCATACATCCCCCACTCCTGTTTTACAGGTCCTTTGGCAACTAATGACATAAAGGAACTTTTCCCAGTTAGCTTTACAGTATTTTCTTTTTTTAGTTTCTACCTTGAGGGCTCTCACTTTTGATAAACTCAGCAGAACATGGCTTTACTTTGAGGTGACACAGCCAAGTAGTACAGGCACTACAAATAAAATAAACACTGTAAACTCTCTATTTTTGGGGACAGATATAAGCTGATGGGAGGACATTGAAGACCCAGCTAAGGCATTATTGGTCTTAGAGCATGCTTTAGCCATAAGCTGGTTGCTTTGGCAGATTTTCCACTGAAAAGAACTGTCCTGCATTTCTGTTTCTGCAGTAATCTCTGTTATTACAACACATGTGACATAATTACAGCAGGCACTGAAAAAATGGGATGCAGAAATGGGAGCATGATTATGCCACAGTAATATGCTTTGTATTACAACGCATTACATGGAAGAGGGGATGAGTCATGAAAACTATTTATTTCAGTCCCAATGTAGCAGGGGAGGATTGGTAGAGATTCCAGTGGCTTTAGAAAGCCACTGGTCATTGAAGTGGAATTCTTGTTGAAAGTTGAGGATGCTGACCTGGCTTGCTTCATGGAAACCTGGCTAGGAGAAGATAGTGCTGTCACGTGGGCGCA